>JAIUSX010000030.1:0-5339834 GCA_026573805.1 Hesperophylax magnus
TCCCAATTTACGACACAGACATTATGACGAGATCATCAAGTCTTGGTAACAATGCTGTTCTGAATTTTGATTTTAGTGGATCATTGTCTAAATTTTAACATCTGGAAGACATTTATTTAAAATCCTGCTTGGTGGTAGCGAGCTTTACGAATAGTAACCCGACACAAGGTAAATAAGGGCTCATCAAAAGCATGGCGGTAATAAAGAGAATAGCAATGAAAAATGCCCTTTTGTTAAAAAAATTGGGTAGTTATTTTATTGTTGGGGATAGAATAGGCTGCCTCTTGTTATCTTTATTTCATATTCCTTTTCCAGATGAACTTTGATGTTTGCCAGATTCTGTAGAACTTAGGGAGGTACCACCTATCTGTCATACAGCTTCAGCAATAATAATATGTGAACGTTAAAAATCCCGCAAAATGCGAATCGTGCACACATTTCAGAACAGCTACAGATATTCCTAATACTAAATCGATATTTTACTATGCATTTTACAATGATTTATCAATTGGATTTATCTATTCAAAATCTATCAACTTATTACATACTATTTTTTTCTGTTTTTATTCAAGTTCTGTTACTGTATCATTACTAGCCAGTTGCTTCACATAACAGAAATAATAACAGAATTTGAATAGAACTTTCACAGAACTTGAAAATGAACTATGAAATTTGTTGAATTTTTCATATTCCCGTCCTTATTCAAAAACTCACAAAACTTTGAAGATTACCATTCAGAATTGAAACATTGCTTAAAATGTCTTTAGCCGTATTCAATGAGCAGGTCTGAATATCCCGGTACATCCCCATCTTCCTCGTTCTTTTCTCCGCCCTCCCCTCACCCATAATAATAATAATATTTTGATAATTTGGGATAATATTTAAAATACATACACACCATTAATATTAAATTATTAGAACATTATTGGCAAAAGTGTGTTTAGTTTGATTGTTTTACAAAATGACAATAAAAAGCTCATAAATTCTGAAATCTTACAACATACACTAATAATTGTCATATTTTGACATTGATGTATTATATTCAGATGAGACATGAAACGAAAAAACAGGTTCCGCTTTTATACCTCCAACTGACCTCCAACTCTCCGAACGCTCTAACTAAAACTACCGACTCCGGTCTACGCCCCACGGTTATCGCGTTTTAATAGTGGAACAAGTTACGACGAGATATTAGTACGCAGTAGCGCATCTAATTGTAGCTCTATGTATTATGTCTGAATGTATTCCGGTTAGTAAGAACCTGGTAAGAATCTTATGAGATATTCACATTAAAAAACCTTAGAACATATGATGAATAAATAAGAACATTTTCCTAGTATAGTATAATAGAATTATTGTAAAAAACATATTTATTTTCGATTTAAATGGACACTGCAGCAATATGATTATAATAGAACAAAAAAATCTAACAATTTGACAAAAATAATACTTAATTTACAATAAAGTTTCTTTTTGAAATTATTATCATGACGTAAATGCATTAATATTTCCTTGCAAGGTTGTATTAACACTTACTGACGTAAATAATTGCATGATTTCTAATATTTAATTACAATTATTATAATTCGTAGTCTTCTATCGACAATGGATGCATTACAATAAAGTGGTAAAATATTAAAATAACCGTAATAAGTGTCAATGCTAATTTAAAAATTTAAATGCCTGCCTAAACTGCTTTATAAAAGCATTCTTTACGCGTATTATTCTCGTGACATTGGGTATTTTAAATTAAATTATTATAAGTATTTAATTGTGATAATTCCTATGCAAAAATGTAGGTTTTATTGGACCAAAATGTTCGCAGCTATTGTGGCGTCGGTGTTTATTATAAATGATTCTATTCCTTCACGGAACCGATCAATATTCAAAAACAATAAATTCACACTCTCATTGTTGTAAACTCCTGTGACCACAACAAATCAAATCTAAGCATTAAAAAATTTAAAATATTGTTTTAACAATGTAAATTTTTTGACGACATATGACAAGATCACTAAACTACAATGATGGTTAAATTATCAAGTAAAAGAAATTCTTCAGTCGTGAGTTGTGTGCTAAGAAAGATTTTCAATTTATGAATAATTAAGATATAATACATTATTTTCGTGAGTAAATCATCTCAACGGCGTTTAACAACTTAATTTATACATTTAAGAGGAAGTTAGAAGCTAAAAATGTGTATATTATTGGTATATTGTAGGTAATAGGCATTAAAATAGATTAACAAGCGGAGTCTAAAAACGTTCGATTTCAAGCACAAAACTGGTTTAAATTTTAGGGCACTTACTTACTTACTTTACCAGTTTCGTTCTAAATTTAAATTGAAAATACATTTAAAAAAAAAAAAAATTATGCGGTGTCGTGTCTTATTTTTAAACGCACATGAGGTTATGTCAGAACTCTATAGCTCACAATCTAAATGACACCATGAGCTGAAAATATTTGAGTTGACTTTGAAATTCAAGAAAAAAAACGCTGGACAAATTACACAGCGCCAAACCTCAATGTTTTTTTTTCTTTCAGAAAATCGCATAGTTATTATTGACTTAAAAACATATCTTAACCAAAATTTAATTTAATTTGAAAAACAAACTCCTACGCTTCAGTGGGATTATTATAGATTCTTGACTGCATACTAATATAAAAATTAAATTATATAATTGAGCCAAGAGCAGAGATAGCATGGTCACCGTGAGATGAAGTGAATAATCCTACCTACATTTATTATGATAATGCAATTGACATTTAGCTCCAAATCTATCGCTCGATTTCTATGTTAATTGGATTTCGCGAACGCGTATAACAAAGCCTTTCGTCACAGAATAAGATGTAGGCGTTGAATCCCAGTTCTAGATTAACCCTACGTATAATATTTATTATTTATGGATTTACTTCTTTACTTTAATTTAATAAAATATCATTTTTATCATAAAAAATTACAAATGTTTTGAAATATTACCTACCATTTTTGTTGGTATTTATTGAGCTGTCGTGATTATTTACAGTCTTATAACGTGAGCTTGACGTCAGTTCTTTATTTGAAGACTTCCATGACGACCTTCAAATGATGTGTGAATGTATATGAAGCAAAGAGTGTGTACCAAGACCGAGTTGTTTGGCGGTCCATCCGCTCTGTCTACCCCTCCAGCGAAAGTGCGTGTTGTTATTATTTTTTAGTTTTTTAAGGCCTCTATGGCGGAGAGAAAAAGAGCTTTAGTTTTTTAGGTCATCCGTTCAGGTATGTTTCTGCTGATAATAAAGCGCTGACGCCTCACACAGATAAGAGACCCTGGCAGCACTGCTGTGACGTTCGGCAAGTCCATCATTCATCTCCATGTAATCCTGTTCCTGGTGATTTATATTTTTAACTTCACTATATTTTGGTAATATTTATATTTTTTGTAATACCTGCATCAACTGTAAAGCGCCCCTGAGGTGATAACTCACAAAAGCGGCGCTATAAAAATTGTCCAATTATTATTATTATTATTATTATTAGTTAAGGCCCCGTAGTCAGCGTTCAAAGATGGTTTGAAAGGGAGTTATGTAAATACGAACGTTAGAGGGAGCGCGCTAATATGAAAAAATACAATGACAACTAAGCGAAAATGGTGAAAATATTTAATAAAACATATTTGAAATAGAGCAAAAATCTATCGACAAATGCTTTAGTTGCATTCAAAGATACACTGTGATTTATTTCATGCCTTTCGTTTTTAATAATTTTCGGAGCTTAATTTGCGATTTTATTCTATTGAGGGAATTTCATATAATTAACGTTTTGGCATAACAAATGTATAGATATTATCTTTAAAAAAACAGATATTTTTTTAGAAAATAAAAAATTAAAGAGTTAAAGAAAAACTTGTTAAAAATCGTTAAAATTGCTTAAGCTAAGCCTTATTACATTACACCAGAAACATTCAGCGAATAAATGTATATTTGTTATTTAAAAATAGTATAAAAAACTTCACGTCTTACTTTTCAAGATAATGAATATTGTTTTTCTTTTACACATAAAAAAAACTTCAAACGTCCGGCGTTAAGAATCTGAGAATTTATTCTAAGCAAAGTTCCCATTTGTAAGTAAAACAAACTGATTTATACAACTTTCTACCCGACACAATGTTTGTATGAAGTAAACTATTAGATTACAAATAAAAGCAGCTCTTCAATCTATTTTGGACTGTGTGATTCTGGCTCTGTAGAAGTCAGATAAAACATACCTCTTCTGGATTGTGTATTGGAAGTATCATCCGTGTTTTAAAATGTTTATTGAATGTGTAATTTTATTTGTTCTCTGACACTAACCAATGATAGCGTGGCTTCTTCCATAGCTGTTCTACACTCGCTATAAGCGTATACTACGCGGTACGGTTTACGGCGGCTAGACCGACCGACATCACAGATCCTCAAACCATACAGATTTCTTCATTTAAAGTTAATAAAAATCTTTTTACCGGAGAGACCACAGATACAGACATATACATACAAACAATATTTAATAGTTGCGCAGACCCATGAAAAATCACGCGATAGTCTGAATTCTTGACACATCATTTCCGATTTTAAAATCAAAAACATAATTTTTCATTAAAATATTACTTACATCATAGTTAGGCACTTACATCATTTGTCTGAATTCTTGATAAAATCAGTTCCAATTTTGAAAAAGACAATTCAATACGAAACAAATCCCAGTTACAATCATAGACAAACCCACAACTCGGGGACTTAGGATCACAGGGGTCTTACTACAAAAACTGGTGTTTTGAGTTAAGCTTGGTTTCAGTAATGCCATGATCGTATGTATAAGTGGCACAAAGCTCTATCTCGTGCATAGATATGCAGTTGGGCAAATCTCTTGAGCATGCAGGTGGGTATATGAGCATGTCGATCTTTATTTGCATTTATCCCATAACTATGTTTTTGTAGATAGGCCCCTGTGATCCTAAGCCCCGAACTGAAATAAGTATATTTTTGACTAAGTATCTATCTATAGAGAATTGGCCTGAACTATTTCTTACGGATTTTAATACTGCTCTTACATTTTTTGATAAAAGAGAATTATTTGTAACTTTTACAATCATTACAGCGCCCTCGAAGTGATTTCGCACATAAGTAATATAAATATCATTATTATTATTATTATATTTATTTTATAGGTTTATGAAGGGTAGGATGTTTGAGGTGATCTTCATAAAAAATGCGCTTTTAAGCTTTGCGATGCAAGTAGAGATGAAAATTACATATTAAGCCACATTCTTGAAGAATAATCCAAATGTATAATTTGAGATTTCATGACCAAAAGCATTACTATAGTCGACTGCCCTAAAACGAGATAATCTTCCTAGTTGGACAGTCAATAAATCGTATAATCCGGTATAGGTTTTAAAAAAATAGGTATAGGTTTTATCTATTAGGTAGGTGCCTAAAAGTAATATTGTCCACAGGTACCTAATAAAAATAATTATTTTTGTAGTTCCAGATGTAAATTGGGTTGACACACCTCTGTATTTCGATTCGACATTAAAAAATCAGAGAAAACTTCAGCACAATCAAAAACCACGTAATATTACGAATCTCGCAAATTTGTCATTTCTTCGTTGAATTTTTATTTTATTTCTTAAGCACGAATTAGTACTTATGAATCAAAGAATAATAATAGCACATTATCTATTTAATGTGGTAAATACATTTTTTTTAATTTTGGACTTTACAACGGGAACTCGTACATTTTGAGAATCGCAGAAACATCCAAGTTTTGTTTAGTGTCGAACTTTACGAGGCATCTGATTGGAGCAGACAGGGGCAGGCAAACGACAAACGTGTGACAGAAATGTTGCTATACTAATAATACCCATAAATTAGCGAACGTGCGCTACCTTCTAGCTTCACTTGTATTCATTTCAGAGATTCAACGCGTCCAACAAGTACCTACTAGTATTAGTACCCAGTTCATACCTACCAATTATTACTGTTCAATATTTGAAATCCAGGGGTGAAGAGATTTGCTCGCGAGGAAAGAATGTGAATACAATTAATGATAAGTCATCATTATCGTTTTATTCCCCTTTTACAAGTCGTTTCAAGGACTCATCGCTTCGACAAGGCTTTTCTATGTATCCCTGTCCTGTGTTAATTCAGCGATTTAGGTTCATGTATATTCAATATTGCAGACCTGGTTTCTCCTCGTACAGCCTCTGTAGGTGTTATCCTTAGCTTATCGGAATTTTACACGATGGTTTTATTTATACATATCCCAATATGAAAACTATATCAGGTCCCATATGAAAAATCTTTGCGTTACGCGATCATTATTTGCATTGCCGGATATTTAATTTCATGCTAAATAAATAAACACAAAAATAACCACACGACAGATCATATGAAAGCATTTATCTCTACTACAGCACCTTTGCCGTCATACACGTGAAATTCACAATAATAAAATACATGCTCACAATCAGTAAAAAACTAATATTATAGTCTATTAATAAATATTTTGAATACGAAACGAAACGGAGAGTACACTATATGACGTGAGTGGAATGGTAGAAGTCGAGGAAGTCCGAGGAAGACGTGTGCCACGATCAAGTGAACCAAATAGTCAGAATAAATTGGTATGAGACGTACAGAAAGTATGATACGATGCAATATAAATTTGAATGAAGCAAGGAGTCTGCCAAAACTGAGTTGTTTGGCGGTCCTTCCTCTCTGCCTGACTTTGGGGGCAAACGGCGTGATGGTAGGTTAGATAGTTTAAAACGAAATAAACATGCAACATTACTATATAACTGAGTTACGTAAGACAATGACATATGTTAAATAATGTCTGCCATCTTAAACTGTACGAAAATCGGTATCAACATAGAGAAAACATGGCTGAGTGATAAAAGGCGTTGTTAGAGATACTGGGTTCGATTCCCAGTTGCGACCGTTACTTTTGTTTCTGTATCTTGTTCTGTTTTACGTTTTGTTTAGAAATGATTAAATATTACATTGATGGATATAACCATTAAAATTCATTGAATAATAAAATAGGTTTTTTTTCATCGAATCGTGAAGCAATGGTAAGTAATTTATTTGTTGTACCCAGAATCAAGACGATTTCTTTGTATTATTAGTCAGAACTATCGATGGGCAGTTTAATCCAATGGGGAGACTATATGCGGTAGTTGTTCCAAAGATTTAAGGGGATCGGACGAACATTAAGGTCTAAATAGCCCTTTTAATAGTATCCTCTGCTGGTAGTTTTACTAGTGTTCCCTTTAATATTTCATATAGGTTCCTGCTGTTAGTTAAATATTCAAAATGCAATAAAAGCTGAACATTTATATCCTCGTAAGCGCGTGTTCTTCCGGTCTGCTTTTAAAGCCTTTTATTTCAATGAGAAACAATACTTGAATTCAAGCGGAAGATAACGAAAACATGTTCTGGTTTGTTAAATCTACTGACTCTTTTCCGATTCTGTGGAACTTTATAATTAAGCCAAGCCGACTACGATCCGGAGATCACGGGTTTAAATACTCATCCTTAATCCTCATTATCTTTTCGGTGGTAAAATTATTGAACTTGAGTAGTGATGATGAAATGATTTCATCCGGTTCATTTGTTTGACGTTTTTGTCGGCCGCATATTAAGTTTGTTAGAAGGTACCTATTCACAAGTACGGGTGACATCATGCATTGTGTGAATGGCAAATATTCAACAGTGCTTACTCACTCAATCATATTGAAACATACGTAGGTATTTACATATTTACATATGTGCTTCTTGCTTTATTTTAATAATGTTGCCAACACTTTTATTACGGTTTTTTCCATATGACTATAATCTCCAGAATAATATTTGGATGATTAGCGTAGCGCCGTTTTTATGCAAAATCACATCAAGGGCGCTGTATAACTATATGATACATTTCTACAATTATCTATCTTATTACTAACTATAGACTAAGGTTTTGATTTTAGCCCAAAATCATAACTATTCTCACTGTTCTATTACTTCGACCCTAGACCGTGACCAATGTATTATTTTGTCAGAAGTACATATTTGATGTCGCTTCATAGTGACATGTAATTCTGGAAAGTTTTCGAATTTTTCATACACCCACTTTCACGTTTGTACCCGTCATGTGCCGGCAAATTGTTTACTAGTAGTTAGTAGCTCGACAGACTTGCCTCGTTTTTAAGGTATTTTGAACTTCAAAAAATGCTCTTAGCATTCTAAAATATATTTTCTTCGCTTGGCAAGGAAATAATACGAAGTGCACGTAGAAAAATGAGTGTTGCTAATTTATTAATAATCTATTAAAATTGTTGGTTATCCGGTGAAAAACGGTATTGCAGGCCTTTATCGAATGAATCAACAGGTTTCCTGATAAACTGGGTGCGCGCCCCAGCTAAATGAATGAACCTACGGTCGAATTTTCCCTAGCGGACCTTGAAAATTGACCTTTCTTTGTGGTTCATTTTAATTATTTCTGATAAACGTATTACTAAAATCACAGAAGTTTCTAAAGGAATCCCTCAGGAATTTACTAATTCATCGTCTAGAGAAATAAAATCTGGTACTTACCGCTAATTTTATAGTAGAAAAACGTTTTATAAAATTTTCACACCATTTTAAGATATTGTTTTTATTATTCTTCAATTTAAATAACATACATCTGTGAGGATCACTCTAAAAGTATATATATACTCGTAAAGGCTACAAATTCGTCGGAATTAATTAAAATGTGAACGTTGAACAAACCCACGTTATTAGAGTCTTGTATCGCCTTAACATCATCTTGATAAAGTTTTGTATGTAAATTATAATTGAACATCATATACATCCTAATTCGTAAAACTTACACATCAAAAACTTGCTAAATCACATCAAGCGTAAAAAAAACGTATTAGAGTGATGAATTATCACACATCAAACGGAAACAAATAGTATAAAAGTTCTCTTTATTTTTTCTGTCTATCTAGGCATAGACGTACCGAACGAGAAGTTACAAGAATACATCATCACAAACGAGAATTTGAAAAGAACCATAGCTTAGCAACATCGCATTGTATATCCGATGAAAAATCACCTTGACTCATTGTCCATCAGACTTTATAAAGACAGGATTCTGTTTGATTCTCGGGACTTAATGCTGGCCATTGTCCATGGCCGACGTTTCCAACTGGATGCTGTGAATCGGGCTTTATCATTCAAATTATGTTGTTTTTTTAAATTTCATTTGTGTTGTCAACATTTTGATGAAACGTAATTTAAGGTAAAGATAAATGCGTGTGGTGCCTACTTAACATCGTGTGCGTAATGCGTCTGCGATAATACTCGAACCATTAACAGAACTTTTTCATTCGAACGAAATATTCTCAACAACTAGAATCTGGAAACAAAGTGATTGTTTTTAACTCTTTATAAATACATATACGACAAAAACATGTATTTGTTTGAAACACGTTTCTTATACTAGTTAAGTAAGTAGGTAGTTGTGATTAGGTTGACAATCGTGTCTATTTTAAAACAATAAAAGTAGGTACTTACTTGTCTTGCACCTCGGTTTAGCCGGTGTTTCATTACAATTTTGTCGAAATCTTTAATTGTATTGAACGTACAAAGCCCTATGGAAAAAATAACGTGTTATTTGAATTTGTGGTTACAGTTAAATGGACTAATCTCCACAGGTCATGGAATGAAAAATGACGCTATGACAATATTAAAAAATATTATAACAATAAAATGTTAATATTAAATCTAATTTTGCTTCTAATCTTCTATTAAATGTAATATGGAGCATAAAATAGGAACTGTAAAATCAGCAACATCCTGCGAACATAGTCGTATCTTCTCCAAGCTAATATTATCTAATAAAATTTGTTTATCTGAAGTGACTTGCCAGGTAAGTATGTTTTTTGTAGCTGTATGTAAATAATTAAATAGAGCCTAGGAAGTTTATTTATATTTGTAGAGCACCCTTGGCGTGTTTTCTATTAATCTAATATATTATATAATGAGATTATCTACTAAAAATAAGATAGAAATACAACATAACAATTCAAACCATTTTGATAACTTCATTACCGCGTAAGATTAATGTGGTAGATGCCTCGTATGACAACAATAAACGCTCCTAAATTCCAGTTTCCCTGATGAGTAATCACCTCCCATAACGGTCCCTTCCTCACCTTTATCTAATACACTCACTTCTCTGACATTCCCGACTACCATAGCTTCCTTCTCTTCTTCTTTTATTCTTTTATTCCCGATGACACGTGTTGTAGGGCTTTAAAAATGGAGGCGATCTTTCACGTCATCAAATTGAGCTAAACTCACTTGGTTTAATATATGGAAGAAGTTTGAAGATTGGTGAACCTGATCTTTCCTGGTTCTCGTCATTAATCATCGAGTTAAAAAAATGATGTTATTTTTTGGTTTTTGTCAGTTTTGGTGATTATTTAAAATTAGTTTCAAGTTGCGGCTTTCTGTCAGTAGAGGAGTGATTATCTTTTGTATCAACAGACCAAATCTTTTAATGTTTTTTAAGTACCTACCTAAGCATTTTACAAATAATTTGTAAATATTGGAAAAATGTTCAAAGCGGTTTGTGGTCTATATCATTGGGAGTTGAATCAATACATTTCAATAATAAACTAACTAACTAACTAACCATCACGCCGTTTCCCCGCAGGGGTAGGCAGAGAGGACGGACCGCCAAACAACTCGGTCTTGGCACACACTCCTTGCCTCATTCACATTCATAGATCGTCTCATACATACTCTTCTATTGTTCTGACTCTTGACATGGCCCGACTCAAGTATCTGATTCATTTGGTCGTGCCATGTCTTCCTCGGGCGTCCCCGACTTCTGCTACCATTCACATTTGCATCGTATATTCTCCTTACACTCCTTAATAAATAACAAATTCAGTAATTAACCTATTTTAATAACAATTTATAACACAAGAACCACGGAAAAAATCTGTTGATTCTTACAAAATACCATTCCGATCTCATAGGTGCTGCGCACTCTGGCAGCTATTAGATTCCTAAGGTTTGCAGGTCTACCGCTCTGTCGCCACTATTATGTTTTGTGTGAACCTAATACATATGATGGCCGGTTCCATAGGTGCAGATATTCATAACGCACCTATTTGGGATTCATTTCGCACTCGCTCTTGGGCAGTACGAGTATCATTCGGACGGGTGGGTTTTAGAGCACGGAATTTTAATGGCGCTCTTTCATAAGGGAAAATATACTACAAGTTTGTCTTATTTTTAATGGGAGTTCATTGCACAAACGCACTTTAGAGAAAACCGCCACTGGTTCAAATTATTGCATTTTGTCTTGTGTTGATTGTAAACGTTGGCAAATAATAACACTAGCTACATAGATAACTAAATATCACGAGGATGGAACTTTTCACAGTTTTATAGAATCAACAATTTCGAACGAAAACTTGTATTATTTATCCTAGAACTTCCAGGCAGCAAAATCTGTTCGTATTTCATTATTTTTGTAAGATTTTTGGAATAATAGAATGTAAATCAGTTAGTTACTTAAACCTATCCGTTTTAGATAACATTTTTACGCTTCTTGGGTCGTGGTAACTTTACGTGTATATTTATTCCCGCGTGTAACATGATGTTTATAATAAGCTCCCGAAGGAGAATCTTCCATGAGATTAATTGCTGCGGGGCGTTTGTCAACCTTTTCCCGATTGTTTTGTTTCAACTAACTAGTCTGGTTTACAGAGTGCCTGTTTGTTTTCATAGGGCATGTTCGTTTGTCGACGAAGGCGATTTTTTAAAAACTATTTATAGATAGTCGATTTCGTTGAACACCACACATCAAAGATACTAATTTCGGTTGTTGGTACATGGGTAGGTAAGTAATGTGAAATATTCCTGCGTAATGCGTAATACACCGGGCGCTGAACGATTTATTACAAGTTCCTAGGCTCCGTCTAATTTTATTATGAACTTTTAATTTTCAAAATTGTAACCACATAGATCTCATATCAAACAAGCAATAAAGTGGAAATCAAAATATTTTATGAATTAATAATCTTTATTCAAAATGCGTATTTGTTTTGTTCAAATGTTTGACAGATGCTTATGTAGATGAATTAATAGAGTTAACATACGTTACTGAGACTACTAAACGTGTGCACTGAACTAGGTTGTGAACCTATGAACCTACTTTAGAGGCTCGTTCATATACAAATTATTTGAATGGCTGTCCTTTTTATAAGCGGTACCATATTTTTTGTTCGATTGGTATGAATACTTGTATTTTTATAATGCCATGGTAAATTTCTTCTTCTGAAAAGCTGTGATCCTAAAGCAAATTTTTTGTTTAACTATACTTTCATCTTTACAAATCGTACAATTATAGCATCCCGTGATTTTCCGCTACTATTAAAATAGCTTTTCTTTCTGGTCATGGAAAAAGTATTAATAATTAGTAGTTTAAAATCCAGAAGAATTCCCTCTCTTCCAGTCCAGCGATCTGCCATTGCCTCCTCACAAAGGCTCCACGTTTTATTTCCTTCTCTGGGAATCCTTCACCCTTCCTTTATCCCGTATCCGATCAAAATACGAAACTACTGTTGTATATCGTGTATCGGTTTAAACCCCCGCGGGACCCCGAACAATATTACAGACCAACTTTATCTGCTCACGCGCTGTGCAATGTTGTTGTGACTTTCTTTTTGGACCGTTCGTTCGTTCCTCGGAAACTAGACTCAATGCAGGATCAATTTAATGGTAAAAGGAATATATAATTTGGAGTACCGAAATTCTAGTCAATTTTACTGTCTGTAAAGCACACGATTCATTCTGAAATGCGTTAAAAAAGAATCTTTATTTTAAAATAATAATTATGAATTTATTTTTTACTAGCTCTACCCCGCCACGCCTTGCTGTGGATTAGTATGTCTATTCAGATAGAGGAACAATAGCGCGTGTTTTTTTTACGTTCAAAAGATGGCGCAGTTTAAAAAAAAAATTACCTGTCACAGATGACATCCATATAAAAACACACGCGTATTCGAATGCAACGTCGTGTCAAAATTTTAAAGCAATCGCGGTAGAAGTATCGGAGATTTAAGATTTTGAACAAACGAACATATCATTTTTATTTATGTAGATTATTTTAATTAAGTGTCAAATAAAGAGAAAAATAATCCTCGAATTACGAATGACCTGACAAAATAATTACCGGATTACGAATGACCTGACAAAATAATTCGCGGATTACGAATGACCTAACAAAATAATTCCCGGATTACGAATGACCTGACAAAATTTGAATTCCTCCTACTTTAGACATACGTTGAGGTTTTCAGGGTCAAAAGCATTAACGTGATTAATTTATGGGAAATTATTGCGTGCTGCGCTTTTTAGTTGTTTAGCCAATGTTTCGATCAGTCTCCATCATGCACGGAGAAAAATATGGCTGATATATTGAAATACTTGTCTATTATGATATCTGTCAATTCGTTCATTAAAGGCCTGCAGTCACGATTTTAACAGGAAAGCGAATTATTTGACGAAGTTTTCTCCGTGTGCGTGCACCATCCAACATCTGCCCTGATGATGGACACTATAACCCTGTCCGAAAGATTGTCTAAAAGGGAGGAAACGCAACAAGGCATAAAATCCATAATTATATATTAATTATAATGAATAGGCATAATTCTTTCTGTAATGCAATATTCAGAAGTAACCTTCTACACAAAATCAAATAGACATATCTGTCTTCTTTAATCCATTAGCACGGGTTTTAATGATTACATTTTTTCAAAATTCCAAAATATATATTTTTTAATTCAACGTAAAACTTTGCTTTTGTAAGTTACATTAATACTATTCTTTGCGACAACAATACATAATCAAACGACAAATCGATGCGTTAATAAATTATTGTGTAACCTTTCCCTAGGCGCAAATAAGTTCATCCCCTCTGTATCATCCCCTTTGTTTGCTTTAAGACGGAAAGGGTTAAGTATTGTAGGCAGGGGGTAAGTGTAAGTACTCCCATGCGGTTTTAATTGAGGCTTTTTTGAGGTACTGTAAATAAATATCTACACTAATAACAAGTTAAAATAACAAGTAGCTAGATAAAAAAAACCTATTATTTTAGTTTTATTTTAAATGTAGGTAGGTACCTACTTAAAGTGACTTATATTAAAGGGTATATAATGAAGGGCTCTCCACCAAAAACAGATTGTTTTACAGCTTTACAATTATTGGGCATAAAAAGAAAAACGTTTTATAAACTTTATTGATCTGTTATTGAATTTTGAGATTATCAAAGAGGGTAGACTTTTCTAAAATTATTAATTAATGTAATATGAAGAATTGTTTGCATATACGTATATAGATACGTACTCTTATTTTTGATTGCTTTATTCGGTTTTATTATTTGGATTCGATGTTAATCATGGTAATTTATTTTTATTTATTTATTTTTTATAATATTGATTACATTTTATGATTTTGACTGTCCAACTAGGAAGGATTCCCGTTTCAAGACAGTCAAATTTACAGGTTTCAAGTTATCCTAGACGAATACAGGATTTAAGACTAGCTAAAATAAGTATGTTAAAACGAAGATACATAAAAAGATACATAAAAAAGATACATAGAGGTGTTCGAGATTTCAAATTACATTTTTTAGTTTCATTTCGGAATCAGTCCTGCCTAGATCCAACAACCATTTTGTCACTCTTGGACCGAAGGATGACAATTCACACAGTTTCAGCTGAGATGGGATTTTATTATATATTTTATGACAGAGATATGAGAATATTTTTTGATAAGCCGCTCTGTTGCTTAATATTAGTATTAGCTTTAATATTATTTTTTTTATAAAGTTATGCTATATTTTCTACACAATATTAAATAAAATTTTGAAAAATATACTCATCTGTAGGACGTAAAAGCAAAACGCACTATTGTTTCTCTATATGCATAGACAGACCTAGCTACAGCAATGCATGCGGGGTACACCTAGTGAATAATAAATAAATAAATAAAACATTACGATATTCTTTTAATTAAGTCAAAGCTTCCAAACACCATAGTATTGGTTTTGCTTGAAAAATTAGGCTTAAAAAAAGGTCTTGTGAAATTCAAAGCAATTATTATTTTTATAACTCAATAATCCGGACTGCATTTCATTAAATCCAAAGAGGCTTTAAAATAAGGAACATATTATTATTATTTAAATTTGCCGCCCTTTTTGCACTGCAAATGTATGCAGGTTTCGTCGTTTGTAATGTGTCATCTCATCAAATATGCTTAAAGACTAGGGACGGACAGGCGGGTGCCCCTCCGTCGATGCGTGAAGCTAAGCATACAAAGAGATGGTGAATTTAGATAAAATAAATTATTTTAATGCATTAGATATCTGGTACAGAAGGTACCCCCGAAAATTTATAAGAATTTCAAAAGAGATAAATTTTCGAAATGACTAGAAGCAAAAATAGAAATGAACAAACAAAAAATATTAAGTTATTATTTGTAGAAAACAAGAAAAAAATAAAGGTAAATTTAATTAAGGAAGGACTGAACGCGCTTTGCGTTAGCAAAAAAAATGTCCAAAGAAGCGAAGCTAGCAGTCCACAATGGAGTGCTGGTACCTACCTTGATCTATGGTAGTGAGGCAGAGAAACGTGGAATGCTGTAGAAATGAGGTCCCTGAGGCGTAAGTGTGGCAAAACCTTATATGACGTGTGAGAAATGTGGGGATCCGCAAAGAATGTAAGGCTGATGTAAGCATTATGAGTAAGATTAAGAAAGGAACGCTCAGATTGTTTGGGCATTTACAGCGAACGAACGAATAAAGTTGTGAAAGGAAAATATATGACGCGAATGTGAATGGAAAATAAGTCGGGAACGCCCGAGGACGACATGGCACGATCAAGTGAAAGAAATCAAGAGTCAGAATAATAAAAGGGTTTTTCTGAGACCACGCATGAATGTAAATGAGGCAAGGAGTGCCGAGAGTGCCGAGTTGTATGGCGGTTCTTCTTCTCTCCCTACTCCTACGGGGAAACGGCGTGACTGTTAGTTAGTAGCAGTGGCGGCTCGTGACTTTTGTGTTACTAGAGTGCTAATATTACAAAAAATGGCATTATTGATGTTGTTGTAGCTGAAAACGATTTTTTTATTTTTTTTCGTAATATTGATTTTTCGTATGAAGATTTTCAGGAATTCCGTGCGGCGCACGGCTATACTGAAATTTCCTGAAAATCTTCATACAAAAAATCGATTTTCGAAAAAAAATTAAAAAATCGTTTTCAGCTATAACAACATCAGATATGCCATTTTTTTAATATTAGCACTCTAGTACACCCAAAAGTCACGAGCCGCCACTGGTTAGTAGAAGTATGCTTTTAAAGTTGATTGGATTATTTATTTGCGAATTCGTTAAGCTAAACATTCGTTTTACTCATTTAATATTATTGTGTATTCACATCGGCATAGATCAGAATAGCTGATACTTTCACAATCAAACGATGCTTGAAATGGCGTTTTATTGGCCGTTTTAGTGACTAGATCTGAACTCCTCTCCCTTCCCCATTTTCTTCCCTTCATCGGTCTCTTCGACCTAACAACACGTCCCAATTGGGGATGCCACAAAATCCGACTGCGTTCGAAAAATTGTGCAGTATTCGTTTGTAACTGTTTTATATTATAATCGAGATATTGAGGTTGACCTTGTCAGTAGCCAATATATGAATATACCTACTTACAGGTTCAGTAAGCACTCGATACTAAGACACTCATATATGTAGTCCAATGTTGTTAAAAATCAGTGCCTACCTAAAACTTTATCAATTTTATATTCAAGCAATAATAATAATAATGTCCTTCGTTCCATCCCTTGGAAATATTATTGAATGGGGGGATCGAAAACGACAACTGTCTCGGACTGAGATTAATAGGTTATGAAAATTATGTATTAAATGTATTCACTTGATCCCCTGGTAATTGCATTCGCAACGGAGATTACTGCATTAATGCAATGGATTGCATTTTTTATTCTGTAGGTATAGTTTAATACTTTATACCCATATTAAATTCTAAATCTACTTCATATAAATTTTACATATAACCTTATACCTACAAATTAATGCAAGATTTAAGATAATATTATTAATAATGATTAACCCCTTGCATAAAGTACGCTGTCTAAGCGTGGATAAGAAAGACACAATGAAAATATAAAACAGATAATTACTGTCACGAAGTAATTAGTATCAACCATGTATTTTTTTTCTAGTGTGATTACCGCACAAGAGAACCAATTGCCAGAAGCTAGTGGGATTTTTGAAGGGCCCCAACACTTTCCCAAAGAATGTATAAAGAAAATGATTGTTTATCTCCTACGTCGTATACGTCAAAGCTCTAATTTTTAGCCAGGGATTGTGAAATTTTGTTAGGATAAAGGAAATAGGGTAAGGAAAGAGATGAAGTGTCTATGATGGAAAAATATAAATATTGAAAAGCTAATGCCATCCTAATTAGCGCAAGCTTTTTGATTACGATTTCTGGTTTTTTACAAAGTCGACACTTTGGGTATTTACCACTAACACTATTCTAACTCGGTCCGTCCATCTGATTATCGAGCATCCTACCTGATATTAATCTTACATCTTATTTTAGTTCTCCTATCAGAGGTTGGATATCATCGGAGCAACCTTGACTCTATAGGTAGACTGCAGTTCGGAACAACCCAACCGAACTAAACTTTTACCAGTCCCGTAGCTAATAGGTGAATCGTACTCGTCAACTCAATTTATAAAATTATACTTGTGGGATAATAAAGATGTCACTTTGATTACTGCAACGTTAAAGTGAGACGGTAATAGGTTTATATACTGTAGTGCTCACTCGCTCTCTTTTAAACCAAGAACTCCGCTAGCATAGATGTTAGTCACGCCGAGAAAACTTACTGATATGAAATATTGTTAATTTGTTAAAAATCTAGTAAAATTATACGTAGTCAAAATGAATTGAAAGAATTCCTAACAAAGTATCAGTCAAAAGCAAGTGTTTTATGAGGACGACGGAACACCTGTTCATACAAATACTGATATAATTATACTGTAGCATTCCATCATATCTATTAGGAAAAAAACACGTGTTCTCGATATATTCTGAATGAATATTCTCTCAGAAAGTTAGCATGCTGTCACTTTTTTACCAGGATCATTTATCTTCGCGCAACGCAACATGAATTGTTATCTCATTGAACATTCAACAATAATCATTATAAATCAAACGACATTATAAAAAATATATGCAAACATTAACATCAACTTGTGTAAAATAAATACTGTATCCGTCTTTTTCACAATCCTCCTTCTTAATTCTATAGCTCTCTCTGACCGAAGGCCCCTCTTTGAGCCACCTAACAAGTACTAGTAGCGAGTAGCAAGTTCAGTAGGAGGAAGCCAGACATGCCCCTACTCGATACTGGCGGATGAATTGGAAACATAATAGCGATAATAAAAACCTTGTTCCCGTCTCTACTGAATTATTCACCCCACCCTACTGTATTCCCGGGGGGCATGTTTACACAATAAGCGTGCGGGGTACTATTTTGCTGTAAAGGGGTTTATCATGAGAACAACTTCTGTTAAGAAAACCTCAGGCACTTTTGTACTTTGTACTTTGGACCTAGAATTTTTTCGGCTTACCGTTAACCTGGTGACTTAGATTTTCAAAGTAAAGACGCAAGGGAGGTAAATGAAGAAAATTCTTGAATTTAAGTCAAGATTTGTATCGGAATTTTATATCATAACTATAAAGCACAAATTTGATTGAATGAAGCGACAAAAATCCTTTAACGGTGAGCTCTGTCGTCTTAAATTCTTTGCCAATGTGAAAATTTTATTAATTTTTACATCAAATGTATTAAACCATATTAAGCCTAGAAAGAATTTTAACTTTAAGAATAATAAAGATTGTTTTTTTTTTCATATTTTAAATTCAAATTCCGAGCGAAACCGGTAAGTTAAACATAAATAAAAAAATCGTAGATATTATAACAGTTGAAAATGAGAAAAATTAACATGGTTCACTCAATAAAGATGAACATAATCAATACAAATCCTAGTATTTCAAATTAATATGTTTGTCATAAAAATATTAAAGTAACGTAATATTTAAAAGAATATTATAGAAAAATCTAATAAGTCATATCAATTTATATGTAAATTCAAAGAAAATTTTTAAAATCATGCAGCAGTGGTACGAAATTAAACAATGTTAACAAGTCATTAAATATTTTGTAAAAATATCTGCAAATTGGTTATTAAAATAATGGTGCGATTTCACACCAAATATCCAATCATTTATTGTGTGCTTAACTACGTGTTTTGAAGCTTCTGAATTTAACGGTGATAAAAACTTACTCATAATGATTCCTTATTCTCAATCATCGTTTTATGTTAATTTATTATGAAAAGCATAGTACGAATAATGCCTAATATTAAATTGAAATGATGACAAAATATCTTAAAATTTACACAGATTGATTATGACAGATTTTAATAATGAGTAAATAATAATCATACATACCCAAAAGAACGGTACGTGATCGAAGTCACGTTTTCAAAGCAGTTATACAAAGTAACCATCGCGGACAACGCAAAAATTGTTTGGTTTCCTCATTTTCTTTCATGCTCTCATGATAATGTTTTGATTGTTTCTTTAAAATATTAATGATGAAATTTCACCATATTTTACATAAAACCAAAATGGTTTTATTGAATATTTTATCTTCATCGAATGACCTTTATTTATTTTATCGAAATAATTTTTTTTTTATTTAATTAATTTTTTTTAAAAGAAAGACAAACATTCCCGGGTTACGAATAACCTGACAATATTTGAAAATCTCCTACTATCACCACAGTAAGCGGAAAATGTTGCTTGTGTTGTGATGAAGGACTTGGGATTGAACACACTACGCCTGGGTGAGACCCAAGCGCGATGTCAACTCGGCCATCGACCGGTCGTTAATATGTACAAATTGCAAGGATGTTTTAAAATAAAATAAAAAAATGCAAAGAAAAATAAAGACATTATAAAAGGCAAAAAAAATAAAGACATTTGAAAAGGCAAAAAAAAAATAATTAGTAGTTGATCAAGAATGAACGTAAATTTAAAAAAATCACTTTTCATAATGCAAGTACACTTAATCTGAAAAAAAAAATTTACACACTAATTTCTGGTTACGGAAGAATCTTTATATGTTGCTACAGAAACAAAGACTTTATCTATTTCTGAAGACAGTAGGTTTCCGAACTTACCTACTTCATAGATATCATTTTTTAATAAAGTTATGATGAGAAACCATAATATTAATATTCAACCCAGGTATTTAGCTAGTACCTATATATTATGATTGTATCAAGAAATAGTATTATTACAAAACATTATATTATTTTTGTGTAACTAATTCATTCAGTCAACATTTAGTCTGCATTGTCCGTCCTCTACAATGGATATCTCATCAGGGTCCCTTGTTCTACTGAGGAAGTGATTATTTTGTCTACAGCGACCATCCCTCTACGGGGCTACGCCTCTACAACGCAGTTCGTAGCTCGGGGCTTGTAGCAGTCAGCGGCTATACAGTTGGCCGGGATCGAGGATAATAATAATAATTTGGCGTAGACAGTACTGTAATCTCAAAGGAATGGTGCGTTTGTGCACGGATTTCGTTACAACAACTTTACTTTCGTAATATTAAATGTACATATTCGTTTTTCCTTAATTTCTAACCATAGAGCTGGATTTAAGACAGTTCCCAAACTCTGCCGATTTTTCATTTTCTTTCATAAAGATTATTGAAAGTCAAAAATACTTTGTAAATAGTCTTATAGATGTCTTTTTTAGAAAAAACTGAGTTGTTTCACAGAATTTGAACAATTCTTCAAATTTCGGAGTTCATGTTAAAGTTCTGTGAAATTCTATTATTATCACTTTACGGACGAGGTGTTTTACGGAACTGAAATAATAACAGAACTTGAATAGAACTCACTAAGCTTTTTATAATAATGTTATAGTAACTTGGCTTTGAAAATCACCCTTTAGTTCTCAAAACAATATTTACCTATGTACTTGAATTGCTGTTTAGGTACTTGACAGTCATTTGGTTCGCTTTTACAGTTAGTTTGCCTACGTTTAAATGGGTTCAACGTAGTTTTTAAAGAAATAGTTTATGTATTAAATTAATAAGGCACTTAATTAATCACTTTTAATGAATCAATAATTGACAGCTAACCTGAATTCGCTTCGCTCAAGTTTTGTCGAGGTTTATATATCAACTAATTATAATTAAATATAGATACGTGATATGAAAACAATACAATGACAGAAAGAGAAACAAATAGAAAATAGGGAGACAACTAATTGGTGACAGATAGAGATAAGAAAAATTTATATCTTTTTCAGTTAATTGATTCTTTGAAAGGGGTGCCATTATGCCACCCCCCCCCCCCCACGCAAGAACTTGCTTAAAAAATAGTAACTGTTAAAGGATATCATGTAACTACCTACTTGTTAAAATTATATTCAAATTTCGACATTTTTAGTTCTTGAGGCGTCTATGGAGTGTTTTTTTTTGCAAAACGACACTTTGAAAATATTCCAAATACATTCGTAATTATTTTTTTTAAATAACGATTTAAGTCACAAACGAATCGTAAAAAATCCGTTCTAGCCAATTTAAAAGCGTTTACATGCCAATTAATCCAGACCCTTAGAATTCCTATGCCGTGACATGTTCGGGGCTGAAATGAAATTACAACCTTCGCATAGGAAATCACGTCTGAAGGCGTTACTTCTGCCTGCCCCCATCACCCCACGGCCCCACCCCAACACGCCACTGAACCCTCTTAGCAGCCCCTAGTGCCTAGTGTTCTGTGCTGGAGCCAATGCCACGTTCTTGGTCCTTTTTATCTCGTTTTTGGAATTTAAGGAACGTTATTATTAATTCTGCATTATGAATCGGAACGCGTCTGTATTATTTCTATTCTGTATTAGTACCTCTTACTCACATTATTTTTTAATTGCAACAAACGTATAGTCTCTATGAAAGCAGGAATCTTCCAAAACAGATTGATTAGTGGTAAAACATAATTAACTAGTTAATTTTTCAGATATTTCTTTTAGGTTAGGTTTGTACAAAATGACGGGTTATACAAATCGCATTTTATATTTTTCTTCTTTTTCAGACATTAGCTTAAAATTATCAAAAATATAGTAACTTATGCTTGTATACATCAGATCAATAATTCAATTCAGTTCCTTTCTCAATTTTAATTAGATCAAATTTATTATTAACTTTTTCTATATTTTTAATGTTAATATTCAGTATAATATAATAAAACATGTACCTAATATAATACATTTATGATATCTATTATGACTCGCGGTACAGGGTACAGATGATATTAATGCAATTACGAAATGACAAAAATCACACTGAAAACAGTTAATTGAACTTTAAAACTCGTAAATATAACCTTAACTTTCTAAGCAGGTTGAAATATAATATTTAGATGATTTGTATAGCGCCGTTTTTGTGCAAAATTACCTCAAGAGATAAAAAAACAAATTCTCAATATCCCATGAAATCTTTAGTCAGTTTATCTCAAGTAAATATGTACCCTGATTAAAGAGAAATTTACTATATAAATGTAGATGTATATAAGTTTAAGGTTTTGTTTTAAACTCCCCCAACTCCACTCGGTCAAAAATTGTAAGACGGAATATTTGATAATCTTAAAATGTATTCTATTTAGACTTGTAATGCTCAAGTTTCTTGCTTAGCCTTCATTTAAAAATTAGCGTCTTCAACTTTCCCCTATTACCGCAAATCTTTTATTAGATATTATTTAAAGTATAAAATCTCAACCTTTTAAAGTTACCTTAGAGGAGCCCATTCAATAAGTATCGGTAATTTTCAACGACGAAGGTTATTACGATTTCCATTTCACTGCAGAGGTAGGCAGTTCAATCGACAAATCTGTCATAACACACACTTCCAATGTAACACGCGTTTGTTATTCTAACGTTTGACAAGACTCAACTAAAGTATTACATCATTGACTTATCAACAACATCTTCCTGGGTATCTCCGACTTCTTCTTCAATTATATCAAACATACATACTCAACACAGAAAAGTCTATTCCTTCAAATACCAAAAACTTTTTTACACATGTAAACTCACTAAGAAAAAACAAACCTAGCCTACCAACATACATGTATTTCGAAGGGAAAAGTAGTAGTGATACTAATGACATCGTTAATTTGTTTGCCGACTTCTTCAAGAATGTTTACGATAATGATATCCCAAATGTTCAACTTCCACCCTTTCATCCAAAGGAATCGGTCCACATTCCCGCTTTACATATAAATGTTCCTGATGTTATACGCAAAATAAAAACACTCGACTTAAAGAAAAAAGCAGGTCCTGACAAAATTAGTCCTGCCTTTCTAATTAACTGTGCATCAATAATAGCCAATCCACTATGTCATATATTTAACCAATCATTAAATTCTGGCTGCTTCCCCGACCTATGGAAAAATTGCGATCTAACACCTGTATTTAAAAAAGGCGATACTCATGATGTCACTAATTACCGACCCATCTGCATGCTCTCAACTATCCCCAAACTGTTTGAAAAGCTTACCCTCGATAAAATCTCCATACATATTAACAACATCATTGTAACTAATCAACATGGATTTATGCCAGGCAGATCCACACTAACAAATCTCTCCTTATATGAAAATTTTATAGCATGTTCACTCGAAAACAAAACCCAAGTCGACTCAATATATACAGACTTTGTAAAAGCGTTTGACAAAGTTAACCATAAAATTCTTCTCAATAAACTTAGTCAAATTGGAATTGAGGGTAAATTATTGGAATGGATAAAAAGCTACTTAACAAATAGAAATCTACAAGTAAAAAAATAATTCTAACCTTTCACACAAATTCATAGCTACTAGCGGTGTACCCCAAGGGTCACATTTAGGCCCAATACTGTTTCTCCTTTTCATAAACGATATTGTTACTGTATTTGATAAAAATGTTGAAGTGCTGCTTTTTGCCGATGACCTTAAACTATTTAAAATTATAAAAACAATAAATGACTGTATTCAAATTCAATTAAATTTAAATAAACTTCAAGATTGGTGCAAAACTAACAAACTTTATCTCAATATTAGTAAATGCCACATTATAAGATTTTTCAGAACAACACAACCCCTTAACTATCAATACAAAATTAATAATGTTTCTCTCGCCTCTGTAAGTGAAATTAACGATCTCGGCATTACTTTCGATTCAAAATTTAACTTTCTTTCACATGTAGAAACAGTCACCAACAAAGGATTAAAAATGCTCGGCTTCATTCTCCGAAATGGCAGAGACTTTAAAAATATTTCAACACTAAAAATCTTATATTCCTCACTTGTTCGAAGTCAAATCGAATATAATTCTCCTATTTGGTGTCCTTACTTTAAAATCCACTCCGACTCTATTGAAAAAATTCAGCATAAATTCCTAAGATATATTAACTATAAACTCGGTCTACCTATAGAATCAATAAATTACAATCACTTGTTGAAAGAATTAAACTTACTTAAACTCTCAGATAGAAGACTTATTTCCGATTTGACTTTTATTTTTAAAATTGTCAATGGTATTATAGACAGCCCTGATATATTAAGCCTAATTACCTTCCATATACCCACTAGAACCACTCGATCCAAAATTCTTTTTAATTTCAATAACAATATCAGGACTGAGTCATTTAGAAACTCGCTTATACCTAGATTGCATGCAGTTGGCAATGCTTTCTCAGAAGTAGTAGATGTTTTCAACTGCACGGAATATAGTTATAAGAAGGCTATAATAACAAACCTCTGTCGTAATTATCAATGTTATTAGGCATAATACCATTCTATTCATAAGTTATCACAGAACCTAAACTATGCACTTACATCAGATATCAGACAGAAGAGTGTTATCTAATAATTTTACATACTTAATCAAAACTATAATTTTTCCCAAAATTGTTATGAGATGTCTTACTGACAGCCCTGATTCAATAGAGCTAACTCTTAGTTCTCAGCAAATTCAACCAAATTCAATATTGAAGGTAACAATAACCTCAATACTAAACTACTGTACGGATTGAAAATAAAAATGCTATTGTACCTATGTATACCAGATGTTATTCTTGTTTAATTTTCAACATAATTTCTCAGTAATTATTCTGTTTAACATAATACTGTTTCGCTCCTGTGAACCACTGTAAACATAAATCATGTATATTGTAAAAGCCTTTTACGGCGTCTAAATAAATAAATAAATAAATAAATCCTCTTGCACGTAATTCAATAAACATGCATTTTACTGAAACGTAAATCAACTCTTTATAATATGTCCAAACCATAGAAATATGGCTTTTAATTGATACAATATTATAATAACGTAATCAAATGATACCTACTACTTATTTTTACACTTAGGTTTTATTTTCACTCATATTCTAAAAAAACATGCATACATCTATGGCTACCATCACTACCATCGTAGCTCACTCATTAGAACATAAATACATATTATTAAAATAAATATCGGACTTAATAATGGCATTTTCAAATACATGTGTTCCAATTATGGCCTTTGCTTGCGAACTATATCTGAGTTTCTCTTATAAACAATAAACAGTGTAAATCTCAAGTGACTTACCGGTAAATATGGTCCTGCAAATTATCGTGTATAGCAATAGGTTCATTAATCAAATGCATTGTACATACAGATGATAATAGTTTGACTCTCTATAGTTAGAATACGAAGGAGATGATTTTGCACCAAAACGGCTACACAAATCATTATAATATTATCATTATTATTACCAATTGCTTTATTTTATTTGAATTTTTTTCAAGCCATGTTATCGCTGAATTATTAAGATAATCAAACTTCTCAGCCAACAGTGAATTTTGAATCATTCTCTTTGAATATCGCTTTGGCAGCAAATTGAAAACAGCTCCAAACTTTGTTAGTCTAAATTATTCTCAATGGTTAAAAGCTTAATGTAACCTTAGCCTCTTAAGGCTTCGGCATAATGTTAATTAAATATGCCCAAACCAAAGTTGGCGGGAACAAGTGTCCCACCAAACCCCATCTTGCGGATAAATCCAGTAGCTTTGGAACACATCTATTATGCAGAATAAAGCTTTTAATGTGAGCAAGTTGGTACCAGATTAAGAAATCTCGGATTTGTTCATAATTTTATCCAACCTTCAAAAGCTTTTTTTTCTAGCGTCAAGGCTTCGCTTAGAATAATTAGAAGCATTTTGAATTAAAGTAGGTAAAGATTGAATAACGCCGTAACTTTCAAATAAGATGGTGTAATTTCACAATAGAAAAATGAAAGGCAATATAACGTGATATAACTAGCATTTATAGCTGAAGAGCAGGCTCTTGGAAATTTAACTAATCCTTGTGAATAGAGACACGAATCTCTTAACTGGAGGGCTCTGGTGTCATAAAATTGCAGACTTTCATTCTAGAATTTATACAAATCTAAAACAATGCAAGTATCCATCTTCAGCATTAGGGCTTTTAAACGTCAATTAACGGTAAAAATAATCTCGTAAGCATTGGGGTATATAGATAAAGCCAGCTTTCGCGTTAGAAGTATGGGCCACGAATATCGGATAGTTGTCCGATGTGAAATATCACCGGCATCAATCAGTTACAAGCGCTCTCCGGCGATAACTTCAAAATGCCGACATACACGCTAAGATATTGTACAAATCGTATTGGAAAATATAGGTAAAGCAATGGTATAATTTTTCACCGGTAAGTAATGTTTTACCATAATCAGTCATCGTGTAAATTGACTCATTAATAATAAAAATTCGTGGAACATTTTCGCGGCCGCCGATCACCTTCGACTTGTTCGTTGTGTTAGTTTGCTGTCGGAAGGATTTATTCGACATCAACAGCCGCCACACCCCCATCCTACTTCCCGCACAATAACAATTTTTCACACCGATATCGCAAGTAACGTAGACTATACTTACATATAACTCAATGCTATTTTTTACCTTCATTAGTAGGTGTTTTACAAAATTCTTAGTATTTCAATTCCAGCCTTTAATTTACAAATAAATTTTCTTTTAAATTCCGCGTTATAATTTAATAAGCTGTTTAATCTACGTAAACTTTAATTTTCATCTTAAAATAAAATTCAAATAAGTGTGTTTCGCCCTAGCTTTTCTTCCTCTGATGGAAAAGCATTATTAAGCTCTAACAACGTTCCTCTCCTTAAGGTTATTCTGTCTGCCATATTTTTATTTGTGAGTAATGCCATAGCCTTAATCAGAGGCTTCTAAGGAAAGTAAATCAGATTACCTGTTAAGAAATGGAAAAATATATTTGAATTCATTTCTCTCCTCCCGTTTGTCGCCGGCGGATTTATTTTGAACACTAAAAAAATTCAATTTAAAATACAACAAATCGCTGAATATTTTATTTAACAAATTCTTTGAAACAATTTGCTTAACTTTCAGAAAGAAATTATGCTTTCAGTAAGTTAGAAACACTTTTCATTTGATTAATAGTTTTTCAGCGTTTTCTATTATAAAAAAGGCCTTCGAAATTAAATTATTTTTAGTAATATGTATTCACTTCAATGCTTTAAATTAAGACATTGAAGTAATTAGTTTATTTTGGCTAGCCATCTTAATATGGTTTTGTGTGATACAGACTGATTTTATGGCATCCTCGGACTAGAACCTGCAAGAAGTCTGCAGTGGGGCGAAAGCGGTCCATTACAAAATATGTAATTCGACCAAAGTTAATGCTTTTTAATCAAACTATTACAATGAAAACCCAATGACTAAAATTTAATTTCAAAAATTGACATATTTGCATACCACATAAAAGTCCCAACTGCTCCCAACCGTCTGAGGTGTGATGCGCGGCTAAATGTAGTAGGGAGAGGAAAGAAATGTGAAGATGAAGGTGGGAGAGTACCTAGCTATTCTATGGTGATTTATATAATATAATTATACAATTCTGAATGGTGGTCTTACGCCAGGGTGATACTGATAGTATCTTCCATTCTGGAACGTGCCGCAAGTATACTACTTATTATTTCAAATGAATAAATCATGACATAACACTAATTCATCACATAAGATTTACTTGCGCACGCCGGGATTTGAACCACCGTTCCTTTGGATTGTCGTCGAGAGCCTTACCCCTCGACCACGGAGGCCGACATCTAGAAGCTATATCCTAGAATCACAAAACTCCATAGTATATTGTTAGTACTTTCTTTAATTTTCCTAGTACTTTGAGCAGAAAAAAACGTCACAGAATATATCTAATTAAATTTCTGCTATTAGGTACTCAAAATATCCTTTCATTTGCTTCCGGGAATATATGTATACATTATTTTTATCCATTAATTTAAACTCTAATAATAAAAACCATAAAGTAAGGAAATACCGATCTCTAAATATTTTTGCTGTAAATTAATTCAATTCTAAACTAGATGACAACCAAAATATACTTTTTGCTTTTCATACATCTATTCATAATGTATTTTTACCTCTTTTCTAATGGGCGTGTTTTAGATATTTTTCAGCTGAGAATCAACCATTAGGTTGTGTAGGGTTTTAAATGCGTTTATTCGTAAGGCCCGAAATCTTTCATTATACTGTTTACACTTTGTACATAATAACTACAATCTTATTGGTCACCATGAAACAGGCAGTTACCTAGTTTGGTGATTCAATGTATCAATACTTTGTATTTTATAAATAAATATTGAACAAAGTTTTGCAGTGGGAACCAAGCTTTAGAAATAAAATGTTATTGCCGAGCTATTTCCTCCAGTAGGATTGATTGAAAAGGTTCCGCACGACTTCGAACAGCAAATGCAATTGTTCCACAATTCAATCGAGAAACACTTGTTGTTTATTGTGATTCAATTGTAGGCACTGTTGGCAGTTCCTTCCCCTACCCCTCCTCCACCCCTCCCATCCACCCACAAAGCCTGGAGCTATGGGCTTCTACGCCGAGGGTAGTTGGGGTAGCTGCAGACTGAGGTAGGCCCGGGGTGAAGGGTGAACAATAAACGGAAATGAGTCAAGAAGGGGTGATAATGGAAGTCAAATCTTTGGGGATTATTTGGTTAGGGGATGATTTGGAAGAGAAATTGTTTTATTTCAAGGTCATTGAAAAGCGACTTGTGATTTATACTTACCCTCTTACGTTGGAAAGTAGCTAATTTATTTTTGTTATTATTAATAATGCTATTTGACGTCTCAGATATCAGTTATCTTTCATATCGGTATATTCGACACTTGTATATATTTTCTGTTTAGTGTTGTTTAGATTTTGGTAACTTCGGTAAAATTCTTCTAATAAAGGCAGGTACCTACTTTCTACTCTGAGTTTCGAAGTCGATTCGTCCTCCTTAGATGGACAAGCGGATATGACCAATTTCCTGAACCAAATAACTACCTTATAATCATTTTGCAGTTGAAGCACAGGTACCAAGTTATTCACGTGAGTTTCGATTAGTTTTCTAATGCGAGATTAATATTGGTGACATTTCACTTAATGGCAAATTTCTTGTTTATCTTCTTGCTAGTATGAAGTTTGACCCAAGTAATTCAATTAGGGTATGAGTATTTGTATCATAATTTGACTTTGCAAATATATTTCCACTGAAATGACAACTTATTTCTTGAAACTAAGAAATGGGTCACTTAAGGTGCATATAATTTTTTAATTATTTGAATTAACTTATAGTAACTAATTAAATAATCAACACACCATTTCAGTGTAAAGGAGTGTAGCGAGGATTTAACGCCGTACTACATCTCTGTCTAAGCACAATTTACTGGTTTTAACCACATTTACACCTACTTGCAAACGTGCTTTCAAAATATTTTAAATGTGCTAGTATTTCTACTTTTTGAAGATGACTTAAAAATAAATACCATTTTAGAAATTAGATAACATTGCCTTACAGATTTTTGAATTTGTAGTATACTTTTATTTACAAATTGGAATATTTATTTAAGGAATCTGCAAGAAAAACTATCTCATTTTATCTTGTTTATACAATAATAAAAAATAGTAATAACTCTTAGGACGGGTTGTTTCGGAGAATCTGAACAATTCATCAAATTTCAACGTTCATTTTCAAGTTCTGTGATAGATTTTTTCAAGTTCTGTTTTTATTTCAGTTTTGTCAAGCAACTAGCCTACAATTATATAAAAACAGAACTTGAATAAGTCTTTCACAGAACCCGAAAATGAACGTTGAAATTTGATGAATTGTTCAAATTCTCCGAAACAACCCGTCCTTAGAGTTATTAAAAAAAATCGATTTTTATATATCTTCACACGTACAAGGCATTTATGTTATTAAAAAACATCACTTACATGGAATTCTTGTTAAACTCACTAGGTAAAATTCAATTATAAAATAAACTAACTTTTTCAAGATGGAAAACTCATGCTCATGCTGCCAAAATGCAACGATATCAGATCTTTGGCAGCACATTTTTTTAAAAGTAGTAATTCAGAACAGAGCTTGAACAGTCTTTATTAAATGTGTAACTAAAAGACCGTTTAACAGTTGGGAAGTTTTTTTCATTTATAAGGCTATACCTAAGAGTGCCTAAAGCACTTTATGTACATTGATTTAAAATACAAGATCTTCTCTTTGATTATCAGATTTTTTTTTCATTCACCTATTTTTATCAAGGGGTCGGGTGTAAAAATAAATAAAAACGAAATATATTGATTTGATTAGCCGCATCAGGAGAAGAGGGCATTCCCGAAGATAAATTCTTCAATTTATTTGGCAATCAAGTTTCGTCACTTGGCGTATAATCCGATTAGCCTCCTTAAGGTGGAGGGGGTTGGGGTGGTTCCACCCTCACTAATTCCTCCGTTGATTAGAGACCGTAGGTACTGCCAAACGAAAGATTCATCTCGAATCTTGAATCACAAGTCACCCATCTACCCCCGTGCAGCTTCCAATCATGGACCACATACTGGATGAAGGCAGTAACGGGACAGTTCAACACACACCCTTCCAGCTAAATGCGGCTTATTAGAAAGTCAACACGAAGTATTAGGTACCATTTACTTAAACGCTCTGAACATTTTTCAGCGAAATCAATTTTTTTGATAAATTTTAAAACTTGTCTGATTGAGAACTATATATATACGAGTTTATGCGATAATCATCACATTATATAAATAATTAGGATGAAGTTCAATTGAGTAATTTAGCTTCTAAAATTTTGATTTTTATGTATGGTTTTGTAAAATATTTTTAAACTCAAACATTATTTTTGAAATTATGTAAATTCATGGATAAATCGACGTAAGTGGGAAAAACTTGTATAATAAAATTCATAATAATGTAAATAATAATAAAAATAAAGCATTATTGCTATTAATTAAAAATGATGCATCTGTAAGTATATGAAATTTATACTATAAAGCACCAAGTCACATTCCTGGGAATTTACTTGTTCACAAAATACCCAACTGGTCTTAGGACGAATACTTATTCATAGTAGTAACTTATTGTTAGACGCCTCCGTGGTCGAGGAGTAAGGCTCTCGACTAGCAAGTCGAAGGACGCTGGTCCAAATCCCGGTGTGCTCAACATTTTATTTGAATAATTTGTTAATTCAAAATAAAATTTATTAGCTGATACGTACCCGGCGTTACACGGAGATTTTTATCTACTTTCTATAAATACAATATGCATGTTTTATATTTATAATATATATGATAATATAAAAGTCGATTAAAATCCGTTAAGTAATTTTGAAGAACTAAGTATACAAACAGACAGGTGCGGATAGGTTCTTCTTTTTATACCATTTAGATATATAAGTATACATGCGACACGTTCCAGAGTGGAAGATAATCTCAGTATCACCCTGGTATAAGACCACCATTCATAGTTGAAACGTTCCTTGAAATCGTGTTTGGTGACCAGATCTGTAGAGCTAGATACTCCCCCTACCTTCCTCTCCCCCATCTCCTTTCTCTCCACACTACCTTTAGCCTCATAACATACCCCAATTAGGGATGCCATAGTCTTACAGGTTCCACACTTTTGGGAGCAGTTGGGACTACGTGTATTACTAGGAACTATCAGTTGTGCGATATTCACTATTGACTCTTGTGTTTAAAACATTGTTTACAGCCTTTTATCGGCATTAAGCATTTTTTATACATCATTTCGTTCGGTTTTAAAAGGTTTATCCGTACTTTAGACCATTCCTCTGGATGCAATTAGCACCGGTTTGCCTTCATCCCTCTGATTTCTTAAGGGTGGTGAAATGATCCGTATCAAAATCAAAGTTCAAGTCATTGCTGGATCGCTAAATTTGTAATTAACTGATGGTAAATATTCCCTACGACCGGGTTTTATCACTTGAAAAATGTGATGGGATCACAGACATAGGAATTAATAGACGAGAAGATATGGGCGAGGGGTAAAATCAACTGTTGAAGAACGAGGGAACGAGGGAACGAGTGAAGCTGACTGTGATTCGTCAATAAATCAATCTGACAGTAAATAGGCATCTCGCATTATAATATCACCATTTACTTCTTAAAAGTAAAATCTGCTTTGAATGAATAGACATTTTTACATGGGAGCGCAAATTACTCGCCACGTTATGAACAAATTTGCGAAGTCCAAATTCGGCAAAGTAAGGCAGCTTTTATTTTCAGAGTCGTAGTTAGTTTCAGAGTATTTAGTTAAGACACTTTTATAAATGTTCATAATTTACTTCCCAGCAACCAACCAGCTTTGTGTTTCGCGTCCAGACGTTTCTCTATGTGATAGTAACAACTGATTCATATTATACGATGTGAATATGCTTAAAATAAAGTAAAATAATGCTTATATATGGAATGTAATACGACAATTGGGTTTATTCTCTTTTTTCACATCTATTTTTACCAGTTTTCATAGTACAAGTCAAAATTTTGCCGTGTTATTTAGTAAAATGAACCGATGATGCCTCGACCATAGTTCGCACAAGAATGATGACGTCACGTTTTCAAATTTCATTTGAGGCCAAACGCGAGCCCAGCCGGCTCAATGGAACCGGTATGGGGAGTGGGGATAATACGCTTTTAATCACTTAGGGCAGGTCTACTAATATTCATATGTCTATGGATGGGATGTAAAAATAATCTATTGATATTGTTATTACTTGTCTGGTGTGTTGAATTCTTGTTCTTTACGATCGGAAATTCGTAAAACTCGCAATTTTCTCGCGAGTGTGAATAATGGTATTTATTTCTCATTAGTATCCAAATTTATGTATGAAGTCACTGTTTATTATTTTTATACCGCTGTATAAGTAACACCTTTAACTATGTCACACTAAATGTCCTGTCATAACACTCAGCACGGCGGAAGTTCACGCATTCAAAAAACGATAAACATAAATCACGCCGTATCAGCGCGTCAATTAACCCAACACGCTCCACCAAACTTTTCCCCAATAAATCTTAATGCCCTGACGACCATGACTATTGCCTACAGCACTCGTTTTCTTTTTGTTACAGAAACATGTCATCTAAAAGAAAGTCTCCGCCCACGAAACTTCACGAAGGCGTCACAGCATCGACAGTCGCAGCTTTGTCGGAAGCTCCTCAGATCTCCGTTTCCGACTTCGATCGGGCGGATTACCCAAACGAAGAAAATAACCACCCAAAATCCCTCATCAGGAGCAACTCTTTGGACCACAGAGTGGCTTTCACAGACCTAGAAGAATCCAGCAACAATTTTGAAAGTGATATAGAAGAAGGGAGAAATTCAAACACTTTTTATAAAGTTACTTCATCGAGTTCAAACGCTAGTTCAGTGGTGCACAGTGACGAAGAGATTGACCAGACTTTAGAAGAAGACGTCCCTCCTAAAAAGCAGAGATTTGATATCGAACAAGAAACGAAGATGACAAACAATCTGTTAGTTCCTGCTACTCTGTCAGCAATCAATCTCCATCATGAGCAGCTCGCTAGGCACCAAGCTGCCTTACACGAGGCAGCAGAAAGACGAAGGAGTTCATCTGAATGCAGTTCACCAAGCTCAGAGTTCAAGTCTAACCTCAGCAGTATCTGCAACAATAATAATTCTACTTTGTTAAACCATAACAACTCTCCCCTGGGACTAGGATCCGGGCCTCAGAAGAGAACAATGGACGATGTTCTAAAGAGACTAACTTCAAAAATGAATCACAGCACTATTAAAGAAGAAAAAAGGCCTACACCATCCACTACACCGATCAAACACGGGTAAGCGTAACTTCTTGTATTTCCTTGTTTATCTTTTTCATTATTATGAATTATTTTGACCTTTAACAGGAATGATACCACCGAATATTTTGCATGAAGATAAACTATGATTAAAATGAAGATTTACATACAAATCTGAATGACCTTCACAAATAGTACATACATTCTGCTTGCAATAATGCCTCAATGCCGTATTTGAAGTGACATTCCGATAATTATCTTTGCAATAATAATTGCGTCTTCTATGATAAGGCCACAATTGTTATTATTTAGCGTGAAGAACATGTCCGTTTAACAAATAGGAATATCGTGCGCGCAAATCTAAACAATAAATGGGTCAGCAGATCAAGGCTCTGGAAAAATTCTCACTGAGCACTGACGACCGAGTGTGCAAAGATTTAAATTTAAATATTTTGCCTTAATGCCGAAAAAACTTTCAAAATTCATGTTAAAGCCTCCGTGGTCGAGGGGTGAGGTTCTCGACTAGCAATCCGAAGGTCGCAATTTTAAAGATTTTATTTGAGTAATTTGTGTTATTTCACAATCCATACATTAAAAATAGAATACTTATGGCACGTTCCAGAGTGGTAGATACTCTCAGTATCGCCCTGCTGTAAGACCATTATTCAGAATTGGAACGTTGCTTGAAATTTCTTTAGCCGTCTTTTGTGACCAGATCTAATATTTTTTTTTTTAATTATTTTATTTGTTTTATAAAATACAGCATAATTATTTAAATTTACATAGTAAAAACATATTTCAATAAAAATTAACATGTTTACCTTTACAAGAGTCTAAAACTCGTGTGTAAAGGGAAAAAAATAAAAATAAAAACTTAACATACATATGTAAATAGAAGAAAAAAAGAATCATAAAAACATATAAAGTGAAGAGATTTTAGTTTTTTTATACAATAATTTATAAAATAATATAGTGAGATATCATCGTCATTCTAATTCGTTAAATTATTTAAGGTAGTAAAGTTTATTTTATTTTTAAATTTATTATAGTCCGGTTCTAATCTCATCTCTGTCGTTAGTTGATTAAACCACACCACTCCAGTGTACGTATAATAGTGTTGTGCAAAACTGGTGTGCATTAATGGAGTGCATAAGCGACCTAATAATCTAATAGACCTAATAAACTAATAATTTATTAGCCGGCTACTATCCCACCTTCCTCCTCCCCTTCTCTTCCCCCCACTTTTGGGAATGCCATAGTCTCACTGCCTCTCGACGGGACAGTTGTGACTGTTGTGCGTTGAGCAAATAAAAAATAAAAATATAGTTTTAAAAAAATTGTGAAAAGGTTAGGTTAGGGTTTTGTTTTTTTTTTCAAATGATTTCACCACACTAGATGATTTCATCTAAACTAACCTAACCTCACTTTTCTTTTCCGGTTATCGATTGGAAGTAAGCTATCATCACAAATATCAACTAAACGTCAACTTCTCAAAGTAATTCCAGATCAATTGTATTTAGCTCCTCTCAAACAAACGTTTATTAAATCATACAAATTATAATGTTTTATTGTGGAAAGTGCTTTCACTACGGATTTTATTACAAAATTTCTTTCGTTTAAATTAGTGTTCTACAAGTACATTTGAGTTTCTTGTCATTATTTTCCTCGAATGATTTATGTATATTTTTCCGATCATTAATGATTTATAAAGCTGTTGGCAGACTCACAATAATAACAATTATTATGATAATAGACAATGCAGATTTTCTAGGAAAATTATACAATGCATAATGGCTTCGTTCATTACTGTCCAACGTACAAAAAGTCTATAATTACATCTAATTGAACTGAAATAACAATCGACAGACAATTATAATAATATCACAAATAACAAAACGTGTTGTTGCACGCCTGTATCGTAAGATGATTAAACAATATATGTTGCAAAAATTCAGCGATAAGTTGACTTATCTCCGTGTATTGTGAAGAATTCACAAACCTAGTGACCCACTGAACTCCCGGTCTTCTTGACTTCAAAAATAATGATAAAGTCACTATTTGTACCCGTTCGCATTCGGTATTATTACGAGTTCAATTAATAACAAGAACAACACGCTTTGTCGAAAACTGTCACAGCTGATACAGCAATCATCACTTTGAATTAAATAGAAATTGGAGCAATTTAAAAATAGATTCACTACTAAAAATACTGAAAGTAAAATTTATGATGTATTATTTTTGCGCGTACACGGAGAAAACTTACTGATATAAAATATTGTTAATTTATTAATGATCTCTTCAAATTATTCGTAATACTGTTAAAAACGGGACTGCAGGCCTATAACGAATGAATTGATACGTTTCATGTTAAAATTTTAGTAAAAAAGGAATGTATTGACGCGACATCAAAACATTTCTTCATAAAAATCATCATCATATTAACAGGGAAAATGCAGGTGCATGAACATGTGTTCCAATATATTCGGAAAATACTATCGTTTTATTAGTAAATGGCCTGCTGCCCCGCTTTTAACAGTATTTTAATAAATCATCAATACTCACTTTTCTCAGAAAAGTATTACATTTCTATCTGCTCTGATGACGGTCACTGCAAAGCTGCCCAAATCGTTATACCAAGAAAGAGCCCAAGCATTGAAAAAACTTCGTAGCTTTTTGTCTGAAATTTTCAAGGACACCGCGACCATTTTGATCGGTGTCGTAAAGTTATTTCTATAATAAGCTATAGAGCTTTCTGGCATCGACATATTTAACGATTTAAATATTAGACAAAGCCACTACTTTAACATGGCGTCACACAATAATCAAAACACTAACGACATAGGCAAACTATTAAATTTTGAAAAGTGATTCATAGTTATAGTAGATAATTTTTTGAGAAAAAGTATAAGTCCAATGTTTTCATTTCAACTGGCGAAAGTAAATAAAAAGAAATCAAGTAGGCACCTGCTGAGATTACAGTGATGCAATAATACAACGTACTATTTAAATCTTAACGTGTTTGTACTCTTTACTATTTCGCTTATTCCCAAGAAACAAACCTTCTGCCTGTGTGGGTAAGAATAATTATTCATATGAAACCATCATTGTTAAGATAACAAAACGAACTTCTTTTAATTATCTTCGGAACAATTGACAAACACAAGCGAGCATACATTAATAAGGGGAATTGTACTCAGTCCATTAAGTATTGTTTTTAACAAAAACCCATTTAACAAAAACGATTTATCTTTATGTTTTAATATGGCGGGCTCAAGGCACAACGGCGTCCTATTGTTTGATACGAAGGAATCTTTGCCTCTTTTTTTAATGAAGATGTTTGGCAGCGATGGGAAATGCGTGGTTCGGATAAAATAATAAACTAATCAATGGTATGTTACGCAATACAATAGTTTCACAGCGCATAGCCCGTTAGACTGACGCAATCCTGGAAGTCGTTAGTTTCATCTGAGAAGATTGTGCACGCAGAAAACTTCGGAAACTTACGCAGAAAAAGAAATACTGTTCATTATTAAAAATCCTAGCAAAGTATCTGTCAAAAACGAATGTTTTATGAGGACGGCGGAACACGTGTACATACACGTATTGATATTGATATTGACATACTGATGTTGACGCATTCTGTCATGATATTTATTAGGAAAAGAACACTTATATACTCTATATGTTCTGAATGACTAATATTTTATGAGGAATTTGATTGAATTGGATTGCCACCACTTTTTAACTCTTGACATGCCAAGATGCCAAAAAAACGTTTGTTACCATGTGGGTCTTCCGACGACCCCATGCATTTTTCTGTCTTATGGGCATTTAAACTATAGAAATGCCAATTATTAAATCAATTATTAATGGTAACTTATGTATTTGCGCAGAAATACCTAAAATGCTAAAATGATACGTCAAGTATTCAAGTTTATATAAGGAGGATAGTAATTTTGTGTACTATCTACTCCCCCACTTGGCTGCGGGATAGTTAACAGGATCATCTTCGTGTATGGAGGTAAATAAGAAAGGAATCATTCTTAAATTCGTATTTACTTTTTTACCGTCTCAAGAATCTTATTTTCGCTTCCTTTCTTTATTTAACAATTCCGTTTCTCTCATGAGATGTTTTTGAATATCAAGAATTCAAACCGAAACGGAATCTCTCTATACATATAAAAAATACGTTTTTAATATCGTTGAAAAGGGTGTATGAAAGCTTTTTCTTACTTCTCATAGATTAAGGTTGCCGTAACACATGGTTTATGAGCTTAATTTGTACCTTAACTTAATGTTTATTTCGAAAAGAATAAATATAATATAATATCTTTTCAATACTATATAATTAAGGTAAACGGAAAAGGTAAGGTAAACGCCCCCATTAACGTGTGTAGGTATTGCTAAGTACGTACGTAGGTAATAAAAAAAGTTGTTCTTTTCTGAATATTTATTACGAATTTCGTCAAGTCAACAGATATAAAATTTTTTTAAGGGCGATCAGGCTTAAGAAATTATCTAATATCGGATGATATCAGTTCTCTCTTGTGGATTTAAAAACTTGTCTCAGTAAATAATGTTTTAAATACAAATTTTGGTTGTGACTTAGTCTGTCTGTAGCTGAACTGCTATGAACTCTAGAAATTTATGTTTTTTTACTAAACGAAAGGCAGTCATTCTCGGGTTACGAATAAACTGAAATAATTTAAAATCTCCTACTACCGTCACCATAAGCAGAAAATGTTAGCCAGGACTTAGCCAGCCGAGGAATTGAACACCTGTCAACTCAGCCACTGACCGGTCAATTCAAGTTAAATTAAGTGTCATCTTTTTTAAAATCGAAAGTCATTATTTGGAGAATTCAGACAAGTGATGAGTAGGTACCTACCTAGATAAGACTATAATTTTTTGGTTCCATGATAACTCAACACAGTGACAATTCAACAAAATTTTAAAAAGTGATAAATAAACCTAACCTAACCTACTTAACCCAGTTAATAAAGTTTTTGTTTCATCACTTTCCATGACTTTATATAACTTTTTAAAGATGTGATTTTTTCACCAATTTTTTTTACTAAAAAATATTTTAATTACCATTTTCAAAATTGAAACTTATTTGTAGAGGATTCAGGCTATCTGTGGTTTTTCATCTGTCGACCAGAATAAAATGATTGTTTTCAACAAGAATCAATGGTTGTCGTTTCGTTACCAGTTCACTTCGGGTGGGGTCAAACGGCCAGAAGACAAAAGGCAGATTGCGCCACATTTGAGTAATGGCCACGTCTGTTAATGAGTTAATTTAGCCGCCACGGACCGAGGATATTATCAACAGTCTGTAGTCTGATTCCATACATCTTCTGCATCTCAAACATCTCCTTCTTCTCCTGTTTCCCGAATCCTTTATGTTGCGAGTTTCAAATAACAATACATAATGCCGCTGTTATTCTTTACATTGGAGATACAAGAGGTCTTGTGTTACTTATGTGATAAAGAAAAGAGAACAACAATAGTGGGAGGATATTTAATCAATTGATTAAATGCGTTTGGTAGTTGAGAGGTTTGAATTGAAATGAGAATTGGAGAAAGTTATTGAAAAAGTTGTTTTTGTACCAATTTTTTGCTTGTTCACGTATGACATTATTTCGTTTACTTATGTCACTTTTAGGTAAAAATACTCATTTTTCTCCGTGTACAAAAGGCAAATTATTTCAATGGCACTTTGTTTTATAAATAAACTAAAAGTTTTGTTATTAGCAGAAGTGAAAGAAAATGTTTATTATAATGCGTGGATGATTAAAGAAATCGGGAAAACAAATTCTTGAACCCGATCAAGTTAATGTCGAAAAAATCGAAGAGCATGTAGGCACGATATATTAATGTAGATTAATCAAGGACTTCCTATGGCGTTATATCTTCTCTGACTATTATCTGCCAACTGACTAACAAGTATGTTTCAGTATTTTTGTACATAATAAGATAAATCCTAGGAAATAACAATTTTGTGATTTTTCACGATAACTGCGCTGTTCAAATTTTAACCTAACTGAAAATAATTAAATAAATTTGAAAATAATTAAATTTAATACTGAAATAATTTAAACGATAAATTGGTGTTTTCTCGTAATTACTACATCATTTTGAGGTCTACTGTGGAAATTTTGAATTATTTCATGTCTACTGATATTTTATATGAACGTAATAATGATAATATTTCTCGTATGTAGTCGCACCATTAAATCCGACACAGATGCATCACGGTAAAATGGATGATTGCATCCGAACCAAATGCACGCTGCACTTGATGCTGTCATCAAATATTTATCGAAACGCCATTGGTCAGCCCGATTGAGAGAAAAATCAAAAATTCCATCAGGCCAGAGCAGTAAAAATAATATAATAACTTCAACATGATACCCGATTCAACCTTTCCTGGGACCCTCGCCTTTAATATTAAAAAAGAAATTCGCTTTTGTTAGATACAAAAACACAAGCGAGGGTACATTATTTATCAGCACAAAAACAAATTGTTTTTGTGGAAACAGAAAAATGGATTTTTTATTCTGATATTGGTCAAATAATATATATTATTAATTTATTATATTATATTATTATTATAATCATCGGGGTAGCTTATTCTATTCTCAAAAAATATTTGCGTTTTTTTTTTTACATTAGCTTTAAACAGAAAACCCTGAGGAAAATAATGTAATAAGATATGTCATCTTTGGGGATGCTGTGTGGTCTACATTTCGACTAATTTAAAAAGACAATAAACAACTGATATCAATCCTGTAGCGACCGATTTAAAAAAAAAAAAAATACCTAAAAAATTTCAAGTTTGAACTCGATTTACTCGAAAACGAAAACTCAAATCAAAAAAATTGTTCAACTAAATCCACTCCAAAATTTTGTGTAGATTCACCGCTTCCTGCATCTACGACCAGCTTCTGAACACCATGTATAGTAGTAATAATGGTACAAAATAATTCATAAGTGAATTTGTGAGTCAGTAGTTATAAGTATTTCAATGTAGTCATTTGTTGTAGGTTTAAAAAAATAGATTCGAATCTATTTCTTAGTTGTTAGGTCTTTTTTAAAGGGATTGGGGTGCGCAGAAAGTTCCGACCGCTAAACAACTCGATCTTGGCATACACTCCTTGCTTCATTTACATTCGTATATCGTCTTTTACATACACTTCTGTTATTCCACTGTTAACACTGGTCTGAGGCAGTCAACTCTTAGATCAGCAACATCAGCAGCTGTAGACAGACTGATGGAACCTAAGCGCAAGCCAAATACTAAGTTTGGTGATCGCGCTTTTGGAGTATCTGGGCCAAAGGCTTCGAATAAACTCCCTCCGAAACTAAGATCCATTACAAGTCCAACAGAATTCAGGTCTAAACTAAAAACTTACCTTTTTTAGCTGTTAAATTAAATATACCATTCCTGAGAGAAAGTCCAGTTATATCCAATTTTCCAATTATGTCCTAAATCCTGTATCTAAATTTCGCTAATAAACAATTAGTTAATGTTAATTAAGCGTTAATCTCAAGTGACCTACCAGGTAAGTAGGTACTGTACTGTATTTTATCTCCATTAATAGTTAGCAATAGAAATGTATTATAAATTTGTACAACGCCCTTGAGGTGATTTTGCACAAAACGGCGATATACAAGTCATCCAAATATTATTATTATTACTCCGACTCGATCGTGCCATGTCCTCCTCGAGCGTCACCGACTTCTTCTGCCATTCACACTCGCGTCATATATATTCTCCTTACAATACTTTTTTCGTTCATTCGCTGCACCTGCCCAAACCATCTAGAGTCAGTCTTCATCATAAGTTTTTCAACATTGTAGCATTATAATTCTTCTGTTAGATTTCAATCGTTTAACATTGATCGGTAATGTTTGTCCACTGACTTCATTTCGCATTGATGTGCGAACTCAGTTGAGATGTCCAACGTTCAATCACTGACGTAATTTGATCATTCAGCCTTGTGTTTATCACAAGTAAGCGTGGCTACAATCCACATTACCCAGAAAATCACAAGGTCGTCTATATCTGCTAATTATTTTCTGCCAGTAACATTGCTTTTCTCAAATAAATTAAAAAGTACAATCAATGACCAATAACAATCACAATAATAATTTCGTAAAAATATAATCGAACTGGTAAAATGAAATAGACAGTACATGAATCTTAACATTACACTCGTTTGCTTTTCCCGCTTAAATCTCTTGAATTAAGAGTTCTGGCATCATAAAATTTGCAAAGTTTGTTTTGTTTAAAATTTCTAGTCCAAGACATTTATTTACAGCTATTATAGTTATATCCACCATGATATGTGGCTTTGAATGGTAATTTGAACGAACTTAAAATAAACCACGATTTTCGAAAGGTAGCTTGAGTGTTATCATGTTTTAGTAAGAGTGTTTTGCAGAAAAATTTCAAACCAATAAATGTAAAATATAGGTAAATAAGGGTATACATTTTCCTTTAAAATAGGTTAGGTTAGGTTAGGTTGAAAACTATTAGGTAAATGTAACCAAAACTTTTTCAAAGTCGCGTATTTCGCAAGAAACCATTTTTAGAATGAATTTAAATATTCAGTTTTTAGTACACAATAAAAAGCGCATTTCGAAACAAAAATATTTAAAGTTTCGAATAAGAAAGCGAAACACTTCCTACATGGGAGATAACCTCTTAACATCCAACATCTTATATTGTCTCGTGGTATCTCACGATACGAGACAAGTGTTTGGTTTTTTTCGGCGTTCGTCTTTCCTCAAGCGGGTCATGGCCCAAATGATAAGGGACATCAAAAGATTATTGTCTTATTCATTGTTTACTGTCGAATATTATTGTGATATTCAGGTCAGCTTCTTATTTGGTTCTTTTTGCTGAGTAAATTGTACTTTCTTCAGCATGTTTATTTACAAGAAGTACTTTTATGTATTTCCTTAAAAAAGCTATCAAATATTCAGAGAGAAGAAAATATGTTTTTAAAATTAGTAATAATAATTATAACCTTCATTAAAATATTGTTGAATTACATAGATATTATGTTTACAACTTGATTGAAAAAGCCAGTGCTTTACGATGTTTTTGTTAAGATTTGACATTGCCTGCACGGAGAAAAAAACATTCATAAAAATATTGGTAATTTATTAAGAATATTTTCAAATTATTGGTAATCTGGTTAAACGGGATTGCAGGCCCCTGAAGAATGAATTGATAGGTTTCCTGATAAATTTTTGTCTCGATGTCGGAATAAAGTGGATGTTCTTATAAATCCTAACAATCTGCAATCCTATTTTTTACCGGATTACCAATAGTTTAATCAATTACAAATTCATCTAGATAATGCAATTAAGTGATATTTCACCACAATTTTCTTTTACTCTAAAATCTTAACTACTAACAATACTTTTAATTAGACTTTCTTTTCTTAATAATAAAAAAAACTCCCACAGAATTAAACTTATAGAATTCGCGTGGAAAGTCAAATACTTGTCTAAGACAAATAAAATAAACAATGCATTTATAATTTCAGTATTTTTATTCACCATTTACAAAAAGGCATTTTTCTGCAACTTCTTAAATCAATTTATTTTTAGTTGACCGTCTCACGTGTTGCATGTGAAATTTGATTATAAATTGGTAACAAACAACCATGTAGGTAAGGTTTACGATTTAAAATCAAACTTTGATGTGAATAATATATTATTCAAGTATATTATCAAGCAACCTTTCGCGTAGGTAATAAATTGTGAATTCCATTATCCTTTGGAAACGGAGAAGGAACATAGGCGATGGAATTATTATGGGTTGGGTGTCAGTATGTAAAACGACATTAGTATGGGGAGTGAAACAACACCATTGCGGGTGGGGTGTGGGGTGTGGGAGTGGGGGTGGTACTACAACAGTGTTACCCAATTCATGAGCTCCTCTTGTATGTAGATTACAGATGGAACGACTTCAGAATAAGGACACAATTCATCTAAGGGGCGCAAATATAACAACATAACTGTGACGATGAAAATATTTTAATATATTAAAAAAATCACTAAGCTTTCAACCAATACGTGCTTTATTGTATGTTCGTAAAAGTAATCCTGAGTTGTAATGAGTGTGAAATAAAGGAGTCTGAGGAATACATGGTGCGAATGTGAATATTAGAAAAGTCGGGGACCCCCGAAGAAGACATGGTCACGATCAAGCGAATCAAATACTTGAGATTTCCCATGTTAAGAGTCAAAATAACGGAAGAGTATGCATGAAACGATGTATGAATGTGAATAAGGCATGGAGCACGTGCCGAGTGTTTTTTTGGTATTTGATACAATTAATTTACACAGTTTGGTGCTTTACCCGTGCTTAAGACCCCAATTTTAAAATTTAATAAAATGCAATAAAAAGATAATATGAAATATAATAAAATAAAACTAAGTTTCTTGGCGTTCCGTCCCCTCTGCCTATCCTTGCAGGAAATGGCGTTTTGATAAGCATGTGAGTTATTTGACCAACAATACGAAGAAGCTACAAAGCTTACATTTTTTATCGTTTTATACAGGTACCTACATAGTTCTACCGGGATTTAAAAAAAGTTATATGGACAATGTTAAGTTAAAAACCCATTAGTTATCAACCCACCTGCGGTTTTTTCAGGATAGTACATAACATAAATGTTAATTTAATCATATTAATAAATTAATATTGTATTCTAAGTGTCTACGTGTAGAAAGAATTAAAAATATTTATGAGTAGGGAAAAAAGAAACAGAGCTAGGTAGACATAAAAGAATAAAAAAGAGAGAACACGTGAGGGTGATAGTCGATACCAAGTTCAGAATTGGGCTAGTACCTATTTTTTAAAAATCTTTGTTTCTGAGTGCGCTATAAGATAAGATAGTTTTTTCCTTTTGTGTGTTTACATAGGCTTTAAAAAAATAGGAATACATTGTCAAGTTGCGTTGTTTTTCCTCCGAACTGCGAGTGTTTGCATGACGTATTCGACACATTGGGGAGAGTTGGGCTGACTGAATTATTTAAAGTACCGTCCGACCAACCCTCGCACCGTCTCTCCCCGCGCTACCCTTCCTAAACTCGCCTCCATTCTCTTACCTCACGCAGCTTTTATTGTTGTTTTGCGCACATTTGACATTGTTTCCTTCTAGAAATACATTTACCTATTAATAAATTCAATTTTTCGATGATGTTAATGTTACAAACTCTTTGAGATGTGATTCTGTTACAATTAATAGGTTTCTTAACAACTGTCAAACGTTTTAAAACAGCTGTAAATACGTAAACCGTAGTCGAAAGTATGCTAAATTAATTTGACATAAAATCTAATAATAAAATTCTTTCTTGAACATGAAGTTTAATTGGCATATCTCAGGTCTAGCAGTTAAAAGGTCTTACGTAAATTGGAAATGACATAATATTGAGCTTTGAATGACATATTTAGTTTGCAACGATTATAAAATAATACATGATTTTAGAAGATCAAAAATAAAAATTACTGAGAAATTAACTAGCGTGAAACCGGGGAATAACTCTAGTAATTGATGTGTATTTTTAGTAGGTACTAAGGCAATACAGTTATTATCTGGAATCATTTAGGAAGCACTAAATTAATTTTAAGTAAGCGTTGTGTCTTCAAAAAGGTTAGGTTAGGTTGCGTTTTGACACCCTTCTAAAGATTATCAGCTTAAGTCATGTAAAAAGAATAACAAAATGTGAATCATAAAAAAATAATTGCACATTATTCTGATTTATCGAAATCGAATACTCGTACTTATATTACTATATTTCAATTTAACGGTAGAATTTTATTTGAGGGTCAATGAAAACATCATTTAAAAGAACTTTTAAGGCGACGTGTAGTAATGTTTTTATAAGCCCCGAAAAAATAGCAGGAAATCAGGCCCATAAAAACCTGCCTTAAAATATAAATACTCCTCCTTAAATTTTACTCGTGATTTAAAAAAAACATTTAAATATTTGTGCCAGAACCGCAACATTAAATAAAATACACTTTTTGCCGATGTCAAATCAAATTGGGCAGCTAGTGTTATGCGGAAATTTAAACCTTATCGTCTTCTACATAAGGAGTGTTATTGTTAGAGGCCCAATTCCAAATGTTACACGACGTGTGCATCGCCTTAAGGTGAGAATATTTTTTGTGATTCTTCAGTTTACACCTTAAACAAATCATTTACGAATATGTAGCAAGTTTTTCCTGCAATATAGAAAATAAAATGAAATCCGAAACACATTGTTTAATAAAATAATAAATTTTCCTTTTTTCAAAATCTAGCCTAATGCCAAAATCCGCTGAGAATATTTAATTAAAAAGATTTGAAAGCGAGTTTTCCCAGAACTGGAGAAGAAAGGCATACAATTACAGAAGTCAGAGGCAAAACGCCCTCACAATGAAGGCTAATTGAAAAGAATAAGTACCCAAATCTGTGACGTAGCAACTCGTTGTAACGCTATAACGCTATTGTCGCTTTAAACGGGTACTTTTTGGATTTTCGGAGCAGGCACACGTGCCACTTCGAAAGTGAACATTTTCGAAAATCTGAATTAATTATTAATTCAGATGTTATTGGAGTTATTTTTTTATAATAAATCTGAATGCCTAGTTACTTTGCTTTCTCCCTGTTACAATACGAATATGTAGCGATGTTTTCACGATAAAAAGGAATCATCACTAACATTGTGTTTTAACGTTTATTGCTGATAGAAACCACTTTTTTTATTGCAATGGCCTCATTAATTAATTCTCCTTTTTTGATTTTTGACAAAGTTTATCTCGAAAGCATACATGGTTTGTCATTTCAATTTTTTTATTTGATCTCGTGACATGTCATCAAATTATGTCATTTGTTAAATTTCATAAAAATTTTTGTCTCGTTATTATAATTTAAAATTACTTTTACTATCATGACACAAGCATGAGTATAGATTGATTGTTTAAACTAGAACAGAAAAAACATGCACTTTGTGGAATGTGAGTGTAGGCACCTACTTACAAAATCATAAGAATTTTAATTAGAATAATGGCAGCCACTACATCCTTATTTTCCTGCAATTATTATGACATCCCAGCGTGACTTCTGCGCCCCGCGTCACATTACTGGCGCTGACAAGTTTATTGCCGGTTTTCATCCCCCCCCACCACCACCCCACCTTCATCCACAACATCCCTCCCCCAAACCTATCCCCAACTTTATGGGCCCATTGTTCCTCAGCCACCCTCCCGCTGGGGACAATCATTTTCTTATTTCCTCAGAAAAGGGCGCAGGATAATTCACTGTATTTTTGTTGAGAGTTCATTATTCGTCAATCTTTTGATTATTTTTGTTTTGATATTTCGTTTTCTACATGAATCTTTAAAATTAAAAATCAAGAAAAAATAAGATGATATCTGAATATTGTTTGATTAAATCTCTACGCCTACGCCTGCTGCTATTTTTAGCTCCGATAGTCATTCCAACCTTGAGTTATGAAACTGTAACAATAGGTTTGTATGACAAGTTACCACATTAATAGTGAAGAATTGGTGATACTTGAACCAACCGGTATCTACAAGTTATGCGTAAATAAAAATTATAATTTTAAAATCTTATATTTCATTGAGACGTAGTAGCAATTTATTGAGATGATATTTCACAAAAATAACTCTATATAAACTTACCAAGATTTATTACATATTAAAACAATTACGTATAATTATCAAACCGGTATAAACAACAATGAATTATTCAAATCGTTATTCAATTCAAATTGCACTTAACATTTATACTGCAAGGGAATTCAATAACAATCTACTCGTGAATCCCTTTATTTCTGCTTTGGGATAATGGACCACCCTGTACCATTGCTTGCTAATACCTACCTTATAACTGGGGAAGGAGCTACCGGGTGCATCGGAAGCAGACCGCATACAGAATGCACTAGCTGCATCCTTTTTACCGTTTCAGCCAAAATCATGAATAATTTAGAGACACACACTGTACTTGATCGTACAGTGCATGAGGCGGTGCATGCATTCTGCATTCTGCATTCTACAGACTCGTACAAGGGTGCATTTGAATTCAATGTGGATTTAGGGATTCCTTGAAAATACGTTCATTAGTTATTATTGAGGAACATAAATATATTGCACAGAGAATTTCCATACTGTCTAGATATGTAGGTAGTTAAATTAAACGTATTACAAAAGTAATCCAGTAAAGGACGATCCACCACGTCGGATAACATTTGGAATACGGCTGTTTACAATAACACTCCTTATGTAGATGGCGATAACGTTTAAATTCACGCTTAACACAAGCCGCCTGTTTTCATTTATGGTAGAAAAAACAACGCCAAAAAGAGTGTTTTATTTTTGTGTGTAATTTTCTAAAGTGCTTAATTTGCCACATAATAAAATTGATCCATGTCAGAATATGGGTTCTTAAGAAGAAAACTTTAAACTATAAAGCAGTTTTTATAGGCTTGATACCATTTTTTCTGATCAAATAGAAACATGATTATTTCAAAGGCCGCGATGTTTTTCACTCGCAGTATTTAATCAAAGCTTCTAAAACATTTATAAACGATCAAATTTTTAAATAAAAAAATACAAATTTTGGATTACTACGTATTGCTTCTCCTTAACCTACAAATATTACAAATTTTTTTCTAGAAATTCAAAAATCATATTACTTTGACTTTAGCTTATGGACGGTAGCTTACGAATAATATTTGAAGGTACAAATAAGAATAATACTACTTGGTTGATTTGTATAGCGCCGTTTTTGTGAACAGTCATCCCAAGGTGCTGTAAAAATCCATTATATGTAATAGAATGAATATAAGTAGCTTATAAATAAGATTTATAATAACTAGTGACTTACATCTAAGATTTATTTACAGCTTGTGACTTACGACTAAGACTTATAACTACTGACTCAAAACTAATAACATACGTTGTTTACAGTTAGAGTTTATACATTAATGGTTGTTTATCAGATTTGTAAAATTTAAAACGCGTTTATTAGTAAAGCCCTTTATTTGTTACAAGATTCAATTCTGAGCATTAGTACCCTTATTTCTTCTTAAATAATTGAAAATATTGCTATTTCATCTAATTTTTAATAAGCTAATCGTGTATTTATGTAAGAACTCTTGCTGATAATGGACTTGACCTTGCTTGCCGAAAAGGGTTGTGAATGGGTATAAATTTCAGTAATAAAAAACTGTGTAAATTTCACGAAGCCAGAACTTAACTATCGAGTGATTTGTAGCTTTAGCATAAATTTTCTACTTTAAAGCTACCATTTCCTTCGACATGCGTTACATGTCAAAAAACCCTTAGTTTAAAAAATTACAAATATTTTGAAGCTATTAAAAAAAGTTAACTTTGTTTTTTTCCGCTGTTTTCTTCTACGAAATAATTTTTTTAGTAGAAAAATATATTTGTATTTATTTCACTATTTTATTCGAGGAAAGAATGAAATGTTCCTTTTTCTTTTTCGTTTAAAAGGGCATTCCAGTATTTCACAGTAAACTTTAGTATTTTCCGGTAAATTTTAGTATTTCCCGGTAAATTTTACTATTTCAGGGTAAATTTCAGCGGAAAAGGGGTTACAGTAGATTTTATGACCTCGTTGTATGCACTGGTGTTCTACAATTCTACGTAGGTGCAGAGTCGCATTTTCTTGCCTTTATTTGTACCGCTACAGTATACAGTTTTACTGTAGTACGAGTACCTACCTATGTCGAGTTAAAGTTAACTATTCGACCCGCGGCTCCATGGAGAAATACGCGACTTGTGAATGTTACTTGATGGAAAAGTAACACAAATAGATATAATATATCACAGTGGCAAGTGTCGAAATGCCAAGAGAGAAAAGTTAAGAGTTAAACAATAGCAGTAATTATTTTACACATTGATAAAAGGGGATTTTCTGTTTGATTTAAGTGAGAGCTTATAAAAATAAGACTATTGAAGTAATCATTGAGTCAGTAGCTTCATAATCAAATTCATCAAAAGGTTAACCAAGTAACCACCATCCTGGCATTTTCTCGCTGGTGTAGGCATATGGGATGGTATGTCAAACTGTTCACACTATATTTACACATACATCCTTACGTAAATATTACGCGGCGCGTAAGGTCAGAACCATGAAAAATTTAACCTATTACTATGGCGTTTGTTTGGTAAAAACGGTATTAAACTAGGCTCGAGGCCAGATTTACCACAACAATATTAGTCAATAATAATAATAATTCTAAAAAAATATTTATCCAACCTATGAAAATACCGAATATTGATTATTAAACCTATAATGCTACCCCAACACAGTAACTCCAAAAAATCCGTAGTTCTTGATGCAAACTTTACGCTCTTGTGGATTTGAAAAATTACAAAATTCTATAATCGTCTTACCACATATAAAAATGCATAATTTCCCTTCCAGCGATATGACCTCCGTGGAGTCCCAGGCTGCCCTCGAGGCCGCCGCCCTGCAGCAAGCCTTAGCCGGGGGCGCGCACCTCTCGGGTCAGACCTTGCTGGAGCGGGAGCGCCGCCTATCCGAGATGATCCTACAACTTCAGCTGGTGAGGGAACAGCTATTGGCGCAGCAGGACCATGCTAAGGTAGATCCTTAAAATATAAAGGGACGGAGATGATTCTAGAGTACACATTATGCTATATTTATAAATGTGCTATTTAATTTGTAATCACTTAAATCACTTATGAGTTTGGCAGCAATGATTAATTTAAAAAAATTCTTTACACGAAAAGAGTAATTCGTTAGATTACACAAAAGTCTTTAGAAGCATTAATTTTTCATTTACAATTATTTCAAGAGTTAAAAAGTATTAACATAACCTAACCCAACCTTGTTATAGCATGCAGTACCTACCTACTTAAAATAACAGTAACAACAAAAATGTGTTGACAGATTTGTCATGTGCTATACGCATCTATGTATAATATCGGTAACTTCACACTCACATTCAGACGTTATCTCCAGTATATTATACTTTCTACCTATATTACCTAACCAGTTACAAAGCTTTTATTCTACGTTACATTATATCTGATTGGAAAGACTTCAATTTTCCACATTATCTCAGCGCGCTATCATCCCAGCATTATCTGATTGATCATTATGCAAAGTATCTTGACAAAGGAGCCATTACCAAAGAAGCCACCAACATCCAACAACCACCCTCTACAACCATAAATAATGTATATATATATAAACAAATTGTTAGACACCAACAAAAACTCTCGTCCAGGCATTTCCTTTCAAAGCTCCTGAGGAAAATGCCTGCTTTGTAGTTGGCTACCTTTTGTCGGACGCTCTTGCCTATTCAGGATAATGTACAATGTACAAGGTACAATGGGCTCCGGTTGAAAAGGTCATGCATTCATTTGGGCATATTAATAAGGCTTTGAAGGAAGGCAGATTAGGGTCAGGTGGTTCAAAGGAAGACAGTATTTTGGGGTGGCATTGTTCGGTGAGTGATGGCAGTTTATGAATTGTTGTCATCGGCGTGGGATGCTGTCATAATGATCGTTTGTCTCACACACTCCGACAGCTGAGATGTGACGGATGTTTAAATTCTTGTTACCTGCGCGAACGTTTTCATAAAATAATAAGGTGTGAAATTCTTTCAGTTTAACCTCGCAAAATTTGCATGAAACCGTTTTTTTTAAATCTCAATGTTAATCAACCACGAAAATAATATATTATAAAAAATTATGATACTTGTGAAACTTTCATACCGCCATTTTTTATGAAATATCACGTGAAGCGATCTTAAAAAAGCTATAAAACAACAACCAACTATAATTAGCTAAAATTACAGAAAAAACCTAAACATTCTACTTAAATTTTAATTATATATAAACCTTTTTAAAGGAAACATGGTAGGTATTACATATTTACAGGTCAAATCATTCATTTCAATGTGTGAAATAGGTAGTGGATAAAAATATGTATGAACAAGTAGTATAATGTGTACGCCAAACAGGTGGGTAAACTATACAAAATACCAAAAATAAATAATAAAATGTGAATAATGGCAATGGAAAAGGTTACATTATGCAAATCGTGATGATAATGTATGACTTTAATTTCGCACGAAGCTACTGTGCGTCTGATCATTACGAGTTAATGTAAATGTACATTCAAAGCGGCGACACAAGACACAATAAACGAGAATATAATAATACCCATTTTCTCCTTTGCAATCTGCGTGCAATCTCCAAGTAACATCTTCATTCGAAGACACCTCTAAATCATCATCACTTCATCAGCGCTCACAAAGGCGGCTAACGCACGATAAATTATGCATTTTTTGCATTGTCCGAGTCACAAAGGGAAAGTGCATCTTGTTGCCGACGCGACGTGCTCTCGCACATTATTATGCAGCTAACAGAATCAGATTCACTAATGTAACTAGCAAGACAGGAGCTCAGAAGCGGGAAGAGATTTCTTGCAGGTATGTTGCGTACCGAAAGGTAACTACACTGTGTGAAACGCTTTGATTGAGATTAAAGCCTAATTCTTATGAATTGTTTCAGAGACAAATTCTGCCTAAGTAATATAACTTCAAATACAAGTTGATAAATTAAAATACCTTGTAATTGTGAGTTTGATGGTCCAGAATCGCTTGCATTTGTAAGCTTTCGTATTCCACTATGTAATAATAGAAGTATGGATATATGTTAGTGTTGAAATTATAAGACTAACTAACGTATAATATGTATTCCTCATTGCCCAGAATACTAAGGGATGGAAATAATTATACCAATTCAGTGGACATATTCAATTTGTCACAATTACAGAAGATTGTTACTGAGGCACTTCAGTTATGTATTATATATAATTTTTACTATTTATGTATAAAATCCCCTTAAAGGGGCTTTCAAATAGTTTTAGCACTAATAACAAAATTCTCAAAATCACATCACTAGTCTTCATGTACAAACTCTGCAAAGTAATAAATTATGTCAGGTTAAATATATTAATGGTTTCCATAACAACTATAGACAGTCAAAATTCAACAAACTTTTGAAAAGTGATGTAAAGTCTATAAAAGTGAAAACTGCCTCATAAAGCTAACCTTACCTAGCCTATAATAATAATAATAATAATTGGATGACTTGTATAGCGCCGTTTTTGTGCAAAATCACCTTTCAACATAGTGCTTTTCATCACTTTGAATTGCCACTGTCATTAGTAGATCAGTTACCATATTAAAAATCAAACATGTTATAATTTTATTTATTTATTTATTTTATTTTATTAGGTACAATATTTTTTACAATTCAAGGTTTTCAGTAATGTAGGCCTCACTGGGTGGCTTGCCCGTGCAATATGATTTGTATAGCGCCGTTTTTGTGCAAAATCAAGTTTTGGAAATTCATTATTTTCTTCACTTAATGTAGATTTTCATATTTTTGAAACTTTTAGAAAATCTAGTTAGTTTTTTTTACCTGTGTTTAAAAAAAATAATTCAGTTTTAATCAAAATTATGCAGCGAACCTGAAATAAGTTGGCTTTAAAGACAAATGTAGTAAAACACTGTATCAGGGCAACAGAAATGTTTAAAGGAAAGTTGCCCACAATAAATGCTGGGTGTAGAATGGGGGTTCACACGCCAGCTTGCTACTTGCTAGTAGCGAATGTTTTGAGATGCAAAGAGACACGAACGAGATATTGAGAGTAACTACCTAGGAGTACTAGATACAGTGGGTATGCGCGGACACGCCCCGTTCGTCTGTCTATTAGGGGGCTTCTCAAACCTTGGACACTTCTCATAGAATTTTAAAATATATATTGTAACTCATACGTTGAGGTATCTACCTGCTTACCTCAAAGGTTCTCTATAGTATGGATTGGTACCTACCTCTAAGATCTCTGGCGGGAATTTGGATTAGCATTCCAAGGCGTTCTGATTCTACAAAATATGGAAGAATGAATTCTAACTATAAAATATGGAACCACTGGATTTTTTTTAGATGGGAAACTGCTCCCAACCGTCTGGAGCTGGTGAAACTATGGCATCCCCAATTGGAGAATGTTGTAGGCTTAAGGTAGTGGGGAGGGGAGAGAGATGGGAAATAGTAAGGTGAGGTAGTACTTGGCTATTCAGATCTTGTCAACAAACACGTCCAAAGCCATTTCACGCAATTTTTCAATTGTGAATGGTGGTCTTACACCAGGGCGATACTGAGAGTATCTCTTACTTTGAAACGTGCTCCAAATATACTATATATTATTTTAAATGAGTAATTTGTGAAATAACACAACTTAATCATGATATACTTTCTTGCGCACGCCGGGATTTACATGGGTTGATTAAAGTACAAAATATTTTTTAAGGGTTATTAGGTATAACCTTATATCATTAGGTAGTAGGTAAAACCGTGAGAGCATTACAAATTTCCGAAAAGCAGAAATGCAGGTGATCTGAAAATAAAACATTTTCGGTAGAAGCAAAAGCTTAGATTATTCTGGGACGGAGAAAGTAACTTGAAAATGATTTTTTCAATTGACTTAAAATACTATCGCAAACCATCAATCTTTACCTTGTAAGAGAAGTAATCCACAAGAATCTCGAAAACATTCGTGATTTTCAAATCAATGATAGCACCAAGGTTAATTTAAAAAACTAATAAAATTATTTATTTGTCTTTAGCATTTTTCAAATATGTAAATATCGACCCACCCTTCGAGAACAGTTGGTCATATACCATTATCTGTCAGTTGTATCAGCGGAGCTTTTTTGTGCTTTTGTTCCCACTGCCTCGTCACAAAAAGTTCTGCTCTTTTTCATAAAGCCCTGCCCTCTGTAAAAGCTTCATTCTTTGTGTTTGCACTCCGCACAGAATAGTACGTAAACTAGTGATAGCTTCTAGATTGATTTTTCTATCCTGTAGATAATGAACAATGCATTTAAATAGTTTTTTTTCTTTTTACATATTATTTTATGACACAGAAATTTATGCACGCACCTAACCTCTAAACTCTAGAGATATGTTTTTTCCAAAAACATACATATATCACATATTGATTTCACATTAATATTATATTGCGTACTGTATATTGCTAGTGCAGATCCGTGAAAAATCACGGAATATTATATATGTATGATTTGTGAATCACTTTGGCTTTCAAAAACAAATAATTTTCAGTTTTGTTTAAGATATAACAATTTTTTTTTCTGATGACAAATCAGAGAGAACTAATAAATGTAATAATATTAATAGTAATGGGGGGGTAAAATAGCAACTATAAATCATGCAATGTAGTGTGACCAAATTTTTCATCAAAATGACAATTCAACACACCTATAAAAACTGCTATAAAGTTTATTAAAACTAGGTTACATAAATTTTGTTTCATTATTTTTCATAATTTTATAGCAGTTTTTATAGGTGTTTTGAATTGTCATTTTGAGGAGTTATCATGGAACAGTCTTCTGCGTGCAAATTCGTATCTTCTTCAAGCTTAAATTTTCTAATAGATGTGTATTCATCAAAAAATTTAAGAAACCAAATGCTCATTTGAAATAAATAAAAATATTTTCAATTTCAAATCAAACGTCAACCCATGCACCGACAATCAAAATTAGAACGTTTTCTTAGAACTTCTACGAATAAATATTTCCTCATAGTTCTACTGAATGCGTTATTTTTTTTAAAGCGAAATAGCTATCAACGCGTCAATAAACCACTGCATGGATTTGCACATGTGTGTTGAATTTTGTGACCCCTCCATTAGGCAAATCAAAATTTAAGTCGACAAATCGTAAAGCAGTATCTACGTCAAATCTGAAAAAGAGCCAAACTAAACGTTTGGATTTAGATAATGTTTTGTGATGCAGCTAATGTTGTTTTTACTCCTTGTCTCCATAATATTAATGAGCTTTGCTCTTAAGACAAAATGAACTTCCGCTGAAATATGCCAAGCACATGTGACTACCTGAAAAGGGATCGTGTAATATATTATGATCTGTCGAAAATGGCATGCAGGATGCATGTAATAAGCGTCTTGGTTCGGCCGCCTAAAGTTCACAACCTTCTTTGTAATATTATTGAAAAAATGCAGGTTACTTACAAATTAGTTATCATAGTATTTTCAACAAGTTATTTATTAAACTTATGATTGTACATATACAAATGCTTCTATATTTGAAAAGTGTGAGTAACGAAACGGGCACAGTGAGTCAAAAGCGCTGTGAACGTTTGTATGTTTTTCTTTCGTTTCTTGGAACTAAACTCTAATAGCATTGTCTTCCAGGAATAATCCACACGAATTTAATATCTTGACCAATTTAAAACACTCGTTAATACAATATTATTTATCAAATACTGATGGCTTGTCGGCGTGAACAAATTAGCTACAGAGAATTAAGTTTAGCCGATTAAGTGATATGTGATTTCTACATCTAGAGCATTTATACTCACAACTAGTTATAACTGTTAGTTCTATACTCAATAACAGTATACCAATCGAATATAACGTCATACATAGAACGTAACGTCATTGCTTTCATTCATAAAATGTTATATTCTGTTTTCCATTCTGCTAATCAAACTCAAATATAAACACGAGTAAAACAATCTAAAATGTATTTTGATGTGAGATTATTTTTATTGTCTATATTGTGTGTATGGACCAAAGCAGAAGATAATGTGTACATCGTCATCTGTTCTTCAGAACTATAGCCAGGGTTGTGACGCGTCTGTTTTTCGTCAAATCGTTTTTGTATTATCAATCTGAAATAGCGGCGGATGTTTTCTTATTCTTTTTATTGCTGAGACTATAAATTATTGTTATTTCGATGAAGCTAAGAAATTCTGAAAACGAAAAGATATTTGTAAACTTTAAGTTGGTATTGCGTGTAAAGGTAAACAATAATAGTTTCAATAGAAAACATATGCCGTACAAATAGTTATCGTATAGCATTTTTTGTAGCCCCAATTTCGTTACATTAAAATTGCTCGTAATTATGTTAACGATAGCAAATGAAAACTGATAATTAAATAATTTACTATATTTATTTTAAATTTTGATATTAGGTATTTGAGATTACACCGTAGAAGATTGATATAAATTGGATGAATATTGAACGAAGTTTACATTCATTATAATTATTATATTACACAATTTACGACATAGAGAAAATGGGTATTGCTAAATTTTAAAAGAATCTCTGTTATGATTATGATGATATGGAAATGATTGGTAATCTGGTTAAAAACGGGATTGCTGGCCTTATCGAATGAATCAACAGGCTTCCCGACATACTTTTAGTAAAATGCGAATATGTTCACGTGTTCATGAAAATCAGAATATTTTCGTATTTAGTCATTATGTATTATCAATACAAATGCACGTGCATGTATATATTAGGAATTAACTAATTTTTCTCAGGAAACGATCAAAACACCTGCTTTTAACCGGATTACGAAAAATTTGAAGAGATTTTTAACATATTACCAATTATCATTTTTCTCCTTACCTACTACAAAAAATCATTGTAGCAGTAAGTTTATGTCTCTAAAATTTGAAGGTTTCAAACTAACACATTAACATCTTATAACACTTAAAGAATAACAATAAAAAATACATGTTATTCCCAAAATATATTTGACTGCCTTTAAACCGATCTGTTCCCACGAGACACTCCATTCTTACTGTGAATCAGAGGCTATCAATACATTAAATTACCTTCTCCACACTTATGCGTACGAAATGTCACCATCTACGACACATCATAAAAATAAGTTTCGGAAATAAGATAAATTAACAACAATTTAAGCTTTATAATATGAAGCTTAAATCGCCCTTTTTATCATGAGATCAATATCTTTTTAATGAATAACTTTTACAGCATATTAAATCAGACTGCATTATCTGTTAAATATGCATTTCGTAGTAATTTTACCATTGTATTCAAAATAACAATAATCTTTGACCTCTGTCCTTTGTACTCTCCATACTGAAGAGCGAAAAATAATACTGTAGGTACCTTAATTATTTTGAAACAATATTTAAGTCTTTTTATATTTTTGGAATAATAACTTAATCAGTGAAACCTCAATTTGTAATATTTAATTATTGAAGACAATATTTGCGATTCCTAAATTGAAAATTGAAACAGAAAGGATACGGTTATATCTAGGACTTGAACCCAGAACTGAAGAAATATGACCGAAGGAGATAGGGTCTCATTAGCTAAGTTAATAGAGCGGTTCCCCGGAAAACCAAGAGTCCTGGGTTCGAGTCCTAGATGTGACCGTATTTTTTTAAGATTTTTCTGTTTCAAATTTTATTTTAGAAATCGCTAAAATTGTCTTCAATAATTAAGTATTAAAGTTTTTCGGCCTTAAAATATAATATAATCATATTTTGTGCGTAAAGACAGTTTTCCTAAGACAAATCCCTGAGAATTATTCTAAAACGGTCCTAAGCATCTATAAATAACTATCTTATCTTCTTCTACGTTCATTTTTGTACGTAAAAAGCTGTGTTAGGCACACTTCTCCGAAACATAACGCACAGGTAATTTATTTACTACCAGTTTTCTGTCAACACCTTCCACAACCAATAAAGCTTTCGATTTAGTTATAAGCCACCAAACAAAAATGAGTTGGTCTTTGGAAACAATAAAAAAAGTGTCTGATAATGAAAAAGCTCTTTTTATTAACACTTATGTTTTAAAATTTATAAAAAAGACTCCAGTATTAAGAGTCCGAATTGATTTTAACGATGAACTTAACCTTGATTAGAGGCGTACTAAATTAAAGGTAATTTGAATAAATTAATATTTTATTATTGTGAGTTTTCGAAACAAATAAGGTAGGTGAGTATTAAATGTTAAAAGGGCTCATAAATTATTTAAAAAGAAAGCTGGTTTCAAGGTTTTTTTAAAGGTATTTCTTTTAACACTCAATCTTTTCATCAAAAGATGATTATATTGTTCTTGGAATTTATTGAGGAACCTCTAATTTGTTAGTTCTCACGCTAGTTTTGATATACAACCAGAGTTTTGTTTAAACTGTTTTCTTTACAGATAATAGTATTTATAACCTAGTAATAGAGAGTGAAAATGATATTTTAGAGTAATGAAATTGTAAAAATGGTTATAACCAAACTACATAAACTAACCACCATGATTTTATTTCAAAGAAGTAGGCAAAGATTAAGAATCGCATTCATACTTCGTATTTTTATACACTTGATCGTCTCATGTCTTTCTCAAGCGTGCCCGATTTCTGCAAGTGTTCACTTTCGCGTCAAATATTCTCCTTTTAATCATAACTAATGTCACTCGTTTATTCGTTCTTACATAGAAATAAAATAATTTTATTTACTAATCAGTTTATCGGAACACCTTAAATAATTTATAGTCATTTATTTTTGGGGTTTTATGCCGTGTTGGCTATCCCTTCTTTAGCCAACGTTTTAGACACTGTAATTGTACATCTGCCCTGGTGATGGACACTGTAATGCTGTTCGAAACGTTGGCTTAAGAGGGAGGAAGCGCAACACGGCATAATACCCCAAAAATGATTCACTTTAATACTTTGTTCCGTGAAAATCTTAAATCATACCTTAAATAAAGTAAAGTTTAGTAAATTACACAAACTAATTTTTTTTTACTTGTATGTGAGATTTATCGTCAATATTTTTTTCTCGATAATTCCACCCACCGAAATGATTTGTGACGGTAATAAAGGAAGCTGTTATAATTTATTATTACATTTAAAGACACTTGGAAAATGAACCAGAAGTTTATTCAGCGGGAATACGACAAGGACACGCCCTTTAACGCCGTGTAGGTAGGCACTGACCGCAGTAGTACTGTCAGTAGCTCCCCGCCTCATAATTTATTACCGCGATGGCAATTTGATACCAGGATCCCTTTTATAAATAACCGAATCAAACATTCTTTCTTATTTCGCGATGCTGGTGTTTTAGATACGCTACAAATTACAAATGATTCTGATTATTGTTGATAGTGAAAGATAAATGAATTTTCATTTTTATTTATTACCTACTAGCTTTGATAGACGGTTTGAAACAAGTTTTGTCTCTTTTGAAAAATATAGATATACCTAAATGAACCAAGAATAGTCATCATCCGTTTTTCTTCATTTTAATTAGATATTAGGTTGCCAAGTAAAATATTTACATTTATCTAAAAAATGTAAATGAAATGAGTTCTGCAAATTTCATAACGCCAAAGTTCACTTTTGTTGCTTTATACGAACAGATTACCTACTTTGAGTCTGAATTGTTCTGACTTTACATTAGATAAATGTGTCTGTCTAATTTATTTACTTCACGGCACACTGGTGTATGGGATTTATTCCGCGGCATACCAAATTAAAATGCCTTAAAAATTAAATGTACTTATTTATATGAATAAAGAAAATCGTAGTGTAGGCAACTGTTTTTTTTTTATATTGTGCTCACTCACTCACACTCACTTACACAACTCACACTCACTAACGCTGCGTCACTGTATACCACCATTTAATATTTCATTAGGTGTTGAATTTACAAAAATTCAAAAAATTTTAGAATTGGAATTATTTAAAATTAACAGTTTTGAAGCTTCTTCCTTCGCGGCCCACCTGAAACTTTGGACATAACATAGCACACAGTTTGGCAGACACTGCTCTACATATTCAGATATTATTTAACGAAATATCATATATAAGAAACTACTCGTACTCATGCTACCGACATCATCTGTGAAAATTGTATGCGGGTACTACAAGTTTCTCTCTCTATTAGCTTTGTCACTTTCTCCAAACAGACTCTATTGTAATTCCTCAACAGAAACTCTCTGCAAAATCCCCGATTTAATGTTGTGTCTAAAATAGATACCAAAATAATTTGAACCATGTTGGCTTTATCCTTGTTTCGTGGAATGAAGGCGAGTTAGTGAATCATTCACTACGAACAATAGCTTTCATTATGTAGAGCTTTTATTTCACATGGAAACCAAACGGCCGCCATACAAAACAAATGCCTTTAGTAAATGATAACCTTCTACAAAGTGTATTGTATTTCAGTATGTTTCAACAGATAAATGTTGGATCAATGGTGGAAAACCGGGGGCACTTTCTACAGCGGGGATGAAAGTGAAAAAAAATCTTTGTAAATTTAACTTTTTTTCCATTACTTTGTCTCATAAAGTTGTGTTTATAAACGCTGTTTTAATTTTAAATGTGGCTGCGCCAGTTTGTGAGTAAAACTGTTTTTTTTTATCATCTCGTAAATTTAATTTTAAATTAGAGTTATTTATGTAGTGTAATGTAGGTACATCTTTAAAAATTCAGTATTTATTTTAGTATGTTCTTTAAACTAAACAAAGCTCTAATTCGATATCTTGAAAGCTATGTTTTATATTTATAGAATAACTAGCCTTATAGTAGTCCCGGGGAGAGTATCTTCTATCTTTTTCGTTTTCGTGCAAGACGTGTGAGATGAACAATCGTCGTTGACGTACATACGACCTCTAGCTGGGACTGCACACTACCCGACTTCTTTCAAGTTTAAGCACTCTTTGATCGTAATCTTTTTGGCGTTTTAATGTGAAAAATGTGGTAGGTACCTACCTACAGCTTTTTTTATAAATTAATAGAAATTATTTATTTTTCGGAATAACTTTATTGAGTAAAACCTCAAATTGTAATATTTAATTATTGAAGACAATATTCGCGATTTCTAAACGAAAATCTGAAACAGAAAAATCAGAACAGGATACGGTCGCATCTAGGACTCGAACCCAGGACAAGACAAGGGTTCGTTTTGAAATCGCTAATATTGTCTTCAATAATTAAATAATAGAAATTACCTTCAAAACTTTTCAATCAACAGAAAGTAAACTTAAACGTTGAAAATCGAGACAGAAAAATCTTTGCAAATTTTATTTCGCCTGAACAGGCTGTTTGAGAGTTTTGCTGCTTTCAAAACAAACAAAAAAATTATCTGCTAAATTTTAAGTTATTAATAATATTAGAATAATACACAAATAACTTTGTTTACATCACTTTAATATATATAACCTCTACATGTTTCATGAACAATGTTCACCTCACCAGGAGCAAGTATATACTGCTGATGAGGTGAACATTGTTCATGTAACATGTAGAGGTTATATATATTAAAGTGATGTAAACAAAGTTATTTGTGTATTATTCTAATAAATAATGATATCACAAAGTGACAAGCTTTCAGAAGAAACTTTCTTCGAAAAATTAATATTTATTAATAATATTTTTAAAATAATTTACAAAGTTACTACGGTGTACCGCACAGTAGTTCCAACGATTACTTAATGCGGCCATATTCCTGTCTGTAACAATGACCGTTTGTATTATAATAAGTATATAATGCTGTACTCCATAGCAGTCCATCTATATGGCTGTGTTGTTGGTCTTTAGTCTGTATTCTGTATGGCAGTCTGCTATCTATGGCATGAGGCCTGTGTGCGGTGGTGATTTCGGGTACCTACCTACTGTTCATTGGAACGAGATTAGTAACCTCACAATGAGTAAAGTTAACGCCACAACTAACAAATACAAGACTCATTAAAAGCGATGGGAAACTTTAGACATGGCCAGTATAGGCACTAACTTTTCAGCAATGTGAAACGGTTGGTTTATGAACTAAAAAATAATGGTTTTCAGTACACAAGCATTAAAATTAATTAACACGTTTAAAAAAATTAATATAAGCTTTGGAAAGGCTGATTTTTAGATTTCATACCAAAATTCCCAAATTAACTGAATAATTTATTTGTTAATTTATTAGACAATTTGTATCGCGCCGCTTTTGTGAGATATCACCTCAGGGGCGAGAAATATTCAGCAAATATCGTTTTTAAACTTTAATTCATCACCTCAGGGGCGAGAAATGTTCAGCAAATATCATTTTTAAACATTAACTCATCACCTCAGGGGCGAGAAATATTCAGCAAATATCGTTTTTAAACTTTAATTCATCACCTCAGGGGCGAGAAATGTTCAGCAAATATCGTTTTTAAACATTAATTCATCACCTCAGGGGCGAGAAATATTCAGCAAATATCGTTTTTAAACTTTAATTCATCACCTCAGGGGCGAGAAATATTCAGCAAATATCGTTAACTTTAATTCACATACGACAAATTTTTATCTTCCAACGTAGGTGAATCAATTGTTTAGAATTTAAATTTGTAAATAATTTTCATTCCTATCTATATATTTTTTTATATTTCATCTTCTTTACGTAGTAGGTAGATTTTTTTTATTATTGTCAAATAACTGCTAAAAATGCAATCATGAACACTCGAAATGGCCTATGTTTTGTAACTTAAAACAACAATAAGTAAAGGAGCTAACATCGTACTGTATATTTGCTACCTTTTCATTTAAATTTAAAAAAATATGTTTTGTTTTCTTGAGTATTTGGTCTTAAATACAAAATTCAGTTTTGTATGAAAACATTACGCAGCCTTTCCTCTTAATAAATTCTAATGGAATAAAACCAATGTTGTTGTCAAAAACCCAATGGTATACTTATTGTGCAAATGTTTATGTTTGACAGTAGCCTCAGTCTCCTTAATGAAGTTCACCAGGGCTATTATCGGGTGTTCTCATGGCTCAACAACGTAGCTCGCTACTGCCTTCTTCCCACCAGAGTGAGAAATTGATTCTATAGAAATATCGGCGATTCTTCATCTTCCTCTCATTCCATACAATATCTATTAAAGTGTTTTCCAGCCTCATCGATGGAATTGACTTCCACATGATTTAAGAATGATTATAGACTCGACAGAATTCAGAGCGAAACTTTAAACTCACCTTTTTAGAAGAAAGTCAGAAACTTTACATCTTCTCAGTCTGCGACATTTTAATAACTAAATGTGTAAAAATTTGTAAGCTTTTTAAGGTTATTTCATTAAAATTCTCCAGTCTAAGAAATATCATTTCTTCGCTTGCCACTAATCTTCTAATTAATAGTATGGGAGGGTAAAATATCAAATGTAAAATCAATGTCCAGTGTTTACTACGCGTGTCCCCTGTGTGCAAGGTCGTAAACTTTTATTAAAATTGTGTTTATTCGAAATGATCAGCCATGTAAGCAAGTTTTTCTGTATCTGTTTGTAAATAATAAGTAAGTTTTTCTGAATCTGTTTGTGAATAATAAGTAAGTTTTTCTGAATCTGTTTTGTAAATAATAAAATTAAATACAAACTAGGAATTCATAATAAATTGTACAGCGCCCTTGGGGTGATTTTCCACAAAACAGGGCGCTATACAAGTTATCCAATAATTTTTATTATCAGCTGCTTAAGACTTGTAGATTGGTTGTACTAGAGTCTACTTCCCAAAGTCCATCAAAACAACATATAAGTAGTTTATTATCATAGATAAATCGACGTTTCTTCGTTTTCTTAGCATATCTTGTTACAATTTGGTGCTTTCCAAGTATCTCCTGAGGTAGTAACGTCCTGTTAATATTCCATATAAACTTTTCCGCGAACTCACAGAAAAAAGTTTTCAGAAGCTCGCTTAGTTTAATGTGAGATTTACGTTTATTTGGTTTCATTGCCTTTTGGCGACACCTGAACTCCGCGAAGCAGCACACAAACGCCATTGTGAATCGTTGAAGAATCGAAATAATATAATAAAGTGTATAAAAAAGCGCAAACAGACGAACGTCAGTTAAGGCTTGATTTATTATTGTGTGAGATGAAAAGAGTTCCAGCATTGCCTGAGCAAGTGTTCGAGGCTTTGTAAGGCGGGCACATTAAATTCAGGGCATTTGTTAACATGATTGATTCTCACTCTGTGTTCTCCGTTCTGCTATGTTCTCCTCGTAGATGTGTGAGAATTCTGCTCTGTGGGATTAGCTTAACCATTTTGAGATTTATAAAGGATTACATTATTACTCAAGTAGATACCATATTATTTCGGAATCACTGAATCACAGGTACATTAATTTGCAATAAATTGTTTAACAGATCAGTTATATGAACAGCAAAATTCTCGAACGGTGCGCTCTAGAATCATGAATTGCAGATGTCTATAATTTCTAGACCAATCAATGCAAGTATTTTTATGAGTTATTAGGGTTTGAAATAATGTGCTTTTACATAATAACATACATAAAAAATTGTTTTATTTTTTCTATTGTCTAACTAATCTCCTGCTGACAAGCTACTTGCAGTAGCTTAGCGGGCACAAATTCCCATCGTATGTAAGGAATATATTATTATTTCTTTTTATTAAAAAACATAAAACACTTTTTTAATTCTTAAATTAAATACCTGCATGATCAGACTTTGGTTTAAACATTTCATTTTGCCTTTGACACATATCTTAATTTCCCAGCATTGTAATTTATTTCAATTTAAAAATAAACATCCATCACTAATAATTATTTGTCATGTCATCAGATATCTTACACTGCTCTAACGGACCCACACAATAATCTAAGCAGATACCTACCTACCATGCCTATTAGCAGGTACCTACCTTCCTAATAAATATTTTTTGTGGACGTTCAAAAAAAATCTGTACAAAAAGTAATGTTCAATAATAATAATCAGTTGTTTCGTTTTTTTCGAAGAAATTTGACATTATCCTGTGAGACTATGAAAGCTTTAAATTAATGGCTTAATATTAAGTTTCTTGATTATTAAAATGAAATCTTCAGTAAAAAAATAACAATAAATTTTATCGTTTTTTGTCTTACCTTTATTGTCTTTATCTTTATCTTATTAGCCTTTTTTATGCCTTATTGAATATACTAATTTAATTTGACAAATAGTTTGTCAATGGCAAAATTCTAATTGAAATGTCGTATGAATATATCAACTGTTTTATCGGTTTTTTAACGTTCATCTTATTATAATAAAATTCTAAGCAGTTAAGTGGGCTATTGAGTAAAAAATACAGGGCTTCCCAATATGAAGCCCTTACAAAAATGAAATATTACTAAGCAGTTGAATTCTTACACCAAGCCTTATATATGCAAGTCAAGCAAGAAATTGGCAGAGGTATTATAAAATAATAATGAAGTTTTTTGGAGTGTGCGTTATAAGTTGGAAATTTAAAAAAAGTCTAAGTGGGTAAATAAAAACCTGCTTAATTATTATACATCATATATTATTTTTAATTTTTTTTGTGAAATACGGAAATATACAGTTTTTCAAAAGAAAATGACATTTATTTTTTCAAAAGTTCTTAGGTTGATAAGTGCCATATTAATATTTTTAAATTCGTATGAGAAAGTCCAAATAAACACGACGATTCATTTAAAAAAATAATCGTTACTGAACCATTAAAACGGTCACCATCTTGAAATTTACAGACATGAAAAATGCAAAACAGGACATTTTTTTTAGCGTAGTTTTTTGATATTTTACTATACTTTCTATCCTACCCCTGCAAAGAAATGATGCGATTGTTATCTGAAAAAAAAGTGCGTTTACCTGAAAGGTTCTTCTTTTTTTATCTGTTTGTAAATAATAAAGTCAATGAGTCTAGAAAGTCATGTTTGTACAGGGCCTTTGGGGTGATTCTTCACAAAAACGGCGCTATACAAATAATCCAATTATTATTAATTACTTAAAATAGGCAGGTAGGTACTACATAATAAATATTGTTTTAGGTATGCGAGGCTCGCAATTTCCTGACAGCTTATTTATAAATATATTAGTGGACTCTGCATAAATCTCACGAGTTTTAGATGCTTCTGTGTTGAAGTAACTTATCATTCTTGCATTTTATTACCCACAAAACCAATATATTATAATGCTTAATGATATTTCTGTAAATACGACAATTATTGGAAACATCTGGATAGGATGGACCAGCGCTGGCAACGATCGAATCGTTAAATGAAAAACGTCATGAATAAATTTGATTGACACGTTATAAAAAAAAAACTGGTAGGTTCTTGTAATATGTCTTATAGGTGTATTGAATTTACCACACAAATGCAATATCAATAAAATACCATATACCTTGGTTTATTATTGGATAAAATGGATTCTTATTTTTAACAGAAACGATTTGATTGATATCTAGAAATCTCTGACTGGGATTTTGTTCGTTATAAAATTCAATTTATTTATGTCTTTTTCGTTTGAACAACTCAATAATTATTTGGAAATTTAATTTTATATTTAATGCGAATATTTTACAATATCTGAGCTTCCGAGCAAGTGGGACTTTTCCCCATTAGGGTACCTGTGTTGTTAGGCTGAAAGGAATAATAGCTAATTTATATAGCGCCGTTTTCATGAAAAATCACCTCGAGAACGCTGTAAAAATATATTTATTAAATAACAAATATAGCTGGCTTACAACTAGGATTTATTTTTTTTATATTTTTATTTTTTCCGACTTTATGTTCGGGTTAAATCTTCCCCACAGGGAAAACTAAACCCTTCCACACACTTTTCCACAAATGATCATCTAGTCAATACACATTATGCAAGTGCATTATATAAGCATAATAAATACAAAACAATACAAGAACAACTCTTCAACTCACCAGAGATCAAATGGGAAAATAATTCACCGACTCCGTTTTTCATATCAGTGGGTTCGGCTCGGTAGAACTTTTGGACAACTGACTGGACCTATAAATCCTACTGATCCCTCAATATATTTTTTTTAAATCTCTCGTAATGGTATAACTAGTGACTTACATCTAATACTTATTTCAAGTGATATATGTAGAGACTTATACAAGTAACTAACGTGTAAAAATAAATCAATAAATATTATTTCTAATTTTACTGGCGCCAGAAAAAGAAAGAAGTTCTCTTCTTGGCTCTTCTAGCCACTTTATGGTTCTTCTTGTCTCTTTTTGCCTCTTATTGGCTATTCTTGTCTTTAGTTAGAGTAGGCAGAAATATTATTATTTATTATCTCTTCTTGGCTCTTTATGGTTCTTCTTATGTCTTTTTACCTTTCCTTGTCTCTTCTTGCTTTTTCTTGGCTCTACTTATCTCTACTTGTCTCTTATTGGCTCTTCTTGCCTCTACATCAGAGGTTCCCAAAGTGGTCTATATGGACCCCCAGGGGTCGATATCGGCTTGCTGGGGGTCCATGTCAGCGATAAAAAAATTTAGGGGTCCACAAGATTCAAATGGGGGTACATACGAGCCGACCCTCATTTACCTCAAGTCAACATTTAGGAGTTCCATAAATGACACAATACACCTAACACAGTTTACATAATACTAATAGACTGAGAAATTACTTATTTGATATTTGTATTTTCATATTTCGTTATTTATTGAGGTATATAAACAGAGATAGGTTCCTTTTCTCGTCAGAATTAATATATTGAAGCAAAAGATTGCACATTGGAAGCCGCGAATTTTCCTAGATCCCCAACTTGTTTTTGAAAAACGTCCAGGGTAATAATGACGTTCAACATTTAAATGCACTTCACACAGACTTTAAAACTAAGTTTGAGGACATTTTGACTATGAAATGGAACGTTGAAGAATCGGAAATCATGTGACAAGAAGATATGACCAGAATAAGCACTGACAAAGAACTTAAGGGGCAGTTCTGTAGGGCTAGCTACAGTAAGAAATTCCCGTTGTCATTTTCATTTAGTGTAATACTTCACAAGGGCGCCCCTGTCTGCACAATGCAAATACAGAGGAACTATACTGCCACCCGGTTGTTGAACAGGTAAGGGAAGGGAATCTTTTTACGAAAAAATAAACGATTTTCACATGGGACGTTAATAGTTTTAGGAAAATTCAATATTCGATAGGCAGGGGGTCTACGGAAAAAAAAAAATTGGCAAGTGGTCTACGTGGCAAAAAAGTTTGGGAACCTCCGCTCTACATGGTTATTTTTGTCACTTTTCGCCTCTTCTTGTCTCTTCTTATCTCTTCTTGCCTCTTCTTGGCTGTTCTTGTTTCTTCTTGTTTCGCCTTAGTTTCTCTAGCAACTTCTTGCAACTTCTCACCCCTTCTTACAATAATAGCTAATGTCCACCAGGAAAAAATAATTATAACAAATTCTAAGTTGATTAATAAGCTTACGTCACATAGTGTTAGCTTGAAAGTGTTATTTTGTCTTATAGTCTACGATATTTTTTGTAATAATTCCCGACGACAGTGTGGGATTTGGTAATCATTTTAATCGTCCATATGATTATTGTTATAGTAATCGAATGCTAATGACGTCGTGCTGATGATCGACCATTTGCATAAATGATCGATGAAGATTTCTAAATCGTCGAAATGATTGAGACTTTCATCAAAAATATAATGTCGTAATGTAGACTTTAAAATACGTATTAAAAATATGTTATATTGAGAATTTCCTTTCTTTAAAATCCGGCTCAACACCACTAAGCTTGGATCAAACAGCATACAAATGTAAATTAAATAATATAATATATTATGAGATTATTTTTTGAGTGAAAGATCTCTATGCAAAAATCAATGCAATTTCTTTTCCGAAACAAATGTATTTTTAAAATTGTGTGATCTAAATTTAATCAAAACAAAATTAATGTTGCCAGGCTTTTGCCATAAAGTGTGATAAAAACACATTAAACCAACGCCGCGACGTGGCAATTCATCTCCCACTCTCAGATCTAGAAAATAAATTATTATTCTTTATCTCAGGGATAAAAAACTAGACGCGGAGATTTGACTCGATTTACTTCGAGAACTAGTAAGTTAGAAGCTTTTTCGATTAATTAAACGGCGTGAGAACAATCGTGGTAACTGAGTTATCACATTAATACAAACCAATATTATTGTTTGAATTTGTTTTGATTATAATTATTTAAATAATCGTGCAATGGTTAATTTTTAGGGCTGAAGATGGCTATAATAATCTGAAACCGGTCACGGTCAAAAAATAAAATTAGTAGTTCATATATATAATATATCATACCAATAAAGCTTTCATGTCCATACAATACCTACATATTTATCGCAATTTGCAACAAAACTGAATCGTTTCAAAAACAGCAACGTTCGTAAATAATTTGCAAATACTTGCCAACTGACATTAATTTCGTGAATTCTAATGAAATTATTTAGGTCATTTATCTAAATATGATTTTCTGTTATTTTCTATCTTTTTTCCAGATTAGTACAGTTCCTACTCTTAATATCGCCCTTTTGAAAAACCATTAATTCCGAATCGAGATATTACGATAGCGACGAGATATTATATTGCATATTACCCATCTCCTTGAGACAATTAATGGCATCGCACAAATAATCAAAACCAAGGTTTACTATTTTCTTCATTCTCTCTTCTCGAATAGAAAAAACTATAATCGTAGGTATCTCTGATAAGACAAACAAGCAATATAAAGCTAGTTACCGATAAATGAAGTACCTATCCATAGCGATACGTATTGAAAGGATTATAATAGCCCTATTTGTTAGCAATTTGCACATCAATGGTTTTCCAACACTGCACAGAGGTGACCAAGTCGAATACTCCTGACTAACCAGCGACAAGCGACCATAGACAACCGACCAGAGAGTCCGTCAGCCAAGTTCTCCTTTGTCGGTGCTACAGGCTACAGGTGAAATACTTCATCTCGTGGTATTAATTATTGTCGTCCTACAATCGGAATGACATGAATCCGTGCCACTGTGGACGATATGTCTTGTGAGGGTACCTTTATTTATTTCCAGTGGTTCTTAAACTTACATTTCGAAGATGTTATGTAATTATATTTACTCAATTTACGCCGTAGACTAATAATAATCACAGTACACATGTACAAATCAATTCGTAAATTATTTTTTCCCCATTCTTACAGTCTGAAAGCACTTTGCAAAATTGCATAATTAATTGCAATATCTCGTTAATTCATTTCTTACAGACTCCTGGATTAAATGAACGAATAAAGACGAATGGTGTTAATTCGCTTCATCAGCGATTTACGAGTACGATCGTTTAACTTTACAATAGTAAAAAATTAAAGCCCAAAAGATTAAATCAAGCTAAGGAGGTTATCACGAGCCTCTCGAAGCTTATCCTTGGGATAACGTATATAGTCCGAGTTTATTGTCGGTATTGTAACCTGTCCGATATATATATCGGATGAATTAGACGAGTTTTTTTTACCTATTGTGAGTATTTATCGACTTATTTAGTAAAATATTTATTCTGTAGAAAAGCTGTCAAGATGGTGAAATACCCCCCCCCTCTCTTTACTTACCTACATTGAGTAGGCTTGTTGATGAAGACCTTTGATTGGGAGAGAAAGATGGATTCATACGTCCGTCACTCTTGAACCCGCTGACCCCTAGATTCCTACGAACCCCTAATACCATTTTCCTTCCCAGAACTCCCCTTTTTTCCTTTCATAAAAATACGCTCCAGCATTCCCAAAGATGACATAGGCCCTTAGGGGAAATATTTTCCTCGAGGCCTCTTCTGTGGAACTAATGTAAAAAAGCAGTAAATATTTTTAGCGTTTTTATTTTTTTGTTTGAAAAGCACTGGTGGTCCGATGAGCATAAGACATGGTGACAAATGGCTAAAGACGTATTACTTTTATCGGACCCGACCGGCGGACTAGCACTGGGAGTAGAAGGACACGAGATGAGCATTCCATTTTAATTTATTACAAGACTATTTCAATTTTCAAAAGTACCTCTATTTTATTACACGCGACAAGTGAAACAAATTCCTACTACATTTTTATTGATAGAATTTAAGATAGGTATTTTTTTTGTTGTGAAGCTAGACTTTTATCTAGGAAGTTTCTGTGATCTGAGAATTGTGAATAATTACCAATTGATCGGTGAGTAGCTGAGTGAACAAATGCACAGGGTTCCTCCATAGACGAGTGGGGTTCAATTTGGCTGCTAGTTAATTCCGCAATCATTGCACAAGCATATTAAAAATGGTGACCAGATAAATCATCAACATGATAATTCATCACACCTATTATTTTACAAGCAATAATTATTCGCCTGAAACACTCATCCACATTGAAAAATCTCCTGATAAAAGATACATGACGCCAACCGGACTCGAACCCGTGTCCCTTCGATTTCCGGTCGACAGCTCTGACCACTGAGCTATGGCGGCTTATCTCTTATCCGCGAAATAATTCAATATATACTAGTGTTTCATTCAACAATTACTGCTTGTTACATTTTTTTTTTTGGAAATCGAAGGGACACGGGTTCGAGTCCCGTTGGCGTCATGTATCTTTTATCAGGAGATTTTTCAATGTGGATGAGTGTTTCAGGCGAATAATTATTGCTTGTAAAATAATTGTTACCCTTTGTGCTATGCATAAAAAATCTTGTCTTAAACTAATGTTTACCAAAAAAATAATAATTCATCACACCGTTAAAAAGTTATATAAAGTCATGGAAAGTGATGAAAAATAAACTTAATTATCTGGGTTAAGTAGGTTAGGTTAGGTTTAAATTTGTTTTTCATCGTTTCTAATTACTTTATATCACTTTTTAAAAGTGAGTTGACTTGTCACTGTGTTGAGTTATCATGGAACCATTAAAAATATGCGTATAAAAATATCTGTCTCACACAATGAGGTAAGAGAAGACAAACATTAAATAAAGGACAAAGTTTTCCGCTTGTAATAATGGTGGTAAGGGTTTTTCAAATATTTAGGAACGTTTATATTTATTTAAAAAAAAAGTTTCCGATTCCATAAGTAGGTAGGTAGCTATGATTGTTCTATAAAGATTAGTATAACATCACATATTGTTATAATACTGCCCTAAAGAAGGCATAGTTGTGATTGAAATAACAACCAAATTGTTCGAACTATTTACTCGTATATTTGTATTAGCACTCAAACATTACACTCAATCTACAATAATGAATTATTTTAATTTTGTTCTAGCCACATTTTCCACACCTAAATGCGATATCTGATTATTCATAAATTATGAACAAACAAAAAATAGCTTTTTTTTATTAAAACACAAATAACTTTGTTTACATCACTTTATTTCGATACAAAATCTCAACATGTTTCATGTATACTTGTGCTCCTGATGAAGTGAACTTGGTTCATGAAACATTTGAAACGTTGAGATTTTGTATCGAAATAAAGTGATGTAAACAAAGTTATTTGTGTTTTAGTAAAAAATAAATAATGCCATCACAAAGTGAAAAGAAGTTTTCTTCGAAAAATTAAAAAATAGCTCTTTTTCTTCTACGATTAGGTACTAGTATTAGAATTTTATTATCATCAGTGTAATCATTAGTTCCCACCATTCGAGCAAATAGCTGGCAATCTATCCAATTAAGTTGGGCCATAAAAATGCTCTCCAATCGCCGCATGCCTCCGTTTGCGCATGTCTGCAGCCGCCCACGGCGGGTGGCGTGGGCGGAACAATGGCCGGATGGGACAATGGGAAACTGTGAAACCTGCCCGGATTTTCCTAAAGTTGTCAGACGCTTTTTCATGCTCCGTCTCTTTCTGTGCTCCGGGGAAAAACGCTTATAAAATTATTTTGATAAAGCTTTGGTGTAAAATTTTTGTGGGTGTTAACTAAATTTGTGTTGTTTTCTAGCACTGACCTCAAGTAGGTGCGAATTTGTCCGAAATTTTTGAACTTTTAAAAATTAATGCCATCTTTAAAAACATTCAGAGGAAAAGTAAGAAATAATGTATTGCTGATTTATTAAAATCCTGTTATAAATGTGACAGCACGCCGTTTCCTAAAAGAATGACAGAATTTTCTGAATATATCGGTACGCCTGTAATATATATTTTAATACATAATGACGAAATGCAATATACTCGTATAGTGTCCTTTTTATGAACACGTTAATACATTTAATTTTACTGAAAATTTGAATCTTATCAATTCATTCGTTTAGGGCCCACAGTCCCGTTTTTAACAGTATTACGAATAATTTAAAGAATTTTTTAAAATATATTAGCAATATTTTGTATCAGTATGTTTTAATAAAACTACTGTAGGTATATGTACCTGTGTAACTATTTACATAGGAGCCATTAGTCACAAATCTTAGACGTAGATAAGTCATTAGTTTTCTAACAGCGCCTTTAAGGTGATTTTACACAAAAAATGGCGCTATACAAATCATCCAAATATAATTATTATTTTCACTGTATTATTCTTAGATCAATTAAATTTTTTTTAACTATTTTTTTTTATTATTTCTTTAAAACCATTTAACACGGGCATTTTTTAAAAAGTGGTAGTTTATGAGATTTCAGCATTAATATTAATTAACCCTTTCCATGATACTGCTTCTGAGAGATCCGTTGTGTTTTTTTTTTAATTTTTCTTAAAGAATTATGAAATAAGTTATAATAATATGACCAATCATAGTTATCTTAAATATGGCTATTTACCACGTATATTTGTGTCATAAATTAAAGTTATCCCCTCTTGCTATAAAGCTCGCAATTGCTTAAACCTAAATGAACGTACGATCTTTCTCTTGCGAATTCACTTCCTGGCATTGTTATCCGCGGGGCCATAGTTCTGTCCAGCCAATAAAGCCACGCTTCATATCAAACTCCCACGCTTTAGCGTCTATTTCGGCGAATCACTGCGACATGGGCGCTTGCGCTATTTCAGATCTGTGCCGCCTGCATAACAATGCCCAGCCATTCCGAATCGCAATTCTCGCAACGGTCACAGCAATAAAGGACGTAAGCGACCTATTGTTACCGAAATACTAAGTTCGAAGAGCGAAGCGTTTTGAACTCTAGCGCCAACTGTTCTCGGATCGGATGAAATTTTAAATTCTTACAGCCAATGGAAATATATTGGGTTTAGGTACTTTTGGGTTGTATTGTGGTGAATTCTCAAAATACCCTGGAGCTATTAACATTAACACTTCCTAAAATCCGGTTTTAACAAGAAATTTTCAGAAGTGACGGCTCTAAAACGCATTACGTAGTATTTATTCGTGGTCGAGGGGTAAGTCTCTCGACTAGCAAGTCGGAGATCGCGGGTTCAAATCTCGACGTGCTCAAGTAAATTTTAATTCAATAATTTGTGTTATTTCACAATTTACTCTAATTTAAAAGAATATGTAGTATATTTGTGGTGGAAAATTCTCTCAGTATCGCCCTGCTGTAAGACTGCCATTCAGTATTGAAACATTGCTTGAAATAGCTTTAGCCGTGTTTGGTGACCAGATTTGTACAGCGAGGTACTTTCTCTCAACATAGTTGGGAGCAGTTGGGACTCTTGTGGGTTTTCACATAAAAAATGAACTCGCAATCTTCATATCTGCCCTGATGATGGATATGAGATGTTCGAAACATGCAGGAGAAAGAAACAACATTATACCAGTATCGATTTTAATTAATAATCTCATTCCTACTCCAAGCCTTGATAATTGTATCTGAGAGCTTATAATAATATTCTATCAAAACCATTAAAACAGAATTAAATATTAATATTTAAATATCTAGACGATTGTAATGGAAGCGATTGTTTAACGGACAGCTTATAGTGTGAATTATATTATATATCCAGAGGATTACCTTCACCGGCCATTCTTAAAATGTCGAAATGGTTATTAGGTATTTTACTTCGACAGTCTTTGAGTGGCTGACGTCATCGCCGGTTTAATGTCCAAGAGAAATTCTGGTCAACGATGCCGGCATTACCTGCTATCTATATATGCTACAGGTGCCTTGATAAACTGTCGCAAGCCGAGAGACAATAATATAACAGGTGCTTCAAGATTAATTTAATCCGATTCTGTAATGTGGATATGCTTCAGGAAAGGTAAAGATACACAAAGAGATTGCCGAATAATATTGTCGCATTTGATTTCTTTATTTTATAATAACAGGGCAAACGCAACTGCATAAACACGAGTTAAACAACGTATTACTAACATTTTATTAGAATATGGCCTGCTGTCCCGTTTTTAACAGGAGAAAAAGTAGCATTTTTTAGGTTATTATGCCTTGTTGCGCTTTCTTCTTTATCCAACGTTTCCGATAGCGTTACAGCGTTCATCGTCAGAGCACATGTATAGATTGCAGTGAAGTGTGTGTTTATGAATGTTGAAGTGATTTCGTATTGCAAGTGCTAATTCTCTTAAGGCCGGTATTCCAGTACAATAATTAGTTAAATTTATGTGGTTTTCGGCGTTTAGTTTTGCTGTAGCCGTCAATTACCGTCTATCAAGAATCTCAACATATATCCAGCATTAATTCTGCTTCTATAATAGGATACAACACAATCAACATATAGTATTATGTCCCATATAATAATTCTGTCATAGGAATACATCAGTATAGGACTGACTTTTCTATGGTCAGTAAATTCGTCAATTATCGGCTCGTTTATTTTTTTTATAATTAGTAAATTCTAACTTGTTAAATTAACTTAAAATAGGTAAGGAACTTTGATCAAAATCGAACCACTTATTTCGGTAAGTGAATTGATAAGAACGAAAATCAGGCAAACAACTTTAACATCAACGATTGAGTTTAGCGTTAGCCTAGCTTAAATCTAGATTAAAATAAGGACGTTATTAAAATGTTTACTTGTAAACCCTGTATTCCTTTACCCTCTTAAGTCTGGAAACCAGTTACGGCCGTTAGAGGCATGGCTATTCGATGCGTTACCCAACTTCGGTAATCAGCAATAAAATGTTAAGTTTTAATATCGATGATGAAACTACTACTGGCGCTCGTGTCGGTGTCGTTTTGTCGTTGGAAGGCTCTACAACTCAACAGCTATAACGTGGGGATGTTGTACCAACTACCTACTGTCGGCCGATGGTAAATTACGATTTTATGACACGATAATAATATTTTTAATATCATATTGTCAAATAAAGTACGGGATGTTTCAAAGATTTGTGGGACACTTACGGTCCGGCGGGAATATTACGTAACAGTTAAATTAAAATGTTTGTTACGCGGAGGCTGCACACTGCGGAGGTCGCTTGAATAAAATAAATAAAATTAAAGGAAGGTTCTGAAATTGGTTTCCAAGTATCATAATGTTAAGTACAGGGTTTTCCAATAAGAGGTGTTATTTTGATATTCAATCGTAAAAGATCAATGGTTTCGTTGCTTGCGTGGCACGTAGCGCCGTCTTGTTGAAAGTAAACGTTGTCCAGATCAATACCATCCAATTCCGGTAATAAAAAATCATTAATCATCTCTCGATAGCGCAATCCATCACCGTAACTGTTGCTCCCGCCTCATTTTTAAAAAAGTAAGGTCCAATGACTCCGCCGGACCATTAACCGCACCAAACAGTCACACGTTGAGGATAGAAAGGCTTTTCAACAATAACTCTTGAGTTTTCCGAGCCCCAGATGCGACAATTTTGCTTGTTGACGAAGCCACCCAGGTGGAAATGGGCCTCATCACTCAAGATGATTTGCATTCGATTCACTCAAGTGAGTTTTAATAATTTCAATGCGTTGTTGAAGCGTGTATCGTTCCATTTTTATTAATGACGTAGTTTTTACTTGTCAGATGTTAAAAAATAACAGCTTCGAAAGTAACATCTACCGAAATAGCGGGCTATTCAAAATAACACTTCTTATTGGAAAAACGTTTTGAATTAGTATTTTTTTACGAAAAAAAATCAAGATTTTCGTTTAGAAATCACTAATATTGTCTTCATTATTTAAATATTTCAATTTGAGGTTTTACTCAATAAAGTTATTCCGAAAAATAAATATTCATTCTAGACTTGCAGAAAAGTCAACAGATGTCGCACATTAAATAAAAAAATAAGATAGGTTTATCTAAAAAGACGCTGTCTGGATTGCATTTAGTTCGGGTTGAATCTTGCGATCATACATAAAGATAGTTGCCAATAAAAATGTGCGGTGAAAAAATGAAGACAATGTTAGTAGTTCTTATTCGAAGTATGATACAGTTAAAAGTGACCGAGGGGGATAGGGTCCCATTAGCGCAGTTGGTAGAGCACTGTCCCGGAAAGACAGGGGTCCTGGGTTCGAGTCCCAGATGTGACCGTTTCCTTTTCTGATTTTTCTGTTTCAGATTTTCGTTTAGAAATCACTAATATTGTCTTCATTATTTAAATATTACAATTTGAGGTTTTACTCAATAAAGTTATTCCGAAAAATAAAAAATCAATGGTTCAAAATGTCTGTGTTTAAGTATATATCTAAATATCCAAAAGTGACGGCAATTTATCAATCAAAGGGATAATTCGCATGGCAACGTTTTCCTGAAAAATTATCTCAAAGATGCTTTTCAATTAAGAGTGCACTTTCCCTATCAGAATTTGAGAATTGCCTCTACGGCAACTTTTAAACCTTTGTAAGATTGCCTATAGGGTCTCTGTCGTCACTTCAAGAAAAATAATTATATTATTATTATGTCCTGAATTTGAGACATCTATTAACACGACTCCAAACTAAATCTACTTTTACAAATGTGAAATAATATCAACACGTGTCAGCTGCCAACAGCAGAGCTTTGCTGGCACAATACAAAGGAAGTCAAACTGTGGGGTATTTCAGAATCCATAAATTATTTATTTTTTTAATTTTATAATAATATGTTATTTGTAAAAAAATATGATTTTATAAAATCAATACATGGCGACTAACGCGCATTTCTCCCATTCTCTTGACACTAATACATTTGTCTTGTGGAAAAATTTTACGGACATCGGGGGTATGTTGACAGCCGTCAAAAACTCGGACAGTTGAGCAAGCCCAATTCCTGCAGGAGTCATCCCCGATACTGCTGCTACATTGACGTCCATGGTATGTTTAGGTTTTGGGTCGCATGTGTTGACTGTAAATTTGGCGCAACACATGTTACATTCAAATAGTATTTTGGACATTAGACCAACTCTTTGCTCAGATTTAAGAATAAGATTTCGAAATCCGCATCCAAAAGGAGAATGGTCCGATATGGATTGCAGCTGGTTAATAAAAAAGAAAATGTCGACGATGCGTCTTTCTTCTCCTCCTTCGACTGCATCATTTTTATCCAACCTAGAAAAGCAAAATTGATTTATGAAAAACTACAAATAAAAGTGGATATTGATAATGATTTGGATACCAATAAAAGTATTATAAATTTTTGAATGTTTGTATTACTGAAGATTAATTTTTTCGAATGAAGCGGATGTTCTTTCACATAAAGCAGATAGTTTGTATATTAATAATTCATCTCTTTAGAACTTATGTTTTACCGTTAGTAAAATAAAATACATAAATGTTAGTAAAGTAAATCACTATAACATACCAATTGTCAATGCTTTGAGAAAGACCTCTCCGGCCGATGGGTTTCTTGTTTACAATTTTACGTTTTTTGTTGTAGTACACACGTACATCAGATTTACTGTAATAAAAAAAAAAGTTAACGGTATATATTTTTTTCACAACACGATAGTTTAATCGAAATTCTGAAATCCATTTTACCTTCCTCCATTATCTATATTCTCCTTAGGTATGTCGTTATATGTATTCTCAACAGGTATGCTTTCCCGTTGTTCGTGGAAGCTGGAACAAAATAAAAACATTGATTATAACTACATTTCAAGAACTTTCTAAATAAATGTGAAGGGCGTAAATGATTTTATTGTTACCTCAGTGCTTCAACATCTTTACAAGATGTGGACAAAACGTTCTTCAGTTGAGTATAGTCACATCTGAAATATAATTAAAGAACAAAATGAAATAAATATTTTGTTTTAACTACTTTATTTTAATTTATATTCGTCGACCGGTTTCGGTTGAACTCAACCTTCTTCAGGACAATAAACATTTATATATATCGACGAATATAAATTAAAGTTAAGTGGTTTTTGTATGAGACGATGTATGAATGTGAGTAAGGCAAAGAGTGCGTGCCAAGACCGAGTTGTTTGGCGGTCCGTCCTCTCTGACTACCTCTGCGGGGAAACGGCCTGATGGTTAGTTAGTTAGTTATTTAAAACAGATCGCCTAAAAAATTAGACTATTTTCAAATGGACGAATTCTGGAATAAATAAGTACGTAACTATAAAATAATAGAAAACCTAATTTTTATTGGAAGAAAAACAAAATAATTATTTATTATATATCCAATCAATAATTAACTTCCTCAAATTAAATTCCCTAAAGTTTGAGAACTAGTATGAAGATCTTTATGTTCTTGGATACATTATCGAAAATGCCGGTAGTTTGCCCCACCGTAAAAGTGTCTTATTATTGTACGAAATCATTGGCAGAGATGCAAATCTGACCGGGTCGCTTTCTACATATTCCAGGTACCTACAGTGTTATTATACATATTACTTGCCTCGATCCAGAAAGCTTAGAATTTGTATCAAGCCTTAGTTGGAACGCGTTCTAACATCAGATATACAGTTCTATGATATGAGATGTCAAAGTTTGCAAAGACGATTTATATATTTACCAATTTCTGATTTGAGTTTTTTGTAAAGTTTTTAAGTTTAATATTTTTAAAATGAAAAATATTTAAATAGGACATATAATTACCATTTTAGAACATACCTAAATATGCATATGGAATATTATGCAATTAGCTAGGGCATAATTATTCATTGTACAAGATTCTAACGAATGCAATTCTGTGCTCTGGCAACGTACTTTATAAATATTTTCCATTAAAATATGACGAACTAAAATAATTTGCACAAGATTGAACCTCAAATTCAAAAATTGTTAAATGGATTACGAAAACTTGTCTTTGCAAACTTTCTCTCCTCAGAACATGGAAAAGCGAAGTTAAAACTATATCCAATCAAAATGAACAACTACAAAACGCCTCAGAAACAGACAAATACAATAGGACAAAAAAAAAACAAACGTAATGCTGTTAGAACGTTGTAAATTAAGTGCGGCTTGATTTTAGAATTTCTTCGCGCAATATATACAGTAGCCATACTACGTGACCCGTTCAGAGAGGGGGAGGGGATCTTCAACATACCACGCGTTTGGTCACAATGGGTTAGGTTTATATACTACACGTGGTCACTGAGGGGGGAGGAGTGGGTCACGTAGTATGGGTACATTCCCTACCTACTAACTAAAATATATAGTTTTACATTCAAGGGTCATTTTTGAAGAAAAAATGTAAATTTAAAAAAAACTTACCCGGCAATTTCAGTTTCAGAGGCCTTGGCAATAGATTTATCTCCCAAAGTACGCATTCTGAAAAATAAAACAATACCTGTCACCTTTGTTACACAATATATACATAATTTATTTTTATAATAAATATTACCTACGTAATAGTAAATAATAATATATTCATCAAATCAAAATTTATATTTTTCTTCTTACCTTACAATGTCCACCATGCGTTTTTGTTTCGAACGAAATAGTCTTTTCTTAGAAATACGAGCACTTTTTCGTTTATTTCCCATTTTCGGAATACAATATTATTATTTACGATAAATATTATTTAGTAGAAATCACGAAACGGAGAACAACACGATCGTCCGCGAAGCTCTCTAAGCAGTGACTGAAAGGCAGATAGCGTACGCGCGTGAGGAAGTGAGAGGGGCTGCAATAATCATGCTTAGAATCATAAGACGTAAGCGACTGTTGTGAAAATGTTTAATAAATCACGGCGTATTTCAAAAATAGCAAAAATCACTTTTGGGGTCTATTGAGTAGCATTAAAAGAAGCATTGTGATTTTTTTCATACATATACATAACTTGTAAAATAACAGAAATAAACGTGTTAATAATATTTTTCGGAGCATACTTTGCGATTTATTTCTATCGAGGGAATTTCAAATAATTACCGTTTCGGCTTTTGGAACAAATAGATACTATCTTAAAGAATAACATATATTTTTTTAAGAGCTTAAAAACTTCAAACTTTTAAGGAAAATATGTCGGAAATTGGATGAAATTCGAATAGTGGGCCCTTAAGTTCACAAGGGCTCTATCTTATCAATACATCTTATTAACCTATTGGAGTAACTAAATAGCAACAATTTAAGTAAAATAGTGTATCTTTAGACGGTCATTTAACTTAGATTGTTATAGATAATTTTATAAAGCCAAGCTTTTAGCCTTTTTTCACTCAATTGTGTAGATATTTTAATGAGTTGGAGCTTCCATTCTTCCTTCTTACATCCGTTATACCTATATAATATATTTTTTAATGAAAACGGATGTCAGTTACCATATTATGTGAACCCTTAATGTCATTGTAAAATGAACACTGGATATTTCTCCATAAAGATAAAAGCATGTTACAGATATACCGATATCCTACAAGTACGTTATACCATCCTTAAGCTTTAATAACTTTAACACGTGAGAATAAAACCGGTAATTCAATCATATTTGCAGTTCCTTTGGTCAATAACTCAAGATTTTCAAAAGATTCTCGAACCTATAAAAGTTTTTTAAGTAACGTGGATTCATTTAAGTTCACTTATTCCCTGAACAAACGGAGTAATCGGTGTTAGAGGTCATGATAATATAAATGTTCCAAGCCAAGTAAAATTTATACAATAAAAAATGCAAACGCATTTGGACATAAAATACGAAATGAATAAAACGAAAGGTTTGAGCTTATTATGCAGGATCGGAAAACGTGCCGAAGGGAGTGTTGGCAGAAGTTAAACCTTATGGGTGAAGAATTTCAATGAGTTTTATCTAATATCCCCATTCCGTAACTAAATATAACTTATATATCACTTCCCATCTAATCTTCCATTCTATCCTCCTCTGTGGCTTCTGAATCAAAGAGATTATTCATCTTAGTTGCATAAACTCATCAGACCGCCCTGGTGAAAGAAAGACAGAAACGTTGCTTGAAATGGATCTAGCCATATTAAGTGACCATATTTGATTATTCGGGTACTTTCCATCCTTCCTCTAACGTTTCTCCTTTCCATCTCCATTCCATTGGGCCTTATAATATACCTCATAAACGTCTTTTACAACAAGTGGTACAGCTCGTGGCACACTCGTGGCATGCTCGTGGCATGCTCGTGGCATGCTCGTTGCATGCTCGTGGCATGCTCATGGCATGCTCGTGTCCCATTAGACACCTTTTGCAAAATATTAACTCTAAAGTTTTCCTACCATTTTAGATGAACAACAACTATTTCGCCAGCTGGCGATGAACAGGGGTTAACGGAATATTAATATCATGATATATTCACAATTTTTCGTATTAAATTCCTGGATGAGCAGTTATTGCATTATTTACATAAGTTATATGAATGTGTTCAATAAAGATACTTAGGTCTTTATCGCCTTTGCTGACAGTCTAACAGCCTACGTACTGACTATCGACCATTCCACATAAATTAATAGTTTCTTTAACAATATCAATGAATTAAAAGCAACGTCCTGACGGTACATATATTCCTCCAATTCGCCCGCGTTTAGAAATTACAGAATCTGCATATTAATATTTATGAAGTATCCAAAGTGATTTTATTAGGTGGGTACCAACTTTCACACCTTATCTCGGTTATATTTAATACAGTAATGAGGAAATTTTACACCGATAAATTTTAATAACTTGATCCATTTGTATTCATGAAACAAAGTAGTAGAGTAAAATAATTAATTTGTAGTCTCACACTAATGCGACTTCTGAGGGAATAAGCACTTTGTAACTTTCAACTTACCAAATTAAATCCTTTATTGCGAAAATTAACAATAATGTCTTAATATCTGTGTCATTAATATCTTTGCAATAATTACAAGTCGTAAAATATATCTCGTTTTAATGCCATTAACTTGCATTTCCTGCGTTTCTAGAGCATCTGTATTTTATGGAATAACAGGAAAATATTAAATTATATAACATCTCACAAACGTTTTTGAAGAAAAATGCATGATAAGATGATTAAAAATGTTCGATTGATTCTAAGAAATGTGAAAACTTTTACATTTATCAAATGTCAATCAATCTTACAACCTAAATAGGTAAGAACTTATTATGACAACTTATAATAAATGACTTGCAACTTATGTCTTAAAAACGACTAAAAGCTATATAATGGAAAGCTTAGCTACGTATACAACTTTTCTAGTAATTATATTCAGGTGAGATGAAAATAATTAGAGTATAACAACTTTAACACGTGTTTAACTAGTCATTGAAGAATACAAAGTTGTAAATGATATTTAGATAACTGCTCTTTTATTCTTATATGTGTTACAAAATTGTAATACAAAAAAAAACATATGTTTGCTGTGGCAACATCCTATTCGACGAAAAAAACATCAATATATCAAATCAGAATCATTGCTTCTTACAAACTTAACACAATCAAATTGTTAGTATTTGTTAAATACAAACGTTGAAAAGATCATGTTTGCAGTATATTCATGTTAGTGTGTTCATGGTGCATTGGCATCACAGCTTCTCAATACATCCATCCACATGGTGTGAATGAATACTTGATGAAATTCTTTGTTAGAACCTGTTCAATATACTTGTAATTATGCACTGTCAAAGTACTACGCTGCTGCTCTTTGTTGTCAACAGTTAGATGTTGGATTATGTAAATCTTGCCGAAACGCGAGCGCGATGTTAGCAATAGTCATTATGAAAAGCGTGTGAACGGAGAAGACTTTAGATGCGATGAGCATGCAAAAGATAAATGTACCAAGTATATTATTCTACATCACAGTTCCTCGTCATCATCACGTGCCTCCCTAGTCTGGTGTTCACCCACCTGTAATCTATACTAATTCGTTTTTAGAAGTTGGTTTCGTAATTGTTAACATGCTAACGATTTTAACACAAATCTGGAATGTTAAGAGAGGTATTGAGAAAATCCGTCGTTTTCTATTTGGGTGGTATTATTAAGCAAAGATTAATTGAAAATAAATCTGCTTCGTAGATGGTTTGGGTATCAATAACCGTGAATGAAAAATAAGTGTTTGGAGAATGTAAATAGAGTAGAATGTGGTTGATGCGGTCGGAGGCGAGATATAAATATTAACTGGATGGTAAAATTTTCGCCCGTTTTGTCACAAATCAAGGACGCTACTGTTATTCGCGGCAGGTTAATAACATAACCTGTCAATAAATAATGAATCGACAATCATATATTTACTATAAACAATAGTTTTTCCCCTGAAATACTCATTAGAATTGAAAAAAATCTCCCGAGAAATACATTTTTTTTTTTAGGTTTCTTTATTCAATAAAATTGTTAGTTACATGCATTGAGGAATTTTTCGACCACCATGCTAGGCACATGCCCGTGTTATGGTGGTCGATTTTCTATACATTAACATAAAGAATGTGCGGGAATATAAAATAAAATAACATATTATTAAAGAATATTTAAGAACATAAAATAATATAAATGACTATAGTAATGTAAGGAAGTATGGAAGAATACAGTAGAATATAAAAATATAATAGCATAATATTAATATAATATAATAGTATAATATAATAATATATATAATAATATAATATAGTAAATAATATAATAGTATAATAATATAATATTTTTTAGTTTTTGTAAGTGTTATTTTTAGATACATAATACAATAGTATATTGAAGAAATGTGCAATTGGTTTCTCAGTTAGGTAAATTACATTTGTATTAATGAACCACATTGTAAACTGTTGATTTCCCCAAAGTAAAATAGATACATAAAAAATAATATAAAAAGTATATAGTTATAAAATCAAACATAGTACTATAGAGTAGGCAAATGAGAAAGGATTATTTTTATTATGGAAATCTATAATAAAATCTAAATCTATAATACATAATAAAACCTTGTCTTATAAACATAAGTTTATCATTAAAAATAATAATTTATTTAATTGGTCTGCTTGCAAATGATAATAAATATAAAATATTCAAATATAGAATAGAATAGAAGGTGACATGTGAACTTATAGGCGTACAGAACAAAATAACCTATTAAAGTTATTATTATAAATACCCAACAATATAATTTATCAAATTAATTCTATGGCCATATTTAAAACACAAAGTTATTAATGACTGAAATTTAAAAAAAAGATTACAGTATTGGTGGTTATTATAAACAACAAAATAATTACACAATTTTGAGGAAAAATTTAACAAATACACCGCGGACTTGCAATTGCGTTTGTTATGTTTATTGAAAAGCAGGATTACAGAAACATTGACGGTAATGTATATTTCTTCTTTTATTACGGGTCAAGAAATAGCCATTCAACGTGGTAATAACTCTTTTATTGCGAATAAACCGCTGAATTTAACTTACATATGTAATATATGACTTTTGCAAAAATTCGTCATCTTTCATATCAGGTCATTATCGTAACGTAACCTACTACGGTAAATACGTTTAATTCAGCCGTTACGTTGTAACGGCCGTTACCCGTACAGAGGTTTAACGACGGTCGTTAGTTGTAACGAATCATTGTGGTAGGTACTGTGGATAACGACCAGCAAAAAGCGTACTGGAAGTTATACGATATTTTTCGGACGCTTTAAAGTATGTATAATGGGATTTTCTGAATAAGGGATGAACCTCCCAATATATCGTATTTATAAATACACCATCACATACCAAAAACTGGGTGGAAAATAATCGTTAAGGCAACTTAACAGTATTAATGCTCTACAAATTCAGTTAGTTACGTGACTTACTTTCTGTACTTTGCAGGCAAACTGACCGCATTTAAAACTTAAGAATATTTCACTTCAAACTTTGGAAGAGTTTCGCAGAAATTCGAAATATTCTCTGGTTTTAATTAAATATTAATGATGAGACGATAAAACATGCAAAACTTTTATCTTTTAAACTAAGTGTTTATTACTAGTATCAGATTAATCTTTCACTACAATCAAAATTTGCGCTTCTGGTAAGAAACCTTGGCAGAATAAGTCATCGTAAATTTCTTAAGTTAACAATTTTAAGTTTACCAATATTATTGGGGTCGAATAAAATTAAATTGAGTATACTGTCTGTGGTTGATAGATACATTCCTCATAACTTATAGAGTTACCTATCGATTCATACAATTTAAAGACATATTATTTTACGTAACATAAAGCTCGTATTCTTAGATTGCATAATAAGCCAAGCAAATCTTGGAAACCGACTTTAATTTAAATATACTTTTGTGCTCGGAGTTTTCTTTAGAGAACTGGCACATCCCGGGAAAGCGGTGGGGGTTGTTGGGTCACGAGAATAAAGGAGGTGGTGGATGGTGTTGAAGGAGGAAAGGGTAGGGGGTGGGTGATTCGAGAAGGCGAATATAAAAAGAAAGAGAAAGAGGACACAGCAGCAGAGAGCTTTTCATCTCCCGCCTATTCCAGAGAAGAAAGGCGGAATAGGAGTCCTTATTATTCTAAGAGAAAAGGCCAAGAAAGGCATTTGTAGCCTCAATGGGCAAAAGCTCCTCCCACGCGTTCCGGGAGCTTTTGTACCCGGTTTTCTCTGAAGCTCAATGTATTGAAACGAACCAGCATTGCTCAAGCTTCTTTGCGCTAGCTTTCTGGGCTATATGCGACAAGTATATATATGTACATATATGCAACCGGTTTTCGATAGCGCCTAACTAATTGAACCCCATCTTTACCACAAAACTGGAAAGCAACTATTGTAATCAATGACACTTGAAGCAATCTTATATAAAGGTTTATTTATAAAAATTCAGCCATCGACAAAACATTGTACCCTACATAATCTTGTTTTGTTATCAACATGCTATTTTTTACCTTTTTATCAATAACTTAATTGATTTCTGATAGCGTTACATTATTGCCATTACATATTTTATTAAGAAAGCATATATCTGTTTTGATACGCATAAATTGAACCGCTTTTTCTATTTAATATTAATATATCACACGTATTAAAATAAAAATCCAGAATAAATTGTAAAATTCCCCAGTAGCTTCACACTTTCAGCGCCACAGCGAGAACTTTCTCAGACCGTAGAATAAATTCTTACAACGAATAAGTAGAATTCCATCTCCCTCGTTCCTTTTTGTTTCTGTCCCACTCAATGAGCTTAATTTTCTGAAATAATAATACAGACTCACAATGTGTAATGCGATTATATTTTGTGTTCTGAAAAGCTTTCATGAAAAGCTTTGGAGTCATTATTATAATTAGTTTATTCTTCAGACGGGCATTACAGTTCCTTTCAGACGGAAAACACTCGAGAATAAACAATTACCTTTAAATATAACCTTCAAAAGCAGGTACAGAGACCAAATTTTAATTTATTTTGTCGTTGTAATCAATAATACTTAGGTGCCTACTTATCTTGAAGAAACGATGTTATTAGGCAAATATTATTAGGTACAGTTTTTTTTATATTAATTATTAAGGTTGATTGAAAACGATATAATCCTGTCACGTAAAGCGATATTCTTTTCATTCTTAAATTGATATTTCATTTCTTTCCTTCAACAACATTGCTTTTTAATTCGACTGGCATATTTTCCTATTGGATGTTGATATAGGTTTGAACCTGTTCACTAATCTTCCAATATGATCATTAGTTAACTTATCAATAATTGATTAATAAATTCAATCGAAAACCATAGGATTGGTGAAAACATTTAACCTCTTTGCACTGAAAAACCTTTTCTTTGTTTTCATCTCTCCTTCCCAATAAATCTCTTCAAGGCTCTGATTCATTCCATCTTCCCTTAAATACCCTTTGTATGACTTTGTCAAAAGAAAATTTATTGGCTCTCTTTGAAAATCAAATGTGTGCATTTAATTTCCAAATACAAAAGAAGAGAGAAAAGACTCATCGGAAAAGTAGATTATAATGATAATTACAAAATCCCAACATCCAGGAAATCTCAAGACCCGTTCTCATTATCCTCGGGGGAAAACATTCACGTTATTTCTGCAATTCCGGAAACAGACGAACTTTCCCGAAGGCTTTCATCGACTCCGTGTTGTTGGGTAGGCTTTCATTTCAATTACCCACCCCTAATTCTCCCCCCTCTCCGTCCGGGCACACAAAACGACCAATATTGTCTGAATACACAAAGCGGTTAAATACAAATAACCGATACACACCATTCTCCCTACACCCCGTCCCCACCCCTTTTCATTCCCTCGCTCTACAGCCTTCCCAGGGGTGTGTGTTTGTGAGGAACAAGGCTTAATTCATGACGTCAATAAATAGGTAGCAATTTTACGACTGTGTGGATACGAAACATCAATCGAACATCGTATTGTGTAGTATTCGATTTTGTTTGCGGAATATAAAAAAACTCTCTAAGTCATTAATTTGTGTAACAATTAATAAAAATTATAAAAATGTACCTAATGTATTAGATTGTAGACAAAGTGGAAATTTAAATATTTCTTTCTTTGTGCGATATGTTACATGGGTCCTACCTACTCCCAGTAACTAGAATGAAACGATGACTTTCCTCCTTGTGGAATATTGTGAGACTAAATTCAGTGATGAAGCAAAATGATAATCTTGTGGAAGTGTCTAGCTGTTCAGATATGTTAACGAAATACAGCTAAAGTCATTTCACACGAATCAGGTGCAAATATCCTACTACTAATTATTATTTATATTATATGAAAATAAAATACTTGCATACACCACTAACAAAGCAGGTTGAACATAAACAAAGGAACCATTGGTTTCAAAACATGACGATCCTTTTTGATTAAATAGTGGTGCATTTAATTTTTCTGTAACGTAAAACGTATAACGTCACAAAGTTAATTTACAATTACTGAAGAAGTCAACATAATTTTTATTTTGGCAGAGAGCAGCAACTTTGTGATTTGACATATAAATGAAATAAATCAATAGTAACTTTGTTTATAACCACGAATTTATTAAATTTATCTCGACCGACTGGTTAGGCTCAAACTTAAGCTGTTAGTTTAATTTATACCTTGATGATTCTTGTGTTAAGAGTAACCAATCAGTAATTATGAGTTAAATAATGTGATAGTGACCAAAGTTATTATTGCTCCATTTCATTCATTATAATTTAACTAGCTGACGTATACCCGGCGTTGCTGGGGGTTATGCTTAGACATATTCCATCGCAGACTTTTCTGTTTGCCTGTTTAAGATATACAATTCCGTAGTATATTATTTTGATGTACTCATTTGGTTTATCCAGCTTTAGCAATGTAGTTCCCGAAAATATATTTTTACGACTTGATTATAAAACATCGACTTATTTCTACTTTCTATAAATGTACTATGCGTGTATCATATATGTAAACCTTCCGGAAGAAATTTTTTAAATGATTATGTAAACCCTATTAAAATCCGTTGCGTAGTTTAGAAGAACTAAGCGTACAAACAGACAGACGCGGATATCGACTTTATTTTATACTATTAAGATATTATACAAAGGTGGATAAAACAAGACTAGCATAATAGCAGTTATATCCAATTATGTCCTAAATCCTGTATCTAAATTTCGCTAATAAACAATTAGTTAATGTTAATTAAGTGTTAATCTCAAGTGACCTACCAGGTAAGTATTGTACTTTATATTATTTCCATATATAGTTAGTAATAACATAGTAGAAATGTATTATATACTTGTACAGCGCTCTTGAGGTGATTTTGCACAATTTAAATTAATTAATTTTTAAATTAAATATTCGGATTTAAATATTTTTTAATAGCGTATATCTACGGATCGGATATAGAAGGATGTGATTGACGAAATCATCATGCTAAAATCACAGATTATTAAAATTGTTTATTTATTCACACGTGAGAATTAAATATTCTTTTTAGGTACACAACACGCCGGGATACGTCTGGATCGATAAAGAAATAACAAACGTAATAATTTAATGCCCCATTAAAACCATTTCATATTGCCAACTTCATGGGAGTTCAAATTTTAATTTCGCTGGAAATTTGAATAACGATTTGGTGGTTATTTATTTATTTAAACCTGGTCATTTTAAATTGTAGCTTAACGGCAATATGTTATGATTTCCTCGTAAACCATGACGACACGTGATTTTAATGTACGAAAAATAATAACAATAAATAAATCTTTTTTATATTGCTCATTCCATGAAAAATCATTTCTATTAAAATATATACATAGGCAGGGTGGTAGATATTTTCAGTATCAGCCGGTGAAAGACAACCATGCAGAATACATGTTTAGTGTCCAGATCTGAATAACAAGAGTTTCTCCTCCTTCCTCTTCCCCATTTCCTTTCCTTTCCACTTCCTTCAGCCTCACAAATACTCCGTTTGGGGACGCCATATTCTCACAGAAAATTGTGCATTATTTAAATTCATTTTTCAAAACTACCAACCCAAATGAGCAATGAAAAACTATACTATCTGCAATTAGTTAAATATTATTCTTAGGTAAAAAGATAATAACATTATCAAGTTACTAGCTATGCAGGTCCAGTTTCCTCACCACCTAGGATTCTTGCTGAAGAGTCAAAATCAACTATCTTCGTCGAATGTCACAGCGGTGCTGCCAAGGTCTGGTATCTATGAGAGGATATTGTGTCAGCGCTCTATTAGCAGCAGACACATACCTGGACGGATGACGAACCTCGTGCTGGCACTGTTGGTGGACGCGGTGCACTCTCTCGCTGCAGCAGCTGGTCCAGTTTCCTCACCACCTAGGATTCTTGCTGCAGAGTCTCCATCTTCGTCTCACCTGTTTCTGTACTTCATCACCTGTTCCTGTACTTCATTTTATTTAACTTAATTTCAATTTATTTTTGTAATATTTATATTTTTTTGTAATACTTGCATCAACTGTAAAGCGCCCCTGAGGTGATATCTCACAAAAGCGGCGCTATACAAATTTTCCAATAAATAAATAAATATTCAGATCTGGTCACCAAACACGGCTTAAATCATTTCACGCAAAACTTCAATTCTGAATGCTGGTCTTTCATCCGTGCGAAACTGAGAGAATCTTCCACTCAATATTATGATATGATTCAAGTTTTGTAGAAGTTTCATGTGTGATAAATTCTCTATAAGCTTATTAAAATGCCGGTTTGGTATTTTTTCAAAAACCTGCTGTCGCAGTGGAAAAATAGGTACTAAGGATTTTAAAATTGGAAAAAATAACAACATCTTTGGTGATTTGAAAAAAGTTTGTTTGATGTTGCTAATTGACAATTGGTTGGCCAACTGTCACAGTGCGGTGGGGACAGAAATAAAAATACATCGGAAAATAGTAGAGTGATTTACGTGTTTTAATTAGGAATGGGAGACACTGAAAGGATTTCGGAAATAGATATTTGTTATATTGACAACCTTTCAAATATCACTTTTCAGAATTCCGAACATGTTTATCTTTTTGAATAGTATTTTGTTAAGTCATTAGTTATCTTGTATTATACATTATCTACGATAAGCGTGGTAAGTAAGAATTGTGTTGTGTTAATTTAAACATGCCATGTTAATGAAATAAGTGAAACATGGGTTTTGATTGAAGTACTAGCGCGTGCAGATAATTAAAAAAAAAAGGAAATCATATTTTGCCACGCACGTTCGGATAAGTACCGTTTCTGTTCTAGTGTTTTTTCTTTGAAAATAACCGCTCTGAAGAAAAAAAACCGTAATGTGTTCAATGGCTGGACTGTCAAATTATTTACCAACCACTGGATTTACTCCCTTGCACAAACATTCATGAACATTCAACCAATCTCAAATCTCAAAAACTGATATATAAAAAATATTCATAATTTATTAAAAATCTCTTCAAATTATTCGTATTCCGGTTCAAAACGGGATTGCAGACCCTTAACGAATAAATGTATGGGTTTCCTGAAAAGCTTCTTCCCTTAATTTTCTTCCTTCCTCTTTCTAAGCCCCTTCCCCTCCCCATTTCCTTCAGCCTCACACATATCCCAATTAGGGATATGCCATAGTCTCACTGGCTCCAGACGGTTGGGAGCAGTTGAGACTCGGTTTCACATTAAAAACGGGCTTTTAGTAAAATTCCAATTTACTACACAATTTCGGTACAAGTGTTCCACGCACATTTCGTCATTATATATTATAAAGACAAACGCAGTTACATGAACACGTGTTCCGAAATCATTACGAATTAACTAAATGTTTATCGGTTAGCGGACTGCAGTCCCGTTTTTAAACGGATTATCAATAATCTGACGAGATTTATGACAAATCACTTAATTGAGGCTCCTGTGATCTGCAAGAAGTTAAAACGTAAAAACGTTCCTCGGGAGCTGTTGACCCAACCTAAAAGATTTTTTTTTTTATTTTTATGTTTCTTTATTCATTGAAATTATTTGTTACATGCATTTAGGATTTTTCGACCACCATGCTAGGCACATGCTCGTGTTATGGTGGTCAAATATTAAGTATTAAAAAACTTATCCCTAAATTTTAAACCTTGTATTTATCGTTATTTATTATTTTTTATAGTTTAATCTCTATTTTGATCGCTGCAACACTTCTTCACTAAGAATACACTTATCACTGTTTCCTTCGAGTAATATTATATATGTATTGAAGTTGATTTTTTGGTTTTTAATCAATACTCTAATAAAGTGATTCCCCGTCCATGTGAGCACATTCATTGTGACCGCACTGTAGATTGATCACGTTTGTGGTAAGTGCTCGAAATGGGGAATAAAAACCGCGGTCAAAAATGCAAAATCCAAAAAATAATTGAATATCCACAACATGAAGCTCCCGATTAATACGGCCGGCGTGCCAAGCCGCGCTGGGTAATGGCCAATTAAAAATTCAAACCGGAATCAAAAAAGGCCTTTTAAACGCAAAAAACGAATGAAAAATACGCAATCGGTCACCGGCGCTAATTATTGTGATGCGGGAAAATAGTCATTGGGACATTTATACCTGCATTTGAATGCCTTTAGGTATCCAACTTTATATATGTATCTTTTGGTGTCGATCACTCCCTTTTATGATTCGTTTTTTAGTTTTTGGCGTTCCGTAGATGTAGATGTTTATTTCGATAAAAAATTTCTACTGGCAACGATTTATGAGCATAATTTCTGAAAATGGGCAGCGAAGTTGAAGTACTTTATTCGGTCATAAAGCACGAACATTATACAGTATTACTAAGGTGATAGACCTTGTCATTGAGAATAGAAACTTTGCTTTAAATGCCTTTTAAACTACTAGATCTGAAACACTGGGTCTTTAAAATTCTCTACAACCGTCGCCTTTCTTCTTTTTGTTGATGTTAAAATGCTTCGTTCAATCATTTGTTGCTTTGTATAACCCCTTGAGGTGATCTCTCTCAGAAAGGCATTAAATAATATTACGATTAAAGGAAAATCATCCAATAAATATGTCATTTTCACCAACAAACTGGCTCTTCAAAGCCTGATGCAAAGAAATAGAATTTATTTCTTCATATGAAGCGGTTACTTTGTGATGTGACATTATAATTATCGACAAGTAAATTTATGTTTAACAGCTCTCCTCATAATAATAATATATCAACTAATAATAATCAACCTCAACAATGTGCGTAGAATTTTGTACATCAATAATTTCTCTCAAAAAAGCATAAAAAACCTCCCACAAGATATCAAACCAGCTTTTTACACTAACAATAGTATAGGTAAATTTTTGATGAACGTTAAGGACAAAGAACATCGGTTAAATCATTCAGGTATTTACTCACTGCAATGTAGTGACTGTCCCGCGTTTTACATAGGCAAAACAGCACGTAATATCAACACGCGAGTCAAAGAACACCTGAGATGCTTAAATAGTAATGGGTTCTCCGAATTCGCAAATCATCTCATATCAACCAACCATACGTTTGACAAAAACACTGGCGTCAGTCTATTGCATAAAAACGGAATAGCCCTTAGGTTGGATAACTTAGAGGCGCTAGAGTTAAGGAAAGCCAAAAACGTCAATAGCAAAGTCATCAACAACCAAATAAACCTAAATAAAAGCCCTATACTCAGATTGTTCCCTATTGACAAAGAGCACTCGCATCTCAATCTCCCACCTATCCCTACCTCTTCCACTGTAGCTCAGACCGTCTACTTACCGTGATATCAACACATGTTAATTTATATTTTAGATGTTTAGGTTTAGTATTATACTGTCCTGATGAAGCTACGGTTGTAGCGAAACCCGGTCGACATTAAGTATTTACCTATAAGTGATGTTTACAAAGTTATTGTTTAATTTTAAAATAGAATTTACCTATAGATTCCTAAATTTTTAAGTCTTTTAAAATAAATTCAACTCTACTTTTGCCACAAATCTTCTAATGAATGTAATATCAATAGTGATTGAGGGTAAAATAGCAAGTGTAAAATCAATGCCCATTGTTTTGACTTTGGTGACCTTTGCGTTCAAAGTTACGTATACGTATAAGTGTGTTTATCTGAAGTGACCTGCCAGATAAGTATGTTTTTCTGTATCTGTTCGTAACAATAAAATTAGGTGGATCCTGGGAACTTGTAATAAATTGTACGCCCTTGTGGCGATTTTTCACAAACACGGCGATAAACAAACTATCAAATATTTTCCGATTTTATGTCCGGGTTAAATCTTGCCCACAGGAAAAACTAAACCCTTCCACACACTTTTCCACAAATGATCATCTAGTCTTAACATTATGCAAGTGCATTATATAAGCAAAATAAATACAAAACAATGCGTCAACTCACCAGAGATCAAATGGGAAAATAATTCACCGAATCCAGATATTTTCATATCAGAGGGTTCGGCTCGGTAGAACTCCTAACAGGGCCTATAAATCCTACTGATCCCTCAACATAAATATTTAAAAATTTATTATTGACCTTACCATTCAAATTAACTCTCATAATTATAAGAAACCTAATGCTACGTGATAGATAAACCGGCTAGATTTTTAGCAAGCTATTGAACGAACGAACGAACAAAAAAACTTTGGCAAAAGCTCTTAAAAGCTATTTCCTCATCAGTTTTATTAATGACTAACACCATCTTTCTTTGGAACTCCATAATAACATCTGCGTTTATTTATTTTAATGTATTTATGTTGTCTTGTCAATCGTAATTGTAATTGCATTTGCAATCTAATGTTGTCTTTCCCGAATTGAGTTTTGTAAACTCACTGGGAATAATACATTACAACTTTGTTATCATTTTATAATGTATTATCTTGTAATAAATAAATAAATATTTGCAAGATTTATGAATTGCATGAGGTTAATCCATTGGTATAATAAACCAAACGCTTATTAATCTGTCGAGTATCGCTGGTAATCAGAGCACCGTGCGGTGGAGTAGTAATCCGTCTTCCGTATCTATTCGCCAACTTCCGGCTAGCGGGTAATCGCCGCTAATTTCGTTAGGCACTAACGACGCCGTGTAACGCCGTCTAACGGAGACGCTGAGCGTCGCTAACGGCCGCATTTTGAAGTCAGGTAACTGGTACCGCACGAGGGTCGGCTATATCAGATTATTCATACGGATTATGTGAGATACACTTATTTGATGGCAAATGCACTGCTGAGGTGACCAACGCTAAATACCGTATCATGATACATCGTTGAAGAAATATCACAATTGTTCCTACGTCAAGAGCATTGTTTATTGTCTTAGAGGAAGTATCATTCGATGAGAATAATATCAATTGCTCTATGATTTGTTAAAGAATTGTTTTAACTATGATATAGGTACTTACCGGTAGGAAAATAATTTAAGAATTGTCGACCCGTGAAATTTTCGATTATTTCTAATTTTAAAACGTTACTGACTAACCAAAGAAGTTTACTTCTCGTATACGAGTACATGTAATACGTATATATAAACAAAGCTTCCTAAAAATTTTAGCACTTAATACATTCATTTAGCATTCATTCGCAACCACGGAATAGAGTTTATTGATCATTGGATTTCTTTGATCCGGGATGCATTGTTTCGTATTGTTATTTGCTGTTGAAAATAAAATGATGTCTTTACCAGGCCTACAAGCCAATCAATTATCACGTAACAAAACTGTGTTTAGAATTGGGATACTGCAATGATCCTGGTGAGACGCGCAGCTGTCAAAACAGAATTCAGATCTCCTTCTTCCCGAGCTCATTCCCCTCCCCAGTGGTCCATTTCTCACGCTAATTGGACGCAATTGACGTGGAGAATACAACACTTTGTTTTTACAAGCCGCTACACGTCTGCTTTACAATGGAACGAGACTAGAAGTATTTATGGCGAAAGCTCATGGTCAATTTTTCATGTCGGATAATGAGATTGTTTCGGTGAATTTGGAAAGAGAAAGCTTAAAAAAATATATTTTAATACAAAAATAAAGAAACATATACCTAAAGTCTTAAAGTGTCACTTTAAATGAAGACAGATTTTAAGCTTGTGTATCCGGTTCTGAAAATGCACGTTTAAATCCTTTCGTTATAAACATAACCAAAATAAAAATGTGCAGCGGTTCACGTATATTATAAAAATATATCTATAAAAACAAGTTTTATTAGCAAGGATCATACTTTCATATATTAATCTACAAAATGACCAACTTCTGATTGAGAAGTACTAGAAGGAAGAAAGTTAAAATTGTATGTATAAATGTATATGGATAATGTCATTTTTTTTAAAGTCTATCTTCTTAGACGATGCTTCTGAACCCTGCTCGGAAATATACCACGATAATCTCTTAATTTTACACTTTTTAAGTACAATAACACTTCGTTATTTAATATAATATTAAATATATATAAAATAAATACATATATATATATATTTAAAAAATTACTAAAAACACTGTTAAAATTAATAATCACTTAATTTTTAACTATTTTTATTGTTTCTTTTTATTATTACATACAAGTGACATGCCGGTTGAGAAATGCTAAAGGATTATCATAAAACTATATTACAAACATAAGCATAAATATGTAAAGAGAGAGGATGAATGGGGGGAGAGAGTGAGAGATTATAATAGAAACAAATTCATTATAAGATCATTCGAAAGGGTTTTCTAATTATTGGTAATTTTAATTTTTTTCTTTAAACTCTTTGTTTTATTTTTTAAATTTCAGTTTATCTTAATGGATACCATTAATATTACAATGTTAAATCTCCTATCATGAATAAAATCTAATTTATGGTTTGCCTCTAATAAATGATTGCAAACTGTAACTGTTAGATGACTCCATGTTTGTGAAATACGATTAGGTATTCTATGTATATTTTGTCAATTAATCGAACATTGATTACAATAATAAATAATCAGAATGTCATGTATTTGATTGGAGTTAGGTATGTAGATAATTTATTTTTATCTCTGAGCAAAATCAAACATTTTATCTGCAAGACAAAACCCGCAAATTCGTTTTTATTACCTCTCTCAATCTCCGCAATCTCTCAGCGCAGCATCTCGATCCACTCAGTTTTAACAAAAACAAACGCACACCGCTATAAAAAAAGAAACAAGTGAACCCGAAAAAAGAAACAAATGAAACCGAAAAAAAACAAATGCAGCCGTAAAACGCATTCTAATATTCTGGGCGGCGAAATATTTTAACAAGACAAGCGGGGATCCTTCGGCAGGAATAAAAATCCTGGCAAAAGAATTCCTCAACGACATAAGGTTAAGTTATGTGATTTGGTGTTGCCTGGACTTTTTTGCATTCGCGTAAGATGAAGAGATTTCCGTGGAGAAAAAAATAGCACGAACCTTGAAGTAGACACTTAGAATTTGATCGGTTGCTGATCAGTATTAATTTTTTTTATTGTTTGATGAGATTGGAAATCTTAGCTAAGCAGGAGATAATCTGTATGTTGAAGTTGCAAAAAAAACGGATGGTTTACTCTGGCGTTATGAACTTATAGGTTCATAACTGCAACCAATTTTTTTCAGTATTAATGCCATCATGAGCTCGAGTTTTACATTTTAATGTTAATAAATGAGACTAGTTGTTATTTTTTTCTTCATTTTCTAATCTTTCAATTAGAATAAAAGTCTAAACAGTATTGAATACATAATGACTTTAAAAAACTGGGTGGAGTGTAGGATCAATTTCTTGAGTAGGTATTTATCCTATACATAAAATAGCTTTCAACCTGACAACATATTCTAAGAATTACGTATGAAATCCTTGAAATACAAGTTCATTATTTAATTTTCTATGTGAGTACCGTACTTGAGTGCTTTCAACCGTCTGAAGCCAGTGAGTTTATGGTATCTCTATTGGGATTTATTATGAGGCTGAAGATTGTGGGGAGGGGAAGGAGATAGGAAGAGGAATGTGGGGAAGTACCTGGCTATTCAGATCAGGTCACCAAATCTCGAATCTGACTGGCGGTCTTTCTCCAAAGCGATACTGAATGTTTAAACCACCCTGGAATTTACTGCAAATATACTATAAATATTATATTGGAATAAAATGTGAAAAAACACATATTAATTAAATAAAATTTACTTGCGCACGTCGAGATTTGAACGATCGATGATTCTTAGAACGGGTTGTTTCAGAGAATTTGAACAATTTATCAAATTTCAACTTTAATTTTTAATTTCTGTGAAAGTCCTATTCAAATTCTGTTATTATAGTATCATTATAGGCCAATTGTTTAACAGAACTGAAATAATAACAGAACTTGAATTGAACTTTCACGGAAGTTAGTCACTGAAAAACCATTGTGTACCTACTTGTATGACAATAATAATATTTAGAATGTCGCAGGAAATTAAAATTGCTATTCTTTGATCGTGTCTGATGAACCAAACTAAACTACAAATACTTATCAGTTACGGAACATAAAACTCGCAAGATTGACTAGATTTATCTCCTGTACCGAATAAATTGTCGTAATATAAATTAGTTGTACGTTTTTTCGCGCACCTTTGGCCCGGTATTCCTCAGGGCCCCACCCCGGGGCCATTATTTATATCCTGTGGTAGAATACAGATACAAAAATGTCTTTGGACTCTTACGGCGAAGTGACCTTTTCTTTTTTCACCGCGAAAAGCAACATTTCCCCTTTCCTCCGCGCGGACTATTTATTCCCTTTTTACCGGAAAACGTGTTTTACGCGGTCAATTACGGTTGTACGGACAGACGGTGATTTAGACGTCTTTATTTACTTGGCAGTTTATAGGACGAATTATAGCACGAGACGAATTTATTTAACTTTTTGCTAAAAGAAACACGATTCCCTGAAATGAGTTTTTGACATATTCGTGATACATTTTAAGATGGAAACTGGTTTTAAGTATTTTCATACATTTACAAAACCAACCCAACCTTACCAAAATATCTAACTCTCAAACAGAAACTAGATTTTCTGCAGCATCAAAAGCCCTTGAACAGTGTACTCCAGAATTGTGAAAATTGCAAGGCTTCTTCTTTCTGTAATCTCTAGTTAAGCACAATTAATTTCAGCTTGCAAATATCATTTCCAACGTAAGCTATGAATTTTTAAGTATTCAATGTTTAGTAATCAAAAGATGTGTTAAAACTCGGGCATAGCCGGAGTTTAAAACTGGCAGCAAAATAATGAATGAAAAAAAAAATGCATTTATAGAATAAGCAAGTAAAAGTATGAATATTATTATCATAGGTACTCAGCTAGGTTAAAAAAATTCCGCTTCCATTTCTGAACACAACGTCAATAATACCTCTCCTTACGAAAAAGTCATAGAACGGAAGCATGGAACACAAAACACATGGTTTCTCTCAAAAATCGTGACTACAAACGATTCTAACAAACACAGATATAATAATGAATTTACAACTGAGAAAAAAAATACTAGAAAAAAAATAACGCACTGATAAATGCACCAAAAACGCGTGAAATGTTAATCCCTCCAGATATGGAGTGATCACGTAGTTTGAATTAAATCCAGTTCCATCTGTCAATGGGATCGTGATGCTGGCAAAAGAGATGTGTTTTTGTGCGTTTTGCGCTAAAAGGTAACAATCCAGAATATCTGTATTGTCAAACGAATAATCTATTGTAAAATGTTAACTTTGTGATCATTGTTACAAAAGGATTTAGCAGGATGTGATTCAGTTTGTCTTCGTTTGTATCTATGTATATATGTTTGATTCTTGTTACCTCACCCGTAACTAAATTTATCAAATAACCACTGAACTAATTGTAAGAGAAATTAAATAAAATGAAATAGTAAATTGGACCTTAAGAGGAAGCTACAAGCTAAAAATGTGTATATTCTTAGTATACCTTATATTGTTGGTAATAGGCATTAAAACCGCTTGCCAAACGGAGTCTAGAAACGTTCGATTTCAAGCACAAAACGGGTTTTTATTTATTTTGTAAATAATTTTATAAGAAAGTAAAAAAGTTAATCAAGTGAAACTGTCACAGATAATCTTACCCATAATACTGTATTTTTTTAAAGTTGTTTCCTTTATGCGATTATCCGATATCTATTGAAAATAAAAATGTTGTAATTTACATTTATATTTTTTATTGAGTAATCATTTTTTTATGTGTATTCTACTCAAACAAAACGATAGGAAAACCTTCAATTTATCTAAAGCATATTTTTTGGTATTCATAATGTACACCGATTCGTTATAAAGATTAATCAAAATAGTGATTTGGCATTAACAACTGTATGTCGTGTCAAGTAGCGTTTTTAGCGAGTTCGATGTTAAATATTGTGACTTATAATAATCGTATTGTGAATTTAATCAATCAATTTGTATTCAAATGTAAATAGAGCTCGTAATTATTTTTGTAGTAATAATTTTACCACTATTTTCAATCAAATTTCTATCATGTTAAAAACCATGTTAAGGTGATATCTCACAAAAATTGCGCAATTGAAATTGTGTTCCCTTGAGAAAATACTGCTCTAAAATGGCATATAGTTGGAATTTAAAGATTTAAAAAATATATATATTAAAAACAATCACAACATTAAGTAAAACCATCATTTTTTTTTAAATAAAGTACACGTACAAGTACAAAGGATAGATTGTTTTATATACAACAAGATTAGGAAATAAATAATATTAATAATACTCGTATGTTAGTCGATATGGAGCCAATAGAAACACTTCGAAATGATTGTTTCAATTCTAATTGTAAGTTTATATAATCACTTGAATTTATGACTAAATATTTATATTACTCTACATGAAGTAAGATTAAGTACATTTAAAGCTTTTGATACCCCGGTCCGTCTTGCTAATAGCGAGCTTAAAGCTCCTGTAAACAGTTGGAGGTCTAAAAGCTGTACTTCGCCCTAGGCACGACGTGTAAGGCGTGAGGTGTGAAGCAATTATTGTACTTAGAGTATATTATAGAGTAATGTGCAAATTGTGTGCAGTGTTAACTTTTCATCCTGTAACTCCTGCGAGCTTTTTAAGTTGAAAGCGCCAGCGACACTCAACGCTGAAATATAATTATGATAATCAGTCGGACGGTAAAATATTAACTTCTTGTGCAAATTATTACAAACGAGGGACTTTATTACGTTTACGGTCATTCATTCGCACGCTTACCACACACTCCATAACAAAGTAAGCTATTTGTTGTACTATTTCAATGTATTTATTAAGCAGCGTTAAACCATTATTTTAGCGTCAAAATAAATAAATAATATAACTTTTTTTTATCATCTATATTTTTCTCGCAATAGTTAAACTTTTTAAAGTCTAATAAAGTTTTTAATTATATTGCACAAATATGAAAAGAAAAATCCCTTCGAATATTATATTATCATAACCACAGAATATATCCGAAAAACAATTTTATTTTTGAACTTTTTATCACAAGCATAAAATCAATGACAAAAAATCATTTTTCAAGAAATAATGCCTAAATGGTTTTCATTAAATACAAGATATGCAGGTAAATTAAAATAATATAGGAATTTTGCCGGTGAAAGTTCACCTTGCCACTGTCACTGTGACAGGTTAAAACTAATAGCACAATATTCCCAAGTCAAAGGCTGTTTTAAAGCTTTTTGTAATTAATCTCAACTTTATTATAAAGCACCTTATTAATTTACACATTATGTCGCTCGTGAAAATTGTAAATGCCCCCCATTTAGACGTGTTTTTAGCAAAATGCCCGCCCGACAAAGGCAAACGAGCTTTTGCAATTAGTGCAGTGTTCATTAAGGAACTTCCCGTCGAGCTTCAACACTTTTCCGCCGACTTCTCTCTTCTCAAGGCTGCTACTGCCTATCTAATCCTAATATATTCTCATTATGCAATGTTCCCTTCAAAATGATCCCCCACTCTGAAAATTTTATTAATTCAAAAGTAAACAAGTACATTTTTTCTGCGTTTTGAAAAAATATTTTAATGAAATTTGAAAAACGATTGCCTTTTGCACATTTTAGTCAAATACACAATTTCAAGAGAAAGCAGGGTGAATGACATCGCAAATGTCATCTGAAGAAACGTGAAGTTAGCAACTAAACGCGAAATGCAAAAATTACCGCGTTTATGAGGTTTGGAACAAAGTGGTGCCAGTCTAAAAAAAAATCATGAATAGTATTATGAGTAAGTATTTTAACCCGATCAGTATACGGCCCTCTTCACTGTATAGCTATGCCAGCTCTGCAGCGGCGTATTAGGGAATATTTATATGTAAGATTGTAAGCGAGAAAGTCATATTTGTACAGCGCCTTCGAAGTGATATTTCACAAAACGGTTTTATATAAATTATTCAATCCTTATTATAAGTTTTATGTAAAATTTATTCTTTTTTCATGGTTCTGTGAGGTTTCACGAAAAATGGCAATATGTAAATTATTCAAAAATTATATTTAATACTTATAAAATGAAAGCATTACAAGCAAAGAATTTAAATTATCAGTGAAGACAATAATCATTTATCAACAATTTTAAAATGTACCACGAAAAAGCTATGAAGAATTCTAATACTTCAAATCTATCTAAAATCCAAAAAGATTGCTTAATAGACTACGTATAACTTTGCTTTCGACCTTTCAACGCGAAAATTTAAAACTCTTTTAATTCGTCAAAGTCTACAATCTAGACTTAAGCTAATGTCTCCGACCAGTTCTAAGCCGTTCCAAGAGAAGAACAATAATTTTCAATGCAAAGATAATTCAATCAACACCCTTAAATCAGTTTCTCATCACGTACAAAAAACACCTCAAGAACAAGTAAAATTCAACCACCAAATAGGAAAATCTTTTCAATGTTTAGGGGTGAGTTTCTTTTCTGAGTTTTGTTTTATCCCTTTTGAAGAAGGTCTGCTTAAGTATGAGTATTGTTAGTTATGTTATGTGCGGTGTGATTCAGACGGCAGTACAATAACAGACATAAAGATGTCTTCCAAAGCTGCCGTTTAAAAGTATTTTTGGTTTGGCGGGGAGAGAATATCCACCAGTTAATCTACGCGTCGAAATGTATTATGTATTGTATAAATCGCCCGTAGTACTACTCTCTTGTGTTTTATTTTCTTTGTCATCAAAAGGATTTTTGTTCCTTACGTCATTTTGGAAGCTAAAAAAACATATAAAAGCTTTTATAATGGCGTGGTTCATCACTTTCAAAACAGAAAGTTCTCGTAAGTTTAGGAGATAGTGTGTTGATTTTAATAACACTATATTTTAACGTACATATCGCTTTCTAGTATGTTTTGATGGACTCCCTGGTTGAGGGGTAGGGTCCTCGACTATAGATCCGGAGGTTATGGGTTTGAATCCCGGCACGCGCAAATAAATTTTTTTCAATAAAATTGTGTTTTTACAAATTGAATTCCTAAAAGAATACACAGTATAACTACTTTCAGCACATTCCAGATTCGTAGATACTTTCAGTTTCGCCCCGGTGAAAAAACCACCATTCAGAATCGAAACGTTGCTTAAATTGCTTTAGCCGTGTTTGGAGACTAGATATGAATAGCCAGTCTCCTTCCACTCCCCACCTTCTTCTTCCAATCGTCTTACCCTTCAGCCTCAAAATATAGCTTAATTGGTGATGCCATAGTCTCACTGGCTCCGGTTAGCAGGAAGCAGTCGGGACTCTTGTGCGGTAATCACATTTAAAAAAATTTAATTATTATATTTTTCTGGAATTGCGTGTTCCAAAGTTTCGTAAATTTCAATATTCCAATAGTTAAATTCAAAAATTGACCACATAACTTGAAGATAGAATGTTTTGATTATAGCTTCGTGTTCCTTTTTCAAACTAAATATTGAGGATGAATTGAATATTGTTCTGAGTAATTTTCGGTGTTCCATCGTCAAATTCAAATCATTGGTGTTGAAGTGAATATTATTCTGAGTGTATTATTCTGGCTATTAAGAGAGTGCTCGTCAACGCCATCGAGCATTAAAGTAAATCAACTGTTTTGTAATTTCTGGAAAGTCTAATTCGCTTATCCATAAATCTCTCATCTGCCAGCAGCTGTCAAAGGTCTCAAAATACCACCTTAGAAGTTGTACTAATAATATAATTCAAAACCGCAATCATTTAAACAAGAAAAAATGTGTTAAAAAATCAAAAAGTCATAAAAACTTAATAACGGGTGACCGAAACATTAACGATCAAAACCAAACACTTAACATATTCGTGAAAATGTAAATCAACATTCACGCATATTTTTCTTGTCTTACCCTCTCTTATCGAAGTTAATTATATTCATCTTTACCCTGCAGGCTGCTGATTACAGATACGTAGAATTCGAAGGTCACTTCAAATTTTCAATATATCTGAAATTTTGTTGAAAAATTGTGTATTTTTTTAATAAAACATTTATTTTTTTAAAAAGACAAAATCAACCAGTTATAATTTAAATAAATACTTTGTAATAAATTCAAACATATTATATAAGTAAGTACCAAACCTTACTTAAATTAATTTTCTTAGACGTTTGTAAGTGTCGTGTGACAGGTCATTCTCTCATCATAGAATACGATCTGATGTCATGTCGGTGAGGAGAGCAATCTCACTGCAACAGAATCAATTCGAATATCGACATATTTTGCATCAATGAAGATGTCTTTAAAATGCAAGCTCTTATGCTACTATTGATAACCACATTATACATTTCTGTAATTATTCTTCCTAACAAATTTATTTAAAAATACATTACAATAAACAATTTTGTATTGTTTTGAAAGTAAAATATATTTATGATTTTTTGTAAAACTGCACACGAACGCCGTTCTGTTGTTTGGAATTCAATTTATGAGATTCACAAAATCAGAATCGAATGTGTGCAAAAAAAGTAAATCGGGCAATATCCTATATACAGAACTGGATTATCCACTGTGTAGGAAATGCATAAATATTCCAAATTAAAAACATTAAATGAACGAAAAATGATATCAAATTTCTTCTCAAAATTATAAATAACCTGGTTTGTAGAAGCCTCGTTCTTGGCCACAATGAAAATCAATATCAATCACCGTTTGCTAAAAAAACCTAAAACTTTCCATATCCCTTTCCAAAGGTCAAACTTTACCTTCCCCGACCCCTTGGGCTAATGTGTCGATTATACAACATCCACCGTAGTGGTAAGATTCCGGACACATTTAGCGATAGCCTCCAGTTTTCACTTGACTTCACTTGGGCCAAACTTGATTGCCTCTTGTTTTTATAGTTTTACATGTTTACCGTTTTGCTAATTAGATTATTACACCACCGTTCAACATTGGTATGGTAAAGCCGCTCTGGAGCCTGGTTTAAAAACGTTTTAACCAAAAGAACGCCATGGTAATAAATCAAATTTTTCACTGTTCGGACCTTACCCGCCGCGTAATATTTACACTACGTTTTTAAGTAAGGCTTATAGTGTTTTATTCGTACTTATTTGTATTTTTTATGTTATATTTTTTTATGTTTTATGTCTGTTGTGTGCATTATAAATAAAACATTTCCAAATATATAATGAACACTACGAAAATCGATGACAGAATTACGCTCTAATTTAAAAAGTGGTGAAAGTAATTGCCCGCTGGACACAAACACGCGTAGGACAATCTCGAGGCATAAATCAGAGAGCCACTATTTCACACAACGCGTTATGTGTTCCCTCGTTCCCTGATATTAATGTCTCTTCTTTGACGTCAATGGCAGTAATACAATAATACATTTATTGAGTCAAAAAACACTTTATTTGTGAAATGTTTCTGAGTGTACCCATCATTAACGTTTCGGCTTTCCACCGTTTCTTTTTGATTATTATTTTTTTTATTGTTTTTAATGGATAGGTAGTGTTAATGCGTAATTAATATTGCCATAAATATAGTAGGAGCGGTGCCGGTTTGTGTGTTCACTGGTTTGTGTAATCGTAGGACGAATCGATTTACAAATTGAATTGCATCTGGTTAGAATAAATTCCTATGTTTCCTTATTATTTAGGACATAAAACAACTGAAAACATTTCTCACAAAATTATGAAATAAATATTTATTCGGGAGTACGTCTCGGAATAAAAATTGATTTTTATCGACGTCAATACCGTTTAATTTTTTTATATATATGAGTTTTAAAAAATCTTATTTCTTATTATTAATATCTAATTACTTTTGCATAAAGGTGCACACCACGATGTGATCGATGAATACTACTTTTAATAAATACTTTTTACAAGTTTAAAAAAAATATATTTTAAACACCACTGTTTTCCTTACACTATTATACCCACGCTCAGGCTTCGCCTTTGTGGGATTTTTTTCTTACTCTTTCATTCTATATTACTTTGTATGTACCTGAATTGTATATGTATAAAAAATTTTAATAATAAAAAATAAATAAATAAAAAAATACAGTGTGTGGCAAGCCTACGCACGACGGAAGTGAAACTTTTAGTATTCTTCTCTCTCTCTCTTTTCATTTCATTCTCTCTTTTTTCTGTCTATTGACATATTTATAAGTAGCACGTGTTAAAAAAAAATTAAAAGTTATAAAAATATGGGATTCGAACCCGGGTCCTGCATAACGAGTGTCAAACGCTCTGCCTCTAGACCGCGGTTATTACGTATTCGACCAAAATATCATATAGTCAAAATATCTAAATGTCGCAGCACGAGAGCATTTTATCACTTTAAAAAAAATTATTATTAAAAAAATCACAAAAAGAAAATACAAATCGTTGATAAAAAAAAATTAAAAGTTATAAAAATATGGGATTCGAACCCGGGTCCTACATAACGAGTGTCGAACGCTCTGCCTCTATACCGCGGTTATTACGTATTCGACCAAAATATAATATAGTCAAAATATCTAAAAGTTTTTTATCACTTTTAAACAAATCATTTTATCACTTTAAAAAAAATTATTATTAAAAAAATCACAAAAAGAAAAAAAAAATAGTTTAAGCGGGGATCGAACCTCGGTTCTTCATGACGAGAGTCGCGCGCTCTGCCTCTAGACCGCGAAGCTGAGTTTGGAGAGTGACCTAAAAAAAGTATATAATATTTGCTAGGCTCCTATAGCGAAATGATCACGGTTTTTCATGACGGTCATGAGTTGGTTTTACTCCTGTCCTCGAAATTGCATAACGCGCGTAAAGAAGTTTCACTTCAAAAATAGATACAAATTACAAAAGTAAATACAGGGTTTTCCAATAAGAAGTGTTATTTTGAATAGCCCGCTATTTCGGTGGATGTTACTTTTAAAGCTGTCATTTTATGACATTTGACAAGTAAAAACTACGCCATTAATAAAAATGCAACGATACACGCTTCAACAACGCATTGAAATTATTAAAATTCAATTGAGTGAATCAAATGCAAATCATCTTGAGTGATGAGGTCCATTTCCACTTAGATGGCTTCGTCAACAAGCAAAATTGTCGCATCTGGGGCTTGGAAAACCCAAAAATTATTGTTGAAAAGTCTCTTTATCTTCAACGTGTGACTGTTTGGTATGGCTTATGGTCCGGCGGAGTCATTGGACCTTACTTTTTCGAAAATGAGGCTGGAGCAACAGTTACGGTGAATGGATCGCGCAATCGAGATATGATTAATGATTTTTTATGGCCGGAATTAGATGGTATTGATTTAGACAACGTTTACTTTCAACAAGACGGTGCTACGTGCCACACCAGCAACGAAACCATTGATCTTTTACGATTGAATATCAAAATAACACCTCTTATTGGAAAACCCTGTAGTTGCATTATATACATGCCCCTGAGGTAATATCTCACAAAAGCGGCGCTATACAAATTGTCCAATATTATTATTATTATATTATTATTATGATAATATTTAATTAATACCATTCCTCAAAATATTATTAAAGAAACACACGATGCTGCTTAATGCGGCTTTAAGATGATAAATCCATCTATATTTCACCATTTATCCCAAATTTTTAGGTTCTGTAAATCTGGCACATGATCATGGCAAGTAATCACTCACTTTGCAAACTTGGCAAAATATGCCAAAAATCGCTCAAGTGGTTAACAAGACAACCATACAAGGCTGAGTCATACTTTAGTAAAGTCTTCAAGGGGGAAACAGTTGTTAAGCACAATTGTAGGCATTAGACAACATAGCACAACTTTTATATTGATGGCTATAAAAAAACTAGTTATACGGAAGTATTTTTTTACCCAAAGAAAGCGATTATTTTAAACTAACTTTTCATACTGCACCCTTTGATGCAATGTGCCACCGCTATAAAGTCTATTCCGGTTTACTTATAGATAAGACGACAAGATACCGCTTTTTATGGTCGTAAAAATATTTTATTATTTCATTAAACCAAAATCTTTTGAAACTGCCGTCACAGATTTTTTATGGTTACATGAAAAAGGTGGAAAAAAAATTCTTAATTCTATTTGTCAGCAATAATGTGGACATTATTATTTTAATGAAGAAATAAAGTAAATTGATTTATTAGTTGTCTTTGTTGTAAAAATAATAACATACTTTTAGTGTTCCTAAACCAAAGTCGAAAAATCCGTTGTTTTATAACATGATTTTTTTTTTCAAACAAAGATTAATGTCAGTAGTAAAAATATTTTAAATCATCGTGTTATTTAAAATTGTACAAAAACAGAACATAATATTGACTTTTTTGTTGTTTCAAAATCAAAACGACATTCAGTTTTTGCTTTATGAAAATTGACCTAACTGAACATTACTTTCATGAATCAACTTTTCTAGTGTGATTTAATACTTACGGCCAAAATCATTGTTTCTTAAATTTTGAGGCTTTAATTTGAGCTGCTGTTATGGATACAACTTCTTGGCCCTCCTTTCAGCATCCATCATCAGGGCAGACGAGATTATGAAAACTCTCTAATGGTGACAGCTTTTCTTAACGGAATCTTCTAAACCAAATTTTTTTCAGCACGCATAATCATTTCCATCGCGAGCTAGAATCTTCAAAATATCTTTGTAATTGTTTAAAATGTGACAAGATGCCATAGTATTAAAAGTGTATATTTTTTTCAAATGTTTTTAAGCAATAATTGACTTTTTTTTTTTTAAATTTCCGAAAAAAAAATAACGCAGCCGACGGGAATCGAGCCCGCAGCCTTCTGATTGCTGGTCAGGTACACTAACCACTATGCTACTTCGCTTATTTTCAAACCGCCAAATAATTTAATCATTAATAATCAACCGGTCGGTGGCCGAGTTGACATCGCGCTTGGGTCTCACTCGGGCGTAGTGTGTTCAATTCCTCGGCTGGCTAAGTCCTCCATCACAACACAAGCAACATTTTTCAGCTTACTGTGGTGGTAGTAGGAGATTTTCAAATATTGTCAGGTTATTCGTAACCCGGGAATGTTAATCTTTCTTTTAAAAAAAAAAAAATTTTTGACTAGTTAGTAATAACATAAATCATTGTATAAATGATTTATATATTTGTGCAGTGCCCTTGAGGTGATTTTGCACAAAAACAGCACTATAAAAATCATCCAAATATTACTATTATTATTATTTAATTCAACAATTATTGCTTATTAGTATTTATTTTTTCTGGGGAGATTTTTTTCAATTTAATGGGTGTTTTAGGCTCATAGTTATTGGTTATAATATATTTTTATCCTTTGAGCTTTGAATAAAAACCTTGTCTTGTATAGATAAATTCACCTTTAAAAAAATTATATTTTTTCAACTAGTTTTCTGGATATATTTATTATTCTCTCTCGACTCATTTTATTGAGTATGTGGATGAGAAAGATATCAGTTAAAATATTGCATCGAAGTACCCCGTACCTGCCCATACCTACCTGTGTACATCAAAGGGTAATTTATGAGACAAACTCCCTTGCAGCACCGTCTGTCTCAAAGCGCATTGCTTCGCTGAATAATGCAGGTCTATTGCATCCGATGCAAAGGGGAGCTCTGTGAAAGAAAATTGAAATTATTATTACAACTTAAAACGTAGGAGTTCTAATTTATAAACAAGATAAAAAATCACGTAATCTGTAACATGATATTTTATTAATTATAATTTGTGCTTTTATATCTTTTTTGGCTTAGTTAGCAGAAGTAGGGGACGCCCGAAGAAGACATTACATGACACGATGAAGGGAATCAGATACTTGGGTCGGGTCATGTCAAGAGTTAGAATAATATTATGTATGAAATGATGTATGAATGTGAATGAGGCAAGAAGTGTGTGCCAAGACCGAGTTGTTTGGCGATCCGTCCTCTCTACCTACCCCTACGGGGAAACAGCGTGATGGTAAGTTAGTTAGTTGGCTTAATTTAAATAAAAATTTGAATCTCATGATTTTTAGTTTTATTCTTCTTTGAAAAGGATTTATGTTTTGCGTTTGAAATTTTATCATGAAAAGCAAAAAATAAATCGTTCTATTTCCAAGCTTATCTGCCACTTGTTGATCAATTCTCTTCGTGATATTTCTTAATTCAACATTATATTAATGACACTTCTTCGGTAAATGTCGTCAGTTTCACTTCTATTTTGGCAAATGTGGACGCGTTTGTCCAAATCTTGTCGAAAGCCCAAATAAATTTCGTCAGTAAAGCAAAACACTTGTTTATTCATAAAATTTTCCAAAATCATAGTCGTGATTTATGTTGTATACTTTGGCAATGTAACTACCTATATGCATTTGCCAATCACAATCAAATAATTTAACGATTGTTCGACCTTGTTACTTCATCAACTCCGCCTGAAATAGACTTTATGACTATCTCGCAATAAATAAATCACTCTACATATGAACATGCAGATGTTGTCTCGTCTTTGAGCCAAGATGCTGACGCCTTCTTTTGTCCATTCAGTTGCATATTATCTCAGACAGACTTCACAATGAGTGCAGCATCCCGGTGCATCTTGCATCTTAATACCTGCAGCTTTGTCGCTAATGTCAGGTAATTAAATACACTTATTTTTGCATTGTTATGGCATGGCTCATTTGCTTGGAGCGACAGTAGGCATTAGAGACGCTTCTTGGCTCCACCAAATCGATTTGTTATGAACAATGTCCTTGTCTGAAGTGTTTGAAATGGTTTACGCTTTTGAGAATATGGAAATGGACTATTTGATTTTGTGTTTGACACCTGCGTAATTGTTCGTGGTAACAGTCACACGGGCACACAGGTGACACACTCGTCAGATATTTCAAATTATAAATACTTGACCATAGAGAGAAGAATATCCCCAGAGAAGCAAATACAGCTAATTAGTAAGAGGGTAAATGGAATACAGAAAACAGACTAGGGGAAAAATAAAGTTATGTGCTTTTCGTAAGTTGGTAGACACCTAAGTTTATAGGAAACCAAGCCAAAAACTAACTACAAAACACTTGTCAAATATAATATTGCATTATTATAATCGTGTTCTAATTCCTCCCCACCGTTAATATTTTTCATGATTATCTTTCTCCTGCTTGTGAGATTTTTGTGTCTAGAAATAGGTACCATCTGATATAATATTGTGGTCCACAATCTCTGGCTGACAGCTTCACGCATCATTGTAAATCCCCGTCACTCCGCATCGAGATAATATTATAGTCGGCCCCCTCGATAACTAGAACTCAGAACACAAGGAGCCTATAATGTAACTTCAACTCTGGCGGTGTGGGACTATTTTCGAGCACAAGTTGTTTAATACTTCGAATTTTTTTTTTATTGAAAGATATTTTATTAAAATTAAAACGCATTTTCCTCCTCATGCAAAATGATGAACAGTTACAAATCTCTTTGACAAAATCATTTTTATTCGCAATTTAGATAATAAATAATCAGCACGATTTTTATTAAGATATGTGTTATAAGATGTATGTGTTTTAATTGAATAAAACATTGGTCAAATCAAAAAAATCATATTTTTATCGTACCTACTTATTGAAATGTCTACAATACTCTATATTACTTTTACAACTGGCAACATGAAATCGAAACCTTTGGAAAAATGTTTTAAAAATATAATGCCACTATGTCAAATAGTACAAAGTACCTAAGTAGATATTTTAGTAGACAATTTTTGATACGAATTTCTAATCGACATAAATTAACGTACGAGTACATTGCATTCTGCAGGGATTCTATTTATGCCATTAATTATGAAGTTTTACACACAGATAATGTTATAAAATCATTTTTTGACGCTTCATCACTTAACTACTATGATTTATTTGATTCATGTTTTTCTTATGAATCTGAAACCATATCCAAGGACAACTAAAAATATGTAAAAAACCTTTCATATCTTCGAACTTATGAAGTACCTATTTATTAAGCTCATGAAATTGTATTTACATAAGTGTGTGGTATTTGTAAGCAAATTTACAACAGTTCTTAGATATTTTAAATATTCTACAATAATAGCAATTTAAAAAATAAAATTGATTTTGGAAAGCTTTATAATAACTGTTTTTTGTTCTAGGTACGTCACTCTAATAAACACATTATAAAAAGAAACATGGCCTTTCTTCTGACTCCAAGCCACAAAGCGGTAAGCCTCAAAATTACTTTTACACGTTTTATTCACAGTAAATATTTGTACATCTCGCGGTAATCGCCGCACATGCGTTAATGCGAATTTATTACGAAAACGGATAATAATAATAAATAAAATAATACTTACATGCATTTGCAAATAATTATTTTGCTCGGAAAAAAAACTGTGGAAAATTCGTTCCTTTCTTTCATTTATTCACCGCCTGGATGCGCCTTTGGTCCGCAGTACCGGAAACAATATATCATTTGAATTTAGAATTCTCATTTGTCTTAGCGTTTGTTTTTTCTTTTTCGTTACGTCTTTTGGCCCATTCATATGAGAGCAAGAAAAACAAAAGACTCAGAAGATTATCGTAGGGCATTTGTTTTCAGAGCTTTACGAGAGGTGATTTATATTTCCCAAGGAAACCTTCCTTTCTTTGCGATGCGTATGAATGATAAGTTTTCAGGTGTGCATTAATGTTATTTATAAAGCACACTGAGAAGCTAAAAATATGTCTTGTTTTCGTGTTCCGATTCGCAATATCGTGTATTTAAATATAACTAGCGGGGAACGTGGGAAGAAAATTTATTCGAGAAATCGTAAATAATCAGATTTCTAATATTATGTACAACGTTCGAGTCTTTATTCGTTCCGGAAGGACATTGAATTCCATATAAACTTCACCCATCACTTATGCGGTATGTCTATCGGGAAACCAATTATAATCAATATTGTTTCTATTTCAATAGTAATACACACATTATGTGATCAAAATTCTAATCGACGATAGTTCAATTATCAATAATTATAAAAAAATACCTGCTGTGTTATTTTTGTGTTAGATTATATTATATTCCCTATACAGATAAACAGCTATTTTTTGGTGATGTATAACGGAATTTTCAAACTCTTAATTATTTATCATGGAATTCCATTCTAATGTGATTTTTTTTTTTTTAAATAATTTGTGAAAAAGTGGAAAAAAATATAAAGATTTTAAAACTTTTAAAGTTATGAATGCATATTCTTGTAATTATTTTTTTTAAAATAGTGTAAATATTTTCGAGGAAACCACAATACATTCAAGTGAAAACCTTAAGGAGGAGTTCTTCGCATGGTCTTAAAGACCATTCAAGGTGGAAAAATATCTTGATTGAAAGACCCTAAAGGTACCATAAAAATTATAATAAATAGTTTGCAGAAGTACACAGATTAAATTGATGAGTTATAAATTCGAAGATTCTCATTTACAAATGTTAATCGAGGACTGCAAAGAGATTTGAATTTGTAAAATAATCTCTCAAGAGACAAAAAAATAGTTGACAATACAGAGATGATTAATATAATTATAATAATTAGCGAAAGAATTATCATCTTAGAATTACCAAAACTTATAGTGATGATGAAAGCTCATTTTTTGGTATCCCCCAAGTACTGGACTAGGTCCAGTCTTATTTAATGTATATATATATTATGTAAACAAACATGTTTTTTCAGTCAATCGACGCACGACCAAATTATTTCAACGACATGGCTCTAATAATATTTTTTTAATATAGATAGGTACTTAATATAGGAGAAAAAAGGTGAATACTTAAATTTTGGTAGTAAAAATATAATTAAAATGTTAGCATACCTTTGTACCCCACAACACTTGTTTTTGATACTATGTCTATGAAATGTTCATAACTTCAATTCTTCAGATTAAAAATAAATACAAAGGTTTGAAACTTGTTTCACCTTTCATCCATCTTTAGATCTCATTGTCTGGACACTAATGGAAGCGCGGCTGTTTTAGTAATCCGAATCCAAACACTTTGAAGAAACGGAGAAGAATCGGAGTTGTTGATAGAAGCAACATGTCGGGAGTGTTGTGACTCGGGACGTCCATTGACTTACCGTATCGATCAGAGTAGTGTCAATAAACTTGGAATAAAAGTCACATATTGTGTTGAGGAAAATATACGCAAAACGTAAAGTCAGAACAGAGAAAAACTTGAACTATTACTACTGCGTTTGTATGGTTAAAATGGCCTTAAGCCAGGCTTAAGGCCGGCTTTGCCATACCAACGTTAAACCGGCGTAGTAGAATCTAATTAGTAAGACCGTTAGTATTTACAGATTGCCTGTCAGCAGGTTCTGCATAGTTTGCCAGTGGAATTTCGCAAATATTACAAAACTTTTGATTGAAAAATTTGCAATAATTAAAAGAGATGTTCAGATTACTAGAGACTATTTTATCCTGTTAATAAATATTTCTAAACCATTCCAGGCTGAATACGGATCTTTCACCAAGGTGATACAAAGATTTCTTGCGTTGTTATTTAGTTTACCGTATGCGAAATATATTATTTAAGATGTACCTACCTATGGCCAAATTAATTAGTTATTGATTGAAAACAATATGGTAGCTAGCTTATATTTAGCGACAACATTGAAATAATGCAATTATTTGTATTCCCACACACTTTCTATTTTGCTAGCTTCGTCATTTTTACGGAAAAAAAAAGCAAAGAAATAATTTTTTGCATTACAAAATATTTACTTAACAATTTGTGGAAAGTTCATTAAATAATTCAAAGACCCGTCACTCAGTTGAATTTGGTTGTCACCAAACTCCTGCCGCATTGTTGTTCGACGGATAATTTAAATTCTCCACAAATCAGGGCCGATTACACGTTCGATTTTTGAAATTCCTGCCTGTCATTTGTCATTGCTTCAAATACTTGGAATAACAAAAGCTCTCGCGTCAAAGCTCCGCTGACAGAAAGCTTTAGGAAAAGATCCAGAAAAGTGTCTTCGGTTAGGAACCATTCTTCTATTCGTGTTGCGCCGCTATACACTTCTGATACAGGGTTACCACTTACCAGAAAATACTTGAATAACGATTACTATTATCATGAAATGAGTTCAAGTACTTGCGACTGTACCTGCATTGAACCTATATTGCAGTTTTTTTATTCAGTTAGTTTTAAGTATGATCAACTTGTTAATTTTAGGATTTTCATTATTCGAAATCTGTCTTACACCGAGGGACGAATCATATTTAGGAAGATGAATTCTGATCAAAACCTTGTAGTGTAGTACCGCTCAGCATAAAATTAGCTTTTCCTTTTCTTAACACACTCATTAAAGAACATAAATACGTATTATTGAAATAAATTCCGGAAATAAAGTCCAATTATGTCCTGTTGGTGCGAAACGTATCAAAATTTATCTAATAAACAATGTTAATCTCAATTGACCTACCAGGTAAGCATGGTCCTGTATTTTATCTGCATGTATAAAATAAAAAAATAAATAAGAATAATAACATATATGCATATTCTAGCATCGCGTTCATCTATCAAATGCATTATGCATACAACTTTGTATTAGTGATAGATCATGAATTGATTGATTTTGAATCTATAGTTGACAGTAACGTAGATCATTTTAGAAATGTATTATATATTTGTACAGCGCCCTTGGCGTGATTTTGCACAAAAACGGCGCTATACAAATCATCAAAATATTGTTATTATTATGGACGTTTTAAAGAAAATCTTTATGAGTAAAAGTTCTGATAACCAATAATCTCTTTTTTTTTTTTTTTTTTTTTATAAATTTAATTTAGATTAAATTTGATAATATTATTATTAAGTTCTGCAAGTGTTTTAGTTTTTTATTATTGTGACAGCTGTTTCGGCTTACAAGGCCATTTTCAAACTGTGAACTTTTCAAACTGACAGTTTGAAAATGGCCTTGTAAGCCGAAACAGCTGTCACAATAATAAAAAACAACACTTGCAGAACTTAATAATAATATTATCAAATTTAATCTAAATTAAATTTATAAAAAAAAAAAAATTAAATGGAGTTCTACGAATTAAACACAAAAACAATAAATAATAATCTTTTTTCACATTGATGAACTGACAAAATTGAGCGAGCAAGTACGGTGTCTTTTACATATTTTTTTAAAGTTAAATTGTACATAATATTTAATGAGGTATTCGACGTTAAAATTTAAAATATTTTCGTTGATTTAGGCGTAGTATTTTTAAAACAGTGCAAATTTCATGACGCCAGAAATCAGTTTTTAGCTGTTTTATTTACTTCAGAAAAACATATTACCATTTTGAAGCTTATAATATACATATTTTTTTATCTGAATACCTCACAAGAGTCCCTGCTTCTAACCATCCCTTATTACGGTGTATTGTGAGGTTGGAGATAGTGGAGAGGTGAAGATGAGGGGAGGGAGGAAGGTGGGAAAATATCTGGCTATTAAGATCAGGTCATCAAATACTGCTAAAGCAATTTCAAGCAACGGAGAGAAATTTCCTCTCTGAAATGTCTGAATATTTCTGAATTTATCTGCAAATAAAATACATGATAAGAAGAGTACTTTTTAAGAGTATGTATTAATCCATTTTCTTATGTCTTATGTGCAAAGCCCTGGCATCCAGTTAAGCTCTGACATCTCCACCGCCTTTCTTTTGTTTATTTATAAAACAAATAATGACAATAGCCGCGTTTCTTCTCTCAGCTCAACCATTCCTTCCCTCCACCTCAACTCCACTCTTTCCTCGCACAGAGCAGTCTCAAATGACAGCTTGAGTGGAGTCATAAAATAGACTAAAGCTCTGAAAGTTGTAAAGCTCCGGGTAATAGTCATTGTTCCCGAGCTTCCGACTTACACTAACTAGCGAAAGCTTCGCCGACGATGTGGTCAGCTTTCGTGGTTCACGAGAGTAAGAAACAATTCATTCCGAAGTTGTTATTTGCCTTTGGTTCGTTTTAGACCGAAATAATCACGGTGCTATTTCGGTTTTGGTAATAATGAGAAGTTATTATCAACGAGCGTATTTTGAGTAATGGCCGCTATTTTGGTTACTATTTTAATCATTAAAAATACTTCGGATAGCTTTTAAGTGTAGATACATACACCATCGAAGAAAGTGTGATATATCAAAAATAATATCACAATTCAATACAGATGTTAAAACATTGAGGATTCATAATAATATTAATAATTCTTGGACGACTTGCATGACACCTTTGTGAAAAATTACTTAATGGGGGATGTACAAATAAATCTAAATTTATGTTTATGGCCTACTTTATTACTAAATATAGACTAGATTATTTATTATAACAACTTATAGCTATCGGATTGCATTTTCTAGTTCGTAGATCAATAATATATAACTATATTTGCAATTGTACATTTTATTTATTTATATTATGTACAGGCCTTCCAGCATTCTTTAGACTTAGTTAGGAAAATTCACGACACCAAAATAGTTTTAACAAGCCATTAAAAATCCGTTCGTATTACCGAGTTGAGTGACAAAATTGACAGATATGATATTCAGGAGACAAAAATTTAATTAATTATTTAATTAGTCACCTTCAATAAAATTATTATTCTGTGGATAAAACGACTGTATAATGATTGAATTTAATTTTGGATACGATCCGTTAGTTCAAATAAACCACTCGTCATAATAATAAACATTTAAATGATCAATCTATGCTTAGGCCTTGTTAGCAGCATCACTGCAATGGACCATGGATTCTGATCTTAAACATTTAAACGACCATTAGCTTCGCTATCATCCTCTGATGCCCATCCACCGAAAGCAACCAATCAACCATTAAAAGACAACTTTGAATCTTCCAGAACACTTGTTTAGATGATAATATCAAGTTATACTAAAAGCCACTAAATAATAAAATTAATTTATCGATATATATATATAGATAAATTAAATTTAATAAAAAGATAAATTAGTAAAAATTTTGGCCTTAGAGCATATATGGATTTCTTTTCCTTCACTAATCTAAAAAGTGCGATGAATAAATAAAAAGTTTTTAACGTCGAACGTTTTAACGTTTTTCGAATAGCAAATAAGTTTAAATCCTTTGTTTGAAGAGACCTATTAGTAATAATTAAGTACTTCTGCAAATAAATATATTATAATATCGTGTTTTTACTGGATCTTTTTCAAAATTGTACCAATCTGTCCGAATATGTCATAACCGATTATGTCAACTATTCGGAAAAAATATATACAGCCAAATTATTTATTTCGATGGTTCAGTATACTACAAGATACGTAGTATCTGAATTATTTTCGTTTTTCAAAAATTGCTTTTCAATTAAATGAAAATAAAATTTATCTAATTCCCTTTTTTAGTAGTCTGAATTTATTGCATTTTTTGAATTATGCCGGATAATGTCCTCCATGTATTTTGATTCCAGTTTTTTTTTTTATTTAAATTATTTTTATTCATACAATAACATTAATTATTTAAAAACATTATTTGGTAACCCGTTTCCTTCTATTTCTTGAGCTCCGCAACGCACTATCGTGTAAAAGCTCGTAGACTGTTGTTCTTTAATTTCCGCGTCAACAGACTCACTTCACAACTGCTTTAACTATTTATTTATACGTCATGTATTATCTTTTTTATTTTCCATCTCCCTCTGCCATTACATTAAGTGGGCCCGTCACAATGGTCTCTCACACTTTTTTGTGATATTTCATGGTCGGGAGGAATAGGCTGCCGCTAATGAGGAGTTCGGCAAAGCTCGGCAATGTTCGGTTCCGGTCGGGTGACTTCGTGTTGTCGCCCATTGGCGGGGTTTTCTTCTTCCACGGTGGGCCACGACCACCAACAACTAATACAGTGGTATACAACCTTTCTGGATCGAGACAAATAGTTAAATACTATAAAAATATTAATTTCTATTTTCATTGTTATAGAATGTAGAACCATCTTGATGTGTTCAATGGCCGTCTCCTCTTTTAATGTGACAATATAGTAAAAGGCAACTGGAAATTTTCTGATGTGCTTTTTATTATACTAGGATAATAACTTCCTACTAATATAATAACATAGATTATTGTAGAAATGCACTATATATTTGTACAACGCCTTTGAGGTGATTTGACACAAAAACATCGCTATACCAATCATCCAAATATTTTTATTAACTTGAAAAGTCTCATACATCAGAATGTGACCATTGAACATTTGCGGCTGCCTTTTTGCTTATGCCGGCAGTATACTCGAAAAAAATTTGGTCGTTAATTCCACAACTATGTTTCATTTCTGTTTCAAACACTGTTTCGAAAAAAATTTTCTCAATTATGTGATAATTCTAAATATTGGCCTCATTTTGTAATACACCAAAAAATTAAGATTATTTTCATGTGATTACAAGCAAGCTGTATTTTTTTGTTGTAAATTCTGTTTTATCTGCTTCTTAAGCAGTAATACATACTCTTTATCCTATGACATTTAGTTTTTTTAATAATTGTGTAAATTTTTTGTTGACTTCAAAACCATGATGTTATTAAAATTGTATCTTAGTAGGTACCTACTGTACCAAAAAAAATTAAAAAGTTAAAAAATTTAAATCAATTGCCCATTTTACACCTAAGTAAAAATGATAAAAGATAGCAATTAATATTTGTTTTGTTTGTCAAGTACGAATTTTGTTTGAGTACCACCCTTGTGCACGCCCTGTAGCTCATTCGAATGCAATAACTTAAAATTTTATTTCTACATCTATGAAAATATTCGAACAGATTTATCTGGTTCAGAAGCCACGGGTTGGCGATGTTTGAGCTAATATAACAAGTTCTCCTTCTGTCAATCTGACAGGTGGACAAACACTATTTTTGAAATACTCTCGCCATTGTATGAAATGGGATTTAACGATGCGCCGTGGGCGATTCTGTAATGAATAATTGCCACGAATTAAAATCCACGCTTGGTTCGTTATCTTTGTGGCGCTAAAGCTGCCCGTTTATTTTTCATTATTACAACGCATTTGTTTGATCTCGCTAAAACTAAAACTATCATTTTTTTAATAAACATTTGAGTTGCGCAACGCTTTGGGTAAAGCGCTGTTAATTAATGTAACTGAAAAACATTAATTGTCACGAAAATACACTTTCTGTCTGAAGAACAATCACCCATGTCACAATTATCTGACAAATAATAATAATCGCCAATTACTTTTCGTGATATACTACCTTTGCCAGGTTGCCTTATCTTTCATAACGGATTAAGATAAACTGATTATTGCCTGAAGTATAAATTAACTAAGTATCAAGGGTGGACAAAAAGCGCACACCCCCTGCATCAATATACATTCATCATCAAATACCAACATACTTTACTATTGTACCCACCCTTACAATTTAAATTGTCAATATTTTTTTATATGTGAAACCGCACAAGTGTCCAAACTGCTCTCAAACGTCTAGAGCCAGTGAGACTATGGCATCCCTAATTGGGGTACGTTGTAAGGCTGAAGGAGAGAAAGATGGGGAAGTAACTGGTTATTCATATCGGGCCACTTAATACGGCCAAAGCTATTTCAACAACGTTTCAATTCTGAATGTTGGTCTTACAGCAGGATAAAACTGAGAATATCTTCCACTCTAGAACGTATATATTATTTTTAAAGTAAAATTGTGAAATAACACAAATTAATCAAAACAAAATTTACTTGCGCACGCCAGGATTAGAACCCGTAACCTCTAGCTTACTTGGAAGCCGTGGTCGAGAGGTAATTTTTGATTCATTTGACCATATATAACTTAATACCATTCACTTGTGAGTAATTTATTCGTCTAAAACTTAATTATCTGTCCAACGGATTTAGGTTTTCAAACAATGAAAGTGATTGCGTATTATGTATGTATGTGAATATGTAAGCATTTATATGTACCTGCCTCAGAACAGAAATCTTCTAGTGAGGCGGGTTACTTACTTGTTTGTATATGATAATGTGATTTCAATAAACGCCCGGGTTGCCGGCAAAATTCATATTGTAATATTTAATACAAAATTGTTAATACTTATTATTTGAGATGAAACAATATAGGATAAACCCTCAAAGGTTATGTTTTTCTAGTGAAAATCAGTCATTTCTCATGATATTTTAATAGCTTATTAACTTCCGATTTTAAAGTTAAGTACCTACATTAAAACTATCAACTCATCTGCCATGGCCGTACGTATTGTAATTTCTGATGACTCAACGAATTGTCGGGAGTTTAATCATAGTTTCCAAAATAGGTTGAATATATTTCGTTCACGTGGTAACCTTTCAGTGAAACATTTCAGGAATTCAGACGGGAAATAGAGTACTCAGAGTCATAATAATAATTGCATTATTTTCCTGAGATTGTTGTGTCTTTGCGACTTTAGTCGCCCACGCGATGCATTCCCAGAGATGCAACACCTAGTGGTCCAAATGCAGTGTACATTATTGTTGCGGAAAATAGATGGTTACACACTAGAAAATAACATATTATAAACTGAGTCAAGCGTTTGATTGGAGATAAATTATTTATAGCTTTTTAGAAAATCCTGTATTTCACAGTTTCAATTTTTTTAAAGATAATTGCTTAAATCTTAATCTTAGCATTCATCTGTTTTTGGTGTAATATAAAACCAACTACAGTACGGGACTTTGAAGTGTCAAGTGACTGTCGTTGTTACTGTTGATTTCGGTGTTGTTTTATCGCAAGCATACTATATTAAGAGTGATTATAATATGCTTGCGATTGATTTTAATTTGCGACAGTACTGACTTAATAATTTAGTGGTCGTGTGCATAGGCCTATACTCTTTCTAGTCGGACTTGGTATAATATCGGTGAAGCTAAAATCATAAAAAAAACAAGATTTTTTTTTTGGTACAAATGGGAATTGAAAGAACTCAGATTTGAAGAATAAGCAGTCAAATTTAAAAAAAAAACAATAGGTACCTACCTATCTTTTTGCACAATACATCAAAAGTTAAAAAATAATATTTTAAGGAACTTAGGTAGGTACCTTGGACTTACTCCGAAATAACAGTTAAAAATCTTTTTGGGCTTTATGTAAATTTTATTGAGATTTCTTTTGGTATTATTGGAATATATTTAATTTTAAATCAATGCAAGTGGTTACCTGCCTATTTACATGGTAGATTTTATTATAGTATTTTTAAAAGGTCTCTCAAATAAATCCTTGCGTATTCATATCAAAAACACAAATATTATACTACATATGAATACGAGACTAGTTCCAAAAACAAATTTCTGCCCTCTTTCTTCTGTGATTCAAAGCAATTAGTCTAAACTACAATCATAATTCCCAGACGATTTTCAGCATTCCTTCAACAATATACATCTTGTTCATTGTCCTTTATTAAATACTCCTCTCTTTGCCACCGAATGAATTATGGCAACCGTCTAAAAGGACATTACACCTAATAAATTGTTGCCATTGTCAAAACATTACGCCGGAATATTAATGTGGCGGTTAACTTAGTCAAGTCTGACAACTGGCAACACTGCGAATAAACTTCACATACTGCGTTATTATTTGAAATATTGATTAATTAAATGCGGACACATACATTGTTTAATTGCCGCAAAGGCATTAATTTAATCGACGTTCTTTATAGTCTGGTGAGGTACGAGTAACACAAGGATGTTGTCGACCGGTGATAATCAGTCACTTTAGAATAGTTTTAGGCAAAAAATAGAGCGGGTGGACGTAGAATAGTAAGTTTAGGCATAGTATTAAAGATATAGAAGATTTCAGGGATGTCTTGAAAACGAATGGCACAGTCAAGTGAATAAAATATAAGTCGGGTCATTAGAACAACGATGTTTCAGTAGCGTTCACTCCTTGCTTCATTCATTATCAAACAACTTGACACTCTTCTTTTGTTCTGATCCGTTGATCAGAACAAAAGAAGAGTGTCAAGTTGTTTGATAGTGAATAAAGCAAGGCGTGTATGGTAAGACATTTCTTATTGAAGTTTCACTTTATTTGCGAAATCCTGCGGGAAATTGCCAGATGTTCATATAGTTAAAACAAAAACATTTTATCGAAAAAGGATTTCATATTACCTTAGGTGCAGAAAAGGGTTTTTTTTTTTATAGTGAATACCTCACAAGAGTCCCAACTGCTCCCGTCTGGAGCCAGTGAGACTATGGCATCCCCAATTGGGGGATGTTGTGAGGCTGAAGGTAAGTGGGGAAGGGAAAGAGGAAGGTGGGGAAGTACCTGGCTATTCAGATCTAGTCACTAAACACGGCTAAAGCCATTTGGAGCAACGTTTCAATTCTGAATGGTGGTCTTACACCAGGGCGATACTGGTAGTATCTTCCACTCTGGAACGTGCCGCAAATATACTATATATTATTTTAATTAATTAATTGTGAAATAACACAAATTAATCAAATAAAATTTATTTGCGCACGCCGGGTTCGAACCCGCGACCTTCGGAATGGCAGTCCAATGCGTTACCACTGGACTATGCCGGCCGTCAAACCGGGTTACCGTAACATATTAATGATGTGGAGTTAAATAATGTTATTCGATTTTTTTATATAATAATAATTTCGACAAGAGGAATTAAAGGCGTACTCCTGCAATATTTGTTGAATTTTGTATGAAGGTTGGTTTAAAAATGAAATGAGTTAATTTAGTTATTGATGGACGGGTGGTCCAAAAAACAACGTCAAGTTCTTTTGAATAAACATGACAACACTTGTATTATTGAGAACATTTTTCATGCCACGACTTGTATTATTTTAATTTATAAGAAGCGAAATTTTTCACAACAGGAAATCCTAAATCTCAATTGTATTTTCTCACATAATAAATCCGCCTCAAGTATTACGCATTTCCGCCTGTTTTATTTGACATTTCTTTTCAGCGTGAAAAACGTTAAACACAAGTAATAATATCAATTGGAAGGTTATTTTGGTCCTAAAAATATCAAATTTCTGGACTGAAAGTATGTAGTTTGTATCTAATTTTTATGTAAATTAGATAAAGCATTGACAAAACGTTTGAAAATACTTTGTGCGGAATACACACAATCTCTCTCAATTTTCACTTCATATTTTAAACCATGAACTTGTAAGAAACCAATCACTATGATAAATGATAAGGTATGCCCTTACTTAGTATGCCAATAACTTTAGATCTCCGTATTTTAAAATTACCACTTATTTGCACCTCTTATAGGAACTTATTATTTACCTAACTTAAATAAATCTGAACATTGAAAAAAAATATTCAGATTTATTTAAGTTAGGTAAATAATACGTACCTATAAGAGGTGCAAATAAGTGGTAATTTTAAAATACGGAGATCTAAAGTTATTAGGACAATCTTCACCCTACGGACAACCCTGACTATTTTTTTTTTCAATTTTAAAATTACCACTTATTTGCACCTCTTATATGTACTTATTATCTGAACATTGAAAAAAATAGTCAGGGTTGTCCGTAGGGTGAAGATTGTCCTAATGATAGTCGACCTCCGAAAAGAGTGGAATCCAGAAAAAGAAAAATAACATTTCAGTACTTTATATAAATTTATTAGAAGAAGATTATACTAATTTCTTAGATATTGTCTTATCGGGAAAATATCTTAGAGATCCTTGGTTTAATTCCTAGTTTTGACCGTTATCTTTTTTATTTTGTGTCTTGTTCAGTTTCATGTTTCGTTTCGATTTGTAAGTATTATCTTCAATGATATATTACATTAACAGTTAAAACTTTTAAAATAAGTTAAAAAGAAAAAGTCATTCCTGAATAATTTATAATTTGATAACTTGCTCTCACCACTCTTTAAAACTGTTTTATTTTACTCTCAAAGATTGTGAAGTATGTTTTTGTTTCTACAATGAATTCCTTGGATTTTACAGTCATTGCGCAAGAATGTTAAGTTGACTAGTCGTTAATAAAACAATGTCTCCAATTACATTTGAAGTGTGACAAAATGGATGAAGATCATCTTTAAACAATAATTATTTTTAAGTGTTTATAAGTACACATTTAACACTCGAGCAGTCGCACGTGTGATGACGTTATCAAAGTTTAAATAAATAATGTAGGTACATCTTAAAATTTCAATGAAAACCGTCGTAATTATTTTATTTAGGATAGATTAATACACTTGATTTCCTTTAAAATGCTAGTTATTTGACGAGCAAATGTCGTGTACGATTCATTCATCGGAATTGAACTTCAGAAGTTTCCTTAACGTTAATGAAAATGTAGAAATAAAATATTAAACAACCATAAAACTTGGTATAGTGGATTGATTCTACACGGAGTATTGAGAATCTCTTCAAATTATTGGTAATGTTGTTAAAAAGTTTATCAGGAAACCTGTTAATTCATACGTCAAAGGTCGGCAGTCCCGTTTTCAACCGGATTATCAATAATAATAATGAATATCAAGAATGTAAATAAGTTTACCGTTTTTGAAAAGGGGATTTTCAATAATTTGAAGTGATTCTTAATAAATTAGCAATCATCATTTTTCTGCGTGTAATTAGACATATTACCGTGTTTCATCAGAAACACGACCCGCGGTATAATAATATTGATGGCATTATATATGATTCCCGGGGATTTCTTAGAACATATTTCCGTTCCAATTAAATGTGTCACACTCGTACGAAAACATTGCAGTGTGATTTTTAAAGCTGAAATTCATATTTGAAAATAATATAAAATTAACATAGGAGCGCGTGATCGCCTTCGATCAGCAGGTATTCACCTAAAAAATAAGTAAAGAAGTAGGTACTTATGTACCTGTCTACCATAATTAAACTCAAGATCTATTTTCCTGAAATACACAGATCTTTGTTATATTCAACCCTTCACCATTCACAGCATCAATCCGAGCCATTGTCCCCCCAACAAAATGGCGGATTAAAAAAATGGAAAAACAAGCGAATAGCACTTATCCCGCGGTTGTGGGAGCTAACAAACCTAAGACAAAGGCCCTTTCTGTGGAAGTTCCTTTATTGTAGGAAGGTAGAAAGGTAGTAGAAAGGTCTGGGGCTGGTTTGAGCATTGTGGGGTGAAAACAACGGCACTTGACTTCGCAGACGACCCGTTTGTTTTAGGGCTGAAAGCATTCTTCCACTTGGGGCAGAACAAGTGTTTAGTTGTTAGTGGGAGGTTTGAATAACGCAGTTGAAATGTGAAAAAGCCTTGTAAAGGCATGTAATAGGTACATTATGTAGATTAGGGATTTCATTTTTTTCCATGGATTAAAGCAATTCTATAATTATATACCCGTAAATTACAAATAAATTCTTGTTTCTGTCATGCTGTACTGGATGGAAAAAATTATTATTATTAACCTTTCCTAAATTATTATAGTCAATAATTATTAGCCTATAGAAAAAATAAATACCGCCGACGGGAATTAAACCCGCACCTTCTGATTGCCGGTCAGATGCACGGAACCACTGTGCTACATCGGCTTATTTTTAACCGCCAAATGATTCAAGATACATAAATTAGTATTTTATTCAACAATTATTGCATTTTGATTTTTTATTCACCCGAAAACAACCAAGTTTATGAATTATTGCTTAATAATTTGCTATCCTTTGTGCTTTGCATAAAACCTTGTCTTGTAAACATATGGCATTTGGATGCAATTTCAAATATATTGTGCAAACCAAATATAAATAACAAATTATATTGCTTGTAGGTAGTTACATCCAGTTTCCTAGAGTTTTCTCGATAAACTACAAGTAAATGAATACATTTCTAAGCATTAATGGAGATTTTATAAAGATTAGGTACCTACATATATCACGAGTCTAAATTTAACGATTTTCTTCTTAAAATTACCTACTTAAGAACCGATGCTAGGTGAAAGTAAATATTTTAAATTCAATTACATACGACGTATGCTGTTAATAAGTTGAGGTGATTTTCTCACGAAAACCGTGTTATACAAATAATCCAATCATAATAATCATCAATAAATATAATAATTAAATGTATAACTCATATAACATAATATATGTATAACTCAATAACTCATTATCACTTTAATAAACCTTATTATTATTATTGATTAACGTTTCCACGCACTCGGTATGTGTGGACTATTGCATGCTAAGAAAGGACTGCTAGCGGGTGTTCTACACTAGTAAAACAATGCATTTGTAAACACAATAATTTTCTCATAAACTTACAAATAAACATAATAATTAACCGTTTGTTGTCGCCATTTAAAGACGACCATATTATTTTCCCGCCGTCTTTCAGTTGGTGTTTCCGGTAAACTAGCGCCTCCTGCCGAGGGTGGTTGATTCTTGCGGTAGCGGTCCGACACCCCCTGCGGAGTTTGGTCCATTTTCCGATTAATAACGCCTTATTTAGCAACCACAACAGACCGGAAGCTGCCAGAGCAGTAGCGTACAAAAAGTATTGGTTCTAAGAAAAATACCACATCGTACAATTTAATTATTTTGAAATTTTTAGCATTAGCAATATCAACTTGAATATTTTAAAGGAATATAACGGTACCTAACATAAAACCATTTTTATTAAAAAATATTTTCTACCGTTAGTAAATTACTGCTGGGTTAAGTGCGTAAAGACTGGGAACGTCACATCATAGGAATTGGCACACCCTTATTTGTACACATCTTTCATAAAACATTGTGTTATTTTAACTATATTATGTGCTAATGTACCATATTTACTTCGTTTCAAATTTGAAATTTCGATAAAAAGACTATATGTGATTATTACTGATTGTGTACGTGTGGTGATTTGTTGACAGTGACGCTATAGGGAAATGACAGACGCATTTATGTGTTATCTATGGTTACGTTCAAGCTCTAGAACGTAATTTCTACATTGACTATTACATCGGCACACTGATTTCGCCAAAATAACACAAAATTTAAAAAAAAGGATTTAGGCACGTTTCACGGGACGCGAATGAACTTTCATCCCCAAAAAACTTGGTTGGCTGTATTTTTTACGCAACGCCACGAAACAAAGGTTCCACTGCGTCATTCCCTGCTCGTTTATATCCATCATTTTAGGGGATGTTCATTCATTCTTTCTCTCCTTCTCTTTGTGCCCCATGAAGTGCGACGTGGTGACTGATGCCTCAAAACTACTCGCAACAATAACACCAAACCACCCTGATACTTCAGAATTAATTAAACTTCTATCTTTCCCCGATTATGTTATCATTAACAAGTTTTTTTAATGGATTAAAATTGTATTTAGTCACCTTAGAAATTAGATACTATTTATTGTTATTTTGTAATTCGTAGAATCCACCAATTTTTTGTAATTTGAAATCTAATTTCAAGTTTAATAAATTTACTGCGAGTATTTTTTTAATTACTATCGCAATTGTGTCAAAATGGGCATTTCCGTGGCCTAACATTGACCGAATAAAATACATCTTAAAAGAAATATGACTTCTTTCCTTATGGTGGTATTATTATAATAATTATCATATTTTTTCATGATGTCATCTTTATAATAAAAATATAATACCTGCAGAAATCATTAATAAATATTAATGAATCTTATTTTCCTACCTATTTTAAATGTGTTTAAAATTAATCGAAATCTACGAATTAATGTTTACAATAAATAAACAACGAAGTGTTTTTTTTTATATTTCGACAACGTTATAATCCAAACAATATATCACCAGATAAGCAGGTATGTGTACATAAGATTTCAATTACGTTGTACCAGTATGATATGAATGTGAATAAAGCAAGGATTGTGTGTCAAGATAGAATTTATTGGCGGTCCGTCCTCTCTGCCTACCCCTGCTGGGAAACGGTACAACACTAATGTATAATATATCCTAGAATAATAAGCATTAAAAAAACTTTCAAGTACCTACTAAGTTGTGGGTAATATCCGCAGAAAATATAAGCACTATGGAAAAAGTGCCATCTATCAAATTTTCTCGCAAACAGTCGAATAAATCCCTGTCATTCTCCGGAATCTGAAGTGATGTTTTACGGCGGGGAAAGGAATACCAACCAATAAATACAAATAAAAAACAACTTATAAATAAATATAATGCCAAGAGACAGATCATTGTTCTCGTGTCAGTCACTTTTATCGCTTCCGGATTACGGGGCTTGTTTTATCAAACGCCTTTTCAAATGCACCAACAATAATCTTATCTTTTACGCAAATACAAACAGAAAATTAATCAGCTATTTCTATCTAACGCGCAACCTCAAATACACTATGAGCTATAGAGATTTGTAAAAACAGTTTATTTAAAAAAAAATATGATAATATAACTAGTTTGATGTTAAATAATTATGTAAAAATTGTGGCGGAACCGGGTACTAACTCACATTAAATCATTAGCTATTAAGAACTTAATCATCATCCTTCATAAAACACGCATCATGTTGTATAAGTGGATATTATTGTTATTTATAGTTCAGAGTATTATCGACCTACCTGATAAACGGCAGTATATGTAAACCATAAACCCACAAACTCATTTTTTGCATTAAAATTTCACAATGACAGTATTTAATCAAAATAATTTTGAAAAACCGAAGTAAGGTGGTAACTATGTTTTGTAGTTTTTCATTGAGTTGTAGAGATGAATATAAACACGATATTAGAAACGCATCGATAACTTGTGGTTTCGCTTTACAGGCTATAATAGTAAGGGTGGTTCTCCCCCAACCCTCGTCTTGTAAAGTGGTAGTGTTGAGTCCCGCTGGGAACACTGCGGGCGGGGGTTCGAACCCGGAGCGGTGGATTACAAAGTTCAATAAAGACAAAAGTGTTGGTAAAAAATGATTAGCCTTTGACATGTTTTCATGTGAGTTTTTTTTGGCTTTTTCAGACATTTGGCAAATAAACGCTCATTTTTTTATTAATTGTTTTTCAAAAAATGCTCCTTTTTTGTAAGTAATCCTGGGAAAGTATAATAAGAAGAGATTTTACAGTTCTGTCAGCTAAATATCAAATTTAAAACCAGAAAAATTAACAAAAAATTATTTAACCTTCTTAATGATATTAAAATACTTGACAATTTTTCGAGAACCATTTTATTAAAGATCCAGAGAAAAAACTTCGTAAACCATTTCTGAAATATCGATAATGTATCAAGTTTTTTGACTTGATAATTTAAATATTTATTTGTGTTATTTATTTATTTTGAATTAACGGCACAAATGCCATTTACACACATGAGAGTTTTTGGCAGATATAGTACAATATAGAAAGAAGAAAGAAAAAAATTATACATGTAAACAAAACAAAAAAAAACTTTAGTACCTAGTTAATAGTAACGAAGAAGAAACAAAAACAAAAACCTCTTTTCAGTGACCTCCTTAAAATATGAAATGTGTTTAATTAGTACCGCTTTATACTTAAATAGTGGCATTTTAAAAACATGAGTAACATTAGCATAAGAGTTACCAATGCACAGTGGTCCCAAATCCTGATCTAGCTAGACAAAAATATTTTTTCATGGCATTTGATACAAAAGGGTCACAATGTAATAAAAAAAAATACTTAAAAAAATATACATTTATTTTAGCCATTGTTGCAGATTTTTTAAAACAAAATTAATTACTAATAAAATGTCCATAGTATAATAGTTCGGTTAAGTCATAACGAAGCACTTATTTTAAGTTATTATTTAAAAATATTTTTTTAACATAATATAAGAACAAAACCGAATGACATTTTTTGTTTATGAATTACTAGCCGAGTCGCTATCGTCACTATTATTAAATGCTAATGTTCCAACATTGGCTTTGTTAACAGACTTCTGTATTTTCTTCGCTAGAACTTCTGGAATCCATAATAATTTTAAGACACCAGTAGGTAAGACATTGCAATGTGTTGTTGATATTTTGGCAGCATCCCGTTTTCCATGTGACCTCAAGTTGATTTGAGTAGTATGAGAGAGTTCTTGTGGACTTCGAGATTTTCTTGTTTTGCTTTTTGACGAGCATAAATCAAATTCTTTTTCTGGTCTACCATGTAGTCTCTCATCACGCGTCTCTACAGGAAGAATAAATACTGTGTTAAGCCATTTTGCGTGTTTAAACTTCAATTTTAAAGTACTTCTTCCGACTTCAAACCATTTTCAAAATATTAATATAAACGAAGGGATTTTTTTCTTAAGTAAACTATCCTCGAGACTTTAAAAACTGTTTTTCTTCAATAAATATTTTAAATGTTCATAAACACACTGCCGTATTGCAGCACAATTCAACTTTGACGTGCCCTTTACTTCTAGAATGTCCAAAATATCTAAACGATAGATTGTAGGTAGAGGCTCTGTAAAAGACAAAAGAGCAAGTTTGAGCAAACAAATTTTATAAGATATTATACATAAAGAATGGTTCTATATGAAACTAGTTTCGTTTGGTGGTACAAATCGGTACACGATTTTGAAAGTTTAATTAAACTTTGGCAAATAATTTTAAATATTGATCCTTTTTTTACGATTTTTAATTAATAATTAAGTAATGTTGAATAGGCAAATTATAAAATAATTAAATTAATTTGAAAGAACATACTATAGACTTCAATTTTTGTATTTACATAATTTCTCTCCGATTTCAAATAACAACACTAACGATCGAACAGCGTGCACACCCGAGAGCGTCCGACCGCTGGGCGAAGGATTGGCACATCCGAAGTGTCGTGTTTACAACGTCGCACACTGGGGCCAAATACCAGAAGTTGATACAATAAACAAAAAAAAAAAATTCAATAGTACGATGTCGCTTCATTTGTTTCGAGGTACCTCGATAGTTGTAGCATTATTATATAGTAGGTAGAAACCTTTGACCATACCCTTCTACCTGTGACACCGCTCAGTACAGAGCGAACACTCGTGCAGATAATACGCCGTTTACAAGTGCCAGCATAAACCTCAAGTTCAAGTATTTATTTCGGAAGACACCTATTATGAATCCCAAAAGTGAGTATGGAACCATCATGTTCAGGTATTTATCTTATTTTTTCACATTATATTTTGAACATTATTAATTATTTTAATAGATAAAATTGTTTATCAAATATATACAAAAATTTAGTCGTGATTTTTAAAAAATTGATATTCTTTTAGAGATTAGTTGAGCTCCGGGCACCTCCGGGCTATCATTCAAACACTTTTAGGACCGGTAACTATTGTTATTTACGAATCACTTTTAAAATCTTGCACATATGTACACTTTTTTAAGTAATGAATTATTTTAATGTGATCGGGAGCTATAATTAAAATGAACAGTTTTTTTAAAAACTCGGGATCAGACAATTTAATATCATGTTAGTTACAAAACCTGTCAGAATAGAGATTTATTTCAAAATAATCGTTACCGACATTCAATTTCCATTTTTTGGACGTAAGGTGGTAAAGTGTAACTCAAAGATAAAACTTCATGGTCTCCCTTCCTAAAACTGTTTATACCACATATCTGGTCATAATAGAACAAAGATAGAACGCGTTTTCTGAGAGAAAGAGTCGTGTCAGTTGGTGACAGATATAGCACAATGCAATTCAGCGGTTTTTTATGCTTCGTGACAAATACAGCACTACGTGAACCGAGCGGAGAAATTATTCATTTTCTTTTTTTCACACAGGTGTGAATTCTGATACCTTATTCATGACAAGACGACAATTATTCACAATAATGAAGAACTCTGGATACCTACACATTCCAGATCAGCTAAATTCGCTGCAAAAGGAAATGGAGTTGAGGACAGGATGCATCGGTGATCCCAGAAAACATATTTCGAGAAGGATAAATCGCTTCCAATCGGAACACTATTCACGATGGGTGCAGCGCACCGGATTGAAGTAAGATTTCTGGAGAAAAATAAAACATTGCTGGATTCATCAATTTATTTTCCGAATCTTACAATAAAACGCGGTGGTCCCGGTCGCCCGAAAATTACCTTTGATCAGAGTACAAAACGAATGAAACGACAAAAGACTCTGGATTTGAGAAAGTCTACTCCTCTAACTGAATTAGTTTATGCCACACATATGGAACTTAGAACTACAGGACAGACAGAGGCGTCTATAGCTATCACTGATATTTTATCGGATTCATCAAGTCCCAGTAAAAGTAGCTTATAGAAAGTCTCTTGAAACAGTTACTATGTCAGGAGAGGATGCTGTAGCACTCGTAGTGGAAGCGGGATTATCTCGACATCAATACAATGTAATAACATCAAATGCTCCAAAACTATACCCGTCTTATAAAATTCGACAGGCCGCAAAAAGGAATGTTACCCAGTACCCAGCAAAAATCAATGTTAGTGATATTTCAGTTCATGATGATTTGCAGACAATACTCAATCGTTTGGTCTTCGCTCAGGGCAATGTAATACGTACACTCAATTCTAAGGAATTATAAAATATGTTTTCAATTTGTTGTTTTTGTTATCAGATCCTCTGCGAGCAAAAGGAAGAGGCCAAAAAAAAAAGTTGACCACACTCCCCCTAGAAGCGGTAGAACTGTTAATGGCTCCATCATTACATCCGACAGGTGAAAATTATTCAAGTACTCAGGATGATGATGATGATAGTGACGATTACGATTATTATGATGATCGTGATGATGGTAGTGTTGATGATGGTGATGATGATAATGATTTTGACTCAATCATGTCGGATAAAGAGAATTGTTTTTTTTTGTTTTGTTATTTATTTATTTAAATCGTGAATATAAAATATGTATATAATAAAGTTTACATATATTATGTATTTAAAATTTTTGTTTTTTTATAACCCTCCTTTCCACATTCAAATTTTCTCTTAAAAACGTCCCTGTGAATAAAGGGCGTTTTTCATCACTCTTGCCCCAGTGTGCGTCGCCACGTATCGCGCGTATTGTTTTAAATTTTTTATCGATGTGAACATAATACTATGGACATTTTTCAATGTTGTGAGAATATTTTTGTACATAAATAAAAACATCGTTGAAATCTTTTTGTCTAGCTATTTTCCTCAAAGGGAACCATAGTGCAATGGTGTGAAATCTATTAATTTGTATCCTGAAACGGTGATAAATAATACACACTAGAAAAATGGACTGTATGAACTGTAAAAGGTTCAGAAGTAGGTACAAGGTTAAAATCGAATGTAAATGAACACAACAATAACTTTCAAAGTTGTCTCACATCTTCGTGAAAAATTTTCTGGAAACAGTGATTGTGTTTTTAGAGATTTAATTTTATTTTTTTCTTTTCTTTTCAGGTCATTAATAGTTGAATAAGAAAAATAACATATCCACTTGAAACGAACAAAACCAGACAATGTAATGTTTTTTTTCTCAGAAAACTAACACTCAATTCAAGATTCTGATGTACAGCATTCCTTGACACCATCAGATGACACCATCATAAAAATGATTCAGCAAAACTTATGATAATTCCTTTAATACTTATGTTAAACAATAATCAATTAATAATATTGACCTAGGCAATGTTCCGCTTATTGATTCAAGAGATCTCGAGTTTTCTTGGTTAGTGGTCTTACTTGTAACTTATCGCTACTATTTGTATTTTATAGGTATTCTTCAGTATTTTGAAACTAGAAGAATGTAAATAATTAATGTTTATAATAGATACGGTGGAATTTTATACAGCGTATCAATACATCTTGCGTATCTAAGAGCAGTGGCGTGGTGATTAGTTTGGCAGCCTGGGGAGAAAACCGTGAAAAAAATATGCAAACTAATTTTTTAATTTATTTTAAAGATATTTATTTAATAATAATAACTTAATTGACAGTCCTTCCATCGTTGCCACCATTAAATTCCATGTGCCAACTAGGAACACAAGACAAAATGTAACATTCTTCTGCAATACATACGCAACCAACTATCAGACACACTCACTAACCAATAGGATGCATGATCTGGGCAACAAGTTTGGGGGTACTATTGATATATTTATTGACTCCACTTATAGAATAGCATAATCTATACCAACATTTTTTGAACCTACAAATTATAGTAGAGTTGGTAAACTAACTAACTGACTAACCATCACGCCGTTTCTCTGCAGGGGTAGGCAGAGAGGACGAACCGCCAAACAACTCGGTCTTGGCACACACTCCTTGCCTCATTCACATTCATACATCGTGTCATACATACTCTTCTATTGTTTTGACTCTTCACATGGCCCGACTCAAGTATCTGATTCACTTGATCGTGCCATGTCTTCCTCAGGCGTCCCCGACTTCTGCTACCATTCACATTTGCATCGTATATTCTCCTTACACTCTTTTCTTCGCTCATTCGCTCTACATGCCCAAACCATCTAAGCGTCCCTTTCTTGATCTTACTCATTACACTTACATCAGCCTTGCACTCTTTGCGGATCTCCACATTCCTCACACGATCATACATGGTTTTACCACACATACGCCTCAGGGATCTCATTTCAACAGCATTCAATCTACTTTCATCCTTTCTTTGCCAGCGTTGGTAATGTAGTTATTATTTTTTTTAGTTTTAGTGATTTGTCTTATATGTAGTGTTGTTCTAGATTCTATGTTATTAAAATGTTACTGTTACATGTTCTACTAATATTGCTCCATATTCAGATTATTAGTTTACTCTTTTATCATGCTTTAATTTTTGTTTTGTATAATTTTAGATAGCTTACTTGGTAAATTCTGTTCTTAAAATCCGTGTAAAAGTCCAGCAGGGCGTAAAACCAAATAAAATAAAATTCTTAAATATATATCAGCCAATCAATTTTTATTTTATTTACTATGTAAAAAAATTCGGGAAATTGACAGTTTCCATTTTTTCAGTTTGTACAATAGCCAAAATAAATCCAGTTATGGACTTCCTCCTTGTGATTTTACCTTCAATAAGAAAACATATAAATAAATAAAATCATTCAATTTAAAAGCAAATTATATGAAAATAAAAATAAGCTCATGAAAATCGTTTGATTTATGGAGACAAGATGTACATATTACTAAGTTTAAATCGATAACATGACAACTGAACCGCAAATCATCAAACTATGGCCCCCTTTCACAATATTGTTCAACATTCATCGTGCATCCATCATAATCCGCTATAATTTTTATCGCCCCCGAATCTGTTCTATATAAAGTAACCCCATACTACATAAGGTTGGGTAACGTTTGCACAGGAGCGGGCGTAATAAGGAAATTATAACATCGTCACATGGGGTTAGCTCGACCAAAGTGGCAATCCGATTGTCCAACCAGGCGCGAAGCAACGAACATAATATGATTTGGAAAGATGCTTGTAAGTATATAGTTTGTTTTCACAATAATATTTACATAGTTCAACTACTACATTTGCATTGAATATAATAATTGGATTTAGCAAAATATATTACAAAAAAGTTTTAACGAATCCCATTTACGAAGATCGAACTTCTTTATTCAAAATTCAAATATGAACTTAAAAAATGTTTTATTAAATAGGAAGAATGATTGTACATAATTTAAGAAAATTTAAGGTAACCTAACAACATTGTATTAAACTAGTAAATATCAACTTAAAACAATTTTGTTTTGGATTCGTGGAAACTAATACTTAATGGGTAAAACTGGCTGAAGTGTACCCGGCGTTCCTCGAATTTTCTCTACTTTTTGTAAATATAATATGCCTGTACTATATAAAAAAACCTTTAGGAAAAAAATTTCTAAATGATACTGAAAATCCTATCAAAATCTGTTACGTAGTTTAGAATAATTAAGCACACAAAGAAACAGACGCGAATACTGACTTTATTTTTTTTTAAATCGTTTTTTTTAAACGGCACTAGTATCCCAACTATTTGGAGCCAGCAAGAATATGGCATCTCTGATCGGGGTATATTGTGAGGCTGAAGGTTGTGGGGAGGGCAATTAAATTTAGGAGAGAAGGTTGGGAAGTTCCTACTGAGAGTGTCTTCCTCTCTGGAATTTTAAATGCGTAATTTGTGAAATAACACAAATTAATCATATAAAATTTACTTGCGCACGCTGGGATTTGAACCCGCGACCTCCAGCTTGCTAGTCGAGAGTTTTACCCCGGATGCCGTCAATAGTATAATAGAGTATAGTGGTATGATAGAGATGAAAGTAACAAATTTAATGTTTTTTTGTTGGTGATGAAGTATGGCAATTCTATGCTAGAACTTCACTTATATGTAAAAGTTATACATAGTAGTTACTTGCTAGCTATATGAAGACAAATTTTAATAAGAAAAATAATATTTGAATGGCTTGTATCACGCCGTTTTTGTGAAAAATCGCCCCAAGGGCGCTGTACCAATATATAATATATTTCTACGAGGCTTTCTTATTTAGTCAACAGTTATGAATCTTAGCTGTAAGTTAGTAGTTATAGTTTATATATTATAGAGCCTTGAAAAAAATATTTTTACAACGCACTTGAAATAACGATACAAAAAACGGAGTTATACAAATCATCAAAATGTTATTAATATCAGCTATAAAAATATGTCATATTAAGAATAATATTATAGTGCTTTTTTGATAATGCTACAATCTATTGACAAGTTTCAGACTTTGTAAAGTTTTCACTATAGCTTCATTGAAAAATCATTTTCTCTTATCTTTCCGCTTCGCCAAACAGTTTAACGAACAAGCTACAATGCGAAGGCATCGGACCGAAAAACCAGCAGAGCTTTTTGTTTGCAAAAAACCTCGAGACATGTGTTTCAAAAGTTTACCCCCGGCACAGATTTCAGTTCTTTGAAAATCACCCCTGATTTTTTCAGCGGTTCCTGAAAGGATTTTGCCAGTCACTCGACAATCCTGAGGCAGGGGTGACAATCACAGTGGGGTATAGTACACAGCCTTGTGGGATGCTTGTATCTATATATTATCTACTAGTAGCGGTGATAGGATGCTAAGTGTCGTGTGAAAGGGCCTGCTTGATGAACAGAGGGAAATAAGATGAGTCATCGTTGGGGATGATTTAACAATTAGTTTGATAGTGTTATGAAATATTGATTTAAAAAACAAGGTTTTGTATTGTACAAGATACATTCTTATATCGTTACAAACTTCTTTGTGTTTTGTATTAAATTCTACATCATTCAGATTTAAAACCTCTCGATGCATACTGAAAAGATTTTTTTTACATTAACTCAACACAGGAAGCTCTGAGGAAAATAATTTCCCTCAAAGCCTACGTCTTCTTTAGGGATGCTATGTGGAAGGTCTTTTTAAGGAAAGGAAAGAGAAGAATTTGAGGAAAGGAAAAAGGTATGAGGGATGGTTATGGATGTAGAGATCAATGTGTATAGGAGTGACGGACGTATGAATACATTGCTCCCACTACGGTGCAAGGTAATTGGTTTGAGACCAGTTGGAGAGGTCAAAGGATCTCCTCAAACTTTCCCGCAGCTGATGGGTAGGCACATGAACCTGAGAACCCCTGCTAAATCACCAAACGTAGCGAACCACTTGGGCTGACCTATGGCAGAGGTGTTGATTATTCAATAAATTATTCCACTGGTAACCAAAACCCTCCTCCCAAATTGGATGCAACGAAGAAAAATCATAATTGACCTATTACTCATGTAAGTCATAATCGGCATATACGAGTATTACTTGGTTGTTTTCAAATTTGACCTGCACCAATAATAATAATAATATTAATATATCACCAATAATAACAAATTCTAAGCCTACTCTCCAACATAACATATTAAATCAAGGTCGAAAAAGATTGCAGGTTTCTGCGTTTATTGCATCGTGAAGGGGAGCTATCCAAAGCTAAAAATACATTAAATCCTTTATTAAAGTTATCTTAAAAAACACTTAACATTATAACGCTTTTCGAAATAAACGAATATTGGTATTTAGCTATTTACAAACGTCGCGGGTTGAGAAAGATTGACAGATAAACCATCAAGACAAAAATGTACACAGACGGTTCGAAATCGCAAAAAAAGCAAAACGGAAAAAATAGTGCATTATAGAAAAATACATTACTATCAACGTTCCCCAATTGTATGGATATCATGTAATGCTTACTTTAAAAATAAACACAGAAAATAAATTCCAGAGTAATTGTTTTTTTTTCATTCCAATGAATTTATTCCACCACTCGTCGAGTTCTGCAAGCGTTCTCCGAGGTTCAACAGTTCGTTCAGTAAATCGATCACATAATCAAATGCATTGTTCAATTAAATGAAATGCACAATCAATTCCAAGTGGAGGGCGGGAATTATTAAGGGTTGAACATTTGATTTCGTTTCGATTGAGGGCGGGTGCATTCAATCGGATCATTCGATTATAATCCCATAAACATGATTTTATTGAAATTAATATTCCAAACTTGGTTATAGCTCAAAAAAATAGTTTTATTCCGTGATTGGTCATGTCTTTTATTTCAGTGCATGTAAATATCGGATAAGCACGCATAATTTTTTTTATTTTCTAGATTATTTTTTTGCCAATTGGTGAATCATTTAAATCTACTGAATTTAAAGTTAATTTTCTTTATACAAATAGAACGGCGTCATATGCACCTGTCAAATTTTACCTTTTATGTGTTTTGAAAATATTACCTGGCTATTATAGATTCCTTGTATTTTGTCGGTAGGGAAAAAGATTCCTTAATAATCCTACTGAGGAAGAGCACGCATAAGTGATAATGAAAAAGTTGTCGCATGAGGGCAGATTTATGTGGCAGATCAACTACTCTGCTTTCTTCTATGGATAAATAGCTTATAGTTGATTAGTCACGAAATTTTATAAATCCACGCAATTTTATTGTAAATCAAGCTTAGATATTTTTTTAAATATGCTTATAATGCTATTAATGAAAACGAAACATGAAAAAACTCTCGATGGGTAACTTATGGCGTCATGAAATCTGGAGACATTTTTTTTAACTAAATCAAAAATTAGAGTGGGAGAAACTCGATGGATAGGGCGATATTGAGGGCACTAAAGAGCTATAAGCACATCATTCAGAATCTAAAAGTGCTTCAAATAGTCATATTTGGTGATCAGATCTGAACAACCACATACTTTACCGCCTTCCTCTACCACATCTCCTCCTCTTCCCAAGAACCTCCAACCTCAAAACATACCCCAATTGTGAATGCCAAAAGAAAATTACATCTGGTTATTCTCAATAGAAGTAACTGTGCTGAAGCCGGGTAGTAACTGTAAAATACTACATAATTTAATAAATATTTTAATTATTATATCATTTTAGCAGATGACTCTCACGTCTCAATCACCGCCATTGTAGACACAGCATTAAATAATATCATTGCGCTTTATCTAAATGATTGTTTTATGTAAGAATTAATAGCACTAATGTTCCCATAATAATATTGACACGATGACACGTATGGACGTAATAATTTTATTATTGTTTATGCAATAAGAACTTATTGATAAACGGCGTTAAAAACTATTATCTCTTGAAAACAAAAGGCAAGGTTTTGCAGCAGAAGCAGGTCAATGTTTTAGCTATCTGTTTTATAATTTATAATAAATTTCTCATAATTGAATTGTTTTAAAATATTACTTACAAATCTTCTTGTAAATTATTTAATAAATGAGCTATTGCATCAGCCTTGAAAATAAATGTAAAACACATTTTTAATAAATATATGCATGAGTGCAGTACAAGCAAACTGCTCTCAATCATAGACTAATTGGAATCTCATCATTTTTACATCTAACTTCCTTTTCAATAATATGTATACAGGAAAACTTCCCGACACAAAGTATTGATAATTTATTCAAAATCTATTATTTGTAATCCTGTTAAAAACGGGACTGCAGTCCTTAAACGAATGAATTGATAGATTTCATGTTAAACTTTTACTAAAAAAAAAAGAAATGTACTAACGCGACGTCAAATCACGTCATCATAAAAATCGCAACATTTTCGCATTTCGACATTATATTATATTAACAGGGCCAACGCAGGTACACGAACACGTGTTCCGAAATATTCGTGGATATATTCCGATATAGGTAACGACCTCTTGTCCCGTTTTTAACAGGATTAATAATTCAGCGATACTCATTTTTCTCCGTGTAGGTACCTACCTACCTAGATTGCTATTATTATATTACTTATAAAAAAAGTGATTTAAGACTAATGTCCTTAGACACAATTAAAAGACGTCATAAACGTACTTTTATAAAACTTTCCTGATTTGATAGAACTAGTAATATAATCTTACATTACCATTGGAATTTCATAACCCATTTCTATTTGACAGCTTAATTGAAATTTAACTACTAGGATATCGTTGTTAACCATTAATACAGAGCGGATAGAGCAAAATTCAATAAATTCTAAACATAGAATGAAAGAACACATTTGAACAACATAATGCCTGTTTAAACGGGTAAAGTAAACAGTGCTGAAAGACCCACTTCAAACTGCAGTAAAACCGTTCCTAACGACTCAAGTAATAGAAATGCAATGTTGCATTGTTTGTGCAATCAAATACAAACTGTTTCAATATACTTCTTGTAATGGACTTTTCCTTGTTTGGATTACAAAGTCGCTTATTATGAGAAGCGATTATTATTAGTACGTCTCAAAATCTAAATCTTTTCTTAATCTTATCCACAAACACTGAAAATGTGTTCGTTCTTGTCACTAAACATTCATGAATAATAACTTTGGCATCTTCACATTTTAAAGCTTTTTTGTCAGGAATTTATGGGACAGAGAAAATATTTTAAAAATCACCAATTGTATTGAAAAATAACACCAACAGTCATAAGACATAAAATAACACTAACAGTCATAAGTCATAAGACAATTCATCACAATTTATGATAGCTAACTAAGGAAATACACGGTGTTGAAGCTCGGGCGAAGTCGAGATGCAATAATATTATTATCGTTTATCGTCTTATATATGTTGCGTGGTCGACTATTCCAATTTTTTTCATAAACCATGTACCCACAAACTATTGATTTTAATCTTCTATCCGAAAGACAGCCTTTTTCCGGTTATGAAAATAGCTAAAAGCTTTTAATGAAACTTCAAAAATCTGAAGAAAATTCAAAGAAAAGTTGTGATAAGTAGATACCTACGTTATCTACTTAACTCCTGTTAAATGCGAATAAATGACTGAATTTTAAACGATTCAATCAACTTCCTTCGTTTGTATCCGCCCGATTAGCAACTCGGTTTGCAAGATCAATATTACTCCACGAATACAAAACATCCGTTCAATAATTAGAAGCATTGATCAAAAGACGTATTTCTCCATCACGAGCACTGAATAAATAATCCCCTAGAAGTGCGTTCAATACTGGTTGAAAGAAAACTGATTTAGCCAGTTTTTAGGCCCCATCATTAGCGTTATCCACATCCTAGTGTGGAATTTGGGCCCCTCTACAAATGTTCTCTAATGGCTGCGAACTTTTGCCGTTCGCCTCCAGTCGACAGTCCTTCCCATTCTGCTCCAATTCTTTTCCACGCAGTCTTTTGACCTCTTTTTCGGCCTGCTTCTGCCAAATGATGTCTGATTTGTCAAAAATATTGCTGTCCTATCATCTGGCATTCATGAAATATGCCCAGCCTATGGCAGTATTTGCGACCTATAGATTCTAACATTTGTCTCAGAATCGATATAATCAAATTTTGACATTTGAGCTTATCACAATTATGCTTTACCCAAGGCGAGCCAAGAGGGGACAAGAAGAACCAAGAAAAACTAGAAGAAACAAGAAGAGACAATAAGAGCCAAGAAGAGACAATATGAACCAGGAAGAGGCAATGAAATGTAAGAAGAGACAAGAAGAAAAAATAACGCTCAATCAATTTCTTTTTTCCTGCCTATCCTAAATTCCTATTTTGGCGTATTAGGTCGCCGTATACCGGTCAGTTAAATTCGAACCACCTATCATCCTGAGAGCACGTGTCCCAAGTCCAAATCAGTGCTCCTGGTGTACCGGTCGCTCAAGGACAGGAATGCTCCTGGCTGGAGTGGTACAATCGTATCGTATCGTACTGTCTTCAGTTGTGCTTACTTCTGGCACTCGCACACGTCCACAATACACTTCTATCGGTCTATCACTTCAGTAGTCACAACTGTATAATTTGTAAAATCAACACTGTTCCTACTCTCGCCGCACCTCCCCTCGCCCAACAATGTTGGATGTTCCGAACAATGTTTGTTCTGAGCTAATCACGGGTATCGCCGGGTTAAGGGGACGGAGGGATTTTCCGAAAGGCAAACAAATCTTTGTCTAAATACTAAATTCATCTCTTTGAAGAGATGTCTCTTTGGCGATATGGAGATCTGAATAGCGATTGCAAAATGTGGAGGGTGATTCTGTATCAATATTGACAGAGGAGACGCACCTTTTTACAGTTTGTCACGAATAAACACAATTATTTAAAAATAAAAATATACCTGTCCAAGAATTCCGTATGTACATGTTAAACCGTTAGATTGTTGTATTTTTTGTGATAGATTCACTTCAAAGTTAAAAATGTTAATAATGTTCCATACCTGAGAGATTATTTTTTGCCAGATCAGAATCCCCCATTAAGAGTTAGTCCCCAGTTAGAATGGATCCCTTTTACGACTCAGTTATGGAATTATTTGCCAACTTTTGCGTTTTCTTCCTACAACAACTCAGGACTCTTTAAGACCCACGTTCACTCCTGCCTCTCCTTAAAAACGCCACTATCACAGCATTCCCATGGAATAATTTAATATATATTTTAAATTTTATCGATGATAAAATAATTGTCAACCACTTTGTAATAAGCCTCCGAACAAAATACCTAACCTCAAGTGGCAATATCTTCCATTCATCCCTCTCGATAAGTATTGAAACAAAGCGGGACGGGAATAAAACTGGCAGGGGCGCAGGGGTGAGGTATCGCCCACCCCAGCCGGTGGGGAGGGCTATACATTTGTTCAAAATTACAATTTGTCAAAGACGGGATTAGTGTATACAATCCGCGAACCATTTGAGCGGTATTTCGATTTTAATACTTCTGTTTGTGTTATTCCACGGCGTGTTATTATTGTGGATGGCTTTAATAAGTCCCTTTGATGCGGGATTGCACGTATACACAGGCTGGAAGTATGTCACTGTTTTCACCGATGTTTTAATTGGAAAGCTTAAAATAATAATGAAATAACGAAATGATGCTAATTACTTGTCAAAATCGATCTCCAAAGGGAAGATTATTGATAATTATTGCTGAGCATTTGTGAAAAACATCACCACAAAGCTAGAAAATAAATTGGAACTGTAGTTAAACAGCCTTAATTTTTTCACTACTCTTGTTTTTTTTTTGTATTAATACATTAATTTGAGGTATTTCTAAGTTTAGTTAAAAATTTAAGTAGAAGCATTGCAAAGCTCCCTTCGTGATATCTCTTTAGAATGCGGGTTATCAGAATACACGGGGAAAACTTACTCATATAAAATATAGGCTATGCTAGTTTGTTAAAGTCTGGTTAAATTATTTATATTCCTGTTATAAACGGTACTGCAGGCCTTAAACGAATGGGTGTATTTATTTATTTATATAGGACAACAGATTTTTTTGCATATATAAATAGTAATCTTATAAACAATACAAATAGTTTTTCACATAAACATTGACAGGTTTCTTAATAAACTGTCGATAAAACAAAAATATGTTATTAGGATGTCAGAACAATATTTATCAGTAATAAGACACCTGCATGAACACGTCTTCTGATTTATTCTGAATTTATTAATATATTTTTAGGAAATACATTGCAAACACGTTTCAATCAAGCTACTCATTTTTCTTCGTGTAAGTCATTACAGTATCACGGTTTTATTTAAAATTATATTTTTTTCTGTGTAGAACAAAATCAATAAGTATTTGAAGATACAGAATCAGCCCTTAATTTGATTTCAATACTTAACCAGGTATTAGAATCTGACAATCTCATTTGGAATAATGTTCTCCGAACCGAAATAATTAATACGTGATTTGAATGGTTCAATCACGTCGTAACAGTAAATTGTGTGTACCCACGTGTGTTATTATAATGGATAATTGGGTAGCATTATTAAACTGAAGGTTGCGATGTAATAATATGATTATATTTAGGGCTTTGATTGGGCATCAATATTATTATAAACAGGGGGTACCTACCTGCGCATACATAATGCTTACGTCGATTTTGAAAATCAAAATTAGTGGGAGTTAATTTCAACTTTTGACAAAATCATAAAAAAATTATGTCACCAATGTGACTGACCACAATTTTCGCTCAGCAGTATATTTACTGACAGCATGGCGAAGTCCTGTTTAACTAGACCGTTTTTGCATGTAGCCCGTTGGTACGTTCCGTTTCCGGTTCAAGATGGTGGCCTATCTTAAAAGATCAGTACAGATTCTTTACAGATACTCTCCGGATTTAGAACTTTTTTAGGGTTTTCTTAATTCATGGTTTTTAATTACCTACCCACAATTCAGTGGAAATTTCGGTTTTGATTAATTAAATAAGATAACATAATGAAAATGCATTTTTTGTCGTGTGGTCCACTCTTTGCATAACTACTAGTACTTATATTAAGTTAAAAAATTGCTTTGGAAGTATTAACCTCCGGCATGCACTGAATCGTTAAACGTAGTCTTCGTAGTTTTATTACATGTTAAAATCTTTATTTAAGCAAAAAAGTGAACTGGTAATAATACATTTAATGAGAGTAGCCGCAAAAAGTTCAACAGTACTCAGTTTGCGTAAATTACTATAATTATAGATATACAGAGAAAACATTTATGATACCTATGTGAAATGAGTAGGAGGAATCTATACTTAAGTTTTCCAAAAGAGGATATTGAAAGCATTGACTTATTGTTAAAAGGTAAACATTAGGTATGTACTTTTTTCATCCCACTTTGGTTATGTCATTTTATAATATAACCATTTTAATTTTCATGATATGCATCGAATTAACTCATATTCTAACACAAATACCATTGCAGACTTTACAGCAATAACGTGTCTTTGTTTGACACAACTTTGACTCTCCACGGATGTAGATTTCAAACAGATAGATACTTCACGCCGTATATCATTTATGTAGATGTTTCGAAATTCAAAATGAGGATTGCCAACCCACCTCTGTTTGCGCTTCCCTTTGTGGCAAATCTGTTTTCTATGGTATGTGTCTGTCTATGGCGGGATGGGGTCTCATAATGATGATGGCACGACGCCCGATTGAAATAACCCCATTTAGGATAATACGCCCTTTATTCCAGTGCCATTGGGCACATGCGAGCAAACACAAACGATGTTGGCAAATATTCAGAATATGCTCACTCTGCAATGGAGCTCTCTCTGCGTGGGTAGCAGCGACTAGTGACTATAGGAACCTACCCTGCGAGTATTGTAAAGCAGCGTCGCTTTTGTGCGAGCATTTCATATTCGGAAACAATAATTTGTATGGCTGGATATTGGCGCCGTTCGCATTGTACGTTCAAATAATTATTAAGAACTTCGGCATTGAAATGTTGCCAGCCATGTTGTTTCAGCATAATTACCTTTTTGATTGGAATTCATGGCAATAATAAAATAACATATCTAACATTGGGGAAATATTTAAACAAATCAAAATTTCTTCGTTTTACCAGAAAAAGCATGTAAGCTGATACTGTATTATATATTGCTGTGATACTGTGGGTATATTTCTAAAATAATCTCATTTCATTTAAGTGAATCTTAATGTATTTTTAAAAGCAAATAATAAAAACATTTGTATGATTTGTATAGCGCCAAATATATGATGATCACTTCCACAATGATCAATGTTATTACTAACTATATATGGATATAATATACAGTACCATACTTACCTGGTAGGTTACTTGAGATTAACACTTAATTAACATTAACTAATTGTTTATTAGCGAAATTTAGGAGATAATTGGAAAAATGGACATATTTGGAATTTCCAGTATTTATTTTAATAATATGTATTTATTTTCTTTAATGAGCGTGTTTGGGAAAGGTAAAGCAAATTTTATGCTTGGCGGTACAGTACAAGGTTTTGATCAGAATTCGCTTTCCTGAATGTGATTCGTCCTTCGGTATAAGACAGATTTTGTAAGTTTGTAATCTATTCTGGAGATGAATGTTATGTCAAAAATAAGCAAAAGAAATATCTTATTGTCTCTAACTCAGTTCAAGGACGTACGTGTCGAGGATCCAAAAATGTAAAATCTGTTCGGATTTGTTTTCCACATTGCCATATCCAGGAAAACTACCGTTTTATCTGATTAATAGAATCTTCTCGGAGTTCTACAACATATTTTTGGGATGTGGTTAATATTTAAACGTTTAATTTAGTTTTATCGCATAGTTAAAAGGCACATTTATGCCGAAGACATAGAGAATCCATTTGTATAATATTTTATCGGCAATAATATTTCGACAAATTGCAAATTTAGTATGTAGTGTATTCAGAAGAATTGCACGTCTGCTGCAGTGCATCGCAATTTGCCCCAAAAAACAAGTTTAATATGCTGTAAAATGTTGGAACCAATCTAAAGTGAATTATTTTTAATGCAGTTATGGTAATCACGTAGTTTTAATGATATTTTTATTAAAATTATTATGTTAATGAACGACTATGTAAATCATTACAAAATATTTTGAGTTATGATATTATTATTAGTTTGGTGAGCATAATAAATGATTTTTTTTATTATGTCAACATGTAACAACTTGCAAAAGGTAAAAAAAATCTTATCCTTGATGACCTCTGTGGTAGATTAATAAGTTCCTTGGGTCAGAGCAAAACAAGTGTGTTATTTCACATACTATTAGGTAATTTTTATTTAATTTCTAGCTAGGTACTTAGTGAATTTTCAACTCACCCAGAACGCCCACAATTCACATTTGAAATCGTATCTATTTGAAATTATTTTAGCCATATTTAGTGACCACATCTTTAGCCAGGTTTTTATTTTCAACTAATCAATCAACAAGCATACAATTGGAATGCCTTAGTTTCACTGGTTTTGGGCAGTAATCACAAAATTAATTTGTTTTAAATCAGAAAAAGCATTATTGTAACTAATTTTCTCGAGAAAATTCATGCGTCAATGTGGTTTTTCGGTGTAAATTATTTGAATCTGAGGTCCGTTGTATTGCCAACTCATTATAATTTTAAATTCCACGAAACGTACGTGTCATATTATTGCTGCCAAATATTCGACAAATTGGGAAACAAAAACGCTTAATTGACGATAAATATTTAAAAAATCCAATAAAAAATTCGCTTTATGCTTCAGGGATTTGAAAGTGTCAGCGTTGACGTAAAACTCCTTAATTATAGGAATTCTTTTGCAAAATGACGTATTATCTCGTTAAATATAATTATAGTAATATGGGTACGTACTAAAATTCCGCGATATTCTATCAAATTAATTAATTTCATCAAATTACGGAATTAATGCGTATGTATCGATATCTAATTATGATTACTAAAGTGGTCCGTCGTCAACTAAAACTAGTAAATATATGTTACACATTCATAGAACAGTTCTAAACGAGTACATTTCTAGGATCAAAAACCTTCATAGTGTCTTCAGGTTATTTGTGTTTTTTTTTATAAATAAATGTATAGTTTCATTCAGAGATTGGTGAAATTTTGCACACTTATCTTTCAGAACAGAAAGAAGATTACTGTCTAAAATGATTTCGAAAAAACTATCCTCACACCTTATTTACGCCTCTTTTGCACACTAATTTTTGAAGCCAAATACTAAGTTTGGCGATCGCGCTTTCGGAGCATCTAGACCGAAGGCTTAGAATAAAATCCCTCCAGGACTAAGATCCATAACAAGTCCAACAGAATTCAGGTCTAAACTAAAAACTTACCTTTTTAAGTTGTGTACCCTTCAATTAAATATACCATTCCTGAGAGAAAGTCCAATTATATCCAATTGTCCAATTATGTCCTAAATCCTGTATCTAAATTTCGCTAATAAAGAATTAGTTAATGTTAATTAAGTGTTAATCTCAAGTGACCTACCAGGTAAGTGTGGTACTGTATATTATCTCCATATTTAGTTAGTACATCATTGTAAAAGTGTATTATATATTTGTACAGCGCCCTTGAGGTGATTTTGCATAAAAACGGCACTATATAAATCATCCAAATATTATTACTTTGACGTTCAATCTTCTGATTTCGAAAAGCTCTACGCAAAGCCCGGGTAACGCCAAGACTTTAGCTGTTATGTAAATAAAAGTAACCACCCAAAACACCGAGGATATGTTAAATTAATCTCAATGCTTTATTAACTCCTGGCTTCACTAATATGCGCCATTACCACACTATAGAAAAGTTGAGAACTAAAGCTTCAAAGGTCATAATTCATTATTTTTTATACTTACATAATTATCTAAAAAAGTATCAGAAAAATGTTGTTACCAATAATAAATATTTTATCATTGTAAAAGACAGATATTAATTCCGTTTTCTGTCCGTTTTATTGAAAACCCTCCCCTACCCAATTAAGTGTCATTGAAATATTTTTCTGTATAATATGATATAATACGATTATCTTTCGAAGTGTGATTTACCCATATATTATGATAGAGACACTTACAGCCTAAGGAACACGTTATTTTAATAATGAAATGTTAATAATAGATTTTCCAGCTACTGACATGAAAGGCGACCGGAAAGGCCATCTTGTTATTTATTATCTCCTCTATTCTAGTTCATAAAAGGGCCGCCAGGGCGACTCCCACTTCCTCCCGCCATTGTAAAACACAAGACACTACCGGTACTGGTTAAGATCACTCTTCTTAGAAATTTCAGGAGATGAATTATTTGATAGGTAGCTGCTTATATAAACAGTTTATAATAAGTAAATGATTGTTGATTTTGGGGACAATATTGCCACCACAACACGCATAGTAATATTATTTTTGTCTACTAAAATGGGAAAATCACATAAAATGTACTTTAAATGTTTTAAACAAGATTCAAAGATATTATTAATTCCACAAACAACACCATGTTTTCACAATGATACCGATAGTTATCTAAAAATCAATACAGGGACTGCTTGGAAATTTTTAAGGTATGTAGATTCCCACCTATTTACGACTTAGGTACGTAAAATTTTGATAATACTCATATTATGATTTGAGGTTTATACGTCCGGGATATTATGCCCTGTTCCGGTTCTTCCTTCATTAACCAACAATTTTTACGGCGTTAACAATGTCTGTCATCAGGGCAGATGTTACGTATAACTTGACATAACCATCCCACCATTTCTCAGCACTGATAGGCAGAACATGTGGAATACAACCCAACTCCGTAATGACACAAACTCCTTGCTTCATTCATACACAAAGTTATATCTACTAGACTAACTAGACTATTAACCCAAGTATTTTATTATTTATTAACTTTATTCTGCAACATCTTCTTTAGGAGTCTTTCATTTCTATCCACTTGTTCGTCACATATTCTTCTGATTTGCCTATTACCTTGTTTTTATCGGTTAATTTGCTCTACATAATTCAATACCAATGGTCATTCACAATTGCATGGTCGTATATAGTTTTATCGTTTAACAAAATAAATTTATTTCTTATAATTTAACGACGTTCTACCGAAGTCACTAACTATAAATCTTAGATGAGCCCAAGTCATTAGTTATATTATAAGTCTCAGAACTAAGTTACTAATAACTGTAAGTTTCAGTTACCTTAGATGTAAGTCAACAGTAATAAATATTAGTTATATATCTTAGTGATACGATATAATTAAGTTCTAAAGCGCCCTTGAGGTCATTTTTTCCATTAAAACGGCGCTATATAAATAATCCAAGCATTTGAATTGATAACCTCAGTACAGGATTAGTCCTAGTGAAGATAATTTTTATGAAAAAAAAAACGTGATTTATGTATGGTGAGATGAAATAAATAAATAAATTTAATAAAAAACGAATACCTACGTATGTTTTCCAAAATCCACAATAGTTCAGGTACAAACACATTGCTTTAAATAAAAAAAACTAAACTTTAACGCAGATTGTCACCTAGTTAAGATGTAAAATACTACATTTTCTCATATAATTGAACAATAATATTAAATATTTTATTATATTCCCTTTTTGTGACAAGTAGAGATAATGATATCCTCACTGGGATCTCCGATTCCGAGGATTTAATTTACATATTAAAATTTAATTATATGAAGTTATTGAAAGAATTATAAATATTGGGTGTAGTGTTTTTTCGTGTGGTTTAGTAGTTTCTGCTTCAGTCTTTATTTGGGGTCAGTATATTTTCAATTTCCGATCTCCCTACGTTTTGCATCAAACTTTCAATTCTAGTTTTAAACGTTGTTGTAATTTTTTATTGAGAGTTGGATTTTTTTTTTGAGTTTGGTACAATAAGCTTTTTGCACAAATGTTGTATTCATCTGTTATTGTTGGATCTGTTATTGACCCTGAGATCTAGTGTTCATAATATTTATTTTATTTTTATTTATTTAACGCCCAGAGGGCTTTTACATGGTTGGTAGTATAATTTTAATTTGACAGATACTTTGAAACATAAAAAATAAGAATAAAATTACATTTGATAAAAGCTATGCAATAAGTCATACAAACACAAGAAACAAAAAAAGAAAATTACAGCTATTTGTAGGTTTACATGATGTGTTTAGGAGTATTGTTGAAATAAATGTTTTAAATGATCCACAAAACTTGCCAAGTTGGTATTGAATATGTCAACATCACCCAAGTAATGATTTCCCATGGTGTGAAGTCGTTGTATCGGAGAGTGTGCAATGTAGTTACGCTTATGTGTGCTGCTGTATAATATTGTATTTTGTCGTGTTGTTACTGTGGGTGTATGTATGTTTATAAGTTGCAGGAGTTCACAACAGTCGAATTTAGTCGAAGTATTTTGAATAAGAACGTTAATTCGTTTATTTTACATCTATCTTCTAATGTATGTATTTTTAGAGTATTTAATAAGAAATTGTATTTTAAGTCTTCGACAGGGATATTTAATTTAAAATTTATAAAACGTAGAATAATATGCGTGTTAGTTGTTATTTCTTGTGTTTTTTTTATGTATGAATGTAAGGGAGTGTTATTTTAGAAAAAAGTTATTTAATTAATATGATTGTTAATTAGATTGTTGAAATTTTTTCAATGCTAGTTCTATTTTTTTTCTTATTCAATATACCATCGGATTAAAAAATATAGCTAGTCCGCCAGAAACAGAAATATCTGGTACGTTCGTGGCTTTATGACTTGAACACATGTATTTTGTTTGATTCGTCTGCGAGCACCTTATTTATGCTCAGAACACCAGCTCACACCTCGCGTTGCTTCTGATTAAAACAAATTAATCTCACCGGTAATAAAAACGTCCGGAATAGTTCAGAAATAACGCTCTATAAAAATGGAACCAGTGTTCAACTCTAAATGTGTCCCTTCCGCGAATGTGTGGAGTTTTAAATGATGATTTTAATCAGTCCGGACTGAAGTTATTAAATTTCGAATACATTTCGACACTAAAATGTATTTGTTTTTTCGTGTATTTCGTCATAAATTTAAAAATCTTCGTACGAAGAAAATACCTGTCTGACATAAACCAAAAGAAGGGGTAGTAAAATGCGATAATAAAACATGTCTTTTTTAATTAACTTCACACAAGAGGCCCTTTCGTTTCCCTCAAAGTTATGCATTATCTTTGGGGATGCTGTGTGGAGAATTTTTTTAAAAAGAGGAAGTAGTAAAATTTTAGTAATATACGAGATATGGAAAGGTTGATAGAGATACTAAAAGAAGAGTAAATGCATGAAACTTCAATAAAATGTCCAAATAAGCGAAGCTAGCAGTCCAAAATGGAGTGTTGGTACCTACCCTGAAGTATGGAAGTGAGGGATGGAGCTGTCAGAGGAAGGATTAAAGTAGACTTAATGCTGTAGAAATGAGTTCCCTGAGGCGTATGTGTGGTAAAACCACGTATGATTGTGTAAGGAATATGGAGATTCGCAAAGAATGCAAGGCTGATGTAAGCGTAATGAGTAAGATTAAGAAAGGATCGCTTAGATGGTTTGGGCATGTAGAGCAAATGAACGTATAAAATAATGTAAGTAGAGAATATGACGCTTATGATAATGGTATAAGAAGTCGGGGACAGGGCACGATCAAGTGAACCAATAGAAGAGTATGTGTGAGACGTTATATGAAAGCGAAGTAGTAGTATACTTGAGAAGTGGGAGCTATGTTGTAGTAGTAAGGAAAATAACACTTTGGTCTCGTGTTTGGCATGTCTATCAGCTGTACTCCGGTATCGAAGGATCAATCATTAGTTCTTTTAAGCACTGTCCATCGAAATATCTGTAGATCAAACACTGAATTTTATACTGACATCTTTATTTTAGATATTGCAATCTGTTAAGATAAGGGAATCTATCAAACGGATTGCTTTGACAATTTAATTATTGTTAAAATATTTTCCGAATAACACCTACCATAAAGCGGTCAGATGCACGTTTTATTTTAATGTATGAGGATAGGGTAGTAAATGAAATAAAAACACGTCAAAAATTAATTGATGTATTTGAATCACCTCTTTAAATCACTTTTACATTTGGCCTGAGATAAATTAATAAATGTTATCAATTTGTGGACAGTTGAATCACAACTTAACGTTGACTTAAGTCCCATAAAATAACATCTCCAACTTTTTATTTATATATATATATATATATATATATATATATATATATATATATATATATATATATATATATAATAATTCGGCTGTTAGGGCCCCACTACATGGTGGTGGTTAAGAATATAATAATCTCCCGGTCCATTATACTCTTAAGGTCCATTTACAGATTTGTGTCCGAAATAATCCCCACAAGGCAGAAATAGTGACAGTAAACGACGGAGAAAAATAAGATAAATGGAAGGTGAAACATAAGGAATCGATTGATATGACAAAATGCTTTTATTTTTGGGAAGGTAGTACCTACCTCTTTTTTATATCAAATGAAGAAATACGTTTAAATAATACAATGAAGCAGAAAATGTGTGCTCTAAATCAGAAAATGTGTGAGCTAGCTCTGAATGTATGAAATTAGCATTATAGCTCATCATGTCTAGAATTTCTAGTTCAACGCGCATATCAAATTTTTCAATCTGAAAATTTTGATTTTTTGTTTCGATAAACGTTTTTTCAAGTCTTAAACAGTTGATATCAACCCTCTAGCGAACGATTTCAATTTTGCACTCAACTTATTGAAAAACAAAAGCTCATATCAAAATCGACTTCAAATATTGTGACGTAGATTTCCGCTTGTACTACAAGTTTCCGAATACCTTGTATGTATATATATTTATTGTATTTCACTTGAATGTTTAATCTCGGACGGAGCCGAGTGGTAGCTTCAACATTTGCATCAACAAGAGCTTTCATATTTTGATCTTTTGCACGATTCCTTCCATCTAATATATTATTTACGATGACATCGCAAATAAATAATATCACGCAACATTTCAACTTCGAACTTTCCTGATAATTCCTTTATTTGCCGCTTTTATATATGTCACAAGGCATTAAGTGCGATTTGCGGCTTCCCATCACTAGCGGCCAGCGGGTCCTACTCAAGGCCTAATCCCGTCACCAGGGACATCACTAATGGCGGAACTAGTGATGTGCTTTATCCTGTCCAATGAGGATCCCGTAATGGCTTATAGCAAAGAACTAATGCATTATTTTGTGAAAGGAGATGAAATTTTGGTGATGTCGGAATAGTACAGCAAGGTGACACACCTTATCACTTATTTTCCTGAAAATATATAGTTGAAAGATTCTCTTGTGATTTTTTTTATAGCACTTGAAATCAATTCATATTATTGAATAGAAAAAAATCTGGTTGTCATCGAAAGTCAATATAGGTACCTAAATAAAAGTTTGTGCTTAAACAACGTCAGGGATTTTTAGGACTTAATTATCATTAGTATTTCACCGAAGATAAACCTACAATTCTATAAGTGGAATAGTGGTCGAAATATCAGAATATTTTAAATGTTTCATTAAGAACTCAATAAGTGATTTATTTCTTAGCAAAATTATAGCATGATCATTTTATGTTGTGTTCTACAGAATATCCCTTTTTTAACATATATAAATAGCATTAATACACCTAATGTAATTCTTAAATAACTAATCCCTCTTGGCCTATCATCAATTCAATCACCGTCTACAAAGAAACCCAGAAACTTTCTATATTCCTTTCCAAAGAACCAACCTTCTCCCAACTTCTTGTGAAAACGTTTCGACTGTTTAAAATCCCACTGTAGTGGCAAGATTCCCGACGTATTTAGTGAGAGTCCCTAAAATTTCTTGAATCTCTTGTTATTACTTGAATTCACTTTACCGAATTTTTTTTGTCTCTATTTTTTTTTATTGTTATTGTTGTTATTTTACTGCTTATTTCACTGCTTTATTCTCACATATTTTTGTGCACTTGTACTGATATTTAAGTTTGTTATTTCTCTTGTAAGTTAACCCTCTGTCTGTTATGGATATTATAAATAAAAATATAATTCAAATCATGGCAATCCTTTACAAATCTTAACAGGAAAAAGAGACGCACTCACTTACTTAGTTTTTGGAGTTCTTTTTGTATTTCTTGGGAATTTACTATGTAACAATTTCAAGATATTTATGTTTTATTGACTTATTTATTAATTTTCCAATGTAAATTTGTCACTTAAATTTGGTTTACTTTGCTACCGATTTCGACACAACCGTGTCATTAACTAGCAATCTTAAGTAACAAATGATCATTGGAAAATAAAAAGGATTACGTATTTTGAGTATATTAAAAAAAACAACAATAATTTGCTGTATCTCATTTGTGTAAAATTTCATCTTGATGGTGTTATTGGACCAGAGAGAGTGGAGATTAATTCCACATTTGTTACGGCACCAATCTTGCATATTTTTTTATTATTTGTCTTGGTTCCCGAATTAACCGGAAGATACATAATAAAAAGGCAGTAAAACTTAACCATTTTGACATGGAGAGCTTCTAAAATATTTTGTAAAATATTTGTAACATTATATCGCGTAGTTGTTTAAAGAAACATTACATTCAAAGGCTGCGGGTCCATAAGTAGGTAGGTATGAATAGAAAGAATTCGTAATAAAGTATCAGTAAAAAATTAAATATTTTATACGGACGGTGGAACACGTGTTCCCACAAATATTGATGTTGATACTGACATACTTATATTGTAGCAAACCGTCATGATATCTATTCGGAAAAGAACTCGTGTTCTCGATATATTCTAAATGAATAATATTTTATCAGGAACTTAGCATGCTGTCAATTTTGTAACAGGATCATTTTTATCCACGTGGGAATCTGGAGATCTGCTTGTCCAGGATCATTCCTCTCACCGTGGTGCAAGACGGTGGGTCGAGAGAGTCCGGCTGAATAGATTAAAGGGTCTCCCTTAACCGGCCTCTCCCGATCCGGCCCGCCACACAGTTGGTGGGTAGACCCATCGGACAAAGACCTGGACGTATCTCACCCCATGAATCCGGGCACCTCTTCCAAGTCACCAAACGTAGCGACAGATCCAATACTCGCCTCCGAAACTGGGCATAATATGAACTCGAATAATAATTACATAAATTAATAAAAATTCACACTTATTGTGAAATACAAAGCGCATTGAAAGAATTAATAGATTTCAATAGCAGAAACTACTTATGGAAAGATAATGTTAAATGAGAGTGGTTTGTTATATCACAATAAAACACAATCCCCAATCGTTTCATTATTTGTTTCGCGTCTCGGCTAAAAATATTGTTTGTTGCAAACAGATGCTTCCGTTTCATGGGCCTATAAACCATTCAGTTTCAAAGCGATCATTTTATTATAATCGTTTCATATTTTATTAGATTTTTTCCAGCACAAAAAGCTTTTTCCTTAGCGGCGCGGGCGTCGTCCCGCTGTTGTAAAGTTGGGAACATTGGCTACCGGATGTCTTGGAATATTATGACCATCATTAAAATTACTACAACAGAAATCTAAATTCAAAATCGAACAAAATAAACATGTTGATTTCCTTTATTGATGTCGGGTTGCTCTCGCTTTCATTCCGTCATAGGAAACCTAATATAACCTTTATTGTAAACCAATTCACTATTTATTTATGCAAAAGCTAATAAAACCATTTTTTCTCTATTTTCTCAATGTTATTGACTCTGGTGTTGGGAATACTATTATACAGGAATTTATTAGTAAATATGAATGGTAGTTTTTTACAAGGATTCTATCAATTAAGGTATGGGGGCATATCCATTATTTATTGCAATAGATTTGATTACAGCGAGTTCTTCAGTAAAGTTAGTATGTACAATAGTTTTGTTAAAAGTATCAAAATTCTGCTTTATAGGATAGAAAGGGTATGCTGGTGTTTTTTTTTCAAATAATTTATAATATGTGACCTTCCACTTGTTTTGAAGGTGAAGTGTGCAAAATTTCATCAATCTCGAAAATAACTGTAGATTTGTATAAAAACAAGCCCACGGACACTGTCCATTATATTAGGTAGGTTAGGTTATATTTAATCATATTTCGTAACAAAATTTTGTAAAATGTGTTTTTTGGAAAAACATATTAAGCAGCTATAATAAGTAGTTGAATGGTGAGCCCTGGCTTAATGAAATTAGCACATTATTTTATGTCTGGGATTTTCAGGTCAACTCACCATTTTAGAGCTTGCATTTTTATTCCCAGAATTTAGATTTTAAATAACCGCTAAGAAGGACAATGATAATTTTTCCATTTTTTTAAATCAGATTTCAAGCGAATCCGAGTAGACGAACTAATATATGTATAAAAATTGTTTCGCGATGACAATTTGAAAAAAATAGGAATTAATTAAAACAACAAATTTAATAAAACATATTTTTATTATTTTTTTCTGAAGCCCAATGATAATGATAAAATCTTGTTCGCAGCATCCTCGGGTAAATGAGATCACTCTCTCTAATAACATTCATAACCAAATCACGTCCCTCTTACAACAGAAGAAGTGGGTGAAGAAGAGAGTGGCAAAAAACCCGCCATTATTTAAAATGGGGTGAAATTCCATTAAACCTACTCCTTTGTAGAGTGGAAATTACATTCTAATAGCGTAGCAAGCGCCATCTCTGTAGGCAAAGCGAAATCTTTCAATGGAAGCTACTTTAAGAATTCCTTTTTTAAAAAAGTCCGAGAAACAACTTTTGAATTATAATGACAATATCGATAATGTTCTATTAGAATTTTAAAAACTCATTTCAAATTTTTGCTTTCATAATATTTATTTTCTTTGGTTTTCTCTTCTTGATTTACCTACCATTTTCAAAAATAGAATAATTAAGGTAGGTGGGTACCTTAGAAAATTACAGTTTGCAAAATATGTTAATCACTTATTTCCAGGACTAGTATGAAAAAGAAAATGTGATATCGTTTTTGGAATACTAGGCATCATAAACACACTGATTAGGATCTTATTTTTAATGATACCAAAACAAAAACAGTACATTTTACCAATTTTATGAATGCAAAGCAAAACATCCAAAAAATATAACTACATATCTATGATAATACCTACATGTAAAGAAGTAAAAACGAACTAATTGAGTTGTTTTCCAGAAATGTAAGCAATGTTTATTTCATCCATACATTTTTTATATTTATTTCATTCATTTCTCCAATCTTGATGCAAACAAAGATATTTTAAATTTCTTAGACCGAGCTTAATCTTCAATATCCCACTTTGATTGAACATTCTGTCATCACACCGTTCTCAAGAGACTACGGTAAAATCTAAATTAAGATTTAGTATTCTCATCACATAGTTTAACTAATGCTTTTCCATAAATCAACCGTGTTTCCTTAGCTTAACACGTGTTAAACTATCTTCCAAATCACCTGTGCTTGTTATAAACTTAAAACGAATCAAAAAAATACCGAACAGATGCCATTTTATTATGAAGTAATGTCGATTAAGCAGTTGTGCCGATTGGGAGTCGATCCCATCACTAGCACCCGCGTATTTACTCTGGCTTTGTAAATATTTTCTTTGATCGAAGTGATGTTTTTGTTTCCATCATTTTTATAAAGACGGTATCAATAATGCCCGAGGATTCTCGCTTTGTGGCAGAATGCGAAAGTGGTGGAAGGAACCGTCAATCGGTGGTTATAGAACCCAGTTTTATTTTAAAATTTATTTAATTAAAAAATTATGCGAACAAACATAATTCTACTTACTTCTTCTTTACAGGCTTTCTTGCGTCCAGCTTTGGAAATAGGTATTCCTCATTTAGTCACGTAGTTGGTTTATTTGTTCTCCTTGCGAAGACAACATGTTTCCGAATATTGTCAATTTATTATTATTATTTTAAACCTTTCAGGGCCGGTGCTGAGCCAAAGGGCGTCTGGCACCCCTTGTCACAACCATTAGTCGCCTAACTAGTTGATTACTGTAATCAATAATATACAGATGATTTGTATTTTTGTGTTGCGCCGTTTTTATGAAAAATAATTTCAAAGGCGATGTGTAGGATTGTTAGCTAACACCGTTAGATGGTGGATGGTTTAATTTTTTTTTTGTATAATTTTCGATAGCTCACTAGGCATATTCTGTTCTTAAAATCCACGTAGAAGCCCGGCTGGGCGTAAAACCAAATAAAATAAAATAAAAAATTTAATTAAATTGAAATAAAATCATTTACCCTTGAGTTGATTTTTCCCGAAAACATTTGATAAAATTATGTACTACAACTTCCAGCATTATTTTAATAAAACTGAAGTATATCACAGTGCATGATTTTGCGACCCCTGGCCAAATCGCTGGAAGTTAATCGATTGAAGTTATAAACAGTTTCGTTTGAAGATCTTTGTAAATTTTTGCCAAAGTAAATATACCGGCGAATAAGAGATTATACTCCTCCAGATCATCCGGGCTTTGATATGAAGATTTAATGGCTGGGGAACGGTGAAGACAGAAAACAGTATGAAATATGGAATTGGGAACACACATTGTCTGTTTGCGTTTCAAAGTTGTTTCAAAATAATTCACATTTGAGTAAACAGACGGAATAATGACATCATTTTTATTTATGATTTGGCTCAATTGCTCTGGAAATTATCCACCTTTTGAGTGATAGAATTAATTCGATGTAAAATTATTCCAACCGGAGAAAAATAATCCTGTTAAATATCGGATAAATTATTAGTCATTCAGAATATATCGACAACACGTGTTCTTTTCCTATTACATATCATGACAGAATGCAAAAATATTAGTATGTCAATATCCAATAAAAGCTTGTACTCTGGTACCGCCCAGCATAAAATTTGCTTTTCCTTTCCTGAAGACGCTCATTAAAGAACATAAATGCATATTATTAAAATTAATACCGGAAAGTCCAATTTTGTCCGATTTTCCAATTATGTCCTGTGCGTGCGAACCGTATCTAAATTTCGCTAATAAACAATAAACACTGATAATCTCAAGTAAGTATGTTACTGTATATTATCTCCATATATAGTTAGTAATAACATAGATAATTGTAGAAATGTATTATATATTTGAGGTAATTTTGCACAAAAACAGCGCTATGCAAATCATCCAAATATTATTATTAAATTATCAAAAATCCAGTTTTAAAAGTTTGATAGAACAAAGTATTTTATTATCATTTAATTATTATATTTCATGGGTCTGTGATAGCTATTGACGCATTTAGTGCAAGTTTTTAAATTTCATAAATGTGCCTGTCATAAAGTTTTTCCGAGAAATCACAGAAACAAATCAGTTTTCTCAGACGTCTCATTCCACATTATACTTAAAAGAGAAACGATAGAGAAAAGCAATTTGTCACATCTCAATATTTGATCTGCTGTTGAAACCTTTATAAAATCACAACCGTCTTCAATAAAGCATATTTTCCAGAAGGCTGCGGAAAATCTCAACTCTCCGTAGGCAATTTCGCTGGTAATTCCGCGAATTTCCACAAACAATTTTCCACTGCAATACCTCCACAAGATCATTACTGTTCACTCGACTAGTTCCACTTCCCAGCCTCGGCCAATTATTTTTGCTCCACTATTTGCCCTAGCGATTCCACAAGAATTCGAGAATTTTTCACTAGGTTTTCCACAGAATTGTATCCCAAGGCAGTATTTTGCGGAATAACTTGCTTCTCTTATTCCGCCCTCTTTGGTACGTCTTCAATTACTAAACTTGTGGAATTTAAACCGGCGATTTGATCCTTGGAAGAATTCGGATATACGATTGTGGAAAAGTTGAAATACTCACACTTTGGCATTCAAATTCAAGTTAAATTAATTTGTACTCATGGATATGGGCGTGGTCACTACCATTACCTTCGTAAAAACATAATTCTTTACGACTATTTAAATAATTTACTAAGTTCATTTTGTTGTTTCCGACATTTAAATTTAAAAAATCGATTACAATGGTTTAAAGTCAAATTTTTTAGATATGTCTAATTTTAGGGCTTTAAAAAATTAAGTTTATATTTAAATATAAGTTATATTGTAACAAACGCACGTGATTGGAAAAATTAGAACGTATTCACAAGAAAATAAAAATTGCACAATCAAATTAAATTAAATTTAAATACTCTTGTACCACCTCATAACTTTACTTATTGTTTAGAAATATGTTTTTTCCTTTTAAATTCTTTGAATCATTTATTAACTAACCTATATTTTTATTACTTTTATTGTTATTTTTTGTTTTATTACTAATATTTTTTGTTTAATTTAAACAAATGAAAAAATATTTTTGCTGTCCTCTCCTAAACACAAGCAACTGCTTTATTAGGAGAGTGATTGAAATATTAGTGTTTATATTGTTAAAAAATTGTAACCTTGTTTATATGTTTCAATAAAAATAAAAATAAAATTGAATTGAATTGAATAACAGACAAGTAAATATTGTAAAAAACAAATTCCTAGACAGATTTATATGGAAAACAATCATCTATCTTACTTTGTGATTTCACGAAGTAAAATTTAAGATACATACCCACCTGTGAACTGTGAGTGTACATACATAGATCAGCGCTTATATCATCCTGCTCGATAAATTTTATATTTCTAATAAATAAATAAAAGACTTGAATAGCTTTTGTTAATGTCATAAAAACCCTTTTTATCTTATGGATAAAATATATAATCGTAGGTACATACATCATAGAAACAGCACGCTTCAATTATCCGTTTTCATTCGTCCTTCCAATACAAACACAATATTATTTTCCCCGAGATGAACTTCAATATAAACATTATTATACTTAATAAACTCGTGCAAATAAAAACAACTCATAGTTCTGCTTTCCTTTGAGCAGTCCCTCTCACCCGGCCAACCTTAATAGCGGAGAGAGATCAAAGAAATAAATTACAGAAGGTAATTGCTTAGGTATTATAATCCAAACAATCCGCTGTTGCATTCTACCCTGATTCCCTCTCCCCGTCACAACCCCTCACAACCCCATCCAACCCCGTCAACATCAAACTACCACCTCCCTAAGGGCTGTCCGAACAACCTTACATCTGAATGGCTACAATAATTTTTGTATTTTATTTGTGTTACTACTTACATTACGATGATTCGACGAGAAGTATTGATTACCATAGAATATTAATTCATTAGCTTATTTAATATACTAACCATTAACTAAATTAACAATATTTTTAGCACAATTCATGTCTCTTTGTACCTACAGCATCTACTCTGCATAGCTTAGAAAAGTAGTGATGCCTTACTTGGTCCTTCCTCTAACAGTTTTCTGCCTCTCTGGAATTCGGGATGGTATCAAAACGCCATTTTACACTGCTAGCCTCGTTTGTTCTGACTCCATTAGTGACAACTACAATCACCCTCCAATCAATGGCATAATCGTGGAGTTAATATCAATATTAACCTCACTTCCGCTGACATTTTAATATAAATGTACTTTTACACGAGTTTTGGTTAATTGACAAACAAAAAAACTGCTTTTCTAAAATCGGGCAGCATCCCTTATCCTTATTTATAGAACGGTAAATAAAGGCAAGTAATTTTTCTTGTGGCTGCCTTGCAGGGGTTGTTTTTGACTTTTTGTGTCACCAGAACTCCCCCTCTTGCACCCCCATCTGCCCCTCCACCCCTCCCCTCTCCATCCCTATTTGGCCGATAACTTTATAGCTTGTCTTGCAACTCGGTGAATGCAATCAAGATTTCTTTATCTGTTCACAATATTGTGGATATTTTGCTACTTTTCAAAATAATTACCACACGACACAAAGTTAATTCGAAAAATAACAATACAATCCTAAGTGATTTCTGAAAATGTTTATTATAATAGGTTGTTATTTTATATTTTCTTTGCTTTACTCATTGGTTCAACACACTTTTTCTTCTTTTTAATATACATTGCGGATATTATGTATAGCGGTTTTACACTTTTCAGTGGTACAGTATATACTTATTTCTGATGGCGGTGTGTTGTGCGATGTGTTTAATTGTTTTCGGTTTTGAACGCTGATTTCGTTTTAATTTTACCTAATAATTAGATATCAGATTATATGTACTAATAAAGAGTGAAATATACACTATAACATAAATATGTTGCTTGGAGCTGGTTTTAATGTAATGTTTTAATTTCATGGGTTTCTTCAAACATATTTCACGATTCTGAAAAACCTATTCCTAAGAAAAGACAAAATAATATCGACAATTTAATATGAACTCATCTTTGAAGAATGTTATGGCTATAATTTGAATTAATTACAGAAAAGAACTCAAATACGCTCTATGCAAATACGTTTAACTCGACGTCTACTAATATTAATTAGTCTAAACTAGATTAGCCCAAAGAAATTTTAATTTTATTTCCCCTAAAATGTACAACTCACTATAGACAAACTTTGATAATACCATGTCGTGTCAAAAAATATATCAAATCCTGGCTAAAATACACCGAAATAAATATATTTTTCTTGTAGTCAACAGTCAACTGTACATCTGTAGTATTATTTACTTGCATCAATTTTACTTTCGATTGTAACAATAGCACAGTATTCATATACTTGAATAAAATTTATTTTTAAAAAAACATTAGTTGATTAGTTACGTTTGTTTGGCTTAAAACTTCCTATTTTTCATTTTATTTATTGTTTTTATTTTTATATGTTATATTTATTTTATTTATCTTTAGAGAAAATGTACGTTTAATTTTTACCATGCTGGGAGAAAAATGATTATTGCTAATTTATTGAGAATCTCTTCAAATTACCGGTAATCCTGTTAAGTAACAATAATTACTTAGTGGGTACCTAGCTAAGGGCCTAAGTTGATAAGTTGCTCTCGGTTTACGGGTAGGAATGCATAGAGTAAGTAAGTAGGTAAATGAATTAAATTTCAGGGTACGTAACTAGACTTCACCGCTCACAGCAATCTTAAGTCGCGTAATTTTCCTCCAATAAACTTGCTTCTGTAATAAATAAACTCAAATAAAATACGCTATGAAATCTGAAACAAAATTAACGATTCTTAAGCAAATGAAAGTTAACATTTTCTTGTATGGAATCTGCCCCGCGCAGAGCAGATCCATCCCTCTCGCAGAACCTTTGTCATTGCCTTCTTCTGTATGCTCACCCGATTCTGTTTATTTTTCCTAATTATCAAAGTACAGATTTTTGGGGTGGTTCGTACGACAAACAAATTCCTCCGAAAGATCCGCTCGGCTTCGCGTTTTATTTATCCCGGGCAATCAAATGTTTATCAAAGGAAGGGAAACATAAATGTAGATATGGCGCGGTTCGTACAGATGGCGCCTAAATCGAAAACAATTTGCGCAAGCAGATAAAGTGATTTGAATTCCGAATGAAAACAAAAAAATGTGGTGGAAAGAGGAATTAAGCCCTCCTTACATGGGCTTGAAAATTGCTCCAAATCTTGAACATGAAAATTTCAGAAAAGGGGAATCATTTTTGTGAAAATAAGCTGACGAGACTCTGTAAAATAATTTCACATTTAAGTTAATTTATAATCAGAATCTACTAGTAAATGATTAAAAGAATAGATCACACTTATCTACATACCTTCCTAAATATTTAATATACACTTTTTGTCTTATTTCGTAAACTCTTTTATAAAATACTCTCTTATATTATTGTCTCGTGGAAACTTTAAAGGTGGGTACTATTTTTCGTTGTTCAGAAGTTTCAACAGTTTATCCAAAAATCTAAACTTTTTCAGAGAAACATCAGTAAATACCAGGTATTTTTGTTATCATTTGATTATCGAGTATTATTTCAGAGGTCGCGGGTTCGAATCCTGGCGTGTGCAGGTAATTCTTTTTTAATTTTGTTTATTTTTTCACAAAGAATTCATTAAAGAATTTTCCAGAGTGAAAAGTACTCTCATTAGCGCTCTAGTGAAAGATCACCAATCAGAATTGAAACGTTGATTGAAATGGCTTTAGCCAAGTTTAATGACCAGATCCGAATAGTTAGGTACTACCTTCAGCCTCATCACAATCTCGATTGTGGGTGCCATAGTCTCACTATCTCCAGACGTTTGGGACTCTAATGCGGCATTCATTAGAAAATAAACCGTATTCATTTATTTATTTCAATAAAGTGGGTGAAAGAAAGCGAAGTGTTTATCTTGGTAAGCACATGGCGTAATTAGTGCAGACATCATCCATCTTCTAGAAGATGAAATATCAATATGCAAATGTAAAATCATATAATGTCCATTATATTCCCCGTAATGTTATCTGGGTGAAGTCGTAAACTTTTGAATAAAAGTATGTCTATCTGAAGTGACCTGCCAGGTAAGTATGTTTTTCTATATCTGTTTGTAAATTATATAAAATTGTATTTTTATATTAAATTCTAAATGATTTAGTTGGTAGTGCGGTATTGCTAGAATTGATAACCTTCCGGATTCCACAACGTAATACTAGAAGTCAGGGTTTATTTCAGTGCAGAAATTCTGGGACCGTATGTATTCCTCTTTGCCCATAACACTAATGGAGGGAAACAATCATACCAAGTCAGTGGACATCTTCTCTTTAAACTAATATAAAATGATGTTAATGAAGCAATTCAGTTATGTACAATAAATAATGTATATTTCTCACCAAAAGTAATGTAGTAATGAGTAGTAATGCACACGTATATGTCTTCATATGTAAAAGCCCCGAAAAGGGGCGTTAATTAATAAATAAATGATATTATTAGATAGAACCCGGGAACTCGTAATAAATTATATAGCGCCCTTAAGGTGATTTTCCACAAAACGGCGCTATATAAATTATACAATTATTATTAGCATTTAACCTTTTTTGAAACTTTCCACACATTATTCCGTGCAATATTCTTAAACCAAGTCCACGTAAAAGAGTGGCATTGAAAATTCGACAAAAATCGGACCACTTCGATTTTGCACGCCACGTATTTTAAATCGCAAAGAGCCCTGATATAATAAATTTGATTTTACTGCGTCGCTTTGTAACTACTATAGAAAATATTTGTTTTAAGATTCGACATTTGCAAAAGATTTCAATCAAATCAAAGATTATTGAATCTTTGATCAGTAAATTGAAATATTTGTATAACTCAAAATCAAAAGAGTTTGCTTTTTGCCAAATCAATTCGAAAAAATATATTTTTCTTTTCAAAGTGGAAAATAAAATTATAAAAATCACACTTAACATTTTTTGCATCTTTTTAATATACTAAAATGAAAACATAACACAAATCAGCAAGTAAAATAAAAAGCTTTCAAAATGAATAAATTCCATAAAAAATATACAAAAAGGTTCTAATTTGATAATAAGTTACCCTCGTTCATTTCCCTTTCCTCTCCATTATGATTCATTAAAAATTACAAAGCAAAACCTCCCTCTAAATCCTACCACCCTCCTTAATAAAGGTATCACTGCCTCAATAGGTTTGTTCTTGTTTAATTTCCTTTGAAAATTGAGCCTCGGACTAGAATAATAGGAGCTTTCTATTGGTCGAAAGCCGAGCACAAAGCATCCAATCAGAAAACGGAATCAGTTGTACGTCTGGGAGATGGGTCGTTTTAACTTCACTTATTGAAAATTTCCACGATAAGTAATTTGTCTGAAGATTTGAGTAGTCTTGGATAATAGGTTCCTTAATTATCTTTTACGTGAATTGATTTCGATTTCAAAAAATTAATCAGCTGTTAGTTTTCAGGAATATTATTCAAACAAAAACGAGTGATATTTATAATAACACATCAACAACTTTTACGAAAAACGATCCAATGGAACCATTAAAGGAACTAAGAAATGCCTTGATCATTTGACATATTTTAAAGTACCTGCATCAATTCCATGAAATAAATACCTATTACCCGTATCAGGAAAATAACACTTTTTTTTTTAAATAGCATCTCACCTATATTTCCATAAATGAGAGAGTGAATGCACACAAAGATAACTTTCTAACTAGATTCTTACTCACGGAGAAAACTTACTAAAATAAAATATTGCTAATTTACTAAAAATCTCTTCAAATTATTCTTATTTCGGTTAAAACGGGATTTCAACGAAAGAATTGACGCACGCGTATATAATGTTAATTAAGTGTTAATCTCAAGTGACCTACCAGGTAAGTATTGTACTGTATATTATCTCCATAAATAGTTAAGTTAGATCACTGTAGAGATGTATTATAAGTTTGTACAGCGCCCTTGAGGTGATTTTGCACAAAAACGGCGCTATACAAGTCATCCAATTATTATCATTTATTATTATTTAAGCCGTCCTCAAGCGTGGTTTAAGACTGGTAAGCAAACAAACACCGTGGTAATCATAATAAGTCATGTTTTCACTGTTCTGACTTTACTAGCCTCGTAATATTTACAACAAGTTTTTATTAAGTTTGCAATTTTTAATTTCTTAAACATTATGTTTGATTTTTATGCAATTCAATCTACTAAAGTTTTATCTCCCGAATGATGAACATTAGGAACAAACCATTCCTTAGCGCTGAACTTGCTTGCACAATTTACATTTAAGCTCGAGAAAGCTCAGTGTGTGCTTTAAACTTGCAAGATGATTGGCGTGTCGCGTGCGCTTTAGTCTGATTATTTACCAACATATCTCTATTACCCAGAAATACAGCCTCCCCGGAACTTCCAGCATGCAGCCTCATCTCACAACATAAACGTACACGTAGATACATGTTCAGACGCAAATTTCGTCTTCACCTAATAATTACTCACGTTTGGAGCAGTGTTTGCCCAGACTGAGTCGATCTTGGAGCCACGTCGTAGAAATAAGGGATGCTAACTTCAGAATGCAAATTTGAATGTACCTTCGACATACAAGTAGTCAATTAGAGCAGATTGGATGTTTCATCGAAATAAAAAAAAATGCAAAACAATACATTTAAGTGTTTACGATGCTAATTGTTAGTACCTAAGCATTTTTGAAATTTCAACTATTTTATTATTTGAGAGGTGGATTTGTGTGTCCCGGGAACCATTTATTCGATAACCAACACCTCTCCCATAGGTGACTCCAAGTAGTTCGCTACGTTTGGTGCCCGTGTTCATTGGGTGAGGTGTGTTCAGCACATGATCCTGCATACCATCTCCGTGGCGTGCAGAATCAGTAGAGGCTGCTTTGGGGAGACCCTTCGATCTCTCCAATTGATCTCTTTTGACCAATTGTCTTTCATCGCAGCGAGACGGATATATAATTCATCCGTCACTCCTGGAGACACTGATCCCTAGATTCCTGCCCACCCCTCATACATCTTCCTTCCCAGAACTTCATCTCCTTTCTTTCTTTAATAAGATCCTCCACACAGCATCCCCAAAGATGACAAGGGCCCTGAGGGAAATTATTTTCCTCAGGCCATCCTGTGTGGAATTACTATAATTTTTTTTTTAAATTGATGAAATGGCCCATGTGAAAAATGTGTAGGAACGTATCTATCTTTCCTAAAAGTGCAAGATTTTCAACTTAAAGATGTATGTTTTAGGTACAAAAACATACGTTCTTTTTCGAACGACAACAAATGTTGAAGAAAAAAAAATGACAGTTCCCTTTTTTTAGAAAGCTTTGCTTTATCTATAAATACTTATCCCAAAAGGGTAGCTTTATTAAAATTATTATTTTACAGCGGGAAAGGAGTGAATATAAGTGGATGCAGACAATAATACTTCCGCTCACAATGGTACAAAAAACTGAAAAAACTCCTCCACTTTATGAGGAATGTCCCGCTAGCCATTCTGAGAAGTATTTACAATAAAAAATTGGGTCTTTAATTTTATTTATTTATTTTTCATAGCCTCCATAGAACAATTGTACACCATATAATCATACAAAACGTATGAAATGATATATATATGCACATCAGATCAATATCACACCCATATATATTATACAAACGATACTAACAAATATCTGGGGTATTTAGAACTGGACTCAATGCCGACAGGCAGCTCAGTTCCGAGCTTCGAGTATGAACGGAGTGGGAGATCTCAACCCTATAACTTTGCAAAAGGTGATGGTATGATCGCTTTGAAGAATGAAGGAAGAATACCATTGAACATGGTACAAGTCAAAACATACATAGGTACGAGCACTTAGAAAGGGGGGTGGTGAATTCCTATCTAGTACTTGGCTCAATAACCTTACTATTTTCGTGACATTACAAATAATCCTATTGCAAAAACAAAGCATTGTTATACTCTAAACATAACTTCTACGTAATATCACAAACTGTTTAATCCGTTTGATAGAAAACCCTATCGTAACAATCGGATCGCAATCTTTAGAGCACAGGCGTCATGTAAGATTGCTGTTCTTGTTCTACCGGTATTACAATGGAAGGTGCTCCAAGGAACAAGCGTCATTGATCCCTTCGGCAATATATAGTCGGGAAACACGCCAAAGGCACGCCCTATATTTGTACACAGTTGACATTTGTCACATGATTAAGAATCGTTTCTATGACTCGTTTTTGAGTTCAACAGCTCGGCGGTAGAATGATTTGCCGACCTCTGTGTTTCCTCCCTCCAACAACATGGAAACCAAGACCCACACAGTGCCATCCACAAAGATGATATAGGCCTTAAGGGAAATTCTTTTCCTTTGGGCTACATTTAATAAAATAGTAATAATTTTGAAATAACAAAATAATCAACATTTTGATAAAAAAATTTTTAGATTTCATTATAATTTTGAAGAATGTAGACTGACGTAACATTCTGTTTCTTATCCCGAAATTCAACACGTGTTTCTTATTCTCTTCGCCAGTTTCGTCCTTGATGCTCATCTCTCCTGACATTTGTATTATTTTACCGCCGCCATTTTTGTTGTTCTACCCTCTCCCCGACCCTCTTCCGACTCCTTTCCCCATGGGACCCTTTGTGTCTACTTCCTGTGGCGGGAAAAAGATGCGAGCTTTGAATTTGGAATTGTTATTCTCTTTGTCGGGATCGGTTACATATGAGCGATCTGGGATCGTAATGTGACTGTGACATATTAGGAAATTATATTGGTACAGAAAAAAATATATATAAAATAAAATAGCTTACGACGGTATCCGTGAACGAGCAGTCAAGATTTTGCTGCGGAACCAGAAGCTGTAGGTGACAAACCCGGCATACATATACATATTTTATTGATTTTGATTACTAACTATTTCACAAACAATTTAATATAAACAATAATCATATATAGCATATTTGCAGCATGTTTTGGAGTCTTAGATACTATTAGTTACGCCCTTGGTAACGATCAATATTCAGAATCGAAACCTTGCATAAAATTTCTTTAACCGTTTATAATATATATATTTATATTGACGAACAGCTTTTAGCTTTTACTGTACATAGTTTATAAAAAAATATATATTGGTATATAATTAGTACCTATTAATAACAATAACATAATAACCATATGACATATACAAGCAAGTAAATACGTATATGCACACAAGACTTACTTGTATGTAGTACAAACCTGTCATATAAAATAAAATAAAAAATTCTATAAAAAATTTTTTCTTCAGAAATAAAAATAATGGATTTAATTATTATCTCGTTTGATTGAAATTAATTAACATGAGTAGCAATTAAACGTCAGTGTAAAATATAAAATAAATTACAAAACTAAATTGAAATGTATTAATTGAGAAACTTGGAGTTTTTTTTAATGTAAATTCACTATGGAGTACAAACTGCCATACAAAAACAATAAAATGCCCACTCGTAAGATATAGAAAACTGTGAGAGAAATAATGGACTTAATATTATTTATTATCAATGGAAAATATTATGAATTATATGTTATTATTTTAGAAATAAATTAGTTGACCGATCTAAATAGGTTTACTGAAAGCTAAACATTCTCAAATTTGATTTAACATAGTTTCACTTGCTCTGAGAAGTTTCAACATTTTTGCGGTATTTGTTAAAAAAAATATATATATATATTCTAAAAGAATTTGAAAATTCAACTTGATTGTCCCCTAAGTAAAAACAAATCAAAGTCTCGTCATTGCACTCCCATCTCAGGTGCCCTCGAGTGAAGACGGCGTCGATATTCCACTGTGCCATGCGGGCGTCGGCGTCGGTCGCGACAAGTGGCGTCATTAGGCCACGCCACGCTCCGGCCGCGTGCGCTCGCCCCGTGGGATGTCCGCACGCGTGCAACACGCGGCCACTTGTGGTCGATCACCGCTACTACCATAGCTAAAATACTTTGAAATTAGCGGTGCCCGTTGACTGCGGTTGTTCTGGCTACTAATCCGAGAAATGTTTGATTTGTACTGTAAGCTAATAATGGTGCCATAAAGTACTTTTACAATAATATTAAAGAAATAATATTATATAAATTGGGGTGGAAATACGTAGAGTATCATAAAATATATGTTTATGACATCTCAGTTACTCCATAATTCTGTTATGTTTATTTATAAAAGTTTTAGTCAATATTTAGTCATTTTATATAAATTTTATTCATTTAATTTCGTTGTTTTTTTTAAATATAATGTTAATAATTCTCCGCGAAAAGTTCTGTATTTTACTGAACTTTTTTTTACTGGTGTATTTTCAGAAAAACAGCGCTATACAAATCAGCCAAATATATCTGTTATTACGTTTGTAGAAACTATATTATTCTACCGGTATTTTAATGGAAGATGCTCAAAATAACTAGATTCAATGAGCTGATTGGTTCAGACTCGCTCAGTAGCTCGGTTGAGGAATGAGTTCACGGCTTTTGTGTTTCCTCCATCCTACAACTGGGTTCTCTTAAAGATCCATATTCTTTCTTTCTTCTAGAAAGAACTCTTTACAAAACATTCCCAAAGAGGCAAAGACCGGGCCACTTTTTTGGTCCAAATCCTAGGAGATTTCATTTCATATCATGCTCATTTGCACCAAAATGATAACAATTCTAGAAGCACATTGCATCCTGTGATTCATCTTCCTCGTCTCTAACACAGTCATTGCATATGTTCTCGGAATGAATTATCTCGCCCTAAATCTTTTCTGTTCTACGTAATTAAGTAAATGACATTGATGCTAGTCCCATCAGCCTAAAATACACAATGAAATGATGAATGGAAGAAAAAGAAACTATGAATGAGATTTCTTTTGCCAATCATTTGTTCTGTAAATCAACGGGTCCGCTCAAATGTGTTAGCTGCTAAAGAATAAACTATCAGAATCCTTTCATCATAGATCAACCGCTTCTGTGGCCAGATAACGCACTGGAAACTATGTTTCTTTCAGCATTGATTGTACGATTATGCCAGAGAGGCTGCGTTAATAAACGCCACTCAGAAATATTCCGAGAAGCCAATGGGCCGCGAGATCTACGAATCCTCAGTTCATTTGTCTTAACAAAGCGCCTCTATTACTTTTTGGCTTTCTTAAACTGCTGGAAACAAGAGAGTATATTATCAAAGCGATGTGGTAAGAGTGAAGAGTGAATGAATAAGGAAAGACCACCTAAGACGAAACATGAAACATGTTGTAAGATTTTACCAGCTTTCTTTATTAATTATTGTTTATTTTATCGATTTTTTGTCTGATATCTCAGATTCTCTACTGTCCATGAGTAGAGATATTGACTGTCAATAGAGGCTATAGAAAATTGGGTGGAGAAGTACCTGGCTACTCAGATCGGCTTACTAAACACAGTTCAGCCCGTTCTAACAACGCACGCGCGCTGTTCCAATATTGGATAGTGACATCTCACAGGGGCTGTACTGAGTATACACAACCACACTGGAATAAAAGACAAATACACCAAATTTTATTTTTTTTTTAAATGAATGATAAAACGGTGATCATAAATTAAGTAAAATTTTGAATCTGCCACCTCTGGGTCCATAATCAAAAAGATTCTAACTATTAAAAAATTCTATATGTGTGATCAAAATTCTATACGTGTGTCAAGAAATTTATTTATACAAAAACATAATTAATAACAGAAAATAAAACTCAAACTAAGTTTTATCTACATTTGATTTTTTTAAATAAAAATGTACCCCATAAAAAGCTACGTTTGTGAGGGAGGGGAGTTATTTATTTATATAAGAAGTTTTTACTATTTTTTTTTATTAAAAAAAATGTCTTTTTTCAATTTTTTTATATTTATTTTCATTAAATTGGTATAGCTTTGGGTCAACAGAACTACGAATACACAATAACAAAAATATTTAATAAATTATCATATTCTTTAATAATAAATGGCATGCTAGCATGTAGTTCTGTTGACCTAAAGCTACATTAATTAAATAAAAATAAATTTTAAAAATACGAAAAAAGATAGAAGAATGAACGTTATGATATATTAACATCTTGATACAGTCCACATCAAGCAGACTCCATTCATCTCCAGACATTGTTACTATGTAGCTTCCTTTGATCCGAGATCAAGACAATTATCATGTCATCACAATTCAGCTCAGGAGATAATAAAAAGAATCACACTAACAACAACGGGAGCCATCTCCTCACTGAATAAATTCCCTGCTGAGCATCTGTCGTCGGCTGGAAAATCGTAAAACGTTGATAATAATAATAATAATAATATTACCGGGCCTTAGCGGGCTGTTAGTTCTTTAACCTTTATTATTTTAATGGAATATGCTCAACAGAACTAGATTCAATCATGCTGATTTGTTCTGACTAGTGTGAAGGAATTACGTACGGGTCACTATGGTCCCCCCATAAAATCACGTACGATCCGAAGGGGGTCACTAGGGTCCCCCTATAAAATCACGTCCGATCCGAAGGGGGTCACTAGGGTACCCCTATAAAATCACCTACGATCCGAAGGGGGTCACTAGGGTCCCCCATTAAAATCACGTACGATCCGAGGGGGTCACTAGGGTCCCCCATAAAATCACGTACGATCCGAGGGGGTTCTTAATTCTCCTTTTGCCTTTCCAGTAAAATTAATACATTATTATTTAATGCACTAGTGCGGACATGCGTTCATGTACTGCTATACTCGTATTGAAACCTTTTCAGAGTTCGCGACATTGTACCAAAATAATTAAATATATTTAAAACAAAATTAAGAATGATTAAGCGAACTCAAATATGAATAGTTAATATATTATTACTGTAACCTTTTACTGTAAAACGCACTTGCGGCTTATGTGCCTTTACGGATATTATTGATCGGTTGGGAGGCAGAAAAATGATCGGAATTGGATAGCAATATTTTTTTTTTTTTTTTTATATATTAACTCCACACAGGAGGCCCTGAAGAAAATAATTTCCCTCAGGGCCCAGAGGAAGGAGTGAACATGGGTCTTGAAGAGTCCCGTGTTGTAGGAGGGAGGAAACACAGAGGCCGGCAGTTCGTTCCACAGCCGAGCTGTTGAACTTAAGAACGAATCGTAGAAGCGACCCGTTCTCATGTGACAAGTGTCAACCGTGTACAAATGTTGGGCACGCATTTGGCGTGTATCCTGACTACGCACCGGTGCCGAAGGGATCAATGACGCTAGTTCCTCAGAGCATCTTCCATTGTAATACCGATAGAACAAGGACAGCATACCTACCTGACACCTGTGCTCTAAAGATTGCAGTCCGTTTGTTAAGATTGGGGAATCTATCAAACGGACCGCCCGTTTTTGCACAGAGTCAAGGGTTTTTTTCAGGTATTTAGGGGCTCCGGACCAGAGATGGCTGCCAAATTCGACAGTAGGGCGCACTTGCGATTTGTATAGGGTCAGCAGTTGTGTACTATTAAAGTATCTGCGGGCCCTGTACAGTACGCCCAGCTTCTGAGAGGTTGTGTGAGATTGTTTATATATAAAAATAGGAACGGGATGATTGTTTTTAAATTCAGATTAATTTCAATAAAACTCAGCACAAGGGCAGAGGTTTGTTTCTAGTCAAAGCAGTATTAATTTTCAGATTGCAATGCAAATTCACACAACCATTTTCAAAAGGAAAAGAAAAAGAAGATCAAAACCTATAACCCTTTTCCACTCTACAGCTTAGGGAGTGTACTGATAATACAACAGCTTTTTTATTGTAATTTTGTGCACATAATTTAAACGATTTTACGGTGATTGCAGTTCGCGTTTTAAGGGTTAAAAGAAATAATGTATTTCGGTCTGTTTTTGAACGGAAAATAATATTATTGATTTATTTATTTAATCTGTGGAGCACACATGCGCTAGTTTTATTCTTCAACTCTTTCTCAGCTCGTAACTCTGAACGATTCCAATAAATGATTTCGTACTTGAAACAACAAATTCTTTCGAAAACGCTTTCATAGATAGGTTTTGATATTTGGTTGCGAAATAACTCCTGCCATAATTTAGTATTGAGAAAATAGTATCTTAATCTGAAAATAATCAAGTGTAATCAGAACCTAACCTACCTAATTATATCCGTGTTAAAACGAAATTTCAGGTTATATTTCAGAGAATCTACGAAAAACATCGTAAAATCCTGCCTACCTTTAACTATATAAAAAATGCCATGTGAACATAACTTTACTTTTTATTTTTTTTCTTTTTACGTTCTAATTTTTAATTTCTACTTTTTACTTTTTACTTTTTTCTTTTCACTTATCGCTTTTCAGTTTTTACTATTCACTTGTTAAGGTTAGATTCGCCGATCATATTAGTTCGTAGTTGCAAATATTATACTAGTTTAGTTAAAACAAAATTAAAATTAAATGTTTTTTTAGGTAATAATAATAAAAGAATTTGGCATTCTCAGACTATAAAAATATTACTATTCGTTATTTCGGCTACTGGCATTATACCTAGCTCTCTCATTCAAAATTTAGGCGAATAAAAAAAAATAATAATAATTGGAAAACTTGTATAGCGTCGTTTTTGGGCAAAATCACCTCAAGGGCGCTGTACAAATCTATTTATGTAAAGAAAATTGTCTGTAGCGGGCAAGCGGCGTGAATTTGATTTTAAAAATCTACTGTATTATTTTTAAGATTGATGAAATTTTGCACACTTCACTATCAAAACAAAAGGTTAACCACCCCATCCCCCTATCCCAGCTCTTAAAGCAGAATCTTGGTACTTCTTGATTAAATTTTGCACACTTGACGTTCAAAATAAGAGCACAATTTATTATTGTGAGACCGGGCAAGGCCGGGTACTTCAGCTAGTGGAATATAAAAGTACGTTTATAAGAATTCGGAAGTCGGACGCAAACAATCAAAATGTCATTACTTTCTTTGATCTTATTAAAGCATTTTTCCCAAAGATTTATTTGAATGATCTCTTTCACCTAAACTTTCACGGGTGAACGTGATATCAATCGAGAAAAACATCATAAGGTATGACAATCATAGTATTTATTGGCAACAAGGTCCCTTGATAATATGTTATAAGCACAAGTATCTACTTGATAATAGATATATTCAGTTTTGTTTTTGAATTTGGGACTTACTCTGCTCCCTGTATAGTCAGATGAGCAAACAATAAACTAAATAAAGGACATGAAAAGAGCGTCCCTGTTTTAAATAATGAATAAATAACAGACAAAACAAGGCTTAAGCAAATAAATGGGGCAGGAAGTAATACAATAAATAAATAGCTATCATTATTTCAAAGGAGCAACTCGTTAGTAGTAATGATAAATGAAATTCTTTTAGTTACTGTGAAACATCTTCTCTCTAGAGGGGCGATTTACGAAATTCAAAACATTCGTAAGTATACTTACAATAAAATAAATAAATAACACAATTTCAACCAGAATTTTTAGTTCATCACAATTTATTTCAGTTTTGTAAGTAATTCTAATCATGAGATATGAACTTTTTTAAATTGAAACCAAATAAACTACCACGCCTTTGTTTCGTTAATCATTTGGAAGAAGACAAAAAGAGTGTTAAATTTCGGGCGAAAGTGGGTTGATAAAAATGCTAGGTTTATAAAATGAACACGAAAATCGTGGATTGTGGACCGCGAAAAAAACTTAATCTAGTATGTGCTCTAGAGAGAATCTCGAACTGTGCAAATTTTTTTTAAAGTATTTCATCGATGTTCCTTTTGTCCCAGTCTCCTCCAATTGGTACAATTGCCATCCTAGATCACCCATTTCCCCTTGCAAACGATGGGGGAGTGCCGGACAGATGTCACCGCGGCATACTGAAAAAATAAGCCCAACAACGAACCGAGACTAATTCGCTTTGGTCAACAAAGCGTGCTTAATAGGGACAGAATTGTCAATACACACAACTGCACAACACACACTTGTTTTCTAACGTTGCAATGTGTATTTTAAGTAAGAAAATTTCCACAATTGTGTTTTTTATGAAATACAACAAATGATTCGTGTAAATTCAATTCCTCTCTACTAATTTTCATTGAAGTTTAAAGTGGGATATAATTGTTGTTAAGCTCCTTGAATAAATGCAAAAAACTTTGATAGAAAGTGGAAATTAAACTCGTTCACCACGCTAATGTTACCTGAACATTGTAAAATCACTGCAATGCTTTATAGGAACATTCATTTCATTCTAGTTTTTAAATATGTTCATCTATTTGGTGTTTTCTTTTGTTTTTGAAAATGAATGAATGCAAATTTCAGAAGCGGAAATTAACCTATTTCCCTACATCCGATCGAGCTGAAACTCGCTTTTAAGTGTCGACCACTTACACACGTGCGGACATATACGCATTTCTCTGAAATCGGACGACATCACAGCAGTTATAATACGAAATAAATGTCGGTGGCGCGGTCTACTCCTCCTGTGAAGGAAGATTCAATCCTAAGCCAAACCAATAAAACTGTTTTTTAGTATACCGAAACGATCTTCCATTGATTGACTTTTAGTCACATTTTCCAACTAACTAACCATCAGGCCGTTTCCCCGCAGGGGTAGGCAGAGAGGGCGGACCGACAAACAACTTGGTCTTGGCACACACTCCTTGCCTCATTCACATACATACATCGTCTCATACATACTCTTCTATTATTCTGACTCTTGACATGGCCCGACTTAGTATCTGGTTCACTTGGTCGTGCCATGTCTTCCTCGGGCGTCCCCTACTTCTGCTACCATTCGCATTTGCGACATATATTCTCCTTACACTCTTTTCTTTACTCATTCGCTCCACGTGCCCAAACCTTACTCATTACGATTACATCAACCTTTCAATTTTAGCGGATCTCCAGGTTTCTCGCATGATCATATGTGGTTTTACCACACATACGCCTCAGAAATCTTATTTCTACAGCATTCAGTCTACTTTCATCCTTGCTTTGCCAGTTCCATGCCTAACTTCCATACATCATGGTAGGTACCAGCACTCCATTGTGAACTGCTAGTTTCGCTTCTTTGGACATTTTATGGTAGCGCCAATTGCGTTCAGTCCTTCATTAATGGAGTTACCTGCATTTACCCTTCTTTCAATATCTCAGTCAGCCTTCCCGTCTCTCGTAAAAATACTTCCTAAATACACAAACTCATCCACCTGCTTCTAGTATCCCTCATTTACAACTATATTGCACACTGTTTTCGTACTCTCTCTTTCAAACACCATGACTTTAGACTTACTTTCATTCTTCATACATACTTCGTTATTCCTAGACACGAGAGACTGTATCTATCTACCTAGCATTATCCAACCCAACTAAATCCCGCATAAATATAGGAGTATTATAAAATGAAAAAATGTATCAAAAATCCACAGAATTTACTCTCCCTAATTCAAAAATTCTGCAAATTGAACAGTTGTTGCCTTTTTCGAATTCCACTTCATCACATTTATACTGCCTTACCAGTTCAGAAATGTAGATCTTCAACTGTGTGTCTTAAAAACTCGGCGAAAATCTCAATACGGTTTATTTAATATATCTGTGTACATACGTGCAAGTTGGATTAGAAAAACCACTTTGAAATAAAATGCGAGAACGCGACCAATGTTAGTGTCGTCACAGGGCATAATAAATGAGCAAGGGTAGTTCTGCCGCTGGTTGTTTATGCGACTAGACACAAGGCTGACAGGGGGTTGTTTTTGTGTTTTTTAGGGGGAGCAGGTAACTCGAGAGCTTCCCGAGGGGTGAAAGGTTAATGCGCTGTGCTCAATTCGATTATTGAAGGTTGATTTTAAATGGCAATCGTATAAATTAAAACCTTTTGAACTTAGTAACTCATTCTTCTAGTGTTGTATCAGCGTATATTTTTTAACATGTATTGCAGGTTTTGTCAATCCTATACACACATAACAATTTACGAAACATAATAATAGATATATGAAATAATAATATATTTTACAGCCTAAACTTGTTGAAATGTCACGAGATCTAGAGATATCATTTAGCAGCACCATGATATATCTTGTCACGCTAAGTTGGACCAGAACGTTCCTTCTGCCACGTGGAACACATAACAAATCGTGGTGTCACCCCTGGAGGTAATTGTTCGGTATGAACAATTTATAGCATTCAATAATATATGTGCTTTCAATTTACTGTATTAAACTGTGATTTACTATAAGGGCCCCATTCATCCTAGATTTTAGATTTTCGTAGTCACGTCTCAGAAAACAAGTCAGATGCTTGAATCTTGGGTAATCAATCACTATGCAATATGCGAATAGGTGAGTTCCTGTATTTTTTAATGCTTACACTTACTCTCTCTTAACGCTGTTACTCTTCAAAAACTCTTATTACCACCATCGTATTCTTCGTTTCAAAAAAGGCTTTGTGCAGAATCCTTCAAATGAAAAAGGATTAGTTGGTTATTAATTCAATAGTCGTTTTTACACTGGATTTTTTTGTTGTTGTCTAAATCGATCAAATAGTATTTTTTTCACCCAAACTTACCCTATTTGAACTGTGTATATTCAGTGTGCCAGTGTGACAGTATTATATTTGTATAACATCATTAAATAAATGTTCATAATCTTCATTTTTAATCAAAGTTTAATTTATCTCTTGAATCACGGTGGCAGAAACTAAATGAGCTGAATTAAAGCGGGAAAAAGCTGAATCAAAGAAAAACAAGGTAATTTAAGAGTACAATTTTTAACACATTGGTTTGTGCAACGAATTATACCCACATAGTATTATTTTCTTGCATAATATGTGATTCTAACTAACTCCTCCTTGTAATAAATGCCTTCTGATTGCTTCAATAACATTCATACAAAATTAACATTCGTTACCCATTTTTTTCGTGTGAATAACGCACAAGAGTCCCAACGGATCCCGACTGTCCGGAGCCGGTTTGACTACGGCAGCCCCGATTCGGGAATGTTGTGCGACTGAAGGGGTAGGAATGGGAAGTAAATGGGGAAGACGATAGTTAGGAGGTTCCAGGCTTTTCAAATTCATATCTGGTCACTCAGAAATTGCTTTAGGAACCCACTCTTACTTCATATAATATAGTCTCAAACATTCCGTTAATACGACTTGCATGACTATTCAAGAATTGTATTCACTTGATGAGGTATCCCCAACTTAATCTTCTCTCCACCTGCACATCACACACTTTCCTAACACTACTTTCAAATTGTCTTTTAATAAAGTTGTGAAATAGTTTTGATCGATACTTTTATGTTTTCATTGTGAAAAACATCAACGTTTTTTTAGAGTGGAACTAAAAATCGTTTTGTCTTGAGACATGTGCTTGGTAGAAATCATTTTAAACACGCATTTGCCGAACATAAAAATAAATTCCTACGCAAGTTACCTATTTATTACAACATCTTGGAAAGAAGTTCATCAAATCCAACATGAGATGGCCCCAACTTCTTGGCTTTATAATAATAATATGACGGATGGCCGAAAAAACGGAATTAACAGCAGATTTATAAAAAAGCCCTGGCGCGTAAACACGCCGTACAAAAATACAAGTATGATTTAGGTAGATAATCATTTATCAAATTATTAAATGGCCTGTGTAGTTTGGTTTAATTCGGCTCGGGATGGATGGGTCCACGAATAGATGATATTTTCAATATCGTACTTGAGACCGTAGTGACGGAACAGCTGACGGAGGTATTTGAGGAATGTACCTCGCCTTGTATGAGCGAGATTAGCTTTGGATGAAGTGTGGAGAGTATTTCAAGATTACGGAAAGATCTCCATATCGCAGTGATTTATTCGGGGCGATGCGCGATGGGCTGTCATATGCAAGAGTGGTTCCGCTGCGAACTGCGTTAGGTATATATTGCTAAAGGTTTTTCGGAGTTTAAAAACTCTGAATAGACACCATTTGGTCAACAGGCAACCTTCCTAGATAGGAACCAATATCGACCTTACAAAACATAATAACACCTGTACATATTTAATAATATGTACGATATTGATAAATCGTTACTATGAACTGAAAAATTAGAAAGATTAACGCATAACTACTTTTGTACATAAGTTCACATTCATCAGGAACTTAATAATACTGAACACTGAAACTTATGAAATTACATGAATAATATATTTCATCAAAACAATATTCAAAAATCATTATATTATTGATGTAAATATGTGCAATTTATCATTCATTACGTTATTCAGATGTGGTTATTTTGTAGCTGGGTTCCTATCAATTTCTTCATTAATTTTCTAATGTTTTTCAGTTCGTATTTATGCTTTGTATTGTGATATTATTGGATAAGTACTTGTCAGTAAATAAATGTAATAAAAATGTTATGTAATGTAAATTATAAAGTGCATCTAGAAACCAGATATACAAATCGTGCAATGTCTATTTTAAAACTCTATTGATATACAGCCCATTTCTCTTGGAATGCGATGATTTATATGTGCTTGAAAATCTCGGTCGTAGTCATCACCGCGACTTGTTCAAGATACCACAAGGCAGAACAGATGTTCTAGCACAGCACATCACGACGAAATGAATTACGCTATTAAATGACATTTCTAAAACAGATGTGTATTTAATTACTCTTTACACAACCTTAAAACGTTTTTTTGCATACTTCTCTAATGGTAAGATTGCTAAAATAATAATTGGTCATTTGAACCAGATACTTTGTGAAATGACATTATAATAGAAAATAAAACAATTACTTAGGAAACACTACTTTTATTTTTTACACTTAATGCCGACAGGGTTTTGTTACAACCGTCGCGCGTCGCTTCATCAGGGCTGTATAATACGGTTCCATGATAACTCAACACAGTGACAATTCAACACATTTTTAAAAAGTGATATAAAGTCATTAGAAACGATGAAAAAAAATTTTTTTTAACCTAACCTAACCTACTTAACCCATTTAATAAAGTTTTTGTTTCATCACTTTCCATGACTTTATATAACTTTTTAAAGAAGTGATGAATTATCATTGTGATGATTTATCCGGTCACCGTATAGTACCATATACATATAAAGTTGTGTTTGCTAAAATAATAGCTCAGAAAACGAACTTAAAACATCAAACAGAAACTATGCAAATTACTCACCAGTTCGAGTGATTTTAGTTCACACATTATATATAGGATTTTATTAAAAGATGTGTGAAAAATACCTAATTTCTTTCATTATCAAACCTTTTTCGATACGAACTTGTTGATGTTCTTACATTAAGTATTTGTAAACAGTTGGTACGTAATTTAAATCATCTGAGTTCAAAAATTGTAACGGTTGACTATTTTTTTAATTGTGCTCAAGCTTTATTTATAGTAATCTATTTTAATTAATATTTATTTTTTTAATAGTAATTTCATATTTTTAAATGGTTTATTTACTAAAATAATATGTTTGGTTTATTATTACGCGTGCCAATTATTTCGCCTTCCGAAGGCATTATCAAACTGAAACTAATGTTGAACCACCCAAAAGTTTCCGGATATTATGAGTGAGCATTACACTAAGTTTTCAATGAGACTGAAGGAATTCTGAGCACATTTCTTACGGCAGGAGAATATATTTATCCGAGGGTGTTTAGATTGGAAACACCGAGCCGAGAATTCATGAGAAATTGACAAATTAATGCTGTCACGATCAACTGGAGAAAGAAAGACAGCTATAAATCTGCTTATAAAAATGTATTCTTTGATAAGATTAAGATAAATTGATGTCTTTGAAGAAAGTGCGGCAATAATTTTCGTTTCCGTATTTATATTTATTTATTAAATATCTACTGTTTACACCCGGCTTCGCCCGAAGATCAACAGCTTTTCAAAAAATCTTATTTCTGAAATGAATAATTGAAATTAATAGATCCAGAAATGTTGTCTTGCTTCATTTTTTTTATTGCTGGAATAATAATTTAAAGCTCCATTGCTCACGATGGAAGTAAATTTGCGAGATAAAAATAAGTGGGTTAAATTAACTTTAGCTTCAAATTTATGACGCCAAAGCTCAGCGTTTTTTTTCCTTCCACTGTGAACAATTGGAATAATTTAAAAAATGGCTTTTTTTCGAAACCTCAAAGCTCACGATGAAAATAATTGCAAGATTAAAATGGGTGCGTTGAACTAGGAATTTCATTCTGAAAAACAGGGAAAAATCGAAAAGTTAATTTACGTTAATTATTTGATTCACTCGATTGGTCTACATCTTTCCGCCACTTGAGTAAAATACTTCAAATTCCAATTATATGTTCTGAAACTTCAGTGCCTACAAGAACAAACACGTGTTAGTCACTTGTGTCGCCTTGTGTCCTCTTACAAACTGTTAACAAGCAACAAAACTACTTGCTGAAAAGCGTACCACCGATAGCTCCGTTCTAAATTCTCCCTCTTCCTCATGAACTACGAATCCAACAGAAAGAGAACTTACAAGAAAGCTCTCAGAACTACAGAACAAAACACGTGTAATATCGCACCTTGTAAGATACGCGGATATTAGGAAATGTTTCCATTTGACCTTATTCGCTAATCCCTACAGATAATTTAATATAATATTCATGAAACATGGGCTATTACAGTCTAATACATGAATACACAAAGACCTAAATCTGAATAATGTTATATTTTTATCCCGCAACAAACCAGAAATAAGTATTATTTTGAACACAGAAGTTGGTCATCAAATAAACAAAGACGCTAATCTGAATATTCATAATGAACCCAGAGTGAAGTTAGCCTCTCAGAAAATGTGCGTACTATACAGGGCCCGCGGATACATTAATATTACACAACTCTTGACCTTGTACAAATTGCAAGTGTGCCCCACTGTTAAATTTGGCAGCCACCTCTGGTCCGAAGACCCAATTTAAAAAACCCTTCACTCTGTGCAGAAACGTGCGGTACGTTTGTTAGATTCCCCTATTTTAACAAATGGATTGCAATCATTAGAGCACAGGCGTAAAGTAGGAATGCTGTCCTTGTTCTACAGATATTACAATGGAAAGTGCTCTGAAAAACTAGCGTCATTGATCCCTTGGGCATCGATGACACGCCAAATGCGCGCCCAACATTTGTACACGATTAACATTTATCACAAGAGAACGGGTCATTTTTACGATTCAGTGATAACTCGGCTGTGGAACGATTTGCCGGCCTCTGTGTTTCTTCCCTCCTACAACATGGGTCTCTTCAAGCCCCGTGTTCACTCCTTTATATCCTCAAAAAAACCTTCACACAGCGTCCCCGAAGGTGTCATAGGCCCTGAGGCACTTTTATTTACCATTACGCCGTTTCCCACACGTATACACTTAACTCTGCATACACGTCTTTTTCGGACTTCTGACTCCTAACATGACCCAACTCAAATATTTGATATAGGTACTTTGTCGTGCCATGGAGTCTTCTGGTGTTCTTCTACCATCCGCTTTCGCGTCATATATTATCTTCACACTCCTTAATCCGTTCATCCACTCTACATGTCCTGACCAAGTACAAGTCTTGCATTCTTTCTGGATCTTCACATTTGTAATAATGTCATACGTCGTTCTCACTCATTTCAACTATCCTACATCAAACCAGGAATGTTATGTACATTTCGATCACAAAAGATATCTATTCTCAAAGAGCAATAAAACAAAAAGATTTATATTAAGTTAGATATTGCCAGTTCAAACCCTTCCGCATTTAGTGATCATTTACGTCAATAGGTGTAGCGTCATCATTACACTCCCGTTTTAAATATCACTCTATGAATACGCATTGTTTATTAATAACTGCTGGCTTGCGGGATTATTAGCTAGCGCACTGGCAACATCCATTCAATTAACTAAATGTTTAAGTCATGTTACTTGTGTCTTACGAATAGTAAACCTAATCAAGTCAGTAATAACTTATATAGTCCATCTTTTAATCTATCTGGGCATACATAATAGTATAATACTTATACATTATACGGTATAAGTAGACTCAATTAATTGAAAAAAACTTTGTTTTTTTATATTAAAAATTCCTCAGTGATCTTTGGGGATGCTGTGTTGGGGCTCTTTTTATGGAAGAAAGTTCTGGGAAGGAAAAGGTATAAGGGGTGGGTAGGAATATGGGGTCAATGTGTTCAGGAGTGACGGACGTATGAATCCATGCCTCCCTCTGCGATGCAAGGCGGTGGGTCGAGAATAATTCCGGCTGGAGAGGTCAAAAGGTCTCCCTCAACCACTCTGTCCCGATCCGACCCGCCACGCAGTAGGTGGGTAAACATATCCGCCCTAGACCGAGACATACCTCACCCCATGAACCCGGGCATCCCTGCTTAAGTCACCATAGCGAACCACTCGGGGTGACCTATGACAGGAGCATTGGTTATCCAATAAATGGTTCCCACGCCTCCCAAATTGTAATACAAAACAACAATTTGAAACGAATTAAAATCGTTTTTTGGTAGGAAAACATTACATATAGTTCGTTTAGTGTTTTTAAAACAAATCGGATAAGTGCAATAACTTTTACAAAGCAGCTCAAATTATTTATGCGTAAATATTTTAAACAACTAACTATAGTACCCCGTATGGGTTGGTAGCGAGAATAAAACTCCACACAGATTTGTCTCGTGACATGTTCCCTGTTGCGAATACTTCATGCTTTATTTTATACTAACTTTGAATAGGGCCCGATTCGAGCATTTTTGATTCACTTGATCGTGCATTGATTTCCTAATGCGTCCCCACTTTCTTATGTATTCAATTGCGCAACATAATATACTTACTATCTGGCACTCATTTTTGATTTCATACGCTCTGCAAGTAAATTACTGTTTGTTACAAAAAACATTAAAAAATGACCACATTACATTATTAAGTATACTGAAAGAAAAAAACACAACCAACTTGAAATGTTGAAAGGCGGGGTGGTTTAAGCTTTTAGCTTCATCATCTCCTTGTGCCCTCCCTTATCGGAGGTTAACTGTTGTCAGGGCAATCTTCACTCTGCATTATATTATTAACATAAAAAAATAAGTAAAGCTCTAGTGGCACTATACGAAAGCTTTCGCACCGTCTTTATAAGTCAAAATTATCAATAGACAGTCGGTATAGAAAATAGTGTCACAATTTTCTCTAAATAACCGCATGTAAAAGTATGTTTAGCTCAGTCATAAATAAAATAATTTCGAGGGAGTGTAGATACACTTACCGGGTCTATTTTGAACCCGGAATTTTATTTTGAGCGCATTATGACGCGGGTGTTCTAATCAGTTTTTTTTGGTTTACAAGGTTACAACGTGTATATAACTATATAATAAAGATTGGATTATTTATATAAAGCGGTCCTCATGGAGAAATCACCTCAAGGGCGCATTATAACTTAATTTATTAAACCTATCACTTATAACTTACAGCTAAGATTTATTACTAGTGATTTAAAACTAAGATTTATAACTAGTGACTTACAACCAAGACTTATAGCCAGCAACTATGTACTGAGACTTATAACTAGTGACTTAAAGTGCAATTTATTTTAGTTAGGTTACAACAGGTAACTATGTTATAAAAATGATTAGATTATTTACGTAATGCCTTTTTCGTGGGAAAAAAAATTACCTCAAGGGTGCTTTACAAATGAATTTATTTTACCTATAATTTACCACTTATAACTTACAGCTAAGATTTATTACTAATGACTTGAAACTATGATTTATAACTAATGACTAAGACTTATAACTAATGACTTGAAATACATTTATTTGCAAATGTGGCTTTTTAATTATACCTATCTGAAATTCGTCATTGTGATCATCAAATTAGGCACTTGTCTGTATTAAGGTGATCTGAATTGATAAGCATCATCATCGTCATCATTAATACGTGATTGAAATAAAATTAATTTAGTATTAGGTGCCTACCGGCATGAAAACTTTTTTCATGGCACACCTACCTAGAAAATAATAATCATCTTTAATCACTTACAATAAAACTACAAAAATTTAAAAAAAAACATCAGGTACAGCATTTAATACCACACTTTTCTTTTTTATTAATATTTATACATGCAACGTCATTTCAATGAAGAGCTATGGAATGTTTGAAATCTTAGACGAAACCGGGTATTAAAACTAGTATTTTTTATATTATAATTAGAACTTTTCTTACGAAAACGACGCTATAAAAATGATCCAAACATTATTATTATTTGTACAGGGTAGTGAAATATAAGTCATATTAACTGAAACAGGCGTTATAACTTTTTGTAAACTGTCACCAGAATCAATTTTTCACTCGACAACTTTCATATTTTTCCTCTCAGCTACCTTTTTAGCGCACCCCCAGATCTACACGACGACGCACGAATAATTATCATTTCCGTTGTGGAGTTATGACTGATTATTTGGTAGCGCAGTGGGAATTTGGAGGCTCTTATCTGACATAACGATGACGTAAGAGCACTAACAAGCAACGGAAAATGATTTATTTTTATAATGCACACGCCACTTGGCGCCACAACCCTTGGGCCACGAGTTATATTAAAATAGATATTCAAGATAAGATTAGATAAGTTTAAAGGTATACCCATAGTTGCAATATTTTAACAATATATATTTTTGTTGTTTCAGGCAGCCCAGATATCCGCAGGAAGTGAGGCCCGGCGCGCCCAGGAGCGTCGCGCCCTAGAGCTGCAGCAACAGATAGCCGCCCAGTATGCGGCGGCGGCAGCGGCGGCAGCTGGGGCGGGCCCGCACTCTCAGGGCGGAGACCAGCCACTGGTCTTCCTGCCCTTCTTCGAACAGCTGCGCAACATGCCGCACCATCACCAGCAGACTAAACACACTGGCGTAAGTGGAATTGTATTTCATGTGTGGACGAGTAATATTAAACAAGTGTGGATGGAAAAAAGTCAGAGCCGTCGAGTGGTAACCATGTTGGGTGACCAGATCTTCCTCTTCCCCTCTCCATCCTCTTCAACCGAACAACATACCCCAAACGAGAGTCCCACTGGTGACTGGCTCTTTTACGATATAGATAGATACGCATAAAAAAGGGTGTGAGATTTGTCATATAAAATCACGCGGGCGTGAATTTCACGTTCCATAACTACACTAAATAAATAATAACACAAGGAAAAATTACACATGGAAGAACTTTCACCAGCTAAAATGACACAATGTGGAAATGGGTATTTTCGCCAAAGTGCGTTTTTGTCATGTTCCTCGATTTTTAATGTTTTTTCATAGTCACGAATTTAAACGTTGCTTGAAATGGTTTTAGCCGTGTTTGGTGACCAGGTCTGAATAGCCAGGTACCCTACTACCTTGAGCCTCAAACCATACCCCAAATGGGGATGCCATAGTCTCACTGGCTCCAAACGGTTGGGAGCAGTTGGGACTCTTGTGCGATATTCATATTTAAAAAAACAGGATGAAGAAAAATAGATTTTTTAAAGTCGTTTGGAAAGTAGGAAGCAGAATAAAATGGTTTCCTAACCCAAAAAGATGTCCGTGTGTTCGTAATAAATATCGTTGTCATAACTAAATTGAATAAGAAAAAAAATCACATTTAAAAATCTCAGAAGTAAATGCTGTCATTTCGGCTATTCGATCATCTTTTTACATGTTAAACACGAAATGGGTCGCACATTTTGAAAACAGTGAGGAATATTTTGAAATTTTCCTTACCCCATCTGTCGTGTTAGATATAGCGGTATAAATTTCGAATAGCTGTCATATTTCGACAATCTTTTGGCGCGCAATCCGAATCATACCGTAATTTTCAGAATATATATTCGCCCAGTTGCTGCAACACAATGTTAAATGCGAAAAAGTCGTAAAAATATTGATGTTCCTACGTACGTAAGTGTTTTTTTATTTCTGGCAATACTCGTGTAGGTACTTCTCATTGTAGATTAAATAATTTATTTTAAAAGCTTGAATTGTTATGGAAAGGATATTTATATCAGGGTTAACGGAATCAGTACAAATAATAAGAACAGTGATTCTGAAATGAGATTAACTCAATTCGTGTTTATATCATTTCAGTTTAGGGTGCAGTATTCTCTCATATTCATTATCTGACTAGTTCTGCTTTTCTGCTAGACCCGTCAGAAACCGTGATCCTAATTATGGTAGTCGAGTGGATCAAATCTTGGGTTTCCACTCAGACGTCGCGTCGTCGCGGGTTCAATCAATTGCTAGCTACATAAGTCCTCCATCAATGCAAATTTCGCTTATAATGATGGAAGTAGCAGGATTTGAACTACCGACAGTTTATTCCTAATAAGGGGATGTTTGTCTATAACCAAAAAAATGGATAGCTAATAGACCAAAATCAAAGCAAAAAAAATAGGCATTTACTACCGGAAAAGCGATAAAAAGCTTATTTACTTATTTAAAAGAGACTTATTTTAATATAATGAAATGTCATGCATAAAAATACCCCAGCAAAGTAAAATAGCCAGATTTTCATGATATTTTCGTAAAATATCATATTTTTTGCCAATTTTTTTTTATAGCACTAATATAATAATAGGAAAAAAGTAGCTACAATGCCCGCCGCACTAGCTCGGTTCTCCATCATTAAACGTGCACATCCCGCCGCTAGTAAATCGCAGGAATCGCGGGTGATGTGCCAATAATTTCTGTCGGCAACAGTTGCTCCTCTAATGAGCGGCGATAAATAAAATCGCGCGCTGGGCGGGGCCATAGACAGCCACCACTGCCAAAGACAACCTACCATCCGTGGGCGTCTGAACACAATAGACTACACACAATAGAGCGGGGCTTCCCATTCGCGAACAACACAACTGAAAGGCGGGAAATTGCAAACCCCACCTCCGTGGATATACATCATAACTTGCGCAGTGTCGAGAGATAGATTGTTGCCGGTTCAATCTACGTGAAAGCATCAGAATAATAATAGAAAATGATCTCTGGAGATATGAAGCATCGCCTTTATTCACAATGATATTTGCATTTCGTGGCGTAATGGAAAGAGCTAGGTTTCTCATTACAAGATATGGAGACGAATGAGTGGATTAGATGTTAGATAATGGATGTATTATTACCATAATAATCCATTCACTCAAGTGGGACTATCCTGAACACTTATCACGATGACAGAACCCAGTTTGAAAATGTTGTCTGCGTTCTGTTTGAGCATGTAGGCAGATTGATAATAGATTAGTCCTTTCAGAATATATAGGACGGTACGTAATAAGGAGTATAATAGGATCAAATTCTAGGAGTCAAATATAAATAAATATATGCATTATATAGGTATTTACATCATTTTGCTTTTACATATCGTGTACATATTTTGTATACCTTGGTAAGTAAATGTTGTTCTAGTATAGTGAACACGAAATATTTTTTAAAAACATTGGTTTCAGAGATTAAGTAAGTATGGCTTTCGGATTGTTAGGACCTAAGGCATTTATAACCTAAGGTTTTTAGTTTCAATTCCGGGAAATAAATCAAAAAAGTGTGTGGTATTTTATGTCTTCAAATTATTCGCAGTTCGTTTAAAGATGTGACAGTTTTTGAGCCGATATTTAATAACGTTTTCAATATTTCTGCATTATTAAACTCAAAAATGCTACTTTGGCATTCTTACATAATTGGATTCAAACTTTAAATTCTAGGAAAGAAATCATAAAATGTGTTTGGAATTTTCTGTCTTCAAATTGTGTGCAGTTCGTTTATTGGGGACATAGTTTTTAGCGGGTATTTAATTGTTTTCAAGCTTTCTGCATGCAAATTTTTGACACGTTGTAGTCTAAGACTAGGGGTGTGAAATTTTCTAATTTAATTTTTATTACAGATGCTTCCCTCGTGGACCGCCCCCTCACGGCCGCCACGGCCCTCCCCGCCCCCGGGCTCGCCTCACGCACCCTTGGCCCCACGGCCCAGCCCGCCGCGCGACCCAGACGCGCCACTGAACCTCAGCAAGCCCCGGCACGCGGCTCAGCACAGCCTGGCCGCACAGCACCAGCTACAGATTCAGCAGGCCCAGCAACACATGCAGCAACAGCAGCAACAGCAGCAACAGCAGCAACAACAACAACAACAACAGCAGCAGCAGCAACAACAGCAACACCTTCAGCAACAGCACCAGCAGGTGAGAAAAGTGCGCATCAACAATCAAAGCTCAATTATACCTATTATTTACTGTACATGTTCAAATTCTTACTATTTATTGAATTGTGGCTGGATATCCAAAAAGTTAACTATATTTTAGACAATAGCTCGAGCTATGTAGCATAGATGGCTTTATTGCTAGTAGCTCATAGAATTTATAAAGTTATTTCTAGTGAATAGGTTTGCCCCTCCATGTTTAGAATCATGAGGTGGGCTAGCAGTTAGGTGCAACTAAGGGATTTTGAGAATATACTACGGAGGACTAGCTAACGTGTCTACGTGACGTGACGGCGTTGCTGAAGGTTATCCATAGGAGATAGACATATACCATCGCAGACTTTTCTGTAGGTCTTTTTAAGATATATAATTCCTTGGATCATTATTTTGAGGTATCTCATAAGGTTTAGAGCGTTAGCAATGTAGTGCCCGAAAAAAAAATAAAAAAATTCGACTTTTCTCTACTTTCTATAAATACATGAAGGCGATTATAAACAAATGTTTTCGTTACACAATGAAAACATTTGTTCAGCAGTATAATTTTTTTTTAAATTTATTTATTTCTATACATACATACAGTGTCTACCAAATATTTACATTTGTATATAATACATAAATTTAGAACTGTTGTTAATATGGTGTTTTTTTTTTATGCTGGGTGTGAGGTAGGTTTGAGTAGGTGACACTGTGGTGGGTAATGTTATATGTTTCGTGAACACCTCACTGGGAGAACCTGTGCTGAGGTGTTCAAGTGGTTATGATTAAATGGTACATGTATTTATGTGTATTGGTTAAATTTTCTTATATAAATGTAAGTTGGTTGTAAATATGCACGTATTATAAATTTAAACCTTATCTATGTATATGTAGTCTAGAAGAACTAAGCGCACAAACAGACGCAGATAACGACTTTATTTTATACTATTTAGAGATGTTAACCTCCACGCGGACCTACATACTCGTTCCTGATTTTAAGAGTTTTTTTTATCTTAATGAAGACGAAGTGTTTCGTTGCGAAGAAGGTGTTTTATTTATCAAGAAACTATTCACAGGAGGAATTATTTGTAATATTGTGTTGCTTTGTTTCCTTCCATCTACAACTTGGGTTACATCAAGACCCAGGTGCACTCCCTAGAGTTTTTATGCTATTTTTTATACCAGTTACGCTAAGCATATTTTGATGACAAAAAATTATTTTTATTTCATATCTTCCAAAAAATGTATCCATCTGAAATCTTCTGGTGTGAAAGGACCTAAAACCACTTTGGATTATCGAATTAGGAAAATCTTAGGGGGTCTATACGAATATCTTTTTTGTTAGTTGTTTTTCAGATAAGTATTTCCCATGATCGGGACCAATATCGTACTCTTTTTCCATTAGTGAATGCTGCTACTACAACCTTAACCTTTGTCCTTCCAGCCCCAAGTGTCACAGTTCGAGCCCTTTCAGCGCGCCCTGTACGCGTTACAGTCCGCCCCCGCCCAGCGGCAGGAAGCGCCTCGCCAGGAGCAGACCTCGTTGCCGCAACAGCTCAAAGAAGACCCTGACTACGGGGCGCCCTTCAACAGTGAGTATTCCTATCTATATGCATATCAAATATGAGCTTTTGATGTCCACATCTGATACTTTGAACATAGATCTCCCTTAAATGTATCCAGCTTTGCCGGTTTTTGTCAGTTCTCACCCACCGAAAGCTGGCAGTCACCAGCCGATTTTACAAGTGTATGGATGACCTTTGCTTGTCGTTCCGTAACGAGGACGCCATCCGATAATTTTTGAAATCCCTTTGTTAACCATATTTTTCCTTAATTCAAACCAATGATCCTTCGAAGAAGATGATACGCAACAAACAGCTTCCATGAAGTACCACCGTTCTAGCATCTATCTCAAAGGGTCTCAATCCTGCGCTACTTCAGTGGTTTTGGCCCAGGCTCTCGTTAAAAAGCATCTGCGTCTGCTAACCTCAGCTTTCTCTGGTTGTACTCACTGTAGAACTTTTGACGGATCAGCAATATAATTTATATTAGTACATATTATGTAAGGTTTTCGGCACCAATAATCCAATCTGTATTAAAACGGAAAGAGGTTTTTCAATTATAATTTGTAATTTTCGACGTCCTGTCGGCATTATTTCGTCTTCAAAGAAATGTGTTTTCCGCTCGAATCACTCCGCTTTATAACAATCTCATAACCTCGTGTGTAATCACCTTCCTACGTTTCTGCGCTCCAATCTATACAAAGAAAATGTTGACATTGGCCGCGGAAACACGTCAAATTTCTTTATTACAAGAAAACATTCCTGCTTAATTATAAAATTGTCCTCCGGAAAATGCGCGCGCACCAGAAATAAAGAGTTTATTTATGGTTTGACACCTGCCTAGCAACCCGCCGCCATGATGCATTCTGCATGTGAATTTCCCCCCAATTCTTCGAAGCGTGCGAAGGCGGTGATCGGCGTTCATTCGCAGATAGGTATCTCTAAACAAATCACAGTTTGCGCGATTAGAAATAACCCATCTCGATGCCGCGCGCAATAAATTACCAAACGGCTTGTAATATTAATTTACGAAATACGTCCGCCGTTCTTCGTTCGCCGTCCGCCGCACCGCTTTCCGCTGCTTTGAAGGCCCGTTTCCGCATATCATATTATTTTGATGCGAGATGTGAGCAGTCGGATCGGACTGTAAACAAACGGACCTTCCTATAAATCAACAGTGGATCTCGGTCGTAAGACTGGACCTATAAACGTTTCACTGCTAAAGAAGTAGTAAGGTACCGCCTATTAATACACCCGGTGATACGGCGAGATTGTAGCGATATTAAACGGCGGGCTTCATCACAATCTGGTCATTCACTAAAACCCAAGTAAACTAGATTATTCAAGATAGAGCCCTAATACTTGCGCATAGGAGTAAAATACGAGTAATAGAATGGAATAACAGATGAAATCAAGTCACTAGATATTAAGGAACAGTAGTTAAAAACTAGGACTTTTCCTCAACATCTCGGCGGTAGCTACGGGATTAGACGAGATCCTAGAGAAGTGTTAATTGAAAATATCAACATAAAAATACATTTCAAATTGTTCAAGGACATGCCAATCTTCAACTCCGCAACAATTATTTTGAATTTTGCTTCAAATGTTTCTAAAGCAATCTTTTTCCTTTTTTCCAGTGTGGGGACCCGACGCAGCCTATAAGGCTAACGAAGAAGCAGGAGACAAAGGAAAGATGGTTCGGCAGCAGAAGCGCGACGGAGAGAACAAGCCGCATATCAAGAGGCCCATGAATGCCTTCATGGTCTGGGCCAAGGACGAGAGGCGGAAGATTCTCAAGGCATGCCCCGACATGCACAACTCCAATATCTCCAAGATCCTTGGAGCCAGGTGGAAGGCCATGTCCAACGGTGAGAAGCAGCCCTACTACGAGGAGCAGTCCAGACTGTCAAAACTCCACATGGAGAAACATCCCGATTACAGATACAGACCTCGCCCGAAGCGTACCTGCATCGTTGACGGCAAGAAAATGAGGATATCAGAGTACAAGACGCTCATGCGGACACGGCGGCAAGAGATGCGACAACTTTGGTGTCGGGATGGCGCTCCAGAACTAGGATTCTTATCTCCAGGGAATGAACTGACTTCCCCAGGCACTTCAGGGTCTGGGAGGCCTTCTGCTTCTCCTCCAGGTATGATGAACGGCGCAGGCCCAAGCGACAGGCCATTTTATTACCCTGCTGATAGTCTGTCTCCTCCCGACGCGATGGCCTTCTCCCCCGGAAACGGCGCCGCGTACGACCTCAGTCCGGGACGAGAGGACGATTGAGCCGAGGCATACCGGGAAAGGCCCCAGGCCTGGTTCCCCTTTCCCGGCCCATACGGACCTTTTGCTGCCTTCGGGCACCAGCTCCCCCCGCGGCCGGAGCCCTGGTAAGGCCGACTCCGCTTCGGTCAGATCTTCCCCGAAGGTTATGACCCTTAGAAACAAATTATTCGTCGAAACAAGTAACGATATGATTATTTATGATTTTTCCATTCATAATTATTGTTCGACGGGCTCTCGGTGTTATATTAAGTCCAAAAAGGACAGTCAATGTATTAAAAATATAAATTTAATTAAAGTATTGCAATTGAAATAATATTTTGTAGAAATTTATGACAGTCTTATTGTGTCTAGATATTATTGTGTAACTAAACGATTTTTTTAATGTATGAAAATTCTTCATTTTAAGTTAAAATTTTCAGAAAATTGTATAAAAAACTCCAACAATAGATACTTAAATAATAACCATAATAATATAAATGAAACTGCTCTCTGTAAAATTATACAATTCAGCCTTACAATAATTCCGTACTTATTTATCTGATACGTATTTAGTGCTAGACTTCTTAAACATAAAATAAATGATAAAAATGTAAAAATACAACATATTTATAAAGATAAAACGTAGGGACAGTACTCGCAAAGATTTATTAAATTATTTTTGAATTACGAATAATAATAATATGCGGCCATATTTTTTTATTCTCATTTTTTAAATACTCGTTTATACGTTTATATTTTGTATGTTACTTAATTTAAGCGGTTGTGATTCTGTTTGTTAAGTAATAATTCAAGTCAGAACTTGAAAGTACCTTTCTCTAGATGTAAGTTTAGTTTTGTTGAGTTTTATTTTAATGTTTTCTTTTATATTTTTAATAATTTGATTACTTCCTCGAATATATTTAAAATTTGATTTGTTGACTTTGTAGGTACATATTATAAACGTTTTTTATCACTAGGATTAATTAATTATACTGTATAAAAAATAATTATATATCGTGGAATAATTTGTATTTTATAAGAATTTAACGAAAGATTAATTCAACCGAGTAAAATATGTATTGTTATTGTGCATAATGGCAACGTTTAATATTAATGTATGTATTGTTATTATGCATAATGGCAACGTTTGATATGAAAATATGTTTTGTTATTGTGCATAATGGCAATGTTTAATATTAAAAAAAGTGATTCTGAAAATATTATTTTGAAGAAACATTCCAAATAGACCACATTTAGATAAAATAATGATTGTCTAGGTAAGGATATGTATCAACCCGGGTGACACCATTTTACCTTCATGAATCAAAACGTAAAATCTGAAAAAGAAAAATTATACTTATTTGATTTGAGTTAAACTTGTACAATTATTTATTGATTACATCACACTATTTTGAGTTAATATAATAATAAAAATATCAAACATAAAATAAAATTTAAGTCTGCATCTCAAATAATTCATTAAATAATGTTGGTGTCTAATAACTATTGTAATTCTATAGTATGTGTTAGAATAAGCCCTTCATCTCCTTTGAAAAGTGCAATTTAACATAATTACCCGATAGGAAAACATAATAATTATATTGCGATATAACATGAACTGCGGTATTTCTTTCATCCAGGATATCACCCTTTAATAATTTGTTAAGAATTAATAATATAACAGAAATGTATTGAATGCCATCGTAATTTTTCCCAGCTTTGTTAAAATCATCGCTTATATATTATGTTAACACATTTCAATATTGTATATTAGATTGGGCTGTTTCAAATTCTATCACATTCGGTGACGGTTATGCTTGACAGCTGTTCTGGATGGAATTTAAAACACCCTAAACTAATTCTGAGAAATAAAATGATTTTAATTACTGACATGTTTAAGGAGCTTTAGTTTTTATTTCCAAGTGCCGTCATTGTTTCTGTACATAATATTTATAAGAATTATTTGATGCCAGTAATCACGGATAATCTCAAATGTTAAATTTATTACTGAATTCAGTTTAGTTTAGAAATAATGCACATTAAGATGAGCACATGAATCTGGATTGATGTGTTAAGTTATTTATTTTTAGCGTAAGATTGTATAAATAAAAAATCGAAACTAATATAGGCACGCGAGGTTGGTTAAAAATACAAAGTTATCTTAGTTGTAAAACTTATCAAAATCAACAACAGCGATTATGTATAGAAATATATTCATACAAAAAATATTACTATTATAACAAACTCTCAAATTAGTCAACAGAAAATATATAATTTATAAGCTTTATGTGAAATGAAAATCCATTTCAATCTTTCCACGCCATCTTTCATACTTAATTCAACTATAAATAAATTACAGTGTTTGATTACATAATTGATCACTTTTCTAGAAACTTTGGCAAGAGACGAACAACAGTAGATATACAAAAACATAATTTATTTTCTTTTAAGTTTGTCATTTTGTGAATTATTTAATTGACTGAACTAAAGATTTTAATCCTTGAATGTTGCACATTGAAATTCCGTATGTGGCAGCCATTAAACAGTATATTATGTTGCCATATCACAAGTGAGAAATTATTAAGTATAAATAAATAACATAAAATAGGAAAATTATCTAAAAATGTGATCACATGCCAGTTTTTATGACTTGCTTATTTGAGCATTGTATTCTTCTAAGGCCCGTACGCACCAAATATATACTTGCTAAAATTGTTAATATTTAGTTTTGTTTCAACAATTTTAACAACTTAAATATTATTTACAAATTCATTTAATTTACAATTCATTTTCAGTCACAGTTTAACAATCGCTATATTATTTTATAAATAATAAAATCAGCATTGAAAGATATACCACATTAATTATTGTAATAATATAATACGTATAATAATTGAAGGCAAAGTCATATTTTCACACAATGCATTTCTGTAATTTAAAATACTTCATCTAAAAATAAATGTATTTTATTTCTGTCTATAATAGCAATAGAGTCTAGTACCTACCTATAAACATTTTTATATCACTGTAAGAAATGAGCCATTGCAACACTTCAATATTTCAAAATTAAAAGTAATAATGTAATTTAAATAATAAGAAAGCTTCTAAGCTGGAAGTAATAGAAGAGCAATTATAAATACTTGCCATTGAAAGATAACATTGAACCTCAATGGATGTACAATGAATAACAGAATTATCACAAGTTCAGGTGCAATGCTTTATCCAGTACAAGCTATAAACAATTGATTATGTTATACTGTAATATTATATTATTTTTGTAAATAACGATTATCCCTGTTAACTTATGTAATTCTATGTAAACATGCTACCTTATCATTAGAAATGTTGTGTATCTAGATATATTATATAAGTGAATGTATTTGTGCGATTTATCTCAAAATGTAGCATAACTCTGTCAACTTATTTAAATATTAGTTACATATAAACTAGCCGGTAACGTCTGGAATTGCCGAGGAGTGCGTTTGATGAAAAATTGTATCTTTAGAAAGATTGACAAATAAATTCCATAGAGAAACATAATGTTAGATTAAATACATACTTTCTGTAACTGTTCAACGGAGCAAAATCACGCTCGACGCAACGATTATATCAAATATTTCTGTTGCAAAAGCATACCAAGACGCCATGTTTACAGTAGAGTAGAATAAATTGTTTTAAAATTATTATTCATTATAAACAATGATTGTTCTGGAACTTCAACAATAATTGCATTATTACATAATATTATACTTTGAGTAGCATCTGCCTGGTTTTAGCATCTTAATATTTCATAATATAATTATATATTGTAAGTAGTCAGATTGTTTCCGTTACTTTATATTTTGACCTGATAATGTTGTAGGAATTAATAAAGAAAACAGATAGGGATTATTATAATTGTAATATTTGAAGGCTCATTCATTGTCTATCGTGCCAAAACGAAATATAATCAATATAAAAATGAAGTATTGTTTTATTTTATATTGGGTAATATATTATATTGTTCTATCTTATACAGGTAAAAAGGATGGATAATCCAAAAATGATACAAAATCAATTATTGAAGGTAAAAAATATTATTTATTACATATTATACCAATTAAAAAGTAAGAGGTAAAATGAAATTATTTGGTAATAATTACACAACTAACTTCTCGTAACCTTGTAAATAAATTGTTCAACATCTTTGAGAAGTTTTAAAGAATTCACAAGAAGTTCCTGATCACACTGCATTTGGTTGGCCTTATCGCATTGAAAACTTCACAATAAAACACAATATATATAACTATAATCAAAGTTGCGAACTCAGCCCACATTACATAGGTTGTAAGGGAAATTTCTTCAAAAATTACATTGAAAATTGAATTCACATTAGTAAACAAAGGCACGCGGAACGAAGGACGAAGAACAATGAAAACTCGCGGGTTTTGACATTTGACACATTTGTCTTTAGTGTTGCTACCTCCATTAATATTTTGCCGCACATTTTTTCCTTATTGAAATTAAATACTTCACTAGAAAAATTTGTTTGGAAAATTTAATCGTCAGTAAAAATCTATCGAAATTAATAAAATATTTTATAACTTTAACCAGTGTTTAGAGGAGGGTAACGCGTTATAGGTTATTCGCAAATTGGACATCTAAAAAAATACAAAATGTTTGGATGGAAGGTTATGACGACTGGAAACATATTGAAGACGCCATAGAAAGATACGAAACATCTAAAATTCGCCTGGATTCTTGTTCGTATCAACAATGGCGGCTACATGGAACACTAGATGAAGAGCAAGAATTCATGATCAAAAAGAAAAATCTTTTTGGCGCCAAGTACTCTCTAGACACCTTGATGTTACTCTGACACTTTCAACGTATAATTTAGCCTTTCGTGGCCACAGAGAAAAGGCAGATTGCAATGATCGAAGTTCCCGAGGAAACTTTTTGAGTATTTTCAAGTTATTAGCAAAATACAATCCAATTTTACAAGAGTTGTTAAGTAAATCAAAGGGCCAGATAAAATACTTAAATTCAAAAATACAAAATGAGCTCATTTCTGTTCTGGTTCTAAAAATAGAAAATGCACTCATAAATGAAATAACTGCCGCACCCCTTTACTCTACAATATTCGATACAACTCAAGATATTTCAAAAACAGATCAAGTTATTATTAGTTATTAGTTATTTTTTAGTTATTCATAGTTTTTTCTGGAGTTCCTCAGGGGTCTATCCTTGGACCACTTCTGTTTCTGATTTTTATCAACGATATTGGTTCAGTCATCACACATTCGCTGTATTTACTATTTGCAGATGACTTGAAACTATATCGCTCAATAAAAAACCATCTTGACTGTATTCTCCTTCAACGTGACATTGACTGCGTCTCAAACTGGGCCAAAATAAATGGCTTGAACTTCAGTACACCCAAGTGCAATATCGTCTCGTATACAAGATCAAAGAAACCGCATGTATTTGAATATACAATCAACGAAATTATTCTCCAACACCTAAACCAAATCAAAGATCTAGGAGTTATTTACGACAGCAAACTAACTTTTCACCAACACATCGATGATTTAATAAGCAGAGGATACAGGCTTCTCGGCTTCGTAATTAGAAACTCATATCCGTTTCGTAACACAAAAACACTGACGTTATTATATAACACACTAGTCCTAAGTGTACTTGAATCAAACTCGATCATCTGGGCTCCACATGAATTAACATACACTTTACGCATTGAAAGAGTCCATAAAAAATTTTTAAGGTTTTTATTCTCGCGGCTCTATGGACGTTACCCTTGGCTTTACCCATCGATTTATATATTAGGCATGACCAATTACCACTCCCTAGAGACACGTAGAGGTATTGCTTTGCTTAAATATTTTTTCCAACTAATAAACGGTCACTTTTCTAATAATGAGATACTGGCCCAATTAAATTTTTTTGTACCAGAGTCTCACTCTCGAGGACGTCATCACAATCTTCTATATAGTAGAACAAGCCGCACTAATTTATTAATGAACTCACCTGTGGGGAGAGCTACGTGCTTTTTGAATGCGGTAGATAAAAAATTAGATTTATTTTTTGTGTCCTATAGCGCATTTGCAAGATTTTTGGCATTGCATATACACTGCATAAATGGTACAATTATAACGTCTTAGGCTTTATTACGTCCTGTAATTGTTATAAATAAATGTACAAATTATATATAAATAAATAAATAAATAAATAAATAAGTGTGTGAACTTTATCGTCATTGTATGATTGAGAAAGACGAAAATGGAATCCCAAAGGCGCTTGTCATTAAAGAGTCATTTTTAGGATTTCATGAAGTTAAGGACCAAACTGCCTTAGCAATCTCCAATTAAATTATTAAATCCATAAATCACAAAAATATACCTCTAAATAAGTGTCGAGGACAGGGATATGATGGTGCTAACACAATGAAAGGCACCTATGGTGGAGTTCAAAATCTCATAAAAGATATCGAGCCAAATGCGGTATATTTTCACTGTGCTTCTCATAACTTAAATCTAGTACTTAATCTAGTGCAGAAAGAGAGGTTATTGATGTGCAACACTTTTTTGAAAAAGTTTATTTTAACAATTTATAATTTTTTTGGGCATGGTATCAAAAGATGAAATATCTTATCAAGTTTTATATCTGATAAAGAAGGGGAGTCTTTAACTTCTATAACATTAAAAACATTGAACCCTACTAGATGGCCAGGACGTTATGATGCTATTTTTGCTTTAAAAGTTCGTTTTGTTGAAGTCCAAAAAGCGCTAACGAAAACAATTCTGTTAAATTGCAAATCGGATGAAATAAATTAAGCTTTTTCAATCAAGAAGAAGATCGAGAACTACAGTTTTATTATGTTATTGGTTTTCCATTGCAAAATTCAGTCCAAAGCCATCGATTTTTAAAATGGCTTAAAACGTTTGAAAATTTGTCTGGAAGAATTGGAAAGGTATCAACATGAATTTGAAAATTTAAAAAAAAAGCAAGTAGTGTAGCAGAAAAGTGTAGGGTTGATTGTGAATTGAAAGCGAATGAATTTATGTATTTGAAAAGTATTTATGAGAGATGGGAAGGCTGATAAAGATATTGAAAGAAAGGTAAATTTTGGTCACTCTGTTAATGGACGACTAAACGCAGTTGGCGCTAAAAAAATAGTGTAAAATTATTTGGAGATCCTCAAAGAATGCAAGGCGGAAATAAACGCAATGATTAAGATTTTAAAAAAGGCAGTCTCAGATGGTTTGGGCATGTAGAGCGAATTAAGGAGTGTAAGGAGAATATATGACGCAAATATGAATGCCATTTTTGCTTCTAGGCGCTTGTTAGAAAACATGGGTAAACTTAATTATTTCCAATCTGATTCTGGCAACACAACTAACTGTCATGGAACGGCTGTCGCGGCTGTCAATAGCGAGTAAATAGTTGGTGAACTAGTAAAACTCCTAAAATAGATTTATACCATGGACGGACAGATTCCGTATCTTCTATCAGAGTCGCCTGATGTCACATCTATAACCAGCTATCCCCTGCAATGCACACAGCGCATAAAGGTACTTTTCACTATTATGATTCATACAGAATATTGACCTCGTTCCTCCCGTCCCCGTCTAGCCCGCTCCTATGCCGTCCTCTCTTCCCTTTTGTCAATGCGAAATAGGAAAAGCATGTGTTTTATAAATTAACATTAAGATGATTATTTTTTCTTGTTTATGCTTAATTAATGCAACTTTGTAGGGGCTTTCTCACTGTCTACCCAGCACTGTAGCTAATTTATGATCTTTCACATGATAATATTGTATTGGTAGACATATTTGGTAATAAAGAGACTTGACTATTACGCAGAACTTCTGATTGAACTTGGAATCATTATCTCATCAAAGAAAGAACAATTTTGTTATATCTTTGTTGTGCAGTTTTTATCATTGGTGAGAATATTTGTTTTCTTGTCCGTTGCATATTCGTTCCACCAAAGTAGAATTCATTGGTATTTTTTACAGTGTGTTAAAATCTGAAACTAAACTCTTAAGGCGATGTTGTATGAAATTTGGAATTGGCCGCTTTACGTAGATGTCAATAAGGTTTAAATTCCCACACACCTGTTTTGATATATGCATGAAAAAAAGCATCACCAAAAGGGGTGTTTTATTTTATTTTACGAAGTTCATGCACAGATATTTAAATGTTGTACAATCATTTTCTTAAAAACACATTATACAATAAAACCATAACCGAAAAGGGGTTCATAAGATATTGGGAACTTTGAGGCAGTTTTTATAGGCCTGATACTTTTTCTGGGCTTGGAAAAAGACTTTTCAAACCAACACATTTGCATTACTTTGTACATTACTGATGATATGCACCGAGGGAAATTATTTTCCTCAGGGCCTCCTGTGTAAAAAAAAAGTATAAGTCTGTAATTGAAAGTTCAAATTATTTGTGGATTTCAAGAAGATCAGTTGTTCTACTGTATGAATACTACATGTGATCTTCATTTAATATAAAATAATCACAAATTTTAATTTCTAAATGATTATATTAGTATTTTGTTTTCATTACTGATTTCTTTATTTGTCTTCAACATTAGTTTCTTGGTACTATATGGGTATCTGACCAATATCAATACATGCTCTGAAGTAATTTAAGTAATAACAAGGTGTTGTGTAAATGTTGAAGCTTGAATAAATACACATTTGTACACAAGCAAACGATTTCTTCGAATGAAGTAATCAAACCTCTATATCACATGTATCAGACAGGGTGAATCACACAAGTACTATAAATGTAGGCTAGAGGTCCCGATCTACGGAGAGGCAAGATGTTGCACCCTTTCACCACGTGTGAAGGGAGAGCACTCGTATACAAGTGACTTGGATACCGTTGCCGCTGTAGAACTGGTCCGATGTGCTCGAAAGGCTCCTTCCGTTTGACGTAGCCGGGTCTGGTCCATAGAGATGTACAAACTGTCTTTGTATAATGAAGTGAAAGAAGGCGTGTAGAGGAGAATGTTGGAGCGAGGCAGACCAGAGGGGTTCTTGTTGAAGCGGAGGTTGCTTGTTATTTGACTGTTTTGTTTTGGCCTGTATTTCTAGGAAGTTGGCAGTGGTTCAGCGTTACATAATTCAGCGTTACATAGTTCGTAAATAATTCCTCATTTTTCTTTCAAATAGCATACATTTTTCAAAAAATATAGTCTTACAATTTTAAAACACTCATTTTTGAATTAGGAACCGAGTCCAGAGACCTGGTTCCCTCTAGGCGTCTGAGAATCGGGGCCCGTGGTCTCACATTACTAGTCATAACCACTTCACCCCTGCTACCATAGTCCTACGGTCAGCACGTCTGATTCCCATTGTTTGTTTCTTTTTTAAAATACTATTAGGCTTTGTTATAAAGAAAAAATCTCAATCATATATAACTTTATTTCTATATTATAACATTATTAAGCAGTTATCACTCCCATTAAGTAAATATTACACACAATCGTCGTTGAACGGTTTATCAATATTATTTATGTGTATACATAATATTCAATTTGTGACAAAGACATAATCAAATTTATTTAAATAGTGGATTGAAATTTATCACATTGAATAATTATTAATTGTCATCATTTTTCAGAACTACTTAATTCTTAATATAGCAAGTTTAATTTAAAATAAAAACATACTCATAACACAACAATGTTGGAGCAATTAATTTGAAACATTTATTGACACCCGACAGAATTATTACCCTTCTAATAAGTTTTACAGCATAAAACTACCTACTTCCACATTGTATGTCGGCAACCTTTGATATTTTCTGATGCCATTCCGTATTTAACATGCCTAATAAAATGGTGGCCAATTTGTATTCCTTCAAAGCGGGTGGTCATTTGCTGTTTTATCTCTAAATAGGTCCAATAAAACTCCATTAGCAACACATAAAACAGCAAAACATAACTACAGGAAGAATTTTTTTTATTTATTTCACCAATGCACAAAACACAATAGATACATGAGTGAGGTTAGATATTCACTTCTCAAACAACACACTTAAAACAGTCTTATTTGTAAAAGAATATTTTCAATACACAAGCTTCGTTCCCAGTAATTCCCAGGTTTTGGATGCACCCTACCTATTGTCAGGACAAAGCAGTGACGGTTCATGGCCTACCCCATTTGGAGTTCGATTGGAGATTCAAAAGGAGAAAAAATCCCTCAAATGTATGAAAAAAATCTATGTTGGTTTTTTCCATGTTTATTTATTGAATATCAACGGTATAAATATACCATATATCATAATTCATGTCACAGAATAACAATTAATTGTGGCATTTGATCATAAAGTGACAACAGAAAGTATAAAATTAATACTAGAAGGAGATACAAGTACATAAAAAATATTATCAACAAGTATGAGTAGACTTACATTGTAATACAATGTAAGTCTACTCATACTTGTTGATAATATTTTTTATGTACTTGTAATGATTTAGAAGATATTATAGTAAAGCCTTTTTGTACCTATCTTCTGTGCAGTTAAACAGATCCGCTACATCTGCGTACCTATTACTAACTTCATGTAATCTAGGTACAAGCGAGTGTTTGAAATGCTCAGTCTTTTAATTGTTACAATTAAACAGGGTTTTAGAACGAGTAGCTCTTATGGGTACATGAAATTCAATGAGGTTAATTAAATCAAGGCTGTCTACACTACCATTTACAATTTTGAACATAAATATTAAGTCGGATATAATTCTTCGATCTGAGAGTTTTAATAAATTTAATTTTTTCATTATGTAATTATAGTTTATACTTATGGGAATATTGAGTTTAAAATTAATTCTAGATATTCCCCTACGAGGGGTAAAATGTAGTAAATATGTCAAAGCAAAAAATAAACATAATTTTTTTTTATTTAAATGACTAGCGGACCCCGTAATGATTCGCTAATGTCTTTCTCATGCGTCTTCGGCTTTTTCCACCATTCACTACTGTATACCGCAATGTTGCTGTCAAAAAACTACATTTCATCGACTTTTATTCGAATCAGTATGTCATTCCGGAGCAGAGATATTGTGTTAAGTATTCATCGGGTGCCCCGATTTCTTCAAAGAAACCATTCAAAACACTCTCTAAACACTCCTAGCACTAATAAGAACAAACTTTGAAATTTTCAGCGGTATCGTGAAGAACTTTCGGAGATTTAAGATTTTGAACAAACGAACATATATAGACAGATACGCTTCTATAGTATCAACTTTTTTTACTTTGGAATTTTCATTAATAGAACAGTAACAAAATACATTTCCAACTTAGCTCTACAAACTGTGCACTACAGTGCACCGCAAGGTAATTACAATTTCAGTGAAAATTTAGCCAGCCGAACTATAGGGTTTAGTATAAAAAAGTAACATCTTCAGAAATATCAACTCAAAACCCAACCGTCACAGAAAAAACCTGTTGTTTCTTGCAAAATACTATTTCGTACAAATTTGGTGTTAGCAAAAAATCTCAATGGTGCTGCACACAAAGGCAGCTAACAGATTCTCAAGGTTTGCAGGATTACAGGTCTGGCGCCACTGGTATGTTTTGTATGAACCTAAGAAATACGACAGAAGGTTTCATAACGCACTTATGAAATTTCAAAAATCATTCACACTGGTTGTATTTATTTTTTTATTTATTTTTATTTCTTTTTATTTAGGAAACAAACAGTCGTACAGTAAAAAATTATAACAATAAACATTCATATGTTCTAGACCAATTAAGTTCCATTAAATTAAATGTAGATTTAGTATTTTTTACCTACACAACATATTAAATGGCAAAAAATAAACATAATAAAGAAATACATAAAATTAAAAACATAAAGAAAAAATAGAACTTTTCGCATAGCTATACTATTCACTACGGGTGATAATAATGTACTTTTCACAACAAAAAAATCGAATAAAATAAAAGTATTTTAATTTATTAATTTATTAAGCTGAATTTTATATGATATTAAGTTATGGTTGAAAATGTCTACATCTCGTAAGGCATTGTGAGTTTCACAGATACGTACTATTACAGAGTTTTGCGCGTATTTGGATTTACAATGTGGTATTCTAAATAAATCGTTCGATCTGGTGTTTTGCTTGGGGCAACGAAATGCAATCCTTTCTAACAGATATGATGAATCAACTAGGCAGTTCACGATTTTGTGCAAGAATAATGCATCAGAGATTTTTCTACGTTTATATAAAGTGACAGGGACAAATCGATGGTCACTAAAACGATACGATAGATGTTTCATAAATTTGTTCTGAATATTTTCAATGCGATCAATATATGTTTGATATTGAGGATTCCAAATTACTGAGGCGAATTCTAGTTGTGACCGTACATATGACATATATAACAGAATTAGGGTGTGTGCTACCGTAAAAGGCTTTGTAATTCGAATAATGAAACCCAATTGCTTATAACCTTTTTTTAGAATATTTTCAATATGATCCCTAAATAACATTCTAGAATCTAGTATTACTCCAAGATCTCTTATTGTTTCTACTCGTTGTAGAGGTACATGGTTTAGTTTGTAAGTATAATAAATTGAATGTTTTTTTCATGTAAAAGTAATAACATTACATTTATCTATGTTTAGATATAGTTGATTGTTTTTGCAATATTCCTCAATTTTACCAAGGTCTTCTTGTAATTGGTCGCAATCATCTATGGAGCTAATACATTTATATAATTTCATGTCATCAGCGTAAAATAGGAAACAAGAATTACTAATAACACGATTCATGTCGTTTATGTATAAAATAAACAAGAGAGGCCCTAGATGGGAGCCTTGCGGTACCCCTGAGGGAATAATTATAATTTGTGACATGTAACCTTTTAAAGCAACAGCTTGACTTCTATTTTTAACATATGAAGAGAACCATCTCAGAAGATTTCCACATATACCAATCTTCGAGAGCTTGTTTAACAGTATGTCGTGATTAACTTTGTCAAAAGCCTTAGAAAAATCTGTGTAGATGGAATCTACCTGTTTCCCATTATCCATAGAGTTAAGAACAAAATCAGTAAACTGTCCTAGGTTCGAATCAACAGATCTGCCTTGAAAAAAACCATGTTGCGGCGGGCTAATAATAGTATTTTTGCACGAGTCAAAAAGTTGGTTATACACGATTTTTTCCAAGATTTTACTTAAGATACATAGTTTAGAGATAGGTCTATAATTTTCAATGTTGTGTTTGTCCCCTTTTTTAAAAACAGGTGAAACAAAAGCTTGTTTCCAAATGGTAGGAAATACACCTTCTTTAAAAGATTTTTGGAACAGTAGTGTTACAGGAGTAACTAGTGTTTCAGCACAATTAACAATAAAAATTGGGTGTAACTTATCACAACCGGCACTCTTTTTAGTGTCCACATTTTTGAGATGTTTTAACACTAATGGTGCAGTTATATCAATTGAATCAAAATTAATTGAATTTATGGTAACATCATTACTTGTATCAACAATATTTGTGGAAGTATTATTAGTAGTTTTATCGGGGATAAAGACAGATTGGAAGTAATCGTTAAAAAGATTGCAAATTCGTTGACCATCACTTGAGGAAATGTTTTTGTGATACACGTTATTAGGTACTTCAGAAGATGACTGTTTTGATTTCACGAAAGTCCAAAAATATTTCACATCTTTCCTTATATTTAACTCGGCTTTCTTTATATAATTAGTATAACACTCTTTTTCTGTTCTTTTTTGGCGAGTCCTGAGTAATGAGAAGGTATGATAATCTGAGGGGTGTGAATAATTTTTAAACTTTCGGTGATACTTTAGCTTTTCTTTGATGATTTTGATTAGGTAGGGAGTGTACCACGGGGGATATTTGGGAGACAGATAAATGGTTTTTGATGGTACGTAGTGATCAATAGCTACATTAATAATTTCGTAGAATTTATCAGTTGCTTCTTCCATACCCCTTAAACTAAAAATATTCGACCAGTCAAATTGCTCCAAAAACTCGTTAATCTTGACGTAGTCAGCTGAATTAAATAATAAGACTTGTCGTGGTTGATGTATTAAATAAGGTTCGTTTTTTAGTCTTATTTCTATTTTGAAAGATTTGTGATGCAAATCTTCAGTTAAAAGGGGTGGAATGCAAGAATGCAATGTATTGGCGTGCTGTTTAAAGTTTGGTCAAATTATAATACAATTTCTATTATTTCATTACATTTTATTATGGGTGTTCACTACACAAACTCACAGAAAACTGCCATTGACCCAAAGTAACTGGTTTTTACGAGTCTCACTGTTTGTTATTTTAATATTTAGTTTGCTAATTGAATATGTATATCTTTTCAGTATACGTGCTTCGATGTATCAAAAACACTATTGGTATTTGGGGCAACGAGCGGAGGACTCTATGTGTTCAACAGAGAACCGTGCTCCTTTGTACAGCTGATTCCCAATAAAGTAAGTGCAACACATTATGATTTCAGTGCCCATCGTCTTAAAAGAAGGTACACAATTAGTATGCAACAGTAAATTAGTTTTTTCTGTCAATGATCTTGGATTCATTTTGAATAATTGAAAACAACCACTCCGTATCAACTAATGTGACAATATTTGAACATAGGCACATATGCTAGTAAACAACCTGCTGGTACATTACAACTTGATCTATTTAAATCTGTGGCAATTTCTTCAGCACTCAAGAAAACTTTGGTGCGATGCATTAACTTTTTTTTTGGCAATTGAAGTGATTGTCATTTGCGACTTCTTGTTGACAGAAAATGATGTGAATTTTGGTTGAAGCTCATTGACATCATTTCACTGTACAATTGACAATCGTTCATTCTCAATCTGTGCTGTAATCGGTACTGTTTTTGCAGATGTCCACAAAGCAACTAGGGCAAAAATTCTGTCACTTTAATTAAGTTCCGTCAATTGTACTTCAATTGAAACCGTCAGTCAGGGTGTTTGATGACAAAATATGGCCCAAATGTGCATGCATTTATGCAATGTCCATTCCCTACTTATAACTGATATGCTGTCTGCTTTGGATTCATAGTTAGAAACAGGGTTCCCTCAATTAGCCACTCCCTACAGTCAGATGCAGTCTTATTCAGCCTAATTCCAGCTGCAGCCTACGGTTTGAAGATTGCCCTGTTGTTAGCTAACCTTTGATAGAAGAAAGCACCAGAAAAGAAGACCAGAGGGAATAGCACGATCAAATCAATAACTTTACATTACCGGATCAATAGGCTTAACTGATGACGGTTTTGTATTGTTTTTCTGAGCATGGTTGCTCTCATTAAACGTGTTGATAGCCAAACCTACATTGACAATGAAATAAATAAGAAATAATTATAAGCAATAATTAGTCGCCTGAAATATCAATACAAATTGAAAATATCTCCCGAGTAAAAATAAATGCCGCCAACGGGAATTGAACCCGTGCCTTCTGATGTCCGGTCAGGTGCTCTGAAACCACTAAGCTATGTCGGCTTATTTCCAACCCTCCAAATGATTCAATATGTACTAGTACCTCAATCAACAATTACTGCTTATTATATTTTTTCTAGTGATGCCGCCGGGTCTCATTTTCGGGAACCGGGTACCCGTTTGAGGAACCGGGCGGGTACCTGGGTTTTTTAACATTCAAAAACCCAGTCTAGTCACAACAAATGACAGTGACTCACAGCGCCGGATGCATAGTGTGGGATAACGTATCGTGTTATTATACCGAGACACGACTGTTTCGACGAAATAAATACAAGACAGCTCGTTATACCATTGTTTTATTGTGTCTACAGTTAAAATAAATATCAAGAGGTCGTAAATAAATAGAACAGCATTCATCACGTAAACAATTTAAAAAAATTACACGTCTTGAAATTAGAGCCGATTCTTGTTGTCAGAACCGGGTCTCCTTCGGGTCCTGTGGGAACCGGGTCGGAACCGGGTACCCGGCGGCATCGCTAATTTTTTCACCTGTAAACAACCAACTTCATTTTTGTAGGAAAGCCTTTGTTAGTGCTAAATTTCTCACTAGATGGCGTCGAGACATATAATATCTTCATTTATTCGTGAAATATTTTTGATTTGTCAAATATTATTATTTTTTAATGATAAACTAATGTTTATATGACAAAGTTTTATGCATAGCATAAAGGATAACAAATAATTAAAAGCAATAATTAGTCGCCTGAAATATAGTAAAACCTTGGCTTATAAACATTAGTTTATCATTAAAAAATAAAATAAATAAGAAATCGCCTTACGATAGCAACACTGGTGGGTATTATCTATGTATCCACATTCATAAACTTCAAATGGCCACTTCATTATACAAATAAATTGACAGTGTCAAATTGAAGTATTCACTTTAAACTCTTGGTGTGCCAGTGTAAATTTTCACTGTCCGCCGGCTAATTTTATGTTCATAATAACTTCTTGTATTTTGCAAAATTACGTTTTTGTAAATTGTGCCGTCTCACCAGATAATTTATAAAAATAGTGCATAATCTACCATAAGTAGTTTCTCCATTTTAGCTCAGAGAAATGATTTTTTTGATTGTGTCAATTGGTAACGGCGACAAACAAGAGCAGCGCTGATCCTTTTGACACTGTGTAGTCAATGAGGTCTTCCATAACTCGTGATATTCTGAACAACTTTCTGAATCCTGTTTCTCCAATCTCGAATGGATTCTATTGATCGTGTAAATGACATCTTTCAATTCTACGAGCTTCGTTAGTCTGCCTCCATTCCTTGATAAGCCAGTAATTTTGCATAACGAACGACATTATTAAAAAGTTGTGTATATTGACAGTTAACCGAAACTCAGTGACAGCAGCGCTTAATAAGACGTCTTTTGATACCGCCTAACACCAATAACCATAAATGACAGATTTAGTCAATATTGTGTTGTGGTGTAGGATTTTATCTATAGACCTTACTAGATTCCCTGCTTTTCTTAAAGACGTTAAAGCTAAAATTACAAATTAAGTATTAAACTTAATTAATTTTTAGTATTAAACGTCTTAACTAACATCTTTGTTTCCAGGAGGGCGCCATAACCAACATAAAAATCTCCCCCGACGACAAGCAGGTAGCATTTGCTACGGCTAAGGGGAGCGTGTGTGTGTGTGACTGTGGGGATGCCGGCAGCGGTGCGTACGTGCGGTCTCCGCTGCTTCAGACCTCACGCGAGCACCACGGCAACGAGGTCACCGCCATGACCTGGAACAAGACTGGCTCCGAGCTCTACATCGGAGATGATACGGGAGCCATATCAGTGCTGCATCTGTCTAAGTATATTGTAAGCATTTTTTTTTTTTACATGACAAAATAGAACAGTGACTAAACAGAGTATTGAAGAAAAGTTCAGAAAAAAATGTACCTGACCTGATCCAAACTAACTAAATTATTTTCTGTTTGCTGCTGTGCTGTTTTATAGGCTTACCATTTTTTTGATTAAATTTTGTCTTAATCAGAATACTGTGCTGGTCACTGAAAGATAAACCGATTTATTCTTAGTTCTAATGAAACTGATCAAATATTTCTTATTTTGAGTGTTGGGAGTCAGAGAGGCCCTAGACCTAGTCTAGGGCCTGAAGTGGACTACATCAACTCCCCTGTGATTTAATGAAGCATGCATTCGTTGACCACATATTTGGTGGTCTGCGCCGCACCGCATTCACACATCACTGAATCTTTGAGGCCCCACCTATGCATCGAGTGGGCAGAATGGCTTGCATTTTTTGTCATATTTTCTTTTAATTTTTGATCTTTGGTAATGCATAATATGTATATGTAGATTTTTAAAAATAATATGTAGATACTAGATATTGTAAAAAGCATAATTTTTTTATTATTTCGTTTTGTTCTATCTAATATAATTTAGTATACCTTCAAATATTTAGGGACTTTTTTCAACCATTTCACTCGTCCAAATTTGTAATGTAGTTGCACCATTGATGTATTTATACTAGATTAGCCTTGTCTAGTTAAATCCATTTTAAAAATGACACCACATAGCGTACGTCACAAATATGGAGATGAACTTAACAACCCAACTCTGTTTAAACTCCTTGTACAAACGTTCGAACTCGTAAGCGGAACCAAGGAACAGCGTTCATTTTGTTACCGAGTTGTTGTTGTAATTTGAATACAAAACCGTCACCAAATAACATTTTTTGCTTAACCAGGTCTGAATCAGGTAAAGGACTAATAAATAACACAAAATGATTTTTATATTCACATTTTAAGTTTTGGATTCTGTACACTACATATTGAACCAAAACGGGAAACGTACACATATTTACTATTGAGTAGAAGTTTTAAGAATTTACAAAATTATTTATATAAAATAGTATATAATTATCAAAGAAACCGTTTACTTTGTGGCTTGACACTTTAATCAAATGAAAAGTTATTTTGTTTTTAACCGCTTCGTTAGGTTTATAAGACAGAATTATAAAAAAACTAGTCTAGGTACTTATTAATAATGTATAAATTATAATATCAAAATAAAGCGAGAGAAATCATATGGTGGGGTGGGACAAGGGAGGGTGGGGGTTACATGGTAATAATATCAATTTATTTATGCCCATTAAATAAGCTTTTACATTTTTACATTGTGTTTGTCTTCTTTTTTTATTATAGGCACAACTTTACATATCTACGGAAAAAAATATGATTTTACCTTCCTTCCCAAGGATTGGAGTGAACCGCGCCAACAACCTTGCCAAATGCATGCCGATCGGACCGAAATTTATTTCGTATATTAACTGCTGTAATGTCATACGATTTCAGAGAAATGCCTATTCGGTTTATTTTTGTAGTACCATTTTTGTGAAATATATAGGATGGTGCTTAATCAAAGCTAGACAATAACAACCAGTAATTAAAATAACCTTTCTCAGATTAAGCAACGATAGCTAATTTGTGGGTATATTACATTCTCTCCTCCACACAGAATGCTCAAAGATTATAAAGGACCTGAAGGAAATTGCAGTCTAAACGTTTGGGATGAAAATGATTTGAGCATAAATGGCTTCCTGATTATGGTACGGTCAACGTGTTCCGATATCGTGATAATTAATGTATTCGAAATTTACTAACAATTTAACAGGAAACCTGTTTATTCATTTGTTAAGGGCCTGCAATCCCTTTTTTAAATAAATTAGAAAAACTCTGTTCCGACATCGTGATAATGAATGTATTCGAAATTTACTAAAAGTTCAACCAGAAACCTGTTCATTATTCGTTCGTTAAAGGCCTGCAATCCGCTTTTTTAAATAAATTAGCAAACACTCTTTTTTCCGTATTTGTAAATATTTATTTTTTAAATATTAATTTACCATATTTTGTAAGAAACAATCAGCTTTTATATAATATACAATGATAGATATAAATATACAAGTTAACTGAAATCAAGCCACAGAAGTTTCTTACGTTAAAGTTCATTAGAAATGAAGTTTTAATATCTTGAAATTAATTTGGTGTTAAAGGAAGGGGAGAGGAAGAGGAAAATAAGAAGAGGATAGGAGATGCTCCCGATACATTCCATACTCTCATATTAATAATCGATCGTACGCATTACTTCATATCGATATTTCTTTAGGTTATTACCAAAAATGTCAATGCTGTAAAATTTTGTATTAGATTGTGCACATATACGAGGAATTGGGGAATTTTTTCGAATGTTATATATAATAAATATTACCTAGTTATTTTCACAAAATTGAATCCGGATTGCTTATATCCATTTCTCAATTTTTTCTCGGTTTGTGGGGAAACCTAAGCGAAAATAAGACATTTTAAGAATAATTATCGGAATGTATATAGAAAATATTTATTCCTGTACCTAACATTTTAAGCCTACGTGAACGTTCCTTTTCATGTAACATATCTTCCACCACAAAGATATTAGAAGAACGAGATGTGCTATGCGCAGTTCGTACTGAGTGGAATTGTTTTGCCGAGTGTCGCCGGTTTTGTTCACCAATACTACTGCACACCTTCGCTTACGCTAAGGCATCGCTAAGGTATCCGCACTAATACATAGAACAGATTTCTGTGCGTACACGTCCCGATACCGTTCAAAGTACCCTAATTAGGTAGTACTCCGGCTACGGTCCGGCGGCCAACATAGCATATCTCGTTCTTCCAATATCTTTGTTCCACCACCTTCATCACCTCTACAGCAATAGTTATAATAAAAAAGGTAAGTGTAATATATATATATATATATATATATATATTGACCTCTTCCCGTAGTATGTTGATCCAGTAAGAAGTTGTTAGACTAAGTTGATCCACCTTTAACACCACATAACTTAGCAATTATGGAATACATCTGAATGAATTGACAACAGTGGTACAATAATTATCAATGTTGCCAGTTTGCCAGAAAAACCATTTGATGTACTGTTCATAAAATTTTCAAATTTTGTATGGAAATCGGATGCATAATTTATGTTGATCTACCCAAATTGGCATACTTATGTTGATCTCATATATATTGATCTATTCCCGTAGTATGTTGATCCAGGTAAGAAGTTATTAGACAAAGTTGATCTGTGTCCCTATATATATGGTTATACTAAATGAACCAATCAAGGGGGCAAACGGTGGACTGTTCATCACAAGGTTTTATCTGATTCCGTAATCTTTTGTGATATTGAACTCAAAGTATTAGTCTCTAGAGTCGAATATCGCATGAAATGAGTGTGAGATGGTACCGTTTCAAATAAAAATGACGTGTTCATTCGACTGTTTATTGCTTGAATTGTTTATAAGAAATGTATGCGTATTTAGATTGAAACGAAACTTTCGCAAAAATCAAATCCATAAAAAAATCATAACTTAGCAGGGGTACACGGGTTCATAGGGTGAGGTTTGTCTAAGTGCTGGCGGCGGATGCGTTTGCGCATCTACTGCGTGGCGGGCCGGATCGAAAGAAACTGGTTGAGGGATACCTTTCGACCATAAAAATCCAAAATGGCGGCAAAAGGAATAATGTTATGTAGGAAATTTTGAACCTGTATCTTTTACCATCTCTCCTGATTACGCTTCGTGACTTAGTAGGGGAGGCCGGGTTCTTGATTATAATGGGTAATTAATGGATGATTGGACGCGGTTGGAGCTAACTAAAAACTGTCCAAAGAAGCGAAGCTAGCAGTCCACAATGGAGTGCTGGTACCTACCCTAATATATGGAAATGAGGCATGGAATTGGCAGAAGAAGGCTGAAAGTAGACAGAATACTGTAGAGATGAGATCCCTGAGGCATATGTGCGGTAAAATCATGTATGACGAAATGTGCGTATGCTGTGTCTATTCTACAGGTATTTTATAAGAGCCTGTTAAAATAAGCTAGCAGCATTGATCCCCGGTGCACCGTGCACGTGCGTGATACTCGATGGACACGAGCGGAACACAGGTTCACAGTAAAGTTGATGTTATCTATATATGAACGGGTCGTTTCTCCGACTCGTTTTACCGTAAGTCGGCTCGCATGTGGAACGAGCTATCAGCATCTGTTTTTCCTCCTCCATATAATTCGCGCCTCTTTAAGACCAGCATTAATAAATTCATTCCTACAGCCCCTACCTTAACCCGCCTCATAACGCTGCCCAACCGGTTGGCGACATAGTTTCTATGTATTTAACGTGTAAAGACAGGGGCGCTCTAGTGAGAGGTGTCACATAAAAAAATCATACCGCCGAATTTGAATATGGAGACTTACAAAAACTTCCGTCTGGAGCCAGTGAGACTATGGCATCCTCAAAGGAGACCTCAAAGGAGATGACGAGGAGGAAGGTGGGAGAGTACCTGGCTATTCAGATATAACCAAACGCTAATTGTAAAATAGTGCAAATTAATTTTAATAAAAATTATTTGAACCCGCGACCTTCGGATTGCTAGTCGAGAGCCACCTCAAGTAGTTTGATATGTTTGGTGACTTAGCAGGAGTGCCCGGGTTTATGGGGTGAGGTTTGTTCGATTCTTGGCGGCGGATGCGCTTGCCTACCAAATGCGTGGTGGGCCGGATCGATTAATCCTCTTTCAACGCATCGCCTTGCAACGCAGTAGGAGAGTTGGATTCTTATGTTTATCACTCGAACACACTGACCCCCAGATTACTACCCACCCATCCATACCTATTTCCTTCCCAGAACTCACTGTCCTTCCTTTCTTTCAAAATACCCCCAACACAGCATTCACAAAGATGACATAGGCCTTGAGGGTTACGATTTTCCTTAGGGCCTCCTGTGTGGAGACGATGTAAAAAAATACAAAAAATAAACAACTATCTCGCTAAATCGTTGGCGGTGACTAATGGTAGGGGTATTGGTTATCTAATAAATGGCTCCCGGGGCGGCGGTACACATAATTGCAATAATTCTCGAGGGCTCTGATGTACAGACATTATGGCTCCTGTTGATTGACGAACATATACTAAAACATCGTTGGTTGGAATCGTAGCTTGAAATGACTTTAGCCATGTTTAGTAAAAAACAAATTGGAATAAATTTTTCAGCAATTTCAATTTAAAATTTGAAAAATTAAATTCTCACCAATCTAATCGCCGCAATTTTAATAGGCACAAATTATGGATATTACGCTTTGTTTCAACTTAATCATTACAAGAAACTTACGTCGGGAGAGATGGTAAAAGATGCATTAAAATAAAATTTGATTCAATCAATGTTCAAAATTTCTCTTATAAAATGACTTAGACAAATCTCACCCCATGAACCCGGGCACCCCTGCTAAGTCACGAAACGTAGTAAATGATGCATTAAAGTTACATTTTTGTTTAATCAAGTTCAAAAGATTTTGCTGATCTCATATATATTGATCTATTCTCGTAGTATGTTGATCCAGGTAAGAAGTTATTAGACAAAGTTGATCTGTGTCCCTATATATGGTTTTACTAAATGAACCAATCAAGGGGGCAATCGGTGGACTGTTCATCACAAGGTTTTATGTGATTCCGTAATCTTTTGTGATATTGAACTCAAAGTATTAGTCTCTAGAGTCGAATATCGCATGAAATGACTGTGAGATGGTACCGTTTCAAATCAAAATGACGTGTGTTGCTTGAATTGTTTATAAGAAATGTATGCGTATTTAGATTGAAACGAAAATTTCGCAAAAACAAATCCATAAAAAAATCATAAATTTGCAGGGGTACACGGGTTCATAGGGTGAGGTTTGTCTAAGTGCTGGCGGCGGATGCGTTTGCCCATCTACTGCGTGGCGGGCCGGATCGAAAAAGAAACTGGTTGAGGGATACCTTTCGACCATAAAAATCCAAAATGGCGGCAAAAGGAATAATGTTATCTAGGAAATTTTGAACCTGTATCTTTTACCATCTCTCCTGATTACGCTTCGTGACTTAGTAGGGGAGGCCGGATTCTTGGTTATAATGGGTAATTAATGGATGATTGGACGCGGTTGGAGCTAACTAAAAACTGTCCAAAGAAGCGAAGCTAGCAGTCCACAATGGAGTGCTGGTACCTACCCTAATATATGGAAATGAGGCATGGGATTGGCAGAAGAAGGCTGAAAGTAGACTGAATACTGTAGAAATGAAATCCCTGAGGCATATGTGCAGTAAAATCATGTATGACGAAATGTGCGTATGCTGTGTCTATTCTACAGGTATTTTATAAGAGCCTGTTAAAATAAGCTAGCAGCATTGATCCCCGGTGCACCGTGCACGTGCGTGATACTCGATGGACACGAGCGGAACACAGGTTCACAGTAATGTTGATGTTATCTATATATGAACGGGTCGTTTCTCCAACTCGTTTTATTGTAAGTCGGCTCGCATGTGGAACGAGCTATCGGCATCTGTTTTTCCTCCTCCATATAATCCGGGCCTCTTTAAGACCCGCATTAATAAATTCATTCCTACAGACCCTACCTTAACCCGCCCCATAACGCTGCCCAACTGGGTGGCGACATAGTTTCTCTGTATTTAACGTGTAAAGACAGGGGCACTCTTGTGAGATGTGTCACATAAAAAAGTCATACCTCCGAATTTGAATATTGAGACATACAAAATGATCTATATTATAACCAATGAATTCACCCATCTTTTATAGATTATCACTTTTTATTAGGATTTAAAAAAATCGTTAGCATCGCCTTGCAACGCAGTAGGAGAGTTGGATTCTTATGTATATCACTCAAACACACTGAACCCCAGATTGCTACCCACCCATCAAACCTATTTACTTCCCAGAACTCACTCTCCTTCCTTTCCTTCAAAATTCCCCCAACACAGCATTCACAAAGATGACATAGGCCCTGAGGGTTACGATTTTCCTCAGGGCCTCCTGTGTGGATCTGATATGTGTAAAAAATATAAGAAATAAACAACAATCTCGCTAAACGTTGGCGGTGACCTATGGTAGGGGTGTTGGTTATCTAATAAATGGTTCCCGGGGCGGCGGTACACATAATTGTAATAGTTCTCGAGGGCTCTGATGTACAGACATTATGGCTCCTGTTGATTGACGAGCATATACTAAAACATCGTTGGTTGGAATCGTAGCTTGAAATGACTTTAGCCATGTTTAGTAATAAACAAATTAGAATAAATTTTTTAGCAATCATAATTAAAAATAGGAAAAATTTAATTCTCACCAATCTAATCGCCGCAATTTTAATAGGCACATATTATGGATATTACGCTTTGTTTCAACTTAATCATTACAAGAAACTTACGTCGGGAGAGATGGTAAAAGATACATTAAAATAAAATTTTATTCAATCAAAGTTCAAAATTTCTCTTATAAAATGACCCAGACAAACCTCACCCCATGAACCCGGGCACCCCTGCTAAGTCACGAAACGTAGTAAATGATGTATTAAATTTACAATTTTTGTTTAATCAAGTTCAAAAGATTTTTTAAGGATGGATTTGACGTTTGCGAAAGTTCCATTTCAATGTAAATATGGCAGTCTATCCTCTGTAAGTATAAAGTCATTTTCATAGAATATGGATGTACTAACAGGATCTAAAAAGTACAACAAAGCGCGCGAAATTGGCGGTTAAGTTACAACGCATGCAAGCCGTCAAGTTTGTCAGAAATATATAGATCAACAAAATAAATCGTGTAAAATGTATATGCGACCGAAAAATGGGCGTGGCTTACAGCTAAATCTCGATGACACAAGTTGATCTGTAGGGATTTACATATGTATGCCAGCTTGGGTAATGGATCAACATATCCGGGGTGGATCAACAAATGCCAGCGGATCAACATATACCTGGCGTACCGTCGCGCGAGATCAACATAGTACGAGAGGGGATAAATATATATATATATATATATATATATATATATATATATATATATATATAATATATATAATATATATATAAATACTTTGTAATATATATTTTTTCAATGAAAAGAAAAATGTAATTAAGATAGTAAACACAAAATAAATTACACAACGACACGATTTTTTCATATAATTTAACATGCAAATAATTGTGGACTTAATACAACCCTGAATAGAGACAAGACTAAAAAATAACCAACACTTCTAAAGTTTTTTGCGCGCATCAAGTAAGAACGCCTGATTTTAACCAACACATCAATAATTATCATGTGGCAAGCTCGTGCCATGTACTATTGTTTATATGTATTCGTTAAAAGCGTATAACACACTGCATGACGTCATAATTGTGACTAGTTTTAAAGATGACGTCAGAAAATTTACTTGTCGTTAGTGAAATTCTATTAATTTCTGATATTTGTTAATGCGTTGCCTTGAATCTATCGGTAAGGTACTGATATTTTTTTTTATTCAGATAGCTGATTACATTTTCTAAAATAAAGTCCGCGATAGGCACAATCTAAAATATTTGGAACTGGGTTATTTTTGTGATTGAAAAAATGAACTTGCCCAGCATAGCTGACAAGCAAAATAGCTTAACTCTAGACCAACAAAAGGTAAAACGCAATGCACAGTTGCAATTTCGCATTGCGACACAATGCGTGCGCCTTTTCATAAATGTGCACGTGAACCAAAACAAAATTGAGTTGGTGTTATTTTTCACTGGTTACACCTAGTCTAGTTGTATTTAGTCTATGAGTTGCACATAACAAAATAATTGATATGCAGAAAAGAAAAAAAAAAAATTTGCGACTGTTTCAATATTATTAATCTATCTCTTTTCTTTCTCCAGACAAAAAATGTGTTCCAAACATCAGCATTTTCTCTAATGCACCTCGACTCTCGCATTGTCCAGTTTGATCTGAAGGAAAACATGCTCCTCGTTTCCACACTGACTCGGTGCTTCATCTGTGATACCCTCAAGGAACAATACAGACAGATCGGACAGAAACTCAGAGATGGGGAGTTTGGAGGTTGCTTCTTCTATTCGTCTAAAGATGACATCCCTCCCATGGAGATTCCAGACACTCCGCAGAGGAAAGAAAAGGCTTTCGATGCAATAGAAGACGGAGAAGAAATAGGAAACTGCGACAGACTTAATCATATTAAAGTATTTGCTTCAAGACCCGGATCTAGGTTCTGGGAGGTCCAAATCGACGGAACCGTCTCTTGTACTCATCAGTTCAAACAACTTCTAGAGACTCCACCAACTAAAGTTGTCACACTCGAGGATTTCGAACTGCAAAATTTTGATTTTGAAAATAAGGCGGATGAAGTAACGTATTCTGCACAATCGCTTAATTTCGCCAAAGTCTTTATGCTGATCAATAGGTTTATATTCACCTATAAAAGAGATGGGATTTATATATTCGATCCAAAGCATCCGTCAGTCGTATTATGGAGTGATAAATATTCCGATATCATCGATTGTAAGATTGTGGACAGTTTAATTTATCTCTGGTTGGGAAATGGGAATATGGTGGCACTTTCCTTTAGTACAGTGGAAAATTTCCTGCTCAAATGCTTTGTCAGTCAAAAGTATAAAGTTTGTGGGCAAGTCTGTGCTTATTACCTCTCCTCCATCATGAACACAATCACTCAGTATAAAAAGATCTACTTGATTTCTGGACTAGGAGAAAAATTGCAGGATTGTGCCGAGCATGATCTATTTGATAAAATTAGCCCAGTTTTAGAAGAAATCGGTAAAATTAAAAGGAGCAGCGGACAGAAACTGAAGTCTGGTATCTTCGTTGTTGATAATAGTTATTTAGCCAAAGCAGTTTCCCTAGAAGATCACGATTTGTTTGATGACAACAATACTGATTCACAAAGCAAAACGAGTTCAGAAGATACAGATTCAATGCTCTTTCAAATATCCCCTGATGCTATTCAGGCTATAAAGGGTTTTAGTAATACGGTTTCTGATAAGTTTAACTCTGGAACTAGAAGTCTCAAGAAAACGTGGGATCATTTAGAAGACAAAATGAAGAGAATCGGTTTAGAAAATACAATTAACGACCCGTTAGATGTTAGAACAGGTATGTACGAAGAACCCGACATAACATTAGAAAATAACAAAAATATCTTTCAAGATTCAGATGATATCATTGTGAAGAAGAACTCCCAAGATAAAAACCAACTTAAATCTGTTGCAAGAGAATCGCCACCTAAAGTACAAAAAATAACCAAAAGTATTTTCCACCACATAAAACTGAGTGATATTAACAAACTGGACAATAGTGACACGATATACTCGCTGCTATCAAACATAACCTGTGATATTAAATATATTTTTGCCATCATCAAGGAAGTGGAGGAGTACATGATCGCATCGGGAGACTCTCCCGAGAAATCTGCCTACCACTGTGGGAAGGTGCTCCTGCAGTACGTCAGTAAGACTCCCAACCTTGATGAAACTATCAACTCTGTGATTGAGAATGAAGATATATGCTCATATTTCCTACAAGGTTTTATAAATATTAACTCCAGCTTGGAACATTCTACGAGTTGCGAATGCGGCTACCCTGTTCCCAACTCTTATTCTAGTCAAATGCCGCTTTTCTCCAAACTGATTGATGTCTTCATCGAGAAGCGCTGGAGTTCCTCTCACTCAGAGCAATGCTACGATATCTGTAAACAAGTGCCTTACATGTGGAGAAAGATACTGCTTCTGCGTAAGAACGAGGACTTGATAAATATATTGCTTTTGATTCTGCAAATGTTAGACGAAGACTTGCTCTATTCGTACTTGCCTCAGTTTACCGTTCTAACTTGGGAGAGAGCCATTAAGTTGCTCAGCACACTCAGAAACAGTGAATGCCTCAACTGCGGAAGAAAATTCAAACAAACTGATAAGAAAATTATTGAAAATAACATGTTAGGTTGGGATGCTATTGGCTCCTTGATAATCAAATCTGTCGGATGTAAGAATGCACCGAAAATACTCAAGTCTTGCGCTAATCTCATACCCGTTGGAGAGCTGACAGTTAAATTCTATCACACCTGCATCTTTGTGAAGCTCTTTGAGAAGTTTGACAGCACTGTTGCAACTAACCTGGTGGATGCTATTTACGAAGCCTACAATTTTGAAGATGCAGTAACAGAGGTAACTATTGCTTTTTTGTACACTCTGTAACCTACATAAATTATATCAAGATAAAACATTTGCAATTAAACTTCCTTTGTTAGAAACGGTAAATGACGTTGACTATCATTTAGGTTTTAGCCCTGATAATAATTCTTGCAAAGGAATTGCAATGTGGTACTTTTCCATAATGATATCTATTTTACAACCCGTTCGCTTGCTCAATGATGATTCACCATCTTCTGTTTTGTCTTCTTCTGTCCCAGGTTCACTCCTTCCTTTCCTCGATTTATAAAAGCGGTACAAAGACTTCTGTGGAAAATTTTAGACCGGTGGCAATACTATCTGCACCGGCTAAATTGTTCGAATCGATTCTTCATAAATTCACACTACCACAAGTTGAACCGTTTTTAATTTGTGAACAGCATGGATTTAGAAAAGGTCGATCGTTAGAAACCAACCTATTGGTGTTTACGGATTTCGTATCAAAATCATTAGACAAAGGCCATCAAGTAGATTGTTCATACAATGACTTTTCAAAGGCCTTCGATGCTGTTAATCATGACATTTTACTCAATAAACTGGCTACAATAGGATTCTCCATAAGACTACTTACCTTTTTTGCTAGCTATCTTGTAGACAGGAAGCAGTTAGTGTCTCAAGGACTATTCCAATCTATACATTTCTTTGTACGATCGGGGGTACCACAAGGCAGTAATTTAGGCCCACTCCTCTTTTCCATATTCATTAACAATATTTCAAAAGTAATTCTGCATTCTAGGTTTCTTCTCTTTGCTGATAACCTAAACCTTTTCTTAGAAATAGTAACATTAGAAGATGCTGCAATCAACTCCAGTCAGACATTGATAGAATTGTTGACTGGAGTAAAATAAATCGCATTGAGTTTAATATTTCTAAATGTTTTATTTTGTCATTCACTAGGGCGAGTCATACCTGGTATTACCGGTATACAATGGACGCCCGAAGTTTAAAACGTGTCTCGACAATGAAGGATCTTGGAATCATGTTTGATAGTAGGCTGACATTTCATGCTCATATTGAGACAGCATGCAGCACTTCACTGAGAATTCTGGGCTTTTTTCTACGAGCTGGAAGGAGTTTTAGAGATACCCGGGTGCTTTTGGTTTTATTTAATTCCTTAGTAAGGAGTAGACTTGAAAATGGGTCGGTGATTTGGAGTCCACACCAGGTAAAGTATTCCCTCATGTTGGAGAGAATTCAGAAGAAATTCTTGAGATTTCTCTACATGAGGGAGTATTGCTACTACCCGTAGCTCTATCCTACTGACTTTCTTTTGGGTATGCTCGGAATGAACTATCTACGAGTCTGAAGGGATGTGTGCATTGCTACACATTTCTTTAGACTGATTCGTGGATGGTTTGAAAACTCGGTCATCATGGAGAGCATTCAATTCTATGTTCCCGATGGTTATCTCCGTCACCGACAACATAGACTATTCTATCTCCCAGCCTGCAGGACTAACTTGCCAATGGTCATGTCTGTGGGGAGAGCAATCTTGCTGTTGAACAGAATCAATTGGGATATCGACATTTTTAGCATCAATGAAGCTTCCTTTAAAAGACTCTATTATTTAGTTAATATACACACTGTTTATATTCATGTAAGAATTCTTATTACCAAATGTATTTTAAAAACGCGTTAAATTTAACAATTTTGTAATGTTTTTAAAATTAATAAACTGAATTGAATTGAAAATCTACAAAGACCCTGAGTGAAACTGCCGGGCCTCCTGTGTGGAGTTAATGTAAAAAATATTTTTGAATGGGCAACTGATTTGAAATCTCAATCAACAAAGTGAATCGTTTTAGCATAGTATTTCTTTTCTCTTTCAGCTGACAAAGCACCTTGAGAACTGCCTTCACCACGGTCTCCTGCATACAGCTTTGCCCATGGTGGTTGCCTCCAAATCTCACCACTGGGGTCTGAAGGTAACCCAGGATATCCCGGTGGACTCAGACATTGAATCCAGCTGCGAAACCAAGCTCCTCCACCAGCCTGACTTGCTACGAAACCTCATGAATGGACCCAGCACGTCGTCAAGAAATCAACCAAAGTACGAAATCGGCATGAATCTGGATCAGACGCTGGACTTCCTCGGTGATATTTGTCCGAATAAGAACTGCCATCATTGCTGTCTGCCATTAGAATCCAGAGTTCTAGTTGCGGATGGAGGTTTGTGGGTTTTCTCATGTGGTCACACCTTCCACGGTGTGTGTTTAACAATACTCAAAATTAAGCTTTGTCCACTTTGCTACAAAGGCAGATAAACCTATTAGCTTTTTGTTTACGTTCAACCTTGTTTCATTTAGTTTTAAATACATGATTTTTCTTGCTAAAAGATTATATGTATATGAAAAAAGTAATATGTACATGCATAAAAAGTTTACTTTTGCATAAAATTTCGTATAGGTTTTGGAAAGAGTAAAAGTGGATTCCCAATCTATTGTTCCTCAAACTATCGTTTCACCTACGAAAACTGTGCTTCTAAACCTACTGGCACTTCATATTTTATATTGTTTTAAGTTGTTCGCTGCCACACAAGTCCACAAGTTTTGTTGTTAACCGCTTGAATGCCAGCGTATCCCTAGAGGATATCTGACATTTGTACCCTTGCGGGAGTTAGGCATTACAGTAATTAACCACTTGAGCGATATTTGGCATATTATGGCAAATTTGCAAAAAAGTTTTGAGTGATCACTTGTCATACTGTGCCAAATTTATAGAACCTTAAAATATTGGATAAACGGCGAAATCTAGGTGGATTCATTTACTTTAATCCATGGTAAGCAGTTCATATGTTTCCATATTAATATAAAGTAAATGTATATAAATATATATACAACCAATGGCTCGAGTGGTTAAGCGACGTGCTTTCCTCCAAATTGCATATGTGTACTACAACCGTAGCTTCTATGATTCGTTCTTAAGTTCAACAGCTCTGCTGTGGAACGAACTGCCGGCCTCTGTGTTTCGTCCCTCCTACAACATGGGACTCTTCAAGACCCATGTTCACTCCTTCCTCTCCACAAAAAGACCCTCCACACAGCATACCCAAAGATGAAATAGGCCCTGAGGGAAATTATTTTCTTCAGAGCCTCCTGTGTGGAGTTAATATAAAAAAAAAAAAAAAAACAACCAATAGACATTGGAATAGTATAAATTTATCAAGAATATTACCGTAGGCAGATTTTTACAAAAATTTATACCCTTAACCGACTTTGCAGTAAATTATTGTCCCATAATGTTGAAGATAGGTGTCCTTTGGGCTATATCCATATATTATATTATATATATGCACTTTGTTTTGGTTGCAAATACAAATTGCATGGCAACAAGAGACACAATTTTCCAGATTTTTCTTATTTTTTATTCCTTGGTTTAACAATCCCCAAAAAACGATGGATAGAGCATCCACGTTTTTGTTGAATGCGAAAAATTGTGCAATATTCTGATCTCTGTGGTAGATACATATTCTAAACAAAAATTATTAATTGAAACCTAAGGAAATTAGACTGGTTAAATAATATTCCTGCTGCTTGCTCTCTTGGATGGAATCTAAGACAAAATTGCCGCATTATACTTGCTAATTTTTAGATTATCTTCTATTGAATACATTAATATGTAAAACTATTAGCCATCTAAATTGATAGACCAGTCCATCAGGGAAAGAGGAACAAACCAAAATTGGGGAGGAACGTGACCGTCTCCCTTTCTGTGGTTTGTCAATAGATGAATCTGACGGTATACAGGCAACACACATTGTAATATCACTATTTATTTGTATAAAATAAAATCTGCAAACGAATTACTCATCCATTTTACAACTGCGCGCTAATTGCTAGCTGCGTAAATACTTAACTACAAACCCCAAATCAGGTAAACAAAAGTTTGGGCATGTTTACGAAATTGAATATCTTATTACATTATTAGACACTTTTAGAAATGTGTTATAATTTATATACCTCACTCATTTTTGCTTTGCTATACAACTCGATTTTTACACGGTTTGGTTAAAAATGGACATTCATGGATCCTGAACAGAAAAGTCCAACAATGGATTAGACTGCATAGCCTTTATGGAATTTTTTCTTTTCTGGGTCTGGTTATTTTAATGTGCTCTTCGGCGGTGAACGTAAAACTGTTTGTAGTTTATTCAAAGCATTCTCAAGCCCTCCTGTTGCCAAAAATACGGTCACATGGTTTGCCTCCCGCCCACCGAAATAATACTCAGATTTTATGTTAGGGCAAGTCTTATCAATTTGGATGTCTATGATAAAGCTCTTTGACAAGCTGTACAAACACTTAGCAACTGTTAAAATCATTATTTATGTTACGATCAAAGTATTATACTATAATTATTATCTGCACATTATCGTTTTATCTTAGTTTTATTCTGCACAAACATATATTTTTTACTTTAAGTAATGCAGCCTATTTATACCACCGAATACATACAATGCTAAAGAGGCTATTCGTAATTAGTTGCTAAACATTGTTTATACTAATTTAAGGGCCACAAAAAGAGCAATGTCGTATGCCTACCTAGTATTACAAATGAATGTGCATTTTATTATGTAACTTTAAGACAAGAAGATCGAATTAATATAATGTTTAATCTAACCTAACTTAAGAATTAAGGTTAGAATGTCACATTTGATCAAATATTTACTTATCAAACTATTAAGTTATTGAGCTTGCAATATATATCCATCTATTTAATGTAGTAAATATGTATTTATATACAACTACAGAAATATATATTATGTAGTTACATACTTTTATGTTAACCACTTGCACTGGAATGAAACAAATCTAAGTACAAGTTTGTTTGAAATTAATGTGTTTTTTTGAAAACTGTTTGATAAATTTTAACTTATTTTCTATTTCAATTAATTCAATGTTTTGCTAGTCCAGAATTGATTTAGTGCGTTGAATTGAGAAGTACAAATATTTCTCAATAGATTTACACAATACAAAATTCTCAATAAATTAAACATTTGATAATAGCACCCTGAGGTGATTTTGCACAAGAACGGCGCTATACAAATCATCCAAATATTATTATAATATGTAATTGTTATTGATTTGTTACCTGTAAATTTAATTTCGTGCAAGAGGTTAACATTTTAAGTGATTCATGTCATTAGCATGGCCGTAGTTAGAAATTGGCTAAAATAATAGTACTCAATTTAATTCCTGAATATGTATGTCAATTTATTCTAAGCCCACTTTTGTATTTTATATCTATGAGATTGTAACAATAAATTGCATGTAAAGAAGTTGAACCAGTATGAACATGTTCATGAATCCTTTCTTTGTGCAACAAAGACAGCTGATTCGCATGTACTCATTTTAGAGATGACTCACAGCCATAATACACTAATTCGGCCACAGACCTATATTTTTACATCTTAGCTTTTCATACAAAAGTATTATACAATAATTATTCCATAACCACAATATTTCGTATTATATTTCGCAATGAGTTCATGAATGCACAATAGGCTGGAGCGCGATATTGTATGCGACTTTTTTTTTGATTAACTTATTGTAAATGTAGTTAAATAAATCTACCCAATCAAATTATGTTATCACTCGGCAACCAAAACTTTAATCTTTGCTATTTTTTTGTATGAAATTTCTCTTCAAAAACTCTGTTTAATATTATTCATAGCGATTTATTTAGCGAAAGGATTGGTTTGTACTGACTTATATATATATGTTTTTTAATACCTCAAAGTTTGTGTGGCTTCTATGTGTGTATTTGAAGAGCACAAAAATGTTTAGTGTTTGCAGAAATGCACAATAGATGGTATTGCTGTGTCCCTTTGGACAAATAAATTCAAATAATGATTGTTGTCAATGTAATTTTGAATTTAAAAACCTGCTGCTCATTGCGAATTGGTTTCCGAAGGGTCTAGAATTACTTTCAAAAACATAATAATTGTGTTAGGTGCCTATTTTTGTCTGATAGATTGATCTGCCGACTACGTGTAATTACCAGAGAATACTATTGCAGAAAGACATTGCTTTTCAAGTAAGTAAATCGTTCTATTCTCAGGTTAGAAACCCCGCTTCTATTGGAGCTATTTACATGCTCCAACAATACGCGTGATTACACTATCCTTAAGTTTCTTTTAACATAAAAACAAAGTGGGATCTAACTTTTGATAAAAACTCCAGGCTAATGCACCTTTATAAAGCATTCCTACATATTGACTGATCTCCTATTTGCAAAAATATTAACTTTGCAATGGGCATAAAAGGCAATGAAATGGTTTCAATGGCGCATAAACTAATATATATTTTTTTAGATAGATTTAAAATTGTTTTATCAAATGATAAAATACTTAAACAATGACTACAAAATTAACAAAAGAACAAACAGCTAGAGTCAATTTGTTTGCTTTTCGGAACAGCTCATATGGTCTCATAGAAATCGTTGTCTCTCCCTCACTGTCATAGTAAGAAATATGAACTAAATGGTGATAGAAAGAGAAAACACTACGCTTTATATTCAAATCTCAAAGTTAACTACTGATGTGTTTTTTTTCCACTATCACTATATAAAAGAAATGTAACGTGAACCATTTTTTAAACTTTTTTTTATGTTTGCATTAAAATTTAATATTTCGAAAATTATATTTTTATTTCTGATAAAAAACTTTGAAAGCTTATTTAACCTCCTTTCAAAAAACAGATTTTAGTTTTCGGATACTTTTAGAAATATTCTATTTATTTGGATTTTATCACAAAGCGGAAATACATGTGAATTTTCTGACCTTACAGTGTTTAGCAGAAATATGATGGTCAATATGACAAAGGCCTGAGGGGTTAAATAAAAAAAGTGATTTAGGAGATAGTATTTCTGTACATATTGGCAGATTACGGTCGATATGTACCTGCTTGCTGACAACTTGTCAATTAAGTAAAATTCTTAATTTGCTATTCATTTTTTAAACAAAATATTCAGCTTTGTGTTAAATTTAAACAATCTAAAAATTTTCAAGCTTCTTTCTCACATGTATTAAAATAAAGTTGAATCACAAAAAAATTACACAATATTTCTCATAACTTTATTTCAGCACACTTCTTACTAAACTCTATGATGTACATACATTATATATTTATGATTTTTGTCTATGGTTACTAGAAATTTCTGTTGTTTTATTGGTAAATCATTTAAAAACATTGTAAGGGTTGTGCGAATTTTTAGCCTTACTACAAATGACGTACTTTGTATTCTGTAATACTTTTTTGTACAGTAGAATTGAATTGAAAAAGCAATATTTTCTGGAATACCTTTGCGTTAATTATTATTTACTATGTACTCTTTATTTCTTGCATATTTGTACATTATTATATTTATTTATACTGATACTGATCATATAGATGATCTCACTTACCTGAGAACAATCCAGTTATAAAAACACAGTTAATACACAGATGGGTACATACAATTACAAAAAATCTATTCAGACGTAGGATACATGAATTTATATAAAGTTAAATGAAGATTCAAAAACAAAACAAATAAAAATACAAAATACATAAAAGCTCACTCATGTGTCAAAACTATTTGACACATGAGTGAGCTATACTAATAAGGAAAGACAAGAGACACAAGCAATACAAAATATAATTAGCGCAACATATTTTTTAGCAACAGCAGAACATTCATTCGTAATCTGTATAAATTATCGACGAAAACGTCTACTTCAGCACACTCTATCTTATTATACAGTTAACACATTTGGCTCAGAGGGCTAAGGGTATATGAAATATAGATGGCATCAGTTTAAATGCGTAGGAATTTACTCAATTTGTTTTTCGATAATACAAAACTACCAACATTATCTCGTTTTGCAATGTCAATCCACTGACAGATCTGCCAATGTTGCGATCATAAAACGATTTCTTATTTATTTTGTGTCAATATCAGTTTGGCTATCGACAGCGCAACCCCGTGCTCGGGGTATCGATATAAAATCGTCAAAAGTTAGTCTGTCAATCCAATATACTTAAGTTATAAAAATTGATCACACTAGTCCGTAGTGTGCAGCATCGATCATTTTATGCTAACCCTATTTCTCTGTCGGCCTGGCTAATTTAAATACGGAGCGTGTTACATGGTGACATCTATTGAGCATATTTAAACTAGAATATGACAACTTTTTCCTTGGTTTAAGATATTCAATGCTGAAAATATTCCAAATCATAGTCACACCATTTTAAATGCATAATTTCTCTCTATATGTGTTAAATTAATTCACCCTATCATTTGGTAATTTCTGTTATGTAAGGTAGTAACAATGTTTGAAGGACCAAAAGAAATGTAGTTTCTTTTTAATGAGCTGGGATTAGGGACAAGGTAATATACATTATGTTTAAGTTGAACTGAACAAATTCACACTTTGATTGTTCTTGTTGGCCTTTGTGATGTAATAATTCGCAAATATCATATACTATTTTAAAATAATACTAGTGCAATAATACAGTCTGAATTCATGACAAATCAGTTATAATTTTTTAAAATGACAAGTAAATTAACTTCCTTTTAAAATATAATACTATGGGCATGTATCTACATACTTTATCGCTTCTCTGAATTCTTCACACAATCAGTTTTGAAATACTTCAATTCAAAGCAAATTTGAGTTCATTGACACCCAAAATTAACGTGTTGATGTATGAAGACATTGTGTCAATTAGCATGCTATTTTAATGTTGTGTTATTGTATTATGCTTACATAGGTAATACTTACATACAAACAAATGCGTCTTCATACGTGCAGTGCCTAGGAATGGGGCATATTTGTATGCGTGTTCGTCCTGCCTACGGACATCTGATTGTAGTACCTTGCATTATGACAGTATAGACTTGAGATGTGTGTTTGAGTGACAGTAGAAAATGATTTATGTAATACAAAGCAAGGCCAGATTTAAAGAAATAATTATGAACTAGCGCAGACCCATGAAAAATCACGGGATATTATAATTGTATGATTTTTTTTAAAGCTGAAAGTTTTTATAAAAAATATATCTCCCTCAGGATCATTGCTTTTCAAAAGAGGGAGTATACTTAATACTAATTAAGTTAATTACGACATCTGTCAAGAGTTTGAACAAAAAAAAAAAAACATATTTCAAATATAGAGTTATTAATTACTAAAAATAATTTTGGTCCCTACTTTATCGCATGTCTGAATCGTTCCCACAATCAGTTCCAATTTTAAAAATCAAAGCAATTTCCAGTTCTAGAGTTTGTAGCGTCGATATTAATCCATTGAATAATTAATAATAAAACGCTCGACCTACTTAGGTACGTACTTGCTAATTGCTACTTAGGTACGTATTTGCAGCCGAAATCAAAACAAAGCAACCTATCTGTTTCAAGTATCTACTCGCGACAATACTATCGTGCAATCAGTCTCGGACATTACGAGAACTCGTCAGAAGGTTCGAGTCTACGGCCTATGCATAATCGCCGCAATGTCGAAGGTTCCCGAAACACACAGTCTGTGCGAGTGCCTAGAATTTAGTTGCCATCCATCTACCTACTGCCGCCGTCGGCCGGGTAGTATAAATAAGCCCGACGCAGCGAGCCAGTCAGTCAGTTAGTTATCTATCAGCCGTCAGTCTACAAGGTTCAACGAGTGATCACCCGCGTTCTTCTTACTAGCGCGAGGGACACGTACCCGGCTTCGCCCCTATCATCATGGACTCAATCGGGACATCATCATAGCGCCTCGGCCACGTCCGCGGCCAGCGCTACTCGGATTACAAGCGCCCTGGTTCCAGCGTCTCTGACCAGCGCTTCTTCCACGCAACCATGACCACCACGAGGACACGCAGCATCCTCACTGGTCACGCCGTTCCCGTTCAACTGCCCACAAGGTCCGTCGCACCTTCGGCCTTCTCGTCAGCACTGGAGTGCCTGAAGACCTGCGTTCTTCGCCAGTGCCTGACCTACATCGAGTCCCGGTCACCAGCGCCCGGCGTCGACTCACTGACCCGCGCTTGACCTGCCAACACATCACAGCAGCAACCGGAGTATTCTACATCTGTCCTTCATCATCTCCTTGTCACGGCTACTGACTCACCAATAAACACATGTGACCTTCACAACCTTCTTTCATTTCGTGCCTCACCATTGATCCCCAAAGTGGTGACCCCGACGTGATCTGCAGCCCGACGTGATCTGCAGCCCGACGTGATTCTGCAGCCCGACGTGATAGTGTTACCCCGACTCACCGGTAACCCCGTCTCAAAATGGGTGATCAGTAAAGGCACCACGGAGCAGCATACACCAGACCATCTCCGCACAAGCGCGGATAATAGTGCCACCATGGTTATCTGAGTGAATCTTCAACCTGTGTTGTGAACATGTGTTTTGCAAAATTTTTTTTTTATGAAGTGTCACAGTTTAAAAGACATTCGTCTCCGAGCTATTTCTTCTATCGCAGCCCTCAGCAAAGCTGCTGGGAAGGGGGTGTCTGTAGCGTCGATATTAATCCATTGAATAATTAATAATAAAACGCTCGATCTACTTAGGTACGTACTTGCTAATTGCTACTTAGGTACGTATTTGCAGCCGAAATCAAAACAAAGCAACCTATCTGTTTCAAGTATCTACTCGCGACAATACTATCGTGCAATCAGTCTCGGACATTACGAGAACTCGTCAGAAGGTTCGAGTCTACGGCCTATGCATAATCGCCGCAATGTCGAAGGTTCCCGAAACACACAGTCTGTGCGAGTGCCTAGAATTTAGTTGCCATCCATCTACCTACTGCCGCCGTCGGCCGGGTAGTATAAATAAGCCCGACGCAGCGAGCCAGTCAGTTAGTTAGTTATCTATCAGCCGTCAGTCTACAAGGTTCAACGAGTGATCACCCGCGTTCTTCTTACTAGCGCGAGGGACACGTACCCGGCTTCGCCCCTATCATCATGGACTCTATCGGGACATCATCATAGCGCCTCGGCCACGTCCGCGGCCAGCGCTACTCGGATTACAAGCGCCCTGGTTCCAGCGTCTCTGACCAGCGCTTCTTCCACGCAACCATGACCACCACGAGGACACGCAGCATCCTCACTGGTCACGCCGTTCCCGTTCAACTGCCCACAAGGTCCGTCGCACCTTCGGCCGTCTCGTCAGCACTGGAGTGCCTGAAGACCTACGTTCTTCGCCAGTGCCTGACCTCCATCGAGTCCCGGTCACCAGCGCCCGGCGTCGACTCACTGACCCGCGCTTGACCAGCACATCACAGCCAGCATCCGGTGTATTCTTCTGTCCTACATCATCTCCTCGTCACGGCTACTGACTCACCAATAAAACACATGTGACCTTCACAACTTTCTTTCATTTCGTGCCTCACCATTGATCCCCAAAAGTTCATTGAACCGGAGTTACAGTAACAGAGACCGACACTCGACTGTAATTTATATTTTCAACTAATCATTTGTGTACGTACAAATTGTTGTATTAATTATTTGCAAAAGGCGTTTATGTAAGTATTTTTCGACCAAGATGTTAAGAATATGTTTCTCAACAGTTTTTTTCCATATAAATCTAATGATATTCAAGGGCTTATGTAAGGGGGAGGTTTAGGGATTAAAATCCCCCCCCCCATGCCTCAGTATTGCCTAGGAAAAAAGATAATAGTACTCGTAGATTACATTTCTGGAAAATACAACTTCTGTTTTGTAGAGGTCCCTCCTCCCCCGGGGTCAAACCCCCTCCCATGTGAATGCTATAGCTACGCCACTGATGACATTTTTTAACAACTGTGTGTGGATTACCTCTTTAATTTCAATATTAGTAGAGCTTGTATCTCTTGCCTTTCTATTTTGATCAAGAAAATTAATATTTTTTAAATTTTATTTTTGAAATAACTTAAAGAACTAAACCTCAAACGAAAATTTGAAACAGAAAAAGATTCGGTTGCATCTAGGAATTGAACCCGAGACCTCAACACCAGGACTTTGCTCTACCACTGAGCTTCTTCGACCCTATCCTCTTTGGTCATATTTAACTGTGCAATACTATGATCAATAACTACATACGCTATCTTCATTTTCTTAATGCATATTTTTATTATGAATATTGAGGTACTATGTTCAATTCCTAGGTGCGACCGAATCTTTTTCCGTTTCAAATTTTCGTTTGAATGAAAATGAATGCTTATTTTTATTACGTCATGATTTTTTTTCAAAATAATTGTGCTTTGTGTTATTTTTTTTAAAAAGCATTCTTCTTTGACAGCACCAAATGTATGTATTAAGTCATTTATAAACTAATGTATAAAATGTACTCAATCTAAATATGTAAGTATAGCTAGAAGAGAAACTGAAATGTCAGGGTATTTTCGTAAAGTTTTTCTTTTATATTAGTATTTGATAGAATATAATAATGTAGCCACCGGAATGAAAATATATTTTTTTCAGTTTGTGAGCAGTTTGTTTTATTTCTCCCGAACATGCATTAGATTCTACCGTAAAAAAAATCTCAGGGGTAACCATCCTCTTGATAGCTTATCCATCGCATAACATATATTAATAAGTAAACAAAGAAACTCTCGCAACAGTTCGAAAACTCGGCTAACTTATCTGAAATATCGCCACTATTTATAGATTTGAGTAACAAATAGTAAACACGGACTTAATAAATAAATACATATTTCGAAAACATACATTATCCTGTAGATAAACTATCAAGAGGATCGTGAAGTACCCCTATTTTTATCCATACACAAGATAACCCATTTGTAACAAAATTATACTCAGGGATATTTTTTCACCACCTTCTTGATATCGGTCAAAAGCACTACTATCCATAGAATATCGTATATTTACGATTTATTTATTTATAATGTCAAAATTTACTATTCGGTCGTCGAATATATGAATAGTGGCTAAGTTATGTCAAATAAGATAGCCGAGTTTTCTGTCTATTAGCGAATAGTTATTTATTTATTCATTAAAATGGATAGTTATTTTTACAGCTTATCGAGAGGATGGTGAAATATTAACTTACTTTGTTTTTCCCAGGAGCAGAAAATACAAAATGGTCAAGAAGAATTTTTTACTTGAATTACATAAATTTTAAGCTAAAATTTCCAATTGAATTTTTATTTATTTATTATTATTACATTTATTACATACAAGATATACAAATATAAAAGGAAGCTTTGACTGTCCAACTAGGAAGTTTCCCGTTTTAGGACAGTCAAATTGGCAGGTTGCGTGTACATAATTCCAGGTAGGTACATGTAAAATATAAAATAAAATTAAAATATAACATATAAATGTAAGAAAGAAAAATAGAAAGAAAATATTTTTTTAGGAAAATACAATTTAGCAGTAATAGACAATAAAATCCAGATAGGTACATGTAAAATATAAAGTAAAAATATAATATATCAATGTAAGAAAGAAAAATAAAAAAATATTTTTTAGGTAAATACAAAATACAAAATCGAAGAAATCAACTCAGACTACATTTTTTAATAATTTTTCGGAATCTGTCCTACCTAAGTCTAATAACCATTTAGTAATTTTAGTACTGAAGGCTGATAATTCACACAGTTTAAATTGAGAGGGGATTTTGTTGTATATTTTTGGTCCCAGGTATGAGAAAACTTTTTGATAAGCCGCAGTATTGCTAGTTGGAATAGAAAGGTCGTTTCTGCTCTTACTTCTGGTTTGATGATTATGATCGACTGTTATCGTTTTGTTTTTATTTTTGTGGACGCAGATTGTTATTTTTTTTATGTAACACTGTCGAACATCAAGCACATTAAACTCCTTGAAGAGAGCGTCGCTCGAGTATCTGAAGGGTTTCTTCATAATGACGCGTAGAATGGATTTCTGTGCCTTCAGTAGCGGGTATAATATTGTTAATCCTGTTCCACCCCATCCAATGCAACCGTAGGTTATGACGGAGTTACAGAGCCCGTAGTATATTTTTTTAATGTCTTGAGTTTTTATAATTTCCCGCAATGCTATAAATATATAAATAAGCTTGCGCACTTTATTAGCTGTGTTTTCAATTTGTTGTTTCCATTTAAGATGGTTATCCACTATTATACCTAAATATTTAATAGATTTAACACATTCAAGGGTTTCGCATTTACAAGTATGGTTATTATTTCCAAGGCTACACTTAATATTATGTATTGTGAGGTGATGAGGTGTTTTGGGTTGACCTGCAAGGGTAGCGCTAAATGTGAGATATTTTGTTTTTTGTATGTTTAGTGTAAGCAAATTACTGTCCAGCCACTGTTTTACTCTGTTTATACCTGTGTTTGCAAGGTGGTGTGTGTCTTTCCAATCATCTCCTTCAAACAAAATAACTGTATCGTCAGCGAACGTGATAGTTTTGCCACCAATGTGTTGGTTACAAAGTTCGTTTATGTATATAATAAAGAGAAGGGGCCCAAGTGTACTTCCTTGTGGTACCCCAAAAGTGTATTTTAGTGAAGTGCTAATAGCCTCGTTAATTCTGGTTTGTTGAAATCTATTAGATATATAACTTTCTATCCATTGAAAAGCTTTTCCCTTTATTCCTATATTTCTAAGTCTCTGTAAAAGAATTTTATGAGATATTGTGTCAAATGCCTTGGCCAGGTCCAGGAAAAGGGCAATAGTTTTCTTGCCACGGTTCATATTCCCTGCAATAGTTCCAGTGAGACATGCGATGGCATCATCCGTTCCCTTACCCGACCGAAAGCCGTATTGGTTAGGACTTAGAATGTTATGTTTCTCCACATATTCGTTTAACCTAGTTTTGAAAAGCTTTTCAATGACTTTGGATATCGCGCTTAATAGTGATATTGGCCTATAGTTTTCTACAAGAGATTTAGGTCCACTTTTGTGAATTGGGACAATTATTGATTTTTTGAAGTGATCAGGAAATATTCCTGATGCAAAACTTAAGTTGTAAATATATGATAGCGGAGCAGAAATCTGATTTTTAATTTTTTTTAGTATTTGTGTATTTAGACTATCTGGACCCTTTGCATGTGTAGTATTAAGGCTGTTGATTATTTTTAAGACCTCTTCTACAGTAGTTGGTTTAATATTAAATGAAAAAGATTGTTCCTTTGTTTCAATTGTCGATGCTAAAAAGTCTTCCGTTTTCTGGGTTTCTAATAAATTTTTTTTTGCTAGATTTGATCCAACAGATGCAAAATATTGATTAGTATGACATGCAATTGATTGATTGTCAGTTATAATCAAATTTCCGGTATTTAATTCAGTTACAGATGCATTGGTATTTCTTTTACTTTTAGTTATGTCTCTGACAACATTCCACATGTTTTTGCTGGAATTATCCTTATCAAGTAAGAATTTATAATAACGCTCTTTACATTTGCGAATAACGGTTTTGCAAATATTACGGTATCGGTAATAGTTTTGCTGTTTAGTATCGTTCAATGGGTCTCGTTTAGCTATTTTATGAAGGTGATTTCTTTTGTGTATAGATTTAACAATGCCGTTGGTAATCCATGGTGTGAGATGTATTTTACTATATGGAATGCGTTTAGTTATTGTGTGTTTTGTTATGAATGTATTGATTTCATTAATAAAATAGTTTAGAGCATTGTTAACTTCAGTCTCTTTATAAACATATTCCCAATTTTTATTATTAAGATCATTTAATAAAGCCTCATAATCGATAATCTGTTTGTGATTAATTTTATGTTTTTTGGGTGTTGAGTTTGGGATACTGATTGCAGTGGTGTAATGATCAGTGATTGTATTATGTATTACAAATGCATTTGAATTTGTTATATTTCTGGTATATATATGATCCAAACATGAGCTTGAGCTACCTTGTACCCTAGTTGGAGAATTAATTTATTTATTTATTGGATGATTTTTATAGCGCCGCTTTTGCGAAATATCACCTCAGGGGCGCTGTACAGTTAATGCAGATATTACAAAAAAAAAAATATATAAATATTACAAATTGAAATTAAGTTAAATATAATGAAGTACAGAAACAGGTGACACGGAGATGGAGAATCTGCTGCAAGAATCCTAGGTGGTGAGGAAACTGGACCAGCTGCTGCAGCGAGAGAGTCCACCGCGTCCACCAACAGTGCCAGCACGAGGTTCGTCATCCTTCCAGGTATGTGTCTGCTGCTAATAGAGCGCTGACACAATGTCCTCTCATGGATTCCAGACCTTGGCAGCACCGCTGTGACATTCGGAAAGTCCATCTCCTTGTACACTTGTTTCTGGTGATTAATATTGGAAATAAAGTTACTTTCAGCCATAGCACATAAGTAGTCGTCGGACTGCCTATGCAATACTTCTCCTATAGTATTTATATTCATGTCCCCGATCAGTACATATTGTGCATAATCCTTAGTTTTTTTTAAGTCACCAATAAGATTTTCCAGGAAATCTTGGATGTCATTGAACGATGGTGATCGGTAGATAGCTAGGATACCTAAATTCTCATTAATGTTGATTTTTAAACAATTACACTGATTTATGTTTATTTCTTGTACTAAGGAATTTAATGTGTTGTCGATATATACTACTACTCCGCTATTTTGGTTAATATGCGATGTTGTATGGTATTCATTATAGCCTGAAATTTGTTTGGCTATGTATGAATCATTTAACCTGCATTCAGTGAGAATTAGTACATGGAACTTTACCACAGCTTTTATTTCTTCCAAAAATATAAGAAAATCATCCAAGTTTCCCATCGTTCTAATATTTTGATGAACAATATTAATCCTATTAGATTCCCAATTAAATTGCATAATTTTGTTAATGTTTTCAAAAATTATTTCAGTATTTGGCACTAAGATACTATCGATTTCATGTTGAAGATCGTTTATTACCATTAGAATTCAAAAATTAATTGTTGTTTTCTGGGTAAAGTTTTAAAACAGTATTTTATTATCATATAAATACTTGTAGTACGAAATATGTAGCGACAAAACTGTAAACAAAATGATGTAGTTAGGAAAAATAAAATATATCTGAGTAAGAAACAATATCTGAAATAAAATCCAGGAAATAAATAACGTATGTAGTTAGTGTGTGGCATTTTCTCTTTCAAAAGACAGTAAAAAGTAGTATAAGTATGAAAAATAAGTAATATCTGGGTTATATAAAATATGTTGATTAGAGTTCTCTTTTGCCGAATTATTAGTAATATTACTAATAAATCAAATAATAATCTTATAATAAGTGTAGTTACCATTCTAGAGAGAATAAAGATTAAAATTAAAGTTAAAATTAAAATTAGGGTTAAAATTATTCCAGTACAAATTGGAGTTATGCAAAAACCTAGGTGTTCATATAATATAGTGCTGTTATGTAATAGAGTATGAAATGGCGATATAAAGCGGTAGTCAGTAGTTTTATCACGATAATTAGAGTAAAGAGCAGGTAGTCAGAGCTTCGGTATAGCTTGTTCTGAATCTATTAATATAGGTCGAGAAGAGTCATCTTTTTTCATGTAGATTAGACCTGCTTTCGTCCAGACGTACCTATATTTACATTCAGTCGCACGTTGGCGAGCTAGATACCAAAGCCGTTTGCCTTTAGACGTGAGGAGTTCTGAGACGTATATGGGTGTAATGGGGCCAGACAATCCGATTGTTCCCGTGTTTAGTTTGTCCCCAATCTTTTCGCAAGACCTGTTATATTTTTTTATAGCATTAAGGAGCTCCTCTTTTAACGGTATTGAATTAAAATTAATTACCACTGACCTAGGTTTAACTGTTGGAGGAATATTTTTGTTTCTTTGTGATACTCTATATATATTATAAATATCATTTGTATTTAGTTGGCAGTCTACTATTTTACTGGTGTTGAATATAATGTCTTTTAAGGTTTGTGATGTTTCCTCTTTGAATTCTGGAAGCCCTCGAAGTTCCAAACAAGTATTGTTAAATCGTCTGTTCCTGTTTTCTTGGTCAATCTCGATCGCTATTATTCTTTTTTCTAGGTCTTCATTTCGTTCTGTCAAGAGACAAATTTTTATTTCATTTTCTTTATTTTTTTTCGCTTTTTTTTTGTAAGTCCTCAAGTCTTGAATTTAAGGCTGAGTTTACTTGTTCATGTAATTTTTCCAAATTATTTATTCGATATTTTAATTTTTTGCAATTTCGAATGCATTGATTATGTCAGTTTGATAAATCAATTGCATCAAATACGCTGTCTGACAGGAAAATTGTCCGACCTGGTTGTGTTGCACACAGTCATTAATGACTTAATTGACAGCCCTGCCATCGTTGCCACTATTAAAATCCGTGTGCCGACTAGGAATACAAGAAAAAATGTAACCTTCTTCTGCAATACATACACAGCCAACTATCAGACACACTCACTAACCAATAGGATGCATGATCTGGGCAACAAGTTTGGGGGTACTATTGATATATTTACTGACTCCATTCATAGAACTGAGCGTAATCTATACCAACACTTTGTTGAATCCTACAAATTATAGTAGCATTGGTAATGTAATTTTTCTTATTTGTAGTATTGTTCTAGTTTCTATATTATTTATGTTAGTGTTACATGTTTTACTAATGAATCAGTTTAACTTATTTCATGCTTTAAAACCCTAATGTACAATTTTTGAGAGCTATATATTATATTCTGATAGGTATATTCTATTCTGAAAATCCATGTAAAAAAACCCGGCTGAGCGTAAAACCAAATGAAATTTAGATAATATTTTTTTTTTTTTTTTTTTTTTTTATAATTATTTTTTATTTTTAATAATATGTTTTACATGGGACATAATTCATTTTACATCATTGGTTTTTTACTACTCTTCCATTGAAAGCATTTGCTTGTGTATGGAAGGGGAGTGTACATAAATGTTGTTGTTAGTTAGTACTTAAATAATTCATTGTACATAAATGTATGTTTGCTGTAATATTTCTTTGGAAAGTAGTGAAGGATAATATATTATTTATTAAATTTTTGAAAAGAAAGGAAGCTATGGAAAACTAAGGATATTTGTGAGATTAATTAAGTGACAGTAGTTTTTTTTTTTCAGAATATTTTTAAAGTGTCTCTTGACAGAGAGCAGTATTCGGGTTTTATCATTAATGCTTCTGATTTCTTCTGGTAAACGATTGAAAAAAGTTCTTCCCTGGTAAGTATAATGATGTTGTGCAAAAGACGTATTTAGTTTTGGGCATAGAAAAACATGTCTAAGTCGCGTTCTGTTTTCATTTAAAAATTGATATTTATCTTTTTCTTTTATAATTTGGATTAATGAGTTTTTAATATATAGGTCTTTAAATGTAGGTACTTGAAATTCTTCAAACAGGCGTTCTGTTGGGTAGTCAAAGGATTTTTTTAATATAATTTTAATAATTGTTCTTTGTATAATTTCAATTGGAAGAAGGTTACATTTATACGCGGATCCCCAACTAATAATAGCGTATTGTAAAGTGGATTGAACTAAGGCATAGTAAATTAAATATAGATTTTTTATCGACAGAAAGTTTCTAATTCTTAAAAATATATATATTAATTTTCTAATTTTGTTTACTACTTGACTTATTTGTTCTTTCCATTTCAGATTTTTATCAATAATTACTCCTAGATATTTAATTTTATTTGTTGTTTTTAGTACTGTACAGTTTGATTTGCAATAGTTTTGGCTGTGAATTTTAGTATTATTATGTATGACAATGTTAAAATTTTTAGGAGTATCATTTGTATGTATTGCAAATGGAATTACAAATGTCTTTTCATTATTAAGTGACAGTAAATTAGTGTCGAAAAAATTCTTGAGCGTGTTGATGTCTTCCGTGGCCTTTAATTCTACATTTTCCCAAGTCTTATCACTTATTATTAATACTGTATCATCGGCGTATGACGTAATTTGACCGTGTAAAGGTTGAAAAAAAATATCGTTTACATATATAGTAAATAGAATTGGTCCAAGCACTGTACCTTGGGGGATTCCAAAGCTTGTAATCTCTTGATCACTATTAACACCATTGATTTTTACTAATTGAGGACGGTTTTTTAAGTAGTCGGTGATCCATTTAATCGCGTTGCCTTTTATGCCGATATTATTCAATTTTTTTAATAGCATCTCATGGGATATGCTATCGAATGCCTTTCTAAGGTCAATAAATATACCCGCACATTTTTTACTTTTATCTAGTGATTCGTAAATGTATGAAGTTACGTTAGCAATAGCATCTTGTGTGCTGAGTGATTTTATAAAGCCAAACTGGTTTTTGTGTAATATTTTATTATTATCTAGAAAATTTACCAATTGTTTTTTAACTATTTTTTCAAAGATCTTTCCTATATTAGAAATTAGACATATTGGGCGATAATTCGTTGCTTGATGTGGATCTCCAGATTTGTAAATAGGTGAGATTATTGTGGTTTTGTAGTTCATTGGAAAAATTCCATTTGTTAAACTTAAGTTTATTAAATGAGTGATAGGTTTTATTAAGTGAGGTTTCATAGTTTTTAACATGTGTGTCGTAATAGAATCAAAACCGGGGGACGAACCTCCTTTCATATTTTCTATTATTTTCGAGATTTCACATTCTGTTGTTGTTTCAAACATTGAAAGTATATTACGTTTCTGTATATTTTTATTTTTATGGTTTTCTTGGTTTGAAGGCTTATGAATATTTTTCGCAAGATTTTTCCCAACATTTGCAAAGAAGGAATTAAATATGTTTGCACATTGTTTAGGCTGTATATTGGCATCTATAATTTTTTTATCATGTTCAATGTACTTAATGTTTTGTGTTTTTTTTGTATTTTCTATGGCGAAATTAACAGTTTTCCACATTTGTTTATGGTTATTTTCTGAAGATAATATTTTATTTTTAAAATACTCTTCTTTACTTTTTTTAATATAAGATGTTAATTTATTTTTATATTTTTTATAGAAAATATATGCTTTTTCATCTTGGGGATTTTTTAAAGTTATTTTGTAAAGTTTTTCTTTATTTCTGATAGATATAATAAGTCCTTTGGTAATCCAAGGTTTTAAACATCTTAATTTTGATTTTATGTGTGTTGTTATCTCAGTTGTCGAATTTTTAATGTGTTGTGACATAATATTTTCGAAGTTAGTCGAACAAATTTCAGTATCATCACTGTTTAAAACATTATTCCAATCTTCCTTTTTTAATTTTTCAGAGAGAATAGTCATATCTATTGTTGATTTTTTGGTTAATAAATTATGTTTTTTATGTTTAATATTATTATTATACAGAAGTAAGCATGAGTGATGATCAGTTATGTTAGTTTTCCAAACAATTGATTTTATTTTGTGAAGATCTTTAATGTTTATATTTGTCCAAATGTGGTCTAAACAAGATGGAGTATGTTCTTTTATTTCCCTAGTATTTTTATTTATGCAAGATATAAAATTTTGTTCAGTCATACAATTGATGTATTCATTTTTGTTATTATTTTCTATTTTTTCATTAATATTAACGTTAAAATCTCCTACGACGAAGCAAAGTTTATTTTTTAATTTTAATAATATGTATTTGAGGTCATTAATAAATGTAATAATACTCGAGCCATGCGTTCTATAGATAGCTATTAGATGGTATATGGATTTGCCGAGTTTGAAATGTACTTCGATGCAGTTTACTAAGTGTATTGGATGTTCTAATATGTTAACAATACTAAATTTATTGCTTGCAAATATTATTATTCCCGAATTTTTATTGATGTCTACTTTGGTAGAAATATAGTTGTACTCAGGTAAGTGGTAAGACGGTGACTCAGCGTTCGTAAATGTTTCGGTTAACACTATAAAGTCCGGTTTTTTAATTAAATTATTTATTTTTAGAATTAATTCATCTAAATTTTTTTGAACGCTACGGATGTTTATGTGCATAATAATTATATCATTGATGTTTTTAGAAATAATTTTGTTACACGAATCGGTACATATACATTCATATTCTTGAATTTTAATATTTAACTCTAATTCGTTACTTAAGAAATCATCCATTTAATGCATTTTCGGTTGTATTTTACAAAATTATTTATAAGGTTTTTATTCAATGTCGTAGTTAATTCTTTCTTTGGCTAATTTAAGCATGTAAGATCGGAACTTACATGTTTCGCTGTTTGTTCGGTGGTCTACTTCATTCATTTTACTGTTCAAGGAGTTTATTTCTTTCTTCTTGTTAGCTGAGTTGCAGTTAGCGCATTTGGGTGGCAGTTCCAGGGATTTACACTCGGAGATGGGATGATCTTCTGAACAGTGCTTGCATGTTGGTTTATTCATTCTATTGTAGCATTTTTGTGCTGTGTGTCCAAATCTTTGACAGTGGAAACATTGGGTAAGAGGACTGCAGTCTTCTACATAGATTCTCATGAATCCTAGATGAATTTTTTTTTTTATTAACAAGATGTAGTCTCATTTCGGGATTTGTTTGTAGTATTAAGTTTTTGCTGTTAGTTTTTTTGTTTGTAATGATGGCCTTAACTTGTAATATTTCTTTGTCTTGGTATTTTTCACATATCATTTTGATGTCGTTGTTTTGTTCAATGATGTCTTCTAAGAATTCTTTTTCGGTATAGTCTTTGTCAAGACCTTTGAATATTACGCATGGATCCGTTTTCAGAAGTACCTCCGCTATTATGGTTTTGTCGACTTCATTTATCTTATCTTTTAATTTTTTTGCGTCTTCTTTTTCTGGGCATGTTATTATAAGGTTTTTTTTTGTTTTTTTAATTTCGCATACTCGAATTCCCAACTGCGATATTTTAATCTTTTGTATTTTCTCTTTTAATTTTTCAGTGTCTTCTTCTTTTAAGCTTTTAATTATTATAGGAAATCGTTTTTCTTGCGTTTTTGATATTAAGTTTTTTACTGCAGAAGAGTATGAAAATGGGTATTTTTGTGCTTGGTTTTTTTCTTGAATATCACACTTTTCTTGTAATTTAGCTAATTCTATTGCCATGTGCGATATCATTTCCATGATGTTATTTATTTCTTTCATCATTTTTGATTTGGTTTCTTTGGTAAGTTTATTTTCTTCCATGATTGTATGTAAGTCACTTATGTTTTGTTTCGCCTTTGTTATGAAGGCATGCGGATCAACCGCTTCCTCCATTTTTTCAGGTTAAAAAAATATATTTTCCGTAAATTTATGTATTTATATAATTTGTCTTGGATTGAAGGTGTTATTTTATTTATTCACCGCTTACGGCGCTCACTCGCGTCCAACACCGTTAGAGGTTTGGGCGACACTCGAAATATAGATATTACCAGGAGCACATAATCTATGCTGCGGTGGTAATCAGAATCTATATAAATATTCAAATTCTCAAAACTCAAAGACTAGGAGCACAAGAGCTTGAAGAGTTGAACAATATTAAAAATATGCCTGGCGTAATTCATTTATGCAATCCACTATGGTGTTATGCAAATTGCAGAATTTATTCGTGCGTTCTATGTGCGTCTTTCGAACAGGCTTTCCGCAATCTGCGTAACATTCAAGTTGTGTAGATTGTGACTTCTCATCGACAGGCGCCAAGTACACGCCATGTGAAATTCATGGATGGTCCAGTTATTTGTAGGTAATATCAGCATTTTGCCCAGGAGCACAAGAGCTTGAAGAGTTGAACAATATTAAGGATACACCTGGCGTATTTCATTTATGCAATACTCACTCCTTTCGTGCTGTACACATAGTAGAATTTATTCGGGCGTTCTGTGTGCGTCTTTCTGCGTAATATTCAAGTTTTAGATTGTGCATTCTCATCGATAGGCGCCAAGTACACGCTAACCCTAGACTCTGTGCAAAAACGGGCGGTCCGTTTGATAGATTCCCCAATCTTAACAAACGGACTGCAATCTTTAGAGCACAGGCGTCAGGTAGGTATGCTGTCCTTGTTCTATCGGTATTACAATGGAAGATGCTCTGAGGAACTAGCGTCATTAATCCCTTCGGCACCGGTGCGTAGTCGGGATACACGCCAAACGCGTGCCCAACATTTGTACACAGTTGACACTTGTCACATGAGAACGGGTCGCTTCTACGATTCGTTCTTAAGTTCAACAGCTCGGCTGTGGAACGAACTGCCGGCCTCTGTGTTTCCTCCCTCCTACAACATGGGACTCTTCAAGACCCATGTTCACTCCTTCCTCTCCACAAAAAGACCCCCCACACAGCATCCTCAAAGATGACATAGGCCCTGAGGGAAATTATTTTCTTCAGGGCCTCCTGTGTGGAGTTAAAATAAAAATAAAAAAGTGAAATTCATAGATGATGGAGTTATTCGTAGGTAATACCAGCATTTTGTACCAGCAGCAGACACACACTGAAGGATAATTTTGCTACCCTTTGCTTGATATATAAACTAAAACCAGGAAGACATAATGAAGGAGTGTTAAGCCAATCGAAATTATTATAAAATTTATCAAAAGACAATAATATTTATGGAAAATCTACCAGAAGCACAAGATATTGAAGAGATAAAACATAATATTAACATAACTGTCGTATTTTAAATTAAAAATTACGTTGAAAATGTACATGTTGAACGCATTTTTATGATGATGTAATGTGTGTACGAAATTTTCATGTATGCAAGTTTCACAACTTTGAACTAGGCACTTTGAAAAATGGTTTTAAACATGCATTTCATATGCTACTTTTCAACGTAATTATTTATTTATTCGTTACATCAGTATTTTATACCCGGAACACAGAATCACATTTTATTAAATGTTTTTAAATTTCTTTCTCTATAATATCCAAATATCGTAAATATACACATTTTTAATGATTTATATTGGCTTTAACCCATTAAGTGTGCTTGGATTTTCTCTTAAGATAGTTATATTTTTTAAGATAATTAATTATAAGAGCACATAAATGCTGAGGGTAAACCAAATCACATTTTGTACATGTCACTACCTAACTCAATAAATGATTATTATGGATTATCCACCCGGAGCACATAAGCTTGCAGAAGTGAAACATTCTGCGAAAACGTACCCACGTTTATGGCGTGTATTAAAACTAAAGCTAAAAGCTCAGTGCCCAAAGCTGAAAGGTGTTACACAAAAATGTAATGTAAATAAATTTAAATGCAAAGAAGTATTATTATTTATTGTTATTAAGTTTAATTTGTAGAACTCCATTTTATTTTTTATATATTCAATAATATTATTATTGGGTTTATAAAAACAGTTTATTTTTAAACAAGTTCTGCTGTGTAATTATTATTACGCGTGACAGCTGTTTCGCCTTCTGAAGGCATTATCAAACTGTCTTTTTTGTCAGTTTGATAATGCCTTCTGAAGGCGAAACAGCTGTCACGCGTAATAATAATTACACAGCAGAACTTGTTTAAAAATAAACTGTTTTTATAAACCCAATAATAATAATATTATTTTTTTTTTTTTTTTTTTTTATGTGACACCTCACAAGAGTGTCCCTGCCCGTGCAGTGCACAGACAGGGGAACTATGTCACCACCCGATTGGGCGGCGTTGTGAGGCGGAACAAGGCAGGGGCTGTAGGAAGGGACTTGTTAATGCGGGCCTTGAAGAGGCTCGGAATATAGGAGGGAGGAAAAACAGACGCCGGTAGCCCGTTCCACATACGAGCCGACTTACACAAAAACGAGTCGTAAAAACGGCCCGTTCTCATGAAGCCAACGTCAACCGTGAACGGGTGTTCAGCTCGTGTCCGTCGAGTATCGCGCACGTGCACCGGTGCATCAGGAATCAATGCTGCTAGCTCCTTGGAGCAGGCTCCATTGAAATACCTGTAGAACAGACACAGCATGCCTACATTGCGTCTATGCATCAGAGAAGGCAATCGGTCTGTTAACAACGGATTGTCAATCAGACGGATCGCTCTCCTTTGCACAGACTCAAGCAGGTTTATCAAGTATTTTGGGGCACCAGCCCAAAGGTGGCTCCCAAATTCAATAGTTGGGCGGACTTGAGACTTGTACAGGGTCAGCAGCTGGTCACTGTTGAAGAATCTCCTAGCCCTGTACAAGACGCCCAACTTTTTGGAGGCCTGATTTACTCGGGCTTCTATGGATCCCCGATACTTGAGCTGGTCTGATATAGTAACTCCAAGCATTTCAATGGAGTCTTTATTGGGGAGAGTGCTCCCATCAAATTGCACCAGACAGTCATTGATCTCCCTCTTTGCCGAAATCAGACACGCTTGGGTTTTTGAGACGTTGAAACTGACCAAGTTGGCCTTACCCCAGGCACGAACCATCTCTAGGTGGTGGTCGATTTTTCGCTTCAAAACTTCCCGAGCTGTTCGGACATCATAGGTGGAAGGGGGCCTGTCAAAAAGATAACCCTCGTGAACGGTGCTGTCATCAGCGTAGCAGTGAATTGGTGCACATTCAACGAGATCGTTGATGTGCAATAAAAACAGCGTCGGAGACAGCACAGATCCTTGTGGCACCCCCGCATTGATTTGGTGCGGTGAGGAAGAAGAGCCGTCAACCACGGTTTGAATTGTTCTTCCCCTCAGAAAGTCCGCAATCCAACTATGCAGGGTTGGGTGGATCCCATACGATGGTAATTTCCCGATAAGCGCCCGGTGCCAGACTCTGTCAAAGGCTTTGGAGATATCTAACCCAACGGTTTGGGTTTCACCAAAACGTTCCATGTACCGCCCCCAAATATGCGTTACATATCCGAGTAGATCGCCACACGATCGGTTTCGACGAAATCCATATTGCCGATCGCTTAGGATATTGTTATTCTCGAGATATGTGAGCAATTTGTTGTTAACCACCCTTTCTAATACCTTCGAGAGTATGGAAGTGATGGCTATGGGGCGGTAGTTAGAAGGGTCGGAACGGTCCCCCTTTTTTGGGATTGGGTGGACGATTGCCTTTTTCCAAAGATCTGGCACCTTTCCACCTTTGAGAGAGAGCCTAAATAATTTCGCGAGCACTGGAGTCATTTCTGCAGAATATATAAAAATTATTATTATTATATAAAAAATTATTTGAATATATAAATTATTGAATATATAAAAAAAAAAAAGTATTATTATTAAACCTAAGGCAAAGTGGTCGTTAAATATATATTTTTTTAGACCGCTTGTTAAATGTAAGTTAGTACAGAATACCATGAGCACATAGAAATGAAAATGTATGGAAAATCTACCAGGGCCACAAGAGATCGAAGAAGTAAAATATGGTTTTAAAACGCCTGGCGAATTTCATGAAGGCAATCCTCACAACTAAGCTAAGTTCATTGCCGAATCATTCTAACTAGAGGTTTGAGCATTTTCAACGCAATTTTGATGTCAATATTTTGTACGAGGAGGACCGAATGCTAATTGATAATTTAAAATTTATTTATTTTTTAATATCTAATCTTTAACTTAGTACGTCTTAGCACTAACTACGTCAGGAGTACATAATGCTGAGAGGTAAACCAAATCATACAGAGTGAAAGATACTCTCAGTATCGCCCTGGTGTAAGACCACCATTCGTTGCTTGAAATGTTACTTGCATGTTTGGTGACCTAATTTGAATAGCCAGTTAGTTCTCCACCTTCCTCTTCCCTCTCCTTCCCATCCCCACTCCCTTCAGCCTTACAAAATTACCCAATTAGGGATGCCATGGTATCATTGGCTCCGGACGGGTGAGAGCAGTTAGGACTCATAAGCAGTATTCATGTAATTTTTTTTTTAACCCTAGAGTCACTAGCTAACCACTCCACAAATAATAATTATGGACTATATACCCTAGGAGCAAATCAGCTAGCAGAGGTGAAACTATTAGCTTTAAGCTTGATAATCAAAGCTCAAAGCTAACTCTAGGTAAGAGAAAGGAATATGAATTTAAAAATTTATACAAAACAGAAGATTATATAAAACGAAAAAATTATAAAACAATACATTTATTGCCATGAAGAGAGGTTGTAGATATAAATCAAATCATAATAGAGATATAAAAAATAGAGACATAAACATTATTCACAAACCATCAGAGAAATATTCTTTTATGGACCTCTTGTATTTGGTAAGTTCGCAAATGAAAATATCAACCTTGGATAATACGCTATTGTAATTATTGCATAGTCTGTTCAGGCCAAAATTCTGCTTAGAGTTCGTTTTGCTTTGATCAACCCTGAACAGGACACAAAAGCGTGTTGAACGCGCAGGTACATTGAATGGAATCTTGTTTAGCAACTATGGGCATTGAATATTATTGTTAACTACTTTATACAGGAATAGTGCATCCTTATGATGCCTCCGTACACTCAGTGAATCAATTTTAAAGTATGAAGCTGCCCCGGCATAATTATTAAGGACGGGTTGTTTCGGAGAATTTGAACAATTCATCAAATTTCAACGTTCATTTTCGGGTTCTGTGAAAGTCCTATTCAAGTTCTGTTATTATATCATTGTAGGCTAGTTGCTTGACAAAACTGAAATAAAAACAGAACTTGAAAAAATCTTTCACAGAACTTGAAAATGAACGTTGAAATTTGATGAATTGTTCAAATTCTCCGAAACAACCCGTCCTAAATCTTACAAATGACTTGTAACAAAGATATTTTAGGAATTTGTTTTGAATTGGTTCCAATTTGTTTATGTGGATTTTCTAAAATGGAGACCAAACAACTGATGCAAACTCCAAATGACTTCGTACATAGGCAAAGTAGAGTTGCTTAATGATATCGATGCTATTAAAAAGTTTTGTGTTTCTTATGATGAAGCCTAACATTTTGGCAGCTTTATTTGTGAATTGATGTATATGAAGTATACATAATAAAACCATTCATCATAGATATTTAATATAATCATGAATCATTTGCGATCAATATCATACAATATTATTTAATCAGACCGTTCAAGGACAAAAGCGTTTAATTTGCATTGAACGGTGTCTTTGCTAAATCCGCGATGGTTTATATGTCATCTTCATGCACATTATACATTTTATTATATCTAATTTTATCCGCACAGCTGGAAAATGCCTTTGGTATCATCGCCTTGATGAGAGAACTCCTTTCATAAATTAAATGTGGTTTGAAATTTTTTTAGTTCGATTTTTGTTTGGAGAATACGAACAAGCGATAATGTTAACCTAATATAAATATTAAAAAAAAATATATATTTTTTATAGTTTTTCAAAATTGGACTGATTTGTCGAGAATTCAGATTATCCGTGATTTCTTATGGGTCTGCGTTAGCATAAAGAGATAACTGAGATTTGATGATTTATTAAAATCCTGTTAAAAGCGTGATGGCAGGCCATTTCACAACAAACTATTAGTTGATTAAGAATATATCGGAACACGTGTTCATGCAGCTGCGTTTCATAACATCCTCATAACTCATTCGTGTTTTACTGATAGGAAACCTTTCAATTCATCCGTTAAAGGCCTATTGTCCCGTTTTCAACCGGAACACGAATAATTTGAACAGACTTTAATCAATTAGCAATATTTTACAACAGTTTTTTTTCCGTGAATATAATTAACATGTATATACATAACTTTTACTATTTCTTTACCTTTGTCTTCGACTTCGAATTTCTAAATTATTTATTTTTTTAATTTTCTATTGGTTCGTGTCGTGAGAGGTCCGTTGTGATCTCATTATTCTGTTACACGCAGCGTCTGTCTATCTGTATATCTGTCTAGTGTCTATATGTCTGTCTCTATATCATTATATCTGTCTATCCGTCTTTCTGTACATCTGTATATCTCTCTAGATTTCTTATCTGTCTATCTATCTGAGTATCTATTACAACTAAAGTCTTTGCCGTAAGTCATCCTTAGAGGTTAGCTACATTTGATGTCTTAGCATGGGTGCCCGGGTTTGATTGGTTTCCGGGGGTTTGGTTTGTCTTGTGCAGACTCTAGCCAGACTCTATTGAGCACTTACCTCTTTCCTTCCCATTCCTCAGGGCCTCCAGTGTGGATTCAATGTAAAATATCTGTTTATCTGGCTTTTTAAGTATATCTCTGAATGTAGGGATTGTAATGTATGCACTCTGCGATCAGTTTGTATATGTTATAAAATATCAGCACGTTTATTTCTGATGTTCCTCTACAAACGGAAGCTTCAATAAACTATCTGTGGTAATAATTTTATTTCCCCAACTCCATGAGATGTCGAAAAGGAAAAGAAAAGAAAACGGCTATTTTCGGTGTTCTGATTCATCACAAAAAACTTATAATATTTGGGTAAAAGATACTTGGCGGATTCATGAATCATGACTGGAGTTGTCTCTAATCGCTGTCCCTATAAGATGGTACCACAAAAAGAAGACAAAATTATTATTATCTAAATATCTGGGAAAACCGGTCGTGAATCCTGTTTTGTTTTCTTTTGCAAATTATGCAATTTAAAATTCCCAACTGACAAATAATTTTATGTAGGTTCTACAATTAATATCATTTAAATTATATACATAATTCGGTGGTAGCTTCATTATTACCGATGAATAATTATAATTAGTTAGAAACATATACGGATCACAGGATCAGGCTTCAGGCTTCAGCTCTCCACGAGGCGCAGGACCGTGAGGAGTAGAGTAGATGAGTAGATACTTTTCTTCCATGGAAATAATTTTGAGTGGGGAAACAATAATAGTAAAATGTTAAATGATACAGTTTCATTAAATTAAAACATATTAACATCAAGCTTCAATCTTAGTAAAATATAGGAACTGAATAAATCTTCGCCCAATCAAGAAAACACTGCAAAACAATCATCATTAATGAATGATGACTCAAAAATAATGTGAATTTTGTTGGAATTCTTCTATTCTAACCTTCGGTTCTACTTAGTTCTTCTCGTTGATCGTTGATGGTAGAATACAATCCTTTTAGAAGAGCGCAGAATCTCCAAGGGCAGAACTTACTTCAGGATCAGGATGTTTAAGCCACATCAATAACATCTTTCTCATGGTGAAGTGTTTTAATTGATGACAGAAGATTGCAAATTGTGGGAAACGTAACCATAAGCCTGAAACACGACTGATACTACAAAGTAAAAGCATGTGATTTAAAATTAGTCGGGTACGATGATAAACAGAACTAAAACCTTGAACTGAGCAAGCGAATTATTAGATTTCTTTGATCTTTTCTGCGTAACGAGGCCTTCGAGCGATATGCAATAATAATCTTCTGATAGTACCTTCAAAATCGCCTTTTAAATCCGTCAAAGATAATAACCGACTATTAAGTACATCTGGAGGTTGCAAAATGATGTTTTTAATGCACAAGGCAGTAGTAATAAGGTACTCAATGATGCTGATCTTTCAGAATACCACAGATGGGCATCTAAATATGTATTAATATTGTTGCATTATAAATGAGATAAGCTCTTAAGACGCGTTTAAGCAATCACATCTATAGATCTCGCATATTTTCTACAATACCTTTTTCTTAGTTAGAAAACTACACGAATATACCTACTTCCATAAAAGTACTCTTTGGAGATCCGATGTTGAATTACTTTTAAGGAATACAATACAATTTAGTATATTGTAGGTACAATAGGTATAGGATAAACAGCTATCACAATCGTTTAAATAATCACACAAAATAAACATCAGCACCTACTTAACACACAATAATTATTTATTTTTATGTTGACGAATATTTTCTGTAACGATTAATAATGTGCCATTTTTTAAATGCCGCCAAAACATGTTCGTTTTTATTCGTGAATTCGGCGGCTTTGACGTCACGTCAGGCGATAGCCGTCTTACCAGACATTGCCGGTTTCGATGTCATAATGTAGCTAGAACCGTTTAGGAATGTTGGGTATTTTAAATCAATAATTATGAATCAAAATTACACATGTTTAACACAATGACCAGAATCAGAAAAATAAACTTTAAATGTTCCACACATTTTAACGGTATGCATAGTATGTAAAAATACCCCATCTTCACACTTTTAAATGGTATATTTTTGTGGGGATATCTCTCTAGTCTCGAGTATATGTTGACAAGCCACACTGCCTTGAATATCTCAAGACGATAATCTAAGGGGAAATCGTTGGGATTCCACGTCAGATTGACGCTACGCAAAGTTTTCGGGACCAACTACAATCAGGTATAAATGCAATCTAAGCGACGCCACTACACAATAAATCACACAAACAAAACCGACCGATTTTTATTATTTGAAAGCCATGCGATTCGCGTGACGGACCCTGTATATATAAACATATTATTATTTGAATAATGTGAAGTTACTGAAAAAATTTCACCCGTAGGTATAATAAATTATGTTCTGTTTTAGTGCAGTTGTGTGGTTTCGGTTTGTCTCTGTATTTGGTGTTAGTATGTTTTTTATGTCCCTTTGTTAAGGATTTAATGCAAAAATTACCACAACCTTTAACTTATGGTGATTTTAAAATGATTAGTTCTTTATTAGGTATCTAGACATATTAATTGTATCAATGATGAGACCGGAATTTCAGTTGCGTTTAAGCTCGGCTTGAGAGACATTTACGTTAGTCAAATATTAACTCTCTGGTAGAAACACTGTCAAGATTCGCTGACTGTTGATTTTACTTGATATACTGAAATACCGGCCCTTTGTTGATTATTTGTCGAGAAACAATAAATATAGAGATATCTTTGAATACACTTGTGCTAAGGCTTGTGCCCGCGATACTTAAAAATGCGTAACACAGTGTTTTCCACACAAATTAAAACCTACAATAAGAAATATTGCTATTTTTATGCAAATATGTATTATCCATTTGCTCCTATCATGGTCATCAAAATATCAAATTAATAAAATATTGAATTAAACAAAAAAGGTTGAAATATTCAAATCTAAAGTAAAAACTTAGATATTATACATATTTTTATCCAGGTGTTAATTGAGGTGTAAGCCATCGTTTATTACTTCATAATTTGTATAGTGCCAGATTAATTTTAAACTCTTTATACTTAGCTAAATATTGCCAACACTGTGAAACTTATTTGAGTTGCGTGTTTATAATAGCCACCGATTTCAGAATGGAATGGCTTATGTCTTATAAGAAGGTAACGTGATATTTAGTAGGGTGACCAGGGTATCTAATTAAACTTATCATCTTAACTGGTCATCGTTCCCGAGCACGACTGAAGATCAGTAAAAACAACAGTTAACATCGAATAAATTGGTTCTTGGTGATCTGAAATCATGCATGGAAACGATTACAAGTTACCGATATTATCGATAAAACCTTTATCGTCGAATAAATTCGTTCGTCGGTGATCTGCAACCTTGCTTGGAAACCATTACAAGTTATCGATAGCCTGGGTACCTAGCATCGTCGATCGATAAAGTATTTATCAATAATGTCGATAACTTTTCATCGCTCCCGAGCACAAACAACAGATTACGTCGAATAAATTAAGAACACTTAGGACGGGTTGTTTCGGAGAATTTGAACAATTCTTCAAATTTCAAAGTTAATTTTCAGGTTCTGTGAAAGATTTTTTCAAGTTCTGTTTTTATTTCAGTTCTGTCAAGCAACTACCCTATGCTGACATAATAACAGAACTTGAATAGAACTTTCACAGAACCCGGAAATAAACATTGAAATTTGATGAATTGTTCAAATCCTCCGAAACAACCCGTCCTTAGTCTTTGTGAACTGTTGTTTGTTCGTTTGCGATCTGCAGTCGTGCCCGGGAAGGATGACAAGTTACCGACATTATTCATAAAACCTTTATCGGTCTAACTTGCTAGGTCGGTAAAATGGTTAAAATAATTGATAGAAAACTCATTTTAAACTGGATTCGCGTATGCAAAGTATTCACCAATTGATAATTTTATTCATAGATTATTTTTATAAATAGATAGATAGTGAATGATTCGATATTTTCACGACCAACATCATGATTAATTTTTGGATTATTGTTATTATTATTGTAGTTCCTACTATTTGAGCAAAATTTCGGAAAACTTTACTGTCTCCGTAATCTAATCTGCTCTGATGTAACGCTGTTCAAAACGTTGGATAATGAAGGAGGAAGCGCAACACGGCATAAATACACAAAAAATAATCAGGATAGTAAATAGATATGTTAAAAATGTATTAATTTGTTTTTTTACTTGTCTTTTCAACATTAGGTAGAATTACTGTTCTTAATTTGAAAATCTGATTACCAGAGTACAGAGGTGTACTACTGAGAGATCCTTTATAATATATCCGTTAAGGATGCATATATTTGAAAGAGTGGTCACAATGGAGCTTTCGGTGGAAGAAAAATAATCATGAGCGACAGAGTGAGGGTATAGAAAAATAGAAAAGGAACACTTTAAAGATCAACATTTATCGTCCAACTATCACTTCGTCCGTTGCCTCAAAGGTTGCATTAATCACCAACGAATGCACAGCACTGCCACTGAAGATATATACCGATAGAAATGTATCATGGACGTGTCCGTATATTTCAAGTAAGCTTCAGAATTTGTCCTTAATTAATTTATTGATGAAATATATATTTTTTTAATCTATGTAATAATAAAATATTATAAAAAATAATCCCCTGAGAACTGGGTACATTTTTAAGATGGAAATAATATTATTGAATTTTAATAAATATTTGTTTCACTTGATCGTGCTATGTCTTCCTCGGACGTCCTCGACCTCTACCATCATTCACTTTCAAGTCATACATTCTCCTTACACCTCTTTCTTCGTTCATTACTTACGTTTCATTTTACCACAAATAATTATTTGAATCAAATCTTCCCTGGGCAGTGGGCATCTCCGATATTTTCTACCATTCAATTCATGTAGTCTCATTAAATCCACTCTGTTTCTTTTAAAAAAGCTACATTATGTAAACTTTATTTAATTCGACTCCGGTGAAATTCGAATGCGCAATAGAAATGTTAAAAAAATAGTATTACCCATTTGCAGCACTATGAAAGGAATATTTTAATTCGAAATATCGATTTACCAAAGCAAATACGGAACGCATAATCAAATTGACCGGCTTTCGGCGCAAATCAATCAAATCAGATCGTCAATGACATTACAAATGTCATCTGAAGTGAAGTTAGCAACAAAATGCGAAATGTGAAAATGACCGTGTTTTGAGGTTTGGAACAAAGTTGTGCTAGTCTAAAAAAATCTTGTATGAATATTATTACGGCCCTCTTCCTTGTTTAGCTATACCAACGCTGCAGCGGCGTATTAGAGAATCTTTATAAGTAAGACTGATGGAAGATAGGTGAAGGTGTACATACTTCTAGGGAATGTCTATTCGGTGCTTACAGCTTAAAGTTTGTGCATTTGATAAGAGATTAAGATTTCTTTTCTTGCAGCTCGTCCTACTTTCGGAAATTTGATGTATAGGTTGAAAAGTGAGTTTCAATGCAGCCGCGGAAAGGTCACTCGTACAGTCTGTGATGTAAAGTCAATCAAATTATTGTGCTAAGTTCGCAGTCACGTACTTGCAAATCTCTGGCGTGGCGAGTTATTCTTTGAACACTTGGCAAAACCGCGAATAGGTGCTATTGAAAAATATTTATATCATTTTAATAATGATTAAAATCTCTTCAAGGGTGCTTTACAACTATTTATTTAACCTCTAACATAAGACTTATAACTAAGATTTATTACGATTAGTCATCGAACTACGGTAGTGGATAGTCGTGCTCTGTGTTTGACAAATTGCCTACCTGCTGTCGCGGACTTCGTACAGATAAGAAATTATTGTTACATTTTTGTTTTCTATTAATTGTTTGTTATATTTAGGTTTTGATAAATTCGTGTGTACAGTCAATCAAATAGACTGTATTATTATTTTTTTTGTTAATTAATTTATAAATATGGAGGAAGATGAAAATCGACCTCCTGACCCCGAGTCCATATTTAATATTGGAGATGAGTATGAATCGGATGTTTCTATAATAGTCCCTTCCAGAAAACGAAGACCATCGCTCTGTCTTAATGTACCACCCAAAATTAAACCTTCGCAATCCGATGAAACCTCAAACCCTAAGGAAAGTCGTAAGGATACCATATTATCAGAATCTAAAAATACTGAACTAAGTTATTCCCCATCCTCCTCGGCTCCATTCATTGTCAATGTCCAAAGTACTGAACAAGGAAAAATCATTCATCCTCTGGATTTCGGGAAATTCATTTTTAGTTCAAAAAACAGTAACCTTGGCATAGTTAACGGATCTATTAAGCCGGAAGGCCGCTATAAGTTATCCCTAGAATTTAAATCCGCAAACTTTGCAAATGAATTTGTCCAAAAAATAGATACGCTTTCACACCACAAATTTAAATCTTATATTCCAACTTACAACCTTACTAGAATGGGCCGAGTGAGAGGTATACCAACCGATCTCTCAGAATCTGAAATTGTTGATGCACTTAATGATTCTCAAGTGACCCCTAAGGTTTTAAAAGCACGTAGATTAAATTACAAAGATACATCTAATGGAACCACTACATGGAAACCCTCACAATCGGTTGTTATTACTTTTGAAGGCCAAACTTTGCCATCTCGGGTATTTATTTATTACAACGCACTCCCTGTGGAAGTATATAAATTCCCGACGATCCAGTGTTTTAACTGCTGCCGTTTCGGACACTCAAAACCAATATGTCGTTCCCCTCCACGTTGTTTTCATTGCGGAGAAGACCACCCCTTTGATCTTTGCCAAAAATCATCGAATGATCCACGTTGCATTAACTGCAAGGGAAATCATACAGCGGTTAGTGTGGCCTGTCCAGAATTGACCAGACAAAGGAATATTAAACAATCAATGGCTTCAGACAACATTTCCTATTTCCAGGCATCAAAATTATTCCCACCTGCAATAAAATCGTTTGCAGAGGTAACATCTACCTCAATTCCTTGCAATCTATCTTACTCTAAATCTCCTCCATCATCTTCTCACAGGGAAACAATTTTTATACCACTCAAACCAAAACCAAAATTTATTGCTTCTATTGATAAAAATCAACATAATGATATTTTGTTTAACCCAAGTGGGAATTATAAATCTCAGACACTCAATGGGAGTGCTTTAAATAGTTCCCAATCTTCCTCTAATTTAGGGAAAGTGGTGAATGAAAATTCTGCTTTCATTCAGACATTAATTACCCTCTTAATTTCTATTCTTTCAAACAACAATAATATACCGTCCAACGCTGCCGATTGCATTAAATCTTTATTATCCTGTCTTCCTAATGTCTCCGAAACTGAACAGAATTCTTCAGTGGAATATCAGAAGTCTAATCTGTAATAAATTTGAACTTGTAAAATTACTCGATGAACATGAAATTTCAGTTGCCGCTATTTCTGAAACATGGTTTAAACCCTCGTATCTATTTAAGATTTCTGGATATAATTGTCTTAGACATGATAGACTGGATGGTAAGGGAGGCGCTGCCTTAATCATCCATGACTCTATCCCTTTCAAACCAATCATGTTTCATACTCTCTCTAACAATTTTCAGATAGTAGCAGCTGTTGTATGTGATATTACAATACTATCAGTATATGTCCCTCCCTCCACTATTTTTGATGAAAACGAATGGTCATCATTTATGTCTCAGATCCGTCCCCCGTATATGTTACTGGGCGACTTTAACGCTCATTCTACCTCTTGGGGTAGTGAATTAACGAATCGTTCTGGCCGTAATCTTTTAGATTTTATTGATTCCCATAATTTATGTATTTTAAACGACGGATCTCCAACCCGATTCACCCCCCCTCAACAAAGGAAAAGTGTTGTTGATTTATCTCTCTGTTCATCTTCGGTCATACGTAAATGTTCTTGGAACATACTTAAAGACCCCCTTTCCAGTGATCATTTCCCTATTATAATCCTCTTTCACCATCTAACCACCTCGCATTCCTTTACAATTAACAATAATTTTAAATTTAAAACGAAAGATGCGAACTGGAGATTTTTTTCTTCTGTATTAGACTCTCTTGTTCACTCTGTAAAATCTTCTCTTGGGAACATCAGTACACAATGTGAATTATTTCCTAGTATAGTTATAAAAGCAGCAGAAAAATCCATTCCAAAGCGTAAAGTTAACATTAAAACTAAACATTCGACTCCGTGGTGGGACGAAGAATGCACTCGTGCTGTTAACTCTAGAAAAGAAGCAGTTTCCATTTACCGCAAATGCATGTCTTTTGAAAATTTCTTATCAGTGAAACGCGTCCAATCAGAAACTAAACGTATTTTGAAAAATAAAAAGCGGTCTGGATGGCGAAAATTTTGTGAAAACTTGTCTCCTGAAACTCCCCAGTCATCTGTTTGGACTAATTTAAAAAAATTCGGTTCGTCATATGCTCCGGAGCGTACCAAACATATTCCGGAGGAAATTATTATAGGTTTTGCTGATAAAATTGCCCCTCCTTCAGTTGCCACATGTGAAGAAATGCCCTCTTTTATTTCATATCCATCTCACTCTAACTGGCTAGACTCTCCTTTCTTAGTTAGTGAACTAAAACGAGTAATCAAATCTCTTTCTGACTCTTCTCCGGGTCCTGATGGAATATTATATAGCTTCTTTAAAGCATTCTCCGACATGTCGGTTGAATATTTCTTATCCTTAATTAATAACATGTTTGAAACAGGATTTATTCCGGATGTCTGGAAGGTTCAAAAAATCCTCCCGGTTTTAAAACCAGGGAAAAATCCGTCCGAAGTCTCATCTTATCGTCCTATTGCTCTTTCGTCGTGTTTAATTAAAGTAGTGGAACATTTGATAAAGAACAGATTAGAATGGTTTGTTGAAAATCACAGTATTATCCCTCCTAATCAATACGGCTTTCGGAAAAAGAAATCTACTATGGATAATTTAAGTTTGTTAACAACAGATATCCGTATTTCTCAATCCCTTAACTCTTGTACATTGGCCACATTTCTAGATCTTTCTTCAGCTTACGACGATGTATTAATTGATGTTTTGAAGGAAAAATTAATTAAAATAAAAATCCCCATAAAATTAGTTCAATTTATTATCAACTTGCTAACAGACAGATCCATTATTATCCACTCTTCCTCAAACATATTGAAGCGCAAACTTTGGAAAGGGCTACCCCAGGGGTCTGTTATCAGTCCATTATTATTTAATATTTATATTAGTGATTTAGACATTGTAATCCCTTCGTCTATTAAGCGACTTTATTTTGCGGACGATTTTCTCATATATTTATCTCACAAAAATTTATTGCATGCTGCGAAGGAATTAAATTTGGCCTTACATAATATTAAAGTTTGGATGTTGACAAATGGAATGAATTTAGCTACCTCTAAAACCAAGGTAGTGGCTTTTACTCGCAAAAGAAAACTGCCTAACTTTACAGTCTCTTTTGATAATTTCCCCCTTCAAATCGTTAAGCAAATAAAATTTCTTGGCTTGCTTTTGGACCATAAGCTTTCCTGGCTCCCTCATATTCAGAACGTTTCTGCTAAGTGTGAAAAGGGGCTTAATATGATGCGAGCTGTTTCCAGAGTATGGTGGGGATCCCATCCTACTACTCTTAAACTAATGTATAATTCCCTCGTTCGAAGTCACTTGGATTATGGCACATTTCTTTTCGACCCACTTCCTAAATATCTGGATAAAAAACTTGAAAGAATCCAATCAAAAGGGCTCAGAATGATTATTGGGGCAATGAAATCTTCTCCAATTAATGCTCTTCAGATAGAATGTGTAGATCCTCCCTTATTTTTGAGAAGACAATACCTCGCGGATAGATATATCTTCAAAGCGTTATCTTTATCGCGTCACTCATTGGAACAGAGTCTCGATCGTTTGTTCAGTATTTTGAATAACAGAAGGAGGGTAATAGATAGAGATCGATTCCCTCTCTTATTAAAAAGTTTTCTATCATTTAGATCTCTGTCTTCTTACCTTCAAAATCTACAAGATGATCCAATCCTTCCTATTTACAGTACCCCGTTTAATGCTATTAATTTTATCCCAAACGTAATAATTTCTGACTTCCGGACGAACATTTTATCATCAACTAATAACTTTCAAAATGTTGAAGAACATTTTAAAAACTTTATATTTTCAAAGTTTCCTGGATTTTCCCTCATATACACAGATGGTTCCAAATCCGACCACAAAGAATGTGGCGCATCGGTATATATTCCTGAATTCAATGTTAATCTGTCTTATAAATTGCCTAAAGAAATTTCCATATTTACTGCAGAATGCTTCGCAATTGAACAAGCTTTAATTCAAATCCAACTCCTTAATATTCGTCGAGCCTTACTGTGTACTGACTCTCTAAGTGCAGTATTAAAAATTTCCTCTAATATCGTTCGATGTCCAGAAGACTATGTTATTTGTAATATTAAAAAAATCCTCGATTCTTTAAACGAATCTATGTTTGAGACAATACTGGTTTGGGTGCCTGGCCATCTAGGAATTGAGGGTAACGAGAAAGCTGATTCTCTCGCTAAACTTGGAACTGTATCTGGTTCTATTCCTTTAGATTTTAAAATTCCTGTCTCTGACGTCTTCTCTATTCTTAAATCCAACATGTCTCGTTCCTGGGAAGAAAATTGGACAGTCACGAAAACTCAAACTGGATCTTTCTATGCTGGAATACAAAATCATATTCCAAGTAAACCCTGGTTCCACGGCAAAAAAAAGTCCAAAAGATTTATTTCCTGTATCTCGAGAATGAGAATTGGCCACTGCTCTATTGCAACTCATTTGTTTAAAATTCGGGTGCTCGAAAGTTCATTATGCCAGTGTGGTGTGGAGGATGAGACTCTTGACCATGTTTTCTTCAATTGTAAAAACCATTCTTCTTTCAAAGGCATGTATCGATTGCTTATTAAAATCACCCACCAGTCTCCCCTTAGTATTCCATATTTGCTGTCTCTCAACAACTCTCGCGTATATTCTATTCTTTATAAGTTTATAGATTTGAATGACTTTAATATATGATATGTCCAGTCCCCTTATAGATAATTCACATCAGTTTAACCATATATCTTAACCCAATCGGCACAAAGCACTCTCTTTAGGGTGAATTGCCTAATACAAAAAAAAAAAAAAGATTTATTACTGGTGACTTACAACTAACATTTATAACTGGTGACTTACTTCAACTATTACGTATAGTTAGCAACTAACTACTGTGACTAAAATATAACAAGTGACTCACATCTATGACGTATATAGTTAGTGACTTACAATCACAATTACGTATGGCATCGCCAATTCTTATTTATGGATGGGCCTTAACAATACTGATATTATATGACTCACAACTATGGCTTAAAACTAGAAACATACATATTTACATTTACATATACTTTGCTCAGTGGTAAATTATAAAAAGTCAAGTTGTAAAAAAATATTGCACCAAAATTAGTTAAATGCAAATGTGATTAAAATGTAATGTTAACGTAATGTGAACAAAATGTGAACATAATGTGAACTTAATGTGAACGTAATGTGAACGTAGTGTGAACTTAATGTGAACTTAATGTGAACGTAGTGTGAACTTAATGTTAACATAATGTGAACGTAGTGTGAACTTAATGTGAACGTAATGTTAACGTATGTGAACGTAGTGTTAACACTGTGTGAACGTAATGTGAACGTAAGGTGAATGTATCCACAAGAGTCCCAACTATTCTTGCCCAGTCTGCCTGTTGGTCGCTACGCCCCTGATACGAGATTGCCACAGACACAAAGGCGTCACACTATTCACGTAGATAATACATTATTGCATTTAAGTTGATGGCCTCTGACGAAACTAACTTTTACAATCCTAATAAAGGTTTAGAGTAATTCTAGACATAAATTAGTCACTGTTTCCAGAAAGAATCTTTGTTATTTGACAATTGATTACAATCTGTAGTTCAAAGGTCAAACTTAATTTCGAAATTATTATTGCACGGTGCCCATTATATCTACTTAAATATCAGAGAATTTTACCAACAGATTAATAATAATTATTACCTACGTAAAATTATCATGTTACAAAATTTTCTACCTATAATTTACAGTTAAGATACTGCATTAACAATTTTCTCTACAACAATGTATGTACAATAGGGTGTATCGATTTTTAACTTTTTTTTTGTTTTCAAATTCCAAGTTGAGAAAAAGTTGCTACTAGGTACCACAACTTACCACAAAAAGTTTTGGATTTTTAAAAAAATGTTTAGGTCTCCCGCACAAGGCTTAAAGTTTTAATTTTTTTCAAAAAATATTTAAAAAAAAAATTAAATTTAAAAAAAAAAAACGTAATTTTTGTGTTCTGAACTCATTTTATGCCTTCTGTAAGAAAATTAAAATTAATTCCGGTGGTTTAAACTTAAAAAAAAACATGGTTCATATATGTACACAAAATTTCATCAAAATTAACAAACTTTAGGGCTTGTGCGAGAGACCTAAAATCCATTTTTTATAAAAAAAAATCGTTTCTTACTTATTTTTGTGCCCTAATATTACTGTTTTTTAACTTGGAATAAACACAAATTGGATATTTTTTGAAAAAAATTAAAACTTTAAGCCTTGTGCGGGAGACCTAAACATTTTTTTAAAAATCCAAAACTTTTTGTGGTAAGTTGTGGTACCTAGTAGCAACTTTTTCTCAACTTGGAATTTGAAAACAAAAAAAAAGTTAAATATCGATACACCCTAATGTACAATTTAGCCATGAGCAATTATTTACTTACATCGATACTACAAAATGATATAACGTTGTACGATAAAAAATAGTTTCATTGATCTTGAATTCCAAACTAAATAAAGTGTGCAAATTACATGACGCCAGAGATCACCGTTCGAGAAACTTTGTGCCTAATGAAATTTAAAAAAAAAAACAGATTTTCATCATTCCTAACATAAACTTAAAACCGATTTCAAAAGTGTGATGTAAAAATTAATGAAATTAATTAATAAAAATCAAACAATTTAGAAGGCAACAAATTCTTATTTTCTGTACATCACTGTTTTAAGTGCCTAAGTGACGAAGTTTTAAAAATGTTTTGAAAAAATATCTTTTCCTGAAACGAGGAAGTCAATTAAAAGTATTTAATAAAAAAAGTGAATAAAAAATAAGGAAGTCCACATTTTATAAATTTAGGTTTAACATTAAATAAAATGCAAGATGACCCATCGAAATACTTAATTACTCGTATGAAACCATTTCGTTTTCATGATATTTCGTGACTTCATCAAATGCTTCATACAAAGAGCAGCATAAAAACAAAAGAAGGTCGTTTGAAAATAATGAAAATAACTCATTCCTTTATACATGTAATCGAACATAAAATTATAAGCTGTTATTATTCAGAAGTGATATAAAATACACAGTTTTGGTTTGGGTGGTAATAAAATTATTTTTAGGTCACCAATAATATTTACAGTCGGTTAAAATATTCTCCGAATTAAGGTTACTTTTTTTATACGAGCAACGTAAACACGATTATCATAATGAAAATTCTAATAGTTCCGCTTAGAACTCCGAGGTCTTCAGGGTACAAAAACTTCACTCAAAAAATGATTTATTGAAAATGAAAAAAAAATCTGATTACTCTACTGTCCACATAACTATTAAACCAAGGCAATAAAACCAAAATATAGCGGTTATTCCCAGACAGTCTTACTTATAAAGATTCCCTAATGCGCCGCTGCAGCGCTGGTATAGCTATACGAGTTAAAATATTTACTCATAATATTCTTGCAGGATTTTTTTAGACTGGCACCACTTTGTTCCAATTCTCAAAAAAACATTTTTGGTCATTTTTGCATTTCGCGTTTAGTTGCTGAATTCACGTTTCTTCAGATGAAATTTGCGATGTCATTGGCCCGGTCTGCTTTGAATTGCTTCCAAATTTGGCCAATTTGAGTATGTGTTTCGTATTTGTTTTGGTAAATCGATATTTCGACTTAAATTATTCCTCTGATAGTGCTGCAAATGGGTAATACTGCTTTTTTTACATTTTCATTACGCGACCGATAGATATTTGTCAAAATCAACTAGATCTGCCATCTCCGTCTTACTACGATAGTAATACGTTCCGATTCATGAGGGTCGGGCGGTTTAAAAGTCTGTCAACTACAAATACTGCCGTATTACGGCCGGTATATGTAGTAACCATGCGCGTGATCATGAGCAACGTTTTCAACTAAACGGTTTTTATTCCCCCGTATTATCTGTTTTGAGTAAGAATATGTCTTTTGATAATTGAAAAGAATATTAAATTCCATACAACGAAACTATGTAATGCTATACCAAATCGAACAAAACATAACAGAAATGAATATATAATACAAAAGTAAAAACATGGCTGTGAGAACAGAGCGATAATCAACTTCAAGAGATTGTAAAGACAACTAGAAAAGAATAATACAAAAATATAAAAACTACAGGCCGCCTCAGAACTAGAATCCCTAGTGAAAACTTTGAATTGATTCGTAGATTATGCGTTATACTTACGTCATTGTCAATGAAACTAATAGAAAATTACCCCTAAAGTTAGAATGGCAAATAAGTAGAGACCTGAAAATTCGCGTTTGCGATAACGATCGTAACGGTGATTCAATGCAACATTGTATTTGTATGCCTTTCTTGAAATAATTGAGTTTTTATGTGAACATGACTATTTTTTCGTATATACCGGGTGTACGGGTGCAAACGAACAATTTATCTTAATATTTTGAAGCATAACCTGCATAGTGTTTTTTCTTAAGATAATTAAATTAGCGCCATCCACGAACTAGCAGTCAACGAATAATTTTAAGCTAAGCCCAATTATCTATTACATCATAATATATTAATATCATATTATATTTAATAAATACATATTTAGTTATTTACAATGTCGCGGACTGTGAAAAGTTTTAAGCTTTTATGCACTAGTGCATAAAATAATGTATTCTGTACATGACTAGAACTAACCAGCTATAGCAAATTAGGTTTGTAACTATACCATTTATGGATATGATATTTCTCAATTATGTCGAGTCTTCAATCATCCTTTAATCGGGTTGTTACCGGCCATATTTTATATTAAATGCCATCCAGAACTTTGCAGATTTTCTGCGCGCCAATACTCGGTCCTCGAGTAATGTTCGGGATGGGCAGAGCATGAAACTGTCGCCAAGGCATGGGCACACAAAGGATTCAGGTTCTACTGATTGTAGTGAAATGAAAGCTGTAGTTTTGTTTTTGCACATTATAAAACATGGAGAATATATTTAAGTTAACATGTTACATATTATGACTCGGCACTTACCCCCAGGGATCAATAATTGGTTTTTTAATTCTATCTAAAACTGATTAACCACTTAATTACGGGAAGTGAGCGGGGAGCTTCTATACGGCCGGCGGTGGTCTGTCCCCGACAGATCGAGCTGGCACCATCAGGGCTTTGGTCCAGGAGACGGGTCCAGCGTCTCCGACAAGGTGGCTGATAAGCGGTTCTGGAGCGTATCGGGTCTATCGTTTATGTAACATTAATGGAGCGAATCCATCCATTGAGCTGATCGGCAGATTACTTGAGCGGGTGCCGTCCGGGCTTGTGATTTTATTATCCGTTTCTTATTAAGAAAAATACGGCTTGTATCGCGCCACTTGAGGTGAATGCTTCATTTCCCGGAGTCCGCGGTATAACGATTTGCAAGGGATCGCGTATATAAACTTCAGTAGAACATTATTTGTGATCTTCACGAACACACACACGGTCATCCATTATACGGACGTTTATTTAATAGAACCTGCACCGACTTGGTTTTTGTAAAAAAAGAACCGAATAACCCGCATCAGGAATACTGATGTACACTTTTTTAATACGATCGCCCATCCAGGGTAAAAATGAATTATAATCTAATTCACTGTGCGATCATTACACGGCCGCCCCGCTCGTGTAACAATTCCAGAGTCTCAGCGAAAGGAAACGGAAACAAACAATAGACTGCCCGGCGGTCTATTTGTTGCCAGACCGTGCTCTCTATAATTTTAATCAAAATTAATGCTATGAATGGTACTTGTTCTGAAGAGGTGTTTTAAATAATTACTTTTAAATAAGACTTAACACCGCTTCATAACATTACCCCCCGCGCCACACAAATGTTTGTCCCCAAACGTTAATACAACTCTAAAAAAAACTACAACTGCAATAACTAAGCTTGAAAAGATCCTCTGGGTTTCTAAAAAAAACAATCAACAATTATACATGAGCATCATAATTTGTAAGATAAGTAAGGAATAAGACAAAATCTACGATTTGGATAGCAAAACTTATGATGAATGGGTGTGCCGCAGCCTCAATCGCACCCATCGAGCGTGCAGCCGGATGGTTGAGCCTGCGATTCATCCATTCTAGAACTTAAAGATAACTTAAGATTAATGTAACTTAATTACAAATTTTAGAAGATATTACGTGAACGGAGTCTGCAAGCACCCACAGTATCGGAATACCGGGTGATGATAAATTGACGATTGTCGAAGACTGCCGTTAGCGTTACATCTGTGACGGAAAATATTCTTAAACAAAATTGTAGGTAAACCTGTAGGTATATAAAAAAATATTATTGTTCTTCTCAACACATCTAAACAACTTAAGCGTTAAAGCTTCACTGGCCCTTTAATAGGGCGATAAGCCACTCAGGCAACACTTTTTTAGGGAGGTAAACCAACCCTCACTTTTCACTGAGTCTACTTCTCCGTTGGAGATAAAACACACTTCGAAGAAATTCTATCTACTCTACCTGACCTGGTTATTGGGTAAGTTTTTCGAAGAGAATTTATACAATAAGACAAAATAATCATCCTTGGAAAGCATTATTTCGTAATAGTAGAAAAAACTTTTAACCTTTACACACACGCAGGTGTGTAAGGTGGTTTAATCGAGTGGAACTGTCAACAACCAATCTTATAGATGTGGTGCAATTAGTAGTAGTATACATCCATTGTTGTAAATGGAGTCATTGGTCGAAGATTGTATACATCCATTGTTGTAAATGGTGCAATTGGTAGAAAATTGTATACATCCATTGTTGTAAATGGTGCAATTTGTAGAAAATTGTATTATTGTACTAATTTATAGATAAAACCTACTTTTACTTAATATAACTAAAGTTATAGAAGGAATTTAAGGAAAAGACATATGCTGAACCAGCTCTTATAATTGTAACATTAATTACTATGAAATTATTAAACAAAATATCAAGAGTACTAACATAAGTATACCATTTTCAAACATGACAAGATAATTATAATAAAGTAAACAAAAATATATTTGGTAAAATTCAATTCTTAATAATAAAATTTTTTAAAACTGCTTAGAAAACAAAGATGTACTGGACCGGTACATCTTCACTTTCTAAGTAACGGGCGAACGTATACAATATGAACATAAGTATATATTAAGAAACCTAGAATATACGGGGATAGTGGAAAAGTATCACCGTGCATTCCAAGATTTGGGCAGTTTATATATCCCATGCTACCTAACTTTCACTTGTTTAGTCAAAGCCATATTTCAAGTCATTTTTTTTTTTTTTTTTTTTTTAAATTATTTTCCTATAAGCTTATCTGAACAACATCATTGTCGTGTAACAAACTCGAGTAGGATACTAGAGTGTTATACTAAATTTATTATGTTTCTTTCTATTATTTACCGATTATACTAACCATTTTACGAAATTTCTATATTTTCTAAAAGAAAATTAACTAGGACAGGACTAAGGACTGTCATAATGCTGGGTCGCTCCAACTCGGGTGATCAAGCCGCTTTGTGCTCCCGTGCATTGAAAAATATTTGAAATATTAATTAATTGAGAGTACTTGGTAGGGTGGCCAGACCCACCAAAGCACTATCAGAAACATATTAATCCGGTATATTTTCTGACTTGACGATGTCTTTCACGTGAAAGTTACCAGTTTCCTTACCTTTGAGGTCTGCTAATGTATAGATTAAGTCTGATTTTTTCTTCACGACTATATTTTGCACAAAGCGTGGAGCTAGTTTCTGTGCAAAGTAATTTAAAGCGTTTGATTGGACGAAATTTCTACGCCAAACCCTATCTCCGACTTGAAAACTAACATGTTTTCTCCGCAGGTTATAATGGTTTGCTCCTTTTTGATAAGCTTTTAGTAAAGCATCTGAGACTTGCTCATAAACTGATGACAGTTCTTCTAATTTTTGTGCGTAGATTCTCTGACTAGTACAATTTTGTAAATTAGATTCCGTATCAGCTATAGGGTTACGATGCAAATCACCGTCTAATATTTGCTCCCGACCATGCATTAGAAAATAAGGTGTAAAACCCGTAGCGCAATTTACGGAATTGTTCATAGCTGATTGTATTTGTGGTAAAAATTTTGACCAATTACGGTGGTCTGATTCAACTAATATCGATAATGCGGTGCCCAAAGTTTGGTTATATCTCTCTACCACATTATTTTGAGGGGTATAATAAGAGTTATAAAACGGAGGAGGTATATTATAATTATTTAATAAGTCCTTAAATTCTTTGGATACAAACTGACGGCCGTTATCACAAACAATGGTGCGCGGTACGCCATGTACAAGAAAGATACTTTCTTCTAAACTCTTCACAATGCTTCGCGCGGTACCTTTGCGCAACGGGAACAGCCAGGTAAACTTTGAAAAAACATCGACACAGGATAAAATAACGGTAAAACCAGAGTAACTTCTCGGTAATGGACCTACCAAATCCAACGATAACATTTGCATTGGACGTGTAACTTTTTTTGGATGTGATGAAATACCGTTAGGTGAGGCCGTACTGATTTTGTGGGCCTTACAGACCGTACAGCGATTTACAAATTGTTTAATGTCTCTGTACATATTTGGCCAAAAATACCGTAATTGTGCTTTTTTATAAGTTTTAAAAACGCCGGGGTGACAAGATCGAATAGACTCGTGAACACTACTTAAAATGTCTAATCTTTTTTCTTGAGGAATTACTTTTTTCCACGCAGTGTCTTCACACAGTGCTAAACGAGTTTTCGTGTGACGAAATAGTTCGTTTTCCCGAATTTGGAAGTTCTGAAAACGTTGGGGAAATTCTTGACAACCCTTCCAAATATTTTGATACCACTCATCTTGAATATTTCCTGAATCTATAATGGAGATTTCGGCAAGATCCATTCGCGAAAGGACATCTGGGACTATGTGTTGAGTACCTTTACGATGGATTACGTCAAACGAGAATTGGGATAGGCGTGAACTCCAACGCGCGAGACGACCGCTGGGGTTGGACAGAGAACCTAACCATTTTAGGCTTGAGTGGTCGGTTACAACTGTAAAATGAGTTCCTTCAATGTATGGTCTAAAGTGTGTAACGGAGTCTAGTACGGCTAAAAGTTCGCGCTCAGTTATTCCATAATTACGTTCGTGAACGTTTAAGCATCTCGAAAAATAAGCTATAGGGTGCTCCTGTCCATCTATAGTTTGAATTAATACCCCCCCAATGCCTACGGAGCTTGCGTCACAGTGTATAGCGAAGGGTTTCGAAAAATCTGGACAACTTAAGACTGGGGCAGAAGTAAGTGCTTGCTTTAGTGCAATAAATGCGGATTCAGCTTCCGGTGACCATTTAAAATTACTAATTCCCTTTTTTGAACCAGTAATACTTGTTAAAGGAGCTGCAATGCTTGAAAATCCCTTGATAAACCGTCTAAAGTAACCGCACAGGCCAACAAATGCCCGAATTTGTTTAGCATTTTTCGGTATAGGAAAATCTTTAATACTATCTATCTTACTTGGATCAGTGCGAAGTCCCTGGGAATCCACCATATAGCCCAAGTATTTAAGCTCGGCTTTACAAAATTCTGACTTTTTTAAGTTAATGGTGAGACCCGCGTCTCGTAGACGTTCGTACACCCGATTTAACAAGTTTAAATGTGATTTCAAGTCTTCCGATACTAATATAAGGTCATCTAAATAGCAAAAAACATTATCATCGAAATCAGGTCCAAACAATGCATCCGCTAGTCTTTGTAATTCGCTAGGAGCATTTTTCAAACCAAACGGCATGCGAGTGAACTCAAAGAGGCCCCGCCCAGGAACAACAAATGCTGTCTTTTCACATGATTTTTTGTCCAAGGCTATTTGCCAAAATGCCTTGGAGAGGTCAATCGAGGAAACATATCTGGCACCGCCCAGTTTATCTAGGATACGCGCAATATAGGGAAGAGGGTAACTATCACGTACCGTGACGTTATTAATTTTTCGAGAATCAAGGCAGAATCTAGCTGTTCCGTCTTTTTTTGTTACAATTATTACTGGACTGGACCATGGTGAACGAGAAGGTTGAATAACCCCTAATTTTAGCATTTCATCAACTTCTGTTTCTAATTGTTTCTGCCGTGCGGGTGAAAGAGGGTAATACCGCTGTTTGATGGGTGGTCCTGTTGTAATTATTTTGTGTTTAACTAAGTGTGTTAGACCTAACCCCTTTTTTTCAAAAGAAATTGACTCGAATTTTTTAACTATTTTAGAGAGTTCCCTGTTCTCTTCAATAGTTAGGGATGAGGCTGGCCGAATAGCCCGCAACCCACTAATATTTCCTTCCGAAACAGGAAGAGTAGCTTTCGAAAACAGTTCCGGTGCGATGTGGAACTCCTTCCAAAAGTTAACTCCTAGAATAATTGAAGGCGACAATGTCGGGATGACGTAGAAAAGAATTTCCTTTGTGGATGATTTATACGTGACCGGCAATGACATTGTCCCTAAGACTGGTTGGTTTGAACCGTCCGCTGTATAAACACTAAACTTAACTTTAACTAACTTAATACCTAATTCCTTAAAAATTTTATAACTATTGCCTCCTAGACATGACAATGAAGCGCCGCTGTCTAGCATTCCACTGTAGAAATTATTTATAATATGTACATAAGTATAAGGACGGTTATCATTTTCAATAGCCATCTCCCGTGGCAGCGGGCCCACTGTTCCGGTTGATGGGGATGAAAGAAATTTATCAACTATTCGGAGCCAACTCTCCCACTCGCTTTTCCTCTGCGCCAAGGACGGCTTGTAGCAAGAGAGACTCCGACCTAGTTTTTTGACTTTTTATGAGCTTTGTCATTGATAGCTCCCACTTTAGGATTGTTAGACCTTGAATTTTTCTTCCTGCAATCTTCTATAACGTGTCCCGATAGTTTACAATATGAACAGAATGGTTTATTGTAAAACGTTCTAGAATTTTCGTGTGCAGTTTTTGTATATGTGTTAGAAGTAGAAGAAGACGGTTTATTGTATTTATAATTATTATCTCTGTTTCCAAGACTAACTTTAGTATAGTTGTTGGAATAATTGTTGTTATTTAGTTTTCTGTACTGATTTTGGCTATAACCTTGGTGTCTATGAATATTATTATTATTAAAATTAGGTGTTTGTCTAGCAGTACTATCAAATTTCTCCGGTTTATTAGTGACAGGTAAGTCTACTTTTGGTTGAGAAACGTTGAAAGATACGAAATCATCCGACAGTGATGCATAAGATTCCAAGTTGCCTGCATGAGTAGTCAATTGCTCGAATGTCGATATATCTCTTGAGACTAGTAAATTTGTATACATAGGCAATAAAGCTTTTTTTGCCAACCGCAAAAGTTCTAATTCCGGTAGTTTAGCTTCAAGCATATTGTTTAATGATTTCATTCTGAGAGTGAATTCTAGCACTGACATACCTTTAGGTTGTGTCATGTTAAATAGTTTTACCTTAAGATCTGTTTGAAGGTCGTTTGCTTCAAATTGTCTTATCAAAAGTTTTGAAAGATCGTCCCATTTCAAATCCTGAGTGTAAATAGACCTGAACCACAGGAGTGCTAAACCTTCTAAAAGATCAGGAAAAACGCGTACAAGATGATCCTGGTTAAAATTTTTTGTCCTACATTTCTCCTCAATTAATAGTAAGAATTCCCTTACACTACTTTTTCCGTCATATTTCAGTTTCCAACCGTCTACGTTATTTGAGTGTGAGTCCCTATAAATAATCTTCGTTTGTTTAATTATGTGGGCTTTCTTAATGGTTGTGTCGTCTAATTCAGAATCCGATGATTCAGAATTCACTTCACTTATAGCAGGTGTTTTAATCTCTTTATTATAAGCGCGCGCCTGTAAACGTAACTCATGAGAAGTCGACGATGGATCAATATTCCTGTCTTTAAGTTCTTTAATGAGAACCTCCTTCGAAGCCCCATTGATATTTGGTATTGGTATTGGTGAAGACATGATTACGTTCTTTGATGTTCAGATAGGAAGAAAGAAGTAAAAGAAGAGAAAAATAAATATTTAATTTTTTTTTGTTTATAAAACAAAAGAAACTCTTCATTGACGGCTGTAGTATCATTAGACGTAATATTAGCTCAACTTCTATTGTACAATTGTGAAAAAAAACAAAAAAAAATTGTTAAAAAAAAATATGCTCCACCCTAATGAGAATTGCGAAAAATGGACCACCCTATTATATTGTGAAACGTTATTAAACGTCGGCCTAATGTAATTGTCAATCAAAGATATCATTTAATTTGGGCGAAAAAAAAAAATGACGTAGGTATGTATATAAATAATATTGAGTGTTTGTTGACTTACGAGTAATTAAAACGCATATCGATTGTAATGTGGACTTACAATTTGTATTGTAGAACGCCGACATAAATGTTTTTAATATTATGTATATTAGCGTAAAAATCTAATAATATTATAAAACGCAAATATGCCTTGATCAAACAAGTGAATGACATCGTAAAATAATCGTAAATAATTATGAATTAGACAGTTTGACATAACCTCCCATATAATCATCTTGTTTACCAATTAGTGTTGACATAAAATTTGACAGCTACAAAAGCATAGATAAATCATAGATTTCATGAAAGATGAAAGTTTACGCAAGATTTTACCATAGAATAACGCAAATTATGAATTATCGTTACAAGAATACTGAGTGTATTTGAGGTTATGAAACAATATTCAAATCACTAGACATAAGTGATACAATATTATGTCAATTAATCATGAAACATTTCACCAAAATCAGCACAACATGCAATCACCACGAGCCAAAACACGTTGAGGCGCCAATTGTTACCGGCCATATTTTATATTAAATGCCATCCAGAACTTTGCAGATTTTCTGCGCGCCAATACTCGGTCCTCGAGTAATGTTCGGGATGGGCAGAGCATGAAACTGTCGCCAAGGCATGGGCACACAAAGGATTCAGGTTCTACTGATTGTAGTGAAATGAAAGCTGTAGTTTTGTTTTTGCACATTATAAAACATGGAGAATATATTTAAGTTAACATGTTACATATTATGACTCGGCACTTACCCCCAGGGATCAATAATTGGTTTTTTAATTCTATCTAAAACTGATTAACCACTTAATTACGGGAAGTGAGCGGGGAGCTTCTATACGGCCGGCGGTGGTCTGTCCCCGACAGATCGAGCTGGCACCATCAGGGCTTTGGTCCAGGAGACGGGTCCAGCGTCTCCGACAAGGTGGCTGATAAGCGGTTCTGGAGCGTATCGGGTCTATCGTTTATGTAACATTAATGGAGCGAATCCATCCATTGAGCTGATCGGCAGATTACTTGAGCGGGTGCCGTCCGGGCTTGTGATTTTATTATCCGTTTCTTATTAAGAAAAATACGGCTTGTATCGCGCCACTTGAGGTGAATGCTTCATTTCCCGGAGTCCGCGGTATAACGATTTGCAAGGGATCGCGTATATAAACTTCAGTAGAACATTATTTGTGATCTTCACGAACACACACACGGTCATCCATTATACGGACGTTTATTTAATAGAACCTGCACCGACTTGGTTTTTGTAAAAAAAGAACCGAATAACCCGCATCAGGAATACTGATGTACACTTTTTTAATACGATCGCCCATCCAGGGTAAAAATGAATTATAATCTAATTCACTGTGCGATCATTACACGGCCGCCCCGCTCGTGTAACAATTCCAGAGTCTCAGCGAAAGGAAACGGAAACAAACAATAGACTGCCCGGCGGTCTATTTGTTGCCAGACCGTGCTCTCTATAATTTTAATCAAAATTAATGCTATGAATGGTACTTGTTCTGAAGAGGTGTTTTAAATAATTACTTTTAAATAAGACTTAACACCGCTTCATAACAGGGTGTTTAGGCTTTACCTGCTAACACTCCAAAATCACACCTACCGAACATAGTATCTGGGGTGAGCTTTGGCTCATTCTGTTCTGTTATTTTACATGTTAAAGGCACGAAAAAAACCACAGTGTTTCTTTAAATGCAACAAAATCATTTGTAGAGAGATTTTTGCTCTGTTTCAAACGAGTAGTGTTTTATTCAATATTTTAACCATTTTCGCTTAATTATTATCAGTTTTTTTTTTTAATATTAGCGCGCTCTCTCTAACATTCGTATTTACATATCTCCCTTTCAAACGGTCTTACTACGGGGCCTTATTTGATATAAATCCCTAAAATACTCCCTACTGTAGAAATAAACGCACGTGTTCAGTGTCGATGTTTTACATTACTGTCTGATTATTTATGTGATTTAGGTATTATTTGTAATAGATAACTAGGCTAACTTCTTCAACATGCATCAAAGTGCAGTGTGTGTTTGTGATAATATCATAACCATTGCAATTATATTTCTTCACGATCATATTATATCATTTTTTAATATCAATAAAACTTCAATGATTTATTCTCGTGGCTCTCAATGCATGTTTTATGTATGTTTTTGGCTCAAAGCGGTCAGACAAACAAATGCCATCGTTTTACCGCACGTATTAAGTTTTGGGGTCAAATGTGAGGGATTTATTAGATGGAATTATAAGCCAATGAAATAAAACTGTTTATTTGTAAATACCTTGAAATGATAATTTAATTATGCGCAGAATTATTAGAGGATGCTTTTACAAATCAAAGCTCTTCGTACAATGCCAAAACAATAAAATGTAAATCTGATTGGTTGCGTTTATGATAGCCTGCGATAAGCGAGCCCTATAGGTCTAAGACAGAGGTATGAAATCGTTGGATCACGACACAATAGAAGAAATTGTGATTTTTTTTTTTTTAATTTTTGTTAGTGTTTATTTAGGTATTAGAGCCAGGAAAGAGTCTAAAAGGGTCGATAAGATGCATGAGTAGCTAAGAAGTGACTAGAAGAGACAAAAATAGACTAGGAGAGATGATTATGCACAAGAGCGGCGCTGTATAAATCGTCCAAATTTTATTAGTATTATTATTAATAGAGACTAGATATGATGGACTCGCCGAACGTCACAGCGGTGCTGCCAAGGTCTGTTATCTATGTGAGGATATTATGTCAGCGCTCTTTAATAGCAGCAGACACATGTCAGCGCTTTATTAGCAGCAGACACATATACCTGGACGGATGACGAACCTCGTGCTGGCACTGTTGGTGGACGCAGTGGTTTCTCTCCCTGCAGCTGCTGGTCCAGTTTCTTCACCACCTAGGATTCTTGCTGCAGAGTATCCATCTTCTATCTTCGTCGAACGTCACAGCGGTGCTGCCAAGGTGTGTTATCTATGTGAGGATATTGTGTCAGCGCTTTATTAGCAGCAGACACATACCAGGGGCTCTATTCCTGAATCGAGGGCGCTCGTAATCGCCGTCGAAAGTACCTACTTTGGTCGTCGTTGCTATTCCCGAAATTGGTCGAAGGTACATACTTCGACGCCAAACGTCAAAAGTCATTCCACACAGCAACTACTGGGTATAACCAGTAGAAACAGGGCAGCGAGTGGTAGGTTGTCGGCGTTTCTATGGAATTGGCTGTCAAAATCTAGTCTAGCTGTTAATTTTTGTTTTACCGCGCGGATTCCGCAAATGTAAAAGTGGGTGAAAATTTCCCACTTACTAAGTCTTTATCGGAGCTTACAAGCTCAATTAAGAGTTGCTTTTGGCAATTTGTAATATGTCCCGCAGCCATTTCTGTTTTGAATAACGAATAACTGTTGTCTTGTGTTGTCTGTTTGACATAGAAATAGAAACCACCATAGAAATCCCAAAAACATCAGGAACATAGACAATATTCACAGGGGTGCCAATATAATCATCTCTTCTACCAACTTCGACCGTTCGACGCTCAAGAATACGTAAAATTGAAACATTTGAAAAAGTTAGTCGCGACGACTAGTAGTTTTTCACTCGAAGACGGCGCATACAAAAACGTTTGATCGTTTAACTTCAGAATCGCAGGCCTGGATAGATGACGAACCTCGTGTTGGCACTGTTGGTGGACTCTCTGGCTGCAGCAGCTGGTCCAGTTTCTTCACCACCTAGGATTCTTGCTGCAGAGTATTCATCTTCTCATGTCACCTGTTCCTGTTCTTCATTATACTTTACTTAACTTTACTTTATTTTGGTAATATTTATATTTTTTGTAATACCTGCATCAACTGTAAAGCGCCCCTGAGGTGATAACTCACAAAAGATGCGCTATAAAACTTGTCCAATTATTATTATTATTATAAACTTTCTTCTATTTTATGCCTACTGCACCTATACACCTACAGAGTGTTTGATATTCATTATTTTATTATTAAAAAACCCAAAATATGTATTTTTAAATGTAATTATGTTAGATGTAAGTCTCTACATACGTAAATATAAATAACTAACCATCAGACCGTTTCCCCGCAGGGGTAGGCAGAGAGGACGGACCGCCAACCAACTCGGTCTTAGCACACACCTTGCCTCATTCACATTCATAAATCATCTAATACATACTCTTCTACTATTCTGACTCTTGACATGGCTCGACTTGAGTATTTTATTCACTTGATCGTACAATGTCTTCCTCGGGCGTGTCCGACTTCTGGTACTATCGCATTCGTATAATATTATCCTTACACTCCTTCCTTCGCTCATTCGCTATACATGCCCGAACCATCTAAGCGTCCCTTTCTTAATCTTACTCGTCATTTTATTTTATTTTTTAATTTTTTTTATTGTACAACAGAACATTCATTCCAGTTACAGTACAATTTTACATCATATTAGCATTTGGGTAAGTGGCTCTTCAATAATTGTTTTAGGTCGTTTAGAGAACAGTCATTTACATCCAAATTCTTTGTTAGTTCGTTCAACAGCACCACTCCCCTCGTCATGCTATGCTTTGCCTACATTATCTTTGCACTCTTTGCGGATCTCCAAATTTCTTTCTTCATCCTTTCTCTGCCAATTCCATGCTTCACTTTCATGCATCGGGGTGGGTACCTACTAACTACTCTTCTTTGGACATTTTTTTTGCTAGCGCCAACTGCGTTCAGTCCTCCATTAATGGAGTTAACTGAATTTACCCTTCATTCAATATCTCTATCAACCTTCCCATCTCTCGTGAACATACTCTCTAAGTACACAAACACATCCACCTGCTCCAAGTATTCCTCATTGACAACTATATTGCACACTGTTTTCGCACTCTCTCTTTCAAACGCAACTACTTAAGACTTACTTACATTCATCATTAACTCTTTCTTCATACATACTTCGTTCATCCTAGACACGAGAGACTGTAGATCTTCCATACTGTTAGCACCGCTTCATCAGCATACAACAGGCAACATACTTTCAGATTACTCAAATTCGCGCCCAATCCCACTACTTTCAATTCTTGCTTACAATTATCCATGTATAGATTGATTAACCACGGTGACATTACGCAGCCTTGTTTAACATATTTTCTGTTATCAAACCACCCAACACACGCAACGCTTCCCTCGTACAGGGACGAAATTGCCTGAGTGAGATTCGTATTCACTCCGTACTCGGACAACACCTACCACAGCGCCCTCGAGGTGATTTATCACGAAAACGGTGCTATATACATAAGCCAAATATTATTATTATAGCTTTCCCTGTTCTCATATGCTTTTCGTAGATATACAAAGGCACAGAAACGTTTCTGGTTTTTTGACAGAAACGTCTCATTGAGCTTACGCAATGAGAAAATCTGGTCCATGCACTCCCTTTTACTCATAAAAGCACATTGCGCATCCCATATTTTATCCTTTGTTTCCTTTTTTACCCTTTCAATCAAAATTCTACCATACAGCTTGATACGTGGGTACTTACATAGTGATTCTCATCCAACCCAGTGGTCGGCTTTGTTTCCGTAGGAAACTTGGGACGCCAAACTTTGAGTGACAAAGTATGCCGAGCGCTGTGGTAGATACATGAAACCCTCCCTCAGGGATGGGCATATGGGCTTATTCGCAAGCAGATCTGATGTGTATAAATGAAAGCCAATTTCTCTAATAGGAACAATAACCTCTATTTCATTTATAAGGTTTTTACAGAAAAGATATTATATAAAACTTACCCCCCCATCACAGACCGTATATTGTAACCCTATCTATCTAGCTATACTGTGGACGGATGGAGACGCCTTCCTTCAAGGGTCCGCGACTGCTCCAGCGCGGGCGACCAGCCCGCCGACTCCGTCTCTCGTTCAGTCCCAGCCCAGGGACTATCAGTTCCTCTGCGATGGCCTCCGGTTACTATCCCTCCAAGTATTAGCGAAGACCGCAAAGCGTGTGTGGTGAGGCGGGAAATAGGCGATTCCGCTCTCAAATATGATATCCGACCGATAAATTGTCAATTACAGCCTGCTCCTGTCAGGTATTACGCGCGAAGCGAGTGAGGATTGCCGCCCTTTTTGAGGATTACTCTTGAAACGGAATTTCGCACCCCGGTGTCCATTGACCGCGTTTCACTCTCCCGGGTTCAGATTTAAATCGCGCATTAATCGTATTTAATCGCGATGTTGCCCATGATCGCAATAATCCGCGTTTCAGGATCGGATGCCGGGATCAAAATATTCGAGCCTTTGCTCCGCTCGACTTTTAAAATTCACAATCGTAATTAACTTGGCACTTCCGACATTCCCTCAGAGTCCGAGCCCAACTGGGCTCTGTGGGTAAGTGCCGGATTCCGCAAGAATAATTCCTATCGTACTATGTTGCGCTCAAATGTGGTTGTCAAAAAAAACCCATAGACAATAATCGAAGTGATAATCAGTACCTGATTACCTAATTGTTATGTTTAAATTAAATATTTTCATAACAAGCTTGCCAACTGAACTCAGCAGGCTAATAGCCCTATGATTCCCACATTCTATGCGTGACCCTTTACCTTTGTATAACGGCATGATCACAGCCCTTCTCCAATCTAAAGGCGTGTAAACCGCCTTTAAACATTGGTTAAAAAGATTGCACAACCATGTGAGAATTATACGGCTAATTATTCTGCAGCAATATTATCGAAACCGACAGCCTTACTGTTCTTCATACATGTATGAATCTGTACGATCTTTTTATTTCATCCATACTAATTTCCTTAACATTCTCTTGATCATCATTCATATCTGATTCGCCACTGGAATCACTGTCACTCGGGTTATTTTCGAAGACCTCCTCTAAATACCGCATCCATCTCTCTTCAATCTTTTCCTCATTCGTCAACATTTTTCAATCATTCAATTTTATCACTTTCATTATCCGTTTTCTGGACAACTCCGGACCTTTTGACTTCCAAAACAACTAAATGTTTTCTTGGAAGTGGTTTATCATTTTTATTCCTTCTTCCTCTTCCAGGCGTTTCTTTCACTCCAACTCTTACTTTTTTCTTACATCCCTTATACACTTATTTTCGCCGGAAGCACTGGCAGCTGCAATCAGACATAACCATGCTTTCTTCTTCTCTGAGACCAGTGTTTTAATCTCACCTTTCTTCCTACCTTGCGACTTATTCCACAAACCGCTCTAGCAGATTCACAGAGTCTCACTTGTATGTGGTTCCATGTTTCGTCTATGCTTAGACGATCCATTTCCCTCTCATTCAATCTCATCTCTGCACAATTCACATACTTACTTCTCACATTATCGTTTTGCAGTTTTTCTATTTTGACTCTTGTTGGAGTTGGAGTACCGTTTTCACAAGGCCAACCGTGAAAAAGGTTTACTCTCGACTCTACCGGAAAGTGGTCAGTTTCAATCTCACACCCTCTAAAAACCGCACCCCCTCTTGTGTTCTCGGTAATGACTCTCAACCCAGAGTCAATTACTACAAAATCAATATTTTACATCTCATTTCCTCTTCCCCACGTATATTCGTGGATACTTTTATGACCGAAGAAGGTATTCGACACAAACAAGTTCCACTCTAAAACACACTTAAAGTATTCTATTCCCGTTGTCATTCGTTATTTTATTCCCGAACATACCTAAGGCCGAATAGAATCCGTCACGTTATAATAATAATTCCCACCCACCCATTCAAATTACCAGCCATTATAATCCTTTCGTTCATATTTTTTAGTTTCATTACATCATTCACACCAGTCCAAAAATCATCTTTCACTTCGTCGCTTTCAGAATTGACAGGGGCGTAGCAAATAACAAGAAACACCCTTGTCAAACCTGTTTTGAATCGGTAAATATATAAATAATGAAAGTGACTGAAAGAAAGGGTATTAAAATTAAATTTACTATTGTACGGTTTTAGGGTATTAATTGGACTACGGAGTTGTCTTCAGGACGTTAAAACATTTATTTCGCTTTAGACAAAACATTTACTCCGACCAGCAAGAGCCAAACGCCGCCTGGCGTAAAATTTTGGCGTCCCTTGTCAAAACCAGTAGACGCCTAGGTAGGATATCACTGTAATCAATAATATGTGGATGAATTTTATTTTGTGTAGCGCGGTATTTATAAAAGATAATCTTAAGCGTGATGTGTCAGGTTAGGTATTATCAGCGCCTTGGCGCATTGAAATTCGGCGCCCGGAGCGGGTTGCTCAAATTGCGCCCACATAGGGCCGGGATAGACTCCTACTTCGAAGTGATTGGCCGTGTTCAAAGTGGGAGTAAAAATGCACCCGGCGCGCGTGTTTTTACATCCAATGATTGTCACCAATATTGCGAAGTCTCACTGACCCATTTGTTCCAGGCAGTTAAAATACCGCATGCCAATAAAAGGGTACATGTTGATAAATTTAATAATATAGTTAATTACATTTACATAATTATCATTGTTTTGTGGGCAAGTGGGTCGTTTAAATATTAAAGAAACCATCATATTAATTCATTATCGTTGATGGAAATAACTACATCTTGATTGATACTGTGTTACACAAGAGTTAAGCACTGTTCAATCAGCTTATTGCTTACCATTGTTATCTATTACTGTTAACCAACTTATGTTTGAAACAGCGTTAGCTCCCAATTAGAAGCTGTCGAATTTTACCTCTTAAAATAAATAATGCTCAAAAGTCTCCAACGATATGAAATACCAAAGATTGGGCCTCACCGTTCAAATAATGATCAATTAATTTTTTATTTATTTTTATTAGGTACAATATTTTTTACAATTCAACTTTTCCAGTAATGTTGGCCTCACTGGGTGGCTTGCCCGTGCTAAAGCCTTCATTTTATAATATGAAATATAAACTACATAATACATTTAAAGAGAAAAATTATACATTTAAAATTAAAAATACATAATAATATATTTAAAATTAAAAAAAAAATAGTACATTGAAAATAATCTTGTGTGTTTGTGAGTGATGTGTGTTTATATTGGTTTTGTGTGTTACGTGTAGGTTTTATTTTTATTTTATGCTATGAAATTTTGATAATATTGTCTTTTTTGTTGTTTAATCCATTTTGTAATTTTGTGTGTGAATTTATTTTTATTTTCCTCAATTTTAATTTCAAGTTTTAATGAAATAAAGGGTGTCACAATGAGAGTGCCGGTTTTATTTTTTGAAATAAACACATTATTAATTCGAAAAGCAGTAATTTTTTCAAAATATTTATTTATTTAAATGTTACATAATTACAATGAAGTCCCGTTAAATTGCTATATACCAGTTTTAGAGGGGTTCTTATTCATAATTTACTGTATGTTTTAAAAAGTTAGGATCTCTACATTTATTATTTCCGACTTATGTCCGGGTTAAATCTTCCCCACATGAAAAACTAAACCCTTCCACACACTTTTCCCCAAATTATGCAAATACAAAACAATACAATAACAACACGTCAACTCACCAGAGATCAAATGGGAAAATACTCCTTTATTATATTATTAAGCATTATTATTTTGAATCTTACCACATAAGATTTTAAAAAAAGTACAAAGTACTGGGAAAATCAGCGAGAAAAATTGATCAGTATAAAAAGTCTTTTCACAACCAATTTTCAGTACAAATTATTATTTTTTTTTTAAAGAAAGACGAACATTCCTGGGTTACAAATAACCTGACAATATTTGAAAATCTCCTACTACCACCACAGTTAGCTGAAAATGTTGCTTGTGTTGCGATGGAGGACTGATTGGAGGATGTTGTGATGGAGGAATTGAACATACTACGCCTGGGTGGGACCTAAACGCGATGTCGACTCAGCCACCGACCGGTCAACTTGATTGTGTGTGGAATAAAATGACAGACAATTGCGGACCACGGCACTAAGTACCTATTGCTCTTTTGATGAAATTTATGTTAATATCGTTGCATAATTATTGTGGTTCGATTATGGCAATACAACTTTGGATCTCCGCCTTAATTGCACTAACAATAATTGTAAGCAGGTTATTGGCATACATATGCAAATGTGACTTTAAAAAACCCCAATGAAAGAATTCGCATGGTATCAAATCGCACGTTCTTGTCAGTCAATTCTGATTCGCATTTCTTGAAAGTACACGACTAGGAAATTTTCCAAAAAAATTTGAAAATATGATAAATAATAAGTCCCAAAAATTAAAAAGATGCAGTTGCAACTGAGACTCAAACTTAGAAACTCTGAGACTCTTCCAAAGATATCAAAAAACAAGATCTATCAATTGAGCCACCGAGACTCAAACTTAGAAACTCTGAGACTCTTCCAAAGATATCAAAAAACAAGATCTATCAATTGAGCCACCGAGACTCAAACTTAGAAACTCTGAGACTCTTCCAAAGATATCAAAAAACAAGATCTATCAATTGAGCCACCGAGACTCAAACTTAGAAACTCTGAGACTCTTCCAAAGATATCAAAAAACAAGATCTATCAATTGAGCCACCGAGACTCAAACTTAGAAACTCTGAGACTCTTCCAAAGATATCAAAAAACAAAATCTATCAATTGAGCCACCGAGACTCAAACTTAGAAACTCTGAGACTCTTCCAAAGATATCAAAAAACAAGATCTATCAATTGAGCCACCGAGACTCAAACTTAGAAACTCTGAGACTCTTCCAAAGATATCAAAAAACAAGATCTATCAATTGAGCCACCGAGACTCAAACTTAGAAACTCTGAGACTCTTCCAAAGATATCAAAAAACAAAATCTATCAATTGAGCCACCGAGACCTCATTCGCAGTCGCGATCGTATCTTTTTTTATTTTCATTAGGAATTATTGATGTAGTTTTCAATAATATGTATAGTGTAAAAATTTCAAAAGATAATCCTAATTCGAATAATAATTTCTTGTCTGTACCGTAAGGTACTAATAATTACAGAAAGACTTATCTAGTTCATTGCATTACTGAGTGTGTATCTCTTATGTTATTTATGTAATAATGTACTCGAATGTAATACTTTTTCAGATGATAGACACATTTTAGTCGGTCAAGAGCGAACGAAAATAAATTTTCATCGTCCACAAAAAATGTGACCATTCTTTTGACATACCTAACATTTGTATGGGAGTAGGTTACGTACGAGATCCATCACCACCTTTAATTCAATTTAAAAGCCAAGGTGTTGAAAACAAAATGTTTTATATTATACAATGCATAAAAAACTTAAATAGTACCTAGAATTCACCTACATTTTTATAGGATAAGTATTGTGTAATGTAAACGTTGTGAAGAATGTTAGTGTATGCACGGCTTATCTTTTTGATTTAATGAACACGACTCACTTACGATTGACAAGATAAACGTTATTTTTTAACCAACCAACCTTGTAGAAGACTTAGAACGAAGGCGTAAGAGTCCTAACTGACAGGATCCGATAATAATTACATTTTACATGTTGCATTAACCAGTGAAGTTTCCACATAAAGTTCACGTTGCATACAGAAAAAAACATAAATAAACAGAAAAACATAAAAACACCTTATGAAAATAACTGAGATATCTTACACACATTGGGGGGAGAGGGTACGTAATTAACAATTTGATTTTATTTTCTCCAATGTGCATTTAGTAAACTGAACCAAGGACAGATGGAAAACATCGGCGTCTGAAAATATATTATTGTATTTTGTGCATGTCTTTCTGAAAAATGAATGTTGTGTGTAGTTAGTCTTGAGTGTGGGATGTGGAATAGTTTTTTTCACCGTGTGCTTCGAACTGGACAGTGGAAATGAACATTTTCCAGAATGTAGTCGTTGTCAAGTATATAAATATGTATTATAGATTAATATTCTTATCAATGGGTCAGTAAGATTATAATATTATTAATTCCATTCATCGAGAATCTAATATCCAACACTTTCTAATATGTAAAGGTAATAAATTATTTACTTATTACCAATTTAATTATGTAATTCCAATCATCATTACTATTGGGAGGAAAGAATGTTTAGCAATATTATTATGAAATCATTTTTCGATACGATGACCTCTTGTGCTTTGTTGGTTTTGAAAGCATGCGTATATAAATCAACAATTTATGCTACAGGGTATTTCAAAAATTACCGTAAAAGTGAAAAAAGAAACTGTTAACAATATTATGAACCACATACATTTATTTATCACGATATCTGGGTGGGAAACTGACGCTTTTGTTCACTATTTTCAGCTACTAAAGTAATATATTACACATTTTGAAAAAAAATCATAATTACGTAATCATACATTACTAGAAGATAGTTATATATAGATACCTGCTGCCACGGTTTGTTAATTTCAACCAAAGATATTAGAAGAACGAGATGTGCTATGCGCAGTTCGTACTGGGTGGAATTGTTTTGCCGAGTGTCGCCGGTTTTGTTCACCAATACTACTGCACACCTTCGCTTACGCTAAGGCATCGCTAAGGTATCCGCACTAATACATAGAACAGATTTCTGTGCGTACACGTCCCGATACCGTTCAAAGTACCCTAATTAGGTAGTACTCCGGCTACGGTCCGGCGGCCAACATAGCATATCTCGTTCTTCTAATATCTTTGATTTCAACGATCCTTTATGAAAATAACAGAGGGCGCCACATCCGTTTACAACAATCCTAAACCATACAGTCTTAAAGATAATAATACTATTAAATTATGATGTAAGTACGGGACATTACAGTGTAGGATTTATGATGCTGAAAGTATTTATTAAAAAACATATATGTGCATCAGAATGTTTGCCCATAAAAATAAGAAATTTACGTTTTGAATGACGTACGTAAACTTGAATGATTTATTATTACATCTATCCAATGAAATTATAAAAATACACGTTATATTTACACTAATCGAAAGGGAGTTAAAGCAACACGGCATAACACCCCAAAAACAAATAACATAAATACTTTTGGCCGTGAAAATCTTAAATCAAATCTAATAGAAGATTAAAAACAACGAGAAAATATTGCAACATTTTGACGTAACCCAAGCTCCTCGTATTTATGACAATATTCCAAACCCCGTAGAAGAACTCAACAATTATTAAAGCTCTTTCAATTATTAATAATATTTACTGTTACCGATAGCTCTTTATCGACTAACAGCCTTACTAAAAAAAGTGGGGTAAATATTCGGAGCGCTTAAGGTCAGAACAGTGAAAAACTTGACTTATTACTATGGCATTTATTTGGTTAAAACGTTCTTAAACCACGCTCGACGCTGGCTTTACCACACAATGTTGAACGGGCATGTAAGAATCTAATTATTAAGACGGTAAGTGTGTAATAAATCAGGTTTATTATTAGATTTACTATTTTAAAGTCGTGAGATGAACTTATTAATAATGGAACTATCACGTTCACAAATATTGACATTTAATCAACTCTCTCTAATTAACAAATAATTAAATGAAGTTATTTAGATATGAAAGCCCGCTTTGTATGGGCAACTTTTTTTATTAAAATTAAAGTTTTTTTATGAAACAATATTTTTTTTTCATAAATTAATAAATTTTTGTGGCAAGTGACACCATCGCATCCCCAATAATCCCTAAATACAACACTCTTTTAAATTAAATGGATATGCTTAAATTGTTGGATAGAAGGATTTTCACTGACTTGGTATTACTATATCAAATTCTAAATTATGCATTTGACAGTCTAGAATTGCTTGCATTGATAAGCTTTCGGATTTCACTACGTAATACTAGAAGTCGGGATTTATTTCAGTGCAGAAATTTTGGGACTAACTACCATAAGTATTCCTCACTGCCCATAATCCATGGAGGGAAATAATTATACCGAATCACAGTGGACATCTTCAATTTGCCAAATACAAAAATATTGTTTCGAGGCAGTTTACTTTTGTATAATAAATACTGTGTAGTTTTTACCATTCACATATAAAAACTCTTAAAAAGGGCCTTAATAAAAAAAAATAAAAAATGTGGTATGTTTAAGGGTATGGGAAAGAGAAGAAGACGAGGAAGATGAAACTCGGGAAGTGTCTATTTGGCTATTCAAATCTGGTCACCAAAAAGCCAAGCAAGCAACGTTTTGATTCTGAATGATGGTCTTTGACTGGGACGATACTAAGAGCGTCGTAACCACTCTGGATGCCTGATCTTGTATTAATCTACGTAAATATTCGATTCTTCCACTTATGAATCACTTGTCCATTTTTTTTATCAGAATTCATAAATGATTCGTTCAATACTTGTGTTGCGTTGGGATTGTGGCATTGACATTAAACTTTTTTCTGACTCTAAATAATAAATTATGAAAGTTTTTTTACTTGGGTGAGTGTTCACAATTAATCCGAGGGGCGTGACTTTTCAATATTTTTTAACACCCAATTGAGTATAGCCAAGCGTGGTTAGAGTTTATAAATGAAATACGGCCTAAAATACTTACCCATGAATGTTATCATAGTTATTTTATTTGTTTTTTTTTACAATTCACTTTATTGCAATCATTTGAAACGTAAAACGTCTCCATGATACACAACTCTGAGAATTTTTTGTGCATTTACAACTTTTCAATAATAATTGACACATTAACAAACTTTAAAAAAACGTATTATACACTGCATACGAGGTCATTTTAAGGAATGCTATGTGGAGTGGAGGGTTTTTTCAGGAAAGTAAGTAGGTGGTGAACCTTTTGCAGGAGGAGGGAAAGCATGCATTTAGCATTTTAAATTCTAAAATCATAATTTACTTAATAAACTGTTCGTTTGTGAACATAAAAAAGTAAAAATTTTTGGTAATTAGTTTTTTTTTCAAAATACTATTCCGTTCAAATTTGGTGTTGATATAAATCACATAGGTGCTGCGCACTCAGAGATAGCTAGTAAATTTGTGGCCTACCGCTCTGGTGTCACTAGTATGTTTCGTATGAACCTAAGATATATGAAGGAAGGTCCCATATGTGCTGATGTTCATAACGCACCTATGAGATTTGAGATTCATTTCGGACCCGCTTTTAGGCGGTACTAGTATCATTCGGACGTCCGCGACGGGTGGATTTTTTAATCTTTATATTTATATTTTTTAAATCTTTATGTTTTTACGAGAGCTTACTGCACAAATGCACATAAGAGAAAACCGGCACTGGGTTTGACTGACAAATATCATTAAAATGAAAAGAAACATCCCTTCGCGGAAAACTTGAAAGTTTGATCAATGCGTAAAGTTTTGACTTCCAAGGTTACATATGTAAAGCACTAGAACCTACCTAGGAAATCATTATGTATTTTTGCCAAAGAATATCTATTCTTATAAGAAGCCTTGGGCAGATCTCAAGATGGGCAATAAACGCTTATAAATAAAAGAATGGTACCCAACTAATGGTGCCGCAATTCGCCCGAAGATTGATCGGATAATACCTAATATTTTTTAAACAATCGTGATTTGGTCAAATTGTATTCAAATTAATATTTAACATTTACATTAACTCACATGATTAATTTCGTAAACGCGGATATAAAAATAAAATAAATCAGGACTAATCAATTCATCACGTAATCACTAACAAATGTCTAAATCAATTGAACAAGTAAATTTGGTACCTTGGTAATTTTTTTTACGATTGGAGTAAATAATGTGATTACTTAATTAAAAACTCAATTTGCATATCTAAAAAAACAAGAATAATAATTGGAACCATTTTATTTCTCAAGCATATTGTGCAAAACCTATTTGAACTGACTGTACTCACATGTAATTTCTCTTGTAAGAAAAGATCAAGCGCAGAATTCCGAATTATAATAATTATTCAATTAACATCAACCAACAACGTGGAGTAATTTATATGCACAAAAATTAGACTTAATTAAGTATAATTATTAGGTAGGTTTTTACATTTTGATGACATATTTAATGAATTAATGTCGAAGTACTTTGCTAATACCACTTTGTTAGATACAAAATCTTCCAGTTTCGAGAACATTTTTCCTCCATCAGAGCTGGTCGTATTAGGTGCTAAAGGGGGGGGGGGATGAGAAATCGATTTTTATTTAAATTAAGAGGTCTTATTAATAAAACATAAAATTTAAGAATTTTTTATCGATTTGCCAATATCATGAATTATCATGAAAATTTTCGTATTTTCATGATAATATGTTCGCGATTTACTAAAGTTTTTTTGGAAACCAGTTAATTCATTCGTAAGGTCTGCAATCCCGTTTTTAACCGGAATTTCCGAAAATTTGAATAGATTCTTAATAAATTAGCAACAGTCATTTTTCTCCGTGTAGGGAATGACGTAGTCATCAGAAAGGGAATAAATATTTAAAAGAAGATTTTTCATATTTTTTAGGAAAAGGCAACAAAGGTACTTTTTTAGCGTTTTAGGGTCATATATGACTGGGCGTCCATATTTTATGAAAGTATTTTTATCTTTTTTTCTATTTTTGTTAGAAAGAGAAATAATATATTTTTTTCAGTTTGCCTCAAATATTTTAAAAATAGCCAAAATGAGTATTTAATATTTCGCGCCTCTATCGTAACAATCGGTTTTATCTACAAAAAAATTATGTTACAGTTTTCTTACTAATTTCCCAAATAAAACGAATGTGCTTTCTAAATATAAAGTTATCTCAATTTTTCTATGATTGGAGTAAAAAAATTAAGTGAAAATGTGGTTATCGTTTTTGACAACACTTGTCACGTTTGATATTAAAATTTTATTATTTAGAAATAGTAATGTTTATTTAAAATGCAAACAACGGAAAAATGATGTCATCTAGTTTCTAAAACAGTATTTTTTTAAGGAAAATTAAAAAATAAGATGTATATAGCGCATTTGTAATACTATTAGAAAATATTACAAACTGAACAAATGTGTTGAAAGTACTGAAGGGTTAAGCGAATATTTACCCCCTGCCCCTGTTTGAAAACTTCAACGGTTCTTTTTGAAAATAAAAGAGGGCGCCACTTCCGTTTGCAACAATCCTAAACTGTACCGTAATTAAGGTTATTATACTAGCAGATTCTACAACCGGTCAGTGGGGCGACCTGGGCGTCGAGCATTCAATCCCTCGGCTTGCCAAGTCCTCCATCACAACTTAAGCAACATTTTCCACTTACTGTGGTGGTAGTATGAAATTTTTAAATATTGTCAGGTCTTAAGCCTGGAATGATTGATTGTCTTTCTAAAAAAAAATCCAAATCACAATATCGGATTTTGCACCGACCTGCGAAAATATTTACTTCTTTGAAATGTTGTATTGTTATCACTATAATACCAATAACAGGAACCATCTGTCTAACTATATGTGAGCCTTAATGATATTTGTATAACTTTTCTGTCTTTAATTTCTAGGTTAATACAACTGGTTTCACCGGATTACCAAATTTACACCATGAACTATGACGCTTACTATTTTTCGAATTATTTTTTCTGTCCATAAATAAGACAAGGTTCCTTAGTGTTTGTTTCATACTTATCAAATGTTCAAATAGAATTAAAAGATTAGAAGCAATGAAAAGGGGATTTTTCACAACCGATCTAAAGGTGATGTTGACACAAGTGACACGTTCAAGCGCTGTTACCCAAATCCTAAGAAAATGTTGATTCAAGAAATTAACATGGTCTATAAGTTGGTAGGCGTTAGAACAGTAAATGGACATATCGAGTTTGAAACTCAAAACTCAGAGCAAACCTTCACCCCGCAGGACAAGTCAACAATACTGCATTTGTACCTACCACTCACATAAGTCCTCTTCCAAGAATCTACCACTGGATTATAAATGGTGTCTGAACTATTTAAAAAATTTTAAATGTGAAATCACACAAGTTTTCCAAATGCTCCCAATTAGAGTATGTTGTTAGGCTGAAAGAAGTGAAGGGAAGAAGGAGATGGGGAAAAGGAATGTGAGGAAGTACCTGGCTATTCAGATCTGTTCACCAAACACGGCCAAAGCCATTTCAAGCAACCCTTCAATTCCGAATGGTAGTCTTAGACCAGGGTGATACGGAAAGTAATTTCTACTCTGTAACGTGCCGCAAATGTACTGCATATTATTTTTAATGAGCAATTTGTGAAATAACACAAATTAACCAAATAAAATTTACCTGCGACCTCCGACTTTCTAGTCGAGAGCCTCACACCTCGACCACGAAGGTAACAGTACAGTAACTTTGGAAGGTGATAGGTGAAGGTGACCTGAAGATAGTAGGTACATAATATAAAAGAGATAAAAACTCTTTTCGAAATTCCAACATTTTTAAGACGAGACTATACCGTAAAATAAAACCAGAAACTTAACGGCGTAAGTGAAGCAGCCGTGCACAAAAATATGCATCGGGCGGCCCTGGTGTATTGGACAGACCTGCTGTTGAATTTTCCCTATCAAATCTCTAAAATAAAGTCGGAATCTTAACGACATAAGTGTGAAGTGGTGTAAAAGCAATATTCGCCGCGTGGCCCGGCGTAATGGACGGACCTACGCTCGACTTTGCCCTAGCAGGACTTGAAAATCGGTCTCTCCGTGGGGTTTATTTTAATTATTCTTGATTATTAAAATCCCTAACGTTTGTAAAGATATATATATTTTATTTTTTATATTTATTCTTAAATATATTTGTATTACAATGGTATGGTATATTGTCCTCCACGCTAGGAGTTCACCTGTGTTGTGGAGGACTTTTTCAATTGTAAAGTTAGGTATATAATTCTAAAACAATACAGTGGAGTTGGTTACACAGAGAAACAATAAAAAATAAAATGTATAATCGATATTTCCATAGTTATAACAGAAAAAAAAGTGAAATATAAAAAATTAAATATTAAAAGGATTGTAGCCAGTTCCATATGTGTTTTTTGTATTCTGTAAGATTAGATGTTTTATATTGTGTTGGAAGTGAATTGTATAGTTTTATAGCCTGGAATCTGTAGTGTTTTTGTCCAAAGGATGTTTTGGTTTTTGGTATTAGTAGTTGGTGTGTATGTCTTGTTCTGGTATTGCGAGAAGTTTGTGAAGTTTTTAATGTGTTTAGGTTCTTGTAAAGGAAAGTAAGTATTTGTTCTGAATATAATTTTTGAATCTTCAACACTGGGAATTGTTTAAATATGGTTGAAGTGGGTGTTAGCATTGGTATTTTAAGTATTACTTTTATTAAGGTTTTCTGAGCTTTATATAGTGTGTCTATGTATTTTTTACTGGCATAGAGCCAGGCAATAATGCCGTATTCCATTATAGATTGTGTTATTGCGAGGTATATATTCTTTATATCAAATATGTTTAGTATATTTCTCACGTTTTTGAAAAAGTAAATCAACTTGATTATCTTTCCTTTAACCGACTCAATATGTTTGTCCTATTTTAAATAACGGTCGAAGTATATACCAAGATATTTGATATTTTCGGTTTGCCCTCGGGAAGTTACTAATTCGTCGTCTAGAAAAATAAAATCTGGTTCTTACACCTAGTTTTATAGTTGAAAAACGTTTTACAAAATTTTCAAACCGTTTTAAATAAAATATTTTAATGATAAGGTCATTTTTTTATTAATCTTAAATATAAATAACTTAGATCCGGGATGTAAGTTATTTATAGGGATAGAAAAATTAGGTTTTAGTAATACAATTATCAGAAATAATTAAAAGGTGAGCGTTGAGAAAATTTTTATTTGAGTCTTATGTCGCCTTAACAGGAAAAAATCTTCTTTGAAAAAATATTTATAATTTTTTTTTATTATTTTTTACTCCTAATATCCTGTAGAATCACCACCCAGTCACTGAACTTTACCCCCCGATAACTTGTAAGTATATTGGAAAATATTGTGTTCGTATTTTCCGTGATTTACATAAATAGTATTAAAACGATTTATTTATTTATATGCCTAAAAAGGCTTTTACATAAAAGTGATACATGATGCAGTGTACATAGGAGAATATCCGTATTATACAGGAGATATTGACAGTAAATAGATGTAATCCATCGTAAAGTAGGTACAAAAAAACAATTGTAAAATTGTGTTTGCAAGTATAATGAGAAAATATTAAGAAATATATATTTTTTTAAATCTAAATATGAATCAATATTAGTAAAACGTAAGAGTAACATTAAGTAAAAAAGAAATTACAACAACACTACATATAAGACAAAACATTAAAACTAATTTACCAACGCTACTCTAATTTGTAGGATTCGACAAAGTGTTATTATAGATTATGCTTGATTCTATAAATGGAGTCAATAAATAAATCAATAGCACCCCCATACTTGTTGCCCAGATCATGCATCCTATTGGTCAGTGAGTGTGTCTAATGGTTGGTCGTGTATGTATTGCAGAAGAATGTTATATTTTGTCTTGTATTCCTAGTCGGCACTTTCCCAAATATTAAACTATTTATGTAGGTGTAGTGATGATTTAAGATTTAAGGTGATTCCATGCACCTGACCGGCAATCAATTTCCTTCGGCGGCATTTATTTTTTCTCGAAAGATTTTTTCAATTTATTTTTGTTTTCAGGCTAATAATTATTGCTTATAATAATTTGTTTAGATTTAAGGGTTACACATTCCAATGCAATTCCTTTCTGCTTCTTATGTAAATGACCTCACACCTGTGATATTTGGAATCAGATATGTACCTACACCACACTTCATCGGGTTCAGGGATCACGTCCACTTATAAAATAATAAAATTTCGAGTGCAATACAGTCACAACTACAGCCGTGACGAACAAAAAAACAATTTGTTGGAATATCTATTAATATTGGCTAGACGGATGCTATAAACAACAAAAACAACGAGATGTTGTTAAATAACACGAGTTTCAAGGCCCAAGCTCTAGGTCATACGCTCTTCACTCTTTACTATTCGCTCTTCGTGTTCGTCAGGATCGCATTTCTTTAATAATACATAATGCCAGCTTTAGGATTATTATTTCATCTCTCTGGGGCAGGGGTATAAAACATTTGTAAACTAAAATGACTACCTTGATAAATTACAATATAATGTAATATATTACAATTACACAACCAAATTATAATTGACCGACACTACATAGGTTGTCAGCTCAATGACAATCCATCTACCTAGCTCCTAAAATCCTCAACCTTCTCCCTGATAACTTAAAAACCGAAAACCAACTCCATACCTTCAAAAACCAAATAACGCTGTGTATCGTCAAATATCCTTACATCTGCAATACATCTCAATCATAATATCCATTAATTCTACACTTAAACACCCTTCAGACATGTCTCACATTCTCTATTTAATTTTCTAAATTAAACTATAAAATACTAGCAGAACTCCCCGGCGTTGCTCGAGCTTCACATAAAGTTTTTCAAAACCAGACTTAGACCAAAAACAGACTTAGAAACCGTAGATTTGTATAAAAATCAAACAAACTCCGGCTGCCACTGACAATCTACGTTGTATAAATTTGCTAAAGTGAACCCGGTATTGCTCACTGCTTAGGGTTTTTAATGGTTTGAGTAAAGCTTTGGGATTGTGAATTCTAGTAAACTGGATGCAGTTTTAGGTTTGAAATAATAATATTGTCAATACTTAAATTAGTTTTTGTAGGTATTTGACTAATTTCATCGTGCCATGACTTCATCGGGTGTCCACGATTTCATCTATTATTCACTTCCACGTAATATAATCTCACAACATACCTTTCTTCGTTCATCCGCTCTTTAACAATTCGAACAGTCTAAGCATCCTTTATTAAGCTTATCCATTTCAATAAAAACAAAAATCTGTGTTTGCTTTATCTTTGAAAGTTCCTAATTACACTAGAAGAATTATTATAAAAATACAAATTAAAAATGGGGGCACACTCAAGATACATTGAAATAAGATAATAATAAAAATATTGATGTAGTTTTGTAGATGTTCCACTTTATGAAAATTTATCATTTTCCATTACATCCTTGGTAGATTTGAGCTTTGAGTTTCGAGCTTTGATCTTTGAGCTTTGAGCTTTGAGCTTTGACCTTCGAGGTTTTTGAACTCAGAATTTCGGACCTTCTTGAACTTATAGCTTTTGGTCTTAAAGTTTGTCAAGAAATTTTTTCGAATTTTGATTTAGACAGTGAGATAGTAACGTCAAATGTGCAAAATGTCAAATGTGCAAAATTCAAAATGTCAAATGTGCAAAATTTCATCTCGATTTTATCAAATGTACACAGTTTCGTCAGTCACGGAAACAAACTGTAGATTTGCATAAAAAAAACACCCACACCAGGCCACTGTTCTTTACATATTATACAGATAAATGTCCCCAGCGTTGCCCGGGTTTTTTGCAAAGTTTTTCGAAATGAGACAGTATTTTTCGTCTTATTATAAACATCAAGCATACAAAATTTTATCAAAAAGTTTCAAAATACTACTTTTAGGGGTAGGAAAAGACGATGGGGTAATTTTTAGAAATACCATAGTGTAAAATGTGCAAAGTGTACAAAATTTCATCGATCATATATTAAAACTGTATATTTGCGTACAAAACAAAGCCACTTTGTGTATATAGATATAAATATATAATATATAGTGGACCCCACAATGCTTCGCTTTTGCTAATATTTTTGCTGGGCGTCTCCGACTTCTTCCACCATTCACTACTGTATACCTCAATGTTACTGTTGAAAAACTACGTTACATGGACTTAACTTACGTTAATTCTATTCCGCGTCTCATTCCGGTGAAGAGATTTTACATTAAGCATTCCTCGTGCATTCCCGACTTCTTCTATCATCCAAACCACTCTCTAAACACTCCTGGCACTAATAAGAACAAACTTTGAAGCTTTCAGCGATATCGGTCAACCACTTTTTGAGTTATGCGAGCGCAAACAAACGCTGGATGATTTTTTACATATTTAGAATGTAATTTTAAGTGATCCTAACAACAGTTGCATTTAAGGCGATGCACTACGTAGCAATGCAAAATCATGTGTTTTTGGATTGAAAATTTTGTCGCCTAGAAATGTTTCAGATGCTTTAAATAAATACCGCGAGTATAATACATCTTGGCCTTTGAAATAATCGAGTATTTTTTCGTTTTTTGTTTCAGATGACAAACATACATTATCTTTCACTTTGATTTTGGTTTAAGATTTTTGTTTATGATAGCCTGCGATACGATAGCTCTCTAAGTCTTAGACAGAGGTATGAAATCGTTGACCAACGACACAATAGAATAAATTGTAATTTTTAATATTTTTATTGGATTTTTATTTATTAAGGTATTAGAGCCAGGAAGAGGCAAAATAGGCTAGAATAAGAAGTCAGCTAGAAGAGATAGGAATAGACTAGAAGGCAAACCTAAAAGGTTCGAGAAGATGCAGTAAGTGGCATGAATAACTAAGAAGTGACTAAAATAGACTAGGAGAGATGGGGTGATTTTACTCGAGAGCGGCGTTATATGGGTCATCCAAGTGTTATTATTATTATTATCAATAGAGACTAGATATGATGGACTCGCCGAATGTCACAGCGGTGCTGCCAAGGCCTGGTATCTATGTTAGGATATTGTGTCAGCACTTCATTAGCAGCAGACACATACTTGGACGGATGACGAACCTCGTGCTGGCACTGTTGGTGGACGCGGTGGACTCTCTCGCTGCTGCAGCTGTTCCAGTTTCTTCACCACATAGGATTCTTGCAGCAGAGTCTCCATTTTCTATCTACGTCGAACGTCGCAGCGGTGCTGCCAAGGTCTGGTAACGTCATCAATACCTGCATCAACTGTAAAGCGCCCCTGGGGTGATATCTCACAAAAGCGGCGCTGTACAAATTGTTCAATATTATTATTATTATTATTATAATAGCGTTCAAATAAATTGGTGAGCTTTCCGTTGGGAAAAAAATTCAATTAACAACAAAACAACCAAATAATCCACTTATTCACTATTCACATTTTTTTTAAATTCAGTTCATTTCTGTATATAATATTTCAATAGTACCTATTTACTCTAAGCCCACTGTCCATAATTATTTCAAAGGCGAGCTATCGAGATTATATAACATACATTGAACATTATATTATTACATCAGTTGCGTATCCCTATCATATGGTATAAGATGTGTATATATCTATATATCTTAATAATAATAAAAAAAAATCCGACGAACGGCTCATTAATTTTTTTTTTGAAAAGTGTAAATTTTCGGTAATTTAAATCTAACACTATGCGTGACGCCAAGTGGGTGTTAACTCAGATTTTTTTGTTGTTTTTTTTTGTTCAAGAGCGTTAAAGATAATGTCACTATTTAATTATGAATAAGATGCTTCTATATATTAAGATAAGAATGCAAAAAATGGGCACAAACACAAATAGGTTAAAATTAAAATTTGATAGTTGGAGATAAAGATGTTTTTTTAGCTATTACAATAATCTGAGATAATATTCACGTCTACCTTGAACTGAAACTAGTGAATATTTCGTGAGAAACTGAAGTTATGTTTAGAGTATTGAGTCAGTCATCTTAGTTAGATTGTTATCCAGCAAGTTAATTTTGCTGGATAACAAACTAACTAAGTTTCTCACGAAATATTCACTAGTTTCAGTCAGTCATCTTAGTTAGTTTGTTATCCAGCAAGTTAATTTTGCTGGATAACAAACTAACCAAGTTTCTCACGAAATATTCACTAGTTTCAGTCAGTCATCTTAGTTAGTTTGTTATCCAGCAAGTTAATTTCAGAAAATGGGAGAAGTTATAACGTTTATCTCGGCAGTACGCCTTTATAAGTGCGCACATGTATCTATATGAAATTCTTACGCACACGTCTATTGTGCTTTTGTTTGTAATGGAGTAGTTATTTTATAGTGCTCAGACGGCGGTATCAGAAGCGAAGTACAGGGTATTCTTGAAGATTTTTTTCTTCATATTACCACCCCACAAAAATAATATTACCACCCCATATTTTATGACAGTGAAGCAAACTATATATTTCGATGTGTTTATTTACATACATACATAAGACAAACACGTGAGCGAGATACACGGAAACGGGACGAGAAATGCAAAGCAAATTAGATTGCCTACAAGGAAGAAACCAAGCAGCCAGAAATTTCCGATGTACCAGGCCCCCCAACGTTACGACAAAATTCCAAATGAAATTCTTATTGTTAATTAAGAATGCAATTCATTTAAAAAATTAATAAAGAAAGTATATTCACCTGAAATATTAATTTCTGTTTGTGTGTTTTTAATAGGTTTAAATTTAAAATATTTAAAGATAAATTATATTTGCCAAATATTCTTCATTTTTGTATTAAAATGTTTCTAAAATTATTAGCACACAAAACGATTTGAGCTAACTTAAGGCGATGCACTACGTATAATATTTTAAATTGACCCGCTATCAATAACAACCCTTACGTAGATGGCGTAGGTTTAAATTCCCGCTTAACACTATCCGCCTGTTTTGATTTATGCAAGAAAAAAACATGGCCAAAAAGTGCCTTTTATTTTATTTTGTGGATGTCCAGGAATAAATATTTGATTTTTTTTCGATCATTTTAAAAATAACTTAATTCGCCACATTATACAATAAAATCGTAACCGAAAATGCAAGCAGTTTTCATAGGCCTTATACATTATTTTTTACTGGGCTTATAAAAAGACTTATCTAAAAAATACTCGATTATTTCAAAGACCAAGATGTATTCTACTCGCAATATTTAATTAAAGCATCTCAAACATTTCTAGGCGAGCAAATTTTCAAACCAAAAACACATGATTTTGCATTACTACGTATGGCATCGCCTTAAGATTAATAAATAAATAAGAAAAATGTAGGTACGTATGCAGCAGGTACATATTACGTTCACTATGTGCAATATGAATAGCCCCCACAGATATATGAATATTAATAGACGAGAAGTTAAGGACGAGGGGTTAAAACAAGAGTTGCGGGAGGCAGGGAGGAAAGCTGACTGTGATTCGTCAATAAATCAATCTGACAGTAAATAGGCATCTCGCATTATAATATCACAATTTAGTTCTTAAAAGTAAAATCTGCTTTTGAATGAATAGACATTTTCACATGAGAGCGTAAATTACTCGCCACGTTATGCACAAATTTGCGAAGTCCAAATTCGGCAAAAAAATTCGGTTCTATTTTCAGAGTCGAATATTTCGTTTATATATTTAGTTAAGACACTTTTATAAATGTTCATAATTTACTTCCCAGCAACCGAACCCAGCAACGTGTTTCGCGTCCAGACGTATCTCGATGTGATAGTATATGTTTCTACAACTGATCCATATTATACAATGTGAATATGCTTAAAATAAAGTAAAATAATGCTTATGTATGGAATGTAATACGACAATTGGGTTTATTCTCTTTTTCACATCTATTTTTACAAGTTTTCATAGGACAAGTCACTATTTTGCCGTGTTATTATCGATGATGCCTCGACCATAGTTCGCACAAGAATGATGACGTCACGTTTTCTAAATTCACTTGAGGCCATACGCGAGTACAGCCGGCTCCAATGGAACCGGTATGGGGAGTGGGGAATAATACGCTTTTAATCACTTAGGGCAGGTCTACTAATATTCATATGTCTATGATAGCCCCCCATTATTTTCCTCAGAGCCTCCTATGTGGGGTCAATGTAAAAAAAGGCAAATTTAAGAAAGTGGTTGTGTTGATTTTGACGGTTCATGATGTTTTATTAAATTGGTAAGCTGTTGCAAATACTAGCATAGTTTGGGTCTAGAATAGTGAAATCTATAACTTTACAATATTATTTCGATAAGCGTAACTACCGATGATTTTTTGCAAATTTCCCGATCATGGTCGCACTGTTGATACCCAGACCGTTATTGATCATGTAAATTGACGCACGCTAGCAGAACTGAATTGACATTCCTGGATGTCGACGGCTAAGTAAAAGTTAAAGATACTAATAAATTGACAATGTAGAATTTCGTCAATATCGTATTGCTATAAGGCTTTATTGGTCGTTCGAAACCTCCAGGACATTATTCAGAATTTTAAATAACATGATTTAATCAAAAATTAAACGGCAAACCTTTATGTTATTTTATGTTTAAAATAGTAAAAGTAATCACCATTAATAAAATAGTTTTGAAAATGATACTGCGAACCACCGTGTACCATCATGCAAAGAAAATCCACTTGGAAGAATAATTAGACTTCGCATGGGAGAGGATGTACTCAATAACAATATTTTCAAACACATTTTTATAGGTTTAAACTTCTAATAAAATTGATGATAGTGTGCCCATTATTCAAGACATTTTGATAAAGGTGAAGCGACGTTGATTGTATATTATTGGAACCAGGGACTAGTTCTGGCATGAAAGCCCAAGGTCAGTCATTTCTATTAATTCCAGTAACAAGGTATTCTTAATCTGAAGGCATAATTATTGTTGCACAGCTTATAATTACTTTTTAATGGCTGAATTTTCCTGAATTCAACAACAGTAGCCTTTTTGCTAGAAGGCGGATACGGGCCAAGAAAAAGCATTAAAAATTTTTTCATAAAGCTATCAATTAAAATTAGTTAGAACTTTCATTCGGTAATTACTATTAAAAACAAAATAAACAATTAAAATTATGTAATACATCCATTTACAGTACGAAGGCCTACAAGGTCAAGAAGTGAGGCTCTCGATTAGCAATCCCGAGGTCGTGGGCTCAAATCCGGGCGTGCGGAACTAAACTTCATTTGCCTTGCCGGAGCGCAAGGACCTAGGTCCTATAGCGTCCTGGGTTCAAGTCCTAAATGCGTCAAAAATTCTCTCCACTCCTACCATTTCACTTGCTGCCTATAATATTAATTTCGCTGTGCTATGACTGAATTGCTTATTTGAACAATAAATGAAACAATATTGCTATAGGTACTAACTGCGTTGAAGTGGTGGAGGAGGCGCTTCAACACTTAATAATATATATCCATTATTTTGTAATGTTATGTTTGCATATATTTTGCCCTGAGGAAGGAATGGTTGTTCCGAAACTGATCGGCTTTGATTTTAATTATTATAGCTACATTCAAAAGTAAATTGTTTTTTGTTAACATTATTTAGATAATTCATTTACTAATTAGTGTGCAAAGATACACAAAATATATTTTAATTAGATTGCAATTCATTCTCAAATTTTAGTTTTTAAAATGTCATTCCCATCTCTAGTGTTTATTTAGTTGCTATGTTCTTTTAAAATGCATGGTAATGTCAGAAAATAGCTATAGTGATCGACTGTAAAGGCAAAAGAAGTGCTACAAATTATAAAAATAATGTTTAAAAAAAAAAATTCTTTTTTAAAACTATTTTTAGCTAGTTTTATAAATTGTAACTAACAGTAATGCAAAAATATATATAATGTTTAATATCACACCCATTTTCTGATTTGCGTAATTTTGTAATTGAAAACATTATATTATCAATTTCTGCATACTTATCCTTCCTGAGTTAAAACTTTTTAATTTTAATTTTTACTTTTTACATTTTGCTATCACTGTAAGTACGATTTTTTCTTACATTAATGCGGATGTCGTTTGCAAATACAAGCACCAGATTAAGAAAGAGTGTAATATTGCACAAAATTAAAAGTATGAAAAAAAAGTATAAAAAAACTAAAAAATAAAGTGTATATTTTTCAAAATTTGACCTAAGATATGTTTAGATTGCCCTGTGTATTATTATACAATACATTTTTAGAAATCAATAAAACATCTATCTTTCAATATTTACAATACTCGAAAATACATTCCCATACAGTAGTAGTTAGAACATAATATATTATTTCATAAATAACTAGGTAGTGAATCAATTCACGACTCCAAATTGAACGGAGTTATGCAGAAAGCAGCCAGTCACAAAATAACTCAAAGTGAAATAAAAGCGCTTTTGTCTAGAGATCGAATAATCAAATTTACGCAACACGTCAAATGTTTTTTACTTCAGAAATATATAATAATATGTAATTTAGTAAATTTACAATTTAAGATATTGGTATTTTTCAGGTCTCGCTGATTTCTTTAGAATACATATTAATGAATATAAGTTCTGCGGTCAACTATTTGACCTTACAGTGTGAAATATGCATTTTGCAGAATGCAGCCAAACACCAAAAACACTAACAGCCAATAAAAAATCTTTACAACTGTTAAACGATGTTTTTGTTACACATTTTACAAAGCATGTACAATTTACTATTCGTATTATTACCAATAAAAAATATCTCTAACTGCACTGCGAAGAACTTGCAGCATTGCAAGATGATTAGATTTCTGATTAAAATCATATTTTTGTAAATAATTTCTATTCAATTGAATGAATTGGTCATCATTTTTTAAAATAATATTTACTATTGTAACGACCAATTCATTATATTAGTATAATTTAATATATTACTTTTTTCGGTTTTAATCTTTAATTACTAATGTCATATTGTGAATATAGTTTAATGTCACCGGAAAAGCGAAATTATTTCGGACTAATTAATTAAATTTTTTGTAAGTGATATTGTTTAAAAACAAGAATGCCTTATGCGTGTGTAGATAAACACTTTTTTTAAAAAAAACAACGTTAAATTGTGAAAAAATCAATACAAAATGTCTAATTTTTTTGTTATTCTCTGGGAATTATTATAATTTTTTTTTTATTTTTTGAACGAGATAGAAAGTGAACTGACGGTTGTATTGCAAGAAATTTTTCGTGTTTATAGTATATTTCAAATACGAAAATCAAAAGGCAATTTTAGCTTGTTTCCAAATTGGAAAAATTCCAATATCAGATGCAAAATTATTATTATTTCATGTTTATACAACAGATATACAACCCTCTTTGACTGGATAAGCAATGTATACATCTTGTGTATCTTTCCATGATCTAATTTATGACAGTTTCTTTTTTACGTTTCAATTAGTAAGATTTTTACATACACGGTCGTTCGTCAATGATTAAAATTTTCACCACGTTTTTTAATAAGACTGTAAATATATGTAATTGCTACGCCGTTAACATTTTCTGCTGATTAGCTAAATGTCATTGTTCGAATGTTAGACCAGTAGACCAGATGGCTATTTTCTGGTAAATATATATTTTTCAAATAACCACATTAGAAGTATTTTGAATGCAATAGTCAAAAAATATTTTGGAAGGCTACTAAAACTACTTTATTTGAACGTATAATTGAACTTACTTTATCGGATGACAACAATATCTTATTTTGAACAAAATTGGAAACTGGCTGCTTTATGCATAACTACGTCAAATTCATGGTCTCATGTGAAAGGGAACAAGAACAAGAATCATATAACAATAATATATGAAATCAATAACGATCGTGAATATGCATGACACGACAAATGAATATTATGTGTAATAATGTCTGCTATAATGATGTGTTCTGTCGGGACAATTATTTTTTGCTCTTTTAATGACCAATACTGGCAAGTCCACCGCTTACGTGATGGGCGACCTTGACTTTTACCAATTTAATAATAATTTGATTGAAGTGTTGGTAATTAATCAAATAATGCGATAAAAACACATCAGGATCTCTTCAAAGAAGTATTCCGTGAATATGTTTTGTTTGTGGTTTTACTTGAGGCGAATATAAGTACCTACCGAACTGTGCGCGCACGCTAAAAATCGCTCTGCATAAATAATCAATATTTAATAGTTAATTTACCGAAATAATCAAAAAACATTGGTGAATATATAACTGTGGAACAGTGGTGAACTTTTATTGCTTACTCGTATTAAAACGCCCGCTGATCAGTATCTTGCAGTGATTTTAAATCTGTGTGGTGTTTCAGTGAAAATGTTGTCGCATTTAAGCGCAATCAGAATACTTTACTGTCAGGCTAATATCACATATTAGTACCAATATTATCACAGTTGTGGATAAATAGGCCGTGGCGTAGAGGATAGCAACTTTAGCGTCGCTCACTATTGTCGCGGAGGAGCTGAGTTCGCTCCCCGGTTTAAGCAACTTTTTTTTAAATAAAAAAATAATAATAAAAATTAAAAACCATAATAATATAAGTGTAACGCCATCTAGTGAATTTCATCAAATACATTAAAATGAGCAAGCAAAAGAAAACCACCAAAAAAACACCATCTAGCGACTCTGATTATGACTACAACACAAATAAAATATTTAAATTCATGGAAAAAAAGTTTGAAGATTTATCGGAACAATTGATGAAATCTTTTAGAGAACAAATTAAAAATGAACTGAGAGATCTTACGAAATCTGTAGAATTTTGTTGCAATAAAATTGATGAATATGAAGAAAATAATAAAAAGAAAGATACACTGATCAAACAACTGCAATCAGAAAACAACGAAATAAAACAGCAAATAAACAAACTGGAACAATTACACAAACAAAATAACATTGAGATACAAGGTATTCCTTTTAAAGAAAATGAAAACTTACCAAAAATAGTCAATAATATAATGGAAACCATAAAATGTAATATGGAATCATCAAAAATAACCAATATATATCGTATCAGAAACAGAAACCCTTTAAACAAATATCCAGCCTTGATTGTATCATTCCAAAACAAAGAAACAAAGGACAAAATCATCGACCAAAAAAGAAAATATGGTGTCTTGTACACTAAAAATATAAATTTTCCGGAAGAAAACAAAATTTTCATTAACGAACAATTAACACAACTAAACAAACACCTCCTGTTTCTGGCGAAATCCTCAAGACTCGGCTACAAATTCATCTGGGCGAAAAACGGTAACGTTATGATGAGAAAAGATGAAACAGCTCCAATCATCCACATAAGGCAGCCGAATGACATTCCTACAGAATAAAGGACCATCTAACCGCATTGCACGTAAAATAACTTATATCTATCAAAATGTCTGATGATAGCAAACACCCATCAACCTTTAACATGGCTGAAGAAAACTATATACATGAAAATTATAAATGTAGAAACCCATATGAACTTAATCTACTTTTTAAAAATATTAATTTCTCGATCTTAAACATGAATATTAGAAGTTTAAGGAAACACTTCGATGAGCTCTGTATCCTTATTAATAACCTAGATTTTTCTCCAAGCATAATTGTTTTGACTGAAACTCAAATGAAAAATGTTATTCCATATAACTTATCAGAATATACCACAATTTCCTCTGCCTGTAAGCATACTGGTCATGATGGAGTCACTGTCTTCTTTCATAATACTCTGAAAAATGTTGCCACTGAATTTATTGAATTTAAGTCAGCCAATGCAATAAAATTAACCTTTTTTCAAAACAACTATAAATATCATGTACTAGCCATATACAGATCACCATCATTAAATGATTTTTTATTTGTAAAAGAACTAAAATCTTTTGTTAGAAATCTTGACAGAAACAATTTTACTTTTTCCATTTTGACAGGTGACATTAATATAAATATTAATGATAACAATATAAATGTAAATTGCCAAAATGAGTATCTAGATTGTTTATCAAGCTCTGGATATATGTCATATATTAGCTCACCAACTAGAGTAACCTTAAGTAACTCTGCATGTTTAGACCACATATTTGTCAAGTCGCACAAGGCGGCCAATATTATCTCTTCAATTCTTGAAACTAATATCACAGATCATTACCCGACCTTCTATGGACACCATTTCAAAAATACACCTCTAAACCAAAATTCTGTAACTCTTGAAAAAGTTGACATTGATTATAAAACTCTAAACTCTTTACTTCAGTCAGAAAACTGGGAAAATGTAATATCAATAGAAAATCCACATATAGCATTAGAGAATTTCTATAATACTCTTAGAGATTATATTCTAAAAAGTGAAAGTAAAATAGTTGTCACTAACAGAAAATATAAAAAAATTAAACCTTGGATTACAGTTGGATTAATTATATCAATTAAACAAAGGGATAAATTATATAGAGAAATGTTAAAATATCAAATGGATTGCCAAAATAATAATCACAGAACAATGCCTTATCTGAAAACAAAATATCTAATGTACCGAAACTTACTAAATAGACTGATACGAAACTGCAAAAAGAAATACTATTGTGAACAAATTGAAAATGCTAAAAATAATACTAAAAAAACTTGGAATATTATAAATGAAATTGCCAACAAAAAAATTATGTCTTCAAATATTGTAAATGAGGTTAAAATAAATAATGAAATAATAACTAACAAATCGACCATTGCAGAATGTTTTAATAACTTTTTTACAAATATAGTAGACGAGGTACTTGAATCTTCCGGCATTAATGTTAATGATGATTATATGGAGACATCTCCTCAATTAGATTCTAATAACGATTCAATTAACTTTATAGAATATTTTTCTCCCATTACATTTAATGAAATTGAAAAATATATTGATGGCCTTAAACCATCCAACTCTAAGGGTAATGATGGACTATCATGTGATACATTAAAAAAAATAAAACAACATGTATTAACGCCATTACAACATATTTTTAATATATGCCTCAAAGATGGTCATTTTCCAGAACAATTTAAAATCTCCACTATAATACCTATTCATAAATCTGGGGATACGCATAAATTAGACAATTACAGACCAATATCCCTTGTTTCAAACCTATCAAAAATATTCGAAAAATGCATCAAATTTAGAGTCATTGAACACTTAGAAAAATATAAAATTCTATCGAAAAACCAATACGGCTTTCGTAAAAATCTAAGCACTGAGGATGCCATATATGAATTGACAAAAAATATTTACACATCTATCGATAAAAAAAAGAAATGTCTTGCCATATTCCTAGATTTAAGAAAAGCTTTCGACACCGTTAATCATAATTTACTCATTAAAAAAATAACTCGACTGGGCTTCAAAAAAGACACACTAAAATTACTATCAAACTATCTTAAAGACAGAACACAAAAAACAAAAATTGGGAATAATTATAGTTCAGAGACACAGATAAAAAACGGAGTTCCGCAGGGAACTGTTCTTGGCCCGATTTTATTCTTAATTTATATTAATGATTTATGTAATTTTGTAATCCCTGGTAAAATTGTTTCTTACGCCGACGACACGGCAATAATAGTGGATGGTAATAATTGGACAGAAACTTTTTCGAAAGCAACTGTATGTATTTCACTTGTTTCAAAATGGTTAAAATACAACAAACTTGTCTTAAATTACAGCAAAACATTTTACTTACCTTTTTATAAAAACATAACAAACAAACCAAAAGAAAACCTTAAAATTAGAATCCATAATACAACTTGCAATCAAGAAATGTGCTTCCTGTGCAACGAACTCGCTAATGTCAAAAATATAAAATATTTAGGAGTATCAATAGATATTAATCTTAATTGGCAATCACATATTAATCAAACCACTTCTAAACTAAGATATCTTACCTACATATTTTATAGACTCAAGGAAATTTTAAACGCTGAAAAATTGAAAATGATCTACTTTTCCCTGGTGCAATCTGCAATCACTTATGGCATAATAGGATGGGGTGGTGCACCTGATACATTTATTAAGCCTCTACAAATAATTCAAAAACACATAATTAAAGTCATATATAACAAAAATAAAACATTCTCGACCGACTCATTATACAAGGAATCTAACTTATTTAACATTCGTAAATTATTTATATTACAAACTATGAAATATTTATTTAAAAACAAAAATAATTTCAAAATAAATGAAAACAGAATGAGCAAAAGAACAAATAATATATTTTACACCCCCCAAACCAATACTAAATTAATGCAGACACATAGCAGTTTCATTGGTCCTCGTACATTTAACCTTCTACCACTACAAACTCAAATGATAAATAAAAAGATAGAATTTATTAAAGAGGTAAAATTATGGCTGAATGACGCAGATATTGAAACGCTTTTACTATAAATTTATTGATTCTTTCTACAACTCACTTGCTGAAACTTTATAAACTATTGTACATAATGTTTTCTCTTTACTTTTTATAATAACTATAAACAAAAAAAAACTTTTTCTACTAATGTATATTATACTTTAGGTACTTGAAATATAGTAATCGTTTTATATTACCCACACTCAGGCAGTGCCTTAGTGGGTTTTCATTTCTTGTGTATACTATTTGGTATTATGTATTATGTTATTATATACTATCTATTAATATGTATAATATATGTAAAGAAATGAAAATAAATAAAGTAAAAAAAAAAAAAAAAAAAAAAAATAGGTTCACTTTCGAGGTGTGGTGCCTTTGACGTAGCTTTTTATTCAGATAAGTAAAATTTTGACTAATGATAGGATATTAGGTGAACATTTTTCAGGGTTAAAACTCAAATGATTATAATTAGATAGTTAGATGTGCAATTTAGGTAGATATCTACAATGATCCGAACGAATCACTTCTATAATATTTTTAAGTAACAATAATGTAACAATAATGTGATAATATTATTGTTACCTAAAAAATATTAAATAGTGTACCTACGTCCTATATAGTTATCAAAGGAATTTACAATGCAACTGAGACGCTCTGTAATTCGTAATTTATTTATTTTAATATCAACGGTATAAAATATACCATATACAGTAAATTATAAACAGTGACATCAGAAAATATACAATTAACAGAAACTCTAGATGGATATAAAAAGTTAGAGATACAAGTACATGCAAAACTTATAGGTAGACTAGGTTAGATTAGTATTGATTGAAATATATGATAGTGTAGATACATGATATAATATATTACAATTGCTAAAATGTATCCATTTATTTTCAGGTTTTGGTTGAAAGTAGTTAAGTGCCAATCAAGCTGTTGGTTCACCGTTTTGAATATTATTATTGACCCAAGTTTTCTCAGTTGCCCCAGGCAGTTCATTTTAGTTAAGTATATTTTGTTAAGAAAGTAATTTTTCAGAAGGTACCATTATTATGTAGGTAACGTAGTATTAGAATTAAGATCCCTGAGGCGTATGTGCATGTATAAGCGTGTGAGATATGTGAAGATTCGTAAATAATTCAAGGCTGATGTAAGCGTAATGAGTTAAATTAAGAAAGGAACGCTTAGATGGATTGTGCATGCAGTGCGAATGAACGAACTAAGAAGTGTTCAACGACGCCCCAGGGAGGCATGGCACGATTAAGTGAACCAACTAATTGAGTCGGGCCATATTAAGAGTCAGAATAACAGAAGGGTTATTTAAGTTAAGCGTTTTTACGAGACGATGTATGAATGTGAATGAAGCAAGAAGTGTTAGCCAAGGCCGAGTTGTTAGGTGTCCTTCCTAGCCTGCGGGGAAATGACGTGATGGTTTGGTAAGTTAGTTAGTTAGAATTAAGATTACATAATTATTTACCCATTACATAAACTTTCGTAAAATTAAACCGATAATGGGCGATATTTCATATTATAAACAAAGAAAATAACCTAACTCCTGACTGAATAACATTCATGTCACCTATTTTTATCCAATTACTAATTATTATAAAAATATGATGATGATGAATTCATGATCGTGAATGGAAATGATGAACGATTTGTTATTAGTAGAGACCGGATTATATGCATTTGCATATTTGCATATGCAAATGCATATTTAGACCCTTTTCAGCGGTAGTTGCATATTTTAGCAAATAATTTGAGATCTTGCATATTTACGCTTGATATCGTTCAGATGCCTCACATAGCGACACTATAGATGTCAGATAGCAAGGCGCGCGGCCAGCGAAGCTGAGCGAAGAACTGATAACTGATCTTACTGATCGCTACGGCCGGCGGCCGGAGCGGGGGGGAACCTCTCTCATCTTCGCCTGCGCTCGCGCCTACTCGGCTTAATTCGGCTAATTGCCGAAAACAATTCATTCATTCGTATGAGTGGTGATTTAGTATATTTTTATGGTAATTCAGTGAATTGCGAATTTTGTTTTTGACTGGTCGCACGCGCTGTTCTTTAGAGTTTCGTCTAGTGTTTTGTTTGTTTGCACGAAGTTGTACATTGTGAAAGTGAACCATGCCCCCTGATAAAAAAAGTGCCCATACGTGGATAGCAGAATATCCTGGAATATTTACATACGACGGAAAAGTTTTATACTGCCGAGTTTGCGAGAAAAACATTTCTAGCACAAAAAAGTTCCAAATAGACCAGCATGTCAAAACCAGTGTTCATATGGCAGGAGTGCAGAAGAAGGGCCCACGACAACAAGTTTTTACAGTGGCAAGTAGCAGTAACAGTGAAGTAACCTCCAAAGGTAAACAACTAAATCACTTTAGCATGGATCTATGTGAAGCATTTCTTGCAAGCAATATCCCTCTATACAAACTGACAAATCCTGCCTTGAAGGATTTTCTCAGAAAATATTGCATAAATCAAAATATACCGGATGAATCTACTTTACGTAAAAATTACATACCATCAATTTATCTACATGCGCTGGAAGAAATACGCAATGAACTCAAGGATAACATCATATGGATTTCAGCTGACGAAACCACCGACACTTGCGGCCGTTACATTGCAAATTTGATTGTTGGTGCATTAAAACTTGAACCTTCACCTTCCTATTTGGTGGCCTGCAGAGAACTTGAAAAGGCCTACAAAGAAAAACTGCCAAATATCCAAAAGGTAAAGACCTCCTGAGCCAGTAATAACACGTTGGGGTACATGGATCGAAGCTGCAATGTTTTACCATGAAAATTTTGAAGCCATCAAGGGTGTTATCAATGACTTCGATAGTGCAGAGGCTTTGGCAGTTTTCCAGTGCAAAGAATCGTTTGACGACGCCAGTATTAAAAAAAACCCAGCTGTGATTACCACTCATTTCGCCTACATACCTGCAAGTATAAAAACGCTTGAAACTCATGGATTGGCGTTGAATGCATCTATTCAGGTTATGAAGGAAATTCGCCTTATGAATTTCTCGTTGCCAAAGCTATTTCCGAGTAAACTCAAAGAAAAATTTGAAAACATACTGAATAATAACCCAGGGTTTGAACATTTGTACAAAATTGATAACTTTATCAACGGGGCAGGTGAAATTTTGCCCGGAACAATAAGTTCAAAAATCGCACCTAAATTTAATTCTGTCCAGCCACATCAGTAGACGTAGAACGTTCCTTTTCCGCTTACAAAAATATATTAAGCGATCGTAGACACAATTTGTCTACAGAACATTTAGAACAGTACTTAGTCATATACGCTTTTAAAGGTAAATTCTAAATTTTATTGTTAAATACATTTTATAATTGATATTTTCGAAAATATAATTGTTATCCTTGAGAACTAATAGCTTACTAAAATTAAAAAATATGTAAAAATACGACTTCCTGTATTATTTCATGTTGCATATTTTGACCCTTTTTAAGGATTTTCGTGCATATTTTAGCTATTTTTATTGCATATTTGCATGCATATTTTGGGCTATTTTTGTTGCATATAATCCGGTCTCTAGTTATTAGTAATCAATAAAAGCTTAAAAACCGTAATCACAGTGTTAATCATATATTCATACGGATTATAAATTGATTTATTGATTTATTGATTTATTGTGAAAAACAGTATAAGCCATTTACATTTCACAAATAACAGTTTATAAATTACAGTTTATAAGAAGTAAGTACATACATTTATTTGCATGGGTAAGTACATCAATACTATCTGATTAACCAGATTTGTTAAATAGTATGCTTATTGCCGTCTTAAATTCTCTTTGGTTCAAATTGAAAATGTCAATCACAGAAGAAATATGATTTAACAAAGTAGTTATTCTCCCCAAAGGCATGATCATTGGTAGGTTGGTCCTGCCCCTTGGAAAAATAAATAATCTGTGCTGTCTAGCTCTGATGAAATTATCAGGGACATAAAAAGAAATTCGTTCCAGAATATCTGGATTGCAAATGTGCCCATTTAGCAGCTTGTGCGCCACTAACACCATTGCAATATTTCTCCTAACGTCTAGACGTTCTATCCCCAGCATTCCGGCAAGAAAATCAGAGGGATACAATAAAGGGTAATATCCGAACTTCCGCATGTAGAGGTATCGCATAAACTTTTTTTGCACCTTTTCTACATCATTTGAGTAAAGGGCATCTTCGGGTCCCCATATTATCGATCCACTCTCAAGAATGCTGCGAACCAGAGTAAAATAAAGCATTTTTATGACTGCCGTATTCGAAAAAGATTTCGAATTACATATAACAAAACCCAGCATTCGCATTGCAGAGTTGCACACCGAATCGATATGAGTTCGAAAAGTCAAACGCGTGTCAAAAGTGATTCCTAAATCCTTCGTTATCGAAATATGTTTTAGAGAGGTACCAGACATTTTATAGTTAAAATATAAAGTACGCTTTGCCCTTGTAATGCACATAATTGAACACTTACTACTGTTAAAATGAAGTTTATTTTGATGACTCCACTCTACTATACCGTCGATATCGATTTGTAGACGAATGGAGTCTTCATATGAAGCATTCTCGTACATGACCTACTTCGTGAAGGTGTATAGCAGTAATATTATCATTGGTGATTTATACATATCAGTTGCATTATAATAAAAAAAACACAAATTTTTTTGAAATCTTTCACAGGATAGGGTTAAAACCCTTTTCAAGTAACACACCGAATATTTTTTTTAACTTTTAATACTCCATCAAATACTAATTTGATACTTGTTTTATACCACTTTAATTTTGATAAATGCATCAGTCAACTAGTTTAGATAATTTTCCGTGTAATTATAAAATATAAAATAATAAAAATTTAGTTCATAAATGGTATTATTTTAATTGTGCAATTAAATGGTGTCGGAAGAAAACAAATAAAGTCACACTTTTTTAGATTTCAGATAAGTATGCAATCTGTAAGCCGTAGTTATATAGTTTTTCACTGTGCATTTACAGACTGGGTGAAAACGATGAGATGATTAGTACGTTTAAATGATAATACTAAGATCGGAGAAAAATGCATTATTGAAGGCAACAATGTATGTCCCTTATTAATTGTTTACATTACATTTACACCATTTATTATTTTAGTTAATGTTCAAGTTGCGTCTTAGATTTAATTTACTAGAACTTGGAAATCAATAAAGGAACGAATGATCCCATTATAACATGTAGAGAGGTTGTAGATATACCTATATCAAATCATAATAGAGATATAAACAATAGAGACATAAATATTATTCACAAACTATCAGAGAAATATTATTTTATGGACCTCTTGTATTTGGTAAGTTCGCAACTGAAAATATCAACCTTGGATAATACGCTATTGTAATTATTGCATAGTCTGTTCAAGCAAGAATTCTGCTTAGAGTTTGTTTTGCTTTGATCAACCCTGAACAGGACACAAGAGCGTGTTGAACGCACAGGTACATTGAATGGAATCTTGTTTAGCAACTCTGGGCACTGAATAAAGAAAATTATTTAATCCATTACTTCCTTCATACTTCTCAGTATGTTCACAAGACCCAAACAATATGACAAATTTAAATAAGCTGCAGTCACGTCATTATTAAACAATTAAGAAAACATTTCCATTTATTGTGGGGAAAACAGATTTTAATACTGTGGCATAAGCTTAACATGTTACATTCTGAAAACGTCAGTGTAAAAGTTGCACTGTTAAACTGATAAGGTTAAACATAATAACAGATCAAAAAAATGATGACACGTTAATATTACAAATAATATCTGCAACAACTTGACTGTCGAAAAAACTAAAATTAATAGGTTAGATTTCGTGATAAAATAAAAGTAATTCTATCGACAAACAAATTGATTCTAGAATACTTTCAATATATATTTTAATCTGTCATCTACGTCCTGCATTGAAGGTAAAATTTCTAAATAATAATATCGGATGTATCTTGTCGCTTATGTATTTCAGAATTTTGGTGACTTATTGATTCGACAAGTCACGTGAAACTGTGTTTATCCTGCAAAACTTCAATGACCTCGGTCAATTACAAATGGACCGATCACCTTCTGATTGGATATTTACCGCAAGTAATAAATACTTATAGAAACCTCTTTTTAAATACCTTTAGTTATGGTAAAATGCCAGTGAAAGGCAAGTTGTTTTAATGTAGGTTTATTTATGGCTGTAGGTTTTTTAGAAAAAAGATGTGTGTGTCCTCTAAACTTTGAACTAATTAATGTTGATTTTACTTGATAACCTTTCATAATGGAAAATACAATAATAATAAACACGATGCATTTTGAAACATGTTTTCCAGTTGCAAAAGACTACCAATTAAATCCGGACCAAACAATTAAAAGTACAAATATTCTTCTGAAGTGCGATTTTGTTATCAGATAAAAAAAACGATGACCTTTTTAACGGGAAAGACTATAATAGTTTAATACCTATAATAGGAAAATTTTGGGAAAGGCTGTGGGTTGATAACTTAGCTTAAAAATATCGGATCGATTAACTCAACTTCGGACGATTTTATGTTGCGCTGTCGATAGCCGAACCGATATTTACAAGAAATAAATTGTTATACGATGGCAACACTGGCGGATCTATTAATGAATTGACAACCTAAACTACAAACGACTACTTAAAAATATTAAAAAGTACTAATAAATTGACAATGTTGAATTTAAATATTACCTTTAATTTACATTCGCAGTCCGCATGTACTTTTTGACACTAAAAAGGGAGTTAATTAGATAATGAGGTCTTTTGTTAGAACTAGTGATATTTGGATAACTTTGGTTTCTCTTAGCTCTAATGGATTCAATTAATCGCGTCTTAGATGAATTAATTAAGTCTATGGATCACGTACACGATTTATTTCAATTCTCCTTACAAAGCTTGTTCACCTCCATTCATTAAAATGTCAATTATTTTATCATAACGAAGGACATTATTCAAAAAGTTGTTTATATTGACAGTTAACCGACACCATGGCGACTTTTGTCTACCGACTGCGGAAACGCATGCTGACCGTACTTATCGCTTAATGACCACAGATGACGGATTTAGTCAATATCGTTTTGATACTGGGTTTTATCGATCAACCGTTCTAGATACCCTGGGCCTCCAATCGACGGAGGCCACTGGCTTCCCAGGACTTGCCGAAGCGATTAGTCAATATCCAATCCGAATAGGGTAAGGGGATGAAGTTGAGATGTGACAATTTTCTGGGAAGAGGTTGACTCTAATAATTGCAACACAGATGGAATAGAAGCTCTATTGCGAAATTTTGAGGAATTTTATAAATCGTTTTGACTTTTAGAAATGCAGAAAATACAACACGGATATTTATGTCAAAGAGTTGACCACAAATTGAGCAGTCTTCTGATTTAACCAATCTTATGTGCTTATAATATATTAATGGTATCTATTTATAGTCATATATAACGAAGCATTCAACCGAGAACGATTTTTTTAAATAACTTTAAAAAAATTACATGGCGTCCTGGATAAAAATATACAATACAGAAAAAAAAACATAAAGTACAGCAAATTTGTCCCGTGGAACAAATAAATATTAAACAGACGTAACATATTAAGCAACACTTAAAGTGTCTTATTATCGAAATAGAATGTTTGTCAAGTTAAATGCAATTAAAAAAAGAAAAAGTGACCGGAAGAAAACGTGGTAATAAATAATCAAATTCTTCGATCTCATCTTCGAAAGATTTGATGACTTAAGGTTAAACGCAGCTTTCGTTATTATCTACGCGTTCATAGATGGCGTTATTTATATTATTTTATTAAAATACGTTTTTTCAAGTTATGCTTTGCAATATTAATTGTACTTGTATGCCTCTCTTGAAAGAATTGGGATTTTATACGGAGCAATTCTGTGGTACAAAATTATATTTCAGCACATAAATAACCCCTTATATTATATAAACAAGCTAGCACACAATCATAATACTCGTTTTAAATTTAATGAAAGACTTATTGTTTTATACATTTAATTGTAAAAATATAACTGTAAACGCACTACAATAAGATTTATAAAGTAAAGAACCCGTTAGACCAAGGCTGCCCAACCTTTTTAACAGTTGGGCGAAATTGACAATTTAAAAATCACTGGCGGGCCACTGAATACTGACGGTTCCTATTTTTGTTACCTAAGCTTTTTAAAGTCTTTTTTTATACAAAAAACAAGTAAATATATTGAAATTTTATTGCCGTTTATCAAAATAATAAGATAAACAGCATCTACTGCCAAATAACGAAACAACATTTTATGTAGCAAAAATCTAAATCCAAGTAATTGGTACAATCAATGTGATTTCTGATTTTTGTTTTTTTTTAATAATTATCCTATGTTAGGAGTCAGTTCAGATGTTGTCAGTAGCAACAAATCAGACATATGTTGCTTAATTAGAGATGTTCGGTATTTATTTTTTACAAAATTAGGATTAAAAAAAACTTTTCACAAATATAAGTTGATCCAAAACTACTTAAAAATTGAAAGGCCAGGTCAGTTATAATGGAAAGTCTTCCTTTGGCACCAATTTCCAGAAATCTCCATATTCTTCTGAAGAACTTTGTGACTTTGAAAATATTTTTTCTGCGAAATGGTTTTTTAGTGCAGAATGATTTTGCAGTTCAGTGAGTTCCAACTAGATATTGGCAGGATAACTAATTATTTCAGTCAAACTGATTGTGAAAGGATTAACAAAAAAAAAAAATTGTTTTGTACTTTCAAAGTCCTGGAATCTGCTTTCAAACAACTGTAATAAGCATCTGCTTTTAGTCTCTCTCTGTCTGTCATATAATATGTTCTGATTTCTGATATCTATGGTCCGTCACTTCCCGAGCGGAATAGCTAAACACGTGACCGGGGGCAAGCTGCATTGTTTGTTTTACCGCGGGCGCGCGACACTTTTTCAAATTGGCGGGTTTTTTGAAAATGGTTCACGCGGGCCACTTATAATTCGTTCACGGGCCACAATGTGGCCCGCGGGTCTGGGGTTGGGCAGCCTTTCGTTAGACAAACTGCTAAAAAGCAGTTTATCGGGACTTTTTGCCTTATATTTGTAAAGTGTGTAATATATAATATCAAATAAAAAAAATTAAAAGATTGTAACGTAACGTAAGATTTAAATAGGAATAAATAATATATCACCGATACTATATTGTATTTGTATGCCTTTGTTGAAGGAGTGGAGTTTTTTTACAGACAAAACTATTTAATAATATTCACATTGCGTTAATACGAGCGCAAACAAATAATTTGTCTTAATATTGCAAAGCAATACCTTGCAAAAAATGCATTTTAATCAAATAAATTAACTAACGCCATCTATGAACACGTAAAATATAACGAGCGTCGCGTTTAACCTTAAGTATACATGTATTTTACAACTCACATAGATCTCTTAGAATCACAGTCAAGTCTTCTGTCTATTGAAGAATACGACAATGATGAACTAAATTATCTCTTTCAAAATATTAAAATATTCATTGGTAGATTTAAAGAGAAAACGTTGAGGATTTCTACCTTTTTGTCACTTCTTTAAAATATAAACAGTTTTTATGCATTAGATAGTGAAAAGTTTTTGCTAGATCTATAAGCACAAGAAATCAATCAAAATTAAAGTAAATATTATTTAATTAATTGGACAACATCATAAAATGCTGTCATCACAAAAAAATTGCGCATATTCTTTCGTAATATACCATGTACGATCGTTTGACGCTTGTAACACAATTTTATGTATTTATAATGAATGGACTTTAACTATCCGTCTCAGTAATTCAGGTTTCCTGCTTGCACCATAGGTTATCTATACAAATATGCTTCTAACCACCTTCTGGATGCGGCGAAAAGATTTGCATATTAATTGTCAGTGGTTTTGTGAATCTCTTTAATGTGTATTGCTCCAAGACATACCATGTCCTAAAAAGAATATTTCTTAACGTTCATTTATGATAATGGTAATGTTACTGAAACGAAGAAGGATGTTAATAAGATTTCCAACGTAAACATAATAATAAATTTAAAATAATGGAGGATTATTAAAAACTGAATATGGTCGGCCTTGAGTTTTGCGGTTTGTAATAATTCTTGGAAAATTATCGACGATCCGTCAAAAACTGTTTCATAATTTGAGCTCAAGATTACAAAGATATACTCGTACTTATTTACGCGTTACGCTTTGAGCGTCAAGTTGCTACCCAGATGTCGCATAAAGGAGTAAACATTTATTTGTATAATCACTTATCTATTTTGGACCGTACCGGATTCATTACAATAAGGGCATATTCAGATTGTAATAATTTAAGTATGTGCTACTGTGATAATGTCGCAGAATTTTTTTTTAACTTCCCAACAGCTCTAAACCGTCTGGGGCTAGTGAGACTATGGCATCCCTAATCGGGTTATGTTGTGGGTTTAAAGGTAGCGGAGAGAGGAAGAAGATGGGCAAGATGAAGTTCGGGTAGTACCTGGCTATTCAGATCTAGTTAACAAACACGGATAAAGTTTCAATTCTGAATGGTGATCTTTCACCAGGGCAATACTGAGAGTATCTTCCACTCTGGAACGTGCCGCAAGTATCATCAAACATACTAATTTCGGTTGTGTGTGTCTGTCTGTATTTCTGGTTAAAAGAACTCTTTATCTCCGATTTGCATTGAATTCAAGTGTTATTTTCAGAATTGGATCTGATTGTAATATAGTAAGTAAATAAGAAACCTACAGTAAAATATTTTATATCTAATTACTAGAAAAAATTACAGAAGTAATTACTTCTGTAATTTTTTCTAGTACATACTTAAAATCTATGTACCCTCAATACCTACTAGAAAATTATTTTAATAATAAATTCTACATTGAAATGAGTGATTAAATTTCTTGGGTCTAGCGCCCTTGAGGTGATTTCTCACGAAAATGGCGCTATATTAATTAGCCAAATATTATTATTATTATTAATCTTGTCAAGTACAGTCGAATTTCGTAATTTCTCTTTGGCTAAAATGCAATTATCAACCTTACAGTAATAATTTATATCCCCTGATGTTTCACGGCTCTTCGCTTGTGCTATATATTATTTGAAACGAATTAAAAATGATACGGAACAAATTAATAAAATAAAATTTACTTGCGCCTTCTGGTATTTCAACTTTGACTTCAAGATCCACAGTCGAGTGTCTTACCCATCGACCACATTGACCGTTATTTAAAAAATCGACCAACGCAGACTTGACTAGGTCAGTTTATCTCAGGATGTAAAGATAGAAAAATTATCAATTTTATTTAAGAATGACAGTTACAACAATATTTGAATGTTTTATATATCACGGTTTTTGTGAAAAACTACTTTAAGGGGGCAAATATCGGCGTTATGCTAATATTCTTGAACTAAAGATGAATAAAAAAAATCTAATTTAAATCAATTTTATAAATCAAGTGCAGGAATAATCAATTGTAAAAACCAAGTACAGGAATAAGTTTTAAATCAATTGTATAAACCTAGTGAAGGAATAAGTTTTAAATCAACTGTATTAACCAAGTGCAGAATAAGTTTTAAATCAATTGTATAAACCAAGTGCAGGAATAAGTTTTCCTCATTTCCAGATTGTGGGCCACCTCTCTTATATGTCGTAATTTTTTTAATCTCTAATATTAGCAATATACTTGCAGATCACCATCACCATAAAATATATTTGTATATTCGACCTTAAATAATACAAAGTAGCTAATGAAAAAGCATGTGCTTTTTGTTTGAACATTTTATCTCGTAGAAATATTCTAGATGCTCCAATTAAATATCCAATTAAAAAGTAGAACATGTCCTGGAATTTTCTTCAATCGAGCATTTTTTATAAGCCTAGAAACAAAAAATAAAGTGTCCAGCCTTTAAAAATAATTTGTAATATCTCTTACTGGAAAAGTAAGTTCTTTATATTTTGATCGAACATTGGAATTTCAACTGAATTTGCATATTAATGATTGCCAGTCTATTCATTCTCACATATCTACAACCTGATCCCAGCTATTTTAGTTCATGTTTCTTATTCTATTACCCTCTTATATAAGAGACTAGCTATTGCAAGGTTAATCTTCACCCTACCTAGTTCGTAACATGTTTAGTTCGTAACCCGTGAAATGCAATGTCTGATTATCCAAAAACCAAAAACATCTATTTTCATTTATTCAGAGAATAAATACAGGTTTAACAGACGTCCTACCAAAAAGTTAGTGTCTGTAATATTATGTAAGTGGTATAAACTCTATGAAAACGAGAGGTCAAACAACCAACGACGGTTATTGTAAAAAAAACAATAACAGAGATATCTATTAAAAAAACTGCAGACACTTCGCACGCATTTAGAGATAAGGTTTATTACAGTAGACACAAAGAAAAAATATGCTAAGTCGTGCCACATCAGTTAAATCAATCCGATCATTAATTTTTCATCATCCAAACTTTACCATTAGCGGCAATAATATTTGGAAGAGTTATTATCGTATCCTGCTACATTTTTTCACAATATTAGCTACTTATGTGCAAAGTGTTGTAATCATAAAATTACTTCATTTCGTATGAAAAACCCGATGGATTTAGGTGAAAAAATATCATGATTTGACGTTTTTTAAAAGGTATCAATTACTGGGACGTTATATTATTAGATGGTGTGATGTAACCGATGATGGCGGATTGTATCGAATATCGATGGGGAAGATTAACGATCAGTTTAATTATCAATGTGTCAGTGTTGTGTTATGGAAAAAGTAATAAAAATGTATTCTTGTGATTGCATTAACAAATAAAATACATTTTGATTCACAAAGACTTCTATCCTCCATTCTATGCAATGAAAAATAACGTGATTTATTACTTACAAAATCCCCCAATCTAACTTTTTTTCTATCCCCAAAGATGATTCCCATAATAACTAGGCAGAGAATTGGCACATTACCAGTCAATCCAAAGGAGCCTGTTACACCCTGATTTAAAGGGCTATCCCATCAACACCGTGGTTTCAACAATTCCCCATTGTACAAAAAATACATTTCCACGCTTGTTTGAATGAAATCAGACATCGGTCAGTTAATTCTCACTTTTTAAAGTTCACGTGATTGACTCCCCAGATTTTACTTTCTGTGGTCTAGAGGTGTGAAGCCTTATCTAAAATTTCCTCCCCTCCACTCAACATCTCATATCTTCAATGTCTGAACTCGACTCTTAATCTTACATAAATGGCCCAGTAAGTTCTTGAAGGGTAAAAGCAAGATATTATATATTAATTTTGCCATGGTGAAATTGCCTACATTCCACCTATCCTCCTCACATTTTTTTCCCTCCATACTTCCTTCATCCTCTTTCATTCCTCATTCTGGGGATGTCATAGAACTGACGCAGGGTAGTTACAATTATATATTTTTTCGTCCTTATACATTGCAATATTATAATACATAGTAAGTATATTTTATTCGTCTGTTTGTATATACCTTTGAAGTGATTTTTTACAAAAAAATGGCGCTACGCAATTATTACATTTTTATAATTATTATTAATTTTGGCGATTGCTTTGCCCAACGAGCTATCGCTTCAGTTTTCGTATTCATTCACTGTATTCCTTCAATGCATATCTTAAAAAAATATATTATATTTAACTTTTCAATAATTGATCTTTTCACACTATTACAATCATTAAAGGTACACGATATACTACTTTAATCCATCGAGTATTTTTTTCCATGGCAAACATCTTTCCGACCGTCATAGTCTCGGAAAATCAAAATTGCAAAAAATTACTTTAATTAACTTATTTTCACATAATATTATACTTATTTTTAAAAAAGCGTCAATATTTTCATATTTTTACCAAAAACTAGTTTTTTGACACAAATTACCTCAACTTGTCCAGTCATTCATTCCATGTTATTGACCTCAGAATCTTCACAAAAAAAAGTTGATTTCTCTCACAAACAGGATTGTAGTAATATATTTTTGCAAATAAGTTCAAGGAAAAGCGCGAACTTATTGCACGCATACCATAGATTAAATATACATATTATGTTTAAAAAATTATCAATTAAATAAATAATAAATTGAAAGAATCTTCGCAAAAAAATACATGCCACAGACGGTAATTGAACCCGTAGCCTTTTGTCTGTTCAGGTGCTCTACCAATTGCGCTATTTCGGCTTATTCAAAACCGCCAAATTATTCAATTTGTACTAGTATTTTTCATTAAAATATTATTGCCTTATTAGAGTTTTTCACTAGAAATCAACCAACTTAAGCACGAAAGGCAGTTTCATAAAAAATCTTGTCTCTTAAACATTAGTTTATCATTCAAAAAATAAATGTATGTAAATATATATTTACATTAAATCACTGAGTGAGTAATTATTAAAAAGCAGAAACACATTAGATGGAGCTGATTTTAAATTTTAAACATTGCTAATTATTTCAAGTTAAATTCAAACTGGACACTCTCTTAATTTTGATTTATTTATATAATATACTAATTAAAAAAAAAGATTTTTACATGTTGCAGAATGATAAAGTAGAAAAAATATAGTTTTCCTCACCATAAAGAGGCAAGGATCTTATAGTGAGGGAATTCATGGTCTAATAATAAAGTTGTATAAGAAATAAAATATTGAAAATAATAATAACGAGAAAATAAATAATAAAAACGCAAGTTTTACCGATAACTGAAAAACAAGGATTTTTTTAAATTAGAACAAATACGGACTATCATGGTAGTTGTAGGGAATTTTTCAATTTAAACTTTAAATCACGATTATTTCAATAATTTTTAGATTTAAGGGAAAGATAAAAAAATAAATTATTACTCGTTTTTGAATATGCTTGGTAATTTGGAATTTTAGTGTTAAATGACACTATATAATAATTTTCCGTCTTTATGTCCGGGTTAAATCTGCCCCACAGGAAAAACTTAACCCCTCCACAAACTTTTCCACAAATGATCATCTAGTCAATCCACATTATGCAAGCGCATTATATAAGCATAATAAAGACAAAACAATACAATAACAACACGTCAACTCACCAGAGATCAATTGGAAAAATAATTCACCGACTCCAGATATTTTCATATCAGAGGGTTCGGCTCGGTAGAACTCCTAACTGGACCTATAAATCCTACTGATCCCTCAATATAAATATTCAAAAAATCTTTCGTAATCCTAAATGTATTTAAAATGACTGAATTTTGAATTTTTATATATAAATTCTTCGACAGATCTAATACGCCTAAATTTTGAATGAGACAGCTATGTATAATGCCAGTAACCGAAATAACAAATGGTAATATTTGTATAGTCTGAGAATTCCAAATTCTTTTAACCACATTTCCTAAATCTATGTATTTTCTTGTTTTTTCAGAAACAGTTTTTTGAATATTATATGAATTTGGAAAAGCGACATCAATTATTTAAGTTTTTTTTTAATTTTGTCATTAACAACTATATCGGGTCTATTATGACTAATTGTTCGGTTTGTTAGTATATTTTTCTCATAATATATTTATAAAATTCATTTTCTGCAAATGAATTTGGTTCGTATTCATAATATGGTGCTATATTAAGGCAGTCAATCAAGTTATGACTTGTTAAAACAAGTCATAATTTGATTGTGCCTAAATGTATTCTCGGACGATGCCAATACAGAACATCCCGATATAATATATTCTAAAACCCAAACATTTTCCACATAAATCATCAATTTGATTTGTATCTTTGATTATATGCTTCCTATAATTTTTAGTATTAATGACTCTATCTTGAATGGCAAGCATAAATCCTTCTATTTCTGCGCTCAACTCTCCAATACTTTTAATACGAAATCTCCAATATGAAAATTTGTCAACATACGTTTGGTTGAGATAATTGAAGTGTTTTGCGTGAATAATTATATTTAACCAGGAATCTAATAATTCTTGGTTGTAATTTATAAAAAATAATCTGCCAATTATTTTGCTCATTTCTGAGCTATTAGCTTTCCTATGGAAAAAATTTCTTAACATTTCTACCTGATTGTGTTTCAAAGAAGTTATTTTGACTATACCTCTACCTCCTAAATGTCTAGGTAAATTAATTCGTTTTATAGCAGAATTTGGATGATGGCAATCAAACTTTGCTAGCGTAATTCTAATTAATCGTAAGTTATATAAATCTAAAATAATATTGCTGTTTTTATTTACCAATCTGTATTATTTAATATTTTCGATACATTTTATCTAAAAATTAAGTTATTTTATTATTTCTGAAAATTTTCAGGTTATTTTCCAATTTCCTGGAAGATCTTTATTCCCAACACAATAAATATGAAACATGGATAATTTCCAAACTTCACATAACATAATATACATATTTTATTATTTGTAAATATTATGGAGCTAAATATATATATTTTTTTTTTTTAAAGAAAGACAAACATTCCTGGGTTACGAATAACCTGACAATATTTGAAAATCTCCTACTACCACCACAGTAAGCTGAAAATGTTGCTTGTGTTGTGATGGAGGACTAAGGCTAAGGACCGCGCCCGCCGCGGTTGCGGGCCCGCAGCCTTTGTAGAATACAGATATTTATGTAAAAAATTAAAGCACATTTCACGACGCGTTTTACGCCCGCGGCGTGTGCGATTGTTTGCGGGGCCCGCTGCACCCGCGGTTATCTTGTACCGGCGGGCGCGGGCGCGGTCCCGCAGCCGCGGCGGGTTGCTCCCGCGCGCTCTGCGATCGGTTGGCGGGCGAGTTAGTGGAATTCAACTGATCGTTTAACTGCCCGTCTTGCAACCGCCCGTCTTGCGATAATCAACCGCCAAGATTGCGGGCGATAACCGCAACCGCGGCGGCTGCGTCACCGCAAAAAAGAGCGGTCTCGTGAGTTTTGAAAATAAAACTCCATTCCGCCACCGCAGCGGGCGCGGGTAAAAATCGCTCCGTGAGTCCTTAGCCTTAGCCAGCCGAGTAATTGAACACACTACGCCCGAGTGAGACCCAAGCGCGATGTCAACTCGGCCACCGACCGGTCAAAATTTAGGAGATATTTCGTTATAAACATCCGCCAGTGGTAATTATACTTATTACTAAAATTATATTTAATATGCCAATAGAGCAGTTACCACTATTACATAATTTCTGTAGGTACCTACTAAGTATCTGATAAATCTAGATAATTCAAAAAGAAAAGAAAAAAATACAATAAGCTTCATTTGTTAATTTTTGTTGGCGTTCAATCCCTAAGCAAAGATTAAATTTACCTAAATTTACGTAGTCGTGAAAAGTTAAGTATTAAAAAAATACATTTCGGTGAATAAGAAGAATTTTTGAAGTATTTTAAATGAAAACATTTATTATGAAAAAGTATCCATGGGTCCTTTTCGATAATAATAATGTTGGTATATTTCAGCTCAAAAGAGCATTGAGATTAAAAGAAAACATTAAATAAATTACATGATATTAAGTTAAAATAAAATAAAACATATTGATGGAAATTCTCCGTTTATGGTGTAGGGCCGCGCCCTGAACTGGGCGACGGCCTGGATAAGAGTGTTTTTCGATCTCCGGTAGCAAGACAAGTAGACGGAAGTGGGTGAGCAGAATTATCATTGCTTCAATAGTAACAAATATGCTATATATGCCACATTAAAAACATGGTTTCCTAATATTGTTGAGCGCTCTTAGGGTGTTTTTTAACGTAAACAGCATAATAGAAGTTATTTATAAGTTTTTTTGGATTCTAACAATGTAACTAATATACAGGGTGTCCGGGGGTAAAGTATACACACGTCGGGAAGTGATTTTACGTGATGGTAGAAATGAAAAAGATAAAAAACTTTTCTAGAAATGCGTAGTTTTTTTTCCATTCAAAAATATTTATAAATATTTATATATTTATATAGAAAAATATATATTTTCTCCATACAAACCATTCAACTTTTGTTCCTGAAAACTACATTTTTTTTGTTATTTATCTTTTCACTTGGAATATCATGTAGAATCACTCTTAATATTATTACGTGATACGATTCCATCTTAAGATTGTATCATTGTTCGGACTTTAAAATATTACAAATCGGTGTCATTTGCCACAAAAATTTCTATCCCTTACTAATTCACTGTTTCCTATTTATGTATGGTAAACGGTTTTTTATCAGTTGTGTAAAATTAAACTCACGTTTATTAGCGAGGCCGCTAGTATTTAAGGCGAAGTTTTATGCTAAATCACTATTTTGATCAATCTTATGAGTACCATAAATTGGTGTACATTATGAGTTCCAAAAAATTTGATTTAGATAAATTGAAGTTTTTTCTACGTTTCGCTCGAGTAGAATACAAATAAAAAAATAAATTACTCAGTAAAAATATAAATGTAAACTACTAAAAAAATTTTTTTTTCAATTGAAATGTATGAACGCGTAAAGGAAACAACTTTATAAAAATACTGTATGATAACTAAGATTATCTGTGACAGTTTCACTTGATTAACTTTTTTGCTTTCTTGTAAAATTATTTACAAAATAAATAAAAACCAGTTTTGTGCTAGAAATCAAACGTTTCTAGACTCCGTTTATCAAGCGATTTTAATGCCTATTACCTACAATATAAGGTATACAAAGAATCTACACATTTTTGGATTGTAGCTTCCTCTTAACACAATTTTACTGTGATGAAAAGATGTCAGTGTCGTAAAATTTAATACTGCATTGTTGCATATGACGGCACGCCATTTGTAGTTATAATAAATATGCATTCCATTAGCCTAAGTACCAGGCAAAAAAATGTTTTTTGGCGAAAGAATTTTACTATGCTCACAATGGAAGTGCCAAAAGGTTAAGTGAATCAAGCAAACACTTAAGTACTTAGTTAAATGGATAGATTCGTTCTTAATGGAGACGGATGGAAAATTGCATAAAACTAGTTAAATTAAAAATAGATTTATGTGTAATAAATCTTCGCTTTTGTCTAATCCACATAAATTGTAAACTTTAAACATTAAAGAACAAGATTTTTTTAAACTTATGTTGAAGGTTATACTCATCAATGCAATATAATATATCATTGAAGAAGAAGATAATACTAATAAATCTAAATAAAACATGAAGTAGAACAAGACGCATAAAAATACAAAGATAACGGTCACAACTAGGATTGAACCCAGGATCTCTTGTCTTACCGGGACAGACGTCTTAAACCACTCGACCATTGATCGACAAATATTTATTTATTTAATATCCACGCTATAAATATACCATACACAAAAATTACACGTCACATAATACAAGCATAATCAAACACTAGAAATAATTTAAACAAAAATAACAATTAACTGTGGCATTTAATCATAAAATGTCGACAGAAAGTATAAAATTAATACAAGCTCTAGAAGGAGATACAAAATATGAGTAGACTAAGGTTTAATTAATAATGACTTAAAAGATTTAACATATCCGCTTTATCTACGTACCTATTACTATCTTCCGGTAATCTAGGTACAAGCGAGTATTTGAAATGCGTAGTCCTGGAATTGTTACATTTTAAAAGGATTTTAGAACGATTAGCTCTTGTAGGTATATGAAATTCAATGAGGTTAATTAAATCAAGGCTGTCTACACTACCATTTACAATTTTGAATATAAATCTTACCCTTAATAAATGGGTCCCCAATACAAAGTAAGACAAAAGATCCTGGGTTCGTTTTCTAGTTGTGACCGTTATATTCTCATTTTTCCGTGTCTCGTTCTGTTTTAAATATTTATTTATTCGCGCTTTGAAGACTTTACATGTATGCTTTGTTATAGGTAAGTTGTTCAGGAGTACAATAATAACTATGCAGTACACAACATTATAAACTCAGTGTGAACGATGTAACCATGTAGGTACAATATAAGATGCTTACATTGTTCCAATTACAGGTTATTGCAAAAATAACTAAATTATAGATACTCCCAGTATCGCCAAGGTGAGAGACCGCCTGCTTGCTTAAAAGGTTTTTGCCGAGTTTAGTGACCAGATCTGAACAATCAATTGCTTTCAAACCTTCCTCTCCCCCACTCCCTTTACGCTCACTTCAGCCTCACACCATACCCATACCCCATAAGCCCTTGTTTGCAGTATTCTAGAATATAGCTCAATTATTTGGCAACAAAACTACATCCTGGAAATGTAACAGTACGAAAGAGGCTTATGCGTTATCTGTATATGAGATAATATGCGTAGTATCCATTTCTATATCCATCCTTTTTCTTGACAGAAATTTTCGATTTCAACAGCTTACGGTACGTGTACATGCGTGAGCCGAACTGCCGAGTTGAACCTCAACTTATGTGAAAGGAACGAAGCAACCGCAAATGGCGCGATAATTCACGTAATTCGTGGAAAATGTAGACGTACCATTAGAAGCACTCCGAAAATATTTTTAAGCAAATATTTTTTTTACCTAATCACCAGAACTATATTTCACCCACTTATTAAAATAGCTTGAAGATCCTTTGCACTATTTCATACTCCAAAAGCGATGACTTCTGCCATCAGAACGCGCCAATCAACAGAGTGACTCAACTGCTTAACGATTCTGCATTGACCATCGACATTTTCAACGTCATTTATAAACAGTTCAACTTTTGACATGTATGTCACAAAATAGTAAAACTGCTTTATATACGTACCTCAAATGTGTGATCATCTCCGTAATATATTGGTGCGTTTTATGGAGAACATGAATAAATAAATAAATACCCCAATTGGGGATGCCTTAAGATAGTAATCAGACCAGTCAGTAGCTGAGTTGGCATCGTTTTTGGGTTCCACCCAGGCGTCGCACGTTCAATTTCTCGGCTGGCCAAGTCCACCATCACAACACAAGCAATATTTTCCGCTTACTGTGGTAGTAGTAGGAAATTTTCAAATATTTTCAGTTTATTCGCAACCCTGGAATGTATGTCGTCCTTAGAATTTTTTTTTTTAAATCTTGTAAGCAATCATCGAGGCTTGGTAACATTCGTAGATGTTAGAAGTGCATGCGTTGGATTGGATTGATGGAATTTTGAAGTAAGTTATCGTAAGTAAATCCGTAAGCTGATGTTAATATTCATAATATATTTCAATTACAACTGATATCCTGGATCGTGGCTTCACTTCATCATATTGGATTTAATGACTACCGATTTAACTGTCATCGCAGTATAGAGTAAATCAATCAAAGCTAATATAAGATTCCGGGTTAGCACAAAGCACTCGATGTATATTTTGAAATAGCTGGTTCCTACACGGGTACACTTGGGTACACAGTGTTATCTCTAAGGACATGACACGATTTTAAATGTTTCTGAATTTTTTGTGTTCATGAAGTATTCGTATGACCACTTGACCAAACGAACAAAAACTTATTTAAAAAGCTTTCTCCGACCATTTCTCATCCTCGAGTTTACCTCATAATCCTCTAAGGGATATCAGCTCTATTTCGTTCAGCCTAATTTTGTCTATCCTCTATGATTTACATCCCTAACTGTCATTCCTCGGGGTTGGTAACAGAAAACTCCTGTTTATGCTGGTCTAACTTCCTTCAACAACTATGTGAAACAGCATTTCAAATTTCTACCGACGTATGACATACTTCTTTGAACACTTATGGCGGGTTGTTTCGGAGAATTTGAACAGTTCATTAAATTTCAACGTTCATTTTCCGGTTCTGTGAAAGTTATATTCAAGTTCTGTTATTATATCATAATAGGCTTGACAGAACTGAAATAATAACAGAAATTGGAAAAATTTTCATAGAACTTAAAAATTAACTTTGAAATTTGAAGAATTGTTCAAATTCTCTGAAACAACCCGTCCTTAAAGTTTTAAAGCTCTTAAAAAATTAACGTTTTTTTACAGATTTTCTCTATTCAGAGACCGAGTTATAAAAATAATTATATTATTTAAGAAATTCCCTAGTTAGAAAATCACAAAATATAATACGAAAATTATTAAAAAAACACATCTGGTATGATTTGAGATTTTCACGGCCAAAAATATTACAATGATTTATTTTTGGCGTATTATGCCGTGTTGTAACTACCTCCTTCTTTAGACAACGTTTCGAGAGCATTAAAGTGTCCATCGTCAGGGCAGATGTGTACCTGTAACCAGCGATTACACATCCTGTCTGATGTATCACCTTAAAAACATATATTATTGAGCATGATATGGGTATGAAAAAAATCACAGTGTTCCTTTAAATTCTACTGATTATTGCATTATTTTAAATATGTCGTGTTAAAAAATATTTTCATAACAGTCACTTACGTCTATTTTTCAAATCATCTTCAGTAATCTTCTTCTTTTTGAACGCTTATGTCGAAGCCTTAAAGAAATTTCTACATTCACTTATCTTTAAAAATCCTTATCATCTTCCCTTTCTCTTGAAAGTATGTGTACTTCAAAAGCATGATCTAAAAACCATTCAATCGCACCTAGGATCCACCTTTCACAGCTATATTACGAAATATGTTTGTAACCTCTCAACCAAATACCACGGACTTTCATTCATCAGCAAGTGACATATAAAAAAGGCAATCTCCATTGGCTTGTTGACATTTGATATAATTTTGGTTAATGACTGCATCTCAGCTCTTAGAGGTCAACAGTGGAAGGTACTCACCACTTTCCCGAACCGTTTTAAGAACCTGATGGGTCCCTCTATCATTGACTCTACTTTTTGGTTTTTGATTTTTAAAACGAAACCACTATTAAATAATTCTAAAAGTCCCCGACTGTCCCTACACGGCACAATATACATTTATACATACTTAAAAGTTTTCTCACCCAAGGCAGTTTGTTCTTGTGCTTGAAGCTAGTGCAGACAACATTTATGAAGAAGAACATACAAAGGAAAAATAAATAAAAAGAAAATTTAAACACGTTCCCATGGTAGCGAAAAACACAAGAACAGCCTTAGCTTCTACGGTACCAAAGGCAGTTTCGACGATAGACAGTGAGCATTGGAACGGAAAGGGGTTCTACGAACCCTTCATACCGTAGGACGATGGCATAGTGGAGTCGAGACTTCTGAAGAACCCTGGGGACTAAGTAACTCACTTCAGCGAACACGACCACAAGAGAATTGGAGATCTGGGTCAAGGTGAACCTTCCCTTTCACTACTCCCTCTACGTCAATGGTGGCACAGTGTAGGAAACTAAGTGCTCACAAAATACTGAAAATAAAGGCACCACCTGTGCCAGGCAGACAAGGGGCTATTCCATCCCATTGTGGGGAGGGTGTAACAGTACAGACGAAGAGGTCTACAAGGATTTTTTCAAAGAAAGACATTCCTGTAATAATTCGGATAATTCAGCAATCTTCATCACCAGTAAAACTAAAAACTATTCGAGCCAGGCTAGAGGTCACACGACAAAACCAAATTGTATCTACTTATTTATGCTTTGAAATTATTGGGTAGAACCCTGTATGTTTTAAATAACCTATATATAATAATGTATTTAAAAATACCATTTTATTTATTAAATAACATTGCGTAGTAATCTTAATGAAGAGTGATTTATCATCAAATCACCGGATCTACCGTAGTTTATTTAATCTTGATCACAACTCATAAAACAATTAAATTATGTGAACAGCTTAATAAATTTATTAGTAGGTAATCACGTAATTTTATTAGTATATACTGTGATCAATAGCAGGCATTGATATTTGTCAATGATAGCAGGGCTAATAAAAATTAGATTCTTGGAATATGAAATTTTGTTACCGTAGCACTCGAAACACTGTTTTTTTTACGAAATTCATCAAAGTGTCAATATCTTGAAAACTAAGGACTACTAATGTCACATTATGAAATTCTGCTCTTTATGAGTTGGCCTATCATCCCTCCAAGAGATAAATTTAACTTTTGGGAGACATTGAATAATTGAATTAATTTGTTTTATTATTTTAAGGTTTTAATGCACAGCACAAAGGATAACATATTATTTTTAAGCAATAATTATTAGCCTAAAACGCCTGTACAAATTGAAATCTTACGATAGAAAATATATGCCACCGACGGGAATTGTACCCGTAGCCCTCTGAGTTTTTCACTAGAAAACTACCAACTATCGATAATGCCAAATGTTTTAATAGATGGCGGCGAGATATACTATATCTTCATTTATTGGTGAAATATTTTGACTTGTCAAATATTATTATTTTTAATGATAAATTATATTCCATTACTCATTTGACTGCTGATCTACTGATTGACTGCTGATATACTGATTGACTGCTGATCTACTGATTGACTACTGATCTACTGATTGACTGCTGATATACTGATTGACTGCTGATCTACTGATTGACTGCTGATCTACTGATTGACTGCTGATATACTGATTGACTGCAGATCCACTGATTGACTGCTGATCTACTGATTGACTGCTGATCCACTGATTGACTGCTGATCTACTGATTGACTGCTAATCTACTGATTGACTGCTGATCTACTGATTGACTGCTGATTTACTGATTGACTACTGATCTACTGATTGACTGCTGATATACTGATTGACTGCTGATCTACTGATTGACTGCTGATCTACTGATTGACTGCTGATATACTGATTGACTGCTGATCTACTGATCGACTGATGGATATTCTGTTAAAATACCCTCCACCAGATCGTGCGAGAATTTTACTTTCAGGCATGTAAAGTTTACTAGTTTTGTTAGTTCATTACCAAACATTTAAAAAAATATTTTTTTCTATTCTGAATATTTTAAATTGAATGCATTAAACATAAATCCAGATATTGGTATTAATAAAAATATTTATCTGAGATCATTTTCGATCTTTTGTGCTAAATATCAACTCTTTATTAAGACGTTTAACCTATCAGAGAAGTTATTCACAGTTATTCACTTTGCATATAATAACATATTATTGTCAAATAAACTATAATAATTATTATGAAAACTTAATCAAGTTGTATTAAAATGAAAGTGTTATATAGGAGCGTTTGGTTTTTTTTTTCATTTTTTCCATTATTGAAAAAAAAAAAAATTAATGATGTCGGTAGCCACAAATATATTTACTTAAAATATTTCTATGTGTTAGTGATTGAAATCACTTACATTCAATATTATTTTTTGCTATAATATTTATATTAACCAATTAATTATCAAGCAAAATTTCTATTGCAGTCTATGAAATCAATTTAATAAAGTTTTTTTGATTTTTTGAACAACGCAGGCCATGAGTAGGAAGAAGATTGGAAAGAGGGAGGTTTAGAAGTACCTGGCTATTCAAATCTTTTCACAGTTTTGATTGGGAATGGTGGTCTAAAGAAGTTAAAGCATTGAGATCTTCAGCCTCAGGGCCTACGGGAGCTGTGCAATCTGTCTCCGTAGCAACAATATTAATAATATCGAACAGCTTTTCTAATTTTTCTCTTCATTAAATTATCCATCAGATAAAAGAGATTCAAATTACACAATCGTAAACACTGGCCAAAGCCTTGTCTGATTTAAATGTCACCATCAGTTAAAATTTCTTCTGAGGTCAACAAACTAAGTAGGAAGTTAAGCGATAATCAATCCGTAAAGATGAAAAACCACTTCATTTCTTACATAATATTCAATGAAAGGGAATCTGGGCATTTTAGTTGGGAAAAATAAAAATTATCATAAAGAAAACATTTAAATACAGTCGAAAGTGATGAACCAAAACACGAAATATTGAGAACCTGGTAGGTAATTACTAACTGTCCCCTTTTTCATGCTTTGAAATATTATCATGTTTTATAAAATATTGACATAGTTAAGATTGGCCTTGATGGGCTTTTTTATTGGCTCCACACGGGAAGCCCTGAGGGCCAATGTATCTTTGGAGATGTTGTGTGGAGGGTTTTTATTGGCTCCACACAGGAAGCCCTGAGGGCCAATGTACGAGTATCTTTGGAGATGTTGTGTGGAGGGTTTTTATTGGCTCCACACAGGAAGCCCTGAGGGCCAATGTATCTTTGGAGATGTTGTGTGGAGGGTTTTTATTGGCTTCACACAGAAAGCTCCGAGGTCCAACGTATCTTTGGAGATGTTGTGTGCAGGATTTTTAAATGAGAGGAAGATCTGAAGAAAAGGGTATGATGGGTGGGTAGGAATCTGTTGATCAGTGTATCCAGGAGTGACGGACGTTTAATTCATCCCTTCTACTGCAGTGCAAAGCGATGGATCGGGAGAGTCCTGCTGGAGAGGCGGTACCTACACCCGCCCTCTAAGTTTTATTGAATGACTTTGAATAATATATATATATATATATATATATATATATATATATATATATATATATATATATATATATATATATATTAATATTTATTTATTTATTGAACAATTTGTATACCGCCGCTTTTGTGAGATATCACCTCAGGTTCGGCGTGAGTACACAAGAACAAAGCAGAGAAGAAAATTTTTGTAAAAACTTTGGAAAGCTTAATTCTGGTGTGAGAAATTTCCAAAAACTTTTTTCTTTGTTGAATAACTAGGTCAACGCAACTATTTTAAGCTAAAGACGTCATTTAGAGAAGAAGTGCATTTTATGAATTACATATCTATTGAAAAATCGAAGCAATTCAAAACCAAATTCTTTAAATATCCGGAGTTGCTAAATAAGATTCAATTTATCGCACCTGCGCGCTCCACACGCTCTTCTGCACTGTTCAAAGTGGATGAATGTAGGACAAACAGTTAACAAATTTATTGCGTGAACAGACTATGTAATAATTACAATAACATGTATTGCGAGTTGAATTAAAGAGTTTTTCTGACATATTGTCAAGAGTAACTTTTATGTTGTTGTTTGTCGGTCATTACTTAAAAACATGGTGTAAATATTACGCGGCGCGTTAGGTCAGAACAGTGAAAAACTTGACCTATTACCATGGCGTTTCTTTGATCAAAACGATCTTAAACCAGGCTCGAGGCTGGCTTTACCACACCAACGTTGAACAGGCGTGTAAAAATCTAACTGGTAAGACGGTATGTATATAATTCTGTCATCAATTTAATTTGTTTTACGTCCTGTTCTTTAATTATATTTTAATATTAAGGTTTTATTTTATTTAACTAATTCTATTATGTTATTTTCTCATCAAAGGGAGAAAATCTATAATTGGTTATATTTTTTACAATGTAAAAATGATAAAATGTAACAGTTGATTTCTTTAAGAATAAATGAATAAATTAAATAAATTAGTATTTTTAAATTACTGCTGAAGCCGGATAGTTAAGACTAGTTAATAAATAAAAAAAAAAGAACGAAAACACTTTGATGTAAACAGCCTTCATTATTTCACGATGTGTTTCTTTTTAACGTGCAACTCTTACCACATTAATTTATTTATATTTTTAAAAGACAAAATTAAATATGACTGACTTCAAAACAACTTAAAAACAACTAATTTCGAAAACATATGTATAGTTTCATAAACAAACATAACATGATAATATTTAATTGGCTGTGAACTTATACCGATCTGTACTCATATATAACTTATGCAAGACATAATAATAATCATAGAACCACAGCAAAAATGCTTTTCATTTTTTATGTGAAACCGCAAAGAGTCCCAATCGTTTAGAGTCTGTGAGGCCACTTGCATGGATTTCATAACGACTTGGAAAAAATCGTGTGGATAGATCTTTTTACTAGGATTACGAAAATGTTAGTAAAATTTTGTAGAAACGTACATTTATTTTTATTTTTAAATAAATAAATCCATTATTTGGGCTCGTGTCGTCACTACATGAAAATGTCCCGTCTACTGAAAATGTTCCTATTAATTTTGTAAAATTCCACACTGATTTAATTTTTTTATATGGCATCACTTTGATTTCAGGCGAATTTTTTAATTCGTTCACTAGATTTATTGTTTGTTCTCTGCGAACTTTTCATTTGGTTTGAATTTTTGACAGATGTGAAGAGAACCCCGTACAATTTAGATGTCGGTACGTGTTTTAGAGGTATAATGGTTATGGTGCTGATTTTATCAAAATATAATTTTATAATATTCTTATTATTATTATTATTTACAAGTACAAGTATATTACATTGGATTTATTAATATAGACGTTGTACATTATAATGATTTATGATCAATAAGATGGATCAAGGAAAAAATATTTATGAGATGTAATATTTTTGGTATGCCTCGTTATTCAGCTGTGTCATTCGTTTGGAAAACGTTCTTTTTTTTAAAAATGATTTTCGGCTATGTAATCATTGTTTTTTCTCACCTATAAAATTATGTCCCGTCTTTCCGGTTTATAAAAAAAGGTCTGATTTTTCGGATTGAAATTTTCAAAAAATCCCCAGGGTTTCAAAAATACGATTAAAAAAATAATAATAATACAGAATGTCTTAGAATATTTTCCTTAACCGGAATTTTTTTTTTTAAATATGATGCAAGTGGCCTATTGTAGATCTATGGTTAATACACGATCATAGAGTTATAGTCGCCCAAAATCTAAAAATAAATCATTAATATATTCAAACAAGCTTCATTTTGGATTTGAGATCAAAATACTCAACCAAACTGAATACGGATGTCAGCTATTTGATTAATTTGCGTTTTAAACTATAAAACATAGGCCAGATCAGTTTTTGTATGATTTTATGGACAAGATTAGCAATTAATGTTAAGATTTTAGAGTAAATATTATGAAATCTGCATACACGAGTAAAAATTAGTGTTTATTTGTTTGTCTGTTCATATAGGTACCATTCATCCGATTTTGATGAAAATTACAATGTTTGTTCTCATTAGTACCAGGATGGTTTAGATATTGGTTTGAATGGTAGAAGAAGTCGGGTACGTCCGAGGACGACTTAACGCATTACCTATGCGCTGGAATTAGATACTTAGTTGAAATAAAGTTGATATAATGTAGATATTTTAACAGTAGATGTGAGTGATCAACGAAGAAAGATGTGTAAGAAGAATGTATGACTTGGAAGTGAATTGTTGAAAAAGTCAAGTACACCCATGGAAGACTTTGCATGATCAAGTGAAATAAATACTTATAACAATACAATAAAATTATTTTCACATTAAAAATGCACCCAGTTGTCAATTAGGTACACTAGAATTCAAAAGCTCAAAATTTTACCTCAAACCAGTCCCCGAGCAACGCCGGGTATACGCCAGCTAGTATAAAAAAGGATAGAATTTAAAAAAAAGCATTTTTATTCGATTAAATCAATATAATAAGCGTATGATTTAAGTTGAAAACAAATTTGTCGCATGCAAAATAAAATTTCGAACAAAAAGCGCATTTTTTACGATGTTTAATTTTATTATACCTACACCACAGGTTAGGCAAGATAAAGGATTTAATAATAATACTATTAATTCACAAAAAATGCCAAAGTTACCCAAATCATGAAAAATCTAATTTAATAATGGTTTATATTTTATAATTTAAAACACAAATAAATTTTAAAAAAACTCATATATATTAGGTAATTGATATTCTCTTTGATTAAAGAAAACATTTTGGTAAGTATTTTGGCCTCAAATCTTAAGTTAAGTTTCGTATGAAAAAGGTTGTGCAGCCGTAAAATTAATTCATCATCCTCTTTTTATTACGTAAATATATTTTTTGTATTATTATTTTGAAAATAAATTAGTTTGGGGAAACATGGGCAGGCCGTTGTACGCTTTATTGCTATCACTTCACATGGGTTGTGTTTGATTATCAATAACACATTTAACTTGTGCTGTTTTATAAATGTGTAAGTAGTTATGAAAAATAAATATTTAAATAAATGGATTATCTGACATGTTCAAAAACAGTATTTAATATAATACTATAAATTTTACTGGGAAACCTCCGCCAATAGAACAAACGATAAGACAAGAAGTGCCTCCTGAGCGCGTTCAGTGATTCAAATATAAGCCTAATTTGGGTGTGTATTTCCAAACAAAATTGTGTTTCATCAGGATTTCGATATTCAAATGGGATGGTGATATACAACTTCAGGCAAGTGTAAGAGAGACAGACCGTGTGCTAAATAGTCTAGAACCAAAAAGTACTACAGACGCACATTTTTATCCATTGGAATTTATATGGAAGGCACTTCTAGTTTTCTTATATACTCTATACTTAAGTAAAATATGCCATTAGAATCAAGTATATACCTACTTACGCAAAATATAGGTAGGTACCTATTATCTATCAAAATAAATTATTACAACCCCTACGAGTAATAACAATATTATACTAAATATAAAAATGTAATTTTATAACTAAATAAAAACAAACAAAAAAAAATAGTGTTAATAAAAAAAAATAGAGCCGAACCCTGAAAATATCTGGAGTCAGTGAATTATTTTCCCATTTGATCTCTGGTGAGTTGACGTGTTGTTCTTGTATTATTTTGTATTTATTATGCTTATATAATTCACTTGCATAATGTGGATTGACTAGATACTACATGATCATTTGTGTAAAAGTGTGTGGAAGGGCTTAGTTTTTATCCTGTGGGGAAGTTTAACCCTGACATAAAGTCGGAAAAGAAATAAAATAAAAATATAATAATAATTGACAATTTAACTTATATCATTGATGTCGCTATTCCAAATTCCTTTAATATTCAAAAATCTGTTCCTGAAAAAATAAGAAAATACCCAGATTTAGGAAATGACATTAAAAGAATTTGGCATTCAGACTATAAAAAATATTACCATTTGTTATTTCGGTGGCTGGCATTATACTTAGTTCTCTCATTCAAAATTTTTATATAAAAGTCAAAGAATTTATATGTAAAAATCCAAAAATTAGTCATTTTAAATACATGTAGGATTACGAAAGATTTTTTAAATATTTATATTGAGGGATCAGTAGGATTTATAGGTTCAATTAGAAGTACTACCGAGCCGACTGCAGATATGAAAATATCTGGAGTGGAAGTGAATTATTTTCCCATTAGAACTCTGATTTCCCAGTTGACGTGTTGTTCTTGTATTGTTTTGTATTAATTATGCTTATATAATGCACTTGCATAATGTGGATTGACTAGATAATCATTTGTGGAAAAGTGTGTGGAAGGGTTTTTCCTGGTTTACTGATTTAACCCGGACATAAAGTCGAAAAAGAATTTAATATAATGATAATGAGTGATACCTAATAATAATAAAAGCTAAGCAGTATTATGTGAAAAAATGTGTGTGGAAGGGTTTTTCCTGTTTTTTCCTGATTTAACCCGGACATAAAGTCGAAAAAGAATTTAATATAATGATAATAAGTGATACCTAATAATAATAAAAGCTAAGCAGTATTATGTGAAAAAATGGGCTTATTTTCAAACTGTGACTCACAACAGTTATAACCAAAGCAATGGATGATCCTAAAAAATCAGTCCATTGCCAACCTTTTTCTAAATATGAATACCACAAAAGAGTCCCAACGTTCCAGAGCCAGTGGGACAGTGGCACCCCCCCTTGGGGTAGGATGTAAGGCTGTTGATATTGTTGAGAAGGGAAGCAGTTGAGAAAGAAGATGACTGAGAATTACCTGGCTATTCAGATCTGGTTACCATACACAACTTTTCAGTACAACTTATCGATTCTGAATAGTGGTTTTTTCCATGGCGATACTGAAAATATCTACCATTTGTACCAATTGCAGTTTCGCCAATTTGCAGTTTAATTTGATGGCGTGATGTGTCTCGCCCCGTAAATTAAGATTGCAAACTTTTTTATCAAAAATGCATTAAAACATACGATATATTATTTTTACATTCGTGACTGCATTTTTTTTTCTTTTATAAGTCCAGTCAGTTACTTACCTGTTCCAACATAACGTTTCGATTATTTCTCTTTTAAAAACAGGTAATTTATTTGTCGTGATAAAGTGCATCGTAATTAGTATCTTTATATGGATTTGTGGAGTTATTTACATATACCTATAAATTGTCATTGAATGCATGTATTACTGGTTTTGACATCCTCTAATCCATTCTCAATTGTTATTTTGATACAAGCCAAATTTTTATTTTTATTTTTTTATAACTTTATTCGTAAAACCCCAAAATGGTCATATTTAATCATTGAAGGCAATATTTACTGTCAAACGAAAATTTATAAACTGAAAAAGATTCGTTCGCATCTAGAAATTGAACCCAGGACCTTATCCTTGCATTGGATTTGCTCTACCACTGAGCTAATCTGACCCTATCCCCCTCAGTTCCATTGAACGGTATCATACTTCGACATCTTTTTTAATGGCAACCATCTTTATGTATGATTGCAAAATTCTTTCCGAACTAAGTGCAATCTACATAGTGTCTTGGATAAATATATCTATTTTTATTTTAATGTGAAACATCTATTAACTTTTCTACAGGTCTAGCATAGATATATTTTCGGGCGTTCAAGTCCTCCATCACAACACAAGTAGTGTTTTCCGCTTACTGTGGGGGTAGTAGAAGATTTTCAAATGTTGTCAGGTTATTCTTTCCCTGGGAATGGTTTCTTTCTGTAAAAAAAAAATAATAAATATAATGGTTAACTTTAGACTCTAGGCTAAGTCAAACACTGCTATTTCATGAATCTAGCTTAGTTATGATCTCCCTGGGACTCATAATAATATGATAAAAATATGTAATTAATGTATTTTTATATTCATTCCCATTCACACTCTGTGAAACTCAACGTAAAATAGTCCCCACATAGAACATCTTAACTCGCCCGCATGGACCAATTTTTACATGCTCGATGTCAGTTAGAGCAATTTAGTTCATTTTAGATACAGATATTCTATGGAACCATAAGGCTTTTCTGGTATTTTTTAAATAGATTTTTTTCTAACAAATGACAGCTGTCTGGTTGATCATTTTTTTTTTCTTAAAAACCTTAATAAAAAATTACTCCATGGATGTTGTTAGAACCAACGAATAAATAAATTTTTCTTTAGAACATTCTGAATCCTGAGTTAACTGGCATAACATTTAAAAGAGGTAGAAAATTATTTTCTTTATACATATGACATCTGGCTCCAAACTTTTGACGCAATGTATTTCAATTTTATTTTTAGAGACAAAAACTTTCACTTGGGATGATCAGCTTAAGCCTTTGTAATTTAATAAAAGAAATGCAAATTATAAACTAGTATTAACACGAAAAACATAGAGCTTACTCGTGTCTACGATTGGCGAACATCACCACATTTACTTAGTCTTTACTGCTACTAAACTACTAGAGAAATTATTTAATTATAGGTAAAGTTGGTGATTGAAAAAAATATAACTATTTCATACAAATTTAAGTAAAAAAAAATGCTTAATTTAATAAATGCGCGAATCGTCTAAATGCATTAAAAAGGAGTACATTCAACTTCGGAGTCATCAAAGCATGATTAATATCTACTTTAAATAAATATGCACTAGATAGTTTAAAAACATCTGCATAATTTCATCTTGCTGGAATATTGATAGTGAATAAGTCAATTCATAAATTAAATCAATCATAATATAAAAGTCTAATATATTCTATTCATTACGATGTCCGGAAACACGTCGTACAAACAAGAAACTGGTAAATCTACATCACACAAAGAAGCAAAAAAAAACTATCAGAGATATCGATTTTTTTTTTTGATTTTAAATTAAAATTAGGAGCCGGTCTACGCTACGACGCTTTTCAAAATACGGTTAAAAAGTTCTAATTTCAGACTCGATTAACTCGATAACGAAAGCTCAAATCAAAAAAGGAATTTCGCGAAATCGACTCCAAATGTAATGTGAATTCATCAATATCCCGCTTATACTGCGGGTTTCCAGGCATCATGTAAATATATATTTATTTTTTAAATATTGTGCATAAATATGCATCAAATATTTTCAAATCAATTCGTTGGATGTACCTCACTTACCATACTAATTATTCAATCACGTTTCGCGTTAACCGGTTTTACGAACGAAAACACATTATTTGTCTATAATAATAATAATTATAAAATTTTATAAGAAAAAAATGTAGAAGGTACCTGGTTCGCTTCCTAAAAACAGCTTTTGGAATTAAAAAGGAGCGTCTCAACGACCAAATATAGTGAAAGGTTAATGTAATCATATTTTAGCCTTGAACTCGAAGGATTGGTGAGTTTTTCAATGGATTTAACGTTGTACCTCTTCAACTTGCGGTCAGAATTATTACATAAAAGAATGTCCTCCGATGGGAATACCCATTTTGTAATCTTACATGTTGTGGTCATCGATATATATATATATATAAACATCTCCGTGAGAAATGTAAGAGATGGCGATGTCCTTGAATAAATAGAAGAAATTTAACCCATAACAAAACAAGGTTTTTTTTTTAAACAATGCATCTAATTTTATTAAAAGACTAAATAGCATAAAACAATTTATCTATCCGCATTTGTCTGTCTATGTGCTCATTTCTTCTAAACTAACAATGGATTATAATTTGGTTTTCACTATCATTTATAGAATTTCTTCCGGAAGGTACACATAATATAATACATGCAAATTTAAAAAAAAAGAGAGACAATTCGGTGATTTGTAATCAAGCCGAAAAAAAACTCTTTTTTTTACTATAACACATCTATCTTTATCAATAGACTAGCTGACGTGTGCCCGGTTTTTTTCGGGGACATGTGAATGGTTTGTCATAAAGTTTTGAGGTTGTGATGATCTCATAAGGTTTTGCCAGCGTTAGCAATGTAAGCGACCGAAAATATTTTTTTACGACTTGATTACAAAACATCGACTTTTGTCTACTTTCTATACATATAATATGCATTATAAATGTAGAAAACTTTCGGCCTTACAAGCCTTGCATTCTTTGCGGATCTCCACATTTCACACACGATTACACATGGTTTTATCACAAATATGCCTCAGGGATCTCATTTCTACAGCATTCAGTCTACTTTTATCCTTTTTCTGCCAATTCCATACCTCACTGCCATACATCAGGGTACGTATCAGCAATCTATTGTGATCTACGAGCTCCGCTTCTTTGGACATTTTTTTGTCAGCGCCAACCACATTCGGTCCTATATTATTTACCTGCATTTACCCTTCTTTCAGTATCTCTATCAATTTTTTCATCTCTCGTCAACATACTTCCCAAATTCACAAGCTCATTCACCTGCTCTAAGTATTCATCATTCACGACTATGCCTTTAAATCCTTAAAACAATTTCTTTTTAACTTTATCACATAGCCTGTCATGCCGATCAAACCTTTAAAATCAAAAACCAAAAACCAAAAAAAACTCAAAAATCTAAGAAATGCTCGTGGTGCATTAGAGGTCTTTTGTGATTTATAGTAGTTACTAAACTTTGCTAAAGCAATTTAAGTTATGTTTGAACTGAGTATTTTCATTCACGAGTGAACGTATTATTTTCCGTATTCCACCTTCATACAAAATACTAGTCGGATCTAAGTTTAGTAATTTTCATTGCGTGTGATGGCAGTAATGAACTTCTGACATGGTCCCATGTACAAGCGATAGAGCAAATTACTGATATCATAGATTTGAAAAATTTTATTTTATAAGCACACCAAAAACAAAAAAAAACGAGTTTTTTGTCAAGAAATTGGTTTTCAAAAACCAATTAAAGAAGTTCGACCAATAAAGAGGTAAACCCAAAACTCTAATCACACCTGGTGAATAATTCTCACATTTAGCAATTTGTGTTTTAATTTTGAGCAATACAATGATGTCATATGAAGTATTCCAGTTTACTGGGTATTTTTGAAATTTTATTGACCCTGACCTGGAGTGAGTTTAATAAAATAGATTTGGGATTTTTAATGACAAGCTCTGATCAAAATATTTTAACTGACCCTGGCCAATCTTTTCGGTATGCGTTAAAAAAATATTACAAAACATTTTTAGTACCTACAATACTTCTATTTTAAGCACATTTTTTTTATTTGGGATACCGCACAAAAGTGACTAGGTACCTGCCATCTACCTACTATCTGAACCCAGTGGAATTATGGCAAACCTTATGATAAAAATGTTGCAAGACTGAAAAAAGTGGAGGATGATAATAATCTATACAAATAAATAATGTATAACATTTAGTTGTTAAAATAATTGTAATCTATTAAAATAAAACACAAGTTATGGACTGCGAAAAACCTGAGCAATATATTTATTATTGAAACCATATATATGTAAAATGATTTGTTTTCAAAGGGACATTATCGTGGAATACCAAGATTCCGATAAAGCGCAGAACAACCGCTTGATCTTCCATCAATGCCTAATACCTTGGTTCTCATTAACATTTTAAAAGACATCTCTAGAACTGAATTTTACCTTGACCGTCTTCAAAATCAAGGATATAAATATTAGCATGATCTTTAAACAATAAATCATTGTTTAATTCTGCCCCCAGCGTTCACTATCTCCAATCTCATTGCAAAACTTATAATTTCCATTGTGCTAAGAAGTACGTATTGACTTATGATTCCAAAAAGCTGTCGGGCAAAAAAAGGCTGAAATTTTGAGTGTATCCTGTTTCTTTTGAGGAAATTAAATTAAATTTAAATGACAACATTTACGATTTATTGAATATTTTTTAAACGTTCAGCATACTTTCAATATATAGTAGAGACATAATTGGGATTAGGCAGAGGTGACCCCACATCTCTCGGCCCTATATGTATCTATGGTTTCCTTTTTATGACTACGAAAAATAAAATATTTCGGGTTAGTAGCATAAAGTGGATTAAAACAAATGTTAGTGTTTGTATTGTAATTATGGCTAGCCGCGAAGTAAATTCTTTTTACGAATACAAAATATTCAATCATGGTACACGCACATATTCCACCACTATACAACTAAAACGACTTTTCACAAAGATGTATGCACTATTTAATATCCTCCCTCCCATTAAAAACCATTAAAAAAACTACTTCAAACGAATAAGATATGGATTATGGACACGGGAAGGATAATTATGTATACAATGTTGCAACCAAACAAAGAATAACGCTAGTTTATGTTTTTTTCTTAATTTTTTTTTTTTAATTATCCTCTTGTAATATTTAAACATGCTTACAAAAACTTACTAAAAAAAAAGTACTTAAAAAAATTCACACACAAAACCATGAATAATGTTACCTTAGAACAGGGTACAGGGTAAAAAAAGGTGGGTAAGTACATAATTTAAGACAACATTAAAACTCCTGCCTCTGAGCATCTATAGCATAATAAAAAATTTTGCCTAACTTTATTTATCTCCATACGTATAGATCTTTGTTTCAGACAACCTGTTTTTTTTTTCTTTCAGATAAATACTATATAAAAGAATATTAAAAAAAATTAACGTCTAAAAATAAGTAATAAAGGAATCCTATAAAGGTGAATCCTGTACGTGGGTTATAATACATATCTACATAAATATAGTAATATTGAATGCATTTCCATAGTAATTAGTGTTTTTTAATCAGACGTGGAATCAAGGCATCCTTACACATCCTTTTCATATTTGATTAGCATCAATGAATAAACAAATTAATGTTTACCAATTGATAATCCATCAACAGTATTCTATTTAAAAAAAAATTGTAGGTAATACTAGCGCAGACTCGTCAGAAATCACACTTTTCATCAATCATCAAACGATTTTTTTTTTATTTTACCGATCAAGAATTATTGTATCCGGATCAACTGTCTGGAAGGCAACTAAGCAGACCATTTCACAACTAACTTAAGACCGGCAGCATAAAATCATTACATTTATGTACAATTATAAAATTTTAAATTTTAGAAAATACGTGCTCACCATCATAGTAACCTACTAACAAAAAAATTACATTGCTTAATCTATCTATCTTTTTAACAGTAGCTTTGTGGTATACAGTAGAGAAGGGTGGAAGAAGTCGTAGACGCCCGAGAACGACATTAGCAATAGCGAAGCGTGGCGGGGTGTCCTTGTTAATAATAACCGTTTAAAAATATATATTCCTGGACGTCGAGAAATCTGATCAGATTTCGTTTTATGTTTTGACCTCCTTTCTGAATGCAAAATTCACACGACAGCAAGTAGCTATTTGTCTGAATTTTAATCCGGGTTGTCTTCTAAGAAATATTCATTTGGTTCACAATGGGTGACATAATTTATATATTTATTGGGATAAGCAATAAATAACAAGAAATAAAAATATTGATCCTCACTCTTTATTATATCAAAATGCATTGGGAATTCGGTTGACCTATGCTAATTTATCAATCCGTTTATATGATTTATCCTTACAAAAATAATGCAATAACGCTAAATCACCCTTTGTAGGGTTTTAAGGATCTTGGTTTAAAAATAATAAAACGTTTTATTGGTCATTTAGCAATATTTCACGCTTTTATTTTGGTACACTTTCCTGGCAAAAAATTTACTCTGTAAAAGGGTTACACTACAGACTGCAGCCTGGATCAATTAAGGGAACTGTTCTCGTACTAGTAAGTACGTTTTGAAGCCATGAAATGAGATGATCCCCTGGATATAGTATGATGTGATGTCTCCTGGTATCTTCAAAATTCACTTGGAATCTATCCATAGTATTAATACACTAACGCCTCTTGGGCAAGCTCGCTACAAACGGAAGTGCTGGCGTCTATAATTTTTCAAACGGACTAAATATTTTCATCTTTAAAAATGTAGGAAAATGTCAAAAGTGTAAATGAATAAAATTAATAGTAGAATATGTTGTTAAAGTGGACTGAATATTGCCGACATTACATTTTTATACATTAAATTTATTACATTTATCTAATTCAATAACCACCATAAATTTTATCTAAAAACAAAATTTTCACAATATTTATCGTATTAAAACCATATATACAAGATTTGATAACAACATATGCGGATTTCTTTTAATTTCATGGTTTTATATTATGTATAAGTCTAACTGTCACATTTTTTCGTATTGGCACACTTGCATCAATGGATTAATTTTATATTTGTCGTCCCCAGTAGCGGTTCGTGGCCATTATCAAAGGGGGGTTCAATCAAAGTTTAGAAAGAAAGAAAAATAACATTCGCTCTCATAAAAATTTTAGATTTTTAACCAAGTTTGCAAATGCATAAAATATTTGTAAAAATGTACCTATGAAAAGTTAAAAAGCCCCAGCAACATTTTTTCCAAACAAGAATAATGGGAAAAAATTTTTTGTGCATTCAATACTAATTAATTACTTTTTATTGTGTTTCGCACACAAATATGGCATCATTTGAAAGTTATGTCGGGCATTTAGGAAATATAAGTAATACATATATTATATTTCATAAAAGCTCGGATGTCACGTGTACAATGTGTAAAGTTAGTGGAAGGTGCGTCGCATCAAAATAGGAATATATTGGCTTTGAAGATAAAGAAGTACGTACCTCGCACTCCATATGATAAATAAATACGAATATTTTGGCTTTGAAGATAGAGAAGTACCTACCTCTAATTCCACGAGATAGAATATTGCTGAAATATCCCCTAGGAATTATCTGTCCACAGGTGCGTTCTGATTCTGTTTCTCATTCGTCGTTCAAATTGTGGGAATATTATAATTCATAATTGTATTTTTTGTCTTTGCTACTGTTTGGGAGTTCGCCGCACATACGCTCCTTAGAGAAAACCGTCACTGATTATCCTTTACTAGTAAGTAAGACAATTGGGGCTAAAAAAAACTAAGTATTACACGATAATAAGAGAAGCTAACATTCCTAGTCACATGGAATCTACAAACAAATATGCCCACATTTTGTAACCAACAAAGCTTAAAACTTTCTTATGACATAACAGAGAACATTTGAGGACTCGCAAAATAAAGAAGAATGTTAATAAATCACCAAAAATTCACCGTGGAAAGTAGGTCATAATGAGCCAATCCCATAATACCGTAGCGTGCAGAGGAACTGAGTGAAGTCGCCGAAATGCCAATTGCTAACAGGACATGTCCAAACTAAAATAACAAAATTACGTGATTCAATAAACAGAGGTTACATAAGAATCATGTTATTAGATGGATTGCTTCCGTACCGGCTTAGCGAGAATTTATATACTATAAATCCTTTGACACTCACATCAATTTAAAATGAATTGTCTTCATCTGCCGTTATAATATTCGCATATGTTTGAGATGCTCATCTCATGACATTCTAAGAAAAAATCACAAATAGAATATAAGCAATTCCTACCAAATTGATCGACAGTCAAATTTAATTAATTTGGGTGGCAGCTTTGGGTATCGCCGCCCGAGAGCCATTTATTGGATAACAAACACCTTTGCCATAGGTCACCCCAAGTGGTTCGCTACGTTTGGTGAATTAGCAGGGGACGTCCGTCACTCCTGGACACACTAATCCCTAGATTCCTACCCTCCCTCACACATTTTTCCTTCCGAGAACTTCCTCTCCTTCCTTTCCTTAAAAAGACTCTCCACACAGCGTCCCTAAGGATGACATAGGCCCTGAGGGAAAATTGCGTTCAATAAATAATTTCGATATTATTTTGAAAGTGTTTATTGTTACTAGTTAAATAGCAAAACTCTAGTTTTGAACAATTTTTAAATAGTTGGAAAGTTATTAAGAAAGCATTATGTCGAAATGTTTCGAATCTGCAATATTATTTAATCGACTCAATATTATTAGCTTTGTAAGACTTGAATAAAATACAATAATATGAAAATAAAACCTGAATCAAAACATTATGTCACTTGATCATCGTTTGGGACAGAAATAAATAATTAAAGTTATGAACTGAAAACGTTCAACAAATTAATGATTTTTTAACAGAATGCTTTATTCGAAATTTACATCGCCAGAGTCTCATTTATAAATTGTAGAGTTCTAGAGTGTTCCGAGAAATAATCGGCATATAATAATAATTATAGTACCTACAGATTTATAACATCTATAAAAATAAAAATCTTAATGTTCGTTTGTTCAAAAGTTCTTCACCAATTGCTTTGGAATTTTGACACAACGTTGCATTCGAATACGAGTTTTTTTATATATCTATATTATGTAGATGTCACCTGTGACAAGTAAAAAAAAATACTTTTTGAAAAACAGCGCCATCTGTTGGACGTAAAAGCAACACGCGGTATTGTCTCTCTATTTGCAGAAAAGCCACAACAACGAGTAGCTGGGTACAGCTAGTTAATAATTATTATTTTTTGATATCCACGTGAAATCTATAAGTTTTATATTTTCTTTACTCTAAAAACAGCGAAAATAAGAAATGAAAAATTAACTAGTAAAGTAAATTTTATTTTCTTGCTTTTAAAATGCCGTGAATTTTTAAAATGCCGTGAATTTTTAAAATGCCTTTAAAACTTTCCTACTAAAAAAAAAATTATTTATAAAAATCCACGCTAATCTCCGAAACCGCCCAACCTATTTCAATGAAATTTTGTGAATTTGTATGGCTGGTATGATTTCTCATCAAAAATACATTCAAACACAAATTTTAAATTCCCTACATGGAAGACGGTCTGTGGCAGGACAACGACTTATATTATAAAATGCATTCCAAATGGTTTAGTTAAATTCTAACTGATTTCCAATATTGATATTTAAAAATTCAGCCTGCGTATATTTGTGCTCGCAAAACTCGAAAAGTAGTCCACCGATATCGCTGAAAATTTCAAAGTTTGTTTTTATTAGTGCCAGGAGTGGTTAGAGATGTTTAAATGGTAGAAGAAGTTGGGAACGCCCGAGGAATACTAAACGCAATATCTCTGTACGGTAATAAGATACAGAGTCGAATTCAAGTCGATGTAATGCAGTATTTTAACAGTGACATTATGGTATACAGTAGTGAATGATGGAAGAAGTCAGAGGCGCCCCCCATGAAAGACATTAGCAATAGCAAAGCATTGCGGGGATCCACTAGAATTTTTATATATTTTAGGTGTGACTGAGCCAAATCCTAATTGTATAGTACCGACATTTATTTCGGATATTAACTGTTGTGAAATTTTATCATCGAATTTCAGAGAAATGCGCGTTTGCCTGAGTGCGCAACCAAAAGCTGACAGAATGCATCATCGACAATAAGTCTATCTGGCGAGTTTCAGCTCGATCCGATTTTAAGATAGCATTTCAGTGATCCATTCATATATTCATTCAATGAAGAAAAAATGATCTAGACGTATTTAAAAATGGACTAACTTTAATTATACAATAAGGAATAAATTTTATTCTTTGATTTCAATATAAGGTAGGTGTTAAATAAGGATAAAAAAAGGACTGAATTTTGCATAAGCTTTGAATTATTGTTTTAACATTTGGTTGTTTATTTTAGCTGGACATACTAATTAGTGTAGAATTATGTTATCTATTTAGCGATTTAATTGTGTAGTCTTATAATAAATATTATTTATTGTGACATTTGTCGTTTATAAGGAAGTAGCAATGAGTAATAAGTTATTTTATATAAAAAAAATATAATGTTATCATTCATTTCTGTAAGTATTTTAGTTTTTATTATTGTAACAGCTGTTCCCGCGTTCAAGGTTACTAACAAACTGGATTGAAGCCTAAACTAGATTATTAACCTATTTTTATTTTTATGATATGTTAAGAATCTTTGAACATGGGTCATAATTTCTATTTTTGTGCGTTCATGCGTTATGTGAAATATTCCTGTGTAATCATTTAAATTATTCAAGTTCAATGAACTTTTAATTTTTTAAATTGGAACTGATGAGTATTAGTTATATTTTTTTTATCTTTCAATAACCAATAATGATAATCCTGCGTAAAAATGGTGTCTTTTGTTTACAATTTTGACAGACCTAAGTTTACTAACGGTGTACATTCGAATTGTAAATTTCTGATCTTCTCTAATTATTTTTTTTGATAGGCAATGATCATGGGGCAAATATTTTGTATTTATTTTTTCTTATAGCTTCACAAATTCTACAGTTTTAACATCCTATGATTTTTCAAATAAATAAACAATAAAAAAAACATTGAAAATCAATCGTGATAATTTATATTCTTTGATTGAAATAAATTTAACATAATATTGTTTATATTCAGTGGCCATCGATATACTAATTCAATTTGTGCCCACATGATGTACAGGTTGGGCCTTAAAGAGTTGGCGGTGTGAATGCAGTGCGGGCAGACGACTGAAAATGTTATCAACGAATGCCCGCTGCATTAACTCCCCGGCGGGATTGATGAAGTCCACACGGTTGATGAGGGCGACGCCTGAGGCCCTAGAATGGCTCACTGACAAAGATATTCCCTACTGACCCCCCCACCATACGAAAGAATATATTAAATTCTTAATTAATTAGAGATGCAAAAATATGAAGCACCCCGCCATAACTTAAGTTTTCACTGCGCAGATTTTCAGGGAAAATTCTTTTGGTATTGAATTTAATTAGACGTTTTCCGCAACTTTTTTTTACATTAACCCCACACAGGAAGCCTTGAGGAAAATAATTTCCCTCAGGGCCTATGTCATCTTTGGAGATGTTGTGTGGAGGGTCTTTTTAAGGAAAGGAAGGAAGTTTTGGGAAGGAAAAGGGTATGAGGGTGGGTAGGAATCTAGGGGTTAGTGTGTCTAGGGATGATGGATGTATGAATCTATCACTGCCGCTGCGGTGCAAGACGATGTGTCAAGAGAGACCAGCTGGAGAGGTCAAAGAGTCTCCCCAAGCTGGCCTCTCCCGATCAGGCCTAACACGCAGCAGATGAGCAAATTTTCCGTCGCCAAACTTGGACACACGTCACTCAATGAACCCGGGCAGCCCCTCTAAGTTACTAAACGTAGCGAACCATTTAAGGTGCCCTATGGCAGAGGTGTTGGCTATCCAGTAAATGGTTCGGGGCGACGGTACCCATACCCGTCTCCCAAATTGAAAATAGGCCTACGTGCTATTACGTAAGATGATTTCAAGTTTGTCGGAATAGCCAGATGATTCACATTTTGCTGAAGGCTATGGTAACAGGCTAACGTTTCCTGACTGTTTGTTTTCGGCCATCGAGGTGTCGCGTAATAAATTTATCTACCGCCAGATAAGATTTCTCTTTATTCTTAGCCCCTGGACCGAAATAACGAATTAATGAATGCAAACGGGCGTACATTTCGGTAGTTCGGTGAGCAACTCGGAGGTGTGATGAAAATAAGGAAGTATTTTTGGAGGACGAACTTAAAATAGTTAAAAGTTTTTTGAGACTACATTTTTTTTTATATCCAGATGAGTTTATTTATTAACAATAAGAAAAAATATTGAAATCTTGGATTAGACAATACAGCGACGATTTAACGATAAATGATTTAATCGTTATGGCTGCAGTTTTATTAATATGCGGTTTTTATTTTATTTTTTTCTTTTTTGGTTTTACTAAGCATTCTTCCCAAGGACTGACACTTAACTGCTGTGAACTTTTACAATATATTATATTTTAAATATCTTTTAAAAATTAAGAAGAAAAAGAAATGTTTTGATTGAGGATTGATCCTTCTTCCCCAGGGATTGACGAAAATAAGTGAACTACGCTATCACTTAAACCAAATTCTGATAGGATTGTACCGGGATTTATTTCGCATATTAACTGCTCTAAATTGTTATATTGTCAACTAATTTCAAAGAAATGCGTGTGTTTGTGAGTATCACCAAAGGAGATTTATAATTATACTTCAATACCGGTCCTGCGAGGATTAATAGGGCCCAATCGGGCAATACCGCCCCTAACCGGACCGCTTCATACATAACACACATTTCAACACAATCTACACATCTGCCCTGCCACATCTGATATTTGGCATAATACTCCAAACATTATTCAGTATTTGAACAAGGATCGGGCACAAAAAAGGGTTTAGCTTCAAATCTTAGGCTGCATACTATGTAGCTGATCAAATCATCAACTGTTATGATTAGTTACCATATTGCCAGCGAAAACAATGGGAAAAACTCTGTGATTTATAACACTTAGGCCCTGTGCACACGGAGCTACTCAAAAGAAATTGAACTGGTTTGTAATTAAAATTGAACCCAGAGATATATTCTTTTTAAATATGCGAAAAAATTATCAAACATCGTTTAATAATATTGTCTAGCTGAAGAAAGAACTAAGGGCCTTTCATAAGGGGTTGTTGTGTTGGCCACAGTATTGCATAGGAAAAATATAGTAGTACTCGTAGATAACATTCGTGTAAAATTCAAGAATATTATTTACAACTTCTCTTTTATCAATGTGATGTAAAAAAAAATCATGTACTCGTAAGTAGGGGTTCGAAAAAATTTCTAATAATTTTTTCACCCCCTTTATGAATGCTATAGCTACGTCCTTGACGCGACATCACGTATGGGCATTATCAACTTTATCTTGAAAAAATATAAATCAGAATGGTTGAATCTACAGGGTTTTCCAATAAGAGGTGTTATTTTGAATAGCCCGCTATTTCGGTAGATGTTACTTTTGAAGCTGTCATTTTTTGATATTTGACAAGTAGAAACTACGACATTGATAATAATGGAACGATACACGCTTTAACAACGCATTGAAATGATTAAAATTCACTTGAGTGAATCAAATGCAAATCATCTTAAGTGATGAGGCCCATTTCCACCTCGGTGGCTTCGTCAACAAGCAAAATTGACACATCTGGGGCTCGGAAAACCCAAGAGTTATTGTTGAAAAGCCTCTTTATCCTCAACGTGCGACTGTTTGGTGCGGTTTATGGTCCGGCGGAGTCATTGGACCTTACTTTTCGAAAATGAGGCTGGAGCAACAGTTACGGTGAATGGATTGCGCTATCGAGAGATGATTAATAATTTTTTATGGCCGGAATTGGAATGTATTGATCTGGATAACGTTTACTTTCAACAAGACGGCGCTACGTGCCACACAACCAACAAAACCATTGATATTTTTCGATTGAATATCAAAATAACACCTCTTATTGGAAAACCCTGTATTTCTTGATGAAAAAATTTTAGATACTTATTATTAGTGTTTTCACTGTTCTTATAGTTTATTAATTCTATTGTTATATTACAATGTAAACTTATTATTACTGTTTTAACTGTTCTTGTAGTATATTTTTTGTATTGTTATACTACAGTTTAAACTTATTATTTCTGTTTTAACTATTCTTGTAGTTTATTTGTTCTATTGTTATACTACAGTTTAAACTTATTATTTCTGTTTTAACTATTCTTGTAGTTTATTTGTTCTATTGTTATACTACAGTTTAAACTTATTATTTCTGTTTTAACTATTCTTGTAGTTTATTTGTTCTATTGTTATACTACAGTTTAAACTTATTATTTCTGTTTTAACTATTCTTGTAGTTTATTTGTTCTATTGTTATACTACAGTTTAAACTTATTATTTCTGTTTTAACTATTCTTGTAGTTTATTTGTTCTATTGTTATACTACAGTTTAAACTTATTATTTCTGTTTTAACTATTCTTGTAGTTTATTTGTTCTATTGTTATACTACAGTTTAAACTTATTATTTCTGTTTTAACTATTCTTGTAGTTTATTTGTTCTATTGTTATACTACAGTTTAAACTTATTATTTCTGTTTTAACTATTCTTGTAGTTTATTTGTTCTATTGTTATACTACAGTTTAAACTTATTATTTCTGTTTTAACTATTCTTGTAGTTTATTTGTTCTATTGTTATACTACAGTTTAAACTTATTATTTCTGTTTTAACTATTCTTGTAGTTTATTTGTTCTATTGTTATACTACAGTTTAAACTTATTATTACTGTTTTAACTATTCTTGTAATTTATTTGTTCTATATTATTATTACTGTTTTAACTATTCTTGTAGTTTATTTGTTCTATTGTTATACCACAGTTTAAACTTATTATTACTGTTTTAACTGTTCTTATGTTTTATTTGTATATACTGTAAAGTAAACAAGAATACCAAATATCGGTGAGTAAATCAGTATTTGGATATTTAGATAATTAAATGTAATTTGATTGGTTTAAGAAATATCTATATATTTTACAATGTAATACTGATAAATGACTGCTTTATTTCTAATATAAAATAATTTAAAAAACATCACCATCACAAGCTTATTGACCGGCCGCAAATTATATCAATAATTCGACGGCTTATATCTTCGGTACCTAACATATGGTATTTTCGCAAAATTCTGTCCTCATGCTATCTATGCTCTAATAATTAATATGATACATTTGTAAATAACGTGAAATTAATTTCACTGTTTGGTACTACCTTACTGTTTAGTCTATAGATTTCACCATTTAGAAAATTGAAACCACCATGAAAATTCCAGCAATATTCCCCGTTTCGGGAATATTCTCCGATAAAAAATTACCCACAGGTAAGTAAATAACGATTGCCAATTATTCTAGAATCATTGTTTTCTCACTCTCCAAGACGATGAAATACGTGCAGAGATTGTGGATTTTAGACAATCCGATATCTGCGCTTTAATTTTAATTATTTATAGATCTACAAAAATAAAAAATATGTTTGCTTTATAAAATAGTACCAAAATCAAATTTATGAGAGCAAATAACAGCGCAATTCTTACGCATTAGGAAGGTGTAATCATTAATATTTGTTTGTCTTATAATAAAGTAATTATGGTTCTCCTTACGGTAAACAAACGCTTTGTTAAAATTGTCGGCAAAATAACTTTTATGCAATTTTCATAGGACAAACGTTGGCATTTCGTAATTTTAAATACAACTATTTGAATTTCTATTTTGTTTTCGTGAATGACTTAATGAAAATCATGGAAGTGAAAATTAACACACTTCTGATATTTGATCGAGCTGAAACTTGGCCGATAGACTCGTTGTCGATTATATTACATTCTGTCAACTTACTTTGGGTGACAATCACGTACACACACGCGGGCAAATACGCATTTCTCTGAAATCGGATGACATTACAGCAGTTAATATACGAAATAAATATCGATTCTGCCAGATCGGCATTTAGTGAGGTTGGTGGAGTTGCAGAATACAGTACCTGGGTAAGAGGGTTCCATCCCCAGTAAGACCAAAAAAAAAATTAAAGTTTGAAATTTTTTTAAAAACCAATGGAAATGTTGTGAGGCTAAAAGTAGTGGGGAGGGGAAGGAGATGGGGGATAGGAAAGTGGGAAAGTACCAAGTGTTATGAGTTGCCCATACATACCTACATACATATTCGCGCGGCCGCGCGAGTATGTATGTATATGTACGTATGTATGGGCAACTCATAACACAAGCTATTCAGATCTCCACATTTCTCACACGATCATCTATGGTTTTACCCCGCATACGCCTCAGGGATCTCATTTCTACAGCACTCAGTCTACTTCCATCCTTCCTCTAGGGAGGTAATGATACATTTGTGAAATAATGGAACTAGTTCCGTTTATAAATTACAAAGTTTGATAACAGTAAAAAAAATCTTCATTTTTACGGATTGACTTTTAACCTTACAATATTGAAATTCCTTTTATTTCCTACTTCCATCATAGTAAGTGGAAAAGGTTGCTTGTTCAATGATGGAAGACTTAGCCAACTAATGATAAAACCCGCAATGCGTAGGTGACAATAAACTATCAATAATTTTTTATCATATTATTGTTCTTCTATTCTATGATGAGATAATAATCTTTCTTAGTAACCTCCATAAAGCTATACAATTAGAGGCGCTATTGCGTACTAATATCTCGCCGAAACGCGTTCCACTATTAGAACGCGATAAACAGTGCGCGTAGTTTTAGTTAGAGCCTTGGGAGAGTTGGAGGTCAATTGGAGGTAAAAAAGTGGAACCTCATTTCGCGCTTCATGTCTCATCTAAATATATACATCAATGGTTATCCCCCAGTTACATGACCATTATTATTTTCTATGGAACAAGCCAACAAGTGTTTTGTAATTGTAGGTATCCACAGGTGTCCAGTCGAATAAAGGTTCACATGTCTGCAAAATTAATGTATGTGTGTACAGCTATTAATGCGATAACAGGTACTAATCGTTAAAGATATTCTGTCCATCTAACTGGACCAGTGGTCAACAACTTGCATGCTAATTCAAATTTTTTTAACAATATTTAAAATATTCAAAAAATAAAAGTTTACGGTCAATCCGGCTTAACTAAATTTTTTCAAAGAGGCGTACAGAGCTTTTTTATGTGAATACCTCACAAGAGTCCCAACTGCTCTCAATTTCAATCTGGATCCAGTGAGACTATGGCATCCCCGATTGCGGTATGTTGTCAGGCTGAATGTTGCGGGGAGGGGGAGGAAACGAAGAAGAGGAGGATGAGTAAGGAAGTTCCTGGCTCATCATATCTGGTCACCAAACATGGCTAGAGCTATTTCAAGCAGCGCCTGATTCTGAAAGGTAGTCTTATACCAGGGCGATACTACCTAGTATATTCCACTGTGGAACGTGACGCAAATATAATATACCTACACTATTTTAAATCATTAAATTGTTATTTACCTAACACAAATAAATGAACTATAATTTACTTTCGCACACCGGGATTTGAACTAGTCACCTCCGGATAGCAAGTTGAAAGCATTAACCTCGAATACGGAGGCTGTCAGAGCTGTTTTACGAGAATCCTAAATGTTACTTGAGCAATGATGGACGATTTGTTACTAAAATTGTATGGTATTTTTATAGTGCAGTCCAATTTCATTTTTATTTTATTTTAAAGGCCCTGAGGGGTTTTACACAATAGTAGTATTATTTTTTTTTTAAAGTACAATGAAAATAAATTTAATAAAATGCGCAAAAATAAGGGGTAACATAAAATAATTGATCTGCCAGTATCCACCTAATCAGCGTTAATATTAATAAAAATCTCTAAAATAAGTACTTATAAACTAGATTGAAATAATTTGCACCTAACGGTCTTCGAAATCTGTTATGTTCTTTTTATTGTAAAATACATCCATGTCGTTAAAATGTGTTGTTACTAAGACTGTGTCAACGTTGTATTGGGGAACGGTATATAGATTCATTATCAAATTTTAATGTCTTTCTAGTCGTTCGTTTAAGCACGTGTAGATTGATTAAATATAGGTGTGTGTACAACAATCGAATTGAGAGTTTAATAGCTTTGATAAAAAGGTTGTCCTTTTTAGATCATTCTTTCCACATTATGTAAGTATTCTTGCAAGCCGTAAACAAATAAATAATGGATAAATTTTGCCTACAGTTAAAAATGGTTGTACATCACTGGTGTAGCCGCTTCAAACATAACAAGTTAATGTCATATTTATAATAAAACATATTATGTTTTGTACTTTTAGTATCCGATGGGTGAGGAAGAAAGTATTGTAGTGTGTTATGTAACTCTCTATAACGCACCTCAAAAGACAGACTTCTCAGATATAGCATAAAACTGACCACTCAATAGATAGAACATACAAGATTGGTATTAAATTTGTAGTGTGTTATGTAACTCTCTATAACGCACCTCAAAAGACAGACTTCTCAGATATAGCATAAAACTGACCACTCAATAGATAGAACATACAAGATTGGTATTAAATTTGTAGTGTGTTATGTAACTCTCTATAACGCACCTCAAAACACAGACTTCTCAGATATAGCATAAAACTGACCACTCAATAGATAGAACATACAAGATTGGTATTAAATTTGTAGTGTGTTATGTAACTCTCTATAACGAAGAAAGTATTGTAGTGTGTTATGTAACTCTCTATAACGCACCTCAAAAGACAGACTTCTCAGATATAGCATAAAACTGACCACTCAATAGATAGAACATACAAGATTGGTATTAAATTTGTAGTGTGTTATGTAACTCTCTATAACGAAGAAAGTATTGTAGTGTGTTATGTAACTCTCTATAACGCACCTCAAAAGACAGACTTCTCAGATATAGCATAAAACTGACCACTCAATAGATAGAACATACTAGATTGGTATTAAATTTTTAGGAAAAACATTTTCAAAATGATTGTGCTTTTCTACGACAGTGTTGATGTTAACATTTCTTTGCTTATCAGAAAAATTAAAAACTTTGTTACTTGTTGTGAAGTATTTTTTTTTTAATTTCACTAAGGTAACAGAAATAGAAAGCAATAAAATTATAAGTAAACACATTTTAAATGTGTACCAAGACTGCGACTGAATCTTTTTCTGATATTTCTGTTTCAAATATTCATTTGAGTCGCTAAAATGGTTTTCAATGATTAAATATTTCAATCTGAGGTTGGCAGTTGCTTTGGCAGTTAAGCGGGTATAAATAATAAAAAAAATCGTTAAGTTATTCCAAAAATAATATGGATAATATAGAAACAGGAAATGTAAAAATTTATAAGCACAAAACACATTTTAAATGTGTACCAAAACAGCGACTGAATCTTTTCTGATATTTCTACTATAAATGCTAGGACAAATAAGCACAAAACATATTTCAAATGTGTAACAAAATAATTAAAGATAACACAGAACAAGTAATACAAGAATTTTTAAGAAAAAAATACATTTTTAAGAAGGTATTGAAAGACTCTCATTACGACGTTGAGTAAGTAATTAAAAAAATAATATACCATAAAATTGGAATACAACAATTTATTCCTTCCTATATTTAGAATATTTTAAATAACTTGATTGAGGATGGCCATTTTTCTCATTGAGTCTGGTCCATTATACGGTATTGTGTCTTTGCCACATATTTTTTTATTGATATCTGCATACAAATAATTAATGATGAGGGGCGCAGTGAATTTAACAATTGCATTCATCATTTTTTTCCCCCACAATTAATCCAATCAAAACACTCAGATTTGGCAAAAGTTTCATTAATTAAAGGGACAAGATGTAATTTTTCACAATTATGACTAAGTACATACTCAAAAACATAATTAAGTCAAAGCTTCTCTGTAACACTGTATTCAGGCCATAAAATATATGGATCACCAATGCAAGATGATTTAAATTTATCACAACCTCGTATGAATTTCAACACCTTTTTTAATAAAAATCCTGCAACATAAGAGGTATACTTATAAAAGAAAAGAAGTTGCATTTAAATTTAATGTGGAAGAGGTGAATTGAGCATAAATAAAACTAAAAAAAGCTTTGCTTGTGATATTTTTTTTTTACAAAGAATGAGCTTTAAACTTGAAAGAGTCCTCCAAGCAGGTTCTATTTCTATAGCAAGTTGCCATAGCGAGGCGTTCCTAAGAAACATTTTTTTACGTTGGACATACAGCTTCTGCCTGGTACCTAAAATCTCAAAAAAATGTTCTTCTTCCTGCGAGAAAGAGCTGCAGTTGGCCTATCGGAACTTAATATGCACTTCCTTTTACCTAGAAAAATACAATATTTCAAGCCAATGATTAAATTATCCAGAACAAAAGGAAAAAAAAATGAAGATCAAACAATCATCGTTTTTCCATGTGGCGACTAAATTACTGCCCCTGGGTCCTACAGAAATACTGAAAAAAAAATACTTTAGTGGGCGAAGGAAAGGAAAAAAGATCTGCATATTTGATTGCATAACAAAATTTTAGAATATTATTCCTTTACAAGTAACATAGAACAGATGTTTACCTTCTTAATCTTCCTTGATCCTTTTAGCAGAAGGAACTACACCGCTGGTACAAGCTCTGCAATAAACATATTTATTGCATTAACTAAAGTTTGTGAACTAAACCTACAACATTATTCTTTTTCAGGTAACATAGAACAGATGTTTGCCTTCATAATCTTCCTGGATCCTTTTAGCAGAAGGAACCATACCGCTGGTAAATGGGATGATATTACTCTCTGGAATAAACATATTTACTGCGTTAACTAAAGTTCGTGAACTAAACTTAATATTATTCCCTTTCAAGTAACATAGAACAGATTTATACCTTTATAATCCTCCAGGATCCTTTTGGAAGAAGGATTTATATCTCGCATGACGTTATCATGGTCTTTTATGGCATCACACCGTTCTGTATTGTAGGGCCCTAGCGGAACACGGATGGGGTATAAAAATAAATTCAATTCTGAAGTGAAATGAAGTTACACATTACATGGAACACTGAAGACAAAGGGAGATTCGCACCTGTATTTTCGTCACAACTACGGGTCCGATATTGTCGTAAATCCGGATACTTATTCAGTGCCGGGAAGATATAACGTTAGCAGTGCGGAACTTCTAAGTGATCCATTCTGCTTTTTGTTTCCGATGGAGAAATGCGAGCCACAAACGAACGCATATCTCGCTAATATTGGGTACGATATGTATTCAAATCTGTCGATTCTCCATGCCCATTGGCGTAACCTGCTCTCCTCAAAGCTTCCGTGGTTTGGACTCCCAAGTTTGGACAAGAAGATAAATAAACCACTTACGACAACAATCAACACAAAATATGAATCTGACAGACGACGCTTCAATTAGGATGGTTTCCGAGGGAATCGGAGCGTAACCTATATTTCTGTTACACGGGTCTTATGCTGGAAAGAGTGAGAGATCAAGGGCTGTAAAGACGTCATAAAATAACCCTAGAAATTTCCGTGTCTTTTCTTCGGTTTCAAATTAGGATCGGAGTTATACCCCCTGTTTGAGACCATACTTGAATTATTTTTATTGTCAAACAAATTTTATGTTTTATTTATTCACATATAGTACATAAGCACCACCAACCCGTTGGGCAATTATGAGAGACATTCTACACAGACAACAAATACCCTTAGAGTCGTTTTGGGAGATATATCTCCAAACCCGATACGGTCTTAAAAAAGTTATGCTATATCATTTAAATATAAATGTGATAATATGATTTAACAGTGTTAGAAAGAGAGAATACCACGCTTTCGGTTTGCTCACAAAATTTACCATAGACGCTCCGAAATAATTTGAAATAATTCTATGAAAAAACATTTAGGACGGGTTGTTACGGAGAATTTTAACAATTCATCAAATTTCAACGTTCATTTTCGGGTTCTATGAAAGTCCTATTCAAGTACTGTTATTATATCATTATAGGCTAGTTACTTGGCAGAACTAAAATAATAACAGAACTTGAAAAAATCTTTCACATAACTTGAAAATAAACATTGAAATATGAAGAATTTTTAAATATCCGAAACAACCCATCATTGAAAAACATTTGTCAAGGTTTGCAAATTATTAATTTTTTTATTATGTAATCATTAAACCGCAATTAAGCAGTTTGTCAACATAATAATAATATAAAACATAAAAAAGTGAAGTAACGATAAATCTTTGTCTAATTAAATATCTTTTTTGGTATCGTGAAAAGTGGTAATTGCTGTTTACACGATATAACCATCGCTAAGCAACTCTATAAACTTTATGATTGGGTTCAAAATTTAAATATTTTTAATATTGCTAAAATCTGAAAGAGTCTTTCACCTGCTTTAAAAAAACAGTATTTTATTTTGAAATACTTTCAAAACAGCAGTCTTATATATTTAAAAAAATATATATATCTAATTTTATTACAACATAATAATATTGATTTATATTATATTATAAAAACTCTCCTGGTGTTGCTTGTGCTTAGGAGAGGAAATCTTATAAATTACAACTACTTGTGTTTATCATTATTCAAAGATATAAAATGTTTTTTTTAAGGTGTATACGTGATAATATTGAAGACGAAGTTTAAAGTTTAAATTGAAAGGTTAGAGGGTGAAGTTAAGTGAAAAATTAGACAGATATTTAGTTCGAATATATCGAATGTAATGCGAAAATATTTTCACAGTTCACATATGAGAAGTAGAAGTAAATGTCAGAGGCTTTAGGGGTAAAGGAAATTTTATAAGGCCGTCCCTTTTATCTTGGATGGATTTTGAAACCTTACATAGGAGGCCCTGAGGAAAATAATTTCCCTCAGGGCTTATGTCATATCTGTGTGGAGGGTCTTATTAAGGAAAATAATTTTCCTCAGGGCTTATGTCATATCTGTGTGAAGGGTCTTATTAAGGAAAATAATTTCCCTCAGGGCTTATGTCATATCTGTGTGGAGGGTCTTATTAAGGAAAATAATTTCCCTCAGGGCTTATGTCATATCTGTGTGGAGGGTCTTATTAAGGAAAATAATTTCACGCAGGGCTTATGTCATATCTGTGTGGAGGGTCTTATTAAGGAAAATAATTTCTTGAAAGTTAAGAGGTATGACGGTTGGGTAGGAATCTAGGGATCAGTGTGTCCAGGAGTGTCCACTGCGGCGCAAGGCGATGGGTGGAGAGACCAGCTGAAGAGGACGAAGGGTCTCCCCAAACCAGCCTCTCCCGATCTGGCACGCTACCCAACTGGTGGACAGGCGCTTCCTGAACACACATCACCCGATGAACCCGGGTACCCCTGCTAAATCACCAAACGTAGCGAATCACCCAGGGTGACCTATGGCAGGGGTGTTGGTTATCCAATAAATGGTTCCTGGGGCGGCTGTACCCAAACCCACCTTCCAAATTAAAACTGTATTTAGTAAATACATATTTAGTAATAATTTCGATCCGCAATATTAACCATTTCGTTTAAAGCTTAATAGCGAAATAAAATATCCTTCAACCTTTTAAGATTAACGACATCATAGCCAATATTGTGAGCTTTTGAATTAGGGGAAGGGAGGGCAGGATGGAAGGCTTAACTTTAAGATGTAAAAAAGATTAGAACAACATAATATTAATCCTTTATATTAATAAGTCTTCAGAGAGATCTTACATGCTTATAAAATTGCGTTATTAAAAATAATTAAAATTGAGTATAAAATCTGTTAAGACTCATAAAAGAAAAACAGGAATAATTCCATCTTGCCCTAACCCTGAGGGCAAAATGGAAAGCATATAAGGGCAAGATGGAATGAATAGGATATCCTTGCATTTTACAATTGACACATAAAAGACAACCGTTTTCTATGTCTGAACATAGTTCATGTGCCCAACCACAACACTCTGGACACTATACCCAGTCCTCTGTGGGCGGTTCCACATATGCTTCTCCACATAATACACACAACACATCGTCTTGTGTTGACTGCTCCGGATGTTGTAGTATGTTCTCATCTTTTTCTGTCCTTTTCTCCTTTCCTTTACTTGCTACAATGCCTACTTGTGTTTTGCCTTTTGTAGAAATTACTCGAGGAGGTTTAGAGGCACTAGTCTTAACACCAGTCTCATCCATATTATAGATGTCGTCGGGTCGTGACATAAAGGTATTTTGAGTAATAACCATTCATAGGTTATCATAGAACCGATCCACCTGCGTGCGATTAAAAGCAGAACAACGAGCTAAAGCTGTGGGTCCTGGTGTCCTGTAATTTAGTTAGTGATGCCTTTTCATAAATCCGTTAAGCCATGATCCCCCAGCCTTCTCACATGAAAATGGATGCGGTATTTGTTTTGTACCGCCACTTCATAAGCAAATTGCTATAGACTTTCTTTTGTTAAGCCGTAAAAAAGGGTGTCCCGTTCAATGGCAAGGTCACAAATTTTTCTCCCAAGTTCTTTCGAAACAACAGTTTGAAATCTACCTAGGTTTTTGGACGTGATACCTTTTTTGATATAGCGGTGTAAGTTCCGATCGCAATTCCATATTTCTATGAAGCTGCGCGTATTGTAGTAGTTACAGCTTCGTTCATCGCTATCTGCCAAGTCAAGATCCAAGATCCCATGTTGCTCTTTCTAATATACTTGTACACCATCTATAAAGAGAATCATTCTCAATTAGTTGAAAAAAATTAAAACAGAAATCAAAATAATTGCTCGCGGGCAAAATGGAAACTATTCCATCTTGCCCATAAGCTAACTGCCAACAATAATATCAATATCTTAGAAAATCCTTTAATTTTTTTTCCTCTTTAAATATCAATTCATACAATCTATCCCTTATAGTTAGTGTTTATAAAAACAAAATGGTAGTATTACTTACTTTGTATGAGTAATCACACTTTTAAGTCCACTGATTTTGTAATAATTCGTCGCGAAAATACAAAACACGCGTGTAAGTCGCTTGGTGGCGCGAACCGAACCGAGTCACCGGACATAAATACAACATGGGCGCTTATATCTGTGTGCGTAGAGACACGGGCACTTTGTCGCGCGGCTTGCGATAGGTAGATAGTTTCCATCTTGCCCGCTCCTTCCATCTTACCCTCCCTTCCCCTAACATGAAAAAAATCACAATTTACGCTGCAATGACACTTTACGACCGTATTTCAGGATAAATTCCTAGAAACCTAAATAATAGCTACATTAATGTAATGTTTATGTTGATATTATTACATGGCAATGATGTGTAAATAACGTTCATCCTATCACCTTTCAAACAACCTTCTCATTTATGTATCCTTTTCCTTACATACAATTTACTTGTTATTTGAATGCAAGTTTATCCTTGCCACCTTTATATCTCTTCTAGTACCTATAGTTATAAGATTCACTTCTAAAGATGATGTCGATGATTCCATCCGTCAAACTAAAGGTGACTTAAACAGAACAATTTTAGAAAATTACCTAGTTCTATTAAAATTACTTCTTCAATTATATTTATATTAGCGCAGATCCGTGAAAAATAACTTCATATAATCGTTGACAATTGAATGTTAGCTGAAATTTCAGATCCTTTGAAAAATCATGAAATAGAACCAACCCTGTAAAGATTTACCCATTAGCCCCAGCATTCTGAATTTCAACTGATTTATAACATATTTCTCTTTAACACTTTTAAGTTTTTAAGATCCCAAAAAAATATATGATATTTTTTTAAGATAATGTTTGTACAGATACATTTGTACAGCCGAAATGGTAAATATATGAAATTCCCTCGATAGAAAAAAGTAAAAGTCATTTTTTTTCTGTTATTTAATATGTTATATGTATGAAAAAATCACAGTGTATCTTTAAGATGTTTGCTCTATCGTGTTTTGTTAAATATTTTCACCATTTCCGCTTAATTAATTATTATCGTTTTTTTTAATATTTCTAACTCTTAACATTCATCTACATATCTCCCTTTTTAGCAAACCATCTTTGAACTCTTACTACGGAGCCTGCAAAAGAAACAATTATATTTGATAACGAATAATTTTCTGGTTAAGAAACTATTATATTTTAAGGAGGCACACAATCAGTTCTAATTTTGAACGTGACACTTAAATTCAAAATAAAGCTGAGTTCATTGAACCAAAGTTACACAAACAGACAGGCAGACCCACAATCGAAATAATATTTTTGATGATATATGTCAATGTTGAACCAAAAATGAGAGAAAGAAAAAATAAACTTGTTTTTAGAATATTTCAAACAAAAAGCATGAGCGAAAACACATATTATTAGTACACAGGAAAAATAATTCTTATGCCTAATTCCTCCAAAAACAAATTTAAATTGACTGGGGCTTCTAAATTGTTGTTAACAAATTAATAAATACTCCGACAGAAAATTCAAGCTTTGGACAAAGACACTACCAATACCATGCTATAAAAGCTTTCAACAGTGTAAAACTTGAAATTAAAATTTAGGAAAGTAAAAATAAATTCACACACAAAATTACGAAATGGATTAAAGAACAAAAAAGACAATATTACCAAAATGTCATAGCATAAAATAAAAATAAAATCTACACGTAACACACAAAACCAATATAAACACACATCACTCACAAACACACAAGATCATATTTTAAATGTATTATTTTCTCTTTAAATGTATTATGTAGATTATTAGATTATATTTTCATATTATAAAATGAAGGCCTCAGCACGGGCAAGCCACCCAGTGAGGCCAACATTACTGGAAATGTAAAAAATATTGTACCAAATAAAAAAAATATATATATAAATTTTTGGTCTGTGAGGCTAGTTAATTTTTTATTTTATTGGGGGTAAAATATTGAAGATTATAAACCTCTTTGTAATGTTTAATCATTTACGAATATAATGTCAAGAACTCTCAATGAGTATATGAAACAAACAGATACAACAAAAATTAAAAACGGTCGCAACTTAGACTCGAATTTAATATATTTTTTAAAATTAATAACATTATGAGCCTCATTATCTCTCTTCTCTGCTCTATTGTATTTTTCCCCATCAAAGAGCGGGTTCTCCAATCCAATGCATTTTATAAAAAACCGTAAAACAATATTAAGTTTAATTTACGAGCTCTGGATTTAAATAATTTATTTCTTGCTGTCCTCCTAAAGCTATTTATACGAATTATTTCATACATTGTACACTTCTTTAGTAAGAAACCAGGTAGAGTATAATTTGCCTATTTGGTCCCCATTGTATAAAACGCATTCTGACAATATTGAAAGGGTACAGCACAAATTTCTAAGATTTATTAACTTTAAACTGAATATTCCAATTCAAAATATTGACTATGTTCTATTGATGAAACAACTTAACTTAATAACGCTATCAGATAGGCGGATCATCTCTGACCTTGTACTTTTAAATAAAATTATTAATAATTCCATTGACAACCCTGAAATTCTCGCCAAAATACAATTTTACGCACCGACTAGATATACGAGGCAAAGTGCTACATTTTTCAGTGACAATTTTAAAACCAAACTATTAAGCTCATACACCTATAAATAGACTACATCATTTTGGCAATAAATTTGGGAATATTGTAGACATTCTTAAAGATTCCGTATTAGTTATAAAACGAAATCTTTTTAATCATTTTACTGAGATGTATGAATTCACAACGTAGTGAATACACCTTTGTTTTTATATGTATATTTAGCTTTCCGTAATCCACACTATTCATTTGAATTTACCTTAATTTAATCAAAAATCACAATTTATTGTAAACTACAAATGGAAGTGTGGCAACTATCGCCGAGGTAAGATCAAATTGCACGGACTACCAAAGGGGATGTCTCTGGTCGCTGTGCGTAGATACGATCTGCAGTAGTATGGGTGAACTATGTTGGCGACACGCGTTGTGCGTACGGTTTCATACTAATAATCTTTAATCGTCCTTGTTTATATTATCTATGGATAATTTTAATTTATAAAATTTTGTCTTCTTTTATAGCACCCCTTTTGGGATAAAGTCAATTCAAGGGCGCTGAAATATTACAACACTGATGACAAAGGTCTATTGCGTTCCCTTTTACCGGTATCTAAATGGAAGGAGCTCTCATTGATACCTTCGAATAGTCAGGAGATACGCCAAACGCTTTCCCAGCATCCTTATACAGTTAGCATTTACCGCACGTGAACGCGTCAATGAAATGACCTGTCAATTTAGAGCAAAGCAAAAATTCAAATAATGATTTCTTAACCAAAAGTTCATGGCTCTGGAGATAATTGCACACTTTTTTTTATTATTCTTCAATTCATAGAGTTAAAATCATCATGGTATGACCTTTATGAGAAAGCGATTAAGATACAATTTTTATTAACATGAACATGAATCGAATACTAATAATAATTTGGCATTCTCAGACTATAAAAATATTACCATTCGTTATTTCGGCTACTGGCATTATACCTAGCTCTCTCATTAAAAATTTAGGCGTATTAGATCTATCCAAAAATTTATATATAAAGATGCAAAAGTCGGTAATTTTAAATACATGTAGGATAACGGAAGATTTTTTAAATATTTATGTTGAGGGATCAGTAGGATTTATAGGCCTTGTTAGAAGTTCTATCGAGCCGAACCCTCTGATATGAAAATATCTGGAGTCGGTGAATTATTGTCCCATTTGATCGCTGGTGAGTTGACGTGTTGTTCTTGTATTGTTTTGTATGTATTTTGCTTATATAATGCACTTGCATAGTGTTGATTGACTAGATGATCATTTGTGGAAAAGTGTGTGGAAGGGTTTAGTTTTTCCTGTGGAGAAGATTTGTTCCGACATCCTGATAATACGTTTTGTTTTACTAAAATTTTATTAAGAAACAATCAAATTCATTCATTCGTAAAAAGTCTGCAATGGCATTTTTAACCGGATTACGAATAATTTGAAGAGATTTTTAATAAATTAGCAACATTCAATATTATTAAATTTGTCCGTGGGCTCCCCAACTGCGTAGCGGGCCGGATTGGGAGGGATGGATTCATCTGTCATTCCTGGACTCCCAGATTCTTACTCACCCCTTTTCACCTTTTTCCTTCTCAGAACCTCCTCTCCTTGATTTTCTTAAAATACTCACGAAACATCCAATAAATGACACAATAGAGCTAATTTTTAAAAGTTGTTTTATTATTCATTATTATCTCAATAGCCAATTTACTCCCTACATTCCTTTCAATCATTTCCTTCCGCTTCCAACTTCCTTAACCCCAAAGTTTCGGCAAAGACCAGATTTCGGGCAGTTAGGTTAGGTCAGTTTAGACTAAGTTAGGTGTGAAAATCAAGTAAAAACATCATGAAAATTTCAAAAAATATATATTTTTTTAATTCAATTTGAAAAATCAATTTTGGATATAATTTATTATTTTCTCAGTTTCCATGCCTTCTAGCCATCCTTTGCAATAATTGATTAAAATTAGGAATTTAATGTCAACACATTCCTATTTGCAAGTTTGCGCAGCCGATTTCAATTGATGTGAATAAATCCATGAGCAGCATCGAAATTCTCCAAACTAATGCAATTATTATTATAAATTCGTGCGAAAATTTGTAGAGGTGCCTTATCCATAGCAGAGATTAAAAAAGTTCGGTTATTTAAAAATGTCAGACGAGGTTTGGGTCAGACACTCCTAAGCCACAAGAAAACAAAATAAAAAGACGTGAAAAAACACTTATCAGTAGAAAGATACAAGTATAAAAGTTTTATGAAATGTTAGGTCAAGTGTTTTTTTTTGCCTTTTTGCGTGTGCAGCTGTATCGGAGGTAAGAGGTCGTGGGTTTACAATGGGAAGATGAGCGAATATATTCATATAGTCTCCGTATAAATACTTTCACTACGTTAGGCGACCGACACTCGCGCCATGTCTGTGCTGCGGGGAACATGCCCACTGAGGCGCGTCTGAAACCGAACCCTCGACTGTAAACAATTTTAAAAATCGCAGGACTTTTCCAATCATTGGACCAACCCCTGTATCAAGGGTTGTAACGCTCGTTTTCTTACGCGGGTCGTTCTAAGTGGACGATTCGCTTTGTAAACCTCCCCTATTTTGAAGGGAGTGTTTTGAGTTAATTTAATTTGTGATTTTAAAAGACTAAAGTGCGAGTGAAAACAGACTTGTGATTTTTGCAGTTCCCGCAGTGGATTGTGAGACAATATATAAAAGGTAGGATTTTACTAATAATGTGTTTTTATTATTCATGGCTAATGTTTATATTTTATTTTATTGCTTGTTTAACGTCATTAAATCACCTATTTTAAAAGCAACTAAATCAGAATAAATACGAATAATGCGCAAAGAACGAGTTATAAAATGGAACATAACATCATTTACAAACAACACATAATGTACCTAAGTACACTCAAAGCTTGTAAATGGGATTCCCCGTAGCGCAATACAAATAAACTCCATGGGCTAAATTTATTATATTGCTAATGGTGGCTTATTGTCATACCTTTATCTAATATAAACGTTTACAATGTAGATTCTTTCCATTTTCAAATATTAAAAATACATAACATAACTACTACGTAATTATATAACATCCTAACGTTTCATATATTATGCAAATCTTACTTTACTTCGGCTGAAATCCTTTAGAAATTAAAATGCATAATATTTAATTGATTTTTTTAAAAAGCTTTATGTGTAAATGACTCGAACGGCTTAGTGATCTTTGCGTTGATAAGCGCTTTTGACCCATTAGCGATGAGTTGTTTATGAATGCGGTTTTCTTAATGGTTTTCATTGATGGTAATTTCCATAATACGTGCATTTTTTGGTGTTCAAATATAATTAAAAACATTAATATATATTAAACATTAAAACTTTAGTAAAATAAGGCATTTTGTCGGCATATTGTAAATATTCAATATCAAAGGTTATATTAACAGTTGAATCAGATTTTTACATGACAAAATTAGATTAGAAGGTTACCCCGTGGTCGAAGAGTGAGGCTTTCGACTAGCAAGCTGGAGGTCGCGGGTTCGAATCCTGGCGTGCGCAAGTAAACTTTATTTGATTAATTTGTATTAATTCACAAATTATTTATTTGAAATAATATATACTCTAAGTATCGCTCTGGCTTAAGACCACCATTCTGAATTGGAACGTTTGGTGACCAGATCTGAATATCCAGGCACTTCCCCACCTTTCGTATCCCCGTCTTCTTCCCCACCCTACTACCTTCAGCCTCACAACATACCTCAATTGAGGATGCCGTAGTCTCACTGTCTCCAGACGGTTGGGAGAAATTGGGACTCTTATGCGGCTTCGCAAAAACAAAAGATTTCTCCATATTAATAAAATAAATATTTTGATTAAAAATGTATTATTCCGCTTTAAGAAACTTGTAAGGAATCGAAATTAGGACAGAAAATAATACTGATAAAATGCACCTAAAACTCAGTTATCTAAACGTGAAGAAAATAGCTAAACATTTTAAATGTATGTAGAAATCAAAATTTTTGAAAAAGCATCATGAAAATATAATTCTTTTCATTTAATACAATTAAGTCATGCACTAAAGTATTCCAGACAAATTAATAATAACCTTTGTTATTTTTAATAACAATGAAATTATTGCAAGATTTCACATAAACTGAATTATTTTGTAATGCAACATTTGCTAATTACGTTAAAAATTAAGATAATTGAAATTAGAGGCTTTGGTGAGGTTGAATGAGAAATTTGTTTTCTTGTATTCATAATGTAATCAGGTTTATTTAACTTATTATGATGAACACCACTATAACAAAAAATAAAGACCTTATGCCTACTTGATGATTTTAACATAAAAAAATTAAAATTATGTTTCTTGGTGAAAAAAAAAATTTACTAAAATAATAATAATTTTTGTATCAGATTTTGGAAAATGTCTTTAAAATCCTCAAACCTCAAATAGATTATATAAATGTCCCTTTCGTGTTAATTTTTTAGTTTTGTAGTGTTGCTATTTTTTCATTATTATTTAAAAATAAAACAAATAAATTGTATTAAATGAAGTGCCTTCAAAAAAAAAATGCGCAAATTACTATTAAGTCTTGCAACATTTTGTGGTTTACGTGCGTACATCGAAACACTATTTAGCTGTTAACATCTTTAATATAACCAAATATTGTCTCGTTTCAATATTTGTATATAGGTTTTACATATTCTTTAAGCCCAATTGTCTTTTAGTTCCTTCACACTATGACCTGACCCAGTCCGCCGTTAATTCACCTGATGAAACGCATCTTTAGTTTACCGGATCTCACATAGTGCATTATAATAATTTACCATTACATCACAGCAGATAATTGAAGAGGTGATTATATCACAAAAAGGCAAAAGGAACAAAAGATTATTAAAAGTCAGTTGTGCCTCCAAATAAATCAAATCATTTATGAGAACTGTGAAACTTCTTGGATATTTTGTCAATCAAAAAGACCTTTCAATATGAACTGATTTCTGGTTATTATATTTGTAAAAAGAACTATCAGAGGTTGGCTCTCATCTAGGCGATTTTCACCCTGCAGGTTGAGGGTGAAAATCGCTGATAGAGGCAGTTCGCTATATTATATATCAGTTAGTTATATTTTGTCGCTGGTGGTATTTTTCACACATTTTAGAAAGAAATAAAAAAAATAATTTAATTGAATGCAACTTGTATTTGATTCTTGTAAATATTTATTACAAACTAACCGGAGCTTGTAACATCTTAACTGAACATCCAGAAAAAAATATATATATGGAAAGAAAACTTTTAACATTTAGAAAATTATATGAATATAATACATGTCTCCTTATATACAAAATAAATAATTAACTCATACATACAAAATACAAAACTCATTAAAACGTCCCAAGTACACACTTTACACGGCAACACGATAAAATACATCTAAACACCATACATAGATACTCATTATGGCAAGCAATCCATTGGTTACTAGGGGAACAACATAATAATTGCCTCCCAGACAAAATTAAAAATGAAAAAAGTGTAGGTACATTTAAAAAAAAATTGTTCACTTTTATGCTCAGTCAAAAAAACAATGAAAGTGAATAATATCGTTATGTAGTGTATTTATGTGTAATGTATTAGTTATTTCTAGTTAAATAAGTAAAAATGTAATTTTCTTTTATCTAGAATAAATATAAAATAAAAAAAACTAAAATGTTAAAATTATAGATCTGATGGTCCGGGCTTGTAAACTAAAATGCTCCGGAAAAGTAAGAAAGGGAGAGAAGTTGGAAAAGAGGGTGCTTAGCTTAGATATTTTGCCTAGATATAAGAATCAGGATAATAAACAAACTTACCGTCATTTAACACAATGTTTCAATGGTTGAGAGAATACCATCCGCTCTCTAATCTAAAACCTATAGGTAAAATATTTTTAGTTTAAATATTTGACCCAGCTTGGGTAAATAAGCAAAGAAATTAACCATTCTGCCACGGAGGTTGTTAAATGAATGCAAACATTTTTCAATGAAATATTCGCACATAAATTCAATTCAATTAGTTTATTCCTTTAAAAACATTACAAAATTACATTTTTTTTTCTTTTTTAAGTACATTTGTAAAATGGTATTACATAATAAGTAAGCGGTGTATCAACTATACCAGCATCAATAGAGCTTGCCTTTTAAAGGCAGCTTCACCGATGCTAAATATGTCGATATCCGAATTGATTCTGTTCAACAGCAAGACTGCTCTCTCCACCGGCATGACCATTGGCAAGTTAGTCCTGCAGGCCGGGAGATAAAACAGTCTATGCTGTCGGTGACGGAGATAACAATCAGGAACATAGAGACTAATACTCTCCATGATAGTCGGATTTTCAAACCATCCACGAATCAGTTTGAAGAAGTGTGATACAATATGCACATCTCTTCTGACCCGTAGATGGTTCATACCGAGCATGCCCAAGAGAAAGTCAGTAGGATAGAGCCACGGATGGTAGCCATACTCCCTCAGGTAGAGGAATCTCAGAAATAGTACCTTTATCTGATTTTCCCTGTTCCTCAAAACTAGTGTTAATTACTTTTTCCCAAAATCAAACATTACCTCAATCTTCCGTATGCTACAATGACAAATCTGCATTCAATACGTCGAAATTGCAAAAGATTTGCTTTTCTATTATGCTATGCACACATTCTCCGGGTATTTGGCAATATTGTTATTGAGATTTGAAATTATCTCTTCTCTTCCACACTTACTAAGGCGGTCTCAAGTCGTGAGACGGACCATTGATGCCCGGATTACATAAGATTTAATGCATGATTGATGACAACTAGATGAACACTATACGCACTTTAAGTAGGTCGAATTGTTTCCCGTATCTTCTTATATGAATTATTTGATACTTTCTTTACCTGAGTGACTTCTGAGTGGAGATTGATTGAAAAACCATCAGTCTAATTTCATCACAAATCGAGACGTACAAAAAATACCTTCGAACTAAACTTGCGTAATAAAGAACCTTAGATTAACCTTTCTTTATAGTAATTATCTTACCTCCAAATTCGTTCAACCTAAAAAAACAGCGCTCTAAAATAATAGTCAATCATGGAAAAGCATATTAGGGATCTGTTTTTAAGATGTGATATTTTTTGAGCAGTGAGAGTGAGCTATGGAGTCATATATAGTCATGAATTTGTACAATGTTTCTGCCCATAAACTGCGATGCAGCCCGAATCGGTTGAGGCAGATGGAGGGAGATCTTTTGACCTCTCCAGTAGAAATCTCTTAGAACATCGCTGTGGGAGGGATGAATTCATACTTCCGTCACTCTTGGACGCACTGATCCTTACATTCCTACCCACCCCTCATACCTTTTCACTCCCAGAACTTCTTCCTCTTACTTTCTTAAAAAGTTCCTCCACGCAGCATATCCAAAGATTACATAGGACCTGAGAGGAATCATTTTCCTCAGAGCCTCCGGGTTACATGCATGTATTACACCTACGTAAATTATATATTTACATATTTGTCAGACATGACATAACACATAATATGAAAAGAATTTCACACCAACAGAGGGTAATAATAATACACATAAAATTAATTCATTCAAACCATGCTTCCAAATATTCCGACATGATTATTAAATGGCTATCCGGGCAGTTAATTAAAAATCTAGCTTTACGTCAAGTGACATGCAATATTCAAATTAAACAATCATAATGTGGATTGTGTAGTGCTGCGGTTTTCAGTCAATTTAGGCTGTCTCGAGACAAGTCAAACAATGTTTTTTAGAGAATTTCCATGTTTAGTCAAGGCTAACCACTTTTACCCAAGTGAACCATGTTTACCCGCAACGTGTGAAAATTTATACGGTGCAGAATTTTCTCAATTTTTTGTTAGACACAGGCAAACAATCAAATTCTTTTGGTACTTAACCGATTAAAATAAAAATCTGGCACGCTGATGTTAAACTTAAAATATTACAAAAAAATATTTGTTTATTTATTTTTACTGAGTGACAACAACCTTAAATAATTTGGCTGCACAAAAAAATGATTTGTGTTATTTCTTCATAAAGCCATTTTACAGTATTGTTGAATCATTATCTCCCTACACACTAAAATGCATCGATTATTGTTAACATTATTGTTACATAGAGAAAACTTAGTGATCTGAAATATTGTTAATTTATTAAAAATCTGGTCAAATAATTCGTTTTCCTCTTAAAAATGGGACTGGAAGCCTAAGAAACTATCGGTAAAGCACGAATATGTTATGAGGAAGTAGGAACACGTGTTCTTCAAAATACTAATAGTTTCGCATCTCGTCCATTACATTTATTCGGACAAGGGCACCTGCGTGAACACGTGTTAAGATATTTTCTGAATGAATAATATATTATTTGGAAACGATCACGCAGTCACATTTTTAACATTGACTAATAACTAATACTTAAAAATAATACATAAAAAACGTACTTATTTTTCTCTGAGTACATTAAAGAAAACATGGCCTCCTGTTTCCCAAGGAGAACACATGTTGACATTACATTAAAAAATCCCAACCCCTTATCAATGAATGGATTTTACACTTTTTAGTGGTACCCACATCCTACCATCATACCTATATTGGGCTTTTGCATACATATATATAATATATATCTAAGTAAAAATTATTTTAAATAACAACAAGCTGAAACCTACAGTGAAGGATTATTGCATATCTGCAATCGTCTTTGGTGATAAATTATATACAGGATTTTCCAATAAGAGGTGTTATTTTGATATTCAATCGTAAAAGATCAATAGTTTCGTTGCTTGTGTGGCACGTAGCGCCATCGTGTTGAAAGTAAACGTTGTTTAAATCTACACCATTTAATTCCGGCCATGAAAAATCATTAATCATCTCTTGATAGCGATCCATTCACCGTAACTGTTGCTCCAGCCTCATTTTCGAAAAAGTAAGGTCCAATGACTCCGCCATACCATAAACCGTACCAAACAGTCACACGTTGAGGATAGAAAGGCTTTTCAACAATAACTCTTGGGTTTTCCGAGCCCCAGATGCGACAATTTTGCTTGTTGACGAAGCCACTGAGGTGGAAATGGGCCTCATCACTCAAGATTATTTGCATTTGATTCACTCAACTGAATTTTAATAAGTTCCATATTTATCAATGTTGTAGTTTCTACTTGTCAAATGTCAAAAATGACAGCTTCAAAAGTAACATCTACCGAAATAGCGGGCTATTCAAAATAACACCTCTTATTGGAAAACCCTGTAGTTTACACAAACTTAATAAAACAGAAAGGCAATGAATATGAAGCAAACACAAAAAAACCCCGAAAACAGAAATTATTTATAAAATCAACGCGAATAAATTTACCTCGCAATGTTATTCCCTATATTTCAAAGCTGCTTATTTGCATGCTTGAAATATCATTTGACTGTCAAAAAGAAGACAATACCTATGCCACCCTTCTGTTTGTTTCATAATTATTTTAACAAATGTTTGATCGAAAAAAAAATCTTAGTTATTTTAAATTTTACAAAAATTGATTTAAATAACGTATGAAACCGGGTAGTAAAACTTATCGTATGTAATTGAGTACTTTCAAACGGACCAGACCTTAGACGAACAGGCTTACCTGCTCAATATTGACAGAAACTCACTGAGAGAACTGGTAGGGATATTAACGGGAAACTACCTCAGGAGACACACGCAGCTGTTGGGAGTGGAAAACACCAGTGGATGCAGGAAACGTAAAAATTATCAAGAGACACCAATTCAACAATGGTACCAATGTCCCGGCCTGGTGGGAACAAGGGAACAACTATCTGGGAAGAGACATTATAGAACCAGGAGCCAAATATCCAAAGACAACCCTCGGGAAATTTATCAAAGGTACCGTGTTACTATTAAAGGAATGAGGTGAAATGGAAGACAACTCAATGGGCCCATGGCCTGAGTGCTCACAGAAACTATCCATGAAAAACGTGGCCGAGATTTCACTGCCTACCCTTCAAGACACAAAACGTGAGGCACAGGTACAGCAATGAGGTTTAAAGCTAATTTAATCAGGTACCACGATTCCTCTCTTCCGCATCGTGTATTTATAAACTCGTGCATCTCATTACGGTGACCTCCGACACGTAAAAACTGTATGGTTACCTAACAGTAGGAGCTTCCTTGTGGACAAAAAATATTCAATCTAAAATTTAATGATTTCTTTTCTTAGATAAAACATTATTTTTTTAATAATGAATTAAAATACGTGATGCAATCAAGAAGTCAATTAACAAAAAACATGAAAAATTTGTTAAATAATTAATTACACATAACATTTAGACAAGTTACCATTTCTACATAGAGAAAAATATTATACAGGGTGTATCGGCACGTACCCGACAAACTTTAACCAGCTATTCCTTGGCACATTTGGAGTAAAAAATGTTATGGGCACTTTGCTGTCTGGTAACATTTTTTTTAATAAAAAATTTATCATTCATATTTTCACCACATGTCACCAATGTTTTATCCTTTGTCAAAGTTTGAAAACCCGTCTGGCAATATTTTGTTCGAGTTTCGTTGAATAATGTACGTACGTACCTACGTTGGCGCGCTTTTACAATCACAACGAAATGGCACGGCACCATTCGTCTCATTTTTAACTATTATTATTTAGTGTGTACGAAAGAGCGAGGACACTTTTTGACACACTTGCTAATAACAGCTGTTGAACACGAGAAACAATGCAAATGACAGTGACGGAGTGTGGATTTTTTATTTATTTTTTGTTTTTAATGGAAAAAAAATGTTACCGAACAGCAAAGCGCCCATAACATTTTTTACTCCAAATGTGCTAAGGAATAGCTGGTTAAAGTTTGTCGGGTACTTGCCGATACACCCTGTATGAAATACTGTTAATTTATGAAAAATCTGCTTAAAATTATTCGTTTTCCTGTTAAAAATGGAACTGCATGCTGCACCGAATGAATTGAAATAGTTCCTAACAATGTATCAATCAAAAGCAAATGCTTTTTTAAGGACGGCGGTACACGTGTTCACACAAATACTGATATTGGTATTGACATTCTTAAATTAAATATGTCATGATATCTATTAGGAAAATATCACGTGTTCTCGATATATTCTGAATGACTAATATTTATCAGGAAGTTAGCATGCTTTCACTTTTTTAACAGCATCATTTTTCTCCTTGTATAGTATGTCTGCTGATTGATTATTACGCATAATCATGGAAATAAAAACTTATTTAGTGCAGCCCCTAATAATAGGAGTTTTGTAGTTGGGGTTAGTAGAAGGAAATTTCGATGTTTATAGTTTATAATTTATAACTTGTCTTATTATTAAGGGGTGATAAAACTATTTTGCTGATTCGTATTGCTCCATTTTTTGTCAAAGATCTATTCTGAGCACAGTTATAAAACACAATAAAATAATAGTTTAATTGCGTCAAGTATAAATAGCAATTCAAGTAAATTAGTAGTTTTAAAAAAACGGTAAACATAATTTTCAAAAGTGACTAGCGAACTAACTTCAATTTAGGGATTTCAAATTTATTATTAATTTATGGATGTCAGTTAAAAAAAATACAGGTTTTGAGTTCCGCTGCGAACTCTGTTTAGTTTTGTGCGTTATAATAAAAATGATTGGGTTATTTCTGAGAAAATCACTCAAAAGGCCGTCGAAGGGCGCATTACAACTTAATCTATTAAAATTACTGAGACTTATTACTAGTGACTTAAATCTAAAACTTATAACTAGTTATATCCCATAGTTAAATCATTACCTTACCTACCTATATCATGTTTTTAATGGCGATCTGAGCTAAGATAAGCCATAATCAAATAATAATAACGTAATGATTTTGAAACGCTTGCTCTTTTAAGCCCTACCCATCATTGTACCAGTAAGAAAACACCTAAATCAAAATTTCATTACGTGGCATACAAAGGAAAGTATACAGCTATGTATATTTTAATAAATTAAAAATCCGTCTTGTAAAACCGATTTGAACTCTCGTCTAATTTAAATATATTTAATATCGTACAATTCCAAGTATCGACAGGTTTTGACCTTTCAAAACACCTGCAATGTTATGATTGCGACATAATTATCCTATTTCCGGAGAACCAGTGTTATCCAAAATAGTAGTTTTAGAGCCAAAAATGAATATTTGTCTCCCGAGGTAAAAGAAAGTTGCATGTCACATTATCCGAGAGTGGGTATTACAAAATATTACGTTTTGTCGAGTGATATAATACTTACTAAGAGCAAGCCTACCTGACCTGTCTACTTAGCTACAAACTTGCAGAAAAAACAATGAAAGTTATGGCTATATAATTATACTTTACCGTGTAAAATTTAACTGCCTTACGATAATCATCCCACACATTAGACTTTAAAAACGCTACGAAATAAATAAATTACAACCACCTTCTCAAAAGACATATTAAATCACATAGTTGCTAATTAGAGAACTAGTTTAATGTAGTGAGATTTTTTGCGCAGTGCCATTTTGCTCAACTCGAAGTTTTATAGGAAGAAGGTTCGCGGAGTAATGGCCTATTGTAAATATGTGTTTTTTTTAGCGAGATTGATAAAGTAAAATAAATCTGCAAGAAAGACACTCAGTCAAAAGATTAGATCTTATCTATACACTTGGAAGTTTTCCAATGAAAATGAAAAGTTTTTTTATGACTTCTTCTTTGCTGTTTAACCTCTGTTGTTTTATGTAATGTATAGCGTCTCAGAGTCAATATCACTTTCGTTTTCGTTATTACATAGTGAAAATCGCTAAATATTTTGCATAAATTAAACGCCCTGACACGGTTTGAACCTCCGAAGCGCACTGGCTGACATTTGACATTTCCACACATCAATCTGTCATTAAATCGTAATTGCTCTGTGCAAGACCAAGACTAACTGAATTCAGTGGCGGAGCAGGGATTTCACGACGACCGATACTTATAAATAGAGTTTAGCACAAATGGTAACTAATCCTCTATGATAATTCATATAATAATCCATTAGTATTTAATTAATGCCATCCCTCAAAATATTGACATGGAAACATATAAAACTGATAACTGTGGTTTAATTCCAATGAATCCTCCTAGATTTCACCGTTCATCCCATATTTTTAGATTCTATAAATTTGGCACACTATGATAAGCGATCGCTCAAAAGGTTTTGCAAACTTGACACAATATGCCAATAATTGCTTTAGTGGTTAGATGGATTTTTAATAATAATACACATAATTAACATACTCCTACGAGAAGTGAGAAATGTTCATTAGTAATTTTAAAATAGGAACCTACTTATTACAATCTGAATTCGCTCGAGTTTCACAGTATGTAATTATTTTAGTAATATCACTTTTCCTATCGAAAGGTTGGGTTTTTTGTAGACTATAACAAAATTACTTCTGTGTTGTAGAACATAGATTTTATCTACATTTTTTTGTTTTATTTTTTTTTTGAAGTACGAATTTAAAAAAAAAATTGCATTGTTAAATTTTAGCTCATTTCCAAAAGTCTTAATTCCTGAAATCAGTTCCAATTTTGAAAATGGTAATCAATTTAATTTTCTGTTAATATTGCGTTATAAGTAGTTTGTAACACTTTATAGCTTTTCTGAATTCTTCACAAAATTAGGTCCAATTTTGAAAATGACACTTAAATTCGAAGCAAATTTGAATTTATAACCAAATTAGTATTTTTGGTTGTATAAAAAAAATATATTTTTGTGATATTTATAGTTATAACATTATAGCATGACAGCTGTTCCGTATTTTGAAGGTACTGTCATATTACGAAAATATGTATTATGATACTATAGTATAGACTAAAAAATTACGTCTAAAATCTTTGCTAATTAAAATGCTAGAGCACACCATTCGAGAGTTTCCGCTGATAAAAAAAACTTTCTGCATTGTTGAATTCTGAGGCAAAGATTATGTAATTTATGGATTGATAAATAAATATGTTTTTCATTTCTGTCTGTTTTTTTGCTAGTCCGTTTCTGGCCCATAACTTTCCCATACGGTGGCTTACTTTGACGAAGTTATGACTGACTCTTCGTCTGAAATGAATTCGCAAATTGGTCGCTCTATGGTGGGCGTGCTTGCCTACGGATTCAAAGGTCACAGGTTCATCAACTACATCGTGAAATTAATTATCTTTTAATAGCGAAACGGTTGCTTCAGTCTACGTCAGTAAACATAGTATTTAAAGAAATCATAATATAAATCTGCTAAATTATATGTTGTGAAGTTTCTGCAATACTTGGTTAGTTATTTTTCATGTTATTACTTAGCGGTAAAGACCAATATTTTTACGACCCTTATTTACAAATCCGGAGATCACATGTTCAAATCCCAGCGTGAGCAAGTCAATTTTTATGTTTTCAATTTGCATTTTTTCACAATTTATTAATTAAAAATAGTATATAGTTACAGAGTGGCAAATACTTTCAGTATCTCCCTATTGAAAGACACCCCTTAAGAATCGAAACGTTGCTTGAAATTGTTGTTTGGTTGCTATATCTGAATATGCCAGATACTTCCCCACCTTCCTCTTTCTCTCCCCTCACTTTCCCTTCCTCACAATTTATCCCATTGGGGATGCAAAAGTCTCACTAGTTCCAGACACTTGGGAGCAGTTGGTACTGTACTGACATAAAAAAGATTTGAAGCTTTTCTAGTAAACTTGGTTGTGATATTTCATTTCTGTTTTTTGCCAACTTCTATCAGAAGTGTTGCTTGAAATGGCATTTCAGATATATCCCAACCTTCTTCTTCTCCATCTCTTTTCCATTTCCACTTTTTGCAGTCTCACAACAATTCACAGGTTGGGTATGCAGGGGTTATCTTGGCTATAAAGAAATGAATCTGTGTGATTGACTAAATTATTGATTTGACCTATTAGAAACTCTCACTACGTATCTAATGCGATTTAGATTCTTAATTAAATGTTAAGACTTATTGATATCGGATTTGATGTCTTCGTTTTAGAACTCCAGTAGTTAGGTAAGGTTATGTTATATAATTCATTTAAAAATAATTATATACTCTACGACTGTTGTAATGACATTAAACCCATAATAAAAACAATGCAATACCTTTACACTGAACATTCTGATTATTGATTGAATGATGCTTTATTGCATACATTATTTTCCTAGATTAAGCCTTAAGGCGATGCACTACGTCGTGCAATATTTTAAATTGAGCCGCTATCAACAGCAACCCTTACGTAGATGTCGATAAGGTTTAAATTCCCGCTTAACACCATCCGCCTGTTTTGATTTAAGCAAGAAAAAAACATGGCCAAAAAGTGCCTTTTATTTTATTTTGTGGATGTTCAGGCATAAATATTAAAAAAAAATTCGATCATTTTATAAATAACTTAATTTTCCATATTATACAATAAAATCATAACCGAAAATGGGTTCGTAAGTAGGAGATTTTGAACTTTAAATCAGTTTTCATAGGCCTTTACATTATTTTTTTGTGGGCTTATAAAAAGACTTATCTAAAAAACACTCGATTATTTCAAAGGCCAAGATGTATTCTACTGGCAGTATTTAATTAAAGCATCTGAAACATTTCTAGGCGACCAAATTTTCAAACCAAAAACACATAATTTTGCATTACTACGTATGGCATAGCCTTAACTTATTAATTAATTAATCAAGTCTGGCATTCAGCGTTCAGTTATAAAACTAAGACCATTTTACAAATAAGGAATAATATCTTCAGAAATATTCGGCAATTTTGTTATGCAAGACATATAATTCACACATTGACTTCTCACATATCATATAGCACCTTATTAATACGTGCCTAGGTACTATGATATTTTTATGAAACTATAGTAATGTGAGTGAAACTATAGTAATGTGAGTGAAACTATAGTAATGTGAGTGAAACTATAGTAATGTGAGTGAAACTATAGTAATGTGAGTGAAACTATAGTAATGTGAGTGAAACTATAGTGAAGTGTGTCAGGTTGTATTGGTAATGGCTAGTCAATATTAAAGGTCACAAGTTCACACATTAAACTTATGCCATATAACACTACGAAAGTCCGAAAAAACGCGTTTTATTTGCAGGGCAAACAGAAAACATGATGCGATGAGAATGTTATACGGTGTGGTCAACGTTTTCAGTCACGGAATGTGATTTATGGAATTTTTATTAACTTTATGAGTTACCAATTATATTTTCGTAGCATTAAATGTATACCTTTGTTTTTCACTAACCAGCTTATTTAAAGACTTTAAAAAGCAGCGCAGGCTTACAATTCAAAGAAAGTTACATTTTTGAGCTCGGCAAGAATCGAATCCACAAAGTCCTGAAGTTTAATGTGTACATAGTTCACTTACACTACGAAGGTCATCATCGTGATACCTAGTTATCTCTTGAAAATGTTACTTAGACATTAAATTTATCGTTAAAATACCGTTTATTTCTAGAAAATGTTTTAAATTTTTGTTTTTTTTACATTAATACCACATAAGAGACCTCGAAGAAAATAATTTCCCTTATGGCCTATAACCAAGGAAGGAGAAGATGTTTAGAGAAGTAAAAAGTATGAGGGGTGTATAGTCGGGGTATCTAGGAGTAAAAGACATACAAATCCATTCCTCCCTCTGCAGTGCAAATAGAGAAGTCAAAGGGTCTACCTCAACTACCAAATCCTGGACAAACCTCATCCTAAATGAGCACCCCTGCTAATTTACCAAGCATTGCAAAACACTTGTCGTGACTTCTGTTACAGGTATTGGTTATCCAATTAATGGTTCCTGGGTACCAATACCCGCCTCCCAAATTGAAACTATTAGTTAAACATTAGTAGATAATTTATAGAAAGTGGAAATTAGAGATAAATTGTATTTATTTGACAGATTGCACAGCAATTCCTAGTAGATACCATCCCGCATAAGAAGGACATAAAGTATGCAGTTACATAATAAACATAAGAATCAAAGTTAACTTGTTTTCATTAAGGTATGTAGGTACCCGATTAATAATAGAATTATGTTCGTTATGGTGTCTGGAGGGCGATTCTCGTTCTACTTAACGACACTAAAATCGTCCTTACATTCAAATTAACGATTTTTCTCGGTTTATTCGTATGAAGCGATTCCGGTTCTCTCGTTGACAGATGGAATCCTTAGATTTTCGATTGCGCGCCAAAATTTTTAGCCTTACGCGAAGGGTACCCCTAGACCTGTCATTCGGCGGCCGAACGCTAGCGTTCGCGGAGAATTTGCTTCATTTAATTGTGACGTTTTGACAATTAGCAATATTTGCGTAGTTTTAATAAGAGAAAACTTAATATTATCGTAAGTATTGACTGTAAACATGATTAGTGACTTGTTTGTGGCACAATAATGCTATTAAATGAATTGAATCAGGTAATTGCGATGTTTGTAAAGTACGTAACATGTCGAAAGCCAGATAAGTGATTTAATTTACAATAAACTACACATACCATTGAGGATTTCTACATAAATAATAATAAGTTTCTGGCTGGCGCTCGAAATTGTGGGTTTTTAAGTTAACCACAACGAAATAAGAATCCCTTTCATTCTTAAATCAACTTGGGTGACAGTTAGCGCCATTCGGCAGCGTTAGTTTGACAGCAAACGTCACTTTAGAAGTGGTGAATCTGTAAAAAAGTCATTACTATCCAGCGAGGTAAGTACCTTTTCACAAAACGTAAATCTTCGATAAATGGCTTATTTATGTCATTCATAAATAAAATAAGCACTTATTAAAATGCATTATAATACAAAGTATTTGTTTTTTTAAGTTTTAGTTAGAAACCTTGCGTCACTTAATTATATTTCACCAATTTGTGTTTTCAATAATCTCTTAACAATATCGTAGATGCTCTTAACCACGCTTCTTTAGGATTTTTTACTAGGTCTCTCAAAAATCGATCTTGTAAGGCTATCAGAAGAACGAGAATCGCTTAATAGTTAAGAAAAGATGTTACAAGCGACGGACAGCTATCTTTCGCAAACGATAGCAGTCGTTGACGAATGCTATCATTTAGCTTAAGGCTAAAAGAACGAGAATCGCCCTCCTGGTGTCTTCATAGTCTACCATCCCATGTATTACATAATTCACCAAACCCATAAATGTAAAATCTTGTAAATGTCAGGAAAACATTTAAGTAATATGAATTATTGTTGTTTATTAACTCATTGCGTTAGTGTTATCGTCGGATCGTGGCTATTTATAAACGTTTTTGTTTATCTGACATTAAAATTAGATATATTATAAATATACACCTTACTCGAAAATTACCATGTTATAGAAATTTTAATGGTTTTATTAATTATCAGTTTTTCAGTTGTGTGTCTGTGATTGTAACTCTGGTTCAATGGTCTTGGATTTATTTTGAATTTCATTGTAATTTTTGAAATTGCAACTGATTGTGCGAAGAATTCAGACAACACGATAAAGTACCTACCGATAATATAATATTTTAACATAAAATTATATTTTGATGATCATTTTCAAAATTGGAAATGATGTGTCTTTCCAGGATCCAAACAAAAAATAAAGTCGCCTGAAATATCAGTACAAATTGAAAATATCTCCTGAGGAAAAATAAATGCCGCCAACGGGATCTTCCGGATTTCTTATAATTATTTGTTTTCCTTTAAGCTATACATAAAACCTTGTCTTATAAACATTAAAAAATAAACAATAAAGTACCTATCTACGTATATATACTTTATTTTTATACTACGTAAATTACTTAGGGTTAGTCAGATTTCACGATTTTTAAGGGAATTCTAAAGTTTTTAGCTATCGATTCTAAAGTTACCATTATATCCCGTGATTTATTATCCAGCGCGACATCCTAGGATATGATTGGGTCCCCTTCACAAATGCAGTCCAAAGTCATTCCTCTAGGTCCTCCATCCTTCCAGTCCTTTTTCTCGCACTCTGCGCATCTCTTCCTCGGTCTGCCTCTGGTCTGTCGTTTCCACTGGGGCACCTATTTGGTGATGATTTTTAGTGTCCTGTCATTTGAGAGTCTTTCAATATCCAGCCCATCGCACTCTTCAGGGCTTAGAGAATCTGAAAATTTTCATTCTCAATAGATTTTCGAGATCATGTTTCAATTAAAGTATTTACGATTCGTTTTCTAAGCATATTTTCAGAAAAGTCCCATCAAATCAGCCGCATCAAAAAACATTACACCTTTTCTAAAAATAATTATCGCTCCATATTAAATAACACCAAAAGAATATTAGACGCATTCCAAATTTAGAGTTCAAATTTGAATACAATATAAAATTATTCGAATCTAATTTTAAAATAATCACACGGATTCAGATTTAAATGCAACTGACGCCCACATAATAAATTTTGTTAGATGGGAAAATCATCACGCACTTTCTCCAGTTGTTGCATAGTGAAGTTGTTCTCTGCTCTATTAGACGTTCATTTTGCTGACCTTTATAATATATTGTTGATTTACTGTTCGCCAAAGGGGTGATGGTCTCTGAGTATAAAAAAGATTAAGAAAAACATAAAGAAAAATAAGTTTTAAATATAGAAGATTTTAAGCTTCAAACAGTTTTGATTTTGTTGGCCTGAAAATGTTCTAAGGACCTTTTCTACGAGCCTTGAGCTAACCCATACAAAGGAAAGCGTGCATCAAAGGTAACAAATCAAATGAATCTAAATAAAGTAAAGAGTTGCTCTTGATATATTCCAAAACCTTGCTCTTTCACTTCTCCTCGTAGTTCTTAGAGCTCTTCTACTGAACCTAATCGGCGCATATAATCTTTATTACCACATCATTCAATCATTTTATCCACAGGCTATGGATAATATTGTATACGTTTTATGCCTATCAAATAACGTATTTATTATTATTTATTAGTGACTTCTTGGGTGTTCAGTGTTCAGCAAACAAGATAAGAAATAGAAATTGGTTTCATAGTTCAAGAAATGAGATTCAATTTAATGATAAAAAAAATATTTTAAGCATCTCTAAGAATTATTATGAAAATCAAAATTAAATCTTTGCATTACTTATTTGAGATTAAAGTCTGGTTTGACTGGTTTTGAATAGCTTGAGGCAGCAAAAAGCAAAATAAAAGTTAATTCTGTTCATCGAACAATATCTTTTATTTATGAGTTTAATTCATTTAATATAATATTGTGATGTTATGTCTTCTTTTGAATTATACGACATACATTATAAATATTGTCCCGCTATTGTCCATTTTATTACCCGCCATGAAGTGGTTAAATGCTTTAACTGCCTATAGAAATAGTATTCTTGTTGGGGGATGTTGAGTGGTGGATGTAATGAAAAAAAAGATGGATTAATAATTATTTAAGAGGATGATTGAAAAGTACAAAATATGATGGCTTTAAAGATAGACGACAACACAATGGAACATTCGAAATTTCCCTGCTATTTCCATAGATAATTAATAAAATACGGGAGACATCTCATAATGAACTATGAAACTACTAACATAGACTAGTGAGGTGTATAATGCGCGGAAATTAAATCCAATAATGTTTTAAGATACCTCTTCAAATCGGCCACATTTTGGCTAGCGTAAGCTCGCGGGTGTTGGCAAATTGGCCAAAATATGGCCCCCAGTGGCTAAAATAAATTATGTTGGAAATAATACATTTCTATTCAAAAAAAATCGGACCTCGCCTAAAGTATGCCCAAATTCTTTACAAACAGAAATATTATCTACGAAGATGTAGTGATTGGATTATATTGCCAAAAAGGCCTTGACTAATTTCACAACCGAAAATAAACAAACATTACAACATCACTTTTCCTTACGCTTCTGATGACCTTTTTACCCACAAGTTGAACATGAAATCATATTTTTTGTAGGAAACGGTAATTGAATAAAAATTCAAATGTCCACGCACCTTTACGACTACTTCTCATTAAGAAATAAACACATCTTAAAGCAGAGGTCTTGGGTTTCATCAAGGCTGTCGGGGAATGTTTGTTTTTATTGCCTACGAATCAAGATATTGTTTCCACTCACGACTTCGACTTGTAATAACGGTCAAATATTGTGTTTCCATTTCCATAAACTTGAAGGCCGTGTTAATGTTTGTGATTGTGGAAATCATCTGATTTTTGTAGATGATTTGCGGACTTATCTGAATGCCGTGAGATTTCTACGTAACCTTCATTAAATAATTATACATTTTGCCATCCTATTAGTCAATTATAATCAAATTTTTCCATCGCTCCTTCGGATAAGAATCACTCCCTAGCCTTAGAGACAATTTCAAATATCAAAGCATAATTAAAACTCATGTTTAAACTTTATTCCTCTTTCATTTATTTACAACTGGACCGGTTTCAGACCATGACGTCCACCTCCAGGCTTATACATTAAAGGTTAAAAACACTATGGTATTAAAAATTGATTAATTTAAACTTTTGTTTTATCATACTTTATCCGATGAAGTTCCAGCAAGTATAAACAGTTGAAAAGATAGAGTATCTGATAAATTCAATAATTTCGAAGCTTTTCGGATGATACATCATCTCAGAATTTTTATTTTTAATTCAAACTATTATCCGTTGTACGAAATTTGTTTGTTGTTATATAGGTTAAAGTTTCACAAGGAATAAGTTGTAAGTCACTAATAATACTAGTTAATCTTAATATATTTTCGTAAAAGGCAAATCACTTTGCTTGAAATATTAGCGTACAAGTGAGAGTAACCATGAATTCCTTAGCCATGAACCATGAATTCCTTAGCAAAAAAATAATAATATCCAGACAAATTAATGTTTTACACGACTATTGTATTAATTACAAATGTTTTTTTTCGTACTTCATCCAAAAAGACAATTCAAACTAAAACCATTTTCTTTATCCTCTTTTTTCAACGTATTTGAAGTTAATAATAATAATTAACATTCAGAACCTGTTTAATTATGCATATTATCTGAATCCTGGATATCGGTTTCAAGTAATAATTTCAGGTTTATATATGTTTTTAATAACAATCAAAGACGAACCATAGATGTTCGTAACCTTGAATGTTGATTTTCAGATTCATTATAGTTTTTTATCTCAATTCTCCGAGGATTTCATTTAAATATTTGATGAAGTTAGTACATACATTTTATCACGGACGTGCAAATATTTAAAATTAAAAACATTTTTTTAAATCATTTAACTGAATCTATCATCGACTAAGAGCTACCAACATTATCTTCATTTTTTAATGCGTATTTTTGTTGGCTGTTTTCTTTATGTATAATTGCCCGAACTAAATACAATCTAGATAGTGTCTTTTTTTTTAATGTATATTTTATTTAGTTATAAAATTTTACATCTTATACCTAATACATTATTTTCTATGACTACTACAATATTATTTACTACTTACATACTAAAATTTAGATTTCACAACATTGAGACATAATCCACGAAAAACTTTTAGCTTCCTTAACAATTACCAGGAGTTCATTGAACATTTTAAAACCTTTATAATAAATATTGTTTTGTGTTCCCGATAAATGTGTTTTAGGAAGCCTAAAATCGTTGCAGTTTCTCGTAGGATATAAATGAACTGTACTATTAATTCTAACATGCTTTGACATATAGTCAGGTAACATTTTATTTTTTAGCTTATAAATAAACACTAAGGTATTATAAACTAATCGTTGCCACACACTTAAAAGATTGAGTTGACGTTGCATGGTTTTTATTCTGGTCTACCTACTACAACACAGTATTGACCTCATGCCTCTGTTCTGGATTACTTCCATTCTCTTAATTTGGGTTTTGTTACTTAGAAATATTACACTTGTACAATAATTCAGATGGGATGCTACAGTGGTATTGTAGACCAATATCCTTGTTTTAATGTCCAATTTTCCTTTTATCCTACTTAAGAAATTAACCTTTTTCGCAATTTTTTTATTTCAAATTTCAAAGTTACTGTTAAATTTTAACTTGTTATCTATTATGATTCCCAAGTATTTAATTTCTTTTACTTCTTCAATATTTTGATTGTCTATATTTAGGACAGTATGTACGTTTAGTTTTTTCCCTAATACCATGAATTTACTTTTAGTTACATTTAATTTCAATTTATTTATGTTTAACCACTTAGATAATTCATTAAGTTCATTTTGTATTTTTGACAGCGCATCTTCAATATTATTTGCTATATTATTGTCATCTGCAAACAGTTTGATGGAACAGTACTTTAAGCACTTCACTATATCATTAATATATAAAATAAATAGGAGCGGTCCCAAAACAGATCCTTGAGGAACTCCAATGTTGATTTCTTGTTCTTCAGAGATAGTATCTCCAATTTTGGTTTTTTGTTTTCTATTTTTTAAGTAATCAATAAACCACTGCAATTCATTAGCACGAATTCCTATGTCCTTCAATTTCATTATTAGTCTTTCTCTGTCTATCGTTTCAAAAGCACGTCTAAAATCCAAGAACACTGCTATTGTGATTTTCTTCTGATCCATAGCTGTTTTCCATTCATTTATCACATAATTTATTGCTGTTTCACAGGAATATTTATTTCTAAACCCAGATTGTTCTTTTACTAGAATGTTATTTTTTTCTATAAATTTACTCATCTGTTCTTTCACAATGCATTCTAGTAATTGTTCATATTTAGGCAATCCATTTATTGGTCTGAAGTCTTCGAAATTTTTAGCATTTATTATTTTGGGCACTGGTGTTATTATGGAGGTTTTCCATGACTGCGGAAAAATTCCCTTAGTCAGAGATTCATTTATTAGTGCAACTAATCTGTCTCCTATAGCTGGCAGTGCATCTTTGATTATGCTTATAGTAATTCCATCCGGCGATGATTTTGGTTTCATTGTTTTAATGATTTTCATTGTCAATTTTATTAAACCTAAAAATGTTTTTATTCTCTCTTTTTTCCGATGATTGAGAAGAGGTATCTGCGACTAATGGAATACTTTTATTTATGTTTTCGACACTAAGTACAAAATTTGTGTTAAATTTTTGGGCTATTTTAAGTGTATCATCTTCAACTCCATCTGGAAACCGAACTTCCTTAATGTTTTCCCTCTGTTTGCCGCTTATAATTTCTTTAAGTGCAGTCCACATTTTTCTTGAGTCACTTTGAGAGGTAATTATTTTTTGCCTGATATACGAATTTTTGGTATGTTTTATTTCTGTACTATACATGTTTCTAAGTTTCTTATAGGTTAGGTTAGGTTTAATTTTATTTAAATTTGGGTTTCTGGTTGGTTGGATTAACTGGAGGTATTGGGTACTGAAGGCCCTCGTTCCTGAAGATCCTTGATTCTATTCCTAGACGCGATATTTTTCTGATTTTCTGTTCCACGTTTGTCGTTTGTGAAATATTGCATTTTAGGTTTTACGCATTAGTTATTCGAAAAATAAAAACAGACATATTTTTTACTATTTTATCCCTAGTGATATTTTTTATTAATGTGCATCAAATCATTGGTAATTAATAATTATGTGTATTCAGTAGTGTTATAATATATAAATGTGAAAAAATATTTTAACAGTTGTCATTTTTTGAACTCGTAAATTTGACAAGTAAGAGTGAGATCATCAGAAAACATATCCTATTATTCTCAGGAACTCTCTTCTAAGAAGTAATAAATTTGCATTAATTTGTCATGACATAAAACTTCCACACAACTTTACGAGAGAGCAAGAAATGCTACTCATAAATTAAATCGTCTGAGCAGGTTTTTGAAATATTTTCTGTGATTATTTTTTATTTGTATAATTTATTAATAAAAATGTTTTTTTTTCAGAAAAGGCGAAAGATGGGATTCTCTGCACTTCTTTTGCCGGTCGCTCTGGTAAGCCATTAAATCTATTTGTTTTATACTAACATTATGTAAAATTATCACATCTTTCCTAACACACTTCTCACAGCAGTTTCCTAGGAGCGCATAAGAGAACAGTAGCTCATGGCTTATGCACGCACTTGTTCCTAAAAGAAAACTTCGAATTAACAATACCTACAATTAGCATTACTTCACCAGTTCTGCTACTTTCGGTTGTTCAGAGCAATTTTAATGACTGTTAATTTACATTTTGTTCATGGTAAAGAATCGTAATATCAAAAGCATTGTCTTTTATGTTCCTACTGAAGGTGAGAAGAATAACTTTATAACTACGGATTACGTTTAATAATTGTAAAATTTTAAGTAAACTCTGAAATACATGCCGTGATCAAAGGCTTTTTAGAGGAAACATAAGTTAAGTTAAATTAAATACGGTAAGGTAAGGTTGGGTTGTGTTCTTTTTTGACAGATTTGGTCAAGTTTTTCGTCTTTAGATGGCCTCTCCTGACGTATGGTGGAAAATAAATCATTTAAAAAAAAATACTTTCATGTCAAGGTTTGTTGCACCATTAGCACCGTGCTTTCTAGGACCGCCCCTGACCATCAGTTAGAACTTCTCCTCCTTTCCAGATAATGTATGGATTTAACATTTGCCATATCCATAACTAACCGTATTGACTGAATTGTGAAAATTGTTATTCGAAGATTCTAGATATAATCTCTTTACATTTTCATCTTCAAACTATGTTTATATTTATGCAACAACGAGTTTCGCAGAATTAACTATCGATTATTACATTAAATTACAGCTGCAATCTACATATGTCCTTTACGTAGGTATATAAAATCATTTTGCTTTCATGTTATATAGCATTACCTAATCAGGAAAGCTTTACCGACCGATGACGCTATTATTATTTTGTAATAAATACAGGACAATAGACAACGCATTGAGTTGATTACTAGAAACATCTGGCAAGGCCTATTGAAATCATCATTAATATCTCATCGGTAATACCAATTTGTATTGCCGATTTAAGGTCATACAACGCGATGACATGACGAGCCTATTTCAAGGAAATATTTTTTTTTCCGACCTGCGTTACGAATAAAAATTAAATAATTTCCTTAAATAGATTATTTTATACCATTTCTTATTATCATATTGTAGACATTTTACATTAATTGCAACTTTCCTGGTTTGGATAAAAGAGTCAGATTAGATTAGCATGTCTGAAGATGAAGACCATAATATTGCGGAAACTAATTTAATAAATATGATAATTGTAACCAGGACACAAATTCTCCAATAAATATCTCTTCACAGAGCTTTTTCTCATTCTATTGTACAACTGATGAAAATGTATCATGGGGCTCTTCATGATACATTTTCATTCCTTTTTTCCTCAAAACAGCATTCTCAAAGATTACCCAGGCTCCAAGAGAATTGAGAAAAAAAGTACTTCGCAATCTACATTGATTACGTTCCGGCAGAAAAAAAACTTTTAAACTATTTTCGCAATATTTATCAATAGTGATATAAAAATAAAATTAAAAAATTAGTAAATACCAACCTCTTTTATGTAAATCAAAGAACCTACCTGAATCCATTAAAAAAATATCTCCTTACACTACATTACCGCTATTTAAACTCAACTTCTTTTAGAAGCAACCATTATTCAGACAAAAACATGACTTTTGTTATGCTGCCAAATCAAATAGGCCTTTACGAATATTGATATTGAGTTATGATCTGTTCATAATTTGATTTTTTCTGTGATTTAAAATCAAACGTGAAAGCATTCTGAATCAATCAACATAAAACCACAAATTTCACCACCTACGAACAACATGCCAATCTACGCTTAATAAATCACTTTTTTATTGAGTTACAACTCTTGTAGTTTTGATTATCTTATAAAATTGCAATATGCTTGACCCGTATGTCGTAATAATTCATCTCAATTAGTTTATTCAATATTTGGTCACCGTCTATGTGTACTTACTGCTCGTTACTAACTTCCATCATGCGACCAACACTAATGTATTGTAGTGTATATTATATGACATGGTAAACCGACTAACTAAACATCGGCCAATAAACCGCCTACGTAATGTGGCTCTTCACTCGCACTTTCATATTCAAGGCTATTAAATAACTACTTCAAGATGTCATTTTCACTACACGATAGAAGAACTCAAATAAGTTGTATTAAATGTTAAAACCCACGCTGTATCTTTTTGTATATTAAGTGCAAACATGATTTTTTTTGCTAGATTCTTTCAAAACCTCCAGACAAAGTTCAGCACTTATGGAAAGGAGATTGGCAGAAGTTAAGGACAATTTTATGCATCTCAGAGAATGTCCTTATAGCACACTCATAGCACACTCAAACTAGTTTATTTCTCATTAGTAGAATCTATACTTAGATATGGAATTAGAAGCTGGGGAAATACAAGCATGACATATATTAAGTATGTACAAAATTTGCAAACCTCTATCATAAAAAAAATTGTATCACCTAATATGTATAGACAAAGACACAATGTGCAACTCTTATATTGTGCTGAGGGCCTGCTCCCTATAAAAGGTTTATTTTGGTTCCTTACCATTAAAGATAACTGGGGCGATAGTACTTAAAAAAAACCACTGGTACATAGCCACAGCACACGTCTTACAGAAAAAAAAGGGCTGAAAATACCTAAAATAACAAATAAGTATGGAAGCCGAACGCTGGAGTACTGTGTACCAGTGATTTTTAATAAGCTCAAAAATAAATTTGTTTTTTCAGAAAATAAGAGTTTAAGCATGAAAACTGTAAAGGTGTGGCTTATAAATGAAAAATCTATATATCTTTAAAAAATAGAGCAAACAAATAAGAAAAGGAAAGACATTATTTGAAAGTTTTGATTCTAATATAAATGAATGTAATTATTTTTTTTTATTTTTTCACTAACAAGCTTTTGATTTACAGAAAAAAAAAAAAAACTTTTTTCACTTAGTTAACTAGAATTATAATTCTATTACATTGTGCTACAGTACGATGTTATTCACTTTCAATGTGTGTTATAATATATGTCTTATTTTTGAATGTGTGTTATCTGTGTGCTATATTGTCTTGTACTTTTGAATATACGTTATCGTATTGTCATTCAAAGTGTTAGTGTACTTGGGACGCTTTAGTGAATTCTATGATTGTATGTAAGAGTCTGTTATTTATTTTATATAACGGGAGACTTATATTGTATTATAATTGTATATTGAGATAGAACCTGCAGACAAGCAGCCATGGGGCAGCTTCGTGGGACTATCCATACATTGTCTAAAAAAAAAAAAAATGTAAAATTTTCAGTCAATAAAGAATTAAAATTAAAAAAAAAAAAAAAAAAAAATTATTTATTGTTTACTAGATATGAACGGTTGAATCCCCAAAATTCCCCACAATTTTCTTCTGTCTATGATTTCATTGATGTAAAAAATCCTCGTTCAATGGTTTCTTGCGTTGCATAAAGTGATCTCTCTCAGAAGGGCTTTGAAAAAAAATCATTAAATAATAGAACCTTAAAAAGAAAACTATGAAATTAATATCTTATTACTGGCTTTTACCTGCGGCTTCACTCGCAAATGAAAAAAGGAAAAGTAACCTTTGTCAATTACCAACTTCATCGGTCACTCGAAAGAAGGACAGACACACTTTCGCAATTATGATATAAGTTAGGTTTAGGATTGCGAAACACAGTAAATCCAATTATATTTTACGTAAATTTTAATTAAAAACGTAAGAATAATAATTAATTACATCAGTTGAGACGTTAAGGAGCAGATTTATGTTAAAAAAATAAATGTATTGCAATATTAAAGTCACTGAATTTTAAATGAAAAATGTCTATCTAATCAGAAGAAAGATGGTTTAGCAGTGTAGTCATTCTCTCCAAAGGCAAAATCGTTGGTAAGTTGGTCCGGCATATTATATTTATTACTTTATTTCTACGTTTGTGCTACGAACAGTTTGAATTTGGGTTTGTACTACACTTACAACATTCTAGAACTATTTATACTATAATTAAGTGAAGTTTTCTGAAGTGAAGAGTTATTATGTCATCCACCGAGGTATATTATACTTATATTCTATTTTTTTACAGATTAGTTAGAATCATATTATTTTATTTAAATTTATCATCAAGGTTTATAATTATTTTTAATTATTATGCACTTAAAATAATGATTTTTTTTTAAATCTTATAATCCATAATGACGCCACTCGCCTGTTCAAACACGAGAAATAATTTCTCAATTTCGAAAAATTTCAATCCAGGAAATATCTTTATTTGTACATTATTTTAATATGTTTGTATATTTAATAAAAATATATATTTTTACACGTCAAAATTAACCTACGTGTTAAATGTCACATCAGGTTGTTAAAATCTCTATTTAGACTCGGACTATCATAATTTAATTTGGTGATGTTTCCAGTAATATTAAGACTCTAAAACACAATGTCCTATACTACAATAAATTTCTGTACAATGTACACGTCATTATATTACGTGAAGTTCAAGAAATGTGAAAAAAACGAGTGGTAAAGCGCGAAACCTAAATGGAGTTAATATATATATATATATATATATATATTTTTTAAATACATAAACGGCTATACTGCCTTTTATAAATAAACATATAATAGAGAACAAAAGTAAGAAAAATAATATCATTACATAATAGTAGTTTTAAACTTAAAAATAACATACAATTATTTTGTGTATCACAACCAAAAATAACAAAAAAAGAACAATGAGAAATATCCTCATTTCATTTCAACATGTCCATATTGCGTATATAAAGTTAAATTATGAAAAAAAAAAATTTGAGTGCATGTGTTGCGCTAATTTTAAGAAATAAATGTCGCCGATGTTAGCATGTTCATTTCCCAAAATGTGTTATCGACTGATTGGTGAGTAATAATGTGATAATGTATGTGTGTTATTATAGTATAACGGTAGAGTCAGTCTATTAAATCAGGGGTATCCAGGACTGAGTGAATTATTTTATATAATATTAATAGATCACAGATTTTTCTTCGATCTGATAAATTTACGAGATTAGTCCAGTTTAATAACAAATTATATTCCACGAATTCTTTTGGAATACCTAATTTAAAATCAATATACCTAAGGAAGCTATGCTGGACTTTTTCAATCGCTTGAATATGGATATTGTAATGTGGAGCCCAAATCGTAGAGTTATATTCCAAAATGTTTCTCACTAGCGTTATGTATAAAATGCGTATAAAATATTATTTTGCATAGTTCATATTATAATATTCTTGAAGCACAACAGCTCGAAGTTTTCAATATAAATAAACTTTTAAATAAAAAAAATAAGATAAGCAATACAAAGGTGACCAAATGAAGAAAAAATGTAATCTACGATTACGATTGCACTCAATACTAACCGGATATTTATTTATTTTCCCACGGCATGAGCTATTTATGTATGATGACCCTTTAGCATTTACGGAAACACATCTTAACCTTGCGATTGCTGTAATCTTAATAATGGAGAACTGCGTAACTCTGCCCTTATTACCCTAACATATTCATGTTTGCAAGAAAACTTTATCGTGATTGATAAATCTATCCTTTGTCACCAGGATGATGTGATTTATGTTAAACTACAATGAATGAGAAATAATAGTTTTGTGATATGTCATTATAATATCCTCATCATGCACTTCAAGGTTGAGAAAAATCTGTGAGCGTTACTTACAAATCCCAATAAATCAATAATTAATACAGATCGATGCAACACAAGCCTTTGTTTGTATCATAATTTATGTTTTGTTTCGTTAAATCCATGCTTAGGACCGGTCAGTAGCTGAGTTGACATCAAGTTTGGGTCCCACTCAGGCGCGATGTTTTAAATTATCCTCGGCTGGCTAAGTCCTCCATCACAACACAAACAACATTTTCCGCTTACTATGGTGGTAGTAGGCGATTTTCAAATATTGTCAGGTTATTTGTAACCCGATAATGTTATTTAAAAAAAGAAATAACGACTGAGACGTATGTGTGAAAAAACATGCATGATCGAATAATGGAGATTCAAAAATATTGCAAGACTGGTATAAGCCAACATACCTATTGAACAAGCTTACTAAAGGTACACACAGATGATTTGAACATATAGAGCAGATGGATGTGAAATGAGTAAGGCGAATCAATACGCTAAAGCGAATGAGAAAAGAAGTCGGTAACGCTTAGTATTAGATTGGTGCCGAATTGCGCGTTATTGGTTATTAATGAATTAATTACGCAAACTAGCGTCATGTTAGGAAAGGGCGAACTACGAACCATAGATTTATAATGTTGTAAGTTATGTTTAATTTCATATAATTATTGCTTTGTCATTAAGCCAACAATAATTATAGTAAAATAAGCCGTTAAAAGATATTGGTTTGGTCATCCGTTAATTTATTCTAGTACTATTTAGGTTAAATATTACACGACTATGCGTGCAGAAGTTGTGTGATGACGCCCCAGAACAACAATGTTGCATGTGCATATTAGCATTGAGAATGATGGCAAAGTGTAGTTGGCAGCTTCCAGTTCGGGTGCGAGGTGTATCAGATAATGGTGAGGGGTTCTCACGCCGTATCGCGCGCAATGAGCACAAAAAGAGTGATTTTAATCGCAATCTTTACGAGTCATAATAAAACATGCTAGCAAAACGGTATAATCTGTTGATTTGACTCTTGATTGACAGGGTTGTTACCCTTATTGAGAAAAAACTATTAAAAAATTTAAAATAAATTAGTGAAAACTATCCGAAATTCCCGTTTTCTAAAAACTTTAAGAGTTTTAAGGAAATGGGAGTAGAGAACAATGGTTAGGGAAGTGATTTTCAACTTGGGCCACCTGGTACTATGATAACTCAAGACAATGACAATTCAATACACTTTTCAAATGTGATATAAAGTCATAGAAGCGAATGAAAAAAATATATTTTCCTAACATTTTCATCACTTTTGATGACTTTATATAACTTTTTAAAGGTATTATGAATTGTCAATTTAATGAGTTATCCGGTAACCAGAGCACATGCCCTACCAGAAAGCAATTTGAATGCTTATGGGGGGACAGTGCGCAAAATTACTAATATACAAGATTTACACCTGCGGCGCATTTTGTTTGGTCACTGCGATTGATGTTCATTTAAAAAAATTTCCAAAAATTATTTTTGAACATAACATTCCGAATGGTAAAAAACGACAATATTTTTATTGATTAAACCTTCAACAGAGCAAAAAAACATTAAAATGTTTTTAATGCATGTTTAAACCACACATACGCCTTTAGATTTAGCGATGAGATCTGAAACATTAGAATATTTGTTATTCAAGATGAAAAAGTGTAAACCCAATTCACGTTAATTGGATAAAAAGACTGAAGAATTTGCATCTTTTCACACTGGAGATTTTTTCGCATTATACGAAGTGAAGGATTTTTTGGTACATATTAATTATTATTATATATTATTTGGATTGCACTAACCTCCCCACATCCTGGAATAAAATATTATTATTATTATTATTAAAAGAGCTTATTTTAGAAGGACATTAAAATTTAATGTTTATAACCATAAATATAAAATGAAAAAAGATTTTGCTAAGCCCTACCACGGGACTGGTGGGGTAACAATGAGCAACTGTTTTTGAACCAAAAAACTGACTTTTCTTTTGTACGTAATCACTTCGGTTACTGAGCAATGTAATGAATGAAAAATTTGCACGAAACATTGTTTACATTTTGATAGATTGGTTATACTGGCCTTGATTCGAGAGTAACCAACTGAAACATTCTACAAGGTATTCTATTAAATAATTTAATTAACGAAGTCTGCTTTAAATTCCTCATAAGTGAAAATGATAACAATAACCAATATTTGAAAGAGGAGCACTCTTGTGAAATTTCACCTAACTTTAACTTATCTAATAACTTACATGTAATATTGAATTATTTATTTATTATGATGTACTTGCATAAATGATTTCCTTGTTTTCTTACTGTGTTTGACAGCCTCCATGGTCAAGGGGTAAGGCTCTCGACTAGCAATAGCGGGTTACAGGTTAAAATCCCGGCGTGCGCAAGTGAATTGTATTTAATTAGGTTGTGTTATTTCACAATTTATTCATTAAAAATAAAATGTACTATATTTGCGGAACGTTCTAGATTGGAATAAACTCTCAGTGTTGCCCTTGTGTAAGACCACCATTCAGAATTGAAACATTGTTTGATGTGGCTTTAGCCATTTTTGGTGACCAGATCTGAGTGGCCAGATACTTTCCCACCTTCCTCTTCCTCATTTTTCTCCCCTCACCACTATCTTCATCCTCACAACATATACCAATCGGGGATACCATAGTCTCACTGGCTCCAAACGGTTGGGAGCAGTGTGATATTCACGTTAAAAAAACATAATTTCTGACTAAATTGCTTCTTTACTGGTTAGTTACGTGATTATAATAACCTTGCTTGCTTACAATCACGTAAGTAATTACGTAATTAACTAACAAAAATTATGTTAACTTTTAATATTTATGATAAATAAGAAGATAAATACTATACACATTAAAACGTCATAATAAATGCAGAAATGCACAAAATTAGAAATATACTAAAGGTTAGTACCTACCTAGTACCAACATTAATGTTAACATTGGATTTTGATTCAGATTTCATTTGAAGGTACTTGAGAACAACTGATTATTTTAAAATTGTTATTTTTATAAAAATACTGATAATCAAATAGTATCTACGTTGAATAAACACGTAATTGCATGAAAATAAAACAAAAACGTTTTTGAAAACTGATTACAAGGTTCTATTTAAACCATGAGAATGACAACATCTGTTTTCATAAAAAACAACAATAATATTAGTTCGGCAACACAAAACCAGATAAATCAGGCATTCCAAAGCAATTTTAACATTTATAAACAATACGTTTCTTACACCACTTCACACAAAAGTCATAATCTTATCAAACCATCTTACTCCAAAATTCTATTATGCCCTAGTACCCATTAGCATTGCTAGTTTTTTCAAATATATCTGTGACCTTAGGCGTAAAACTAACACCTATTTGTTAAATCCGTCTTTTAAAAAACTCATATCTGGTAGCCATAAAAAAAGCATGTAATGAATTTCTCACGAATTATTTAACTTGCTAATTTACAGCGATGGTTTCCAATACTAATAGATGATATTGTAACCTTTTAAACAGGCGTTCTTGGAAGATAAGTTTTACAAAGGTTAATATATCTTTTAAACCTGATTTTACTTTCATTGAAAAACTGCAACAGATCATTTTTTGTATTATTGCTTGCAGAAATCTCTTGACTCCTGCAGTTCAAAACGACATTTTAATGTTTTAAGCTATAACTTGTCTAACTTGCAAAATTTTAGCGGCAGCAACCTTTAAAGAAGAATACGCAACCTTTTGATAAGGCGTTCCCTGAAAATAAAGAAAGGTTAATAGATCAGCTTAACAACATTTCACTTTCATTTAAAAATGCATTGCGACATTCTTAAATGCATGATACACAAACCAAAACAAATTAACTTGAATACTTTTGCTTAGTAGTTCTGTGAATGGTAGTAGATTTGGCGTAATAAAGTTCATACATTTTGACGGAATAAAAAGGTACTAGGTAAACACTGCTACCAGGATTGAACATACTAACAACTTTACAGACTGTCAAAAAGCTTAGTGATCGAGTCAAACGAGGATTTCGCTACGCTCGCGCTCGGTCAATAAAGGTAGGTAGGTACCTCTTTAACGGCCTAGAGGTGGCGAGTTGAAATCCCGGCATGCGCAAGTAAATTTTGATGAACTTTTTTTGATTCAATTTATTTTTTAATCACTTTTTCTACCAACCTACTTCTTTGCATCTTCTTCCCCGTCTTTGCCAAATGCGGTTCCAGCACCGTTTCATTTCGTTTATAAATTCAACAGTGCGATACTGACAGTATCAACCACTGTGATATTTCATACGTGAAGTGTAGGAAGAACTTTTTTAACATTAGCTCCACACAGGAGGCTTTAAGGAGAATACTTAAGTATGTCATATTTTTTATAGGGATGCTGCGTGGAGGGTATTTTAGGAAAAGAGGGGGACGACGTTCTAGGAAGGAAAAAGATATGAAGGTCTGGAGGTCAGTGTGTCGAGGACGTATGAATTCATACCTCAGAGAGGTGAAAAGGTCTGACGACCTGCAGACGCACCTATCGCCAAGACTCTAACAGACCTTACCCCATAAACCCGGGCACCCCTGCTAAGTCACCAAAAGTAGCGAAGCAATTGAGGTGACGTATGGCACAGGTGTGTGGTAATCAAATAAATAGTTCTCGGGGCGGCGGTACCAAAGCCAGCCTCCCAAATTGAGCTGGAAAGTTTCTTACGAATTGCTTATTATTTTTAAATAAGTTCCTACGGCATACAATAATAGGCGTTACTTTGAGAAGTGGTTGAACGCATTAAACATGTGATTACTTAATGTATTGTTTTATGACACAGATTAAACACTTACATTTTCATTACACCTACTTAATCAATTTTACAATAAAGTTAGCAGCATAAATAAATACATCACATGAAATATTATGTATTTTATTATATTGTCTTACGAATTATTACAGCAATATCGTCGTACGTCATTATATTACAATATTCTAGTCCGGGTAACGCAAAGAACAGAATGGTGGACATATTATTAAAGCGTTAATTAATAATGTATTAATAAACACATTGTTTCTCTAAGGTTTCGACATTTTAGATGGGAAATTAATAATAAGCAAGGAAAATGTGTCAAGTATTAGCACATGGGCTTAAGGCTGTGTGAAAAACTATATTTTTCCAATACTTTGCCCTGGCGCAAGTTCAAACTGCATTACAAACTTGTCAAGTGGCTCAATAGATGTTACTTGTTGTTGATTAATCCCAAGGCATAAAAGCCTTTGTGATTTGAACGAATGCATTTCCGCAGCGAGAGAGTTAAGGTTGTCCTGATGACAACCAACCTCCGATAGGAAAAGCAGCAGTAGAATAAGAAGATAAACAGCATGTGGCGTTTCGTCAAAAGAAAACATAGTATATACAATTAGAATTAATAAACAGTAGCACTATGTATAAACTTTGAAACTATGAAACTAGTTTGAACAATTTGGTACCGATAAATTTTGACCTACCGTTTTGTTTTCCGTGGATAAAGGAATTATTTTTTATTAAATTTTGAAACGTGTTTTTCGAAAATAGTAATCAATCTACTTATATAAAGAAGAATGTCTGTGGCGGGCTGCGTGGATTTGATTTTTATAAAAATCTACAGTTTTATTCCGAGATTGATGAAATTTGCACACCATACCGTCAAAATAATAGGAAGGCACTGTCTATATTAGTTTTTGAAAAACCACCCACCATTTTATTTTCCCATCAATTTAAGCAGAATTTTGAAGTTCAAAATATAAGGAAAATTACTGTCAACGTCTGATTTCGAAAGATTCTGCGTAAAACCCGGGCAATGCCGGGGACTTCAGCTAGTCATAGAATAAATAGTAACAGATGTGGGCGTCTTATGTGATCCAAAAGTCTGGCTTTTCCAACACAAAACTGTGTTTCATCATCGTTACGAAAATCAAATGGGACGGCATTATACAATGACAGGAGGTGTAAGAGAGACAGAACGCATGCTAAATGGGTTAGAATCAAAAGGTATTAAATCAGTGGCTTCAATAATTTTAGTTAAAAAATATACAGTTGCTGGCTAGTACGTTAATTATGACGTAAAAATTATGAAGAATATTAATGCTGTTCATTATTTGTACAAACAGAAAATTATTAAAATGTGATACTAGGAAAACAAAATATTGACAGAAAAAATTATTTATTATATGACATCTTTATTTTCTTCGAAAGCTGTTCATCATTCTTCTTTGAACAAACAGCGGAGTTGATTTTGTCCGTAAGTCAAACACAAGATGCACAGCGATTTATGATGTAATGCCCATGTCAATAAGAGCGGTATTTCCTTTTCAACATTGACAAATCTTTCCTATATTTCCGTGCATCAGTTCATTGTCAACACTTTCATTCTCAGGTGTCAATGTATTCAAACGAAATGACAAATTTCAAATTTGAATAAGGAATGTTATTTTCCACCTATTTGAATATGGATAGAAATATTCGAACATTATATATGGCCAGCGTTCTTTTGTTTTATTATTTAAATTATTGTATTTACGGATATAAGAAATTTTAAAAACTTTTATTATAAATGGGAAACCTTTTTCTGCTGTTTTGCTATTTAAAAAAAGAAAAATCACTTCTTTATCATATTAAGTTTGTTGGCACAAATTAATTTTTGTAAGTTTCGGTTGTTTCAACCTAATTCGGGTCAAATGTGAGAAGTTGAAACATCCCAACCTAAGATTCTGTGATGCATAAAATTTGTATATGTCAATCAAATATTTTCAATGAACAACCAGAGTGGGTATCCACAACAGTTGGCGATAAGTGCAAGTTTACATAATCCACTTAATTTCAACTATGCGGGAAGATAACCAATCTTTTTTTGTTTACTGCAATAAAAACCATTAGCTAAACAAATATTCCAAAGAACGCTTGACAAACCAATCATGTTTGAAAAGATTTGTGAATAAATGAGTTAAGATATGCATTTTGCTGTGTGGGTAAGAGGACTTGATGAAGTTGTCATTTTTTTTAACGAAGTTGAGTAACATAATAACTTGAGTTTAATCATTAAGACATTACAAAACAAAAATGAAGTGTGCGCACTAACATATTTTTTGATTAATATCTAAGAAATACATTATTAAATGGATGATGTACTGCGCCTGTCCCGCTAGGAAATCCTGTGTTGAGAGCATGCACAGTTCAGAATATATTTTAACAAAATCAAAAGTCAGTAATTAACATTGTACCACCGGTAACAAATCTAATTTTATTTATTTATTTATTGATTCTTTACATTGTATCTTTTTCATAAAGTTATAATTTTTAACCTCACTAGGACAAGCCTGTGTTGAGGTTAATAATTTTACAAAATATTTAAAAAAAAAAAAAATAGTACAAAGATTATAACATATATTTAAGAAAGTACAATATTAAAAAAAAATGAAATATTAAGATAATAATATTGTTACATTGACGTTTCTGCGAATTGGATACCTACATGGTACCTATTAGCCTATTCATTACAATATAATGCTGTAAACATGTAGGGTGACCATGATATTTAATTGCAATAAAAATGTAACAAACTATTATTTTTTTTTAAACAGAGAAGAAAGAGAGATAACAAAATTGCATTAAAAAGAAAAGGATGAAAAAATTAACTTATTCAAAATATAATGCCACAATTTAAAAGGACAAAGATGAAAGAATATGTTGGAAATCCTCTGATGGCAGAAATAATTTAACATTCTTTTTAAATGTACACAAGGAATTTGACGATTTAATGTGATCTGGAAGGCTATTAAATAGAAGTGGAGCCTGGTACAAATAATGTCTCTGCCCAAATGAGGATTTAGGGTGAATTGCCATAAAGTTCAGACCAGAGCCAATTCTTGTAGTACGAATTTGTTGCGTTCTTTTCGCAGAACTAATATTGTTAAAAAATCTGCATAGCGTTTGTAGGATAAATAGTTGTTTTAAATTCATGATATTACATTCCTTATAAAGTAACTGTGTAGGATATGTAAATTTTTTCTTGTATATAACTTTGAGAATCAGTTTTTGGGCAATATTAAGTGGTTCTATTACAGTCTTCAGGCAGGAACCCCAGCACACTATATTATACGAAAGTAGGCACTGAATTATAGCAAAATACACTGTTTTTAATTTTTCCTTGTCTAGTACATGTCTGAGATCTTTAAAAATATAGATAAGTCTCCTAACTTTATTTACTAACATTTCGACATGATCATTCCACCTCAAAAATTTATCAATTTTTACCCCCAAGTATTTGAGGCTGTCTACACTTTCCAAGGGGTTGCAGTTACACGTTTGCACACAATTGTGAATAATCAAATTATAAGAGGTAGACGGCTGACTTTTATAAGAAATGCTAAAAGTGATGTATTTGGTTTTTTGTGAATTTAAAGTTAAAATATTATTACTCAGATAATTATTAACTATTCCTAAACCTGTATCACATTTTTCAAAAGTTTCACTCCAATTTTTACCCTCAAATATTAAGGCAGTGTCATCTGCAAAACTAACAATGTTACCTGGAATTTTTAGACTGCATAAATCGTTTATATAAATAAGAAATAATATTGGCCCGAGTACACTACCTTGTGGTACTCCAAATGAGATGGATTTACTATCGCTTAACATTTTATTTATTTCTACTTGCTGTGTTCTATCACTAAGGTAAGATCTGAACCAACCCATAGCTGTATTATTAATGCCTAAAGATAATAATTTCTTAAGAAGCAACTCGTGGGAAACCGTATCGAAGGCCTTTGATAAGTCTAAAAATACCGCTATAGCTTTGTTGCCATAGTCCAGTGCGTTTATAACTTTGGTCAATACCTTTAATATAGCATCACTCGTACTTCTGTTCTCTCTGAAACCAAATTGGCTGTCGGAGAGTATTTTGTATTTTTCTAAAAATGATACTAATCTTGACTTAGCCAGTCTTTCTATTATTTTTGAGAGAGTATTGAGCAAAGATATTGGTCTGTAATTATTAACATTTTTGTGATCTCCACCTTTGAAAAGAGGTATAATCTTAGCATTTTTACAATGGGAAGGAAATATGCCATTCTTAAAACTAAGATTAACAATATGAGTTATAGGACCAGCTAACTCATAAACATGCTGTTTATACACCATTATACTTAAGCCATCGATACCACAGGAAAAAGACATTTTTAATTCATTTATAACATTAGTAACTTCAAAAATGCTAGTAGTTTTAAATTCAAAACTATCTCCTGTAACTTGAGTACCAGGTATAAAATTGTTAACAAGATACATTTCGTTGGTTTTATTAGCACTGCACAAGTTTTTTGCGTATGTAGGACCAATATCACTGAAGAAGTTATTAACATGGTTGGTAATTATATGTGGATCCTCCTCAAATGAGATAATTTTGTTATTGATTAATAATTTTTTTATGGACACTTGCTCCTTTTGAATATTTATGGCTTCCTTTATAATCTTCCACTGTTGCTTGTTATTACCGTTGACTTTATCCAGTTTCCTTCTGTAATACGTTTGCTTTGTATATTTTATAATTTTTGTACACCAGTTTCTGTATCTCTTATAATAAGCCAGCAGTTGAATATTATTAAACTCTCCTCGACATTTGTTGTGCAGTTTGTCACGGGTTCTAAGGCATTTGATAATTCCATCATTTATCCAAGGTTTTAAGTATTTGATGTTATGTTTTACACTTTGTACCGACGAGCAACTTTCCACGTGAATTTTTAAACATTTTACGAAGTTTTCAGTAGCTGAATCAACATCTTGCGATGACAGGACTGACTGCCATGATTCTTCCTTTAATTTAGCCTTCAAAAGATTGTTATTTATGACGGTTTTGATTTTTTCATTTTCCTTTGCTATTTTCTTTTGTCTAAAGCTCATAAATCTCAGTAATACCGCATCATGATCTGTTATGTCAGTAGTGAAGACAGCTCCCTGTGGTTCAAATTTAGATTTTACCATAATGTGATCGATGCAACTTGAAACAGTAGACGAAACTCTTGTAGGTGAAATTATAATTGGCTTTAAGCCGTGAAAAGCCAAAAGTGAGAGGTATTTTTGAGTTTTTATACTGTTCAGATCTAATGTATTAATATTTATATCACCACATAAAATGATTTCCTTATTTTGTATAGATGTAGAATCAAGTAGGACACTCAGTGATTCAAGGAAACTATCTATATGAGTCTGGGACGGAGATCTGTAAATGGCTATTAAACATATATTATTCGATATCTGCATTCTTAAGCAGTTTGCTCCAGGGAAAACAATTTCCTCAACAGTCGCCTGAACATTTCGTTTCACGTAGGCAACTACACCATCGTTTTGCAAATAGTTATTATTTGTATTGTAAACTGTGTATCCGGGGATGCTAGGTATATTGATCAAATTTTTTAGCCAAGCTTCTGTAAAAACTAATACCTCAGGACGATGTTCTATGCCATCAAGCATAGTTATGGTTTCATCAAAGTTTTTACTTAAACTTCTAATGTTCAAACAAAGTAAAGAAAAGTTTGAATGTTTCAAAAAATTTTTGCAAGTAAATGAATCTTTAATAGTTAAATTAGGTTCTGTATTGTCATCCAAATCAATGTTTTTTCCTAAATCGATATCCATTTTTAATATATTAAATATTGTCGGTGCCTTTTACCATACAACTTCTATATTCTATTGAGGTCATCTTCGTGTTTTATTTCTCTGATTTTTTTTCCTTCATCTTCTTTCATTAGAATGGATCCATTTTTAAACCAAATATATTTGTATTTTAATTCTCTTCCCTTTAATTTGGCTTTCCAAAGCAGTTCTTTAAAATAAGGAGATAGCGATTCTCCTAGGAATATCATTTTCTCACGGTTTGAGATCACCTTCTTGTTTGCCAATAATTTTGATCTTGTTTCTGGATTTCTAATTTTTAAGAGAATTTTTTTTGGATGACCTGGTCTTCTGTCATATTGTCTTATTGCTGATGTAATATCGTCTGTACTTATTTGGATATTAGCACTTTTTATTAGGTTTATAGCAGTTACTTTGGGATTTTCATCTGTCTTTTCCTCAATTCCTGTTATTTCAATACAGTTATCGAGGTTCGACTGTTCTAAACAAGCCAGTCTGGTTTCTAGATGTTTAATAATTTTACTTTTATTTGTCAAATCACTTTTTAAGCTTTCGACTTCTCCTTTAACTTCATTCATGGAGTCCAAACGAATTATTATGTCATCATACTTTTGACAAATAAATTCGGTAGTTTTTTGAAATTCCGACATTTTTTTTTCAATGTTTTCGAGTATTTGGTTTTTGAGTTTCTCCAGTTTTGTGTCTACGAAAGACGCAAATTTAGTAAAAGTATCTTCTTCTGGGCTAGTGTCTTCGGGGGCAGTGTTTATTTTGTTTTTGAATCTTGTAAATGTATTTAGAGTGTCTTGTTGTTGAGAGCTTGTTTTTTTGTTCGAACTCATGGTCACCCTTGCAGTAGTTTTGGTAGAAACAATAAGATGCGCAAGCGCCGTCAAAGTGAAACAAGCAAGCCGAATGGCCCGAGTTTGAAAGATGGCGGTGGAGTTGGCCAATCACAAGAGATTCACTTATACAGTAAACAGATGTCAACTTCACCGTTACTATTTCGCGATGTTAATAATTTATAAATCACTTGAGTAATCTCGCTTCAACGCGCAAAATTCTTATCACAATTGATGCAGTGAACACTTAGGTAAATGTCGCAACTGACTCGAATTGAACCGTTCACCGATATACACAATTAAGCCAAGTTTTCAACGGGTCACTATTACTGTGTACTACTTTGATTGTTGTCGTATTAATGTATTAATTAATATATAAACACTAATAAAACATTTATTTTATTTATTTATTTAAGTGATAATATATTACAAAATCATAACAACAATTTACATGATAATACGAATTGAAAAGGGATTTCAACGAAGAGTGTACAATTTTACATAGACATATAAATATTTCATACTTGGTATGTTTGGAGATCCAAAACTTGGTTTCCAATGTATATTTAGAGCTATTTGAGTTCTGTCTAAGGCCAGTGGAAGTGCGTTGTTTAGTTTTGTTGCAAATTATCTTAAATTTATTTGGCCACATATTGTTTATAAATTATGCCCTTTAAATATCGCCAATTAACTTTAGACCTTTTGACTCTGTGCAGGATAATTAATTTCATTTTCTGCTGAAGAAAGAGTTTTAACATTTAAAATTGTTTTAACAATTCAACATAATAATGAGTAAGGATTAATTATGAATTTTTCGGTCACACGGAAACGCCTACAACACACTTTTATCGGTTTATTTATTCAGTATATATAATACTTATAAACATTTACAAAGTTCTAATGGAAAAAATGCATTAAGGCGATGCATTAAGTAGTAATTTAAAATCATGTATTTTTGGTTTGAAAATTTGGTCGCCTAGAAATGTTTCAGATGCTTTAATTAAATACTGCAAGTAGAATATATCTTGGCTTTTGAAATAATCGAGTATTTTTTAGATAAGTCTTTTCATAAGCCCAGAAAAAAATAATGTATAGGCCTATGAAAACTGCTTTAAAGTTCAAAATCTCCTACTTACGAACCCAATTTCGGTTATGGTTTTATTGCATAATGTGGCAAATTAAGTTATTTAGAAAATGGCAATTTTTTTTTTTGCTGAACATCCACAAAATAAAATAAAAGGCACATTTTGGCCATGTTTTTTTCTTGCATAAATCAAAACAGGTGGAAGGTGTAAAGCGGGAATTTAAGCCTTATCGCCATCTACGGCTCGATTCAAAATATTACACGATGTAGTGCATCGCCTTAAACCTTTATAAGTAGTGATGTTTGAGTATAACTTTTTTATGGAACAAAATATCTTTATAACTTTTTCCCCTTTTTATTAATGACTAAACCGGTCTCACCAAGAAACGTCGTAAGCGACGTCATCACGAGAATTGTTTGAAAATCCTCTAGTCTAAAGATTACATCAGTCGAAAGATTCCACCAGTCTGAAGATTCCACCAGCCTAAAGATTCCGTCAGTCTTAAGATTCCATTAGTCTGAAGATACCCATGACCCGACAACCGAAATAAGCATGTATAATAGTTATGTTTGTAATGAGTTCTTTCCAGATGACCATATAATCATTAGATCAATGAGAAAATCGCATTCTACCTAGAGTAATATCTTGAGACCACATGGTTACGTGAAGACGTAACCAGGTTATGAAGAAATGAAAATCCTCGTGCCTGAAGTGAGTTTGGGCAATATTTGTAAGGACGCGCTACTTTCTCTCCATATATTTACGCAATTATAATGATACAGTATCAATAAATCCGAGATGAATAATATACATGTAACAATGTAATTATATGGATTGTAGGTAGTTGGGGAAGATTGCGCTCACAAATATTCTTGAATACAATTATTGGGACATCTTCTCTGTTGTGAGTTTTGACTTTAAGTTATCTCTAGAAATTTAATGAAGCTACCAATTAATACAAGCTTTTCTTTGTGAATACCGCACAAGATTCCCAACTGCTCCCAATCTTCTGGAGCCAGTTGAGACTATGGCATTCCCAATCGTCGTATGTCGTCAGGCTGAAGGTAGTGTGGAGGGGAGGTGAGGCAGAGGAAGGTGGAACGTACCTGGCTATTCAGATCTGGTCACCAAATACGGCTAAAGCCATTTTAACCAACTTTTCAATTTTGAATGGTGGTCTTATACTAGGGTGATACTGGAAAGTACCGCTAGTTATGCTTTATGGTATAAAATTTTAATTACACAAATTAATTTAAATTTTTTTTTTGCGGACGTCGGGATTTAAACCCGCGAATTCAGAATTGCTAGTTGAGACCTCTCAACCACGGAAAATCGTTAAAGTTAGCTAAGAAATTAATCAAAAGGTAGGTACCTACTATAGTCAAACTGCCGTCAAAAGGGTTAGTTAAACATGTAATAAACAAATTTGTGGGATAAATTGTTAAGCCTGAAAAAAGTTGTTTTGTCTAAAGTATTCAACAAATATTCATAACGTAACATGCGGAGTAAATGAACGGAAAAAGGATATTAAAAGATTACGTCAAATGTTGTGTGGCTGTCCACCTGTCCAACTCTCTGCCTATCCATGCGGGGAAACGACGATTGGTTAAGTTATATTTGTCTACTTGAATGCCTATGAATAGCAATTGAAACATGCTTCATAAATCACTCTTTACCCTTAACCTAATTGTGCTGCTTCATCCACGTTCATTCATGTCAATGTGTCATCGAGGCATATTCAATAAAAGTAAAAGTAACGCCTGTTTCACACGATGCCGTTCGAGGGCGTGGTAAAGCCCGCTTTACACTGACCCGCGTAACGCAACAGGTAATAATGATGTATTAGTTACCAGCAGCGGATCCCCTCTTTAGCACCTTTAGGTTTAACTGGTGAGCGTGACCTGAGATTCTCTGGTCAGTGACCTACTTTGAGACCTACTCTTTACTGTAGAGCTACTACGGGGTTTACCTGAAAGAGTATGACAGGCGATAAATTAAGAATCGTAACGTCGCTTGAAATAGATATAGCCGTGTAACCTAACCTAACTTGGTTGCGCTATTCACACAAAAAGATGTATTTATATTTTACTATTGCAATCTTTTTTCTTATTGAACGATTGAAAAATATCAAATCAACAATATGGTGTGTGATTATTTAAAGTTATCATGGTAAAACCACTTAATTTATTATTAAAAACTTAAAATTTGCACTACGAGAGATTTTATTGATGAAGCTCACAGATTATCTGCTTTGTGTATAAGTTTCACGATATGAAGAAGTGAATCTGAAATAAATAAAATAGCATGTTTAGTAAAATTATCTGCTTTCTGGAATCCGTAAACCATTTTAAAACGTTTAAAATACGTATTTTCGAATTACCCTGTAGCAGGGTAATTTTTTTGTTGCGTTGTGTGCAGAGGTTCATTACAGCATCACGTTGAAGTTAATTATAGATGTATTCGTGTAATTTACAATTTAAACAAACAGAAAACTAGAAACGAAAGTCCACGTTAATGCAATGTTTACTTTCAAACAAACGTCACTGATTAATTGAACACTTTAAGCGATTCGTTATACACACACTATTAAAAATAATTAAAAGTTTACGCACAAATAAAAAAATTTCAAAAGTGTTTTTTTTTTTCATAAATTCGGTAAGTTATCTTGTAGAAGAAGTATATTTAGGAGTAGAAGTATATATCCATCTCTCTGGTTGTATTCTATTCGTTGTATATGACTTCTGACGTACCAAAATAAAGTATATATTCAAAATACAAATAAGTCAGTACACAATAACTCGCATAGCAAATAAAAAAACAAGGCGACCTAAAAGATTCTAATTTCAAATATACGTTTAATGTTTTTTTTTTCAATATAAACTTTGTTTGCCGTTTTTAAAATGGAACAAGTTTTTCGTGCCCTTCAGTAACTTCCAAATAGTAATATAAATATTTCAAGTATTTTTAATGCCACCCACCTACCTTTTCGTAATCTTTTAAAATAATTTTCGAAATAAAATAATTTACGCAGATTAAGTACCTATACTCTAATTCCTATCATTAAATCTATTGTGAACATCCTGGTATTAATTCAAAGACCACAAAAAAACATCCTTGCAAAACACCATTAACATTTCTGGGAGTCATAAAAAATAAGTAATCCTAAAATCCTTGATGCTTTTGTCTAATATCGATACAAAAAGAATTATCGAGATAGAAAAGCGATTTTTTATTCATATTTATCAACCATTTGAAATATTTAAAAGCTCGTAAAGATTATATTTCAAACAATAGATTTTGCGGATAGGCTATTATTGTTTTTTTATTATTTATTTATTACACACAAGATCAAATGTCAGGTTAGTGTGATAAATATTATAATTCCAAATTATTACACAATCTGGAGCCTCTTTAAAGTTTAAATATCTGGTTGCGGTTCCGCTGCTTTATCTTTCATCTTAAAATTGTTTTCCATTGATAGCTTGCTAGCTATTAGGTGTGTGGTAATAATTTCATGAATGGAATATTTTAAGCAACGGTTGATTCATAGATTCAAAGGATAAAACTATTGAAAAGAGAATACCGCACAACAGTTCAAATTTGTCGGAGTTATGGGACTATGGTAGGCCGAAAGAAGTGGGGATGGGAAAGAAAAAGTACTTGATTATTCAAATGTGGTCACTAAATATGGCAACTGATATAAAGTACTGTTAACTTATTAAAATCTGGTAAAATTATTCGTTTTCCTGTTAAAACGGGACTGCAGGCCTACGAATGAATTTATAAAGTTCCTAACAATGTCTAAGTTAAAAGCGAATGTTTTATGAGGGCGGCGACATATTTACATAAATATTTATATTAACACCTATTAAATCAATTAATAATTAAACATTACATTTAAAAATCAATATTCTACACTAAAATATTATTATAACAAAAAACTTATGTAAGAACCGTGGCTCCCTTATCAGGAACAAGAACTCTTCTTATCTGATAAGGTACACATAACCAATGATGATCTAAAATATAATACTATTAAATATTTATTTATTTATTTATTTATCAACGCCCCACTGGGCTTTTACATAAAGATCAGAACATAAATTTAAAACCATATCCATATTCCTTATAATTTATATCCACATTCTTTATATTACCTGCAATAAATAAAAAATAAATATAAAACACACTGATATTGTCGCATTCCGTTATTATATTGTCATTATTAGGAAAAGAACACGTGATCTAGATAAATTCTGAATATTTTATCAATCAATTGGCATGCTATCATTTATTTAACAGGATCATTTTTCTCCATACAGTAACGGAGGTCGATGTTTTTATTTATCCTTAAAGAAACTTTCGGAAATTCTCCCAGTTCATTGCTATCTCGCATCTCTTTAAGTGACCTCATTTCACGACCATTCCTTTGTCGGAAAAAATATTGCATAAAAATACGTAATACCTGTTTCGTATGCTGCAGACCTCCCATAAACCCACGTGCTCTGTATCATCTTCAAAACAAGCATTATAAGACCATCATAATGAACCACACACGATATTATAATAAAAAAATTATGTGGCACTAATTTGCTAATCAACAAAATTGAAAAAATCACTCACCGATAAACCGTGAGAATGCAATATCCAAATAAACACATTGCGGCATCACCATAATAGTACATTCTTAAGAGGGACGGCTTCGGGACCCTTTCCATACAAAACATAAATTTTGGATTTAAGGACAAAATATTCAACCAAAACTGAATGAATAATTTTTATTTAAAAGGTAAAGCAAATATCTAGTACGTATAAGTGCTACTTTATTTATTTGTGTTTTAAAATAATACATTTAATTAATCGATGAATTCACGATTTTAGAGACAACTTTAGTTTTTTTTTATGAGTTAATTGTAATTATTAAAAAATAAACTTACCTTATATCTTAATAATGATAATATAATGAAAAATAAAATAAAAGTTCAAATAAAACTATTTTGTGTAGAAATTTTTATTTATATACCTGAAATTTATTTTGTAATTTAAATTTAAGCTCACCAAAACGCTTCTCTATTATTTTTATTTATTTTTGATTTTATTATGTTTTATAGTAAATAGAGCAAAATTATTTTATTGAATAATTATTACCACAAAAAAGTTGCCCCTAAAATTATCATGAAAAATAATGGCCTTCATTTTCAAAATTATAACATGAAGTAGCACATATCCATACTAGGTATATGCCATACATTTTTTTCGCCTGAATATATTAAAAAATAATATCACCTACTTTAGCCCTCTGACCCAAATGTACCGACAATATGTGCTGAAGTAGTATGGTATAGTTTATATGGATTTAAAAAAAAATGTTCCGCTACTGCTAAAAAATATGTTGCGCTGACATGTTTATTATGAACATTTAATTCCATCTACAGCCAACTCGTTACAATAATTGCAAGTGTACTAAGTTGTACGGCCCAAAGATAAGATATAATGGAAATACTTAGAAAGAAATTGCGGAATGTTGGTCATCTGCTTGCGTTACGAAGAGTAAAGAAGATTGGTTTTATTTTTCTTTTGCCGATTACCACTCTTCAATAGAAACTTATCGTTTATCTGACATAAGATGTTACGCAAAAGGTTGCATATACGTCTGCGATATATTTTACAATGAATCGTGAACTCTATCGGGTATATGACCATTGCAAGATGCTCTTTTTATTAATTTTCTGTTAAAAATTATGATTTCACCAGCGCAGATCCGTGAAATATCACTGGTCATTATAATTGTAGGACAGATTAATTAATTATTGCTGCAGAATGATCAAGAAAAATATTCACAACAGCAACTATTTAATAGAACTATTTTTCGTGATTTTTTTTTCTTGATCAGTTGGGTGTGTTATTAAAATAATGATCTCTGAATTCTTGACACAATCAGTTTCAATTTTGAAAATTACAATTAAATTCAAAACCAATCCGAGTTCATCGAACCAGAATTACAACCACTCACAGACAGATTTTTTTTTTGTTTTTTTTTTTTATTGGTTTTCCAGCTACAATCCCGCTAAACCGCAATGAAGCAGTTTGTCAACGGGATTATAATGATCAATTACATACATACACACATAATATTATTACTATAACTATACAATTAACACACCTAAATTAATATAAACTATCTCTATTTAGTAACCATTGTTTCAGTTTCGTTACTTCAAAACCGAAATTAATATGTTCGATGATTGGATTTACGTGTATTTTTTGTGATATCGCATATCGATTTCAAATAGATGCCCAGAGCCAATGGAACTTTGGGGTTTCTCTTTGGGAATTTTATAAGGTTGAAAAACGAGGATAGGCAAAGATTGAGGAAGTTTGTGAAGTTTAGTATTTACCTACTCAGATTATTACTGTCGTGTGGTAGATGCTTTTAGTTTCCGTTTTGAACACCATTCAGAATCTTAAAGTTAATTCAACGACTTTAGCCGTGTTAGGTGACCAGATCTGAATAGCCAGGTACTTCACAACCTCCCTCTTCCCCACCCAACTCTCGAACCTCACAACATGCCCCAAACAGTAATGGCATTCAACCCACTGACTACGGGCAGTTCGTATTCTTGGGCGATGTTCCATTTATAAAACTGTAGCCACCGCCGGCTGCATAAACAAGTAAAGTGTATATTTATTTTGAGATTAACGGACGTTGCACAATACTTTGAATTTGATTAAACAGACACTTTTCAAATGACCTTAATTATTTATTACCTACATTTAAGCACGCTTAAGTTAAGCTTCTGTTACTAATTGCTCTTAAATATTAAATTACGATACGCTTAAACTTGAGAAACTTACAATATTATTTACGAGATTATGAAATAATAATTCATCATCAAAGTGATGAATTCAACCTTATACTTGGTGTAGATGAAAACCTGCAATTATTTAAATTATAGCTATTATATTAATTAAACATATTGTAATAAAACGTTTTTGGTTATATCATACGTAGAAAATTAAAATGATATTTATATTAGTTTCTGTTATTGGTTGTAAATTACCCATTAATAGTAACGAGAAAATGATTGCTCAAACATTGGGGTCAAGTAATACAGCACCAATATATCAATCAAATTGGGAGATAAAAATAATTTGATAATAATAATTACGCGGTTTATGAATGAAACTTTTTTCCAGCTTTTTAATGTCAAATATTTTTAATTTGCAAACATCCTTTAGTGATTGTGGATAGTTTAGTAATGTGAGTTTTATCATTTATTGGTAGTAAGTAATAATAAGTATTAAATATCTGCAAAGATTATCATAATTATGTTTTGGGTTACTATGCGGTGCGCGGAGAAAAATGAGTATTGCTATTATTTAAGAATCTATTCAAGTTATTGGTAATCCGGTTTAAAACGGGTTTGCTGGCCTTTAACGAATGAATTAAATGGTTTCCTGTAAAATTCGAATATATTGTCACGATGAAAAACGACATAAAATGTTAATATTTTTGCATTTCGTCATTATATATTATCAAGGCAAATGCAGGTGCATGAACACGTGTTCCGATATCTTAGGAATTTACTAAAAGTTTATCAGGTAACGGCCTAAAATTTCGTTTCTTACCGGATTACTAATGATTTAAAGTGATTCTTAATAACTTAGCAATTCTCATTTTTCTCCGTGTGCTTCCTCCTTTTTTAACTAATGTTTTAGATAACGTTTCACAGTACATCATCAGGGCATATGAGTAAATCTTGGTGAAGTATGTGTTTATGTATATAGAAGAGAATCCTCTTAGGAAAGGGATTTCTCATAGATATGTAGCTATTAAGAAAAAAATATATTTAAAATTTTTGAAAATTTAAGCTTGAAATTCTGTTTTTGTGTGACACCAACGTGATAAGAATTCAAAACATTTATACGAAAAGACAAAACAGAATCCTTACTATTCAAACCTATTCAACAACAATCTCACACTGTGGAAGGCGGTGACACAATTTCAATCTGGCTTTTATGGTTAAAGCCTGCTTTTAAGGTGAGAATATATGTATGTGAACAACTGCGACCTCTATCTGAGGAATCTCTCTGCTAGCTAACTTGCAGTACGCAAGTCTCCAGATAACTATAAAGTCGTGACTGTAAATCAATTTTCCAAATATACGCGTATGTAAATGTTATTTCAGCAGTCGTAAAACACCAACCTACCGATAAGTAAATTGCCGCAAAACATAACATTAAAAATATTTTTCGTATCGCTTAGTGATCATATTTTAACTTGAATGAGTCTTAACTATAAAGAAAAATCTCTTTTTCGTTTATGCCTCAAAAATAGTAAAAAATAACACAGCGCTCTGCCTGGCATCTATGGTTTTTAATTGGCGAAGGGTTAAATATATTTATAATACGTGCAAATTATATTTACAAAAAATAGATAAAAGTCAATGTTTATCCTAGAATTCACAATCTAATCGACGCCGGGTTCGCGTCAGCTAGTCAATCATATTATGAAGAAATTTAATCTGTAAACATCACCCACTATAACACAGGGACTTTTCCTAGCATTGAGGGTGAAATAATACAAAAAAAAATGTGATTACTGTACAATTTTTTTTGCATTAAATAAAAAATAATATTGAAACTCCGATAAAGCGCGTAGTAACTGCTAGATACATTTTTCACGCCTAAAATATTAGATATCTAATTATTTGTAAATTTTCTGTATCAATTTATCCTTATTCCTTTAATGAAGGACTTATTGTACCTAAGCATACAAATAAATATGGACAAAGAACGTTAAACTATATGATTCCCAGTTGTTTTAGTATGTTACCTGCTGAAATTAAAAACTCTGCCCAAAACAAACAATTGGTGAACTTACTGACTTGACTTACTGAAAGAATTAATTTGTATTAGCTTACAATAATATATTATTCTAAAGACTTTTAATATTGTTATTTATGTTTTTCCATAATTTTCTTTTGCTATATTTCTGTAAAATTTTTAATTTTTTGTTTTATACATATAATTGTAAAAATGTAACTGTAAACTCACTATAATAAGATTTATAATGTAAAGAACCCGTTAGGCAAACTGCTAGAAAGCAGTTTATCGGAACTTTTTTGCCTTATATTTGGAAAGTATGTAAAATATAATAAAAAAATAAATGATTTTGATATTACATTGATATACACATTTTATAACATGTCGTGCATTATAGTAGGTACTAATGCCTCTTTCAGACAAAACATTTTGCATTACTTTTAACGAACTTGTGAGTCTAAGTTCTTCACATAAAATATTTTAAAACTGTTTAATTGCGTATTAAGTTGAATAGGTCTTTTTCAACATTATATTATATCAACGGTTACCGTTGAATATTTTTTGGTGGATTAATTTAATAACTGACGATTACCATGGCAATCTGTTTTGAACTATGAATTAATAGATATTTCGCAATCAATAAAATTTCTAATTGCATATGAATTAGAGATATCAGCTAAATGTCATGCACCAATTATATAACTTTTTTTCAAAACGACAGCAACCTCAAATCGCTATTCAACATACGCCGCCAATGGCTATTTATTTTGTTAATATTTTTTATATATGCATTATAACGTTATACAGTGGAAGTAGAACTCAAGCAAAATTCTATCCAGAATGATAGTCTCTCACAAGGACGGTACTGAGAGCATCTAACTATCTGGAATGATACACAAATATACTTCAACGTGTAAAAGTAAGAATACAATAAATATGAACTCATTTTATTTTTATGATGTAGCCTCTGATCGGTCAGAAAACATTATTTAACTATTATATGAAGAACTTACCAATTTTCATCTTGGTCATCTCTTACCCCTTCCTACTTGCTTCAGCATCAGAAAATACATTATTATATGTTCAGCTGGCTACGGACAGTAGGAATATTTGTAAGATATTTGTACTAAATAAACAATTTACAATGCCTGTTTTTAAAATCATGCTTTATGTTATGACAAAAACACAGTTATGAAATGTTAATTCCTTCAAGTAACCTCCATGTAATTCCTTAATTAACTCCTCATCACTCCTACCCATTCCATTCTATAATCAATTCTTCTGCTGATTTGGGTTTGCCCCTCTCCCTTGGCCTCAAACCCCACTAGAATGTGAATATACATTTTACTTATAAGTTGTACAACTTATTCCAATTATTCTCGAAACGTGATGATTCTGGTAAGTAATTTGTTTTAATTAATTAATTCATTACTAACGTATGCCATCATAAAGTAAAAACTTACCTTATGAAGAGCGATTCTTGGAACAAAAATTGTATCAATAATATTCGTTTAAAAAACCATCAGCTCACGTTTTTCATATGCCTAAATATAATATGAATGTAATCAGCGAAAATCACGTAGTTTAGCGAAACATTAAAATTAGTCGTGAACTGCACTTCTGGGTTTAAAGATGCTCTATTGATAATATATGAAACTTTCTCCGCCACCGCTTCCATAGCTGGCTTCTTCGGTGTTAATACATCGTGCAGAAAGGAAAATCCTCTATTCTAAAGTTCGTGCCTTCGATAATGCGCAATCAATATTCATGTAATCCTAAAGACGAGTCGGCCATAATGAAAAATCCTAATTGATTTGGTAACAGTTCTGGTATTATAAAATAACGCATTCATTCAATCTATAAAGATCGTTTATTGAATTTATGCCTTTTTATTGTCGAGATTATATAATAAATTCAACGGTTTTCAAAGACTTTGCTAATTTGAAAATAATTATTGAATTAAATTACTTTTGAAATCCGTTTTTAAAGCATGTTAACGGAGCTTTGAATCCTTCAAAAGAAGACTTCAAATGCATTTTAATTTACCATTTTATTTGTTATTGATTTGATTATTGTTGTGTTCCCACAAACAGTTCTCCAACTTATCGTGGAAGGAGATTATAAATAATTGGTTCTTTGTGATAAATCAGGGATTTATTAATACTTCGCGTATTACAATGGTGACTCGATAGTTGACCTAACTAGAAGTTGGCTATATGACATCTGGGAACAGTAAGTTTGTCTGGGAGCATTCTCACTGGCCCTGGCGACTACTGGCCACTAGCTGCCATCTTACGGACTTCCAAGCAAGCTCATTGCACTGCCCTCTATGAGTGCATCTGTGAAGCTCTTAACTAACTCACTTCTCAACAATTATAGAATAATGACGCCAAAAAATACTTTAATTCAATATTCCTTTATTTAAAAAAATTATATTTGCTTTATTCGAAAGTGGCAGGTAGATACTACTTTCAGTATCGCCCTGATGAAAGACCACAATTCAAAATCAAAATGTCGCTTGAAATGGCTTTAGCCGTGTTTGGTGACCAGATCTGAATAGCCAGGTACTTCCCCATCTTCCTCTCTTCCATCTCCTTCCCCTCCCCACTCCCTACTACCTTCAACCTCACGACATACCCCGATTGGCGATGCCATATTCTCACTGACTCCAGAAGACAGAAGTTGGGAAATATGTAATTTATAACAACTAAATTAGATGTCATTTTTCTAATTAAAGCTATTTTTATTATTTATTACAACCAGGTGCTATAAATGTCAGCATAAAGTTCAAAAAGTAACAAAAAAATATTGTAATGCTTTACGTGAAAAACTAATTATGTTTGAGGTACCCATTAAAACACTAATTAAAACTCATATCAGCCCACAGTAGCGAGTTTAATGCCAACCTAGACAATTCCATTGATTGGCTACCTACGAATACAACTCTAAAAGGTTGTTTATGGTATTATTAATAAAAAAATTCAAGGTTTTTTAGAAGCGCAAACAATTTCTTAAAATAGCTTTATAATAATATTAAAATAAAAATTTTATAACACTATTTTGTGTTATTTCATTTCAATTTCGCTTTACAATAACATGAATTGGCCAAGAACCGAAACTATGTGTACAACAGGTACATCTATAAATACACGATTTTCCAATAAGAGGTGTTATTTTGATATTCAATCGTAAAAGATCAATGGTTTCGTTGCTTGTGTGGCAAGTAGCGCCATCTTGTTGAAATTAAAAATTGTCCAGATCAATACCATCCTATTCCGGCCATAAAAAATCATTAATCATCTCTCGATAGCGCAATCCATTCACCGTAATTGTTGCTCCAGCCTCATTTTAGAAAAAGTAAGGTCCAATGACTCCGCCGGACCATAAACCGCACCAAACAGTCACACGTTTAAGATAAAAAGGCTTTTCAACAATAACTCTTGTGTTTTCCGAGCCCCAGATGCGACAATTTTGCTTGTTGACGAAGCCACCGAGGTGGAAATGGGCCTCGTCACTCAAGATGATTTGCATTTGATTCACTCAAGTGAATTTTAATAGTTTGAATGCGTTGTTGAAGCGTCTATCGTTCCATTTTTATTAATGGCATAGTTTTTACTTATCAAATGTCAAAAAATGACAGCTTCAAAAGTAACATTTACCGAAATAACGGGCTGTTCAAAATAACACCTCTTATTGGAAAACCCTGTAGTATAAAATAAGGTCGGTATCGGCGTCTGTCTGTTTGTACGCTTGGTTCTTCTAAGTTAGGCAACGGATTTTGATAGAGTTTTCACTATCATTTAGAGAATTTTTAAGAAAGTAGAAAAAGTTATATTTTGTTATCAAGTCGTAAAAAATATATTTTCGGGCGCTGACATCGATATCGCTGGCTAAACTAAATAAATTAGATACAGTATATGATTATCTCCTAAAGATAACCTCCAGCAACTCCGGTACACGTCAGCTAGTATTTATATAAAAGGTTCTGAATGACTTATAAGTTCAACATTTGAACTTATTCATAACTATAAATAAGTTATGATCAGTCTGTTTCAATATTCTGCTCGCGGCAGATAGAGATTTGCGAGACTGAGAATCCTGATTATGTTTTCTTTGTTCTACCGACGTGTCCGCATTGCTTGCCTAAAGCTGACATTATCAATGAGACATCGTGTTAATTAAGATGCTGTAATTATAATGGGTTTGATTTATTTTGATTAAACACATCCTCTTTCGATTTTTTTTAAATTTAACATTTTTAATCTCATCGTGATTTTTAAGTAAAAAAAAGGCGTGAACTTGGATTTAAAATTAATGAACAACATTGTTGGAGGGGTTTTTAGCCAAAATCCTTCCACAAAATTCAACAGTAACATATTTAAGGGTAAAAGAAAAACAAATCTTAGCGCAGAACTAGCCTAAACAAATTTTAGGAATTTTACAAGAGAGAATTTAAGATTTTTCAATAACATTAAGATTGAAGTTAAGCTCGGAGTGATCTAAGAATATGCAACATAGTAATACCAGGTAAAATTCTCTCTTTTGCCGATGATACTGCAATAACAGTACAAGGTAAAACATGGGAAGATACAATAAGTAAAGCCAACAAAGTCAAAGATTGGCTAGACAAAAATCTTCTTACTCTAAATTATGAGAAAACCGTTTATATTCCCTTCTATAATTCCCAAAAGGCAACCCCTAAAAATAATCCTAACCTTAAGTTCCATAATTTTAATTGTAACCCTGAGACATGCTCATACAGCGAAGATGTAAAATTAGGAAATTGTATCACATACCTAGGTGTAACTATTGACTGTAAACTCAAATGGACTTATCACATAGAAAAAACTGTCAATAAACTGAGGCACCTAATTTACATATTCAAACGCATGAGCAATATCGTTAACATAAGAACCATGAGGCTTGTTTATGATGCATTTGTACTTTCATCCATTTACTACGGAATAATCGCCTGGGGAGGAACATACAATAACCATGTGAAACCTCTAGAAATTATTCAAAAGTCTTTCATTAAGATAATGCACCAGAAGACCAAGACATATCCCACCGATCAATTGTTTAAGGAAACTGACATTATGGAACTAAGGCGAATCTACTGTGTCCAATGTCTTAAATTTATATACACTCGTCCTTATAATTTCTGTAAAATCCAAATCGTTCTAGCCAGAGACACAACATATGCGTGTACACAGTGCCTCACTGCAAAACTAGGCTAGCCCAAAGACACATTAACTATATTGGCCCAAAATTATTTAATTCCTTGGCGAGTTCCATCAAGATGTGCCAAAACCTAAACTCGTATAAAATAAATGTCAAAAGCTGGGTAAAAAAGTATCTAAAAGTGAAAGAATTTTTTCAATAAATTATACTACGAATATGATACCTATATATGATAATATGTTACCGGGTAAATTTAAAAAAAAAAACTTTAACTTCTTTTAAACCGTTATATTATTAAATATATTTTTTTTTTCTTTATTTCTATTTTTCATTTAAACCATAGATAATACATACCTTATAATGCCCACGCACAGGCTTCGCCTGTGTGGGATTTTTTTTGTTACTGCCTTATATTTTGTATAATTATAACATTGGCAATAAAAAAACTATTGAGAATTTCAGATTGATCGACTCGTTCAGGTTCAAAATAGAGAATCTAAAAAGGCATTTTTCAAAATAAGAAAAGTAGATACAAAAAATTCAGTTATGCTAGTTCTGCAAATAAGACAACGAGAAAACTTACTGATATAAAATATCGCTACTTCATTTAGTATCTCTTCAAATTATTCGTAATCCGATTAAAAACAGGATTGCAGGCTTCCTAACAAACTTACATAAATATTTACTATTATTTATATTACGGAACACGTGTTCATAAAAATTCTAATATTTTCGCATTTCGTCACTGTATAATATCAGGACAAATGCAGGTGCATGAACGCGTGTTCCAATATATTAACAATTTTCTGAAAGTTTTGTAGGAAACGGCCTGCAATCTCGTTTCTAATCCGATTTTAATAAATCAGCAATATTCATTTTCCTCCGTGGGGAACGTAATGTCCAAAACTTTTACGCATGACTTTCAAAATATAAAAGGTTTATTTTTCAAAATATCAAGCTGTCAAATATATTTTTTTAATCTCAATATTGTCTTCGCTGATAATATTAGGCAGAATATCAGAATAAACATATTGTGAAATTGATATTTGGCTTAGGTTATGTAGAAATTCATACATGAATCATTGCAATGATATAGATAATATGCAATTACATGCATAGGTTACGCCACTAATGGACTTCGAATATGAACGACTTCTCAGATCGTATAAAAGCCTCTTGTCTCTCCAATGTGTTTGATGGGAGATCATTCATCATATTTTAGCAGTGACTTGGAAGAAATTGTATGAAAGGTTAGTTATCCAGATCTGTTATATAGGTTTAGACCAATCACGATGATGAAGATTGATACCATGATTTTTTTAAATTTTTAAATGATAAAAACAGCAAATATTTTATATTATTTGTCAATCTCAAAAATAACATAATTTATTTACATATTATACATTATTTTGTAATATTAACGACACAAACCTTCTAAAGTAATCATTACATATTGGTAACTTAAGCGATTTTGACTGAAAATTGCAATATTAAAAAAGTTGTATAATTTCTTTTCGCAATACAACAAAGAGACTAACCCATCATCATTCGAAATTCCTGATTTAAAATTTAAATCAGTGAGTTGAATGATTAAAGAAAACATACTTCTTGCAGTCATTCCTACGTGAATAATTTAGTTTGTGAGTACTTAAGCGTGTTTCTCAGTCTGAAAGCGTTAAAACCGGTTTTAAAAGCTTTTTGAACTTCGAACTTTAGCGTCAGGTGTACACTGTACAGTGTACAATATGTCCACACATACATCTTCTTCACTAGTTCTCAAACTGTTGATTTCTTCGAGCCGTGCTGGTGTAGGTCAACACGGAAAGTGGTTTCAACGAAAAGCCATGTTAAAACTAACGAAAGTGAACAGACACTCAACTTAACCCCTCGGACCACCGGCGTGTTTTGTCGGATGTTCGAAGTATTTCCACTTTGCAACAAAATCCAAATTAATGTAATATTTCAGAACGTATCTGAAAATTAGAATCTGTTTTTGAAAGATGGTAAAATGAGCTTCCAAATTTTATTATTAAAAAAAACTTATATTTTTTGAAATATAAAAATTTTAAATGCAAACATAAAAAAATTACAATGGCTCACCTTACGTTTTTTACGACTAAAATTACTGAAAAAAAACATACATATTTTATTAGAAAAGTGTATTACAAACGTTACTGTCACCTCACTTTTTTTCCTTTCGTATATAAATAATTTATAAAAAGTCTCGTAATAAATAGTCGTAATTATTGATTTCAAAGAGATATACATTTTAATTTTCCTGTGGTTAACTTCTCAATCTGAATGTAAAGCGTTGTATTTTATCATTTTTACATCGTTTAGATCAAGGCTGCCCAACCCCAGGCCCGCGGGCCACAATGTGGCCCGCGAACGAATTATAAGTGGCCCGCGTGAAACATTTTCAAAAAACCCGCCAATCCGCCAATTTGAAAAAGTGTCGCGGGCCCGCGGTAAAACAAACAATGCAGCTTGCGCGCGGTCACCAGTGTTGCCAACGACGGCGATTTATCGCTATTTAGGCTACTCAGAACGAGAATCAGCGACGAAAAAATCTAACCTGTTGAACTTACTTTTGAAACAAAAATACACCGGTTTTCGACATAATATTTTTTGCGTCGAAATGGAATCCTGTAGCCACCCCCCCCCCCCCCCCCCATGGAATTCGAAAAATTGCTGTGGGGTATCACATATGATGTTCGGAATTTTTTCTCAGCGAAGTTCCGTAACAACCCCCCCCCATGGATTTAAAATATTTTGTGCGGAGCACTTATTTAGATTTTTTTGTGGGGAATTATGTTTTATAGAAATTCTCTAACAACCCCCCCCCCCCCATGGAAATAGGAACCGTCAGGTATTCAGTGGCCCGTCAGTGATTCAAAATCGTCATGTGAGCTGTTCCTAAAAGCGAATAAATTAGCCGGAGAGGTTAAATGTAAAGGTACCCAATAAATGTATGTAATGCCTAACGAATTCTCATAAGATGTGTGTCAATTATTTAGAATAAGTCATGTGATTATATTTGATAGAAATAATACTTTTTCGAAAGTTGAACTCCGCCCTTGAATTTTAATTTTAATCTCCATCCGTTGTACCGTTGATGAAGTTCATAAACTTTCTTATTTTGATTATTCGTTAACTAATTAAGGTTGTTAATCATCATCGGGAGAACTCATTTCATTTTATTGCTGCTTGACAAAATGATTCCCAGTCGTATATTTAGAATTACCTTCTTTTGTGGCAACTTTTTTTAGATTCGTATTTTTTTTAATCTACAAGTATATTCACGTATATATGACAAGTTTTTACTGTGCATTACACAGATAATATTTATTTAAAATTTGGAAACTATATTATTAGCAAATCGATAAATAAACTATAATAATTCATAAAAAAAACTTATATTTGGTCATTGACTCTAAATCACGTCGATAACTTAGTTCCTAGAGTTATAAAATCTAGGCTAGACCTATATATAACCCTTTACTCGTGTGATTCTCTGAAAATAAGTGATTTGATAATAAAAATGATTTTGAGATGTAGGTACAGGTATATTAATTGATAAATATATATCAATCATGCTTTGTAACCTTAAATCGAGGGTTTAGGTTCACATGGGCCTAACTTCAAAAACATTGTTATGAGATAAACGCAAATAAAGATTGGAATGCTCATCTGCCCACCTCTATGCCCAACTGTGTTTCTTAAACGGCTGTATGTACGAGATAGAGCTTTGTGAAACTAGTAAATATGATTATGGCATTACCGAAACAATGCCTAACTCAAAACACCAGTTTTTGTAGTTAGGCTCCTTTGATCCTAAGCCCCAAAATTTAACCACCAATTCGCAACATCGCTAAATACTCGCCTTTGTATTACACCTTAAAAGAGATCATAATTTTAACTATAATAATTTCGACGGTCAGAAGAGAGAACTTTCTTGTATTGTACTTATAAAGATTCGTTTTAAAGGCGACTAACTTATTTGAAATTTATTGAAGATGGTCAAAAGAAACAACTCATTTAGTTTGATTAATTAACAACTATTTGAGATAGAGATCTGTTTTTACATAATTGGCAGTATTATTGCAGAAATCGGATAAAGAAAGGATTTGAGGGGGGGAATGACCCGTGATTGACCCTTTTGTCACGGTTTGATCCCGACCTAAGTCAAATACGAGGCAATACGGAAATACGACAAAGTTGGACCCTAATTCGTGGAAAGTTAAAGAGATCTATTCAATCTACACAAATACAATTCCAGAATATAACAGTGCTCGGGAAGTTGTCTAGACTAGACGAGACGGTTCGAAAAGTGCAACAAAATCTATTATTTACCCATTATAGTTATTTATTTTTGGGGTATTTATTATGCCGTGTTGCGCCACCTTCTTCTTTAGCCAATCTTTCGGACAGCATTGCAGTGTCCATCATCAGGGTAGATTTGTTTAAATCATTATTTAGACACTGTAATGCTGTCCGAAACGTTGGTTAAAAATGAGGTAGCGTAACACGGCATAATACCTCAAAAATAAATCAAATTAATACTTTTGGCCATAAAAATTGATTACCAACCTGTTTTTAATAAAGTTTGCTTTTTCATAAGCTTCGATAAAACTGCTGTTGCGAATAACCTGACAATATGTTTCCCTTCTTAAAAAGCTGAAATTGCGACACCTGGTGCGAACCCGACGCTGCTAACCACTCATTTACATTCGATCCTCCAGTGCTTTTGTTTTTCTATAAAGATTTATAGATATTTTATTTTTCAACCCTTTATTTTTAAATAACAAAAACCTTCAGTAAATAACAAAAAAATTCAGTGTTTCTACTTAAAAATCCTTGACTTGTTGGGTCAAGGTTTTTTTCCATTCTACTAGAAAAATAATCGATTGTCAAAACAAAATGCAAATTGGAATTTATTTTCAAAATATACAAATAAAATAACACGCGTTTCCGAAATAAAATAAAATTTTTCACTATTTTTGTAATTCAATTTCCTGAATCTGACTAATAAAGTAAATTTTTAACATACTCTGGGATCAAAACATGTCATTAACAAGTAAAAAGCAGTTTTATTATTTATATGGTAAAGCATTTCTTTGTTCATTTTCCGGAAATATCGTCAGTTTACAACTTATCCGTTTGTACATGTGTAGTATCTAAGCCAATTAAGGAATCTCTCATTGTGACTTCTCTTCTAATAAGGCAATATAAAACAAAAAATCGCTCAAATGACAATTAATAAAAACATTTATTTTCGCAGAACTTATTCTGGAAGATGTGAAATTGAGAAAAATATACGTATATAAAAATAAATGTTTCTTTGTTTGTCCCATATAGACTCAAAAACTACTGGACCAATTTGCTGGAAATTTTTTAATTTGTTATTTTTATTGTCAGGAGTGTTCAGAGACTAGTTTGAATGGTAGAAGAAGTCGGTGTCGCCCGAGGAAGACCTGACGTATATCTCTGCACTGGAATAAGATACGAAGTCTAATAAAAGTCCATGTGATGTAGTTTTTTAATAGTAACAATGTGGTACACAGTAGTGGATGATAGAAAAAGTCGGGAACGCCCGAGGAAGACTTAACTCATTATCTATGCACTCGAATGAGATACGAAGGCGATATAATTTAGTTATTTTTAATGTAATATGCAGTAGTGAAACGTGGCATGATCAAGTGAAACAAAAAGTTTTAAAAAGTTTTTAAAAGTTTTTTATTTTTCTTTAAAATAATATTATTTCCACCTTAAAAATAGATCCAGTTTTCAAGTACACTAGAATTCACAACCTCAAAACATTACTATTTATAACCTCGAGAAACGCCTTATAAAAGAATATTATAAAAATAAGACATTATATAACATTAATTAAGTTCAATACAGCATCGTAGAAATCGAAAACAACAAAAATATATTTCTGTGTTCTATATGTTAGAACAACAATTGTTTTTTAATAAATTATTATGTTATTGTTTTCAAATACCTTCTAGTTTTGTAAGCATCATTGAGGCGATGTTTTATTAAAATATAGGAAATTTGTAGGTAATATTATTATTCACTTGCAAAAGGCGCTTGCAATGAAAGACATGTATAATAAAAATATGTTTTACCTGATTACAGTTCACTGTGATGAATTCAAACAATACGCCGCGTGTGTTGTCTGGTATTTTCCAGGAATATTTTCCTTTCACTCGATGAGACTAACATTATATATTGGACTTGCAACTTGAAAGCACATCATCAATTTCTCCTCATGACATTTAGACCATGTTCGACCTATTGAGTACTGCGTTCCTGCGGCATGTCAAATAGAATACATAATAATCCTTTCACAAAAACTTTTAAACTACGAAATGTGTAATGCGAATCAGCTTGCTGATACAATGAATAATCTTATTTATGTTTAGTTTCCAACTTACGTTTCAAATACAAAATTCCTAGTCTCATTGAAAAATGAAGACTTTCGTGAAAAATGATTTCAGTGTGTAGGTAAAGAGTGATTTTTGGTCTTTGCATTTTTTATATATGATATTTCTACTAATAAAATTGCTACAATTTTGCTGTTACTTCTTTGTTTATCTTTTTAACTACCATAAATCTCCTAGCGTTAATCTCCTTGGTTCTGGGCCCAGATTCAAATGGTCAAATTGCATCTCGTTTCAAAGTGAAAGAAGTTCTAAGTGAGCAACCACCATTCAGAATAAAAACTTAGCTTTTGGTGGCTTTAGCTCTATTTAGTAACTAGATATGAACGTCCACTGTCCAGATTTTTTCCAACCATTCCTGTCGACTTATACATCCCTTCTTACACTTCCTTCGGTCTTATAACATCCCCCATGGTTCCAAAAATATATTTATATTTTTCCTAAATTTAATACCTAGTTTCTTTGCAAATATAATACAAAATTAAATAATTTGTATAGTGCCTGTTTTTTGACAAATTAACTCAGGGGCGCTGTACAGATAGGACTTCCTTAGATCTATCTAATTACGTATAAATATATTCAGAAAACATAACATCCTAGCGGGTAACATCAGATAACCACAGTTTTATTAGAATGTTTAAGCTCGGAGAAGACACGATTTTGCACGCAGATGGCTTAATATTAAAACATTGCACATTGTTTAATTTTTATATTGCTATTTTATCCAAATTTACTATCTATATTGCATTCATTATAAAGATTAGTGGCTGATTGGTTGATATTATTTATTTTAAATTTTAACATTTTTACTGTTCAATTTTCGCACTTGACATTAAAAAGCTTATGAATCCTACTTAAATTTAAAAAAGAAATTTTAAAGAGATTTTTTAAAATTTATTTTGTTATTTTTATAATATCGGAGACTGAAAATTTACTAAGACGGTTCAACAAAAACTGCTGGGGCGTCCGGGGTCATGGGGTGAGGTTTGGCGGCAGATGCATCTGTCCACCTACTACGTGAAGGGTCGAATAGGGAGAGACTGATTGAGGGTGACTTTTGTTCGCCTCTCCAACTGGATTCTCTCGATCCATCACACCGCCTTGCATCGCAGTGGGAGGGATGGACACACTGACCCCCAGATTCCTACCCCCCCTCATACCTTCTCCCAAAACTTCCCCTCGTTTCTTTCCGCTAAAACAGACCCTCCAGAAATCATCTATATAGATGACATAGGCCATGAAGGAAATTATTCTCGTCAGAGTCTCCTGGTGGAGCTAATTTAAAAAATATTACAGAAATACGGACTCCAAGAAGTAAATGAGAACATTATAATTTATTTAGCTTTGTACCTGCATGTTTTACCAGATGTGTTAAGTCTTTGTAGTTGGTAACTGACCTTAGTAATGAGTTCGTTAGACGCCATACGGTATATGTACCTATTGAACTATGGTGATGATACCATGAATATTGAAAGTTGTCCATCGGTTGTTATCCGATGTACACAGTTGTTGCCTGGTGAAACGGGACAAGTCGTGACTTAAGTAGGTACTATCAACCGAGTCTCTTCGTGACCCTGGTCACCGTTACTCATCATATTCAGTCTTCACCCAGTGCTCTGTATGTCCCTTCCATCATTGGAATGTTGTTAAACAAATTGGTTGGGAAACATTCTGTAAACCACTTATGTTATTTTTACCTCTCTAGTCTAGACAATAACATGTTATCGAATATTATTACTTCTCCTCCCAAAATGAACTACGCCTTGGCGCCTAATTATACGGACATATTCCTCAATTTAGTTTAGGGTAATTACAAAATAATTCCATATAATTTTAATTTTGTTTTATTACTCTCTTCTAGAAGTTTCCTTTTTTCGGTCATTACAATAAGGAAGTCAGTTTTTTTTTTTATGAAAGTTTACCTTCTGACTTAAATATCATTAAGTTTTTATTTCATTGTGTTGATTTCATAGATAAAATTATTTAAAGTATGCACTTTTATGCCAAAACGATCAAAATCTGTCGGAATACGCGTGACGTCATACGTACCTCGGTGTTGTCAATTAACAGTAATCCCACTCGGATCGGTATGAAATCAACAAATCCTAAATTAAATATTTAACAAGATTGCCAAAAAGCTTGAATTATATTGTTTTTTTTATATTAGCCCTTACAGGAGGCCCTGAGGAAAAAAAAGAGGAAAAGGAAAAAGGGCCTATGTTTACTTTGGGGATTCTGTGTGGAGGGTCTTTTTAGGGAAGGAATGAGGCATTTCTAGGAAGGATAATAAAGGACGAATGAATCCATCCCTCCCACTGCGGTTCAAGGTGATGGGTCGAGAGAGTCCGGCTGGAAAAGTGATAATTTTTCCCTCAAACTGTCTCTCCCGATCCGGCCCGCCACGCAGTTGGTGGGCAAATGTGTCCGCTGGCAAGACCTAGACAAACCTCGCCCCGTGAACCCGGACACCCCTGCTAAGTCACCAAACGAAACAAATCACTTGAGATGACCTATAGCAAGGGTGATGGTTATCCAAAATTATAATGCCGGCCGACCCGTGAGGTAGCGATACAAGATCTCTCGGAACATAATATATTGCATAGTTTGGTTTAATATTTTGACCCCAAATCCAAATTTAACTTTTGTATTTGAAGATTTGGGTATAAAAGAAGTGGATTAAAACAAAAAATTATCAAAATGGCGCTCGTCCGCCATTTAATTATTATCTAATAATGTGAAGAGAGTTAAAATAGCCCAACCTAAGAAAATGCATTATTTTTCAAATAATCAAAAATGAAGATGGCGCTGATCGAAAATATGGTCATCAAATGTGGCGAGAGTTAAAACAACTCAACCGTAGTAAATATGCCTCAGAATTTTAATTTATTTTGAACTAATGATTAAATCTAGTTGTGTTTCTTGTGAGCTAATTAAACAATGCAGAAGCGCATGTTTTATCTCACGAATTACGAACAGGTCGTTTTTTTAACCTCACACCGTACATCACGTTTTGCATATTAACCAACCAAATCACACTAATTGGTTGAGATCAGCCTTGGATTTTACGGAAATGTTCTAAAGCTATTGTATTATTGTTAACATTAATAAATTATAGGTTGAGTAGGTCATACAAAATAATATTAGTTAAATTAATGAAACATCGATTATAGGATTATCTCAGTTCAACTCCATGATTTTCATCTCGCAACACATCACTTCCATAGTGAGCTGTGAAGCTTTGAAAATATCATATTTTTGTGAAGAAAATTAATATTTAACTAAAACATACACGTTGTTCGGGGGTAATGTAGGCCAACTTCAGGAGGTGATTCAAGAAGTAAAAAAAAAAATAACTTTTTTGAAATTTCAATATTTATTTTCCATTCAACAAATCATATTTTTGTTACCTAAAAACTATCTTAAAACGTTAGAATTTCGATAAAAGTTTTTCATCTTTTTTACTAGTACTATCGTTTAGAATCATCCCCCGAAGTTGGCGCACTTTACCCCCGGACACGCTGTATAGTTTTGAAACTGTAAAATAAGCTACGTAAATTTCTGAACATGAGTAGTCTACATGTATGTAGACTACTCATGTTCAGAAGTGTACTTCGTTGTGTTTTTCGGCATTGATCGAGGATTGCAACTTGCAGCAATATGAAAAATTTTATTAGCACGCAATTACGAAATAAGAAGAGTTCTTACAATCGTTATAATTAACACACAAATTGATCATGAGAAGAGTAGTTATTTGCTCACTGGTCCGTCTGACATCCATTCCCATGACTTTTGACCAGCAGAACCTGCTTAATTACGATGTTTTCGATGTTTACAATTGCTCTGTTGTAACAAGTACTACTTCTACAAATCCAAATGTCAAGGACTTCTCATTTTTATATTATTTATAGTCAAATGCTTGGCAATCATGATAGGTGACCTTACAAATTACAGCGAAGTTTGGTACAATTAGGTTGGCCATTAACTAACACGGTACTTAACTGTTTGGGTTGTCCAGTGAATAGTGGTTAGGTACTCTCTCAGGAAAAAAACATTATAAGTAAATTTAGCAATAAAACAAATTTCTACAAAAACTTTTTTCCCAATAATATTAAAATTTTCAAAAACTAATGGAAATTGTACCGGTTAGCGGCTGATTGAAGAAATGCTTCGGGTTCTCAACCGGAGGTTGCGGGTTCAATTCTCTTCTTTAAGCACTGTTTTCACAACACATCATCAGGATGTTAGTAACACGGGAATGTTTCTCTCTTTTAAAAAAATAAATCAATATTCTTCTTCGGGAAATCTTTACCCTGAAGTTCTTGCTCCAATACAAAATCTGTGAAGAAAGAGTAACATTAATTTTCGTGTTATGCGTATTATACGAGTAGTAAGTTACCAAAAACAGTGTTTGCATATGACTATAGTGATGAGCTTGGTGGTAGAGCAGTTAAGATCCTTGGACCAGAGCCAGATATTGCTGAATTAATTTCTGCACGAATTAGAAAATTGTTTTTATACGATAAATTTATTAATAGCCACCTATGTCAGTAGGCTGGATATTTCACAGATGAAAATAAGACTAGTGAATACATACCTTATAGCCCGGGGCATAAAGGTTCGGTATAAACCACAATGCGTATTGTATGGGAACCCGTGAGATAGGTATGAACACTTCTGTGGTGCGGGTCAGAGGTGTCAGAGGTCGGGGTTCAAGGCTACAGCATCTTCAAGGCTGTTGGATGGTGTAGTTATATGTGGTGCAGCAGAGGCGGTTCGTGACCTATTTCATTGGGAGTTCAATCGGAGATTAAAAATTTGAGAGAAAAATTAACATCGATTTATGAAAAAAATAATCTCTGTTATTCTTTTCCATATTATATTACGTACTTTCCTAGATCATAAGGAAATTCATCGCACCATTTAAAACTTCTGTACCTAAATAATGTATTACAATCACAAAAACTTGTTTTACATACGTAAATAATAAATCTATCCATTTGTTTTCTTTATATTAAAAAAATTGAAAAGTTAAAACAGAAAAAATCTATTAATTCTTGAAAAATACTATTACTTTCAAAAAATGTCATGAGTGCTCCACACTCAGGCAGCAAGTAGATTCACATGGTTTACAGATCTACCACTCTGGTGCCACTAGCATGTTTTGTATGAACCTAAGAAATATGACGGAAGGTCCCATATGTACTGATATTCATAACGCACCTATGGGATTTGGGATTCATTTCGGACTCCCTCTTGGGCAGTACGAGTATCAATCAGAGGGTGAATCTTTAAGCTGTGAATTAGAATGGCACGCTATATAAATTGCAACATTATAATACAATATATGTATGTTTTATTTTTTTAACGAATGAAGTTAAAAAAACCGCCACTGGTGGTGCAGTAATGAATACTGGTGTGGTACAATCGAATCCTGTTCTGATGAGTCAACGATTAAATATGGCATCCATTTGAATGTACTTCACATAATAGGATGTAATATTAACATATCTATTTTAGTGGATAGTTTATCGTCTTGATGATAGCCTAGATTTACATATAAACAGATAAGTAATTATGAAAATTGATCGACTCCGTTACGAGTAACTGAGTCATTAATATCGGTTACTTTTAATCGTCCATTCTTACAGTTTTCAAATTATTTTCTCCTTTGCATATATATTTTAAAACAAAAAGCAAGAAATAGGTAGATACCTATCTTAATTTGTTTCGATACATTTTCATGATATCTTCTTTGATTCGACGTTTTATAGTTCGATTTCACAAAAAAAAACATTTGAACTCAATTGAAAGAAAACTCACGAACACTGCAGGTACCAAAAACAATTCAATTCATCAAACATACCATTTTCGATTGTATGTGTGTTTTTATTATCAAAATAGGATTTTCACGGGTCCCCGCTATTTTACAATAATATTAAAACAAATTCGAATAAAACGAACCAATTTAAATAAATTCCTTTTCTATATATTTCGGATGTTGAATTTATGGTATCTAATCCTTTATCAAGGATCATGCATAACAATAATCACCTTTCAACGATAAGACACCATTCTTAGAGATAACGCTTTGACCTCAAAATATTTATAAAAGCAATTTACGAGCAATCAGTCATGTTTTCACTTTTGACCACACTTATTATTACACTTCTCCAATGTAATACCCAATTATCTCAGCGGATCTTCGCAATATGAAATAAACACTAGCCATAGTAATGTGGTGACGTCAAATATGCTTCTTGGGTAGATGCTGCGTCCCGTGGACCATAAATGCTAAATACCAAAGGTAATAAAGATTACATGATGTATTTCCAAGAAAATTTCCATACAAAAAGTTTCTCTTTCGTGTACCTAGTCCACCTGTTTGTTTTAATTCTACAATTTACAAGATAAAACGAAAGATGGTTTTCCAAGGAAATTACAATTATCTTTACCCTAACTGCGGTCTGCGGCTAGTTTAATCCGGAGGTTAAGTAAATAAGATTTTAAATATTACGTCACCAGAGGAACGGCAGCGCGACCTTTTCATACAAAACTTAATTTTGGAGTTATTACATTAACATTATTTATTACATGATCTTTTTATTTATGGCTCCATCAATCTGAATTGAATCTATCAATTAGTGAAAACTTTAATGGATTCCTTTGCACAGTAAACTAGTTTGTGTATTGGCTTTGTTCTTTTTTTGGTGGTCTAATTTCATTGCACATTCTTGTATTACGTCGGTGAATGTCCTCGTTGTACATAATGTCCTTTAAAAAGTATTTTGGTAATAGTTTGTTTATTATTTTATGTATCATCATCATCACGTTCAAGGTCAGCATCTGTTTTTTAACTGTCGGCCAGTTTAGTTCTTTTAACATATTTTGAAAATCTATTTCACCTAAGTATTATTCTCATTGCTATATTTTGGAGAATTCGCAAATTCACTATTATTACATAAGATTTGAGGTCAAAGTACTCAACCAAACTGAATATTCAAAAAGAAAAATCAAAATCAAAATCAAGAGGCATAACAAATATTTAGTACGGTTCTGAGTTATTTTATTTGTTTGTGTTTTAAGTATTGTATAAATTAGGCCATTAAAGGATTCCAATTTTTCAGATTTTAGAATCAATTTTGGCACATTTCGGCAATATCAACCAGTTCCGTATCTACCAGTAGTGCTTTGAATTTAGTAAAAGGTATTGTTCAGATAATTGTTCACTTGCAAAATCGACATTAAAAGTGTCAGAAAAATGTATTTGTACCTTCGTAATGTGAAAAGCAGTGGGTTGATAATAGACTCTATTTCTTAAACAGATTCATAAACCATATAAATTTTATATTTATCGATGAGGTAGAATAACAGTATAAACGTTTGTAACATTGTTATATACCGTAATGATGGCCAAAAGATTGTAACCGACAGAATCAAAAATTTACAAGATCTGATTTTTTTTCTCATTTTAAAAGAATATTATACCATCCTCCTTACATACTCTCGTCCTCATAGTTACATACTTATTTATCATACTCTCGGTATCTGTAATACTCGACATCTGACGCCATCTATGGGTAGCCTAATAGACTAATCTAATGCCATCTACGGGTGAGCTCTTACACTAATATTAAGGATATTATCATAATCAATTGAACCAAATATTTGGGTAAAACCATGTCAAAAGTCGGTACAGCAGATAGAGACGATGCATGAATGTGAACGAATCAAAGAATGTGTGCAAAGACAGAGTTGTGTGACGCTCCATTCTCTCAGCCTACCCCTGCTTTGAAATGACGTGAAGGTTTGGTAGTTCATTATAAATAGAAGTGTTATTCAACAAAGATTTTTGTTTTTAAATGTTGACAAAATATAAAAGGTTTGCATATTATAATTCAGTTCCGGGTCAAAATGCTTGCTGTAGACTTATTTGTTGATGATAACTTGACCTTTCGCCAACATAATGTTTTTTATAAAGTATGAGGATTCTTTCATTATACATATTTTTTTTATAAATAAAATAGCAACTGATGTTTTATGAATCTGCGAAGAAAACCGCAAAAAGCGGTTATCCTTGATATATTATCAAATCAATTAATTGTAATACCTGACCTCTGACTGTTTAGCCAGCTGATAAATAAATGAGACATCTGAAAATCCCACGTATAAGAAATTTCAAAATTTCATCGTAAAAAAATTTACATAATGATTCGAATTCATTCAAAGTTGATGCTTTCTTTGAATGATTTTAAAGACCGCATTAATCTTATTTCTTTAATAGCTAATGTATCCATGTTATATTTTAAAGCGTTCTTTTGGAGTTTTCTTCGTACTGTTTTATATAGGAGTCCCAACTCCAAAATTTGCCAAACTGACTGAGGCGAGTCCATTTTTATGGAATTTATAGCCTTTTATGGCGTTTATTTATTTATTTATTAAACGCCATAAAAGGCTTTTACAATAATGTGATACATAGATTATAAGTACACAGTGGTACATAAGCGAATATTAGTATTACATTTAAGAACACAACAATATGTATACAAAACGACATTGAATGTGATGCAGCTGAAATTTTCTTAAGGCATAGAATGCTACAATAATAGAAAGTACTTCATTTAAACAGGATAAAATATACAGAAAAGGTGACTTGCCAACAGATATAATCTAGCTAAATATTATAACAGCGCAAATAGTAGTGAGTTTATTGTTACAATCAAATTTATCTTCACTTGGCTATGGCACTATGGCAAAGTAGCTTCAACAATTCAGGGCTGACAGAGACTTGACAATTAAAAGTAACATTTTTTATTAAAATAATACATCCGTTAGCCAACACTATAAGACATCTGAAGCAAGCAGTTTATATAGATGCTATACATATACATTTCACATATATACATTCTATATTCTATACGATGCTATACATATACATTTCACATATATGTATATATGTGGAATGTATATATGACTATACATACACATTTCACACATATGTACATATGTGGAATGTATATATGACTATACATATACATTTCACATATATGTATATATGTGGAATGTATATGTATAAGAACACCATACATATGTTACACATAAAGAAGAACATGTCAGTATGATGCAGTACAAACAGACATTTAACATTTCACAAACATATCAGTTACATTCACAACCAAGTATTTTTGCCTTGATGCAAGACGGTGAGGTTTTGAAAATATCAAAAAGGTCTGTATACGTGTTGGCAGTGCGGTGAAAACGCGCCAACGGTGAATGATACAAATAGTTAGTGCTATGATTGTCACTGTGGAAAAGGTGGTGGAGTCGAGTTGATTTAACAGGGACACGAAAATTTATAACACTTAACATTTGAGGGCAGTCTATGAGATTGTTCAGTAATTTAAAAAGTATAAGAATGTCATTAATAGTTCGCCGGGTAGAAAGAAGTGGTAGATTTAGACCAGACATTAAAGTATTGTAGCAGATATCAATTACAGGCTGTCTCAATTTGAATTGAACGTATCGAAGAAATTTTCTTTGTACTTTCTCCAAGCGGTGAAGTTACAGGTATAAATCGGAGACCATACAGGAGATGCATATTCTAGGTGCGATCTCACAAGAGAGCAGTAGAGTAATTTAATTGACTCAATGTTTTGAAAACTCCTTGTGTTACGCATTACAAAACCTAGAATTTGCATGGCCTTATTGGAAATTGTTTCACAGTGACGATCAAAGGTAAGTTTTCTGTCAAAAATAACACCAAGGTCTTTGATAAATGGTACTAATGCAATTTCATTATTGTTAATTGAATACGATATGGTTATTGGAGTCCGTGAACGGTAAAAACACATGTGGAAACACTTTTTTACGTTTAGGAATAATTTGTTTATTTCACACCAGCTAGCAAGTCTATCTATATTATGCTGAAGGATAAGTGCATCATTTAAACATTTTATAATCTTAAAAAGCTTTAGGTCATCTGCAAATAGAATGAATTTGACATTTTCGAAGCATAAAGATAGATCATTTATAAACAATACGAAGAGAAGTGGGCCCAGATGAGACCCTTGAGGAACTCCCGATGTTACTTTAAATTTATATGAGACTTTATTTTTTTAATTTTACCATCAGTTCGCGGTTACAGAGATAACTATTCAACCATTTTAGGAATGATCCATGTATACCAAGGGCTTGCAGTTTCGCGAGAAGGATATTAATATTTACTTTATCAAAGGCTTTTGAAAAGTCAGTTATGTTTATTAAATTAAAGAAACATGGTAGATCCTACAGGCAAGCTGCCTTGTAGCAGCTTTGCGTGGCTACTTTTTTGTTATTTTTAAAATTCCAGTAATATCAATGTTTTATAATAAAACTACTGAATAAATAAATTACTGCTACCAACCGTCTGGAGCCAGAGAGAGGTTAGCGATAATGGGAAGGTGATGGAAGAAGGGGAGGAATGTCAAAAACTGTAGAAAATTAATTCGTTTAAGATTTTTTTAATTTAGAAAGGATTGTCTTCAACATGAAAATTTCAAAAAGTAGCATAATCCATTATAAAGCCATTTATTTTTTAAATGTTCAACAAAATTTCCTAATCTCTATTATATTAAAATAAAGTCTCTATCCGCATCTGTCTGTGCGCTTATTTATTCTAAACTCATTTAGAGAATTTCATCCGGAAGGTTCACATATATAATTTATAGAAAGTAGAGAAAAATCGAGCAATGCCGGGTACACGTCAACTGGTATATGTCTAAAATCGAGCAACGCCGAGTACACGTCAACTGGTATATATCTAAAATCGAGCAACGCCGAGTACACGTCAACTGGTATATATCTAAAATCGAACAATGCCGGGTACTCATCAATATCTAAAAGACTAAACTTACAAAAATATTAAGATTGACATACAAAATTTCCCGAAAAAGAACACAAAACTTTCAAAATTCAATGCAAAACGTCGCCATACAAAAACAATTAAAATAAATATTTGATTACTGCAGGACTTTATTGTAATACCAAGTTAATTAATTAAAATTATCACCACATCCGTAAAAAAGCTCTTGCGAAACCAGAATTTAATTTTTTACTAAAAATATGTTAAAGTTGAAACAAATCATGAGAAATATATGTAAATTAAATGACAATCGTATAATTTTATGTCGTATTAATTTTGGAAGAACTTTTGTAATCCGGGAAATTAACTGGATGGACACATCTTGTCCAAATGACATCATTCCGCACTCGGTTATAACATAACCACACCTTGTATTTCTTATGACATAAAATACTGTCCAGTTTAGGTAGAAAAATAACAAAAGATTTAATAAAAATACACAAAATGCGTTTTCATCTGCTAGTTAATCTTGCGAGAAACGAGAAACAAATGCAGTCTATAATTTATAATAATTACACGAAACCACATTAAAAAGCAGAGTACTTTGTTTTCTGATGGAGTAACCTTTGGTTCTGAAACATTTAGACAAGTGTTATTAAAATAGCTGCTATTTTAAGTTTATAAAATCAACCTTTAAAGATAATATGTCAATTTTCCGTTTTCAACCTAGTTGCGCCATCGCTTGTGCCGGCTAGTAGCCAATAACAACGCGCCAATCCAGAATGTTAACTGCTTTAATTTCATCCCATTTCAGAAAAATATAAAATTGATAAAAGGCCTTGTCATCGACAGCGCGCCTGATGGGGAATTCAAATAATATTGATTAGTAATTTAAATAGGCGTATTAAAAAAAGGTATTTTTAATTTTATATATACTAAACTCAGATCCCGCAACAGAATTCGGGTTACGACAATAGTAAACTACATAGCTGAGGAGATTGGAGATTATTTCTTTAACTCCACAATAAGCACCGATAAATATCAAGTACAAAAACAATTAAATATCAATTCACAGTGTACTTTAAAATATTTCCGGAATAAAACCTCATTTTTAGTGGAAACAAATGTAAATAATTTGATGGCAATATAATAGTTTTTGGTTGAAATATAATAGAATGTTCTAGTAATAAGATGTTCTGTCAAATTTGAGGAATGAAGATTGCTTAAAAAAACTCTCCGACACAGCATCCCCAAAGAAGACTTAAGCCATAGGTGGAAATTATTTTCCCCAAGGCCTCCTGTGTAGAGCTAATATTACAAAAGAATTAAAAATATTGATTTAAATAGATAAATTTGAGGAATGTCAATGTTATTGGCGTAACGCAAGGTTATTGACGTAACGCAAGGTTATTGGCGTAACGCAAGGTTATTGGCGTAACGCAAGGTTATTGGCGTAACGCAAGGTTATTGGCGTAACGCAAGGTTATTGGCGTAACGCAAGGTTATTGGCGTAATAAACGCTAAATCAATATTTTTACTTCTTTTGTAATATTAGCTCTACACAGGAGGCCTCGGGGAAAATAATTTCCACCTATGGCTTAAGTCTTCTTTGGTGTGGAGAGTTTTTTTAAGGAAAGGAAGGAGACGAAGATCTGGGAAGGAAAAAGGTATGTCGAGTGGGTAGGAATCTGGGGTCAGTGTGTCCAGATGTGACATGACGTGTGAATCCATCCCTCCCACTGCGGTGCAAGGTTATGGGTGGAGATAGTCCGGCTGGAGAGGTAAAAAGGTCTCCCTCAACCAGTCTTTCCAAATCTAGACAATCCTCACCCCATGAACCCGGACACCCCTGCTAAATCACCAAACGTAGCGAACCACTTGCGGTCATCTATGGAAGTGGTGTTGATTATTCAATAAATGTTTTCAATAAAAATGGACGGCGGTACCCATACCGACCTTCCAAATTATAAATCATTAGATGGGCAACATTTTCCTCAAGTACATAACATTCAAATACGGGGCATTTAAGATTACTTTCTGGTGCCTAAATCGACCAAAATACAAAAAAAAAACAGACATGCGAACTTTTAGCATTAACCCTCAGATATAATCTTAATCCTTTATAATATTAATGACTTTTAATTGATCAGGGTTTAATGTCTACTTCATATTTCTTTTTGTACCTCTTACTCCTACTTCATTAATGTTTTCCTACTCTCCACTTGTCTTAGTTATATTTCCTCCTTGAATTTCGATATTAACAATTGATTTGTTTCTTTCAGCTGATTGCATCAGCAGCCAGCGAACCTTCAACAGCCGAGCAGGTCAACTCCGGAATAGGGTCCATTCTCTCCGAGCCAAAGTTCTCCATCGAGGATGAGCTCGAAGAGACAGTAAGCTTCATGAGGGGTACCAGGCAGCTCAGGCAAGCCAACAGCATTGGCCATACTCACATTGAGAGCATCGATGTCAAGTGCACAGACAGATCTATGGATGTCACCATTGACTTCGCCGAAGCTTTCGGAGGCGTGGTATACAGCAAGGGTTACTTTAATGACCCTAAGTGCAAGTGAGTAAACAAACAATCGATTTATTATAGAAACTTAATTTGATTCATGTTATCTAGCCCGACACAATTCAAGAAATTGATCCCTTTATCTACTGTCCTAGATTGAGATGTCACATTAAAAATTATATAGGTGCGGTTCCGTGCTGTTTCAGAATTCATTTGCTTCTCTTAAAAGTTCCGAAAATTCTAAGACTGTCTTCGAGTTATTAAGGACTTAAGGAAGGAAGGTATTGATAAAGTATGTCATACGTCATTGGAGAATAATGCAAAAACTCGAAGTAATGAGGAAAAATCTAGTTTCCTCTGTCGTATGGTAGCAGTCAAAATAGAATGCCAAGATAAGGCACTAAAAACGGAATTCTTTATTATCCAAAAACCAAACACAATAATCTTCGATGAATTGCTCTAAATACATTATTTTCTTTCTTAGGTTCATCCCTTACGGTGGAAACCAGAACAGATACTCTTTCTCAGTGCCCCTAAAGGGTTGCGGATCCAAGGCTTCTTGCAAAGCCTGCGGAACCATTGACAACGTCCTCATCATCCAGGCTGATGATACGGTCCAGGAGATCTGGGACACCGCCAGGAAGATCTCTTGCTCCAGCGGAGACGATGCTGACAAGACGGTTGTATTCAAGCCATTCGTGGTCGACATGTTGGAGGTTGTGAACGTACCGACTGCACAAGGCAGTGTGGAGTGCTGGATGGATATACAGAAGGGAGTTTTCCCTAGTGTAAGTTCAAATCATTGATTTTTATGTGATATGTTGATGCCGAAAATAAATTACATTTACTATGGAATATGTAGAAAAGTATATTACTTTTAATAGAAAAATATATAAATCTAGGCATTCGAAAAATGATTGTGATATGTGTTAGAATTATTAAAGTTAAATGGTTAAAGCTTTTGACACAGGCCCCACTCAATTATTTTGGTTCTTGACGGCTTTAAACTTCAAGACTTCCAAAAGCAGACAGTTTTATTTAGGTTGTCTCATATCTTGTTTTCTCAACCAAGGATTTCATCCGATGTTATTTTAAAAACAATTTTAATCTATTTCAGTCATTCACTTGTTTCGTCCACGTATGTACTACAAACGTTAGTGTTAATGATAGAATGGATATATTGAATGTAAAATAATATGCTAATTTATTCTAACCCCAGATCTCACCACTCTCCGGCACCATCAAGATTGGAGAAGAGATGTCCATCCTCGTTTACCTAAAAGATCCCAATCAGCAATACGATCTGAGGATCAGGGACTGCTGGGCTTACGATGCAGAAGATTACGATAGTCGAAACACTAACAAACTGCAACTGACCGACAAGGAAGGTTGCCCCAAGTAAGTGGAACATCTTTCAAATTATGGCGCTGGCAACATCACCTCTCCGTACTTCTAGGGTCAAGCGCGGTCAAATTTATATCTTAACAATGTCGGATCTATGAGCTTAACTTAATTTTATATCGATTTCCCGAGCATGTTAGACATATCGATAGCCAAGCCGATATTTACAATGAAATAAATAAGAAATCACCCATGATGGCAACACTGGCGGATATTGGTCTACGGATCGGCGTTCCTAAACGAAACAAATTTCGATTGATATACATTCGCATACCACATGTGCTTTTTGACACTAACAATGGAATCAACCGGTCAATGAGGTATTTAGCCATAACTCGTGGTATTTTGAAAATTTTTCTGAATTCCGTTTTTCCAAGCTCGAACGGATTAAATTGATGGCACCTTTTGTTTCAACGAGATTCGTTAGTCTGCCTCCATTCATTAATTATTATTTTGCATAACGAAATGCATTTATGCTATTATATTTTAACTGGTCTAACTACTCGTATTTGAAGATCTCATTAATTATAATTTATTCAACCTGAGTATCTAGTTGATTTTCCTACAAGGTCCTGAATTTGGCTCTGTTATAGTAAGCCTCCAGCATTTTGAGTACTTTTGTACCCTTTACGGCACATTTACGACTTTTATGTTATTATTATATCTCCTTTTGTATAACAGTGAGATATAATATGTGTTAAGCAGTATTAGAAAGAAGGTGCACCACGCTTTGTATTTTCATTTAAAAGTTTACCATACGCACTTCCAAATAATTGTAGTATATTTTTAAAATCCACTTGCTGTGTGCAAAAGATTCATCAATGTTTGGGATATTTTTCAAATAATTTTAACCAGAAAAAATACTGACAACTACTTTAATAGTACGTTTGCGTAATTAAACATGTTTTTTTTAGTTTCGTTTTTTTTTTTTTTTTTTTTTTTTTTTTTTTTAACATTACATAATACATTGTTACAGCGATTCTTGGCTGTCCAACTAGGATATCACCCGTTTTAGGACAGACAGAAATAGGTAGATCCATCAAAAGCGACTCTTGTTTAGTCCAGTGTATTAACTTTACTTAGTTCTTATAGTTCTTCTTATTCTTATAGTGTATTGACTGTACTTAGTCACATGCAGCTGAATCAAAGTTATAATTTAATTAATATAATATATAAATATAAGAGTTAGTGAGTTCTGAATGATGTGTAGGAATTTTTTGTGATGTTTGTGTCAATGATTGATGTATGAAACACGTATTATTGTACGTTCTGAAAGTTATTAGTATGGTGAGAATCTTGAATGCTAAAAATATACTAAAAACAATAAAATGGCCTATATCATGGTAAGAACTTATGATGGAGAGAGGTTGATGCTGAAAATAAGTTACAATGAAAAAATGAAGATAAAGAAAATTTATAAGATCAATTACATAATGAATATATAGAGATATGATTTTGATCTTGTGTGGGTATTTGGAGTGAGGTTTTCTTTCTAATCTATGAAAATTTATATAAGTATATTGTTACCCATTGACAAATGACTTATGATAAAGACAGTTGCTATTGCAAAATGAAAGTAAAATACATAAAAGTGAGTATAAGATATTATTTTTTTATCAGATATGTATAGCTTTACTGAGAGTATGGGATTAAATATAATTTCATACCATAATAATAATAATAAAAAATGAGAAAACATTTTTTTGACGATGTAGTATCCTGTCGAAAAAATTGTTACGACTAGTGAAAAAGCCCGGAAATGAAATTACTATTACAAAATTTTCCCTATTAAAGTAAATTAAATCCAAAAAAATTAAAAGACGATGTAGTGACATATTGAAGATAGTGGCGTGACTCGTGAAAAAGCCAAGAAAGGAAATTATGATTACAAAATTAAAATTTCTGAAAATTAAATGAATTAACATCCAGTGCTTACATAATTTATCAAGAGTACATATAATAACACTAAAAAACAATGTGCATATGATTTTGCAGTATGTATGTTTACAAGATTTAAATTCTATTAAAATAGGAATGACGTAATAACTTTTCACTGTAATATAAGAGCTGAGTGGATAACTAAACTTGCAATGAGAACATTTAAAAATACCTTCTTTAGTAGCTTTAATAATGGAGAGAACAAATTAAAACTAACAAATGAATAAACATAAGGTAAGTACTTCTATTGGAATTGATTTTATATGATAAATGATTTAACATCCAGTGCTCACATAATTTATCAAGAGAAACATAATATTATAATACACTAAAAACAATGTGCATATGATTTTGCAGTATGTATGTTTACAAGATTTAACTTCTATTAAAATCGGATGACGTAATAGCTTTTCACTGTAGTATAAGAGCTGGGTGGATAACTAAACTTGAAATGAGAACATTTAAAAATACCTTCTTTAGTGGCTTTAATAATGGAGAGAACAAATTAAAACTAACAAATGAATGAACATAAGGTAAGTACTTCTATTGGAATTGATTTTATATGATAAATGATTTAACATCCAGTGCTCATATAATTTATCAAGAGAAACATAATATTATAATACACTAAAAACAATGTGCATATGATTTTGCAGTATGTATGTTTACAAGAATTAAATTCTATTAAAATCGGATGACGTAATATCTTTTCACTGTAGTATAAGAGCTGGGTGGATAACTAAACTTGAAATGAGAACATTTAAAAATACCTTCTTTAGTGGCTTTAATAATGGAGAGAACAAATTAAAACTAACAAATGAATGAACATAAGGTAAGTACTTCTATTGGAATTGATTTTATATGATAAATGATTTAACATCCAGTGCTCACATAATTTATCAAGAGAAACATAATATTATAATAACACTAAAAACAATGTGTATATGATTTTGCAGTATGTATGTTTACAAGATTTAAATTCTATTAAAATCGGAATGACGTAATAGCTTTTCACTGTAATATAAGAGCTGAGTGGATAACTAAAATTGAAATGAGAACATTTAAAAATATCTTCTTTTGTAGTCTTAATAATGGAGAGAAGTTGTAGTCAGATGTTCTGGCGTTTTAAACGGTCAAGGTCATTGACATTGTTAATTGTTATGATTTTGGAGCTATCAGACTGTTTTAGTAGGGTAAGTCCTGACGCTGACCACGCATATTTGAAGTTGTTCTCTCTGGCGAATCGTTTTGTTTGCGCTAATAAAAATTTGCCTTTTTGTGTTAGATGATCTGATATATAAATTCTTTTGGCATCTTGCGATAATCCTAAATCGTATGTGTTTAATTTATTGCTGCTGGGTGTTGTGGCTTTTAGGTAAGTTTTCAATTTGTATAGAAAATTATCCCTTGCTTGATTGTTATAAAATGTTGCAATGATGGATCTGGGACTTTTTTCAGAGATTTTCGGCCCCATCCTGTATATTTTTTTGATTGCCGAATGCACATTTTTGATATTTTTAAGAGCACTTCCATATTGTTATTTGTGTTGGATTCCGGAATGCCCCTCATCTCGATATTACATGATTGGTTCAAGTATTCCAGTTTATCAATTCTATCGTCTTGTTTATCGATTGTGTTAGATAAACTAAAATTCTGTTTTTTTAAATCAATAAGTTCCGCGTTCACTATTTCGTGTGATGTCTCTAAAACAATGACTCGATTTTTTAGCTCTTCTTGTTGGTCTGAAATATATTGAAGTGACTTAATTAGTTCATTGTTTTGATTTAAAATTTCTTCGTATTTTTTAGCATGCATGTCTAATTTCTTGTCTACAAGAGATATCATTGCAGACTTAAATGAATTCAATTCATTTATTAATAATTCCGCTGTTAATTGTTGACTAGCGCCATCTATGTTTAATTTCGATGAGTTTACATTGGTGAAAGATTGGGCGGAGGTAGATTTCTGTGAGTTGGCATATTGTTTTGATTGTAATTCAAAAGATGGCAGTTCTTGATTGCATTCACTCAAAGAATTTCCAACACTTTTCATTTTATTCACTTTTTGGAGTTTAGAGCATTTTTTGCATCTCCAATTTTGTTGACTCTTACCTCTGCGAGAGTTTTCTCCTATTCCAGCACACATTATGTGGTAGCCATCATCACAATTCGAACACGATATAAAGTCTGAAGGAACCTCAATGTTGATTTGACAGGCACTGCATTTCGTAACCATTTTTGAAGTTGATAAGAGAGTTCACATAAAAAATATACACTTTTTCCTTGAATGTGCGCGCCTTCGTAACTTTTTAGATCTTATTGTGAATGATTCCTTGAAAACTGTAATCTTATGGTCACTGTGTCACAGATTATTAAAATTGTGTTACAATTCCCAAGCTCAGATCTTCTTTGAGAGATAAAAAAACACACTTTTTGGGAAAAATAATTACGCTGGCCTTGTGCGCAATCTTCGTTTTATAAAATTGACCACTTTGAATTAATTCTCTACTGGTTGTTATGTTTATTCTTTGATATTTTGAAGCAGGCACAGAAATACGTCGACACTAGACTAATGTGGGTAGTAATTGATTTGTTTATTATATATATGTTTGTTTTAAAGTTGTATTTTTACAGTTTACAAGAAAAATGAACAGTAAGCGGCAAAACATCCGTTGAAAAAATTCGTCCAATTTTTACATCAAAATTTTTATATTTTATAAAACTTTATGATTAAATTTAATACTTTTTACATATATGTCCGTTTGTTATATTAAAATTTGAAAGAGTCTTTCACCTGCTTTCAAAAACCGTACCTATTTCATTTTGGAATGCGTTCAAAATAGCGAATCCATTTGAAAACATTTTACGTCACAAACATATTTTTAATCTACCTATCTATGTCATCGTAATTTATTTTTTGGGTGTTGCGCTTCTTCCTTCTTTAGTCAACGTTTCGGACAGCGTTACATTGTCCATCATTAGGGTAACTGTGTAGATTTAATGTATTAGAAGTGTGTTAACGTATATAGAAGTGATACCGTGTTGTGCGTGTCAATCATCTTTAGTTGAATCAATGTTGTATTTCGGCGTACATTTTTAGTGTAAATTAAAAATTTTATTTGCTTTTTCAGGAAAAAGAAGTTAGTGTCAACCTGGCAGACCACAAAGGATACTGGATCTTCTGGTGCCACAGTGATTGCTTGGAATAAAATCAGCGCATTCAAGTTCCCCGACAGAGAGCAAGTGTTCCTGACTTGCAACATCGAGGTAAAGATTGCGACAACTAATCAAAACAATTAATCAAACAACTTCTGAAAGTTCTCGAATGAGATATAAGAATTATATGGAAAACAAAAGCTCAAATCAAAAAAAGTTATACGACAAAGTCATATAGTATAATATAGACAAGTTTCCCGCTTGTTCCACTAGTTTCCGGATACCATGTACCTATAAAATTTAATGTAAATTTACCGAACGAATAACCGTAATATACATAAGTTTGTCATAGTATAATTAGATGGAACTCATTCTTGACAGTGAATATGTTACATCGTATTGGTTGATATTTTGTAGGCTTTTTCCTAAATGTAGGTTTAATTTTACAGATTTGCTCGGGAAAATGTCAGGGAGCCTGTTTAAATCAAGAGACAACGCTTATAACTGACAATACGCGAAGGCCAGATTGCTATACCGGTTCAAAGGATCCCCGATGCCCGCAGCCTAAGCCAACACCTCTACAATGCTATCCCGGATCGACGGATTCACGATGCCTACAACCTACAACCCAACCACCTTTGCAATGCTACCCTGGTTCTAGAGATCCGCGATGCGCACAACCTAAGCAAACCACGGCTATCCAATGCTACCCTGGTTCAAAAGATCCACGATGCTCACAACCTACAACTCGACAACCTTTGCAATGCTACCCTGGTTCAAGAGATCCGCGATGCCCACAACCTACGCAAACCACGGCTTTCCAATGCTACCCTGGTTCAAAAGATCCACGATGCTCACAACCTACAACTCAACAACCTTTGCAATGCTACCCTGGTTCAAGAGATCCGCGATGCCAACAACCTACGCAAACCACGGCTTTCCAATGCTACCCTGGTTCAAAAGATCCACGATGCTCACAACCTACAACTCAACAACCTTTGCAATGCTACCCTGGTTCAAGAGATCCGCGATGCCCACAACCTACGCAAACCACGGCTTTCCAATGCTACACTGGTTCAAAAGATCCACGATGCTCACAACCTACAACTCAACAACCTTTGCAATGCTACCCTGGTTCAAAAGATCCACGATGCCCACAACCTACAACGACTACAGCTTTGCAATGCTATCCTGGTTCGAGAGATCCGCGATGCCCACAACCTACGACAACACCAGTGCCAAACACTACGTTCCGTTGTTTCCCTGATTCTAAGGACGTTAGGTGTCCCCAGATTACTTATACCCAACCTACGCTAAATTGTTACGCAGGATCAACGGACTCTAGGTGTCCACAAGTTACGACACCTCCAGCTCAGCGGTGCTTTCCCGGATCTAATGATCCTAGATGCCCACAGCCTCCTTCGTCGTCTACAAAAACACCATCGACTTATCTTCCTCCGGTGACTTCTCCTACGCCGCTTCAATGCTATCCCGGATCGACGGATTCACGATGCCCACAACCTACAACCCAACCACCTTTGCAATGCTACCCTGGTTCAAGAGATCCGCGATGCCCACAACCTACGCAAACCACGGCTTTCCAATGCTACCCTGGTTCAAAAGATTCACGATGCCCACAACCTACAACCCAACCACCTTTGCAGTGCTACCCTGGTTCAAGAGATCCGCGATGCCCACAACCTACGCAAACCACGGCTTTCCAATGCTACCCTGGTTCAAAAGATTCACGATGCCCACAACCTACAACTCAACAACCTTTGCAATGCTACCCTGGTTCAAGAGATCCGCGATGCCCACAACCTACGCAAACCACGGCTTTCCAATGCTACATTGGTTCAAAAGATCCACGATGCTCACAACTTACAACTCAACAACCTTTGCAATGCTACCCTGGTTCAAAAGACCCACGATGCCCACAACCTACGAAAACCACGGTTTTGCAATGCAACCCTGGTTCAAAAGACCCACGATGCTCACAACCTACAACTCAACAACCTTTGCAATGCTACCCTGGTTCAAAAGATCCACGATGCCCACAACCTACAAGGACTACAGCTTTGCAATGCTATCCTGGTTCGAGAGATCCGCGATGCCCACAACCTACGACAACACCAGTGCCAAACACTACGTTCCGTTGTTTCCCTGATTCTAAGGACGTTAGGTGTCCCCAGATTACTTATACCCAACCTACGCTAAATTGTTACCCAGGATCAACGGACTCTAGGTGTCCACAAGTTACGACACCTCCAGCTCAGCGGTGCTTTCCCGGATCTAATGATCCTAGATGCCCACAGCCTCCTTCGTCGTCTACTAAAACACCATCGACTTATCTTCCTCCGGTGACTTCTCCTACGCCGCTTCAATGCTATCCAGGATCATCTGATCCAAGATGTCCCAAACTAACGACAACTGCACCACCACGATGCTACCCAGGATCAACTGATTCAAGGTGTCCTAGAATAACAACACCTGCTCCGCCAAGATGCTACCCAGGCTCGACCGATTCAAGGTGTCCCCAAACTACGACACCTCCTCCGTTGCGCTGCTTCCCTGGTTCTGGAGACTTAAGATGTCCCCAAACCACCACCCTTGCTCCTCCACAATGCTATTCAGGATCAACTGATCCCAGATGTCCTAAAATAACAACACCTGCTCCGTCAAGATGCTACCCAGGCTCGACCGATTCAAGGTGTCCCCAAACCACGACACCTCCTCCGTTGCGCTGCTTCCCTGGTTCCGGAGACTTAAGATGTCCCCAAACTACTACCCTTGCTCCTCCACAATGCTATTCAGGATCAACTGATCCCAGATGTCCTAAAATAACAACACCTGCTCCGCCAAGATGCTTCCCAGGCTCGACCGATTCAAGGTGTCCCCAAACCACGACACCTCCTCCGTTGCGCTGCTTCCCGGGTTCAACAGATTTTAGATGTCAACAAGACACGACGACCCCAGCTCTGCGGTGTTTCCCCGGATCAAATGATCCCAGATGTCCACAGACTCCACAGTCGTCTACAAAAGCACCATCGACTTATCTTCCGCCTGTGACTTCTCCCACACTACTCCAGTGCTACCCAGGATCCACTGATAAAAGATGTCCGCAAACAAAACCAACACCAACACCTTTTCAATGTTATCCAGGATCATCGGACCCCAGATGCCCCCAAATCACAACACCCGTTCCATTTAGCTGTTTTCCGGGTTCAACAGACGTTAGGTGTCCTAAAAGAACAACACCTGCTCCGCCAAGATGCTACCCAGGCTCGACCGATTCAAGGTGTCCCCAAACCACGACACCTCCTCCGTTGCGCTGCTTCCCGGGTTCAACAGACTTTAGATGTCAACAAGACACGACGACCCCAGCTCTGCGGTGTTTCCCCGGATCAAATGATCCCAGATGTCCACAGACTCCACAGTCGTCTACAAAAGCACCATCGACTTATCTTCCGCCTGTGACTTCTCCCACACTACTCCAGTGCTACCCAGGATCCACTGATAAAAGATGTCCGCAAACAAAACCAACACCGACACCTTTTCAATGTTATCCAGGATCATCGGACCCCAGATGCCCCCAAATCACAACACCCGTTCCATTTAGCTGTTTTCCGGGTTCAACGGACCTTAGGTGTCCTAAAAGAACAACACCTGCTCCGCCAAGATGCTACCCAGGCTCGACCGATTCAAGGTGTCCCCAAACCACGACACCTCCTCCGTTGCGCTGCTTCCCGGGTTCAACAGACTTTAGATGTCAACAAGACACGACGACCCCAGCTCTGCGGTGTTTCCCCGGATCAAATGATCCCAGATGTCCACAGACTCCACAGTCGTCTACAAAAGCACCATCGACTTATCTTCCGCCTGTGACTTCTCCCACACTACTCCAGTGCTACCCAGGATCCACTGATAAAAGATGTCCGCAAACAAAACCAACACCGACACCTTTTCAATGTTATCCAGGATCATCGGACCCCAGATGCCCCCAAATCACAACACCCGTTCCATTTAGCTGTTTTCCGGGGTCAAAAGACGTTAGGTGTCCTAAAATAACAACACCTGCGCAACCACGTTGCTTTCCTGGGTCAACCGATCAGAGATGTCCGAAAATAACAACTGATGTTCCTCCTCAGTGCTATCCCGGATCTCCGGATCAACGTTGTCCACGACCACCACCTTCTTCTACCAAAACTCCTCAGACTTATCTACCTCCTACGCAATCTACTCAACTTCAGTGTTACCCAGGATCAAATGATCCTAGATGCCCCAAGCCCGTTACAACTCCCGCACCTCCAAAGTGTTTCCCTGGATCAAATGATCCCAGGTGCCCTAAACCACTTACCACTCCTGCACCTCCAAGGTGCTATCCTGGATCCACCGATTCTCGCTGCCCAAGAACCCAACCACCGGTCACACAACCTCAGTGCTACCCTGGATCAAATGATCCGAGATGTCCAAAGCCTTTAACCACTTTAGCACCTCCAAGGTGCTATCCTGGATCAACTGATCCTGGTTGCCCAAGAACTCAACCGTCAGTCACACAGCTTCAGTGCTATCCCGGATCAAATGATCCAAGGTGCCCCAAGCCCGTAACAACGCAGGCACCTCCAAGGTGCTATCCTGGATCAACCGATCCAAGGTGCCCCAAGACCACAACAACGCCGGCACCTCCAAGGTGCTATCCCGGATCAACTGATCCTCGCTGCCCAAGAACTCAACCTCCAGTCACACAGCTTCAGTGCTATCCCGGATCAAATGATCCAAGGTGCCCCAAGACCACAACAACGCCGGCACCTCCAAGGTGCTATCCCGGATCAACTGATTCTCGCTGCCCAAGAACTCAACCTCCAGTCACACAGCTTCAGTGCTATCCCGGATCAAATGATCCAAGGTGCCCCAAGACCACAACAACGCCGGCACCTCCAAGGTGCTATCCCGGATCAACTGATCCTCGCTGCCCAAGAACTCAACCTCCAGTCACACAGCTTCAGTGCTATCCCGGATCAAATGATCCAAGGTGCCCCAAGACCACAACAACGCCGGCACCTCCAAGGTGCTATCCCGGATCAACTGATCCTCGCTGCCCAAGAACTCAACCTCCAGTCACACAGCTTCAGTGCTATCCCGGATCAAATGATCCAAGGTGCCCCAAGACCACAACAACGCCGGCACCTCCAAGGTGCTATCCCGGATCAACTGATTCTCGCTGCCCAAGAACTCAACCTCCGGTCACACAGCTTCAGTGCTATCCCGGATCAAATGATCCTAGGTGCCCTAAGCCACTAACCACTCCTGCACCTCCAAGGTGCTATCCCGGATCAACTGATCCTCGTTGCCCAAGAACTCAACCACCTGTCACACAGCTTCAGTGCTATCCTGGATCAAATGATCCGAGATGCCCAAAACCTGTCTCCACCCCTGAACCTCCAAGGTGTTATCCAGGTTCCAATGATCCCAGGTGTCCTAAGCCACTAACCACTCCTGAACCACCACGGTGCTATCCTGGATCAAGTGATCCACGTTGCCCAAGAACCCAACCACCTGTCACACAACTGCAATGTTACCCTGGGTCAAATGATCCGAGATGTCCAAGGCCAGGAACCACACCTACAACCAGACGTCCAAGCTGCTTCCCAGGTTCACCCGATCCTCGCTGTCCAAAACCTTCCCCATCGTCGACTAAAACCCCATCCACTTATCTTCCTCCTGTGACTTCTCAACCACCCCTAAAATGTTTCTCGGGATCAAATGATCCTCGATGCCCTAAACCAATCACTACTCCCGCTCCATTAAGATGTTATCCTGGGTCCAATGATCTAAGGTGCCCTGTTACCACTACAGAACAACCTAGGTGTTTCCCCGGATCGAATGATCCTAGGTGCCCCAAACTTGTGACCACTCCAGAACCATCAAGGTGTTTCCCTGGATCGACTGATCCTAGATGCCCCAAACCTGACCCGACCACTCCGGAACCACCAAGGTGTTTCCCTGGTTCGAATGACTTTAGATGCCCCAAACCAATTACCACTCCTGAACCACCTAGATGTTTCCCTGGATCAAATGATCCTCGATGCCCCAAACCTGTAACCACTCCAGAACCACCAAGGTGTTTCCCTGGATCCAATGATCCTAGATGCCCTAAACCTGTAACCACTCCAGAACCACTAAGGTGCTTCCCTGGAACCAACGATCCTCGTTGCCCGAGAACTCAACCACCAGTAACACAACTTCAGTGTTACCCTGGATCGAACGATCCCAAATGTCCAAAACCTCCACAGTCTTCAACTAAATCGCCATCCACTTACCTTCCTCCCAACACCCCTCCCACTCAACTGCAGTGTTATCCTGGCTCAAGTGACCCCAGGTGCCCTAGACCTTTCACCACCCCCGAATCGCTAAGGTGTTTCCCAGGGTCAAATGATCCTAGATGTCCCAAACCCATCACCACACCCTCACCTCCAAGATGTTTCCCTGGATCCAATGACCCTAGATGCCCAAAACCTGTAACTACTCCGGAACCACCAAGGTGTTTCCCAGGATCAAATGATCCCAGATGCCCCAAACCGGTTACCACTCCGGAACCACCAAGGTGTTTCCCAGGATCAAATGATCCCAGATGCCCCAAACCGGTTACCACTCCAGAACCACCAAGGTGTTTCCCTGGATCCAATGATCCTAGATGCCCTAAACCTGTAACCACTCCAGAACCACTAAGGTGCTTCCCTGGAACCAACGATCCTCGTTGCCCGAGAACTCAACCACCAGTAACACAACTTCAGTGTTACCCTGGATCGAACGATCCCAAATGTCCAAAACCTCCACAGTCTTCAACTAAATCGCCATCCACTTACCTTCCTCCCAACACCCCTCCCACTCAACTGCAGTGTTATCCTGGCTCAAGTGACCCCAGGTGCCCTAGACCTTTCACCACCCCCGAATCGCTAAGGTGTTTCCCAGGGTCAAATGATCCTAGATGTCCCAAACCCATCACCACACCCTCACCTCCAAGATGTTTCCCTGGATCCAATGACCCTAGATGCCCAAAACCTGTAACTACTTCGGAACCACCAAGGTGTTTCCCAGGATCAAATGATCCCAGATGCCCCAAACCGGTTACCACTCCGGAACCACCAAGGTGTTTCCCAGGATCAAATGATCCCAGATGCCCCAAACCGGTTACCACTCCAGAACCACCAAGGTGTTTCCCTGGATCTAATGATCCTAGATGCCCTAAACCTGTAACCACTCCGGAACCACTAAGGTGCTTCCCTGGAACCAACGATCCTCGTTGCCCGAGAACTCAACCACCAGTAACACAACTTCAGTGTTACCCTGGATCGAACGATCCCAAATGTCCAAAATCTCCACAGTCTTCAACTAAATCGCCATCCACTTACCTTCCTCCTGTCACCTCTCCCACTCCGCTGCAGTGTTATCCTGGCTCAAGTGACCCCAGGTGCCCTAGACCTTTCACCACCCCTGAACCGCCGAGGTGCTTCCCAGGGTCAAACGATCCTAGATGCCCCAAACCAGTTACCACTCCCGAACCACCAAGGTGTTTCCCAGGATCAAATGATCCAAGATGTCCAAGGCCGATAACCACTCCAGAACCGCCAAGGTGTTTCCCTGGATCAAATGATCCAAGATGTCCGCAAGAGAAACCGAGGTGCTTCCTTGGTTCCAATGATCCTCGCTGTCCCGCTCCCCCAACACCGAGCTCTTGTTACCCAGGATCCAGGGATCCCAAATGCCCCCAGATCTACGCCCCAAGCAGCACCAAGCCTCCGTCTACTTATCTGCCACCTTACCCATCAGCGAGAAACAACGACATTGATGATTACAACTCAGAAGGCTCGGAGATCGTGGAACAAGTAATAAGAGAAGTGTCCAGTGATGAGCTGTATGATAATGTCAACGCATTGGCTGAATCAAGAATCAACATTGATAGACGTAAGCATTTCGTAAATAATTTTTTTTAACTGATTATCCCACAAATTTCTTGTTTTACCGTTAAGAAACCCGTTGGGACCTCTCTTTCTGATACATGCGTCCTCTATGAGGTAACGGAAAGGGTAGAGCTGGGAGCGGGGTACCTTTGTTTCATACCTCATAGTGAGAGAAACTTATCTTTGGATAAATAGAAAATTACACCAAAATCAATAATAACCAACAAGTCATTCGAAAATTTTAAACTACACAGAATAAATTTACCTAAATATTATAGTAAGATATATATATAAATAAAAGACAATTTTCGTTTGTGTGCCCTGCAGACTAAAAATACTATTCTTAAAAATTTTGCTGAAAATTATTTTTATTCGTGGCAGGAGTATTTAGAGAGGTTTGAATGGTCAAAAGAAGAGTCGGAAATGCACATGGAAGATTCTCAACTTTACTCCTAACCATTCATAACCCCGAAAAAGACCGGGTATAGAAAAAGTAAAGTTGTTGATTGCAATCTTGTCGGATCAAATACTTATTATCTTTTTGTTTTACATTTCAGTTCAGCAAAATCACAATATCGGAAAACGAAGTGCAGAGAATTCAGACAGCCAGGACGTTTCGGCTGCGTCAATATTCACATCGGGATACCTCTTGGCTAGTTGTGGCCTCCTCGCTTTAGTAGTATTGAGTAGTTTAGCGGCGTACGTGGGATATAAAAAGCGATCTGTAAGAAATACAGTTATAAGATGCACACCGCAACTTCGATCATGATGTAAAAAATGTTTAAATAATGCGGCCAGTATTTGGAAGGTTTTGAATCATAATTTTGCTTCAGCAACAAGTCTTTTAAAGAATAATTTTAATAGAAGTACCTACCCATGTAGGTACTTAACAAAAAAGTTCAGTTCGTTGTAAAATACTGCCACTTTCGCTGCAGCAAAATTTGATTGAGTATATTTTTCTATGCGAGTTTAATTTCATACAACAAAGGTACAGTGTGTATTAAATTAATGCATGGTGTAAAAATAATAATAATATTATCTAATTGATCTATTTATAATGATGAAATTACTTGTGTGCCATTTAACCACTTTTCACATGTGAGTGAATAAATAGGTTTTAACAGTAAAACAAAACATAATCTCGTTGTATTCCAGAAAATGTAAAGCTTAATCTTATTGTATTCCAGAAAAGATAATGCATAACTGTTTTGCATTCTAATAAAGATAAAACATAAGCTGGCTCTATTCCATAAAAGATATAGGATAATCTGCTTGGCTACAAGTCACTGCCTTTGTTCATAATAATAAAGATTTTTTAAATATCTGCTAGTGTTTAACAATAATTTGCATGATTTAACACCTTTTTGGAAAGGTTTATAAACATATTTGTTTATTATTTTTAATACTACATTGTATTATTTTGTAAAAAAACATTGTATATTGTGTGTTTTGATAATTTGGACTGCATATTGTAGTCCTACCGTATTGTAATGGAAATATTTGTGAACCATTATAAGATATAAAATAAATGTTTGAGAAGTAAACAAAAAAACTTCAAAATAAATTGTTGTTTTATTATCCACCCTGCTAAAGTGTTTAAATAAATAATTAACCTTATTTTTGACATATCGACAACCATACAAAAACGAATGTAGTCGTTTGATCTGTACCAATGTGAAAGGAAACTGTTGCCATCAATGTAAATATTTATTCGTGTAATAATGTAAAATATGGAAGTACCTACCCTCCCAAATAAAGACTCCATCGAAATGCTAAGAGTAAGTTTATCAGACCGGCTCAAGTATCGGGGCTCTACAGAAGCCCAAGTTAATCTAAGAGACCTAGAAAAAAATTACAGTTGGCTCCAATCAAATAACCTAACCATGAATGAAAAACGGGATACATGATTTTAAGCTCAATCCGTAAAATCATTCCTCCTCATGTACCCTTAAAAATTGAATCTGGGGAAACGCATATGAAACATGTATAAATGAACTACAGGTTAATCAAAAAGCTATTTCACTTCAAACCTAGAACATCCACAAAAAAATTATATATGGATACTGTAGTGTATGGAGTATTGTGGCGTGGAAGGTAATAACTCAGTAAAGTAATACGTGATCTTGTTCTGGTATTTATTGGGGAGCTGTTGTAACAAAAGAGGCCCACAACTTACTTGCTTCGCTTTTTATAAGATCTCGCAAGTATACCATCGCGCTTGCACTCATACACATTTGAAAGACATCATAGAAACAAAACTTTACATAAAGAAAATTATATGAATATTATACATGTCTCCTTATAAACAATATAGATAATAAAGAAAAATACATACAAGTCCCAAGTACACACACTTTACACGGCAACACGACGACATACATTTAAACACCACACTGTTCACAGCGCATTCAAATACTGCCGCCACAGTGTTTAGTTCACCAATTGGCCGCCAGAGGCGCCACTCTCATCACTGTCGGCCAATCAGGGATCTACGTTCGCGGTACGGCCGGCAGAGGCGCTGCTGGTTTGAGGCGGGAGCGACTCCCCCCCCCCCCCCCCCCCCCACCTACCGGCCACCCGCAGGACTTGGATTATTTATGCTTGCAAGTATTTATGAGATTAGCACAGCCACGCTATGGCCACGCTGAGCGAATACAGAGCAAACAATGTTAATGATTGTAATACCGTAGACAAGACAAGACCAATATATTTCATCTCAAACATCTATTAGCGTTATATTATTGCTAACAATGCATCCTCACTATGGCAAGCAATCCATTGGTTACGAGGGGGTAACATATATAATTGAAATCCAGACAAAATTAAACATGATAAAGGTGCAGGTACATTTAAGAAAAAAATTGTTCACGTTTATGCTTGGATGATAATCTGGCGTGTAAATAGCACAGACCATCAGGGAATATTTTAAATCCCTATGAAAAAAAAATGGATTGATCAATAAATTCACTCTGCAGGAGAACACAACTTAAACCAGCCACCAAAAATACATATGAACAGAAAAGACTCACCAGAGAATCCCACTTGCAATTGAGTTTTGCTCCTTGATCTTCAATTCGGTGGCAGACGGCAGATCAGCACAAAAAATATTTGAGTTCGCACTGAGATTATAAGATCAACCAGCTCTCAAGAGCGTAGAATTATTAATGATGAATCAGCACATTGCAATAATACGCACTGCCGTGATTTGTGACATTTATTGTCAAAAAATATTTCAAACATTTTAGTCTTCAATAGACCTCTTTTGACAAATGATACAAACTGGATAAATCCATCTGATCAATGCAAAGGTGTCGGTAATCGGTTATAATTCACCTGCAGAGCAAAATCCATCCAAAAATGACCAGAGATGTCTCTTTTGTCCATTATATATATTAAATATTAATTAATTCATATATTATGTTTATATTTTTAAAAATCAATTCACATTAATTTTAAATTAAATTTTAAATCGACTGCTTCTCCAATGCTCAATCAACAAAACACTGAAAATGAATAATATTGTTATGTTATGTATTTATGTGTAATGTAATTAAAAATGTATTTATTTAAGTTATTTCTAAATATATAAGTCTAAGGACGGGTTGTTTCAGAGAATTTGAACAATTCATCAAATTTCAACGTTCATTTTCAAGTTCTGTGAAAGGTTTTTTCAAGTTCTGTTTTTATTTCAGTTTTGTCAAGCAACTAGCCTACAATGATATAATAACAGAACTTGAATAGGACTTTCACAGAACCCGAAAATGAACGTTGAAATTTGATGAATTGTTCAAATTCTCCGAAACAACCCGTCCTAAGTATTTATAAATAAAAAGCCCAAAGATATTGATCTAGTGAGTGGTTTATTTATGCACTACAATCAAATTGTTTCTTTCACTAGACATGTTATTTAAGTTTGTTTTATTCAATTTTAAAAACAGCTGTAATAAAATATGAATTTGAAGCGAGAAATTTTGACACACTTCGATATCGCTCCAAAAATAATGAATTTTCCCAACTAAGTATTTTATTACACGTAACATAAAACTTGGGGAAAAGGCTTTAGTCGGACGCATGTCGGTGAGGCCGAGGGTGAGGTGAGGCCGAGGCCCTCGGCTCATGCTCCGCGTGCTCATATGATAAAGACGGAACTGCAAGGGGGGCTCATCCGGGGGAGAGAGGCAGTCAGCATTTGCTGAAATGTTGACTATTTCCGACGCTGCGACTGACCGAAATGTTTTAAAGAATGCTTTGCATCATTAAAATATTTTAATTTGCTTTAGTATTCTTTTACTTTAACTTAATTAAAAAACAAATCTTTTCCTAATCTATATTTCCATTCTATTGATAACTAAAAGTATGTGGTTTTCATCCTGTATATTTTTAATTTAATAATATACACAAATTTCGACTACTATAATGTGGGCACATGCCCAGCTTGGTTGTCAAAAAGCATGTAAAACCTTTGTACAAAAAATATATAAATAAAGAAATAAAAAAAACAATTAGAAATATGTAATACAATAGTAATACTCGTAAAAGTCTAGGTTGGTAAGATATAAAGTAAAGACTTCCAAGGATTTTACTTCTACAGTATTCAGTGAACTAAAATACTTCTTCTGCCGGTTCTGCTAAAGTATTTGAATGAGATTCTAGAAATATTGATTTGTGATCGCTTTGCAAGAATGCGTGATGAAACTCTAAATGACCAACTCAGGCACACGGGCTCCATCTAAACCAGAGTCAAGGTGACCTCTCGGAAGCTGGGCGTACCCAGCGTACACAAATACTTTAATAGTACACAACTGCTGATCTTGTACTAACCACAAGTGCGCCCCACTGTTGAATTTGGCAGCCATCTCTGGTCTGAAGCCCCAACAGACTTGAAAAAAACAGAAACGGTCGGTTCCTTTGATGGATTCCTGTATATTGACAAACAGGTTGTAATTTTTAGAGCGCAGGCATGAGGTGGGTATACTCTCCTTGTACTACTGGTATTTCAATGAAAGATGCTTCGAGGGAATAGCGTTATTGATTCCTTCGGCACCGTTGCATAGTCGGGAAACACACCAAATGTGCGCCTAACATTTGTACACACTTGACACTATTTTGTCACATGAGAATGGGTCGCTTCTACGACTCGTTCTTGAGTTCAATGCTCGGCTGTGCCGGCCTCTGTGTTTCCTCCCTCCTTCAACATGGGTTTCTGCAAGACCATGGTCACTCCTTCCTATCCTCAAAAATACCCTCCTCACAGCATCCCCAAAGATGACACAGGCTCCTGTGAGGAGTTAATGTAAGAAAAATTGCAATGTTATATCCACCATATTTCCTGCAATGTTGCTATACCCTACAAGCCTTTAGTGGGCATCATCCTAACTTCTGTAATACTGCAGGTTGGTAATTTTATGAGGAATTATTGACTTCAAAGATAAACGTGAAGGGCTTGCTCTTTAGATAATAACGTACATTAATAGTCAGCAAATTCTTATTATTTTTGTGAACACCGCACAAGAATCTCAAATGCCCGGAACCAGTTGGACTCTGGAATCCCCAATTGAGATATGTCGGCGAGGCTGGAGAGGGAGGATATGAGGAACAGGAAGGTTTGGGATGTACCTGGCTATTCGGATCTGGTCATCAAATAAGGATAATGCCATGATCAAGCAATGTTTCAATTCTGAATGGTGGTCTTTCACCAGGGCTATACTGAAAGTATCTACCATTTCCCTCTCCCTTGTAGAAAGAATGCACGCATGCTGCTACGCCTTGCTGTCATAAACAGTTTGCTTTCTGTTTTGTTTGAATTTTGAATTTGAATTCTGATCTGCAGTATTTTCAGACATTGAATAAAAATGTAACCTTTTTTGTTTTTTTTTTTCATGGACTAGCTGTAGTCCCCTGACAGTGACTTTTCTCTTACCTTGAAGATCAAATGTGCAATATTTCATTAGTATCGGAATAAAGCTAGATTTGCATAAAAATCAAATCCATGCCGCCCGACCGGTGTCCATCACGCGGCCTTCCTAATGTCACAGACACTCTCCTTTATATAGATTAATACATAAGTACATTAAGATTAATTTTATTTCATAATTACAATGATTTTTAATTATAATATTACTTATTTTATAATTTTTGATAATATGTATTATTAATTAGATATATTTTGTGTCATAGAAGGTTAAATCTCTCACTGCAGAAATAGTCATATTGACAGATAGCTTCTCTCGAATGACCTTATGCACTAGAAGCGTGACAGTCCACTGAAAAAAGAAAGAAATTTCATGCTTATTGTCGAAGGAATAAAATTCAGATGGTTATACTTACTCTCTAATAGGGAGATATGCAGGGTCTACCCAGTGCAGGCGCAATTGGAACAGTCTGCTCTATGCACCGACTTGCCAAGGCACCAAGGATTCAAGGGCAGATAATACCTAATACAGCGCCTTTGAGGTATTTACTAGCGCCAGGCGCCGTTTGGCTCTGGACCGGCCCTGAAAATATATACTCATGGGACATACTTCAGAATAGATGTACCCCAAATGGTACATACTTTAGAAGAGATATACTCTGGTAGGGACAGGGCCAGCCCTGTGCGGGCACAAATCGAGCAGTCCACTCCGGGTGCTAAATTGCAAAGGCATTGACAATACCTAACAACTAACAGTCCCAACACATCGCCATTTAGATTATTTTTCATAAAAAGAGCACTAAACAAACATACAAATCACCCGAATATTATTACAGTGATCACCAACCTACTGGTTTTGAAAAGAGGTGCCAAATTTCTACTCACGCCAGGTGCGACGTTTGGTTCAGGGCCGGCCCTGATTAGGAATATATTTCAGAAGGAATTTACTCCAGAAACATTGTAGGTACTCCAGGTGGAACATACCTACTTCAAAAGGGATATACTTCTACAGTGAAACATGCTTAAGAAGTTCCCACTTAGAAAATTTTCATACTAAATATGGTTTTTTTCGGTCCTTTGTACACTTCATTTTAAAAATGGACCAATTTATCCCACATATAAGGTTTTTCCGCTTAAAAAGTTATTTTCAGTCCCCTAGAAAACTTCTTAAGAAAGTTTCACTATAGGTACCTACTGCAGAACAGTTATTTTCTAGAGAGGATTCAGGTACCTACTCAAAAGGGATGTACTCTAGAAGGGATGTAGGATGAAGGTACCTGCTCCAGAAGGGATATACTCTAGTAGGGATATAGGAATCCAGAGATGGGACATACATCATAAGAGATTAACTCCAGCAGAGAAAACTGATTAAGGCAATAGTAAGAAGATGAGCCAATAGTATTTATCATTCAACCCTTGCTGATATCTTATGAACCGCATATTGAAATAGTTTTAAAGTTTTCATGAATTCATATAGCTCCAATAATATTTAAATTATTTACTTGAATTGCTTACCACTAGATAAAAGGCCATGTCCTTTCTTCTATTGCTACTGGCTATTAACTCAAAGATCAATCCCTTCATGACGCGGGCCCATATTAAAAGGGCTTGCAGGCATCGATATATTGTTTGTAGGCCATCTGTCCAATTGTGTCCGTAGCCTGGATTGTAACTGAAAAGATTTTTTTTTTAAAGTTAATTTGCGAAGATTTTCAACCAAAAATTATAATCGTGAATTTCGAAAATTATCAAAACATATTTCCATATTTTTAATTTACAGCCACGGCTGAAAAACATTATATCTTGGTCGTATGAATTGGTATTGCTGGAGCTAAAGAAAAATACGGTAGGTACCTAATTCTAATTAGATTATTTTTCGATAAGTCAAGACACCCCTTGTAGACAAGTGGGGTGGTGCGTTTCCGTTTTTTTTTATTAAACCAAAGATTTTCATGTTTCTGGTTGATTCCTGCATTCTCATTGAAAGACACAGCGTAGCTAGCTGTAAGGCGCCTTTAAAAAATATTATTTGATGATCTTCCAAAATGGCTCACCCGTAAAAAAAACTCCACCAGCAGCCTTATACGAATTAATTGCTAGAAGCTGGCATAAAAAGTTCAAACTCTATTGACTTATTGATTTTAATGTTGCATCAAGCCCTATTCATGGTTATATAGGTAGGTACCTAAAAAAGGTGTCTGGCGCCGCCATTTTGTTGACAAATAAAGTTCGATCCTAAATTTTCAAGTCATTCAAACAGAGGGTAAAAAAACAACATCTTCTCAGTTAGTTGTTGAAAAATCTGAGATCTCTTCTAAAATTTAAAATGTTTAAAAACAAAATATAAGCAGGTAGGTACCTAGGTAAGTAAAGTTTCGATCTCATATTGTAAAATAAAATTTGGAAGTTAATTCATTTGAAAAATTTGGATAATGTCGAATAATAAGAGCTTTATAAAATAAAATGACGACCTTCTCTAAAACAATATTAGGCTAGCTTTAGACTTGTAAGTTTTTTCGTAAATTTACGACCTCTAGCCAATGGGCATATTGGATTTTCAAAATGCAATATGCCCATTGGCTAGAAGTCGTAAATTTACGAAAAAACTTTCAAGTCTAAAGCTAGCCTTTCAAACAACTCATATAAAAACCTCACTCGTAAATTAGCTGTAAAACACTGACCTACGTTGATGATCTTCATCGACTTCAGTGTCTGCCGGCGAATTCAACGCAGAAGACATGACGCTGAACAATGGAGGGGTGATCTTTGGAGAACGTCTGTCGTCTAGCAGTGGCGAGCGCATAAATAAACCACTCTCGGCGAGCGTGGGCATAAATAAACCACAGCGTGGGCGAGCGCGGCGAGCGTTTGAGATGGTTTGAGAAAAGAGGGGGGTGCAAGGTGCAGCATGCATTTATACGCAGACACATTTATTGATCTCTGACCATAAATTAACCACTCTCTGACACATTAGTAGCGCATGCGTAGTCTAGATAGCGAGATGCATCCCCGCAAGCTTATATCACCTGGATGGGAGCATAAATAAACCACTCAGCATCAGCCCAAAGTTTGCTTGTGATTTACGACCCATAATAATTTCATTTATAAGGGTGAAAATACCATACCCAAAATTTGCTTCATGAGAATGTGCATAGTCGGTACCTACTGTATTTCGTGTTGAGGCATGCACGTAAATTATATAAGGCCCTATTCGTAACTATTTTCCAACACAATCATATATTAATTATTTGAAGACGAAACAACAATATTAACAATAATTATTGTATCCGCGACTCACGAGTGTGTAGATTTTTTGAAATAATCCTCTGTAATGGCACGAGAGCTCTACTCTGTCAATCTACTAAAATAACAGCCATAAATAAACCACTCACATAACAGCTATATAACTGTTAATTTAAAATTCGTATTCGGGCAACACTGAACATGACTGAACACCATAGATAATTGATTTACGCATCATCTCATTTGATCATTGACAATTGACATGTGAACAAATAACCTTAAATGTGTGTTTTGACATTTGACGGTTTCACAGGTTTATTTATTTCTGATAAGGTGTCGTTAATTTTGTGTTAAGTTCGTTAAGTTAATCTGACGCAAAATGTCTTCCGAGGAAGATAACGTGTCGTTTTCTGCGATGCAAATTAAACCATGGCTGATCAAACAGTGTGAAAACCTAGGTAAAATAAAAACTGTCTAAGATAAATGATTTTTTCATAAATACTAACAAAATCTTATGTCGTTTCGTTCGTTTGAGGTGTAGATTTGTGTTACGGTTTTTCCTATTTGATCCACGGACAGTCGGGCTCACTAATCTACCCATTTTGGAAGAGCTTGGCATACAAAATGGGCTGTCAACTGTAGACAGAACGAATGCTAAGATGTCTACTTGGACACGTCGCTCGCCAAATTGAGAACTCAAACCTGGAGTAGCTCATGGTCACTGGAAAAATGGAAAGCAGAAGAAGATCACTGATGCATTGGAATGATCAAGTATCGCAGGTGGCCGTAACTTCAATGTCGTTGGCTCTCCGTGCTGTGGAGAACCTTATTCACCAGGGCAATTGGAGGGGAGTAACGTCCTCAGCAATAAGGCAAAGACTCAAAAAGAATAATACCGCACAACAGTCCCTACTGCTCCAAGTGTCACGGAGTCGTGGGACTACGGCATCCCCAAATGGGGTATTTTGTGAGGCTGAAGAAAGTGAGGAGGTCAAGAAGATGTGGAGGAGGAAGGTTGGGAATTTCCTAGCTATTCAAATCTGGTCACCTAATATGGCTATCGCCATTTCAAGAAACTTTCCGTTTGTGAATGGTGATCACACTAGGGCGATACTAAAAGTATCTACTACTGTATTATTTGCAGATAAGTACGTAATTGTTGTTTTCAGGAATCAAGGAGCCAACCCCAGTCCAGAAGGCGTGCATCCCCAGCATCCTGAAGGGGATGGATTGCATCGGAGCTGCTAAGACAGGATCAGGAAAAACCTTCGCCTTTGCTCTTCCGATGCTGCAACAGCTCTCCGATGACCCCTACGGGATATTTGCACTAGTGCTAACACCTACACACGAATTGGCTCATCAAGTAAACAAAATTATAATTATGTAATTAATTTTAAATCAATTTTGACTTCATCCAAATAGAAAAGAAACACTCATCTTCATAAGTAAGTACCTACTTACTCATTTTAATATTTGGTCATTATGGCAACAATAGTCCTGTCCACACATTGTGTGGCTAGATAACAATTGTTTTTTTTTTGCATTCAAAAGAACAAAGTGAACATTAAAGTGTATGAAATCAATTGTGATTATAATAATATAGTATTCGGGTCATTCCATTAACCCTTAATGGACACGCTTTAAACTGACTGTCACTATTTTAGTAATAACTTACTTGTTTTTTGCAAAATTATGTTTTTGTGAATTGTAACATCTTACCAGAAAATGTGTTTATATGTTTCAAATGTTACAAAATAATCTTGATATTTATTATATTTTCCAGGTAAATAAGTACAATACTATGAAAATTAAAAATTGTGATATTTGACATGGAATTTTTCCACGCACTTTTTCACCGATAAAATAAACATATTTACATGTGACTAAATTACTATAATTAATCTGTTGAAGGCCGGAGCATAAAAGAGAAAAAAAATTGTTGAACCTAAATTTTTATTAGCCCAAACGATGCTTTTGTTTTTCATACATTTTTCGAAGCAGGTCAAAATCGCATTGCAAATTATTAAAAAATGGATAATATTAGAATGCTTGTATGTTTTCCAGAGACCCATCAGCGTTCCACTGGTATTACATTATTCCCTTGCCAAGCGAATAAAAAAAAATTGTTTGCTAGTAGCATTTTTTAAGGTTCAAAATATCATGTCTCGGCATACTAAGGGTTAGTGCTCATCTTGATATTTGTTTTCCCTTGTCTAGCTCACACATTACACATCTTGCGAAGTCTGGAAAAAGCTAATGAGACTAGAAAATGTATACTAGCCCAGTAATATTAAAATTATTTTACATTAGTACAACAAATATTAAACTACACATTTGAATAAATGATTCTCTGAATGACCTCTCTTGCACGATGTTCTAATTTATGTATCTTATTATGGATATAAATTCCCATGCGAATGGAATTCAAATCATTTCCATTTTATTGCATTTATCCATAAATTAATGTTTAGATTGGGGAGCAGTTCTCGGTGCTCGGCCAGCCGATGGGCTTGCGGGTGTGCGTGGTGACAGGAGGCAGCGATCAGGTGCTGGAGGGGCAGGCGCTGGCCAGACGCCCCCACGTGGTGGTGGCCATGCCAGGCCGCCTGGCCGACCACCTAGACGGATGCGACACCTTCTCGCTCAAGAAGATCAAGTACCTGGTCATAGATGAGGCGGACAGGTCGGTTTATATTCTGTTCACCGCTTCATTCCCAAATAAATAAATAATTTTTTATCATTACCGAGACATGTTCTCTTGCAACCTTGGAATCAAGTTACAAATAGTTGGACACCTGCCTATGAAAACATTTGAGGTTGGAGATTGTGTTGGTGATATTGATTACCTTAGACTTGCTTCTTATCCCTCATTCGTCTTTGTATCTCGCAGGGAGATGGCATACATAGTATGGTTCTTCGTGTGGTGGCCATTTTCATCACATTTTTGGTTGGAGTCCATGGTTATACCCCCAAAGTTACTGGAAGTACGCAAGACAGTACATTATAGCTTCTGTAATCTGAACCTCCAGTAATCCGAAGCGACGTGGGCGGGGTGAGTGGGGGAAAACACAAGACATTAACCATTGAAGAAAAAAATAATTTTAATGAGATTTAGGTATTGACTCCAGCAAAACAAATATTATTTACAATTAGTATCCTCGCGTATAGCACCAGAGAGTTGTCGAAGTTACCGAAAGAATATAAGATTGATAAATCCACAGTATCCAATTTGATAAGTAAAAATAATAAAATTTTCGACTATTAGAATCAACGTTAAAAGGTTCTGGAAAACATCAAACCCTCAAATGTTCCTAAAATCCAACTGTTTATTAAAGATTGCAGTAACTAAATAGGCTCGGTTTTTAATTGTTTGGATTATAGAGACCATAATGTATTTGTTAAATACATGCGTCCAGAGGTGTTGGGATATCTTCCTGTTTTTTTAGGATATCTAAGTTTGCTGAAGACAGCCCATTCAAACCATCTTCTCTTAATAATTTGACTGGCTAAATTATCTTATTTCAGATTACTGAGTGGCTCATACGACAATGATCTTCGAACAATCCTGGACAAATGTCCCACCAAGAAGCAAACACTACTCTTTTCCGCCACTATTACAGAACAAATCAGGGAGAACCAGCTTTTCACATTGAACACAGATGTAAGGAACCTTATGTTGTTTAATACATTATATTATACCGGTTGGTAGGGAGCAGTTCTGACTATTTTGTGTTACTAATACAAATTAAGATTGAGGATGCCGTAGTTCTACTGGCTCCAGTTAGTTGAAACCCTTGTGCGGTATCACATAAAAATAAAGCCCAGTTCCCGGTCACACAGCAAAACACAATATTGGTAAAATACCTTGAGCTATCTATCTCTACAGTGAATTTTGAGAAATAGATTTTATTAAATAAATAAATGTTCATTTTATTAACCCCTTATACACAGCTGTCGCATAATACGTGATTCATCCATCGGCTATCCCCTCAGAAGCTTCACTAAAACATGTTCATGGGGATGGGTTGCATTGAAAAGGTATATAAATTATAAATTGGAATATGTTCATTTTAGAATCTACACGTTTGGACGGAAACTGACCCACAGGCGACCGTATCGACATTGGACCAGCGATATGTCATCTGCCCCGCATACGCACGAGACGTCTTCCTAGTTGAAGTTCTACGCACTTACATCAGGGATAATGCAGACGGAAACATCATGGTATTCACAACCACTAAAAAGTGAGTAGTCTTTATTAGTATGATTAATGTTCTCCACTGGCTGTGGTGCCTCGCCATTTGCCTCCAATCCTCAGTCCATCATGTCCTGCTTCAATTTACTATCCACCTCTTCATCGGCCCGCCTATGGGTCACTTCCACTGGGGCACACATACAGTCATATTGTCCTGTCATCTGTCATTCTTTCAACATGAACAGCCCATCGCAGTCTGTGGAATCTACAGAACCTTACGATGGTTTCACGCTCAATAATATGTACCTCTTCTAGTTACTTACAATCATAACATAATACATAATGTTGATTATACATATATCATCATACATCACACTCACACAGAGCGGCTCAACACACCCCAAAAAAGAGTACTAAAGACAATATTCTGGCAAAATATTTTAAAACTTTTCAATGTGCAAAACTTTATACAAAAAATGTTTTTTTAAAGTTAAAAAAACATATCTGAATACTCCACTGTAGCGATAAGTCTTTCGTGAAATTATCATTATCCAAGAATTAATTGTTATTAAGAGCCCTGAACGACGTCTAACAGACCAGCGTACCGGTACCAAGAGTTGTACGATCATTTGTACGCTTACGCTGGAAGCTGTATCGGGGGAGCCGTATCGTGCGAGCGCAGTATTCTCATTGTTCATACGCTCTGAGCTCACAGCTCCCGTTCAATTGGGCCGTTGTTCAATTGAGTCGACTCTTTGAGCCGTACGAAAATATTAAGCTGATACTGTGGCTCCTGTTCTTAATAAAATGAGTCATGACCCATCGTTGAAAATGTACATCTTTTGGACAGAGAAATATTAAATTTCTAATAATGCTCTATAAAATCAAACAAAAAAAAATAACCACACATGAATATGTATATTTATAACTAAAGTAAAAGCATGGCTGAGAGAACAGAGTGATAATCAACTTGTCAAAGTTAAGAAGACAATCTAAGGCTAGCATTACACTTGTAAGTTTTTTCGTAAATTTACGACTTCTAGCCAATGGGCATCTTGCATTTTGAAAATCCAATGCGCCCATTGGCTAGAAGTCGTAAATTTACGAAAAAACTTAAAAGTGTAATGCTAGCCTAAAGACAACTAGATTAAAAGTACAGTCCGCCTCAGTACAGCAAACCCTAGTGAGGAGGTCTGGGAAAACTTTGAATTTATTCATGTGTAAACTTTCCCATAGAAACAATTAAAAAGATATATAAAAAATGAATGTAATTTCTTGTATATTTGATTCAGAGTATCATCTTCGGTATTTTTATTAATCAATAGCTTCTTCCAGACTCTAAGAGGCATTCGACGCATGAGCTAGGAGAGGGCGAACAAGTACCAAGTTGAACGCTAACAGAAATGTCCAAATATATTATTATAGTCGCAAATGATTTCATATGCTTTATTTTGCCCTTTTGGTTTAACTTTTTATTTGCTAGTTGGGAATGTGTGGCCTATCTGGACGATGGTATTGATACACCCATCTTATGTACTTAACAGACTTTGTAAAAGCGTTTGACAAAGTTAACCATAAAATTCTTCTCAATTCTTCTCAATAAACTTAACAGTGGCGGTCCGTGACTTTCAGTGAGCTAGAGTAAACATACTTATACATATTAATATATTTTTACCATTTCTCTTTTACTGTGCCTGTTATAATAATAATAATTTATTCCAAAATGTATGCAGAGGTAGTGCAATACAATATATTCCATACTTGAAATAATATACATACATAATTAGAGTGAGAAAAATAATAATAATACATAGGTGATTCCGATAGGCACAAAAAAAGCGGAATTTAAGTGATAAAATATAAACACAAAAATGAGTGTAAGCAGCCGTTTATGGGGGATATTTCGACATCTCCCGTCTCCAGAGGGCCATCAGATGGGACTCCATCCAGGCAACCATGGCAGTGATGATTTTGTTACTTGATTGGCATAGTCTGCGCCATAAGCTTTCTATATCTATAATATATTGTTTTAACCACTCGAGCGATAGACACTCAAATTTGGGTAGCACCGTTAATGCCCTTAGCTATATGTGTTTCGCTTTATATGCTTCCATAATATTCGGAGGTAAGATTTAAATATAAATATAATATAAACTGGAAATATCACTTTTTTTTTTTTAAATACACAAGTAAGAATTAAAGTTTATTTCTGTATGTTCTGTTTTCTAGCATAGGTCCAAAGATTTTTCATAGTATTTTCACACAATTATGTAATTCCAGAGATTGCCAGCTCCTGTCTACCACGATGAACAACATCGGCATCCCCAATGTGTGCCTGCACGGTTACATGAAGCAACGGGAGCGTGCGGCCGCACTGTCCACCTTCCGCAGCGCCACGGCGCGTGTCCTCATCGCCACCAACGTGGCCAGCCGTGGCCTCGACATACCCATAGTGCAGCTGGTGCTCAATCACAAAATGCCGCTGGAACCTAATGAATACGTTCACAGGTAAAGAATTTACTACTAAGTCTTTTTGCAAATCGGTGCAATCTTCTAATTATGTAATTTTTTTGTACAACTTAAGGTCATCGGCAAACAGGAGATATTTTGATGTTTTTATTCTTAAAATTATGCCGTTGGTAAAGATTAAAAATAGCAAAGGTCCAAGATGCGAGCCCTGTGGAATTCCCGATGTTGCAGTAAAAAGATCCGCGGAGTACCCTCCTACAACCACTTGCAGTTTTCTTTCTGTAATGTAACTTTCGAACCATTTCAAAGTATTTCCATTTATGCCAAACTTTTCCAGCTTCTTGATGAGTAATGATTGATTTAACTGGTCAAATGCTTTGCAAAAATCCGTGTAGATGGCATCTACTTGTAAATCTAAAGAGATCAAACTATACTTGCAGAATTCATTCCTGACCTCTCTGTACATTTGCACTGATACTACTTGCATCAGCGCAAATAATTTATGGCTTAAGGCGATACATCGCTTCGTGTAACATTTGGAATCGGGTCGCTAATAATAACACTCCTTATGTGGATGGCGATATGGTCTGAATTCCCGCTTTAACACCAGCTGCCTGTTTTGATTTATGCAAGAAAAAATCATTTAAAGTGTGTTGTATTTTTTTTTGCATAAATAGACACAAATATTTAAATGTTTTACAATCATTTTTCAAAGAACTTTATTTGCCATTTTGTACAATAAAACCATAACTGAAAAATTGGTTTGTAAGTAGGAGATTTTGAACTCAAAAGCAGTTTTCAGTTTTTCTGGGCTCAAATATTCAACCTAAAAACACAAGATTTTGCTTTAATTTACAGTGCTTCGACTTAACCCATACTGAGTTTTATTTGTGACATCTGAAGGATATAAGCGTGCAGCGTTGAACCCAAAACGAAACACTTTTTCTACTTTTATATAGATTTCATAAAAATTATAATTTTATTATAACCTACCCAAGTACGAGGGAGGAGTTTTAGCAGTCTCAATAAGCCGATGCAAAAGAATGCGGCTGCCCAATGTTAGCGGCGGGTAAGCCGATAGATTAACAATAAGGAGAACTATACATAATTGTAGAATTATTCCATAGATAATAGAAACAATGGAAGATATGGCATGCAAGCGTGCCAACTGTCGCCTTGCTATGACCAAACTGCATTGCGGGCGCTGCCCCACCTAACTGAAAAATATTCAACAAGATAATAACAAAAAAATTTTAAATGTATATAATTTTCAGCTACAACAAAAAAAAACTTACCGCCCTGATTCATTGAAAAGTCACAAGTTGCCCCTGCTTACACATCTTTCATCACATACGTCTCATTTTACCACACACGAGTATTTGATTAACTTGTAATCGTTCCATGTCTTCCTCGACTTCTTCTACCATACACTTACACCCCTTTCTTCATTCATCACATACACTTAATTTTACCAAAAATAATAAGTACTAAGTGTACCCCATTTTTACTGTTAAAAAACAGCATTTTGTCGATTTTAATTCAACTCCATATCTCATTCCAGTGCCCAAACGATGTGTCGCCTTGCAACGACTAAACTGCATTGACTATTAAAGCGGTAGAGCTAATCAAAGTTAATACTATTAATGGTTCATGGCCGGTATTTCTATTAGCTACGGTTTACTCATTTACCCCTCATAGTTACAGTTACGAGTTAACATTAATTGTTTGATTTCTCCCATAAAATTTCCTCGTATTGTTAATGTTTATTTTTGCTTTGTTCAGAGTGGGTCGCACGGCTAGAGCTGGCAGGTCAGGTTTGGCCATATCTCTCATCACTCCCTACGACCTGATGGCCCTCAGTGCCATCGAAGAAAAAATCAACACCAAACTGACTGAATACAAAGTCGATGGTAAGTGCCCAAATCAATCTCTTATAGTTTTAGGTTTAAATACCAAGATTAACCACTAGTGATTAACTGCAGTGATGAGCAACACGCGGCCCGCGAGCCCATTTCGTACAGCTCGCTAGACTTTTCGCACATACCAAAAAATTAGCAGTAAAAAAAATCTTTTAAGATAATTTATATTCTATACCACCAATACCAAATTGTACTGTAATTAATGAATCAATTTTACATTGTTCTATAGATAAAGAAGCAGCCAAGATATTCACTCAAGTGTCGGTCACGAAGAGGGAAGCAGAGATCAACATGGATAATGAAGATTTTGATGAGAGAGCCAAGAATTATAGGAGAAAAGACTGGATTACCAAAGGGCTGAACCCTGACATGATGGAAGCTAGGTAACCAAATTATTAATTAATTTAATGGTTGTTAGACTGCTAACCTTACAAAAGGCTAGTAAAGAGCTTGGTTAAGAGGTTATGTACGACGTACGTCCATCCTATTCTCTTGATCTTGCTTTGATCAGATTTTCGTATTTATTATTCACCGTGTTGTAGGAAGGAGGAAGAACAAAAGCCGGCCAATTGTAGTGAGAGAATATTCATTCATGAGGTAATAATTATCAACCGCGTACAAATGTTGGGCATGTGTTTGGCATGTCTCCAAACTGGGACTGAAGGGATCAGAAACTGATTGGGAAAGGGCTAATATACATCGGGAATCTACATCACACGGTGAACTTAAAAATGTTTTTTTTTTCAACATGATCATTTTGATTTTTTTTTGTAAAAGGTTAAAAAAACCTTTAACCCCTTCAGTAATCATTTAAAAATTAAAAATGGAAAAAAAAACACCTTTTTTTATCAATGAATTTTATTTACTCAAAATATATATCCTCATATAAAAGCCATATTCGGGCCCAAAATGGGACTGAATATTGATGTTGTGGTGCATAGTGTGAAAAAATATTTAAAAATTTTCTTTAGTATGAATTCCGAATTCTGGCACATAATAGCCGCCCGAGTATACTCGGGCGTGGTCCTTAAGAGGTTAAAAAACATTAAACAGGTGATATTAACCCCCGAGTGTCCAATTTTTTTCAAATTTTACATTTCCAAATTCAGACCAGATTTAATAATAATAATAATATTTGGCTAATTTATATAGCGCCGTTTTCGTGAAAAATCACCTCAAGGACGCTGAATTACTCTTACTGTCTCCAAATGTGACATACATTTACCAGTTTCCAGCTTGTACTATAAGTTCGTTCTGTAATCGTAAACAATTTAACGGAATAGTGAATCACCAATCCAAAATATTGGATCTCATTTTATCAGATAAAGAAGACATATCAGTAATACAGGGTGCGCCAGAGAAACTTACTTATTTGAAAGTTCAATAAAAACAAAAGCACTGTAGTTATTGTTGTAATTCTTTTTTTATTTGAAAATGCAATGTACCAAGTTTTTTTTTCATACGGTCTTAAAAATTACATCTTTTAAATGGCGACCCTCACCGCGCATACACTGGTTAAGTCGTTTTTTGAAGTTCTCGTCCACTCTTCTCAGCATATCAATCGGAATATTGGCAATACATCGCGAATGTTGTTCTTCAGGTGATCTATGGTCCGTGGTCGATCGACATAAACAAGGGATTTCAAATAACCCCATAAAAAAAAATCACATGGAGTCAAATCCGGAGGAGGAATTTCGAAGCGAGCGCGAAAGGCACGTTGCGTAGCAACAACTGAGCGACCGTTACAAAAGAAGCTCTCGACGGCGAAGGCCCGCTGCTCTCTAGACCACAGCATAATGGCAACTGACGAGAATGGGAAACAAACTTGGGGACGTCCCCCTCCAGATGCGCCCCCTCCCGCCCCTCTACCTGCCCAACTCAACGGTCGGGAATTTTTTCAAATAAGTAAGTTTCTCTGGCGCACCCTGTACGTTCTTCATCTCCACTAAGCAAAGAAGATCCATACCACCCTGCTCTAGAAATAAATGTTCTTTTTAATTTTCTACCACATCTTGAAACCCGTAACGCCCCAAGACCAAACTTTTATAAAGCCGACTATGATTCAATTAATACCGTTCTTCGTGAGATTGATTGGGAATTCATTAATCAGGGAAATATTGATCAATCTGTAGATCAGTTTTACAATATACTCTACCAGATTATCTCTTCTCATGTTCCCCTCAAAACGAACAAAAATCACTTTCCTAAGTGGTACTCAAAAGATCTCATTCGTTTGATAAAGAAAAAAAACAAATTTCATAAAAAATATAAGAAATATGGTAATGAACTAGATCATTTATCATTCAGCTTGATTAGAACCAGAACAAAAAATCTGATTAGAGTTTGTTATCATAAGCATTTAGACTTAATCAAACAAAATTTAAAAGCTAACCCGAATGATTTCTGGAAATTTGCAAAAAGCAAATATAAAAACACAACCGATATTCCAAAAGAGATGCACCTAAACGACATAAAAACTACCCAAGGTCAAGTTATCTGCGGGCTTTTTTCTAAGCACTTTCAATCTGTTTATAAACCTCACAATGCAAACTATTCACCACAAATATCTGAAGATTTCTGTAACGAAAGCCTTGGTATGATCACTATTTCGCCCTTAACGATATTAGTCAAGTGTAAGAATTTGAGAACCAATAAGGGATCAGGTCCTGATGGTATCCCGCCAATATTTTTGAAAATGTGCAGAGATGTTCTTGCCAGACCACTTAGCCTTCTTTATAACAAATCATTACAAGAAGGTGTTTTTCCAGTCAAATGGAAAACGGCTTTCTTAACACCTATATTTAAGAAAGGTTGTAAGAGCGATATAAAAAATTATAGACCTATCTCTAAACTTGACTGCATAGGAAAGTTGTTTGAGTCAATAATATATGACTGTCTATTAGCTCATGTAAGTAAATATATTATCATTGAGCAACACGGGTTTTTCCCTCGGCGTTCCACAACAACTAACCTTCTCGAATACTCCCAGTACATCCGCGATAGCATCGAAAAACGTTTACAAGTAGATGCCATCTACACGGATTTTTGCAAAGCATTTGACCAGTTAAATCAATCATTACTCATCAAGAAGCTGGAAAAGTTTGGCATAAATGGAAATACTTTGAAATGGTTCGAAAGTTACATTACAGAAAGAAAACTGCAAGTGGTTGTAGGAGGGTACTCCGCGGATCTTTTTACTGCAACGTCGGGAATTCCACAGGGCTCGCATCTTGGACCTTTGCTATTTTTAATCTTTATAAACGACATAATTTTAAGAATAAAAACATCAAAATATCTCCTGTTTGCCGATGACCTTAAGTTGTACAAAAAAATTACTTCATTAGAAGATTGCACCGATTTGCAAAAAGACTTATCATCACTTCATGAATGGTGTACACTAAATGATTTATATTTTAATGAAAACAAATGCGCCGTTATTTCATTCACAAAGAACATTAATAAATTCTCAAACACATATCACATTAACAATATCCCTTTACTAAACACAACTTCAATCAAAGACTTAGGCGTGACATTTGACTCGTCACTTAGCTTCAATAAACATGTAGATACAATTTCAAAAAGTTCATCACAAGTATTAGGATTAACGCTAAGAATTACAAATTGTTTTAAAAGTACAGAATTAACTTTGACATTATATAAATCAATTGTGCGAAGTATTCTCGAATATGCATTTCAACAATTTGGTCTCCCAATTATGAGATTCATAATTATAGGATTGAATCCATACAAAGGAAACTAACCCGTGTAATTGCTTATCGTGAAGGTTTATCTGATCAATTTGTAACTTATAATGACCGAATTTTGCACTACAAACTACACTCACTGACGGTCAGACGTAAACTTTCTGACGTACTGCTCCTACACAAAATTATACATGCATCAGTTGATACACCAAACATTTTATCCCAAATTAACATCAATATTCCATCAAGAAAATCAACAAGGAGGATAAACGACATTTTCTATATTAAAGCCTACCACACAAATACAGGATATTTTTCCCCTGTACCGCGAACATTAAGAAATTATAACATTATACATGGCTCTAATAATGTAATAGACATTTTTAATGACCAATTTAAACACTTCAAAAAAAATGTATTACCTTTAATCATATTAAGCTGATATTGTGATGAAACCCTTTATTTAATGAGAAGCAACATTGTACCTACCTAATCATTGTCTCACCAGTACAGGTGTGACAATAACAAATCGTTTATGAACATATTTGTATTTACCTTTTACCCATTCTTATTTGTTATTTACTTCTGCATATTTAGCTTATTCATTTTGTTACTATTTTTGTTGTTATTATGTATTTAAACATCCATGTATGTAAATTCTTGGGCACCATGCCTGTTTTATGTACTTAAATAAAAAAATAAAAAATAAAAAAAAGTTTCCGGATACTTTGTATAATGAAATTTATAATGTTTCTTTTATTGTTTGTTTCAGATATCAAAAAAAAATAAAGCAACGCAGAATAGAGGCCAGAAAGGGCAACATGAAAAAGATGCAAGAGATGAAAAGAAACGTTCTCGCTGGCGACAATAAAGCTGAAAAGAACACTCCAAATGAAAATCCTCACACAGAATCTAACAAAGACTTGAAAGCAACAATGAAAAATGTCAACAAGGTCATCATGAAGAAAGATAGCAGATTCAAAAATATGCCCAGTAAATTGACGGCAATCGGTAAAAAGACGGTAAAAAGCAAACTACATACGACCATGAAAAAAAAAGATGGAAAGTTGGTTAAGTTAGACATTTTGAGCCAGGGTAAAAAAGGAGGCCTTAAAAATAAAAAGAAATCGATGGCGAAGGCTAGCTGAAAATTATTTTGAAATACAGTCGATTCCGCTTAATTGGTACACCGGTTTATCAGGAGAGCCCGCTATTTGGAACAAAACCCAAGGAACAAAAACCAAATAAAGAAACATAAATATTAACTTCGGTTATCTGCAGAGCGGGCGGGCGATATGTAGCGCGAGTAAGGGAAGGAGATGCGCTGCGCTGCGGGAGTTCATTCGGCAGCAATTTGGTAGACTTCGCTCACGCCATTTGCCAACGAAAATTTGTTCAGTTGGCAATACATTGCTGCCTGTACAAGAAGTCAATTTTTGGGTTACTGTTATTTTATTATGTATTTATTTGTTCATATTTTTTTTTTATTTATACCTATCTTTGATTTGTTTTTCATATTCATGTAACTATGTATTAACAAAGTTAATACATAATTATTTTTCTGTAGGTAATAAAATATTTTTTTCAAAAAATTTATTGAGTTAAAAAACACATTCGAGAAATCTCGAATAAATGTAATATGTTTATGTAAACATATAAAAAACTCAATAAATTAACACTTTATTCTTTTAACTACCTTGAGCTTATTTGGGACAAAATGTTTGGACCTGATGTATATGTTATAAAGCGGAATCGACCGTATTGTATTTGTAATTAATTAAATTAAATACATATTTTTAAAGAATTGTATGTGTTTGATATCTAAAGATTTAGCCTGGTTTTAATGGGTCCCCGGAAAAAAGAAAGTTATTTATTTATTTAGAAATTCACAGTACATTAATTATGATGTAAGTGATAAGGTATATTAAATTATAGGTACATGGTTAAAGTATCTATTACATACAGGTGTTAAAGGACGTACTTGACTTGCTTTAACCAGTGATTCTTGACATTATTTGGAGTTAAAAATGTAAATGAAATTTTGGTCTCCTGGTTCATATTCCATTCCCTTCACCCGCACCAGGTAGGTACTCTGATTGGGGATAAGATTTTCAAATATCGCCTGACTAGCAGATCACAGCATATCATCATCGCCACGCACACACTTATAATACGTCATATGGGATTGTATGGCGAGCAATATTGTGATAATGGCCACGCCAAAAAAATGCTTGATGCGTTTAGTATAATGTGACAGTACCGTAAAGGCAATTACTCTTGTGTGCCAACATATCCAAGGTTACTTTCAATCATTTCTTTGAATATAACTAGTTTTCTGGGAAACTACATAAGGTAGATCACACACTACTTTTATATATATAAACAGTGGCGGATGCTGCTCATGAAAATGGGTGGAATAAAAACTTACTGGAATAGAAAATAAATTTAATTAGGAAAAAATCGATTTGTAGATTAGGTCGATTCTCCGTTGTTTCTACTGGCAATAACGTAGGTGATGTATTTTTAGGTACAAAAACGTGTTCTTTTCAATTCTTTTTCAATGCTCAGCAAGTGCTGAGTACAAAGCATCGAATCTATCTTGACTAACTGCATTTCTTAAGAAAGATTTAATTCTTTTTAAAGTTGAAAAATACCTTTCACTCTCTACCAACGTCACAGGGATTGTACACATATTTTTTTAAACAATTTAACGCACTCAAAAAAAGCATTCAATTAAATAGTTGTAAAATACATATTGACCCATCGGCATTTGTAAACAGTTCATTCCTATCCAAAAACATTGGCAAAAAATCGAGTCCAGGAAAATTTTCTTCCATATTTAGGTAAATTATTTTTTTTTTTTTCCTAGGTTTGTCAACAGTGATTCATATCGAAGCTCTCGTAAATACAATTACATTCATTAAACATGGTTGACACTATCACTAATTGCAGACAAACACAACATAGATGACATAGTGGATATGTAATATGCTTCACAGTATATTACAACAAGAACACTGTAAGTAAAGAATAATGTGTGTGTACATGTATGCATGTAGGTGCATGCATACATGTATACACACATACATACACTTACATATACATTTCATATCAGTAACAGTAATTAGTTTTTAGAACAACACGATAGGTAGCTTTAAGTCTTGTTAACGTTTGATTTGAAGGTGGCCAATGATGACATTGACAAATCAATGGAATGACTTTTTTATATCTCGTTAAAATTACGGCACATTCTCGGTAAAGGTGAGTCATACCCCAGCTTAGTTTGATATTTTTTAATATTTTTTTTTTTTTTTTAATATTTTTATTCTAGATAAAAGAAAAGTACATTTTCACTTATTTAACTAGAAATAACATATATATTACACGTAAATATATTACACACCGATATTATTCACTTTCATTGTTTTGTTGATTGAGCATAAAACTGAACAATTTTTTTTTAAATATACCTATACTTTTTTCATTTTTAATTTCGTCTGGGAGGCAATTATAAATGTTGCTTCCCTCGTAACCAATGGATTGCTTGCCATAATGAGTACGTATCGTGTTTAAATGTATTTTATCGTGTTGCCGTGTAAAGTGTGTGTGTACTTGGGACGTTTTAATGAGTTCTGTATTTGTATGTATGAGTTTATTATTTATTTTGTAAATAAGGAGACATGTATTATATTCATATAATTTTCTTAATTTTAATAGTTTTGTTTCTATATATAATTTTTTTGTTGATGTTCTAGGTTTGAAGTGAAATAGCTTTTTGATTACTTTGTTTTGTGTTACCTGTAGTTCGTTTATATATGTTTCACATGTATTTCCCCAGATTTCAACCAAGTAGTTTAAATGTGAGTGTACGAGGCTATAATATAGACCTTTTTTAATTTTATTTGGTAACAGATATGATATCCGGCTGAATACGCTAATTAAGGGGGTGATTTTATCTTTAATATCTTGAATATGCTGTTTAAAAGTTAGGTGTTTATCAATGCACAGTCCAAGATATTTCTCCTGTATCAGGATTTGCAGGTTGTTATTTTCAATTTTTAAGGGTACATGAGGAGGAATTATTTTACGAGTTGAGCTTAAAATCATGTATCCTGTTTTTTTAACATTCATTGTTAATATATTTGATTGGAGCCAACTGTTAATTTTGTCTAAGTCACTCTGTGCATTTTTTAGTAAGATGTTTAAATCTTTACCCCAGTAGAAAATTGCAGTATCATCTGCATATAAAAAAATATCACCGTTTAAATCTAATTGGGAGATATCATTAATATAAATTTGGAACAGAAGTGGTCCTAGTATGGATCCTTGCGGAACTCCGTAGTTTATTGGTAGGTGGTTGCTATTTTGATTATTGATGCTAACGAATTGCTTTCTGTTGCTAAGATATGATTTGAATAGATTAAGAGCAGGACCAATTACACCAATTTTCTCGAGTTTCTTGAGAAGTATGTCATGGCTTACTGTATCGAAGGCTTTTTGAAGGTCAATTAGTATGGATAAAATATAATTTCCACCATCAATGCTACTTCTAAGTTTACTGATTAAATCATTTATTGCCGCAAGTGTGTTTGATTTTTTCCTAAAGCCATATTGTTTTTTATATAAGAACGATTTTTTTGATAGAAAGTTGTTTAATCTATCGTAGATTACACGTTCAAAGATTGTAACAGAATATAATGTATAAGTCGGGAACCAATTCTAGGAACGTTGAACATGATTTGATAGAGTAGAAAAGGGCAGTTTATTAGAGCATTAACAATTTTGAAAAGAAAATTTAAATCAATATTTAGTCTTCTCTGTTCAAGGGTGCGTACATTGTAGAAATTTAGTCTATCGGTCTCGCTTATCACAATATGCTAGGTGGTACATAAAATGTTTTTGAACCCGCTCTATTCGCTGAATATGAACTTGGTAGATTGGATTCCATATAGAACTTGCGTACTCCAACACATTGCGGGTGAAGGAATTGTACAGCGTTATTTTTGATTTGGGATTCTGAAAATTTTTACTGTTTCGTTTGATAAATCCTAGCATTTTCAGGGATCTAGAAATAATATTGTCGATATGAGGTGTGAAAGTTAGTTTTTTATCAAATATTACGCCTAGGTCCCGAATGGTTGCGACTTCCTGGAGTTTAGTACCGTCGATAAAATATTGATTTGAGATAGAGTTGCGTTTACATGTAAAAGTTATGTGGACACATTTTAAAGAATTCAGAAACATTCTATTGTCAATGCACCACTTAGAAACTCTGTTGATTCCATCCATTTTGAAGAAGTATTGAATCAAGTAATGTGTGGATAATTTTAAAAATCTTACAATCATCGGCGAACAATAAAATTTCAGAATCCAAAATAACATCGCACAAGTCATTTATAAAAACAAGGAACAAGATCGGGCCCAAATGGGACCCTTGAGGTACTCCAGACGGCACATCTAATCCTCTTGACTCATAGCCATCAAATACTACTCTTTGTTCACGGTCAGTTAGATAGGAGTAAAACCAGTTTAGCAAGGTACCATGAACACCCATGCGTTTTAGTTTATATATTAATAATCTGCGATATACCTTATCAAAGGCCTTGCTAAAGTCAGTGTAGATGCTGTCTATCTGTTGACCTTTATCGACAGCTTCGGTTAAGGTAGTGACATAGCAAAGTAAATTAGAGGATGTTGATTTCTGGGAGAGAAATCCATGCTGTTTTGGAGTTATAAGATTTTTGAGATGATAATTCAGACTTGGACAAATTATTTTTTCGAAAATTTTAGCAAATGAACAGAGAATGGAGATAAATATAGTTTGTGACTTCGTGAAGGTCGCCACTTATAGGTATAGCTACAATATTTGCATGTTTCCATCTTGTTGGGAAAACGGATGAAGACAACGATTTCCTGTAAATAATAGTCAGAGGGAGTGCGAGACTGTGTGCACACTTTTTAATTAGGATAGGTGGAATTTTGTCGGGACCAGGACCTTTGCTCTGGTCGAGGTTAAGCATTGCTATTTTTACATCATGCACACTAATATTTACTGTGTGCAGAACGCCATTTGATTGATCAATTGAAACGGGATGAGATTGAGTCTCTTCGTTACCTCTTATGTTATCTTTCTCATATACTGATGAAAAGTGTTGGGCAAATAGTTCGATGCTTTCCTCGCCATTGGATGACTTTTTTTCTCCATACGTCATATTTTGGGGGATAGTACTTTTATTTTTTTTCTTTTGTTTGATAAATCTCCAAAAAGTTTTAACGCTATTATGATTAACCAGACACGATTCCATTTGTTGAATATATTTAAAGTAGCAATTACTAACGAGTTTGGAACAACGGGTGCGTAAGAGTTCGTAAGAATTTCTATCACGAGGCTCATTGCGGGTCCAACCTGCCAGGTTGAAATCTCCTATAATTAACAAATTTGATTCACCAACGTCTTCCATAACATTGCTAATTTTTTTAAAAAGGTATTCAAAATTATCAACAAGCAACGGGGGAGGTATATAAAGAGCACAGATATAGAGACATCTCGTTAATTTGTTCTGGCTGAATTTGATAGTCACCCATACGTCTTCCAGGGTACTTTCCCAATGTTTGCAGCGGTTAGTTTGGTACTCTTGTAAAACGGCTCTCAATACACCCCCTCCGTCACTTTTATGGTTAGAAGAACTGTTACGGTCCCTTCTGAAAACATTATAACGCGAGCAAAAAATTTCTGCATCAGATATAGAGTCGTTCAACCATGTTTCAGTTATAATAATAATATCAAAATTGTTATTAAGTATTTCTAGGTAAACTTCATTAAATATAGTTCTTAAACCCAGGGGTTTAAGAACTATATATATAAGTATATATATTTTTTGTCAGGACATTCTGGTAATAAATTCTTAGGTTTTCTATGTCAGTCTACATAATTCACAGATAATATACCAATTGAAATTTATACAAAATACGGTAGGAATCAGGCAAGCGAAGCTAACGAGTCCTGGTTGCGGATCACCACTAGATGCGCTGAGTTTTCATCTTTACGAACAATTTTAATTTTTTAATTTCAATTTTACCATTACGGATCCACACAAATTTATAATTAGCTTCTTTCGCTTTAATCCTCGTGGCTGCATGCAGGGTCTTGTTTGCTGGTGTGAGGTGTTTGCTGACGTATACCGGTGATTTGATGCCGTCGATGCCTAGATGTGTTGAGTTTAGCTTTTTTTTTTTTTTTTTTTTTTTTTAATTAATAATTCTTTATTGACTGAAAATTTTACATTTTTTTTTAGACAATGTATGGATAGTCCCACGAAGCTGCCCCATGGCTGCTTGTCTGCAGGTTCTATCTCAATATACAATTATAATACAATATAAGTCTCCCGTTATATAAAATAAATAACAGACTCTTACATACAATCATAGAACTCACTAAAGCGTCCCAAGTACACTAACACTTTGAATGACAATACGATAACGTACATTCAAAAGTACAAGACAATATAGCACACAGATAACACACATTAAAAAATAAGACATATACTATAACACACATTGAAAGTGAATAACATCGTACTGTAGCACAATGTAATAGAATTATAATTCTAGTTAACTAAGTGAAAAAAGTTTTTTTTTTTTTTTTCTGTAAATCAAAAGCTTGTTAGTGAAAAAATAAAAAAAAATAATTACATTCATTTATATTAGAATCAAAACTTTCAAATAATGTCTTTCCTTTTCTTATTTGTTTGCTCTATTTTTTAAAGATATATAGATTTTTCATTTATAAGCCACACCTTTACAGTTTTCATGCTTAAACTCTTATTTTCTGAAAAAACAAATTTATTTTTGAGCTTATTAAAAATCACTGGTACACAGTACTCCAGCGTTCGGCTTCCATACTTATTTGTTATTTTAGGTATTTTCAGCCCTTTTTTTCTGTAAGACGTGTGCTGTGGCTATGTACATGTATGTAGTTTAGCTTGGAGTTCATGTTTTTCTTGTTGTAGCTGACGACTGCAGCCAGGACTTCATCCCTTGCCCTCACGCTCGGGAGCTTCACGACGATTGACTTGGGCCTTCTGGAATCTGGTTTGATCTTGGAGACTCGATGAATGTTAAGTATTTCCGACTCGGCAATGGGGTGAGAAATCACGGTTCCAAGTTGTTTTACGATCGATATCAGGTTCTCAGATTTATGCTCAGATACGCACTGGATATCGACGTTAGTTTATTATTAATTATCACAAAAGAGTAACCTAGCTGCTGATAGGTGGTCTGTTAACTGAAATCCTGATTGTACTTGAGATAATATAATATCACACACTTATTTGTGATCTTAATTATTTTGAATCCTCACCTAACAGTAAGCACAAAAACCAAAAAGTGTTCTGTTTATCACACCCGCACAACCACTCTGCTTTATTATCTATAAAACTACTTTTAAAAACTACATATGTACTACCAAACTACTAATGTTTTTGTTTTTGACTTACACTCCTATAATACATAAAATGGGCCTAGTTCAGCGCATTGTCTTTTTCTTTATAAAATGAACTCTTTTCTAATTCTTCCTGTCGCATCCAAAAAACTAATCGTATTGACCTGTCGAATGTGTCTCTACTCTGTATTGTTATGTTGGTGTTTGTAGAATGTTGTCCTTGGTCGAAGCTGAGCGAAACATTGAATGAAAAAGAGTAGATGTTAAATTAGAGCCACAGTGTCGACAACAATGACACACACACGTCCTGGTTAAAATGCCTCTGACAAACCGTTCCTTTTGATGAGGTGGAAAAATTTCGAACGCCGTCCTCCCTGGGCAGATATTTTGCAAGGCAATGTACCTACCCACGCTTTTGACTTGATGACAATATATGCGAACATTCTCGTAAAATTTTTGAGCGATATATTCAGCACGCAGCACACATTGTATAGACACCTATTTGTACCTATGCGTTATGTTATAACCGAATCGAGTTTTGTCGGTGTATTTGTGATGAGACGTGTGTTCTATATTGTTCGGCGCTCGGGAATTTTTAGATTGGCAGAAATTCAGGGAGTGCGTTGCTCCTCCGCTCCTTAGGACTAGCCGCCACTGTATACAAACATATTTTCTGGTAAGGTGGTACAATTTATAAAAACATAATTTCGCAAAAAACAAGTAAGTTATTACGAAAACGAGAAAATTGTAAGTTTTATTTTGCATCTTCACCATAGGTGTGTCGTTCCACTAATTTTACGGACTCAACTCTGATTCCGAATGGACTCGATTTATTGGACTCGTTCCTTTGACTCTTTTCGTTCCTCTCAGTCTTGCTGGACTCACCGAATCCGGTGGAATCAAACTCATTATGTCATTCCGCCGGACTCACCGAATCCAGTGGAATCAAACCCATTGTGTTGTTCCGCTGGACTTATGGAATCAGCTGGAATGAAAATCGTTGCGATGGATTCACTGGACCCGGTGGAACGCCACGGACTTGGGGATAGAAGTCATAGTAGTTACGAGAGTGAACGAACTTATCACATTTACTTACCTTAGACATGGAATCTGAACCATTACAGGTCAAGGTTGAGGGATTTTTTGTGAACACTGCACAAGAGTCCCAACTGCTCCCAACCTTTTGCACCCAATGAGATTATGGCATCCCCAATTGGCACGGAAGGCTAAAGGCAAATTTGCTCCATGCAGACCAACAAAAGATAAAAAGCAATGCTTCTTGCTGTTATATTTTTTTGACTACGAGATAATGCACTTTCTTTTTGAAAAATGTTTTCTTCAACCAACGTGCTTGGTTCCGGCGTCAATTTCAAATCCACAGTTTGGAATGAGTGAGAGTGAATGCAGATTCGTTCCATTATATTTTGCAAACTTGGACCGATTCAAACGCCTTCGAATTCAGACTCATTGGATTCGTTCAGGCTGGAACGACACACTTCTAATCTTGACATGTCAAAGGTTAAGGAAGGAGATGGTGTTTAGAAAAAAAAAATAATTAATTATTTTATATTATTTATTTATGCCAAACCCTACAAATTGGATTCTCATTTATTACATTGTAAATAATTCATCTGTCATGGATTCGGAAAAAATAAAAACATTTTGTTGACATTTTGAAAACTTTCCTTGAAATCTGCGAGACCCCAATTTAAATAATAAAAGGTTGTAAAATTTTTATCACTTAATAAGACATAGTCATTAAAAAAACAATATTGATCAAAAGGTGTCTAAAGTTTACAGTAAGCTACAAGTTTTTTAGGTCAGTAAACATTTATTGCCTAATAATTATTTTACTAGTACATATAAATATATACATGTAATATAAAATAGAGGTCTCAAGGTTTTACAAAAAAATTCATATAAAATGTTAAAATTACAGTAAGTCCTGTTTATGTCCGCTTGAGTTAATAGTGAAAAGTCAATAATCCAAACTGGAGGTTATGAAATTCATTTGCCATATCGGGTTATGAGAATTGAATGCCTGTGTTTTTGGATATTTCTGCAAAATATCAAAGAAAGATGATTGAATTTGTATGCAAAGGATAGTTGATAATGCTCCAGTTTTGGTACATAAAACTATTTGCAATCACTATTAATAATTGATTAAATACACAACAGTTATCATTTTCACACAAAAATCAATGATATTCGCATGTTTTTTTTATTCAAATCCATCTCTGCATTATGTATTACTAACACAATGCCACAACGCTCTGAGGGAAAACATTTCTCTTCATGATCTATATCATCTTTGGGGATGCTGTGTGGAGGGCAACATAGGGGAACAAATACCAGCAGCAAATTCATGTGTTCGGAGCATTGAGCAGAATTGTGGTTATATGACCTTTTAACATTGCAAGAGCAGCAGCAAACATTGTAAAAATCGATTTTATTTCCTATAATTTCAGGATAACTCATATGGATATATCATTGCAACAACCGTGCTATCCAATCACCTTTACGAGAGACAAACCGATAATCAGAACATTACTTAAAATGGCTTTAGCGGCCTTCAATACAAGCGATACAGATTCAGTCGGTCTTTAGAGATGGCCTTGAATGGCCGTGCCACCAGAACAGTCAGTCAAATTTTGAAATATTGTTTGAAATATTTCCATGTTCATGCAATATTAAACTCTGCTACATTAGCCTGGAAACTTCCTATACAGCTGAAAATTGTAACAGATCAATTTGGAGATGGCAAAGTTACGTAAGCATTTTGATAGTCAGTTTACTTCAGGTTTGTATTATTAACATTAGGTTGTGTTCGGTTTATGGTTAGTCTATTATCTTATCCTAAAGTTTCTGGTTCCCCTTAGATCCTGGCGCGGATCTTCTCTGGCTGGGAGAGCAGATCCAGGCTCTCGAGGTGGTCACTCATGAGAGTGAGGTACTCGCTGGTGTGGTACCTGTAGTGGGACACGTGAGGGGACCTGTCCCAGCATTTCCAGGTGGTCTGGAATTAAAAATGTACAGGTAAATAAATGGTTAAGGTTTGATGCTGTGGGCAAATTGTTCATCACCAGCATAATCCAAGTGGCCATTGCAATTCATTTAGAACTCAACGAAAGAACGCATGAATAATGATGATGAAGTTAAAATAATCCGATAACTAAGAAAAAGCTGTGATTTGAGATTTTCACAGTCAAAGGCATTATCTAAATTATTTTTTGTGTTATTATGCCATGTTACGCTTTCACCTTCCTTAGTCAACATTTCAGCATTACAGTGTCACATCTACCCTGATAAGAGAAAGCTGCTATTTTTTATTATTTTAAAACAGTCCATTGTTAACAGACCGATTGCCTTCTGTAGTGCACAGACGCAATGTAGGCATGCTGAGTTTGTTCTACGAGTATTTTAATGGAGCCTGCTCTAAGGGTTTAGCAGCATTGCTCCCTGGTGCACCGGTTCATGTGCGTGAAACTCGACCGACACAGTTGATGTTGGCTTCATGAGAACGAATCGTTTCTTCAACATGTTTTTGTGTAGGTCGGCTTGTATGTAGAAAGAGCTACAGGCATATGTTTTTCCTACTTCATATAATCCGGGCCTCTATTATATCTATATTTCTAAGACATACATTCATAAATCCCATTCTACATCCCCTGTCCAACGGGGTGGTGACATAGTTTCCTCGTGAGGTGTCAAAAATAAAAATAAATTATCATGAATTGTCAATTTCTGAATTCCACATATTACTTACAATATAAAATTTGTAGAAAAATTAGTGCTGTCAATTGGCATGTCAGGATAATGTCACCAAACTCATTTGTTTTTGTAGGACAATAAATTGGTGTCGTTAATTGACAATTCAGAAAAAATGTGCCCCAGACTAAACTGGGTAAAACAGCTTCAGAGATTGTCGAAGGAGAGACTGGACTTCCAATGATCTGAAGCCTCTGAAGTAGCACATAGTCTTTCAATTCTTCTGTTAATAAGTCAGTAATTTTGCATAATGAATGTCATTATTCAAAAAGTTGTTTATACTGATGCTTTACCGAAGCTCAGTGAAGACAGCCAAGATGCCACACTTAATTATACAGCTTTTGTTTACCGGCTGTCGGAATCAATTGCTGAGTGTGCTCACATATACCGCATAATGCAATGATTTAGTCAAGATTGAATTGATACAGGGTTTTATTGATCAACCGTGCTAAATACCCCAGAGGCGCATTGTCGAAACGATGGTTCCCCGACCCAACTAGGAAAAGGGTAAGAAAACTATGAGAAATAGGAGGATAAATCAGTATTATGGGTACCTGGATGCCAATACTCTTCCAGCTGTCGTGCACCCGCCTGTTGGAGGCTTCAGCCCCAACGGGGTCGGTCTTGCTGAGCAGGAACAGCGCGGGGGCCCGGCACAGGTTGAGGTGGAACTGCTGGCTGGAGCGCATGTAGTGCACTGTGGCCGATTCATGGAACGTCTTCATGTGGTAGCTGAAATTAAACAAATTATCACCTTTGTTTAGACGAACAAATTGTGTTATATTTGTGCCGTGACAAGAGTATTTCATACTGATTTCATAAAATGCTTAAACCACATAGATGTAAGAAGTAACACTCTCAAAGTTAATTTTTCTTCCTCTTTCATATGGTGAGGGTGTCAGAGGGGGACATCTAGGTCTGCTAGCCAGTCTAGGGACCTCAGACATCGCCCTGTGGACCTCATCAATCCCGCCGGGAAATTAATGGAGCGGGCATTCGTTGACCGGTGGTTTGTTTGTGCGGTGGTCTGCACCAGACCGCATTCACACATTGCTGACTCTTTAAGGAACCACTTGTGCATCAAATGGGTACAGCGGCTGTTGGAGCACCTTATCCTATTGATGGCGAACCAGAGTTTACGAGGTAGTGAGAACCCAGGCTGTCTCTCAGTGAGGTTGTGTTAGAGATGGACATTTCCCAGTCGTCAGATTGCTACTCATGGTTCAATTAACTCAAAGCCAATTAAGCAACATTTTGCAGAATAAAGCCACATTCTTGCTCTAGATATCCATTTGACGTCTTTGGAGATGCTGTGTGAAGGTTCTTATTAAAGAGAGTAAGGAGTGAATTGTCATAGGAGGTTGAACTGAATGAAATTGGCAAATCATTGAATGACAAGTAGAATGAACACAACGATTATGATAATCATGCAGCTAACTTATCTACGGGAATTGTGGCCATTAGGTTAAGGCAGGCAGCTCACTATAGTCCCCAAGCTTTACATATATATATATATAGATTTCATGTTAACCAGGTAAAACAGAACATTATAAAACAATACTAAGATTGGGTTTGTTTGTTCATTTTCTTCGATGTTCTGTTTTGGCATTAACCATACTTTAGATTGTACTGTACTTACATGATGTATTTGTGGAGCGCGTTCTGCATGACCTGATTCTTGGGGAAGATTGCCTTGGGCACGCCGATGGGAATCTCGCTGATGTCCGCGGCGCTGTCCCAGATCTGGGCCGCCACCCGATCCAAAACTGGTTGGTATCTGAAGGGAGACCACCATCAACACACATAGAACATAGTTTTTTTTTAACTTAGATTTAGTCAAAAAGAGGAAAATTGAATTGTAAATACATAGACTTGCTTAAAATGTGTTTAATGCTTTCTATATAGGCAAATTTATGTACAGACCTTTTCATTAAGCTTGAGTTGTATATATGTAGAACACAATATTTGTTTAAAACTGTTTCTCTTGCCAAATAAAGTAAAATAACTTAAACGTTGAAAAGGCGGCAAGTCAGATACCCGCTATCCAAGACAATTTGAAGAATTGCTAGTCGAGTGTCTTATCGCACCATTGCCATGTCTAGGGAGAGATTCCTATATCCAGGAATTTCAAGTACCATAAAGGGAGTATTTGGACAAATCTAGGGAGGATCAGTATCAGCAATTTCTATTTTTCGATCTGGCAACGCTACCCAATAATATAACAACCTCCGATATATTATTTTTGGAGTGCAATACCAATTTTCAGATAGTGAATGATTCAATGACAGAAAATGAAAGATCGTTTTAATTACAATAAGATTTTAAAACCGGCAATGCGAAAATTAAATTTTCAATACGAAAAATTAATTGTAGAGAAAAGGTAATGAATTTTTGAAATTAAGAAATTCCAGCTAAGGGCATTATCCTCAAAATATGGTAGGTACTGTAATTTATTTGCCTTTTTGCAATATTGTCACATTGCAGGCTTTAAAACCCCAGTGTGTCGTCAGATGATAATATTTAGAATTAAATTTGAACCTCTCATCTCATTATTCTAAATCAATAGAAAATTTTAGAATAGTAAAAATAGAATTTAAACAGTTTATTTTGTCACAAAATAAAGAAAGAGAAGAAAAAATATATACCTTAAAAAACATAAAAATGCCAATCCATCTTCAAGTAATTAAGTTACATTTGGCTATTATCACGGAGAAAAAACCGGCAAAGACTGAACGCATTTCAAGGTCATTGGAGTTTTGAGGTTATATGACCTCATGGAACCATTTACATGCAATGGAAATGTCATATTTTATTTTATAGGACAATTAGCGCTTAGTATTTCAGTCAAATGGCACTTCAGAACTGTGACCAATAACATATAATTTTACAGGACAATTAGTGCTGTCAAATAGCATTTCAGGACAATCACATTTTATTTTACAACACTTGCCTTCAAATGGCATTTCAGGATGATGTGACCAATAACATATTATTTTATAGGACAATTAGCACTATCAAATGGCATTTTAGGACAATCACATTTTATTTTTTAGGACAACAGGTGCCGTCAAATGGCATTTCAGGATGACTTGACCAATAATATATATTAATAATTAGGACAATAACACTACCAAATAGCATTTCAGGATGATGTGACCAATAACATTTTATTTTTAGCACAATTGGCAGCGTCAAGTGGCATTTCAGGATGATGTAACCAATAACATTTTATTTTTAGCACAATTGGCAGCGTCAAGTGGCATTTCAGGATGATGTAACCAATAACATTTTATTTTTAGCACAATTGGCAGCGTCAAGTGGCATTTCAGGATGATGTAACCAATAACATTTTATTTTTAGCACAATTGGCAGCGTCAAGTGGCATTTCAGGATGATGTAACCAATAACATTTTATTTTTAGCACAATTGGCAGCGTCAAGTGGCATTTCAGGATGATGTAACCAATAACATTTTATTTTTAGCACAATTGGCAGCGTCAAGTGGCATTTCAGGATGATGTAACCAATAACATTTTATTTTTTAGCACAATTGGCAGCGTCAAGTGGCATTTCAGGATGATGTAACCAATAACATTTTATTTTTTAGCACAATTGGAAGCGTCGAGTGGCATTTCAGGATGATGTGACCAATAACATTTCATTTGGTAGGTTAATTGTTGAATGGAATTTCAGGGTGATGTGACCTATGATGATAGATTAATTAATGACTACAACTAATGTGCTTAAATAAAACAAATTTAATTAATTCTACAGGCATGGAATATGGGAGTAAGCATTGGATGGTGCAAAAACAATATGTATAACAAAGTAATGGCCAGAAAATTAATCACATATTTAAAAAATAAAAGAATTTCATCCACTATAAAATATTGATTAATAATAGTAGTTAGTGTGAGTGAGTGAGTAAGAGTGCAGAAGATAGGGGAAAAGAACCAGGTGCATTTATGCTAAATAAGTGTATTTATTATGACAGACTCCACCAAAGAGGCTAAATGAAACCTAATTTAAATTATTCTCAAAAAAAATGTTAAGAAGCAACTAAGCGGATTTGTTTGAAAAATGCGGCATTTTACTTATAAATATTGAGAAAACTAAGCAAAAATAATAGTTATAAAAGCAGAGGAAGAAAATGCAATATGTTCTTGTAAGCTCAATTACTTCATATAAATACTTGCTATGGCCGTAGCGTCTAAATTAATTCTTCAGGCTTTTAAATATTTTTTTATCTAGAAGTCTCAACGATGGTGAAATTCTTCTTGAATTTCGGCAGCATGTTTCCAAAGTATTTTAAATGTGCATATTTATATAATTGTTGTAAAAACAAATACCATTTTCGAAGCTAGATAAAATTATATCTTCCAGATATTTGTATTTAAAATAAACGTGGATATAATTTCCGTATTAGTAAGTTACTGACACTTCCCATTTTATGCCGTTAAAACAATAAAAAAATATGCATAATTTTTTAAACAAAAAAATACTGCCATTCTGTAATCATACAATTCGTCAAGTTTTAGGATTTCATCCATGGAATCAAGTATAAATATTTGAGACAAACTGGGAAGAATAATTATTTTTCTTTCCAACGATGAAAAAATAACGGTGACCGGATAACTCATCAAAATGACAATTCAACACACCTATAAAAAGTGTTATAAAGTTATGAAAAGTGATGAAACAAGAACAAGGTATAGGTTACATATGTAACTATTTAACCTAGTTTTTGTTACATCACTTTATATCACCTTTTAAAAGTGTGTTGAATTGTCATTTCGAGGAGTTATCATGGAACCAAAAATAGCATATCTCGCCGTTATACAGAAAATACTTTTATAATGTATGAATGCTCTGGTCAATATGATATTTGTGGTTGGTAATGACCTTCCGAGGCTTGAACGGTTAAAATGTTTCAAACAAATTTTCCTGGCAAAACTCTTGGTTTTAGTATATATTTAAACGGTTTTCTTAGATATTTTGCCAGTTACACGAGTCCCGAGCCGTCCACCGTGTCCGGAGTCAGTGAGACTATGGCAACCCCAATAATTAGGGTGTGTTGTTAAGCTCAAGAGAATGGGGAGAAGAAGGAAATGGGAAAGAGGAAGGTTGGGAAATATCTGGCTATTCAGATCTGATCACCAAACACGGTGAAAGCCATTTCAAGCAACATTTTGATTTTGAATGGTGCTTTTTTACCAGGGCGATACTAAGAGTATCTACCGCTTTGATTATAAACGTAAACCTGTAAATTTGTCATAACGCCTCATCAGATGTTAAAATCGTAAGCTCTAATAAATAAATCACTATGACGATCGTCTACTTAAAAATGTTTTTGTGAAAATAATGATGATTGATTTTCTGGCCATTACAGTAAAAACTTCGATGGATCAACATACCTTGGCTTATTACCGGATGCGATAAAGCACATTTCTCCCCACATGTATCCGCCGACAGAAAATCCGTGGATTACCAGCGGAGCAAATGCGGTATTGGATTCAATGAAACGCAGTGTATCAGCCGCCACTAGCTGCAAGCGAAAATAGTCTTTCAAGCTGTCACATACAACCACCACCATTCACATTAAAATACAAAATCCTGCATATTTTAAAGAATACGCGTTTGCGCATTCTTTACACAGATCTAATAGAAGAAGAAAAATGACAGCATTCTCAGGAAACCTAGAAACGCTCGCAATCTTATGGTGAAAATTTTAAATAAATTATGCATACTTAATCAAACTCAATTTTTTATGTCCCTTTATTCTGCCTGACAGAAATGAAAAGGCTGAAAAATATATTTTTGTAACACTCAGGTTGTCTTCACATTTGATGACATCGAAGCAACGATCGGCACCAATATGAATATTTGAGCAACGCTGATTTTGGATAAATTGTGATAGCTGACAAGAATTCAGCTATCAATCACAATTTGATCAAAAGCTGAAACGCACCGAGAATCGGTGTTTAACAGGGACAGTATAAATGTGAAGACAAAAAAATGAGGCGGATCGTCGATTTGATGGTCATCAAATAAGGTGATGAGAATTTAAAACCCCAAAACATATACTATAAATAATAACTCCGTGATCAAGGGGTATGGCTCTCGACTAGCAAGCCTAAGATCGTAGGTTCAAATCCCAGCAAGCACAAGTAAATTTTTTTTGATGAATTTGTGTTATTCCACAATTTATTCATTTAAAATAATATATAGTAAACTTGCAGCAAGTTCCAGAGTGGAAGATACTCTCAGTATCGCCCTGGTATAAAACCATCATTCAGAATTCAACCTTGCTTGAAATGGCTTTAGCCGTGTTTGGTGACCAGATTTGAATAGCCAGGTACTCCCCCCCCCCTTCATCTTTCCCATCTCCATCTCCTCCCCACTACCTTCAGGCTTACAACATACCCCAATTGGGGATACCATAGTCTCACTGGCTCCAAACGATTGAGAGCAATCGGGACTCTTGTGCGGTATTAACATAAATTTTTTTTAACTGACTTTAATAAGACATAAGATGCGGCCACTAATCCATAGCCAAAGCTATTTAAAGTAAAGATTCTACAGTGATTTGTTGATTTCTGCCAGGACAATGCTAATTTAAGTATGTGAAAAATAATTGAAAATTGGTTCTTAGATTACTAATGCATAACTTATACAAAATACAATAATTATTGTTGAAAAGTGTATACATTGACAGGGTGATTGTTACTCAACGCGATATGCACATTTAATGAATATCTTAGACAAGAGACATTCACATTAAATATCAGTCAACCTACATACCGCTTAAAAAACAATATAAATAAATGGAGGTTATTTGATAACAGTCTACCAATAAATAATCAATGATGGTCTATAATAATATAGATACATATCCTCAATAAATAACTATATAGTAAAACTATTTTGTAAGGTTCTTCAAGGGTGGAAAAAAATTATGGCGCTGAGTGATCATTTGATGACTTTATCAAGTGTGAATTTCTGCGAAGCAAGTCGTTTGAATTTCTGAGATAATTATGTTATAATTGTGATTCTTTTTCGTAGCATTCTCGTAGATAGAAAATTAGCATTATCAGTTAGAAAACGATAAATGATAAATGCGATATGCCAGTATTCCCTCAAAACTTAGGTGAGGTTAGGCAATTTTTTAAGTTTCATTTCTCAAGGGAGCAAACACCTCTTAACCTTTACAAGGCTGGCCTTTTTGCATGTTTTGACACAATGATGTGTTTTAGCTACCAATAGATCATATGTGTGACAACCTCATATGGGGATAGCCACCAATAGATCACATGTGTGACATCCTCATAAGGGGATAGCTGCAATAGGTCACATCTTCTTGCATGGGAACTTGATTAATTAGGATTTTAAGCAATGAACCAAGAAAAACACAAGAAATGCAATATTTTTCATGATTCAAAAGTCAGATCAATCATCATCATTTTGAATTTTCATTTCAATTAAAAGAGATGGCGATACACAATATCAGGCAAGTGTAAGAGAGACAAAGCGCGTGATAAACTGGCTAGAACCAAAAGGTTTCCATTAAAATCTACATGAAAGGTATTTCTAGTGCATATTTTCTATTTAGTGGTTTTACGGTATTGCTAGACTATTAACGCATAACTCCATTTAAAAGTGAACTTAGACTAGATGAGGGGACGCTCGGCAGGACGGGAGACGGGTGTTTTACAAGCTCCATGCGATAGCAAGCCTCGTAGGGATGTTAGTTAACCTCTTCTTGTCTTGAGAGGCCTGGAATAGGAGTTCACCGAACACATAGCCTCCAATGCTGAAGCAGTGGAGTATGAGGTGTTTGTGCGCCGAATTCGATTCCATGAACTTCAGCAGGTCGCCGGCAACTAGCTGCAACCCAGAAGATTATTATGACTCGTGAAATAGTTTCACGTGCGGATGGGATGATGTGCTATGATAATATATCCATGTACTTTCAAAGGAAATAAACAAAATAATTATGTTTAATTAACTAACCATCAGACTAACTACATAATTATATGCAGGGGTGGGCTGAGAGGATAACTCTTGACCCACATTCCTTTCTTCAATCACTTTCTGATATTTTGACTCTTGATCATTGGAGGCTCATGTCATGACTTTTGGATGTACTAGAGTGCTAATATTGAAGTGCTAAATGGCATTATTGATGTTGTTGCAGTTTTTTAGAAAAATCGAATTTTTGTATGAAGATTTTCAAGAAATCCGTGCAGCGCACGGCCAAACTGAAATTTCCTGAAAATCTTCATACGAAAATCGAATTTTCTAAAAAACTGCAACATCAATAATGCTATTTTTTGTAATATTAGCACTATGGTAGACCCAAAAGTCACAAACCGCCACTGCTCTTGATACGGAGCAACTCAATTATTTGATTCTCTTGATCGTGCCATGTCTTCCTTGGGCATCCCTGACTTCTTCTACCATTCTCTTTCAGCCTTTCCATATCTCGTAACATACTTCTTAAATACACAAACTCATTCACTTGCAACAAATATTCATAAATCTGCAATGCCATTTCATCATTACATCACTTATTTCTTGCTTTATTCACATTCATTTTAATTTGGTAGTCTGTCACTGTACGTTTTTTAAATGTACATTTACCCTTTTTTATGTGACTACCGCATAAACCTAGCTGCTCTCCACTGTCTGGAGAGAGTGGGAATATGGCATCTCCTATTTTGTGATAGTTGGTCAGTAGTTAGTCGTCCATTTGGTTTTCACAATCTCTGTCCGTAGTATGGTTAATAGAGAAATAGGATTTGGGATCCAGAATCCTGCGTCACCCAACCTTTCCAGGATACGAGAAGAAGATTTAACCTATCATACATCATAATCGGCAACTGTCTATTTACAACTAGATGCACACTTCTCCGAGCTACTTCTACGGTTCCTTGTAAAGTACTGCTTCATATTTTGCACCAATGGATAATAGAAACAAAGGGAAATATGGCATGGAAGCGTGCTGACTGTCACTGAGCTACGACCAAACTGCATGGACTATCGAAGCAACGGAGTCAATGAGTCCAAACTGCTTCAGATACTACATACATCCTAAAGGCGTAATCTTTTACTTATCCCTTTCTCTAAACCATGTTTTTGCCAAAGAAATTTTAGACGTGTTACTTCACAACAAAGTAATATGATGCAGTTCCACTGGCCATTAGACAGAACATAAATTATTAATCTATAAATAAATTGGACACCAAATCTTAGATCACCAGCCAGAAAGTAGTGGCAACTTGTGACTATTGAGTGTGATAGAGTGCTAAGCTTGAAAAATTCGACATTATTGATGTTGTTTAGTCCAAAAATTTTAGATTTTTTTTTTCGAAAATTCAATTTTTTGTATGAAGATTTTAGGAAATTTCAGTTTGTTACAACAACATCAATAATGCCATTTTTGTAATATTAGCACTCTAGTACACCCAATACTCACAAGCCACCAACTGCCAAGAAGTATGTATTACCAATGGTACCATGTTGATTGACTTTTATTATGAATAAACAAGGGTTGTCTCAAAATTAAGTTACATTTTTTTAAATCTGCGCAGTATACAGAAAAACTCCAGGTGAACTTTTGTCAGGGTGTAGAAACAACACTGTAAAAATCCTATGCGTCTACTTTTACCGCTCGGACACTTGCGTGCCAGCAACCGTGGAGACGCCACTTGCCCCTACCGCCGATTGCGAAGTCCGTGCTGTTATTCGTTTTTTTGCGGCAAAAACTAGAATTGGAATTTAAAATCATCCAGGGGAGTGTTGTTGATTGATTACCTGCCCCATACGAACATGAGTAACCTCAGAAAGGCAATTCGAAACAAAACAAATGGAAAATTGAGCAAACAGTTTTTTGTTGCACGATTTTGCTCGCCCATACAATGCTAGTGCGACTCAAACCCTGCTTGAGCAGTTTCGATGGATATCTTAAGTCATCCATCTTACTCTCCTGTCCGAAAAAGCAAATTGTTCATCGGTTGACCTTTCTCTAATTAGTAATATGATCATACATTATTTTATCGCACTAGTGCCTATTTCTCACATCCCATTTCTACTGAATTTCTTTCATTTTTCCTCTACCAATTCCATGCCTCAATCACCTCACTGCCATTAATCAGAGAATTCATCAATAATAAATTTGAAACATACGACAAAAGTAATATTTCTAAGCACATAATCATTATTACAGAAGTAAAGCAACATATAATACAATATATTACATCATATTGCATTGTCCGCAATAATTATTTCACTGTTCGCCTTGTTATATTGTATTCATTTCGCCAAGTACAAATAAAGATCTGACCCCTAGTACATCCACATGGACAAAAGTTTCATGGATGATGTCAGTAACTTGTCATTGTGCAGATCACTGCGGAACAAACAACAGTTCACGTCAACAAAATTTATCTTTACTAAAATTATATATACGTTTACTCAATCGCCAATGATCGAACAATACAAGTAGACAAAATTAAGCATTCTGTTCGTTGACGATCTGCAGTCGTGCTTGGGAACGATGAGAAGTTACTGAGATTATCTAGTGGTTACTAGTGAGCCAGATTTATATTGGCAGTCTGTACTCAAGAGCATGAATTATTACACAAAAGAGCACTGAAACATTATACGGCAAATTCTGTTTTTACGTGGTCTTATTAACACAGTTTGAAATAACACCGTCAACAAAAGGTAATGGTATTACATATGTATCTGTGCTTAGAATTGAGTTAGAATAGAATCGAATCGAAGAGAGTAGAAATTCGAGTGATGAAAGTGATTTCATACCAAATATGCGAAAACGGATGCGTATATTGTCTAACAGATATATATATATATTATACACAGTAATTCTGTGGAACGTATCCACCGTGTAAAAACAGGATTAAGTGTATCGCACAATACTCTTACGGGAATTGAGTGTTAAACCTTCAAGGGCTGCCACACTTTAATATTTCATCCCGACATAACGGTGGCGTCCGATAAGACTAACCTGGGATCCCTTCATGGGCCACAGCAGCTGCCAGGGGGTGCAGCTGACGGAGAGCACGTCGTAGCCCTGCTCCAGGTAGAGCTTGGCGTACTTGTGGATGTTCTTCTGCTTGGCCAGCATCCAGTTCAGCATTATGCAGAGCGGACGCTCTATCGGCTTCACCAGTCTGAAAGAACAAACGTTTATTTATATAGTGTTAGACACTTGTTGTGTTCTATATTGACTTGAAAGAAAACAGATGCCGCCAATTGAAAAAAGAACTTTGAATTCTAGGCCCGGACAGATTGTCCTATTCTTCTTCTTTCATATATTGGGGGATCAGAGGGGAGATATCTAGATCTGCGAGCCAGTCTGTGGACCTCATCAATCCCACCGGGGAACGAATGGAGCGGGAATTCATTGATCACTCGTTCAGAGGTCTGCACCGCACCGCATACATCGCAGACTCTATAAGCTGTGGGAGCACCTTATTCTTTATCCTTGATGGCGGACCAGAGTTTACGAGACAGTGAGTGTGGAGGCTGTCTTTCTGTGGAGTTATGTACGAGATGGACATTTCTCATGTCAGCCGATAGCCACTGAAGACATAAACCAAAAATAAGGCAGGCCCATTGACATATGAATATTAGTAGACCTGCCCTAAGTGATTAAAAGCGTGTTATTCCCCACTCCTCATACCGGTTCCATTGGAGCCGGCTGGGCTCGCGTATGGCCTCCATTGAATCTTGAGAATGTGACGTTATCATTCCTGTGCGAACTAGCGTCAAGTTATGGTCGAGTTCATTTTACGAAATAACACGGCAAAACGGTGGCATTACATTCCATAGGTAAGCATTATTTTACTTTGTTTTAACCTTATTCACATCGTATAATATGGATCAATTTTAGAAACATATACTATCACACGATGGATGCGAAACACAAAGCCGTGCACAAGAATCAGGGATGTGCCTTCGCCTTATGCGCTTTGATAAAATACATTATAGTATCATTTGGAACTCCGTCGTATTAATAAAGGATAATAAACCAATAATTTTTAAATTTATGCCACTTTAATGGCGTTATTACTAAACGAGTTTTGAATTTTACACAACTCATAAACAACACTTAATATAGGATAAATGGTAGGTTATCAATTGTGAAAAATTGGTATGTTTGGAAGTAAAATGTAGATACAGTGAGCATGTTTGGAATGAAAAATGTATGTGTCATTTTGCTGTCCGATGACATTTTTTTATCTATTAAAATTTAAAATATTATATTTTTCTATCGCACGTCGCCACCGATCACATATTATCTTTCATACTATCACACATCGCAACAGACCACGTGTTAGGTACGCGCTTGTTTCGTATGTACGGTACTGCTGGAACGAGAAGGAGTGCATATCACGTAATGCGCTAGGTTATACCGAGTGGCGATGTGTGATAGAAAATCATGTTTTTTGTTTTTAATGTGTCATCGGAAGGCAAAATGATGTCCAAATTTTTATTCCAAATACTCTTAGGAATCGCTTGTAAAAGCTGTGTGTATATAATTTCATTTGTTTTTTTAGTTGTTTTACTTTTCTATTATCTTCTTAAAAGTGAAATGTTATATATTTTCTTGAAAGTGAAATGTTATATATTTTCTTAAAGATTTCAATATTTTATTATTAATAGGTACAGAGCGGTTGTGACAACCCTCCAACATTGGTCGAATGTAGCGATTCTCAAGTGTGCGCATCGTTGTTACTGGGAAGTAAATTATGAACATTTATAAAAGTGTCTTAACTAAATACGTAAACTAAATATTCGACTATTCATATGTCTGTGGGCAGGCCAATTGATAAAATTATATTCTTTCGTCTGTCCGATGAAAGAATTTAATTTGATCAATTTCACTAAAAGGAAAATTTGAACTTATTTTGGCCACACAAACACGCCCACAACCTGCTTTTATCGATTTTTCTCTTCAGAGCATATAGATTATTAGTCTACCACAGCCATGGACTGAATGGCGAGGGATCGAGAGGGATGCAAGGCCACCTTGCCATTTCACAGCAGGGACAGGCAGAGGAATGCCACGGAACTTATCTGCCGCACACTACTTCCTTTATCCACATTCATACATCTTCTCATACAAACAATTCAAAAGCTGGTGTCAGAGATCTAAACAGAAGGTGCAAATTATTTTATCAAAATCAAAACATGAAGGATTCCGACATATTCTTTAATTCATATGGTACTGTCAGTAGAAAATTGGAAGCTGTTTTACTATAAAATAAAAAACAACTTTGTTTATACATTGTGTACTTTTTCTCGTTTCTCTGTATAACTCGGTATTTATTTATTTTTTAAATTGATCTTTAAACTTTTCTAACAATTATTATTAAACATGGAGTGTTTTTTTATTTTTCTATATTATATAATTTTCTTATACATTTTCCCCTTTAAATGTATGTAAAATGTTTATTTATCTGCTGCCAATGTTAATCTGTGAGAAAAGTTAGGATGCTGGCGAATTCTATACTTAATTTATTATTTTTGAACACCTTATTAATTAAGCTATTTATTATATGCAATTTTACATTTACTAAATTTCATGGATAAGGCATAATGTCTAATAATACAGCATAATGTTTTATATTGTCTTGTTAATTACTGCCTGTATCTGTGTTTTCTCCTTAACCATCCAGGCCTTTGGCATATTATTATCCGAAAAATAAAAACTGTTTTTGAAAGGTATTGAAATGCTCTTTCAAATTTTATTATTAGCAATAAATATATAATTTTTGAAAAATTTTGAAATCACACATAAAAAGTTTTAAAAATGGCTCGCCTTACGTTTTTTCGTCTAAACATTGGCCTAAAATTGCTGATAATTAAAAAAAAAACAGAAGATTTTTTCAATTTTTATTTGTGTGTCAGGCTAATAATTTGACATAATTTATTAGACAAAAAATGTATTATAAACATTACTAACAATTCACTTTTTTATCGTTTCATATAAAAATATTAATAAAAATTCAAAGCGTCAAACTTTTTTCTTTAAGGCGTCTTAACCAGCAGACGAGAATTCAAATTTCGTTAAAAGACGGTCTCGCGATCGGACGTTTTTTTAGAACGAGACAGAAATACCGAATTCATTCCACTGCGACCCGAACACCTGCGCGGCTGACGAAAACTACAGCATGGTTCCGATGAAATAACAATTATTGTTGAATTCTCGGTTGTAGCTTTCTTCCTAATAAGTAGTTACATACATATTTGTAAATTATACGTCGGAGTGCGTAAACATAAATAAATACAAATGCAGTGCGTTGACATGGTAGATATAAAAAAATTTCAAATATTTGTTTAATTTGATTTTTTTAAATTTATTTTACATAGGTTTTCCAAAAGTGAGTAAAAATCTTTTGTTTTACATATTTATTCGTTTGTCCGAAAGGTATTACCGGTAAGCTTATCTTTAAAGTATTACTTGATTTGATACGTATGACATTGAAAAGAGGGTTTATTCCTTACAACTGAAGTAGTATATATATTAAAACTAGGTTTTATTTCCAACTATTTTCTACGGTACCTACCTACATATGTAGTTATGCGATTGCATAATATTGTATCGCTTTCATGTATTTGTTTTCATTGTTAACGAAGCGACCTGACTCGTCTAATTTTCGAAATGTTATTAAATTCACAAGGTAAATTTCGATTGAAAAATCATAGATTAGTATGTCAAAAATAACCTCGTCTTTTTTCCTAAAACAAGAAGCTCAATTCACAATATGACATTATGAAACTGACAAAAAGTAACACAAAAAATATTAAATATGTTGAATTATACCAATGTAATCGTGAATTGGACAATAAAATAGAAATTATGAACAATAAAATGATTTGAATCGCACATCACGAATCAAAATTCATTTGGTTCGTGGCACTTTTTGACCAGCAATCACAAACAGTTTCACATACTTTGGCATAAGTTTTAACATTTATACATGAAACATCGATGACAGACATAAACTCCTGATAGTCCATAGTTGATTCTTTTCCCTGGAAATTAAACAACACAAAATTATCGCCAAATGTTATAAAAAATATGTGCTTATTCTGACTGATTCTTTCGAACGACCCTGTAGCATATAAGTATGTACAATGTATACGGATAATTAAATATCACTAACCTTTGTTTTTTTTGAAGATATATCTTCCACGAACGTTTTTGATTTCGTAGTTTGTGTTTTCTAATAAAACTTTTGTTCCAAGGATATTTTCCTCCCCATTTTTAAGCGAGGAATTTCTATAAAATGTTATTAACTAGACCGGCGTGGACTACACGTCCGCTTGCCGCCCGGTCGCGGCGGAGAATGACAAAATTTTGTCTTCTGCCGAGTTAATAAAAATGCACAAACGCGAATCGAAATTAATTACTATTGTATACTTTAAGAATATATTTTTTGGTCATAAATTATTTCTAATGTTTCAATAATGTCTTGGTAAATTATTTTTGTAAAAAAATCTGAACTATACCAATTTGTAAGACCATAAATAAATAGTCCAATTGAGGGATTTTCGTCACAAAACGCGTGTTCGGATTTATTTATTAGTAATTTTATTTGAAATAAAAACAAAATTCTTATACATACTTATGATAGATAATTTATTGATTGTTTATACTGTATTATTATATGATTTGAAATATTTTTTGTATAATACAAATTCACCTTTGAAAATGCAACAAATCTGAGCAACGTCCAACGGTAACACTTTATTATGATATGAAAATAATATTATTTTTCAAAATTTAACATCTTACTTTACTAGATAACATAACGATCTTTCAAAATCAATTTGTGTTTTTTTCTAGAAAAGTGTCCATACGTCTAAAACTGGCCTCAAAAATGCCAAATTTCAGGTCAAGTCTACCTATTTCGCCTTAATTGCAGTCGGAACCTTTGTTTTCTTACAGGTCTACATATTAATTATTCTGTGGTTAACTTCTTTATTTGAATATAAAGCTTGGTGTTTTTACTTTCTAAGTGTTAATTTGTTAATTTCCATGAGACCACATATTATGAGCTGTTCTGTGTAATAGCTGTTTGTTCAAAACTGAACAAATCAGCCAGAGGAGTTTAAAAAAAATAAAAATTATTTATTTGATTAATTTAACTATGCCATGTCTTCTTGAAAATTTTCACTCTTTAGCTAGTGCATCATACATCACATTGATGAAAAAAGCATCAAATGAAGAAAAAAGCTATGCAACGGTGATAAGGGAGAAATCTCACCCAATACTATAATATAATTTTACTCTCTTAATTTCCTCAAAAGAAGACAAGCCAGAAGACAGACAAAAATAAAAACTGAAAGACAAAATAAAAGTATCCAAACTAGAAATAGGAATTTCTGGATTAAAAAAACAAAATAATACTAATACGTAAAACACAAAATGTACCGAAAAAAATAATAAAAGAAATCAATAAAAACCTAGATATTGGAATACAAGTCAATTAAATTAAGAAAAAACCTTGCATTATCATCAAGGGAGTTGATGCTGGCTACAAGGAAGAAGAACACTTAACAGATTTGATAATGACATAAAAAGCGCGATGACCTCGGAAACTGATAATGAACCAATCGATCAACATTGGATACTCAAAAGCACACGTAGGAGACTGCGATCCACTGATGCAATGCTATCATTGCCTTGGATACGGACACACCTTACTAAGATGCCTAGAACTCATGAAGTCCCAGATGCCTCCACTGTGCAGAAGAGCACAAAATACAACACTGCACCAAAAAACAAGAAACTGCCAAATGCCATAAATGTACCAACAGAAAGGGTTATCACCACAGACATAGGAATTAATAGACGAGAAGATAAGGGCGAGGGGTAAAATCAACTGTTGAAGAACGAGGGGAGTAAGGCTGACTGTGATTCGTCAATAAATCAATCTGACAGTAAATAGGCATCTCGCATTATAATATCACCATTTAGTTCTTAAAAGTAAAATCTGCGTTTGAATGAATAGACATTTTTACATGGGAGCGCAAATTACTCGCCACGTTATGAACTAATTTGCGAAGTCCAAATTCGGCAAAGTAAGGCAGCTTCTATTTCCAGAGTCGTAGTTAGTTTCAGAGTATTTAGTTAAGACACTTTTACAAATGTCTCATAATTTACTTACCCCAGTAAACAACGATGAGCACACTTGAGAATCGCTACATTGTGATGTGATAGTATATGTTTCTAAAACTGATCCATATAATACGGTGTGAATAAGCTTAAAATAAAGTAAAATAATGCTTACTTATGGAATGTAATACGACAATTGGGTTTATTCTCTTTTTCACATCTATTTTTACAAGTTTTCATATCAAAAGTCAACATTTTGCCGTGTTATTTCGTAAAATGAACCGATGATGCCTCGACCATAGTTCGCACAAGAATGATGACGTCACGTTTTCAAATTTCACTTGAGGCCATATGCGAGCCCAGCCGGCTCAATGGAACCGGTATGGGGAGTGGGGATAATACGCTTTTAATCACTTAGGGCAGGTCTACTAATATTCATATGTCTATGGTTATCACAATGAACATCCAGCCAACAGTCCCTTATGTGAATTTTTGTAATAAAATACTACGAAATGCGCAAATGCGAATTTAATATGACTGAGTCGCATTTCGCTTACATATTTTTTTATCCCTCTAAAAATGAATAATTTTTTCACTGAGGAATTAGATAAAACTCTTATTATTTCAGAATATATTTTTCCTACTGTAAATTATTGTAATAACATTGTAGATAAAATGCGATGAAACAATGTTATTCAAACATCACAGTGGAAGAAGTACCAACGCACCGAGTTAATTGCCTAGATATTAATCTGCATGTAGATAAAATAAAAATTAATATTATCGTAGATATCGGTAAATTAGTATTTACTGAACACACGGATCTAGTAAATATACTTTTATGGATGAATTCAGAAACATTATATTAACAAAAAAGAATAAACAGAATATAACAACTTAATATTTAGATTGATACTAATTCAGAAAGCAATACTAATACAAAAATGTCACTAAACCATAGTAAATAAAGTAAAAAATAATTGCGGAAACTTGGCATTCCATATTAGAATCTTCGTGAACTGAAACTTGCGCAAGTATTTTTGATAATATTCTCTGTAATCATATATGTATTATTAAAAATTTTCAAACAAATCAACCTCATTAATTAAAAAAACTAAAGAAAACTTTTACAAAAATGAAATTGACCTGGCTAAACAAAATGCAAAACATATCTGGAAAACAATAAATAACAAAACACTGTAATAAAAAAAATTGCATTGAAAAAAAATCTATTGATGCTTAGGTGAACCGACAAAATGTGCTAATGCCTTTAATAAATATTTCGCTAACATCGGACAAAACTTAGCCAGTATGGATGAAAATTATACAATAGATAATTTCGAATAGGACTGTCTTAAACATAGACATATGAATATTAGTAGACCTGCCCTAAGTGATTAAAAGCGTATTATCCCCACTCCCCATACCGGTTCCATTGAGCCGGCTGGGCTCGCGTTTGGCCTCAAATGAAATTTGAAAACGTGACGTCATCATTCTTGTGCGAACTATGGTCGAGGCATCATCGGTTCATTTTACTAAATAACACGGCAAAATTTTGACTTGTACTATGAAAACTGGTAAAAATAGATGTGAAAAAAGAGAATAAACCCAATTGTCGTATTACATTCCATATATAAGCATTATTTTACTTTATTTTAAGCATATTCACATCGTATAATATGAATCAGTTGTTACTATCACATAGAGAAACGTCTGGACGCGAAACACAAAGCTGGTTGGTTGCTGGGAAGTAAATTATGAACATTTATAAAAGTGTCTTAACTAAATACTCTGAAACTAACTACGACTCTGAAAATAAAAGCTGCCTTACTTTGCCGAATTTGGACTTCGCAAATTTGTTCATAACGTGGCGAGTAATTTGCGCTCCCATGTAAAAATGTCTATTCATTCAAAGCAGATTTTACTTTTAAGAAGTAAATGGTGATATTATAATGCGAGATGCCTATTTACTGTCAGATTGATTTATTGACGAATCACAGTCAGCTTCACTCGTTCCCTCGTTCCCTCGTTCTTCAACAGTTGATTTTACCCCTCGCCCATATCTTCTCGTCTATTAATTCCTATGTCTGTGGTCTTAAACAAAATAACCTGTCTGTTTTTCAACCGGTAACTATAAATGATATTGAAAATATTATAAAAGATTTAAAAGGTGGATCTGCACCAGGATTTGACAGAGTTATAGTAGAAATATTGAAAAAACACAACAATTTATCAAGTACTCAAATTACACACATTATAAATAATATATGTTTGAATAGTGGAATATTCCCATCAGTTTATAAAAAATCTGTAGTAACACCTGTTTTTAAATAAGGCAGCCCTGACAGACCTATATCTCTTGTCTCAAACATTGCAAAAAAATGTGTAAAAAAACAACTCATGTTTTTTTTTATATTTACTCCACACAGGAGGCCCTGAAGAAAATAATTTCCCTCAGGGCCTATGTCATCTTTGGGGATGCTGTGTGGAGGGTCTTTTTGTGGAGAGGAAGGAGTGAACATGGGTCTTGAAGAGTCCCATGTTGTAGGAGGGAGGAAACACAGAGGCCGACAGTTCGTTCCACAGCCGAGCTGTTGAACTTAAGAACGAATCGTAGAAGCGACCCGTTCTCATGTGACAAATGTCAACCGTGTACAAATGTTGGGCGCGCGTTTGGCGTGTATTCCGACTACGCACCGGTGCCGAAGGGATCAATGACGCTAGTTCCTCAGAGCATCTTCCATTGTAATACCGATAGAACAAGGACAGCATACCTACCTGACGCCTGTGCTCTAAAGATTGCAGTCCGTTTGTTAAGATTGGGGAATCTATCAAACGGACCGCCCGTTTTTGCACAGAGTCAAGGGTTTTTTTCCAGTATTTAGGGGCTCCGGACCAGAGATGGCTGCCAAATTCGACAGTAAAGCGCACTTGCGATTTGTACAGGGTCAGCAGTTGTGTACTATTAAAGTATCTGCGGGCCCTGTACAGTACGCCCAGCTTCTGAGAGGCCAGCTTTACTCTGGCTTCGATGGAGCCCCCGTACCTGGGCTGGTCACTTATGGTTACACCAAGCATATCAATGGAAGGCCTGTTCGGAAGATTGCTTCCGTTGAAGGAGACTAGGTTATCATTTAGATCCCTTTTAGACGTAATCAGACAGTATTGGGTCTTTGAAACATTAAATTCGACGAGATTATTTTTACCCCAGGAGGAAATACTCTCTAGATAACCGTCCATTCTCTGCTTCAAAGCCCTCCGAGCCGTTGGAGTTTGTGTGCCCTTTGGGGGCTTGTCAAACAAAAAGCTATCATGAACTGTACTGTCATCCGCGTAACAATGAATCGGTGCACATGTCAAAAGATCATTGATGTGCAACAAAAACAAAGTCGGAGACAGAACCGATCCCTGTGGGACGCCAGCTTTTATAGAGTGTGAGGAAGAGGTGAAACCGTCAGCAACTGCCTGAATCGACCTATCCTTTAAAAAGTCAGCAATCCACGTACACAGGGATGCGGGAAGTCCGTAAGAAGGCAATTTGTTGACAAGTCCTTAGTGCCAGACCCGGTCAAAGGCCTTGGATATGTCTAGTGCGACCGTTTGGGTCTCACCGTGACGTTCCAGGCACCGCCTCCAAACATGCGTCACATACGCGAGAAGATCACCGCACGAGCGGTTCCGCCGGAATCCGTATTGACGGTCGTTGATAATTTTGTTCTTCTCGAGGTATGTGAGCAGTTTGTCGTTGATCACACGTTTCATCACTTTGGACAGAACTGATGTGATCGCTATGGGGCGGTAGTTGGCCGGGTTGGAGCGGTCACCTTTCTTGGGAATAGGGTGAATGACCGCTTTTTTCCAACCAGAGGGCACAGTGCCACACTTCAGGGACATTTTGAAGAGCTTTGTCAAAACTGGAACTATTTCCGCAGCACACCTCTGCAATACCAGGGCAGGTATTCCATCAGGTCCACTAGCTTTGTTAACATCGAGCCCCTGTATAACGTGGAGTACATCCCGATGCCGGAACCTCAGATTTTTCATATAGAAGCCGCAGTGAGGAACCGACGGCGGGACAGCACCTCCGTCATCGAGGGTTGAGTTTTCCGCAAACATTTTCCCTAATAAGTTAGCCTTTTCGGTGGCGGTGTTTGCTAGTGAGCCGTCAGGTCTGGTAAGGTGGTGGCAAAATGGGTTTGCAAAAATTCCGGCATATTGAGCCCGCAAGCGACCAGAATGCTCTGCTGCCATGCGGGCAGGCAGCCAGCTTTTTGCTGATCTGCAGGTCGTGTTCGAATTTTGACCTATTAATGATTCTCTTGCATTCCTTTGCCGATTTGTTGTATGCTGATCTGCTTTCGGGCGTTCGAGATGTGTTGTAGGCCCGGTAAGCCGCGTTTTTTCGTCGAACTGCTTCGGAGCATTGTCGACTGAACCACGGCTTTGAGCCCACACCAGTTTCTTTAGTAGTCGATTGTATGAAGCCATCCATCGCCGATTTGATGACTTCACCAATCTCCTGGGCACATCTTGAAGGGTCCGAAGTCCGAAAACAAACAGCTGACCACGGAAAAGCGTTGAAATGGGACCGCATACCGAACCAATCTGCTGACCTATAGTGCCACACTTTTCTCCTCAGCCTCTCATGTATTATATTTAAAACAATAAAATACTTAATCCTAGCCAATTTGGATTTAGAAAAAAAATAAGTACTCATAATGCCATTGCAGAACTAACTTCAAATATATACCATGCATTGGCTAAAAAAAAATGCCTTAGCATTTTCATAGATTTACGTGAGGCATTTAATAGTATCTCACATACAAAACTAATTAATAAATTAAATGATTTAGGCATTATTGGCTAGGTTAAGTATTGTTTACAAAACAATCTAACTCAAAGAGGTCAAAAGGTAAAATTAAATAACACACGAAGGACGGGTTGTTTCGGAGAATTTGAACAATTCATCAAATTTCAACGTTCATTTTCAAGTTCTGTGAAAGATTTTTTCAAGTTCTGTTTTTATTACAGTTCTGTTAAGTAACTAGCCTATAATGATATAATAACAGAACTTGAATAGGACTTTCACAGAACCCGAAAAAGAATGTTGAAATTTGATGAATTGTTCAAATTCTTCGAAACAACCCGTCCTAAGTGAAGATGATATTTTGGAATTGTCTATTATGCATCGATTCAGTCCCTATTTCAGCAGCCCTTACAGCCCATAATAACAATTTAAAGAAAAATTATTAAAATTATTCTTAGGAAACCATAACCACTTCCCAACTTTAGAGATATTTCGAGAATTTAATGTACCAACTGTCACAGAATTTGTTAGGATTATGATTTTAAGTACATTATTGACTGTTATATTGAACGAAGAGTGGTGGGCCGGGTTTGACTTTGTTGGTTTCAAAAGCAAACGCTCCAGGGTCCCTTCCAGTGGATAGAATGGAAATGAACCCGCCAAACCGACCAGCCAACGGTAGAGCCTGATCCTCCATACAGGGCAGAGGAAATATATCCCATCTATGCAAAGTTTTGAAAGGAAGTTGCAAGGTTATTAAATGAAAGTATTTTAGTTAAATTTTGGACTGACCGTAACAAGGTATATTTAGGTAAATTTCACATAGGTATACAAGAAAGGTGAAAACTTACCCCCAACGACCAGAACGCAGAATCTAGTTACCCTGTCTAAAAAATTATGACGTTTAGAGTTTTGTGGAGTGAACGCAGTATGCAGCGAGTGGCGGACCTGTTGTCCAGCCAAGCAGGTAGAAGACGACAGTAGCATCAGGAACAAACTGCATCAGAGTGTAGCGGCTGGCCGACGGCCCAGTGTGGTCCAGCCATGTAGGTAGATTTCGTCTGTGGCATCACCCAAGTGCCGGATTCACGGGTAATCCGTAAGTTGCCCTTCCAAGATGCAGGGAAGAACTTACAAATGCTCCGAATCAAAATGCCCACGGCGATTACGGTCCAAAGGCAGAAATAACACCCGATCACCTGGATATTCTCCGATTACAACCACGGCCGCGCATGTCAAAAAACATTCTCATCACCCACTCGCGGGAAAAATTATTAAACTTCTAAACTCGAAGCACAAACCGAACATTTCGGTAATAAGCACAAATCCATTAAATACATCTCGATCAGTTTATCAGGCCCCCAAAAATAATAATGACCCCCCAACCGGACCTGCACACTCCTTCGTCCAGCCGGGCAGTCACGCCCCCTAAAATTTTAGTCACTTCCCGTTATTGCCAGTGTGAAAACAATAGACAAAACGAATCGAAACGATTTCACAAATTTGACAAGTTCTTACTTATTGCAAGTAAGAAAAATAAACCTATGTTATTTACATAACAAATTGTATAAAATAAATGCCTTATATCAAATTTATAAAGAATATTTCATCAATAAAATTCACTCCTCAGATAGCATAAGCAATAGATTTTTTTTAAATGGCTTAATGCTAAGAATGACCACGGCTCAGCACTACACTTGTATTTAGGTGTGAGATGGTATAATAGATTATCGTCCAAAATCAAAATTAATGTAACTGAATCTTTGAAATATGAACAATTCAAAAAGCAAATTAACTCATTGGATAGTGATATATTGCACCCTTAATATATGTTGACTTAGTCTATAATATCTAGCATTTAAAAAACTTTGGCTATTTTTATATTTTTTATTAAATTAATTCTCAAAAATTGTGTATATTGAATTACGTTTGGAGTTAATTTGTATGTTGAATTAAGTTTGTAGTAATTTAATTAAGTCTTTGAATATTGTTTACACATCGCCTTTTAAGCATTATTTTCTTTTTGTATGTAAAACTCCTCCCATAAACAAGAGCTCCTGGAACTGGAACCTGGAGCTTACGGAGTAGTAGAATAATTAAGGAAAAAAATATTTATATTGCATACTGTTATAATTTGAAACTATTTCGTAATAAATAAAATAAAAAATATACAAAGTTACACCATGCAGGTAATATTCTGATAAACAGGCTAAAAATTAGCGATGACCTTAATGATAGACAACCATCGATAACCCCTAATCACTGTCATTAGCAGACTGCCCGATAAGGCCTATTCTGTACATGTTAAAGATCACCAATATTTACATTAAATTTAATATATTGTAGCAATCTCTTATCATCACCAGTAAAAAGATTTAAAAACAATTTTGTTAATGATTAATGATTACTATTAGTATGTAATCCTTTGATGAGTTTTATCACTCTGATATAATATTTTTTATAATAATGAAATAGATGCATGTTAATTTAAATTATTCTCTAATTATAACGAGAAAAATATGAGAGATGAATGATAAGAACCAGAAGGCAGTTCAGCTTAACAAAGTTAACTTGGAAGCTGGTCAAAGGGGGAACTAAAAAAAATAACTGTTTTTAAAAGCATAGATTTTTCTACTTGCAAAGTTTGTAGCGAATTGAAACATCAAACCCCTGGGCTGCCGCTGCAACAATATAGATTTTACAGAATAGAGATTCACCGGCTGCTACATTGGTGATGCCTGTACAGAATCTATGGCTTCAAGTCACTGCGGGCAGATGGACAGAGAAGTTTAACGAAGGTTTCACCACGAGCTGAATGAACATTCATAGTTAGTAATAGCTTCAAAATTGGTTTTACCATTATTATACTTTACTTTATTCATTATTTATTATTTGATATTAATTTGACCTACTCGTAACATTTATTTGTTTTATCTTTATTTCTATTTCTATTATTGTTTCTATAATAATATGCATTTTTAAAATTTTTGTTTTACCATAACAATTTCCTTTTCCTTTTCAATCATGTACGACTACCATAATACGGGCATGAGCTTAGTATGATAGTTGAGAAAGTCACCAAAATTGTAATTTTTCTTTTAATTGTAATCATAATTTAAGACAATTATGTGAATTAAATTTGGCGTTAATTAACTGACAAAATCTCTTTGAGTTTAATTCACCCCAGATTGATTTGAGTAAATAAATGGAGTCAGTAATTTAATAATATACATCTAGAATAATGTTTGGAGTTGTTAACCCTTTCTATACTAGTACTTTCATCACTTTTGTATATGTAATTTTCTGTGTATTTCAAATGCGTTACATACGTCTTATTTTTTAATTTTCCGTAAAAACAAATACTGTTTTAGAAACTAGATAAAATTATCTTTCCGGTGTATGCATTAAAAACAAACATTACTATTTCTAAATAATAAAATTTTAGTATCAAATGCGAAAAACATTTTCAGAAACGCTAACCACATTTTTAATTAAATTCTTAACTCCAATCATAGAAATATTGAGAGAATTCGATATTTCGAAAATACATTCGTTTTGTTCGGGGAATTTATAAGAAAACTGTACCTTCACTTCACTTTTATCTCATTTATATAATAAAAAATAATTTTTAAAGTTAAACTGATTGTTACGATAGCGGCGCGAAATATGAATTATTGATTTTGGCTATTTTTAGGATTTAATTAATGGATTGCAGAATAAATATTTGAGGCAAACTGGAAAGAATTATTATTTCCCTTTCTAACGTCAAAAATTTAAGTATTTCAGCATGATAGAAAAAATATGGACACCCGGTCATATATGACCCTCAAATGCTGGAGGGGTTAGCTTCAATATTCAATACAAATAAATTTTGTCTTACGTAGTATACTCTTAAATTTTTTATAAAATTTTAGGTTATCCTGTAGAATTGATGCACACAGTACATATTGGCATCTTTGATGCAGTCCCGTTACAAGCTAAACATGTGAAGTTACAGTACTTCTAAATACTTCTCTTTTACCTCTTGGGCCCTTCTTTCACAGGGATTCGCTAGTGTCCGATACTCGACGATTCAAGTATCTCGGCGACTACGGCCATAATGCTTTACGGTGGTGTGGCGCCGCGGAATTCGTTATTCACAATGTTATCGATATCATTTTGTTTGTTGTGAAATGTAAATTTTTGTATTGGTTTCACTGAACAATACTGTTATTTCACATATAATTTCAGATGATGATTGTTCTTTTATAGGTCAATGAATGCATTCATAATATTATGCATCAACTATTCTGAAATAATAGTGCATTGATATTTTAGCATGAAAATATAATATGCACAATAGAAAATCATTACAAAATACAAATGAATAATGTGGTATTTATGTCTATTTGAGTGTGGTACTATTCTGCGATGGTTTAATCTATGTGTCGTCTTATGTGTTTCATTTAGCGTAATTTATTAATTTATACGGGGTGTCCAGGGCTAAAGTACACTAACTTCAGGAAGATATTCTACATGATGGTAGAAGTAAAAAAGATATTCGATATTCCAATGTTCATATTCCAATACAAAAATATTTTTCCATAGAAGAATATTTATTTTCCAATACAAACAATTCATAATTTTTACCTAAAAACTACCTAAAACATTAGAATTTCGAAAAAAGTTATTTTTCTTTTTTACTTCTAAAATCATGTAGAATCACCTCCCAAAGTTAGCCTATTTTACCCCGGACACCCTGTATATTTTTGCACTGCAATTAAGAGAAAGAGATCAAACCCTGACCTGATCCTACAGAATCCATTCCGGCCCGTCTCCGTATGTAACATCAGTGTAAAATTTGTAGCGTAATAGCTCTCATCAAATAATAATTATTTATTGTCAGTTCTGTCAAAGATGGTCCATAATGAGGTCCTGATAGCCGAAATACTTATTTGACCATGCTTAGCACGCACAATTATTGTGTCCCTGATACAGAAAAACCGTATATGTAATACGCTATTTTAATTTATAGACAATACCTTTTATGTATTTTAATCCATTCATTCATAAGTTTTCAATAACACCACTTTGAACTTGTTAAAACATATTAAAAAAATAACACAATGCAGAAATAAAACCAGATAACGAGAAATATGCCGAGCGCCTATCGCACGAACCGTCAGTTTTAATTATGTAATGGTCGACTTGTATTACGATTGTGCTACCGGCCGTCACCATAGTATTGTACTGTCGTCTGTGTCTATTTTTTTACATTAGTTCCACATTGGAGGCCCTGAAGAAAATAAATTTCCTCAGGGCCTATGTGATCTTTGGGAATGCTGTGTGGAGGGTCTTTTTTAGGGAAAAGAAGGCGAGAAAGTTCTGGAAAGGTAAAGGGTATTAGGAGTGGATAGGAATCTGGGGGTCAATGCATCCAGGAATGACAAACGTATGAATCCATCCCTCCCACTACAGTGCAAAGCGATGGGTCAAAAGAAAGTCGGGCTGGAGAGGTCTAAAGGTCACCCCTGATCAATCTCTCCCGATCCGACCCACCACACAGTAGGTGGGTAAACGCATCCGCTGCCAAGACCTAGACAAACCTCAACCCATGAACCCGGGCACCGCTGCTAAATCACCAAACGTAGCGAACCACTTGTGGTGGCCTATGGCAGGGGTGTTATCCAATAAACGGTTCCCAGGGCGGCGGTACCCATACCCGCCTCCCGTTACAAAAAAGTATTTTTGTTGTAAATGTAGTTGGATATATAGCATGTGATATGAATGGATCTGCACAAAAACAGTGTATCTACGATGACGCTGCTTTTCCGCATAAGGGCTCAATTATCGAAATTTAAGGGTCCTTACTTCAGTGTTTCAGGATCCTTCTCCAAGTTGATCTTCTCATTGCTGATGTACTGGATGTTCTTGGTGATGTCCTGGCTACTGAGGAAGCGTGCCTGAATGCTGGAGATGCACGGAGACAGATTGCCCTGAAAAAAAAGCGTTTATTAACATTTTCATAATATTATTGTCATACATATTTATAAACTTGGTTGCTGTGTTTCGAATTCAAAATGATTTTAGACAATGTTTTTTTTTTCATTTTAAACATGTAGTTAATACACACTCGGCTTGTACGGCTCTTTATTATAGTTTTGATATTGGTAAATATTTACCTAACTGCCACACTTTTAGTTACAGATCAATAAAAGTCTTCTTAAATGACTTATTATGTATCTTTTCAATGTATTTTAACGATATTACTGGTACCAAATATGATTCACATTGAATAATAAAAAATATATTTTTATTAATGGTTGGCTTTATTTCAATTTAAAAACCTCTTATTAATAATCCTGCAAATCCCCATAACATCGCTATTCCAGCAGGATTTCAAAATTCTATCCTGCAATCCTGTGGGATTTGATGTATTTGTTGTATCGATTGACAGCAAACAAATTATTAAACAAAACTATGGGGGTGATGACATTTACACTTTTTAATTACATGTTGCTTTCTAGTGGGTACATAATATATGTTTATTTTTTGGAATAACTTTATTGAGTAAAACCTCAAATTGTAATATTTAATTATTGAAGACATTATTAGCGATTTCTAAACGAAAATCTGAAACAGAATAATCAGAAAAGGATACGGTCACATCTAGGACGATAATTTTCATAATATGTATATGTATCTAAAGAAACTACTGATGTTACTGACAAGCCAAGTTGGCAACAGTTCAAATATAATGACAGTCAGTCTGCGTGGAAATGCGCCAAAGCCCTTTCATACAAAGTAACTGAAATTTGGTTGTATAAGCAGAAAATTAAATGTTTTGTGTCACATTAACCCATTGAGTACCTCACGAGAGTCCCAACTATCTCCATCCACATTCATCGAGTACGATGTGAAGAAGAATGGAATTAATTTCGGGAACCATTAATTGGATAACCAACGCCTCTGCCATAGGTCACCCCAAATTTCGCTATATTTGATAACTTAGCAGGGGCGCTCGGGTTCATACGCTGGGATTAGTACAGGTCTTGGCGGCGGATGCGTCTGCCACCGACTGCATGGTGTCGGTGGCAGAGGCTAGTTGAGGGAGACTCTTTCACCTGTCCAGACTCTCTCCACCTATCGCCTTGTACCGCAGTGGGAAGGATGGATTCGTAAGACCGTCACTCTTGGACACACTGACCCTCAGATTCCTACCCACCCCGCATACCTTTTTCCTTCCCAAAACCTCCTCTATTTCATTTCCTTAAAATAACCTCCACATAGCATCCCCAAAGATATAGGCCCTGAAGGAAATTATTTTCCTCGGGAACTCCTGTGTGGAACTAATCTAAAAAAAAAGTGGGAAGGGGAAGGAGATGGGAAAGGAAAGGTTTGGAAGTACCTGGCTATTCAGATTAGTCCTGTATCGATCGTGATCGACCCAATCATTTTGCCCCGATCACGAACCATCAACAATGGATCGGGTCAGTTTTTCGAAAAAGGTTTGATCAGTTGATGGATGTATACATTTTGTAGACAGGGCGATACTCATTCTTGCGATAGAGATATTGAGATTATACATATTTGAAATCTTAAATAGGGTGTCACCGCAGTTCAAATATACAACTGCAGAGACAATCCATTTCAGATTAACTATTTCTGTGTTGCGAGAAAGAGACTCAAGACGCCCGGTCTACACAAATTATAAATCTATGGTACATATCAGCACAGCGACGGTGCATCTATCTATGGTTTTTTCCATGTTTAAAGTACCCAATCAATTAACTAGTGGGTCATGAAAAATGATCGATCCACCTGGGACTAATCCAGATCACGGCTAATGCCATTTTTTTTTTATTTTTTTTTTTTATTTATTCTTTTTTTTTTATTTATTACAATGGTATGGTATATTGTCCTCCACGCTAGGAGTTCACCTGTGTTGTGGAGGATTATTATTATTGATTATTCCAAGCAATGTTTCGATTCTGAGTAGTGGTCTTTCACCGAAGCGATACTGAGAGTGCCTACCACTCCGGAACACTGGAATGCTGGAACGTGCTATATGGTAATATGATTTTATTTAAAGTAAATGTGAAATAAATGTAATTTAATTTATTTGCGCAGGCCGGAATTTCAAACCATGAACTTGGATTTGTAGCTGAGAATCTTAACCACCAAGGAGTAGGCCTACAAATTAAAAATATACATATGTATGACAATGATGAATGCTCACTCTCACAATGACACCATGATCGCTCAATACGTCACTTCTTTACATAAATTCATTGTTAATTGGGATACTTACATATTTGAAAGCGACACCGGTATTTCTGGCTGCAGAGAAACCACTGACCGCTGTGTTCTTCACGGCAATCGTGACAGCCATCTTTAGAGCGGACATCTTGAATTTTCAAATTTTCCCACTCTTTTTGTCAAGCTACGTTGATGATGCTGGCTGCGTCTCCTCTGTTCTTGTCTAGCCGGTGCTGCCGCAGTGGGATGGAAGTTGCGTGAACTATCAAAGCTGGCAACCCAAAACTAAGCTGTAAAGAGATAAAATATACAAATTAGTTTTATGATAGGTATTTAGTTGCGGGCAATGGATGGAAGTAGACTAAATTCCATAGAAATTAGAGCTCGGTGTGTGGTAAAACCAAAGATATTAGAAGAACGAGATATGCTATGTTGGCCGCCGGACCGTAGGCGGAGTACTACCTAATTAGGGTACTTTGAACGGTATCGGGACGTGTACGCACAGAAATCTGTTCTATGTATTAGTGCGGATACCTTAGCGTAAGCGAAGGTGTGCATTAGTATTGGTGAACAAAACCGGCGACACTCGACAAAACAATTCCGCACAGTATGAACTGCTCATAGCACATCTCGTTCTTCTAATATCTTTGGGTAAAACCATGTATGACAGTATTGCAATTGTGGATATCCGGAAAGAGTACAAAGCTAACGTAAGTGTAATGAGTAAGATTGAGAAAAGGATACATAAAATGGTTTGGATATATAGAGCGGAGTAGAAAAGAGTGCCAAAGGATTTTGTGATGCGAAAAAGAATGAAATGGGAGAGGGCATCCGGAATGAGACAATCCAAAATAATCGATTCAGAACCTAGAAGAACTAGGCAAGTACTCAATATGGACAGAAAGAAACTCACTGAGGGAACTGGTACTGGACTACTAACCGGACGCTGCCACCTCAGGAGACACACGCAGCTGTTGGGAGTGGATGGAATGTGAAGAGGATGAAGAGACTCCAACTCACCTATGGTGCCAATGTCTTGCCCTGATGGGAACAAGGCTCAGATACTTGGGAAGACATATAGTGGAACCAGGAGACAGCAAAATATCCAATGACAAACCTGGAGAAGTTTATCAAAGGGACTGTTTACTGTTAAAGAAACGAGGTGAAATACGAGAAAGCACAATGGGTCCATGGCTTGAGTGTTCACGGGAACTATGGTAAACCGTCTCCGCTTTATTATAAAAAAACTAAAAAAAGGATGGTACATAATAGTAAAAAAGGATGGTAGATGGTAGTAAAAAAGGAAGTCGAGGACACCCGAGGAAGAAATGATACGATCAACTGAATCAAATACTTGAGTCGGGTCACATCAAGAGTAGAATAACAAAGAGTATGTATTGAGACGATGCATGAATGTGAATGAAGTTGTTTGGAGGTGCATATTCTCTCCGCCTTCCTCCACCGCTGCCCACCAATAAAATGGCATGACACTTGAACAGTTAATTTTACATGTGCATAACCATCATGTGCCCATATAATAATAGTAATGAAACAATTTATTATCGATTGCATAATGGTAATTGTCAGAGTATGATTCCTAGCATCACTATTTTTAAACTATGCACACGGTCTTTAACATAATAATGTTATGTTAGAGACATTATTTACTTTTCAGTGGAATTCCTTGTGTGGAAAGCATGAATCCATTGTTTGATTAATGTTATATCTCTCATTTTATTTACTTTATACTTATCGACAGACAAAAGCGAGGATAATAGGAATGTGATCAAAGTTCAATAATTGTCAGACAATATGCTATGTTCGCTTATGTTTTTAATATGCCTCTATTGAAATATAAATGTGTACTAAATAAACATTTTAGCAGTGCTTATTTTAAGGAGATCACTGCTTTACAGTTTTGTTTTTTTTTTGTTTCTTCTTCATTTCTTTTAATAACTTTGTACTAATATGCATTATTTTTCTTGTTAACTTATCAAATCTTATAATTTTCCTTTCTTTCCATATTTTACTACGACTCTCAAAAACTCTCATGTATGAAAATGGCAGTTGTGCCGTTAATTCCAAAAAAATAAAAATGTTCTGAAAGGAATATTAATATCCTACAAATTCCTGACATTAAAAGAAGTGCAAATTTCACGACGCCAGAGCTCGATGTTTGCGAGTTGTTGATACATTCAGATTTTCGGTTGTATAGTTAATTTCTTTACCTCTATCCGACACGGAAATGATATAACAGTTAAATTAATCGGTCATTAAAAGCTGAGGAACAGTAAATATAGCAATATTATGGTAATAGAGTAATTGGCTATACAAATAGATTCCATAATATTTCATCAAAATTACAATTAAACACACCTTTAAAAAGTGATATAGTCATCAAAAGTGATGAAACAAAAACTATGTTAAATAGTTACCTATGTAACCTATTTAACCCTAACTAATAGGTTACATAGGTAACTATTTAACATAGTTTTTGTTTCATCACTTTTCATGACTTTATATCACTTTTTGTAGGTATGTTGAACTGTTATTTTGATGAGATACCCGGTCACCATACAAATAATGACTAGAATAAAATAAAATAAATAAACCGGTAAGTATCGCCCTTGTTTACCACCAGAATCGAAACAATTTTGAAACGAAATTTGTCAGACAGAAATTTCGAAGATATCCTATTTAAATTAGGAAGATTTTTAACAAGGAGATAAATTTATTGTTCTGTTAAAAGCGCCCTTGAGGTGATTTTGCACAAAAACGGCGCTATACAAATCAACCAAATATTATTATTACACACAACAAACAGGTCAAGCACCCCGGAAAATGTTCATTACATTATGTGACTATTGTAAGACCTTGATTTTAACGCGTACTACACTACAGACTTATAAAAAAAACTTACAGCAAATCAATTTCAATTTCAGACCAACTAAAATCAATCAATCTATTTATTATAAGCCTTTAAAAAAATCATACACCAAGCCTCACTTACGTAAACAATGATTTATTTATAACACCTAAAGCATATGAAATTTTACTGTTTTTGAACTATTACAAAATAAAATTCTGTTCTTGAAAGCAGATGAAGGTTTTAGTGTGGTATTTATCGTGTAAACTGTAATTAATACTTTACACGAAACTAAAAACATATTTGGTATGATTTCAGATTTTGACGGGCAAAAGTATTATAGTGATTTGTTTTTGGGGTATTATGCGTGTTGCGCTACCTCCTTCTTTAGCCAACGTTTCGGACAGCATTGCAGTCCATCATCAGGGCAGATGTGTAATCTAAGGTTGTATTTTTTTCTAGATTCTTATTTTCCATGAAGTGGTGAATCATTTAAATTTACTGAATTTAAAGATAATGTTCTTTGTACAAATAGAACGGCGTCATTTGCGCCTCACAATTTTTACCTCAAATGGGTGTTTTAAATGTTACCTGGCTATTTTAGAGGCTTTGTGTTTTCTCAGTAGGAAAAAAAATTGTTTAACTAAAAACCCTAATAATCTAAAGTTTTCGTGAAATGTGTGCCTATCATAGACATATGAATATTAGTAGACCTGCCCTAAGTGATTAAAAGCGTATTATTCCCCACTTCCCATACCGGTTCCATTGGAGCCGGCTGTGCTCGCGTATGGCCTCAAGTGAATTTAGAAAACGTGACGTCATCATTCTTGAGCGGACTATGGTCGAGGCATCATCGGTTCATTTTACGAAATAACACGACAAAATGGTGACTTGTGCTATGAAAACTTGTAAAAATAGATGTAAAAAAGAGAATAAACCCAATTGTCGTATTACATTCCATATATAAGCATTATTTTACTTTATTTTAAGCATATTCACATCGTATAATATGGATCAGTTGTAGAAACATATACTATCACATCGAGATATGTCTGGACGCGAAACACAAAGCTGGTTGGTTGCTGGGAAGTAAATTATGAACATTTATAAAAGTGTCTTAACTAAATACATAAATGAAATATTCGACTCTGAAAATAGAAGAAATTTATTTTGCCGAATTTGGACTTCGCAAATTTGTTCATAACGTGGCGAGTAATTTGCGCTCCCATGTAAAAATGTCTATTCATTCAAAAGCAGATTTTACTTTTAAGAACTAAATGGTGATATCATAATGCGAGATGCCTATTTACTGTCAGATTGATTTATTGACGAATCACAGTCAGCTTTCTTCCCTGCGTCCCGCAACTCTTGATTTAACCCCTCGTCCTTAACTTCTCGTCTATTAATATTCATATGTCTGTGGTGCCTATGTATTAAGATGAGATACCGTGTTGCCAGCTCCAACCCACCTAAGAGCTGACATCTTTTATTTTAAGTCGTTTTTTGCGTTTAGTTCTGGCGTAGCCGTCAATTACCTCACAAAGATTTTCAGGAGGAGTTTGCTGCTTCCATGAAGACAGTGACCATATTTCAAATAATAAATTATTATGTATAAGCAATAATTAGTCGCCTGTAATAACAACGCAAATTGAAAACATCTCCCGAGTAAAAATAAATGCCGCCGACGGGAATTGAACCCGCGCCTTCTGATGTCCGGTCAGACGCTCTGGACCACTGAGCCACGTCGGCTTATTTCCAACACGCCAAATAATTCAATCAAAAATTACTGCTCATTATATTTTTTCACCTGTAAACAACCAACTTTATTTTTGTAGGAAAGGCTTTGTTAGTGCTAAATTTCCCACTAGATGGCGTCGAGACACATTATAACTACATTTATTGGTGAAATATTTTGACTTGTCAAATATTATTATTTTTTAATGATAAACTAATGTTTTTAAGAAAAGGTTTTTTTGCATAGCACAAAGTATAATAAATTATTATAAGCAATAATTAGTCGTCTGTAATTTTTACTCGGGAGATATTTTCAATTTGTATTGATATTACATTACGATAATTATTAATTTTTGTAAAAAGGAGTAAAAGACGACCTAAGCAAAGGGTCAAAATTTCAAAATAATATTGTAATGATTATTTGATACGATTTGTATCTTTGTAATACACTCATTCCAAACCTGCCAAAGAAAATAAAATAAGGAATCAAAATGAACAGGAAATAAGCAAGTCATGAAATAATCCGAAGTTTATCAGCCTGATAGCGAATCTAAATTATTAAAATAATTACAACTATAATCATTACCACTGTAAAATTACAAGTAGTCATCGTATAAAAATCACGATTTTTACAATTTTGTTATCTGACACGGTCAAGGTCATGAAGAATGATAAATAATGGCATTAGATTGTCGTCAAGGATCTCAATTTTTTATCATACAATATAATTTTCGATTGTGTACACTGAAAAGGTAACATTCCAAAATTCCTCCAGTCTATTTCATTATTTTTTTAATCAATAATGAATAATGACCTTCTAACTTAAATGCCAATATACGTTTTGTATTATTATGGTTTTAATGGTTAAACTAATTATCAAAGTTTTAATTATTTGGGTCTCCCCAAAACGCACCAAATCTGTGCTTTGTCGATGTGACGTCACCGGTCACAAAAATCGTTTTAACAGGCACTGTGTTTTGTGTGTCGGCTGCGAGAGTGGAGACGTTTTTTTATTCTTCAATATTAATAAATATTATTATAAACCGCTTTTAATATTGAAGAACACTCTTCGGTACTGTTTTGTACTCTCAATGTGCAAAAATACACCCGTGACAGCACTGATAAACAATTTATTAGTGTGACGCCATCAAACTAACCAATAAGAAAAATGCTCCTTTATCAATTAGGTCAACTGCATTTTGTCGTGGGGATCGTTTTGATGCAAGTACAATAGTTTAATTTAGGTGATCTGATAAGTATTTGCTACTATTTTACGTAAATACAAATTTACTGTATTTTACTTGCAAGTTTGATTAAACTGATTATTTTGTTTTAAATTTTAATAACAGTTTCTAGAATACCGTCAACACTGCGAAACTACAAAATGAAATCTTTTAAATGCACACAAATTCAAAATACAAAACCGGAATGAAATGTGACTCGTGACGTCAGAATCAGTCGTGCCAACAAAACAGGGCGGATGGTGTTTTATTCATTATTAAATTATGATTTACAAGCGCCCTGTCTCGCCTACATAGATAGTAGATCTCCATCCCATTTTAATTTCGTAAAAAATTTTGTATCGGAAATCTAAAACTCGATTAGGGAAATATTTGTATCACAAAACACGCCCACAAGGCACTTCTTGTTTTATTCTTTATTTTATGAAAATGATTTGCCTGTAGATCCCGTGATTTCCCACAGATAAGTACAGGGTTTTCCAATAAGAGGTGTTATTTTGATATTCAATCGTAAAAGATCAATGGTTTCGTTGCTTGTGTGGCACGTAGCGCCGTCTTGTTGAAAGTAAACGTTGTTCAGATCAATACCATCCAATTCCGGCCATAAAAAATCATGAATCATCTCTTGATAGCGCAATCCATTCACCGTAACTGTTTTACGTAACTGTTAATTCACCGTAACTGTTGCTCCAGCCTCATTTTCGAAAAAGTAAGGTCCAATGACTCCGCCGGACCATAAACCGCACCAAACAGTCACACGTTGAGGATAGAGAGGCTTTTCAACAATAACTCTTGGGTTTTCCGAGCCCCAGATGCGACAATTTTGCTTGTTGACGAAGCCACCGAGGTGGAAATGGGCCTCAACACTCAAGATGATTTGCATTTGATTCACTCTAATAATTTCAATGCGTTGTTGAAGCGTGCATCGTTCCATTTTTATTAATGGCGTAGTTTCTACTTGTCAAATATCAAAAAATGACAGCTTCAAAAGTAACATCTACCGAAATAGCGGGCTATTCAAAATAACACCTCTTATTGGAAAACCCTATAGATCTCCATCCCATTTTAATTTCGTAAAAAGTTTTGTATCGGAAATTTAAAACTCGATTATCCAAATATTTGTATCACAAAACACGCCCACAAGGCACTTCTTGTGTTATTCTTTATTCTATGAAAATGATTTGACTGTAGATCCCGTGATTTTCCACAGATAAAGTAGTTATATAACTATTTGTAATTATATTGTTTTGCCTATTATTTATAATAAACCAGCTTCCGAAAACTGGATTCGTCCTTTTTCATTCACGGTTACATCGAATCCTTAAAAATTTGACCATTGACAACTCTTAATATTATCATCTGCAGATAGTGTTTTGGATGAATGGCGTAAAAAATCATAGCCGATTTGACATCTTTGGGCGTCAGAAATTTCTGACATAAAATTATGTGTATTAATAAATAATATTATCTTATTAATTCCAAAATAAATTATCAATCGTTGGAGTTTTCAGAGGGAAATGCAAGTACCTTATTGTAGGTAGGTAAGTATCTGTTTCTTTATAATAATCATAATCACCAAAAAGCACATCGTGGGACATTTACCTGCTAAAACAATTTTAAAAATTTAACTTCATACTTTTTCATGGATCCATTATTAAGCACTTTTCTGCTGACCGTTAATGTTAGGTTGAAAATGTATAATACATAATTATATTTGATGACATACAAACATAATAATGTTGAAAACGAAAAGAATATTTTGAAATTCGAATCACGTGCCATATGCATTGCGCACCCAGACAGTAAAAATAGGTGTAAACCTACCAGGTTTTCAATAGCCGCTAGTTTGTAATTGTTAGTCCACGGAAATGGCAAATAATAGTGAACGTAAAACATAACGTAGGCGACACATTACACTATACGCATCATGGCTGGGTTTATTTCAGCATATCGCTCGCCATACACTACCAACGGAAATGTACAGCGGGCGATGCGCTGAAATAGGCCAAACCACGAAAATATAGCGCGCTTTAACGTGGTCTGTCACAGGCTTAATAGGGATGTTACGAATGGTAACATTTTCATAATCGTCAATTTCGAATAATTGGCGTCAGTGTGGCCAGCTGGAAGGAATGAGGAATGAAGTGGGGACCGGTATATCAGTTGGTCTTTATGCTCGCTAAGTACAAGAATATTTGCTAAAATTTAAGCGTGCTAAGTTGGCCGCTTAATCCTCGCTAGCAGCAAACGAGTAGGTATTTACAGTGACACATTTGTCAAAATTTGACATTTAAGTAAATAATTATTACATACTTTTGTAAGTATGAACTTCGATGATTCATCGAGCGATGAGGAATGGCAATGATATGTAATAATATATTTATCATGCTAAGCATAAAGTGTACATGTCAATAACAACAACTTTTCGGGGAAGCGTTTTCAAATTTATAAACTGTGATATAAATTTTGATACCACGTGAAGATATTGTCCCATTGTTTTTACTTATACTCTTCATGCCCAGCAATCTAGTCTAGAAAGTACAAGGGGGCTCAAAATTCATAGTTCCTAAAAGATTAATTTTGTAGATAAAAATAATAATTAAAATACAATTATTACGCGTTCTTGAGGAGCATAAACGATCCATGGATTGTCAAGGTGTTTTCTGCTTCTGTTTACTTCCCAAATGTCAAAGTCGTGGTGACATAAAAGGCATTTTGCAAAAATGAGAACATCTTCGGATAGGGTATTGACTTTTGCGTCACCTTATATAAGAGGGATGTCGATAAATAAACAGCGGTCATCGACATCTTGAAACACTTGGTTTTGCGAAGAAACACGTTCCTCTATTAAAGTCATAGACAAAATGTGTAATATTGGTAATATCTATGCTTACGATCTACGTATGGATTATGTGTTAAGCTCGTCATAACAACCAAGGGAGCAAAAAAAGCAATATACCGGTCCTAAGTGTGCCAGACAACAATTTTCATCAACGATGTCGTTATATGCATGTAGTTGCCATTCACATTTGGTCTTATGATCATAACCACAAAAAGAGAAAATATACATGTGAATTTCGATAATAATTCGTGAATGACAGATAAAATTTTGAAAAACGCTTTTTTGACTCCCCTCGTATGTCACACTTGAGAGATCTAAACCCCTATCTCTCTCTCTCTCTCTCTCAAATTACTTCACACGTTACGTCAAATCTAACCCTTATTTTATTTCTTAGTATGAATAAAAAACTATTACAACCCGCTCCCATTTATTGTACGGTATATTTTATTTACGGCCCCTACTTCTAGAACGCGAATTCGAAAATGTATACATAGACATATCTCTAAAACACGCCCTCCTAATATTGTGCTAGAGGAGAGTCAGGATTCCTTGGACAGTGAACACCGGGCGCACTAATATATCTATTCTGGAAGAGCTAGTCATTCAAAATATACTATCAACTATCCACCTACAGCTAAGATACTTTGGACACGTGGCTCGCCAAACTTTGAAATCGAACCTAGAAAAGCTCATAGACACTGGCAAAGTGGAAGACAGGAGAAGCAGAGGAAGATCACCGGTGCGTTGGACTGTCAAGACTATTACAAAGGGTCCGGAACGTCTCCATGCAACGCAGGACCGTGAAGAATGGAGAATCCTGGTTCACCAGGGCAATATGGAATTCCAGTCATTTTTTTTTAATGAAAGCTCACCTTCGAACTTAAATATCAGTATTTTTTATAATTTTTACAAATGCTGATTTCACAGTTAAAATTATTTTCAAAGTGTGCATTTTTCAAACGATCGAAATCTGACAGGGTACGCGTGACGTCATACGTACCTACCTCTTCCGTGCAAAGATGCAATAAATTGTTGACATTCTAATACAAGTGGCCGACCGACCCGTGGTGTTGCGGTGTCAGAACCCGCCGACCAATCACAGGGCGTTTAAGTCTTATAATCATTTTTAATAATTATGTTTGTATATTAAAACTTATATATTCAAAATCAGCGTTTGTTGAGAATATAATGTGTTTTTAAAGCGTCTAGTTTTTGCACTGTTAATTCGTGGTGGAATTCCATTGTAATAGAATTAAAATTAAAAAACTTTTTCACTTTGTTCCACTTATTTATTATTACCAGGACCGGTTTCATCCTACTACGGACATTTTCAGACTGGTAGTTGAAAATCTTATGCTACTGATTTTATACAAACTTAGGCAGAGGTACACAACATTGTTTATATATAATGAATGATTCTATTTTGTTAATTTGAGGTAGGTATTATGAGTTATTTTGTTAATTTAGGGTACATTAGGTAATTATAAAGTTTATTTTTACAAATTATGTATGATGTTACAAAGCAAGTACATATTTATAGATCATATGAATATAAAAGAATTTATATAATTAAAAAGGTTTGTGATTTCTGATATTTTATTTTTGTAATGTTGGGATATTCCCTCCTTGTTGCTTAGGGCTTATTGTCAAATATTGATAGCAATTAAGTCATTGTTATTATTAGGGTTCCCCACATATTTGGGTTATTACATCTTTAAATTACATACTTAAATTATACCACTGCTCTCTGAAGTAAAATTATTCTAAGTGAATTATAATGGGTAAATTAATGGTGATTGAGCATTATGTTCTAACTGTTTATTCATAACATATTTACGATCTATTTTCTTCGTTAAGCGATTGATTTCTAGTGACTCTAATCTGTCTAATTTTTGTCCTTTGTTGCAAACATGAAGGATTTTTACATCTCTATCTTTGTCAAAAGTATGTTGGTTTTCTAGTAGATGCAAGGCAACGTTCGATAAATCTCCTTTTTGATTAACCCAACTAGCGAAAATGTAATTTAAAGATGTAATAACCCAAATATGTGGGGAACCCTAATAATAACAATGACTTAATTGCTATCAATATTTGACAATAAGCCCTAAGCAACAAGGAGGGAATATCCCAACATTACAAAAATAAAATATCAGAAATCACAAACCTTTTTAATTATATAAATTCTTTTATATTCATATGATCTATAAATATGTACTTGCTTTGTAACATCATACATAATTTGTAAAAATAAACTTTATAATTACCTAATGTACCCTAAATTAACAAAATAACTCATAATACCTACCTCAAATTAACAAAATAGAATCATTCATTATATATAAACAATGTTGTGTACCTCTGCCTAAGTTTGTATAAAATCAGTAGCATAAGATTTTCAACTACCAGTCTGAAAATGTCCGTAGTAGGATGAAACCGGTCCTGGTAATAATAAATAAGTGGAACAAAGTGAAAAAGTTTTTTAATTTTAATTCTGTTTTTAAAGCCATTATATTTTCACTCAATTTCCTTATTGGAATGGGAGGCCACGATCCTCAACAAGAAGAAGAACGTTTACCCACCCTTTAGTGCGTGAGGTATTTTACCTACAACTAGTTCCCTACAACTCAACATTCATAAAGTGCCAACATGATACTTACTTATTATATCTCCATCGTACCCGCCAAGGTAATGCCTACAATGTTGCATTGTTTACGAAGCGAGTACATCGATGTATGGCCGAGTACTATATTTAGCCACAGACTTTGTACGCCGCGCTGATAGCAAAAGCAATATCTGCGTAGTTTATTAGTTAAGTCAAGCACGGTGGTTGTCATTGTCATTACTCATTAGTCAGTAACGACTATTCGCTTCTATGCGTTATCACGGAAAAAAATCTGTATTATGTATTATTTAACTGTATTATGTATGTAAAAGCCCTACGGGCGTTCAATAAATGAATAAATACATGCATGTACTGATCGGATCTTAGACTTCTTGAATATTTCTAAAGTGTTATGTATTTCTAACTTGTGGTAAAGCATTATTCATTGACGTAAATACAATATCCAATAAATACATAACTAGACTCCATGCTCTATTTCATGTAGTTGCTTCTCGAACTATTTTTTTGTACAATTCTTGTTCTCAGAGATTGTATCGTGTGGGAAATAATATATATATTTGTTGGGTTACGTCCATATGAATGTGGTTACAGTAATTATGTAATCAATAATCATTAACCTTCCGTAAAGCATTATTTGCTACGTTCATTGTTAATTACGTTTCCATCCACCTAAAACCAAATGCCCTTACATTACAACAAGACCATAACAACCTAACAAACTATTAAATTATAACATTCGAAGTCGGGCGAAATCTTATGCAGATGGCGATAAGGTTGAAATTATTAGCCTATTTTGATTTATCTATATATACATATAGTCGCTATCCGCATTTGTTTGTACGCATAGTTCTAATACACTACGCAACAGATTTTGATAGGGTTTTCACTACCATTTAGAGAATTACTTCCGGGAGGTTTATACAGGGTGGCGCAAGACTACTTTTTAAATTTATTTATATTTTTTATTTCTATTTCAGAATTTTGTGAAGAAATCTTGGGGAATTTTATTTTGAAAATCAATGGTCAATTGTTTTGACGCAGCGTGCTTATAGTCGTTTTTTTAATGTGCGTACTGGACCTTCAGCACCAACAATAAACCGTGTGGTTGCAAATTTTCGACAACATGGTACAGTAAGACACCTTCCTTGTTTCGGAAGACCACGTACGGTCCACACGGAAGAAAATATCCAACGTGTTGTGGATAGTGTGCAGGACAGTCTAGAAACATCAACAAGAAGAAGTTCGGCACAACTGGGGTTATCGCGGAGGTCCGTTCAGAGGATTTTGGCCACATTGCACATGTTCCCGGGTAAAATTCAACTTGTGCAAGAATTGAAGCCGATAGACTACCAACAACGGCTTAATTATGCCATTTCATTCCGACAAAAAGCAGAAGAAAATCGCGATTTCATTAACAATTTGATAATGAGCGATGAAGCCCATTTCCAATTGAACGGTTTCGTAAACAAGCAAAATTGCAGGATATGGGCTACGGAGAATCCAGTTCATCAGCAACAATTGCACCCACTTAAGTGTACTGTTTTGTGCGTGTAAGGATCATTGGTCCATATTTCTTTGAAAATCCACATGGCGCCTAAGTTACGGTTAATGGTGCTGAATATCGAACGATGCTGGACAATTTTTTGAGGCCAGCTGTAGAAAACCATCCACAGTTGTGGTTCCAACAAGATGGAGCCACAGCCCACACTGCAAGGGGCACAATGGCTCTGTTACGGGACCTCTTTGGCGAACGCATTATTCACCGGATTTAACAGCGCCAGACTGTTTAACAGACTGTTTTCTTTGGGGTTATTTGAAAGAAAGAAAGAAAGAAAGTTATACAACATGTACTGGAAAGAGCACGAATGTGCGAAGCCGAAAATGGCCACCACTTGCGGGATATAATTTTTCACACTTAAGCCAAAAATATTCCCCATTACTAAATGTGTAACAAAATAATAATATTTTATTTATTCTATATATATAAATTACAAACAATACATAACAAAATGAACCTTTGTCTGTCCAACTGGGAAGGATTCCCGTTTCAGGACAACCAAATTGTGTATTTAGTACATAATATTCTTACAATGGAATGGCGATGCTGTCAAAACAAATTTTGGGAACATTGTTGATTGCATTCGAAGTGACAGGATGGTTTCTTTATCCTTGGAAGAATCGCAAAGATGTAATTTATTACCAGGGTCAATTTGGATAACATTAGTAATTGCATTCAGAACAGATGAATGGTTTCTTTCGGGACATCACAAGTCTGAGATTCTTTCCAGGGCATTTTGGAGAACATTTACAATTGTATAGTTATAATTTCCACTTTTATAAATCAGTATAAGACATACGAATCCTATAGTACTTTTTTAGAATGTCTTAGGTGATAGAAATTACACATTACTAGACCAGAATATATGCCGTATGACATATGAATTTCCAATTTTGAAATTTCGAATCTTTATTTATTAAATGGCTAGTCATTATTATACAGTAATCGTATTATACAGATTCGTAAATTTAAATAATAACAACAATGAAGATCAAGTATTAGGAACAAAAATAACCATTTTTAAACTTGAAATAAAAAGTGACTTTAGATCCTTATCTCTCATAAGTATAAAATAGCCTTTTGGAATATAAAAAATAAAATTTAACATAATATTATCAACTCTATTATATTTTTTTCTATCTAAGTACTTAAATAATTAATAATAATAATAAGTAGTAATAATAATAATTAACCATTTAATAAAAAAGGTATTACACATTTAAACCATATCGGTAGTTTTGCTCCACCCTGTTTAAATAAAACATGCATATTATATTTATAGAGTAGAGTAAGAAGAGAAAATTCGATGTTTTGTAATCAAGTCATAAAAATATATTTTCGCGCACTTATTGCTAACGCTGATTAAACCGTATGAGATACAAAAATAATGTACTACGGAATTATATATCTTAAAAGGACCAACAGAAAAGTCTGCGAAGGTATAATATCTGGTCTATCTTCAAAGATAACTTCCAGCAACTCCGGGTACACCACAGCTAATGTAAAATTAAAAAATTAAAAATAGTAAAAATGTATGTTATATTTTATTTTGTTCAGACACCAATATTAAAACGATTTCCGAACATAATTTAATTTGCCACATTATACAATGTATGATCGTGTGAGAAATTTGGAGATCCGCAAAGAGTGCAAGGCTGATGTAATCATAATGAGTAAGATTAAGAAAGGGGCGCTTAGAAGGTTTGGGCATGTAGAGCGAATGAGCGAAGAAAGGAGTGAAAGGAGGATATATGATGCAAGTGCGAATGGCAGCAGAAGCCAGGGACGCCCGAGGAAGACATGGCAAGATCAAGTGAATCAGATACTCGAATCGGGCCATGTCAAGAGTCAGAATAATAGAAGAGCATGTATTAATGTGAATGAGGCAAGAAGTGTGTGCCAAGACCGAGTTGTTTGGCGGTCCGTCCTCTCTGCCTACCCCTGCGGGGAAACGGCGTGATGGTTAGTTAGTTACAATAAAACCATATCCGAAAAGAGGTTCGTAGGGAGAAGACCACCCTACAAAGCATTTTTTGTAGGTCTGATTTTCTCATCTTAAAAGACTTTCAAAAATGATCGATTATATCAAACCAGATATGTTCTATTCTATGCTATTAAGCATCTACCAAATTTTCAAACCAAAAACCAATTATTTTGCAATTACATCGCATCGGAACATATGTTCAATCTAACAAACAAATAATTCATCTTAATATATCGACCACCATAACACGGGCATGTGCCTAGCATGGTGGTCGAAAAATCCTCAATGCATGTAACTAATAATTTCAATGAATAAAGAAACTTAAAAAAAAAAAAACAGTTTAAAGCATATCTGTCAAAAAGTGTTTTTTACTAAAAAATAATTAAATCAGCGCTATCCAGAAAAAACACTGTTGCATTTATAATGAAAAGATATTTTGCATTCAACAAACAACTATGATATAAATTAAAATAAAATAAAGTGAGACTATAAAGGACAAAATGTGTACGATAAATGTGACAACACGGGCAAAACCCAAAATATGTATTTTTATATGTAAGTATGTTAGTTGTAAGTCTCGAACCTTAAGCTACATATGTAAATAAAAGGTTTTCCAATAAGAGGTGTTATTTTGAATAGCCCGATATTTCGATAGATGTTACTTTTGAAGCTGTCATTATTTGACAAGTAGAAACTACGCCATTAATAAAAATGGAACGATACACGCTTCAACAACGCATTGAAATTATTAAAATTCACTTGAGTGAATCAAATGCAAATAATCTTGAGTGATGAGGCCCATTTCCACCTCGGTGGCTTCGTCAACAAGCAAAATTGTCGCATCTGGGGCTCGGAAAACCCAAGAGTTATTGTTGAAAAGCCTCTCTACGTGTGACTGTTTGGTGCGGTTTATGGTCCGGCGGAGTCATTGGACGTTACTTTTTCGAAAATGAGGCTGGAGCAACAGTTACGGTGAATGGATTGCGCTATCGAGAGATGATTAATGATTTTTTATGGCCGGAATTGGATGGTATTGATCTGGACAACGTTTACTTTCAACAAGACGCTACGTGCCACACAAGCAACGAAGCCATTGAACTTTTACGATTGAATATCAAAATAACACCTCTTATTGGAAAACCCTGTATGTATGTTTTTAAGACAGTTATGAGCCTTAGTCGTAAATCACGAAATATAAGTCTTAAATGTAAGTCACTAGTTATTATGAATCGTAGTCGTAAGCCAGCTGTATTTATATGATATCCGCGTCTGTCTGTTGGTGCGCTTAGATCTTCTATACTACGCAACGGATGTTGATTCACAACTTAGTTTTTTTATTATGATTTTTCCTAGAATTCACAACCTCAAAACTTTACTCCAAATCATTCACAACCCCGAGCAACGCCGGGTACACGTCAGCTAGTTATTCAATAAATACATTTGTACAGCGCCCTTGAGGTAATTTTTCACGAAAACTGCGCTATATAAATTGGGCGAATATTATTATTATTAAAGCAGCAAACACTCTCGAACGGTGAATTCTGTATTCACGAAAAAAAGTTAATTATCAGAAAATTTGGACAATCGATCAGTGGAAAAGATTTTTGCAGATGTAATATATTATAATCAGAATTGAAGATTTAAGAGGAACGGCTACGCGACTTTTTTCATACAACACGAAAATTTGGATTTGCGGCCAAAATACCAAAAAATAATAAAAATATTATCTTTTATATTTATTGGTACAACTTTTGACAAATAAATTAAGACAGATATCCTCGGTTCGATTTTCAATAGAAACCATTATCTTTTTATTTTTCTCTGTCTTGTTCTGTTTCTCTTTTCGTTTAGATTTATTATTATTATATTCTTCAATGATTTTTTTTCAGGCATTTCACTTGTTTATTTGTGTTTTGAATATAATATAGGACATTAAAAAAATCAATTTAGCATAATTTTAGAGACAGCTTTGGCATTTTTCGTGAGTTAACCGTAATTATTAAAAAAAAAAGATTTTGCCGCACCTACTGTTTGAATATAATGAAAATTAAATAAAAAATGTGTATAAACTTTAATTTATATACGACAACGTGTTCCAAAGAAAATCAGTCGTTTATAATTTATATCTACGTCCATCAAAATCATTTATATTTCATCATATTATTATTTTCATAGAAATAGTATTTTTTTAAATAATTATCATTAACTCACAAATAACTGCCGGTTACCTCTAATATCGTGAAAATTGAATTCCTGAATGGCCTATCTTTTATAATACAAAACACAAATAAATAAAGTAGCATATATTTCCGTACTAGACATTTGATATACCTACTTTTGGATTAAAATAAATTTAGTTTGATTGGATATATTGGCCTCAAATCCTAATTTAAGGTTTGTATAAAAGGTGCCGCGCAGGCTTCTCTGATATGGGAGTTTTTATTCGTCGTCAAAATGAGTTAGTCAGACAGGTGTGTTGACCTAGAGACAATAAAAACGCTGTGAACGAACGAGAGGCAATTTGGGTTGCCCAACACTTATGTAAGATGAAACCAATCTCCATTTTGTTACTACTCTTGCAACGTTGCATTACGTTACACTGACTCAAGCGATGATAATACTCAATCCACAATGGAGTGCTGTTACCAACCCTGTATGTATGACAGTGAGGCATGGAACTGGCAGAACTGAATGCTGCAGAAATGAGAGCCATATGCGTGGTAAAACCAAGTAAGACAGTTTTACAAATGAGGAGATACGGAAAGAATGCAAGGCTGGTGTGAGCATACCGAACATTATTAAGAAATGGACGCTTAGAGTGTTTAGAAATGTGGAGCGTATGAACGGAGAAAATAATGTAATGGTAGAAGAAGTCGCGGGCATGGGTTAATCAAGGGTCATAAGGACTGAAAGTGGCAAAAGAGGCATTGGCCACGAGGGTGTACAAATATACAATCTCCTTCCAGATAAACTTAAAACGGAGAGTATAAATGTATTTTAAAAAAACTTTTTAATCTTAAGTTATTAGAACAATATTAGAATACTATTTATTTAATGTTATATATTTAAGTTAAGAAAGTGAAATGTAAATTTCTTTTAACTTAATAAATAAAAAAATAAAAATTAAAAAAAAGGGTCGGATCATGATGAGAGTCAGAACGGCAAAGGAGTAGTATACGATGCATGAATGTGAATGAATCAAGGATCGTTTTCCAAGAGATAGTTATTTAGCGGTCTATCCTCTCTGTGTAACCCTTCGGGGAAACGGCTTGATGGTTCGATAGTTAATATTAATGGTTAGGTATAATCAGTATGCAAAAAAATGTGTATCACGGAACGCCTGGCAGATGTGAAACATGGAAACAGATTTTTATTGAAAGAAGTGAAAATGAAAGTAAACAAGTCTATATTTTTGCTAATAAAATAAATAATTATTTTTTATTAAAATATATACAAAGAAGCATATGAATTAGAAAATTAAAAATTCATCATCTTCATCTCTAAAAATAGTATAAAACAAAGTCACTATCCACGTCTATCTGTGTGTGCGCTTAGTTCTTCTAAACTATGCAACGGAGTTTGATAGGGTTTTCATTATCATTTAGAGAATTTCTTCCGGAAGCTTTATATTTATTGCAAGTAGAGAAAAGTCGAGCAACGCCTCAGCTAGTTTAGATCTATTAGATCAATTGTAATTTTAGTGAGAATAAAATAAAATACACCGCACAGAGTTTTGGAGGCCGGGCGGAAAGAGCCGAAGAGTCACGAGGCTGGCCGAATGAAGCGTTGTTCCGTGTTGCCACGTTTGCTACGCAAAAGTCGGTTTTACACTCTAGACGCGCCAACAGATATTTCACATCAAAAACCAAATACCTAGAATTAAAAACGCAAAAAAGGTAGGTAAATAGCGTTAATAGTAAGTTTATTGAACGCGTGACAATATTATTTGTCATGAGATAATAATATACATAACATATTATGTAATAATGTCGCTTGCCAACTTTGATAAGGAATTATTGAGAAAGGTCACTTATCAGAGCTGAGATCGCAAAACAGTATAACTCTCATTCTTGTACATAAATAAATAAATATGAAGGTACCTTAGATATGCAAATTACCTACAACAAAACACATTTTCGCATGACATTAAAGCCTATGACAGACCACGCTATATTTTTATAGCTTGGCCTATTTCAGCGTATCACTCGTATATTCGCATTGGTAGTGTATAGCGTAATGTATCGCCTACCTAAATCGTAAGTTAATTAGTTTGTTGATATAGGGAAATGGTTCGCGACAGACTGGATGGCTGATAAAGAAGTTGATTGAATGGTGAACGCTGCAGTCTCAAAGAAAAGAAAGCTAGCAGTTCACAGTAGATTTCTAATAACAACCCTGACGGTAGTCATATATGGAATTTATAGAATAAGAACGGCACCAGGACCCCTGAAACGTTTTTGTGGTAAAACTAAATACAAATTCTGACATTAATAAAGGGACGCTTGGATGATGAAAGTGAGTACCGTACAAGAACCCCAGCTGCTTCCAACCGCCTGGAGCCGGTAGACTATGGCATCCCCAATTGTTGTGGTATGTTGTGAAGCTGAAGATACTGGAGAGGTCATGACTATTCAGATCTTGTCACCGAACAAGGCTAAAGCCGTTTCAAGGAACGTTTCGATTCCTAATGGTGGTAATTCACCAGGGCGATACTGAACGTATCTACCACTCTGGAATTTTCCTCAAACAGGCTACATAATATTTATATATTATTTTTAATGAACAAATTGTGAAATAGCAAATTTGATTAAATTAAAATTTACTAGCGCACGACGGGATTTGAACCCGCGACCTCCGGATTCGTAGCTAATAATCGTAACTACTCAACCATAGAGGTCGTCAATAGAATAGTGATGGACTGAATACAGTAGAAATGACATCCCTGAGACGTGTGTGTCGGAAACCACTTGCACAGGAGATCTGAAGGAATGCACAAACGGTATAAAGGGACGCTTTAATACGATAAGTGCACAAGTAGATGGAAGCGGCCGGGACGGCCCAGGAAGACTTTGGCACGATCAAGAGAATTGCGACGATGTCAAATGTGACGGTCGCAATCGGTCAAAAATATATTTTATTATATAAGGACGAATCACTACGAAGTGCTGCAAAATCACGTGTTTTTGTTTAAAAATATGTTCGCTTAGAAATATTTTTGATGCTTTAATTGAATACTGCGAGTAGAACTCAGCTTGGCCTTTGAAATAGTAGAGCATTTTTTTCTGCTGAGAAGTCTGCTCATAAAAATCCCTTATCGGTTTTGTCGTTTATCTATCTATAGTGGCAAATTCTTTACAAAATTTTCGTAAAATAAATCACACTTTTAAGCGACGTTTTTTCTGGTATACATCAAAAATAGACGGCTGATGTTAAGCGATAATTTAAACCTTATCGCCATCTACATAAAGAGTTTTATTGTTAGCGGGCCGATTCCAAATGTTACAAAACGTGGTGCATCGCCATAAGTATATTTTGTAACGTGATCGTGTTCAGTAGGTACTCATTTTATGATACAATTAAAAACCGGAATTAACGTTGTGTTATTTTTAATTATACCGTATGTAATGTCGAGTATTTCTATAATTAATTAGTAAATAATTAAAAACTACTTAGCTTTTTTAATAAAATAAAGATAAACATTTCCGGGTTACGAATAACCTGACGATATTTGAAAATCTCCTATTACCATCACAGTAAGCTGAAAAAGTTGCTTGGGTTGTGATGGGGGACTTAGCCAGCCGAGGAATTGAACACACTATGCCTGGGTGGGATCCAAAGGCGATGTCAAGTCAGCCACCGACCGGTCAAATAATAATATATTCCTAGTCCATTCATGATGATAATGGTTACATTTCCTAACATTTGACCTTCTTCAGAGACCTCGTTTTATGATGCGTTTAATCGAGAGTGTGAAACCTTGAAAAAGGCTTTTGGAATGTTGAAATCAAACACTTGGTAAGTAATCAATTTGAGTAAAGGTCCGTCTACACTCAATCTTACTTGCACAAACTCTAATTTGCACAATTAAGCATATACGTTAAGACAGCATAACGGTATACCGCGCAAACGGCTTGCACGAATGTTAATTTGCGCAAACTAAATTTGCTCCAATTTGCAAAAGTAAGCAAATATGTTAAGTCAAAACTGTATAATGCGCAAACGGCTTGCATACGCTTCAAATGATTACGACTTTTGCACAAACTGAGCATGCAAGTCGCTTTCGTATGGACGCCGCACAGTATACCGTGTTTTTGCGCAAAATTTTGGACAAACTGATTGCGCATGAAAGTCGCTGCGTGTAGATGGATCTTAAGCACAAAATCGGTATGGAAATTGTTATTCTTTCATTTAAGCATAAGGTCGGACGTGTTCCAGTTTAAATTTGAATACATTACAGTTTTTGGTTGTGCGATTGAATACGTGTTGCATAATTTATAAAGAAGTAAAAAATATATACAGACATATTAGTTGAGTTTTTGTCTTACCTTTCAATCAAATGGATAATTCGAATTTAAACATCTCATAACGGAAATGACTTGACAGATATGTTCTATATTTACTAGTGGTTTTATTTATATCCATGACCATACCAACTAAAATATCTATTAAAGTATCACCGATTACAACAAAGTAATTAGATCACAAGACCAATAAACACCTGTGTCATTGCGTTCGCATATTTTATATTCAGACATTGATAATGATTTTAATACTTTAGTTATTAATAAGATAAGAATCCCACTGTCTACCGAGTTTATCGTGATCCTGCTTGGAGTGTGTGACCTATTTAAGAATAATCAAAAGTAGCTTGAAAAACTTAAATAATAGTTACAGATTGACACACTTATCTTAGCAGGCGGTCAAAGTCGTAATTAACTAACTATTTTCTAAACAAATAGATTTTTTTATCCACAAAATCTGCAGTTCGTAGACTCTTAATCATAGACATCCAAATTTAGACTTGCCCTAATATAAAATCGGGTATCATTTCGGCGAGCAGCAAACCACTTTATCATACTTTTGACATCGGAGGACTGTTCAAGACCAGAACGCCCATAGGACCAGAAAAGTAAAGTTCGCTAAAGTAAGGCAACGGTTTGCAGCTCAATCCATCACGGGACTTTTCTGCGCAGGGTCTGAATGTTCATTTTTAACCGACCCACCTAAAGTGGGTAGGTTAAAATGTATGAAGTATAATATTCCTAAATAGGTAAGTAATCATTCATACCAGCTTGGTGACCAGATGTGAATAGCCACATATTTTCTCTGCACGATCTCTTCATCCTCCACATTCCCTTCAGTCTTGCACCATACCCATAGTCCCACTGACTTCGGGAAGTTGGGACTTTTGTGCGGTAGTCACATTAAAATGCCTAGACAATAATAAAAATATTTGGATCGTTTCTATAGCGCCATTTTCGTGAGAAGATCACTTAATGATCCTTATCTTCGTGTCTGTTTCTGTACTTCATCACCTGTTCGTGTACTTCATTTTATTCAACTTAATTTCAATTTATTTTTGTAATATTTATATTTTTTTGTAATACCTGCATCAACTGTAAAGCGCCCCTGATGTGATATCTCACAAAAGGGGCGCTATACAAATTATCCAATAATAAATAAATGGCGCTTAATATCTTATTCCATCTCACTTACATTTATAACTTCGATTTATTACTAGTGGCTTTTAACTAAGATTGTTAGCTATTGACTTACAATTAAGAATTATATCTAGTGACTTAAAGCTATACATATTTTTATAACAGAGTGGATATTTACACAATACTGCTATAATATAACTTAAAACTATAGATTTATATTTGTTCATAATTTTTTTTATTTTTTTATTCACATTCAAACCCGCTAAACTACTTATGTAGTTTGTCAGCAGGGACATAGAGACAACATTTATACACTCATAAGATACAATTTGAACGGTACATAATTACATAAATTGGTTACATTGCAGAAAAGTTTAAATAGCAGCATAAAAGCCTTATATAATAAGCAAGTAAAAATAAATGTATGAACAAATTAGTATTATCAACAAGTACATCAATAGTTTCATAAATAGAGGTAGGTAGTCAGGTATTACAAAATAATTGTTTTTCCATTTTCTAAGAATATGAATTCCATTTCAGGGGCATCAGTATAGATCATTATTATCCAATAACCATTTCCTTAGATTATATTTAACATTAGCAGTATACATGTTATTATTTTTAATTGTCATTGGTAATAGGTTAAAAATTTTGGGTACTATATAGTTTAAAGTTCTTTCACCATATTTATTAGTACATTTCGGAACTACCAGTCCTTCATTTTGAGTGAATCTTGTGTTATGTTTATGGCAAACTCTTTCCCTATACAATGAATCAGACAATATAACATGTTGACTTACAATATTATAAAACAATAATCCTCTGACAGGTAAAATATTCAGAGACTTGTATATTAATTTAATGTTACTTCTGTGTTGATTGTCATATTTATGGATTAACAATTTTATAATGGAGTTTTGTAATGTTTGTATATAGCTTATATTAGTTTTACAAGAATGTCCCCAAGAAGTAATTCCATAACGTATAGTGGATTCAGCAAGAGATAAGTAGATTAACTTTAAAGTACTTATAGGCACGAAATATTTTATTTTATAAATCCTACCCACAATAGCTCGTAGACGTTTACAAACATTAGCAATGTGTACATCCCATTTCATGTAGCAGTCAATAGTAACACCCAAATATACATAACTTTTGACAAAATCAATGGTTTCACATGAACAGGGCTGTGCAACATTTTTATGTATGCAGTCAAATGTGTGTGTATATAATGAAGGAATTACATTACATCTGGCGTGTGGAGATCTGATGTGCATAATTTTAGTTTTTTGGCGTTTATAAAGAGGCCTGCATCATGCGACCATTTCAGTAGGGCAATAAAATCATGTTGCATAAGGTTCATTGCAGTAACCAGATCTTCGTGCGATATTACGAGCGCCGTATCGTCTGCGTATACAAAATGTTTAACGAATGAAAACAATTTTCTCATAATTGAGACATAAATAATATCAAGGGTTGGCCCTAGAATTGACCCCTGTGCAACACCTGTTGAGATATATTTTCTTTTGCTAAATTTTTAAAGAATTTTTACTCTTATTTGTCGATCAGTTAGTAAATTTTTTAATAAAACTAGCGGCTTTCCTCTAATTCCTATTGTCTCCAGTGTTTCTAATAGTTTATTTGTATCAATGGTATCAAATGCCTTAGAGTTATCTATGAATAAAACCAACACTTGTTTTTTTAGATTTAATTCATAATTTATGTGATTTGAAAATTCCTGAAGCAGCATTTCCGTACTTTTTTTCTTTTGAAATCCATATTGGTTGGGATCCAACAAAGAGAAAGATTCTAGATATTTATTAAGTCTTATGGAAATGTATTTTTCAAGTATTTTTTCTAGGGCTGGCAATATGCTTATTGGCCTACAATTTTGAATATCTGTATGTTTGCCCCTTTGTAAATTGGCCTAATGATGCTACTTTTTAGTTCATCTGGTATTACTGCTTGCGATAAAATTAAATTGATAAAGTGTGTTCTAACAGGCCCTAAAATATTAATATGTGTCTTAAGGGCCCACTATTCGAATTTCATCCAATTTCCGACATATTTTCCTTAAAAGTTTGAAGTTTTTAAGCTCTTAAAAAAATATATGTTATTCTTTAAGATAGTATCTATTTGTTCCAAAAGCCGAAACGGTAATTATTTGAAATTCCCTCGATAGAAATAAATCGCAAAGTATTCTCCGAAAAATATTATTAACACGTTTATTTCTGTTATTTTACAAGTTATATGTATGAAAAAAATCACAATGCTTCTTTTAATGCTACTCAATAGACCCCAAAAGTGATTTTTGCTATTTTTGAAATACGCCGTGATTTATTAAACATTTTCACAACTGTCGCTTACGCCTATTGCTTTTAAATCATATTTATTATAGCGCGCTCGCTCCGACTTGAAGATTAACCTATCTTTCTGCCGACGTTCATTCGCCAACTCGAGGGCTTTGGGGGCAGACGTGTTGTTCAACGTTCTCTGATCTACAGACGTGCGATTACGTGCAAATATTTGAATCTATAAAGATAATTTTTACGCGTGTAAAGTTTATGAGTTAATAAATATTGTTTTTTCAAAGATGGGAAATACACGAAAGATATCCCGTATTTCAAAGAAAAAATGATATCTCATAAAATTATATCCTATCTAATAGGTGAGAAGAAAAAAATACAATTTTTGATTTATAAGCTTATATTTATTATAAACGATAATTTACTATAAAAATTAATAATTCATATTTTTATTTATGTATTGTGTAGTAAAAAGTTATTATTTTTTTTTTCAGAATAGGTACCTTGGGAAATAAAACTAATTCCAATGCATTATAAATTACTGGGTAAATTTTTATTAATTTAGTTTTCTTGTTGAGGAATACCTATACGATCGTGATTTACCTATTTGTGAATTAACTTTCTACGTACACAAATACACACGTCACTTTACATCTGCTCTAATGATTCACACTGCAACGATGTCCGAAATATAATATAATATGTAATAATAATATACGGGCCATCTGTTTCAAATAACAATACTCGAACGTGGAATTCAGAATAATAATGAACATGCGAGCGAAAGAAGCTATTGAAAGTTCTGAAACTGTGGGGAATATAATTTAATAAAATAAAATACTTTTTTGTTTTAAAACCACGATATTTATTAATTTAAGAACCGACCGGTTTCGCTTTACTTAAGCATCATCAGGGTACAAATTAATACTAAACAAGAAGTACATAATGTGTGCATATATATAACAAAATATAGAGGGAGACAACATGATACAAATATAAGCAACACAAAGACGGTCATAAAATACATTAACATAAGTGCACAAGTAATGGAAAACCCGCTAGATAATTATGTAGACTAATGGGTTATACGAATAAATCGGGAGAAACAAAACATCAATAAAACCTCAATAATAACGGTTTTTCCGAATTCGCAAATCATTTGATCGATAGCTTGCCTTCCTGAATAAATCTAATTTTATTTAATCATTTACGGCCAAGATATTTTTGACAATGGTGTGTTTTTATCTTTCTGTATTCCAATCATTTAGCTTTGCTTCTAGGGTTGTGCCCCAGTATTGCTTTTTGGAGACTGTAAACGGATCTCTCGGCATTTAATGAAACTGCAGCAGAACAAAGACTGTTGCTATATTGACGTTCATGGTATGTTTTGCTCAGATTGACGATAAGGTTTCCAGATCTGCATTTCGCTCGAAGCATGTTTAGGGTAATAAGTTTATAGTTTAGGGTTCTTTCACCGTATTTATGGGAACATTTCAGAACCACCAATCTTTCATTTTGAGTGAATCTTGTGTTTGTGATTAAATTATATTTGACAATTTAAACAAATAATATTTAGAGAAGTTAAAAATAAAATTGAAAGTTCACTGAAAGCTTAAACTATTAAAAGTAGTAATTTCATAAAAATGTAAATAAATAGAGCCCCTTTCACATTTTAGAATGTAATTTTATGTTGCTTACATGTTTTATTACTCTTTATAATTATTGAATTGTTTAAATGAATAAATAAATAATTACAAAAAAGTCTTCTGATTTGTAAGTCCTCAGGAAGCACTAAGGATCTTTCTATCTATCTTTATAATATAATAAATTTGATGAGCATAAAAATGTAAACGTGTATATAATTTATATAAATGTACAAAAGTAGATATTACACGTGTATAAATATTATATTGCGCATATTATACAAGATGTCGGGGGTAAAGTGCACAAACTTCGGGAGGTGATTCTAATTGATAGTACAAGTAAAAAAGAAAAAAAACTTTTTTTGGAATTCCAACGTTTTAAGATAGTTTTCGAGTAAAAAAGTTTAATTTTTTGTATAGAAAAAAAAACAATTTCTTCTACGGAAAATAAATTTTTGTGGAAAAATTTGGAAATTCGAATAATTTCCATTTCTTTTTTACTTCTTCTAGCATTTAGAATAACCTCCTGAAGTTTGAGCACTTTACCCCCGGACACCCTATAAAGATAACCATATAAGAAAAACCTTATTGATGTAAAAATATATTTATTGATTTTATAAAAGTTATAAATTACTTTTATAAAAGTGACAATAGTATTTTAGTAAAGTAAAGTAATTTGTATACCTATACAAATAACTTTCGTAAATGTTTTTTGTAAAATTTAAAAAAAAAATTAATTAATTAAATCCGTAATAAAACCCATATTTTGAGAACCATCTTCATTTCGACTTCGTTCTTTAGAGTAATAATAACTAGAGACCGCACTAAATAATCCCCAAAATTATTCCTAATACGAATTCAGACACCTCTGTCGGATTCTTTTAACACTAAATATTGTTTATTTTGTGAGTGTTGCCCAAATCTAAATTCTTTACGCGGAAAGCGGGCCCTTAATGTCAAACATTCGAATGTTGTCAATCCCTGGTGACTTTGAATTGTTTAATTTGCTAACAATAATATTGATTTCTTGGCAGGTAGCTCTGGGTAGGTACATACTATGTTGCACTTCATTCGGCCTGACGGTCGATGCTAAATAATCACATTTATGTATCATAGAGCTAACACTTTTTTTTAAATATTCAACAAACTTATCTGCTACGGTTTCTTCATTATTCGTATTTAACATATATTTCGAGATTATTTCGTTACAACTACTTTTGGACTTGCGTCCTAATAATTTATTTATTTCATCCCAAGTTTTTTTTGTATTTCCAAAATAATTTTTGAATTTATTGTTAAAAAAGGTAGACTTACATTTAATAATTTCTTTTGTCACCTTATTTCTGAAAGTTTTATATTCCAATTCAAAGAATTGATTGCTAGGAAAATTCTTCCACCTTCTGTACAATGAATCTTTTTTTTATGTTTTCTAAGATATTAGAAGTTATCCAAGGTTTTATTGACAGAGGTCTTTTTTTTGGTTTATAATTCATAACGATTTTACTCTGTTCATACAAATTCTTAAAGTTGTTTTTAATTTTACTATATAATATATTGCAATCTTGTTCCTCAAGCAAGGAGTGCCACTTAAAATTATGAATGTTTTTGTCGATTTTGTTTTGCGATAAAAACGAAATTCTTTCCCAGTGTTCTGGGGCTTCTTTCCTTGCACTATATTTAATATTAACTGCAGTTAAAAAGTGATCCGCTGTAGTAATATTATTACATACACATGAGGAAAGAGAATCGCTTTGTTTACATCCACTGTTAAATCGGACAAATATGTGGTCTAACTTGCCGAGTAACTTTTCCTGCTAAAACTGCTTCTCTAGTTACGTCACAAATACATTTGATTAAATAATTATCCGACATAAGCCATAATAATAGGGTTTTGATTTTGAATTTGGGTTTTCTTTAAAAAAAATAATAAAAAAATCTCCTATAAGTAAAACATTTTCTTTGGGGCTTATAGTATGCAGAATGGCAGATATTTCATTAAGAAATTGTGGTTGGCTAGAGTTGGGGTGACGGTATATTGCTATGATGTTTAAAATACTCTTGTTTGGAAGTGTCATAGAGCCAAGGGCACATTCAAAATGATTTGTTTCTATTGTTTTCTGTTGAAATGTGAATTCATTTCGAACATATAGCAATATACCTCCTCCAGATTTTTTAGTTCGGCAATAGTTGTAACAATTAAATCCAGGAATATTATACAGACAGACAAGATTCGGTGTTATAGCCGTTTCACATAACATTAACACATGAATATGCTTCATTTACAAATACATATTATTATAATTACTGCCCGTGCTGTGTGTTAGTGGTAAAATATGCATTGAAAAAATATATAATACATAAAAGCATCAAAGCTGTATGGGTTTTTATAAAACCTCACATTCAATTGTGATCGTGCTAGCAAGTGCTAGTAAGTCGATTGATTACCGATATTGTTGATACAAACTGTTGATCCGTCTGACAATTATTTTGAGGCGGGTTTAGATACCGCCGCCCCGGGAACCATTCATTGAATAACTATACAATGGGTTTCCCCAAGTGGTTCGCTACGTTTAGTGATTTAGCAGGGGTGGCCGGGTTCATCGGGTGCTTCAGGATGTGCCTGCCCACCAGCTGCGTGGCGTGCCAGATCGGGAGAGGCTGGTTTAGGGAGAACCTTTGACCTCTCCAACTGGTCTCTTTTGACCTGATCCCTAGATTCCCACCCACCCCTCATACCGTATTCCTTCCCAGAACCCCCTCTCCTTCCTTTCCCTTTACACAGTTTCTCAAAAGATGACGTAGGACGTGTTGATATGTTTTTTTTTTTTAAATCAGATAATGACATATTTGCATAATCTCGTATCGGGGAGTTTGACGAACCCTGGCACAGATGTATTCAGTGTTGCCAAGTTAGCGTATTATATGCTAAATTTGGCATAATTACTCCATGTTTAGCATAACTATTATGCTTTTAGCATATAGCATATTTTTACAGAAACATGAAAATAATAAAAACCAATTTTTTAACTAACAAAAATGATATCGAATGAAAAAATGGTGTCTCATTGGAGAAACATAGTTGGAATAATAATAACATAATGGGAATCCTTGACTTCCACTTTAGAGTTTTGGAATGAAGTCATGCAATATAAAGATGAAGCTAAAAATAACCCCTTCGATGATTTATGTCAGTTTGCAATGTCTATTTTAACATTGCCGCATTCAAATGCGGACATTGAACGTGTATTTAGCCAAATGAGTCTGGTCAAAACAAAACTCCGAAATCGTTTGGCGGTGAGAACCCTGAATGCCATTTTGTACGTGAGATTTGGCCTAAAGAGAGCAGGAAAGTGCTGTTATTTTTACACTGTTCCTGACGAAGTACTACGCTGCATTGGGACCAAAGAAAGTTGTTACGACTCCGTCTCTCAGCCTTCTACATCAGCTGCTTTTAATGAAGAAGAAGAAGATGAAGATATTGATATTTTATTTCTAAGTTAGATTTATGTTAGCTTTTTTTGGCATTTTTAAAGTAATTTAGCATTTTTCTGGCATATTTTACCCATCACTCTATTTCTCAATAAATACTAAGTTAAATTTATGTTGGCTTTTTTTGGCATTTTTTAAAGGAATTTAGCATATTTCTGGCATATTTTTCCCATCACTCTAGCATATTTTGAAGTAGTTGAGTTGGCAACACTGGATGTATTGCTGAAGTCAATTACGTGATTCTTTCCGGTCCACCTATTTTAAACAAATTTACACGACAAAAAACTTCACAAAATAGCAAAAAATCTCTACCTGACCAAGGCAAAGAAAGAATGTGAAAATTTACCGAGAGGCATTTTTATTTTTCAATGTGAACACCGCACAAGAGTCCCAAATGTGCGGAGGCAGTTGACTTTGGCATCCTATCTGTAGGAGTGAAAAGAAGGAAAATATCTGGCTAAACAGATACAAAAAAAAAATTCTAAACAGAAGAATTTTTTATATAAAATATTGCTAATTTATTAAAAGTATCTTCAATTATTCATAATCCGGATAAAAATGTGATTTCAGGCCTTTGACGATTGAATTGATAGGATTCCTAATAAACTTTCAGTAAAACACGAATCATGTGTTATCGCGATGTCGGAACAGGTGTTCAGAAAAATTCTTTAATATTTTCACATTTTGTCATTGCATAATATAATCGAGACAAAATCAGGTAGGAGCATGAACACGTGTTCCGATATATTAGGAATGTACTAAAAGTTTAATGTAATAAATAGTTGTAAACCGGATTTTAATAAATCAGTCATACACTTTTTTTCAATGCAAAACACAACTGAAGTCAATGTTTATTCTGAATGGCGGTCTTTCACCAGGCGATACTAAGAGTACTTACCGAGTTGAAACAAAGTGATGTCGTCAAATTACAATGGTTTTTGACTCCTAGACCACAGATGAAATGAAATAAATTATACACTAGTACAGCCCGCAATGCTTCGCTATTGCTTATGTCTTTAATTCGACTCCGTACCTCATTCCAGCGCAGAGATATTGCGGTAAGTATTCCTCAGGCATCCCCGATTTCTTCTACCATTCAAACCACTCTCTAAACACTCCCGGCACTTATAACAAAATTTGTAATACTTAAGCGATATCGGTCGACTACTTTTCGGTTTTGCGAACATAAACAAACATAAGCGGGTGACTTTTTATAAATAAAGATATTTTCAAAAAAGAAATCCTATATTGGAAAACTTTGGTTAAATTCGGGCACATACTCACGTCCACAACAAGCTTATTTTCATTAATCTCTTAAAACTGAACAGATACATTCTCAACAAAAGTTTATCTTTTAAAAAATATTAAAAAATCAGACATATTTGGTTGATTCAGCATTATTTGTAAATATCTTCTTAGATAAAATAGCAATTAATTACGCATTTTGATTTATGCCAAAAGAACTCCGGTACAAAGTCAAAAGATAAGCTTATTTGAATCCATCTCCAATGTCATGTTTTTTTTATGTCTAGACTATGTTATGAACACTGAACAGAAATTACTTGGAAGCGTAGCCCCAGATAGGCCAGTGAAATTAATTTAAGGCGATGCACTACGTAGTAATGCAAAATCACGTGTTTTTGGTTTGAAAATTTGGTCGCCTAGAAATGTTTCAGATGCTTTAATTAAATACTGCGAGTAGAATACACCCTGGCCTTTGAAATAATCGAGTATTTTTTAGATAAGTCTTTTTATAAGCCCAGAAAAAAATAATGTATAAGGCCTATGAAAACTGTTGAAAGTTCAAAATTTCCTACTTACGAACCCATTTTCGGTTATGATTGTATTGTATAATGTGGCAAATTAAGTTATCTATAAAATGATCGAAAAACATTTAAATATTTGTGCCTGAGCATCCACAAAAGAAAATAAAAGGCACTTTTTGGCCATGTTTTTTTCTTGCATAAATCAAAAAAGGTGGATGGTGTTAAGCGGGAATTTAAGCCTTATCGCCATCTACATAAGGTGTGTTATTGATAGCGACTCGATTCAAAATATTACACGACGTAGTGGATTTCCTTAAATAATTAAAGTAGCAATAAATGTGTAGTTATTAAAATTGTCTATATACGGGCGCAAACAAATAATTCGTCTTAATATTTTAGGGGCCGTTCAAGTATTTTGTAAGCACTATAGGGGGGCAGGGGGGTCTTTGCTTTGCTTATTTTTGACGACATGGAGGGGTGGGGGGGTCGAGATAGTGATTACGTCAGCACTGCTCAGCAGTAGTTATTTTTTTTTTACACATTGGCAACCTTGAAAACCGAATACATATTCGGGGATTCCCACAAATAATTAATACGTTTAAGTACTCGCTTAAAAAACAGAATACATTGACAGAAAAATGTATATAGGTACCAATTTTTACGTAAGCATGGGAGGGGGGGTAAGAGCTTTGCTTACTTTTGGTGACAAGGGGGAAGAGGGGGTAAATAATTGTAATAAATCTGCTTACGTAATACTTGAACGGCCCCTTAAAGCATAACTTTCAAAAGTGATTAAGAAGAAATTACGTTTTTTGATATTGCTTGATCAATTTCACCAAAACTAGGGAAAAAGTGAGCTCACTTCGGGAAAATGCCCATAACACACTTCCGTCGGGTTTATCTTTGAGTACTTACATATGAATGGTCGGTGTACCTGTAATGTGTAAATTGCAAGAAACCAAATGTAAAAAAAACATCGACTAATAAAGGATTAATAATTTTAGCATTTTTTACGTCAAGATTTGTGTTTTTTACATGAATAACCAAATCTCAAGTTATCCGGTCACCGTCGCGTCGCACAGTGGGCTGAAAATCGCCTTTCATAGTCATAGAGACTTGAATTTTCAAGGGTATTTTTTTTGGCTAGAAATGGATTCTGCTGATCATTACTATGCTATAAAATTTCGTATGAAGCAATTGCGTTATTTTAAAATAATTTAAAATTATTTTATTTGTATTTTTTGACATACTTCGGATATGTAAAGCATTTAAGCATTACAATGAATCATCAACATAAAAAAGTTTTTTTTTATAGTTGAGGATTTAAAAAAAAAAAATCGCAAGTTGCGCCACAGTACAAAGTATGTCAAATAAATAGTAGTACATCTGTGTGTAAGGATAGAATGGCCAATCTTATGATTCCAGAGATAACCTCATTTTTAATGTCAGTGCCATACAAATTTTTCTTAAAAAAATTATAACTCCTTCATTTGTACACGCAATTGCTTCGTACGAAATTTTATACCATAGTAATGATCAGCAGAATCCATTTCTAGCCAAAAAAAATACCCTTGAAAATTCAAGTCTCTATGTCTATGAAAGGCGATTTTCAGCCCACTGTGCGTCGTGTCGTCTGTTCGAGTGCGTATATTTCTTCCTAACTTTGCGCGTAACAGAAAGAAAGGTTACAACGGAGCGGAGCTGCATGACCGTTGTACATACCGTACTGTCAGTGTCAAGTAGACAGTAAAACTTTCCTCGTTAGCAAAATCAAGTACTAGACGTAAGCAATCACAAAGTAATTTATTTTCATACGCACCTACAATACATCATCAGTATTAATTATAAAGATTCCCTAATACGCCGCTGCAGCGTTGGTATAGCTATACGAGAAAGAGGTATACTGCTTGGGTCAACATCTTTACTCATAATAATATTCATGCAAGATTTTTTAGACTGACACCACTTTGTTCCAAACCTCGAAAACAGAAGTCACTTTCGCATTTCGCGTTCTGTTTCTAACTTCACGTTTCTTCGGATGACGTTTGTAATGTCATTGAGCTGGTCTGTTTTATGAACAGCATCGAAATATTCGAAATCCGGCCAATTCGATTATGCGTCCCGTATTTACTTTGGCAAATCGATATTTCGATTTAAAATATTCATCTGGTAGTGCTGCAAATGGGTATTACCAAAGTGCATTTTAATTAAATAATTAAATTGGCGCCATCTATAAATAATCAGTATAATAATTTTAGTAGATTATAACGTACATTGGGTTTAACCTTAAATCTTTTTCTTATCTAAGTCCCCCTTTTTCGTCGTTAACATATATACAAAGACTATTTACAAAGGAAATTTGCATTGTTTATATTATCTCATATACATTATTATTATCATTATCCCTCGCCGTTCAACCTCTCATACCTGACAGCGTATGTACATTATACAATGTAACTCTTCTTGCATTACGGGAATAGAATTCTGAATCATTTGCAAGTGAATTTATCAGGGTTAGGATTCCTGGTAGGTATTGGGAGAGTAAACTCCCTTTTGAGGTAGGCAACAAATTACGCTATACGCATCATGGCTTGGTCTATTTTAGCACATCGCTTGCCGTACACTACCAATGGGAATGTATGGCGAGCGATAAGCTGAAATAGGCCAAGCCACCAAAATATAGTGCGCTTATAGCGTGGTCTATTACAGGCTTTATGGGAAAGGAAAGAAGCAACCGCAAGCGGCGTTTCGCGTCATTTGCTGTTGCTTAGTTCCTTTCCCATAATTCGAGGCTCGGCTCGTTTTTCGGCTCGCAAATGTATTCGCGACATAATATAACCTCACTTCTTCTGTTCTTCAATAACCAGATATTTATTTTTTATAAATTCATGCTGATCTCATCGAAATTTATTGTTGCAGTATTTCAAAATATTCACAATAAATAATAGCATTGTTATTATATGCTTACGAGGACGCTACCGGACTTGCTTTGTGACAAATTTCAAAATGAAAAATCTATCTTCCTTTCCAACACCAATTCCTTTGTATGTTTTTTCTGTACATAAATTTACTGACCACTCTAACCTCTATTGTTGTTGAAGTTAGAATAGCGGTAAACGGTAGAAAATATCCATTATTATTTGTACACACGTAACTACCGTAAAATATCGAATGAACCACGTATTTTGTAGAAACCAAATGAAAAGCCAAAGATTTAAAATAATAGGAAATATTATACATCATAATGCATAATTAATTTATGCAATGAGGTCTTTTGTGTATCAGAGACAGCTTTTAACACAAAATAACCTCAAACCAGTGGTGCTGAATAATAGTTTTCAACACAAAATGTCAAACGTCAAAATTGATAGACAAAAATGTATTATTACGATAATAAAATTAGTGTTAAAAGTTTAGTGCACTCACCACAAAGAAAAGTCTTACTAGATAAACAGGAGCACTAATTCAACATTTTCACTACCATGCACTTTGTTGTATTTTAATTAAAAATACAAACAAACCTCACACCGACCACAGAAAACGCACCCACTGCGCAGCTTTTAGAACTGAAGAAAAATATGGCAATCGCCACTCTCTGCCAACTGCCAGGGTTGCCTACGCATACGTTCTAAAATACCCACAATAGGTGCTCAAAATCCCTAAATTGGGGAGAACGAAATACCAAATTGAAACAAAATTCTGTTGAAATTAGCATTTTTTATTACCTACAAATTATTTTTTATTATTATTTTATTATTTAAATTTGTTTGAAATTTTTTTGCTAAAGACAACGAACAAAGAAGGCACATTTTTCACAATTATTGTGAATATTTTTAATATGGTAGTATAATCAAGAAATGTCCCGAATCCCCCAATTTTCCCCACAATAAAGTTCTCCCCGCAAAATACCCAATTCTTGAAAACCCAAAAATTCACGCAATTTGAGGAATTCTCCACGAACTGGCAATTCTCCTCCTGCACCAGACCCAATTGTAAATCATAATTCCGGATCGATCTCTTCGGACGACAAGATCGTATTTTACATTAAAATGTCATGCGATAACGGGCTCTACAATAGATTTCTTTAGAGTTTATTATCGCATAACTAGATTGTGTCTGATGAAACTTTGTCATTTCTAGTAGTCGTTATGGCATACGTCACCAGAAACTATTTGATATAAATTAAATAACCAGTAATTATTGATCGCTGACCACGCTTCATACGATTTTTTTAAATAAAACCTTTTGATTCACCTTAATTTCTATAAAAAGGAACTATCTACATTTGGGAAATTTTTAATTTTAGCATTCTAATTTTTAATTACGTAAATTAAACAAATTTCCAATGATGATATTATCTTATGTTGGAATCATGTTGGAATTCATAACATTTTATTGATTCTATACGAGTGGCTAGAAGAAATTTTATTACCATTTACTCTATTCAAATTAGGTGGGTACTACTTTGGCGGAACTCAGGAAATAAAATAAAATTTAATATAGTTATTAAGGTATGTTTTTGAATAAAAACCGCGGGGTAAGGGAGAAAATTCATGAATATACCAAAACCTATTTAATTTTTGTAATGACGTGTAACATTCTTTGTCATTTAATTATATAAGTATTTTATTACCCAAATCATTAAAGACAGAGCTTTAAAGAAAAAAAAGTAAAATAAATAACATTATATTAAATCCATTCTGGTGTAAGAAAAAAACCAAGGCGCACAACTCATACCGCTTGGAGGCGTATGTTGCCACCAGCATGTAAGGGAAATGTCAAAAGTTATTATTAATATTATAGGGTATTTGATTCCAATTCAAGATATCAAACCATCATAGTTATATACCCACCGCTCACGAACTTAAAAAGCCCTGGACAGAGCATTAGTGCGATTTTGTATGAATGGCATTGAAGCCAAATCTAAGGTGAGGGGAAATTACTTGGAGAGAATTCTGTCCAAAACAGTTCGAAACCAAAGTCCAAGACAATTGTTTTGAAACGTCATTGAACAAGGATATCAGAATTCATGGATATCAAAGCAGTCACGTCATTGGTCAGAATACATCGATATCAAATCAGTCACGTCATTGGTCAGAATGCATCGATATCAAATCAGTCACGCCCATGGTCAGAATGTATTCGAAAACATAAACCACATCCGAGAAATATCAAACGATCTCGGATTGCTTGACAAACGAGATATTATGCCCGTGGGTACATTGTGTTACCTACTACCATAGACATATGAATATTAGTAGACCTGCCCTAAGTGATTAAAAGCGTATTATCCCCACTCCCCATACCGGTTCCATTGAGCCGGCTGGGCTCGCGTTTGGCCTCAAATGAAATTTGAAAACGTGACGTCATCATTCTTGTGCGAACTATGGTCGAGGCATCATCGGTTCATTTTACTAAATAACACGGCAAAATTTTGACTTGTACTATGAAAACTGGTAAAAATAGATGTGAAAAAAGAGAATAAACCCAATTGTCGTATTACATTCCATATATAAGCATTATTTTACTTTATTTTAAGCATATTCACATCGTATAATATGAATCAGTTGTTACTATCACATAGAGAAACGTCTGGACGCGAAACACAAAGCTGGTTGGTTGCTGGGAAGTAAATTATGAACATTTATAAAAGTGTCTTAACTAAATACTCTGAAACTAACTACGACTCTGAAAATAAAAGCTGCCTTACTTTGCCGAATTTGGACTTCGCAAATTTGTTCATAACGTGGCGAGTAATTTGCGCTCCCATGTAAAAATGTCTATTCATTCAAAGCAGATTTTACTTTTAAGAAGTAAATGGTGATATTATAATGCGAGATGCCTATTTACTGTCAGATTGATTTATTGACGAATCACAGTCAGCTTCACTCGTTCCCTCGTTCCCTCGTTCTTCAACAGTTGATTTTACCCCTCGCCCATATCTTCTCGTCTATTAATTCCTATGTCTGTGCCTACTACCCAATATAATTTGATATCCACTGGGATTACGCAATTATTCTTGGCTAATTGTCAAATGTTGGGTGTTTAATTAGGTTATTATCTATGAACCAAAGAAGTATGTGAAAAATTAAATAATATTTTTTAATGAAGCTAATAATTAATATTTGTAATATAACAATTGTTTTTTTTTTAACTTTAAATATATTTATTAAATAATTAATCAATTTACAGAGTATAATCAATAATGTTAACAAAGATAATTCATAAAATTAGTTTTCACTGCTTTAGATTTTTTAATGTTCCTCTTCTATAGAAGCTGGCGCTTGTGTCTAGAAATAATAAAATTTTAATTTAAAAGGATTTACGACGCCCGTTCATCTAGTGTGTATAAAAAATGGCATTCCGACTTATAATAAATAGAGAACGAGAACTTATAGTAAGTAGAGAACGAGCTGTGTAGTGATAGTAGGTATAGAAAATATAGTATTGGCTACATAGACATATGTTCCTATGTCTGTGATTGGCTAGCACTTCTCGACATGAATGATTAAAAAAATACAGAGCTGTCTGAAATGATTTTTTCTAACAAATAATTGTTACATCGAAAAAAAATATTGGCAAGATACATTCCCAATGACAAATTTGGTTGTGCATTCTACGTAAAAAAATTCTTGGCATTTTTATGCAATATTATGCCTTTTCTTTATATTGGGGATATAATTATGAGAGATTATGAAGTTATTACAATAAATGGCGGTCTCCCTAAAATGAGATTTATATTGTACAAAAGGTGAGTGATGGACGAGTGGTTACGATTCACCTAAGGTGGTTGCACAGACGGTTGATGGAATTAATCATTATTTCACGAAAATTAAAAAAAAATAATAATAATGGATTGTTAAAATAGCAAACAAACCTCGAATCAAAATCGCTCTAAATTATTACGTAAATAAAAAAAAAACAGATGATATAAATAAATTTTACATATTTTTATGACTTTTCATATGAATAAATTAAATGTGTAATTAAGAAGGCGCATTTTTTGTAAAACACATAATTTATTTATATTATTTTGGTAAAATGTGAAGTTTTAAAAATATACGAAAATAATACTAAATAGCACTGTTTTACATAATCTTAAATTCCAACCGTCGTATATTATTTTCATTAAGTTGAATCAATGTTTTGTAAAAAATGTGTTAAAACGGTAGTTTTAGGTAAAAGTTTACCTACTTACAGTGCCCTCGAGAAAAACGAAAGCGGCGCCATATAAATTAGCCCAATATTAATATTATTGTTACGTAGTGTAAGTGCTGGAAGAAGTAAATACGGGCGCAGTGACGGCACAAGCCTAAACCGCGTGAAAAAAGCGTTTCGGTCGTAATTTGAAATGTGAATATTCAAAACGTTGTTGAAAGGATATTCCTGGAGTATTTTTTTTTTGTATATTCTAGTTTGTAATTTTTATCTATAATTTTTGGTTAAAAAATTAAAAGATTGTACCCTAATAATTGTTCTCGAATTGCTCCGCACTTAGGTACATGAACGAGTGGTTTGTCTCTAAATATTATTACTATTACCATTATCCATAGATATGCTAATAATAGTGGATCAACTTGTTTCATACAAAAAGCACGGAGTTATCAATGTACTTAGTGTCACTTAGTGAGCGGCAGAGAGTTTAAACTCCGATCGAAAATTGGAACGGTACAAAAGACACGGTAATCTCTATGGCTTGTGACGTCATATTGTTGCCTAACCCTTTCCATATATAAACCCTGAATGGCCTGAATGCCTTTGGAAAAAACCATAGAAAGCTGAGTGGTAAATCTATGGTTGTTTATTTTGATCTCGAACTACACCGTTGTCGCGTTTTGTCGGATTTTTAATAAATTGTTTATTCAATATTAGCAATATATCCGTCAAATATGATTTAAGATTTTCTCGGCCAAAAGTATTTTTGTTATTTGTTTTTGGGGTGTTATGCCGTGTTGGAAAAAACAAATGAAAAAAACGTTGTTTTTCGAAACGTTGGCTAAAGAAGGAGTTAACGTAACACGGCATAACACCCCAAAAACAAATAACAAAAAGATTTCCGTCAGTTTGTTGCGCTCATTTCTCAATCGGAAGCAAAAGGCCGAGTGGTTCGTTATGAAATTACGCGTTGCCAACGCTTAATCTTGACATTTCGAATACAAGTGTTACGACCAAGTGTTTGTAACCAAAAAACAGACGAGAATCTCTCTTTGTTTTGTTTCTAATTTGCTAATTTGTAATAGCAAATGTAATTTAAATTCACCGCAGCAATGAATTATTTTCTTTTTCAGACAGTATCCGCGTTCCTGTCAGAAATGTGCGTATTGTGAGGCCGTACTGGATGGTGATTATATCATGGTAGGTATAGTTCCATCGTTCTTCCTTATCTCCTTATCTTCCTTATCCATTAATGATTTAACCTGTATCTATAATTTATTGTCTTGCTGAAATAAAAATACTTAACATGTAACCGAGTTTTTCTTTTTCCTGTCGTGAGGTAATATTTCGACATTTCAAATATTTTTATTTTAGTTGGTAGTTTTAGTATAGTAGGCTCCGAATAAGAATTATATTGTACATGGTCGCGCTTTTTTTGAGTTTCCTCTATCCTCTTAGATGGTGTGTGAGGTAGTGGTGTTGCAAACATTTATTTATTTTATTTTAAATGCACATTTATAGTTATACATAACCAATAATATATATACACTTTATTTTATTTTATTAAGTAATAATCGCGTTTTTGAACTGTTGAATATTTAATTGGAAAATATCTACATCAGGGGACAGGTAATTTAGTAACAGAATCATTTTTCCGAGCGGCATTACTAATGTTAAGCTAGTTCTGCATTTTGGAACGACAAAGGTTCTGTGCCTGCGCGCTCTTGTGTAATTGTCGGGGACATAAAACTCATGTTTTTCTATTATATCGGGAATACAGATGTTACCGTTTAGAAGTTTATATGCTGTTGTAAGCAAATCAGTTTTCCTTCTATCGGTGAGGCTATTAATACCCAGCATGCCGGACAAAAAGGATGATGGATATAACCAGGGATAATATCTGAAGTCTCTAAGATATAAATATCTCAGAAACTTATTTTGTATTTTGTCTATCATTTGAGAGTAAGTTAAATCCATTGGTCCCCATATTACAGAACCACTTTCCAAAATGCTACGTACTAAACTATAGTATAGCACACGAATCGCGGCAGAGCTGCAAAAATGTCTGTAGTTGCTTAGCACAAATCCTAGCATTCTTAAAGCTTTGTTGCATATCGTTTCTATGTGGACGTGAAATGTTAGGTGCGTATCAAATGCGATTCGCGAATCTCTCGAAATAACAATGTGCTGAAGAGATGAATAAGACATTCTGTAGTTAAAGTAAATCGTTTTGTTTGCCTTGGTGTATCACATAATGGAGCATTTCTTAATATTAAATACTAATTTATTGGTATGACTCCATTCGACCATAGAATTCATATCACTTTATAGGTGCCAGCAATTTTACAAAGATTTTATTAAAAGGAATAGTTTTATGTCATCCGCGAATAACCAGAAAGAAAGAAAATTAGAAAAAGAACTATAACTACTTTAAAAAGAATTATTAAAGAACTTTTTATGCAATTGTAAATGTCGTTGATAAATAGCGAGAAAAGTAAGGGTCCAAGATTCGACCCCTGTGGAACTCCAGATTTTGTGATGAAGTTGGAAGAGTGGAAAATACCATTAGTTACGTATTGTTGTCTATTTGAGAAATAACTTACAAATAGACATTGAAGTTTCGCATAAATCCAAATTAGGCAAGTTTATTTAGGAGAATAAGCGGATCTACTGAATCAAAGGCTTTTTCGAAGTCGTTGTATGATACATCTACTTGATTGTTACTTTCAAGAGCTTGAGATATGTACTCCGTAAAAACCATTAGATTAGACACCAGACCTAAAACCGTGTTGCTAGTCAATTATAAAGAGTTCAACTTGGGTATAAATGCATTTATGAATTAGTTCAAACAACTTGGCTGGAGAGGATAGGATCGCCACTGGTTTGTAATTAGAGACTGAAGCCTTGGCACCAGTTTTATGTAACGGTGTAACTTTAGACACTTTCCACAGGTCTGGGAATATTTCGGAGTTAAGTGATATATTAAGAATATACGCGAGAGGTGTTAATAAGGGCTCAAAGCATCCGTTTAACACGAATGACGGACTAAGATCCGGTCCAAAAGAAGTTTTGGATTTTAATTTTTTTAACAGCAGCGGTGATGTCAATGTTTGTGATATTTTGAATATCAAAATTCTGTGCTATTATTGGCGTATTTTTTCCAGGTATAAAAAGATTTCAAGTCCGCAGCTTCCTTACTATAAGTTGATTTAAAATAGTTTGCAAATGCTTCTGGAACATCTGCTTCTGAGAAAGACAGGTTATTCCAAGTAACATGGTCAACAAACCTGCCATCACTTCTTCTGGACGAGATATACTTCCAGAAAGATTTGGGATCGTATTTGATATATTTTTCAATAGAATTAATACATTCTACATGTGCTAATCGAATACTGGGTTTTATTTTTGTTCTAAGTAGACAAAACATTTCCCGTTCACTCACCATTCCATTTTTCTTCCATTTTTTGTAATGTTTGAATTTGAGTTTTATGTCGCTAACAACCTCACCAGAAAACCATTTAGGATATTTTCTACCATTCCTTGGAGTGCGCTTAATTTTGAAGCACATATCAAAATATTTATAAATTATGGAATAGAAAAAGTGTGTCGCTAAATTAACATCATTTATGTCTTTCAAAGGTTGCCAGTCATGAGATTGTAAATGGCAATAAAGTGCTTTAAAATGGCCATGTTCGAAGTTCTATCCTCGCCTGACACTATTTTCAACATAATAATTGTCTAAATATTGGCATATCTATGGTTACATACGGTAAAAGAGGACGTTTGTTTCATACAAAAGCCTGAATATATGGATGATATAGTGAGTGGTTTATTGTTGCCAGCGAGCGAACATTAAAATAACGAGACCTTCCACGGAAAAGTAAAGAGCAGGGTCTGATTTCGCTTTTGTAATGCCCCGTTCTGACAGAGCGATTTTAGTTGAACGACTTTTATTGAACGACAAAAATTGAACAAGATGTCGTTCAGATGTTTTAATTTAACTCGAACCGATTTTGTTAATCAAGTTGGCGTCAAGTGAAGTCATCGCTGCGTGCGTCCCTATGATTTCGGACCTTTTACGGAACGAACTTTAGAATATGAAAAAGCACAAAAAACTTCGTATAAGGGCTAAAAAATGGAAAAAAATTATAAGGATATAATTATACGGCGTTAGAAGATACCGAAGGCTATCGCAATCATTTACGAATTTCGGAAGAACAATTTGATGTACTGTTGTCTAAGATTCTAGAAAAAATCCGAAAACAGGTCACAGTTATACGCGCGTCTGTCCCGGCAAAAACTAAGTTTCAAATTACTCTAAGATACCTGGAAAAGGGGGATTCTTTTTCAAATCTGGCATATATGCACAGAGTTCCAAAAATACGATATCATTGTTTATAAAAGAAGTGTTCGTTGCAATAGTTGATGCCCTAAAATTTGTTATGAAGATAAAAAAATAATTATTTTTAAATAATAATTTTTTTAAATATTCAGAGACGTGTTATTTAATAAAAATAACTACTTAGTTATAGAAATATTTCAAAAATAATATTAATTGCAATGTCACGGGCATTTTTAGGTTTGTAAACTTCTTGCTTCTGATCCCAAAGATAAGAATAACTTTGGTATAGATCCATAAATCTAAACATCATATCATCTATCCACTTAATACATTTTTTCATCGAAGTAGATATTACGATGGTAGGAATTAGGTACGCGTAAATAAATCATTCAATAGAGATGTTTAACGTCTACTTTCGACGGCAGGTAACGCAGGGAACTAAAAATCGCAAGCGACTTGAAACATATGTTCACACGTTTCGATTAGGCGGGAAAATCGAAAGATGACTCATACTTGAACAACAAGTAGACGAGCTTTCAACTTTCATCGTTCAACTAAAAACTTGATCAACTCTGTTGAAAGGTTGTTCACACTTGTCGATTAGCTTTCAAGTGTCATTCAACTCCGACTTGATCAACTAAAATTGCTCTGTGTGAATGGTATACAGGGTGTCCGGGGGTAAAGTGCAGTAACTTCGTGGGGGGATTCTACATGATCGTAGGAGTAAAAAAGACAAATAACTTTTTCCGAAATTCCAATTTTTTCTTTTTCATACAAAAAGACATACCTGCTAAAAAGCCATAGTGTAGGTGCAAACTTACCCGATAAATTCGCAAGTGTGAACGTGGCAACGTTGCATATTTGTGAGTGGCGCGTATCCATGGAAACCGCATGTGAATTGTAAACAATAACAACACAGAGTTCGCCGTATGTTTTGATATTTTACCAAATTCAAAAAGAGAACTGCACTAAAATCATTTTACACTTTTTATTATAAAAAATATTAATAACTAATTGAACACTTAACTAATTTCATCGCATTTTACTAATTTAAAATATTTTCAAAATGTCCACCTTCTGCTTGTAGGCAAGTATGTAAACGTACAGTAAAATTATTTATAATTCGTACATTGTGGCGTATTTCATCTGCGGCTTCGTGAATACGTAACCGGAGATCTTCGACGTTATTTACTTCTTTGGCGTAAATTTTATCCTTCATCGCACCCCAAAAGAAAAAATCTAACGGTTTCAAGTCTGGAGAACGCGCCGGCCATGGCGAAGTACTCCCTCGTCCAATCCAACGATCTGGGAATTGTTCGTCTAGGTAGCGACGAACGGCAAGTCCGAAATGTGGTGGAGCTCCATCCTGTTGAAACCACATTTCACGTCTTCTATTTAAATCAACTTCTTCCAAAAGAACGGGAAGGTCATTCTTCAAGAAATCCAGGTAATTTATTGAATTAAGCCTAGGTGGCAACACATGCGGTCCTATAATTTGATTGTTAATAATTCCATCCCAAACGTTAACGGAGAATTGAACTTGATGGTGCAACTGCCTTACGGAGCGCGGGTTTTCTTCCGCCCATTCATGCAAGTTATGCAGGTTTATCACACCAGTTCTGTTGAACTGGGCCTCGTCCGTCCAAAGGATGTTCCCAATGAAGTTCGGGTTATTAAGTTGCTTACGAAGTAGCCACTGACAATATGCAATCCTTGATACGGGGTCACGTTCCAGAAGGCCTTGCACGCACCGATAATGGAACGGGTGCATTCCGTACGTCTTGAAGAGATCCCAGATAGAACTCTTAGGGACACCAGTCATTGCGGAAATTCTACGAAGCGACAATGTAGGATCATTTACAATTGTAGCCATGATGAAGTCTTCGTCCGCTATTGGTAAATTAATAGCATTGTTGTTTCGGGGTCTTCGGCCAATTCCCTGTTCGCGAATAAGTGCATGCGTTTGAACAAAAACACGAGCGTTGGGCACATTACGATTCGGAAAACGACGTGCATATTCCTGGCGCGCCGCTTCGGAATTTCCACCATGTAGTCCATAAAAATAATGAATATCTGCCCGTTCTTCGTTGGTAAAGCGAGGCATTGTCACAATAATTCAATATTAAAATTACGCACAAAAGAAACACATTTTTAACAGTTAGGTTACTCTTAAACTAAATAAAACTCGATGTTTAAGGAAAACACGCACCGAATAAAGATGTACTTTTTAGTAAGACTTAAACACTAGATAAAGACACTAAATTAACAAGTTTTTATTTAAATGAGACTTTTAACACTAGATAAATTAAATTTTCAAAGTTGTTTACTTCGCGCGTCAAATTAGGTGACACATTACATTCAAAGCACAGACGTTTGTTTACTGAATTACGATTTACTAATAGCGGGGGGTGCAGGAGGGGGTGCGGGGGACAGTTTACCAGCTGACCGACTGAATTCGGGTGCCGGGGGTAGCGGGTATTAGTTACCGGGGCGCGGATGTAGATTTGGCAACGACGAAAAAAATAATGCCGTCTACGCACGTCGGAGAAATTTTTCGTTATTAGCTTAAAAGTACACCTAAAAGTTGGAATTTCAGAAAAAGTTATTTATCTTTTTTACTCCTACGATCACGTAAAATCACCTACCGAAGTTACTGCACTTTACCACCGGACACCCTGTATAACAGAGTCGACCAGAGGGGTATAACTCCGATCGAAAATTGAACCGAATTATTGTGACGTAATATGTTTGCCTAAGGACGGGTTGTTTCGGAGAATCTGAACAATTCATCAAATTTCAACGTTCATTTTCAAGTTCTGTGAAAGATTTTTTCAAGTTCTGTTTTTATTTCAGTTTTTCAAGCAACTAGCCTACAATGATATAAAAACAGAACTTGAATAAGTCTTTCACAGAACCCGAAAATGAACGTTGAAATTTGATGAATTGTTCAGATTCTCCGAAACAACCCGTCCTAAGTATATCCACCAATGAAAAACTCTGAACATCTATGGAATAAACTTTCAAAGCTTTTCATTGGTGTATAGAATAATAAGTAGGCTCCGAATGAGAATTTTGATGTCTATATATTGCCATATCTATGTCTTATTAGGTCCAATTTGTTTCATACAAAAAGCCCGAAGTCATCAATTAGTTTATTTAAGCCCGAAGTCTGGGGGGTATAACTCCGCTTAAAAACGTCAACACAAACTGTTTGTGACGTCAGCGATGCTTTTTTTTGTTTCTCGATAACTTTACCATAAGACTCGTGTACCAGAAAGAGAGGGTTCGCAAACCGTGTAATGCGTGTTCTTGCCGCTAGGTGGCCGACTCATGCTTCCCGCCATTTCACTTCCTCGCAAAAACTGTAAACAAAGTTTGACGGACGCCATTGTTTGTCATCATAACATTGTCAAACATTTTTAAATATCTGGTTGTGTGAAACAGTTGATTTATGTGTGAAAATGCCTACCGATAAAGTCCTTAAAACGTATTGTGTGAAAGGATGTACGGACAGAGACTATTCGACACAAGTTCCAACCATAACCTCTGAGAGTCCATTTCGAGAATGATGTTGGAGCTTGTGAAAATTTGAATACATAAATTTTCCAATCATAGCATCATATGCATCAGTTTGTGGTTGTCATATTAATATCAGCAGCCAGCGCGGAAAAAATTCGGTTTATGGGAGTCACTCGAATAACCGAAATTGAACTTGATTTAGACTAATTTAGGGCTGGGGAATCCGAATCTGTAAGAATTAGGTGGGGGTCGGCACTATTAACTGAGTTATAGGGTTTTGAAATTTCGTACGCGATACATAGAAAACCATGTTTTATTTATCAATTATGACATAAGAAAATCAAATTAATTACTTTTTAATAGTCACATTTCAGAAGTGCCAACCAAAAAATAAAAAGTGTTGCCATATAATAATAATATCAATGCATGGAAAATTCAGAAAATTAAATATCATTTGCCAGATTTGTAGTTTATTATTTAAAATCTTGTAAATATTAAATTTATATATATATATATATAACTTAACCTAACTGTGATTTTCTATAACAAAAAAATGACCCTTTAATAACGCCCACTCGCGTCCCCTTTAGAGTTTTATGCCAGTTTTCAAGTAGTTTGTGGGCTACGCTAGGTTTGTATAGACTGGTTTGTGATTTGATTCTAATACCTTTTTTCCATCTTATTTCCTGTTACAAAAAATTGCCCCTTTAATAACGCCTGCTCGCGTCCCCTTTAGAGTTACATCCCAGTTTTCAAATAGTTTGTGGGCTACGCTAGGTTTGTATAGACTGGTTTGTGATTTAATTCTAATACCTTTTTTCCATGGTATTTCCTGTTACAAAAAAACGCCCCTTTAATAACGCCCGCTCGCGTCCCCTTTAAAGTTATATCCCAGTTTTCAAGTAATTTGTGGGCTACGCTAGGTTTGTATAGACTGGTTTGTGATTTAATTCTAATACCCTTTTCCCATGTTCTTCTGCCTACTCTAACCCAAACTAAAAACCTAACCTATTTTTTAAAAAAATATTATTATAATATGGCAACACTTTTCTTTTTTTGGTTGGCACTACTGAAATTTCAAAAGTATTAAAATAGTTGTTAATTTGATTTTCTTATGTCATAATTGATAAATAAAACCTTTTTTTCTATGTATCGCGTACAAAATTTCAAGACCCTATAACTCAGTTAATAGTGCCGACCCCCACCTAATTCTTACAGTATCGGATTCCCCAGCCCTAAATTAGTCTAAATCAAGTTCAATTTCGGTTATTCGAGTGACTCCCATAAACCGAATTTTACCCGCCAGCGCAATCGCACTGGAGCATTAAAGAAGAACGCATTGCCTACCCTCAATCTTCCCGGCATTCAAAAATATGTTGATTTACCAAGAGAACTTCAGACACATGGTGGACCAAAATACAGGTTCGAATATATTTTTAATCTCGTTTTAAGCGTTTCATCCATAACTAATCCCTCAGGCAATTTTGGGAGAAATTAGAAACAGACAATTATTTTATTTTGGTTAATCTTAACCTCTCAATTTGCAATGCATTGGCTCAAGAGAACCGTCAAAATACAGATTCGGTGGAAAATATTTTCGAATTACGTTTTGTTTCAGAATAAATCGCTTTTTGAGTCTGAAGAATATTTCAGAAAATTGCCCAAGGAGTTTTTAACTTAACTTCACATGAGAATTGAATTTATTTTTGTTTTTAGATAGTATCCGTGTTCCACCAGGATCATACAGCACGTATTGTGATGCCCTCCACGACCATGTCTACACCCTAAAAGGTATTCTATACTACATCAGCCTATGTAATATAATAATATGTTTTGTTAATTCGGTTAATGTAATAATTATATTTATTTCAGAGCGTAACATCTCAACCAGCAGCGTACCCGTTGCTGCACAGGGGATGCTTGTAGAAAATGAAGGTACATATCTGTTTTATATTACTTAAAAGGGAATAGTTTTGTTTGTCTAATATGTCAATCTTTACTTCAATTTCTCAAGAACTATGAAATATTTTTTTCCAGAAATAAGTGCAGGACCCAGTCATGTCTTCTATGCAACCAGCAGCGTTGCTCTTGCTGCACAGGGGATGGCAGAACATAGATGTAAAATATCTTGCATAAGTGACCCATATGATCCCATAAATTCATCAATCCTAGCAAGCGAGTACCGTCCCACAGAGAGGTTTTGCTTAAATTATCCCACTAAGAAATTTGCTATCAACGCTCTTGAAATTCATTATGTCGTCGTGTATGTACTAAATTATAATTGCGAAAATTTATATCTTGTGCCCGTTATTAAAGAAACCATTGCCAAATATATATGTTTTAATTGGCTTAATTGTAACGAACATTAAAAAATTGATTCAATTCATTATCAAAATTACTGTACCATTTATAATCAATGCATGGTGTACCGATGTCAATAGAAAATTAATTGGCAAGGATACACGACCATACAATGGACCTGACTCCATGAAGAAAATGGCAGTACTGCGACATTTAAAATATGCTAAATATAGGAAGAAATGGTTTTCATAACTAATTTATTTTAATAAGTTAAAACCAATTAGGACCACAATTTTTTCCTATAAGCGTCTTTTAAATATCGTAGTACTGCCATGCTCCTCATCAAATCAGGTCCATGTATGGTTGTGGTTTATCCTTGCCAATTCATTTTCTATTGACATCTCTATATGAGTAGTAGAATAATAACGAAAAAATAAATATATAAGTCAAATATTGTTATCGTTTGTAATGTTAAGCCAAATATTCTCTGATGCGGCGTTTACATTATTCAGTTTGGCCGTATTAGTCTGCAGCCCATTTTCAGTCACCGACTAGTGTTAATAAAAAAATAGTCGAATTAGTTTATTTTATATCTAGTTTATATATAGTTATACTTTTTTATTACATACTTGACATCATAATGAATATTCTCTCAACACCATCTTTAAATTTATTTTGTGCATATATACTCTTGTATTTGGTGTTTTTATTTGTTATTATTATACCCTATTTATTTATCAGGTGCCAATATGTATTGTTAAAACAATAACCTTTGTTAAATTTACTTTACTGTTTACTCTGTTACATTCTTTATGTTGTGTACTATTCTTAAGTTAAAAATATCTAAAAGGCATATAAAGTTTTAAAAAAAAAGTATATACTTACTATTTATATATGAAAGGTATAAATATTTAAGTAATAAGATAAGTAGGAGGGAAACAAAAATAATAATAATGTAATTAGACGCTAATACAGCTAAAACAGTAGGTTGAATCGTTGACTGCCTTATTGACAATATTTTTTTCAATGGCGTTGGATGTTGAAAGAAAACAACTATCATTTCCAACAGCTAGTTATATATTAATACAGTAATTTCTTCTAAATTCACCTTCTAAATGTGTTTTGTGCTTATATTATTGTATTTCATGTTTATATTTAAAAAAATAAAATTATTGTACATGTAATTATGAGTTTGTTTTTCAGCTTCCTTCTGATAAAACGCTGTCCTGAGAAAATGAGCTGTAAAGGAAGATACTTTAAAGGTCATTTCTTTCTTAGGACAGGGCTTTGTCAGATGGGACCTTGTGGTCTTGGGTGACATTTTACTTATGTTTTAGGCTAATGAATTGGGTTTTCGGTAGGTTCCGAAGCAGAATTATATTGTCTATGGTTGCGCCTTTTTTTAAATTCCCTCTATCCTTTGTCGATGGTGTGGTGTGACGTCAGCGATGCGTGGTGTCTACAAATTTGCCAGATCTAAGGTTAAAACTTGACCGAACCAAACGTATGGAAAGAGGGCGGAGTTATCAATCTATAGATAGTTGATTTATGCCCGAAGTTATCAATCTATAAAAGTTGATTTATGGAGCCGACTAAACTGTCACATCGGTTTGTGTAGCGCTATAAATCAACATTCAGATTACTAGATTCAGGAATGAGCCTTGTGCACTTTAATCAAATACACAGCATATTGTTTATTTTGCTTTCGTAATTTTATGTATTCTTCCGTGGTATTATATATATTATGTTGCTTAATTTCAATATTTATTTATTCACGGTAATAATATTGTATCCTTAAAGGAACTTTTTCGAAAGCCTATTCAAAAATACATATCAATTAATTATTCCATAAAATAATAATACTAAGTACTTAGGTGTTATGGATTATTTTAGTTAAATTGTGTGAGATAATTCACATATATTTAAGAAGTTGTGTACTGTGGCATTCCAACTCCCGGCGAGAGTGATATATTTATGCTCCCGGCTATGTTGTGTGACTGGAGGTACCTAGTGATTACAAGTAAATGGCTAATCGAATCTGATTACTAAACATGACTAAAGCCATTTCAAGCAATCAGAGCGATACTGAGAGTATCTACTACACGTTGGCGTGAATAATAATGTAACAGTATTATTATCGTAGTAAAATTACGTGTGAAATAAATATTTTTATGATAGGAGATTTTGTGTGACAACCCTAAATATGTACAAGTATGACAGGCGTTTACTCGGCGTTCCCGTGTTTGTTATCGCAGTAAATAAATTATAACTCATTTACAAAAGTGGCTAACTGAATACCATGAAAAAATATTCGATCATGGAAACATGCGGAACTTTTTCGTGGGATTTAGGATTTGCAATTACGTGAATTACTTTATGTTTGATGATGTCCAATGTTGATACAAGACGGTTAACCTTTCAACGCCAGAGTGCGTTCTCAGGAAAATACAGAAAAAATGAATATCTCTTGATTTTGTGTAACAAATAGCCCGGTATTTTGTTTATCGCTTGTGAAGGATTGCAATCCTAATTCCAGCGACAAATACCGTAAATATAATGACAAATCCCATTTCAGCAAATTTATAAAATAAGTGGTGAGAATTGCCAGGTAGAGAGATGAATTTTTCTTGTGTTCTCTCTTGGGCACAACTAGTGATGTATAAATTCCAGGGAATTTATTACAGGGGAATATTCCCCTGGACGGGGAATTTTGATTTTAACAACATAATACCTCAAAAAGAATAATATTTATTAAATAAAAAATAAAATATACACAGATATGGTACATATAGAGCAGGATAGATCCATAAAAACTATTCCCATATATATAGGAATAGGATCCAAGAGAAAAATAACAAAAAAACACCAATCAAAATTATTTTAAAGTGAGTAGTATCTCTATATAATTGTATACTGTTCAGTATTAGTAGCCTATATACAAAATGAAACAAACACTTAGTTTTAAACGACTTTATTTTGAGGTATATTCGTCGACCGGTTTCGATTGGACCCAATCTTCTTTAGGACAATAAAATATAATACTAAATTATAATACAGAGCAAGGTATAAGGTAAACATAAAAGAAAGAGAACGTATGTAGTAGAGGGAGAGAACATCAAAGACTGGTTGGTGGAGGGGTAGGGGGAGGGGTTGGGGGAGGACCAAAGGAAGGGTGGGGGTTACGGGTTAGGTTGGAGCAAGGAAACAACTTTAAAATCGGGCTGTTGGTTAGTTCTATCTGTTTATTTAAAATTTGGGAATTATTTTTCGTTGATTTAGAAATTTCCAAAGCTTCTAAGTTATTCAAGCGTGTTCCTATTTTATTTTTATGAATTATTTGGACTCCCGTATTTTTATTAAATTTATTTATTTATTTATATATATATACGCCTAAAAAGGCTTTTACATAGAAGTGATACATGATGCAGTACAATAAGAGAATATGTATTATGCAGGAGATATTGACAGTAAATAGATGTAATCCATTTTAAAGAAAGAAAAAAAATAACATAAAGTAAAAAAGAAATTACAACAACATTACATATAAAACAAATCATTAAAACTAATTTACCAAAGCTATTCTAATTTGTAGGATTCAACAAAGTGTTGATGTAGATTATGCTTAATTCTATATATGGAGTCAATAAATAAATCAATAACACCCCCATACTTGTTGCCCAGATCATGCATCCAGTGCATAACCTGCAAATGTGTGGTTAGTATTGTCATTGATTAAATGTTCGGCAAATTCTGAGAAACCTGTGTTTGTTAAGCACCTGATATGTTCTTTAACTCTAATATTTATATTTCGCGCGGTTTTACCTATATAGGTTGCTGGGCAATCGTTGCAATTTAGTCTATAGATGCCAGAGTGGTTCAATTGATCCTCTTTGTATTTAGATAATTTAAGCCTATATGTAGGTATACACTTTATGCTAGTAAACGGTACATATAAAAAATCAATTGTAAAACTGTAAAAATGACACAACTTCACAGATCGTTACTGTTCATCTGATGATACCGATTGGACACTGACACTATCAACTTCGCTTCCACTTTCACCTTCAAATTCTTCTTCATCCGACCCGGACGAAGTTGTTGCCGACTCAGGATTATCTACGTTTTCTTCTTCCTCAGCACAGTCAATTGGATGTTTGCGTTTGCGAGTACCAGATAGGTTTGAAACGGTATGATGCGAAGCAATCTACTCATCTGTGGAAGAAAGGGTTTTCTTGGGAGCAACTTGAGAGCCTCTTTCAGAGGAAAGAAGTTTCCAATTGTGTGCCACAAATGTTATTTTCCCTGCTCTTTGAGTTGTTAGACGATAACTCCGTGTTGTATGAATGCGACTAAACATGCTAAAAGATTTCTCAGTGGCTGCTGAAGAAATGGGAGCAGTCAATATTCTTATGGCAACCTGTGACAAATCAGAACATCCGCACATCCCCTTCCACCAGGTCACTGGCGTGATTTTATCGACACACTTCCATAGGAATGCCTTGCTCCTTGATTCTTCTTTAGCCCTATAATTGGCTAAATCAACAAGAACATTTGCACTATCAACAGTCTCCATATGACTTGCTACTTGGTCAATGAATTCAAGTGCTTCAAGTTGCTGTGCGTGGCTTAGCAGATGTCCTTGGGAACCTGGATCTAGTAGGGCAGCAGCCAGATGTATTGGATCAATAGCAAATTCTTTGCGCTGAGCCGCCTTTTCCAGTATTTGCTTCTCTTCGGCATTTGACAGTAGAGACGCTGGAAGAGTTTTACTTAGACTGCTCTCAATATCCTCAAAAACATACAATGCTTTGTGTGTTAGGTTAGGTGAGTGTCCAGTAAACATCATCGTCCAACAGGCTGTTCTTCATATCACGAAGTAAAGATGAGGCAGCTTCGTTTACTGCAAATGTTTGCAGGCTTACTTTACATTTCATCATGCTGTCAAGGCAATTTAAATAACTGCCCCAGTGTGTTTTGACAGGAAGATGTAGAAGGGGGGGGGGGGCATAAGTGGTAGGGAAGTCCCTAGGTCAGGGGATGTCGTCTTAGATAACTGCTAACACTCAATAAAGCATCCAAGAGAAGTGTAGAAACCATTTTATTAAAAATAAAATAAATTCCCCGTTTTCGGGAATTTATTTCAGGTCGGGGAATATTCCTGTTCCCGGGTCTACATCACTAGGCACAACTAACTTGAGTCCACCTGTCTTAAATATGTAATATTTCTATGGAAAATTAATACAGTATCGCTTGCTCAAGCCACAAAATTCCAGCCAGCATTTGAAATGAGCCCAAGGCCTTGATTCTTGACAAAGTCGTTCCGCTCGAACAACGAATGGTTCGACCCACTCGTTGTTCAAGTTGAATGACTTTTTATGTATGTAAGTATGTACCGTCGACGAGACTCGAGAATAAGAGTGTCGACCAACGGAGATTGCGAGCGGCCTGGATTAGAGAATCGATACCCTGCTAACCAAAACAACCAGTTAGCGAAAATTGTCAACTGAAATTAATTACTGCATATAACACAACACCTAATAATTGATGAAGCCGATCGCTGATATTAGTCAACTTTTACGATATAATTCATCTGAAAAATTGGTAGGGCACATGCCCCAGAGCCCATGTTAAATAACCACCCTTGCCTCGAAGGTTGAATGAAAAATAAAATAACTGTTGTCAATAAACTCATTTATTGAAAGTATAAATAATGACAAAATTAAATGCATATCTTACAAAATAAATACAGAGTAATCTAAAATGTTTTGGCATTTTTAATACATAAAAATATATAAAATAAATGATAAATTATCATCTCATCCTCACGAATCTAGGGATAAATAAAAAATGCAGCATTTCAACCCGGACGAGACAAATATAAATACTATGTATGACAAAACAATGCCTTCACTAAATATAAAAATACAAAATAATTATACCACCATTCCCAGAAGTTTACGAGCTTTATTAGTGCGTGTAATTTCTTTTAAAGAATTTCAACCACGGATACAAACTCTAGAAAAAATACAACAATAAAACAGAATGTCAAGTGAAGTCACACAAAAAATTTGAAAAAGAAACAATAATTGTCATGGCACAAGGCAAAATTTATAATCAGACAAATTAATTACTTAATAATAACTTTATTTAATTTTTTATTGCAAGTCAAAAGTCTAAAATTTTATACTTGGCTTTGCTACGTTATTTTCATTTCATCAACTGACACATTCTCTTTCTAATTTCTTCTAATCACAAAATATATTAATTTATATGTAATACTTCATGGAAAGGGTGAAGGGCTTATTGGATTTGGACAACAGCACATTTGGTGACTAATTACAATATATCAATGACAATATGTATTAATTGAAAACATTAACAAATTAACAATGGGAAAGCGAGAAATATGAGAAATAAATGTTAATTAAGCTACTTATTGAGATTGCTAAAAATACCAAATGACGATAATAAAAATATTTATGTACTAACGTACTTTTATTTAAATGATCAATCATTATGCAAAACTTACGTTAAATGTGCATTGAAGACAATTTGGGCAATCTATAGTATAGCCGCTGAAAAAATGTTGTAATTTCAACAATAACAAGAAGTTCTTAAACTTATATTATGAAAATGAGTCTAGCACACAGTTTCTTTAGATTGCAAAAGACAAAAAACAGCGCACGGGAAAGACAAATTTTATAATTTATTATTATGTGACCAAGTTCCAAACTATTCTAAAAGATAATACTATATTTTTAATAAGGAAAGTTACAAGAGGAATGATATGTGAATCTACCATAATATGGAATGAAATACACACATAATCTATGCTGAATAAAAATATGATAAATAATGCAGAATTGTTACATGGGCTAATTTTATACAAATATGAATGCTAATTATGGTGAATTTACAAGGGAACATAATACATATATATAAATCTTTAATTCAACAAGATTAGTCAATATATCTTGAGATTTAGCATTTTGTTTCAGTTATGATATTGCTGTTATAGCTAGACCGCAAGCAAACGAAGGTGCGTAGACGAATGCCACAGAAAGGGCGTGTTTTATCAGTAGTTCGCTAGTGCTCGTTAGTGGCTTGCCACACCACTATTCGCACCTTCCTTCATTCCGGATAATACATAATAGAGAATGGCTTTATTTTAAAACTATTGTGTGAAAGACGTCTTCAAGAATTTGTCTTTTTTCTTTTAATGTTATTTATTTTCTAAGCATGTCAGGCATCCTGAGCAAATTGAAAACATACTTTAGTTTGATTTGCGGCGTTGCTGATGAAAGTACCTAGGCCAATAAAACATTTACAAACATAATTCGTAGAAATAAATATGCCATTCGCAATGCAGGTGATGAGAAAAATTAAACCTTAAACTAACTAACGAGGCATATAAATCATTTTAATAATAGTGCAGAAAGAATAGTATAACAGATTGCCTCTGAACCGTGAAATTTGGCTTAACACTTCAGACTAATTTGTTCAACTTTGGGAACAAACAGCTAATACCCGTTGAGTCTTAGATGAATTAAAAGGGAAGATAGGTTACTGAGACAATGCGCGTGGTTGCACTGAACTGGGTCCAGTGGACAAACTGGTGATTTACAGCGTTTAGTATCGCACATAAGCCCGTCGGTCAGACAAGCTGTCACCGGCTTCCACAAACATGTCGATCTAGGCTCTTTTTGTGAAAAAAATGCCTTCCTGTGCTATTGAGATTTGCACAAATCACTCTTGAGCAAAAACCAAATCTGATGAAGTTTCTTTCTATTCGCGAAACTGATTGCCGAGCAAGTGCGCAGCGAGAAGTCTGAGCATGACGTCAATGCGAAAATGCACGTCACTCGCCCGTGATGTAATGCTTGCCGCGGACATGCTCGCCCGTCAGTGGGCCGCTTTAAGCTCGCAACTGGTGTCGCGAGGAGGCAATAGAAACGAGGGGCCTTCATAATAATATAGCCGTTTCACCCGTACACATATTCTTTGAATGGCTATCTCTTTCTAATGCGTTCTGTTCATTTAGCTATGTATGATGTTATTTGCAGCCATTTCATTCAACAATTTGGTTGTGGCTATTTCAATCTAGAAACAGGAACGTGCCATATTTTGTTGTTTGATCAGTATGAACATAACGCGTCTTATGTGAATATGTGGAGTTAATTTGTTCACTTTTGGGAACAGCCCATATGGTCTCATAGAAATCGTTGTCTCCCTCAATGTCATAGTTAGAAACATGAACGGTGTTGGAAAGAGAAACACCAAGCTGTATATTCAAAAATAGAAGTTAACCACAGAATAATTAAAATGTACACCTCCATGAAACTTATAGGTTGATAATACAATTTAAAAAAAATGATTCATCCCTTTTTAAAAACAATTTTTAGTTTTCAGGTACATTAAGAAATATTCCCTTCATTTGGATTTTATTGCAAAGTGGTACTACACACAAATTCTCCAACCTTCTGATAGCGTCTTTAAGAAATATAACGCTCAATATGACAGAGGCTGAGGGGTTAAGGTGTTTCAGATTTATGTCACATTTGACGACTAGTGCCAGTTTGAATTCCAGACATTATAACGGTCCCCGTTAAACGCCCAAACTCGGTCCATTTCAGCTTTGAATAAATTTTGATTAGCAGTCAAGCGTAGCGGTCATGTTGTTATGCTTGTCAGCTTATCACAATTGGTTCAAAAGGTAAAATAGATTGATACTCAGTGTTTAACGGAAAAAGTTCAAAATTAAATTAAATTAAGTGTAAATGTGGTGAGAGTTTGAAACAACCAAACTTCGACGTGAAAAAAACATTACATCTGTTGTAAGACAAGATTTTAAACACAAGTTGCAATCTTAACTAAAAAGTGACAGTTATAATAAAAAAATAAATGTATATAAATTGGTTCTCAATCACCTTATTGGAACAACAGCGGCATGCAATAAAAATATGTCATGAATAATAGTATGTAATAATGTTCATATCATATGTCACGTGTAGAGTGTTCACTGTGCCGTGAATCAGAGAAGCCGCGTTCAGTTGACCGTGTTGCTTCTGCCGATGGCGTATTTTCACTTTTTCTTGCTCTTGCCGAGGGTCAGGGTGTGGTGGCTCTGCGTCAGCTGCTGCTTGCGCCGGTTGAACTCGATCAGGTCGTCCTCCAACTTCTTGCGGTTGTCGTCCAGCCTCTTTCGCTCCTCGGAGCTGTCCTTCTTCAGCTTGTCAAACTTGAAGTGGAGCTGAAAATGGTTGCCACAGTTAATTTACGAAGAAAAATAACAATCACGAATTTGAGCAAAACACCCTGGAATATCAATGCATAATGTGTTCAACTCCAGTACAATATTGGCAGTATTTACTTGTTTTGGAAACTCTGGCTGCTAGTGAAGCATGGCATTATGATGCATAAAATCTTTTTTTATTTTATTTTTTTTACTTTATTTATTTTCATTTCTTTACATATATTATACATATTAATAGATAGTATATAATAACATAATATATAATACCAAATAGTATACACAAGAAATGAAAACCCACTAAGGCACTGCCTGAGTGTGGGTAATATAAAACGATTACTATATTTCAAGTACCTAAAGTATAATATACATTAGTAGAAAAAGTTTTTTTTTTTTTGTTTATAGTTATTATAAAAAGTAAAGAGAAAACATTATGTACAATAGTTTATAAAGTTTCAGCAAGTGAGTTGTAGAAAGGATCAATAAATTTATAGTAAAAGCGTTTCAATATCTGCGTCATTCAGCCATAATTTTACCTCTTTAATATATTCTTCTTTCTATTAACCTCTCAGACATAGAATTTTATTTAATTTGTGTCCCTTTGAGAACTGTCAGAACGTAATAATTTTTGTGTTATTTACGAGTTTTACTAAAAGCTTAATAACTAACGTTTTGGGAAACGTAGCCTCATTCTAAAAAATGTTTTGGAAAGATTATGAAATTCACTATCGCATTGTGTTGTTATACGTAAATATTTGCGTTTCTAAATATACATTTTATGAAAACTTCAAAAATATGTAAAAATCGCTTACCATTATTACAAAGCATGGAAAAATGTACTTTTTTCTGAGTAGCATAAAGAAATAACACTGTATATATTGAAGAAATATATTTAAAAACTATAAGTCACCTCAAAATATTATCCGTCCAAACTAAAATATTTTTAATAAATTATTTAGAAACGCAATAAATTATTAACGAACATCTTGACAGTTTCAATCGGCTTAGATAATGCACCTCTACGTTCCATAGATATTCTTGAATACAGACGCGTAGCGTTATTCATTATCGGTACTCTGTTTTTAAATCATGGGAATCCGTATACTAGTGATGGAAATAAATCAATTTTTGTAAAATCTCGCGCGTTTACGTGAAAAGACGTTCTAATGTCTTGACCGCTATTATCACATTTACGTCTTTTGACGTTCTAATGTTCTTAGTGGTTAACATATATGAAAGTAAACCAGGCCTCACGACTCACGCCGCTAGTGTAGCTTATTACCATCAGAATGTATGGGAAATGTAGAAATTTGGAGATATGATAACTATTCTGCTCTATTTGATTTAAGTTAGTTTAAACAGCCTAATATCAATGGAAGAGCATTGTGTTGTGTTCATGAACAGGTCAGAAATCAGCGTGGCATTATTTTGACATTTTTAACTTCTCATTGTTTTTTCATATCCTGAATGAAGAATTATTGACTTGCAATTTCTGCAAAAAATAAATAACATAATTTTAAGTGCCAGTTGTCTAACAGCCTCGCATGTCTTGACATTCCAAACATGTAATTTGGAAAGTCAATATGAAGTTTGGATCACGTGTGCTTCATAGACGATCAAAAGATTAAACATTCAAAATAATTCTAAAGTGGAAGATGATATCAATATCGATCGCCTTGGTGAAAGACCACCATTCGGAACCAAAATGTTGCTTTAAATCGTTTTGGCTGTTTGGTGACCGAATATGAATAGCCAGGTAATTCCCATCCCAGCTCCCTTCAGCCAACATACAACATACCCCAGTAGTGTATTTTCACTTTTTTTTCAATTCTCGAAAAAATTTATGATAATGAAGGTATTTTTATGTTGACAAATAAATTTTCTATAAAGATTTAACCCTTCAGTACTTTCATCACTTTTGTACAGTTTGCACTGTTTTCTGTGTATTTCAAATGCTATATCCATGTTATTTTATCATTTTCTGCAAAAACAAATACTGGTTTAGGAACTAGATAAAATTATCTTTTTTTTTTTATTTAGTAAAAGATTATACATTTATATACATTATTTAAGAAATGTTTTGAGTGCCCAACTAGGAGGATTCCCGTTTTAGGACAGTCAAATTAGGATGAGTATTAACATTTTGATAAGTATAGTATTAAAATAATAATGAAATAATAGATATTTGTACTTTTAACTGGTGCCTAAGCCTACTAACATGTTTGTATAAATATGAATAACAAAGAGAAGAAATACCATAAAATAAAATATCCAATTAAACATAAGATTAACTGCTGCTTGGGTAGCATTCTAATTTAAAAGTACTAGGTAGGTACATATACAGGGTGTCCGGTGGTAAAGTGCAGTAACTTCGGGAGGTGATTCTACGTGATCATAGGAGTAAAAAAGATAAACAACTTTTCTGAAATTCCAACTTTTAGGTGTACTTTTAAGCTAATAACGAAAAATTTCTCCGACGTGCGTAGACGGCATTATTTTTTTCGTCGTTGCCAAATCTACATCCCGCACCCCCCAGGTAACTAATACCCGCTACCCCCGGCACCCGAATTCAGTCGGTCAGCTGGTAAACTGTCCCCCGCACTCCCTCCTGCACCCCCCGCTATTAGTAAATCGTAATTCAGTAAACAAACGTCTGTGCTTTGAATGTAATGTGTCACCTAATTTGACGCGCGAAGTAAACAACTTTGAAAATTTAATTTATCTAGTGTTAAAAGTCTCATTTAAATAAAAACTTGTTAATTTAGTGTCTTTATCTAGTGTTTAAGTCTTACTAAAAAGTACATCTTTATTCGGTGCGTGTTTTCCTTAAACATCGAGTTTTATTTAGTTTAAGAGTAACCTAACTGTTAAAAATGTGTTTCTTTTGTGCGTAATTTTAATATTGAATTATTGTGACAATGCCTCGCTTTACCAACGAAGAACGGGCAGATATTAATTATTTTTATGGACTACATGGTGGAAATTCCGAAGCGGCACGCCGGGAATATGCACGTCGTTTTCCGAATCGTAATGTGCCCAACGCTCGTGTTTTTGTTCAAACGCATGCACTTATTCGCGAACAAGGAATTGGCCGAAGACCCCGAAACAACAATGCTATTAATTTACCAATAGCGGACGAAGACTTCATCATGGCTACAATTGTAAATGATCCTACATTGTCGCTTCGTAGAATTTCCGCAATGACTGGTGTCCCTAAGAGTTCTATCTGGGATCTCTTCAAGACGTACGGAATGCACCCGTTCCATTATCGGTGCGTGCAAGGCCTTCTGGAACGTGACCCCGTATCAAGGATTGCATATTGTCAGTGGCTACTTCGTAAGCAACTTAATAACCCGAACTTCATTGGGAACATCCTTTGGACGGACGAGGCCCAGTTCAACAGAACTGGTGTGATAAACCTGCATAACTTGCATGAATGGGCGGAAGAAAACCCGCGAAAAAAATTTGGGTACACCAAATTCTACAAGGGCTGGATCGCTAACAGTATCATTAATTTTAACTTTTTGGTATCTGTTAGTTAAGTAACTATCCATCCATTTGTATAGCAGTCCCTGAATACCTATAGCCTTTAGTTTTTTTAGAAGTATTTTATGCGAGATTTATTACCCCGGTCAATATTATTGGAAATAATATCCGCCAGCTTCGCAATAGCATTTTCTGTTTCTAGACCTGGTCGAAAGCCGAACTGGTTATTAGATAAGATTTTATGTCTTTCAAGATAGAGGGTGAGACGATTTTTTACGATTTTCTCGATAATTTTTGAGAATGAGTTGAGTAGAGATATTGGCCCGAACTTCATTGGGAACATCCTTTGGACGGACGAGGCCCAGTTCAACAGAACTGGTGTGATAAACCTGCATAACTTGCATGAATGGGCGGAAGAAAACCCGCGAAAAAAATTTGGGTACACCAAATTCTACAAGGGCTGGATCGCTAACAGTATCATTAATTTTAACTTTTTGGTATCTGTTAGTTAAGTAACTATCCATCCATTTGTATAGCAGTCCCTGAATACCTATAGCCTTTAGTTTTTTTAGAAGTATTTTATGCGAGATTTATTACCCCGGTCAATATTATTGGAAATAATATCCGCCAGCTTCGCAATAGCATTTTCTGTTTCTAGACCTGGTCGAAAGCCGAACTGGTTATTAGATAAGATTTTATGTCTTTCAAGATAGAGGGTGAGACGATTTTTTACGATTTTCTCGATAATTTTTGAGAATGAGTTGAGTAGAGATATTGGCCGATAATTATGTATATCCGATTTGTTTCCATTTTTATGAATCAATATAACAACTGATTGTTTTAAGTGGTTTGGGAATGTGCCTGTCTTGAAACTAAGATTACAAATGTATGAAATGGGACTCGCTAGAAGTGATTTCAATACTTTCAGCAGATTTGAGGAAATTTTGTCTGGCCCACAAGCATTCGATGACTTCAGCTCATCTATCATTTTCATGACTTCATTAATCGTTGTTTGAATCTCGTCGGTTTTAAGATTAAGATCAGTTGTAGGTATGTTGGCAAGTTCAGATTCAGTTTTCTTACATTTTTCAAGGATTTTATTTGCGAGAGAGGCTCCTACTGAAGTGAAATATTTATTAGCAAAATTAGCCATCAATTTGGGGTTAGTAGTACTTGTGTTTTTCATATCAAATGATTGTATGAAAGACGATTTGCTGTTTTTTGTTTTGGTAATTTGACAAAATATTTCCCAGAAACGTTTTGGAGTTATGGTGTTTTCGTATGTATGTTTTTTGTAGAAATTTTCTTTAGTGGAAATAATTAGTTTTTTACATAAGTTTCTATATTTCTTATATTGTTCTTGAACTAGAATATTATCAGGTTGTCTTTTAGCATTTTTATGTATTTGATTACGTCTGTGGATGGATTTGACTAGGCCAGGGGTGATCCATGGCATGAGTTTAAATTGTTTGTTCGGTATAACTTTGTTAGTAGTGTGATTAGATATGTAGTATTGTAATTTAGTGATAAATTGCTGCATTGCTTGCTCAGTGTCAGTCTGGTTTATTACGTTTTGCCACTTTTCTGTTGTCAGCTCCTCGATTAGTGCGTGATAATTTATTTTAGAAATATATTTGTTTTTAGGAGGAGAGGAAGGTTTATTTCTTAGGCCGAGCGCTGTGGTATAATGATCTGAAATTGTTGTGTGTATAACAAATGAGTCTTCGAAATCAATGTTTTTAACGTTGATGTGATCCAAGCATGATTTACTTGCGCCTTGTTCTCGAGTGGGGGTGTCAATTATCGGAGTAAAAGCGTTTTCAGTGAGAAAACATAAATAATCATCGGATTGGCGATGATTGTCAAGAATTTGTTGTATGCATTTAAAATAAACATTAATATTTCTAAATAACAAAATTTTAATTTAAAAAGTGAAAAATATTGTCAAAAATGCTAACCACATTTTTACTCCAATAATAGAAAAATTGATAACTCGATATTTCGAAAACTCATTTGTTTTGTTTGGGGAATTTGTAAGAAAACTGTACCTTCACTTTTATCTCGTTAATATAATAAAAAATAATTTTTTCAGTTAAACTGATTGTTGCGATAACGGCGCGAAATATGAATTATTCATTTCGACTATTTTTAGGATTTTATTGGATTCTAGTATAAATATTTGATGCAAACTGGAAAGAACTATTACATATTTATCTTTCTAAAGTCTAAATACTTTTATAAAATAAGGACGCCCGGTCATAAATGACCCTCAAACGCTGGAGGGGTTAAAATCGGCCATTTTCGATTTGCCACCTAAATGACAGAGTTCATTTTTATTTGTGAATATGGCGGCATGGATGTCATGCCGGGCCACATCGGCGCGTTACATGTTACCAGCCAGTGGCGTTTTATACATCATAATGACGTTGATTGGAACCGTTTATTGCAAATTTATATCGTTTCAAGCGGTTTTGGAACGTTTTTAAAATTAATAATGATGAAATTTGCTGTATTTGTTTATAAGTTTGTCTATTTCATGTAACTATAGTACTGTTTAACCATTGGAACGCTGATGGGTCTCTGGAGAATATGCGAGCATTCTAATATGATCCTTGTTAGAATAATTTGCAATGCGATTTTGACCTTAATGCTTTGAAAAATCTATGAAAAACAAGATCAGCATCATTTGGGCTAATAAAACTTAAGGTTTCACTAATATTTTTCTGTTTTGCACTTCGGTCTTCAATAGGTAAAAAAAAATGTAATTACCTATTATTACCAGCTCTGTACTGTTTGTCTATTTAATGTAACTGTAATTTATTTTTAAAAAAAAATAGTATTAGTGGGTTACTACCTTAATGGGTTGAAAGCCTAAATAAAAAATAAAAATAAATAATTATGAATGAAAATATTAAAATTACATATTTTTAGTACAATGGATAGAAAAATAAACTTTTAACGGTGTTGACATAGTATCATTGACTCCAGATGATTGAGAACGGTTGGGATTCTTGTGCAGTATTCATTTTTCTGAATATCTGTAATAAACTGAAAAAAGTTCATTATCAAGACAAAAAAAGCATACATAATTTTTTACCATATTACACGAAAATTAAGAGAAAAAAAAAGCAAAACGTGCTTTTCATTTCATAGAAATGACCATAGACATATGAATATTAGTAGACCTGCCCTAAGTGATAAAAGCGTATTATTCCCCACTCCCCATACCGGTTCCATTGGAGCCGGCTGGGCTCACGTATGGTCTCCCGTGAATCTAGAAAATGTGACGTCATCATTCTTGTGCGAACTAGCGTGCGAGCTTCATCGGTTCATTTTACGAAATAACACGGCAAAATGGTGGCTTGTGCTATGAAAAATTGTAAAAATAGATGTGAAAAAGAGAATAAACCCAATTGTCGTATTACATTCCATATGTAAGCATTATTTTACTTTATTTTAAGCTTATTCACATCGTATAATATGGATCAGTTGTAGAAACGTATACTATCACATCGAGATACATCTGGACGCAAAACACAAAGCCGTTTGCATAAGAATCAGGGATGTGCCTTCGCCTTTTGCGCTTTGATAAAATACATAATCGTATCATTTGGAACGTCAATTTTTTCATCTGTTATATCTTGCTGGAACTCCGTCGTATTAATAAAGGATAATAAACCAATCATTTTAAAATTAATTCCACTTTAATGGCGTTATTACTAAACGAGTTTTGAATTTTACACAACTCATAAACAACACTTAATATAGGATAAATGGTTGGTTATCAATTGTGAAAAATTGGTATGTTTGGAAGTAAAATGTAGATACAGTGAGCATGTTTGGAATGAAAAATGTATGTGTCATTTTGTAGTCCGATGATATTTTTTATCTATTAAAATTAAAAATATTATATTTTTCTATCGCACGTCGCCACCGATCATATTTATCTTTGGATCATACTTTCACACGTCGCAACGGACCACGTGTTAGGAACGCGCGTTGTTTCGTATGTACAGTACTGCTGAAACGAGAAGGAGTGCATATCACCTAATGCGCTAGGTTATACCGAGTGGCTATGTGTGATAGAAAAACATGTTTTTTGTTTTTAATTGAAAAAGTGTCATCGGACGGCAAAATGATGTCAAAAATTTTACTCCAAATACTCTTAGGAATCGCTGGTAAAAGCTGTGTGTATATAATTTGATTTGTTTTTTTTAGTTGTTTTCCTTTTCTATTATTTTCTTAAAAGTGAAATGTTATATATTTTCTTAAAGATTTCATTATTTTATTATTAATAGGAACAGAACGGTTGTGACAACCCTCCAACATTGCTCAAACGTAGCGATTCTCAAGTGTGCTCATCGTGGTTTACTGGGAACTAAATTATGAAACATTTGTAAAAGTGTCTTAACTAAATACTCTGAAACTAACTACGACTCTGAAAATAGATGAAATTTACTTTGCCGAATTTGGACTTCGCAAATTTGTTCATAACGTAGCGAGTAACTTGCGCTCCCATGTAAAAATGTCTATTCATTCAAAAGCAGATTTTACTTTTAAGAACTAAATAGTGATATTATAATGCGAGATGCCTATATACTGTCAGATTGATTTATTGACGAATCACAGGCAGCTTTCCCCTCTGCGTCCCGCCAACTGTTGGTTTCACCCCTCACCTTTAAGTTTTCGTCTATTAATATTCATATGTCTATGGAAATGACAAAATTATCAGACAGAATTTCGGTCAATTTGAGAAACATGTATAAAGAAATTCAACCTCTTTTTCAGCCTCCTTCAGTTCAGCTTCCTTCTCCTTGACCCTGAGCACAAACATCTGCCTCATCTCGTCCTCCTTCTGCTGCAGCTCCTGAAGGTGTGTGCTTCTCTTCTGCTCAAAGGTCTGCTGGAAGCTCACCTACGGAAAACAGAATAATCTTACAAATTAGATTGTTGTTATGTTGAGGCGTGAATTCTATACAAGTACATAAGCACTGCCTCTCAAAGTTCTTGGGAGTGAAGTATAAAGAGTATTGTCTGCACGTTCTTACGGGCTTATTGTCAGAGTCCACATCGGAGAAACCCATCTGCTGCAGGCGCCGCTTGCGGTACAGCTCGTAATGACGCGCGTGTGTCTTCTCGCGCATGTCCTCCATGTTGGTGCGGATCAGCATCTCACGCAGCTTCACAAAGTCGCAGTGCGTCTCATTCTCAACTGGAAACAAACAGATTGAGTCCAAAGAAAGTTCTTGATGAAATGAAACTTTTGATGTCTTGTTTATGTATAAATATTATGTATGTTAACTACAATTTATTATTTTTAACAGCTTTATTTGTAATTAATATTAACTTGGTGGATATTAACAGATTACCTATTTACGTGTATTTTTTATTAAATCTTATTCATCTATATTTCCTATTGTCAAAAAAGATGTACATACTACAGTCGAACCTCGTTAATTCGAAATCCACGGGACATCAAATACAAATTTCGAATTAACAAATTCCCAAATAATTCAAAATTTTATGAAAAAAAAAAATAAAAATCGAGTTCCTTGACCGCCTCTTCAAATTCAGGTAGTATATTAGGAGTAAATTCGTATTAATACGAATTATTCTAGTGTAAATCGAATTTTCGCAGCCGATTACCGCCGCGGTCGGCCCTTCAACTTCAGTTATTCAAAGTAAATTCGTAAAAATGGTATATGTTTACGCGTAAATTGAAATTTCGCGGCCGATTTCGGTCACGGCCGACCCTTTAAATTCAGATATTTTATGTAAATTAGTAAAAATATGATTTACGTTAAAAAACCATTTTGTATGAAAAAATTTTGGCAAAAATTTGGGTTTATCGGGGTTCGAATTAAGGGAGTTCTACTGTATATAAAAAGTGAAAGACCTCTAGGCGTTTAAATAAATAAATGACAGGACACTGAAAATCCAGAAACCTAGGGGTAGACTAACGGTAAAGGAAAAGGCAGACTGAGAAGAGGTAGATTGAGGAAGAGGAAGTGGTGGAATGATCTACTGAGAGAAGAAGCATAATTTGGAACAGAATGAAAAGGCCTGAGGACCGAAAAAGAAAAGCAAAGGAACGGAGTCAGAGGAGAACACTCAAAAAGGCAAAATACCCACCCTGGAATGTCGCAATACATAAAGTTTAAGCAAATAAACGTACCTTGGACAGTTCCCCAGGGGTACTGCCTGGAGCGAACCATCTTATTGCCGATCCTGGCAAAGTCAGTACTGCCGACCACGGCAAAGGGGATGTGCGAGTTCATGGAGGTGTTCGTCTCGGACACGGTCTCATCATCAGTGGGGAACTGATAGATCTCCACTCCATTGGCCTGCAGCTCTGTGATTATCTTGGACTGGAAGGACAGATATAAAAATAAGATTTGGTAGATAATTTTTACAGGGACTCCTGGGTGTTTTATCGAAGCAATGTGTCGGACTTAAATAGGACAAGGGGAAGAAGATAAGATAAGGTGGGATAAACTTAAATTTTAACCAGTCACTTATAACAGTACAGAAAACATCTACGAAATCTGAACTCAAAAGGAAAACATGTTTTGTATGTGAAGCGGATTCTGAATTTTGCAATATTTTTTATCTATAAGGAGTTAATTTCAGCTAGCAATGTAAGTTTCATCAAGAGCTATAGAGTCAGGAAGAATCCATTTCAATATTAAAAAAAGACGAGAGTTCAATAAGAAAAAAGGGTTAGTAAATACTTCATAATGCCCAAAAGACTGGCATAAGAATTAGTTTATTTCATAGACATATGAATATTAGTAGACCTGCCCTAAGTGATTAAAAGCGTATTATCCCCACTCCCCATACCGGTTCCATTGGAGCCGGCTGTGCTCGCGTATGGCCTCAAGTGAAATTTGAAAACGTGACGTCATCATTCTTGTGCGAACTATGGTCGAGGCATCATCGGTTCATTTTACGAAATAACACGGCAGAATGTTAACTTGTGCTATGAAAACTTGTAAAAATAGATGTGAAAAAGAGAATAAACCCAATTGTCGTATTACATTCCATATATAAGCATTATTTTACTTTATTTTAAGCATATTCACATCGTATAATATAGATCAGTTGTTACTATCACATCGAGAAACGTCTGGACGCGAAACAAATGCTGGTTGGTTGCTGGGAAGTAAATTATGAACATTTATAAAAGTGTCTTAACTAAATACTTAAACGAAATATTCGACTCTGAAAATAAAACCGAATTTTTTTGCCGAATTTAGATTTCGCAAATTTGTTCATAACGTGGCGAGTAATTTGCGCTCCCATGTAAAAATGTCTATTCATTCAAAAGCAGATTTTACTTTTAAGAAGTAAATGGTGATATTATAATGCGAGATGCCTATTTACGTCAGATTGATTTATTGACGAATCACAGTCAGCTTCACTCCCTTCGTTCTTCAACAGTTGATTTTACCCCTCGCCATTATCTTCTCGTCTATTAATTCCTATGTCTGTGGTTTATTTATTTACTAGTGTACCCAGTGTTGCTCGACTTTTCTCTACGTTCAATAAATATAATATCTATGTATTATATATATATATATATATATATAAACCTTCCGGAATAAATTCACTAAATGGTAGTGAAAACCCTATCAAACTCCGTTGCATAGTTTAGAAGAACTAAGCGCACAAACAGACAGATGCGGATAGTGACTTTATTTTATACTAATTAAAGATTGACTCCTGCGGATAAGTTATAAATATTTATGTATACCAACAAAAATTTAAAAAATAATGATACATACAAATTTACCTGAACAATGCATTTCTGTAATGCTTCATAGAACAAGTATGTCATATCAACATCATTATAAATAATGAAATCATACATGTCCAACAGGCTAATTTAAATTACATCATTCAACAAATTGGATTATTTTTAATGTACACTTCAGACAACCTGTACTCATTATAATATAATAACAATAATACTTTAAAATTACAATAGACCTTTGATGAAATTGCATCCTAAATGTACACACAATAATTTATCACAAATATGAAATAATATAATGCTGATTATATAAATGAGAATGAATATGAAACTTAATGATCGAAGATGGGTATAACATCGAACTACTGCTACTATTTATAGAAAAGTCGCAATTGAGCTTGGTCACATATTAAAAAATGAAAGAATATCGAATTTCACTGAAAATACTGAATGCGATTCAAGAGGGAAGAGGTTCGGAGGACCACCACGGGCAAAGTCTGGAGAACAAATTATAGAGTCTACGAAAGGAGAGGTTGGGCCTGCTATGGACAGATGCTACCTAAGTAGCGCAGAACAGGGATGCCTGGAGAACACAACTCGAATAGGACAAGGGGAAGAAGATGGTGATTATATAGGGTGTATTTTTTTTATGTGAATACTGCTCAAGAGTCCCAACTGTCTGGAGCCAGTGAGAGTATGGTATCCTCAATCGGGGTATGTTGTGAGACTGAAGGGTAGTAAGGAGGGGAAGATGAAGGGGGGGGGGGGGTGGCTATTACTTGGCTATACTATATATTATTTAATATGAATAAATTGTAAAATAATGAATATTTATTTTATTCTTCGGGAAGGCTATTAAAATATTTTTGTACCTTTGAAAGTATGTATATCTTTATACATAAATATAAATGGATTTATATTGAGGTTGAACCTGCAGACAAGCAGCCATGTGGCAGCGTCTCGGGACTACCTATCTATTGTCTAAATATATGTATTGTGCCGAATGTGTTTTGTTAAAAAAAAAAAAAAAATTATAAAATTTACTTGGGCACACCGGGATTCAAACCCGTGACTTTCGGCTTGCTAGTGGAAAGCCTTACCCCTCGACCACGGAGGCTGCATCAGCATGTAAATGAAAGATTTTAACCAGCGACGTCCTGAGCATGACGTGTTTGGTCTCCATTTTACAAAATCAAAACAAATTCCTAAAATATCTTTGTTACAAGTCATTTGTAAGATTTAATAATTATGCAGAGGCAGCTTCATACTTTAAAATTGATTCACTGAGTGTACGGAGGCATCATAAGGATGCACTATTCCTGTGTAAAGTAGTTTACAATAATATTCAATGCCCAGAGTTGCTAAACAAGATTCCATTCAATGTACCTGCGCGTTCAACACTCTCTTGAGTCCTGTTCAGGGTTGATCAAAGCAAAACGAACTCTAAGCAGAATTCTTGCCTGAACAGATTATGCAATAATTACAATAGCGTATTATCCAAGGTATTTTATAGGTACCAAATAAAAGAGATCCATAAAAGAATATTTCTCTGATGGTTTGTGAATAATGTTTATGTCTCTATTATGATTTAATTTATATCTACAACCTCTCTCCATGGCTATAAATGTATTGTTTTACATGATCTTTTGTGTAGTATAAATTTTTTAATTCATATTCCTTTCTTACAAATTTAATTTACTTATTCCATATTGTCTCAGTAGAGGGAAAGTCACAAGGAGGATATCCATAATTGGTTTTAATTTGGCTATATGATACTTATGTACAAACTGATTAAATGTAAACTGTCGATTTCCCGAAAATTAATAAATAAATATTTGGAGTGAAAAATGTAGATGTCATTTTGCTATCTGATAAACAAGAATTTTGTTTTCTCCATCAAACGTTACCACAAGGCATAGTCTAGTGGGTCACGTGATATGCACTCTGATTCATTCCAGCCGCACCGTATAGAGGTGATAATGTGATCCGTTGCGAGGTGTAGCAGCGTGATGAGCGATGACGGGTAAAAGAATATTTTTCTTAAACTTTTTTACTCCAAATATGCTCAAGAATCGCTTGTTAAAATCTTTCGGGTACTTGAAGATACACCCTGTATAAAAAAATTGTGAGCTCTAATTAATGTATTAAAACTTTACAAGTACACATTTTCTTTTTCCCGTGACCCACAAGACCACAAAGGTTCACTATGAGGCTGATATTATATTTTCAAAGCAGAATTCTATATTATTAAACTAATTTCTATCCTCTCTTTTGATGTGATTTCTACTTGCCTTGAACTTCTGCAGCTCGGTTTTGGAGATGGTATCGGCCTTGGCGATGATGGGAATGATGTTCACCTTGGTGTCCAGCTTCTTCATGCAGACCAGATCAATGGATTTCAAGCCGTGACCTACAGATAGAAAGGAAAACATTAAATAAGGGGTCCATGAACCTCGGCAATAAGTGAAACCTGTTTTACCTATTCGTGACATTCTCTCGCAGTATTTAAAAACGCTTATTTAACTAATAACATAGTGACTACACACTTTTTGTCAACAACATAATTAAAATCAAATAATGATGATCTGTCACCTACATAAATAATAATATAAATGGGCCGTTGTTTCGTAAATACAGTTCAAAATACAAACATATTCAATTTTGAAGGTAAATATTAATTAACCCACACATTCTGGTAAGTCTAAGAAGGATTGAATTGAAGTGGCGGCTCTTCTCAGAAGCTCATTCGGGCGGTGACCTCACAAAATATGCTGCAATAGTATTAATATAAAAAAGGATTTAACGAACTACCCGATTATTATTTTAGTTTTCATTTATGCAGATATTATATTATTGTAGATGTAATTTGCATTGAATAATTTAAAATGTCAAATTCTGTGGTTATCGTATTGAAAGAAATCGCAAACAATTCATTGAATCATGACAAACGTATTCAAATAGAGAGAGAAGAATAGAGAGGTTAAAAACGATATTTAAAATGAAAACTTATAATTTTTGTCAGTGGTTTTGCGGGTGCAATAAAATGAATGTATAGGTACTTTTGCTTTCATTGCTTACTTTTTAAATCTACTCATAAACAATGGACTCAGGTTGGAATTAGTGATTTACAAACTTTTAGGAGAAAAAGGTTTTTCAAAAGGAAAAAAACCCATTAATTAGTTATTTGGGTAAATAATTAGATAAATAACCATCTTAAACAACTAAAGAAAACTCAAAATTGGATCATAAAGACCATATTAGCTCCCGTAAGGACGCCAACTACTGATATTTTTAATCTGTTTGATGTTCCAAGTTTACAAAAAATCTATGCTAAAAATATTCTAGTTCATCACCTAAAAAATAAACCAGAGGCAAACCCCTCTCACAATCATAAAACCAGAGCCAAGCAAACACACATACTGAATATTCCTAAATGTAATTCTACCTTTGGACAAAGAAGCTCTGAATTTTTAGCAATAAAATTATATAATAAACTCTCTCTCAACATCAAACAAAGGAAAACGGAAAATAACTACATTAAGGACATCAAATCATGGCTTAAGAAAATATAGGAAGAAGAACTAGCTAATATATTAAAAACATCATCTTAGTCGCTGAAAACGTATACTAACATATATAGTCCCCCTCAGCACAGGATCTCCTAGTGAGGAGGACTTCAATGATCTGTTTTAATTTTATATATATATTTTTTTCATGTGCCATACAAAAATGTACCTAATTATTTAAAAAAAGTAACTAAAAAAAATAAATAAAAAAATAATATTGCACTACTGGCTTCAGAATGTGTGAGTACCGGTAAATTAATTACATAGATTGGCGTTTTTATAATATTCAGTACGCATTAGCAATATGTTTTAACATTTCATATTCTTTTTTTCGATTGACCTTCCACTTCTGGACTCCTAGAGCCGCCTCTGTTGAAATGACAATCTAGTCTGCTTCAACAGAAGCAATCTTCCCAACATGCCTTCCATTGATATGCTTGGTGTCTAGTCACTTAGAGTTAAGTGACTAGCTCAGGCATGGGACTGTAAAATTCTACAAAAAAAATTTGGACCAGGGAAAGTATAAAAAAGGCAAATAGACTCGGCTAGATGTAGCGGAAAAATTCGTGTTCCCAACCTGTGGGACAGATGAAGTACAGGCAGACATGCGTGCGGCTGTCGTGGTAGGAGTTGAGGGCGCGCTTGATCTTCAGCTCCTCCTGCAGGAAGGCCTCGAACTGGGCGTCAATATAGTCCACCACTGCCTTGAAGCTGTCGTCCTTGTTGATCTGGTCACCGTAGCCGACAGTGTCGCAGATCGTCAGCTAGAAACATTATTTATTTTGTAAGAAACAAACAGCCTATATAATAATATTTACACATGATGTTGAATAAGGTTAAGCCAAAAAAGTTTCTTATACTAAAGTTGCTTAGAGATATATGTTTTAAAACTAAAAATAAAAAGTAAAAGTGATAGAAAGATGGATTTTCAAACACATCTTTTGAATATTGATTTTGTTTTGTTTTCTTGATTGAATGAATGCATTGTAATCTTGGTAGTGGAAATTAACCCACTTCTCTGAAATGACATGACATTATGAAAATTTACAGAAGTTAATTTATGAAATAAATATCTATACCACCCAATTCTCATTTATCTAATCCAGACTAATTTTAATCAGTCCTTGGGGAGGAAGGTTCAATCATAAGTCAAACCCATTTTTTTTAAAAATAAATCTCCCAATACATTCTATAATCATACTCGTGCATTCATTTATGATTGTACACCTTACTTCAGTTCGATATTTGTGAAGGTTATTGCTAAGAATGTCTACATTATGAAATTGTACGTTATACTGCATACATATACAGAGAATTTTTCTAACATTGGTTCTGCTAATTAGGCAAATGAAAAAAATTGGTTGATAATGCGAGGTTATACTGTGAAACCATATATAATAGAAAAAAGGAAGATATGGCATGGAAGCATGTCAACTGTCACTGTCGAGCTACGACCAAGCTGCTGGACAATCGAAAGGGCAATGAAAGTTATGCATATATTGTATAGGTAGAAACAAAACTAGGTGCCGCTTCTAAATTTATGTCAACAGTTCAAAATAATAGTTCGAAAAGTTGCCACAACTGAGGTTTTACCGGTTCAATGATGGAATAGAACAGAACCAACGCCCGTTAATCATTAAAATATCGGTAAGTTAAATGTTCCACATTATTTCAATTTTAGTTTTTTAACAGTAACTGCCCAGAGTCAGTGCACAAGAGTCCCAACTGCTCCCAATCGTGAGGCTATGGAATCCTATGGTAGTATGGAGGTGAAGGAGATGGAGAAGAGGAAAGTGCGGAAGTACCTGGCTATTCAGATCTGGTCACCAAACAGGGCCAAAGCCATTTCAATCAATGTTTCGATTCTGAATGGTGGTCTTACACCATAGCGATACTGAGAGTATGTTCCACTCTGGAACATTCCGCAAATATACTATACATTATTTTAAATAAGAAATTTGTAAAATACACAAATGAAACAAATAAAATTTACTTGCGCACGCCGGGATTTGAACCCGCGACCTCTGGCTTGCTAGTCGAGAGCCTTACCCCTCGACCACAATTTACTCATTAAAAATAATATATATAGCGTATTTGCGGCATGTTCCGGAGTGGAAGATACTCTCAGTATCGCCATGGTATAAGACCACCATTCAGAAATGTGGCTTGAAATGGCTTTGGTCATGTTTGGTGACCAGATCTAAATAGCCAGGTACTTCACCAAATCCTTCCCCTCCCTATACCTTTAGTCTCACAACATACCCCCATTGGGGACGCCATATGCTCACTGGCTCCAAATGGTTAGGAGCAGTTGGGAAGACTTGTGAGATTTCACATAAAAAAATAAAATAACTAACCTTCAATCGGACGTTGGACTCCTGTAGCTCATAAGTGTGAGCCTTCAACTTGACGGTAGGCAGAGAATGTGGACTGGGGGTGGATTCAAAGCTTGTGTTGAACAGCGAATCCATCAGGGTGGACTTACCCAGGCCCGTCTCACCTGAAACAATCAAAATCAAACAATCAACAATCATACATTCCCTTTAATCTCTCATTTCTCTATTCTGTCAGAATTTGTGTGTATTTCTACATTGCAAAAAAAAACAAATAAACTGAATATTTCTGAATGAAATAAACCAAAAACTAAAAACTATTTTAGAAAGGTGATTAAACTTTGAAATTCAATTATTATAAATAAACATATGATTTTTTAAATTTTTAATGCAAACAATTTTTTTTAAATGGCTCACGCTACTCCACCTCGCATTTTAATGGACACATTTACTATAAACATTATTGTCACCCCATTTATTGTTTTTATATAAAAATAATAAGTAAAAAATTCAAAAAGTTTCATAAATTTTTCTTAAATTTCGGTCTGATCCTTCGGTTTCATGGAGATGTAAATTTGAATTTTTCTGTGATTAACTTCTTGATTTAAATATATGGTGTGGTATTTTCTCTTTTAACACTGTTAAGATCATAATTCTCACTATGACAGTAAGGGAGATGCAACAAGACTATGCCCCTGAGGTGATATCTCACAAAAGCGGCGCTATACAAATCATCCAATAAATAAAAAAATGAGCCATTCCCAAAAGCATACCCTGAGAAGTTAAAAATGATTCAAAATGATAATGAAGGTTCTGCATGCTTCACTACTAAGTATCCATGATTTTTATTTGCAGTTGTTCAAAATGGAGTGAACCTCGGTCTTGAAGAGACCCATGTTGCAGCCAAGGTAAGCATGCAAAGTGGAAAATTTCAACTGAATGCAAACGCTGCAAAGGGATCAATGACATTAGTTCTACAGAGCAACTTCTATTGAAATACAGGAAGAATAAACACAGAATTCCCGCCCAACGTCCATGTCAACGTCACGATTGCAATCTGTTCGGGATATATATATATATAAAAGTTGTCATTTGTCACAAGCGTTAACATTTCTCCGTGAAATGGCGGTTTACACATGACTAAATGAGGAGAATCTAGTCTTAGCCATAGTTAATGTTGTCAAGAAGTTATTATTTCAGTGTGTCGCCAAACTTCTTTAGAAAATAGCGCCCAGAGAATAAGTATTATGGTATATTTGTGTTTGTTGTGTTGTTAAGGATAATACATACCGATACACAAGATATTGAATACAAATCCATTTTGTACGCTCTTGTTGACCAGTTGGTCGGGTAGGCTGTCAAACCCGACATGACCCGACAGTTTGAGGTTGCGAATATGGGCTTCGACCTGGAAATAACGACCGAACAGTTAGAACACTACTATATTACGGCAGTCGGAATGTCCTGCAACTGTAATACATATTCAAATACGGCCGTGTCCTCAAAAAAAATGTGACAGTCCTAGAACGTGACTCAATTTCTCCATATTTCTTATTCACTTAGCACCAATCTAATGCCATTAGAATGACAGGGACAGAGATAAATTTCTACAAAGGATGTTGAACAACGCCCTGGTTTCAAACACATTTTTAACATATAAATACACTTTAAACACATACAAATATTAGCTGAACGAATGAAATGAACTTTTAACTTAGATATTAGGTTAGTTTAAATGTAAAAACACCAGTCTTAATGTGAAAGTAGAGGAAAATTTGAGAGCTCACCCGCGATACGTCCACATCCATGGCGGCCATGTTTAAAAACAAACAGGACGGTAACCTGAGCAAGTTGAATCACTAATTGATGCGAATTCACTCCAGCGACTCGTGTCTAACCACTGTGACCACACGTAAGAGTCTAGTATGAAAGCTCTTTGAAGAGACTACCTATATCACTGAAATGAATAGCCACCATTCTCGCGGACTGTCATGTCTTGATGTTGGCAGCCCTCACGAATCGCATTGCATTATTTCAACATGGCAGATTGCGGCAGTGGTGTACTATCGCGCGAGTCGATAAAATAATGTTTTTACGAGTTTGAGTGATAAAAAGTGCAAATTTTCAGTGTGAGTTTGTGAAAAGTGACTGCCTCTATCATGGCAGACCTCAAAGTGCCGCCGTTCAGTGACATAAAAAGGCCGGAGGAGGTTGTTAGGATGCCTATGAACGATAGCCTGAAATTCGCCGTTCTTATCGGACTGATTGAAGTCGGACAGGTGACCAACCGTGAGGTGGTGAACACCGTGCTACACTTGGTGAGTCCTTATCAATTGCCTGTTATCAGTGTCACGTCGCCGTATCGATTTGTTATGAGCCCCCGGGACATGACGGTCGAAGCCACTGTTTGACAGATGCCTTTGTCGCCCACTGTTGGGAAGATAGTGCCTTTATTATCGCTGAAACGTACGTGTTTCTGATCCACGCCTACTTTACTACCTGTTATTTTATTTATTTATCATTTCAGTAATTAAATATGAATTTTACGACCGCAGAACGTGCAAGTAATAAACGTCTGTTCGAAGTGCGTCCTGTGTACGATTTGACTGCATGTTTTTTCCTACACTCGTCTATTTTCTAATAAACCGGTCTGATAAACCGGGTTTATTTGTTTATATCGATCGTACATATAAGAATCGGATAAATATCCAATGGGTTTGCCGTAACAATGTGCGGAACCTATGTTTATTTACGCAGATCACTTTCAGTAACTTTCGCTTTCGAGAGACAGTGACTAGACTGACGTCCCAAATGTTATTTCATGAAACTACATAATTACAAAAGTTATAATATTGTATGTTTTCGCAAACTGCATTTATTTACTTTAATGTAGGCATACAATTTTATGTTTATTCATCACGCTAAAAATATTTTTTTAAGCATAAATTTATGTATTATTGCACCTACATAATATTTACGTCAATGTTTTAAAATTTTAATTTGTTAATTGTTAAAATATTAACTAATTTATTATTAGAAAATACAAATTTGGATTAATTCTCTTCTAAATTTTTATCTCTCCACCACTGTGTTTTAAATGTTCTAAATTCGATTCGAGTATTTTGTATCACAATAATAATATTATTATTTTTGTGTGAACGCTATCACTGAAAAATAATTAAGTACTCAGTACCTACTTAATCAATCCCGTTAATGAAATGCTATCATCTTTATATCTCATCGCTCCGGGTAATTGCTCGACTAATACATAATAATTAAATAATAATATTATTGTTAGTATGTAGTCGTCTTAATAATATCGCTACCGGTGTATATTGCACAGGTTCATTCGTGTTATAATTGGATAAATACGTCTATAAACTGTGACGAAATTGATTGACGAAAATATTGAAAACTCAATATCCAGTACGGTACCTACATAACTGTTTATATATTTTTTTAATAATAATAATATTTGGATGCGCCGTTTTTGTGCGCTGTACAAATATATGATCTATCCTATTACTAACCATAGACTACTATTATCAACTTATGGCTAACAGATTTCATAATAATATAGATAGCATAATAATGGACCATACTTTCCTGGGAGGTTAATTGAGATTATCACTGTTCATTATTTACTAGAGAAATTTATATAGAGTTCGCACCAGAGGACACAATTAGAACACAATATCTAATTGGAAATGCTTTTATTAATTCTGGTATTTATTTTATTAATGTGTATTTATGTTCTTTAATGATTGAAACATATTATAATAGATACTGTCTGGTTGGTAATAGAATCGAGCTTTGAGGAGATTTTTCACAAAAACGGCGCTGTACAAATTATCAGAATGGTAGATACTTTCAGTATTGCAGAATCGAAAAGTTGCTTAAAACGTGGTCGGTGACCAGATCTGAATTGCCAGATACTTTCCCGCCTTCCTAATCCATATATCCTTCTCCTCTCCACTACCTTCAACCCCATAACGTACTACAATTGGGGCTGTCATAGTCTCACTCCTGGCGGTTGGGATTAGTATTAAAATATTTTTAATACTTTTACGTGAGTTTTGCTGCTACTGTGAAGGACCGTTAGAAAGTAATAACCTTAATATTACACGTAAAAGTCCACTCTCACGTAAATAAAGATAATTATTTTGATAATGTCACGCCGTTTGGTTATAAACCCACTTACATTGTTGGTACTGTGTGTGTTTTTTACACAGTTTTTAGGAGCCTTTTAATATCTTCGTGGTCCATTTTATAGATTATTTGTCACGCTGACGTTGGCATACACAAAACACAGCGATGATGAAAAAATTTCGTTTCTAAATTGCGTCACTATCTGAATTCATTCCAGAGTGTTAGATACTCTCATTGCGACACTATCTGAATTCACTCCAGAGTGGTAGATACTCTCATTGCGACACTATCTGAATTCACTCCAGAGTGGTAGATACTCTCATTGCGACACTATCTGAATTCACTCCAGAGTGGTAGGTACTCTCATTAGTGCCCTGGTTAAAGACCACCGTTCGGAATTATTGAAACGTTGCTTGAAATGTTTTAAATTTTTTGATCTGAATAGTCAGTTACTTTCGACCTTTTTCTTCCCCTTCCAACTTCTTCAGCCCCATAACCCAACAAGTACACTCATATGAGATCCCGTGCACCAATCAACAGAGCGACTCAACAGCGATTCTGTTTTGACTATCAACCTTTTCAACTACACTTACAGACAGTTCAGCAACTATCTTTAGACGCATGTCACAAAATAGTAAAACTGCCCCCATAACTTTTTATACTTACAACCTCAAATTTGTAATCTTTTCCGTAATATATTAATGTATAACCGTTTTATGGAGAACATGAAGAAATACATAAATAAATTAATAATATAACCCACTAGTTATGTGCAATCTAAAGTCAGTTTTCATTTCAAGTTTAAAAATGGTTATTTTTGTTCCTAATACTTGATCTTCATTGTTGTTATTATTTAAATTTAAATTTGCGAATCTTTTGCACGGTTTTATTTCGATTACTGTATAATAATGACTAGCCATTTAATAAATAAAGATTCGAAATTTAAAATTGGAAATTCATATGTCATACGGCATATATCCTGGTCTAGTAATGTGTAATTTCTATCACCTAAGACATTCTAAAAATATAGTACTATAGGATTCATATGTCTTATACTGATTTATAAATGTGGAAATTCTAACTATACAATTTTAAATGTTCTCCAAAATGCCCTGGAAAGAATCTCAGACTTGTGATGTCCCGAAAGAAACCATTCATCTGTTCTGAATGCAATTACTAATGTTATCCAAATTAACCCTGGTAATAAATTACATCTTTGCGATTCTTTCAAGGATAAAGAAACCATCCTGTCACTTCGAATGCAATCAACAATGTTCTCAAAATTTCTTTTGACAGCATCGCCATTCCATTGTAAGAATATTATGTACTAAATACACAATTTGGCTCTCCTGAAACGGGAATCCTTCCCAGTTGGACAGACAAAGGTTCATTTTGTTTTGTATTGTTTGTATATATATAAAAAAAAAAATTGGGACCAACGTTCACAAACTATTTTTTTTTCATTGTGGTGCGGCCTATCAACTTATATGTGCAAAATTTGAAAATAAGAAAGAGGCTAGTGCGCAAATACGCACATTCAGGTTAATGTACCACAAAATAATACATTACTTTTCAAAAATTACAATACAAAAACGTATTTTTGTCAGATGTTGTTCTTTCATATTGGAGATTCTTCGATATGTGTGCGGAAGATGAAAACATGTGTGCGGACAATTCTTAACAGTTGTGCGGCCGCACACCTTAGAGGGAACATTTGTTGGGACTCTTGTGCAGTATTGGTCTGCGTGGTCGAGAGGTAAGGCTCTCAACTACCAAGCTGGAGGTCGCGGGTTCGATTCCCGACGTGCGCAAGTAAATTTTATTTGATTAATTTTTTTATTTCATAAATTATTCATTAAAAAAAATATATCGTATATTTTCGGCACATTACAAAGTGGAAGAAGCTCTCAGTATCGCCCTGGTGTAAGACCACCATTCAGAATTGAAAAGTTGCTTGAAATGGTTTGGTGACCAGATCTGGATAGCCAGGTACTTCCGCATCTTCCTCATCTCCATCTCCTTCTCCTCCACACTACCTTCAGCCTCACAACATACCCCAATTGGGGTGCCATGTTTTTTATTTTTATTTTTATTTTTTTTTTTATTAATATCAATAGCAAAATTTGTACATTATGTAGGTTTAAAGTATAATATAAGTATATTTTTTGTATTTTTTTCACAGTCCTCCTCACTAGGGTTTCCTGTTCTGAGGCGGCCTGTAGTTTTTCTTAAATTTTTGTATTTAGTTTTGAATTGTCTTTACATTGTCTTCATAATGTTTGTAAGTTGATTATTACTTTGATCTCTAAGCCATGTTTTGACTTTTGTTTTAAATATACTCATTTCGTTTATTTTTTTGGTTTCATTTGGTAGAGCATTGAACAATTTTATAGCATGGAATTTATTATTTCTCTGTCCAAAGGATGTGTTCAAACTGGGAGTAATCAGGATATTTTCGCTTTTTGCCCTGGTTGTGTATTTATGTTGGGCAGTGGAGTATTCGGATATGTTTTTTTTCAGTTTAAATAAAATATTTTTTGAATATAGTTTCTGTACATTGTAAACATTGAAGTTTTTGAATATTTCTTCTGTCGGAGTTCTAAGTGGAATTTTCAGTATAGTCTTTAATACTCCTTTTTGTGCTATATTGAGCCGCTCTGTGTGAGTGCTCAAGGCAGACCCCCATCCAGTTATTCCGTACTCTATTTGTGATTGACACAAAGCATAGTATACTTTTTTAATATCGTTTATATTGAGGATATTGCGAATGTTTCTAAAGAAGTATATGTACCTGGTTAGTTTTTTTGTAATTACATCTATATGTGAGTTCCAACGGAGATTATCATCAATTTCAATTCCAAGATATTTGATGCTTTTGGAGTGTGCTATAGTGGGACAGAGGCATGATAAGCCTTGATTTTTTTGATAAATTCCTTGGCATGAATGTAATTTGAGATTAAGGTCCTCTGACGGCTGCCCTCTGGCTGTTTTAGAAAATGTCAGATATTTTGTTTTATTGACATTAAGCGTCAGGGAGTTTCTTTTAAGCCAGTTTTGCAGGAGACCAAGTCCGTGTTCAGCTTCTTTGTAGGTATTTATCCAATCTTTTTCTTTAAATAAAATTACTGTGTCATCAGCAAAACTAATGATTTTTCCTCTTGTTTCTAGGTTACAGATATCATTAATGTATATTAAAAATAATATCGGACCTAGTACGCTTCCTTGTGGTACTCCATGGTTGATTAGGAGAGGTTTGCTTTTTCTCTTGTTAATTTGGACGCTCTGTGTACGCTCCGTCATATAGCTTTTTAGTAAGTTTAGTGTTGTACATGACATACCAATTTTTGAAAGTTTTGAAAAAAGTATTTTGTGATCTATTGTGTCAAAAGCCTTTTGTAAGTCTATGAAGATTGCCAAAGTTTTTTCTCCACTGTCTAAACTTTTAGTGATCATATCGGTAATTTTTTCTATGGCGTCACTAGTACTTAAGTTCTCCCTAAATCCATACTGAGTTTTTGATAATTTTTTATTGTCTTCTAAGTAGGATAAGAGTTGTTTTTTTAGTATTCTTTCCAATATTTTTGAAAATGCATTTAGTAGGCTTATTGGTCGGTAATTGTTTATATCATTTTTACATCCTTGTTTAAATATTGGTATAATAATCGCTTTTTTGAGGGCTGTAGGGAATAAGCTATTCGTTATAGACATGTTGACTAAGTATGTAAGTGGTTCGATAAGTTCTTTACAGAGATATTTTATTGCGTTGGTTGAGATTGTGTCCTCCCCCGAAGAAATATTTGATTTTAAAGAAGAAATTGTGTTTTTGATATCGTCAGCTGTAATTTGTTTAAAATTGAGCTGATTTCCTTGCTCAGGTGGTTCGTTTATTTGTACATCTTCATTACATTTTGTAACTTGCTTTGCTAGATTTGATCCTATATTTATGAAAAAATTATTGACGTATTCAAGTATTTGGTCAGGATTATCAGCGTATGTCCTGGGAACATTGTTTATATTCAGCACGTCAATTGATGTAACGTTGGCAGATTTAGAACTGGTTATTTCATTTATTATTTGCCACATTTTCCTGGGATTTTGTTTACAATCTACAATTTTTTTCTTATAGTAGGTTTCTTTTGTACACATAATAACTTTTTTGCAAATGTTTCTGTATCTTTTGTAGTATCTTAACATGTGTATATCGTATGGAATTTTTTTAAGTTTCTTGTGTAACTCGTCTCTTTTTCTTATGCAGTTTATAACATTCTGTGTAATCCATGGTTTAATGTGTACATTTTTGTGTGAGATTTTCTTAGTAATTTTTGTGGTATTAGATAGTATATTATTCTGAAGAAGTTCTATGAAATAATTCCATGCATCATTTGTATTGTTCATACTTTGCAGTTTTTTCCAATCGGTACATTGTAGATTATGTTTAATGATATTCCAGTTGATTTCTGTTTTTTCTGTTGTTAATGGTTTTTTCTTCATTTTATTTGACTTGTTTATTTTTATTGAAAGCATAGTTGTATAATGATCGGTTATAGTTGAATTAAATACAACAGTTTGAGTAATGTCTTTTGTTTTACTCATTATATGGTCTATGCAACTTTCACTGTTGTCCACTTTTCGAGTAGGAACATTTATTAAGCTTTCCAGTCCATGGGATGCTAGCATCTGCAGATATTGAATTCGCTTAGGGTGTCCATTTTCTAAAATATTTATATTTACATCTCCAATAATAAATATGTTTTTCGTTTCTTTAAGAAGGCAGAGTTCCTCGTCTACGGATTTAAGGAATGGGTCGATGTTTCTTGTTGAGGGCGATCGATAGATTGCTAATATAGCTTTTTCTTTACTGATTTTAATTTTTAAACAATTGGCATTTGTGATAATAATTTCTTCATCTTCGGCTTTTATTTCGTTTTTAATGTATATAATTACACCATCGTTTTGTTTTTTGTTATTCAAACTTGAGTAGGTTGTATATCCAGCAATTTCCCAGTGTTTTTAAAGAATTGCGCTGGTGTTTTATGTTATCCGCTAAGTCAAATATTTAAAACCTCACTGTCTTCTGGCATTTTTCCGCAGCAATGGAAAAGCTCATATGTTGTACCTATATTAAAAAAAGGAGACAAGCACAATATTGAAAATTACAGACCGATCTCTAAACTAAATGTAATGGGTAAGCTTTTTGAAAAAATTGTTTATGATAATATTTTTCCTTGTATACGGCCACACATTATTCCGAATCAACACGGCTTCATGACCAAAAAATCAACAGAAACTAACCTTTGTGAGTTTGTTGACACAGTCCTTGTTGCTATGGATAACGGATATCAAATAGATGTAGTCTACACAGACTATTCCAAAGCCTTTGATAAAATCCCACACAGCATTTTAATTGAGAAAGTCGAAGCAATGGGTATACACGGTGACCTCCTTCGTTGGTTAGCCTCTTACCTCTACAATCGTACACAAGCTGTAACTGTTCAAGGGTTGTGCTCTAGTTTCGTGCCCGTAACCTCAGGAGTACCCCAGGGATCTCACCTTGGCCCCCTTTTATTTAATATCTTTATGAATGACGTTAGCATAATTATCCGTAATTCTCAGCTATACTTATATGCTGATGACAAAAAGATAGTCAAAATCATAAAGTCTGAGATGGATTGCATAGAACTCCAGCATGACCTTGACTCTCTGGTGAATGAATATTGTTTAAAAAATCACCTTCTTTTGAATGCAGACAAATGCAGCGTCATATCTTACTCTCGAAAGAAACACACAATATTATATCCCTACAAAATTAAAAACAAACTCTTAAACAGGGTAAATGTGATTAGAGATCTTGGAGTCCTAATGGACAGTAAGCTTCTATTTCAATCTCATATCGAGCATATTACGTCGAAGGCTTTGAAAATGCTGGGATTTATACTTAGAGTATGTTCAGTTTTCAAAAATCCACAAACATTTAAGATTCTCTACATATCTTACGTCCGAAGCCACCTAGAGTATGCATCAACAGTGTGGAACCCTCATAATTCTACATATAAATCAAACATAGAAAGAGTTCAGAAAAAGTTTTTGAAATATGTCTCTTATCGCATGCGAAATGATGAAAACAATGTGTCCATGAACCTTAAAACTCTTGATCAACGCCGAGATATCAGAGACCTAGTAATGCTATATAAGATAATCCACTATTTTATTGATAGCCCATACCTTTTACAAAATATTCATTTCAGATGTCCATTAAGAGTAACTCGATCTCCGGACACATTTTATATTCCTAAGAGCAATACTAATTATGTTGAAAATGTATTTATAAGAAGAAGCTGTAGCACCTTTAATAGATTATGCACAAATATCGATGTGTTCAATACGAGCCTCGCAGGATTCATAGCATTCCTAAGAGAGTAGCGTTCGATCGTTGCGGGAAACTTAGTAGAGTTAGTGTGTGTATTGTTTTTGTATGGGTTGAATCTGTAGTCTTTTTATTTTTATTTTTTTGGAGATTTTCCTTTTCTACTAGTTAGTATTTATATTGTATTGTATTATTTATATTCATATGTTTTTTCTGTTTTTCTACTTATATATAAATGAATCTTCTGTGGAAACTTTACTGGTTTATGCAACTTGGTAAAAATGATTTGTATTAAAATATATTTGTATAACTGTTTGTTTCCCAAATAAAATAAAATATGTCAAAAAAAATAAAATAAATAAATTTCCAATTTCATGTATTTATGATTTATCCAACATTCAGTAAGTATTATTATTTGAAAATTAACTTTCAAATATTTCAATAAAATTTGCAATTCATCATATTTTTTTCTTATGCTTCTTATGTTTTTGTGTAGTATATTGAAAGAGTTGTTATTTAAATTCGATAGATCATTTGGTTCCGAGGTTAATATAATGTCAGCCATTTTTATATTTTTTCCGTAATCGTTTTTGTGCCCTTTTGTTATACAATATTTTTTATATCATCTACATGTTTTATATAAATTATTTTTTCGGTTGGCATTCTTCGCGTCATTATTTTTCCATCTTTGAACCAAACGTAGGAGCACATTTTTTCATTGGCAGATTTTTTCGTTTTCCAGAGCAGTTCCCTTTGATATGGGCTCAATTCCTCTGCAATATAGATTGGTTCGGTGGAGATATCTTTTATAGCTGCATAATTAATATTTTTCCTTTTAGAAAGAAGATTGTCTCTTGTCTTTTTTTCCGCAAATTCCACTAGCAGTTTCGGTGGCGCATTGTTCCTTCTATCATGTGTCCTTTTTATATCAATTATATCATTGTGCTGGATTTCCATTCCTGCCGCCGCCGCAACTCTTTTTACTATCTCCATCTGCTGCTCTCCATTTTTTTGGGGAATGCCCGCTATTTCTAAGAAATTAGACCGAGATTTGTATTCGAGGTCTGAAATTTTTATTTCAAGTTGTTTAATAATGATATTCTTTTCCTGGTGTTCCTTTTTTATGTTTTCAAAATCATTTTCAATTTTTTTATTTTGTAGAATTGTTATTTCTAGTTTTTTTATTAGTTCATCGTACTGACTACTCATAAAATCAATGCTTTTTTGAGTGTCCTGGGTTTGTTTTTCAATTTTTGATATAATTTCTTTTTTCATGGATTCAAATTTTTTTTCAATAATCTGTATAATTTTATCAATGTTAAATTTTTCTTCGGTTTCCGTTATAACTCCCTTTCCTCTTGTATTTGCCATTTTCTATTTCTTTTTTTTTTTTTTCTTTTTTTTGGTTTATTAATTATATTTTTATTAATGTTGGAACAAAAATGCCCCTAAGTATATATTAATTTATGTAAATTGTCTATGGCGAAATAGTTTTGTATTGTCTATGGTTATTGTATGTTTTCACCAAAGTTGATTTTGGGTTACAATGACAATACTCTTTTTGCACTTCAATTTACAAATGATTAATTTCACTGCCACCGTCACAAATACTGCCACTTTGTCTAGCGTATCACTATATATTGTTTTTTTAAGCGGGTTATGTTATTAGGTTGTTTTATTGACACTATATTGATATTATTTACGGTGCTGTCAAAAACGGCTATTGAGTCAAATCATAGACAATTTAAACATGTGATATGTTTCAATTATTTTTCTAATAATATCGGGAGTAGGTACCTATTATATTATCACGAGTGATGGGCATAAACACAATATAATTCGAATTTATAGTTCGAAATGACGACATCCAACGTCTCTAATTTGTTCCTATAACAATGACAGTCAAAATAGTTTTGTTCTCGTCGAATAATAACATAACAACGAACGAACGATTCATTTGATGAATTATTGTTTGTCAAAAAGTATTAGTATTGTACTTAGTTACTATGTGAAGGACCTATAGGTACGTACGAACGACGTAGTATGAGAAGATGACGCCCTTGGTGCCATCGAAACCTACGTGACAAGTGCGAGTCAACTCCGCTAATTTGTTACTTTCATATTCGCCTACATACGTTAATTATGTAGGGGAGTATGAAAGCTAACTTCCGATAAGAGAGGATACCACAAGAAGTACCTACTCACTTTAACCCAGCGAAATGACGTAACGGGTTGAAAGTTATTGTGTTGACGTATAAATTTATTAGAGACATGAGATTTTCAGATTTCTACTTGGAGTTAGATACTTGAGTCGGGTTTTTTCAAAAGTATAAATTACAGAAAATAATGTATGAGACGATAAATGTATGTGAATGAATCAAAGAGTGTCGGGCGATATCTTTCCTCCGGAGAAAGGGCCGCTGCGTGTTAATTAGTTTAGATATATTTGATCGTGTCGAACCTCTGGCCAGGAATATTATAAAGGGTTCAGCAAAAAAGATAGTGTAATTTTGAAGGGCCGGTACATCCTGTGTGGTGGGGGTAGGATCCCGGGAGGGGTCTCATTCTGTAGGGAAGGTCGTTCCGTTTTCAGTCGTTACCATGGTTTCATACGGACAACACCGGGGCTTCGCCGTCCGCACCTTTCTTGCAAAGGTTACATGATAACTCATCAAAATGAGAATTCAACTCACATATAAAAGTGCTATAACGAAACAAAAACTAGGTTAAATAGGTTACATGTGTAACTACACACCTTGTTAGAACTCAAGGATCGAATTCGTGAGGAAATCGCCGCTATACTCATCGAGATGTGCCAAAATGCGACCAAAAACTTCTAAAAGAAATCGCCTCCATCAATGTATCGCTGCTGGGGGCCATAGTCTTTCTGATGCCATCTTTGGGACTTAAAACGGCATTATGTACCGCATAAAATAAAATAAACCTTATGTGTATAAGTTTTTTTTTAAAATATACCTTCAAATCTGCACTGTCTGTTTTGCCGCACCTATTACAAATTTAAAAAAATAACATTACAAAATTTTCACACGGAAATTTCGTTCCGTAATCACTAAATACCTTGCTCACATCGGTTATGTCCGGTATAAAAATGAAGGCTTTTTTGTTTTTTTTTTGCCTTTAATGACTTCAGACGGCAATCTTTTCAAAGGGCATTATGTTATTACTAAAAAAATAGCTCATTAGTCATTAGCAATTCAATTCAAAGCTGCGTACGTACAAAATGGTCTCTGATGTTCAGAATAAAGCGTACTTTGAGTTGTTTTTCAGTTTTGTTGAAAAGAGAAATCATTAATATGTGGTTGAGACTGTCAGAATTGCCCTGGCGAAAGTTCACTGTTTAGAATCGAAATGTTGTTTAGAATGGCTTAAGTTGTGTTTGATGGTCTGATCTGAATAGCCAGGTACTTCCCAACCTTCCTCTTATTTTTGTTCCCACTCAGTCACACAATATACCTACCTACCCCAATTGGACAGTTGGCACAAACATGGCACGATAAAAGTCAGTATAACAGAAGAGTACGTATGTATATATGTATGAGACGATGCATGGATGCGAGGAAAGGAAATAATATGCGAAAACCAGAGTTTATCCTCTCTGCCTACCCCTGTGGAAATGCGGTGATATTCAGGTTAGTTATTTAGAACCCCATCAACTACATTTACCACTCCTTCGACTGCATAGTTGAGAATGTCGACCTGTATTGGATCCCTATGTTGTACAAATTGTACATGAACTACACTAGTACTGAACCTAATTTGGTACTTCGTGTATCGATTACTTGTACCCGCATTGAACTCCGTGAGTGGCTACATAGACCAATTATTAGTTTGCCCTTAACTTTTACGTACTTGAAAATAAAAATCACGTATCACGCAGTGGGATCTCTAGGGTACCCCACACATCGCAGAGTGATCGTGTCTCTCTTGCCCTTTCCTGTAACACTCATATGTTACAATTTTTTTTATAGTGAGCGTTCAAATAGAAGAAGATGGTTTGAAAGGGAGATATGTAATTACTAATGTTGGAGGGAGCGCGCTAATATAAAAAAACGATTGTAATTTATAGACGTAAGCGAAAATATTTAATAAAGCATGACTGATTTAAAATAATGGAAAAATCTCTCGATAAATTTCTTAAATAACATTTAAAAAAACACCGTGAAATTTTCATACCTATAACATGTTAAATAACTGAATCTAATGTGTTTTTTTTTAATGTTGCGATTTTTTTCTATATAGGAAATTTTATTTAAATACTTTATCAGCTCGGCAAGTGTATAAATATTATCTTAAAAAATAACATACTTTTTTAAAGAGCTTTAGTGTGTAAGGGAATTTTATTATAATTTGGTAGAAATTCGGAATGCTAGGTAAAGTAATGTAATGTAAATAATAAGGTGAGTTATGCAAAACGGTAAGAGATTGAATAAAATCGAGTGTAACTCGAATACATTAGTATAGCTCTTTCCAGTAAAGTGCACTTTTTACGTCCGCACTCGGACGGCTTATTTGCGACTAGGATTTTTTAAAAAGTAGTGATTATCTGGGAAGAGATAGGAGAGTAATTTCATCTGAATTGGATAGAAATTGTTTAAAATAGTAAATAATTGTTACGATAACCTAAATTATAGAGTATGTGATGTAAAGAAACAACTTGGATATCGCACAAAACTCAAAACAAAACAAAACGTTTGGGGGACGTATAGTACCCCCCTCCTGTACGGGAGGGTTAATACGGTTCGAATCTCACCATATATTTATACATGGCAATTAATTAGGCACTAAGAGTTGTTTTATCTTGTAACGTTTCTGCTACCCGGGATGGGTATTTCGTTTACGTTTGGTTGGCTTTCTCTTAGATCATAATGGGATTTCGGTAGAATTTTATTAGCATTTCGAATTATGGTACCCATAGGTACCGTAGTATTTTTTTTTGCGAACACCTGACTTCAAAAACAAAATTCAAGTGAAATTTAAAAAAAAATGTGATGAACCAGAAAAATTGTAAAAATTTTCGAATAACTGCAAAAACTTTTCAAATATTCAAATTAGACGATGTTATGGCAGGATAGAACTGTGCTTTTCACATATTCTTTAGTTTCCTCTCATCCATACATCGTCTCATACATATATGTACTGTTCTACATTATGCTGACTGATACTAGAACGACGATGTCGCGTACGATCTCTCGCTGTGACTACTGCATCATGATTATCATAAAATAACATTATTTACCATTCAGCTTACCATACAAATCGCACGAACGTGTGTTCGTTCTAAATATTATGTAATATGATTATTTATATCCTGTGATGTTGCAACTTGATAAATTTATTTGAATGGAAAAAAGTTGTAGAAGCTTTACATACTCATCATCGAAAATATGAATTTAAGTGTCATTTTCAAAATTTGTGCTGATTATGTGAATAAAACTGACAAACGATAAATTACCTACCTATAATATAATATTTTACCAGTTTAAAAAAAAAATCATTTTGTAAATTTGAACTGATTTGTCAATAACTCAGATGAAAGGTCTGCACTAATCAGCAAAAATCTAATTTTGGTTATGCGTGTTTCCTGCGTAACTCTGTTCGATGAACTCTGGAACTCGGACCTGCTTTCAATTTAAGTGTCGTTTTCTAAATTGGAACTGTTAAGAATTCAGACAAGCGATAAAGTACCTACCTATAATATAAAATTTAATGGATTTTAAAAAAATTGTTATTTTCAAAATTAGAACTGATTTGTCAAGAATTCAGACTTTCTAACTCTGCGCTAGTTTATAAATATTTTCGAAACGTTCGAAACGCCACCATAAATAGGTGCCGGATTGCCTTTCTGGTTCGTTCCCCACAAGAAGCACTGGATGTTTGTATGTTTTCTTAAGGCGATGCACTACGTAGTAATGCAAAATCATGTATTTTTGGTTTGAAAATTTGGTTGGCTGGAAATGTTTCAGATGCTTTAATTAAATACTGCGAGTAGAATACATCTTGGCCTTTGAAATAATCGAGTATTTTTTTAGATAAGTCTTTTTATAAGCCCAGAAAAAATAATGTATAAGCCTATGAAAACTGTTTAAAGTTAAAAAATCTCCTACTTACGAACCCATTTTCGGTTATGGTTTTATTGTATAATGTGGAAAATTCAGTTATTTATAAAATGATCGAAAAACATTTAACTTTTTGGCCATGTTTTTTTCTTGCATAAATCAAAACAGGCGAATGGTGTTAAGCGGGAATTTAAACCTTATCGCCATCTACGTAAGGGGTGTTATTGATAGCGGCTCGATTTAAAATATTACACGACGTGGTGCATTGCCTTAATCGTTCATGACACGTTTTGACGTTTCATTCATATGGTCGTATGAATATAAATTGTACTTTATTTCAATGACGTATATTTTTTGCAATAGACCATTCAAATAATAATAGTAGCGAGCGTTTTAAAATAATATGAAATTATGTCAGTCTTCGAAGGCTCTTAACAAGTTTATTTACTAATATGCTACACCGTTTTCATTTTACGCAAACATAGGATTTTAAGAGAGCAGGACAGTCCATGTAATCGGAGCCCGGTCGAAAGAAAAATGCCAAGAGTGGTTTGCTCGCAGTCGTGTGGCATATCCCAAGTGTTGCCAGCATTGGTGTAGTAATGTGGGTAGTGAATGAAATAATTATTTACAAAGGGTACCTACTTGCCACACTAATAGAATCTGAAAAAAAAACGTTTGTGTCGATCGGACAGTTTGAATACCTGTAAAAAATTCTGTAAAATAATACCATGGTTTGTTTTACACTGTGTTTATTATGCCTTCCATAATACACACCCGTCTCCGGGATCCCATTTCTCCTGTCATACATCAGAGATGCGGTATTTTCTGTATTGTACCGTTGCCGCGTGTTGCGGTCGTTGCCTTTAAGAACAATGTGCAATTGGTTATTGCTGACGCGGGGGTCCGCCACGCGCAATCGCAAATCGCTGTCGCAATTGTTTTCCTGGGTCGTTCCACCGAAAACTTAACCGATACATTCGGTTTTCTTTTTCAAAAAACCGGTCGGTGGCCGAGTTGACATCGCGCTTGGGTCCCACCCAGGCGTATTGTGTTCAATTCCTCGACTGGCTAAGTCCTCCATCACAACACAAGCAACATTTTCCGCTTACTGTGGTGGTAGTAGGAGATTTTAAAATATTGTCAGGTTGTTCGTAACCCGGGAATGTTTGTCTTTCTTTTAAAAATTAAAACTGGCCTATTTAATTCGCTGTTGAATTATACGTAAATAATTCCACAATACACTGAATAGGTACGACGATAGAAACGTGTAAGAAGGTTTGTGGGTGTCCGTATGCTTAAAATTATTTAAAATTTTCCTTACTTCTGGTGTCGTATTTATTTCTTGAACCGATAGTCATTTTCATTGTCTTTTCTGAGACCTAGATGTAGAAAAGACAACAGTTTTCTTTTATATGTTATAGATCAAACTTCTATATATTTGTACAGCGCCCCTGGGGTGATTTTGCACAAAAACGGCGCTATACCAATCATCCAAATATTATTATTATTCTCGGGATCGTCTGTTTAGTGCCGCAGTAAAACTCGTCATAACGTTTTGTTTTGACAGTTAGAATAAAATAGTATTCTCCTGAAAAACTTTGTAGGTATAAAATTAATTTCTGGTAGAAGTCACAATACACGTTTATTAATTTAAAATACTCTAGACTAGCAAGCCAAAGGTCACGGGTTCGAATTTTATTTGAGTATTTTGTGTTATTTCACAATTTATTCATTTAAAATAATACAGGGTTTTCCAATAAGAGGTGTTATTTTGATATTCAATCGTAAAAGATCAATGGTTCGTTGCTTGTGTGGCACCTAGCGCCGTCTTGTGGAAAGTAAACGTTGTCCAGATCAATACCATCCAATTCCGGTCATAAAAAATCATTAATCATCTCTCGATAGCGCAATCCATTCACCGTAACTGTTGCTCCAGCCTCATTTTCGAAAAAGTAAGGTCCAATGACTCCGCCGGACCATAAACCGCACCAAACAGTCACACGTTGAGGATAGAGAGGATTTTCAACAATAACTCTTGGGTTTTCCGAGCCCCAGATGCGACAATTTTGATTGTTGACGAAGCCATCGAGGTGGAAATGGGCCTCATCACTCAAGATGATTTGCATTTGATTCACTCAAGTGAATTTTAATAATTTCAATGCGTTGTTGAAGCGTGTATCGTTCCATTTTTATTAATGACGTAGTCTCTACTTGTCAAATGTCAAAAAATGACAGCTTCAAAAGTAACATCTACCGAAATAGCGGGCTATTCAAAATAACACCTCTTATTGCAAAACCCTATATATACTACACTAGCGGCACGTTCCAGAGTGGAAGATACTCTCAGTATCGCCCTGGTGTAAGATCACCATTCAAAGTTGAAACATTGTTTGAAATTGCTTTAGCCTTGTTTGGTGACCAGATCTGAATAGCTAGGTAACCCCCACCTTCCTCTCCCTCATCTCATTTCTCTCCCTCTACCTTCAGCCTCACAACATACCCCAATTGGGGATGCCATAGTCTCACTGGCTCCAGACGATTGGGAGCAGTTGGGACTGTTGTGCGGTGTTCACATAAAAATAAAAATCTTAAAATTTTCTATGCCGTGATTAAAGTGAGAAGACCTCAGCTAATTTCGGGAAAATATTTAAACTAGCTTTCTGCCTAATATTGTTTTTAAATTAAATTTAATTCTTAACTTTCTGTGATTAAAAGTTTCCCGCGGTAAAGCTAGGTATTTATGAATTATGAAGCCACGAGGCCAGGTAATTTAATGTAAATTTTGATACTTTCCAAATTAATATTTTTAAAACCTAATTACGTTTTGACATTGTTTTCTTAATTGATAAAGTTTCATTTATTTAGTAGAAAGATATTTCTTATCTTAAGTTTATCATCGGATGTTGGACAACACCGTGGTTTTTTTCCGCAAACTGAAGTGATTTCTTACACCCGATCTATTGGTTTCCAGGTATTATTATTATTTTTTTATGTGAAACCACAAGAATCGTAACTGCTCCCAACCGTCTGGAGCCAGTGAGACTATGGCATCCCCGGTTCCATAATAACTCAACACAGTGACAATTCAACACACTTTTAAAAAGTGATATAAAGTCATTAAAAACGATGAAAAAAAATAATTTAAACCTAACGTAACCTAACCTACTTAACCCAGTTAATAAAGTTTTTGTTTCATCACTTTCCATGACTTTCCATGACTTTATATAACTTTTTAAAAATGTTATGAATTATCATTTTAATGATGTATCCGGTCACCGGCATCCCCAATAGGAGGATGTTATAAGTATGAAGGTAATGGTAAGGGAAGGTGGGGCGAGGGGGACCTGTTCATATCTGGTCACCAAACACGGTCAAAGCCATTTCAAGCAACGTTTCAGTTCTGAATGGTGGTATTACACCAGGGCGATACTGAGAGCATTTCCCGTTTGGAACGTGCCGCAAATATACTATACAGGGTGTATCGGCACGTACCCGACAAACTTTAACCAGCTAATCCTTAGCACATTCGGAGTAAAAAATGCCATGGGCACTTCGCTGTCCGGTAACATTTTTTTTTAATAAAAAATTTACTATTCATATTTTAACCACATGTCACCACTGTTTTATCCTTTGTCAATGATGTGAGCTAACTTAAGATTAATAAATAAATAAATAAAAGTTTGAAAACCCATCTGGCAATATTTTATTCGAGTTTCGTTGAATAATATACGTACGTACCTACATTAGCGCGCTTTTACGATCACAACGAAATGGCATGGCACCATTCGTCTCATTTTTAGCTATTATTATTTAGTGTGTATCAAAGAGCGAACACGCTTTTTGACACACTTGCTAATAACAGCTGTTGAACACGAGAAACAATGCCAATGACAGTGACGGAATGTGGATTTTTTTATCATTTTTTGTTTCTAATTGAAAAAAAATGTTACCAGACAGCAAAGTGCACATAACATTTTTTACTCCAAATGTGCTAAGGAAAAGCTGGTTAAAGTTTGTCGGGTACGTGCCGATACACCCTGTATATTATTTTAATTGAGTCATCTGTGTAAAAACACAAATTAATCAAATAAATTTTACTTGCGCACGCCGGGATTTGAACCCGCGACCTCCTGATTATTATTCGAGAACCTTACCCCTCGACTACGGAGGCCGCCATTATGTTTTGTGAGGCTTTTGAAAGTATGAATCCGAAAGAAATCCGAATTAAGCTATTTTTCCCTTACTTCTGGTGAAATTTTTCAAACGTTTGCAAATGTCGACATCCTTTAACAGATAATGAATTTCATCGGTATGCCAGTGACCTGGGAGTCCAAACGTTTAATTATTGGCGCCAGCAGTTTTCCGTCAAATTGGTAGATATAGATCACACTTCTAGGGATTATCTATTCAGTGGTTTTAGCCATTCCACTTTATCGTTCTCATAATATCATTCTCGCCAACCTTCATAAGTCGACAAGACTTCAGTAAAACCTTATCAGTGATTTATTTGTCCGTTTGTTTGAATCGATTCGCGTTGTCTGAATTCGGCCCAATATTTTCTGCTTGTCTCCCATAAATATAACTTACACTTCTAGACCCACGAAAAATCAAGGGATAGTCTGAAAGAGATAATATATTTAAAGAATTATTAACGACACACAAATTACTTTTCGATATCTCCAACAATGAATTTATGAGCTTTCAAAGTGAACTTTGTGAAACGTGTGAAAGGGTGTCTCGTGACGTCATAGGAGAGACGTTTCAATTCAATTCATAGTTCGTATGGCAGTGCTGCTGCAGTACCGCCGCGCATGTACCGTGATGTCACAAGTTTTTCTGCCGGTCACAAGTATCAAAATTTTGAAGGCTTATATCTTCGGTATTTTCTAAAAATTCTTAAGTTCTGTACTCAGCGTGCTATAATTAATATGATGCATTATTTGTAAAAACATAAAAGAGTGCAAGGCTGATGTAAGCGTATGAGTAAGATCAAGAAAGGGACGCTTAGATGGTTTGGGCATGTAGAGTGAATGACCGAAGAAAGGAGTGTAAGGAGAATATAAGATGCAAATGTGAATGGTGGTAGAAGTCGGGGACGCCCGAGGAAGACATGGCATTACCAAGTGAATCAGATACTCCTACTTGAGTCGGGCCATGTCAAGGGTCAGAGTAGTAGAAGAGTATATATGAATGTGGCAAGGAGTGTGTGCTAAGACCGAGTTGTTTGGCGGTTCGTCCTCTCTGCCTACCCCTGCGGGGAAACGGCGCAATGGTTAGTTAGTTAGTTAAAATTTAGCTGTAGGAGACGATCTTATTTTTTTGCGGTCGTCTTTACAATTATAAACAGAAATCTGTATTCTGAAGCAGCAAAAACTAGTTAAATGGCTATATCAAAGCTTGGATGTCCAATGGAAATGTAATGACGTGAGTGCAAATTCCACCAGACACCTAATCTTAATTAATTAGATTTTATAAAATAAAATATATTTATTAAATACATTTATTTCGATCTGTCCGAAACAGCAGAAATACGCGAACGGTGAACTCTGGTGTCTGGTGGAATTTGCACTCACCTCATTATATTTCCTATGGATATCCAAGCTTTGAAAGAGCCATTTGACTAGTTTTTGCTGCTTCAGAATACAGATTTCTGTTTATAATTGTAGATATGACGACCCCAAAAAAATAAGATCGTCTCCTACAACAAAATTTTAGTTCTTTTTGAACATAAAAAAGTTTCAGGATTTCGAGAAGGGTAAAAAACATTTATAACACTGACATTTTCAAAATTCCCCTCTAAGGCTAGTTCCTTAATTATAATTAATTACATATTAAAGATTTGTAAATTCCCGTAAGTTGGGGCAAAGGTGTCAATCGGTTGTCATTAAAGGATTACTTGAAATTGTTTGAAAGTTAAGTTAACTACGCAGAACGTGCTTTTGACTTAGTTGAAAGGTCCTGCTGCGCTTCATTAAAACTATCCTTGCGAATGCGGTCACATTGAGTAAGATTTACCCGTCTTCAAGTACGAAGGTCGGACCAGGTTAGTGATTATTTGACGATAGCCATATTATGTAAATCACTTTTCAACCCTCAATCTCAATTTGGTTAGGGTGGGTATAGGTTATTTTGTGTTTTACCCACAACTGTAATATGGATCTGTTATATAGCTGTGATATAACACACCTAGTAAAAACTTCGTAGATAGTTTTAATAAAAAGTATATTTTTTTTACAGCATAATTATTTTGGTATTTTCACGAGCTTTTGGTTTCTTAGAACGATCGATCTGACAAGACATAACACTTGTACATATTTAATTAAAATGAAATGAAAATGATAAACGCATTGTTAACGATATTTCTTCAAAAACTTCAGCTCAGAAATTATAATATTACTGACCATTCTCTACGTTCATTGCTACTGTTTTTAGTTCATATTATATGCTTTGTACTTTGTTATTATTGGATATAGTCTGTAAACAAATGTAATAATAATAAATAAATAAATACGTATGGCAGTAACTGTGATATACCTAGCTTTTATTTATTGTAATATTTTGTTTAGTAGGAGAACAACAAATAGTATATATTGATAGAAGCGAAATAAAATTCAATCTTTTAACTCTCTCTGATGATTTAGAATGGTAACAAAATACTTACATAATTTAATAATATTATCGTAAAAAAAATATGTGATATTAATATTAAATATCAATGTATTTGATAATTCAAAACACATACAAAATTCTGTTTTTCCTAGTGCATATAATCCGGGCCTCTTCAAGATCTGTATTAATAAATCCTTTCAGCCCCTTTCACCAGCCTTACAAGGATGCTTCACCGGGTAGCGAAATAGCTCTCCTACCTTTACACTGTACAGACAGGGGCGCCAAAAAAAGTATAACATTGACGAAGATTTATAACTTCAATTAAACACAGAGTGCTACATGGAACTAACAGCTTTGCCGAATTAACCTTTTTTTGTTATTATTAAATTTTAATGGTGTAATCCATGTTTTACATAATCAATAACATTTTATTTGGTAGGATTTAACGAAATAATTTCACGTCAACGTCTCTGCAACCTGTCAACGTTTTTTGCATCTTAAACAACGACTTAGAAGTGTTTTTGTTGTTTGTTCGTAAACTGAACCGCGGAACCTACTTTATGAAACATTTTAATTTTATTTTTATCAACATTGATCAAAATACAAATTAGAATGCCCAAAACACCTCCACCAAGTACTAAATCAATTCAATTAGCCCCCATAGGAATATCAAAATCAAAATGCCACTCTAGCTCCCTCTAGCGGCTAGAGTTGTTGATACTGCCACTATTTCACTGGAGTTGAGTGTATTATAAATATTATAGGGTATTTGCTTTGACGTCTTCATCTTCCAGTTGGGAACATGAAATGAGAAACAAGTACCTGTCGTAATTATCTTTTCAGAAGGCACAGCTTCTCAAACCTACTCCATAGTACATTTCTTGTTCATATATTCCCTTTAGCTGGGTCTAAAATCTAAACCCCACTACTTACGTAACGCTTACCACTTGTCATCATCCTTACCGGCAGAGTTGACGAGTCACTAGACAATATTCAATCCGATGGATTTCAGATTCCCGTGCAAACACGGCTAATCCCAAACGCTACACGCGGTACGGCACAACCCCTCTCGCTTTCTGCGCTCCTGGTGGCCGGGATTTCTGGCCGGCTGGGGCGTTCTATTCTCACCCCCGACTCACGCAGGGGTGATTCGGCGACGGCGAGAAGTTTGCCCAAGTCTTAGGTAGGTACTTTCGCGCAATTCCTCGGGGATTCGGATAAGGGGATATGCCTTTGGACTGGATTTCAAAATTTCAATAAATTTCAAGACAAAATAATTAAAATTCGATTTCTCCTCTAAATTTTGATTTTTTTAAATCCCTCACAAGAAAGTGTCCCTGTCTATCTAACAAACATCACGCCGTCGAGGATGAACCGCAACACAACCTTTCTTGGCACACACACCTTGTCATCAAATACATCAGTACACGCAAAATATACGCATTCGAGTTTCAGCGCCAATGAATCGGCGTTTATTGAAACATCATTTCTACAGTTTCACAAAAAATAAAAATATACCTATGCTACATAGTGTAATAATTATTTTATGCATCGCCTACCTCTCTATGTGTAAACAGGTGTTCTGAGTTATGTGACAGGAATTTGAAATAATTATTTCAGTGCAATGTTATTGACAGATTAGGTACTGTTAAAATGTGAAGGAGAATAATTGATAAAGTAGGTATTTGACGTGTTTTGTAGAAAATAGTAAATTTTATATATAAGTAGGTACAATTTTATAAACATTATTTTATTTCTATTAGTAAGCAATAACCTGAAACTCGCGGATTGTGAGTTCTGACGTCGCGGAATTTGCATAGCTTTTCTGTCTGTAATTTCGCGATTTTCAACTCGCCAGGTCCAGCAATCATCACCACCGCGAAGTGTGCAGATTGAAAAATTTATATGTATCTCACAAAATAAATTCAAGACGCAATTTTGTTTCTTATTCAGTAAAAAAATGAGCGTTGAAACTTGTGTTGAAGTCAGGTGGTAAATAAGTTACATTTTTTCGAAATAAGAGCATATTACATTTGAATTTGATCGATTTTTCAATAAAGATTTCATAGCTTCTGTTTTTATCTATTCTGATGAATAATTTCTCTTTTGCGCACATAATGTACTATAATCTCTTAATACAGTGTTCACTGGACGTGACTGAAATAAACCTGAATTATCCACGTTGTCATTTGATTATCGTGGAATGCAAATTACTGATTCAAAATAGTGCGTATATACTTGCGAACCGAGCACCGAATTATGGGAAAGGAAATGGTGCGAAAGGCCGCTTGCGGTTACCTAGTTCTTTTCCCAATATTCGAGGCTCGGCTCGCGTTTCGGCTTGCAAATGTATACGCAGCATTACAGTTTGCACGTTAAGAATTTGCAATATATTATAACATTTAGAGTGGATGATATTTCCATATACGAGTTACTTTATCTAGCATGGACTGCTGCTCCAGCTAGCTGTGATTTTTTTTTAAAGATTTTAGCTATCTTTCGAATAACATTATAATTTTCGAAGTCCGTCATAAAAATAACAAAACACCGCTAAAATAATTATGTTACAGTAGGTGAACCAGATAACCATTTGATTCGATAAACTTCAACACAAAACTCGAAAATATGACATGTATTGTGAATGGCAGTTTCATTGTAACTAGCGATCACGCGTTTCCCGGATGGGTAGGCAAAGAGGACCGCTAAAAATTGCCACATCTCCCAAGGAGTATGCAAAGGATACACCGCCGAATAAAAAAATATACTTATATAAACAGTCGAAAGAGAAAATGTGATATACCTACCTACATATAATATTACTATATGTCCCCGAAGGGGTGTGGAGAGAGGTCGTGCCGTCGAATAAGAAAATATGATATATTTATGGTGCAGTTAATGGCTTAGGTGAAACAAATATTCTATACATTTTTGGTACCAGAAAAATCCTTTGGGGCTCAAGTGTCTGATGGATTAACTGTCCTTGGATAAAGCGTCGCGTAATCGGATCAGGGATCTTATATCTACAGAATTCAGTATTCTTTAATACGCCAGTTATTAGAATTGACGGAATAATTACTTTTTTATTTTTTTATTATTTAGTGTTGACCGGTTTCGAAAAAAACCCTTTCGTTGGGACTGGTCAGTTTAACTTCGTTCTTTTTGGTTTTGATCCAAAATAATCCACGCGCTTTGCTTTTTGCACGTCCATGTATGCAATACAGAACGGATGTTCGTCATGTTTTATGTGTATAACAGTGTTTTTTTTATCAACGCTAGCGAAAGATTAAAATCATATAAAACTGGTTCTTTCCCCGCAAGGTAATTCAATAAAGTACCCGTCTTATCACTTGTCTTATCACCTTTATTTTATTATATTTATTTTGAGTAAATGTTTAATTTGTGGTACTCGATGCTTTTTTGTTAAATACACATTTATTGGCTTGTTTGTAAGTGCACCGAGAAAAATAGTATTACTAATTTATTAAGAATCTCTCCAAATTTATTTATTTATTGTAAGAAACAAACAGCAATTTTATACAGGATTAGTTATACAAGAGGTTAAATATGAGGTAAGCCAAAATAGTTTCTTATGCTAATGTTGGTTAATGTGATATAATACAAAATTGTAACTGGTTATAACCATTAACTGAAAATGAAATAAACAAAAAAGAAATAAAAAAAATCATATAAATATATTAGAAGGAAGAAGGAATAGGAAAGGGCAAGAGGCAGAGGAAGATGGGATGGGGACAGGAGATGCTCATGTTGTACCTTTTCTATAAATTATTGATAATCCGGTTAAAACCGGGACTGCAGGCCGTTTCCTGATAAACTTTTATGAAATTCGGAACACGTATTCACGCACCTGCGTTTGTCTTGATAATATGTATTGACGAAATCCGAAAATGTTAAGATTTTTATGAACACGTGTTCCGACATCGTCACAATATATTGGTATTTTACTAAAGTTTATCGGAAACTATCAATTCATTCGTCAAAGGCCTGCAATCCAATTTTAACCGAATTACGAATAATTTGAAGAGATTTTTAATAAATTGTCAATTTTTTTTATCAGTAACTAGTGGATGACGCGCAATGCTTCGCTATTGTTAGTGTGTTTTTCTGGCGTCTCCGATTTCTTCCACTATTCACTACTGTACACCACTGTTAAAAAACTACATTACATCGACTTTAATTCGACTCCTTATCTCATTCCGGTGCACAGATATTGCGTTTAGTATTCCTCGGGTGTCCCCGACCTCTTCTACCATTCAAACCACTCTCTATACACTCCTGGCACTAATAAGAACAAAATTAGAGTTTTGCGAGCACGAACATACGCAGGCAATTTTTTTTTATATATTAAGATTTTTCTCTGTGCGAAAAATCTTAAGAACTGCGTTCTATACCTATTTGAGTTCCTGGCTATTCAGAATTGGTCACCGAAAACGACTAAAGCCACTTCATGCGACGTTTCAATTCTTGAGAATCTTCCACTCCAGAACATGTCTCAAATAGAACATATATATTTTATATGATTTGTATATGAAACATCACAAATTAATTCAATTAAATTTACTTGCGCACGCCGGAATTTGAACACGCGACCTCCGATTCCTAGTCGTGAGCCTTACCCCTCGACCACGGAGGTGGACGATTATTTCGTATTAACCACATTTTTCTGTTAGTTTATTTTATGAATTGAATGAAAATTGGATTTATTCCGAGTGAAATTGTAGCAAATTCTACGCTTCTTCTCCAAGTTTAGAAGTCGGCTACCCGGACCACAGAAGTTGCTAGAGTAAGCAGATCACGTTTCGCACTTCCGCAAACTCTTCCCTTTGGTTTCCAGCTATCCTTGCGGTAGCAACTGCGGACAAAGACTGCAACCAACTCTCAGTAACCGAGTCAAGTATATACATTACCTTGGAATTCTTGGAACCGACGAATTCATGAAATTTCTCCATTGGGATATTAACAATTTTGTTATTACTATTATTTCTTTTTTTTTTTACGTACATATCTTATTTTATTTGGTTTTACGCCGAGTACATATTGCTAGATGATTACACATTATTCCCTTTCTCGATCAATTTATTACATCTTTAGTTGCCGCCAAACACAATGGTAAAACACATTGATGTATTATTATTGATTTAAACACAAGATGAGACGTGAAGCTAAAAAAAAGGTTCCACTTTCTTTTACCTCCAATTGACATCCAACGCTCTAAAGCTGAACTACCGGAAACTACCGAATCGTGCTTTTTGAAAGCAAAAATCAATAAAAACGAAATTTTGAATGACCAAAACTAACCCAACCATCTTTCAAATTCTCTACCCTGACTTTTGACTGTGGTAAACCAATTTGGTTAATATCGTCATTTATTTTTGGGGTATTATGCCGTGTTTGCTACCTCCTTCTTTAGCCAACGTTTCAGACAGCGGTACAGTGTACGTAATCAGGGCAGATGTGTTAATTGAAGATTGCGGTGATGTATGTACCTACGTAGATGCGATAATTTGTTGCGTGCTCAAATCTTAGTACTGGTATTTCAGTAAAATTAGATAATTGAAAGTGGTTTTCAGTGTTTAATTTTGGTTTAGTATGAAAAAGAGGTAGAGCAATACGGCATAATTCCCCAAAATTAAACACGATAATATTTTTTGTCGTGAAAATCTCAAATCATATCCGATTTGGTTAAGATTTTTTCGTGGCATTGGTCTTTCGTTATTTATATTTTTTTTACATTAATCTTTTTCAGATTGACATTCAACAACTATCGGCTACAACACGAAGAAAACTTACTGAAATAAGTACTTAAATCCTTTAATTTATTAAAAATCTGGTCAAATTATTCCTTTTCCTGTTAAAATGGGACTGCAGGCCTATAACGAAAGAGTTCCTAACAAAGTATCAGTCGAAAGCGAATGTTTTATTAGGACGGCGGAACACGTGTTCATACAAACACTGATATTGTCGCATTCTGTCATGATATTTTCTAGGAAAAGAAGACGTGTTCCCGATATATTCTGAATGACTAATATTTTATTATGGAGTTGGCATGCTGTCACTTTTTAACGGGATCATTTTACTCTCCTTGAACGATAACCATAAAAAGATATTTGAGATCTTATCCCTCGGGTATGAATTACGTAAAAAGTCGCCACTACATTTAAAATATTACACGTCATTTTTTAATTTGTGTACTAAGTAATATGATTTCGTGTCGTATTTAAGTACACGAACACCAACCCGATGCAGTGTGGACACCTGTCACACGGTGTTAAGTTTCTTGTCGAGCTAGACCCATAAAAAGTTCTACGAACTTTTGCAAGTTCAACACCGAACAAGAAACCGCCATTTTTTAAAGTTATTTCGTAGGAATATAATGTTATATTGTAAAGTTTGACGGTTAGTTCATGCGAAGGGCTACTGTAGGTCATTAAGGAGGATAATTTTTAAAGTAAAATACTGCATGTGAAGTGTAAACACGGATTCTAAACAGTTTCTGAAGCTGATTGTAAAATAAAATCAGAAAATCAAATAAAAATTCTATCCTCTGAAAAGAAAATACCCTTTAAAACAGAGCTGTAAGTTAATCTCGTTAAGAGAAAAAATATCTCGACAAAAGTTGTATTTAAAAAGTTGTATTTTAGTTGTATTTAAAAATACATTGTGAATTTTTTCTTGCCTATAACATATTAAATAACGGAACAAAACATGTTTTAAATAATTTTCGTAGCTTACTTTGCGATTTTTTCCTATCGACGGAATTTCATATAGTGATCTTTTCGGCATAACAAATGTATAGATTTTATCTTAAAGAATAACATATTTTTTGGAACTTAAAAACGAAAGAAGAGTTAAGGCGATGCACTACGTCGTGTAATATTTTAAATTGAGCCGCTATCAATAACCACCCTTACGTAGATGGCTATAAGGTTTAAATTCCCGCTTAACACCATCCGCCTGTTTTGATTTATGCAAGAAAAAAACATGGTCAAAATGTGCCTTTAATTTATTTTGTGGATGTTCAGGCATAAATATTTAATTTTTTTTCTATCATTTTATAAATAACTTAATTTTCCACATTATACAATAAAATCATAACCAAAAATTGGTTCCTAAGTAGGAGATTTTGAATTTTAAAGTAGTTTTCATTGGCCTTACACGTTATTTTTTTCTGGGCTTACAAAAAGACTTGTCTAAAAAATACTCGATTATTTCAAAGGTCAAGATGTATTCTACTCGCAGTATTTAATTAAAGCATCTGAAACATTTCTAGGCGACCAAATTTTCAAACCAAAAACACATGATTTTGCATTACTACGTATGGCATCGCCTTAAAGAAAAACTTGTTATAAATCGGTAGAAATTGGGAAAAAGGCGACGCACAACGAAATAATGCAAAATCATGTGTTTTTTGTTTGAAAATTTGATGGTTTAGAAATATTTAAGATGTTTTAATTAAATTCTGCGTGTAGAACAATAATCCAACTTTGATTTTTCATAAGTATCTTTTGTTCCAGTTCACACTCCCTTCAGCCTTACTACATATCCTTATTGGGGATACCATAATCCCACTGGCTCCGGGTAATTGGGTCACTTGCGCGGTATTCACAAAACAATGGTTGAATTGATGGTTCTGTTTATTTTGTGCGGATTTAATTGTTGTAAATTTAATGTCCGGGTATAAAGCACATCGATATAAACTGCAACGATTGGTGTCCATATCTGCTGGTTTGCAACTGAAACCGACCTATAATTTGATCTCAAACAAGGCCATATTTCGCCAGCAATTTGTGCAATTATTATTACTGTATTCGCCGCCCCCATTGCACTGCGAGTCCACTCAATTCTGAATGTGCAATCAAAATGCACCCGGACTGGGCGACTGGCCGAGGGAATAATGAGAATTATTATTCATACTTCGGGCTGCAGGCTGATTGCACTTGTAACCCCTAATGCTAATTGATTAATGCATTAGCAAAATGCAGTGAAGGTTTATGTGCGCAGGTTTGTTTTACGCATAGGTGTATATAGACATATAAAATTATGTAAAATCCCGTACAAAGGGTTTTGCTGAAAAAATCTTCCTGATACCTCCTACTAGCACCTAGTTTTTCTAGATCTAATTAACGATTTAATTGTTAATAGAAGTAGATATCATTTAATGCGGTTTCAGAAATTAATAATAACACACGAAAACTTCAAATATATTTATAATTTGCAGCCAATTGATTTAATTATTTACGTCAATTGCATCAATTTAATGACTTTTATACCCGGCTACCCGACCTCTTTTAAAACATAACAAAAACATCTTGTTCAATAATTATTGAAGAATATGGCATATGTCTCACCTCATTTTTGGACAACTTTTTTACTATTTATTAATTAAGATAAATACATTTTTTGATATAAACCTCCTCGCTAGGTTGAGCCTGTTCCTAGGTTGCAGAAATTTGATCTCATTTTAATAACTTATAGGAAATGGGAAGAATAAGAATAAATTAAGAAATTTAAAGAAATAAATAAAACTTCATCAATAATGCTAAATTAGCTCAATTTTAATTAGATGAAAATGAACATTATTAAAAGTGGTGTATACAAAATGTTTCATTTTCGTATAGATAAATAGAAGTTACAAGACTCTAACTCGTGATAGGAATGACATTGCATTGTTGCATTGACCTACAAGTTGGAGAAAATGCATTACAACTTACATACGATATAAACATTGGCATTTCTATCAATATTTTGACACTTATTTTTTTATTGTTTGCGTTCACACATTACGTGACAACATGACCCAAATGGAATTTATAGAAATGCCAATGTTTATATCGTATGCAAGTTGTAATGCATTTTCTCCAACTTGAATACGATATAAACATTGGCATTTCTATCAATATTTTGACACTTATTTTTTTTATTGTTTGCGTTCACACATTACGTGACAACATGACCCAAATGGAATTTATAGAGTAAAAATAATGTGTTGTATCGATTCGATTTTCCCACCTGTGAAGGACGAATCAGCCGAACTCATTTTCTGAACCACGAGTAATACATTTTAATTATAATGTGTTTCCATCAAACTTTTTCTTCTTATTTATTCTCACTTAACCAGTTGACTGTGATAGCGTCCGTGACCTTGAGAAAAAATGACACGCCGAAAAGTCGTAGATAATAAATTCCAAAACCGTCAGAGAAGCTGCATACATCAAATAAAAAGTATTTTCTAAAGAAATATTTATCGCAAGCGATTCTGAACTTATTCTTCATACAGTTCCCTTGTAAATAAGGGTTAAAAACAATAACAAAAATTTCATCGATTTTTGTATGGAGCTCACCGGTGTCCCATCCACAGTTGACAGTTTAATGAAATAATGAAAGTATCTACAGGTTGTCTCACAAGGAAAATTTTTACAGTTTTAATAATATTTTTTATATTGATATCGCACATGAGTCCAACTGCTTTCAACTGTCCGGTGCCGGTGGGACAATGGCATCCCCATTTCCAGTATGATTAACTGTCTCCGCATTATAGGGGTAAGCCTCTCGACTACGGATTCGGGGGTGGCGTGTTCAAATCCCGGAGTGCGCAATTAATTTTATTTTCTTTAAATATACTAACAGACCAGTTAGACAAGCGTACAAAGAAAACATAAAAACTCCGACAGTAAATTCAAGCTTTGGACAAAGACACTACCAATACCATGCTATAAAAGCTTTCAACAGTGTGAAACTTGAAATTAAAATTGAGGAAAATAAAAATTAATTCACACACAAAATTACAAAATGGATTAAAGAAGAAAAAAGACAATATTACCAAAATGTCATAGCTTAAAATAAAAACAAAACCTACACGTAACACACAAAACCAATATAAACACACATCACTCAAAACTCTGTAATAGTACGTATCTGTGAAACTCACAATGCCTTACGAGATGTAGACATTTTCAACCATAACTTAATATCATATAAAATTCAGCTTAATAAATTAATAAATTAAAATACTTTTATTTTATTCGATTTTTTTGTTGTGAAAATTATATTATTATCACCCGTAGTGAATAGTATAGCTATGCGAAAAGTTGTATTTTTTCTTTTTGTTTTTAATTTTATGTATTTCTTTATTATGTTTATTTTTTGCCATTTAATATGTTGTGTAGGTAAAAAATACTAAATCTACATTTAATTATTTTATTTAATGGAACTTAATTGGTCTAGAACATATGAATGTTTATTGTTATAATTTTTTACTGTACGACTGTTTGCTTCCTAAATAAAAATAAATAAAAATAAAATAAAAAATCACTCACAAACACACAAGATTATTTTCAAAGTATTATTTTTTAATTTTAAATATATTATTATGTATTTTTAATTTTAAATGTATTATTTTCTCACACATCACTCACAAACACACAAGATTATTTTCAAAGTATTATTTTTTAATTTTAAATATATTATTATGTATTTTTAATTTTAAATGTATTATTTTCTCTTTAAATGTATTATGTAGATAATATTTTTATATTATAAAATGAAGGCCTCAGTACGGGCAAGCCACCCAGTGAGGCCTACATTACTGCAAAACTTAAAATGTAAAAAATATTGTATCAAATAAAAAAAAAAAAAAAAAAAAAGACAAACGTTCCCGAGTTACAAACAATCTGACAACATTTGAAAATCTCCTACCATTACAGTAAGCGTAAAACGTTGCTTGTGCCGTGATGGAGGACTTAACGCTGGAACCCGACTTTTTTATTGAATTAATTTGTGTTTTTTCACAATTAATTAATTTAGAATAAAATAATATAGTAGGTAAATTTTGCGGCATGTTTCAGATTGAAGAAACTCTTAGTGTCGCCCTAGTGAAGGAACACCATTCAGAATTGAAACGTCACTTAAAATGGCTTCAGCCGTGTTTGGTGACCAGTTCTGAACAGCCAGGTACTTCCCCACCTTCCTCCTCCCCATCTCCTTCCCCTCCCCAATACCTTCAGTCACAAAATATATCCCAATTGGGGAATCCTTAGTCTTTCTGGTTCCAGACGGTTGAGAGCAGTTGAGACTCTTGTGCGGTATTCACGATATAATAATTTATAACTTCTTTCGCTATTGATCCAAACCCATTTTATTATGTTAATAAAAAATATGCACATTTTCTTGTAAACAAGTGCATGTGATCATTATAAAAATATTAAGGGCCAGTTGTTTCACAGAATTTGAACAATTGATCGAATTTCGAACTTAATTTTCAAGTTCTGTGTGAATGTTCTAATCCAGTTATGTTATTATTTCAGTCTGTGAAGCAACTGTACCATAATAATGTAATAAAATAACTAGTAATTTATCTTCGAAATATGAACTGTTCAAATTCTGTAAAACAACTTGTCCTAAGTATTCAGTTTCAGCCGTTAAGCGACACAAAACGTGGTGTATCGAGCATGTTAGATATATTAGGTGTAATGGTGCTCAACCCGCTGTTATCTGTTATCAAGTTCATGATAACTTGGTAAAAAATGACAATGATAACAGGTGAGGATTAGATTATTCGTGTGTCACCTTTATCGTTCGACCAGCATACGAACATGCTTACATTGTAAAATAAAAACGTTTTTAACTTAAAGGGGAATTCAGCAGTCCAAAAAAGAGTTCTAAAACCAACTCTGACGCAGCGCAGGAAGGTATAGAACTGATGGGGAAGGTTTAAAGTTCAAAAGACCTATTGAACTTTGAATAAGTTCTCCGAGGCCCATTAATTAACACTTTTAGACCGAATTAAAACTGGCAGTGATAGAACTTATTTTATATTTGATTGATAGTTATTTGAAAAATGTTGATATTTTTTTTCTTTCTTTTTCTTAATAGTTAGAACTTATTGTTAAGGCGATGCACTACGTCGTGTAATATTTTGAATCGAGCCGCTATCAATAACACACCTTACGTAGATAGCGATAAGGCTTAAATTCCCGCTTAACGCCATCCACGTTTTTTGATTTATGCAAGAAAAAAAAACATGGCCAAAAAGTGCCTTTTATTTTATTTTGTGGATGTTAAGGCTCAAATTTTTAAATGTTTTTAGATCATTTTATAAATAAATTAATTTGCCACATTATACAATAAAACCATAACCGAAAAAGGGTTCGTAAGGCGTAGATTTTGAACTTTAAAGCAGTTTTCACAGGACTTATACATTATTTTTTCTGGGCTCATAAAAAGACTTATCTAAAAATACTCGTGCACTTCCCAATGGCAATTCCATCAGTGTAATAATTTTTAACACTTTCTAAATTCAAACAATAAATAAATAATTTTTTTAAATAATATATTAAATTTTTTCGGCGCTTAAAAACAATTGTTCAAGGTATGTTGGTGGAAATTCGGAATGCAGTGTTTAAAGAAGAAGAAACTGGAAAGAGGGCAGTGTATCCGCAAGTTTGCTGACATTGCAATAAAGGTGTTGAGAAGAACTAACGTCGTTAATAAGGCGTTAGATGTGTCGTATGAGTTGAACTTCGCCGCGTAAGAACGCTCTGAATTGATATGCCTTATTTAGTATATGCTTCCACTTTTTATTTTTTCGAATATTCTTCCTACATCATCACAAAAGTTGAAAAATGCCGAGACTGACCCCGGGAACTTATTGTGTTATTACGTTCGAAAGCATGAAAAACAAATTTTCAACACCTATCACGATCACCAACTAGCGAAGAAGTTATCTTTTTTAAAAGTAGTATTTAATGTCTTGGCGTCGACCCATTTGATACCGGGCATTCTAGGTACTGAACGGTCCCACCTAATAAGCAAAAGGTATTGAGAGTGTTAATAATTCAAGTGAATTAAAAAAGATCTTTTAATGCGTAATATTGAGGTTTTGGTCAGCAAATACAGGGTTTTCTAATAAGAGGTGTTATTTTGAATAGCCCGCTATTTCGGTAGATGTTACTTTTGAAGCTGTCATTTCTTGACATTGTCAATTCATTTTGACATTTGCAAGCAGAAACTATGCCATTAATAAAAATGGAACGATACACGCTTCAACAACGCATTGAAATTATTAAAATTCACTTGAGTTAATCAAATTCAAATCATCTTGAGTGATGAGGCCCATTTCCACCTCGGTGGCTTCGTCAACAAGCAAAATTGTCGCATCTGGGGCTTGGAAAACCCAAGAGTTATTGTTGAAAAGCCTCTCTATCCTCAACGTGTGACTGTTTGGTGCGGTTTATGGTCCGGCGGAGTCATTGGACCTTACTTTTTCGAAAATGAGGCTGGAGCAACAGTTACGGTGAATTGATTGCGCTATCGAGAGATGATTAATGATTTTTTATGGCCGGAATTGGATGGTATTGATCTGGACAACGTTTACTTTCAACAAGACGGCGCTACGTGCCACACAAGCAACGAAACCATTGCGATTTAACGATTGAATATCAAAATAACACCTCTTATTGGAAAACCCTGTAGAACAAGATTTATTAGCAAATAATTTCAACCTCTAACCTAACCTAACCACTATTGAGTCTGATATTATGATGTCAAAATGATTTAACTGGTGTTTTTTCTTGCTAACCCAATATTTAAATGACGAACCATTTAATTATTTCTCAAATAAAATTTTACCCTTTTGGCTTCCAACATTGTGAAGTAATATAACGTTTTCTTATCTGTTTGCACTCAGCTTGGATATTGTGTATTATTATTAGTCATAAAGCATATAACTGTTCGGTGTACGTTTTCGCCTGCTTATCTGAGTGCCGTGTGTTGCTTCGTAAACATTCTATAAACTGTATTTTCGACAGGTGAATAAAATTAATGTTCCCGCCTACATGGTAATATTTCTGAACGTATCCGAAAACTAATAACTGTTTTTGATAGGTGCTGAAATGCGCCTTCAAATTATTATTAGAAATAAACGCAATGCTTTAAATGTTAAAATTTTTAAATCAAACATAAAAAGTTTTAATAATGCCTTACCTTGCGTTTTATCGTCTAAACACTGAACTAAAATTACTGACGAAAATAAAACATATTTATTTAAACAAATGTATTACAAACATTACTGCGACTTCGCTTTATTGTCGTTTCATATAAAAATAATTAATAAAAAATTCAAATTGCGGTTGGAACTTTTACATTAGATTTGAATATAAAGAGTAGTGTTTTCTCTTTCTAACACCGTTTAGATCATATTTCTCACCATGACAGTAAGGGAGACACAACGATTTCTATCAGACCATATGAGCTGTTCCGAAAAGCGAACAAATTAGCCTGACGAGTTAATGTTTAAAAAACTCAAATATGCACTAACGACCAAAAATCTCAAACATACATTATGCGTATACAAATTGGTGAGTATAATCCGTTGTTAAGTTACTCAACAAACATTGAATAAGTCGCCAATGTTTTTAAGTTAATTTTCCGTAAAAAGTTAAAGCCTCCATTTCAAGCGATATAATAATAATTGACTTTATGTTTTCTGGTTCCAGTATTGTTCATACAAAGCATGCAACCAAAACTTTAGGGTACCTTTTGATAGGACTAACGTTATTAGGCCCGGCCCTAAAGTTATGTTTTTCAGGCCCGACCATTATTCCTTTAATAAATTGAATTCAATGTCGAAGCCAATTTATGAACTTTTAAAGTCGTAAGTAATTTAATAAGGTGAAAGAGTGATACGCAATATTATTATTTAATTCTGTAATAGGGTGTGGGTTTAACCTATTCGACACAATACCCTAAAATCTTCGGCCCTGTTGTGTTCCAACAAACAGATCTCCAACTCGTCGTGGAAGGAGATTATAAATAATTGGTTCTTTGTGATAAATCAGGGATTTATTAATACTTCGCGTATTACAATGGTAACTCGATAGTCGACCTAACTAGAAGCTGGCTAATTGAGATCTGAAAAAGTAAGTTTGTCTGGGAGCATTCTCACTGGCCCTGGCGACTACTGGCCACTGGCTGCCATCTTGCGGACTTCTACGCAAACTCTGTGCACTGCCCTCTATGAGTGCATCTGTGAAGCTCTTACTTCCCAATAGGCCCTGATGTATTGGATGGACCTACGGTCGAATTTGCCATTTGGTGATCTAAAAACATTTGCCAATGTGAGAACACATTGGCAAATTAATAATTTATCGCCTTGAAAAATAAAATCTGGAGCTTACCGCTAATTTTACAGTTGAAAAACGTTTAATAATTTTCAAAAAATATTTGACGTAAAATATTTTAATGGTAAGGTACTGTTTTTATTAATATTAAATATAAATAACTTACATCCCCAAGTATCGGTCTGAAAAAAGTATTATAGTTTGAAAAACGAATTCGTTGAAATTGATTAGAATGTGAGCCTCGCGCAAACCCCCGTTATTAGAGTCTTGTGTCGCCTCAATATTTAGACGTAGAGCGGGTGTCGTTTTATCTACGTTTTTTCATAGCTTCATGACATTAACTGTTAAATATTAAATGACGCCGCAACTTCTGAAATATTAATAAATGCCTCGTGGTGTTAAAACTAAGTCATTGTTTTTAAATACATGTATTTGTATTTCACTTTTGTTTTAGTGAATTATTAAATGTAAATCTTGGAAGTGGAAATTAACCAGATAGACTCGTTGTCGATGACGATATATGGTGGCAATCACGCATATATAATACAAGCACATGCGGATATTTTGAAAGTTTGAAAATAACGTGTTCTATTTTGTTAACGATTTTAACGAAAAAACTAAATTTAAAAAAAACACAAACTAACACTAATAGACCAGTTAGACGAGCGTACATACAAAACATAAAAAACTCTGTCTATAAGCACACGCTTTGGACAAAGACACCAAAAATACCAGGCAATAAAAGCATTTAATGTATATTTTTTCTTTTACTTTATTTTTTTATTTATTTTTTTCTTTTATTTTATTTCATTTAAATTCGTACAATTTAACATGATGTCAATGCAATTTCTCACATAAACTTCTAAAATGGTAACTACTCAGTGAGGTTCACATTACCAAATAATATTTGAAAAAAAAAACTTTCAATGTATCGATTAAAAAATTAAAAAATAAATTATAAATAAACTTGTGTAAAGCAAATATTTTTCTTTTCTGAATGCTGTCTTTCACCAGGGTGATACTGAGTCTATCTGCCACTTTGGACTTTAGGGAAATACAATTTATATTATTTTATTATTTCTAATAAATTTGTAAACCCGCGCCCTCTGGATCCGATGCCCTGGATCCTGCCAAAGAGATTGTAGTAAGTTATTTAAAAAATGAAATACAGGCTTTAACCAAGGCGACAATGAAAATTACTACAATTTGATAACGCGCTAGAGCTCACCGTTCAAGAGTTTTACTGCTCCAGATAACCAATTTCGTCTTTAAAAACCTACAAAACTAGGCATTACCTGATAAGGCCCTAACTAAGTTCATGCCCATTATATTATTCCTTTGATTGACTAATCCCTTGAATTATTGTTCACGATATATGAAAGAGCTATATATGAAGAAGTATTATTATTAAGTACATACGTGGGGTTTCATTTGCGGCTTTCCGAACCATTCGTGGTTTCGTATATTTCAGATTAATATCTCTCTTATGAAAAACTGAAGGGTACTAATCGTTTTCTTCGTGAAAAATGACCGAGCTTTCTGCCTGTAATGATGTAAGTACCCACTAATTATAGCGGTTATTGCAGAGTATTATATAGTGCGACCGAAATCGAGCTTTTGAATTTCGAATGTTTTTTCCCAACTCGGTATAGGCCAGTTATCATGGAAATTTTGTGAAATATATGTGTCTAGCTGAAGTCCTCATCGTTTCTTCGGCTTAACACTGAGTTTTTTTTTTCGAAATATAATGTAAATAGTTACCTTCCTTTTGTTTTAAAGGTCAAGTGTACAAAATTTCATCAACCTAGGAATAAAACTGTATATTTGTATTAAAATCAAATCCCGTCTGCCCACCACTAAAAGATAGATAAACAATTATGAACAAATTAATATTTTCACAAATAAATTGATTGACTGAGCATAACGGAGTCCTGTTTTAAGTCGTCCGTTTTGTATTGTACGTTTTCTTTTTTTGAATGAGAATTCGTGTTTATTTTGATTTTCTTATTTTTTCAATATTGTGGTATTGTGGTTGTCAATTTGTCATTGAGATACGTTTCTTTGGACAAATTTTATAATTCCTTATTTGAAATAAAACAAAATGTTACAAAAAAAATACGGTTTATAATAAGTAAGGAGGTATTTAAGTTCGCTATCCCAAATCTTATGATATCAGATAAAAATTTTCTTATTAAATAAGAGAAAATTCGAAACACTTTTTAGAAGCGAGAACTACTTTTTACACAAGAACTAGTATTTATATTTTATTTGGTGATGATTTAACTCGTATGTGCTACGTGGACACTGGTAGTTCATTGCTTAGCTTAAAGGTTAATCTATCAAAATTAATATTAAAATATAATAAAATTATATCCAACTCAAATCATAATAAATATTATATTTTTAAAAACGAATAATGCGCTATATTATACACTCCTCAATTACAAAACAAATGTAGTGTCTAATTCCCCAATTAATCGTGCTCTTCGTAGATTCAATAATATTTGTCTAAATTATAAATCGACATTTTTTCGGATTCACTACCCAAATTTAAAAGTGGCATAGTGTCAATAATATTATAAACTGTTCAATGCACATACATATATGCACACTCACACATACCCACACCTATACACTATACACGTCACCCGGTCATTACTGAATATACATACCACATTTATGAGACATTACCAGGAAAGATATCATAGGTTGTTTCTTCAATGTAATCAATGTACTGTTTGTTTCTATAATATTAAATAAATAAATAAAACGGCTATTTCATTACTTTCTCGATTTTTGTGCGTATTCACATATCAATACAGATACAAAAATGATCGACATTTCAATTAAGCAAATTAAATTTTGTTACTTTGTTGTGAACCTAAATAATCCCCACTACTTCCAGTACGCTGACAGGATAGAACGCTGCATACCTCTCTCTTGGGACCTTCCATGCTACCTTAGTCCATAAATTCATAAATGGTACTTTTCGCGTTCATGAGTCTTCAACACTTTTAGTGCTGCTTACTTTATTGAGAAGGGTGTCTGGTAATTGCTACTAAATATTCGAGCAAGGGGTAGGAGAGATATTTGAAAGTAAACATAGTTAGCTGAATAGTTCTTGAGGCATAGGTAATGTGACCAGAATTTTTTGTTGCCTTGAAACAGGACTCTGGTTCACCAGAAATAATTCAAGTTTTCATGTCGATATAACATCTTTTATGCCTGATACATCAAGCGTCAGAAATATTCGACCGGCTTTTCAAAAGAGGTCGTCTTCTGTAAATACATTTTTCTATGGCCTTGATCAAGCAATCGACTAGCAATCAGTGGCGGCTCATGACTTTAGGATGTACTAGATTGCTAATATTACAAAAAATGGCATTATTGATGATGTTGTAGCTGAAAACGATGTGCGGCCCACGACCAAACTGAAATTTCGTGAAAATTTTCATACCAAAAATCGAAACTTCGAGAAAATAATTCGTTTTCGGTTACAACAACATCAATAATGCAATTTTTTGTAATATTAGCACTCTAGTAAATCAAAAAGTCACGAGCGGCCACTGCTATCAATCCCGGCTTATAGAATTAAATTTTAATTGATTAATTTTGTATTATTTCATAATTTAATAATTTGATATAATAAAAGGCATATTTCTAGTACGTCTGGAAGTTACCATGAAAAAATTAATTCTTTAATTGCGAACATTTTACAATTGAAAACACAAATAATGAAAGTAGCACATTAGATTATTAGATATTTACTATATTTCTGATTAAAAAATATATTGATTGGGTACTTTGGCCTCAAATATAAATGTATGTTTTGTATGAAAAAGGCCGCGCAGCTGTTCCTCTCAAGTACTTCGCTTAATTTACCAGTTACCTTGTACATTTGAATACAACAACCCGCTTTGAGTAGACACGGGCGATGATAAATGCTTATCATTAAATGCATTTTATTATTGCGAAGATAGAGAGACACATTGGAGATAATAAATTTTCTCCAAAGAGGAGTTACTTTATTACGCCGTTTTACATTTTCTTTTAAATGAGACACAATATTAAAGTATGAGTTTTATCACGCGATAAAAACTCACGTTCATAGCGACTTATTAGTAATGCTGTGATAATTTTTTTAGCATACATCACACTTCCGCATATACACTGCCGTAAGTCAAAATGTGTCAGAGTGTTAGATACACTCAAAAGACCATCTTCATAATGGAAACGTTGCGTTGCTTCAAATGAGCTTTGCCGTATTTAGTGACCAGATGTGAGTAGTCAGGTAGTTCCTGGCCTTCCTCTTCCCATTTGCTTTGCTTTCAGCCTCCCAACTTACCCAATTAGGGATGCTATAGTCCGGGCAGTGAGGTGCTGTTAGGACACTTGTGCACTTTTAAAATGAAAAAACATTTAAATTACTTTTATTTATTTTATTTGGTACAATATTTTTTACATTTTAAGTTTTCCAGTAATGTAGGCCTCACTGGGTGCTGAGGCTGAGGCCTTCATTTTATAATACGAACATATAATCTACATAATACATTTAAAGAGAAAATAATACATTTAAAATTAAAAATACATAATAATATATTTTTAATTAAAAAATAATACATTGCAAATAATCTTGTGTGTTTGTGAGTGATGTGTGTTTATATTGGTTTTGTGTGTTACGTGTAGGTTTTGTTTTTATTTTATGCCATGACATTTTGGTAATATTGTCTTTTTTCTTCTTTAATCCATTTTGTAATTTTGTGTGTGAATTTATTTTTATTTTCCTCAATTTTAATTTCAAATTTTACACTGTTGAAAGCTTTTATAGCATGGTATTGGTAGTGGCTCTGTCCAAAGCTTGAATGTACTGTCGGAGTTTTTATGTTTTCTTTGTACGCTAGTCTAACTGGTCTGTTAGTGTTATTTTGTGTATGTTGAAATTTTTTTTTTTTTTGTCAAAAATGTAGTTTAGTAGTGTTTTAACGTATAATTGGCGTATATCTAGTACGTCACAGCTGTTGAATATTTGGTCTGTATCAGTCAGTCTATGTTTTTTGGGTATTACCTTTAAGATCGTTTTCTGTACGGTTTCTAAGTAATTGATAGCCGAGTTTGTTGCTCCTCCCCAAGCAATATTATACATATATATATATATATATATATTATATCCAAATTAACGATCTTTCAAGATCGGATTAAGTGTGGATATTTGAAAACATTTGTTTAATTTGTAAAAAATGTTAATTTACTATGTACATCTATTGGATTTATATTGAAGAGTTAAATCTTCATTAAAAATAGTATTTTATATCTGAAAAGTATTTTTAATGTAAAAAATCATCTAATTTAAAACATTAAATAAAGCTGAACGTTTTCGTACTCTAGGAAAATTCCGTTTATTTTTCTTACCTCTCAGTGAACAATCTATTTTTACTGCAATTTTAAGGTCGTATCGATTTTCCTCGGTTAACAATAAACAAACTGCCTAATGGGTATTAAATTTATTATGCTGTTGGCCTGGAATGGAAGAATCGGCTATTTTCTGATAATAACACAATACACTGAAATGTTAGGAAATAACTACAATTTTATTGAATTCTTTGGTGTTTTCTATTACGTAGATTTTTATTGCCTTTTCATCAGAATTTATGTTGAATGTTCTATATTTTTTACAAATATATTTCATTTCGCAGTAGCGGCTATTTACTGGAATTGCATAATATTTTCTTACTGCATGTACTCTTTTTTTGCATGGTCACGATTTACGAAAAAAGTACCACGTATTTTAGTAACCCAATTAACACGTTGAACGCCATTGTGGAAATGAAGAAACATTACCATTTTAAATTTGAAAAAAAAATACTCAAATGGCATCGGCGGCATCAAAACGTATTCCTTTATTTTTTACCAAAATTTTCAATGAAAATCTAGAAAATTAACTGCGGTCCCGGTGACCGTCATGCGGCTATGGGAGAAAAAGGACGATTTTCGTTATGAGGTCACCGGTGACCTACATGGAGTTCAACGTGTTAACGCTTTTAGTGTTTTAAATTTTTTTTAAAGGTAAACCACACAGAGTCCCAACTGCTCCTAACCGTCTGGAGCCAGTGAGACTGGCATCCCCAATATGAGTATGTTATGAGGCTGAAGGTGGCAGCTAGGGGGAGGAGATGGGAAAGAGGAAGTTGGGGAAGTACCTGTCTATTCAGATCTGGTCACCAAACATGGCCTAAGCCATTTCAAGCAACGTTTCAATTATGAATGGTGGTCTTACACCAGGGCGATACTGAGAGTATATTCCACTCTGGAACGTGCCGCAAATATACCACATAATTTAATGAGTCATTTGGGAAACACAAATTAATCAAATACAATTTACTTGTGCACGCCGGGATTTGAACCCGCCACCTCCAGCTTGCTAGACGTTCTATATTGATATTTTTTTATGCGGTTTTCTAACATTTCACGCTAATATTTCTCATCATCACTGTGTCACATTCGAGGGTAGGATTTGGCCTATGGACAAATAATGCTCGCCAAAATTAAAAATAACCGAGTAGAATCTTCCCTTTTAGCCACAATCAAAACAAATATCGATCATTTTATAGACGGGATTTCTTTATAGTAAGAAACCCTGAAACTTTTCATATTTCTTTCCAAATAAACAAAATAACCTTCTCCAAACATCTTGTGTGAAAGTGTCGACTGTATAACATCCACTGCAGTGGCAAGATTCCCGACATTTAGCGATAGCCCCCAGAAATTTACAAAATTTCTTGAATCTCTCGTTTTCACTCGACTCAAATGTTATTTTCTCTTGTTTTTGTTTTTGTTGTTGCTTTACACACGTATAAACTTACTGTGTAATTAGATTCTTCTACGCCGGTCCTGTAATATGATTTTCAACGTGTTCAACCTGTCGTAATCTTTGGGGTTTACAGAATGTAACAAATGTTCTGATGCTCAATTTAATTTTGGAAAATATCTCAATTTGGTTTTTGATTTGTCATTTCTTTACTCCCTTATATTATATTTAAATGATAAAAGATCAAGATATCAGACAATTTTGTGATAAACACTCTCCCCAAGGGCAGAGATATTATTAAGTATTTATTAATAATTCTTTTTGCATCGGCCAATGAAAATGAAAAATCCTTACAAAGAGAAAACGAAACTCCATCTGACATGTGTTTTATTTGACTTTTGTTTAACGGTAGTTACGCGTATGCTATTCGGAAAAATTGAAAATTTTTCCAAAACAATTTAATCTTGAAAAACCAACATTTAACGTTTATTATTTGTTTGTTATTTTCATTACTCTAACGTCATTCGTGTTTGTTTCAGATAAATGTTCAGCAATTTTCAGTGTTTTTAAGCGTCACAATAATTTCAGCGTCACATTTTAAGAGATTAAGTCTGACCTTACAGAGCTTAGCTCCGACAGGAGAGTAATTGGATTTTTAAAATTATTCTGAAACTTTTACAATTTTGTTTTTTCAAATTTATTAATTTGATTGTGAGGCCTAAAATTGTTTTTGAATACCCATCGGAAGCCTATTTTTCTTTGAATTAGTTGTTGTTCTTTGCTTCTCTAGTGGAACGGTCGGCTCTCATGGGAGTTGATTATTACTGGTATTTCCACGGCCGGGAGATCTCTCTATCTTCGACTGCTCATTTGGTGACACTTTAATTAAAAAACTAGTTAATTGAATACCATTAAAGAGCAACCGTCTATTACCGAATTCCTTAACCGACCTAACCTAACTTTTTGGTCTATCTACTCGCAGATATTACTTTTATAACTAAACGGAGAAAAATTAGTGTGGCTGATTTATTAAAATCTTGTTAAAAACGTGATGGCAAGCCATTTCCAAATAAAATATTATAACATTCAGAAAATATCGGATCACGTGTTAATGCACCTGCGCTTATCCTCATAAATATAATGACGAAATGCTACATTATTAGAATTTTTTGAACACGTGTTCCCAAATTCTTATAACACATTCGTGTTATACTGATAGTTGGTTAGCAAATCTGTGAATTCATTCATTAAAGGCCTGCAGTCCCACTTTTAACCAGAAAAGGATTAATTTGACCAAATTTTTAATAACTTATTATTACAATATTTTGTATCAGTATGTTTTCTCCTCGTATTTGCATACTGAAAATAGCACGCTCTAGAGTGGTGGAGACTCGCAGTACCTTGATGGTGAAAATAGTACGCTCTAGAGTGGTGGAGACTCGCAGTACCTTGATGGTGAAAATAGTACGCTCTAGAGTGGTGGAGACTCGCAGTACCTTGATGGTGAAAATAGAACGCTCTATAAAGTGGTGGAGACTCGCAGTACCTTGATGGTGAAAATAGCACGCTCTAGAGTAGTGGGGACTCGCAGTACATTGATGGTGAAAATAGCACGCTCTAGAGTGGTGGAGACTCGCAGTACCTTGATGGTGAAAATAGAACGCTCTATAAAGTGGTGGAGACTCGCAGTACCTTGATGGTGAAAATAGCACGCTCTAGAGTGGTGGAGACTCGAAGTACCTTGCTGGTGAAAATAGCACGCTCTAGAGTGGTGGAGACTCGCAGTACCTTGATGGTGAAAATAGAACGCTCTATAAAGTACTGGAGACTCGCAGTACCTTGATGGTGAAAATAGCACGCTCTAGAGTGGTGGAGACTCGAAGTACCTTGCTGGTGAAAATAGCACGCTCTAGAGTGGTGGAGACTCGCAGTACCTTGATGGTGAAAATAGAACGCTCTATAAAGTGGTGGAGACTAGCAGTACCTTGATGGTGAAAATAGCACGCTCTAGAGTGGTAGAGACTCGAAGTACCTTGATGGTGAAAATAGCACGCTCTAGAGTGGTGGAGACTCGAAGTACCTTGCTGGTGAAAATAGCACGCTCTAGAGTGGTGGAGACTCGAAGTACCTTGCTGGTGAAAATAGCACGCTCTAGAGTGGCGGAGACTCGCAGTACCTTGATGGTGAAAATAGCACGCTCTAGAGTGGTGGAGACTCGCAGTACCTTGATGGTGAAAATAGCACGCTCTAGAGTGGTGGAGACTCGAAGTACCTTGCTGGTAAAACTAAAACGGTGTTAGGACAAAATTACACATGCGTGAATTTCACTGACCAATATTATCCTGCCAAAATTACAGACGAACGGAATTACACATGAAGAATTAAATTCACCTACTTAAATTGTGTTAAAAGTTTCAAACTTTAAAATAACTTAGGTTAAGTTAAGTTTTCCAAGTGAGTAATTTTCTCCATGTGTAATTTCGTCCATGTAATAATATCATAACATACCCCAATTGGGGTAGCTACAATCTCACTGGCTCCAGACAGTTTGGATTGTTTGGACTCTTGTGCGGTAATTAATAAAAAAGGCACTTCATGTTGTGCGTTGTGAGTGTTTCTTGTAAATAATTACACCTTCTTCACACCAAAGGACAGTCTTTATTTAGACTTAGAACTCTTATCAGGAACGGCCAACATCCTCTCCAGTGTGCTCTCAAAATCTCTCTCGCCAGAAATCTTACTGCTATCTAATGTCAGTTCTAAACTGGGGGAGCGAACCTATATAATATAAATGTCTTTTGGAGAGCTCTATTCATTCTATGAGCCACTTACACTAGAGTACGCTACATAATTCGAACTATCACAATGTTATAACTTTTTCAGGTTCCCTATACTTTCGGAGGTTGCATATCATCATGCAATCTAATAATAAGTATAATGAATACGGCTACCCTTTCTCATCATATCTACATTTAAAATGTAAACGAGCAGTTGTTCACGCGAAAACATCGTTTGAAATCGATTATTTATTGAAACGGCATTACAACCCAACTATGAATTAATGTTAAATATTTGAAGTGCTTTTAGTTATTACCCGGTTTTTAGTGTAGCCTCGTTATCTAGTATTGCTTGTCTAATTAATTTGTGATTATACTAAATGAAAAACTTTACCCTACGCCTGTGGTTGACTGGACATTAATGTAATTAATAAAAAGATAAAGTTTTTTTTACTTTTGAAAATGTTCCCGGCAAATATAACGGCCGTACTAATAACTAATAATAACCTTCATGGATTAAAAATAAGCCAAATGTTTGGCCAAATTAATTAAATAACTTAATTTTTATGTTACACCTCACCAGAGGGGGTCCTCTGTAAAACACTGTCTGTACAGTTTAAAGACAGGGGAACTGGCCGTAGGAAGGGATTTATCAGTGCGGGTCTTGAAGAGGTCCGGATTATGAAGTAAGAAAAACAGATGCCAGCAGCTCGTTCCACATGCGAGCCGACTTACAAAAAAACGAGTCGAAGAAATGACCCGTTCTCATGAATTTTACATTTTGACGGCCGGCATAGTCCAGTGGTAACGCATTGGACTGCCATTCCGAAGGTCGCGGGTTCGAACCCGGCGTGCGCAAATAATTTTATTTGATTAATTTGTGTTATTTCACAATTAATTAATTAAAATAATATATAGTATATTTGCGGCACGTTCCAGAGTGGAAGATACTACCAGTATCGCCCTGGTGTAAGACCACCATTCAGAATTGAAACGTTGCTCCAAATGGCTTTAGCCGTGTTTAGTGACTAGATCTGAATAGCCAGGTACTTCCCCACCTTCCTCTTTCCCTTCCCCACTTACCTTCAGCCTCACAACATCCCCAAATTGGGGATGCCATAGTCTCACTGGCTCCAGACGGGAGCAGTTGGGACTCTTGTGAGGTATTCACTATAAAAAAAAAAAAAAAACATCAATTGTGAACTGTGAACGGTTGTTTTGCTCGTGTTCGTCGAGTTTTGCGTAAGTGCACCGGTGCACAGTGAATCAATGCTGCTAGCTCCTGCGAGCAGGCTCCATTAAAATATCTGTATAACAGACATGCCTACATTGTGACTGTGCGTTAAAGATGACAATCGGTCTTGTCAATCAGACGAACCGCCGTCTTTTGCACATACTAAGTAGGTTTATTAAGTATTTTGGGGTGGATTATTAATGGCTGCCTTCTGAGATAGCGACCATTTTTTAGTCACTCATGTTTTAAGTTCCATTTTAAACTTTTAAAATTATATTATTATAATTTATAAAAAGTAAAGTGTTCAATTCTTTAGAATATTATTATTTCCACCTTATAAATATTGAACAAATTAAAACTTTACTCTCAACCATTCTTAACCCCAAGCAACGCTGGGTACACGTCAGCTGGTATTATATAAAACTTGAGAGTTCTTCCGATTGAAGTAATAGTTCACAACGTTTGATATTCAAAACAAAAGACCCATCACAATTTTCCCAACAACATCTCAGATTAAATAAACACCTTACCAAAATATATTCAATTTCGTATTATTTACTTTACCTTCGTCAGTTGCCAAAAATTACTCTAAGAGAATGGCCCCGTTTCCTTAATTCCCTAATTGCCAAAAGTTGTTACCCGGATCGCAGAAGAAAGCGTTCGGTCGCTTTGAGGAGTTTTCTCATCCCTGTGCGACCGCCGCGCTTTTGTTCCCTTCGCGATTCATTAAGCCTTTATCTCTCCTTGCAAAATGACTAGCATAGTTTAAGTGTCCGCAACCTTTTGTAACTTTTGCCGCCCTGGTAGGAATTATCGGCGGATCGGATCGCATAGAAATCGCTGATTGATCCGAGGCGGATTATTTGGATCACGTGGTGGGTTGAGATGACGTCATCGCGCTTTGTGTGCGATTTAGCGTGAAAATTATTTTTATCATGAAACGTCTTTGATATATTTTTTCGTTAGGTAAAGAATTGAATATGTTTGTACCTACAAATACACGGAGAAAATTTAGTGATTTTAAAATATTGCTAATTTATTAAAAAAAAACTAGTCAAATTATTCGTATTCCTGTTTAAAACGGGACTGCAGGCCTTTAACGAATGAACTGACAGTTTTCATAACAAACTATCAGTAAAACACGAATGTGTTATGATGATGTCGGAACACGTGTTCACAAAAATTCTAATGTGTGCATTTCGTCAATATATTTATCAGAAAAAGCGCAGCGTGTTACGACATATTGTAAATGGACTAGTATTGTGTTTTATGCTACCCTTGTGGGAGTAATTTTTCAACCCAAAAAAATCCATTATTATGTTGTGAATACCGCCTAAGAGTCCCAACTGCCCGAAGCCAGTGTCTATTCCCATTAAGGGTGGACATGTAGGTTCCTGGCTGTTCAGATCTGGCCATGAAACACTGCTAAAGCCATTTCAAGCAATCTTTTAACTCTGAAAAATAGTTTGATCTTGTGAGAGGAACATAAAAAGATTATATTTGCCCAAAATGTCATTTAATTATGTCAATCAATTATCCGATTCCATGATAACTCATCAAAATGACAATTCAACAATTGGGAAAAATAGTTACGTATGTCACCTATTTAATCTAGTTTTTGTTTCATCACTTTTATAACTTTATAGCACTTTTTATAGGTGTGCTGAATTGTCATTTTGATGAGTTATCCGGTCACCCAATTATCCATGCTTTGACTCTGTATTGTATTTGGCCTTGTCTATGTGCCCAAACTTAACTCAAATGATTCAGTCCAGGAGTCGGCTTGCCTTGTGTAAATTGGCGATATGAGTTTTCCTTCAAACCTGTATAGATTAAACTTCTAGGGGTTTTCTATTTAGGGTCAAGTGTATATAAACGTTACCCTTTATGGTATTGAATACTATTTTTATCTAGATTATAGTATAAATTTAAAAAAAAACCTTTTTAATATCAATGCCATCGTAGGACAGTAGTATAGCATTTAATTTTGGTTCCCTAATCACTTCCGTTTAAACTTCAAACTTTGGTTTAAAGTAAAAATATATCAAAAAAGGTTATTCAATAAATTTACACATGGCTTACCGCTGATAGCTCTGTTGTAATATCACTCTATTTCTCGTATACTATACAGATACCTACTCTCGGAAACAGGGGATTTAAATATTGTTGATGGACCATTCAAAATTACTTTAACTTTAAATTTTGTCGTTTTTTAATATTTGATATGAGTTTTTACGTAAATTCTGATTTCCGTAAATAGATTTGTAATTTTTCTAGTATTTATATACTTTTATTGATTAGTTTAACTCTTATAAAAATTCTTATCTAAATTTTATTTATAACTTTTTCAAACTCTTTCATTTTGTTCTATGGTATTTTGATCTCGTTTTAAAAATAATTTCCTACTTTTATTTCAATAAAATTGGAGATTAAAAATATCATTTCATTGTAAATTCGAAACTTACAAATTCATCCTACAATTTCTTCTCTTCCATTCCCTCACTGTCTGCCAGACGTTTTTAATATTTTTTTTTATTACGGCAGTACCTACCTGCGGCATTTGTATGATTTGCATAGATTAAAGGCGTAGGGCTGGACGTTCCCAGCCGCCGGCGAATCGATACAAATTCGGCCACTGTCCCCCCCCTCTTTACGGTCGGCGTACTAGCTGTGTTTGCCAAAGGGATTTGCATTGTAAAAACGGGGTCGGTTGTATAATACTTACGAATCAATAAAAGTACTTATTTCTATACAGTACAATGTATTATACGATACTTATATTTATCAATAGCATTGAAATAACGGGGTCGGTTGTATAATTATTATGTTGATCAATAAATGTAGGTGGGTAGGTAGGTACTTATTTATGTAAACGCTACTTGGTAATCGATAGTCATGCTGCTTTTTTTATTAAATTTATTTTTCCAATCAGTGAGAAGGGTTCTTTTTAGCACCGCACAAGACAAAATGCTGTTTCTCAGTAAAGTTTCGTAATAACATTAAAATTGTAATTGTATGCATACGTGGCAATACACGCAATCCTAAGTATGTGTTGGTCACGTAAATTGTAATAGTACGATCTATAATACCAACTCACTCTTTCCAGAAAATATTATTATTTAAAAGTTTGAAAACATTATATTATGAATTTTATGGAACTTTTGCTTATTATTTAGTTTTGCAAACACGGGTTTTCAGTTTTGGAACACTGGGATAAATTCTTCTAAAACGTAATTAAAAAGTTAATACAGAAAATGTTACATGCGTGTACCTACTCGACGTTGGAGCAGGTATCTAATACGTGTTTAAAACACTTTTTGTAGTATTAAAGTATGATACCGTAGTATGAGACATATTTCACATTACGTGTAAAAGAATAAACTTTTTTACTCGGGTCTATGATATCGTTCCTATGACGATTCGTAAGCGGGCGTTAGCAAACAATTTGATTTCTATTGTATAAAACAGGCTTTCTAGTAGATAAACCATACTGTAGTATGAAGCATATTTCTCATTATGTATAAATCATTGAACCTTTTTTACTCAGGTTAAAAAACCTTATATTTTTTGTTTCATACGATTCGTTAGGACTTTAGAACCGTTGATGAACGAACGCTCATGATTTTTTAAATCCGTTTGTTTTTGGAACGGTGAGATTTGGCGCCCTTTTTGTTTCCTCCCGCGCGAAATGCTTTTTTTATTATTTGATCAACGCTTACGGGGATAAATCAAGCCGTTGTTTCAATCAATTTGATGAATATGTAAAGATATTTGCGATTTAAATATTCAGGGCTGAAACTTAATTGGAAAACGCACATGCAAATTGCCTTCGTGTAATTAAAGAGAAATATGCCTACGCATAAAAATAAATAATTGCTCAGTTTATTTTATTGGTGTTTTTTTCAGCCATACTCGATTCACTGATTCACTTATGCAAGATTTTCCGCAGAAATTCCTTCAGAAGATATTATGAACTAGCGCAAACCCATGAAAAATCACGGGATATTATAATAGTAGGATTTGTTAAGTGGAAAGTTTATTTAAATAGCACAATATCAGAACAAGGACAATTGTTGCAGAAAGATTTAAAAATAGACTCACGAAAATGTACTAATTTATAGGTAGATATTTTATCGTTTGTCTGTGTTCTTGACGCATCAGTTCCAATTTTGAAAATGACATTTAAATTCAAAACAAATCCAAGTGCATTGGAATAGTGTTACAATCACAGTAAGACCCTCAGCCGTATTTTTATAATAGTGTGCGTTGTAACGCCCTTGATGTGATTTTTACACAAACGTCGCTATACAAATTAACCAATTATTATTATTATTGTGGGCTTGTAAGCTCAATCTTCCCTTACTTCAGGTGAAATTAATCAAACATTTTGAAATATCGCAATGCTTTCTTGAACTAATAATCATTTTATTTTGCCTATCTGGAGTCTAGGACTCAATGTAAACTGGCGACGTTGCTTTTAAATAAATTCGTATGTAGTGAGATAATATGACCAGAAGTTGTTTAATCATTCTTTCCACTGAAAATTAACACGCACCTGCGCACACATACAGAATTATGGATAAATTAGTGGGCTTAATTACCAAAGTCGTATTTAAAGATTTAACTAACGAACCGATGAGCCTTTTCTCCACTGGAGTTGGCAGAGTGGACGGACCGCCAAGCAACTCAGTCTTGACACACACTCCTTGTCTCATTCACATTCATACACCGTCTCATTCATACTCTTCCGTTATACTGGCTATTGACATGGCCCATCTCAAGTATTTGGTTCACTCGATCGTGTCATGTCTTCCTTCCTCACATTTGCGTCATATATTCTCCTTGGTTCCATGATAACTCAACACAGTGACAATTAAACACACCTTTAAAAAGTGATATACAGTCATTAAACACGCCGAAAAAAAAATTTCAACCTAACCTAACCTAACCTTCTTAACCCAGTTAATAAAGTTTTTGTTTCATCACTTTCCATGACTTTATATAACTTTTTAAAGATGTGATGAATTATCCTTTTGATGATTTATCCGGTCACCATTCTCCTTACACACCTTTATTTGTTCAGTCGCTTTACATGCCCAAACCGTCTCTTTCTTATTCGTACTCATTGTGCTTGTAGATTTTGCATTTAAAATATTGGACGCCTGTGATACTCGATCCATCCAACGCATCAGCAAACATCCTCTGTTTCTCCTGCTTTCCACTTTTTGTTTGGGAAATCATTATCTGGGCTTATACATTTGCCAATTTTCCTACGAGATTTCGAAGGCTATGTTTATGATCCGTTTTGTTTATAATTTTAATGGTAATGCTAATGACTCATCATTGTCGTCATAATATAAAATGCTTTATAGATAGGTACCTGGTATAGTTTGACCTGGTATAGTTTGATATCGATTTGGGAGGAGTTTTTTAGGCGTGACCAGTACTTATTCAATGCCTTATTTTAGCGGCTCCCCCTCTAATCTAATTAATGGTTTTTTGAAAGTTTTTACATTGTACCTTTATAAAGTCGATGAGTATACGTCGTACAATTAGCGTTGATGCGAATAAAACTAACATTGTATTGCGTGTATTTTTACTAGCTGACGTGTAACCGGCGTTGTTAAAGGACTTTTCTCTACTTTCTATAAATATGCGTTTATTATATATATAAATCTTCCGGAAGAAATTGTCTAAATGATACTGAAAACCCTATTAAAATCCTTTGATTAGTTTAGAAGAACTAAGCCCACTAACAGTCTGATTGGATATCGACACTGTTTTATACTATTTATATAATGTATCCATATCATTAAATTACCACATAGGCAAGACCCAAAGATATTAGAAGAACGAGATGTGCTATGCGCAGTTCGTACTGAGTGGAATTGTTTTGCCGAGTGTCGCCGGTTTTGTTCACCAATACTACTGCACACCTTCGCTTACGCTAAGGCATCGCTAAGGTATCCGCACTAATACATAGAACAGATTTCTGTGCGTACACGTCCCGATACCGTTCAAAGTACCCTAATTAGGTAGTACTCCGGCTACGGTCCGGCGGCCAACATAGCATATCTCGTTCTTTTAATATCTTTGGCAAGACCAGTACGTTTGTTTGTTATTTTTTAATTTCTTTTCAAATATTTCGTATATCTAATTGGAAAATACCAAAATAAACAAAAAAATACAGTTTAAGAAATACTTTTTTTTTCGACAGAAGCTAATACTTAGGGGTGTGACATTATACAGGGTGTCCGGGAGTAAAGTGCGCTAACTTCGGGGGATGATTCTACATGATTTTATAAGTAAAAAAACATTTACAACTTTTTTTGAAATTCTTATGTTTTAAGGTAAAAATGATGAATTGTTTGTATGTAAATAAATATTTTTGTACAGGAAAATTGGAATTATACTTTGTAACACACCACTTACATTGAATGACAGCAAACAATGTTTCACTTCTTTCAAGCTTCAGAAGGAATATATTATTAACTAATCATAATTACATACAGACACGTATACATTTAAGAAAATAATAATTTCCTTTGTTCACTTATTCGAGAGTGGAGGTGATCATATATGTAGAATACACAGTAGGCGAGTCAGTTCGTTGTGATTAGTTTATAGTGCTGTTGCCATGGTTTCGCCCAAATATGAAAAGTAGAAAAATAAATAATTAAAAATAAACAAAACATAAACAGACCACTATAACACGGGCATGTGCCTAGCATGGTGGTCGAAAAATTCCTCAATGCATGTAACTAATAATTTCATAGAATAAAGAAACTTAAAAAAAAAAGTTTTAAAACAATAAATGCCAAAACCACTAAATATTCCAAATTTTTAATTTTTTTTCTTTCACTGACTGACTCGGCTGATCGCACTGACCAAGCGGAGAGCGAGTGAAGCGCCGAGTTGAGAATGCGGGTGGAGGGATTACTTATTCGACCAAGTCATTCATTGGGCTTTGCTTTTATCCACTGTCTCGCCTGAATCACATATCCACTCCGCTATCGTACCGAGTACTGACTGTACCGATCTCATCAGCCAAGCAGTCGGCCGAATGCGCTGTCTCGGCCGAGAACTCGGCAGATGTAATTCAGGCATAAGTAGTTTATTGATTCCATCCTTTCTATTTTTGGATGGAACAGGGGGAATCGCGTGGGGTGCCTATATGTATGTGTATCGAAAATTTTGAGTCCGGTTGTCTTTTGCTGTCAATGGACAAACACGGTATGTGTTTTGGTATGGGGAAGAGGAATGTTTGAAAGTACCCGTCTGATTAGATCTGGTCACCAAACACAGCTTAATGATTGGATTATTTATATAGCGCCCTTTTTGTGAGAAAATCACCTCAAGGGCGCTTAACCCATTTCAAGCAACGATTCGATTCTGAATGGCGGTTTTTCATCAGGTAATCTACCACTTAACATATTAAGATAATCATCACGTTACGCCACTGCTATGATATCTAGTGGGAATGGGAAGAAAAGCTTTGAAATACCTTTCTTTTCTGACCTATTAACCAAACACAGCTAAAGCCATGTCATATGTATAATGATTAATGTGGGTTTTTTTAATTTTATTTTTTTAAATAAATTTAAAATAAATCAAATTTAATAATGTTATAATAATTATTAAGTTCTGCAAGTATTTCTGTTATTTTTACAGTTTTTAATGTGACAGCTGTTTCGGCTTTTGAGGCCATTATCAAACTTTACAGTTGACAGTTTGATAATGGCCTCAAAAGCCGAAACAGCTGTCGCATTAAAAACTGTAAAAATAAAGAAATACTTGCAGAACTTAATAATTATTATAACAATATTAAATTTGATTTATTTTAAATTTATTTAAAAAAATTAAATGGAGTTCTACGAATTAAACACCAAAACAATAAATATATTAATGTGGGTCTTTCACCGTGGCGATACTCTCTAGTACTTAAAAATAATTTAAAAAAACTGTATGAAATTCGGGGCACGCCACTGGTATGATAGCGGTGTGTATTATTTTCGGTAATCCAGGGTTTTTAAGCCCGCTAACCACTAAATCAGCTGGAATTAATTCCACCAACCCTTTCGCTACCGATGTGAATTTTCACACGGGCCTATTTACCGGAGCACATTTTTCGATGATTTAGGGCCGGTCCGCGGAACTTTTTCAATTATTTATTGTGCCGGGCCGGACCGGGCCTAAATGGAAATTAAAGAGGCTGATATTTGGCCCAAACAGCGATGTGATCTATGGCTCTGTGAGCAACCCGGTCCCTTCCCTACATCCCGTATCCGGGGATAGGGGGTGGAAAAGTTGACATTTTATGTTAAAAATGTGGACCGGAAGAACTTCATATATTCTGACAGTCAATTGCACACTAATACTGCCAAAGTATTCGACCGTTCTCCACAGAAAATAAAAAGCCTGAGTGAATTCGTAACGGACCCTCATACTAGCTAGAGATGGTGGGTGATACTTGAAATTCCGAGAAAAGGAACCGGTTCTTTGCGCGTTTTTACAATTTTTCTAATATTTTTAATTTTTGATATATATCCCGAATTGAACCGGTTCCTCAGAGAAATAATATTGACTGTTCCAGTGTCCAGTTCCATATAACCGGAACAGGAGACTATCTCTAATACTATCACATTCGCAGTAAAACTATGGCGCAATAAATCGCAAATTAATTCTTCTAAACTGTTCTGTATCTTATGTTTCAATTTTTTAAGCCTCTGTAATGATATTTATTTTATTTTTATCTTATATGTCGCGCAGTCAGACCCGACCAAATATAAAATATCATGAAAGGTTAAAAATGACATTTATTTTCAATAATATGGTATATATTTAAAAAAAATTCAACCCCGGTCAAGTGCTTGTAATGTAACTAAGCTGGCCATTACACCACCAACTTTTTATTGTAAGAGCGGCAGCATAAATTCATTACTTAAATATAAGAAATAAGTATTTTTTTAATTTTAGAATGTTACGCACAAAGTATCCGAAATTATATTGTTTGATAATGCTGTCCTTCCCGGAATAAGTTTTGTTCATTAAATTAAAATAAACAATTTAACTTTTTGTACGATATTGTTGTACTTTTAATTGAAATTATTAAAAAATATTCATTTTGCTCTTTCATCCTAAAATAAACATATTTTGCCATCGATTGTTACGTAATGTATACTAAAATAAATAAATTAATTAAAAATCCTTTACGATGAGAAAATTTGCCGATATAATTATGAAAATTATTAGAAAGATCGTTGCGAAACGTTTTTATCATTTTATACGGACCTTTTCAGTAAGTTTTGAATATTTAAAAGTTCATATAAATAATTTAATATTAAAAACTTTATTCTTGGATTCCTAAATTTTAAAGGGTTAGTACATCTGGTACATACTTACTCTAACTCCTAATTTTCCTGTTGTACCATCATTGTCATTACTTAAGTGACCAGGTATAAATATCCAGGTACATCCCAACCCAACCTTTATCGTCCCCATCTTCCCTTCTCCACCCCCCCCGTCCCGCAACAAATCCAAATTGGTGTTATATAGTCCCACTTGTTTTCAAAGCTAATTTATTTAGTATTTTTCCTCTTTTTGGCCATGAACTAATGATTTTTTTTCTTATTGTTTCAGGTATGTCCCGTTCTTCCTTAAAACGTCTACTTCGTTTTCTAAGTCAGTATCCATCGTTGATAATATACATCCCTTTAGGGAAAACCCTTCGGGTTTCCTGTCCATCGAAGATAAACTATTCCCTTCCCAGAACTATTACGATACGTAAACGTAACGATACGTTTACGTATGCCAACAGGGTTATCAAATAATGTCACTTGATTATTTTTACTCATTTCATATAATCAAATTTAATAACATATTAGGAAGATTTTTGAATTATTTATTTATTCACGCCTTGGAGACTTTTACATGTATACGTTGCTATAGGTAAGTTGTTCAGGAGTATAATAATAAGCATATAGTACATAACGTAAGAGTACCTACTCGAGTAACTAGGCAAATATATTATTCTACAACAATAACTACAGTACCAACTACCACATACATGCACCTATTTCTGGCTTTCACACACTTGGAAACAAATTCACCACAAATATCCACATATTTAATATAAGTTTACCTGTGTTCAAGAGATACCAATGACATTTTAATGTAGCATATTTAAAGAGCGATTGCGTATATTTTTTATTCTCTTCTTGTTGTTTTCTTGTAGCTTATAATATGTTGTGAACTTATATCGTTATTTTATATTATTTGTGGGCCATCTGCAATTTTAAAACTCGTAAACTATTTTTCTTTCTCTTTTATCTTATATATGCTATACATTTAACCACTCAGGCTTCATAAGCATGTTTACAATGAAATAAAACAATAGCCGTCAAGCTTCATTAGCTTGTTTTAAAGCAACCGGTGGGTTCTCACAAATTTCGTTATGACTCCGGACTTCTGCATCTGACAACCCTAAAATAAAAATCATATTATAAAGAACAGACAACGCTGTACATACCTATCTTAAGTTGTTCATAGAAACATATAATACATGCGCATTTAATTGCAAAGCGGAATTTTTTTTTTTAATAGGACAAATTCCTAAGGCACACAATCTACGAAAACAGCAAAAGCTCGAGGGATTAAATTCTTTGTTAGTTATAATGTCATAGCCATGTGATGTGTTAATTTGTTAAAGAATTATATTTAAATTTAGTTATCTAAACTTTATCATCAGAAAATGCAGCTTGTGCGACGATGGGTTTTAATTTTGTTTTTGAATAGAACACACAGCAAAAAACATTATTTTGGAGATTTCACATCCTAACTATTTCTCACAGATTTACATAGCAGCCGCTAAAAAATAATAATAAAAAACCATTACGAGTATTTTTTACATAATTTTAAGAGGATTTTAATTTTAGTATTACCCGTCAGCTTCTAAAATACACGAGAATAACAGAAAAATCCGAGATCGTGCTTAGGATACATCAAAACAGCGAAGCAAAACAAATGATTCGAATATTGAACGACAGAGAAGACTGTGCATAAGGGCAAATTGATCTCTCGAAGATTTAACAAGTGTAGCCCAGAAGCAAAAATGCAACTTTTTAACACATACACCACCAGCTAATATACCGTGGAGCTGCCAACCAATTACAAAAAAGCGTCTCTAAAAATAAGGGATGTTCAATACAAAAAGGCGTAACGAATGCTTTTTGGGTTACTGCAGACTGCAGTGCCACTGAGATGTTCAAAGAAGGGCGCGTTCCCGGATTCCGAGCACTAATCATAAAATGGATCACAAGCTCTTGTGATGGCAGTACTGGATTTCTGAGAGTCCCATTTACAAGCGATGGAGCCAATTCCTGATGTCATAGATGTCTAAAAATTTATCTTCATTTTCATTTTCTTTATTATTTAATTTTTTTTTACTCTATTTTTATTTTTACTTTATATTCTATATATTATATGGAACTTGTTGGATTTCACCACCCTCCCCGAGATGTGGAATAAACAAGTAACTCAATCTATTAATAAACATGTATTAATATTTTTTAGAGAATAGGGGGAAAAAATCAAGTAATACGAAAATTTTGTAAAAAAATGTGAAAGTGGGTACCTAATGTACAAAGGAAGTATGTCGAGTTTGTTGTTTTTTATATGAAGACAGCTTTCAATTTTCTGCTAAAAGTACTGCATGTATCAAAAGATATGTCGGAATCCTTCAGGTTTTGATTATGACTAAACAATTCGCACATTCTTCTGATTGGATCCCTGACACCAGCAATTTGTGCACGACCGACTTAAGTGGAATAAAACGTTAAACCTAGCTGTTCTGGGTAGTATTTTAAAGTTTATTAGTTGGAGTAAGTCAAGACAGTCGATAGCATTATTGCAGACTTTATATAGGGTCCCGAGGTGAAGGAATATTCGCCTGTTAGAGAGAGTGGAGACGTTATATTTCGATAGTACATTTATGTATCCCCGTTTAGGTGCGCTCATTCTGAAATTGAAGCACTGAGAATTTTCTTTTGGATATTTTCAATACTGTCTTTATAAATACCGTAAAGTGGAGTCCGTATAGAGGAGCAACATTCATGTTTAGAACGGACCAGCGTTTAGTAAACGAGAAGGTAGGTTTCAGGATTTCGAAATACACGGCTGTTTCTGATAACAAAGCCTAGCATGAAGTAAGCTTTATTCACAATATTCTGGTCTTTTTATGGAGAGGAAGTTTTGGGAAGGAAAAAGGTACGAGTGGTGGGTGGGAATCTAGGGATTAGTGTGTATCTAGTGTCCAGGAGTGTTATAGTAGTAGGATCGAGTTCAGCCGGTTTGAATGATAATAAAGAAAACAGAAACATATTCTACTCATCTGTCCTGATTCCTGATGGTGGACACTGTAACCCTGACTGAAACGTTGGCTAATAGTGCAACGCGGCAAAATAAACCCAAACCTCACAATGTTGCTAATTTCCAAATCGATACATCTTTAGTATTTCCAATGATTTATCAAGTGCCTTTTACCATTAGGTAGGTACCTACCCCCGTGTCTTGCATTTATTTGAACACGCCATAAACAGTGTCCTCGGCGCGGCCCTAATTGAACGGACCCAACAGCGCGGTGAGCCAGCCCGATAATGAGGAGTAATGACATTTACCCTCCCTGCTCCCGAAGCGAGGGGGTTTGTAATAATTCCTTGTTTCGCCTCCGGAAAAGGTAAAAATAACAATAATATTGTCGTAAGGGGAAGTGCGCAATTTGTGTTTGATTTTAATTTGATGTGCCATATTGGTGTTTGATTTTAATTTACCAAAAATATAATACGCTAAAAATATATACATTGATTTAAGTTGCCATTGATTCACTGACATAAATACAAAGCGCGTTATGTTCATACTACACGAACAAAAAATATGGCACGTTCCTATTTCTAGATTTAAATCGAATAACGATACGCACGAGAAAAGAATAGCCACAAAGAATTTGTACGAATGAATGAAATGGCTACAAATAATATCATACATAGCTAAATGAACGGAACGCATTAGAAGGAGATAGCCATTCAAAGAATATGTGTACGAGTGAAACAACTATATTATTATAAACGCCCCTCGTTTTTCTTAACTCCTCGCAACACCAGTTGCGAGCTCATAGCGGCCCACTGACGGGCGAGCGTGTCCGCGGTAAGCATTACGTCACAGGCGATCGAAGAGCATTTTTGTATCGACGTCTCGCTCAGACTACTCGCCGCGAACATGCTCGCCCGTTGGTGGGCCGCGGTGCACAAAAGCCCGTCGGTCGGACAAGCCACAAACAAGCCTTCCTGTGTTTTTGAGATGTGCGCAACTCATTCTCGAGCAAAACCAAATCTGATGGAGTTACTTTCCACTCTTGCACTCAAAAATCACTTATTATTTCAATAAATACAATTATTCATAATGCTTTTCGAATAAAATAAAGTGAGACAGCGAACGCAGAAACACGTAAGAGTATGAAGGACAACCTAGTGATAGTACGTCGTATTCAGCTAATATGCTCGCTCGTTAGTTCTTCAAGAATGACGGTAACGGCGGCTTTTTATTTTTTTGTATTCTTTCGTAATCCTCTAACTAGCTAGGACTTATAACAATACCCTTTCACGTTTCTAACTAAATAGTACTGCGGATCATTTGGCCTTATTAGTATTACCATCTGATGGTTGTATTTACTTGACTGATTTTACGTTACATTAAGGCGATGCACTACGTCGTGTAATATTTTTAATTGAGCCGCTATCAATAACATCCCTTACGTAGATGGCGATAAGGTTTAAATTCCCGCTTAACACCATCCGCCTGTTTTGATTTATGCAAGAAAAAAACATGGCCAAAAAGTGCCTTTTATTTTATTTTGTGGATGTTCAGGCATAAATATTTAATTTTATTTCGATCATTTTATAAATAACTTAATTTTCCACATTATACAATAAAATTATAACCGAAAATGGGTTCGTAAGTAGGAGATTTTGAACTTTAAAGCAGTTTTCATAGGCCTTTACATTATTTTTTTCTGGGCTTATAAAAAGACTTATCTAAAAAATACTCGATTATTTCAAAGGCCAAGATGTATTCTACTCGCAGTATTTAATAAAATCTTTTGAAACATTTCTAGGCGACCAAATTTTCAAACCTAAAACACATGATTTTGCATTACCACGTATGGCTTCGCCTTAATGTGTTTTATGAGGAAAAAAATATTGTTAAGAATTTTTCATACTCTTACATGTTTCTGCGTTCGCTGTCTCACTTTATTTTATTCGAAAAGGATTATGAATAATTGTATTTATTGAAATAATAAGCGTTTTTTGAGTGCATGCGAATGGAAAGAGACTCCATCAGATGTGGTTTTTGCTCTAGAATGATTTGTGCACATCTCAAAAACACTGGAAGGGTTGTTTATTGCAGCCGGTGACAGCTGGTCCGACCGACGCTTGTGCGATACTAAACGCAGTAAATCACCAGTTTGTCTACCACACCCATTTCAGTGCAAGAACGCGCATCCTCTCAGTAACCTTCCCTTTTAATTCATCTAAGCATTTATTATCGGCTTTTGTGATACTTATTTAATTTTTATTTTTCATATCAGATTGTTGAATACTCAGAAATATCTTGAATGTGTACACGTGTAACAATACATGTTTTTTTTAATGTACTTTTATTGTTTAGTAGTTCCATATAAAAAAAACTTTAAAGACAATATTTTCTATTTTTGTTATTTATGTGTTTATTAAAACAAAAACTTTCTGCAGCAGAAAAACACTCAAAAATGAAATCTGGCGTATTTAAATATGCACATCTTATTTCTTTTGAAATGCGGTCAATGCATCTCTTTTCCTTGAAATGTAATTTTCACTGCGAGCTGAGGAGCCTTCAAATATTATTTTAACTGCCAAACAATAATACCATACGCCATAATTTTCAATTGTTAAATCACGGGCAAGGCCGGGTAATATAACCAAAAATATCCATAAACTCAAATTATTCAGGCTTCTCGCGAAAGAAAAATGTTTTTATTTAATAACCTGTACGTACTATTTATTTTAACCCGTGATAGACTATGCAACCGTATTTTAATAGAAATTTCCCTTTATACACAAAAATATCGACCATAAAACCTTTTTTATATTTTAAAGTTTTTGCACATACCCATTCCTCTGAGGACGACAGTCCTCCGGTCACGGAGAGAAAATCCGCGTAGTGCGCCGTAGGCGAAAAGGTCCCGGGTCTAGTGCCACGGCCCGAAATAAAACGACTTTGAGCGTGTTTGAATTACGGCCCGCCTGCTTACATTCCCCTTTCCTGCGGCCCGGGATGTTTTATGATATTTTTCTGTTGAGTTTATGAAAAAGGAGGTTTTATATTTTTACGTCAAAGGTGCTTGTTTTCCATTTGGCTGACGGGTCTGTACCCAAAGCTTTAAGCCGTATGGAGCTTTACTACGCAACGTGTAGGTGGAAATAACTGAACAAAACATGTATTATGAGTCTATATAAATCATCCAAATATTAATGTATCAGAATGGAAGATATTCTCAATATCGCACTGGTAAAAGACAACCATTCAAAATTGATATCTCATTGAGTCTCACAAAACATCCCAATTGGGGATGCCATAGTCTCATTGACCCCAGACGATTTAGAGCAGTTGGGACTATGCGGTATTCACCTAAATACAGGGTTTTCCAATAAGAGGTGTTATTTTGAATAGCCCGCTATTTCGGTAGATGTTACTTTTGAAGCTGTCATTTTTTGACATTTGACAAGTAGAAACTACGCCATTAATAAAAACGATACACGCTTCAATAACGCATTGAAATTAGTAAAATTCACTTGAGTGAATCAAATGCATCAAATCATCTTGAGTGATGTGGCCCATTTCCACCTCGGTGGCTTCGTCAACAAACACAATTGTCGCATCTGGGGCTCGGAAAACCCAAGAGTTATTGTTGAAAAGCCTCTCTATCCTCAACTTGTGACTGTTTGGTGCGGTTTATGGTCCGGCGGAGTCATTGGACCTAACTTTTTCGAAAATGAGGCTGGAGCAACAGTTACGGTGAATGGATTGCCCTATCGAGAGATGATTAATGATTTTTTATGGCCGGAATTTGATGGTATTGATCTGGACAACGTTTGCTTTCAACAAGACGGCGCTACGTGCCACACAAGCAACGAAACAATTGATCTTTTACGATTGAATATCAAAATAACACCTCTTATTGGAAAACCCTGTATATATATAATAATTTTATTTACTTTGCATTAAAGAATTAGTACATGGCGATAACAAAAACGACATAAAAATAGTAAACTTCCCAAAAGATATAAACGAAGAAAACATGGCTAATAGCTTTAATAAATATTTTATAGAAAGCATCACTCAAATTAACAAATTAATACCTAACATTGTTTTCAACCCCACAAATGATAATAACAACTCAAACAAAAAATTATTGGTCTTCAGAAAAATAACTGCAGAATATTTATTTAACATTTTAAAGAAAATTAAATCAAAAAACAGTTCAGATGGATTAACTATTAGTGTGATAAAAGATGCTTTTCCAATAATTGGATCTACTCTATTAAATATTATTAATCAGACAATTGAAGAGGGAAAATTTCCACAGTCATGGAAACTATCTACCATTATACCGGTCCCAAAGGTTAAAAATACCAGAAAATGTGAAGAATTTCGACCAATAAACACCTTACCGAAATATGAACAGATACTTGAAGTAATAATAAAAGAACAAATATTGCAATACTTAGATGAACACAATATTTTATACCAAGAACAATCGGGATTCAGATGTAATAATTCTTGTGAAACAGCGTTAAATGTAATCGTTGAAGAATGGAAAGAAGGAATGAATAGTAATAAATTTATCTTAGCAATATTCTTGGATTTTCAAAGGGCATTCGAAACCATAGATCGAGAAATATTGATAAGAAAGCTTAAAGAAATTGGTTTCTCAACTCTAGCCATTAAATTAATAAAAGAGTATTTGAAAGACCGAATACAGGTAACAAAAATTAATAATCAATTTTCAAAACCAATGGAAAATAAATTAGGAGTACCACAGGGATCAGTCCTTGGACCTCTATTGTTCATACTCTATATTAATGACATGGTGAAAATATTTTCAAAATGCAAAGTACGACTATTTGCCGATGATACACTTATATATATAATTGGAGAAAACTATGAAGAACTAATAAATATTTTAAATAATGAACTAGATAATGTATCAAGATGGCTAAAAATAAATAAGCTTAAATTAAATACAAAAAAAACAAAATGTATGGTAATTGGTTATAAGAAGACATCCAGTGAAAGCAAAATCAAAATTGATGGTGAAATTATTGAAAATGTTACCGATATAAAATACTTAGGAGTTATAATAGATTCCAAACTCAACTTTAACAAACATGCGGAATATACCCAAAAGAAAATTGGAAAAAAGATATCTTTCTTGGGAAGAATTCGCCAAAAACTGTCCGAAAAAACTGCAATCACCATTTATAACTCCATTATTGCTCCACATTTTAATTACTGCTCAACTATCCTTTTCCTGTGTAACGACCGAGAGCAAAATAAATTTCAAATTCTCCAAAATAGGGCAATGAGAACAATACTCAGACGAAATAGATATTCAAAAGTAAATAAAATGTTAAACGAACTAAATTGGCTAACGGTGAAACAGATGTTGACCTTGAACACGATGATATTTTTACACAAAATAGTAAACAACCTGCTACCCAAATATTTTTCGAATCAAATTGTATACAACAAGGACATACACCAACATAAAACTAGGACGTGCAATGAAATCAGGCTACCAAAGAAGGACAAAGCGAATACCCAGAATAGTATATTTTATAAAGGGATGAAATACTATAACGCGCTGCCGGAAAACCTTAAGTCTGCCCCAATTGAAAAGTTTAAGATGTTGTGTAGGAGCCATATCAAGAAAGAAAAAAAAATAGTATATTTAAATGTAATAATTAATTAGTCATTTGTAATCTTAAATGTACAAATTACTAAAATAAAATCAATAAATAAAAAAAAACTTTAAGGTAGAAAAGCTGTGAGCTCTGCTAAGATTTCCACTTTTTTTTTACAATCAACTTCACAATGGAGGCCTTGAGGAAAATAATTTCCCGCAGGGCCTAGTCATCTTTGGGGATGCTAAGTTGAGGGTCTTTTTGAGGAAAAGGAGGAGTGAACATGGGTCTTGGTGAGACCTATGTTGTAGGAGGGAAACATATAGGCCGGCAAATCGTTCCACAGCCGAGCTGTTGAACTCAAAGACGAGTCGTTGTTCTCACGCGTTGAGTTCTCATGTGACAAATGTCATCCATGTACAAATGTTGGACGCGCTATGCCCAACTGTACACAGGTGTCGAAGGGATCCAGGAACGCTAGTCTTCAATCTTAACATTCCGGTTTTTAATAACCTCATTTCTATAATATGCTATGAAGTCTTGTAGTATTCACTTGAGACGAGACAATACCATAAAATATAGCCAGAATCTTAACGACGTAAGTGAAGCAGCCCTGCACAAAAATATACGACGCGCGGCCTTTATGTTTTGAACAGATCTGCGATTGAATTTGCCCTATCAAATCTCTAAAATAAAGTGGGAATCTTAACGACATAAGTGATAAAGCCGTGTAAAAACAATATTCGGCGCGCGGCCTAGCGTAATGGACGGACCTACGGCCGACTTTGCCTTGGTCAACCGTAGGACTGCAGGCCAGGAAATTCGATCTTTCCGTGTGGTAATAATCTCAAATGTTTCTACAGGGAACCCTCGGGAAGTTACTAATTCACCGTATAGAAAAATAAAATCTGTTGCTTACCGCTAATTTTACAGTTGAAAAACGTTTTATTAAATTTTTAAACCGTTTTACACAAAATATTTTAAAGGTAAGGTCCTGTTTTTATTAATCATAAATGTAAATAACCTCTAGAAACATTTGAGATTTTAGTAATACGTTCATTAGAAATAATTAAAACGTGAGTATCGAGCAAACCCTCGTTATTAGAGTCTAATGTCGCCTTAACAGTACAGTTGACAGTTGTTTCACAGAACTTGAACAATTCATCAAATTTAAAGTCAATATTCAAATTCTCTGAAAGTTCGTCTGCAGCCTGGATGATTTCCGTGGCTGAGATGTTAAGATGTATCTTCCCCTCCCAAATCCCTTCAGCCTCACTTCATACCCCAACTAAGGACTCTTTTGCAATTGAATTTGCGAACAGAGAATCGTCAAAAACTCTAGCTATATTTGTTTTACAACCTATAAACTTTTTCATTTTAACTATCCTTATGAAACTTGTGAATCTAAATCACATAGATAAACAAAAAAGTGTTCGAAATTCGAAATACCATAATAATTTCCCATCGTAGCACTCGGGCGCGCCGCTGCGGGGGGATAAAATAAATGAACACAGGGCAGCGCGTTTGAAATACTAAGAACACCGCCATCGTGTCCCGTCTACAGCAGCGGTCGCCTTTGGCATCGCAATTGGGTAGGCCCTCACTACCACTGTGTGGCGCTCCCTTAGGAAATTGCCCGAAATCTTATTATTTATTTACTATTCGTATTTATGGCACTTCTTGCGCCGGGTCACAATTAAAAGTCACCGGATAAATTTGATTCTGTGCTGATTTTGAATATGTTTTTATTTTGTAATATTTTTTTATAGGTTATTAAAAGAATTTTTAACAGATTGATGCATAATTGATCGAAGGAAAAACAAATCATTTACCAATTTTTTTTATCCTTGGATTTCATTAATCTTACCGTTTTCATTATACAGCAGACACAAGCGGAAAACAGAGAGAGGGTTGAAAATGCTTCATCACTTTTGAATGTTTTAAATCTAAATATTCTTATAGTGATTTGTTTTTGGGGCATAACCCAAAAACAAATCACCATAATACTTTTGGCCGTGAAAATCTCAAATCAACCTAGTGCTGACGATACAGTCCTACTACTAAAAGCAAACACCTGGTCTGAATTAAATAACATGGCAAATACAGATATCAATGAACTAAAATTATGGTTTGATGAAAACCTGTTGACTTAAATTTCTAAAAAACTTATTATTCACCACTGTTCATTAAAAAACAAGAAACACCTAAAGAAATAAACATAATTATCCAGTCTGTGAAAAATACAGAAAACCACAAATGCAATATATTATGTACAAACATAGAAAGCAAGACCGATATTAAGTACCTAGGCATAACAATAGACCAGCGATTAAAATGGTCCCCACATATAAATATTCTGAACGACAGAATAAGGAAACTAACATATATATTTAGATGTTTAAGAGATATTTTAAACGAAAAATTACTCAGAACAACATACTTCGCTTTCTGTCAATCAATTATACAATACGGCATTATACGCTGGGGCCGTACATATAAAAATCAAACACAAACAATTTACATATCACAAAAACTATATTGAACAAACCCTACTCATATTCGTCCGAACTTTTATCCAAACAATTTAAGGTCAGAAAATTAAGTGCATTATACTTCTACCATGCAACATTACAAATTTATAAAAACAATATTCAAAATAAGTTGCACCCTTTAAAAATAACAGAAATCTTAGACAAACGTCAATACTTCCTACTCCTAAATGTAAAAAAATAATAGGACAGTTCAACCATGAATATCTCGGAGTTAAATTTTTTGACTCATTACCAGAAAAAAATAGAAACATGAATGCAGATATAAAATAATTCAAAAGCAACCTTAAAAAGTATTCCGAACACTTGAACTGAATGATATCAAATTTAAACCAATATAACAACACCCCCCATACACACAAGACCTGCTTATTTATGGGGGTACATCAGAGACTTATATTATATCATGTAATTAATAACTGTATTATACTGTGTAATGTAATTCGTGTCTTTTTTATTAGTAAAAAAAATAAAAAATTCCAAAATAATTTTGTCGTCTGGTTCCTTACATTATGATTAATTGTGGAAATTAGTTCCGATTCAATTACATTGTTTAAAACTCTGTGTAAGTGTGTTATTTAACGTTTCTGGGCTAGACTTTTAAGATGAAAGTATTTAAATCTATCGTTGAAGGTAATTAGAATACAGTTTTGCATGTTCCCCCTTTATGGGACATTGACTTTGTGACCTTTTTTTAACATGTAGATAGATTTTGAAATATGTAGATAGTAATTACACGTAAGAGGGAACAATCCAGTTACGAAAAACCAATTAAAAACACATGAAATATCAATAATATAAAATTAAGGAATAAATAAATATATGATTAAGAGAATTTAATTTATCTTTTAAATGCTAGCGTATCCATATGGTTACATAAAAAATGTTTTTTTTTTTAAATATAACTAGCTTTACTATTCTGGGGAAACTACATAAGCCAGAGTATATACTATTTTTCATAAATATATATACACACAGTTTTTGGTAAGACAGTGGAATTTACAAAAACATCACATTGCAAAAAACAAGTAAGTTGTAACGAAAATAGAATCAGATGGGGTACGGCGAAAATTTTTCGGCGGCACACCAAGAATTAAGAAAGCCGAAGATAACTTACAATAAAATACAAATCACCTATTTTCCCCTTTTATCTTGTATCCTCTCAACATTCCTCACCTCACTGACCGTATGTCATAATCCACCTGCTTTTAAAACTCTTGTCAACTGCCAAAAGCTGCTAAGGACAATAAACAAACCTGGAATATTCTCAAAGAAATATGCTACACCGAAAAAACGACCACACCTATAAATAATAAGATCACCGTTACAGATGTACCATTAAATGTAATCACTCATTTGGAAACACTCATACGGCAAACCAATTCTTCTTCACAACCGGTTCAGACTTCAGACTAATATTTTAGATATAAATAGAATGTCCGAAGAACCTCGCAAATAGTATTTCTCTCTTTAATATGAATTGTAAACCTTCTAATCGCACTTCAATAACAACAAGAAATTACTGAAATTATCATACCATTAAAAAACGCACACTCCACGGGATCCACAATATATCCACTAAGCTAATTAAACACTTCTAACCATTCATCACTGCCCCTTCAGCATATCACAAATCTAAGTTTTCGGGCTGGCCTTTTCCCAAACACCCTAAAACGTTCAACAATATTATTCCTATCTTTAAATCAGTGGAAATATCAGAGATGTTTTCCTCAACTTTGCCTTGGGCAGCCGCCGCCCACTGCACACCTACTCTCTGGAATTCTCTCTGATATTCTGGCATTTTAAACACCAGTCTTTTTGGGAGATTTGTCTGACACGGACTCATAAAAATCGTGCTGCCTCATTTTGGTAGTTGCTGCCTCAGTGGGATATATTATTTAAATAGTGTTATAAAGAGAAAACACCACCCTTTGTATTTTCATTTAAAAGTTTACAATAGAGGCGCCAAAAAATCAATGAAACAACATTTAGGTTTTATTCTGACATTGATGAAATTTTTCATATTTGACCCTCAAAACATATAGAAGGTCACTGTCTACATTAGATTTCGAAAACTCTGCGAAAAGCCCGGGCAACGCCGGTGACTTCACCTGTAATAAATATATTTTTTATGTAAAATGCAAAAAAGTGACAATAACTTTTATAATACCTTTGTCTAATTAAATATAGATTTTCGTTTCTTGTGAAGTGGTAATTACAGTTTTTACGAAAAAAAACCATCGGTAAGCGACTTTAAAAAGTTAATGCGTTCAAAATTTTAATATTTTTAATTGCAGAATTGTAATACTAAAATCTGAAAGAGCCTTTCATCTGCTTTTAAAAATAGTAAATCTATTTGAAATTTAATGTCAAACGGGAATATTTGATGACATGATATTATTGGCACAAGGGGTTGAATAAGTGACCAAGACAACTTGTCTGCGACTTGAAAGGTAGCAGAAATTCGATGCTAAGGATATCTTGGATAGTTGAGCTCTCATTCGTTCACATTTTGTGATTCCTGCAACTACTCTATAAATGTGTAATTTTGTGTTACGTCACCCTTGACAATCTTGTTTGCATTTTTTCTTCTTTTTTTCAAATCGTTCAACGACAGATAAGAATAATTTTTTCCAATGCCAATGCCCCCAAAGGCAAATAAAAGGAATTACTGTAACACCTTTTTATGTATATTTTTTTGCTTTTACGTTATTTCACACCTGCTTAGGAAACTCGTTATGCAAAATAATAATATCGTAGTGGTCTTAATATTATGCGCTATTTATTGACATTTTTTGTGCAACTGAATTTTTAGTTTATTTATGTGAATGGTATGAAAATATATAATTGACGGTATATAAAATATAGAATGCAGTATCGCATGCGATGCCCGACTGCCCGCAGCCAGTGGAAATAATGCATCCCCAGTTGGGATATGTTCTGAGGTTGAAGGGAAATGAGATGGGATGGAGGACGCTGGAGAAGTACTTGACTAATCAGATCTGGTCACCAAAAACAGATAAAGCCATTTCAAACAACGTTTTGATTCAGAATGGTGGTTTTTCTACAGAGCAATAGAGTAAGTACCACTCTGGAACGTACCGAAATTTTACTGTACAGAGTATTAAGTGACTTACCTGACTTAATTTAACCAGTGCCTGACATTATTTGGAGTAGAAAATGCATATTATGAATATTGGCCTTCGGTGACATTTTTTTTTTGTTTCAGAGCCGCAGTAAGCGTTAAAACAGTTGTTGAAAGGGAGATATGTAAATATGAATGTTAGAGGGAGCGCGCTAATATTAATAAACGATTATAATTAAGTGAAATTGTGATTTTTTTAATAAAACATGTCTCGTTTAAAATAGAGGAAATATTAAAACATTTTAAGATACGCTGTAATTTCTTCGTAACAGAACAAAATGTGTTTTTTTTTCGGAGTTACTTTGCGATTTTTTGCGATTGAGAAAATATCATATAATTACCGTTTTGACTTCACAAATGTACAGATCATATTTTCAAAAACATTTTTTTTAAGAATTTAAAATGTTTAAGAGAAATGTGTTATAAATCGCTAGAAACTCGGAATACGGGGGCTTAGCTAAAAATATAAATAATCTGGTATTGGACAGTTGGGGTCGGAGTGAGGGATGGGCGGTTGTTCGACTGTGACCAGTGACGACATTTGAAAGATTTTCGGATTTTGAATAAAAAACAAGAGACCAAAAATTCGTCTACGTTGTTTACTCTAATGTCAGGAATCATTGGTTAAAATAAGTCTGGTACGACCCTTAACAGCCTGTGCACATTTCCATTGAATTATTATGTGAAATAACACTTGTATTATTTTAATTAACAATTGAACTTTTTTTTGCGTGGTCCGGGATTAGAACCCGCAATCTCCAAGGATCTGAACCGTTCGGTCAAGCAAGTCATCCAATAAATAATGTTGTTACTTCCCTTACTTAAGATAAACTACGAAAGCTTTAGAAATGCTTTCACGCGACCATTTTACACCAGTAAGTATTATATTTTATACAACTAATGAATTTTCCGCCAACCTTTTATCAATATCAGACTCGTTTTCCGTCCATCGATAATTTCGTACACTTCCATTATTTCCGTATCCCCGGCGCCTATGTGCCTCCCCCATTCCACCGCGCAGTACCGGAAATGAGGTTTGACTTCCCACCTCCCCACTACACCCCCCGCCCGACCAACGATCAGACCGGAAGTCCGCCACGTAACGGACAAGTCAATTTAACTTTGCCTCTCTGACGTTGGGACAAAGTGACTCTTAACGAAATATAAATAAATTATTGCATAACGCATCCCTATCGACCTATTTTTACAGTAGCGACGCCCCTACTGCACGTGTAATATTTATGATCATTGGGGCTTGATACTTGATTTGACGCTTTTTATTGTTGTTTTTAATGATTTAAGTCCTGACGATGAATAGGTTCATCCGAAACCGGTCGGCATTTAATGGAAATATTTTACAGGTGACCTAACTGCTCCCAACCATCTGGAGCCAGTGAGATATTGGCATCCCTAATTGGGGTATGTAGTAAGGCTGAAGGTAGCGGGAGGGGAAGGAGATGGGGCAGAGGAAGGTGGGGAATTACCGGGCTATTCAGATCTGGTCACTAAAAAACGGATAGTGCCATTTCAAGTTTCAATTGTGAATATTGGCCTTTTACTAGGGCGATACTGAGAATATCTTCCAATCTGTAACGTGCCCGCAAATAAACTTTATGTATATCATTTTTAATGAATATATTGTGAAATAACATAAATTATTCCAAAAATTTTTACTTGCGTACGCCGTGATTTCATCCTGCGACCTCTGGATTACTAGTCGAAAGCCTTACCCCTTGACCACGGAGGCCATCAATTATGGATTTATTTTACATTTTTCATGTATTATTTTGCCTAATAAAAACAAGTGAATACATTTCATATTGATTTTGTTGAAACTCATTTCTTGGTAATAATTAAAATATTCTGTGTATAAAAATTAATGCCATAAAAAAGTTGTTTTTTTTTTAAACTATTTCATGAAAAACTTACATTTTGCAAAATACACTTTAGATAATAATTATTTTACAAATTTTATTTCAGTCACCTACATCTTATTTAAAATATTTTTGTTTTTAGAGATGTTAATTAGGAAATTCAAGTGCTTTTTGAAAGTGGAACCTTTTGACGAGAGTTTCCAGCAAATTAAAGCGTTATAATTTAAGACCAAAATTTTTAGTATCATTTTGAATATTTTTATTTGTATAAAATCTCAAGTTAATCGGTATAGAAAAATGTTAAATCCCCCAAGAACTTACGAATTCTTGCTCCAACGATTTCTCAACATGACGTTATTCAAAACCTTAGCGTTATCAGAAAATAATGTTGCGAAATAAAATATTATCAAAACAAGTACTTTCTTTAAATTTTAATATGTGGTGGTAGAAATGACCACTAATTTTAATATGTGGTGGTAGTTTTTTTTTTCTTTCGAGAGTATCAATTTTTGAAGCGTTTTCAATATTTTTTAAGGAAATAAAGATGATTTAATATTAAAAAAAAAATCGAAACAAATACGAAGCCGAGTATGTAGTATAAATACAAATTTATTAAATAAGTTTCACTGCACTATTATCTAGGGACGGAACTTTTTGTGTGAATCAATAATGAATAAAACAACTCTTTTGAAATGCGAGTCCATATATTTGTACCATTTTACCTTATCTGATCGTGGTATCCATATCACCAACGCGTATCATAGTGTGGTTGGGTGTGATTCGCAGCCACAACATAATGATACGTGATACCGCCTGTTGCATCTCAAGTCGGTGTTTGCCTAATTATCAAAGACATACTGATTTGTTTGAGGTGTTTGGTTCGCGGTCCACAACATGATATGAGGCTAGACATGATACGGTGATAGGATACGATATTTGATACGCTGACATGGTAAAATGGTACACATGGGTACCACCTTCACGTGGGCAGTTTGAGTATTGCTGTGACGTCACACTTGCATAATCTCTCACGTCGACTTATTTAATTATCCCGGCGAATGGCTTTCCCGCCACGCCGGAGTTGTGCCGATTGCATATGCGCCGGTTTTCTGGCGTGTGCGCCGCGGTGTCTAGGTTTACTCGTTACGTTATAATCATACGATATGGTTCTGACGTCAAAGTTAAACCTTTACTTTTCTGCGGGCCTGGTATCGTGCTACCAATAGGTTAGTGAATATTCCTTTTTGTGTTTTTCATGAAGTTTAACGATTATAATGGATGATTTTTCAAATATAAAATATTATTTTTCATTATGCTTTTAAAAATTTTCCAACCAACGCCCATTAATTCCGTGCAGTTAGCGGCGCTGTGTATCAAGAGTCCACTTTGCATCATATAAAACACCATGGCTCTCAGCCAAACACGGCGTGGTTACGTTCAGTCGGAAATACTGCGGAAAACTGCTGAAAACGCCTGAAATGCTGAAGAGTACGTGCGCAGGTTGCGATTTGCGAGCGGGCACGTTGAACCCGGTTCAGCCGTGATAGCTGAACCGGGTCATTAACCTCGGCGAATCAAGCATTAAATGGTATGTCGCTTAGTGAATGCAAAGCAAAAAAAAGTCCAATGAAAGCCTTTGTGATCGTTTGAGAAATGTGGAGATTCATAAATCTTCTTCTTCTCCTTTCGTATGCTGGGGGTCGCCATGTGAACCTCATCAATCCCGCCGGGGAATGAATGAAGGATTCGCTGACCACATGTTCGGTGGTCTGCACTAGAGGTGGGTGAGTTCTGCATTTTTCCGGAGGCATCCGAGGACTGCTTCCTTTTAAAAGAACTCGAGTTCTTGGAGTGGGTCCCGGGTCCGAGTTCTTGGGTGCGGACTGGGTACTGGGCGACTACCGGGACGCACGGGTCCGGCCAAGGACTCGGCACTCGGACTCGGATAGAACCCGCGAAAGAACTCAGACCCGTAGCAGGACAAGGACCCGCACAAGAACTCGGACCCACTCGAGAACACGGAGTCAATCCCGTCACCCATCGCACCCGAGTCGCGAGTTGTGCAGTTTACATTTTGGCGAAGTTCAACGAAATCCATTCGTGTCTTGTCGTGTTCCAGCTGATTGGGCTACGGCTAATGCGAGGCCGTAACGGATGTAGTATTAGGTTCCAAGTTCCAGATGATAATTTTAGCACACGCGTAAGCAGTAATAAATCAAATGTAGTAACATAAATTTCGGTTGTCGTTGAGAATTTGTCGTTTTCATAATCTCTGTCCATCGATATAGATAAAGGTACTTGGTCGAAGCCTCTATCAAATAAAACTCAGTAAAGGCGAGATGTTTTAAAAACAAAGTCAGGAAGTAGTTAGGTACAGCATTGAACTATTAAAATTTTAACAATTAACAACATGTTTTAATATCTATTTATTCCAGTCCATTTTTTTTTACTTTTACAATACATACACACTTTGTTCAATATATTATTGTAGGATTTGTGTATATTATATACTTGATTTGTATATTTTTCCTTTTGGTTTCACAAATATTGTATACATATATATGTCTCAGGATCATTAAAAATAAACATTTGCCAGAAATTTGCCTTTCGAATGAACACTATTACGACATAGCTAAAAAATTTTAACAAAAGATAGCCATTTTAAATAAACAATTATTGAATAAAATAATCTTGGTACCTAATTTATCGCTTGTCTGAATCTTTCCAATACCAGTTGACAATCAGTTCCAATTTTTAAAATCAAAGCAAATCCATATTCTAGAGTTCATTGAACCAGAGTTACGGATACACAGACAGACACCACTGAAATTTGTATTTTTAATAACACAAAAAATAAAAATAGTGAACGATAATTAAAATAAAACTTTAAAATAAAACAATAATTTTTACTTACAGTAGGTACCTAGCGCCTACAAATATGAGGGGCTAAAATAAAAATATAAAACATCAAAGAATTGCGATAAATCATTGAGATTTTACATAAAAACCGTTAAACTAATCGGCAATATCTCAAAATGCCAACGTGTTGATTTTTAAAACAAGATCATGAAACAAAAGAAACATAAGAATTGAACATAAAAATAATAAATCAGTAGATATTATTATTTAACTAATTAGCTCATCGGTTTAGAAAAGCAACTCATAACCCCAAATAACTCCAATAAGTACTAGATATTAAACAATAAACAAAACATCCACTTACTGTAAAGCAGGTAAACAGAAGATGTCTTCACCACCAGAACTTACCACTCACTGCAGGACTCGCGAGGCCGGTGGTGGAGGGAGGCATTCGGGTTCGAGACCCCGAGTCCGAGTTTTCTGGGAGTTGTTGATTAGAGGCATTCGGGTCCGAGTCCAAAAGTCCTTAGAGGCATTCTCGGGTCCGGGTTCTCTGGGAGTCGTTGATTGGAGGCATTCGGGTCCGAGTCCCAGACCGAGTTCTCTGGGAGTGGTTGATTACGAAAAGGAGTGGGAGTAGGACCCGCTTCCCGCAAAGGACTCGGGCTCAAGGACTCAATCCGGCTGAACCTACACATCGCTAGTCTGCACCGCACCACATTCACACATCAGTAGGATTAATAAAGGGACGCCAAGATTGTTTAGCTATTTAGAGCGAATAAACGAACACGGATAAAAATGAGTACGACTTAAAATTTTTTACTGTTAAAAATTTGACTGCATGACTATTTCCTAGTAAAATTTTATTAATTCAAAATATATCTGAACGCGTGTTCACGCAGGTGGCCTTGTCCGAATAAATATAACGGACGAGATTATTATTATTTTTAAGAAACCGACTTCCTCATAACATATTCGTGCTTTACTGATAGTTTGTTATGAAATTTGTTAATTCATTAGTTATAGGCCTCCAGTCCCTTTTTTTAACAGAAAACAAATATTTTGACCAGACTTTTTAAAAATTAACAATTTTTTATCACTATGTTTTCTCGGTGAAGAAAGGAGGATAAGAATAATATGTTATGACGTTAATTTGAATGGTAGAAGTAGACGGGAAACCCGAAGAAGACATAGCAGGATCAAATGTACCAAATACTTGAGTCGGGCCGTGTCAAGTGTAAAAATAACCGAAGGGTATGTAGGAGATGATACACGACATCTTCTCTGTTTTCGAAACGTCGCGAAGGTTAGTTAGTTTAAAACTACGTTAACTTGAAAAGTATATTTTCACCACAATTAACCTAGTTCTAAAATCAAACTAAAATTACTTTGCAATCAAGACAACCACAACCACAATACTCGTAATAACAATAAAATCCGCATTCCTCTAACACACACTGCGAAATATGGAATAAAATCTCTTAACTATATTATTACACACTCTATAACTCTTCCAGATATCTATAAAAACAGCCAGCACAATCCAAAAATTCAAAAGAATTTTTTTTAAATCATATTAAAACGAAAATAAGTAATTCTTGTCGTGTTGTACTTTGTTTTGCTTCTTTCTCTCTCCTTTTCTATCCCCTATATTTGTAATCGAGCAAAATCTATATTTACCAATGTATTAGTGGGTTTGTACCTTCTTCTAAATTCCTACCTTGGTTCTGTGCTTATGTGTATATCCCTGTCTGTTTCCTTTTTTGTTTCTTCTTGTTTGTCATACAAACCTTTTGTTTACTGTTTTGTGTGTTAAACTTATAATTATGATATTTTTCTATTTGTGTTTCGTTTCGTATGTGAAACTTATAATTTTGATATCAAAATACCAATGTAAAATTGTACCTATTAACTCCCGTATTGTAAGTTCCTCTCTTCCTAAAATGAATTTTGTAACTCATCGGGATACCTCTACCAAGAAATAAAAATAATAAATGAAAAAAACTTTTCTTTTTAATCCTGTCGAAATTGCTTCGTATTCCTACATTACGAACGCGTACGTTGCAGTCCAACTAAACCCACCTGTCAGCCTCATCCTCTATTGTGAGACTGAAGGGAAGGGAAGGATATTGGAAAGAGGAAGGTCGTGAAGTACCCTCCTATTCAGATTTGGTCATCAAACACACCTCAAGTCATTTCAAACAAAGTTTCTATTCTGCATGGCGGTCTTTCACCTGGGCGATACCAAAAGTATCTACTATCTACCACTTTTTTCATGAAACTCAGACGTAATAAAATATCTTTGCATAATATTGTAAAAGTTTGTTTGTAAATGGGATATTCAGTAATAATTAATACGCTTATTTTCGTACTTCCCTCGAAGCTTCAAAATTAGTTAAAAAATGTATTTCATCCCCTCGTTTAATTAATTTGGGAAACTCCATTTAACTGTCGGGTAGGCAAATACGCGTTAATTACGAGCATAACTTTTTCGAATTCAAAATGACAATATTAAATTAATTATATAACGTAATTGAGCACAGCTGTTGTCCATTTGATTTCGGGTGACCCTAACTTTAAGTAGATTAAAAATAACAAATTATTTATCTGTAAAGTTTTATCCAGAGTAGTTATTGGCTACTAGATGCTATCATTTTCGCCCCGATGAAATGTCTCCTCATCATCCAAAAGTTGCTTGAAAGGATTTATCGTTTATATATTGTAATTATTTATGCGTTATAATAATATTAGTCGTTTAGTAGACATCTGAACACTTGTTCCCTGGCTACTAGATGCTATCATTTTCGCCCCGATGAAATGTCACCTCAGCATCGAAAAGTTGCTTGAAAGGATTTATCGTTTATATATTGTAATTATTTATGCGTTATAATAATATTAGTCCTTTAGTAGACATCTGAACACGTGTTCCCGCACGGTCTTCTCCGAATAAATATAATGGACGAGATTCGACAATATTATTATGTTAAAGAACACGTGTTCCTATTTTGTCAGAACATATTTGTGCTTTACTCATAGTTTGTTATGAAATTAGTCAAATCATTCGTTGTAGACCCTCTGTCCCGTTTCTGACAGGAAAATGAATAATTTTGCCAGATTTTTAATAAATTAACAATATGTCATATCAGTAGGATTTCTCCGTATACTTCCTTCCCTTCCTCACTCCTTCACCCTCACAACATAGCCTAGTTAAGGATGACATAGTCACAATGGTTCCGGGCAATTGGGACTCTTGTGCGATTTATTAATTGCATGAAGAAAAACATTTTTAATCTCTTGTGCGATGTGTGAACTTTATGAAGATTTTTTTTTAATTATTAAAAAATAAACATTTTCATTGAAGTTATGAATTTAATCTAAAACAAACTGGAAAATTTCTAGCGATTTTGGGAGATGTTGACGATTATTCTCGTGAAGCGGTAAGTATATGTAAGTAGGTACCTAAAGAGATTGCTAAATATTTCTTAATTGATAGCTTTTTTCTTATATTAGCGCTCTCCCTCTAACATTCGTATTTACTTATCTCCTTTTCAAACCATCGATGCCTTATTACTACGATGCCTTAAATTGAATTAAGTTGAATTTAATTTGTTAACGCACTTCTTTGATTACATTCGTAGTTTTTCTTATATAAAACGGTGAAGTTACGAGCCATGTATTTTTTTTTAATAAATATTTTACGAGCACCAGGAGCGCACAATCGAACAGGGGTGCGCGTGATTCGAATCAAACCCGAATTCGATGAAGCAAGGAACATTCGATATAGAACCCGTTAATACAGCACATAGAATACATTCATAGAGTCGAGCTTTCCTGTTGCCTGTAAAACTATTCAAAATACATTTGCCGGAAGCGATACCGACTGGCGGTTATACTACCCCAGTCGGTTGGAACGTGATTTAGCCTGAAAAGATTTATATGGTTAATATGGTCATATTATTTATCCGACGATGTTTTGAGAATTAAAAAAGAGCACGGAAAAAAGGGTTGCTTTCTGAAATCCAAAGCTGCCTTACCTCACAAAATGTTACTCTGAATTAAAAAAAAATCAATTTGATAATCTTTCAGGTATATTATAAAAGTGTTCATAATTTTAACTACCTTGGCAATTACTTGCAATTAGAATTTTATTTACTAATCAAAAATAGTTATTGTTTACCGGTGCTAAAGAAGATTTTCGTTCGTTGGTTCGTATTTTGGCCGACTTGTTTATTCGTTCAATTCGTTGGATTCTCTTTTAGCCTTTAAAAAAGATTGGGAACCTTTGTTCTATATATTGTTTTATTTTGCATCTGATGATATAATAACTGTATATTATTCCCTCAACGTAATAAACACAAAGTGCTTTCTGGATGTGCTCTGTTTATCATTTTGGATTTCTTCCACCGTGTCAACATTACAGAACAAGATTTCCTTCACCACGGAATAATCCTTGTCACAAACACGTGGCGTTGTATTAAGAGATAAAAGTCTGGTAGCCAAAATTAATATAGGGGAGCAAACGAACAATGGGAATATTTCGTTGATAATGTTATTATATGTCCAGTGGTCGTAGAGTCAATTTTTTTTTAAATGTGAATACCGCATAAGAACCAACTGCCACCAACTCTCCTGAGTTAGTGGGACTATGGCATCTCCAATTGCGGTATGTCGCGAGGCTGAAAGGAGTGAGGAAGGGAAGTAGGTGGGAAAGAGAAAGTTTGGGTTATTGGTTTGCCTGAATCTTCACATTTCGTAATTAATCACGACTTAAGCCATTTCAAACAACGCTACTCAACGTTTTGGTTCCGTATCTACATTCTGTATCTACCAATCTGTATCCTAACCTTAGATGAATTAAAAAGTGAACATAGGTTACTGAGACAATGCGCGTATTTTCAATGAACTAGGTCCAGTAGACATACTTGAAATTTACTGCGTTTAGTATCGCACATGTTTTTCTTCATGCAAGCTGTCACACGTCTCTATATACACATTTTGCTTTAGAGAGGTGCAAAATCAGTATCACTAGATTTTTTAAAGTATTGTTATTAGTAATTTAAATATTTATTTATTTATTAATTTTCGGGGAATCGACAGTTAAGATTTATTTCAGTTTGTACATAAGTATTATATAGCCAAAATAAAACCAATTATGGATTTCCTCCTTGTGACTTTACCTCTACTGAGACAGCATACTAAGGAATAAGTAAATTAAATTTGTTAGAAAAGAATATGAATTCAAAAATTTATACAAAACCAAAGATTATATAAAACCAAAAATTTTCAAAAAAAACATTTATAACCATGGAGAGAGGTTGTAGATATAAATCAAATCATAATAGAAATATAAACAATAGAGACATAACATTATTCACAAATCATCAGAGAAGTATTCTTTTATGGACCTCTTGTATTTGGTAAGTTCGCAACTGAAAAATATCCACCTTGGATAATACGCTATTGTAATTATTGCATAGTCTGTTCAGGCAAGAATTCTGCTTAGAGTTCGTTTTGTATTGATCCACCCTGAACAGGACAGAAGAGCGTGTTGAACGCGCAGGAGACACCCATCAGAGTCTCTAATCGAATAATTTCTTAGTGTAAATGTTCACACTGAAATACCAATAATCGTTAATCCCGTCAAGTCTCGTTTAATCTAATTATAATGGTTGAGTGTTTGTAACATTAATTTTAGGTTATTTTTTAATGCGCTTGAAAGCGCCCTTGGGGTAATACTTCACAGAAATGGCGCTATAACTTATAACTAGTAGTTCTGTGAACAATAGACTTCGCTTCCAAAAAAGAATATTTCTTATTTAATAAATCAAAACCAAATTTTCCTCTGAAATCTTAAGATAGTATTTTTTTAAACCATGCATATTTTACGTATTTAAAAAAAATTCAATCAATGAATTATACAATTTTTCCAGAGAAATGTTACCATCTCATTGACAGTAAAAACTTTTTTCAGGCTGGTAAGTACCATAATATTTTAGATTTGACAGCTAGAGTAGGATCCACGATCATACAATCTCCGGCGGGATAAAAAGGTAGTTCCAACACAGCCACCATCTTGAACAGGAACCGGGACAGAACAGACAAATTTTCAGACTTATGAAATGCCAAATGGTCGGGTTAAAACATGATTATTATTTACTAGGTTTTACTTTACTTTTATCTATTTTCACCTTTTAACGCCACTAAATAATCAAAATTTTATTCCCTTTAGTGGATGCTTTCTACAAATTTTACGGTCAACGAACTATGGCATAAATTAATAACGATGATTTGCAAATTTCACCAGGACCATTAATTTATAGTATTCTTTTGAAAAAAAAATAAAAAAAAATCTATTCATTTTACCCCATTGAAAAATACGTTGCCTTGTGAGTGGGGAAAAGGGGAGATATTATTTTGCATATTAAAGATTATGTAATTTTTTTGAAATAATAGATAATTATTATAATAATATTCCTTTTTCTATAGTGTAATCTCGTGATCCATGATGATTACGTAATTGTTTATTTTTTTAACATTAACTGCTCACTGGAGGCCCCTAGGAAAATGATTAATCTCTGGGAAGCCGTGTGGAGGGCAATATTTTAAATCTATCGCATATTTTCATTAGATTTTGAAAATTAATAATTAATAAACATACAGAATATTAATGAATTTAAGACGTATGTTTAGAACTTTATTATTATTATACATACTGTTTTTTTTTTAACATATCTGACCCATCGCAGTCTACATCTGACCTCTACATTCTAACAATTTTCTCATGCTTATATTTTCTTATGATATTTGAAAATGTTTGATAAAAATTTCACCCGAATTAAGGAAAAGTTGAGCTTTATTAGGACACATCGACACGCCCACTAACCTTCTATCGTTTCATCCTCCAGAAGTGAATGGTCAATGCAGAATTGAGGCGAATTATCACAAAATTACGCACTATAATTTATTTATTGATTGATTTGTGGGCTTTATAAAGTTATTGCTATCAGTTAGTTTCTAATAAATTAGAGTTTTAATAAATAATAAAATTATCGTCTTTCGTTTTTGAAAGGTCAATGTCCAGATGACCCAGAGGACAAGCCGCCACTGATTGTGTCAGTTCTTTATATAAATCCACAGTTGAAATATGTTTTAATTGATATAACAGTTTTATTTACACGGCGAAATGTGTGATTCAGCGTCTAGCAATGCAGTATCTCTTATGAACTGGACACCCAAAGGGAAATGAAAAACGGTGTAGCGGAAAATACAGAAAGCAAACCATTGTTACGTGATTAAACCAGTTTTCCCCGAAGAATAAAACGTGGGTGTTGAGACAACCTAAATGAAACCTTTGATTCACGAGGATAGTTTCGGATTACACAGGTTTTGTTCGTATTTTAACATGTTCCGTTGCGAATGTTTATCACTTTGATGTATGAACTGTAGTAACCTGGTTTCGTAACCCCTTCTTGTTGAAAAATATGGCATGCACAAAATGGCGTCTTATCTAAGTTTTGACAGTTCAATGGGTTATTACATGGAAATTATGCGCGTTGCGAACTGAAAATAAATATTTGGTTTGGACTTGAAATTCCCGACAACTTTCCCGAAACTGCTGTGAAATTTATAAAGTTTTAAGGGAAATGTACAATTTTTTTTTTAACTCATAAAGTCCAGTCCATGCATGAAAAAACTAAACTATTTCGCTTTATTTATTTACGATTTTTTTCAAGATGCCACACGGTTTAACATATGTTCAAGCACATCTTTGCGTGATAAGAGGAATGGTGCTACTGAATGACATTTTTAAAAGAGTAGATGTATTGAATTACCTTTAAATAATAAAATAAGAAATCTTGTATTGTAAACGAATGAACATTCAGTCGTTTCCAAATTTCCCCAGTGCCTAAGCCTTGCTGCTTGGGATACTGCGAGGAAGGTCTTTTTGAAGAAAGAAAGTAACTTATCTGGATCTTGGAGAGGTCCATGTTGTAGAAGGGAGGAAAAACAGTAAATCGTTCCAAATTTTGTCGTTTCATATTTTGCAATTGTTCAGTAAGAAAATAGTGTTGAGTGTTTAACAAACCTACCTACAATTTAATATTCCAGTATGTAGGTAAGGTAGTATAATCGTTATAACATTTTGTACACATTCTAACAAGAAAACATTTACATCTTGTGACATCTACAGTTGAGAAAAACAACTTATTCCCATTAAGTCCTTTTTTCTGTTCGAATTTTGATTATTGAATACTTGGTACTTTCTAAAATCATGATTTCAAGGGTGATTTCCGAGCAATAAAACCTTTCGGTTTTCTATAAAATCCAAGGATTTTAATAAACCGACGCCTCAATAATTAAATCGCAATAAATTCAGACTTTGAATATATTAAATCCGAAAATATTATTGACTCTTAAATTCGAGAGGGTGAAATCTTTTCGTAAATACTAGAAAAATATTCTACTAACATCTCCACTATGTAAAACATTTAAAAGTTAGTTTTTTATTTTAAGGTTTCGAATAAAACGGGGATGTCATTTTATATTTGTTGCACTTTTAACATGAAAGCTTTGAACTATTTTTTTGGTAAGGTGCCCCTGTTATTATCGGTGTACCAATGCCAGCCTGCAACCTACGGATGAATACCTGATATTTTTCGTTTATTTTTTGGGTGGAGTTTATTTTGACAAACGTAGTATTATTGAATGGAAAATCAATCTCCTTAAGGCGATGCACTACGTTGTGTAATATTTTAAATTGAGCCGCTATCAATAAAAACCCTTACGTAGATGGCGATAAGGTTTAAATTCCCGCTTAACACCATCCGCCTTTTGATTTATGCAAGAACAAAACATGGCCAAAAAGTGCCTTTTATTTTATTTTGTGGTTTTCAGGCATAAATATTTAATTTTTTTCCGATCATTTTATAAATAACTTAATTTGCCACATTATACAATAAAATCATAGCCGAAAATGTGTTCGTAAGTAGGAGATTTTGAACTTTAAAGCAGTTTTCATAGGCCTTATCCATTATTTTTTTCTGGGCTTATAAAAAGACTTATCTAAAAAAGACTCGATTATTTCAAAGGCCAAGATGTATTCTACTCGCAGTATTTAATTAAAGCATCTGAAACATTTCTAGGCGACCAAATTTTCAAACCAAAAACACATGATTTTGCATTACTACAAATGGCATCGCCTTAACATGTTGGTGTAAAAAGTTGTTTTAGAAAATATTGTAGGTACCTAACTGTTAGAAAACATGAATAAACACTATGAAGGTGATGCACTCCTGTAACATTTGGAATCGAAAAAAAACACTCCTTCTGTAGATTATGTACAGGTTTGAATTCCCGCTTAATACCAGTCGCTTGTTTTGAAAGTTCAGACACAAATATTTAAATGTTTGTGAACTTAATTTGCCACCTTAGACAATAAAACCATTACCAATAATTTCTTGTAAGGAGAATATACGATGCAAATGTGAATGGTAGCAGAAGTCGGGGGCGCCCGAGGAAGACATGGCACGACCAAGTGAATCAGATACTTGAGTCGGGCCATGTCAAGAGTCAGAACAATAGAAGAGTATGTATGAGACGATGTATGAATGTGAATGAGGCAAGGAGTGTGTGCCAAGACCGAGTTGTTTGGCGGTCCGTCCTCTCTGCCTACCCCTGCGGGGAGTAGGAGATTTCGAACTTTTGTGTACTTTTCAAGCAGTTTTTATACTTTATTTTTTTTTCCGGGCTTATAAAAAGACTCGATTATTTCAAAGGCGGCATTTGATTAATGCTTTTAAAAACACATGATTTTTTTAAACTTATATTAGGATATAGCCATGTGAAGTAAACCAAAAGTCTAATTAAATAAAAATATATTGTTGCATTTTTTTCTCATTAATATCAACATGTTTTTCAATGAAAAAGTTTAAGCATTTTGCTTTCGTTGATTAAGTATATTCAAATGAAATTAGGTAGGCTATATATATTCTCTAAAAAGAATGGAAGTACAGTACAACAATTCCTACCGAATACTTTTTGGGCTGTCCTGGTACTGCAGTGCCACTGAGATGTTTGTAGAAGGGCGTGCTCCCGGATTCCGAGCACTAATGAAAAAACGGATCACCAGCTTTCGAACACGACTAGCCGCGAGCGAAAACGGTCTTGTGATGGCAGCACTGCACTTCTGGCAGGGACCTATTTACAAGCGATGGAGCCAAATCCTGATGTCATAGATAAAAAAATATATATATTTTTAAAAGATTTAAAAAAAAAAAAAAACTTTAATCTCATTATGTTTTTTTTGCATTATTATTATGGTCTTTTGTTTTCGTTTATTGTGTATGTATTATCTTACAATATTTCTTTATATTTACTTTATATATATTCTATGTATAATATGGAGCTCGTGGGATTGCACCACCCTCCCCGAGATCTGGAATAAAAATTTAAAAAAAAATAAAAAAAATTAATAAACTATTATTTTATATCCAAATTTGGAGTTGTATTTTTACGATTTTCGCCTGATCCGTGTAAAAGCTTTTGTCTAATACACTTGCGAACCGAAACGCGAACTGAGCCAAGATGTACGGGACAGCAACGAAGCAACCGAAAAAGGCGCGAAACGCTGCTTGCAGTTGCTTCGTTCCTTTCTCATAAGTTGAGGTTCAGCTCGAAAGTTCGGCTCGCATATGTATACGTAGCATGTTATTATGAGTCATCCCCGCATTTATATATAGGAAATATATTTTACGGTGAACGGATAAATCATCACATCTTTAAAAAGTTATATAAAGTGATGAAACAAAAACTTTATTAACTGGGTTAAGTAGGTTAGGTTAGGTTAAAAAAAAATTTCATCGTTTTTAATGACTTATATCACTTTTTAAAAGTGTGTTGAATTGTCACTGTGTTGAGTTATCATGGAACCATATTTTACATATGGCACCTCATCAAAAACTGTTTGAATCTTGTATGCTTACAACGAACAATTTGGCGATCTTTTTTGACGAGGTGGAATTAATTTGCTTGTGAAAAGGCGAAAATTCCAAAAGGCCAAGGCTAGGTAGCTATTTAAATATTTTCCGGTCCGCAAGTTTCTTTTTTCATTTATTTCTTCTGTCAACCTTTTTAAGAAATCTCGATATGATTCTTTAATCTGAGTATTTCTCAGAAACGAAGCTTAAATCTGAAATGTTAATAAAAGCTTCAGCCATTTCTGAAAGTAATTCCGTTGAACGCGTAATCGGACGTGAGATTTACATTATGAATTACTCTGCTTTTATGTTTGGCCCACGCTTCCGTTATAAGGAAAGGCTCTCATTTTGAGTTTTACTAAAACTGTCTCATCTTTTAAATATTCATTCATTGTATTATTTATTTATTGTTGATACGCCCTGTAAAACTCATCTAAGCACTTAGTACACGTTGTGCTTTCTCATGTTTCACCTTATCGACAGTTTTAATAAACTTTACTGGGGCTCTCGTCGGGTGTTTGGTGGTGTCATTTGTTTCCATAACGTGGTATAGTAGTCCCAGGCAGAGCTCGTATGTACGTCATAATAAAACAATCCAATGGGACGTATGTCGTATCTTGCTTGGCATAATGTTGATGGGCGACGGTGACCATTTTTATATGATTTACAAAAGGATATATATTATTAAAAGACGTATTATTAATAAGTACGTACATAGATGGTTAAGACGCATTGTTTGTAAATACGTGGAATCGAGTTCGAACACGAATTTTATTCGACATTTTAGTATCTTAAATCTTTTTCGTTTACATGCAAGACGTGTTAGTAGGAAGATTTTTATGAAGTATTTTAGGACGATCGTCGATGACATACATACAATCTTTTTCCGGGACTACCATTACATAACTGGTCCCTTGATATTTTATTTATTTATATATTAATTATCACATATAATACTGTTTTAATTTATACTACACTTCCATTAAAAGCATTTGCTTGTGGATGGAAGAGGGGTGTACATTCGCGAAAAAATAATATAACTTGGTTACAAAGTAAAAAATAATGACGAAATTAAAAACCATACAAATTGTTGTATTTGGAAAGACGAAAACAAATATTATGGAGAATAAATTATGGAGAGTATTGTAGGATAATTTGTGAGATTTTCAAGTGAAACTAGGGAAATCAGTTTTGTTGTTAATGATTTCCCTAAAATATTTTTTTATATAGTTCAATATTTATTTTTTTATCATTAATGCTTCTGATTTCTTCTGGTAATTTATTAAAAAAATGTTTTCCTTGGTGGGTATAATGGTGATGGGCAAAAGAAGCGTGTAGTTTAGGGCATGCTAATATAGATTTAAGTCTGGTTTGATTTTCTGTTATGAATGAGTATTTATCCTTTTCTTTAAGTTACAAATTCTGTGAAAGATTTTTTCAAGTTCTGTTTTTATTTCAGTTTTGTCGAGCAATTAGACTATAATGATATAATAACAGAACTTGAATAGGACTTTCACAGAACCCGAAAATGAACATTGAAATTTGATGAATTGTTCAAATTCTCCGAAACAACCCGTCTTAAATGTATGAACATTGATTTCTTCGAATACCTACGCGTTCAGTGAGAAGAAATAGACATTTATCAATTATTGAACGTTGAAAATGTTAATAATCGTATAAGTATTTAACTATGCATAAGATATTTTTATTAACGGTTTTAAATACAGTAAACTAAAAATACGTGCACCATTTTGATATTTTAGTACGGTAACTGTCAAACCTGGCAACGTTAGGAATTAAAATCGCTCGATTTTTTGTAAGTAGGAATGAGACACGTGCGGTTTTAGAAAGATACACGTGATAAAACAATCGCTGCTACTAAACTATCGATTCCAGGTACATTTCCTAAGCTGTGGCCGATTGTCATTGTTGTGCAACCTACGTATGTAGGTACTAATAACCGTCCGGTAATTGCGAAAGCACGTGCAAAGTGTCTACATTGGAATAACCAAAGAGTAATGTAGACGGTATATTATTTATATGAATGGATTATTTGCAATATAAATAGGTATCAAGGAATTGAAATTATTTTTTTAAAAACACTACTCAAGGTTTATTTATTTACTGAATGTCCGTAGTGCTTTTATAAAACAATACACGTCGAACAACAGTAAGGTAAAAGGTTTAGGTACAAGCAAACAAAAATATTACAAAAATAATAGTAGACACTTAAAATTACAGAAATAGAAGTAAATTTTATTTTTACTTTGATGCAGTACGGAGAGGTTTTGAAAATGTCGAAAAGGTCTTTATAATTTATTTGTTTAGAACTAGCTGACGTTTACCCGGCGTTGGAGCGTTCGACTTTTCTCTACTTTTATTAAATAAAATATCCATGTATTATATATATAAACCTTCCGGAAGAAATTCTTTAAACCATAGTGAGAACCCTATCAAACTCCGTTGCATAGTTTAGAAGCACTAAGCGCACAGGCAGACGCGGATAGTGACTTTTTTAATACTATTTAGTGATACCAATGTATTTTCACGATTAGACTTTGCTAAAAGTGAAGTAAAATCATTATGATCTGGGATATTCCAGGATGTTCCCGAACGTTCCAGACTATTCCTGTACATTCCAGAATGTTCAGGTTTGTTATGGAATGTTGTGGACTGTTCTAGAAATTTCCAAAGGGTGAAACTTCCAGCCCTTATATCTTCAAAAGCACGCCCTTCAGGTAAAAACGGGAACCTTCTACATGGATGGAGGATAGACGGCTACCACACCATATTAATCCATTGATTGTACTGGGATTCGTTTCTGAGTTTTAGCTGCATCCACACTGTACACTTACTTTTATAATATATATTGATTGTCGGCACAAGTGCCATTTACATACATTATAGTTATTGACAGTCGTAGTACAATATAACGAATCGACAAAATCAAATCTTCCTAGTAAATTGGAAAAAAAATTGCTCGCAAAAGTGCTCACAAATGGGTCAGGAAATTGTTTATAATTGAGAAATGTTATTTTTTTATATATTTTCCTATAGGGATGCTCTTCGACTTTGACGCTACTTTTTGAAAATAACAGAGGGCGCTACTTCCGTTTACAACAAACCTAAAATGTACAGTCGTTAAGATAATAATACGATCAGAAGGAGAAGATTGGATATTTAGTATTGCGCCGTTTTTTTAGGTTTATAAGTTTATTAGTGTAATTGGGAAATTGTCTGTTTTATTGGTTTTATTTTCGCCAGTGCTCGGTGACAACAGGTGCAGAATATCAACACGATTTTGAAGTCGCGTGTCGATGAACGACCTTAATTTTATTTTACAAAACGTAATCACTTATCGCGTAGCTTATCTGCCTAATTAGTGACCCATGGCTCGAGTATTTTATTTACTTTATCGTGCCGTGTCTTTCTCGGACGTCCCCGACTTCTTTTACCATTAACATTAGTGCTATTAAAATATTCTTGAATAATTCAATAAATGTTTTAGTTATTTTTGTATTTTTTCCTATGCCAACCCGCTCATGAGGTTTGTCCTCATTTGGGGACAGTTAATAACTTGCTGACTCTGAGCTACCCTCGGTAGATGGCAGTATTTGAGTCAATATATTTAGAAGAACTATGTATAGTTCATCTATAAAAGTAAGCACCAGAATGTCGTTTACGTTATTTTGTTATTTTGCTAACCTCGAAAGTTGGAATGTAGCGCGTCTTTTTATATTTTGATACTATTGTTTGTTTTGTTTAGACATTAAAGATATCTATTAGATATTTATTTCAAACAAAAATAACAGAATTCAATTCACATCAATAAAGTTTTTTTATTCTTATTATTCTACTTTCCATAATTTGAGCTCCATAGCTTGTGATTATGGGAGGAGTATTAAAAACATGATAAAAAGTAATACTTGTTTTTATTGTTTACTTATTAATAAATTAATCGTTCGTTCTAATAAATAAAAAATTAAACTATTTATAGTATCTTATAAAACCTTCTTTGAAATTTGTTTGCTTTGTGCCAAAATTGTACTACTGTAATTAGTTCTCATTGAAATGAAATTTAAATATTTAAATTTAAACCTTGAGGTAATTTTTTTTCAGCATGGAACAACTTCCTCCATACACGACGTTATATTTTTTTTATCTAATTTTATTATTTAAAATTCTGAATAATGGCCTGAACTCGCCAAAGCTTACCAATTTAATAAAAAGTAATATTCCGTCAAGATTAACACGACAAACCAATTAATTTCATTTGGCCACACGTAGAGCCAACATGAGAAAAAAATCCCAATTCCCTTTGTGCCAGACAGGGTGAATCACACAAGTACTGTGAATGTAGGCTGAAGGTCACGATCCACGGAGGCGCAAGATGTCTCCTTTTACCACGCGTGAAGGGAGAACATACAAGTGACTTTGTACACTATGTAGAGCTGGTCCTATATGTACGAGAGGCCCCTTTCATTTGACGTAGCCGTATAGTCCAGAGAGAAGTAAAATAGTCCTTGGTCCAGGGTGAGGAGAGGGGTCAGAGAAGAAAGAATACGACAAGAGGCGGAAAAGAGGCAGAAAGAGCATAGAGAGAAGTGTAGACTTAGCGATGATTGCTGGTGATCTGCCATCTTTCTGTTTTTGGCTGTATTTATACTAGGTTTGGAGGATTATTTATACACGGTTCCCCGACAGCGCGCAGGGCTTGAATTTGTCCCGGGACCAATAAAATCATCGCGTTGAGCGGGGAACGCTATGACAGCTTGCTTTTGAAATACTCTCGATCCGCTTGCTTCCTTCTACCCCATTCCGACGTTTTATTTATTTGCAAATAAACATATTATACAATGTCGCCGTAGTTTTATATGATCATAATGCAATGTTTTTTTGAACCCGGGCCTAGTGGGAGCTAGTTGTCACAAGGCCAATTGAGAAGGAAACCCATTTTTTGTGTGTGACCCGTCAAACGGCAGTTATGTTTGGCATATGTGCAGTGCGTCCGACACACCCTGTATTTGTGCGCAATATAACACAAAAAATCACAATATAGACATTTTTAGCAATGAACTTCAAAAATCAAATAGATGTAACGCGTACGATTGTAAATGAATACTTGAGTATGGAATGTATCGGGAGCATCTCCTATCCTTATTCTATATTCCCCTTCTTCCCCCCTTGTAAACTCTGTGGTGCAAATATAATAAAAAAATCAACATTAATAAAACATGTATGTGAGTAATGGCGGTCATACGGACTGAGTCAGCGGGTGTAGCATTTTATGCCTCATAAAAGCCGAGTGACAGGTTAGCATTTTTTAAACCCTTTATGAACTCTCCGTAGACGTCGCCTAAGCATAAACAACGGGAAAATTCATGTGGTGAGAGACTTGTTGGCATAAACATTCACCAGTATTATCATTCGTGACAGATAAAACGTCGTTTTTTAGCGCGTTCTTCATTTTTAAGTGAAATGAATTCACTGTGGGACTACAGCAAATAAACATGTATGTTTATAGTAAGTTTATATATATAAACGTACTATATGGTTTCCCCATGATAGCTACTTATATTCAGAGAAATGATTTTTTTCTCTTTCATGTTATAAAAATAAAAGAATGTAATGAAGACATAAAAAAATATTCTTAAGTTTTATTATATTTTCCAGCTAAATAAATTTCTTCGCAATAAAAATAGTCAATGGACTCTAAATTGTAATCGATTTTTGAAGCTCAATCGATTGCGTTATAAATGGAAAAAAAACGATAGAAAATGATAAAATCTTACATTTAATTGATGATTGTTTGTAGTGAAGACCACGCAATATGTATCACCTTAATTTTTTTTTATTTTTTTATTTAATATTTGAAAAAAAATATTTTTTTACATAGATAAGTAAGTATACAGGATATAAACAAGATATAAAACAATAGAAATTAAAGTAGCTAACTTAAATTAATTGTTTTTAGATTTTGAGGTGCACGTCTCACAACACAATTATTTTTAATTCCACAATACGACATTAAATTTGGGATAGTGGTGAGTTTTAGAAAGTAACGATCCGCAATATTTAAGTAAAAACATTTCGAGTGGAACGCCAATTTTACGAATGAAATGTGTTGTAAATAATTAGCCATCTATCTGGTCGAGTAGGTAGTTACTTTTTTAAGTCGTCTTTCTACTTTCTTTCCAGGTAAGACTGAAAGAAACAGAAACAAGGTAGATGACAAAATTCTAAATAGGACCTTAGGATACGTTATCCGTCTTACTAATTATATTCTTACATACCCGTTAAACGGTCTGGTTTAAGACCGTTTTAACCAAACAATCCATGCCATGGTAATAAGTAAAATTTTTCACTGTTCTGACCTTAAGCGCCGCGTAATATTTACATCACGTTTTTTAGTAAGCCTGTATGACTTTTAAAATTGGAATTATGACATTTGTCGTGAGATTTTGCGACGCGCTTTTCACAGATAAAATAAACATGTTTGCAAGTGACGAAACGACAAGCTAGAATAATATTTAGATACATTATTTCCTTGCTGGGTTAACAAAATATATTTTAGTATGGAATTATTTTTTAATGTTCACCATACCATAAAATCGAGGTAAATGGGATGTGCTACTAGCTAATCCGCTGTGGATTCGCTGGCACACTAGGGGTTAAATAATAGAGAATTCTATTGAAGTACCTATAGACCCAAAGAAAAAAACCTTGTATAAAAGATAGACTATTAGCCACACGAGCCAAGTTCCAACGTTAATCCCTTTGCCGCCCACCGGGAGGAAGGCTTTAGTACGTTTTACTCGGCATTTAAGGCTCCGCGGGCTCGAGGGGTATACACTGCATAAATACTAAATACGTAATGTTTCACGAACGCTAATTAGGGACGTTCATAAGCGGCAGAATCATTCTGTATTCACTAAGCCGTGAGTTGAGGGCCCGGGCTGCGCCGAGGCATTATACACCTGAGCGAATGTGACATTGGTCGCTGTATGCTTTACAGGTTTTATAGAGCTTTTATTCTCAATATTAACTGCCTTCATATAGATAATGCGTGGAACATGTAAAAATTATTAGATGTTAAATATTTTAAAAACATCTATTTGAATTTCACTTTAGCTTTCTTGAAGGAATGTATAAATATAATAATGTATAATAATAATAATAATAATATGATCACTACACCTTAAATGAATACATTACATAAATTAAATACCTGTGTTTTTTTATTTGCATACATTTGTTAAGGCGATGCACTACGTCGTGTAATATTTTAAATTGAGCTGCTATCAATAACAACCCTTACGTAAATGGCGATATGGTTTAAATTCCCGCTTAACACCATCCGCCTGTTTTGATATATGCAAGAAAAAAACATGGACAAAAAGTGCATTTTATTTTGTGGATGTGGATGTTCAGGCATAAATATTTAATTTTTTTCGATCATTTTATAAATAACTTAATTTACCACATTATACAATAAAATCATAACCGAAAATAGGTTCGTAAGTAGGAGATTTTGAACTTTAAAGCAGTTTTCATAGGACTTATACATAATTTTTTTCTGGGCTTATGAAAAGACGTATCTAAAAAATATTCGATTATTTCAAAGGCCAAGATGTATTCTTTTTTTTTCAGTTTCAGTGCCGGCAACCCGGGCGTTTATTTAATTTCATGGTCAAGGCCAATATGTATTCTACTCGCAGTATTTAATTAAAGCATCTTAAACATTTCTAGGCGACCAAATTTTCAAACCTAAAACACATGATTTTGCATTACTACGTATGGCATCGCCTTAACATGTAATTGTTGGGTTATGTAATAAAATGTGTATTTGATGGGTAGCTGGAAGAAATAGGATGTAACCTATAAGCTATACCTTTTTTACTCTGTATTTTTGTGCAATAAATATTTTTTTGAATTTTGAATTTGAATTTGAATGGAGGAGAATCTTGGAAGTCAAAATTAACCCGACTTCCGATCGAGCTGAAACTCGACAGATAGACTTGTTGTCGATGAAAATGCATCGGTGGCAGTCACGCATACACACGCGAACATTTATGGATTTCTCTGAAATTGGATGATATTGCAGCATATACGAAATAAATGTAGGTCATACCCTATCGATCGCGATCAATTCAATCAAGTTCCTGGGCATTGGCATTTTTTTTACATGAGAATAGGCTAGAGTGAGTGGGGAAGTAAAGGAGACGGAAAAGAGGAAGGTTAAGAATTTCCTGGCTATTCAGATCTGGCCACAGCAAAATGATATCTACATTTTTTACTCCAAATATGCACAGGAATCGCTGGTTAATATCTTGGGCGCACATGCCGATAAAGCCCGTATAGATATATAAAAGTAATAAACTACACAGTAAGATTTCGTTTGTAGGAAGCTTTTTTCTTTCTGTAAATTATGTTTTTGGCGGATACAATACATAAAATGTAGAGACTCTTTATGATGAGCTCCTTTGGGATCTAAGGCGGCAGATCAAGTTTTTACATGTGACATTCTTTTATGTCAAAGCGAGGCCTCAAAAGCTTCCGGAATCTTTTAAGACACCTGATGGGATTTAAAATAGAAAATCATATGCCATAACGTAGAAAATGATAAAGATCTCCAGAAAATGTCTCCGCGCAAGTATTTTTTAGCGTATAAAAGTTTTAGACACGACAGTTAGAGAGTGTTTCACATTTGATATTTTTTAAATTTTGCTTTAAATGTACATTTCCAATCATTTTAACAAATTTTTTTTTCATATTTTATTAAGGCTTATAACTTCTGACTCTTATAATGTTGTAATTTTTTGCCTCATCCTTTTTAAATCACAATATTTATATTTGTTATTATAACGTCTAATACTCTTTAAAAGGTAGCTACTCCTTATGTAAGAATTAACTTTAAAATATTTTCCAATTTGCGTGTTCTGCATCTCGGAACAACATAAGTCCTGTACCTGCGCCCCCTAAAATTGTTGTGAACATAAAACTCAACTGATTGTATTTATCAGGAATGCAGATGTTGTGTGCTGTTATCAGCAATCAGTTTTCCTTCAATCAGTGAGGTTATTAATACCCAGCACACCAGGCAGAAAGGCTGTTGGATATAACTACGGATAATATCCGAAGTCTCTAAGATATGAATATCTCAGAAACATCTGATAAATAACTTTTATTTATCATCTCCTTCCCCTTGGCCTATTCAATTCGGGGGTAGCTATCGCTTCGACAATATTCATCTAGGTGTCCCTGTTCTGGGCGACTTCAGCATTATCTATCTATTGTTTTATTTTCCAATGCACATTTGTTACTTAAATATTGTTTACTTTGCTACCGGTTTCGACACAACCGTATCATTAACTAGCAATCTTAAAACTAACTTAGAAATTATGAAAGTACAGAAAGATTAGATTTTATTAGGTAGGGGTAGTGGGTGTGGTGATTTGAGGGTGGGGGAAGGGGGCGAAAAAGGTGGGAGGAGTCGACAAAACAGGGAAACATTGTCAAGAATGGTGACTTACAGGGTGCTATTATTTTGTTAGCTAAATTAATTTTTGAATTAATTGTTTTGTTTATTTCTAGGGTTTTAATGCTACGTATACATACGCGTGCCGAACTGCCAAACTGAACCTCAACTTATGGGAAAGGAATGAAGCAACCGCAAATGGCGCTAAACGCCGCTTGCAGTTGCTTCATTCCTTTCCCGTAATTCGTGGCTCGGTTCGCAATTTATTTATTGCATCTCACTATACATAAAACACTTTTTTTTCACATACAAATCAACCTCACTAGGACTAAGCCTGTATCGAGGTTAACAATTTACATTTGAGTGAAGCAAACATAAGAGTATCACAAACATAAAGTAATTCTACATATAAACACAAAATATTTCAAAATTAAATAAAAAATTAGTATTAGATGTGTTACCAGATGGGTAATTTGACAGTATATTGTAACAATATTTGAACCATAACTAATCATTATTCAAAAGAAGAAGCAAAGTAGACAATAAAGACAGATAGGGTGACATTCAGTTTTTAGCAAATGGGACCTATATAAAATCTTATTATTTAAGAAAGGACAAGGATGAAAAAATATTAAGACAATCGTCTGTCAATACATAAACCTTAATTAACATGAATACAATGAATACTTATCATTAAACACACAAATTGAAATATGTATTAACGTTTAAAGGTATTGTTTTTAAAGTGAATACCGCACAACAGTTCCAACTGCTCCCAACCATTTGAAGCCAGTGAGACTATGACGTCCCAAATCGGAGTATGTTGTGAGGCTGAAGTTAGTAGGGAGGGGAAAAAGATGGAAAAAGCAAGGTGGGGAAGTAGCTGACTATTCGGATCTAATCAAGTAACAATTCAATTATGAATGGTGGTCTTTTATTTTGTCCATACTGATGGAATCTTCCACTCTGGAACGTTTCGCAAATATAATATGTATAAATTATTTTTTTAGTAATTAATTGTGAATCAACCCAAATTAATCTAATAAAATTTACTCAGGCATGCCAGGATTTGAAATTGCGTCCTCAAAATTCGTAGTCGGAAGCTTTACCCCTCAACCACGGAAGCCTTCAAATTGCAGGATTCAGAATCGAAACCTTGCTTGAAATGGTATTAGCCGTGTTTGGTGACCAAAACCATAAAATAATTATTTTCCAATCATTTCCGTCATTTTTACCCCTTCCATCTCCTTACATTTTAATCTCCTTGCCATTCCCATTCCCTTTACCCTCACAACATACCTCAATAGACAGTTGGGTCATTGCGCATAATGTATCAAAGCATCGATCTTGAATCGGAAAATTTTAGTTTAAAAATTTTGTAATGTCAGTAATAAATTTATTTTATATTTTTGCTGTTGAATATAAGAACACCACGAAAAGCTCAATGTATTTATGTAAATATTAGTGAACATGAAAAAGTTCCTTGGGTAGTGTTGGTAAAGTTAAGCCATCCAAAGCGCATTTCGTACGGAAGAATACTAAATATATTGTTAAAGTTGGAGCCTGGCGTCCGTAGAGCTTAAAAGTTGACTTTATTTTTGTTAGTCAACAACAACTACGTAGGTACCTACTACTGTTAAAGTTGTTGTAGAAAAAAACAACTTATAAGTAGACTGAATCGTGTTGTTTAGTGGAAGGAATACCAACTTTATTTTAACAAAAAAAAAAACATCTAAGTGGATTCGCTTCGACACTTTCTTTTTGAATTCATAGTAAAACTCATCTGTTTTGAAATGGCAAATTAATTTAGTTTCGAAGATTGTTAATACAGTTTCTATTGAATTCACGTCTTTTACTTACCGTCGCCATTCCCAGGCAGGACATTTCGTAGCACATTTTTTGCTTCATTCACAATCGTCCATAGTCTCATACACAGTATACACACTCTTCTATTATGCCGACACTTTTTGCTTCATTCACAATCGTCCATAGTCTCATACACAGTATACACACTCTTCTATTATGCCGACACTTTATGCTTCATTCACAATCGTCCATAGTCTCATACAAGGTATACACACTCTTCTATTATGCCGATACTTATTGCTTCATTCACAATCGTCCATAGTGTCATACCCAGTATACACACTCTTCTATTATGCCGATACTTTTTGCTTCATTCACAATCGTCCATAGTCTCATACACGGTATACACACTCCTCCATTATGCCGATACTTTTTGCTTCATTTACAATAGTCCATAGTCTCATACACAGTATACACACTCTTCTATTATGCCGACACTTATTGCTTCAATCACAATCGTCCATAGTGTCATACGCAGTATACACACTCTTCTATTGTGCCGACACTTATTGCTTCATTCACAATCGTCCATAGTGTCATACGCAGTATACACACTCTTCTATTATGCCGACACTTATTGCTTCATTCACAATCGTCCATAGTGTCATACGCAGTATACACACTCTTCTATTATGCCGACACTTATTGCTTCATTCACAATCGTCCATAGTGTCATACGCAGTATGCAGTCTTCTATTATGCCCACATTTATTGCTTCATTCACAATCGTCCATAGTGTCATACGCAGTATACACACTCTTCTATTATGCCGACACTTATTGCTTCATTAACAATCGTCCATAGTGTCATACGCAGTATGCACACTCTTATATTATGCCCACATTTATTGCTTCATTCACAATCGTTCATAGTCTCATACACAGTATACACACTCTTCTATTATGCCGACACTTATTGCTTCATTCAAAATCGTCTATAGTGTCATTCGCAGTATACACACTCTTCTATTATGCCGACACTTATTGCTTCATTCACAATCGTCCATAGTGTCATACGCAGTATACACACTCTTCTATTGTGCCGACACTTATTGCTTCATTCACAATCGTCCATAGTGTCATACGCAGTATACACAGTCTTCTATTATGCCGACACTTATTGCTTCATTCACAATCGTCCATAGTGTCATACGCAGTATACACACTCTTCTATTATGCCGACACTTATTGCTTCATTCACAATCGTCCATAGTGTCATACGCAATATACACACTCTTCTATTGTGCCGAAACTTATTGCTTCATTCACAATCGTCCATAGTGTTATACGCAGTATACACACTCTTCTATTGTGCCGACACTTATTGCTTCATTCACAATCGTCCATAGTGTCATACGCAGTATACACACTCTTCTATTGTGCCGAAACTTATTGCTTCATTCACAATTGTCCATTGTCTTATACACGGTTTACAAATTCTTCCATTAAATCGACCCTTGGCATGACCCGAGTATTTTATTTGCTTAAACAAGCCACGTATTCCCGGGGCATCCCCGGTAACTTCTTCGTAAAGAAGTTGTCTTGTTGAAAGGTGTTGTAAACAACACCAACTTTCATTGTTATTTTTTAAAATATCTTTGCTGCCGATTTCGACGAACTTAGCTTTAGCTTATCAAACATACTAATTTCTGTTGTCTGTGTTGTGCGTTAGTTTTCCTGCGTGAAATCTGGTTCAATGTACTCAAATTTGTTTAAATTTAAGTATCGTTTTCAAAATTGTAAAGTGATAGAGTAGGCACTTGCCTACCTATAATATATTTATTCTTTTATGAAATATATTTTTAAATTTGGACCGATTTGTCCAGAATTCAGAATATCCCGTGGTTTTGCGTTGGTTATTATTTATCACCGATCCGTGAAAGTCACGGGGTAGTCTGAATTATTCACAAATCAGTTCCTATTTTCGATGTTAAAATACATATTTTTTTTTTGTAGGTACTATATCGCTTTTCTGAAAATGACACTTACATACAAATCGGAGTTCATTGAACCAGAGTTAAACGGACAGACACGCAACCGAAATAGAATTTTTCATTGTTCAATCACAAACGTGTGCATATTATATACCGATACCAAATGAAATAACTAAGCTAATAGCATAAGATGTAAGAATAAAAATAAAAATTACCAATTGCGTAGAGTTTTCTTAATAAATAAATTTTCTTGGCTAAGCTTTAAAATTCTTCCACCTAAAATTATACCAACCTAATAAAATAGTATTTTTTTATTTTACCTTGTTAAAATCTTTTTGGTTTTCTTCTCTCGCCGTTACTTTTGTTAAATTTGGGGTTGCGGCTGAGGTCTTCCGGCAGGCACTGAAATTCCACCCATCTGTTTTAATAAGCGGAAAGTGGACAGGGTTCAAACCCTCGTTAAATATTGATATCACACAATATTGGGGATCACCTGAGCGGTAGCCTACAGAAACCCCCTGCAATTAATCCTTCCTTACCCAACCTTCCTCACCCCCTCTCCACCTGTTGTAGTTTACCTAATACGAGCTTCCTAGAACCGAGCTTAAAATCACTGTTCGGGCTTCCTTTTGAATGTGCAAATCTTCTCCCTTTTAATATATTTATACTTGCTGTAGTTGGTACACGGAGAAAATGAATTGCTAATTTATTAAGAATCCTCTTCAAATGACTGGTAATTTCGGTTAAAAACGGGATTGTAGGCCTCACGATGAAATTAACAGGTTGTGGCCGACTAATAAATGTTAGGACGCGAATTAATCACAAACACGTTAACACCTCCGCACAGGTTCTCCTAGTGAGGTGTTCACGTAACATACAATATCACCCACACACAGTTTTACTTCATCAACCTATTTTCACTATTTTTTGTACCTTTTTTCTGTACTTTTTTTCATTACTAAAATGTAAACCACTATAATCATTTGTAAAATGTGTATTCAAGAATAGACATAAAAAATAAATAGAATTATTATTATGAAGTTGAAACACGTGTGCGTGAAAATCCGAATATTTTTGCATCTTCCAATAAATAACTAACATTTTATTCGCTTTTATTTTATTTTATCAGTAGCTTCTAACCTGTTGTGGGATGATATATATAGCTCCGTTACACGGAGAAAAATGAGTATTGCTGATTTATTATAATCCTGTTAAAACGTGACAGCATGCCAATTCCTGATAAACTATTGGCACTTTCATAATATATCGGTACACGTGTTTATAAAGCTGCGTTTGTCTTGTTTATATATTAAAAAATCTGTCAATTCATTCATTAAAGGCATGCAGCCCGTTATTAACAGGAATACGAATAATTTGAAGAGATATTTAATAAATTGTCAATATTTTATTACAGTAAATTTTCTCCGTGTAGTACTGGCGATAACAGACTGTCCATAGTTCCCATCGCTACTCCTTTCACTTGCTCAAAAAGTTCAACCTGGAATGCAAAGTATCCCGTTTTGAGGCAGTATTCAAAAAGCTTACTAATGTCTTCCTCTGAGAATTTTCATGGAGTCTTCTAGAGGTACGTTAGTGAAAAGAGATACTACGTCAAAAAAATCTCCTTCCTCTGTCTTAACCTCTTGAAGCTTTCTGATTTGTGAAATCTTTAATCAACGAATCAGTTTTTCCGTTTTGCATCTGCAGTAATCCGAGAGTTATTGAGAAAGTTTGTACGTAGGTGCACCAATAGCGCTCAATCAGTCTCATTGGGATCTCCTTTTTATGGATTTTGGAACACCTTACAGGGCACGAGTTTGTCACGAATAGCTTAGATCCTCATTCCTAATGCTGGAAGCTTTGACTAGTTCTCTTGTCTTCAGATCAGTCTTGTTGGTGAGATTGTTCTTAATCTTTTTATAGGTATTTGTGTCGGATATGAGGTTTTCCATCCTTTTAATGTTATCTTCCATATTAATCACGACATTGACATTTCCTTTGTCGGCTGGCAGATCCAAGATTTCCTCATTGGCCCTCAATTCTTTTGGGGACGAGTTTATAAACTCCATCTGTCAAGAGGAAATTTGGTTTTTGCAGGCCCTAGTAACAAACTGGTTTATGATTAGGTTGTCGAACTGAACTCTATCGTACTGTGTTGTTCATTTCCCCACCATGGGGGTGGATAGACCCTGTTCCTGCATCCAGTAAGGTGACATTAATCCGATGCGGCTGTCCCACGAACCACGGGTGCCTCCCCCGGCATCATGAGCGGGCCTGGGGAATGTTCGCGCGAGCCCGGTCCCCTTCCGTCCGGCCTCCGGTGACCTGAGGCTCACTTCATTCCCTAGGGTCTTTGGGAGTATCTCCCCCCCCCTCCCCCCATTTACATTTCTTCGAGGGTACTCTCGGAAAATTGGCTAAGGGACGCGGGTGCTTGGGATCGTTGTGGCCAGGCCGCTTGCCACGCTCATTCTTGCCGGGACTGCCCCGTGATAGTGGGGCAAACTGCCCTCGATACGCGGCTTGTATATTTTTATGTTTCAATCATACTTCCACTTGTAAATATTGTTCTCCTTATTTATTATTTAATTTTAGATGCCAAACCACCAGGCGACCACATTTCACATGTGTTCTTATTTTGTGTTACTATTAATGTAAGTATGCATACATTATTTCGTACTAACAATCATGCATGCAGGGACATTGGAGGGTCTAGAATCGTTTTAAAATAAATTTAGAGTCCTGACGTGTGCGGCTAAGGAGGTTAAACAATCAGTTTCCTCACACAGCCGTTGGGAAAGGGTGGGTCCCTTCCAATGCAGGCCCTAGTAGGTCTTGTGTTTTTGTCGTGTTTCCGAAGACAGTCTTGATGCTTTCTTTTCTCAGTATCTTAGTAATTCTGTCCGTTATATTGTGAACATAAGTCAAGAAAGTGCAGCGTTTTGACTTTTGTTCAATTTTTTCTTCGCTTGGGGTAGATTTGGCTCTTATGATTTGCCTTATATGTTTTGCGGGGTAAGCAATCCGCTCTAAAGCATCTGTTAGCTTTTTAAGTTAACCAATTTGATTTTTGGTTCTTCGTGACGACTAAAGCCATTTCAAGTAACGTTTCGATTCTGAATGGTGGTTTTTCACCAGGGCGATACTTAAAGTATCTACCAAACGTGTCGAAAATATACTACATATTATTTAAAATGAATAACACATGACTGACAGATAATACAAATTATCAAATAAAATTTAGTTGCGATTATTTAGATTCGTAGCCACTCAACCCCGGAGTCGCCACACTTGCCCATATTGAGAAATATAAGAAACCTTTTCTTTAAATAGACAAACGAAGTGTTTAGTAGTGAAAACAAGTGTAAATACAAAATAAATATCTCTTATTCAAACACCGCAAACTTATTTTTGGCACCATTTTAATTCCAAATAATCGACACTAAGTTTTGACCACTTTTATTGTTTAAAAACAACCAACTAGCCAAGAAGTAAGGATTGCTTACAAAACATGGTAGTTGTTTTTATACTATAAAAGTGGTTAAAACTAAGGACGGGTTGTTTCGGAGAATTTGAACAATTCATCAAATTTCAACGTTCATTTTCAAGTTCTGTGAAAGATTTTTTCAAGTTCTGTTTTTATTTCAGTTTTGTCAAGCAACTAGCCTACAATGATATAATAACAGTAGTAAATGAGCTAATGCCTTTAACTAATATTATATTAAAAGATACAAATAAATGGTATACGAAATCCCTACATATTCTACAAAAACAAAGGGATACAGCCTATAAAGCCTGTAAAATACAATTCACTGAAGAAAGGTGGGAAACTTATAAGAAACTTAGAAACATGTACAGTACAGAAATAAAACATACCAAAAATTCGTATATCAGGCAAAAAATAATTACCTCTCAAAGTGACTCAAGAAAAATGTGGACTACACTTAAAGAAATTATAAGCGGCAAACAGAGGGAAAACATTAAGGAAGTTCGGTTTCCAGATGGAGTTGAAGATGATACACTTAAAATAGCCCAAAAATTTAACACAAATTTTGTACTTAGTGTCGAAAACATAAATAAGAGTATTCCATTAGTCGCAGATACCTCTTCTCAATCATCGGAAAAAAGAGAGAATAAAAATGTTTTCAGGTTTAATAAAATTGACAATGAGTATTTAATGAAAATCATTAAAACAATGAAACCAAAATCATCGCCGGATGGAATTACTATAAGCATAATCAAAGATGCACTGCCAGCTATAGGAGACAGATTAGTTGCACTAATAAATGAATCTCTGACTAAGGGAATTTTTCCGCAGTCATGGAAAACCTCCATAATAACACCAGTGCCCAAAATAATAAATGCTAAAAATTTCGAAGACTTCAGACCAATAAATGGATTGCCTAAATATGAACAATTACTAGAATGCATTGTGAAAGAACAGATGAGTAAATTTATAGAAAAAAATAACATCCTAGTAAAAGAACAATCTGGGTTTAGAAATAAATATTCCTGTGAAACAGCAATAAATTATGTGATAAATGAATGGAAAACAGCTATGGATCAGAAGAAAATCACAATAGCAGTGTTCTTGGATTTTAGACGTGCTTTTGAAACGATAGACAGAGAAAGACTAATAATGAAATTGAAGGACATAGGAATCCGTGCTAATGAATTGCAGTGGTTTATTGATTACTTAAAAAATAGAAAACAAAAAACCAAAATTGGAGATACTATCTCTGAAGAACAAGAAATCAACATTGGAGTTCCTCAAGGATCTGTTTTGGGACCGCTCCTATTTATTTTATATATTAATGATATAGTGAAGTGCTTAAAGTACTGTTCCATCAAACTTTTTGCAGATGACACACTTTTATATATTATAGCAAATAATATTGAAGATGCGTTGTCAAAAATACAAAATGAACTTAATGAATTATCTAAGTGGTTAAACATAAATAAATTGAAATTAAATGTAACTAAAAGTAAATTCATGGTATTAGGGAAAAAACTAAACGTACATACTGTCCTAAATATAGACAATCAAAATATGGAAGAAGTAAAAGAAATTAAATACCTGGGAATCATAATAGATAACAAGTTAAAATTTAACACTAACTTTGAAATTTTAAATAAAAAAATGGCGAAAAAGGTTAATTTCTTAAGTAGGATAAAAGGAAAATTGGACATTAAAACAAGGATATTGGTCTACAATACCACTGTAGCATCCCATCTAAATTATTGTACAAGTGTAATATTTCTAAGTAACAAAACCCAAATTAAGAGAATGGAAGTAATCCAGAACAGAGGCATGAGGTCAATACTGTGTTGTAGCAGGTACACCAGAATAAAAACCATGCAACGTCAACTCAATATTTTAAGTGTGTGGCAACGATTAGTTTATAATACCTTAGTGTTTATTTATAAGCTAAAAAATAAAATGTTACCTGACTATATGTCACAGAATGTTAGAATTAATAGTGCAGTTCATTTATATCCTACGAGAAACTGCAACGATTTTAGGCTTCCTAAAACACACTTATCAGAAACACAAAACAATATTTATTATAAAGGTTTTAAAATGTTTAATGAACTCCCGGTAATTGTTAAGGAAGCTAAAAGTCTTGCAGTTTTTCGTGGATTATGTCTCAATTTTGTAAAATCTAAATTTTAGTATGTAAGAAGTAAATAATATTGTAGTAGTCATAGAAAATAATATATTAGGTATAAGATGTAAACTCTTATAACTAAATAAAATATACATTAAAAAAAAAAAAAAAAAAACAGAACTTGAATAGGACTTTCACAGAACCCGAAAATGAACGTTGAAATTTGATGAATTGTTCAAATTCTCCGAAACAACCCGTCCTAAGTGTTGATTATTTTTAATTAATGATGTAATACCTAATGATGTAATTAACTGTTATCGATTAGATTGGCGGCATTAATTGTTCTATTTGTTTTTATGTTTTTCGTTCTTTTTACGTTATTTAAATACGGCTTTTTCGACGTTGTCGACGTTTTGACGTAATAGATACATTAAGAATTTATTTTTAATCTGTTAAAAGTAGTTTATTTGCACTTATTTTATATCTAGAATCTGAATTAATTTAAGAAATGGTACGAAAAAAGGTAAACGATGAATAAAAAAACTATTTCATTTTCATAAGGGATCTAGCTGTTGTTAATGTTTCGTTATATCTGTCTCATGAAATTTCCACAAAATGTAAATGAGAGGTTTTGTTAGTATCCCGAAGTTATGTGAGTTATTCTGCGAATGAAATACGCGGTATTTTAGCCACGAAAAAACGTTTTTTATACGATAATATTTATGTAATATATCTACTTCGCAAAAAATTCTCAAAAGCTAAACTACATTCACTAAAGCAGAAAATTCTGGAACGGTGCAGTGTGGCCCATGATATTTGGAAAGTTCTTTCTGTACAGGTCAAAGTGTATGTTTTTTATCTGATTAACATTAGCTAATGAGCTATGAAATTTCTTTTCGATTTTCAAACAATTGAACAAGATGCCATATGTTTGGTTAAGTTTGCCTAATGGAAAAAGATTTTGTAAAAAGGGTTTTGGAACTTGGGCGCAATGAGGTAGTAAAACTAGATAATTTATTATTTCATTAAGTTCACAGGCAAGATCGTTGTGGATTCTGAAATGGTTTACTTTGATTTACGGTTTGATTTTGCAACTAGAATCCACAAGTTCAATTCCGGTCTATTTGCGACATTATTTGTTAACATTTTTTAAAGTTTATTTATTTAATATTAATTTAAATGGTACGTATACATTTTCTAACCGAAACGCGAACCGAGCCACGAATTGCGGGAAAGAAACGAAGCAACTGCAAGCGGCGTTTCGTGCCATTTGTGGTAGCTCCGTTCCTTTCCCATAAGTTGAGGTTCAGCTCGGCAGTTCGGCTCGCGTATGTAAACCTAGCATAATATGTCAAAAAGGCTAAACATTAACTTAATCAATGCTTAACATTTAAATAACCCACTAAAAAATACTTGTCCGGAAAATTTTTGTGGCTTGTTATAATTACAGTAAAAAACACATACATTAGTTTTAAAAGCTTTTCTTTGTGGCTGCCATAATTACAAAATAAACGCATATTTTTGTTTTGAACAGCTTTATTTATCTGATTATACTACACTTACCTGAGATCGCATATCGCCATCCCAGTTGAATTTCATATTGAAAATGAAACGCAGTTCTGTATATTATATTTATCTGTTTGCATAAATAAAGTGTTTTAAAACAAATTGAAATAAAATATTTTTTCATGGACTTGTCACGGGAGAACAGAAGATGTGAAGATGTCTAGGGGCGAAACGATAAGAAAACATCAGGATTGGAGGCAATCCGTGACGTGAATCTTGTAGGAGCTAGACAGGCGTTCTTTCCGTGACGTTTTAATGAGCGTTTTTAGCGGAAACTAAACTTGTGACAAACTCTTTCGACTGTGGAGCTCGTTCTTTGAAAAAAGGGGATTCAATAGAGTATCTCTCTGTTTAAACACGATAATTCTATGTAAGTTGACTGAATTTTTTGCTTTGTTCGATTTTAATTGTAGTGAAAATGATCCATTTAGTTGGCCCCTCTCTGTCTTACATACGCCTTCTCTGGGATTTCAATTACGCGTTGTGTTCTCGTTCATGTCAATCGTAAATAAGTAAGTAAATTACCAGACCGAATTCAGAAACACCGCCGATCAAATAACTGCAGAGAAGAGGGAATTCTTACAGTTTACTTTTTTGTTGTGGTTTTACTATATTCGTATACGTAAACGCCACTATTCTAACAAGATTTCGTAGTAAATAAACTAAAACGTTCAGAAATTATACGCCGCGTGACGTCACATTCCTATAACAGTTGTCATCCTCCCTTTCCGATAACTTCCCTGACGGTTCTTATGACGTCAGACTTGTTCGTTGTTTTGGAAGTTTAATTTTATATTAAATATTACGAATATACGACGCGTAAAGAAATGGTTGAAGTCATGGATACCCGAGTAAGACTATAATTATCATCAATTCATTTGACATTATAGGATATAGCCGTAGAATAAAAAAAACAACACTCGGAATGCCGTCCTTATAGGTTTGAATGGATACCAACGTCGCCACTGACTCAGTACCTTTTGGTTCTAGGTTCTAGCTAATTTATAACGCGCTCTGTCTCTCTTAAATTTGCTTGACGTCGTATATCGCCATCCCATTTGAATTTCATGATGATGGTGAAACACAATTATGTAATTTAAGCAAATAGTGGTCAGAAATTTGCATCACGAAACACGCTAAATAGGGACTTCTTGTTTTCTTCTTTATTCTATGGATCTTACAGAGTATAATTAAACGTACGTAGTTTAATATAAAGACCCTTAACTAAGGTTTCATGTTCAACGTAATACCTTATCCTATTAATTGCATAATCCGAGAAACAGACCTTCATATTCAACACGCATTTAGGTAAATTCTCCGAATATGCCCCGAGAGACGGGGCGAGTTTTTGCTACTATTTCAACCCCTGATAAACTTGTCCGAGTTTCCACAGCCGTAGAATAATGAATGAGACAACCGCCGCAATACATAAACCACCCACGAAAATATACAAATTCCTGAAAGCACCCAACCCCCTAAACATTGTTTTATTTTCTTCTTGTTATGAACTTTCGACGTCCGATTTCGATTCAAAATTGACGATTTTATTGAAAGCTTTCTACTGTCAGAAGTTTTTTTACAGTCGGAACAGCCTAAACGTGATGAATACTTATTGATGTTGACAGCTTACTTCATACGCCACGCTCGTTGGTTTCAGAAGAGTTGTTATTCTGTCTTTTTTATACAAAATTTAATTTCGTATTTGAGGCTAAAATATCCATCCAAACTGAAAATATATTTTTTAAATCAAAGGTTAAACAAATGTCTTAAAATGTAGGCAATTAAATAATTCGATTTTTCTTGATTTATAGGCAAATTCAGCAACTTTTTTGAGTTGATAGTAGATTTTTTTTAAATAATCTTGAAATGTTAAATTACTAATTTCGGTATTAACGGTTTACATTAAAAATCACTCTCAAAACATAATTGAAATTCTTTTAAACATATTGCACTAAAATTAAATGAATTCTAATTATTGCTGACCTATGTAATGTGAATATTACTTATATATTTCCCGTTTGAAATGAAGATCAATAATTAGTTGGTTTTTGGTAAAGCAATGAGATTGATGCTCAGTTTATTGGGAGAATAGATTTCTATATATTCACGGGCAGTTGCTAACTATTTAGTTGATTAGAACCCGCGCGTTTAGAGATAATGACGTAAAACATTCCGGTCGTACTTAAGGCGATGCACTACGTCGTGTAATATTTTAAATTGAGCCGCTATCAATAACAACCCTTACGTAGATGGCAATAAGGTTTAAATTCCCGCTTAACACCATCCGCCTGTTTTGATTTATGCAAGAAAAAAACATGGCCAAAAAGTGCCTTTTATTTTATTTTGTGGATGTTCAGGCATAAATATTTAATTTTTTCCAATCATTTTATAAATAACTTAATTTGTCACATTATACAATAAAATTATAACCGAAAATGGGTTCGTAAGTAGGAGATTTTGAATTTTAAAGCAGTTTTCATAGGCCTATACAATATTTTTTTCTGGGCTTATAAAAAGACTTAATAAAAAATACTTGAATATTTCAAAGGTCAAGATGTATTCTACTTGCAATATTTAATTAATGCATCTGAAACATTTCTAGGCGACCAAATTTTCAAACCAAAAACACATGATTTTGCATTACTACGTATGGCATCGCCTTAAATAAGCAGATCGTTCAGAGAAAGAATGATTGCTCCATAGCAGAAATTTATTTATTTTATACGCCTATACAGGCTTTTACAAATATGTGATACTAGCTGACTTGTACCCGGCATTGCTGGGAGTTATTTTTAGGATATAAACATATTATATCGCAGACTTTTTTGTAGGCTTTTTTAAGATATACAATTCCGTAGTACGTTATTTTGTTGTATCTCATATGGTTTAGCCAGCGTTAGCAATGTAAGCGACCGAGAATATATTTTTTAGGACTTGATTACAAAACATCGACTTTTCTCTACTTTCTATAAATATAATATGCATGTATTATATAAATAAACCTTTCGGTAGTTTTTTATTATTTTTATTTTGGTACAATATTTTACATTTTTAGTACAATTTAGTAATGTTGGCCTCACTGGGTGGCTTATCCGTGCTGAGGCCTCCACAGTTAAAACCCTATCAAAATCTGTTGTGTAGTTTAGAAGAAATAAACGCACAAACAGACAGACGCGGATGCTACTATATTTTATACTATTTAGAGAAACATAATAATAATAATTTAGTGGAACAGTAATCTTGAAGTAATATTTGCTGGTAAAATTATGTAGAACCCATGCAGAAAAATAGTATTACGCTTACATTAATTATTATTGTTTTATGTTATTATAGCCTTCTTGTAACTATTCCGTGCAGTTGAACACATCTACAATTTCTGCGGAAGTACTGCCAACTGCACGTTATCTGATTTTTGTTGCAATTAAAAGAATTTTCGATGGAGTAGTTCTAGTTGTAAGGTGATTGGGTTCAGTAAATCAGGGCTGTCTGTAATTCCAATAACAATTTTAAAAATATATCCCACCTGCGCTGTTAGTGAATACGAATATAAATTCTAACGTTTTTATGATACCATGCATAAATTAATTAAATTAATATATCTCCGGACTGAGAATTTTTTGTAATATTTACGAACACCTCGAACATGACCCTCCCTTATAAGATAAAGTACCTCTAAGCTTTCGCATAACCAAAACATGCCCATACCCAAAAGCATTCCGCTACCTCCGATTGTTTGTCAAGCCGCGTCAGACGAATGAATTTACTGCCGGCCTTATCTGAACAAAGATAATACTTTATGTCGTAATACCTACGCGTGTTCTACCCGTCCGGTTTACTACTACGGTTCAATAATACGCAGAAAATATGGTGCGAAAGGAGGTTGAGAAATGAAAATTGTAAATCTGGTATTATTGTTCATTTTACCGGTTGGCATTTTTCATTGTTTTTTTTATAATCTCCAGGTCAAAGCTATATTTTTGTCAGAAACCGAGACAAAAGGATTGGTTTTGATAAAGTTTATTTGACAACCTCCATGGCAGAGCGGTAAGCTGTTTGACCTTGTATTCTTTGTTAATTTGATTTAATTTCGCAAAATAAGACAAAAGTTCCGATATATTACTGTAGTTTTGACTATTGGGTGCTTTTCTTTTAAAATCTTGTTATCATAAATTTACTATTTAGGTAAGTAAACATAAATATATCGATTTAAAAAATAAAACACAAAAAACGATATTCATGCTTTAAAACATAAATATTTCGTAATAATAAAAAAAAACTATTTCTACTCATCTTCTATGTATAAATAAAAATGTAAATGTTCGTTTGTTAAAAATTTTAAATCTCCGAAAGTTCTTCGCCGATTGCTTTGAAATTTTGACACAACGTTGCATTCCAATACGCGTGAGTTTATATACATATACAGGGTTTTCCAATAAGAGGTGTTATTTTGATATTCAATCGTAAAACATTAACGGTTTCGTTGCTTGTGTGGCACGTACCGCCGTCTTGTTGAAAGTAAACGTTGTCCAGATCAATACCATCCAATTCCGGCCATAAAAAATCATTAATCATCTCTCGATAGCGCAATCCATTCACCGTAACTGTTGCTCCAGCCTCATTTTCGAAAAAGTAAGGTCTAATGACTCCGCCGGACCATAAACCGCACCAAACAGTCACACGTTGAAGATAGAGAGGCTTTTCAGCAATAACTCTTGGGTTTTCCGAGCCCCAGATGCGACAATTTTGCTTGTTGACGAAGCCACCGAGGTGGAAATGGGCCTCATCACTCAAGATGATTTGCATTTGATTCACTCAAGTGAATTTTAATAATTTCAATGCGTTGTTGAAGCGTGTATCGTTCCATTTTTATTAATGGCTTAGTTTCTACTTGTCAAATGTCAAAAAATGACAGCTTCAAAAGTAACATCTACCGAAATAGCGGGCTATTCAAAATAACACCTCTTATTGGAAAACGCTGTATTATATAGATGTCACCTGTGACAAGTAAAAACATGCTTTTTTAAAAAAATAGCGCCATCTGTTTGACAAACATGTTTCTGTTGGACGTAAAAGAAACACGCGCTATTGTTTATCTATCTGCGCAGACAGACTGAGCCACAGCTACGCGTGACGGGGTACAGCTTGATAGAAATAAGAATTAAATAACAACAGGCGAATCTTAATGTGAAATCACTATTTTCAATAAATATATTATGAATTCCAAAAACAAAGCTTTGGATAAATTTAACCCTTTCCTAACGTATCGCTTGAGTAGAATTAAACTAAAATTTCTTCAATAGTTGGAAAATTACTTTGTCATTTGCATTCCATGAAAATGAAGTACTTTGTAAATACCACTTTTAATCAATGATGATCTACGTGTTTCAAAGCCAATGGCTTCTTCGTCAGAATAATGAAAATGATGTGAATAAATCTTGTGTATTCTTCTTAAACATAATTTTGACATGAAAATAATATTATACATTCGATTCACTTGAGGATGCATGTCACCCCGGGCGCTCTTGACTTGTTTTGTCATTCACCTTCGCGTTCAATATTCTACTTACACTCATTTCTTCGTTCATCAACTCTACATTTTCAAATCGTCTAAACGTCACTTTCTCAATCTTTCAATTAATTTCGCCTACATCACCTATACGTTCTCTCCCGAACTCCACATTTGTCACACGGTCAGACAAGATTTATTTATTTATTTATTTAAGGAGAAACACAGATACAGAACAGTAATTAAAAGATAATTTTGTAAAACAATAACTTGAGAATTCGCCTGCATCCTATCTATTTCTCACTGATTGACTGGTAGATAACAATTTTAAATATTTTTTACATGTAAATAAGGTTAAATTATTTTGTATATGGATAATGCTCAGTATCAAATAAAAGTGTACAAATATTTTTTATACAAGTTTAGAGATAAATCATAAAAAAGTACTTAAAGATTTTACCACATAAACGCCTCAGGGATCAACATTACCCAGAAATTGTAGACGCCATAGTTTTACTTCGGGCTGATGGGACGACAACAAACTTTGAATAAATGCCCATTTTCTGGTTTTGTCAAACTGTCTCGAGGGATCGTCACGAAATTAACCTTCCCTTGACTTTAAGACCTTCCGATTTGGGACAACGAAGTTTTCTTATCTGTCTCTTGGTGTGACTTACAAGTGAACTTTCAATAATCTAACTGCTGTTGTCTCCAATATGTCTCTAGCTACTGTTCAGTTAAGTAAAAAACTACATAAAGTGAAGGATCAGACTCTGTCTTTACCCGACACTTTCTCACCGCGAATTAAGTTAGCAAAATACCCATCTCAAAAGAAAACAAAATAGCGTCAATGTAAAAATTTTAACTAATGCAAACTAAATGCTAACTAAAACTTACGCGCCGGTTTAACGTTGGTGTGGTAAAGCCGGCATTGAACTTGGTTTAAGACCGTTTTAACCATGTAATCTACATGGTAATAGGTATTTTTTTTACTGTCTAACCTTACGCGCCGCGGAGTATTTACGCCTTGTTTATAAGTAAGGTGGTAATTAATGCTTTTATTGTGCGCTAGTGCAGACCCGTGAAATATCACGGAATATTATAATTCTAGGTTTTGTGGAGCTGAGAGTAATTATGAAATATTTACCTCAGGATCACGTGATAAGCATCCGTGAAATTCGAGAGACGATCAAAAAACCCCCGAACGAACACCGTAAGTAAACTTTAAAAATGTAGTGATTCAAATTTAAATCTGCCAATTTTTGACTGATTTAGTTCTACCAAAATAAATATGGAATTGTTATTAAAATCAAATAATATTGTTTCCTTTTTATCGCTCGGTTCCCACAATCAGTTCCAATTTAGAAAATTTAATATTTCAACGAACGCGAATAATTTGATGCATTACGCTGGGATACACAGAAACATTTATTTATTTATTCACTAACTGTACCCCCTTACGCGTTGTTGTGGCTCAGTCTGTCTGCTCATATAGAGAAACAATAGCGCGGGTTGCTTTTACGTCCAACAAATTACGCTGTTTAAGAAAAAAAAACGCCTCCATGATAACTCAACACAGTGACAATTCCACACACTTTTAAAAAGTGATATAAAATCATTGTAAACGATGAAAAAAAAAATTAACCTAACCTATTTAACCAAGTTAATAAAGTTTTTTTTTCATCACTTTCCATGACTTTATATAACTTTTTAAAGATGTGATGAATTATCATTGTGATGATTTATCCGGTCACCATCCCTCCCACTGCGGCGCAAGGCGTTGGGTCGGGAGACCAGTTGGAGAGGTCAAAGGGTCTTCCCAAACCAGCCTCTCCCGATCTGGTACGCCACGCAGCTGGTGGGCAGGCGCATCTTGAACACACCTCATCTGATGAACCCGGGCACACCTGCTAAATCGCCAAACATAGCAATCCACTTGGGATGACCTATGGCAGACCTATATTGGTTATCCAATAATGGTTCCCGGGGCGGCGGTATCCAAATCTGCCTTCCAAATTAACAACGCTATTTAAGTCCCAATGTAGTCACAAATCTTGTGATTTCAGAGGAAATTTTGGTTTAGATTTATTAAAAAAGTGAAAATTAAAAAAAAAAACATGCTTCTTTAGGACGCTATTTACTGCTGTTACTGTCTACTGTTCAAAGAACTAATAGTTTATTTTGTCGATAGTATACTCTGCAAAGTACGGTGACCGGATAAATCATCAAAATGATAATTCATCACATCTTTAAAAAGTTATATAAAGTCATGGAAAGTGATGAAAAAAAACTTTATTAACTGGGTTAAGTAGCTTAGGTTAGGTTAGGTTAAAGTATTATTTTTTTATTATAAACTAATGTTTATAAGACAAGGTTTTATGCATAGCATTAAGGATAACAAATAATTATAAGCAATAATAAGTCGCCCGAAAATATTAATTACAAATTGAAAATATCTCCCGAGTAAAAATAAATGCCGACAACGGGAATTGATCCCGTGCCTTCTGATGTCCGGTCAGGTGCTCTGTAACCACTGAGCTATGTCGGCTTGTTTCCAACCCGCCAAATGATTCAACATGTACTAGTAGGTACCTCAATCAAAAAAAAAAATTTCATCGTTTCTGATGATTTTATATCACTTTTTAAAGGTGTGTTGAATTGTCATTGTGTTGATTTATCATGGAACTGCAAAGTACATATCTATTATGTATCAAAGAAGAACCAATGTATTTTCTGAATCATTTATTCACGACTCTACCGTCACTTCCTGACTGTAATTTTCTTAGTTTTCTATTATCTACGCCGTGGTACTGTTTAATATTATATTATGTTCTGGGATTTTATGCTTTGTCACTTTTCTTCCCCACTGTTCTTGTATTTGATCCTGACCGGAACAGGGTATGAGCAAGTTTATGAGGATATGCGAAGGTCCCTCTGGAGATAGCGGCGTTAGGAATCTTAAATTATTGTAAAACGATGACCACTTTATAGGTTCCGTCGCCGTAAAGTTCAGCCAAGGAGCTGCTAGTTATCTTGCAAATAACAGTAATGGATGGCAATTTCGATATGGGACATCGTATTAGTTTTCCGCCATCTAAACATATCCTGATAACCATGGGTGGTGTATCTAAAAATTCTCAAGATTAACCTAACGTTGCAAAAGTTTTTAAAACTGGTAGTTCAAAAAAGTATGTTTCTTATTTTCTCTTATTTTAAATTAAAACCAAAATTACCTACTTAATTACAAACCACATAATATTATATGCGACATTTAAAAAATTTCTAATAAAGAATTACACAATTCATCAGAAGAAACGTCACTCAATTATCTCAATGACAATTCTTTTTTCAAACTTTCTTCAGGCGGGTAGGTATTAAAAAGCTCTAACAAAGTTAACAATAGTTTTTTTTTTACTTTAACTCCACACACCTCAGGAAAATAATTTCCCTCGGGGCTTGTGTCATCTCTGGGGATGCTGTCTGAAGGAGAGGAAAGAGTGAACATGGTTCTCGAAGAGACCCATATTGTAGGAGGGAGGAAAAACAGAGGCCGGAAAATCGTTCCACAGTCGAGCCGTTGAACTCAAGAACGAGTCATAAAGGCGACTCGTTCTCACGTGACAAATGTCAACCGGTTGCATATATTGCGCTCGCGTTAGGCGTGTTTCCCGGCTATGCATCGGTGTCTAAGAGATCAATGATACCAGTCCCTCGGAGCATCTTAGATTGTAATACCGGTAGAACAAGGACAGCATACCAACCTGACGCATGTGCTCTTTTCAGGTATTTTGGGCCTCCAGACCAGAGGTGGCTGCCAAATTCAACAGTGGGGCGCACTTGCAATTTTTACAGGGTCAGCACTTGTGTACTATTACATTATCTGCGGGCCCAGCTTCTGTGAGGCTAACTTGACCGACCAGCTAGCCAAAGTAAGGCTTGTTTGTACATTAAAGTGGATCAGCGGTTTTTCGAAACCGGAAACAAATTTACAGACATATGAAATGCCAAACCGTCGAGTTAAAACAGGGCCATGCATAGTCAAAAATATAGTATTTTACCATTTACAAAAAATTATGTTTGGTTGTTAGCGAGATCTATACTATAGTTTGGGTTATTTCAAGTCAAATTTGATGACCATTAAGTCGTTGATCAGCGCCATTTTGAATTTTCGTCATTTGTATGGTCTTCGTTAAAGCCAAATTATCAGTCCATTTCAACTTTTGATCAAATTGTGATGCAGCTGAAAAGCATAATAAAATGGCCGTTTACATAATTTTTTTAACATAAATACACAAATATTAGTAAAATATAAAATTCTTAATAAATTTTATAATTTAGGAGAGAAACAACGCGAATGCGTATGTAAAGGCTTTTAAACCAAAAACATCGAAATCAAGGTAATATTTTTTTAAATAAATATTTTATTCGTAATGAATACCTGAGTTTTTTAATATCAAGAAAATAATCCAATTTAATCGAATGATATTAGGGTTGGGAATTCTCTATACGATGTTCGAATCGATTAAATAGTATCTACTAATGAAAAATAATGGCTTTTCTTGAAGACGGCTTCGCTGAATTTTAATAAAAAAAGTTGGAATAAATAGTAAGGGAATCTTTATTCGTCTATATTAAAAAAATCTTTTGAACTTTGACTCTTCAGAAATTTGTCTACTTTTCAAGTGAAATGAGAACTTTTTCGACTGAAGTGTCTGTCTTTCAGGAACTAAACACACAAAGGTGACACGTACATATTTGCGAAATTCTCTGAAGGGACGTGATCATTTTAAGATCTTTTTGAACTTGTCTACGTGTCGAACCGAGCCGAGGTAACCACTGGTCGTGTTTTGAAAGGTATCTTTGACAGGACATAAAAACTAGTATTACAATACAATTTTACAAGAAACAAAAAGAGTAGTTAGTTCTAGAATAAATAATCTCGTCCACAAACTTTACGTCACCCGAAAGATTGGAAGATTTGGGTGGCGGTCCTTCATGTTGTGATGTTTGCACTAATACGATGCATAATTATTAGTTAACTAGCGCAGACCGGCGAAAAATCAGTTCCAATTTTGAAAATTACAAAAATTATAATTTCCTGTAAAAATATTATGCTATAAAGGCTATATACCTTCTTTATAGCTTGTGTGATATTATTATTCACACAATCAGTTCCAATTTTTAATTACACTTTACACGTATGTTTTTTAAATTAGGATGTTTAGTTAGTACCTACCTACTTTATCGTTTGTCTGAATTACAATTTTGAAAATGACATATAAAATCCTGAAAATTTGAGTTCATTTAACCGGATTTCACGTTGGGCGAACATTTCACGCACAGACAACCGAAATTAGTATTTTTTGATGTATACTCGTATATACAGGGTGGGGCAAAAGTAATCACCCTATTGGAAAACGCTATTTACTTACTTTTGCAAATGGCGCCAAATGTTAATTCGGTTCTGACATTTGTGAAGTAAACAAACCCAGAATACAAATCGACAAGACATGAATCGGTCAAAAAAAATTTCACATGCACTACCAAAGTTTATCATAAAAAAATTACAGCAAAAGAACATCGGGTGATTACTTTTGCCCCACCTTGTATATATATATATATATATATATATATATATATATATATATATATATATATAAAGTGGACTTTCAAATAAACAATATTGTAAAAGACTGAGAGCGAGAGTGGGTAGATTAAGTGTTTCGTTCCTGTGTATATTTGACAAATCAATTACCTATCACTTTCAGAATCAACTCTACGATATGGAATAACCACTTGGCGACATTTTTGCAAAAGTAATTTAAATTACTCTACAATCAGTACGAAATTCTGTGGTTAAATTAATAGTTTCAAAAAATATTTTTTTCACAGAGACGTAACATTTCATTATTGTTTCGGAACTTAAATATCTTGCCTTATTATGGGACGAAATATTGATTCATCATATATCTGACTCGGAATATAAAAAGAAATTGAAACATGAACACAACACTAGGTTCACAAAGAATGAAGGCATTCTTGTTCCAAAATATAGCAATAAATCCTGACAGCGAACCCTAGAATATATCGTGCCCAAAATGTTCAACATGATGCCTACATACATAAAAAATTGTAAATTCCCAAATAGATTCACATATATGCTGAAAACATGGCTCATAAGTAGAAATCCTTTATACTAATCATCACTATCAATCAATAGTTGTTATTTATTGGCATGTAGATTTAGTGTTATTTTAGATTATGTGTGCCAATAATAATAATCTGAATATCTTACAAGTAGTAACAATATTATGTGTATTTATAATTTCTAATATTATGTAAACATAATTGTAATTGAACGTTGTCAAACTGCTTAATTGTATTTCAACAGGATAAATACTTTAAAGAATAATAAAAAAATCATATTCACGATATAATTCCTTACCACTTTTAACTATCTGACTTTGTATCTTCCCAACTGTTTTCTAGGATCCAGATTCTAGAATAATAAAAATAATTATTCACCTTACTTTTTTCCAAAAGAGTTTTTCAAATATAAAATAGAAGTTTCCTGATAAAATTCATAATATTTCGAGTTTTATTTCTTGAATTTTTCATTACTTGTTACGTCGAGAGGTTTGCTCTACTTTGCTCTACCGGACAGCTCGGGTATTTACTTCAAACCATTTCCCAGGTGTAATAAACCCGAGAACCTAAATACGAACAATATTTACGTAAGGCAACATTTTGCTGAGAAGCACTCGGCTAATTAAAAAACCATCGGAAGTAGGCTGGGCGAATTTAGTAGACGACGGACAGCAACACCTTTCGGAATTAAATCTTGTGGTATATTATTCAATATTAGTCTTCCACTACAGGGTTTACTTATCTCTATCGTGAATTTTATCTTTAACAACATTTTATATAGCATTTTTAGGCAGTGGTATGAAGGTAATTTGGTTTACAAATATTAAACAAACTTGAATACTTCAATGCGCTATTTATTGCTTATGATAGATAGTAATTATATACGATTTACCCCATACAGCTGAGTAAATTCAATGGCTTAGTGTATAGACGACGATGCCAGCTCAACGCAGTGAGCTACTCCCAACTAGCCAGTACAAAAATAATTAAGCAGTCAAAAGGGCAAAATGACATGTATGAAATCGATTGTGAATTGCCAAAGGATTAGCCCTTTTGAGCGCATCACTCAGTTTCCTATAATGATATTTTATTATTATTTCCATTTGAGATACCGCAACTTCGTTAATATATATTTTAAATTTCCATGCGCCAAGCAAATACTTGTTTTGATGCTGAAGGTAGCGGGGAGGGGAAGGAAAAAAGGTGGGGAAGTACCTGGCAATGTTTCACTTCTGAATCTTAATATTATTATATATACAAATATACTAAATATTATTTTATATGAGTAAGTTGTAAAATAAGTCGCAAAAAAATAATCTTCAATAGGAAGTCACCGTTTGAGAATTTATTGTAAAACGCGTCCTGCTTTATAATTAAGATTTACCTCATTCTTATTAAGCTCAGATTTGTTGTATTTTTATGGTAGAGCGAATTTCGCGCGTACTCGAAAGGTTACTCCAAAATCGAAATACATTTACCACGCGCAAATAAAAGAATTCGTAATAAAGTTTAGTGGATTCAAATTATTGCAATGGATAACGGTACCAGCGTTAAATCGGAATGCCTGTTCGTTTAAACCAAGGCTGCCCAACCCCAGGCCCGCGGGCCACAATGTGGCCCGCGAACGAATTATAAGTGGCCCGCCTGAAACATTTTCAAAAAACCCGCCAATCTCCGCCAATTTGAAAAAGTGTCGCGGGCCCGCGGTAAAACAAACAATGCAGCTTGCGCGCGGTCACCAGTGTTGCCAACGACTGCGATTTATCGCTATTTAGGCTACTCAGAACGAGAATCAGCGACGAAAAAATTTAACCTGTCGAACTTACTTTTGAAACAAAAATACACCGGTTTTCGACATAATATCCTTTGCGTCGAAATGGAATTCTGTAGCCACCCCCCCCCCCCATGGAATTTGAAAAATTGCTGTGGGGTATCACATATGATGTTCGGGTGTGCGGAATTTTTTCTCAGCGAAGTTCTGTAACAACCCCCCCCCCCCATGGATTTCAAATATTTTGTGGGGAGCACTTATTTAGATTTCTTTTGTGGGGAATTATGTTTTATAGAAATTCTCTAACAACCCCCCCCCCCCCATGGAAATAGGAACCGTCAGGTACTCAGTGGCCCGCCAGTGATTCAAAATCGTCAATTTGGCCCAACTGCTAAAAAGGTTGGGCAGCCTTGGTTTAAACCCATTTCAATTCAAAATCGTAACGCGTTAGCAGTAAAAACAAGAAGATGTGGAACTTTTATTCCCTTTTTATACTGTATGGTAAAAAAGTAAATATTTTAAAGCTCGCAAACTTTTCGGAAAGCTTTATGTTATATCTTCTTAATGGATCTTTGACCGTTGTATTATATTTCTTTACATATATACGAGTATGTGTGTCCTGTACAATTTTAATTATCATTCTTATACCGGATGTCCGGTGATATAGTGCACAAACTTCGGCAGAAATGGCGGCAGAAGTAAAAAAAATAATAAATTAAAAAAATATTTTTCATTACAAACAATTTACCTTTTTAACCTGAAAACTACAGTAATCTTTGGAATTTCGAAAAAGTAATGTACCTTTTTTATTAATTGTTTTTGTGCCTAGTTCGTAGAACTCCATTTTTTTAGTTTAGTGCAAATCAAATTTAATAATGTTATTACTAGGTTCTGCAAGTATTTTATTACTGTGAAAGCTGTTTCGGAGTTAAAAGATTTATTTTGTATGATTCTATTTTAATTTTTATGTTTAAAATAATTTATTACCGGCTAAACCGATTTACTGAGAAAGTAATAGTGACAATAGATTCTCTATTCTGTGGGGTACTTTGAAATCTCTTCTTCTCACATTATATGGTAATGTTTTCTCAATTGTTTAATAATGACGTGACTGCTATTTAAATGTGTTAAATTGTTTACGTCTTGTGGACATATTAATTAATGTTATATTAGGATCATTCGTTCGTTCACGAAAACGGCGCTATATAAATTAGCCAACTATTATTTTTAACTGATTATATTGTCGCTTCAATGTGGACTAACCCCAGTTTGAAATTGGCCTTAACGACGAAATACCTGTCACAATAATACAAAACTAAAATACTTACAGAACTTAATAATACCACTATTACATTTTATTTTCATTATATTTTTAAAAAGTTACTTTTTTACTTGTTTTATCATGTAGAATCACTTCTCTAAGTTAGTGCACTTAACCCCCGGACACCTTGTAGGTATGTTTTTTATTTGTATTATCATGTAGATTCACCTCCCTAAGTTAGTGCACTTAACCTCCGGACACCTTGTAGGTATGTTTTTTTATTTGCATTATCAAGTAGATTCACCTCCCGAAGTTAGTGCACTTAACCCCCGGACACCTTGTAGGTATGTTATGCATATATGTACTTAATGTTATTTGAACATTGTGTAAGTACTTAACCTAAATTTTAAATATATTTTACTTTAATCATGATCATTTTTGGAGTTATTATGAACATTATATTTCGAACAGCGTTGCGGTTTCCATCCTCAGGGCAGATGTCTAGATTTTGGTGATATATGTGCTTATGGATGTAGATGTGATACACTGTTGCATTATTGGTGTGTTTCTTAATATGTTTTTCTGCGTTTAATTTTGGTGTAGCCATTTATATTTTGCATTGTTTACTGTGTAAGCAACCTAGTGTATGCTATCTATAATAATGTAATTATCATTGCGCCTGTCTAAAATATTTATAATTAATAATTAGGTATTTACGTACTTGCAACTTGCAAATCTTTTGGTTTTGATTTATTAAATAAGAGAATATAAAAAAATAATTTTTGGTTTCAAGGTTTACTGTTCACAGACTACTAGAATCTTTACGATTTGTGACTTGTGTTGATAGTGGAATTCACTTATACCATACACATCAAAATTGTGTATATTATTAAATTAATCCTAATAGTATGAAAACAATATAACTTTACTCGTGTGTAATGCGAATAAAGAATCCAATATTTTTTGATTATTATTATTATTTTATTTTTTTTAATTTATTTCATATATATCCCGTTAAATACTGTTAAGTAGTTTGTCAAACAGGATTTTTATTACAACTTTTTACAGATTACAACTTAGACCTTAATTTGTACAATAACAATAAACTTACACATTAAATCGCCTAATACAAATTATTTCTACCTAGTAGCCATGTTTTCAGCAAATATCTGACTATCTGGAAATTCGCATTTCTTAATATTACAATATGTCATTCTCTATTAACAATATGTCGTTAGTATCTGTCTCGGAAATTAATGACTTAGGTATTTGGTTTGCCAAGCTTTGAAAATGCTGGGATTTATTTTAATTAATAATGTCAATACTGTAAAAACATTGTATATGTCACTAGTAAGGTGTCATGTAGAATACAATTCCACGGTTTGGTCCCCAAATTATGAGGTTCATTCACATGCGATTGAAAGAATCCAAAATAAATTTTTAACATATTTAAATTTTAAAATGGGCATTCCTAGAGAAAACCCAAATTACGATAACGTACTTTGTTCATTAAATTTAATAAAGTTATCTGATCGTAGAATCATTTCCAAATTTAACCTGTTTGTATAAAATCATTAATTAAATGTTTGATACCCCTGATTTATTATATGTAATCTCTTTTCATACTCCAAGCAGGTCAGTTACAAGACAGTACCTACCATATTATTGCAGCAATTCTATATCAACGTCCCAATATCACACTCCTATGCGACAGATTCAACAGCTAGGAAACAAACACTCCGATGTTGTTGATATATTTAGTACGTCAATTTCATTATATAAGCATACCTTATTGAAGTATTTTTTCATCAAGTAGGGGAATGTTTTGATAAAGCTATTTAAATTGACAGTATTACAGTATTTTGCACGTTAACAGTATTTTTTCGGCTGAAAGAAAATAAATATTTTGGATTTTTTATATTTATATTTTGTACCTACATACTGTGTGGATCAAATACAACAATATTTTTTTTTAATATGTGTTTTAAACAGTCATTTCCTGCACTATTTATGAGTATAATTTCTTAAATATTGTTATATATGCATGTAAGAGCCTTAATAGGCCTAAAATAAATAAATATTGATACCTATTGCAATTCGAGTTGCCTGTGTACTCTCCGATTCATTTATCGACAAATCACCGAAAGAGAGATGGTCTCACCACCTCACCCTTGGTTTGTTCTCCTGTTGGGCTGGTCTACCAATTTTTGTCTATGAATTGTACCAATTTTCGTAACAAATTCTTAACAGTCTTTAGAAAGCTGTGCTGTAACAAGATAAAATTACTACGGTGCGAGTATTTTTTGTGCATTACTATTGTTTCTATTTTCCGCAATTTTTTTTATTAGTTTTTGTTTATATTCCACTTTAACAAACATAAATATATCTTTGCTAGAAGTATGTGAAATTTTTTCTACCCTCAATTTTTGTCCTCCCTTTGCTTCTTTCTGCTTGCCTTGCAATACTGAATATTGAACCGAGTTTTTTGCGAGTTCTCCGTTTGGCATTTCGCGTTTTTGAAAACGTCAGCATTTGACCCGAGAGAAAAACTTTCACCCCGGAATATGAGGCATGTCGCTCCGGTTGCTTTGGGTGTTTAAGGGGGTGGTTTTTACTTCCCTTACCTTTTCTTGATTGAAAATAACAATGTTCGAAGTAATGCACGAATTGTTTTGGGTTGATTTTCTTTTGTGTTAGTAATGAATCCATAACTGTGCATATTTCATTTTGGATATTTTAATAATAATTTTTATCTCACGTTTTTTTTATTTATATCTAAAAATGACAACAAATACTAATTATGTGTGATTTGACGCGGACATATAAACATTTGACGGCCGGCATAGGCCAGTGGTAACGCATTGGACACAATTAATTAATTAAAATAATATATAGTATATTTGCGGCACGTTCCAGAGTGGAAGATACTACCAGTATCGCCCTGGTGTAAGACCACCATTCAGAATTGAAACGTTGCTCCAAATGGCTTTAGTCGTGTTTAGTGACTAGATCTGAATAGCCAGGTACTTCCCCACCTTCCTCTTTCCCTTCCCCACAAGTTTAAAAAAATTTAAAATAAATGTATTGTGGTAAATTTTTTTTTGTTTTTTACAATAGATTTTTTGGGGCTTTATTCCATGTCAGATTTTTATTATGTGTAGGTACCTTAAAAAATTCGCTAATTCCCAATTAAAGCTCCTTCTTTTTCTTACCACGCTGTATTTTCGCTGGTTCCTTATAAAGCACACAAAGTATTGATAACATTTTTTTTGGTTCTATATTTAGTTTTTGTTTTTAACTTACACAATTTATTCCGATATTTTATTTGTTACAATGAAGTGGCATATTAATGTGTGTTCAATAATCTATTGCTCACCAACACCGACACATTCTGAGCCCAATGAATAGTTACAACAATAAATTAACGAAAAATTTAAATTATTTTACAAGCAATAATTGTTCGCCTGAAACACTCATCCACATTGAAAAATCTCCTGATAAAAGATACATGTCGCCAACGGGACTCGAACCCGTGTCCCTTCGATTTCCGGTCGACAGCTCTGACCACTGAGCTATGGCGGCTTATCTCTTACCCGCGAAATTATTCAATATATACTAGTGTTTCATTCAACAATTACTGCTTGTTACATTTTTCACCTGAAAACAACCAACTTTATTTTATATGAGAAAGGCATTGTAAGTGCTAACTCTCTCACTAGATGGCGTCGAGACAAATTGTCTACATTTTTAGGCGAAATACTTGAACTTGTCAAATATTAATTATTATTTTTTGGTAAACTAATGTTTTTAAGACAAGATTTTTTATGCATAGCACAAAGGGTAACAATTATTTTACAAGCAATAATTGTTCGCCTGAAACACTCATCCACATTAAAAATCTCCTGATAAAAGATACATGACGCCAACGGGACATGAACCCGTGTCCTTTCGATTTCCGGTCGACAGCTCTGACCACTGAGCTATGGCGGCTTATCTCTTATCCGCGAAATAATTCAATATATACTAGTGTTTCATTCAATAATAACTGCTTGTTACATTTTTTCACCTGAAACAACCAACTTTATTTTATATGAGAAAGGCATTGTAAGTGCTAACTCTCTCACTAGATGGCGTCGAGACAAATTGTCTACATTTTTAGGCGAAATACTTGAACTTGTCAAATATTAATTATTATTTTTTGGTAAACTAATGTTTTTAAGACAAGATTTTTTATGCATAGCACAAAGGGTAACAATTATTTTACAAGCAATAATTGTTCGCCTGAAACACTCATCCACATTGAAAATCTCCTGATAAAAGATACATGACGCCAACGGGACATGAACCCGTGTCCTTTCGATTTCCGGTCGACAGCTCTGACCACTGAGCTATGGCGGCTTATCTCTTATCCGCGAAATAATTCAATATATACTAGTGTTTCATTCATATATACGTCCGTCCCGTTGGCGTCATGTATCTTTTATCAGGAGATTTTTCAATGTGGATGAGTGTTTCAGGCTAATAATTATTGCTTATAAAATAATTGTTACCCTTTGTGCTATGCATAAAGAATCTTGTCTTAAACATTAGTTTACCAAAAAAATAATAATTAATATTTGACAAGTTCTAGTATCTTCACCAAAAATGTAGACAATTTGTCTCGACGCCATCTAGTGAGAGAGTTAGCACTTACAATGCCTTTCTCATATAAAATAAAGTTGGTTGTTTCAGGTGAAAAAATGTAACAAGCAGTAATTATTGAATGAAACACTAGTATATATTGAATTATTTCGCGGATAAGAGATAAGCCGCCATAGCTCAGTGGTCAGAGCTGTCGACCGGAAATCGAAGGGACACGGGTTCGAGTCCCGTTGGCGACATGTATCTTTTATCAGGAGATTTTTCAATGTGGATGAGTGTTTCAGGCGAACAATTATTGCTTGTAAAATAATTGTTACCCTTTGTGCTATGCATAAAAAATCTTGTCTTAAAAACATTACTTTACCAAAAAATAATAAAAATTTAAATTGTACGTCGCAACTTAATATTTTGGTACCAATATATTCTCTCACATATTTGCTTCCAACTTATCAAAAAGTCTACTTATCGAAATTAACCTTAAATGTACCTTTTTTATTACAACAAAGTCACTATCCGCAACCGTCTGTTTGTGCGCTTATTTCTTCCGGATGGTTATATTATATACATGGATATTTTATTTATTGAATGTAGAGAAGAGTCGAACAATGTAGTTTATTTATAAAACTGTTTATTTGGTAATGTGAGCCTCACTGGGTGCTTACTGCTTACCCGTGCCCACAAGACAAAATAGAATATTTTTATCACAGACATGAATTCATATGTCTATGATTTTTTTATTTTTTATTATTATTTTTTTTTTTTTATATATTCAATAATATTATTATTAGATTTATAAAAACTGTCAGTTTGATAATGCCTTCAGAAGGCGAAACAGCTGTCACGCGTAATAATAATTACACAGCAGAACTTGTTTAAAAATAAACTGTTTTTATAAATCTAATAATAATTTTATTGAATATAAAAAAATAAAATAAAATGGAGTTCTACAAATTAAACTTGATAACAATTAACAAAATATTATCCAAATAAAATCGACTGTATTGAAATTAACTTAAATTAAATGAAATTGAACGAAATTGTTGAATGCTTTTATTGCATGGTATTTGTGGTGTCCAAAGCTTGTGCTTACCGACGGATTTTTAAAAATATTTTCTATGTACGCTCACCTAACTGGTCTACTAATTTTAGTTTTACCTATTGTTGAATATATTTGTAATCTAGCCTCTTTTAAGTATTATAATATTAAAATATTTTTTTCGTAAACTAGCTTCCAACTTATAAAAATAAATTTTAAACTTGCCTGTCTCAATACAGGATATACCTAGTGTGACAAATACAGTATAAATTAAATGTAAACCCTACATGAATCTGCATACTAAATTAAATTCAATTAAATGGGTACAACAGGAATCTACTGATGTCGATCTATTGACAAATATAATAAAAATGGTTACTAGAACTTTAAAATTAAACAAACTTCAAATTACATTTACCTCAAATTAATGTAAATCATTTATTAGTATTTTTCGCAAATACAGATCTAATGCATGTCAATGTAAAATAAATGAGTACCTACCGCTACGATTATTTTATCGCACTCTAATTTAGTTTGATGCATAAAGTTTTTACCAACTCGCAACATGGTCATTACCGACTGTCTATTTTTATTGAAAGCCTAGCGTGCTTATTATTCAACTCACAAACCATAGAAATATATTACTCAATGAATGCAAAACATATTTATCTCCATAAAAAAAACGATTAGTGTTAATCTATCCAAGTATTCCCCATTTTTTTATCTTTTCCTCGGAATTTCAACGTATTCTTAATTAGAATCTGCCACCACCCCCGCCACGTCTATGTTTTTCTCAACCTCCATCTACTACGCTAAAACTCTATAGGGTTTGTAGTCTGGTTCTCAATCAGACATCAACAGGGCGAAAGCAATTCGATTAAAGAGCATTTGCAGGCTGGGGGACTGTTGTTATTTTATTTTATTAGAATACCACCATTCGACATTATGCACTCCTTCGTTTTACCTTCCAAAGCTGGAAATATAGAGATGAAGTTCCTCGACTACAAATCTAGAGGCCGCGGGGGTGAATCTACTCTCAAAATCGCCCCGGTGAAACATCATGATACAATCATCTTAAATCTAAATATATTTCAGAGCAGTAGATGCTCTAAGTATCTTGAAGTTCCTTGAAATTGTCTTAGACTTTCTTGGCGACCAGATCGACTAGCCAGATACTTTTCAAACTTCCTCTTTTGCATTATTAATATTCACAGATGAATAATGTATTTAAAATCACCAAAAATAATCAGTGCACATAAATATAATTTTTGTTTTTTTTTGATATTTTATCGTTACATCTATTTGGATGAAATCATTTTTAGATTTTACTGATTACTAATCATCGTGTAAATTGGAATCTCGAATCCCTGACTCTAAACACTTTTCGATTACTGATTATTAATTATCGTGTAAATTAGAATGTTGAATCCTGACTGTAAACACTTTTCGATTACTGATTACTAATTGTAGTGCTAGTTAAGTTAGTACTTTCATTTTATGACATATAGCGTTGGGGTGCCCGGGCAACACGCGAAAGATGCACGAGCAAATCCGAATGGCTCCAACCAATTCCGAACCTAGCCGATCGTGACCAGGAGGCGCCACTTGCCAGCGGCAGTTCTCAGAATAACTTATACGCTCTCTAGAACAGGACGCCTGTACTACAACAGTACTTTTGTATTTATTATCGTAAATAAAACAACTTGCAATCTTAACGAACTATTGTATTATAATTGAAGACTTCAACGATTCTCCACACAAAGGAATCTGAGTATTTAGTTGTAATTAAAGGACATTACATTAAATTAAAATGTCATTTACATTACAGTAAATTAAAATGTCGATTCCCTGACTGTTATCATTTTTCAATTACCGATTACTAATCATCGTGTAAATTAGAATGTCGAATCCAATTGTTACGAGTACGAGAACCATAGCATTTGAAACGCATTATTCGCCCACTAATATATACATAAATGGTAACTCTATTATTAAGGTTATTCAACCACCCAATGTGCTACGGTTTGGGGTAGTAATAATATTGCCTTTGCATGTCAGCCCTCAATGGTAATCGATACGAAGTTACCAAGGACTATAAACCTACCACTGTACTGTACTTTGCGGCCTTGATGAATGCTTTAATATTTAATACGTTGTGGGTAATAGTAATAATGGTACAAATAAATTGCTTATATACGTATATTATGTGTACGTAAGTTAGAAGTTACAACTCCAGTTGTCATAAATGTTTTAGTCATTCAAGATTTTAACGGTTTATTGTATTCAACTATAGATAATGATAGTAAGGGATCGTTATTTAAACACCCAGCTTAACTCATTGCACAGTAGAAAATTTTATATTTTCTTACATTCATATGTTTAAATGCATATGAGTGTAAGAAAATATAAACTTTGTGCGTAAGTTTGTATGTTCATGTATGCTACTTAAACTATGTTGAAATGTAATACTTTTTTTAGCTGATCTTCATGGTGCTCGCTCTTTCTAAAACTGTTTATATTTTAATTATGACAATAATAGAAAAGTAGATAGATTGAGTTATATGAGGTAGTCAGATGGTGACAGATAAAACACATTATAATGAAATCATATTAGTGTTACGACAAACCTGAATATATTAGAATTATCCCTACTCCCATCATAAAAATTTGAAAGTTTTTCTTGTGCAACGTTGGGGGACTTGGATTGAATTAGATTGATCCCGATGATTTGGATTACTCGGCTACTAACGGTTATAATATTAAAATCCTATGTTCCAAATAAATTAATGGTAAATGAATGGTCACTCTTAATGCCAAGTCCAGACTTACGAATTTTATGTCAGGTTTAGGGTCATTCACAAAAACATTTGTTTAAAGGGCTGTTTATTCGCATTTATTAGAGCCGGTAATAAATTGATGTCACTAATAACCGGCTTTATGTTTTAGGGAACAAAGCATGTAGGTCTTATTAACATAAAAAAGTCAGGGGTAAAATTAACCCTGTTAATTCTCTCGGCCTGAAATAATTGTTGGAAGTCTTTAATTTACATAAGTGGAGATTAATTAATTGATCAACAATGAATTTATGAATTAAACCTACAAATATTGTCCCGAAATGTAAAAGTAAATTATTCGATACAGGTTCCGACCGGTCGGTGGCTGAGTTGACATGGCGTTTGGGTCCCACCCAGGCGTAGTGTGTTCAATTCCTCGGTCCTCCATCACAACACAAACAACATTTTCCGCTTACTGTTTTTTTTATATTTTTTTTTATAGTTAATACCTCACAAGAGTCCCAACTGCTCCCGTCTGGAGCCAGTGAGACTATGGCATCCCCAATTGGGGGATGTTGTGAGGCTGAAGGTAAGTGGGGAAGAGAAAGAGGAAGGTGGGGAAGTACCTGGCTATTCAGATCTAGTCACTAAACACGGCTAAAGCCATTTGGAGCAACGTTTCAATTCTGAATGGTGGTCTCACACCAGGGCGATACTGGTAGTATCTTCCACTCTGGAACGTGCCGCAAATATACTATATATTATTTTAATTAATTAATTGTGAAATAACACAAATTGATCAAATAAAATTTATTTGCGCACGCCGGGTTCGAACCCGCGACCTTCGGAATGGCAGTCCAATGCGTTACCACTGGACTATGCCGGCCGTCGGCCGTACTGTGGTGGTAGTCGAAGATTTTCAAATATTGTCAGATTATTCGTAACCCGGGAATGTTTGTCTTTTTTTTAAACGTATAGATTTATTTTATTGAATTGAGTAATAGCGATTTGAATCTATGTAAATTATAGAGAATTCCCAAGCAGAAAATTTATCATAAAGATAAAAAATTATCTTTTGCGTAATTAGTCAATGCTGTTGCTAGGAATCTTCACAACAAAGTAATACTTATTGCGGCATTACCTTATCCTAAATTATAATCTTCAGAACTTAAAAATATATCACATTGTAATCTAAGTTTTGCAATATCATTTTTTTATGTAGACAATAGACTTGAAACTCGGGCGAAGCCGGGTGGTAAGCAAGGCTGAGTTCCTGGGTGCAATTCCTAGATGCGACCGATCTTTTCTGATTCACATTTGTCGTTTTATTGTCACTAATATTGTCTTCAATGATTAAATATTACAATTAGAATTGAACTCTTCAAGTTATTCCAAAATTGAAAATATTTATCCTAGACTTGTAGAAAAGTCGATAGATGTCGCACATTAAAATAAACATGGAAACATCAATCCAAGGCACTATCTAGATTGCATTCAGTAGTAGATTGTATTTTTTCGATTACATGGTAGAATCGTGCAATCATGCACACATATAGAAGCAGTAAATATATGAATTAAAAATTGAACATTTTGCTGGTAGTTCTTAGTCGTCGAAGTATGATACACTTAAATATGACAGAATTTGAGAAAGTAAAATTAGATCAGTGGTAGAGCAAAGCCCCGGCAAGGCCGAGGTCCTGGCTTTAATTCCTAGAAGCTACCGAAACTTTTTCCGATTTTTCTGTTTCACATTTGACGTTTGAGAGTCGTTAATATTGTCCTCGATGATTTTATAATGAAAAAAAGAATTACAAAAATAGACGAATAGAAGATTTGATTTAGCAAATCTAAGAATGTTATTAATATTTTTGTAAGGGCTTTATAAAATAAATACGTAGTCACAGTATAAAAGCTTTTCTTTTTAACATTTCTCTTTAAATATTATTTTCCAAATTCATTTTTTGGTGATGTGATTAAACCACTCTTTCTACGAAGATACTTTTTTCTGATAAATGGATTATTTAATATTATTCATGAAATTGGTTCGGGTCCTGATTTCTTTTTGAAATGATTGGAAAATAATTCCGAATTTAGATGAAAAATTTTTAGGCCAAATTGTAACTTAATAATGGTTGTTTTTGTTGACTGAAAACTCATCTTGATTGCTTTTGGAAAGTCGTACACATTTTAGAAATGTCCTAGCGAGTAATTATTTTGGAATACCTTTTCTTTTTAACTTATTTTGAAGGTTATTCCCATCAATGTTGTATATCATTGAAGAAGAAAATAATACTAATAAATCTAAACGAAACATGAAACAGTACAAGACACAGAAACATGAAAAGATAACAGCCACAACTAGGAATCGAATCCAAGATCTCTTTTCTTACCAGGACAGGCGTCTTAAACAACTTGGCCATTGGTACCTATTTATTAAACATCATAGTTCTCAATCTTATATTTCAAATTCAGAATTAGCAATATCATATTACAAATTAGTTGCAAATCAAAATCATATGTTTTAGGTTTGAAAATTTGATCGCTTAGAAATATTATAAATGTTTTCATTAAATACTGTGAGTAGAACGGTTCCATGATATTTCATCAAAATGAAAATTCAATTCACCTTTAAAAAGGGATATAGAGTTATTAAAAGTGATGAAAAAAAACTATTTTTGTTATTTGTTTTTGGGGTGTTATGCCGTGTTGCGCTAACTCCTTCTTTAGCCAACGTTTCGGACAACATTGCAGTGTCCATCATCAGGGCAGATGTGTTAGAAACAAAAACTAGGTTTAATAGTTACCTATGTAACCTATTTAGCCTAGTTTTTCTTTCATCACTTTTCATGACTTTAAATCACTTTTTGTAGGTGTGTTGAATTGTCATTTTGGTGAAATACCCGGTCAACACTTTCTCAATTCCTTTTTAAAATGAATAAAATTTTTAATCTCAATAATTTAATTCCGGATTTTGTAGTAAAGTTGGATGGCCTGGTACATCAGAGATGTTTGATTTCTTCCTTGTGTGAAATTTAATTAATTTTGCTTTGCATTTCTCGTCCCTTGTCCGTGTATTTCGTAATTGTAATTTATTTTTTCCTTTCATTTCCCTAGACATCATCACTATGTTTATTTTGTGTCAAATATATAGTTTGCCGAATAAACATAGCTCTTACATGTGTGTATATATTGCTTTCAGTATTATTGAAATACAATATACAGTATGCAGTAATTTATTTGCATTACTGTATAATATGTTTATGTTATATATATAAACATAAATAAATATGTAAATGTTCATATCTTCAAAATCTTAAATCTCTGAAACTTCTACACTGACTGCTTTGAAGTTTTGACACAACATTGCATTCGAATACGTCTGATATTTGACATGGAGTTTTTAATATTTGACGAGTGGCGTGCCGGATCGGGAGAGGTTGGTTTGGGGAGACCCTATGACCTCTCCATCTGGTCTCACGTGGCCCTTCGCCTTGCGCCGCAGCGGGCGGTAAAGATCATTTGTCCATTACTCCTAGACTGATCCATAGATTCCTACCAATCCCTCATACCTTTTTCCTTCCTCTCCTTCCTTTCATTACAAAGACCCTCCACACAGTGTCCCCAAAGATGGCTTCCTGTGGCAGTCTAATAATAATCTCGATGATTAACATTTAGTATTGGTAGTGAAACTGTTTACTTTGTTCTAATGATATGTTTCCTTTTGTTTCAGGTAAATTCCTCTTCTATTACGAACCGCCGGTGTTTCCCGACTGTTTCCCGGTTTGTCACAGGTGGGAACGGCGCAAATCCCCCCGGAACTTCTAATACGTAACGGTACAATGTGATACTTAGATATGAATTTATCTCATTCCTAATTATTATCTGAAGGCAAATACGGCCAGAATCTTCTCAGCAAATTGTCTCCTAATTAGTGTGGAAACATTTGCGAAAGGCAGGCGGCCACTTTACTATCAAAGCCTTCTGAGGATTCAGCTCGGTATGAAAATATATAAGACATCCATACGACTATGCATGCACCTACTTCCTGATATAAGCTTTTGGGCAGGGGTCCTGAATGCGAAAACCTTATTAAAAATGAAAATGGTCTTTTTTTCGTGACGTTTGTATCTATACTTCATAGGCACGGTATATCAGTTGATCCTAGTTGGAGGCGGGTACCTGGACACATTGGCCCCTAGATTCTTAACCACCCTCATACCTTTTTCCCTAAAAGGACCCTCCACACATCATCCCCAAAGATGTCACAGGAATTTTTTTCCTCAGGGCCTCCTGTGTGGAGCTAATTAAAAAAGTTCCCTTTTTAAACTCCGAGGCGTTAGCAGTGATATTGCATACATTCTTGGCACCGAAATTAACCCAAATTGTTCATTTTTATCAGTACATGATTAAAGGAGTAATGCTGAAAAGCAATGATATTAATTGATAAAAAATTATACTCTATCTAACACAGTCTGGTAAGTATAAGAGGAATTTTAAACGTTCCAATGTGAGATTGGTTTGTTTTTCAGCGGTTAGTTAGTCATAATTTAACGAATAGTGCACTAACTCCAGCAAACCAAATACTGTTTACATTTAGTATCCTCGCATATAGCACCATGCTGATTGAAGTGGGGGATTCTATCAAAAATCAACTCGTCAATCAAACCCGCGTAAAAATAATCTGCGATCGTTGATATTTTGAAATATCGCGATGATTATTTTGGTTTTGCGAAGAATAAAGAAGCACGTTCCTCTCTTAAAATCATAGACAAAAGTCTGATACAATACCTACAAGGATTGTTAACTAACCTACGCTAAGCTCGACATTCCAACCAACCCGAGGGTAAAATCGATATATCTATACTATATCACTTCATCGATAATCTACAATTTTTCTTGTCTCTCCCAGAGATAATGAAGAATCAAAATTGAACTTCATATCTTGTAGGTATCGAAACGAAAGATTGATAGAAATTAAATCCGTTTCAGGTACACATAAAGCAGCGAATGTTTATGCGAACGCAATACTAACACAGATGCATACCTTGCATCTAGCATATTTCAAACCTGTTAGGTATTAGATTTTAGAAAAATGTTTCCCCGTGAAATTGAAAAAAAGTTATTTTCTAATATTATTAAATTAACGAAATTTACTCTTTGAATAACTGCAAAAAACTCTTCTACTATTCAATTTCGATTAACACTTGTCCCTTTTTGTAAAAAAAAAACGAAAAGTAAGCATAATCAAGACATATTATGTCTGTTTCTCAGTGACGTTTTGCAAGAACATCACTGTCGGAAGTGTAACAATTTAATTACCAATACACACAATAATATGTATGTGTTGTTCATCAACTCAGACCGCGGGCCCTATACTACCACCACTGAAAAGACAATCTGTCGACCTCAAATACAGCTTGTCTGTGTACTTAAAGTAAGGTCTATTTTCCCTTACTTCGATCCAACCTATTCAAATAAGAAAATTTGGTCGCAATAAACATTACCTTATCTACGCATTGTTCTGAATACAGTGAATATAGACCTTAATAAATAAAAATAATACAGTCAAACATCGTGACTGTTATTACGGTGCGGCGTACCACCCGGGAACATAAATTCAAGAAGGTTTTACTCTTCTGCCTTGCATATTCTCCGGTACGATGTAACTATTAAGCAGTTCCGCAAATAGCCTCGTGTAGATCCACATACTGCTTTCTACATACTTCATTCTACTTACTACCAGTAGCGGTTTTCTCTAAGCAGCGTATGTGCAGCGAACTCCCAAACGGCAGACGAAAAAAACTAACATACATTATAATATTACAACTATTTTTGAACAGCGCGCCACTTAAACTCCTAACTAAAAAATCCATTCATGTGTGCGAAATTCAGAACGCACCTATGGACAGATAACTCCTGTGATATATTTCATACGAACAAAATTAATATAGAGAGGTACCTATCTATCTTCAGAGCCAAAATATTCTAATTTTGTCGCGGCGCACCTTCAACCTTGTGCAAGTGACACATCCAAGCCTTTATAAAATTCTTCAGATGTCACTTACGAATAGTGGTGAATTTGTATGCTCCTCAGATGGAAACGAAACACAAAAATATGAAATTATTATTGGATGCACAAAATATCTATTTTCACTATCGTTGCTGAGCAAAAGTATTTTGTTGGGATTTTCTTTATCACTGTTCGTATATTTTTACGAATACGTGATGTATTTGTGTGGATGGATATTTAAATAAATAAAAAATTCCACCAAAAAAATTGATTTAACCTCCCATTGAGCATGGGCACAAACCGCCACTGCTTTTTACATTCTACGTATTCAGTACCCTCCCCGATGCAGCTAGTCGTATGGTGCTTACTCGGGCCTATTTCTTCGTTTCCCAGTATTTCCATGAATGGTATCCAATTGAAAACCTTTTAGTACCGGCTCCACATTTTGCTGCATTGAAGTAGCGTGTATGCAGTTGCAACACCGTACACGAGTGCCTCGAAAGTGCAATCGTTTCGCTAGCTAGCCTCTCTTGTCTTAATGCTTTTTGGGGCAGTGGGAAAATGTCCCAATTTAAAGATTATAATGTAACAAGTACTACCTGCTCTTAACGCCTCGATGTCATGCTTGAACTAGTGTGTTATTTATGTTAAGAATGGCAACCTAGAAAAAAATTGTTGGTTAGATCGGTTTTCTACTTAGAGATAAGAAATTATTCCCCAATAAATTTTTCGTTACGTGCGATATCCGGAGGCGGATTCCCGATCTTTTTCCTTAGCTAAAGATGGGAACGGTAATCCGTCTCCAGTTCTCTCGGACGATAACGAAAATTCGTTAATTTTAAGGTAAAGGACAATTTCTTATCCGGAGGACCGAAATCGCCACCGTACAATTTTGCATATGGCACCTCAGTGGTGTTAGCAATCAAATCGCTTGTTTGATTAGAGAAGCTTCGTCTATTTTTCGCTTTTTATATGCTATCCTTCACAAGAGCTCTTCTGTCTGTATTGTGTACGTTGGTACGACTATGGGAGCTATATCGCCATCTGGTTTAGAGATTTTGTGAGGCGGTTTAAGAGGTTGATTGTTGGTGCGGACCTTTCCAAGGTCCTGATTAAATGAGGGGAAATATGAAAGGTAATTCTACATGCGCTTCGTTTTAAATAATCATTGGTCCAAGAAACCTCCCGTTGTTTGCTAGCTGTTGTTACCAGTAAAACACTCACACACGACACACACCTACGTTTTGCATGTGAATTTAAAATTTCAATCAATTGTTAACAACATATTTTTGAGCTGACAAACCGCTATTCATTGCTTGGCGGAAATAAATCGACATATATTATTTTCAATAAATCCTCTTTTTTCCTTTTCTCTTGTAGTTAGCGTCTTGTTTTGTTGGAATTATGTAAGTTATTATTTTCTTAAGATTATAAAGAATACGAAACAATCTCTGTTTTCTGTAAGCTTTACCCTCTTGTCTTGAGTTCAGGGGAAAGCACCCTTATCCATGGTTATATTTCTGATGATGTCTTCAAATGCCTCTTATGTCATGCGTCCCAACGTCACATGTTTCAACGCTTGTCAATGCGTTGAATCATCATCAATTATATACGGTACAGTGTACAGGGTTTATGCAATCACTCACTTGGTCAGTTTTGCTAGTCAGTTAGCATTGTGGCATCAGTTGATAGGGCATCCGTTGAGATTAGAGTAATCTTGTGAAAGCATTGATAATCCGAAATCCCACAACATACTTCAAAATGCGTAAATCATTACTACGGACACTGTTGGACATAAATAACTGTGGATTTTAATATAAATATGTTGAAATTCGTGTCGAAGAGTATTTTTGTTGTATATTGTAGCAATTTGGTTGAAATATCGAGCTCATGGGATGAATGTTTCACGAAACGCCACGTATGGTTAGATTGGAAAGCTCTGAAATTGCCGTGTGGGAAGATTTATCTGTGCTGTTCATATTCAACACTGAATAGAGTGGCGTTCTAGTCTCTCTCCCCACCCCTGTGTGTGTGGATAGTGGTTACCCAGTTGATATCCTTCAGATTTTAATTCGTATGATAAAAGCAATTCTTTACATTGTATAGTGATTCGTTTTTGGGGTATTATGCCGTGTTGCGCTACCTCCTTCTTTAGCCAACGTTTCGGACAGCATTGCAGTGTCCATCGTCAGGGCAGATGTGTTGTACCTTTACACTGTAGGTTATGGGCGGTGGCGGCCCGTTACTTTTGGGTATGCTACAGTACTAATATTAAAAAAATCGCATTATTGATGTCGTTGTAGCCGAAAACGTTTTTTTTATTCGAAAATTCTATTTTTTTTGTTTGGGATTGTGGATTGTTCAATAGAAGTTTGAAAATCGTGACAACTAGATTTTTTACATTTAACATTTTAACGAAAAAACACAGATTTTCCCGAGAAGAACGCGAATTTCAAAATTTAAGAGAAAAAAACACGATTTTCCGTATTTTATACACGAATTTCTGGTCTTTTAAAATAAGATTGTATTATTATGCGTAATAAATATTTCACTTCACGTCAAAAGCGCCGCGTATTGTCATTAATTTTTTGATTTTGAAAAATAGGAATAGACAATATATTAAAATAAAAAAAAGCTTGCTTGTAAAAATTTAAATAATCGTAATAATTCCGCCACTTGCTTGCTTTCCATTACCAAAAACATAACATAACGTCACCTCTGTTGAAAAACACTATTTAAAAACACCGCTTTTCCTTGAAATTCCCCAAAAATAACGCGAATATCGACAAAAAATAACGCGAATGTCGACAAAAAATAACACGAATTTCGCTGAAAATAACGCGGAATTTTCATTTCCCTAGACTTTATACTTACTGGACTTTTTATTTAATTATGAAAAATAATTGTTATGGCAGGCTGACTTCCTTAAATTGAAATACAAATTATATTAATAAACATTAATTTCTTTGTACAGCCTCGATCTAGTTAGAGGGACCCTGTTACAAATAGTATATGATTTCCACTCTGTAAATGGATTTCTCAAATTTGCAAAAATATCTTTAGTATGAAGCTTCTCAACGTTTTAATTAAGTTTTAAATAATAAATAGGTAATGCTGGTGGTAACTGTAATATTTGTTCATTAATAATAAGGTAATTTTTTAAAATAATAATGATAATATTATCGATTCTGAAACTAAAATTTGAGACTGTTCGATCTTTTTCTAATTTTTCTGTTTCAAATTTTCGTTAAAGAATTGCTGATATTGTCTTCAATCATTAAATAATAAAGCTAGAAAGTAAAGAATAATTAACTTTTTCTGTTAGCTTTTACGCCAATGGAGCGAATATGAACTTAATACATATTTATTTGGCTGACTTGATCGAGTCGTTTGCATTTGTCTAAATTTGTTTCGAAATTCACTTTATTATTAAAGCAAGCCTTCCTTTGATTATGGATAACTTTGAGTAGGTTGCTAACTTTGACTGAGCTTTTCAATATTATAATACTTTCCTGCCTGAAGAAAGTTTGAAAGTGTCATTGAGATGGTGACTTTTGTACAAATTGTATAATTCCTCATCTGAAATAAAAATAAAAATTCCTTAAATTATTTTACGGTTTATAATTATGTAGGTGGCTATTTAAGTACCTATTTACAAATCTTATAATTTCGGAGGAAATTTTGTTTTGATTTATTAAATAAGAAAAAAGTACCCGCTACTCCGGTGGCCGCTACAAACACACAGACACTCTCCTTTATATAAAATATTACCTATTAGTAAATTAGGATTACAAACTTTATAAATTTGTTTAATGTATTTATTAAAAACTACCTGGATCAAAGTTATAATGTTAACATCATAATATTACTGCGAAAATCCACTTTGAATTAACAGATTTATAGAGCTTATATTTTGTATGTTTCGTATAAGTTGGACTTTCCCCTGAAGCCTAGCAGACCCTTACGTGATGTTACGTAATACGCAGACTTCCAGCGTATTCGTGTCAGTTCAACGTCCCATATAATCATTTGGCAACCGGGCGAGGCATGAGTGGCCAACGCTCACGGCTGTATAGACAGGGGGATACTGGATGCGGAACTTTCTAGCTAAGCTCGACTCAAATAATTATTTCACACAAAGCGGTTAATTTCATAGAAATTGTGGTAGTCACTGAGAGATCCTGATTAAGCCGAGTGAAGTTATTTAACCGTAAATCGTTTTTTTTTGCCACTTTTTTTTGTGTCAGGCTATATTTAATTTTAGAAAATTATTTCTCAGTGAGTATGTCATCTTTGGGATGCTGTGTGGAGATTCATTGAGGTTCATTTCGAGGCATTGAAGGAGTGAACCTGAGTCTTGAAGAGACCCATGGTGCGGGAAGGAGGAATCGCCGGTGGCCGGCAATTCGTTCTACAACGGAGCTGTTGAACTTAATAACGTGTCGTAGAAAATACTCCTTTTATCGTGACAAATGTTAACCGTGCATCGGTGCAGAAGGGATCAATGACGCTAATTCCGAGTTCGGAGCATCTTCTATTGAATTACATGTAGAACAAAGATTGAAATCCGTTTGGTAGGTGAATCAAACGGACCACCCGTTTCTGCATGGCCCAAGAGTCTTTTATTTATTAATATTGTGAGGCTGGGGGGAGAAAAAGATGGGGTAGAGAAAGGTTGGTACGTACCTGGCTTTTCAGATCTGACCGTCAAACACGGCTAAAGCGATTTGTAGCAACGTTTCGATATAAATCATAAATCTTGGCTTTGTTATCACGTAAAAATAATGTTGTGATTTCTCGTTTCTGAATATTGCGATCCATCAAGTAAATTTCCTATTTATGGGTAGCAAATTATTTTTCATGTGGGTAGATTATATGCTGTTATAATTCGTACCATGATATAAGTTGCATGCTCGGAGGATAGTGTTGGAAAGACGGGTAACATATCATACGCTTTTATTGCTTATTTACTGTCATGCTGTCTCGTGTGAAGATAGCCGAGTGTGAACATGGTTGTCTCTTTCATACATTTAGACACATGTTTCCTTACAATGGGTAACGTTTCGATGGTTTAGAGAAGTAGAGAGGAACCGAAAGAGATATGATTGTCAGGAGAACACGTTACGCCGCTAAAACACGTTTAAAATATCACGCAAAAAGGCGAAAACTGGTTTCACCCCTCGGGCCTTCTACAACATAATATCATGTCAAAAATTTTCCCGTTTCACGTTGAATTTGAAATAAAATACTGTTTTTGAAAGCAAATTAATGATTCCTTCAGATTTTATTATAACAAATGATTAAAAATTTACAATTTTGACACAAATGTTTTTGAAGTCGCCTACCGATGGTTTTATCGTGTAAACTGTAATTACCACTTTATACGAAACTATAAAACATATTCAATAAGGACAGAATGTTTCTAAGAATTTGAACAATTCTTCAAATTTCAACGTTCATTTTCGGGTTCTGTGAAAGTCCCACTCAAATTATGTTATTATATCATTATAGGCTAGCTGTTTGACAAAACTGAAATAATAAGAGAACTTGAAAAAATCTTTCACAGAACTTGAAAATTAACTTTTAAATATGAAGAATTTTCGTTTCATATGAAAAAATATTATAAATTTTTCAAACCTTCACAAATATCACCTTATTAAAAAAATAATTAGCATTTTTTAAGTATGTGCCATGCTGGGAGATATATAAAGGGTTTAATAATTTTCAGAAAATATTGAAATCTGTTTTCTTTGGCCGTGTAGAGCTTATAATATTCTTCCAGTATTCCAGTAATTCTTCTCCCTGTACGGAAATATTCCATGGAATTCAGAAGATTTCGCACATTTCCCGTATCCCGTGGGGTTGTTCATATTTCCCACCTCGACATAAGTAGAACGGCATACCTGGTAATACACCTGCCTAGACTGTACCTACACAAGCCCGACGTTGTCCCATAACTAAGACATAAATTTCCACGCAAAATATCCGTACATGTGCGAGCTATTTACGAGCACTCTTGTTGGTTTTATAAAGCAGTTAAGGGGTTATATACAGTCAGGAGGCCCAAAAAAAGGGATTTTTCAAGAATTTTTCCTGAGAAGACTTTTTAATTTATTTAAATAAAAATTCCTACACATATTATGGTAACTTTAAACAGTATTTTAAGAATTTTTATTTTTAAAAATAATAATTTTGAAAGCTGCTGTAGCTGATCTCTAGAAGCTTTTCTCAAAAAAGGCATCTTGCGGTGACCATCATATCTCTGGACTGGATCATCTAAAATGAAAAAACCTTACGGAATTCTTTATAATAATAAATATTCCTCTAAATGATCGAAGGACAGAGCAAAATAATTTTTTTTGACAAAATGGCGGCTTCTCAAAAAAAAAATCGACTTTTTACCAAAATTTTGGCCTTATATTGTTTATAAAAAAATATATATGTATCGGTGAGAACAGGCCTTCGATTAATAACTTTAAAATATACTTAAGGCGATGCACTACGTCGTGTAATATTTTAAATTGAGCCGCTATCAATAATAACCCTTACGTAGATGGCGATAAGGTGTAAATTCCCGCTTAACACCATCCGCCTGTTTTGATTTATGCATGAAAAAAACATGGCCAAAAAGTGCCTTTTATTTTATTTTGTGGATGTTCAGGCATAAATATTTAATCATTTTATAAATGACTTAATTTGCCACATTATACAATAAAATCATAACCGAAAATGGGTTCGTAAGTAGGAGATTTTAAACTTTAAAGCGGTTTTCATAGGCCTTTACATTATTTTTTTCTGGGCTTATAAAAAGACTTATCTAAAAAATATTCGATTATTTCAAAGGCCAAGATGTATTCTTTTTTTTCAGTTTCAGTGCCGGCAACCCGGGCGTTTATTTAATTTCATGGTTGTTTACATTGTTTTCTTTTCTTTTACCTGCCTCACTAGACAAAGTCTGTTCCGAGGCGGGTAAATCACATATTATATTTGTTCCAAAAGAAATGTATGTATTTAAAAAAAAATATATATATATATATATGTATGTAAAAAGACAAAAAGATACAATTATGTGGTGGTATATTAAATATTTACATACATACTTTTTAAATTAAATTTTGTGACAATTGAATATAGATATAGCGGTTACATGATAATTAGTATTGCAAAATTGCAGTTTCTCGCATTTGTTTTATTTCAATATTATATAATTTCGTGAGAAATTGTATGAAATGTTATTTATTTAGAATATTTTGAATATCTGTTCAATATAATATCTATTCATCTTTTATTCTACTCGCAGTATTTAATTAAAGCGTCTGAAACATTTCTAGGCGATCAAATTTTCAAACCTAAAACACATTATTTTTCATTACTACGTATGGCATCGCCTTAAAAAGTTTGTGTTAAAATTTGAGACTGATCGGTTAAGCCGTTTGCGAGTAATCTTGGTCACCGACTTTAAAGACACCGTTTTGAGAAAAACGCTTTTAAAGTTTGAAAAGTACTTTACATAGAGTAAAAAAAAATATTTTTTCAACTTACATCAAGTCGTCTATTTTAGGGCCATTTAATACACCCTCCGCCCCTTCGGCAGCTTCTAATAACTCGAGTTGGTGTTGTCTGCGGACCATACTTCCCTCTCGTGTGCTATCATGTGCTCTGCGGTCGGAGACGGCCACGCGCTGCTTATCTTTTCTTTCGGTGTATGAATGCGCTTTGGGCCCAAGTAAAACCCCTATTGCATTCATGTAACATAATAATGATGTTGTACCTTCATTAAATATGCCAGCAGCATGTATGTATGCTACCGTTTCTACAGTTTTGGAACCGGCCTGAACTATTTTTTGAGAGATTTTCCATATCAGTTGATTGTAGATCTCGTTGTTGTTTTGGGTGAAACCACCCACACATCTTTCTAATAATTTCTCATTGCTGAGATCTGTATAAATGGGAATTAAAGCCTCAGCAAAATGTTGTGCTAATGACGGATGATTATGCAACTGCACCATGACTATGCTCCGACCGGGCACTTCTCGTGTTGAGGTTTTTGTCCGTTGAGCAATAATGATAATATGTGGCCCAGATAGCATTATACATTTTTTCGACGGAATCACAATTTCTCCTAATTGCTAAGCCATAATAAACTGTCAACTTGTCGATAATTTTACCACTAAGTTTGCCTGTTCCACCAAAAGTTTTTTTTTTAATTTTTATTATCAACTGTTAACACATTTTTATTCACACAATATCGGTGTCGCGTGCCCATTCTCTTCTGTACGTGTCCAATACATTCTTTCTTCATAACTTCTTGATCGCCGTAAGGTGCAACTTTTAAAACCCCCAAATACGTTTTGGAGTCACCGTCTCCGCTCTGACACGTCTTTACAAATGTGCGTGTAACTTGGAAAATAATAGCTGGATTGACTTGAAATTTTCTGTGTGTATATTTAAATAAATGTTCATTACGAAAATGAAATTAAAAAAATTGTTTTTTGAAAATTCTAACTGTAAATTCCCCAAGTAAAAATTTGGTAAAAATATAAAAACCTGAAAAAATTGAAAACACGAATTTTCCTACTTTTTGGTTCTCTCTAACCTAATTTTTTTTTGTGTTTTGGTTGGTACAACGAATCTTTAAGGGGTAATTATTAAAAGTAATAATTTCGGTGATGTAACTATGGATTTGCTCTGATTTTCAAAATTGCAACTGATTGTGGAAATGATTCTGTTAAGCGATAATGTAGGTACCAAAATTATTTGATTAATGATAATTCATATTTCAAACTTATTTTGTTTTGCTTAAATTTTTGACAGATGTCGTAATTTTTCAGGTTTACTAACGGTATTCATTCGAAATTTCTGATCGTCGTTAGGAAGGAAATATCTTGAGATAAATATATTTTTTTATAAATAATTTGCACTTTACAAATCCTACAATTATAATATTCCGTAATTTATTAAGGGTCTGCGCTATATCACTATAATATTCTAAGACTTTTTTTTAAAAAGCTTCTTAAACAAACCATTTCTACTATTAAAAAATTGTGTGAAAGTTGTCGAAAACTTGTGCTGAAGTCGTAACCTTTGCAATAAATCATTCGTTTATGACGAAAATGTGATTTTGTTGTGATTTATAAATAACTTCACATGTATTAGTGCATGTGTATACACTTTTGACAGCTTCTTACGAAGCGTCACTGAGAAACAACGACAACAAAACAACGTTTTTAGCGAAAAAAGACAACAGTGAAATCGATAACTTTACAATATCGGATTGACAGCTGTAACTACCGATCATTTTATACCGATTTCCCAGTACGCACGGTCGCAGTATTGATACCCAGACCGTTGTAGATAATGCAAAACCAAACCAAACCAAAATCAGAAACCGATATACCCTGGAAACATTGCTGCATCTCTCTGTCAATTGACATTCCTGAACGTCAGACGGCTAGAAGTTAAAAATACTAGCAACTTGACAATGTCTAATTGAAATAATAACTTTAATATAAATTGGCAGCCCGCTTGTTCTTTTTGATACTAAAAAGGAGTTAATTAGTTCACGAGGTCATTAACCATAGCTAAAAACTTTCGTTTCTCGAAGCTGGAACGGAATCAATTGATCGCGTCTTAGGTGAATTAATTAAGTCTATGGATCGTGTATACGATTTCTTTCAGTTCTAAATGCTTAGTTAGTTCACCCCCACTTATTAATAAGCCAGTTATTTTGCATAACGAACGACAAAGAGTCGTGCATATTGACAGCTTATCCGATACATCGGAGACCGCGCTAAAAGTAGCGGCTTTTGTCAACCGACTGTCGGAATCATATTCTGAGTGTGCTCGCAAATAACCCTAACTGACCATAGATGACGTATTACGTCAATATCTTATTGACAAAGGGGTTTATCGATCGTCCGTGTATGATTTTTATTTTCAACCTTCACCCTGCAGGCTGCAGCTGGGAATAAAAATAGCAGACATCATAATTTTTTTTTCATTGAACTCCATTCATTTGTGAGCTAGGTGTCCGTGCGTTGTGATATAAATGTTTAATTTTGATAGACCGTATAAATAATACAATTATAGCGCATAATATGATCTTTGTATCATGTTTTCATTCAAATTGCTGTAAAATAATTAGCAATAAAAGTTGAAAAGTATTTTTTTACATCGCCGAACCGACAAAATTATCAGTACCTTTCCCTGAAATTTTAACAGCGTATTTTAAAAATCAAAGTATTTTTTTAATCCAAGGGTTGATCTGAGATTATTGCGCCCGAACTTGCCGCTTATCCAAGCAAGATAAATATAATTATCTCTTTTGCTCTTAAAGACGAACGTTGAAAACGGCGAAAAGTTTTTTTCCGGACGAAATCCCGACAGATTTCCCCCTATAACTAACTCACTTTCTTAGATTGCCGAGTGTAGAGTGTTGAGTATTATTTTATCGGTTTTATCAGATTTCTCATACATCATAATATATTTTATTATTTTTACTTTATCTTGAATACCTACCGGGAAAACGTTTCGAATAAACCCAACGTACACAAATTCAGGAAAGTTTTATTTTTTATTTTTTTTTATTTTGTGCGTTCCGCACAAAAGTCCCAACTGCTTCCAACCGTCTAGAGCCAGTTAGAGACTATGGCATGCCCAATTGGGATATGGAAAGGGAAATCTGGTTTCAGATGTGTTTTGAGCGTGTCTATGTGCCGAAGTTTGGTCATTTTTATCTTAAAGTGAAACATTTAAAATATCGAAATTATTTCGGCAAGAGCTAATCAATTTCATTGGCCTTTCTGGGACCTAGGAGTCTTGTATAATGTGACAACAAGTATTATTTAAATTCGATGTAGATAAAATTAAAATTTAGAAGTTAATTTTTAAGTTGTATTCAAGTTCTGTTATTATTTCAGTCCGCTGTATATAATATAAAAACAGAACTTGAATATAACTTTCACATAACTCGAAAATTACTTTGAAACTTGTTGAATTCAATTCAAATTCTGTGAAACAATAGAAGCTCCCGTAATCTATTTCTTATCAATGATAACTATAGCGACTATTATTATTTTTATTTAATTTTCACACCGGTTAAATACAACGCCTGTAGCCTTTGAACACCAAGTATTATGTTCTGGGCATTAATAATGATACATTAAGTTTAGTTTTATAGTTTTTATTTTTATAATATTCACTAATATTATTATTTCATTTTTATAAACAGTCTATTTATTGAAAAGTTCTACCGTTTTATTATTATTGCAGCTTTTTCGCCTTTTGATAATGCCTTCGGAAGGCGAAACAGCTGTCACGCGTAGTAATAATGACCTACCAAAACTTGTTAATAAACATTAATATTATATAAAATAAATTAAATATTTTAAGTAACAAATCCTCTTTACTTGTAAGATCCCAACTCACTTCATGATGGAATGAGAAATTATTCGTACTGCGGATTCGCCGATCAATGGGGATGCGAAAAAAGCTAAACTTGTATTGAAATTGTAAATCTTCGTTTTATCCGGCGCCCGAAGAAAAGTCGTTATAACTTGTAGCACTATTCACAGAATTCTGTCTCTTTGTGAAATAGTTTTTATCTTTATTCTTATTACTGAACCTACGTGATGTAATAAGATTTTTGATATAATAATTCTATGAAAAGAATCTTTTCATCCGCGGTGCTTGAAGACGTGATGAGTTATTTTGTTTTGAAGGGATCTGAAAATCACATTGATGAGAAGAGATTGTATTGAAAGTTATTAATATTGAAATACATCGTTTAATAGATGTGTGAACAGATGCATCGGATTTCTTATAGCCAAATAAAGTAAACCATGTTTTTGATTACCTGTCTATGGCCCGGTATATCAGTTGATTTTAAGCTCGGCTTGGTTGGTCGAGTTTAGTACGCCTTGAAACATAATCTATATACAGGTCGTAAGTCTAGATATCAGCAAAATTACACGTACAACCAACCAACTTGTAAAACCAAACTACTGTCTACGTGAGTCGTATATCTATGCTGTCTAATGTGGTGATCTGCCGTGTCGATCACTCAGATAAGATGTAAATAATAGTCGTTTGGATACTCCATACTATTTGGTTTATTTAGTGTTATTACTAATGTACAGTATTCGAGATGTTGTTGCAAAGAGAGCACGAGTTACAACAGACACGCCTTTTTATACGTCTCGGTCATGCTGTCTCACTCAGATATGCCTGTCTCTTTCATACCGACAGACATACGTTCACCACATCCCTCCACACTTAAATCAGCAGACAGTAACACAACATGATTATCATAATAATAATTATAAAACATACATACACATATTTAATTATTATTTTACAACATTTTCTTTTTTATTTATAACCATGTTGATTCGGAGAGTTGACTGCTGCTTATTTTGATTTCTCTGTCCTTGGTCGAAGGCGCTCCTTCCAGTTCCCCGACGTTGACGCCACGGGTTCACTGGAGCTGGAAGGAAAAAGAGGGTCACCCGTTAGATTGTCATCCGAAACAAAGTCGGAGACATCGTACTCATCGAACGATAGCCTCCTCGTCTCAGACTCAGGGATTAAAATACTAGGGTTCTTTTCCCATGATACACACAGTTTGGATAATTGATCAAAATGTCTTTTCCAGTACATGATTTTATCATTCAATTTAACCTCAATTAAATATAGTTTATTTCCCAAACGTTTATGTACTTTCCCTGGTACCCACTTATCATTGTTTTGGTCTCTAAAATCCCTAACCATAACTTTCTGATTAATCTTAAAATTCGTAGATACTTTGTTATTCCTTTTATAATAGAATTTCTGATTTTCCTGACATTTTGACATTTTCATTTTGGTATCTTTATCAATCACATTTTCCTTTACCTTCCCCCCTCTAGGTATAAAATTATTCAAATTTGACCTTAACCTTCTACCAAACATTACAACTGCTGGCTCTAACCCTGTTGTACAGTGTGGTGCATTCCTATAATCTATGAGAAAACATTCTAACTTCTCATTATAACCTGACTGAAATTTTTTTTCTAACAATATTTTCTTTAAAAAATTTTTACACGTTTTGACTGCATTCTCTGCCAATCCATTTGATTGAGGATGATTTATAGGTGTTGTTAAATGTTTAATGCCATTTCTCTCGCAAAACTGTTTAAAGTCTGCTGACATGAATGCTGCTCCATTATCAGAAACTAAGGTTTGTACACTACCGAAATAACTGAATAATCTCTTTAAGATTTTAATGGTATTATCTGAGTTAGGTGAATTTACTTCCACGCAATCCAACCATTTTGAGGTTGAATCTATGATTACCAAAAAATATTTATTTCCGATAGGCCCTACGTAATCTATATGAACCCTACTCCAAATTTCTTCCGTTATCGGCCATGGAGTTAACTCACTCTTGGGTTGTGATGGTTGAATTTCCGCACAAATTCCGCACTCTCTAACTAAAAATTCAATTTGACTGTCAATCCCTGGCCACCAAAAATAGCCTCTAGCTAGCCCTTTCATCTTGGCAATCCCTAGATGAGATCTATGCAATAAGCTTAATATCTTATCCCTTAAACTTATTGGAATTACTAACCTATGGTTCCAGAAAATACAATCATCAATTATTGATAAATCGTTCCTTTTTATCCAATAAATCCATTTGCAATCATCCTTATTGACTTTATTTGGCCACCCTGTTCTAAGATAATTTTTTATCTCTAATAATAATTTATCCGTATTAGATTCTGCTTTAACTTCCTCAACATCTATTGGCATCTCGCTATTATTTTTGAATAAACACAAAATTCTTGAATCAAAGTTATTATTTTCCTCAACAGGATCTCCTACAGGTACGCGAGATAAGTAATCCGAACAATTTAATGTTGATTTTACGTATTGAACTTTATAATTGAAAGATGAGAGAATTACACCATAACGTTGTAATCTATTACAAGTTAAAACAGGAATTCCTTTTTTTTCACCAAAAATTCTACATAAAGGTTCATTATCTATTTCTAGAATGAATTCCCTTCCGTAAATGTACTCGAAAAACTTCTTAAAAGCAAACACAATTGCACAAGCCTCGAGGTCTAAAATTGAATATTTCTTTTCCGCTTCTGTCAGTTTACGAGAAACAAAAGAAATAGGTCTTTGTAAATTATTTTCATACACATGTAACAATGTTGCACCCAAACCTTTCGTTGAGGCGTCCGTAACTACCTTCAAAGTAACATTTGGATCGTAATGTGCTAACACTCGATTATCACATAAAATTAATTTTATTTTATTAAAAACTTTTACGCAATCTTGATTAAAATCAAAATTCGTATTTTTTTTCAATAATTTGTGCAAAGGATCTAATAACATAGACATATTTGGCACAAAAGATCGGTAAAAATTTACCATTCCTAAAAAACTGCGTAGCTCTGATAAATCTTTTGGTTGCGCGACTTTACTAATTGCGTTCGTTTTATCTTCCATAGGTTTAATCCCTTCCTTCGAGATTTCAAACCCTAAGAAACATACCGATGAAGCGTTAAAATTGCACTTTTGAATATTTACGCACAAACCGCAATCTTTTAACCTATTAAGAACTGCATTTAAATTAGCATTATGTTCCTCTATCGTTTCTCCTGTAACCATAATATCATCCAGGAAAACCGCTGTTTTCTTCAAACCTTGTAGACATGAAGCTATAGTTCTACAAAATATTGCCGGTGCACTGTTAATCCCAAACACTAGCCTAGTGAATTTAAATAATCCTAAATGTGTAGAAATCGTAGTATATTCCATACTTTCTTCGTCTAGTTCCAACTGTAAATAAGCTTGACGTAAATCAATTTTTGAAAATATTATTCCGCCCGAAATTTGTGATAATAAAACTTCTATCTTCGGCATGGGATATTTGTCAACAATCAATTGTGGGTTCACAGTACATTTATAATCCCCGCAAATTCTAATGCTTCCATCGCTTTTAACTACGGGCACGATAGGAGATGCAAACTTGCTATAACTAATCGGAACTAAAATTCCCTCTTCCTGTAAACGGTTCAATTCCGTTTCAACTTTCGCTTTCAAAGCGAAAGGAATACTTCTCGGATTGCAGAATTTCGGTTCTGCATTTTCTTTCAATTTTAAATGAACTTTAAATTTATTGAATCTACCTAGTTTACTTGAAAATACCTCCGGATATTTACGCACTAACGTATCGACACTATTATTGTTTACGTCGTGAATATTATGCGTGAGTATTTCACTTTTCAACTGTGAAGAAACCGTCTCGAAACCCGTAAAACCAATGTTAAATTCTTTTACGAAGTCTCTACCTAGCACAGTGGTTGAACCATCCTTTACAACACAAAATTCCATTATTTTAGTAATACCATTGAAATTAATTGACAAAATTAAACATCCAAGTAACTGTAACTTACAATTATTGTAACCCTTCAGGGTTAAATTCTTCGGCTTCAATTGTACATCTTTAAAATGTTCCCAATAATCTTTATCCGATAGGATCGATATTCCTGCACCCGTGTCAAATAATCCTTTTATGATGATACCGTTATTAACTTTTAACGATAAATAAATGGGATCGGTATTTCTTGTTAACCTTGAATTTATTTCACTTGAATTCACAAACACAGATGAAACTTCCTCCCGTTTTTTTTCGCGACAATTTTTACTAAAATGTCCCTTGTTTTTGCAATTAAAACACGTCACGTTTTTTAATCTACAATTACTGGAATCATGATTATTTAAATTACAATATTTGCACTTCAACTGTTGTATACGTTCTACTGATTTCTTTCTGGGAATTGTAACATTTTTGTCTTTCGCCCGCGCCGGTGAAGTAGAATAATTCCTACCTGCACTACTGTTAAAATTTTTCTTACTTCTAGAAATGAGCCCGACACTCTCGGATTTAATACACGTAATATTTTTATGAAATGAATCCATTCCCGATGCGCACTCTAATGTACTTTTTAAAGTCAGCTTCTCTGCATCTAAAAACATTTTTTCTTTAATACGACCTTCTAATAAACCAGTCACAAAAATATCTTTTAAGTTTTCTTCCAGTCTGCTTTCAAATTTGCAGAATCTTGTTAGACAACGTAACCTAGCTATATAATCATTTATAGATTCCCCAACTTTTTGTTTCGCCGCAAAAAAATTTCCACGTTCCTTAAACACATTCTTTGAAACACCAATGTGGTTTCCTAATAACAAAAATATATTTTCAACCGATAATTCTGTTATTTTTTTTGGAAAACATAAATCTATCAGTAGATTAATCGTGTCTGTGTGTAGGTGGGATATTAAAACCGCCCTCTTTTTATCCTCGGATTTAAATTTGTCATCATTGACGAGGATCAACTGCTCAAACTGTAGCACGAACGTCTCCAGCCCGTCCCTAAGGTGACAAAACCTGGGTAAACCCACTCCCTCCATTTCCACACAGATTACCAATAATCAGAAAAAACAACAACAAACAGCACTCAACTCACGAATCTGATGATTGATGCTGCCGCCGATCGCCGCCCTTCCGCGTCCGACCGTCTTCTGGCTCCGTCCGGATTCCTGGTCGTCCTTCTCGTCCGGTCACCACCGCCACGCCTTCCCGTGTCGGGTCCCCGTACAAGCTGCCTGGATCCGTTTTTCATCCGGTTTCTCGGCTGCTGATTCCTTGAGCTCAGCGCCTTGAATCTCCTCACCAGTTCCTTGCCTTGATGCTCCTTCAATGTCCGATACTGTCCGTGAAGCTGCCCCCAAATTATTTTATTTTTTATGCGACAATAATCCCTTCCGCGGTGCTCGGTGGGATTATAACCAAACTATGGTTCTTTCAGCTGCGCCTACTGTGGTTCTTCCTCCAGGAAGAATTTAATGGCTGATCAGCTTCCTTTTTCGGCTGCTCCAACTGTAGTTCTTTCAGCTGCGGCTACGGTTCTTCCTCCAGGAAGAATTTTGCGGCCGTTCAGCTTCCTTTTTCGGCTGCGCCAACTGTAGTTCTTTCAGCTGCGGCTACGGTTCTTCCTCCAGGAAGAATTTTGCGGCCGTTCAGCTTCCTTTTTCGGCTGCGCCAACTGTGGTGATCTGCCGTGTCGATCACTCAGATAAGATGTAAATAATAGTCGTTTGGATACTCCATACTATTTGGTTTATTTAGTGTTATTACTAATGTACAGTATTCGAGATGTTGTTGCAAAGAGAGCACGAGTTACAACAGACACGCCTTTTTATACGTCTCGGTCATGCTGTCTCACTCAGATATGCCTGTCTCTTTCATACCGACAGACATACGTTCACCACATCTAATGTCATCGCGCGATCGTGTATCTTGGACAAATGTCAAATGTTTTAGGCGATTTCCCCACTTCAATCAGCACGGTGCTGCTATATGCGAGGCTACTAATTTTAAATAGTATTTTTTTTGCCAGATCGTTTTATAACTTGATTGTATTGACTAAAATACTGCCATCTATCGAAGACAGTTTCAAATACGCAAATTAGTAGCTGTCCACAAATTAGACCAAATCTCGTGAGAGGGTTAAAAACCGCTTTGAATTTCGTCATTCCGAGCTTTAAATTGTAGTATCAAAATGCCCGTATCTTTTCATAGAAAAATATGTCAATAGTTTATAATAATATAAATAATAATTTCATCCTAGTAATATTTTTAATCTATCACTACACCTACCAAACCATAATATTTAGCACATGTGCCCCTAAAATTGCTTTTTTTCATTTTTGCTGTCGACTTAACAACCTAATTCAATATTTCATCCCCACATTCCAAACCCTGAATCACCAATATTCAAAACACTCGCACATGAGTAAAAAATACCAAACTTCAACCATTTTGCTCCCCGACTTAAAAGGATAATCTCCTTTTGTGTGCGTACCAAGTAACCATTTTTTCTAGCCTTTAAGTTTGCACAGAGAACGGGTAGAGATACACCAACCATCAACCTTTATTATTCAATTCCCTTGATGTAAAAGACTTGTCTCTTTTGGTGTGTGTCTCCCAAAAAATGTGTTACATAATCTACCCTTAAAGTTGGCACGTTGAATCCTGAATTCAGTGAATTCAATCCTTGTGTGTAACGACGGGGGATAGCAACCCCTTGTGCTAAAAGCGCCCCTTCATTATTGCCACTGGAGGGTTGAGTTGGGGTGCATAATGTCCCTGTGGAGTATAATGTTTCAGATGCGCGCAGCACTTGTCAATTCTCCTGGCACTGTTCACAGAGCTTTGTGTCAAAATCAATGAGATGCGTAATCTCTTGTTACTTAATTTTTTGTAAAATTTATGAGCTCATTTTAATAATCTCAATGATGTTTATTTTTGTATCTTGGTGTTCACGCAATACCAACTTCTTATCAATCATAATTTTGCATCCAGCTTTAAAATCTTCAGCCAGCTTTAGTGCGCCCTACTGTCGAATTTGGCAGCCATCTCTGGTCCGGAGCCCCTAAATACCTGAAAAAAACCCTAGACTCTGTGCAAAAACGGGCGGTCCGTTTGATAGATTCCCCAATCTTAACAAACGGACTGCAATCTTTAGAGCACAGGCGTCAGGTAGGTATGCTGTCCTTGTTCTATCGGTATTACAATGGAAGATGCTCTGAGGAACTAGCGTCATTGATCCCTTCGGCACCGGTGCGTAGTCGGGATACACGCCAAACGCGTGCCCAACATTTGTACACAGTTGACACTTGTCACATGAGAACGGGTCGCTTCTACGATTCGTTCTTAGGTTCAACAGCTCGGCTGTGGAACGAACTGCCGGCCTCTGTGTTTCCTCCCTCCTACAACATGGGACTCTTCAAGACCCATGTTCACTCCTTCCTCTCCACAAAAAGACCCTCCACACAGCATCCCCAAAGATGACATAGGCCCTGAGGGAAATTATTTTCTTCAGGGCCTCCTGTGTGGAGTTAATATAAAAAAAATAAAAAAATAAAAGTTTACATCTTTTTCGAGAACAAATGAACACGATACTTAGGGGGTATTTCACTATCTCTGATTATGTTCTGACTAAGCACTAATCCGCGGATTAGTCATTTTTTCGTTTTCACTATATCTGAATAACGCTAACGCTCGGGTTAAAGTTCGATTTGACTAATCAGTGCTCGAACTTCACGTTAGGCGCTATTCCTCGAATCAAAGATGGAGTCAAAACATTCCGAGTTTGACAGATGAGAAGTGAGTCGAATTTTGTTGAATGAATTTGAATGCTTGTATGATCCATCCTGAATTATTTGATTGTGTTCAAAATAAGAAACAATGTATTAATTCGACACAAATCTATCTAAAATGACCTGATAATCAACATAACATAACCAAAAAAATGCACACTTCGCGGTGTGCGGACTGTGACGCATGACAGCCGTGGCAGTAAATGGAGTAACTGCAAACATTTTGCGATGTTGCCAGACTATTTCGAGTGTTATCTATCCGGAAGCTCGAAACAATGGTGAAACAGTCGCCGTTGAATAACGAAGTTATTCTGATCTTTAAAGCCAGCCAACGGATAGCTAGTCAGATATTTAGCCCGACATAGTGAAATACCCCCTGAGAGTATCCGCCACTCTGGAAAGTGCTTCAAATGTACTATTTTGTGAACGAATACATCGTGTGTCAAAGGGTATGTATATATTTGCGAACCGTACCATGAATTACGGGAAAGGAATGAATCAACTGCACACGGCGTTTCGCGCAATTTGCGGTTGCTTTATTTCTTTCCCAGTTTAGGTTCAGTTCGGCAGTTCGGCTCGCGGATGTATACGTAGCATTACATAACACTTAAATTGAAAATAATAATGTTTGGATCATCTATATAGAGCCGTTTTCACGAGAAAATCACCTCAAGCGCGCTTTACAATTTATTTTATATATTTAACTTATACCCTATCACTTAGACTTATAAAAATACTTAGATTTAAAATAGCATTTGTCAAGAAATAGGTTCTCCCTCAATCGAAAAGTTATAAATATATTTTTAGATTTTAACAATAATGCACATACACATTATTATAATAAAAAAAATCTGATGTGGTTTTCTCATTTATTATTTATGTATGGATAATGGATATGTTATCAGTCTCGTAGAGAAAAAAAGGTTTTTTTAATAATATTAGAGTTACGCAATATACCTGGGTTCAAATCAAATTTATTTTGAAATTATTGACTTGTGATGAAAGATAAACCTGTGAAAGTTTAAAAATTCCAACTTTCCGATTTTCTTGAAAATGAAATTTGAAATCAAGTTGAACCATTATATCGACTACAAATGTGATGTGGATTCACCAGTTTCCCGCTTGTACCTCCAGTTTCCGGACACCGTGTACATATAAATCGTATGTAAAATATAACTTAAGTTAATTGACATTTGTCAAGAATAGGTTGATGAAGATAATAATGAATTCAAAATTTATAGTAATTGATATAAAAGCTGCAATTTTTGACAATAGCGCACAAAATATATTATAATTATTAAAAAAAATTATATGTATTTTACTTGCTGACGTGTACCCGGCCTTTCTCGGGGACTTTTAAAGGTATACAATTCCGTAGTACATTATTTTGATGTATCTCATGAGGTTTAGTCAGCGTTAGCAATGTAGTGCTTGAAAATATATTTTTTACCACTTGATTACAAAACATCGACTTTTCTCTACTTTCTATAAATTTTATATCCATGTTTTATAAATAAACTTTTCGGAAGATATTCTATAAATGATAGTGAAATCCCTATCAAAATTCGTTGCGTAGTTGAGAAGAACTAAGCGCACAAACAGACAGACGCAGATAGCGACTTTTTTTTATACTATTTGGAGATATTCACAAACATCATAGAGAAAAGTTTTGTTTTGAGTTAAGTAACACACCTGAATTTTACATTTGTTTTTGAAATAATTAACTTTGTGTTGAAAGGTTTCTATTGAAAACCCGATAACTTTGTGAACATAAAGCTATTGGTTTATGTAATAACCGATGTTCACAAAGTTATTGATTTTTCAATACATTTAATTGGTTTATGAATATTAAAAGTATCTACAATAATTGTAACTTTCCATGAGTTAATTAATGATCTTGTTACAAGTTGTTTATTTTGTAACGCGCTATTGAGGTACACTGCCATACAAATTATCGAAAATTTAATTAAATTTGTAATATAATTAGTGGATTTGAAAATGTTTGACAACTTTTTCCGTTCATGGTAATACAAACCATATTATTCCCTTTAGTTTGCTATTGGAGGTTGTATGTATAATGAACTTAATTAGTTTATATTTGCCAACATTTCTGAATTGTTGTTTGAAACTTTGTTTTTCATCAATTTAAATCTGTTTTTCATCTAAACTGTATCAGATCGCCTTCGTGATTGCGTGATTACGCTAATTATCTACGAACACGTAGGTCGCGGGTTTAAATTCCGGCGTGCGCAAGTAAATGTTATTTGATATTTTTTTTGTTATTTCACAATTATTTATTAATTTAATATAATATGTAGTGTGTTTGCGACACTTTCCAGAGTGGTAGTATCACCCTGGTGAAAGATCACCGTTCAGAATCGAAAGGTTGCTTGAAATGTCTTTAGCCTTGTTTGGTGGCCAGCTCTGATTATACTGGTACTTCCACACCTTCCTAATCTCCGTCTCCTTCTCCTCTCCACTACCTTTAGCCTCACAAAATAGTCCAATTGAAGATGCCGTAGTCTCCCTGGCTCCAGACGATTGGACACTTGTGCGGTTCTCGCAAAAAATAATTACTATCGTCGTAGTTACCCGCGCTTTATGTTATTAATGAAAAATGACGCTCGTTGGAAAACTACAATCACTATTACCAACGTACACTTTGTTCTCCATTTTCTTCCTTTTTAATTTTCTTACATCTAGACAGTTCTCCTGCTTCTTTTTAAATAAATCTGCTCATCCCAGTACCTACTCAAGGTGTCTGTATCGTAGAAGTTATGTTTTATTTTAGCTGCGTCCATATGAAGAAAAAGATTTTGACGATCCGTTAGTGTTAATTAAAAAAGGAAAAATTAATTCAATAGGTATAATTAAAAGTAATTATACTTATTTTAAGGAAGGGTTAAATTCAAAGAATTTTAACAATTCTTCAATTTTTAAAGTTAATTTTCAAGTTCTGTAAAAAAATCATGTTTGTTTTTCAGTTTTGTGTAAAAACTGGCCAATAATTTTATATTCACAGAACTTGAATAGGACCTTTACAACACTTGAATAATTAACTTTAAAATTTCATGATTTGTTCAAATTCTGTGGAACAACCCTTCCCAAGACTTCCCTTTCGAAAGAAGTAAAAAATTCTTTATTGTAAAGTAATGAGCGGTGAAGATCCCTCAAAAAATACAGACCAATATGAAAGAACAGGATGCTTTATAATTTTTTTAAAAGAGGTGATGAAAAATGTGAAGCGTAATGTTAAATGTAAGTAATTTAGAATCTAAATTAGTTTCAACTTAATTAGGAAAAGAAACAACCATTGACGTCAGGGGAAATGAAAAAATGCACACAATTAGTAATTAGGTTCTTAGTTTGGGTTATTTAAATAATTTACATATTTTCCATCCTTCCAACTTGCCCTATTAACCACTTAGAAGCATGAAGAAATAATTTCCTTTACTTTATTAATAAATGTCACAAAACCTAAACAATATAACACATTTAAAGAAGTTAATAGCAATTACGTCATTATTAAACAATGTGGGGGAAAAAGATTTAAAAATACCCCACAGAATAAGAAATCTATCGTCACTATTATTTTATCAGAAAATCGGTTTAACCGGTAATAAATCATTTTAGTATTCATCAAATAAAAATTTGGGAGGGGTAAAATAGAATCATATGAATAATAATAATAACATAGCATTTATATAGCGCAGTTTAGATTCATTTCACTTCAAGTCGTCTAAACGTGGTAGTACCATAGTTTGAAAATGGACTTGAAAGCCGAAACAGCTGTAACAATAATAAAACCAAAATACTAGCAGAACTAAATAATAACATTATTAAATTTGATTTATATTGAATTAAAAAAATCAAATGGAGTTCTACGAATTAAATAGAAAAACAATTAATAACCTATTAACGGTTATCGTCAAACGGACGAAACATGAGCCGCGTGAAATTTTTAACTTTGATTAAAAAATGGATCTTTAAGGCAGCCTATTCCATCTTCCCCAACGGAAACTGTTATTTCTTGTAGAAATAATGTTGGAGAAGGAAGGAAACTTTACTTTTAAGGGGACGGAACGAATTCTCGTGGCAACCGTTTTAGAAATCAGCTCTTCATCCCAATTCTATCGTTAACAATTAGTTCCTCCACATTTTTATCTCCAACATCTAGTAACTACAACCTGGAGTCGGCAACCTTCATCATTTTAACTAGCCGTTCTACGCTTTGCATCATTAGTCTAGCCTTTCTACCCCGACCCACCCCTTTCCTTAACCCTCCTCTAAATCCCCCCACCCGCCCATTTGTACTCCACACCCGCTGGGGAGGAAAGCAGTGAGAAATGTTCATTTTTTCTCATTAAATCTTTCTTTAACCTGTAGCGCGCAAATGTTCCAGTTTGTAATTCCACGTACAAATGAGAAGCACGTCAAAAGATTGAAATCATTTTCTCGTCTCGTTAAGTGTTTTGTTACAAAGTGTTCCATTTTACTATGTTAAAGTTTTTTTTGCAAAATGTAAATTAATAAAGTGTAATGTTTTGTTTATATTATACATTATATGTTCGCCTATATTGATAACATACGCGTGTGCCTTAAGTTGTAACAATATGTTGACTGTAATATTTAGTAGTAGGATAGAGCCTTAGGAAGTATACAACGCCCTTGAGGTGATTTTTCACGAAAACGGCGCTATGAAAATCATTCAAATTTTATTATTATTATGCATAGTGAATGTTAGAAGACGCCGAGGCGCCTGACAAATACTCGAGTCGGGCCACGTCAAGTCAGAATAACGGTGTGTATGAGACGATGCGATAAAGCTTTGTGGCGGTTCATCCCATCTGCATATCCCTCGGGAGAAACTGCGTGATGGTATCGATATAATATAATCTGTTTAATAGTTGCATAGTTGTCCGTAATTGCTAATCTTATTTTATTTATATTTTCTTGTATCTCACGTAATTGTTGTTGATTTTTAGATCTCTTGTATGTCTTTAAAACTGCATAATTACTGTTTACTTTTATGAGTTTTCAGACTTACTAGCATTTCCAAAAAAAAATCCTTATATTCACTCATCAATTGTACAATCAACGTGAATTTCTATATGGGACGTGTGGGATTGCACTAACCTCCCCAGATTGAATATAAATTATTATTACAGAAATGAAAGAATATCTTTGTTTTAAACCACTTTATTAAATTTATATACGTCGACCGGTTTCGGTTGAACTCAACCTTCATCAGGACAGTACAAATATAAACTAAAATATAATACAGAGGAAGATTATTAAGTAAACAATAAAGAAAGAGAAAGTATATAAATGTGAGGGAGAGAGCATCAGGGCAGCGAAGTAGGTAGTGGGGTCGGGGAGGGTGGGAATTACCCAGGGAGAAAGGAAACATCTTTAAAATAGGGCTTTTAGTTAGTTCTATCTGTTTGTTTAAAATTGCGCAATTATTTTTATTTTTATTTGCTTTTGAGATTTCCAATGATTCTAAATTATTGAGACGTATTCCTATTTTATTTTTATGTTGTATTTGAACTCCTGTCGTTCTATTAAATGTATGATTAGTATTAATTAGGTGTTCGGCAAATTCTGAAAAAACCAGTATTTGTTAAAACACCTGACATGTTCTTTTACTCGAATATTTACATTACGCGCGGTTTTACCAATATATATTGCCGGGCAATCGTTGCAATTAAGTTTGTCTTCCTCTGTATTATATTTTAGTTTATATTTGTACTGTCCTGATGAGTTCAACCGAAACCGGTCGACGTATATAAATTTAATAAAGTGGTTTAAAACAAAGATATTCTTTCATTTGTGTAATAATGTCAAGCCACAAAGTGTTTGCTTCCTTCGATAAAAATTATTATCATTATTTATAATAAATAGAAAAATGTGCGGAAAATATTGATGTCAGAAATTTTTCTACTATGTCAATACTCACACATTTATTTTAGATGATTAAATCATATGAAAGCCCAGACACCCAAGTGCGTAAACACTATAGTTTTATAAGTGTTAATAGGTGCTTCACATTGTTATTAGGAGAGTATTGGAAGAAAGGCTTTTCTCCAATAAACACTTGAAAGAAAACAGAATAAGAGAACAATAGATTGTTCGACCATTTATTTAATGTAAGTATTATTATAGTACTACACATTCTTAAGCAAGTTAAACCACGTAGGAAAAAATACAGCCTTCGAGAAAAGCGAACCTTTTAATTGGTAGATGCTTGAATTGACCAATTAATTGGTTTCGTCTTTGATAGGAGTGTCTTGAATAATAATTAACCATCACTCCATTTTCCCGCATTAATATACGAATTCGATAAACCTCCCACAACTATGTCTTGGCAACAAAACTTCTTGCTTCATTCTTATTCATGCATCGTCTCATATTGTGGTACATGCTCTAATAGGCGTTTTACACGAGTATTTTTGTATCCAGTTTCCATATGACTCGCCTCTTCATATGTATTCGGGGTGAAAAAAGAAAGAAAAAAAACACATTATTTTGCATTACTTCGCCGTGTGTCATCTTAAATGATAGTTAATTCATATTCCTTTTATCTTCGTACATCTTCCACTAACTGTCTATGAAACCGCTCGATTGCAAGTTAGTTAGTGATGTGATCACTCGTAGCAAATAGCTTTGTAAAGCGCTTCACATTAATGGTGCCATAATATTAACAAAGTAGGTATTATAAGTAACCTATTGATGCAATTATGTAAGTTAGTTAGTCACCCAAAATATCGTCCCGATGAAAGACCATCGTTCAGATCACAAACGTTGCTTGAAATGGATTTAGCGGCTTGTGGATCTGAACAGCCCCTTCCTATCCCCACAACAATACCTTTAAGGTAGAAACACACTGGGTCGACGTACGCAACGTAAGCAACGCATTAAGAGATCTGGACTAATTACAAATCATACATTTTCTATGACGACACACTTGTCACACGCAACACAAACCCACCCTTGAATCGCTACGCCGATTTGGGCTGTCGGCGTGGGACTTGTAAAGATGGAGGGGGTGGTGTCACGCCTTTAGTCTTGCAACAATCCCGATTGGTGATGCCTTAGTTCCACTTGCTTTGGACAGCTGGGAGCATTTTGGATCGTTGTGAGGTATTAAAATTTTTAATAGTATAACAATCTACTAAATGTATAACAATCTAGGTACTCTAAAGATAACAGTTATTCAACACTTTTCTTAAGGCGAAGAAATGCAAAGTAACGCAAAATAGGGTGTTTATGGTTTGATAATTTGATGGATTAGAAAAGTCATAGATGCTCTGTTTAAATTTTCTATATCCGAGCATTTTTTATGTGTATTTATATAAGCCTAGAAAAAAAAACTATCGGACGTATAAAAAATGATTCAAAGTGAAAAATCTACCTTTTCTGGCATGATTTGTATAGTGTGGAAAATTAAATTCTTTAAATGATGATCCCAAAACATTTTTATATTCGTGTCTGAACTTCACAAAGTTTTTCGCACAAAGCAAGAAGGCTTTTGATGTTAAGAGAAAACTTTTATCATGATCTGCGTGATTTCGTCCGATTTCGAATGCGAGACGTCGAGGAGGATCACCTTAAATGTGGTCAATATGCGCCTTTTTTTGGTTCGTCGGCCTTTGTCGTCCCCGTGTCGCCTCCCCTAAGCACCCATTAGAATTATAACGACAGGAAACGGGCCCTCATCGCGGGACCCGAGAACAGGAAGGGATGAGTTCCTTGACTTAGTAAGTACTGTTATTATTATTTGTTTTTAGACGAATAACCTAACGAGGGTGTTAAGTAAGGTTCGTTATGGCCGACAAATAAAAATAACTTTATTTGAAGTGGCCACTTACCCACACTCGAGAGAAATTTTCCCGAAATTTCGATTAAGGCTAAAGTGTTTTGGAATTTAATCAAATGGATTTTGGTGTTTGCAATACTGTTTTACTATTTTTTTATTTTATTTTAAAGACAAAGACAACAGATACAGACAGTAATCTTCTATATAAATAAAAATGTCAATGTTCGTTTGTTCAAAATTTTAAATCTCCGAAAGTTCTTTACCGATTGCATTGAAATTTTGAAACAACGTTGCATTCGAATACGTGTGTTTTTATATAGATGTCACCTGTGACAGGTAAACATATATATTTTTTAGAAACAGCGTCATCTGATGGACGTGCTGCTGTTTCTTTATCTGCACAGATAGACTAATCCACAACAATGTGTGGCGGGCTATAGCTAGTAAATAATAACATATTTAACATTAACTCTTCGCCTGCATTTTATCCTTTTCTCTAGGCACCAGATAAATAAACCCTTTTATGTGAATAAACATTTTTACTTAAATTTCAAGCTAAAAAAACTTGAGAAAATTATGCTTCACAGAAAATTTAAAGGGCACAATGTCTTTAAATAAACGTTTAAAAATAATTTTGAATAAAAGGAAAAGGAAAAAAAATCCTAAAAAGAGTATTACACAGAGAAATGGAAAAAAGTCCATAAAGTGTAAACAAAGTAGATATGTCGAAAAAAATGTGTTTTGTTTTGTAGTTATACGGCTTTTAACTTTCTGCTGAAATTACCTATTGCATATATCATAGATAATGTATGTATGTACCTTAGTTAACCCCTCAAGTTCGGAATAATAATAATAATAATAAGTGTTTTATTTTCTTTTTTTTTGTGTAACAAATAGATATAATGATATCCTCACTGGGATCTCCCGTGCTGAGGATTTCATTTACATATTATGTATAATTTAATTATAAGAAAATTAATATTACATCAAAGTTACAAATAAATTTAATTATGAACAAATATCATGCAATATATATTTTTTTTTTATTTCTTTTATTTCTTTTTATTTAGGAAGCAAACAGTCGTACAGTAAAAAAATATAACAATAAACATTCATATGTTCTAGACCAATTAAGTTCCATTAAATTAAATGTAGATTTAGTATTTTTTACCTACACAACATATTAAATGGCAAAAAATAAACATAATAAAGAAGTACATAACTATAAAAACAAAAAGAAAAAATACAACTTTTCGCATAGTTATACTATTCACTACGGGTGATAATAATGTACTTTTCACAACAACAAAAAAATTGAATAAAATAAAAGTATTTTAATTTATTAATTTATTAAGCTGAATTTTATATGATATTAAGTTATGGTTGAAAATGTCTACATCTCGTAAGGCATTGTGAGTTTCACAGATACGTACTATTACAGAGTTTTGCGCGTATTTGGATTTACAATGTGGTATTCTAAATAAATCATTCGATCTGGTGTTTTGCTTGGGGCAACGAAATGCAATCCTTTCTAACAGATATGATGAATCAACTAGGCAGTTTACGATTTTGTGTAAGAATAATGCATCAGAGATTTTTCTACGTTTATTTAAAGTGACAGGGACAAATCGATGGTCACTAAAACGATACGATAGGTGTTTCATAAATTTGTTCTGAATATTTTCAATGCGATCAATATATGTTTGATATTGAGGATTCCAAATTACTGAGGCGAATTCTAGTTGTGACCGTACATATGACATATATAATAGAATTAGGGTGTGTGCTACCGTAAAAGGTTTTGTAATTCGAATAATGAAACCCAATTGCTTATAAGCTTTTTTTAGAATATTTTCAATATGATCCCTAAATAACATTCTAGAATCTAGTATTACTCCAAGATCTCTTATTGTTTCTACTCGTTGTAGAGGTACATGGTTTAGTTTGTAAGTATAATAAATTGAATGTTTTTTTCGTGTAAAAGTAATAACATTACATTTATCTATTTTTTTTTTTTTTTTTATAATTATTTTTTATTTTTAATAATATGTTTTACATGGGACATAATTCATTTTACATCATTGGTTTTTTACTACTCTTCCATTGAAAGCATTTGCTTGTGTATGGAAGGGGAGTGTACATAAATGTTGTTGTTAGTTAGTACTTAAATAATTCATTGTACATAAATGTATGTTTGCTGTAATATTTCTTTGGAAAGTAGTGAAGGATAATATATTATTTATTAAATTTTTAAAAAGAAAGGAAGCTATGGAAAACTAAGGATATTTGTGAGATTAATTAAGTGACAGTAGTTTTTTTTTTTTCAGAATATTTTTAAAGTGTCTCTTGACAGAGAGCAGTATTCGGGTTTTATCATTAATGCTTCTGATTTCTTCTGGTAAACGATTGAAAAAAGTTCTTCCCTGGTAAGTATAATGATGTTGTGCAAAAGACGTATTTAGTTTTGGGCATAGAAAAACATGTCTAAGTCGCGTTTTGTTTTCATTTAAAAATTGATATTTATCTTTTTCTTTTATAATTTGGATTAATGAGTTTTTAATATATAGGTCTTTAAATGTAGGTACTTGAAATTCTTCAAACAGGCGTTCTGTTGGGTAGTCAAAGGATTTTTTTAATATAATTTTAATAATTGTTCTTTGTATAATTTCAATTGGAAGAAGGTTACATTTATACGCGGATCCCCAACTAATAATAGCGTATTGTAAAGTGGATTGAACTAAGGCATAGTAAATTAAATATAGATTTTTTATCGACAGAAAGTTTCTAATTCTTAAAAATATATATATTAATTTTCTAATTTTGTTTACTACTTGACTTATTTGTTCTTTCCATTTCAGATTTTTATCAATAATTACTCCTAGATATTTAATTTTATTTGTTGTTTTTAGTACTGTACAGTTTGATTTGCAATAGTTTTGGCTGTGAATTTTAGTATTATTATGTATGACAATGTTAAAATTTTTAGGAGTATCATTTGTATGTATTGCAAATGGAATTACAAATGTCTTTTCATTATTAAGTGACAGTAAATTAGTGTCGAAAAAATTCTTGAGCGTGTTGATGTCTTCCGTGGCCTTTAATTCTACATTTTCCCAAGTCTTATCACTTATTATTAATACTGTATCATCGGCGTATGACGTAATTTGACCGTGTAAAGGTTGAAAAAAAATATCGTTTACATATATAGTAAATAGAATTGGTCCAAGCACTGTACCTTGGGGGATTCCAAAGCTTGTAATCTCTTGATCACTATTAACACCATTGATTTTTACTAATTGAGGACGGTTTTTTAAGTAGTCGGTGATCCATTTAATCGCGTTGCCTTTTATGCCGATATTATTCAATTTTTTTAATAGCATCTCATGGGATATGCTATCGAATGCCTTTCTAAGGTCAATAAATATACCCGCACATTTTTTACTTTTATCTAGTGATTCGTAAATGTATGAAGTTACGTTAGCAATAGCATCTTGTGTGCTGAGTGATTTTATAAAGCCAAACTGGTTTTTGTGTAATATTTTATTATTATCTAGAAAATTTACCAATTGTTTTTTAACTATTTTTTCAAAGATCTTTCCTATATTAGAAATTAGACATATTGGGCGATAATTCGTTGCTTGATGTGGATCTCCAGATTTGTAAATAGGTGAGATTATTGTGGTTTTGTAGTTCATTGGAAAAATTCCATTTGTTAAACTTAAGTTTATTAAATGAGTGATAGGTTTTATTAAGTGAGGTTTCATAGTTTTTAACATGTGTGTCGTAATAGAATCAAAACCGGGGGACGAACCTCCTTTCATATTTTCTATTATTTTCGAGATTTCACATTCTGTTGTTGTTTCAAACATTGAAAGTATATTACGTTTCTGTATATTTTTATTTTTATGGTTTTCTTGGTTTGAAGGCTTATGAATATTTTTCGCAAGATTTTTCCCAACATTTGCAAAGAAGGAATTAATTATGTTTGCACATTGTTTAGGCTGTATATTGGCATCTATAATTTTTTTATCATGTTCAATGTACTTAATGTTTTGTGTTTTTTTTGTATTTTCTATGGCGAAATTAACAGTTTTCCACATTTGTTTATGGTTATTTTCTGAAGATAATATTTTATTTTTAAAATACTCTTCTTTACTTTTTTTAATATAAGATGTTAATTTATTTTTATATTTTTTATAGAAAATATATGCTTTTTCATCTTGGGGATTTTTTAAAGTTATTTTGTAAAGTTTTTCTTTATTTCTGATAGATATAATAAGTCCTTTGGTAATCCAAGGTTTTAAACATCTTAATTTTGATTTTATGTGTGTTGTTATCTCAGTTGTCGAATTTTTAATGTGTTGTGACATAATATTTTCGAAGTTAGTCGAACAAATTTCAGTATCATCACTGTTTAAAACATTATTCCAATCTTCCTTTTTTAATTTTTCAGAGAGAATAGTCATATCTATTGTTGATTTTTTGGTTAATAAATTATGTTTTTTATGTTTAATATTATTATTATACAGAAGTAAGCATGAGTGATGATCAGTTATGTTAGTTTTCCAAACAATTGATTTTATTTTGTGAAGATCTTTAATGTTTATATTTGTCCAAATGTGGTCTAAACAAGATGGAGTATGTTCTTTTATTTCCCTAGTATTTTTATTTATGCAAGATATAAAATTTTGTTCAGTCATACAATTGATGTATTCATTTTTGTTATTATTTTCTATTTTTTCATTAATATTAATGTTAAAATCTCCTACGACGAAGCAAAGTTTATTTTTTAATTTTAATAATATGTATTTGAGGTCATTAATAAATGTAATAATACTCGAGCCATGCGTTCTATAGATAGCTATTAGATGGTATATGGATTTGCCGAGTTTGAAATGTACTTCGATGCAGTTTACTAAGTGTATTGGATGTTCTAATATGTTAACAATACTAAATTTATTGCTTGCAAATATTATTATTCCCGAATTTTTATTGATGTCTACTTTGGTAGAAATATAGTTGTACTCAGGTAAGTGGTAAGACGGTGACTCACGATGATGTTTAGATATAGTTGATTGTTTTTGCAATATTCCTCAATTTTACCAAGGTCTTCTTGTAATTGGTCGCAATCATCTATGGAGCTAATACATTTATATAATTTCATGTCATCAGCGTAAAATAGGAAACAAGAATTACTAATAACACGATTCATGTCGTTTATGTATAAAATAAACAAGAGAGGCCCTAGATGGGAGCCTTGCGGTACCCCTGAGGGAATAATTATAATTTGTGACATGTAACCTTTTAAAGCAACAGCTTGACTTCTATTTTTAACATATGAAGAGAACCATCTCAGAAGATTTCCACATATACCAATCTTCGAGAGCTTGTTTAACAGTATGTCGTGATTAACTTTGTCAAAAGCCTTAGAAAAATCTGTGTAGATGGAATCTACCTGTTTCCCATTATCCATAGAGTTAAGAACAAAATCAGTAAACTGTCCTAGGTTCGAATCAACAGATCTGCCTTGAAAAAAACCATGTTGATGCGGGCTAATAATAGTATTTTTGCATGAGTCAAAAAGTTGGTTATACACGATTTTTTCCAAGATTTTACTTAAGATACATAGTTTAGAGATAGGTCTATAATTTTCAATGTTGTGTTTGTCCCCTTTTTTAAAAACAGGTGAAACAAAAGCTTGTTTCCAAATGGTAGGAAATACACCTTCTTTAAAAGATTTTTGGAACAGTAGTGTTACAGGAGTAACTAGTGTTTCAGCACAATTAACAATAAAAATTGGGTGTAACTTATCACAACCGGCACTTTTTTTAGTGTCCACATTTTTGAGATGTTTTAACACTAATGGTGCAGTTATATCAATTGAATCAAAATTAATTGAATTTATGGTAAAATCATTACTTGTATCAACAATATTTGTGGAAGTATTAATAGTAGTTTTATCGGGGATAAAGACAGATTGGAAGTAATCGTTAAAAAGATTGCAAATTCGTTGACCATCACTTGAGGAAATGTTTTTGTGATACACGTTATTAGGTACTTCAGAAGATGACTGTTTTGATTTCACAAAAGTCCAAAAATATTTCACATCTTTCCTTATATTTAACTCGGCTTTCTTTATATAATTAGTATAACACTCTTTTTCTGTTCTTTTTTGGCGAGTCCTGAGTAATGAGAAGGTATGATAATCTGAGGGGTGTGAATAATTTTTAAACTTTCGGTGATACTTTAGCTTTTCTTTGATGATTTTGATTAGGTAGGGAGTGTACCACGGGGGATATTTGGGAGACAGATAAATGGTTTTTGATGGTACGTAGTGATCAATAGCTTCATTAATAATTTCGTAGAATTTATCAGTTGCTTCTTCCATACCCCTTGAAGAAAAAATATTCGACCAGTCAAATTGCTCCAAAAACTCGTTAATCTTGACGTAGTCAGCTGAATTGAATAATAAGACTTGTCGTGGTTGATGTATTAAATGAGGTTCGTTTTTTAGTCTTATTTCTATTTTGAAAGATTTGTGATGCAAATCTTCAGTTAAAAGGGGTGGAATGCAAGGTTGTAATGAGCAGTTATGTATATATATATATTTTTTTTTATAATTTTAAAATAAGTAAGATGTTTTTTGATATATATATATGAAGTGTTTTTTGGTATAGTTATATATATGAAATGTTTTTTGGTATAGTTCAGTTGATTCTGTTTTAGTCTGTGTTTGATTTCAGTAAATTTTCTATTTCAGATCTTCCTATGTTAAGTATCCAGCTTTTTATTTCAGATTTAAATGTTAAAGTGTTGAGGTTTTTGAGTGTGAGTGGTATTTTGTTGTAGAGTTTAATACTATGATATAAGAAGCTTTTTTGCCCAAAAGTTGTATTAGTAATTATTTGTTGGATAAGTTTTTGATCACGAGATCTAGTGTTTCTATTGTACGTGTTTGTTATTTCTTGTGTTTTGTGCTTATGAATGTAAATGAGTATAGTTTTAGAATATAGTTGTTTTATTGACATGATGTTAAGATTGGTGAAGATTTCGTTAGTGCTAGTTCTTACAGGAACTTTAAGTATAATTTTCATTATGGCTTTTTGAGATTTAATAAGTGGATTTAGTATTTTTTTTTTTTTTTTTTTTTTTTTTTTTTTTTTTTTTTTTTTTTTTTTATTTTTTTATATATACAATAATATTATTATTGGGTTTATAAAAACAGTTTATTTTTAAACAAGTTCTGCTGTGTAATTATTATTACGCGTGACAGCTGTTTCGCCCTCTAAAGGCATTATCAAACTGTGGGTAGCCCACTTACAGACGATACATTTATATTATTTCTAGGTAGGTATTTTAATTTCAATTACTGATTTCTTAATTGATTTCTGTGTAAAAATGTTAGAAATTATTGATGGTTATTACCCTAGTAAAGTTTCCCCAATTAGTGTAATGTTTAAATTTGACTGAATGTCTTAATGTTAGTTATTCCCAAACGATGACTCATAGGGTTATTTTAATAGTATAATTAAGTACTTTAATGTGCACTCGTATTTGCAATAGGTTTGAAGATATCTAGTAGGGGTGAACGAATTATATTGGTTTGTTCATTAATTAGAATAACTTTCGGATTATTAGAATTTTTGTTAATTTCTAACTGCTCTAAAAGATTCAGTTTACGGCCTTTATTTTGTACGTGTAACGGAGTTGGTTTATTATTATCATTAAGTGAGTGATTTTCATCTAGGAGATGTTTGGCAAATTGAGATTGTATTTTATTATTATTTTTAAAAGATCTTATATGTTCTTTGAACCTAGTGTTAAAGGACCGGCCCGTTTGTCCAACATAAACAGCGTTGCATTCATCACACTGGAGTTTATAAATGCCACTATTTTGTAATTTGAGTACCTTACTTTTTGAGTTTTTAAGAGATGATCCTAAGTTGTTATTTGTGCGGAAGGCAATATCTAAGCCACATTTTTTGAGGACTTTGGCAATTTTATTAGATGTCTGTCCGATGAATTCTAAACACCCGAATTTATTATTCGTCTTATTATTAGTCGCTGGGTAAATTGATTTAAGGTTATTTTTGTGTTTATTATTATTAATTATTTTTTCGATGTCTCTACCCTTGAAGCCATTATTTTTAGCAATAGTTAGGATTGTATTTTTTTCCTTCTCGTATGCTTTCTTGTCGAGTGGGATGTTAGTAAGCCTATGTACCATTGAGTGGTAGGCAGATAATTTATGTGACCATGGATGTAAATTGTCACATTGTCACATTTGCTAACTCCATCAACCGTAAAATCTGCTTTACGGTTGAAAGAGAGTGTAATAAGAAAATTAATTTTTTAGACCTAACAATCGGTAGAGACAATAATAAACATACGTTCGAAATTTTCCGTAAGCCTACGTTTACAGATACGACCATTAATTATAAATCTTTACATCCATGGTCACATAAATTATCTGCCTACCACTCAATGGTACATAGGCTTACTAACATCCCACTCGACAAGAAAGCATACGAGAAGGAAAAAAATACAATCCTAACTATTGCTAAAAATAATGGCTTCAAGGGTAGAGACATCGAAAAAATAATTAATAATAATAAACACAAAAATAACCTTAAATCAATTTACCCAGCGACTAATAATAAGACGAATAATAAATTCGGGTGTTTAGAATTCATCGGACAGACATCTAATAAAATTGCCAAAGTCCTCAAAAAATGTGGCTTAGATATTGCCTTCCGCACAAATAACAACTTAGGATCATCTCTTAAAAACTCAAAAAGTAAGGTACTCAAATTACAAAATAGTGGCATTTATAAACTCCAGTGTGATGAATGCAACGCTGTTTATGTTGGACAAACGGGCCGGTCCTTTAACACTAGGTTCAAAGAACATATAAGATCTTTTAAAAATAATAATAAAATACAATCTCAATTTGCCAAACATCTCCTAGATGAAAATCACTCACTTAATGATAATAATAAACCAACTCCGTTACACGTACAAAATAAAGGCCGTAAACTGAATCTTTTAGAGCAGTTAGAAATTAACAAAAATTCTAATAATCCGAAAGTTATTCTAATTAATGAACAAACCAATATAATTCGTTCACCCCTACTAGATATCTTCAAACCTATTGCAAATACGAGTGCACATTAAAGTACTTAATTATACTATTAAAATAACCCTATGAGTCATCGTTTGGGAATAACTAACATTAAGACATTCAGTCAAATTTAAACATTACACTAATTGGGGAAACTTTACTAGGGTAATAACCATCAATAATTTCTAACATTTTTACACAGAAATCAATTAAGAAATCAGTAATTGAAATTAAAATACCTACCTAGAAATAATATAAATGTATCGTCTGTAAGTGGGCTACCCACAGTTTGATAATGCCTTTAGAGGGCGAAACAGCTGTCACGCGTAATAATAATTACACAGCAGAACTTGTTTAAAAATAAACTGTTTTTATAAACCCAATAATAATATTATTGTATATATAAAAAAATAAAAATAAAATGGAGTTCTACAAATTAAACTTAATAACAATAAATAATGGATTTAGTATGTTTTTATTTGCACTGCCCCATCCGATAATACCGTATTCTAACAGTGATTGGCAGAGAGCCATGTAGATTTTGATTAAGTCTTTTTTAATGAGCACATTCCTGATAGTTTTGAAAAAATAACTTAGTTTTTTAATTTTATTATCTAAATAGCTAACGTGATTGGTCCATTTTAAATTTCCATCTATTTTTAGACCTAGATACGTTATATGGTCAACGTTTTCTAATGAGGGACAATTACAATGCTCATTTAAGTGATGCGGGCTATGAATTTTCAAGTTAAGGTTTTCTTCAGAGTTTTTTGTATTTTTTATTTTGAAAGTGATGAATTTGGTTTTATTAGCATTTAGTGTAAGTGAATAGTAGTCTAGCCATTTTTTAATCCTGTTTAGTGTGTCTTCTGCTTTACTTGAAAATTACATTACTTGCCACAAACATCATATTCCACTTGAGCCTCTGAAGGGCAGGTCTTAGCGGTGCGTCCGTACATTATTAAAGTATTTTTTCAATAATGCGGAGATTTGCGATTTGTTCGTCGTTGAAAAGAGAAATAATTATTCTTCTCAGTTTGTCTCAAATATTTTTACTTTAACCATAGAAAAATAAAAATAAATTACAAATCGGCTGGAAAGGGCATAAAAAGTATAGTGATTTTTTTTTACTAATTCCCTACACAATTTCGAAATTACGAATTCTTTAAAACATTAGGAACGTTTCGAGGCAAAATGTTTCGGTAAGTTTTTTTGTTAACATTTTCGTGTTTGATATTTCTCTTTTTACGAAAACTTAAAAATAAGAAATGATAAATAATAAAAAATATACAGCATGTTTAAAATATCTCGGAAGCATTCCGAATTTTCATAAAATTTAACCGTAATGACCAATTATTTTAAATATGATTTATAATTTTCACGGCCAAAAGTATTTTTTTTATTTGTTTTAACACATCTGCCCTGATGATGGACACTGTAACGTTGTTCGAAACGTTGGTTAATGAAGGAGTTAGCGCAACACGGCCTAACTCCCCAAAAACAAATAACAAAAATTATTTTAAAGTTACATGGTTATTTTTTACGATGACAACAAAGCACTTATCGGGTCGCAGTTATGTGTTTATTGTCATTCCGATAATCTCGGACAACTTGAGAAAATGCATTCGAAGAATCGGCGTTTCAATAAAACACTGAGTATTTTCATCTAGCAAATATTTTCAGTTGTAAATAAGAAATACTACTCCAAGGAATTTTGCAGCACTTTTCGAGACTTGCTTTCCGTACCTTCATTTTTTTATTTCTCAAATGGATTTTCCCGCTTCTGTCATATAAAAGTATTTTCTTCACTCGCTACCAATTGAAAACCAATTACTTGCATCAATCGGATATTCAAAAATACCTGAATTTTTATTTTAAAATTCGTACTTACCTACCCCTGTAATGCCACTGAAAAATGGTTCGTAATGTTTAGAATAATTTCGTCATTATTTTTTAATTCATATATTACTAGTTTCAACTATAAATACAGTCGAATTCTCATGATATTTATGTGGGAATCAGACAGACTTTGGTCGTAGTTCAGTCCTTTGTTGAAGAATTATCCTGACCATAGCCAGCTGGCTACCGCTACATTTGAGAGTCAGACAGGCTCTGGTCGTGGTTCCCTGCTTTGTTGAAGTATTATGCTGACATTAGCCGGCTGGCTACACCGCTTCATGTGGAAGTCAGACAGGCTCTGATCGTGGTTCCGTCCATTATTGAATAATTGTGCTGACAGTAGCCGGCTGGCTACCTCTTCAGCTTTTATTCAATCAATATAATATTAACTGTTTAACTACTCAAACACGTTACTACTGAATAATATTAATTAAAAATTCCTCTTTACCGCTACCGCTAACGTGTTTTGTCCTCCGTTGAACTCCAATATTGTTTCATAGAATATAGTCTCAATTCGCCTTCTTTTGAACTCGATCGCTTTGTCAGCGATCTTGGAAAATTCCTCCATCCAGGTGGTAGTCACCGGTCGTCACTCAGTGAATTCTATAAATCAGTGTATGGCTTTTTGAGTTGGATGAATTCGGTAAGGCTCCTTATAAATGTAACAATAGAATTTACAAAATAAAATATTAATGTCAAAGAAAACAGAGAGAATATTTTTGTTCAAAAATATTTCATATTAATAACAGTATCTAGCTAATATCCCTGTGTGCATCCCCGGTGCATCAGCGGACGAGATGCAGCACCCGTATTAAAGACCCTATGGGCCATTAGGCTTAAACGGAATGCAGTGCAATGTGCAACACGGGACCTATAGTCGCTGCTGCACATGGGGCACTACTGCACACTGCACTGTACTGGACTCAGAGATGGCATTCGGATCATTGCATGGGACAGAAGTGACTGTCTGGGGACAATTGAACGTTTATCTTTATTGTGTTTTATGAAATGTGTTTTGTATTTTTGCTTGGTACATTACATGCTCTGAGAATCTCGGGATAAAATGAAGCCTTCAACGAAAAGGTGGCGTAAATTAAAATATATACAGGTGTATCAGCACGTACCCGTCAGACTTTATTCGGCGCTTCCTATGCATATTTGGAGTCAAACATGTAGATGTCATTGTGCTGTCCGGTGACATTTTTTCAATAGATTTTTTTTTTCCATCACACGTCGTCACTGAGTACATCCTAATGCTCCACAAGCACGCTGTCTCGTTCCAGGGAACTCGTTCAGATGAGATGGAACGCGAACTGCAGGATCCGTTGCGACCGTGTGATGATGTGATCGTGACGATGTGTGATGTATTAATACATATTTTTATTTATACTTAATTTCAAAACAAATGTCTTCGGATAGCAAAATTACATCTAAATTTTTATCTCTAAATATGCTCACGAATCAATGGTTAAAGTCTGTCGGATACGTGCTGATACATCCTGTATAAACTAAGTAACAAATAACAAAGATTTTTTTATACACCGCATTTAGCTGGAAGCCATTGGGACTATGGCATCCTCGATTGAGGTATGTTGAGAGGCTGAAAGGAAGGTGGAGGGTAAGAAGTCTAAATGGCGGTTTTTCACCAAAAGTGGGTAGATCAACCAAAAGTAAAAATATTATCCTGAGATATCAACGACATTTTTGTAATTTATGCTTGACCACTTTAACGTTACCCTTACTTTTGCTCCAAGAGTTTCAAATGTAAAAAAGAGTTGTTTAGCAAATAATTCCCTATTATTATCAAGAAAAACACCAGTTAAATACCTTTATGTTTTAATCCTGTACTATTTAGTATATGTAACTACCTATTAATTTAATAGTTATGCTAAACAAACAGCAGTTAACTTTACGTCTTAATCTATTATTTTGTACTTTCTCTCTATGTTGTACTAAATATATACGTAGACTATTATATGCAATGCAAACACCAGTTACATCTTTATGTTTTAATCTATTTTTATATTATTTTATTTTTAAATTTTTTATTCTATCTATATGTTTTAATCTTTTATTATTAAGTATTATATTATATTATTATTTTAAAAAGTATCCTAAACAAATATCAGATAACTTTGTTTTTATCTTTTTTTAACAAAATATTATATTGACTGTCCTAAAACAGAAATTCTTCCTAGTTGGCAGTGAAAACATTTTACAAATATGTAAATGTATATAATCCTGTACTAAATAAATAAATAAAACTAAATATTCCAATACTTTCATCAAATCACCGTCGCAATTCATTACATTTCTGTATTGAGTGAGTGATAAGAAGAAATTTAAATTCTACCAAAGTGAAATTATTAGCAGGTGAAAGCACTCGCTTGTTTGTTTAAAGTGTTGAAATCCCATTTATTTCCCCTTTATTGTTAGCTTCTCTGAAATCTCCGGGAAACCGCAGGCTCCGGGACTGACATTTGTTATTCCCGAAGCCGGGGACGAGATGGTATTGCCTACCTACCTGGCCCACACCCATACCCTTAAAACTTACCCCTACAGCTTACACGAGGAGACAAACCCACCTGAAATTGTTTCAGTGTCACTGAATGTATGTGACCCGGATTCAAGTTCTCGTTGGAAGATGAAGAAAGGAAAGACAGTGATGAATAATTTATAATTAATATTAAACAGTGCATTAAAAATGTGTTGTAATGCTTTTGAGGTGTGTATATTGAAGGATTATGCTTCTATATTGTTGACAGTCCTCACAGAATTTGTTAAAGTATTTTTAATTGTGTGCAGGATGTATTCAATTTTCCACACTTGAATATTGTTTGCGATAGTGGAAGACACGCTCGGTTTATAAACAAGAGTTTTTTTTCTATCGTTTTAGCTATTTTCATATTGTGTTGTTAATTTTCTATTTCTAAGCTAGAACTTTCTTAAAATAGCTTTATTTTTCCCAATTTAATATTCTTCAAATGCTTTATCTCGTTACTAATGATAGACTAGACATTATAACAACTTATGTTTAACAGATTGCAGTCACCTGAGATTAATACTGTTAATTGTTTATTAGAAAAATATAGATACTGTTCGCACGCAGAGGGCATCATTATTTTAATAATACATATGTATATTCTTTAATAAACGTGTTTAGGAAAGGAAATTTTATCATGGGCGGAACAACAGTACAGAGATTTGATAAGAATTTATCTTCCTAAATGTGATTCGTCCCTCGGTACAAAGTGTGATTAGGATATACTATAAGCAATACAGGAATGCTTCTTTCAGGTAGGTATATTTAATTTAAGGGTATGAGTCTAAAAGGGTAAGTTTTTTGGGCTTGGTATACATCTTGGAGGGAGTTTATTCCAAGCCTTAGGCCCAGATACTCCGAAAGCAAGATCGCGAAACTTGATATTTAGCTTGCATTATGTATCTTGATATTTTGGTTCCATCATTCTGCTTATATCTGATGATGTTGCTGATCTAAGAGTTGATTGCCTCAGACCAATATTTTCCGGTACGCATAGTTCAGAGATGCGAGGTGGGGTCAATTCATTGATAGATTTAAACACCATCCATCACAATTTGTACTGGATTTCAGGGCAATTTTTTCTAATTATGGTAGCCATGGTCCTATAAACTCCAGATAGTGAAAATGTTGTCATCATCATCATCATGGAGTAATCCTCAACACTTTATAACATTGGCTGCGGTCCTTCGCCATTCATAATCAGTCCTCAGTCCTTCCCATCATCCTCTAATCTCTTCCGCGGTCTTTGTATAGGTCGCTTCCACTAGGGCATCCACTTTATTATAATATTTGGCGTCCAGTGACTGAGTGAAAATATTGTATGCTTTAAACTGTTACAGCAAAACCGTGCTTCTAGTATACATTTTTATTTAAACTCCCTTTTCCGCACTGTTGCAGTGTCTGTTGTCGCTATCCCCCCTTTCAAGTTCCCGGGAATATTACCTACCCTACCTTGCCAATAACCCATCCCCCTTTAAGCCAACGTACAGCCTCACCCGTCTTCCGACGCTGCAATCTCTGTCAGTGTTAGCGCGAGGGCTGTATTATTGGCAGTACGTTTATCTGAGCTTATCGTTATAGGGTTTCCGGTCCGTGGCGCTTTTTGCTGCCTGTGTCTACCAGGCGACTGCTCAGTGCTCGCTGGCATTATAATCTCGTGCTGTAATAATAATGATATTGTCATGGCAGATCGTTTTTGTTGGTATGATTAGGTGATTTATTATTTTTGGTGTTAAATGTTATTTAACACAGGTGAAATGACTGTCACATAACATTGTTATACAAGTTATTTAATTTTACCAAGTTACGATGATTTGTTACAAGCGTATAAACTAAATTTCAAATTTATTTGAAAATTTCGTTTCTTGAACGATCATCATGATCCTAGTTCGGTAGTCGCTAGAGCTCAAAAACTAAGCAACATGCACAAAAAATACAATGAATAAAGATAACATAATTTCATTCTCTCCGAAATTCGGTTTTTTTATTTGGTTAAAAATGTTTGCGATCATTATTATAACTCATCGTATTTACACCTTGTTGATTTATAAAATAATACCAGTATACTTTATTTTTTCCACTCGTTCTCTATCCTCTATTTTTTGAAGACATAGAACTTTTCTCAGGCGAGGTAGTTGTGTGTAACATTTCTAAAAAATTTCTATTTCTAGACTCCACGGGATACTCCGAAATGGCAATTGAAATAATTCTCTGTTAAAAATATCATATTATAGGTATTACTTTATCGCTTGTCTGAATTCTCCAAACTAACAATACAATAAAATCCCCTCACAACTGAAACTGTCTGATTTGTCATTATTCGGTCCAAAAATGGGAAAATGCTTATTAGATTTAGGCAAGACAGATTTGTAAACATGATTGAAAAATATCATCTGATATGTTTACCAGTACATAGTTGTATCGTCGCTTTTAATGTTTTTCTTTCAAAATTTATTTCTTTTCTTTCAATTTTTTCCATATTTTCCCTTTTAATCGCCTTTGGTACATCACATATTTCCGACTTTATGTCTGGGTTAAATCTTCCCCACAGGAAAAAACTAAACCCTTCCCCACACTTTTCCACGAATGATCATCTAGTCAATCCACATTATGCAAGTGCATTACATAAGCATAATAAATACAAAGCAATACAAGAGCAACACGTCAACTCACCAGAGATCAAATGGAAAAATAATACACCGACTCCAGATATCTTCATATCAGAGGGTTCGGCTCGGTAGAACTCCTAACTGGACCTATAAATCGTACTGATCCCTCAGTATAAATATTTAAAAAATCTTTCGTAATCCTACATGTATTTAAAATGACTGACTTTTACATTTTTATATATTGACAGATCTAATACGCCCAAATTTTGAATGTGAGAGCTAGGTATAATGCCAGTAGCCGAAATAACAAGTCGTAATATTTTTATAGTCTGAGAATTCCAAATTCTTTTAATCTCATTTCCTAAATCTGTGTATTTTCTTATTTTTTCAGAAACAGATTTTTGAATAATTAATAATAATTTTTAATAATAATATCATTTTTTAAAAATTTACATTTGATATTACGTATAAATAACAGAATTGAATGCCATGCATATTTTTTTGAAGAGGCCCTGCCTAGTTAGATACTAATACATAAACAACAATACCAAGTGTCACAGTGAACACATATTTTTTTTGCTCCACAAAATTTAACAGTAAACATTAATCTAAGGACTCTATGTAGTGATTTTTATTACAAAAACTCAACTAAAATCTAAACTTAAACAGTGAAATAATAGTTGCAGCTGCCTAACTGGTAACTCTTTATTTATAACTTAATATCTCAAATCTCAACTGTCACCAGAGCGCATTAGACACGCCATAAACAAACAAACGCCATACAGAAGGAAGTACTACTGACATACACATTCAGAGTATCGAAGTGTGCAAGTGAATAGCCCATCTAACTTGTCACAGACAACTCAAGTGCAGGGTTGTCACCGCTATATTATATAAAATAAAATTAAATTTTTTTATAAATTCCAACTTGCAAGATGAGTGCCACAGATGCTCTTTCTTATATCAATAAAGCGAAAGAAGAAATTAGTGCTCTATACAGTAACATAACGGATCCCGCTTTAAAACTAACTAAAGATCAGATGACCAAACTACTCAATAAACTGTCCAACCTCTCTGGCACTATGTTGGATGTAGGTGTAAAAGTTGGAATTCTCGAGGGACAGGTCAAGTCGTACGAGCACATGGTCTCTTCAAAATTGATAGATTCAAACTCATCACAAGAATCCACAAACTCATCAACTGTATCAATGTGTGAAGCTGCCGATGAGCTTGAAGATAGGAAAAAACGGTCAAAAAACATAATTATTTTTAACTTCCCTGAAAGCTCAGCCAGTTCCCATATAGAAAAAAATACTGATGATACAACGAGAATCTTAACCACACTAACAACTCTTAACTCATCCATCACCCGAGCCAACATAACAACTTTTCGTCTGGGAATCACAAAACCTGACAAACCTCGACCTCTTAAAGTCATCCTTGACAGTTCCATCCAAGCCATAGACATACTGAAGAAAAAGAACAATATAACCGAATACCCCGGTATTAAAATTTATTCAGACCAAACCCCAGCTCAAAGAAACTATCTCACCAAGCTACGCTTAACACTAGAACAAAGAACCAAAGATGGTGAGATTGGACTCACAATAAAATACAAAAATAATAAACCTGTTATTGTAAATAGTAACACAAAAAACTAAAACCTATCATGGCTTACTATCAGAATATCAGAGGCTGCCGCACAAAACTTAATGAGCTAAGATCATCGATTCCAATCCATCCCTTTCATATATATTTCCTGACTGAAACTTGGTTGGATCCGTCCTTTAACACAGAAGAACTAGGCTTCACTTCACACAACACCTACCGCTTAGATAGAAGTACCGCCACCAGCACCAAATCAAGAGGAGGAGGTGTATTAATATCAGTCACCAAATCTATAACTTCATCCAGGCTAAAATGCAAACACAAAAATATAGAACAAATTTTCCTACTACTCAAGACGAACCTAGGAAAAATCATTCTTGGATGTGTTTATATTCCTCCCGGATCAATTACACAAATTTACGTAAACCACATTGAAGATGTAGAGGCCCTCAAGCTCAAATATCCGGAAGCTAGAATGCTGCTAATCGGCGACTACAATACTCCCAATATAGACTGGATTACCCATAGCGATAACTCAACAACTCATTTTAATACATCTGCTAATGCTCGTGAAATTATAAATATGTCAAATTTCCTAAGTCTTAAACAAATTAATAATGTATACAACTCTAATCACCACTTACTAGATCTTGCATTTAGTAGCGATCCTTCAGTAAAATTATGTAAATCCATAGACCCCCTTCTTCCCGAAGATTCCCACCATCCTCCCTTAAACATCACCATTACTAACAACTTCCTAAACATTTACTCTAATAGTGTTCCTAAATATTCATACAATTTTGCAAGGGCAGATTATCCACTGATAACAAAATACTTAGAAAGTACAGACTGGTCTTTTTTAGACAAAAACACAAATGTTAACCAAAATCTTGAATCTTTTTACTCCATCATCAACACGGCTATTGAAAAATATGTTCCCTTAATTCAATTCAAACCATCAAAGTTCCCCAAATAGTTTAATAATGACTTAAAACACTTAATAATTAACAAAAAAATCTGGCACAAAAATTTCAAAGAGAGCAACTCTATCTCAGACTACAAAATATTTCATAAATATAGAACTGACTGTAAAAAGCTCTCCAAAAAATTATATCAAACATACATACTCAACACAGAAAAGTCTATTCCTTCAAATACCAAAAACTTTTTTACACATGTAAACTCACTAAGAAAAAACAAACCTAGCCTACCAACATACATGTATTTCGAAGGGAAAAGTAGTAGTGATACTAATGACATCGTTAATTTGTTTGCCGACTTCTTCAAAAATGTTTACGATAATGATATCCCAAATGTTCAACTTCCACCCTTTCATCCAAAGGAATCGGTCCACATTCCCGCTTTACATATAAATGTTCCTGATGTTATACGCAAAATAAAAACACTCGACTTAAAGAAAAAAGCGGGTCCTGACAAAATTAGTCCTGCCTTTCTAATTAACTGTGCATCAATAATAGCCAATCCACTATGTCATATATTTAACCAATCATTAAATTCTGGCTGCTTCCCCGACCTATGGAAAAATTGCTATCTAACACCTGTATTTAAAAAAGGCGATATTCATGATTTCACTAATTACCGACCCATCTGCATGCTCTCAACTATCCCCAAACTGTTTGAAAAACTTATCCTCGATAAAATCTCCATACATATTAACAACATCATTGTAACTAATCAACATGGATTTATGCCAGGCAGATCCACACTAACAAATCTCTCCTTATATGAAAATTTTATAGCATGTTCACTCGAAAACAAAACCCAAGTCGACTCAATATATACAGACTTTGTAAAAGCGTTTGACAAAGTTAACCATAAAATTCTTCTCAATAAACTTAGTCAAATCGGAATTGAGGGTAAATTATTGGAATGGATAAAAAGCTACTTAACAAATAGAAATCTACAAGTAAAAAATAATTCTAACCTTTCACACAAATTCATAGCTACTAGCGGTGTACCCCAAGGGTCACATTTAGGCCCAATACTGTTTCTCCTTTTCATAAACGATATTGTTACTGTATTTGATAAAAATGTAGAAGTGCTACTTTTTGCCGATGACCTTAAACTATTTAAAATTATAAAAACAATAAATGACTGTATTCAAATTCAATTAAATTTAAATAAACTTCAAGATTGGTGCAAAACTAACAAACTTTATCTCAATATTAGTAAATGCCACATTATAAGATTTTTCAGAACAACACAACCCCTTAACTATCAATACAAAATAAATAATGTTTCTCTCGCCTCTGTAAGTGAAATTAACGATCTCGGCATTACTTTCGATTCAAAATTTAACTTTCTTTCACATGTAGAAACAGTCACCAACAAAGGATTAAAAATGCTCGGCTTCATTCTCCGAAATGGCAGAGACTTTAAAAATATTTCAACACTAAAAATCTTATATGCCTCACTTGTTCGAAGTCAAATCGAATATAATTCTCCTATTTGGTGTCCTTACTTTAAAATCCACTCCGACTCTATTGAAAAAATTCAGCATAAATTCCTAAGATACATTAACTATAAACTCGGTCTACCTATAGAATCAATAAATTACAATCACTTGATGAAAGAATTAAACTTACTTAAACTCTCAGATAGAAGACTTATTTCCGATTTGACTTTTATTTTTAAAATTGTCAATGGTATTATAGACAGCCCTGATATATTAAGCCTAATTACCTTCCATATACCCACTAGAACCACTCGATCCAAAATTCTTTTTAATTTCAATAACAATATCAGGACTGAGTCATTTAGAAACTCGCTTATACCTAGATTGCATGCAGTTGGCAATGCTTTCTCAGAAGTAGTAGATGTGTTCAACTGCACGGAATATAGTTATAAGAAGGCTATAATAACAAACCTCTGTCGTAATTATCAATGTTATTAGGCATAATACCATTCTATTCATAAGTTATCACAGAACCTAAACTATGCACTTACATCAGATATCAGACAGAAGAGTGTTATCTAATAATTTTACATACTTAATCAAAACTATAATTTTTCCCAAAAGTGTTATGAGATGTCTTACTGACAGCCCTGATTCAATAGAGCTAACTCTTAGTTCTCAGCAAATTCAACCAAATTCAATATTGAAGGTAACAATAACCTCAATACTAAACTACTGTACGGATTGAAAATAAAAATGCTATTGTACCTATGTATACCAGATGTTATTCTTGTTTAATTTTCAACATAATTTCTCAGTAATTATTCTGTATAACATAATACTGTTTCGCTCCTGTGAACCACTGTAAACATAAATCATGTATATTGCGATTTTTACGGCGTCTAAATAAATAAATAAAAAATAAAAAATAAAAATAATGTTGACCAGACCATAATGTATTCAGGCCTGTATTGCAAATTTCCTCGATGTACATTTTTTATTACGTGTCTTGTGCACATATTCAACAACCTTTTACATGATTTGGCCGAATGTGTTACTTATAAATTGAACTGTATTAAATTTACAATAATAGATAAAACTTCCTAATTTGAAATTGACACATAAATTTGAAGCAAAAGTTGTCTGTTCACTGAATCTTAGTTTCGAAGCACCGAAATGAGTATTTATTGTTTTATACTAATATTTTTTTTTTCAGTACATGAATCGAACAACTCTGTGAAGATTGACTTCCTAACCGACCTATCATTTCCCTTTTTACCTATCACTTTACTTACATTAGGTCCCTTTCTTATCTGCCATTCCTCTACTCCAGCCATTCTTCTCTTTACTTTGACATCTGGAACCCCCCACTATCTCGTGTTTGTTGTTTATTCTTGAGGAAGCCTTCACCTCCTTGTATTTATTATTTGTGCATTATGCAAAGCGAGGAACGTAGTGAATATACTTGGTATAGTGGGTATCTAGTATCCGACGTATTTCTGCTCTCTGGGAAATAAACCATCTTATACTTGACATTGCCGCTATTTATTTAGAACTGAAGAAATAAACAATGATATTAGCTAAGTGTCTTCCACAGAATACGATATGTAATAGAAGTGTATATTCCCTGCAAGATTTTTTATAGGTACGTCATGTTGGCTTTATTTGTATTACTTCGTATTATTTTGTTTTAAAACCTGTATGTCCTACTAAAAACACGAGCAGTGAGTTCCATATTGTATAATGTTGTGTATGCCATTCTGTTGGTAGTACAATTTTATATACGCCCCTCTTGTTGTATCAGATTGGTAATAACACGAGCCCTTGAACATGTGACAAGTCTATAATATACGTGTCATAAATATTAATAGTTCCTATTATTTATTTTATTCCTGAGCTCAGTGCGATCTCACATATATCCCATAAGTGTTTATATATATACAAACGTATTTAATATATAATATGAAACAAAAAAAAAACCTAAATGATCTGTACGCATTATTCAACTTTGATGGGGCCAGTATTTTTCTCCAGTGTTCTTCGATGCTGGAATCTGGAGTCGGGCGGGATTCCATAATGAGGATACTTCCGGAGTCGTGTATCCTGTTCCTTAATCCTGCCACCCGGGTTCTTATGAGGGCTGCAAAGCCAGGAAAAGTAAACCTATTTTTCTCATAAACTTCATACTATCATTGTATTCCAACACCAGCTAACTGACCAGTTCTTATTAACCAGGTACCTTCAATCCTTCGTTCTCCTTTCCCTCCCTCATTTCCTTCAGCCTCCCAACATACATTTAAAAAGAGGATGTTATCGATTTACCGTCTACTGAAACTCTTCTGCTCTATCACATTAACACATTCCCTGCCTGTGGTGTTGCGTTTTTGTAACCATTAAACTTACATATCATAGATCCGCCCTTTAGAGTGATTGGTCCTGAATTGGTTAAGGCGATGAACCACGGCATGTAACATTCGGAATAGGGAGAAATACATAGATGCTTACTGACATCCCGTAGAAACTTGTTCCACAATCAGAACTGGATAAGCAGTGCGCATAGACCGGATTCGGTAGTTTTAGCTAGAGTGTTGGGAGAGTTGGAAGTATAAAAGCAGAACCAATTTTTTCACATCATGTCTCATCTAAATATAAACACCAATGGCGAAATCACTTACAATTCAATACGGTTGAAATTCCCACTTAACGTCAACCGCCTCCTTAGATTTACGAGAAAAAAAAAATTGTGTTATTTTGTGTAGTTCAGGCACAATATTTTAAGATAATTTTATAAGACACATTATGAAAATTGAAACTAAACTTGATTAAAAAGAAAACCATATTTGTAAGAAGCAGAATTGTCACTTCAAAGCATTTTTCATATGCCTGATATTTTTTTTCTAGACTTTTAAAAAAGACTTGTCAAAACATGATTAATTATGGAAAAGGCCAAGATATGTTCTACTCGCAGTATTTAATTAAAGCGTTTATAATATTAAAAATACGCGATTTTGCATAAATTTGCAGTGCACCGCCTAATAAAAATAATAAAAACATCTGCTGTTCACATAGTACCGTAACATACTGATACCACAAAACCACCTATTGCAACGCTTGTGAACCATTTCTGTTCTGTTGGGTCAGCCAATACAGTCCGCGATTTCCCACAGTTTTTTGCGTTTTCTTTTCGTCGCTTCTTGTCCGCATTCGCTTTTATTTATCGCAACCATTTTACGTATCAAGTAACGCGAAATAATGCCGAATAGTCGCCATTCTCCTTTCATTTTCTACGTTCTTTGGCTTTTTCCGCTCCGACGGTCCTGCTTTTTCTTTATTCTTGTTTATTTTTGCTTCTCGGTTTTGTTCGCTTTTCTCATCAGAGTGAAAATAGCTTTTGTGGTCTTTGACCTCTCTGAAATTCATCTAAAGTTTTGAAAATGGTGAATGTAGTTTCCCGATGACTGAATAGATTAATGAATGAAATCGAATCTGACGTTGATGCGGTCTAGACAAACATTCAGTTTCGTGCAATTGGATGCATTTAAATACTATTTACATTCTTTCCACAGTGAGAAAATGTTTTTTGTTTGTGTCTACTTATAAATATCTAGTTTAGAAAATGTTAAATAAATTGGCTTTACTACAATAATAATAATTTTGATTACCTTCGTGGCCGAGCGGTTAAGATCCTTGGCTACGAATCTAGAAGTCGCTAGTTGAGAATCCAGCGAAAAAAAAAGCTATGCACGTATTGCACTTATAATGAATTAATAATATATGTATATTTTAATATTAGAGGCACATTACAGAGTTGCAAATGCTCTTAGTATCGCCTTGGTGATAGAGCACCACTCAGAATCGAAACTTTGCTAGAAATGGCTTTAGCTTTGTTGTTAGTGTGTGGTGACCGAATCTGAATATCCAGGTTTGCGCAAAATTCTTCCTCGCCATCTCCCCTTTACTCACTTCCTTCAGCCTTACCACATGCCAGTACAAATAAGTATTTAATTTGATAACCTTGAAAACTCGTTAAAACTCCGAATACGATGCATCGTAATCGTTGCATCACCAAGGATAAGTTGTTTCATAGAATTTTAACACTTCATCAGATTTCAACGTTCATTTTCGGGTTCTGTGAGAGTCCTATTCAAGTTCTGTTATTATATCATTATAGGCCAGTAATAACAGAACTTGAAAATAACTTTCACAGAACTTGAAAATTTACTTTCAAATTTGAAGAATTGTTCACATTCTTTGAAACAACCTGTCCTTAGAGATATCCCCATAGTCCGTAGGTACTAAAATATAATTACAGAGTTTTAATGTTGCCATATAAAACTTTCTTTGTTTATTTCTTCGCAGTTTTATTAAACGAATAACGTGCGCAGACGCCACTTAAAGCGAGGAATGTTATGCTTTTGAAAACGCATAAAAATGAAGAGCTTTTAACCCTAAAGTTTTACGGGGCTGAAGGTTGTGTTTCTCAGGCTCAGGTGCGGAACAACCTTAAGCCGGAGTATCTCCTGAAAGTTTTACGGTACCTCTGAAAGTTTCCTCTTGCGCTGAAAAATATTTCAGCTATGCTGCACTTGAATACAAGTGCGATAACGTATTTTTTGTTCATAAGGACTAAAAGTACGGTGTAGTCCAGCGTTTCACAAACTCTTTTGGCTCACTGCCGTCTTTTTAAAAATATTTTTCACCGACTCACCCCAACCCCTATCTCGCTTTTTTAAATACAAATATTTCTTAGTTGAATACTGATCGGTTGGAAAATGCATTTTATTAAATAGAGCAGTTGAACACTAGTGCTGTTCTTAGGTATAATTCATGCTACAATTCATTTGTCACAGCTTTACGACGATTCACACTTTGCCGAACCATTTTAAGGTACAGAAAATATTTAAAGACTCTTCGCCAAACAGACGTGTTATCATTTTGTACTCCTTAAGATTACTAAGGCAGCAGCCGACTGGCTGCCGCTGACTCGGGACATTACATGGCACACCAATATTCTTAAACATTAATGTTTTTAAATCCGTTTATTATAAAGTGGAAAAATACTTTTACCAACCATTGGTTTTCACCGCACGACGATATCGTCCACTTCGAAATCTCTGTGAAGAGATAAGTTTTTTATTCACATATTCCCCTCCCGAAGTTATTCGGAGGATATATACGCTGTCCAGTTTTTAATCATAATTTAATATAACGGTGGAATTCTACACCAAATTTGCGATAAAAGTAAAATTATTTTCTTAAATTTGGACTTCTTTCAAATCGAAGATTATAGTCCCCCTCTTAAACTTCATTGAATTATTTTATTAAAATTGAACTGACAGTTTTATCCATACATAAAGTTCAAGAACATAAATAGCAACGTCTACCTTTTTGTTCTGAGAAATCGCAAATATTGGAAAAACGTCATCTCACCTTCTGCGCCTGACACCACCGCCCTTCGTTGCATCACTATTTTTTTCAAGGAGTAACATATAACACTTACCTATTATTACTAAAACTGATAAAATATATACTTTATGGACTTAAATTGTCATAAAATACCAATAACCTAAAATAATTCAAAATCGTAAACGCCCTCAATCCGAGGCTTCACGAATCAATTTTTATTTGTATTTTTATCACAGGTTCGGCGCAAAATGCTTTATCGTTTTCGAGTGAACATGCAAAAAAGCGTGTGTATTTTTATTTTACCTCGTGTACTCGTAATTTTCATCAGCAATTCCGTTCCCGGCGTAGATACATACGCTGGTGACGTATGTGTCGTAAATTTTTCATGGAAACATGGCGTATCTGTCAAATTTTAGTGTCGTATCGTCAACGCGGAAATGGACCCTGGATGTTGACTGGCGTCGCGGCGCGTCGGTCTGGCTACATCATTGGTCGGACTTTACGAGGAAGGCGGTGTTTTAATTCATTTGAGAGATTGCCGTCAATTTTCAGTACATTTTTTCACAAGCACAAATTCGTCTGGAATGTTTTTTTTTTTAAATCTCTCCGTTGGCGCGAGGTCAATAAACTTCGTTTCGGCTCTAAGCGCGCTTCAGTTGATGCTTCATAAATATTACGACAAATAAGTTAGCTAACAATTTAACGAACATTTTAAAATTATTATTTGCCAACCGGTTTCGGTTCAAACCTGCATCTTCACGGCTTAATTTATTTATTTATTTTGAAAAGATACATTACATTATATGGAAGGAAGCTTTTGACTGTCTAAATAGGAAGGTTTCCCGTTTTAGGATAGTCAAATGAACAGGTTTCAAATTATGATACCTGTACACAATTACAATTATATTACAAAATACATAATAGTAACACAATTACCTAATATTAACAATAAATTGTTGAATAATATGACAAGCAAATTGAGTAGGTAATACACTAATGGCGAATTAATTGATTATATCAAAATTTGCCCTCATGAAAAAATCACTTCCAGGGTTGTCCCGGTGTAACGTGTTCTGATAAATCTTTCTCCGTGCATCGGCTCTTCGTGACGATAAACCAAACTAACTATTAAATTAAGTAGTTAGAATCTCTACCATATCTATTAGAAAAAATTAAATATTTTTTTATCTCTTTACAGTATATAATCTAATGCGTCTGAGCTTTTAACTTATAACTTTAAATGAGAACGAAACAAGTCACACGTTACATATGGCTGCCAAATTCGATTCCTCTCGGGCGAAGGTTGCAATAAATCTGTTCACCCCGTAAACTCGGAAGATATTGGCTCCAAAGAGCTTGGCCTTAAACCGTTCCCGCTCAAGTTCGACTAGTTCTCCCGACACGTTCTCTTAACGTTTTTCTGAAAGCCGAAAACATTACCCATTACACATTACCCATTTCACATTACTGCCGACAGACCGCCGATATTTCTTGTTGCCCGAGCCCACCGTGAAAAAGCGTATTTAATTGCAATTGGTTCCCGTGTAACTGATGTTTGGTCGACGCGTTTTATTAGCTGGCCATTTAGTTTGCTGCTAAACGACCCTAATCGCCCAGCCGCGCCTTGATTTACAGCACTTCTGGAATTTCCAACCCGCAGTATGGAACGCTCTTGGAAAATTTTGAAAACTTACTAACAGTTTAGTTTTCACCCATCGGTCAAAAGGGACGTATTGAATTCACCCTGCAATACCGCTAACAGAATTTAGTTTGACAACTTTTTATGCATGTGTGAAATTTTCCTTTAAATAACAATTAATCCTCGATTTTTTTTTAAAACGAACTAATAATGTAGGTTTGACACACTTGTCACAGGGGAAATTATCGTGCAGAAGCTTGGTTTGAATTCAAATGCACACTTTTAACGATTGTTAGAAATTTTCGTATATACCTAACAGTTTATTTTTGATTCACAGGTCGAAACTGACACAGTGAGTTCATCGTGCGTGATTAAAAAGGAATTTAAGACTTATTTTACTAAGCCAATTTTTAGTAAACAAAAAAATAGGCGACAATCGTAATTTCGAATTTTTCACATATAACGTTATCATGTGAATGGATCCCAGGATAATACTATAATTTTACCCAACCGGCGTACGCCGGATCCTCGGATAATAATCTAAAGGAAACAAGTCGAGAAGTTTGAATTTGTTCGTCTACCCTAATTGCCGAAGGACTGACTGCTAATTCCATTTCTACTAATCCCTTTAGTGCTGAGTTATTAGCTCTCCCGTTTCGGGCCAGCTAGTTTCAGATGGACGCAGGCCTTTTCAAAAGGGAGAGAAACCGGTAAACCTTTTTAGGTTTCTGTTTCCCCTGTACGTACCTTACAGTAATCCATGTGATACATATTTAAAAGGGGTTCTTTTGATATTCTGTAAGGTACTAAAATTTACCATTTTTCTATGGAACTACCAAAGTAATAAATATAAATGTACTAATTTACCTAGTCCTATTTCACCCTTTTATTGTTCGACATGTATTATGTTTATAAAAGTCCTACAGGCCTTCAATATACATGGTGTTAAAGGACATACCTGACTTACTTTAACCAGCCATTCCCGACATTATTTGAAGTCAAAAAGGCACATGAAATTTTGGTCTCCGGTGACATTTTTTTTCTTCCATAAACCATCAAATAAAAATCTCCCGCATGTCGTCATTGGTCACACAGCCTGGTAACCGCCAAACTCCTCACCCCAACCATGAAGGTACGATTCCAAGGTCGGCAGCAGACTGCAAACCGCAACAGCAGCCCGCAGACTTAAGGCTCCATAGTAAACGCGAAGAAAAAAAGAGAAGATCTTTGAATGGGAGAAATAGAGAGAGCAAGCAAATAGTAAAGAAAAGGTTTATATTTAATAGGCGTAAGCGACATTATTTAATAAAGAACTACTTATTTCAAATAGAGTAAAAATCTCAAGTAGCATTCAAAGAAACTCTGTGATTTTTTTCATACCTTTCACATGTTAAATAACGGAACCATTTTTTTTTAAATAATTTTCGGAGAACACTCTGTATTTTATTTTTTTTTTATGGAGGGAATTTTATATACTTAATTGCTTTTTCAGCTCGGCAGATGTATAGGATTATCTTTAAAATATCATATATTTTTAAAGAGCTTAAAATAAGAGCTTAGAGATTCTTAACGTATTTATCGGAATTATGTTATAATTCGGCAAAAAAATTGGGGGGAGAATGGGTCTCAATTCCAAATAGTCATAATAATAATTATTATTGTTATCGTGTCTTGTATTAAGTGTGCGGTCTGCCACCACCTCTTTAGTGTCCAATACCCACTGATATTTTATGGTTCTAGTTGATAAAAAAAAATTTCACCGGAAACCAAAATTTTATTGATCTTTGATAAATGATGTCAGGAATCACTGGTCATACTAGTAAGTCAGGTACGTCCCTTAAAACACTGTATTACTAAGTAATGTCTTTGCCAACAATTACTATCCGATTTCTCTCGAGATGTGGAAAAACTGTATAAAATAATTTTAAATTTTTTCTGTTCAATTGATATTTAAAAGATCCATAACTCACGTTAAAATAGGCAAACAAACAACAGTACCTACGCTTCTAGCAAACCGTTCAGGCAAATAATAATCGATTATCATGAAAACGACAACCATTTCCATGGCTTCCTTTGATCAGCCTACTCATACTAACAGACATGCGCTGGCTGGTCAATCCGAGTGATCGGTAAGCTCTGTTAAACACACTGTAGAGATAAATCGATAGAATTGTGTTGTGGGCGTGTCAATCACGTACATGTACGCATTTCTCTGAAATCTTACCATATTTGTTAATACTTACTTTCCTTTATAAGAACCTAACAAATTTCTCGCAATACTAGAACAAGACGGTGACCGGATAAATCATCACAACGATAATCCATCACATCTTTAAAATATATAAAATGGAAAGTGATGAAACAAAAACCTAATTAACTGGGTTAAGTAGGTTAGGTTAAGTTAAAAAAAAAAAATTTCATCGTTTTTAATAACTTTATATCACTTTTTAAAAGTGTGTTGAATTGTCACTGTGTTGAGTTATCATGGAACCGAACAAGAGATGCACACCAACTACTAATACCAAAAACCAACCCATCCTTTGGACAAAAACACTACAGATTCCAGGCTATAAAACTATACAATTCACTTCCAACACAATATAAAACATCTAATCTTACAGAATACAAAAAAAAACATATACTGAACTGGCTACAATCCTTTTAATATTTAATTTTGTTATATTTCACATATTTTATATTTGTTTTTGTTAAAACTATGTAAAAATCGAAATTATATTTTAATTTTTATTGTTTCTCTGTGTAACTAATCTCCACTGTATTGTTTACTATTATATAACTTTACAATTGAAAAAGTCCTCCACAACACAGGTGAACTCCTAGCGTGGAGGAGAATATACTATACCTTTGTAACACTAATATATTTAAGAATAAATAAAAAAAAATAAAAAAAAACGAAATAAATGTCGGTCCTACATGATCGGCATCTAGCTAGGTCGGTAGCGCGGTTGACTCCGGTCCCTAGGAAAACGGTCCAATCCTCAGCCAAACCATTTTTTTAACTTATCAAGTAATTTAAAAAAAAAACAAGTTGTGTTTTGCAAGTTGAGAGATAAAACAGTATATGCTGTCGGTGACTGAGGGAACCATCGGCAACATAGACATGAATGCTCTTCATGATAGCCGAGTTTTCAAACCATCCACGAATCAATTCGAAAAAATATGTCGCGATGTGCACAACCCTTCTGACCTATATATGGTTCATTCATACCCAAGAGAAAGTCAGTACGACAGAGCCACGGGTAGTAATCTTATGCCAAGCATACGTTTTTAGTTATGGGCTGAAATTTAAGGTAAATACTAGTCCGGCTGTCATTCCGCCGATACGACTCGGCGGAGCCAATCTCAAAACCTGCAGCGAATTAAAATATTTGGGGCATATCGTCACTGATAACCTAAATGATAAAACTGACATAGAACGCCGAAGAAGAGTACTGAGCGTGCGAGCCAACATGCTCGCCAGGAGATGCAACAGGTGTAGTCCTCCGGTGTAGAAGCAACTATTCCAGACATACTGCATGAGCTTTTACACTAGCGAACTATAGACAACGTGTCATGATCACACTCCGAGAACAGTAAACACGGATATAGGGCGCTGTTCGGCCTTCCTTGGCGGTGCAGCGCCTCACAGATGTTCGCAGCTTTGGTGCGCCACAGAGCAGCCGGAATGAGTCAGCGCTACCGGAGATCACAAAACACTCTTTTCCAGGTCGTCGCCCAGTGGTACGCGCGCCCTTATAGCATAGATAGAGAATTGCCCTATATCCAACGCAGTATTACTGCTAAGTATACTTACCGTTTTATTTTATCTTCAATTTAATATCATGCCATTTATTTAGATGTATGCTTTTATATGGCAGACAGAGTATTGCACTTACCGTTCTGTTCAGCTGAAATAAACATTATTATTATTATAAATGCTATTGGCCTGTCAGGGTCCTTGGAGTCGATAGGTCTTATATGTAAATTGGCAACGTTAGTTTTTTTTCAAATCAGTATAGATTACACTTCTAGGTATGGTATGTTCAGTGGTTAAACGCAAGCAGCTAGTAGCTGTGATAACGTGAAAACTACGCAAATTAATAATACATCAAAGGAAGGAATACTTTTCCTTTGAATAAATAATGTTAGTTTTGCTCGGCGCGTGCTTTTATTGAGTGCAAGTAATTTATATTATAAAAAGTTATTATAAGCAATAATTAGTCGCTTGAAAATATCCATACAATTGAAATTATCTCCCGATTAAAAATAAATTCCGCCGACGGGAATTGAACCCGCGCCTTCTGATGTCCGGTCAGGTGCTCTGAGACCACTGAGCTACGTCGGCTTATTTCCAACACCCCAAATAATTCGATGATTATTTGTTGATTGAAGTACTAGTACATATATAATATGTGATGTCGATATATTTAATATTAAATTTGCAAATTTGGGGATCACGTAAAACATTTTTTCCAACACTAGTCCTAAATAGAAGTTGTATTTTTGTAAACCAGTCAAATCGCTGTATTTTTTAATTTATGTTCTTGTTTCTTTTATTTATTTTTATCTTGCATATATTTTTTAGTGTAATTTTATTTTTACTATTTCTTTCTTATGTTTCAATATTGTCTGTTATCAAAATGTAAAAACCCTCTGGGCGTTAAATAAATAAATAATACAGATCATTTAAGACGGGTTGTTTAATTTCAAAGTAGATTTTCAAGTTCTGTGAAGGTTCTACCAAGTTACGTTATTATTTAAGTTTTGTTAAACAACCGGCCAATTATGATAGAACCTTCACAGAACTTGAAAATCAACTTTAGAATTAAATGATTTGTTCGAATTCGGTGAAACAACTCGTTATTAGTCTTTTCCCTTCAAATCCAAAATTTCCTAAATTTATTGTAAAGTTAATCTTAAGTTGGGATTTAATTCGTCTTTTTTATGTAGCTTTCGATTTTAATTGTGTACTTTTTATAAATTTCTAATGAAAATTAAATATGTGATTGCAGACTTTTTACTGATGAAAATCTACTTAAAAGGCCAAACTATCCCCTACGAAAATAAAAATTTCTGGAAAATACTTCTTTCACAAGTACACGACGTAAGTAGGTTCTTAAACCTGGCGTATAAAAAACTACCAAAGGTAAAATATAATTTATTCCTTCAACAGGTGTATTCGTGCCACCTTTTAGTTATGATTACTCTAGCCACAAATTAAACCATGAAATAAAATTTTGCTTAATTATTACATTAGCTCCTTGCTTGGATTTATTTAGGGTTTTATTTGTATTAGGAAATTGTTCTCTCTCTGCGACACTTCTTTTTATGTTACTAACAGCTCTGCAAAATGTCAGGGCATTATGTGATTTCTGGCATAATTGTAAAAGTTAAAAATTGACATGTAATTTTAGAAGCTCTTTTATTCGGACCATAGTGAGATAATAATACTAAAAATAAACTATTGTGTAAGTAACTAACTAACGAAGAAGATAGACTTCCACGTTTCGGCATACAATTCTTGCTTCATTTTCATTAACCTCTTGAAAACCGTTCGTGCACCAGTTAATTTTTCCCGCTAACAAACCGTTCATGCGCTGCTGGCATTGGAATTTCAGTGTAGCTGGAATTTTTGATATGCGTTTTTAACCCGTTTGACATAAAAAAGTGCATAATTTTTTTAACAGTATCGCTTGCACTTGAAAGACTATAGAGTTCATTTTTGATTCCATTATTGATATCCCTCAAGAGGAGTCTGGTGTTCCACAGGTTAATGAAAGTCTCCTACATTCTCTTACCTTATATTCAGTTTGGTTTAGTATTTTGGCCGTCCAAAATTACGTTTTGTATGAAAAAAGCCGTGCAGTCGTTCCTTAGAGAACCTTACAAAAAATAAAGACCGAAGTCATTTCTGACATAGACAAATAAAAATAGAGAGAAAGTCTTTGTGTCTCGTTCGTGCCACCGTCAGATATTTAATAATAATATTATATTTTTGAACAATTGAAACATGATAATAAGGAACTCCAGTTCCTTTTATTACTTTTTGTAATCAATAATATAGTAACAGTTATTGATTATCTATACTATATTATTGGTTAAAAAAGTAATAAAATAATTTTAAATGTTTTAATTTTTTGGGTTTCCCCAAAACGCGCCAAATCTGTGGTTTGTCCGTGTGACGACACCATTCGAAAAAAGCCTACGTTTTATTTCAACAGGCACAAAAACAACTATTTTATTTATTTCTATTCTTTTTTGTATAGAGTTTACCTGTGCTGAGGTGTTCGCATGTATTGGGAAAGTGTTAGTATGCCGTCATAAGTAAAAACACATCATGGTTCTTGACGTACTTAAGGAGGATACTGTGGTTTCATCCATGGCGACAGTAATGTATACATAATAGGTTAATAGTTGTTACTCCAAAAGAAAAGGAAACTAAATGACGTGTACCTAAAGAAACAGTTAAGACGAAAGATAAAAAAAATAAAACTGAAGTAGATGATAAATCAATGCAAGTATTTAAAATGTACAATGCCATACAAAAAGTATACCATCGCCATACACTTTTGGTATTTTTATCGTCGAGACGTTTTTTATTCTTAATTTTAACCGCTTTATATTGAAGAACACTATGTAAAATGTCAGCATCTCATCATTAATGCTATTGTACTCTACCAAAGTGCAAAAATACATCCGTGACCGCACCGGATAAATAATTGGCCGATGTACCAAAACCTATAACTAATAAGAAATATGCTCCTTTATCACTTATATCAACAGAATTTAGTTGCGGAGATCATTTTGATGCAAGTACTATATTTAATTTGAGGTTAATCTAATAAATGTTTGCTATAAATTAAACCTATATTGTACTTGTAAGTTTGATCACATCAGTGCTTAAACTGCATATTTTCTTTTAACCTTTTACTATGTAAGAATTATTAAAATCAACAATGATAGTGTCATATACATATTATTATGTAAGCTCCTTACCATATAAACATTATTATTGTTATGTTTGCTTCCTCAAATGTAAATTGTTAACCTTGATACAAGCTTAGTCCTAGTGAGGTTGATTTTTATGAGTAAAAGCATGAATTATGTATAGTGAGATACAATAAATAAATAAATGTAATGACACTAACCTCAACATTGCTTCTGTAAAATAATACAGCTACTCGTGTATTTTTCATTAATTTTCTAAAATATTAATTATTATTGGCGCCTAAATGACGTTTAAATTCCGCTAGCACAGTGAAAAACGATAATGAATTCTTTGAAATACACACCAATTTAAATTACAAAACCAGAAAGAGATATCATTCAGTCATGCCAACCAAACAGAGCGTTGTAATTTTTATGGAGTTTTATTAATTTTTAAATGACGATTTATATAATAATAATAATAATAATAATAATTGGATAATTTGTATAGCGCCGTTTTTGTGAAAAATCACCTCAAGGGCGCTGTACAATTTATTTCCTAGGATCTACATTTGTTATTTAGACCAACTGTGCCAGCACGAGGTTCGTCATCCGTTCAGGCATGTGTCTGCCGCCAATATAGCGCTGACATGTGTCTGCTGCCAATAAAGAGCGCTAACACAACATCCTCACATAGACAACAAACCTTGGCAGCACCGCTGTGACGCTCGACGAAGACAGAAGATGGAGACTCTGCTACAAGAGTCCTAGGTAGCGAAGGAACTGTACCAGCTGCTGCAGGGAGAGAGACTACCCCGTCCACCAACTGTGCCAGCACGAGGCTCGTCATCCGTTCAGGCATGTGTCCGCCGCTAATATAGCGCTGACATGTGTCTGCTGCCAATAAAGAGCGCCGACACAACATCCTCACATAGATAACAGACCTTGGCAGCACCGCTGTGCAAAATCACCTCATCCTAGTTTACCTTAGTCTCTCCAGTCACCTCCCAGCCTTTCATGCCACCTAGTGCATCCTCTCGACCCTTTCAGACTCCTTCCTGGCTCCAATACATTCTTTCTATTGTCGTGATCCGACGATTTCACACCTCTGTCTCAGACCCTTAGGGCTCGCTTATCGCAGGCTATCATAAGCAAAATCTTGAACCAAAGTCAAAGTGAAGTTTATGTGTGTCATTTGTAACAAAATACATAAACAAAAACAGAAAATAAAAACAAAAACAAAAACTTTAAACAAAATATGGCTTATCTGTCCTCCAGGCAGACATCCTCGGTTGAAAAGGTCCCGTAAATCCCGACACCACTTGACACTTGAGTCAGGTATAAAATCTTCGACTGCATTGAGAAATCTTTGTTCTAACTTCACTATCAAAATATAATCGGTTTAAAATGCTATAATAATTGCAAATTCCGACTAAACGGTAGAAGTTACGCGCATTTCGTGAAATAAGAAGGTAAGCACTATATAAAACACGGATGCTGAACAATTTTCAGCGATCTCTTAACAAGGGAAACCTTCTGAAAGGATTAAACAAACCGGAGCGGTTAAAACACGTCCGCAACTAATACAACTATATTCTATCTATGAAGAATAGCGCCCTTGAGGTGATTTTGCACAAAAACGGCGCTATACAAATCATCCAAATATTATTATTAAAACTTGTATATTCATAATCAGCGTTTGTTTATTTATATTTTAAAGCCACAATATTTTTCATTGAAGTTTCTTGTTGCTGGTAAAATGAAAATTCTAATAGCAGAACGATCCAAAACCCAACCAAACCAATCCGTAATTCTCACCAGTTCCCATCGATCTCTCCACCTGTTAACGTATTCAGACGTCGTTTTCCATTTGAATTTCCCGGGTGACAAACAGGGACCCGGCCTAACCCGGGCTACCCGCAACTGTCACTGTATCTGCCATGGGAGGGAAATTGTCCTGTCAATGCCCTCGGTAGGATGCCGGCCTGATCCCGGATACCGGATTGACAGTTCGGAGTCACATATGAAATGAGATATATCCTGAGGATATATTTGGTGGTTGTACGCCAATCTCCCTGGGTGATGTACCCAGTGATTTATGCGTTACACCAACACTCTCCTATGTTAATGCCTGGACGCTGACAGCGCCTCTAGCGGGAGATACTTTCGCATAACTCGAATTCATACGTTTTGTTAATCAACGGAAAATTCATATTTATAATTCTAAGGTTGGGATGTTTCTCCGAATGAAAATGTTACATAATTGTCATGAATCATTAATTAGTCAATCAGCACATTTTTGGTTTTAAACATTTGAAATATCCGCGTTAAAAGCTGATTCTAAGCTCCTTTCAGATTTTTAACAAATTGAGATCAGCTGACAAGAACAATAACACGACAGTTGTGCTTTTCTGCTGATGAGAATTTGTTCAAAAGCTTAAACGGACCTAGAATCGGCATTTAACGGGGTCCTTAAAAATGCCAAGGTACGTTTTTATCTTATTTAGAAAAAAAAATAACCAAAAATGTTTTTGAGATTAGAATTTTTCTTTGACTTCTTTCAAAATGTTTAATGTTCTAAATCTTCGCCGTTTAATTTCGACAACAATTTTTTAGGTTTGCAAATTTCTTTATAACGTCTGGCCATTTATTTTCTCCCAGATATTTCCTTCAAATTCCTCTGTTCTTCTCAAAAACTTAAAAATCTCTTTTAGCTGTTTCAAAGTTGCATTTGAATTATTCATGTGCTTTCAACAGCCAATAATCGCCAGGCTTTTGTTACCATTTGTCGAAATATTGAAGGAAAACTTGTAGTACGCAAGACAACCCAAAAAGTTCTTCTTTTCGATCTGAACATATCGATTTTTCTTAAACACTTTGTACCCTTTTCGGCAATTAAATTATTAATAAACCTTTTAAAATAGCTGCTTTTAAATCGCCAGCGATAATTTTTTTTAAAATATGATTTAAAAATTCCAACATCCGACTCGATTTATTCGAAAGCGAAAGTAAAAATCTTAAGAAGTTATAACAAAAAATCCACTCCAAATGAGATGTAGATATTCACCTGTTTCCCAATATAAAGAAGAATGTCCCAGTGTGGCTTTGTTTTTATAGGAATCTACAGTTTTATTCCGAAATTGATGAAAGTTTGCACACTTGACCTTCATAAGGTCACTGACGGCGTATCCTTGTTTTTTTAATCAAATTTAGGATTTTATTCCAAGATTGATGACGTTTTTCACGCTTCGCCTTCAAAACAAGAGGAAGTTGACTGTCTACATGATTTTACAAAACTACCCCATCTTCTTTAACCATGCCCAAAAGTTGAATGTTGATACTTCTTGATTAAATTTTGAACAATTGACATTCAAATTAAGTCGAAAATTATTGTCTACTTCTGATTCCGAAAAACTATATCTAAAGCCCGGGCAATGGATATAATTTTAACCCCCGGGTTTCTTTTGCTCTCCCCTCTTTTCTTTGTTTTATATTTTCATGGAGGAAATGAAGTATTGTGGACTGTTCGCTGCAGGAAACCTGATGTAGAAATGATGGATGGTGCTTTCGTCGAATTTTCACCAAATCTTATTTATTTGGTCTATAAGTTTCCGACAGGTTTTAAAGAGGGTTGGATTGAATCACCGATACATATGTGTATGCCTTTCTTGAAAGAATTGAGTTTTTATTCGGACAAAACTATTAATTCATATTCATAGAGCCTAGGTACAGTCGCAAACAAATAATTCGTCTTAATATTTTAAGCGTATCTTGCAAAAAGTGTATTTTCACAAAATAACTAAATTAACGCTGTCTATGAACCCGTAGATTATAACGTAGGTTACGTTTACCCTTAAATTAAAATCAATTCATCTTTCATAGCTTTTGATGTAGTGATACGTCTGTTTTTAAAACGAACATAATAAAATACTATGCCATCTATATCAGCACCTAAATTCACGTAATAGTCTAGCGAAACATATGAATCATTAAAGAAGACATCAACAACTCTTAATGAAAATATGAAACGGATAGACTAAGAAAATAAAAAAAGGGTAACGTTAGCTTTACCGACACTGGCGTATCTACTAATTGAGACCTTATTAACCTCTAACTACCTACCCCAGGTCTCACAGACACCTTATTATTGCGGATAACTAAGCGTGCACGCATCTTTCCATTTCTTGCATCCGTATACCTTCTCTCCGCCACCCGGACACACGTGCGCGCGTTTACATTTGGTTCAAGTTAAAAACTTCTACCCCTGGTCTCTCAGACCAGGTAGTAAATTTTAGTTACAATTTTTTTTAAGTGAATACTTACTTAATACTAAATAATTTTTACTCACTTACTACAATACTAAATCATTTTTTGATTTGTGTGATTATGTATAAGTTGTATATCGAATTTATGAAAATTAGTAACGAGAAGTTTCTAATTTATGTTACTATGATCGTGGATCTCATTTTCCAAGTATGTTGTATTTTCCCTTTTGCTAGAGTTTGTGAAGTGATTTTGATTTATCCAATTCTGATTATTTCCATAATTTTATTAAACAGTGAAAAACTAAAATAATTAGTTTCATTTCAAATTATCTCCCACTGATTTTTTTGCGAGAGCGTTATATATCGCCGACGTCTCACAGACTGAGGGTAGGTAATTACTTGACTCAATTAATTCCCATATTTTTTTGCTGCCATCTTTTTTCTTCCCGTGAATATTTACAATCTAGATAGTGTCTCGTATAAACCTAATTTAATTTGGTCTCAATGGCTCAATTTATGGATACGCCAATCCTGGTAAGACTAGACGATTTAGTTTTATATTCTCGTCTTTATCTGTTATATATTTTCATTGAGAGTTGTTGATTTTATCTTCTTTAAATGATTAAATATTTCAAATAAGTTTTAAACATCAATAGTCAAATTTATCCTTGATAAATTGAATACTAAAAATTAAATTATTAGTCGCCAAAAAATCTTGAAAAAGCTCTGTTACCAAAGGATATTATATTGAATAAAAGGTTCAATTTATCTTATAAATCTTCACCAACCACAATTCTACCTTTTTATTGTTAATTTGAAATTTTATCTAGCCCCATTCGCCCCCGTTTGTTACAAAAGTACATTCTTTCAATTCTTCTTTCATCCCTTGTTTAATCGCCCTCTTTCTCCGAGCGATCTTTGAGGCGGACTTCTGCCCATGACAGTGCTATTACTGATTTCACCCCCAAACAGTCGTTATATTGCGATGGCTATTCTACGACTCGCTCGGTACTTAGCGGCTAATGTTCAGGCTTTGATGAAATGACCCTAACTACAATACGGATGAAATAAAGATCCATAATTATGATGGCGGGTGGTTTTTACTGTAGAATTGGTGGTCCCTTTATTGTGCGAAATTAAGAAATTATTACAAAATTAGCTGGCCTCCTAACAAAACATCACGCAATGTCTCTACTTTCCTCCATGATACTTTTTCGTATAGGGTGCAGCAAGCCACACAGTGCAAAAGCAGACAGTGCAGTTCTGAAAGATTATTGAAAAAATTAAGCAACTTACAGGAATTGGGGTTTTTTATTTTATTCGGAATATCATGCCGTTGTATGCATCAAGTCCTGAAGATAACATCAGATTAATGATTTAGAAAAACTCTGGCGAAAAGTCCGGATAACGCCGGGAATTCAGCTTTTAATACATAAAGTATTAGGACGGTGACACTTATATTAGAGCGGATCCTGCATTACTTGGTTTCCAAACATAGCACTTTGAATAGGTTATTAAACCACCGAGTAACTTTTGCCACCGAGTTGCCATCGTCAGTACTGACCGCTTTCATGAAAATTCTTATCGAGTCATAAAGAATAATATGACTTTGCTCTGACAAGCAAGAATTTATCTCTCGATATTCTCTCATTTTCTGAGCATGCCCTCATATAACTCTGATCTGATAATAAAACACCTCATGTTCTGCGTTATTTCATCTTTGACATGTTTTTAAAACGTTTTCTAACATCAAAGACATTTAAAAAAAATCTATAAACGTTACTTATGTATCATAATAGCTTTTTCGGAAAGGTTATCTTTTAAAGTAATACTCGTACAATCCATGACTAGTCATTACTTAGAACTCAAACTCAACTCAAAGAAAACAAGGTTAGCAGACCATAACACAGTAGGTACTTATTTCTACACTATGCAAATTAATGTGGCAAAGATTAGGAGGAAGACGAATGTAATTAGATGGACCAAATCTCTATTTAGGTGCGGGATATTTTATTTTAATTATTTTAAATGTATATTTACAGTTTTTTTATAAACAATAATAAATACACATTATGCATAGTAAAATAATAATTTTCAACATTCATCTGAAAAATATCTATAAATTTCAGGGGATGAGTTATTTAATATTAAAATCATTTTTCCGAGCGGCATTACCGATGGTAGGTTAGTTCTGCGAGGAACAACAATAGTCTCGTACTTGCGCGCTCTCTTGAAATTTATTGTAGGGAACATAAAACTCAAGTTTTTGTATAGTATGGGGAATTCACATATGGCCGTTCAGAATGTTATGATTCAATAATTATATTATAATTGATTTTTTTTAACTCCACGCATGAGGCTCTTAGGGAGATAAATATGTTTATGGATGCTGCGTGGAGGGTCTTATTGGTGAAAGGAAAGTCTTGACATACCCATGTTGTGGAAAAAAGATAACATTGAGGTTTACAAATTATTCCGCAGCCGAGTTGTTGAACACATGAAAGAGTCGTAGAAGCGACACGTTCTCATGCGGTGAATGTCAACCATGTACAAACATTGAAGGCGCGTTTGGCTTGTTTTCCGGTTGCATGGCGGTATCGCGGGGGTCAATGAAGCTAGTTGCTCAGAGTATCTTCCATTGGAATACCGATAGACCAAGACCAATGACTGCAATCCGCTTGTTAACTCCTCGGATCTAGACAAAATTATATAATGTTGTCACATTTTATTTCAAATAAATTTTAATTTCAAATAGATCGCGGCTTTTGAACAAAACCTAAAATAAAATACTGTCTTGAAAGCAGATGCAATCAAAACAAATTTAAACAACATACTTTTTTGAAATCTCTTACTGGTGGTTTTTTTAAAACCGTATTTACCACTTCAAACGAATCGTTAATATGACGTTTTTTTTATTTTTTTTATTTTTTTTAATTTATTTAAGTACTTAAAACAGGCATGGTGCCCAAGAATTTACATACATGGATGTTTAAATACATAATAACAACTTTAAATTTACATACATGGATGTTTAAATACATAATAACAACAAAAATAGTAACAAAATGAATAAGCTAAATATGCAGAAGTAAATAACAAATAAGAATGGGTAAAAGGTAAATACAAATATGTTCATAAACGATTTTTTATTGTCACACCTGTACTGGTGAGACACTGATTAGGTAGGTACGATGTTGCTTCTCATTAAATAAAGGGTTTCATCACAATATCAGCTTAATATGATTAAAGGTAATACATTTTTTTTGAAGTGTTTAAATTGGTCATTAAAAATGTCTATTACATTATTAGAGCCATGTATAATGTTATAATTTCTTAATGTTCGCGGTACAGGGGAAAAATATCCTGTATTTGTGTGGTAGGCTTTAATATAGAAAATGTCGTTCATCCTCCTTGTTGATTTTCTTGATGGAATATTGATGTTAATTTGGGATAAAATGTTTGGTGTATCAACTGATGCATGTATAATTTTGTGTAGGACGTTATTGTTACTTATTTTTTTCGTTTTATATATAAATATATTTTTTAAATTGGCAATCCTTAACCGTGTTTTCTGTATTTAAGATAAATATTTCAAGGGAGCGCTTATGGTAAACTTGCATAGATAAATCTTGGCTTTCTCTCGTTCTAAATCTAATTATATTGTCCATCTGACCATCTTAGAAAACGAAATTTTAACGAGTTTAACAAGAACGTATTAATTGGTGACAGATATAGCACTGCGTGACCCGAGTGGTTAAGATAGGAGAATCTATCAAATGAACCGTCCCTTTGTTCACGCAGTCAAGGAAAGTATTGCTATACTATTTTTCGACATAGATAAATAGATACGATACCCATACAAAACATATGTCTTTTGATTGTGTCTTTTTCATCCCTCAAATTTATTTCTCTCAATAGCATGATTTGTTCTCGACCATTTTTCCCGATGCGATCCCTTCTCGGACATGTGATCAAATTTCGAAGTGGAGTCGAGCTCAATTTACCCTCTGTGTACATTATTTGAATTGTTTAGCGACTGTCGTATTCGAAGTGCTACATAGTTTTTTTTTTTGTAACGCAACACTTCTCAAAAGTATTGACCTGCTGAGGTTTGATGACCTCCATGACCTAGCAGTTAAGTATCTCTTACTGATTCAAAGGTCACGAGTTAGAATCCAGACACGTAAATAAAATACATTAGACACTATTTAGGTTACAAACCAATTTCATTAGAAACTTTGTTTCCATTCAAAGAAAAAGATAGATGCCAAAAATAAAGAAAATATTAGTTGTAAGATGATAAAGTTAATTCTGAATTTGAAATGTGAGATCGACAAATATGACGTTTAATAAATGGGACCCAATGGTCAAGTTGGTTGAGACGCCTGTCCCGGTAAGACAAGGGGTCCTGGGTTCGATTCCTAGTTGTGACCCTTAATGTATCTGTGTCTTGTACTGTTTCATGTTTCGTTTAGATTTATTAGTATTATATTCTTCTATGATGTAAAATATATTTATTTTTATGTCATATTCGTAAAAAAGTATTTCATTTTTAGATTACCATAATTACAAACATATAAATTTGTATCAAACCACTTTTTTTATTTTGTTTAGTTCGAAACATAATACTTCTGTTATGTATATTTATCTTACAACACATGTTCTAAACATATTTTCAGTAAACCGCTCTGTTTCTTCCGTAAACCGCTTAATTACCCCCCCACCTTTGTTCACCTCCCACTCCAACTTCTAAACATGTGTGTATATGTATATTTGTCAGTATTTTGTATTTTATATTAGTTTCACATTTTTTACATTTTCACGTTGTAACATTTTCCTGATGAAGGAGGAGCCCTCCTGAAACCGGATTAAAAAAAGTGTTTTAAAAGAAATTTATTTTTTGATGTTATTATTTATGTGTTTTACTTCACACATCTTACCATCTGACCAGATCTTACTATCCAGGTACTTTCCAACCTTCCTCTACATCATACACGGACATAACTTACTGATATAAAATATTGCAAAATTATTAAAAATCTCTTATAAATTATTCGTTTTCCGATTGAGAACGGCAATGTAGCCCTTTAACGAATAAATTGACAGGTTTCCTAATAAACTATTAGCAAAACACGATATATAAAAATTCTAATAATTTCGCATTTCGTCATTGTGTATTATCAGGACAAACACAGGTGCAGGTGCTCTGTTTTCCGCTATTAAAATTTAACATGCAAACGAAAATAACTTTTTCTGAATCCGTTATATAAAAAAGCACTCTGGTACGGTGTTCACACGAAAATAAGTTAATATAACTTATTTCTGGTTCCGAACTATAAAAACTTTTGAGACGCTCTGTTTTCGGGTATTGAAATTAAACATGTAAACGAAATTAACTTTTTTCTGAATTCTTTAATAAAAGGCACTCTGGTAAGGTGTTCAGATGATCATAAATTAATATAACTTATTTCTGGTTCCGTAATACAAAAACTTTTGAGACGCTCTGTTTTAGGGTATTAAAATTTACTCCAAATCAAGAGATTATCTGTGTACATATTAGGTTTGAGTTATGAGTAGGATAAACTTCATGGGTTAGAATGTGATTTATGTTTTGAGTCACCATCCAGTTAGTAGTTATATCTAACCATACTAAATTTTATTGATAGTGTTTTTGCCCTAAACGATGATTACCAATTTTTGTAGAACTGCCACTTTTATTTAAGTCAATTAATTGAATTTATATAGTACGATAACAATGCTTGAACGATGTAACCGCAAAGTAAACGAATAAGATAGAGACTTTTATATAAGAGTGTCTTTAGCGGGGTTAGTTTTTTATACAAATCTACAGTTTTATTCCGAAATTGGTGAAATTTTGAATAGTTCACCTTCAAAACAAGAGGAGGAGTCTACACGAGATTTAGAAATTCTTATAGCAGAATTATGATTCCTTCGTCTGATTTTAAAAAAAAAATTGTAAAGCCCCCTGGCAACGCTGGAGACTAATTAACTTTTGGGGATCATAGGTGAGGCACGAAATGAAAGGCGTGTCGGTGAAGGTCACAGTGTTTATTGAGTCAGTTGCCGTGACGAGGAGATGATGTAGGACAAATGTTGAATACTCCGGTTGCTGCGGTGATGTGGTCTAGGCGGTAGTTGGCGACGGCGCGCTGAGACCGGACTCGATGACTGTCAGGCACTGGCGATCTGGGGGATCAATACTCCAGTGCTGACGGAAGGCCGAAGGTGCGGCGGACCTTGTAGGCGGTTGAGCGGGAGCGGCGTTGACCAGTGAGGATGCTGCGTGTCCTCGAGGTGGTCATGGTGGTGTGGAAGAAGCGCTGGTCAGAGACGCTGGAACCAGGGCGCTTGTAATCCGTGTAGCGCTGACCAGGGACGGCGATCTGGGCCAAGGCACTATGATGATGTCCCGATGGAGTCCATGATTGTACGGGCGAAGCCGGGTAAATTGTCCTTTGGGCTAGTAAGAGGAGCGCGGGTTATCACTCGTTGATTCTTGTTAAATGACGGCGGACTGATGACTGACTGCCTGACTTGCTGCGTCGGGCTTATTTATACTGTTCGGCCGGTGACAACAGTAGGTAGATGCATGCAACTAAATTCGAGGCACTCGCTCAGTCTGGGCCTTTCGCGAAATTTCGGCGGCGCGGCAATTATGCCTAGGCGGTAGACTCGAACCTTCTGGCGAGTTCTCGTAATGTGAAAGACGGACTGCGACGTATTGTCGCCGGTAGATACTTGAAGCAGGTAGGTTGCTTTGTTTTGATTTCGGCTGCAAGTACGTACCTAAGTAGCAAGTACGTACCTAAGTAGCAAGTACGTACCTAAGTAGCGTCGAGCTGCTTATTATTAATTATTCAATGGATTCTTCTCGATGCTACAAACTGATAAATAATTTGTCGGAAAGTGGTAGATAGTTTCAGTATCGCATTCGTTTTTGGTGACCAGTTCTGTATAGCCAGGTACTTTTCAACATTCGTCTTCCCCATCTGCTTACCTTCCCACTACGTTCAGCCTCACGACATACCTCAATTGGAGATACCATAGTTTCACTCTTTCCTGACGGTTGCGAGTTGACTCTTAGGCAGTGTTTACATAAAAAAGACAGTTGTGGCATTCAACTTTTTCTACCCACCCCTACGGATTAATGGCATCATGGCAGGTTAGTTAGTTAGATTAATATAATATGTCTGGCATTCAACAATCAGCTATCATCTGGATTACTGTAAGCGTTCGTATTTTCTATCTATGCGAATAGTTTCTAATCGGTTTAAATGCTGGCTTAATTAATTTAATATTGCTTGAATAATAATCATATTTAGAAAGCAAACTTAAGTGATACCAGACAGTGCTGTTTGGTGATAAACGTTGTTAGTTAGGCATTTTAAATGGATTAAATTTTCGTAGAAATGATTGCGCAAACAACTATAGCTCGACTTGTAATTTGATTGTGTCCACAAAACTCCGATTTTGCTGTGTTCATTTTGGAGTTTGGTATAAAATGATACAGGAAATGATCGTATTCACTTCCAAAATTTTCATAAACCATACGCCCTTAATTTTTTTTTTCATTTTATTGATTCCTCCGTAATCCTACTAGCTAGGGCTTATAACATTATCCTTTCGTATGTCTAACTATGATGGTTGTTGTGACGTATGTTAACTCTACATACTCAATAATAACAATGCTTGTATTATAATATTTATTTGTAAGAAGACTATCACGGTTCTGGACTGAGAGGCTCATTCCCGCTCATACGATCTCTTATATACGTCTCGTACTCGCTGTCTCGCTCTCATGCTGTCCCCCTTACACACATACACCACACCCCCACACTTAAATCATAATTACATCTTTTTATTTTTACAAATTTATATAAGCCAAATATATTTAATTATTTCCATTATGTATTTAATTTCCAATTTATATGTAATTATGTATGTTCTTGACTCTTCATTCGGTGTAGCATGGGCGTTGTCCTCGAGGGCGTAACCTCCCCTCCCATGGTGTAGGCGACCTGCAAAAATCAGAGGAATTAGGAAACTTGGTCATGTCCACGTCCGAGAGTGGACCCAGGTCCAGCAAATCATCAGACCTGTCACTCTCCCCCCACCTAACCTTCCTCTCTGAAATTTGATCATGGTGGCGTTTCCACACTTGTCCTGTAGACATAATTTTTACTAAATAAACCCTATTCCCCAATCTTTTATAAATTTCTCCTAATATCCATTTGTTTTTATCACTTCTCAAATCCCTGGTTAAAACTTTAGATCCAACATCAAAGTACTTTTTAATTTTTTTTCCTCTATAATACTTTTTTTGTTTTTGCTGACTCAATAACATCTTATCTTTAATCGTGTTATCAATCCCTTTAAAACCTTGACCTTCAACATTATCTAATATTGGAATGATTGTATTAAAAATTGATCTAATTTTCCTTCCCAAAATTAATTTACTAGGTTCAATCCCCGTAGACATAGAAGGCGTATTCCTAATATCAACCAAAAATGTTAAAAGTTTATCCTCAAAATCAGCAGGCAATTTATTATTTATCATAATTTTTTTTAAAAAATTCTTTACCGTTTTAACCCCATTTTCGGCAAGTCCGTTAGAAGCTGGATGGTTGACAGGAGATGTCAACGATTTAATATTAAAATTATGACAAAATTCCTTAAAAACTGTTGAAGTGAACGCTGTACCATTGTCACTTACTACCTGCTCCGGAATTCCGAAATTAGAAAATAATCTTTTCAAAACTTTTATTGTACAAAACGAATCTACTTTATTTACGATGTGACAGTCTATCCATTTTGTAGTTGCATCAACGATTATCAAAAAATTGTAACCACCAAAAGGTCCCATGAAATCAATATGCAATCTATTCCATATTAATCCACTGATTGGCCACGGCTGTAACTCAACTTTACATGGAGTGGGTAAACACTCCAAGCATCGAACGCACTGCTTCACAGTTGCTTCTACCTCTGAGTTCATCCCTAACCAAAAAAAATAATTTCGAGCAAGATTTTTAGATTTAACAATACCTAAATGCGATTGATGTATGAAATTCAATATGATTTCCCTTAATTCCCTCGGAACCACAAATTTATTATTATAAAATAAACACGAGTCATAAGTCGATAATTTATTTCTAAAATACCAGAATTTTAACAAGTCATCCTTTAAAAACTTTTTATCCGGCCAACCATTGATTACGAACCCAATAATGGTTGCTATGTTTACATCTTTAATCGAAAACTGCTTCATCGTTTCTTTTGAAATTGTCGATTCCGCCTCAATTATATTTAAAAAAATCCGATTCAATCTTATCAACGTTCAGACTACCAATATAATTTAAGAAATATTCGCTACCGTCGACCTCGTCGATACAATCACTTAAATTATTATTACTATTGACCGGCAACCTAGATAAGAAATCCGCTTTGTTCTCACCCGACTTGACATATTCTATATTATAGTCAAATGTTTGTAAAATCAGCGCATAGCGCTGTAGCCTATTTGCCGCTAGTATTGGCACTTGTTTTTCAGTGTTCAAAATATGTACCAAAGCTTTATTATCACAAGTTAGAACGAATTTATTACCATATAAATATTGAAAGAATTTTTTTAATCCAAATATTATTGCACACGCTTCCTTATCTAGAATGGAATACCTCAATTCCGTTTTTGACAATAAACGGCTAGCGAATGCAATCGGTCTTTCCATGCCATTCTCATATACGTGACATATAATAGCAGATATACCTATATCACTCGCGTCTGTAATTAGCTTGATAGGTAATTGTGGGTCAAAATGCACCAAAATATTGTCTGACGTCAGCAGTTTCTTAACTTGCTCAAACGCAATATTGCATTCCTGAGACCATACAAATTTTATCCCTTTTTTCAACAATTGGTATAAAGGAGACAAAATACCTGACACATTCTGTATAAAAGACCTATAGTAGGAAATAACTCCCAGCAAACTTCTAAGTTCCGAAACATTTTTCGGTACACTCATTTGGGTAATAGCATATATTTTATTTTCTAAAGGCATAACTCCTTTCTGCGAAATTCTATAACCTAAATATTCTATCTCTGTTTCTAGAAAAGAACACTTATTTTCATTAATAGTTAATCCGCAATCACTTAGCTTGCTAAGTACTGCTTCACAAATAGAAAATAATTCCTCTTTAGAATTCCCAAATAAAAGTAGATCATCTAAAAATACACGAACGTTCCTAAGTCCACCAACTATCGCCGTAATGACTTGCATAAAGATGGCCGGACTCGTGCTTAAGCCAAAAGGCAATACTTTATAAGCAAATAAACCTATATGCGTACTAATCACACATAATTTTCTAGACTTTTCGTTCAATGAAATTTGTCCAAATGCATTTCGTAAGTCTATCTTAGCAAAATATTTTGCACCATTCAGAGATGAAATTAAATCGTCAATACGAGGTAGTGGGTATTTCAACTTCGCTAACATAGGATTCAATGTTGTTTTGAAATCAGTACAAATCCTAATTGAAGCGTCTTTCTTTTTTACAACAACAATCGGGCTTGCAATATCGCTTATTTCTACCTTTTCAATAATGTCTTCATGCAACATTCTCTGTAACTCTATCTCTACTTTCTCACGTAAACTAAAAGGTAATGGCCTCGGATTTACAAACTTTGGCCTAAAGTCCGAATTAACTTCAATGTTTGCCTCATAATTTTTAAGCCTACCCGATTTTTCTGAAAAAACATGAGCATATTTCTTCTTTAAACTTTCACGAAAAACAAGATGATTATCACAATTAATCTCACTGAATTTTACAGAATTTATTCCACTTAATCCGATACCGAAAACTTGTAAAAAATCTCTACCAACTATTGTAGAATTACCATTTTTAATTATTACGAACTGTATTTTCGCACTTTTACCTAAAAATGACACCTCTAAATTCACTTTACCTAAAACATTTAACTGCGTTCCGTCATACCCTGACAAATGAACATTATACTTTTCTAAATCGTAAGAAACAAAATATCTTAAATACACTTCATATGGTATCGCGTTAATCGCAGCCCCCGTATCTACCAACGCCGGCAATATTATGTTACCAATTAACAAATCTATATATGTGGGTTCCGGCCCCACATTATTATTAACCACGAACACCGAATTCAACCGTTTATTTTTAGTACCTACATAATTTTTATTGTATTTACACAAATTACTAGGATGACCCGATTTGTTACAATGATTACACAAAATTTTTTTCCAGCAATCTCTTTGCAAATGATTTTTTTTTCCACACAAAAAACAAGTTTTTAACGTACCATTAACCGGTGATTTACTCCGCATTGAATTTTTATTCCTGGAAGGACTATCTTTCCTGGATTTATGGAAATACTCGCTTTCCTTATGAACAACATTTAAATTCGGATTTACTTTTTTAAAAGCCACAACATGTTCCCACGTCGCCGCTAGATTAATGCAATCCGTAAAAGAAGTATCGATTGCCTCTACGAATAGCTTGTGTTTCAATTTTTCATTAAAAATCCCAATAACGAATATGTCCTTTAAACATGGTTCCAATCTCAGCTCAAAATTACAAGATAAACTTAACCCTCTCAATCTAGCCGCGTAATCTTTAACGGATTCGCTAGGAAACTGTTTACATTTATAAAATAATTCACGAGACTCAAAAATATTTTTAACTGGTTTGCAATGTGAATCAAATAATTTACATAAATCTTCAAAAGAACAAACAGAAACCTTTTTTGGAAAACATAAATCACATAATAGAGAGAAAGTTTCTTCCGTGAGGCAACTCAGCAAAAATGCTCTTTTGCGTTCTGGTGACAACAACTTATCATCATTTAAAATGAGGGCCTGATCCAATCGTTCCCTGAACAATGACCAGTCTCCCGTTCTGTAACAGAACGTCCCCAAATTCTTACAAATCGCCTCCATTGGGAGAAGAACTGAAACAAGTTGAATAAAATATACGTATCTCAGCCCTTCCAGAGGTTATGCTCCGAGCCCCTGCCCTGAGCCTGTGAATCACCAACGTCTCAGCACCCTTTTCTGGCTCCGTCTCCCTTCAGCTGCGGACACGATCACCTTCCAAGGTCTTCCTTCCCGCTGTAGCGACAGAACCCCGGTCCCGGATTCCGGCCAATTCACCCTTGATGCCGATCTTGATCCTGGATCTTCTGCGTACCCCGTGTAACGGTGTACTCTCGACAAAATGTTGCAATGTCGGCTCCCACACACGTGTAAAATTGCGTTTTTACCGCGCAATTTGCCCGGCCCGATCTGCGTGCTCGCCTCGGCTGCGTGTGAATTCTCCAATTTGATAGCCTTTTATTATTCTTCTTCTTCCTTCAAAATTTAGCGATCCAACGCCCAAAAGCGCCAGACTATACTGTGATCACCAAAAATTCGAATAATCTTCTTGAATCATCTGATTCTCCGTAAACTTTTAATAATTTACGAACTACCGTGCTGCGCCACTGTGACGTATGTTAACTCTACATACTCAATAATAACAATGCTTGTATTATAATATTTATTTGTAAGAAGACTATCACGGTTCTGGACTGAGAGGCTCATTCCCGCTCATACGATCTCTTATATACGTCTCGTACTCGCTGTCTCGCTCTCATGCTGTCCCCCTTACACACATACACCACAGTTGTTTACGTGACTGATTTTACGTTACACTAATGGGTTACAAAATTCTTAACTGAATAAAAAAACCTCATACAAAAAAAGACAGGGAAAAGAAAAAAAAATAGTTTTGAACTTTTACTCAATTTCGCCACTATGATATTAATTTTTTTCATCGGTGGGCTGCATCCTTTTCGTTTTGGTGGTCCTGCTGCACCTACATAGTTTTGTTTACTTGCATATCTACTAGTTGGGAGAAAACAGTTTATAAGATGTTATATTTTTTTAATGAAAAACCGTGTCTAAGTTTCAATTCTTTTGTGTAAAAAAGGATACATTATTCTTCTTTATCTTCGCTATCGCTGTCATCATTCTCGTGGAAGTTCATGATGAGGTGTTTAAGCATCCTAGTTTATTAATTATTTCGCTATTGGGACCTGGTCACTAAAAATGTTTCTATTCTAAACGGCGTCTCTCGAGAGGGCGATTCTTAAGGTATATACTTTGGAACGAGATGATTTTTTTTATTTTGTGTAAGTACAACAGGTATCACAGGTACATAGTTGACACATATACAGAGCTTACACGAATTCAGCATTCAGCTTGCATCACTATAGGAAGTGTATATAAAAGCACCAACACACACATTCCCCAGTTTCTGTTGAAGTCAACTTGTGAATTTTGCTCTTCGAAATTCCGCACATTATTTTTGTGTTTACATTTTTATAGTTATTACGATGTTAATTTAATTTAGACCGTCTAGTGGAATAGGAAGAATTCAATTAATATTCCTAATTAATTACTTATTTGTAAGAAACAAAACAGCTTTTATAATTTATTTCTTAGGTTAAACAAGGTTAAGTCTTAAAAGTTTTTTTATCCAAATGTTGGTTGGAGATGGGAGTTTTATTTTGCCTTAAAACTAGTAAGAAGGTAAAGGGAAGATGAATATAGGATAAGGATAGGAGATGCTCTCAATACGTCTCGTATTCATGCATTATTTTTTATCGTACGTGAGAATTAAGAATGTCGATATTATGAAAATTGTTTGTTATACTGCGTACATATTGTACTGGGAATTGGGGATTTTTTTAAGCTTAGCTTTGCATGCGGATAAATGAAAATTAAATCAGTTTTTCATAACCCTAGATGTTTGTCTATAAAAAATAAGTATTTATACGAAAGGCCTTCCCAGTGTGTCTTATTTCATCGGGGGTGGTTAATTGTAGTAATTACCAATACGCCGTAATAGAGGTGGGTAGTTTTTCCCCCGCGTGTAATGCAATTTATTTTATTGTTCTCCTTTATGATGATACGTGTAACTGTGCAGTGCTCCCAGCTTGTTAACTTGATTGAACCTTATTTGAATCAGTCCAGTTAGTTGTTTTGATTTCCCTTGCTGCCTCTCTGAAAACATTTTATATTCAAATGGCATTCTTCACCAATCAAAATGGGTGATCGCTTTGTTAATTTTTTGTGCGTTTTAATGTCACCAACAATTTTTACTGAAATAAGGCCTTGTTTCATCGTAATGCCGTGGTTTACCCGAATTGAGCCAATTTATATTTATCAAAAATATCATACTTTTAACTATCATATTAACAAATAGCTAATCGTTGTTTAGTCAAGTGCCAGAACGGGTTGTTTTTACTGTATTTTTTTATCAAGGCGTTATCCAAGGAGGTTTGATTTTTGTATTCAAATTTATAATATATTAAAATAAACTGTTCTCTGAGCCACTTTAAAAAAATGTCTATTTTAAATTTGGTCTGTCTGAAAAAACCTCTACCCTCGTTTCTGCATTCCGCAATGAGTAGCGTAACCTTCCCGAGTAATGTCAGGTCATAAATAAACCAGAAGAGTGGGCATAAGACGCGTAGGAGTTGGAGATTTGTAAAGGGTAAATCCTAGAATTAATATCGCCTCGCACTACTGGTCGAGGTTAAGTTCTATGTTGACTTGTGGTATGCTGGCTCTTGAGATACCGCATACAAATGCTGAAGTAGGGTACTTAATCAATGATTGTTCCTACGCAGTACTTACATTTTACGAAGTCAGTGATTCAGGACGGAATAGTATGGGATAGGCACCCTCGATCTGTGGTTCTGGAGAAGAATGCTCAAGATTCTATGGACAGCCAGGTGGACTATCTATCATCCTCTTGGAAGAACTTTAAAAAAAATTTATGTTTTCAGTATTATAATACTCTACCCTACTTTAAAGGAAATAAATTATTACCTTACTGATCAACAAACAAACACTACAAGGACCATATTTTAAAATCTACTTAAAATCTCAGAATTAAATACATCTTTTGGCCAGAACAACCTTAAATTCCGTGCTACGTAAATGAACTTAAAAATATCTCGAAGTTTAAAAACAACATCAAAATATGGATGAGTAAACACGAAGACGAGGAAAACATAAAAAAATATGAATGAACACTAACACAACAACCTACAGTCAACAAACAAGAATAAAAAGGAATCAACAAACATGAAAATGAGGTCTACAAACACGAAAGTGAGGAAATAATAATAATAGTTTATTTTTATTTTTCGGAATAACTTTATTGAGTAAAACCTCAAATTGTAATATTTAAATATTGAAGACAATATTAGTAATCACTAATATTGTCTTCAATATTTAAATAATAGTTTATTCCAAAATGTCTGCAGGGGTAGTGCAATGCGATACATTCCATATTTTGAAATAACAGAAAAGAAATAAGACAAAAATTGAGAAAAATAAAATAGAAAAACTAACAATACATAGTTAGACACATAAAAAAAAAACAGAAAATCAAAGAAAAAAAGTAAACAACACAGTCAGCAAACACGATGATGAGGAAATCATCAAATATGATGATGAGGAAATCGTGATCTACCACTGACCCAATTACCTACAGTCCTCCTAGGAACAGGAATCGCTATGGAGGAGGATTGTGAATATACTATAATATCTTAGTCGTTTTTAACTGTCTGCCTACAACGTATCCCAATATTCTTTGGGAGCGCTGCTTGCAAAACTGAATTTCCTTCAATCTAAAATTAATAATACCACCAAAAATCACAGCAAATAACAGTTAACTATAAAAATATTAAATTAAATTCAACCGGTTCGAATTTTCATCCTATGACGTGTCATGAGTCACGTAGTGATCATGTAAAAATGCACGTTTTACCGAAAACGGTAAAAAAATTAAAAGAATATGCCGTTTGCCTGTTTTTCGGTCTTTACTTTTACTAAATTAATTACGTTGATGTTTCACATCACTCATTTTCATTCCGAATTAATTACAATAAAATCAAAAGAATTTAATGCTAAACGAATGGTCTTTTAAGCCGATGCGATTATATTCAAAGGGGTTGATGATCTCTCTGATCATTTTTAAGGATTAAAGTTGGTTGTTTTGATGTCAAATCAAGTGATTAAATGTTTAAAAGAGTTCATTTTACATTTATATTAAACGTTCCATGAATTTTAATAGAATCTCTTCAAAGACTTTAATTGGTTTTATAAAACTTACAGAAGTATTTTATTTTAGTTCCGTTAGATTATTTATTTTTGCGTGACAACCGTTAGAATCATAGTATTAGTAGATACTAATGATACGTAAAATTAGAATGAGTGCTTTAGAAATTAGTTCCCCGAGACCTACGTGTGGTAAAACCATGTATGACCGTGTTACAAATGTGGAGATTATAGGACAGAATACAGGGCTAATGAAGACGATTAAAGGACGCTTAGACATTTCCGACAAAAAACGATTAAAGAAATGCAAAGAGAATACATATTATTTATAAGACACGAAAGTGGAAGTGTAGAGGAAGTCGAGGACGTCCGAGGAAGATATGTTAATTACATTGAAATACTTGAGGCGGGCCATATCGATAAGAGTCAGAATAACAAAAGAGAATAAATGAATGTGAATGAAGCAAGAAGTGTATGCTGTCTGCCTTTCTCTGTAAGGAAACGCCTTAATAACTAACTAACCATCACGCCGTTTCCCCGCAGGGGTAGGCAGAGAGGACGGACCACTAAACAACTCGGTCTTGGCACACACTCCTTGCCTCATTCACATTCATACATCGTCTTATACATACTCTTCTATTATTTTAACTCTTGACATGACCCGACTCTAGTATCTGATTCACTTGATCGTGCCATGTCTTCCTCGGGCGTCCCCGACTTTTGCTACCATTCTCATTTGCATCGTATATCCTCCTTACACTCCTATTTAAAAAAATGAACTTGTCAGAAAAACAAGAATAATAACCTGATATTTTTAACACTTAATATTAGGCATTTATGTTTAAAAAATATAACTTTATTGTAGTTCATATAAAATATAGACCATAAAATTTAATTAAAATATTGGTATAACCGTTTAACCCCACTTTTCTGCATAAATTGAAAGTACATTTTACAACATGTAATTATTGTATTAACTTGGCTAAAACTGACGAAAAACATCACAAATAAGTTGTAAATATATTGAATTATACGAATATAATAGTAAATTGACCATTTTACGAACAAAACCACGATTTATATATTAGTAAATTACAGAAGGCGTTAAAAAACTGTCGCCCTCAATTAAAAAAACATTCGGCGAAAAATAAAATGAATGCGCATATGCGCGATTTCATTGTCAGATGCGAATCGCGATGTTGCCGGAATTAAGAAAAAGTTTTTTTTTATTACTGCTAACTCGAAAAAACTTTTACAGTCTTAATGCAGTGTTTAACAAAAACACCGTTCAACGGTTGTGGAGTGATGTTTAATTAGTAAAACCGTTACTCTCATAATTCTCAACAAAAATCTCAATTTCTTGACTCATCACAAAGTAAATAATATTCTTTATCCGTCATTTTCCCTAGAGTTTTTCCTTTCTTGGAAATAATTTGCAATTTAATTTTGTGCCAGTAATAAACGTTTTTCTTCAGGGGATAACTCAGATGTTAATTTTTTCTTGTACTTTAGTTTATGTATCATTATTTACATAATATAATGAGAAAACGTTCACCGTAGAAATTTAATACGGTTGTTAAATACGTTGCCCTAAACCCGAATTACGAAAATGTTGTAATTTTTTGCCTCCGTGAATTTTAAAGGTATTTTTATTCACATTTCTGGTTCATAATGCAAATAACGTCGAGTTTAATGTGATTGTAAATCGCATAAATAATTTTTGCTAATTATATTCTCGTGTTTCATAACTTGTATCATGGTTTGAATATTTTTTTTAATTTATGAAAGAAGACTATTTGAAAAAAAAAAACAAATAATTGTAGACATTTCATCCATAGTTAACAGAGTACTGACACAGATGCATTGCTTGCATGTAGCTTCAATATAAAAAAACAAACTTTAAAACTTTGATGAAAACTGTAAAAACGTTTCAACTACTCATATTCGAACAAGGTGTACACTAATTGCTTTTTTTCGCTAAAAACAACACGTTGGCATAAGCAAGTCGAAAACAAGTATCTACGTGATGTTTCACAAGGACACCAAATAAATAAATACACTTTCTTAAATTTATTATTATTTTTTTTTTACATCATTTACAAAAAAAGGTAAATGTAGAAAAGTAGTGATGTTATAATTAGGTTATAGGGTATACGTTATTCCATTGAATGTACTTGTATATTATTTACCAGCAGCAATTACAGTTATTTATCCCCCTTGTAAGTATAGTATCGAAGATGATTACACCAGATATACTCGGAGTTCCTTTATATAAGTATTATTATATTACCTTTAGATTAAGCCATCTACAAATCGAATTTTAATGTCCCAACCGAAACACTCATGTAGTTGAATTTTCATTTTAAATTCTACCAAAGTTCGTAATTCCGTAATCTCTTTGAAGTTATGTTTAAATATTTATTTTGATGTTAATTTAGCAAATCTGTATTGGGATATCATTAGGTAGATAGTGTTATCACTGGTGAAATAATATATCAATCGTTTTAATTCGATTATTCTGCTTCAGAGAGATTGAGAAACTGTTTGTGCCTTTTATATGTGAAATTTAAAGACTTACGAATAAAACGAGTAATATTTTCAAGAACCTCTGTTGATTACAATTATTCGTTTTTGATTTGTAAAGTAAATTCTAAATACATTAGAAAATATTATTTCGTGTATTATTTTCGTCGGTTTGATTCCTCTTAAATGCAATAATACTTCACCAAATATTTATATTGCTAGATATAATATGACGATCAAATAAATATGTAAAAATGAGAGATTTCTTCCGATCAAACTAAATACTCAGTTTTATAAGACTTCAATATAAAATTCTAATTGAAAATCTGCCTAAATTATGATAATAATACTACCCTTATTACGGTAATAAAGCCAATTCAGCAAAAAGAAACAAATTATTTTCACTATAAAAATGTTATAATAATTTATCACCTCGGCATTACTTTTTATCAGTTGTTACATTGTTGTATGCATCCAAAATAAACCAATTATAGATTTCCTTTTTGTTACTTTACATCTAATAAGACAACATACATAAAATGAAAACATTTTACGAAAATTAAATTCAAATAAAAATAGCTCATGAAAAGTAAGACGAACATTTATTTTCTGGCGGTAATTAACAATGTCGTACTAAGACAAGATATCATATCGTGAAAATAGGACAGAATATAACCTTAAGGTCAGTACAGAATTATAGAAAACAATAACAAAAACTCAACCACTCACCATGACAATAATAATTCAGAAAAACATTTTTTTTTCATTGTACATACTTTTAGTCACGGTTGTCATAGTTGTAACTACATGTAAGAAGACAGCATGGACGTAAAACAAATTGAACTCGTAACAGAATTATAAATATAAATAACGGAAAAGTTACTCACTATAAATATAAACAATGGAAAAGTTACTCACTATAATTCACTATAAATATAAACAACGGAAAAGTTACTCACTCTAATTAACTTTAAAAACAAAAATTCTCCGTTGTTTAGCATTAGAAGGGTTACCACAATCTGTAGACAAAATATATATTATATGTAATTATTGAAGATAAAATACTAGCGATTTTTAAACGAAAATTCAATTAATTGAACGAGAAAAAATGTCTTAAAAAATATGTAGGTATAAACATTATTTTATCCAGTTTTTATTATTTTATTTTTTTCATACTGCATCCATTCTATACACACGAGCAGAAACATAATATATATATTTTTTCAACATAGCATTATGTCATTTCAACAGTTAACCAGAATGACATGAATCATGATACATTTGAAACCTTCAAGGTTTATTTTATTTTATGTTATAGAAACAAACAGTACATGATTTACAGAGATGAAACCATATACAGGAATAAGATACTTCATGTTGGGTCCCTATGGTATGTTTCTTTGTAATGTCTATAGAGTGGTACGTTTATTCCTTAATTACCAGGTGACTTGTGTAGATAATGGTGTATGTATAATGTATGTGTGAGTATTTGTGTGTGTGAGTGTGTGTCTGTATGAATGCGCATTGAACAGCTTAAATTATTGACATGATGCCACGTTTGAATTTCGGCAGTGAATCCGAGAAAATATCCATGTTAGAGTTAAGACAAATATTATTTAGAGCAGAGGTTCCCAAAGTGGTCTATGTGGACCCCCAGGGGTCGATATCGTCTTGCTGGGGGTCCATGTCAGCGAGAAAAAAATTTAGGGGTCCACAAGATTCAAATGCGGGTACATACGAGCCGACCCCCATTTACCTCAAGTCAACATTTAGGAGTTCCATAAATGACACAATACACCTAACACAGTTTACATAATGCTAATAATAGACTGAGAAATTTCTTATTTGATATTTTTTGTTTATTGAGATAAATTGTTATACTGTTTATATTTATAAACAGAGATAGGTTCCTTTTCTCGTCAGAATTAATATATTGAAGCAAAACATTGCACATTGGAAGCCTCGAATTTTCCTAGATCCCAACTTGTTTTTGAAAAACTTCCAGGGTAATAATGACGTTCAACATTTAAATGCACTTCACACAGACTTCAAAACTAAATTTGAGGACATTTTGACTGGAATCGAAGAATCGGAAATCATGTGACAAGAAGAAATGACCAGAACAAGCACTGACAAAGAACTTAAGGGGCAGTTCTGTAGGGCTAGCTACAGTAAGAAATTCCCGTTGCTTATCCTGATTCATTTTCATTTTGTGTAATAGTTCACAAGGGCGCCCCTGTCTGCACAATGCAAATACAGAGGAACTATACCGCCACCCGGTTGTTGAACAGGCAAGGGAAGGGAATCTTTTTACGAAAAAATAAACAATTATCACATGGGACGTTAATAGTTTTAGGAAGATTCAATATTCGGTAGGCAGGGGGTATACGGAAAAAAAAATTTTGGCAAGTGGTCTACGGGGCAAAAAAGTTTGGGAACCTCTGATTTAGAGTATGAAGAGCTCGGTTGATTGGCGAATTAGATGCTGCATTTGTTTTATAATTAAACGTGTGGAATAGCACTGTATGTCGTGTACGTCTCAAAGGTATATTAAAATTAATAAGGGACAGAAGTTCGGTACAGTCAATGTCATTGTTTAAAATTCTGTGTATAAATAATGAGTCAGGTACTGCTAGTCTTCGCTGCAAAAAATGATTATTATATTATTATTAGATTTATGCTAAAGATGTCAAGGGAGATGTCATTTAGCAGCAAATGATGTTCTGAGCCAACGTCTATTCTGCCATGTGGTATGCATAGAAGATCGTGGTGCTACACCTGACAGTAGTTGTTTGGTAAAACAATTTATAGTTTTTCAGGAAGTATGGGACTATCTATCAAATTATAAATAAATTTATACGCTTTTACCGCAAGCGTATATTGCCCTACTCTTTCTCGATTAGAGACATTTCGGACATAACCGTGTCTTCTTCAGGTCGGTATGACAAGTTAAGTTATTTTTGGTTTACCCTATCCTGTCGGAGGTTGGCTATCATCACCATCATCAGTGCATTGGGGCAAGTAATATTTTTAAATTTTGTGTAAAAAATTTTGTTAGAGTTATATTTCAATAAATATTTCATTGATACCCAAGAAAGACATGACACGATCGAGTGAATCAGTCAACCTACCCGAGTCATACAAATAGTAGTCTACCACTTCGGAGAATGGCGAGATGGATATAAAGTTAGTAAGAATATCAGAATTTTTTTTCTACGGTAAAACCCATTACTGAACGGAACAGATGTTTGCATTATTCTGTGAACATGAAGGGATTGAAAAATCAATACCTATGCCCTGTGCGCTTAATGAGATCCGAGCTCCGGGCATACAGATGGCCGATCCAATTTTATTCAGTCACTGGTAGTGTTGGGTAAATTCCCGGGATTCTGTTTTTGGGGAATATTAAACAAATTTCAACAAACACAACTATCATTAATAGACCAGTTAGATAAGCGTACAAAAAAAACATAAAAAACTCCGACAGTAAATACAAGCTTTGGAAAAAGCCACTACAAATACCTGGCAATAAAAGCATTCAACAATCTTTCACTTGATATAAAGAATATATGAAAAAAACAGATACAATAATTAAAGAAAAAAACAAGCAATATTGCTAAAATTTTATAACGAAAAATAATAAAACATATTCTAAAAAAAATTGGTTTGTCTTAGCTTCACCTTCTCAGATGCCGATCGTGTCGGACCGACGTTTATTTCGTATACAAGTTTTTACAAAAAATATTTTATTTTTATAATAATTCTACATTTGAAACGCTTATTTCAATTGTTTAAATTTTTGAAATCTGAATCTCTAGAGATTTTTAATATGTATTACTTCGGAGTTCATACGCAGGTAAATTTCTGATCGTCTCTCTAATTTTTCAATGTAAAATTATAATGATATTAAAAAAAAATTTACAATATTTGTTTTTGAAAGGCATGAATGCACAACGGGGACGCGTTGAATGGAGGTCACCTTTATATCGTGTTGTGTATAGGGATTATCAAATTCTGTTCACTGTCTGTATACCATAAAAATATATAATTCTATGGTGGATAGGCAGAGGTTATAATATATTTATGCAGACCATGTTTGCGATGCACTATAATCTCGTACCTACACCATTAAAATTAATTGCAAGAAGAAAACAACGTGCACTGTGCAATTCGGGGACGTTTTTCACAAATAGAAATTTCTACCTCAAACGCTTTTTTATTTTTATTCCTATGTCGGTGCTCGAAAGGATAAATTAACATTTTCACAAAGTAATTTATTTCCCTACATTATGTGTACTAGAAACTGATAAATTTTCACAAAGTGAAGAATCTACCTAACCTATTTATATCATCTATCTAAAAGTGAAAAACCTATGGAGTTATATGATGTGAAAGAGCTATTATTATTTTATTTCAATGTATCTGATTAGGTCACCATTTGTAATACCAAAGAAACTTTATTTCTGATTCCCTAATAAAATTTTGGCCAAGGAACTTGTGCATTCTTTTACGTATCAACGATATCTACGTATCAACGTATTACAAGGGTAGGTATTATAGAAAATATTATTCTTTACTAGTTTTGGAAATGGGTAGGTAATTATAAGATTAATCAACACTAAAAAATATTTTTATTTTTAAATTGACTTCTTATGTTTGTATTTCTTGTATATAATAGACCTATTTCCGGTGTAAATGTTGACAAATTTTGGTACAGTCATCAATAATACTTGCTGCAATAAGTTTTCGCTCAGCTATACTCGAATTAAAGTTAATTTTTGACTGCTTTTTAATTTATGTGAATATCGCACAAGTCCCATATTTTCCTTCCTGCTCGGAGCCGGTGGGTCTATGACATCCCCAACAGAGTGTGTTGTGAGGCAAAATGTTGCTTGAAATGGCTTTGGCCGTGTTTGATGACCAGATCTGAAGCCATTTTGAAGAACGCTTCGTCACTGAATGGTGGTATTTCACCAGGGTTATACTGAGAGTGCCTACCATTCTGAACCTCTTGCTATTCTTCTTTCAATATTTTTTGTCGGTGAAGAGGCATTTATAATTTAAAATTTCACAGAAAATTTGACCTCGTCCGTGACCCACGCGACTTGGTCTCCTAAATAATTGATAAACCCAAAATGATCTTAATCGAAGTTAATACGATTAAATGCGCATTGATCTATCAATGCGCATTACTTTTTTATGTATTTCTGACGCTGCTTTACTTTCATGTTTTTCCGATGCTTGACACTATTTTCAGCGAGTTTCCCTGAAACTTTACTACCCTCCGTGGCTTATAATCTAGCCTTCCCTTTTCTAGGCAGTTTCCTGTTTTATTACCACCGTAAAAGGTTTGACTTGTACGCAATACTCCTCGGGCAGAGCGGAATTGGAATACATTAATTGACCTGTAATGTTTAAAAAACAAAATCCTTTTATTTCGCGATTTTAGTTGTAATTTTTTATTCTTTATTTAATGATTAACGGCCTTCTTAGAGTCTTTTTACATTGGAATACGCTGTAAAAGTTATAATGTAACTGCCCCAGCAATAATCTTTTTTATTTATTGAAGATGTCCACTTACTTGGCATAATTATTTTTCTCCTTTAGTATTCTAGGCAACGAGGAATTCATAATATGGTAGATTTTTTTTCACTGTAATATAGAAAACTTATCAATGCAAGTAATTGTGGACTGTCAAATGCGGCATTTAGAATTTTATAAAGAAGTCCCAAGTCGGTGATACTTCTTCTGTTCGACAATTTAAGCATTTAAGCAACTGCTCCCAACCATTTGAGCCCCGAGACGTGATATAGATATGAAGCTGACGATTGAGGACAGGGGGTGGAGGTGGTGAAGAGGTAGGGGGGGAAGTACCTAAGTAGTAGTATTAAAATCTGGTCACCAAGTACGGATAAAGTCATTTCAAGCAACGTTACGATTCTACGATCTTGAGCATATCTACCACTCTGGAACGTTCTGAAAATTAATCAAATAAAAATGCACGAACTCGAATTTTAACTCGTAGCCAAGGATCATAACCATTAAACCACGTAGGCCGTCAGTATAAACCTAAAATGTTACTTCAGCAATGATTAAGTACTGGGATGCATGGGAAGGGGAACCAGACGCTTTGGACGCTCGACCAACTAACCGATCGTCAACATTATGAATTATTAGAGAAAAGTTGATATTATGGATTCGATGACTTCCTTTAAAATGGCTACCGTAAGTGATGCCAATTAAATATCAGCTGTACAATTCGCCCCTGGCTCCGGGCCGCAGAAATGCGAGGAGTTTTTTGTTCGTACCACCGCAGCCGCAATGAATGTTTGATCGAGGACAATAGAAATTCATGTATTAAAGAACGTTGGCGCGTCTCTACTCTCCAACAAACTCAAATTCAACGTCTCTTTGTGAATAATCCATCGTTATTCTTTTATATTTGGACAGCCACGGGATAGAAAGTCATAATTCTGAGTATTTTCCCGGCTTGTGGGATTCCTGAATATATTTTCCTTTCATTATCATCACCATGATTCAGAATCGAAACTGACTTCAAAATGTGATATATATATATATTAGATATTGGTTAGCTGTGTTAAACACAGATGGCACTAGTAAAATGTTAGATAGCAGTTAGCTGTACTGAAGACAGATGGTGTTAGTAGCGTTATTTCAGTACTACCGATATTAAAGAGAACTGCCACTGCTATCATGGTCAAGTACAGAGAAAGCTTCGTACCGTCACAAGGGTGCTTTTAAACAAGGCAAAATTTCCGCTAGCCGACCCACGAACTATGGGAAAGGAACAAAGCAACCGCAAGCGGCGTTTGGCGCCGTTTGCGGTTGCCGGCCTTCCTCTTCCCGTCTCTTTCCCCTCACTCCCTTTAGCTTGAAATATATGCCAAATGGGGATGCCATAGTCCCACCGGCTTCGGGCAGTTGAAATTGTTATACGGTTTTCACATTAAAAAACAACTCGATTATATGGATCAATTTCTCTTTATATCTAGGTACCTCAACAAACATACTAATTTTGCTTGTATGTGATGTGCATTATTCCTGTGTGAAATGATTAACGGTTTTCACGTGTTTATTTTTAGACAAAGAATATCTAAATGAGCACAACAACATAACAAAAATTATTTAAAATGCAAGATGGACAAATAGATTAGAAATACAAAAAGAAATTAAAATAAGTCGCAGCGGAGCTAGGCAGATTGTTCAATTTGATTTGTTGTTCTGCTTGCCGATGTATAAGACCTATTTATATTTAGCGATTTAAGCGTTATACATATTATAATTATTATAATCTCATCAAACATACTAGTTTCTGTTGTCTGTGATGTGCCTTATTACCACGTGAAATTAATCACGTTCAAATTCATTAGACAGGACTTACTTTAAATATAAAACAGATACAAAGTCTTAGATCATCAACCAACACGGATCTAAAATCAAATATTTCATTAAATCCAATTTATAAGTGTGCATTTCCAGTGTTACGATACTGATATTTTTTAAAACTTAAACATTACATTATTTTGTTATTGTTGTTATTTATTTTATAAAGTACTGTAAACTGTTATAAACTGAAAATGCTCTTAACACAAGAGTTCCTAGTGAGACAAGCAATGCACATCTCCAATGTGCATGTAATTAATAAAGATGAATAAAAAAAATTATCTCAAATTTCTTTGAATTTAAGTGTCATTTTAAAAGTTTCAATATATCTTTACCCTAATAATAATAATTATTTATTTTTACCACTTACAGAGCAGAGGCGATCGCGGTCGATGTGGATGGTGCAAAGGGGCCTATTAGGGCACCGAATGTGTAATCCCATCCCATCTTTTACAGATTTTTCTCACCTGACTTTAAGTTAAGCTCGACATCATTTTTAATTCATGTGCATTAAACTAACAAGATTTTTCCTTTATTTTCAGGTGAGTACCGACCTCATTTATAGACGATACATTGGGTAGGTAAGACAAATTAAAAATTGTGAATAATTATTTTGTTCGTTATTTCAGCCACAGGTTTTCTTTTATACCAAACACGAGAACCTAATTTAGGTTTATTTAATTAACGACATTTTTATTCCACCAAATGACACTATAAATTTATACAATTAAGGAACTTATTGCCTCATGTTGATGGCTTCAAAACATTTGTATTTTATTTCTTCGACCTTACGGGGCGATTTTAATCAAAATACTCTGGAAGTAAAGTCGTTTCACGAAACGTTATTTCCAATATTCCCGCTATTTGCCGACTGCTGACTGTTAAAACCTTAGAAACTTCTTTTTTGTGAATGAATTTGTGAAGTTTGCTGATTTTCGGTTTTAAATTTTTATTTTTAATATACCCGGTGTTTTAGACTCATACCTCAAAATGCCAGTGGCTTTTTTATAAAGAAAATCTAAGATGACATTGTGAATATATTTAAAAAAAATTAAAACTAACATAATTAAATAAATATATTTGATTACTTTTTTGCGTCTGTTAACAAATAGCAAAATTATAAATTTATTAACGTTTACACATAAGTACTGAAATAATGCTGAAATGATATACTCCGATGTTGTTGATATATTTAGTAAATCAATTTCAATATAGGTTGATGAGGTAAAACTGTGTGTGGGTGATACTGTATGTTACGTGAACACCTCACTAGGAGAACCTGTGCTGAGGTGTTAACTGTTTGTGAATAAGTGTGACAGGTATTTATGTGTTGTAGTAGAAAGTTAGTTTTTTTTATTATTTTTTTTTTCACAGACATATATTCAAACATGCAAACACACATTTCTACGTGAGTGTATATATTGTTAGATAATTCTTGAAAAACGTGTATAAATATATATAAGCATACCTTATTGAAGTTTTTTTCATCAACTAGGGGAATATTTTGATAAAGCTATTTAAATTGACTAACACATTAACAGTATTGTGTCGGCTGAAAGAAAAAAATTGTTTTGGATTTTTTATTTTTATATTTTGTACTATCAAATTCAACAATATTTTTATTTTTATATATATTTGTGCAAGTGTTTTTTTAAACAGTCATTTTCTGCACTATTTATGAGTATAATTTCGTAAATATTGTTATATATGTATGTAAAAGCCTTAATAGGCGTAAAATAAATAAATAAATTATAGAAACTTGTTCAGAGTGGTAGATACTCTTAGTATCACCCTGGCGAAAGACCTCCATCAAAATCGAAACGTTGCTGGAGCTGAATTTAGCCGTGCTTCGTGACCAAATCTTAATAGCCAGGTACTTCCCGACCTTCCTTTTGTACATCTCCTTCTCCCTTCAGCTTCCCAGCATACTCCACTGCCTCCGTACAGTTGGGACTGTTGAGCGGTGTACACATAAAAAAGATACCGAAATAATGAAAAATACCCACAAATGTTATCTAAACTCTTGCTAATACGTTTTACTATGCTACGTATACATCCGCGAGCCGAACTGCCGAGCTGAACCTCAACTTATGGGAAAGGAACTAAGCAACCGTAAATTGCGCTAGACGCCGCTTGCAGTTGCTTCTTTCCTTTCCCGTAATTTCGGTTCTCAAATGTAAACGTACCATTAGAGAGTAAAGGGTAAAGCTTGACTTGTTGGCCTTCTATTTAGGGATGACATATTTTTGATAAAAATATTTCACTAAAAAAAAAACATAGTACATCATACTGGTCTACGCATTCACAGTTCTTTATTAGGTTTTTTTTCTACACAGCTTATCTGATGTTATTTTACGACTACGCTTACTTTAGTAAAAGTTTTCTTTATGGCATAGTATATATTATGAAAGCTTCCGGAGATGCAATAAACGATAAACAACGGTGGTTGGGAGAAATATACTCCAATAATTTCTAGAAACCCCTTGAAGTTCCGGAGACTTGTTCCCTAAGTAATAGTTAATTTTCGAGATGTTTTGTTCTATGAATTCCCCTGTTTGTTCCAATAGTATTTTTCACAGATTTTTTAGTTTATTTGTTTTTTTATCGTTCCATTTTCAAAATATTGTTACCTAAAAAAATAATATTCATATTGAACGACAACCGTCCATTCTGAATGCAAACATGAGTTTTATTGAATAATATAACAGTAAACCTCGCGTCTAAATAGGTATATTCCTAATTTTCTCTTACATATTTAATGAATCAAGACAAATAATTATAAATACCTACTTAATTATTAAAAATTTTATGTTTATGTAAAATAAAATTATTTCGAATTTTTTATAATTTTTTCTTTTTTTTGTGAATGTATTTTGCTATGTGATATTATAATTTAAAATAAAACAATAACATAGTTAACAACACTTTTATTTTTTATACTTAATGCCCACCGGGTTTCGCTATAACCGTAGCTTCGTCAGGGCTGTATACAATACAGTATTATATATACAATGCAGTATTATTTATAGATTACAGTATTATACACCCCTGATAAAACTACGGTTCCAAGGAAACCCGGTCGGCATTAAGTACTAAAAAAATGGTGTTTACTAAGTTATTGTTTTATTTTAAATTGTTTTTACGTTAAAAGCACCCGTTGACAAACTACCTAAGAGTAACTATTATTTTATAAGCAATAATTATTAGCCTGAAACACTCATCCACATTGAAAAAATCTCCTGATAAAAGATACATGACGCCAACGGGACTTGAACCCGTGTCCTTTCGTTTTCCGGTCGACAGCTCTGACCACTGAGCTATGGCGGCTTATCTCTTGTCCGCGAAATAATTCAATATATACTAGTGTTTCATTCAATAATTACTACTTGTTACATTTTTTCACCTGAAACAACCAACTTTATTTTAAATGAGAAAGGCATTGTAAGTGCTAACTCTCTCACTAGATGGCGTCGAGACAAATTGTCTACATTTTTGGTGAAGATACTAGGAGATTTTTCAATGTGGATGAGTGTTTCAGGCTAATAATTATTGCTTATAAAATAATTGTTACCCTTGCTATGCATAAAAAATCTTGTCTTAAACATTAGTTTACCAAAAAAAAAATAATTACCTAAAAGTAGTTTATTGGGAAATTTATTGTTTCCTGTATTATTTATTTTTTATTGATATTGTATTATTTTCGTTTAAAAAAAACCATGACAATTCTTTTTGAAAACTTTCTTCTTTAAAAAATTTCAAATGATTAGTAAGTTAGAAGTAAGAGAAAGTCCAAATAAACAATTCCTAAACAAATGTGTCATTTTTTAAAGATAATATCCATACATTTGTATAGCCAAAACGGTAATCGACATTTGTCCGGAGATTTTTTGCTTTATTTTAATCGAGTCGTGTTTTATTAAATATTTTCACAATTTTCGCTTAATTAGTATATATTTTTTTAATTATTATTAGCGTGCTCCCTTTAACATTCATATTTACATATCTCCCATTCACACCATCATCTTCTTCTTTTTGATAGCTTACTACGGAGCCTTAACAGTCGCCATTATTTTCGGTTAGTAAAATAAAACGATAAGACTTATAAAATAATATCATAATGGGTATTTATTATCGACAGTAGATGGTTAATTTCTTATTGAATCTGGTTTGTAATTTGTTATTGTAAAACAACTCAGGTCTTAATTCAACTCCCGTCTCGACATTTCCATTGTGAAGGCGAACTCCAGCTCTCCAGTAGCTCGTCTCTCGACCGAAACCATTTCGGCGACTGGCAAATTATTCTGAAGGCATGTCGAGTTAATGCAATTTAAATTTACCGCAGTTTCAGAGTTTCGATCGTAAACTCCGGAAGACGCAGTCGAAGACTCGACTTCAAGTTGACGGCGTATTATTTACACAAAGGAATAATCGAACTCAATATCTGGTTGCGCAACACTAATGTCGGCATACTAATGCTTGTCTAGACAGCACTATTATGAGTATCAAACTTCAGTAATAATAGCAGATGTAAGGAGGCAGATTTGGATCACGACTATCATATCAATTTACATTCCAGTTTTATTTTATTTTATTCGGAAAACCAACAGTTTACAATACTATATAAGGTATGGTATAGTATGTGTAATTATTAGGCCAAAAATAGGTTATCAATGATTGAAAAAAAAATTGTGATTATAAACGATAAAAAGAGCCAATTACAAATAGCCTATGGGATGGGTTTAAGGGTGGGAGCGGAAGGAGATGGATCTAGAATCTAGTATGTATTGCGTATATCTGGCAGTATGAAAACGTTTTGCGACAAAATATTCATAATGCGACAAAATATATAGTACACCTTTTTGTACATAACATACTCTTTTTCTTATACGGCATCAGTATTTCCTCCCTCCTGCAACATGCGTCTCTTCAAAACCCGTGTTCGCTTCTTCCTCTCCTTTAAAAAACTCTCCGCACACACACCCAAAGATGATACAGGCCCTGAGAGAAAATCGTTTTCCTCGGGGCCTCCTGTGTAGAATTAATGTAAACAAACTTTATATTGTGAGTCTTATTTCATTGCCACGACAGAAAATACCATCAAGGTAAAAAGATTTTTTTTAACTCATTTTAGGGCGTAGATACCAACCGGGTGCAAGATTTGTGACCCCTGTAAAGTGTCCCTGAGTCTTTATTATGATGACCCTCGGACACCATAACGGGGCCGTTGTCTACTTGGTAGATCCCATAAAATACAACGAGCTTGGGGAGGCGAGGGTTTGACTGATTGTCATAGCGTCCGCCATTGCTTTTTATTTTACCTTACCATCTTCGATATTGCGAATGAATTTGACGACGATGATGAGGTGCGATTCACATAAATCATGCTCAGATCAGCGAAGGGAATCTTTTTGAAAATGTGAATAAAACTCCCCTGGAAAATGTTTAATGGTAATTGAAGTGGTGAGTTTAGAAATGGGAGTCTGCTGGTCTTCCAAATGGACGCATTAAAGACATTGGTGACGATTTATTTTGGTTAAAAATATGATTCTCTTTTGAAACTAATTTTAAAGCTTTCGTTTGTGGTGCTTTAGGCAGTTAGGGCTCAATTCCTGTCGATGTCCACAGTTGTAGATACTCTCACCACCTTCAGAATCGATGCGTTTCTTAAAATTGTGTTAGCTGTGTTTGGTGAACAGATCTGAAGAGTGAGATATTTCTCCCCACTGCCTTTAGCCTCCATAGTATTCCATAGTATGCCATAATTCCACTGGCTCTGGGCAGTTGGCACTCATTTATATATTCAGCGAGAATTGAAATTTTTGAACTGGCCTTCTATTTTAACCTAACACAGTAAATTAAGTAGACTTGGTTTTTAATGTATAACCTAAAAACACAATATATTAAAATTCAATACGTGCCTTAAACAATATTCATAATGCTCTTGTGTATACGTTCATAAATGTATCCAAAAGCTTCGAAATAATTTGTTGGATTATTATAACGGTTGGTTTGTGATTGAAATAATGTTATCCGTTAAGTTATATAAATTTGCTTTGCATGTGATGTAGTGGTAATAGTACCTGCCTTTGGTTCCGGGTTTGATTTCAATTTCTTTATATCACAATTTGTTGGATTATTATTTCTATCGCTTTGTGATTGAAATAATGTTATCCAAAAGTTTTATAAATTTACTTTGAATGTGATGTAGTGGTAATAATACCTGCCTTTGTTTCCGGAGTTGATTTCAATCTCTTTAGATCACCCCTTGGCTTTGTGAACGATATCCATCCCTGAGTAGGTAGTAGGCACTGTAGTCAAGGTAGTAAGAGTGGATACAGATGGGGGTGGGTTTTGCTTCCGCCGTGAGGGGCATTTTCTAATTTACCACCGAATATTTTAAAGGTCTGCCACTTTGAATTATTGAAATTCTACGCAGACCTTTATCACCGTTTCCTGTCCTGTTCTGCTCAACTCAGCTCTTTTGCTCTACAATGGTCGAATGTTCAGACAGATAATATTATTACAATTTCAGGGATGAAAACAGATATTTCGGTGCTTAATTTGTATACTGCAAATGTTAAAAACTCGTGGCAAGTATCTTTAAATACCTAGTGATGAACGTTGTTTGAATTTTCGCATTGCTTTTAGTTTGTATTGTGTGATAGTTTTCTACAGTGGTCATTCCACTATGCCATGTAAAATTACTGTTTTGTTATTAGGCAACAGTCCCAAAATATTCATCGTAAACCATTTAAAGTAATACGCTTACAAAGGAGTTTTTGGTATTTGCGTGAGACTTGTTGAAATTTATATCAAAATGATACAAAACAAAGACTCCAGATTGCCTGAAATTTTAAAGAAACGTCAATGCATGATATCTTTCAGCTATCTAAAATCCAAGGAATTTCGTTTAATTTTCAATTGAATCTATCAGTTTATCGAATAGCGATGGAAATCCAGATCAGAAGGAAAATAGCTCAAATGTTCCGAGCTTTTTGTTTCGGACCCCTCTTCAAGACCTAATATATAGCTTACACAGACGAATTTCAGCAAGTGGCATTAATTTAAATGATTAAAAAAATATAACCTTCAATTGAAATGTGCAAACTTCGGAGGGTCTTTGAGTTTCCCCTAAAATTCTTCCGGTGGTCTGAAGAGAAGGAGATGGCGGATGCGGGTATAATTCCGAAAGAAAATCTTTTAATATAATTCATCTGAATATATAAATATTTGGGCATTCATAGATTAAGGACGTTTGTTTTATGCACGCATACAGGATAACATGACAAGCACTTTATATTTTATATTTTTTATGCATGATTGTTTAGTAATGGATGAGAGTGAAGCGGTGTGCGGTTGGAACAACACGCGTCTAGATTGCTCCTGGCTCCTTTTCGAATAACTAGTGTTTTACTAAAGCTATACATCTGAAATTTGTAACACACACGCGTAATAACCAGGCAAATCCGCTGCATGTAGCAAAATAATTTAATCTATCTCGGAAAATAAGTTATGTTCGATTAAAAGCAAATGCTTTAAAAAATAATTATTTTTTTTTTAAATTATTCATAACCCACTTGAATGATTGTAATTTATGGCTTACTTCATTACTGGCGCGATTTATATTACCACGATACACTGAGATAAGATCTTTTCAACTTCAGTTATTACAGAAATCAAATATTATGTTATATTTGTTTATATTTCTGCCGAACATCATATCACAGATAGGACCGCTTAGAGCAGTGTTCCGCAAACTTTTTGTGTTCAAGGTACACTTATCAAATTAAGAAATTTTAGAGGTACACCAAAGAAAAAAGCAATGTTTATTTAATATTTATTTATTACTAAAATCAATATACCTAATATGAAAAGATATTTAGTGAGAAATGTGAGCCTGTTTAACTGAGCACAGGAGATCAAAATTTGGAGCAATCATTGATAAGGCTGCTCTCATCTCTTCATTGATCGTCCTCAGGCGTTTTCCTTTTTTCGATTTAATAGAAGTGAGAGTTGAAAATCCCAATTCGCAAAAGTAGGTTGTGGCAAATGGATTTATATTTTAACAGCATGCTTTGAAAGCAGTGGATATTCATTTTTATATGCAGTCAAAAATGTGCCAGCTCTTTGGAAAATTTTAGTTTTAATGTCCGATCAGTTTTTACTCTCTATGAATTTTTCCTGCTCGTTTATCTGTAAGTGTCCAAGGCAAATTTTTTTTTTTTTTTCAATTTCTTTATTTAATATTAGATTTACAATTACATGTTATTACATTACATTAAGTTTGTTTTCTTTTTAATACATTACAGTTCATCGTGATACACATTTTTTTAGAGCAAATGCTCGAGTTAAAAAGGCGGAGAAACGCGTGTAAATAATAATTTAACATATTTTTTCAGAGAGTGTAAAGATCATGAAAAGAATATTTATTTTTTTACATACTATATATATATATTGTATAAATGTTATCCGAGAGTAGATTTCGTACCCAGTCCATAGGTTATAGGTCACATTTAGGAAAATAACAGTTCATTTTTTCTGCTAATAGCTTCAAGTGTTTTACTATCAAAGCCTGCACTTTGTTTCTGAATCGACAGCCATGACATTTGAAAATAATTCATTACTACCATTGACAGCGTGGCTGATCAATAATAGCGCGAAAGCTTTCATATTTGTCCGAAGACGTTAAAATATAAGAATTCCTGCCTTGCATTTTTCTGTTAAGCTCATTTAAATGAGCGAATATGTCCGCCAGATATGTAAGATTTACTACCCATTCTTCTTTTTTAAACACAGAAGCAAAATCTGAACCCTGGGCCTCTAAAAACGCCTGGATTCATTTTTTTAGCTCGTAAATCCGAAAAAGCACTTTTCCGCTAGAAAGCCATCATACTTCTGTATGAAACAGAAGTGACTGATATTATTCCTCATCTGCTCCCATTTGCTTTATTGTTATCTTCACAATACCTTGATTTTTTTCCGCGGCACACCAACTGATGACCACGGTACACCAGTGTGCCGCGGCACACGCTTTGCGGAACACTGGCTTAGAGAACACTTCTTCTTTTCGTAGGTTTTAATCTAATACATTTCATAGGAGTGTCCTTTGTTTGGCTTTCGAAAGACAGAACTGAGACCTAAAAGTAAATTTGATAATCAGAATTCATTATTAAGTTTTATTTTTTTGTAAAAAAACAGTAGGTAAAACTCATAGAAGAGGACACTAGAAGAAGACTAATTTAAAAATATTCTTTTTTATCACATACAAATTTTGCACGGTGTGGCCATGTTTTGTACTACGGTTTCAGGCTACGATTCTGTTATAAATAGATTACTCAGCATTGGTAACTCTTGTGCTAAGTTAGCTGATGTTTTTATTAAGCATCTATTGAATTATAAAGCTGTACTTATTGAACATTTTAGAAATTCATATTTTAATGAAGTCACTGCATAACAGTTTTTTGGTTTTGTTTCTTCATTTTTTTCATTAACTCTGTACTAATGTAAATTATTTTGATTATTATTTTTTTGGTAAACTAATGTTTAAGACAAGATTTTTTATGCATAGCACAAAGGGTAACAATTATTTTATAAGCAATAATTATTAGCCTGAAACACTCATCCACATTGAAAATCTCCTGATAAAAGATACATGACGCCAACGGGACATGAACCCGTGTCCTTTCGATTTCCGGTCGACAGCTCTGACCACTGAGCTATGGCGGCTTATCTCTTATCCGCGAAATAATTCAATATATACTAGTGTTTCATTCAATAATTACTGCTTGTTACATTTTTCACCTGAAACAACCAACTTTATTTTATATGAGAAAGGCATTGTAAGTGCAAACTCTCTCACTAGATGGCGTCGAGACAAATTGTCTACATTTTTGGTGAAGATACTAGAATGACGCCAACGTCCGTCCCGTTGGCGTCATGTATCTTTTATCAGGAGATTTTTCAATGTGGATGAGTGTTTCAGGCTAATAATTATTGCTTATAAAATAATTGTTAAATTATTTTGTCTTGTTTACTTGTATAATATTTTTTCTTTCTTGTTTACATATTGTACTATGCCCGTCAATGCAAGTAAATGCCACTTATACCGTTAATTCTAAATAAATAAATATATCATCACTTCAACTAATTTAAATATTTAATATTAACTTAATTCCGTAAGTATGTCTCTTGGAAGACCCACCATGTTATTTCGAAATATTGCGTTGCTTGATGATAAAGATTTAGCTATATTTAGTGACCAAGTCTGAAAACTAAGCAGGTGTTTTTTAACCTTTCGCTCTTCCTTCTCCATCAATTAACTATCTACCTTTATTCTTACAATGTATTATCACAAATTATTGGAGCTTCATAATAAGATCACTGCAGAATCACTTAAAAAATAAAAAAAATTTAAGTTGGTACCTACTTAGTTAATAACTTGATCGTGTATAATATTACTCGTATAATGTTTGCACGAGGAAGACGGCTTTATTATTAATGCAATCATTTCGACTTACATTATTAATTTCTGTTCAAAAGTGTCCTCAGTTCCAAACAAACAGACGAATAACTATTTATGTTTCGTGCGGTGCTCATTTTAATGCTGGCTTTCGGAGTTTCAAAGACAAACGATACTGGGTTCATAGCGCGCACGAGTACTTTATAAGAATGGAGCTGGAACTAATTCTAATTATTGTTTTATGTAAAAGCCTGACGGGCGTAAATAGATAATTCATATTGACTTATCTGTTTATTGTTGTATTTTTTACCGCGTAAGTATTCCAATTGCTAGTGGGGCTACGGCACCCCCAATATTTCCTCTGTCTAGTGTAAAACTGTTCTAAAAGGCACTCCCAATGTTTCGTATAACTAGTGTAAATCTGTCCTAAATGACACTCCCGATATTTCGTATATCTAGTGTAAAACTGTCCTAAGGGTGGCACTCAATACTTCGTCTAAAACTGTTCTAAATTGCACTCCCAATGTTTCGTCTATCTAGTGTAAAACTGTCCTTGGTGCATTGTCCTTAATTACACTTCCAATGTTTCGTATATCTAGTGTAAAACTGTCCTAAATGGCACTCCCAATATTTCGTCTATCTAGTGTAAAACTGTCCTTGGTGCATTGTCCTTAATTAAATTTCCAATGTTTCGTATATCTAGTGTAAAACTGTCCTAAATGGCACTCCCAATATTTCGCCTATCTAGTGTAAAACTGTCCTAAATGGCGCTTCCAATGTTTCGTCTATATAATGTATAACTGTCCTAAACTACGAACAGTAAATTGTCCAGGTCAGCATTTTTTCTGATTCGCTCACCTTAAATAGTAGGTATAGGAAAAGGTTACTTAAGTAATTAATGATTTTTTTTTCTGCTAATGCGTCATTTATGTCTAAATATATTATTTTTGCAGTAATTAAAAAAAACATACGTGGCGTTTGGGACTGCTCACTGGCTTAGGCTGATCATGGAAACCAGTTATTCTTTAGTGTAACACAATCCTAACGGAAGTTGTGACATTTGTGATTGTTTTACCCGCTCAATTTCAACAAACTTCAAAATAAAAGAAAGGGTATCTATAAAGCGAGAATTGATGACAATTTTTAATGTAAAACAAACAATACCAAATACTTACACAGGATAGCTTTACACTAAAAAAACATTGCAGAAATATTACATTTTTGTGAACGTTATTTCGTTTTATTACTCGGTTTTTGGTTTAGGACTAATTTAACCAGAAAATATTTTGAATGTAAGAAATATTTTTTTTACATTAGCTCCACGCAGGAAGCCCTGAAGAAAAAAAAACCCTCAGGGCCTATGTCGTCTCAGAGGATGCTGTGTGGAGGATCCTTTTATGGAAAGGAACGAGATGAAGTTCTGGGAAGGAAAAGGAGTGAGGGGGTATATAGGAATAGGTGGGGTTAATGTATCTAGGTATGAATCAATGTATCCAGGTATTAGACATATAAATCTATTCTTCCCATTGCATTGATACGATCCAAATATATATATTTTTCAATATCATTTATATGCTTTCATATCCCACGTGAAAACCAACGTCAATATAAAACAATGGGCACTTCAAAAAAATATGGTTTCGGCATCAAATTATTTAACTGTGTCGTATATTTTTAGTGTCGGAAGTTTTCGATTACCTTTCCCGAAATTCCACTGATGTTTAAAATAAAATTTAGGCAGTGATTCAAGTGGACTGGCGCTTGTGAAATGTTCCCGTGGGCGGCTTATTCCGCTGTGCGGGCCGGGAAGGGCGGCGTTCGCTGGGCGGAATATTTGCGTTGGCGGGAGTATCGAAGGCTCTACCGTGTTTCATCTAAAATTACTCAGTTGATGATCGCACAGGAGGCTTTCAACACTACTCTTGGGCTATATAACTCAATATTTATTTATTTATTAACGGACCATGTCCAATTCCAACACATTACACATTACACGAGGTTAATACGAGGAGAAATTTTACAATACGGGATAATTAAACGCATTACAGCGATGACAAAAATAGGCCACAAAAACAATAAGGATAATACCTTATCTATATATGCATGTACTTATGTACGTAACTAACTAACTAACCATCACGCCATTTCCCGCAGAGGTAAGTAGAGAGGACGGACCGCCAAATATCTCTGTGTTGACACACAACCTTTTCCTCCTTCATAATCATACATACTCTTCTATTATTCTGACTCACAGTAACTAATTCACTTGATCGTTCCATGGGTTCCTCGAGTGTTTCCGACTTCTACCTGACACTCCTTGGTTAGTTCGTTGGTTCGCTCTACATCAGCGTTGCATCATTTGCGGATCTCTCATTTCTCATTCGATCATACATGTTTCTTTCACGTATATGCCTCAGGGATCTCATTTCAACACATAACTTTTTGGTTTTTCGTATAAAAATAATTAAGTCTGTTAAGTTTTTTTTTTCAAATTGCGTTCGGAACCATTGGTTTCACAAAGGTGCACATTTGAATTTGTCTGACCTTAACTTCTAGATTTAATCTTCTAAAATATAAAGCGTGGTGTTTTCTCTTTCTAACGCCGTTTATATCACACTTCTAACCACAACAGTGAGGGAGACACAACGAGATCTGTGACTATATGAGTTGTTCCCAAAAACGAATTAGCCTGAAGGGGTACGAAAATAGGTACTAAAATAAAACGCATCTCTTTTTTCATCCCTAATCCATTACATTATAAATAGGCGACGCATGTACAAAAAAGCTTCGTATAAAAATAACATTAGCCAAGGTTTTCTCTGTTGTGTGTATATATAACAGTTATTTCACTTTCCGGTGGATGCGTCACATTATTTCTTTTTTTAATCTACATATTATGTTAACGTTTTCCGGTCCAAAGTTTCGTATTCCGACCATTCTGGTGGGTTTGGATCCGGTAAAATAGAAAGCACGCTGTGTAATTCCACTTACTTTTCATAAGTGTTTAGTACCCACTTTAAAAGCTTTAATTGCAATATTAATTTGCGCTACACGTGAGCTTTTTGTTTTATAAATAGCAATAGGGGAGGTTTTACTCCATTTCATTAATTCCAAGTAATGACTCAAGTTGTCCTAGTGGCTGGTCAGTACGTAGAATGCATAATTAATCATACTGATTATGGTTGTCTGTGATATTGTGTGTGATGTGAAATATTGCTTATTAATTTGCAGAACACCGTTTTAATTTTAAGTTTTTCTTTTATATATTCGATAATATTATTATTCAAATTACAAAAAAAAAAATCCGAAATACTGGACCAACCGAATTATTAATTAGGAAATACTGTTCCGTTACGCCGTTTGACAGGCTGTGTGCTAACCAATCGTATCGTCGGAATTTGAACTGTGTAGTTTAAGTTCGCACACGTCAGCTAAAACCACGGAGAGCCGTGAGCCGAACCAGTTGCACAAAACCGTTCGTCCTGTCAAATCTCGATCGCCGGTTGTCTAATCGGAATAATCATAAGACGTATTTTTATCGCAATTTACTTTAAAATAACGAGTGGTAACGAACCACAATCCCGTTCCAGTGCTGACAGATGAGGCTTATGCAGATTTCACCATCTCCACCCGGTAAGTTGATTGTGAATTAACCTTACGTATTGTGTTTTCGCATTCGCCTGTCACAAGCCATAGACTTGATTTATGCTTTATCTGTATGGAATAGCCCTTTAAAGGACGGCTATTCCAACCCTTGTTCGTTCCTCGAACAAATACCTTTATTCAAATTTAAACAATACAGTAGTAATTAGGGAAAGATTTAAAGGGTAACTACTAATTATCAATAAAAAATTTAAAATTCTGGCTTTTTGCTCGAAAATTAAGTTTTTTTTTTTTTACATTAACTCCACGTATGAGGCCCTGAGTGATATCATTTTCCTCAGGAGTGTTGTAAATGAGTTTTTTTTTAAATTTTATGAAATCTTTGGGGATGCTGTTTGGAGGGGTTTTTTCTCAAGGATAGGAAGATCTGGGAAGGAAAATGGAAAGAGGGGTTGGTAGGAATTTGGTCTCAGTGTGTCTAGGAGTGACGGACGTTTGAATTCACCCCTCCCACTGTTGTGCAAGACGATGGGTCGAGAAAGTCCAGTTGGAGAGGTAAAATTATCTCCCTTAACCAGTCTCTCCAAATTCGCCATACTGTAGGCAGACAGATGCATCTTATATAAGACCTAGACAATACTCACCCCATAAACCCGAGCACCCATGCTAAGTCACCAAACGTAGTAGTTCACTCGGAGTAACCTATGGCAAAGGCGTTTGTTATCCAATTATTGTTTCCTGAGGCGGCGGTACCCATATCCCCCTCCCAAATTGAGAAATTGGAAAATGATATTTAAAATTGAAATTGAAAAATGGAATGCTTAATAAAATTATAAAAATTATATATATAAAATTATAAATATAAATATATCGTCCCAGCGTAGTCCCAGAGAGAGACCGTACGTGAAGTCTTTATTTTATGTTTCAATAACATTAGTACGTATATGTTGTTCCGTTCGATTCATTAATTAATCTTAAAAGATCCATTTATTAACAGGGGTTTTTTTGTATATTTATTTTTTATTATATAATATACGTACGTAATTTGCCGTCATAATTGTACTCGCTTTTTCGAAAAGAGAAATGCGTGAATTATGCGCGATGATACACAATTTACATAAATTTATTCGACGGAATAACGATATTACAGTCATTAATCATAAGGAAATCCCAATGGTATAAAGAGAAAAGAATATCCCCGGAAAAGCAAATAAGTGTAGATCAGACCGACGGGGATACGATAAATGGAAAAGGAAGCGAGGGGTAGAACTGAAGTATACCAGTCGAACACTGGTGGATAGATATTATTGAAATGAAGGGAGATATGGCACGAATGCGAACTTCGTTGATTAATTCTTGATTCACTCATGATCATTCTTGATTCATTCTAGATTCATTCTTGTCTCATTCTTGATTCCTTCTAGATTCATTCCTGATTGATTCTTGTCTCATTCTTGATTCTTTCCGGATTAATTCCTGATTAATTCTACATTTATTCCTGTTTGATTCTTGTCTCATTCTTCATTCATTCCGGATTAATTCCTGATTAATTCTTTTGATTCTTTCTTGATTCACTCTTGATTAATTCTTGGCATTTGTCGCCGAGCTGCGAATAAACAACACGGAGCATTAAAGCTGTGCCGTGGACACAATGAAAGTTATATAACTTCATTTTTTTCGAAGGAAGCAAATGCTTGAAAGTGTGTGACGTTATATATTAAATAATAAGAGTTTCTTAAGAGAAAAACTCATTTTATATTACACCACATTTATTGAATTAATAAATTACAGCCAATTTAGGTTTCACTTTTCACAAGCTTCATCGGGGCTTATATATTTTATGGATACATTAGAAGTTTTTTTTATAAAATATTATTTGGTAAGGTGGGCCTCGCCCTTATTTTACACTTGTATGTGACAAATTGTATACACATAAAATGGACTGTATTGAAATTATGTTAAATTAAACGAATTTAAATTAAATATGAAGAAATAAAAATAATAATAAATAAAATAAAGTCATTAAAATAATTAACTTCGAGAGGTGATTTTAAAAGAAAAAAAATAACCCAAAGAAATAAAAAAATAAAAAAAAGTCCCACACAACAAAATTTTTCAATTAAACAATTTTTTTTTCCATACGTATTAACCTAAAAACTACCTTAAAACGTCGTAATTTTGAAACCTGTATACAATTTTATTACTTTTATAATCACGTATAATCACCTCCCAAAATTAGTGCACTTTACCCCCGGACACCCTGTATAAACCCCGATGAAGCTTGAGATGAGAGAAACCTGGTTGGCAGTCATTTATTAATTCAATAATCGTGGTGTATTAGTGCGTTTTTTCAGTTATTAACATACTTGCAGGTTGGGAAACAGAAAAAGTCACGGATAATAAAAAAGGTAACGGTAGTTACTGGGAATGGAACCCAGATCCTCTAGATTACCGGGCCAATACTCTCCCAATTGATCTACTGAGACCTACTTATATTCGGTCATTTTTGGCCAATTTTTTTTGGACATTTGATAACGACCTTTACGTTTTTATTTTCTCGTTCGCATATTGAGATTATTTAATATTATCTTCTTCAGTGAATAAATATTACATTGATTATTAATAAATTTATTGGACAATTTGTATAGCGCCGCTTTTGTGAGATATCATCTCAGGGACGCTTTACAGTTGATGCAGGTATTGCAAAAAATATAAATATTACAAAAATAAATTTAAGTTAAGTAAAATGAAGAACAGGAACACGTGACACGAAAAATCTTAGGTGGTGAAGAAACTGGACCAGCTGTTGCAGCGAGAGTCCACCGCGTCCACCAACAGTGCCAGCACGAGGTTCGTCATCCGTCCAGTATGTGTCTGCTGCTAATAAAGCGCTGACACTGATGTGTATAAACTACATTATCATCTTACATTTTGTGTCCTGTAGTCAGTAAATGTTTGTTACATAATTTAAATTATATCAAATTAGTATGTTTACCCTGTACATTTGTGCTGTAAAAAATGTTTTAATTTGTTTAAAGGCACTTGTATCGTAAATAAATAAATAAAATAAGCGTTCCATAGTTCAAGATTTAGGACATTGCTTTTATGGTCCCTGTATAGGTAATCATTTTTTCCTTCTGGACACCTTGCCATATAATACAATTACCAAATAAATACCTACATTGCTTTGTCCTCGATACTCTATATTAATGACATAGGAAAAGTATGCAAAAACAATTGAAACTAAATTTAAAAAATATATTTAATTATATATATGAACAGTGCTCCGGTGTGCGTTTGTTTTTTATATATTGACTGACGAAATTTTGCACACATGGATTTCGAAACATGAGGAACGTCTCTGTATACATGAGATTTCGAAAACCCTCCCCCTTTCCTACCCTTAAAGCAGAATTTTGCACACTCAAAATAAGACTAAAATTACTGTCTACATCTGTCTGCAAAGCCTGGGCAACGCCGGGCACAACATTCGTGGAAAGTGGTCTTAAACTACGATTAAGTCATCTTGTATTCTGACGTAGTAACTAGTCGATACCATCTGGTTATGAAGCCACTTTGCGGGCGTAATTCATTTTGTCCCATACCAGTACTCTCACTAATGATACGTAATGCTTGCTCTATCGAATTGGGTCAATTCACAACTCTCAACCATCCCGGCCCGTGACCCGCGTACTAATGCCTATGACCGAATCAATCGTTTTGCCCGAACACACTTAATGACCCGCTCGTCCTAAACGGATCTTTGATTTATTGGAGATCTGCTTTGGCATTCTGGTAGCCTGGTTTCGGCTCTCAGTCTGTTTGGAGTATTATATGGCAGGGGTCTCTCAGCATGTTTGAAATGGTCCAAAAACAAAACAAAACATTGAAAGAAATTGAAACAAAAACCTAACCTAACCTAATTTAAACTAATTATATAATCTAACCATTATTTAATCATGCTCTTTTTTACATTTATTTTTGATCTGGTTACCGTTTAAAATTTACAAAATTATATTAGACAGCAGCAAGTTCTCAATACATTTAAAAAAATATAAATGTGAAACTGCTTCTGGAGCCAGTGAGACTATGGCATCCCCAATTGGGGTGTCTTGTGAGGCTGAAGGTAGTGGAGAGGGAAGGATATGGGAGAGAGGAAGGTCGGGAAGCACCTGGCTCTTCAGATCCGATCACCAAACACGGCCAAAGCCATTTTAAGCAAGTTTCAATTCTGAATGATGGTCTTACACCAGAGCGATACTGACATTAGATTCCACCCTGGAACGTGCCGCAAATATACTATATATTATTTTAGATTAATAAATTGTGATAAAACTAAATTAATCAATAAAATTAACTTGCGCACGTCGGGGTTTGCACCCGCGACGTTCGGGTTGCTAGTCGAAGTCCGTACCCCTCGCCCCTCGAAATGATTTATTTTTATTCTTTGTAACCTTTCTTTTCCGTTGCTGTCGATGACGTTACACTACACCTAGACCCGTTATGGTTTCACAAAATTTAAATAAAATGGGGCATGTTACAAACACTTATGCTTCCAGTAAATTTAAAAGCTGTTCATATATGATCAAGATAGACATAAAGAATATGAACGAAATAGATATAGGATCGAGTGGCGTTTCCGCATTTGAAAGTTGCGGCGAATACTACATTCTACATCACGGGTGTGATTGAGATGGCAAAGATGACGCTTACAGACGAATACGGAACGCTGTATGAAACGACCCACTGCTAGCAGGTTGTCCTTCTAATACTTATGTGTTTGCTCGATTCTCTACATCGCTTTCCGTTATAGAGCTGAAAGTTTTCGGGAAGCAATCGAAATAATTGTATTATTTTTAGTAATAAGTAATTTGCTTGTACGAATGAAATGTTTTTCTTTGTCTTTTACTTATGTTTGCCGTGTGATAGAAACACTTCCTTATCAAACACGAGGGCATTTACGAACACATTTACGCAATTTGGTTAGAGATAGAACACGACATCACGCGACGCGTGACAGTTTAATACCAAAATGTGTCTAGTGTGGTGTGGTAGCGAAAAGCATGTAAAAAACCTGTATTCGAATATATTTTATGAATAAAGAAAAAAAAAAGTTGCTATTCACTGAGTTGATATGGTCTCTAATTATTTTAATATATCTGTAAATATACTAAACACAAAGTTAAAGATAATAGGAAATATATTTTCAGGTAACGAATAGCCTGACGATATTATTTGTATTCCTTCTACTACCATCATAATAAGCGAAAATGTTGCTTGCGTAAGGGGTTGTACATAGTAGTCCCAGGGAGAGGTCGTATGTGACGTCATCGTTGTAGTATATTCTATCCTACATAGTATTATAATATAATTTTCTAGAATTTTTTTTTGGGATTTTTCCAAAAACGTGGAATCTTGAGGGAATTTTCATATCAATGGTGAAATCCTCAAGAGTTTGTCTCCTACAACAAAATTTCATGTTAAAAAATACTAAATAGTACCGAGGATAGTCGTCAAAAGTGTTAATATTTGCAGCCGGACGATAACCATGTGATGTCAAGGTGCACACTTTGAATGGTGCACCAGTACTGCATTACTGCCATTCGAATTATGAATTGTGTCAAGTGTGACATCACGAAACACGATTGCTTGCTTTTTACTAAAGTTCACTTTGAAAGCTCATAACTTCGTCATTTTTCATAGAAAAACTAATTTCAACGTAAGTATTAACTTTTAAATTTAACTAATTTTCGCAAATTAAAGAAAATCTCATTCACTAACATTCTTAATGAAAAAGTAATTTCCCAACTTTGGGTAATTTTTATTAGGTCAGGGAATATTGCCGGGTGTTCATTACTAGTCTTACCTATTTAAAAAAGTTTACACTTCTCTTTACGATATGATCCTTGTTCTGACAGAAAACATTTAATTTTTAAATGCTACCTTCACGGTTAACATTTTCTACTGCAACACGTGGGATAGGTACGTAGTATTCACATAAATATATAACTAGCATTGCTAAAAGCTTTTAAAATGACATGCAACGCGCAGTGTTTCCAATATTGTGTCCTCTGACATAATGGGATGGAGAAGAGGAAGGTGGGGGAGTACCTGGGTATTCAGGTCTGGTCATCAAACATGGCTAAAGTCATTTCAAGCAACGAATTAATTTTGTATGGTGGTCTTACACCAGGGCGTTACTGAAAGTATCTCCCACTCTTGAACGTGCCTCAAGTATACTATATATTAGTTTAAATTAATAAATTGTGAAATATCATAAATTCGTCAAATAAAATTTTCTGAGAGCCTTACTGCTCGATCACGGAGGCCGTCGAAATTTATTAAATAAAAGAATTTAGAAATATACTTTTTTTGCACTCGAGCTCTACTGTTCACAGAACAGCTAGTTATTATTATGTATGTTCCTTCCGGAGCAGGCAACCATTGTTCGGAAACCTTAAGTGACGGTGGTGAGTGTTTCCGGAATCCAACTTGGTACGACTGACTCTATGAACGATTTTCTGGTTTAACTAAACCTATTCTCACTGTGCGGTTAACTTGGCGCGAGTTCAGACGACAACGCTGTAATTTAACTTAAACATAGTTTCGCCCAAACAATCCTTACCTAAGCGTTTGCAATATTTCGGTGATTTTAACGCGTACATTTGAATCAAAAGTGAACAATTCTTTTTATAAGCAATAATTATTAGCCTGAAAAACTCATCCACATTGAAAAATCTCCTGATAAAAGATACATGACGCCAACGGGACTGGAGATTTTTCAATGTGGATGAGTGTTTCAGGCTAATAATTATTGCTTATAAAAATAATTGTTACCCTTTGTGCTATGCATAAAAAATCTTGTCTTAAACATTAGTTTACCAAAAAAAAAATATAATTAAAAGTGAACAACTATAAAAAACGTTTTATTTTTTAAACTTATTCAATCATTAAATTTGGAGGCGGGTATGGGTACCGCTGCCCCGGGAACCATTTATTGGATAACCAAAACCACTGCCATATGTCACCCCAAGTAGTTCACTACGCTTGGTGACTTAGTATGGTGTCCGGGTTTTTTTAAAACAATTTTTATTTTATAAATATTAAAAATTTTGGTGAATTTTTTAACTACCACACTAGGCTCATGCCCGTGTTATGGCAGTCGCACATGATTCATGTAAGAATAACAATATCTAAATAGTATAAAATAAAGTCGCTTTCGGCGTCTGTCTGTTTTAGTTCATCTAAACTACGCTTAGTTCTTCTAAACTACGCAATGGATTTTAAAAGGGGTTTCTCTATCATTTAGAAAATTTCTTCCGTGAGGTTTATATATATAATACGCGCATATTACATTTATAGAAAGTAGAGAAAAGTCGATGTCTTGCAATCAAGTCGTAAACAAATATTTTAGGGCGCTTACATTGTTAACGCTGGCTAAACCTTATGAGATACATCAAAATAATGTACTACACAATTGTATATCTTAAAAAGGCGTACAGAAAAGTCTACGACGACATATGTCTGTCTCCTAAGGATAAATCCCAGCAACGCCGGGACGTCAGCTAGTGATAAAATATATCAGAAAAGGAAATTGTAAATAAAAACTAAAAAATTAAAAGGTAGAGGCTAGGGTGAGGTTTGGCCGGGTCTTGGCTTGGCTGCAGAGATGTCTGCCCATCTGGCAGGATCGGACGACACTGGTTGAGGGAGACCTCTTCAGCACAATCTCTCCAGAAAAGTCTCTCCAGCACAGTCTCTCCAAAACAGTCACTCCAGCACAGTCTCTCCAGCACAGTCTCTCCAGCACAGTCTCTCCAGAACAGTCTCTCCAGTACAGTCCCTCGGAACATTGCCTTGCACCGCAGTGGGAGGGATAGTTTCAAAAGTGGTCAAATTCATTTCAACCAATAAGTTTGCTGGAATTGATCTTGTACATAGGTTTAAGTTCTTAGGACTACATTAGCCTGTCCTTATCTCTATTTTATTAATTTAATCAAATATGTTAATGGCACATGTTGTGCCGTTTATGAGTAAATAAAATAAAAAATAAAATAAAATAAAATTTGTCTATTAGATCATATAGCCGCCCCTCTAATTCACAAACACTGAGTTGTCAACATATAACGTTCTGCTATCAAACATCTTCTGTTTCAAAATTGTCCTTTTGAGAATCTGTGCTGTGTTTTTACTAACGACTCTCCTTGGTTCTCCTTGTCAGCTGTTTACGAAACACTACAACTAACCTATATAGAAACTGATCAACATTTTTATTATATAACATTTATGGTACCTATAGTGTAAAATGTTAGAGAATAGAAATGAATAAACAAATCCCTTTCTCGGTCACAGCATCGTTTATGATCAATAGGGAAAGAAGCCACAAAGGAACTTTTACAAAATATGAATTTTTTTTGTAGACGTAAAATATTTTTTGGCACCATATTATTTATTTAGGTTTTCTCTTTTAATAAATCAAAGCTTCCAAGTCGAATTGCACTTAAAATTGACGTTAAAAGTGTGATAGCTGATTGATTGATAGATTGAATGGGGAAGGGAGAATCCCCGCTACAAGATGAAGAAGCGAATCAATCAGGGGGTGAAATTTACACAAACACATTTAGGAAAAAAATCTTTTTTTAGATATGTACCACGTGTATCCCATAGCTCCTAATAAACATGCAATGGAAGCAGCAACATAATCAAAATGCTGATTTCGGTTGTGGATCTGTCAGTCTGTCTGTGTAACACTCTGTTTATATGGTATTAAGGTACGATTTATGATTAATAAGTACGGTGATTTCAAACTAATTCTTACCTTAGTTCCTAGTAATGGATCATTTATCGATTTTATTAGTCATCTAGAGAAATCCCTGCGATAGTGTGATTGGTGGATACTCTCCAGTATTGCTCTGGTGAAAGAACAACAATCAGAATCGAAACGTTGCTTAAAATATTTTTTTATGTTACTCACAAGAGCGTCACTGTCTGCGCAGTTGAAAGACAAGGAACTATATCGTCACCGGGTCTAGCTTTGTTGTGAGGCGGGTTAAGATAGGGACTGTATGAATGGAATAACTAATGCGGGTCTTGAAGAGGCCCACATTATATGAGGGAGTAAAAAAAGCAGCTGTGTTTTGCTACCAGATATGACTAGCCAGATATTTTCCAATACTACATCCCCCCATTTCAAACCCACACGTCCCGTCAGGCACATAACATACCCAAATCGTATGTGCAATTGTCCCACTGGGTACAGGCAATCGGGACTCTTGTGTAATATTATTGACCTTTTTTTAAACAAAGCTTTTGCTTGAGCCACAAATTAATTCAGTCCCTAAAATCCAATTTTAAAATTTCTCCAAATCTACTCAACATATTGATCCCTTTTGTAAAGTTTTAAAATTCCTCCGTAGGTACCCTCCTACCCTCTTCAATAAAGCGTCCACCCTTCTGCCGCCAGCCCTTCAGCGGAAAGAAACCTCTACGTACTAGCATACTAGTATTTACGGAAACTTTCGCTTTAGACTTTCGATTTCCTTTGAACGGGTTAAAGTGGGAATTAATTTTCCCTGCTTAAACTCTCCTTTCGACGGCCACTTCGTCTCCTTCTTCTTCTTATTGGCTCTTGGTGCCTGTGAAAGGGTTAATTACGCCATTTGAGTCTTTGTGCAAATAACTGCGATATTTGTTCAAGTGCTCTTTTGGAATGTCAATCATTTCGGAACAATTCCGCGCAGAAACGTTTCAAAAATATTTGCCAATGAAGGATTGTAAACCTAAATTTTATTAGAATAATGGTAACAAAATTATCAAATGTGTCTAGTGGCGCCATCTATATTGAAACAATGTGTAACATTTCAAATAAATTTCAAGAACAATAAAAGATTATTCTTTTGTCTATTGCGAAAAGCAACGTGTTTTAATAGGTTATGGGCAAATATCCATATATTTTTCGGTTTTTACTGTGTAAATTTAGTATAAAACAGTCGAAAATTGTTGACTTTTCGTGGAAATATGGCTGTAAACTATTTTCAAAGTATTGAGAAGCTGACAGGACGCCAGAATTACGATCAGTGGAGTTTTGCGGTTGAAAATCTGTTGGTGCTTGACAACCTCGCTAACTATATCAAGTCGGAGCCAGATAAAAATTTCGAGTCAAAAGCATCAGATGACGCAAGAGCCAAGGCGAAGCTAGTTTTAACTATTGACCCTGGATTGTACGTGCATATTAAAGAAACAAAAACAACTTTAGAGTTATGGATTAAACTGAGGTCTATATTTGATGACTCAGGCTTTTCTCGTAAAATATCTCTACTAAGACATTTAATCTCGTTACGACAAGAAAATTGTGATTCCATGACTTCCTACGTCACGCAAGTGGTCGAAACAGCTCAGAGATTGAAGGGCACAGAATTTGCAATTACAGAAGAATGGGTCGGATCGTTACTTCTCGCAGGTCTGCCAGAAAAATTCATGCCAATGATTATGGCGGTGGAGCACTCAGGAATGCAGATTACCACCGATTTAATAAAATCTAAGTTGATTGATATGGAGGTTTCAAAGAATGACGTGGATTCCAGCGGCGCAGCATTTGCTGCAAATAAAAGCTACAAGCAGAAATTTAAAAATGGCGCGACGTCATCGAAAAATTCAAAAGTGACAGGTGACAAGACCATCACTTGTTACAAATGTAAACAGACGGGTCATTATCGAAACCAGTGTCCAGTGTTAAAAAAAAACAAACAATCAAATGCTTTTAGTGTAGTTTTTTTGAACGGAGAATACAATAAAAACGAATGGTACATTGACAGTGGCGCAAGTGCACATATGACGGCCAACAAAGAGTGGATAAAACACGCAAATTTTACGCCATATTTATCAGAGATAACCGTCGCGAATAATATGAAAGTGCCAGTTTTGTGTTCCGGAGATGTACAAATAATTACTAACTGCAACTACGATATCATGGTTAAAGATGTGCTTTGCATACCGAGCTTAACAACAAACCTGTTGTCAGTGAGCGAACTAATCAAGAACGGAAACAATGTTGTTTTTGGTGAAAACAAATGCTAGATACGTAACATTAAGAATGTGTTAGTGGCCACAGGAACGTCAATGAATGGAGTGTACAAGCTAAACATCAAAGTAGCAGATTGTATACTGGCAGCACCTGCTGTAGCAAATGCAGATCTTTGGCACAGGCGGTTAGCGCATATTAACAGTAATGATTTAAATAAAATGAAGAACGGCATTGTAGATGGATTGTCCTACCCGGGTACCAGTGATATGACAATGGCGAAATGTGTGACCTGTTGCGAAGGTAAACAAATGAGGTTACCATTTCATCATGTTGGAAAAATAAGTACAGAAATACTACATACAATACATGCAGATGTATGTGGTCCTATGGAAACGAAGTCCATAGGTGGTGCTAGGTATTTTGTCTTGTTCATTGATGATCACAGTCGTATGACCTTCATATACTTCCACAAATATAAAAATGAAGTCTTCAAGATATTTAAGAATTTTAAAGCAATGACTGAAAATAGTCAGAAAACAAAAATAAAAATATTACGCACAGATAATGGTGGTGAATTTTGTAGTGGTGAGATGGAGAATTACTTACTCAGAGAAGGAATTATACACCAGAAGACAACTGCATACACACCTGAACAAAATGGTGTTTGTGAACGGGCTAATAGAACTATTATAGAGAAAGCGCGATGCTTACTTTTTAATGCGAAATTAGAAAAAAAGTTCTGGGCTGAAGCAGCTAATACAGCAGTATACCTAAAAAATAGATCTGTAACTTCAAGTTTGGGAAATAAAACACCCTATGAAGCGTGGTATAAAAAGAAACCAGATTTAAGTCATATACGCCTATTTGGCAGCCCCGTAATGGTCCACATACCGAAGGAAAGAAGATTAAAATGGGACAAGAAGGCTAAAATGCAGATTCTTGTAGGATTTTCAGAAACAGTAAAGGGATATCGTGTATATGATCCCATAAAAAATATTATAACTATAAAGAGAGATATAATAGTGATAGAAGAAGAAACAGTATCATCGGAAATCAATGAAGAAAACATAGCAGAATGGATACAGGATGATGTTGAATTTGAAGGGCATGAGTCTCCCGCAACAAACGAAGATGGCAGAGATTCAGTGGGGGGGTTTTCAATGGATGAATCTCTCCAAAATTCAAATACATCTGTATATACTGATCCGGCTAGTGAAAATGATGACGATACAAGCATCACAAACATAGAGACAGATATCTCAATCAGTGAGTTGCAACCAATTCCAGAATTACCAGAACAGGAGAAGAGAACACGAAAACCTCCGGAACGTTTTGGGTTTGGTAATATCTGTATTTCCAATTCCAATCCAGATGTCGAACAAATAGACTTCTCAGAAGCGCTGAATGGACCAGAAGCTGATGTGAGTGGAGACAGGCCATGCGAGAGGAGCTTCAGTCGTTCGAGGATAACGATGCGTGGGAAATTGTTGATATACCAAGTAATGGATTAATTGTGCAAAACAAGTGGGTGTTAAATAAAAAACTAGATGTGAATGATAAAGTGCGGTATCGTGCCCGACTCGTGGCTAAAGGTTTTACGCAACGACGTGGTATTGATTATGAGAACACTTTTTCTCCTGTCATAAAACATTCTACGCTGAGAATGTTATTTGCTCTGAGTGTACAGTGGGATATGGACATAACACATCTAGATGTGACAACAGCTTTTTTAAATGGAAATTTAAAAGAAAATATTTACATGTCAATTCCAGAAGGTTTTGTAAATAAGCAAATTAGAAAGGTCTTGAAATTAAAAAGAGCTATATACGGACTGAAACAGTCTGCTTTAGTCTGGTATGAAAAAGTGAAAGATTGTTTGCTGAACTTTGGTTTTAAAATAAGTAAATTTGAACCATGCTTGTTTACATTTTTTTATGAGAATGTCAAGATTATTGTAGCTATATATGTTGACGATTTCTTAATTTTTTCTAATAGTATTGCAGAAACAGAAAAATTAAAAAATGTATTAAGTTCTCAATTTAAATTAAAAGACTTAGGTCCTGTTAGACGTTACTTAGGCATGCGAATTAGTGTAAACAAAGAATGTAAGACTATAACTATAGATCAGCAGGAATATATAGAGCAATTATTATTAAGGTTTGATATGTCCAATTGTAAAACTTTAGATACCCCCATTGAGAGTAAGTTGAACATAGAAAAGGCTGAAAATTGTGTAGTAAACATTCCATATCAAAAGCTAATTGGAAGCCTTATGTATTTGGCAGTTTTGACTAGACCAGACTTGTCGTATTCTCTTAGTTATCTCAGCCAGTTCAATAACAGTTATAATGAAACTCATTTTAGTTATGCTAAACGAATATTAAATTATTTGCAAATTCACATTTATTTTGTTAAGTGGGAGTATTAGAATAATGGTAACAAAATTATCAAATGTGTCTAGTGGCGCCATCTATATTGAAACAATGTGTAACATTTCAAATAAATTTCAAGAACAATAAAAGATTATTCTTTTGTCTATTGCGAAAAGCAACGTGTTTTAATAAATTTTATGCATAATCTTTAACGTTGGACGTTCTTAAGCATCAACATTTTAACGATAAATGCTATATTTTGTTTCTTGAAGATCTTTTGAAGGCTTTTGAATTATTTTTTAGAATACGCGTTAATATAATCTGCTTTGATATTTTCATGCATTTGTACATATAAATGTAAATATTTTTCAATATTTTAAGAGCTGACGATCTGTTTTTTTTTTATATAAATAGCGCAGACGCGTGAAAGATCACAGGATATTATTATTGGAGGATTTGTTGAAGCTGTAAGTATTTATATATAAAATATTTGCGTGAGGTACATTGCTTTTCAGAAACAACAAATAATATTGTCAAATTTTCAGGCTCGACCAGAAATTTACCAAATTTTATTCACATTTCAAATATAGAAATATTAATCAATAAAAGTAATTATTTTCTAATTACAGGTCGGTACCCACTTTACCGCTAGTCTGAATTCACAAAATCATCAGTTCCAATTTTGAATATTTTAAACCAATTTTGATATATATGTAGATCAAAGCAAAGTCAATAGCAATAATTATATTTTTGATTTCTCTAATCTGAACATTAATGTCTATGTGAGAAACATTTATTTATTTATTAAACAAATAGTGTTACACAATAAAAGTATAAGCCGCTCATCTATCTAGGGCAATCCTGTGTCGAGATGTTCATCTTTTTATTATGAAATAAAAAGAATACATATAAACTAAATATAATATAAAAAATTAAAACCTTCAAAATTATTACAAAAATAAACACTAAATACAGTTCTTAAAACTAAAATTAAAGCAAGTTTATAGCTGGCAACAATAAAATTCCGCTTTAAACTAAATAAGTATTACAAAGTACCTGTGGTGACTTATCAGTCACAATCATAAGGGACCTTACTGACAATGACGATTGGAATGGTATAAATAATATATTTAAAAAAAAATAACTATAAGTATATGAAAACTAAAATAGGTAAATAATTAACAAGTAAATTATAAAGATAATAATAATTAAATTAAGTAGATAAGTATATACCTCTGAGTAAATATAATAATAATAAGTAAATTACGTACGTAATAATAAGTAACTTAAGTATAATAATAAGAATTTATTACGTACATAATGATAAGTACATTAAGCATATAATAAAATAGTTAAGTCCATAAATAGTAAGTGGATATGGATAATATCGAATATATGGTTTCCTCGCTGAGTTATGACATAATCGACAACATGGGTAATCCAAAACCACCACTCTCAGCTAGCATAGAGTTTTAATCCATTTTCAATAATGTAACAGAGTTTTATAAGAAAAACTCCTTTGTCCAAAGGATTTTCTGGTGTTTATGGGCTGATATACTTCTCATTCTATTCTTGAGCACTTGTTGTGATCTTTTGGAAATAACAAGGTTGTTGAGCCTCTTTATATATCTGCCGTACTGTCGTAATTTTACTTTCACTATATAAGAACTGTGATGGATACAAAAATCTTTTCTTATACATTATTTTCAAAACTGATTTTTGTGCAATTTCGTCTCCCATGTTCAAGTCTTTACCAGGAACGTTAGTGAATCTTTCTGCGACGTTTTAATGGTGATTGCAAATGTAAGACGAGCAGGAATTGCATTAGTTTGAATGGAAATGGCGTATCAGTCAGTTTCAATGGAATCCTTTCTTTGAAGACGTGCTCGCTTTCAATAGGTCCAGTTAGTATAGATCGATGTCACAGTACCTACAGTTTAACGATTAAAATGATATTTACAAGTTCAAGATGGTAATTAGGGGAGCTGAAATTATTTACGTTAACTTAGAAATTCCAAGCAGAATAGCAGTGTTAATTACCATGACGACAGAGCTCACCGTTTGAATATTCATTTTCTTCCGTGTACTGATTTTCAACTTTATTCCTAGTTATGTTTGCGACTATAATATAGCTTACGTATATTATCCCACTTTTGTAAAATGCATACAAAGACTCAACTTTGTTGCTATGGTTATCTTACTCTATACACGGAATCTCAATGTACAAGCAGGAAACTGCTGAACTTTTTAAAAATATTTTCGGCAACTTAAAAAACTTTTGGAGCCGGGTCTACGCTTCGCCGCATTTCAAAAGATATTATATTAAACTAATAATAACCCTCTTGCCACCGTTTTTTCTTGACTTTCTGATATTTGACTTTTCCTACTTCCGACGCAATTTAATCAAAAACGAAAGCTAATGTCAAAAAAATTTATATCGCATATCTCCAAATGTGATGTAGATTCACCAGTTTCCCGTTTGTACGGTGCATTTCCGGACACCGTGTATTTCTACCCACACGAACAGCACATAACCTAATGTAGGTTTTATACGTAGATTGTTTCGCTAAAATTATGCAGGTTTTCCCTTGATCTTTTATGTTCTCCTATACTTACTCAAGTCGTGTCCTGAAGCTTTAATTCCAGAGATTTTGGATTACATACCATCCTACATCGTCAGATTACATTCCAAGTCTTTTGCATAAATATAACAAAATATGAAAATTTTCACGTAAAATCTACATCGCAAGAAAATTCTGTTCTATTTCATGGGAAATTATTGTTCTTAAAATAAAATTTTGAGATACTTGCAGAACTTAATATGAAAATTGTAAATATGATTTATATTTTATATCATATTTATATTTTTATCTGAAATCTGTCCTGTGTAATACAATAAGCATCAAAAACTCTTGGACGGTGAGTTCTGGTGCGGTGGAATTTACCCCCAATTTTTAAACTTTATGTTGGCAAGGTTATTTTTACTGTGGACCTTTAAAATATCCATTTGCACACCTATAGACTTGTCTCTGCCGCCGACAGCGTCGCCAAATTTCGTTTAGTGTTTAGGCCTTTTGACGCCTGCACGGATAAGTTTGATAATCCAAAACATGACGTTATGTCAAAAAAACTGAAGAGATAAACGATACAAGTTTATTGTGGGCGTGTCTGTGTACCCGAAGTGTATTATATTTTATCATATCGATAATTTTTCTAATTATCTTAATACTTTAGGACGCAGTTGGCAATTCCTCCACAGAAATACTAGATGTGTTCAATTGCACGGATTATAATTACAAGAAGGCTACAATAGAAGGCTCCCACCCTAAACACGAGTTATTCTTAATTAGGGAGGTATTAATTAAATTAACAGCTTAGAACTGGTAATTTTTTTGCATTGCTTATTTGCCTTGCATTTTCATTTTATATTATTTTTTTTCTTTTTATATACCCTATTCGTTGTATGTTTAACTAGGTGTCTAAAAACGTAACCCTTTTCATCTTCTTTTAGACACTACACACTTTCTTAGTTTTTCTCCATCAATATTTATCGAAATTTAACATTTCCTAATTTTCTGTCAATAACTTGGCAAATGACATATGTTTACTGTACATTCTTGTCTCCTACCTTAGAATAGGTCACACATTGTGAGATAGGTTATGTAAAATATACAATTAAATTATATAGATAATTACTTATAACTTCTAATAATGTTAATATCTTATTTTGTGTGAATATGTAAGAATTGTATTTCAATAAACGCCGAATAATCGGCATTGAATAAAATAAAATGATATAATACCTCTTAAATAAATGCTCATGTTAGAATGGGTTATTTTACTCATGGGTTCTATATAATTTAGATAGCAAATTTAATTTCATGATTACTGTTCCACTAAATTATTATGAATAGCACATGTCTATAAAAACCCTTATGAGCGTATAGTATTATAATTGAAATAAATATCTGGCTTGAGCAGATAATCAACTTCGTTAGCCTGTCCAGTGCCCTGGGCATAGAAGTCATAAGGCCTTAAAATTGGAGACTTCAGTTTTCTTTCAAATAGTTTAGATTATACCTCTAGGAATTATCTTTTTTGTAGTAAAAAATAAAATCCATTTATTTTTATTTATTTAGTTCCATTATTTTCCGATTGAAAAAAAAGCGTGAACTTGGCAGAAAATAAATATGAATTCACAACATCGGTTTTCAAACGATTCTATATCATTCATAAGAAAATAAATTTTTGGATCGAATACAATAATAACTTAGTTTTACATGGCTTCTCGGTAATAAATAAAATCTGAAGACAAATAGTCTGTCGCCGCTTTCCATTCGGTAAGGATTTATTATTTTCATAGCAAAAAAAGACCCAGAACAAAATCCATATACCCCCGCCGCACATAAGGCGTTCCTCTAATAAGTAAGCGGACAAAAACATAATATCTAATACATTTTCCAATACAAACAGCGTTTGTTTTTTAGCTCGGCTAACTATTAGAAAAAAATAAATATGCCGTAATAATAATAATATTCTTTATTCCAGAATGTACGAAATAAAGGAAAAAAGAAAAGAGGACATGACCGATCTTTTGTTGTTATCAATCGCGCGCGGAATTTCTTTTCAAAATAAAATCATTTTATTTTAATCCTCCGCATAATATCATATTAAAATGTATTTAGTTTTGCAAAGGAAAAGATTAACTTTACAACTCCTTCCGAGTTTATAGAACATTTAATAAGTTGTTTTAAGAACGATTCAACGACAAAAAGTGGTAGAACAGAATATTGCAGATAAATAACAAACAACCTAACCTCACCTAATCAGTTACAATGTCCATCTAATTCAAAGATTTTTTAGAATTATTTTAACCCTAACAAGCGGATTCAGTTTGTGAGTTAGTTTACTGGATGAGAATCGCTAATATTGTTTTCAATGATTGAATAATATGTGTTTACCAACCACGCTAAACAAAAAGTACTTAAAATTGGTTACATGTTTTTGTTTCCTAAATCATACCAAATGCCTTATGTGCGCCGTCTTATCCGCTCCCGGTTCTGACAAATACTGAGGGCTTGTTTTTGCCAAAAGCTCCAACCCCCTCCCATCTCGTTCGTCTTCCCGACATTTCCTGAATGTCCCACCCCAGCACCCCCCACCCTCTGCATAACTACCTAACTACCCCTCACTCAGGAGTAATAAGAGAAAAGCGTGGGTTTTTGGTTTTTATAAATGTCGTAATATGTACGTATTCAAAACAGGCACGTGAATAATTGACTCTCTCAGAAAAAAAGTCTGGATTCGATCTGCTTTATTTAAAATGCACCCTTAAAAAATCTTCTGGGGTAGTTTTATGTTTGGCATTCTCATAATACGTCAACGTCTACGTCAAAGTAGTAGGTACTTATAACTTATGGTATAAGTGTGTGCTTTACGCGTCTGCATTAGGGTGTCCCAAAAAAATTAAAGTTTTTATTTTTGAACGCATACCCTCTAATTTTGTTTTAATAATGACCAAACACTTAAAAAAAAAATTAGTTTACTTTGGTCAACTGCAACCCGTGCCGACTTGCATCGAAAGATGTCAGTACTTGTGCATTAAGACGCCAGCGAGCAAACGTGTTGATGAGCTTGTAGTAATTTTCTATTTTGTTAGTAAACGAAAATCACTCGTTCAGGCAAGATGTTGTTAGATTTACGCACTTCTAAAAAGAGTATATTTTTAATAGGAGTCGTAAAACACCAAATATCGGGTTCTAAACTGCCATCTAATGGACAAGTTCTTGAAGTTTTGTTCTACAATATCCGGAAAGTGAATTTAACTGTCAATATATACCAAATATAGCCATAGTTGGTATTAAAAGCAAGTGTTTGAAGTAAAAATCAGTCAAGTGACTACAAGCCCTGACATACCACTCTTCAAAAAGTTTCGAGATAACTGTAAAAATGTTGATCCCGATAAAATTCAGTGCTACAGAGAAAATCTCACATTGCACCTAACCGCTTCCGAAATCGATGATTTGCTTGACTTTTACCATACTGCACTGACAACAAAAATACTTGGAGATGACTATTGAGAGTTTTTAGAGCTCTGTGTGATAGTTTTAGGAGGAGATACAGCGAGAAAATTTAAGATTCGGCCTCCAGGTGCTCGATGGATGGCAAAGGCGCTTTATTCCATGAAAATATCATTAATTTGTGCGCAATTTAAAATTACCGGTAAGGATAAGGCGGCACTTTTAGACGTTTGCCTGTTCATAGTAACATACTATGTCAAGCCATGGTTACAGTGCATTATAGCAGTTAAAGCACCTTACCAGGACTTTTGCTTTTTGAAATCGATGAAGGCTTAAGAAAAAATTGATGAAAACATCTCAATGGCAGCTTTATTTATGTTCAGTAAGCAGTTATGGTATTTGACCGATGAAGGATCTATTTTATCGTTGTTTGACGACGCTGTGGATCAATTACTAAAATAAAAATGCTCGAAATATCAAAAAAAAAAAAATTATCAACCCATGACAAACGTTACATCCCATCGAAGGAAGATCTTGATGGTAAATTGTATGGTAAGTTTATTAAGTAGTTCAAATTATGTTTTGTATTGAGGTTTTTGTTCATATCATAATTTAGTGACTTTTGTTTCAGAGAAAAATATTTACGACTTCATTTCAGTCAAGAGCAAGTATTTGTTTGATCGTTTGAAAACAGATGCCAGTTTTCTTAACGAATTCCCTACGATGTGGTCAAATAATGCTTCGTATCAAGAAGTCAGAAAGATGGTGTCGCCGCTGAGGGTAGTGAATGATACAGCTGAAAGAACTGTTAAGTTAATGCAAGATTTTCATGGCTTAATCTCACGGTCGAAGAGGAACAAAAATAATTTTTGTTACGATGCGTTCAGGAACACCTGAAGATTTATCCTGACTGTAAAACACAAACTATGAAGAAAAAATTTAATCAATAAACCATTTTTAAATATAAAATACTACATAATTGAACATTTGTGCATTTTTAAATTTTATTTATCCGACAAAAATGAAAGTTGAAAATCCTTCCATATTAACTCTGTATAATATGTTTGGCATCAAGTCGGCTCGGGTTGCCGGTGTTTAATCAAAATAATATTTATTATATGACTTATTGGGATCAAATGGAATAAAATAAGAGGGTATGCATATTTAAATTCATGAAAAAAAAATTCTTCCTTATGTCCTGGGACACCCTAGTCTGCATAGTATTATTATTTTATTTTTTATTTTGTGACTATAAGTTCAAGTAATACTAAAAATGTTCCAAATATAAAACTCGGTAGTAAAGTGTTAAATCATCAGTAAATGGTAGTAAAGTTTTGTGAACACCTCACTAGGAGAACTTGTGCTGAGGTGTTCACATGATTTAAATAAAGTGTTATTGTATATTAACCTAATTTAAATAAAGTGTTATTGTATATTAACCTAATATACACTTTATTTAAATCATGCCTATCCTAGTACCAGTTAAAGTATATCATATTAGTAATAATTTTGTGAAAAGAAAGGAAAACTACGAGAATATAAAGTGAACTAAGTGATGAAATTAAGACGAAAAGGGAGAGAATCAAAAATATCTAGATTATTAGCCTCATAGCACTCATCCACATTGAAAAATCTCCTGATAAAAGATACATGACGCCAACGGGACTTGAAGCCGTGTCCTTTCGATTTCCGGTCGACAGCTCTGACCACTGAGCTATGGCGGCTTATCTCTTATCCGCGAAATAATTCAATATATATTAGTGTTTCATTCAATAATTACTGCTTGTTACATTTTTTCACCTGAAACAACCAACTTTATTTTATATGAGAAAGGCATTGTAAGTGCTAACTCTCTCACTAGATGGCGTCGAGACTTATTGCTTATAAAATAATTGTTACCCTTTGTGCTATGCATAAAAAATCTTATCTTAAACATTAGTTTACCAAAAAAATAATAATTTAGATGTTAATAAATTAAGTTGTGTGTTTATTAATATTAAAAATTGATTTAATCAATAATAATCTCTTTTTAAAGTAGATCTAATTATATAATATTAAAACTATTTTTGGTTTGGGATAAATAGGTTTTGTAAAAAAATGTGTGCCTTTTTTATAAAGTCTCTGGTCTGGACTATTTTTTTTACTGACCCTTGTACTGGAACTATGCAGGCTTTTGATTTAGGACCTCTGTGATAAAGCTGTTACTTAACTTAACATAAATCCGGTCACAAACCAGAGTGATAATTACTCTCAGTATCGCCTTGGTTAAAGATCACTTTAGTGTTAGTTGGGCTGAGTTTGAAAAATGCGTCGGTTTCCCATCCAGGTGTCGCGGGTTTAATTCCTCGGAAACTTGAATACCCCATCATTGAACAAGCAACAAGTAAATGTTGTAGGAGGAATTGAAATATTGTCAGGTTATACGTAATATTTGTCTTTCTTTTACAAAAAATATTTTCTTAAGAAAATACTCGTGCCTAAGAAACCAGCTGTATTCAATATTAAGGAAAAAGAAGATTTTCCCCGAAAACAAGAAAAACAAGAGTTCTTCTTCCTTTGTTGGTTGCCTCGCATACCTTGATAAATTGTCCCACTCGTTTTTCTATAATTATCAAATATATTAATCTCGGTTGTCTGCGCGACGAATTTGAACTGAAGTCAAATTTGCTTATAATATTAAATTTCAACAGAAAATTATTTTAATTACGTCATTTTTACAATTGGAATTCATTTGTCAAGAGTTCAGACTATCGTGTAATTTTTCACAGGTCTGCGCTAGTTAAAAATACTAATTTAGATTACTGTGCGTCCTGCATAACTCTGGTTCAATGAAATAAATTTGCTTTGAATTTAAGAGTCATTTTCAAAATTGGAACTGTACGTGTGGAGAATTTAGACAAGCTATAAAGAAAAATATGATTTAAGATTTTCACGGCCAAAAGTATTTTTGTTATTTGTTTTTGGGGTGTTATGCCGTGTTGCGCTAACGCCTTCTTTAGCCAACGTTAACTAATAACACATCTGCCCTGATGATGGACACTGCAATGTTGTCCGAAACGTTGGCTAAAGAAGCACTTAGCGCAACACGGCATTACACCCCAAAAACAAATAGCGAAAAAAAGCTATGAAGAGATAGGGAAAAATATTTTCATAATTGATTTTTCAAGAATGCTATACTAATGCCATGATTTTTCATAGATCTGCGCTACCAAACTATAAAATTGCAATTGTGTGTAACTAACATTCTGAAATTCAAGCACATCATTGTTATTGTATTTTCTGTACTTGATTTTATGCTGCCGTTCTTAAAATTGTTGGTGGTGTAATGTACAGCATAGTTATCTTCCAAGCAGTGAACGGGGGTTCGATTCTCGGCCGTGAAATTTTTTATTTGTATTTTTTAAGTAATTTGTTGAGTTTAGATTGCTACCCCGATGAAACTTAATCCATGCGGAACCGGTTGGTAAATTTGAATTAATTATTGGTGTAAAGTGTGTGTTTGTTTCATTGAATGTAGGTATGTCATAGACAAATATTAGACTACATCAATGAAGTATGTACATTTATTTTCATTAGCATTTTACACTGATATTTCTCAATTACAAATGAGCACTCCCTCGATATATTATATCTCAGGATAATCTTGATTACTTCATCTTGAAGATTTAAACCAAAGTTATCAGGAGACCATAAAGAAGATTTTTTTGTCTTCCCCGCCGGCACTCGTGACTAAATAAGTACTTTTGTTTGTTCAACTATCGGATGCAGTGGTCTTTACGGCTGGCTGATTTGCCAAACTCCTGCGGATCTGACAAAATAGTCGTTGAACCCTGGAATCGTTCTATGAACTTATTAATAAACCTACGGTGTGCATAAACCCATTTGTGTAGGGCCAATAAAAATCTTTACAATTAGCAAAACACGACATGAACTTTAAGCTTTTGAAAAAAATAATTAATTTTATAAAAGTTTTAATCCTTCTCGACAAAGCGCATAGCTATTACAAAAAACCTTTTATATTCTCGACAGTATAGTTAGCAGTAATTAAAATTCAGCAATGTTCGCTATACGTTATCAAACAGGCAAAGTAAACCATTTTCCCGTCAAGACAATTACGAAACACGACTTGACGTCAACAGTGACTCCGAAGACAAATACCATATATGGACAAATATATTACCATACTCTAGCTCAATTTTTTTTAAATTTAATTGAAAAAGACATTCATCTGATAAATCATGTGAATCTTATACACAAAATTCACTCATGGAATAACCAACAAAGGCGTTATCTACAGCGGACAGATACTCAGAACTTCAACAATATAACAACAAACTTCACGCCTATATTTCTTCTCGATTCTTTTTATTTCTTTCATTTCTTTTCTATTTTTCTCAACTCTGGTAATTTCATTATATATATTTTTTTTATTTTTTCAGTATTTCCTTTTAGATATTAAAATTAGATTGATTTAATGCCACCTCGTAACAGGCTCAGCCTAGTGACGTGTTTAAAACCTGTAATTTTATCTGTTTGTAATTATGTATTTTTGGATGATAAATAATTTAAAAATCTGCTACCATTCAGAATCGAAACGTTGCGTTGCTTGAAATAGCTTTTGCTGTGTTTGGTAAAAAGCCTGGCACTTCTCTCAACATATCCGTATGTAATTATGTATGTTTGTTTGATGAATAAAAAAAAATTAAATCTTCTTCTATCATTCAGAATCGAAACGTTGGTTGTAATAGCTTTGATAAAAAGCCAGGTACTTCTTACAACGTAGTTCAATCAGGTATACCATAGTCTTATTGGCTACCGGCAGGCGGTGGGACTCTTGGTCACAATAAAAAAGTAGTTTTTAATTCACGTCACCATGAAATAACACAACTTTAAAAAAATCAACCAAAAATATTTTTTCTGTGGAAACAACTACAGATGTGAAATAAACTCGTGTATTATTCTAGCTTATGGGTTTATCCACCTTAAAAGCTGTATTGTAAAGCTCACCGCCGATTTCCAGGACACCTGTTAAATAAAGGCCACCCCGCAAAGTGTGGGAAATGGGGCAGCTTTGAGGTTCGGTGCAAGCTTTATGACAATGCAGTCGTTCCCATTCAAGGCGCAGACACGTCACATGGCTTGATTGAAAAAGTCACTCAACTCTGAAGGGTGAGTGACTGTTTCAACGCTGAAAACGCTATTCAATCTGTTGGTCTTGTTTTAGGATTTAGGTTACCTACATCGGTGTTTTCAATAGAACGATTCAATTCAATAGAAAGAAGTAGAACATATAAATCGCGTAGTTAGAGTTGACCCAGTTGCATTGTGATTTTATTTTTTTACATTGACCCCACACAGGAGGCCCTGAGAAAAATAATTTCCCTCGGGGCCTCTGTCATCTTTGGGGATGCTGTGTTGAGGTTTTTTAAGAAAAAGAAAGAAACGAGGTTCTAGGAAAGAAAAAAGTATGATGGATGGGATCTACGGATCAGTGTGCCTAGGAGGGACGGAAGAATTATCAATCCCTCCCGCTGCGGCACAAGAGAGACCAGTTGGAAAAGTCAAAAAGTCTCCTCAAACCAGCCTCTCCCGATCACCTCACTCGATGAACCCGGGCACCCCTGCTAAATCATCAAAGGTAGCGAACCACTTGGGGTAATAACTCTTCCGTCACTCTTGGGCACACTGATCCCTAGATCCCATCCATCATATGGCAGAGGTGTTGGTTAACCAACGGGTAACAAATGGTTCTTGAGCGGCGGTCCCAAACCTGCCTTTCAAAGTGAATAATAAAAGAGAACGATTTTTATAATAATAAACCAGCTGAAGTCCCCGGCGTTGCCCGGGCTGTACGCAGAGTTTTTCTAAATTAAATTTTCACAGCAATTAATCTTTGGGATATCAACCGTTTTTTTTCATTATACCAAAAATACAACCAATCATAGATATTCTCCTTGTGACAAGAAATTACAACAAATTTAATTTGGCGCATTCCATAAGATGACATAGACCATGAGGGAGATTATTTTCCTCCGGGACTCCTGTGTGGGGTTAATGTAAAAAAAAAAATACCATCAAATCTTCTTCTATTCATATGAATAAGAATGTCTGTGGCCGGCGGCATGGATTTGATTTTTATACAAATCTTCAGTTTTATTCCGCGACTGATGAAGTTTTTCATATATGACCTTCAAAACAAGAGGAAGTCTATATTTGTTTTCAAGAAACTCTTTCTAAATCCTGCGGAACACCTGGCTTCTTGTATTATATTATATAATACAAGAAACTTATATATTATAAGAAATCACCTTTCAACATTGAAAAGTGTGTTGAAATGGCTTCAGCCTTGTTTGGTGACTGGATGTTAATAGCCAGGTACTTTATCACCTTCCTCCTCCCCATCTCATTCCCCTCCCTACTTCCTTCAACCTCACAAATATACCCCTATTGGGGATTCCATATACTCACCGGCTTCATACATTTTGGACTCTTCTGCGGTATTCTTAAAGTTTGGCGACATCCGTTCTCTTTCAAATCGAACACACTTCTGGATTTTACATATACTGTTCAGTGGCTCCTTTGATGGTAGTCATCATTCTGGCATAAAAATATGGTTACAGTAATTTTTGGTTAGGTTCACCATTTTTAGTATTGGACAGAGTTACGCTGTTAACATTTTATTCACTGTGCAAAGTGTAGTGAACCGACTTTCGAGGGGTGGAAGAAAAATTTAGTTTTTGTCACCCGACTCTAAAAGACACCGCAACACAAAACTTTTCAACGCGTGAAGAATTCGTACTTTCTGAATGGGAACGAATGTTTAGCAAGGAAGAAACAATAATTTAAATAAGCAGTTTTATAGATGTGTAAACTACTTTTTAGTGAATAAAATCTAAATTAAATCAGAAATAAAATCCCTCAGGCATGTGTGCGTAAGCCATGTTTGACAGTGTTACAAATGCGGGGATCGGGGTAGAATGACGTAGTGAGTAAAATTAAGAAAATGACACTGAGATTGTTCAGACATATACAACGGCTGAGCGGAGTGAAGAACGCCAGGAAAATATTATATGACATGAAAGTGAACTAGTATACTATATAATGTAGTATAATAGTATATTCTCACATATACTTGTTACTATACTCAGGTAACAAGTATATTTGAGACGATACATGAATGTTAAAGAAGTAAAGAACTTATGCCAAGAAATTAGCAATGTGGAGGAATGCCTACTCCTACGGGAGTGGCTTGGTGGTCAGTTGGTTAATTAGTTAATTGCAAACAAAAATTTAATTAAAAAAACTTTTGACTTTTAATTGGAGTAGAACTAAATCAAATTTCAAGTAAAACGGTGAAAATATGAACCACTTCGCTTATGGAACTGCGAAAATAATAGAAAAAAATTGTAGTTACTTTGTTATTTTAAAATCCTTTCGTAACCCTTTCTCTTCAGTTTTACCACCGTGCCATCATGTGCAAAATATGTCCCCTGCGTGCCCTATATATTCCGCCACCATCTTGGAAGCCATTTGACTATCCAGTCCACGCAGTTCCCTCTCTCTTTCCTACCCCGGGGACCCGGAAGTCTTCCGTCAAAGTCACCGCGGTTGTGCAAACTGCCCCCCCTCTACCCAAATCTACTAAACCGTACGGATGTAGACCGACCGAATATTTGCTTTCTGAAAATTTTATTCAATATTTTTCCAATTTCCACAGTGGTAGATACTGTCAGTACATTACACGGAATTTATACATTGTTTGATATGGCATTAATCGTGCTTGATGATCAGATATGAATAGCCAGTTATCATATTTCTTCCCTCCCCATTCTGCCTCACATAATACCCAAATTGGGATGTCTTAGTCTCGCTTGTTCTGGTAGTTGGGATTTTAATACAGTATTGACATTTAAAAAAAAAATTCAAACGAAGGAGAAATTGGAGATATTTCGGTCGGTCTCTACCATGCAAACTCTCTAACCTTCCCCCCGGTCATAGTACTTAAAGTATAGTAGCATAGGGACACATGGGACGGTCGGGTGAAAGTATGATTTTATCGGTCAGCGCACCCTTTTTGCAAATAGAATTTTGTTTTAGACAATATTATTTGTTCTTACTCTTTGTGTGAAATAACTTTAGATCTTTTGGGGGCGATGTACTGAACCAAACAAAAGATTGTTGGTTTTATCTTTTGCGCGTAAGTTGGAATCGTACGGCTGATCTGTGATTTGTGCTCTCTTTTCTGCTCTCTTTACTAAATATTATGTCTGGCAACTATTAAATAAGCATAAATGTTTTTTTACTCGTTGAGTTTCCAAACTTCTCGATCTCGCAATTAGAGTTAACAGGAGCACAGTACTCACACACATGCATCGCGTGTATACGACATTTAAAAAACGTATTATTCGAATTCAAAAAATATATATTCTTTTCGTAGGAAGCAATTACTTTATGGTTGAACATTCTATATTTAAATAAAAAATACTTTGTTTATTAACCACGAGTGAGTTTTTTATCACATCTACCGGTTTCGCTTCAGTCAAGCTTCATCAGGAAGTTATTAATAACATCCTGATGAAGCTTGACTGAAGCGAAACCCGTAGATGTGATAATTAATAAAAACTCGTGGTTAATAAACAAAGTATTTTATTTAAATATAGAACATTTTGTTATATCGATAAAAAGTACATTTTTGATATTAGAAAGAGAATACACTGTAAAACTTTTCTAATAACTGTAAAAAATCTGCTTATATTCAAATTCGTCGCTCATAATCAAAAACAAAAATTCTCAATCCGGTTGTGTGTTTGTCCTGCGTCACTCTGGTTCAATGAACTCTGGGACTCGGATTTGCTTTGAATTGTCATTTTACAAATTGGAAATGATTGTGTGAAGAATTTACACAAGCGATATAGTAACTACCTATAATATAATATTTTTAACAGAAAATTATCACAATTGCTATTTTAGAAATTTATTTGTCAAGAATTCAGACTACTTCGAGATTTCACGGGTCTGCGCTTAGCATACAGTAAACTTGTACCTTTTCTGCTAAAACAATAAGTATGGATAAGCAAGGCAAAATACTATTTTTCAGTGACTTTTGGCAAAGTGGTCATTGTCGGAGTGCATACATATGCACAAATACACATATTCCTAAATGTGAGTTGTTTGGGTCGATTCTGTTTATAGAATTCACGACCCAAAACAGGGTATTTCATTTTCAGCGCTGAAAACGTTTTTCATTTCATGTATTTACTATTTAATATATCGCAGCACTTTGGCGAGAATTCGATGTGAAATAAAAGCCTCTCTTGAATGTTACCTAAATAATGTTCTCTTATTTGTATTTTAAATCGGTCTTATTTGTCAGTCGAGTCTGAAACACACCCTCTTTATTTTGCCTTAAACTGTTATGAAAAATCACCCGAAATTCAAGTAGATTTTCCCATTTACTATCCACCCTCTAGCCCGCATAAAGTATTATCATTATTCAGTTAGCGGGAGGCATTATCCTTTTGAGTTCATGCCCGCCTGGTGATTTAATAAATTATTTCACAAACCTGAATAACCGAAAATAACTTTCCAGGAACAATAAGATATTTTTACCGATTACGAATATCTTTGCATTTTCTATGGTGTTTTTATTAATTTAATTAAAGTGTTCATGAATTAGATTTTGCGTTGTAGTTAATACAGATAAAATCTCACTTTTTACAGGTGGGTGATAACTTCCACAGGAGTTGTCTAAATTTAATAGCCCCCCCTTCTTCAATTTCGTTCTACATAAACACACGCTAACCACTAACCAATACCGTTAATTAACGTACATTGCCAATTAGACGTGCTGTCATCATTATATATATTCCACAAGATTGTTGAACGATATAATATACCTATTGTGTTCCTATAATACATTGTCAATTTAAAAAATAAACTCGTAAAAAGCAAAACTATTTTCAATTTTAGACCTAGTTGCGCCACCTTTTGGGCCGGCTAGTAACCAATATCAAAGTTTTTTGTCTGACTGGGGATTGAAGCTTCCTCCCCTGGGACCTGGCATTTAAACTGCTGTGAATTTTTAAAACTTAACCCTTAAATGCATACTGTTGCCAAACGGCAACATACCGTTCAAACCACCTTTAACTCTTTGGTGTACACTGAATGCATGCCGTTTTAGAATTATTAAGTTCACGGTAATATATTTTATCGAGTGGGCATCACCTTTTTTTCTTTCGCGAATGTCAAATGTCACTTTTTCTTTAACAAAGTGAAGATTCTCGAAAATTGGTTGGAGGTTAGAATTACAGTTTTGTTTTGCTGTTATTATTTTGATTTTCTTAGGTAAGTAGATACAATAATATAATACTTATATGTAATAACTCGTATTTTTCCGGTACACTTATTAGTTTTGAGAAATTGTTTTAGGTTTTTTATTTTTTTTCATAGGTAAATTGTTCATATTAATTTCTTTTAAATACGTGGTGTTGTAAATCTGCAACAATTGTTTTTTTTTTATCAAATATCATTAAAAGATTACAAAAAAAATATCTTTATATTTCCTTGCATATGCATGTAAATATCTACAAAATATATTTTTTTCCAGAAAATAAATAAATCATGCAAAAAAAAAAAAAAAAAAATAATAAAATTTTTTGGTTTGACTGAGGATTGAACTTTCCTCACCAAGGACTGGAGCCAATCGCGCTAATAACTGCGCCGAATCCCGATTGGGTAGGACTGATATTTATTTCGTATATTAACATCTGTAATGTCATCCAATTTCAGACAAAATGCGTATATGTCCACGTGTATGTGTAGGCGTGATTGCCACAACGAGTCTATCTGCTGAGTTTCAGCTTGATCGGATAACGGAAAGTGTGTTATTTCCGCTTCAAATGGATGTATTAAAAAATAAATCATATCGGGTCAATATTGCACGATAAAAAACTGCGACCCACTTTGTATCGTATCAAATATGATCTCCTGATTTTCTTCAATCCAAGTCCATATTTATTCAATGAAGAAACATTGTCTTCGCCAAGCGGATATGTTGTCATCTATACTCCTCGAGATTGCTGAGTTGGCATTGTTCCACACATCATTGATATAATATATACATATTGAATGTTCTTCTAAAACTATGTTACCAAAAATCCAACACATCGGGTAGATATTGATTGATTTAAAATGGCGGTGCCACTTTGTATGATGTCATGTGGGAACTTCTGATCCTATATGTATCTATTCTGATTTATACATTCTCCTTAAGTTGAGATTTATTAAATAAAGAAACGTTGTCTCCGTCAAACAGACTTGTTGCCGGCCGGTTTATGCGTTTTCGGCACATTTAACACCTATATATACAATATATTTATCAATTGAAAAAAACGAAACTATTGCCTAATTAAAATGGCGACTACTGTGTATGATTACAAATGTCCCAATCTCATTTATCCTAAGTTGAAATTTATTCAGAAAAGCACAATATCAACCGTATTGTACGTAGATATTTTCTACACCTGTTTCTCCCTAAGCGAGCGCATAGCTACGTGAATTAATTCTGGTTTTCTCTTTTTGTTTCAGGTAAGTTCTTGCGATGGGAATTAAGTCTCCTCGGGCTGCTGTTGTCCTGGTACTCCGGTGATTTGAATAATTTGATTTGGAGGCCCGGTGCAGCTTCCGACTTCAATTTCGAGATTTTATTGAAAGCTGTGGTGTTTGTGCTTATATTAAGTAATTTTAATCAAAAACGTGAAATGTTGATGTTTTGAATTAAATTCTATTCTTAAATTTTTACGGTCGGGTAGGCATTTTAAACTCCATCTCATAATATGTGATGACCGACGATTAAACTTCGATTAAAGCTAAGTTTATTTTTTGACATTTGAACGGTCCTCCTTAAACGCCGATCCTCGACCCGTTTTGCCTTTTGAAAAAATCCTGATCAGCTGATAAGCACAACAACAAGACTAATAATTGATAATTAGTGGAAAAAAATTGGTAATTAAAATGTACCATATTTAGATGAAAAAAGAAGATCAATATATCTTGTTACAATCACTAGCAATACGAGGAGAAATATATAGGAAGTCTTACCTTATGATGTTATTGGTTTCTTGAAAATTCCATGTATATAACTACTGTTCATAGATGAACACCTTATACAATCACCATGAATGTTATATTTTCACCACACAACTCTGTTTACATTCACCACATAACTATATATACTTGGGGATACAATTTGATCTGAGCAGCGAGATAACATGCACTCTCAACGATGATGAGCTTACGAAATCAAAAACAAATGACATGTCTGTTAATAACAATTGTGAGTATCACCCACGTGAGTATCACCCATGTGAGTATCACTGAAATGGGTGTTCTTTCTTCCGTTCTTCTCAGGTAAGACTTTAAGGGAGGAAAGGAACAAAGGAAAATAAGAATTTGTACAGGAAATTTGGATGTGGAATAACCCCAAAACGGTTTCAATAGTAAACAGGAGTCGTTATAATTATTCTTTATTTGAATAATTCTTGCCAAAGAATTCGGCAACATTTTCCACATTTTTAGGACAGACATTTCCCCCGGAAATCAATAAAGCAGCCCTTCACAGTGACGTGAGTTGCCTCAATTTTACATAAAGACTATTCATAGAATTTCCATTCAGCTTTAATCAACGAAGCTTCCCTTATTCGCAGATCACGATTAGGGGTTGAGTTTTTATGCCGGCGCCGTGTGACGTGGGCGTACTGCGGGGGTAGCTTACCCTTAGAAAGAAACAGCCCCTAAAAAATCTCTCGGGTATTTAAATTCATTCTAACCAGCTGCTCAAATTCTTGAATAAATATTCTACACTAACCACAAAAGATAACAAAGCAATAATCACAGTATTGAAACGTTCGCTTAATTTGATTGTCTTTTGTAAGATTGATTTTTAGAAAGCTACCCTATGATTTTGTACAAATACGTTATATTGTAATATTTTACTAATATCGGGTTGTTGTATACATTTTTCAGTTGGGGTTTTTCAAACCCCGTCACATTAAATCGGTAACCGGGCAACTTAGGACAATAGCTTTTGCAAATAGAAATTTTGTAACTTTTTAAAATAGGTAAGGTTAGATATAGATTAAGTTTATATCACCTTTTAAAAGTGTGTTGAATTTCCACTGCCTGAGTTGCCATGGAAACATTAAATCATCTATCAGCGCCATTTTGACTTTTTGACGTTTGAACATTTTGTACGTTGATTTTCGGCACGTTTTAGCTTTTAAGTTGTGATCAGCTAACCAGTATTTTTTGTGAATACCGCACAAGTGATACCAACCGTCTGGAGCCAGTGCCAGTGGGGTAGTACCTGGCTATTCATATCTGGTCACCAAACATGGCTAAAGCCATTTCAAGCAACGCTTAAATGATGAATGGCGGTCTTACACCACGGCAATTCTGAGAGTATCTTCCACTCTGGAACGTGTCGCAAGTATACTCTATATTATTTAGAAGAATTACTTGTGGAATCACACAAATTCATCAAATAAAATGTTGCTTGCGCTCGTCGGGATTTGAACCGGAAACCTTCGGATTGCAGGTCGAGAGACTTATTCCTCGACCACATAAACAGGACAAAGAAGAGCGAGACGCCAATTGCATATGCTTCGTTCCTTTCCCATAATTTGTGGTTCAGCTCGCGCTTTTTTGTCCTGTTTATACGCACCCTAACGGTTAGATTAGGTTAGGTTAGTAATGTTTTGTGGGTGTGTCTGTGTCCTGTCTGAGAAACTAGGAGTTAAAAGTCCTTTTGCAAATTGACGACATCGGTTTTCAATCGCACATCTAGGTATTTTCTCTTCAATTTTTAGCACCATATAATAATGCTAAAGAAAATTAATTGAAATTGAAGAGATAACATCACTTAAAGACATATTTAATTACCCCAAAGTGATGACTGTTAGTGAACATAATATTTATGATTTAAATCCCACTTTCATACGCCCTTTCATATGCTGTAACTTCCCACTGACAATAACGTCACTACATTTTATTCTACATTTCAAAAGAAGATTTTTCACGTCAGCGATTTTCCTTGAAATGGAGATGCGATTCTTTTTCATATTTCATCTTTATCAAGAAATTTTATTTTTCTCTTAATATTTGCTTTGCGACGCAGGAAATTAAAAATCTGTCCATTCGTTTTCCCCGTTTACACATGAACACATTTTTTCGCAATATTTAGTTACTGTTCAAGTTACGAATGATATTGAAATTTGAATTATTTTTCTTTAATTCATATTTTTAATCTATTGTGTACAAGTATCTTTTTTATATAATTCCAAGTTAAAAGTAAATGGATTATTCTCACTCACCTGTAAACCTGTAAAAACGCCGTGTGATATAGAAATAAACCATCGCTTGTGACAAACCGTCTATGCTATTGCGCGTGACAGCTGTTCCACCTTCCTAAGGCATTTTCTCTGGGTGTTGTGAATATTTTCAAATGCATCTACTTTAATTTCTCTTTTGTTTTCGTGAATGAACGAGCTGAAACTAGACAGATAAACTTGATGTCGATGAAAATGCATTCTATCATCTTTTGGTGGCAATCACGCTTACACACGCTGACATAGACCCATTTCTCTGTAATCGGATGACATTATAGCAGTTACTTTACGAAATGTTGAATTTGAAGTCAGAATTTGACGCAGTTAGCGCGGTTGACTCCAAGAAGAAAGGTTCAATCCCCAGTCAAACCGTTTTTTTTTTAGTGTTTAAAATCATTTTGAAAGTTGACAGCAGTTTAAGAGTCATTACATGGGGAGGAAGGTTCAATCCTCAGACAAACCAAAAAAAAAGTTTAAATACATCTCTTAATGAAAATAGATTTATTATAGTAATAAAACTTTGTTTTTTACGGATTGATTTTTTATATTTATTTTTTGTTGTAAGAAACAAAAGACTTTATTTATAATACCAAGAGTGATAATAATGGTCAGAAATAGAAGTTTTAATTTGCGGTGAAACTAATAAGAAGGTAAACGGAAGAGGAATTAAGGAAAAGGATAGGAGATGCCCCCGATTCATTCTATATTTGTGCATTCTTTTGTGATCATAGGCATATTACTTCGGTTTGATATTTCTGACGGTTATTGTTTAGAATATTATATAGAACTTAAATTATGAAACTGCGTGTGGTGCTGCGCACATTAAAAATAGTAATAATAATAATAGAAGTGTATGTATGCGATGATGTATGAATGTGAATGAGGCAAGGAGGGTGTGCCAAGACCGAGTTGTTTGGCGGTCCTTCGGAATTCGGGATTTTTTTAGGAAGATTAGTTCTGCATCTAGACAAATTTACAATTGGTTTGTCGAGTTGGACTCGACAGTATGCGGATTTTTATAATATCGGTAAGCTCATGCAAATTATTAAATATTTAAAATAAAACGATTTGTCAAAAAAATAAACGTCGTTCTTGAAGTTGAAGCGAGGTGAAGTCGTGGAATTTTATTAAATCGGTTTTCTTTGTAAAGAGTTTTAATTTTAAATTCATGTAAAAAAAAATCGTTGGCAAAATCTTGACATCTTTTTAGGTCGCGATTAATAAAGTTATAAAAACAGTTTTTGGCGTAGATTATTATTATTAATTTAATTAATTTTTAGAAAAAAGTAACTAATTAAGCTAACACAGATCACTGTGTGACACCCCACTGCTCTACAAATAAAGTATTCGCGTAAGATTTATTCCCGTTTGCAGCAAAACGACTCAGTAAAAATACCCAGCAGTTAAGACGAAGATTTAGCGCCACGGTGACTTGGATTAATGGGCTCCGAGCGCTTGGGGCGCTCGGGGCGGATTCCTCGCTTGATGACTAATGAAATAATACATGCAGAGATGGCGCCACATTCTGCCCACGCTTTTAGGGGATGGGCGGAACTATAATTAGTTACAGATGTCTCTGTTTTGGTTATTATTCATTATTAAGGGATATATCACCAGGTAGTTGCATAAAATATGAGATGTTGCATACATATTCATCAATACAGTTGCCATTTAATTTGTATGTATATTTTTTGTATGTATTTGTTTATTGTTCTTTTTTCTTGTTATTCGTCTGTGCTTAAATTTTGTATTTTTTTCTTTATAATGATGATCCCTCTTTGTTTTTGTAAAGAAGTGTGCGTGGGAAATTTATGATTTTGATAACCCTTCAAATGTTTAGTGTATTACCGCCTTATGCTTGTGAATTCTTGCCGTTCCGAACGGAGTTTTACTCATCGGGATTGCTCTATAGGAGGATTTTAAATAATAGTAAAGAAATAACTCCGTTTCCTCAGAGAGCTCATTTTACAGCATTCAGTCGATTTTCACCCTCCCTTGTCCAGTTCCAAGCCTCACTGCCATACATCAGAGTTGGTATCAACACGCCATTGTTGACTGCTAGCCACGCTTGTTTTAACAACTTTATTCAAGTCACTAGACCAAGTGAATCAATACTAGGTCGGGTCTTGTCGGGAGACAGAATAACAGATTAGGATGTATGCACGCATGCGAATGAAGCACGGATGGGGTGCCAACGCAGAATTGCGTGGTGCTCCATCCTCTCTGCCTACCTCCTAGTTCACGTGGTGGTTAGTAGTTACACTCGTATAGATTTGTCGTTATTATTAAATTCGCCTTTTGTTAAAGGTCGCTTGGGTTCACCAAATTTCTCAGATCGTCATCAATTAAATTTATGACAATCCAAGCCCGCCACAACAAGTACCAAGTCATTAACGACCTCGATAATCCTCCAACTAGTCCCTGTATTCTTCCTTTCCCTCTCGGGCCAGAGGTCTCATTGATTAATTCGATGGGTTACTTAGAGGTAGAATACTCACTCTGAGATTATACCTCGGTCGTTGATAGACCAAAGTTTGGGAAGGATTTCCCTTGGAAGTTTAAGCGACTTACATGTCCTGTGATCTGATGTCCTGAGAATAGTTAACGATTAACTTATGTATTTCAAATTGTATTGTTGTTGGGTTGAGATGACTAGTTCTTATTATTATTGCGCTAAAGTCTGCCGTTCCCACTTTGCTGAAATTTTTTTTGAATATCTTAAATTAGTTCTCTAATATTTTACAAACTGACGACGAAGTTTCACAATTGTTAACATTTATCATGCGTTGGTTAGATATTACACTCATGTTTGGTCGCATAATATTATTATGTATGCTTATAATTTGGTGTCAATTTTCATTAATATTGTAGAGTTGGTTAAATTTAGTGAAATGTTAAGCTAACAGTATTGCAAATTTTTTATATCATTTTGATGGTTTTATTTATTTGGACAATAGTTTGTTTACTTCGACAATCTTAAATTTGTGAATATTTTTTGCTTTCACCATTCTGCCAATATCATTATTAGCGATCCCGTGAACAATTCTAGGCGCACAAACTTATCCATATTACTAACATTTATGCAGTCAATATTATCTTTTGTTAATAATTTTAAATCATGAATGCAAATTACCACACTTATCGCAGCATCCACTATGCTGGGCGCATTTTGCATCCTCGATGATAGTTTGTCATCTTTAGTTTACGGATATAGTGGGGGTAGCTTAAATCTTCGATGGCGCCTTAATATCGTCTCCCAAGAGCTTTCACCAGCCCGTGGAGTGGGGCACTTAATCATCGAATTACAATCTCTACATAAATTGGATACTTCGCAACTCGCTCAGGTTCTGACAATATGTTTATCAAAGGATAAGGTCGTAAATAAACAATAATGCTGCGACTTTGTTGATTGCCTTATTAAAATAAATATAAACAGAATTTTAATTTTACTATTCCTTAGTAAAAAAGTCGTGAACCCATCGTTTCGATTCGGTATTTTGAGAATCTCCTAGTGGTAGATAATCTGAGCGTCACTCTGGTAAAGGACCAGATCATCATTCTGAATTTTTAAACGTTTGTTGTTTGATATGGCTTTGTCTTATGCCAACCTTCTTCTTTCTTTCCTCCTTATCCTCCCACTCTCTTGGGGGACTTGGGGATAATCGGAGACCCAATAGTCCGACTGACTCCATGAAGGAACTCCTGTGAGATAGTCACCTTTTCAAAATGATGTAACATTACATATTTATTTGAAGATAATTCTGTCATCCCGGAGGTACCGACAACTTTGAAATTTGGATCAATATTTTGTGCAGACTGTATTTTTGTTACCTGTTCATTTAATTCAACTCTTAGGACGTTTCCAACCAGTAGTAGTAGTAGTTTCACCAAAATACAGATTTCTACTATAGGTGCTAAGTAAATTACCTACACGAATTTGAAGTATGTGCATTTGAATTGTTTATATCAATAAGTCATTTCAGTAAATCAATTTGTTCGATTTAAAAAACACCAAAGAATTTAAATCTCCTAAAAAGGATTTCTTCAAAACAACAAACACCCAGATCGTATCGGTATAATTCTAAAAACTCATTGTAGTGTGATTTGTACAAGTGAATAAAACAATACGATCTGAGATTACAAAAATGTTTTGAGATTACAAATATGTGAGTAACCCAGAAAATGTGCCTGACAGAAACACAAAAAGCCTGAAAAGCATCGGACACTTAACTGTAATACTTGTGTTTTTGTTTTGTCTGTTGATAGGTTTACTAATTTAATTGAACACGATACGGTAATTATCTCTAATTCCGTCAAAGTGAGTGTTCCGAAGCGTTCACGAGACAAAGTAATACTGGTAGCCATTATTTTTTAACACGTGGCTAAACCTACTTGACACCAGCTCGTTTGAAACCACTCGTGGGAAATGGGACGATGAATTTGTTTTATTACGTATCTATCCTTTCTTCAGTCTGTGGTAGTTATATGTTTCCAAATGAATTCTTGCTCGTAAACCGGTGACCTCAATAAAACCTTTTACAGATATCAAGCTTAAAACCTTTCCCAATGGGCTTTCTTTATACACTGTTAAAGAGAATAATAAGTCATCTCTTTTCAGATGTAATTTATTACAATAGACCTCGAGGTCGCGCCACGGGAACTTTTCAAATTTAATTTACAATTTTAGACCATAGAAGTCGTAAGATGGAGCTTTCGTGGAACTTTGGCCGGATGAAAAGTTCCGAGTTTATTCCATCATGGTCGACTGTCGCCGTAGAATCTGTAAAAGTTTACCTGTTTACTGTGCATTAACGATAATAAGTTTTATGCCGCAGTAAAGCCGACGATGGTGAGATGTCCCGTTTCGATTTTTTAATACGTCCTTTCTTTATGCCGGTCTACGAAATTAGTACACTTTGATGTTATCTTTGTAGCTTCTTTCTTGTTGATATTTTTGTTAGCATCACTTCAAATGGACTCTCAAAGCTTCAAGCTTTATGTCAGTCATTTGCCGAGAAAATATGTTAACTTTGTCATTTATTTTGCCTGTTTGTACTTGACGTTAAACAAGAAGTTTAATTCTCGGATAAATTAATACTTTGTTCACAAAGCAAGTAGGTATAATAGTCTTAATTTTTTCACAGTCTCGTATTATTCGACAAAATTATTATAATTTATAGATTGCGATTTATAGAATCTGTTCCAACTATTAGTTTCCGTGCTAAAAAGCAGATCTGGATTTAACATATATACAGATATAAGTTTTTACCAGGACGGATAATCGAAGAAGACTCAAAGAATTGCATAAAATATCTTTGTTCATTACTGTCGTCTGTCAAAGTAAAGAATAAACTGAAAATATTTTTGTTTATCCATGCTACCTGCCTACATAACTCTGAATTATGCAGAAGATGGAAAATACAAATAACATAACACACTGTAGAAGAATGTCTCATCCAATAGTCTTCCGGAGGTCATTTGTGCTGAACAAAGTGACTTCTGGTGAAACTGACTGCCTAAATACCTCAGCATCCCAATTTGACCTCCTCTAATTTCTCGAAGAAGAGACAAATGATATCTAAAGACCGATAGCAGAAACAGGCCCATTCAGCATATTTTATCATATAACTATTTAATCATCACGCCGTTTCCCCGCTTAGGTAGGCAGGGAGGACGGACCGCCAAACAACTCGATCTTGACACACACTCATACCCAATACTCGTTCATACATCGTCTCGTACATACCCTTCTGCTATTCTGAATCTTGACATGGCTCGATTAAATATCTGGTACACTTGATCGTGTCATGTCTTCCTTGGGCTTCCACGACCCATTTTACCATTCACATTCGCGTCATATATTATCCTTACACTCCTTTCTATCGAACCACTAGTCGTTATGGATACGGGGCGCGATTGTAACTCTCAAACGCAAAATATTGAAGTTCTGGCCCTTTTAAAAAGCCTCGAGTTTATTTTAATATCGCATTTGTCTTTTATTTCAGTCGTAATAAATCCACCTCATTTTTTTTCATCCACAAAACACTCTTTTGTATAAAAGATAGTATGTAGATATTCTCTCAGGATATATATGAAAGTCAATCCTTGTGATATGTAAAAATACATCCGGTAAAAAGTGAGGGTTTGATCTCTGTCTACTGCGGCGCATCGAACTGGAATTTCTCCCTTACTAAACCCCTGTCAATCTCCTCACATACATGTGGGCCTGGTATTGATAGATATTCGATCGACGACCAATTCTTTTAAGACCTCCGAAAGGGAGATAGGTACCAAAGAAATAGAGACCTTATCTTGTAGGGGAGATAGGCAGACACTCCTTTTGATTTCTATTACAATTTATCTCCACGCTTCGTAGTGAAAGATTCTATTCCTAGGAAGAGTTTTCTTTGAGATCTTACAATTTTTTTAATCCTTCGTAAAATGACTTTACTCGAATGAAATATATTTTTTTCAATTAGCCCTTCTTGCCGTTCTTTTTTAAAGTTTTCTTTTGTTTTGGGCCCAGTTATAATTCCAATTTTTAAAAGGATATTTTAAATACTTTTCAGTGAAAACATTATATTATAACCTACCTACTTTATCAATATTGTGGAAATAACTCGAATTATTCAAATTAAATTTACTTGCACACGCCGGGATTTGAATTGCGACTTCTGGATTGCTACTCGACCACGCAGGGCGTCGAATGTATTGAAATGGATACGCGCAAACGGTATCAATTTTGAAAATCAATAAAAATTTAACAAGATTTTACGCAGGAATGACTAACGCACATCAAATAAACCGACATAAGAATGTTTTCAATCAGCGAAACAACAGTTTCTTTATATTATAATCAGCATTCTCTTTAACAGAACCTACCTAGATTCGAATGAGCTAAGTAGGGGCAGGTAACTAAAGTAGACTGAATAGTTATGGATATGTAACGATTTTATCCTTAAATATATTATAGTAGATAGAGAGAAATAACATAGGATTTATACGTATAAAGGACAACTTAAAAGTTCAGTCAAACTTGCTAGGTACGTACCTGCACAGACAGGTTGTCGACGACAAAGCAAAGCGACTTTTGCACTTCAAACTTTATTTCCCTCGCCCTCCTCTTGAGGCTTCATAGAAAACCTCCGTTAAATGCACCTTGAAGTTACCCCCAAATTTCGCATGGTTCTCTCTATCGTAAGTGTGGTTTTTTTATTTGAATTATTTTAGAAATGTCACTATTGAAAAAAGGCGATCGTTGAAATTTGAAACTTCGTAATAACAGTTTGGTGTTATTAAGAAAACACTATTTAAATCATGTACAAAACGAGTAATATGGTGATATCTATGTTTACGATCTATATACGGATTATTTGCTAAGTTCGTCTCTATTCCAAAAATAAAATATGTTGAACGAATTTTCACGAAATCCTTTGACGAAACTAAACTAAAAACGTTAAGAAAAAATAAATTCGCCACCAGGATTGCAGGAAATCCGCAGAGATCGCTGTCTACATTGACTGTAACGATTAGTGACACGGGATACTTTTATTGGCTGGACTACAATCGCTTTATTTCGGTGAAATGGAGCGCAAGTGGGCCTCTAACAAAAAAAAACCTCTGGGGATTTCTGAGCTCCGGATACGGCTGTAAGGGTGAACATTTCATTTACCAAATCTCTATCTACAACAGGTTTACTAAATACACACATCTTACGTCTCGTGGGCACCGGAAACGAGATAAAAAATATTACATGTTATTTGTGAGTCAACATGACAACACGATTATCACATTTTTCATACATTCCTGGTATTTATGGTAACATTTGATGACTGCTTATTCATATACCTATTTATCTATATTCAATATTCGGAAGTCATTCACTGCCCCAACGAGAAACAAGTATTATTACTACAAATGCTTTTATATCCACATTATCTTCACCTAGCAATATTCTACATTAAATAACGCCCTTCTCGTTGACACCTTAATTCAATTTTTTGTATAGTATTAAGGTGTTAAAACATTACTTTGATCGTTTAATAAAATAGCATTCATTACGTCTCCTGAGATGAACTCTGTTAACCAATAATCCAGCGCTTAGCGGATAACACCTCTCAATATTGCATTACGTTTCAGTAATTGAATTCCGCTCCATCTTCGGAACTGCGCACAGTCGATCGGATGCGAATTAGCCCCTACTTGCTTCGCTGGGATTCAATCTTAGTTATCTCCGAGCACTCTCAAAGCTCATAGAAGATAGCGACAGTGGCTTAGTGTCAAAAGGCTTTTAAATTGTGAGTGTTCGATTCTTGTCACATTATACAAACTTGGAATACTATTTAAAAACTTATTTAAACGTGTCCTTAGTCAATGTTTCTACATGGAAACAACACAAAAATAAAACTGTGCACGCTACTCAACGCACGGAAAATGCACAATTCTTCATCAAAAACCACTTTTGCATAATGACAATATCCATACGTCTATAAACATTTATAGACATAAACCACGCAAGATCAAATTGTAAACGATCTATGCGAAATTTAAAATGCTTTTAAAAGCTGTTACAAAATATTTTCTGGATTCTGTACATATTTATAATAATATCGTTTCAGCGCCGCAGGGTAACGAGTATATTGAACGTAAAAAAGTCCGCACGCAAGACATACCCTATTTCCATCTCGACACGGGCTTATTGAAATACACCGAGGGGGTATGTTTCTTGTGAAATTCATCGGAGTCGCGGCATGTTTAAGCCTTTTGTAATCGCTGGTCTATGAGCTAAACGGGATGCGACAATGTTTCGTGCTAGGAAATAAGACGCGAGGCAAAAAGTATCATTCAAGATATTATCTTAATGTTGTTTGTTTGTGAGAGCTCTTTTGTCAACGTTTCACACGTTGCAGTGTCCATTATCGGGACAGACATGACGTCTGAATGACGGCTTTTTCCTCAAAAATTAACCATCGCAGTTCTAAGATGTTTGACATATCGTCGCTCGTTTTACGAACTAGTTTTTGTCCAACAGACCTTTTTTTGCGAAATTGAGTTAAGTATGCAGTTTTTCTCAGAAAGCATTTATTTATACGATACAAGTGAAAAAAAAAATTAAAAAAAATATTTTTAATGTGTTTTCAAGACAAAGTTTGTCCAAAGTCCACCAAAATTAAACAAAATTCCGTGCGGTTTATCCAACACTATTCGTACATCCAAATTGAAAACGTGTTTTCTGCGTAATTTTAAACATTTGGAACGAATTTTACTTAAAAATATGAATTTCTAACACTTTAAATCATTTAAGTAAGCTTAGAATTGAGCAAATTTCATTGTATATGCGTTTTTCGTAAAAAAAACTTTGAAGCGCTATTTTTCCCGATTTACGTTTTTGTCTGTTGGATAAAAACGAACTAGAGTGACGATATAAACTTAAAGTAAAATTGAAACATATTTTTAAATGTATACCCCGAACTGAGCTTATAATCTATACTGCATCAGGAATCGAACCTCCGATCTTTAGGCATTATAACTATCTCGAACCTCCTTCTGACCTTTAATAAAATTCTTAATCTAGTAAACAGGGGAAAGGCTCCGTTATAAGTGTTTTAAAAGAAGAAGAAAGGGAGATATATAAATACAAATAAACGGCTACAGTAAATAGGAGTAAGCGACTGTTATGAAAATATTTAATAAAATACGACTTGCGCTTTTACGTTATATTTTAAAAGTTCTTTGTATCACTCAAATATTGTAAATTCTTAAATAAATTAAAACAATATAAGAAAGTGTAAACAACAAAAACATAAATAAAATATAATGCAATGCTTAAAATGTGAACAGAAACTAAGAATAATAATAAAAGCTAAGAAATTAGGCCGACATATAAACAAACCACGGCAACGTATAAACAAACCACGGCAACGCATAAACAAACCACGGAAACGTATAAACTAATCACGCCTACGTATATACAAACCACGGAAACGTATAAACAAATGACGCCAACGTATAAATAAAACCAAATTTGATTTACTCTACATTCTATATCACCGGTAATTTACTAACCTTTATTTAAAACTAGTTTTTTGCCCGTTGCAGGCAACTAATGGGTAAAAATTAATTGCGTGGTGTAGTATTTGAATGTAGATGAGGCGAGGGTGTGGGACTACAAATTTTTAAGTAATATAAATTTCCCCTTTAATAACGCCTGCTCGCGTCCCCTTTAGAGTTACATCCCAGTTTTCAAATGGTATGTGGGCTACGCTAGGTTTGTATAGACTGGTTTGTGATTTAATTCTAATGCATATTTTCGATGTTATTTTGTGTAACAGAAAATTGCCCCTTTAATAACGCCTGCTCGCGTCCCCTTTAGAGTTATATCCCAGTTTTCAAGTGGTTTGTGGGCTACGCTAGGTTTGTATAGTATTTGTGATTTAATTCTTATACCTTTTCCCATGTTCTAACCTAACCTTACCTCAAAAACACGCAAAATTTAAAAACTTTTAAAAATGTAAAATGAATGTTTGCATGTGAATGAAGCAATGAATGTGTGACCACAAATTTATTCAAATGTATGTACGTTTGAATGTATCTGCCTAAAATTAGCTTTTTGCCTATTTTTACATTTATAATGTGAGGTTTGAATGGAATCTTTGTGTATGTGGGCACACACAAATGTATTTAAATATATGTATGTTAAAGTGAATGCTTACATTTAAATCAAATTCAATAATAAAGTATATAATATTATTCGGTTATTTTAATTATTATTGATTGTGATAACGTTTATGTATGGCGACTTTACATTGCCAAATTATATAAGTTTGATTAGCCTTAAATATATTTCTCAAAACACTGGTTGTTCATCGATCATCGATCTACTTTTTCATCGATCTGTGGTTTCCATATGTCATTGGAACTCAATATTTATGTTTCATCTGTTGTATGCGCATTTTTTGCAGATTATGCTAATTATTTCATAACACTTCGATTTATTTTATAGTTTCTATGAGGCTGTGCAGGTTAATGTTTATTTTACCATAATTTGCAGCAAAAGCTTACGGGAAATGCACTTCGTTTCAATAAACTCTGACACAAAACGTCAAATTCATGCTTTAGATATAATGAAGTCTTTTTAAACTTTAATTTAATAAAAATAGAATTGAAATGCATCTTTTACAATGTATTCAAAAGTAATTTGTTGTTTCGTGTCATAATTATGTTGAAACGTAGTGTGTATTCCAAAATCTGAGCCATTGAAAGTGTAAGTGGAGAATATTTACGAATTATAATAATCCTTGTTTCTCCCAGGGTATTTTCATAAGCATTTGCAGGGAGAATAATCTACCATAATACATACGTAATTTTTTTTTATAACTACCACAATATCAAATAAAGCTGAAACTGAAATCAGCGTTCAACGGGGCCAAAACTGCTTGAACGGCTCTCTGATGGCAATTGAATGTTATATTAGAATTTCTGTGAAACAATTGGCTTTTAAGAGGAACGGCTGCGGTGCCTGTTTCATACAAAATTTAAATTTGGATTTACGGCTAAAATACTAGAGTAAACTGTTTTTTTTTTTTTAGTTAAAAGACATGGTATATATAAAGTACGCATATGGATCAGATTTTCGATTTTTGCCTTAAATTATAGAATATAGGCCCCAGAAGATGACGATTTTACATGATTTTACGAGGCATCTTTGGCAAATTTTTGTGACCAAATGAAAGATATTTTTTGAAAAAATCTCACATATCCCGTCTCAGGCATATAATGAACTATACAATAAAATTTGAATCTTCACTGAAAAAAGTTTTATTTGCTTCAAAAGCCGAATTTGGTGGCCACAAATTCAACGTATATTTAACTAGCTTTTTTGTTATTGTCTCATTCGCACTTTCTTGAGTCGGGCTGGCTAGGGTAGGTGGAGCACGGGCCGGGGGGCAGGGGCTCGGGAGAGATCGCCCGCCTAACAAATACATGCATACGTCAATCGTCCTTCATTTTTTATTATTATTGCTAGTGTATGTATATGTGTTAGTCGGACATTCGCTCGCAGTCAGCCCGCGCGGACATATAATTGACGAATTTGTTCCTTTGTTTACGAATAATATTATTTTTAAACTCCACAGTTTTTAATCGAAGCATCCCCAAATAATTTATTTCATTCAACATGGATAAGTAATCATTATTTGAGCATTTTTAACAATGATAATTAGGTTATGAATTAGGGTACTTACGTTATTGATTTTTATAAAATGTTATTTGTGTTTTAGGTCGAAAGTGGATACGTGGTAAGCCACCCAGTATGCACCGGAAAAAGTTTTTTTATTTATTTATGTAATTATTTATTTGCTTATTTATATTGGAGTCTGTTCTTACTATACCTACAGCTACTACCTGTCCGACTTTATTTTATTTTTACCTTGTGCACATGTATTGTGTAGATTATAAAATAGGATTTTTTTCAGTATAAAAAATCTGGGACTAACTACCATAAATGTATTTCTCACTGCCTAGAATGGACGGAAATAATTATACCGATTCATTGAACATTTTTAATAAAATATGCTTGATGCTATTATTCTTGCTGTTATTGTTTTATTACTGTGCTGCTATTTTTATGGTTATTTTTATTTATAGTTGTATTACTTAATTTTTTTGTTCACATAATATTCTTCTTACACAACACTTAAAAATAATCTCGACCAAAATCCCAGTGATAAAGTCAGTGCGTGTTCGGAATTATATACACAGCGACACGACTTTATAACTTTCTTCCAGATAAAATAAAGAAAAAATGTGATTCACAAAAAAATTTCAAAGGTAATGTAAAAATTAAAAAAAAAAAGATTATGTCAACAGTAACGGTAAGGCCTTTACCGGTGCACTTACACAAATTTTAAGTAAGTGTAAATTTCTATTCTCTACAATTATATTACTTACTGTTCATATATTATTTACTGCTGTTAATTCTATGTACTTATCTAATTTATAAACTTATACACCTATTATTACTATTATTATAATTTCGTCTGTGGCCAGCTGCCACAGTAGCACGTGTACAATTTCCGTATCTCCTACAATAATACACGTATCGGCTAATTTAAATGAACTAAACAAAAGGGTGATTCCCCGTTTTGATGCAAATATATTCACGCACAAAAGAAAAAAAGCATTTTCTCTTTTACTGGCCTTCAATGCGTGATATTGTCAGTGCCTAACGTGTACATGCGCATATACCAATACTATTAAAGAATAGGTCGGAAGCCCTTGTATGGCTGTGTCTGCTAATGGAATGAACTAAACGAAAGGGACATTTCACCGACTTCGTGCAAATATTCAAGCATTGAACTTAATTTCTTTTTTATTTAATCTCATATTATCTAACTTTTTTTGATCGCTTGCAACGTCAGCCGTACTAAAAGCCAGGTACTCCCTCTCCGTTCCCCGCTGCACGCTCCGTTAGAGAGGGACACAGGACAATAATTATTTTTGCGGGAGTCGAAATTTCGTCCGCGAAAACAACGCTCTTAATAATAAAAAAAATAATATATGGATGATTTGCATAGCGTTGAACAGACTTGTAATATATTTCTACCATCTGTCTTACCGATTGTATTCACCGACTTGTCGATGATTAATACAAAACTATATGTAGGTACAATGTATTTGACCGACAAATCTATGCCGTGTTAAGATTTAAATAATAATACTTGGATGACTTGTATAGCGCCGTTTTTGTGCAAAAACACCTCAAGGGCGCTGTACAAACTTATAATACATTTCTACAGTTATTACTTAACTATTTATGGAGAAAATATACAGTACAATACTTACCTGGTAGGTCTCTTGAGATTAACACTTAATTAACATTATCTAATTGTTTATTGGCGAAATTTAGATACAGGATTTAGGACTTAATTGAAAAATTGAATATAACTGGTTTTTCTCTTAGGATTGGTATATTTAATTTAAGGGTACGACAGCTTAAAAAGGTAAGTTTTTAGCTTAGACCTGAATTCTGTTGGACTTGTTATGGATCTTAGTTCCGGAGGGAGTTTATTCCAAGCCTTCGGCCCAGATACTCCGAAAGCGCGATCACCAAACTTAGTATTTGGCTTGCGCATAGGTTCTATCAGTCTGCCTACAGCTGCTGATGTTGCTGATCTAAGCGTTGACTGCCTCAGACCAGTGTTTTCCGGGAAGCATAGTTCAGAGATGTAGGGTGGGGCCATTTCATTGATGGATTTAAACACCATCCAGCACAGTTTGTACTGGATTCTTTCAGGGCACTTGAGCCAGTGAAGGTTACGAAGGTGTTCTGAAATATGTGAATATTTTGAAACTTCGGTTATGAGCCGTGCTGCTGCATTAAACACTGATTGAAGTTTGTCAATTTGATATTTTGGAAGGCTGGCATAAATGCCGTTGCAGTTATCGAGACGTGAGACTACGTAAGAGTTGATAAGTAGTTTTGTTGCTTCTAAAGGAAGGTTTCTTCGGACAGACTTGAGTTGTCTTAGGTGAAAAAAACCGGTGCTTACAGTCCTATTTATTTGACTTTTAAACGAAAAGTCTGAATCTAAATTACACGCTATTTGTAAAAGTATGGATTGTTTCACAGGACTCGAACAATTCATCGAATGTAATTTTTTTTATCATTTCACTGGGAGAACTGTACGCAGTACTTAAATAATAACATAATTTGAATATTATCTTTGAAATTCTTCAAATTGTAATTAAAATAATGGGTCGCTTTTCCTCCCTCCTACAACATGAGTCTCTTCAAGGCCTGTAATCACTATTTTCTTTCCTCAAAAGACCCTCCTCACTGCATCCCCAAAGATGCCATAAGCCCCGAGGGAAATTATTTTCATTCAGGCCTCCTATGCATTTGGTGTAAAAAGGGGGAAAATAAAATAACAGATTTTGGAAATAAGTAAAAATCAAACAACGTTTTAATTTCATTAAAGTGTATTTATTTTTTTTAAATCTGATTCGATATAAGTAATATGGGAAGAACCAGAAAGAAACCCATGGAGCATATTAATTGCGTTTCATATATTCATATTTCATGTCAAATATCAGCCAAAATAATAATATATAATATAATATGTAATCTTATATCAACTTATTTTGATATTTATTGATCATTGTAAAAAAAACAGTTCATTTAATTACATTTTACAAATTATATATTCACCATATTTCATTACATTGATTATGTTACTAATTATATCAGTTTGCGATGCAGTTGTGTGGTAAAAAATATATTTGTCTTTAAAATGATTTACGGGAGTTTACAAACATAATGTCGACAAAGAGATACAGTTGATATTAGAAGAACAATTATATTGAAAGAAACTATGCACTTGATGTAGTTAGTGCCTACTTGAATAATAAACTGTGTTTATATATTTTAAAATCCAACATAAGATAGCGTAATACATACATTGATAAAAAAATTTGTATAGCGCCGCTTTTGTGAGATATCACCTCAGGGGCGCTTTACAGTTGATGCAGGTATTACAGAAAATATAAATATTACAAAAATAGAGTGAAGTTAAGTAAAATGAAGTATAGGAACAGGTGACACGAATATAAAAGATGGAGACTCTGCAGCAAGAATCTATTATATCTATATATACAGTATTATGTCATATTGAAACTGAAAACTGGCGCCCGTAAAGATTAAAGGAACCGTTGTGTCTGCGAATGTATCCGGCATTATTCTAGGCAAAAAATGAACGCTTTCTCTTTTATCATTTCACGTGACTGTCTTGTAAAACATTATCTGAAAATTCCCAAATATCATACTTGTGCAATTGTATATACCTGTTCAAGAATCGCTTAAAGCCGGTTGCGATTGCAAAGAATGAGCCTTCAAAATCAACGATGAATTAGCGCCTAGGTGTAATTTTAATCGTATCCAAAGAGCTTGAAGAACGGAATCAAACACTTCTCAGGTCACGTTCGTGGAAGAACGACCTGCAAAATAGAAAAGAGACGATTGATTAGAAGAAATGAGCAAAAATTTCAGACTCGGCGATAATGGCGATTGTCAAAGTTTCAAATGTTAATTTTTCACTTGTAGCAAACACTTTGTGGGTATACATAATTATAATAATTAAAATAAAATAACTTTGTTTGAATACCACTTTATTGTATATATTTATAACCAACCGGTTTCAGTTCAACCCGAACCTTCATCAGGGCTAATAAAAACATATTATGTATAAATATGTTTTTATTAGCCCTGATGAAGGTTCGGGTTGAACTGAAACCGGTTGGTTATAAATATATACAATAAAGTGGTATTCAAACAAAGTTATTTTATTTTAATTATTTCAAATGTTATGTCAAATAGCAGCCAGAACTAACTACACATAATATGCAGATGTCTTATGTCAATACTAATATGTAATAATTTATAACACTGCCGCTCGTGTCAAGAGAAGTTGCGTTACTTTTCAAATATCGCTTCAATAATTATCTAGAAAGAAGAAACATTTCAATAATTGTGCTAGAAATTTATATATTTATATAAATAATTATATATAATAATAATAATTATATATAAATAATATATAATTATAATTTATATATAATAATAATATTTACCTCGAGAAAGCATCAAAATTCTGCGCTGTCCTTTGTTCAGAATGTCGAGGCTGGTAAATTTGACGGTTTGACGTCCTGTAAACGACAAAAATTATATTAATAAATAGTATTATAATTTTAGATTCACTTTTAACTTGGTACAACAAAAAGATCTGCAGAGAAACGCTCGTTTAATGATTAATTTTGTGAAGATATCCATCGTCAATTACATCGTCAATTACAGGCTAAAGAAAAGATAATTTAGGAATCTATGTAATCTGAAACTGGAAGCAGGCTGCGTTTTCAAAGAATGCTCTCGGGCGATGATTAAACGTTTGACGTTGCGATTTATTTAACGTCATCCAGCGAGCAAATTCAACTGAAAAGTTGTAAAACATTCTGAAAAATTCCCAACTATCATACGTGTACATACCTGTCCAAGAAACTCCATCAAAAACCATTGATGAAATCGCCTAGGAGTATTTTTAACCGAATTTGGAAAAGCGTAGAGACGACATTTTTTTAGATTTTAAGATCCACTTGACCACAACGTCCCGTGAAAGTATCCATTGACAATTGCATACAGTAGAATCCTGCAAATAACGAATGTAATAACATTAGAATATAATTTAGAATATCATTAAGAAAGGGACGCTAGTTTTCTTTTTAATGAATCTACTATATTTCATTTTAAAAGTAATTAAGTTTATTTATAATTTTTAAAGTTGGTAGGTTAGTCGGGCCATTTTTTCAGCAATATAAAAACCAACTGTTTAATAATCTTTTATTAATATATATTGTAACGTTATATTCATTTTCAACTCGGTACAGCAAAAAGATTTACAGACTCTGCGATAATGGCAATTATCAAAGTTTTAAAATGTATTTTTAAATAGCAGCCAGAACAAACTACACGTAATATGCAGACGTCTTATGTCATAATACTAATAATCATTTATAACACTGCCGCTAAAACATTCTGAAAAATTCCCAACTATCATACGTGTACATACCTGTCCAAGAAACTCCATCAAAAACCATCGATGAAATCGCCTAGGAGTATTTTTAACCGAATTTGGAAAAGCGTAGACGACATTTTTTTAGAAGATCCACTTGACCACAACGTCCCGTGAAAGTATCCATTGTCAATCGCATACAGTAGAATCCTGCAAATAACGAATGTAATAACATTAGAATATAATTTAGAATATCATTAAGAAAGGGACGCTAGTTTTCTTTTTAATGAATCTACTATATTTCATTTTAAAAGTAATTAAGTTTATTTATAATTTTTAAAGTTGGTAGGTTAGTCGGGCCATTTTTTCAGCAATATAAAAACCAACTGTTTAATAATCTTTTATTAATATATATTGTAACGTTATATTCATTTTCAACTCGGTACAGCAAAAAGATAACATTAAATAAGAATATTTAAAAGCCAAAAATTTATTCCAACCACCATTTATTTTTCGTCGCGTTCATGAATCCATAGTTTTTAAAGTATACCATGATGCAACTTGATCCAAGTCGTCGAAGACACGCGGAACTTCATACAGAATAATATCAACAAATATCGTGTCCATTTCAGCGGACTTGACAATATTTAAAACACAACAGCGATGCGAGATGCGAGATACGAAAGCAGTCCGCCATTTGCAAAAAATACCACCTGACATGGCGTCTTTATATAATGATACCATTATGCAAAAAAAAACATTTCCACTTACCCTATAAATGGGGAAATTCCGAAAAACTTTTTCGTGAAATTTAAAAAAAAAATCAACGATACCTGATTAATTCAGACCCGACGCTAGATCAAAATCTATCGTGTTTTTAATTTACGTTCGAGTAATGCGAAAACCGCATAATTTTCGAGCAAAAAGGCGGAAGAAATTTTTTTTTAATGATTTCGCGTTGTGGGTGCGTTCGAAATTGAATAAAAATATAAACTGTAAAGGAGAAAAAGTTTTACACATCATCCCGATCTATAAAAACGAAACGTTGCGAAAATGCACCAAAATTTGGCCGTTTCGAAACCGCGCGGGTGGCAACACTCGTCATTTCTGGCAAGGAAAAGTCGATTACCAATCGAGAAGCTCCGACAATTATGTGGCCGCAATCGCCTTTTCGCCAGAGTGGGGCCGTCCCGGTTCCGGATGAGTGAACTGCGGTACTTTAGTATTGCGCGCCTCGAGCGCTTCCAGTTTTTGCCGCCAGAGTTACTCAAATTTTTGTCTACGTCTTCTTCCGTACGAATCCGGCCGAGCTTCCGGCTAAAATCACTGACTCGAATTTTCAGTTTTTCCACGCAAAATTGAACTCGAATTCTCTGCCGCTAGAGAGTCGTCTCGGTCTACTTTCGCCTGAAGACTGAAACAAATGAAAGGCGACTTTTTCGCTACTTTCACGCCAAAACGAACCTTGAGTGTAAACGACTTGAGGGGTCAAGCGGTCGATTTTCGCCTAATTTTCGGCGACCAAAAAAAAACAAAGAAACTGAGTATAACTATTAATATAGAGCAAAAATGTCCCGATATCTGAATTGAGTCGCCTAGAAAATGTGTTAAATATCAAATTAGTGTTTTATTATCATTTTAAGTATATCATATAAGTAATTACTTTTTCAACTCGGCATCTGAATAGAGTTTTTCTTAAAAAATAACTGTTGTTTTTGCAAATCTTTTAAGTGGAATTTTACCCATTTGTCGGGCTGAAACTCAGCAAAAAGACGCATTGTAGATGACAATGCATTCTTTGTATGTCGGTGGCAATCACGCGTACGCACGCGGAAAATTACGCAATTTATCTGAATTTGGATGACATTACAGCCGTTAATATACGAAGAAAAAATAGGTGCTACCCAATCGCGATTTGGCCCAGTTGTTAGCGCGGTTGACTGCAGTCCCGGGGAGGACGGTTCAATATTCAGTCAAACTGTTTTTTTCTTCATCAAAATTAGCTACTAGCAGGCCCAAGAGATGGCGCAACTAGGGCGAAAATTGAAAATATATGTATTATGGTAAAAATAAATGTTAACGGAAGTATGTTATAAATGTCGGTAGAAATGACTTATGACGCGTTCTCACCCTACAAGCATGCTTTATACAAATACACACTACACTTAACATAACACTCTCATACAGACGTGTTGTCATTTCGTACTTCTCGAGACGCCGAGGTGGCAGCCTATTGCTTTGGATAACGTGCTACCGTTTTCTATCTGGTTTAAACTTTCCCAAAACATGTGGCTCGTAATTCCCGCGAGGTTGATAGCATTATAATAATATTCGCGAGCGTTCGATAGATGCAAATCGAAGTGTCGTAATCAATTTCACACACGGCTGACCTCGAAAGGCGAGCAATGTCATGTTTATGCATGCACACGAAGCGATAACCCGACACCCCTGGTAATTCGCCCGTTAATCCGTCCAATGCGGGGTAACTATGTACTTATTTTATTTTATGAATTTGTCACCCTAAGCCGTTATGTTATCCGGGTGGATTGTATTTTGTAGGTGTCGGATATTGTAGGTATCAAATTATTCACAAAACGGCGCTACACATATTATCCAACCTATATAATCCTGCACAATATATATGATACACAATCTATATATCCATTATCAAGTAAAGTTATTTTCAGTAGAACCTCTCATAACGAGCATTTCCCATAACGAGACATTGAGAAGCATCACCAAATTTTGAAGCGTCGGCAAAAACAAATGTCTCTAGAAAGCTTTCTAGTAAAAAATAATGAATTGTTTGTCATAAATTCATAAATAATAAACTACGAGTATTTATTTCTATTTTTTTATTGTTTGCAAATCGAAATCGCTTTCCTGGTTATTATTACGCTCCTTAACAATTTATAATTGTGTAATTTTATTTGAATAAACGTTAAAAATAAATTTTTTTTTTTTTTTTTTGGCATGGAACGCATTATCGTATTTTTCATTGATTTATATGGAAAAATTGTTTTGTTTAACGAGTGTTTCACATAACAAGCTTGTTATTAGAGGTTCCACTATATGTATTTTAATTAACAATTTACAATAAGGTTAATTACGACTACCACTATACGGGCGCGTAAAACACGATGTACTATAACTTAAGAGTATGTTATGAATAAATAAGAAAAAAAGTTTAGTTTTGTCGGAAACACTATGAAGAAGTGGGAGATCAATGTACTTTAAGCTGTATTTTTTATTAATTTAAAAATATTTTAATTTAGTTATGATGTCGTATAATCGATAATAGGATTTGATAAATAACTAATTAAATACTATCGAACTGTTTATTGTTTTGTAACAATGTGGTGGGTAAACCAATACCCATTCAAAGCTAAACTTTTTTTAAGCAGGCAATCGATATCTATTTTACCCCTACTCAATATTCAACATTCACGATTAAACCTCATGTAATAAAAATACTATACGTCTCTTTCGTTCGCTCAATATTAGAATTTGGATCAGTAAGTAATATGGAATCTAAAGTTGATATTGAAAGGTTAGAAGGAATCAAAAAAAAAAAATTCTGAAACACTTCTTCCATCTTTGCGACTCCCCCAACATTTAAAAGACTGATTAGCATTCCATAAAATATCAACATTTGAAGATAGAAGAGATATATCCGAGCAAAAACTTTTATTCAAAATTATCCACAACGCTGTTGACAACGACTACCTTCTGGAAAATGTTCATTTCCACTGTACAGTTCGAAACACACGGTCAAACAAACTATTCCACATCCCACACTCAAAAAATAACTATACACAACATAAATTTTTCTGAAGGACAAGGAAGGCAAAAAATACAATCATATATTTTCCATTTGTCCATAGTTCGGTTTACTAAATGCACATTGGAGAAAATTAAATCAAATTGTTAATTACGTACCCTCTCACACTTATGTGTGGATATCTAAGTTATTTTCATTTAGTTGTTTTTATGTTTTCACTTTATGTTTTTTTTCTGTAAGTAACATGAATTTTGTGTAGAAACTTTACTGGTTCATGCAAATATGTAAAATGTAATTATTTATATAAACTATGTATAACTGTTTGTTTCCCCGATAAACTAAAATAAAAATAATCTAAGCTCAGATCATACGTAGGATGTAGGTAGAGGTACTAACAAACCTTAAAAAATAGAATTATTAAGGTTTTAGATCCAAACTCAACATTCATCAATAAAATGTTCTGTGCGACGAAGCTTTTGGTTTAGGCAAACCACCATCAAATGTTTGCAATTGACGATCGAGGATTACATGATCACACAACCGGCTATTAGGTTATCTTGCAGATTGGTTCTGTCGATCGGATGGCTATCGCTTACATTCTATCTGCCATTATAAAAAAAAAAAACGGGATAACCAATCATACCCGCGCAGAAAACCTTTAAAATGGTAAAGCTGTTGTGTTAAATAAAAACGGCTGTAATCTTCATGTTTTTTAATTTCTTACAATATAAAAATATTACAAAAAACTCATTAACCTTAGTTGACCTTTGCTACTGATTAACACACGAATTTTCACTTAGGGTGCGAATAATTAAATACAAAAAGTTAAAGCATTCGTCAGGTAAAGTTTCCTTACAAAATGCGGCGCCACCTTCCACAAACTTTTTAAGTACCTACCATGGAAATCTTTGTTTCCATTATCAAATCAACTAAGCAACACGATGTGTTACAAAGTTTGCTAAACAAAGGGCATGTGGCGAACGCAAGTCACTTAGCACTTAATTTTAATCAACTCGTAGAGACCTGAGCCAGGGATGGAGAACACACTTCTTCAAATATATCAAAAACATGGCAATGTATATTTTAGTAGAAATGTACACTTTCAAGACACCCCTCCATACACTTTTTGCCAGAATTCTCCTTCTTCTGGTGTCCTCTTCTATCGGAGGTTGACTTACATCAGGAATTAAAGCGATGCAATGTGGGGTAGAACATTCGGGATTATGTAGTTGGCGATAAGGTTGAAATTCCCGTTCAACACCATACGCTTGTTTTGATTAATGCTTAAAAAATATCGCATTTTTTATTTTATTTTGTGACTTTCCGGCAGGTGCAATATACTAATATATCGACATAATTGCGAAAAATCCCGATGATTTACAAGACACCTTCATAAATCTTGAAAGTTCTGCCAAAAATATGGGTCTTGTAGTAAACCAGCAGAAGACCAAATACATGGCCGTAGAATGTACCCAACAAACCCCATCTCTCGTATGTGGAAGCCAAAATTTTGAAACGGTACCAAGATTCACATACCTGGGCTCCCTGATAACAAACAATAACAACACTACAGAGGGGATCCAGAAGCGCATCGTGAATGCAAATCGCTGCTATTTCCGCCTACAAAAACAAATAAAATCCTGACTGCTTTCCAGAACCACCAAGGTATTAGTGTACAAAACACTAATTAGACCAGTGCTTACGTACGCAGCTGAGACGTGGGTTATAACTAAGAAGAATGAGCGAGCACTGGACGTTTTTGAAAGGAAAATTTTGAGGCGCATCTTCGGACCGGTTCTAGAAAATGGATTTTGGCGCAGACGTTATAACAATGAGCTCTATACTCTGTTTAAGGAGCTAAACGTCACAAAGTTCCTAAAACTGGGAAGACTTCGGTGGCTAGGTCATGTGGAGAGAATGACCGAGCATCAAGAACCAAAGTCCCTGCTGAGCTCAAGACCGATAGGGAGAAGGAGCCTGGAAAGGCCAAGGTTAAGATGGAGCGACAACGTCCTCAAAGATTTGTCTGCCTTGGAGCTTCGAAACTGGAGAGAGCTGGCGCGGGACCGAGATGAGTGGAGGAAGACTCTTGAGAGAGACTCTTGCCAAGACCCACCAGGGGTTGTAGAGCCAAAAGTGATGATGATGATGACTTTCCGGCACAAGTATCAAAATGTTTTCCGTTCATTTTCTAAAGAACTTAATTTTCCACACTATACAATAAAACCATACCCGAAAACGGGTTCATAAGTAGAAGATTTTGTACTTGAAAGCAGTTAGACCTGAGACTAGTCAAAAAGAAAATTATTCTTGGCCAAACATCTATAATATTTCTAAACCAAAAACACACAATTTTGCCTTAATCCACGGTGCTTCGCCTTATTTTGAGGATGCCTCAAAATTCTATACATTTACCACACAGTAGTCGACGACCAAAGGTCGCATTGCTCCGTAAGGAAATTGAAAACGAGATGTTATTACTATTCTTAAATATAAAGATCAATGTTCAGTGCCCGAATTTGCAAAATAAGATTCAGTTTAATGTACCTGCGTGCTCCACACGCTCTTCTGTCCTATCCAAATGGACCATAAGTGTATACATCAGTGTCTGTCCTATCCAAATGGACCATAAGTGTATACATCAGTGGATCAATGTAAACCAATTTGTTTGTCGAACAGACTATGTAGTAATTACCATAACATGACACCAAAATATCAATTGCGAGCTGAATCCATTGTTGTTCATATTATTCTGTAATGATTTTTTTAGATGTACCCTTATTATACATATAAAAATGAGTTCGGCTTTTTAATGATGACAATGTGACTGCATGTTAAAAATGTGACTGAATATTCATTTCCAATCAAATATTAGTCATTCAGAATATATCTGAACACGTGTTAGCGAAGGTGCCTGTTCACGCAATATATATGGGATTGGAAAGACTTAATGGATAGGAAATCTCAAATCCTGCAATTGTCCTACCTACTCAATGTACCCATCCCAAAAACTTCACCATGACCGGTTTTTGATGCAAGATGTCAATTAAGTGAATTTATGCTCATTTGGAGCTCTACAGAGCTCAGAATAAAATAGTATCTCAGACAGGGAGGATTGACGGTAACACAACCACGACTGTGGAATAAATTATTAACATATTTCTACGACTGGTCCATAGGGTGCGTTATGGCTTATTCCAGTAATACCAACTAACAGAATGCAGTCACAGTTTCGCGATACCAGTGCCCTTGTCCGCATAAATATAATCTCTGGCTTTCACCATTGAACTAATAATCATGTATTGTTTCATAGTGCTTTCTCACAAACGAAGAATTGACTTCCGTAAGTCTAAACATAAACTTTAGGTCGCACAGTTTACACTCGCGTTGTGCAAAAGGGCACCGGAACAGAGCAGAGAACTACAGAGCACCGGAACATCTCATATAATGGACGAGATACGAAACTTTTGAAAAACCCGTGTTCGGACTTCCTTATAACATATTCGTGCTTTACTGATAATTTGTCAAATCATTCGTTATATGTCTGTAGACCCGTTTAACAATATTTCATATCAGTTAATTTTCTCTTCGTATATAATATTATGGTATTTGTTTTACATAAAATACTGTTTTGTTAATTATGTTAATTTCTTATCATAAGGACGAAATCTATAATTGCTAGTATTTTTGGTATAATGTGAAAAATAAATTTTAAGCAATCGAAGATTATTGTATAAATAAATAAATTTAAACATGATTCGCAATCCTTGAAGTTTTAAAGTTTTATAACTAGAATTGTATGAATAACCGCCTTCAGAATATATTTTTAATTAGGTGATGGAGGTAGTATTTGTAGCTTTATTTATTTATTTACGCCCCAGGGGGATTATTAATTAATTAATTTTACGTGAAGAAAGTGACATGTAGGTACAGTTGTGTTGATCGTTTGTTGTACATAGTAACAATTTTAAAGCATGTACGAAGTACTAGGTTTATGAAAAAAGTTACAAAACATAACGCATGAGTTAGGCACATGTGAAATAATATAGAAAACTCACTTCTTTAAAATGACAAATTGGTAAGATAAATGTTAAAAGCAACGTTAATTTAATTATTTTTATAAGAAACCACTTTTTGCAATAAATGTTAAGACGAATTATTTGTTAACTCCTGTACAAACGCAATATGTATATGAATAAATATTTTTTGCCGTTTGAAAACTCAATTCTTTCAAGAGAGGCATACAAATACAATATTGGATTGATTCACCGATACAATATTGCATTTATTTTCTTATACTTGTATTACAATATTACCTTTAGTTTGCTGCCCAAATGCAACCTCTCTAAAATGCAGTTCTTAAATAACTAACCTCAGCATTCTCCCGTTACCCTACGGTCTCTACTAATACCGAGTGAGTGTACTGAAGGTACCAGGTGAACATAATATTTCAGGTGGTACAACGTTAATTTTGTGTGAAGCGCTCGGGTTTCAACCTCACCTACTGCTGTTCCCGCCGTAAAACACAAAACTCACCGGGCGGTAAAGTATATTCTCACCCTTTTTCTTTAGGTTAAATCATTAAACATTATAACTTCCCTACTCGTAGATGTGATAAGGAAGTATCTGTCTTTGTAGTTTTCACAATTTTCGATGGTAAAATATAGGACTTTATTCTCCCTCGGCCTCTTAGGACCAAATTTCACCCGGCGTCCATACATTACACGTACATTCGGTTAAACGTAAACAAATATATATATATATATATATATATATATATATATATATATATATATATATATATATATATATATATATATATATATATATATATATATATATATGCCCATGCACTCCTATATGCTCCGAAAACGAGAACTTCTGCCTATCAGAACGCGCCAATAAACAGAGCGACTCAACTGCTTAACGATTCTGCATTAGCCATCGACATTTTCAATGTCACCTACAGACAATTCAGTAACTATCTTTTAACATATGTCACAAAATAGTAAAACTGCCTCTGTAAACTTTTTAATTTGTAATCTTCTCCATGATATATTGGTGTATAACCGTTTTATGGAGAACATGAAAAAATAAATAAATAAATAATAATAATAAATAAATAAATATATATATAATATGTTATAATCATGTTCTGTTAAATTTTTCTACGTCTAGAGTAACGCCTAAATGGATTCTCCAATCCAAGCCGTTCGCAATCGCCATCGAAAGTACATACATTGGTCGACAAACTTATTCTTGAGTCTCGTCGAAGGTACATAATTACATAAACGTCAAAAGTCATTCCACACGAACAACGAGTGAGTTGAACCACTCGTTGTTCGTGTGTTAAAATTAATCGAAAACTTTACAAACTAGGCAAAAGTATTGAAAAGCCCGAGGGGTTGGTTTACATAATTATTACACTAAAATCATTATTTTTAAAACATCTTACATAATGTGTATTGTTATGGTTTAGTTTTTTTGGTTGCTATAGTGCCGCGGCCGTGTGCTTTTCATTACCTCTTATAAGTAAGTATACAAGTAAGCAGTTGTAAAAATGATTTGATCATAAAACCGTCCTAATGCGGTATCCATATTGACATTCCATAAAATGTGCAACTAAAGTCCTGACTTTAAGTTAACGTAGAAAGGTTTTGGATTCATATCTACATTAGGATTATCTATGGATTAGACACCATATTAAAAATAAATCAATACTCACCTTGGGCTATTCACATAATTGGTTTATGTAAATACCGCACAAGAGTCCCAACCGCTTCCAACCGCCGGGAGCCTGTGGGACTGGGGTATGTTGTGAGGCTGAACGGTAGTCGGGAGGGGAAGGAGATAGGGAAGCTGTAGGTGGGTGAATACCTGGCTATTCGGATTTGCCAATCACGGCTGAACCCAGTTCAAGCAACGTTTTAATTCTGAATGGTGGTCTTACCAAATGGGGATACTGAGAGCATCTTCCACTCAGGATTGTGCCGCAATACTATATATTATTTTTAATGAATAAATTGTGAAATAAAACAAATTAATCAAATAATATTTACTTGCACACGCCGGGATTTGAACCCGCGTCCTTCTGCTTGCTAGTCAAGAGCCGTACCCCTCGACCATAGAGGCCGACAATAACGAACTGTACAATAATTCATTCAAAGAATACCTTACTATGAAGACGTGCTGCTATTTTTACAATATCAGGGGACTGGTATGATATTAAATATAAAATTAGGCCAGAAATAAGAGTTAAAAAAAAATCACGACTTCAATCATAATTAAAAGCAGCAATTATGAATGACTTATCTAGCAGGGAATTGAACCGATGACGCCTGTCTGTGAATTTGTCAACTCCAAATTGTAACCTAACCTAACCTGTCAAACTTCAATTTATTGCAAATTATTTCCCATACATTTTTGTGTAAGAATGCAAAGTCCTTCGTCCAAGAGTCGATTTAGAATACCCGATGATGTAACACAAAGGGTGAATGGTGAACTGTGTACCTTCCAACACCTATAATTGATCAGTGGAGCAGACACAATCCGCTGGCTTTAGTATTACGTGTCACTAAGGTTGGCTCACTCTTGAATAATAGTTTTTCATCACGCTCGTCCATAACGATCCTTTACCACTTCACTTCTTTATGTATTATGCAATTCCATCAGTCGCTGCAGCCTGTTTGTGAGGCTATTGGAACTTGTTACGGTATATGTGCTCATCATTTTTATCGTTATACCGACTCTATGGCTCGTACGTATTGTGGTCTAGGAGTGGGAATTTGAAATTATTTACTTTTGATTGTTCCAATAAAATAATATCCTCTTTTCTTTCAAGTTTCGGCCTAGATTTTCTTTCTCCCCGCATTTCAAAATTGCATTGCTTCTTGGTCAACTCCATTACGAATTTACAAATTGTTTAAAAGCTAGACCATGAAAGAACACGGTATATTGTAATTTATTCTAGGTTTTGTGAAGCTTTATATTTTATAAAAAAAATATTTGTCAACATGAAAAATTACGTCATCTATCCATTGACATTATTCATCGAGATATCTGTCAAACGTTGAAACAAAAGATACGCATTTAATTTTTTTGTTATTAATTAATAAAATAATTTTGGTACCTATTTTATCGCAAAATTACGCTGGAATACAAGTTCAAATCACGCACTCTTGCACCGACGACAGCCGAAATTAGTGTACTTAATATTTGACCAGCATTAAGATAAGATTGTTTAGAACTCGTCACATTTGATGATCATCAAATCGACGATCAGCTCCAATTTAAATTTAACAATTGATCAAATTGTGATCAACTGAAAAGCATAACAACATGAACGTCATGCTCGACAGTGGATCAAAAGCTGAAATGGACCGATAATCGGCGTTTAATGGAGGCAATTCAAATGCCATACAAATCATAATAGCTCTGATCGTCGACTTGATGGTCATCAAATGTGACGAGAGTTTGTAACACCCCAAACTAATAACTAACTTAATTAGCCTTTCAATTAATAACTATGCCCTTTAAATTGATGGGCAAGAATACCCTCGTAGGATTAAATCAAAATACAATAACAAAAATACTCCATATATGGTCAAGTAAGATGGTCAAAATTGTTTTGCGGTTAGAGCGATTGTCTTGGGATTCTCGGAGGTTCTGTCTGTTCAAATATAAATGTAATAAGTAAGTAAGTACTCTTGTTTTAACGATACAGATGGGGGTTGTTGACTATAAATTATTTAGGGGTAGAAAATAGAAGGCAATAAAATGGAAAGTATCCACTGACCTTCTAGTGCTTTTTTTTCTCTTGTGGCTTCTCGAAAGCAAGGTGACCAAATGCAGGGATAGAGCGAACTATTTTTTTTGTTAGTCACCGGCAAAATTAGATTTGTATAATAACGCTGAACTTTAATCGGATACTGCTGCATGTAGTCAATTTATCCCTATATCCGGAACTGGCAACTCATTATAACTCTTTATGATCATTATCCATTCAATGCCAATCAAGACTTCTACTGGTAAATATAATAAAATCGTAACTTTTCTGGCATAATTTTATATTCAAATTTAATATCAGTCCCCTGTCGAGGTATCTGATATTCTCGAAATAACAACACGTCTTCATAGCAATGCATTTTTGAACGAATGATTATATCCGTTCATTACTGTGTGAATAGCCCATGCTAGTATTGAATTTTAATAATCTGACAAATAATAAGAAAAATTATTTAGACAAAATAACAATACAAAGATAGGCACATAAAATAAATAAAAAACAACAAAACCATAGAAAAAAATAAAAAATGCCGAAAAGAAGTGAAAAATATTAAACACAAAAATGTATGCAAGCATCCTTGTAAGGCGATGCAATACGTAGTAATGCAAAATAGTAATACCTATACCATAAATAGTACCTACATAAATACCATAAATAGTAATGCAACGTAGTAATGCAAAATAATAGTAATTAAAAATTATAACTTTAAAAAAAGATACAATGTAAAGAAGCGATAAATAAATAAATAAAATCATGTGTTTTTGGTTTGAAAATTTTGTCGCCTAGAAATGTTTCAGATGCTTTAATTAAATACTGCGAGTAGAATACATCCTGGCCTTTTAAATGATCGAGTGTTTTTTTAGATAAGTCTTTTTATAAGCCCAGTAAAAAATAATATATAAGGCCTATGAATACTGCTTTAAAGTTCAAAATCTCCTACTTACGAACCCATTTTCGGTTATGGTTTTACTGTATAATGCGGCGATTTAAGTTATTTATAAAATGATCGAAATACATTTAAATATTTGTGCCTGAACATCCACAAAATAAAATAAAAAGGCACTTTTTGGCCATGTTTTTTTCTAGCATAAATCAAAACAGATGGATGATGTTAAGCGGGAATTTAAGCTTTATCGCCATTTACGTAAGGTGTGTTATTGATAGCGGCTGGATTCAAAATATTACACGACGTAGTGCATCGCCTTAAGGAGGATATTTGACCGTATCCCGTCTCCAGAGGGCCATCAGGGCGGACACCATCCAGGCAACCATGGCAGTGATGATTGTATTATTTGATTGGCGTAGTGTACACTATAAGCTTCCGATATGGTGGCGGAGAAGGGCTCTAAAAGAGCGCACTCGTCCCTCCAGGAACATTTTTGTAGCGCGGCAGTAATGTCTGATCTATTGAAAAAAGATTGATATAAAAATAAAAAAATAAAATCAAACCCTTCAAAAAATGTCCATATCAGAGAATCGATCCCCAATAAACTACATTGAACAGGGTATTTTGTATCGAAAATGTATATCAAATGCGCTAGTATGATTCTTCACATTTCTACCGTGCTTTCCCTGTGTAGTTAACATTTTTGTAGTTGGAATGAATTCCAAAGCACCGCGCTCGCACGGAATGGAATGGCATTATTAATTTGCACCATAGATAGCGGATATTTTAATGACACCATTAATAAAGGTCTTGTTTGCTTTATCTTTGCGATGCGGTTCTAACGTGCCACGACAGATTTTGTATAGGCTAAAGCACGAACGTTTATTTATATATTGGACATTCACAGTACATATTACTACAAGTTATACAGTTCTAAATTAAATTATACATAGTTAATATACCTATTACGTATATCCTGTAAATATCTTGTCAGTATCGTCCGGGATGAAAATTATATTTCTTATTTCTTTCTAATGATGTAGGTGAGAGTAATGATAACAATTAACACTAAATAGGAAGGTGTATGGAGAGATGAATTTTTTTTTAAATAAAGCATGCGAAGCTCACGAATTGTAATAAAAGTAGACTATTTATAAACGTTTTGGAAAAAGTGCAAATAGTTTTAAATAACTTACCACGCCAAAAATTTTAATAAATTATTTTTATACATTAGAAAAGAATCATGAAAAATGTCCAGCCTTAGCAATTTTTAGTAGTGGGTATATGTTAATTGTGCGAGTGATTGGAGAGTTATTTGCTGTATTAGTGTTGTTGGCTTCTGTATGAAAAAGGTAGTTTGCCTTTTACGCCTCATTGGAACATATAAACCAATGACAGATAAAAATTCGGGACATCTATTGAATATGAATATAAATGTCACAAAGTTAGATGACTAAGGGCCAGTTATTTGACAGACTTGCATATTTGACATAGTCGCAATTTATCGATATTTATATTCGCATTCCCCCTATAAATGCCTATTCTTGACTTATTTTAAATTTTGATCGAATTGTGATCAGTTGTAAAGTACAGTGGTCATGTTGTTATGCTTGTCAGCTGATCACATTCCGATCAAAATCTTAAACGGGCAGAGAATCATCGTTTAACGGGGACCATTCAAATGTCGAAGTATTCATATTTTAAAAGAATGCAGCCACTTTGTGGTTTGACATATCGATGAATCGCTTTATTTTCATCAAAGAATGGGTACTTTAATAAAAATCGGCGCTGATAATAGATTTTTTTTAAAAGAAACAACAATCCCGGCTTACGAATAAAACTACAATATTTAAAAATCTCCTACTACCATCACAGTAATAGCATAATGTTGCCTATGTCGTGATGGATTGACGCCTGTCGAGGAATTTGATCATTTGCCACGCCATTTTGAAATCAGCAAAATTTGAATTATATCAGAAAAATTACAGATTGGAAAGTTTGTCGCGAATTAAATTTAAAAAAAAAAATAATAAAAATTGTTCTCAACATTCATTAGGATTTATTTTTTAATGCCGACTGAGTTTGTCATGTTTTAACATCAATCTTCTTATAGTTTATTCTGTCAAACGCTGGATTGTGTCCTTATAAAAATGTATCTAATAAATATGTTAAAATATCATTCTCGCTACTTTACATTCGGCGGTCTTTATCCCGTGTTCCTACACACTATGTAAGTACGTAGCATTACGAACATTACCCATATTTCTGTACCCCTATACCCACCTATCCCTCCAACCCACCCTTTGCCTTTGAAGGCTTTCTGGAGACATTTTAATGTAAACGTACCTAATTGAATTATTCGCTGCCCGGCCGAGAACTTTGTAAATTCATTAAGTTTGTCTATTAAACGATACGACGACCGGTTAGAGTAGCACCTAGAAACTTACTTATCCCTTTGCATGCATTATTGTTGCATTTTAATGAAATATTGTTATTTGTAATACGCGCCCTTGAGGTATTTTTGCACAAAAACGGCGCTATACAAGTCATCCAAGTATTATTATTATTATTTGAATGTAGGAATGTGCTGAATCAGTGACAGGCAGCCGGCTGCCGCTTCAGCGTCTCGAGGAGTATATATTGACAACACGTATGTTGGGCGAAGTGTCCGTTTGGTTAGTGGTTAATTTGCTTTTATAAAGCCGCAACTAGACCTAGGTAAAGTTAAATTCATGTACCAATGGCTGTGCTTAGTGACCAGACCTGAATAGCTGTGATCTTTCCTAACCCCCCCCCCCCTTACCAGCTTCCCTTTCCCAATATACCTTTCTTACCCACTCTCTTCAGCCTCAAACATATCCCAATGGGTTTTTTCACAAACTGTGAAAAAGAAATCGTTATAAATGTGTGTAAGATTTAAAGTTTATTTTTATAATTTTGATTATCGTATTCAAAATATGTAATTTTAATGTTTAAAATCATGATTATTGCTTTCAAAAACGATCTAAAATCGTAAGTTCCGAAACAGTTTCAACAGGCTGCTACGTCATTATGACATAGAAAACGTCAATGTCTGGTTTGACGGCTGTCACCAACTTTACCCTGCGTGACATCGCCGCCGAATTCACGATAAAAATAAAAACGAATTGTTTTTTTTTGCGAAAAATCTAAAAAGGCACATTTTAAATCGTTGATATATATTGGTTAACATAAAACAAAATTAAAATACCTTCATTAATCTAATATTTTTCGGGTACAAGAAAAACTAAATATACCTTATTATTTATGCTGTAACGTTACTGACTCCGGACTGTTGGGAGCAGTTGGGACCCCTCACATAAAACATAGTGTATCGTTCTATTTTAATGAATCTTATCAAAAGCTTACAATAATTATGTTTGTCTATTAAGGGCCCACTATTCGAATTTCATCCAATTTCCGACATACTTTCCTTAAAATTTTGAAGTTTTTAAGCTCTTAAAAAAATATATGTTATTCTTTAAGATAGTATCTATTTGTTCCAAAAGCCGAAACGGTAATTATTTGAAATTCCCTCGATAGAAATAAATCGCAAAGTATGCTCCGAAAAATATTATTAACACGTTTATTTCTGTTATTTTACAAGTTATATGTATGAAAAAAATCACAATGCTTCTTTTAATGCTACTCAATAGACCCCAAAAGTGATTTTTGCTATTTTTGAAATACGCCGTGATTTATTAAACATTTTCACAACTGTCGCTTACGCCTATTGCTTTTAAATCATATTTATTATAGCGCGCTCGCTCCGACTTGAAGATTAACCTATCTTCTTTGAAAAGTTCATTCGCCAACTCGAGGGCTTTGGGGGCAGACATGTCGTTCAACGTTCTATGATCTACAGACGTGCGATTACGTGCAAATATTTGAATCTATAAAGATAATTTTTACGCGTGTAAAGTTTATGAGTTAATAAATATTGTTTTTTCAAAGATGGGAAATACACGAAAGATATCCCGTATTTCAAAGAAAAAATGATATCTCATAAAATTATATCCTATCTAATAGGTGAGAAGAAAAAAATACAATTTTTGATTTATAAGCTTATATTTATTATAAACGATAATTTACTATAAAAATTAATAATTCATATTTTTATTTATGTATTGTGTAGTAAAAAGTTATAAAAATTATTATTTTATTTTTTTCAGAATACGATAAACGATAATTTATTATAAAAATTAATTATTATTTTTATTTATGTATTGTGTAGTAAAAAGTTATAAAAAATTTTATTTTATTTTTTTCAGAATACGTACTTTGGGAAATAAAACTAATTCCAAAACATTAGAAATTACAGGGCAAGTTCTTATTAATTCACAATGCAACGATGTCCGAAATATAATATAATATGTAATAATAATATACGGGCCATCTGTTTCAAATAACAATACTCGAACGTGGAATTAAGAATAATAATGAACATGCGAGCGAAAGAAGCTATTGAAAGTTCTGAAACTGTGGGGAATATAATTTAATAAAATAAAATACTTTTTTGTTTTAAAACCACGATATTTATTAATTTAAGAACCGACCGGTTTCGCTTTACTTAAGCATCATCAGGGTACAAATTAATACTAAACAAGAAGTACATAATGTGTGCATATATATAACAAAATATAGAGGGAGACAACATGATACAAATATAAGCAACACAAAGACGGTCATAAAATACATTAACATAAGTGCACAAGTAATGGAAAACCCGCTAGATAATTATGTAGACTAATGGGTTATACGAATAAATCGGGAGAAACAAAACATCAATAAAACCTCAATAATAACGGTTTTTCCGAATTCGCAAATCATTTGATCGATAGCTTGCCTTCCTGAATAAATCTAATTTTATTTAATCATTTACGGCCAAGATATTTTTGACAATGGTGTGTTTTTATCTTTCTGTATTCCAATCATTTAGCTTTGCTTCTAGGGTTGTGCCCCAGTATTGCTTTTTGGAGACTGTAAACGGATCTCTCGGCATTTAATGAAACTGCAGCAGAACAAAGGCTGTTGCTATATTGACGTTCATGGTATGTTTTGCTCAGATTGACGATAAGGTTTCCAGATCCGCATTTCGCTCGAAGCATGTTTAGGGTAATAAGTTTATAGTTTAGGGTTCTTTCACCGTATTTATGGGAACATTTCAGAACCACCAATCTTTCATTTTGAGTGAATCTTGTGTTTGTGATTAAATTATATTTGACGATTTAAACAAATAATATTTAGAGAAGTTAAAAATAAAATTGAAAGTTCACTGAAAGCTTAAAACTATTAAAAGTAGTAATTTCATAAAAATGTAAATAAATAGAGCCCCTTTCACATTTTAGAATGTAATTTTATGTTGCTTACATGTTTTATTACTCTTTATAATTATTGAATTGTTTAAATGAATAAATAAATAATTACAAAAAAGTCTTCTGATTTGTAAGTCCTCAGGAAGCACTAAGGATCTTTCTATCTATCTTTATAATATAATAAATTTGATGAGCATAAAAATGTAAACGTGTATATAATTTATATAAATGTACAAAAGTAGATATTACACGTGTATAAATATTATATTGCGCATATTATACAAGATGTCGGGGGTAAAGTGCACAAACTTCGGGAGGTGATTCTAATTGATAGTACAAGTAAAAAAGAAAAAAAAACTTTTTTTGGAATTCCAACGTTTTAAGATAGTTTTCGAGTAAAAAAGTTTAAAACCTTATTGATGTAAAAATATATTTATTGATTTTATAAAAGTTATAAATTACTTTTATAAAAGTGAGAATAGTATTTTAGTAAAGTAAAGTAATTTTTATACCTATACAAATAACTTTCGTAAATGTTTTTTGTAAAATTAAAAAAAAAAATAATTAATTAAATCCGTAATAAAACCCATATTTTGAGAACCATCTTCATTTCGACTTCCTTCTCATTTGGTCGGTGCATTATTACTCTAAGGTCGGTGCTAACTAAAAATGGTTCTGTTTTTCTAAAATTGCAATAGATGTCGGTAATTTAATTTCATAATCCCCAAAATTATTCCTAATACGAATTCAGACACCTCTGTCGGATTCTTTTAACACTAAATTTTGTGGGTGTTGCCAAATCTAAATTCTTTACGCGGAAAGCGGGCCCTTAATATTAATTTTCGCCTTCGGAAGGAAGAATTTCAATTTTCTAACCCTTCTATTTTAACAAAAAAATTAAAAATATATACGTAATTGATTTTTCATTTGATCAAGTCAACGTGTGAATAGGAAATTACCCCCCGTTAGCGCTTTAAAAGGGCGAAACGAAAAAAAATACACGTTGATTAATTCAGAGGGTGCTCCGTATCTCCCCGGAGTGCATAATTATTAAAAGGTCTGCGGAATAGGGTTGAAATACATTAGCCAAGGGCGCTGTGCATTATTCAATCTACAATCTGCAAGTCAGGTGTATTTCTCTATATACCTAATCATTAACGAACCTGGAATATCCGGGTACACGTATATACTTTAGGGGTGACCCTAATCCGATACCCTCACTCTAAATCTTAACGGATACGGAAGGGGTGCATAATTTTTTGCCAAATCTTGTTTTTGTGTTTTCACACACACGTTAAATAAAGGATAAGACGTGATTTTTTATTGTAAGCTAGATCTTCGTCGCATTTTGCAAGGCCTGCAATAATCCAGGGTGTCCGGTGGTAAAGTGCGCTAACTTCGGCGGGTGATTCAACATTTTTTTAGAAGTAAAAAAGATAAAGGACTTTTTCAAAATTCCAATGTTTTAAGTAAGATAGTTTTTAGGTAAAAAAGTCGAATTGTTTGTATGGGAAAATAAATATTCCTATATGGAAAAAATATTATTGTGTGGAAAAATAAACATTGGAATTTTGAAAAAGTTACTTATTTTTTTTATTTCTACCATCATGTAGAATCACCTCCTGAAGTAAGCCCACTTTACCCCCAGTAACCCTTTAGAAATAATCTGGTGTTGATAAGGTAAGCCACCTACTAACAATTAATGTTCGTACTGTGTTTATGGAATAAGATCAATATGCAATCGAAATATGAGATCGAGTAGAATAAATAATCTATTTGTGTAAATAAGAGTGTCTATGACGGGCCGCTTGATTTTTATACAAAAATACAGTTTTTTATTCTCAGATTGGTTGAAATTTTGCACGGTTGACCTTCACAATAAAAGGAAGGTCACTGTCTACATCTGATTTCGAACAACTCTGCGTAATGCCCGGACAACGCAGGGGACTTTTTTTTGTGGATGTGGATTCCAGACTGTTGACCCATACTCAATAACTATTAGAATTCTTGAACAGTTTAGTTGATCTTACAATAAAACCGAGTAATTAATTTCATTTACTTACAATGTATTCAATGTGTTGGTTGAACGTTAGTTTGTTGTCGAATATAATTCCTAAATCTTTGATCGATTCCACTGTTTCAAAATTGTGACCACATATGCTATATGAATAAAGGGTTTTGTTGGTGTTAGTGAAATTTATAACTTTGCACTTAGCTATATTCAGTTCTATTACGTTGTCAAACCACCAAGCAGATAAAGTGTTAAGGTCTTGTTGTAAGAGTTCATAATCTTCCATAGATTTAATTGCTTTATATAACTTGAGGTTGTCAGCATATAGAGAAAAGTTACAGCGGAGTTTACATATAAGGTCGATAACAAAAATTAAGAAAAGCAAGGGTCCAAGGTGTGATCCTTGTTGTACGCCCGATGTAACTAAGATTGGGGAAGAGTTAACACCGTTAACAGTAACTAATTGACTTATATGTGATAAATATGATTCTAACCAACGAAGTAGATTTCCGTGTATGCCGATTTTATCCAGTTTATTCATTAAGATAGGGTGACCAACTTTGTCGAAGGCCTTACTGAAATCTATGTATACGGCATCTACTCGTGTTTTTTAATTATCGTTTACACAGAAAGTCCATATACTCGAGTAAATTAGTGTTTGTGGATCGTTTAGCTACAAAGCTATGTTTGAAAGGGCTAAGTATATGTGTTACATGGTTGAATATGGTTTTATATACAATGGACTCGAATATTTTGCCAAAACAAGATAAAAGTCTGATAGGACGGTAATTTGTTACATCATTTTTACTACCAGACTTATGGATCGGAATAACGTGGGCAATCTTCCACAGATCCGGAAATACCCCATCGTTCAGACTTTTGACGAATAATTTGTGTAATGGTATTGCAAGTTTCGAATAAATAGTGGAGGGATTACATCTGGACCGGAACCCTTAGTGATATCGAGAGTGTTCAACTTCGTCTTAACCTCGTCTAGAGTTATTTTTATATCAGACAGTGGATAATTCTATAATTATATACTTATAATATATAATTATATATAATTATATTCTATAATTATATACTATTACTCTATAGTGGGGAAGAAAGTTTAGAGTCACTTATAGATTTAGATGGTGAGCTAAATACAGAAGAGAAATAAGTAGATAAGAGTTCGCATGTTTCTTCACCATTTGTTGCTGATTTGTCATGGAGATGCATGATTTTGGCGAGAGAATTAGAAACTCCTGAGAAATTAAATTTAAGAGGGTTGACAGATTTTTGATACTATTAGAGAGAGAATTTTCTATTTAATCTTCATAGGCTTTAAGACAGTGGATACTTTTACTCCAGCCCTCAAGATGGAAAAACTATCATAGTCACATTGATTTTTGTATTTTTTTCCATTACTTTCTAAACTTTTCTTTTTCTATGAGTTGGTGGATCAAAACACTGCTAAACCAAATTGGAAACTTTTTATTGCTGTTTCTTAAGCGCGGAGTGTGTTTTTCAATTGATAGCCATAATAAGTTACAAAAATGTAGTAGGAAGTCATTACAATTCAGGGTATTAAGATCATCCCAGTTATTAAATGATAACATTTCATTGCATTTAATGAAGTCCGTTTTTTTAAAGTTATATATGATGTGATCAGGAACGGTGGGTAGGGGTCTGCATTTAGATATTAAAAATCGAATTCAATGGGAGGATGATAGGAATCAACTCTAGATAGCACATGTGAAGCAATTTGAATGTTAAGATTATGGTTAGAAAACACTAAATCTAAAATTCGATCTATATTGTTAGAGACGTGATTGCACTGATTAAGTCCAGTCAAATGTTGAAAGTCTAGTAGATGTATTGATTTTTGGCCATTAGATGAGACTGGTCTGGTGTAAGTTTCATTGACATTTAGTGAGCATAGAATAGATGGTACATTAAAATCACCCATTATTATTGTTATATCTTCTGATGATTTATTTTTATTTATTTTCTTATTTTATTTTTTTTTTTTTTTTAATATTGTACGACAGACAGGTAAGTCCAATTATGGTACAATTTTATTATGATAAGTTAATATATGTCGTTTGACACTTATCGAAAAAAGCTGTGAGATTTTCGATTGGTATATCTGGAGGCAAATATGGCAAACATAAGTTGATGGATTGCCTAGATGTTTCATGCAATTTTAATTTAATCCATAAATCTTCTGAAGTTCTTAGTATATAATATAAACAACCACGTACATATTTACAAATTTCGGTATTATTTTTCATTCGATTTCTAACATTACGATTATTGAATTAAATTCTATACAATCAGTCTCCATACAATCTACATCGAAAGCATTTCTAACATGTACTATCAATTCAGTATTGTATACCTTTATGTTAAAAAATTTAGTAAACTTGGTGCTTTACAATATTGAAAAAAAAAAAGTTTCTTCTCGTAAATATCCGAGAGCATGAAAACCCAACATACATTATATTTACAACCATTTGAATCGTGGATGAGGACCATTTGGTTTTAAAAATGGGGTTTAATTGCAGTCGTTATCTGGAGTTATTGCTCGCAGCCTCCGCGAAGGCTCCCGGGAATGTGTTTAATAAGAAAAGCAGTGCGAAGATCGACACGGGTGCAATACATTAAAGCTACCCCTCGCGTACACTCTCACACTCGTGCAGGCTGTGCCTCGAGTAATTTAATGCACCTCGTGCTTATGTTTAAATCCTGCTTGTGACGCGTGGTAATAATATGTCATGGATTTCTTGTGAAGGGATAATCAGAAAGTTTGCTTTCTTGTAAATACCTACTGTTACATACAGGGAGTTTTACAAACAGAAATGGGTTTCGAACCGTCTTTCTCTTTGTAATTATGAACTGATAATCAAAAATTTACATTACCTACTACTAGCTCAATCGGGAGTTATTGATCGTGTTTTCAGTTCGTTGATGGCCGACTTGGAAAATAACCGCTTATCACAAGTTGGAAAATTGAGGTTTATAAAACACAGGGATATTTGTAAATAAAACAGATTTTAAATGTATCTCAGCTAAAGCACTTCTTTGAATGTACCAAAACTTGTAACAACGATTGAATTTACTTTAACCTTAGCATTGTTCTACTGCAACTAGAACAAGGAACGTCAAAAATCACTGGATTGAATTCTTCTTATAATATGTAGCTTTGATTATTTTTTTAAAAATACATTTTCAGAAGACACAAGAATGTCCTTCAGCCATCACCGATCCCCATGACGCGTAAAAACCAAGAACTGTTCAAAACCCTTGATTACCTAACTGACCATTACCCCCTCCCTTAAGAATCTTAACCAATGAGAATTAATGTCCTGTGTTGCTATTTTTTGGCGAGACAATATTAAATATTCAGTTCCTGATGTCTTACAGAGTTGAATGTTAACTTTCAAGAAATTCATTTCATGAAACTACCTACCGCTATCCACAGACATGTTTTGTGTTTTGATTCTCATTGTCATCTTTCAGTACATGATGATATGCAGATTAAGTTGAAACACGTTATATTTTTTTAAATTTAGATTACGATTATTTTTACTGTAGGAGACGTATCACGGCGATCTGACACTCTGGAATGCAATCGTATCTTTTCCCCATCCGGAATTTGTTTTAAATCATTTTATTTTTATGTTTTAATGGAAAAATTGTTTAAATCACATTATTAATATAATGTCTGTACGAGACGAGACATACTTGCATCACTTGAGTCGGTTTACTAACAAACAATGTTTTCGGCCGTGAAAACTCAAATCACATTATTATATCTTTGTGACACTTGGGTTTCAAAGGTCACAGGTTTGAAATCCTATATAATGCTAATTCAAATTGATAACATCGTTAATTAGCTTGTTTTTGCAACTGGTTCCAGAATGGAAGTTTCTTTATATATCGCTTTGGTGGGAGATTGAGAATCAAAACCGCGCTTTGAATTAAGACGAGGCAGTACCCTAAAATAAAGCCAGAATCTTAACGACATAAGTGGAGGAGCCGTGCACAAAAATATGCAACGCGCGGCCCTGGTGTATTGGACAGAACCGCGGTTGAATATTCCTTATCAAATCTCTAAAATAAAGTGGGAATCTGAACGATATTAGTGATGAATTAAAAACGATGTTTGGCGCGCGGCCCTGGTAATGGAACGGTCGACTTTGCCCTAGCAGGCCTAAAAAAATCGATCTTTCCTTGGTGTTTATTTTAATTATTTATGATGAACATATTACGAAAATCTCCAATTTTTCTATAGGGATCCCCTGGGATGTTAGTAATTCATAGTCTAGAAAAATAAAATCTGGTGCTTACCGCTAATTCTATAGTTTTACATAAAATGTATGATTTGAAATTTTTACGGCCAAAAGTATTATAGTGATTTGTTTTTGGGGTATTATGCCGTGTTGCGCTACTTCCTTCTTTAGCCAATCTGGTTTACTCATCTGCCCTGGTGATGGACACTGCAATGCTGTCCGAAACATATTCCTATTTTTAGTAATACATTCATCAGTTTTTTAGTAATACGTTCATCATTCACTAGGGCGAGTCATACCTGGTATTACCGGTATACAATGGACGCCCGAAGTTTAAAACGTGTCTCGACAATGAAGGATCTTGGAATCATGTTTGATAGTAGGCTGACATTTTATGCTCATATTGAGACGGCATGTAGGACTCCACTGAGAATTCTGGGCTTTGTTATACGCACTGCAAGGAATTTTAGAGATAACCGGGTGCTTATAGTTTTATTTAATTCGTTAGTAAGGAGTAGACTTGAAAGTGGGTCGGTGATTTGGAGTCCACACCAGGTAAAGTATTCTCTCATGTTGGAGAGAGTTCAGAAGAAATTATTGAGATTTCTCTACATGAGGGAGTATGGCTACTACCCGTGGCTCTATGCCACTGACTTTCTTTTGGGTATGCTCGGAATGAACTATCTACGGGTCAGGAGGGATGTGCGCATTGCTACACATTTCTTTAGACTGATTCGTGGATGGTTTGAAAACTCGGTTATCATGGAGAGCATTCAATTCTATGTTCCCGATGGTTATCTACGTCACCGACAACATAGACTATTTTATCTCCCGGCCTGCAGAACTAACTTGCCAATGGTCATGCCTGTGGGGAGAGCAATCTTGCTGTTGAACAGAATCAATTCGGATATCGACATTTTTAGCATCAATGAAGCTTCCTTTAAAAGGCTTATCACTGGTATATTTGATATACACACTGTTAATATTAATCTAAGAATTCTTACTATAAAAATATTTTAAAAACGCATTGAAATTAACAATTTTGTAATGTTTTTGAAATGAATAAACAAAATTGAATTGAATTGAATCAGAAATTAGTGTTGTGTGAGCGTCGACACACCCCCGTTATTAGAGTCTCATGTCGCCTTAAGTTGTATTTGTTGGATTAGCTGGAAGAAATAGGATGTAACCTATAAGCTATATCCTTTGTACTCTGTATTTCTGTGCAGTAAATATTTTTTGAATTTGAATTAAGGCCCCGTATTAAGCGTTCAAGATAGTTCGAAAGGAAGAAATGTAAATACGATTATTAGAGGGAACGCTCTAATATAAAAAAAAAAACGATAATAATTAAGCGAAAACGGTGAAAATATGTAATAAAACACAATTCGTTTGAAATAGAGCAAAAATCTATGGACAAATGTGTTAATTGCATTTAAAGATACGCTGGGAATTTTTTCATGCCTATGACATATTAAATAACAGAACAAAACGTGATTTTAATAATTTTCGGAGCTTTGCGATTTTTTTCCATCGAGGGAATTTCATATAATTACCGTTTCGGTATTAAAAATGTATTATATATTATTTTCAAAAACAACTTCTTTTTTTTGGAACTTAAACACTTAAAGAGTTAAAAAGAAACATTATAAAACAAAAATCAAGAAACCAGATCTTTGCCTAACGCCCTCATTCCCCAATTCCATTAGTTGCTCCTTTTCTTACGTCTCATAACTTTTTTCAAATATTGAGGGTGTTTTAGTTCCACTGGCTCCAAGCATTTGTTGTGATTATAACAACACACTATAAAAATTCTTTGCAAGTATAATTCGCTCTTCAAAATTTAGAAATTTATAATATCTCTGTACGTTATTATCTTAGTTGCTTTCGTAAAGAGCGTAAATCCCATATGCATGGCGAATATCTCGGATACAATATTGATTGTTTGGATAGCATTTCAGGAAATAATGACGTTCCGTGGTATTATGTTTACCTGGTTGCAAAGCCCACTCTCCGTATGGCACAATTTTCTAGAGACTAGCAAGATAAGTGGATATCGGAGGTTTCGCATACCATTCATATTATATTATATATCATAGAAACATGATCATAGAAACACGAGAGATTGGCCATTTTTTATTATTATTATTTGTGATTACGGCACGAGTCCGAACTGCTCCCAACCGTCTGAAGTCAGCGGGATGGCATCCCAAATTGGGGTTTGTTATGAGGCTGAATGTAGTAAGGAGGGGAAGGATATGGGAAAGAGGAAGGTGGGGAGTGGATACTAGGCTATTTAGATTTTGTCACCAAACACCAGCATCGTTTCAATTGTTAATGGTGGTCTTATACCAGGGCGATACTGAGGATATATTCCACCCTGGAACTTGCTGTTAGTAAACTATTTATTATTCAAACCCCTCAGGCTTATATGTTCCTTTTTGCGAATAAACAACTGTTATATCCGTAGAGTCAATTTATTCGCTTTTCGGAACAGCTCATATGATCTCGTAGAAATCGTTGTCTCCCTTACTGTCGTGGTTAGAAATATGATCTAAACGGTCTTAGAAAGAGAAAACTCCACGCTTTATATTCAAATCTAGATGTTAACCACTGAAGAATTAAAATAAAATAATTAAAAACACCTCCACGAAACCAAAGGCTCCGACCGCAATTTGAGAAAATTTATGAAACTTTGTGAATTTTTTAAGAATTATTTTTATGTGAAACCACAAAAAAGTGATGTGGCAATAATGTTTGTAATTATTAATTCATTTGTATGATAAAATATGTGTTTTTTTCGTAATCAATGTTTTAGTTCAGTGTTTCGGCGAAAAAACGCAAAGTGAGCCATTTTAAAAACTTTTTTACGTTTGGTTTAAAAATTTTAATATGTAAAAAATTATATGTTTATTTCTAATATTTAATTTTAAAGCGTTTTTCATCACTTTAAAAAAGCAGTTTTTAGTTTTCGGATACGTTCAGAAATTCCTATCCCATTTATTCGGATTTTATTGACAAGCGAAAATACAAACAAATCAGCTTTCTGACTGCACTTTTAAGAAATATAAAATTCAATACGACAGAGGCCTGAGGGGTTTAATTAACAAATTATGAAATTTATCTATAAAAATACCTGCACACGCCGGGATTTGAACCAGCGGCCTCCGGATTGGTAGTCGAGAGCCTTACCCCTCGACCGCGGAAGGGTAGTGAGAAGGGAAGGTGATGAGGAAGGCAAGGAAGTACTTGGCTATTTTGATCTGGTCACAAAACATAGCAAAAGCCATTTTAAGCAACGTTTAACCAGGGCGTTACCATGGAACGTGTTGCAAATTTCGCGTTTGGGTCCCACTCAGGCGTAGTGTGTTCAATTCCTCGGCTGGCTAAGTCCTCCATCACAACACAAGCAAAATTTTCAGCTTACTGTGGTGGTAGTAGGAGATATTCAAATATTGTCAGGTTATTCGTAACCCAGGAATGTTTGTCTTTCTTTTAAAAAAAAAAAAAAATTATTTGTATGAAAACACGCTCAAGTGTCGCCAACATCGTTCACCTATACTACGCCTTTGTTTCTACCTATACACCAAACGCATAACGTTTATTGGATCCATCGCTTTGATAGTTCGTGCAGTTTTGTTGTAGCTCGACGACAATCGGCAAGCTTCCATGCCATATCACCCTTTGTTTATATTATTCAATTCAATTCAATTTAGTTTATTCATTTTAAAAACATTACAAAATTGTTAATTTTAATGCGTTTTTAAAATACATTTGGTAATAAGAATTCTTACATTAATATAAACAGTGTGTATATCAACTAAATAATAGAGCCTTTTAAAGGAAGCTTCATTGATGCTAAAGATGTCGATATCCCAAATGATTTTGTTCAACAACAAGAATGCTCTCCCCACAGGCATGACCATTGGCATGTTAGTCCTGCAGGCTGGGAGATGTTGCTATGTTGTCGGTGACGGAGATAACCATCGGGAACATAGAAATGAAATGGGCTAGTCCGATAACGCAATTGCTCATACCATTTTTATTACATTGTGTTTATTGTTGTGACATTAAATAATATAAAAAAACAAATTGCCATGAAAAAATCTTCATATTTCGCGCAGATAAATAATAGCACTTCCATCCATTCACAATAATAACATTTAGCAAGGTTTGTACCACTGACGAGTTCAACCGGTAGAACTATAATATGTAGTGTGTTGTGGTTTGTGTGTCCGAAGTAGGCTCAATTTGACCTTACTTCCGCTGATATTAATCAAACACCCGGTTGTAGATGTGTGTTACGGCCGTGTCCTTACACACGAAGTTGGCTGAATTTTACCTTACTTCCGCTGATATTAATCAAACACCCGGTTGTAGATGTGTGTTACGGCGGTGTTTTTACCTTACTTAATTTTACCTTACTTCTTGTGAAATAATTTTTGGGTATGGATTCTTCAACTAATACCTCCATCTTCATAACAAATCACTGTGTTTTTATTTATTTATAGTAAAAAATCTTGTTATCAGAAACGAGTGTGTAGGACGGCCCGGAGGCCAACATCCTGTCTATTATGTTCTCAAGATCTCTTTTTCTTGAAACCTCACGGCTCCCAGTACCTTAGCACCCACTACCCACCATAGAGGGGCGACTATAACCTGTAAGATCTATCAATAGGTACTAGAGATATTAAATTTCCGGTAGAAAAATGTTCTTGCACTAATGTTGAAATTGATATAAAAAAATCACGTTTCTGAATTCTTCCTTTTCAATTTCATTGGCCTCTATGAGGTCTGCTCAAATCATGAAATATAATAGAAAATCGAAGAGTCGAAGGGTCTTCCGTAAATTGACGACAGCCGTGTCCTTTCAAATCTGTGTAGATTACACTTCTAGAGATTCTGTACTGTGGTCGGGACTCTTATTCAAACAAAATGGAATATTATCTTTGTTCCATCTCATTTCATATTACTTTCACTTTTTATTGCCTAATAAAAAAGAGACACTTCGTTTATTATTATTTATATTTCATTACGTGTCCTTGGGCATCTCAACAACGAGTAGAACTCATTCAATTTCTCGAAGAATCCTTAATTTCACGCGTAATAAATACGGCAATTTTTTTCAGCGGTTTTATTCTTCTCGAAAAACTTTCGTAGGGTTTACATTTTTCACGACCTAATTTCACCTCCCTAATGCGGGTCGTTTGTCATCGTCTATAATTTATCAAAAAGAATCATTTCACGATACGCACATTTGAGATATTCGCGTCGGGAAATATTATTAATTCATCTTGCAAGCACTTTAATGCTTTCTGCACTCCTGGTATAGAATTTTTCTCGTTTTTATTACACAGATTTCGTATCATTTACAAATATTTTATAACAATCATTGAACCACCACACCCGTTCCCGTAGTAATAAACCGACTTACAACTCTGTATTAGCGCCCACTATTTTCTTCATTCTCATTCACACTATTATTTTATTATTCTGACTCTTGGCATTACTCGACTCTAGTATTTGATTTGCTCGGGGACTATATGGTTTGGGGTAAAGTTTTGAGGTTGTGAGGCTATTTTAAGATGTACGTTTCCGTAGTACATTATTTTGATGTTTCTTATAATGTTGAGCCAGCGTTAGCAATGTCCCGAAAATATTTTTTTTACGACTTGATTACAAAACATCGACTTTTCTCTAGTTTTTACAAATATAATACGAATACATATATAAACCTTCCGGAAGAAATTATCTAAATTATACTGAAAACCCTATATAAATCCGTTGCGTAGTTTAGAAGAACTAAGCGCACAAACAGACAGTGACATTATTTTATACTATTTAGACATGCCATATCTTTCTCGAGCGTCCCTGACTTTTATAACCATTCAGTTTTGCATTATATATTCTCTTTTCCATTTCCTTCGTTCCCTTCTTAATCCTTGTATTCTTACAGTACCTATCTCTACGTTTGTAATACGGTCATACACGGTTTTACCACACATTCGCCTAATGGATCTCATTTCTACTGCATTCAGTCTACTTTCATAACTTCGCCAGTTCCATACCTCCCTGCCTTACAAAACGCCGTACCTAACAATAATCATATTTATTTTTGGGATGATCGCGTTGAGAATATTCTTTATTAAATAAAATTCTTCCTGCTTGCACCTTTATGCTTTCTGCGTTCCTGGTACAAAAATAACCTGTTTTATAATTTTTCAAAAAATAAAATATACTTAATGAAATAATTAATAAATACTTGCATTTTCTTTCGCCATTGAGCGTTCATTTTGAACATTATCTTATCTTTTCCACTTCTCTTTTTATTTAATTTCCTACTGATTTAACTGTCTTATTTATGTTTTTACTGTTAATTCATAGTTTATAAGTAATCTATAGTTATGTAAAAGTCCCATTGGTGTACATATACACAAATAAATAAATATCACATTTGGGGATGACGCCAGTCGGGTGCAGTTGAGACTCTTGTGCGGTGTTCACGCAGGTAACAAAAAAATATACTAAAAAGCCCTGAAATAATATCTGGGTAAAGTCCATTACTTTCTGTTAGAATTTTTGTGATTATGGTTTCTGGAAATAATATTAATTTGTTCAGCACTTTTATGCCTTCTGTGTCCCTGGTACAAAATAGTTTGTTCTGTTTAGTATGTAAATCCCCAGCAACGCGGTGTTAGTGTGTTATGTTCATACTATCTAGTCGCTTACACGCGGCGGCTGCAGGTTATCCTGGTCTATTCCTGCGCTACTCGCTAGTAACAACATGCCCCATAAATCCGGCTTTGTGCCACGGGCTAACGACATAAATTAAACTCTCTGGTAAACTAGAGAAGCTTTTCCGTACTACTTGTACTGAAATTAAAGCTTTTACATTTAATCTTTAATGATTAAACGTTCTCGCTTCTTGAAAGAAACATTTATTTCATAATAATAACACGGTAAGAACTAACCGCGGCGAAAAGTGGAGTAAATCCTTCGTCCCATTTCGAACGGCTGTCAAAGGAGCTGGTGTCAGTAAAGGTTCCTGTAGTTATAGGTTTCGCAACATACTCACACAAAAGCATTGCTTTCATACAGCATGTTTCAAACTCTTTTTTTTCTACTAAATTCCAGGGAATTTGAAAAAAAGTTATCTCTTTATCTTAATAAAAATAATGCAGTGTAAAAATTTTCGAATATTTGAATACGAACAACGTATTATATCTACTGAAGTGTTGTACCTTTTTAGCTAAAATCAATAAGTAGGCGGAAGTAAGATAAAGAATGTTTCTCAGTGACATTTCGCTGGGAAATCTCAGTCGGAAGTATGTACGTTTGCACTCCTGTATCATAGGTGTATATTGTTTGGGTCAACTCTACTTGCACGATCTATACGCATCGAAACATTTAGACAAAATAAAGTTGTCAGTAAAAATGAGAAAAACAGGAATAGCAAGGAAATTGTGTATTGGTGGGTATTGTGTGGTGGGTACTTGAGGTGATTTTTCACGAAAACGGCGCTATATAAATTAGCCAAATATTATTGTGTAGTGGTGATATGAACGGGGCCGTCGCGTGCTGTGAGGGGAGGAGGGGATATGGGATATTATTTTTTATTTATTTTTATTCATACAATACATTGGTTACAGTAATTAAACAATTTACAGATATTATTTTACAATGGGTACACCTATGATAATATGTTTCCTTGTAACCTCTTATATGTACTAGGTACATTATTTACGGGGTGATGTGTGTAGTGTATTGATGATATGTAGAAGTTATGCCTTTATATCATTAACACGATGCTCCTTTTAAATGTGGTCAGTGAATACATTTGATATGATAAGATATGGTTTTGAAGATTGATTATCGAACAGTTTTTCTAGGATTAACAAAATTATAAAAGTATATGATGTAAAAAACAACTTTGACATCGCACAAAACTCTCGTTCTCTCTCTTCAATTTTTCACCCCCTTTCGGATCGAGAGAGTTAAAGAATATATTATAATTTACTATAACCTTGTTGATAAAACATAACACCTGACAAATATTTTGATATCACGTCGACCCATGTGAAAAACAGCTAGATTTCATGTCAAAGTACCAGAATGGAATATTTCTAAGTTCCGAGTAAACAGTCGACACCGGCCTTCAAAGCTCGCTAGGCAGGGAACCAAGGGAAAGCTTAATAGGAAAAGTTATTTACCCGGTGGCTTATGAATGTAATGTATGTACAGAAGTATTATTAGAGGTTCGAACTTCACCTGAACGCCGGGATGTGGAATAATTTCTGCGACTACTTTTTGTTAGAAAATAATTTTTACTTTTTTTCGTAAGGTAAAGAATATTCCCAGAGAAGCAAATTGTTGGGAATTAAGTTGGAGAACGCGCCGAAATGAAAGGAAAGAAGTTGGAACATCAGGTGGTTATTGGCAGAAACGTAGAAAAAAACGTGGTAAAACGTACACACATTTGAAAAGTGATATTAAGTCATGAGAATTGATGGAAAATAACCAGGTTTAATCGGTTACGTTAGGTTAGGTTTGTGAGCGATTTTTTCCATCACTTTTATTGACACTTTCAAAAAAATTGTGAATTGCCACTGCCCTAAGTTTCTATGGTATCTGCGCGGACGTTCGCATACAGGCGCTCGTTGCCGTTATTTCTGTGTTAAAAAAATACACTTGAAATGTGGAAAATTGGCCTAAAAAGGGTGTGAACCTAGTTTATTTATTAGAAAAAAACAAACAACATATGTACATAAAATACAAAGATATTTATTTATTCATAAGGGGTTAAGTCAGGTTATAAATTGACATTATATTTATGTCATCCTTTAGCTTGAAATTGTTTCCTCTATTACATCATTAAGTAGGTACTTTACTTATATACCAAATGGCTTTGTATAATGTTACGTGATTATTTCTCAAAAAATTCTACCGAATGTCTATTTAAAATATAGTATGAAAATATTTTTGAGAAAATCTCAGTTTGTGTAATATTTTAACAACGCACCACCACCTTTCATGTGTTTTTCTTAGCTCGGTTTTCTTTTGTGCCTGAGATAATCAAGGTTTAACCTGACCTTTACTGCGGGGGATCTCGCGTTGAAAGAATACTGCGCTGTGATTATCTTAAACTATATTTCCTTTTTGGTTTTTGTGGTTGAATATATATTCCTCGAATTTTTGCCTGAAAAATCTAATAAAACTTGATTTATGTATTTTTTGGCCAACCTTGTAGGTATATTACTAGTCCTTTCACATGCTCACAGAATATCCCTCATTTATTATTAAGTCACTAATTTACACACTCAGACAGGCCAATGCAATAAGAAATGATAAATAAATTACAGACATTTGAAAGATTACAAAATATAATGTACCTCACTGAGGTACAAAGATACAATGATAAATTGATACATTTATACAGAGATGATATGAAGATACAATGATAAATTAATATAAATATATAATGATACAATGATAAATTGATACAATTATACAGAGATGATATGAAGATACAATGATAAATTGATACAATTATATATTACAGTAATACAGAGACACAAAAATACAATAATACAGATGTGACATAGATATACAAACGTACAATGTTACAGAGATACAAATATAAAATGGTACAGAGATACAAAGATACAATGATAAATTTATACAACGATACAGATGTACCGAAACATATGTATACAATCGTACAATAATACATAGATATAAAGGTTACCAAGATACAATGTTACAAGATACAGAGATACAAATATTCAATGATACATAGATAGAATCATTCAATGATACATTAATTCAGAGATACAAATATTCAATGATACATAGATAGAATCATTCAATGATACATTAATTCAGAGATACAAATATTCAATGATACATAGATAGAATCATTCAATGATACATTAATTCACAGATACAAATATTCAATGATACATAGATAGAATCATTCAATGATACATTAATTCAGAGATACAAATATTCAATGATACATAGATAGAATCATTCAATGATACATTAATTCAGAGATACAAATATTCAATGATACATAGATAGAATCATTCAATGATACATTAATTCACAGATACAAATATTCAATGATACATAGATAGAATCATTCAATGATACATTAATTCAGAGATACAAATATTCAATGATACATAGATAGAATCATTCAATGATACATTAATTCACAGATACAAATATTCAATGATACATAGATAGAATCATTCAATGATACATTAATTCACAGATACAAATATTCAATGATACATAGATAGAATCATTCAATGATACATTAATTCAGAGATACAAATATTCAATGATACATAGATAGAATCATTCAATGATACATTAATTCAGAGATACAAATATTCAATGATACATAGATAGAATCATTCAATGATACATTAATTCACAGATACAAATATTCAATGATACATAGATAGAATCATTCAATGATACATTAATTCAGAGATACAAATATTCAATGATACATAGATAGAATCATTCAATGATACATTAATTCACAGATACAAATATTCAATGATACATAGATAGAATCATTCAATGATACATTAATTCACAGATACAAATATTCAATGATACATAGATAGAATCATTCAATGATACATTAATTCACAGATACAAATATTCAATGATACATAGATAGAATCATTCAATGATACATTAATTCACAGATACAAATATTCAATGATACATAGATAGAATCATTCAATGATACATTAATTCAGAGATACAAATATTCAATGATACATAGATAGAATCATTCAATGATACATTAATTCAGAGATACAAATATTCAATGATACATAGATAGAATCATTCAATGATACATTAATTCACAGATACAAATATTCAATGATACATAGATAGAATCATTCAATGATACATTAATTCAGAGATACAAATATTCAATGATACATAGATAGAATCATTCAATGATACATTAATTCAGAGATACAAATATTCAATGATACATAGATAGAATCATTCAATGATACATTAATTCACAGATACAAATATTCAATGATACATAGATAGAATCATTCAATGATACATTAATTCACAGATACAAATATTCAATGATACATAGATAGAATCATTCAATGATACATTAATTCACAGATACAAATATTCAATGATACATAGATAGAATCATTCAATGATACATTAATTCACAGATACAAATATTCAATGATACATAGATAGAATCATTCAATGATACATTAATTCAGAGATACAAATATTCAATGATACATAGATAGAATCATTCAATGATACATTAATTCAGAGATACAAATATTCAATGATACATAGATAGAATCATTCAATGATACATTAATTCACAGATACAAATATTCAATGATACATAGATAGAATCATTCAATGATACATTAATTCAGAGATACAAATATTCAATGATACATAGATAGAATCATTCAATGATACATTAATTCACAGATACAAATATTCAATGATACATAGATAGAATCATTCAATGATACATTAATTCACAGATACAAATATTCAATGATACATAGATAGAATCATTCAATGATACATTAATTCAGAGATACAAATATTCAATGATACATAGATAGAATCATTCAATGATACATTAATTCAGAGATACAAATATTCAATGATACATAGATAGAATCATTCAATGATACATTAATTCACAGATACAAATATTCAATGATACATAGATAGAATCATTCAATGATACATTAATTCAAAGATACAAAGATCCAATAGTACAGAGATACAGAGTCACAAGGATACAATGATATATTGATACAAAGATTCAGATATAGAAATATACAATGATACAAAGGTACAGAGATACAATTATACAATGTACTTACTCACAAAGGTAAAGATTCCAAAATCCTGTACTAAAATTAATAAAAGTCAAATACATTCTTCGAAAATTTCTTTGGTAAACAGCTCGGTGTGTCGTATTCCATAAAATCGAAACATCCGGAACATGGTTGCCAAAAGCTGTGAAAATATGACTCCCGGCTTGGAATATCATAAATAACAGACAACAAAATGAAATTTCATTTCAGAAATGTTGTGGAATTATCCGTGGCACGAACCGATCGGGAAAAGACGTGCTGCAAGCCGTGGCTCAACAGGGATATTATTTTTATTAGAAAATGTTGAAATTCATAATGATTAATAAAAACTGGTTCACGAACTATTTAAATGATAGAAGTGTGATCTCTAACGATTTGAAAGAAAACTTACGTCGCCAATTTGCATAAGACATTTCGTCCCTAGACCCTACATAGGCCTATAGGCCTAGGATAGGATCAAATTGCATATATATTGTTGTAACCGAAACCTCTCATCGGCACCAAAAACACCAAGTTATGTTTATAGCTATTTCAGAAATAAAACTAAATAATAGATTTATAATTAGGTACCTACTTTTTTATTTATTTTTTATTTTTTTATTTATTCAGTTTATGAATTACAATTTTAGTGTACTTAATAACTCCCACACTAGGCTTATGCCCGTGTTGTGGTAGTCATAATGCTATAAATTACAATAAAACCATATGTTGTAGTAAGAAAAAATAAAACATAATATGGAAGGAAAAAAAAAAAAAAATAAACATATTTAAGGAAAATATAAAACAAAATATATGTTTTTCATACATGCAAACATACATACATACACATATATAGATGCTCAGATACATACATACATAGACATACATACTTTATATTACACATTTGAATAATTCATTATTACTCTTTTCTAATTCATCCATAGTTAAAGTTAGCTATCTAGTCAAAACGAGCAATCTGTTCAATGTAAGGCTTGATTGAATGATAAAGTGGATGCAGCAGATTTTCAAAAACGGATACGGAACGCACAAACAAATTTACAAAAAACGACTTCGCTACGCTCTGTCGATGAAATAACAAATTCATGCCCGATTGCTTTTATTTTGTAGGGATAAAAATATGCTCACGGAAGAATTTCAATATTTTATAATGTTTGATCAATTTCAGCCGAGGTAAAGACAAATTGAAATTACGGACACACAGACATCCCATTACACATTTCTATCACTTCTCTGGCTTCAATAACTTTACTTCAAACTTTCGTTCGATTATTCCGATAACTTGCAGTCTCAGGAATTTTCTTTTTTCATTTTAAAGTGAACAAGAAAATAAAGCGGGATTCCTGCCGGTCTCGAGACAGGATGCCAGCACGCCGGTGCACTGTTTGCTGCATAATTCATCATTCAACGTTCAACGCTCGGCGCTGCACCGTATCTGGGCCATACGTCATCCAGACGTCGTGGCCAATTTAATAATGCGGGAACAAATTTCGTTCAACTTCTCATATCGCCCGACTTTTACTCAACGGTTGATTTAATACCGCATTTTGGTGAGAGAACACCGCTTTATTTTCGGTATAAACCCGGGATATTTATAGAGTTCATTGTTTTTTGCGAACAAAACCGTGGTTCTGTCGTGTCCGATTTGTGATGAATGTTGTCCCTTTTATAAATATTCATGATTGATTAATTAATTTAATAATGTTTGCCTATCTTCTTTATTGATTGGTATAGTTAAACCGGGTATAATATTTAATAAAATATTATACCCAAAATGTATACCTAATATTTACTCCTCGTTTATAGCTAAGACGGTTTTAAGTTTAGCACAGTTTTAAATAGAAAAAATGTCCGGAATAGGATAATATTTGTACTACGTAGGAATGAAAATAGAATAAATACCAGTGCAGAGCCGTGAAAAATCACGGGATATTATAATTACAATTTTGCAAAAAGACATTAAAAATAATTTTCCGTTAAAATATGATATTATTGGTAAGTACCTTCTTCGCTTCTTTAGCGATTGTCTGAATTATTCTTCTCACAATTAGTTCCAATTTTGAAAATGATACTTTAATTCAAAGCAAATAGAGTTCATTGAATGTCAACAATTTCACGCAGGAATAACTCACATGTTTGCTAATGAACATTACATATAAATGTGAACGGAGTGGAATTTTAAAATTTTAGAAGTAATTCAAATTTATTTTTATGCGTATATCGCGCAAGAGTCCATAGTGCCCGGAGCCAGTGGGACTATGGCATCCTCAATTTGGATTTGTCGTGAGACTGATAGGATTTGGAAAGTGAAAAAGATTTGTGGAAGAGGAAGGTTGGGAAGTACCTGGCCAGCAAGCAAGACTAAAGCGATTTCAAGCAACGTTTCGATTCTGAATGGTGGACTTTCAATATTGGAGGCTGGTTTGGGAACCGCCGCCCAGGGAACCATTTATTGGATAACCAAACTTCTGCCATAGGTCACCACAGTGGGTTCACTAAGTTTGGTGATTTAGGAGGGGTGCCCGGGTTCATCGGGTGAGGTGTGTTTAGGATGAGCCCGACTTCCTGCTGCGTGGGGTGCCAGATCGAGAGAGACTGTTTGGGAAGACCCTTTGACCTCTCCAACTGGTATCTCGATCCATCGCCTTGCGCCGCAGTGGGAGAGATATATTCCTCCACACAGCATCTTAAAAGACGACATAGGCCCTGAGGGAAATGATTTTCCTCAGGGCCTTCTATATGGGGTTAATGTAAAAAGGGGCGAAATTGAGAGTTTCTACCACTCTAGACATATTTTTCAAATTTTTCTTTTATTTAGTTGCATAAATATTTATTCTGGTTTCTGATAAAATCAAAGTACCTACCATAAATTTCATTTTTCAACGTTACAAAACTTTTAATATACTTTATTATGTAAATCACTTAATTACAATACCAAATACCAATTCAAATAATCCTGTAATTGCTTTAAATTTTACATACTTATATATTATTTGAACTTAAAAATTCGTCACTTAAAAATTATCAATAAGGAATAATAAATTATCGTAATATGAAAAAAAAGTTACATTTATACAAATATATTTAACAAAATATTGTATTTAAAATTGTTCTTGTATGCCTTATCAGAAAAGAGCAGCTCTTGTGACTGACTAGATAGTCACGATTCTTATATTGTATAAAATATATGTTTTTTTTAATGTCACATTGTTTTTCAAAAATTGTTTAATTTTATTGTGATTGGTCGATAATGCAGCGTTATTCAGAATGGAGATTATTGTTTTTTTGTCACTTGGTAAATATATATGGTTAGAATTTGGGTTGTTTTAAAATTAGATTTTTTACATACATTGAATTCCATTTCTTTTAAGTTTCTAGTATTCTTAATTTTATTTGAATTTTTTTTCTGTACACGTCTTTAAAATTAAGTTTGCTTAAATAATGTACGTCCACAACATTTATTATATGATTAAATTATTGACAGAATTATCAAATAATATGTCCACAACATTTGGTACTGGAAACATTTATTATATAATTGGTACTGCAAACAGTTATTAAATAATGTATGTCCACAACATTTGGTACTGAAAACAGTTATAATAACTAAATTATTATAAGTTTAATCTAAAATGTTAATTTCCATGATACTTCATAATTTAACTGAAGAGCTGTCTATTTGTAGAGTAAAGCCGCACACACATGGGAAATAATCATTAAACTGCTTATGCAACTTGTTTCCTCATTATAATGTGAAGTACCTACACTCTATGCTTTATTGCATTCCAATATTATTATCGGCTGATATCATTTTCAAGCTAATTTGAATTGTGATAACAATTTTCATAATATAGTCAATTGCTCGGCTGGGACAAATAAAATCACTGCGACTTTCACGAATAAAACTGAACGATTGATAATTTACTAAAGCCTATGTGCTTTGTTTTTAATTATTTCAATGCCCTGCTCAGTTTAGTTCTCGCTTAGCTGTGAATTTAGCCAATATATTAAAGTATTTTATGGATTAACCTCTGCTTAGCCTAAATAATCAATTCATTTATAAGCAATGATCCATTTAAAGCATGTAACACCTAGTTATAATTATAGATAATAATTGCCAAGGATTCTCCGAACATTATTAATAACACCTTCCTCCATCCCATCCCATCCCCATAGGCCAATGTAACTTTTTCTCTTATATTCACTAAATAATTAAGATCCATCAGTGGAAACCTATTATTGGTTGTATTTTATATTACTTATACTGCTACACTTTATAAATATTATAACTTTTCGTTTTCCAAATAAAACAAAAAACAAAAAAAAAAACGAAACCCTTTTTCTGTTATTTAATATGTGAAAAATAAACAGTGTATCTTTAAATGCAACTTACGCACATGTCGAGAGATTATTGCTTTATATTATACCGTGTTTTATGAAATATTTTCACAATTTTCGCTCAGTTATTATCTTTTTTTTTTAATATTAGCGCGTTCCCTCTAACATTCGTATTTAAATATCTCTCTTTCAAAACATCTTCTTCTTCTTGTTGAATGCTTACTACGGAGCCTTAAGTGTAATAATGTGTGAAATTCTGGGTTTAAAATTACGCACTCGACGGGTTTCAGTAATCAAAATGAGAATTATTATTTTTGAATTCATCCCTTTCGCCTGCTTTGAAATTAAATAACCCATTCTATCATCTGTCAACGTGTTAAATTGTACAAATAGACACTTTATTAACCACCCTGTTGTAACCAAAACCTGTTGCCCGGTTGTTTGGAAGTACTTTTTGTGCGTAAGGACAAAAATTAAACCAAGTGAAGTAAATATTAAGTATGGTCATTCAAATTATAATTAAACAATTTTTGTTTATAAGTTATATTATGTTTTTGTGGGTAGTAGGTAACGTTGCAAAAACTTAATTCTATGCAATATTAGCTTTGAATACTGGATAATAAATACCAGGAAACCATAAAGCACACAGGAAGACACAGATACCACGTAGTTAGCCTAATACTGAAAATCCCATGTCGATCCCATGTATGGCGGTGTTACAGCGTCAAAGGGATACACAGTTGACCAAGCGTGTTGTTCCCGGGAAACAGTGGCAGGAAACCGCCATACAACCCCTGGATAGTTTATGCTCTCCGGGTAGAATAATTTTGAATACATGCATAGTTAATAGTGGTTATTGAGTGGTTTAGTTAGGTTGGCTGGTATATATTGATTAGTGTTTTTATTAATTTAATGGCCCTCGATATAGCAGCTAAATTCAATTAAATTTATCGAGCAATATTTATGGTTGAATCGAAGCTGAACTAAGAGCTCTATGAACAGTTTTTAGTCCTCGCGTCCAAAAAACTCTTATTTAATAAATCAGAACTAAAATTTCCTCTGAAATCATAAGATTTGTAGGAAGGTATTGTTTTTTTTTAAATTATTTTCTATGTTTATATTTTCAATATTGTATTAAGTTTAGAAAGTCGCACGACTCGACACAAAAAGTCCCTAGTGAGATGAGCGGTTTAGAATTTTATTGTAAAATGCCTACTCTTTTTGGAATAATTAAAAGTATGTTTTAGGTGGTAGTAAAGTGATCCAATGTCCATTTGGGAATCTGCACCAGACGATGTAATCTACCGAATAACTCGCTAACTCTGCTTGCACTCTGTCCCCTCATTAAAATGCAAACCCTCTCTAGGAACGATTTGAATAAAACGGTCGACCCGGTGGAGGATTTACAAAGCCTATTCCGCTCCAATCACAGTGGTGATATTAATAGAGTAGCCTTCGGTTGTGCAAAATAATGAAAATATCTATTGTATTTATATTAGTCTCGGCGAGAGGTCGGTCGTGACGTCGTCTTCTGTCTTTTTCGTTTACATACAAGGCCTGAGAGGAGGAAGAGGATTATCGTCGATGACGTCAGCTCTCGCGTGGATTAGCACGTTTGGAGTATTGACTGAAATCGCATGGACTTTAATAATGATTGAAAATACATTATAATAGGACTAGCGCAGACCCGTGAAAAATCTCGGGATATTATAATTCAATCTGTATCTTTGTGGTTATCCATCCTAACGCGTGTGTTTGTTTTTCCGTCCTTCTTTCACGTCTTTACGTAGCGACCGATCGACGTGATTTTTTCATAGGGACAGTTGGAGGACTGGGCAGCGATGTAGGCTGCTTTTCATCCCAGAAAAACATTTCGTTCCCGTGGGAAATGTCTTCGTACAGTAATTTCTCCCTAACATCACCCGAAGCCACAGGTAAAAGCTGGTTATAAATAAATGAAACAATAATACCTACTTCGTTTTGAAAAACTATTTTTTTTATATCAAAGTCGATCGGTTTCGGAACAATCGTTCCCCCCTCTTAACATATATTATGAACATGAGATGTGTGTTGAAGTGGGGGTGGAGGTGACGGTGACTGAGAACATATCTAAGATGGGACTGTAAGATAATATTGTTCATTGCTATTGGACTCATTAAGGCTTCTAAGTTATCCATGCATTTAAAAATACTTAATATTGTATATAATGTTTGAAAATGACATTTCATTGAAACAGATGTCACAATTCACGCAAGAGTAACTAACTCACTGTACAGACAATTGAAATTAGTATTTTTGATATTAATGCAGTCTAGTTGTTATTAGGCCGTTGTTTCCCCGCGTGGGAAGGCAGAGAGAATGAATCGCCGTGTGGCATTACTAGATTTCATTTGACTAGACTTAAAACTTTTATTCAGTTAATTTTATAAATTTTTATTTTATTTATTACTCTATCAATTTTTTACATGTTACATGGTTGCATAAACCAGTGAAGTTTCCGCATAAGATTTCGTATATTAATACAAAAAAAACATAAGTGGTTAAAGAAAAACAAAGTGGAATTGATAGTAAAACGAAATCCAAAAAACACAAATAAAATTGTACATTGGTAAATTATGAAAACTATATAAAAAAAATGGTAAAAAATTATCAGAGACCAACAAAATAATGAATGAAAAACAATGCAATGAAAATGAGAAAAATAACTTAAAAAACTTACACATATCAGGGGTAGAGAGTTCGTAATTAACCTTTCGATATATTTTTTTTCTAAAAATTATTTAGGACTGGTTGTTTCAGAGAAATAGACATTTTTTTCAAATTTAAAAATTTTCAGATTCTGTTATTATTTTTATTCTGTCAAGTAACTGGCCCGTAATGATATAATAGCAAAACTTGAATAGGACTTTCACAGAACCCGAAAATGAACGTTGAAATTTGATGATATTTTTTTTATTACACGCCCTAGTGGGCTTTCCTTTTTTTTAAAAAATACAAGCAATTTGTATCAGAGTAAACACTTAAAAATTAATACAATAAAGAAGAATGTAAACATAATGGCAAAAATTAATCCTCACGCATATAATTGAATTTAAAATATTCAACAAAACAAAATAGTAGAAGCGGAGAAGTTATATGGGTACATAGGTCTATTATGGCTATAGGTATATTTTGACGGCCGGCATAGTCCAGTGGTAACGCATTGGACTGCCATTCCGAAGGTCGCGGGTTCGAACCCGGCGTGCGCAAATAAATTTTATTTGATTGATTTGTGTTATTTGACAATTAATTAATTAAAATAATATATAGTATATTTGCGGCACGTTCCAGAGTGGAAGATACTACCAGTATCGCCCTGGTGTAAGACCACCATTCAGAATTGAAACGTTGATCCAAATGGCTTTAGCCGTGTTTAGTGACTAGATCTGAATAGCCAGGTACTTCCCCACCTTCCTCTTTCCCTTCCCCACTTACCTTCAGCCTCACAACATCCCCCAATCGGGGATGCCATAGTCTCACTGGCTCCAGACGGGAGCAGTTGGGACTCTTGTGAGGTATTCACAATAAAAAAAAAAAAAAAAAAATTGTGTCTAGAAGAATAAAAGTGATAGAATATACAACATTTATACTGATTAGTTTTCAAAGGAAATATATCACCCAGATCAGAATATTTGTTTCCGAGATTGTGAAGTCTCGGAATCGGAGAATTTTGGTAAGCTATTGTCCTGGTGTTATTGAAGTAAAAAGGTAAGAAATGTCGGGATTTTTTGGGAACATGGATATTGATTGATACATTGAAGTAATTCGGGACAGTCAATTTTAAAATGTAGTATTCTTTGTAACAGTATTAAATCTGTGCTTATTCTTCTTTCTGAAAGTTTCAATGGAGATTTTAATTGAATTGTCCAAATTCTCCGAAACAACCCTGTCCTTAGTAAATTGACCTGAGGTAAAAATCAACCCACAATGAAAACAATTCTCTTACTATAATACATCTATTTTCCATTTTCAGGCCATTTTCGGTAGTAGCCAATTTCAGAGAAATGCGTATGTGCGTGTGAGTGCCACAAAAAAAATCTCAACGTCTGAAAAAATATATTGTATTTAACTAACTAACTAACTAACTAACCATCACGCCGTTTCCCCGCAGGGGCAGGCAGAGAGGACGGACCGCCAAACAACTCGGTCTTGGCACACACTCCTTGCCCCATTCACATTCATACATCGTCTCATACAAACTCTTCTATTGTTCTGACTCTTGACATGGCCCGACTCAAGTATCTGATTCACTTGGTCGTGCCATGTCTTTCTCGGGCGTCCCCGACTTCTGCTACCATTCACATTTGCATTGTATATTCTCCTTACACTCCTTTCTTCGCTCATTCGCTCTACATGCCCAAACCATCTAAGCGTCCCTTTCTTGATCTTGATGGTATTTTATGAATAAAATGTGGGATGTGAAAATTCTATCACATTATAATGTATATTTCAATCTCATTAGTAAAAATCTAGGCGATTTCAGTTAATTTATCATGATTCTCTATAATAGTTGCCACTCACTGAAATGATAAAGGCTTTGTAAATCATCGTACTCTATTAACATTGGTCACCGCGACTGAAACGGCATAGACTTTGTAAATACGCGACCCGGTGCGGCCAAGGAACATTGGCTTCGGTCCATTATTCTACCAGAATTTAACATGACAATAGTATGGTACGAGCATATTGTTACAAGTGTAATTATTATGGAGTAGGCACTAACGGCTCTCCACTAATTTGTCCACTTGGATTGTACCATATATGATTCAAACGAAGATTTCAGTCATAAAATCTTCGTTTAATTTGAAGCTAACCTAAATTACATGTTTCTGTCGGTTTTCATTTTCCTATTAATTTATATTCGCAAAAAACCTTATAATGGACATCTTAGCCGACTTTATTGCGTAAATATTATAATACTAGCGCAAACTCATAAAAATAATAAAAAAAAAAATAGTAAGTGTGTGGATGAAGCAAGGAGTGTGTGCCATCTCAATCATTTCTGCTTGCGGATAATGGCGTGATGCTAGTTTTTTAATTCCCAAAGTAGTAATTCTACAATTCTATAAATATGTTTGATGCTTCTTTTAATTGCGCCATATTCGTGAAATGACGCCTAAAGGGCGCTTTACCCCGTAAAAATAGAACCTTAATAAGATAATTCCAAAAATAGGCATTTAAATACAGAGAGAGGTGAATTAACTGACTGGAAGTTTAGTAATGAGGCCGTCACTAAGGTGGTAGGAATTTCAGTATATTTTACCTGGTTATTTATTACCCCGGTGAACGATGACTATTGAAATTGTTTTAGCCATTTTTATATTTAATAGCCAGATACTTCCAAACTATCTTTTACATATATTATATTTTTTTTAATTCAAAATAAATATTTACTATTCTTTACCAGATTTTCGAACCCGCAATTTCTACTCGATCTACAGCGTTAGTAATATTTATAAACCCGCAATCACTGTGTCTACAGCGTTAGTAATATTTATGGATATTTATGAACCTGTAATCTCTGAATCTACTGTGTTAGTAATATTTATGGATATTTATGAACCCGCTATCTCTGGATCTACTGCGTTAGTTATATTTATGAACCCGCAATCACTGTGTCTACAGCGTTAGTAATATTTATGGATATTTATGAACCTGTAATCTCTGAATCTACTGTGTTAGTAATATTTATGGATATTTATGAACCCGCTATCTCTGGATCTACTGCGTTAGTTATATTTATGAACCCGCAATCTCTGGATCTACTGCGTTAGTAATATTTATGGACATTTATGAACCCGCAATCTCTGGTTCTACTGCGTTAGTAATATTTATGGACCCGCAATCTCTAGATCTACTGCGTTGGTAATATGTATGGATATTTATGAACCCGCTATCTCTGGATCTACTGCGTTAGTTATATTTATGAACCCGCAATCTCTGGATCTACTGCGTTAGTAATATTTATGGACATTTATGAACCCGCAATCTCTGGTTCTACTGCGTTGGTAATATTTATGAACCCGCAATCACTGGGTCTACTGCGTTAGTAATATTTATGGACATTTATGAACCCGCAATCTCTGGTTCTACTGCGTTGGTAATATTTATGAACCCGCAATCACTGGGTCTACTGCGTTAGTAATATTTATGGATGTTTGTGATTAATTAAAGATATTTATAGGTATTTATTAACATTTATTGATATTTGTGGATATTTATAGATATTCATCATTTAAAGATATTTTTTTAATTTTTACACATACAAATATATTTGCGCAAATTTATAGTTATTAAATATTTATAGATACTTATGGATGGATACCATGTGGTTATTTATGGATTTATATGAATGTGAAAAGGATATTTATGGAGATTTATGAATTTAATTTAATTTTTGTTTTTTAATATCAGCGTTATAAAATATACCATATACAATAAATTATAAACAGTGACATCAGAAAATATACAAATAACAGAAACTCTAGATGGATATAAATAGTTATAGATTGTATCTAGGTGATACAATTGACTAGGTTAGATTAGTATTGATTGAAATATATGATAGTATAGATACATGATACAGCGTTTTCCAATAAGCGGTGTTATTTTGAATAGCCCGCTATTTCGGTCATTTTTAGACATTTGACAAGTAGAAACTACGTTATTTATAAAAATGGAACGATATACGCTTCAACAACGCATTGAAATTATTAAAATTCACTTGAGTGAATCAAATGCAAATCATCTTGAGTGATGGGGCCCATTTCCACCTCGGTGGCTTCGTCAACAAGCAAAATTGTCGCATCTGGGGCTCGGAAAACCCAAGAGTTATTGTTGAAAAGCCTCTATATCCTCAACGTGTGACTGTTTGGTGCGGTTTATGGTCCGGCGGAGTCATTGGACCTTACTTTTTCGAAAATGAGGCTGGAGCAACAGTTACGGTGAATGGATTGCGCTGGCCGGAATTGGATGGTATTGATCTGGACAACGTTTACTTTCAACAAGACGGCGCTACGTGCGACACAAGCAACGAAACCATTGATCTTTTACGATTGGATATCAAAATAACACCTCTTATTGGAAAACCCTGTATAATATTATATTACAATAGCTAAAATGTATGCATTTATTTTCAGGTTTTGGTTGAAAGTAGGTAAGTGCCAATCGAGCTGTTGGTTCATCGTAATGACTATTATTACTGACCCAAGTTTCCTCAGTTGCACCAGGCAGTTATTTTATATACACATTTTTTGACCTTTTACGTAAGTATGAGTAGACTTATATTTTATTGGTCATGATTTAAAAGATATAATATTAAAGCCTTTTTGTACCTAGCTTCTGTACAGTTAAACAGATCCGCTACATCTGCGTACCTATTACTAATTTCATGTAATCTAGGTACAAGCGAGTATTTGAAATCGTTCAGTCTTAGAATTGTTACAATTAAACAGGGTTTTAGAACGAGTAGCTCTTATGGGTACATGAAATTCAATGAGGTTAATTAAATCAAGGCTGTCTACACTACCATTTACAATTTTGAACATAAATATTAAGTCGGATATAATTCTTCGATCTGAGAGTTTTAATAAATTTAATTTTTTCACTAAGTAATTATAGTTTATACTTTCAATGGGAGTACCGAGTTTAAAGTTAATGTGTCTTAGGAATTTGTGTGTATTTTAATATATTTTATAATGGGGGGACCAGATCGAGGAGTTATATTCTACTTGACTTCGAACTAAAGATGTATACAAAATTTTCAAGGTTGAAATATTTTTGTGGATAGGCAAGGATATTTATGGATATGTATGGATATATTATATTTAAAATCTCACAGACCGATGAATCCGGTTCCCACCGGAGCAGCATAAGTTTATTTCATTTGCTCGGTGAGTTCTTCATCCTTGCACAAACTAAATGTTTCATTTGTAAAGATAATAGTAGAAGTTTTTCAAATATTTCAGGATATTCGTAGCCAGGGAATATTTGTCGTTCTTAACCAAAATTGCTCATTTCTATGGTGTGAGATTTAGTTTACTTTCACTACTAATGCCACCATTTATCATCTATTATAAGTTTTGCCAGGGGATAGACTTTCTTATATTGCCTTATTATTGTGTTACACAAAAGAAAATAAATAATCTATGTCAGCTCAGATTGATTTATGACGGTCGCTTTCTAAAATGTCCGTACAGAATGTTATATCAAAATGTCACCAGATATTTGATAGCCAACACCACTGAACTCATAATTCCTAGAAGTGCGATCTGTCTATGTATTGATGTCATCAATGTACATGAGTTATTTCAACTCTCGGACCTCAGTCCAACAGTCTTGTGAATTAGATTATCTGCTAAAGAAAGATTTTTATATGTTTGATCAATCAAAGATATAAAAAATCTTAAAATCAATTTCACCTTCAGATCACAATAGAACCAAGGAAAAATTGATCTTACTTCGGGTGCACGGACACGCCCACAACACACTTCTATCGGTTTATCTTTTCCGTGGTCAACACAACACAACACGGTATAATGACAGTCATGTGTAGTTTTCACATAGTGTGGTTTATGTACGACGTGATGACCTGACAATATTAGTTTTCTCAGTCATTTTTGGTACAAAATGTTTAATATAGGTATCCCCCAAGGCAGTGGCATTGTGAGTAATTTCCGGCCCCCTGGGCCAGCAAGTTAATCATGCTCAACATTGTATAATTTTAAATTATTAATGTCATTTTATGCCAGTCCGTAGATATGTAGGATACATAGGATAATAAATTATTATAAGCAATAATTAGTCGTCTGTAATATCAATACAAATTGAAAATATCTCCCGAGTAAAAATAAATGCCACCCACGGGAATTGAACCCGCGCCTTCTGATATCCGGTCAGACGCTCTGTACTACTGGGCCACGTCGGCTTATTTCCGAACCGCCAAATAATTCAATATATACTAGAACTTCAATCAATCATTACTGCTTATTATATTTGTGGTTCAAACCGGACATCAGAAGGCGCGGGTTCAATTCCGTCGGCGGCATTTATTTTTACTCGGGAGATATTTTCAGTTTGTATTGATATTACAGGCCACTAGTTATTGCTTATAATAATTTATTATCCTTTGTGCTATGCATAAAGACCTTGTCTTATAAAGATTAGTTTATCAATAAAAAATAATAATGTAATGCATAATTTAATGATGAGTAAATTCATATAATTACCTTCATTTGTTACAAAAAGGAAGAAAATAATTTATTATTATTATTATGTATTTAATTTTTCCAAAAATCTGTAATATGTAAATCAGAAAATTTGCTTAATTTTTCTGTATGATATTTCTATTATCAAAAATTGCTATCAAAACATTTAACAAAAAGCTAAAAATAATATTGCCGCCGTCACTAAAAACACAGTCTCTTGAGACTCTCAAGGAAGACACTGTGTTTTTATTTACCACTACATAATACTCAGAAGACGCTGTATTGCCTTTGCCAAAAAAATATTTCAATAAATCAAATAGTTATTTATTTATAAGATCAACCAATTAAGTTTCATAAATTATCTGTATTTATGAACAAATTATACACAAATACAATGTAAATAAAAACAAAATAACAAAGTTATTATTTGAACCTCGGAGGAAATATAAACACCAAGATACGAACAGTGAGAATAAACAAATTGAGAATCTCTAATTTTCGCTTCAATGAAAGTTTTAGACAGTCGTACTTTATATTATTATTATTTTATTTTTTTATATGTTTTTTTTTTCTTTTATGTATTCAATGATACTATTATTAATTTTACAAAAACAGTTTATTTATAAACACGTTCTGCTGTGTAATTATTATTAGGCTTGACTTCTGCTTTGACCTCTGAAGGCATAGAAACAGAACTTTTTTATAAATAAAATATTTTTGTAAATTTAGTATTATTGAATACGTAAAAGAAAAAACAAAAATTAAAATTCTACAAATTAAACTTGACAACAATAAATAAATGACTATATATTTTAAAGGTACAGTTGAAAATGTCTACATCTCGTATGGTGTTAAATGTTTTGCAGATATATCCAATTGATGAACTTTGCACATACTTAGATTTACATTGTGGTATACTGATTAAATCATTCAAACTGGTGTGGCGTTCAGGGCAATGAAATGCAATCCTTTCCAACAGATATGATGAATCCAGGAGACATTTCACAACTTTGTAAAAGAATAACCCGTCGGTGATTTTTCTAGGTTTATTAAGAGCAATAGGATTAAATTGATGATTACTCAAGCGATATAACAGATGTTTTTTTTTTCGTACTATCTATATAGGTTTGATATTGGGGATTCCGAATGACCGAGGCAAAATCAACAACTCAGGCGAAATCGTAGAAAAAGTCATTTGGCACTCTCTGCAATTATTAATTAATCTTACAGACAAGCACATCTTATCCAAGCAAAACTTAATTCATATATTCAAATCTGTGGCAGAAAATAATATTAACAACCACCAAAGTATTTTTTTTTAAATCTCTGTCCGCAAACGTTCAACGCCACTGTCTCGAAGTATGACATTAGCGAAGTTGATTAATTACCATTTCTATGTAATCTGGCCCGATGTTAGGCAGGTTTCACAAAGAGACACGCCGTGTATAAATCGTGCAAAACGCTGTATAAATTAATTTCGATCCTGACAAGTACATTTTTTGCGTTTGTGAAGCGCTAATGAAACCAGTGTTTTTGTATGAAATTAGGATTTAATATGAAGAACGACTTGTAATAAAAAATAATTATTTTGTCATGACGTCATTTCAACCCCTTAGAAGATTCCTGAAATTTATGTAAAATTGGATTAAGTAATGTTATTTTGAATGAAATATTTTAGTCTTTAAATGATAATTAATGGTGTGTTGAAATTCTTGAATATTTTTTTGACAATGATTAATTTTAGAATTTAATTGAAGCATAATAAATAGATAAGCATTTCATCTGCTTGTCGTCGCAGTCCTCTGGAATGGATCCCCGACGTAACTCAAAATAACTCACTTGTAAAAGGAAAGGAAATCCCTTTGATGGGTTCCCCTCTTTTTTGAACTATCGTCGGTTCGTAATCTTTAGAAAATATGCTTTCGGTGAGAATGCCGTGTTTATTCTTACGATTTTTCGATGGTAAATTTCTCCAAAGAACTTGTGTCATTGGTCCGTGAGATATACCAAACGCGTGCTCTACATTTGTACGACGTTCTTTCTATTCTCAAAACTGACAATTAATAATTACAGTACACAATTTGGATTACAAAATATTTCTACTCAATTCAAGTTCAAAATAAATGTAAAATCAAAGATAATAATTTTGGTTATGAGTCTGTCTGTGAGTGATTGTAACTCTGATAAAAATAATTGTGTCACAATTGTAAATGATTGTGTCAATATTTTTTTTTTATTACATTACATTAGATACATGTACATTGAAAAAATGACAAGATATTGCAATAACTGTATAAGTATATTAAAAATAAGTACAAGTGTTATTATGAATTGTAGGTCGATATTAGTTCCTATTGAATATATATTAAGTTTTTACTAAATGAGCCATTAATAGGTAACCACGTAAAATTTTAAGTGACATTATTCAATAGTTTTTCAGACTCGATCCTCACCAAGGCAATTAACCATTTAGTTATTATTGAACCGATGAAGGACATTTTGCATGTTTTAATATTTAATTCTTAGGGGATTTTATTTCTCGTATTGCTCCCTGGGACCACGAGATCCTTTCGGGAGATTTATGATCAATTTTATAAAGATTTTGTAGATTTTTGTGTACGTGAATAATAACCCTTTTTATGTAATTTTGACGAACATCAAGTACATTAAATTTTATGTAGAGCTGATCGCTAGAGTACCTGTAGGGTTTATGCAAAATGACTCTAACAACGGGTTTCTGGGCCTTCACAAGCGGATCTAAAATTGTTCTACCTGACGCTCCCCAACCAATGCAAAATCAAATACTCGTAATTCAGACAAACGATTAAGTACGACAACGTATGATAGTATGACAGACGCGTATAGCTACTTTGTTTTAAGGTGTACTATTTAAAGGTGTAATGTAGTTTTTAACAGTAACGCTGTGGTATTCAGTAGTGAATGGTGGAAAGAGTCGGAGTCGCCCGAGAAAGACATCATCAGTAGCGGGGTATTGCGGGGTCCACTAGTTTTAAATAAGTCACGCTTTATTATATATTTTCGCTTACGCCTATTAATTGAAATGTTTTTTTTTATTAGTGCGCTCCCTCTAACATTCGCATTTACACATATCCCATTCAAACCATCTTCTTCTTATTTTTGAACGCTTACACTTGGAATTTGGTTATAGTTCTGTGCCGCTGAAATAATATATCTCTATTTCTGGTTGTGAATTCAGGCACCCTCATTTAACTATGCTTGGTCAAGCATAATATGTAAATCTATCCACAAAGGATTCCTCAGTCTACTTTTGGAGTTAATGTGAAAAGTATATTTTAGATGACAATGTGTACTGTTTTGTATAGGTGTCTTTTGTTTGAAATACTTGCTTCCATCTGCCTGAATCCGTTGGCAAGGTGCATCTAACAAGGCCACAACTACTAACTCTTACATTCTCCTAGTTCTACAACTCAAACAAACCAACATCAAGTCTCTCGTATATTGGCTTTCATTCAAAGTGTGTCGGTCCCATGAATACGAGAGCAGTTTTCTTTCATGTGCTCCTGGTTGTATCAGCGAACATTGCAGGCGAATTCTACGGAAGGTTTCGCTTCGGAACTAAACTTTACAAAGTAATAAACGTTTCCTCTACGTTGAACGCTAACGTCCGACAGATATGTTGGTGCTTATGGAAATTGTCCGCATTTGAGTGTAACGTATCGGGTGCTTTTGGCTGTTGGTATTTAGATTTAGGATATCCCCTTTAGTATTGTGTAAAATTATTTTATATTCATTCTGTTTTAATTTAGCTCCTTATTACCAGGTTTTTCTTGTTTTTAAATGTTCTATTGATAACACTAAATCACCTTACTTGTTCACATCTCATAGTTGAAGTGCGTTAAACTTCGATAACTACGCATTTGGGAAATCAACTTTGTCAAGTAAGAGCAATTTTTAGTACTCGTTTTATGTTTAAATTATTATCGGAATTAGGTAAGTTTTTAGATTCTCACGGCCAAAAGCATTTTTGTTGTTTGTTTTTGGGGTGTTATGCCGTGTTGCGCTAACTCCTTCTTTAGCCGACGTTTCGGACAGCGTTGCAGTGTCCATCATCAGGGCAGATCCGGTAGATCTTCGGATCTACCGGATCTGCCCTGATGATGGACACTGCAACGCTGTCCGAAACGTCGGCTAAAGAAGGAGTTAGCGCAACACGGCATAACACCCCAAAAACAAACAACAAAAATTATCGGAATTAGTACGCGTTTCGAGAAAATTTAACTATTCACATTACCCATTTTTTTTATTTTTTTATTTGGTACATTATTTTGTTACAATTTATGTTTTACCAGTAATGTAGGCCTCACTGGGTGGCTTGCCCGTGCTGAGGCCTTCATTTTATAATATGAAAATCTAAGATAGTAAATTTGAAAAGAAAATAATAAATTTAAAATTAAAAATAAAAATACATAATAATACATTTAAAATTAAAAAATAATACAATGAAAATAATCTTGTGTGTTTGTGAGTGATGTGTGTTTGTGAGTGATGTGTGTTTATGTTGGTTTTGTGTGTTACGTGTAGGTTTTATTTTTATTTTATGCTATGACATTTTGGTAATATTGTCGTTTTTGTTGTTTAATCCATTTTGTAATTTTGTGTGTGAATTTATTTTTATTTTCCTCAATTTTAATTTCAATTTTTAGACTGTTGAAAGCTTTTATTGTATGGTATTGGTAGTGTCTTTGTCCAAAGGTTGAATTTACTGTTGGAGTTTTAATGTTTTCTTTGTACGCTTGTCTAACTGGTCTGTTAGTGTTATTTTGTGTTTGTTGAAATTTATTTTTTTTGTTAAAAATGTAGTTTAGTAGTGTTTTAATGTATAATTGGCGTATATCTAGTACGTCACAGCTGTTGAATATTTGGTCTGTATCGGTCAGTCTATGTTTTTTTAGTATTACCTTTAAGATCGTTTTCTGTGCGGTTTCTATGTAATTGATAGCCGAGTTTGTTGCTCCTCCCCAAGCAATAATTCCATATTCTATTATTGATTGGCAGAGTGCAAAATATATTGTTTTCAATTGTTTTATTTTATATATGTTTCTTATGTTAAGGAAAATGTGTATTGTTTTGAGAAGTTTATTTGTGATTTGTTTGATGTGAGGTATCCATCTAAGGTTATGGTCAATTACGATTCCTAGATACTTTATTTGATCTGTTTTTTCTAGAGGAGGGCAATCGCAGATGTTGGTGTTTAAACATTCGTGTATTTTTATGGTGTTTGTATTGTTTTTTGGCTGTCCCGTGCTATTTATACTGTATGTTGTGAATTTTGTCTTTGATATGTTAAGTGTAAGTATGTTTGAGTCTAGCCATGTTTTGACTTGCGAGATTCCCAAATTCGCTATGTTATATACATTATTCCAATCCTTAGATTTGAAAAGTAAAACTGTGTCATCAGCATAGCTAACTATTTCACCATCTATCATCTATCATCTATCTTTTCATTCCATACTATCCAGAAGTGTACATAATTTCTGAATTATTACGAAATTTGATGACAACAGATTTTTTCCTAATATAAAACTACCTACCAGCGAGCAACTGTAATCTTACCTTTAAAATACACGATTTTGTCTGTTTTCACCTTTTGTAACGTACTTGTAGTAATTGACTAGCGCAGACCCGTGAAAATTCACGAGATATTATGTTAGTAATTCTAGTTAGTTAGTAAATAACTCTTTCTTGAAAATGTAAAAGCACTGACTCTTGAAAAATCTAAGAAATAAAAATTTAGGAAATACACCTTTCAAATATACAAAGAAAATTATTTTAATTCCTTATTGTTATGTTATATTATGAGTAGATACTTTACCGCTTGTTTGAATTCTTCCAATTTTTTTGGAACCCACTTTGGGAACCGTTGGTATAGATAATCACCAAATAAATCAAACGTTTTTGCAAAAAGTGTTTTACTTCTTATGGCCGCAAGAGTCGAGGCATTAGTACATGGTGATGATGATGACACAACAGACCGATGGGAAAATAGATTTTTCCTCTCTTCAGCATTTAATTTCACGATAAAATTCATTGATATACCCTCTGGTACCCATTCCTACCTCAGCAGATGAATTTGTTATATTCGTTATCATTAAATGGCCCTCTCAATCAGTTGTACAAATTGATCTATCGCCTGATACTCTTCAATACCTCTTTGATGATTCTAATCTCCTGGTGGGTGAATAATTCACCAATTGAACTGCGATGACCCTCGGCGGTTATTCCGGGAAATTGGATAATATTTATGGAATATTCAAGTTCATTTAGGTGTTTCTATGGTAGGTAGGTACAAGTCTTATTTACAAACCAGTTGTAATTGAATATTGCGTAAGTCACATCAATAACCGAAAGCAAATGTTTTTGTGATTCTCGTGTGTTATGGAATGAAACCTACTAAAATATTTTCAGCTATCTTCGTCATTTCCATCCTGAGCCACAGAGCTTTGAAATATCCGTTTGTATGTCAAGAATAGGGAAAATATCTCGAATCTCAGGCCAAACCAGGTATCAACAGCAATTATTTTTATTTTATATGAGAAAGACATACGTTCCTAGTTTAGGATTAATCTGACGAATAAGAATCTTTCTTACTGTATTCTTTCCATTCGAAATCGTGCCTCTTTAATGATTCAATTCAATTCCTTTTTTAAATTTCTGGCCAATTTTTCATATTTATTTACAGCTTTTCTGTAATAATTAATGCATTTTCTGGTAGTGTTTAACGTAGTTCTTAAAGCATCAATTATGTAGGGCTTTCCAGCAACTCTCGAGAGGCCTAACTTTAACCGGAGAGAGAAGTATGACTCGCTAGAGGCTTATACAAGTAGTATTAATGTATTCGAGGACCAAACACCTGCTGAGTGGTTTTATTTTTTTTAGCTATATTCAGTTGCAAACTTTCTGAGTAATAAGATTTGGTATTTTGTTTAATGCACAAATAATGTTGGTGGTTTAAATTTTGCAACAATTTTGCCACGAGGATATCGGGATTGGCTTATGTTTTTCTTCTGTTTAGTTTGGAAATTAATTTTATTTAAGCTCCTTGTATTATTTTTTCTTTTTTTACGTTATTTTTACTGAAAGTCTTTCAGCCGCTTCTATAGCAAATCTAATTCATACAGCTTCCTGAGTTTTCCTTCTTCCAATACCATATCAGTCTTTCCATCTCTCGTGAACATACTTTCCAATTACTCCACTTGGTCCAAGTGTGAATAATTCACAACAATATTACACATTGTTTTTTTTTTTACATCAACTTCACATTGGATATATATAATAATTTTTCTCAAGGCCAATGTCATCTTTTAGGATACTGCGTGGAAGGATTATTATGTAAAGGAAGAAAGAAAGGATGGGAAGTGTGAAGAAGGAAAGAGGTACTAAAAAGGAATCTGAGGGTCAATGTGTCCATGAGTGACGGACGTACGATCCATCCTTCCCAGGCATCTCACGTCAAGACCTGAATAAACCTCACCACATGAACCCGGGCGCCCATGCTAAGCCACCAAAAGTAGCTATTTGGGGTGATCTATAGTGGAGGGGTAATCTCTTTCAAATACCATGACTTTGGACTTATTAGCATGCATCATTAACAGATTCCGAATATATACTTCGTTCATCCTAATCACGAGAGACTTTAGATCTTTAAACTGTTAAAAAATGTTTTTTGTTGTTGTTTGTTTTTGGGGTGTTATGCCGTGTTGCGCTAACTCCTTCTTTAGCCGACGTTTGTTGTGTCAGACAGGAGTGTATGACACACAAGACTGCAAATAGGGCCGGTGATCCCAATCCGTGGTGGCTGAAGGCGTCTTCCTTCAGTGGCGTCGGGGCGTCGAGCGGGGCGTCTCTGTAGCCGTTGTAGCTGGTCCGATGCTAGTACTCGTCCTTGCTGTAGAATCCGGGTCTTGTCGTAGGGGCAGAGAGGTCCGGGGTGAGGCGAGGGTCAGAAGAAGAAGAGAAGGCGAGTAGAGTCAGAAGTCGGAGCGAGGTAGAAGGCAGAGCAGAGAGTTGTAGAGCTGGTGGAGGTTGCTGGCTATCTGTCTTTCCAAGGGGCTGTTGCCCGTTTTATAGGACCCCGGCGGCCTTCGCTGACCGAGCGACGTTCACACGGGCCCGCTTTCTCTTTGATTCCTGGAATCGAGGCCCGTGTTTGTTACGTGCCCGCGGCCCGCCGCCGGGTTGGCTACCGCCCCTCGGCCGGTAATTTTGGGCTCGTGGCCGAACGTGACCACGGCCTCTCTTTGTTCAGTATGTTTCTCTGCCCGTGTCCCCTAGCCAAGCTCCGACGTTTCATTTATTGTTTACTTTTACATGGTTCAGACATACATTTTATACTTTTCTTTCATTTTATACAATTTAGGATTAGACAGATTGGCGTAGATTATAGATTGGCGACCGTGGCCGAGCCCGGAGCAGTACGTCCGTAACATTTGTACTGTAATACCTACACGCTCGTAGTGGATTGAAGCTGGCGGCACGGTATCGCTTCCAAGTAAATAAGCACAAACTCGACAATCTCGACAATCTAAAAGCCAGGTAATATTTGAATAAACCCATATGAGGTAAAAATTGTGAGGCGCATATGACGCCGTTCTATTTGTATAAAGAACATTAACTTTAAATTCAGTAAATTTAAATGATTCACCACTTCATGGAATATAAGAATCTAGAAAATAAAAAAAAAACAACAATTATACATCTTCGGATCTACCGGATCTGCCCTGATGATGGACGCTGCAACGATGTCCGAAACGTCGGCTAAAGAAGGAGTTAGCGCAACACGGCATAACACCCCAAAAACAAACAACAAAAATGATTTTGGCCGTGAAAATCTAAAAACTTACCTGTTAAAAAATGCATCGCAAATACTTTGAAAATCTTTGAAAGCACTCCCACATAAATAGCATTACAAAGAAACTCATAAAACTAATACTTAAAATACAAAAAGTAATATTAAAAATAAAAGTACCTTTAAAAACATCGTCAAAAGAATGTTTATAAATTTTAATGTTTTCGGTATTACAAAACTCTTCTCTATAAATGCTCTACTCAAATTTAAAGGAAAAAAATAGTACCCTGCTGACCAACACACCTACGCTACAAGGACGATATCCGCAAATCCACTGAACATCCCGAAATTGAATACATCTTTTGGTCAGAAAATGGAGATGAAAAGGTTTAAAAACTTCATCAAAATATGAAGATGAGGTAATCATTAAAATTATGATGTATCATCAATACAACTTACAACCTACAGTCCGCCTCGGAAAAAGAATTCTAAGTAAAAAGGACGGTGAATAAACTATTTTACTTGTATTTAAAGAAACACACTCATTCTGTATTCATTATTTGTTCATCCTGATCACTGCATCTTCAGCTGACAGCATCAACATACTTCGAGATTGTTCATAAGATACAAAAACCATCATATTATTTCCAAATTACCGGTTAAAGGGTAGGATCACAAATTATTTGACGCCCATAGCCTGGCGATTTAATTTAGAATTTTACCCTCATTAAAATTCGACCCTTCCAGAGCCACCTGGCCGGCGGAAATGAACTGTTAAGACGCGCTCCGGTCGGCTTTAAAATCGATAAAAGCTGAAAATTTTGGCCGCGCTAGGGGATGAATAAGCAATGAGCCAGACCAGAGAATTAAGACCGGAAGGGGCGAAGAAAGTACACGAGGAATTGCACATTTATATATGGGGATATAGAAACCTTAGTTTTTCACCTCCGTTTCAGTTTTATGATTGTTTTTTATGATCAATCTTTCTTTGGTTTTGAAAATATACTAAAATTGCGATGAAATATTTGTGTATTATCGTGACAAAAATAGTGACGAAACTGGAAAAACGTATGCAAATAGTAATTTGTTTTATAAAAAAATATACAAAATATTTGGATTTTAAATTTCTAGTTCTTAACTAGTAACGTACTAATTTGTAGGATTTGTGAAGCTGAAAGTTTATTTAAAGGAATACATCAGAACAATCATAATTGCCGCAGAATGATAAATAAAAAATATTTGCAGTAGTAACTCTTTAAAAACATAATTTTTCATGAATATTTTTTCTTTTCAACTTATCTAATATATCTGAATTATTCACACATCAATTACAACTGTGAAAATGACGATTAAAATAATTTTGTGTTAAAATATTTTTATCATTTACTTTATCGTTTGTATGAATTTTTGGCATAATCAGTTTCAATTTTTGAAAATGACACTTCGTCAAAACATATCCGAGTTCATTCACTCACAGACAGACCCACAACAGAGATTAGTATGTTTGATGATTATGATTACCATACCTACGCAATGTCGAAACCAGCTAGGAATTCATTTTTTATTCTTATTAACAAGTTATACTATCCAGAATCTAATGCAGTATTCTCCTGTAATTTATTATATTGCCTCTTTATGTGAATACCGCTCGAGTCCCAACTGCTCCCTGTCAGGAGCAAGTGGGGCTATTGCATCCCTAATTGGGGGGTGTTGTAAGTCCAAAGGATGTGGAAAGGATTAGCAGATGGAGCAAAGAGGAAGTTCGAAATTACCTGATTTTTTCAGATCTTATTACGGCTAACACCGTTTCTGTCAACGATTCTATTCTAAATAGTGGTCTTAAACCAGGTCGATACTGACAGTACCACTGTAGATATTATAACACGTTGTGTGTTTACTTATAGGAATCAAAAGGGACTCGCCGGGGTCTCAATTATGGTGTCTAGCGTAATTATATTTTTCGATTAAATCTAATACGCGGACAAGTTTATTAATCAACGTGTGTTTCTATTTATGCAAATTGCTATTTATAAAACGATTTTTTTGATTAGAAGCTAATTATTTTTTCAGTTTCCACTCTCCACGAGTAAGGTGTATCTTATGTGTATGTTTATTAACATTGTGTATTTCTCTATTTTTTCAGGTGAGTACCTACCCAAAAACATTAAAGTTCATTCGATCATTCTGCGTGACATTTTCATGAAGGTCGACCTTTAATAAAAGGCACATCAAAGCACAACGGCGCGGCGCTTAAAAAAGGTCAGCTATTTTAATATTACAAATTTTACTTTAGTTTTGATTTTGGTTATTTATCATTCTACAGTATTACACCTACATTTATTGTGTTATCTAGGCTAAAAACTGAAAAGTTGGACAGTTTTATTATGAGTGGCAAAAACGTGAATGCAATTTGCACAACTCTTCGACAAAGAATTTCCAATTTAAAGCAACTATTTTCAACTCGCAAACTCACTAATACTTGTGTCTTTATAATTTTATTACGTTTGTATTACGGCGCAAACGAATAATTCGTCTTAATAATTTTATTACGTTTGTATTACGGCGCAAACGAATAATTCGTCTTAATAATTTTATTACGTTTGTATTACGGCGCAAACGAATAATTCGTCTTAATAATTTTATTACGTTTGTATTACTGCGCAAACGAATAATTCGTCTTAATAATTTTATTACGTTTGTATTACGGCGCAAACGAATAATTCGTCTTAATAATTTTATTACGTTTGTATTACGGCGCAAACGAATAATTCGTCTTAATAATTTTATTACGTTTGTATTACGGCGCAAACGAATAATTCGTCTTAATAATTTTATTACGTTTGTATTACGGCGCAAACGAATAATTCGTCTTAATATTTTAAAGCATAACTCTCAATCCTTAGAAAAGGTACAAGATAAATTCCTTCGGTATATCAATTTTAAAATGAATTGTAATGTTGTACGCCAAATGTAACGTTTGGAAATTAGCCGGGTTGTTGAGACCCTCTCAGGTTAAGTGGGGTATGGCAGCCTTTACTGTTATTGGAAAAGGTTCTACTTTTGTTGTATATTTAAACCAAGGACAAATTATGCATTCATAAACAGCATACGCAAATATAATTGACAAGCAACAAGCATACCTGTGGACCCACGGTAAAAACTGAGCTAACTAAAGATCCTACGTAGGATGTGCGTAGAACAAGTCGGTAGCGCAGAAAACAGGAGGCCGGAGCAAGATCCCTGGTGCGACATGAGCCTGGATGACGAGATCACTGCATCCCGCGAAGCTGATCCTTCAAAAGGGAGGGTAGCCGCCAACGTGCTGGAGGATGGGGTTCATTGAGGAGGCCCACAAATAAGTCCTTTGCGAGTTCGATTCTGTTTCGGGGCGTATCCGCGTGATTAACAATTAATCACTGTATCATCTCCAACGGCAGATGGCTTTCGATTCGGGAGCGCAAAGCAAAAACCTCCGGTGTCACTTCACACTTTTAAATCATCTTGGCCAAAATGTGTTCGTTTTGTAAACTTCAAAATAACACTTTGACACACAGCACAAACATCCTTACCAACGAGGATTGCCCAAAAAATTAAAAGAAACAGATCGATAACTTAATTAAGTGACCAGTCGAATCTTCGTCGGTTCCCCAGCCGGCTAGGATTCTAAAAGTGAAACTCTTTTCCTGCCGGAAACGGAGCTCTCCAAATTCACCGAAAAAATGTTGCCTGTACAAATACAAGCTTGTGAATTAATTCTTTCACTGGCCAGGAAAATAATTATTTTTGACAGTAGGAATTATTTTCGTGACAGAATATTTCCGTCGAATTTATAAATTATAATAACTTACGTACCGAAACCAGACTTCTTAAACATCAGATAGAAGAGTTTTTACTGATATTATTTTTATATAAAATTATCAATTCTTTAACTGACAGCCCTGAATTATTGGAATTAATTTAAATGTATGTATGTACCTGTCAGACAAACTCAAAGCAAAGACACTTTTAAATGTAACAATAACCACAATACTAACTACTCCATTTATTCACCAATTCCAAGAATTCATCACCTTGCAAACAAACACTGTGAACTTATTGATATATTTGGTGTTAATAATTTCGTGAATTTCAAAAGGCGACTATTTCAGATCTATTTGCTAGTTATTAACTTGTATTATTTATTAGCTTTAAAAAAAAGTCTTCTCTGTATATCTTCCAACGTTTAAATCACACTATCCTTAGTTTATTTGTTTTGTTTTTGTTTTACAAGCATATTAATGACTGTATGGTCATACTTGATATGTATTTTATATTTTGATTTATTTTACATTTCAAGTATTATTATTTAAATTCGATATTAATTACAGCATTGGTATTTTGCCATTACTTATTAGTTTTTTTTCTAAAGGTGACATTATTTTTCTACTTTTTTTAAACATCTGTTTTATAATACATATCAGTATATTATATATATTTTATATACCTTATGAGTAAATTATTTTCCTGTTTTCAGTTTTACTGGTTTGCAACAAACATGAATAATTGAATGCATATACGAATGTACAGTGATACATACTTACTTTATTGCAATATCAGGTGTTATTATTTGGATTTGATGTTAATCTTAGTATTAGCATTTGTTTTTTTTATATAGTTATGCTATTTTCCATCTATTATGTTACACTTGCATACATAAATTGTCAATCTCCTCTGTAAAAGCCCGATAGGGCGTTAATGAATAATAAATAGTTAGTAATAATAATAATAATAATAATATTAATGAATAATACCTAGTGAGGTGGATTATTTACCTACCGTCGTACCGTCTAGAATACAGTGAAACACGCTCCACATTAAAATTGCCTAAACGATAAGGATTTACAAGTAAATCTAGTACAACGTTTTTAATAATTGAAATCACTTGGTGTTCGACGTTTACAGTCAGTTAGATTTGTGAAAAAAAGTGTATAGTGAGCTGTGTAGTGATTAATAAAATAATTATAAAAACATTTCTTACATCTTAAACAGACTAAACACGCAGGCGCTAATATCAAGTGTTGTCATTATATCGCCATTGGTCGTAAATGTCGTCATCTATCTCGCTATTGGCCGAAAGTGTCTGATTTTGCAACTTATTTACTTATCAACTAAACATAAATAAATAAAAATTATAAAATTTATTATTATTCATCGTCATAAAAAAAAAACACGCATAATGTTTAATTGTGAAGGATGCCAGCTTCAAGCAAAAAATAATGATGTAATGACATGCTGTCAATGCTCGCTGAGTTATCATTTCCAATGTCTGGGAACAACGAAGGAAAATTACCTGAAGCAATCTAAGAATTACAAAGCAACTTGGAAGTGCCCAGAATGTAAGGTGAAACAGCGGTCTACAGGAAGTAATGCGGAAACCCCTGTTCGCGGTAATAGTTCCACTGCACATAGTATGACCCTAAGTGATGAATCTAAATTAATGATGTCTCATATAGACCGTAAGTTAGATGAAGTTTTAAAAAATCTTAAAAACGAGCTATTTGTATACCTCAACTCACAAATAGTGGAAGAATTAGGGGACATCAAGACAAAGTTAAGTCATTTCGATGAACTCAAAACATCCCTAGAATTCTTCTCCACGGAGTACGACAGACTTAACAAAATATGCAAAGAAAATGAAGCAGAAATTAAAAAACTTAATGCTGAGAATTTTCGTCTACAACAGAGCCAAGAGGTACTTATGAATAAATTTAATGATATCGAGCAGACGAACAGGAACTGCAATGTGGAGATCCAGATGGTTCCTGAAAAGAAAGATGAAGTTATCAAGACGTCAGTGCTAAAATTGTGTACTGCTGTCAACTACACATTAAAGGAAGATGATATTAAGTCCTGCCACCGAACACCTCATCATCCGAATGCCGTTCCAGGTTCTCGACCTAAAAATATTATTCTAGCTCTACCCAGCCCTCGTATACGCGACGAACTACTATCAGCAGTGAAAGCTTTTAATCGTAGGAATGCTGATAACAAATTGAATCGCCAACATCTTGGATTCCCGGACTCTTCCCCCATTTATGTATGCGAACATCTATCTCCACACAACAAGGATATACACGCAGCTGCTAGGCGCGCCGCCAAAGATCTTCGCTACAAGTACGTGTGGGTCAAGCATGGGCGCGTTTACTTAAGAAAAGATGACACTTCTGCTTCAGTACTAGTAAAAAACAAGGATTCACTCCTTAAACTATCTCAGTAATCCTCCGTGTTTTAACTGATTGTATACATATGTCTTATAAAATACAAAATGGATCTGAAAATTTTCTACCAAAACGTTAGGGGAATTAAAACTAAAACAAATGACATAAAAAATGAAGTTATAATCAATAATTACGATGTAATTTGCTTCACTGAAACTTGGTTAAATTCATCAATATTCAATAATGAATTGTTTGACGAGCGTTACCTGGTTTTTCGAAGAGATCGGGAATCCACTAACTCTACATCTAGAAAAGGTGGGGGGGTATTAGCAGCAGTCAATAAAAAAATAATAACAATTCATAAATCATCTTGGGAAAGTGGTGGTGAAGATTTATGGTTAATGATAAAACCGCATGAAAATTCGAACTCATTCATCTACATGTGTGTACTGTACATTCCCCCTAATCTATCTGTCGATGATTACTGTAATCGAATCAAAAATATTCAGGATATTTATTTGCAACACATTAATCCCAAATCTCAATTTATAATCGTTGGTGATTTTAATCAACCTGAAATTAAATGGACACCTGACATAGCATATTATAAAAAAATACTAGCTCCATCCAATTACTCTAGTCACAAAGCTCACTGCCTTGTCAATTTGATCTCAGTGTGTAACCTTCACCAATTTAATTATTTACTTAACAAAAATTTTAATATTCTCGACCTTGTTCTATCCGATAAAACCAATATTAATATTTCAGCCACAGCTAACTTATCAAAAATCGATCATCATCATCCCTGTTTTGAAATAAATGTAAATTTAGAAAAAATGCAATACTTACAAGAAAATCACTCTCCTGTCAAACATAACTTCAAGAAAGGTAATTATGAAGGATGTTGTCAGGATCTAACAAATGTAAATTGGACCTCACTTTTCAGCAACTGTCATCTCAACAATAAGGTACAGTTATTCTACAATATTCTATGGGAAATTATAGATAAACACATTCCAAAAAAAAAAACTCACATAAAAAATCACTATCCTAATTGGTTTAGCGAATCTCTAAAAATGCTCCTCAAAGAGAAAAATAAGGTTAGACTACGGGCTAAAAAACACAATAACCCAAGAGACTATGCCGAGTTTGCTACTCTTAGAAAAAGATCAAAAAAAATACTTAAAGAATGCTACACAACCTATATTAACCTAGTTGAGCAAGGGATAAAAGATAATGTAAAGACTTTCTGGGCGTATTCTAAATCATTGCGTAATACAAATTCTATTCCAAAAATAATGTATATGGATTCAATGTCTGCAAATAATGGACAGCAGATTGCCAACATGTTCTCTAATTACTTTGGATCAGTTTATACTCAGTCGAATCCCACATCAAATACTTTCGGACTAAATACTGCTCTATTCAACCAATTTAGTCTTAGTAAACTTAATGTAAGCATGGAATCAATCAAATCCTGTTTAGAAAGAATTGATATACATAAAGGCCCAGGACCAGACAAAATACCTCCTCTGTTTGTAAGATGTTGCTCTAGCTCGTTGATTAAGCCACTTTTCATTATATTTAACGAATCATTATCTACAGGAACTTTCCCAGATTTATGGAAAAATGCACATATTGTTCCAATACATAAATCTGGTGATCAGTCTTTTGTGAAAAATTACCGACCAATCAGTATTTTATCATGTTTTGCAAAAGTCTTCGAATCTATAATGTATAATTTCATATTCACACACTTTAAACCACAATTATGCATTAATCAACATGGATTTGTTCCCAACAGATCTATTAATTCTAATCTTCTTGACTTTTGTGATTACGTTTGCAGTGCTTTTAACGAAAGAACTCAAGTAGATACCATTTACACAGATTTTAAAAAGGCATTTGATAAAGTAAACCATTCTATTCTACTACAGAAGCTTGATCGTATAGGTATCCACGGTGATCTATTAAGATGGCTTAAATCTTACTTGGAAAATAGAACACAGTTAGTACTTATAAATGGGTATGAGTCACCTCCCATAATTGTAACCTCAGGTGTACCTCAGGGGTCCAATCTTGGCCCTCTGCTTTTTTTAATCTTTATTAATGACCTTGGCCCCATGTTACGCTGCCATTTTGTTTTATTTGCTGATGATCTCAAGATTTACCGTAAAATTTCCACTGATTCTGATCAAGTTATGCTACAAGAAGATCTTTACACACTATATAGCTGGTGTACTCAAAACGATATGTTTCTAAATATTGATAAATGTTACATTATAACCTTCACTCGTAACAGAAGACGAAAGAATTGTGCATATTTCATTAATAATGTTCAATTAAATGCAGTCACCACTATTAGAGATCTAGGAATCACACTTGATTCAAAATTTAAGTTTGATGTACATATCAGTGATATCACGAGTAAATCCTTGAAAATGATTGGTTTTATACATAGAATATCGAAACCATTTAAAAATACCCAATCCATTATAACCTTGTACCACTCGTTGGTCAGAAGCAAATTGGAATATGGTAGTGTTATCTGGAACCCTCACTACTTGAAATATTCAAAAACTATTGAATCTGTACAAAAAAATTTTCTAAGATTGTTATCGTTTAAACTTGGACTAAGTTCCGTACTGCAGTCTTATGAGGAACGACTCCAATACTTTTACTTTACGACCCTGGATAAAAGAAGACAATTTGCTGACTTAATATGTCTACACAAAATTATTCATGACAAGCTTGAAGCAACTCAATGTGTGAGCAATATTCTTATTAAAGTTCCTAATAGACGTAATCTAAGGAATCATAATATATTCCATCTAGAATTATTTAAGAACAATATTGCCTACTTCAATCCATTATCTAGAATGTGTCGTCTGTACAATTCTATTGAGTGTAACTACATAGATATATATGCAAATAGTCTCACTTATTTTAAAAAGCAAATTAGCAATAGATTGTGAATGTTTGTTTTTTTTTTTTTATTTACTCTATTTGTTTTCTGTTTTATTTTTGTTTCTCTTGTTTTTTTGGATCATATATTTATCTGTATGTTTTGTTTCTGATATCTCTTTTTTTTGCCTTTGCTCACGTTTTGCTGTTTATATATTTTTTTGTTAATACATAGTGTATAATGACACTTAATCTGTGCATGATGTGAACATTTTTAAGTGGACTGTTGACATATACGTTTTTTTTTTGCAGCGCTTATCTAATGATTTTTTTTCATGTTAATAGTCTGTAAATGTTCCTAAACAATAAATAAATAAATAAATTATACCAAAAAAAATGTATGTTAATTTATTGGTTAATAAATAATAAAAAAAAAAAAAAAAAAAAAAATAATAAGTTGCAAGAAGTGAACTTTCATAAAATAATTATATTAACGCTATCCACGAACACTTAGTTTATTATGTACGTTACGTTTACCCTTGACAAATTAAAGGCAATATCGGTTATTTCCTATTTTTCTATTTAAATTAAGAAACAAGTGTCTTTAAACGTCAGCTTTGTGAAAACACATCATTTGCAAAAAAAACTCAGATTCGTTCCTTTCACGTGTTCTTCACTCCCGTAAAAACCTCATATTTCGTCGATTCAGCTTCGTGAAAACTGTTTCAAAATGATAAGCCAATATTTATTAAGCTTTTTCGAAATCGATGTGTAATAATTCTATTGCTAAAATGTACGGACGTAATTTATCGCTGATTAATTTACCCGTGAAATAATGTTTTCATTATTTTCAACGTTAATCGAATCTGTGATGGATTATTTAAAATGAATAGGCTCTGCGATAAATTATTCAAAATTTTCAAAATGCAATTACGGTGAAAACAGGTCGTCATGAATGATGAATTAGTTCAATGTTTCATTGATTGCGCACGAAAATATTAGTAAATTCAAATTAAATTTATGAAGACATTGATAGTGACATTTATGAAAATTTACACAAATCTACAGAGTGGCGGATACCGCATTTCAAAATAGAAACTTTATTGTAATTGGCTTTACTCGTGTGTAGTGACCACATCTGAATATCCACGTAATTCCCAACCTTCATTTTGCCCATCTCCTTCCTCTCTCACGTCCTTCAGCCTTACAATATACCCCAACCAGGGATACAATGATCTTTCAGTTTCCGGGAATTGGAACTCTAGTGAGGTGTCTATATAAATGATCGGTCAGTAGCGGAGTTGATATATGCGTTGGTTTTCAACCCAAGCGTCATGGGTTTAATCCTCTGAAGGCATCTTCCACCCTTGCTCAAGCAACACTTTGATTATGTAACAAAAATTTCTCGTACATTTATTATTGACTCTCTTAGACTTAATACGGTGTAAATGTTTATACTTTTAACACTTGGCGAATCGTCACCAAGTAACGCAACATTCCTCGTAAAACCAACACATGTGAATTCGCGAAAAGTGCAAAAAGTTTGAACCTCTCCTTTATGGAAGGCTTTCACTCTTCGTCCGTAGCAGGTGCTATTTCGTAGTGAAGGTCGCGGCGTAGAGGTAGCGGATGTGAGAGGGAGGCTCGTTAGTTCTGGTGGGAGGCGGAAGGGGTCTGAGAAGGGGTGGTCTGAAAGAAATGGCGGGAAAGTGGCGAACACCCTTTCCGAATCATTCCGAAATAACGACAAAATTGTTTTGATTAATACCGAGAAAATATTTCGTGACATTTGCGCGACAGTTAGTAATATTCAATTTCTTTCGGAAATTGCTGTAATTTTTTAGTGCTTTTGTATATATATTTTTTGCGTGTTTTGTTTTTCTTTAGCGGAAAAAAATTGGTGAGTTGTGTGGCTATTTGTGAGTGAAATCTTATCGAAATAAAAATATTTAAAGTAAGTATTTGGCGGTCGCAGATTGATTACAGTGATTAACTTCTCTAGAAGAAGAAAACTACTCCAGAAGAATTATTTTTACTCTAGGACACGATATGACTTTTGACCGGTCGAATTGACATCGCGTCTGGATCCCACCCTGGCGTCTTGAGTTCAATTCCTCGGGTGGCTAAATCCTCCATCACGATACAAGCAATATTTTCCGCTTACTGTGGTGGTAGTAGGAGATTTTCAAATATTGTCAGGTTATTCGTAACCCGGGAATTCCTGTCTTTCTTTTATTTAATAAAAAGAAAAATGACAATATAAGTAGGCCCCTGAGTGAGAGATAAGAATCGCCCTGGTGATAGAACACCATTTAGAATCGAAACGTTTCTTGAAATGGCATTTGCCGTGTTTGGTGACCAAACAAAACGGGTGATCACTAACCTTCCTCTTCCCACCTCTTTCACCTTCTCTCTCCCTTAAGCCTCATAATTTACCCCGATTGGGATTTTACATTTTCACTTGCTCTCCTCGCACGTCATGACGCATTTCGTCTGGAACTGCCACAATGTCCAATTAAATGAAATCGTGAGAAATCTTATCAAAATAAAAAAAATATATTTAAAGTAAATATTTGGCGGTCGCAGATTGATTACAGTGATTAACTGCTCTAGAAGAAGAAAACTACTTCAGAAGAATTATTTTTACTCTAGGACACGATATGACGTTTGACCGGTCGAAAAAAAAACTATGTAGAATATTAGATTACTTTTTAAAGATAATATTGAAAACATTTTAGAAAAAGCCTACAAACAAATGGGCTTCATTCTACGAATCACAAAACCATTCAATAAACCTTTTACACTTGAACTACTTTATATGGCATACGTAAGATCTCATCTCGAATTTGCATCTGTCATTTGGAATCCACAATACAAAACATAAATTAACCGAACGTCGTATCGTTTTGAAAATCATCAATGTAATCCTATTACTCTTTACAAACGAAGAAAAAATTTTGACGTACTGTTCTGTACAAAATTGTGAACTGCCTTATTGACTCCCCAGCCCTGTTAGAAAGGATTGCATTTCATTGTCCTGAACGCAATACCAGATCAAATACCTTATTTTATATACAACATTTCAAATCGAAATACGCACAAAACTCCTTGCTCGGGCGTATCTGCAAATCTTATAATGCCTTAAGCGATATTGATATTTTCCACTGTACCCTTAAATCGTTTAAAATCAAATTAACCTTACTATGTACCTATGTTAAAAATATTGCTTCTGTATTGTTTAGGTAGTATTCTCTTTTTAATCATTTTTCACACACACTATGTACTTTATTACTTTTAATTAATTTCTAGCTTTTATAAATATTATAAATGGAACTTAACTGGTTTAAATCATGTTCTATATTTTATGTTCAATTATTTTTTTGTAAAACTGCATGTTTCCTAAATAAACTAAAATAAAAAAAAAATTCCCTCTTGACCACAACCAAAGTCAATGTCAATCGCTGTCTATTAAAAACCCTGAAACATTCCATGTTCCTTTCCAAAGAACCATATTAGCCTTCCCCCAACCCCGTGTGAAAAACCCCGAAACTTTCCATGTTCCTTTACAAAGAACCATCTTAGCCTTCTTTCTACCTATTGTGTGAAAAATCCCGAAACTTTCCATGTTCCTTTCCAAATAACCATTTAAACCTTCTCCCAACCTCTTGTGTGAATTTGTCGACTAAATAACATCCACTGTAGTGGCGAGATTCCGGACACATTTATCGATGTCCTTTAGACCATTACTAAATTTCTCGAATCTCTTGTTCTTACTTAACTTCACTTGATGGCCGTTGTGTACTTACACACTAGAAATAAAATAAAAATTACAATGTAATAAGTGTAATGCAATTTGTTTATAATTCATTTCAATAACCAGCGCAAGTTAAAATACTTGGAAAGTAAATATTTGAATAATTTATTTTTTTATGAAAATTCAACATTCCGTTAAAACTAGTTTTCTTTACTGTTTGAATAATTTTTTATATCTCACCATTCATTTTCTTATACTTGAAAACATTCTCATTACTCTTACTTTTAAGTGAGAATACATACATTTTATTTAATTTATTAATTTTAATTAACGGCACAAGTGCCATTTAAAAACATGAAAGTTATTGACAGCCATAGTACAATATGGAAAGAACGGAAAAATTATAAGATTAAATAAGTTAACAAGACAATAGAATAAAGTTATTAAAAGAAATAATGAAAAAAAACAAAAAACCTGTTGTGCAGTGATTTATATTTCGATAGAGGCATAAAAACATCAGCTAACATTGCATACGAGTTATCAGTGGTGTGTAATCTATTTATAACAGAATTGTAGCCTGAAACCGTATTAGGGAAGCTTGATCGAATGGTAGGAACATGAAAGCGAATCAACATTAACACATCTGGGCTATCTAACTGTTATTTTACAATTTTATATAAAAATATTAGTTTTTTTTTAATCACTTCAATTTCAATTAATCTAATAAAAACTCTTAATTTATCGATTCTAAAGGAATTATTATTGCATTTCAGAACATGTGAAATTATTCCTACAGAGTGGAGTAGCTATCGGTCATAACTCATTTTATTAAGGGCGGGAGCCACGGTACCAGCTCAATAGCAATCGTACGGCTCGAAGAGTCAACTCAATTGAACGACGGCTCAATTGAATGGGAGCCATTAGCTTTGAGTGAATGAGCAATACTGTGCTCGCCCGATATGGCTCCTCCGATACGGCTCCTCCGATACGGCTCCGGGCTCCCAGCTCCAAGCGTAAGCTTATGAATAATCGTATAACTCTTGCTACCGGTCCAAGTCCAAATGCAGACTGCTCGAGATCGTTCAGATCTCTGAGTATGTAATAACAATCAATACTTGGATAATTTTAATGGTGCCATTTTTCAAAAATATCTCCTGGTAAAACGAGGAACCGTTCAATTGAGCCGTGGTACGGTTTACCGGGAGTCATACGAATACAGCTAATCAAAAAGAGCTCAATTGTACGGCTTGTTCGTGAACGATGTGGAGAATTAAGCACCCAATCTAAAATTAACATCAGAAAGCTCAAAGCACGAGAATCATGTTTTAGGCTTTTACGGATTTGACATTTCGAAATTATATAATGCGTCATACACTAATTTTGTAATCCATCACAATTGTATTTGAAATTAGGGTGATTTATTGTAATTAAGATATTTTTTAATTAAGTTAAAACAAACAAAACAATTGAGAATATCTCATTTATGTGTTGGAAAAAAAGATCCAGCCGGCGAATAAATTCCCTTTGAAAAATCCCGTTTTAAAATAATAGAATGTTGAAAATCTAGAAATTGATTCAATTTTAAATAGTGTGTGTAAAATCCAATCCTTCGCATGTTGAAAATCTAGAAATTGATTCAATTTTAAATAGTGTGTGTAAAATCCAATCCTTCTTTGGATTCTTCTAGAAAGAATCATCGCGACGACATTTTTTTATATATGTTTTTAAGTATATTTTATTTAGTTATAAAATTTAACTTTTTATATCCAGTTCTCAAACTAATATAAAAATATTCTATTAACTACGTAATAATATTTGGACTTCACAACATTGAGACATAACCCAGGAACACCTGCAAGACTTTTGGCTTCCAAATTTAATGTTATTTCATTGAACATTTTGAAACCTTTCTAATAAATATTATTTTGTGTTGCCGATAAATTTGTCTTAGGTTTTGTCGTTTGCAACTTCTTGTAGGATAGTCATGGACTGTACTATTAATACGAACACTTTTTAACATGAAATCTAGTAACATTTAATTTTTTTCTCTATAGAATCAAGACTGTTGGGAGGATTCTTTCTGCAAAAAATGTAAAATTACAAAACTTTAATTAAACATTTTTGCAGAAAGAATCCTCCCATCATGTTAGTCTTTATTCTATTTTAAAATCATTTTTGTGTAAGATTCAATCCGAATCAACACTTCGAAATTTTTGTCTTTAGATTAGATCGCTTTTCGAGCTAACAGCACGGCGGGTAACTACGGATGTTTATTTATATAAATTGAACACCATCAGCAAGATAAATACTCACTAGCAGTTAAAAACCCGCTCCGCGGGTTTTTTTCTGCTAGGCCCTGCGGGCGGCACTTAGTTGGGCTTCGCCCAGCTTAAGTGATACTAACAACAGTTACATTTAATAGGTAGATATTAGGTCATTCACAGAGAGATGGTGAGTATATATTGTTAAAAAACGGAACAGGAAGGCGTTTAGGCATAATAATAATGACAGTTGTTCAGGTAAAACTTTACCTTTCCCGAATAATTGCCTAAATGGCTAAAGGTAAATTAATATAGGTAAATATTCGGAATCGCTGGTCACGGAAAATAGGAAATATTTTTAAATAATACCTTCTGATTTACCTTAATTACTATAAAAGGAATCGAACAGCATTTGGGAAAATTTTAATTTTAGCTTTTTAATTTTTAATTACGTAAAATGAAAATTCGCTTTCGCTGTATGGGATGACAGCCTGAATAATTTCTGTTGATAACATTTTCTTTTGTCGGTATTCCTGAAATGAGCGGCTAGAGACAATTGAAAAACGTAAATTAAAAAAATATAATGTAATACAATATTCCGGCAAAATAGTGCCTACTTAGCACAAATGATTTATTTAACTATTATTTTATTTAACCTCACCTATAATAACCTAACCTAACCTATAATAATCCAGCCTAACCTATAATAATCCAACCTAACCTATGTCCTAACCTAACCTAAAATAATCCAACCTAACCTATAATAATCTAACCTTACCTAAGCTTACCTCACCTATAATAATCCAACCTAACCTAACCTATATCCTAACCTAACCTATAATAATCCAATCTAGCCTAACCTAACCTAACCGAACCAATCCTAACCTAACCTATCCTAACCTAACCTAACCTATACAAATCCAACCTAACCTATAATAACCCAACCTAACCTAACCCATAATAACCCAAACTAACGTTACCTAACCTAACATAACCTGACTTATCCTAACCCATAATAATCCAACTTAATCTAACCTTACCTATAAACTAACTTGAACTATACTAATCCAACCTAATCTAACCTAATCTAGCATAACCCAACCTAACCTATCCTAACCTATAATAACTTTTTTTTTAATATTTCCTTACTTGTAAAAGAAACCAAAATACCAAAATAATATTTGCATAGAGTAAATTATGGTAAAAATTCTAGACACTCATATCAGGAATACCAAAAAAAGAAAATGTCATCAATAGAAATTATTCCGGCTGTCATCCAATACAACGAAAGCAAATTTTAATTTTACGTGAATAATCACGTAAAACAAATAAAAAATAATTAATTCATTAATTAATAATTAATAATTAATTAATTAATTAATAATTAATAATTAATTAATTCACGTAATTAAAATGCTAAAATTCAAAAATTACCGAATGCATTCAGATTCCTTCTATATTAATTAAGGTAAATCCGAAGGTTTTACTTAAAAATATTTCGTATTATCTTTGTCCAGCGTTTCCGAATAATACCTTAATATATATTATATAAATATTTATACCTGGCAAAATGATTGTTTTATTATACATATAAGTACATGTCAGATTAGAGATTTGTTGGCTAATTTTACAATCAACGAAGCGTTTCTATCTTCCGATTGTCTTTCATGTTATTTTATTGGGTTGGCAGTGCCTATACTTTCGCGTATATCATATCGGTGTTCTGTCAAAATAATGCGAAATTATTATTTACGTAAATAATATTAAATATCAATATTTTTCAAAATCGTACATGCAAAGAGTTGTTGTTTATTGTCATTAAGTTGAATCAAATGTTTGTTTTAGAAACGATGCCATTGCAAAGTTTAAATAAACTTCCAGAAGAAATCTTTTTATTTTGCATATTTAAATATTCGCGCCAGCCACTTTCGGTTCGTTCTTTCACCGCCAGAGGAGCGCTTTGTCGGCTATCTATTGACACGGTGCGTATCGGCCATGTTGAATGAACGCGTGCTTTTTTCGTCAAACGTCAAACGTAATCACGTAATTGTGGATAATTTTCACTGTAATGTAATTAATCCAATGGATCATGAACTTTCTAAAACATATTTTCTTCGATATTATCCAAAAATTGTATGAGCAGAAACGATATTTTTGAATAAATATCGTATTACATGTGGCGATTCTATTTTAGTATGAAATCGTGTCTTAATCTTTAAAGTCTTATTTAAACACAATTTGAATTTGACCAATCACAGGGCCTACACCGTCCAGACGCTGGAGTATTAATAATATCAGATTCCATAATTTACATAACCTTTTGAAAGCTGGCAGATTACCGTGATTTTATATCTTAAATTTCACAAAACTAGTAGGTTTTTAAAATTTTATTTAAGTCAAAAGAAATGTACACATTTCAGTTTCTTAACTTAAAAGTACACATTTAAAATAAAAATATATTATATCTAAATATAATTGTTTACTACCTAACTTACATAAGTACATTTTAATTTTGCTCGCTTAACAGTTTTTTCATAAATATATTCATTCTTATACTGTTTTCAAGCTATTGGGAAGGATATTGTATGTATACACTCTCGTGGCCTATGTTTTTATACCATTTTCAGTATTTGCTGAATATGTGTATAGTTTATTATGTTGTCTTGTGTAGTGTTTATGTACTTTCTTTATAAATATTGTGCTCGTGAACATACATCCATTTTGGATTTTGTAGATTAATAAGCATATGTTATATTCGTACAGTTTTCTGATTTTCAGTAATTACATGTCTTGGTATACCTTTTTGGTGGGGGTATCTGGGTTATAATTAAAAAGTTTTATTATAACTTTATTCGGTATTATTTTAGATCGTTTAAATGTGTAATGTTTGTTTTTCCCATATTTCAATTGAATAATTTAGATGGGACTGGACTAAACTAAAGTACTCGTATAATAATAATAATACTAATAATGTTTATTTCAGCTGGACAGAGCGGTGTGTGCAATGCTCTGCCTGCCATAAAAGTTTACATTTAAGTTAATACATTCATAAAAAGAAAATCATTAAAGAAATAAATAAAAATAATAAAAAATAAATAAAAAATCAATACATTGATGTGCACATTAGGTCTTTATGGTGGCTTTAGAGAAATTCTCCATCTCCGGTGTAGAGGCGCTCCCTGCCACTGGGCAACGGCCTGGACAAGAGTGTTGTCCGATCTCTGGTAGCGCTGCCTCGTCCCGGCTATTCTGTGGCGCATCAAAGCAGCGAACCCATGCACCCTTCCTTCGGTGAACATCTGTGAGGCGCTGCATCGCCAGGGGAGGCCAAATAGGGCTCTGTATGCGTGGTTGTACTGTACTCGGAGTGTGTTCATGACGCCTTGTGTGTATGTCGTCCATAGCTCGCTAGTGTAGAAGCTCATACAATATGTTTGGAAAAGTTGCTTCTTCACCGGAGGACTGCATTTGTTGAATCTCCTGGCAAGCATGTTAGCTCGCACACTCAGTACTCTTCTTTGACGTTCTATGTCTTTTTTATCATTTAGGTAATAATATAATAATAATAATATAATCCCCTCTTTACTTATGTCGGTAGAAGATAAGCTATTCTACCGAATACACTAATTAGTGAGATAATTTTTTGTATGTCTGCTTAAATGATAAGTGTTTATCGATATGTAGTATACAGATATTTTTCACCTATGTATATAGAAAATGAAAATCTGAAATTTGTATGTTTTTTCTGCTATTTGCAATGGTTTATGAGATGGCGTTTTTCTTTTTGGTGAGCTTAAGATCATGTAACTCCTTTTTTTTAAATAAATTTTCAATAAATTTTTAATTAGCCAGGTTGGCAGTTGGATCTTTTTTTATATACATATACGTCCAATAGCAATACTTTCACAAGTATCTGTTAAAAAAATCAGGCATCTCGCGTTATTTCCTACGTATTTGGCGCCTTTCCACCGGGCGCGCCTGCATGTCCGGCCCACCCCAACTTGCCACCCTTATAAAATATGTTTGTATATCAATAGTACCTTTATTATACTAGTATAACGTCATGTTTGTGTTTGTCTGACATTTTGGATTGAAATTGGCGCATGGCGTAGATGGCGCATCGGCTTACAAAGACTGTGTACACTTTGTATGAACATTGTTTGATCTATTTATTGATCGGCCAAGTAGGTAATTCATTAACTGCAATGTTTTACTATTTTACCAGCTTTATTTTACTGGACATGTAAATAATATGTAAAGTGGATTAACGAAGAAAGGTGTCGTAAGGAGAATATATGACGATAATGTGAAAGGTTGTACAAGTCGGGGACATCCGAGTAACTCATGACATGTTTAAGTGAATTAAATACTTGGGTCGGGTCATGTCAAGAATATCACAACACAAGTGTATGTATGAGACGATGTGTGAATGTAAATGAAGAAGAGTGTGCTCGTTTTAGAGTTTAAGATATTTAGATGCGTATTGCTGATTTATTAAAACGCTCTTTATATTATTCGTAATCCGGTTATAAACGGGATTGCAGGTCGTTTCCTGATAAACTTTTAACACATTACTAATATATCGTACACGCGTTTATGCACCTCACCATGCCTTGATTATATAAAGGGTTTTCCAATAAGAGGTGTTATTTTGAATAGCCCGCTATTTCGGTAGATGTTACTTTTGGAGCTGTCATTTTTTGACATTTGACAAGTAGAAACTACGCCATTAATAAAAAACGCATTGAAATTATTAAAATTCACTAGGAAAATGGTGAAAATTTGGCAGAGACGGTTCGTAAAACTCGAACATTTTTGAGTCGTCGTGAAGCACCTTGTCGGACCGCAATTCAGAAATCGGTGGAAAAATTCGAGCTGTTGGGACAACTTAGTGATGTGAAGAATAAAACCCGTGCACGTCGCTCAAGAACAGCCGAGAATATTGCTGCTGTAGCCGAAAGTGTTGAAGAAAACCCAAGTTTGTCCATTCCTCGTCGTTCTTTGGAGTTAGGCATTCCACAAACGTCATTACATCGTATTTTGCATAAAGATTTGTGTCTTAAGGCTTATAAAGTTCAGTTATTACAAGAACTCAAGGCGGCCGATCATCAAAAACGTCGTGTCTTTGCTGATTGGGTTGCTTTCCTTAAAATGCGTGAAAATGATCCGGACATCCATCGAAAAATCATCTTGAGTGATGAGGCCCATTTTCACCTCGGTGGCTTCGTCAACAAGCAAAATTGTCGCATCTGGGGCTCGGAAAACCCAAGAGTTATTGTTGAAAAGCCTCTCTATCTTCAAAGTGTGACTGTTTGGTGCGGTTTATGGTCCGGCGGAGTCATTGGACCTTACTTTTTCGAAAATGAGGCTGGAGCAACAGTTACGGTGAATGGATTGCGCTATCGAGAGATTATTAATGGTTTTTTATGGCCGGAATTGGATGGTATTGATCTGGACAACGTTTACTTTCAACAAGACGGCGCTACGTGCCACAAAAGCAACGAAACCATTGATCTTTTACGGGAAAAATATCACATTAAAAACTCTTATTGGAAAACCTGTATAATGACAAAATCTGAAAATATTATGATTTTTATAAACACGTGTTTCGACATTGTGATAATAAATTCCTCTTCTATTGAAAGTTTAACAGAAACGTATAAATTCATTCGTTAAGGACCAGCAATCCCGGTTTTAATCGGATTACGAATAATTCGAAGAGATTCTTAGTAAATTTTGGGTATGTTTTCTTCATGTACCATTTAGAATAGAAACTATACCAAAAAAATAAAAGAAATATATTACCTAATACTCTCGTTTTCAATATGAGCGCAAAACTCTGTGCGTTATTATGCATGTTCTAGTCCTTTTAGCTAGGGGTTTGCTACAGTAAAGACCTGATTCACGGCCCCTGTGGAATGCCTGAACATCTAAAGATATTAACCCCACAGCCCTGCTACCAGCTCTCCACTGATTTAGTGTGGGTAAGTGGGTGTCCCCCGCCCATCTGTAAGCTGTATGTGGCTTTTGGGCGGGGGCGGGGCGTACTGAAGTCGCTACTAGCCGCCTACTTCGAAAGCAGACGCACTTACGTAAATATAGGAGACTGGACTGCTGCTTTTAATGTTAGTATATAGCAATGGATTTCCAGATGAGATTTTCAAAAATATTTCATCTTTTTATTATTTTTAAACGGTGGAATGATATTAGGTAAATAAATATCGTAAAACTTTGTAAATTGTATTTTTTATGTTCCTTAATTGGGTAATTAAATTATCACCTAATGTCACCTAAATCAGGTACCTACCCCAAATAAAAAAAAATAATAAAATTTAAACGAATGGGTTTGGTTACTATTATTAGTTTGTTAAATATTATATAACAAAGTCTCTTTCCGCGTCTGTTTGTACGCCCAGTTCTACTAGTAGGTTTATATAAATATATATATATATATATATATATATATATATATATATATATATATATATATATATATATAATACCTACATGCATATGATATTTATAGAAAATTGAGAAAAGTCAATGTTTTGTAATCAAGACGTAAAACAATATTTTCTGGCGCTTACATTACTAACGCTGGCTAAACATTATTAGATACATCAAAATAATGCACTACGGAATTGTATATCTTAAAAACACCTACAGAAAAGTCCGCAACGGTATATTTCCTAGGATTACTCTCAGAAACGCCTGGTCCATGTCAGATTCTTTTATCGTTTGTAATAAATGAAATAATACATAATTCATACTGTCGATAACTTATTTACAAATGCTTGCATTTTGCTGATAGAATTTATTTACTTTGTAGGTAGTGCGTAAGTATTTAATAGTTTGTATACCTACATATATTTTTCTTGCAATGTTTAAATTAGTAATTATTCAATTAAATTCAAGCAACTGTATATTCTGCGTGAATATTTTTTAATATGGTTAGTTTATTATGTTACACATAACAAGTCTGCTCACCTCTCTGTCATATACCTTCCCCGATAGTAAAGGGTGACCGTCTTCCCAAGTGCAACGCCGGAACGTCACCGGTCACGTGGTACGAGGCACGTGGCACGATAGTGTACGAACACAAAGAACGCGTGTTTCGGCTTTCAGATTAACAGCACTCAGTGCCTGAGTCCGCTGGAGAAGATAGGCGCCGAGTTGTGGACACATAGAACGCCGGTAAAATCCGCGCCATTTGCGTGGTAGCCTGATAGCAGCTGTCAGTTTTAACAAAATGTCAAGCTCATCAGAAGAAGATTTTTTACTTTTGGAGAATTCTTTCTTTAAATTAAGAAATAAAACAATTGGCATTCATCCAAATCGTAGTAGAAAAAGTCATGGTGAATATCATCACTTGTTTAGTGAGCTTAAGGCGGACGAAGAAAGATTTTTTAAATATACCAGAATGACTTTCGAAACGTTTAACTACATTTTAAATAAAGTGGAACATCGATTAAGCAAAAGCTGGTGTAATTGGCATAGTCAACCTATTTTTCCGGAAGAAAGACTTGTTGTTACTCTCAGGTGAGTTGAGTACCTACCTATAAAATGCAATCCACCATCTTCAAATCCTTTTCTAGGCCTCACCTAGCAATATAACGGGGGAGTAGGGAAGGGGTGGGTGGGGTGAGATTTGCACATCAATAATATTATAAGATGTTTATTGTCATATTTTTTTATTATAAAAGGTTCAACTTATGTTTCATTCATAGGCACAATCAATATGCATATATTAAATATAATAGAATGTTTTACGAAGAAAAAAATAACAGGATAGTACCTTATTAAATTAAATCAACAGAAACAAATCGCTCTACTCACCTGCCTCTTTTGCTGGGTGAGAAACTTACACTCGAATTAATAGTTTAACAGAAATATAGTTTAAAACATAGTTTCTTTTTCAGATATCTTGCAACTGGGTCATCGTTCAAGACTCTTGCATTTACTTTTCGAATGGGAGCATCTACAGTGGGAAAAATTGTTGCCGAGACGGTTGCTGTATTGTGGGAAGAATTGTATCAACTGCATATGCCCGTACCAACAAAAGAAATATTTAATTCAGTAGCAAAAGATTTTTTTCAAGTTTGGAATTTTCCTCACGTCATTGGTGCAATTGATGGAAAACATGTTCGCATCCAATGCCCAAAAAACTCTGGGTCTATGTTTTATAATTATAAAAAGTTTTATTCAGTGGTGCTGCAAGCTGTTGCAGATGCTAATTACAAATTTATATCAATAGATATTGGAGGTTATGGAAAACAGAGTGATGGAGGCACCTTCAAAGCATCTGATATTTACCACCACCTTTACAATGAACAATTAGATATTCCAGAACCGGATAATTTGCCTGGAACGAATGTGAAGGCTCCTTTCGTGCTTATAGGTGATGAAGCATACCCACTTCTCACTAATTTATTAAAACCTTTTGGTGGAAACAGTTTGACAATTGAGCAACAATGTTTCAATAAACGTTTGTCTAGAGCTAGAAAAACTGTGGAATGTGCTTTCGGTATTTTATATTCAAAATGGCGTTTGCTTTCTAAAAGCATTGAAACAGATATAGCATTAGCAGATAATATTGTAAAATGTATATCTGTTCTACATAATACAATAATTAACAAGGAAGGATGTGAGCGTCATCTAACTGAAGTTTTTGTATTTAATGAACACAGACAAGACTACAGACAGGCTATAGGACGATCCTCTAATGCAGCTAAAAGTGTGAGAGATGTTTATGTAACATATTTTTCAAACAATCCTTTGCGTTGCAATAATTAATTGAACTCAAATTGTAAAAATACCAATAAGAAACAAAAAAACGAGTAAAATTTGTGATATTGCGAACGAACAATACGACAAAATGGTATAGATTCTGGAGTGACGTAAATGGATTCTGACAATGAAAATTAAAAAGCATCTAAAAACCATAACCACTACCACACTACAAGAAAACGAAATATGATAAGACTGTCATTTAGAAAAAAATCTAAATCTCAGAATTCCTTGATTCAAATCAAGATATACCAGTCAAAATAAAAGAAGAGAAAAATAAATGTAAAATTTAAGAAAATATATTTAGTAATTTCTAAGTACCTACATGATGTAGGTAAAATATTTGTTAATAAGCAATTATAAGGTTTATGTTAAATATTATGTAACCATTGAACATATTATATACTATTTCAATAAAGATAAACATAAAAATATAATAATATGTAGTTTTGTTAATTGGGGTGACTAAATACTAAACTAACGTATTTAAACAAGAATATTATTAGAATTGAAAATTAAACAACTTTTGCACTTTGTTCCACTTATTTTAGAAATGAGTGGAACAAAGTGCAAAAGTTGTTTAATTTTCAATTCTAATACAATGGAATTCCACCACGAATTAACAGTAAAAAAACTAGAAAAATATTATGTTGGTATTAGACCATGATTATATGTCAGGTAAGTTTTTAGATTCTCACGGCCAAAAGCATTTTGGTTGTTTGTTTTTGGGGTGTTATGCCGTGTTGCGCTAACTCCTTTTTTAGCCGACGTTTCGGACAGCGTTGCAGTGTCCATCATCAGGGCAGATCCGGTAGATCACATCTTCGGATCTACCGGATCTGCCCTGATGATGGACACTGCAACGCTGTCCGAAACGTCGGCTAAAGAAGGAGTTAGCGCAACACGGCACAACACCCCAAAAACAAACAACCAAAATGATTATATGTACTTACCTATATTAAAAATTTATGTAATATAGGTAAGTACATAAAAATACATAAAAAAAATTAACGTTTAAAATCTAAGATGGACTGAGAAACATCTGCAGTGGCTGCGTCTTCTGCATTTGGACTCATGACTGAATAGGAAAACGGAGGTGATGTGAATTGCGTTGGATACGCAAATTGCTCCACCACTTCTTGAATTCTACTTCGGAATGAAAGTATTCGTGATTTTGGTATCTCTGCAACATGAGGAAGTAAACTTTTAAAGAAGAGGTGATGTTCATCATTTTCATTGTCTCTGGATTCTCTCCTCCGGGACTTCTCTTTTAAATATTCAAGTCCACTATCGCCTGATTGTAGAAATTCATCGGCTTTCTTCTCTTTTTACTTGCTGGAGTAGATGAGGAAGAAGTGTGCGGAAGATCGTCGATGCTAGGATCGATAATTTCAACGCAGTATTCATCCTGCGTATCTGTATCCATGGGTGGGGTTTGTGGAGAGATAATTGTTTCTTCAGTATCCCAGGTATCCGTGTAGTGGGTACTGGCTGTAGATGTTGATTGATGGATGGATGCAGCTTCCTTATTAAGATTGCCAGTCGACGCCCGCGGTTTTACCACATCTTTCAGATATAATAGCGATTTGAAGAAAGGCCATTTTGGGGTGTACGTTGCATTTGCAGCATCTCCTGAGCGGGAAGGTGGTATTCTGCCCAGCTCCACAGCAAATTGGTCTCTTAAATACTTCCACTTTTTTCGTAGTTTGGTTTCTGAAAAAAATATATAATTGATTTTAGTTAAGCATTTCAATTGATAGAACATTGTTTCGTCAGAACAATAACTAAAAAATGTAAGTCATTCAATTTAACTGAAAAATATAGATTATGTTCGTTACTGTGCATTTTTACCGCTAGATGGCACTGCAATCGGTTAGGATATTTTTATGTTCATTTACATTGGAAGTGTTTGATAAACCAAAATTTTAAAACCTAAACCGAATTGTAAATTGTATATTTTTAGTACAAACTTATGATATTTATCAGCCCCATACGGTGTGGAAGGTAAAGCTACTGTTTCTCATCTTAATATGAAAAACCCTCAGCAGAACACACGCACTTGAGTGCATGTTCCCATTAAAAGAATTCACTTGTGACATTTGAGGTTATTTCAAAAGTGAGAATATACCATCTTAATTCATTCGTCGCAAATTCTGCACGTATATTTGTGTATTTAGTAAAAACAACCGTTCATGCAAATTTATGGGTTTATTTTGCAATAACATCAAATGTCATTATTCAGACACAAAATGTTTGATATTAGTTTATCAGCCCCATACTATTGCAGAGGGTAAAGCTATGGTTTTATAAAAAAAACACCCTAGCAGAACATGCTATTGAGTGCATGTTCCCATGAAAATAATTCACTTGTGACATTTGAAGTTACTGCAAAAGTGAGAACTTACCATCTTCATTCACTCATTTCAAATTCTTCATGTATTCAGTAAAAACAAAAGTGCATGCAAACTTATTTCACTCGTGACATTTGAGGTTATTATAAAATTTTCTCAGTTCGTACTTACCGTTTTCATTCATATCCTTACTGATTTCTTTCCAGCACTTGTCGACAACATTTCTGTTGCTGTGTAAGCTGTTTCTCTTATCCCAGATCGGCGATTTGTTAAAAACAGCAGCAATTAGTAAGTCGCTCATTTTGACAGGACTTGTTTATTTGTGTTTTGACACTAGCTTCCAAAACAAGCTTCCCTAACCGGCCGCACCGGCGAGTAGGAATTAAGAATTCATTCCGGTAAAGCTTCTCGGCGCGCCAGCGCGCGGACACAAATCTGAACCTGCCTTTACTATGTGCGTTCTCACACGTTTAGATACAAACATTCTTGTCGGCGCGCCTGCGCCAGCCGGCCGCTTACTCGCCGGCTAATCTGAAAGCCGAAACACGCGTTCTTTGTGTTCGTACACTAACAAGGGATGAAAACACTGTAATACTAATAATAATACTATAAGGGTTACTCAGGGGTTGGCCGAGGGTCGAGAGACATAACCTTCGGGCATTGTTCCACAGGGTAGGTACTGCACTGTATTGGTGTAATGTTGTAGGACTGTCGGAATGGACAGAGTCAAGTAAGATAAGTGAGGGAGGATTACGTTGTGATTTACATTTTAACCCCTCGAGTCTATACAAAAAATCTTGTTATTAAATAATATTCTCGCTTGACATTTAATTTCAAATAGATTCGCTGTTTTAGAATGTATATCAAAATGATGTACCGTTTGAAAACAGATGAAAGACTATTATTTCATGAATTATGCAATTATCAAAAAAAATTAAAGCAAACATTATCGAAGTTATCACTTTTTTCTTGTTAATGTTATTTACCCTTTTACTCTAAATAAAGAAAATAATATTTAGTTATACAAATGTATTATAAATGTTATTGTCACTTGACTTTTTTTAGTTTTTAAAAAAATTATTATTTAAATAAATTGGCAATCTTGACCGGGTGAGAGTTTGGCGGTTTTCAAATATTTTTTTTCAAATCGTACGGTAGGATCTGTCGTTTTTCGATGGCACTGACTTGATCACGTGACACTTCAAAATTCGTCGCGCGCTCAGGCGTGTACTCTAGTCGGTCTGGCGCCATACGCACTTTAAGCCGCATACTACTGATATTCGCCAAACAAAAAAGAAAAGACGCTGTCTATATTGCATTTAGCTCGGGTTGAATCTTGCGATCATACATAAAGATAGTTGCCAATAACAAATGTGCGGTGAAAAAATGAAGACAATGTTGGTTGTTCTTATTCGAAGTATGATACAGTTAAATATGACCGAAGGAGATAGCGTCCCATTAGCTCAGTGGTAGAGCAGTGCCCCAGCAAGGCAAGGGTCCTGGGTTCGGGTCCTAGATGTGACCGTATCCTTTCCTGATTTTTCTGTTTCAGATTTTCTTTTAGAAATCGCTAATATTATCTTCAATAATTAAAAAGTTTGTCTCTTGAATCTCTGCTTTTCGTGGGTTATGCCTAAATACGATAAAGATTATGTTTAAGATGTATTGTAAAGTGTTCTTAATGTAATAGAAATAAGTTAAAAAGCTTATCCTAGATATAAAAATGTTGAATTTTTTATAACTAAATAAAAACATACAAAAAAAAGAAAAATGTCTCTGCTTTTCTGCCTATTTCTTCGAAAACATAATATTATGGATGCCATTTATTTATTCAATAATTTTCCATACCCAAAAGTATTTACATCGTTTGATCGATCATTTCAGTTCCATTACATTTGTGTTTGTTTTGATATATTTGTTTATTTTGGAATTGAAGGGGATCAACGTTGATTGGTTGAATCCGCGCTTTCTATTTCCGCGTGGATTGATTATTTCTTTCTTTTTTTGTGTTTATCTTTGGCAGCGAAAGGTGATCTTTCAGAAATGGGGAAAGTTTGAGTGATTCCACCATGTGAATATTTCATACAAACCTTTAAAAGCTTCGTTAATAATGTAGAAATGAGATGAATAAAACCAATCTTACGTGAGAACAATTTGTAAACACCCAGCATATTAAATAAATTAGTGGGCGATTCATCCTGGGACCATTTTGTTAATAATTGAACAACGACTAAAGGATTTTCACAAGATGTTTCACTGTTGCGCTTTTCACCCTAAATATGACAGAAATTTCTCTTCTGACGCAAGTTACCTATATAATATTTAATACAACGTATCGTGAAGCCTCATTCGCAATGGAGTACATTGTTCGGCGCCAAGACTTTTATCGCGTGGGAATTGGCAATGGGCCATTAACACCAAGTGCCAGGCGTTTTTGTCAGTTTGACACTTAAAAGTAAACACCCCGATTACATTATTTGATAATGGACTTTCAAGCAGACGAAGAGTTGGAATACCAACAGTATCTTATTAATTAACGGTCACATGTGTATTCTTGGTATTTTTATTTCTCATTTATACAATTTCGAAATATGTTTTAGATGAATTTAACCTGAATTCTTGATTTCTTTTTCAAAAATAGATAGACAGATTTTCCTGGAATTATATATACCTAATACGATAGTTTGTCGGTTGTTGGTTTCGCTATAAAGCAAACGAAATTAGTTTCCTCCGGCAAGTAATTAATCTGACATTTAGCCATCTTGTTTAGCTACTCAAATACTGACGAGGTATAATAATAAACCTCCCTCCTTCCATTCTTCCCCTCACCTCTGCGGTCTATGGCTGTTTGACAGAACCTACCTAGCTTGATTGCCTTAAGCAACGGTTCTAGGAAATCCGAATTGCAAAAGGGTACAATTACTATTTTAGGTTTTATTATTTTTCATTAGCCCAAATAGTTCATTTGTTGACGTCAGATTTTTTAAAAACGAGAATGTTTTACCCTAGATTTTTAATGTTTTATCTCGTCTCAATGAAATGTTATTACATTAATTTGTGTCATTTCACAATTTATTTAAAATTAAAAACAATATATACTATATTTGCGGCATATTCCCGAGTGGAAGATACTTTCAGTATTGCCCCGGTGATCTCCATTCGGAATCGAAAGGTTACTTGAAGTTTTTTGTTTTGTTTTATTTTCATTTAATTTTTCGTCCAGCTAAGCTTTTACACAGATTACATAAACAGAATATACCAATTAGCTAGCGAAATCACAAAAAAATATTTAAGCCTGTAGTAATGTCAAAGTGATAAAGTAAATATTAAGCAATATTATTAAAACATGTAACAGTAACATAAAAAATAGTAACTAAAACAATACTGTAAGACAAGTCACTAAACTGCCCTGCTTTCTTATTCCAGTCTATTTCTCCTCCCTACTTCCTTCAGTCTCACAACATGTTTTAACATTAACCCTACACAGAAGGCTCTGAGAGAAAAACATCTCTCAGAGCCTATGTGATCTTTGGGGATGCTATGTGGAGGGTCTTTTTTAAGGAAATAAAGTTCTAGGAAGGAAAAAGGGTCTAGCCCAGATGTAACGGACGTATGAATCCATCCCTTCCGCCGCGGTGCTAAACGACGCGTCGGGAGAGACCAGTTGGAGAATTAAAAAAGGTCTCTTCAAACCGGCCTCCCCCGATCCGACTCGCCGCGCAACTGGTAGGCAGGCGCATCCGCCGCCATGACCTGATTACACCTCACCCGATGAACCCGGGCGCCTCCGCTAAGTTACCAAACGTAGCGAACCACTTGGAGTGACCTATGGGAGATGTGTTGGTTATCCAAGAAACGGTTTTCGGGGCTGCAGTACCTATACCCGCCTCTCAAATTAGAACACAGTACTCCAATTAGGGCTCCCATATATAGTCTCACTGGCTGCAGACGGTTGGGAGAGGTTTGGGACTCTTGTGTCCTGGACTACTTGCTACCGCACTCGCGATCAACCTCTGTTGTATCTTTATATCTCGGATATGAACTTCCATATAAAAAAAACACTTGAGAAAATCAGACTTTCAGAATCAGAATTCTTAGAACATATCCAAGCCATCTGTGTTGTGACTTTTCTTAGAAAAGTAGCGTAGGTTCAATGTTAAGCACATCTCAGATTATTTTAATAGCAAGCGTCAATTGACTGAGCGTAGCGAAATTCTTTTTAAACTCAACCATTTGGCATTTTATCTGTCTCTAAATTTGTTTGTAACTTTCCGGTTTTGGTTCAAGATGGTGGCAGTGTTCGAAACTACATTTTTATCCCGCCAGAGTTCACCAGCATGACCGTGGTTTCTATTAGTATCTGGTAAATCGGAAAAATCAATGATGATACCTACCGGCCTGAAAAAAGTTAGAAAAAAGAATTATTGTCATTGAAATGGTTGAATTTTTTTTGAACAAATTGTACAATTCTTAATTTGAAATAAACAACATTTTAACGTAACATGTTTATGGTTTATAATTATGTAGGTGGTATTTTAGTACCTACTTGCAAATCTTATGATTTCATAGGACATTTTGGTTCAGCTTTTGTTTTTTCGTTAAATAAGACATATGAACTATGGCAGAACTACTAGTTATCATTTTAAATGTGTTGAATATTTTGCTTATTACACATTTACTTTCTTTACTCTATTAATCATACCAACTTCCATAGCGATATAGAAATTCCTTTCCGTCACCACCGCATCGTTCAGAGTAGACTGCGGTTTATTAATCAAGCGTATATGCCCTTGTCCTTGTCTAGGAATTTAGGGGTTGCACGCGGCGGTGTAACCGCCCCTGGGGAGGACGGGTCGGTCACACACGCTGCCTTCTGACAATAACAAGCTCCTCTAGTTCACAGGATAGGGAAGTTGTCTCTGATACGTATACGGAGAATAGTCCACAGTTTCGACTATAAATAATGCGATTTTTCAATCATTATCTAGCCAGCTAATTTTTATGTAAACCGTCGTCTGGTTTTAAATGAACTCTCAGGGCCAACGTTAAACTAACAACAAATAAATTAGCGTTATACGTAATCTCTTTGTGTAGGAATATTATCCTTGTGAACGACCACCATTCGGAATCATAACGTTGATTCCAATGGTTTTGGCCGTGTTTGATGACCAGATCTGAATAGCCAGACATTTTTCAATCTTCTCTTTCACATTTCCTTTCTTCTCTCTTATGTAGTCGACATTAAAAAAAGTTATTTCGCTTTAATTTTTAATTGAATAAATGTATTTGTTTTGTTTTTAGCTAATAGAGTCCAGAATAAGCTGTTCATTTGTGAGTTTATGTGGAAGCTACTTTTATCCTTAGAGGTTGAAAGGGTCCAAGAGCAGTGCTGAATTTATCTTAGCTGACAAGTCCTTGAAGAATTGAATGAATTGTTACGATGTCCGAATACGTGTTTACATTCGTTTCACATTTCTTCATTATATATTATTTAGACAAACGTAGGTGCTTGAACAGATGTTCCGATATATTGGGATTTAATAAAAGTTTATTAGAAAACGTCCTGCAATCCCGTTTTTAGCCGGATAAAAAATATTTGAATAGATTTTTAATAATTTAGTAATATTCATTTTTCTCCGTGCAGTACGTGTTATCATCAATACGTAATTTTGCAATTTGGGTCTATTTTAAACACCTTTATCAATGGACCGGTTGCCTTACTTGGATATCATAATGAAATGCGTACAATACTATACTTTATTTTATCGATTAGATCGGTTAGTTCGTCGAGCGGTCCAAAGCGTTGCTTTCTGACTATGGCGCACACTGGACCCGATGCGGAAAAATACATTTTTTCAAAGTACACTAGTTTTCTTGAAATTGTCTTTTAGTCACTCGACAAAACTACACTTATTGTGTTGGTTGTGGTACCTAGTAATATCCCCAGTTGCCCCCTCCTGCCCGTCCGCATCCTATTTACCGCAGTGGTCCTTCTAGTGTGAAGCAGCGGAAATAAACCCATATGCTTTAAATAGCAGAAATTTATTAATTAATTTATAAGTATTATTGTGAGAAGAGTTTGTCTTAGTAAAAATTGCTTTCTACATCGGGCACAGAGTATTATGGACCCGGCCCTGCCAGGGAGTAAAAGCCTCGTTTGGTCAGCACGTATATATTACCTCCATGGCCTATAGACGATAGCGCCGAAGATAACACGGGAACACAAAGGGGCAGTTAATTAATTGAAGGCTGTGTTGGATCAATCGGAGTGATTAATATGAATCTCCCCCCGGGGTGAAACTTCGCCAAAGTTAACTGCGTAGTTTTGACCATTTGATTGTCTTAGTTCCAAATTTAATGATAACTAACTACTAACTAACCATCACGCCGTTTTTCCTCAGGAATAGGCAGATAGGATAGACCACCAAACAACTCGGTCTTTGCACATACTTTATCCTCCCTTCATTTACATCCATACATCGTCTCATGCATATATTCTGTTATTGTTTACTCTTAACATGGCCCGACTTAAGTATTTAGTTCACTTGATCCTGTCATATTCGTTTATTGGCTCTACATGCCCAAACCATCTGAGTGTCCCCTTCTTAATCTTACTCGTTCCGCTTAAATAAGCCTTGCAATCTTTGCGAATCTCCACGTTTCTCACACGATCATACATGGTTTTAACACAAATACGCCTTAGGGATCTAATTTCTGCAGCATTCAGTCTACTTGCGCTTTTCCTCTGCCATTACTATGACCCACTACCGTACATCACGGTAGGTACCTACCAACACTCCATTTCGGAATGCCGTCTTCGCCAGTGAAAATGTATCAAACGTTAAATTAAGGGTATTTATGATTTAAATAAAATCATGTTTTCGTTAATTTTGTGAAAAAATTTATACAGGTCAATAAGTGTTAAGGGTACCTATATGCTATTTTGGCGCACTTTTATTATTTATGCATAAAAGAAATAGTTTTTCGACACGAACATCTCACGACAAACTAATATCAAAAATAAATTCTGTGTATATTGGAGACAAAGCGATAAACTTTCTTAAAAGCAAAATACCACGATTTGTTTAGTCTAACAAGTGATTTTGGTATACCACAAGACACAGTATTGGATCAGTTATTATTATCAGATATATTTTAAAATAAAAACAAACATTGTTAGGTTTCGCTGTAGCATTTAAAAAAAAGATTTATTTATTCAGTTGTTTTTATATTTGTATTTTACATATTGTCTTACAAAACTGAGTAGTATTCAGTTTGATTGTAAGATTAGCTAAGACTACGTAAACACTACATGGAGACACATGTTGTCATTTTAGTGTAATGTTATTATTTTTTTATTTAATCTTTTTTTACCACCTACTTTTTGCAGGATTAGGTTTTCTAGTCATTTTTCCAGTTCATATCAATTACATCAAGAAGCGGGGCATACTATTTCCCTTCTTCACATTTTACGTCACATCCCGCGTCATTCATCTTCGTCCTCGTCAGACGGAAGTCATTTTTCTCCATCATAAATAATATATTCCTTTTTGTATTTTTATTATTATTTTCTGTATACTTGGTAGGCAAGGCTTCTAAACCCGACAAGTACTACCCTCCTTAAATAAATATGGTTGAAGAATAATAAAGGATTCGGAAACCTGGACAGTCGGAAACTATCAAATATTTAATATAAGTGGAAGATATTCTCAGTATCGTTCTGAGGTGAGGTTGATTGAAATGATTTTAGCCGTGTTTTGTAACCAGTATCTACCTTTTCCCCGTCTTAATCTCTCCCCTACCTTCTGTCTCACAACATATTCCAATTGGGGACACCATAATTGTTTATTATTTTTATTTTTTATTTATTGTAATTAATAATTTATTGTAATTAAATAAATATTTATTTTATGTAATGTCTCTGTCTCCCGACGGTTGTGAGCAGTTGGGACGCTTTTGCAGTTTCACATTAAAAATAGCACCCTTTGACGACGTCTTCATGATTTATCAAAACGAATGACCTAGCTATTGTAGGGAAAACGTTGTGGATTTCAGATACGGTATGAAATAGAACGTGGAGCAAGCGATTGCCCAAGTCTGATTAAATGTTAATGTTTTACGAAGACGACTTATCCTTAGTGTTTTTCGAAAGTAAATAATTAATGGTTACAGTGCTAATTGCCGTTAACATACCTCTGGTTACGCCCGTGACACAGTTGTAATCTCATGGCAATATTATGTATTTATTTTTGTACTTATTTTTTTATACGTAAAATGTAAGTACCTAATCCAATATGCGCAGTATAAATTGGTGGGTATATTAGCTCGTCTTTTCATAGAGCAAAGTTATCGCACGTTTATATAGTCCTCGAGTATGGTATGATTTATATTTACGTGCTCAATGAAAGGTGTTGTCGTTTACTGATTTTATTTGCTAATTGAAGTGTGTCATTTTCATCAATGTCACATTCGGTCTTGTTGTATGGATGTGAAACATGGACCTTGAAAGTAAATACCATGAACAGGTTAGAGGCTTTTGAAATGTGGCTTCACCGGAGAATACTCAAAGTCCCATGGACCGACATGATCACCAACACAGAGATTCTCAGACGGGCTAGAGCAGAGAGAGAACTGCTTAGATTAATAAAAATCAGGAAAATTTCATATCTGGGTCATGTACTTCGAGGGGAGAAGTATCACTTGCTCCAGTTAATATTGAAAGGCAAGATAGAGGATCGCAGAGGGCCTGGTAGGAGACAAATGTCTTGGCTGCGAAATATACGAGAGTGGACCGGCATTAGAAGTGTGGAGGAGCTATTCCGGGCAGCGCAAGACAAAGAGACATTTTCCAGAGTGATCGCTAACGTCGGGGGGACCTGATACGGCACATAAAGAAGAAGAAGAAGTGTGTCATACGTTTTTTTGCATGAACACTCACGGTTGTGATGCATCCTACATTTCTGTAATCCAAGATTCTCACCCTCTAAATATATGTGTTAGCGAGGAAACAAACCCTTAGAATGTGTTTATCTTTACGTCGAAATCGAGAGTAAGAGAGAAAGCCTCTCTTTGAATTACGGGCATCAATTCTCTCACCCCTGAAATAGCATTGGCTATAAAACAAACTGCGCCTTGTGTCGATCCCGTCGTGCCATTGTGGGAATTCAAGTATTTTTTCACGTTTCCTATCAAATACATAACATCAAACGTTTTATGTCCTTTCTTTGTTCGATTTCTAAAGTACCAAGTATAGCATTGTAATACTTTATTCTGAATTACTTCACCTACTGCTGTGTCATTTTGGATGGCAAATGTCGTGCAGTTTGTATTTAAATAATTAAATCTGTAAAAAACGAAGATATTTGCGTTTCATCTTGCTAAACTTCTTCTTGTATTATTATATTTCTATTTGGAAGGCGGGTTTGGGTACCGCTGCCCCGGAAATCATTTATTGAATAACCGACACCTCTGCCATAGGTCACCCCAAGTGGTTCACTATGATTGGTGATTTAGCAGGGGTGCCCGGGTTCATCGGGTGAGGTGTGTTCGGAAAGCGCCTGCCCACCACCTGCGTGGCGTGCCAGATCGGGAGAGGCTGATTTGGAGAGACCTTTTGACCTCTCCAACTTGTCTCCCGACCTATCGGCTTGCACCACAGTGGAAGGGATATATTCATATGTCCATCACTCCTGGACACACTTATTGCTAGATTCTTATCCAACCCCATACATTTCATCTTCCCAAAACTTCCTCTCCCTTTATTCTTTAAAAAGTATCTTCCACACAGCATGCCCAATGATGAAATAGGCCCTGAGGTAAATTATTTTCCTCAGGCCGTCTTGTGTGAGGTGTAAATAAAAAATGTTCGGGTACGCCTAAAGTACTTCGTTAGTATTCTGTCTTCATATTATGCTTGTAATGTTTGAGTACAAGAAAATTTATTCAACTAAAAGTTCTTACGGTCTAATTATATGATTACATTCACGCATCTGCTTTTTGCGCCAATTTTACGCTATTTGTGTGAATAGATGGGTAATGTTTCCATTGATCTTATAGATCCTGTGAAAAATTATAACGTTTTTATTTATCCAATTATATTATTGTATTATTATATAATTATTGTAATATTTTCCGTTTCCTGCATTTTGCATTTGTAAAACTATTGTTGAACACACTTGTCAAATAAATCAAAATATACAGTGTGTCGGGAGTAAACTGCACCAACTTCCGGGGTTATGATTTTAGATAATATGATTTTACAAGTAAAAAAGACAAATATTTTTTTTTCGAAATTCCAACGTTTTACGGTAGTTTTTAGGTAAAAAAAGTTAAATTGTTTGTATGGGAAAATAAGTATTCTTTTATGGGAAAAAATAATTGGTATTTCGAAAAAAGTTATTTGTCTTTTTTACTTCTACCATCGTGTAAAATCACCTCCCAAAGTTAGTGCACTTTACCTCCGGACACCCTGGATAAAGGTTCAAATCACTATGAAATAATGCAAAACAATCATTGTAATATATAGACCACAGAACAGGTATAATATACACCTAGTGAGGTTTATATAAATTTAACAAAAGTAAATAATTTTTAACTCTTTTTCAAAGTAAAAAAAATCGGTTTTGCGTCTGTAACTCTGGTTCAATGAACTACAGAATTCGGATTTGCTTTGAATTTAAGCCCCCGCATTCCTAATTTCTACCGATTTTTAACACTTTAAGTTTTAAGGTCCTAAAAAATATGTATTGTTTTTTAAGATAATATCTATACATCCATAGAGCCTAAACGATAATTATATGAATTTCCCTCGATAGAAAAAAAATCGCAAATTATGATCCAAAAATTTTTAAACACACATTTTTTTGTGTTATATATATATATATTTTAATTTCGCTCTATTTTATCCCTTATTACAGAAGATTATTGTTATAAATTACTAACATGGATATTTTCCCACCTCCCGGACAAATTTGCCATTCAAATCATGTTCGGACGTAGTAGTAGATGCGGATGCAACTCGCGTAGCAATGCAACCGTAGTGCAACGCGTCGTGTAGTGTATGAACACAACAAAATAGTATGACGGATACTCACGCACAAAATTTCAGTCGTTTGTAAGCATCTCCGCGTACGAGTGACCTTAATGTTCCTTTCTACTGTTAGCACTAAAACCCCCAAAAACATCGTTTCAAAAGCTTGCGCTTTATTATCAACAGATCAATTTCTCAATGACAATAAAGCTCGCCGCCATAATATACACCGGCCACTGTGTTTTAACTAACTTTTACATTTTTATTAGCTTTCTTTGCCCGACAGGCGGCGCTTTCACCAATACAAGCGCACCTAAACTGTCCCCATGGTAACACACCCGCCGGAGCCTTCCATTAAACGCCTTTGTTTGACTTCGGCCAGACGAATTAACTTTGTTTCAAGTTAACAATACGGAATAGCGAACTTTTCAACGTTTTCACGTGAAACACAATTTCAACAACATTATTTTTCAATTAAAATTAGTTGCAGAAGTTAATTGGGTGCGTAAGAAGGTGTACCCAAACCAACAAGTGTCGCTTAGGGTCAAACGCTTTTAGCAAAGTTTCGAATTAGATGCTTCTTTATTTAAGACATTCAAAATTATGACTTGTTTATCATTTTGTGTTTATTTTTTTGAACTCAATTTTTATTGTAATTACCCCTGGACTTATTTTGTTTATATCGTGTATTTTTTTAGTTATCTCACTTAAACGTTCAATTTACAAAAACATTTCTTACGTTACATTACGTTATTTTTTTATGATTCTGTTGGATCTTACATTCTAGTAAGATCCAACAGAATCATAAAAAAATTTTTAAAAGTTTATTTTTTTAATTTTAAAGTTCTGCAACTAAACTAACCAAACACCTTATACTCTACTCGTATATAGGTATTATAGTATGCAAAGATCGACGCTTACCTCGTCGTTTCGCATACTATAGGGGTGTCGTGTTGTTAAAATAAAGAAAATTGTATTTCACAGAATCTATCATTTATTACACTTATTAGCAATATTACAAACACGACGTTAATATCAGAAGAAATGTAGGCGAGCCACGTACGCGAGCCGCTATACCGAACCGCTATATCGAACCAGTCCCCAACAGCGAATGGAGATCGGCGATTGTTCCGCTCAGTAGGTAAGTAGCACGCTGGGGATACCATAAGGAAAAATAATATTATGGCTACTAAAATGGCTACTAAATGGCTAATATTAATACTGCCTACAGTATTTTAGGTATATGTATTTATTTTGATTTTTAAGGTTGTTTTGCGGACTGGAAATATTGAAAATATGTTTTACGAGATCGGTTAATCGTTTTAAAAACATTATATTTAGCTACCATCGCAGACCCGGGAAAGATCACTGGTAGTCTGAATTCTTGACACATCAGTTGCTATTTCGAAAAAGATAGTTAAAATAATTTTCTGTTAAAATATTGTATTATTTTGTATGGTATGCACTTTATCACTTCTCTAAATTCTAGACATAATCAGTTCAAATTTTTAATATGATATTTAAATTCTAAATTAATCTTAATTCATTGAACTACTCCTTGAATGGTAACTCTGAAACAAATATTTTAAATATATCTAAATATTTTACCCCGATTTAGTTATATTAATATTATTATAGTCTTAAAATTGTAATTGTGTCGTCTAATAATTTTTATCTTTTATGCTGTCACCTTTCTTTAAAAATTGTAAAATTTCTTTTACCCACAGACAGCCAGCCCTCGTTTTAAATTTGCATGCAAAGTTCTATAGTGTTTTTTTTAAGATTTCGGTCATTGTTATCCCCGGATAACAGAATAACGTGGGGTGCACGTTTCACTCCCGGACACAAAATAAATTCGGTCGATGTGGGGACCATTATCCTTGTTTCAGCACACCCCATTTTCCCCCGCGTTTCATATTATTCTGGTAATTCGCCGTAGCGATGCGTGTTGAAAAGACGGCCGGATATACGGGATTTACCCATGTCTAGAGTCTTCTTATATGATTCTGCTGATATTTTACTTAAAATGGTAAAAAATGCCGGACCGAAATTTCACTTTCGTTTTATAAAAAATGTTTTTTGTCCTGCATAAACGGGATCCCAAAAATCCTACCTATCACTCTCTTTGTGTACACGACAAAAGCTTCCGACTGTCGGTGAATGGCCGTTGGTATTTTTGAAATATTTTCTGTGCTGAAATATAAGTGGCAGAAGCTAGTTATTCTATTGGACTTGTAATATCGTCCCTGCTGTTGATTTTATTTGATATGTGTTAGGTACTGTTAGTACCTCCATATATAAATGGTGTACGGAAAATCGTAGTACAAGAGGGAAACTGGTGAATCTATCTCTGGTTTCAATCCTGGGATTGGTTTGCAGCAATTTCATCTAATCTCCTCTTCCATTCTTCCCTGTCTTGTGCGGCTCTTTTGACTTCTGCATATGATGAGCAGCGCACGTCCACCAGCAGGTCCTCCAGGTACTCTCGGCGTGGGCGTCCCCTAGAGTTGGTCCCCTCGGTCATACCCTCCATTATGACATGCAAGAGGCCTTCTTGTCGTATGACATGGCCGATCCATCTTGCACGCCTTTCGGACAAGGTCCTGAGCAGGTGCCTTCCTCCTTCGATTCTTTGGAGAACCTCCTCATTTGTAATATGGTCTCTCCAGGAAATTCCTAACAGTCTTCTATAGGACCACATCTCAAAAGCCTCTAGTCTCCGTTTATCTCTTTCGGATAGGCACCATGTTTCGCAGCCGTACATCAAGATACTCCATACATAGGTCTTGATTAGGAGTATTCTCAGTTTTAGGTCTATATTATTGGATTCTATTATTTTCGACCTTTTATTGAATGCAAGCCTAGCCTGATGTATACGGCTGTCAACTTTGCTCTTAGACCGACCGTCCCATGTTATTTTGCTCCCGAGGTAGACAAACTCCTTGGTGTTCTTTCTTGGTGTGAATCTACATCAACCAAAAAATTTTTTTTCGATAAAATTGTCAAAATATATTTTTGTTCCATTTATTTACTTTTGTTTTTACCTTATAATTTATTCGATTATGATTATTTAAATATGTTTTTAAATTTAAAAACAACATTGAAGCACTTTAGAGAACGAATAGATAATGGCCTCTACAATCTTCGGTCCGCTGGACCAATAACGCGTATAATCAATCAGAAAATTATTTATTTTTATTTACACTGTACATATATACTCTTATGACACTACTCACTTTTTTGTTTGCATTTTTATTCTTACATGCATCCCTGTTTGTAACTACGTACTTTTCTTTTCTATAGGATGTGTGGGTATTATTATTAGTGTCGTTGTAAAAAAAAATGTTACCGGATATCAAAGTGCTCATAACATTTTTTACTCCAAATGTGCTAAGGAATGGCTGGTTAAAGTTTGTCGGGTACGTGCCGATACACCCTGTATAATAATATATGTGTAATAATTTTCTCGGTTTACCCGCGTAACGTAGTCTTTAAAAGGACTTTTTAATTCCTGACTTTTCGGACAGATCTCACTGTCCATCTTCAGAGGCCTTATGTCTTGAGTTTTGTCTCAAACTGAACGCTTTCGCGTGTCTGTTCGGTCCAGAAGTCAAGATACAAGTAGGTGCTTATCAATTCTTATGTCTAGGACGAAGTATGCGTGTTGAAAGTGATTTATATTTATTTATAGATATTTCGAAGCTGATTGCGAAAAAAATTATATTTTTCTTAACGAAACTGACCAACTTAACTGAGAAATTATTTCTCGTATTTGAATTGGGGAGTGGCGTCATTGTGGTTTATAAGGTGTACAATTTCATTAATTGAGATAAATACTAATTAACAAATAGTTATTTAAACCTAGATGATAAATTTAATTAACTTCGGTGGATGACATAAAACAAATATCAGTGCCAAACAAATTTGACGGCCGGCGTGGTCTAGTGGTATACGCTTTTGACTACAGATCCGAAGGTCGCGGATTCGAACCCGGCGTGCGCAAATAAATTTTAATTGATTAATTTGTGTTATTTCACAATTAATTCATTTAAAATAATATATAGTATATTTGCGGCACGTTCCAGAGTGGAAGATACTCTCAGTATCGCCCTGGTGTAAGACCACCATTCAGAATTGAAACGTTGCTTGAAATGGCTTTAGCCGTGTTTGGTGACCAGATCTGAATAGCCAGGTACTTCTCCACCTTCCTCTTCCCCATCTCCCTCCCCTCCCCAATACCCTCAGCCTCACAACATACCCCAATTTGGGGATGCCATAGTCTCACTGGCTCCAGACGGGAGCAGTTGGGACTCTTGTGCGGTATAACTGTAAAAAAAAAAAAAAACAGAAAAATACTTTTAAAAGATAAGTTTAAAAAAAAACACACAGATAAATAACTTAATACAAATATCATTAGAAGAAAAATAATTTAAAAAAATAAGAAAATGTAACATAATATCATAGCAATTAAAATATATAAAAAAGAAATACAAATAAAAATAAATGTATTTATTAGGCAGGTAATAATATTAGTACGCACTAGCGCCTCTAATTTTATAGCTCTATGTATTAATCATTAATAGGTCAAAATTCGAACACGACCTGCAGATCAGCAAAAAGCTGGCTGCCTGCCCGCATGGCAGCAGAGCATTCTGGTCCCTTGCGGGCTCAATAGGTCGGAATTTTTGCAAACCCAGTTTGCCACCTCTTACCAGACCTGACGGCTCACTAGCAAACACCGCCACCAAAAAGGCTAACTTATTAGGGAAAATGTTTGCGGAAAACTCGACCCTCGATGACGGAGGTGCTGTTCCGCCGTCGGTTCCTCACTGCGGCTTCTATATGAAAAAGCTGAGGATCCGGCATCGGGATGTACTCCACGTTATACGGGGGCTCGATGTTAACAAAGCTAGTGGACCTGATGGAATACCTGCCCTGGTATTGCAGAGGTGTGCTGCGGAAATAGTTCCAGTTTTGACAAAGCTCTTCAAAATGTCCCTGAAGTGTGGCACAGTGCCCTCTGGTTGGAAAAAAGCGGTCATTCACCCTATTCCCAAGAAAGGTGACCGCTCCAACCCGGCCAACTACCGCCCCATAGCGATCACATCAGTTCTGTCCAAAGTGATGGAACGTGTGATCAACGACAAACTGCTCACATACCCCGAGAAGAACAAAATTATCAACGACCGTCAATACGGATTCCGGCGGAACCGCTCGTGCGGTGATCTTCTCGCGTATGTGTCGCATGTTTGGGGGCGGTGCCTGGAACGTCACGGTGAGACCCAAACGGTCGCACTAGACATATCCAAGGCCTTTGACCGGGTCTGGCACCGAGGACTTGTCAACAAATTGCCTTCTTACGGACTTCCCGCATCCCTGTGTACGTGGATTGCTGACTTTTTAAGGGATAGGTCGATTCAGGCAGTTGCTGACGGTTTCACCTCATCCTCACACTCTATAAATGCTGGCGTCCCACAGGGATCGGTTCTGTCTCCGACTTTGTTTTTGTTGCACGTCAATAACCTTTTGACATGTGCACCGATTCATTGTTACGCGGATGACAGTACAGTTCATGATAGCTTTTTGTTTGACAAGCCCCCAAAGGGCACACAAACTCCAACGGCTCGGAGGGCTTTGAAGCAGAGAATGGACGGTTATCTCGAGAGTATTTCCTCCTGGGGTAAAAGTAATCTCGTCGAATTTAATGTTTCAAAGACCCAATCCTGTCTGATTACGTCTAAAAGGGATCTAAATGATAATCTAGTCTCCTTCAACGGAAGCAATCTTCCGAACAGGCCTTCCATTGATATGCTTGGTGTAGTAAAGCCAGAGTAAAGCTGGCCTCTCAGAAGCTGGGCGTACTGTACAGGGCCCGCAGATACTTTAATAGTACACAACTGCTGACCCTATACAAATCGCAAGTGCGCCCTACTGTCGAATTTGGCAGCCATCTCTGGTCCGGAGCCCCTAAATACCTGAAAAAAAACCCTTGACTCTGTGCAAAAACGGGCGGTCCGTTTGATAGATTCACCAATCTTAACAAACGGACTGCAATCTTTAGAGCACAGGCTTCAGGTAGGTATGCTGTCTTTGTTCTATCGGTATTACAATGGAAGATGCTCTGAGGAACTAGCGTCATTGATCCCTTCGGCACCGGTGCGTAGTCGGGATACACGCCAAACGCGTGCCCAACATTTGTACACGGTTGACACTTGTCACATGAGAACGGGTCGCTTCTACGATTCGTTCTTAAGTTCAACAGCTCGGTTGTGGAACGAACTGCCGGCCTCTGTGTTTCCTCCCTCCTACAACATGGGACTCTTCAAGACCCATGTTCACTCCTTCCTCTCCACAAAAAGACCCTCCACACAGCATCCCCAAAGATGACATAGGCCCTGAGGGAAATTATTTTCTTCAGGGCCTCCTGTGTGGAGTTAATATTAAAAAAAAAAAAAAAAATTTACCCACGCTTTTATTAAAGTAGTTCTTCTCACAAGAGTCATCTCGTATAACTTAATTAAACAGTTAATACAAAAGGTAGGGCTCCACTTCTTCTAATAGTTCGTTATCGAAGTCCTGCCGCGGCACTTAACACACATTTTTTGGGCTCAATTTCCCCCTAGCGAAATATCGTTCCCATCAATTTGGGTTATTAATATCCGCAAAGCACATGTGTAACGCGATACTCCAACTAGAGCAGTGTTTCTTCACCTTTTTTGTGACTTGCCCCACTTCTACGCTTCAAAAATATCCGTGGCTTCTATTTTTGTAAATATTTGTAATCTGTATTCAAACAGAAAGAATTGGGATATGCATTATAAGCTTCAGATAGATACGCCGCAGGTTGCCGATTTCTAAATAATAAAAATCAGGTTGCCGTTTTTAATTATTCAGAAATTTTATAGTACCTATTTAAAAAAAAAACAAAAATTCAACATTTGTCAAATAGTGACAGTAATAAAATGCGCCGCAGAATTTTTTTTCCTTAATTTGAGCTAAAATAACAAAATCTTCTCTTTTGTATTTTTTTATACATTAACTTCACATAGGAGCCCCTGAGGAAAATAAGTTCTATCAGGGTCTACGTCATCTTTGAGAATGCTGTGTGGCAGAGTATTTTTGAGGAATGAAAGGCGTGACTATGGGAGGGAGGAATAACAGGCCGTAAGAAAATATCAATAATTGCATATAATATTAATGATTTGCGCATTGCCACCTAAAACATTAACATTGCCCACCGGTGGGGCGTGTGCCCCACGTTGAGAAACGGTGAACTAGAGTGTCGCTCACGGGCGCGTCGTGTCACTTGATAACATCAAACAACAAACAACACTCAGGGCGTTTGTCGCAACTTTGCCACGAGAAAACAACACATGACGATGTCAATATTGATCCGCTGTCAATCTCAAGGTCCTCAGAGCGAGGGGAACACGACACTCGAATACTGATTGCGTTATGGCGAAATTGATATCAACATTTAAAAAAATTTATTTGACATAAGTTTCTTTAAACCCTCAGGTATTTTTGAATAAGGTGAGATATGATTTAACTGGTGTTGGAAAGAGACAACGCCCCGCTTTGTATTTGCATCTAAAAGTTTATCATAGACACAATAACTGTAATATATTCCAAGAAGTCATCATCATCATTCCTTGCATGTCGGTGAAAAATTTGCGAAAGTTTGTGAATTTTTTATTATTTGTTTGTATAAAACTAAATTTTATATGAAACAAAAAAGTAAACCTCAAATAAAAAAAGTTTTTTTAGTTCCGTATAGAGTGTTATTTGTACAGTTATAAAGAAAAATCGGTAAGCGAGAAGAAAATAGTAAAAAAATTCCCCCTTTTAAAAATCAGAATTTTTATATTTTTAATTGCATATTATATCCGTTTGAAATTATAAAATCTGAAAGGGTATATCATCTGCTTTCAAAAACAGTAATTAATTTTGGTTTTACGTTAAAAAGCAGTGAACCCATTTGAAAATTAATGTCAACCGGGAATATTTCAGAATATATCCTATATCTGAAAATACCGAAAGGGTTAACATTTGATAATATTTTATTTATCGGTTCAGCCTGAAACTTCCTCAGGGTTATAGAAATACGTATGATGAAGGTTCATGCTGAACCGAACCAGCTGGTTTATACATTTATATTCATTTTTATTAATATTTTATAAGATACTCGCTGAACCTCGCCGCGCATTACTGTGGCTCAGTCTGTCTGTGGAGATAGATAAACAATAGCGCGTGTTTCTTTTACGTCCAACATATGGCGCTGTTTAAAAAAACACGTTTGTCCAGCAGATTGATGTGTTTAAAAATAAATATATTTTTACCTGCCACAAGTGATATCTTTGTATATAATATAGGTAGATGAAAACACACGCGTTTTTGAATGCAACGTAATGTAAAAATTACAAAGCAAATCAAATCATTGAAGAATTTTCGGAGATATAAGATTTAAAACAAACGAATATTTAAACTTTTATTTATATAGATATATTACGGTTCCATGACAACTCAACACAGTGACAATTCAACACACTTTTAAAAAGTGATATAAAGTCATTAGAAACTTAAGTCCTAACCTACTTAACCCAGCTAATAAAGTTTTTGTTTTATCACTTTCCATGACTTTATATAACTTTTTAAAGAAGTGATGATTTATCCGGTCACTATATATTACATTAAAGATGTTTAGATGTAGTTTTATATATTTCCAATCATAATATTACGAATAAGATTCACCTAATTGGAAAGTAGATTGAATGCTCTGATATAATACTATCGATGAATGCATCGTCAGTGAATACATTGAAAGAGGATTAATAATAATATCGAGCGGAGTTCTTTTAGAGTCCTTCATTGGAAGAGGGAAAGTCAATAATGAACGTGAAATGGACCCCATTCATACATCTGAGTAGCCACCTTCCAATACATCTCCCAACCTACCTCTTTCGCTTTTCTTTCTCTTTCCCTCCATGAGGCCATTCTCCTCAAAATTTGAACTAGTTTTCATTATTTTTATGCTTTCCATTCCCTTACTTTTACGTTATATTTATAAGTTTCCGCCAATATCAAATTAATAGAAATGTTTTTTTTTAGTGCAGAAATTCTGGGACTATATGCCATAATATATAATAATAATAATATTTAGCTAATTTATATAGCGCCGTTTTCCTGAAAAATCAACTCAAGGGCCTACTCTACCATAAACCTACTCCTCATTGCTTAGAATTCTAACGGAGGGCAATAATATGGATTCTTCAGTCAACATCTTAATCATTTAAAAAATTCAAAAGATCCTTTGTTTCTGGGGAACTTTAGTTATGTATAAATAATATTAAAAACTAGATAGTAATATATTTGTTCATAATTTTATATACTCTTCCAATATGACTGTGTTTATACAGCACCCTTGAAGTGATTTTGCACAACAACGGCGCTATACATATCATCCAAATATTATTATTATTATTTTTAACACTCTAAAAAGGGTGTTAAAAGTTAAATAAATATGGGGGCCTAATCTTTCGAAACTCTCCTGCCGCCGGTTTAGTCACTTCACAAACCCGTATTAACCCTTCCCTTACGGTATTCAAATTTTCCACGTCCTTCGGTGCTATACACTCGGTAAATATTTATATATTGTAATTACATAATCAATACATAAATGTAACTCAATACTACAATTTGAACGCTGTGTTTATATATTTAGAGAGATATTTTTATTGATTAGAGACAATGTTCACTCAGTTGACAGCACCGACAAGGAAAGGTTAAACCTCGAACTTACTGGTTTGTTAACCCAAAAGATATAGAGTAGGCCCATGGTCCCGGAATGGAACTAACGGATTCTATACCATAAATGTTAGAAAATATATTTTTTATAATGTGTATCTAAATTTACGTAAAAACTGTCTATTTTCCAAAAGATAAAATAAAACGCCAATTAATTTTACGTACGTATACAATTAACGAAGAGAACAGACATTGATTAATTGAGTGCGACATGATCGAAATAATTAATTACAAATGGTATTTACTTTACAATTTTGTATATATATTTTTTTATATGAATACCGTAAATGAGTCCCAACTGCTCCCAACCGTCTGGAACCAGTGAGACTGGCATCCAAAGATATTAGAAGAACGAGATATGCTATGTTGGCCGCCGGACCGTAGGCGGAGTACTACCTAATTAGGGTACTTTGAATACTGTCGGGACGTGTACGCACAGAAATCTGTTCTATGTATTAGTGCGGATACCTTAGCGCAAGCGAAGGTGTGCAGTATTATTGGTGAAAAAAACCGGCGACACCGGGCAAAACAATTCCGCACAGTATGAACTGCTCATAGCACATCTCGTTCTTCTAATATCTTTGCTGGCATCCCTAACTGGGGTATTTTGTGAGGCTGAAGGTTGTGACGGGAAGGTGCTGGGGAAGAGAAAGGTGGGGGAGTACTTGGCTATTCAGATCTTGCCACAGTGCCTTAGATTTTCTGGCTCCGGGCAGTTGCGATAAGATTTTTTATTGCAGATTAACTGTGTCACATCTGCCCTGATGATGGACACTGTAAAGCTGTCCGAAACGTTGACTAAATAAAGAATAGCGCGCAATACGGCATAATACCCCAAAAATAAATCACTAAGGTTTTCCAAATTACAAATGTAACAAATTTGCGAGAAATGTAAAACCTGTTATAAGAAACATTACTGGAAAATCCAGCTTTCAATATTGGTGATTTTCTTCAGGAATTTTAGTTCAGAAAGTAATGAACGAATAATAATTAATGAAATTAGAACACAGAAATAGTTTCGCATTTTCATGACTGAAAATATTTCGTATTTGGTGCTTACAATATTTAACAACTTTGTTTTGATTTACATTATTGATAGAACTCGTTAATGATGATTTTAGAGAATATCTTAGCAAATGGATAGTATAAATAATAAGTAAAATCGAATTAATTACATTATTAATTTCATATTTATGAAAATTCTTATGATGTTGAACCCAAAAATACTTCGAGTAGGTGTCAAGGAAAATGTTTCGTCCAAATTGGGATTGGATTGACTTGGGTCGGAACTGTAATGTGTAATGTTTCACCTGGATTAATATTCTGAAAACGTATTTATTAGAATTATTCCAACAATAATTTAATTTTAAAAGGCAATCTAATTCACAATAGTTATTGCTATTCATCAGTACAAGTACGCCACGTCTAACGAATATTTTAACTCATAGGTACCTACAACGGTATTAAATTATATAACGAACTAACTACCAGTTCTGTAGAGCTCGACTTCGGTGTGTAAGTAATCCAATTAATTGATTAGCCTACCAGGAGCACAGGCATTAAAGTGAGTATAATAATAATTCCAGTGAATGGCACCATTGTTTACCTAACACTCGCAAAATAGAGATAACAATGGAATATGTATGTACCTCGTTATATCTCTGTCTTGTACCATTACCTGTAGGGTTGAATTCTATTGTATAATCTCTTGGCCTACCAGGTTCACAGAAGGAGGATCGAATCTTACTCAAATCTTGTAAAAGGCTTCGGAAATGATATGTAGATTTTATAATAATATTTTTGAATAATACTACTTAGTGAGACCATTGTTTTAACGCTAGCAAACTTGTGGCTTTTCTTGTAGTGTGGGATTCTATAATAGAAGTCCTTGGCCCACCAGGTTCTCAGAAGGGGTATCGAATCTTACTCAAATCTTGTAAAAGGCTTCGGAAATGATATGTAGATTTTATAATAATATTTTTGAATAATACTACTTAGTGAGACCATTGTTTTAACGCTAGCAAACTTGTGGCTTTTCTTGTAGTGTGGGATTCTATAATAGAAGTCCTTGGCCCACCAGGTTCTCAGAAGGGGTATCGAATCTTACTCAAATCTTGTAAAAGACTTCGGAAATGATATGTAGATTTTATATTAATATTTTTGAATAATACTACTTAGTGAGACCATTGTTTTAACGCTAGCAAACTTGTGGCTTTTCTTGTAGTGTGGGATTCTATAATAGAAGTCCTTGGCCCACCAGGTTCTCAGAAGGGGTATCGAATCTTACTCAAATCTTGTAAAAGGCTTCGGAAATGATATGTAGATTTTATAATAATATTTTTGAATAATACTACTTAGTGAGACCATTGTTTTAACGCTAGCAAACTTGTGGCTTTTCTTGTAGTGTGGGATTCTATAATAGAAGTCCTTGGCCCACCAGGTTCTCAGAAGGGGTATTGAATCTTACTCAAATCTTGTAAAAGGCTTCGGAAATGATATGTAGATTTTATAATAATATTTTTGAATAATACTACTTAGTGAGACCATTGTTTTAACGCTAGCAAACTTGTGGCTTTTCTTGTAGTGTGGGATTCTATAATAGAAGTCCTTGGCCCACCAGGTTCTCAGAAGGGGTATCGAATCTTACTCAAATCTTGTAAAAGGCTTCGGAAATGATATGTAGATTTTATAATAATATTTTTGAATAATACTACTTAGTGAGACCATTGTTTTAACGCTAGCAAACTTGTGGCTTTTCTTGTAGTGTGGGATTCTATAATAGAAGTCCTTGGCCCACCAGGTTCTCAGAAGGGGTATCGAATCTTACTCAAATCTTGTAAAAGACTTCGGAAATGATATGTAGATTTTATATTAATATTTTTGAATAATACTACTTAGTGAGACCATTGTTTTAACGCTAGCAAACTTGTGGCTTTTCTTGTAGTGTGGGATTCTATAATAGAAGTCCTTGGCCCACCAGGTTCTCAGAAGGGGTATTGAATCTTACTCAAATCTTGTAAAAGGCTTCGGAAATGATATGTAGATTTTATAATAATATTTTTGAATAATACTACTTAGTGAGACCATTGTTTTAACGCTAGCAAACTTGTGGCTTTTCTTGTAGTGTGGGATTCTATAATAGAAGTCCTTGGCCCACCAGGTTCTCAGAAGGGGTATTGAATCTTACTCAAATCTTGTAAAAGGCTTCGGAAATGATATGTAGATTTTATAATAATATTTTTGAATAATACTACTTAGTGAGACCATTGTTTTAACGCTAGCAAACTTGTGCTTTTCTTGTAGTGTGGGATTCTATAATAGAAGTCCTTGGCCCACCAGGTTCTCAGAAGGGGTATCGAATCTTACTCAAATCTCGTAAAAGGATTCGGAAATGACATGTAGATTCTGAACATAGAACTACTGGACTTTGAAATCGGTTGATGGATTTCTGGAGTATATCTGCTGACCAAATTCGTGCAGCATAATATTATAATTAATATGCAACTCTTTTCCAAAATTTTCGTCTTATAATTCCTTTTTTATATTACCTTTAAATTCGCATCTTAATATTTACCCATTTTTATGTGCTGAAGGCCTAAGGTAAAAAACAATAATAAATTAGAACAGGGATATCGATAGAAAATATATATAAGTTGAAATAAATAAAAAAATACTCAAATATAATGCTCAGAAGAATCATCTTGTTTTTTTATGTATTTAAAATTAGTTCGCTAAGTTATTGTGCTTCATATTTATTATTATATGGTGAGCTAAGAATTCTATTATTTTTTTTATTTTTGTTATATTGTAACATGTAATAATTTGAATATTTATTGTAAAATATTGTTTATTCTGATACAGTTTTGTTTATAAATAAAATACAAATTCAAATAGATGTGTTTAAAAGTACATAAGGATGTTAAATAAAAATGTTGCATCGCAAAGTTTCTAATTTACAAACTAATTATTGTATTGTTCCATTTTTAAAGAATTACACTGAAATTTGTTAGATTAACTCAACACAGTAGTCCCCAAGGAAAATATGTTGTTATCTTTGGGTATGCTGCGTGAGGGGTCTTTTTAAGAGAAGAAGGAGTGAATGTGAGTGTTGAAGAGATAATTAACCCATCAACCCGTGTTCACAGCGTTCCTCCTCGTATTAAGTATTCATCATTCACAACAACATTATATTGTCAGGCGTTTTCGATGTCTCTCTTTTTACCAACGGCCATTTATTCGAAGATTCGAATAATGGGTAAATTATTTTTGTGAGCTTTTTTGAATACCATGGCCAAGCTTTCAATTTCTAACAAATTGCTAACATTATTGCCACATTATTTATTTTTTCCCCGTACCCCGCGCCACGTGGTACCGTTCCTACCCGATACGCCCCTTGTCTTTTCTCAAGCATACGTGGATAGTTATAACTTTTCTACCAAGACGTCATCCTTCGTTATTTATATCACGAAACTTTGGAACACGTTGTTGTTTTCCACTTGTCGGGTAACTTGCTCCTTTATTTTATATGTTCCTGGTACCGACATTTTTTCTATTTTCCCAAGTATTATGGAATAAAAAATAATACGAGAAATGCTACTTTGGCGTGTTACCTGATCCCAGAGTATGATCATTCCTTGCTTAAATTTCTATTACAAAAATTCGTAACGCATTATGAATGTTTCATTTCAATCAAATGGGATGTTGATATACGAAATGAACTAGAATCAAAAGGTATTAAGTCGGTGGCGATATCGGTTTCGAAGGATTTGACGGGTTCTGTACACATCCAGACCCACGTTATCTCCTTCATCTCCTTTAAAAGATCCTCCACACAGCATCTCCAAAGATGAAAGTGCGGAGTTAAAATTAAAAAAAAAACAAATATCTGCATGGAACTAATTACTATTATCTATTCATCGATTTTTTTTTCTTTTGGACGTGTAGAGCGGATGAATGATAAAAGTGTTAGGAGGTTGTATGACGCGATAGCGAATTACGTAAGTCGCGAACGCCCTGGGAAAATCATGGCACGATCAAGCCGTTCAAATACTTAAGAGGAAGCTACAAGCCAAAATTGTGTATATTCTTGGTATACCTTATATTGTAGGTAATATGCGTTAAAATCGCTTGAGAAACGGAGTCTTGAAACGTTCGGTTTCAAGCACAAAACTGGTTTTTACGAGGTACCCGGTTTTATACGGGTTATCTTTTCTTATTGAACAATTGAAAAATTGTTCCGACTAACGGCCTGTCTTAATTTTTCATGCTTAAAAGCACTGATATGTCAATGCTCTCACTACTCACTATTAAAATGACTTTGCGTGCTGAAAATATTTTTATTGGCATATGAATTTCAGACAGAAGGAAGTGTGATCCACTTTCGATGACGTCAAAGCTCATAGTACCTCATAGTTTTCGCTGTTATAAATTCAAAAGGTTCTGCCTTATTTTTAGTACAAGTATCTACAGGTAGATTGATGTAATATTGGCTATCAAACGAAAACCCCTCACGATTTCATATATTACTCGTTTAAATGACTATTACATAAACATTGATCCAGGCACGGGGTGAATTGCCCTACTGTGCAACTAAGCTTATTTTTGGCCGGTTGGTTATCAATGTGACACATATTTATGTCTAAATGAAGGGAGGGGATGCGTATGATAGGTTTATGTTATACCCCGCCGAAGTATACCCCTATTAAGTCATATACCACCTTAAAACTTTCCTTCTTGCCAGGCATAGCTTGCAAATATATGCAGATAGAATTACGGACATCAATTTATAAATAACTTATAATGTTGTTACGAAACTCGGATAAATAACTTTAGTTTATCACCGCTACTTGAATGTGTTACAAATTTAGACTGATAAATTGAAGGAGATAAGCTCTTCGACAGATGGATTATTTAGAAGGAAAACAGATTTTAGAAGGGTGTTCGAAGGTTTAGAAGAGGGGTTAAGATTAGTTTCAGATTACGGGTGAATGTTATTTGTAAATTATTCAATTAAAAGTTAGAAATTCTATTTTCAGTCTCGATAGATACGGAATTCTCGTAATTACTTCGTTTCATGTAAGTTACAATGAGAATTATTTTCGTTATATTTTTCGTATGGTCGGGGGTCCGAGGGGAATATCAATCCCGCCAGGGAATGAATGCAACTGGCGTTCTTTGACCACATATTCGGTGGTCTGCACCGCACCAAATTTACACATCGCCGACTCTTTTAAGGCCCCACCTGTGCATCATGTGGGCACAGCGGCTGTGGGAGGACTTTATCCCATTGATTTCGTACTAGCGCAACACGTGAAATTCACGGAATATTATGATTTTGAAAAAGACAATTAACACAATTTTCGGTACAACTTTATACTACAGGTACCTACTTTATCGCTTGTCTGAATAATTCCACACAATCAGTTCTAATTTTGAAAATGAAACTTAAATTGAAAGCAAAATTAAGTTGAGAACGTGAATTTTTTTAATTTTTTTCTTTATATTAACTCCACACAGGAGGCCCTGAAGAAAATAATTTCCTTCAGGGCCTGTGTCATCTTTGGGGATGCTGTGTGGAGGGTCTTTTTGTGGAGAGGAAGGAGTGAACATGGGTCTTGAAGAGTCCCAAGTTGTAGGAGGGAGGAGACACAGAGGCCGGCAGTTCGTTCCACAGCCGAGCTGTTGAACCTAAGAACGAATCGTAAAAGCGACCCGTTCTCATGTGACAAATGTCAACCGTGTACAAATGTTGGGCACGCGTTTGGCGTGTATCCCGACTACGAATAAGTGAATAAGTTCACGCAAAAATAAAGCACATCACAGACAACCGTAATAAGAACGTTTGATAATAGGTGAATGTGATTTGTAAATTATTCAATTAGAAGGCGAGATTTTTATTTTAAGACTAAGATAAGGAATTCTCGGAATTACTACCCGAATGTATACGTGTCGAAGTAAATTATACTATCGAATCGCGTTGTTCTTCTTATTTACCTATCGTTTTTTTATGTGGATACTTACAAAATAGTCCAACCACCCCAGACTGTCCGGAGCCGGCGGAACTATAGCTACCCCAAATATAGTGTGTTGTTAGGCTGAAAGAACTGGAGAAAGGAAGAATGTAGGAAAGAAAATGGTAGGAAAATATTCAGATCTAGTCACTAAACAAGATTATCTATCTTTGTTTAATGACCAGATTGATTATTGATTTTGAATTATAATCTCTCACCAGGGCGATACCGAGAGTATCTACAACTTTACGATCGTTTCGGCTAATCTTGTAGTGTCCATCATTAAGGCAAAATACGATTAAATACTTCAAAAGTCAAACGACATTCTACACCTTGGGCCATGAGAATTTTAATTTGTGTATTTGAATTCAATTTATTTCACCCTCTGAAACTAACATGCTCCATATTCGTTCTTTTATCTCATGAAATAAATATATTTTCTCCGTATGAAAAACCTTATTTCTTACTTTACTTTATTAAATATGCATATTGCTTCTCATGGCGTCTCCTCTCAACCTTCCCTCAACCCCCCCCCCCATGAGAGCAGTGAGGGATGATTGAATGCCACCCTCTATTGCCCTTTCATACACTCTTTCCATATCAATGCATCCTTTAAAGCTATATAACACTTATTATACTTATTTTCCCTGCCTAAATAATTATGAGAAATTCCTTGATGACATGAAAGAGATCCACAAGAACTTCCGGTTTTCATGGTTCCTTAACTCCTCCAGCGTTTGAGGGTCATATATGACCGGGCGTCCATATTTAATAAAATAACTTATTTTCCCTGCCTAAATAATTATGAGAAATTCCTTGATGACATGAAAGAGATCCATAAGAACTTCCGGTTTTCATGGTTCCTTAACCCCTCCAGCGTTTGAGGGTCATATATGACCGGGCGTCCATATTTAATAAAATAATTTTTTTTTCTCTCATGCGGAAATAAATCATTTTTGACGTTAGAAAGAGAAATAATAATTCTGTTTGCCTCACATACTTATACTGGAATCCGTTAATAAAATCCTAAAAATAGCCAAAATTAATTATTCTGATTTCACGCCGCTATCATAACAATTGGTTTAACTTTAAAAATTATTTCTCATTTTTTATTATATAAACGAGATAAAAGTGAAAGTACAGTTTTCTTACAAGTTCTCCAAATAAAATGAACGTGTTTTTTCGAAATATCGAGTTCTCTTATTTTTTCTATGATTGGAGTAAAAAATTAAATAAAACTAAATGTATATAGCGCACTTGAAATCCACAGAAAACATTGCAAACTGAACAAATGTGATGAAATAACTAAAGGGTTAATGGTCCTTTGTAGCTTCTAGAAGCTAAATTCAAAGTGTTGGTCAATGTATCATTAAATCGAAGATCTAAACAATGACTAAATCGCAAATAATCTCAAATATGGCTCTGGTACCATAACATAAATTTATTTATCTACTGATCTCAATTCTAAAAAGACTCCGCAGCTCTTTCTTGTCCGTGAAGAATATCTCTCAAAATGCACGAAGGGTTAAAAAAAATCTCGCAATTATAATTTACTTTAGGAAAACACAAATACAGACTGTTAAATATGTTATTTGTGTGGATGATCATGTAGCTCCAATTAGGCTCGTTATAAATGCTTATACATTTATTATAATGAATACAGAGATTACGGAGTCTCTTTACTGGTTGACAGTTGGTAAGTGAGAGAGGCTGAACTACCTACGCTACTACATTATACACTGTCTTATCAGTATTGCCAGAGTTACCATTATTATTATCCTACACAGACATTAATAATTAACAGTATATATACTGCGTTCTAATTATTTCTCTCAAAATATATAATTTTAAGTATTAGCGTAGAACTTTTTTTTTAATTAACGCTGCACATATGTACAAAAGAAATCGACCTAAGTTAAAATCCGATCTAATAAGCTTCTTGGAAATTATTAATATCCATTATAAGCTCTTTGAACTTATAAGTTATTTGAAATATCGTTTTTTTATTTGATTTGAAGGACGAATTACACGTTTTTACATACCTTCCCCCTTTTTAAGGTTTATTCATTTCGTTTTATAAAATTTTCCACAAGTTAGTAGGTAGCTACTGTATCATTAATAAATTATCTCAAGCGGTTATGATAATTTGAACTTATTTTAATATTTGAAAATTTTTGCTGGTTGCCTAATAAAGTAATTTAAATTCTTGCGGTTGACTTGTCTATTCATATGATTTTTTTTCAATATACTTACGCACATAATTTACATGTTTACTCATAAAATATTATAGTGGAGTAAAGAATTAGCTGAAACAAATAAAAACACTCGGAATAATTAGTCACATTAGTACGTATTATATCTAATAATTATTCATATTAGTATATATTAAATCTAATAATTATTTTCATTAGTATATATTATATCTAATAATTAGTTACATTAGTATATATCATATCTAATAAATATCTAGCAAATATCTAGTACAGATATGTGCTACTTTATTTATTTGTGTTTTAAATTATAAAATATATGCTATTAAATAATTATTTTTTTCGTGATTTTAGAGGCAAATTTTACAATTATTAATCAGTTTATGGTAATTTTTTAATTTTAAAAAAAATGCTCTATTGACTAAAAAAATATGAAGAAATAAAAAAATAAACTAAAGATGATTAAAAAAAGCATTTTGATGTGCGTAAATTTTAATCACAAACGACCGATTTACGTCTGAACACAAAACAACGCTTATATTCTTATTTTATTTTTTATTACATTCAAACAGTAGGTAGAGCTAGATTATTTAAAAAAAATACAATAAACTCACAAAAAATGCAAGAGTTACCTCTAAAATCTGGTTGTTACCTCTAAAAATTTTGGTTGGATATTTAAGCCTCAAATCCAAATTTAAGTTTTGCCTGAAAAAAGGTCACGCAATCGTTCCTTATATGCAGTTGAGTCGCTCTCTGATAGGCTCCTCGCTTTCTGAGCACAAACAAGGGAATGGGATCTTCTACAAGCTAATATTCAAAATAATTGGAAGAACTGTCAGAGATTATCTTCTTTGTATGTTTTTATTTAGTTATAAAAATATATATTTTTATATCTAGTATAAACCTTTTAACAACTTATTTATATGACATTAAGGACACTACAATTTTTTTTTTTTTTTTTTTTTTTTTTTTTTTTATTTGGTACATTATTTTGTTACAATTTATGTTTTCCAGTAATGTAGGCCTCACTGGGTGGCTTGCCCGTGCTGAGGCCTTCATTTTATAATATGAAAATCTAAGATAGTAAATTTGAAAAGAAAATAATAAATTTAAAATTAAAAATAAAAATACATAATAATACATTTAAAATTAAAAAATAATACAATGAAAATAATCTTGTGTGTTTGTGAGTGATGTGTGTTTATGTTGGTTTTGTGTGTTACGTGTAGGTTTTATTTTTATTTTATGCTATGACATTTTGGTAATATTGTCTTTTTTGTTGTTTAATCCATTTTGTAATTTTGTGTTTGAATTTATTTTTATTTTCCTCAATTTTAACTTCAATTTTTAGACTGTTGAAAGCTTTTATTGCATGGTATTGGTAGTGTCTTTGTCCAAAGGTTGAATTTACTGTTGGAGTTTTAATGTTTTCTTTGTACGCTTGTCTAACTGGTCTGTTAGTGTTATTTTGTGTGTGTTGAAATTTATTTTTTTTGTTAAAAATGTAGTTTAGTAGTGTTTTAATGTATAATTGGCGTATATCTAGTACGTCACAGCTGTTGAATATTTGGTCTGTATCGGTCAGTCTATGTTTTTTTAGTATTACCTTTAAGATCGTTTTAATAAATAATAATAATTTTAATAATAATAATAATAATTTTAATACATCTAAAACTTATTTTTTACAGTAATTAGGCATAACCCACGAAAAGCAGCAAGGCTTTTAGCTTCCTCAACATCTGTCGGTTGCTCATTAAAAATCTTAAATACTTTAAAATAGGAATTATTTTGGGTTCCCGAAAAATTTGTTTTCGGGAGTCTAAAATCTCCACAGTTTCTCGCAATTATTATTATTTCTTTAAAAATGTTTACATAAAAAAATAATATTTCCTCCAAATATTGCTGTGATTTGTCATATTTTTTAATGATAATTTCGGTCGTGCCCATTACTGTTTTAAGAAGTCGACACTTCACCATTTCACATTTAAAACCATTTTTTGTATATTGTTACATATCTGTACCAGATTACATTTTACTAGTAATTTATTTAACTCTGGGTTTACTTTTTGATATTTTCTTCTGATCCCCTTTCTTTTAATCTCTTAAAAAAATATTTTCTAAAATTTGAATTAACCTTTAAGACACGGTTCCTTATTATTTCCAAATTATATTCGGTCTTATTTCTCAGTGATTACAGTAAAATATTTAATTATTTTTCAAGTGTATTTCTTATTTAGTACTTTATAGCAAATGTGATAACATGGTATAAAAATGTATGTATTTAAAAGTTTTTCTCCGATTTATTGTTTATTCTTTTAGTATATTTTTCTTGACGATTCTAATTTTCTTGTTTTCCCTAAGCTTCTGTAATTTTCGCACAGATGTCCCGGCGCGCCGTCTCTCCGGAAAATATGGTTCCCTTCCTTGCTTAATACCGTTCTGTTTCGCTTGGGGGAAATGTTCACAGATGTCTCTAAAATAAACGTATTTTCACCGCTACCCTTAATTCAAACTTTCCCCGGGTTTGTATAGAGGTCTCTAGCATGAACTTATGTTTCGTGACGATATCAAATTATAGGTGACCGGATAAATCATCAAAATGATAATTCATCACATCTTTAAAAAGTTATATAAAGTCATGGAAAGTGATGAAACAAAAACTTTATTAACTGGGTTAAGTAGGTTAGGTTAGGTTAAAAAAAATAATTTTTTCATCGTTTTTAATGACTATATCACTTTTTAAAAGTGTGTTGAGTAATCACTGTATTGAGTTAGCATGGAACCCAAATTATAATACATAAATCTTTTTATAAGAATACAATCTTCACTGCCCGGCTTCATCCGAGATATGTAGGTACACCCGTTTTTTAAAAATATATTTAATAATCACTTGATAAATATTTAAACAAAAATTACAATGTACTAATATTTCAATGCTATATCTTGTAATGGAAATGACGTGAAAAAGAGCTTTTTAAATACCGTAATAACATTGTTATAAATATAACTTTAAATACTGCATTAAAATACCCACATCTTTTATTGTGTATTATAATATTGATTTAAGTATCACAATATCAAGTTAGGTATTATAATATTAAGGTAAGTGTTTTATAATGTTAAGTTAAGTGTTAAGCATTTTATTGTAAACAAATAAATATGAAAAATGAGAGCATCCGAAATACAATATTGTACTTTAAACAAGTCAGTAAATATATTTTTAAAATGTGAATACCGCAGCAGACTAGAATCCCAATTGCTCCCAATTATCTGTCCGGAGCCAGTGGGACTATGACATCCCCAACTGTGAAACTGAAGGGAGTGTGTAGGGGGAAAAGATGGGAAGCTATGAGGTTGATCTACCCACTTATTACCTGGCACATAACCATTAAACAATTAACACTTCAAAATTCAGATCTGGACTTATTTTTTATATAGATTTTTTTTCTTCGACTGTATTTTGTCTGTTCTTATTTATTACGTTAATCATCTTCTCAATTTCTTCTGAATTGTTTATCCGGGCAAGAATATATTATATTACGCTGGCAACACTGAATATTTGTCATTAAAATGAGATCATTTTTAATTCATTGGTTTTTATGACACCCTTCGTTGCCTTCACCTGTCACTTTTTCCGTTGCCAGAGTTTAAATTTGATGTTTATTAATATTCAACATGTCAAAACTATTTAAAAGATTTATTAAGTATACTTTTTAATTAAATGCTTTTAAATAATAAAAACGTATAAAAAAACCATTAATATCGCAAAAAAAATGTGCCTTTAGAAGTCAGCATTATTGTGTGATATTTTGTACAGTATTCCCGTCGCCTAGGTTGGAAATCATTTATATGCATTGAATCCTTTATTTGAAAACCCATATCTTCGGTATAATTAACTCGTTATAATTAAGACTACCATCTGTCCGGAGTCAGTGAGACTATATCATCATTCCCAATTGGTATATGTATGTGCATATCTCGGGAATATTAACGGTCTGACAATTTGAAATTTGTTAATTAAATGTTTTTTTGCTAATTTCGGAGTCAACCCAACAATTAACGGCTCACAATGTCATTTCCGTCTCGAACTATATTATGTAGTTGTTTCGGGTTACAGATGTGAATAACGGCAACATTGAATAAAGCATTGTAAGTTTTTCAGTACTTGTTGTCCTTGTAATTTAACCAATCTTTTGATTCATAACCTGTATGAATGAACAGTGTTATTTTTTTCTTCAGTGTATTTATTAACCGATTTTATGAAACACTATATTTAAAATAATTTATTGAGGGCTTTATTGTGGTGACCGGATAAATCATCACAATGATAATTCATCAAATCTTTAAAAAGTTATATAAAGTCATGGAAAGTGATGAAACAAAAACTTCATTAACTGGGTTAAGTAGGTTAGGTTCGATTAGGTTAAAAAAATATTTTTTTTATCGTTTCTAATGACTTTATATCACTTTTTAAAAGTGTGTTGAATTGTCACTGTGTTGAGTTATCATGGAACCCTTTATTGTATGGCTTTAAGAAGTAATTCGTTTTACATTAAGAATTGAAGTTCGGTTTGTAGCTTCAATTTTATGGCCCCAGTACACATTTACACGTACTGCATAGAAAATACCTGGAAGTGTATCTAATTTCTTTTTGACTTTCCTGGACCCGAGACAGACCAATGAATATTTAATTTTCAATAAAAAATGTAGATATTTGAAAATATTAAAGCAGCCACCTCTGGTCCCAAAAAACCTGACAAAGCCTTTGACTCTGTGCAGTAACGGGCTGTCCACTTGATATGTTCTCCTATTTTGGCAAACGGATTACAATCTTTAGAGCACAGGAATCGGGTGGTAATGCTGTCCTTGTTCTACTGGTATATCTAGGGACACGCGTCATTGATTTCTTCTGCACCGGTGTCTGAAAAGTGCGCAAACATGCGTCCAACATTTATACACGGCTGATATGTTTCCTCCCTCCTATAACATAGGTTCACTCCTTCTTTTCCACACAAAGATCCTCCACACAGCATCCCTTATTTATATATGGTATACAGATACGTCCACGACATATTTTTATTGTATTAGCTCTTCAGTACATTACCGTAACAAACCGTACAAATATTTTATGAAACACTTTATTTAAAATTATTTATTGAGGGCTTTATTGTATGGCTTTTACAAACATAAATAAAACGAACAATAATTAAAGGAGTAGGCACTTTGGTTAGTTAAATATTACACAATAATATTGGTTACTTAAAATTACAAAGATTCATATCGAATACATTCAGAACTAATTATAGAGATTTTGAAAATGTCGAAAGGGTCTGTGTTTTATGTATTAATTAGCAGTTCGATTAAGGGGCTAGTGGTGTGTTATATAAATAGGCTTTCGTGGTCGAGGGGTAAGGCTATTATCGTCTAGCAAGTCGGAAAACGCCGGTTCAAATACCGTAAAGTTAATTTTATTTGATTAATTTGTGTTATTTCATAATTTATTTATTTAAATTAATATATAGCAGATTTTCAGCACGTTCCAGATTTGTTAGATACTCTTAGTTTCGCCCTGGTGTAAAACCAGCATTCATAATTAAAATGTTGCTTAAAATTAAAATTTCCGCCGTATTTGGTGACCAGATGTGAATAGCCAGGTTCTTCATCATTTTCCTCTTCCCTATCGCCTTCCCCTCCCTCACCTTATACTTTACAACGGTTCCATGATAACTCAACACAGTGACAATTCAACACACTTTTAAAAAGTGATATAAAGTCATTAGAAACGATGAATTTTTTTTTAACCTAACCTAACCTACACAACCTAGTTAATAAAGTTTTTGATTCATCACTTTCCATGACTTTATATAACTTTTTAAAGATGTGATGATTAATCCGGTTACCCTTTACAACATAACTTAATCGGGGATGCCATAATCACACTGCCTCCGGATGGTTGGGAGCAGTTGGGACTCTTGTGGGGTTTCACATAAAAAAATTGTATTATGGTTGGCACAGTGTTAGAGCTGGTGAAGTCGAGTAGATTTAACGGGGACACGTATATTTAAAGCACTTTACATTTGAGCACAGACTCTAAAGTTATTTAGTAATTAATTATTTAATTAATTAACTGTATTTTATTATGTCATATTATTATTATTGTATTTTAATGTCAAATATATAACGTATTTTTAAAGTTATGTTACGTTAAACAACCGTTAAAGGTTTCAAAATCCAGTAAAAGGTCAGCATCATATAATCTAAGCGTTCTGCTAACATTTAAGCGTTTTCTATTCAATTCTCTGTCCCTCGGCGCTCCCGTTTAAACAACCCGTCCCTCTTATTTTTCCCTCACCCTTCTGTCTTTTTCCTCTCAAAGGTTTTGTGCAGACTGAAGGATATAAATTAATAATAACCATCTGTAATCTCCCGGCGGAGAATCGAAGGAAAACAGGGCTGGCAAAACAAATATTGTTTTGAGATGAAATTGTGCATTGGGTATCGATTGAGACGAAGGCAAAGAGGTACTATTGATTAAAAATCATTTGAGTAATTTTGACTGTACTTACGTACTTTTGTCATCGTTAAGGTTCTAAAAAAGTAGTCACGTATCTGATGATTTTACAATCTTCTGATAACGTATTTGGAATGAATACGTCGACATTCTAGTCATTTCAAGCTTTTTTTTCTAATCAAGAAGTTTTTTGAACAGTTGTTAGAATAATTATTTAGTAGTTATTTTAACGATTTAATTATAAGTAATTGATAAGTATGGTTTATACACAAATTTTTGAAAATCGCAGCTTTCAGATTTATCGACGCGTTTAAATTATGACACTATCTTCGTATGGATACACAATTTACTACAATTTCGAAAACTATCATGACATATTTTCTTCAAGATTGCATAGCATCAGATCTGCCTGCTAAGGGCCCAGAAAAAACTATCAGGCTTTGTTCTCAAATAAGGTAGCATATACTAAAATGACTATAATTATTTTTCACCACACAGTAACTTACTTTCAGAACATAATTAGGTATAAAGCGTGTCGTTTAAGTTCCTTTTGCGAACTTTTGTTATCTTAATCATTAATAATTTAGTGGACTTAACGAGTTCCCGGTTATGTTTTAGATGGCATTTTTTTTATTGGCAATTTTTTTTGATACATACAGGTACATATATAATTATACAAAACATAAGACAGTAACAAAAAAATCCCACAAAGGCGAAGCCTGTGCGTGGGCATTATATGTTATGTATTCAAAACAGTGGTGGTTACATTATCTATGGTTTAAAGTTTAAATGAAAAAAGAAATATGAATAAAGAAAAAAATATAGTACATATAGTTGGATTAATATGATTTTACTGGAGTTTTTGCGTATTTAATAAAAAAAGGTTTAAAAGACGTTCACTTTTTTCTTAATGTAGATGGTAATGGCATATTTTAGGTATCGTATTCGTAGTATAAATTATTGAAAAAATCGCTCACTTCCAGATACTTATCACATATCTTTATCAATTTTTTTCATTTACAAATAAAATTTATCTAAAACAGTGATTGTAGAAAGCGCATTTGGCAAAATCGTTAAATTGGCTATTTATAATAACTACACTGGGAAGGATACGTTTAATCGTTTAATGGTTTCATTAAATTCAAATCGCACATTAACATACATCCCTGTTTCAGGGGTTCCATTACTTCTATAGGTCTCCACATCTAGCTAGCTCCGCACCCCTATCCAGTATCCCTGGATATGTGCACTAAGCCCCAGGGTCTGGTACCAGGAGCCAATGAGATTACGAGGATAGATTCCCGTTCTTTGGGCGACGGCGGTTGGCCCGAGCGCCGCGACGCTGAATTCGTTATTGTCGAACAAAGAAACGACGCTTAAATACCCCAGCCATCGGATCTGCTACCCCGACAGTATGTTTTCTGTTTTAAATCGAATTTCGGACAGATTTATTCGCCTTTTTGTTTTTGCCACGTTGTTTCTGTGGTCTAACACGATTCTAAATACACTGCGGCAATTTGTGGATGGCGCCCTTTTAAATAAATGGTTCGCTTTTTATCGTTTTAGTAATCTATTATTTTTAATCTAACGGTTTCTCACTTTAAATATTCAAATCAGGGTTTTTGTGGTTGTAGTTAGCATTATTTCACTGAAACTGCGCTATCCAATTCAAACACATTTGATTAGTAATAACAGTAAGTTTATTTTGAAGTAACATAAAATACGTACACTCAGTACGTCGAGTTCAAGTTTGAAAGATGTTGACAAGTGAAAAAACAGTTCAATAAAAAAAGATTTCACTGCTCCTGATGTTTATTTTATCAGAAGAATTCATTCTCAATAATAGCTAATGCAAATGACGGTTTTGCTAAGTTTTTCATAGAAAATTCTACATTAAGTATTATTCAATATCGAAGCACTTAATGCATCCATGGAATATATTTTTTAATTATTTTTTCTTGCCTTATAAAGTGGATCAATTTCTGATGATGTAATTTAATACCCCCACACCGGATGTCGGAAAATATCTTCTTTCTGTATGGCTTCCCTTGTGCTGTGGATGCCAGTTTCAAAGTGTTCTGCAATATTTAATTTCATTGTATTTCCCTATGTTATTCAATACTGAGGATGTATGAAGTAAAGTCGTTTGTAGTTTAAAAAATCTTTTTCTATGATTATATAATCGCGAAGAAGTACACAAAAAAATTAGTTCCGAGATTGAATCACTTCATACGTACTGTTTTGTTTGTGAGTATAAAACTTAATGAATTCTAAGACTATAATTTATGTAAGTACTTACTACCCATTAAAATACGAAAAATTTCCCTTTCTTATCTCAGATGTTGGATTTCTATACCAAATCGATATTGTAGTGCCATTTTGTTATATGGTCCCGTGTGTGGTATCCTAATTAACTTAAATGATTCTTTTTCATGACTTCAAATTTCCTTTTACCACCGTCATTACAAGCGGAATACCCTGTTTCTGTGATGATGAGGGATTTAGCTAGCAAAGGATTGAACCCATTGTATTAGACCGGTCCGTGGCTGAGTTTTCATCGCCTCTGGATAGCACGTAGGCGTCATTAGTTCAATTCCTCGGCTGGCCAAGTCCTATAAGTAATAGGAGATTTAAAAAATTTTAATCTGTCTTTCTAAGATGTTTTTTATTATGCTAACTTATAACCACCTTGTAACCACTAACTTGTAACACCCTGGCGAGAGGCCACTGCTCAGAATCGAAACGTTTGCTTCAAATGTGCCTAGATCTGAATAACTAGGTTCTTTCCAACTACCCCCTTCATCTACTCCTTCTCTTGCTCCACTTAATTCGGTCATCTGCTAGGCGCTCAAAATCACTAAAACCTATCCTCCATAGTTTTCCTTTCGTTGTATAACGTCGTTTGTCGTATTCAAGAAACACAATATCAATTTATTCAGATATGCCATCTTGCTTCCCCGCCATAGTCGAGGAGAAAAGCTGTACAATATATTTATAAAAATAAGTCTAAATATATTCTGCACACGTTCATACGACGACAGCAGAACAAATTAGTATCATATTTCTTCTACCTTTGTATGGGACGACGCTGGCGCTGTAATGATAAAATAATAATTAATTATTATTGCTCGTGTAATTTTTTTGTTGAATATTTTGATCGCATCAATATTTTCAATTTAGGCGGCGAGTTCGGGTACCTTGCCCAGGTAGTTTGCCCAGGGAACCATTTATTGGATAATCAACACCTTTGCCATAGGTCACTCCAAATGGTTCACTGCGTTTGGTGATTTAGCAGAGATGCCTGGGCTCATCGGGTGAGGTGTGTTCAGGATGTGCCTGCCCACCAGCTGCGTGGCGTGCCAGATCGGGAGAGGCTGGTTTGGGGCGACCCTTTGACCCCTCCAACTGGTCCAATTATATTAATTTCCTCAAAAACACATGTTTTTTCCTTCTTGTTGCTTCAAGTTGAGTTTCAATAAAATTACGAAACCTGGCCGAAGGAAAAGTTATTAAAAAAAAAAACTTTAGTTGACAACATACCACCGAATTAATATTACAGTCCTGAGCATTGTGAAATGGTGGAAGTGTTTTTTGTTTTGGGGATATTTAAGCTTAACGATAATTTATTGGAGGCTCAGTTTTATTGATGAACAATACCGTAGGGATTCATCTTCATTGTCAGAGTTGTGTTGCGGTCTATCATCTCTGCCTACCCCTCGGGGGAAATAGCGTGATACTTAGTTAGTTGACAAGTTCTGCTGTGTTATTATCATCATTATTATTACTAGTGACAGCTATTTCGCCTTCGTGTTATCAAACTGCCAAACTGCTGTAATGATTTAAAATGTAACCGATACAAATATTTTATGTGCTTGTCCGTGTACCCGAAGTAAGGTATTTTTTATAATTTCTTTTGAAAAAAATAATCAAACATTATTTCTTGAGCAGATCATCAATTTGATTGACTTGTCAGGGAGTTGTAGCAGAAACGACATATTAACATAGGACAAAGAATGACGCTCTATGCTATTCTCATTTGGAATAGGTAATAATAGGATTAATTAATTTAATTAATTTATTGGACAATTTGTATTTTTTGCGATATTTTGAGATTTTTTGAGATGACCTCAAGGGCGCTTTATAGTTGATGCAGGTAAAATGAAGAACAGAAACAGGTGACACGAAGATAGAAGATGGAGACTGCAGCAAGAATCCTAGGTGGTGAAGAAACTGGACCAGCTGCTGCAGCTGGTCATATCCAGTCTCTATTAATGATAATAATAATATTTGGATGATTTGTATAGCGCTGTTTTTGTGCAAAATCACCTCATCTCTTTTAGTCTCTTCTAGTCACTTCTTATTCATGTCACTTACTGCATCTTCTCGACCCTTTTAGGTTCGTCTTGTTTCTTCTTGTTTCTTTTAGTCTCTCTTAGCCCTCGTTGTTGGGGCTGAGCAGCATCATAATATATAAAACGATTGAATAAAACTCAAATGCATCAAATTACCATATTAAACGTCCCCATAACGAAACAGTTCGACGTTCCGAGAATTCAATCACATAACCACATAATCACAAAACCAGAGCAAAGCAAATAGACTAGCTAAATATACCATCTTGTAATACTACCGTTGGACAAAGAAGCTTTGAATTTTTATATTTAAAGTTGTATAACAAACTCCCACCCAGTATCAAACAATCTTGGCTAAAGGCTCCTTGACAAGCGTTAAAAAAGAAGATTGTTTGAAATAGAGATTATGTAAATACGAATGTTAGATGGAGGGCGCTAGTACTAAAAAAACGATAATACGTAATTAAGCGATAATTGTGAAAATATTTAACAAAAAAACGTCTTAGTTACATTTAAAGATACATTGTAAGTTTTTTTTAGTTCATGACATGTTCATTCATTTAAAATGTTAAATAACAGAACGAAAAGTGAGGAAATAATTTTCGGATTTTTGCTATTTTTTCGAGGGATTTCATGTGATTACCGTTTCGGCTCTACAAATGTATAGAAATTATCTTTAAAAATAACTATTTATTTTTAGGTACTGAAAAACTTAAAGTGTTCAAGATAAAATATGTTATAAATTAGATTTAAACGGTGAATTTTTTTTATATATGCAGATGACACTGCAATTTTCTACTGGGGTAAAGATTTAAATATCTTACTAGAAAATGAACAGAGAGACTTAGACAAAATTAACAGTTGGCTCCAATCAAATATCCTAACAATGAATGTTAAAAAAACAGGATACATGATTTTAAACTCAACCCATAAAATCATTCCTCCTCATCTACCATTAAAAATTGAATATAACAACCAGCAAATCCTGATACAGGAGAAATATCTTGGGCTGTGCATTGATAAACACTTAACATTTAAACAGCATATTCAAGATATTAAAGATAAAATCACCCCCTTAATTATCGTATTTAGGCGGATATCATATCTGTTACCAAATAAAATTAAAATAGGTCTATATTATAGCCTCGTACATTCACATTTAAACTACTTGATTGAAATATGGGAAAATGCATATGAAACATATACTACAGGTAACACAAAACAAAGTAATCAAAAAGCTATTTCATTTCAAACCTAGAAAATCCACAAAAATTATATATGTAAACAAAACTATTAACATTAAGAAAATTATATGAAAATAATACGTGTCTATACAAAATAAATAATAAACTCATACATACAAATACAGAACTCATTAAAACGTCCCAAGTACACACACACTTTACACGGCAACACTATAACATAAATTTAAACACCATACATACTTATTATGGCAAGCAATCCATTAGTTACAAGGGGAGCAACATATATAATTGCCTCCAAGACGAAATGTGTATGTACATTTTAAAAAAAATTGTTCAGTTATATGCTTAATCAACAAAACACTGAAAGTGAATAATATCGTTGTGTAATATATTTATGTGTAATGTATTCGTTATTTCTAGTTAAATAAGTGAAAATGTAATTTTATTTTTTCTAGAATAAAAAATAAAAATAAATCGGTATTTATTCGGAATGCGGGGGCTTCAGAAATTATCGGACAAAACAAATTATGAGTATTTCAAAAACATCGTCGTAAAAGTTACTGAAAAACCATGCCCAGATCATATATAATACCATATATATAACCTTACTACCGCTACTTTCTACCCGGAGAACTATTACTGATATCCTCAAATTTGAAGTATTATTAAAATTCGTGTCCCTGTTAAATCAACTAGACCTCACCATCTTTTCCTTTGTGAAAACCATAGAACTAACTATTCGTTTCACTCCCCACTATCGCGATTTTAACGAACTCCAATACATATATAGTCCTTTTCGATATATTTAAAACATCTCCATGCTACATCAAAGCAAACATAATTAGTTGTTAACGTAACTGACATGTGTCTGTATTATGTTTGTAAAATGGCAAGTATTTATTGTACTGATATGTTATTTCTGTATGATGTTTTGTAAATTTTCGACATGTATAATTTTTGTAAAAGCCTTAAGTCAAATAATAAAAATATTAAGTCTCTCGCCAAAACCTTTATAGCTTCTTAAAATTTGAAAACAATAATAAAGTAAGCAATAAAAAAATAACAATAAATTGGTGACATTAATTTTCTTTCAAATCTGCATAGGCTACATTTCTATGGATTATGTTTTCAGCAGGTAAATCCATTAACTTGATTAAGCTATAGCTTGATGTCATCCATGCTTCGATATTATTTCTGCAAACAATTCTGGACGCCCTTCTGTACTGTATTGCATGTACTTGAAATGCTGACACACGGTGAACTGATATCTGTTTGATCGCCTGTCATACGTCTCCCGGTCGTATTGATCACGCTGTCTGCTGCGACCGAAAGCTCGTGCAATGTACTCTCACGTTGTTACAAACCTCTGTCATTAATCCACAATACAGTGTAAAATAAAAAAGATACATTTAAAAATGACAGGAGGATATGGTCGAATTAGTTAAGTTGTCAGAGCATTACCCCGGATAGGCAGAGGTCCTGGGTTCAATTCCCAGGTGCGACCGTTTCTTGTTTGTTTCACATTTTTAGTTTGAGAGTGGTTTATATTGTCTTTAATGATTAAAATAAATCTTTTCAAAAACAAAATGTCTAGAAATTTTTAGGGTGCATAATCCGGGGAAAATTTCCAAAGCAACCGCAATGGGCCTTTTTCGCCCTTTGCCCCCCTCTTCCAACCTTCCAGGAGAGGGGGTCAGGCGACAGATCCCGTACAAAGAAATGATTTTCCGCGGCAGTTTCCAATTGACCTGACCCCTCTTCTGAGGAAGATTATAGCGTAGTTTGACACCTCAACATATAATCTGCATAGGCTACTCCCAAATAAATGATTATGCCTGTAGCTTAATGTATCTAAGCCTATATATATATATTTATCGATAGATGTGTTAACTGCGCCAACAACTGCGCCAAATCCCGATTGTCTAGGAACGATATTTTTGTAATTTAACTAACTTCTGTAATGTCATCCAATTTCATGTAATTGACAACGAGTCTATCTGCCGAGTTTCAGCTCGATCAAAAGTCGGGACCAAAATTCCACTTCTAAGATTTTCATTCACGTAAACCAAATCGATATTCAAATGTAGGTATTTATTTAGGAAGGGGTTTTTTTTTTAAACAAAAGTGATCAACTCAATTGAGAAATCAATTCTCGTGTTTGAATTGGGGCGCTAGTGTCATTATTGTTAATAAGTTACCAAGAAATTATGTTATTTGATGTTCCTGTATAATAAACTGTAGTGGGAGTGATATCTACTTACTAATGCAATCGCCACTACATTCTTGGTCGCGAGGTAAGGAGAAAAGAAACAACTATTTGGAAACGCTTGAGTTTATTACGCGATTACAAATGTTCGACACGAAAATTATTCAGAAAGATTTTATGAGGAATTAAGAACTAGTAACACCGTGTCAACCTAATGAATCGCTCAGCCAGAATGAATCGAGTTTGTGTGCGGGCAAGTGATTTGAGTCCGTTGTGACATGTAAAGCGGTGTTGCCAGGAAATAAATGTTGCATGCGAGAAAAAATAAATTTAGTCGATCTGTGTAGTTCTTTCTCAATTCTCCTTAAATCGCGTAATATTGAACCTTAATAGTAAACTTAAATAACGTAATAGTTAGTAAAACCCACAAAACAGAAAAAATAATATTATACTTTTATCATAATAGTAACTCTACAAAACAGAAAAAATATAATTAAAAGTCAGTCTATAAAATATGGTTGTAATATTTTTTTAAAAGTTAATCCTATAGTTGTGATTAGAGATGATTAGAACTGACAATTTTTGTAAGAAGCGAATGTTAATAATAAAGTGAAAAATGTTCGGCATCTTTAATTTCTTCACATTGGTGTAATAGAGATTCAAATTAAGTGTAGTTTATATAAAAATAAATAAATAAATTAGACTAAAATTAATTGTTATTAAACCCGTATTTTGATTTGCCGTCAATTTCCCTAGCTTTCGATATTCTTACTTTTCACGCAAAATACAACGTGACAGTTTACGAACACTTCATCCATCACGTTCGATTTCTGTTAAAAGCGAAATGGGTTTCAAATTACATCAATGGATTCAAATGGTATATTTTCGTCTGCGTTCATTTGCTTAAGCGAATATTCGAGGCGTTTGAAACCCTTTATGAATCGCTGTTGCCTTCCCTCCCAAATGAATATAATGTAAATTCACATCAAAGTGAAGATGTGTTTTTTTTTGCTATACCTTTTTTGCCATTCAAATCGATAGCGCTGGAATCAGCGCCACGAAATCATACGACTTCAAGAAGAAACACAAGTGCTCGAATTCAGTGTTTGGTTAGCGAAATTTATGCCCGCACTCGCCGAGGATTTCGAATCATATATTAAGTCCCTACCTTTACACTGAAATAGAATAGACTAGGAATTTCTTTATCCCGATTAGATTCTCTTCTGTAAACCTACCAACTGGGGTGAGCCCTTTTATTTGAATACCGTACGAGAGTGCCAACTGCTCCTAATTGTCCGGAGCCAGCGGGACTCTGGCATCCCCAATCGGGATGTGTTGTGTTGCTGAAAGGTATCGTGAAGAGAAGGAGATGAGAGAGACGAATGTTGGGAAGTACTTGGCTTAACAGATCTGGCAACCAAACACGGCTAAAGCCGAATCTGACTAGCGGTCTTTCAGCAAAGGAATGCTGAGAGTAGTTATCTATTAGTAAAATGTTTTTTGTCTAGGATATTACATTATAGATGTTAAAAAAAATTCTTATGGAGACTTATCTTTTGGACAAGTAATGCGGCCTGTTCAGAACATTGGCGGTCAAGATGGCCGTTGATTCTGTTCAACATCATTTCTTGCAAAGATAGATGTTTATTTATTTACTCAATTTCTTACCTCTAATAAGATGTGATTTCCAAATGTTTCTTTTAGTCCTTCTGATAAATTTCCCTCAGCATTCTATTAATTTATTACATTTGTTCACAGCCAAAAGCACAAAGTTATCCAGTACAAAGTACAAAGCATATAATACGATCTGAAAAACTGTAGCAATGAACGAAAATAATGGTAGGTAGCTAGCTACAAATTAGCTACACCTGAATAAAGCTATAACAGATTGTGAGGCTATATTCAAAAGAAGTTCTATATTAATTTTCAATCCATGTTCGGACTTGGTATTTCATCCTCTCTGTATACTCTGCGAGATTAGTTGACCTCCATTGGTTTTTTATGTGAGATTTTGTTAATGCTACCTATACAGGATCATTATTTTATTAACGAGTCGGGTCTTCTTAGATATCAGACTTTTCACTTTCTTCTTTTTGGCTCGGGGTAAATCCAATTCAGTATTATCCGAAGGGGCCAGCTTAAATAAAACTTTCAGTATTTATCTTGCCCAAGTGGAGGCATTTCTCTGAATTGAGGGTTTCAAGATTTCACGTTTTTAGCATTTTCCATTATTTGTATGGACTAAAAATGTTCTAAAAGATTTCTTTGTAAATTCAAACAAAGTTTTTTCTAGTCGCTTTATTAAACACCCTTCGAAAAAACAGTTTAGAATTATTCCAGTAATGTACGGAGGTATTAGAAATACTTCATTTGATGTGCCCTTTTACCAGGTTTTACAAATTTGAATTTAAAACTGTAATTTTTGCATAATTGGGTTTGGCGTGGTGCTTTCCTTTATTATAATTCCCGCCTTAACCATTTGGGCGGCCGTTTGCTGGGCGGAAGTGGTTAAAGGCGGATTATGTTTTTATCAGGAGGTTTTCTTTATTTTTCTGTACTTCTACGCTTCTTTCATTTTCGAAGTTTTAAAATGTTTTGTCTATGGAAATACCGGAATCCCAACTGTTCCCAACCGTCTAGAGCCTGCGAGACTATGGCATCCCTGATTAGGGTATGTTTTGAGGCTGATTGAAATTTTGAAGAGAATGAGATTTTGAAAAGGATAGTTTGAAAGTTCCTGGCTATTCAAATCTACACACCAGAATTGTGGTCTTTCACCATGGCGATATTGTTTATATAAATGGGTAGATTTGTTTATATAAATATTTGATTTTTTTGTTCTTCTTATTGAGTGTGTGAGGGGCTATGCTTTGTGCAGTACATTTATTTTACTGTACACCGTTATTTAATAAATTAAAAAAATATTATTTGTTATTTATTTTATTGTTAACCCTCTATCTGTTGCGTACATTATAAATAAAATAAATACACGACACGCCACATTTTCAATAGGAAGTCCCAATATCTAAAATTCTCACGATCGAACGTACTCTTCGCTTTCGTTGCTATGCGTTTAGGTACACTGTATCGGCACTACGCGAGAGAGTGATAGAACCAATGACGTTACAATATATATAGACGCGTTGTAGAACTCTCAAAGTGGCAAGCAAAGGAGGCGTCAATTGTCGTGCTGTCGATTTTGTAGTTTTAGTACTAAACGCGTCGCGTGAGGTCGAATTACGAACCCTCTACCGCTGCTGTGCGTAACATATCAAGTTATTTTTTTTCATTTTCACTATGTTGTTTTCGTTCTTTAATTTTTTAAGTGATGTTAGTTAGTATTATTATTTTTTTTTTGTACTTAGTTTACATTATCTATCTGTATACTTTTAATCTGTGCTTTTTAAATTTTCTTTTTCTGTTAACTTTATGTTTTTCTTTTTCAGGTTTTTTTTTTGTATTTAATATTGAAGTACTATTTTTATATTTATTTAATTTTATGTGGAAACTTTACTAGTTCATACAACCATGTTATGCTGCGTATACATTTGCAAGCCGACCCTCGAATTATGGCAAAAGGAACGAAGCAACCGCAAGCCGCGTTTCGTGCCATTATGTCAAATGCGAATACATTTGCGAGCCAAAGGCAAGCGGCGTTTCGTGCCATTTGCTGTTGCTTCGTTCCTTTCCCATAATTCGAGGCTTAGCTCGCGTTTCGGCTCGCCAATGTATTCCCGTCATTATATGTAATTTTTGTAAAAATAAAATATTTTTATAAAAAAAATACAAATATTTCGATTTTTACCTGAAAATTTTCAGCTCTATTAGACAAAGTGATATAGCGTACGTAGTAACACATAAATATAAGGTTGTCCTAGGATTGTAGGTGGTCTCATACAGCATTCCGTATTCGTCCTAGTGTAAGCGAGTAAGCACAAATTGTCATCTCAGTCACACCCATGATGCAGAATGTAGTATTCGACGCAACTTTTAAGTAAGAAAATACCGACGGTCATATCGTTTATTTCGTTCATACATACTGAAAACATTAGAGCGTTTCTTACTTGCGACATTTTTTCTTAATTTTATGAGACAATTACAAGTCTAGATGTATTTTATTTTAAATACATAAACGGCTATACTGCCTTTTATAAATAAACATATAACAGAGTACAAAAGTAAGAAAAATAATATCATTACATAATAATAGTTTTAAACTCAAAAATAAAATACAATTATTTTGTGTATCACAACCAAAAATAACAAAAAAAGAACAATGAGAAATATCATCATTTTATTTCAACATGTCCATATTGCGTATATAAAGTTACATTATGGAAAAATAATTTTTGAATGCATGTTTATATTGCGCTAATTTTAAGAAATAAATGTCGCCGATGTTAGCATGTTCATTTCCCAAAATGTGTAATCGACTGATTGGTGAGTAATAATGTGATAATGTGTGTGTGTTATTATAGTAGAACGGTAGAGTCAGTCTATTGTTAGCGCGACCAGTATTGTAACATCATTAGATATAACCAAGAATCTAATTATTTTCCTCTAAACGTTGTATGGTTTTTCGAAGTTAGCAACTTAAAATATGAAGTCTTAAATATTCCATATTGATTACAAACCATCATTAGTTTATAATCTGTTTCGCAAAGTGCCGAGATTCGAAAATTGACGGAGAAACCGGTGTGTAGCTGCGACACACTATGCATTACATAATAAACTCGAATGTTGCTTTTTCTAACGTTCATAACGATACTATATTTTTTTACAATAATCCCACACAAGTGGCCTTCAGGATAATAATTTTTCTCGGGGCCCTTGTCATCTTTTGGGATGCTGCGTGGAGGGTATTTTTTTCCAGGAGTGTCAGACATATGAAAATATCCCTCCCACTGCGGCGCAAGGCGATGGGTCGAGACCGGTTGGAGAGGTCAGAAGGTCACCCCAAACCAGCCTCTCCCGATTTGGCACGCCACGCAGCTGATGGGCAGGCGCATCTTGAACACACCTCACCCGATGAACCCACGCACCCCTGCTAAATCACCAAACGTAGCGAACCACCTGGGGTGACTTGTGGCAGAGGTGTTGGTTATCCACAGGCACTCCCAGAAATTATTAATGTTTAATTTGTAATTTTAAATACTGCACTTAGTTTTTTTGCCATATATTATGTGATTTTTATATTAGTACATGTGTAGCCACTGTACATATTATGGCATTTGCATTTTGAAAATTTAATTTATAAGTCAATAAAAGATATTTCAGGTTGATTATAAGTTTAAGCAACAACATGAATGTAATATCCACTTTTTATCCTTTCTAGATGAAATAAGTAATGAAAATTTAAAATGTAAACATCTGTTAACAAAGTGAGTAATTTAGATAAATGCTTTACAAAAGACGTAATTGTTTTGACTTAAAACTGCCCTTAACACATATGCGCTCTAGGCCACCGTATGTACTTTATTAAGTAAAATTAAGTTACTCATAGCAAAATTATTAAACGCCATTTTGTATGTTGCGTTTTGTATTAACCTCATAAGGGCTTCATTTTTTGTTTTTTTTTTTTTTTTAATGAGAATACTTTACAAAATTGTTTCAGACTCTCTGAAATTTGTAGGACTTTGGTATTCCAAATTAGGGTATATTGTGTGACTTAAGGGAGAGGAGAATAAAAAATTTGGGACAGAGGAAAGTTATAAAATACATGGCTATTATTCAAATCTATCCAATAAATGCACCGCGATACTGGGAATATCTACTATTCTTCTCATTATAAGCAAAGTGGCCCGGCGAAGATGCTTTACATTTGTCTGTATATATTGTATATATCATCATAGTACACAACTGAGAAAGCGTGTTCCTTCGAGTATACGTGTTATCCGCACTCTTTTGTGTACCTCGATTTGTTCCTTCTCCTGTTCTATTATAACATCCCACTTGTTCGTTGTTTTCCATTATCAGCATTCCAAGATTCCCCGAGCAGATTCCGCCGAATACATTGCACCTTGCTAAAATCCAATTTGCGGGTCCTCCATTGTTGCCGAACTTGGGCCCGAACTTAATACAAAAGTTTGCGCCAAGTTTCGAGGGATCGATTATGCGCGGAGCTGCTGGGCTAGTCAGGGAACAGTGTTCAGTGCTAACTCCGGCCCAACTAGGATTGTATTGCTTTTTGCAATGAAAACAGTGAGAGCGAGCGCTGACTTTGGAAGAACCACAAAAATCTATTCACTTTGCAGTAGTTAAGTGAAGTTTTAAAAAAAAAATCAGCGGGCGTTGGGCTTACTGGTTTTCTAGCTCCATTTAAAATAAAAGTTATTTCTATTGTTCGACTTTAGATTGATTACACCGTTACATATAAGTTGTATTGTGGACGTGTTCGTGTGTCTTAATCAAACCGATAATCAAATTGGCCGGTCTGAAAGGTCTCTAAATTGACAACGTTGGTTTTCCTTAATGGGTTACACCACATTGGCGCTCGGAAAAATAGGTATAAAAAGTTTGACGCAAAATAATTTTCATATTCCACATATACATCGTAGTTGTATGAATAATTTGAAATAATCTATGTAAATGTTCGTTTGTTCAAAATCTTAAATCTCCGAAAGTTCTTCACCGATTGCTTTGAAATTTTGACACAACGTTGCATTGTAATACGCGTGTGTTTTAATATACCTAGTAGTGGCCCCTGGCAGACGTTGTCCTGCCACAGACCGCCTTTTATATAGACCGCATTTTATATATACCTCATTTTAGGGGGACTGCCTTTTATCTGTTGTCGGATATTTTATGCATTTGATTAGAATACATCAAAGTAGATAGTGGAAGAGAATAGTAGAAGTTGAAAACGCCCGCGGATGACATGACACGATCAAGTGAACCAAAAACTGAAAAGTAAACTTTTCAATTACTTACAAAAATATTATTTCCACCTTAAAATGCCTTAAAATGCCCTTCCTATATATATATATAATTTTTTTAATGATTTTACCCAACGTCTCATAACTACTTACGAGAAATTTATGTCCTTTGTAGCATATAAGTTGATTTACGAAAATAAAATTGCTGCAGAGATAAAATGCGAACGTTGATGGCCAAGTTATATTTACTCATTCCATATTTTTACTGATTCATCTTTCGTCTTGCTAAAACGTTTTTAGCCAAACCTATTGAAACTCCACAAAGATTTGTATCTGGTGATTCAAGACATTTGTATGAGGGTTTACATTGGGATTTCTCCGGATTGGATGAAGACCGAAGAGGTATGTTTAAAGGCTCTAGAGTTCTAGAGGCATTCACAAAACGGCGTATTCCTCGCTTTATTTGCGATCCAACTCATTTTATGGTCTCCGGATACTTATGGCAGGCTTTTTACGAGGGAATTTGCTTGTTTCGGCCGTTTCTTTTTTATCAGATTGAATGTGATAGCGGCAGGTACGGACGGGAAATATGGAAAACGTGGGTTCGGTTCCTTACAGACTATAAATTCCTCCAGTTACTCGACGATATCGTCTTGGGAATATATTTTTTGCTGGCGTAAATCTGCGTTATTATGCCCTCTGTTGGCGATTTTTTTTTCCGTAAAGTGGGAGTTGAGACATATCAGAAAATTCTTTATTTTACATCTCTAAATGTTGATTAACTAACTCCCGTTTCAAAGACCTTTGTGGGGTAATGGTTTGCTTATTTGATTTTTTTATTTTTTATTTTTTTTATTATCCAGATATATTATTTATTTAAATAAATTGTATACTGTCCACCACGCTAGGAATTCACCTGTGCTGTTGAGGACACTGAGTTTTAAGGTAAAAATATATATTTTTTAAACAATATAATATCAAAAAAATCTATCTATTTAAATAAAGGAGAGTATCGGGACGGCGGGCGGCGTATATTTTGATTTATATACAAATCTACAGCTGTATTCAGAGACTGATAAAATTTTTGCACACTATTTCTTCAAAACAAGAGAAAGAAAGTTCACACTGTCTACATAAGATTTCTAAAAAGTTTGCGTAAAGTCCGGCCAACGCCGGGGACTTCAGTTACTCAAAGATATTAAATATTAGAGCGGTACAATTTGGGATGGTCCGATGTTCTAGACGTTCTGTAGGGAACCCACTTGCACAGCGCGGGTGTAAACTGTGCGCCCTAGAGTTTATGTTTAGATTTGCGGAATTCAATACTTCGTTTGCGTTGTGATCAATGATGTATTTACTATTGTACAGGGATGAAATTTCAACACAATAAATTAATAATCATCATTTATCACAATCGATATTTTCAAGTGTTGATTGATTTAGTGGAAAACTTAAAAATAATTATTTAAAAAAAAAAAACAATTAATAATTGGAAATATCAAAGCATTTTAACGCAATAGTATATCGACTTTTTTCAAAGGTAAATTAATTCTTTTCACCGGTAACTGTGGCCTAGGTTTCACTCCCTGAGGAAAAATATGGTTATTTTGATTTTTTCTGAGCAAACATTCAGTGAATTTGACTTCATTTGTGGGTAGATTAAGGACGGGTTGTTTCGGAGAATCTGAACAATTCATCAAATTTCAACGTTCATTTTCAAGTTCTGTGAAAGATTTATTCAAGTTCTGTTTTTATATCATTGTAGGCTAGTTGCTTGACAAAACTGAAATAAAAACAGAACTTGAAAAAATCTTTCACAGAACTTGAAAATGAACGTTGAAATTTGATGAATTGTTCAGATTCTCCGAAACAACCCGTCCTTAGTGTTGTGTCACAACACGGTCAAGGTCACCCTCTGTTACTTTGTCTAGTTTTTAACTACTTTAACAAGAGTCCACACAAACTAAATGAAATTATAATGATTACTTAAACAAAAAATTATGATTACTTATTTAAAAAAATCATATTTTTTTCTGACCGGCACCTTTTCTGAGCATCTGATCGGCAATCAAAAGGCTGCGGGTTCAAGTCCCGTCGGCGGCATGTATTCGTATTTTTTCTATTTATATGGGTGTTTCAGGTTAATAATTATTGCTGAAAAATAATATGTTATTCTTTGTGCTATGCATAAAAACCTTGTCTCGTAAACATTAATTTATCATTAAAAATAAAAAAAATAAATCTGCATTTTCAACTTCTAAAGATTTTTTATTTTTACGAATTTCTTTATTTAAAATACCTGAAATTCTCGTAGCAAATAACGTTAATAAGCATGCCCCGAAAATACCTGCAATTAAGTAAAATGTTAATTATTCTCCTGAGGGGTTTCAGTAATTGGTTCAACGATGTATAATTAGTGGTCCTTTGATACTGATCACGTTTAATTTCTTAAAGCTTTCCTAAAAACAGATAAGTATTACAATCAAAGAGCTTTCGCCGGTCGAACCAGAACCACCTCAACCAGAGCCGGGACACAGAATCTAGTTTGATTGATAAAATTAAATGGTATTGGATCATACAGTGTTCTGGCCTGAGTTGAGGTGGCTTCACGCGAACAACCAGTCGGTTGCACAAAAGTTTGGGGACTCAAAAAATGACCGTAATAAATTGATTTCTTTTATTACCTACTACTATATTTCTTATAAGATATTTTCTGCTAGATATTTCAATTATCGGCCTGGTGGTGAAAGACTGTCAATAAAACTGTGGCTTGCTTCTAAAAGGGCCAATGTGTAAGTTCTTAATTTTGTTGTGCAATTTCGCATGCAATTGTTCTGAATTCTAAAAGAATCTTTCGATTTCAAGAAAGGATTTTTTCATTTTTGGGGCTCTACGTTTCACTGAAAAATTCCCTTTTTTATGACAAATTATTATAAGCAATAATTACTTGCCCGATGTATCCATATATATTGAAAATATCTCCCGAGTAAAAACAGATGCCGCCGACTGTTATACTTTGTACCATGCACAAAAAAAACATGTCTTATAAACATTAGTTTGTCATTAAAAAAATAACGCTTTTTTATTGTTTAATAATTTAAAAAATATATTAATCATATATTATATATACTTTACTGGTTTACTTATATAAAAATAGATATTTTTAAAGTTTACAAACGGTGTTCAATCAAAAAATAAATATATTATGATCATCTCTCTAATTTTTTTTTGATAGGCAATAATAGGCTAATTTATATTGCGCTGTTTTCGTGAAAAATAACCTCATGGATGCTGTACAAATATATTTATTAAATAAATGCAAACAAATTATAAATACTTCAAGCTTCGTAAAACCTACAATTTTAATATTTCGTGGTTTGCGCAAGTATATTATATTATGATGGTATTTTTTATTACGTAACTGGTAAAATAAATACTTATTTTACGATATGAAACTATCTTCAAGAACTCAAGTATTCGAATAAATTGTTCAGAATTCCTAAAAGCTAAAAGATGTACACAAATTCGTCTGGGGCAAAGAAAAGCCATCTATTCGTTTTTACTTCGTGTTTTATTAGATATTTGCTTGGAGTTTTATTAGAAACATAGGGACATTTTATTTCCCGGAGAGATGACACTCTCTTCCGCCATTGGCTTCTTCTTGCGAGAGATATTTCGAGTCGCTTTCTCCTGAAATGAAAACAACATTATTTATTGGTTTTCGCCCTCTGACGCAGTTATCGGTCAATCATATAAATTGGTATAATGGGATACAGAAAAATAGGCAAAGTTCACTGATTTTGATAAGATATTTTTAGGGTTTTTAGATGAAAGGTTTTTGGTTTTTTTTTGTTGGGAATATTGAAGTATTATATACACACCTAAGGTCCCGACCCCGAGACAAATGGCGCCTAGGGCAGCTTAAGCTTGGCTATTTTCCACGTAGAATAATAACAAATGGCTTTTCGAGTGGCAACGATCAGCAAACTCTATGAAATATCCTTTATTCTATCCGTTTATATTTATGTATTATATACGAGATACACAGAGAAGCTCGCTAGTGTCTCCGCTTGTTCGATCTTAGACTCAATGTCGTGGCGTGAGGTTGTGGGTACGATTTCTGCACTGCGTTATAATCTTGTTAGCCCCTCGGACCTGTCATCTAATATTCTCGCTTGTTATTCAATTCCAATAGATTCTCTTTTTTTAACGTATCTCTATAAGACTTTAATATTTTAATCAGACTTACAATTTTGAACACAAACTTACCTGAACTAATGTTTATAAAATCGCTTATCGATGTTTTTTTTCTTTTAAACCGTGGAACACCAGACCCTTTTTGAGTAAAATCAAAAACGAACTCTAAACTGTTTCAAGTGCATGCAATTCTGTTAAAAAAAATATTCACTTTCTCATGGTATACAGGTTTAAATTGCACATAAAAAAATTCCAGTTAAGGTGAAATTCCAACAAGCAGCACATGAACGGTTTGTCGGCGGTAAAAAATTCTTCTCACTGTTTTCTAGACCGTTTTCCAGAGGTTAAACTTGATTAAACCACTTTATCCGAAACTAAAACACATTTAGTCAGACAAACATATTATAAAAATTCCCTTTTTTGTTCGTTCTATTTTAAATTAGTTTTAATTTTAAAAATTGACAATCCTCGACGGGGTCAACTGTTTGGCGGTTTTTTGTTTTATAGATTTAAAAAAAATCTATACCGGAGCGTCTATGGTAAACTTTTAAATGCAAAGAGAAAGCTTTGTGCTCTCTCTTTCTAAATTTAGATGTCTGATCATAATAGTAAAGGAGAGGCGTTTTTCGAGAATGTTTCGTTTGATGATATACTCCGGTATAGATTTTTTAAAAATCTATACCGGAGCGTCTATGGTAAACTTTTAAATGAAAATAGAAAGCTTTGTGCTCTCACTTTCTAAATTTAGATGTCTGATCATAATAGTAAAGGAAAGGCGTTTTTCGAGAATGTGTCGTTTGATGATATACTCGTATATATATATAAAGCACTAAATGTGGTTGTAATATGGATGCTTTAATTTATTTTGCGAGCACTGTCAATACCATACGTTCCAATGTTCATACCGTATTTCATTATTCACTGTACATTACGCTTACATTTCGATTAACCACACCCGTAATACTGTCCTACGTGGTTTTAACACACATTCGCCCCGGGAATCTCATTTCTACCATATACAGCCTTTTCCCGCCGTAACTCAATCAGTTTCGTTCCTCATAGCAATAATACATCACGGATGATTATTTGTTAACTTTTTATTAGCGATTTCCGCCTTCAGTCATTCAATAATATAGTTTCCTGCATTCACCCTTTCTTCGTTATCCTTATCAGCCTTTCCGTGCATGACTGCCTTACACAAGGATTGGAATTCCAATTCAAATATGAACTGCTAGCCATGTCTGTGCTTTTGACTTGACTGAAAATTTGCTTTGAATTTGGTGTCGTTTTCAAAATTCGATCTGATTGTACTAATAATTCAGACAAGTGATAAAGTAGGTACATTTTAACATAACATTATTTTTGATCAAATTTGATAAGAATTACGTTCATCCTCATACAAATTCGTATATATGTATTGCTAGCTTTATCTGTCTAGTACGATAACCTACCCTTACGTAACCGTGCTAATATCCGTAGCAAAGTTGTACCAAAGTGTTATTGTGCGAGATGAGAAATACGAACGCCCTACTTGAGATATGTTACCCTGGCAATCTGTCGTGATATGAAATACTTTGTGATAAGCATTATGGTAATTCCTCCATCCAACATACACATACATAGTATACCATATGTACCTACATACATACATATCATATTTATACATGTGTGGAGGCAATGTGCGAGGCGTGAATCATAACGGCACTTTCACGTTTTCCGCCACTTTTCCTCTGACGCGCTGGGATGCGATTTGGCGAGATTTACATTTAAGAGGAATTATCGATCGAACTGGCTTCAAACACTATTGGTTCATTTGAATTTAATATGACTTGGTTAAGTACCTTCTTTACATACCCTTTATAAATAAATAATATTTGCAGATTTTCTTGAAAACTTTCTATCACTGTTTTTGATCTCTTTTTTCTTTGTATCATCGAGATAGAATTTCAAATAAATATATTAACATTTAGTTTTCGGAATAACTTTATTGAGTAAAACCTCAAATTGTAATATTTAAATATTGAAGACAATATTAGTGATTTCTAAACGAAAATCTGAAACAGAAAAAACAGAAAGGAAACTGTCACATCTGGGACTCGAACCCAGGACCCTTGTCTTTCCGGGACAGTGCTCTCTGTTCCGGAAAGACAAGGGTCCTGGGTTCGAGTCCCAGATGTGACAGTTTCCTTTCTGATTTTTCTGTTTCAGATTTTCGTTTAGAAATCACTAATATTGTCTCCCGGAAAGACAAGGGTCCTGGGTTCGAGTCCCAAATGTGACCGTTTCCTTTTCTGATTTTTCTGTTTCAGATTTTCGTTTAGAAATCACTAATATTGTCTTCAATATTTAAATATATTAAGGTTGAATAAAAACGGGACTTAAAAATAACGTTTTTATTATGAATCCTATGGCATAGTTAAGGTCACTTTGTATATTACGTAAAACGGTCAAGTACCTAGTTTGGTAGTTTATAATCATTTGAAAACTTTTATAATATGATTGAAGAAAAAATAAAAATTGTGATAAGTCGTCTTAATCAAATCTTCATTATTACATTGGTTTAGGTACGTTGTTTCGGTTTTTTCCGTGATGTCGTTTTTATTTCTCTTAAAAGCATTTTTGTATTTATTTTTTATTGAAATTTTAAAGAAAAGGTACAAAATAATAATATGTTACTTACCTTACCTTATTAACATATTTAATTACCCAGTTAGTAGAGACATATTCTCGGATCTATCTATGAAACTATTCTATTTGTTAAGCCCCCGCATACCCAATTTCTACCGATTTATAACAAGTTTCTCGTTAACTCTTTAAGTTTATAAATTCCAAAAAAAAGTTATTTTTGAAGATAACATCTTAACATTTGTTATGCCCAAATGTTAATTATGTGATATTCCCTCGATAGAAAAAAATCGCCATGTAAACTCCGAAAATTATTAAACCACGTTTTGTTGTGTTGTTTAATATGTTATAGGCATGAAAAAACCACATCGTATCTTTAAATGGAACTTAAGCATTTTCGAGAGATTTTTGCTCTATTTCTAACGAGTCGTGTTTTATTAAATATTTTCACCATTTTTGCTTAATTTAATCGTTTTTTTTAAATTAGCGCGCTCCCTCTAACATTTGTATTTACACATTCCCTTTCAAACCAGCTTTGAACGCGTACTACGGGGCCTTTAAAATATTTAAATATATATATATATATATATTCCTTGTACAGTATTATTGCTTAAAAATAGTAGATCTTGCTACGAAAATTATCCAGTATTTATCTAAAATATTATAAATGTTGGATAAAATTATCAATTAAAAACATAGAAATTAGCAACAGAATAGCAAAAGAAATAGCAAAATACATATATACATAAAAAATCATTCTCAAAATTTCAATCAGTCTGTTGGTTTTGAATAAAAATGTTTTTTTTTTAGTTTATGATTGCTTTTCTCACTTTTATTAAACAGACAAATCGTCAAATAGCTTTGGGCATAGGAATTCGTAATGGTGTTGTGCAGCTGTCGTGTTGCATTTAGGTACATATAAAGGGTGTCCCGGGGTATAGTGTGCTAACTTCGGGGGTGTTTCTACATGATTTTAGAAGTAAAAATGAAAAATAACTGTTTTCGATATTTAATGTATGTATGTAATGTATCGAGTTTTAATGTAGTTTTTCGGTAAAAGGTGTAGAATTTTTTGTGCATGAAAATATGCTCTGTATATTTCCCGATGTTCTAGGTTTTTCACATCGCATCGAAGACAGTTCGGATTCTTTCATATAATTATAATAATTATAAATTTTTCCTTAATAACCGCGAACTCACTTTTCGACATCATTTTAATTAAATAAAAATAACAAACTTTGTTTACACCACCATTTTATAAAAATTATAAACATGTTTCAAAACGAAATTAGAAAATATAAAAATGAATAATTATAAATTTATTTATTCTTGTTGATCGTGTCTTTTTTGTTATACTTTCTTATCGGAAGCGGTTCTTCTATCTTTTTCACACTCTTATGAAATGTCACAAAATTAATCTAAAAATAATTATATAAAATTGATGTTCAAAAAAATATTATTTGACCAATGTTTTATTTTTTCAGGTGAGTAAATTCCGTGAATTTGCTCACATTAATGACTTGTATATTCCTGTAATTTCTCAATTGGTTCGAGGATATTTTAGGTAGTAGGTTTAACACTTTTTTTATGCATTAAAAGAGTTATTCTGAGTGCGTGAACTCTCATTATTATTCCATCAATAACACCCTAATCCGTGAAAGCCTCCGAAATTTCATTATTTTTTCCTGTTCATGGCGATTAAACGATCATAACCGCTCGGCAAAATAATCATTATTTTGGGCCTGAAAACAAGTAGGCACTTGTTTTTCGCGGCAACTCACGGGGGGAAATCCCGTTTAATATTTGTGTGCCACTCCGCCTTGGGAGCAGGGATCGGGAAATGCTATATTCGGGCCCTTGAAACTACGGTCTGGAGTGGCCATTACGCCAACTTTCCCCGTGCGACCTGCCAAACACTCTCGCTAAAGGGTTGGAGAAGGTATGTGAGTGCGTGTCGAGCCCTTACGCTTTACAGATTATTATAGAGAGCTGCAGAAAAATGTTTTTTACAATATCATTTCTTGCGCAAATCTTTTGCATTACCTCACACTCTATACACCAGAAGGAGCAATGAATATATAATCATGTTTAGACATATTATTAGTGTCTGGTTTTCAATCAGGCGCGGCGTCGCGAGTTTAATCCTAATGAATATTAAAATTTGATAATTTGTGTAGCGCCGTTTTTGTAAAAAATCACGTCAAACGCGCTAAATGCCTTACTCACTCAAGCAACATTTTCCGCTGATTATAATGGTAGTAGGATGAATTCAAATATTGTCAGGTTAGGCTGCGCTCGTTTTTGTGCACTCGTTTTTGGATATCTTTATTCTTATTGATAAATTGGATAATATTGAACAAAGAACATCGGCATCTTGTTTTTTTTTCTTAGCTAACTGTTTCGAAGATCCGTTATTGTGGTAGGAATTACATTGAAAGTTGGTGCATTGAGCTAGAAATTTTCAAATATAACTATGTCTGAGCGCACCGTTTTGGAGTTTTTTCTGCTCCTCTCTTAAGGTTATCGCACACATATTAGTTGGCATCAAATTGGCACCGCTTCGCCGCATTTCACTAGATTATAGATACGATGCTTCGCAGTATGGATTTTCATATGAAGATTTCTGAACGGCTCGAGTTGATCGAGGCAATGTTGATCTGAAGCAATGCTGACGGCTGTCTCTAAATCTTACGTAGATTTTAACTCGACAAAAAGACCGTGTTTAATATTTTTTAAATTAATAAATATTGTTTCACCACAAAATTGGACATTTTCAAAATGTCATTATTTTCATGCTGAATTCCCTATGCTCCCGCTTATGCTTATTGATGACAATTATTATTCAGACTATGAAAGAACTCTATATCTGGGGGAGGCATTTATGGCCACTTGCTAAGGATTTCTGGTAATTATGACCGCGTTGTCTTTCTGCTTCCCCGGTAGGTCGACCTCTTTAGTCAGATCGATGTAAGTGGTGTGGAATACGCACTTTTCCCTCGGGGGTCAGGTGGATTCGGGTTCGATATCCAACAAGGTAGTAACAACTAAAATTAACGTTCAAATTTTTGAAAGCTTTTTTAAAAAATATATATTTTTTATAATTGTTTTTTTTTACATAATTCTTACAAAATTTAATAAAATTAAGTTTTAATTGATACACCTTGCACTATGAATTAAAAATTGGTCTATTTCTGGAAACTCTAATTTTATATAGTGCGACTTGTAACACGCTACACGTCGCTGTGTTTCAATCTTTATGTGCATATAGAGAAACAATAGCGCGTGTTGCTTTTACGTCCAACAGATGGCGCTGTTTTAAAAAAGCAAGCCTGTCCAAGAGATGGCTCGGTTTTTCAAAAAGAGCTTTTTTTAACTGTCACTCAGTCAATAGGTATTTAAAAACACACACGTATTCGAATGCAACGTTGTGTCAACATTTCAAGGAAAAATCGGTGAAGAACTTTCGGAGATTTAAGATTTGAACAAACGAACATTTAATTTTTTATTTATATATGTAACTATTTTCTACGGTATGTAGTTATGCATATTTCATTATATTAAAGATAAATAAACACACCAAACAAACCTGACTTTTATTTTTACTTTCGAAATAGATGTCTCTTTTGAACGTCTTCAGGTAATGCTTTAAACATTTCAGGAATGTTATGCCCCTTTGTTTTATCTGCGTATCCATTTTGTGATTTGTTAATTTTACATATGTGTGCTCCTCTGTGCCTAGTAGGGTAGTTGTGGTTCACAGGTTTTTGAATTCTGTGTTCTAGAATTCATCCATCGTTAATTGGTCTACCTTGATCTACCCTACAATGCATGGGGAGCACGTTACGTAAACAAAACAAAATTATAATAGCCTTCATATAATCGGAATTTTTTTGCCTTACATCAATTTTAGGAAACGAAGTTGTATTTCTTTAATATTTTATTTTAGTACGTTTTGTAAGTTAATCCAAAACTATTAATTCCATATCGTATAATTGATTCCGTCACTGCATTATACATACAGTATAATATATTTTTGATAATGAAATTAAAAATAATTAAATAAAATTTCCCTAATGTAAATTTTAATATATTACATATATTTTCCATGTGGTCTGTTCAGTTAAAGTTTATTGACGTCCATTGTAAGACCAAGTTATGTATATTGGTACACCTTTTCATGTATGGGCATTTACATTAGAAATATTGTTTTTTTTTGTGTCGTGATTACCATATTGTTTTTCTTTAAATAATTTGTGATTTCTATTATGTGAGCTTATTTGTCAGGAATTGTATAACCTCCAGAGTCTGTTTGACAGATATTTCTCCGAGAATGGCAGAGGCTCATCAGTCACGCTTTCATGCATAAAATTAAAAAAATATATTAGTTACACTTACACATACTTTGTACAAATTGTTACATTTGAGGGCATTCGTACATTTTGTACCTATTTTTTAAAACACGAGATATTATAATGGTGGAATTTGTGAAGCTGAAAGCATTACCGAAAATATTTGCTGATTAAATAAAATAATAAGATACGATTTGAAATTAACAATCCGAATGAACACTGTAAGTATTTAGATTTTTCAAAAATGCAAATAGAGCCTTAAGCTAAATACAGCCTTAGGGCCGAGATACACTAAGCGTATCTTGCGCAGCTCATTTCAGTATACGTCGCGCTACATGCAAATTATCATGCACGGCCTCACCATACGTATTATACGTCGTTATGCCTAGAAGTCTCATGCACACTGGCTGGCCTTTTTCGCGACTTAATATAGGTATATTCAGCGACTACATCCATATTTTGCGTCGCGTTTACTGCGCAAAATACGCTCAGTGTGTTTTGGCCCTTAGTTTAGCTCTAATTTAAGCCTGCCATTATTTTAGTTGCAAAGTGATTCATTCCCCTTGCTACTGTCGCTGGAACGTGGGAAATTCGTGTGACCGAAAGGGATTTTATTTATACAATTAAAACGTTGAGGTTCAATTTATGTTTACCAGGAAATAGTTAATTGGATCGAGGTTAGTTGAAATTTTAGATTAAACAGAGATTTGGTTATGTTATAATGTAACAATGTTAATACGAAACCTGAACGTTATTGTACTGTTTAGATATTTATTTATTATTTAAAATACCCCAAACTAGGCAAATGCCCGTACTATGGTGGAAACACAATACGAATTTAATTTATTTTATTTTATTATTTTGTTTTTACATGATATATATTTTAAAAGATTTATTGCATAATAAATTGACAACACCAGTTTTGTAATGTTTAAACAGCAAAAAAAATAACAAAAAAACTTAAAAATAAACACAATAACAAATGTGGAGTGAAAGAAGGTTGGGAAGTGTGGTTATTCATGTAAAACTGGTAAACAATAGTTTACAGTTCACCTGTCATGTTTTTTTTTTAAATTGTGTTTAAATTTGGGTGGCCGCGGGTGAAACAGATATATCAACGTACATAATGGAATTTCGTACCGATACGACCATCGTTTTGGCTGAATCATTTTTCATTTCTTGCAATTGGTTTTGAGTTAGTGATTAGAAAGAGAGAAAAAAAGTACTATAGCGGTTGTCCAGTGTTTCTATCACATGTTACTCGACATAATACATTGCTTTAATTAAAGTCTATTGACTATTATTCCGCCATTCCAATTCACAGTGTAAATAATGTTATAAAGATATCAGACGTTATAAAAGTGAAATTGGTTGTGAAAAGTGAGATTGTGTAAAAGACTTTATGTTGAAATGGTAGCACGTCTCAGTTTCAGCGAGCGCCCGCTGCAAGCTGCAAGCTTTCAGGAATGTTGGATATTCCATGATATGGCTTATTTAGCGAGGACTACTCGAACGCGTATTTCAGACGTGAATATATCTCGGAAACGTCCAAGAAACGTTTCGCAAAATACGAAAGGACGGGTTCATGTCTTCTTAAATTAAACTCAACACAACTTTGAAAAGTGATATAGAGTCATGAAAAGCGATAAAAAAAACTTACATTCAAACCTAACCTACTTAATCTAATTTTTGTTTTATCACTTTTCCTTATTTTATCACTTTTTAAACCCGACCTAACTTAAGTTGCCTGTTGCGGAACAATTGCATTGCCCGTCAATAGTCTTTCTGGGTGTTGGCCGTCAATATTGTCCAGTTAAGGTTTCCGTAATGTATATAAAAAAATAATAAAGATGTGATATCGCACAAGAGTCCCAACTGCTCCCAACCGTCTGATGCCAGTGAGACTACGGCATCCCCAATTGGGGTATGTATGTATATATAATTGAGGCTGAAGGTAGTCGGGAGGGGAAGGAGATGGGAAAGATGAAGGTGTGGAAGTACCTGGCGCTTCAGTTATGGTCACCAAACACAGCCAAGCCATTTAAAACAACGTTTCTATTACGAACGGTGGTCTCCAGGGCGATAAAAACTAGAGCTTCTGCATTGGCTACACTGGTCCACATTCACATTTTAACCGATGATAATATTTTAATGCAGTTTTTTAGACACCGGCCTTTTCGTGCGGTCATCAATGATTTTTTGATTTTTGAGTCAAAACGATAACGTTAGTGATAAGATGCTGATATTTTACCTGCAGTTCTTTGATTTTAAATGCGGGTAATCTTAAGAATAAAAAACGTCCGACTCCCATACAGAGTATAGTGCCGTTTGAAAAAAAATACCGTAGGATTTTTGAGACACGTCACTGGTTACCTCCACAGATTTTATGCGTTTTTGGAAAACCCGAAAAATTACTTAACTGAACTTGAACTGTTAAAAATAACTATAGCAATAAAAAATATACAGGTATTTCAGTTAGAAAGTCATTATTCATTTATTTTTTCTAATGAACTGCAGTTACTCATCAGTTAATGTTAAATAACTTGTTATGTTATTTTGTAATGTACACGAATACAATGAATCAATACATAACAAATCGATAAGGAAATAGATTTGGCCCTGTAATATTGTCTTAAAATCGGTAGTCGAGCGAACTCATCGGTAATACAGGCAATAATAATCTTATCTTTGGTATTTTACACTTTCATAATTGTTTCCTTGTATATTAGGTTTTTTTTTTAATTATTATTTTTTTGGTAAACTAATGTTTAAGACAAGATTTTTTATGCATAGCACAAAGGGTAACAATTATTTTATAAGCAATAATTTATTATTAGCCTGAAACACTCATCCACATTGAAAAATCTCCTGATAAAAGATACATGACGCCAACGGGAAATAAGCGGGACATAAACATTTCGCGGATAAGAGATAAGCCGCCATAGCTCAGTGGTCAGAGCTGTCGACCGGAAATCGAAAGGACACGGGTTCACGTCCCGTTGGCGTCATGTATCTTTTATCAGGAGATTTTTCAATGTGGATGAGTGTTTCATGCTAATAATTATTGCTTATAAAATAATATTTTTTTTATCTTGTAATATGTAGACATTTTCTCAACTTGAAATATATTTTACCTATTATATTATTGTATTATATATAGACCCCTTTTTATGCTACCTACTTGTAAAATGTACCTCATGTTTAAGTTAGTTGCATTTATCAAATAAATATATTTTTTATCATTGCGATATTGTATTGATTACCGGATCTCATTGTTTGCTTTGTTATTTACATACTTTCTTAACTTATATTTTCTATTACTATTATACACACACATATATATATATATATAATTTTTTCTATTATACTTTCGACCGGTTGGTGGCCGAGTTGACATCGCGTTTGGGTCCGACCCAGGCGTAGTGTGTTCAATTCCTCGGCTGGCTAAGTCCTCCATCACAACACAAGCAACATTTTCAGCTTACTGTGGTGGTAGTAGGAGATTTTCAAATATTGTCAGGTTATTCGTAATCCGTGAAAGTTTGTCTTTCTTTTAAAAAAAAAAAAAAATTACTTGCTGTTTTACACGCTCATGTATTACTTATACAATTCTTATTTAGACATCTTTTCAAATTGAAATATACTTTCCTTATTACCCACCCGTAATCATTTACTGGTTATCTCATCTTTATCTATTTAGTTACGTATATTTTTAAACATACCAATTCACATATTTTTTTTATATACATTAAATTTATTTTTTATCCATAATTTTTTTTTGGCATTCCAATATTTTATTACTTAAACAGGATCTCATTTTGCATTGTTATTTACACATAGGGGAGACCCAGGCAAATCGAATGGACCAGGTAAAGCGGATGAATTGAATATTTCCGAAAATTACCACTACAACGCGCTAATACTCACAATCGGTGAACCGCATCACTACCGACGCCATGACAGTGAATATTTGTCGTTTGGCAAGAACGCACGCTTCTTTTGATAAAAAATCGTATTTTTAGAATTTTCATACGATAAACGAAGATATGGTATTTGTGATTATTATTATTTGGTTATATTTAATGTGAAGATTATTTTATTTCATCCAATATTTATTTGTTTCCTATCTAAAAAACTAACTTTAATTAAGAAATACAGAAACCACATTGTATTTTTTAACAAAATGTTATTTGATACTGCCTTGGGCAAAGCGAATAAGGCAAAGCGGATGGACCATTCGCTTTGCCCGAGTGAATGAAATTTTTGATTGATAATGTGCAATTGCGTATTAAATATCCCATAAAAAACATACAAAAAGACAAAAATGAAGCCTACATTCGAAAAAAAAAAAATAATAAAAAAGAGAAAAAAAAAACAAAAAAAAAACAGCCCGACTAAAAGTTTGAAAAAAATTGATTTGCCTTAATTGTGACTAAAATTATGTTGAAGCACTAACAGAGGATTGGATTCAATGCAGCCAGTGTAAAAGTTAAGCTCAATAATCATGCACCTCATATTATAGTGGATATGGTTCTTACTTCTAATACGATTGTGATTCATAATTATTTTTGCCCGGAGCCCAAGTTCACTTTGCCCGGGTACCCGGGCAAAGTGGACAATACGAAGAGTTTTTTAAATTTACATTATTTTTTATAATTCTAATTAATATTAATTACCTTTTCATTTATTTCACTTTTGTAGACAAACATTTTTTTAACATTATACTTTATAAAGTTTTTATGTTATGCAAACATTGTGTGTTTTATTTAATATATCCCTTAACACATACGCTTTGCCTGAGTCTCCCCTATACTTAACTTATATTTACTATCCTGTGCTGCAGGAGGGTTCTTTATTACTTACGCAATTCTATTTTCACATGTTATAGTTTATGTCTTATACTTAAAGTCATACTATGTGAAAGTTGAAAGGCGTTAATGATACACGATAAATAATAAATACACGATAATCTTGTTCAATCGAGACCGAGTTTTGGTACGCCGCGTTTGGTGACAAGATCTGAGTAGCCAGGTACTTCCCAATCTTCTGCTCCCTTATTTTCTTCCCCGTTCCGTCCCTTTCAGGCTCACCACATATAGGATTCCATAGTCCCACTAGCTCCGGACAGCTGAGAGCGGTTTGGTGCTGTATTTACATAAAAAATAAAAGTACATCGAAAAAATGGAACAAATAGATTTGTAATAAAGTATTATATGTCTTCTAGTCTTATATTTGTCGTTAAAATATATTAATAATTATTATAAAGTTTGTTGATATAAATTATGTTGCCAGTTAAAACTATTTGCGTTGATCGGGAAATCGCTGTTTGAAAAAATATGTACAAAGCAAGGAGCAAAGTACCAGAACTCACCGTTCGAGAGTTTTTTTGGTTAAACGTAGACTAAGATTTTCTTTACTCGTAGGTAACTCTCATCTAGTTTGATCAGCTACCATGACTATTTTATGGTATATTTTTTAGACATTTCGCATTTTTTATTGGACTTTTTTTAGAAACCTCAATGTTGTTGAAACTAGATATTACTAAGTCAATTTTGCCCCCTGGGGGGCTTAATTCTGAGTAATGCCCCCAAGTTGGAAGGTAAATCAATACAGCCACAATGCCGAGAATCATGTCGCCAGAAATCCTGTCCCCAGTCGTGGTTAATAATTATTATTTATGGGAATGGTCGCTGGCGCTTGATATCGACGCCATTATTAGACATTAGACACATATTCAGAATATCCCGAACTGTTATTTATATAGATGAACCAAATAATTAATTTTATACATTCAGGCTAGATGTAGATAGAACTTGGAGTTATAGACTTATCCGATAGATGTCGGTAGTACATAGGTTTGCCCCTCCCATGTTCAGAATCGAGGTGGGCCTAGCAGTTAGGTTTCTACCATCCGAGACAGATACTGTAGGCATAAAGGGGGTGACAGATTACGCTATAAAGCGTTTTATATAACTCCATATTGCTCGCCATACAATCCCATACAGACCTGTCACACCTTAAAGATGATATGTTGTAAGTGTGGGCGTGGCGATGATGATGCGCCGTGATTTGCTAGCCAGGCGATATTTTAAAATTATGAAAGTAACTACTCGGCTGTCACCTGTCAAGGTGACAGATCCCATACAAATAAATGATATTTCGCGGCAGTTCCCCAATTGATCTGACTCCCTCTCCTGAGGAAGATTATAGCGTAGTGTGACACCTTAGCATATCTACTACTTGTAGGCCACGCCCAAATACACAAGAACAGTTACAAAATTTAAAAAATCCTGTATATGTTATTTCAACATATTATTTGGATGTCTTTAGAAACCTTCAATACTTATGTTGATGACATCAAGATTTGTTATTTGATTTTATTTTATTTTTATTTTATTTGTTATTAGATTTGTTATTTGGCAACACCATACCCCGTTATTTTTAATGATAAACTAATGTTTATAAGACAAGGTTTTATGCGTAGCATAAATGATAACAAATAATTATAAGCAATAATTAACGGGACAATAACAAAATAATTCTCGTTGGCGGCATTTATTTTTTACTCGGGAGATATTTTCAATTTGTATTGATATTTCAGGCGACTAATTATTGCTTATAATTATTTGTTATCATACCCTGTGTCATTTTGCGCTGAGCCAACACGTCTGTTCTGCCATTTGGTATGCATCATGATCATGATCGTGGTGCGCACCTCGCAGTATTTGTTTTGTACACACAACTTATAGCATTCCAAGAGGTTTGGACTATCCATCAAATTATGCAAAATTTCATACACTGTTAAGGCAAAGGTTACACTTTCTCGACTTTAGACTTGTGGTAACGTGTTTCAGAGAGAAAATCTTCACGATTCACTAATCGCGCGTACTCACCGTTCTCAAAAATACACATACCGGATATTTGTATTTGTTCCAATATTTCTACAACCACTTATTTTTGGCATATTATGCCAAGATTGCAAATGCGTTTTGAGCAATCGCTTGCCATAATCTGCCAAATTTATAAAACCTAAAAATATAGGATAAACGCTGAAATATAGGTGAATTTCTTGGATTTATATGTTTTCATGTTAACATTTTGAGGAATGGTAGAAATAAAATAAAATTGTATATATATATATATGACAGATGTATGTGAGTAGATGTATTTTTTCTGGCATCGGGCTCATACAGCAGAAGCGTACTATAGTTTGGACCTTAAATTGACGTTAAACATAGTAATCTTGGCTTCGGGTTTTGTTAAACTATGGTTTGGTATTTTTACGCAGTAGTATCATTAGTTGGAATTTTCCACTAGTGCTATCGTATTAAAAAAAAGTGTTAGGTAAATTAGGGGCACAAACAGCGTCTCGTCGATATCAATAATAATCAGAAGTAATTAGTTGTCTAATCGTCGAGGCGCGTTATCATGCAAATTCGACGAGTTTTCAGTATGAATAAGCAACAAGGAGCTAGGCGATGCTAATTTTAATTGACCGCTGATTTTGCAGAAGTAGTTGGGGGATTATTAGTGATTTTCGACCCTTTCTCATTTGAATAAATCACCCGGTTCAATGGGGTCGTCCCTCTCTCATTAATTTGTTCACAATTTTAGACAGGTCTGGTTTGGGGTTTAGCAAAAGAGACTTTCCGAGTAGTTGTTGGATTTATGCATCGACTTCCTTTGTGGGCTGGTGATTTTGACGTGTTTATTAGCGATACCTTCTGGGAAGGAGCTTTTAGAATAATCGCATGACCTACATAATTTTTACTCAGAATCCGTATTCACTAAGAACCTCAACTTGAAAAACTTACAAATCCAGAGGTCGCGAGTTCGAATCTATGCGTCGTTTAATATGTTGATTAATATAAAATAATATATATATTTAGTAGATACTTTTGTAGCACGTTGAAGAGTGGTACTTCGCAATACCTTGGAAGAAATATGTACGTTGTGTGTGTTTATGATATATGTTGTATGTTACCCGACGTCGCAGCATTATCACTGTCACTCACTTAATTTGTTGTTAAGTCGCAGATATACATACTAGTTACTCGGGTAAAAGCATACTGGCAGCGTGCCAGTGGCACGTGTATCGTTTCGTTGCTAGTAATCCGCGTGTTAGTAGATCGTATGCCATTCAAACGCACGTTGTTTGATTTTTAGTTTGCCAGCGACACGCGGTATGAGGTGGTGGGAGTGAACACGTGCGTGCGTTGTTTTGTTGCTTTTTGCAAGTTGATATTTTCGCGATTAAAATGGCTCTGTGAGATGGTAAAAAGACTCACTATGCACTATCGCAGCGGAATACCGGTTCGCCGCTTCGTTTCTTATTTCTTTCGGGACCTCTATCTCAGCCAGCCACTCGCACGAAACAAGATATGTGAGTAGCGAGCATGCCTGCATCTAGCGTGTGTTTACTGACCTGTAAGAATGCGATTAGTTAGCATGCTAGCTACTCGCCAAAAGTATGCTTTTTCATTGGCAAGTATATCCGCGGCTTTATTTTAGAACAAGTTGTAGGTAATATGTATATTTAGTTTAATTTAATATGAATGCTGTGGACGCATTCGTGTAGAGGCTGTGGAGTGTATATACACACTAATTATCCATGTTTGCAATACAAACATGTTTCATAAATGACTTGTTTGTGCCTCTAAAAAATAAACAAATATGTTCAGTATCGCCCAAGTGTAAGACCAATATTCAGAATCAGAATGTTGCTTGAAATGGCTTTAGCCGTCTTTTCTGATCAGATTTGAATATCCAGGTAGGTATCTCATTTCCTTACCCAATCCCTTCAACCTCACAATTTGCGAGTCACAACATATAAAATATAATGTTATTTATACGGAAACACTTGTTGTATTTTCTCTACTCGAATTTCTTACGCTATCCAAATTCCGAGAAATAATTATCAGGGTTTCAGAAGGTTCCTTGGGTATCTTGTCTCAGGTGGCAATTAGGCGGTCCCTCCGAAGCAAATTTTACGGCCCGCGCGTCCCGTGTATGTAGATCTAAATATCTACCTCCTCGGATTATATGCCCTCCTGGTAACTTTACGTCACATTCCGCCCTTAGAGATGTATTTAGTACCACCCCCTCCCATTCAACCCCACCCGTTTATTGCTCACTCGCTGGAAAACCTTGTTTCCACCGAATTAATACATTCCATTTGGTGCAAAGCGAAGCCCCCGTCTATTTTTGAAACATTTTTCAATGGAGCGCGGTACCTGTTTAGCGAAGACAGTGTTAGCATTTATCACCCGTCATTATTTTACACATCAAAGCTCTGTTGATTTATACGCTGTAATCTTTGTCAGTTTATTTTTCCTGTGCTTTTTTTTTGATACGGGTGACAGAAAAGATCCCTCCATTTTGAACACGAGCTCTGTGCAGGTACCGCGGAACACACCGAAGAGACAACGATAGAAATGTGTCGTGGACGTTTCCGCATATCCAGAGTAAGATCAATTTTCTTTACTTCTGGTGAAATTTATTTCATCTATCGCAATTATTTTTTGAACTTAAATCTCATTGACCTGTATGAAGCTTAGAAGTCGAAAAGTTTTGTGTAAATTAGCGACATTATCGTCGTTCATATCGGTATATAATGTGTAGATAAAATTTATGTGAATTATCTTCTCGGTTCCGCGGAATAACCGACGTCAATTTATTTTTATGGTTCAATTATTATTGACATTCGGTATTCGACTCCACGGGTGATGGCCTCCGTGGTCTAGGGGCAAGGCTCTCGACTAGCAATCCGGAGGTAGCGGGTTCAAATCGCGGCGCCCACAAGTAAATTTTATTTGATTCGCTTGTGTTAATTCTTAATAATTTTAAATAATAAAGGATGAACCCGTGACCTTCGAATTGCTCCTCGAGAGCCTCGACCACGGAGGCAGTCAATGCCTATTACCTACTCAATACACATAGAGTCAAAGCTTTATAAACATACGGTGCGGTTACATACTAAATGCCGTTTAACTACGTAAATGTATCATGTTACATATTATTGGGGTGCACGAACTGCGTGAAAAAGCTTCGTCAATATTCCGATACTTCGATAGCCGATACAGTGGTCTCGTTCGCTTATTCATGGAAGGTTTTTTACCTGGCCACCCCTACCTCTATACCTACCTCAACCCTTTACCCTTCCTACCCTCGCTGTCCTTTCTGCAGATTGATTATTGAAGGCTACGCACGACCCGGACACAAATGTGGTTTTACATCGATAATTCTGTTTTGCGACAGTCGAAGTGAAGAGTTTATCCATAGGTACCTACTTGTTTGTAGAACTGGTTGAAATGTCTATTGGCAGATTTAAAACTCTATTCAATAGTTTAACGTGTCCGTTATCCCCTTAAAAAAGTCATGTCGATAAATAATATAATAGATTTGAAATCCCTATTTCCGTGGTTAGCCCGTTTTACCTAAATTGATTAAATTATTTATTTTCTCCCCTATTTGCTTAAGTTTTCATGCTACTATATCTGCGAACAATCTCGAATCTTTTCACAGTCTACCAACAACTCCCCCCAGATGCAGTTGTTCCACTGGATAATAATAATAATTTATTTTTTTAAGAAATTTATGTAAAAAAACAAAAAGAGGACCGATAATCTACTTTTTATCGGTTTGACTTACGATGATTTCCTTTAAAATCTTGTTATTAATAGTTTATCGGATAAAGCATATTATATAACAACGTTAAATCTTTAAAGCATAAATGTTTCATAATAACTTAACGAACTATTTCTTCTTAGGTATGTCTAAAATAAAAAGCAAAATAATTTCGCAGAACACGTTTAAATTTGATGAATCGTTCAAATTCTGTAAAATAGCCTATCGTATATCTTTTAACACAAAATAATATTTCATAATATTATAAATACATCTAAATTATCTAATTTAAATATGGGGAAACACGTTCATAACGTATTTAAACGACCCACAAATAATACAGAATATAATATTTTTCATAAAATATTTTTAACTATAACCCAGATACAACCACTAATAAAGTATACCATGAAACAAACTTACTGAAATTCAGAAAACTTTACGAATATAACATATGCCTTTTAATCCACAAAATTCAAAATGGATTTATACATACGAATACAAAATTTATGAAAACATCACGAATATGAACACTACACAAGACAAAATAATTTGCCTATGTACGAAGTCATTTGGAGTTTGCGTCAGTTGTTTGGTCTCCATTTTGCAAAATTCACATAAACAAAATTGAAGCAATCCAAAACAAATTTCTAAAATATCTTTGTTAGAAGTCATTTGTAATATTTAATAATTATGCAGAGGCAGCTTCATAAATAAAAATTGATTCACTGAGTGTACGGAGGCATCATAAGGATGCACTATTCCTGTATAAAGTTGTTAACACTAATATTCAATGCCCAGAGTTGCTAAACAAGATTCCATTCAATTTACCTGCGCGTTCAACACGCTCTTGTGTCCTGTTCAGGGTTGATCAAAGCAAAACGAACTCTAAGCAGAATTCTTGCCTGAACAGACAATGCAATAATTACAATAGCGAATACGCTAATATGTGGATAATATCAAAGGTCGATTCCCAGATTTCAGTTAGGGCAAGTCTATTAATTTGAAGAATTCAAAAATTGTGAGAAAGTCTTTGTTTAACATTTCAAAGATTTTGGTTTACACTATCCGCATCTTTTGAGAAAGAAAACCCTTTTCCCACCCTATCCTATTGATGTTTTTTCGCCGTTCCAATTGCGGTTCACATCTTTTGCAGGGTAATTGCGTTATTTGCCTTCGCCTTCCCTGAAAACTTGGCGACCCCTTAAGTTTTATGGGACTCTAGCTGAATTCGTAATGACCGCCCTTTCTACCGCCGCTTCTTATATCACTACCTTAGTTCTACTACCTTCCTTACAGAGTGTTCCCTGTCGGATTTGTCAGAATGTACAGTATGTAATGGGGTGGGTTTTATCATCAAACAACTACCGAGATTATGTTGATTTTTCTGCGGAACTCCTCGATATAATTTACCCTATTTTTCTAACTCAAAGAGAATTCGTTGGCGTATAAATTTATAAAATTTAGCTCGCTTCGTCGTCAAACATGAGTCTGAAGAAATTAAAAAAGTCGATAGACTTTATATCGGCGGTTGCGAGTTGAGTTTCTCTCGGGGTGTAGGTAGAAAACACTCGCTTTGGCATTCGTAACTGCTTTGCAAATGTTTATCAAATCAGAATGTTATCTTTAAAATAGCCTTAAAATAATTAGGTAATACGTTGTTTGCTAACAGAATCTGTTAAGTCTTTAATAAACTAGTAGTAATACAAATTACAGTACCTGCTACTTTAATATGTAGTTTGTATTTTATTTTTGCACACTGCGAGGTGTGTTCAAAACAATATACCGTTCCACCAAAATTTCTTTAATCATTCTTTTCTACGTGATTGAATACTTAATTGGCGATATACTGAAAAACTACAGTTTTTAATTTGCCTTATCGTTCAGTAAATTTATAATTTAATTTATGTTTATCCATTTATTATCTTAATAATTTATCACTTAAAGGGAGAGTTACCTCGCATCGAATGGGGTAGTTACGGTTTTTTGGTATGTTGTACATGTGAATGGTAGCAGAAGTCGGGGACGCCCGAGGAAGACATGGCACGACCGAGTGAATCAGATACTTGAGTCGGGCCATGTCAAGAGTCAGAATAATAGAAGAGTATGTATGAGACGATGTATGAATGTAAATGGGGCAAGGAGTGTGTGCCAAGACCGAGTTGTTTGGCGGTCCGTCCTCTCTGCCTACCCCTGCGGGAAACGGCGGGATGGTTAGTTAGTTAGTTTGTACATGACGGAGGCCTAATGAAAACAAAAGTTTTCGACCTCAGCGGACTTCTGGATTTTTGCCAAAAATTTCTAAAAAAACCGCGAAATTTTGGACCCTTTTTCAGTCTTTGTCAATTTTGTTCTTGGCGGACTAATTTTTTCGCAAAATAGAACCTTAAAATAGGCTTAGAACGGGTTCTTTCACAGAATTTGAACAATCCATAAAATTTCAAAGTTGGTTTTCAAGTTCTGTGAAGATTCTACTCAAATTCTATTATTATATAATTAAACTGAAATAATAATAGAACTTGAAAAGAACCACCAAAGAACTTGAAAATCAATTTTAAATTTGATGAATGTTAAAATTCTGTGAAAGAACTTGTTCTAAATATTCTATAATTTAAAATAAAAATAATTGTTTAAAATTACCCACATATTTAGCGGTTTAAACTTGGATATCTGTAAAATACTTGCCGGGTTTCAAAAAATTCAATAAACCCAAACCTGGCCTCAAAAGAGCCCTCCTTCCAGACATTTTGAAAAATTGCGTTGTATGTAAAATGCCGTGTAATATAAAAACAAGATTATTGCATTGGAATTTTTTTATTATTTAATCGTATTAAAATATTTGTTTGTAGCTGTCAAAAACCATGTTAATATATAAATTAAAACATTTTTTTTAAATTCCATTAAGTCTGTATGATGACACTGACATAATTTTGAAAATGTCAATTTAAAAAATTTTCTGTTAAAAATATTACGTTATTCTTCTATCGCTTAGATTCTTTATCGCTTTTCTAAATTCTTCACACAAGAAAAATTCTTCAAATTTTGAAAATTACATTTATTATCAAGGCGAATCTGAGTTCATTGATGACACACAACCAAAATTAGCATTTTTAATTAGCGCAGACCCCTTGAAAAATAATGGAAAATCTGAATTCTTGATTCTTCACAAATCAGTCTCAACTTTTGAAATAATAACACATTGTTTTGTAGGCAGGTACTTTATTGCTTTTCTAAATTCTTCACATAATTAATTACAATTTCAAAATTGACGGGAGAGGGAAGGGGAATAAAATGAGGGAGAGGAAGGTTATAGGATCTGGCTATTCCGATCTGGTCACCAATCGTGGCTAAAAACATTTCAATGAAAATTTCGATGCTGATAGGTGGTCTTCAGGGCGATACTGGGAATATCCACTCCAGAACGTACCGATGATCACGAATTAGATGTGAAATATCACAAATTAATTAAATAAAATTTACTTGTTCATGCCTGGATTTGAACCCGCGACAACCGCATTTGTAGTGGAGAGCCTACGCCTACGACCATGAAGGCCGACAAAGTACCTACTACTTACCTACTCAGTAATTGCGATTTGCTATCTTAGTATTTGGAATATGATTGAGTTAATTCTATTATAAAACTGAAAGTATCCACCAATCTGGAACATGCCTAATGTGAATAAATCATATTTATGATTAAATGAAAATAATATTTTTCCCTTTCAATATTTCGCTCATTTTTAGATTTATCCCAAAAGAGATTATCGCTATGAATGGGATAAGGTTAATGCATGAATTGGTCGCGGGTTTTGAAAGAAATCATGACTAAGTGGAAACGAATTGCCAAACAGGCGTGCCTTAGAAAACTGACGACCATATGGAAAACGTGAATCAATTCGAATGTAAAACGCTATTGTATGGAAATAACGAATCTGTTGCTTGTTATTCTCTCGGTCCTTATTTTGATTTGCTTTAAAACTACTTGTATCCGATGCATATTTCTCAAAGTTTGTTTGTGACGTTGTTCTATTATTACGTATTGTCTCTGCACTGGAATGAGATACGGAGTCGAATTACAGTCAATGAAATGTAGTTTTTTGCATTAAGGCGATGCCATACGTAGTAATGCAAAATCATGTGTTTTTGGTTTGAAAATTTTTTCGCCTAGAAATGTTTCAGATGCTTTTAATTAAATACTGCGAGTAGAATACATCTTGGCCTTTGAAATAATCGAGTATTTTTTAGATAAGTCTTTTTATAAGCCCAGAAAAAAATAATGTATAAGGCCTACGAAAACAGCTTTAAAGTTCGAAATCTCCTTCTTACGAACCCATTTTCGGTTATGATTTTATTGTATAATGTGGCAAATTAAGTTATTTATAAAATGATCAAAAAAAATAAATATTTATGCATGAACATCCAGAAAATAAAATAAAAGGCACTTTTTGGCCATGTTTTTTTCTTGCATAAATCAAAACAGGCGGATGGTGTTAAGCGGGAATTTAAACCTTATCGCCATCTACGTAAGGGTTGTTATTGATAGCGGCTCAATTTAAAATATTACACGACGTAATGCATCGCCTTAACCATATTACATACTTTAACTTCACCATTGAAGTAACCGGAGGCCGCCAATGGTTAAATTAACGTTAAAAAACGAAATATACTGGGAAATAAATTGGAACACCGCCTTCATTTTGCTATTCACAAATTCAAATTTCATTCTAAGCATCGCGATAAGTTCCAGCATTGACCTTTTATATGAATACCGCACAAGAGTCCCAACAGCTCCCAACCGTCTGGAGCCAGTGAGACTATGGCATCCCTAATTGGGATATGTTGTGAGACTGAAGGTGTGGGGTGGGGAAGGAGACGGGAAACTGGAAGGTGGAGGGTACCTGGCTATTCAGATCTGGTCACCAAACACAACTAAAGCCATTTCAAGCAGCTTTTCGATTCTGAATGGTGGTCTTCACCAGGGCGATAGATATCAATATCTGACACTCACGGTACACTAAATTTAAACTTTTGACATCAAATTCCTTTATCTCCTCATGCTTTTTTCATTCAAACTTTTATATTTTCTTTTTGGTAAACCTTATTCGTAAACTTGGCAACACCTTAATTTAGTTTCAGGGATTTAGATTTTAATGATCAGTGGATTATTGTTGAGAAGATTTGCCGTCCTTTCGTATTTACCTTGGAATTAATTAATATTGTTATTTGGTACTGTCTCGAACGTACCGTGTCCTTTTTTGGTTGTTGTTGGAACTGTAATTTCTGCCTGTACTCTGTATCTCTGTCGTGATTTTCAAGCTTTTTGTTTTTATTATAACTTATCATTTTTCTTAACCTAAAATGAAACGATCATCAACTACTTCAAAATGATCTTAACGCACTCGATAGCTAAACTATTCACGTAAATATAAAAATGCTACACATTAAATTTCACTAGAAAGGATTTTTCCTATGTCAATAGTATTCTTTAAAAAGCGAATGGAAGCATAAGAGATCTAAGAAGCACACTTGATTCTAACTTCATGTTTGATGTGCACATTAACGACATTAAGTGCAAATAACTTAAAATGATGAGATTTATTCACAGAACATGTAAACCATTCAAGGACTCCTAATCAATTCTAACCCGGTACATCTGTACAAGGCCTCCAAGGCATTAAAAGTAAACTGGAACATGGAAGCTAATTGGAATACACATTACTGCAAATATGAAAACATTGTAGAATCGGTTCGAAAGAAAATGCTAGGTCTGTTACCTTTCTAATGTGGTCTATATGACTATCTTATCATATGATGATGAATATACTTAAAATTAGAACGCAATTGATTGATCTACAAGGTTTTCCAATAAGAGGTGTTAACATTTTTATGATTGACATTAAAATTTAAGAAATACCAATGATTGTTTTAAATACAAATAACATGAATACAGGGTTTTCCAATAAGAGGTGTTATTTTGAATAGCCCGCTATTTCGGTAGATGTTACTTTTGAAGCTGTCATTTTTTTAAATTTGACAAGTAGAAACTACGCTATTAATAAAAATGGAACGATACACGCTTCAACAACGCATTGAAATTATTAAAATTCACTTGAGTGAATCAAATGCAAATCATCTTGAGTGATGAGGCCCATTTCCACCTCGGTAGCTTCGTCAACAAGCAAAATTGTCGCATCTGCGGCTCGGAAAACCCAAGAGTTATTGTTGAAAAGCCTCTCTATCCTCAACGTGTGACTGTTTGGTGCGGTTTATGGTCCGGCGGAGTCATTGGTCCTTACTTTTTCGAAAATGAGGCTGGAGCAACAGTTACGGTGAATGGATTGCGCTATCGAGAGATGATTAATGATTTTTTATGGCCGGAATTGGATGTTATTGATCTGGACAACGTTTACTATCAACAAGACGGCGCTACGTGCCACACAAGCAACGAAACCATTGATCTTTTACGATTGAATATCAAAATAGCACCTCTTATTGGAAAACCCTGTATTATGATTATTGATTATTAATCACGAAATTAATAGTTTGAAGAGAAATACATCTAATGTTATTTTTATTTTATTTTCAGGTGAGTAAAGTTCTTTATTCTGCTGGCATTAACTTCATTCCTGCATTCATCGATTCAAGTAATTTTAAGGTAAGTAAGCTCATTTATGAATATATATATATTCAACAATTTGTTAATGTTTTGTGGTCCTGACGCTGGTAGCTCTATTTTTACTTCTCGTTCTATTACATATGTCGTGTGTGAGAAAGAGAAGGATTTTAAATTTGATATATCTCTGGAATGCCTATAGTCAGTGGACATAAAATCAATTGAAGTGTGATCTAAAGCGATTTGAACGAAAATTGTAGTCGCAAATTTAACTAAAAGTCCTAAAAACTTTCGCCTCGCAAGCCCTAGGTAGGCCACCGGAATATTAGATTATTGATTAATTGATGTTTTTTATATTAGAAAATATTATTAGATCATGTAAGTTTTTAAAATTTTTAAATTTTCTGATCAATTCCACCATCAAGTAGTAAGGAAAAAAATCAACCCCATAAAAGACGAAGTTTTTTTACTACACTAACAACTATCATTAGTCTTTCAAAAACTTACTTAAAAATTAAAACTGAGGGTTTAACCTTCCTACCCAGGAACTAGAGCCGAAAACTCTACCAACCCCGCCAAGTGTCGATCGGATAGGACCGACATTTATTTCGTATATTAACTGCTGTAATGTCATCCGATTTCAGAGAATTGCGAATATATCCGCTTGTTTGTACGTGATTGCCTCCAAAAATTAATAGCGCCCTTGAGATAATTCAGCGCCCTTGAGGTGATTTTTCACGAAAACGGTGCCATATAAATTAGCCAAATGTTATTATTATTTAAAATAATGCATCATCATCGACAGAGAGTCTGTCTGCCGAGTTTCATCTCGATCGTATGTCAGTAAGTGGGCTAATTGCCGCTTCTAAGATTAGCGATCATTCATTACCGAAAACTAAAGTGAAATTTGAATATATATTTAAAAATAGCTTTCTTTGCATATGTTGGCAAATCTTTCGAAACTAAGCTAAACTCAAGCTAAACCTAAGTTTTTCAGTGAAATCCAGTGAAGCGTTTACGGAATAACTCACGCCCTTGAGGTGATTTTGCAGAAAAACGGCGCTATAAAAATCATCCAAATATTATTATTACTATGTTTCTTTCGACCAGTTTTTCAGTTTGAGTCGAGTCGTATTGGTTTATCAGGACTCCTACTCGATAGCAACTTGAACGTTACTCTGCCGAACTTAAAAATAGACCGAAATACCGTCCCTTAGATTTATTATTGACTCATGTAAGTTGGTATGCGTGTCCATCACACATTAGCCCCTAAAATGAAGCGGTCGAGTTTAGCCGCAGCTCGGTTTGGTCGAATTAAAAGGAGGATCGTGGTGGCCCCTGTAGAAATAGGTTTAATTGAATTTTTGGTCGGCGGACCGGATATCCTGTGCACCACCACTTCATCCTTGTATCATCTCAGCTTAGAAGTTGTCCTTGTAATGCTACAGCTTATTATTTTTTCTGGTGTTTAACTAGTAGTTCTGTGAACAGTAGTCCTCGCGTCCAAAAAAATATGTTTGTAATTTTTTCTTATTTAATAATTAGAACCAAAATTTCATCTGAAATCATACGATTTGTAAGTAGGTACTTAAATACCTACCCACTTATTTATAAACTTTATATTTTGTTGTGTAAAAATGTCTATGGCATAAATTGTCTGTATAGAACGGGAATTCTCCGTAATTATGTCAATAGGTGACCTTCTTAATGCATATGACATAAAACAAACATTAAATATTTAATGGAACCTTTTTTCAAAATTTCAAATAAAGAATTATACAATTTGTCGATAGAAGCGTCACTATCTCCATAACAATTCTTTTTTCAAACTTTCTTCTGGCGGGTAAGTACTTACCAAACATAATATAAAAAAAGAATATTCATTCAACCATTTCAACGGAAACAAAACGTACAAACAATTTACAGACAGACGAAATGCTGAACGGTCATGTTAAAACAAGACCATTGTACGCTTTGTCAAATAAAGCGTAGCAGTTGTCTTTATTCAACCCTTCAAATTATGAGCAAGAAAGAAGCGTAAGGAGAATGTATGATGTAAATTTAAATGGCAGAGTATGTTTGAGACAATGTATGAATGTGAATGAGGCAAGGGTGTGTGCCAAGACCGAGTTGTTTGGCGGTCCTCTCTGCCTATCCCTGCGGAAATTGGGGTGATGGTTAGTAAGTAAGTTGAGAGAAGCTAATTGATATATTGAAACCAATTATGTAAAACAAAATGTTTGAGAAGTTTTTCATTCAAATGACAACAAACAATAATTAATGTTTCAAATCCAAGAATCTTGGAGAGTTGTTGCAAACAAAAGTAATTTTTTTAAGCTTAACTTAACCTCAACTTAATTTTGGGATTTTCAAACTGTATCATCACTTTTCGATATTTGATGCGCCGATTCTCGGTAATTTTAGGCTTTTGATCAAATTGCCAGCTATTATAATAGTAAGCTATTATATTTTACAAATAACTAAAGTTATCAATGTCAAATTAACTACTGCACATAAAGCTCAAGAAACGTTGGTGAAATAGATTTGAATAGGTGAGTCTTCCGCTCAGGGCATTATTTTTTACTTCACTTAGCGTTCCCTCAGTTTAGATGCCGTGTCGTCTTAGATAATTTTAAGATAATAGCGCAGACTCGTGTTCAATCACGGGATATTATAATTGTAGGATTTGTAAAAATTATAAAAAAGTTGCTGTCCGAAACGTTGGCTAGAGAAGGAGGTAGCGCAACACGGCATAATACCCCAAAATTAAATCACTTGAAAATAATACAATTATTAAAATAAAATAATTTGGCTACTTACCTAATCGCTTGTCTGAATTGTTTCAAAAATCAGTTCCAATTTTGAAAATGACTTAAATGCAAATCTCCAAGTTCTAGATTTCTTTAAATCGGAGTTACAAACGGAGTCAAACGTTGGCTAGAGAAGGAGGTAGCGCAACACGGCATAATACCCCAAAATTAAATCTCTTGAAAATAATACAATTATTAAAATAAAATAATTTGGCTACTTACCTAATCGCTTGTCTGAATTGTTTCAACAATCAGTTCCAATTTTGAAAATGACTTAAATGCAAGGATCCAAGTTCAAGATTTCTTTAAACCGGAGTTACAGATAGTCAGTCACAACCAAAGATATTAGAAGAACGAGATGTGCTATGAGCAGTTCATACTGTGCGGAATTGTTTTGCCCAGTGTCGCCGGTTTTGTTCACCAATACTACCGCACACCTTCGCTTACGCTAAGGCATCGCCAAGGTATCCGCACTAATACATAGAATAGATTTCTGTACGTACACGTCCCGATAGTATTCAAAGTACCCTAATTAGGTAGTACTCCGCCTACGGTCCGGCGGCCAACATAGCATATCTCGTTCTTCTAATATCTTTGGTCACAACCGAAAATAAGTATTTTTAATAATAGCAATATGTCTTATGTAATGCTAATTACTGAAGTTTCTTGTGTATTATTTTCCCTTTGTTATTTCTACCCCTATTAACGAAATTTCGATTTACGCGTATTTTGCTGTGGCAGCTTCATAAACAGAACCGTAAAAGCATGTAGTGAATATATTTGCACATCTGATAATGTCTTGCAAATCAAAGCAAAACCTGTTACATATCTCTGAAGTACGCCGAACGCGGGAATTCTGAAAATTAATTTGCCTACATTATTTTGTAGTATAGAAGTATCTGATATCAAAGGCAATTTTATGATTAAACAATACATATGTTTTGATTTCTGATTAGAATTCAGTTGGATCTCTGGTGATGCACCCAATTATGGAATATAGTATACAAATTGTATTATGTAAATTAATTAACTCAATTATCGAAGAAAGCAAACACTTTGTGGCTTGCTATTATATAAATGAAAAAAAAGTTTTTATTTGGTTTTAAACCACTTTATTATTTATTTATATTAAAGCTAAATAAGACTTGAAAGAAATATCAGTTATGGGCGTTTCCAAAGAGTTGACGATCTTCCAGTGGGCCGAGCAAGAGACCGCACCATTTCATTTGCGCGACGCGCCGGCCAAAATATTGCACAGTGTGACATGGTTTGATTGTCACAGCGTCACACGGACATGTTTTAAAAATATAAATTTCAAATGATAATAATAATTATCATTATTAATGAATTGCATGATTTGCATGGTGTTTTGAAATTCGTGGTATTTACGAACAGAATATAATCATCTGCTGCATGTAAGGGTTCCCAAATAATCATAAATCACAAATCCTTTTTTTGGTTATTATTTTTTTTCTTGCTAGAGCAATCCCGATGAGTTAAAAACACTCATTTTAGGACGGACTTACAATAAAAAAGGTGGGAGTTGATAGGTAAAATTTTATATCAATATTTTGATATCAAAATTATAAGTTCTTGATCTTCCGTGACGCCCGCCCAGACCTTCACCGTCCAATGCTTTGTTTTTCTTTTGAAGTGGAAAAAATATGTCATCGGAAACCAAAATGAATCTTCTTCTTATACTCCAAATTGAATAAGCTCAGGAATTGCTGGAAGTTTATCGAGTGCCTATATATGTATATACCTACAACCTACATATATATAGATATATAAAATTATTTAAGCTGACATTTTACAATTATGTTATGTAGAAAAAGTAGCCCAAAAAATTACTTTTAAGTGTTTATTTAAGTTGTACCTTTACCATTTCGTTAAGCATTTTAATGTTTTTAATTTTAATTTAAAAAAAATTAAAAAAAACCTTTACTTACTTGTGGAAGAAGTCAAATTATAAAAAAACAGAAAATTTCACTAATAGATTTAAAAGTAATCGTTTGATTAAAAAAAAACTTTAAAAAAATCACTGAAGAGTCGGTCCAAGAGTTATACGGACTTTCCGGCTGAATATTGAGCCGTGTCTAAACTATAACGGTGTAAGTGCTTGATGACCTGCAAACGAATACAATTACGTACGCCGCAGAGTATTGAAGTAACGTACGGCGGAGTTTGCTTTAGCTAGACAGAAATTGGATATTTTTGAGTGGTATATTTTAATTAATTTTTATGAATACATTAATAAAATCGTTAATTTTGCTAGAGGGATTCCTCGGGAAGTTTCTAATTCATCGTCTACATAAATAAAATATGGTGCTTCCTGTTCATCTTATAGTTGAAAAACGATATATAAAATTTACAAACCGTTTTATATTAGATATTTATTGGTAAGGTCCTATTTTTATTAATCTTAAATATAAATAACTTACATCCTCAGCAATCCCTCTAGAAACATTTAAGATTTTAGTAATACGTACATCAGAAATAATTAAAATGTGAGCGTCGAAGTAAATCCCCGTTATCAGGGTATTGTGTCACCTTAATGAATTTAGTTGATTTAAACTGAAAACAAATAACTTCGTCCAACAGGACCTTATCTCTTAACTCCTTGCCAATTTATAAATATTTATTTAATGCGAATACCGCACAAGTGTTCCAACTGCTCCCAACCGTCAGGAGACATTGAGACTATGGCAACCCCAATTGGGTTATATTGAGAGGCTGAAGATAGTGGGAAAGGGAAGGAGATGGGAAAGAGGAAGGTGGGGAAGTTCATGGCTATTCAGATTTGGTCACCAACACGCCTAAAACCATTTCAAACAACCTTTCAATTCTGAATGGTCTTACAGCAGAGAGTATCTTCCATTATGGAACGTGTCGCAATTATAATATATTATTTTAAATGAATAAAATTACTACATTCGCACGCCGAGATTTGAACCAGCGACCTTAGGATTGCTAATCGACAGCCTTACCCCTCGACTACGGAGGCCGTCATATATTATCGTATTTTCTCAAATATAACATTTTATCTCAACTTTATGGCGAAAATGAGTAGCTCATAAATAATCTGTAGGGTGCAATGCTCTATAACCGTAGGCTGTATTTAGTTTTTCATGTTCCAGTATGAAATGTGTGTTGAATATTCAAATGGCATATTTTTAAATATATTTTACTGATTGTTGTGGCCAACTGAATAAATGAGCGTACAAAATCCTTGCCAAATTCATGAAAAAAATACATTTTAATCAGAAATTGGTCGCATTTTTCCGTTTCCTTTTTAAAAATATGTTGATGTTTTTCTTAGGGCAGGCACAGCTTTTCAGAAGTTATGGACTGTACGCCACTACAGCATTAGCTTTAGATTTATCTTAGATTTACTTAAATTCTACCGAGGAGAACTCAAATTTGTATGTGTAAAAATATGGCATCTCTAATTCACGCCATTCAAAGATATACGCATTAAAATCAAACTTTCCATGGGATTCAAATTTTTTACTTCGTTTATCTCAAAAGAACGGCTTATGAGATAACAATATCGGTTGGTGGCCGAGTTGACATCGCGTTTGGGTCCCACTCAGGCGTAATGTGTTCAATTCCTCGGCTGGCTAAGTCCTCCATCACTATACAAGCAACATTTTCAGCTTACTGTGGTGGTAGTAGGAGATTTTCAAATATTGTCAGGTTATTCGTAACCCGGGAATGTTTGTCTTTCTTTTTAATAATAAAAAAAAATAATAACTCAAACACTTCGTTCAACTAGTATATTTTTGTTAAATGTTTTAGAATTTGTATCAAATATTGCGGCTGTCTGCTTGTTTGTCCTGCGTGAAATCTGGTTCAAGAAACTCAAATTGCTTTGAATTTTACTTTTTAAAAATCGAAACGTACGTAGAGTTTAGACTTTAATAATTAGAAAACTAGCAAAATTATTTTAATAGTCCTTTTTTAAATTGGATGTGATAAAGTACCTACCTATAATAATTATTTTTTTTTTTAATACTAGAAAATTATTTTAATAATTTTACATGTGTACATATTTTTTTTGTTTAAATTTCTAAGGGATCTTGGCAGGACATTTTCGTGATTTTTCAATTGTCTACGCTTTATAGCTAACACGCAGTTATCAATCCCACAATTAATACTCCGTATTTTTTCACGGTTCTGCGCTAGTAATTAATAAATTCTGTCGATTTTCATTGAATTTGAAAAAAATCATCCCAGGAGCACGTCTCCCGCATGAGCAGTTTAGCTCTCAATACATTATAGAATCTCTCTGTGATCAAAGTCCTCGCTAACAAATTCTGATTCTCAAAGGCGCCTGCCTCCTACGCTCAGTTCTGCGCTCCTGTTCCCGTACCACTTTGGTTGGCACCAGTGTGCTGATTGATCAAACACGCCACAGGTTTATTAGGCAGGTGATGATGATTTATCAAAGAATCGCGCTCGAGATAGGTTCTACTGTCTATGCTATACATGACACGCTGTAGATATTATTACTCGTACCGCGGTTGTGCTCCCAGTGTATCACTACTCTACTGCTTTGAAGGGGTTGTCGGATTTGATCGATGAAGTTTGTTACTTTGAAAGATTTATCTCATTTTTTTATTGATGAAACACTGGTTTTGTTCTATTGCACTCAATAAACTAGTAGACCTCACGTCCAAAAAGGTAGGTTTCTAATATTTTCTTATTAAAACTATCTTATAATCATAACAAACCAGTTATTTTATTGTAAAGAAAAAAATGTACAGTAAGAAATCTTATAATGCAGCATATTTTCGAAACCGGAAAAAGAACGTAAAAACAAATTTACAGACAGTTGAAATGCCAAACGGTCCAGTTTAAACAGGATGACTCTCAGTCAATAAGCATATCGTCTATTTTTTAATGTTTGTAGCGTGATGGTGTGCTGTGATTTTGCCAACTTTCCTAACTAAAAGTTTAATCTAGGCTTCAACTTCCGTTTTAGATAAATAATAAGCTTGTACTATCAAATAAACAGTTTTCTTGTGAATAAATTTTCACTGTTTTTATGTTTCCACAATTGAATAAATTATTTGGTTTTTAAAAAGACAATATTTTAATTAACCGTTAAGAGTGCTATTCTGTGCTTGCGAAAATTGCGACTCGGCGCAACGGCTCTGCGTACTTTTTTATAACTGTATTTATTGTTAATTCTGTTAAAATAAATGCACCCTGAATGGAATCCATATTTTTCACCATGTGGAATGTTAGTTCTATTGCGGACGATGTATCAAATGTCAGCGACACTACGGACGACGAGATCTTTTTTTGACAAAAGGTTTTTGTAAAAACATTTTCTTTTAACAAAAGTTCTCACATCAAAACATCTGACAACCTATTGTCAATTTATTTTTCACCTCTTTTCTTGTTAAATATTGTTAATGAAACCAATCGTTATGTTGTATAATTTTTGAACACAGGACATTTGAAACCGAATTCACTGCAACAAAGTGGACAAACTACTTTTACAGAAGTTCATTGCCACCATTTTTCTTTCCAATTTTTTTCAAATTACAATGAGGCGATCCAATATCAGATGCGCTCGCTGTTGAAAGGCACTACATGGACTATGCGCGGGAAAAAACGAAGTGAAACGACACAATTCTATATTTAATATAATTTAAATATTTTTTTGTAGATTTTATTAGAAGCGTAATATTTCATTCTTTAATTGTTTAATCGCAAAAAGAACCACTAAAATTTGTCCTAGTTATTTTTATTTAAATCCATATCACATTTAATCTAAGAACTGTAGCAATTGACACACATAATTGCAAAGTACTAAAACGGACATGCCTTTCCTCGACTTCCACCGCATCAGTTGGAGGGATAGATACAAACGTTCGTCACTTTTACACACACTGACCTCCAGATTCCTACCCGCATCTCTTACCTGTTTTCTTCCCAGAACTTCTTCATCTCCTTCCCTTCCTTGAAAAGATACTCCACACAGCTTCTCATAAGATGATATAGGCCCTGAGCGTAATTATTTTCTCAGAGCCTGTGGAGCTAATGTAAAAATGTTGGTCAAAACAATTTTTTGTGGAAAAACATTAATTCGGCTTTTTTGAACAAGTAGGATTTTGCAGTTATTATAGTTTAATTTGGAAAATTTTATAGCTCTTTATTATATCAATCGAATAGTTTTAATTTAAGTTGTTCCATATTACAAAACTTTAAACAAATTAAGGTAACAACAAAACACCTGTAAAAATATCGTTTGTAAATATGCTCAAAATATCATGTCTTTAGTTACTTAACTTTTCCATGATATGTAATAAACTTTCTTCCGTTTTGTCAGCCTAGCCAAGTACGTTATTTTAGTGAAGAAAAATAAATGACCTAACTTTATTATTTAAGATTATTCACTCCGAACTAGACTGTTGTGAACTCCTGCAACTCATAGATTTCAGAGTACCTACTAGAGCAACTAGGCAAAATGTATTATTCTGAAACAATAACTTTAGTACCAACTATCACACACATGCACCTATTTCTCGCTTTTACACACTTGGAAACAAATATTCACCTCAAATATCGACATATTTAATATAAGTTTGCCTGTGTTCAAGAGATACCTTAATGACATTTTTATGTAGCATATTTAAAGAGCGACTGTGTATATTTGTTGTGTATATTTGTTGTTAACTTAAAAAAAAAAGTTATTTTTTTGTTGATGTTTTAATAATAAAAAACCTTCTATTGTCACTGTATTATGCAGTAAATTAAATTTAAAATATGTAACTCGTAAAAGCCCATCAGGGCGTTTAAATTAATAAATTTCCGAACCCTAAATAATGTCATATTATTAACAAAAATAGTTACGGATCTTTTGTAAATTTCCGCCCGTGCAAAACTTGTAACGTGAATTTTAAATTTTGTAAATATTATGTTTTATAATTTTTACCTACCATTGTCAAAATATAACATGTTATTATTATATATCAAATATCATATCATATTCGTAACATTTGACCGCATCAAATACTTAGGAGCATGCTGTTTTTTCGGTTACTTGTCTGTTTGTGTAACTTAGACCTAAAGAAGAGTTTTCAATTTCCCCAATATTTTATGATCCATTTCATGTTTTCGACATAGAATGTTATGATTGTAAACACCACGTCTTGTACAAACAAAAGTTTATTCGTATATACATAACATTCTCTCTCGGTTATTATTTTAATAAGTTCCTGCATGTTCGCTTAGTACAAAAGCACAGACTAGGCTAGTGGGACATTTTGTTTGGAGGCTTAAGCTCACACAATCCGTTTCATATTCAAAATACCCCTTCAAGCGAGCTGCGGAATGTCTGCCTTCTCTTGCGTGATTTGGGGTCGCAGGGAAACGGGAAAAGGACGGAAGATTTATTGAAGAGGTAATTTTTGTTACGTTTGATTCGATTGGATGGCGAGATGATATGCGCGCGACTCGGGATGCTGGTACGTGTTTGCTCCGATTGTACGTCGAATGGACCGCGCCTTTTTCTAAGGGATGATTTTTTTTAATGTTAGCAATATTTTTACGTTTCATTTGTTTCTTTTAATTTCTGCCCCTTTAAACAATGAATGGAGTATTTTTAATAAAAGGTAAGCATGTACACACACTATTGTTGTAAATTATTGAAAAAAGAGTTCTTCTTTTTATGTCGTCATAATTTTCTTGAGTTTATTAGACATTAATATTACTTCTTTTTTATTTTATTTTTTATTTTTGCTTATTATTATAGTTTATTAGACATCACGATAACTCGTTCATGTTTTACGGAAAATTTATCAGGAAACCTATCAGTTCATTCGTTAAATCCCATCTTTAACTGTATTGTGAATAATTTGAAGAGATTATTAATAAATTAGTAATAGTTTATATCAGTAAGTTTCCTCCGTGTAAGTATTTTACAATTATATGGTATCAAAACCTTTAAACTACCCTCAGCCTATATTCTGAGTTCTGATATACAACTGCTATACGTTATCCCAGTGAAGTTCTTCATGACAACAAACATACGCATTTAAAGTAATTAATACATTCGTTTACCTCACTCTCCACAAATGACCCCATTTATTGTTCTGTTTCGTGAGCAGTGTATTTTTGATGTTACCTTGTATTTAGAAATCCATTGATTAGTTTGCTGACTTTTAAAACAGCGCCAAAATTACTGACCTGATTTTTGAGTTTTATGAAATATTTAACCGGGAGTACAAAACAGTATAGGGGTTGTTTTTTGTCGCTCGTTTGCGAGAGTGTTTCAACGCGCCCGGGGGAGGCTGTGTAGCTGGATATTGTACGTCAGTACGCCGGTGCCCGCCGACTGCAACGTACGCGTCGCCTGTCGCGTGTCGAGCCCCCGCCTACACACAATACAGGCCGTGAACCGGTGCGAATCGGATCATCACCCATCGTCGCGCGTGTGCTCCTGGTATCACCGAGTGCTTACATTTTTAATGGTTTATCTACGAATAAATTAATCGGATCGCAATTGAAAAGGATTTTACTGCTCAGTAAGCCATCGGAGATTGTTGGGATTTTTTTAAATCACACTCTAATTATTTATTTTTTCCTTTTTTACATATTGTTTTGGTAATTTCACGTTATTTATTAACGTTTATGCTTCAAAGAACATCTAGTCATTGCAGTTAAATTTGTTGTAAAATCATATTAATAGTTGAATTTATTTCATGATCTTAATACGTACGTAAATGTTTAAAATTGTGATCATATATTATTAAAAAAATAATACTTCCTCTTTAAACGGTACTTGAATATGAAATTAAATTTAATATTTTTATTCTGATTGACACTGATAAAAATTGTTTCATGCTTTTAGTAAATAGTTTTTCTTCAAAACACTTTAAAATTAAATTAAATTTCGTTAATTGCAATGTAACTTTTTTATTGTGTACTATTTTTGTATTTCTTTTATTCTGATAGTATGCGTAAATTTATTCAAATCAAATGAAATGATACGTTTTTATTTAAATTGGAACCCAAAGTGTACATCATACAAATATTAATAACAATAATATGTTGATTGATCCGATAATTCCCGGTATTTAAACTGTGATAATTAGATACAATCTGAACTGTCAACTCCATCGAACACAGCATCGATAAAATCTATCAATTATTCCTGAAATTCAATTTTGACAATCTGTTTTCCTGGCATTTCAACGATTCATCGGTTAACCTAAAGTAAGCGTTCAAATCAAGCGATATTTATACTTCCATTGTATCTGAAAGATATTATTAAACCATACCCATATTATTCATGCTTTATTTCCCTTCGTATCGCATTTTCATACTATCTATTTTCTCCAGAGACTGGCGCCGCATTCAGAAAAACCATGATAAATAAATGAGCCATAACACTAGAGATTTTTTCATACGCTATACCGAAATATTAAATAATGTACAATTTCCTTTTATCCTGGAATCTCTCGGGAGTTTTTTTGGAGGTATTTCATACGGATCACTCACGGTTATTCAAGCTTGCGAAGATAAAAGTTGACTTCGTACCATATCTGATCAATTTATCCCTACATTAAATTATAATAAATATTGGGAATGTTTTTCTTACTAACCAATATTCGTTTAGATTACGTAGGAAAAAGATATCGAAATGTAACACAATTGCCTCAATAAACTTTTTAAATACTTTTTACGGACAACCTAATTTTTCGGAATTATTCAAAAATTAAAATTTATTTGAGGAAGTTAAATTAATTCAAACCCGTGAGAAATCACTGAACACAAGTGTAGGATAAATGTAAAGTTAAAGTATTTATAATATATTTACCTCTTTACCTTTTAAAAACAAATTGTCAATTTTTGTCGACAAATTAGAGAGACGATTGGAAATTTACCTTTCGAATGAATATGGTTAGTTAACTTGAATCACGAAATCTGTAAAAAATTTACCTTTCGAATCAATATGGTTAGTTAACTTGAATCACGAATCTGTAAAAAATTGAACAAAACAAATAAACATTTCAAATATAGAAATTATTAATTAATAAACACAAATTAATTATATAACTGTAGGTAAGTACCCACTTTTTCGTCGCAATTTGAAATTGACGCTTTAATTCAAATCAAACTTGAGTTCATTGAACGTGAAATGTGTCACGCAGAAATAACTAACATTTTACGCACAGACAACCGAAATTGGTTTATTTTATTTCTAATTTTCGGTAACGTCAAATCCTGTCACTACTTTTTTCTCAGATTCTGAAAATTTTAAGTCAGGTTACAATAATTTCAACAACAATAAACAGTAATTTTATCCCATCAAGTTTTATAACAATTAAATCTCATTTTTAACATCTTGAACATTGGAAACATTCACTGTTCAACATAGTTGATACTTCGTTTTCTACCCAGCTTTTTAACATCTTGGCCACATATTGGAAACATTCACAGTTCAACATATTTGATACTTCGTTTTCTACCCAGCTTTTTAACATCTTGGCCACATATTGGAAACATTCACAGTTCAACATATTTGATACTTCGTTTTCTACCCAGCTTTTTAACATCTTGGCCACATATTGGAAACATTCACAGTTCAACATATTTGATACTTCGTTTTCTACCCAGCTTTTTAACATCTTGGCCACATATTGGAAATATTCAAGTTCAACATATTTGATAATTGGTTTTCTACCCAGCTTTATTGATTTTCAAAATTTATAAAAAAATATTGAACGATTGAAAAATATGCAACAAATTATAAAGCGTATTACCAACCTTATTTAAATCAATAACTAGCTCTATGTTGACCTGGGATTTTTTGCTGCTTAATACAATCAAATATCTGCTTTGTATACATATTATGTACGATTTTAATGGTATATTTTTACAAATGCCACCATATTGTTTCTCTTAAATCTAAGCAATCGTCGTACTAAAACAACAATACACAATTAACAAGACTAATTTAAGTTATAGCACAGTTTCTATACATATATCACAATATTAATTGTGAACAATGTTTGATAGTTTGTAAACTCTGCTAGAATGGCTAACAATTTTGCTCTGCGAATCTACAAGATACATTGCTTGTGCACGTCTCATGAGTCGCCTTGGCTTTTCAGTGAAGCTTAATGTTCTAGATATCTCAATTTCTTTCGGCCATTCTCGTAATGGCTAAACCCCGTCTACCCCCTAGAAACATCCCTTAAAATTCTCCGAAGTCGTTATCACAAATTTAATTTTTTTATACTAGAGCAGACCCGTGAAAAATCACGCGATGTTTTCATTGTAGGATTCATGAGGCTGAAAGTATTTATAAAATATTTTCCTTCCTTCCTCGTTGAAAAACAACAAAAAATATATATACTACCAATAAATTTTCTTTTAAGTATAATTAAATTTTTTTGTTGACTAATTAGAGAGATTTCAGATATTAACCTTTCGTATGAACACCGTTGGTTTAAACTTGCAAAATCATTTTGTCAAGAATTTAAACAAAAGAAATTCATATTTAGAGTATTAATTAAGTAATAATAAAATTGTTTTCTGATTTTACGTAGGTACTTTAGACTTGTCCGATTCACACGATCGTCAGTTCCAATTTTGAAAATTTCAAAGAATATTAATTTGAGTTCATTGCATCATGCACAACAACACAGGCAACCGAAATTGGGAGTTGCAAATACTAGGTACTCTTTCAGTCGCCCTGGTAAAACCTCCAGGATTTAAAAATTTGCTTGATACGGCTTTATATTTCATGGACACATCTGAATAGCAGTATCTCATTCCCCAACTACCTTCAGCTTCTTAACATTCCTCATATTGGGGTTTCCCTAGTTCCACTGGTTTCGGATAATTGGAACTCTTGTGTGGTAATCAAATAAATACCTGCAAGATTTAATAAATCCATAGCGTTACATAATAAACCGATTATTCCGTTGAAAAGGTTTAATAAAGCTATTTTAGCAATTTCGGAGACGTCTTTATGTATTGCGTTTCGTTTCGGATATTTATTGGATAACCAGCACCTCTGCCATAGGTCACCCCAAGTGGTTCGCTACGTTTGGTGATTTAGCAGGGGTGTCCGGGTTTATAGGTGAGGTATGTTCAGGTTGCGCCTTCTGATTGAGGTGACCCTTTGACCTCTTTAACTAGTCTCTTGACCCATCGCCTTGCGCCGCTGAGACTATTCGCCCGTCACTCCGGGACACACTGATCCTTAGATTCATGTTAGATATCTGATAGACTGACAGAAATTCCTGTCGTTCCTTTCCTTAAAAACACCCACCTCACAGCATTCTCAAAGACGACGCAGGCACTAAGGGAAATCATTTTCCTTAGGCCCTCCTGTGTGGGGTTAATATAAAAATACAAATCTACATTGCGGAAAAAACTTTGTAAATATCTAATATTGGAGATCGGTACATGGCAGTTTTGAAGAATGATGCACCCGGATAGCAGAAGGTACCGAGTTCAAGCCCGAACTGCGCCAATACTCCTTTTCTTATAATTATTATTGTTTCAATATTTATTATCATTAATTTTGTGCTTCAGATGTTTCAGGAATCGGTACTGTTTAATATTTGTAACAAGCACCTAACTAGTAAATGCTTAATGTTGCTATATTTAATCTTCCAAACTCAAATGGATTATTAATTTCGCACAACTACATCTTACCCACTTGAGCAGCGTAAACTAACCCTGCTTAGTACTTAACCTGATTAGCATTTGTATGGATTTTGATTGATGATAGAATGTAAAGGCAAGTTTAATTGTATGTTTTGGTTGCTGTGATTGGCACCTTGAGGTTACGGCCACTGCTTCACAACTATAACGAAGGATCAATATATTCTTACAATATATATATATATTTTTTATTGTTGATACATTATTTTACAATATTTCATATTCTAATTCAGTAATGTTGGCCTCACTGGGCTGTTTACCCGTGCTGAGGCCCCCATTTTATAATAAAGAATTTATACATTTAAAAAAAAGAAAAACAACATTAAAATAAAGATAAATTTAAACCAAAAATAGGTTAAAAATTAAAATATAATTATCACACTAAAAGAAAAATATTAAAAGAGAATGTAAATCGGCATTTATAATGATTTATGTGTTTGTGCGTGTTGTGTGTTTTATATATTTTTTTGTGTTGCGTGTATATGTTTTATTCTTTTATGTTATAGAATTTTGGTAATATTGTCTTTTTGTTCTTTAATCCATTTTTTTATTTTGTGTTTGAATTTATTTTTATTTTCCTCAATTTTTGTTTCAAGTGGTAGACTGTTGAATGCTTTAGTAGCGTGGTATTTATGGTGTCTTTGTCCAAAGGTAGTGTTTACCGTCGGAGTTTTTATGTTTTCTTTGTACGCTTGTCTGACCGGTCTATTAGTGATATTTTGTGTTTGTTTTTTTGGTCGAAAATGTAGAATGAAACTATAATTCAATTAAAATGTTCCACGTTATTATTTATTTATTTATATTATACGCCCATACGGGGTAATGTGCCGAAATTTCGAAAAAAACGTAATTTGGTGAGTCTACATGATGGTAGAAGTAAAAAAGAAAAAAAAATTAAATTCGGTCGTTTTTTTTCAACACAAACATATTTTCCATACAAAAAATTCAACTATTAAACCTGGAAACTACTTTAAAACTTTGAAATTTCGTTAAAACTTGTGTCTCTTTTTTGCTTGTTAAATTGTCTCTATTCACGTTAGCCCCGGACACCGTGTATAATAATTTAGTACAACATTATTAAAGAAATATTACGTGCAAAATAATAATAATGCTAACATTAATATTTATTTATGAGGTATGATATTATAACTAACCTTCTTGTAACTAATTTCCGTTCCGTTGAACATATCTGCTATTTCTGACAAAGTATTGCCAACTGCAAGCAATTTAGGTACAAGCGAGTATCTAAATGATACTAAATGTTTAATTTTTAAAAAATAATGATACGGTACTTCTAGTTGATAAATGTAAGGTAAGTAGGCTAAGTAAATCAGGGCTGTCTACGATTCCATTAAAAATTTAAAAAATAAATGTGAATTATAAATATGAATACCGCACAGTGTGGCAACCCAGTCGGTAAGACTATAGCTTCCTGAATCGGGGTATGATGTGAGGCTGAAGGTAGTGGAGAGGGAAAAGAGATGTTTGGAAGAATCTAGAAGTTAAGCTCGATATTTCATATTGAAAAAGAAAATCAATTTTCATTTCATTGAAGTTTTGTTTGTGAAACAAATGAGTTTTCTGCTGTATAGTTAACATAAAATTTATCACGTGAAAAATGGTGACTATTTTTTGTTATTTTTATGTCTACATAATCCCATAATTCTTTCTTCTGTCATTTTTTCACGCCGAAGGCTTAGTCGGAAAAAGTCCACGAAAAATTTTAACTTTTTGCATAATTTATTCACTGCTACCCAACTAAAAAGAAACTTCCTTTATTCACAGCCTGCTTCATTTTTTCGTAATACCCTTTCCCTTTGGTTCTTGCTCCTTTATTCGTCCTTATGAAAGGGATTTTTCACGGTTATTAAAATTATCATAAAGGGAGGAAGTCCATTTAAAAGGACACACCAATGACACTATTTTTACAATGTTTTTGTTGTGAATAAAATCTGAATTTTCGACAAAAAATTAAATTATTTCTATTTTGTGTAAAATATAAGTTAAATCATAACGCCGTGTTCATCTTTTAAGCCAAAAATACTCGCATTTTACCAGTAGAATTTTTTTTATTTGTAATGTCTTTTAGCCGGCCTAAAAGCTTTTTTATAGCCCTCATTAATCTAGTATATATCCAAGTATGACCATTATCAAATAAGCTACCTGAAATTTTATTAATGTATTTTAGTAAACTAGTGAAACCGTCGCTGGTTCAATTCTCTGCTAGCTCAAAGTCCTCCGTAGTAAAAGTATTCCAAATATTCTCAGGTTGTTCTTAACCGGGAAACGATTTCTTTTGAGAGCCAAATTTCTTAACCCGTGAAATATTAGGAAACCAAATTTGGTCCCAAACATCATATGAATTATGATCATATGAAACCAAATTTGGTTTCCTAATAATTAACGGGTTAACAATAACCCCGTTTTTAGAAGCCTGTTAAAACTAGGTATGTCGCATAAAACTAAATATGTGTGGTACTTTATGGTATGCCGACGTAGCACAGGTTCTGTGCACCTGATCGGCAATCAGAAGGTTCAATTCCCGTCGGCGGCATTTATTTTTTCTCGGAATATTTTTTCAATTCATATTTGTGTGTTCAGGCTAATAATTATACAATTGACTGAGCGTAGTGAAGTCCTGTTTTAGCTCGACCGTTTAGCGTTTTAGCTCGTAGTACTTATGAATAACTATATCGATAATTTAAAAAAGTAACAAATATATCGTCTGACGTGCAAATAAAATTCTCTTTAAAATGGTTAACAAAGTAACGCCAACCACGAAATATTTAAAATATCTTTGATAACTCTCGACAATTTGAAATCCAAACGATAGAATGGAAACTTCGGCGGTAAAGCGCATCTTGGCAGATGAGAACAGTACCGTTCTCACGGGAATTTTTCGACTTATTTAGTACTTCCTAATGTAATTTTTGACGGCAAAATATTTTTGTTTTATGAAATATTATTAATAATTAGTAAAATAAAATGTATTTTAAAAATTTAAATAAATGTGTCTCGCGAGCCACAGCCTGCGGCCGTTGCTCTGGTGTCTGGTGTTCGGATTGAAATCTGAGAGGCGTTAGGTACTTGCCTAGTAATAGTAGTTATATATTTGGAAACATGTTCGAAATCTATGTTATTAAATTGTTATTAAACTAATTCTCAATAGAACAGCTGACCGAGCGCGAATACATAATAGAGTTGTGTTTATACGAACGCATTGTAAAACGCACAAAAGTAAGAAATTTATCGATAATTTTTTGTTTATTTTGGCACTAGATTGTTTTTTTAATTTTTAACTGTGTGTATGTATGAAATATGGTGACCGGATAAATCATCACATTGATAATTCATCACATCTTTAAAAAGTTATATAAAGTCATGGAAAGTGATGAAACAAAAACTTTATTAACTGGGTTAAGTAGGTTAGGTTAGGTTAGGTTACGTTAGGTTAAAAAAAATGTTTTCAACTTTCTAATGACTTTATATCACTTTTTAAAAGTGTGTTGAATTGTCACTGTGTTGAGTTATCTGGAACCATGAAATATATATTACATCATATTATCAACAATCTTTAACCTTTTTGAATGATTTTGAAGGGTTTATTATTTTTAAATAAAATAAATTTCATATTTTTATGAAATTTTATACAAGGTTTTCCCACAATTCTCAATCCCTAGGCATTGGATGCCGCTTATTTCGCTGAAAATTTATTGACATTTTATTATTGTATGCAAATTACGGTTAGTGCTTGATATTTTTACAGCTTAAAAAAATGTTTTTGGCTTTCAAACCTCAGGAGAGTTGTTATTTACTGTCGATTCAAAAAGCGAACAAAGGAAATATGAAGTTATTTTTAAATATACTTTAAAGATTTATTGCTTATCGCTTTGTTACACACATTATTTTTTATTAAAGGCAAACATATGTTTACAAGACAAGGTTTTATGCAAAGCACAAAGGATAACAAATTATTATAAGCAATAATTATAAGCCTGAAACACAAATATAAAATAAAAAAATTCTTCCGAGAAAAAATAAATTTTAAACATAAGTTTTATCTTGAATAAAAAATAGTAATATTTGACAAATCAAAATATTTCACCATTAAATGAAGATATAATATATCTCGACGCCACCTAGTGAAAAATTAAGTATTTAACTATACCTTTCCTACAAACATAATCTTGGTTTTTTCAGCTGAAAAAAATCATAAAAATTGTTGAGTGAAATACTAGTATTGAATTATTTGACGGTTAAAAATATCCCGGCGTAGCACAATGGTTCCGTGCACCTGACCGGCAATCAGAAGGTGCGGGTTCAATTCCCGTCGGCGGCATTTAATTTTTCTCGGAATATTTTTTCAATTTATATTTGTGTTTCAGGCTAATAATTATTGCTCATAATAATATGTCATATAAGCTCGTTTTAGCTCGACTGTTTTGCATTTCGTCTTTCTGAAAATTTGTTTGTACGTTCCGTATCCGGTTCAAGATAATGGTCATTTTAATTTTTCATTAATGCTTCTTTTTTCAAATGTGCAATCGTCGTGTTTATTTGAAATATCTTATTAGCATTTTTTCAATATTATGTTAGTTAACTTACCTATCTGAAAAAAGATTTTAAAAAGCATTGTCATTGATATAGTGACGTTTCTTTGGACGAATTGTATTATTTCTTATTTGAAATAATTTTAAAAAGTTACATTAGAAATACCGTTATTAATTAAGTACGTAGGTATTTAAGTAGATACTTTCAAATCATATGATTTTAGGAAAATTTTGGTTTTGATTTATTAAATAAGAGTAAATTTATCAATTCTAGTCATTGAACCTTCTTGCGGTAAATTGGACTTATTCAAATTACTTTAAATCTTATAAGCGTTTTTTTGATCTCAGTAAACAAGGAGCGTTATCCTTTTTTTATTACAAACATCATGTTGGCATAATAACAGACCCTCATGAGTTTTCACCAAATTGAAAAGCATATAACAATGCCTTGAAAAATATGGCTCCCGTATATTTATTCAAACGCTTTCCCGAAACCGAATACAATGCATGATCCCTTGCTTTTTATACCTTATAAAAAATCTGCTTCAAAACGTTCATGTGGAAAAATCCGTATTAAGATTATGGGATTCTTTTTTTGTTCCTTTCTGAGGAAATGGGCGGGGAAACATCCTTCCTCCGCCCTGATGAGAAATGAAACATATTTTCGGGACCAAAGGTTCTGTGACTACTATAAGTATGGAAGACGAAATCTAAGGTACATATTCCTTTATTTATCTCACATATGTTTGCTTGAATAAATATACGTTTGCAGCCTTCTAAATTAATTTTTCAACACAATTTATATATCATTAATTATATGGAAGTATTATGGCTCGGAACATTGAATTTACCAAAAAATATTAGTTTAAAACAATAAAAACTAACACTAACTTAAAAAGGTAACACTATTTTTTTTTAAATAAATGACGTTTCATAGTAAAAGTAGTTTTCACAGTTTGAATTTTTCAAATCCTACAAAAATCATTATAATATGGCGCGGTTCTCCTTACTTACTTCAAACGTTTATCAGTTTTGTCAAATTGTTGGGCTATTCCCACACGGGTCGTTATGAAATCGACAAATCATAAAATAAATAATTTGCAAGAATTAAAAAATATATGCTTTGTATATCTGCCATATTCTCACTCTCTCCAGACGGATGGGAGCAGTTTAGACTCTTACGTGTTATTTACATTTTTTTTGAAAATTGCTTGAAATAAACTCCCACATGAGCGAGGGCGGAGCATTCAGCACAAATATAGCATTCAGCAGAAACATCGCATTCAGCACAAACACATCATTCAGCAGAAACATAGCATTCAGCACAAACATAGCATGCAAAGAGATTCTGTCATATGATATTTTCACTTTTTCTAATGTGACGATTTATCCCCCAAATCTGAAACCTTTCACAGCCCGCGGTATCTGTAAACATTTTAATACCGGATATAGTTTTGACAATAATAATACACCCAGTAACTCAAACTAGTTACTAGTTATCAGCCGTAACTTAGTCCGTAGAGTTATTATGAAATAGAATACCTAGTTCCCAGTTCCAAGACTTGAAATTGAGATCAATAGGTTAACAGTGATGCTGCACCACTCAGAAGGTAGAAGGGGTATCATAATAGAATGTGCCCCCCTATCCCAAGTATTTACTGCCTTATAAATGCAAGAGCACGGACGGACCAGGGATGCTAATGCTAGGCGTTGGCCCAGTTAGGGGTTGGAAATGTGTTTGCATTTCGAGTAAATCCCGACTCGTTTTTCCACCGAATGAAATTTGAATAACGTTATATGAATTAAATTGGGATTTATTAATGTTAAAAAGTGGGCAATTGATTAACTGTATTTAGGAAATCAACGTTAGATTTAAATCATTACCAAAAATATTTTAAAAATAACGAAATAATATATTAGTGAATTAATAATTAATTAAATAAAGTGAGCTAATGAAGAAACCGTCAGTTTTAAAACATGTTGATATATTTTTTATCAAATAGTAGTGCAAACAAGTAAATTTGTTAGTTTTTGAAATATATTAGAGATGGGTACATAGCGGAACAAATATATGTGTTGCATATTTCTGAATGAGATCTCAACCTTTACACAGTGTATCCTACTCCATTGCCAGAGTTTCTGCCTACATTTATTTATTACTTTAACGTTTTCATAAGTACGAAAAGTAACAATATAATAATAAACAATATAACTACATTCGCGGGAAAGTCGACACGGGCGCTAACTCCGGACTAGGTACGAAATATAAAGAATTCCTCTAGGCACTCTTCAACATTGTTAAAAGGGACGATACATCTGGCTATCAGGTATTAAGCCTAGAACTTCTTTTAGACCCCGCAGGAATGGACGACACATCTTGAGCTCACGACCGGCTCGTGATCTCTGCTTGCTTCAAAGCCGTGCACTCGCTTTTATAGGCCGCCCGTGGTGCATCATCATTCGGCAGGTAGCGGGGAGCCGGCTACTGATTAGATGATTTATTTTCGTTTCCAATATGAGACCTACGACGACCCCCGTTTGTATATAAGGATGCCGTATTAGGTGTGAACGAGAAAGTATTGGGTTTTATTAGGTCTCGCGGTTTCATCTCGTTACATTACATTTAACATGAAGCGTTTCATATTTTTATTTTTGTGTAGCATATCTATATGTTCAAAGCTCTTCAGTTCGCACTTTTTTAAGATTTTTTTTTTTCAATTTCCTTATTTTTGAAATTCCCATTCTTGTCATGACCTTTCTGTTTGTTATTCGGTCTGTCTAGGGAATTCACACCATACGGCGATACATTCAGAGTTCAAAGGATTTCAATTTATTTTCTGTTGCTTCTGCTGTCCAAGTTTCTATTCCGTGCAGAGTATTGAAACAGTAGCATCTGGCCATTCTCAAACGGAATAGTAGATTGATGTCTCTGCTATAGAGCACCATCTTCATACTTCTAATGTATTCAAGCCATACTACGTATGTCCTTTTTTGAATTGATCACCAAGCCAAACTTCCAAAACTTTCTAAACTAGTAGTTTGTGAACAGTTGAACGCTTCGAAAAAAGCATATATATAATTTTCTCTTATTTTAAACCAAAAACAAAATTTCCTCTAAAATAATAAGTACATATTTTTTAGCTTACTGATAAATACGACGTTTCGACGATCGATCACTTTTCAAAAAAGAATATTTACTCAAAATCCGTCGTGACGGAAACACAATTCGATAAATGATTGACAACGTAGTCCTGAATCCAGGACTTCTTGAAAAATCACACTATCCGAACGTTTCCATGAGAAAAAAAAACAGTTATGATATTTGAGTCGTCGCCCTGCAAAACCCGAACTGGAAATTTCTGCTGGTTCAGATACATTCGCACAATTGTTTAAGGGTTCACATACCCCTGCGCGCGCTGTAAACCGAGTAAATTTAAACATTTTTTTTGAAAAGTTTATAGTGAAAAAAAAAGTTAATTGTTGATTTTACATTTTATATAAAAATTTAAAATTATTTTTACGCGTATTACTGAGGAAAACCACTGTCGGCATCAAAACTTTACATAAAATTGTCCAATTTGCAAAAATAATAAGAATCTTACAAGATTTTACAAAGACTCAGACTTTAGACTTTACAAAGTGAATAAAAAAATCTAATAAAAAATATGAAATCAACAATTAAAAGAATTTTCACCACATAATCTATATAATAATTTTTACACGTCGGACGCTAAAGTTTCGCCGTAATTTTACTTAAACTTACTTGTTTTTTGCAAAATGATCTTTTCGCAATTTATACCGTCTCATCGATAATGTGTTGATATATTTTTATAAATGTAGTATATAATCTACCAAAAGTGTTTTCCCCAAATAGCTACTACAGGGTTTTCCAATAAGAGGTGTTATTTTGATATTCAGTCGTAAAAGATCAATGGTTTCGTTGCTTGTGTGGCACGTAGCGCCGTCTTGTTGAAATTAAACGTTGTCCAGATCAATACCATCCAATTCCGGCCATAAAAAATCATTAATCATCTCTCGATAGCGCAATCCATTCACCGTAACTGTTGCTCCAGCCTTATTTTCGAAAAAGTAAGGTCCAATGACTCCGCCGGACCATAAACCGCACCAAACAGTCACATGTTGAGAATAGAGAGGCTTTTCGACAATAACTCTTGGGTTTTCCAAGCCCCAGATGCGACAATTTTGCTTGTTGACGAAGCCACCGAGGTGGAAATGGGCCTCATCACTCAAGATGATTTGCATTTGATTCACTCAAGTGAATTTTAATAATTTCAATGCGTTGAAGCGTGTATCGTTCCATTTTTATTATTGGCGTAGTTTCTTCTTGTCAAATGTCAAAAAATGACAGCTTCAAAAGTAACATCTACCGAAATAGCGGGCTATCCAAAATAACACCTCTTATTGGAAAACCCTGTATATAGGTATACGCAGAGAATGGTTTTATTGTTGTTTAATTTTGCCTATCGGCTACTGCGTCACACTATAGGTTAAAACGGACACCATATTTAACCAGAACCGGCTCAGTTAATTATTTCGTCTTATTCATTTCCTATTTTATCTGTCCGGGGTTTATTTATTTTTGGTAATAATTAATGTACAATGGACGTTTTGTTATAATCTCACGTTCGGCGATTAGTGTTAGAGCAGTTGACCTTTTCAATTAAGTTTGTTTATCTTCTCTAGAATATTCCCTTCGTGCGTTTCGGGTCGGGCACCTATCGCTTTAAAAATGCGCTTTCAGGAGTCCGTGGTCTGGATTATTTGACTGACTATCTATTGCAGGACCACCCTCTCCTCGCACAACCTCTGATGTTGCTTTCCCCAATCTTGTAAACCATACAATTAATTGAGAGGAACGGCTTTAAGGCCATTTTCATTCATAACTTAATTTTGCATTCGAGGCCAAACATATCTAGTTCGGTTTAGAGCTATTTTATTTGTTTGTGTTTTAATGTATAAAATATGTGCCATTAAAATTTCTAATTTTCACGATTCTAGCAGGCAACTTTGGTTATTGTTTGCGAGTTGATAATAATCATTAAATAATATAATTTTTCCCTACGTACTACGCAAATATGGTTCAATATAAAATGAAAATCTTCTCTTTAGTTGTATAAAATATGTATGCTATTTTATTAAAATATACGTGTTCTAAAAGGGGATTTTCTCCTATTTGGACAAAAAAAATATTTTTCGAGTGTATATAATAAAATAAATAAATTAAATTAAAAACAAATTTTTGCTGGGTATAAATTAAAATGATTACAAATGACCGATTTACGTTGAAAATAATTTAAAATGTAATAACGAATTTGCCCTATAAAAAAATTTACCTAAAAAACGCTTTCTCACATTTAAAAATAAATATTTTATCATATTAATATAGTTGAGTTAGGTAAGGTAAGGGTTGTTTTTTTCTTCTATTAATTAAATTTCTATTAAGTTCTAAAAAACTTCAAAAGTTTCCTGTGTAATCGTAAAAAATTGAATTCAATGGCCTACCTATACTTAATAGTTTGAAACACACATAAATCAAATAGCTCACATTCGTACTAGATATTTATTATTATTTTTTACTTAAAAAAATCAATTTCGTTAGAATTTTTCCCTCAATTCCGAAATTAATTAAAAAATGAATAAGGCGACGCAGCCATGTTCCAGTGACTTGGATAAATAATAAAACACTCCAACCGTTAGGTACAGACAAATGTATCGTATCACAGCACTTACAGCTATTTATCATGTATCTTGTTCATCATCAGACGTAACACTCTGAAAATTAATAAAAAGTAGGTAGTATTTATTGTCTCCCCTCAGTCGACTTGATTCCCCGGAAAACGGGGCATAGGCAGGGCGCTCGGGCCCAATCGATAGAGACCTGCTTTAAATTCCGGGTGTCGTTCCGTTCGGGGTTGTTTTTTTTTGTGCGGGGGTGAGAATAATATTTGTACAGATGTAAGGCAGCCACGGTTTTAAGAGATCGCAGGCATTTATGTGAGGCTTTCCGCATAGAAATGCGGCTTTTCTGCCGATATGCTCGAAATCGTACTGTATTTGTTCGCCGTCATATTATGTTATGATTCCATAGATATTTTGCTTAATGTGGGACTTTCTTGGGTCTATTATCAATTCGATGTTTCGAACCTTGTTAACGTAGCTTTAGCTATAAAGCCTATGTCCTTATTCTGTCAGCTTTTCGTTTCAATAGCGAGCGTACTGAAAAATTCATTGTGTATATTATTATTGATCATATTATAATACCTTAATACGATTCCCCGGATCTTTTTGTGTAATGTTGAACTTTCTAGTGCCAATTATCAATTTTACGTTTCGAACCTCGAACGTAGTATTAGAAACAACGCCTGAGGACTTATTCTGTCAGCTTTTAATTCTGGAATAATATCATTGAAGTTAAATCTGGAAATAACACGGTCTTTATTTGCGGGAATATTGTTTTCCCAAACTTTTTGTATAATTTTCTGGTATGTATATGGTATTGACTATTTGCGTTTTTAAATCTTTTTAATGTAACGGAATATAGCCTAGCGATTGTTGGATATAGTAACACTGCCTTCATATTATCTTTGTCTATTATCTATGCCCAGATTGTCTTTGCTTCTGAACTTTTTCCTGTCAAGCACTTGTTAAACGATTGTCAATAAGAATGGTTTATTTATTACAATTATAATCGTATTCTTATTTCACCACAATATAATGTCGGCTTTTCAATCTATAAATTCGTTTGTTCAAAATCTTAAATCTTCGAAAGATGTTCCCCGATGACGCTGAAAATTTCAAAGTTCATTCTTATTAGTGGTTTGAATTTAGAATAAGTCGGGGTATAACTTAACGCAATATCTCTTCACCGAAATGAGATAAAGTCAATGTAAATTAACAATTACATTGTGGTATACAGTAGTGAATAGTGGGAGAATTCGGAGACGCCCGATAAAGACATTAGCAATAGCGAAGCAATGCGGGGTCCGCTAGTCTAGTATGAAAGTGACTTAAAATGGTTTGATCTGTGGTTTAAATGTCTAATTAGGTATTTAGCCAAGCTTATCATTATATGTAACTTCGTTCGAACATTAAGGACGGGTTGTTTCACACAATTTGAACAATTCATCAAATTTTATAGTTAATTTTCAAGTTCTGTGTAAGTTCTATTAAAGTTATGTCATTATTTCGGTTCTGTGACGCAACTGGCCTACAATGATATAAAAAAAAACAGAACTTGAATTAAACTTGAAAATTACCTTTAATTTTTATTTTGTATCTATGAATTATTAAAATTTTGTGAACCATTTCTTTTAACCACCGCTCTCGCTTAGTTACGGTTGAAACAATTGAGTTTCAGGAGGTAAGCGCATAATAATGATATTTTTATGAAATCAATATTTGCTCTCCAGAAATTATTTTTTGTCTGTTAATTATTTTCATGTTATCTCTGTACAATTGTAGACATGATGTTTTAACAACTGATTTTTATCAATTTCCCAATCATTTCTAAGATTCTCATAAAAATATAATAATTGAGCAATTACGAATAACTCTTATTAAATCAAGGAACGTCCGTAGTTATTACGAGTATTGCCCGTTGTGATGAAACGTTTTGTTTTTTTGCTCGTTATTTCCATTCGTATTCGTGTAAATTGCTAAGAGCAATTTATTCAAATGAAATATCCAAACTTGTTTGAAAATAGAGCGAAGAGTTTTTCAATATGCCTTCAGTTTCCAGTCTCCCAATCAACACTGCGACTCTACCAAAGAGAAAATTATTCCAGTGTATTTTTTCTAGTGGAAATATTTTCCGATTGATTGAACTTCCAGCATTTTGTGAATTTGCCTCTGCATTTTCCGGTTCTCTGACGAATTCTTACCTGGCGACTGTTTCAAAATCTGATTTAACTTTGACCTGTATTTAACCGAGATTTGAAGATTAAATATTTGCGTTTTGTCACCCAAAAAAATACTTCACATATTTTAAATAGGTACCCCATTTTTTATTATTCGCATATCAGATTGATAGTCCAATATTAGGATATCGCCCCCAAGAATAATTTTCTAGCAGCAAAATATAATCTGCAGTAAGGTTATTATTATAATACAAAGTTACTTTTATTATTCTGTAATGTTATTATTTAGTTATTATGTTTATTAGGTTATAATATTGTAATGGGAAGTAACCCAACATATCATGATATTAATACATTAACTTACTGATTTGAAATATTGTCAATTTATTCAAAATCTGGTCAAATTATTCGTTTTCCTGCTGAAAATGGGACTGTAAGCCTATAACGAATGAATTCACAAGTTTCATAACAATCTATCAGAAAAGCACGAATATAATATGAGGAAGTCGGAACACGTGTTCTTCAAAATAATAATACTTTCGCATCTCGTCCATGATATTTATTCGGACGAGCCACCTGCGTTGAACACGTGATCAGATACAAGTATATTCTTATAATTACAGGCTTACTATATTATTAGAAATTGGTTCTGTAGCAAAATTTTCAATTAGTATATTGAAAAAAGCAGTACTTATTTTTCTCCGTGCATAAACGCTTTTTGATCAGATTTACAATTTCTGTCATCAAATAATCAATTTTAGGTTAACATTTTTGATTTTCAAATATTCGTAAACGATCGATCCATAGATTATAAATTAGTTAACCTGTACTACGAAAACAAAAACTATATACTTACTTTATTATATAAGTGAACAACTTTGTGTGTCTTAATATATCATAAGGCAATTTTTTGAACTGAAAATTTTAAAGCCAGGATAGGTATTTTTTATCAGCTTTCCTTTTCATTAATTTTGCTGATAAAATTTGAACTATTATTTTAAAACTTCCGATACTTCCGATGATTATGAGAATAAAGTCGTTTAGAAATTGATCCGATTAATTAAAAAACCATTTTTAAAATTCAGTTTCAGTGAAGTGGGGCACAATTATTACTACCTGTGCCGCGTAGTGCCGTACCTTCGGTGGATGTGATAACTAGATTCAGTGTCCCGACCAAGTATGGAGATTTTTTTCATGCTTGGTATAAGTGTGCTACTGTATCAACTGCTGGACTTCATACGGAATAACAGTTGGTGTTGCTCGAACCCGGAGCCCGAAGATTTGGAGTGTCTGACAGTTGATCCAGAAGTGTTCAGTGTTTGCCTGCAGATCGAAGAACCGGAGAAGATAAATAAATAAGAAGTATATAAGTCGATAGAACGAGTCATTTTAAATCGTTTGATTGCTTTCAAGTGGAAATATTTTGGTTGCCTATAAATGAGTGATAAAGAAAGCATTGGATAATGCAGATATTTTGACGTAGATTCAGTAGAACTATTCATATTATGCAAACAATGAATTATAAGAATAATTTTATAGATGATTTATTGCGTTCGGTACAGTAATTAGAATGATTCATTCATTGTTTCATTGTTTCGTTGAATCATTGATTTATTGATTCATTGATTCATTTGTTTGGACGATTTCTTAGATACGATAATTTGACCGATTCTTTCGAGAAATGTATTGAAATTTTTTATTTCATTTAATTTATGCTAACGATTTATTTGATTTTAATTATAATGTGGGACAATAAAGTTGTTAACTTCACCACGACAGTGAGGCGGCAATAGACAGCGCTTTACGTACGTGCTCAATCATTCATTATTGCAGAAATCCACCAGCTCAGACTCATTATATTATATTCATTGGGTGGATGCCTTGATTCATCAATTGGAATGAATAGTTTGGTTAATGTATCCGTTGGAGGGATTGGTTGAATATCTCAGTAAATCAATTGAATTAAATAATTAGAAACAAAATTGGAACCATTCATTGAATTCATTGAAATAAAGCATTCGATAATTACATTTGAATTATTTAATATAACTTCAATTACATTTTTATTAGTTTAATTCATTAGAAATATTGTTTCAATACATTCATATAAATGGATTATCCAATAAACTAATTTGCATAATTCATCTTGCTATTACTTTTGTAATACAGCCATTAGTTGGATAATATTGAAATTCTCAAATTTCCCTTAAATTTTTACACTTTTATGGCATCCACTGTGTTTCGAATTAAATGATCATGACTGTGACCCGTTTTATCGATGTGTTCTTGAAAACGTTTGCCAATTTTCGCTTAAATATTGATAAAAAATTAAGAGGCTCCATAATACGTAGAATCAAAGTTGTAGGTTGATAAAGTTGGCTCCCATTGCAGTTTCTCGTAAATTTATTACGAAAGAAAACTCGTTGACTTTTTTTCCTTATCACTTGTTTATTCAATAGAAGTTTCTCAGATACGCACACGGAGTTCGACCTTATGAAGGCAGTGCAGTAGAATATACTTTTTACGTATCTAGCCATATGGAGGGTTGAAAAATACTTCCCTAGTTTTTTATATCTCGGAATCGGTACCGTTCACACACATGTTTATTTTTCTGTACAAAACTTGTAACTTTGTGGTTATATACTGTAAATATTCAGATATATATGCTGCGGTATCATAAAAACTTGTAAACTTATTGAGCAGTTTGATGACCTACTTTGTCAATAGTTACGTTTGTATTTGAAGGTTACAAAATAATGTATGTGATTACATTTTTACTATTATTTCAAAATGTGAATTCACAAGAGTGAATGCTGGGGGAATAAGATCACTTTATGAAGAAATGAGGAGAAATGTGGACATTTGCAAAGAATCCAAGTCTGACGTGATCGTAATGAGTAAGATCATGAAAGGAGTGTAAGGAGAATATACGACGCTAATGTAAATGGTAGCAGAAGTCGGGGACAACGAGAAAGACATGGCACGATCAAGTGAACCATATACTCATACTTGGGTCGGGCCATGTCAAGAGTGAGAATAACGGAAGAGTATGTATGAGACGATGTATAAATGTAAATGAGGCAAGGAGTGTGTGCCACGACCAAGTTGTTTGACCGTCCGTCATCTCTGCCTACACTTCTGGGAAATGGCGTGACGGTTAGTTAGGTAGTTATGCTTTAAAATTGATACCTGCTCGGATTTTTTTTTTTTTTAAATACATCTATTTGAATTTCATCTTTACTCTCGGTAATGATTGAATCCAAATCTTGGAAGCAGAAATTAACCCACTTTCCGACATCCGATCGAGCAGAAACTCGGCAAATAGATTCGTTGTCGACAATGCATTATATAAACTTTTGCTACACACGCGGACATACAGGTATTTCTACGAAATCGGATGACATTATAGCAGTTAATATACGAAATTGTCGGTCCTACCCGATTTGGTGAGGTTGGTAGAGTTGTTGACTCGAGTTCCTAGGTAGGAAGTTTCAATACTCAGTCAGATAAATTTATGTTTTTAAAGTTTTTAGACTTTTTTAAATAGATGTACACATTACGGTAAAAATAAATTTACGGGTTGATTTTTTAATCGTTTTTATTCCATCATTTTGATGTCATGAGTTGTTTGGTAGGAAAGTAAAGCAATGCTACGTACACATCTGCGAGCCCAACTGCCGAACTGAACCTCAACTTATGGGGAAGAAACGAAGCAACCGCAAATGGCGTGAAACGCCGCTTGTAGTTGATTCGCTTCTTTTCCCGTAATTCATGGTACGGTTTGCGTTTCGGTTTGCAAATGTATACGTACCCTAAAGTGTTGTGTAGTATACATAGACTACTGAAAAGTATAGCGCTTTGCCCGCTGCACCCGACGGACTCGAAGCGGAGTTGAAAAACTGCAATTATATAAATTAGCAACTTCAAAAGTATCAATGACTTACATAATTTTTTTTTTTACCGCTCGATCATTTAGAAATTCCATTTGTTGCATTGATGTATTATATTTAGATGAGACATGAAGCGAAAAAATAGATTCCGCTTTTTTACCTCCAACTAACCTCCAACTATCCCAACGTTCTAATTAAAGCTACCAATTCCGGTCTACTTAATTATTGTGTACTAGTGATGTTTTCTAGTGATGTACGACTTGTAATTATATCAGAAGGTACTGATTTTTTATCCACTTTTACCCCCTTATCTCAGAAGTAAACGCAGAACATAATATAACAATAAAAATATTTTGTATAAGTTGCGTGCACTAATAACAGAGTGTCACCCTAGTTTTTATGTTAACTTTGTTTTTTTTCTTGAGGATAATGATTTAAGTATCGTTCAAATATGGTTACAATGCATTCTCAGAGTACCCAAGTAAACAAATGTAACACTATTTTTCTTTTCTTATTTCTTCTTGTAATATTTTTTGTTAATACATATGTAGTGTAGTTTGTATTGCTTCACAAATGTGTAAATTGTTAACCGATACTGACTATTAGTCCTAGTGATGTTAAATAATATGTGAAAAAGTAGGCTTTGTGTTCTTCAAGAAGCAATTAATAAATATATAATGAAATTGCAGCCCTTTAATTAATTCTTATAATTATACAAAATTACATCTAAATTGTTTATCTGGTCTTTTTATAGCCATTAAATCGCTTTTGACACGTTTCACTTTTTTGATTTCCTTTTAACAAATCTTTCTCATTATAAGTAGTGCTTTCTGTTTGTCCAAATTGCACTCAAAACGACGCTGAATCTTTTAAAGGCAACAAAACGTATTGCGTCAAATTGGATTCGTTACCCGTAGTTGTCTCGGAAACAGCGCGCGGATTATTTGCAATTATTTTGGACATTTTATTTAGTTTTTATTTTTGCTCCGCCCGTGACGTTCAAACTTTTAATGGTCCGTCAGCAACACCCTGAATTCTGGGAAAAATTATTTCCCCTGAAGAAAGGCTTAATCCGTTACTTAACCTGTTATACTTTTAAACCGACTCACTTAAAATTTAAACCTTTGCTTGACACGTGTCATATAACGCCTTTTAATTTGACACTAACCGATTTTTATTCGTTGATAAGATTAATGTATAAAGGTAGCTTTGTTTTTACTCCCTTCTAAAGAGTTCCTCACGGATAAAAAATTATTAAAAATCTGATCAAATTATTCGTGTTCATGTTAAAAACGGGACTGGAGGCCTATAACTAATAATTTGAAAAATTTCACAACAAACTCTCAGTAAAGCACGAATATATCATGTAGAAGTAGGAACACGTGTTCTTCATAATAATAATATTTTCGCATCTCGTTCATTATATTTATTCGGGCAAAGCCACCTGCGTGAACACGTCTTCAGATATATTCTGAATGACTAATATTTTATTGGAAAATGATCACGCCGACACATTTTTAACAGTATCTTGACAAAAAATGCTGTACTCTTTTTTTCTGTGCAATATATTATTTGTTTTGCAAATATGTATTGTTATAATAATAACATAGCATTTATATATGTTTAGTGTCATTTTACTTCAAGTGCGCTTTACTATAACAAACTTAAAAACGGTAAATTAATATTAGTGGTCATGGTCATAAAATATTCCTACGGTGTGCCTTACCCAATACAGATCTAATATTATAACACTAAATATACTGTTTGTACAAAGTGATGACTAAATTATATTCGCATTTCTTCTCAGTCTACTCAGGTAGTGTATGGATCCAACGAGGATTTTAGGATCAATTGTTAATTTTAAATACATCCATTTAAATTTCAAACTGACCAGTTTTAAAACACATTTTAAAATGGATGCATTACAGTGAAAAAAATGTTTTTTCGGATTGATTTTTTCATTCGCCATCTTGAAAATTCTGCTTTCATCCGTATCAATAAAAGTGCTGAGTGAAATTAAATATTTCTATTGATCGAATATGTATTTTGTAGATGTATGCAGAATAATTGAGTTCAATGACGTGTTTATGTTATTACGATTAAAGATATTCGAATGAGTGCGAGTTTGATCCAAGCGTTATGAACAAGAATAAGAAAAGGACAGTGAGATGTTTTGGATGTGCAGAGCAGATGGGTCGTGAAAAGAAAAGAATATCGACGTTAAGTTGTTTGTAAAAAAAAGGCGGGTATGATGCAGAAAGATTTCACACGAGAAAATGAATCAAACACTTGAATCAGGCCATATTAGCAGAAGAAAATGTATGAATTCGAATTAAACAAGGAATATGTGTCCAGACAGCGTTGAGTTATTTCCGTCATCTCATAGCTAAAACTATTTCCGTATTTAAAATTTAGTAATTATTTGTCAATTAATCTTTATAAAACTTGTAGATCTTTAAAAAACACTATTTTTATATTATTTTACTTTCTACCCAACATTATGGTCATCTGCTGTACCTAATGGTATAAATAAAATCTATTTTTATATCATTCTACCTTCTACCCAACATTATGATCATCTGCTTTCCTAATTGTAAAATTAAAACCTATTTTTTTATTATTCTTCCTTCTACCCAACATTATGTTTATTTGCTGTACCTAATTGTATAATTGAAACCTATTTTTATAATATTCTACCTTCTACGCAACATTGTGATCATCTACTGTACCCAAAGATATTAGAAGTATTAGAAGAACTAATATCTTTGACTGTACCTAATGGAATACATAAAATCTATTTTTTATATCATTCTACCTTCTACCCAACATTATGATCATCTGCTTTACCTAATTGTAAAATTATAACCTATTTTTTTATTATTCTTCCTTCTACCCAACATTATGTTCATCTGCTGTACATAATTTTATAATTGAAACCTATTTTTTTATTATTCTTCCTTCTACCCAACATTATGTTTATTTGCTGTACCTAATTGTATAATTGAAACCTATTTTTATAATATTCTACCTTCTACGCAACATTGTGATCATCTACTGTACCCAAAGATATTAGAAGTATTAGAAGAACTAATATCTTTGACTGTACCTAATGGAATACATAAAATCTATTTTTTATATCATTCTACCTTCTACCCAACATTATGATCATCTGCTTTACCTAATTGTAAAATTATAACCTATTTTTTTATTATTCTTCCTTCTACCCAACATTATGTTCATCTGCTGTACATAATTTTATAATTGAAACCTATTTTTTATAATATTCTACCTTCTACGCAACATTATGATCATCTGCTGTACCTAATGGTATACACAAAACGTATTTTTTGTATTATTCTACCTTCTACCCAACATTCTAATCATTTTCTGTACCTAATGGTATATCATAAAATGAAAAATTTCACATGAATGTTTGCGCTCTCTTTGCTTATTATTCCATAACCACATGAAACCATATTTGTCATGTCCTTCGTTCGGCGGTCCGGAAGGTTACGAGCTGAAAATTTAGGTCGTTGAGATTTCATTTCCTTTCGCCAAATGATCCATCATCCACACACATGGTGTGCAATATATTCCATTGTAGGACTCAACACTGGTATATTTGTAAAGCCATAAAATTTTATTTTATAAAAAAAAAAATACGGAATAATTTAGTGCGGGTATAAAAGTTTCACTAGATTTTTAATATAGCGGTTTCGCCGTGAATGATTTGCCAGACTCTCTCTGTTTTCTCACTCCTTCACTTTTTCCTTTCCTCAAAATGACTCTCCAAACAGCATCCCCAAAGATGATGTAGACCAGGAGAGGTATTAATTTCCATAGGACTCTCCTGTGTGGAGTTTTTATTAGAAATAAAAACCCTATTCGATTTTTTCAAATCCATCAAATTTCACAACAATTTGCACACATTAAAATTTGTACTCAATACAAATATTTTTTTATCAAACTACAAAGACATTACAAATGGCTTTTACGTGGTATCCGGAAACTAGTCGAACAAGCGGTAAACTGGTGTATCTATATCACATCGGGGCTTAGGATCACAGGGGCCTAACTACAAAAACTTGTGGTTTTGAGTTACGCTTCATTTCGGTAACACCATAATCATATTTATAAGTGACACGAAGCTTTATCTCGTACGTACAGTCGTCAGTTGGTCACATCAGTTGGGCATACAGTCGGGTATATCAGGATCACAATATTTATTTTCGTTTATTTCAAAACTATGTTTTTGTAGATTTGATCCTAAACCCCCGACATTTGGGTCGATTTTGTGGTTTAATTTTCAGCATTTGTTTTCGAGTACAAAGATTGAATTATTGAGGTCTAATTTGAAAAAAAAAATCTTCGGGTTCATTCATTATTAGCTGTTTATTGTCTTTTGAAGTGCTTTGAAGCCTAAGACCCGGCTCGAAAAGTTTTTTAATCCTACAGCTGCCAGAAAAAAAATCGAAATGCCTGAGATCGAACGAAAATAAGTTTTTTGTGTTCTCAAAGATTTGTAGATTCACCAGTTTCCCGCTTTTATCACTAGTTTCCAGACACCGTGTGTATATTTTTATTTGTATTCTTCACTTTGTACCATTTGTAATTATTATCGCATCTGCTTAAACACCTGAATTGTTTCAAAGAGCCATTTGTGTTCACTCCTCACAAAGTAACCTTAATTCTCTCCTCTCGGTTACTTATTCATCTCCTTTCTAATCTCCTTTATTGCTTTGTCATTTGCGGCACCTCCTACCTCTTCTTTGTTCTCGTTACAATACAAAGCCGAGTCCTTAATTTTACGGGTTTTTTCAGTTATTTTTTCACCGCAACCGATTTTTCCATCTTAATATTTTTTATTAGTTTATTCATTTTATTTTTCAAGTTTATTCATTTTCTCCTTATTAGTATCAAAATATTAGAATTTATTTCACGAATGCTTCTTTAAATACATCAATAGAATTTTTGTATTTTTTGGATTATTTAACATTTTAAAATTAGTACCTATACCTGAGAAAAACTGTATTAGCAAAACTATCAATTTGGGAGGCGATTTTTGGGTACCGCCGCCCGGGAACCATTTATTGGATAACCAGCACCTCTGCCATAGGTTCTCTTCATTTGGTGATTTAGCAGGGGTGCGCGGGTTCATCGGGTGAGGTGACCTCCTGTGTAGGGTTAGGTTAAAAAAATGTAATCTGTAATTTTTAGTTCAATAGCCTTCTGGTTCAATCTTTGCCTTCAATGCCATTTCCATCATCAACTGTGAAGCTTCGAAATATCTATTTTTCCATCAACGATGAAGGCTTTATTGTGTGTTACGTGTTATACGGATAAACGATATCAATAAAGATGATTTACATTAACAACAATCCAAATCATGGGGAAACCTGTTTATAAAGCTGGCATAATAATGAAGCTTTTCAATTACTTCCTAAATATATATTTAATTAAGTAAACTCGTATATATGTATATCTTTAAATCAACTGAAAATCTCTGTCTGTATAATAACGGCAACACGGTCGAACCTTTGAATTACTCTTTATGAGAATTTTTCGGCGAGTGGACAGATTTCGGTTCGACTTCAGTTGGAGGTGACATAAAAGAAGCGAATAGGAGAGTACGAAAGGGAAGAAGTAAATGGTCGTAACGAATGGTCCGACATGCTTTCATGTGTTACTGACATATTGTGCAGAGTTTTCTTCTCAGAAATCGGTAAAATTTTTCGGTTTGATAAATTCGCTGATCCGCCGATAAAATAAAGTCGAACTGCTGTGTGCGTATTTTAATAAATAGTGGACCTTTGGAAAGATAAACTAAACTAAGGTCATTTGAATATTGGACAAATTGACTTCAATATTTTGCGTTTTCTTTTCCCCAGTAAATAAATTTTTATTTTCGCTGTAATTAGTACCATTATTGCTTTATAATATTGGAGTACGCTAAATTTTAATTATCTCGTTCATAAACTAAAGTTATCTCGTTCATTTTTTACTTCAGTGTGTAAGTTCATTTTTACGTAATATTAATTCCTTTTTCTACTACAGACCAAAAACACCCTTAAAATACCCCCGAGAAAAATAAGTTCGGTTTGAAGAAAGGTGAAGTTTTAGTTGATCCTTGTTATAAAACTCTGTTCTTAAGTGATACTGTGTTTGGTTTTCACCAAAAATGAGCATTCGCTTCCGCCCTACTACAATAATTCACCCCGGAGTTTCAGACACGCAGGTTTAGCGAGAAGGACAGCTATCAGTGTTTTTGTGTTTTGTGATAAATATACAATTGTTTGATTTTAACCGATAAATATTGTGTTTGATCTTCACACAAAGAAAATAAAGACAATTTTGGTTCACGCCTTCACACTTCCCTAATATCAGGCTCGCAGGTTAAGCGAGGAGACCGACGATTTCTAACTGATATTGTGTTTTGTGAAAAAAGATACAATAGTAATTGTTTGATTGTATCGAGTATCAAGTGAGAAACAACTAAATATACATTGTTTTTGTTTCCAAATGAGATTGTGTTTTGTTTTCACAAAAAATGAGCCTTAAATAGGGACAATCGTTCGATTCTGCCGGTACAATAAGTCTCCCCGGAGTATCAGGGTCGCAGGTCGAGCGAGGGGGTCGGCCATGCCCGCATAACATGGAGTCGCTGGCGCGCCTGATGGGGGCGGGGGGTGCCGCCCTGCCCGCTGCGCTGGGGGCCACGAGGGACGCGCGGCCTCGGGGGGCGCTGGTGCACGCGTCCCTGGCGCCCCCCTCCAAGGGAAGACACCTCACCGGCACCTTCTGCCTCACGGGGGACACTATGGAGGGCATCATACAGTGCCTGGTGTTCTTGAAGGCATTCTCGGTAAGATAATACAATTTTTAATTTTAGGTCTACCTTATAAATTGAGTCCTCACTAAATACTTCTTTCCCACGAAAATTCAACGAGGTGGACACTTTTTTGTTTGTTTATTGTTCAGTAACTTTAGTAAATATAATAATTGACTGAGCGTAGCTAAGACCAGTTTTGACTCGACCTCTTTGCATTTCGTCTAGCTATAAATTAGTTATGTGTTCCGTGTCCAGTCAATATGGTTGCCGTGTTTAATAGTACCTTTTCATTCCGCTAGAGCGCACGAGCGCTGAGGCTGTTGTGAACTGTCGAGTCGGAGTAATCAACATTACCTACGCGAAGCATACTGTTCACAGAACTACTATTTAATATTTTTTGAAGTTTTGCATCACATGGTGAATTTTCTCCTGTGATTGAAGAATGTTTTACTCTCGGTTCCTTGTTTACTAGGAAATTGCACATCTATGTTGTCAATAAAATTTCCTATTATATATTTTCAACATAAAACATCTGATAAGAAGCAGTGAACATTTCGAACAGTGAACTCTAACAAAATAAAATTTGTACAATTTTTCTGTTTGTTAATTCAAGACCAACGCAAACTGTTTTTCTGTTTGTTAAAATATAAAGGTAAACCTTACAACGTCAATCCTTAACGTTTCCACCATTAGCATGGTAGTTTATACAATTTTTTATTTCTCTTATATTGGTATTATTTCAAGCTTGTAAAACGGTTCGAGATTTTTACAAATACGAAAAAACTTTCTGCCTTTTAGAACTTATCATTCAATCGAGTTTCGATTATGTAGACGTATGGATAACGCAATGTAAACAGTACAAGACGGATCACAAAATAATAATGGAATTCCTAAAATGTTAGTCTCTCCGAGAAATATTCTGTCCTATCTACCTGCGAACAAATCTGTTTTGTTTCGTGTTTGCGATCCCATACGCGTTTTTCCAATAATAGACTTTTTGTTTTCCACGAGGCTGAGAAGTAAAATGATCCGTCATTTTACAAATTGAATTGGGTGTGATTTATAAACCGAAAAATGATCTATCGTTCTAAGGGGTGAATTTGACGATGGTTTTGATCTATCCAGAAATAATACAGAGCCTAGCGTTTTTTCACAGCCCGAAAACCTTTATTTAGTTTTTTTTCTCTTGCATTGTTTTGTGGAAAAGGTAGAGGTAATGATTTATCAGGCTCCTGGGATTAAGTTTATCTTGTAATTTTAGCGACAGATCATGAAAAAAGGAGATTTATGAATCCATTATTGTCTAATTTTCTTTATCTTTTCGCTGTAAATATCCTTATTTCGTTTACCCTTTATGCCCTTTGTGATTCATGTTTACCATTATCGTATTCTTTGTTTAGTCTATATCAATTTAGTCGCTAATAAAAAAATAAACGAAGGTAGCAGCACAACGGAGTTCCAAACTTCACTTTCAGAGAAATAATGACAGTAGGCTTTTCAAAAGGGGTAAATGTACGATTGGTAGGAGAGTGGTTCAAATGGCTCCCGTGATAATTCCCGCCATAGTTTCTTTGTATAGTTATATATGAGATGATTAAGATGATATCGTCTACATATCGGCTACAGTTTATTTCTAAGATGACGAAATATTTCGCCATAAGATCAAAGTCTTTAAAATAAAGGTGATGGTCCGGCTAGTGGCGGAGTGGTCCAAAGCGATGGTTATCACTCAGGTGTCGCCGGTTCAATACTCTGCGAGAGAGTAGTTTTAGTAATGTTTCAACGGATTATTTTATCCTTCCCGCTACAGTTGCTTTCTGGAATTACAATGAAATATTTCGTCGTACCCTTTTAACAGCTTTAGTTCACCAGTATTACAAGCAACGTTTAAAGCAAGTATATAACCTCGCCAAGTTTGTTATTCTTTTTTAAAGTAAGAAGATTGATTAAGGAACTTAAATCACTGGTGAACTGAGTACGTCAGTTATTAATTATATAGTCAGAGGAAACTAGGCTAGCAGTACACAATAAATGTTAGATACCAACCATAAAAAGATATTGCGATGAGGCCTATTCCGAGTAGTCAAAGAATATGGAAAAAAAGAGGTCTGCGTACTGTAGAAATTATATCCCTAAGGCGCTTATGAAATAAAACATATGACCGTATTGCGAATGAGGATATTCGAGCATAAATCAATTCTATGTGGATAACGGACTAAATAACTGAAGGAAGATTATATGAATTCGACATGTGCAGTAGTGATTGCGATAAGTGTCACAATTATGGCACGATTAAGTGAATCGAATACTCGCGAGGATTCATATTAATAGTCGAAAAATTAGAAAATTTAAATAATGTTGTATGCAATATTTTATGAATAACACTAACGCAGACCCGTGATGAATCACGGAATAGTCCCAACTCTTGACAAATCAGTTCCAATTTTGAAAACGCCAATTAAAATAGTTTTCCATTAAAATATTATTACAGGTAGGTATCTCCTATTTTCGCCCGTCTGAATTCTTCACACTACTGATTGTACTTTTGAAAATGGCAATCAAATTTAAAACAAATTTGAGTTCATTGAACTATATTTCACGCAGGTTTCTCGCACAGAAAACCGAAATTAATACTTTTGGCTAGCGCAGACCCTTGAAAAATCACGGAATATTATAATTGTAGGATTTGTGACGCTTAAGGTGTTTGATGTTTATAAAATATTTCTCTGTTTACCTTTCAAAAACAAATATTGTCAATTTTCTTTATGATATACATAATTATATTTTCTGGTTGACAAAATAGATAGACTCAGATAGACGTCAGAATTTACCTTTCGAATGAACACAAAAATTTAAACAAAGAAATTTGAATTACTGAAATGTTCCCACAATCAGTTTCAATTCTGAAATTTAAAAGATCATCAAAAGTGAATAATTTAACGCAGGAATATTTTACATCACATGACGTCACTTCACAAACAACCGAAATTAGTAACTAAGTAACCATCACGCCCGTTTCCCCGCAGGGGTAGAGAGGACGGACTGCCAAAAAACTCGGTCTTGGAACAAACTTCTTGCCTCATTCGCATTCGTACATCGTCTCATACATACTCTTCTATTATTCTGACTCTTGACATGGCCCGACTCGAGTATCTGAATTTCTTGATCCTGCCATGTCTTCCTCGGGCGTCCCCGACTTCTGCTACCATTCGCATTTGCATCCTCCTTACACTCCTTTCTTCGCTCATTCGCTCTACATGCCCAAACCATCTAAGCGTCTCTTCTCAATCTTACTCATTACGCTTAAATCAGCCTTGCACTCTTTGCGAATCTCCACATTTCTCACACGATCATACATGGTTTTGCTACACATACGCCTCAGGGATATCATTTCAACAGCATTCAATCTACTTTCATCCTTTCTCTGCCAGTTCCATGCCTCATTTCCATACATCAGGGTAGGTACCAGCACTCCGTTGCGGACTGCTAACTTCGATTCTTTGGACAATTTTTTGCTAGCGCCAACTGCGTTCAGTCCTCCATTAACGAAATTAGTATGTTTGAAGATCACAGCAACTCGTGGGCGCCAAAACTACTTTGCCTGGCGCATCTCTCTGCCTACCCTGCAATTAAATGTTATGTTAGTGTTCTCAGATTCAGTTTAAAGCGTAATTATTGTTTTTAATTATAAACCTGTAGTTAAGTTAGTGAGTTGGTAGTTTAATTAACAGTACCTAATAGTTATTTCGTATCTCCTAACAAGATCTGAGGAAAACTTTGGATGCTATTTGAACCCGAGTTAGAACTATATTATTCTCGGAATTTAGCGAGAATCTCAGATTGGACTTTCTACTTCATGGTTTATTCTCTGAGTAACCTTCAAAATTTGCAGACTCTTAGAAGGTTGAGATGTTATTTTCACGACTGACTGAGTAAATTTACTACGTTGAATTTACATTTTAATTTTGCACGAAAAAAAGCAATTCAAAAACTAAACAGCTTTTCTCTTATACTACCTCCAACTTCGAAGCTTCAACTGTTTTATAAATGAGAGCTTTGAAAATTGTTCCATTTCAAAACAAATCGATCGAAGCTCTCTTCATTCCTCCGTGAAAGCTTATCATCCCAATCGAATTGACTCTGAAACAGCTTTGTAAAGAGTTATATAATCGTAAATTTTACACAAATTGATTAAAACTTTTATAAATTCTACGTTGCGTCATGTCAACCAACATTTTTGTGAACTTTTGTTTCATCTGCTTGCACTTTTCACTGTTTTTTGTAATTTTTTCAATCCCATTTGCCGCCTCATAGCCGTTATTAACCAGAATTATAAAACGTTAAAAATTTACGTCGTTGTAAAACAATTAAGACGAGCCTGCAATCATTAAAGGGGGAAAAGTGCCTCCCACTCCTTGGTCGAAAGGTAAAGCTTTCAATGTCACGGGTTCAAATCCCTTCGTGTGCAACCAATTTCTCACAATGTATTTAAAATAATGTATAGTACATATCTAATCTATGGCACGTTCCAGAGTGGAAGATACTCTCAGTATCGTCCTGGTGTAAGACCAACATTCAGGATTCAAACGTGGCTTTAGCCGTCTTTGGTGACCAGATCTAAATAGCCAGGTGCTTTATCACCTTCCTCTTTCCTCATCTTCTCCCCTTCCCCATACCTTCAGCTCACACCATAGCCCAATTGGAGATACAATAATCTCACTGGCTACAGATGGTTGGGTACATTTGGGAGTCTGGCGTGGCGTGCCATTAAAAAAATATTACTTAACATTCTAGTAGGTACTTTTATGCCTGAGAAGATTTGTTTTAAAATTTTCAGTTACCCTTTCGTATAACTCAAACTTTATCATTTACTTCTATCATGATAGCTAAAACTCTACCAGAAAAATGGCAAAAATAGAATAAGTTTCCCAGAAATTCCCCTATCCCCTTCTGCTCCCCATTCCTCCCCAGTTTTCCCTTCGGTCCCCAACATGGCGGCGACAGTATTCCAAATTTGAAACATTTCCCAATAAGATCACCATTTATTTGCGATCCTCGCCGCGGGCCTTCGCCTTTTCCTTCTTCCGTCGCTCCTTTATTTTCAGCATACATTTTTTGGAAACGGATTTATTACAGTTGTATATTTATACGGATCCTTGTATATCCCGACGTGATGGGAATATTTTAAAACTTTTCGCCTCTGACAAAGAATATAACTAGATGGGCCTTTTTAGTATTCAAATTATCAGAAGACACTGGAGAGGTATTATCATTGTACACAACAGTCTTCTGCTTTCTTATCCTCTGGTTAGCAAAATAAATTACAACGAAATAACACCGAATGAATACCGAACATCCAATAACGGTATCCAACAATATGTGAATGTAAAACAATATGGGTGTAAGACAACGACAATAAAAAAGAGAAAATTTAGTTTCAGTCAAGTAAAATAAGTAAATGTTTTAGTTCTGGGGGCTATCACTAAATATGTCCAGAATCTCACTACAGTAGATATTATCTTGTCGACATATTCGCACAAGAGGTTGGGAGAAGGTTAGGTTGGTTCTTTGTAAAGGAATATGGAAAATTTAGGGTTTTCTTAGGAAATGGTGATTGTGGCCAAAAAGAAAGATTCTACATGTTTAGTTTAAATTTGAAAAGGAATTTGATGTAATTTTTATCACAACGTTATTCTTTGTAATTTTTATTACTACCTTATTCTTTCTTCTACATGTTTCTAATTTTGCAATATTCTATAGTTTCTTACAGTCTTTATTGTAGTTTCGTTTAGAAATATACCTTTATCAGGACGTTTCTGTATGCCCAAAGTTAGCTTGATTGTTCCTTACTAGACAAATAAATATTTGATATTGAAATTCTTTTTAAAAAATATAATCAATTTAATTAATTTGTCTAGGGTCTTAGAGTTAAAATGTCTTATTATATAAACTGGTGACATAAGTTTTCTTTGAAACCGATATAGGATTAGGTACACTTGTAGGATTTATCTGTTCAGTTGATTATGGAGTATCAAAAATTTCATAAAATATTCTAGAATTAAATCTTTACTGTGCTTTCAGTATTGTGATATTAGTGATATTATGCTACGTTTATATTTTTTGATGACCATCGTTAAACGTCGATTCTCGGACCTTTTCAGCTTTTGATCAGCTGTTAATCATAATGTTCAGTTGTCAGCTTGTAGAAGATTTTTAAAGTCATTAATCTCATCTAGTGTAACCAAAATCAACGGGTTTCGAGTGAAAAGCAAGCAAAATGTGAATCATTTCATTAAAACAAGAAGCTTTTACTATTCATTATGTTATTTCGACAGCCTGTACCCGAATTAAATATTAATGAGCTTTAAATCGGTACATTTGATTAGAAAATTCTACCAATTACTTTCACAATATATTGAATATGTGGAAATGTTGAACATAATATATGAAATGTGTGCTAAAAAAAGTTTTAATTTTTTTATTTTTAAGGCTCGATGTTGTATTTTTTCTTTCGATAAATATGCCATGCATGTGTAAGGAATACCGATAACTAATTAAATTACCAAACATGGCATCTGTCAGGTTAATTCTATTCGAAGATAATGAATTCTAACGAGTGATAGTGTTTGATGAACTATATTGCCAGTTATGGTTTATCGTTGATCTAGGAATTCCACGCAAGCAAGCTGTGCTAATTTCAAGACGCAGCTCACTGTTTGAGGGTTTTGACTGCTTCATTAAATTATGTACAAACAGATTTTCTGTTTAAGAGGAACGGCTGCGCGGCCTTTTCTATACAAAACTCAAATTTGTTTGGTGGCAAAATTTATAGATTGTATAATCAAGCCAATAAAATATAGTCGATTTCGGTTGTCTGTGCTGTGCGTTAGTTCTGGTTCAATGGACTTAAATTTGCTTTGAATTAGAGTGTAATTTAAAAAAATAAGAATAAAAGAAGCGATAAGTAGGTACCTATAAAGTAATATTTTTAACACATTTTCAAAATTTTAACTCATTTGTCAAGATTTCCGCTCATCCCATGGTGTTTCACGGGTCTGCGGTAGTTTCAAAATAATATCTCACTGTCAAAATAATATTTGATTTGACTCTCGCCATCGATCACATAAAATTAATTGTACGATGAAACTTTGATGAGTCATGATTATACCAGGGCGTCACACCGCACGGAGGATATATCGCCAATTACAATCACCACTCCTCGCTTTGTCCGTTGTGCCCAACCTGGCACCCTTGACGTATCCCCATACCTTCTACTATATTCTCTTATTTCCCATTTTGGCTCCTCGCACTGAACAAAAGTCTGAAAGCTGCCCAGCGAAGTGAGACGGTTCTTACTTACCTTTGACTCTACACATCTTCATTCGTTTCAGGAGTCCGTTATATTATTATTTATTATATTACCAGCGCAGACTCGTGAAAAATAACGTAATATAATTAATTTGTAGGATTTGTAAATCTTATTACCTTTGACACTTAGAATGCCGGGGGTAAAATGTCAACCGCCGCAGTACACCGGATAACTTTCTTGTTTTTTGTACCATTTTGTTTTTGTAAATTGTAACGTCTTACCAGATAATGTGTTTATATATTTATAAAACATTTTTTTACATCTATCGTATGTAGTTTCCCCAGGATAGCTACTTATATTCACAGTTTTTTTCTAAAATAATTTAAAAAATATAATTAGTTTTACAATTAGTTTCCTTAAGTAACATTCCATTCTTCAAATAAGTTTAAAATCATTTTATTTTTAATTACTTACATACTGTAATAAAACAATGTAAACTCCTCTTCCAGCCACAAGCTAATGCTTCTATGGAAGAGGGGTCTTGAAATATTGATCATATATTGTAACAATAAACAAAAATGTACTTATATAATAAAAAAAATAATAAAAAAATAAAAAAAAAATAAAAAAAATAACGTAATGAAGACATACAAAAATATTCTACTAAGATTTATTTTATTTCCATCTAAATCAGTCATATGAGACGTTCTTGTAAAAAAATATGATATTTGACATGGAATTTTGCAACGCTGTTTTTCATAGTTAAAATAAACATATGTTCAAGTAACGACAAGCTAGAATAATGTTAAGATAAATTATCCTCTTGCCGAGCGAATTTTTTCAGCAGCATTTTTTAATGTTCAAAATACCATAAAATCGAGGCAAGTGCAGTGAACTTTCTAGGAAATCCACGGTGGATGTCTTGGCACACTAGGGGTTAAATAAACAAATAGTGTCAATTTTATTTATAATATAATTACATTTTTTGTTTTAAATCTAATAAATGCTATATTATTAATGATAATAAAGGATAAAATAGTAACTGTAAATCATGCAATGATTTATGTTTGCTATGAGTGCAAAGTCGTATATTTTTCAGGCTTAAACTTTTCAACAAAAATGTTTGCCTGAATCGATCTGCCATGTAAATTTATCAAAAATTCAAACAAAAAAATACACATTTCAAATAAGAAATTATTTTTTAATAAAATAATTTTGTTACTACTTCATCACTTGTCTGAGGTGGTTTAAATACTTATCGGTTCCAATTGTGAAAATTAAATGTTCAAGGAACTTGAATAATTTTATTAATTACTGAGAAATACAATTTCAAATAACGCATGCACCGATAACCGAAATTAGCTTGTTTAATTTAAATTTAGAATACTTGCAATGGAACTATGTTAAGGCGATTTTTGGTTTGAAAATTTGGTCGCCTAGAAATGTTTCAGATGCTTTAATTAAATACTGCGAGTAGAATACATCCTGGCCTTTAAAATAAACGAGTATTTTTTAGATAAGTCTTTTTATAAGCCCAGAAAAAAATAATGTATAAGGCCTATGAAAACTGCTTTAAAGTTCAAAATCTCCTACTTACGAACCCATTTTCGGTTATGGTTTTATTGTATAATGTGGCAAATTAAGTTATTTACAAAATGATCGAAAAACATTTGAATATTTATGCCTGAATATCCACAAAATAAAATAAAAGGCACTTTTTGGCCATGTTCTTTTCTTGCATAAATAAAAACAAGTGGATGGTGTTAAGCGGGAATTTAAGCCTTATCGCCATCTAAGTAAGGTGTGTTATTGATAGTGGCTCGATTCAAAATATTACACGACGTAGTGCATCGCCTTAAGTTCAGATTTTCACAGCCGAAAATATTAGATTTTTAGCTTTTTAGGGTGTTGTGGACTCTGTGATCTGTGATCCGTAACGTTTTGCAAATGTCGTAATGCGACGGCAAAAAACAACTCACTTCCCCAAAAGTCTAACAACGTAGCAACAGTATTTGAACATAGTTGCTTTATACGTAAATCGGTGTATGTTGTGAAATTATTTTTTGTTTTATTTTCAGTGACTCAATTCGCTACGCCGACTTATGGATATTTTTACAACGTTCGTCGAACTTATAAATCAACAACACTAGCAGAACGTCTGCAACGGAAATTAACATTCTAAATTTATTTACGGACTAAAGCGGGAATATCTGTTCTGCACAACTTCGGCGGCCTATACCATCTTCAATGGGCCCAACCTCCCCCAGCATATCCTATGGAGTTGCTTCTCCATAAAGTATCTTCTCGCAATTATGAACTAAATACATAGTAATTCTCCCGTGATCTGGGTTAAAGGCCACATATCCACTGACATCCCCTAGGAGCCACAGGCATATGGCAGTAGACATTTAAGGCTTCATTCTACAATCTGCATAAAGCCTTCTCATTCTTTTACCGGTTGCGGACCGTTGACCCAACTCCAGAGTCTAGAGATGTTAATTTACACCGACGTAACGAGCTGCGACGTTTTTAAAGCCCTGCTATAATGCCTAGTGCCTAGTACCTGAAAAATCTCTTTTTCAGATTTTAGCGTCAATGGATTTTATGTTTCTCTATCAGGCTTTCAAAGTATTCCTCTTCTCTTTCGCTTGTAAAAGAAAAAAAACGCCCTAAAACAAGTTATGTAAATGCTTTTTCATCTTTTTATCTTAGGTTTAAAATGGAAAATCTGTCCATGCGACAGCTCTCGGAAGATTGCTCTTCATATCCTCGTTTTAAATAATACTAATCTCATGATAACAGAAACACATTACCCCATATATCGTTATTCAAACTACGCAATCTCAACTATATTGTAGGAACCTATATTAGATACCTATTAAAAATATTAATAAATTGTTTTTATATGAAAATATTCGTAAATAAATATTGTTCTCTTTTTATAAACACGTTATTATACCAATGAAAATAATTCCAGTTGATTGACTGATTCGTACGTTTTTTTTTAATCAATATCCGACACGTGCCGTCAAAATTTGAATCATCCATTATTTCCTCCAATCATCATCCAAATATTCCAAAATTAGATGAAAATTATTATTATTTCAAATTTATCCGATAGATAAACAACCTTCTTTGACTGGATAAGCAATGAATATATCTTATATAACTTTCCATGAACTATTTTATGTCAGTTTCTGTTTTACTTTTCAATTGGTTAGGTTTTGAAACTAAATTTTCACTGCGTTTTTTAGTAAGACAGTTAGAGTATGGATAAAATGGTTGCATGTTAGTTAATACAGTCATTCCACTACAAGAGTAAATTCTAAGTAAGTGTAACATTAAATAAAATTCCAAGTATAGTGTAATTTACCTTCGTACTTTTTTCAGTCTTCTAATTTATTTATAAATACTGAGTATTTTTAAAAATTCATCTGCACACAGCATATTTTTCATCTTAAATGGCTGTCTGTCCTCAAACTGTCTGACTTTGCCCCGGGCGAGGCAAAAGGAAACTTTTATGAGAGGCAAAATGGAGCACCCCAACAATTTCTGCAGGGGTTATTTGATCGCTGGTGTATAAGATATTATTATATAACTACGGAAGATCTCACTTTCATGAAAACAAAATTATGTGAAGCCGGACTGTTTCATTCTAAAGTTATGTTTTTTTTTCAACTGAATCGTAATTGTATCGTATCGTCTGAAGAGATTTTATCGCCGGTTCAAATTTAAAGACCACTAAGTGATTTTTTTTTGAGATATTAGTTTTTTTTTTTAAATATTTGTATCAGTTTCGAGAATTCTGCGTCTAGTATTTTTAATTCCTTAATTTTTTTATTATTTTTTTTATTTGTGTTTTTCACGGCCAAAACTATTATACGGGGTGATTTATTTTTGGTGTATTATGCCGTGATGCGCCATATCTTTCTTTAACATTGAAAAGATTCAACATAAGTTCCTGAAGTATATAAACTTTAAATTGCATATTCCTGTAGAAAACATTGACTATAACTACTTACCAGATAAATTGTCCCTATTAAAACTTTCTGTAAGAAGAATAAACACAGATTTAATAGTATTACATAAAATACTTCATTACAAAATTGACTGTCCTGAGTTACTCCAATTAATCAGCATCCACATACCCAAAAGATCTTGCCGAAATTTACTACCCTTTTATTTTTACAACACCAGGACACTGTCTTATCAAAATTCCCCAATTCCAAGACTTCACAGTCTCGGAAATAAATATTCTGGAGATATATTTCATCTTAAAATTAATCAATATAAATATTGTTTATTTCAAATATGATTTAAGATTTTCACGGCCACAAGTATTTATGTTATTTGTTTTTGGGGTGTTATGCCATGTTGCGCTAACTCCTTCTTTAGCCAACGTTTTGGACAGCATTACAGTGTCCATCATCAGGGCAGTTGTCAGATCATCAGACACATCTGCCCTGATTATGGACACTGTAATGCTGTCCGAAACTTTGGCTAAAGAAGGAGGTAGCGCAACACGGCGTAGTAACCCAAAAATAAATGGCTAAAACTTGCAAAAATGTCCGTTTGCATTAAAATCTTAGTGAGTCTTTCATTTAATATCAAAATGGGTATTTTATCTTGGAATATTTTTAAACAAATCGAGACATTTGATAAAAACAATAATGTGGCTTGTTTGTGAACTTTTCTTCGTTGTTTAATAATTTCCCAGTTGACCAAAACAACGTATCCTCTGTAGTTCTTGCACGGTTAGAGGCAGGGGTCGCTGGGGTATAAGTCGCTAAGATCCACTGTATCGTTTTCAAAGGCAGATTCGCTCCCGGTCTTAATGTTTGTTTCGTCTCGAGTGGGCGATCCCTTTGATGGCTTGTTGCTTTGTAATAACAAAACTCGCAGTGCTGAAGTAAGAACCATTCAACCGGTTGATAAAAATTATGGGATGGTTATAAGTTATAATTGATGGAGAAAACGTCCGACTTTTGCTACGAGTATTATGAAAAAAAAATTCTTAATATACCAGAATACCTTTTATAAATATATCAGAATACCTTTTTGAATGATTATTTTTCTCTAATTTGTTTCCATTGTAACCCACCCCCCTCTATCTCCCCTATTCCTTCTCCCACCATATCTTCTACTGAGCATTGCTCACAAAACATGTCGGTTGTATCTAAACAATAATATGTGGTTAAAAAATTTAATTATAAAAATGTGTGGCCACTTTTATTTGTTTTTTTTTAAGCCCGATAGACTTGAAATTGTAAAAAGTAACAAATAAATTAATTCAACTTAAAATTATTCAATAAACGATTTTTAAAATTTATCATTGACATTTTATGGCCACCGCTGCTTTTTGTGATGGAGGACTTATTCAGCCGACGCGACGTATTGAAGACCCTACTCTTGGGTGGACCCAAACGCGATGCCAACTCAGCCACTGACCATGCATCAATTGTTGCTGTTTTATCAGTATAATCCAGTGCGGCCTCTGGGGAAATAATCGAGATGATGTCAAGTCACACAACCTTGGAGGTCCATTTCTTGAAATCGACATATCGCCAAATTTTTCTTTCAGTGTCACAAATCACTTCACCACATCTTGTCCTGATCGATGTCATCCAGATTTTCGCATCAAAAATCATTAATCATAGTCCGGTAATGACGATTGACCTTAAAGTGAGCTTTGTCGTCAATTTTGAAGAAATATGGTTCGATGTTACCAGATTCACAGTGAAAATAAAATAGCTAGTTTTTCCGCATCATGAAAACGCGCCTGTCTCGCTTACACTTGCCTGACATCGTATATCACCATCTTATTTTAATTTCACAATGATGATGATACGCGGTTTTGTATTGGAAATTTAAGGTTTGATTGGCCAGACTTTTGGGTCATGAAGCACGCTTACATCGTATTTCGAAACGAACCCAAACCACGACTAAATCTTAAGAATAAACCACAAAGTAAAGTGCTTTTATAATTACATCGGAGACCACCGTATAAAACTCTTCAATTTTCCGCATGCTTAAATATGTATAAACAACCCCTTAAAAGCAACCGCTTCTCCAAGGCCATCGAACTGCTTGCAGCTCGGAGTGGTGCATCCTTTGACATTCCCAGTTCAAAAGCCACTCGTGTTGCAAATGTATCTATTATTAAAGATCCTAGGGAAATACATAAATTTTGAAATCGTCCTTTTGATTAGCGAATAATAATTTTCTTTGAGTCTATGCTGAGAAGTAGTTTTTTTTATTTTTATTTTATTTTTATTTATTTTTTATTTTTTTTTTTATTTATTAACATTTAAACCTGCTAAACTACTTGTTATTTTTAATATGGTTTTATTTTCAGTGACAATGATTGAATTTAACCTTTGAGGAAGCAGACATACGTACATCGTTTGTCTCACTATTATTTAGTGTATCAGAATGAACTGAAGCATTATTTTTATAAAGAAAGTACGTTTAATTATTTTTTTGTGTCGTAGGAATTTTAAGAGCGCCAACTTTTAACCTTACTGTCTGTCCTATACAGAGAGAACGGGACAGTGCATATCACGTGGTACAAGGGTGATGGAATTAGGTTCTTGTCAGTGGCAATATGTGAAAGAAATTCAGATTTTTGTTTCTAAGTGAAAAAAATATCACAGTAACCCAAAATATTATTATTTACTCCAAATAAGCCCAGAAATCACTTGCGAAAGTCTGTCGGATACACACTGATGCACTCTGTATACATAGTGTATACATAATGTGTACATAGTGTATACATAGTGTAAACCTAGTGTATACATATTGTATACATAGTGTATACCTGGTGTATACATAATGAATACATAATTTGCCCAAATTTCAAAAAGTATCAACTCTGATGAAAGACCAACATTCGGAATCGAAATGTTGATTGAAATGGCTTGGATCCGAAGAATCAGGCTACTCAATCTTCCTCTTCCCGTCTCTTTCACCTCCTCACTCTTCGTTTTCACAACATTTCATTTGTGGATTCTTATGCGAAAAAACATGGTTTTTCTAACTGGTGGGATTGGAATAACCGGTCGACTGATCTAAACCAATAAGCTAATAAGACAACCACTGGGAAAAGTCAATATCCATCTTCGTGTTTAATCCACTAGATCAGTGGTTACCTTTTAGTTTTTTCTGGGTACCCCTTCGAGAAAGCTCCCAAACTCGCTTAGCTAAAATGATAAATAAAAAATACATTAGTTTTTTGAAATTCATCCAATTTAAAGTATTAATCCTTACTTATGTTATAACAATTTTAATAATACTAAAAATAGCATATTGTTATTTGTTTAAGGGACAAAAAATATGCACAGCTCTGACAAATAGGTTGCTTATAAGTGAGCTTCAGTCTTAAGGGGTTACAACACCTTGGCACTCGGAAAAATAAATATAAAAATAAAAATCAACTTTGACGCAGCTATTATATACACAATAGTTTTTATTATTAATTTGAAATAATAATGAATAAAAAAATAACAGATGTGAGCCATCAAGTACGACCCTCTTTTGAAAATCTTTGCTGTTGGTATATTTTCTCTGTCAAGCATCGTCTGAAAAATATTTTTTTCATATTTAAAAAGGTAATAGCTAAGATGTTGCGGAGGGAGATTTTTTTAGTAGAAATTACAGCTGTTAATAAATCTGATTTTTTATCGAAATTTTGAGTTTTAAATATGTATTACTTATGAACGTGGCATCTAATAAAAAAACCGCAACATCTTAGATAATATTATCAAAAAAATTGTGTTGTAAATTCTAACGAAATCGGTAAAGTAGATCTTGAGATATCTTGTACACCAGTTTGAAAAAAGTAGTTTCGAATAAAATGCAAAAGAAAAAACAGTACAGCGTCAACGTCTTAAAACCAAATAATATATATATAATATATATATTCATATATATTTTTCAATAACCTTCCGTGATTCTTGGACCGTAAATGAGGTCTTCTATTGCTCCCACAATGCTCATTTTGAGCAGCTTTTTTCAATTTCCTGCTCTTGTTGTTGGGTTTATGTTGGCTATAGATATTCGTCCGATAGCTACCTGAGTTTCGAGCCGACTCTGCCGCGCTCATTTCTAAATGCTTTAACTTCATCATCGGTACAATATAGTATTTGTATGCCTTTCTCGAAAGAATTGAGTTTTTAAATGAACAAAACTATTTATTCACATTCAAATTTATTTATTTATTTATTTATATATAATTTGTACATTTATTTATAACAATTACAGGTAATAAAGCCTAAGACGTTATAATTGTACCATTTATGCAGTGAATTGCGTATGTACGAGCGTAAACAAATGTTTTTCTTAATATTGTAAAGTAATAATACCTTGCATAAACCGTATTTTAATAAAATATATTAATTAACGCCATCTATGAACACGTAGAATATAACGAGCGTCCCATTTAACCTTAAAATGATTTGCCTGTCAGTGTTTCCACGCCCTTTTGTTTTCCCGCTTGTTTTAGAATACATACAAACATTACACAATACACGCCCTTGTTTGGCAGAAAATTGGATATCACGGAACAAAACTGAAGTATTTTTTTTACATTAGCAAGGCCTCTCCTAAATTAAATTGTATACTTGAATTTTGTGCCGGAAATTCTCTCTAATCTAATGTTTACTGTGTTTGTTTGAAAATGAAATTGAAAAAGCTTTACTATCTAAGAATTAAATTGTTTTTTTTTTATAACTAACTTCTTTGCGAAATTGTTTTTTGAAACAATATAATTTTCTAGTAGAAGTCAAGCAAGCAAACATTCTCAGCGCAACTATTTTCAGCTCACCCGGTTATTTTCATCATGATCTATGGAACTTTAAAATATTTATTTATCCGCCAAAAAGGCGATACCACATTTTTATATTCCGCATTTTTCAATAAGAATAAAAAGTGTCGGCAGTAATTTAGTTTTCGCTTTGCATGTTCAAAATTTTCGTCGTATTTGGATTAGCTAAACATTTTATTCCATATTTTTCAATGAGAATATATAATATCAGCATTAAGCTAGTTTTCGAATTTGTAACATTTGCTCGTATTCCGATGGTTAACCAGGCTTTATATATATTACTGGCATTTCAATATTGAATTCGATTAAGTAAACATTGGACATACAAGATTGCAGAAATGCAAAAGGACTGTGCATTCAATCCGACTGTGCATTAAATTATAAACCCGATTTGACGAATCCCCGAGCTCCCGAAGCGGTCACCTTTGTATATTGTACGTTGTACTGCATTATACCAGGGACACAGAATGTGGCGGTTGGTCACTTTGTAGCTGAACCCTGTGTCAGCACGGTCTGCCGGCCGCGTATCTCGAAAGCCGGCTTGTCCGACTAAATTATCGGCGCTGTAACGGCCGTCAATCCCCCAGATTAGCCCGTCCTGCTTCGGGTAATTTGGCCGTATGTGGCGTGAATTGCTTTCGAAGAATTTGGTTTGTTGGTCTAAATTAGTTTTAATATACTGCTAGAGTGCTAAATTTACAGAGTCAAAGCTCGTTTCTGGAAAACTACTTGCTTGCTATTCCTATCAATGTTTTTCACGTCAATTACACTGTTCTTATTATTCGAGTAAACTGGAAGTTAGTTATGTCACCTATAATATGGTAGACAGATTATGTTGATTCCCTTAGGGCAAGTTGTTTGACAGAATTTGAACAATTTATCAAATTTTGAAAGATATTTTCGAGATCTGGGAAAGTTCTGTTATTATTTTAGTTCTGTGAAACAAATGACCCATAATAATACACTAACAGAACTTGAAAATTAACTTTGAAGTATTAAAATTTTTCAAATTATGATTAATTTATTACAGTACTTTTTAGTATAGAGCCTTTCACTTATTAATTTTGATAACTGTGGGTCGTTTACACGCTGCGAGTATAGAACTCAATCTGACCGACTGTTAACTAAGAGCATCCACCGTGCTATCGACCACATCTTCGATCTTTGAGTTTAGTAATTCTACCGCTCAGCGACATATTAAATTGAGTGAATCTATTACTTACCTTAGTTTTTTTTTCTTCTTGATTCTTGTCAGAAAGATACAGATATTTCGTTATTCTAAGAGTTAACAACTCTATCACGATTTTCCTGATAACTTTCCGAAATTTCGTGTGCTAAAGCTCCATCGAAAGCTGCCGCATTATGTTTGGCAGTTTCCACAGATTTACACACTTATTTGCTTATCTCTTCCACTTTTCCTTGTTACGTGTGCCAGGGTAACACGAGGAAGCCAGGATATCCCTCTCCCCTATCTAGCCGGGCACGTTCGGGCGAACTCGGTTAATCTTTTACAGCCCGTGATCCAGGACGCTCTACCGACTCCGTTCTCTGCAGTCCTGATACGCCTTCCACAAAAATATATCTTCTATCTATAAACTTTTCCCCAAAAAACAAGCTTAAGAGATCAAAGAGGACTGTTTTTTTACCTAGCGTTAATACTGTTGAGGATTTTGTTATGTGACCAGCAAATCTCGCAAAACTTCTAAAACATTTTTGTGTTTGAAGGGGTAGGATTACGGATTATTCTTGTTCTGTTTATTTGTTTGGTGCTTTGAAAAGTTGATTGAAAATGTTGTTTGTCAGTTTAAATCGATAAAATGGTCTAGGTTCTATATACATTGTACATTCTACGTATTATTTGCCTTGTTTGTGTGCTTATAAAGATTAGATTTATCTTGATTCTATGTATTATTGACGTTAAATGGCAATCATTTTTGACGAAATAAATTCAAATATGTTTTCTATTCTTGTTTAATCTTCAAATTTAAACCGAATACGAATCAATTAGGCGAGATTTAATCAATGATCACTTTAGAATTGTCTGATCTCTCTTAATCCCCGAATCACAGTAATCCTTTGGACTTTCCTTCGATCAGACGAGAGGCAATGAAAAGAGTCTTTAAATTATGGCCTTTGGCAATATGGTAAGAGATGGAGGGACGGATAACAAGGGAGGTCAAAGTCGTAAAACCAAGTCATTTGTACAAATTCGGCCTTAAGCTCGCCTTTGTGCGATTCCCTCTATATTCGTGGCTCTATTTAAGGTACATTTTAAACAGAAACATGTTTCGATTCGCTTTGGAAAATATATTTATCAAAGCTATAATATTAGCTTAGTGAATTCAGTGGAAATTTATCCACACTGCTATGTTTGATACGAGATAATTGAATTAGGAAATTCCGGTTTGCAAATAAATTGCTTAACTTAAATGTTTCATTTTAATAATATACTCGTGTAAGGGTTCAAATAAAATAATGTACTCTAATACTCTATGAGGTCAAGCCGTTTAAATCTTTGAACCATTATTATTTGAATCAAATCAGATGGGTATAAGGTATTTGTATTTACTTGATTAAGAGCCTTGAACATGGAATTTTGGAGGCTTATATTTTGTTAATAACTGCTTATTGATTTTTTATTTACTGAGGCATACTCGACCATTTGTCATTTCATCCGTCTGTAAAGTTGTTTGTTACTTTACGGTTCCGTTTTCATGAGTAAAGATTCTATGTTTAAATGTGAAATCGTCGGCATTAATTAAGTAGGTGGGTATTTAAGTATCTAACTACTTACAAATCCAATGATTTCAGAAGAAGTTTTGGTTTTGATTTCAAATACAGCCTTTTATCGACATGAGGTCCACCTTTGACTACTAAATTACTAAAAAGGTTCGTCTGTGTTATCTGCAATTTTACAATGACTTTCAAGACTAAATAACTGTCACCCGTAAAAAATAACGATTCTTGCAGAATTTTCCCTATTTGATTAAAATGAAAATATTTTGTTAGCATAATGATCTTTATTATGTTTTGACAATTTACGATTGCCTTGATAATTTATTTATCAAAGCGCAAAAACTTTGGGACTGAACTTTAGGGACCTGAAATTCACGCAGATTTTTTTCCGTCTTGAATGTATAGGTTATCGAAACCTATTTCATCTCGCTAGGTCATTTCAATCGCAAGACATGAGTCTTTGAAATGTTAAATTTCCTAATTCTATATTTTTCAATTTTTTGGTAAAAAAATATGATTTAGTAATAACATTGTTGAAATCTCGGACGATGTCGGGTAGTAAAACTATAAGAGGACTTATAGTATTATTTATATGCCTACCTTTACTAATTAAATGGCTTCCTGGAGGACTCCATTAACTGCGATGAACTAGAAGTACTGTAGCAGTGCAGACACAAAGCTACCAGTATTATTGATCTGTTCTTCGTTGAAATGCAGTCACGTTTTGTGGGGCAGATGGGATTCCGGGAGGATTGCGGCAGATTCCGGCGGTCCAGAGTCCGGCCGACAGACTGCTGAACAAGATTGATGCTCGTATATTTAGGTCTCATTTTGCAGAGGGGAATTCACGTTTATTCTGTTTAGTAGACCGTTTTGGAAGGGTTATTGATTGCCTCATAGGTTTTGGATGAGGGGTCAAAATAATATATTTATTGTTTTTGTGTTTAATTCGTAGAACTCCATTTATTATTTTTTTAATTTAATTCAAATCAAATATAATTATTAAGTACTGCAAGTATTTTTTGTTTTTTGTAATTGTTACAGCTGTTTCGGCTTTCAAGGCCATTTTCAAACTGTCTGAAATTTTACTCACTAGGCAAGAATATACAGGAATATTTCAAATCACTTCACGCATCCACCGACAACCGAAATTAGTGTTTAATTCATTTGCCTAATTAAATTTATCTCTATATACTACTGCACAAGTTTTACTATTTCGTTTCACTGTAGCACAATATTTTATATATATGCGTTCAGTCCTTTTTTAATAGCTGAGCACATATTTCAAGGTTTTATCGCTCATAAAAAATATGTTTCAAGCTGAAAGTGTGATAACAATAAGTACCTATTTGTTAATGTTTAAGACAAATATAGTAAACTTTTGTTTTTTAATTCCAGATTAATATATAACGTACATCCCAGCCTTCCTCTCCCAATCATCTTCTTTCCCATCTTATTCCCTTCCCCACTACCTTCAACCTTACAACCTACCAGTGGCGGTCCATGACTTTTCAGTAAGCTAAAGTGAAAAGATTGAAAAATATCAGATTAACGATGTTGTTCCAGCTAAAAAAAATTTTTTCACAATTTCAATGATTCAATGATTTGTGTTTAGATTTTTCAGTTGAGGGAAAATGAGCTTTCCCAAACGAAAAGAATCCTAAAAATCTTCATACAAAATTTTAATTTTGAAAAAAAAAATTTATATGTATTCGGGGGTAAAGTCCGCTAACTTACGCTAACCGCGGGATGTGATTCTACATGATGGAAGAAGTAAAAAAGAAAAATTACTTTTCGCGAAATTCCAATGTTTATTTTCTCAGTCCAAAATATTTGACCATAGAAGAATATTTATTTTCCCATACAAACAATTCAACGTTTTTGCCTAAAAAGTACACTAAAACATTGGAATTTCGAAAAAAGTTATTTAAATTTTTTACTTGTATGTACTATCATGTGGTATCACCCCCCGAAGTTAGCGCACTTTACCCCGGACACCCTGTATGTTTTTTTCAATCTTACCACATAAAAGTCGCGGACCGCCACTTTAATCTGCATGCGATGCCAAAGTTGCCCTGACAATTGGGAGCTGTTAAGAGTTCGTTATCCTCATAAAAAAATCGAATTACCAATGCATTGGTTTGAACTTAAATTTAATAAAAATAGAGACTTATGTTTTCTAAGATAGAATCGTAATCTTCTTACTAAGCTACACACGTAATTCATCGCGGAGAAATTTCAAAAGTGATCGAGTTCTTGTTTGAAATTAAAATAAAATTTACTCAAACAGAAAAGCTTCTACTGCGCATCCGGTGGGACTCTGTCCAATTCAATTATTGCTGCTGGATTTTTGCGAGTAATAAAATTTTCTGTGGATTGTACTAGTGCTATTAGTTTTCTACCCCCCTCCAAGTATCTTTAATAAACGGAAACAAGCTATATACTTGTTATTTAGCTACGCAATATTCATTTGCTGTCGTATTGTTTGTTACATCAATAAGATAAATATTTACAATATTACAGTTTTATGTATTACAGAGTTCCAGAATTAATGACTAGAAAACTAACAAAAAATCATAGTTGTGTAGCCTCGATTAAATAGAAGTTGACACCACGACATGTTGAAGATACCACACGGCAGAACAGATGTTCTAGCTCAGCATAGCACTACGGCAGGAATGGTGCATTGGAATAAAATTTCTAGAACAGTAGTAGATATATTAAGTTACCATTTAAATAAATGTATTTACTACTCTTAAAATTATTTGATGTGCCCAACTTCCCAAATGTTATGAATGTTAAATAATAGATCTTTTACAAATTAATGATTAATCTGTCGTACAATAAATGCAATAAATTACACCTCTAGATTCATTAAATTCGTTAAATCATGTAAATCAGAAAATATTTGATAGTGAACACGTGCTTAGATGTGTTCACTATCAAATATATAGGAGTCATCCTGTTGTGAAGTATAAAAATGTAATGTTTTAAAAAGCGCAATACCTACTACCTACATTGTAGTTTGAAAAATTAACCACGATAATTTTCTTGGTAGTGAAAATCTCAAATCATATCCAATTTAAAATTACTTCATTAAAAACATTTCCCTTTGTCGTTCAAGGTAAGTATTATTTATGTTTGTAGTCGTTTGTGGCTTATCGGTTAGTTTAATGCATCAGGGTAGCATAATGACCCACTGGTCACAGAATCACGTAACGTTATGTCCCATAGATATAACCCGCATATGTCTTGCATTCCTGGCTGTTCTTCGATTTTATCACAATGTTTGTACGTGAGTTTTCCCATTTTGGCCGCGGCGCCTCATATTTTATTCAACGAAATATAGACAGAATTTTCCGTATATATTTTCTCAAAATAAACCCTGTGTTCAATGTGAAATTCTGTCTACTATGACAAAAAAATATAGAAGTCTTCTCGCGCCTATGTAACTCGGAAAAAAAAAACTTTTTCAATACTTTTTCTCATGCCGATACGCAGAATTAATTTTCTAGAATAGCATTCGAGCCGATTCAAATATTATGATAACATTAAAATGTGTTTACCATAATTTCTGCTAAAGGACTTGCTAAAAAATAATGTATTCATTTTTAACATTCTACATGAACGATTGTCATGCCTTTCTGAGCCAAGTTCGGAGAGTCGAAGTTCAGTCCCGTGTCGGTTTTTTTGCACCCGAGTCACAGAAAGCAAGTGTAACAGCGTGGGAAAAGGGTACAGGTAATAGGCAATTGCGGTTGCTCCTTATCAATAGTAATGTAAGCAACAACTGCCTGATAAATCCCCTAAAAAGGGCGTTAATAAATTAAATTAAATAAATAAAAGGAACAGCACTTACACTTTATAGCATTGGAAAAATCTCTCAGAGTGACAAGACGTTTTTAGAGTGATTTTTTAAATTTTTTTGAAATACCTGGGTCAGAAGAGAGTTTTTTCCGAGCTTTAAGGCATCTGAATATCTACTTTAATTGCCTTTTGGTTCCTTAAAGCTTTAGACAACAATCGAAAAACTAAAAATCAGTATATTTATAATTATTCATAAACTGCTCATACACAGATGGCGCAAATTTAATTATTTTAGCCAAAAACACCTTTTGTTACGTTTCGTTGTTTAGTTACGCTTCAAAATATCAAGATAAATTGTTTGTTTGCGTCTGTATAAAATTGTAGCACTGATACAAAATTTTTATTCATATTCCGTATGTACATCCGCAAACAAACGATTATTAATCTAAATATTTTAAAGCATATTTCTCAAAAAGTGTTTACTCCTTAAATAATCAAAATTAGCACCACCTACGAACGAGCTGTTTATCAATAATTTTAAATATTCTCTTAAGGGCCGGAGTGCTATAATTGTTATCTATTTTGATGTTATTTGAATATTATTCGTCCCTCGTCTGCGAGATCTTCTTACCGACATTTAGTTTATAATATATTGTTTTATTCCGTTCCTGTACAACAAACTTGTACGAACCTTAGTTGTGTTACCTGATAACGAATAAAAATTTGTAGTCCCGAAATTATACACACGTTTTCGCTTTCCGAAGGTCGAATGTAGTTCTTTTATTCAGTCTCGTCATTAAAATGATTTTGTGCCTCGTTTCTCGATTTAGCAACACGACTTTTACACAGAATCCTTAAGCATTTAAGTGGGAAGTTAACTAAAAATCGCCCTCTTTTAATTACTCGAACGTAAAGTCTTTCGCCGAACCTTTTGGAAGATTACCTTTTAAAGGTCGAATGGGATTTGCCGGGACTTTAATGAGAAAATTAAAGAACTGAAAAAATCGCAGCTATCTTTTAATATACCTATCGCTTTGGCTATCTGCAAAACAAGTTAACTTTTAATATATTTCATTTTAAGTTTTTTGATACCTTAATTTGGAGGTAATTAAATAATGTACGTTTTTTTAATTGGATTTTATTAGTTGCCCGAACTGCCCGAAAGTCCTTTATGCGTGTGCCAATTCAAAACCGAAACGTTGCTAGAAATGGCTTTAGCCTTGTTTGGTGATCACATTTTAGTAGTCAGGTACCTCCTCTTCACCATCTCCCCTCGTCGTTCACTTCAGCCCCACGACGTACCCCAATCGTGATGTCATAGTCTCACTAGTTCGGCAGTTTGGTTTCTTATGCGATATTGACATAAGAAAAGTGATTCTGAGAGTTTATGCCATTCTGAAACTTCAAGCAGTTATTCCTCAACCTTCACCTTTCATTTTCCCCAATTTCTTCCACGATTCTTAATATTGATATTGCCTAAGATTGGAAATTTTTGTACGGTGTTAAATTAAAAGTTATTTAAACAAATTTTCTAAAAAAACCCAAATTATTTAAATGTGAATCGCGGGATATTATTTAGATTTAAAAATAATTTAAAATAATTTTCCGTTATAATATTATATTATTTATTATATCACTTGTCCGAATTATTCTTCACACAAGTAGATCAAATGTTCAAAGCGACCCTTGAATTCAAAGCAAATTTGAGTTTATTGAGCTTAGTTAATAATATTTTACACCAACTATGTGCGCACCGAAGAATTTTTAATTCCAATTAGCGTTGAGTACAATCGCCCAAGTTGAATATTGCTTCAACTTCGCGTGATATTCGCGAGCAATCTCGACAGTGAGTCTGGCAATCTATGCGATTTAACAATGGAGGTATTCTGTCTGAGACACTTTGAGAGGCGCTGCTTCTAACCCGGGCCATATCAAGATGGTATGAATTCTCATTTCTGATACACGCTTTAGTTGTCTAATGTATGTATAACTTATGTCTGTCGTATCATTGACAAATAATATCGCTCACGCAAGATGAATATTTCAGGAGGCTCTGATTTGAGTCCTAAGATTAGGGTTACTTCGTACTGAAGCTAGGGCTTGTGTATATTTATTTATTTTACTAGTGGACTCAATACTGGAATCTACCCACAATACAATACCCACTGTATACCACAATGTTATTGTGGTATACAGTACACTAACTACATTACATCGACTTTAATTCGACTCTGTATCTATACCTCGGGAGTACCCGACTTCTTCTACCATTCAAACCACTCTCTAAATACTCCTGGCACTAATAAGAACAAACATTTAAATATCTTATCTTGAACTACTTTACGAGTTTTGCCAGCACAGATATACGTAGGCTGAATTTTTTAAGCTATTCAATCATATACATCTCATTGTTATAGTTAATCATTGAGGTTGCAGTAGCTCAATTGGCAGTGTTAGTCCTCGTAAGATTAGAGGATCTGGGATCGAGTCCCAGTTGCGACCGTTACCTTTTTTTATTTTCTGTGTCCGTCTTTTTCACATTTTCATGTTATTTTTTTTTTATTTTATTTTATATTATTGAAACAAACAGTACATAATTTACAGAGATGAAACAATATACAGGAATAAGATACTTCATGTTGTGTACCTATGATATGTTTCCTTGTAATGTCTGCTAAGTGGTATGTTTATTCCTTAATTACCAGGTGACTTGTGTAGTTTATAGGTGTGTGTGTGACGTGTGTAATGTGTGTGTGAGTGTTTGTGTGTGTGTGTGTCTGTGTGTATCTGTATGTATGCGCATTGAATTCTTTAAATTATTGACATGATGCCACGTTTGAATTTGGGCAGTGAATCCGAAAAAATGTCAATGTTAGAGTTAATACAAATATTATTTAGAGTATGAAGAGCTCGGTTAATTGTCGAATTAGATGCTGCATTTGTTTTATAATTTAGCGTGTGGAATAGCACTGTATGTCGTGTACGTCTCAAAGGTATGTTAAAGTTAATAAGGGACAAAAGTTCAGAACAGTCAATCTCATTGTTTAAAATTCTGTGTATAAATATAGAGTCAGCTACTGCTCGTCTTCGCTGCAAAGTTTCAAATGTACACTCAAAATTATTGTTGAATCTGTGGGTAATATATTTTATAAATTTGTTTTGGATTCGTTCTATACTATCTATGTAAAGTTTATATTGCGGATTCCAAATAGGCGATGCATATTCCAGTGTACTTCTGACTAATGCGAAATATAACATTACAATTGTACGCGGATTACTGAATATTTTACTTACACGTAGCACGAAACCAAGCATTTTATATGACCTATTAACGATTGAGTCAATGTGCTTATTAAATATAAGTTTGCTATCAAGGTAAACGCCGAGGTCTTTACATAAATGAATGATTAAATGTTAAATTGAATACTCCTGGCACTAATTAGAACAAACTTTGAAATTTTCAGCGATATCGGTCGACTACTTTTAGAGTTTTGCGAGCACTAAACAAACAGGCTGAATTTTTAAATATTTAGATTTTATTTCATTTAAATAAATCAAATAACTGTGTTAAAATTAAGTTTTACATGTATTTTAGTTTTTATTATTGTGACAGCTGTTTCGGCGTTCAAAACCGTTTTCGTTGTTACATCAAATTTAGGTGGCTAATTTTTATCGACTGTGTTTTGATAAAACCCTTTGATCCACATTTATTGGGAAGGTTACTTTTCAGTGGCTTCGTTTAGAAGTGTCCCAAAGTATTTTTTACTGATAAAGGCATTTTTAAAAATAAAAACTAAATTTATGCGTACATTTTTAGGGTAATTTCGAGAAAACCATATATGAGATTATTCATCCCCCAAATTGCGAAATTCTACATCAAAATTTTGAAAAACAAATAACCACTTTCGAGATATTTATTAGTTTTACGAATTTGTAAATTGGTTTTTATCGTCTATTGTAAATTTTCATGTTTGGCCTTAGAGGTTTAACCAAACCACAGTCAGTATGATTTTATGTACCCCCACCTTTTTTTATTTGTAAGATGTTTAAAGTAATTTATTATTATTTTCGGTATAAACCTTTTCACTTAGAAAATTAATTGTGTGAGGCACTTAACCGTTAGGCTTTTGGTTTTTCTGTATTTTTTTTTTATATTCGATTTATTATGTTCTAAGAAAACGCAATAATAATAATGTGTATTTAGATTTTTTTATGCCTGCCAAAAGAAAAAGTCGATAAGTCGAATAATAGCGTTTTGATTTAAGCATAAGAAGAGTATTAGTATATTTTCTAAGGAAAGTTAATTTTCCTTACCTTTCCTTTAAAAACAATAGCGCCATTTCATTAAAAAAATCTTAAATCTCCCATTTAATACCGGCTTGGCCTAGTATCCCGGGATAAAGTTAAGGATTAGACTCCATCTCAGTTATATAAATGTTGGCGATTACGTCTCTCGGCGAAACGTAACGATGTCAAACAATCCCACAGCGCGATGCGTCATTTGAAGGCTGTAATTAGACATGTGTCACAGCCTTCCTCACTTCCTGTGCCCCTGGTATTCCGTCCCCCGTTATCCCTCTATGCTGACTAGGGAATCCGCCCTCCCGGCATTTTATTGAGCCCGGATTAAAAGGTTTTATTCACGAATCTTTTGCTATAACAGATTCCGGAAATAGTTAAGTAATTTGCCGTTTACAAACGTAATGCCGATAGCATTTGTCAATTGATCGTGTTTCCAAGCCTGGTCGCATTATATGATCATCGAATCGTTGATTGTTGTAGCGCTATTATGAATAAAAAATGTAAAAAAAAACTAACTTGTTTTTTTTTTAACAGCTAAACGTAAACTGGTCAATGGATAGATTAATGAAATAACGTTTCGAGCTGAAAATGGTGTGATCGCAAAACTAGAGTTTATCTGAATAAATATAACTTTACAAAATCATAACCCCAGAGCTCACCTTTTCAGACTTTTTCTGCAATACAAGGTTCAGCGTTACAGGATTGATTTAAAACAATTATATTTTTTCTTTGCGGAACATTTTGTTTTCTTGTGACCGATGTAAACATATAATATTTTAAATAAGATGTAATCATTCTTAACACAAAATTATATTTTGATATATCACCACGAAAAAAAACTAGTCTCGATCTTATCCAGATAGTGCGAAACACAGAGGGAAAAATAAATATTTTCATCAGACGTTTACCTAACGTATCTACCTGGAATACCTGCCTCCAGAACTGTACAAAATGTACGCACTTATTTATTTTTCATATGTTTAGATCAGATACGGATATATCAGTTTTATCTGGCTTCAACATAAAATACAGATTCAATCAGTGGAAGAGCCAATAGAGAATCGTTTCACAACACACGCGTTTTTTTCTGTAGTATTTCCTTACGCCAAGAAAGAAATAAGAAACGATAGAAGTGTGAGGATAAGAATGGAGTTTGCGGAATCGAAGTTAAATTGCATAGTAACTGAACAATCTGATCTTTAAATAAAATTGAATAGTAAATCGGATGGAGGGTAACACGGTAAACGTAAAACAGATAAAAGAGATTGAATAGAGATGGTGGAGAGTGTCGGAGTCATTTCTATGCTGAAATGATCGCATCTGAGAAGTGACAATGTAGGTGGAAAACGGTCGATGGAGTTTTTAAGTGGATTTTTGGTTACGTTCAAAAATTTGTGAAGACACCTGCTTAAACTAGTGCGTTGGACAATGTTGTAAATATACTGCCGAGTGCTGAAAAATTGTAATTCTGTTTTTTATTTCGAATTTACTAATTTTATTTAATTTAATTTTACGTCATTGCCGGGCTTTTACATAGATTACAAGAACAGAATATACCTAGTGAGCTAACGAATATTATACACAAAGTTTTTAGAGAATGAAATAACAATAAACTGATAAACTAAATAAGAAAAAATATGGGTAAAACATGTAACAGTAACATACTTATAAAATAGAAACTAGAACAATACTACACATAAGACAAATACATTAAAACTACACTACCGACGCTATTATAATTAGGATTCAAAAGCGCTGGTACAGCACTTGATTCTGTAAATGGTGTCAGTAAATATGTCGTTCATGCTATTAGTTAGTGAGTGTATCTGATAATGCCCTTTTTATGGGCTTTTACATAGTAAAAATTATATATTAAAACAGTATAATTATTATACATAACCAAAGTGCATCAGTAAAAATCTTTTGTGATAAATTAATGATGTCCACTGACTCGTTATAATTATTTCCCTCCATAAGTATTCTGGGAAATGAGGAATACACATGGTAGTTAGTACCAGCAATTCTGCACTGAAATATATCCCGACTTTTAGTAACAGTCTTGTGTTCCGAGTCGTTACATGGAATTTAATAGTTGAAATATTATAATAATTTAAAAAGTTTTATAATAATTATAGTTCAATTTAACAGCCACAATATTATGTAATGCCATTTGCTGTGAGTTTTTTCCCATAGATTTTATGCCCATTATGTTGTTGATTTGTACATGATTTTACTTGTTTAAAGATCAATTATTTGAGTTTCAAGCATATATGCTTTTGAAAATAAGTTTTATTTCATCATTTTTTTATTTTAAATCATCATCACTATCATTTATTTTAAATCATCACTATATAAACTTTTTAAGTTTTCTAACATTAAAACCGATGATCTTTAAAAAAAAAATTTTATTGTGTATAATGTTTTCATCTCTAAAACATATGTACATAGTTTTTTTTGGTTTTCTGTACGAAACACTCTGTAAGCTATACCTTTTGTACAAGCTAAAAATAAAAAAAAATCTAAGCACAATATTTTTTATCATAACTGACTCATAATCCTTACTTAACATCAGTTACTTTGAATTATTTTCGCCTTGGCCGTTTAGTTGTTTTTGTTTTTGAAATGCCAATGGGTTTCACCATACCGTTAATAGTAAACAGGCTAAAATCAATAAACCTCCCCGTCACCGTTTTCAGATTCACCCCTTCTGCCTTATTTCGCCCCAGTACACGTGGTGGGATTACCTTGCCTTAAATTGCTTCATTTTATTCCGCTCGTAACATGACGTGCTCTATTTTATTCTATGACAGACTATTCATTAATGTTTCCAGTATGGAATAATTGTGTGTATATAAAATCATGTTCGCTTTATTGGTATGTTTATATGCACACCGAATCACTCATGTCCTCTGAAAATATGTATCTATATCGCGTATCATTGTAAATTGCTCAATTTATCTTTCTAAAGTCACTTTTCTTATGGTTGATTATCAATTAAGCTTTTCGTTTTCCAAATACTTATTTGGAAAAGTATCCGATCTAGCTTATAAATTATGCTATTTTCCGTTGTGTATTCAGTTTTTTTATAGAACTTATCGTAACGTGTAATTTACCTTATATTTAACATTGAAGATTTATGATATTATTAGGTTTACTAATTCATAGGAGATAGTGGGTAAACTTGAGAGATCTGTCGTAGTAGGTATTGAGTGTGGAAAATAGTTATTTGATCAGTTCGGTGTTAAGAAAAGCAGATTGAACTAAGTGTCAAAACCAAACTAGCACTGGAACCATCATTATATGTGGTTTTGGATATCGAATCTGAAATATTAACTAAACTTCACTAAGCAGAGATCTCGTTCTAGGGTGCGGACTAAAAATATATCAAGAGAGGTGACTATTCGATTGAGTGAGAACTATTTGAAAATCTCTTCGGATCATATTAATTATTTTATAATAATAATATTTGGATGAACTGTATAGCGCCATTTTTGTGCAAAATCAGCTCAATATTATTTTTATTTGTTTTTCATCATGGGCTCAAAAGACAAATCTCTGGAAAACAATTAAAATCAATGCTAGGATAGACGGAAGTCAACCAATACAGGGTAACGAAAATGTTTACGATTATGACAATATCTAACTGTTGTAAGCTGCGATTATTTTGTAAACTTGATTTACTTTTTAAATTTTTATTGGAAACTGATTGTGTTAACTGCGCATGCAAACAAATGATTTCCTATCGAGACGGCCACAGTCATGTAATTTATAAAATTTGAAATATAATTGCAAAATGTATGGACTGACAGAGGCATAACGAAGACCATCAATATGCGACTAATTCGGGCGCTAATTTTCCTCACATTTCTATACGGTTTGGAAAAATGGACACTTGATAAGCTGATAGACGCCCTCTAAATGTGGTGCAGGAGAAAAATGTTCAGGATTATATAGACAACATGTGCAAATGTGTCCATTCTTGAAGAGCTAAGCATCCACAATAGGTTTTCAAATATCTGCCTACTATGCATTTTAAAATACTTTGGACACGCAGCTCGCCAAACTTAGGACTCCACTTTGGAGAAACTCGTAACACTGGCATAGTGTTTTAAGTTGAAAAATTAAAAATAATATAAAAAACTAGTAAACCCTTATTGTTAGCTTAAAGCTTAGCTGAAATCAAAAAAAGCCAAACGATTCTGTTTTGGCTCAAACTGCTTGCTTCATTCACAGCTATTTTTTCGATTTTTGGCATGACCTGTCATAAATATTTGACACCTGGTCTCTGAGTATTTGCATTTATGATATTAATTTATTTCATATATTAAGCAAAGATTTACCATTATGCTAGAAAATTTGCAAAAGGAGTCCCTTAAACTTGTAGTATAATATTCTTGACTAGGGGTTAATTCGAATTGTGTCTCATCTCGTCCTTTTGTTTGCGGTTTCTTTCAGATCCGTCAGCCCGAACCATTCAACTGGGAGTTAATAATTTCATTCTCGGTATTGTTGTCAACTATCCACCTGGAAAACGAAACGATTTTCAGCGCCCCACAGAAGCCTTAAAAGCGTTCATTTTCGGCCGCAGGCTGTCAAGTAATTTTAGCCATTTTTATAAGAAAAACTATTGAAAAAATGGTTGGTCTTTTAGTTAGGTTTGTGGATTTGAATTAGTTGGGTTCACTTTGTCATTTTAATTGAACTTCATCAGGATGCTTAGTGCACTTTGTGTGCCAAACTTTTATTATTTTCATTAAATTTAAAAATCAATTTTTGAAAACCACTTCTTTTACTATTCATAGAACCACTCCAACCGGTACCTTCATCATAGCTTTAACTCTGATTCAATGGTCTCAAATTGGCTTTGAATTTAAGTTAAATTTTCCAAATTGGAACTGATTGCGTGAAGATTCAGACAAGAGATGAAGTACCTATATGTAATATAATATTTTAACTTGTCTTTTAAAAATTGTAACTTATTTGTCAAGAATTTACACTATCCCGTGATTTTTTACGTATATTATATTTCAAACGTTATTTATTCATTTCATACAATTTATTTTATAATACCTATAACTAACTGACTTCTTCGGATTCAGAAATAGGTGTTGATTTATTTTTACATTTCCAATAACCCCATGAAAATCCAATAAATATAAGAATCTTTGCCTTTGGTATTAACGTCAATGTAATTTGTCGTTCCAAAGAAATGAAAAGGGATTTTTTGACCCTTGCTTCAATCCTGAATCAAATTATTTCCTGGGTCCGGATTATCGACGATCCGATATGTTTAATAAGGTCCGAATAATACAATATTGAATATCTCTTTCATACGATTGTCAGATGAACACAGGCGTAGTCTAACCTCCGTATAAATGCGTTATAAATATTACACGGTGCTTATGTTATACCGGAATAGTGAGTAGCTTGACTTGTTATGATGGCGTATGTATTTTTAAACTGGGTTTAAGGCCGGCTTACCCTTACATCTCTGTCGCTAGATTACGGTCTTTTACGAGATAATTAAAAAAATAATATTCTAATTAAAAAGGAAACAAGACCGATTAGATATCGTACCATTGAGAGCGGTCTGCCTTACTTAAAAAAGTCTTATTTTAATCCGATTGTAGGAAATAATATATTTTTGCACACATTTATAATTATAAATGGGCTAGGTACATACAATATAGAAGAATAAAAGTAATGCAATGCCTTGTGAGTGTGTTTCGTGATGCAAACATTTGCCTATTTGAGGCTTAAATTTCAAATACAAAACTTGTTTACGAAATTCAAATGGAATGGGAATCTACTATATCATACGATTGTAAGTAAGGCAGAGCGATGGGCTATTGGGATAAATATAACATTTGTTTCCTTTCAAATTTGTATGAAAATCACCTCTTCTTCTTTATTCTGTGTACAGAGCTGTGTTTCATCGTCAGTATGAAATTTTCGTTTCGATCAATGGGTTGTTTGGCTAAAGGGATTAGGTACCTGGCTATTCAAATCTGGTCGAAATACGGCTATTGCCAGTTCTAGCAACTTATGCATTCTGAATGGCTGTCTTGACTCGAACGACTTTCACTAGTGAAAGTATCTGCCACTGTCGGACATGCGCGGTATCAGCCGTTTAGGTCAAAAGTAGGTATCTTAAAATCATGGTAGGAACAATAATTATTATTGTAGAAAGCAATCACTTTGTGGTTTGACATATTTAATAAAAATAAAATATTTTTTGTTTTAAAACTACGAGTTTTTAATAATTTTTAGAACCGACCGGTTTCGCTTTACTCAAGCATCTTCAGGGTACAAATTATTAAAATTAAAATAATTATTACTAAAAATTGTAATTTCTTCCATATTGAAACTTCCATATTATTAATATTTTCCAATAGTAATATAGGTAATTCGGTAGTAACGTAGTGAATGCTTGTTGCCTAAATATTTTAGCAGTCTAAAGTTATAATAGAGAGGTAAATGTTCCCAAATTTCTGTATTTAGCCAGAATTCGGCAAATTACACAAAATGCTTATCGAAATGTTTTTTTTATCTCTATTTCGTTCTGACCGCAGAGACAATTTTCTGCGAATTCCCTCGGAAGGGACCCCAAAAGATAAACGAAGCAATTTTAATGAATTTCTTGTTTTCCAAAAGGAACATTCACCCGCGCTGAGAAATACCTCCCACACAACATCCCCCCTCCCCAATTGTATCACTCCACCCCTCAATTCATTGGGATAAATACGCAACTAGTACCCCATATGAAAAGGTGTACATACTTCACTTTGAATTACAAGGCTTGTGGATTTATCTTAATTTTATTTATTTTGCGTTATAAACAGACTTTATACATTAATAGTTTACAGTATTAGGAATAAATGATATTTTTGACCAATAAAATAACGACCTTAAAATGAAAAACCAAATGGAATCTAACATTGTTTATGCCCGAGTGGCATTTAAAGGGGACTGTATGTATGTGATGAAAAAGAGAAGATCAATTGACCGTGTTACAGTCACAATGAATACGAGGATAAATTTATGGAAAGTACTCGTATCATGATTTTGGTTTCTTTTTGTCTTGTTAGTTGCTTTAAAATTCCATTTAACTACGGTTTATAGCACCTGAACAAATGAATTATTCAAATGGACTAAAATTTTGTCCAAATAGACAAAATATTTTCATTGAATATTTACAGTTTTTCTATTATGTTTTCTAAATAAATAAATGTCCAAAATTGAAGATCCAAATCGACATTTTTTTTAAATAAATTGGAGAAATCACCTTTTTTATCTATAGCAAGACAGAAGGAGCGGGTTCTTCCCAGTTATAAGTATAAGCATTCTGAAACAAATAAGGATCCTCTAGTAAATTTCCCACCATTGGCTTAGTTCGTTTAATCTCAATAGAAACGACAAGTTTCATTAAAGACAAAGAGTAGAGCTGTGCAATCCTTAATTCGATTCATTCCCTTTATATCCTTTGATATACTGTCTGAGTTTTGATGTTGGTCATGTCCTTCCAATCTTCTCAATATTGCTTATTGGTAAACCGCTTTGGTGCCAAACACATTAGTTACCAAGTGGAATATTTTTCCTTTTGCGATAAAGACGGATACGACCTTTGACTTGCTTTTGAGAAGATTCAAAAAATGTTTTTTTGAGGAAAATACATTTGGTGTAAAGTTATCCATTGAATTTATGATGGTCTCTCTTAGATTTATTCTTAAGTGAAGGAGTAATGACGCCCTAAATTTACAAATGTGAAAGTGCTGCCAAAGTTTGTGCACGTGAGATTTATACTTGGTTTTCCGTTTTGCAGTAAATTAACTTTAAGATCACTTTAAATTCCAAGTTTTGTTAATGTCTTTCGAAATACCTATATATTACGTGGCAATTCTGTTTATATGCGGGGACAACACATAATATTATAATACTAATGTAGTTTTCCGTTTTAATTCCGTTATATTCAATTATTTTCAAGATCTTTTTCAATTACTGTTTGACCTTTGAAAGGCGAAATAACTGTCATGCGTTAAAACAATCAACTTAAAATTAAGAAAATTAAAATCTTATGTATGGTGATCTTTGACATCATGAAAATGAACCTAATGTGTTTACAAAAAATCTTTGCTAAAAGATCTATTTGTGACCTGCATCGTCATTTCCATTATGAGCTGCATAGCTTTGCATTACCGATTTAACGCTAAAAATATAGTTTATAAATACTATGGGCATTACTAATGAACGTGTTCAAAATTTTACACAACTGGTAAACATCCGTTTACAGCAAGAGGATATTTTGACGGATAGAGAAACATAATTGATTATATTCAATAAAATCTGACAAATTTACTATACCTGAAAAATTTCACTGTGCAGTGCAAGGGAAGATTTTTATTCTATTTCTATTTTGCTTCGCTTGTCAAACACCCTCATGTTGCCTGGAGAAATGTGACATTTGAATCTCATGACACGGACTTACCAAATTGCCAAAAGGGTCCTAGCAAAAGCAAATGCTATTTTCGTAATCTGTAATTTATTCATTTTGCTTAGAGTTAAGATCTCTATGCATTATATTTTTATGTATCATGTCGATTACCAGTGTTGTATATAGTTGATACTCTCAGTATAAGCCACCATTCAGTTTCGAAACGTTGCTTGAAAGACGTGTTTGGTGACCATATCTGATTAGCCAAGAATTTCCAAACTTCGTTTTTCTCGTCTCCTTCTCCTCCTATCATACCCCTCATAGCATACCCCTCATAGCATACCCCTTTTCTGAATGCCATAATTACTTGGAAGCAGTGGAACTCTTGTGATTGAAAATAATAATAATTTTTCTTCAATAATTGCAAAATTACTTTGTGGCGTCATTTGAATTATATTAAAATGAAAAACTTTGTATTCACCACTTTTTAATTAATAATAATGTACATGTTTCGAAGCAATTGGCCTCTTCGCCACGATGGTGAAAATTAACGTATTGAATTTGTTTTAATTTTTTTTTAAATTAATAAATTCGTTAATTTTCACTATCCTGACCAAGAAGCCATTGGCTTTGAAACATGTAGATTATTATTAATTAAAAGTGGTGTATATAAATTGTTTAATTTTTATATAATTCAATAAATATTTACGGTCATAATAAGGCCATCTCTCCAAAATAGATTTAGAAACGTTCAAATCAAACAAAACGTAGACCTAAATTTCGTATTTTCTGTTTTTAATAAGTTAAGAAATTTGTTACATTTCTTCGCTCTCCTGCAATTAAATCAGTAAACCTCGGATCCAAAGTCAGAACACTACGTCAAATGCTGAATTTTATAACAAGCACTCGGGCATTTGGGCTTTGAGTTGAACATAATTATGTTTAGGGTAGGTACGTTAAAATAAATGAAACGAAAATGTTACGCAAAGTACCCAATTTAGGGTAAATCCGCCTAAAGTAACTTTGTCCCCACGTCTCTGCGTGGAAATAAAATGTCTCTGGTTTTATTTTAGTGCCATAAAAGTAATTCATACTTTAATTCAGACTCCGTACTAACCGAGCGCAGAGTAGGGATAAGTTGATGTGTGCGTTATCTCGGTGATAAAGTGTATATGAAATCTTCACTCATTTGGCGGAGATTTCCAGACATAAAACACGAATGTCTGCTGTTTGTGATGTTTGGACAATATTGGTGGATTGAGACAAAATAAAATAAAATAAACATATTATTTAGAAAATAATTTACAAGAAACTAAGTTAGTGGTACAGTGGAATCGCAATACGGAAGAAACTAGGCCATCTTGAATATTTCTTCTCCGTTTAATTTTATTATCTAATGTTTGCCTCTGTTTTTTGTCATCCATAGATAAATAAACATTTTTTTTGCAATTGGAGTTATATAAAATTAAAAAGGTACTGGTAAGAGTGCTATAGCATAGCTAAATACCTAAAAGGTATAATTTAAAACGTCCTTAATGTTAATTTAGTCCTCACTGACTTAGAAGTGCGGCTTTCCTTCGTAAACTAAGGACGCTATAATATTAAAATTATTTTCTAATATTTCTTTATGTACGTCGAAATATTTTTTTAATATTGATCACAAGCATGTCTAAATTATAATTTTAATGGAAAAACTTTAAAACTAATATACTTCGTGGAATTGAAAGCGCCGAGGCCGTGTAAAACCCTGCCCCGCTACCAGGGCGGCTTAATAGTGTTAAGGTATATGGAAACCGCTTATCACTGCAGTATGTACGAGGTACGAGACGCTGAACGGTGAAAATCACATTATCGCCCGGTAAGGTCTCTTCCACTTTGCCGGGAAATCACTCCGTGTCTCTGTGCTCCTGGTATGTCACACCTTTTATACCTCCTCCACGCTACCGACCTTTAACGAGTTTATTCTTAGCTAATTTGGTGGCTTAAAGTGTTTTAGTTTTTTAGATTTTATCGACACGGTTTTTAAAGCTTTTTGGCCTTTTATTCACATTTGATATTTTAAACATAAAACACCGCTAACAAAAACTTCACAAACGACAGCATTAAAAACATTATAGATATTTGAATATTATACATACTTGAATCAAAATTTAGCTATACCTGGATAATTTTTTTGGTAAAACTCACTACTCGAATAGGGTTTTCTGTCTAGTACTTTCAAGGCACGAATTTTTAGTTAGCAAAATCATTTTGATCATGATCTAGAGAACCTTAAAATATCGATTTTTCTTTTTCTATATTTTTCCCTTGATTAGACAACTACGTGTTTTTAATTTTTTTATCAATCACAGCAGTTACGTTGAACACTGCAAAACTGAGCGCAAAGTATTTTAATGATTTTATAATGGTATAGAATTTGTGATGTGACAATATCTAGATCCTACTTTTTTTTATTTTTTTTTTATAGTCGGAGGCGGTTTACTTACGTTCCCCGCGAGCACTTAGGCCATAGGCCCATTGTACTATCTCCCATTTTACCTCATTCCCTTGCCAGTAACCCGGTCCCTTTTATGAAGTTCACCAGGGCTGTAATTGGATATGTGGCGATGTCTTCTGGTTCCACACTGTGTCTTCCCAGGTATCTGAGCCTTATTCCCAGCAGAGCGGGACATTGGCACCATAGGTGAATTGGAGTCTCTTCCTCTTCTTCACATTTCCTACAGATGTTGGTGTTTTCCACTCCCAACAGTTGCATGTGTCTCCTGAGATGGCAGTGTCCCGTTAATAGTCCTACCAGTTCCCTCAATGAGTTTCTGTCCATATCGAGTAGTTGCCTGGTTCGGTTAGGGTCCGGTCCGTTTATGAGTACTTTAGATTGCCTCATTCCGGGTGCCTTCTTCCATTCCTTCCAGTGTTGGGATTTGACCCACCTCTTGATATGTAGTTTGGTGTGGCAAGCTGCTACTCCTACGGCCGGCTCAGATCCCGCAAGTGGTGCTTTCGCCCCTTTCCTTGCTAGTTCGTCAGCCCGCTCGTTGCCCTCAATACCTTTATGTCCTGGTACCCAGAGCAGGGTTACTTTATTGATGGTCGCCAGTTCTATTAGGATAGTCCTGCATTCCATCACCAGTCTGGAGTCGCATCGGTTACTTTCCAGTGCCATTAAGGCCGCCTGGCTATCCGAACATATGTTTATGTTCTTATTTCCGTACCCGATACTCATATTCTCCTGTGCGCAGGCTAAGATGGCTTTCATCTCAGCTTGAAACACAGTGCAGTGCATTCCTAGAGGTAAACTGAGTTCCCTCTTAGATCCCTGTAGACAGACCCCGGCCCCTGTTCCTTCCTCCATCTTGGACCCGTCTGTGAACCAGATTAGTTCCTGTTTGGAGTTTGGACCTGGGACTGAGTCCCATTCCTCCCTTGTGGGGTACGTCACTTTAAACAGCTGTCCGAAGAAGTATTCGGCTTGCTTGCCGTCCTGCTTCATCCCAGCCGTCGGACTAATTGCCCTCAGTCTTATTCCTATCTCCGTGTGACTGTTTCTGGGCAACTCTCCTCTCCATTGGCCATTGCAATGTAACCTGTAGGCTGCCGCCATCGCCGCCCCCTCTATTTCTATGTTTAGTGGGGGTAGGTTCAGCAGCACTCCCATGGCTAGTATTGGAGTGGTTCTCATGGCTCCTGTGATGCTTCTGCATGCAAGTCCCTGTATGTGATTGAGTGTGACCATCACTGTTTTCAGTGTTGTTCTCCTCCACCAGACCAGGGCTGCGTGCATGATCCTTGGTTTTACAACGGCTGTGTAAAGCCATTGCATCATTTTAGGTTTGAGACCCCACGTTCTGCCGCAGATTCGCCTAGTTGCCCACATCAGAGCACAGGCCTTTCTGCCTACAGTTTCCACCTGGTTTTTCCAGCTCAGTTTGGCATCTATGATGACTCCGAGGTACTTAACCGTGTCAGAGGGTTCTAATTCCTTTCCATAGAAGGTTGGATTGCTCCATCCTTCTAGTTTCCTTTTACGCGTAAAGATTACTAGTTCTGTCTTGTCTGGGTTGACTGACAGTCCTGTTTCTTCACACCATTCTTCCACTGTTGCCAGTGTTGACTGTATAAGGCCTCGGGTTGTGTCTGCATCCCAACACCTTATTATGGTTGCAATGTCATCCGCATACCCTTGCGTATATAGGCCCCTGTTGTTGAGTTTCCGGATGAGGTTGTCCACCACCAGGCTCCACAGCAAGGGTGATAAGACCCCTCCCTGTGGACACCCCCGTGTCACCAGCACTTTGATGCTTACCTCACCCCTTGTCACCGTAAGTATCCGGCCTGAGAGCATGTTCCTCAGCCACCTTCTGGTGGTTTTGTCGAGTCCATGTCTTTCTGCCGCTTCATCAATGGATTTAATAGTGGTGCAGTTAAATGCTCCCTCTATATCCAGGAATAGCCCTACCGCCAGTTCCCCAGTCGCTTGTGCCTGCTCTAGTTTGTACACCAACCTGTGCAGTGCCGCGTCGACTGACTTACCTGCTTGGTAAGCAAACTGTAACTCGTGGAGGGGCTTCTCTTTCAGTGCCCCGTCCCTTATGTGCCTGTCCATTAGCCTCTCCATTGTCTTCAAAAGAAATGAGGTGAGGCTAATTGGGCGGAATGCACCTGGTTGGTCGTAGTCAGCTCTCCCCGGTTTGGGTATGAACACTACCCTTGTCTTCCGCCATGGTATGGGGATGTATCCGAGGGCACAGCATGCCCTCAGGATCTTCGTCACCGGAAGTAGGATTGTATCTAGGCCCCTCTGTAGAAGTGCCGGAAAGATTCCATCCTCTCCTGCGCTTTTAAAAGGGTCAAACCCTCTGATTGCCCATTTAACTCTGGAGGGCGTAACTATTTTAGCCGCAGTGTCCCAGTCCTTACCTTCCCGTGTAACTCGGGCTGGTGGTGGACCGGTATCATCTGCTTCTAACTTTTTGTAGCCGGGAAAATGTTTCCCCAGCAGTACCTCCAACTCCTCCTCCCAACTGTTGGTATATCCTCCATCAGCTTTTTTGAATGGGCCTTTTGCTGCCCCTGGGTCTTTTGCAAGAATTTTTTGGATTCTTGCAGTCTGTGGGATGGTTTCCACCTCCCCACAGTATTTCTCCCAGGAGCATGTTTTGGCTTTCTGGATTGCCACCTTGTACTCTTTCTGGTATTGCTTGTGGGCATCCCAGTTTCCTGACTTTTTGGCCTTGTTGAAAGCTTGCCTTACTATTTTCCGTAGCTCCTGCAGTCTTCTGCTCCACCACGGTGTTTTGTCCCTGGTACTTGTCTTCAGAGGGCAGCTATTTTCGTATGCCCTTATCATTGAGTCCTTCAGTACTTCTACTGCGTCCTCAATTTCTTCGGGGCAGCCGTATTTAGCTGGGAATCTTGTCATTCCTATATTTAGTTCCTCCGAGTATCTAGTCCAGTCAGTTGCTTTTGGGTTCCTATATGTATCGGTCCCCGTTTTGCTTGTTTCTCCCTCTAGTTTAAATTCTATGTGTCGGTGGTCCGACAGGGATGGTTCGTCCGATACTCTCCATCCTGAGACTCTTAATGTTCCTAGGGTCAGGTCTATCACCTCCTGTCTGTTACTTATAACGAAGGTGGGTTCCCTATCTCTATTAAGAATCTCAAGGTTCACTGTCATCAGGTATTCCAGGAGGTCCTGTCCTCGTTTGTTGATGTCCGTACTCCCCCACACAGTGTGGTGCGAGTTAGCATCTGCTCCGAGTATCAGTTCCCTACCCTTCTCCCTGCAGTCCTGGACGAGTCTCGTTATTTCCCTTGAGGGTGGTGGTTCCACAGAGTCATAGGGCATGTATGCTGATGCCACAACTACTTCCCTGCTTCTTTGGTCCAGCGTGACCTGTAGCTTCACAGCCACTAAGTCCCTACTGCAGTGTTCGGGTAGCAGTGTGCCAGGTATCCCTCTGATGAGAATACAGGCCCTGGGTCTGTCCCCCGACTCGTTATAATAGATTAGACCTTGGTTCATGTTTAGTCCTCTGACCTTCCCCCTATAAGTCCAGGGTTCTTGGATCAGCGCGACGTCCACACTGTCCCGAGTGACTCTACTGCTAAGCACTGCAGTCTCTGCCGGACTGCGGTGCAAGTTTATTTGAATGAACTGTAAGTTTTTAGCCATTACTGCCTAATCCTTAAGTCATTCCTCCTATTTATTATATATATTCCTTATATATTCCTCCTCGGTGTTAGGAGAGCGCAACGTGAAAGTGGCCTTCCTTATCCCGACATGCGCCGTCATCCCCATCTCCCTCAGCACCTTCACACTTTCCTCGTCCACACTCATGATCAGGCGATACATGTTCTTATCCCTGATCGAGTCGTGGACGATCCATTTTTTTGTGTGTAGCCGGGGAGTCTGGTTCTCCAGCAGTTGTAGCAACCTCTCGGTGCTTACTGCTCCATTTTCGGGGATTACTGCCATAACCTTTACGTACTTTGGCAGTTCCTGCAACCCCACCACCTCCAGGTCGCAGCCCTGCCATTTCCGTATGGTCGGCACCATCTCCCTCAGCCATGTCTCTGACTCCTTGTCGGAGCACGTCATTTTCAGGACGCCCCTCTGAGTGAAGCATTCGTCGAATCTGGGTTTGAACTGCCCCTTTGGGATGCTCAAAATCAGATCCGCGGCCGCCTCACTCACGAGGGCCTCCTGCTCTTTTGTAAATTCTTCCTCTCTGTTTCTATGGACAACAGCCACTCGAATTTTATTTCCAGCGGCTTCCGCATAGGTAGCAGAGGTGAGAATTCCTCGGGGCTTTTTCCTGGCATTTCCCGGTGAAAGCCCCAAGGGCTTAGGTTCTGGTGAGGTTCTTCTCCTCTTCCCAGCCTTCTTTTCCCCGGATGTTCCATGTTGCTCCCGGTTACCTTGTGCGGTCCCCGTTAGCTTCCGGTCTGTCCCTGGTTTGCTGGTTCCGGCCTTCGAGGTCCCTGGTTGTCCCCAGCGGACTTTTACAGTCCCTGGTTGTTCCTGGTTTCCTTCCTGCCGCCCCTGCTTCTCTCTTTTGAGTTTTCTCCTCGCAGCCCCACTGAGTTTCTTACTGATGTGAATTTTTTTCACATCGTCTGACAGGGACTTTACCTTGTCTTCCTCAGCGGTGGTTGTTGGAGTAAGTCTCTTCTTTAAGTCCCCCCCTCTCCGCTGGTTCCCCGAGGGCCCCAGTTGGAGTCGGGGGTTCTTAAAGAAGTTATTTTCCAGGTCCCCTGATGGTCCCTGCATTTCCACGTCTGGATCCCCTGGGGGATCCCGCCGTGTTGCGTCCGTCGGAGGTCCTTCTTTATGGTTCCCAGAGGGCCCCTCAAGGGAAGAGTCCACCAGGGTGGTCCCATCTCTCCTCTCCACTTCCTCTTGGTTCCTCAAAGGCCCCAAGAGGGATGAGTCCACCGAGGCGGCCTCAACTCCTCCTTCCACTCCCCCTAGGTTCCTTAAAGGTCCCTCGTCAGTGTTGTTTTGGTTTTTGTTTTTACAGTCCATATTTGGTCCCACGAGTATCTAGGGAAATAAAAGGTCCACCCCAGCAGAGCCCCGAATGCTGGGGTAAGGTCTGTATACTCCGAGATGCGACCTTGTGTCTCGGAGGAACCGTTCGTGACACTGTTCTCCAGTGTCATTCAGCCCTGAGCACGGTATCTCACACCTTAGCTTGGGATGGCTATTGCAGGTCGTGTTTCCACTCCCTGAGCGATGGGTTCGCCACACTCCCTACGCTTAAAGTGTTTTAGTTTTTTAGATTTTATCGACACGGTTTTTAAAGCTTTTTGGCCTTTTATTCACATTTGATATTTTAAACATAAAACACCGCTAACAAAAACTTCACAAACGACAGCATTAAAAACATTATAGATATTTGAATATTATACATACTTGAATCAAAATTAAGCTATACCTGGATAATTTTTTTGGTAAAACTCACTACTCGAATAGGGTTTTCTGTCTAGTACTTTCAGGGCACGAATTTTTAGTTAGCAAAATCATTTTGATCATGAGCTAGAGAACCTTAAAATATCGATTTTTCTTTTTCTATATTTTTCCCTTGATTAGACAACTACGTGTTTTTAATTTTTTTATCAATCACAGCAGTTACGTTGAACACTGCAAAACTGAGCGCAAAGTATTTTAATGATTTTATAATGGTATAGAATTTGTGATGTGACAATATCTAGATCCTACTTAATAAACACTAAAATAGTCCTGGTTTGTTTGCCCAATCAACACTCTCATCGTGGCCTCTGGCACGACCTGCATTTAGTCATTCGGTTTAATGTCATCACCCAGCTGCGTCTATGTGTCTCAATTATTATTACACCTGCCTCCCAGCAATTATTATTGTAGGTTTTTTCAACTTTTTTGGGCCCATTGCTGCCCACCTTTTACATATTTTTTTGTTCAATTCCCCCCAATCCCCATTTTTATTTATACAATATTTCGTCGTTTACCCCTGTAAAAAAGAATTCATTCTAGGTATCAATCACAATTAATTATTTTACTAGGCCCAAGGACAAACCAATACTGTTTTGTTTATTTTCGTTCGGAAAATCACATTCCAAAGAAATTTTTTGTCACATCTTATGCAATTTTGTGAAACGATAACCTTTAAATTGTTTTAAACTTAGATCTCAACAAAAAGTGACCCCATATATAGTGTTTATAATAAATAGAGTAAGTGTAGAAAGTACATCTGTCGCCAAAAATCACATTTAATTCGCCACTCAAAGCACTTTTAACTCTTGATTGTCCAAGCGACATATGGCGACACAAGACTCTAAAAAGGGAAGTTTGCTCGTACCTCACATTTTAATTCATTCCGACAAATTCGTAACGATAATATGTATATGCTTAGACCGATATTTACGGATATAAGTTGTTTATATTTATGATGGATAAAAACAGTACCTTACCATTAAAATATTTTATGTAAAACGGTTTGAACATTTTTTAAAACGTTTTTCAACTGTAGAATTATCGGTAAGCACCAGACGTTATTTTTCTTGACGATAAATTTATAACTTCTCGAGATATTCGCTTAGAAACGTCTCATATTTTAGTAATACGTTCATCATAATTAAAATAAACTCCACGGAAAAAATAATTTTCTAGGCCTGCTAGGGCAAATTCGTTCTTAGATTCTTCAATCCACTATGCTGGGCCGGGCGCCGAATATTTTTTGAATCGACTTATTCACTTATGTCGTTTAAGATTCCCACTTAATTTTAGAGATTTGCCAGGGCAAATTCAACCGTCGGTCTGTCCAACACACCAGGGCCGCTCGTTGGATATTTTGTGCATGGCTTCTTCACTTAAGTCCTTAACATTCCGACTTTATTTTAGGGTATTGTCTCGACTTTGGCACATAAAACGCGATTTGTCGCGGCGGGCAAGGAACGCGCGATCGGCTCCGCACAGAACCTCACTTAGGCCGTGATACCTTTGTGAGCGTTCCAGTGTATCCAATATCATGGTTGCTTCCTAGCAGGCAGATCTGTATTTTTAAAGCTTTTTGTTCGGACTAGGAACAACTTCTTTTTCTATTATCCCTACAAAGTAATAGAAAAAGGACGATGTTGGGTTAGGTTTGGTTAGGCTAGGTTGGAAAAGAAAAGAAAAAGATTTGACTAGCGCCTATGTTTTGAGCTTTAATCTCATGAAATTAGATTTTTTCGTATATTTTCGTATGTTACTATTCTATTATTTTTGTATAAGTCGTGAGAAGTGTCGTACGATCTCATACGACTTCCGCCATTGCATGGATCCCGTGTTTGATTTTGTAATTTTGTACAACTGGCTCGCTGCGACAGATCGCCATTTGTGTAGCAAGAATGATGCAATCTTGTGTAATACAACCAGGTTGCATTTTGTGCCAGGGCCTTTAGACCTGACCTTTTTCATACAAAACTTAAATTTGGATTTGAGGCTATAATATCCAACCAAACATATAGGATATAAAAGAATTTAATTTTGCGTTATTTTTGAAGCATCTGCGACATTTTTTCGTGAGTTAATTGTGGTTATAAAAAATCAAGCCTTACTTATTGTTGGTTAAAATTAAAAATAAATTAAAAAACAAAACATCGTAATGATGTTTTTTTTTGTAGAAATTGCATCTAACATTTGTGTTCCAACGTAAATCGGTCGTTTATATTTCAAATATAAGCCCTTAAAAATGCTTTATATCTTATTATTATTATTACTGCATTATATTTTTATATACATGTGTTGGGTTCCCAAAATGAATTTGTTTTCAATTTATTTTCTAACCTTTCTTCTCATCTCCTTTCTTTTCCCAATCCTTTCTGCCCCACAAGTGCGGGCGCCATAGTGTCACTGGCTGCACGTAGTTCGTCTTGTGCGATGCAACTCAAAAATGATATTTTGGACTGTCGATGACTATTGTACTTAAAACCTTTTTTCAACACAGCTTTTGTGTATTCAAAAATAGAATTTTAATGTATATGAAGAGAGTCAAAGGAATGTAATATACATATGATAATGTTTTTCACATCTATTCGATTTGAAACGACTGCCTCCGGTTCCTCGTTTAGAATTAACACCACCACTGCATCTCTTGATGGGTACAGTTAATCTTCACGGTACACCCTACAAGATATCTCCATGATGGGTATGTACAGTTTAACTAGCAGTATGTGGTTAGGTCCTACGATTATGTAGTGCAGTGGTACGGAACTTGTGGTCCTAGAGCTATTTGTGGGTGAACCGAATTAAAATGTCAAATCTCGTAAATATATATATATTTTTATAATTTTTTTGTACGATAGATTAAATTAATAAGTTGAGACAACCTGTAATTGATATCTGCTACAATATAGGTATTCTATAACTACCGCTACTTTCTACCCTGGGAAATAATAATATTTGGCTAATTTATATAGCGCCGTTTTCGAGAAAAATCACCTCATCGGTGCTGATATTCTTTTTCTTTTTAAATTCCTGAATAACTTCATACACACTGTCCTCATTTGTTAAGCGCTGTAAATATACTCGACTCCACCATCTTTCTACTTTGATAACAATAACACTCACTATGCATATTGACCACTGTGCATTCTCACCAAAGTGCCAAAATCTATAAAGACTTTTTCGATGTATTCAACACGTATTTGTCGTGCATTGAACCAAAAATAAATTGTTCTGAAAGTACCTGATATGTGATCTTTAATTTAAAATTTGTGTTATTATTTATGTGATGATTTATACGTACTTATATTTTACCTTATTATTTATTGTTCGACTTGTATTATGTTTGTGAAAACCCTAAGGGCGTTCCCTGCCTGAATAAAATTAAAGAGTTCAAACCATCATTAGGTACCAAATTTCTAGTAAGATCCCTAAAACTTTTTGAATAAAAAAGGATTGAATAGAAAATTCTTAAAGTTATTGTTACCGCGGGATTAGATTGGCAAAAAATTACATAAGCTGAGAAGTAAAAATATTCACCACTGTTCTGAAAACGGATGAGGTTTTTTTATAACAGAAATAATGTTATGATCCTATAAAAAAAAATCTATATTAAAAATTATTGCATTCAAAAATTAAACTCTCAAAAGGGCTTGCGTAGGGTAATAATATTGTGTGATACTGGTTAAAGCGTAGTTGTTGAACAGCTTGGCAGACAGCAATTCAATTCGGCTGAATTTACAAAAAATGAGTGACTTCCAGCGTGAGAGCGGAAAAGTTAATCATGGCTCAATGCAAAAAAGCCCGCCAGTGTCCTTGATAGGAAGATGATTTTCGATTGCCAAATTCTCTAATAATCCAGTCTCCAATCTCAGGTAATGATGGCCTTGAGGTGAACCATTGCTCTCGGCTGTCGTACAAGGAATTCACAATTAATTATTTAAAATAATATATAGTATATTTTCGGCACGTTCCAGAGTGGAAGATACTACCAGTATCGCCCTGGTGTAAGACCACCATTCAGAATTGAAACGTTGCTCCAAATGGCTTTAGCCGTGTTTAGTGACTAGATCTGAATAGCCAGGTACTTCCCCACCTTCCTCTTTCCCTTCCCCACTTACCTTCAGCCTCACAACATCCCCCAATTGGGGATGCCATAGTCTCACTGGCTCCAGACGGGACTCTTGTGAGGTATTCACTATAAAAAAAAAATAATAAAAAAAAGGAATGAACTCTTGCCTAGATTCGCCTCCAGGTTCTGTCCTAGTTCGCAGTGTTGGCAACCGCAGGGTGTCAAAACCAGCGTTAGAAATATAGCCAATACACAATTGTTAATTGATTAGAAATAGGTGTCATACACCGAAACCACAGATAGAAATTGATTAGAAGGAGCCACCCACCTTGTTACCAATAACTTATATAACATTTTTATTTTACAATATAAATTCCAATTAAATTTTTGAAATGTATTTTAAGCCTGAAACGCTCTTGAAAAAACTTGCGCACCACTGAGTGGTTTGAGTTGGCTTTAACTCCGTTGCATCTTGCATTAGTTTTGCATATCCAGCAATCCTTGCTTCCACTGCCTTCTCAAACCCGCCCCGGGGATTCCTCCTCCCCTTACACAACTTGCCTGTCTCTCAACTTTGACGTTTAATAATTCTACCTCTAGAGATGCACTTTGGGATGAGGGCAATCGTGAAATTGACTTGAAGTTGGTAAACTGTCCAAATTTGATTATTTCAAAGAGATCATGCAATTCTGATTTGTGTTTGTTTATATGCAAGGGTGTTTTGACAACGAATAGAATAGAGATGAATTTGCCTACGAAGGTAGGTACTTTTGTTTCGAAGACAATAGTGAAATTAACTCGAACTTGTTTGACCATCCTAATTTGATTCGGTACTTCAAAGAGACCATGCAACTATTAGTCGACGTAGCTTGTACAGGGTGTTTTGATGAATTAATAATAGATGTAATAAATTATTTTTCTTTATGCTTTTACTGTCAACTGTAATTCTATCCTTGTGTAATTTCGTCGAGTTGTATTTCCGTCCATGTGAAATTCTGCGTGTGACGTGATCATTTTTTATTATTTGTTTAGTGACTATTGGACCCCGCAATGCTTCCCTATTGCTAATGCCTTTTTCGGGCGTCTCCGACTTCTTCCACCATTCACACTGTATACCACAATGTTATTGCGGTATACAGTACACTAACTACATTACATCGACTTTAATTCGACTCTGTATCTATACCTCGGGAGTACCCGACTTCTTCTACCATTCAAACCAATCTCTAAACACTCCTGGCACTAATAAGAACAAACATTTAAATATCTTATCTTGAACCACTTTACAAGTTTTGCCAGCACAGATATACGTAGGCCGAATTTTTTAAACTATTGAAGCATATACACCTCATTGTTATAATTAATCATTGAGGTGGCAGTACCTCAATTGGTAGTGCCAGTCCTCGTAAGATTAGAGGATCTAGGATCGAGTCCCTGTTGCGACCGTTACCTGTTTTTATTATTTGTTGTGTCCGTCTATTTCATATTTTCATGTTATTAATTCACATCTACTGTTCAATTGATAAAGTAATCCACTATAAAGGAACCCCAGTAAAACTTTATTCAAAGTAGTAAACAGTAAAGTTGTCAGAAAACAAGCTATTAGATCATGTACGGCGTTTACTGATTTCCTCTTAAGCAATGATAAAAGCTACCTTTTTCCCACCACGGAGATGCTAGACAACACTTTGGTAGGGCTTAGATTTTCAGAATTGGATCATAATATTATATTATATTAAGCCTATACTTACTTTAAAAGTCTCTTATTCAATGAAAACATGCGTAGTCATAATTATTCCACACCAAAAGTGGGAAAACTTTAACTTATTAGTCTTGTCACCATTCATTTATCTGTGAGTGTTATTACTCCGCTAAACTTATCATTTTCCCTTTCATTAAACGGATGTTCTTTTTTTTTTAAACACTAAAATATAATTCAAATTTATGAATATTATTACAATAATTATACTTCTAAGAAATTGGCCAGAAGATATTAGATATTATTACATTTAATAATAATAATACCTGGATGACTTTTATAGCGCCGTTTTTGTGCAAAAACACCTCAAGGGCGCTGTACAAACTTATAATACATTTCTACAGTGTTATTACTTAACTATTTATGGAGAAAATATACAGTACAATACTTATCTGGTAGGTCATTTGAGAATAACACTTAATTAACATTATCTAATTGTTTATTGGCGAAATTTAGATACAGGGTTTAGGACTTAATTGAAAAATTGAATATAACTGGACTTTCTCTTAGGATTGGTATATTTAATTTAAGGGTACGACAACTTAAAAAGGTAAGTTTTTAGTTTAGACCTGAATTCTGTTGGACTTGTTATGGATCTTAGTTCCGGAGGGAGTTTATTCCAAGCCTTCGGCCCAGATACTCCGAAAGCGCGATCACCAAACTTAGTATTTGGCTTGCGCATAGGTTCTATCAGTCTGCCTACAGATGCTGATGTTGCTGATCTAAGCGTTGACTGCCTCAGACCAGTGTTTTCCGGGACGCATAGTTCAGAGATGTAGGGTGGGGCCATTTCATTGATGGATTTAAACACCATCCAGCACAGTTTGTACTGGATTCTTTCAGGGCACTTGAGCCAGTGAAGGTTACGAAGGTGTTCTGAAATGTGCGAATATTTTGAAACCCCGGTTATGAGCCGTGCTGCTGCATTAAACACTGATTGAAGTTTGTCAATTTGATATTTTGGAAGGCTGGCATAAATGCCGTTGCAGTAATCGAGACGTGAGACTACGTAAGAGTTGATAAGTAGTTTTGTTGCTTCTGAAGGAAGGTTTCTTCGGACAGACTTACTTGAGTTGTCTTAGGTGAAAAAAACCGGTGCTTACAGTCCTATTTATTTGACTTTTAAACGAAAAGTCTGAATCTAAATTGACACCGAGAAGTTTGACTGTTGTTTTTGGGATGATATCGCTGCCGGAAATCATCAATCGGAATCTCATCTCATCTCTTCAGAAATTCACATCCTTAAACGATACGGTTGCAAACCTAATTTACATAGCTAAGCTAGGTGGTTACTATCTATCCAGTCATTCACAGAATAAGTATGTTATTACGTGCACTAGTGCGCAAATGCTTCTATCTAATGCTATACTAAACTTTTCACATTCCATGACATTTCTTATTCAGTTTTACGCCCAGCTGTGCTTTTGCATGGATTATAAAAACAGATTATACCTAGTGAGCTATCGAAAATTATACACAAATAAAAAAGCATTAAGGGCCCGCTTTCCGCGTAAAGAATTTAGATTTGGGCAACACTCAATATTTAGTGTTAAAAGAATCCGACAGAGGTGTCTGAATTCGTATTAGGAATAATTTTGGGGGTTATTTAATATTTTAAATAACGAAATTAAATTACCGACATCTATTGCAATTTTAGAAAAACAGACCCATTTTTAGTTAGCACCGAGCAAATCACACTGGCGTGAACTTCGCCCGCTCCAAAAAGTCGCTTCCCGTTTACACAGTATGTTTTTAACAGAAATTGTTTGTCTCTGTTTTTTGTACGTTAATGGAACCGAGCTGAAAGGGAGAGCTTTATTTTGCGAGTATGTCAACGATTTGTACAAATATTAGTGCGGTCTCTAGTTATTATTACTCTACGAACGAAGTCGAAATGAAGATGGTTCTCAAAATATGGGTTTTATTACGGATTTAATTAATTAATTTTTTTTTTAAATTTTACAAAAAACATTTACGAAAGTTATTTGAATAGGTATACAAATTACTTTACTTTACTAAAATACTATTATCACTTTTATAAAAGTAATTTATAACTTTTATAAAATCAATAAATATATTTTTACATCAATAAGGTTTTTCTTATATGGTTATCTTTATTGGGTGTCCGGGGGTAAAGTGCTCAAACTTCAGGAGGTTATTCTAAATGCTAGAAGAAGTAAAAATGAAATGGAAATTATTCGAATTTCCAAATTTTTTCCACAAAAATTTATTTTCCGTAGAAGAAATTGTTTTTTTTTCTATACAAAAAATTAAACTTTTTTACTCGAAAACTATCTTAAAACGTTGGAATTCCAAAAAAAGTTTTTTTTCTTTTTTACTTGTACTATCAATTAGAATCACCTCCCGAAGTTTGTGCACTTTACCCCCGACATCTTGTATAATATGCGCAATATAATATTTATACACGTGTAATATCTACTTTTGTACATTTATATAAATTATATACACGTTTACATTTTTATGCTCATCAAATTTATTATATTATAAAGATAGATAGAAAGATCCTTAGTGCTTCCTGAGGACTTACAAATCAGAAGACTTTTTTGTAATTATTTATTTATTCATTTAAACAATTCAATAATTATAAAGAGTAATAAAACATGTAAGCAACATAAAATTACATTCTAAAATGTGAAAGGGGCTCTATTTATTTACATTTTTATGAAATTACTACTTTTAATAGTTTAAGCTTTCAGTGAACTTTCAATTTTATTTTTAACTTCTCTAAATATTATTTGTTTAAATTGTCAAATATAATTTAATCACAAGCACAAGATTCACTCAAAATGAAAGATTGGTGGTTCTGAAATGTTCCCATAAATACGGTGAAAGAACCCTAAACTATGAACTTATTGCCCTAAACATGCTTCGAGCGAAATGCGGATCTGGAAACCTTATCGTCAATCTGAGCAAAACATACCATGAACGTCAATATAGCAACAGCCTTTGTTCTGCTGCAGTTTCATTAAATGCCGAGAGATCCGTTTACAGTCTCCAAAAAGCAATACTGGGGCACAACCCTAGAAGCCAAGCTAAATGATTGGAATACAGAAAGATAAAAACACACCATTGTCAAAAACATCTTGGCCGTAAATGATTAAATAAAATTAGATTTATTCAGGAAGGCAAGCATTACGGTGATCGATGTTAAAAATCTAACATAGCCCTAGAATAACTCCAGTATCTTTAAGAAACCTTTCTCTTAAAGCTCAGAAAAAAACTTTCCATGACAGTTAGATATACCACTCTACAACAAGGCCGCGTACGGTAAAACTGTAAAAAAAAATAAAGTAATAAATAACAAAATAAATATTTCACAACACAATAATTTCATCGAAAATCTTAAATCCGTTTCACCTTTCTACATTTTCTATATTCTCCTTAAGAGTATAATCCTTAGATAATGCCTTTTCAAATTATTCGTGGAAGCTAGAAAAAAAATAAAATCATTGATTATAACTGCACTTCAAGTGACCTTTTAAATAACAGTAAAGGGCTCAAATGATTTTATTGTTACGTCCGTGCCTTTGCATCTTTACAAGACTTGGGCAAAACATTCTGTAGCAGAGTATAGATTTCACATCTGAAACATAATTAAAGAGTTTATTGAAAATAGAACACCAAGGTACGGTTAGTCAAAAAACGTACAATAAAGTTAATTCTGGGAAGAAATTGTACAGTTGACATTCAGGACAGGTTCACTCCCTCCTCCTCAAAAAAGACCCTCTATACAGCATTCTCAAAGATGACACAGGCTCTGAGAGAAATTATTTTCTTCAGGGCCTCCTTCCGACATAAAAAATAACATCACTGAACTAAATTATATTATTGTAGAAAGCAATCACTTTGTGGTTTGACATATTTAATAAAATAAAATACTTTTTTGTTTTAAAACCACGATATTTATTAATTTAAGAACCGACCGGTTTCGCTTTACTTAAGCATCATCAGGGTACAAATTAATACTAAACAAGAAGTACATAATGTGTGCATATATATAACAAAATATAGAGGGAGACAACATGATACAAATATATTATAGAGGGAGACAACATGATACAAATATAAGCAACACAAAGACGGTCATAAAATACATTAACATAAGTGTACAAGTAATGGAAAACCGCTAGATAATTATGTAGACTAATGGGTTATACGAATAAATCGGGAAAAACAAAACATCAATAAAACCTCAATAATAACGGTTTTTCCGAATTTGCAAATCATTTGATCGATAAAGATCATACATTCTGTCATAGCACCGGTGCTAACATCTTACATAAAAACGGGCATGGTAACAGACTAAACAATTTAGAGGCACTAGAAATTAAAAAAGCTGTAAAAACCAAAAGTCAGATACTTAATAATCAATTAGACATATCAAGTAGTCCAATATTAAGTCTGTTTCCAATAAACCCATAAAAAATTCCCAGTTCTCCTTACCTCCTTACCACCTTGCCAGTTGATGTTTTGTTTCTCCCGATTTATTCGTATAACCCATTAGTCTACATAATTATCTAGCGGTTTTTCCATTACTTGTGCACTTATGTTAATGTATTTTATGACCGTCTTTGTGTTGCTTATATTTGTATCATGTTGTCTCCCTCTATATTTTGTTATATATATGCACACATTATGTACTTTTTGTTTAGTATTAATTTGTACCCTGATGATGCTTAAGTAAAGCGAAACCGGTCGGTTCTTAAATTAATAAATATCGTGGTTTTAAAACAAAAAAGTATTTTATTTTATTTAATTATATTCCCCACAGTTTCAGAACTTTCGATAGCTTTTTTCGCTGGCCCGTTCATTATTTTTCTGGATTCCACGTTCGAGTATTGTTATTTGAAACAGGTGGCCCATATTATTATTACATATTATATTATATTTCGGACATCGTTGCATTGTGAATCATTAGAGCAGATCTTAGAGTAATATTACTCTAAGGAGCAGATGTAAAGTGACGTGTGTATTTGTGTACGTAGAAAGTTAATTCGCAAATAAATCACGATCGTATAGGAACAAGAAAAGAGACAAGACAACAAGAAAATTAAATTAATAAAAATTTACCCCGTAATTTCTAATGCATTGGAATTAGTTTTATTTCCCAAAGTACCTATTCTGAAAAAAAAATAATAACTTTTTACTACACAATACATAAATAAAAATATGAATTATTAATTTTTATAGTAAATTATCGTTTATAATAAATATAAGCTTATAAATCAAAAATTGTATTTTTTTCTTCTCACCTATTAGATAGGATATAATTTTATGAGATAACATTTTTTCTTTGAAATACGGGATATCTTTCGTGTATTTCCCATCTTTGAAAAAACAATATTTATTAACTCATAAACTTTACACGCGTAAAAATTATCTTTATAAATTCAAATATTTGCACGTAATCGCACGTCTGTAGATCATAGAACGATGAACGACACGTCTGCCCCCAAAGCCCTCGAGTTGGCGAATGAACTTCTCAAAGAAAGATAGTTTAATCTGCAAGTCGGAGCGAGCGCGCTATAATAAATATGATTTAAAAGCAATAGGCGTAAGCGACAGTTGTGAAAATGTTTAATAAATCACGGCGTATTTCAAAAATAGCAAAAATTACTTATGGGGTCTATTGAGTAGCATTAAAAGAAGCATTGTGATTTTTTTCATACATATAACTTGTAAAATAACAGAAATAAAAGTGTTAATAATATTTTTCGGAGCATACTTTGCGATTTATTTCTATCGAGGGAATTTCAAATAATTACCGTTTCGGCTTTTGGAACAAATAGATACTATCTTAAAGAATAACATATATTTTTTTAAGAGCTTAAAAACTTCAAACTTTTAAGGAAAATATCTCGGAAATTGGATGAAATTCGAATAGTGGGCCCTTAAATAACATTAAACTTATTAAGTAAATATGAAACAAATTAATAAAACATGTAACAGTACCATAAAATAAAATAGAAACGAGAACAATACTATCACTTACAACGCTACTATAATTTGTTTGTTACAACACAGTGCTGTCATAGATTACGCTTGATTGTATAACTGGTGTCAGTAAATATATCAATATTACCTCCAAACTTGATGCCTAGATTATGCATTCTATTTATTAGTGAGTGTATTTTGTAAATAATTAAATATGTATATGTACAGAATTATTTTTGATAAATATGTTAAGGCGAAGCTTAATGCCAAATTACTATTTTGATTAATCTTTATAACGAATTGGTGTACATTATGAAAACTAAAAAAAAATACGCTTTAGTTAAATTGAAGGTTTTACTATCGCTTCGCTTGAGTAGAATACAAATAAAAAAATAAATTACGAAAAAAAAAAGTATATATGCAAACTACTAATAATTATTTTTTCAATAGAAATGTATGAACACATAAAGGAAACAGCTTTTAAAAAATACAGTTTTATAGTTAAGATTATCTATGACAGTTTCACTTGATTAACTTTTTTCTTCTCTTATAAAATTAATTACAAAATAAGTAAAAACCAGTTTTTTGCTTGAAATCGAACGTTTCTAGACTCCGTCTGTCAAGCGATTTTAATGCCTATTACCTACGATATATTTATGTTTCTGTACCTTTTTGTACGTATTATGTTAAACTCTTGCAAGTAATATTTGTACAGCGCTCTTGAGGTGTTTTTCACAAAATTATTGCTATACAAATGATCCATTTGTTATTATTATAATTACATATTTGGGGAGACTGGTTTGGGTACCGCCGCTCCGGTAACCATTTTTTTGATAACCAACACCTCTGCCTTAGGTCACCTATGGTTCGCTATGTTTGGTGATTTAGCAGGGGAGCCCGGATTCACTGAGTGAGTTGTGTTAAAGATGCGCCTGCCCACGCAGCTGCGAGGCGTCCCGGATCGGGATTGACTGGTTTGGGGAACCCTTTGACCTCTCCAACTGGTGTCTCTTAACCCATCGCCTTGCACCGCAGCGGGAGGTATAGATCATTCGTCCATCACTCCTGGACACACCTAGATTCCTATCCACCGTTTTCCTTCCCGGAATTTCCTACCCTTCCTTTCCTTTAAAACACCCTCCACACAACATCCCCAAAGCAAAAAACCATTGTATGCTTCCCTTTCTTATCTTTATTCATTACACTTCCATTGTGATAAGGTCTAATAAATATTTCGAACCTCTTATTATAAATCAACTTCAACTTGATTCAAATTTGATTGTCTCTATTTATTTCTTCATAATTGTTGTTTTATATTTACAAGTTGTTTATTTCTTTGTATGTTTTTTGTCTTAACCCTCTTTCTGTTTTCTACATCAGAAAAATAAAATACCGATAACGATTATTGCAATTACACAATTACGTCAAATCAAGATCGTAATCGTTGCCTAACTCCACAGTATGCTGAGCTCGGCACTCGAGCGAGTGATCTGTTACGTGTGCTATATATACCTATGCTGATGTTATTATAAGCTGACTTAATCAAGTTGTTTTATGCTAATGATGTATATTTCTCTTTCAGGTAAGTTTCCCATCTTCGTATTTCGCGAGTACCGAATTGCTGTCGGATGGGTGAGTTCATAAGATTATTATTCAAAATACTCTCAAATCTACCCCCACATACATAATATTATTAATGTGAGTACAAAGTAGATTATACATTATTCAACGGTAGCACATTATTGATCTACAGGATGTTTCTGAGCAGGTTAATTTTTTTTTATTGCAATCGATTTTTAGGTCCATTTGAGTTACAGAGATGCAAGTTTTTGTGAAATGTGGAAAGAAGGCGATTGTGAAGACGCACATTTATATTGCAGTAAAAGTGTTTCCAACACAAAATTGAAAAGTCCTAGTAAACAAAAGATCCTTCTTTACAATAGCGCGAGAATTGCTATTCGCTTGCCGTACGACAAATAATATAATTCAAACCTGATAATGTTAAAAGTAAACAATTTTTTTTCTACCCTTGCCTTGCCGGGGGACAGCTCCTGGGTTCAAGTCCTAGATGTGACCGTATCTTTTTCTGATTCTTCAATTTCAAATTTTCGTTTAGGACGGAAAAATGTAGACAAATTGTCTACATTTTTAGGTGAAATCCTTGAACTTGTCAAATATTATATTGAATTATTTCGCGGATAAGAGATAAGCCGCCATAGCTCAGTGGTCAGAGCTGTCGACCGGAAATCGAAGGGACACGGGTTCGAGTCCCGTTGGCGTCATGTATCTTTTATCAGGAGATTTTTCAATGTGGATGAGTGTTTCAGGCGAATAATTATTGCTTGTAAAATAATTGTTACCCTTTGCTATGCATAAAAAATCTTGTCTTAAACGTTAGTTTACCAAAAAAAAAAAAAATAATATTTGACAAGTTCAAGTATTTCACCTAAAAATGTAGACAATTTGTCTCTACGCCATCTAGTGAGAGAGTTAGCACTTACAATGCCTTTCTCATATAAAATAAAGTTGGTTGTTTTCAGGTGAAAAAATGTAACAAGCAGTAATTGTTGAATGAAACACTAGTATATATTGAATTATTTCGCGGATAAGAGATAAGCCGCCATAGCTCAGTGGTCAGAGCTGTCGACCGGAAATCGAAGGGACACGGGTTCGAGTCCCGTTGGCGTCATGCATCTTTTATCAGGAGATTTTTCAATGTGGATGAGTGTTTCAGGCGAATAATTATTGCTTGTAAAATAATTGTTACCCTTAAAGTATAACTTGCCAAAAGTGGTTATTCCTAAAATAATTAAATTAGCGCCATCGATGAAACAGCAGTTACTTTTGAATTTACCCTTAAGTAATACTTCAACCTTATATTTTGTTCGTCAATTAAGTTTTCCCTTTTTATCAACGTCAATTATTTTACTCTCCCAATATAATTTATTACTAACGCCGAATTCAACTGCTTTACCTTTATTTTACGTTTACCTGTTAACATTGTACGTATTCTTTTACGCGTAGTGTCGCAATACTGAGTTCAAAGCTGTAATGATTATTTACTTATTTCTTTAAGTCCTTACACACCTCCCTGCCATTTAGAGAGTGCTGGTGGAGGGGGGGGGGGATTGGCGTCTTTTCTACAAACCCGCCCCTGCCACAGTGTGAAAATCGTGCAGAAAAGCGCTTGTCGATTAAGATGGCGCACTTTCCATACATCAGATAGTAGGAATGGATTTTTTGCGTGCAATTATGTAAGAAAAATGAAAAGGAAGATTTGGATGTAGAACTGGTTGATGAATCGCTGTATTTTAGCCACATTAATGTTATTAAATTACTAAACCCAAGAGACCCAGTGAGAGTATGGCATCCCCAATTTGGGTATTTTGTGAGGCTGAAGGTAGTGGGGAGGGGAATGAGATGGGGAAGAGGAAGGTGCGGGAGTACCTGGCTATTCAGATCTGGTCACCAAACACGTTTCAATTCTGAACGGTGGTCTTACACTAGGGCGATACTCTGGAACGTGACGCAAGTATACTTTAAATTATTTTTAATTAATGAACTATGAAATAACACTAATTAATCAAGTAAAAATTACTTGCGCACGCCGGGATTTGAACCCGCGACCTTCGGCTTGCTAACCGAGAGCCTTACCCCTCGACCACGGGAGCCGACCGTCTGTCGTGATCTGCGGTCACCTATCTAATGCATCTTTCATTCGAATAGTATTAATATACACACATTTCGTATCTATCTTGCTTTCAGTGATGCCTGTATCGATTCGCATTACCAGTAAAACATATATTTATACATATCAAATTCAACCCACCTACCCCTCTTATATATTCGACGTTGAAACCTGTGGCTAGGTGGGGAAAGGAATGCGTGATGAGTTGGAAAACTGGGTGCGACAGTGTATTGAATTGTAGTTACTGTATTGGAAAACGTAACGATTCCCTTAGAAATACATCTCCTGCATTTTGTAAGCTTCTGGTACAAATATTATGTGAAGGATGAATTTCTGCAATGCTGTCAAATAGGAAATATATTTTGTTTTTGAACGAAGGTCCCATACTAGATTATTATTTATCTCAAATCGGATTTACCGGAAGGTAGTAAGTACTAAGAAAATATAAATAATGCTCCCTATGAAATAATATTTTTTTTAAACGTATGCTTCCTTGTTACCCATGTTATTCGAATTTATACGTTACACGCTTAGTTTTTATTTATGTATTTCGTTACTGTTCTATAATTTTGACATTGTAAGAAGATAAACATGAAATGTAAATATCAAAGAGATGTCTCCTCGCTAGGAGACCCTGTGCTGTATGGGTAGGACAGGATATCAGAATGAGTTTGAATGAGGTACCCCGAGCTTCGCCTTGCCCCCACCCTAATCCTAACTTTCCCCTCCCACCTCTTGATTGTCACAATTCTGGTTGGGACACCTAAATATTCGGGTCATCATAATATTGCATTTAATTTCACCATTATGACCCAAACCAACTCCTTCGTTCCAATAACACTATTGATGATACCAGGAGCATATATCAGACTAGGAGTCCCGAGCACATAATGCGTATAACGTACACATTAATGGGCCTTGCAATAATTTTCGCCAGGCTTCCTGCCGTCCCGTCTCCCGTGAATTATTGCAAATTAAACTGCATTGTTCCTCCATTTTGACGCTTAGTCCGGCTGCATTACCCCGCGGTTGCGGTTTTCCCACGAATGACGCCCTTACTAATTTCAATACGGTCTCATGCTCTCCGGGCACGATTACTCTATTTAATTGAGTTAAATTCGTCTTTTGGTACTTCATTCTTAAGTTATTTATTATTAAGGACTAATTTTTTAAAAATTATACAGAATAAATACATAATATTTAATGACTTAATAATTGCACTTTCACTTTGTAACGAAATTTTAATTTATATAAAATAAATAACTTCGTTTAGGTATAACACTATTTAATCAAAATAATCGATGTTTCGCAACCGGTAGTTTCCTCGTCGAAATAAACGCATAACTAATTCTATTTATATCGATTATTTTTTTATTATATAGCGGTGTATATGCAATGTTATTTCTTTAAACCACTATTTAATTGAAATAATCAACGTGTTTAAAAAACCAGAGGTTTCTTCGTCAGCATACAAAGTATACTGAAAATTAAGGCATGTAAGAATTGTCAAAACAAGAAATAAAAAGCAACCTTTTGGTTTTGAAACATTTTGACAATATTTTATATTTAATATTTATAGTCAGATTCCTTTTATAGTAATTAAGGTAAATCAGAAGGTTTAAATTAAAAATATTTCATATAATCCTTGTCCAGCGATTCCGAATAATTACTATATTTTTTTATTGATTGAGCGTAGCGAAGTCCTGTTTCAACTCGAGCATTTAGCATTTCATCTGTCTGTAAATTTGTTTGTTAACGTCCGGTTCGGGTTCAAGATGGTTGCCGTGATGGATACAACCTTTTTATTCTGTCAAAGTTCGCATGATCGTTGTTCCTACTACGACCTTTCAAATGGGAATAATCAATATTAATATATAATAAAACAATATAATATACCTACCGGCATGAAGAAAATTTAAAAAAAAAAATAATGAGAAAGTGATGTTCAATGTTTCTAGGATTGTAAGAAGTTGACGTTTCTTTGCAGAAATTGTAAAACTCCTTTTTTGAAATAAAAAAATGTTACGTTAAATATGTATGGTTTATAATTAAGTAGGTGGGTATTTAATTTACCTACTTAGAAATCATATGATTTCAGAGGAAATTTTGATGTTTGATTTATTTATCAGAAAATTAAAAATTTTTTTTTTAAACGCGAGGTCTACTTTTCACAGAATAATGAAATTTAGATTTTTATTATCAACTATTAAATATGTGCGAATCTTACTATTTAATATTACTTATTCCTGTTATCCCCTTTTTCATTTACGGCATCCTTAGTGGGATATTATTATCCTGTGAAACAGATTTATTTATATTGAAATATTGTATTTCGTTGAATTTGGCATCGTTTCTTTTGTATTCATTTGTTAATAATGATTTGTTTTTCGTTAAGTCAGCTTTAAGAAAATGGGTCTTGCTCTTAAATAATCAATAAACGTGTAATCATCAATCATCAAAATACTTCATATTTTGGTTATGTGTCTGTCCGTAATGAACTCTTGAAATTGGATTGGATTTGAATTTTAAGTGTCATTTTTTAAAATGGAACCGATTGTGTGCAACATTCAGGTAAGCAAATTTCTATTGTATGTCTGTCTGTAACTCTGGTTCGATGCATTCTAGAACTTTGATTTGCAGAATTGGTAATGATTGTAATATATCGATAAAGTACCTATTTATCTAAAATATCTTATTTTTTTAACAGATTTATTTTGTAATTATGTAATATTTTTTACCTCAAAGTTATTTCTTGTTGTTAATTTTGAGTTGGTTAGCGCCCTTCGTGTCAGCCGGACGCGTCATGCCGTCTTCCAACCGCTTTGTGTTTTTTTAGTATTTTCAAGGGAAATGAGGCAACATCCCTTTGAAATTATTTAAAAAATCAGTGAAACAACATTTTAAATTAACTTACCAATTTGTAATCAGAACTTTATAGTAATGTGATTAGAGTGCAGTGTGTTAAAAATGAATAATCGAAAATTGTGCTAAAAAATATCCGAAATTCGCTGAAGTTAAACTTGGGACGAGAATCGGTAACTGTAGGTACGCCAGATGTTTTCAATGGAATTCTTGGAAACTCTGAAAGCCCTAACAAGTGCCCAGGGTAATTTATTATCCCGACCGTCGCCTTTTATTGCGGGCACATTGCAACACTAACACAATCACCTGGAACAATATTTCATGGAGATGGACTTGCCGAACGTCACAGCGGTGCTGCCAAGGTTTGTTATCTATGTGAGAATACTGTGACAGCGCTTAATTAGCAGCAAACACATACCTGGGCGGATGACGAACCTCGTGCTGTCACTGTTGGTGGGCGCGGTGCACTCCTTCGCTGCAGCAGCTGGTCGAGTTTCCTCACCACCTAGGATTCTTGCTGCAGAGTCTCAATCCTCTATCTTCGTCGAATGTCACAGCGGTGCTGCCAAGGTCTGGTATCTATGAGAGGACATTGTGTCAGCGCTCTATTAGCAGCAGACACATACCTGGACGGATGACGAACCTCGTGCTGGCACTGTTGGTGGACGCGGTGTACTCTCTCGCTGCAGCAGCTGGTCCAGTTTCCTCACCACCTAGGATTCTTGCTGCAGATTCTCCATCTTCGTGTCACCTATTTCTGTACTTCATTTTATTTAACTTAATTTCAATTTATTTATGTAATATTTATATTTTTTTGTAATACCTGCATTAACTGTAAAGCGCCCCTGAGGTGATATCTCACAAAAGCGGCGCTATACAAATCATCCAATAAATAAATAAATTGACAAGTAAAGTCAGATTTCATAATTTTTCAAGGGAGTGCGCATTTTAACGAAGACATATTTATCAATCCTTTATTTCTGATATCCCGTGATTTTTCAGGGGCTACGCTAGCACTATGTGGTTTATCTATTAGACGGAAATCCCTCGAGTGAATCGCATTTCCTGGAATTTTAACCGAACCAGAATGTTCCCATTTTGATACATCCTAAATGTAGGCCTCGATAGAAAAAACTAACGATTTCCTCTGCAAAGTTATTCCAAGTTATTAACAATGATTACAAAATTTTCATTTACATGAGAAATACACGCGGAACCCCTTGTTTATGTACGTAGTATTCTATAATGGTTAGAAACGAGGAAGATTCCTAATATATTGACATTCCTAAATTCAGTACCGTAGTTATTACTACAATTTAACACCTGCGTCATATTATTATGTCCTGAAATATTAGTCATTCCAGGTTCATAAATTGAATACCTTGAAGTTTTTCACGGTATGAGTGTGAAAATCTAGATATAAGTCACCTATCGGTTTCGGTTATATTCGGCTATTGGTTATTATTATTATTATTATATAATTATATAATTATCATTATTCACCACAGATTAGCAAATTAGAATAGTTAAAATATTTTCAACCTCTGACATTTCTTATACATTGTGATGGCAGTATACACTAGCGCCTCCTAACGGCACGAGTTCTGAGGGTTGGTTTTCATGACTCTAATATATTAAAATTCAGTCTGCGTATGTTTGCGTAGTTTAGTAGTGGTAGTCGACCGATATCACTGAAAATTTAAAAACTTGTTCTTATTAGTGTCAGGAGTGTTAGAGAGTGGTTTGAATGGAACAAGAAGTTAAGGATGCCCAAAGAATACTTATCTCTGCACCGGAATAAGATACGGAGTTGAATTGAAGTCGATGTAATGTAGTTTTTTAACAGTAACCTTGTGGTATAAAGCAGTGAATTGTTGAAGAAGTTGAAGACGGCCGAGAAAGACATTAGCAATAGCGAATAGTAATAAATTACAGAAATAGAACAATTTAAAAAATATATATACATACATTAGGTAATCTACATACAACCTTACAGAATTTTTGCTTATACATACAAATATTAAAACAGCTACTATGTCGGTATTAACAGTTATAAGCATACCATCCCCACCAAGTACCATATATATTCAATATTTGCCGCCATTGTCTGGAATGATGCTACCTACAGCGCCGTTAGCAGCCAGCGTTGCCAGCCAGTACAAGTAAATACTGCCAATATTTTATTGAAATTGAAGTTAATAAATAAATTATCCATTTTAAATTTCATGATAATGGATTATAAATCCACAATGGACTAATCCCAGGATTTTAATATTCACCTTCCTGGAGTCCAGGGAGTAAAACTGGAATCGGGTAGAATTCTCGTACTATTCATTGCGGTATTCGCCCCCCCCCCCACGACCGACCACATCATATGTTTGCCTGGTACGAGTACTTTCCTGCCAGTACAAGTAAATACTGCCAATATTTTATTGAAATTGAAGTTAATAAATAAATTATCCATTTTAAATTTCATGATAACGGATAATAAATCCACAATTGACTAATCCCAGGATTTTAATATTCACCTTCCTGGAGTCCAGGGAGTACAACAGGAATCGGGTAGAATCCTCGTACAATCCACTGCGGTATTCGCCCGCCCCACGACCGACCACATCATATGTTAGCCTGGTACGAGTACTTTCAGACTTTGAACTGGATTTTATCCCTGCCGGTTGCAGCATTGTTTCCTGCCCCCCTCCTGGGAATCGAATAAAGTTCGTTAGTTGCTTGTTTAATTGTTTTCTATTACGACAGATATGTGGTCAAAATGTTTTACTTTACGCGATGAAAATGTAACAAACCTTTTAAAGTTTCTCGTTGGCGACGTGTGGAATTAAATCATGCTGGCTCACTTTAAAAATGATTGTGTTCTTGATATCAAAGCTTTGAACGTGTATACGCGTTGTTTGATACAGAATCTCATCTCATTTCAAAGTATTCTGCTTTTTGTAATATCAAAGGGTTTATTCCTGCTAAATTTCACGTAAACAAAGAATATAACGGTTACATACTTAACTCGTGCTTAAATCACAGAATTCAGCTTTTGGTATTCCTGAATATCTCGCGTTACTTTGCTTTGTGTGATATCATCTTTTGAGTGTTTTGATCAAAAGCACAGAATTACTTCACAACTTTTCGCGCATTTTCAAATTGGCATATGTAAATTAGAAAATGCCCGAAATAAGGCGAAACCGGTCTGGTTAGAAAATAACGTTTGAAAATTTTCATAGGTAAACCCTTTTTATAATTATCTACTAGAGAATATGGCGCAAGCAATTTGGCATCTTGTCGTAATTTTGAAAATTTATATTAAATTTTTTCCTAACAGAAAATAGTTGCGCTGACATTGATTGACATTAAAAATAAACTGTGTATATTTTTTCACACCAAAATTATTCGTGATGCTTTAGCAATGCAGATTTTCTACTTTATAGTTAAGATCGTTAACAGCCATGCTGAAAATCTATGTAGAATAAGTCTCAATCAAGTTTTCGTTGCTATATTATGTTTTGATCACGAAATCGTTTGTTTAATTAATCCACACGGACAAGTATGGATACTCCTTTAACTTGATTCGAAAACAAAAACCTAAAAATGTAAATGTGTCCTGAAAACGGGTTCAACCAGTGTCATAGGACAGTAGAAACCTCTTAAGCTGAAAGGTAGTCTATATTCTTTTATAGTTTCCTGATGGTTTCTCGTTTAAAAATTCACCACTTCGTTTTTTTGTCCCAGGGTGGCACACCATCAAGGAGGATCTTGATAGGCGTCGCGACGTCAACGGATCACTTTGTCCCGTGAATGCCGCTGTAGAGCGTCGCGACGCTCGACGGATAATTCCTTCCCGAGTTTCCCTATATTTTTATGTCGCCCTGGTTGGCACGGGGCGGCGTGACAGCCCTGCAAATGACTTATTTAGCATTTCACCCTTGCTGCACAGATAAGGGAAGCGGATATTACGAAAAACCTGTTTCCTTTTTATGATTAGAGTAAACCTATTTTGAAAATTTTTCTTGATACGTAAATTTTTATGTAAATATAGTGTTAAATAGTGTTTAGTTTATTTATTTCGTTTATAGATTGTTTTTTAAATGTTAATAACACATAACAGTTGCAACTTCTCGAAGGCAAAACTATAGGATCCCCAATTGAGGTATGTTGTGGGGTTAAAAGATGAAGGAAATGTGAAATAGGAGTGTCTGGCTATTTAGTCAGTGAACACGGTTAAACCCATTTCAAACAACTTTTCGATTCTCCAAGTGATACTTATTGAATTACAGAGTTTCAACACGTTGGTGTTATCGCGGTCGGAAAAGCTTTCAATCTTCGGGCTCCCATTGGGTAGAATTTGGTAGGAATAGATCATTTTAGTTGTCCCCTAATATTTTTCTTACAATTCACCTTATACATTTTTACGACTCTGCACACCGCCAGTGTTGTTATAATCTCTTATTATTGGTATTAAATAGTAATTTTTTTACATAGTTTTTCTTGATACAGAAAAACACTGGTTGTCACTGGCATTGAGTTAACCACGAGATTGTCCTTATTGCTTTTGAGAAAATCATTTTATCCAAATAGGCAATTTGATCATACGCGTACAATGCAAAGTTTATACACATCCGTGAAAAGACGATTTCCCCTAGAGTCTATAAAAATTGCCACTAAAACTTTTGAAATATTTTGAAGCCGCCAAGTGTTGCAAAACTCGATAAAACAAACACGTGAATACGGGTGCAGCGGTTTAACGCCCACTTAATTCAACGACCCCCGAGGGACTGTTTTCTGTGAGTGAATTTCTGTTTTCACGAAGAGCGTATTTTCAGAAAATCCCTTACTTATATAATATATGACTTCTATCTATTTTCCTCAAAGCTTTTAAAGAGTTCTTTAAAGTTTTATTTGATCCACCGAACAGGAAATCCCTAGAAGTGCAATCTATTGTACCGATGAGTGTCATATTCGTACTGGTAAAATACTTCTGAAAAGGGAAAATAAAAAAAAAACGATGTCAAAATTCGTGTATTTATGAAACTTTGGTTATATCTTGACGGCAAAATTTATTTATTTTTCAAACACATGATATTTAATTCAGATATTTACAGAGAATAGATACATTAAACATGATACTAGACGGCTGCCTGTTTCATGGTGACTAATGGAATATAGTTATTTTGAATGAAGCTTAGTGTAAACGTATGGATTATATATATGAACGTGCAGAAAATTTGAAACATTAGAATGAAAAGAAGAAAATAGAAAAATACATGCTTAAAGATTAAATATCAATGCATGAAATACGGATTTTTTTTTAAATACGCAAATTTATACTAAAAACATCTTATCTCACCAACTATCGATGCTATCGACTTGGGAGTGATCTCATTCGATTCAGTACCAATGAAAACATACTAAAGGATACCTCACTCAACTCAACTTGTATTTTTCAAAAAATCTCCCCTGCCCCTTCTCAGAAGGGGTGTTCCACCATTTTGTTTTGGGCGGATTCTGCGGATCTTAATTTATTCTGCCAATATGAATGCATCACCAAAGTTTGATGAATGCAAGAATTTTGTCCATTTTATTACTAGTTTGCCTGTACTATCTTGTCAATTTATATTAAAGCTTTCGAATCCTAGTTTGAACTTGTTTGCAAGGTCAGATATGAATAGCCTGGTACTTTCCAACCATCCTCCCCTCCATCTCTTTTACTTCCCCACTCCATTAGTCATCACAATTTACCCCAATCGGGGCCGCGATAGTCTCCGACAGTCAATATACAATTGTCCTAGAAATATCAGTGTAATATATCATTGAAGAAGAAGATAATACTAACAAATCTAAACGAAACATGAAACAGAACAATACACAGAAAATTAAATGATAACGGTCTCAACTGGGAATCAAACCCAGGATCTCTGTCTTACCTTGACGACGTCTTTATCCACTCAACCATTGGGATCAAATTATTATATGTTATTTTGGTCCCTCTCATATTTCAAATTCAGAATTTCTAAATAGTATAAAATGAAGTCACTATCCGCGTCTGTCTCTTTGTCCACTTAGTTCTTCTAAACTACGAAACGGATTTCGATAGGGTTTTCACTATCCTTTAGAAAATTTCTTCCGGATGTTTTATGTGTACAATGTATGCATATATTATATTTGTAGAAAATAGAGAAAATTCGATGTATGCTAACTCTGGCTAAACCTTATGAGATACATTAAAACGATCTATTACGGAATTGTACAGGGTTTTCCAATAAAGATAAGATAAAGATCAATGGTTTCGTTGCTTGTGTGGCACGTAGCGCCATCTTGTTGAAAGTAAACGTTGTCATTCACTGTAACTGTTGCTCCAGCCTCATTTTCAAAAAAATAAGGTCCAATGACTCCGCCGGACCATAAACCGCACCAAACAGTCACACGTTGAGGATAGAGAGGCTTTTCAACAATAACTCTTGGGTTTTCCGAGCCCCAGATGCCACAATTTTGCTTGTTGACGAAGCCACCGAGGTGGAAATGGGCCTCATCACTCATGATGATTTGCATTTGATTCACTCAAGTGAATTTCAATGCGTTGTTAAAGCGTGTATCGTTCCACTTTTTTAATGGCGTAGTTTCTACTTGTCAAATGTCAAAAAATGACAGCTTCAAAAGTAACATCTACCGAAATAGCGGGCTATTCAAAATAACACCTCTTATTGGAAAACCCCGTATATCTTAAAAAGGTCTACAGAAAAGTCCGTAATGGCATATTTCTATCTCCTAAGGTTAACCCTAAGCAACGCCGGGTATACGTCAGCTAGTTAAAATACAATAACAATATTATCTTGCAAGTAATTTTTTCCCATATTTTAAGCAGCTATCTTTTTGAATGATCATAATTTCTAAAGAATTGGTTTGTAACCGAGGTAGTGTCTGGGATAAACATAACCGATTTTTATTTTACATAGAATTCCAATTTACATGTAATGTATTCATTTACCAAAGCAATTATTTATCCACTCAAATTTCTAATAATCACTTTCAAAAAAAAGTTAGGGCACACACACAACACACTTATATCGGTACATCTCTTTACATGGTTTCCATATATGTATTTCCTCAAAATGTTTCGAGCTTTTTAAAGTTTTATTTGAACCCAGTTGAAGGAAATTTTGTTTCATTTTATCAAAATCCCTTTGCACCGGCTCAATGTTTGCATGGATTGATTGACTCACGAACCCGGCTTAAATTTTGTACGGGACCCCTTTAATGTTATTTTCCTGCTGAATTTTAAATGAAAGCTTACTTTATCTTCATTTGACAGTTCAGTATTTAGTAAGTACTTGTGACATTTACGAAGTTCTAGGAATATTTTTTCAGGCGCTTTTTTTCATGTCATTCTACACGATGACAGAGACTTGCGCAATACTGAAATACGTAAAAAATGAGATAATATTTATATTGATGCTAAAAAGATCAAATAAACGTAAATTGTTTTCAAGAATCTACGTCTATATTAATGTTAAGGATTTATTTAAGATATTTTTCAATGTTCTAAAGATACGTGTACTTTTTATCGCATTACTGCGTATGCTATTTGACCCAATGTCCTGGCCGAGATACGATTATGTGTTCCGGATAAAATCACGCGAGGCCGCCAGCAAAGGCCTCTGATTCTTTCCAGTTTAAGAACGAACTTACTAATGATGCCCCTGGGAAGACTTACTAGTTTTATTTATTGCCTCGCAGTAATTTTGATATTTTACTCAAATATCTATCAATTCAGTTTCAACTGTGCATATGAACTACTAAATATTATCATCATTATTTCTACATTTCGGTTTATGGTTAACTGTTTTCGAAAAAATTAAAGCATCTTGAGGTAATGGAATTATGAACTATTTAGAGGACTTTTCTTAAAATGACTTAAAGTATCTTGCTAATTGTCCCCTTACTTATAATTACGGTGTAAATGTTACGCGGCGTTTAAAGACGGAATAATGAAAAACTTGACTTATTACTACGGCGTAGATTTGGTTAAGACGACTTAAAACACGTCTGTACTAACTGTACCAACGCTGAACCGGTGCGTAAGAATCGTATAAATAGGACTGTTTAAATAAGGCAACAACAATTTATTTTAAGTTTTTATTTCATAGTGGAAAATATTATGGCCAAAAAAATCACGTCGATTAAGAAATGCTGATTCTGAATATATAAGTTATATTATGTATTTAATTATACGTAGAATTTATAAATCGTCATTTAAAAACGAATAGAACACTATTAAAACACGCTATTTGGTCGGTACGACTGTATATGCTTATTGGCCACAACCAGCATACGTGAGTAATAAATCTATGGTCTACAACATCCACATCAGGGTTGCCAATTTGCGGAGAATCCTCCAAATTACAGGGAATTTCTATGATTTTCAAGAATTGGGTTTTTTTCCGGGAGAAATTTTTGTGTGGGAAAATGCGGCGATTCTGGGCATTTCTTGACTATCCAACATATTTAATAATAATCTTTACGACAATTGTGATAACGCACTGTATTTCTCTTTTTTTCGCAGCAATAAAGATAATAGCCCCAACGAAAGAGAATATTCGAAAATGACTAGATAATAAAAATGCTAATTTCGTTAGATTTTTATTTCATTTTGAATTAAAGAAACTTGTGGGGAATTAGAATATTTCTTTGACAACCCTGGTCCACACTTCACATTAGAACCGATTTAAACGTTGTAATGCAGGTTTTTAAATACTTATACATTGTTCAGTTTCAACATCAGGTGCGGTCATGGATGTATTTTTGCAATTTGATTCAATGCTGAAATATTAGTTATGGGATGCTAACACTTTACCAAGTGTTCTTCAATGGTAAAAGCGGGTAATCTTAAGAATACAAAATGTCTTTACTCGCAAGCACAGAATACTGGGTTGCTTTCACAAAATAAATTCTATCGGTTCATTTTGAACTGTTTTACAGAGAACGTTTCAAAGGTATGTATGATTAGTTTGAATACAATGTTTTAACATATTTTTTTGCCTTAACTTCCTTTGGCCGTCCTTACGTGCACTGATTGAAGAAAAAATATAGGCTTTTGAGACTGTTGATTGGTGATGTCACGGGTAACGTCCGTAGATTTTTTGCGTTTTCGGGAAGCCCTAAAAATTACTATTTAATCTTACTATAACAATTAAAAAATATATACTATTATTTAAGTTAGAAGAATATTATTGATTCAAAAAAATGGACTGGAGTTCCTTATTAAGGGAATTATTTTTTTATTTTTTTTTTATTCTTTTTATTGGCTTTCACCCATTTAGAGTGATCTTGGCCATACATTACAACATTTTTCTTATTAATAAATACAACAAATTACAGGATAAAATTGATTACACAACATGACATAACATAACGTAACATAAATAAACCAAACATAACATAAACATAACATAAACATAACATAACATAACATAACATAACATAACATAGCATAACATAACATAACATAACATAACATAACATAACATAACATAACATAACATAACATAACATAACATAACATAACATAACATAACATAACATAACATAACATAACATAACATAACATAACATAACATAACATAACATAACATAACATAACATAACATAACATAACATAACATAACATAACATAACATAACATAACATAACATAACAAAACATAACATAAACATAACATAACATACTTAACATAAACGGTACAGAGCTGGTAACAGTAGATTATCAAAAAAATTATAAAAATAGGAACCTGTGTACAATATAAGTGGGCGCTTTTCGTTATTTAACCAAAGATTTTTCTAAAATTAGTAGCGTTTTTTTTTTTAACAGAATTATGAAATTGGCGGGAATTATTTTAAAACAGTGATTATTACTTGTTTCAAAAATATTCCAGAGTTTTCCACGGTCTCTCGTATGTTTAACCCATTTCGAGTTTTCTGGAATAATAATATACCTCGAACTTTCTATCAAAAGGGATTACGTTTCATTTAAACTTTTCCATCTGTAATGCGAAGTTTTGAATCAAGAACAACGCAAATGTTTCGTCAACGCAACAGATTTTTTTTTCTTTCCCCGGGAAAGTTGATTCGGCGATTGTTTTAAAATAGTTTTTCACTATAAAGTTTTTCTAACCCTTTGCTCGTTATCGAGAAAAGTACTCGAATGTCTTTAAAAGGTCAGTTTCATGACTTATTTGATCTCGCGGATCTGGAGGCGGGTATGGGTACCGCTGCCCCGGGAACCATTTATTGGATGACCAACACTCCTGCCGTAGATCACCCCAAGGGGTCCGCTACGTTTGGTGACTTGGCAGGATTGCCCGGGTTCATGGGTGAAATTTGTCTAGATCTTGGCGCCGGATGCATTTGCACATGCGGACGCAGGCCAAACAACTTTTTGTCTAAGATTATTTGTAACCCGGAAATGTTGCTTTCTAAACTATAAAAAAGGTTTTTTCAAACCGTATTATTACAATAATGCTAATTAATTCCTGTTCTCCAATTGAAAGATTTAAATGTAAAATTCTTACAGCTGTGTGCCTACGACTTACTTGAATTCGTTAATAAAACGTATTTTTAAAAATTATTTTGACCTCAAGTCCTTCACTGTCCCCTTTTAGCCTTTCATTGCCCCCCCCCCCACCTATTGGCCCCCGAGGACACTATTGCACCCCTAGATATCACCATCGCCCCCAGGGGGCTAGATCGACCACGTTGGGAATTTCTAACCTAAACGAACAAGGTTAAAATAACGTTGTATACTTTTTCGATATCCCTTTGACCCGAAAATCTATTAAATTTTAGATGTACTGTCATCATGCATGTTGTTTGTAGCTTCGATACCAGGCTCACAGGAAATAAAGGAGTCTTCGATATCATTCCGCTTGGTCGATGCCAAAACCAATCTTCTGGCCGGCAAATAAATTTCATATCTCCTATATATTCTCCATCTCTTGGGCCCCTGGTAGTTTTCGGTTGTTTGCGAAGGCGCGCATAACGTGATGGATGAATCAACCACGAAACAAATTAGAAAAAATAGAATTGAGGTGAATTTGAGTGGGCTCTTGTGAATATTTAAAAATAAAATTGATATTTTGACATGTTACCCAACCCTGAAAATTTAATGTAAATACCGCAAGAGAGTCCCAACTGCTCCCGATTTTTCTGACGCCACCAGAACTTTTGGATTATCTCACACCCCAATTGGGGTATTTTGTGAGGCTAGAGGGTTAGGTTAGTGTAAGGAAATGGGGAAGAGGAAACTTAGGAAGCACCTCGCTATTCACATCTAGTCACTAAACACGACTGTTGCCATATCAAGCATCGCACGTTTCGATTGTGATGATCTTTAACCAGGGATATACTGAGAATATCTACCATTTGAAGAATAGTTATCTTGTGATCAATGTAAAATATTGAAATATCAGTTTTAATTTTGAAAACGCCAATAAAAATAATTTCTGTTCAAATATTGGAGTCTAAATTTTTCTAATGATTTGTTCTAATTTTCAAAATGACACCTACATTCAAAGCATATTTAAGTTCATTGAACCAAATTTCACAGAAGACTAACGCACATCACTGACAACCGAAATTAGTATGTTTATTGATAAACTACATGTCTATTAGAAAGACTTTTCTTTAGAAAGAAAGAAAAAATTTATTTTTTTTGTTGTTTTAACATTATTTTATACTGTGTTTTCTGATGATGACTCCAGCACTGTTGAAACTAATTGCCATGTACAAAGTATATATTTTTCGGATTTTAGCAAGTAAAATTGTTTCTGCTTCTTTAAAAATTTAAGATTATGTAATGATTATGACCAGAAAACTCATCTAAATTCATTATAATTTTTTTCCAAGTCAAATGAAATTTTCTCCAAATTGGAACATATAATTAAAGGCTCTGCCTAAGGCGAAATCATCCCCTTTATTGAAACGAAACATTTTTCACTCTAAAGATTTTTATAATATAATCGTTTCGGTTCCCTTAACGATGTGATTTAGCGAAAGTGGTTTAATTAAACCCGATTTTATAATGGTTTTGGATGTCTTTCATTTGAACACTCAACATTTCGGGATGAAATTATTGATAATTTATTCACCGGAAAATTCTACGATTGGCAAAATTAGCTGAACAGAATTGGATATATTCGTTTGATACCTTCAAGTAATCGACGAAAAAAATCTTTTAGTCAAGGGATTGTTTGTAGGTATCTTGTAGTTGAAAGATTTTCTATTTATATTACTAGTCAAATGATATATATTTTTATTTTTTTTACAAATGTTGCTGTGTAAAAATATTTTTTCGAATTTTACGTCTGCTTTATACTTTTCTGTATGAGCCCGACGGCGAGTTTGTGCGAGACTGCGCTTCATCCCATGTCGTTTTTTTCTGCACAGTTTCTATTAATTTTCATAAATATTTATGTGTACACATCCATAAATATCCTTGACAATATCCTTACATATCCAAAAGCACTCATAAATATCCGTGCATATACATAAATATCCTTAAAAATATCAAAACATATCCATAAACATTCATAAATATCCGTGCACATCCATAAATATCCAACCATCAATATTTATTCATTTCCATAAATATCCCTCACAATATTTATACATATAACCGTAGCTACTAGAATAATTCATAGTGCATCGAACGCTCGAGATCGTCGAGAGCAGCATAGTACCCATCTAGAATTATAACGTAGCCGCCAGCCTACCTACTTACGGCCTTAAAGATTCTAGATTTTGACTATTATATAAATACCACATGCAACTGAGCTCGGCGTCCGCTCCGCCCCCCGCCGCCCCCGCGCAACGTGCACGCGCACTGCGCTCTGTGGCTCGCTCCCGCATCGAGCCGCAAGTACCAAGTATGAGCGTATCCGGCTTCGCCCGCGGTTCGAGCACACCATCATCAGCCGACCAGGTCCATCGTACATCTGGCTCTCTTATTTCATACTGGAATACCTGAAAGGCCCTTGGACTTCCTCAGTGTTGAACATCACCCACCAGTCCGATCTGCACTAAAGTGGTGTAGAGCCACTGACTCCAACGCCATGATCACTACACCACCGTTCATTTCCGCTTCCTGTGGTGTTGACCATCGCCCTGGAGGATTTTCCGTCGACTATATCCACCGACGCGGTTTCGATCTTCGTCCACCACTACAGCGTCGAGCATCGGTCCAGAGTCATCTCATCTACACTGACCCAATAAACGCTGTGATATAACACCTCTTACCATCCCCAAACATATCCATAAATATACCTCTCAATATCCATACATATCCATAAACGTCCATAAATATCCGTGCACATTCATAAACATTTATCCATCAATATTCATTCATATCCATAAATGTCCCTCGCAATTTCCATACATATCCATAAACACCCATCAATATCCGTGCATATCCATAAATATCCCTCACAATATCCATACATATCCATAAACATCCATAAATTTCCGTGCATATCCATGAATACCATCCTTTAATATTCATTCACATCCATAAATGTCCATGCATATCCATGAAAACCATCCTTTAATATTCATTCACATCCATAAATATCCGTGCATATCCATATATATGTGATTTGTGGATATGCACGGATGAGGGAGGATGATATGGATGTGTGAATCACGGCACGGCGCGGTTCATCTCGCCGTCCATGTATGGAGTGACGGTGTGGAGGGGGTCTGGGTGTTTGGCGAACGCTGCCATTACACGACTAAACATATTCCGAGAAGAACTGCGCGATACGATAATGAAGATATACTCGGGAAAAGCTAAGCTTAATAAATCGACAAGAATGTTGATGCTGCCATTACAATACATTCCATATACTACGATATTGGTATCGTGACTCTAATCTTTCAAACGCTTCTCGAAAACAAATCTTCGTTTACACACTTGCATTCGAATTCATGAAAAAATCTTGTAAATTGTTTGCACTACCCATCAGGTTAAATACTCACCAGAATCTCGTGTCCTATTCCTCGTGACAGTCTAAATTAACATAATATTCGAGGCGATTTCAGTAAAAGACATGCAAATCGTAGGCACTAAATGTATAAAGTTCAAAGAGCCGCTCCACTTTTCTGTGATCCTGGTACCTTGTACCAAGAACAGCGAGGCGGGGACAGTCTCGTGTGCCGGTGTAAAGTGTAAGTACCTCGCTTGCTTGCTCGTCTGTTTCTCTCCGTAATTGAAACGAATGCCTAGAGTGGCTTTACGCGGCCCAAGTCATTATTCTCTCCTCTCCCTGCATAATGGAGTCTTGTTACTTCTACTTTTTCTCGACTGCGCGTAATTAAAGTGTGTCGAGACCTTCAGCGGCAATGTATTTATTACTCGGGGAGATTCATTCTCCTTTATTTTCATCCGCGTCATATCAATATTAACATAATGGGGGTTGTTTACGCGGTTGAGATTTTAATAAAGGGTGATAAATGGCTTTATAAACAAAAGAAACATTAAAGCACTATGTGTTCGCATTTTAATTAAGCTTTTATGAGGTTTTTTTTAATAAAAGCTGGCTTGGTAAATACGCTGCTACTGATGATGGCTTAATTATGAGGTTAAACTGAAATAATGAAAACTTTATTTGCGAAGCATTTTTTTAAACACTCTATGGTATCAGTGGCATGCATTTCTTTTTTTTTTTTCAAAGATGAGCTGTGGCTTTTCGGTTTTTTATTCGACAATTTTGAGAGTTCATTATTAAAAATTCATTATTTTTCCAGACTTCATAAAGGTCAAAAAATTTTTTTAACCTTGGGTTTAAAATTAAACGTAGGGCTTAATAGCTTCCACTCAAAATATTGATACAAATCAAAATAGGAAAGACTAAAAATCAACACGAGAAGTTTTTATTTCCTGCAAATAGCCATTTACCTATATAAGTTTTTTCGATAAATTTCACTAAAATAAATATTTAATTTTTAGTAAATAGTTAATTATTTATGTACTTAATTTAAAAAATATAAATTCCCTACCTATCCCTTTTAACTAAAATGGCCCTTATTTATTTATTTATTTATTTATTTAAACGCCCATTGGGCTTTTACATACATTGTTATTAGTGTTATTACATTAACTATGTGACATTTAAAAGTTTACGTACATATATAAATAAAATAGTTATTATATCTGTAGTACATAAATGTTTTACAAATAATACAGAATACCATTATGGAGAACAGTTTTTTTTTTTACTTACTTAGAAAAATAAATGGATTGAAATTAATCAGCATTCATAGGGACTTAAAATCATAATCATCACTTATTAAAACATGACAATTTAATTTCTCTATTGAGTTATATAAAAGTGTAGTTGATATTTTTTTTTAAAGACTGGAGAGTTTAGGACTCTTTCGGACTGGAGAAATTTAATGAAATGAACTTTAAAAGCTTACAAAACTTACAAAGCTTACAAAACATACCAACTTTTTTATCGCGGACTGTGAAGGTGAAATGTTTCTGAATAGGACTGTCCAAAAGTTTCAGTTTTGAGTTTAACTCTGAACTCTGTCGGTTATGTAATCATTCTTAAGCATCACGTATCCTAATAAATTTCAATGGCGTAAAATTTGTCATTATTTATTTATTGCATACATTCCTCCAGTGAGATTATTGAAATTCTACATGGTTTTTGATAACTAATCATCCTTTATGGCCGGGGTGCTCTCTCGCAGACACTACCCCCTTCCCGCTATCTCTATTTTTCCTTTCTGTCCGCTTAAAACGTCTCGAATGGGCCCCATTTGTCTTATTGAGTATCGTATCAGGCATCTGTTTTTAGCATTTCGAAGGTTAAAGGCACTCCGGCGGGCGTTTTACTGCGATGGACATATTCTAGGAGGCGATTAGATCGGTCTTTTGAATTATATTTCCACATTATATCCCGAAGTAAAAATGAAATTTATTGTTTCCTGAAAATAGCTACATACATGTTGTACACGTAGAATATCATATATGATTTGAGATTTTCAAGGCCAAAAGTATTGTCGTTATAAATTTTTTGATTTATTATGGGAAATCTTAATACGAAATGTTGAAAATCCTAACATCCTAATCCAACAACTCTTTTCTGAAATAATGCTATTTTATATTCATAAATACAAAACACAATAAATAAAAACTAACTAAATACTTTTTTTTTTTTGTGGAATCTATCCTTAGGTACGGAATACAAACAGTGCAAAGTTCTTTTTTAGTTTATTAAAAATCACCATCGAACATGTGGTCAACGAATGCCCGCTCCATTCATTCCACGGCGGGATTGATGAGGTCCACATGGCGACGCCTGAGGCCCTAGACTGGCTCGCAGACCTAGATGTCCCCCTCTGACCCCCCCACCATAAAAAAAATAAGAAGATTGGTGTACAAAATTCCAGCGTTCGGCCACCTTACCAATTAGATATTAGTGGGATTTCCAAACGTTCGTTTCCCGTAAAACGTGTGCTGTGGCTACTGTAGGTGTGCACTTGTGTTTTTTTATACTTACTGTCTCCCCAGTTATCCATAACAGTAACGTACAAGAGAAGTCCCTTGTAAGTAGACCTTCGGAACAAAACAATAGTTGTACATTGCTTCTTTGTCTGTAAAGTTCACTAACTTCGGGAGGTGAACATGATGGTAGAAGTAAAAAAGAAAAATATGTTTCTAAAAAATTTCTAAAAAAGTTCGTCGTTTTTTCTACTTCAAAAATCATGAAGAATCACACCCCGAAGTAAGTGCACTTTACCCCGGTCGCCCGGACACCCTGTATTTAAAATTACTTAATATTATCCATACTACTAAATTTCAATAATATGTAAATTAAATCTTCAGCACGGGAGATCCCAGTGAGGGTATCTCTATTTGTTAAAAAAAGAAAGATTATAAAACATTTTTTTTATTATTATTATCTTTCTATCTTTCGCGAACGTAAATCAACACATGTCTCACATCTGCCCTGATGATAGGTACTGTAACGTTGTCCAAACGTTAAACGTTATGTAAAGAAAGAGGAAACGAAACACGTTGCAATTTCCAGAAGCGACTGAATCTTTTTTTTTTGGAATAACTTAGTGAGTAAAACCTCTACGCATACATAATGCCGGGGCATACATAAAGATAGTTGCCAATAAAAAATGTGCGGTGAGAAAAAATGACCGAAGGAGATTGGGTCCCATTAGCTCAGTTGTTAGAGCGGTACCCCCTGCAAGGCAAGGGTCCTGGGTTCGAGTCCTAGATGTGACTGTATCTTTTTCTAATTTTTCTGTTTCAGATTTTCGTTTAGGAATCGCTAATATTGTCTTTAACAATTGAATCTTTTTCTGTTTCATATTTTCGTTTGAGAGTGGTTAATATTGTCGTAAATTAATATATAATATTATGTTTAATATTAATATTTTTAGTTCTCCAATATTAAGAAATATGAATTTAGAAAGCGTGTTCACACTCAGGCGAATATCGAGGACATATTCAAGAGAATTAAATACTTGAATCGGTCATATCTAGGAATGGTTCCCATAATAGAAGAGTATGTATGAATGTGAATTAGGATTGCATCTTAAGGCGGATTTCGTAGGGTTTCAACCTTTCTGCTTGCTTCTACGGTAAGTGGCACGATAGTTTGTAATTAAATTCTAAAATAACCCCCTATCGTTCTGTTCTGGAATGAATGTGATTCGCAGTGTTGCACTCCTTGCAAAATAACCCTTTGGAGTAAATGTTTCTTCATTCCTGCTGGCGAATGGATGGAATGATCGAATGACCTCCCGACTCAATTCCAGGGCACATTAAGATAGAGTTATCGGGCAGATTACTTGGAAAACAGAATAAATAAACACAGATAGCCCTTCGAAGGAAATAATTGTAAAACCCTTTTTGGCTAGTGGGCGAAATGGGTTAACGGGAGTGATGCGAACTCTATACGGATAGTCTGACATAGTTTAGCCGAACTTGTGTTACTGTCTCTAAATTTTACTTTTGATACAGGTGGTCGATAAAGGTATGGAAACACTAGGCCCACTCAAGCAACTTTGGGATCATACTTGTCATACGTAACGCAATCCTATGCTTCCCGTGCAACCCCAATTTGGACTGTCCAGATCGCCGTGGACGTGTTAAAGTGTGTTTTTAGATCTTACATACGTAACGCGTTAGTTGATTGTATTATCTTCGTAACAATAATCTTACTAAGTCTTCCTCTTCTGACCACTTACGGCTAAACATTCATTTTTGGTGTATAGGAATACTACATCATGTTTTCTTCAACAATAAGAATTATGTAAAAGTCAGGTAAATGCAAACACTCTGGTTTTACATTAACGAGAAAAGTAAACACGAATATTGTAAAATCAGACTCTGTTTTGTTTTTTTTTTTAACTAAAAGTTTGATATTACACTTTCAAGATTGTGACTATTTGTACTTTGACATTTAATTCTTAAAAATTATAAATTTACACTCACGGTGCGACATATCCAGTAATTATTAAATACATGCTTTTTAATGGTCTTGTAACAAGATTTTTTTGTTTTTGTTACTGAGATTGTACTATTATGGTAGAATTCTACTTTTTAACAATAAGTACAAATTCCATTAATATATCAATAGTTTGAGAAAAAAGGCGGCAGACCGTCATGAGTGATATTTTACCGTCATAGGAATGATAGGGAGTCCGTAATACGGGGCGACTATGATAATTGCGGATATCTTCAATAATTCTAGCTACCACTTAGAATTTACTCGCTTCTTTTCAGTATATTTTTAGGGCAATGCGGATACAATGACGCTTCGAAAATTTGTTGTTTTCTAGTTATATTCAAACACATTATCAGACAGATAAATTAAATAGTTTCTTATAGATATACATGTATACAGGGTCTTTGGAGGTTAAAGAAATTCCGTTGTTTTCCACCTTATACAAAAATATTTTTCCTTAAAAGAATATTTATTTTGCTATACAAACATTAAACCTACTTGAATCTGTGCAAAGGAGGGCGGTCCGTCTGATTGACAATCCATTGTTAACAGACCGATTGCCATCTCTAATGCACGGACGGAATGTGGGCATGCTCAGTCTGTTCTACTGGTATTTTAATGGAGCCTACTCTAAGGAGCTAGCAGCATTGATCTCCGGTGCACCAGTGCACGTGCGTGAAACTCGACGTACACGAGCGGAACGTCCGTTGATGTTGACTCGTTTTTGTGTAAGACGGCTCGTATTTGGAACGAGCTACCGGCATCAGTTTTCCCCCTTCCTACAGCCCCAACTTTAACCTTCCTCTTAACGCTGCCCAACCGGGTGGCGACATAGCTCCCCTGCCTTTACACTGTACAGACAGGGGTTCTATTGTGATGTGTTATTTTAAAAAAATATATGCATATATTTCAATATATATTTATTACACAGCCTTGCTTAACACCTTTAATGAATTATTAAAACTATTTAGGAATTTGCCTCAGCGCGTGCCTCTTTTGCACGATCGGCCTTATTAACCCCGCTGGAGATGTGAACGCCCAGAGTATTCCCAAATTTTTGTACTGTGCAGTAGACAAACAACACACGGAGGCTATCGCCGCCAAATGTGGCAAAATCAAAAAGGGGAAAAACGACTGCAGGACCACGCAGATGTTTCTTGAATTTTTCATAAATATATTTGGATTAAGGAATTAAAGACATAATTCAAAACAGTCATATTAAAGAAAAATATACTTTGTTTAGATTTGTGTTATGTTTCTCATTTTATTATCCTTATTGTGCATTTAAGTAGTAATTATATTTATTCATTACTATCTGAAGTCCCCGGTATTGCTTGAGATTTACGTAGGTTTCGAAATCTCGTGTGGACAGTGACTTTCCCATTGTTTTGATAGTCAATTGAGCAAAATTTCACCTATCTCGGAATAACACTGTAGATTTGTACGAATAACAAAGTCATCCACCCACAGACACTCTTCTGTATACAGGATGTCCGGGGGTAAAGTGCACATACTTCGGGAGGTGGTATATATGAACAGCGGAATTTCGATAAAAGTTATTTGCCCTTAACATAATCTTTTACCAACATGTAAAATCACCTCCCGAAGTTTGTGCACTTTACCCCCGGACAACCTGTATATATAAGGCCTTGCTCGGGCTCCCTATTTTCCTGAAAAGGGTTCATGGAGACTGCATCAATAATATGCATGTAAGACATGTCTCGGTCTCCCCATTTTCCTGAAAAGTGTTCATGCAGACTGCATCAATAATATGCTTGTAAAACCTTGCTCGGGCTCCCCATTTTCCTGAAAAGGGTTCATGCAGACTGCATCAATAATATGCATATAAGACATGTCTCGGGCTCCCCATTTTCCTGAAAAGTGTTCATGCAGACTGCATCAATAATATGCTATTAAAACCTTGCTCGGGATCCCCATTTTCCTGAAAAGTGTTCATGCAGACTGCATCAATAATATGCATAAAAGACCTTGCAAGAAAAGCTCAGGCACTCGATACTGGCTTAGTCCTAGTGAGGTTATTTTTTATAAGAAAAAACGTGATTTATGTATGGCGAAAATAGTGGCTTGCGTGCAGTTTTTGCAAAGTTTCATTATGACTTGAATGCCTTGATTTTATTTAAATGATTATTGAAAAAGTGATGGTATTGTCAATATTTGTGTATTTATTCACGCCTTGAAGACTTTTACATGAATACATTATTATAGGTCACTTGTACAAAGGAGTACAATAATAAGTGTATAGTACATAACATAATCAACTGAGTACCAAATATGTAAGCAGGTACATTGCAAGTATGTAGTTTCCTTACTACAGAAAGTCGTACAAAGGTGTTCCATAGGTGTGTATAATAACAAGAGTCCACGGCCTATTTTTAACAATTTATGCATAAAGGTAAGAAAACATTAAGATTTATAATAAGGACAATTCAAAAGCTTGAATCGTTACTAATAAAAACTGTTACACATTTGCTTAGTTAGAAGCCCAATAAAATAACTCTCGTTTGGTCGCCCTTCTACAAAATTCATATTCATAATGTAGAAAGAATTCAAACAAAATTTCTACCCTTCGTATATTTTAGACCTAACATTCCTTTAGAGCACATACATTAACTGTCGTTAGTGAATATTTTAAAAATTGTAACTTTGGATAACAGACGAAAAATAAACGACCTGAACTTTTTATTAAAATTGTTAAACTCTGTATTCAATTGTTGTGAACTCCTGCATTTAATAAATCTACATGTACCACACGAATAACTAGACACAAAATAACGTGTTAAATTTATATTAACATATATACATATCTCCATTCGACTTTAGTTTGCATTCCCCAATACAACGTTTACATAGTCTTGGTAACAAATATTTAAACGATGTATTTGACAATAATTTGAACTTGCCAATCTTCAAACGTTGTGTGCAAACATGGAGCTTCATTTAGAGGAGGTGCTGCGTACTAATATCTCGTAGAAACTTGTTCCACTATTAGAACATGACAAGCGGTGCGGTGCGTGTAGACGGGATTCGCTAGTTTTTGTTAGAGGGTTGGGAGAGTTGGAGGTCAGTGGGAGGTAAAAAAGCTAAACTCATTTTTTCTCTTCATTTCTCTTCTAAATATAATACATCAATGTGTGCGAACCATTTATATCTAGTTTATAAATTATTATATTTTTTTAGTGTTGCAGACAATATTAGCGATTACTAAACGAACATTTTTAACAAAAAAAAATACGGTCACATCTAGGACTTCGACCCAGAACCCGGGGCACCGTTATACCGACTGAGCTAATGGGACCCTATCTCCTTCGGTCATATCATATTATACTTACCATACAAATGTGCGGTGAGAAAATGACGATAATGTTGGTAGTTCTTATTCGAAATATGATACAGTTAAAGATGACCGAACGAATAGTGTTTGTATTTGTCGATTCCATTTTTATTGATAGATCGAGTATTTTGGGCGTATCCGTGCTCCCGAAGTAATCTTAACTTTTAGGTACTTACCTACTTTTGATAAAAAAATATGACACTGAGTTGTCTCGTGTGAATTAGCGACAACAGATTTTTCTCAAATCGGTATAGATTACACGGAGAAAAATTACTGATATAAAATAATGCGAATTTATTATGAATCTCTTCAAATTATTCATAATATGGTTTAAAACGAGCAGGCCTTTAACGAATGAATTGATAGGTTTCCTCTTAAAATTTAGTAAAAAACGAATGTGTTATCGCGAATATATGTTCACAAAAAGTCTTATGTATTCGCAATTCTTCATTGTAAATTATCAGGACAAATGCAGGTGCAGTAATACGTGTTCTAACATATAAGTAGAATGTATTAAATTTTTTATTTTAATTTTAACAGGAAACGGCCTGCAATCCCATTTTTAACCGGATTTTAATAAATCAGCATTGCTCGTTTTTCTCCGTGTACGCTTCTAGGGATTATCGATTCAGTGGTGTTTCTCTCACCAATCATGTGTTTTTTTTTCTTTAATTTTGAAACAATATTAATTATCATTAAATTATGTTCATTTAAAAGCATATGAGAAAATTGTTTATCGCAGCATAAAATGTCGGTCTAGACCAAGGCTGCCCAACCTTTTTAGCAGTTGGGCGAAATTGACGATTTTGAATCAATGGCGGGCCACTGAATACCTGACGGTTCCTATTTCCATGGGGGGGGGGTGTTGTTAGAGAATTTCTATCTATTCGATCTAAATAAGTGCTCCGCACAAAATATTTGAAATCCATGGGGGGGGGGGGTTGTTACGGAACTTCGCTGAGAAAAAATTCCGAACATCATATGTGATACCCCACAGCAATTTTTCGAATTCCATGGGGGGGGGGGGGGGTACAGGATTCCATTTCGACGCAAAAAATATTGTGTCGAAAACCGGTGTATTTTTGTTTCAAAAGTAAGTTCAACAGGTTAGATTTTTTCGTCGCTGATTCTCGTTCTGAGTAGGCTAAATAGCGATAAATCGCCGTCGTTGGCAACACTGGTGACCGCGCGCAAGCTGCATTGTTTGTTTTACCGCGGGCCCGCGACACTTTTTCAAATTGGCGGATTGGCGGGTTTTTTGAAAATGTTTCACGCGGGCCACTTATAATTCGTTCGCGGGCCACATTGTGGCCCGCGGGCCTGGGGTTGGGCAGCCTTGGTCTAGACATTGTAATGTCGGAGCTAACGTGACAACCTTCAGACCTACCTTATTCCTCCTGTTTTTGGAAATCATTTACATTGTTTCAATTTTTTTCTGGAGGGACCCACATTTGCATACATATTGAAGGTGTGATGGTTTAGTCACCAAATCGCTGTCAAGAATTTTTTTCCAACTTCGTTAGACATAATTTTTTTGAAATATATAACGGGTGTTTTTTTAGAGGGTTGTTTTCGAATTGGTGACACTTTTTCCAGCGACAGCTGATTTTTCGGTAACCGGATAATGATAATTAATCATCACAATGATAATTCATCACATCTTTAAAAAGTTATATAAAGTCATGGAAAGTGATGAAACAAAAACTTTATTAACTGGGTTATTATGTTAGGTTAGGTTAGGTTAAAAAAAATCGTTTCTAATGACTTTATATCACTTTTTAAAAGTGTGTTGAATTGTCACTGTGTTGAGTTATTATGGAACCGATTTTTCAGATTATAGCTGATTTGTTCTCGGTTTGGTTTGCCATATCACCGTTTTCACGATTACTAACTTTTTGTTCCCCAATTGAACGATATTAATATGGTAGAGCTCTCCGCAATCAATTTATTGAAGGAAACATCCGATAAGCGCATAATTTCGTGTTATGGACCAGTGAATTGGACTCAAGGATCGTGTATTTTTCTTTAGATAATTGTCTGTGGGGATATGCAAAGTCGCTAGTTTACCTCAATAAACCGGAGACGATGGACTACTTGGATGCCAACATTCGCCGCTTTATGGCCATTACCGCGATTTTATATGTTTTATTTCACTTTAAAGTTCTATACCTCTTAAAAAAACACCATCTATTTAAAATTTATTAACGCATCAAATAAAAATATATTATTCTTGTTACAGATCAACTCGTATTCACGTGCCACTATTAAGTAAGAGTGCTACTTTAACAATAAGTACAAATGCAATTATATATCACCAAGCTGCACATTGATGCGGTCCCATACGAGGCTGCGGACAATAATAAAAAAAAACTGATAGAGGTCACCTTTTCAATAATTGTGGAATGCATCATGTTAATATTTTTATTCTTCCAATTATGCTTTGCAGTAGTATGCTGGTGAAAAAACGGCACCAAACCGTTATGATTGATTGTATCGTTATAATGATGGTAATGTTGATTAGTATGCTGTGATAAATCCAACAAGAGGTTATAAAAGCATCGCGCAATGATGTCATTTCAGTCTGATTTATGTTGTTGACGTTTAAAATCATTAGAGAATGTGGAAAACATCACTAGTATTTTTGACCAGTTTCATTGTGTTCTGCGTTGCAGATCATCAACATGATGTGAAAAAGCTTGAAAAAGATTTAGAAACTTGTAAACGAAAAATAAACATCAATGAAAAAGAACTTGAAGATTGGAAGAAATATACTATGCCAAATTTTGAAAACGGTAAATAAGACAGACCTATTGAACCGCCGCCCAACTGCATTATAGCGCACTTATACATTATTTCATACATACTCTTATGTTAGACTGTCTCTGTATTTTCTCTCTCTGAGGCCCTGCTTCCACAGGTATGCGCAAGTATACTCGACGATTCAAGTATCTTGACGACTACCGCCGATATCTGCGCGGAGTTTCGTACGTTCCCTTCTTCCACAGGTATGCGCAAGTATACTCGACGATTCAAGTATCTTGACGACTACCGCCGATATCTGCGCGGAGTTTCGTACGTTCCCTTCTTCCACAGGTATGCGCAAGTATACTCGACGATTCAAGTATCTTGACGACTACCGCCGATATCTGCGCGGAGTTTCGTACGTTCCCTTCTTCTACAGGTATGCGCAAGTATACTCGACGATTCAAGTATCTTGACGACTACCGCCGATATCTGCGCGGAGTTTCGTACGCAGTTGCCGACATTTTGTTAACTCGTCGGTGGCGTCGAATTGCTCGACTAGCCGGCTGAAGTCGTTAACACTAAAGAACATAAATAAATATTGTTAAAATGAATGCCGGAATTCATAACGGCATTTTCAATTGTAAAATTATCTAAATTTCTCTTATAAATAGTTTAACAGTGTTAATCTCAAGAAACCTCCCGGGTAAGTACGTTCCTGTATATTATGTGCCTTAAAAATATATAAATAAATAATAATCACACAGTGTTAGACTCTCCTAAAGCTATACATATTTAATTATTAATTGAAATATGTTCTTATAATGTAAATTTAAATAATTATATTGTACTTTATAAAATAATATAATATATGTACTTCTAACGCGGCACCATGTTCTTTGGTCAAATGCGTTGTACATATAGTTTTACATTAGTGATCGACAAACCGGTGGATGCAATCTGTTAGCCCAAAGTTGATAATAGTTTGTCTAGTCTATGGTTAGTAGTAGGATTGATCTATATAGCAATGTATAATATATCCTTATACGCCCTTGAGGCGATTTTTCACAAAAAACGGCACTGTACAAATCATCCAAATATTATAATTATCATAAGATCAGTATTGGATACTTGCGTATTCCTGTGGAAGAAGGGCCTTGCACTAAAAAAATAATAATAAATAATCAAAAATGTTATGAAAACTATTAATACGATTACTTTATTTTCCATGGATAATTGAGACTTCTTATGAAAGCGTGAAAATACATTTAACGCACCTAAAGGGTTACCCAATGATTGGCTGAATCTGCCTTCCATAGTTGAGTGGTTATAATCCTTGGCTACGAATCTTGAGGTTGCGGTTCCAAATCCCAACGAGATCGTGTAAATTTATCTGATTAGTTTATGTTATTTCACAATTTATTCATTAAAACATAGTCTATTTCCGGCACGTTTCACATTGAAAGATACTATTAGTATCTCCCTGCTGAAAGACGACCATACAGAATCGAAACGTTGTTTTTTTATGTAAACTATTCCCAACCTTCTGGAGCAAGTGAGATTGGTATCCCCCATTAAGGTGTCTAGTTGTGAGGAGTCTCACTCTTCCGTGAGTTCGGACTTATTAACTCCTCTGGAGATGTGGACCCCCGAACTATCCCCGAATTCTTATATAGTTCAGTGGACGAAAATAAAATGCAGGCTGTCGTCGATGAATGTGGCAAAATCAAAAAAGGGAAAAACGACTGCAGGACCGCGCAGACGTTTGTTGAATGTTTGATAAAGGTATTGGGTTGAACTGCAAATATAACAAAAATATATATTTATCATAAAACTGCATATAGACCATTGCAATGGTTTTTAGGAGGCATATCGAGATTTTAAGTAATTTCTACCTGCTTACCAGCCACTACCGCTTAAAGTTTTTGGCAGTAAATTATTCCATATTTTAAAAATAAATACAACAAAAAAACAAAAAGCGTTTTATTTTATTATTATTATACGAAAAATAAGTACGAAATTAGAGGGAGTGATCTTAGAACAGTAATGGCGCAACCCGCATGGCTAAATAATAAAAAATATATAAAATGGTTTGACCTTGGGCCTAGACAATAATTGCGTTGTTTCTTTTTTTTTATTTTTTTACTGAATTTTTACAGATGTTCTCACTTACGTGAGAAATATCCAGTTACAAAAACTCAGTTAAGTTACAGTTTCTTTGTGCACCCTATTATATTAATTGAAGATGAGTTACGTTTTATAGGGGTATGTGACCAAATGTTGTTTCTGATAATAATATAGAAACAGTAGGTGTTGAGTTTTTATTTCTTTTCGAGTTTTTTATTAATGGTACCTAATCGTTATATAACTTAACCAAAATATATTTTTTTATTGTACCTAATCGTTATATAACATTAAAAAAGTTATATCTTTTTTAATGGTACCTAATCGTTCTAAAACTTAACCAAAATATATTTTTTATATCTTTTTTAATGGTAACTAATCGTTATATAACTTAACCAAAATATATTTTTTTAAATTACAAAAAATACGAAAAAGTATCTAAGCGGAAAACTTAGGACGGGTTGTTTCGGAGAATTTGAACAATTAATCAAATTTCAACGTTCATTTTCGGGTTCTAGTCCTATTCAAGTTCTCTTATTATAGGCTGGTTGCTTGACATAACTGAAATAGTAACAGAACTTGAAAAAATCTTTCACAGAACTTGAAAATTAACTTTGAAATTTAAAGAATTGTTCAAATTCTCGTAAACAACCCGTCCTTACATTGTCCTATTTTAGAGCGGTCCAACATTACAAGCATTTTAAAAAACATTTTGTTTTAATTTCCATTTTATTTTCGTGGATGAATTAATGCAAATCTTAGAAGTGGAAATTAACCCCCTTCCCGATATTCCATCGAGTTGAAACTCGGCAAATATACTTGTTGTCGATGACAATGAATTCTATCACATTTTAGTGGTACTTACGCTGACACACGCGCGCACACACGCATTTATCTGAAATTGGCTACTAGCCGGCCCAAAAGATTGAAAATAGATGTATTATAGTAAAGCAAAAAAAAATTATTACGGGTTGATTTTTTATACATGTTCTTCAAAATTTAAGATTAGTATAAATGTTTCACTTCAAGTGCGCTTACTTTAAAAAAATATAAATATTAACATTTCCAATACTTGAAAATCTACTCATCGATACAAGTGGAAGATTTTCCTTTTCAATGATTGAGGTGAATTCAGCCCACGACGCGTGTGGGGTCCTTAACTTCGAATTGGAATGCTGGATACTTGCAGTCTCAGTTCTAGGGGAGATATCGCACTACCAATTTCTGAACAGTTTCTTGTCAAAATCTGATATATCTTGGTTGAGATGGGATTCTGTGTCCCTGCGATCCCGTCAATATAGGCTTATGATTCTTCCCAGATGGAGAATTAACTTACTAATGTTGTTGTTGTGATGGGAAGACTTGATAGGTTATTTGACCGCATTGAAGGAAATAGTCAAATATAAAACTATAGTTTCTCCGCATTTTGATTATTGCTCCACGATTTTATATTTGGCCAACGTAGGAAACCTGAACAAAGTAGAAATGATTCAAAATAGACCTATGAAATGTGTATTAAGAAGAAGCAAATATGCGATGAGAGAACAGGTTTATTGGATTAAAAAAAGACACTGTTATATATAATATGTTAAAAGAGACTGCTATATAATATGTTAAAAGAGACTGCCATATAATGTTTTAAAATAGACTGCTATATAATGTGTTAAAAGAGACTGCTATATAATGTGTTAAAAGAGACTGCTATATAATGTGTTAAAAGAGACTGCTATATAATGTGTTAAAAGAGACTGCAATATAATGTGTTAAAAGAGACTGCTATATAATGTGTTAAAAGAGACTGCAATATAATGTGTTAAAAGAGACTGCTATATAATGTGTTAAAAGAGACTGCTATATAATGTGTTAGAAGAGACCGCTAGTAGATAGTATAGATAGTATTACGAATAAAATACTAAAATAATAGGGGTGAAATAGTTTTTATTAAAAAAATTCATTAATATGAAATCAGAAATATAAATAGAATTAGATTGCCTCATATGAGAAAAAAAACAGAGTCACAGAACTGTTTAATGTATAGAGGGTTAAAAATGTTTGATGAAATGCCTAAAGAATGAAGGAAGAATATTTTATTTATTAAAATTTAAACCTGCTAAACTACTTATGTAGTTTGTCAGCAGGTTTTCAACATTTTATGTGATTACATGGTACATTTTTAATGGCGAAGATTTTTTTAAATAGAATTTTAGTTTTTAAGAGTCGGAGTGTTGTAAGGTGCCATCTTACCTTACTAAGGTAGCATCTTACTCTGCACATAACGCCGTTGATCGTCAGGTGCTGTATTTGTCCTTTTTTTTTGCTAAGTTTGATTATTAAAATTAACTCAAGCTAATAATTAACAGAACAAAACGATTTAAGATGTAAGAATTTAGAAATTTTGTAGTATTTTTAGCAGTTTCTTTATGTTTGTATGATTTCACAATATATGATCTACTTTAATAAATCCTATAATCCCTCTTGATGTTTTATGCCATGGATTTATTATTATTAATTATTGCGAACCTTACTGAACAGTTTTGTCCAAATTCTCCCTTTGTTCTAAATAATCTAAATTGTACCGATTGCCTTGAGGAAACGCCGGTAGTTGACATAACTTAAAAGTGTTTATTTATGAAATAAAATGAAACAAAGGAACCTTGTTAAAGGAGAAAAGTGAAGAAGACTTGTAGAGAGAAGCAAGAAAGAAAATGTCGAGGAAGGACGGACACAGTAATCTTGTTAAACAGAATATTTAAATGAATAATCCGACGGCTTTCAGGCGTTTGTTGAGTGTACTAATTGGAACAAAACGCTGAAAATGTCCAACGAAGCGAATTTATACTCCAAACGTCGCAGCGGTTTGCGCGTAACGAATTTTCGTGTCACGTGATAAAGTCAGTGCCATCTAGCAACGACAGTTTGCAAATGGTGGCGATTGTTTTAGATACTCGTTGTTACTGCTGATTTGTATGTTGGTTTATCGCAATCATATAAATAAATACTCTACTTTACTTAGCGACGGCACTGACTTCGTAATTTGGCGGTCGCGCCGCCGGCGATTTTTTTAGTTGTATTGCATTCAAATGCTTTATGAGATTAATCATGAGAACCACCCAATCCTTTTATCCCTTCTTATTTATAATTTTCTTTGGTCTGATGCGTCACAGACTGGTTGAACCCTTCGAAAAATTTTTGCAAATCTTCCGGACAGAGCTTTCAACGTTCTGGGTCCACATTCTTGAAATGACCTGCCATTTAGTTTAAAAGGTTTTCTGCAATAGTCAATGCAGATTTAAAATGCAAATGCGCCCTTGAAGTGATCATTAATAAAGCTGAGTATTTTGTAGGATTCACAGAAAACATTGGTTCCATGACAACCGAGGTAAACGGTAAATCAACACACTTTCGAGAAGTGATATAAAGTTATCAAGGTAGGCGACACATTACGCTATACGTATACAATACCAATGGGAATGTATGGCGAGCGAAATGCTGTAATAGGCCAACCACGAAGATATAGCGTGGTCTGTACCAGGCTTAAGAAGTGATATTTAGAATTGAAAAAAACTAACTTAAACCTTTAACCTAACCTAACCTTACCTATCTTTACCTCTTTAACCTATTTAATTTTTTGGTTTAATCGCTCTTCATGGCTTTCCATCACTTTTCAAAAGTGTATAGATTTGTCACTTACTAGAATAATAATAAGGTCAATCAAGTTAAAGAACATTTACATTGCCGATTAAAATACAGTAAATCAAACAAATAGAGTGATTAAAAAAATGAAAAGAGAAGGAAGGGGGGGCATTAAATGTAACTTTCGTATTAAGTACAAGGTATAAATAAAATAAGACGTTTTACCAAAACATGATTGAGACAGCTTTGTCCCTCAAATCATAATTTGATAATTATACCAGTCTCCATTCACTGCAGCTAAGACGAAACTCTCTTATAAAGTGGGAAACTAAATGAATTACGCGGAGCTCGGAGATTATATTTCTAAATTATTATTTTTTTGGTCTCCCGGGAAATTATGCTGTCCGCGGTTCATTATTACGGAAAGTTCACTTGGAAATGTTTTAAAGTATTCCTCGGGTATTTTTTCTTCATTCCGCATTTTAAAAGTTGAATAATTTATCTGAATATTTCATGGCGAACCGTTCACGGAAAGTTCGTTTAATAAGCAGGCACTTTACTGTTGATTATCTGACACAAATTACTGTGTCTGTCGATGACGGATTTTTTTTCCTTTTCGTCAGCAATATGTCCTACCAATGTGCATGCTCTATAGGGCATGTGCTAGATAAGTCTTCTGCGACATTTACCTATATTTTAAATATTATGAAGTTATGTTCGCTGGCTGCATTGCGCTTTTTTCAGGCTAAAATGACAGTTTGTTTGCCTGTGCATAGGAAAATGCGCGAAAAATTCACCGATAGTCTGGCAGCCCTAATGAGGCTAAAAATTGACTCAAAACTATTAACAGAATACAATTCACACTTCACTTGAAGAGGACTGCCAGTAGAAAATGAATATTGCTAATTTATTAAGAATCTCTTCAAATTATTCGTAATCCGGTTAAAGACGGGAAAAACGGGCAGGCCCTTAATGAATGGATTGATTGGTTTCCTGTTAAACTTTTAGTAAAAGAGGAATGTACACGATCACGATGTTCGAACACGCGTACATAAAAATCCTAATATTTTATCATTATATATTATCAAGGAAACTGCAGGTGCATGAACACGTTTTCCGATATATTAGGAAGTTACTAAAATTTTATTAGGAAATGGCCTTTAATCCCGTTTTTATTTTAAAAATATTATTATTTTACGATTTTTCTCATCTTTCTATAAATTTAATATGCATGTATGCAAATGTCTGTTAACCCTATCAAATTCCGTTGCGGTAGTTTAGAAGAACTAAGCGCACAAACAGACAGACGCCGATAGCGACTTTGTTTTATAATATTGAGGATGGCTTGTTTTACAGAATTTGAACAATTTATCAAATTTCAACGTTCATTTTCTAGTTCTGTGAAAGTCCTATTCAAGTTCTGTCATTATATCATTATGAGTCAGTTGCTTGACAGAACTGAAATAATAATAACAAGAATTGAAAAGATCTTTCATAGATCTTTAAAAATAACTTTGAAATTTGAAGAATTGTTCAAATTCTCTGTAAAAACCGTCCTTAGAGATTGGAATCTTATCATTAGATTACATTTTTTTTTTTTTATTAACGACAATTTTAATTACAAAGTTAAGTATATTATTCGCAGTCCTCCTCACTAGGTATTCCTGTTCCGAGGCGGACTGTAGGTTTTGGTATAGGTGTAGATCGTGATTTCCTTGTTAATTTCTACAAAAAAAATTTAAAAAATTGTCTTCACATTTGTTCAGTTCATAATTTTATTGATTTCCTCATCTTCGTGTTTACTTAGCCATAATTTGATGTCGTTTTTAAATTTTTGTGTCTCCGTTGTGTTTTTGAGTTCAATTGGGAGGGCATTATATAGTTTTGTAGCATGGAAATGATGATTTTTCTGGCCAAAAGACGTATTTAATTTTGGGATGTTCAATAGTTTTGAGGATTTCTTCCTTGTAATATAGTTGTGATGGTCAGCAGGGTACTCATATTTTTCTGTAAATTTGATTAGAGCATTTTTTGAGTATAGTTTTATTATACTGAAACCTTTAAAATTTTTAAAAATGTCTTTTGATGGAGTTCTTATGGGTACTTTAAGGATTATTTTTATTATTGCTTTTTGAGTTTTAATAAGCTGCTTCATGTGTATGTTTGAGGCATATCCCCATCCAATAATCCCATATTCTATGCGTGATTGACAGAGAGCATAGTATACCTTATATAAATCATTTATGCTTAGTATATTGCGTATATTTCTAAAGTAGTATATAAGCTTTGTGAGTTTCTTTGTAATACTATTTATGTGGGAGTCCCATCGAAGATTTTCATCAATTTCAATGCCGAGATATTTTATACTTCTAGAGTGTATTATGGTGGGGCAGTGGCATGATTGCGTTTCGTTTTTTCCTTGACAATCATGTAATTTGAGAGCATAATCCTCAGCTGGTTGTCCTCTAGCCGTTATAGAAAACGTTAAATATTTAGTTTTGTTAACATTAAGTGTGAGTGAGTTTTGCATAAGCCATTTTTGCAGAAGGATAAGCCCGTTTTCAGCTTCTTTGTAGGTGGTTATCCAATCACTTTCATTAAATAAAATGACAGTGTCGTCGGCAAAACTAATGATTTTTCCGTTGGTGTGTAAGTTGCAGATATCATTTATATATATCAGAAATAATAAAGGTCCTAGGACACTTCCTTGCGGTACACCGTAATTGATTGGGAGAGGTTTACTTTTACACTTATCAATTTTAACACACTGTGAACGTTCTGACATGTAACTTATCATTAGATTTAGAGTTGTGTTTGACATCCCAATTGTTTTAAGTTTCTTTGAAAAGGATTTTATGGTCTATCGTGTCAAAGGTCTTTTGCAGGTCTATAAAAATTGCCAAAGATTTATTTCCATGGTCTAAGCTTTTTGTGATCGTATTTATGATATCGTCTATGGCGTCGGCAGTACTCAAGCTTTTTCTAAAACCGTACTGAGATTTCGATATTAGGTTATTATCTTCTAGGTACATCATAAGTTGTTTTTTTAGTACTTTTTCCAATATTTTAGAAAAGGTACTGAGAAGGCTTATTGGTCGATAGTTATTGATATCATTTTTACATTCTTGTTTATAAATAGGTATAACAGTAGCTTCTTTAAGGGATGTGGGAAATACGCTTTTAGCTATAGATAGATTGATAAGGTGTGTCAGCGGGAAGGTAATTTCTTCACTGAGATGTTTTATTGCATTGGTTGAGATTACATCATCCCCTGATGATGTACTGTTCTATTTTTGAAGTGTAAAAGCTCTCGGGGTCTTTATCTTGTCACTTGCAACTGTCGCTGCATTGATGATATGAAACAAGCTGGGGGTTTTCACTTTTAACAGGGCACATAGATGCCAATTTAGCTTAATTTATCGTAAACTAATGGACCCCGCAATGCTTCGCTATAGGGAATTCTCTTCACACCAAAAAATCACTTATTATAAATTATTCATATGTAGAAACACTTCAGACACAAGAATACATAGTTTTTATAATTTTCAAAAATCATTTATTAAAGTTATAATGACTTTAAAAACAGGCGCGAACGAAATATTTCAATGCAGCTAAGAACGCCCGGTGATTGATCAAGCGTTCAAGGGCGAGGGATGACGTCACTGTTGACCGGCCTGAGTAGATCCTGCAAACCGATGGCGGCGGCGGTGGCAAAGATGTGACGTAGCGGTCAAGATGGCGCATGACCATTTTCAGAGCCGAAATAGCACGCAATTTTTAAAACAACTACAAAAAAATGAAAATGCATTTTAAAAAAAAGAAAAAAAAGAGGCACATAATAAAATAATTATCTTTATTGAAATAAATTATTTACAAAATGCACGAGAATTCCCTATTGCTAATGTCTTTCTCGGGCGTCCCGACTCCTTCCACCATTCACTACTGTATACCGTAATGTTACTGTTAAAAACTACATTACGTCGACTTGCGTTATATTGCTTTAAGTATTCCTCGGCCGTCCTCGACTTCTACCATTCAAACCCCACTTTAAACACTCCTGGCACTAATAAGAACAATCTTTGAACTTTTCAGCAGTATCGGTTGACTCTTTTCGAGTTTTGTGAGCACAAATATACGCAGTCTGGTTTTTATATATTAGTAAGTTGTGTCTCGTCCTATCTCAATCTTCTGACTGTATAACCCCAATGAACAATTTATAATGGTTTCATATTTAAATCTTTTTAACACTCCTTTAATGAACTAATCCTGCTGGTAAGAATTTAAATTGCTTGTCGTGTAAATTATTTAACTAATATGCAAATTAACATTTGCACGGAGCTCAGAAGTAAAGCTCAGAAAGGCGCAAATAATAATACACCGAGAGGCACCAAGAGCTCTGAGCGCATCCCATTGTTCGAGCTGGCAGATTCATCTCTCTCATGCGAGAACTTCTCTGATACACCCCTCTCCCCCCCACCAGGGCCGTCTCGAGGGGTTCAGTCCTGTGCCCGAAAAAATCTTACAAGACAAATAAATAATTATTTATTTACTAAAGAAAATATACACAAAATTATCCAGATAAATTAAACGATCATCCTATCGAGAAAAAAAGAAGCTCTTGTCTACAAATCCGGAGCTCACTCACAGGTTCGATTCTAGTCGTACTTACATAATAATGGTTCGTTTATTATTTTGGCCAGAGTAAGTGGGGCTATGGTGTTCTCAATTTAAAGAATGTGACTACCTTCAGCCTTACAACATACCCCAATTGGGGCTGCCATAATCTCATTGGCTCCAGATGGTTGGGAGCAGTTTTGCTGTATTTCTCAGTTAACAAAAAATGTTGTGACCATTAAGGAATTATTAAAAAGATGGATATGGATAGAATGAGAGTGAAAATTACGTGGATATTTGCATCTGATCACTAAACACTGCTAAAACCATTTCAAGCAGGGCGCAACATTTCTATTCTGAATTTTGGTCTAATCATATAATAACGATACATCAATGTTTAATTTGTACTATATAACTTGACTTTTGAGAATCTACTGCTCTTGAACGTAGTGCAAATATAGGTACCTGCATTATTTACTTATTTTATTTATGTGATTAATTTATTTTTCTACCCCGGTTTTCAAAACCATGCCCCCTGGACCGGAGACGTTAAACTTACTTGCCACGGAGATTTTAGAAATGTACTTGCCTCAGATTAATAATAATAATAAATTAATTAAGTCTTGAAACCCACTTGGTCAAGAGAGGCTGGCAAAAAAATGCGATATCACTCAGCCGTCCCGCGTTTCTGCCGCCCGTGTACTCCACACACCTCGCGCACTAGCCTGTGGCGGTTCTTATCCAAGCTTCCGTACAATAATTAGTTCCACCTAAATATCTCGTAATTTACATTCCAACACACATTACTTCTCTTAGTTTTAAGTGGTGCTAGGCCCGTCTCGTCATGCGGCTTTCTTCCCACGTATTCTCATCATGGCGTACATTACGCAAATATCATTTTCGTAATTGAAACGGCTTCAAAATAAAGGCTTCAAAACAGTTTCTGATGAAGGTTTATTAAGTACACAGCCTGATACTGCAGTAAAACAAGGTTTATTTTATATATATATACATATATTTACAATGGTTATTTTTTATTTATTTTTTATTTCTTTTTATTTAGGAAGCAAACAGTCGTACAGTAAAAAATTATAACAATAAACATTCATATGTTCTAGACCAATTAAGTTATTTATTAATTTCTGTTTATCTAAGTAATTGCCTGTATTACATTTCCTACTATTCTTGTTTTTAGATATTTATTTCGTTTTTTAGTAAGAAACGTTAATAAACGCTGTCACTGAAAAAATTAAAAGATTTCAAAATCTTTATTTATGATCTTTACTGATCAATTTAAACGGCCACCATCTTGTAACGGAAACGGAACGTACAAATAAATTGACAAAGGCAAAGTGCTAAACGATCGAGTAATAATAACAGGATTTAGTCTAAAAGTCGGGAGAAACATTTCGTATTTCGTAGTATTATTTACTTAATGTATTTAGTATTACCAACTCAATGTATCTAGTATTATTTACTTAATGTACCTAGAATTATCTACTACATTTAATAAAAAATAGTATTAGGATGATTTGTAAAGTGCCGTTTTTGTGAAAAATCAACTGAAGGGCGCTGTACAAATATATAATATATTTCTACAATGATCTATCTTATTACTAACTAAAGACTCAACTATTATCCACTTATGGCTAACAGAATGCATTCAATCAATTTATCTGTTATTATTTACTCAATTAATCTACGTATTATTATATTTTTACTATCATGTACTTAATTTCCCTTCATTTATATACTTACTATTATTTACTTATTATTATTTCCCTATTTTATTTTTATTTATTTACTGTTAATAATTATTCATACTATTCCTCTTGTATTTGTCGTATGGTCACCCTATGATTGTGGCTGATAAGCCACACTGTGAATTTGTAATACTTATTTAGTGAGTAGAATGTTATTGTTGCCAACGTACTGCCTAACTGTAATTTTAGTTTGAATAACTGTAGTGTTTATTTTTGTTATCATTTTGTAGGTTTATGTTTTCAATAATTCAGTTGACATGTATTTTTTTACTGTTTACTATAATTGTAAAACTGCATACCATACGGGAATTCCTTAGTGAGATGAGCGGCTTATGATTTTATTGTGATATACTATTTTATTAATAAATAAATATCCCGCTTTGGCGGAAGAAGCCTCGAATACTATTAATATTTATTAAAGGTAAACATATATTAACAAGACAAGGTTTTATGCAAAGCACAAAAGATAACAAATTTTTAAAAGCAATAAAAAAACTCAAAAAACAATAATTGTTAAATGAAATACTGGCATTTATTGAATTATTTGGCGGTAGAAGATGTTGGTTAACTACGGCGGTTGTTAACCGACGTAACACAGTGGTTCCGTGCACCTGACCGGCAATCAGAAGGTGCGGGTTCAATTCCAGTCGATGGCATTTATTTTTTCTCAGAATATTTATATTTGTGTTTCAGGCTAATAATTATTGCTTATTATTATTTGTCTCGATTACTGGTGAGCTATTCTGTGAAGAATGGTGAATTTCATTGAAGAAACTGAGTTCCTGCAACATTACGTAAAACATCTCAGGTAGCGAAGTGGGCATTCGGCTTGAGTATGCGGACCGTCTACGTATCAATAATTAAATATAAATTATTTACATGTTAAAACCCATATTAATATAAATAAAATATCTACATACAAGTTTCAGATCCGAAGATTATAAAAATACTATCACATTTACCAGTATTCGTAATATTTTTTTGTTTTCCTTGAATTATTATTATTATACGATTTCAAAAAAAATTAAAGAATTATGTTCTCCCACCGCTTATAATAAATATAATAATTTATTAAGAATCTCTTCAAATTATTCGCAATCCGGTTAAAAATGGGATTGCAGGACTTTTACGAATTAATTGATAGGTTTCCTAATAAACTAACAGTAAAACACCATTGTGTTATCGCGATGTCGAAACACGTGTTCATAAAATTTTTAATATTTTCGCATTTCGTCATTGCATATTATTAGGACAAATTCAGGTGCATGAACACGTGTTATATTACGAATATACTAAAAGCTTAACAGGAAACGGCCTGCAATCCCGTTTTTAATCCGATTTTTAATAAATCAGCAATATTTTTCGCAGAGTATTTTTTTTTATTTTTATTTTTTTTTTTTTTATTGTGTTTATTTCTTGCTACAGCAATCCCGATGAGTTACAGAACTCATTTTAGGACAGGAGGAACTTACAATTCATATGTAGGAGGTAGTAGGTACATTTTTACAACGGTATTTTGATATCAAATATAAGTTTCACATTCAATACAGCATAAAAATTGAAAATTAAAATAATGACACGTTAAGTAGAAAAAACAACAATAGAAAACAAGGGTAAGATAATGATGGATAAGATAAGTATATTATGTGTTGATTTGTATTCTTTGTGTCGCGATGATGTCTTTGGCTCAGAAACATTTAGATATTATTTTATTCAAATATTGGATTATAAACAGTAATGTAATTATTTTTATTAATTAAAATGGTGCTACAAAGTGAATTTATGATAATAATTGAAAAAGTTAATTATTTTCATTTAATTAAAATGATGCCACAAATTCAATTTACACTTACAAAACTAATTATTGTGTTTTCATCATAAATTTCAAACCACAATAGAATAATTACTTTGTACGAAAACTGTTATCCACATTGTTCTAAATTTTGTATCGCAGTTTGGCGTCGGTTACATGGACAAATTGACAGAATTTTACATATATACTCGAAAGTAGGTACATTCTTGCTAGATATCGAATGGAACTTTAAATTAAAATTGCGTTTTGGAACTTGCTAGAATTAAATTAGTAGAATGTGATTTAGTAGGCCTGAAAATTCCGAAAACTAAGCTCCCGCCCTAGGTTGCCAGGGTAACATGAGGCTTCAGTAGTTTAGGTTGGAACCTTGCTGCGGTAAATCCATGCCTAAACGACGAGAGCGTTTAATTATGTGGCAGGAGGAATAGAGCGAGATGACAGGCGCTCAAAAAGCGCTTCGAAGAGCGAGATGAGAACACGTTTAGTTGAACGTTGAACATGTTACACGTATACAAGGCGTAATTAACACAGGTTTAATTCACTGCGATTTGTGTTGTGCGGTTTCGTCTGAAAGAGAATTTATGACCTGCCGACCGCGAGTCACCTTACATCCACTGAGGTTTATGCGCTCCTGGTATTCTGGGAATTCAATCTGAGAGCTCGATTTGTTTATCTTTCGACAATTTCTTATCTTAACATCTTATAAGGGTTGTGGCTTCCTGTGTTTAAACAATTTGTATTCGTGGATCAATAATGCATTACAGGTAATCAAATCAGGATATCGGAATTGTCGACAACTCGTTTCATATTTCATATTCTAAGGCAAATATTATTACACCTGAAATAAAGACACACACTTCAAATTGCTTACATGTTGGTATTCCTACAATATGTACATGTGAAAATATTGAACTGGTCACAGAGTATGTATATTTAGGTATTATTATTGATAGTTTTTTCAAATGGGACTTACAAATAAATAAAGTCTGTGAACGTCTGAGATCTATTGTTAATAGATTATATCAATTAAAATTCTATGTTCCAATACGTACACTTAGAATAATTTATTTATCACTAGCTGAATCTATTATAGGGTATGGAATCACAGCTTGGGGACTTTCATGTAAAACAAATATAAACCATGTTCAATCAGTTCAAAATTCACTAGTTAAATTATTAGCTCATAAAAGTTTATACGAACAAAGGCATAATGTTCCATACCTTTATCAGAATCTTAAAATTTTCTCAGTAAAATCAATTCTGTGGTATAAAATTATATTTCAGCATAAAATAGCCATATATACATAAATAGACTGGACCACACTTACAATATTCGTTTTACGTTAAATGAAGGACTAATTGTACCTAAGCATTTAAACAAATATGGACAAAGAACACTGGACTACATGATACTTAGTTGCTTAAATATGTTACCTGCTGAAATAAAAAAATGTACAAATGTAAAAACAAATATTATGTTGAAAAATTGGCTCGCTGAAAGAAATAGTTTGTATTAGAGTCTAATACAAACTATTGGTAGATTCTATCACTGTTGTGTATATGTTTTTGTATATTTAAAACAAATTGTTATTTTTTATTGTTATCACTGTTGTCATTAAGTAAAATAAGTTTTATCTTTTTAAAATATTTTTTATGTGAAATGTTGCCATCGACAAACTACTGAAAAGTAGTTTATTGGAACTTTTCTGTTTTTTCTGTATTTTATTTTATTATTTTCTGTAATAAATGATTAAAAATAAACAGTGGTTGAAACAATGTATTGTATTTTTATTTATATAAAATAATTAATATTTTAAAAACTTAGACAAGATTCAGATATCTTCTCTAAGTTTTATGAATCTGAAAAGTATATACTAAGTCTACTTAGTTCCCTGTTCATTTTGATGTTTGCTCCAAATTCAATAGATTTCAACTATTTTTATTATTCTCGAAAAAATGGTAATGAAGGTATTTTTTATTTTATTTTAATGTCGACGAATAAATTTTCTATATCGATTTAAAATGTGTCATTTTTTTATTAATTGCCGCCAAAACGACATGTTCGTTTTTAATTCATGTCTTCGACCGCCTTGACGTCTCGCTGGGTGACTTTAATTGACATGAGCGTCTCATTGTCATAATGACGTTGTAGCTAATTGGAACCGTTTCGGAATATGCGGTTTTAGATTGTTTTTGAAATCAATAATTATGAATGAAAATATTAAAATGACATATTTTTATCGCGATAATCATAATCAGAAAAATAAGCTTCAAATCGTCCACAAACTTTTGGCGGTATTCTTATTTTGTGAAATTGCCCGATTAATATTGAAATATTGATAGTCAAATTTACTTAACCCTTTAATTATTAGGAAACCAAATTTGGCCCCAAACATCATAGGAATTTGGGTTCCTGATATTAAAAGGGTTTGGATGATGACTTCCAAATTGCTGACTCACTGTTTAATAAAACTTTTAAATGTTTATTAAAACCGATTCCACGATATCAAATTTATTCCGCGAAGCAATACGTTAAAAAAACAATTATTATTTCAGCAAATTCAAATGTGCAAAGTTTATTCATCGAATTATTCATGAAATTTTCCTATTTGCTCGTATTGCCTTTTTGAATGATACTTTTAAAAAAAATTATTTTATCCACATCTCATTGGCCTAGTTCTGTGCCATTTTTCACATTTCATGTCATTTTTGGATGTTTTTAACTTTAAATTATCAATTAAATTATCCTTCATACGCTAGTTAAAACACCAGAAAACATGTGCCCATAACCAACCCAAATTTAACCATCAATTTTTTTATAGGGACTAGAATGCAATGTTACGAATCTTTCATCATCAAATATACTAATTTCGATTCTCTGTGATGTGCGCAACGGTGACCGGATAAATCATCAAAATGATAATTCATCACATCTTTAAAAAGTTATATAAAGTCATGGAAAGTGATGAAACAAAAACTTTATTAACTGGGTTAAGTAGGTTAGGTTAGGTTAGGTTAAAAAAAAATTTTTTTCATCGTTTTTAATGACTTTATATCACTTTTTAAAAGTGTGTTGAATAGTCACTGTGTTGAGTTAGCATGTTAGATAAGGTAAAGTACCTACCTATTATTGTGTAATATTTTTAAAGGTAAATTATTTTAATTAACATTTTAAAATTTGAATATAAATAATTCAATCTAACCAGTGTCTTAAGATCTGCGCTAGTCTGCTATTCAGTTATTCCTGGGTGAAATCTGGTACATAAATTTTGTGTCACAAATTCAGGCAAGCGATAAAGTAACTAACCTACCTGTAACTAACTAACTATCATGCCGTTTCCCCGCAGGGGTAAGCAGAGAGGACGGCCCGCTAAACAACTCGGTCTTGGCACACACTCCTTGCCTTATTCACATTCTTACATTGTCCCATACATACTCTTCTAGTATTCCTTGACCCTTGCCATAGCCCGACTCAAGTATCTGATTCACTTGATCGTGCCATGTCCCTACTGGCATTTGCGTCCCTACTTTGCGTACTTATCTGTATTTATAATATATTATTTTTTTATTTATTGAAACTGATCTGTCAAGAATTCAGAATACCCCGTGATTTTTCACTGGTATGCGCTTGTTATTTATTTAAAAAAAATGTAACTGAAATATTTTATTTGTTCTTTCTTTTAAATATCTATTAAAATGTATTTATTTGTCAGATTTTCTATTGCAATTGTACTGTAAAGTTGCATGACTAATGAAATAGTCGGTGATTCCCGTAAACATTTGTAAGAATTCGTCCATCTTTCGGGTATTTTCATTTATTTGAATGGTCCAGTCGCAAATGTTTCGCAAATAATTGAATCGACACATTCGCCCGCCCGTTCGACCGCAATTCAGAACTAGGCAACTTGCGGCGGTGGCGATTCAATTAACGTAATTCCCTTTTTATTTCGCTCCCTCGTGAGTTGCGACAGACCTCGTGAGTCTAGAAGACCGGCCAACAGAGATGATGGGATATAATGGGGTTTTCTAGGTCTATAGGCGCATTAATTCATTCAAGTTTTGGAAGATTTTGTTATTTTATTTTTATTTTGTTTATTTAGGAAAACCAACAGATTTTTTACATCTTTAAATAATTAACTTATAAAAAATACAAATAATATCTAATGATAGGTTTTCACTTAAAAAAATAATTATAATAACAAACTAAGGGTCCAGTACCCGTGGGCAAAAAATATTTACAGAAAATACAAAATACTAAATAAAGTAAACATAACATCGGATATAAGAACACAAGTAAATTACAAAATATCAATTTTATCCTCACACAACACCAATAATCACCAATATATGTATATACCTTCAACTAAACTGAACAGATGTTTATAAAATGAGTCACTTGTAACTGGACAGGGTTCATATCAACAACATGATAACTTGCAGTATGTTATTAATTATTATTTAATAATAGCTAAGGTATCTTTTTTAAATGTTCCTAAACTACACGAAAATATGTCAATACAATTAAAATTCTTATTGTATAGGGTACAAGCTCTGAAAATAAAAGCGTTTTGTCTGTGATTAGTAGAGCATTTTTGAAGATGAAAAAGTGACTATCTCTAGTTCTAAAGCTAGGGACTCTAAAATTAATCTCAGACAAAAGGGGCGAACAATCAATAAGGCCACTGATAATTTTATAGAGATATATTATATCTGCGGAGTCTCTTCTAGTTTTTAATGGTATTAGTCCATAATATTCCATCGAGCTGTTAATCCCGTGGTTACCAATATTCATCTTAAAATTTAAATGATTGACAAATTTTTTTTGGATGGCTTCAATGCGCTTTATATAAATGTTATATTGAGGATTCCATATCTGAGAAGCAAATTCAAGATGACTACGAACATAAGAAAAATACAATATTTTAAGTGTTTGAATATTATTGAATTCTTTTCCAATACGGAATAAGAATCCTAACATTCTAAGGGCTTTCTTCACAATCATGTCAACATGCGCCTCGAATGTAAGTTTACTGTCAAGCAGAACACCTAGGTCACGAATTTGTGTAACCTTTTTAAGTTCTTGACTGGCTATGTAGTAGTTATGTTCAAATTTTATTTTGTTTCTAGTGAAGGTAATCACATAACATTTTGAGGTGTTCATGTTGAGATGATTGATAATGCAGTAGTCATCAAGTTTATATAGATCTTCTTGTAATTTATAACAGTCAATAATAGAATTAATAGGAAAGAATATTTTCATATCGTCGGCGAAGAGTAGAATATTTGCATAATTAAAGCATTTTATAATGTCGTTGATGAAAATTGTGAACAGCAACGGTCCCAGGTGAGATCCTTGGGGCACACCTGAAGGTATATTTACAATCTCAGATATGAAGCCATTAATAGTTACTCCTTGAGTACCTTTATGGTTACCTTGACGCCTGAATTTCTTAAAATATTGTTAGAAATGTATTTTTTTAACCAGTTTTGTCTCCTTATATATATATATATATATATATATATATATATATATATATATATATATATATATATATATATATATATATAAATATCATTCTTTCTGTGTTGCATCGTTAACGCATTTTTTTTCCTTATTAAAAGATTATATTAAATTGACTAAAAAAATTTTACTTTGCTTTAAAACGGGATATATTTTTTTATATTAACGCCTGGTTTCGGTTTCGCACCGGTTTCGGAACAACCGTTCCTTCATCGGTGCAATATGTATACTAACTTAATAGTACAAAATTATTATGGTTTGGACACATATTAGGTGTTGAAGTAAGGGTGGAGGCGTGAACTAGTCCCCAGTGAAGCCTTCACCCCACTGTTATTTTCATTTATTTATATCAAAATAATAAAGTCTGTTTAGTTATTATCCTTTTTCAAAAACAGTTTTTATTTTTTAATGTGTTTTTAATATTATAAATTTGGTTTCACAACACATCTTTTTGAAGTCCATAAATTGTGATATGGCATGCCTTTAATATTTTTTTCGTCTTTTATGTCTACAAAACAAATACGGTGTTCTTTGTGAATTCGTGTTTCTTTTGGCTGGAATTTCATTCACTTAGTGCAGAAAGTATCGCAAAGACTAGATGCTTTAACTTTAAAATGCAACGGTAACAGGCTTAGTAACTTAATACTTACGTTGGCTCTCTTTGTAATGCTTAAATTTCATAGTTGGAAAAAATCCTTTCAACGGTGTTTGTTTGTCTAAATTAAGTTAGATTTTACTTACATTATGTTTCATGAAATTAAAGTGCATTTTAACGTTAAAATCCTTTCATCTAAGTGGTAAAATACCTTTTTATCACCGTTCACATTTTTATCATTTGTGTAAGTTTAGATTTTTTTATAGGGACCTCTCAAAATCCTGGACATAACCCTTCACTAAAGTCAGTAACTTCAGAAAAGGTTTTCTGATTTTTCTGTTTCAGATTTTCGTTTAGAAATAGCTATTATTAGCTATTTAATATTGTCTTCAATAATTAAATACAGGGTTTTCCAATAAGAGGTGTTATTTTGAATAGCCCGCCATTTTGGTAGATGTTACTTTTGAAGCTGTCATTTTTTGACATTTGACAAGTAGAAACTACGCCATTAATAAAAATGGAACTACACGCTTCAACAACGCATTGAAATTATTAAAAGTCACTTGAGTGAATTAAATGCAAATCATCTTGAGTGATGAGACCCATTTCCACATCGGTGGCTTCGTCAACAAGCAAAATTGTCGCATCTGGGGCTCGGAAAACCCAAGAGTTATTGTTGAAAAGCCTCTCTATCCTCAACGTGTGACTGTTTGGTGCGGTTTATGGTCCGGCGAAGTCATTGGATCTTACTTTTTATAAAATGAGGCTGGAGCAACAGTTACGGTGAATGGACTGCACTATCGAGGGATGATTAATGATTTTTTATGGCCGGAATTAGATGGTATTGATCTGGACAACGTTTACTTTCAACAAGACGGCGCTAAGTGCCACACAAGCAACGAAACCATTGATCTTTTACGATTGAATATCAAAATAACACCTCTTATTGGAAAACTCTGTTGGAAAAAATCCTTTCAATGGTATTGCTTTGTTTAAATTAAGTTAGATTTTACTTACATTATGTTTCATGAAATTAAAGTTCATTTTAACGTTAAAATCCTTTCATCTAAGTGGTAAAATACCTTTATATCACCGTTCACATTTTTATCATTTGTGTTAGTTTAGATTTTTTTTATAGGGACCTCTGTCGGGATAGAAAAAGTCGCGACTCAAAATCCTGGATATAATTAAAGGCAATAATTAGTAGCGTGAAACACAAATAAAACTTGAAAAATCTTCCGAGAAAAAATAAATGCCGCCGACGGGAATTGAACCCGCACCCCTCTGATTGCCGGTCAGGTGCACTAAGCCATTGTGCTACGTCGGCTCTTTTTTAACTGCCAAATAATTCAATAAATACTAGTATTTTACTCTACAATTATTGCTTATTGATGTTTTCACCTGAAACAACCAATTTTATTTTTGCAGGAAAGGTATTGTTAAATACTAAATTTCTCACTAGGTGGCGTCCCGATATATTATATCTTTATTTAATGGTGAAATATTTTTATGTTTTTACTATATTATGTAGAGGTCACCTCTGACAGGTAAAACATGTATTTTTTTAAAAACAGCGCCATACGTTGGACGTAAAAGCAACCCGCGCTATTGTTATTTTTTCCCCTTGCACAGACAGACTGAGTCACATCAACGCGTTGTGGGGTACTGCTATCTTTATAAACTTATGTTTACAAGACAATTTTTTTTTTCTAAGCAAAAAAGATGAGAAATTATTATAAGCAATAATTATTAGCCTGAAACAAATATTGCTTATAATAATTTGTTATTCTTTGTGCTTTGCATACAAACCTTGTGTTGCAAACATAATTTTATCATTATTAAAAAAATGTCATTAATTATATTTATTTAAACTCTTTTTTTTTCTCCATTGTGGACTGTTAGCTTCACTTCTTTGAACAATTTAATCTCATATCCAGTCTATTCCTATTACCTACATTCGTGATAATGTAACGCATACCAAAACATAAACATTTTTGGTTTGTAGCTTCCTCTTAACGGCCCTGCACACTACCGACCAAATTATTGTAAAATTATGACGAATTCAAGATTCGAAGATTTGATTGAAGATCAAAGATATCCATATTAAATAGCAAACATCGTGAAAGCAGCTCTGCCACCGTTACATAAATACATTTTTTCATCGATTTCCACATCGCAATGACTAATTTATTTTCACAGAATAATAATGAACGTCTCAACATTTCCAGGCTACCTCTGAATATTTTACACAAAAGTTTGGTTTCTTTATGATAAATAATTTGTACACGTGTTTGCAGTACCTACCCTTAGTTGTAATATTTCTGACTCGTAACTGCTATGTACGACACACACGTTACGAAGAAATCAAGTTATTACCGACGCCCAGTTCTAATTAAGAATTCTTACTTAATTAGCAGGAAAACCGGCAGACTTTTGTTTTTCCTTCTTCTTATAACAGGATGTAATTTAGTAATGTGTACTAATTAAACGAATTTTCTTTTGTTTCAGGTAAGTGGCCATTCCTATCGCGTGACTCGGAGGGATTTATTCGAGAAATTCGTGTTTTCTTGAGAAAAATCTTATGGAGTTTTATTAATTAGTTGATTTCAAGAAACTGTGTACTAGTTGGTAAGTGATATAAATATACATATTCGTTAATAATTATTATTGAAAATCATAAAGAATAAAAAGAGATACTGCACTCAAAACTGACCCTTTTCTCATCACACAAAATAAATTATCAAAAAAAATGTTGTGAAGAATAAACAGATTCCTAAACATTAACAAGTAAAAATGTATACAACGCAATCAACGTACAACACGTTAATTACTGTAGCAGCTTTCTTTTCTTGGACAACAGTGGTTTTATGAAATAAATGACAATACTACAAAATAGAACGATGAGAATTATACTGATAAATATATTTATAAGAACAAATAATCAAGAAAATCAAGGGAATGTTGAAGGAGTTAAATATCTGGTCATTTAAACAGATTATTTACTTCAATACTTTATTTTTAATATACAAAATAATTATTGGCCATACATCCACTGAATTTCTAATAGAAATTGAAAACCTGTGGCACTAACACATAGTCGAGGAAAAAAATGAAATCAGACTACCCTTCAGAAAAAAACCAGTCGTCAAAAGTCGTTGATATACGACTCGAAGAAATAAAAATTTAAGAAAAAATAAACAAATTTATACTTAATCCACGGAAAACTTTTAGAAAGATACAAATTATTGCTAATTTATTAAGACTCTTGAAATTATTCGAATTCCGGTTAAAAACGGGATTACAGGCCTCTACCAAATGAATTAGTAGAACACGAATGTGTTATGTCGATGTCATAAAAATTCTAATATTTTCGCATTTCATTATTGTGTACTATTAAGACAAACGCAGGTGCATGAACACGTGTTCCAATATATTATGAATGTACTAAAAAATTACTAGGAAATGGCATGCTATTTCGTTTTAATAGGATTTTAATAAATCAGCAATGCTTATTTTATCCGTGTGTGATTGATTTATTCTTAAAAATGTGTTTTTAAATAATACATGAATAAGGATTATATAAGAATTGTACCTGTTTAAAATACCACAAAAAAATAAATAAATAATATAGTTTTTATGGAGAGTTTTGAATTATAGAACACATTTGGGTACTTATCAAGCAAACAAATGGATTAGAAATAATTATTACCCATGGTACAACGCGTGTAACATCACAATGTGCTTTCAAAATTAAGCCGAAAATTTGATTGAAAATTTAATCCCTATTATGTCCTATGGTGATGAATGTATTCGGTTGATATTCACGAAATCAAACGTATTATTCGTACTAGGTAATCTGCTCGATAATGGATTTTATTATTTGAGTTCGTTGTATTTTCTAACTGCGTCAAATTAAAATACGTAGAATTATTATATTAATACCAGCTTTCGTTCAATCAATTTAATTGATATTTTCCATGTTCAAAATGTGATGCTTCATTAATTTGTAAAACAAAGATTTTTTTCAATACGACAGTGTCAATTTCATAAAAAAAATTGAAGACAATTCTTGCAAAGAACACCAATTTTTTTTTACTTCGAAGACTCATTTTGAATAGAAAAATGGTTATAGCAACTAAACTCCTGATTTTTGAAAGAAGTTGTATTTATATATGCACTTCAAGTGCAAGTCCCCGGCGTTGTCCGGGCTTTGTGCAGAGTTTTGCGAAATCAGATGTGGACAGTAATTTTTAAACGTCAAATGTGCCAAATTTCATCACGATCGAAATTCTGCTTTAAGGGGTGGGAAAGGGGAAATGGATGTTTTTTCGAAATCGCATGTAGACAGTCACATTCCTCTTGTTTTGAACGTCAATATGCCAAATTTCATCAATCTCGGAATAAAACTGTAGATTTGCATAAAAAACCAAGTCATCCGCTATAAATACTCTTCATTGTATATGTGTATGGATAGAAGATTGTATTAAAAACATAGTTCGGGAATATTTACTTCATGCAGACTAACTAGTATTGTGCATTTATTTAGGCTGGCTTATGAAATTAATATTGTTGTTTCCCCATTTTTTATGACTTATCATTTAGTATTATACTTTTTAATGAACTTGCTAAAGTTAACAGACTTATCATCAAGGGGCACAGTGACTGATATGGTATGTCTATTCAAAATATCGAATGGCAGACTGGACGCCATTGATTTAACAACCGTTATGTTGTCACGGGACACTCGACTGAACGCCATGTATAATGTTCCAAAATCTGCTAACAATTGTTTCGTAAACTCGCCTATTCAAAGATTACACAGACTTGGTAATATAGTTCAATCGATATTTACCGCTGTCAATCAGTGTCAAAATTTAAACTCAGTTTAAGGGAATGTTTACATTGATAAATGTTTTTCTATTAGACCTTTTGTCGATTCTTATCCTAATCTTGCGTAATAGAGATTATTAATTAAAGTTACATATGTAGTTTATAGGCTAATGTCAACAACAATTTCATACTTTTTTTCAATTGATTTGCAGGATATTGGCAGATAATATATTTTATTTCACTTACTCAAATTCCATGTTACCTACGTTTCGTAAACTTTTATGTTTCATGTTACCTATATTTTGTTAACCTATGCATTGTTAAATCTTATATTTTATGTAATCTGTATATTTTTATATATTATGTAAACACCAACCATCAATCTTATAAAAATCTTTTTAGGTATTATTATTTTAAAACCTGTGCCAACGTTCAAGTGTTAAATGTGGTTTATCAAAGGCTCATTAAATCGTGACGTACTTTGCTGCTTTTGATGAGCTAAATGACTCTGCGTACTGTATTATACATTCTGCACATCACGCACAGAAAACACCCCTCAGGCAAATTCTCACGACCAAAACTGTCATAGGTCGTGGAATGGCTTACTTGAAGGTGCTTAAATTACAGACTTAAGAATTTTGAACACCTCGTTCAAGTTGATTTATATTACTGTTACTGTTATTTACTCTCAGAGTGGAAGATAATCTCAGTATCGCCCTGTTATTCTGTATCATGTTTCGTTTAGATTTATTAGTATTTTCTTCTTCCTCGATGATTAAAGATTTCATTTCATTCGGCACGGAGCCGGGTGCTGTAGGTTTTCTTCGATCAGATTTTTGCTTAACAATAATTTATTTAGAGTTAAGATAATGATATCATTATATCTTCAGATTCACTTTAATATCCAGTTGGGATAAATAAATTAGATCGTGTGAACCGTCGAGTTTCAAATGATTTCGCTGTAGTTGAAATTTATCCCCGGCGCGCAGCCGGGTGCAGGAGGTTACCTTCGAAATCCATCTTCTTCAACGTCTCCCTGTGCGTTGCTTCAATCTCCTCCTTGGGATTTCCATTCGCGCTGATCCCATAAATCGGCTCCTAGTTTACCCGATCTCTCCGTTGCCTGCGCCAATCCTAATTGAATCGGTTACCGGTAACATTTCACCCTCTGCCGCCCCCTCAGGTATTATTCCGCAGTTTTGCCGAAGGGTGTGTAGTATGTACCGTGAACCCACCCGGATCTATTTCTGTGCTCGACGTAATATTGCGGTCGTGTGAGACGTCGCTATTTGATAAATCGAAACGCTGTTGGCTACGATTTGGTTAAACTATCCACAAATTGTAGTCAATTCTATAGTCATGCAGATATAAATAATACATTATCATCTCTTCGATTTTTGTGTGTACATAGCAAATTAGAGTTAATTCAATTATAAACTTGGGGATGTGTGTTTTGATGGATAACTATGTTAAATTTTAACATGAATTTCCTTTTTGAAATCGAATAACAAGCTTGAAACATGTTCTACGTAAGCAATGCATATGTGTGAGCACTGTGTTCTTGTCAACTCTGTTTGCGATATCTATAAATACCGGAAAACAGACATGGGGTGTGCCTAATAAGCGGTCAATATGCGTTTGTTCATTCTATTTGTTAAAAACTTTGTTCGATCCCATTGGCTATTTATTATAACAAAAACAAAATTAAACTATTGCTTGCTTGTTTAAATAATTTCTAAGTGTTTCTGAAAATAAATTAAAGGGCCCTACTAAGTCTAGGCTAAACTTACTAAACTTGACGCTTAAATTTTTTTTTTAAAAGTTTGTTTTAAGTAGGTATTCGCTAAAGAAATTGGAGTGTCAAGAATAAATGAACGACCTTGTTCAACAATATCCCAGGAATCTTATTTAACAACGGCGCGACGCTGCTCTTCGAAATTGACTTGACGACTTATTCACGTCCTAAGCATTAGATTTCTTCAGGCGTGGAATCGAAAATCTGCCAGAATGTTGGAAGTCGATCGCAAAGAACGTAGGAGATTATTTTATATTCTTTATTTGGAAAATCGAAACGCCTTTGGCCATGATTTCGTTTAACTATTACAAACAGTCGATTTATATTTTTATTCGATTTGGATTAATGTTTGTAAATAATATGTTAAAAAACTTGTTGAAGGCTTTGTGGAAACATTACGCTATACGCATCATGGTTTGGCCTATTTCAGCATGTCGCTCGCCATACACTACCAGTGGGAATGTATGGCGAGCGATATGCTGAAATAGGTCAAGTCAATATAACATAGCGCCCTTATAGCGTGGTCTTTAACAGGCATGTAACTTCGGTTAGTTCTATTGGCCACAAGGAATCCAGTATTTAATTTAGCCAATATTTAATGATATTTATCCAGTTAAGAATGCAGTATAATATGACGCTAAATATTTAAACAGTTAAACAATTATTTTGTTTATTAAATGAAATATTTTGATTTGGGTGGTTCTTGGAGCTTTGTATTCAAAAGCTGTCAATTAACATCTTATAAAGATTCACAACGCTCCCGGTATATCAGTTGGTAACCCTTTACGTAACACCTTTTTCTGTGTTACTGACCACGCCAGCACTGGAAACTAATAATGATTTTATCTGTGGTTTGTTTATCTTTTGTCTTGACTAAGGTGGTTAGGACTATTTCAACAAAGAATACGGTGCTTATACCCAAGTATTTGATTTATTTACTCAAAGTAAGTTTTCTATCCGCTTTGTACTGCAAGACATGTTTTCTATGTAAACATAGTTTTGGCAAAAGTGTAATTTTACCGTTTGTATTACCAGTGTTGAAAGTTTTGTGGATTATTTGTGTTAGCTTCAGTGAAATCAATAATCTTACAATTGTGTTGACTTTATATGCAGTTCAGACTTCGTGCAGCAAATTAATAATTTCTCATTTACTGCACCTTTATGTTTTTATGTTTTATGGAGATACTGAAAAACAGATAAATTAAACATATTCCTAACTTATCAAACCGATAAAATTATCTAAAAAAAGTGTCTAAAATTAAATTGTCAAGCGCCACTGAGGCGGTATTTTTTTACTAAACGGTGCCGTGCTCTAAAAAAATGTCCAATAATCATTGTTTTGTATCATATTGAAGATTATTCCGAAGATAAGTTTGCTTGTGAGAATGTTCTCTGTAATGAATAAATTAAATAAATGATTTATAATTGAAGCAAAATCTACTTGGAAACGTAGGCATAGTTGGATTCAATTTAGTTACCTTTTGGTTTATTAGCCTCGAACACTTCTCGAATGACAGATTAACTTGTCTAAATAAATCACCTGTGTTTTAACAGTCTGTAGAAATACTATAGAATCATCGCGCGCCCGGCTGAATGATTGTTACTAACAACATTTAAACTATGATTTATTATAGTCACTACCCTCCTCGCACACATCATTAATCATTTCCTAACGTAATTTCAAGGAAGTTAATGTGATACTTTAGGATCACCTCATCGCTGTCACATTCAACCGCACACTAATATAATATAAGATCATTTGGGAGATAAAGGAATCCTAGAATAATGGAGAATTTATCATTTTCTGGGACACATTTACCCAATACTTGTTTCCAAGAATGATTGCTAAGAGTAATCTTGTTCTTACATTGGCTGGGCTTGTTGAGAATAATAATGAAAATGATTCCTCAAACAGTTTCTTGAAACTTCTAGCCAACGTTCCTTTGTTGTGTTACTGCTAACACGTGATATATTTTATTTCTTTATTTTTGATTGATGGAGGTCCTTTTTAAATTATTTATTGAACTGATGCACTCGTTTGTAGATTTTTAATTGTGGTAATTTTTTGGTAAAAGAACAAACGTAATCCTTTTTTTTAGATCAACAAACCGGTTATGGTATCAGAGAGTATGACGGCCTCCGTGGTCCAGGGGTTAGTCTCTCGACTAGCAAGCTGGAGGTCGCGGGTTCAAATCACGGCGTGCGCAATGAATTTTATGTAATTTATTTGTATTATTTTACAATCTACTCATATAAAAAAATATGCAGTATTTACGGCACGTTCCAGAGTGGAAGATAATCTTATTATCACCCTGATGTAAGACCACCATTCAGAATTGAAAAGTTGCTTTAAATGACTTTGGCCGTGTTTGATGACCAGATTTGAATAGCCAAGTACTTCCCCACCTTCCTTTTCCCCTTCCCACTACCTTCAGTCTTACAACATACCCCGATTGGGGATGCCATAGTCTCACTGGCTCCAGACGGTTGGGAGCATTTGGTACTCTTGTGCGGTTTCACATTCAAAACGAGGCCCCTAGAATTATTTGAGAATGCCATTGGGCAGTTTGGTTGTGTTATTTCATAACGACACAATCCTTGGGACCTTCTTCAACCTTTAAGCTGCTCTTCATAAATTCCTTGGCTTTCATCAGACATGTAATCTAAAACTGCCAAATGAAATGAAGTCGAAAGACGGAGTTGAAAATTTTACATTTTACTAAGTTCATTTAGCGTTATCTCAATTGTTTTACCTAATTTAGTATTAAATTGAAAGGAACACATTTTACCAGCTCTAATCTCCTCCCTTAGGGTGTATTTCACTATCTCTGATTATGTTCTGATTAAGCACTAATCCGCAGATTAGTCATTTTTTCGTTTTCACTATATCTTAATAACGCTAACGCTCGGGTTAAAGTTCGATTTGACTAATCAGTGCTCGAACTTCATGTTAGGCGCTATTCCTCGAATCAAAGATGGCGTCAAAACATTCCGAGTTTGACAGCTGAGAAGTGAGTCGAATTTTGTTGAATGAATTTGAATGCTTGTATGATCCATCCTGAATTATTTGATTGTGTTCAAAATAAGAAACAATGTATTAATTCGACACGAATCTATCTAAAATGACCTGATAATCAACATAACATAACCAAAAAAATGCACACTTCGCGGTGTGCGGACTGTGACGCATGACAGCCGTGGCAGTAGATGGAGTAACTGCAAACATTTTGCGATGTTGCCAGACTATTTCGAGTGTTATCTATCCGGAAGCTCGAAACAATGGTGAAACGGTCGCCGTTGAATAACGAAGTTATTCTGATCTTTAAAGCCAGCCAACGGATAGCTAGTCAGATATTTAGCCCGACATAGTGAAATACCCCCTTAGTCTACTTTGTATGTAAGTTCTTGTGAGTTGTATGTAGTTATTGTGTTGTTTGTATGTTGTGTATATGTTCTTGTATGCATGTATTTTATTGTATGTATGTTGTTGAATGTATGCTGTGAGATTTATGTTGGTGGTAGGTAGGTGTTTAACGTACAGCAAGATGGATTCTCGTTACGGTCAACATGGTTGGCGAACTCAATCAATTTGCTGGGCGATTTCATGGCTCGCTTGTAACATCCCCAATTCACAAGGATATAATATGTAATACTCTTATGACAGGGTGAACTGAAATTTCAGTTTACATTAATAATATTTTTTTATGTTATCACATTTTCACGAATCAAATTTCCAAAGCAATACGATAGGTATCCTACCTTCTTACGATTTTGTATACTTGTTCACAAAAATGTTTAATTTTTTATTTTTATTTTATTTATTGAACTTTTTTCAATTTACAATATTACAATTTATTATAGTTCTCTCGACTACCATATACCGGTAGTATATTATAAATGAATTATTAATCTTTTTAACTACATGCCCACCACATTCATCAAACAACCCGCGGGGATACACCAACATATAAAAATCCAACGAAGTTTTCAGTCTGGATCAAAACAAAAAGTGCAATTTTTTTTCAGTACTTAACACAACACAAGACCAAACATAACTAATCTATTGCCTACATTATGGATTGATTAACGCCATTATCGGTAATAAGTTGAATGAAAATAACTGTAGAATTGGGGAACGTTGTGAGGCAAGAGGCAGGGCCAGCCCTCAGCCAAACGGCGCATGGAGCCAGTAAATTTTTGGCGCCTCCTGTCAAAACCAGAAGACGCTTAAGTAGGTGATCACTGTTATCAAACTTATAAGGAAGATTAGTATTTTTGTGAAGCGTTGTTTTTATGAAAAATAGTCTAAAGGGCGATGTGTTAAGAATGCTAGGCGTTAGGTATTATCAACGCCTTGGCAATTCGGCGTCCGTAGAGGACTGCTCCAATTGCGCACGAGTAGGGCCAGCCCTGGTTAAAGCCAGCTGGGAATTGGAGGAGATTGGGAAGAGGAAGGTCGGGATGTACTAGCGCGAACCGTACCACGAATTACGGGAAAGGAACGAATCAACTGTAAGCGGCATTCGCGCCATTTGCGGTTGCTTCGTTTCTTTCCCATAAGTTGAGGTTCAGTTCGGCATTTCAGCTCGCGAATGTATACTTAGCATTACTACTCTGAATGTTGGTCTTTCACCAGGACAATACCGAAAGTATCTACCACTCCTGGTATGTCTTTCTGCTATAGGTAGCGCGATTTCAACAGCGCAGCACGCATGCGCCAGGGTGTATTTTTGCGCATTACTCGTTGTAGTAAGTCGCACGGTCAATTATTTGCATATTTATTTTTAACTATTGCTTCGTAGTTTTTTTTACAATTATCGGCGCGTTCTAAGAGGTTCAGAATAGTCGTTATTATTATTTCCAATCTAAATTGCATCATATCGTTAAATCCAACGACCGATTTCTAATATCACTATTGTTATTACTACGGACGGAATGGGTCCTTGCATTAGAATTGGTTCACTACCGTGATATTATTATCGAGTTAACATAATATTGGCAATGAAAATGATTTAGCTGGCGATACCTGTGTCATTATCGATACTGCTTTGTTTTTTGTTGTTATTGAGAAGCAGATTCATACTTGGAAATTGATATATTTAGTATCCTTAGACAATTATTGAGAAGCAAATTCACACTTTGAATTTGATATATTGATTGTCCGTAGACAATTATTGAGAATCAGATTCATACTTGGAAATTGATATATTGAGTGTCCTTAGACAATTATTGAGAAGCAAATTCACACGTTGAATTTGATATATTGATTGTCCGTAGACAATTATTGAGAAGCAGATTCATACTTGCCAATTGATATAGTGAGTGCCGTTAGACAATTATTGAATAGCAGATTCATACTTGAACATTGATATATTGAGTGTCCTTAGACAATTATTGAGAGGCAGATTCATACTTGGAAATTGATATATTGAGTGCCGTTAGACAATTATTGAAAAGCATATTCACACTTGGAAATTGATATACTGAGTGTCATGAGTGAGAAGTTAGTAAAATTATTATTTTTTTTTTTTTGTGACCCCTCAAAAGTTTAAAGGCATGGGAGCTATGTCGCCACCCGGTTGGGCTGCGTTGCTAGCCGGGTTAAGGTAAAGGCTGTAGGAAGGGATTTATTAATGCGGGTTTTTGAAGAGGCCCGGATTATACGAAGGAGGAAAAACATATGCCGGTAGCTCGTTCCACATACGAGCTGTCTTACACAAAAACGAGTCGAAGAAGCGGCCCGTTCTCAGTAAGCCATCATCAACTATGAACGGGTGTTCCGCTCGCGTACGTCGAGTTTCACGCGCGTCCACCGGTGCATCGGGGATCAATGCTGCTAGCTACTTAGAGCAGGCTCCATTAAAATACCTGTAGAACAGATTCAGCATGCCCATATTGCGTCTGCGCATTAGAGATTTTTTATTTTTTTATTTTTTATTTTATTATTTTATTTACGCCCTAATGGGCTTTTACATGAAAATATACATTTACATTGATTACAATAATTGAACATAAGAAGATAAATGGAGTTAATTGTAAGAAAGCAACACATATAATAAAATTTTGTGCAAATTAGCAAAACACTAATAAGATGGATTCAATATAAAATATACCCAAGCATGAAATAGTAAGTAAAAGAAAGTACAACATAAAAAGTAAGTAAGTGGGTGTGTTTAAACCCAGTATTAATTGTGTGTTTAACAAATCGATAAACCAATATAAATTAGAGTGTAACTTACTCGTGAGGTAAAGAACATTATAACAGAGATTTAAAAAAAAAAATAACAAAATAAGAGTTGCACCTGTAAAAAGCAAAAACTAATAGAATTTAGCAATATCGACATGAATAAGAAATAATAAGATCTGAGATGGAACATAGTGTTATGTATAAAAAGTAGTTAGTAGGTATATGAATACAATTATAAGTGTATAGTAGAGCAAATAAAAAACAAACAAATATGGATATAATTTACTTGAAAGGTTTCGAATGGGAGAAGATGTAATAAAATTATTAAAGCTATAAAAGTTAATTATTAGCCGATAGAATCGAAATAAGTTGCCTTTTAAAGCTCACAAAATTGTCAAAACCAAATATATCTATAAGTTCACAGTATTTATTCGCAAGGTTGTGAATTCTAGGAATTGGTGAAAAAATAGAATAATTAGTGTTGAGGTTCTTGTTAAATTTAAAAGTATCTTTACTGCGAGTTTGCCTAGCAGGAACATTAATGCAAATAAGTTCCAACAAATTGGGGCTGTCAATTAAAGATTTAATAATTTTGAATAAAAATAGCAAATCAATTAACACTCTTCTATCAGATAATTTAAGAAGTTTAGTTTCAGCAAGCAAGTTATTGTAATTTATAAATTCGATTGGAATTTTCATTTTAAAATTAATGTGCCGAAGGAATTTATTTTGTACCTTTTCTAATGATTGAGAATGGACCTTGTAGTACGGTGACCATACGGTGGAATTGTATTCTAATTTGCTTCGTACTAACGAGCAATACAGATGTTTTAATGTTGACATACTTTTAAAATTTGCTCCCATTCTCAAAATAAAACCTAGTATTCTCATCGCATCGCTTGTTATTTCATCGATGTGTTCGTTAAACTGTAGACTCTCGTGGAATATAACACCAAGATCACGAATCTGTGATACACGAAGAAGATTAGCACCATTCATAAAATAGGAAAAATTAAGTGGATTTTTGCCTTTGTAAAAACTGATAATCTGGCATTTACCTAAATTTAGTTGCAAATCATTGACAGAACACCACGCACATAGTTTATTAAGGTTCAACTGCAAAATTGCGCGATCGTCATCGTCTTTGATTATTCTGTATATCTTCAGATCGTCGGCAAATAACAGGACTTTAACATTAGTAAAAATATTAACAATATCATTGATAAACAAACAAAATAATATTGGGCCCAAGTGAGATCCCTGTGGTACTCCGCTCGAGGCAGCAAATGTATAAGAAGTAAACGAATCTATCTTGACTGCTAAGTACCTTCCTAATAGATAACTCTTAAACCATTCCAACATACTCCCTCTTATTCCCAACAATTTTAGTTTACGTAATAATATTTTGTGGTTTACTTTATCAAATGCCTTACTGAAGTCAGTATATATGGAATCAGTTTGATGTGATGCATTAAGGGCATTAACAATATCATTCGTGTACAATATCAAATTGGTAAGAGTAGATCTACCTTTAATGAATCCATGTTGAAGGGGAGAGATGGTTCGATTGATTCGGGATATCAACTTATCTAGTACTAGGCTTTCAAAAAGTTTGGGTAAAGTAGACATTATACATATTGGCCTATAATTTGTTACTTCGCTCTTATTACCTTTTTTGAAAATGGGCGTTAAAAGACTAAACTTCCAAAGGTCCGGGAATACACCTGATGAGAGTGACTTTGTAAATAACTTATGAATAGGATATGACAATGTATGCATACAATTTACTAAAAACCTGGGCGGAACATTATCAGGTCCTGCGGATTTTCGGGAATCAAGACTCTTCAGCTTAGATATAATATCGTCTATGGTTACATTACAGTCAGATATATCAAGAGTTTCAACCAAATCAAAGAACGAAATATTGCTGTCTTCACTTGCATTAATGTAAACGCCGCTAAAAAAATCAGCAAAAAGATTAACAGTTTCCTGAAGATTTTGGGATAATTTAGAATCGAATGACACACTACTAGGTATGTAAGTACCATTTTCTTTTTGGGATTTAACATATTTCCAAAAGAAATTTGAGTCGTCCATGATAGAGCCTTCGACATCACTAATGTAATTTTTGTAACATTTTGCGGAGAGCTTATTGCACTCTGCCCTCAATTTTTGAAACGCAGTATAATCGATGGCCAGGCGACTTTGTTTGAATCTCTTATGAGATAATTTTTTAAGGTAAATTAAGTCTATCAGGTCTTTTGAGAACCATTTTGGGTATAGAGTTTCTCTGTAAGTCGTTAAAGGAACAAATTGTTCAATTGCAGAATTAACGATGAAGTAAAATTTTTTAAGGTGTACATTAATATCATCGTCGCTATCAAAGAATGACCAGTCAGTCTGTTTAAGGAAATTTGAAATTTTAACATAGTCAGCTTTTTTGAAATTTCGAGTTTCTACTACCTTTTTTACGATAGGAATTGGTTTAAGATTAGACATGCATATTTCTAGTGGTGGATGGTAAACATCGACAGGTAATAGAATTTCGGTACTTCTCACAACACAGATGTCAGACACATTTGACAGTGCCAAATCCAACGTACGACCTCCTATATTATGAACATTATTACACTGTGTTAGACCTAAGAACAGTGCCATATCTCTAATAACACGAATATTAACATTAGAACAAGAATTGACAGAATTCATATTACACCAATCATAATGTGGCAGATTGTAATCACCAACTAGAAGTAGTTTAGTATTAGGATATTTAGCACAAATTGATTCAACCTCGTCGCAGTGATTGCTGTAGCTTTGGACATCAGAATTCGGAGGTAAGTATGCACATCCCACTATTATTTTACCTCTAGAAGTGTTCACATTGACAAATAGTTGCTCGATGGATGTGTTTTTTGTGGATATTTTTGAAGAACTGAGATTTTTTGAGATAGCAATGGCTACACCACCTCCTCTCGTTTTGGCACTTGTTTTAGAATTCCTATCCATACGGTAGATGTTGAAATTAGGGAAGCCTAATTCGGCAGAATTGATTCCTGAGTCGAGCCATGTTTCGGTTAAAATGAAGATATCACTGCTGATAGTTGCCGCCGAAGTCAGCAACATGGGAAGTTTAGTGCGGATCCCTCTCACATTTTGGTAGTAGCATTTTATTTTTTGTTGTTTCAGTTTTTTGGCGCAAATTCAATAATTTTAGGTACAGAGTTCACATATTTGATAGTTATATTGGTTTCACCGTTGTTCTTCCTCGTCTCGAGTTGTTGGCGTAAATCTAGAAGTTGAGTCCTCTGCAATGGTGTTTGGTCGTTACTGGCCTTTATACCGTTTTTCAGTTTTGCGTTCCTGGTCAAAACCTCACGAGCCGAGACAGAGTCATTGAATTCGACCTTAATCGGTCTAATTTTGTTGGACTTTTTTACACCAAGTCTGTACGACTTAACCACACTCGGTATTAATTCATTATTTATATCACTAATCGCTGAAACTACTTTATCGCTGTCCATTTTAATAATTGTTGTTGTTGATTCTGAAATACTTTCGGGAACATTAAATAAAATAATGTTCTTTGACCGGGTTTTTCTTTCCTCGGCCTCTGCGAGCAAATCATTTATTGAAGATGAAGTATTTGTCGGGTTAGTAACAATAGACTGAGTATCCGTTACACTTTTTAATGTTGACAATTCTCCTTCCAACATTCCCATACGAACAGCCATCAATCCTGTGGTTCCTAACAGATCCGTTGTTATCGGGGTAATTTTACCCATTTGCTCCTTCGTAAATTTGTTGCCGGGGTCATTAATAATTTTTATCAGCGAACAGAGTAGATCCTTGGCCTTGGTCATATAGTTAAGAGAGTTCTCGTTTAAATCCATATTAAAATTTATTTAAAAAGAGTTAAAAATATGTTAACTTTATTCGTAATTAGTTTATACACAAACGCCTGTTTCCCGCAAACTGTTTAGCACTATTCAAAAGTGACGACACTTTCGACCAATGGCGATAGTAATGACGGACTGATAATGCGCCTGCGCGTTTGGTATGTTTACCAGTTGAAAATTGTTATTTTAATATTTTTAAAACACAGCACTGCACAGCACACACGATAATTTAAAAATCTAACTGATTGAATATTTCGAAGATGAAGTGATTTAACTACTTCGACACTTTATGTTGTGTTTACTTGCAATTTTCTAATGTTTTGGAAGTTTTAATGTGGAGCGTATTCACTATCTGTGTAATCAATGACGGTAGGTATTAACTGTATGATGGCTATCAATCTGTTAAAAATGGATTTTCATTCAGAAGGACCGCCCTCCTTTGCACAGAATCGAGTAGGCTTATGAAGTATTGTGGGACTCCAGCCCAGAGGTGGCTCCCAAATTCAATGGTTGGGCGTGCTTGAGATTTTTATAAGGTTGTTACTATTGAATAATTTGCTAGTCCTATACAAGACGCCCAGTTTCTTGGAAACCAGATAATAATATGTATTGTTAAGGTAATAGATGACAAAACTAACAAACTTTTATGGCAGACAATGATTATTGAAGGCGTAAAAATAACTTCACTAAAAATAATCGTCATCCATATAAAGCAGCTAATCTGTGTTCTGAAAAAATTCTCGGACGGTGAGCTCCGACATCGTGAAATTTGCATGAAATTTTTAGACTGAAATATTTAAATCGACGCGATCATGTTTTTTTCGTAAAGTCATTTCTTTATGGGCTGTGGAGTTTTAAATAGTATTTTAACCGTCAAACCTATTTTTCAATTCAATTCACGCACAAAACTTTAGAAACCTATTAAATATGCAGTTATTCTTACTTGTCTTTGTATGAGAATTATATAAACCGAGAAAATTATTTATTTATTTATTTCATTTTATTAACGCCTAGAAGGCTTTTACATATACATGTTATGGGTTTTGTTGTTCAGTAGCATTATAAAATATTTTAATTACATAGCATAATAAATTGAGTATGAACTTACATAACAATGTGTAGGGTTATTGTTATGGTGTTATTATTTTATAAACATAAGCAAGCAAAGTTTATTGTACAAAGTACGTCGGTTGAATATTTTACAGAACATAGGTTAAACTAATACATAAACTTGAGAAAAATATAACAGATATAGGTAGGTAGTTAAGTAGATACAAATCAAGTATATAGTTACGGTGTTATTGGAATTTGGACAATGAGTTCGATAAGTTTATATAAATATAGTGTAGTTACAAGAGTACAATAATGTAAGTAGGTAATACACACAAGACAAGTAAGTTTGTTATTATTATTATAAAGATAAACACTACAGTTTGTTGTTAACCATCTTTGTAATCATCAATCTTTATTTTGCCCGATTGGGAATTTTACAAAACAAAGCTTAGTTAATGAAACAATAAAATATGCGTTTGAAAAAAATTATGAATCTGTTACAAACATTCTAGTATACTGTATTTTAGTTTGTATACTGATTGGTGATGATAAACATCAATTGAGCTATACTTATTACCGAGTATGTGAAGTCTTTGAATAGGTGAGTTTTGAAAATAATTGTTAGCAGATATGGGAACATTATATAGAGCGGTCTGTCGAGTGTCGCGCGTAGGTACACGGAGCGATATAAGACTCGTCAAATCAATGGCGTCCAGTCTGCCATTCGAAATTTTGAAAAGAGATACTAAGTCGCACACTGTGCGTCTCAATGATAAATCGGTTAAATTTAGTAAGTTCATGAGGAAAGTGTAATTAAGATATTCGTTTGGAATTCCTAATTTATAATTAATAAATCGCAGAAATTTATGTTGCACTCTTTCAATTTTTAATTGGTGAATCTTATAAAATGGAGACCAGATTGTTGAGTTATACTCTAGATTACTTCTAACTAAACCAGTGAATAGCAGTTTGAAGGAATTTATTAATTTAAAATCTTTCGCTGTCCTTAATATAAAACCCAAACATTTCATGGCCTTGTTGGTTATTTCGTTTATATGAGGAACAAATGTTAGTTGCCTGTCAAAAATAATACCAAGATCCTTAATATTCTCGACTCTTTTTAGGAAAATGTTGTTGATGCTATATTGATGCGTAATGGGATTTTTGATTCGGGCAAAAGTTATCGTTTGACATTTATCAATATTGAGAAATAGTTCATTGTGGGTGCACCACTCTTGTAGCCTCACAAGATTAAATTGTAGTACGTAACAGTCATGAATATTTGTAATGGTTTTATAAATTTTGAGATCATCTGCAAATAAGAGAATCATGACTCCATCAAAAACCGTAGTTATATCATTGATAAACAATAAAAATAGTACTGGTCCTAAATGAGACCCCTGTGGGACGCCGGTAAAGACTTCGAACTGGTGTGAATAGTGTGAGTTGAGTTTAACACATATTTTTCTTTTATGCAGATAACTCTCAAACCATCTCAAAATATTCCCTGTTATTCCAAGGGCACTAAGTTTATGTATGAGAATTTTATGTGAGACTTTGTCGAATGCCTTGCTAAAGTCAGTATACACTACGTCTGTTTGAAGACACTTTTACATTGTATTAAATAGGTATTCCTGATAGATCATCAAGTTTGTAAAAGTAGATCTTTTTGCCATGAAACCATGTTGACGATGTGAAATAACTTTGTTAATCTCAGGCGAGAGTTTAGAAAGCAGAGCAGATTCAAATAGTTTAGGGATTGACGATTGGATACATATAGGTCTATAGTTAGAGATATCTGATCTATTTCCTTTCTTAAAGATTGGAAATAGAAAACTGGTTTTCCATTTTTGTGGAAAGGTACCAATTTTTAGAGACAAGTAAAAAGTTTAGTTAGAGGTAATGTTAAAACTGATAAGCATTTTGATAAGAAAATTGGAGGAATATTATCGGGACCAGCCGATTTATTAATATCAAGGGATTTTAATTTAGTTCTAATATCGCTTTCTTTGAATATACATTGGCTAAAATCGATCTTGTTGTCATTGTTAGCTGTAGTTGTATCGAATAATGGAGAGTTGTTTGCAGTATCATAGACTTTGCTGAAAAATTCAGCAAACAGATTGACGACTTCTTGGGGGGTATCGGCCATTTTATTATCTAAATACATGTTTGACGGAATACTAGAGTCATTATTATTGAGCATGTTCGCAAATTTATAAATGTTCTGAGGATTAGCTGCTGCCAATTCTTCGCAGTTTTCGATACACCTTTTGTAACATAACTTGGACATATTTTTAGTTGTCTTTCTTAGTTAATGAGCTAAACAAACAGAAATAAACTTTATGAGCAATTTTTTTGTCTCTAATTATTTTAATAAGGTCGTTGCTAAACCATTTTGGGTAGTTGTGCACAGTGATTTTAGTGACGGGTACAAACAATTCAATTGCATTATTTAAAATTAAGTAAAATTTGTCTACCATTACATTTAGGTTTTCTTCAAAGTCAAGAAAGTTCCAGTCAGTAGACAATAGAAGATTTGTGATTTGCTTAAAATCAGCTTTGAAAAAGTTTAATTTTGTTGATGGAGATGGATTTTTTTCTATTTTTGAACTGTAGCATTCGATCGTTAAAGGAGGGTGATACTTGTCGATTGGGAGAATATCTTCAGCAGATGCGGATACTTTTACAGAAGAAGAATTGGAAAACACTAGATCGAGAAGACGAGCGTTAACATTGTAGACATAATTTAACTGCCGGAGACTTAAAAAATTTGACATCTCGATTATATCATGGGAACCATGATTGATGTTGTCCGTGCATGAAGTTTTATTGTTTTCTGTGTCCCACGTTACATTAGGTAGATTGTAGTCTCCTGTTAATATCAAAGTGGCATCTGGAAATTTTCTTCGTATTGTTTCAGCTTCGAGGTAGTGGTCTTTGTATAATTGAGCATCAGAAGAAGGGGGTATATATAAGCAGCCAACAATAATTTTTTCCTTATTGGTAGACACCATGATGAATAGTTGTTCCAGATGAGTGTAGATGCATTTGAGTTTTCTTGAGTTGAATTTCTTATTTACGGATATTAACACACCACCTCCTCTAGTTTTATTGCTATTGCTTCTATCTTGTCTGTACACTGTGTGTTCAAAGAAACCCAATTCCGTAGTATCAATGTTTTTGTTCAGCCATGTCTCAGTGAAAGCGTAAGAATCATAATCCAGAGTAGGTAAGGTTGATTTCAGGTCCTGTAATTTTGTTCTTAGTCCACGTACGTTTTGATAAAATATTTTTATTTTAGAATTTAGTTTTTTGGGTTCGATTTGACTATCGACAGATTATTATTTATGTATTTTATCGTGATATCCGTTTCACCAGAAGATTTTCTATTTTCCAATTCTTTTCTTAGGTCACTCAATTGTTTCCGCTGCATAAATGACTGATCTTGGTAAATACGTATATTATTTTTTAATGCGTGTTTCTTGCTTAATAGTATTTTCGGCCATTTAGCTTCCGGAAACTCGATTTTAATTCCTCTTGGTTTATCGGCACGCCTTTGACCCAATCTGTAGATTTTCAAGTCAAGATTTAATGTTGACATATCTAAATCTGAAATTATTTTTTTCACTGACACTATGTCGCTATTTATTGATTCAGTCTGAGATAACGATGTATTCTCCGGAATATTATGAATAATCAAATTTTTATCTCTGTAACTTTGTTCTTTGATTTCGGCGAGGATATCACAGACACTCTGAGTTTGTGAAACTGAGGGGGTGCACACATTAGGGGTTGCAGTTTTAAGAGCTGTTAATTCACCCTCAAGATTCGCCATTTTAACAGCCATTTGGCCAATTGTTCCTAATATGTCATTGGTTCTAGGAATAATTTTAGCGATATGTTCTTTCGTAAATTTATTATTGGGATCCATAATCATGTTGGTCAGTAAGTTCACTGCGTCCTTTGCGAGACAAATATATGCCTGAGCATCCATATTAAGAATGGTTTTTGGAAAGAAAAAGTTGTAATTATTTACTTGCAGATGTGGCTAATGGGACAGCCTAGATATCTCAGCGCACTCGGAACCAATATGTTAGTAGGTACTATACTGGCCAATACACTACTCACTGCGGCTTCGGTATAGGTAGATACCCACAAAGTTAACAATAAAAATACTAAATTGTTTGACACTTGGCGTATTCAAATATTAGTTTTGGATTATTATGAGTTGGTTAAGTGTGAATTAGAATTAATTAAATTAAAATTAATTAAATTGTGTGATTAGATTAGTTTTTGTACCATTTCTATGTTAATAATAATTGCATAATTTGTATAGCGCCGTTTTCGTTAATCACCTCAAGTGCGATCTACACATATGACTTGCATCTCTATCTTATACACACATATACAGAAAACATATTTAACGGACTGATCACTTCTGATAAAAACAGTTTTATTAAACAGTTCAAGAAGATGAGATTTTGCACGGAGAGGATACAGTATTAAAAACAATACACATTCTCTGATTTTACAGATGCTATTTTATTGACATTACATTATTTAGAAAATTTGTGGCAAAAGAGTTCATATTTATTTAAAATATTTATTATTCAATTTTAGGATTTCTTTATAAAATTACCTTAAAAAGTTTAGAAATTCTCCTTAGACTGAAATTGAAGAAATCAATAATTTATTATTTTTTACGTTCAAGTATAAACAAGTTTATTTAGCAGTTGAAGGTACTCGTGTATTATTTAACAGCTCATCCGTAATTTCACTCACTTCTAGAATTTCCTTCCTCCGGCGGCACTTGCCGTGATTTTGTCCGTGGCAACGTGTTAATTTCCCTGGATATTATGAGAGCGGTGCCGGGGCTGCAGAACGCCGGATGGGATCGATATTGCCGGCAATTCAATCAATTGCTTGTAAAATTTCATGGGCCGTTTACGTATGTATATATATCTGCTACCCTGTTAGCCTTGCAGTTTTTACAGGTTGAAAAATCACAATGTTTTTTGTGCCTTTAAAAAAAAATAGAATTTTTATGCGAAAGGTTCGAATTCAACATTCCTACTGGCGTCTAGTCTTTAACAAATACCGATCCGGTAGGATCGACATTTATTTCGTATGTTAACTGCCGAGTATCAGCTCCATCGGATGTCGGGAAGTGGATTGATTTCCGCTTCCAAGATTTGCATTCATTAATTACCGAAAACAAAAGTGAAATTAAAATAGATTGCCCATTTTTAACTACTCCTAATTTTTCCCAAAATATATTAGTATTTGTTTGGCTTCAGCAATAACTGAGGCGTTAATTTATTGGATTTCCATTTATATCCCATCGTTCAGAATCCCTTCAATACTGTGAAATTACACTATATTCAACGTCATCATCGAGTTTATTATATATAAATAATTTATTCTATTTATAGGTACCCATATTTCTCGTATTTGTGATATTTCAACACAAGCCTGCTTAAGCACACTGGATTTTTTTAAAGTTATAAACCAATTTCCTTTATAATATAACAAGTTGGTTCGAGATATTTCTCATTTTCTGCCGATTTCAATACATAAAAAGTCACAGTTTCGTTTAAGGCGATGCACTACATTGTGTAATATTTTGATTCGAGCCGCTATCAAAAACACACCTTACGTAGATGGCGATAAGGCTTAAATTCTCGCTTCACACCATCCACCTGTTTTAATTTATGCAAGAAAAAAACATGGCCAAAAAGTGCCTTTTATTTTATTATTGGATGTTCAGGCACAAATATTTAAATGTTTTCCAATCATTTTATAAATAACTTAATTTGCCACATTATACAATAAAACCATAACCGAAAATGGGTTCGTAAGTAGGAGATTTTGAACTTTAAAGCAGTTTTCATAGGCCTTATACATTATTTTTTCTGGGCTTATAAAAAAACTTATCTAAAAAATACTTGATTATTTCAAAGGCCAAGATGTATTCTACTCGCAGTATTTATTTAAAGCATCTGAAACATTTCTAGGCGACCAAATTTTCAAACCAAAAACACATGATTTTAAATTACTACATAGTGCATCGCCTTAATTATCAGATCCGAATGTTCCCTTTCTTAAGCTCTTTTACCTCAAGTACTCAAAAAATATAGTAAAACTCATTAAACAGTCTATATTTCCATTAATTTTGTGTACAGTACCTACTTAATACTGTTGTATATCCTTAATCGTTTCAAATTCAAATTACACAAAACACGAAGTTTTCAAGTACATTCGATTGTGAAATTGTTTTCAACGTTTCGTTTCGCTTTGCGCCAGCGCACTTTAGTGAACCAGGCGCCGACACTGAAGGGGATTTGTAAATACGTGCGTGGGGGAGCGGGGGGATGCTTACAATCGTCAGGGGAGACGTTTGCATGCAAATCGAATAAAAGAACGATGCTCAGCACGCCCTGGAACTGAAACGGTTCCAGGAACTGTAACGGTTCCCGAACCTGAAACGATTCCCGGAACGGCTAAATTCCCAATTCAGTCACTGGAACCGTTATTGATACTGTGACTGCCGTAGCGAAAAGGCCCGATGATCCAGACAGATTTCCGGAATCATCGGGAATTTCCAACGAATTCGGGAAATGAATATTGGTGTATTTACATTTTCTGGTTTTATTACGCGCTCATTGGCGTATTGAAACTCTATTTGAGTTTTGTTGCATTTATGAGCTTTTTCCACGCATCGTTTGCTGATCAGGGGCCAATTTTGATGCCCTTTGTTAAATATTAACTGGTCAATTAATTTAAATGTTTTCGCATGTGAGCCAAAATGCAACCAATTTGTTTAAAATTGGATTTAATTTCTGGAAAAAATGTGTCTCCGGTTTTTTTGTGTAATTAATTTAGGCATGTCCAATTCATTCGTTACCCGATATACCTAATTGAATAAAAATATGAATGACATTATTTACCATTTTTAGGTGACAGACAAGTTAGTGTTTCATCTGCCCGGAGCTTTTTTTTATTTATTATCATTCCAACTTGCTAAACAATGTATATCGTCAGCCGCTACGTATTGACAACATTTTGTGTAATAAAATGATACATTGTATATATGCATAATAATGATGATGCTCAATCTACAATTAGATCAATGGGTTAAATTAACATACTAGTATAAATATCAGAATAAGCATCATAACAAACAAGTACAAATTAATTATCATGTCAATAGTTTCATAGATGTGGGTAGGGACATTAAAAACTTATAAGTCGTAATGTGAATTCCAGTAAGAAATTTAAGGGCGTCAATCGTCTAATATCTAATAGCCATTTTCTTAGATTATATTTGACCTTAACATTGTAAATGATATTATCTTGATATTAATTTGCATTGGTAGCTTAGTTAATATTTTGGGTATAATGTAGTTGTTCTCTCAACATATTTATTGGTACATGTCGGAATCACCAATTCTTCATTTTGAGTAAATATTTATTTATTTATATATACGCCTAAAAAAGCTTTTACATTATGTTTACTTATGTATATTGTATTATGTTTACGGTCGTTGGAACAATGGCATCATTTTTTTTACGGTTTATTAACTTCAAATTACACATACATATTCAACACATAAACTATACATTCCCTAGAAAATAGAAGAAAAATAATTTATCTAACTTTTTTTAATTCACTCCAAACTAGACTGTTGTGAACTCCTGTACCTACTCGAGCAACTAGGCAAAATATATTATTCTGCAACAATAACTTCAGTAGCAACTACCACATACATGCACATATTTCTCGCTTTCACATACTTTCACAAATTCACCTCAAATATCGACATATTTAAAGAGCGATTGCGTATATTTGTTGTTTTCTTGTAGATATGTTCTGAACCTAAAAAAATGTTATTTTTTTGTTGATGTTTTACAAATGAAAACCTTCTGTTGTAACTGTATTATGCAGTAAATTATGTAAAATATGTATCATGTAGCCCATCAGGGCGTTTAAATTAATAAATAAATAAATATTTTACGGGAATTTTTTAAAACTCTATGAAGTAGAGGAGGAGCTGTAGAAAAGAATGGTTGGGTTACCTGGTTATTAAGATCTGGTCACCAAACATAGCTTAAGGAATTTCAAACAACATTTTTAAATAAAATAGATTTATCTCATCAGAGAGATACCGAAATAATCTTAATATGTGAAAAAGAAAATGAAATAGTCGTATGAACTGTCTCGGTCTCGAGCTAAGTAGCTTTCCGCTCTGTTGCATAGGCCGTGTATCAAATATATAAACATTTTTATAGGTAGTAGACATCGTATTACGTTACTTCTTACCAAGAACGTTATTAAAATGGAGCACCACCCTATTATGATATTTTATTACCGTAATTATATGACAATAGGCATTCATAAAAATATAATATATAACCCAACCTTTGCATTAATAACGTTATTATAATCTGAACACACAGAATGTAAGCTCCGCAATTTTTAGACAAAAGCTTTCATCCGTCTTGTAGGATCAATTTTCACAATGTCTTCTCTATCTCTAGTGAGGGACATATTCGAAACATCTCGAATATTTTCAGTATTAATCGAAATAAAAAAATATTTTATTATAACGTGGATTTCCATATTATTATCCTCTTTATCTTATTCCGGTGTAGATATATTGCGTTAAGGCGATGCCATACGTAGTAATGCAAAATCATGTGTTTTTGGTTTGAAAATTTGGTCGCCTAGAAATGTTTCAGATGCTTTAATTAAATACTGCGAGTTAATTACATCTTGGCCTTTGAAATAATCGAGTATTTTTTAGATAAGTTTTTTTATAAGCCCAGAAAAAAATAATGTAAAGGCCTATGAAAACTGCTTTAAAGTTCAAAATCTCCTACTTACAAACCCATTTTCTGTTATGATTTTATTGTATAATGTGGCAAATTAAGTTATTTATAAAATGATCGAAAAAAAAAAAATATTTATGCCTGAACATCCACAAAATAAAATAAAAGGCACGTTTTGGCCATTTTTTTTCCTTGCAAAAATCAAAACAGGCGGATGGTGTTAAGCGGGAATTTAAACCTTATAGCCATCTACGTAACGGTTGTTATTGATAGCGGCTCAATTTAAAATATTACACGACGTAGTACATCGCCTTAAGTATTCCTCGGGCGTCCCTGTCTTCTTCTACCATTAAAACCACATTCTAAACACTCATGGCACTAATAAGAAAAAACTTTGAAATTTTCAGCAATATCAGTAGACTACTTTTCGAGTTTGCGAGCACAAACTTTCGCAGGCTGAATTTTTATATGTCTTGATTATCGTGTTTCTTTATTTTATAAATTTGTCCTTTCTCTCCATACGTTGAGCTATCGATTATCGATTATTTTTTTTAATTCGAATAATTTCTTGTGCATGTTTTTTGAACGAACTTAAAAAAGTATACATAAAAGTGTACATAATAATAATACATTTCTTTAGTATTACTTCACCCGCCATGCTAGGGACGTCCCTGTGTTATGGCGGGTGAATTTTACAGATTGTATTTATAAATAATTATAATATTTGGTTGATTTGTATAGCGCCGTTTGATTGCAAAATCAACTCAAGGCTCACTAGCAAGCAGGAAGTCGTGAATCCAAATTAATTTGTGTTATTTCACAATTTACTCATCAAAAATAATATGTATTGTATTTGCAGCACGTTCCACAGTGGAAGATATTCTCATTATCGCCCATATTTTTTTAAAGTAAATTTAATAAGGAATTTGAGACACGTCTGAAGGGTGTTTACTGTTTTACCGTCTTACCAATTAGATTCTTACACGCCCGTTCAACGTTGATGTGGTAAAGCCTGCCTTGAGCTAGGCTTAACACTGTTTTAATCAAACGAATTCCATGGTAAAAAGTCAACTTATTCACTGTTCTGACCCTACGCGCCGCGTAATATTTACATCACGTTTTAGTAAATATTTAAAAATAATAATAAATAATATAAGCAGATTCTTTTAAAACTCGATGTCTCGATTATGCCCATCACTATTCATCAGTATCCTCTGCATATTCCCACCACTCATGTGTGTACACTAGATCCACACTTCATGTGAAAACTAAACTCGTAGCTAGCGAGGGTTGTTAAATATCCGATTATTCACCCGAGAGAGTTAACCGGGATAACATCATATTAGGGGTAGTGAATACACTACCAAATTATTAAAATATACGTATATAAATATTATTCGTAATAAATATTGTATTCATACGTTAATATTGGAACGTTGAAACTCCCCCAAGGGGTGGATCACGTTTCCAAACTTTTGATGCTCACATAAACTTCTGACAGGTACAAAACACGGTACGTATTTCATAGCATTTTATTCGGCACTTTAAATAATTATTAAAGCGCTGAGAAAAATACATCTCGAGGCGAGGCGAAGTTATTTTTAGAGGAAATTTGTTTTTTCGAACGTTTATACGTGAAAGTTGATTATTTGCTAAATGGTGCTTATCATATTTCAAAAGAAAACAATTTCTCATATTTACTCCGGTAACGTTGTGTAAAATAAACCTTGTTGGTATTTATGGAGCCCCACTTGTACATGGTGCGGCAAAACAGACAGTGTAAAAACAGACTTGAAAACAGTTTTGAAGAGCTATTTAAAAAAACGGCCAACTTACAGAATAGGGTTAATTTGAATTTTATTCGGTACATCATGCCGTTTTATGTATCAAGTCCTGAAGATGACATCAGAAAGATGATCGCCTCCAGCAGCGATACATTGATGAAGGCGATTTTTGATGTTTTCGGCCGCATTTTGACACATTTCGACGGGTATAGCGGCAATTTCCTCCCTAATTCGACCCTTGAGTTCTTCCAAGGTGTGAGGCCGATGTTTAAAAACAATTTCCTTCAGGTAGACTCAATATACTCAAATTCACCCCCACCACACAACACTGGGATGTACAGGCCCTTTAAAACTGCACTGTCATTTTTGCTGCACCTTTATTTGTAAAAAAAAGTCGAAAACATTCGAATAAGACGGTGGAGCTAGTTTCTTGTGTAAAAAAGTTAAACAAAATTGATGTTTATTTTAAACTGTTTTTGTTTCTACTGTTTGACCGGATGCGACGAGCAACGAAGTTAAACTATAAATTCTTATCTAGCAAAGGATTAAACCCGCTACCATATTAGGGCCACCATATTATCCATATTAGGGCCACTCTTTTTCAAATGTATATTTATTTTATTTTATTTGGTACAATATTTTTTACATTTTAAGTTTTCCAGTAATGTAGGCCTCACTGGGTGGCTTGCCCGTGATGAGGCCTTCGTATATAAATATATTTTTTATTTATTAATTTATATAAATGATCTATTTCGATTAAACCTAAATGGCGACATTTTCTTATATGCAGATGATACTGTTATATTATACTTTGGCAAAAACTGGATCTTGACTGGATCATAAACAACTGGCCAATTAAAAATATATTAAAAATGAATATAAAAAAAAACAATTTACATGATTTTAAGATCACCAAAAAGAAGAACGCCATCTCATAAACCATTGCAAACAGAAGGAAAAAAACCTACAAATTTCTGATGGTGAAAAATATCTGGGTCTACGAATCGATAAAAAATTATCATTACATGCAAAAACTTTAAAACAAAAATATGCCACTAACTGGTGTATTTGGTAGAATAGCTCATCTTTTACCAACACAAGTAAAGAGGGGATCATACCTTAGGTAAATCCAGTCCCATCAAATTATTTAATTGAAATACGGGGAAACACATACATTACATATTTAAACGACCTACAAATAATACAAAATTAGGTTATAAAAAACTTTATAATTATAACCCTGATACCACCACCAAAAAAGTGTCCTAAGGAACGAAATTATTGAAAATCAGGAAACTGTACGAATATAACATGTGCTTATTAATCCACAGAATCCAAAATGGATTTATACACACGAACATAATATTTATAAAAACATCAGAACTACATGAACACTACACAAAACAACATAATAAACTATATACACACATTCAGCAAATACTGAAAGTGGTAAAAGAAACATAGGCCACGAGGGTGTACACATATTTATTTATTTATTCTTGGCTAATTTATATAGCGCCGCTTTTGTGAGACATCACCTCAGGGGCGCTTATCTCCTTCCCAATAGCTTGACATCAGTAAATAGAATGGATATATACAAGAAAAAACTGTTTGATCTTAAGATCAGCGAGCTAAATTAAAATTTACTTATGTAGGTAGGAAACATTAATATTTAGATTTTTTATTTTGAATGTGTACTTTTAAAGTGTGTATATTTCTTTGAATGTAAAATAAAAAAAATAAAAAATATATAATTCTCTTGGTTTTCGCGCGACGGTTTGAACCGCTGCGCTGGACCAGCTAACCTCCTGTTAATAATTTGAATTGTTAATAAGGATTTTGGGTAGGTACCAGAATATCAACTAACCGAAGCGTAAATCTTTAAGTTCCATTCTCAATCTGAACCATATAAGTCTCAAATGCTTAAAGCACCGTAGTAAGCGGTAAATAAAAGAAGAAAATTACTGAAACTGGTTTGAAAGGGATATATGTAAATACGAATGTTAGAGGGAGCGCGCTAATATTAATAAAAACTAATATAATTAATATTCGTAGACGACTATTGTGAAAATATTAAATAAAATAAAACAACATATTTAAAAAAGAGCAAAAAAATCTTTCGACAAATGTAACTAATATCGTTTAAGTAAACACTGTGAAGTTTTCATACCAATGACATGCTGAATAACCGAACCATATTATGCATTTTGTAATAATTTTTTTAGCATAATTTTGGATTTTCTATCCAGGGAATTTCAAATGCTTTTTAAACTGAGTTAATGTATATTTTTTTTTTGCAGGAGATAATAAAAGCAAGAAGAAACCACATGAATATAGTAGTTATAAATAAAATAAAATACAGTGGAACGATTAATGAAAACAACAATATTATTATTAACGTTTTTCCCAAGTAAATAAATAGATTAATTTTAAGAGAGTAATTACACTATCTTTTTTAAAAAAAAATTATTCTTCAGTGCCAAAACAGTTTTTCAGTAGGTCATCTTCACAATATTATTAATAATAGATAACAAGTTAAAATTTAACACTAACTTTGAAATTTTAAGTAAAAAAATGGCGAAAAAGGTTAATTTCTTAAGTAGGATAAAAGGAAAATTGGACATTAAAACAAGGATTTTGGTCTACAATACCACTGTAGCATCCCATCTAAATTATTGTACAAGTGTAATATTTCTAAGTAACAAAACCCAAATTAAGAGAATGGAAGTAATCCAGAACAGAGGCATGAGGTCAATACTGTGTTGTAGCAGGTACACCAGAATAAAAACCATGCAACGTCAACTCAATATTTTAAGTGTGTGGCAACGATTAGTTTATAATACCTTAGTGTTTATTTATAAGCTAAAAAATAAAATGTTACCTGACTATACGTCAAAGAATGTTAGAATTAATAATGCAGTTCATTTATATCCTACGAGAAACTGCAACGATTTTAGGCTTCCTAAAACACACTTATCAGAAACACAAAACAATATTTATTATAAAGGTTTTAAAATGTTCAATGAACTCCCGGTAATTGTTAAGGAAGCTAAAAGTCTTGCAATTTTTCGTAGATTATGTCGCAATGTTGTGAAATCTAAATTTTAGTATGTAAGAAGTAAATAATATTGTAGTAGTCACAGAAAATAATATATTAGGTAAAAGATGTAAACTCTTATAACTAAATAAAATATACATTAAAAAAAATAAAAAAAATTATAAATCAAAATCACACATACGACGAGAATCCACAATCTTACCTTATCTTATCGGGTTCTTAAAAGGCGAAGCTTAATGCTAAATCACTATTTTGATTAATCTTTATAACGAATTCGTGTACATTATGAATACCAAAAATATGCTTTCCTATAAGGTAAGAAGATAAGGTTTTTCTATTGTTTCGCTTGAGTAGAATACAAATTTAAAAAAAAATTACTCAATAAAAAATATAAATGTAAACTACTAAAAAAAATTTTTTTCAATAGAAATGTATGAACGCGTAAAGGAAACAACTTTAAAAAATACAGTATTATAGCTAAGATTATCTGTGACAGTTTCACTTGATTAACTTTTTTGCTGTCTTATGAAATTATTTACAAAATAATTTATATTGTGTTTGAAATCGAACGTTTCTAGACTCCGTTTGTAAAGCGATTTTAATGCCTATTACCTACAATATAAGGCATACCAAGAATATACACATTTTTGGCTTGTATAGGGTTTTCCAATAAGAGGTGTTATTTTAATATGTATATAAATTAAATTTTTATTTATTTTATATACATAAACACTCACTTGCCACAAACTACACATCACTTTTTATCACTTATCACTTTCTTATCACTTCTTTTTTTTATTATGTATATAAATTCTATATCCTATTATTTAAAATCCTAAATAATGGTCTGGACTCACCAGAACTTACCAATTTAATAAATTTTCATATTCCGTCTAGATCAACTCGACAATCTGATTTATTTTATCCACCCTCGTGTAGAACAAACATTCGAAAAAATTCCCCAATTCCTCGTATATGTGCACAATATAATAACAAATTTTACAGCATTGACATTTTTGGTAATAACCTAAAGAAATATCGATATGAAGTAATACGTACGATCGATTATTAATATGAGAGTATGGAATGTATCGGCAGCATCTCCTATCCTCTTCCTATTTTCCTCTTCCTATCCTCTTCCTATTTTCCTCTTCCTTTCCCCTTCCTTTAACACTAAATTAATTTTAAGAAACTAAAACTTCATTTGTAATGCACTGTAACATAAGAAACTTCTGTGGCTTGACTATTTATGTATATTTATATCTATCACTGCATATTATATAAAAGCTGTTTGTTTCTTACAAATAAATAAATAAATAAATTAAAAATGACAGCTTCAAAAGTAACATCTACCGAAATAGCGGGCTATTCAAAATAACACCTCTTATTGGAAAACACATTAGCTTCCTCTAAACACACATCTAATACAGATACACCTTCCCTTTCTACCCCGTTGGTTAAACAATACACGATTGGTATAGCGTGTCTTCACGCACGTGTGCCAAAAGGGGGCCCCCTTCATTGTTATTATCGCTTGTGGATTTAATTAAGACCGTAAATTAAGCGGTGAGCGGAACCCGGTGTAGCAGAACTTGTGTGGTTAGAATTTTCTTTGTATGTTTACCTGGCAGATGGGAGGCTGCGTAAGATAAAACTATTATAATATTTAAGACTGATTGATTGAAAGAAGGCAAGGCTCCAAAGTTATTGTTGTGTTTGGTGTCTACCAGCATCCCTAAAGATGACATAGACATAGAGATTTTTTCCCTCAGAGCTTCCTGTGTAGAGCTGATGTAAAAAAATACCCATTCATACTTTCTCATTATATTCGAATTTAAAAGCCGTGTAACTTTGTTCCATTCTTTTTTTAGAACCAGACCGGTTTCACGCTGCTAAAGGCCGTTTTATATAAATTTTTTTTTTTTGAAACAAACATTGACTGCCAATGTAAATTAGAGTTAGTATTTTAATTCGACATTGTCAATTTATTAGTATCTTTAACTTTTACGATGCCGTTTGACTTTCAGGAATTTCAATTCATAGACATATGCACCAGCGTTGCACGAGTACATCGATTTATTATTTATTGCATTTTCAATATCGGTCTGGCTATCAACGGCGCGACCGTGCTGGAGAAATCGGTATAAAATAATCGGTATTTACACCTATCGATCCGATATTGTAAAGTTATCGATTTCGCTGAGCTAGACCGCAGAATCTTCTAAATAATTGCTTTCACGTACATGTTATCTACTGTGGGTACAAATTTAAGAAGAATTACTCTATGCTTTGAAAATCTGTGAACATGAAAGACTATGGATTAATAACTACATAGTGACATAACATATTCTAGATACCACAACGACACATAAATAATGTTCTAGCAAGTTTATAAAATAGCTCACTCGAAACCGTTTCCATTGGATACATTCACAATATTTGTCTGGAACGAAATATTTCAGTGGTTCAAATATACAGAGATACTTAACTCGTACGTTCACTTCAAAATACGTCTCCTCAGAGCACTTTGCATTTTCCATTTTCGCAACCAATTTTCCAGCGTTGCGGCATGTAAAGGACTGCACTGGAATAAGACCCGAGGCATTATGACTGAGTACATAACCTTTTCACTAAACAATTTTGCTATACATGCAAACGTTTTAAAATATTTAAAAATTCTAAATATTATTGTAAGGAAAAAACTATGTTGAATAACCGCATTGAATTGGGTAATGTGTATCAAAACACGAAGAACACCATCTACCGAGTTTTAAATCATTGATATCAAGTGATATACACAATATATCGTTCTATCTTTGTATTTTGGGTAGCAACAACCTTAGGTTCATCAAACTTTTTTTGTTTTGTTTTTGGACAATTCTAGGTATCAACTTATATTGATATTCCATTTATTTCAATAATTTTTGAAGATTATACACATCAATATTTGTACAGTAGAATGATTTGAGAAAAACCTCAAATTATAATATTTATTCATTGAAGAAAATGTTTAATCATTTTAAGACGCAGGGCACATAAAATAAAAAAAAGGTAACAGTCTGAACTTGGAACTTGGTCTTACTGGGACAACGCTTTATTTCTCTATTTCTGCACTATATTCACTTATTTTTTGGGTGCTATCTTTGTGTGATTACTGTTTTATCGTTTCCTTAATTTTTTCTGGAATGAATATAATTTATTTCAGTAATTCTTAGAATATGATTTATCTACAAAAAATATTGAAAATTAATCAGATTTCTATGGCTTGGTGGTTAAGAGCTTTGTACCGGTAAGACCGTTACCTTTTCTGTTTTCTGTCTTATCAAGTTTCGTTAAGATTTATTAACATTATCTTGTTGTTAAAATGAATAAATATTATTTTGAGATGAATATGCATGTTTGCAGCCGAATGTGGGTCATATACTTAAGGATCGCATGCAAATGCACTTATCAATTCAAACTACGGACTGCCAAAACATTACTAGAAAACCCAAAAAGAAAGTCAATTCTGTTTTTTGTCCACTTCGAAACTAAACATATTAAACTAGCTTGACTGCCGAGATTCAATACACATTTTCTCATATTAAAATGTGGAACAAATAATACGATGGCCCCATATTTTTTTTGAGTAAAATTGACATCTATCGCACCGCTCCATTATTGCTCACGATTGAAATGATATTGTGAACTGAAGGTCGCATTAAGGTTGAAATTCTAGATATAACAAAAAAATATGCATATTTTACTACACAACAGCTCACCGTCCGGAAGTTTAGCTGCTAAAAAAATAGATTGTCCCCTTAATAGTTATTACTCCATTGGTAACCCATTCCTCTCGGAATGCTATTGTCGTAGTTCACAACGACTTGTTCAAGATACCACATAGCAGAACAGTTGATCTAGCACAGAATCGTGTGACGAGAGGAATCGAGCCATTGAGTGAAATTTCTAAAAAAGTAGATATATTTAATTACTCTTAAATTTTTTTCGTATAAATATTGAGAAAATTTTTCTGTACATATCATCTCAAATGTTAAGAATATGAAAATATCAAATATTGTAGTGTGATATGCCAGTAATTCTAACTTAAAAAAATAAAAAAAGAATTTTTTTAAGTTTCGTGCATAATAACACTGTTTTATTAAATCTTTTAGTTTTATAACTGTTTACCACGTTCGAACATAAAGCTCTCTAAAAATCAGTTAATTCAAGCGCATTACAAAACACTGGTTGTATTAAGAAATCACATCCAGCTGTCAAACGAATTCTGGCTCCGTCCCGCAAATCAAATAGCGCGAGCTCTGAGCAATAATAAAACTGATTAGTTCCTCGTGATCGCACACTGACTTTCCATTAGAGCGACAAGTAATCTAAAGATTTCTTCTTTATCGCGGGCATTCAGGGGCCACAAAAGAGTCTGGAATGTTCAGTGTTCAGCGTACCCACTTGGCTGTTGCAGTTCCCTTTCAAAGAGGTTAAGGCTCGCGCTACTTGTGAAGCACTCTGCCGTCGTCAAAGCAACGGGAAAATAACGCGAGAGGAAGTGTTTCATTCGTGTTAGAAAATTCTAGATGAGGCATTAAAATTCTTATAAGAATTCCTCTATTTTAACAAACGGATTGCAATGTTATGCAGTATCAAAATTGAGGTTAAAAGAAGTTTGAGAAATCAAAAGGTTTGTGCGAGGACAAATGCTTTCGGTGTTATATCCTCAGACGTTTGTTAAAATATTTAAAAAAAAACTGTGCTCTGTTCTTGTCAAAACTATTTTTTTTTGTACAATATTTTAGATTTCTTAGTATAATTTAGTAATGTTGGCCTCACTGGGTGGCTTGCCCGTGCTGAGGCCTACATTATTATGGTTTTATTGGTTACACCTTTGATCAAAATCTTTCTTAGTATAAAAGAATGACTACCCACAACACACATTTTTAAGTATAGAAAACGCGGTAATAATAATCATATTAAACTTCGCTGCAAATATATTTGCTGATAAGATTCAAATTACACGACTTCAAAGATTGATTGGTTGAAATTTTTAGAACATAGTTGTCAGGTGAGAATGCTTTGTTTGCTCTAGCGGTATTGTAAAGGAAGCTAATTTGTCGTTGGGAAAAACACGAATCTATTTACTCACTCAATTCTGTACTCAAGAGCTTGGCTGTAGAGTGATTTGCCGGGTTGTTCATTTCTTCCCCCCTAAAATATGAATCTTTTGAAGGCCTAGTTTTGCTTCTTACTTTGCTTGCTTTACCCATTATCTTTCCAAGACCCTGGTTGACTTCTTACTTTCCTTTCAATACCCCTTATCTTTCCAAAACCCACGTTGACTTCTTACTCCCCTTACGTTACCCCTTCCTTTTCTTCTTAGACCCAGGTTCACCTCTTACTTTCCTTATTTTACCTCCCATACGGTCAAAATACACGGAGCCGAAAGACAAAACTAAGACGACAGGCTGTACATAACACTAGCCGCGCAAAATGGGATGATACTTGAGCTCATGTTTTTACGTCGGTATGTGCTGCAATCCTTTTATTTAGTTTATCTCATCGTCAAAGTAAAAAAAGTAAGGCCTCGTTGCCAATCTTCGCACAAAGCGGCGAACTAAGACTGCGAGTAGAAGCCAGCCCCACTTCTCCGCGACCCACACAAAGCTTCTGCTCTTCTGTGCCCACGAGGTGTGAATCCTCTCAACAGTCAGTTTCAAACATCTCATATTTTTCATCGTTAGAATTAATTGACGTTTTTTAAATACATAAATGAACTGAGCTTATTTATAAAGCATTAAAAATAAACTTTTTACTGAAATGAGCAGAAATATTCAGAACTGTGGCACTTGACTTTTCTGCATAGATTTGCACATCGTACGGTAACTACATGGAAGTGTTCATAATATTTCTTTCAGTGCTTTATATTGCTGATGGCTTATGCTTCTATATATGTTATCTCAGGTTATACTGCTTATATTAACTTCCATTTATTATTTAATTACCTATTTTATCTTAAGTTTTCCATATCCATTTATAATATTGCTATACCTGTAGGATAACCTACACTTTCTATTATGTCTTATCATTTTAAAATGTATACAAATTTATAATTTATATTTTAGTTATAGTTATGAATGTATCAAATAATATGTAAATACTCATTCATGTATCCAATACGTCTGTTTCGACACAGGTATATCCTAGTGAGACAGATATCGAAAAATACCTGTAAAACAACTTTAAATTGATAATATTTTTTTTAAATACCAAACATTCTGGCTACAATAGGACTCTATGTCCCGGGTAACCGGGCAGCCAACATCGGCTTATAAGTGTTCTCACGTGCAGAACTAACTTACCGATGCTGATGCCCCTGGGAAGATTTACTAGGTTAATTAATTGCCTAGGCAAATATGGATATTTTCCACGTTTCCTTCAACAAATTTATTCGTATAACTTTTAATTATTTGAACCGATGTGTAATTTTGCTTTTTTTACACTTTTTATGCTATATATTTTATGTAACTATATTTTTGTAATTTTTTAATCGCTTTAACAATGTATTAGTTTTTTTACCTTTTTTAAATAGATAAATTACCTATTTACCAAAACACCGGTATAAATATCCGTCTCAGAACAGACATTGTCTAAATGCGGATGACGTATATTATTTTTACTAGGAGAAGGAAAAAAATAATAATTAACGCCCGGGTTGACAGTGATGGAAATAAAATAAAATCTGAAATTATAAATTATGTAAGTTTTTTCTTGTCCACATTGGGATTCGAATTCCTGCGCAGCCAGCCAGAGTATACCGCTCAGCCACGGAGGTCACTACCTACTAATACGTAGGTACAATTTTTGTAAGAAATCCGTTATTTGCTGGTAATCCACGAGGTTTCGCTAGAATTCCCACCAAATTATTTTATGTTTCATCCCTATTTTCTCTCCCATTTCCGCCCCATTGATTTTAACGCCTGTGTTCATTATGTCTTGTTAATACTAAAGGACTGAGAGCCTTCAACCTTCCTGACTTCTCCCTACCTCGCTACCTTTTCGAATTCATCCACCTCTACTATATTCTAGCTTCAGGATTCGTTAAGAGAGTTAATTTAATTATAGACGTTTCTAGAGTTTAATGTTAATAACGTTATTTTAAGATTATAAAAAACATATTTCTTTTTTGGGGTATCGAGTAGAATCACCCTGGTGAAGAGACCAAAATTCATAGTAAAAACATTGCTGGAAACATCCTTAGCCGTATTTAGTAACCAGATTTGAATAGCCAGATACTTCAATATCTTTGTTTTCTTTATCTCCTCCTCTCCCTACTTGTTTCAGCCTCAAAAGATAACCGATTGTGTTGTTTACATAAAATAGCTTCATCGAAAAATATGTTTATTTAATTTAACTTCCACTTTCAAAACTATTCAGTTCAAACTCAAACTATTCTTAAATTTTATAAGATTTTCGCCAAAAACTTTACTTTCAAAATGTCCACATCAAAGTTATTTTTCCGCTTGAATTGCCGAATATTTATTTATCAACATTTTTTAAATGTTGGACGTTTCACTTGGACCGCTTCCATTCTCGACTACGCAGATTAAGCAAAAAAATCTTCACCGATTGTTTTTTTAACTAGCTCATTTGCAATTCCCCGGCAGTCTCCATTAAAACATATTTTTGTTACATATTTCCCCCGGGGCGTCGGGCGTCGGGCGTCGGGACGCGCGCAGCCCGTCCCGCATAACTTTCTTTATAATTATCATTTCCGTCATCCTTGTCACGAATTTACTGGTCATAATGCAATTATTTTTAATAATTATAAACCAAGCTAGGATTATTTCTTCTTTCGGTTTTCTTTGATTTTGTTTTCAAAATCTTCATTTGCATCTCACTACTATAACATTTCTACCAATATTTCTCCCATTCATTCGTTACCTCGCAGGAATATATAGAGGATTTTTTTAGAATTTTTTAAAAACTTTTCCAGATTGTAAATATGTAACCAAACAATATTTTAATTGTATCGTCTTTATAAGCTCAAATATTGCTCGTTCAATGACGGAGGATTTAGCCAGCCATGGTTTTAACAAGGATGGGAATCCGAAGCTTTGGATCGCTCTACCAAATAATCGATCAATATAACACAGCTTTTAGTCTCTGTCCTGGCATAAACTTATTGCTTTCTTAACCCTTTCTGAACATAGCGTCCTAGCCTACAATATTTGTATGGCGTTGTATGATTTGGGAGGCGGGTATGGGTAACCCGGGAACCATACATTAGATAACAATCGACAACAATTTTATGGATGATGTGACACCACAATGAAATGACATTTTTTAAATTAACAATAAATGTTGATAAATGTACTTTGATTTCCCTCTTTTCCATAGTGGTTGACAGTTCCCACGTGATTCAATTCGACAAGTGATTGCCCACTTTAGTGATTCGATAAAAATGTTAATAAGATATCCTGAATATGGTACACACTTATTTATTTTGTTTTATAATCATTATAGTAGGTAAAATATAAGAAATACCGACAAAATTTAAAAATTTCGTCCTGCTTCACATTTCTGATTTCACTTTTCAACAACGTGGCTGTTTTTGCCGAAATGGCAGTTAGATTCCCATTGAACTAATAGAGATATCTAGATATTTCGGTGAAATATTTACATACGTTAGTGAGCATAGGACAAACTAAATGAAATGGAACACTCACGAATAGCCGCTTATCACAGCGTATGGGTCATACTTTATTTGAATTAGGAAGTAAATCATTCGATTTTAAGAATTAATTTGTTTTATTTTGTTTCTTCAAAAGGTTACTGTTCTTCATCGTCTCCATATATTCTAGCCATCTAGCGAAAGAAATCTAAATTGTCGAAATTAAACGGGGATACATGGATAGGTATCTAATCCGGGCTTCATCTTAAACTTGAAATAATTCACAGCTAATGACTTCCCTGGCTCCAAGGCGATGTTTATTTCCTCCACTGGATACTCTGTTATCACGTGATTGCAGGAAGTAACTTAATTGTTCAGGCCTATGTTAAAAATTGTTAGGGTATTTTATGAGACATTTTTCCCTATGTTTTAGGCGTAAAAATATACAGCCCCATATTTTTTTATCCGATTCGGACATAAATTAGAGAAAATAAAAAACCTCTGCGGGTACAATGCGGGGTACCGCTACCCCGGAAACTATTTATTTAAATCTGAACCCCGGATTCCTACTCACCCCTTATATCTTTTCCTTCCCAGAAAATCCTCTATTTCTTTTTTTTTAAAGAAAGACGAACATTCCCGGGTTACGAATAACCTGACAATATTTGAAAATCTCCTACTACCACTACAGTAAGTGGAAAATATTGCTTGTGTTGTGATGGAGGATTTAGCCAGCCGGGGAATTGAACACACTACGCCTGGGTGGGACCCAAACGCGAATCCAACTCACCAACTGACCTTTCATTAAAATTGCAAAATCTTTTTCAGTCAGTTAAATACTTACACACTTTACTCTATTTGGCCTTACGTAAAGCTGTATCCATTAAATTTATGTGGAAACGTGTTGATACATTTTATGATTTTTAATCGGATGATTAATAATAGGAAAGCTGTAGATAAAAGAAAACCTGACCTGAGTCTGCATTTGGAAATATTTAATAAATTATATGAAATATTAAATAATCACTTTTTGGTGATTTTTTCTGAATACCATTATTCTAAGAATACTTTTATAAGTTTATAGATATCAGACTCATAAAGCGAATGGCAACCTTATCTAACCTTACTCTGCATTTGTAACATAAAGTTTCTTCAGAAACGTAATAATATACAGTAAGGGTGGAATAGTTAACCTAAGTTGTTTGATAGTTTTACTATCATCTTGACGATCGACCACTTGAAATTACTTCAACTAAGTTTCACGACCATATCTATAAATGCGTAAATTTACGGTTGTCCCTTTCTGTTATTATTTATATCACAAAACATTTCGTAACACTGGCTTTATAGTGTTTAACCATGTTTAACCCCGTTTTACCATGTTTTATCGTGTTTTACCATGTTTCACCCCGTTTTACCACGTTTTACCTGGTTTTTGCCATATTATCCACGTGTTACCGTGTTTTTACTATGTTAAACCATATTTAAACGTGTTTTAATAGCATATTTTGCAGTAACCCCGTAGTCTTATATATTGAAACTTTACAGTTCGCACATCAACTTCTTTCATAAATCAGATTTGTTCATGTGCCTTACTTCATATAAATATGATAATATTCTCCTCGTCCCCCTTTTCTGGTCCAAACATCGCCAAACTAAAACAGTTTAAATGCAAATAAACTGTTTTTGCTAGCACACGTAGTAGTTACCATTCTTTTTTATCTCCATTCTTTCAGTCTTTGTGAAAAAGCTTTCTCTGAGAAGCTTCGCCTGTAAGCTTCCAGCTAGCAGGCTGATAGAGAAGTAGAGGCATTTGTTCAAACTGCCACATATTCAGAGTCCGTATAACAGTTTTTCAAGCCCCTTTACAGTAAGTAGCATATTATATTTGATCTCACTTGTCAAGGCCGTTCATAATGAGATGTGAAGCACTACTCTGGCCCGTGAGTGTGCCCTATGTTTTCCAAAGTACGAGTTCTACGTCAGTTTTTAGTGCCTCTTGCTCTCTGTGCTTGCTTATTATGCTTCTCTTGTTGTAATTACATAAATGCAGTCTATGTTTTAATGTTCTATGGATTCAAAAGGGTATTGCGGAGTGATTTCTTGTGTGCAAGCACAGAGTGTATGTTCTATGAAAGTAAAGAGAGAATTATTGTGTACTTCATTGTATCTTAACATACTATTTGTAAAGAAGTATGTTTTAAGCTTTTATCTATTCGAAGAACGAAGAGATCTCAGATATGCATTTAAATTGAATGATTTGAAAGCTAATACTACAAACTCCCCTAACTTAATAATGGTAGTATTTTAGGCTTGAAAAAACGCTTTTTCACTTTTCCTTCATGAGAATATTGATAGTTTACGAAATTATTGTTTCAAATCGTTTATTTTTATTATTTTTGACGTATTTCATTCTGCCTCCTAAAGTTATAAGTTTGCTTAGAATAATCATTTAAATGTTTTCAATGCCACAAAAACATTTTTGCTGGATTTATGTTTATGGCCCTCAATAATTCAACCCTTTAACACTCCGTAATAAATTATAAAACGTATTAACAGACCATGTGAACACAATTTTACAATTTTTGGCTGAACACTTTCATTTCCTTCGACCTTGAATCGGCATTGTTACGAGGCAAAAATAATAATGTGTTTACTCTGTTGTGATATGATGGACGACGGGCCCTATAAAATAATATATCATACTAGGGTGCCATAAAAGCAAGGTGGCGGCGTCTGTACTAGGATATTGTGTTCGCGCACTACGGGTGAAGTATTTTATAGTTTCCTGCGCGGCCGCTATGTGCACACAAATATATTTTACAGACCTGCAGGCGATATCCGAACATTTTATGACCTCCGGGGAAGAAGCTGCTGCAAATGTTTGGCAGCAAATAAAATAGACGTAAATGATCCTCGATTCGAATAAATTCTAGCAACTCAGCGTGAATCCTGTGCAATATACGATTGCACCAAATACGGTTTCATGTTTCATGTTTCATGCTCCCTTATCAGGCACAAGAGCTCCTCTTTTCTGATAAGGTATACATGACCAATTATGAACCTTAATATTATATTTTGCAAAATATGTATGTATTAATGTAACCCATATGATGTATATTAAAATAATAAAAAAAAATAAAATAAAAATTTGGGTATAGAAATTAATGACTCTCTCGTTATTGATTCAATACAAAATTTCTGAGCTTTTAAATAGCAAAAAGTATTAAATTATTTTGTTTTGTCGCAAAAAATCACTTTATGGCTTAACATTATTTTGTTTTGAAGCACTTTATTATGTTACACTCTTTTTAAATTTCGAGAAGAAGCTTAAGATAACCGAAACTTGTTGAGAAAATGAATACATTCTGATAAAGTGGTTCAAAACAAAATCTATTTCATTTAAACTTTAAATTATTTTACAATAGTGTCTCTTTTACGACAAACTTTGTCTCTGGTAGCTTTTAACGGACCTAACTTAACGATCACACGATTAAAATAAATGGTCAACTTTATATAGCGCCATTATTTAGTGTTTCAATCACATCAGGGGTGCTTTAACATTTTCTGAATAAGTATGTTTTGAATTGACTCTCTTTTTAAGTTTTCGAAAAACCATTTTCCCCTCAATGTAGAGAGGTTGAACCGCCACATATTTCTGTCTCGGCACACGCTCCTAGCTTCATTCAAATTCACGACTCGTTTTTGAAGTTTTTCATTAATTCGATCGTGCCATGTTTTCCCGGATTTCTTCTTACAATTACTTGCGAGTCGTATATTATTCTCCTGGTGCTTCTAGTCCACCTATTTTGTCCAATCATATAAGAAGCGATTATAATTATCATTCTTGCATTCTTTTCGGATCTCCACATTGCATCGTTATGCGATATTTTGTTGTATTTCTTGAAGTGTAACTTTGATAGGTCACGCTTTTGAGGGGTTCAAATTATATTCTGTTTCAAAATGAGCCCATTATCCGACGGACTTCAAAGGAATGCTCGAAACTTGCCTCGTGTCTAGCGGATGAAGCAACATAATTATTTAATTGACGAATTATCTTGTCAGATGCTCCCCGCTACCAGGAGCACAGCTTGTACCGGGGATGAGGGATGTTGACTCTCCGGAGTCCCCAATCACTTCTCAATTCATGTTAGATATCGCTAACGACCCATTATGAGGAACGTATGAGGCGGATCGCGACATTCGTTCCGTTCTGCGCGGCAGTTACCGCCTCCAGTTTTGCGATTCAAATCGTATAGGAGACCGTTTGCCATTTGTACTTACGCTCTTGTAGGTTATGCGCTCATGGTAAAGTCATTAATGTGAATTACCTCATGCTATTAAGATTGCTTTTATACAATTTCCTGCATAGGGACTTTGGCGTGTATGCAGAAAACGTTAATATTTGCAAAACTATTTTGTAACTGTTGAATGTTGTTAAAAATTGGTAGTATTGTTTTGAGATTTTGTGATATTTTCTAGCATCGATCTTTACAAATACTTTGTTTAATGACCATTTCTTTCTTCTTCGTACGATTTTATTTCTTTTAAATTTACATTACTGAATTAAAATTACATTTACTTAACCAGTATGTGTTAAACATACACTATACATAGTTAAATAATAATATGATTTTACTAATTTTCAATGATCAATTAAAAAGTATATTTTTAATGTGAATACCGCACAAGAGGTCCAACTGGTCCAAACCGACTGGAGCAAGTGAGACTATGACATCTCTAATTGGGGTATATTTTGAGGCTGAAGGTAGTGGGGAGGGGAAAGAGGTGGGGGAGAGGAAGGTGTGGGAGTACCTGGCTACTTAGATCTGGTCACCAAACACGGCTAAAGTCATTCTAAGCAACGTTTCAATTCTGAATTGTGGTCACCAGGACGATACTGAGAGTATCTTTCACTCTGGAACGTGTCGCAAGTATAATATATATTATTTTAAATTATGATTATTTTATTTTATCATTATTTTAACAGTACCACTACTTGTTTTAAGGTGTGAAATGGTACAATATATTTCTGTCCAAAAACAAAATTAAGGTAACATAAACTTTGAAAATGAACAAAAAGAAAATTAATTCCCTGAAATTGGATAACGAAACTATAAAAAAACGTCGGCTATTGTTATAATACTTTTTATAGTTATTTCGACTTTATGTCCGGGTTAAATCTTCCCCACAGGAAAAATTAAATCCTTCCACACACTTTTCCACAAATGATCAATTAGTCAATCCACAAGTGCGTTATATAAGCATAATAAGTACAAAACAATACAAGAACAAGACGTCAACTCACCAGAGATCAAATGGGAAAATAATTCACCGACTCCAGATATTTTCATATCAGAGGGTTCAGCTCGGTAGAACTCCTAACTGGACCTATAAATCCTACTGATCCCTCAATATAAATATTTTAAAAATCTCTCGTAATCTTACATGTATTTAATATGACGGATTTTTTTTATTTATTTTTATTGTGAAAAACAGTTTACATATATAACCAATTACATTCTACAATTTGTAGTTAAGAGCTTAATTATAATAACATTAATTATATAATTTACATTAATAATGACAGGTGCTAAAGAATACCATTATTTCGCTCTTGAAATGATTGAGATTCGATTGAAAAATGTCAATTTCGGAAGAAAGGTTTAATAGAGAGGTCATTCTCCCCAGAGGCATGATCATTGGTAGGTTGGTCCTGCCTCTAGGAAAAATAAACAGCCTGTGTTGCCTCGCTCTGGTGAAGTTATCGGGGACATAAAGTGACATTTTTTTCAGAACATCAGGATTGCAAATCTGCCCGTTAAGCAGCTTGTGTGCTACTAATACCATTGCAATTTTTCTCCTAACGTCAAGACGATTTTGCATTTTGCATTTTTATATATAAATTCTTTGATAGATCTAATACGCCTAAATTTTGAATAAGAAAGCTAGGTATAATGCCAGTAGCCGAAATAACAAATGGTAATATTTTAATCGTCTGAGAATGCCAAATTCTTTTTATGTCATTTCCTAAATCAGTGTATTTTCTTATTTTTTCATAACAGATTTATATAATATTATAATTATTATTGTTATAATACTTGTTATAATTGTGTTTCTAGTTAATTTGGAGACTGAATAATGTAATATGAAATATATAATAATGAATTATGTTTGTATCTAATTTAAAAGTTGAATTATGTTAATTTGTCTGTTGAATTACGTTTGTAGTTTTTTTCAAAAGACTTTGAATACTGTTCACACAATCACCTTTTAAACATTATTTTCTTTTTGTAAATACTTACTCTTCCCACAAACATGAGCTCCTGGAGCTCACTTTATGGAGTAGTAGAATAATTAGGAAAAAAATCTTTTATTATTTTGTAATAAATAAATAAAAGAGATAAATTAAAGAATTATGAATTAACACAAATTCATCAAATAAAATTTACTTTTGCATGCATAAAATTTACTTTTCATTTTTTTTTCCGAGCGGCGCGGCATAACAAATGATTGATTGATTCTATATCTCGGAATAAAAAAAGTGCCTGCGCGCCCGTGTAAAATCGTCGGGAGCAAAATTTTTTTTTATCAGGAATACAGGATATGACCGTTCAGACAGTTACACGCTGTTATCAGCAAAGCAGTTTTCGTTCTATCTGTGATTAATACCCAGCAAAGCAGGCAGAAAGGCTGATGAATATAACCGGGATAATACCACGTACAAGTCTCTTAAGATTTAAGTATCTCGGAAAATTATTTTTTACTCTTCATTAGAGAATAAGTAAATCCAACTGTTCCCCATATTATTTAGCCGCTTTTCAAAATGCTACGTATTTAGGTATGGTAGTTTCTAGGTCGTTCCTCACTACAAATCCCAGCACTCTCCGAGCTTTGCTGCACATAATTTCTATGTGTTTAGTGCTTACCAAATGTGATGAAGGAGAGATGGTGAGGCTCAAAGTGGAATGCTGAGGTTATTCAATAACAGTCAATGACATCCGGACTCATTGATTCAGTACAGATATGTTTTCGGAAAATTGGTGAAGGGGTAATTCTTTTGTATATATTCTGTTCATGTTTTTAAAATTTTCTATAAGTCAGCTTCCTTTATAATCTATTGTGCATCATACACGAATAGCGACTGTAATTGAACCAGATGCTAATGTTTAGTAAGGTCCTCGTCTTCTGAGGAAAAGAGAACCCTGACGGTGAAATTGCTGAGTCCACAATAATACGCAGAATTCACACACGGATCCGTCTGCCGTACATGCTCCTCTATTCTTGTGACCGTCAGATCAGCTCGGTCTATAGGTTTTCTGTCCGTCACGAGCCGTGTGTGAATGTACGCAACGGATAGGCTCGTCGAACATGACCTCCTTGGAAGTCGATGCGCATGACATTCGGTGATGGTATGCCTATTTCCCCCCCTAGATTTCAGAATGAATTTGTACGAGATGAATAACAAAATTTCCAGAATTTTTAAAAATATGCCCATGATTGGCTTGAGAATTTTGACCGCAAAATCAAAATTTGAAAATTTTTGTAGATTTGTGCTTTTTCCCCCAGATATACCATCACTTTAATATGAGATGCTCGCCGCTTAAATATCCGAATGTCCGCATGTGGGTTGCCGGATCTGTCCACCGAGTAGATCCGTGTGTTAATTCTGCGCATAAGTTTAGTTTTCACGTCCGAGGGCTGCTCTTTACTGAGTTCCGCTATTACTCTTCAGGCAAGTATCCTTTCTGTAACAGACTTTCACCTTCAAGTAGGTTGTGAAGTTTAATGAAATTTTTTACATTACCATACCATCCAAAGAAAAAAGACCCGAAACGATCAACTCAATAAAGCACCCCCTTATGAACTTTTGTAGAGTTTTTTAAATTTTTGAAATCAAGCCATTAAAAAAATATCGAGAGGAAATTACAAAGTTACGTGTCTGCCAAATTCGTCGGGACATTTTATAGTCGCGGAACAATTTATTGTTTGTCTATTCCACAAACTTATTCGAGTGTTTTTTATGTTAAATTCCGTTATTGGTTCGTCCCGAGGGTTGAATAAATTACTATTATTTGGCCCGTTCTCGCTGTGATGATATGAACCCGGAATTTACATATGTCGTAAAATTTTAATTGGCTTATTTATTGCGAGAGGGAATTATTTATTATTCTGGTATGTTATGTATTCAGTGCTTACAAATTGGAATTTGTTCAGCATTAACCAAAACAAGCTAAATGAATAAATAAATAAATATTCTGTATTTCAACAGGACAGAAGAGTCGGGTGAAACCTCCGAAGAGATACAGCGATAGAACTGTGTTATGGGCGTGTCCATTTGCTGTTCAAACATTTTCATATTTAGAAATTCTTAAATGAACAGATTATCAAACATCAGTTTTACTTTGGCGACATCAGTTTTATTTCAGATCGGTATAGACCACATGTCTACATGAATATAATATATGTGTGCAATACACTGTCCGCCATATACGTTTTTAATTTAGGTATTTAGGAAACACCAGTTTTATAAATTAATTAATTGTGGATATAAAATGAATGGGTTAAGTTCAATTTTTACAATATTATGATTACAATTAGTAAACAAGTAGATATTAAAAGATATAATATTTCACAAAAATTATTTAAAAAAAATAGATATACAATGAAGAAATAATAGTTTTTACTTTTAGTAAGGTTAATTTGATTTTAAACGTTTTAAGGGTGCATTGAAAAATATTAATAATTTTTTGGGTAAAGTGAGATTTGCAGAAATATCCGAGGGTTTCGTAAAAAGTTACGTACGTATTTCGATATGAAATGTTGTTCATAAAACTAGCTGACGTGTACCCGGCGTTGCTCGGAGACTTTTATCTACTTTCTATAATATATAATATGCATGTTTTTTATATATATATAAACCTTCCGGAAGAAATTCTCAATGATAGTGAAAACCCAATCAAAATCAGTTGCGTAGTTTAGAAGAACTAAGCGCACAAAGAGACGGACGCGGATAGCGACTTATTTTATACTATTTAGAGATAAGGTATTGCGTTCAGGGCAACGAAATGCAGTTATTTATAACTGGTGATTCAATAAGGAAGTTTACGATTTTATACAGAAACTGTACAAGTCAAAAAAATTCTCAGTTTTTAAATAACACTAATATGATTAAACTGATGATTTTCAAAACGATACCGAAGGTGTTTCGTTTGAATATTTTCAATTCGGTTCATATAAATTTGGTATTGAGAATTCCAAATGACAAATGCAAATTGAATATGAGATCTAATGAACATATGCCATATACAGTAGTTTGGTTTAGTTAATGGTTTTTGTAATGCGTAAAATGAAGCCCATTGGAATAAATACTTACATTAATTAGTAATTCAATTTGTATTTATTCCAATGGGCTTCATTCTACGCATTACAAAACCATTAATTAAACCAAACTACTGTATATGGCATATGTTCATTAGATCTCATCTCCAATTTGCATCTGTCATTTGGAATTCTCAATAAACCTAACATACTTACATTAATTAGTAATTCAATTTGTATTTATTCCAATGGGCTTCATTCTACGCATTACAAAACCATTAATTAAACCAAACTACTGTATATGGCATATGTTCATTAGATCTCATCTCCAATTTGCATCTGTCATTTGGAATTCTCAATAAACCTAACATACTTACATCAATTAGTAATTCAATTTGTATTTATTCCAATGGGCTTCATTCTACGCATTACAAAACCATTAATTAAACCAAACTACTGTATATGGCATATGTTCATTAGATCTCATCTCCAATTTGCATCTGTCATTTGGAATTCTCAATAAACCTAACATACTTACATTAATTAGTAATTCAATTTGTATTTATTCCAATGGGCTTCATTCTACGCATTACAAAACCATTAATTAAACCAAACTACTGTATATGGCATATGTTCATTAGATCTCATCTCCAATTTGCATCTGTCATTTGGAATTCTCAATAAACCTAACATATTATGTCATCTTTTTTTTTTTTTTTTTTTTTCTTTTTTTATTATTTTTTTTTTTTTTTATTTAAAATTTGTATGTTTTTTACAATAAATATACAATTTATACATATTATACAGTGTTATAAAGGTAAATAATAATAGCTTTTCCTCACCATAAAGAGACTAGGCTCTTGTGTTTGGTGAGTGAATCCTAGCTCAATTATATGGAATCATGTAAGTAAGTAAATAATATATTTGCAAAACCAAAGGGATAAGTAAGAAATAGGCAAGATTTATCAATAATACAGTTTCAAGATTTGAAGGAAATAATAATAAGAGTAAGATATGGACTTTTATAGTAGTTTTAGGTAATTTTTTAATTTTATTTTAAATTCCTGAATATCTTCAATATTTTTTAGATATAATGGAAGGATGTTAAAATATGTTATACCTAGATAGAGATAGGTATTTTGTGTGTGCTTTGTATTAAGTTTTGGGATTTTGATAGTTTTTTGATATCTTGCTGATGAATTGAATTGTAAGTTATTTAACTGTATTTCTTTATAAATTTGTAGAATTGAATATTTTTTATATATATTGTCTATTGTGGGTACATTGAATATTGAAAAGATAATCTCAGTAGAAAATTTGGATGTTGTTCAGTTTGATTCGTTTACCTATGTATCGATAGGTAGGTGCTAGTTTTTACCGATCCGAATAATACATATTTTTTCCACTAACCCCTTTGTCCCACGGGTCGGTAAGCAATCGACATAAACCAAATACTGTTAAGAATCTGAGACTCAAAAGCACAAAAGGTTCACACTGAACTGCTCTGCATACGGTTACTTTACTATAGCGACCTTAATTTTCTGTGCAACTCTTACAGCACTCGGTTTATGTCGATCGACCCGTGGGACGACAGGCTAAGTGAGTGGACTTGAAGTGGGGAATAAAATAAGCTAAGTACAGGGTGTATAGAGGATTCAAAGCGATTTTAATGAAATTATGTTAATTTCATTGAAATTTTATTTTCAATCACATTTAAAATGGTAAATTTTTTTACCCCGCTTTATTGTATTCAAAAGCTTAATTTATTTTATTGTTTATTCGAAGCTTTGTACAAACAAAGCTACTTCATTAATGTTTAAAACAACATGCTTTCTCACTTTGATGACAACATTAAAAGGCGAATAATAAATTCGTTTCGCAATAATTAACTTAAAAAATTTACGAATTTCACAATTGTTACGTAAATTATGTATCTAAGTATTTAATATTTATTTTAAAATATAACAATGCCACTTAATTTGAGGCTTCTCTGCCTTATCCGAGGCTTTAAGTGTTTAATTTTTTGTATGGCTAAATCTGCGATATTGGCCAATTTGGCCCGGTAAGAATGTTCTCGTTGGATTAAATGTAAGCACCGACACTTTGCCAAATAAATGACCTCTTGCTACTTCTGTTCTCCCGATACTCCAGCCCGTGTACTGTGTAGTACCCACTCCTGGGACAGGTAACTAAGGCCAGGTAGATTTGAGATAATTCCTTATAAATTGTTTATGCCTCCGCAATAAGCCACAGCCCCGGTTAACCGACCGAGCCACTGGCTAAACTAAAACCCAGGGATGTCTAAACTAATTTTAAACTTAAATAGTAGTACTTACTGGCTGCTTGTTTATTTATTGTATCTACTTTGTTACGGTAAATCTCCTCTCATTTGAGATAAGGTGTAATATAGGTAGCGTTTTTCTAGAATGGAGGATAAAAAAGTATCCGAATAAGGTGGTAGTTTCAGTTTATTTTCATTTATGAATAATTATTTGGTCGTCACATAATAACGTATACTATGTAACCTGTCCTAATCTCTTAGGTAGTATTTCATGTTAGGTTAGGTTAGATTAGATTAGCGCCATTTTAAATAGTTTGAATTTTAAAGGATCCCCATTAACCGTCAATTTTAGACTCGATAGCGTTTTGTCAAAGTTTATATTGGAGAGTTTTTCGAAATCGAGATTCAAGTGTGAAAATTTTCATCAATAAATATCAAAATTATGCTTTGAGGGGTATGAAAAGGAAATGCGAGAAGCTTTTAGAATTATAAAATATTCATCATATTTTGAAGGTCAAGTGTGTAAAATTTCATCAATCTCGAAATAAAACTGTAGATTTTGTAAACAAATCAATTCCACACCGGCCGCTTGCGTGCTCGTCAGCCACGGATACTTTTCTTTATAGATAGAAGAAAGTTTCGTCAGCTGTTCAAAGCTTCAAAGTTGGAAATCATCAAAGGTTATCAAAATTTAATTGCTAAAATTAATCCCCGTTAATATGTCAAATTTTTTGAATTTTTTCGTTGAATTGTGACAATATCAAATGTGACGATCAGCCAAGCAATTGACCCTTTGTTACGGAATTGTACCCAAAGCTTCGATTGTTACCTACTACATGGAGCGGAATAATAATAAATTGGTATCGGTGATTTTGTGCAATGAACCCGTCGAAAGCACTGCGTTTTTATAGTACTTTCTCAATCTATTATCATCTGCCCCAGCCGTTCCTGGAACCCGAGACCCCTCGCGCCTTCTGCCGGCCGCGGCCTAATTAACCGTTAACTTGCTAAAGTTTGTCCGGCCCCCGGCACATCGCTTTATCATAGTCCGAAACTTATCCCGGGAGATCTGCCGGCCAACTTGTTCGCAGGATAACAGCGGTAGTCTCCTTTGCAAAGGCCAACATCTGTTCTCCGGGTTGTCAAACACTGCTAAAGTTTGTCTTTGCGAAAGAAAAAACCTTTCTTCAGTTTTTATTTTAAATTCGCATTCATCAAGTCGTCATTTCTTAATTTAGGTAGAGATTCAAACTGCATTTTAGGTGTCAATTTAAAATAAAATGGTTTCAGTTACTTTAATCATGAATTGACCAAAGGACAGTAATTAGACAGCTGGCTGGCTCCAAAGATTTTTATTTTACTTTCCTTAAATTGCCTCCAAAATAATCCAAAATCTTCCCAATATTATATTTCGGTATTAAATTATCTGACATCCAAAAAAACATCATATCAAAAGATATCAACTGTCTGTCTATAATGCTTCCCAAGAAACTTTAGATACGTTCCTCGCCCAACTGGAAACACGAACCTAGATAAACCCATGGCCACTGGCAAAATGGAATGCAAGGAGAAACAGGAGTGGAAGTTGTTTTGGATACTAGGCAACTTTACGCCATAAACATACTAGCAAATACAGAACTACATTTGACAATGTCCGAACTGCTCGTGATACTAGATCCAAGGAGTATACTCTCTTACTTATCCCCTTCTCTAAAACAGACATCCGATCCTTTTGCCTTTTTGGTGGCAATCACGCGTACACACGCGGGCATTTCTCTGAAATTGAATGACATTACAGCTAAAATAGTTAGGATGCAGACGAATTCTCCAGTTATGTTTTATAATTATTATCTTGTTAATAAACTATTGTTGGTATCTGTGTTTTCTCCTTAATCAAATAACGATTTGACTATTAATAAAGTTATCAATTTTTTTTAAACTTTGTATGTTAGTATTGTTAGGGGTACCTACGATGACGATTGTCTTTTTAAAATTGTAATATTGTATTGCATACTCCGATGTTAATTGACTTTTTTTATTTAGTTAGTGTTCTAAACTTCGCCTGCTCTCGACACAGGATTCCTAGGGAGTCAGGCACAGTAGATACTTTATTATTATATTAATCAAACGTATGAGCGTCTGTCTAAAGTCTGTGATTGTAAGCGTAAATTATTCCTTCGTGAAATTGCTCACGTTCAATGAACACAAATTTGCTTTGAATTCAGGTTTCATTATCAAAATTGTAGCTGATTGTTTGAAGAATAATTCAGACTAACAGTGAAGTAGGTACATACCTAATCATAAAATTGTCTGAAATATTAATTTCGGTTGTCTATGCATGAAATGTGGGTCCTGCGTGGTTTAATAAACTCAAAATTTTCTTAGAATTCAAGCATCATTTTCAAAATTGGAATTGGTTGTGTGAAGAATTCCGACAAGATATAATGTAGGTAAGATATTTGAATAGAAGATGATTTTTATCGGCATTTCCGAATTTATTTATCGCGTGATTTTTCACTGGTCTGCGCTATTGTATTAAACAAAAATGAATATTTAATAACTGGATCACAGACAAAATGAGTATTGCTGATTTATTAAAAATCTTTTTAAATTATTCGTAATCCGCTTAAAAACGAGATTACAGGCCGTTTCCTAATAAACTTTTAGTAAAATCACAATATATCGAAAAACGTGTTAATGCACCTGCCTTAATAATATATAATGACGGAATGCGAAAATATAATGATTTTATGAACATGTGTTCGAACTTCGTGGTCGTCCTCTGTTACAGAAAGTTTAACAGGAAACCAATCAATATATTCACTAAGGACCTGCCCGTTTTTCCCGTCTTTACGAATAATTTGAAGAGACTCTTTTAATAAATTAGCATCTGTCATTTTTCTCCGTGTATCCAGTTTCTCGTTTTCACAGGCGTTTGGAAAGTGGCTTTCCGTACATCATAGGGCCGCGAGGAATACGGGGTCTTGTTCATAAGGGTATTTGGAATTTTTGTGGGTTATCCTCAGAGATGAATTAGCGACTCAAGAATAAGTAAAGTATTAATTGAAAACAGTCAACTTCTCGTATATTATTCTAATATCACTCTTGTCTATAACCGCAAATTCACGCCTCGATAAAGTTTGTAAATATCTCTCGCTCGTTCATCTCCGTCCATTTAAAATTATTAACCCCAGCTAGGCCCGAGTGGCAGGGTTAACTTCATCAAGCAGTGCTCTGAACTCTCACCTAGTTAACCTCGTCTAACCGTCTTCCGCCCTGGTATGTACCCGGAGATACGCACCGACTTTAATCTAGCAAAGAAGTGCTCAGTTCAATGGCTCAAACATAAATTACTTAATTAATTAATATGCAACAGGGAATTTACCTTTGCAATTCCTGTCCCCCTGGTGGATATTAAAAATTATTTTCTTCTACTTAAATTTTAGGGAGTATTTTTTAGTTTAGAGACAATGTTTTTTGATACTTGAAAACTCATCAAAATACTTTCTAAGTGTTTTATTTATGGTCATTATGCGATCTTGATACTCTCAATATCGCCCTCAAGACCATCATTAAGAATTGAAACGTTGCTTGAAATGACTTTGTCCTATTTGGTGACCAGATCTCAGTAGCCAGGAATCAGATATCCACCTTCATCTCCACTATCTCCTTCCCCTCCCCACTACCTCTAGCTTCACAATATACCCTCATCAGTGATGCCATAGTCTCACTGGCTCTAGACGTTTGGGAGCAGTTGGAAAAAAATTACAATTGGTATCAAAAATAAACTGTCCAAAAAATCATCTTTTTAGATATTGCCTAAAAATGGTTTTCTATCTGCTTTTCATACTAAAATTATCCAAACCTGTAGAAAAAATGCTTTTCATTCTGTCATATGGGTTTAAAGCATTTTTCTAAAGGTTTGGATATATTTAGCCAGTTTTGAAAGTAACGTAATTAAGACATTTCAATAAAGAATAAATTGCCTATTAAAGTGTTAGTTAAAAAATATTTATTTATTTGATTAAAATGGTCAAAAAATTTTAATTGCATATGGTGCGTATTTATTTATTTATTTATTAATCTTAAGTTAGCTCACATCTTCGTGTGTGCTAATAGTTTTATAAACATATAAACATGTACATTGTTTGGCAAACATAATCTTTCTTTAAATATTTCAATAAAGTCACAAAAAAAGAAACATTAATAATTGAGATAGACATATTTTCTTAATTCATTTTTGAACTTATTAATATTTTCTATCACAGCAATTTCCTTCGGGATTTTGTTATAGAGTTGAACGGCCTGGTACATCAGAGATTTTTGGGTGCTTGTTTTTTTTCTTGTTGGCAATCTAATTTGCTTAGAATTTCTCGTCCCGTGTCCGTGTATCTCGTTATTGTAATTTATTTTTCTTTTCAGTTCCTTAGACATCATCCCTAAGTTAATTTTATGTATAAAAATAAGTACATTCAAATACACAGTTTGCTTCACCGTCAAAATATTCAGCTCCTTTAACATGTCTCTTATCCGTGTGTATATGTTGCGCCTAAGTATTATTCGCATTGCTTTATTTTGAGGAATTTGCATTTTTTTTATTTTCTCTTTATTGCAGAGAAAAAGAATACTTGAACAGTAATTAAAGTGTGGTGATATAATTGTATTGTATATTATCTGGCATGTTTCTTTATACTTTGTTTCTGATTCTACCAAGAAATGATATTTTTTTTGCAATTTTTTTAATTGTATAGTCTGCATTTTTTGAGAAGTTCAATTTTGAGTCTATAATAACACCTAGATATTTAATTTCTTCCACTTTTTTTATGATTTCTCCATTTATAGAAACTTTTGGTTCCTCATGCGTATTTGTTCTGCCTATATGCATGTATTTTGTCTTATTTACATTTAGTTTTAATTTATTTAGTTTGAGCCATTTTTACAATGTTTCTAAGTCACTATTTATCTTTTTGATTGCTTTCTCATAATTATCTTCTGCAATATAAATTAGTGCGTCGTCTGCAAACAGTCTTATTTTGCAATGTTTTTTTTGTATTTTTACCATATCATTTATGTAGAGTATAAACAATATTGGACCCAATACAGATCCTTGCGGTACACCCAGCTTATTTTCAATCGGATTTGATATATTGTTTCTTATCTTTGTTGTTTGTTGTCTGTTGCTTAAGTAGTTTTTAAACCATTCCAGTTCTTTCCCTTTTATTCCATATTTTTTTAATTTTTTAATAACTCTTTTTCTATCTATTGTTTTAAAAGCTCTCTGAAAATCTAAAAACACGCAACAATATGCAAGTTTTTATCTATATCTTCCTTCCAATCATCAATTACTAAATTTAACGCTGTTTCACATGAATTATTGTTCCTAAATCCAGATGTTCGTCACAAAGGATGCTATTATTTTCCAAGTATTCTTCAAGTTGAGATTTAATTATGTATTCCATCACTTGCTCATATTTTGGTAACATATTTACAGGTCGAAAGTCTTCACATTTTTTTGTGTTCGAAATATTTGGAATCGGTATCACCATAGACGTTTTCCATGATTCAGGAAACTTCCCTGTTTCTAACGATTCGTTTATTAAACTAAGAAACTCTTCTCCTATTACAGGTAATGCATGTTCTAATATTTGAATAGTGATCCCATCTTGGCTGGGCTTTGATTTGATTTTGGACAGTATTCTTTGGAGTTTCTGGCCGTCTATTTTCTTAAACTTTAATTCGCAAGTTTTTTCTTCAAAATTGAAAATTTCTTCTTCTTCTATTATTGGGATATTTTTGTTAATTTCTTCTATACTTGTCACAAAATATTTATTAAACTTATCAGCCATGTTGTTTTCGCCAGCCAATTCGGTTGGGAATATGATATCTTTTTCCACATCTTCACATTTATTTTTCATCATTGACTTAAGCGTATGTCATAAATCAAACTTATGAATTAAGGCTAGAATGTACATTGTATTAAAAATATGATTATAATGATTAAAAATACTCTATTACTTTAAAAAATATAGACAGAACCACTAGCAAAGAGACGATTCCTTGGTCCTAATTTTAAAGACCCGCTTATTTTTCTCAACTATGGATTGTACCTAAGCATTATTGTTTCATTAATATTATTAAATTTAAAAGCGGTTTATTCATCAGTCAAATTCTCGATGTTATTGTACTAATCAATAGTTTTTTCGAAGATAAATCAATAACCAATCTTATATTGTATTCATGTATTTTAACTGTTAGCAGCCTTAATAATAAAACTTGGTGAGTATTTAATCCAATTGATAAACAACCTTGTATGGAATCTATAATATTTTTTTCTTTTTATCTCGTGTATGCAATAAAAAATATTAATAAATTAAGGTAATAATTCCCGAAAAACAAGACAAAAAAATACTATTTAATATTCATTGTTTGCTCAATATAGGGGAAGGGGGCAAGTTAAAAACTTAACTTTAGTGTACAGATTAATTAAGAAAACGTTAATTTTGTAAGTTTAAAAAAAAAATTAAAATAAGGAACTTGCATATATTTGGTATTTAAAAAAAACATTGATAAACGAGAACGGTTTTGATAATAATAGGTACCCTGTTTTGAAAACGTATCTTTTTTCCGCTTTGCCCTCATAGCAGGGAAAGTGCAAATATTACAGTCATACCAGAACACGATAGCATGATTTCTCTTATGGGATTGGAAATTGACGCAGGTAAAAATCCCTCATTGTCAATATTGTCGCATAGTTCGTGTGCTCATTCTTGGCAAACATTGCACTGAACCCATTCTCAGTTGGAGGATCGACCACTGTACACTTCGTTGCAAAACATGTAGTATCAAAATTTGTCATTATGATGTGCCGGGCTGAGGTTGAACATTAATTTTTACTTTCGCTGTTTCCCCTTCGAGAAAGCCTTTTCTCATCTTCTTTTCCCTGGAAAGGTTTTCACTTTGCCCGAGTGGTGTGAAACGACCAAAAAACAGTGTATCGAAATATCATATCACAAGATATACAGACGTATTAAAATAGGCTTCAACAGTACTCATATCTCATATACAATGCATTAATAAATAGCAAATAACTAAATCCTTACCCTTCAATGAAAAATCAATTATTGAAGTTTAATGTTTTCGTAAGGAATCTGCACAACTTACTCTACATACACGTGTACCACGCTGGGTCGCCACAGTTCTGTTGTACAAAATTTCCTCAGGGGCACATGCCAGACTAGTCTTGCGGTAAGTGAACGCCGCGGTGGGCGGATTTGCTATTTTTTGTTTTATTTGAACTGTCCACTTTACCTACCCCTTCCACTTTGCCCTCCTTTACACAAACGTTGATGTATCGGATTTATATTTACCTACACAATAAGCACAAGGCATTTATGTTATTAAAAAACATCACTTTCACCGAATTCTCGTTAAATTCACGCGGTAACAGTCAATTAAAAAATAATGTTACCGAAATAATCTCACTTTTCAAGACGGGAATCTCGTGCGTCGGTCTGCCAAAATCTTACGTTGCCAGTTCAAGAAATTTTTTATTAGTAAGAATTGAAATCAGAGCTTGTACAGTCTTTATTCAATATGTAATTAACACACCTTTTACCGGATGGAAAGTGTTTTTTTTTTAATATTTCTTATTAAAGGTGTAAATCTGTAAGTAAATTGTACCGTTAAACTAATATAAGCCGAAATAATATTTATTTTCCTAATACCCAAATCGAAAGGTTCGTGCATGATGAAAAATCGATTTGTGAAAATCTATTAATTTGGAATCATCCTTGAACCGGAATTTAGTTAATTTTCTTAATTTATTGGAAGGTATTGTAAACGAGAATTCTGTGTCTAAGATAAACGCAAGATACAAAGAAAACAAATGTTGGCTCTACTTGAATAACGTTTGTTGTTTATTCTTAAATTCAATATGAATTTGGCTTTTGATTGGAAATTAATTTTCACCCTTAGGCATTTTTTCAAAAACTTAAACCCATGTTATACTTTCCAATTAACCGCTTTAAATCTTGTGATTTCTGAAAACACATCCAGACATTTTTTTATTTTTAATTTTAAAATAATTTTAGCTCAGTCAATAAATAAATTCTAAGTAATTGACATTTTGTCATATACGCCTCGGAAATTCTGACGCGATAGCCAACGCGTCTAACGCGTTTATTCGGAGGTACCATCATAATCTCACTCCTACACTCCAACAAAAATTAATGAAAATTTTTCAAAAAATCTTCCCGAGATAAAAAATGTCATTGGCGAGCTTGGGGACTGAGAGTGGAGTCTTATGCAAACATCGTCAGCTTTCATTCATATCGGTATACACTTATAAAGATTACCTGTTTAGTGATTGCAAGTAACGGTAAATATTCGGAATCGCTGGACAAGGATTATATGAAATATTTTTAAATAAAACCTTCTGATTTACCTTAATTACTATAAAAGGAATCTGACTGCATTTGGGATATTTTTAATTTTAGCATTTTAATTTTTAATTACGTAAATCGAAAATTCACTTTCGTTGTATGGGATGACAGCTGGAATGATTTCTGTTGATGACATTTTCTCTGGTAGTAGTAGCTAGAATACATACGAGTAGCTAGAATTTGAATCATTTCAGAATGCAAATTCTAGTTAGGTACTGTTTTGGCCAAACTCGAAAAATAAAATATTTCTATGTTACTTAAAAAACTTAAATTATTTATATTTAGGTATTATTATAATTATTGTTTTATTTAACCTAAACTATAGTAACCTAACCTATAATAACCAAACCTAAACTAACCTAACCTAAATCCTAACCTAACCTATATCCAAACCTTACCCAACACACCTAACTTAACCGATAATAATCCAACCTAACCTAACCTATAATAATCCAACCTTACCTAACCTAACCTATATCCTAATAATAATCGAACCTAACCTATAATAATCGAACCTAACCTACAATAATCCAACCTAACCTAACCTAACCTATATCCTAATAACAATCCTACCTAACCTATAATAATCCAACCTAACCTATAATATCCAATCTATCCTAACCTAACCTAAATCCGGAACTTGCTGTCTATCAGTGCCCTCACTGTTTTTCGCTAAAATTGTCAAATTAAGCCAAATCTCGACGGTATGAGAAGTAATTATGAACTTACCTTGGGGCAAACGTATTATGCTTCATTTTAGTTGAAATAATAAAGGAAAAACATGGAAAAAAACAGAAAATAGTTTGAGATCGACATTTATTAACAAATTATAAGCGGCCATGTTGATTTCGCTATATCCACAGCGACTAGTCGACAGGGGGCGTGGCCAACATATCCGAGCATACCCGAGGTGTTCCGAGTTGCAAAATCAGTGAAACGCGGTGGGCGGTGAAACGAAACGTCAGAAATGGCGTTGTAATAATATAATGTAAACAAACCTTTTTAGAACTACGCTAGTTTTGTGTAACATGGTTTGTGATATAAAAGAAAGTGCCCCCTTTATAGCGCCTACTCGCGTCAAGGCAAGAAAAACATCCCAGTTTTCAAGTAGTTTAGCGGCTACGCTAGGTTTGTGTAACATGGTTTGTGATTCAAAAGAAAGTGTCCCCTTAATACCGCCTGCTCGCGTCAAGGCAAGAAAAACATCCCAGTTATCAAGTAGTTTAGCGGCTACGCTAGGTTTGTGTAACATGGTTTGTGATTCAAAAGAAAGTGTTCCCTTAATACCGCCTGCTCGCGTCAAGGCAAGAAAAACATCCCAGTTTTCAATTAGTTTAGCGGCTACGCTAGGTTTGTGTAACATGGTTTGTGATTCAAAAGAAAGTGTCCCCTTAATACCGCCTGCTCGCGTCCAGGCAAGAAAAACATCCCAGTTTTCAATTAGTTTAGCGGCTACGCTAGGTTTGTGTAACATGGTTTGTGATTCAAAAGAAAGTGTCCCTTTTATACCTATACTTCACTTCGGGTATGCTCGGATATGTTGGCCACGCCATTAGTCGCTGTGCATATAGCGACTCCCATCAAGTTCCCGGCAAAAAGTAAGATGTAAAATGGCCGCGCAGTGGGATATTTTGATAAATATGTCATATTTATTTTGAGTGTAAAAATGAAACGAAGTGAAATTTGGTCTAAGTGAAAGCTTTGCACCTGAGAACAATACCACGGGCACAGTTTGAGATCATCAGGAATTAGTAATTATGTCGGGAAAGTGTTAAATTTTACTGGGCACTCGTAGTCAGCATATACCCTAAATCCTAATAATAAACCAACCTAACTTATAATAACCTCACCTTTTTTTAATTTTTCTATTTTATAAAACATACCTAAATATCTTTATTTTATTTTTCGAGTTTGGCTTAAATAGTACCTACCTAGTATTTGCACATGGTAAAAAATATAGCCACTCGTATCAGCAAATCAACAAAAGAAAATTTTATCAACAGAAATCATTCCAGCTGTCATCCCATACAACGAAAGTGAATTTTCGATTTACTCAATTAAAAATTAAAATGCTATAATTAAAAATATCCCAAATGCAGTCAGATTCCTTTTATAGTAATTAACGTAAATCAGAAGGTTTTATTTAAAAATATTTCATATAATCCTTGTCCAGCGATTCCGAATAATTACCCAAGTAACTTTCTATGGTTCGGTTGTATTATTGATTTTTAAATATTGTTTTTTTTACATTTACTTTCTTCCACAGTTTTAGTTTGATAGTGTTACTCAGAAAGAAGTCTGCATAACATGACTGAAAATATCCTCAGAAAGTATTCACGTTTTCAAATTGGTCTTTCAACTTTTGGAATTGAACAAGTTTGTCCCCGAGTTGGGGTGTTTGTTTTAAAATTATCCGCGGGCCTCTTATACTCGACTAAATTCTACAGAATTATCGCACCGCTATCGCCTCCACCAGATAAAGGACGTATTTATTTCTGACAAACTTTGCTTGCTTTTTACTTGTTCCTCTTAAGAAGGAAAATATCATATTTAATTTATACAATCGGATTTGTTATCATACCTACGGAGCTGTTATAGGGTAGATTTTGGATAATTAGCATTGCGATGTTATTAATATTTTAACTCGAAGTTTTGACTTCGTTTGTTATGAATTTCTTCTCTAGGCATCTTTAGTTATTCAATTTTAAAATAACAAGTTAAGAATGTTGAATGTTTCTATCTTTTACTCGATTCCCGTATAAATGGTTTACCGAATTCTGATTGAAATTTCTTCTTTAAATGATTCTGTTGGTTGGAAGATATTAATTCAACTTGTACGTACAAACTTTTCAAGCCTTTATTTTTTAAAGTTTGTTTTGGAATATTCGGTTGCTTTCAAAATTAATTTCTAGTAGTCGTAAGACAAAGTGAAAGATATATATATATATTTTTTAAAGTCGCGCCTCTAACGTCCATTGGATAATATTTATTCATTTGGGATGGGATGTGCGACGCCGAAGGAAGTGAAGCATTCCTTCAAGCGAGTCTTCCCGATAGCATGAAAACATAAAATACAATAAACATATTTAAGAAAAAACTGTTTTTTCCTTAGATTAGAGAGTAAAATCAAAATGTACTTATATAAGAATAATATGTAACTTTGGTGGTAAATAGTAATATTAAAATATTTTTTTTTGTAGTTTCAAAAATATGTAAATGGAAAAGAAGAAGGTTGGGAAGTACCTGGTCATTCAGATCTGATCGGTAAACATGGTTTAAGCCATTTTCAAACATCTCGATTTTGAATGTTGATACAAACCTTGTAATATTTCAATAATGGACCCTTTCTGAATCTTTATCAAAATTTATATTTGAAGGATCCCACTAAATTCCCAACAACGGTATAAGGAAACTGATGGCTTACGTCCTTCTTTGTACACCTCAAGATTCATTTTTTTATAAAAAGAAACTTCATTTAATTATTTAACTCGATAACAAATATACGGTACATATAAAATAAAAATAATCAATTTGAAATAATTTCTCCATGTTATTGCCGGATCTAAAGAGAAACTGAAGTAAAAGTTTATTTAAATTTATATGAAAATTTTAAAAATAATAAGAAGTTAGCTAGGGCAGTTTAACTCACTATCACAGGGCTGTCCCATTATGAATATGCGTTATAATTAGCCTGGTAGCGAACAAATGACCAATTATGACTCCTTAGAGACATGAGCCCTAATTAAATATTTTTTTTATCTTTTACTAAACTTTTACATATCTAACAATGAGATTCTGGCTCAAATAAATTTATTTGCACCAGAGTTTCACTCTCGAGGACGTCGCCATAACCTCCTTTATTGTGGAGCAAGCCGCACCAATTTATTCATGAACTCACCCGTGAGGAGATCCACGTACTTCCTAAATGTGTTTGATCAAAAGATCACGTTCTACAACGCACTTACAAGATTTTCGTCACTGCAAATACATTGTATAAAATGTACAATTATAACGACCTAGACCCAAGCTGTAATTTTAATTTTAATGTACAAATGAAATTAAATAAATCAAACACTTACCCCCTGATATCAGTTCATTGATAGTTTTTATGAAGAAATCTAAATTGAAGACGAGTGGAGAAACTTCTGAAGACTAAGGGAAATGTGGTGATTTTCGGTTTACTAGAAGATGGGACATCGGAATTGTGCCAACATTCCTCAAGCTCATAACGTTGAAGGGGGGGCGCCAATGAGTACAAATTAATGGTACGCCACTAAATGTACAAATGACATCCGTGTCCTTACATAAAATGTCAAATAATCCAAAAAGGCGTAACGTCACAACTATTATACGCCCTTCTGGAACTGAGGCGGCATTATTTTTTAAGCTTATCGTGTTGGTATTCAAGTAAGAACTAATTTTGCGTTTTCTACCATGAATACTGATATATCGTCCTAACTCAATAAATGGGAAACGTGTAAGCATAGCGCCCTCGTTACTGTGTCAAATTGTATTTAAGTTGATCGAACCCACAACCTACACTTGTAAATATATTTTTTGACGAAAAGGTAGAAACCATTACACTCATAATACATGTATAATAATTAAGACTTAGAGAATACACTGTGTTTTTGTGATTATTGATTAGAAAGCTGTAAAAATTCCAACAGCGAACTTTCTAAATATAAACTTGCTTTGAAGTATAATTTATTGCAACAACACTAACTAACTAACCATCACGCCTTTTCCCCGAAGGGGTAGGTAGAGACGACGGACCGCCAAAACAACTATGTCTTTGCACACACTTCTTGCCTTATTCACAGTCATACATCGTATCATACATACTCTTATATTATTCTGACTCTTGACATGGCTCGACTCAAGTATTTGTTTCATTTGATCGTGCCATGTCTTCATCGGGCGTCTCGGAGTTTTCCTACCATTCAAATTCGCGACAAGTATTCTCATTTCACTCCTTTCTTCGTCTATTTGCTCTACATGCCCAAACCATCTGAGCGTCGCTTTATTAATCTTACGCATTACACTTACATCAGCCTTCCATTATTCGGGAATCTTCGCATTTCTCATACGACCATACATTGTTTTACTACAAGTAAATGCATTTACATAATAAAGTTTTATTCAGGGATCTCATGTCCACAGCATTCAGTCTACTTTCATCCTTCATCCGCCAAGTCGGGGAAGCCTGAGGAAGACATAACACGATCAAGTGAACCAGCGGGGAAACGGCGTGATGGTTAATTAGATAATTCATTATGTTGAACGCCGATCTTGCTTGAGAAAGAATGCCCTGATCCGGTCCGCTTAAAAATAACAAATGAATATAGTTGTTTCAATCATAAAATTAATGTAGATTTTTGTCTTGTGATCACGACACAAATTAATTTCAGTTCTCGAGGGGCTAAGATAAGATGATTTTGGCGTTTGGCAAAGGAATTTGTAGAGAAACAAGCGCACCTTTATATATATTCCAAATTGGCTTTGTGCTACGTGTAAGTAAAGTATTCAGTAATCCGCGCACAATCGTAATTTTATATTTTGCATTAGTCAGAAGTACACTGGAATATGCATCGCCAATTTGCAATCCTCAATATAAACTTAGATAGTATAGAACGTATCCAAAACAAATTAATAAAATATATTACCTACAAATTCAACAATAACTTTGAATGTACATATGAAACTTTGCAGCAAAGACCAGCAGTAGCTGACTCAATATTTATACAAAGAATTTTATACAATGACATCGACTGTACTGAACTTCTGTCCCTTATTAATTTTAACATACCTTTGAGACGTAGTCGAAATACAGTGCTATCCCACACGCTTAATTATAAAACAAATGCAACATCTAATTCGCCAACTAACCTAGCTCTTCTTACTCTAAATAATATTTGACTTAACTCTAACATTGACATTTTTTCGGATTCACTGCCGAAATTCGAACGTGGCATCATGTTAATAATTTAAACTGTTCAATGCTCATACATACCTACATACAGACACACACACACACACTCACACACACACACACACTCACACACTCACACACACACCCTCACACACACACACACACACACCCTCACATACACACACACACACAAAACACACACACACCTATGGATTTTTCGAAAGTGATATTAATTTTTTTTTATTTTTTTTTTTTTTATATATAAAGTTTTTTACAAGTTTTTTTTCGATGCTTGTCTCACTAGGGTAAACCTGTGTCGAGACAGACATAGAGTACATCGATGTATATATGTACATATAGTTAAGTGAATATCAATAAGGGTAAATACAAAGTATAAAAATAATACAAAATAATTTCAATACAATCAAAAGAACGGTTGGGTTAATCCTGTTAAGATTGTGTTCATTACAAATGTGGGAAAATATAAATAGATCATTTTAATTAAGTTTGAATTTGGTCGTGTGTAAATAGTACTTGTTGTCTATGTGCAATTTGGTTTACATATGCTTGCAATAGTGGGACGACCTGTGATTGCAATCCATTTCTTTATTTCGTGTTTAAATTTTGTCATTGTTTCTAATTGTCTGATCGTAGTTGGTAGTGTATTGTACAGTTTGCAAGCTATGTTTTTAAAATGTCTTTGTCCGAATGAGGTTTTAGCAAAAGGAGTTTGAAGAAGTTCTTTGTTTTTGGCTCGGGTATTGTGAATAGTTTGTGTTGGTTTGTATAGTGATTTATTGTTCTGGTGTAAGTTGACCAAGATGGATCTTGCATACAGTTGTTTTATGTCCATAACATTGATAGTATTGAAGATCGTATCAGTGCTGGTAGAAAGAGGAACCTTAAGGATTATTTTAATGATTAATTTTTGTGCTTTTATAATGGGGTCGAGGGCACTAGAAGAAGCATTACCTCAAGCTAGAATTCCGTATTCTATGTGTGATTGGCATAGTGAGTAATAGACTGATTTTAAAAGTTTGAGGTCAATAAAATTGCGTGTTTGTTTGAAAAAGTATATAGATTTGCGGATTTTATTCGTGGTGTTATGAATATGTTGTTTCCAATTAAGGTTTGTGTCAAAAGTTATACCTAAATATTTAATATTGTTTACTTGTTCTAAGCATGGGCAGTCACAATTCCGGTTAAGAGATGAATTTTTGCATTTGTGTATTTTCAAAGTTAGACTTAGGTTTGACTTTGGGATATTTATGAGACTGAATAGTGTGTATTTTGTTTTAGGTATATTAAGAGTTAGTGAATTAGAGTCGAGCCAATGTTTTACCTTTTGAATTCCTTCTTCCGCTTTGGCGTATACGGTAGGCCAGTCTTTTGATTGAAATAGAAGGACTGTGTCATCGGCGAAACTGACAATAGTGGCATCGATATCTAGGTTACACAACTCATTTATATATATTAGGAAGAGCGTTGGACCTATAACACTGCCTTGTGAGACACCATAACTAATTGGCAAAAATTGACTCTTTGTTGTTCCGAGTTTAACGCATTGGGATCTGCCAGATAAGAAGCTGGAGAGAAGGTCTAGTTCTTTATTTCTAATACCCATATTGAAAATTTTGCGTTCCAATTTGATATGTGAGATTGTATCAAACGCTTTACATAGGTCGAGAAATACCGATAGACATTTCGAGCTCTTATCTAGGTGGTCAGAAATATGGTCAGTTACTGTGGCTATGGCATCGTTAGTGCTTTTATGTCTTCTGAAGCCAAATTGACGAGGCGATAGAAGGTTGTTGGCTTCAAGGTATTCCATCAGACTATTATTCACGATCTTTTCAAATATTTTTGAAAGGGAATTGAGCAACTTAATTGGACGGTAATTGCTGATGTCAAGTTTAGAACCTGTTTTAAAAATTGGGATAATAAGACCTTGTTTTAGAATAGTGGGAAAAAGGCCTTGGCGGAAGCTAATATTAAGAAATGCTAATATACTTAGTGATGATCAAATGTGGATTATTTTGGGAAGTTGAACATTGAATATCATATTGGTAAGCGAATGAAGAGAATGGAATTTATTAGCCTTTTTGATAAAGCAGAAAGGGGACCAATATCCGCGCAGACAGGACATATAGTTACCGAAACATTATAATTGGAGTATTTCAAGAGACACGTTTTTACTAATACTACGTTGGATATTAATTGTCAGCAGAGATTCGCTCGAAACTCAAGCAAAGCAATAAAATGGCTCATGCAGGCTACAACATATTCCAAGGGCTTTCACCGCTTTGGAGTGATTGGGTTCAAGCATTATGCCTTCCACCACTTTCACACGATATGCAATATAAACGTACGGGTTTCTCTTCTTTACAAATATTTTAGGACAATTACTGATTTCAATCAATATCATTCTAATCATAAGTAATAAATAACGTGTTCACGGGTTGACATCAGTAATTTATTATTATTCTTCCCCGTTGTTATGTTTATACTTAAATCTTATTCTTAACCCTGGCTTGCCTTTTTAGCCCTCAACATATTTTTAAATTGTCGCTCCATCTCTGAAGCAATTTTCCTTTAAAATTTTATCCTTCTGGTGTCCAGTTTAGCAGGGTATCTATTTTATCTATAGCCTTCCCAGGCGTATTACCTGTACTATAGATCTAGTTTACGACATGTTTTTCTTCTCATCTTTATTGTGTCTTCTGCCATTTATTCTGGAGACTATATTCACAACATGTCTATTTTTACGTGTAAACAATGAAGTCGTATTTCAACTACACCTTTAACTCTACCGGATATTATTATTTTAGTTATAAGGGCACTGCGGTTTTCTGAAATTGTACCGTGAATGAATAGTTTTAGTGCTTTGTAATCTTAGTTCTTGCTTACATCATGTTACAATGAAATTATTACGTTTGCTTAGTTAGCGGGGGACATCTCGACCACATCTTCTCCTTCTACAGTGTATAATTAATATGATAGTGGAGACAAGTCCCCGGTTTGTTCCACCAATCCGGCCGCACCCTGTCCCTGACACATCTTACTTGTACGGTAATATACGCTCTAATCCTATCTTACATCACAATTCACATCCCGTTACATTTGCACTGTAACCAGCTTCTGTGTTGTTGATTTTAGAAGCACAGTTCCGGAGTTAGACTTCTGTTTCGTTTGGGGCCTACAATAATTTACAAATAGACCATTTCAATTTCACGTTAGTCGGAGTTTCTTATTTTGCTAAACACAATTATTTTATTACATTTCTTTTGATTTTTGGAAGGTGAAACAAATTACTCACTTTGTTCAAGAGTCAAGTGAGTTTTGTTGTCATTGTGAATTTTGTAACTTCTGATTAAATTCTCATTGAGTAATCAGCAATAATACATCTCAATCCACATAGAGAATTCAATAAATTTGTTTAACCATCCTTACCTATACCGGTATATCCAATTTAAAGAATTCATCACCATCGGGGTATCGATTTTCAGAAAGGTTAGTCGCTTTTTGAAGTTCATTGATTATTGCTGATCTTTTGTTATATCTCTCGTAATGATAACCTAATGGTTCAGTGCTGCTCTCTACATCGTCTACTGGTTGTAGAGAATGGTGTAGAGAATGGCCTATAACGAATTATTTGAAAGAGTTCCTAACAAAGTATCAGTCAAAAGCGAAAGTTTTATGTGACCGGTGGAATACGTTCATGCAAATACTGATATTGATATTGCTGTACTCATATTGTCGCTTTCCGTCATGATATCTATTAGAAAAAGAACACATGTTCTCGATATATTCTGAATGACTAGTATTTTATCAGGAAGTTGGCATGCTGTCACTTTTTTAACAGGATCGTTTTTCTCCGTGTACTAAGCCACATTTTGAATTCTCTTATCAAGTCTTTAGTTACCATCTGTTTAAAATATTCATATGTAATTATTTAAAAAGCACCTGTAGCTCTCATCTTGCATAAAAATTTCCTCTCTTATACCTTGTCTTATAAAGTAATCCCACTCTGTGCTATCGCGTGGGCTATATAATAGGATATATATAATAGTTAAATTACTTTGTTTTCAAGGAGAATTGAAAATAATAATATATCCGAACACATCGGTGGAACTGTTTCGTTCTGTTAATTATCCCCAAACAAACGTACTTTCGGCAAACTGTTGTCGCCAGACACTGTACTTCACAATGGTTTCAAACTATTATTCAAACACCAATAAACTACATCTATTTGGTATGAACTTGAATGTGGTAAACATACTAAATTATCCATTATGGTAGATATTTACACGCAATATTTTTAATTTTATGGGTTCTAAATATCATCTGGACTGGGCGTGAGAACCTTAAAATTAATACCGAATCCAAAAATATTGGTTAAGAAAATGTTTTTTAAAAATAAAGTGCATTATCTCGCAGTCGAAAGATCGAAAGAAGCATTTCTCTCTACCTTTTTTTGATCTGCACGAAGCAAGTACCTTACTCCAATAGAAGTGGTACAAAGGTTAATAATTAAAATAATATTACGAAAACCTTCCGATTACCCAACGGATCGATTATTCGAAGAATTTCAAGTGCCTTCATTTAAAGATCTTTATACTAAAAATGCATTAATTCAAATCATAAAAGAAAGAGACAAGTATCAATTTCTAACTGAAAACCGTACTCGACTTAAATATATTTTCCCATGCCCAAAATTAAACACTTCCTTTGCACAAAATTATTACACTTACCGGGCAAGAATTCTTTTCAATCGACTACCTGAAGAAATTAGAAACATTAATGATAACATCCAAATAATAAACACTGTGAAAAAATATTTTAAAGACAAACTTACAAAAAATAAAAATGTTTCCAATTGAATTAATCTTAAGAATAACTCACTTCAAATAAGTTTATAATCATTTTATTTTTAATTACTTACTTATTGTAATAAAACAATGTACACTCCTCTTCCAGCCACAAGCTAATGCTTCTATGGAAGAGGGTGTTACGTTAGCGTTTAGGCCATGTAATATACTATAGGTGTGTTACACAAATAGTCATCGCCGCACAAGCCGGCGGCAAAGCTTGATACTCCAATCATTCAGGGTGTGGATTATAGTCAATTTCCCAATTAAAACAAGTCTCTTGTTATGAAGGTTTATTATACAGGTAATACAGGTTATCAACAGATCTACAAAGGTTACATAGCTTTTTAAGGCCTAACTAGTTACTTAGGCAATCTATTGACTCTAAGGGCTCTGATTGACAAGGTATATTATGCGCTCACGTGTAATTTACGGCGGATGCGGTGAGACGGTCGGCAGGTGCCAGGCAGGGTGCAGGACGGGTGCAGAAGGGCGGCCACGAGGGCACACCACGCTGGACAGCAAAAGGTGCGCCAGAATGATGCGGGGCTGATGCAGAAAGGCGGCCACTAGGGCACACCACGCTGGACGGCAAAGGGACGCCAGGGCGGCGGCCGGAGTCGCAGAGACGATGGAGCAGAACGGGGGCACTGATTGGATGGCCAAGGGGGTCCACACAAACAGGCTAGGGCGGCAGACGCCCAGGGCTGAGGCCGGGGTCTACAAGTTCACGATCTCAGCCTGGGGTCGACGGTAGGTGGGGCAGCTAGCATCACAGGGGTACGAGGTTGGCGGCGTGGTCAGAGGCATGACCCAACTATACAACATAAGGTGCTGGTGGGAGACATCGGCAGACGGAGACAGGACCCAACTATATAACGTAAGGAGGCTGTGGTTCTGAGGGACTGGCGGCACACATGGTGAAACAAATCAGGCCGGTCCATATCTATGGCGACACCAATTTCGGCGGCGATGGTAACTCGGAATTAACACATTGTGTTGAGATCAGCGGGGTCGGCGGTCAACTGCGCGTGGGCAGCTAGCCGCAAGTACTTGACCTGCGTTGGTCCTCGCTGGGGGGGGCTTGTCCCACTCTTTGGCGCGTGCCCCATGCCCTTATAAGGACACGAAGTACATGATTGGCTGTTAACCCGCGTGATCGTGACAAGCAGAGATATCGCGGATGTACTTGTATGTATTGGTGATCTAACATGCCATCAGTGCGTGGTTCGTTTCCTGCAATCGTGTGGACATACATAACTTTGCAGTTAGCTCTAGCAAGCTTTGTGCAAACATAACACTACCCTCCTTGTCGATGAAAGAAGATCCCAGGCAACGTGGCTGAAGCAGGGCAACGTCCTCTTGTTTGCCGTACGAGAGGTACAGAGCTACCTCATTTCACAAAGATTTAAACACTCCCTAACGAGCCAAAACAAAAATTTAACTACCTGAGAGCCAAGTTGAACAATCCCTAACAAATACACTGAACAAGGGTTGCCAAACCTCTTTCAAAAATAATTGCAGAAATGATCTCCAAGGCGCGATACAAACACGCTATGATTTACATACACAACTTTTTTCCAAACAAAAAAATACACATGGCCTTCTTCCCAACAGAAAAGAATACTCATCACCTTCTTTCCAAACAAAAAGAATATACCTGGCTTGCTTTTTTTTTCTCAAAAAAAAAGACAATACCAAAACAACAAATGTAGCATACAATGTGGTATTACCGAATGGATGTACACAATTTACCACCAGGCCTACACTTTCCATCAAACAACAAAAGAAGAACAATTAACAATGTTCACAATTGTACAATGTTATACAAAATGATATTCTGGTTAGAGAATATTATACGCTTATGCGATTGACCAAAATCAACCCATATTTCGCGTTTTTTACAATGAAATTCTTAAACTATACATGTTTTTTTTTTATACACAAAATTCCTATTATGGAATGTGTACGCTGATTATATCATGCGATTGATCGAAATCAACCCATATTTGCGTCTTTAACAATGAAATTCTTGACACTATACAACACAAGTATCAATACACATGTTATGTTATTTCTTATTATCCATTGATAATTTTGAAAAACGGAAAACAACAAAAATTCTACTCAAGATTTTAACAATATATTCTCATTTAGTCATGGTTTGTCTGGTTGCTAATAATTCTTAGGCATATAGACCAATCCTCTCGTATCGCATATTGATTATACAGGTCAACGCTACCAAGACCTACCATGTAATTAATTATAAGGCTAATATTATCCTATGACATTTAACGATTTATTTCCTATAAACCGTACAGCGCTGTACCAGGTGTTAACAAGAAACACCAGCACGTCGTAACGAAAACGTTCGACAAAATTTTCAGAACACTCATAAAGTGTTCTCACCAAATGACCAGACAAAACCCAAAATGACCTTAAGTGCAATTATCAACCCAATTCTTTGGTTAAGATTCAATAATGTCCCAAAATGACATAAATATGCAACCACCATTTGTCCTTAATGACCAACAATTTTAGATTTCCAAATCTAAGACATAATTACGTTATCTTTACAAAAACTATTTCTTCTTACCGGGTATATATTATAATTCATCTTTCTATGAGAACATACACACCACACTTGACATGGCGTAACACATATTACAATTACACAATTTTATTTCGTCACGACTTTATGAAGGACTTTACACGTTATTTCTTTTTATTGATACCGAGGCAATCAAATACGTGTTTACAACTAAAAAAAATTTACACCATAATTGACATGGCATAACATATAATATAATTACACAATTTTATTTCGTCTCAACTTTATGAAGGACTTTACACGTTATTTCTTTTTATTGATACCGAGGCAATCAAATACGTGTTTACAACAAAAAAAATTCACACCATAATTGACATGGTGTAGCATATAATACAAAAACACAATTTATTTCGTCTCAACTTTATGAAGGACTTTACACGCTGGTTTTTTTTTACCATACTGATACCGAGGCAATCAATTACGTGTTTACAAGAAATTACAATACACAACCCATAACCAATTAATAATTAGTTAGGGAACAATTTACACAATTATAATTTACAAACATATTACATACCACTCAACAACTACTGTGTGTGATAATTCAATCTCTGTTATATAAGACTTATTCGAGTCTTTTCAATTTAAAAATCGAGAACTACATAATCCGATTCCTAGAGTTTAACTTCCTTAAAAATAACGACACGTATTCACTACGCAAGAAGGAGAAAAGAAAAAAAAAATTCCAGAAAAAAACAAATAATTGGTATGTAACCAATTAAATACAAAAACATTTGACATAATTTTCTATATAAGAGAATGTCTGAACAAAAACCACATACGGGGTTTCTCATTTGAACTATACAATTTATAACACAAGATATTTGAGTTATATTTACAAAATGGGTTCCTAATCTACCACTGATAACTTTAAGTGATGAAGAACGAAATCATCACTTCAAAAGTACAGGACATTTCTTACGCCGTTTCCTGTCAACGAAAAGAAGATTATATATACAAATATAACCTTAATTTGTACTAAAAATTGGTATATATTCTTAGTACAATAATTCCACGAAATATAAATTAAGTTTATTTTTCGGTCCCGGGCAGGATATTGAATGCTTAAGGCGGTTTTTTCCTTACTATAATAAAAAAAATTCCACTAAAACTTAAGGTTCTTGAATTTAACCCTCAATCAATGTAACGTGTCGTGTTTCGTAACGAAATATATACAAAAATGTATATTTTTAAATATAATTTTATATAACTTATGTAGTTACTTCATAACTACAACTTATATCTTCTATATCACAATACTCATTTATTGTGATAAAAGTGTCTGAGTTTTGATTTATTGTTATTATTACTTTAAAACGAGTTATAGTTATGGAAGAGAGAGATGAAAAGAGAGAGAAAAAAAAAAAATTATATATTGTATTTCTATAAGATGTCTGCTAGCTAGTCAGAATCTCACAGAAACACAATAAAATAAACAGAGTGACTACTATGTCAGCCAAAATAAATGTACTCAAAGATTCATGACGTCTTTGAGTTATAAAAATTGAATGACACTATTCCCTCTACTATTCACTATTAAAAAAAGAACGCGAACGAAATAGTATTCAATAATTATTACGTATTTTAACTGCAAAAAAAAATATATCATACTACTGCTTCGCGGCGAGCTTGACGAATTCATTATTATTATTATTAATTTTGTGTGTAAAGAATGTTTACTGCGACGCGAGAATAATAATTTCTTGTCCGCAAATTCTCCGCGTAAATATAAAACATATCATGTTACTGAGCGGAGTTTTTTGTTTTTGACCAAACAATTTATTTTCTGTGTAATATTATTTCCTGTTCTAAAAGTTATTTTACTGTTTTACCATTTACTGCGAAAAATGTTGAAACAACTGCGTATTCCAACCAACAATCTCTTTACTGTGTAAATGTTATTTCTACTGCGAGTTTTTTGCTGCGAGTTTTTATTCTAACCAACTATTATTTTCTGTTATATTACTTTTGCGGCAAGTTAAGATTTAATTGTCGCAACGTGATTGTATTTGTAATGACCGCCGTTGTCTTTTCAAAATTTAAAATTCTACCAATATTGGGAGGATCCATGATTTAATAATGGTAATAACCGGTAAAGTCTATGGATCTTAATTTAAAAACAACCAATACGATATTTATTAAAGAATGTGAAATAAAACAATAACTGAATTTAATCCTATCGCAAATTGACACTTGGAAGTTCTTTATAGTATTTGAATTATTTCAACTTATTATAATGAAACAGATAAGCAAAGCTTAACCTGACAAAAAGAATTATTTCTATACGAAACAATTAAATTGCATTTCAAAATTGAAATAACATATCTATCTCTCGGAAACATCCACATTTAACATTTATTACGTCGTAATTTCTCGTATTTGTTTATTACGTATTTAGTAACAGAATGTATTTGCTTCACGCTTCCGACGGCACATTCGTATTACAAACACTCCCGGATCAGAAAGTGAATTATAACACACAGCTGTGGGAAAAAAACATTAATATTATAGTAAAACATAGCAACAAAAGACGTATTTTATCGGGCTAATTGACTATCCATGTTGTGGCGCCAGTGTTACGTTAGCGTTTAGGCCATGTAATATACTATAGGTGTGTTACACAAATAGTCATCGCCGCACAAGCCGGCGGCAAAGCTTGATACTCCAATCATTCAGGGTGTGGATTATAGTCAATTTCCCAATTAAAACAAGTCTCTTGTTATGAAGGTTTATTATACAGGTAATACAGGTTATCAACAGATCTACAAAGGTTACATAGCTTTTTAAGGCCTAACTAGTTACTTAGGCAATCTATTGACTCTAAGGGCTCTGATTGACAAGGTATATTATGCGCTCACGTGTAATTTACGGCGGATGCGGTGAGACGGTCGGCAGGTGCCAGGCAGGGTGCAGGACGGGTGCAGAAGGGCGGCCACGAGGGCACACCACGCTGGACAGCAAAAGGTGCGCCAGAATGATGCGGGGCTGATGCAGAAAGGCGGCCACTAGGGCACACCACGCTGGACGGCAAAGGGACGCCAGGGCGGCGGCCGGAGTCGCAGAGACGATGGAGCAGAACGGGGGCACTGATTGGATGGCCAAGGGGGTCCACACAAACAGGCTAGGGCGGCAGACGCCCAGGGCTGAGGCCGGGGTCTACAAGTTCACGATCTCAGCCTGGGGTCGACGGTAGGTGGGGCAGCTAGCATCACAGGGGTACGAGGTTGGCGGCGTGGTCAGAGGCATGACCCAACTATACAACATAAGGTGCTGGTGGGAGACATCGGCAGACGGAGACAGGACCCAACTATATAACGTAAGGAGGCTGTGGTTCTGAGGGACTGGCGGCACACATGGTGAAACAAATCAGGCCGGTCCATATCTATGGCGACACCAATTTCGGCGGCGATGGTAACTCGGAACTAACACATTGTGTTGAGATCAGCGGGGTCGGCGGTCAACTGCGCGTGGGCAGCTAGCCGCAAGTACTTGACCTGCGTTGGTCCTCGCTGGGGGGGGCTTGTCCCACTCTTTGGCGCGTGCCCCATGCCCTTATAAGGACACGAAGTACATGATTGGCTGTTAACCCGCGTGATCGTGACAAGCAGAGATATCGCGGATGTACTTGTATGTATTGGTGATCTAACATGCCATCAGTGCGTGGTTCGTTTCCTGCAATCGTGTGGACATACATAACTTTGCAGTTAGCTCTAGCAAGCTTTGTGCAAACATAACAAGGGGTCTTGAAATATTTGATCATATACTGTAACAAATAAACAAAAATGTACTTATATAATAAATATAATAAATAAAAAAAATAAATAAAAAAGTTTGTCTTCCGTTCAGTTTGTACCAACCTAAGAGTATCATAGTTCCATGGTCCTAACGCTCTAGACTAGCTTTACGAAGATCATTTTTCAAAAACGAATTAAATGCAATTAGAAATATTTTAGGTAGGGGCTATCGCGTCAATTATTTAATCAGCTTCATAAATATAAAAAAAATGTATATAAATATGTAAAGAAAAATATAATTTTCTTTAATTCAAGGCAATGCTGAGCTTGTCTCGTCATTGTGGCTGTGTGTGTTGTGGACTGTCACTGGCTGGATGTGCGCCACATTACCTACACAGTCGACTCGATATTTCGTAATCTATGGTTTAAGACATAGTAAAAATAATCTATGGGTTGTGACAAGGCAGATTGATGGGAATAATTTCAATAATTGGTAATTGCTATCGTGATTGTGAATAAGGAATTGACATAACAATTAATAACATTAAATGTCGTTTCTTTCCTTACAGGTAATGTTTTGTTACTGAATGCTTTTCTAACCTCTTCTTTCCTTACAGAGAAACTCAATTGTGTTTTAATTGACTGTGTCGTTCAAATTACAAGGAAAATATCATTATATATATAGCTTATCGCTAAATGTATATATAGCTTATCGCTTCGAGGCCTAACCTAACCTAACCTAACCTAACCTAACGCTCCAGACTAGCCTTACGAAGATCATTTTTCAAAAACGAATTGGATGCAATTAGAAATATTTTAGGTAGGGACTATCGCGTCAATTATTTAATCAGCTTCATAAATATAAAAAAAAAAATATATATATATATATAGCTTATCGCTAAATGTATATATAGCTTATCGCTTCGAGGCGGCGCACAATGGGGCCACCGACCTCGAAAATTTAGTAAATGTTGCATGAACGCAATTTTTTCCAATCGAGTCTAGTAACTAAGATAATGACGTATACAAATAATATTGAAATACAATATAAGTATGTTAAGCACCATACTATATAACACGGTGTTTAATAAATTTACGATAACTATTTTATTCAAATAAGGTGTTTGTTTGTATTTAAATTTATGCCATATTTGTAAGAAAAACAATAACTGTTATAGTGTTATACAGTACACACCATCAGATATCGTACCCTTATCAGAGTCTACCATCCATTATTATGGACCAAACTAAAAGAAAGAGGTCTACCATGGAAAGTAGTACGAATTTTCGACATATGGCACCGTCAACAAGAAAACCTCGTTAAATGGAAAGATGGTTTCTCAGAACCCTTTTTCTTAAAGAGTGGGGTCAGACAAGGAGGTTGTTTGTCCCCAGTACTGTTCAACATATATATGGATGAATTAACTCACAGGTTAAATAACGCTGGGGTATGCTGCCATATTGGAGGACAATGCATCAACAACGTGAGCTACGCAGACGATATGGTACTGATGGCACCGTCAATAAGGGGACTAAGAATTCTCTTGAAGATCTGCGAAGAATATGCACTCGAAACAAACATGTTATATAACGCGAAAAAAACAGCACTGCTGGTCGTCAAATACAGAGAAGGACCAAAAAAGATTCCCCCAGCGTTTTTGAATGGAGAACCTCTCATAATAGTAGAAACAACGAAATATTTAGGGTATATCATCACCAACAACTTAACGGATGACGACGACATCGATAGGCAGAGGCGAGCACTGAGCATAAAAAGTAACATGCTTAGTAGAAGATTTTGACTCTGCAGCCCGCAGGTGAAAAGGACGCTATTCTCAGCTTTCTGCACTACTTTGTATACTTGCGAGCTGTGGGCCAATTTCAAAAAGCGAACCATGGAAAGGCTTCGGATTCAATATAACAATACTTACCGCATAATGTTCGGACTTCCAAGGTGCCTCCTCGATGTTCATGGAGGGGAGAGTTCCCGGCTTTGCAGCCCTAATGAGAATCAGGGTAGCAGGAACGAGGGGAAGGATCAACAACTCCAGAAACGTCCTCATCATCGAATCCCGCCAGACCTCAGGATCGAGCATCGAAACACATTGGAAAAAAATATTGGCCCCCATAATTATCGCTCCGATATACCAATAAGCTTACAAGAAATGTAAATGTTTTATGATATCACTCTCCATTCTATATATTTCCTTTTACTTTTTCTTATGTTTTATTTGCTTTATCAAACTTACATTTTATATTTCATTTTATTTGTACTTACTTGAGTCTCTGTATATAACATTGTAGTTATATTTTATGGAATGTGTGGGATTGCACTCACCTCCCCACATTCTGGAATAAACAATTATTATTATTATTATTATTGATTTTAATCTGAACTCTTGATAGATTTTGTTTTTTTTTTTTGATGCTTGAAAAATGTTAAAATTTACCACGTAGCGAAAACTGCCAGAGTAACCCGCAAGAAGCTCAAGTTCAAACTATTTTCTTTCCGACAATATCGCGTCAAAGGCGACACGCTATTAAGGAATTATGGCGAATTTAATGAACTTTAAAACTAGTATATATTTTTCAAAATAACAAATATTTCATTTTCTGAATTTTTGCCAATGCGTTCCATTATGTGGCCCCATTGCGCGGCGTATCGATTAAAATAATAATTCATTTAAAAGATACGTTACGCAACACGTTACTACAAAAATTTCGCCACCAAATTGACAATCTTCGCTGGTTTCGCGTACGTTTTTAGAAATTAAGTACAACAATTTTAGATCAAGTTGGGTTGTTAAGTTCGACTCGTGATGCGATGCCTTTAAGACTGATTCAATTAACAAATTACATCATAGGATTTGTGCTATTAGTGTGTGCTCTGTTTTATAGTGATACTTAAATTCAAAGCAAATTTTAATTCATTAAATGCAATTTTATGCAGAACGCACAGCACAGACAATCGATATTAACATGTTTGATTAGTAGTAAAATAGCACTTGCGACGATATAGAAATAATCGAAATATTATTATTATTATGTAACAAAACGTACATTGAAAGTACGTTCTATATGGTTTTCAGAATTACATCATACACACCCTTACCAGCGTTGACATCATTTAAACGTACGCTGAGATAAAACGACAATAATATACAAAACGGAATGATCTTGCTCCAGTTAAGATTCCAGATAGAAGAGTACAGAAACCAACATCTTCCCCAGCCTCTTTCAGACGTGATAAGTTTGCAAATAACCAAGTTACCAAGAACATTACAGAAACACATTTCAAGGGTGCCTCCACCAATTATGTATTATATTCTCTATGGCTCCCACGAATTCCTCCAACCGCTGAAATCGAGTATTTAAAACCATTGACATATATTAATAATAATAGATAAGCCCTCTCATACCTAATTTCAGTCTAAAAATATCACAACATAAATTTAAAACCACAGTATAACACAAATAATAAAGCATAAAATACAGTAAACTTAAATTAAGTTATTATCACAATTAACTTTAAAATAAACTCTTTAAATTAAATTAATATACAAAAAAAAAATATATAAAAGATATTATGTATATTTAATTAAGCATATTATACTTAAATTATGATTACCTACTCGTTATTTACATGATCCGAAAATTATTGAACTGATTTGGATTTGTACGGGTCTAGAATAAGAACAAAAATATCAGCGACATCCATAAACTCATTGCCCAGTCTATGTACCCTCTCGATAACTGAATTGAATACAAAGTTATTGTTGTGAAATAAAATATTCCATCTAGTATGTTTGGGAGGTTCATGTAGTGACAGCAAACTTATAATGTCAGGGCTGTCAAACATAGAATTAATAATTTTATACAATAAAAGAAGATCAAATATTTTTCGCCTTTTTGATAATTTAGATAAATTTAGTTAACTTCGTAAGTTAACATAATTGATTTTTTAAAATTTTATTTATATTACCCGCCCATAGTGGCTTTTACAAAAATGTGATATAATTATAATAATTTAGCACTAATTTAACAAAAGCTAACATTAATATTTATTTATGAGGTATGTTATTATAGCCTTCTTCTAACTACATTCCGTGCAGTTGAACACACCAACTACTTCTGAGAAAACATTGCCAACTGCATGCAAACTAGGTACAAGCGAGTATCTAAATGACTCAGTCCTGATAATTTTTTTGTAATTAAAAAGAATTTTAGATCGACTAGTTCTTGTAGGTATATGAAAGGCAATGAAACTCAATAAATCAGGGCTGTCTAAAATTCCATTAACAATTTTAAAAATAAAAATCAAGTCGGAAACAAGTCTTCAAACTGAGAGTTTTAATAAGTTTAGTTCTTTCATCAAGTGATTGTAGTTTAATGTTTCAATTGGTAGACCGAGTTCATAGTTAAAGAATCATAGGAATTTTGCTGAATTTTTTTAATGGAGTCGGAGTGGATTTTGAAGTGAGGGACTAGATAGAAGAATTATATTCGACTTGACTACGAACTAAAGAAGAATATAAGATTTTTAACGTTGAAATATTACGAAAGTCTCTGCCATTTCGAAGAATAAAACCAAGCATTTTTAATCCTTTGTTGGTAACTGAATTTATATGAAAAGAAGTTAAATTTTTAATTTTATAATTTTAAATAGTCTTAAATCATCGGCGAAAAGCAACACTTCAACATTGTTATCGAAAACATATAAATGTATGTTTCGTGCAGTAATTTGTTAAGTCCCGTGATTTTCACGGGTCTACGCTTGTAACAATATGTAAATGGCTATTTATTCTTCATATAAAGATTGTATTATGATGTCTTATCACTACTTCACAGATATTGAGATAATCTCAGTATTGTCCTGTTAAGAGTTAGTTTTCCATTAAGAATGAAAAAGTAATAAATAGCCATGAGCTATGTTTTGTTATTGTTGATAATTAACACTCAAGTTTTCATCATCTTGTTCTCCCCCTTGCTTCTTTTTTCAACTGTTTCTCATGTCTCAAGCTGTTTGTGGTCTTGTGTGATATCTCCTAAAACATAATATGTAATGAAGACATGAAATCGATTACCGATCATCAGTATCTCAGTTATTATCTTTATTTTTGTTGTATAAATTATCACACGTTTGATATTCTGTTATAGAGTTGTTTTTTTTTACCTGAACATATCTTTGTTTACGTGTGATTTTAAACTAATAGGAATTTTGATGTCTTTTCAGGTGAGTACCAGCCTCCTTTACCGACAACTATCAGCGTCTCATATGAACACAGGATTGGTAACATTTAATCATATTTATACGAAAACTATTCAGAATTCATTCTGCTCCAGATGCTACTAAATACATAGGAACTTTATTCAATGTTTGGAAAAATCCTCCCTTCGATGAAAACACTGACACATTTTATCTATTGCATTGTCTTTTTGAAACGCCTAAATCAGACGTCTTCATTTTGTAGAACAGATAACATTAATTATTTTAGGCATTTGCTGATTACCCCTAATATTACCTATTATGACTTACTGTCAAAACTTCGTTTCCCGAAGTTGAAATCTGTCTCCGTTAATCAAAAGCAATTATGTAGATTTCCGCGTGATGTTTATCGATATGTAGACAAGCGTGTCTAGGGGTGAAAGATTTTAGTCAATATGAATTTTCACATATTTCGTTGGCGATCTGGGTACATACTTACATACACCAAACGTCAAAAGTGGTTCGACTCCCTCGTTGTTCGTGTGGAATGACTTCGTTGGGAACTGAGTTCCTGGGGTCGCGTGGAGGAAAGTATTATACTTAATGATAATGTTGATAAATCTTTTCGTTTTGATGTTGGTAATTCATGCTAGGGACCCGGAATAGAGACGCCCAACATATCGATAAAGGTTTTATCGATATTTTCGGTGACTTGTCATCGGTCCTGGCTCCACTCCAGGTCTCCAAAGAATAAATAACAGTTCACGTCGACAAAATACGCCTTAAACGACAAATTTCACCTGTTACCTACAATATCGATGAAACATTTATCGATGCGTTTGTGCTAAGAGAACTGAAGGCGTCTTGTCGATGCAATGTGTCCCCTACCCGAATATGACCAAAGGGAAAATATGCGATGAGTTAAGATGTTATCGAAACACTAAAACACGTCTCATTATCATTAAGATATAGACTGTAGTTATTACGTGTTGGTAGTAAACTTGGTCTATTGAATTATTTGGAGATGAACACTGTAATCTTGTTGTCTTGTGTCACGCTCTCGGCTTCATGTCGCCCTGGTACTTGTATCTCGTTAAGTAAACCGCACAACCAGGGCGACTGATTGCGCCACTTCATAATAGACCCTAATCACCGACTGGCGGCGAGTGATCTCTTTAATTTTATCAAGTCTTGGTAGAGCGTCGCCGCTGGTACACGCTGGTAAAGTATATGCTAAAAGTTGTATACGTATTTACTGCTGCATATTTTATGCTACACAAAGTTTTATTAGATTATTTGACAGACATGTTTCTTAAGGTGATGCCATACGTAGCAATGCAAAATCATGTGTTTTTAGTTTGAAAATTTGGTCGCCTAGATATGTTTCAGATGCTTTAATTAAATACTGCGAGTAGAATACATCTCGACCTTTGAAATAATTGAGTATTTTTTATAAGCCCAGAAAAAAATAATGTATAGGCCTATGAAAACTGCTTTAAATTTCAAAATCTCCTACGTACGAACCCATTTTCGGTTATGATTTTATTGTATAATGTGGCAAATTAAGTTATTTACAAAATGATTAAAATTAATTGATTAAATCAAAAAATTAAATATTTATGCCTGAACATCCACAAAATAAAATAAAAGGCACTTTTTGGCCATGTTTTTTTCTTGCATAAATCAAATCAGGCGGATGGTGTTAAGCGGGAATTTAAACCTTATCGCCATCTACGTAAGGGTTGTTATTGATAGCGGCTCAATTTAAAATATTAAACGACGTAGTGCATCGCCTTAAACATTGTTTTTAACTTCAATTATGTTCATTCATTAAAATTATGCATTCTGAATTTTGAACAAAATATATATATTTTAATGGTTTCTGGCTTTCACCCTTTGTTATATCTCTCCCTTTACTTGCAGATTTAGTGTGTTGGGAACTCTTGATAAAGTAAAAGGTTCTTTACAATAATTGCGTGTATTTACGTTACAGTAAATATAAGTCTGGATTTAGCTACACTGTTCATTTTACCCGAGGGTTGGTAATTCTCTGTTTCTAGAAGCTTCAAGTCTGACAATGATACCCCACAGGCAATTGCTACACTCTAGCGACATCTGTCGGACTCTGGAGTAAGCTTTCTGACTAGTGCCATCTATCGCTTGAATACTTAACTTATTACCATACATCACACCCTTCTACTGTTTTCTAGGCCATCTAGAAGGTAATTAATACAGGAATTATATTTGAATGGGAAAATTTTATAATTGTACCGAAGATTGGAGTCGAGTTCAGACATATAAGAGATGAGATGTTGAACGGAGAAGATGCAATTTTAGATAAGGCTCCATAGAAAAGAGTATATTTGTTTCGATAGAATAATAATAATGTTTTTATAGTTTATAATTATACTTAATATTATTAATTCAAATTATATTTATAAACGATGTACCACTTTATTTGAGTTGCATAAGTGACTGGCTATTTTTTAAACTTGCCCCCCTTTGAAAATCTGATAAGTCCATTGCTAAATTTATTATTACATGGTTATATGCCAAGTAAGATCATAAAGTTGTAAGTTTTTATTGAGTAAATTTGCAAAACGTCCAAAAAAGATACAAATAACCGTTAGGTATTTATTTTAATCACTTCCCACGAGAATCTAATTAATTAATTCGCATAAATTATTGTTTAATTAACATAAACTTGTTGTTTGATGTAAATTATATTTATGTTTTTATTGTAGATTAATTGCGAATACTGATATCTGCTCGAAATTTTGAAGTTTTATTCCCGTCCTAACAAAGACAATGCTTAGAATCCGTTTTCTATCAATTAAAAATGTTAAAAAATAATTTCGAATATTCCCAAACTTGTGCGTCTTTTCCGACAGTAAATTAGTTCTGCTTAAGTAGATTGTACTGGATGGATCAATTAATAATGAATATGAGTTTTCGTTAGGAAGCTGAAGAAAGAAAGAAACAAAAAAAAAACATTGTCGGATTGAATCGCGTGTCTTTTACTAATGTGAATGTGCCAGTGAGACTATGGCATCCCCGAGTGGCGTATGTTGCGAGGTTGAATTTAGTGGGGAGTGGAATAAAATGGGAAAGAGGAAGGTGGGGAAGTACCTGGCTATTCAGATCTGGTCACCAAGCACGGCTAAAGCAATTTCAAGCAAAATTTCAAATCTGATTTCAAATTTGTCAAATTCTTATATCTATAAATAATAATCCTTTATTTCTATAATAATATCGTTCTTCGATGTGAATAAATTTCGTACTTAGATGAAAATTAATCAAACTATTTTTCGCTCTTAAAAGTCTGCTTGAGCTATCTTTACGTCTGCTTCACAATACTGGGAGATAAGTTTGACACGGATCCATTACTGCCGCACAGCGTCTTGGCACTTAAATAAATACACAGATCTGTCTAAAAGGCGTCTTACCCGGGACATTATATCAATGTCATGACATGTAGGTACATTTATGACACCTCCCCAACACATCTGTCATGAGTCATGAGTAGTATTCCTATTTCTTCTCGAGTGTACCTCCTCCCGTCGCTCGTAAATCTTAGCGAATCATACAGCCATGATTCCTGTGATAAATGCATTAAATAATGTGTACATGGTAAGTGGGCAGTGGGACAAGAAAAACTGGCCACTTTAAAATATTGCATTTAAAGGTATAACTATTGCAGGTATAACTCGACTTTCAATCCGGAAATCGCGAGTTTAAATCTCAGAGCGCGCAAACAGATTAATTTTAATGATTTTTTGTTAATTAATTAATTAGTCTCCAAATAGTATAAAACAAAGTTGCTATCCGCGTCCTTCTGTTTGTGCGCTTAGTTCTTCTAAACGACGCAAAGGATTGTGATAACGTTTTCACTATCATTTAGAGAATTTCTTCCGGAAGGTTTATATATATAATACATGCATATTATATTTAAAGAAAGTAGAGAAAAGTCGATGTTTTGTAATCAAGTCGTAAAAAATATTTTCGGGCGGTTATATTGCTAACGCTGGCTTAACTTTATGAGATTCATCAAAATTGTACTACAGAATTGTTTGAGTATATCTTAAAAATGCCCTAAAACCTCGAACTTTATCTCGAACCCTTTATAAGTCCCCGAGCAACGCCGGGTATACACCTCAGCTAGTTAAACATAATAAATAGTTTATTTTGCGGAACGTTCCAGGGTGGAAGATATTTTCATTATCGCCCTGGTGAAAGATCACTTCTGCGAATTGAAACTTTGCTTGTAATTATGTATTATTTAATGGAAATAACGGCATCGATATTGACATAATTAACTTTGCAGTCAGAGGCGTCGCCACTGTATATGTTGTTGATATGAAAAATCCATTCTAGTGACTATATATTATATTCTTTTTATATATGGGTCTTTCTGTCGTTTCGTTCAAATTTGCATGTATTGGCGGATTTTTTTTTTGCTTTTCTACGATATATAATATATGGGGTTACCAGCCTCACAACATTCCCTGGTTGAGGATGCTGTAGTTTCACTACCTCCATACGATTTGGAGCGGTTAGGACTCTCGTGTGGTAGTCACTTTAATAATAATTATGTTTTTTATTAATTTAAGATGAACAATAATATGCCAATAAAACCAATCTTCTAATTTTCTGGGACAACCAATCATTCAAATTCATGTCGAAATTGTTAGAATTTTTATGTGATATTAAATTGTTTTTATATCATTTTATTTATTCATTTATTGTTTGAAACATTTACAGAATGGTGACAATTATTACATCAATTTTATTGCCATTGGGGTGTGCATTGATATTAACATTACAATTAAAAATGTTCACAGCATACGTATATTAAGGTTTATTGTTACTAGGCGGATATGCCACTAGTGAAATAATAGAAATAATAATAAGCAAAATAATATTAAAAAATAGTAAGTATACAGTACAGAGAAAGAGAAGAAAGAAAGAAAATAAATAATTATAAAGCCTGTATAATAAATCAATTACATATTTTTTTTGTTCAATTTCTTCTATTTACCATGACATCATATTAGCTTATAGCTAATAAAGCATCACATTTTTTTTTAATATACGAGGCTCTTCTTTATAAAGATTTGTATATCGTTACATTATACGGCTTCATATAATCTATGAATCCGAGATATAGGATTGGAAAAGGCAATATTTTTATTAAATAACTCAAGATGATTTTTTATGATTCCTTAAATACCGTCTAGTGGGAACTTTAATGTGAATATTACTTAGACAATCGGTGGTCAAAAGCTTGTTGTGAATAATTTTGTATAATCATATTCAGTCAGTAGATTGTCTTAATTTTTAAATGTAACAACATTAAAGCATTGTAGTCGTTCCTCATAAGATTGGAGTAAGGCGTTTAATTCGGTTCTATGATAACTCAACGCAGTGACTATTCAACACACCTTTAAAAAGTTGATATAAACCCATTGAAAACGATGAAAAAAAAATTTAACCTAACCTACTTAACCCAGTCAATAAAGTTTTTGTTTCATCACTTTCCATGACTTTATATAACTTTTTTAAAGATGTGATAAATTATCATTTTGATGATTTATCTGGTCACCGTTTAATTCACATTTGAAAGATAATGGTCTAAGCATTTTTATTTGTACATATTCAATAGCATTTGAATATTTCAAGTAATGCCCATAACACTTTCATATTCTAATTTACTTTTGACTAATAAATTGTATAAGGTTACAATTGATTGGGGGTTTTTGAATGGCTCTAATATTCTCTAAATGAATCCCAGCATTTCTGATGATTTACCCTCAACATCGATAATGTGTAAATCAAACATAAATTTCGAATCAAGAGTAATGCCTTGATCTCTTATGGTTGTAACTAACTAACTTGTAATTTTTAATAGATTATGCATAATTTTTTCTACATCTAGTAGTAATTTTACGGTAAATCTTAAGATCACGAGCAAATAATAGTATATCACAACGTAACATTGAGCCAAGATCATTAATGAATATAAAAAAAAAGAAAAGGGCCGAGTTTAGATCCCTGGGGGAAGCCTGAGGTTACGATCATGGGTGATGACTCGTACCCATTAATAAGTACTCGCTGTGTTATGTGTTCTAAATATGATTTAAGCCATCTAAATGTCAAAATGTAATGGTTCATCTAATGTCTTAATATTATTATTATTTCCACCCTTGAGGTGATTTTTCGCCAAACGGCGCTTTACAAATCATCCAATTATTATTATTATTAGTGTTATTTCCTGAAAGTCTTCCACTATTCTGAAAAATGTCCTCCACAGGTGAAGTCCTAGCGTGGAAGATAATATTTATATATTCTATTGTATCCGAATTCATGTTCCATGCATTCGAATAAAACGATATTTTCAGGAATCTATTACCAATATACAAGTTTTTTTTCTTTTGATTCTGTTTTATCGTCGTAGGTAGGAGAGTTATTTTAGTTATAATTTTTACATGTTAATATTTGTTCTCGATTTTAAAAATCATAAAATTTGATGTGGTTGTTTCTAGCCCCTCTATATGATATTGTTCATGTGGATTATTTTTACTCTAGACGATATTAGGATGGTGGCATTAATGCCTTGAGTAATGGGCTCATTTATAAGATTGTGGGCGAATAAGTTGTGTGTGATGTGCGGCCCGAGGAAAAGAGAAATAAAAGCCAAATGTAAATGGTTGTCAGGAGATATTATTATCATTATAGGAATTCTCTCAGATAGGAAGAATGCGATTACAAGTTAGTTGTGTCGATTAATTTGGTCAATGTTCATTGTAATTACATGTTCTTATCGAGGAGGTACGTTCCTAAATATATTGCTAATTTTATTTATAAGATTCAGATTATTTTGTGAAAGTAAAATAAGTAATTCTTTACTTACTGCAATAAATCCCGGGAAAAAAATAAACAAATAATATTATGCCATTTACTATTTTATTTTCAGTAGTGATGTCAAATTTTATTTCTTTTTACAAATGGAAGAAAGAATAAATAAATAAAATCGAATTTTTCAGTTCTAAATAAAGCAACCCAAGTTTTTTTTTCAATGTAAAATGATAATATGTTACAAAAATATAAATGAATTCAGTTTTTTTAAACAAAGTACAGTTCTTTAAAAACTCCTTAATCGACTGTCGCATTTTGTCTTAACTAACTAACTAACCGTCACGCCGTTTCTCCGCAAGGATAGGCAGAGGACGGACCGCCAAAAAACTCGGTCTTGGCACACACTCCTTGCCTCATTCATATTCATACATCTTCCCATACATACTCTTCTATTATTCCGACTTTTGACATGGCCTGACTCAAGTTTTTGATTCACTTGATCGTGCCATGTCTTCCTAGGGCGTTCGCGGCTTCTTCTACCATCCACATTTGGGTCATATATTCTCCTTAAACTCCAATCTTCGTTAATTTTCTCTACATGCCCAAACCATCTAAGCGTCCCTTTCTTAATCTTACTCATTACGCTTACATTATCCTTGCATTCTTTGCAGATCTCCACATTTTTCACACGGTCATGCATGGTTTTCTCTTTTGTTCATATATTTATTGATTGTCAGTAACGGGCAATAAAATTCAATTGCAAAATAAAATAATAATGATTTTAGTTTATTCTAGAATGTATGCAGGGGTAGTGCAATGCAATACATTCCGTATTTTCAAATAAATAAAACTAAGAAATTAGATAAAATAACAATACATAGATAGGTTCATTAAATTAAAATAAAAACATAAATACAAAAAAAAAACAAAATAAATAAAAACGTGGAAAATAAATGAAAAATTTTTAACAAAAAAATGTGTTTATGGAGGACATTTGACAGTCTCCCGTCTCCTGTCGGGCTATCAAGGGGAACTCCATCCAGGCACCATGGCAGTGATGATTGTATTATTTGATTGGCGTAGTCTACCCCATAAGCTTCCATTGTAGTGAAATGTGTTTGTCAGAAAAATAATCCAGATAGTGTTTTTAATAACATAAAAGAATTGTACGTAAACCTGAAACGTGCACGTAAAAAATGAGTAATTCTTTACTTACTGTAATAAACCCCGGGAAAAAAACAAAAAAAATATTATGTTAATGACTTTAACTGTGATGAAACAATTATTTTGAAAACCCAATAACTTTGTGTACCTACTTATTCTGACTTAAAGTATTTTTGGGCAAATGTGATTACATATTTAATTATATAGGCGTAATCAATAAAGATTAATGAAAAGTGAAATACACAAAGTTTTTGGGTTTTCAATTGAGAATCTTTATTTAGTTGTTAATCTACCGTTTATTAAAAAGATTAATTATTATAGGTAGGTACGTACTCAATTAATGTATTTATTCTCTTGTATAACCTAAACAAAGGTCACACTTAAACATCCCTTAGTGAGACATCCCTTATTTAAGGCCCGTAGCGTTCAAAGATGATTTGAAAGGGAGTCATGTAAATACGAATGTTGAAGGGAGCGCGTTAATATTAAAAAAACGATAATAATTAAGCGAAAATGGTGAAATTATTTAATTGAAATAAAGCAAAAATCTCTCGACAAATGCTTTAGTTTCATTTGAAGATACTCTGTGAATTTTTTCATACCTATAACATATTAAATAACAGAAGAAAACGTGTTTTTATTTATTTTCGAAGCTTACTATGCGATTTTTTTTATCGAGGGCATTTCATATAATTACTGTTTAAGCGTAACAAATGTAAAGATATTATCTTGTTAAACTTAAAGAATTAAAGATAAATATATTTTAAATCGATGAAAATCGGTAATGCGGTGGCTAAATTTTCATTAATTAAATTAAGTTTACGTTTCTCCACGGTTGACGTCAGGCTAGTTCGTAGTTCATCTTTTGGTTCCTGCCACCCTTGTAGAAGGCTGAAGTAGTGCCTTTGCGGTACGATTGTCACTTGCGGGCAGGAGATAAGGGAGGTTTATGCCGAACTTAAATTATAAAGGTAGGAAGATTTGGGAAATGGGTTGTTATTCGGAGTCGCCTCGAATAACTTGCCGAAAAATAGGATTAGTTTATCAGATCTTCTCGCTTGACTTGTTACGAAGTTGTGCTGATTTGTTTTAGGGTGGAAGATTTATTTTTCTCCTCGTATTTCTGATTTTATATGTTTAAGATTGCAATTCACTTTGGCAGCTGAAGGTGTGTGCTTTAGTTCTGAATTTATAAATGAAACCACTAAGTGTGACAATAAAAGTACATCAAATTCTGTAAATCGAAGAAGCGAAACTAGCAGTCCACAATGGAATGCTGGTACCTACCTTGATGTATGCCAGTGAGGCATGGAACTGGCAGAGAAAGGATGCAAGTAGACTGAATGCTGCGGAAATGAGATCCCTAATGCGTATGTGTGGTAAAACCATGTATGACTGTGTGAGAAGTGTGGAGATCTGTAAAGAATGCAAGACTGATGTAAGCGTAATGAGTAAGATTAAGAAAGGGACGCTTAGATGGTTTAGCATTTAGAGCAAAAGAACGAAGAAAGGAGTGTAAGGAGATTATATGACGCAAATGTGGATGGTAGAAGAAGTCGAGGACACCTTATGAAGACGTGGCACAATCAAGTGAATCAAATATTTAAGTCGGGCTATGTCAAAAGTCAGAATAATAGAAGAGTATGTATTTGTGAGACGATGTATGAATGTGAATGAGGCAAGGAGTGTGTGCCAAGACTGAGTTGTAAATCAAATACAAGAACAAATTCCTCTCATTAGTCACGCACATCTCATTCGTTATACTGTTATTCTCGGTTTTACCACACTCGGCCCTTGAGGATGTCAACCCTTTATAAATGGTAATTATATTTTTCTACCTCTTATAGCGTAATTTTTATGAAATTTACGAAAGTGCACTACAAAGCTACGAAATGTGTACTAAATTTATAGTTATTTACCGTCAAAATCCTCATTCCATTTGACTTGTAGGTTAAACGAGTGTTTTCTCCATTTTTTCTGGATCAATATTTTTATGTTTTTCCTAATCTTCTCGATATTATGTTTTAATATCTCAACAGGTTCACCGCTTGCCGTATAATCTGCGGCTCTTCTTTATTCCCAGTAAATCGTTCGCATCATTATCCGGAGAGCAGACCCCAGAAGGAGGTTCTCAAGAGCACTCCGGGAGACGAGGGCTCTCCAACGGGCGTATACACTATACCCTGACCCACTCGACTCGTACTACCCAGTACTATCCCCTTCCTACTTTAAATCAGCCACCTGATCGAAACAATAACTTGTTATGCACTTTTTCACTACTTGACATTTTACCCGAGCAATGTCTGCTCTCCGGGGAGCAGGGGCGGATTTACCGTTACTCCTCCTCATACGTGGAACTAGAAATACGCTGTTTCCTCCAATAAAATATATATTTATTTAAATAATACTTTAAATTGATTAAGCTAAAAATAAACTAAAAATTTCAAACTATGTGGCGTCGATAATAGATGTATTACTCATATCACATATATGTAATTAAATACAAATTTTTTGTCACTCTACTCTTCAAGGCCGAAGAGTCAAAAGTTGACACACATGTGCAAACGGCTTAGCGAATATTCGCTAGACCTTCCTTCATATTGTAATCTAACTAAGCATCTCCGAAGGGGTATGCCGTGCGGATATAACATCGAATAAAATAATGGTCTAAAACATAAAAAATCTATTATTAGACATTTACAATCGGGTTAAGGGGTTGAGCTGCTTCTCCACTGAGTGACCAGTGGTGACATGAGGAAGAAAAAAATGTTTTTATAAAAAAAAAATTATTAAAAATATACCTGGAACCAAAATTTTATTTCATTTACAATTTACAATTTTTACTCCAAATAATATCAGGAATCACTGGTTAAAGTAAGTCAAGTACGTCCCATAACACCCTGTATATATATTTAAAGTGTATATGTTTATAATTTTCATATTAAAACCCCCAAATGGTTAAATCCTCCCCTGTTTGTGAGGCGATATGCCGCATGCCGCTATGTAAAAAATATAATTAATGCCAAATTTATGGAGATTTTTGTTTTGTTGTTTTATTCATTGTTCCAATTTTTTTCACATAAAAAAATGCAAATTTTCTTTTTACTTTCAGTAGGGATTAACGTTTTTTGAATTCATTAGTTTATTCCGCCTTTGATCATGAAAATGCTGCATGCCAATGCGGAAAACGGAATTACGATAAACTTCTGAAGTTATTATTATAAATGTTCTTTCTAAGGATATTTGAATGGTTTTGAAGAATGCATTTGTGAACAAGTTGTAGAGAAGTGGTCAGATTAATTTGATGGTGTCTTTTTTACTAGCATCAAAGTGATGTTAGTTGACTTTACAATTAACTAACTAAATTTGGTTGGATTTTTGAATGCATACAATTCCTTCATTTGAAAAGCAAAAATGTTACATAAAATACATGGTTTAATACGTAAGTCGGTAGGTATTTAAGTACCTACTTACAAATCTCGTCTTTCCAGTGACCGGATAAATCATCAAAATGATAATTCATCACATTTTTAAAAAGTTATATAAAGTCATAGAAAGTGATGAAACAAAATTTTTATTAAGGCAATGCCATACGTAGTAATGCAAAATCATGTGTTTTTGGTTTGAAAATTTGGTCGCCTAGAAATGTTTCAGATGCTTTAATTAAATACTGCGAGTAGAATACATCTTGGCCTTTGAAATAATCGACTATTTTTTAGATAAGTCTTTTTATAAGCCCAGAAAAAAATAATGTAAAGGCCTATGAAAACTGCTTTAAAGTTCAAAATCTCCTACTTACTAACCCATTTTCGGTTATGATTTTATTGTATAATGTGGCAAATTAAGTTATTTATAAAATGATCGAAAAAAATTTAAATATTTATGCCTGAACATACACAAAATAAAATAAAAGGCAATTTTTGGCCATGTTTTTTTCTTGCATAAATCAAAACAGATGGATGGTGTTAAGCGGGAATTTAAACCTTATCGCCATCTACGTAAGGGTTGTTATTGATAGCAGTTCAATTTAAAATATTACACGACGTAGTTCATCGCCTTAACTGGGTTAAGTAGGTTTAAATATGTTTTTTTCATCGTTTTTAATGACTTTATATCAATTTTTTGTATTTCTTTGGCATTCACTATGTAACAATTTCTAGACATTTTTTGTTTTTAATGAGTTTTTATTATTCACAATGTACATTTGTTACGTATAATTTTTTATAAAATTATGCAAATCACCTCCTCCTCCTCCCTCCGTTTCCCTCTCAACCCCCTCCCCCTCCCTAAAATCCCCTCCCTCCAAAGCACCAAACTAAATAAAACCACATATTTCTGCACTTAAAAATTTAGTTTTAAAATAGCTAGTTAATGACACGGACGTGTCGAAACCGGTCGCTAATTTTATAAAAAATTATACGTAACAAATGTACATTGTGAATAATAAAAACTCATTAAAAACAAAAAATGACTTTATATCACTTTTTAAAGGTGTGTTGAATTGTCACTATGTTGAGTTATCACGGAACCCCTCTTTCCAGAGAAAATTTTAATTTTGATTGATTTATTATTTAAAGAGAAAATAGAATCATGCTTTTATGAACCCGAATTCTACTAACCATTCACAGGATTAATAGTTAAGTATGATTAAAACTAGTCAGTGATACTGGTTGTTGGTCCTTAAGTTATGTGAGGTTCATAAATTCTTCTTTAATTTCAAGGAGCCTGGTTAACTTCAACGTTATACTTTACGTCTTGAACATATTAGGTATTTTTCTTGGCTAAAAGGGGTAGGAAACATTCCGTAGGTCAAAAAACCTGACTCCTTTGAGAAACTTCCTCTTGTGGAGAGATCGCGTCTTCCGAAGCAAAACATCTTCTAGCGTTGTGAGACTCGCTTCCTCTCGACTCGGCGCAAAGCGTTCTACTTCCGGTGGCACGCCGACTCGCCGGTTTCCATCTCGCCGGTTTCCAACGCACTGGTTGCCGGTGGCTCGACGTGTTTTCGCGGCTAATGGATTTTTGAGAGTTAGTTATGGGTACTCGGCGGAACCGAAAACAAACTTTTATGTTTCGACCATTATTGTTGCGACTATGTCGTATTGATCGCCCTCCTCCCCCTTCTCTGCGGGAACGTGCATTGTGGAACTGTGCCTCAGAGGATGCCGCTATGAGATGATTTAATTCTTTGGGAAATAGTCTTGAATACTACGTATGAAGTATATTCATATCGATCTTAAAAGAACTGTCCCTCAGTCCCTGCCAAACAAATCTTGCAATTAATTAGTTAATTAATATAAATTTATTTATTTATTTATTTATATATATATATATTTTTATTTTTTTATTTTTATTTTTTATTTTTTTTATTTTTTTATTCTTTTTATTTTTTTTTTTTAAAGAAAGACAAACATTCCCAGGTTACGAATAACCTGACAATATTTGAAAATCTCCTACTACCACCACAGTATTGTACATTTATTTATAACAATTACAGGTAATATAGCCTAAGACGTTATAATTGTACCAATGCCAAAAATCTCGCAAATGCGCTATAGGACACAAAAAATAAATCAATTTTTTTATCTACCGCATTCAAAAAGTACGTAGCTCTCCCCACAGGTGAGTTCATAAATAAATTAGTGCGGCTTGCTCTACTATATAGAAGATTGTGATGACGTCCTCGAGAGTGAGACTCTGGTACAAAAAAAAATAATTGGGCCAGTATCTCATTATTAGATAAGTGACCGTTTATTAGTTGGAAAAAATATTTAAACAAAGCAATACCTCTACGTGTCTCTAGGGAGTGGTAATTGATCATGACTAATATATAAATCGATGGGCAAAGCCAAGGGTAACGTCCATAGAGCCGCGAGAATAAAAACCTTAAAAAATTTTTATGGACTCTTTCAATGCGTAAAGTGTATGTTAATTCATGTGGAGCCCAGATGATCGAGTTTGATTCAAGTACACTTAGGACTAGTGTGTTATATAATAACGTCAGTGTTTTTGTGTTACGAAACGGATATAAATAACAATATTTCCATCCGGAGAGGAAAATAATAATTGTAGGTGGATACATTATGTCGGTTGTAGGTAATATAAAATCCCTTAATTACTATTGTCCAAGTAAAATATGTTTACAATGACTTTAATTTAGTGGAATCGATTCAAACCGAATTTTTGCTAGGAATACGCATTATTTTTTGCGGAATTCATGTTATTTTTTGGCAAAATTCGCGTAATTTTCTTTGGAATTTTAATGTTGAAATTTCAAAGCTGTGTTACTTTGTAACAAAACTGATTTATTTTATTTTATTAGGAAAATCAACACTTACGAGATATGGTTAGTTTAAGAATGTGCAATTTACTAAAAGTAAGAAACTAATAACAGGTTTCTTCATTATGCTTGTACATTATGTACAGAATATTTATAAAATGAACAGATATTACATGTGAAATATATGATTATTACAAGAGACACTTAATAATATATGTCATTACTTGACATATATTAATATTTGTGTAGTTTGGTTTAGTTGGTGAACAAGTGAATATATTTCATATTGAAAAAAAGTTAGGTTAGGTTAAGTTTAGGTTAGTTAGGTTGGGTTTTTTCGAAATGTGTAATTTAAGTACATTAAGTACATTATGTAATTCTCGTCTGTAATGTAATGTAATTTAGTTGTTTGCTGACACGGTTTGCCTATCGTAGGGATTATAACTCTACGCCTCTGGCCCTGAGTAATCACTTTTTCCACCATGGCCCGGTAGATATCTTTCTAGTGTCTACAACTAGTAGTAATCCTCTTTACTTTTTGAACCGTTTTGCAGGAAACAGAGGTCTTATTTATGTAGGGGGGATTAGTGAAAAACAGGAGAGTGTTCACGGAAATACGGTTAAAAAATAATAACGTTTCTCTAAAAGCTCCCCGCTCATTTCCTTCTGAGAGACTTTGAAGAGCCCCTTAGTGTATTATTTTGTTTTTACATTTGCATGTTTCTGCCCATATAAGTTAGTATTTGTTTGTTAAAGTCAAGTTAAATTCTACATCAGAATATAAAAAAAACACCTCAATCATATTTTTTTCTATATTCAAGATTTATCGATAAGAGTCGAGGAATTTAATTATTCCGTGTCCTATATTAAACATGTTTTATTAAATGTCCTAATGCTATAAATGTATGGTTGACGAAATATATGTTAATATCACGTAAATACTTCACCTAGCTCGAATTTCTTCATTATTTATTCCATTTTTGTAAATTCCCAGTTTCTATTAAATTAAAATTTAATTATTAAAATTATTAAAAACGCCACATCTAGTCATTTGCGAGTATGCAAATGTGTTAAACAGATATACAAGCATACCTCTTCAAACAACTGTTTTTGGAAATGTCCAAACTGCTCGTGATAGTAGAATCAACGTTCGTAATCTCTTACTTATAATTTAACACTGAACTGTTTTTGGCAATGTTCAAACTGCTCTTGATAGTAGAATCAACAGCCGTAATCTCTTACTTATAATTTAACCCTGAACTGTTTTTGGCAATGTTCAAACTGCTCTTGATAGTAGAATCAACAGCCGTAATCTCTTACTTATAATTTAACACTGAACTGTTTTTGGCAATGTCCAAATTGCTCGTGACAGTAGAATCAACCGCCTTTATCTCCTTCTTATCCCTAATATATAATATATAATTAGCTAAAACACTTAATTAATTACACTTTTTTAATATTTATATTTGTTAACAATTTTTTGTGATTTTCTTAACCACCATACTAGGCTCATTCCCGTATTATGGTAGTTGTACATGATTTAGATTATAACTAAAAGCTAGGAAAATAATAAATATCTTTGCAACATAGCTATACAATGCACTTCCATTTGCCATTAGACAGAACACAAATTATTCTAAATATAAAGTAGACACGAACTCATCACCCAAGTCAGATTAAACAAACACCGACGATTTTATTAAAACCGGTTTATAAGTATGTATTTCATGCAATATTGTGTTGTTATAAACTACGCCTCCTCTCAACACAAGATTTCGTAGTGAAATATGCACATTTGATCCAATAATGCTAAGTAATAAATAAAGTTGAATGCATAAATAGAAAATATGGATATTTCGTGACGTCAGAGCTTATCGTTCATGGATTTTTATCTGTTTCAGAAACAATCAACTACAACTTACTGTTTTTTTTCTTCAATTTTCTTCAATGTTCTGTTTTGTCACTGTTCTGGTTTAACATGGAATCCATATCTCCGTATAGCACACGCGCCACGTGTCAATCTCATTATCACGTGCTCATCTATTATTTGGGCACCAGGCCTTGCTTCCGATTCCATTGTCACCGCATCGGTCACCCGGCAACGCAGTATTTATCTATGCATTATCACTGTGAGTGATTGCACCTTCCCTGGGATGGGTTCACACTGCATTAGCGCCTGTTTGTCCAGTCCCGGGGTGCTCAAACATGGCCTGCATCCATTGCTAATTTATAAATACACTCAAATACATTCAATTGCTAATTTCAGTAATATAAACAATTTATTTAACGACTTTTAATCATTTTTTACAATGCATGTTGTCATCGTATATCTATTAATTAAAATGATAATTCGCAAAAAAGGTTCAACTTGAAATGTTAAGATTTAGGTAAGCACAGCATCTCGTCTACACGGAGAAAAATTAGCCTGTTAAAAAAACCAACTTCCTGATAAAATACGGAACATATCGAGAACACGTGTTATTTTCCTAATACGTATCATGATGGAATATCAGTATTTTTATAAACACATGTTTTGCCGTCCTCTTAAAACATTTGTTTTTTTAGGAACTCTTTCAATTCATCCTTTATAAGACTGCAGTCCCATTTTTAACATGAAAACGAATGAATTGACAAGATTTTTAATAAATTAACAGTGTTTTCACGGAAGAGGTACGTCGAAAATTACCTGCTCGGCTATTCAAGTTCCGTTAATTAACTTGGTTATAGCCATAACAAGCTACGTTTCATTTATAAATTACAGTAATTTTCCAGGGTGATCCTGAGAGCAGGTATCTACCATTCTTTTATACTTGAAACTAATATTTATCGTATTGAATTTCGTCATGAAAGTACTTAGTATTAGTTTCCATTCACTTTCAGTTAAATCTCGAATGTGCCCATGTTGAGAACCCCTGTTCTAGCTCTATGCCCACCCCATCCCGTAAACACGTATCAGATGACAGATTGTCGCATTCTGAGGAGATGACCACCCCTGCTTGATTTATTGCGCGTCGATCTAATCGTAACGCTTTCTCAATGGTGTCCCATCTACAATCGATTATTGGCCTCCATCATAGTTATATGAGTTACCCAAAGTAAATAAAAACCAAATTGAAAACAATACTTCAAACCTCCGAAGTAATAAACCTTGGTGTAAATTGAGAAAAGCTCAATTTTTCATATTTTTGGTGAAATTTTTAATTTTTCTTACAAGTTTTTCTTTAACCTTCTCGAACCTGAAGGTAAAAACCACGTCTCGCCGGAAGGGAGATCACCAGGGCCCCCACAGATCGCGGAGCGATTTTATCTCTTTTTTGTTATTATTTATTATAGTTAAAAAATATAAATATTTTTCTGTCTGAGGCCTGGAAGTGGAATGGTATACGTGAAATGGCGAAAGTTAGTTTTGTTTCAAATCAGTACAAATTATATTACTTCTTGCGATTAAAATACCGATTTTTTTTCTCATTATTATTTTCCTTCCTTTTCCCCATCTCCTTCCCTATCCCACTACCTTCAGCCTCACAACATACCCCGATCGGGGATGCCATAGTCTCACTGGCTCTAGACGGTTGGGAGCAGTCGGGACTCATGTGCGGTTTTACATTAAAAAAATAATTGATTAATGGACGATTTAAAATTTAGGCCTACATTGTATGAAATTTGCATTGCCTTAAAAAGCTGAAATGTATGCGGCAGTTCTATATGCAGCGGTAGAGCTTTGAAATATAAATTTAGCTGACATGAATTGCGATTTTCACGAATTCCAATATAGTAATAATAATTTGTATAGCGCCGTTTTTCTGCAAAATCACCTCAAGGGCTTATTACTAACTATCATACATAAAATCGAAACGTTGCTTGAAGTGGCTTTAACAGTGTTTAGTGAACAGCTCTGAATAACCAGGTACTTCCCAACCTTCCTCTTCTCATTTTCACTAGATAAAATCGGTTTTTGCTCACGGTAAATTAATAACAAAACATCAATTTAAGAATGTTTTATCGATCTGCTTGATTATTTTCCGTTTTCTTACCTGGAGATGGACACTGTAGCGCTGTCTGAACCGTCAAGTATGTATTATTTTACATTATCTATGTTTTTATTTTTAATCTTTTTTTTTGAAATTTTTTTCTTTCCATTCCATTATTAATAACTATTATGTTTTTCTCTTTTATCGTTTATATGATGAAACTCTATCATGTATATATATATATATAAATATTTTTTTTTTATTTATTTAAATTTACATAAGAACATATTTCAAGTAAAAGTATTTTCCTTTACAAAAGTCAAAAACTCGTGTGTAAAGGGAAAAAAAAAAACTTAACATACGTATGAAAATAGAAGAAAAAAATCGTAAAAACATATAAAGTGAAAAGATTTTTGTTTTTTTTTTATAATAATATATATAAAGTAATATAGTGAGATGTCATCGTCATTCTAATTCGCTAAATTATTTAAGGTAGTGAAGTTTATTTTATTTTTGAATTTATTATTGTCCGGTTCTAACCTTATCTCTGTCGTTAGTTGATTAAACCACACCACTCCAGTGTACGTGTAATAGTAGTGTTGTGCTCTGTGCTATGATGAAACTCTGTCATTTATATGATGAAACGTCTCTTGTTTACATGATGAAACGTCTCTGGTTTATGCAACCCAGTAAACATGTAATTTTATAAAAAAATATGTTAGTATTCTTACCTATTTGTTTCTCAAGTACAGTAAAATTAAAGTACTGCGATTGTAGATATGTATTTTCAACGCACCTTAGAGATATAATTAATTTCCGCTTAGGAATTTATTTATTATAATAAAATAAATATATTTTGTAAAATTAAAGCTACAAGTAGTAGGTATGTCCATCTAACGAGTAGGTATAATATTAGGTCAATATTAAAATCCGATCAAATTTAATATTCGATTAAAATAAAATGTAAAAAACCGTTCTAATTAATTCTATTCGCAAAGCTAACTCCTCTAATGCCTAAGGATTCTTGATGAAGTTTTTAAATTAATTAAATCTCCATTAAAACATACCTCCGCATGCTCTTGACTAGCTGATATCGGGCTTCATCTTTTCAATGGAAATGATAATTATGAAAAGTTAAAATTGAATTTTCGTGAAAAGGGACTTCAATTTAATTTGTTGATTCATCTTCTGCGAAGTGATCGGGTTTCAGCTTTTGAAAGGTTCTATGCCGTTCTTAAGAATTTCTACGGAAAATGTCCAAATATTTTACCTTTCCTCCCTGGAGATATTTATAGGGGTTGAAGTTATATCTATTTAGATAATGGGCTATACAACATTTTTGAAGGATGTTTTGTTTATCCAATTTTCTATTATGTATGGTATTTTGTATTTATCAATTCAAAGAAGCGAAGCTAACAGTCCTCAATGGAGTGCTGGTACCTACCCTGATGTACGGAAGTGAGGCATGGAACTGGCAGAAAAAGGATGAAAGTAGACTGAATGCTGTAGAAATGAGATCCCTGATGCGTATGTGGGGTAAAACCATGTATGATCATGTGTGAAATGTGGAGATCCGCAAAGAGTGCAAGGCTGATTGTGAGCGTAATGAGTAAGATCAAAAAAGGGACGCTTAGATGGTTTTTGGCATGTAGAGCGAATGAGCGAAGAAAGTTCCACATTTTTCGTTTGGGAGTTATATTTATTATCTTCAACGATTAAAAATTACAATTAGCAATTAGCTTGTGGGTACTCTGTAAGTTATTCCACTATAAAAATATATTTTTGGGGATCTGGCAGGATGACTCCGGACCGATGATGATGATGCCAGGTGAACGCGGCGATGACTGCGGTGGAATGGTCGAAGCGGTGTCAGTGAGTCGACACCGTGGTGACCGGAATCGTGGTTGTGTTCAGGGAAGTCCATGGTAATCCGTAGTCCGTGCAGAGCCGGGGCGTAAGTATAGTAGGTCCGTGCAGCGGCGCAGTGGAGTAACGTCAGGACGTGACGCGGGGGACCGGCCATAGCGGCCAGCTACCTCAGTAGGCAGCAAGCAGTCACAGGGCTCACAGTTTGGTCACTGTAGAACCGCTGATTGATGATTGTAGAAATGCAACTTGATGACTGGCGGACTGCTAATTCATGACTGATGAGTTCCTTCCCGCTGTCGCTTATATAGGTGAAAAACGTCCTCGAACATTCTAGTTGCTATGACAAATATTGCCAAACAAACCTAGGCAAAGGCCGAAATTTCCAGAATGTTTCTATGACGGCCTAGGTACCTTGGCGTAGTGGCATACCACTACATATTCATTAACGATGAATAAATAAAAGTATGTTCGAAAGCAACATATGATTATTGTGTAAGGATCGAGTTTTTCTCTCTTTTATGTAATGTTGTAGAAGAAAATAAAAAAATAAATTAATATCATACCTTTTCTTAATCAAATACCCCGAAATAAAAATAAGTTCAGTAATTTAGAGCTGTACGATTATTGATTGAAAAATAATGTGTTTGATCAATTGTAGAAACTTTACTCTTTCCCGTAATTCCATTCCCAATAATCTTTCCCAGAAAAGTTTTTATTTCATTACCTTTGTCGTTTGTCTCGTAGTATGTACAATAACAATAAATAAGCCGGTTATTTATATGGGAGAGTTATTGTCCCCTATCGAAATACGGAAGTCGAGTTCAGTATCATTCTACGACTCTATCGGAATTATTTCGCTCTTTTTGCCATTTCCGTTATTGAACACCTTTAAAAACAATGAGCCAAATATTACCATAACAGAAGCAAGATGATCATATTTATTTTAAACGAGAACAATAAAGTGAAAATTGTAAAAGTAGTAATTTAAGTATAAACGCAGTCATATCAACGTAGTTTCTGCGTTTTTACTTACAGAAACAGTAAGGCACTATTTGTTCGCAGTATCCTAAATAGCTCCATTATTTGGCTCCCTTCTGAACAAAACCATGTCCTAGAAATAGAAAGAGTGCAAAAGAGGTTTATCAGTTACCTGTATATGAGGTATACTATCCTTTCCTGTTTCAAGCCTTGATCATAACAGGAATGCTTGATTTCAATACCTTAGAATCCCGCCGAAAAATGTTTTTATGTAAACATTTTTTAAATATAATCTCTGGAACTATGCTTAATCCACATATTTTGAAATAAGTTAGCTTATATGCGCCCAACAAATACACTCGTGGGAGATACCATCCCATCCGAAAGTGAGGACTACACAGTCGCTATCCACATAGCGCCTCAACTGCTAACGATTCTGCATTGATTGACCATCGATTACAGATAGGTTCAGCAACTATCTTTTGACGCAAATCACAAAATATTAAAACTGCCCCCATGACATTTTTAAACTTACGAGTATATTTACCCCAAATTTGTAATCTTCTCCCTAATTATACTGTAGTATAACCGGTATATTAAGATAATGAGAAGTAAATAAATGATTACTGCATTTTTACTTACAATCAGCGATGAAATTGCGATAACATTAAAAACAGTTTCATCTTTTTTTTACGAAAAACGAGCAATATTAAAGTATGTCTTATGTAAAATATATAAAAAAACGATTATTAATAACTTGCCATATTGAAATCATTGTTGATAATTACTGTGTTTTTATTTATCACAGTAGTATTTAGATGAGCACAAAGAATTTTGTGGTCAACGAATTGCGTTGATTTTTTTTGGCTTAGGTAAAATATGGTTATGTTAGGCTTTCATAGGTTAAATTGTTGTGTAAAATTGCTTTTTTTAAATGGGAATAACACCCTAGTGTTCCCACCCTTCCGGAACCAGTAGGCCATTGACAATAGAAATTGAGGTATGTTGTGAGGCTGAAGAGAGTGGGGAGAGGAAGGAGATGAAAGGGAAGGCTGGAAAGTACCTAGCTATTCAATATTGCCACCAAATACAGCTAAAGCAATTTTAATCAACATTTTGATTCTGAATTGTGGCAGGTCGATACTGATAATATATATAAATATTTATATTTTTTGAGCACTATGTATCAGATTATTACTGTCGATCACCAATTGAATTTGTATTAATGGGTAGTAAATAATTTTATTCTTGTCGGTAGAAATCTGATGTATTTAATTTGTAGTACGATATTATTATGTTAGAGCTCAGAATTTACAATAGTTAAGACGAGGAACACAGCAGTCACACGATTTTACATACCTCACATTCACGCTGTCTCATTCATACTCGGTTGTCTCTTTCGTACATTTAGACATCACTTAGTTTTTTTCTGAGTATGTACCAGGAGCACATAATACATCATAGACATGTTGTATCGTTGAAAGCGGATTAACCCCTTCGCTCGCGATGATAGATGTATCGAGCGTTATGGACCGCCAATCTAGCCGCATTCACTCAATTTACACCCCATCCATCATGTGAGCCTGGTGTCTTTATAAATTATATTATTCTAGTTGGCAGATATTATGTAGCGTTAACCCTCGAAATGCCGGGGGTAAAAGTGTATGTATGTCGTATTTTTAATTCCCCATGTTCGGAGAACGGGTCACTTTTCTCGTATATGATTTCCAATAGGTGCCTACGGATTTGTAAAACTCGCTTAAAAATACAAAGTGTTGTGCCATTGCCCACGAGTGAAATTCAGAAACAAATACATAAATTGTAAAATAATAAACAAATACATAGAGCCGTAAGTTCGTTAAAAATAAAATGTTGTTAATAAAATAGGTTGTAGTACAGCCAACTGTACTACAACTAGGGTTGCCAGATGTCCGGTTTTGGACCGGACAATACGGTTTTATGAACGGCTCTCCGGTCTTGATAATTTTGGAAAACCGGACAATAGAATGTGCGGTTTTTTGAAAATATGCGACATATATACCTCACTCATGAGACAATTCACTGAGAAAAAGCCGTGAGCGATTCTGGCGGGTGGTACCAAGACTTGCTCAAATCCGATGAAAATGGTACAATATGTGTGCAGTTTTCCCTTCGTAAAAAGAGTTTTTAGTGTAATGGGTAATGTATGGACTGACGAAAGAAATCTACTAGGTGTGAATATCGTTAAAAAGCGAATTATATGTTTTCTTAAATTAAAATGTCTGTTGCACTGAATTTAAAGATACAATTTCAGGCAATAAACGATTATTTAACGCAGTATCATCTAGTGGAAAATATGTTAAAAAGTGATTTTATGCTTACAAATAATAAATATAAGTTTTAATGTTTACTAAGTGTTTCATTGTGTTCACCATCAGAAATTTTCGGTAACTTTTTCTGTTTGCTTTGGCCAAAATCAAAGGGGTTTATGATTATCAAAGGACACTTCGATTTTCGACAAATTGTACCAAAAACATCAAAGCGGGGACCCTTTGATTTTATCTGGACCATCTGGCAACCCTAACTACAACCCGATTGAAATATATTTTGAGGCAGGTAGATGCTTAAGGCAGGAATTTGTTAATGCGAATCTTGGAGAGCTGGATTACAGTTTTAAAAATGTGAATCTCGGCAGCTCGTTCCACGTGCATGCCTTTGTACTAAACGAGTCGTAGAAACGACAAACAACTCATTTCCGTGCGACCAACAACAACTGTGAACGTGTTTTCCACTCTTGTTTGCCAAGTTTCTAGTCACCAGTGTTCTTAACGATAAATGCTGCAAAAAGTGCTTAGATTTTCTAACATTACAAACGCTCACTCTTGTAAAAGAGTTATGTCTTGAGAAAATAAAGGATTGTTAAGAGAGTTTTGTCGTTTATCCTCTAGTGACCTCCATTTCTTTTCTGAGGAACGGATTAATTCAAGTAGAATTTCTGTTGAAAAACTGGTGTGCCTGCACATTTCTTTTCCGTAATCTTTTTTTTAAATATAAAAAAAAATATATATATATGTATATATTTTTTTTTAACACATTCCTATATCTGAGCATCTACCTAAATCAAATCTCAAAAGGGTTACTGGAGACATATTTCCATGCCTCCCAATTCCTTCACGCAGTTTACAATCCCTCGGGTTCTAAGCGTACCATTTGGTAAACTTTTTCCTCTATTATGCTCTTATCAGACTCTATTGCATCCACTTTTCTTTTACCCCTTTTCTAACAGAATTTGGGTGGAAAATTCGCCGAGGTATGATTGAAAATTCTATCACGTAAATAAAATCAAAAGCTCTGCATCAATTTACAGAACCTTTCGACAGGTTAAACTATAACTTATAATATTTGCTCGGATAATTCTAAAATATGGTAATGATAAGGTTATATTGTATTTGCGCTAGTTTGAGCTGCGTACCATAGATGGCTCCTGTACTAGTAGCTCATAGAGTTTATAGAGCCTCTGGTGTATAGGTTTTTCCCTCCATGTTTAGAACCGAGGTGGTCTTTCAGTAAGGTTTGTAGTGAGAGAGAGATTTTGTAAGCATAAGAGAGGGAACGTTAGCCTCCAGGCCGTCCTACACACTCGTTCCCAATCATAAGAGTTTCCAGTCTAAATAAAGACTGAGTTATGTTTTGAAGTAGGCGTTATTATTTATAAAGAAACTATTTTTCAGAAGTTTTTGGCACATCTCGACGGGTATAGCTGCGATTTCCTCCCGAATTCGATCCTTGAGTTCTTCCACGATGGCGATGTTTGAAAAAAAAAATCTTCACGTAGCCCCACAGGAAGAAGTCGAAAATTGCAGCCGGAAGCCCTGCTGGATGGCGACGAAAGAACAGCTATTTTCAAGAATCGTGCGGACGGCGAAGACCCAGTTTTGTCCGTACCCAACCATTATAACGACTGAAAACCTCACGACCCTCCCGACATAATGAGACCCTTCCCAGGTTCTTACCTTCATCACGAGGGTTTTCAAAACTGCACTTCTCTTTTGCTGCACACTGTACAAGGATCGATTGATATCGATTATCGATTGATAATGTATTACATTGGTAATAAAAAATTAGTTCATAAAAAAAAAATTGTGTATACATATAAAAAGTCTTATTCATATTAGTGTTAAATTTGCAGCACTTACCGAGTGGTCGATACTCTCAGTATCGCCTCTATGAAGGACCACCATTCAGAATCGAACCGTTGCATTGCTTGAAATGGCTTTAGCTGTGTTTTGTTACTTAATCTGAATAACGTCATCCTTCCCAACCTTCCTATTCTTCAACTCCTCCCGCTCCTTCAGCCTCACTTCACATAAACAGACTCTGGGTAATTGGGACTCTTAAATAGTATTTACATTATATTCACGCAAAACAAATTAAAATTCGGACACACGCCTGGATAAATTCCTTGAGGGCAACCGTCAATTTTCCGCGACTGTTTTAAGGACTAGATAAGACTAAGAAGTTTCAAAATTTTATTTCTATTTCCACGGCATCCTTGCTTGGCAACGCAGTATTCCTTGTATTCTCTACTACTCTTCTAACCGTACACACTATTCAGTCGATGCACCTGCCAGAAGCATTCACTTCAAGACACCAAGCCTGAGCACCCCCCGTCAATGCCTCGGCTTCACGACATTAGCACTTTGTCATGGAAACCAGCGCCAGAACTCGTACCTTAGACATTACACCCCATCCCACCCCACACCCACCCCCTCTCACAACTCAAAGATGCGTGCTGGAATAATCCTCGGGAAATTAACTGTGAGACCTCTGTTGTGAAGCCTCTGCGCCTTTGTTATTAGACGTGTACAAAAATGTCATTCGGACTTAAATTAAAAATAATTTTTGTTTTTTAAATATTCACGTTGTCTGGAAGCTCGTAGTATAAGCGAGAAACTAGTAAATCTACATCATATAGAGAACCTAAAACAAAAGCTAAAGGTTTTAAAGATTGGTAAGCTGTTTTCACGTAGTTCACGCTTCGACGCATTTTAAAATTAACCCATAACGACCGTTTTTTATGAAATTTGACTAAAAAAATCTAACTACGGACTTGATTTACTGGAAAACAAAACGTACAATAAAAAAAAAAGTGATGCCACAAAATCGACTCCAAATGTTATGTATATTCACTTGTTTCCACTTGTACTACGAGTGTCCAAACACCGTATGTAATTACCAGAGTCAAAGATACTTGAAGTATCGCTCAAAATAAAGACTTCAGATTCGACAGATTCTAGAATTGAAACGATGCTTAGTTCACTTTAGCCGTTTTTGGTGACCAGATCTGATTATCCAGGTACTTTCTTTAACCTTCTTATTGTCCTCTCACTCCCTTGAGCCTTACAACGTACCCAAATCGGGGATGCCATAGTCCCTCTGGCTCCGGACAGTTGGGACAAAATGTTGGTTTATTTACCACTACCAAAATTCTAATAACCATTTTTTATCATTTGAATCCCTTGTTAAATTAAGGGTTAGCAATTAAACTGTGCAAAGATTTCAGTCAAAACCAAATACACGTTCCTGAAACGTGTAAGGTTCACCATATTTTTCGTTTATGCCATAATATCTCAGTTCTAAACTCTAGTGATTTTATTATCCCGCTCAAACCCGAAAGCAATTCCTCTCTCCAATCAATATTTCTACGTACATCGATAAATACACACCCATTCCAATTTTCAACAATTCCGAGCACCCGCTATTCGACGATAATAATAAATTTAACACGATGAACATCGAAATCAATACATAATAAACCGCCGTCAGTTTGCGTTGAGTAAGTTTGGAACCTACAACGTACTACGGTGGGGTACTGTGCGGCAACAGCACCGTAATAACACGAGTTTACGTAGTTTGGGATTCCAATCTATCGTTCCAAAATGCAATTTGGAAATGTCGGGTTTCCGCTTAACCATAATTGACAGTAGGATTTAGACACAGTCTGGTGGAATGACTACCACTGGTTTAGCGGCCCTGTACACGGCACATGGGAGATTAGAAGTATACTGGAAAATAAAATAAATATTCAATTTAGTTTTGTTTTTGTTTATTTTCACGTTTTTTTAAATTGCGCCATCATTCTAAAAGGCTTTAAACTACTAACACTCGTTTAGAATATTCCCTATTACACCTACGCTCTGTTCAGGCGTTTATCATGGCGCAGCGATACAAGATATTCCAGGATGGTTTTTGGCCTCCTCAACAAATTCTTCCTTCGGTCTTTATAATAATTATGTTTAACTTATTTGACGTTTACGACGAGGGCGGTAAATAATCAGATTTCATCTATGGTGAGACACGCAGTCTATCCACTTATTTCTCGATCTGCTTTTGGCTTGCTTTCTCTATTAGGATCTCTATGATTTTCAGCGATTCTGACATTGTTTCTACATCTCTAGCTCATCGCGGTTTTTGGAACCTACGATATCTTACACCGGTTTCATGCTGAATAAAATTATCCAATTAATGGTTCATACTTCTAATTTCCTTTTTAATAATAATAATAATTTATTCCACAATGTATGCAGTATTTTAAAACGTAGGTCGCCCAAGCTTCTGCAAACATGATTTTTGATTAATTTCAGTTAGCTGCATTATTAAGTTTTTCTTCACCTACGACTGTAATAATTCTTGGATATTTAAATCAATTTTCAAGGCTTTTAAATTATTTTATTTTACTGAATTGGGGAAACAAATGGTTTTACAATTTTATAAAAATAATTTCATTTTACATGTTGCATTAACCAGTGAAGTTTCCACATAAAATTCATGTTACACCCGGAAAAAAACATTAATAAACAGAAAAACATAAAAAAACATCTTAATGAAAATAACTGAGATATCTTAAGTATCTTACACACCCTAATCAAAACACCTTCATGAAAATAACTGAGATATCTAAGATATTTTATACACATCAGGGGAAGAGGGTACGTAATTAACAATTTAACTTAATTTTCTACAATATGCATTTAGTAAACTGAACTAAGGACAAATGGAAAATATCGGTGTCAGAAGATATATTATTGTATTTTGTGCATGTCCTTCTGAAAAAATGAATCTTGTGTGTAGTTAGTTTTTGATTGTGTGTACAAATTACTGTCGCTTCGAACACTTGTTAACCTTTATTTATTGGTAATAATAATCCTCTTATTAACCCTCCAGCCTGCACGAATGCATCATAACGTATATATAATAGTACCAGGCAGTGGGCTAAGGGTGGTTTCAGGGGATGTTGCGTTTATTAAGCATCCCATCTTCATATACCAGATTCGCTATTAATAAATACATCATTATTCCATCGTGGCTATTTCGAGATGTAGCCGATTCTTGAGCCAGCGAAAGCTGCTTATGCTCAAATTAACATCTACACAGGGTATTACGTGCATCAAATATTATCTTCACTGGGTTTACCTATATCAAGCTGAAGCGAGACTGAAGTATCGACCTGATGAGAGGCCACTATTACTAAGGCTTGGAAGATACTTGGTCGCGTTTGGTGGCCCGATCTGTATTGTTAAGTACTTCTCAACCTTCCTGTTTCCCATTTACTAATTTCCTTCACGAAATTCCCCAATTGGAGATGTCTTAGTTCCAATGCCTTTTGGCATTTGAGACTCTGGCGTTCGGTAATAAAAAAATTTATTAAATTAATAAATTAAACATGGTATTGCTTTTTCATAAATTCATAATTCTGTTTTTTTTTTAAATATTGTATTAGGAACAATTTCTTTTTTTTCTGATGCAGATGATTTTTAATTGTTCCAACATTTAAAAAAAGTTAATTAACCCCTCAGGCTACCATTTTGACAACAACTCTCATGATCTCACAGAAAAATTTGCGTCACCCTTGCTGTCATGGTGAAAAATATGATCTAAACGGTGTTAGAAAGAGAAAATACCACGCTTTATATTCCAATCCAGAAGTTAACCTCATAAGAATTTACACATCTATGAAACTCAAGGTTCCAACCGCAATTTGAGAAATATTTTTATGAAATGACAAAAAAGTGAGATTACAGTAATGTTTATAATATTACGTATTATATAATACATTTGTCTAATGAACTATTTTTTTTGTTATCGGTAATTTTAGTTCAGTTATTTGACGAAAAAACATAATGTCAGCCATTTTAAAAACTTTTTGTGTATGCATTCAAAATTTTAACATTTCAAAAATTATATGTTCATTTTTAATAATAAAATTTGAAAACGTATTTCATCACCTTACACACAAATTCTGACAGCAAATGCCAGTGGCCTGAGGGGTTAAGTCTTATAATAGCTAGATAAAATATTGATTATGAAGTTGCCGGGGGGTTATTTTTGCAATTCTGCCAATTTTTTAAATCTCTAACTTATTAAAAAATTTAATTTCTTGCGATTCTTGCCGGATGTATACGGATTATTATTTTACAAAGATCTCCAATTCTGAGAATTATCTACTTAATATTGCCAACGGTTTGGGGTGTCTTGTGTTAACTTCCTCTCTGAACCTACACTTTTTGTTTAAATTAACCACATAAAGTATTTAAATATCCCAAATTAGTGCCGAATTGCGGCAACAGCGGAATATAATCAAATATTTAAGTTGTTCCCAAGTAAGGCTAACTTTCTTGTCCTCTCTGTAAACCCACTTATTTTACTGGGTGGAAATTTTAAATTGTTCGGAAATTCGACGTCGAGGTGTAGAATCTCTCAATGATTAAATTACTATTTTTACTGAAGGCAGAAGGTGGAAGGCATGAATTATTATTTTTATTAAAAAGTAATGTCATAATGTGAATTGTGGCACATTCACATTATGACATTACTTTTTACTAAAGGGAGAAGGTGGAAGGCATGAATTATTATTATTATTAAAAGTAATGTCATAATGTGTTCACAATTTTGCATACGCGGTCAAATGTCATTGTGCTTTGATATTTATGTTGGAGACAGATAGTGAATTAGTTGACAATAAGCAATGGAACGTTGAAGAACGTGAAATTATTGTTACTGCTTATTTGACCAATTTCCAGTATGTTGTTTTAACGCATCGTGAATATCGTCTTAGTTTTCCTCGTCGTCCCACACCATGTGTTTGGCTGAACTTCTCTTAATAATAATAATAATAATAATAATAATTGGATAATTTGTAGAGCGCCGTTTTTGTGAAAAATCACCTCATCATTACATCATCACCTCTTGCATCATTTTTTATCCATAACATATATATATTTTTTAATACATTTATTTTTCCCAATTTTTACATTAAGTACATACAATATTATAGAAATCAATAAGAAAAAATGGGAACCCACTAAGGCGCAGCCTGTGCCTGGGTTATATAGTTAAGTACATTATATTATTGTACCCAGAAAGAAACAAACTGTGGGCATATAAAACAATAACAAGATTACAATTTGTCTAAGCGGTAAGTATATATTTTGTGAGAAACATAAAGTGATACAAATTAAATAAAAAAAGTTTCAACTGCTTTATTGATAAGCCACAATTTTAACTCTTTTAAATATTGAAGAAGTTTAGTTATCACTTGAATATTTTTCGGTAAAAGATTGAAAGTACGAAGTCCAATGACACTGCAGTGTGTTTGCATTTGTTTGGTATTCGTTTGGGAAGTATAAAATACATTATTATTTATAATGTTGATTCTGTTTTTTTTTATTTCGAATTTATTTTTGTTTTTAAAGATATATTTCATAGTTTGCCAAAAAAATAGTTTAGGGAGACAGAATAGTTTAGATTCTTTGTATAACTCATCTGTTGATAATGTTCTTTTCCGATTATACATAACTTTGATAATAAATTTTTGAGTTATTAGTAAAGGTTTTATACGTGCATGATATCTTAATTTACAGACGGTATTATTAATTTGTGATTGCCAATTTAATTTTGTATCAATATATATACCCAAATATTTGATCTTTTCGATTTTTCCTAGTTGAAAGCAAGATGAGCATTTTTCTTGATTACAGTTAGCAATATGTATTCTAATTTTAAGGTTATTGGGGGGTTCGTTTTAACTATTTTTATAAAAGATTAGGTAAAATTTTTTATTATAGTTTAAGAAGAGTTTATTACTTTTTAGCCATGATGAGACATATGTAATACAATTTTTGTTGCCTTCAAAAAAGTTTCAGGCCAGGATTTTCCATTTACTATTATTGCTGGATCATCAGCGTAAGATACAATTTTACCAGGGATTATAACATCACATAAATCATTTATATATATATGAAAGAGAATTGGGCCAAGCACAAGTTCCCTGTGGAACTTTAAAATTAACTTTCCCTTAGCCCATTTTATTTCTAACTATCAGACGTGTACCCGGCGTTGCTCGACTTTTCTCTACCTTGTATAAATATAATATACATTATAATATATATAAACCTTCCGGAAGAAATTATCTGAAATGATAGTGAAAACCCTATCAAAATCCGTTGCGTTATTTAAAAGAACTAAACGCACAAACAGATTTTATATTATTTAGAGACATTTTATATTATTTAGAGACAAAATGGCAGCTATTTCACATTATCACACAAATTTTGCCCCACCTGTTTTCTTCAGGTGTGTATCGCTCTATAGCTTGTTGTCAACTAATTCTCTGTCTGTGTACAGCATAAATGTCAAAGCATAATAACACTTGGCTCCATTTGCAATATTTATGCCACATTCATATATTTTTTTATTTTTTTTTATTAGTGTCTATTTAATAAGGTTTGATGAGAGTTACATTATATAAAAAATCTATAATATTTCATTCATATGGTTTGTTCTTAGTCCTCCTCACTAGGTAGTCCTGTGCTGAGGCGGACTGGTAGATTTCTTCGATTTTCTGTTATTTAGTTTCTATGATGTTTTTAATACATTTTCTAGCATGTCTGCATTAATTTCTTTATTTATTATGTCATCACTTTTGCTCCACCTTGTATTTCATTTCTTTTCGTATGCTTTATTGTCGAGCGGGAGTAACATTGAGTGGTAAGCAGACAGGTGTCGCATAATTCGCTCGCCACTCCTAGATATGTTAAAGCCGAGTACAATTAATATAGTTCATAAAAACAATAAAAAATTGGAGAATTTAGTAATACGTTGATCAGAAATTATTAAAATGTGAACGTCGAGCACCCCCATTATTAGAGTCTTATATCGCGTTAAGCTATGTAAAATATTAACATCTCGTCTCTAAAGTTATCGTATTGAATAAAGTAATAATTTTACCGTTCAGATATGTAATCTATCGAATGTATGTTTTAACCCTAATAATTGTGATCCAAAACCTTGTTATTAAAAAAATATTTCTATCACGTTTCTATTTCACCTCTATCCCTAGTGCCATTTTCTCCAATAAACAGAATATCTGCATATCATCCTACAAATTCTGTGCATTTACTTAAATAATCTATTTCGAAATGCGATTCTTTTCATAATATAATCAACCTAGCTTTCAGTTATATTTGTAATTATACCATATATTAGGTACCTATATCTAATACAAATTAAGACACGTATTGTAAACACTGAGTTGCCAGTTTGAACAAATAATGTCCCTTTCCTGCTGTAGTCCCTTCCATCGCCCCTAATTTGCTTCTCGGGGGGGGGGGGGTATTCTTTACTCTGTGGTAACATTCAACATGACCGCACCCAGTTTGAGAATTCACCGTAACGAACAGGTCGTGGTGAACTCGTGAATAAAGAATAAGAGAGAAATCGCACTAACTAATGGAGTTAGGAAACAGTTAAATTACCCTTAAATACACCAGTACGCTTGAGGATAGTAAAACAATCTTACTTTTCATGTCTTTAATCTCGTAGTCTCATACTTGTTTATATATAAACTCTTGTGTTGCCGCTGCGTAAAGGCCACTAATCCGACCTTACTCGGCGTGTAAGGTCGGATTAGTGTAACTATTATATTTATTGATATTTTTTACTCTTACGGAGCGAGTAGTTAAATTTTAATTAATTAATTATTTAATAATAATATTTAATATAAATCTAGAGTAGATATTTGTTGATTGTTTATTAAATGATGCAAACATGGAGCCGTTGGTACGTCGTAACTTACATCCATTTACCGAACGGTTTCGCACGAGTTTTTTTCTACTATGGAAATATTAGTTAAGAAATATGGCGTCCTATAATTTTGACTGTTAGTGTGATATTTCAAAACTCCACAGCTCATGATGAAAGTCATTGTCAGCTATGAAAAATTGATCTTCACCTATTAATTACTACATTTTTCGTGGTGATAGAGTACAGAATACGAAAGTTTTCTCTGCTTCTTATAAACGAGTTTTCGGCTTGAAAATAGTTAAGATAAACAGACTTTTATATATTTTTTTAATTGTAACACTCCATTCTTTGGTCTGCGTACTTTGCTTTGTTAGTCATTAATTTTATCTATTTTAAATGTCATATTCCTATCCTAGATTTTTATCTTTACCCACAATGTTATCGTTGGTCAGGCGCGCTCGGGTGACCTTTGTCACTGCGACAGTTTCATCACTGTTTCAAAATTCATAAAAGTGACCTTAATGTCACGTACGTATGTGCACACACCTCCAAAACCAACCGCAATAACAGTGACAAAAGTCACCCATGCGCACCTGGCTTAACTGAATCCCCCTTTGTTTTACTATCCAAACTGAGGGCGACGAATTTTCTAGTTAATTAGTTCGTTCGAATTATTCCTCTTGTTTTAAAGTCACGATCTATTTTGAGAGCCAAATCTTCGTCTTAAACATTCAAAATTTAAATTTTGGGAGGTTGCTGTCTAACTATACAAAATTAAAATAATCGTAATATTTTATCTAAATAAATTATACTTGAATTAATTCTCAAATCAGATCTATTCACTGCCACTGACATTTGCAAATATTATCTTATTAATACTCTGAAGAGATAAACCGATGTTGTTGTGGGCGTATCTTCCTACGTACCCGAAATAAGCTCAATTTGTCCTTGTGAAATTGATCGAATATTTAGAAATTAGAAAATTCTGCCTTGAACAAATTTTTAATCCATTGGTCTTACTGTGTTCAAATCCTATATTTTGAAAATCTATGTCGTATTATTTATTGATTGGTAGAATAGATTGACAGTAACAGGCTTATAAATTGTTTGGAAAACGGAGTATAGAAATTATCGAAACGAAAAGTGGTTTTACATATTTTGTCAAATTAATTATCATTTTGATTTTGTTAACGTTATTAAGAAGGAAAAAAAGTTAATCATGCGAAACTGTCATATATAATCTTGGCCATAAAATTGTATTCTAAAAAGTTGTTTACGTGTTCATACATGTCTAATGAAAAATACATTTTTAGCAGTTTAAGCTTCAAGCTTTTGTTTCATAAAGTATTTAACAATTTTATTTTAATTCCACTCAAGCGAAACGATAGGAAAAGCTTCACTTTATCCGAAGCGTGTTTTTTTGGTATTCATAATGTAAAGCAATTCGTTGTCTTTATTAATCGAAAATATTCATTTCACCATAAGCTGCGCTATGTCCTTCATAATGATGCACATGTAACATTTTCGGTTTATTATGGCCGTAGTAGGAGGATTTGCATACTGTTAGGCTATTCGTAACTTGGGAGAAGTTGTCTTTCCTTGAAAAATAAAATAAAATAAATTTAATTTTTAGGATTAACTTTTTGAAGCTTATAAATCTCATTGACGACCTCCGTGGAAATGCCTTTGGCCATGTTTGGTGACCAAATCTGAATAGCCAGGTACATTCCCATCTTCCTCTTTCTCATCTCCTTCCTCTTCCTACTTCCTTCAGCCCAACAACATACCCAACTTGGGGATGCTATAGTATCACTGTCTCCAGACGGTTGTGAGCAGTTGGGAAATAGTTTTATTTTATTTATGAAGAAGAATGAAAATATGAAACAGACAAAGACTAATAAAAAAGGTAATGGTCGCAACTGGGATCCTCTAGTCTTCCCGTGACTGGCGACTCCACAAATTGAGTTCGGTTTGAGTCCCAGTGGCCACCATTTTCTTTTTATTTTTTATGGCTTTATCTCTTTCATATTTTATTTAAGATTTGTTGTTGTTAGTTTAAGAATTGTTTATCTAGAATGATTAAATTAATTAATTTATAATTGTCTTAATTCCAAGAATAATTTTGTAGAACTGAAATACATTAGTACGATATCCATATTCCACAATATTAACATGTTCTAGTTTTAATGGTATCCCCCTAACTAACTTATCTTGTGTTCCATCAAGAATACGTTGGTTATTAAGTAACGATCAGGGTCTACGGGCTACGAGCTACGGACTATGGACTACGAGCTACGGACATTGGACAAAGAGATTCTCGGGTTTTCGCTCAATGGCAGGTTTGTATTGAAGAGACCCGTCCGTGTTAATTAATATCCGGATGTTCTGTTCAGTTCGGGAAAATCCAATAATGTCAGCCGGATTGAATTTGATGTACCTATTCGTAGGCTGATAGAGTTCATTTGGGTTTATACCTTACCTTTATTAAACCTGGTTATGATAATTATCTTAGCCTTTTATTGTTCTGTTCTTTAAATGGTTTTAGCTACGAATTTTCGCTTTTCGCCTGCAAATTCTTTACGCCCTATATTTATCTGCAAATTTTAATTTAGAGATCTGTAAGGCTACTAGAACAAGCCAGTTACATAAACTCAGTAAATACATAAAGCTTCTACAGTTATTAACAAATACAAAAATCCTACCCATAGGAGACATTAATATGTATACATCTCAGTACTTAAGATTAACAAAATTAAAAAGTTAAGTTTAAAATGCCTCTTTTTATTAAGAACTAGCGGCGACCTGTGAAAAATCGTGGGATATCTTGAGGGTAAATCTACTTAATTAGTAAATAGAGCTTTCTTGAAATTTACATTTTCAAGAAAGCGCAGACCTTTACAAAATCATGATAGATGACATTACTTGTCACGTTCAACCCTAAGAAATGAAAAAAGTGGGTGTGTCAAGCCTACGCAAGACAGAAGTGAAACTTCTAGTATTCCTCTCTCTCTATTTTCATTTCATCATCTCTATTTTCTCTCTTAGGTTAGTTTGAAAATTAGAGGTTAAAATGAAATTCTGTACCAAACCGTATGAACCACAATCAATTACGTATTTCACTCGTATTACACTCACGACGCAGTATACTAACCAAGCAGCTGATGCTTGGCGTGGCGCAGTTCGCTGGTGTCTGAGAGAGAGGAAAGAAGAGAAGAGAGAGAACGTTCGTGAGCGGCTCCCCCACCTCAACAAGCGCATATGGTGAGAGAGGGACAGTGAACGGTGAGCGGTGGTGGGGGTACCCGCATTTTCGTGTCGATCCTGACTCGGTTTTACTCCGTCCCCGAAAATCCATTACGCGCCTAAAGAAGTTTCACTTCAACAATATTTATATACTGGAATACGAATGGAACGGCAAAGCGCGCGACGCGAGCGCTCTCGACGGACGACTAAACCAGACTGAACGGCGGACGGACGGTACAGGAAAGCCCTGTCCACGTCTGTACCACAGCTAAGGCATGCGCCAAACAAAATTATACTACCGAGTAAAAAAGTACTTAAATAAAACACATAAAAACTTTTATGCGCATGCTAATGATTTGTTGCTTTTACTGAAAACAGTGAACGGTGAACGGTGAGCGGTGGTGGGGGTACCCGCATTTTCGTGTCGATCCTGACTCGGTTTTACTCCGTCCCCGAAAATCCATTACGCGCCTAAAGAAGTTTCACTTCAAAAAAGACAAACACATTCATCAGTTCAAATTTTGAAAATGACCCATGATAATTTTTTGCTATACTATTATATTATAAGAAGGTACTTTATTTTATTTTTTATTTGGAATAACTTGATGAGTAAAACCTCAAATTGTAATATTTAATAATTGAAGATAATATTAGCGATTTTTAAACAATAATTTGAAACAGAAAAAGACACGGTCCCATATAGGATTTGAACCAAGGACCCTTGCCTTTACCGCTCTCTTAACTGAGCTAATGAGACCCATTAGGTCTCATTAGCTCAGTTGGTAGAAATGACCTATATGTAAACGTATCTTTTTCTGTTTCAAATTCTTGTTTCGGAGTCGCTTATATCGTCTTCAGTAATTAAAGGTACTTTATTGCTTACCTGAATTCTGGACGCAATTCCAATTTCGAAAGAAAATTTGAACCAGAGTTACAATCACTCACGGACAGACCAAATCTGAAATTAGTATGTTTGATGATTCTTACGTATTTATGAAATAAGTATTTCTTTTCTTATCCTTACTATAGAGAATTCTATCAATCATAACCGAACGGTATCTTCTAGATCTAGACAAAGTGTTAAATCTATTTGATATCATAACTTACGCTATCAATACCAGCAATATCCACTGAACGTGATCAAATATCGACATTCTTTCTTGGGCAGACATACAATTTCATTGGCTTGCTAACATCCTATTGAATTCGGTTATTGTGAAAAAAATGTAAGGATTTTAGACTGTATTAAATTATGAAATGAGCAATGTTTTAAAATAATTTAATTTACTTTTTATAAAGTGTTTTAAAATTTATTGACGGCCTCAGTGGTCGAGGGGTAAGGCTCTCGACTAGCAAGATAAAGGTCGCGGGTTCAAATCCCAGCGTGCGTAAGTCAATTTTATTTGATTAATTTGTGAAATTTAGAAAATATCTCATTATATTTGCGGTCCATACCAGAGTGGAAGATACTATCAGAATCGCTCTGATGTAAGAACACTATTCAAAATTGAAACGTTGCTTAAAATGGCTTTGGCCGTGTTTGGTGACCAGCTATGAATAACCAGGTACTTCCCAACCTTCCTCATCTCCATCTCGTTACCATCCTCAATACCTCAGCGTCACGACATACTCTAATTGCAAATGCCAATTGTGAATGCCATAGTCTACTAGCTCCAGACTGTTGGGAGCCGTTGGGACTTTTGTGCGATTTCAAGCAATAAAAAAATACGTAGGTTCATTAGCCCCACGAAAGTTTTAGGTTACTTTTAAGTTACTCTGAATTCCTTACCATCATTATAAATATTCTTACAATTCTAAATCCTTGTATTTTCCTCTCACTTACCTCGAATGTTACAGAATAATTAATATTTTTCCAGCATCTTTGAGGAATTTAAGGGTCGAGTTCTTGAAATACAAAACGTTTTTACCTTTCAACTTACAACGTGTTTAATAATAATAATAATACTATTATTCATTCGAAGACATAAACCAATCACAAGCAAAATTAGATTCGTAAAAATGGATTTATTCGTCGAAAAATAACACAGATGTTTTAATAAGAAAATAATTGCTGTCCATTTTCATCGTTCTGCGAAAACAATATTATTTACAAATTTATATCGTTTGTGGAACCGAGACAGAAAGATTCGTATTAAATTTATTTTTATTTTGAGTTTTCGCTAAGTATCGGCCTGATGTAAGGACTTCCATTTAGAATTGAAACTTTGCTTGATATGACTCTAGCTGTGTTTGGGGACCAGATCTGGACAGATTGCTTCCCTGCCTTCTTTTTCCCCATCTCCTTCCTCTCACCACTTCCTTCAGCCTCACAACATACTCCATTCGGGGATGCCATAGTCTCACTAGATCCAGACGATTGGGAGTAGTTGGGACTCTTGTGCGGTATTCACATAAAATAAATAATAAAATGATGTGGTTTCAATGTCATCGTAATTACAATATCGCCACCAATTTGGATGACGCTGAGATGCGGTTTGAGGAAAGAGCAGAAGGTAGAAATTATTTAATTTATTATCTTGATGAGGCTAGGATTAAATTAAAGGAGATATGACAGTCTGTCCTGTCCTCTCCAAAAGAACTCGCTGGAGAAATGATTCGAGTAATTGGTTTATCAAAGTATAAAAAAGTTTTATCGTATGTTTATTATAATCGTGATCATTAAATAATAGAACTGTTTGTTATCTTAACATGATAAAATTAAATAAAATCTGGCTAATCATTAATTCATTAAAAATGTATTTATGTATTGCATATAAGCCCTAGTTTGTTTTGAAAATTATTGCGACCTCCCAACCACGTTTAATATTCGGACAGTTTCATCAGAAATACTAACACTTTGCTGAACATTTAGCTTAAGCCCGCCCGCATTCTTTAGAGAACACATCAGTTAGTATGTATTTCATTCCACGGATGCATGTGAAGTTTCCTAACAATTTGTAATATTTGCTCCAGTTTACCAACATCTGCTGTTTGATGCGCTCCTGGTACTCCCGTACTGAAATTCATCAGAATCTTAAGTCACCGGAATAGAAAATTAAGTTAATGATTAACAACCCCTTTTTTGAAAATAGATATATTATATTCATCCTAAGTTTTTAACATCAAATTTACTTTATTCTGCAAATTCTGTTACGATACTATTAACTTTTCTTTGATGTGTGAAATTTTGTTCTTAACTAAATTAATTGAAGTGTTCTAGCATCTGAATTAGGAAATCATGTCGTGGCAATAATTATGATCTTATAAACAAATATCCAGGAAATGTGTCTGTTTTTCTCAATAAAAATAACGAATGGTGTAATCCTGCGTATTTCTACAGCTTTTCCATTGGTTCTAGCTTGGTTTTTGTCGAATTTTATCTTGAGTCCTTAAATCAGAACGGTCATCAAAAATTTTACCAAATCATTCAGGACGAGAATCGGCGTTTAGCGAAAACCGTTCAAATGTCAAAATACTAAAAATGGCGCTGATTTTCGTTTGTCTAATTTGATGGCCAGTCAAACAAAAAGTCTAAACGCTAAAATGTTTCAACATTTTTTATATTTTTAAAAGATATGACCAAATCATGTATAAAATGTAGTGTTCTGTTTAAAAATATTTTATCTGCTTTTTTCTTAAATATTTCCCCAGGCTTAAATTAAAAATCACCCCCTGGTCTTGTGTTGTGGTAGGGAGGTTTGTAATTATTCTCGAATGTAATGGAATATATTTTCGGCTTGTTAGGGATAGGAATTTCAAACATGCTCGGGGTACCCGGAAGATTATAAAATAACAAGATTATGGTAATTAATCCATACAATAATAATGAACAGGTGTCACCATTTCGGGTGAACTTACCAAAGCGCGCTGTTTAACACATCTCCTTGGGAAATTCGCATAATTCAGGTGTGCAAAAACGACACCGTTTGAAGTTGAGCATGATGAAACTAAGCCAGAACTTTAGCAATTTATTGTAATTAAGTAACGAGATCTAGCGCGTATAATGCTCGTTAAATATACTACAGACTCGCTGAAGAAAGTTCAGTCTAAACAGGGATGCTAGTTTGAAGTCTTGTCTCATGATCTTGCCTCTGAGAGCACCTTCGTAACTAGGGTTTGCAATCCCGCAATCTTACAATCTTCCGCGGGATTACAGCAATATTTGGTTTCTCGGATTTGACGAGATTTTTGTTTGCGGGATCGCGGGATTGAAATGAATACTAAATTTACACCAAAAACATGCTGTTTTGATTTGCGCGCGAGTGTCGAATCACGTTGTACGCAAGCGTCAGAATACCCAGTAATCAACACCCACAAGGTCTTCTTAAAATACTTTTACTTAACGTTTTCAACGTATTTTTATATAGGTATTACAAAGATGATTAATAAAATCAAAGATGAAAGACCTTGGTGGTGTGGAGAGTGGTAATTGTTTTTAATATTTTTTCACGATGTTTTTTCAATCGTAGTGTTAAAATACATGATATGTTACCTTTTCAATACCTATTTACAAAATACTAGAAAGAAAGATAATTGAAAAAAAAAATGTTGGCATTAAATCAATTCAATATTATGATACCTCTTAATAAAAATCCCGCTCAAGTTCACTCAAGCAATCCCGCCTGATTCGAAAAAGTGGCTTCATTTGTAAACCCTGTTGGTAACTTCTCTTTCTGTCTTATTGGTTTTCAGTGTTTTTGTTAATGAGAAAGAAGGAGACGATGCAGTGGAATTATGAGCAGTACGCTTGTTATAGGTAGCATTTTTGATTGCTTTGTTTTTCTCTTTCCTAGTACAGAGTACGCTTGTTATAGGTAGCATTTTTGATTGCTTTGTTTTTCTCTTTCCTAGTACAGAAATTCTCGATCAATGTGCTCCGTAGTCATGAAATTTGAACACCTTTCTTCTCTTTGGGATTTCTTATTATGATGATTTGAAAGTCTAAAAATAAGACAAGGTCGAAATTTTTCAATAGGATATATTAACAGGGTTTTACAATAAGAGGTGTTATTTTGAATAGCCCGCTATTTCGGTAGATGTTACTTTTGAAGCTGTCATTTTTTGACATTTGACAAATGAAACTACGCCATTAATAAAAATGGAACGATACACGCTTCAACAACGCATTGAAATTATAAAAATTCACTTGAGTGAATCAAATGCAAATCATGTTGAGTGATGAGGCCCATTTCCACCTCGGTGGCTTCATCAACAAGCAAAATTGTCGCATCTGGGGCTCGGAAAACCCAAGAGTTATTGTTGAAAAGCCTCTCTATCCTCCACGTGTGACTGTTTGGTGCGGTTTATGGTCCGGCGGAGTAATTGGACCTTACTTTTTCGAAAATAAGGCTGGAGCAACAGTTACGGTGAATGGATTGCGCTATCGAGAGATGATTCATGATTTTTTATGGCCGAAATTGGATGGTATTGATCTGGACAACGTTTACTTTCAACCAGATGGCGCTACGTGCCACACAAGCAACGAAACCATTGATATTTTACGATTGAATATCAAAATAACACGTCCTATTGGAAAACCCTGTATTATATTTTCTCTCCAAATTGTCTCTGGACTCTCGACGCATCGCATTGCGCCGCAGTCGAAGGGATATTCATACGTCCGTCACTCCTGTGAACACTGATCCCTAGATTCCTACCCAACCCTTATACCTTTTTACTTCCTCTCCTTCCTTTCCTTAAAAAATACCCTTCCACACAGCATCCCTAAAGATGACATAGGCCCTGTGGGAAAATATTTCTTCTGTGTGGGATTAATAAAAAAAAAATTAAATCAGTATTTCGTTAAATGAGGAAACTCGGGTGAAACCGGGTAGGACCAACTACTAATTAACTTCCGGTAGGTTCTTTAACTCAAAACTTTAACGGAAAATGGCACAGAAGGTGTTTTCATTTTTAATAATGTTCCACCGCAAGTTTCCTGAACATTCTTTTTTATTTGCGAACAAACCGTCGAGTGTAAACGAACGGAAAGTTGATATACTGAGATGATTTTTGAATAATGTATGGTTGTCCTTCATTATTTTAGGTTTCGCCTATTTAAATTTTACTTTTTTTTAATCTGTGTTTGAAATGAATTCATATCAAGAAAATGGAGTAATAATACTAACCCTGATGTATGACAGGGAGACATGGAACGGACAGACCAAGGATGAAGGTAAACTAAATTCTGAAGAAATTTGATCCCTGAGGTGCAAAAAATATGTGTGACCGTATTACAATTGACAGATCCAGAAAGAAAGAAAGGCTTTAAGTAACAACATTTAACAACTTAGAATAACAACGAGAATAATATAAGAAAGTGAATGGTATAAGATGTGGGAGACGAGAATCAAACAGTTGAGGATATTTCAATTACTCTTTCTACCATAATTAAAATTGGAAATGTTGCTTGAACGATGAAATCGTGCGGGCATCTAATAGAGGATACCCGAAGCATTTTATTACTCGGCTACTAACACGTCTAAAATTTGAATGAAGCGAGGAGCGCGTGCCATGACAGAGTTCTATTTATTTATTATATTATAGGTCCGTACGAACTTTTACAAAAATGTTATATAATAGATAATAATTTAGTCCATGAAGTAAAATTTCCTATTTAAATTATATAGAACCCATGCAGCCATAGTTCTATGGCGGTCGGTCCCCTCCGTCCACTTCTGCGGGGAAACTGCGGTGAACATGGTTTATTTGTTAGATTTGAAATATATATTTATTTTGAAAAGTTTCAGGGAATTCGGGATATTTGGCATCATTATTTTACGCGGTGAGTCTTCGATCAACTATCCCAAACTTACCCTACTCAAAGACAATCGTTTCCACAACCGGAAAGGAGATTGGAGCTATAAATTTAGATTATTGATAGAAGGGAACTGTTGGTAAAATGTTGCCGATAAAACATTGGTCCTTCGAGCCGGATTTACACATCGGTTATTCTTAGTTAAAGATATCGGCGTATTCAAACCTTCGGAGAATAGAGGTTTAAATAGATACCATAATATTACGTTAGAAATTTGCTTTTAAGTAAATTTTCAACGACGAAGTTGAAAAAAGTTAAAATAACCCACCCACGGAATAGCTTGCGGTGGGTGGGTTATTTTAGAAAACAAAAGATTTTATTTTTTTTATTTTTTTTTATTTATTGATTTTATTTTAGTAATTTGTACATTTAAGATTACAAATGACTAATTAATTATCACATTTAAATATACTATGTTTTTTTTTTTTTTTTTTTTTCTTGATGTGGCTCCTACTGTATAATTTTCAGGGTAATTATGTACCATTAGTGACATCTATGAAAGCTAAATTATGTTATTTATGAAAGGTTCTCGCCTCTGCTAATTGCTTGATTAGATTCTGTCAGCAAAGACGATCCCTGTTTTGCGACCATTTTGAATTGAAATGTGTCAACAGTCCTTTGTCAGGTTATAAAAAGGTGGTCTTTGCTTACAAACGCGCTCTTATACGAAAACAATGAAAGGTTTCACCTCTCCGAAATAACTACGGGAACTAGTACCGGTACCCAGAGTAGTATTAAAAAGTGCTTAATCATACCTGTGAAATTGGAAGTTTATTGTCAAATAAAAAGTGATTCAGTTTAACTCTCAAGAATCTGAGTTATTATTTCTAAGGACCCCAAATTATAACACCTACACAACATCTTAAACTTTTCAATTGGGGCAGACTTAAGGTTTTCCGGCAGCGCGTTATAGTATTTCATCCCTTTATAAAATATACTATTCTGGGTATTCGCTTTGTCCTTCTTTGGTAGCCTGATTTCATTGCACGTCCTAGTTTTATGTTTGTGTATGTCCTTGTTGTATTCAATTTTATTCGAAAAATATTTGGGTAGCAGGTTGTTTACTATTTTTTGTAAAAATATCATCGTGTTCAAGGTCAACATCTGTTTCACCGTTAGCCAATTTAGTTCGTTTGATGATTTTTTCAATGTAGTTAGTTTTTCTAAATTTTCATGGTATTTAACCCTAAGCGAATCTTTAGTTCTTCACTGGAAGAAAACAATTTTATTGCCATGCAATTGTTTATATTATGTGTGATAGCTACACTACCATCACAAGCAAAAAGGCAACTAGGTATTTGCAATAGTTACATTCCGGTATGCGAGACCTTTCACCCATTATAATGAAACTAGCTGACTTTATACTAAATATAAATATACACGGTGTCCGAAAACTCGTAGTACAAGCGGGAAACTGGAGAATCTACACCACATGGGGAACCCAAATAAACATAAAGTTTTTTGATTTGAGCATTTTCACCGAAAAAAAATATTTTTCGGCTATTTCAGGGTTAAAATTTTTTCGTCATTCGATCTGAGACGCCGACGCAACGGATATGAATTATTATTAGCATAAGTAGGTACTCACAATATGTAGCGATGTTCCGATCTCCAATTCAAAACAAAAACACGTCACTTAAAATATTTTAAATGTTCACCGTTAACTTCCAAGCACAGTTGGGTCCGTCTGATGATTGATTATTGCACTATTTGAATCATGTCGGAGTTAATTTTTACCTCGTCGAAGGCATCGATGATAAGTCTCAAAATCAAAACATTAAAAACGTACAACTGTTTTCAAACACGTCGAACGCATCGATGATAAATCTTAAAGTATCACTATCAAAACAATAATAACGCGTATTAAAACAGAAAAAATTTCGACCACAATTCTCTTTTATGTTTAAATTAACGAGAAAACTTCTTAAAGCAAAATGCAATGTAAACAATCACATAAATACGGCCACGTGCGGCGACCCATAAACCAAAACTGACCTACCTACTTACGATTTAACAGAAATGTGACACCTGCTTATCGTTCGTCTCTTTCCTTCATATGTTAGTTAAACCCAGAATACTAGAGAAAGCTATATTTTGCGAATATGTCAGAGATAGGTATGAATTTTAGAACAACAGATGTTTTAACCCTGCAGAGCAAAAATATTTTATGATTACACCGGATTAAATGAATGGTGATTTCAAAATAATGCTTTAAATCCGGGTTTCTTTATTTTTTTACTTTTAAATAGTTTTAATTAGTTGGGTACTTTGATCTTCAGTAATAATTTATAAGAATTTGATCAAAAAAAAAATCAACTTCTGACTCGATTTACTCGAAAACGAAAGCTCAAATCAAAAAAAATATACTACAAAATCGACTCCAAATGTGATGTAGATTCACCAGTTTCCCGCTTGTACTACGAGTTTCCAGACACCGTGTATATAATCCTTCCGGAAGAAATTCTCTAAATGATAGCGGATACCCTATTGAAATCCATTGTATAGTTTAGAAGAACTAAGCGCACAAGCAGACGGACACGAATAGCGACATTATTTTAGTACTAGCTGACGTGTACCCGGCGTTTTTGATAGACATATACCGTTGTGAACTTTTCTGTAGGCCTTTTCAAGATATATAATACCGCAGTTCATTATTTTGTCGTACCTCATAAGGTTTAGCCAGCGTTAGCATTGTAACTTCCCGAAAATATTTTTTTTACGACTTGATTACAAAACATCGACTTTTCTCTACTTTCAATAAATATAATCTGCATGTATTAAATATGGTTCAATGATAACTCAACACAGTGACAATTAAACACATTTCTAAAAAGTGATATAAAGTCATTAGAAACGCTGAAATATATATTTTTTAACTTAACCTAACCTAACCTACTTAACTAAGTTAATAAAGTTTTTGTTTCATCACTTTCCATGACTTTATATAACTTTTTAAAGATGTGATGAATTATCATTGTGATGATTTTATCCAGTCACCATTAAATATGGTTCCATGATAACTCGACACAGTGACAATTCAACACACTTTTAAAAAGTGATATAAAGTCATTAGAAACGATGAAAAAAAAATTAAACCTAACTTAACTTAACCTACTTAACCCAGTTAATAAAGTTTTTGTTTCATCACTTTCCATGACTTTATATAACTTTTTAAGAGAAGAATTATCATTTTGATGATTTATCCGGTCACCTTAAATATATATAAACCTTCCGGAAGAAATTCTCTAAATTATTACAAGATCCCTATCAAAATCCGTCGCGTAGTTTAGAAGAACTAAGCGCACAAACAGGCAGACGTGGATAGCGATTTCAGCGAAGTATGTGACCTTTGCAAATTCTCAACTGCCTTTTTGCTTATGACGGCAGTTTATTAATATTAGTGACGTAAGGTTTGTAACATATTTAAATTATGTAAATGAAATCCTCATTGCGAGAAATCCCAGCGAGGATATTGTAAAATTGTAACAAATAAAACATAATTATTGATGAGTTTCATTTTTTTACATCAAGCAGTGAAGTTTCTAAAAGTTTTAAACTTTGTCATAAAAAGAAACGAAAATGAAATGAAGAAGAAACATTCACAGTCAATTCACCCAGATTCAAAAATGTATGTGTGTATTCTCCGTATACGTTTTAAAATGGTGGCTGTTTTAATGGTTCAGTAAAGATTATTTTTTCTAATGTGAATTCGTTGTTTATTTTAATTTTATTATTCTCTTTTTTTCAATAGGAACGTACCTACTTGCCTGAAGAAAGTTTTAAAAAGAAATCTAGTGTAGTGAATTTTCTTTAGACAAATTGTATAACTCCTCATTTGAAGAGTCCCAACTGCTCCCAATCGTCTGAAACCAGTGAGACTATGGCATCCCCAATTGGGGTACGTTGTGAGGCTGAAAAAAATGGGGAGGGAAAGGTGATGGGGAAGTACCTGATAAGTAAGTATTTCAAGCAACGTTCCAATTCTAAATGGTGGTCTTTCACCAGGGCGATACTGAGAGTATATTCCACTTTGGAACGTGCCGCAAATATAGTATATATATTATTTTAAATGAGTTATTTGTGAAATAATACAAATTAATCAAATAAAATTTACTTACGCACGCTGGGATTTGAACACGCAACCTCCAGCTTGCTAGTCGAGAGAATTACCTTTGACCAACGAGGCTTACCACTCGACATCGGAATATATAATTTATGAAAAATGAAGTAGGTAGGTATTAAAGTAACAGGATAAAATGTAATTCAAATCTGCCACAAAACAATAACGTCTAATCTATAACTACCGCTGCTTTCTACCCGGAGAACTATTGATATATTCATATACTTTTAAAATTACTGAATAACTTCATAGATTGCCTTCGAGTGTTGAGAGCTTTAAATATCCGTGTCCCTGTTAAATCTACTCGACTTTACCATCTGTTTCACTGTGACAACCATAGCACTAACTATTCATATCACTCCCCACTTACTAACTAACTTCCAATACATATACCTTTCCTTTCTTAATATAACTAATACGTTTCCGTACCATTTTACTAAAAGCTCTACGGGCGTTCAATCAAGAAATAAATTAAAGCAAGAAAAAATGTTAAATGGTGTTTTTATGGCAATTTTTTTTTCTTCTTATTTTATTTTTTGACCGTGACCGTTTCAGCTTATTATAGTCATCTTCAGACTGGTACAATTATTACTTAAACTATGGTTTATATACATAACATTTGGGGAAAGTATTGGGGATTAACAGGAATGGTGTACAATGATTTGAATATAATTATATGGATTTTCCCTTCTTCGTTGCTACGTGGTGTTTCGAAATTGAAATATCAAATATTTAGCTATTACCAGCAGACCTAATTACCTTGGTTTTAAAGATTAATTTACTATTTATGTAGGAAATACCTTAATTGAATGTTTTTCACCTAATTACAAAAATTGTCAGGCATGTATCTATTGCTAATATTATTTTATTCCTGGTAACATGACATTTAGGATTGAAATTTGTTATGTTAGTCTTTAAATGGATACAAGTTTTACATTGGAGTAGGGAATAATATTGTAATGGACTCTAATTTAAGAAAATATATATTGTGAGAGCGTGTGATAATATTATAATGCATATAAAATAAAATAAGTATTTTAAATTTATTTCAATATATCATTATAACGGAATTTAACTACGAATTTTTCAGTTTCAAAAAGAGAAATTTTAAAAATAGACACATACTTTTTTGGACGCGTGGCGTTCACAGAACTACTGGTTTATTTAATAAGTTTGAGCTAGCTCAGTTCTATCGTTGAGTAGGTAAGTATTAATTTCAGTCTTTATTTGTTCTGTTAGAGCATGTTTACTTGTGGAAGTTGGACAATTAGCGATCACTTAGTGCTTTGGGATAGCTGGATACTGCACTTCTTGGCAACTGCTCGCTTTTTTCCCCTCCCTAGTTCTCTCTAGTACTGCAGTAATTATGATGAGAACTTGATGTCCACATTTTTTCCTGAAAACAGCAGCTGCATTTAGATCATTCATTTTTTAAATATATGTTGATTATATTTGTAGGAAGAATCATTTTAAGAACTGCCGGCATAATCTAGAGTTTGCTTGCGTTTTAAATTGTCGTCTAATAGTCGACAATTTATTTGTGGACTGTGTGTATAGTGAGTTTTCCCTGGTGAGTTACCTGCCACTATTCGGAGTCAAAGCTTTTCTTGAACTTGCTTTAACTATGTTCATTAACCTTTATACCGGATTACTGTTGAATTGTCGGTGACTTTGATCATCGCAGATATATTATGCATAATTCTCGCTACCACTCAGAAATCTCGCCTCTTTAATGACTATTTTTCGGACAACTTGGATAATTAAGTTGCGAAAACCAATATCAGATTAGTAACAACTTACAACTAACCATCAAATCGTTTCCCGAATTCCCGTTTGCTAAACAACTCGGTCTTGGTAGATACTCCTCCCCACATTCACATTAATACTTCTTCTCATACATACTCTTCTATTATTCTGTCTCTTGATATGCCCGACTCAAGTATCCGATTCACTTGATCGTGCCATGTCTTCCTCGAGCGTCCACGACTTCTGCTATTATTCCCATTTGTATCATATATTCTCCTTACACTATTTTCTCCGTTAATTCACTTTACATATCAAAACCATCTAAGCCTCCCTTTCTTAATCTTACGCATTATGCTTACATTAGCCTTGCATTCTTTACGGATTTCTTCATTTCTCACACGATCTTACATGGTTTTACTACATATACGCCTCAGGGATCTCATTTCTACAGCATTCAGTATACTTTCATCATTCCTCTGCCAGTTCCATGCCTCACTGCCATACATCAGGGTAGGTACCAGCACTCCATTGTGAACTGCTAGCGTCGCTTCTTTAGACATTTTGTTTTGTTAGCGCCAACAACGTTCAGTTCTTCATTAATGGAGTTACCTGCATTTACCTTTCTTTCAATATCTATTCAATATCAGCCTTTCCATCAGTAAATATATTTCGATTTCTATTTATTTTCAAAAATATTGTTGTGTTACGTATTAATTGTAAAATACATCAATATCTATCCAACGTCACCCCATTTTACGGTTCAGAATTGTCAGCTACTTTCCAACCTTTGATTTCATCTTTCCTTGTCCGTAATTTTTAACATTTTTTTGGGATTGGCGTATGATTGTAATGAGCTATAAAATGGTATATCAAAGCCGCCCACTCCGACTATGATAAACATGTTTTTTTGACGCCCCAAACACATACACAATTTAAAAAAAAATAAAATATATATATATATATATGATTTAAACACGTAAATATTTGCAATTAATACGACAAAAATGTTTTTTTATAAAAAAAGTTTAATATTTTTCATTGTTGACAATTGATCGAATTCACCTCATTTTACATTTCTCGATTGTCAGCTACTTTCAAAACTTTGGTTTTAATTTTCCCATTCCGCTCCTTTCCTTGCCAATTTTTTTTCTATTTCGAGACATTTTCCATTATGCATGCCATAGTCCCAACGCCTCCAATCAGTTGAAATCTCGTACCATAAGAGTCCCAACTGCATGGGGTCAGTAAGAGTACGTCACCCCCAATTAGGGGAATGTTATGTGTTAATGTGGGTAGAGCGTAATTGAAGGAGATTGGGAAGAGAAAGGCTAGGAACTACCTTGCTATTCAAATCTGTTCACTAAACATGGCGTGTAATAAATAGCCATTTTAAGAAAAAAATTGTTGTTTATTTCGTAATGGAGCAATTTCGTGATCAGAGCATTTCGTGATCATATAAAAATGTATGGAGTATCTTCCGCTCTTGGACGAGGTGCAAATAATAATCAAACGTGCTCATTTCGGTTGTAGGTGTAATTGTAACTGATTTTTAATGTACTAGGATTTGTTATTTATTTATTTCACATATACGGCACAACATGTGCCATTCACATACTAATTTACAGAGAATAGTACAGCAACATAAGGAGTGCACCAATATAAATGTAAGTATAATGGTATAATCAGTAAATAGTAAGTAAGGTTAAAAGTATGAAAAAACAAAGAGATATAAATATAATATAAGTAGCAATCTGTAGTATAGTAATAAGTAAGTAAGAAATTATATGTAATAATATACAATAAAGTAGTATAAGGAAGAATGAAGTGCTTATAAAATGTCTAAAAGGCATTTAGAGTTTGTAAAAAATAAAATAAAAGATATTAGATAGGTATATACTATTAGAAAATGAAAGGAATAAAATATATATTATTACAATATGAAAAGGAAACAAAAGTAATAAATTACGTAAATCTACCGGGAGAATCGCGTGTATAATAATAATGTGCGACACTGCTTGACAGTCCGATAAAGTTTTACATAGTACCTATGATGACTATGATATATAATGCACTGATATCAGTTTCTACCTATCGAGTACTAGTAGTTTTTAATCTGAAGTACATAATCATTATGATGGTATGGTATTAATCGACAATTTTTGTTTTATGGATCTTTTATATGATAATAAACAATCAGCGTGATCGATGTTGGAATATTCATTGCTTAATCTGTGCAAGATAGATTAGATTATAGATTTAAGTTGCTTGTTTTACCTAGTGTCATTTTCTAAAATTGGAACTGATTTGTTAAGAATTCTACCTTCCTATAATTTAATATTTCAACAGAAAATAATTTATATTTTCTTTTTCAAAATTAGTATTAATTTGTCAAGAATCCATGCAAGTGATGAAATACTTATAATATAATGATAATGCCTGGATTAGTAATGCGTAATAATTTACACAGCGCCGTTTTTGGGAAAAATATTACTAACCAAACTGTGTATACACATTGTGATATTGTAGTGTCTAATTATTACGTAAAACGTGACCTTTATAAATATATATTGTTTGTTTTAAAATTTAAAATTTTAATCTTTTTTTTTCTGTTGCCTTATGTGAAAATTGAACAAATAAGTTTTCTAAAAGGGGCAAATCTGACTAACGATGGTTTTTTAAGTAGTTTGCTCCAGATGTCCGATGACGTCAACAAAACACCAATTTATTTACGGCAAATTGACCGGTGATAATGAATTTCGTCACGATACGGAGATTTCGTTTCACCCTTGCATCATTCATTCCACACCATTAAGCAAACAACTTGAAATGAATGAGGTGGCATTCTTTGTACCGTGAGAATTGTCATTAACCCCTACAGCCTGTTTGGGAAATATTTCTTCCAGCCTGACACGGACGTATAAAATTCATCCATCTAATTTTGTATTACAGTGAGAATATAAAATTTGTTAAAAGTGTTAGAAATATAGAATACCACGATTTGTATTTTCGTTTAAAAATTTACCCGACTTCCATGAAACAACATTTCGTATTTGAAAAATATTCGTCAAGGTTTGAAATTTTTTTGTGTTACACGGAAAAATGTGAAGTTACTAACTTTTATAACATCTTTGTCTAATTAAATTAAAAAAATTGTATAAAGCAGTAATTACAGTTTAAACGATAAAAAAACCATCGGTAAAATACTTAATATTTGTTTGCGTTCTCAATTTTAATATATTTGATACCATTTGTGGTCCAGTTTCTTCACCACCAAAGATTCTTGCTGCAGAGTCTCCATTTTCTATCTTCGTCGAACGTCACAGCGGTGCTGCCAAGGTCTGGTATCTGTGAGAGGATATTGTGTCAGCGCTTTGTTAGCAGCAGACGCATACCTGGACGGATGACGAACCTCGTGCTGGCACTGTTGTTGGACGCGGTGGACTCTTTCGCTGCAGCAGCTGGACCAGTTTCCTCACCACCTGGGATTCTTGCTGCAGAGTCTCCATCTTCTATCTTCGTGTCACCTGTTTCTGTACTTCATTTTACTTAACTTAAATTCAGTTTATTTTTGTAATATTTATATTTTTGTAATACCTGCATCAACTGTAAAGCGCCCCTGAGGTGATATCTCACAAAAGCGGCGCTATACAAATTGTCCAATAAATAAAATACTAAAATCTTAAAGATTCTCTCACCTGCTTTCGAAAACAATATTTTATTTTGAAATACTTTCAAAAACCTACAATTTATATGGAATCAAATGTAACGCGAAATTATTTCCCGCGCAATCCGCATTTTGACAGTTCGCTTTTGCAAGCTATAAAGGGGTTATAAGATGACGGGAGTCGCATCCACAAAGCAAATCATTCCGCAACGTGTATTCAGTAAATGCTGGTATGTATTATTATCAATCCTTAAAATATTATTTGTATGTAACAAATAACAATGCATGATAACAATCAAATGTATCAATAAAACGTAATGTTGTTCAGTTAGGTACAATTGTCTTGACATACGTTTGCTTCTTGCTATATTCGCGTAACATACTCTTCTATTTTTTGACTCTTCACATCACTCGACTTAAGTATTGAATTAACTTGGTCTGCTTCAAGGATAAAAAATAAATAAACATATGTATTGAAATATGTGAGTACTGAGTACCGCACAAGAGTCTTAACTGCTCCAAATCGTCAGAGCCAGTGAGACTATGGCATCCCCAATTGGGGTATTTGTGAGGTTGAATGTGTTTGGGAGGGGAAGGAGATGCAAAGGGAAAGTACCTGACTATTCAAATATTGTTACCAAACACGGCTAACGCCTTTTCCAGAAACCTTTTAATTTTTCTTTTATGTATCACCTCAAAAGAGCGCCCATGGCGGCACAGTGTAAACAGAGGGGAACTATATCGCTACTCGGTTGGGCAGATTTGTAAGGCTGGTTGAGGTTGGGGCTGTAGGAAACGATTTATTAATCTTGGTCTGGATTTTATGGAGTAGGAAAAACAGATGTCGGTTGCTCGTTCCATATGCGAGCATATACATCAACATTAATAAGGGCTATAATGAGAGTATATATCACTCTGTAAATGTTTATTAGCATTATTTATCTGTTGATTACCAGATTAAATAGAAGACATTCCTACGTCGATAGCGTTTTCCAAATAACTTTTTATTTGTATCTACCACTGTGGAAAGTGCCGCAAATATATAATTGTGTAGATGAGATTCGCCACACTTTGGTGGGGCAAAGAGGATAAAACGTAACTAAGCATAAAACATATACCGTTTTACTTATAATATACATTATGGAAGGATAAGAACAGGTTAGTAGTAACACAAGCAATGTTCCACGGATTGTTTCGCATAGAACCCATAAGATTGTGTGTTCACTTGCCTCCTACCACATTGTTCGACATCTTGTCTGTCCACTTCAAAGAAAGCTCTCATTCCAAAAGCCATCAGCCTCCGTGTTCCTTGAAAGGCCCGCCGGTGTATTGTTTACTCCTCCTTCTCTAATATCTCATAACGGCCTTTTGATTAATGGTACTTTTATCTTTTCACCTTACGGTCCATTGTCATCTCCGTGACTGGAGATCGTACCGACACAAAGCCTTGGAGAAGAATGGCACCTACGCCGGCCCCAAAAAATATAACTTTAACGCACGTAAAAAACCCTGCCTGAACATGAGTCGCTCGAATTTCTTTGTAGCCTCTTCTCATCCCGAAGTCTACTCGGATTTGATGGAATGTGTCTAAAGAAGTTTTTGATAATATTGATTTTTCTTCTTTAATAAGTAGATAATATAATTAAATAAAAACGAAACATGTAACAACAGAACGAGACACAGATAAATTTAAAAAAATGTAACGGTCGCAGCAGAAGATCAAACCCATTACTAATATCTTACCGGGAAAACGTTCTAACCACTAAGCTATTGAGAACTTTGTTGTGATTCGTCAAACTGCCATATCAGCAGACGCAGCCACATTTTTGAAAAGTTTAATCAGATTTTGTGAAGCCCGTCGAAGTTTTTTTCTATTTTACAGGTAATACATATTTTATCTTAATATTTTACCTACGATTATTGATTACAAAACATAACGAATAAGTGTGTACCATATTCGGGTTGTTTTATTAACAATTTTTATCGAATCACTAAACTTTTCAATCACTATAATTATTATCGTGGAAATCTCTGCGAAAAATCAAAGTACCTACATTCGTTTAGTAGTGTAATACGCAATTTTGAAGCATTTAGTAGGTTATTAACCCCTTGGGATATTTTGGCAGATATTCTTATAGAACAGACAGCCAAATAGTCTTTTTGGGAGATACCGCGCTTTCAGTTTGTATTAAATACCGTAAACGCTTCCGAAAAATATTTCTATGAAACAACATTTAGCGGTCGAAAAATGTTTGCCAACACTAAAATCAGAAAGGGTCTTTCATCTGCTTTTAAGAATAGTATTTTTTTTGGAAATACGATCAAATACAGCGAATCTATCTGAAATCGAATGCAATGTGAAAATATTTTCCGCGCAATCTGCATTCTGACACTTCTCACATGAGACGTGCTTTGCAAAATGTCAGAGGTTTCAGGGGTTAATGAAATATTATGCAAGTATTTATTGTTTTATAAGATTATGGTAGGGCCAAAGTACACCCATTCAAAGTCAAAATTTCCTTAAGCGGGCAATCATTACCTATTTACCCCTATTTATGTAGAAACGTAAAGACACCATTATGAAATAGATTGGTTAGGTTTGGGTTAGGTTGGGTTTATCTTTAAAGTGTTTGCTCCACACGGGAGGCCCTTAAGTTTCCCTCAGCCTATGTTATCTTAGGGGACGCTGTGTGGGAGGATCCTTTAAAGAAGAGGAATAAATTAATCGGATTCTTTAAGTGTTTTTGTTATGCGGGGAGCAAACACAAGTTATTAATGCCAGTCTTCTTCCTCAAGATCATTAATATAAAAAATAATATCTCTCAATTTTGTGAAACGAATAGCCCGTATTTTACAATATTTATTCCAGCGACAAATACCGTAAATATAATAACAGATCACCTTTCGGCTGTTTTACTTCGATCAATATTTTTTTTTTAAGGTTTTTTTTAAATATTTTTTTTTTATATTTATACACGTGTACACTGTAAAACAATATAATTTTAAATAGGCCCTTGTTTGTGTGACGTTTTTTTCCTTAATAATAAAAAAAAATTTAAGAACTAAAAATAATGAAAATCATATTACAATTTTTTTTAATTAGTAAAAAATAATAAAAATTCAAGCACCGATATTTTTTGAACAATTATTTTAGGTTTTATCAAGCATACAGTATATTATGGTCTATATGTCAAAATAAAAGTACATTGCTAAATGGGTTAAACAGAAGAACGAGTAGTAGAAACTATTGGGAATCATCGATTTTCTTCATAAATAATCAAAATGTGTCAATATGAAATCCACCGTCTTGGTAATTTGGTGTTCTGTATTCTCATCTAATAGAAATGGGTAGCACTTGATTTACTGACACGATTGAGTCAATAGCTTTGCAATAAATTAAACGAGGAAAAACCGTATCACAAATGGTTTCCCTTAGAAAATTCCTTCTCATTGTGTCGTATCGAGAAATCAAGTCATTCTCCCGTCAGATGTTCCTAACAATGTGAGATAATTTGCACAGTATTCTCTCCACGCCGAGATGACAACAATTGACTTTTATCAATACACAATTTATTCTTGTCGCGATTTGAGGGTGGCTACCCCCTACCCCTCGGCACTTTCCCTACCCACTGAAACCTCGGGGCGTTGAACAGAGATGGAAAACACAATTATTTCGTAACATTTCTATCTGTCGCAAAACCTGATTTCCTGAAACAATTATGTTTTTTTTATTCACCCTGCAATGGACGTCTGGGGCGCCCCTATTGTTGTTGATGTTTTTATGTGTATACCGCATAAGAGTCCCAACTGCTCCCAACCGTCTAAAAGCAATTTGGTATCCCTGATTGGTAAATGTTGTGAGGCTGAGGGAGGGGAGAGGAAACAGAGATGACGTCGACCAAGGTTGAAAAGTGTTTCTCAGCTTCCTCAATCGAGGTTCGCCTAGTACTGATTATGTCAAACATATAGATTATGTCCAACATATAGGTTATGTACAACATATAGGTTATGTCCAACATACAGGTTATGTCCACCGTATAGGTTATGTCCAACATATAGGTTTTGTCCAACATATAGGTTTTGTCCAACATATAGGTTATGTCTAACATATAGGTTATGTCCAGCATAAAGGTTATGTCCAACATATAGATTATGTCCAACATGCAGGTTATTTGCAATATGTAGGTAGCTACTAGTATTGTGTCTTTATTTCTGTGCCATCATACATTTTTATATAACTGTTCTTATATAAGAATTAATTAATGTTGTCATAATTATTTTAAGATGAGATATTATTTTTATTTTTATCCCTAAGTTCATAAACCTACACATACCCACAATAACAACACGACAAAATACAATATTCTAATGCAGCACACCCAAACGCACCCATATAGCCCATTTCCCTATACAGCGGTTTATTTAATTAAATTTTATTAACAGTTAATTACAATTCGTGTCCTTCTTGATTTATTTTATTTCTCTTCATCGCTTCGCACACTTTCTTTCTATTTGGTATTTTTTCTTATTATTAGTTGTATTTGCTTGACCGTGCAGGATAAATAACGGTTCCATGATATTTTATCAAAATGACAATTAAAAACACCTTTTAAAAGTGATATAGAGTCATTAAAAGTGATGAAAAAAAACTAGGTTAAATAGTTACTTATGTAACCTATTTAACCTAGTTTTTGCTTCATCACGTTTCATGACTTTTTATCACTTTTTTCGGTGTGTTGAACTGTAATTTTGATGAGATACCCAGTCACCATAACTAACAATTTTCATCCCATACGAAATTACTAAAACATTGTACCGGACTTACATAATAAGTATTTAAACTATATATGTAAATTTAATTATGTATCACTTGTAGTGAAATATATTTCGTAAGTCCAAATAAATAAAAGAAAAATGATAAATTATAAATAAATATATATATACATATATTTAGGTCTGGTCACCAAATAGGCTAATTCCATTATCAAGCAACATTTAGATTTTTAATAGTGGTCTTTCACCAGGGCTAACTAACTGACTAACCAACCAAAACGCCGTTTTCCCTCAGGGGTAGGCAGAAAAAACGGACCGCCAAATAACTCGGTCTTGGCACACACTCCTTGCCTCATTCACATTCATACATCGTCTCTTACATACTCTTCTATTATTCTTACTCTTGACATGGCCCGACTCATGTATCCGATTCACTTCCTCGGGCGTCCCCGACCTCTGCTACCGGCGATACTAAATATTTACCACTTATTATATATTTAGTCCCCGACCCGAATCTATTAATTAATTTATTCGCGCTTTGAAGGCATCTGTTAATTGTTATAGGTAACTGATTCAGCAGTACAATAATAAATATATAGTTTTACAATAATAATAAATATACAATTTATACATATTATACAGTGTTATAAAGGTAAATAATAATAATAGCTTTTCCTCACCATAAAGAGACGAGGCTCTTGTGTTTGGTGAGTGAATCCTAGCTCAATTATATGGAATCATGTAAGTAAGTAAATAATATATTTGCAAAACCAAGGGGATAAGTAAGAAATAGGCAAGATTTATCAGTAATACAGTTTCAAGATTTGAAGGAAATAATAATAAGAGTAAGATATGGACTTTTAAAGTAGTTTTAGGTAATTTTTAAATTTTTTTTTAAATTCCTGAATATCTTCAATATTTTTTAGATATAATGGAAGGATGTTAAAATATGTTATACCTAGATAGAGATAGGTATTTTGTGTGTGCTTTGTATTAAGTTTTGGGATTTTGATAGTTTTTTGATATCTTGCTGATGAATTGAATTGTAAGTTATTTAACTGTATTTCTTTATAAATTTGTAGAATTGAATATTTTTTATATATATTGTCTATTGTGGGTACATTGAATAATGAAAAGAGAATCTCAGTAGAAAATTTGGATGGTTTTTTCAATATTACTTTAATTATCAATCTTTGAACTATTTTAAGTGGATTTAATATATTGTTATAAGTTCCTCCCCAGCCAATAATACCATACTGTAATATAGATTGTACAATTGCATAGTACACTCTTTTTAGGTTTTCTAGTCTAAGAATATTTCTAAGTCTTATAAATATATAAATACATTTTCTAATTCTTTTGACAAGTTCACAAATTTGTTTTTTCCATTTAAAATGTTGATCTATATATATACCAAGATATTTAATTTCAGGAGTTAGACTAAGTATAGAACATTCTTGATTGCAATTAGTTCTGTTACATTTAAGTTGATGTATTATAATTTTTAATTCTGGTATTAATTTAAATTTGTTGATAGAGAATGGGATACATTTTGTTTTTTCAGTATTTAATGAGAGGAGGTTTTTATCGAACCAATTTTTCAGTATATTAATATCAGTATTTGCTAAGTTATTAACATTATTCCAATCAGTACCTTCAATTATTATGACAGTGTCATCAGCATAAGATATTATTTTTCCATTTAATCTTTGATTGAATATGTCATTTACATAAATGATAAACAGTAACGGTCCCAGGACTGTACCTTGAGGTATGCCGAAGTGACTTGTTTTTAGTTGACTAAGTACATCGTTGATTTTTACGACTTGTGGGCGTTTGAAAAGGTAGCTTTTAATCCATTCTATAGCTGTACCACTTAATCCAATGTTTCTTAATTTACTTATAAGTTTTTCGTGTGATATGCTATCAAAAGCTTTTTTCAGATCTATGAAAATTCCAATGCATTTTAAAGATTTATCTAATGAATTATGAACAAGACTAGTTAATTTTGCAATTGCATCCTGAGTGCTTCTACCTTCCATAAAACCGAACTGGTTTTCATTAATTAATTTATTACATTTTACAAATAGGTTTATCCTTTTTTTAACTATCTTTTCAAAAAATTTTGCTATGTTCGAGATTACTGATATGGGTCGGTAATTGCTAACTTCTTCTGGGTTACCAGATTTAAATATTGGAGTAATGGTAGTTTGTTTGTAGATTGATGGAAACACTCCGCTTTGGAAACTTACATTTATTATGTGTTTTTACGGTTTAGAAATTTGATTTTTAATATTTTTTAAAATATTAACTGTTATTCCATCAAAACCCGGGGCAGAACCTCCTTGCATACCGTTTATAATTGATATTATTTCGTTCTCTGTGGTGACTTGGAATGTTGCTATATTATTGTCAGTATCAATACCACAGTCTGGAAAGGTTTTCTGATTTTCCCTTACGTTCGCAAAGAAGGTGTTAAATATGTTTGCAGCTTTTGAGGGATTTTCTTTACAACATGTTTTCATGTTGTCATGAAATATAGTAGCGATGTCGTTATTCTTGTTTTTTTTCTTATCAATTATTTCATTTATAACTGTCAATAGTACATTATATAATAAGCTCAGTATGAACAAGCTGGTACAATACAAATAAGAGAGAATTGTTACAATATAAAGAGTTCTATTGTACAATGGAGTTCAATAATTTTATACAATAACAAGAGTCCAAAGTAAATACTTAATAATAGGACTAGGGGAAGCAGGTGATATTAGATAAAATGAATTACGCACATTATTATGTTATCGTTCAGGATTAAATCACCATATGCTGAATCTTATCACAGCCCCCGATGTATTTAACTATACTTAGTTTTCTTTTAACTTTGTGAAGCCTCCTTTATATGACATTTTGCAAAAAAAGTATTATATAAGTACATGTAAAATTTCAATCAAAAACGCAATCTAGTTATTTTTTACGATGAAATATGACGAGTTTATACTACCTACCCGATGTTGAGAATTATAAAATAATTTAATTTGAAAGTAACGGCATTTATCTTACTGGCTTTTCTTTTTATTTTCAGCCCGAACAGTGGTAATAATTAATTGATTTAAAAAATCAATACCTCAGTTCGCCTAAATTACAACCTTTCCCTGGCAAGGGAAATACATTTCATCGGCAAATACAGCCAGTTCGGCAGCCATCGATTTCCTCTTCTCGTAGTAAAGTCGCAATCACGGTCTGCCTTGAATTTATGGACCCACTTCTGGCGTAGGCCGCCCCGCTATTGCTAAGTGTATTTACATACTGCTGGCGAGCTTTCATAGAGGCGGAAGGTACGAGCTTATTCTAATGCGTATGTCGGTGACAAAGTATTGCCAACGCCGGAGGGTATAGCTTTCTGGGAAGCCGAAGAAGGTGGAAATATATCTCTCTGAGCAGTCTTGTCGAAAATGTATTGATATTTTTTCAGTTTTCTGCAAAGCCAAGTAATAAGCATGCACAAAATAAACAGCAACATTCCACTAGAACATCTTCCGTCCAAAAAACCGTCCAGCTAGTCGCCTCAGATCCAGCCTTTTGGACTGAAGGCAAAACTCTGATGGTATCATGACACTCCTCTGAAGAGTCGTGGCAGATTTTGGACGTGAAAACAAAAAAAATCACCTTTTTGTGGATCCAACTTGAACATTGAACCGCCAGGGTTCTCTCTCCCCCGGAAACCTCACGAAACCGCATCCGGCGCAGCACAACAGTTGTGCATAAATGGATGCTAAAGTATCCCGAATTGTGTAAATATGGACATACTCAAACAACATAACACATCGTTGAAAATTACAAGAAGAATAAGCACGCATTTATTCGAAAGTCGTCATATGAAAATATCATAATTTTCTATTTTAAACTAATTTCACGACCTTTACATTAGACCGCCAAGTTAGCTATAATAGATATTAGTTTCAGAATACTGGGATAAGATTCATCAATTTTTGGTCCCTTTTCTCATCACTTTCTCTTCCTCACTTTCTTCACTCAATCTTCCTAGAATGATTTTGGATTATTTATCTCTTCGGTCTCTTTTTAAACTTACATTTAAACTAATAAGATTTTTTTCTATTTTTTTCAGGTGAGTACCAGCCTACCTTTCACATGATAACGATGTAAAAACAAAGCAGGATTGGTAACTTTAAACATAATTTTCACCAGTACATATAGTACTATCAAAACAACAACATTTATTCTATTTTTTCTATTACAAATTACTCTGCTAACGCAGATTAATGTTGAAGCAAAATGACTTCAGTAAACACTGATTCTGATAATATAATATGATTCTTAAACATTATATACAACATATCTAAACGAATTCTGACGTCATCGGAACCCACGCAGAGTAGCAACTAACTGAGCAATTCAGTTCAACTTTATAAAGTATAGATTATAAATATACGCTGTTTTCAGTAATAAACGATGTTCTTTATATGAAGTTTCCCACAGCACGCCCCTGCGTTGGTTAAGTCCGGCGATATAATTGGGATCTAATGTGGTGATTTTAATCGTGTCATTGACGGTCTAAAAATGTCATCCATTTCTTCAGACGATACAAATGTATAATCAACTTTACCACCGAGCCTACAAAATTGGTCGATAGGTAAGGCTCTCAACTACTAATTCGAAGATCGCGGGTTCAAATGCGGCAAGTAAATGTTATTTTATTAATTTAAATTTTTGCAAAAATAAATAATTAATTACTTTTTTATTTATATTCCCAACTGCTCCCAAATCGTCTGGAGCCAGTGAGACTATGGCATCGCCAATCGGGGTATGTTGTGAGTCTGAAGGTGATGGGTAGAGGAAAGAGATGGGGAATTGGAAGGTGGCGAAGAACCTAGCTATTCAGATTTTGTCACCAATCACGGCATTACACCACATTACTTATACAGGGTGTATCGGCACGTACCCGACAAACTTTAACCAGCTATTCCTTAGCACATTTGGAGTAAAAAATATTATGGGCACTTTGCTGTCCGGTAACATTTTTTTTAATAAAAAAATAATTATTCATATTTTCACCACATGTCACCAATGTTTTATCCTTTGTCAAAGTTTGAAAACCTATCTGGCAATATTTTGTTCGAGTTTCGTTGAATAATGTACGTACGTACCTACGTTGGCGCGCTTTTACAATCACAACGAAATGGCACGGCACCATTCGTCTCATTTTTAACTATTATTATTTAGTGTGTACGAAAGAGCGAGGACACTTTTTGACACACTTGCTAATAACAGCTGTTGAACACGAGATTCAATGCAAATGACAGTGACGGAGTGTGGATTTTTTATTTATTTTTTGTTTTTAATGGAAAAAAAATGTTACCGGACAGCAAAGCGCCCATAACATTTTTTACTCCAAATGTGCTGAGGAATAGCTGGTTAAAGTTTGTCGGGTACTTGCCGATACACCCTGTATAGAATACAATATTAAGGGTACAATCTACTTATATTAAAGAGGAGTGTGTGTAAGGGGCGGCATGGATTTATTTTTTATACTAATTTACAGTTATTCTGAGATTAATGAGATTTTACACACTTGCAAACCCAAAGAGGAAAGTCCGTGTCTACATAAAATTTCTAAAAACTCTGCGAAAAGCCCGTGCAACGATCGGGACTTCAGCTTTTGATATAAAATAGACTGGTTTGTGATATTGCCTTAAAGATCTCCCTAAACTATTGAATATCATACCATTTTATTTACGGCCGAATTATTTCGCATAGTGTACACCTTTCTGTGATACGGCGCGCTTACGAAACACACGTGTCTTTAAGCACGAGAAAAATGATACCTGCTTTATTGAACCCCTCGACCTTTCGTCGGGTCTCGCTCCGGCAACATTTCCTGGGGAAATCGCGACTTTTCACACACGTGTGATTAAACCAGTTCAGTATTCCTCACAGGGTCTAATAAATAACATCTCCCTAGTGCATCGGGATATATATTCTACACCAGTCTACCTAGTGCATACAAGCAAACGTATCTTATTTACGGTTAAAACGCATTCGCACTGAAAGTATTTCCGCATTATTTTAAATAATTTTTTTCAAGGGATTGAAAATGTTTGATATTTTTGAATATTTTTTTTTACCACTAACTCTTTTTGATAAACAGCACAATGAACACAAAGTAAGGCGTTTTGTATTTTTTTTAATTGTAATTGTTTTGATGGAATTAAAATAATGTGTGAAAATAGATTTGTTTATTTTTACTGCGTTGAATTCGCAGATTTATTTTTTAAATAATTGTAATGAAATCACATTTAATAATGTCATTTTTAAATTCTGCAAGTATTTTAGTTTTATTATTGTGACAGCTGTTTTGGCGTTCAAGGTTTATTAACAAACTGTGGTCGTGCCACATTGAGAAGATTTATTTATGTATGTGATTTTGTTTTCCTCCACCCAATTTTTATTTGTATAATGTTTTAAGATGATTTATTAATATTTGATGAAAACCGATTTGCTTAAAAAATCTATTATGTGAGGCTATAGATTTAGTTTTCCCTCTTTTAATAATGGCTGGTTTGTCTTAATTGTTTTATAATCTTCTTTAAGTCAATAATTCCCATTCGTTATTACCCGGTTATGAAAATGAATTTAATTTTTTCTAGTAAATCGCTGAATTATTTTATGGAAATATATTGCTGAGATTTCTTGAAAATACTATGGAGTGGAGAAAGGGTAATTTTTGTCTGATTATTTCTATTGGATCGTTTGTTTATCTCTAATATTTAATGTAAGTAAATTTATTCTAAAATTCTTTCTCTCTACGTACCTACCTAAAGGTTTGGGGGTCGTTGTTGTCAAGCGGGACGTAATTTTTCTCTGCGAGATGAGCTGCAAATTTTCAAAAATTTTTACTATTTCAACGCGTATACCCTTTGAATTGTTGAAAAACCTTTCCCGTATGCCCGATGTAGGAACTGATTTACCTGGCGTTACAGACGGTGTAGTCACATTTTTATTCACACGTACGCCATTATTTTTACATTTAATTTCGATTTTTAGAAAATAGTTTTATTGAACCAGGAATTCCAGATTAAACATGCTATCCACTTTTCATAAACGAAATTTCAACAAAATCTGACTAACAAACAGATTTTCTTCTTTAAAAAATATATTATGTGATTGGTTTTCAGGACAGAATGTCCGATTGAATCGTTGAAGTGAAAATGAATATATATATCACGGCCTAGCGCTTTCGGCAAATAGGCGTGTTTTAATCCGGTTTTAAGCAAAATGTTCCTTGAGGAAATCGTGAATCACCACCTTAAAATCGTTTCATTCACTGAGCCGCGACGTTTATGCTTCGCGGATTTCGACATTAGAAAAATGAGAGGCAAAAAAACCCGTCTTTATATTCCGCTCGAAGGGGGAGAGATTGGGAAGAGAAGGGGATGAAATACCCCTTCGCCGCCCTTACACCCTGGTAGCTACCTGGTACCCTGGTTGCTTGGAAGTACAGCTTTCACGTGTATTTCGTGCCCACCTACAACGGCGCACGGTGCTGCAATCCCTCACAAAACTAGGGAAAAATGGTTGCGCAAATCTTTATTATTTTTATATGTTGGATGAAAAGTGCAGAACTATTTCTCAGAAATAATCATAGGCAAAAAGGTCACTTAAGGCTGTTCTTAGCAAAATGCAATTGACTAGATTTTTGTACAACTTTAGAGGACGGTTTAAGAGAGGAATCAAAAGCCTCATTAATATCTTTTTCAAGGAAGCAATGTTATAAAGATTATATCGTCGACAGAGCAAGTTCCATTCCCCAAACAATTCACTATCTTTAAAAAAAAAATTAAGAACATAAAATTAGCGCAAGAAGCAACTGCATTAAATATAGCAAGGAGCCTAGTGTTGTATCTCTTTGATCAAGAATTCTACCCGAAATTAGTGCGAGAAGCAAGTACATTAAATGGAGCATGCCGTATATTTGTATTTATTGGGTACGCGATAATAAATCCTACTCACCGTGTCAGGGCTGTGTAAATGTCTGTTATTGATTTTAAATAATAATAAAATATCGCTGATATGTGCGATATTTTTTGTCCATGGGATCGCAGCACTGTGCGGCGTTCCATAAACCCGCTCCTCCCGGACCCCGCGCTGACAGTGTGCGTGGAAACCTTTTCGATCTTATGTTCTCATGATACGTGTGCGAAGGAAATCTTTTTTTGAAATAAGAGCCTGCCGGATCTGACATGGCCGTCAGCCGGCTTCCTGTTATTATATTTTTCCCGTTCTGCGAGGTATTATTTCCACGGCGAGTTTTTCTAAAAGTCCCCCGGGTTCTTCCCAGAAAACGTCCTGAAACCTGAAAGGTGACTTTGAACACTACATGTGCGGTAGAGCCTGAGTAGCTACTAGCTAGTAGGCTGAGTTGGGTATTCTTGGAATTGCCTATGTATAAATGAGGGTTTTGTGTTCATCTTTTTCCTTTCATTATCGGTGACATGAAAGGCGATCAAAGACTTTTTGAAACTCGTAAAACATAATACGCTTACCCGATGTTATTGATTTTTTGGTCAGAGAGGGATACGATTCTTTTTACGTGTCACGAGTTTTATTATCGCTTCCATTTTGGTTTCAAAGGTTTTCAATAATGGTGTGATCGATGATATCCATCAGAAACAAGTCTTGAATTACCATGGTGAATTATTTTACAATCTTTTATATCCAGTATTTCTTCTCCTCGTCATTTTGGAAATCAAATAAACCTTTTTGTAAAAAAATATAACATTTTTTTGTTTCCACAAAACTGACTAACAAAAAATTCTTTCAGAATACCGTGTATGGTCTCTTTTCGGATCGACTGAAAATAATGGGAATAAAATAAATAATAAGTATAAGAAAATATCATTTCTGCTGTTTTAATAAAATAAATAATAAGAAAAGATCATTTCTGCTGTTTTTAACACCCCGGCTAAAAATAAGAACATTTTTTTAAAACTTTAGTTCAATCGGTTGGGTAGTTTTCGAATCTATAGGGTACACACTTACGAACATTCCTTATATGTATATAGATTTTCAGTATCATTTCATGTTTCAAGACTCATATTTCAAGGTACTTGTCTTATTGAATAGTGAGAAAATGGAATTTTTTCGTCACTTAAATATAAATACGTCGTCTAAATTTTTTTTCGAAAATGACATTTGAATGCAAAACCATTTCTTTTGCTCATATCTTTAGCCAAAATATATTTCAGAACCATCTGTGTTGTATTTTCGTAGATAATTGTATGACGAAGTTCCAACATCATTTTTTTAAAGCTTCTATTTATTTTTACAAGGTTCTAAACTTTTGCAATTGCCATTTTGTTTTGACAGTTATCTGACAATTGATCATTTTTACGAAGCGCAGTTTAGTTCGTCACTTTAGATGGACAGGTGTAAAAATTTGGATATGAGGTGTAAAAATGTGTAAAGACGATTTCTCGTAAACTATTTAGTATTTACTGATTTTGAGGTTCAATATTGTGTAAAATATTTTAGTACTTAAAGGAAAATATTTAATAAGAACGTGGCCCATCTTGTAATAGAATTAGGGAAATATAGTTAGAACCTAATGCAATAATTATGCCCTAGCTGGTTGTATATGGTTCTACGAGTATCTGCACGTTAAGGTATGTTCTAAATTGGTAATATACGTCCTATATAAATATTTTCATTTAAAATATTTTACACAAGATTCAACCACAAAATTATAAATCGCTATATAGATTATGAAAAATCGTCTTTGCAAACTTTGACGGCTCTTATCTCGGAACAAGGAAAAGTGAAGTTAGAACCCCGTCCAACTGAGGTAACGTTTTGATACTTTTAAGTTCAATAGATTGACGTGGATCTGTGAATATATTTACACCGACCTAGAAATGGCAGACAGTAAAAGCTATGTAGTTAATTTATTTATTGACAAGCTGACGTGTACCCGGCTTTGCACGGGGGTTATCCTTAGGAGATAGACACATACCATTGCGGACTTTTCTGTAGGCCTTAATAAGATACCATAGTACATTATTTTGATGTAGCTATCTCATATCTTTAGTCGGCATTAGCAATTGATTACAAAAAATCAACTTTTCTCTACTTTTCATAAATAAAATATACATGTATTATACATATATATAAATCTTCCGGAAGACATTTTCTGCATCATAATAAAATGTTAAAAAATCCGTTGCGTAGTTTAAAGAACTAAGCGCACGCACAGACAGACGCGGATAGCGACCTTGTTGTCTACTATATATATATATTTATAAACCCTCCGGAAGAATTGATCTAAATGGCAATGAAAACTCTTTGTCTACTATATATATATATATTTATAAACCTTCCGAAGAATTGATCTAAATGGCAATGAAAACTCTTTGTCTACTATATATATACATTTATAAACCTTCCGGAAGAATTGATCTAAATGGCAATGAAAACTCTATCACAATCTGTTGCGTGGTTTAGACGAACTATGCGCACTAACAAACTGACTCGGATATCGACTTTGTTTTATACTATTTGGAGATTACGTACTTATGTTTAAACATTTGGTATCTGTGCTGACGTGACCCATATCACAAGGTGTTAAACGGCTAAGATTAAGATTACCTACCCCTCCGTTCTAAACAATATAATGCATATATTATATTAGGTACTAAATTTATTTTGAAATATTCCTGCTTGACAATTTCAATTTTTTAGACTTACATACTGTAAACTTTTAAATTAAAAGATAAAGTTATGTGTAATATTGTATCGGAACATAATAGAAAATAAGATATAACTAGATTTGTGTGGGCGTGAGGACGTGTCGGTTGGTGACAGATATATCACAATGTGACTCAACGGCTTTTGGTATTTCGTAATAAATGTAGCACTACGTGGCCCGAGTGGTTGTTAACATTTTGAGACTTCAAAATACTAAGATTGTTATTTTCTTTCTGTTGTTTATTTTTTTGCAGCCGGCTTAAATTAGTTTTTCTTTTTCGTTTGTAGGCATGTGAAAACGAATAATGTTAGACGCATGATCGATAACGAACTAACAGAAAACTGATGTCGTCATTTTGAATAAGGCGTTTCTACTCCTAGGCCAGACAGGTAAAGAATTACGACATTTTGAACAATTTCACCTGAAAGAAGGTAAAATTGACCCCTTTCTTCGGACAAACAGATATCTTTCGGTTTATATCTTCAGGGTTTTCTTACTCATTAGTAGCTGAGAGGACAAATACCTTGGGCTACCCAGATGTCGTGGCTTGAATTCTCTGCCATCATTGCACAAGCAACATTTTGCATCCGCTTATTAAAACTACTAATTTCGGCTGTCATTCTCCGGCTCAATGAACTCTTGAATTTAGATTTTCTGTGTTTTTTCAAGTTTCATTCAGAAGTAAAATTATTTCGGATTGTCTCTAAAATAGACTATATTTTTTTTGGAAGGCATTTTTTTTACTTAGAACGGGTTGTTTCGGAGAATTTGAACAATTCATCAAATTTCAACGTTCATTTTCGGGTTCTGTGAAACTTCTATTCGCGTTCTGTTATTATATCATTATGGGCTAGTTGCTTGACAGAACAGAAATAATAACAGAACATGAAAAAATCTTTCACAGAACTTGAAAGTTAACTTTAAAATTTGAAGAATCGTTCAAATTCTCCGAAACAACCCGTCCTTAGAGTTTCACAAATTCTACCATTATAATATCCTGTTATTTTTCACGGGTTTGCGCTTGTATGTTTATAATGATGGAATGCAGTGAAATTAAATTATTGTAAGGTTAATCTATATTAGTTTGTTTTCGCACCAGTTTCTCTTCCACCAAATCCAGTCATTAAGCCCCCGCTTTCCCAATTTCTATCGACTTATTAACTATTTTCTATTTAACTCTTTAAGTTTTCAAGTTCTAAAAAATGAATGCTATTTTTGAAGATAATATCTATACAGTTGTGATGCTGAAACTTTAAATATTTGAAATTCCCTCGATAGAAAAATATCGCAAAGAAAGCTCTAAAAATAATTAAAAACACGTTTTTTCTGTTGTTTAATATGTTATACAGGCATGAAAAAGTTCACAGTGTATCTTTAAATGCAACTAAAAAAAAATTTGAGAGATTTTGCTTTATTTCAAACGAGTCGTGTTTTGTTAAATATTTTCATCATTTTCGCTTAAGGCAATGCCATACGTAGTAATGCAAAATCATTTGTTTTTGGTTTGAAAGTTTGGTCGCCTAGAAATGTTTCAGATGCTTTAATTAAATACTGCGAGTAGAATACATATTGGCCTTTGAAATAATCGAGTATTTTTTAGATACCTAAGTCTTTTTATAAGCCCAGAAAAAAATAATGTACAGGCCTATGAAAACAGCTTTAATGTTCAAAATCTCCAACTTACGAACCCATTTTCGGTTATGATTTTATTGTATAATGTGGCAAATTAAGTTATTTATAAAATTATCGAAAAAAAATTAAATATTTATGCCTGAACATACACAAAATAAAATAAAAGGCAGTTTTTGGCCATGTTTTTTTCTTGCATAAATCAAAACAGGCGGATGGTGTTAAGCGGGAATTTAAACCTTATCGCCATCTACGTAAGGGTTGTTATTGATAGCAGTTCAATTTAAAATATTACACGACGTAGTGCATCGCCTTAATTGTTATAGTTTTTTTTTTAATATTAGCGTGCTCCTTCTGACATTCGTATTTACACATCTCCCTTTCAAAACATCTTTGAACGCTTATTACGAGTCTTCAAAGCTTCACATAAGCTAAAGATCCCGAAATTTGCGGTTTTTTCATCTTGCCTCGGTTCCCCGCCCGTTTGCAACCCGAAAACAAAATCAATCTTGGTTTTCAGCACATCTGAAATAATTCAATTATCCCGCTTCCGGCCCTTCAGCATAAGTTCAAATAGTCTTTTGTGGCTCTTCCATTTGTATGCCGGAGCGGTGCAATAATTCAAAACTTCAGCGCGAGCTTAGCGGTGGAAGCGGCCCGCTCCTCGGCTCTTATAAACATTTACACTAAAGTACACTTTTACATCACAACTGAGGGACGCTTCCGCTGCTAAACATTACAAGAGTAATATCATCATTAGTAAGCCACTAAGTTTCATAAACTGTTTGTCAAACTGTGATATGTTTGTAGATATTGGTACAAATGCTAATACATTTGTGATGGATACTTAACTTGTTATAATTATTGCCCTGGTGAAAAACTCCCAATCAATATTTAGCTTTAGCCGCATTTGGTAACTAGATCTGATTAGCCAGGTACTTTCCAACCTTTCTCTCTCTCAACCCCTTCCCCTCTCCACTCACTTCAGTATCACAACTATTGTAATACCATAGTGAGAAAGTTAAGTGTATGTTGACCGGTAACCAAATAATTGCTTTGTTCCTTTTTTTGGTTTTGAACCATTAACACTCTTAACTGTCTTTTAGCATCTCACCGTTTTGTGTTTTCTTTCCCAATGGTTGAACACAACGAAAAAACATCAGAATGATAAAATAAAATAAAAGAAAGAGAATATGTTTCAAGCTTGAATCGAGCAACGAGACGCTGTGAGCGATGGCATTATTATGCGGCGCGAGGCTCTGGTGTTAGCGGGGCGGGCGGTAGACTGTACTGAGTTTACAGGGTAGGCACTTCCAATGAACGGATAATTCCTAGAAGTGTCATCTATACCGGTTTGAAAGAATACGGCTGCGCCAATTTAAAAAAAAAACAAACATATTTGAATACCCGGTACTTCCTTCACCTTCCTCTCCCCATCTCCTTTCCTTCCCCACTACCTTCAGCCTCACCATATACTCCAATTGGGGATGCTATTGTCTCACTGACTTCAGATACTTGTGAGCAGTTGGAACTCTCGTGACAAATACACATAAAAAACGCATTGCAATACTTGAAGCACCTTTTCAGGTCTGTTCAAGATACATGTTCACTCTTTCATTTCTTCGTAATGATCCTCCACTCAGCATCCTCAAAGATGGTATAGGTCACTAGCAAATTTATTTCCCTCGCGGCTCGGCCTCCCGTACGTAGTTAATGTAATTCTGTTCAACAAAGAAAAAAAATTAGCAGAAGTAAGAAAAATTAATCTAACTTCGCACATACGGACACGCCCACTACTCCTAGGCCCCAGACAAGCCAGTGATACCCGTACTTGAGAAAATTTCAATAATGTTTTTTATTTAATTTATTAAATTTTAATTAATCAATTTACAGAGTATAATCAATAATGTTAACTAAAATAATTCATACAATTAGTTTTCACTGCTTTTGATTATTTTTATGTTCTTCTTCTATAGAAGCTGGCGCTTGTGTCTAGAATAGTGGTGAGCATCTAGATGAAGAATATTTAGTGTTTGTAATTATGAATAATAAAATTGATAATTAATTTTTGTTTAATTTAGTTTGACTATTGTTACCCGATAAAAGATGAAATTGAAATAACTCCTGGCACACAGACATGCCTACCACATACAGCGGCACTGGCGGTGGGCGGCGGTATGGGCGGGATGGGCGGGATGGGCGGGGGCGGCCCCGCTGTCTCGGTAAATAGGCCCGAGTACGTGAGACGACTGCGACAACACGCGTCTCCGTCGCGGCATGAGCGGCGTTTGCGTTTACTCTACGGATAGAATGGTAAATTATGGTGGAATTGATGAGGATACGTTGATTTTTTAATATATGTTACACCTCTTAAGAGCGCCCCTGCCTGTATATCGCCACACGGTTGGGCAGCGTTGTGAGGTGGGGGCTGTAGGAAGGGATTCTGTAATGTGAGTCTTGAAGAGGCCCGGAAGACTAACAGATATCGGTAGCAAGTTCCTCATACTAGCCGACTTGCACAAAACGAGACGAAGAATCGACCCGTTCTCATGAAGCCAACTACAAGTGTGAACGGGTGTTCCGTTCGTGTCCGTCGAGTTTTGGCAATTGGTCTTACAACAGATCGTCAATCAGACGGACCGCCTTTGTTTTTGATCTACTTGAAGAATTTTTAATCATGATTTTTGAATCCTCCGTAATATTAGCTATAATTTGTTCTAGAAACAAAGAATGTCAGAATTTTAGATCAGATTTAGAACATTGCTTAAAATGGCTTTAACCGTGTAACCAGAATATCCATGAATATCCAGCTATCCTATCCTCTAACTATCCTCCAAATCGGGTGCTCATTATCACAGGGGTCAGCTACAAAAACTGCTGTTTTGTGTTAAGCCTGGTTTCTGTAATGCCTTAATCATATTTATTAGTGACAGAAGGCTAGAGCCTAGATAGATAGATCTCATACATACAGCTGTTTAATAGATACAGTTGGGCATATCAGTTGGACATACAGTCGTGCATATGGGCATTTATCTCAAAACTGTGTTTCTGTAGATAGGTCCATGTGATCTTAAACCCCCGAATTATCCTCTCGCTGATCTCTTTTCCTTCCATAACCTCTTCAGCCTCAGAAAATAAATTCTTCTGGCTCCGAATAGTTGGGGGCATTTAAACTGTACTCTATATATATAAATAAAAGTGATTAGACCTGTAGAAATGTTTGGAGCTATCGGATTTCCTCCTTCGTAGACAAATTGTTATTCCATTTTGTTTTATTGTAGGTACGAGTATATTTTATCAAATTTAGTTCTTCTATTTCTGATTTAATTATAATTTTTTATAAGTACACTTTTACCGAATTAAAATAAAATGAAAACAATGTTTTTTTTGTATAAAAAATACTGTTGTAGACAGTCGTCACCTAGGTCCTAGGTCATCTAACATTGTCTAACAAATTAAACTTAATGGAACGCTAACCGTAAAAGTGTTTCAGCCTACATTACCACACGGTTTGGGATTTGAAAATTCTCCAAGTTCCGTTAGGTGGTCTACTATTAAAAATAGTATTATATTTAAGGACTTAATAACGACGGTGAAATTAATTTTTCGATATCACAAGAAAATAACGAAGTTATGAGCTTTCAAAGTGAACTTGTGTATAACGTATGCAATGGTTTCTCGTGACGTCACACGCGATATAATTCGGTACAATTGCATGCATGTCACACGTTTTTTTGCAAGCATCAAATATCAACATTTTGACTACTTATATGTTTGGTACTATTCGGTATTTTCCAAAAATTTTAAATGTTCTGTCGACGGTGTGCTAATTTTTTTTTGGACAATCTTATATTATAAGATTGGCTAGAAAAATACTGTGGAGAATTTTTTACTCCCAATGCGAATAGAGACATATTGGCACTGAATTCTATCCAGAGATTTAATACACCACCCACTTCCAATACTCGAGACGGTCTTAAAGGCAAATGTTTGCCTTTCTCCAAGAAGTTGACGTGAAGTCTTGTAGCGGTTCGGCTCCGAAGGAAACCCGAGTCCAGTTCATTTCCAACTATTTTATCATCACGCCGTGATGCCGCATCGGACGGGTGGATAAGGGTTGTTATGACCCTTCTCGGGAAAACAATTAAGCCGCTACCCCTAAGAAAACTCACACGGAGAATGATTCTTATCAAGCTTTCTTATATGCTTTTTATGTTACATTTTTTATTAATGTCTTCATGAGCTTTTGTGAAGTGCATATTATAAAAATAAACAATTTCTAATAATATACAGGCAATTATAATAATGGTTTGTATTTGTTTAAAGTGCAAGTTTTTTAAAATATCACGCTGTCAAATGGGCGCTTTAAAAATTTAAAAAATAACTAAACACTACTAATAAAATCCTGTTTGGATAAAGATATCGCTGTCTGTGAAAAGGTTCAATTTGTCAGATAAGCCACCGAATATAATTCTAAAAATATATAGAGGTGAAGTAATGAAATGTTTGTAAACAATTGTAGAGTCTAAGCAATTAAAAAAAATGTATTTGATACTGTCTATGCGGTGTAAAAACAATAGAATTACATTGCCACCCTGTTGGGCAGCGTTGTGAGTCGGTTTAAGGCATGGACTTTATGAACGAATTTATTAATTTTTAAATTATCGAAGAAAGCAAACATTTTGTGGCTTGACATTATACAAAATGAAAACAAACACTTAGTTTTAAACCACTTTATTTTGATGTATATTCGTCGACCGGTTTCGATTGGACTCAATCTTCATCAGGACAATAAAATATAATACTAAATTATAATACAGAGCAAGGTATAAGGTAAACATGAAAGAAAGAGAAAGTATGTAGTAGAGAGAGAGAACATCAGAGACTGGTTGGTGGAGGGGTTTATTAATTTTTGTTTATTGTGAAAGCCACTGAATCCAATTAAAGGTACACAATTTTTCCAAAACATATTTTTTAGTTCTACTAAATAGATTATTGTTGTATAATTTTAAATACCTGTATTCTTAATACTCGCATTAATCACCATCTACTTTTGGTTTGTTTTATTCCCTTTCGTCTTAACTGCATTTTTAAGTACACGTACTAATAGCACTGTTATTGTTATTCTTTGTTGTGTCATCGCTTTGTATTAACTGCATATTTAGGACGGGTTATTTCACAGAATTTGAAAAATTCATCAAATTTCAAAGTTGTTTTTCACGTTCCGTGAAGGTTCTCTCCAAGTTCTGTTATTATTTACAATAATAATATACTAATAGAAAATGAATAGAACCTTCACGGAACGTGAAAATCAACATTGAAATTTGATGAATTGTTCAAATTCTGTGAAACAACCCGTCCTTAGTGTTATATTATTAGATCTGCATTGGGTAAGGCGTACTGTAGGAATAATTTTTAGAACATAACCAGTAATAATAAAAAAACTAAAAAACTTTATATCGAAAATAAAAAAAATAAAAATTTACTATTTTTAAGTTTACTATAGTAAAGCGCACTTTAAGTGAAAAGACACTAAACTGCGTTCTATAAATGTTATGTTTTTTTTATGAATCTCTTCCGACTTTATGTCCGGGTTAAATCTCCCCCACAGGAAAAACTAAACCCTTCCACACACTTGATGACACCCTTTGACACAAATGATCATCAAGCCAATCCACATTATGCAAGTGCATTATATAAGCATAATAAATACAAAACAATACAAGAATAACAATCACCAGAGATCAAATGGGAAAATAATTCACCGACTCCAGATATTTCAATATCAGAGGGTTCGGCTCGGTAGAACTACTAACTGGACCTATAAATCCTACTGATCCCTCAATATAAATATTAAAAAAATCTTTCGTTATCCTACATGTATTTTAAATGACTGATTTTTGCATTTTTAAATATAAATTCTTTGACAGATCTAATACGCCTAAGTTTTGGATGAGAGAGCTAGGTATAATGCCAGTAGCCGAAATAACAAATGGTAATATTTTTATAGTCTGAGAATGCCAAATTCTTTTAATCTCATTTCCTAAATCTGTGTATTTTATTATTTTTTCAGAAACAGATTTTTGAATATTACAAGAATTTTGAATAGCGACATCAATGGGTTCCACGATAACTCAACACAGTGACTATTCAACGCACCTTTAAAAAGTGATATAAAGTCATTAAAAGCGATGAAAAAAAATTAAACCTAACCTAACCTACTTAACCCAGTTAATAAAGTTTTTGTTTCTTCATTTTCCATGACTTTATATAACTTTTTAAGGATGTGATGAATTATTATTTTGATGATTTATCCGGTCACCGATTATTAACATCTTTGTATTAAGGCCTCGTATGACTCGTTCAAAGATGGTTTGAAAGGGAGATATGTAAATACGAATGTTAGAGGGAGCGCGCTAATATTAAAAAAAAACGATAATAATTAAGCGAAAATGGTGAAAATATTTAATAAAACACGACTTTGAAATAGAATACGACAAATTCGTTAGTTGCATTTAAAGATACGCTGTCAATTTTTCTATAACATATAAATTTTACATAGATAGTTAAGAACGCATCCTAAACAAATTTATAAAATATATTACATACAAATTCAACAATAAATTAAAGTGTACATTTTAAACTTTGCAGCGAAGACGAGCAGTAGCTGACTCAATATTGACTGTACTGAACTTCTGTCCTTTATTAACTTTAACATACCTTTTAGACGTACACGACATACAGTGCTATTCCACACGATTAATTATAAAACAAATGCAGCATCTAATTCGCCAATTAACCGAGCTCTTCATACTCTAAATAATATTAGCCTTAACTCTAACATTGTCATTTTTTCGGATTCACTGCCCAAATTCAAACGTGGCATCATTTCAATAATTTAAACTATTAAATGCGCATACATACAGACAAACACAAACAAACACTCACACATACATTACACACGTCACACACACACACACCTATAAACTACACACGTCACCTGGTAATCAAGTAATAAACATACCACTTAGCAGACATTACAAGGAAACATATCATCGGTACCCAACATGAAATATCTTATTTCTGTATATTGTTTCATGTCTGTAAATCATGTACTGTTTGTTCCTATAATATAAAATAAAATAAAAATATTAAATAACAGAACATGTTCTTAATTATTTTAGGAGCCTACTTTGCGATTTTTTTTTCTGTCGAAGGAATTTCATATAATTGACGTTCGGCATAACAAATGTATAGATATTATCTTCAAAAATAACTTCTTTTTTTCTAATTTAAAGAGTTAACGAGAAACTTGTTATAAATCGGTAAAAATTGGGTTTGCGGGGGGTTAACATCTCATTGTATAATCACATTTCCACAAAATTATGAATTATTAACATACATGCGAATAGGTAAATTACTCAATTACGTTAATTATATCAGTTGAGATAAAAAAAAATCGCAGAAGAGTAAAAAATGTCTTTCAGAATCTTTAAGAGTGTAGTCATTCTTACCAAAGGCCTGAAAATTGGTAGGTTAGTCGTCAATGCTGCTAAATCCTTTGTGCTCCATGTAAATTCCTGTAGAATAGACTCAGCATGTTTACATTTCGTTTGTGCAATATAGATGTGAATCATTCTGTTCACAGCGGATTGTTAAAAGCAATATAAACCCTCTAATACGGAGCTCTGGCGTAATAAAATTTGCACAGCTAAGAGAATTTTGACGATATTTAGGCGAAGCCAGTTAGTAACTTGTTTTGAGATTTTCACTTCCAAAAGTATTATCACGTCTGCCTTGATGATGGACAAATGCTGTCCAAAACGTTGGCTAAAGAAGAAGGTAGCGCCACAAGGCATAATACCCAAAAAATAAATCACTATAACAGGGAGTAACTTCTTATAAAACCCATACTCGTAGTCAATTCACTATTTATTTTATTAGTAACTAATAATAAAATAAACTGTTTGAGAACTGTTCTCAAATAAGAAGAAATGTTGAATCATAATAATTATTCTTGATTTTAATTAAACTTCTAATAATAATAATTCATAGCCAGCAACCTTTAATTGAATTAAGTTAGTTTTTTTAATAAAATCGCTTTTCTGGAAATAATTGAATATAAATTTCTTCTTTCTGAAATTCCTTCGTGAACACAGGAGAGGCGTGTTGGGCGAAAGAAAAAGTTTAAAACTCAAAAGTTTACAAGAAACAGGCCTAAGATAAATTAAAAACTTCTCACACCGATTTTCTCCTGATATATTGTGATATCTCAAACTACAATCCCGTAATCCTTACGAAGTAGGTACCTCTAATTACCTTGATAATTTTATTGTTCTTATGTTTATATTTTTAACTCCATTTTATTAATAAACATCACTATTAAAATCCAAATAGATTTTAAAGTAAATTACGCTTTAAACTATCAACCCTAAAAAAACAGTTTAATGATATTAATAATAATAATATTTGGATGGTGTGTATAGCGTTGTTTTTGTGAAAAATCACCTCACTACTGCGTGACAGCCGTGCGATGCGACATGGATGCGACTTTTTCTATAACACACGACTGTAATATTAGATATTTGTTTCAAGTAATCAGAAAAGATGTTGCGCTGATAATATTATGCATTATTTGCATCTCTATGTGTATATCTTTTGTCTCTTATCTTTTTTGTACTATTTGTCATTTGATTGAGCATTCATTTAATTTAAAAATTATTTTATATAATATTGTATTTTTATTTGTCTTATTTTTTAATCTTTATTTAGATTTATGAAATTTAATGTATTCTGTGTCTGAGTAGATTTTTGTAATTATTGTACATATTCTTGTATTAACTGAGTTTTTATAACAGGATTGTTCTCACGCGATCATCTGTAAAAACCCAGTATACGTCGGCTTGTCAAATTGTGTAGGTAATTAGGCGAGCTGAAAGTATCCATAATTTAATACGAGGTTTTCCATAAATGATAACATATTCATTGAAGGAATAATATTGATGTTTGGAGATTGTATGAATTTTAAATCAATAATAACATTTTAATAGTTTTCAGGCAAATAATATATAAACAACAGTCTACACTCAATTACAGCAGATATGGAATATATTTATTTTACAAAACTGTGAAAAATATTTGTCAGGTATCAGTTGAAAAAATTTAATTTGACTATTTATTTTTAAGACTAACGACGTGTTTTCTTGCTTATAAAATGTAAATATTATTATTGATATTGATTATTGTTATATTAACTGACTGCATTTAGAGAATTACACGTAATCTATATTATGTAGCACTGAATCCTACTAATTATAGTAACGCAGGCAATGTACAGGCTTTTCCAATAAGAGGTGTTATTTTGAATAGCCCTCTATTTCGGTAGATGATACTTTTAAAGCTGTCATTTTTTGACATTTGACAAGTAGAAACTACGCCATTAATAAAAATGGAACGATACACGCTTCAACAACGCATTGAAATCATTAAAAGTCACTTGAGTGAATCAAATGCAAATCATCTTGAGTAATGAGGCCCATTTCCACCTCGGTGGCTTCGTCAACAAGCAAAATTGTCGCATCTGGAGCTCGGAAAACCAAAGAGTTGTTTAAAAGCCTCTCTATCCTCAACGTGTGACTGTTTGGTGCGGTTTATGACCCGGCGGAGTCATTGGACCTTACTTTTTCTAAAATGAGCCTGTAGCAACAGTTACGGTGAATGGATTGCGCTATCGAGAGATGATTAATGTATTTTTATGGCCGGAATTGGATGGTATTGATCTGGACAACGTTTACTTTCAACAAGACGGCGCTAAGTGCCACACAAGCAACGAAACCATTGATCTTTTACGATTGAATATCAAAATAACACCTCCTATTGGAAAACCCTGTAGTTTAAGTGATTCGTCTTAAAGTATTGTTTTAATTTATTTTTTATTTTATGTTACTGTTACATGTTTTAATAATATTTTTTCAAATTTATCTTAGTTAGTTTTACATCACTGCATGGTTTATTTTTTTGTATAATTTTCGATTGCTCATCAGATAATATATATCCTGTTCTTATAATCTATGTAAAAAATATATAGTACTGTCCAATTTTCTTTCTTGTTCGATATTTAAATGGCGAACCATTAAATTAATTCTCTTGGTATATTGTTTGTCGTCTTGTTGTTGTTGAATTTGACATAAAGTCTTCGCAGCTATAAATTTCCTATCTACGTAATCCAATAAATACATCTCAATAGCAGCTTTAACACAGGAGACATCGATTGAATTGGCACGTCATTTCGCCATCGACCAACGGATCCACGTGTTGTCTCCCAATGCGGTCGGCGCTAAGCGAGATGAATTCGGGCTATCAATTCCCTCCCGGCTGGGAGGCTGCAGACCGGTGACTGGAAGACAGCATCGTATCGGCTTGGCAAGTCAGTTCATAAAACTAAATTACGATCGGTCTTGTGGGGAGGTAACCAATGGCTAGGGAGCGGCAAAGCAATAATGTTTGTTGAGAAAACATCGATGTTGGTTTAAAATGTGCTTCAATTCAATAAAAGGTTGCAACCTAACAAAGATGAACGTTATTTTATGTTTTTCTTCTGTATTTTTTTCCACTATACATTTTTCTTGTACAATGTTATGTTTTCCTTATATTATTTTTGCTTAATAATTTATCTCTTGTATATTTTGAACGTTTATAAAAATTACTTTAAAAAAAATTAACGTACTAAAAAAACTTGACTAAATTTACAATTTATAATTCACACAAATTACAATGTACAATGTGACCTTAGAACGGAGTACCCCAGTAAGGACACAATCTTTTCATCAAATATAAAAAAAAATTATAAAAAGCTTTTTGTTGTGACATATCCGTGTTGCACTTCCTCCACTTTTACCCAAAGTTTTAGTCAGCCCCGTATTGTCTCGTCACCATCAGGGCAGATGTGTAGTTTGTTGTGGAAAGTAGTGATGCAACGGATATCTGCCCATATGCCGTATAGTGTGATAATATCCGGCCGAAGCGCCGAAAAGTTGAAAAGTAAATAAAAGAGATAGACGAAAACAAAAATATTATTATTTTTTAAAGATAAACTAATGTTTATAAGACAAGATTTTATGCATAGCATAAAGGGTAACAAATAAAAAATATAATAAGCAGTAATTGTTGGTTGAGGTATTAGTACATATTGAATCATTTGGCGGGTTGGAAATAAGCCGACATAGCTCAGTAGATACAGAGCACCTGACCGGACATCAGAAGGCACGGGTTTAATTCCCGTTGGCGGCATTTATTTTTACTCGGGAGATATTTTCAATTTGTATTAATATTTTGGGCGACTAATTAGTACTTATAATTATTTGTTCAAAATCTAATTATTTTATCTGAATATTGATTACAAATAGTGACCAACAATTTAAGTTGAATTCAAGATTTTAAACGAACAGGTGTGCCGTGCCGTCTGCCCTCCAAGTAGCGCCGGGCGTGCGCTCTCTAAAGAGTTTTACCTTGAACTTATCATTTCTTGCACGCACAATTCAAGCTCACTATATCAATTCAAGTTCGACAGATATCCGGTCATCCGATCAAGTCATGTGCCTGATATCCGGTATCCGGCCAATTAACTATCCGTTGCATCTCTAGTGGTATGTTTATTTGTGTAGATGTTTTGCCGTCGTTAATCCCCTTTAATGTGTTTTAGGCTGTCAGTTTTGGAATAATCACCCAATTCCAGGTGTCACGAAGGTGTTATAATTATTTTTTGAGATGCTTAGTGTCATTTTATTGAAAAATCAGTGTTGTTTTATTACTGGCGCACACCCGTGAAGAATCAAGAGATCGTCTGAACTCTTGTAAATTCCAATTTTGAATTTTTTTTTTTATTATTTTAAATTATTTAGGAAACAAACAGTCATAAATACAACACAAACAGTATTTAGCATAAACAGCAATTATTTACAATATTAGACCAATAATGTTCCATTAATTCTAGTCGTTGATTCAATATTTGCACCTATACAATATATTTATAAATGACAAAGAAATATAAAAAATAAACATTATAAGGAATTACAAAATGTTATAAAACAATTAAAGGCAGTTAGTAGTAATACAGTTTTCGCATGATTATAATAAAAAGATTACAATAAACTAAGATGATAGGATTTTTTCATAAAATAAAAAATTAAGTTATCAGTTTAGTAAGTTGCATTTTATATGCTTTCAAGTTACAGTTGAAAATGTCTACATCTCGTAAGAGATTGTGAGTTTTACAGATACGTCCTATTACAGAGTTTTGCGCATATTTGGCTTTACAGTGTGGTGTTCTAAATAAGTCGTTCGATCTGGTGTTTTGTTCAGGGCAACTAAATGCAATCTTTTCTAGCAGATATGATGAATCAACAAGATGTTCACAATTTTGTATAAGAATAGGGCATCAGAAATTTTTCTGCGTTTATATGATGATTCAATACAATCAATGTAAGTTTGATATTGAGGATTCCAAATGACTATGGCAAACTCGAGTTGTGACCTTACATATGACTTATATAGCAGAATTAGTGTGTGTGCTATAGTGAAAGGCTTTGTAATGCGTATAATAAATCCCAATTGTTTATAAGCTTTTTCTAAAATATGTTCAATGTGGTCCTTAAATAATATTTCAGAATCTAGCAGTACTCCAAGATCTCTGATTGATTCTACTCGTTAATGACTAACCATTTTCAATTTTGAAAGTCAAAGAAAATTTAAGTTCATTGAACATTGACAAGATACACAACCGAAATAAGTATTTTTGATTATCATAACTTTTGCAACCGAAGCAACGATATATTTGTTTAAATTTTGATGTGTTAAGATTATACATATTAAAACATTGCAAATGTTAAGTGCTTTCTATTCTAAAATTTTTTTTTTAAGATAGTTCAGGCAATTCAGTATTGTATAGCATCTATTCAATCAATCATTTAGATGCTTTGGCTCCAAATTCAACCCTGGTTGTGAAAAGGGGCGCTATATAATATACTGTAGCCCGGATGCTGGGTTGGGAAGAATTGACTCTGAGATAAATTGTATTACGTTTTCCATTGGTGGCTTTCGACTGGAATACGGAAATATTTGCAGGTGTAGCTTTAAAAGAGATAGATCTGTTAGAAAATTTTTGCTTTTACTACCGAATAGCGTTACACTATTTGTGCTGTTGCTTTTTAATTCTATGTATAAGTTTTTTATTTGTAATAATATTACTATCAGTATATATATATAAACGTTCATTTATAACGAGTTCTGCCGTGTAATTGTTATTGAAAATCAAATATAGGATATCGTACTTTGGTAGATTAAAACTTTAACAGTATAATGTGTTTTTTATAATTTATTTATATGTTTTGGGAACAAACATATGGTCTAATAGAAATCGTTGTATCCCCTTTACTCTCATGGTGAGAAAAATGATTGTTAACGGTGCTAGAAAGAGAAAACAAAAACATTTAGTAGTTAAAACACAAAATAATTTACATATACACCTCTATAAAATCAAAGGTTCCGACCGCAATTTGAGAAAGAAATATGAAAATTGATGATTTGTTTTATATGAAAAGACAAAAATGGAAGCTGAAAAAATATGAGGTGTTTATAATACATTTGTATAACAAAATGTGTGTTTTAGTTCAGAGGTTAGAAGAAAATACCTAATGTGTTTCTATTATACCATATTATATTATTTAATGTTTTAACATATCAAAAAATATTTATGATTATTTCAAATAATAAAATTTGAAAGCGAATTTCACCACCATTCAAAAACAATTTTTACTTTTCGAATTCGTTCAGAAATATTATATTTATTTGGATTTTATTGCAAAGCAGAAATACAAACAAATTCTCCGACAATCTAGCTGTGTCTTTATAGAAATATAACGGTCAATATTCCAAAGGCTTGAGTTATTAAACCAAAACCTCCTAGATCACAAGGCCGGGACACTGAAATCAAATCAGCCTCCCAAGTTGTATGGGAACCTCGAAAAAAAAAATTTTTGGTTTTTTTTTTTAATTAAATAAAAGATTTAAGAAGTTTTAATGATTAAGAATAAATTGAAAAAATAAATAAAAAGAAAATATTTGTAAAATCCCATACAAGTTAGGCGGCTGCTTTGAATAAGTGTCCCGGCCTTGTGATGTAGGAGGTTTTGGTTAAACCCTTTTCGAGAACATGTTTTATTTTAAATCCTAGAATACAATTTTCACATATTTTCCTTTGTTACCTAGTGAAGGTAACGAATGCCACAATATATGGCTTAGCTTTAAATGAACCGCACACTACCACACACGAAAACCACGCTCAACCAGTTAAATGTTTTACTTAAAGGTCTTTGAATAGGCTTAGTGAAAGTCCCTTGTTGCAAAAAAAGTTTATAGGAACAACGCTGAAAATCATTCATTCCTCTAGGTACTTGTCAAATTGCGGGTGAAATAAATAATTCGTTTAGTTTCGCAGCCACCGCGAAGACATCGTAAACCCTTTTAACTGGTCAACTATTTGAATAATTCACAACAGAACACCCTTCAGAACCTTGAGGCCGTAAAAAGTAACTGCCTCGTAAACAAACAGTTTCTATAAACACGGACTCAACGGAAACGGTGGCTGAAGAAGGTCCAAAGTTACCGACAAATTGAGCGTAACACTAATTGTTTGATTATTAAATTAAGCGGCTTAAGGCCGACCGTAGATTAGTTTGCCGATTCGTGTAATTCGGAAAATTCTTCAACAACGTGCCTCGTTTTAGGGGTTTAGATAAGACCATACCATGGACAAGCTTCGTAAGGGGAAAGGTATCCAGAATACGACAAATCAAACCAAGATGGGGACTATTTTACACGTTGGTGATGATCTGACTTGTAGTCACACAGACCATCAAGGAAATTAATTCCCTATGAAAAAATTGGTTGATTATTAAATTCACTCTGCAGGAGAAGTAACAACTTATAATCCAGCCACCAAATACATAAAAACAGAAGACGCACCAGAAATATCACTCGCATTAAGTTTAGCTCCTTAATCTTCAAATTCGGCAGCGGACTGGTGATCGGCACGATAATATTTTCATTCGCACTATGAAATTATAATCTGTCACCACCAGCTCTCAAGAGAGTGGAATTTAGAATGATAAAAGAATCAACACATTGTAATTCTAAAGTACTGTCACATTATTGTCACAAAAAATATTTTAATCCTTTTAGTCTTAAATCGACCTCTTTTGACAAACGATATAATTCGGATGAATCCATCTGATTCCCTGATCCCCTGATCCCCTGGAACGTTTCGCAATTAAAATATATTATTTTTAATGAATAACTTGTGAAATAACACAAATTCATCAAAAGAAATTTACTTGCGCACGCCGGGATTTGAACTCGCGACTTTCGGCTTGCTAATCGAGTGCCTTACCCCTCGACCACGGAAGTCGTCAGGTGCATATAGTTTGTAGTTAACATTCTTTCGTAGTGTCACGTAGGTGACATTTTTATTGTTTTTTTAGTTCGTGTTGTATGTTTTGTTATTATTGGATGTTAGTCTACTTCTACATCGTTTTATTTACATCTCTTACTACATCGTTGACGTCAGAATCTCTTGGGGTATTAAATGTCGTAGTCTCACCGACTCCAGATAGTTGGAAACTGCTGGGACTCTTGTGCGAAACTTACACAAAAATAAGAAAAAAAACAACTTCATTCTCTTCTCAAAGAGGCACTTCACACAGTATTTCCATAGATTACGTAGATCCCACGGGAAAACCCTGGGGGATACCGGCGCCGGTTAACATATACGTTTTTTTTGTATGCGTAATTCGACATTTCTTAGTGTGTACCAAATTTAATGTTTGCATATATGACCTGCTTATTCGACAAGAATTGTTCATCGTGGAAATTAACTCAATGTGTGCAAAACAGTTCAGTGATGAGAGAGCAGTTCTTAGTTGCTTAGAATAATTTGCATATGGACTTAAAGCTAGATCCCTGTAAGGGCAGTTAGCAAACAGTCTACAAATGTAAATGCGCCGACTAATTTCAGGTCAGAATAGTTGCTTTAATCGTTTGGAACCTAATTTCATTTGACGACGACAATCTGACGATGGTTGTTAATGATCTGGCACTATGGACCGTTGAACTTTAATAGACTGGGCTAGGGCACAGTTGTTTCAAACTTCCAATTTAGTAATGTTTCATGATTTGAATGTACCCAATATGTATTTTTATTAGAGCGCTAATGTAAAATAGGAAGAATTTAACCCCTCGGGTATTTTTGTTGACTTTACGGCACAAACTGAGAAGGACTCATAAAAGACGTTTTATCTTATTTCGTGTTATGGTAAAATATATATGATAGTACGCATACGATACAATGTTAGAAAGAAGCAATACCACTCATTGTACTTGCATCTAAAAGTTTACCACACAATTCCAAATAATTGTAATATATTCCAAAAAAGTCATCGACCGTAAAATTTTGCATGTGTCTGAAAGATTTATTTAAGTGTGTGAAATTTTTATTCATTATTTTTATACTAAGCGAAAAAAGGGAAGTGACCATATATTTTATAAATATTTAATATATGTTTTATAGTTTCAGTTTCGTACAAAGCGGTGAGCGACAAAATAATCCTAAAATATTCCTCTATTTTTTATATTAATTTTAATTTCATATGTCCGTTTTTAATATTAAAATCAGAAATCAACGGCTTTGAAACCAGTATCTCATTTTGGTATATGTTAAAACAGTGAATATATTTTAAAATTATTTTCAATAATAAACTAATGTTTATAAGACAAGGTTTTTTAAGCAAAGCACAAAGGATAACAAATTATTACATGCAATAATTAGTCGCTTGAAATATCTAACAAATAAAATATTAAACAATAAATATATATAACAAATGTAGATATAATATGTCTCGACGCCATCTAGTGAGAAATTTTAAATAAAGTTGGTTTTTAACAGGTGAAAAAAATATAATAAGCAGTAATTGTTGATTGAAGTACTAGTACATATTGAATTATTTGGAGTGTTGGAAATAAGCCGACGTAGCTCAGTGGTCTCAAAGCACCTGACCACCAGAAGGCGCGGGTTCAATTCCCGTCGCACGGTGCTCCCAAATCCCGATCTAGCTAGACAAAAATATTTTTTCATGGCATTTGATGCAAAAGGGTCACAATGTTTAAACTTCAATTTTAAAGTACTTTTTCCGACTTCAATCCATTTTCTATGAAATATTAATAGAAACGAAGCGATGTTTTTCTTAAGTAAACTATCCTCGAGACTTGTAAAACTGTTTTTCTTCAATAAATGTTTTATATGTTCATAAAAACATTGCCGTGTTGCAGCACAATTCAACTTTGACGTGCCCTTTACTTCTAGCATCTCAAAAATATCCAAACGATAGATTGTACATAGGTACAGGCTCTGTAAAAAAAAAGAGCAAGTTTGAGCAAACAAATTTTATAAGATATTATACATAAAAAATGGTTTTATATGAAACTAGTTTTGTTTGGTGGTACAAATCGGTACACGATTTCGAAATTTTAATCAAACATTGGCAAATAATTGTAAATATGGATACTTTTTTCACGATTTTTAATTAATAAAGAAAGTTATTTTGAATAGGCAAATTATAAAACAATTAAATCAATTTGAAAGAACATACCATAGACTTTCATTTCCATCTTTGCGTAATTTCTCTCCGATTTCAAATAACAACACTAACAAATCGGTACAAATCGGTACACGATTTCGAAAGTTTAATCAAACATTGGCAAATAATTGTAAATGTTGATACTTTTTTCACGATTTTTAATTAATAAAGAAAGTTATTTTGAATAGGCAAATTGTAAAACAATTAAATCAATTTGAAAGAAAATACCATAGACTTTCATTTCCATCTTTGCGTAATTTCTCTCCGATTTCAAATAACAACACTACCGATCGAACTGCGTGGACACCCCAAAGCGACTGACCGCTTGGCGAAGATTGGCACATCCAAAGTGTCGTGTTTACAACGTTGCCACGTATCGCGCGTATTCTTTTAATTTTTTTATCGATGTGAATATAATACTATGGACATTTTTCAATGTTGTGAGAATATTTTTGTACATAAATAAAAACATCGTTGAAATATTTTTGTCTAGCCAATTTCCTCTAAGGGGACCATAGTGCGTCGGCGGCATTTATTTTAAAATTAATGTCATCCGGGAATATTTCTAACTAAATACTAAATCTATAGAGGTTACTTAATGCACTTACTATGGTACTTAACTACTACGTTTAATTGCCTTAAAAGTATTACGACGTCGATTTCTACAAGGAATAGTCAAAATTCATCAGTTCAGTAAATATTTCAAATTTATTTTTTTAATGTGAAACCGCAGAAGAAATTCAACTGCCCCAACCGTCTGGAGCCAGTAAGACTATTGCATTCCCAATAGGGGTATTTTATGATAGCGGGGACTGGAAAGAGATGGGGATTTCTTTGGATAATAATTAATGTTAAATCAAGTTTTAATTTGATAATGGTAACCAAAAACATACAAACAAATCCACCTCTAAATAATGTTATTAAATAATATGGCGTATATGCGGTAGTAGAAGAGTTTACTCTGGAAAATGTCAACAAATATTAATCTGAGAGCTCTCTGGTTCACTATCGTACTACTGGTATACTCGTTTATATCTCACCACTTTACCGTAGAGCTCTTCATAATGTTCTCTATCATGGTTCCTTCCATTAGGTACCTTAAATTTCCATTGCAAATGTTCCGTCACACTCTACGTAAATGGTATAAAATGTTTTTTTCTGAAACTCCCGCGAAATTTACATATTCTCTCCCCCTCATCGGTCGCCCGCCCTTCAATTCAGATGTCCACGTTCCCATTTATTTATGAGAAGGGTAGACGTTTTTTATCCCAGGTTTCCAGCTTAGTGAGGAGGTAACACAGTGTAATTTTAAGTAGGGGATAGATGCAAACTCGTACGAGGGATTATCCCAAGAATGCTCGAACGCTTGTCGCTGACACCGACCCTTGAATCTTCCCTGGTTCCAGACTATCATTCCAATCATTTGATACGAGCTACATCCGCGTCGGCATATCTCACTGGCTTAAATTTGCAAAACGAATTTGTAAATATCGGGCCCGATCTGACGTGAAACAGGCGGTGATACGATAAAAATACCGTAAAACACTTGATAGCTGCAGTGGAAAATAGTATCTCTGTTTATAGTGTCATACGGTTCAATATCGCACGGCGAGGTTAAGTTAGTTGCATGTTTAATTATTGTTCCCCGGTTAGATTACGCCGCAACTCTATTACCTTCTGTCGCCCTGGTAGAGTACTTGTTAGAAACGATGAAAGAATTAAGTGGGAATGTACTAAAATTCAGCTTTATGATTTTGCATATTCCGAGTTCCAAAAAATGCACACATAACTCAAAAACTGAAGTTGGTATTTATATTTGCTGAAATTGTATATAATATTGGTATCTGCTTTGACGGAAATATATTGAACACTTCGTTGAATTTTATTGATAGGTACCTGTTATATACTCCACCTAAAAATAATTCCCCTCGGGGCCTATGTCATATTTTGGAATGCTGTGTGGAGGGTCTTTTTAGGAAAGAAAGGATGGAAAGTTCTGGGTAGGAAAAGGGTATCAGGGGTAGGTGTCAATGTGTCCAGGAGTGACGGACCTAAGATCCATTCCTCTCACTGTGGTGCGAGTCGTGGGTTGAGAGAGGTCCGGCTGGAGAGTTCAAAAGGTGGCTCAAAGGGGTCTCTCCAGGTCCGACCCGGCACGCAGTAGGTGGGCAAATGCATCCGCCGCCAAGACCAAGACCAATCTCACCCCATGAACCCGGGCACCTCTACTTATTCACCAAACGTAGCGAACCACTTAGGGTGACCTATGGCAGAGGTTTTAATTATCCAATAAATGGTTCCCGGGGCAGCGGTACCCATACCCGCCTCCCAAATTAGAAAATTAAACCAAATTAAAATGTACCAGAGTTATGTTTTTTTTATTATAGCTTAGCGTGAATTCAAATTTCCAGGTATTGAAAATATTACACAATTTACAACTGTTTCCGTATTGCTTTTTTGAATATTTTTTAAATGAAACGCAACAAATACAAAAAGGTTTTAAAGATCGATTTTGAGGCCAAATTTTAACAGGAATTACGATTTTATGAAATATGAGTATGAAAATAGTTTCTTGTCCAATTTTGGTACGTGAATACATATATTATTTTTTCCTGCGCTGGCGTAATTTTTTTTTTTTTTTAAATCTGTTAGTATTTTCAACTGTAATCTTCACACTTCCACGATCCATGGCTGTGTTTAACTGCAGGAAAGTAATTACCTGGTTGATAGTTGGTATCCGGCGCGGTGGTGTCTCCTGGGTGCAGGGGAGGTGCAGTAGGTCTACAGACAACTTTAAATGTCATTAGCACCGTTCGATCCTCAAAGCGTGTTGACGACACTTTCATTATTTATTTTGTTAGTTGTATTTTCATTAGGTACATAGTTATCTATGTCCTAATACAATCCTTATACATGTATTATTTATTTAATTTGTGTTGTTTTCATTGGATACATAGTTATCTATGTCTTAATACAATCCTTATAATGTATTATTTAAAAAAATATTTTTTAGAATAAATTAATCACATATTTTCGTGAGTGATTTATTATAGAATCACACTGTGAAAGTGGCTGCATTTTAATGTTTTCTTTTTCATGAATTTACAACAATAATTTTGTAAGAACCATTCATTTATTGTATATAATTCTTGAACAATCAACTTTTTTTTCAAACACAACGACCCATTCATGTATTCAGAAATTGTGTTAACAAAATTATTTGCTCGGTATATCAGTGAATCGACCTCGTTATAACAGTCATCAATTATATGGAGATAAGGCTGAACTAAAATATCGTTTTGTAATTGCTCATTATAGCCGTGAACTTGTTATAGCCATTATCGTTAAAGCCAAGTTGACTGTATATATGTATATTATTTTATTTTTTATAGATTTCTTCTTCTACTTTATGTGCCGTATCAGGTCCCCCCGACGTTGGCGATCACTCTGGAAAATGTCTCTTTGTCTTGCGCTGCCCGGAATAGCTCCTCCACACTTCTAATGCCGGTCCACTCTCGTATATTTCGCAGCCAAGACATTTGTCTCCTACCAGGAGAAAATAATTATAAATAATATCATCTCCTTAATTTATAGATTTATTAATCCCAAATATTTTACAACATAAGTACATACATTTAAAAAAAAAATTACCTACGTATGAAATATAAACGAAGGTAAATAAAGATAACCCACGAAGGCACTGCCAGTGTGTGGGTAATATAACAAAAAAATACTTATTAAAATAAAAATTGAAACATACTTTTTAAATAAAATAAAATATCTAGCAAGTTACAATGCAAATTTGAAAATTACGATATAATAATGTAATATTGTTGTGATGTAGTGTAACATACACTTTCATGTTTTTTAAATACAATATTAACCAGTACCTATCTAAGTACAATGTCATGCAAATTTTGATGTTGTGTTACAACAATGTTATGTTATTGTGAAGAAGTGAAATGTTAAAGTAAAAGTTTAAAGTTTGATGATTATTATTTTTAATACAATATAGCCATTATCTGAGTATAATGTAATGTCAATTTTTAAGTTATGGTAATTCGTTTTGTTTTGACAGAAGATTATATATACGAGGACGAATAAAATTACGTTTGCATTAATTTGTTTCTGATTTGGGTGGTGTAAAATACATTAGAAGTCCTTTTGCTGATTCTGTTTTATATATTTTTTAACTATTTACTATATTTCTTGTTGACATGTTTCATTTAACCTTTCGGGTCTAAATAATATAGCATCATGGTATTTTTGTTGTTTGTTTTTGGGGTGTTATGCCGTGTTGCGCTAACTCCTTCTTTAGCCGACGTTTCGGACAGCGTTGCAGTGTCCATCATCAGGGCAGATCTGGTAGATCCGAAGATGTGCAACGCTGTCCGAAACGTCGGCTAAAGAAGGAGTTAGCGCAACACGGCATAACACCCCAAAAACAAACAACAAAAATGCTTTTGGCCGTGAGAATCTAAAAACTAACAGCATCATGGTAGTTGCAAAATCGGTTAGAATATAGATGTTTTTAAATATTACAGCTTTGCTATGATTTTCAAAATGTTGTACTATATTATATGGTAAACTTTTAAATGCAAAAATAAAGCTTGATATTTGCTCTTTCAAATCTTTTTTATTTTATATGTCTCACTACAATAGAAAATAAGATAGAACGAGTTTTATGAGGAAGTGTCACAAGAAGTGTTAACTGTTTTTAACTTTCTGGAGCTAGGAGGACTATGGCGTTCCCGATCGGGGTAAGTTGCAGGTCTGAAAGTGGTGGAGATGGAAGAGAATGGCTTTGATGGAGGTTGGGAAGGACCAGGCTACTGAGATCCGATCGCAAACACGGCTAAAGCCATTTCAAGGGACAAGCTGTTTTTATTCTGAATGGTGGTCTTTCACCAGGGTTGTACTGAAATTATCTGCTTTAAATATATTGATAAAACGAAAAATAACGCAGTGATTAATTAAATTTATTTGCGCCGGGATTTGATCCTCATATTACACAATTCGGGAAAGAATTCATCACTTCTTTTATGTTTAGGAATGAAACAGTTATTTTAAGGTAAATTCAATGTAAAATCAATATATGATAGCAGCATAAAAGTGTTGATGTTTTTTATAGTGAAATTTAGATGAAGAAAACGTGCATCAACTTATTGCATCACCTCCCTAACGTTTCACTCCTCCGGGCTATTATAGGTGACGCCGAAACCTAATTAAAATGATCGGATTCTAGTGATGAGAATTCTCGTGATCCACTTTGATATAACATCGTCGCCAACGGCAATTCCTGAAAAATATAACGGTTGGTTACAACGATGGTTATTGCACGTGTTGCAATAACCATCTTTCTCGATCATCGTTCAAAAGGCGTTTCCACGTTCCTTTGTATCGTTTAGTTTCCATATTATTATGATTCGCCGTTTCATATTAATCTGGGATGAAAAATAGGACTTGTCCTATTTCGTACTGTTTTTCGATTTTAAGATGGCGGACATTATTTTTAATCTGTCTTCTGTCATTGTTTGGTTTGTAAATTTATCGTGTAGTTTTGATGATTTGTTTGCGGCAGCGGCAAAGGAAAATTACGTAAGGTTCCATACGATTTAGTAACATTCCAAAATATTATTTCTAAGTACTAAGTCGATAGTATTATAGTAAGTATGAAAATAATGATCGCGTAAAGAAAAGATCTTTCATACGTGGGGATGGGTATGAAAAAAACGTATAAACCGCCCATAAGTCTGCGTTGTTCCGTCCAACTTGGACGGTTGACTTTTGAAATTAGAATATTTTTATCATTTATTTTTTTTACTTTTTTTTTTTTCAAACAATTCTCTTCATCCCTCTTTACTAAGCAGTAATCATCCGCGGATTTTTTATCAGAAGTGGCATATTTATCGCCCCTCTAAAAAACTCCAATTAATCAATTAAAATCTTCTCTTCATCGGCTTACGGACAAATTAATAAAATCTTTTTGGGTCGTTTCGGAATAACCCGTTCAGAACCTAATTTTTATGAAAATATATATTTAAAGCCTATTTCGTTTTTTACCCCAGCTTTTGGTTTAAAATGATTTTTGAATAAGTTAGACGAACATTTCATTCATATATTCATGGCAGTATCCCATTTTCTTTTGCCTTTTTTCTTTTACCCCTTACTGATAAACGTGTCTTAAGTTTTACGCAACTGATAAACAACCGTTTAGCCTACATTAATGATTGTTTATTAATTATGAATTTAAAACATATTTATTAGTATGGCCCTTAGAATTTAATTATAGTACTTTCGGATACGAGTAACAGTTTGAATTAAACTTGTTTCCAAAACACCGAAGGATTTCAAAGAAAGGATAAATACACTTGTTGTACGAGTACGTACTCTGTTATTGCGATATAATAGATTTTCCATAACTGTACAAGTGAATTATTCAATTATCTACTAGATTTATTTGTGGCTTACCATCGATAAAATATGAAAATTATTTTTCTAGCTTTGTTATATCGAGTAATATATTTTGCTGTTTAAAATTTTTTACTAAGTACAAATAAAGCATTCCAATATTATAAATCATGATTTATGACCGTCTTGGGCTAATTCGACTTTAACCTTTGTTGAAGAAAATAGTTTACTTGTAGATTTTACGGTCGTTTAGCGGGTTAATGTGGGCAATAAATCTCTTTGAGTTTTGGAGCTAACCTGCCAACCATCGATTATGTTTTTTTCTTTATTTTCGCAACGGCTCATTTGCTCCAAGCTTTCATAAATAAGTAATTAATTACATCTCTTGTTATTTTCGACCAAGAATTTCCAAGTACTAATCAACACAGAATAGATCTTGTTACTTCTGTCGTACACCTAACCAAAACATGAAGTCATAATAACGTGTTATATATTAATATCACTGAGATTATATATGAACAGATGTAACACTTCTGTGCTTATTTAGCTTGTGCCCACGCTTTCTCCGACTCGTTTAACAAAAGACCGCTCGCCTTTATTACTTTCTGCTCCCCTATTTCTTCTCCATACACTTCGCGCACCTTTACATTAATTATCCCTTTATCCTTTCTTCTTTATCATTGCGCAACAGTGTCACGTCACGAACCATTTTTTCTATCCTGTCGCTTCTGTATTCCTGGGAGTCTATTCATCAAAAAATGAACCGTGAACAAAAGTAATATCGAAGGTGACCTATTTTCGCTTTAGAAATCGTTTTTGATACCTTCTTTTTTGCATCATCTCCTATCACGTATCCATATATATTCATAATTAATGTGCTCTTAATATCTCGCTCAGGCACTTTGGCAATTGTAATGTTCCGAGTTTCTATTCTCAGGCGAAATAAGTAAAAATGATGCAGGTGCAATCGTACGTTACGTGTCAGTGTTTCCAACAATTCTGGTGACCTCCTCTGACTTGTATTCCCCTGATACCCTGTCTTCCTTCCACTCCAGAGCTTTTGATCGGAAGTAAAAGAGAGGAAAAGTAACCAGAATCCATTGTACGAATATTGACCGCATTTGCCTTCATATTCATTGATCTCTGGAGACTGTAAAATATTTTCTGTACATCCGTATAATCTTTTCCAATTCAATAACGTGAAATCGAATAAATATCAATCTACAAAGGCGGATTTTTTCCCCATTTTTTTCTATTTGCATTGTTTTCCATTTTCTTTGTTTTGTGTTTATTCTCTTTTATGTATAAAAAAGCGATTCTGCCATTCAAAGCTTTTATCGAAAATCTTTGTGGTAGTAGTATTTTAAATTATAAACATTCTCCCTTAAAAATCGCTTTATTAAGGACAAAAACAACCTTACTAATAAAAAACCTTTCCAACCATTAAACGTTGTTTTAGTCACTTTTTATTTCAAGTTTAAAAATGGTTATTTTTGTTCCTAATAACTTGATCTTCATTATTGTTATTATTTAAATTTAAATTTACGAATCTTTTGCGCGGTTTTATTTCGATTACTGTATAATAATGACTAGCCATTTAATAAATAAAGATTCGAAATTTTGAAATTGGAAATTCATATGTCATACGGCATATATTCTGGTCTAGTAATGTGTAATTTCTACCACCTAAGAAATTCTAAAAATATAGTACTATAGGATTCATATATATATATAAATATATATATTTGTATAAAGCATACTTTGAGCCACATTATATACACTTTTTTTTTAATGCCATTTTGTTTAATCAACCCTTTAAAACTACCCCCTCACAGCTATATACGTCTATGATGTACCGTTTAATATATATATCGATACATACATCTAGAGCATACTTTGAAGACATATTTTTATTCTGTACAGACGATAGTTTGAAGACAGTCCTCAATGTATGCGTTATATATAATTTCCCGTCGTGGTCTCAAATAATGCTTTTCACAGAGAGGTGTTTCGTGTACATATAGCATACTTTCGACCTATGGTAAGTAGGAAACTTCCATTGGAATAATGTGTAATTATTAATATTCTTGACGCCAGATGGCACAAATAATAATATCAAATATGTAGATATTTACGCGCTGTGAATTTGGTACATTATGATAAAGTAATGTTTCGTCTTCAAGTCAAATCCTATATGAAACTTATTCGCTGAGTTTTTCGAAAGATAAAAGAGTGAAAAATTTCATCCATCTCGAAAAAAATAATTTTCAATACTTATTGTTAATTTTAGCTTTTTTATGGGTACCAACAAACTTTTACCCAAAGATAATAGAAACAAAGCGAATATGGCATGGAAGCGTGCCAACTGTCATCGAGCTTAGACCATACTGCACGGGTTGTACGTTTGGTGACTATGTAGGAGTGTAGATGCAGGGTATTGTTAAGTTATATGATGTTGGCGACACTACACACAAACTAACAACGATTAATGGCCTATCTTCCTTGTTCCGTTACACATTTTAACTTTTGTGTTAGGTAGGCACCTAGATGGTTTTATCCATAGATAATAGAAACAAAGCAGATATGGCATGGAAGCTTGCCAACTTTCATCGAGCTTAGACCATACTGCACGGGTTGTACGTTTGGTGACTATGTAGGAGTGTAGATGCAGGGCATTGTTAGGTTATATGATGTTGGCGACACTACACACAAACTAACAACGATTAATGGCCTATCTTCCTTGTTCCGTTACACATTTTAACTTTTGTGTTAGGTAGGCACCTAGATGGTTTTATCCATAGATAATAGAAACAAAGCAGATATGGCATGGAAGCTTGTCAACTTTCATCGAGCTTAGACCATACTGCACGGGTTGTACGTTTGGTGACTATGTAGGAGTGTAGATGCAGGGCATTGTTAGGTTATATGATGTTGGCGACACTACACACAAACTAACAACGATTAATGGCCTATCTTCCTTGTTCCGTTACACATTTTAACTTTTGTGTTAAGTAGGCACCTAGATGGTTTTATCCATAGATAATAGAAACAAAGCGGATATGGCATGGAAGTTTGCCAACTGTCATCGAGCTTAGACCATACTGCACGGGTTGTACGTTTGGTGACTATGTAGGAGTGTAGATGTAGGGCATTGTTGGGTTATATGATGTTGGCGACACTACACACAAACTAACAACAATCAATGGCCTATCTTCCTTGTTCCGTTACACATTTTAACTTTTGTGTTAAGTAGGCACCTAAATGGTTTTATCCATAGATAATAGAAACAAAGCGGATATGGCATGGAAGTTTGCCAACTGTCATCGAGCTTAGACCATACTGCACGGGTTGTACGTTTGGTGACTATGTAGGAGTGTAGATGCAGGGCATTGTTAGGTTATATGATGTTGGCGACACTACACACAAACTAACAACGATTAATGGCCTATCTTCCTTGTTCCGTTACACAATTTAACTTTTGTGTTAGGTAGGCACCTAGATGGTTTTACCCATAGATAAAAATAACAAAGCAGATATGGCATTGTATTTTTTCACAATTTATCTTTAAAAATAATATAAGGTATATTTGCGATACGTTCCAGATTGGAGGGTACTCTCAGTATTGCCCTGGTGTAATACCATCATTCAGAATTGAAAATTTGATTTAAATGGCTTTAGCCGTGTTTGGTGACCAGGTACTTCCCCACCTTTCTCTTCCACATCTCCTTCCTCTCTCCAATACTTTTAGCTTATCAACAAGCAATTTCGAGCTACCGGCATCTGTTTTTCCTCCATCCTATAATCCGAGCCTCTTCAAGGCCCGCAATAACAAATCCCTTCCTACAGCCCCTACCTTATTCCGCCTCACAACGCCGCCCATCCGGGTGGTGACATAGTTCCCCTGTCTGTACACTGCACAGGCAGGGACGCTCTTGTGAGGTGTTACATATATGTATATAAAAACATACCCCAATTATTGTGGATGCCCTCACTGCAATCTCACTGGCTCCAGGCGGTTGGGAGCTCTCGGGATGTATTCACATAAATTACTATTATACCATCGTTCTACCATAGCGACCATCTGTAAATGTATCTTTACTACGAATCATTTATGTAAGTATCTCTATTATTCGACTCGGTTTACAAGGTGAACACCAATAAATATGCTTTTGATAAAGTTTTTCCCATCCTTTTGCTTGAGTGGAATTAACATATATTTGTTCAATTACTTTGTATCATTGTATAATTTTAAAATATAATTGTAAAATACTAAAAACTGTATTTTATCATAAGAACGCACATGAGTAACTAGGTACTTAAAAACACACAGAATTATGGCTAAGATTATCTGTGACAAAAATTAACTTTTTGTCTTTCTTATAAAGATGCGCTGAGGAACCAGCATCATTGATCCCTTCGGCACCTTGTCGTTTCGTTTTTAACACTGGTTCTTGAGTTCAATAGCTCGGCTGTGGAACGATTTTATCAAATCAAATTTACTTGCGCACGCCGGAATTCGAATCCGCGACCTCAAAATGCGTAGCCAAGGATCGTAATCTCAACCTCATACTTTTAACAACTATTTTGTAGTTTTTAAAATATTGCATTATTAATTTAACATGGCGATACTGAAAGTACCTATTTTCATTCTTCAACATGCCGCAAATATACGATATAGTTATTAACGTATTATTTTAAACTAATAAATATTGTGAAATTATACAAATTTATCAATTAAAATTCACATTCGCACGCCGTAATTTGAACCCGCGACCTCCTAATTCATAGCCAAGGATTGTTATCTCAATCTCAAAGTAGAAACTGGTAACAGTCATTTTTGTATTTTCTGTTTCGTTCGGGCTTTAATAATAGACATTTGTTTCAAAAAATTGCCAAATTTTAAAAATTTATACAATTATTATTAGTTCTCAAACTGTGAAGATATGTTCGTGTGTTTTTTTTAAATATTATTGAAGTGAAACTTCTTTAGGCGCGTAATGGATTTTCGGGGACGGAGTAAAACCGAGTCAGGATCGACACGAAAATGCGGGTACCCCCACCACCGCTCACCGTTCACTGTCCCTCTCTCACCATATGCGCTTGTTGAGGTGGGGGAGCCGCTCACGAACGTTCTCTCTCAGACACCAGCGAACTGCGCAACGCGAAGCATCAGCTGCTTGGTTAGTATACTGCGTCGTGAGTGTAATACGAGTGAAATACGTAATTGATTGTGGTTCATACGGTTACTAGAAGTTTCACTTCTGTCTTGCGTAGGCTTGACACACCCACTTTTTTTTTTTATACTTTTAAATACACCTTCTTGAATTTCACATGCGTTTTCTTAAATGAATGTATGAATGAAGTGGAAATTCACCCATTTTCCAACATCCAATAAAGCTGAAATTTGGCAGATAGACTCGTTGTTGATTACAATGAACTGGCGGCAATTGCGTGAATACACGCGGACATATTTGCATTTCTCTGAAATTGAATGACATTACAGCAGTTAATATAAAAAATAAATGCCGGTCATACCAAATCGGGATTTAGTTCATTTAGTTGGCGCGGTTGATTCCAGTCCTTGTAGAGGAAGATTCAATCCTTAATCAAACCAAAAAATATATTTTCAAATACATCTTTTGATAAATACAGATGTTTCATATATTTAGTAGACGAACTTTTTACGGGTTGATTTTGAATTATTGTTGCTAACTACGGGGGTAGTGGGAGAATATAAAACATTGTCAGGTTATTCGTATTTGGTGTTCGTCTTTCTTTTAAATTAAACATAAATAAATAAAATTGTAACCGTTGTATAGTTCAAAAAGATAAGAGATTATTTCAAAAATTTAGAAAACATAATATATATCCGAAGATAAGATAAAAAAGAGCTATTATAAGATTGATGCCAATTGCGGTATTTTCGTTCCTTTCCCTAATTCGTGGTTCGACTCGATAAAACTTTGCCTGTTTATACGCACCCTTTTACTATACATTGTAAAATATAATAAATGTTGGTTTTCCGTATTAAAATAAATTACAAAAATTTAATTTTATAAAAAAAAAAATATTAATCAGTAATCCTTAAAGTTGGAGAATTATCGGCAGTTAAAAGTAGACGCGTTCTCGACCGCGAGTTGTCAAAAATCACCGGTAGTTAAAAAGTCCACCTGTTAAAAAGAGTTAGTTTCAGTTAGTGTTCGACGGGAGATCCCGCCTGGCGCTTTTTACTTATTGCAGATGAGTACTCCATTATTTTAAAATGACTTGCCCCGCGCAGACTAGACAAACCATACGCACGGAAACAGAAGCTCGTATGTCACTATATCAAAAAAATACGGAAGAGGTAAGAACGAAAATATTTTAAGCGTCCATTCCAGGCAATTTTTTGAAGAATCAACTATACTTTCCAGAACCGAAAAGCACCTTGCTTGGAAACATATAAGCAATGTATAAAATGTTTAGTATTTATATTTTGATGTTTTGCTTTTCTATTGCTAAACTAACTTACCAACCATCTCGCCGTTTCACCGCAGGGGTAGGCAGAGAGGACGGACCGCAAAACAACTCGGTCTTGGCACACACTTCTTGGCTCATTCACATTCACACATACTCTTCTATTATTCTGAATCTTTACATGGCCCGACTCTAGTATCTGATTCACTCGATCGTGCCACATCTTCCTCCGGCGTCCCCGACTTCTGCTACCATTCACATTTGTATCATATATTCTCCTTACACTCCTATCTTCGCTCATTCGCTCTAATGCCCAAGCCATCTAAGCGTCCATTTCTTGATTTTACTCATTACACTTACATCAGCTTTGCACTATTTGCGGATCTCCACATTTCTCACACGAGTATTCATGGTTTTACCACACAAACTGATTTCTGTTGCAGCAGCATTAGCTTCCAAGCATTTTTTTTAATTTATCTTTTGCAGTAATTACCACTTACTTCTGTAAACTGCAGATCGAAACATTTTTTCTTGGTGTAATTTAAATAATTTTTTCATTAATTTTTAACGTTTTTCAAATTCTTGAAATGACCTGCCATTTAATCTATTTTTTATTTATGTTAATATTAACCCGCATAAGAGCCCCAACTGCTCCAAACCATCTGTAGCCAGCGAGACTATGAAATCCCCAATTGGGGTATGTTGCGAAGCTGATAATAGTGGGGAGGGTAACCAAACACAGTTAAAGCCATTTCAAGCCACGTTTCAAGACTGGTGGTCTTACACAAGGGTGATACTGAGAGTATTTTCCACTCTGGAAAGTTCAGAAGCCATCTGGTTTGAAAAAGATAATAAAAGTACTAGAAGAGGCTACCAATAAATAATACTGTAAGTGCCATTGAGGTGATTGAATCACAGAGCGGCTATGTATTCACTGGCGAATTGTAATAATTACCACTAAATAATGAGTTTGTAGTGTTATATTTTGAATTATGATGTCACATCACAAAGTATCTGCTTCCTATTCAAATATTTTCATTAATTACTCTTTGTAAACCTACTTATACAAAATTTGATATTTTTTATTTATTTAAAATGCGATATAAATTATTTTCTTGTCTGTCAAATCATTTTTATTTTATTTTATTTGCGTTGTAAACAATAATAATACTAACCATAAAAATGAAGACATGAAAGTATAGGCCAGTAATTTTCAAAATAAAATCACTGTGCGCCCGTGAGCGCATTCTGTAGCAAAAAATAATCACGCGTATTTTGCGTGTCAGTAGGTTTCACAAAAAATTTATCATAGATGAGCTTGGAACATCTTTTACGTTCTCATATTTCCGATGGCTGAATTAGAAAGTATCTAATAGCGTTTGTAATTTCGCTTCGAAAACTTACTGTGTCATTTCTTGTGAACAGTATTTTTATAGCGCCGATTTTGCGTACACCACTCTAAGGATGCTTTATATCTGACTGAGAAATATAACATAAACATAATATTTTTATAAATGCATATTAGATTTTGGCGACACTACACACAAACAAAAAAACAGTTTGTGGCCTATCTTCATTATTTCCGTCCATGTTTAATTTAGCTTTATTATATGTACCTACATGGTTTTATTCATATATATTAGAAACATTAGAATAAGTGTCATCGAGTACAGGCTATACTGCACAGGTTATAAGTTTGGTATATAGGGGCGAAGATGCGATTTGCATAGAATTAATATATAAGTGAACTATGTTGGCGTCACTACATACATACTAAAAACGGGTCATGACATGTATCTTCCTTGTTTACGTTCATATATATACACACATATATATAAATATATTTTTATGTACCTTTATGGTTTAATCATAGAAGCAATGGAGATATGGCGTGGAAGTGTGTCGACCGTCGTCGAGCTTGGTCCTTACTGCACAGGTTATTAAGTTTGGCATTTATGGGCGTAGATACAATTGGCATCAAATAAATGTATAGGTGAACTGTGTTGGCGACACGACTAGTACTGTATCAAAATATAAATATATTTTTATGTACCTTTATGGTTTAATCATAGAAGCAATGGAGATATGGCGTGGAAGTGTGTCGACCGTCGTCGAGCTTGGTCCTTACTGCACAGGTTATTAAGTTTGGCATTTATGGGCGTAGATACAATTGGCATCAAATAAATGTATAGGTGAACTGTGTTGGCGACACGACTAGTACTGTATCAAAATATAACTAGCCGTTGGAAACAATAGTTTTATTGTTTCAACATCCAACTCTGTTGATAATAATTAGCGCCAATAGTTGAAATATAATACCTACTTGCGAATATTACTTAACGCAGTCAACGATTCAACTGCCTAATAAATAAAAAGATTTAGAGTTTGCACTTCGTGAAAAACATTACTCGATATTTCAAATGGTCTTTTGGTTACGTAACTCCTGCTAGACGTTTTACTTTTATTTTTCCATCCAATATGGCCGATACGCATCGCCAAGGGACAATCAAATTTATCAACGACAAGCAAAAAATAACCTATTGATAATTATCGTAAATATTAAAATACGTTTTGTACCTATTGTTTTCAACAGTGTTGACTTGTTAAATCAAAAGGGTCAAGAGATTACACTTCGTGAACGATATTATGCGTAATTTGAAATGGTATTTTGGTAATGTACGTACCTACTGCACTTTTTTTTATTTTCCCATCCAATACGGCCGATACGCAGGGCCAAGGGACAATCAAATTCATCAACGACAAGCAAAATATATCTTCTATGTCTTTAATATTTCAACAGGGTAATGTTTTCAACACCGAAATGAATGTCTTCCAAGAGTTTCAACTTTCAACTTTATTATAGGATTATTATTACTTGTGTGAGGCATAGAGATAATCATAATTTATCAATTATCTGGGGAACAACCTGTTAATAGGGATTCTAATACGATTTTGATCTATTTTTTGTTTGTTTTTTTGTTAGTATCGTTTCGATCTCTTATACGTTTAGTTTGATTGTACTGGCTTGTCGCGCGTCTATTCAATCTGTTTTTGTTAATTGTTTTACTCAGGAAGTAAAAATACAAGTGTTTGATATAAATTTTATGACTAAACTAAAAAATCTCACTGTTGGGAAGAATAAGAAGATTCCTTAACTCAGTTTCCAGTAAAAATGTGTACAACGCAATTATTGTACCACACATAAATTACTGTAGTAGCATCCTATTCTTATCCAACGACGGTTTAATGAAACAAATGACAATTCTACAAAATAGAGCAATGAGAACCATATTGAAGAAAAATAGATACACAAAAAATAAGAACATGTTGAAGGAGTTAAATATCTTGTCATTTAAACAAATTATTTACTTTAATACCATATTTTTAATCTACAAGATAATCAATGGCCATACGTCTAGTGAATTCCTAAGAAAAATTGATAAACTACAGAACAAACACACACATGAGACGAGGAAAAGAAATTAATTGAGACTCCCCTTCAGGAAAAAAACACAAAAGTCAAAAGTCATTGATGTACGGAGCGTTGAAGATATTTGGAGAGCTACCAGAATAAATAAAATCAGAAGAAAACTTAAAAACATTTAAAATTAAATTAAGAAAATATGTAATTCATTTTAAATGTGTTACTATAATTATATGTATATAAGTATTGTATAAGGACATAGATAACTAGGTACCTACTTAAAATACCACAATAAACAATAAATAATAAACTAGTGTCGTAGTGTGATTGAACTTTGAACTAATGATAAATATTAAACAGTCAAAGTGCTTTCCTAAATAGATATCAAATATAAATGGCGAACAATAATCAGAGTGATTTGTGGAAGTATTTATAATCTGATGAAAAGAAAAAACTGCAAAATGTAATGTTTGTAAGCGTGCACTCTCACACAAATCAACAATTTCCAATCTAAAATGCCATTTAAATCACAAGCACCCGATTGAATTTTCTTTGCTTGGAGCTCATATATCCAGCGAATGTGGTCAACACGGAACCGTTTCTAAATTAAAATAATTTAAAAACCGTAATTACTAAATTATCTAAAAAAATATAATAACATATGTGATGAATGAGGTTTCATCGAGTATGGAGAATTAAGCACTGAAAACAGACCTGAGCTAATAAATCATTACAAATAATCAATTATAGTTGCGTTAACGCCGGCGTTATTTTCAACAGTTGAAAATCGTCAACGCCCAGTACTAGACACGACCCACAAACTATTCATCGACTTTTCAACGGTTCATGGCCTATCTTTCTTGTTTCCATTTATGTGTAATTTAGCTGTTTTATAGGTATTTATACAATAGAAGCAATTGAGGTATGGCATGGAAGCGTGCCGACCGTCGACGAGCGTATACCATATGCATACTGCCCGGGTTACATTTGGTATGTAATTTTAATAATACTAATGAAAAATATTAATTATTATTTTTATATGCAAAATTTGAAGAAGTTAATAATAATATTTGGAAAATTTCTATAGGGCCGGTTTTATGGGCAATGACCTTTGTGCACGCACAACATGAACCTAAAAAGGCCATGTTGGCATAATAGCACATAATACTTTGTGCAGGGTTGCCGATGCCAATGCTTTAAAAACCCACAATATTAGTTCAAATGCTTAAATAAAATAATTTTACAAACAAAATTAAACAAAATTCTACGAAATTAGGTTTTTTTTACTATCTAGTCATTTTCGGCTTTTTTCTTTCGTTCAGGCTTTAAAAGTAGAAATTTCGTTGAATATTTACTGCTAAAGAAAACCAAATTATAGTACATTCTCACAATTATTGTAAATATTATTTTTAATGTTGTTGGATAATCGAGAAATGTCTAGACCCCCGCATTCTATACACAGAATATAAATTCTTCCCACAAAATAACCAATTCAGAAAAAAACTTGAGTTGAGTTGAGAAACCCAAGAGTTTGCAACCCAGGATTTGTTTGCAATCCTCTCTACATCGGCACTGTTGCACTGGGTGTTTCCAAACATACAAAGAGATCTTCAATATGTAATTTTATTAGATTTTTTCTGTATTTATTTTAATATTAAAATTAATTATTTAATTAGTATTTAAAAATGTTTACTAAACTTTTACTGAGGAAATGTTTTAATCATTTACAAATTTTCACGAAATATTGAGATAAGTAACCGAAACAAATAATATTTTTTATGAAATAAATTCTTATGATATCTTTTATTACTTATTATTATTATAAAAGCCTCATTTTAAATTTTTTAGTACACAATATTTACTTTTCTTTAAAATAAAAAATAAATATTTTTAATCTAATAAGAAACTAGCATCGAGTCAAGTTCAGATTTGGCCGAAGCAGAAATGTTAACAGTAAAAAAGGTTTAAATGGCTAAATAATAAAAATTCAAACATTATAACAAATGGGCCAAATAGAACACTTTCTGTATCCATCTAAAATGTTCAGAAATGCACTGGTTTAGCAGTAATTTTATTTTTTGTTCCAAATTTAAATAGAACAAGATTTAAAATATTTTTCTTTCTTACGAACCTCGGGGTTAGGCCTATTACCAAAAGTGGTCGCATCCATTTCATTATTATTTTATTTTTTATATTTTTAGTAATAGCTATATTAAAAACACAAGGCAAAGAATTTTATTCAAAGACTTCCTCACTGGGTATTCTTGTTCCGAAGCGGATTGAGTTAGGTTTATGTGAACCATCCTATAACACGTCTTCTGCGCGTGATCGCTACGGCTGGCTGTAAGTACCTATCTACATGTACCTACATATTTGGTTGGGACATGTAGTTACAAGTTCATGCTAAACAAATTCGGGAACGGACATTTTTACCAAATTATAGAAATGATAATATTATATTACCATAAGTAGGTACCTATTGATAGGTGCATATCTCATGGTCCGATTGTTTCATGATTTAGATTATATATTTTACGACAATTTGTAGGAATGTAGTTATGTTACGAACGTTTACTAGTACCTGGTACGGGGAGGGGAAGGAGATGAGAAAGAGGAAGGTTAAGAAGTACCTGACTATTCAGATCTAGCACTATTATATTTTTAATTATAATATCAAAACACAAAGTATCTGCTTCTTATTAAAATAGATCTATCTATATATGTAATAATTACCCTTTAGGTCTGGGTCCCACCCAGGCTTAGTGAATTCAATTCCTCGGCTGGCTAAGTCCTCCATCATGACACAAGCAACATTTTCCGCTTACTGTGATAGTAGTGGGATATATTTAAAGATTGTCAGGTTATTGGTCACCTGGGTATGTTTGTCTCTGTTTAAAAAAATATTACGTGGGCCCCACTGTTGTACAAATCGCTAGCCAAATAGCCAAGAGCCTTAAAATAATTGAAAAGACCATTTTCCCTGTGCAGAAAACTATCTTTAGAGAACAGCCGTGAAGTATGTGTGCTCTTATTGATCTACCGGTATTACAATGAAAGATGCTCTGAAGAACCAGCATCATTGATCTCTTCGGTACCAACGACTGGTTCTTGAGTTCAACAGCTCGGCTGTGGGACGATTTGCCGGCCTCTGTGTTTCCTCCCTCCTACAACATGGGTCTCTTCCAGTGCCTTATTCAATCCTTCCTCTCATCCAAAAGACCCTTCATACAGTATCCCCAAAGATGTCATATACCATGAGAGAAAATATTTTCCTCGGGGCCTCCTATGTGATATTAATGTTAAAAACAAATCTGAGCGGAGCGCATCATAGTAATAAAATATGGATCATTTTATTTATATTGCGCTGTTTTTGTGAAAGATAGGCGGCATTCAAAAAAAATCACTCAACAGTCTGCTCCTAACCGCCTGGGAACACTGAAAGTACACATTTACAAAAGTGCCTGTCCCTGTTCCGAAAGTGCCTGTGCAAAGTGAAAGTGCCGGAAATATACTATAGTATATGTACCAATGTATTAAGTCAACTTAATAAACTGTTAATTACTTACACCTATTTACCAAATATTTTTTTCTTGCGCACGCCGTAATTTGAACCCGCGACCTCCGAATTCGTAGCCAAGGATCGTAATCTCAATCTCAACGGCGAAACAATGAACAATTATTTTGTAGTTATTTAAAATATTGCATTATTCACGTAACATGGTGATACTGAAAGTACCTATCTACCATTCTTGAACTTGCCGCAAATATACCATATAGGTACTAACGAATTATTTAAAACTAATAAATATTGTGAAATTATAGAAATTTATCAAATAAAATTTACTTGCGCACGCCCTAATTTGAACCCGCGACCTCCTAATTCGTAGTCAAGGATCGTAATCTCAATCTCAACGGCGAAATTTTGTAGTTATTTAAAATATTGCATTATTCACGTAACATGGCGATACTGAAAGTACCTATCTACCATTCTTGAACTTGCCGCAAATATACCATATAGGTACTAACGAATTATTTAAAACTAATAAATATTGTGAAATTATAGAAATTTATCAAATAAAATTTACTTGCGCACGCCGTAATTTGAACCCGCGACCTCCGAATTCGTAGCCAAGGATCGTAATCTCAATCTCAACGGCGAAACAATGAACAATTATTTTGTAGTTATTTAAAATATTGCATTATTCACGTAACATGGTGATACTGAAAGTACCTATCTACCATTCTTGAACTTGCCGCAAATATACCATATAGGTACTAACGAATTATTTAAAACTAATAAATATTGTGAAATTATAGAAATTTATCAAATAAAATTTACTTGCGCACGCCCTAATTTGAACCCGCGACCTCCTAATTCGTAGTCAAGGATCGTAATCTCAATCTCAACGGCGAAATTTTGTAGTTATTTAAAATATTGCATTATTCACGTAACATGGTGATACTGAAAGTACCTATCTACCATTCTTGAACTTGCCGCAAATATACCATATAGGTACTAACGAATTATTTAAAACTAATAAATATTGTGAAATTATAGAAATTTATCAAATAAAATTTACTTGCGCACGCACTAATTTGAACCCGCGACCTCCTAATTCGTAGTCAAGGATCGTAATCTCAATCTCAACGGCGAAAAAATAAACAAATATTTTTTAGTTATTTAAAATATTGCATTATACATGTAACATGGCGATACTGAAAGTACCTATCTACCATTCTTGAACTTGCCGCAAATATACCATATAGGTACTAACGAATTATTTAAAACTAATAAATATTGTGAAATTATAGAAATTTATCAAATAAAATTTACTTGCGCACGCCCTAATTTGAACCCGCGACCTCCTAATTCGTAGTCAAGGATCGTAATCTCAATCTCAACGGCGAAAAAATTAACAACTATTTTGTAGTTATTTAAAATATTGCATTATTCATGTAACATGGCGGTACTGAAAGTACCTATCTACCATTCTTGAACTTGCCGCAAATATACCATATAGGTACTAACGAATTATTTAAAACTAATAAATATTGTACAATTATAGAAATTTATCAAATAAAATTTACTTGCGCACGCCCTAATTTGAACCCGCGACCTCCTAATTCGTAGTCAAGGATCGTAATCTCAATCTCAGCGGCGAAAAAAGTTATTTAAAATATTGCATTTTTCACGTAACATGGCGATACTGAAAGTACCTATCTACCATTCTTGAACTTGCTGCAAATATACCATATAGATACTAACGAATTATTTAAAACTAATAAATATTGTGAAATTATAGAAATTTATCAAATAAAATTTACTTGCGCACGCCCTAATTTGAACCCGCGACCTCCTAATTCGTAGTCAAGGATCGTAATCTCAATCTCAACGGCGAAATTTTGTAGTTATTTAAAATATTGCATTATTTATTTATTTATTTATTGACGCCCTATTGGGCTTTTAAGTACATAAAAAATTACAAATTTTAAATTACAACAGTATAAAACAAACAATAGAAAATCGAAATAAAATATAATGATTTCTCATACATTATTTACATTTAAAAAGTGGTGGACTAATTTGGCTTTAAATGTATTGAAATTTAAATTAAATATGTCAGCGACATCACTAAGTTCATTGCCCAACCTATGTATTCTTTCTAACACAGAATTCGTAGCGAAGTTATTGTTGTAGAATAAAATATTCCGTCTAGTATATTTTGGAGGTAGGTATATGTAAAGATAGCAAGTTTATAGTGTCAGGGCAGTCTAACCTTGAATGAACAATTTTATATAATAAAAGGAGATCAAATATTTTTCGCCTTTCAGATAATTTCGATAAGTTAAGTTTACTGCGTAAATTGACATAATTGATTTCAATAATAGGAATACCAATTTTGAAATTAATAAAACGTAAAAATTTATTTTGAATTTTTTCAATTTGTAAACAATGAGAGTTGAAATGAGGACACCAAATGGTTGCATTGTATTCAACCTGACTTCTAACCAGAGACGTGTATAATAATTTTATAGTTTTTATGTTATTAAAGTCTTTAGCGATTCTGAGAATAAATCCAAGCATTTGTAATCCCTTACTGGTAATGCTATTAATGTGATTCAAGAAGCGTAATTTGGAGTCAAAGATAACTCCAAGGTCATTGAATTCAAAACTCTTTTTAGATTGGCATTGTTAATTGAGTAGTCGAATAATAAAGGGGTTTTAGATCTATGGAAACTGATCGTTTGGCATTTGTTGATATTAAGATGTAATTTGTTTACGATGCACCATTCATAAAGTTTATTTAAGTTAATTTGTAGAGTTAAACAATCAGAAGAATTACCGATCGATTTAAACATCTTTAGATCGTCGGCGAATAGAAGAAAGTGAATATTATCGAAAATTAGTGAAATATCATTAATAAATAGTAGGAACAGAATTGGTCCTAGGTGGGAACCTTGGGGGACCCCACTTGAGGCAAAAAAAGTGTAAGAAGTTGTGGATGTAATTTTTACAGATAATTTTTACAGATAATTTTCTGTATGATAATTTATTTTTATTCTGTATTATTCACGTAACATGGCGATACTGAAAGTACCTATCTACCATTCTTGAACTTGCCGCAAATATACCATATAGGTACTAACGAATTATTTAAAACTAATAAATATTGTGAAATTATAGAAATTTATCAAATAAAATTTACTTGCGCACGCACTAATTTGAACCCGCGACCTCCTAATTCGTAGTCAAGGATCGTAATCTCAATCTCAACGGCGAAAAAATTAACAAATATTTTTTAGTTATTTAAAATATTGCATTATACATGTAACATGGCGATACTGAAAGTACCTATCTACCATTCTTGAACTTGACGCAAATATACCATATAGGTACTAACGAATTATTTAAAACTAATAAATATTGTGAAATTATAGAAATTTATCAAATAAAATTTACTTGCGCACGCCCTAATTTGAACCCGCGACCTCCTAATTCGTAGTCAAGGATCGTAATCTCAATCTCAACGGCGAAAAAATTAACAACTATTTTGTAGTTATTTAAAATATTGCATTATTCATGTAACATGGCGGTACTGAAAATACCTATCTACCATTCTTGAACTTGCCGCAAATATACCATATAGGTACTAACGAATTATTTAAAACTAATAAATATTGTACAATTATAGAAATTTATCAAATAAAATTTACTTGCGCACGCCCTAATTTGAACCCGCGACCTCCTAATTCGTAGTCAAGGATCGTAATCTCAATCTCAACGGCGAAAAAATTAACAAATATTTTTTAGTTATTTAAAATATTGCATTATACATGTAACATGGCGATACTGAAAGTACCTATTTACCATTCTTGAACTTGCCGCAAATATACCATATAGGTACTAACGAATTATTTAAAACTAATAAATATTGTGAAATTATAGAAATTTATCAAATAAAATTTACTTGCGCACGCCCTAATTTGAACCCGCGACCTCCTAATTCGTAGTCAAGGATCGTAATCTCAATCTCAACGGCGAAAAAATTAACAACTATTTTGTAGTTATTTAAAATATTGCATTATTCATGTAACATGGCGGTACTGAAAATACCTATCTACCATTCTTGAACTTGCCGCAAATATACCATATAGGTACTAACGAATTATTTAAAACTAATAAATATTGTACAATTATAGAAATTTATCAAATAAAATTTACTTGCGCACGCCCTAATTTGAACCCGCGACCTCCTAATTCGTAGTCAAGGATCGTAATCTCAATCTCAGCGGCGAAAAAAGTTATTTAAAATATTGCATTTTTCACGTAACATGGCGATACTGAAAGTACCTATCTACCATTCTTGAACTTGCCGCAAATATACCATATAGGTAGGTCCTAACGAATTATTTAAAACTAATAAATATTGTGAAATTTTAGAAATTTATCAAATAAAATTTTCTTGCGCACGCCCTAATTTTTTTATTTTTTATTTTTTTATTATTTAATAAATGTTTACAAGTTACATGTTTAGACATTTTTTTTTAACTACCATACTAGGCGAATGCCCGTGTTGTGGTAGTTATACATGAAATAATAATAACAATGAAATAAAATAACTAAAAAATACTTATAGTAACATAAGTATGTAAGTATAAATCATAATGAAGTAATAATAAAAATATCTTAGAAGAACTAAAAAATACTATTTTATAGAAACATAAGAAAGAATTAGAGAAAAAAAAAGAAAAACAAATTTAATGATAAATAAAACTAAAAACAAGTATATTAAAATTAATAGTAAAGTGAAAAATAAAGAAAAAGTATATGTATATTAAAAAGATACAAATAAAAATTAAAAATATTAAACATTAAGATTAAAATTTAAACATAATTAATATATATTGTTTAATGCATATAATTGTTTGTGTGCAAGTTTAACTAGTTTAAATTTGAACCCGCGACCTCCTAATTCGTAGTCAAGGATCGTAATCTCAATCTCAACGGCGAAATTTTGTAGTTATTTAAAATATTGCATTATTCACGTAACATGGCGATACTGAAAGTACCTATCTACCATTCTTGAACTTGCCGCAAATATACCATATAGGCACTAACGTATTATTTAAACAAATAAATATTGTGAAATTATGCAAATTGCACGCCGTAATTTGAACCCGCGATTTCTGAATTCTTTTTTTATAGTTATATTATTATTGCATTATTCACGTTACATGAGAGTAGGAAGTATGTACTTCTCATTATTATTTTACATACATTTATACTTTTGAATAGGTAACAAGAAAAAAAACCATAAAAATAAAAAGTATAAAACTCAGTATGGGTAGTGAAGCCCACATTGTCAAAGTATGAAAATAAATTTATTTTGAAAATACATGTATCTGTAATATGATTAAAAATTATGAAAGTATTTTTTTTAATGTTTACACAAACGTTATATGTGTAATTATTTTATTAGATTATTTTAAAATCAGTTTTTAATACACCATCATATTATGTACGAGCATATATTATAAGCATGTTAATTTTATTACTATCTAATGAGATAAAATAATACTAACAATTAAATAAAAAAAATATTTGTGGACACCGGGTTTAAAAATACGACATTCTCTGACAAAAGCAAGCGAAAAAGAATACAAACATAAATTAGGTAAATAGGTACCGAGCCTTTGCTAATTCGAAAATTCACAATAGAAAATTTCAAAAATCTGAGAACGATACGATAGTGGCATCTATGGATATTTTAGTAATGTATGGCTCAAAGCATGCCTTCTGCATAATTTTAAAATTGGCTTCAATCTATGCGTTGCGTATATAATGCAAAGTGTTAGTTTGGGGACAGATACTTTGGGCCTGTCCCCAAACTATACAAATGTCCCCGAAGTATGGGCGCGCTCGAAAAACTTTCCTCATTCTATGCTTCCCACATATATATATATATGAATCATATATATACAGGATGTCCGGAAACTCGCAGTACAAGCGGGAAACTGGTGAATCTACATCACATTTGGAGTCGATTTTGTAGTATATTTTTTTTTTATTTGAGCTTTCGTTATCGAGTAAATCGAGTTAGAAGTTGATTTTTTTTATTTTTTTTAATCAAATTCTTATAAATTATTACTGAAGATCAAAGTACCCAACTAATTAAAACTATTTGAAAGTAAAACAAATGAAGAAACTCGGATTTGAAGCATTATTTTGAAATCCCCCTTCATTTAATCCGTTGTAATCATAAAATATTTCTGCTCTGCAGGGTTAAAACATCTGTTGTTCAACCCTAAACACCAGAAAAAACTTTAACCCTAAAATAGCCGAAAAATATTTTTTTTTGTTTTTTTTTTTTTTTTGTGAAAATTCTCAAATTAAAAAAAATTTATGTTTATTTGGGTTCCCCATGTGGTGTAGATTCTCCAGTTTCCCGCTTGTACTACAAGTTTCCGGACACCGTGTATATATATATATATATATTTTTTTTTTTTAAAGAAAGACAAACATTCCCGGGTTACGAATAACCTGACAATATTTGAAAATCTCCTACTACCACCACAGTAAGCGGAAAATGTTGCTTGTGTTGTGATGGAGGATGTAGCCAGCCGAGGAATTGAACACACTACGCCTGGGTGGAATCCAAACGCTATGTCAACTCGGCCACCGACCGGTCTTGTACTGATTTATAAATGTGGAAATTCTAACTATACAATTGTAAATGTTCTCCTAAATGCCCTGGAAAGAATCTCAGACTTGTGATGTCCCGAAAGAAACCATTCATCTGTTCTGAATGCAATTACTAATGTTATCCAAATTGACCCTGGTAATAAATTACATCTTTGCGACTCTTTCAAGGATAAAGAAACCATCCTGTCACTTCGAATGCAATCATCAATGTTCTCAAAATTTGTTTTGACAGCATCGCCATTCAATTGAATCCGAAAAAATTTCAAGTTTGTACAACAGATATACAACCCTCTTTGGCCATATAAATGATGTAGTATAAATTTTTCCATGAACTATTTTTTGCTGTTAATCAGATTCTCTCTAAATCAATTGTATAAAATTTACACCACTTTTATTAGTAAGGGTAGGTGTATAACTTTTATGGCTGTCATTATTTTTATCTCAGTTTAATAAATTTTTGTTTATTAGTCAGGTTTTTACATACTCGGTTGTTTATCAATTGTATAAAATTTACACCACGTAGCCTTGCTTTCCTGTCATAATAACGAATACCCTAATTTGCTCTCCATTCTAATGTGCATGGAAGAGGCTTTACCAGGGTCGCAGAAGACGGAACGGGTAAGGTAAACCGATTTAAAGCTGTCACACGGTAAATAGACGAGGGTTGTTATTTGAGAGTTAAGTTCCTGCGAGTAGTTTCTCGGTTCTACCCGACTCTGGTAGAAGTCGTCAGATTTATATTGTCATTGATTGTTTGGGCGCTACCGCCGCTACTGTTTGGTAATCTCTCGCTAAACCGGCTCGAAGAAATCTGCTTTCACTGGATTAAGGCGGAATTTGTGGATGAAATGGATTTCGTTTCAATTACTGGTATTAGGGGGCATTACGATTTAGCTGAATGTGGGTATGAGCTGATGTCATATAATGTATTATGGGAGGTTAAGTAAATCATTATTTATTGTTTGCGATTATTTATTATAATACAGCATGGTGTATATATTATAGGATGGGGTGGAACTTATAAAAAAACACAAACATCCACTTTATATGGCATAAAAAATAATATTAAAAACAATTCTATTTAAACCATATACATATTCAACAGTACTTGTGTTTAAAGAATTTTAAGTCGGAAAACTAAATACATTATACTATCATGCAACACTAAAATAATATAAAAACACACCGAAAATATAAATTGAATACTTTGGCATATTACATAAAAAAATAACAAACCAAATGACACATCACCCACGCACACAAGCCTAGCTTTATTATGGTGATACATCTTAGGTGAAATAATTACTATATTGTCTTTAAATTATGTAACATTATTTTTTGTGAAGTAAAATAATAAAAAAAAATAAGTAAAAATGAAGTTTCTAGACCCGGTATTGATCAAACATTAATTAAGACTAAAGGTAAATATATATATATATATATATATATATATATATATATATATATATATATATATATATCTATATAAAAAAAATTTTGGAAGGTGGAATGAATTCGGAAAGGCAAGATATTTTGGATGTACACAAAGTTTCAGATCGATTGGGACTATTTTAACGCCAACATCTTATTATATTATCGAAAAAAACCTTGGCTTTATCCTACTGACTCTCTCTTCGGTATGCGTGAAATGAACAATCTACGCGTCAGAAGGGTTGTGCACGTTGCTAGGCATTTCTTCAGACTGATTCGTGGATGGTTTGAAAAGTCGACTATCATGGAGAGCATTCATTTTATATGTTCCCGATGGTTATCTCCTTCACCAAACAGCATACATGTACTGTTTCATTTTCCAACCTCCAGATATGTGCCAATAATCAAGCCGGTTGAGAGGGCAATCTTGTTGTTGAATAGAATCAATTCAGACAATTTTTTTATGTTTTTAAAACACAAAAAAATGAATTGAATTGAATTTAAAAGCAAGGATACTCACAATGAATCCTTTACGTACCAAATCTGCGATGTTTTCTTCCTCTCCTTTTATGAAGAGAAAATCCGTACAGACCGTTGTCTCTAATTCCATTTGCCGCGAGCATCCAGAAGTTGCTTCACAACATTCCCTCAGTTAAAATAAACAACATTTACTCTATTGCAATCTGGGCCTCTGGTAGCCCTTGGGTTTTAATACTGTTTTCAAACCAAACACTGCCGTAACAGAAACTCCGGCATATTGCAATGCAACTGAGCTAACTTCATTATCATTGCGGAACAAGCTTTTTTGCACTTGCTCTATCCTCGTGTCGGGGCAAAATAACTTCAGAGGAGCTTTTCTATTTATTTTTCTCCCAACCGCACCTATATTTTTTCGAGACTGCAGTACATATAGACAAGTTGTTTTTTTATTTGTATTGGTGGTGCTGGGACTTGGTTTAATTTAATGTAATGCAATAAATGTAACAAGACTGACATTAATTATTATTATCATTAATCCGGATGTTTAATGTAAATACTGAACTTGATTCCCAGTGGCTCCCAACCGTCTGGAGGCAGTGAGACTATGGCATCCCCAATTTGGGAATGTTGTGAGGCTGAATGCTGTGGCAGGGTGAAAACGTTGAGTTTAATTAAATTGAAAAATGTTGAAAAAAGGACAAACTATAGCTTAGGGTTCAACTTTGGGATATATTTCATTTGTTAAATGTAGTTGCCGGTACAAATTGCAGGTACCGATGGTTAAATGTCATCGTGAGCATAATGTCACATCAATTTCATATCGTACAATATTTACATCAGCATCCGATTGCACTATTGTATTAGTTGATGATTTCATTCCGGCATATATAACTTACAGTTTTTGATGCGAATTTTCATGTGCGGTAACTTTTTTGGTTTTTATATAACATTAATTCTGCCGGTCGTTCCACAGTTGAGTAATCCAAGTCCCGCCATTCCCACCGGAAATACAATGGCGGATTTGCTCGCAAAAATGAAAATGTAACTATTACTGTAACTAACTTTTTATTTTCAAATTACAGTTTCCTCTGGGGTTGTTTGCGTTTTGTATGGCGGGACCTCCCCGCTCGTGCTAAATAATTCGATGTTGCATTTATTTTGTATTGCGGGGCGCTGTGAGCTTTTTTCGGCGCAGAATGTTTTTATTCCCACTGGAAAGAAGTGGTAAAAATCACAAAAGCTTCCAGAGAATATAGATTTTATTTGTACTGTCGTTTTTGTTCTTGCTCTTCGTAGGTTTTTTTTTGTTTGTTATTTTAGTTTATTTGTTTGCTTATTCTACGTTGAATCTATTGATATAAGTTATATCATGGGTTGAGGTTTGTCCAAGCCTTGGCCGCGGTTCGTATACCAATCGTCAGCGTTGCCTGCCGGATCTGGAGAACCGTATTACTACCACGAAAAAGGCTATTTCTAAACCTAATTTGAGAAGCCCTGATTGTCAGTGTCCGATGATTCATTTTTTAGCGGAATGTATGAACTAAATCTCTTCACCGCTTCTGTCAGCGTTCATTAATAATTATTTAACTCAACAGTGTACATGCACGGCCGTGCGCCGTTACTGCCGTAACGAGCAAGATATAATAATAATAATAATAATAATAATAATAATAATATTTTATTCCAGGATGTGGGGAGGTTAGTGCAATCCCACACGTCCCATATAAATATACATATAGATTTACATTGTATAATACATATAATAAATTTACTAATAAGGACAACTATGCAGGGTGTGGTCTTGAGTGCGCTTGGGCCCAGCGCTCACTCAGGAGTGGCGCTTGGTGCTGGTAGGCTGCGGTCACTAACTTGTTGGCGGAGGCCATTAGCCGCATCCTGGCTCCAGTGACCCGGTGTCTCATCAGGCCGGCAAATCCATGCAGTCCTAGTTCCGTGAACATCGTCGATGCGCTGCTGTATCGTCGGTATCCAAATATTATTCTACAGGCGTCATTGTATTGAATTCGGAGTCGTTCCATCGAGCAAGTTCGGTAGTGACACCATGTCTCACACGTATACAGGCCAGTACAGAATGCGTTGAATAGTATTTTTTTAACGGTATTGCTGCATTTGCAAAATCTGCGGGCAATCATATTGGACACTATGCTTAGGCTTCTCCTTTGTCGTTCGATATCGCCATCGTCCGATAGGTCTTCATTAATAATGTGCCCCAAGTATTTCACGTTCGAGCATGTTTTTATTTTTGCCTCGTTAAGGTATACGGGGAGCATCTTACTTGTATCTTGTCTTTTTCCGTGGTGGAACGCAATCAATTCCGTCTTCTTCGGGTTGTACATCATATTATGCTGTTTTCCATATTCTTCACAAATGTTTAGGAGTAATCTTAATCCCTTGATCGACGGAGCTAGGAGTATCATGTCGTCCGCGTAGCTTATATGATTCATACATATACTGTTAACACGACAGCCCGCTCTGATATCCAGGCGACTTGATAACTCGTCCATGTATACATTAAATAGAATGGGGGACATGCACCCTCCTTGCCTTACTCCTGACCGCAAATATATCGGCTGGGAGTATGTACTTGCCCACCGTACAACATTTTCCTGCTGGGAGTGCCATCGGGATAGTATGTTTATAAATAAGGTAGGTATATTCCTAGCTTTCAATTTATCCCATAATGTCTTATGACAGACCCTGTCGAAGGCTTTACTTAGGTCTAAGAAGCACCCGTATACGGTAGTTTTTCGTTTCTTGTAGAATTCTATTATTTGCTTTGCAGTATATATTGCCATATTAGTGGATAATCTACATTTAAATCCCATCTGGTTATCTTTAGACATAAGTTTATCATGTATCTCATTTAGTATTACCCTTTCAAATAATCTTGCAGTTATAGTTGCTAAAGATATTGGCCGGTAATTGCTGGAGTTAGTCATGTCAGGCTGTCCCGATTTCAGGATTGGAGTTATAATCGTTTTCGTCATTGCACCCGGTATATGGTTGTGTTTAAGTATTGCGTTGAACAGTATGTTTAGTAGTTTGGGTATGTATCTACCTCCGTATTTAATGTGTTCAATACTTAGATTATCATGTCCCGGAGACTTACCAGCCTTGGTGCCTGTTATGGCCTTCATTATACTACTTTCAGATAGGTAAACATTTTGTCCATCATATTCCATAATATCAGGGACAGACAGTACTTCATTTCCGGAAATATCTGCAAGGGTTCTTCTAAAAGTATTAGCAATTTCCTCCGTGTTTGTGGACCCATCAATTTGGCTGGCGATTCGATTTTTTGGTTTGATCAGGTTGTTGCTTTTCTTCCAGAATTGGGCAAACTGCTTTGTGTCAAGTGATTTTACGATATCATCCATTTTTGTTTGTTCAGAAGAGCTTTGGCAGTGTTTAAGAGCTATTTTGAACTCCTTCCTTTTTCGTTTTCTTTCATCCGCAATGGGACCATGTAATGGTCTCCCATTCTTAATCCACTCCATCAACGCCGATCTGGAATTTTCGTATTGTTTCTTAACTTGTTGATTCCACCCAGCAATGTCACGATGTGTTTTTGGATTGCTTTGATCGTTTTCCCGATGAAATACGGTATTGGCAGCCCTACTTAAGGCTTCAACGATGTCTGTGTATATATTTTCGATGTTTTGTATATGGTCGCATCTGTCACATATAGAATCCGAATTACAAATGGATTCGGAGTGTCTTTGATAGATCACACTAAGTAATGCTTCTGCTACAGACGTATATTCACTGATTTTTTTATTATTATTCCTTCTCCATATTATGTTATTAGGCTGTTGTGGAATATTAAAAATAGTTGAAGGTAATTTTTCAGCAGCGATTACGCAAGATGTCGGCCTGTGATCGGACCAGTCGGTATCATAGTGTATTTTTATATTATCTATTTTGTTCTTAAGACTATTAGTGCATATACAGTGATCGAGCCAGGAAGTGGTATTGTGTGCATCGCTTATATATGTATATGTGTCATTCGGTAGTCTTTCAATATCGATACAATTGTAGTTATTTTCGGTGTTGAAATGAGAGAGTTCTTTCCCGAATATGGAGGATGGGTGAGCGTTGAAATCTCCCATCACAATGGTTTCAGAGTGTTCGTTATCTTGAATGATCGTATGTATTTTGGAAAGGTAGTTGGTGAAGTCGGTAAGGTTGTCCGCGTGACATACCGGCATGTAGACAGTCAGTATGCTTATCGTCCCTCCGTTGGTGGTTATCTGAATACCAGCGATGCGGTCATCTCCACACGGTATTATTGAAGCTTGCAGCTCGTTCCTCCAAAGTACTGCGACTCCTCCGTAGGGTCGGCCTCGTAGCGGTCCGTTTGATAAATCTACAGCAGAAGTACCCCATCCCTGGAAGTTTGGATGAATTTTAGATAGATTCGATGTTTCGTTTTGTAATAACCACGTTTCTTGCAAAAGTATTACATCGTAGATATCGCACATATCTATAACGAAGTTGACGTTTCGTTTAAAACTTTTGCAGTTTATTGAAAATATATAATATGTGTTCAATGATCATTCATTGTTGAAACGCGTTGAGTGTTTTCCTGATACGAGCGTGCGGGTTTCACAATATACACTCCAGAACGTAGCGATCTCATCAACCCCGCATTGAATCGTGCACAGTAAAATTTATTATTTATTTTTATCCATGCGATTTTCTGCTACCCGGTTATTGCACTTTGTCTATTGGCAATCAAAATCGAAAAAATAACGATGAACAAGTTATTAGCAATGTTCTCACGGTGATAACTGGTAATTATAGTTATATTGAATGTAATAAATGAGCCTTTATATACAGTAGGATGTTCTCACTCATTCATTTCTACCCCGTCCAAGCTAGGCGTTGTTAGATCACCAAAATAAATTGGTATTGTTAATCAATAACACTATTAATAGAATAACAGAAGTGTTTGTTACATGTTACAAATCTTATATAAGATAGCTAAATTATACTGGCGCAGCCGGTAGGATATTGAATAGTTTATATATGTATAAATGTGAATAAATTAAACCAGTTTCTATATTCATAAAGGTGGATGTAATGAGAGTTATAGCAATTGGCAATATCTCTCGGTCATATGTACATAGTTTACTGCAACGGCATTTATGCCAGCCTTCCACCACATCAAATTGACAAACATCAATCAGTGTTTATTGCAACAGCACGGCTCATAACCGGGGTTTCTAAATATTCGCACATTTTAGAACACCTTCGTAACCTTCACTGGCTCAAGTGCCCTGAAAGAATCCAGTAAAAATAGTGCTGGACGGTGTTTAAATCCATCAATGAAACGGCCCCACCCTACATCTCTGAACTATGCGTCCCGGAAAATACTGGTCTGAGAACTCTTAGATCAGCAACATCATCAGCTGTAGGCAGACTGATGGAACCTAAGCGCAAGCCAATTACTAAGTTTGGTGATCTTTAATAAATTTGAGTATCTGGGCCGAAGGCTTGGAATGTGTGTGTGTGTGTGTGTGTTTGTGTGTGTGTATGTGTGTGTGTGTGTTTCTGTAAAAAAACCAATCACATTGATCTCTATAGATACTTTTTATAAGTTTAAAAAAAAAAAAAAAAATTTTAAACACCATTGTTTTATCCTTATACTATAATACCCACGCTCAGGCTTCGCCTTTGTGGGATTTTTTTGTTACTCTTTTTCTATATTACTATGTATGTATCTAAATTGTATATGTATCAAAAATTTTGTTAATAAAAAAATAAAAAAATAAAAAACCCCTCCGGAACTAAAATACATAACAAGTCCAACAGAATTGACGTCCAAATTAAAAACTTACCTTTTTTAGCTGTCATACCCTTAAATTAAATATACCTGAGAGTAGAATTCTTCTATTGCCTATTATACATCCTCATCACACATTTCTTATTGGGTTTACATTATTCAAAATCTGTCTTATACCGAGGGACGTATCACATTTAGGAAAGTGAATTCTGATCAAAACCTTGTACTGTATTACCGCCCAGCACAAAATTGCTGTTCCTCTCCTAATTACGCCCATTAAAGAACATAAATATATACAGTCAAACTTGGTTATAAAAAGCACGAGGGGACGAACTAAATTTGCTCCTTATAGCCGTTATTCGTTATATTGAAATCGGTTTTTTAAAAGAAGTATGTACCTACCTACCTGCCTCTACTATCAATATATTCGCAAGTGTGCTGTATATTTTCGAAATACGAGTTGGTATTACCTATTTACAAAATAAATTTGAAAAATTCACTTATATTACTCAAATTTATTATCAGTGATATTTTTAAAGATTTTGCTTTCATGCTTCTCGATTTTCCTCTTCAAAACAATCAAAGCATTATAACTATCATTACCTGGTTCAAGGCTTCCAAGAAATATATCACTAAATTGTGTATCTTTTTATCACTAGTTTGCGCGTGCTGTACCTACTCCTACCGCTTGTAAAATCGCACTTGTGATAAATGCGGGATTGTTTTGGTTTTCGGCAGCCTCATTCTCGCGGCCCGCATGTCAATTTCATACGGCCCACTTGGCTATAGAGAAAAATCTAAATGTTTGGGGTAATTCTTGAAAACCTTTCCTGAGAGCATTTTTTTATGGAGTTTTAGTTAATTTACGTTGCATTTCCTAAATGGAACCAAATTTCAAGAACCGGTTTATATAACACAAAATTCAACAGAAACCTTAACGCTGTCAACCCCCTCCTCCTCAACGAAATCACAACCTGTTTGAAGAATAGGCAAAGCGGCCCCTCTGCTGAAATAGTTGTGCATCACTGGCATAAATTTATGGATAGATTTATGCAGGGATGTAGGTACTCGTAAGTAGGTACCTTCATAAACATATTCATTGGTTTTTAAAATAAAATTGACGATGAGTTGTAATACAAAAGAAGATGTAAATAGGGAACAAATTTGTGAAGCTAAAATTTCGCAGATTTTATGACAATTTTACATTGTGCCCGATGGATAGCAAATGGTTCACATAGCCGATAATCCGTAACGGGATAGGAAAATTCCCGCCCCTTTGTTTGTTACTACTTACTTTAACCTTAATAATTTTAAGGTAAGTATGGTACTGTATAATATCTTTATATATATAGGGTTTTCCAATAAGAGGTGTTATTTTGAATAGCCCGCTATTTCGGTAGATGTTACTTTTGAAGCCTCTCATTTTTAATATATGTATATAATAAAATAAAAGAAGTGATAAGAAGTGATTGTGTAGTTGTGGCAAGTGTGTGTTAATGTATATAAAATAAATAAAAATTTAATTTATATACATAATAAAATAACACCTCTTATTGGAAAACCCTATAGTTAGTAATAACATAGATCATTGTAGAAATGTATTATATATTTGTACATCGCCCCCTTGGTGATTTTGTTAAAAAACGGCGCTATACAAATCATCCAAATATTATTATTATTACATCATAGAATGAGGAAAGTCCACTATTTAGAATTAAAATATTGCTTAAAAGGGCATTAGCCGTGTTTGGTGACCAGATCTGAAAAAGTCAGATACTTCCCAATCTTCCTATTCAGAATCTCCTTCCCTTTCCCACCCCCTTAAACTTCACAACATACCCCATACATGGGGATGCCATAGTCCCACTGGCTCCGGACAGTTGTGAAATCTTTCCCGGTATTCGCATTCACAAACATCTGTTTTCGGAAGAAGCGAGAATTCTCCACTTACCATTCTGCGTACGTGACGCCGCAAATAATACTCGTACGATGAGTTCTCGAGTTATGAAACTTCTTCGGCATTTTTTGTAAGGTTTTTCTTGGTCAATGCAAATATTTTAGGCTTGCACCCTAATTTCTGTCATGAGCTGAGGAGCTTTCAAATATCCATTTAAGTGTTGAAATATGAAAAAAGAGTCGAGTTGTAGTATTTCATGAAATTTATTTTTATCCTTTCATCGTGTTTCGAATTTCCCGGATATATTTCTTAATCCTGGGAAAGTAATGACTTGGGATTTGTAATTTGTCCAGAAATACTTTGAATTTGCTGCTCCCCTATCAATTTTCCATAAGAAAGAAGAAACTTGAAGAATCTTCTCTCTTTGAAGGCTTATTTGTCGAAAAGTATTCCTAACCCGTCCTGAAGAATTTTATAATGAAAATTTCTAACATAATAAAAGTATTTTCTTTTCTGATAATTTCTACAGTACATTGTTCAAAAAGAAAAGGTTATCCAAACTCTGGCAGAGCCGGGTGGTAACGTCATGTAAAGTATATTATCTAGTGAAAGCTATTTGAATTATTTTTATTGATTCGCATCGAAGTCCTGTTTTAACTCGACCATTTGGCATGTCATCTGTCAGTAAATTTGATTGTTACGTTTAGCATTATAGAACTATTTTTGTAAAATGTCAACTTTGACATGTGTATTTATCTTCTAAACCTTATACATAGTTCGATCGTGGTCTTATAAATTATTTAACCCCGTTATTTAGTATTGGAAGATATGAAATTTAACAGATATTAAATAAGGCAGCAAGGTTTATAAATTATGAGTGAAATAAAATTAATTTTAAGCGGATTCTGAGAACACGTCTGGAATAAACATTAATTTGAACTTATTTACATACAACGTTATGATAAAATAGTTAATATTTCATACATTAAAATAACCACCAAACAAGTTATATTATATCGATACCCTTGTGCTGTATTTACAATTCACATTTATAAACTTCCATGACGCTTGATCCCCGACATTTGATCCCCCGACATTTGATCCCCTGACATTTGACACCCGAAAGGTGTTCCTCATATAGTCAATTCCCTGGAGGATTATTTCTGTTGTAATTCATCCTTGATAACGTATTGAGGATATACGGCAGTATAACAAAAGGTTATACATATGTCTGTTGGCGTCTCGACTTGAAATCCGCTTTGAAAATATTCTCTGGTAGTCTACTATTCACAGGACTTTATAATTTTCAAAAAGCAATCGTTCTATAAACCTTTAAGAGTCATGCGAAAACGACACGTCAATAAAAGCATAAAAGAGTTACGAATCAGAAGCCTTAAATTTACGTCAAAGTGTAAAAGTCAATGTTTTCATTTAGATTTTTCAAACCATTTCATTTTCAAAATCTCCCAACCCAATCCAATCTATTTTCTCTTTGATCGTGGAATTTAATAATGATAATATTTTCTTCGTTTCTTCTTTTTTACCCAAGTCCCACCGGGCGGCGTAACAATAAGAAGATTAGTCTAGACTCTAGACCTCGTTCTTTCGCATCATTGTAAAATGTCGCCGAGATATAAACGTGCCCTTGGATAAATATCAGAGCTTTGAACCAATAACAGAGATGTCGTCGCATTATTAAAAGTCATTATATATATTTTAAATAATTAAGTCAAACACAGAATCTAAAGACCGAGGGGTGGCTTCCGTAGCGTTATCTTTAGAACACAGGAGTCAGATCCTTGTTCTACCGGTATTTCAATGGGACATGCTCCGAGGATATAGCTTTATTGTGCGCTTCGGTACCGATCCGTAGTTGGGAAACACGCCTTACGTGCGCCCAACATTATATATGGTTGATGGTAATCGTTCTTTAGTTCAACAGCCTATCGTGGTACGATTTGCCGGCGTCTTAATGTTCTCTTATTGTGTTTGTCCCCTCCCACAACACGCATATCTAAGAGACACAGACTTTACTAAAACTATTTCTATAGAATTTATGAATAAAAAAAATATTATTGTTCCCAAATAAGATCCCTGGGGTACTCCGCTCGATGCCGCAAATGTTTAAGAAGTGAATGAATCTACCTTTACCGCTAAGTATCTTCTCAATAAATAACTTTTAAACCTTTCTAATATAGTCATTCCTCTCCTAAAAAATACCGTCCACATAGCATCCCCACAGATGACATGGGCATCGAGGGAAATTATTCTCCTCGGGGTATCCTGTGTGGATTTTATGTAAAAAAAACATTAATAATGATATTAGTTTTAGGTACATAGTTTGATCGTCTTTGTGTAATATCTTTGTACCTACCGTGTAATTCTTGGGGACTATATAATGTTTTTATTCTGCCACCTGATTGATGAATACCACTTATGAAAAATAACAAGAATTAGTTGTTTGGGTCTCACGTGCCAATTAGTCGGCCGTAGTTGGCCTCACTAGTTCAGTAGTTCCCTTGCCAAACTAATAATTATTTCCCTTTGTTTCAGCTTGTTGGCGGGGAGTTTGATATGGAATTGAACTTCGTGATCCAGGATGCCCAGAATATACAGCACATGCTGGAGCTGTTGGACCACTGCCCGCCCAATTTACAGGTAGGATTTTTTATTATTATTATATTTTATCTATTAAAATTATGTTTTTTGTAATTACTTTATATCTTCTGCGACACAATCGCAAAGAATGTGAAAACACATTCATTACAGATGCTTTAGCAGTGAGAAAATCTTTCCCCTGGAATATTAAGACTGAAAGATTGAATGCCGAATAAAATTACACTTGGATTTGGTTCCATGATAACTCAACACAGTGACAATTCAACACACTTTTAAAAAGTGTTATAAAGTCATTAGAAAGAAGAAAAAAAAATTTAACGTAACCTACATAACCCAGTTAATAAAGTTTTTGTTTCATCACTTTCCATGACTTTATATAACTTTTTAAAGATGTGATGAATTATCATTGTCATGATTTATCCGGTTACCCTTGGATTTATGAAAAAGTGAAAAAGAGTTTTCTTTATGTTATTATAAAGCTTGTATCATTTCTTTCTAACTCAGTTTAGTTCATATTTCTTACTATAACGGTAAAGGAGACACAACGATTTCTATGAGACTATACGAGCTGTTCCGAAAACCGAACAAATTGCCTCTACGGTAATAGTTGCTTGTTCCCAAAACCGAACAAATTAGCCCGAGGAGTTAAACCTAAAGGTAATTAATTCAATTACAATACGTTCTGCATATTGATTTTGTCGTGAATATCATTTTTCATTTATTTTCTCAGTTTCACGCAATTGGCAGATGTTACTTTGTTTTCCCAAGCGAATGAGCTCGAAGTACACTGCATTTTATTTATGGTAGAAACAACTAGGTTGCCCCTAAAGCATGTGGAACCTTGTTGTTCTAAAAATGAAAATGAAGTTTTATTAAATAGATTAAGTTGCTCTTAAATTTTGGTTCTTTATAAAATTTTAAATAGAACTTTGTTGTATAATTATATGCGAACTTAATTGGAAGCTGGAAAAATTAAAGGTTTTACAGAGAAAAAAATTCTGAGAAAGACTTTAATTTATGCCAAAATGTGAAATAGAGCCGTGTTTTTCCCAATTTTTTATTTATTTTTTCTTGTTTTTTTTTATTCTTTAAAAAAGAATAATTTACACGTTCCCCGGTTACGAATAGCCTGACATCAATTGAATGCCTCAAATACTCGCTTTGTGATTTTTTTTAGATTTATCCCGATATTTTTAATGTAATGCGTCAAATTTCACAGGTTTACAGGGTCCTTATTCTTTTAAACTATCATTTTTAGATTAAATTAATCAATCACTTTACTTATTTGAATTGTTTTTGAAACCACATTTCCTTCGTTACGGCAAAGGTTGAACTAACACATACAAAGAACGAATTATTAAAGTCTAGTTGTTTACGCTACATAGGAATGGGATAAACAAAATTTGCTAAATAATGCTGCTATTCTGTATTCAAGTGATGAAATTTTATGTATCGATTATGATAACAAGAGCTTGTGCAGTTTTTCTTTTTTGGACCATGCAAATCGATTGGTCTTTCCGATTGTGATTGTAACCTAGACAAGAAAACTATAAAGTTATGTGAACATTATAAAATCGTAAAAATCATTATTATTACAATTACTTCAAGTGCATTTTCGCATAGTAAGCAACGTCAGTAATTTTGCAATGCATTTTTCACATTTTTAGGATACCTGCATTCAAACAGAAATATCATGTACATATCGTGCCAGAAATTCACAATATTATATATTATGTAAGCCTTACGATGGCGTCTAGAGTCTGAACGGTTATTGCCAGAACTGTAAAAGTTCACGAAATGTTTTCGGTACACTGTAAAGTGAACAATGTCCCTACGAGTACTATAATAATACATAATATATATTACGCTGCTCCCAAGTTTGCCTGCCGAGTTTGTGAGACCTCGCTTTATCTGCGGTAGGAATTTCGGCGCCGGCATCTTCGGCTTATTCCAATGTAACGAAAACCCACGGAAATTGCCGAAAGCTCGAGATGATTTCCGAAAGCTCAGCTTCTCCGCTTCTCCCCTTCTTATCCCAGCGGACAACTCACTTCCCGCATTTCCAATAACGTTTAAACCGTTATAAATAAAATTGTTTTCCTCAGACATTATTCACGAATGCTGACAGTTCTTATTTATTGTAAGTGATTTGGATAGTTCATGAAGTTTAGCGAACATCGGAAAGTCAGTATCGTGTATGTCTTTGCCAAGGGAACGATGTTTCTTATTCTTCGTATGCTGGAGGTCAGAGTGGGAAGCTGATTTGGCGAGGTTAAACAATATTAAAAATAGATTAAGAAAAGAGTATGTAGTGCGTCACTGGACAGTAGAATTTACTTTAAAATACTACTTTTAAGCTAACTGGACCCTACAAAAAAAGATAAGATAAGATTTTGACTTAATTTATTCGATAGATTTGTTACTTTATAAAATACTAGTAGACTCTAATGTCTTTCTCGAGCGTCTCCGACTTCTTCCATCATTCACTACTGTATGTTACTGTTAAAAAACAACATTACGTCGACTTATATCTCATTCTGGTGCAGAGATATTGCGTTAAGTATTCCTCGGGCATCCACGATTTCCTCTACCATTCAAACCATGTCATAAACTCTCCTGAAACTAACAAGAACAAAATTTGACATTTGTAGCAATATCGACGATAGGGATATCCTTGATGAGTTAAGCTTATTTAAAAAAAAAATTACGGCTACCGGCTGGCATTATTTTCATTTTTTTAATGTATTTACGTTTTTCAATTAAAAACTTACTACTGATATATCTACTATGTCAACCAAGCTTTCTTGTATATGGTGTATAATATTCCAAAGAAAGTTTCTTACCGTTTAAAGCCCAAGTTGATGGCCGTAATCCGATGTAATCATGAAGTTACCCTTTCATGCATGCTTATTCTTATTACTCTCAGAGTTTTAAGCCATATCAATTGCGATAGTTTCCAGTTTTCCACGCGTGCCAAGTTTTCGTTGTATAAAATTTATTTATTTTGGCTGATCGCTCGTATCTGCAGTGTATTCGTTACAACCGACTTCCTCCACTGTACTTACTAATTAGTTTGAGTGAAAACTTTGTGTGAAGACGGTGAAATCGGTATTTGTAGCTATGTACATCGGTGAACGGATAATCATCAAAATGATAATTCATCACATCTTTAAAAAGTTATATAAAGTCATGGAAAGTGATGAAACAAAACTTTATCAACTGGGTTAAGTAGGTTAGGTTAAAACATTTTTTTTTCATTGTTTCTAATGACTTTTATATCACTTTTTAAAAGTGTGTTGAATTGTCACTGTGCTGAGTTATCATGGAACCATGTACATCCATGTACAGCCATATATGGTTTTACATCTGTACGAATAACGTTATAACGTGTAAATAGCTACAACGCTTACCGCCTTCAACGCGTTTTTGGCGTTGTGTGTTGTATGCACGCATTCATTTACAGTTTACATTGTATACGTTTTCGATTTCGCGAAATTGATTTATTGATTGATTTATTGATTTATTGTGAAAAACAGTATAAGCCATTTACATTTCACAAATAACAGTTTATAAATTACAGTTTATAAGAAGTAAGTACATACATTTATTTGCATGGGTAAGTACATCAATACTATCTGATTAACCAGATTTGTTAAATAGTATGCTTATTGCCGTCTTAAATTCTCTTTGGTTCAAATTGAAAATGTCAATCACAGAAGAAATGTTATTTAACAAAGTAGTTATTCTCCCCAAAGGCATGATCATTGGTAGGTTGGTCCTGTCGTAATCGTACATTATTCGTATGAGCATCGCGTGAATATGAAATGGAGCCAAAATCATATTGCTGTAGGTTTACTTTTTGTCCGATTCCTCTTTATCGAGAGCAAACACGATAAAAACGGAACGTTTTACGATTCCGCCCTTGGTTTTCTGTCGTCCTAATACGATCGGTTTTCATGGGGAGGTTTTTATACTTTGAAAATCCTGTCTGATATTAAAGCGATGATGTAGGTTCCCCCTCCCTGGTACATTGTCCCGTATGACAAAGGTTTCGTGGACCGACGCATCTATTCTCCTCTCCTGGAAGATTAGATTTATAAATCTACTTTAACCCGAAATATGTTTTCAGCCATTCATTTATGAAGGTTTACGTTGTACGATGATGTCTTCTTACACAAAAAATGTAATTTAAAGCCATTTTTTTATGGTTATCTTTTGATATAGAGGTACCTATTATAATGCGTTCGAGTTTTATATATACGCTTCAAACCTTTAAAGGCGGGTCTTATCTGTTTTAGACCTTTATAGGGTGTCATATCTATTTCAGATTAAAGTTTTTCCGCCTCAATTTCACATCGTCCGATTTATTATACGATATTTTACTAGACCCCTATGGCAAAGTATCAAACTCGTTGGCCCTTGAGAGTTTTTTTTAGAAATTTTGTTTAAATTTTTTAAATTTTAATGATGAAACCCTTTATTAAAAGACAGGCAATATTTTACTCACCAAATCAGTGTCTCATTAGTACATGTGGCAATAATAAATTGTTTGGAAACATATTTGTACCATTCTTTTTTTTCATTTAATTTTGCATAATTATTATTTCCACTATTTTTTTATTCAAAATACTTAACTCTAGATTCGACTGTTGTGAACTCTTGCAGCTTATAAACATACATACACCCACAGTAACAACACGACAAAATACAATATTCTACAGCAGCACACATAAGCGTAACTACATTGCCCACTCTCCGATACAACGACTTCACACCATGGGAAATCATTACTTGGGTGATGTTGACATACTCAATACCAACTTGGTAAGTTTTGGGGATCATTTAAAACATTTATTTCAACAATACTCCTAAACACATCATGTAAACCTACAAATAGCTGTAATTTTCTGTTTTTGTTTCTTGTGTTGTTTTTGTTTGTTGGTTTGTATGACTTGTTGCATAGCTTTTATCAAATGTAATTTTATTTTTATTTTTTATGTTTCAAAGTATTTGTCAAAATAAAATTATACTACCAACCATGTAAAAACCCTCTGGGCGTTAAATAAATAAATAAATTACTATCATTTTTGTTATTACTATAACATATCGACATTAGCATCATGTTCATCAATCAAACGCATTTTACAAATAGCTTTTTATTAGTGATCAACCGGTGGATGCAATCTGTTAGCCATCAATTGATAATGGTTTGACTAGTCTATAGTTAGTAATAGTTAGATCACCTTGAGGTGATTTTGCACAAAAACGGCGCTATACGAATGATCTAAATATTAATATCTATAATGATATAAAATTGAAAAAGAAAATATAATTATTTTATTTGCCATTTTCAAAATTGTGATTCTATCCGTGATTTTCACGGTTCTGCGCTACTTATTAGTGATAGTAATTATAAATAATGTTAAAGGTTTGATAATGCCTTCAGAAGGCGAAACAGATGTCACGCGTAGTAATAATTACACAGGAAAACTTGTTAGCAAAACAGTCAAATGTGCTCTCATTGTTGATTTATTTAGAGACCGTAATTCAGAATCAAAACATTGAGTTGGTTGCTTGAAATGTTTGCATTTGTTAACTGGATCTGCCTGTTACTCTCACTCCCCCCTCTACTGCTACTGCACTTTATTTCGTGATAAATATTATTGTTATTTAAAATACGTTTTTAAGTATTGCTTTGCGTTATTCATGGTATTTTCACACGTGACAACTGTTTCGCCTCTTAAAAACTTTATCAAACCGGTTTTTGTTATTACAAACTTCAATTAATACAAGAACGATTAATAAAATTTGTTCACATTCAATATTAAAGCGTTATTTGTAAATATTTTCTAACAATACCATTATCGAGGTGAGTGTTTTTAAATAATGTCTTCTGCGAAATGAAACGTGAAATGTAACCCAATCAAGGCGTTTGAGAACCTTTGCCATTATATACTGATTTGATCTTTGTTGATTGCTCAATGGAGCCTTCATCAAATTAATTTCAATACAATCCCCTAATGATGTTCTCAAATAGTTCGCATAATAGCTTGATCCCATTACGAAGCGTTTTGATTTCAATGAATCGTTAACTACAAGGGAGGAAGGGTTTTGATTCTACTAAGGTATATTAATATTTTTAACGATGTTGTTGTTATTGATTGTTAGTAATAACAATTAATGATAGTTTAACGTACATGTTGGTTAATTACTTGTGAAAGGCCGTGCTAAAGGACTGCCTGCCATGACAAAGCTTCGTTGCATCCTATTCAACTTCAACCCTTCAATATGGGCAATCATAGATATATGCGATCTTGTACTTTTCTGTAGGTCTTTTTAGGATATAAATTTCTGTTTTACATTATTTTGATATATCTCGTAATATTTAGCTGGCGTTATCAATCTAAGCGCCTGAAAATATATTTTTTATGACTTGGTTACAAAACATAGACTTTTCTCTACTTTGTATACATATCTTCTTCTTTATGTGCCGTATCAGGTCCCCCCGACGTTGGCGATCACTCTGGAAAATGTCTCTTTGTCTTGCGCTGCCCGGAATAGCTCCTCCACACTTCTAATGCCGGTCCACTCTCGTATATTTCGCAGCCAAGACATTTGTCTCCTACCAGGCCCTCTGCGACCCTACGACATATAATATCAATATAATATCATTATATTATTTATAAACCTTCCAGAATAAATTCTTTAAAAGATAGTGAAAACCCTAACAAAATACATTGCGTATTTTAGAAGAATTAAATTAAACTTAAAGCTACCTATCGTGTTGATCTAAAAAAATAATTACTGTTGCTGTTATGAAATGTATATGTAAGTGTATGTATACATGTATGCATGTAGGTGCATACATGTATATTATTCTTTACTTACAGTGTTGTGTTCATCAATGTTGTGTTTGTCTGTAATTAGTGATAGTATCAACCAAGTTTAATTAATGTAATTGTATTTGCGAGAGCTTTGATATGAATCACTGTTGACAAACCTAAGAAAAAAAAAGAATTATGAGCACAAACAGACAGACGCGGAAAGCGACTTTTTTAATACTATTTACAGAATTTATGTATTTGTACACGCCCAATTAGGGGCTTTTACATACGACACAGTTAAAAATACGGTGACCGGATAAATCACCACAATGATAATTCATCACATCTTTAAAAAGATATATAAAATCATGGAAAGTGATGAAACAAAAACTTTATTAACTGGGTTAAGTAGGTTAGGTTAGGTTAAAAAAAAAATTTTTTCATCGTTTCTAATGACTTTTTATCACTTTTTAAAAGTGTATTGATTTGTCACTGTGTTGAGTTATCATGGAACCAAAAATACATTTGATATAATCAGAGAGTAAAAGAGATATTACAATTAAGATTATTATTATTATTACGGATGTTAAAGGAGCTGAATATTTTGACGGTGAAGCAAACTGTGTATTTGAATGTACTTATTTTTATACATAAAATTAACTTAGGGATGATGTCTAAGGAACTGAAAAGAAAAATAAATTACAATAACGAGATACACGGACACGGGACGAGAAATTCTAAGCAAATTAGATTGCCAACAAGAAAAAAAACAAGCACCCAAAAATCTCTGATGTACCAGGCCGTTCAACTCTATAACAAAATCCCGAAGGAAATTGCTGTGATAGAAAATATTTATAAGTTCAAAAATGAATTAAGAAAATATGTCTATCTCAATTATTAATGTTTCTTTTTTTGTGACTTTATTGAAATATTTAAAGAAAGATTATATTTGCCAAACAATGTACATGTTTATATGTTTATAAAACTATTAGCACACACGAAGATGTGAGCTAACTTAAGATTAATAAATAAATAAATAAATTAAAATTATCTAAATTATCTCATAGAAATATGGGGAAACACAAACAATACATATCTAAACGAAATTCAAATAATACAAAATAAAGTTATAAAAAACTTTTTAACTATAGACCAGATACCCCCACCAAAAGAGTATACCAAGAAACTAACTTACTTAAAATTAGAAAACTCTACGAATACAACATATGCCTATTAATTCACAAAATCCAAAATGGCCTCATACACACAAATACTTCATTTATGAAAACATCACAAGTACATGACCACTACACAAGACAACATAATAAATTATACACAAATTCAGCAAAGACAGAGTGTGGTAAAAGAAACATAGGCCATGAGGGTGTACAAATATATAATCTCCTTCCGGATAGCCTGACAACCGTAAATAGAATAAATATATATATATATATTTTTTTTTTTATTATTTTAATATACATCATATGGGTTACATTAATACATACATATTTTGCAAAATATAATATTAAGGTTCATAATTGGTCATGTATACCTTATCAGAAAAGAGGAGCTCTTGTGCCTGATAAGGGAGCCACGATTCTTACTTAGATTCATAATTCATAATGTGATATAATAATATATATATATATATATATATATATATATATATATATATATATATATATATATATATATATATATATATATATTTTTTTTTTTTTTTTTTTTTTTTTTTTGTTTAATATAAGTTTTTTTGGAAAAAAAGTTTGATTTTATTTATTTGTTCTTGTTGGTTCGTAATACAGCGCAATTCGGAAGGGAGATTATTGTAGTTTTTTATGGCTTGGTAAATATAATGGTTTTGCATTTGAGTTGTTTTAAAGATTGGCGTAATAAATTGATTTCCATTTCTCATGAGTTTGTAAAATTCTTGATATTCTTTGTTATTTTTTTCTTTACACATTTTTATAATGGAAGTTTGCTTAAATATATCATCAAATATATCATCATTATATTTAAGAAAAAACTGTTTGCCCTCAAGATCAATGAGCAAAACCAAAATGCTCTTACTTAAGAAAAATATGTTACTTAGGTAGTAAACCATAATTATTAATATATATATATATATATATATATTATTTACACTTAAGTTAACAAAGCGAAATATGTATTTCTTTTAACTTAATAAATAACTAAAAAAAATATGTACAAAGTATAAAAATATTAACTTAAAAGCAACAAACAGAGTAAACTATAGGATGCACATTCCTCTAAATTTAGATGCATTAAAAAAATAGTAAAACCTACACGCACGCTGGGAACAAAATTTCATCACATATAATACAAAAGGTCAGCAGTTTGTATGTTTTACGCAAATAATTGATCTGCTTTACAAAATTTGCGCCATATATATTACCCTCGTATTTTAAATATGAGAAATCTGAAATCTTAGATGATTTCGGCATGTTGAGCGAATGAACAAACAAAGAAGTGTTAGGAGAATATATGACGCAGGCGTGCATAATAGAAGAAGTCGAGCACACCTGAAGAATACATGGCACGATCAAGTGAACCAAATTCTTGAGTCGAGTAATGTCCAGAGTCAAAATAACAAAAGAGTATGTATGAGCCGATATATGAATATGATTGAGGCGAGAAGTGTGTCAAGACCGAGATGTTTTGTCCGTCCTCTCTGCTTACCCCTGCGGAGAAACTGTGTGATGGTTAGTTAGCTATAAATATGAAAAATTGTGACTTAGATACTTAATATTTGGACAGCTGGTTCTGGCTGGGAATCCTGGGTCAACGCAACTATTTTCAACGCACTATGAAATTTTGATAATGACAGAAGAAGCTTTTAAATTCCCTACAAATGAGATACGAGACACTTTTAAAATAGTTTGTTCCACAACTTGTTAAGCTTGGTAGTTCTTGGTATCCGCTATTAGACGGCTACACCTAAACTTAACTCAGAAAACCACATCAAGAGGATTTCCGCTCGCAACACGGTGTCACTTCTACATACTTTGCCACAATATACCCTGTTGTTGGACACTTTAACGCTGTCCGAAAGGTCGGCTATAAAAGGAGGAAGCGCAACATAATAACCCAAAAATCACTCACACCGCTTCTTTTGGTGAATTGTCCGCTTATTAACTGTTATAAAAGTTAGCGTGCTTTTAATGGATATTTTTAAAAAAGGGAAGAGTGGGTCATCAAACAGTCGAAACAATAGTACGTATTGTTTGATGACCCACTCTTCCCATTTTTTAAAAAGGGAAGAGTGGGTCATCAAACAGTCGAAACAATAGCACGTATTGTTTGATGACCCACTCTTCCCATTTTCTAAAAAGGGAAGAGTGGGTCATTAAACAGTCGAAACAATAGTACGTATTGTTTGATGACCCACTCTTCCCATTTTTTAAAAAGGGAAGAGTGGGTCATTAAACAGTCGAAACAATAGTACGTATTGTTATAAAATCATTATAATTGAGCTTTATTTTTAACAGCTATCTCTGGTGTTAAATATTGATCACATTCCCATTGGCATGTCGTGGCGCGATAACCTGCCATTTATTTTCGGCCATTTGCGGCGCATTGTTTGCCTCTTCTCCGGTTATAAATTACTTTAATGTCTCCTGGTATTAATTAGGGTCCGCATTACGTCCCTCGGTGACTCGTAAAACATAACGCGGAGCGGCCGTTCACCGGCACAAATACACGCGGTAATGCGAAAGAAATTACACAGGGGAATAAACGCCGGTGAAGGTGAATTCCGGTTAACGTGTTATTGAGGTAATACATGTTCACGTTCGTTTATTACTAAGGGAAGTAGATTGTCATTATGAAAATAACGGGACGAGTTTTGGGTTATTTGTAGGCATAACTGTTATGTTTTAAAATTCTAGTATTGTTCATATTACGCCGCGGGCACAGAAGGCCGAATGATTAATTTACGACGCCAAAAATATTTTTATTCATATTCTGATCAGAAAAATGCCTAATTATCACAGACATATGAATATTAATAGACGAGAAGTTAAGGACGAGGGGTTAAAACAAGAGTTGCGGGACGCAGAGAGGAAAGCTGACTGTGATTCTTCAATAAATCAATCTGACAGTAAATAGGCATCTCGCATTATAATATCACCACTTAGTTCTTAAAAGTAAAATCTGCTTTTGAATGAATAGATATTTTTTACATGGGAGCGCAAATTACTCGCCACGTTATGAACAAATTTGCGAAGTCCAAATTCGGCAAAATAAATTTCTTCTATTTTCAGAGTCGAATATTTCGTTTACGTATTTAGTTAAGACACTTTTATAAATGTTCATAATTTACTTCCCAGCAACCAACCAGCTTTGTGTTTCGCGTCCAGACGTATCTCGATGTGATAGTATATGTTTCTACAACTGATCCATATTATACGATGTGAATATGCTTAAAATAATGCTTATATATGGAATGTAATACGACAATTGGGTTTATTCTCTTTTTCACATCTATTTTTACAAGTTTTCATAGCACAAGCCACCATTTTGCCGTGTTATTTCGTAAAATGAACCGATGATGCCTCGACCATAGTTCGCACAAGAATGATGACGTCGCGTTTTCTAAATTCACGGGAGGCCAGACGCGAGCCCAGCCGGTTCCAATGGAACCGGTATGGGGAGTGGGGAATAATACGCTTTTAATCACTTAGGGCAGGTCTACTAATATTCATATGTCTATGCTAATTATGGTTAGTTGAGGTTAGGTGCTTGTAGTATTCTGATTTTAAAAATGTATACAATTCATATTAAATTGTTTCTCTCTTTTTAATTTGTGAGATTTGAAAGTATAACATATAATAATGATTAAACTGTAAAATGACGATAACTTGTAAAACTGTTCATTTTTTACATTGTAAATATATAGTTATTTTCTTTTATAGCGGGATCGCCAAGACTATCTGAAAAGAATTTGCACTATTTAATAAAGGTTTTATAATACCAACACAATATTTTTTTGAACTAGTAAATAATGTCGTGGAATTCAATGGAACTTTTTTAAAACTCAAGCTAAAGTAAACAATACAATATATAATAAAAATAGTTTTTCATAAAACATATATTGTATTCTTAGTTTGTTAAAATTGATTAATAAAATTAATTGCTGATTAAAGTACATACCTGACGCTTCAATACCCATATTGAAAACTTTCTTATTTTAAAATAGGGAAAATAGGAAGAGATTAGCTACCCCGTTAATGAATCAGGCGCTCCTAAGAAATATTTAGCAGTTCGAAAAATAACTCATCTTTGAGCACATGTGCAGACTATTGGGTTGCGTTCACACAATAAGTTATTGCGGTTAATTTTGAACTGGTTGAAAGAGAAAGTTTCGAAGGTATTTATGATTAGTTTGAAGACAATTCTATTTTTTCGGACGTCCTTATGTGTTGGGGTTCCATCAAAGGAAAGAGTCAAGTTAGCCTCAGAAGCTGGGCGTAATGTACAGTGTACGTGTTTGCGGCCCGCAGATAATTTAATAGTAATCCCCATTATTTAATTTGGCAGCCACCTCTTTTTTATTTTATTTTATTTAGAAAACAAACGGTCATTTATATATTCAGCATAAACAGCAATTATTTACATGTTATAAACCAATAATGTTCCATTAAGGTAGTCGTTGATTCAATATTTGCACCTATACAATACATTTATAAATGACAAAGAAATAAACATTATAAGGAATTAAAAAATGTTATAAAACAAGTAAAGACAGTTAGTAGTAGTATATAATAGTAGAATATTTCACAAAATATAAATATATATAATAAGATGCTAGAATTATTTCACAAAATAAAAAATTAAGTTATCAGTTTAGTAAGTTGCATTTTATATGTTTTCAAGTTGCAGTTGATAATGTCTACATCTCGTAAGGCATTGGGAGTTTTACAGATACGTCCTATTAAAGAGTTTTGCGCATATTTGGCTTTATAGTTTTGTGTTCTAAACAAGTCGTTCGATCTGGTGTTTTGTTCAGGGAAACGAAATGCAATCTTTTCTAGCAGATATGATGAATCAACAAGATGTTCACAATTTTGTATAAGAATAGGGCATCAAAATTTTTTCTGCGTTTATTTAAAGCGGTAGTATGTAGTGTAAAAAATGTGTTGAATTCCCAAAAATTAATAAATAAATAATTTTGAAACTGATTGTGTGAAGTATAATTCAGATAGAAGGTAAACGGTTTTCTAACTACTTATATTAACTACGTAATATATATTGGTTTTCACCATCAGTTAGCTATTTTCTTCCGGAAGGTTTATATGTATGAAACATGCATATTATATTGATAGAAAATACAGAAAAGTCCATGTTTTGTAATCAAGTCTTTAAAAAAATATATTTTCGTGTGCTTACATTGGTAACGCTGGCTAAACTTTATGAGATACATCAAAGTAATATACTACGGAAATGTATATCTTTAAAAAGGCCTACACAAAAGTCCGCGATGGTATATGTTCTTCCCCGGAGGTATATAGGTCAGCTAGTAAATTATAAAAAATTGTCAAATGTCAAAAAATGACAGCTTCAAAACTAACATCTACCGAAATAGCGGGCTATTCAAAATAACACCTCTTATTGGAAAACCCTGTATATTAACAGAAAATTATTTTAATAATTGTTTGTTTCAAACAGGAACAAACGTAAAATTATTGAGAGAAGCAGCTACATGAAACGAATCAGAGAGTTATATTATAAACTAATTAATTTCGCTCTTATTTATGCATTAATCAAAGCGTACATATTAATTAATATTCCAAAATCTTGTTATATTAATTTGTATTTCAATTGAACTATTATTAATATTGATTAAGCATATTATTCAGAACTTGGAAAGATGCTTCGCTAGGCAATTTGAAGAGAGCTATGTTGTCTTTGTCCATTATAACTTAGTGATCTATTCCATTATTAGTTCCCTCCGTCTTCTCCTCTATCTTCTCCCCCTCTCTCGTCTGTCATCTTCTCCTCGCAATATCTATAATCTCTTCCTTTTTGTTCGCCTTATTATTTTTATTATTTCCTCTTTTATTCTGCGAGTGCTAATTAATCATTTTCCTGTCGATCTTGTGTTGTAAATATAATCACTGTCGGGAAGGCTTCACGTAAATTGTAAGCCTTTATATATATATATTGACACCTTATTAGGAAAGAGGCAATTTCGCAATTCCTTATGAACGTCCTCTTGGTGTATTGGTTAGATTCTTGACGTTGCATACTGTGACTTTCTTGTGTTGTTGGGAAATGTAAATACCTCAACAAGCATAGAATAAAGAAGAAAACTATGAGTGCCTTCCATACAATTTGAATAGAAACCAAACGACTGTGGTTTGGTAAAACCCTTCAATCCACAAAACGAAAACTTTACATGAGACTATTAAAACGAAAATATACAAATTATAAAACTAGTTTTATTATAACTAGGTTTATTGCTTGTCCGAATTGAAAATTGAAGAAATCGGTTGAAAATGACACCTAAATTTAAATCAAACTTTCGAACCAGATTTCACGCATGAATAATTAACACAGGTCACAAACAACTGAAATTAATATTTTTGATACTACCACTGAGCTATCGTGGCATTTTCAGACCCGCCGTGACCCGACCCGATTTGATTGAATAAAATTTTAGAATGCCTACTACAACTCAAACTATTTTTATTTGATTTTTCATTTTTATAATTTACTAGCTGACCTATATATCTCCGGGGAAGAACATATACCATCGCGGACTTTTGTGTAGGCCTTTTTAAAGATATACATTTCCGTAGTATATTACTTTGATGTATCTCATAAGGTTTAGCCAGCGTTACCAATGTAAGCGCACGAAAATATATTTTTTTAAAGACTTGATTACAAAACATGGACCTTTCTGTATTTTCTATCAATATAATATGCATGTTTCATACATATAAACCTTCCGGAAAAAAATAGCTAACTGATGGTGAAAACCAATATATATTACTGCTCTCCTACATCTCATCCATAATAATCTTCATATTACAAATCAACCAAAAGCCATAATAAAAACCAGGTCATCAACAAATAAAACACTGAACATTCCGATAACACACACCACACACGGACAAAGACACTTTCAATACTACGCAACCAAACTTTTTAACAGTATGCCCATTACTTTGAAACAACTAATGACTACAAATACATCTACAAACTTTCTCAAAAAACATATCGTAGCCTGGATAAAAAATCAAGATATTCACTTTATTCAAAAGATTATAATTCCAAACCAAACATAACCAAAATATGATAAGTAAAATTAAATATTATACACGTTCTTCAAGAATTATCCAAAAATACATACACGCACATATAAATTTGTGTTTTCATGTTTCAATATATGTCTGTGAAAAAAATAAAATAAATAAATAACTTTCTACTACAACACATAAATACCTGTCACACTTAATCACAAACACGTAAACACCTCAGCACAGGTTCTCCTAGTGAGGTGGTCACGTAACATACAATATCACCCACACACAGTTTTACCTATATCAACCTATGTTCTTTATTTTTTATACCTTTTTTGTGTACTTTTTTCTCTGTACTACAATATAAACCACTGTAATCATTTGTAAAATGTGTATTCAAGAATAGACATAAATAAATAAATAAATTACGTAGTTTAGAAGAATTATGAGCACAAACAGACAGACGTGGAGAGCGACTTTATTTTATACTTTTTAATTAAAGATTTAAACTAAAATTGTGTTCGCTGTCTTTCATTTGCTTGCGAAATATTGTAGTTCTGTAGATAATAGATATACCTATAGGGATACACGTTCCTCTTGTTATTTTATATTCAATGCTTTCTCCGAAGAACCGCCACCGAAATAATTAGTATCTGGAAACTGAGATTATTCTTAATTTGTCTTTCTTGTAATTACAAGCCTAATGATACCGTTTCTCATTTCTCACAAATTGAAAATAAATACAATGTTGGCATTATTTTCAAGTCGAATTCAATGAATACAACCAACAAAAATATCTTGGTATTATTTGCCAGTTGTCTTTTAAAAGTAAAGAGGCATTTCTAAATATCTTTAAATTTCCGGGAACAGCCTCCAAATAATTAATATTCACTTTATTAATTATTCACAGTCCGATTCGGAATTCTCTCGGTTCCTTTGCTACTCTTAACTAGGGGTACGTAAACTTTGGTTTGTGCTCGTAAACTTGTCGAATTTCAGCTAGGTTATTGTTACTCACGGATGCTTTACAACTCATGGTGAATCTTTTGGAATTAATATGATCTGATAACTCGAGATTCTAATTGAGCATGTTACAATCGTCAGAATCTTTGAGTTGCGTAATAATGCTGATCTCAACATTAAAGAATACCAATAACGGAAAGAAAATTATATTCAAAAAAATCCAAATAAATAAACGTCCGGGTTTACAGCACTGAAACTAAAAACTGAGATTCCATCTAACACCCACAACCGCGCCATGTTAGTGAGAACAACGATTATTATGACACTATTTTATATTCAGGCGGTTCCCAAACCCGTCTCCTAAATCACTATAATATTTTGTTCTTGTCGACTGGTTCACGTTTTGACATTTGTACCGTAAAAAAGAGTTCACAGACACGTGAAAAATCACGGGATTTTATAATTAAATTTTTAACAAAGACCATTTAAACATCAATGTTAAAACATTATATGTACTTTATCGCTTTTCTTAATTTGTTCAAGCAACAGTTCCAATTTTGAAAATGACAATTAATTCAAATCAAATCCCCGTTCTAGAGTTCACTGTACAGACCGAAATTAGTATTTCTTAATAATAAAACAAAATATAATACTGAACTCAAAGACACTCATACCAAAATAGAGGACAGTGAATATCATGGTGGTGCAGGTGGAAGTGACATTCAAGCAGACCGAGGAAAAGGTGCTGCTTTGAAGAAAATTGAAGCAGATTGGAAAGGCTTTTGGATTTGTGGAAGAACATTTGTGCATACAACAGGCTATCCCGGGATATTAAGCCATTTTCAGATGGATGTAGAGCCATTGTTAGATGTTAATAATTTTAAAACGCTTTCATTTTTCCTTCATCGTCGTGGTGCCCTATTTTTCAAAGATTAAAAAAATATGTTTACTTCACCGCCGATCTTAAACTCCTGCCCCAAAGGTAAACATTTGTATAGATCTGGGTTAATATTTGGAAATATCTTTTAAATTACACCATTATTTAAAGCACCCGGCTTAGTGCGCCGTCTAAACGCTTTTCGTAATGAATTGCACTGTTTTCTTGTTTTCCATTGGTTTGTACTTACCTGTAATGCTTGTAGGGAATATAAATCCCGTCTATGATTTTGAAGTTGCTTGTGGGTTTATTTTTCTTTTAACCCTTCAGGCCTTTGGCATATTGACTGTTAAATTTCTTAAAGATGCTGTTATTATTAATAAACATATTATTTATCAAATATTAAAATTTGGAAAGCAAACATAAAAAGTTTTATAAATGGCTCACCTTACGTTTTACCGTCAAAACACTTGACTTTTTTCCATCAACTAAAATTACTTATAACGAAAAAAAACATGTATTATTAAACAAATGTATTATAAACATTGTAGCCACCTCACTTTTTTGACATTTTATTTATAAAAAATGTTAAAAATTCACAAAGTTTTTAATAAATAATAATATATTTTTTTTATTGCAGTCTTAAACGTTTGGTTTTATGGAGGATGGAGGTGTACATGTTAATTATTCTATGGTTAACTTCTTTATTTGAATATATAGCATGGTGTTTTCTCTTTCTAATACCGTTTAGTACATGTTTCTAACTATGACGTTTGGAAGACTTAACGATTTCTATGAGCTGTTCCGAAAAACGAATATATTAACTCGGGTTATATATAGCTGGTTGTTCCCAAAACCGAACAAATTAGCTTGAGGAGTTAAAATTTAGTTCACAAAAGATTTTTTCGCTATCAACACGTGTGGAGTTTCATTATTTTCTTTCGACATTCAGCTATATGTACGAAGATGTATATTCTATTTGCAATGTTTGACTTTGTTTTGCAACGTTGTGTGCTTGGAGCTTTTAGGTTTCAGGTTTGAGGTTTCGAGCTTTGAGCTTTTAGCTTTGTGTTTTGAGCTTTCAGCATTGTGCTTTGACTTTGAAGCTTTTCGCCGTGAGTTGTGAGCTTTAAGCTTTAAACTGGAACTATGTGATGTTCGAGACTTGCAAGCTATTTTATGATACGCTCAATTTCATATTTTTCTGTGATTGGCATCGATTAATTTATGCCTATGCTCCTTACAAATACTTATATTGAATTTCACTTTTGTTTTCGTGAGCCAATGCAAATCTTTGAAGTGGAATTGATGACATTAAAGCAGTTAATATAAACAATAAATGTCGGTCTTATCCAAGGGATTTGGCTCGGTTGGGAGAGCAGGTACTATCGGGTAGGAATGTTCAATCCCCGGTCAAAACATTTTTTAAATATCTTTCCTCTATTGTGGAATGGTTTTTTTTTTCTTCGGCCTTATTTTAAATTTCAATGTTCATCCTTTTCTTTCCAACCCTCGCCAAAGATGATCCTCTCTTTGGTTTCCTTTATCCATTCATCTACGAAAACACCAACCCCGAGATAATGTCATGCCCAGTTTATTCTATGTCTCACCCATGGAGAAATCAAAGTCCCACCAAGGTATGAATTCGTGTTAAAATAAAAACCCGGGCATAGAAACCAACAACCAAAAAACAATTCCTTTTTTTATTTACGTTGTCGTTTTCTTCCCGAGCGTGGTTTTTACGTAGATTTCGGACCACCGCATTGCAAATAACGTTATTCCATTGTTTCCGCGTTCAAAACAAAAGTTGCCAACTATTGTACCGGCGATATTATTTACTTCTGGTTTTGCACGCTACTTGCTATGTGGGAGGAAACAAGGGGAAAAGTTTTTAATAATTTCACGGTGTTCAGAAATTTTCACCATTTCCCAGAGGGACCACCCTAATATTATATTTTGAGTCAATAGTAGGATCAAGCTCTCTCTGTTTGTCGAGTGATGAAAAAACATGTGTGAGACCTGTAAACCGCTAGGTTGATATCCGTTACCCGCTAACTAAAAAAATATAAGATAGTAGCGCAAACCCCTGAAAAATCACAAGATGTTGTATTGTGGGATGTGTGAAAAACTTAAAGCATTTATGATATATTTGCCAACCAAAAAAAATATTTTCACCTAAAATTAATCAGAGAGACCACCAGAATCACAAATGAGCACCGTTAAAAAACTTTAAAAATTTTAAATTATTTTTGACAGATTTGTATCTGTCAAACATGTAAACAAAAGAAAAACACATTTTAAATAAAGGATTTCTAATTAATAAAATAATGTTGGAACCTACTTTGTCGCTTGTATATAAACTTAAAAATTCGTTGAACTTGAATAATTTTACGCATTACGCAGGAATATCATTACATCACCAACATTCCTATTTTTCTCAAATACATATTTTATTGTGACCCACTCCCTTGACCCTCTCTGCGGAATCTCTATTTAGATTTCGTTTTGAGACTGTAGGGTGTACATAATGTGCAAAATGTTCGGATGTTGAAGGTTGGAAAGCACCTGGCTATTTCACATCTGGTCAATAAACATAGCTTCACCCATTTCAAGCAAAATTTCGACCCCAGAGATCCGTTTCTGAGAAAATCTTTCACTCTGAAACGAGAATCAAAAATGCTTTACATGTCAAGTAATTTTGACTGAGTATAGCGAAGTCCTGTTTTAACTCGACCTCTTTGCATTTCGTCTCTATGCAAATTTGTTTTTACCTTTCGTTTCAATGTGGTGACCGTTTTAATTGTCCAATAAAGATTAATTTTTCAAATGTGAAATAACCCGTGTTTATTTTGACTCTTGTATTAGCATTTTTTCAATATACCGCAAGGCAGAACAGACGTTCTAGCACAGCATATTATGACAATAGGAATTGTGCTAAAACTTGTAATACTCCACTACATGTTAAGTAAATAGATCTGAATCATCAGGTACTTGCCAGATCGCATATAATCGATATAAGTAACGCCCTGGCAAAATACCACCATTCAAAATAGAAACGTTACTTCAAATGGCGAAAGTTTTGTTTAGTGATCTTATCTGATAAGCCAGGTATTTCCCCACTTTCATCTCTCCTCCTACTCTACTCTACTCCTCACAGCATAAACCATTTACAACACAGATCTACTGGCTCCGGACAGCAGCTGAGACTCTTGTACTGTATATTTACAAAACACATTCCATGACACTTGATCCCCGATAGTTAATCCCCCGGGATTTGATTCCCCGACAGGTGATCCCCGGATAGATGACCCCCCAACATTTGGTCCCCGACAGGCGATCGCCGGATAGTTGATCCCCCGACATTTGATCCCAGGATGGTTGATATATATGCGGGCGTCTTGAGTGGAAATTCGCTTTTGCGAACAATAATGCCATGTCCCTGAAAGAGTATGCAAAACAAGATGTCCCATCGATAACAAACGACAACATACTTATATGTGCAGTCAGCTTAGGGAAAATATGATATACCTATATACATTATATAACTAAGTATCTACTAAGTATAGGGGTATGCAGATAGGATAGAATAATTAATAAATATCTAAACATAATCGGGACACCAAAAAAAAAAAATCATTTTCTTCCCTCGCTGCTTCATTTGGCCTCACAACATTTCCCAAATCTTGCACCGGGCAGTTGGGACTCTAGTGCGGTAATAACATTAAATTATATATTCTTGTGGCGTATGACACAATATGAATAAAGCATCACATTACCTCGATTCTGAAATTGATGATACAGCACGTAGGTATTAAGAACGTGTTGTCGGTTTTCGTGTTTGATATTTTTAATGTTTGGTCCATATCAAAGGTGCGATTTTAGTATTCAGGTTTCGTTAGCGTTAAATAATGTTTGCATGTCGTGCCAATAAAAGCTTCCTTTGAATGTTCGGTTTATATACTAAATATATCGCGTATACGTAGATGCGCGATAAAAATACAAACCATTTTTGGACACTCCATAACTTATGACCGAAATAATGTTGCCTGTTGAAAACGGTTGCGTTGATTTAGAAATTCCAGAATGAATAGCTGCAATCATATGAAAGTTTCTGCTTTAACCCCTAGAGTATTTTTGTGAGATATTTCTCCCAGCCTGACACGGACTCGTAAAAGTCAAGCTATCTCATTTTGTATTACGGTGAAATATATGATTTAAAAAGTGTTAAAAGGAGAGAACACCACGTATTATATCTGCATTTGGCAGTTTACCATAGGCGCTTCCGAAAAATTTGGAATAATTCTATCATTCAATATTTTTTTTAAATATTGTTCAAGGTTTGAAAACAATACAAAAATAAATTGACAATAACTTTTGTAATACTTTTGTCGTTTAATAATATACGTTTTTTAGTTTCGTAAAAAGTGGTAATTACATTTTACACGATAAAAACCATCTTAAAACTTTATCTAAAATCGTCTTTCATCTGCTTTCAACAACATTACTTCATTTCGAAATACACTCAAACCCAGCGAATCTATTTGAAATTGAATGTCAAGGGGAATATTTGACTATTTTGTCCACGCTTGAGAGGTTAACAATTTTATTTTTGTAAAATTTTCTAATAAGACCATTGTTAAAATAATAAACATCGCTATGTTTGCATTTGGTCAATGAACTTGTAAAGACTTTAAAATAGTAAAAAAATCGGGGCAAATTAAAAATTATCTCGAATTCCTCTTCAAATATTCCGGGCAGTTAATAGCTCCCAGAGACACAGCTACCTGCAACCCAAACAATAATTTGTTTTATGACAAACAAACTGAAAAGAATGCGCATATAAAAGTGCAATATGCATCCACGAACATACTCCGGCCTATCCCTGTGGATCGTGGCGCACTGCGGTACAATTTGCCTCGCCCGGCCGATGAATTTATTAATGAGTTGGCCAGGTGAGACCTCTGCCCAATTCTGCGCTCCTGGAAGCTGTGTTAGCCTGTAAGATTAATCCGGGGATGATTTTGAATACGGGATTTAATGACAATCACAATGCTGTTTGTTTACTACACTACATTATTATAATAGATATAATATATATAATCTACCTTGCACGTGAATTTATTAATGGATGGTTAAGTAAGACGCACATCCTATTTTGCTCTCCTGGTAGCCATGAATTAAAATCATTATATATATATTTACATTCAATCTTGTTTCTGTGTTAATTATTTTTATAAATATTTGATTACGTAAATTGTGATATAATAATTGAAGGTTATACATAATATAGAAGCGCTATGCAAATTATCTAACTATTATTATTATTATTACCTATGCATTATATCCTCAGATTATAAATATTATAATCCAACATAGATACTAATTTCTTTTGTGCGTGATGATGTGATGTATAATGTTTTGAAAACCCGTTGATAAATATTTTTTTTATTGAAAATAGTTGTGTGAACACAGGTGATTATTTTCATTTAATTATAAATAAACCTTTGGTCTCTAAAATTATTGTTAATTTTTTTTTAAATTGTGGTTTAAATAAAGTTTATTATTTTTGTTAAATAATTTGATCTTTTTTTTATTCAAAAAGTATTAAATACATTTTTTAAATTATAATCTGTCTTAAAATGAATTTTGTTTAATCAACTATTTTCGCTTTGTCCTGGTTAGTGCCTAATAGACCCAAACCCTATGCAGTTGATTTTCTCGTGCCGCTTTAATATGGGGCAAAATCTGGCCAGCTAATATTGTTGCTTTTGAAAATTCCAATTTCCTACGGGTCGGAAAACAGACGTTTTGGCAATGGCCGGGGGAATTTAATTAAGGAAACTTGAAATTTCTTCCGGCGCAGACTTAATTAATGTCGGTTAAAGTTTGACGGCCAACCGGATGTTTATGTATAATTTGGGAGTATAATAGGTGTCAAAGTCGATCGGAAACGTCGAGACAAGTTGGCGACTCTTGTAACACTATTTATTTACTATTATTTTAGTAATTTATAATTTTTTTATAAAGCTTTAATTGGGTGTCTAACAGCCTTACTAATAAAAAAATCACTTCACAACCGTTAAACGGTGTTTTTGTTACACATTGAATAAGGACTGTAAAAGTTTTGATTCAAGTCGGTGCTACTATAAAAAAAATTATAACTCTATTTTTGTTTTTATTAAAGAGAATAAAATTGAAGTAGCAGCTTTCTTGCAAACTTTTTAAATAAGAAGACTGTGTTTTTTTAAATTTTGATTTGTCTGAAATTTTTCGACGTTTTGATCAAAAGATCATGTGTGAGGTAAGCTTATTTTTTCAAATTTTTTCGTGTTTGAAATTAAAATATTGCACTTTTTAAATATGAAAGTATGTTACAAATACAAAAATTACCTTTTGAAAATGTTTGTTATTTCAAGATCATCAAAATAAATAAATATATAGAACATTCCTTGGGTAAATTCCAAAATTCGATGAGAAATAATTATTATTTCAAGTTTATACAACAGATTCCTCCTTCTTTAGATAAGCAATGTATAAGTATATCTCATGTATCTGGATAAGCAATGTATATGACTGTTAATGTGTAGTTATTATTTTATTAGTTATTATTTTAGATCTATTTGAATTTCGATTATGTTTTCGTCAGTGAATGAATACAAATCTTGGAATTGGAAATTAATCCACTTTCCGACATTTGATCGAGCTGAAACTCAGCAAATAGACTCGATGTCGATGACGATGCTTTCTATTAATAGTGGCACTCAATTATACACACGCGGACATATATGCATATCTCTGAAATTGGATGTCATTACAGCAGTTAATATACCAAATAAATGTCGGTCTTCACCAATAGATAATAATTCAGCTCAGTCGTTACCGTGGTTTACTCCAGTCTCTAGGGAGGAAGGTTCAATCCTCTGGCAAACAATTAATTTTTCAGTTTTAATAGATATTTTTTTTTATAAAAAGTTTCCACGGGTTACTCTGTTACTCTGTTTACTTACTCTGTTAGCCTCACCCTGGGGAGGCAAAACGAAAAAAAAGCATTTTTTTAATTCATCTATTATTAAAAATGGTTCCATGATAACTCAACACAGTGACAATTCAACACAATTTTAAAAAGTGATATAAAGTCATTAGAAACGATGAATTTTTTTTTTAACCTAACCTACTTAACCCAGTTAATAAAGTTTTTGTTTCATCACTTTCCATGACTTAATATAACTTTGTAAAGTTGTGTTGAATTATCATTGTGATGATTTATCCGGTCACCATTATTATAAAACTGCTTAGAGTTAAAAAACGTTGTAATTATAAAACATACTTGTTTTCAATATGGAATAAAGAGCACTTAATTTATTTGTTTAAAATGCTTGATTTTTTTAGATTTTCAGCAATTACCGTTTTGTACGTAATATTTTAACTCCTTACTTTAATTCCGTTTCATTCGCAGCCCTCGCTCGATTGTAGTCGAAAAGATGAAACAACGCAGTTAAACTATGAGTGTTATTATTATTAGAAATATTGTTATCTTAAGAGCAGCAAAACTATCAAATGGTGGGTTCTGGCTTCATAAAATTAGCACTGTTTTGATCTTTCTAGATTTTATAAAGCCTATACGCCTAAAAAATCGAATTATACTTGTAAATATTGAATTAAATGAAATTAAATTAATGCGAGTATGTTTTGCGTGAACCACGCATTACGTGTATAAAGTAATGATTTTTACTCCTTTCCTAAGTGCAGCCGATCCGCCAAAAAGTATAAACTCACTTCAGAGATAACGCTGATAATAGCGATGACACTAACGAGGCTGAGTGTTATTTTCGCTCAGCGTAACGCATAATGTCAACTAACTAATAATATTTAATTATTGAAGACAATATTAGCGATTTCTAAACGAAAATCTGAAAAGGATACGGTCACATCTAGGACTCGAACCCAGGACCCTTGTCTTTCCGGGACACAAGGAAAGACAAGGTTCCTGGGTTCGAGTCCTAGATGTGACCGTATCCTTTTCTGATTTTTCTGTTTCAGATTTTCGTTTAGAATTCACTAATATTGTCTTCAATAATTAAGTATTACAATTTGAGGTTTTACTCAATAAAGTTATTCCGAAAAATAAAAATAATAATATTTAGTTAACATTATGCGTTCCGCTGAGCGAAAATTACACTCAGCCTCGTTAGTGTCATCGTTATTGTTCGTTTGGTTTATTGTTGTTTGTAAGATTATAGTATGTATGTAAGTGTTTTATTTATTATGTACCTTCGCTAGCAATATTATCAGCTCCGTTTACTCCAAATGAATAAAATAACTCCATGTACTTATACCACCTACTACCTACTTATTAATCGAAATGTAATAACATTATTTTTATTTTACTACTATTCTTAAATTAATGTTCTTCTTCTTCTTCTTCCTAGCACTATCCCAACTCATTGCCTAGGTGGGCTGTTGGGGTCGGCTCTTCTCGTTCTCAGGTTATAGCTTCTTCGGTTCTGAGTGTCGCTTTCATCTAGGCCGTTTCTTTGTAGGATTTTGGAGCATTGGGTCATCCAGGAGTTCTTTGGTCTACCTCTGGATGACTGTCTTTGAAGCTCTATAGACATTGCCTGCTTCACTGTGTGGTCTGGTGGTCTCCGTCTTATGTGCCCATACCATCTTAACTTAAATCTTATCTTAATTTAAATTAATGTTAAATGTAAATAAATATATTCTTAAATTACATTTACTGTGTATCTAATTTAGTAACTGCTATTTTAGTCTATTTTCATTATCTATACTTTTGTTATCATGCTATTATATACATTTTGTTTATTTCTTACTTTATAAATAAAAACTTTCTTTTTTTTTCATTACCCAATATAATATATTGTAATGGCACTACTCCCCAACTCAAACACGAGAAACGTTTTTCTCTATTGAATTGGGTAGTTACGTTAAAAAGAAAACATTTTTATTGTAATTAGTTTGTTCAGTATAACATATTTATGTTTTTTATATAAAAGAAATATATTTTTAAATAAATAAAAATAAATTATTTATAAAAAAATGTTAGCCCTAATGCGGTGTTCTTCTGCGAAAGGGAAAAAACCTTTAAGTCGATTAAGAAGTTTTCTCAATACTTTTTTTCATAAATAATGCGAAGGTTGTGCTGTATTGTTGGGGATATATTTTTGTGAAACTTTTTGCTGTAATTTTGTTGGTATATTTCTTGTTTGGGACAATTCGTGGAACTGGAGATTGTATCACGATTATTTTCTATCACGTACAGAGTTTATCGGACGTTTTGTAAAGTTTGGAATTTGGTAAATAATTCAATTGTGACAGCTGGACTGACCATTCAGAGTTTTAATCGAACTCCATTTGTCCAGATACGTACAAGGGAATTTACTAAATCAGAGTTTTATAAATCACGGATTTTAAAAAGAAATTCTCCCTCTCTATTTTTGTATTGTGTTTTATAAATTCTAAATATTTGGAAAATGAAATGTGAGCTTTTTTTCCTTTCAAATCCAGGATATGAGAGCTGTCACTCATACTCAATAAATATGTTTGAATTTGATCCACCTGTGAAAAGCATAAATTAGATTATGGATTAATTCAAACATTTCACACGTTCATTTTCCAACAAAACGACGTACTATATAGTCAACTCTAAATATATATAATAATAATGTATTTGCATCACTAACTACTCGAACGCTTATCACAACGAAATTTTCTAAGACTTTCGGCCTTAAATTTCTTGGTTCAACTCTTCACATTTTTAGCTCATATAATTTCTATTTCGAGCTATAAAGCTTTGAGAAATCAAATTAACATTTGAAAACAAAACAATGCGTTGTTTGTTTCATGATTTTAAAAAATAACTTATCACAATGCCGTTTCTCCGCAAGGATAGTCAGAGAAGTTAGATCGTCTTGCAATCGTTGCTTCATTTACATTATTACATCCTTACATACTTCTTTAGTATGTAGGGATGTAATATAGACAGTCCTGATTTAATTAACCTCTTTGAATTTAATTTACCTACGAGAGATACTCGTTCCAAAATACTGTTTAATTGTAACGATACCAGGATTGGGCATTTCAAACTCTCGCTTGTACCTAGATAACATGAAGTTAGTAATAGATTATTGTATCTCCAAATTTTATATCATTCTAGAGCTTGTATTAATTTCGTACTTTCTGTCGTCATTCTACGATCAAATGCCACAGTAAATTGTTTATATATATATTTTTTAATATTTATAGTGTTTGATTATGCTTATACTGTGACATGCAATTACTGTACGGTTTATTTATTCCGGGGAAATTAAATAAATAAATCAATATTATGCATGATTCCATATTTTTCAATTAATGTTCTCGAACTCGAGGAAGCCGGGTAGTAAAGGGTATCCCCTTTCTAAAATGTGAAAGCAAAATACACACTGAAAATAATTGAATTATTTCACTTTATTTGTGCTTTTATTATCACTGAATCCAACTGTTTTAATTTGATATAAATTTAATTCTGGCTTTTAGCCCTGATTGTCTGGAATCTGCTTCAACCCGGCTGCGAATGTGCTCCTGGTAGAATTTATTGAATCAACCCAGATATGCATCTCCTGTTTCTCATAAAGGTCAGATACGGATCGAGGTCGTGCGTGAGGACTAGGCGACTGAATGTTCAATGTTTATTGCTCAAACCCTCTGCTTCATGCTACCCGGATACAAATTTAATTACTCGGCCGTGTTGATTGAAAAACAAAGCTTTAAGGAAACATGTTTTATAAAATGTTTTCACAGATCAATAAATTTATTTTTGAGCAGTCGGGGCGTCGTCACTGTAAAAAGTTTGGTTTAAAAATCATGTTGTAACGCTATTATTTAGGCCAATATTAATTATGACACATTGGTCGCTATTATAACGTTATTAGGATAACTAACATAAAGGATTGTTAGATATTGAATGAAAGATAGATAAAGTTAACGACATTTATTTTAAAAACAAATAAAAACATGAGACTCGCAATTGGCATGGTTAACATATTCTCAAGGATGTGTGCTGCGAACGTAGATCGTAAGCACGGTAGGAATTAATGGTAGCAAATTACAGTTAAATTTGTGACAAATATATACAAAGATTATTGTCTGACCTGATTCACAGATGGGCGCCATACATCTCTTAGTAAAGAACTGTAAAATTTGTTAAGATTAACATGATGACCAGCGATTACTGCAATCTAGCTAATTCAGACATCAAAATCTCACGTAAAGTTTGTCGTCTGGAGCAGTTGCTCGAACCCTTCCCGTTGACCCGACTCCGCTCCAAGGCTGCCGTTTGGTACGTCTTTTCCGTAAAGTTTTGTCGTCTGGCTCCCTGCGATCCACCATCGAGCGAGAGTCCCATAGAGGAAAGCGGTCTTCGGATAGAGTTGTCTAAAACATTCCATAACAGTACCGGGGCAAAAGTGAACTGCTACAGTGTAAGGATTTAATAAAATAAGATAGCCAACAATGGATATATGAAATATTCGACAGTTCTACCCCTATAAACAAACAGATTCTTGACAGGCCTCTTAACAGACATCAGGTTGGTATGCTTTCCTTTTTCTACCGGTATTACAATAGAAGATGCTCTGAGGAACTAGAGTCGGGAAACACGCCGAACGTGCGCCCAACATATCTAAACGGCTGACATTTATTACATGAGAACGGGTCGCTTCTACGACTCGTTCTTAACTTCAACAGCTCGGCTGTGGAACAATTTTCCGACCTTTGTGTTTCCTCCCTCCTACAACGTGGTCACAAAAAGACCCTCCACACAGCATCCTCAAAGATGACACAGGTACTGAAGGAAATTATTTTCCTGTGTAATGTAAAAAAAATTCTAAAATATATTGATGAAAAATTATATTTCAAATAAATTTTGTATTACTAGTACTGTATAAAACCAAAATTTCCTCTGATCTATTAATTTTTTTTTAGTTAAGATACTTGAATACTTACCAACTCAATAATAAACACGACGATTTCACATTTTAATAATAATTTTTATTTAACCATTAAAACGGCTACCGTTTGAAAAAGGAACCTTAACGTAACAATCAAATTTACAGATAGATAAAATGCCAAATTGTCACGTTCACACAGGACTTCGCTGCGCTCAGCCAATAATTTTCGCTGATAATATGTTTCATTACCTTCAGTATTTTTATGAAGAAAATAATCAATTGTCACACAAAAACGGAAAATAATCAATGTCCACGGTAAAAAATGGGGTTTAAATAAGAAAATATTCAAAATCACACTCGTGTTCAGGAATTACCAGATAAATAACCAGAGGTGGTTAAGAGTAACGGCTGTTCGGCTTTTTTGTACAAAACTTTAATTTGGTTTGATGCCAAAATACTCTATTATATAAAATATATAATATTATATAAAATCTATATAAAATTTTATATTACGTATGAAAAAGGCCTCGCAGCCGTTACTCCGATTTTTTGGGCATGTCAAAAGTCAGAATAATAGTAGAAGACTACTTATTTATTACAAGATACATGAATGTGAATGAAGCAAAGAAGTGTGTAATAAAACATAGTTGTTTGTTGTTTCGCTCTCTCGATCTCTACCTCTCCGTATGGTTACTCAGTCAGTTTTAGTTTGCTACTGTAAGATGAGGATGTAATGTACCTAATAGCAAATTAAAATGTAAAAATCGCGGAAAATATTATTATAATTGTAGGATTTTTGAAGCTGAAAGTATTGGCTTTCAAAATAATAATATTGTACATTTTCTTTGTTATATAATAAAAAAAATTCTTGATAAAATAGAGAAATTTACCTGTCTAATGTTTAGTTAGTAAATAATGCCAACTTGGAAATGTAAAAATCGCAGAAACTTCGAAAATCATCGAAATCTGACTTTGTATGGATCTCAAAACAAAAAAATACACATTTCAAATATAAAATTGAACACATAAATAATAATACTTTCTTGTAAAAAAATAGAAAAGAGATTATATGTAGCTACTTTATCGCTTGTCAGAATTCTTAAATTAAATTCAAACAAATCCGAGTTCATTCACCAGAGTTACGCAGACAGACAATCGAAATGAGTGTGTTTGGTGGCAATATTATATCAATGAAAAGTAATGCCGCAATTATTGAAGAAATAATATTATTTGTTTTATTACGACATCCAAAACCCATTTTAGAGTATTGATTTTATGTCACATTGTCATTCGCCGTTTTCAAATCAAATCCCCCACTTGGAACATCCTGGAAAACGCGTTTGTTTGCGAATCTCGCCTGATTTTGATGGCATAATAGGTTTTTATCATCAACATAACGGTGCTATTGTTGTGCCGATGCCACGTGGAATTTTGTCGGCGTTTTTAGCATATATATTGGTAAATTACACGCGTTTTCTCGCTGGGCTTTTCTGTCACATCACTTCCACGCGAGCCTTGGATGGCGCCCTTATCTGGCCTTTCATGTTATATTCATGTCACCTGGCGGTACCGGCACTTTTAAGGGATGGCGTCATCAACCCGGCTCAAATGATTTATTTTATAGAATTTCTTTTCACTCGATTTTTATTATTTCTAAATGACGGCCTCCGTGGTTCAGGAAGCAAGGCTCTCGACTAGCAAGCTCTAGGTCGCGGGTTAAAATCTCAACGTGAGCGAGTAAATTTTATTTGATGAATTTTTGTTATTTAACAATTTACTCATTTAAAATAATAAATAGTATATTTGCGGCACGTTCTAGAGTGGAGGATACTCTCAGTATCACCCTGGTGTAAGACCACCATTCGGAAATTGAAAAGTTGCTTGAAATGGCTTTGTTCGTGTTTGGTGACCAGATCTGAATAGCCAGGTACTTCCCCACCTTCCTCCTCCCCATCTCCTTCCCCTCCCCTCTACCTTCAGCCTTTCAAAATATCCCAATTGAGGATGCCATAGTCTCACTGTCTCCAGACCGTTGGGAGCAGTTGAGATTCTTGTGCAATTTTACATTTGAAAAAAATGCCATTTTCAAAACTACGGCTACATTTATTATGTATAGCCATCGATTAATTTTGTTTTAATGTGTAATATATGGCTGGTGAAAAAGATAATAAAAATTAGTGGAAAATATTTTAATCATCACCTAATGGATTTACAATATATCTGACTTTATAAAAATGTTATATTATTATTTTTTTGTCTCTTAAATATCTACAATATCCATGTATTATCTACGTAATGTTTTAAATTTAACTTAAATGTTTACATATCGACAATTATTTTTTTTAATATTGTTGGTTACGTGTTTATTCGCGGGATTTGTGAGAATGCGACTTTTTGTTAAACTTTTTCCTCTTTACGTACAAAAAAATACCAATAGGATTTCATGACAAATATGTTGCCAAGATCACATGAATATTACCTGAGAAATTTCAATTCACTTTCTTAGTTTTGCAGAATACAGAAATTTCTTCAAATGTATCTTTGCGACACCTAGCTAATATTTTCCGTTGAAATTGAAATTGTTAAATAAATTCAGATTAATAGGTATCTATGTCTTACATATAAAATGAATATTTCTTTGTTGTCCCTTAAGACTTAGCACGCACTGCAATTAATCGCAGTGGTTTTGGAATAGCTGAAAACGCCAAACCGCGTACGAATACACACTTGCCGCTGGGGTTTTTACTTAATTCTATTTCAGTACCACCATGTGAAATTGTGGATTTCATGATATTACCTGGTGAATGGTAGAAAAGACACGAATCAAATAATTAATTGGTAAAATGAGGCGTAGGTACGTGGTGAACGAAGAAAGAGGTGTGAGAACAATGTGTGACTTGGAAGTGAATGGATAAAGAAGTCGTGAACGCCCGACGAAGAAGTGGCACGATCAAATGAAACAAATACTTATTATAATGCAATAATAAAAATTTCACTTATAAAATGCACCCAGGTAATTAAAACTTCAGTAGCTTGGTTTAAAATATATTTTCTTATTCTTAATATTTGGCGGTGTTGGTTTTATCAATTTGTAACTTGGTGTGACCCCCGTTATACGTTTTTCATGCAAATCGAAAAAATGATTCCAGGAGCACACGAAATGGCAGTAAAAATTTTTTTTTTCAATCAATTCATCACAATTCTACTTTAGTTTGTTTGCTAAATATATTTTTACGTTTTGAAAATACGTAGTTTAAGATTTAAACGTACGTCAACTCCATCTTTAACACATTTCTTGTACAAATACAATAAAAAACACTCCAAAAATATAACCGACTAAAATATAAACAAAATGTACTTAAACTTCATACTGCATTGGCATAAAAGCAATTCATCTATCTAGCTCCTTCTTCTAAATCTTCAACCTTCTTCCTGATTACTTAAAAGCCGAAACCCAACTCCATACTTTCAAAACACAAATACCTCTCTAGATCCTTACATCTGCAATACATTTCAATTATAACACCCCTACATTCTACACTCTAACCACTTAATCTCCCTTCATACATCTCTCATATTCCTTTTCAAATTTTCTTTATCAAAATTTCAATCTGTAAACATCACTCGCCATAACATAGGGGCATCCCTAGCATGGCGGGTGAAGTTACACTAAAAAGTATCCACTATTTTTTGTAAATGAATTAAAAAAAACCCAAGAAAGTTCATAAACTACTTGGAGATATTTCAAATCGGTTTTGAAGGATTTTCTCATTTTGTAAATTTTTGTCTCGACCCCGTTTTACTTATTTGGTCTTAACTGCAATATTTTTTTACCAGGAATGCATGAAATAGCAGGGACTTCAATTACTTATTTTAAGAGAATATTTTTTTTCGTGTATAATAAGATTTTTTTACGGCGTCGCTTCGTTGTTCCTACTCCCGTACTTTATTTTACAAATTGAAGTAATTCAATACCAGGAGCAAATTTTGGACCTTTATTTAACTATTTTTTTCTTGTCAATTTAAATAATTGCTACATAAAATGACAGATGTCTAAGGCCAGTTCCGCACTGCTGCGCTAAAATGCTCGATCACAATACTCGATGCACCAAAGGCCGGAGCACGCCGGCAAGGCTCCATAATAATAACCATTATTACGGGCTATTGTCATTGCCACGACTCGACCAGCTCCCCTACCACGTACTAAATATGTGCTCCTGGTAATACGCACCCTGCGAATATTAAATTTACATATATATTTTACATGCAAATCCCATTTCATATTTATGAACCAGGTATATGTAGTCGTTGGGGTGGTTGATTTATTCACGAACTGCCCTGACCCGCTTATTATTTATGTTTAAACGGGGTTTCATTAGATTATGTAAGTTATTATTTATAAGGGTTAAGTTTAAAGTTGGCGTAAAAGTTTTTCAACTTAATCATTAAAATTTATATTCATAAACAAGTGGCACGTTAGCCTAAAAACTTAAGGGGTAATAAATACAAAGTGTGTTCGTTCGGAAATTCATTTTATTACGCAAGTTATATTTATATCACATCAAAAAATGGTTTTGAAAACGCTTATCTGCTACTCAATAGTCACGACTGCCTTGTCGTGTCAGTGGGACAATGTCATCCCCAATTAGGGCATGTTGTGAGTATGAAAAGAGTGATGAGTTGAACATACTGGAAATACCTAGTTATTCAGATCTGGTCAGTGGTCACCAAGAGTGACTATAACATTGGAACACTATTTCAAGCAGTTTCGATTCTGAATGGTGGTCTTTCACTAGGGCGATACTGAGAGTATCCAATTTTATGTCAGCCAATAAATTGTAACACTTTACTTATTACGTTTATCCAAAAATGTACATTTATCGGATTTAAAAAGCATTAAAAAGTCTCAAACTGTAAGCTTTTTCTACTTGAAATTTGCACAACCTGAATTTGAATTTAAAAAAGCACAACTCTTATTACTACTCCCCAAGTCCATCGTAAGCTGTGAAGCTTCATAATATCTATTAACCGCCCTACAATAATATTGTACGTTAAATTGCTTGTTATGGATTTTTTATTAACCGCTCAAGAAAAAATAATAATAATAATAATAACAAATAAATTGACAATTTGTGTTTTGAGCCCACGTAGAAACTACCTACCTATCACAATCTGTATATATACTCGTGTAAAGAAGAGTTTCTGTGGCGGGCGGATAGGCGGCGTGGCTTTGGTTTTTTTAATACAATACTACAGTTTTATTCCGATATTGATGAAATTTTGCACACTTGACCATAAAAACAAGAGGAAGGTCAAATTAAATTTCTAAAAACTTTTTGTTAATCCCATGCAATGACAGAGATTTCAGCCAGCTCTTAATATTTCAAAATAAATCATAAATCATATTCTTAAAGATGTTATACCAATAATTTACTATTCATGGTAAATTTCTATTTTATGGACGGCAAATTTCGTTCAGGATCCTATCAAAACATAGCTTGCAAGTCACCGTAGGGTCTAGTTTGATGAAAGGGTCCCTTCCCTTCTGAACCTAAGTAGCACTTGCTTCTTCTGACATTTGCGGCACCTACAATTTGACACGTTCAATAAAATGTCAAGAGGTTTAACCCCACTCAAAAATTTGTAATTTTTCATCCACAAACGTTTTTTATGAACTTATACTTCCCCAATACGTTAAAGTCACATCTCTGGTGGAGTATTATTATCTTTACACAAAGAATATTGTGTGTATATATAATAATAATATAATAATAATAGTGTGTATATATTGTGTGTGTGTGTATATATATCTCAAACTTTTATCGAAAATATACAAATTGTGAGTTTGAAGTTGACCTCATGTCAGTATTATAACTTTATTTTCAGGTAAGACTATCATAGCAGAAAACCTGAAAGTTGTATAAAAAACTATCGAACAGTGAGCTCCGGCGTCGTGAAATTCGCACATATTTTTCTATCTGCCCAACCCACTGTTTTCAACTCACTTTACTTTACCATCATTAGCTGTGGAACTTTGAAATACCCATATACTGACAAAAATTCATCATTAGTTTATTTTATTGTTTTTTTATTACAATCATGCGAAAACTGTATTACTACCAACTGTCTTTAATTATTCTTATAATATTTTGTAATTCCTGATAATGTTTATTCTTTATATTTCTTTGTCGTTTATAAATATATTGTATAGGTGCAAATATTGAATCAACGACTAGAATTAATGGAACAATATTGGTCTAATATTGTAAATAATTGTTGTTTATGCCAAATGTATAAATGACTGTTTGTTTCCTAAATAAAAAATAAAAAAGACGCCTTGTTGTTTGTTCCATATTTTTTTCAATTCTATCATTTTCAAAAACAGGAAAATTTTACAATTATTTGTTGATCTTAAAATCTTAAATAAAAATGTAAATATTCGTTTGTTCCAAATCGCAAATCTCCAAAAGTTCTTCGCCGACTGCTTTGAAATTTAGACCCAACATTGCATTCGAATATGCTTTTTTGAAAAACAGCGCCGTCTGTTGGACAAATATGCTTTTTTTAAATAGCGCCGTCTGTTGGACGTAAAAACAACACGCGCTATTGTTTTTCTATCTGCACAGACAGACTGAGCCACAGCAACGCTTGCGGGGTACAGCTATTATGCTAATATAAATATTAATTTAGTGCCGTTATTCCATAAAAGATCTAAGAAAAAAAAAAGTACATTTCGTTCAAAATATCTTCTTTTTACTAACATTTCTAACATAGGGATAGGAATATTATTTGTTCATGATAAAAAAACGCTTCATTTTTGCGTAGGTTCGTAGTTACTGTAATCCCCTATTAAAAAGTTCATGACATTCAAAGTACTTCAAGATTTCTTTCAATCAAACTGATTGCTCAGTTTTGTAAGATTTTTTTAAAATACAATCTTTATGTAGAAAAAAACTGAACAAACATACTTAAATTAAAAAAAATGCAAACAATCTTATTGCTTTTGTAATAGGTCTAGCTAACAATAATAGGAAAAAAAATTGCGCAAAGTTATTTTCTTCACAGGCCAGATGAGATCGAATACGTTTCCATATAGTCCCGAAACCTCAAACATATTTTTTTACAACATGTACCGTGAGTATTTGATACGTTGTTTAGGTACCACCGATATATAATTTCAAAAAAAAAAAAAAAAATGTATCATAACGCGAATATGCAAATTGCATTTAATGTTCATCCCATCAAGAATATTGATTGTTTCAATTTTGTTTTGGATTTGTTGGAAACAGTTTTAATTTACTTGAATATATTAGTTGAATATAATATAATCTTTTCTTGAATATATTAGTTGAATATAATATAATGTCATTTTGGAATCGAATGGAACAAAGTGCCTGGGTTACAATTTTACCTATTCATTAAATTTTTGTTTTACTGTGTATACTTAAATTGTATTTTAACTCTAAATATATGTAGCAGGGTGGTGATACTCTCAGTATTACCCTGTTGTAAGACCACCATTCAGAAATTAAAAAAGTTGCTTGAAATGGCTTCGGCCGTGTTTGGTGACCAGATTTGAATAGCCAGGTACTCCCTCACCTTCCTCTTGACAATCTTCTTCCTCACTCCGCTACCTTCAGCCTCAAAACATACTACAATTGGGAATGCCATAGTGTCACTAGCTCCAGATGGTTGGGAGGAGTTGGGAATCACAGTTGGTACGGTTTCACATAAAAAAGCAATATTTAAATGTTAATACTAATTTAATTAGTAATAATCAATAATACTAATTTCGGTTGTGTGTCTGTCCTGTGTAACTCTAGTTCAATGAACATTGGATCTCGGATTTGCTTTGAATTTAATTGTTATCATCAATTGGAACTGATTGTGTGAAGCATTTAATTTAATATTTTAACAAATAAATATTTTAATTACATTTTAAAAATGCCTTTATATTTTTATCACCACTTACAAAATATTATTTATCTCCAAAATATTATGTATCTACAAAATATTATGCATCTCCAAAATATTATGTATCTCCAAAATATTGGGTATCTTCAAAATATTACGGATCTACAAGATATTATTTATCTCCAAAATATTATGTATCTCCAAAATATTATGTAGCTCCAAAATATTATGGTCCTACCCACTCATCGGCTGACTTAAGTCCTCCATCACAACACATTCAACATTTTCCGCTTCCTGTGGTAGTACCTAATAGGAGTTTATCAAATGCTGTCTGGTTTTTCGTTACCCGGAATGTTCGACTGTTTTAAAAATATATAAAATAAAGGGTACCGATTTTTTCGGATTCACTTTCCGAACACGAGAAGTGCTTGCAATAACTCGACTATCCTTACAGAGTTCTCGTCACTTACTAGTACTACCTACTACTATACTGGTACTAGCTTATCTCTGCAATATGTGCGTTTTGTTCAGTGCACCTCGCCTGGAGATATCGATATAGATGCAGACAGATTTCTTTGCAGAATCCCGTCGCCGAATCAGGCTGATCCCTGTCTCGCGCTGTGTCGGGAATATGTCACTTGATACATTATTATTCTAGCTGGTACGGCTGCAGGCTATTGGCCAGGTGTTGTCAATGTTTGTACGTGATTCTGATTAATCACACATTTAATTATTATTATAAGTCTAGACAAACTACTATCAAATTATATCTACTTCTTAGTAAATTGAAAAGCTTCTTTTTTAACCCTTCAGATGCATTATGCTGATGTGATCTTTATGTCCCTATGGTGTTTGTACCGATATACACGGTATCCGAAAACAAGTAACAAGCTGAGTTACTGACGATTCTTTATTACATAGAACTAAAAAAGATTCATTTTTTCATTTAACTTTTTTTATATTTGGGCTTGAGAAACTCTCAGAGCCGGGTCCACACAATCTGTCTACAGTTCGACACATTTTTAAAGACAATGCACAGCTTATATTAAACCCGTGGCAACCATTCTTTTTCAAATTTGAAATTTAAAAAAAATCCAACTTCTGACTCAAATCAAAAAAGTGTAATGTTTATTCACTATTTTGGTTTATTTTATTTTTTATTTTACTTTCTTCTCCTCTTTTCTTCTTATCAAGAGAGAGGTTATCTTTAAAAAATAATAACCGCCACAGATAAGTAATTTAGGTATAATTTAAAATAAAAAATAAATAAAAACTTCTAGGCGTTCTAGTTAATATCTTCTGCCAACCTTTTTATTTAAAAAAGATAATTAATTTAGATTTGGTATTTCAGCCTTCAATCCAAACAAAATTTAGTAGTTTCTAATTGGACTCAGAATTCAGTATATATTTATTCAGACTGTACTATCCACTCTTTCAAAAATACAAAAGGAGACGAACGAATAAAACATTCAAAAGCATTAATTAGGTAATTCATTCCGCAGACGTCAGCCATTAAATTCTTATCAAAAATCTTGAGACTCATTCAATACTTAACTTTTGGAAGTACGCCATATTTTCCAATGTCAAATTAAGGTCAATCAATTAGGGGCGCCATCTTGTACGATCTGGAAAATGAGAAATGTCTCAAGATTCGTAATCTAATTAAAATACAAGTTGATGTTTCGTGAAAATGAGATTTTTTTTTAAATAATCCGTTTTCAGTTTAAGGGTCTAAAATTTGGTTCCATGATAACTCAACACAGTGACAATTCAACACACTTTTAAAAAGTGATATAAAGTCATTAGAAATGATGAAAAAAAAAATTAAACCTAACCTAAGCTACTTAACCCAGTTAATAAAAATTTTGTTTCATCACTTTCCATGACTTTATATAACTTTTTCAAGATGTGATGAATTATCATTTAGATGATTTATCCGGTCACCCTAAAATTTGGATCAATTATAAAAATTAAAAATCTTAATTTACTTACTTTAACCATAATTTCGACCTGTCATTATTTGGACAAAAAAATAATTCAAACTTTTATCTCCGGTCACTGTTTTTTTTTTCAAAATTTCCTTAATCAAAAACGAACAATTTTTTTTCCACATGGCATCTCTGGTCACTCATCAAAGAAACTGCTCAACCCCTTATCCTGACTCTAAATATCATTACTTAATGATTTTTTTATGTTTTTAGTTGAAAAAAAACTTCATAAATGTCATCGTAGACCAATATTACATATTGCATACATTGTTTACTTGAAATAATGTCAGAAATCACTGGTTAAAGTAAGTCAAAAACGTCTTTTAACAACCTGTATAGGTACCCGCATCAAGCGTGCTTAACTCGAATATATTAATATATAACTATGTTTTCCTTTCTTCAAATTACTCCCACACCTATGTTTACAAACATACAACTTACAACTTAAAAAAATAATTAGTATTCATCAAATGCAACATAAATATTTATTGAAATGACTTTGCAGTATTTCTCTGAATTCTGTCAAATCATCAAAAAACGGTTGTGGATCTGTCTATGAGTGATATTACCTCTGATTCAATAAACTCGGATTTTCTTTAAATTTAAAAGTAATTCAGTATCGAAACTTACTGATTATATCAAAATTAAATCAAGCGATAAATTACCACCTCTAATATTTGATGTCATTAAAAATTGGAACCGATGTTTCAAACTTCATGTATGCGATAAAGCACCTAGCTGTAAATTAGTACATTTTCATTTCTATTTTTATAAAATATCCCGTGATTTTTCACGGTTCCGCGCTTGTCTTTTTAATAATTATTCTTAAAGGTTGGGTTGTTTCAAACTCTCTTTACATTTAACGACCATCAAATTGTTGTCAATCTGCGACATTACGTGACATTTGAACGGTCTCCGTTAAATGCTGATACTCAGTCCATCTTAGGTTTTGGTTAAATTATGATCAGTCGACAAGCAATAACACCATGACCATCATGCTTTACAGCTTTCCAAAATTGATCTAAAGCTGAATCGAGCCGAGGATCAACAAGAACAAAACAAAACTTTAAAAAAAATCACAGTTGATTTTCGATTTCATGGTTATACATTGTAACGAGAATTTAAAACCCAAACTAACCTTTGAAAATCATAAAATAAATATTTTTGTACGTGTGCAATATTGCTTAAGGCCTGCAATAGTTGCATGTCGGTGACCTTAATCCCGGCAAAATGCCGTCTGCTGAGAAAAACGAGAACAATGCAAAGTTCAAAGGTAGTTTCCACTGTAGCCTGTTCACGTACAGTCCTCACACACACTCGCTCACCTCTTCGCTATTCTGCGCTCCTCGTAACGGGTGCTCGGTTATACAAGGAAAACACGAAACTGGTAAGGTTTTCTTCAAGTTTTGTGTCATTTTGCATCATTTCTTGGAAATTACGTTATCTGAGCTTTCTTTGTTCAATGTTATTAAAATACTGAAGTTTGTCGTTACCCGTCTCAGGGCAGACATTGTCTAATGAGGCGGGGAACGTTTGTATTATGATGCATAATTTTGTTCTTGATAAAAGTTGTGAAGATGTCAGTTCTGTTTCACATTCAACGGTCATTTTTGTTAAACATTTTTGTGAGTCCGTGTTTGGTCTACAATCATTAGACCATCTGCATGAGACAAATTTAATTGTTATTTATTTATTTTCGCCCGAGCGAAAAGCTTGACACATATTTTATATGAAGTTTCCAACACGCAACAATACAAATCTAAATTCAAACAAAAAACACGCAAAAAGAAAACCACAAAAACTTAAACAATATTGTGGAAATAGCAAAAAATAATCGAAAATAAATTATTTAAATATTTGAATGATAAATCTAACTATTTCCACCAAATCCACAGAACATTCTCAATGATACCTTTATAGCCAGATAAATGGTGAAATTTATACCGGATACTTCTGTTATATCCATCGATCAACATCGATGAACAAAACATGCAATTTAAAATGATGTTGTGGCGTGATGCGTGGCTTCGGATATTTGTCCATGATCGTATTCTGCATTGTACAATGTGCATGCCCATCTTAAACCAACCTAACCCAAAATCGCTCTTTTTACTTATTTCCCCATTTGGCCGATCCCCACAAGGATTATGTTCGCGCAATATATAGGGGATTGTTAGGTATGCATCCACAGGCTTAATGGACAAGTGTAATGTCAATACAAAATCCTGCAAATGTCCTACCTACCCTTTTACCCATCCCAAAATGTCACCATGATAAAAATATTGTTGCGACACATGTAAAATCTGACAAGTGGTGTCAGTTGCTTATCAGAGTTCGGAGTGATAATTAATATCAGACAGGGCGATTATACGTATATTTTGTGAAGTGAAATCAACAAATACTCCTGGAGACGTGTGATAGTCATCAACGGGTGAGTCCATCTTTCCTGCTTTCCAATCTGGGCTTATCTTGTGCTCCAGAAGCCCAGATTTATACCTTTGATTATTGCACTGTCCATCGGGTTTGTCGGATGCATAAATCGTCCCATAACCTATCATTCGGAGTAGTTTGGGACTGGTCCTTTGGGCGTGTGGCATATCACACCACCTCTAAAATATATAGTGGAGTCGCAGCTTCGCGACACCATTTTTGGTTCTTTCGAGCCGGATTACCAACGGGGTATTTAAAATTAACATATTTAAAGTTATAAATAAATATTATTTCCTCTTTATACTTTGTTAATTTGTATGTACTAGGTTGCATTTGTAATTATTGTTGTGTTTAAATTCCTACATACAATTAATCATGGCGACTAGCGATAGTACTCAGGATATTAAAATCAAGTTAGTAGAATCGAAGATTAATTTGATGCATAATCGTGTTAATGAATTATACGAGAAAGCGAAAAGTATTGCGGACAGGGAGACGAGAAGTTCGGAGGATTTTCTTAAACAAACGGTTAATATAGCTACATATTATGCACAATTTAACACATTTTGTGATGAATTTCATACACTTCAGTTGAAAAAGGATTCAAATTACAATATGAATTTCGATTTATGGAGTAAATTCGAAAATAAGTACTGTTTTGTAGTTTCTATACGCGAAAGCATTATAGCAAAGCAAGATTCATCACGTGATCGACAGAAGTTAAATAATTTACCATTAATTAAGCTCCCACCGATCGAGATGCCATCGTTCGATGGTAATCAAGAGAATTGGTCGATATTTTATGAAGCTTTTAAATTAAACATTCACTCAAATGAAAATTTGAATACGTCGCAGAAGATGCAATATCTGATAGGGAAACTCCAAGGAAAGGCGTTATCAGTTTTTGCGGGAATACTTCCGAACGAACAAAATTATTTTTTAATTTGGGAAGCTCTCGAAAAGAAATATCAGGACAAACGCGTGCTAGGTACCTTTTATCTGAACAATATTTTGAATTTAAAATTATTGGCACCTAGTAACCCAAATGAGTTAAATAATTTTATCGAACGGTTTGCGTCTTCCATAGCTGCACTCAAGGAATTAGGTATTGATGACCTAACCGATTTTATAATATTACATATTGCACTGAAAAAATTAGATATACAGTTGGTGCAAAATTTCGAAATGTCTATACGGGAGAAAGCTATACCTACATATACCGATTTAATAGAATACATTCGGTCGCATGTCAAAATCCTAGAACGAACTGGGCAAAATGATAATAAAGTTGTTAATAATAAAAACAAAGTTACGCATTCATTCGCTGTGGTCGAACCGAAGTCAAGTAATAATAATCGTAACAGGTGCCGGAAATGTAATCATTCTGATCATGTTGAATTGTTTAAATGTGAACAATTTAACGAATTAAGACCAAATGCTCGCTTTCAGTTTGTGAAATTAAATAATTTATGTGTAAACTGCTTAAGCGATAAACATAAAACTGTGAAATGTCCATCTAAATCGGATTGTAGAATTTGTAAAAAACGACATCACACCGCTCTGCATTTTGAGAGCACGGTGAATACTGAAAGTCAATCGAAAAACGAAGCCATTACATTAATAGCGCGTAATCATAAACATCATAATAATTTTTCTGCGGGTAATATAGCTACGAATGTACTACTGTCAACCGCGCAGTTATTTGCTTATGACAATAAAAATAATCAAGTAACCGTAAGGTGTTTAATTGATTGCGCCTCGCAACAAAATTTAATCAGTTTAAACACTTGTAATGAATTAAATCTTAAAATAATTCCTTTAAATAATTCAGTAGTTAAAAGTGTTGGTTCAGTAGAGACACCAATATTGGGACACGTTGCGTTAAAAATTAAATCCCGCGTTTCAGAAGATACTTATAAAATTAGTCTATTAGTTGTCGATAAAATAACTGATAAGCTTCCTACACAACATGTTGACACAAAGTCATGTGAGCATTTAGTGGGTTTAAACTTAGCGGATGAATCCTGGAACGTTCCATCCGATGTTGATATCTTATTAGGTGCACAGTTATTTCCATATATTCTGCTGGGGAATAAGGTTTTATCTAAACATAATACGAATGCACCACCGGCTATACAGACAGTATTCGGGTATATTGTAATGGGTGAAATACCTACGTGTACGCCGGAGGTTTCGTGGACGTTCGGCCCCATAACCAATGTAGATTTATATAATGCGTTATCCAAGTTTTGGACGATGGAAGACATGCCTATTAAGTCGTTGATGAGTGCTGAAGATGCAGAATGTGAGAAAATGTACCTCGAGTCAGTCCAACGGGATGAATCAGGAAGGTATATTGTATCTTTACCGTTTAAGATAGATCCTAATAATTTAGGTGATTCGCGCCGTGTCGCGCAGCGTCGATATGAATATTTAGAACGGAAATTTAATACTTCGCCAGAATTGCATTGCAGTTATAATGAAGTAGTTTCTGAATATCTGGAAAAGGGATATATGAGGGTTGAAGTTCCGTCTTCATCTAATATTGATGAGGGATATTTCATTCCTCATCACGCAGTAATTCGTAAAGATAAATCAACAACTAAAACTCGTGTTGTATTAGATGCAAGTACAAAGACCAGTTCAGGGTTGTCACTTAATGATACTTTGTATACAGGTCCAAATTTGCAATCTAATTTATTTACACTTTTAATTAAATTTCGCTTATTCGCTGTAGCATTAACCGCAGATGTTAAGCAAATGTATCTACGTATAATGGTAACGGAAAGCCATCGTAAATATCAAAAAATTCTTTATAGATTTCACGAAGATGAACAAATTGGAGTTTATCAATTTAATTCACTCGCGTTTGGTTTGAACTGTTCACCATTTCTAGCAATGCGAACTATACGGCAGCTAGCGAGCGATGAAAGAAATCGTTATCCGAAAGCGGCGGAAGTTGCAATTAATGATTTATATATGGACGATTTTGTATATTCTGTAAATACTATAAGTGAAGGCATCACTTTGGCTACAGATTTAATGGCGATGTTCAAGTGTGGAGGATTTGAATTAGTCAAATGGTCGAGTAATTCTCCTCATTTACTGGCCCAATTACCAGAGTCGCACCGCGCGACAATGGATTTTTCGGATAAATGTAGCATTTTAGGATTAAAATGGGATCCGATATCTGATTGTTTTCGATTTATGATATGTCCGACGGAGGAAAAAACTATATGTAAAAGATCAATTCTTTCCACAATAGCTCGTTTATTCGATGTATTAGGTTTGGTTGCTCCGGTAATTTTATATGCCAAATTACTTTTACAAGAGCTGTGGTTAGAGAAAGTAGGATGGGACGAGGAACTACCCCAAAGTATTGTTAATAGATATGTCAAATTCAAGGAAGAATTACCGATGCTTTCTAATTTAAATTTACCTCGATATTTGGGAGTAAAGGAGGACTGCACGATAAATATTATCGCCTTCGCAGATGCGAGTATGAAAGCATACGGTTGTGTAATATATCTTCATGTCACGGATAAGGGTGGCAACACTACAATGAATTTGATATGTTCTAAATCCAAGGTGGCCCCTCTGAAAACAGTGTCGCTCGCTCGATTGGAATTATGCGCTGCGCTTATTTTATCTAGACTCGTTAGATCTATTATAGATACTTATAGAAATCGCGTTTTGATAAACGATATATTTGCTTTTTCAGATTCAAAAATAGCACTTTCTTGGATTCACTCGTCCCCTCACCGGTGGCAAACTTTTGTAGCTAATCGAGTTAGTGAAATTCAGGAAAATTTACCCGCGAAACATTTTTATCACATAGATGGCGTTACCAATCCTAGTGATTGTTTATCACGAGGACTACTGCCTGCTCAGCTGGTCGATCATTCTCTTTGGTGGCACGGTCCGCCCTGGGCTGCGAACCCAGTATCCGAGTGGCCTGTCGAAAGATTTTCCCCCTCACGAGAGGAGGAGAATGCTTTGGAATTGAAAAAATCGCATACATTTACAATAACGTCAATAGAGGAAAATTCTCCGATATATAATCTCGCTTTAAAAATTTCCTCATGGCCAAAACTGCTGAGAATTGTGGTATATATTTTACGATTTATGCGAAAGTTATCACGCTCAACAGTTATAAATTCCACGGAATTAAACATTGCTGAAATGAATGTATTAAAAGCTTTACAGAATAGGTATTTTAGTGCCGATATACAATTAATACAGAGGGATAAATTATGCTCACCTTCAATCCGAAAACTAAACCCGTTCCTAGATCATAATGGCTTGTTACGTATAGGTGGTAGATTAACAAACGCGAATATACCTTTTGAAAACAAACATCCAGTACTTCTGCCAAGACAGGATCATATTGTCGATATAATTATAGACTTTCACCATCGTGTGAATTGTCATACTGGTGCACATCTCCTTATGTCAATAATTAGACAGCGTTATTGGATCTTATCGGGGAGAAATCTAATACGCAAAAGAGTACATGCTTGTAATTTCTGTTTTAAAACTGCACCTTCTAATATTATACCGCTAATGGCAGATTTACCTACAGCTAGAGTTCAGGAAGCAAAGGCATTTACACATACGGGTGTAGATTTTGCCGGACCAATAAATATAACCCTTTCTAGGCGTCGTGGGGTAAAAAGTCGAAAAGCATATATATGTCTATTTATTTGTTTAACAACGAAGGCTATACATATGGAAGTGGTATCAGATCTAAGCACGGACAATTTTTTAAACGCATTTAAGCGTTTTCTATCCAGACGCGGACCGGTTTCGTGTATGTACAGTGACAATGCGACAAATTTCATAGGCGCAAAGAATTGTCTGGATGACTTATATAATTTTTTAGAGGCAAATTCAACTAAAGAAGTTCTTCGCAATGATTTTAACATTCGGAGAATTGAATGGAAGACGATTCCACCCCGCGCTCCTCACTTTGGAGGATTATGGGAGTCAAATATTAAATGCATTAAATCGCATCTGTATAGGGTTGTGGGTACTCAACTTTTATGTTATGAAGAGCTTCTCACAGTTCTGACACAAATAGAGGCTGTACTTAATTCACGGCCATTATGTTTATTAAGCAGTTCTCATTATCCAGAAGCTCTTACTCCGGCTCATTTTCTGATGTCGACCCCGATTCAGCATCTACCTGCTTATGATTTGACTAATGAACGCATTAGTCTACTGAAAAGGAAAGAGCTTTTGGACCACCTCGTTCAATCTTATTGGAAGAAGTGGCATATAGAGTATCTTCACTCTCTGCAGATGAGAAAAAAATGGAATAGTCCCGCGAATAACATTCTAGTAGGTACCATAGTATTGGTGCATCAAGAGGATGCGCCTCCACTTTATTGGCCGGTGGGCGTTGTTGAGGAAGTGTTCCCTGGTAAAGACGGAGTGGTTCGTGTCGCACGCGTAAGGACCCCTTCCGGGAACTTTAAACGACCAGTCGTAAAATTGTGTCCTTTGCCTACACAATAATTATTATTTCTTTATTTCATTATTTTATAAATTTTCGTTTTAACTTTGCAATATTAATAGCGTATTGATAAGAATATTTATATTTCATCTTACTTCGTTTTACATTTAATTCTTTACTTTATTTGAAAGTACTTAAAATTTCGGAAGGTACTTTCAACGCCGGGAGAATGTTCGCGCAATATATAGGGGATTGTTAGGTATGCATCCACAGGCTTAATGGACAAGTGTAATGTCAATACAAAATCCTGCAAATGTCCTACCTACCCTTTTACCCATCCCAAAATGTCACCATGATAAAAATATTGTTGCGACACATGTAAAATCTGACAAGTGGTGTCAGTTGCTTATCAGAGTTCGGAGTGATAATTAATATCAGACAGGGCGATTATACGTATATTTTGTGAAGTGAAATCAACAAATACTCCTGGAGACGTGTGATAGTCATCAACGGGTGAGTCCATCTTTCCTGCTTTCCAATCTGGGCTTATCTTGTGCTCCAGAAGCCCAGATTTATACCTTTGATTATTGCACTGTCCATCGGGTTTGTCGGATGCATAAATCGTCCCATAACCTATCATTCGGAGTAGTTTGGGACTGGTCCTTTGGGCGTGTGGCATATCACACCACCTCTAAAATATATAGTGGAGTCGCAGCTTCGCGACACCAGATTAATTTAGATACTAAGAGGTGCTAAGCATCATGCAATCGTGAATATATCGATATCGCCACGCAAAAACTTGCAATTATATTTTGATTGTATTTTACGTTTGCACCTATTATACCAGTCACATACACGTACCTTGCGCCGTATTCTCTGATGTGCTCTTTAGTGCTGTTTCCACGTGGGTATATATTACAATGAGGATTGTTACTTGTTACTGTTTGCAGACGTCGCATGTTACTTTTTGTTCGATTTACATTGTCTAGCACGGTTCTGAATACAGCAGGATTGATTTCTTCTCGGAGATTCACAAATCTTTTCTCTCAGTCTCAAAGTATATTTTCTGTTCTCCAAAGAGGACTTTAAATTGTTTGTTTATTCCATTGTAGACGATACCAATTATTTGGTACCGCGAAAAATAAAGTTAATATTAAAGATAGCGTTAAATTTAAGGGTTTGATAAAATCATTCTTTGATTTGGGGTTGTTTTAGTAGATTTATGTTCCTTTTGCCGAATTACAATTAATTATAAAACAATATTAAAGTATAATAAAGCTTGTACAAATATAAAAATAACAAAATGATGAAACTAGCGTCTATAGAAGAGGAACATTAAAAAATGAAAAGCAGTGAAAACTAATTGTATGAATTATCTTTGTTAACAATATTGATTATACTCTGTAAATTGATTAATTTAATAAAATATATATTATATTAAAACAAAAAAGTTTATTACACTCTTTTTTAATGATAAACTAATCTTTATAAGACAATGTTTTGTATGCATAGCACACAGGATAACAAATTATTATAAGAATAATTAGTCGCCTGAAATATCCATACAAATTTAAAATAGAATCCATAAATGTCATTAAAAAATAATAATATTTGACTCAAAATATTTCACCAACAAATTTAGATATAATATGTCTCGACGCCATCAAGTTGGAAATTTAGCACTAACAAAGCCTTTCGAACAAAAATAAAGTTGGTTGTTTACAGATGAAAAAATATAGTAAACAGTAATTATTGATTGGAGTACTGGTACATATTGAATTATTTGGCGGGTTGGGAATAAGCCGACGTAGCTCAGTGGTCCAGAGCACCTGACCGGACATCAGAAGGTGCGGGTTCGATTCCCGTCGGCGGCATTTATTTTTACTCGGGAGATATTTTCAATTTTGTGAATATTTCAGGCGACTAATTATTGCTTATAATAATTTATTTATTACACGTCCATCTTCTAATGAATGTATTTTTAAAGTGCATATTTAATAAGAAAGAATTTTTTGTTTTGTATTCGAGTTGAATATGTATTTTATGTAGCAGCATTGCTGTCAAGCGAAATTTTATTTTCCACTTAAATACCAGTTTCCGTAAATTACAATTGTTTAGCATTGAGTTTCCGGAAACACTTGGAAATCTGCTGGATGACATAACTGCCTACATGTTATTATTTCTGTTAGCAGGTTTATCCCCTTGAAATATGGGTTAAACTTTTTTTTTAAATGCATTACATCAGCGTAATTTATTCATAGCTAACAATTACGTTGAAACATTTACTGTAGTATAAACATGAATTATTTTAACATTTAGATTACCTTTTAAAATTCAGGTATTTTTCTCTCAAATATTATGATCCGTTTTCTGAGTCGCCCTCGCGTCGTTCGCGAATAAATTTCAATAATAAACCGAGAAATTTATTAAATTTAAATTTTCACTAGCGATGTGCAAATTTTTTATATTTTCCGATAATCCATTCTCAGTTCTTTCACGAAACGAATTAAAAGTTCGTAATTTTATTGAATTTTTAATGTCCTGGGATCAAAGGTTGTATAATAGGTTGATTGCGGATGCATGTAGTTTGACTTATTGCAATGTTTTTTATGTAAGTTGGGTTTTTATATCTAGGCCAAACGGTTGTGTGAATTACTGAAGAGATAAGCCAGTAAAAGTATGTTGTGGACGTTACTTTGGTCCGAAGTAAGGTAATTTTTTTCTTACTTCGAGTGAAATTGATGATACATTAAAAATATGTATTTTAGAAACAAACAGTACCTGCATAAAATGAGTGGTAAATAATTTAAATTGTTTTAATAATTATTACAAGGATCGGTACCAACTACATGTCTCTATGAGTAATTATTTGAGGTACTCAAATACAAATACAAACTGTAATAATATATATAAAAATTTATGTGGTGTATAGGTTATATATGTATGTGTATGGAACGTGTGTGTATACCTTTATATCTGAATTTTGTCATGTAATGGAGAGTTGTTAGTGCGCATTGATTAAGTTACGATTTCTTAAATTATGGTAGGGATTCAAAATATATATCGACAAATTATCTTAATATTTTTAAATATCGAAATATTTTCTTGAACAGACAACACACTTACTACAGATCAAACTTCTCGCTAATACTCTTTGTTTTTATCATTATTATAAAAGATATATTCGATATTCTCGTCTTAATAATTGCTTACTATATTCAAATTACAAAGCCCGGGTGGCAAAGTAATTGGAATTAGCTCTATACCTACGATTATTTTTCGGTTCTGAAAATTATTCTAAAATCATCTACCTAGCTACTGGTGAAATAATCCAGCAAATGAATTGATTCAGTTCGGTGATACGAATTAATCAATTCTGATTTTATCCAAAATCTTAATTATTTTACCGAATCATTGAACGAATTAATTAAATAATTTGCCGTCTTGAATCAAACTGGTGTAAATGATTTCGTAACATGCAAAGTTATACAAGAATTATTCTTATTTGCCACTAACGGTTTACTGATGACTACGAGCCGGTCCATTATTATTGATATGGTTTGTTGTTCTGAAATGATTAATGCTTGGGGATGTGAATCTTGTGAAAATGAATTTGAATGATCTTAGCAGGGGCTTAATTGAGGTATTCGATATATGGAGGTCAATAGAGTGGTCACAGTTGTTTGTAACGATTAATGACGATGTCGTCATAGTAGTTGATGTGCATTACGATGGAATGCATGGAGGTCCCGTCACGGTGAGATGTGAATCCGTGGTCTATGATCACGACGATGAAGGTGGTGTCTCGACACCGCGTCGGCGTAGACCGGACTTGCAGGTGGTGTTCACCACTGGTGAAGACCATCCATTCCTGGTACTCCGCGTGAAGTAAGCCAAAAGTACGGTGGACCTGGTTGGCTGATGATTGTGAGCTAGAACCGCGGGCGAAGCTGGATACGCTTGTAGGTATCTGGCGACCGTGCGTTGGTGGAGTGGCCGCCCGTCGTCAGTTGCAGCTGGGGACTTGAAAGATTGACCGCTAGATACCGCGATGTGGTATTTATATAGTGGTCACACTCGCCTAGTAAAGTCTAAAACCTTTCAGGTCATATGTAGGAATGCTGGCGGCTTCGTTATAATTATAGATAGGTACTACGCTGCTCTGGAAGATCTCGGGCGCTCGATGTACTTTCACCGTCTTACTCGTAGGTTTCTTGTTTTCTTTTCTCTAGTAAAATCAAATACGTAAATTATATTTATTCTCCTAAGCTTCTTGTAACCATGCGTGACATCTGTCACAGACAGATGATCTATTTAGAGAAAAAGGTATGAACATATTATAAAAAAAAATTAAAACTAGTGAAACAAAAAACAGATTGACTGACAATGGGTTTATCAAAGCTTGACATTCCTTTCGGAAGGCTGTATGGCTGTCACGTATCATTTTAAATACAATACGGGTAGGTACTTGTCTACCTTCCTCTCCCTCCCCTCTCCGCTTCAATAGACTTCCCAAAATTGCTGTCAAACTTGATGTGAAACCGGATATGAGCGCATCAGCAGAATGCTGCCTGCTCATTACATAATAATAATAATAATAAAATATCCAAATTAGGGATGCCATAGTCTCACTCGCTCCTTTAAACAGAGAATCTTGTGTGGTATTAAAAATGTAACTGGTATCACCCTCCTCAATTTATAAAGATTTCTATGTAACATTTACCTTCAGGGATGGCAAAGGAAATCATGGCACCATGGAGTGACTCAAATACTTGATCAATAATGCTTCAGGTTCTTGAAATTGGTTAAAATAACAGTATGAATGTGAATCAAGCAAGAAAAATGTACCACCCTATCTACCTACCCTTCACTTGAGCAAAGACTTGCGCAAGTCTACTTGAGCCGTGTGTAGGACGAATATTGTACAAGTTTTCTGTCTTGCACAAGAGACATAAAATTTTTAATTTTCATTCTGTATACTTGCGCAAACAACGTTTCGGCCTTTCGTGCGAATTCAAATTCAATTTTTATTTTTATTTGGTACAATATTTTTTACATTTTAAGTTTTCCAGTAATGTTGGCCTCACTGGGTGGCTTGCCCGTGCTGATGCCTTCATTTTATAATATGAAAATATAATCTACATAATACATTTAAAGAGAAAATAATACATTTAAAATTAAAAATACATAATAATATATTTAAAATTAAAAAATAATACATTGAAAATAATCTTGTGTGTTTGTGAGTGATGTGTGTTTATATTGGTTTTGTGTGTTACGTGTAGGTTTTATTTTTATTGTATGCTATGACATTTTGGTAATATTGTCTTTTTTGTTCTTTAATCCATTTTGTAATTTTGTGTGTGAATTTATTTTTATTTTCCTCAATTTTAATTTCAAGTTTTACACTGTTGAAAGCTTTTATAGCATGGTATTGGTAGTGTCTTTGTCCAAAGCTTGAATTTACTGTCGGAGTTTTTATGTTTTCTTTGTACGCTTGTCTAACTGGTCTGTTAGTGTTATTTTGTGTATGTTGAAATTTATTTTTTTTTGCCAAAAATGTAGTTTAGTAGTGTTTTAACGTATAATTGGCGTATATCCAGTACGTCACAGCTGTTGAATATTTGGTCTGTATCAGTCAGTCTATGTTTTTTTAGTATTACCTTTAAGATCGTTTTCTGTGCGGTTTCTATGTAATTGATAGCCGAGTTTGTTGCTCCTCCCCGAGCATTAATTCCAATATTATTGATTGGCAAAGTGCAAAATATATTGTTTTCAATTGATTTATTTTAAATATGTTATTAAATTTATGTGTGTAATATTTTCTTTTTTCGACCAGTTTTTAGGCCAGTACATTGTTTTATGCCGTTTTGGCCTTTTTAATAGCGGAACATTAGTACAATGACAAAATTGATGGCACCGCACAGCATCACCAACATCTTACTTTGTTCGCCAGAACTAACACCACACAAGAATACTAAGATCTGTGGACAAAAAGAATCCTTGCGCTAGTCTTTAGCTCGATATTTGAGGTGTATGGCCGGCCTATTTTTTTTCTAAAGCAATAAATTAATTAAGTTATCTGTATCCTTTTAAGGTAATTGGTAAAATAATATAAGTGGATTCCATCCTGCTACTAGCGGGGGTTTTATAATAATTTTCAAAATTACAATTTTAATTTGAACTTTGTTGTGATTATCCTCTGTGTTTTATAATATTATTATATTTTGTTGTCGATAACTGACCCTTATTTATGTAAATAAAATAGCGGTGTATATAAAGTATTTTATTTTCATGCTTCCTGTACCCCACGACGCTTTTATGTGGCTCAGTTTATCTGTGAGAGAAACAATAGCGCGTGTTGCTTTTACGTCCAACAGATGGCGCTTAAAAATAATCCATGTTTTTCCTGTAACAGGTGACATCTATATAATATAGGTATATAAAAACACACGCGTATACGAATGCATTGAATTTTCGGACATTTAAAAAATATATATATAAGTTTTTATTCTAGATAAAAGAAAATTACATTTTCACTTATTTAACTTTTTTATTAATATAAGATTTTGAAAAAACGAACACTTTTATTTAAATATAAAAGATAATTAAAATCACGCTACAAAGTAATTTAGCAATAATTAAAGAACTGATTTTGTACGTAAGCGCTTCAGCACACGTATGAATATAAATAATGGTAATATGTCCGGGTATAATAAATCGATATTATTTATTACGAGAGTTTTAAGGGAAGCATATTCCCCAAGATAAATCTCTCCACGAGGATGCCGAGAATTTAATAAAAGTTGTATCTGAATAATATATATCCCGAACCGCTTTGCATGTTCTGAGCGTAGGTAATAATGAAAAATATTCGTCAAAAACATATTAAATTGTTGTTATATTGATGTCCCGATTTTCAGTAAGAATTCGCGTTAATATCAGTATCTTGTTCCCCGTAAGACTTGCTTTTAATATTATCGTGGATGGGTAAATATAAGAAATAGGATTATTTATTTGTTTTCATGGTTATGGTTTTAATTATTTGTACATTTTTATTTGCGAAAAATGTGACCCCAATAAAATAAGCGGTTAAGATCCTCGATTGGTAAACTGGATGTCGTGGTCTCGAATACTGGCGTGAGCAAGTTAATTTTATTTCTATAAATAATTGCGACACGTTCCCGAGTGAAATATATTTTCAGTGTGGTCCTAGTGAATGAATCACTCACAATTGAAAAGTTGCATGAAATGGCGATATCAGTGTTTAGTGACCAGATATGAAAAACCTTCATCTTCTGAATCTCCTTTCACTCCCCACTACTTGCCATAGTACAAATAGACTCTTGTGCGGTATTCACATAATTACTCTGTATTTTGAGCTATTTTTGAGTGAAGTTCATATTCAACTTTTGTTCGCATTATGTTCCGACATATGTACCTAGTAAACAATAGATCAATGCGAAAGCATTAATAATAAATAATAAATGCAAATACATATGTATAAATAAATAAATATAATAATAATATATATACAAACAAATATATGTGCATATCAATGTATATACCTACAAATAAATATAAATTATACAGGGTTTTCCAATAAGAGGTGTTATTTTGATATTCTATCGTAAAATATCAATGGTTTCGTTGCTTGTGTGGCACGTAGCGACTTGTTGAATGTAAACGTTGTCCAGATCAATACCATCAAATTCCGGCCATAAAAAATCATTAATCATCTCTCGATAGCGCAATCCATTCGCCGTAACTGTTGCTCCAGCCTCATTTTCGAAAAAGTAAGGTTCAATGACTCCGCCGGACCATAATCCGCACCAAACAGTCACACGTTGAGGATAGAGAGGCTTTTCAACAATAACTCTTGGGTTTTCCGAGCCCAAGATGCGACAATTTTGCTTGTTGACGAAGCCATCGAGGTGGAAATGGGCCTTATAACTCAAGATGATTTGCATTTGATTCACTCAAGTGAATTTTAATAATTTCAATGCGTTGTTGAAGCGTGTATCGTTCCATTTTTATTAATGGCGTAGTTTCTACTTGTCAAATGTCAAAAAATGACAGCTTCAAAAGTAACATCTACCGAAATAGCTGGCTATTCAAAATAACACCTCTTATTGGAAAACCCTGTAGTTCCCTACATTTCTTATTCAGAATTCTCACCCGCTAACCTGTTACGGAAATAAATTGGGGAACATAAACACTGACATGTTTCTGTATTGGGTTTGTAAAATGATACGTTCTTATTGCACTGATACGTATTATGTTTATGTATGCACTGAGATGTTATTTATATACAATGTTTTTTTCAATTTTCGACACGTATTATGTTTATTAAAGCCCTACATGGGTTCAATAAATAAATAGATTAATTTAATTAAAATAAATCAACAATATCATTTTGCAACTAATTTTTAAAAATTAACATCACTAAACACAATATTAACGAATCTCAAACGAAATACTTGAAACATAAATACAGATAACGATTCAATCGCATCTAAGAATTGAACCCAGAACCTCTTACTTGCCGGGGAAGTGCTCTGACCACTGAGCTAATTCGACCATATCAACTTTCCGTCATTCTTAAATGTATCATGTGCTATCAGTCTTTTTTATTAACTCTTTCACGTTCTCGTTTCATATCTTTCATTGAGAGTCATTAATATTGTCTTCAGTGATTAAATATTACAATTTGAGGTTATACTCATTACGTCATTCCACTACAAAAATATTATTATGTTTGGATCATTGGTCAGGATACCAATATAAGCAGCTTCCTTACAATGGAGGAGCGTTCTATCTGTTCTATAATAATCACAATTTATGTTGTTATAAACGTTGGCAGTCGGTACAGGTGCATCATAACATACCCAATATACTTATAACCAGAAATAACTTACAGCATTGGCGGAGTCAGACTAACGGGCTTTTTACCCGATGCTTTAACGTCAAATTTCCATATGTGTCGTCTTTTCATATGGATTTGAGATAAAAAGAACGTGTTCTATTTTGGTACTGATTTACGAACAGTTTAAGATGGCGGACATTATTTGACGCCTGTCATTGTTTTACGTAACTAGTATTAAAAGGTTGCATTTTTATTTCATTTTATACTATTTAAAATATTAATAAAAAAACTATAATGCACGTTTATTACTGATTGTGAACGTGTATGGCTTTTCGGTATTTTTGATGATTTATTGGCGGCAACAGCAATGGCAAATGACAGATGCTTTCATGTGATGTCTTTCGTCATGGTTATGCTCAAGGTGTTTCATTTTCTGAAGATTTAGTACCTTCCTGTATCTCATTTCTTCTCTATTGACAACTGTCCGTATGCAATCGTATATAAAAATAAAGATCGTTCATAGAAAAGATTTTTCATTTGGGTTCTGATATAGTTTCCATGATTCCATGATTCCATGTCAACACAGTGACAATTCAACACACTTTTAAAAAGTGATATAAAGTCATTAGAAACGATGAAAAAAAATAATTTTAACCTAACCTAACCTAACCTACTTAACCCAGTTAATAAAGTTTTTGTTTCATCACTTTCCATGACTTTATATAACTTTTTAAAGATGTGATGAATTATCATTGTGATTATTTATCCGGTCACCAGTTTCCATATGGGTTACTGTATGAAAAAATCATTTGTGTAAACGCCTAATACACTGGCTTTGCGGTCCATGTAACAACATATATATTATTTGTCGTAAAACAATCACGGCGGTATTACTATTCTTTGATTATATATTTTATACCTAGTGTTTTTTCTGGTTTATTTCTTCTTTCAAATTTTCTCTTTCTTCAAATCTTACCGAATCCTGGATTGTCACATATTTTTTCTTCTACTGGGAGATAAAAAAATCCATAACACTACAATGAGCCGGGTAACTCTTGAATGATATTTTATAGAAAAATTGTAACACTATCGAGTAGCCCCCCTTATGTCTTATATCTATAATTTATTTAGGGTGTCTTTTTCGCAATTTTCTTTATTTCCTTTTATTTATGCTTATCGCCTGATAATTTTATATATCGACGACTTATAGGGGAATAATCAACCACTTAATCTTTGTTTTGCCTTTGAAGAAATGATTTCAGGCATGATCTCTTAACTAATAATTTTATTCAATTTCCTCTTGCTTAACGCGATTCTACCAAAGGAAAAATGTTGCTACTCTTTTTAATTTACTGATTCGTTTGCCAATTACTCCTACATGCCTGTAATAACGATTTATAAATACTCCAAAAAGAAAATGACAAAAATAAGTTATTTCATGAGAAATTTTCATCATAAAATTCTTCAGCACGTGTAAGGAATACTTCTCTATAAATAATCCCTTGGAGAGAACAGATTATTTGAGCTTCTACTTTCTTACGAGAAATTGATAAGGGAGCAGCCAATACAAAGCATTTCTGTACAAATTACAAATCCCTAGTCATTGAAACGCCAGGATTAAGTAAAAATAAACTAGGAAATTCGAGATACGAGAGAAAAGCAAAAATAGGTTTTATGAAATATGCTCGCAATTGCAAGATTTTACACAGTAACGAGTTATAATTTACTAGCGACCCGCAAAAAATCATGGAATATTTATGTTAGTAATTACGCTATTTTGAAATAAGAAAAATCGCGAAACCTGACTTACTTTTGTCAACATTAACCCTTTAAGATTTCAATTTAAAAAAAACTTATTAAATGCCATTTTATTATATTCATTTGAAATGTTCCCTCTTTCAACGACAACTTCCACGAATGTTCCTGAGAATATTCAATCATAACACAAAGGCTTCAGTCGGGATCACAACTTAATTCCACGTAACCAAATATAACACCATTTACATTACCAACAGTATAATTTAGAAGAAAAAGAGTTTTAGGTGGTATTAAATATTTTGAAACAGAATGAAATAACTAATACGCAGCCATACATATTGCAAACACTTAAACTAAGAAGAAATACACATACCAAACACTTAAAGTAAAACATGTGAACATCTTAGCACATGTTCTAGTGAGGTGTTCACGAAATACTAATATACCAAATGCTTTAACTAAATACACACACCAAACACTTAAAGTAAAACATGTGAACACCTCAGCACAGGTTCTAGTGAGGTGTTCACGAAATACTAATATACCAAATGCTTTAACTAAATACACACACCAAACACTTAAAGTAAAACATGCGAACACCTCAGCACAGGTTCTAGTGAGGTGTTCACGAAATACTAACACATAATATACCAAACGCTCAAACTAAATACACACGCCAAACACTTAAAGTAAAACATGCGAACTCCTCAGTACAGGTTCTACTAGAACAATACCCATCATTTTCAGAATCTTTCCTCTTGGCCACAATCAAAATCAATGTCAATCACCGTCTACAACGAAATTCAAAAAATTTCCATATTCCTTTCCAAAGAATGAACTAACCTTCTCCCTATCTCTTGTGAAAATTCGTCGACCAAAGAACATCCACTGTAGTGGCAAGATTCCGTACATATTTAGCAATAGCCCCCAGAACTGTACAAAATTTCTGGAATCTATTGTTTTAACCTGTTTATTTGTTGTTTTGTCATACTTACCCCTTTATTAATAAAAATGTTTTAAATTTTACACAACTGATGTAAACCTTTTACCATAAGTAATTGTTGTACACTTAGACACAAAAAAATTATACCGTTATTGGACGGTTGGTATTTATTATTTCACTGAATAGATAAAATAAATATCAAATTACTATAAATATTCGTCTTTATAGAACCACTAAAGTAAGATAACGGTTGCACATTGAAATGCCCCCAGCCTTACGAGTATTCTTCCTACACCCCTAGCTATAAAATCCGAGTAAAGAAAAAAATACGACGAAGACTTAAATCCTCCACATTCTTTATGTGCCCCTAATGCCTTTTGATGAATTGATAGTATGGACTGGATAACAAACGGGATTTCTTGCGAAGAGAGCGGAAATTCTTCGAATACTATTCCAGACTCCTCGGAAGACTTTGGACTTGTTAGTTTAAGAAGAAGATAAATTGATAACCGCAAAGAAAAGGACTCGTGAATAGAAATGTGTTTTATGCCTTTTCGATGGTTTTTGATAGTGATGAGCATAATCGAAACACATTTTTTTATTATTTATCGAATTTTAAAATAAGCGTTTGGACACGGAACTCTACACTTTTATCAATTAAAAACAACTCAACACAACAGAGTTTAGTTCCTTTATTCTTGATACATCGGGGTAAAGTAATTAGCAAGTCCTGCTTAACCCGCTTAAGTTGGCTACCATAATACGGGCATGTGCCTAGTATGGTGGCTGTAGAAACAATTGTAACTTTTATTTTTTTATTATTTTTTATATATTCAATAATATTGTTATTGGGTTTATAAAAACAGTTTATTTTTAAACAAGTTTTGCTGTGTAATTATTATTACGCGTGACAGCTGTTTCGCCCTCTGAAGGCATTATCAAACGGACAGTTATAATAGATTAAAAATAAAAAAATATAATGGAGTTCTACAAATTAAACTTAATAACAATAAATAACAATTGTAACCTTTTAAATTTGTATGAATAAAGAAACACAAAAAAAATAAAACTTTACAATATACGTATATTACAGGTTACGTTTCACAATGTAAGGCTTAACTTCATATGACACCCGACCTGTCACGCGTAACCCCAGAATAGGAATTAAGCACGACGTTCTCTGTACCAACCTTTCGCTTATGCATGTATATATTTACATACATACACACAAACATACTATACAGTTCCTAGAATAACACGCTAGTTTTGATTTTAAATCTCTATGTACAAGGAAAAAATAAGTGTCTCTAATTTATTAAGAATCTCTTCAAATTGACAAATCGACGTCGTAATAATATGTTGGTATTTTACTGAAAGTTCATCAGTAAACCTATCAATTCATTCGTTAAGGGCCTGAAATCCCATTTTTAACGGGATTACGAATAATTTGAAGAGATTTTTAATAAATTAGCCATACATTTTTCTTCGTGTAGATTAATTATGTTAGGACGAAAACTGTTTCGAAACATTAGTACGGTCGGCTAGTTTGTCGAGCGGTCAAGATATTTTGATTATTTCCAGCTGGTCATCTGCTAGCTAAGCCATTCATCTTTGCAAAAGCAACTTTTTTCCTTACTATAATGTTAGTAGAGAATATTGTCTGGCTATTACTAATCTGGGTACGTGAGATTTCTTTTTAAATATTTTATTCTAATGTCGTTTAAAGCAGATAATACGTGTGAACTTCAATCGATTATTTTGGTACCTATTTCGATTTGTTTCGAATTATTTATGATTTTTTTTAAATTTTTGTAACATTTAAATTCTTGCAATGTAAGCATTCTGAAATTTCCATCACTAGTTTTCGATGATATCCGCCTATGAGATGAAGCCGTTTGATATTTTTTAAATCGTTTTTTTATCTGTCGTAAATAATGAATTCTGGGGGTTAGCAGAGATAAAGTTCCAACTTTATTTTATGCGACAGTCGTTTTATCAACATTAGTAATATAAATTGATGAATTTGCTTGTTGGTTTTGCGTTAGTAAATTATTTTTAAAAACTTCTTAATATCCTTCTTATGAAATACTAGTACTTCTGTGAACAGTAGACCTCCAGTACAAAAACAGTATGTTTCAAATTTTGCCATTTTTTAATAAATCTTTGGGGGTCTGGTAAAGAGACAACGAAAGATAAATGTTGTGTCACAGCGTTTATTCTTAGTCAGTAGAATTGGTCAGTTTGGAGATGACTCTGGACCGATGAGGATGACACCAAGTGTAGACGGCGATGACTGCGATAAAGTGGTCGAGGCGGTGGTCAGTGAGTAGACACCGCGTTGATAAGACCGGATTCGTGGATGTTTTCAGCACTGGTGAAGACGTGGAGTCTTCCGGGTACTCCAGTGTAAACAAGGTAGCCGAAGGTGCGATGGACCTGATCGGGAGATGCAGGCCGGCGACGATGCCGCGGGGCCGAGTTTTTATATATTTAGTCGTTATACTTAATTATAAATCTTTTGCTCTTTATGTAACTTTTTTTTTCATTTTCAAAAGGTATTTTCATTTTTTTTTTTAATTTATAAAAAAAGTACAATCATAAATTTATTTTTTATTTTATTTTTATATTAACGAATACATGTTCTACAACGATTGTGCCATTTTTTATTTGCCGCCAAAACGACATGCTTGTTTTTATTCGTGAAAATGACGGTTTGACGTCACACCGAGCAACGAATTCCTGATCACACCTGATCATGAATTCCTCATTAGGAGATTAGAGGAAACATTTGGTTTGAATTCCGACATAAAAAATTGGCTGGTATCCTATTTATCCAATCGCTTACAAGCCGTGAGGGTTGGAAATAAATTGTCCAACTTCGCAACACTATCTTCAGGGGTACCCCAGGGATCCGTTTTGGGTCCACTTCTCTTCATCCTTTTTACAAATGATGTCGCCAAAATAATCGAGTCATTTGATCTCTTGTCTCACTGCTACGCTGACGATCAGCAAGTTTATTTTTACTGCGCTCCAAATGATATCAATAGTCTCAAAATCCGTATAACTGAATGTCTAGAAGCAATAACTCGTTGGATGTCTTCAAACAAGCTGAAGCTCAATCCATCTAAGACTGAGTTTCTCTGGGTAGCCACAAACAAACGTCAACATTTCATAGACAATTCACCTATTACTATTTCCGGCAGCGATATCATCCCAAAAACAACAGTCAAACTTCTCGGTGTCAATTTAGATTCAGACTTTTCGTTTAAAAGTCAAATAAATAGGACTGTGAGCACCGGTTTTTTTCACCTAAGACAACTCAAGTCTGTCCGAAGAAACCTTCCTTCAGAAGCAACAAAACTACTTATCAACTCTTACGTAGTCTCACGTCTCGATTACTGCAACGGCATTTATGCCAGCCTTCCAAAATATCAAATTGACAAACTTCAATCAGTGTTTAATGCAGCAGCACGGCTCATAACCGGGGTTTCAAAATATTCGCACATTTCAGAACACCTTCGTAACCTTCACTGGCTCAAGTGCCCTGAAAGAATCCAGTACAAACTGTGCTGGATGGTGTTTAAATCCATCAATGAAATGGCCCCACCCTACATCTCTGAACTATGCTTCCCGGAAAACACTGGTCTGAGGCAGTCAACGCTTAGATCAGCAACATCAGCAGCTGTAGGCAGACTGATAGAACCTATGCGCAAGCCAAATACTAAGTTTGGTGATCGCGCTTTCGGAGTATCTGGGCCGAAGGCTTGGAATAAACTCCCTCCGGAACTAAGATCCATAACAAGTCCAACAGAATTCAGGTCTAAATTAAAAACTTACCTTTTTAAGCTGTCGTATCCTTAAATTAAATATACCAATCCTAAGAGAAAGTCCAGTTATATTCAATTTTTCAATTAAGTCCTAAATCCTGTATCTAAATTTCGCCAATAAACAATTAGATAATGTTAATTAAGTGTTAATCTCAAGTGACCTATCAGGTAAGTATTGAACTGTATATTTTCTCCATAAATAGTTAAGTAATAACATAGACCACTGTACAAATGTATTATAAGTTTGTACAGCGCCCTTGAGGTGTTTTTGCACAAAAACGGCGCTATACAAGTCATCCAAGTATTATTATTATTATTATTATTATTAACGTTGGTGACCGTCTTACCAGCCAGTGGCGTTCTTGCGTCGTAATGACGTTATAACCAGTTAGAACCGATTCAGAATGTGCGGTTTTAGATCGTTTTTTAAATCAATAATTATGATTTAAAATGTTAAATTTTCACATATTTAGTAAAATTATCAAAATCAGAAAAATACACTTTTTCTTCACTCATTTTAGCGGTATTCATAGTTTGTGAAATACCCCATTATGATTTCAGAAGAAATTTTGGTTTTGATTTCTTAAATAAGAGGAAATAAGAAACATACTTTATTGGACGCGAGGTCTACAGTTCGCAGAACTGCCAATAGTTATCGTCGACTTTTGCAACACTCATGGTTGCAACTATTTTCTAATAAACCTGAATCAACTTATTGTTCAGTAGAGAAAAAAGGCAGATGGGCTACGAACCATTATTAATATGACACCTCACGCACAGCGCGTTTCGCCAACATCGTTCACCCATACTAATGCAAATCACACCTACGCACAGTTGTACACCTATATTTGTTTCTATCTTCACACCAAACGTATAATTTTCATTGACTTCTCCGTTTTGATAGCCCGTGCAGTTTGGTCGTAGTTCGGCACACTTCCATGCAATGATAGGAAGTCAAGTTTCTCAACATATCTGTAAAACTATATAGCTGTGTTAGAGAAATCTCTATTTTACGCCATTCATTTTATTATACTTCCTACGAATACAATATATTATATCTTCATCTCTAGAACATTCCCGACGCGTACATACTGCACTTTATTTAACGCCCCCTTAAACGGGAATAAATTCTTCTTTATCGCATATCCGACGTCCTTTATCGATCAGATTGATTCCAGGGGCGGTAGTGAAAGTTTCCCTCTTTCGGTTATCCGCCTCTTTTTGTATTTTACGACTTCAGTATCTACTGTGGATTTTATGTGCTGAAACCAGCATATATTATTTTAAAAATGTGTTTCGGACTCAAATATGCATCTCAAACTACCAAATAGATTTTTATTAGTAAAGTTTGAACTTATTTATTACAAATTCAAGCTATTTTATATAATTACGTAATATCTGTAGTGATTTTTTTACTTCCAGGTTAAGGTTGGAAACCATCCAAAATAATTTTAACTGTGCAGATAACCTCATATTAATCATATTAATTTCCGCGCTGCGACGGAGCATTAAGCAAATACATCTAGCGATGAATTGTTGATGAATGAGCCGTACAATTGAGCTAGCTCTTTTAGATGAGCCGTATTTGTACCTCTCAATTGAACGGTTAATCTTTTTTTATTTCTTGATTTTAGAAAAATAACACCATCAAAATTATGCAAGTATTAATTGTTATTACATACTCACAGACGTGAACGTCGTCTGACAGTCAGACATCTGGACTAGGAAATAATATGTAATAATACATTTTATGTACATATGCCTACTAACTACCTAGTATCTTATTTTTCTCGTGGTACGAGGCGGCGTACAGGCACCAAGAAACGTACGAATATTCAAAGGCTTAAGTTGAGAACTGGGAGCAGTATCGGGGGAGCCGTTCCGGGGAACCGTATCGGGAGAGTCGTACCGGGCGAGTACATAACATAAATACACCTACTATCATTGTATCTTTTAACTGTGCCATTATACACATTTTGTATTACTGTTCTTATATATCTTATGTTATCTTGAATAGTACGTATGTTTATAATCCTGTATTGTTTTTAATAAATAAATGCTCACACACTCTGAGCTCACAGCTCCCGTTCGATTGAGCCAACGAAAATATTGAACCGGTACCGTGGCTTCACACTCTAATGAAATGAGTTATGACTCATCCAAAGATATTAGAAGAACGAGATATGTTATGTTGGCCGCCGGACCGTAGGCGGAGTACTACCTAATTAGGGTACTTTGAACGGTATCGGGACGTGTACGCACAGAAATCTGTTCTATGTATTAGTGCGGATACCTTAGCGTAAGCGAAGGTGTGCAGTAGTATTGGTGAACAAAACCGGCGACACTCGGCAAAGCATCTCCACACAGTATGAACTGCTCATAGCACATCTCGTTCTTCTAATATCTTTGGACTCATCGCTACTTACGTGGTATTCCACAATTTGTCAACCTTTCCGTCTGCCAATCTCGCCGGTACAATTTCATCAATACTCCGTTGCGTAAATATTAGAACTGCTTCCTCTTTGGTACATTTTCTTTCATTACCGAAGTGACCTGTCAATCATCCTCTTGGGAAAATATTTTTTTAGTATCGTTTGATATATTTGTGGCAATCATCCTAAAAACTTATTTACAGAGTGGTAGATACTCTCGGAAACGCTCTGGAAAGACCGCCATTTGGAGATCAGTTCTGAATAGCCGCAGGTACTAAATCTCCATGTTTCAATAGTCCCACTAGCTTTGTGCAGTTCGATCTCTTGTGCGGTATATCCTAACCCAACGACAATAATTATGAAAGTAAGGTTTAGTTGTTTTCTTGTCGTTAAACAAAACTATTGTTGTTTTTTTAACGAGTAAAGTAATAGATAAAATCATCATAAACACGTAAGTACCTACTAATTCCATTGATTTGTATTTTTTTACATTAGATTCACACAGGAGGTCCTAAGGAAAAAAATCTCCCAGGGCCTTTGTAACATTGTTTTGGCTATCCAATAATTGGTCCCCGGGGCGGCGGTACCCAAATTCACCTCCCAAATTGAAAATTGTTATGATGTCACTACGAGTATTTCTAGGTAACTTGTTATTTTTAATTGGTGATTGATATTATTATATGCACCATATTAAGCCTTTCTTCTGTTTTAAAATAGCCTTAATAATAATTATTACGGACCCTCCGCCTTCCGAAGCCTCAAATACGGTACAGGAACCCTTACTGCGTCCCTTATTATCCCGAATTCTCCGTACCAGAGGGTAGTTACCCAACACCTACCCTCAAACCGAATAATACCCCGAAAACTGAAATTTCAAACAACAACCCCCAGCGTACCCCCCCACACACAGCCGGCAGTCACACACCGCAAAAATACGGCATAATTAGTTAAGCGAAGCATTTAACGTTTCTGAATATGTAAATAGCTCCGTGTGTGTGGTAATTTAGCTAAAGGCGAAAAGGAAGTCCTTATTTTCTTTAAACCTATTTAGGGAACTTTGTAATTTTAAATTGTAAGTAAATTTGTGAAGTAACTAGCTATTTAATAATTTGTTAAAAGGGTGAAATGTATAACCATAATTCAACATATTAAAACGTATATTTATTTTATTGAACTTTAAATTCATAATTAACCATCACAACAACTCTGTCTAGACACAAACTCCTTGATTCCTTCAAATTTATTATTTATTTCATTTCAACCTATTTAGGCTTTTACATACATATATATAAAAAAATATTTACGAAATTATACACGAAAATAGTGCTGGAAACGACTATTTAAAACAATTGCAAAAAAAAATAAAGTCAAAATATCACTGAACTTGATCTACACAGCATGTAGGCACAAAACATAAATAATCTATAATATTTTTTTTCTGTTTCAGTTGACAAAATTATTATGTGTTATAGAAATTAAATACCTTTATTAAATTATTCCACTACTTGATGAAAAAAACTTCAATAGGGTATGCTTATGTATTGAAATTGATGTACTAAATATATCAACAACATCGTAGAATTTGTTTCCTAGCTGTTGAATCCGTCGCATAGGAGTGTGATATTGGGACGTTGATACAATTGCTACAATAATATGGTAGGTACTGTCTTGTAACCGACCTGCTTGGAGTATGAAAAGAGATTACATATAATAAATCAGGGGTATCAAACATTGAATTAATGATTTTATAGAAACAGGTTAAATCGGAAATAATTCTACGATCAGATAATTTTATTAAATTTAATGAACAAAGTACGACTATGTCTCGACTATAAAGTATGACTCTATTATTAGTTATTATAACTCTTGGACTGACTCAAGTATTTGGATCACTTGATCACGTGCCGTGTTTTCCTCGGGCTTACCTGACTTCTTCTATTCATTCACTTCCTTCTCACATATTCTTCTTACTTTAATTTTTTTTCGTCGATGTCGTTTTTTTAGTCGTATACATGCTAAAGCTCCTTGAAGATAGTCCCTAACAACATTATTAAAACTTTCTTTGGGAAGTTATTTAAAGAACTGTAAAACTTATCATTATATTAATGTATTTATTTCAATGCTTTAACACGCGGCAGATAAACTGAATAATTAATTTATCCAACGGCTGTTGCCGGGATGTGCCCAATCCGCGGCTACTCATTGTGTAGTGGCGGTTCGTGGTCATTCGATATGGAAGTTTAAAATAAATTTACGAATTTCGTAAAGGTTCTGATGTCACATGCATAATGAGAGATTCTAGTGGAAGAACCACTGCTCCAAATGACGATTTTTTAAGCCCTGGAGATAGAAAGGACGAGACGTCACGGACAGAGACAATATATATTTATTGGATGAAGAATTCCATAGGCACCTACAGTTTGGCCATAGGTGCGTTCTGGATTCTGCTCCTGACAAATGAATATATTCAAACGGGCGCGTTTATTTACCATGGATTTTTATCAGCGCGCTGTTCAGTATAGTAATTTAAAATTATTGTCTACAATTGAGATCTCTGAGAAGTATGTTAGGTAAAATCATGTGTTATTATTATTTTTTTTTTTTACATTTGTTGAAATTTTTTTTTTGTAATTGCCGGCAATCCGGGCGTTTATTAAAATAATATTATCATTAACAAACAAGTAAGTAACGCGCCTCACTAGAAGATTTCTGTTCTGAGGTGGGTAGAATGAATGAATTTGACCTTACTGGGGTACCACGTTCTAAGGTTACATTGAACATGGTAATTTGTGTGAATTATAAATTGTAAATTTGGGCAAGGTTTTTTATTACGTTTATTATTTATATTTTACTGTAAGTAATTTTTATAAACGTTCAGAATATACAAGAGGTAAATTATAAATCGAAATAATAGAAGAAAAACATAACATTATACAAGAAAACTGTTTAATGTTAAAACATACTCAAGAAAAACTTAACATGACCGTGATAAATATATGAGAATCCGACAAAAATGCAAGACTGATGTAAAAATATTAAGAATTACGCTTAAATTGTTTAGACTGGACGGAAAAAAACTTGATTTTAATTTAACGACGCTATTTTATTAAAAATGTGGGCAAACTATTCGTATTCCTGTTTAAAACGAGACTGCAGGCCTTTAACGAATGAATTGACAGGATTCCTAAAAAACTGTCGTTAAAACACTAATATGTTATTGGGATAACGGAACACGTGTTCATAAAAATTTCTGATATTTTCGCATTTCTTCATTTTATTTATTTCGATAAGCGCAGCTGCATATACACGTGTTCCGATATATTATGAATGTACTGATAGTAAGTTAGAAAATGGCATGCCATCACGTTTTTAACAGGTTTTTAATAAATCAGCCATACTCATTTTTCTCGGTGTGAAGAACGGATAAACGAAGAACGAATTTTAAGTAGACTGTAAGACGCGATAGTGGATAACGGAGACGCACGAAAAAGACATGGGTCAAGTGTTAGAAGTATAAGCAGAGTTATTTATTTACATTTTAACGGATCATTGCCTAATTACACATAACAGATAACACTCAAAGAGTAAAATAATAGATACAGAAAAGAAACAGTACATACATATCTAGTGTAAAATAATAGATACAGAAAAGAGACAGTACATACATATCTAGTATAAAATAATAGATACAGAAAAGAGACAGTACATACATATCTAGTGTAAAATAATAGATGCAGAAAAGAGACAGTACATACATATCTAGTGTAAAATAATAGATGCAGAAAAGAGACAGTACATACATATCTAGTGTAAAATAATAGATACAGAAAATAGACAGTACATACATATCTATTGTAAAAATAATAGATACAGAAAAGAGACAGTACATACATATCTAGTGTAAAATAATAGATGCAGAAAAGAGACAGTACATACATATCTAGTGTAAAATAATAGATGCAGAAAAGAGACAGTACATACATATCTAGTGTAAAATAATAGATACAGAAAAGAGACAGTACATACATATCTAGTGTAAAATAATAGATGTAGAAAAGAGACAGTACATACATATCTAGTGTAAAATAATAGATACAGAAAAGAGACAGTACATACATATCTAGTGTAAAATAATAGATACAGAAAATAGACAGTACATACATGTACATATAGTGCATACTGTATTTATTTGAATCATTTAACGCCCTTCGGCTTTTACATGGCTTTTATATACCATATGATATATACGACATCTCTAAATATTATAAAGCAAAGTCGCTTTCCGCGTCTGTCTGTTTGAGAATTTGTTCCGGTAGGTTTGTATATATAATGCATGCATATTATAATTACAGAAAGTAAAGAAAATTCGAGCGACGCCGGATACACGTCAGCTAGTAAACTAACATTAAATTATAATTGCGTTCGTAATAAAGAGCCCTTATAACGTGCATAGTCGTACAAGACGTGATGTCTAGTCTATTGATAATTCCGGTTCAAGGTGGTGGCCATTTTCGATACTACCTTTTATCCCACAAGAGTTCATACTACTAGCTGTCAAATCTGAATAATCAATGTTATGGTACCAACCAGCTTGAAGAACGTATTGTCATTAAGATGGTGACATTTCTTTGGTCAAATGTGTAATTCCTTATGTAAATTATACCGAATTAACGAACCGATAATATACAGTTTAAATCAACCTATTCAAACATGGATACATGGAGAAAAATGCTGTTTTATTTAGAATCTCTTCAAATTATTGGTTATCCGGTTAAAAACGGGATTGAAGGCCCTTGACGAATGTATTTTTGGGTTTCCTGACAAACTTTTAGTAAAATATATTATCAATTGTTCATAAAATCCTTATTTATCGCTTTTCGTCATTATATATTATCAAGGCAGGTGCATAAACACGTGTTCCGAAATATTATGAATTTACTAAAAGTTTATCAGATTACCAATATTTTGAAGAGATTCTTAATAAGTAAGCAATTTTTTTTTCTCTGTGTACCTAATTACTTACAAATCTTATTATTTTATGGGAAATTTTGATTTTTTTTATTAAATAAGAGTAAATTAGAATTGGGCGCGAGGTCTACTGTTCACCGAACGTTAGTTTTGAGCGATGACTACTGTTCACAGAACTTACTACTAGTTATTGTTAGTTTTGCGCGAGGACTACTGTTCACAGAACTAACTACTAGTTATTGTTAGTTTTGCGCGAGGACTACTGTTCACAGAACTTACTACTAGTTATTGTTAGTTTTGCGCGAGGACTACTGTTCACAGAACTAACTACTAGTTATTGTTAGTTTTGCGCGAGGACTACTGTTCACAGAACTTACTACTAGTTATTGTTAGTTTTGCGCGAGGACTACTGTTCACAGAACTAACTACTAGTTATTGTTAGTTTTTGTTAAGAGTAAATTAGAATTGGGCGCGAGGTCTACTGTTCACCGAACGTTAGTTTTGAGCGATGACTACTGTTCACAGAACTAACTACTAGTTATTGTTAGTTTTGCGCGAGGACTACTGTTCACAGAACTTACTACTAGTTATTGTTAGTTTTGCGCGAGGACTACTGTTCACAGAACTTACTAGGTACTAGTTTAAGTTAGTTTTGTGCTTTGTTTCTATCATTTGTGAGTCCATAGTGCACATATGCTCCTTATGGTACGTATACATTTGCGAATCGAAACACGAATCACTGGAAAAGAACGAAGCAAATGCAAGCGGCGTTTCGCGTCTTTTGCGGTTGCTTCGTTCCTTTCCCATAAGTTGAGGTTCAGCTCGGCAATTCGGCTCGCGTATGAATCTCTATCCTTAGAGAAACCCGCCACTGACTGTGGTAAGCTGTGGTCGGGGCAGGGACTGAGGCTGTTGCGTGCTGCGGTCTAACCCCTTCGGCCCGCCATTTGTCACTGCCCGAACCATCCACGTCTCCTTTTTCCTGCGGCTGATCAATAACCCATTAACATCCGTGATCGCATTATGGGGCACGCTGTGTTGTAGTGGTTGAAGTATAAATACAACTACTTTAGGAAATTAAACTCATTACAAGCCGCCATGCTTCGAAACAACTTTCAAAATCGAATCTATTTATTTCATTAATTAATGTACTAGTATTTAACAACTTTATTTCCGCCTTAAGGACTCTACCCACTACAACATGAAATTGATAAATTGTGAATAAAGACAAATCAATCTAATAAAAATTACTTGCGTAACCAGGATTTGAACCCACAACCCCCGGATTCGTAGCCGAGAGAAATATGTTAAAATCATTTCAAACAACGCAACGTTTCGTGAATGGCGATTTTTCACAAGTGCGATACTTAGTATATCTACCAGGCTGATCAAGTTAGGTACTCATTATCCTTTGGAACACCAGGCCCTTTTTGAGGGAAACCAAAAATGGAATAAAAAATGGACTCTAAAGTGTTTCAAGTGCAAGCGATTCTGTTAAAAAAATGATGCATTTTCTCATGGTATACAGGTAAATCGCATATCAAAAATTTCAGCTGGGGCGAAATTCCAATGCCAGCAGCGCATGAACGGTTTGTCGGCGGGAAAAAATTCTTGTCACTGGTGCACGAGCGGTTATCCAGGGGTTACTGAAGAATTAAAATTCTGTAAAATGTAAAGCAATGATTGCGAAACTGTAAGTAATTATAATTTGTTATATTTCTAACGGTTTCTACCAAAGTTTAATACTGTTTTTTTAATATATTTATTTTTTATTTATTTATGTCTATTCTTGAATACACATTTTACAAATGATTTCAGTGGTTTATATTGTAGTACAGAGAAAAAAGGAGAAAAAAGTACAGAAAAAATGTATAAAAAATAAAGAACATAGGTTGATATAGGTAAAACTGTGTGTGGGTGATATTGTATGTTACGTGAACACCTCACTAGGAGAACCTGTGCTGAGGTGTTAACGTGTTTGTGATTAAGTGTGACAGGCATTTATGTGTTGTAGTAGAAAGTTATTTTTTTTTTTTCACAGACATATATTGAAACATGAAAACACACATTAACGTGTATAATATTTAATTTTTCTTATCATATTTTGGTTATGTTTGGTTTGGAATTATAATCTTTTAAATAAAGTGAATATCTTGATTTTTTATCCAGGCTACGATATGTTTTTTGAGAAAGTTTGTATTTGTAGTCATTAGTTGTTGTTTTTATTTTTTAAATTTTATTGGTGATAATACAGAGCTGTTTTAGCTGATGAATTTCTTCTCCTGGAGTGCCTTCGCGGAAACGGAAGTTCCAAAACGTCTAACTAATAATGTAATAACTTTACTTACAGAGCTTCATACGTATTTTGTTTCTAGAAACTTTCAGTGAATTTTGCGTATAAATCTAGCCTTGTGTAGGCTTTACGGAACGTACGAAAGATGAAGAATGCGTATTTATATGATTAAAGAACCGTTACTTTTTAATATGGCTCCCTAGTAAGCGTTCAAAAAGAAGAAGAAGATGGTTTGAAAGGGAGATATGTAATTACGAATGTTAGAGGAAGCGCGCTTATACAAAATCGATTATAATTAATAGGGGTAAGATAAAATATTTAATAAAGTATAACTTATTTAAAAATCAATGAAAATCTCTCGATATTTGTCTTACACAACAGCATTTAAAGAAACACTGTGTTTTTTTTTAAATTTCTATGACATGTTAAATAACAGAACCATGTGTGTTTTAAATAATTTTCGGAGCATACTTTGCGTTTTTTGAATGTGCAGTGATTATTTTTTAAAATTACATACATTTTTTTAAGAACTTAAAATCTTGGTGTTCAACGGAAATATTTTGTAAATCGTTAAAACTCGGAATACGTCTTAGTATGATTTAAATGATACTTTTTTTAATATGTTGAGATTTGAAAATAAATCCTGAATATCCTAACCTAACCAAACACAGAAGAGAAAAACAGATAGAAGTGAATTGTGGTTGTGTCTGGTGATCTCGAAGTAAGGTCAATCTTCCCTTCCTTAAGAAAAAAAAAAATAAAAAATAACGAAAATCTTTTTATAGCATTTGAATTTCATAAGTCTTTATGAAGCTTGGTAATAAATATATATTAATGTAAATTGACTACATCAGATTTTATTCCTTATTTGTAACACAATTATGCAGTGTTATTTCTCACATCCTGGGGTGTCATTTCTGAAGAGTTAAGTCTACTCTCATCGTTAATCTGCCAGTTGCCATACATTCGGGTTGGTACTAGCACTCCATTATGGACTGCAGGCTTCGCTTCCTTCCAACAACTTTTTCAAAATTTAATTGTATTTGTTCACAAACAAAATTGAAATATGCATTAAAGAACAAAAAAGGCTATACTACAAAATATATTTATCTTAAAAAAATAAAAAATATACCTACATAGTACACATATTATAATACACAACCGACCATCAATTATATACATGTTACTTAGTTTTTATAACTGCCTTAATTATTTTATATTTATTACATTAAATTATCGAAGAAAGCAAACACTTTGTGGCTTGACATTATAGAAAATGAAAACAAACACTTAGTTTTAAACCACTTTATTTTGATGTATATTCGTCGACCGGTTTCGATTGGACTCAATCTTCATCAGGACAATCATTCATCAATCAATCAATTCATCAATCAATTCATTATATTTTATTGTCCTGATGAAGATTGAGTCCAATCGAAACCGGTCGACGAATATACATCAAAATAAAGTGGTTTAAAACTAAGTGTTTGTTTTCATTTTTTATTACATTACTTTATTTAATTTTATAACTTAATATTTCATTTAAATTCGTTTAGTGGACATAATTTCAATACAGTAAATTTTTATTTACCTACGTAATTTGTCACATTTGTAAAATGGCGGCGTCATCATCCAGTGAAGTTCACATTACTAAATCATATTTTATAAAAAAAATATTCCAATGTATTAATAAATAAATAAAAATATTTGGTAATAATTGCAGTACTACGCTTTTCATTTCATAATCTATGGAGAGAAGCGAATATTGTAGCTGAAAACTGTATTAAAAATCTGCTTGTGATAGATTTTCCATACTATCATCGGTACGAATCCTCTCCCATCCCATATAATCTAAGCTTTTATGAACCTTCCGATGGAAAATGCGAAAGCCTCTCTTTGTTCGTCGAATGAAAAGATTTTTTTTATGTGTTTTTAAATTTTGTCCGTTTTTTAAATGGTTACAAAACTAATCACAATTATTTTGCCCTCACGGCGTATAAATTGGCATCGTGCAATGTTTGCAAAGGATTTTTCCTTTGTTCCATTACAACAATGCTGTATGAAATATTTATGAAAAATATCCCTGTCTGTACAGTTTTTGCTTTCCTCTTATGTTGCCTGTCGAATGTGTAAAAGTCTTTGCTTTGGAAAGTTTGCATTTTAACAATACTTTTTTTTAATAATTCCCGAGAAAATTCTCGTTCGTTAGAACTTCAATGGACATGCATGGTGCAACTTTGCTTTGTGAGGTTATTATAGTTGGAGTTTGAATTCAGTTGTTAGTCTCGAGTAGAAATTTCATGAAAAAATCATGTGTATTTTACTTTTCTAACTACCTGATCACCACACCGTTTCGCTGCAGGGTTAGGCAGAAAGGACGGACCGCCAAACAACTCGGTCTTTTCAAACACTCCTTGCCCCATTCACATTGATACATAGTCCCATACATACTCTTCTGTTATTCTGACTCTTCTTCGTTCATTCGCTATACATTTCCAAACTATTTAAACCTCTCTTTCTTAATCTTACTTATGACGCTTACTTAGCCTTGCATTATTTCCAAATGTCTACGTTTCATACATGATAATGAGTGGTTTTACCACACATAACCTCAGGGATCTCATCTAATAGTTCTTAGATGACTGACGAAACTTTCACTGACGAAATCTTCAACAAACATGTCATGTCATAAATACAAAACACGAGAAATAACAACTAACACGTATATTAGAAACACTACATATCAGGGCCAAAAACATATCCAACAAGCAACTAAAATTAGAACATTGGGGAAAAAATTTCCTGTACTACGGCACTAAACTCTACGACAAAATCCCACTCTCATTCAAAACTCATATTTTAACATTAAATTCTCAAATAGAAAGCTGGGTACAAAACATAGGGAGATAACAAATAGATAATAATATTACAATGACACAAAATACAGACTGAAACCGAAACCACTCAACTGAACAAAAAACACCATCGAATATATTTATAATAATTTCAGAAAAAAAACTATTTGATATATTTATTTATTATTTAGGTGTTTAATTCGTAGAACTCCATTTAATTTTTTTAAATAAATTTAAAATAAATCAAATTTAATAATGTTATAATAATAATTAAGTTCTGCAAGTATTTCCGTTATTTTTACAGTTTTTAATGTGACAGCTGTTTCGGCTTTTGAGGCCATTATCAAACTGTAAAACATTAAAAACTTATTTTAAATTTATTTAAAAAATGATATATTTATAATAACTTTATACTATCCATACTACAAAATTTTACTAATATGTAAATGATTTCCTCCGTACGGAACCCTGTGAGGATATCATTATAGCTATTTCTTACAAAAAGAAGGAGATAATAAAACCCTTATTATTATCATTTAACATGTTTTTACATACATGTATTCGTACGGTACTGAGATAACGATTTGTACACGATTGTTATTGCATACTTTCTGGTATCGATTTTAACGAATTTTTTAACTCATAAGATTTTAGTGTTATATTTATATTCTCTTTTTATATCTACCGCTAAAGTCGACCTTATTGCTGCATCTTTTGTTCGCATTACATTTTATTATAATTTTGTCTGTTTTTGTTTCAGGTAAGAATTTATTACGAAGTCATTTCCAGAACCAACTTACTTCAGACATCGGTAAGGTTTCGCACTATATTTTCATAACAATGGTATGGTACACGCAATTGAACGTCTTGATCCAAATACCTACTTAGCTTCTAAAGATAACATTGAATAGAGAAATGAACTAAAGGACTTTGAGTTATGAGAACGTTTACAAATATATGCACATTGTAGAAAAATGTCCTCTTTACCAGTTTCCCAATAGCATATCTGTTCTCAATATCCCAATTCAACCTCCAACGGCTCTCCCCACCTTACGAATTGAAGAAGAAGATAATAGACGAATGATTACTCAAATCGATAATATTTTCCTGATATTCTGGTTTGATTGATCCCTCGCCATTTGGCCATTTAACTTAATAATGAGTATAACCTCCACCGTTTATAAATTAAATAAATTTTCTTTGTCGTTGCGTAATTGAAATCAATTAGGGTAGCCGTTGCTTCTGCAGAAAACATTAATTACTCTCCCAATTTTAGGGGGAAAATCACTTTCCGCTAGTCGAGAAATCACTTTTCACCAGTGGAGAAATCGGGGGGAATCTCTTTTCAACATCGCGGAACGATAACGTTTGGGGGTTGAAATTCAAAAATGGAATTCCGCAATTGAAATTGACAGATACTCGTATTTCGTGATGGTGAAATTTTCAGTTAACGTCGATCATCATTCCTTCAGCAGTTCTTACACGACAGTTCAATCATTATTATTATTAAAATATCTGGTTACCCAGTGAAGAAAATAAATCGAGATAATTGAATTGTGGGCGCGCTGTATTTAAAAGAAAAGTGAAACTGCACAACAGACGCAACCGCCCCCAACTTTCTGGAGCCAATTATATTATGGCATCCCCAATTGGGGTGTGTTGTGAGGCTGAAGGCAGTTGGAAGGGGAAGGAGATGAGGAAGTACCTTTTTTATCTTACACCAGGGTGATACTAAGAGTATCTTCCACTCTGGAACGTGCCTTAATTTATATAATTTGTAAAATAAAACAAATTTAATTGCGCACGCCTGGATTTGAACCCGCGACTTCCAGTTTGCTAGTCGAGAGCCTTACCCCTAAACCACGGAGGTCATTATACCCGAATTGAGGTCAATTTTATCTTAGTTATTGTGATATCTACAAAAATATTTTGAGCAGACATTAACCTCTTAAGGACCACGCCCGAGTATACTCGGGCGGCTATTATGTGAATTAAAAAAAAAATTATTATTATTTTTTTCACACTATGCACAACAACATCAATATTCAGTCCCATTTTGGGCCCGAAATGGCTTTTATATGAGGATATATACTTTGAGTAAATAAAATTCATTGATAAAAAAGGTGTTTTTTTTTCCATTTTTAATTTTTAAATGATTACTGAAGGGGTTAATTTTCATCCTTTTAGAAAGAAAGGTCTCGATATAAACCAGCGACATTCGTTTTCTTTTAAAGCTAAATAAAGTCACCTATCATAGAATTCTATGATCTGTGGATGCAGTATTAGATTTTCTATTACAGCAAGTACAGTCCCTACAGTGCTTCTTGAATCTCATTCAAACCCAATGGACTCAAAAAAAGGTAAACCAGAATGAAAAAAAAATCGTGAAATTAACCTTTTTACCTAGCTTTACAATATATTTTATCCGTGGCTTAATTCTGCGCCCTTAGTTTATTTTGAAGGGTAGAAGTAATCTCTCCCGATGCTATTCTGCCGGCATCTGAAGGGGAGGATATCGATTAACAGCTGCTCCCGTACCTGAATGGGCGGAGGGTCGCGGGGTGCAATTAACGAACAATTACGCGATCCCCGACACCTTTTAGCAATTTATGGATTCCTGGTACGCGACTGCTCTTTTGCTCTTATTGTCTCGGGAAATAGCAGTTTTGAGAGAACCTCGCGACATAGGAGGGAAATTAAATGTCTATACAAAACTGATAACCAAGTCAGTTTTTTACATCTACTAAGGGTCAGTAGCGTATGCGTAGTTGTACCAGATGAATAGATATTGAATAGATACTTTCAGTATCGACCTGTTGGGAGACTACCATTCCGAAATGGTAGTAAAAGTAAATTTTTTTTTATTAATTTTTGTCTTTTCACAATTTACTCATTTAAAAATAATATATGGTATATTTGCGGCATCCTGCGTGGAAGAAACTATCAGTATCGCCCCAGTGTAAGACCATCATTTAGAATTGAAACGTTGCTTTAAATGACTTTAACCGTGCTTCGTAACCCGATCTGAATAGCGAGATATTTCTATACCTTCATCATTTCCATCCCATTCCCATTGCCTTCAGCCTCACAACATACCTCAATTGGGATGCCATGGTCTTGCTCCAAAAGTTTGGGAGCAATTGGAACTCTCGTACGGTATTTACATTCAAAAATATATCTTGAAATTCTTAATTAGGTAAATATAATTGAAAATCTTTCTAACATGAGATTTTATTTCCAAAATGTCTTGTAAAATATCCGCCACCATTCACTGAATTCTACAACCAACAAAACCGCAAAAAGCTTAGAAAAAGTTAATTGAAATTTAGTCTGGACAAACATGCTCCAGAGGGGTAGGGTTTAGCTTAAGGTTTCGGGGTTTTTAAAAGTGGTCACGTGGATGTGGATGGATAAGGGTGGTGGGCGAAGGCTGTATGTTGGTTGGGGCGGACGGGGTTGGGGTTGGTTGAGGTTGGGACGAAGGGTTTGGCTGACAGGCTCGTGGGGAAAACCCGCATGGATTAAGGCTGTGGAATTGATCCGGACGTATCGGACTAACGACAGTGATGCTAAAAGCCTGCGAAAGCCCGACCAAAAAACAGCTTTGATCGTTTTTATTATTACACACACAATCTTGTCTTGTATAGACTAACTAAAATCATGTTATTTCCCAAATGGGTTCAAAGCCTGTTAATTCAGCCAAATTAAAACATTGTCTAGTATTCTTCTTTTATCCTGACTCTTGGCAATTTCTCACTGGAAGTTTGAATCACTTGTTCACTTGTAACATCCCCTGACTTATCATTTTACTTTCATTTGTAGTTCACGTCGAGTTTTACTTTTACATTTACTAGAATACTTCAATGCCCGTACATATTATATAGGTTTATAAATAAAATAAGACGAATCAGAGCTAGACAATTTGTTCAACTAGGTTTTTTGTTGTGCTTGCCGAAATTAATTTTATTAAGACCTGTTTATATCTAGTGATTGATTCGTTAAATATATCAATAACATTCTTATAATCATTACCCAAACTCTGTATACAGCCAACGGTAGTATACTATTGTGAAACCGTGTTGGAGTTGTCACAGTAATACGTAGATATTGTCTCGATGTTGGTTTGAGGTATGGAAATAAATAAAGTATAATAATATATTATAATAAAACAAATATGACTTCAGACTGAAGATGGCTTTAACGAGCTGAAACAGGTTACGGTCAATAAAATTAAAGTTGAAAAAAGTTTCATATTTGTTTTATTATAATAAATTATAATGGAATTCCACCATGAATTGTCATTCAAAAATAGAAATATTAAAAAGTATACTAGTACAGCGCTATCAATTATTGAATTTTTGATTTTATAGTCTTTAATCATTCAACATTAAACGCCAAGATATTCCCTTGTAATACCCATTTGGAAGTTAATAAATCTTAAGAATTTATTTTGAATTCTTTCTATCATGTGTACAGCATTACATTTATTGTTAATTATTTACATAACACCAATTGGTGGCCACACTGTTGAATTATTGTATAATTTGTACAATTGTGTACAATTAATTTTGTGGTTTGAGTGTTTTTAAGTTTGCTGCACATTCTTGATAAAAAAACCCATCTTTTTCTGATCTTTATTAGATGTAACTAGCTGTACCCCGCCACGCGTTGCTGTGACTCCTTCCATAACTTTCAAGGTCATTCTCCAACTTTCCGGAACCTTCCAGATTCACCGACACACTCCGCCACTCAGTTTAGAACTTTATAAATCCTTGAACGTTCTCCTTCCAGAACCTTCTAGAGAATTCGAGAACTTTCATGAACTTTTTGGAACCTTCCCGACTTACCGACACAGTCGGCAGCCCATTCTGAAATAATCTGAAGCATTCGCGGCCTTCCCATAACACAGAATATTTTCGTCACCCACTCCCACCCACGCTCAGCTATCCCCACCAATATCTCTTACTTTCGATGTGACACCAAGGGCTATCCACCACCATAACCACCGGTGGGTGGCAGTGGCTGGTTATGAATAAAATTAGGCGGGTAGGGAAACGTTTAGGTTTTCATTATATAAATGCATTGAAAGCATGAATGATAGCTGTTTTAGTATTTTACAAGAGCTATAATTCTTTTCATTCATTACAGTACTTAAAACTTATATATTTATTGAAAATCGTTATTTAAAACACTCTTTTCGTTTCTAACCGCCACACAGTGGTCCCAAATCCCGATCTAGCTAGACAAAAATTTTTTTTCACGGCATTTCATGCAAAAGGGTCACAATGTAATAAAAAAAATACTTAAAAAAATATACATTTATTTTAGCCATTTTTACAGATTTTTAAAAATAAAATTAATTACTAATAAAATGCCTATAGTATAATGGTTCGGTAAGTCATAACGAAGTACTTATTTTAAGTTATTAGTTAAAAATATTTTTTTAACATAATATAAGAACAAAACCGAATGACATTTTTTGTTTATGAATTACTGGCCGAGTCGCTATCGTCACTATTATTAAATGCTAATGTTCCAACATTGGCTTTGTTAACATACTTCAGTATTTTCTTCGCTAGAACTTCTGGAATTGATAATAATTTTAAGACACCACTAGGTAAGACATCGCAATGTGTTGTTGATATTTTGGCAGCATCCCGTTTTCCATGTGACCTCAAGCTGATTTGAGTAGTATGAGAGAGTTCTTGTGGACTTCGAGAGTTCAGAAGACATTTAATTTTTCTTGTTTTGCTTTTTGACGAGCATAAACCAAATTCTTTTTCTGGTCTACCACATAGTCCCTCATCACGCGTCTATACAGGAAGAAAAAAACGGTGTTAAGCCATTTTGCTTGTTTAAACTTCAATTTTAAAGTACTATTTCCGACTTCAAACCATTTTCAAAATATTAATATAAACCAAGGGGTTTTTTTCTTAAGTAATTTATCCTCGAGACTTTTAAACTGTTTTTTGTCAATAAATATTTTGTATGTTCATAAAAACACTGCCGTATTGCAGCACAATTCAACTTTGACGTGCCCTTTACTTCTAGAATCTCCAAAATATCCAAACGATAGATTGTAGGCAGAGGCTCTGTAAAAGACAAAAGAGCAAGTTTGAGCAAACAAATTTTATAAGATATTATACAAAAATAATGGTTTTATATGAAACTAGTTTCGTTTGTTGGTACAAATCGGTACACGATTTTGAACGTTTAATCAAACTTTGGAAAATAATTGTAAATATTGATACTTTTTTCACGATTTTTAATTAATAATGGAAGTAATTTTGAATAGGAAAATTATAAAATAATTTAAAAGAACATACAATATACTTTAATTTCTAACTTTGTGTAATTTCTCTCCAATTTCAAATAACAACACTAACGATCGAACAGCGCGGACACCCGAAAGCGACTGACCGCTGGGCGAACGATTGGCACATCCGAAGTGTCGTGTTTACAACGTTGCCACGTATCGCGCGTATTGTTTTTAATTTTTTATCGATGTGAACATAATACAATGGACATTTTTAAATGTTGTGAGAATATTTTTGTACATAAATAAAAATATCGTTGAAATCTTTTTGTCTAGCTAGTTTCCTCTAAGGGGACCATAGTGCGCCAACCCCAAAAACCTACTTTTGCACGTTGATCTGACCTACTGCATACATTTACATGTACATCATGGCCCCGACTTCCGTCGCATCTCTAGTATTTATTTATTATATCTAAAGAATGGCCCGACATAAAGCAATATTGCGGTAAAAATGTCACCCTTCGCCCATAAAACATTACTTTAAAAATTAATAGCCAGAAAGTTCGTAAATTTTTTAAACCAACCGCCCGACAATGCGATTTTTCAAGCCATGAAATTTCAGGCGCGCTTTTTTTTACCACAAAACGTACTCGTGGAACGTCGAGCCATATTTCAAGTTGATAAGTTCATTCTCACGCGTTAAAAGTATAGTCTGCGCAGAGCTTTTGTGGCAGCGAGGCTGCGTTTTTGCCTGAATTCACCATTTTGGAATTTACGACACATCGATGGGTTATTATTGAAAGTATAACAAAAGCGTGCGCTTTTAGCGGTGGACGTAAATTATGATTTTTCACAATGGCAGTCTGTCGCGCTGCAAGCCAAACTACTGTGCGAAAACCAAGCTTTTGTGATGTTTCCGTGAATATTTTAAACAAAAGTTTAAATGTTTTGCAAGAGTTGTCGCTTTGTAAATCTTGTCTTTAATATAATTACTAACTAAACAAAATGTGGTGTAATGTTATGTAACACTCTAAAATTCAAAATAGCATAATTTTTATTTTTGTAGACATAATGGTGCCGACGTTCTTACAATAGTTGATGATCTATTGGTCAACATCGTTGCCGTCCAAGCAGTTGATTGGGGTTCGATTTTCGGCTGAATGTTTTTTTAAACCCCATAATAACATATATATTTATATTCATTTTCTTCGACTTGACATAATTTTGCAATGCGCTAGTTTAATTATAATTTTATAATCGAATTTCGTTAAAATATGAATTCAAATTCTGTAATGTTTGTTGCATTGATGATATGACTATAGTAATTCAGCTGATTTTGGATTCGTATGGATTGGTTTCGAGTTTTCAAATGCAATTTCATAATATTATGTTCAATATCGTCATGTCTTTCTTTTCCTTTAACATATTGATATTCAGTCTTCACTCAACGAAGTTAATGAGTCTATGCAAAAATGAGCAAATCCTAATAATGAATTATTATTGTTTAAATCCTAGAGCATTTTTGGGAGATATTTCTCCCAGCCTGACAAGAACTCGAAAAAGTCGTGCTATCTCATTTTGTATTACCATTATTTACATGTTGAAAACAGTGTTAGAAAGAGAGAATACCATATTTTGTATTTACTTTTAAAAAACACACTACAGACAGACGCTAGCGAAAATTTTGAAATTATTCTATGAAACTACATTTAGCATTGAAAAATATTTTCAAATTTTATAGGTTTACAATATTTTTGTGTAAACGCACAAAAGAGAAGTGACGGTAATTTTATAATACCTTTGTGTAATTAAATGTATTTACGCGAACTTACGCGACTTCAAAAGCTTAATCTCTGTTTGTATTCAAAATTTTAAGGTTTTTTTTTAAATTTTTATTTTTTCGGAATAACTTTATTGAGTAAAACCTCAAATTGTAATATTTAATTATTGAAGACAGTTGAAAGATAGTTGCCAATAAAAATGTGCGGTGGAAAAAATGAAGACAATGTTGGTAGTTCTTATTCGAAGTATGATACAGTTAAAAGTGACCGAGGGGGATAGGGTCCCATTAGATCAGTGGTAGAGCAGTGTCCCGGCAAGACAAGGGCCCTGGGTTTGAGTCCTAGATGTGACCGTAACCTTTTCTGATTTTTCTGTTTCAGATTTTCGTTTAGAAATCGCTAATATTATTTTTTTTAATTGCATGTGTCGATTAGCAATTCTAATATCTGAAAGAGTCTCTCATCTGGTTTCAAAAACAATCTGTAGTTTCAATACGTTCATAAATAGCGATTTGAATTTGAATGTAGAGAGATAATATTTGATGGCATAATTATATAGTCGATGCCATCGGGGTTTATAGAGTCGTAACATCCCTCCATATATTTGCTGTGAATTATTACAAAGTAATGCTTGTCCTTTATGGGAAGCTTACAGTATTTTTTTAATGATTTTAATCTCGGATTTTCATTTCCTAGAACTTCGTTTACGTTGACGTGAAGCGGATATCAAGTAGGTTTATCGATACAACTTTAATGACGGAGCAATTTAATGACTGTCGTAAGACAAGCTGTGTGCTTAGTTGCTTCAATGTAGTACTTCACTCTTCTTATTCGTCTTCTCGTTATTTTAATTTTTCGTTATGAAAATATAAAATAATTTTTCGAAACACTGGGGAGATAAACTAATAAAATCGTATTATGGGCGTGTCCGTGAACCCGAAGTACGCCCCAGTTTTCCTTAGGTTAAACATGTTCAATTTTAAAAACTCTTTTTTGAACAGATATTCAATTTCTTGGTCTGTCTGGACCTAAGAGTCGAGAAGCGAGAGATTTGTAAAAACCTAAATTGGCGACTTCAATTTTCTTTCAAATTGGCGTATATCTCTCTTCTATGGCAGTGTTCCGCAAACTTTTTGTGTTCAAGGTACACCTATCATATCAAGACATTTTAGAGGTACACCAAAGAAAAAAGCAATATTTATTTATTACTAAAATCAAAATACCTAATATGAAAAGATGTTTAGTGAGAAATGTGAGCCTGTCTAACTGAGCACAGGCGATGAAAATTTGGAGCAATCGTTGATAAGGCTGCTCTCATCTCTTCATTGATCGTCCTCAGGCGTTCTCTTTTTTTCGATGTAATAGTAGTGAGAGTTCAAAATCCCAATTCGCATAAGCAGGCTGTAGCAAATGGTAACATATTTTCAACAGCACGCTTTGGAAGCAGTAGATACTCATTTTTTATATGCAGCCAAAAATGTGCTAGCTCAACTTTGGAAAATTTTAATTTTTATGTCCGATCAGTTTTAAACTCCATGAATTCTTCCTGCTCGTTTATCGGAAAGTGTCCAAGGGAAATGTTATCCGAGAGTGGATTCCGTACGCAGTCCATAGGTTGTAGGTCACACTTAGGAAAATAACAGTTCTTTTTTTCTGCTAATAGCTCCAAGTGTTTCACTATCAAAGCCTGAACTTTTTTCTGAATCGGCAGCCATGACATTTGGAAACAATTCATCACTACAATTGACAGCGTGGCTGATCTATAATACCAACTTAGCGCGAAAACTTTCAATTTTGACCGAAGACGTTAAAATATAAGAATTCTTGGATTGCATTTTTCTTTTGAGCTTATTATATATGCAAGTTTTATTACCCATTCTTCTTTTTTAAACTCAGAAGCAAAATCTGAACCCTGGGCCTCTAAAAACGTCTGGGACTCATTTTTTAGCTCTTAAATCCGAAATAGCACTTTTCCGCGAGAAAGCCATCGTACTTCTGTATGAACAGAAGTGACTGATGATCTGCTCCCATTTGCTTTCTTATTATCTTCACAATACCTTGATTTTTTTCCGCGGCACATCAACTGATGACCACGGTACACCAGTGTGCCGCGGCACACGCTTTGCGGAACACTGTTCTAGGGTTTAACTGATCAGTAATTCGGAAGTTCCTACTTGACAATTTTTTTATTGATTCTTCTCAAATTCAAACTCGTATTTCTTAGAAGTTATATTATACTTATAAAAAATACTATTATAAGTATAGTTGTATTTTTACAGTATTTCATCAGCTTTTAACAATGGATACTAAATTCGATCAGTTTTTAACAATGGGTACTACATTTGATGGTCATTTATGAAAAACTATTAATAATTGTTACTACTCTCCTTTTTTATTTGTTTTTGTCAAGTCTAGAGCAATTATTGAAAAGAAAGTAATAAAACTATGGCATTTATAGCGTAAAATACAAGGTGGCGCAAAAGTAATGTCAATGATAATTTGCAAAAATTATGGCACATTCACATTACGATATTACTTTTGCCCCAACTTGTAGAATAAAATAGTTGCGTTAACCAAGAATTTATAGGCACACAACAATTTTTAAATATTTAAAATTCAAAATTAGAACGTCTTTCTTAACTTCGTAGATCGAAAACGCACATCTGTAAATGGATAGCATCAATTTTGATTAGAGTGCTATCATAATATATTTAAGTTCTCATAAAATCGTCAGTCTCAACACTTTTGATAGTATTATAAGTAAAGATATAAGTATAGCTCATAAAACTCCGATGATAAGCTCTCACAATCGGGCACTTACTTCATCTTATTGCGGCATCTATGTACCTACTCTCTCAATCTAGAAACATTTATTTTTTTAATAAATAATGTGGCATTCAATGTTTAGTCCCACATGCAGTACTTAAATGGTTTGCTAAACTAGCCATACCTTTTTATTAATAAATCCTCTTATTCCTAGAATAGTTCAAATACAATAAATATACTGAAAACCATTAAATTTTCAAATGAAATATCTAAGCTGCAATTCGAACTCTTGTAAACGGGAACACTCGTGTATCAATATCGTGGGGTTATGTTTGAACTATGGTGTTCTTGGACTAAGCCTTCATTAGGGATTCCAACACGATATATTATGCGGAGATGAGTGGTGTAAGTGTGGATACTTACCAATGATCGAGTACAAAAGTAACCACTGTGGTGTGTGTACATTGTACAATCGATCTGTAAAATAGGTACTCGAGCATCAATGGGTCTTTCGTTTGAATTGTATGAGATGCTAACCAATTAATACGTACATTTTATATAGCACAATTTGATCGTTTGGTGTATCAGCAAGAAACCGATAGACTTTTATCACCTGAGCGCATTTGGAGTAAAAAATTTCTATATAATTTTTTTTTTACTTTTTACTTTTTCTATCACACTTTGCTACTATTCACACCGCTACACGTCGTAACGGATCACGTGATACGCGCCGCGTCTCGCATGTCCGTACTGCTGGAACGAGACGGAGTACGTATGACGTGAAGGATTAGGTTAGGTTATGTACGGTAATGTTGGAACAAAACGAACTACGTCTCATACGATGTTCCGTTGTTCGCAGTGGCGACGTGTGATTTTAATTTAAAAAAAATGCCATAGGTCAGCGACATGACTTATTTATTTTTATTTTTTTTTATTTAAGAACATAAAACAGGCATGGTGCCCAAGAATTTACATACATGGATGTTTAAATACATAATAATAACAAAATGATAATAACAAAAATAGTGACAAAATGAATAAGCTAAATATGCAGAAGTAAATAACAAATAAGAATGGGTAAAAGGTACTTCTACAATTTTACTCCAAATATGATCAGGCATGTGATGCACATGTATAAAAAGACACTTATAAATAAGGTTATATACGATACTCCAGTGAGAAAGATTATTACTCAATAATATATATTCAGGTACGTCAACAAACGCCGACTCTGCATATATACGTATTTTACAAATAAATTATACATAGAATTAATTTATCGTTATTTAAAAATTAATATTGTAGCATTACCACTTGGAGTGACCTATGGCAGAGGTGTTGGTTATCCAATAAGTGGTTCCCGGGGCGGCGGTACCCAAATCCGACTCCCAAATTGAAATAGCACAATGAAACGAATCAAATAATGCACCCAGTTTTCCGGTACACTAGAATGCACAGCTTCAAAACCTTACTCCAAACTAATCATGAGCAACGCCGTGTACACATCAACTAGTTATTAATTAAAAATAGACTGGAGTTCCTTACTGAGACACCACACCACCCTTTTATGTTAGCCTTGCGTCATGTTTCCTGTTTGTATGTGGTGGATGACTGAGAGTTGTGACTGTTTGCCCATGGTCCACGGATGCCGGCAGCATGTAGTTCGCTGCACCGCTCTGGGCCCTCCGCTCCTATCTGTAATTAGTTCAACTAGTTTGCTAAATGAAACCGTCAAAGCTCGGTCTACTTGCAGTAAAATGCGTTTGCTACTTGCGACGTCCACTCAATGGTATAAATGCTCTGGAATAAAGTTTTTAATTATATGAATTTAAATTATTGTACGACAGATTAATCACCCATTTACCCGAGTGAAACATCGACATAGATTTTTATTGAAAGAAGTGAAAATGAAAGTAAAGATCTTTATATTTTTGAAAGTATTTTAAAATTGTAGTATACGAGTACGTCTTTATATACGGCATTACAGCATTTTACGCCGCACAGAGTTTTTGTGTAAGAGCGACGTTTTTGCTTCGTTCTGCCTTGTGGTATCTTGAAGAAGTCGTTGTGACGACAACTATTTAGTGTTGATTAGTTCTTCAAAGAAGTGAATGTCGTAAAAGGAACGCAATTCTGTTGTTACAGCATGGAGCTTCAATCAACTAGTCTTTATCAGAATTACGAGACTAGTCAACCAATTCAAATCACTGAATTTTTTATGCAAGTCTTATGATTTTGTCAATCGTCAAGCAAATAATTACAATTTTTTTCTTTTTAAAAGACTCAATTCTCAGACTTTATCAAAACTTTTTGGAAAGATCATTGAACCAGAGTTACAATCACTCCCAGACAGACCCACAATCGAAATTAGTATGTTTAACCGTTGAACCAGAATTACAATCACTGACAGTGAGACTCACAACCGAAGTTAATATATTTGACAGTTGAACCAGAATTACAATCACTGACAGTGAGACTCACAACCGAAGTTAATATATTTGACCGTTGAACCAGAATTACAATCACTGACAGTGAGACTCACAACCGAAGTTAATATATTTGTCCGTTGAACCAGAATTACAATCACTGACAGTGAGACTCACAACCGAAGTTAATATATTTAACCGTTGAACCAGAATTACAATCACTGACAGTGAGACTCACAACCGAAGTTAATATATTTGACCGTTGAATCAGAATTACAATCACTGACAGTGAGACTCACAACCGAAGTTAATATATTTGACCTCTTGAACCAGAATTACAATCACTCACTGTCAAACTCACAAACGAAAATAGTATGTTTGATTATCAATTTTGCGGTGTAGTTCCACAGCGCAACACCATCCATACGAAAATAATAAATTCGCCTACAAAACATATAATGCCTTTCTGAACACAAATACGCCATCAACGTAAATTCAAACCGCTAGATTCCTCCCCTGCCACAACCCTTTAGCCCGCGATGGATACCCGCCATTATTCACATTGATTATTCACCCGCTGAAGGTTCTATTTTTTTCAGTCTTAAAAAATGGCGCGAACTCCCACCCCCACCCCTTCCGCCGGAAACCGCGGAGCCTTTCCGCAATTTTTCTTCCCTCACCGTACGTGTTGAAATCCCAAAATTCACTATCTCACCTTTCACCGTGAGGTTAGAATGCTGCCGTGGCGGTCGCTAAATAAATCATTATTAAAGATATCAGCCAGTAAAAGTTAAGTTAAGAAACTGTAGTTCTTACGGCCGTTGTTCCCAACCTTTCGAACGATCAATCTTAGGCTTCTATCAGCCGAGTGATTTGTTCAGTAACGTTCGATTTGCCTGTGTCCAATCATTTTTACCGTTGATTATCTTAAGTAGGCGCTACTTTCATAGACAATAAAATTACATCAAAGTAAAAACTTTCAATGTTGACGAATTGACCAATGTATTTATTATTAATGCATTTTTTTTAGTTACTGTATTAATTAAACCGATATTTTATATTTTTTAAACAAACGTATGTAATATGTTAAAAAGTGTTAGCTTTACTTTAATGCCATCGTGTCTTGGCGTCGCGAATATTTTTCACTCTGTCAACACTTTTTATAACTATTTATTTACTGAGGCAGGCTTAATCCAGTAGTTTGGCTTCCTTAAATTGTTTGATCCTGAGTCGTCACCTTTCCGTTGGAAATAGGGTAGTGGTGCCTTTGAACAGTGGTGAGCCAAAATTTCGGCTCAACTGTTGATCAGTAGGATTGGGAACAACGGCCGTTAGTCTTATGTATGATATAGTTAAATCTGACCGAAGTGGATAGAGTTGGATTAGCTTGGTGGTAAAGCAAAGCCCCTAAGTTTGAGGTGATTTTCTCATGAAAACGGCGCTATACAAATAATTCAATCATTATGTTTGGTTGAGGTCAGTGGTTCAATTTCTAGATGCGACCAAATCTTTCCTGATTTCTCAGTTTCAAATGTTTATTTGGCAGTCGCAACATTTTCCCTAAGGACCAGACTTTATTTTTCTTAAGAATAGTTTCTTGATAATAGTTTCTTTTAAAATATATATCGTTTTTTTTCTTTTCCTCGTAAATAAACGGTTATTCTATTAGTCCGCAGTTTAATGAATTTGTTTTTAATTTACGAAGGATAATAAATCATTTACGATACATTAATGGTTTTTTATCAATTGTGTAAGCTTTAAAACACGTTTATTAGTATGGCCCTTATTTTATATATGTGCAGCTTAATGTGTTCTAATCTTACATTCACCCTTAAATGCATATTGTTATCGAACTACGATAAACCATTACCTGTAAATAAAACCTGTAAAAAAAATCTGTTTTACATGCCTAAATAATAAAATAATCTTTTTTAATCTAAAAAGTTATGCATTTTAGGTTTAAGACTCTTATTCACTTTTGGGAGCACCCTTTGCCTTTGCTTCGAGTTATATAAGTATTATTATAAGTTTAAAAATCAGAGACTTTTCGTGTTCCTTTCAGATTGCAGATCTGTTGGAGGTCCTTGCCAGTTACGGTTGACTTATAGGTTCTCATTTTTTGTTTCCTTCTCATTTCGCATTCAAGGGAGCTTGCGAAGATAGACGGCCGCACGTCGGGACGTCGGGCGTCGGGCGTCGGGCGTCGGGGTGCAAGGTGTTTCCCAAACAAAAGATTCAACTTTTAAATAATACGATCCATTAACCATTAAGTAGGCATCAACATATTGTTGAAATTGAAAAAATGTTGCTAATCCCGTCCTTTTCAAGTTTGAATAATAAAATTGGATGTATGCATTTTTAGCGTGTTAGTGATTCTGACATAGAATTTATCTCTAATCGATCTTGGTTCGATCGCAGCATAAAGATGTTTGTTTTGTATCTTTATTTACGTCAATGAAACAAAAAGGTACCTACGATTGTTGACATGATAGGTGTAACACAGTGGTGCACATCTCGCCATTTTAAATTTGTCCAATTAAAATGGGATAAATTTAGCCTCCTGCTAAAAAGTTGTCCATCCCTGGTGTAACCCATACGATACAACAGTGCTTTTGACAAAGATTAACGTTCTTTTAGCCATCAAAAATAATAACAGTAATATGATTTATACCGTTTTCCGATGTATTACCAAGGGTAGATTAGAATAGCATACAGTATACACAAAATAAAAATACATTGATAAATATAAAGTGTTCAAAAATTGTATCACTCATTCGAGTAGATAAAAGTAGTAGATTAGATTTTAAAACGTCCGGATTCGCCGTCAGTTGATCCCTCGACAATTCGTCCCTGTCTCTTGGTTCCCTGGACGGTTGATCCCTCTGCCGTTAATTTATTAGTAGTATTTTAAATAGGTGCATAATTATCTATGTCCTAATACAATCCTATTGTAAATAGGAAAACTGTAATCATAAAAATAAACCCAAATAGGCATGCATTATTTAAAAATATATTTTTTAGAATATTAAATACCATATTTTCGTAATTAACGTATAAATTTGTTCATGTTTTCGTCTAATTTTATTTCTTCTGATAAATCGTCATCTCTGCATGGTGAAAAATTACAAATATTGAATATTGCTAATTTATTAAGCATTTTTTCAAATTATTTGTAATCTGTTTTAAAACGGGATTACAGGCCCTTAACGAATGAATTGATAGGTTTCCTAATAAACTTTCTAGTAAAATTCAAATGTATTATCACGATTTCGGAACACGTGTAAAAATTCTAATATTTTCTGATTTCGTCATTGTATATTATCAAGACAAATGCAGGTGCATGAACACCGATATATTAGAAATTTTCTAAAAGTTTATCAGGAAATGGCCGGCAATCCCGTTTTCAACCAAATAACCAGAAAATTTTAATAGATTAGCAATACTCAATTAGTGGAATCTTATTGAAGTACTTTTCTTCGTCTCGTGTGTGTGTTTGTTTGTATGCCGGTTTTCTATTTTTCCTAGAAATTCAATTATAGTACGGTCATTTATATATATTCATTCGTATATTCCATTTAAATATATTCATTATATAAATATTTTCATTTTATTCATTATGTATATGCCATTTATATATATTCATTCGTACGGCCATAGATTTTTTTATTTTTTTTTTTTTTTTTTTTATTTTTTTTTTTATTAATATCAATAGCAAAATTTGTACATTATGTAGGTTTAAAGTATAATATAAGTATATTTTTTGTATTTTTTTCACAGTCCTCCTCACTAGGGTTTCCTGTTCTGAGGCGGCCTGTAGTTTTTCTTAAATTTTTGTATTGTCTCACTGGTCGGTAAGCAATCGACATAAACCGAGTGCTAAGCTCGCAGAAAAGTTCGCTATAGTGAGGTAACGGTCTGCAGCGCAGTTCAGTGTGGATCTTTTCTGCGCAGGGTCTTGCAGCATTTGGTTTATGTCGAATGCTTACCGAGCCGCGGGAAGAATAATAAAAAAATATATTAAAGTAAATATTTTGTTTAAATGACAAGATATTTAATTTCTTCAACATTTCCTTGATTTTCGTATATCTATTCTCATGGCTCGGTTTTTGGTTTCAGTTTGTAGTATTGTCATTTATTTCATTAATCCACCGTTGGCTAACAACACAATGCTGCTACAATAATTAACGTATGGTACAATGATTGCGTTGTTTACATTTTTACTTTTTTTAAATCATTAATTTTGTGTTACTATGAGAAAAAGTCAGTTTGGATTCCAGTATTACTCTCAAATATTTCATTTCAAATCTTCACCTTCTATCAATACATATTATCTTTTTATATTACTATTTATAGTTATATTAAATCATTGAAGATAATGTGAACGACTCTCAAACGACACACGTGATTATAAAAAAGATAGCAGCCAAGCAAAAAAAATAGCAGGCAGTAAAAATATGCGTTAAGAAAATTAAGATAACACCCAGTAAAGTCTTGTTAAAGGATGTTCAGTAATTATTCAATGTATAATAGGGCGCCTTCTGCATCGGCCTCGGTGGCGCAGTTGGCAGCGCGTAAGTCTCATAATCTTAAGGTCGTGAGTTCAATCCTCACCCGGGGCATTTCTTTTTATTTTTATTTATAACCCCAATTTTTTCCCAGATCACTACACCTACATAATTCAATTTCAATACCAAATCGTCTGAGGATGAATATTTTTAATGTTTGGATTACAAATCGCCCTTTAGGTGATTTTGCACACAAACGGCGCTATAAAAATCATCCAAATATTACTTATTATTATTATTCATTCTTATATTTCTTCGTAGGTCCTTAATTCCGATTGAATCAATTTAAAGGATCCAACTTTTAATTTAAACACTTTTAAACAAAAATAAAATATAACGAATTCAAATTCCATTCAAGTTCTAAGATTCAAAACGGCAAATGAAAAAATAAACGTTTACCCGGGTTAGAAGACGGGTTTTTAAGAGAACATTATTTTTATTTCTCTACAATTTGAATAAAAAAGCCTGATGTTTTCATTTTTATTGCAACATTTATTATTTTCTTTATTCCTCCGTTTCCCGCCTTCCCGACCGGTTCTAGGGTAATGAAATTTGTGCCTTTTTGTTTCTGTTTTCGGTTTTAATAACTAAGCAGTTTAAAATATTATTACAACTCCATTTTTTTCGCCCTGATATTTCGATAAAGAATTCACGAGATTGGCCACGGAGGCGTATAAATATACCCAAGAAAAGTCTACCTAATATAATAATAATAAACAATAAGAACTTACCAAAATTATGATTTATAGTAAAAATCTTATCCGATTAAATTAGTCAATATTAAAGTGTTTTTTAGAAGGTATTAAGCGAATAGAAATTACAATTAATTATCGGGATCGATCATAGACATATGATTAATTCCTATGTCTGTGGGATCGATAGACTAATGTATTCATGTTAGGCTGGCATAGCTGCATTACATATTTTTGTCGGATTATAACTTATTTTTAATCATACAGGATGAACGGGGGTAAAGTGCGCTAACCTCGGGGGATGATCCTACATGATTTTAGAAGTAAAAAATGTATGTAGTTTTTTCGGTAAAAAAATGGAATTGTTTGTAAATTATTTATCTTTTTTACCTTTACCATCGTGTAGAATCATCTCCAGAGGTTAGCGCACTTTACCCCCGGACACCCAGTATGGCGCAATACTTTCACATGAGCTGATAAAATGAGGGCCGTTACAGAAGCAGCTGTCGGAAGCGTGCATTTGCTTGCGAATCGAGGCGACGCTATTCGATGGGGTTCGATGTGACGAAATTTCTCGTAAGTCGTGTTACATTTGGATTGTAATTTTGTATGAGAGGGCTAATCTATAGTTCATACATCGATGGTCACGATGGATAAAAATACCGACTGCTGCCTCGAATTGGTGGGTTCATCTACCTTACCTTATATCAACGGTAAAAACTTCCAAAAGTCTTTTTAATTTTATCATCTCATTTTCCAAGTGGTCTTAATTTTTTCTAGCTTTAAAAGTCGTGTAAATGAAAGCTTTGTTTTTAATTGTTCGGTACGAAGATAAAACAGGAATTATTACCACAACCTTAAATTCCCCGGCAATAAAACGATGTCAAACATTTTAAGTGACTTTTTATACGTCAGGCTATTACTAAGGGAAAATGAAAACATTGTCTCCTTATCTGTATTTGTTTATGATAATATTTAGTATAATTTTTTATAGTTAAATATTTTTCACGAATATCGACAGTGATGTTACATATTTTTTAGAGATAAATAAATTAAATTAAAATTGTGGATTCTAATGTTCGTGGATCTTCACGCGTTGCTGAGGCTCAGTCTGTCTGTGCAGATAGAGAAACAATAGCGCTTGTTTTTCAAAAAAGCATGTTTTTACCTTGTCACAGCTGACATCTATATAATATGGGTATATAAAAACACACGCGTATTCGAATGCAACGATGTGTCAAAATTTCAAAAGCAATCGGTGGAGAACTTTCGGAGATTTAAGATTTTGAACAAACTAACATTAAAATATTTATTTATATAGATAGATTCGGTAGAAATACGCTGTGATTTCGGGGGTAAATGTTTCAAATCTGTCGGATTACCTTCAGTATTGCCCCGGTGAATGTCCACTATTTAGAATCGAAACGTTACTTGAGATGGCTTAATCCGTATTATATATTGATATTTTCATTAATAATTATTGATTTTCAAAACGATTTAAAATCTTAAGTACATTATTCTGTTGTATCTCGAGGTTTCTCATAAACTCTCTTATTAAATAAAACCCCGGCTCAACAACATACTTGGATCTGGTAGATTTACATCGGGCTCTGATATTTTATTTAGCAGGCGCGCGGTTGGAATAATATGGACGCTCAACTTGAGGTTCCCGCCTTATTTACTATCCACCCGCTCTCAACAAAACCCGATAGTCAACGCCATCTATGGTTAATCTAATATACTACTACCTGTGTCATCTATGGGTGAGCTCTTACACTAATACCAAGGATATTACAGTTCGAACTGGCTACAACGTAATTGTGATGTTGAAACCACTACTGACTGGTAAAACGGCGTAGGACGGCGTGACGTCAACAACGCCATATTCACGAACAAAACCGAACGCGTCGTTATGGCGACAAATCAAAAGTGGTAAATTTTAAATCGTCATAAAAAAATTATTTGTCTATATCATGATATACAAAAATGCCATCGTATTATTTTTTTTGTACTTAATTTTAAAAAATAATCCTATTTTACCAGAAGTAAGGAATAAATGAGCTTACTCACCCACACCACAAATTCCTGTTTAATTTTTTAGTGCACTTGTCCCCTATTTTTTAAGTAATCATTGCTCTTTCGGGATACGCCATCGAGTGGTTTTTAAAAAGTCTATGTCCTTCAATTCCATCCCATCATCCTCTCAATGCAAATTCCCTTTGATGTGCAACGTTCAACCGTTTGCGCCTTTTTGGCGCCACCAGGAGCGAGAAACAAATTTGAAGTTTAAAAAAATACTCGAAACTCTGAACTAATTAAGTAATCGAATAAACTCATCACTGGCAAGGCGTGGTTGGATTTGAGATTATATTACTGAAAAGGATGCTTCAAATCGAAAAAAAAGGTTTTGTTTAAAACTTTTAAAATACTGCAGTGGTACCTTATATGTTTTCTGTTTTTTCTTTATTTCTTATAATAACTTTTTACTAATATGAATTCTTTTTTCTTGTTAACTTAATTATTCTTATTCTGATAATTTTCCTTTCCTTCCATATTGTACAATGACTGTCAATAACTTTCATATATATAAATGGCGGTTAATTATAAATAAATAAATAAATTAAAATTAACCATTTGAACCTCACTCAAAGCAAAAAAGATAGAAAAAAAACTCACGTACGCGAAAAAAATGAATTAAACTTATGTGAATACTGCACAAGAGTCCCAACCGTCTGGGGCCAGTTATACTATGGCATCCACAATTTGGGTATGCTGTGAGGCTGAAGGTATTGGGAGGGGAAGTAGATGGGGAAGAGGAAGGTTAACAAACACGGCTAAAGCCATTTCAATTCTGAATGGTGGTTTTATACCAGGGCGATACTGAGAGTATCTGCCACTCTGGAGCGTGATGCAAGAGTACTATTATTATTTTAAATGAATAAATTGCGAAATAACATAAATTAAAAAAATAAAATTTTAACCGGCATTTGAACCTGCGACCTTCTGCTTGTAAGTCGAGAGCTTTACCCTCGTCGAGAGGCCGTCATTTTTATTAAGAATCTCTGCAAGTTATTGGTATCCGGTTAAAAACGGGATTGCAGGCCGTTTCCTGATAAACTTGTAGTAAATTCCGAATATATCCGAAGACGTGTTCATGCACCTGCATTTATTTGCCCTAATAATATATGATGACGAAATGTGAAAATATGTAATGATTTTTATTAACGTGTTTTATTATCATGATATTATATTCGTATTTCACTAAAGGTTTATCAAGAAACCTATTAATTCATTCGTTAAGGGCCAGCAATCCCGTTTTTAACCGAATAATACCAATAATAAGAGATTCTAAATAAAACAACATTTTTCTCCGTGTATCCATCCTTGAATAGGTTATTATCGGTTCGGTTTTTCCATTCTTGTGCTGAAGTGTGAATTATGGCTTCAGAAATATTATATTTCTATCAAAAAATACCACCATGTTTACGCCATTGACGTTAGGAATCAAAACATATTCGTATTATGCCTACGGCTTCCAATAATAAAAGCAAGCCTTATGTGACAGCAAGATATTCAAAATGAAATCGGAATGCTCATATAAATTTTATTCAAGGTTTTATATTTCGTTGGTATAAGACTGTAAATAAGTATATTTTTTGTTTCCTGATTTGATTCTGTCACTTTGGATGCTTTGTTGTATTATATTCCTCTATTTTTGGTTGTTAAATTTCGTAATAAAACTGACAGTAGGTAATATTGGTTATTTACAAATCCCTCGCTTTAAGGGTGCGAGCTGTGTCATAAAATTCCCGTTTTAATTGTTACAAAACGTTATTATTGTTATTCGGACACACCCGCAATACTTACAATTCCTTAAGAGATATTGATATTTTCCACTGTACCCTTAAAATTTTAAAATCAATTTAACCTTACAATGTACTTAAACCAAAACATTATTTTTATTGTTCGTCTATTCTTTTAATATTTTTTTACTAATATCTTTAAATATCTACTTTCTTCCTAACCTATAGCCATAACGAAAGTTTTTAAATTTTACTTAACTGGTTTTTACTCAACATCTTAAATGCAAAATTAATTCACATGTATAACTGTATGTTTCCTAAATATATTCAAAATAATTATTTTTTTAAATTCCGCAATTTTAAAGAGTTTTTAATTGTATTAGATGGTATTTTAGAAAATATCGATAAAGTACCTTATATAATTGTAATATACACCATTCACTTATACACCACATACATTTTTTTCATTATATTATCATCTTTATCTCAAATCATCCCCTTCTATGTACTAACCCCCCCCCCCCCGTTAAAACGTATGTAATCCAGATATTTCATAGATACGTGTCATTGGTACGGTTCCTTGTAATTTCATATTTATAAAACCTTGTTAACTATTTACCGCTTGTTTTATCTATCTACTACTTGTTACTCAAATAATAAAAACACGGTTGTTCCTAGATAAATTATTCAGCTCAGCAAAAACAATAAAAAGGTTGTTCCTAGATAAATTATTCAGCTCAGCAAAAACAATAAAAAGGTTGTTCCTAGATAAATTATTCAGCTCAGCAAAAACAATAAAAAGGTTGTTCCTAGATAAATTATTCAGCTCAGCAAAAACAATAAAAAGGTTGTTCCTAGATAAATTATTCAGCTCAGCAAAAACAAATTTAAAATAGCTCTTGAGACCACTGTTTTTTTTGTAATATGTTTTATTTTAAATATTTTCTTTTTGGTTCGGCGTAAAACTCTACCAAATGACATTAACAGTTTTTTACGTGTGTCGTACAAAATAATACACCTATTCCGTGTGGGTATACTCATACATAGTACGTCAATCACGATATTTTATTTTATAAAATCACGGGATTGTCTTAATTCTTTACAAATTTCCAATTTTGAAAATAACAAATTTATGTTAATATACAATATTATGGAAGGTAATTTATCGCTTGTCTGAATTCTTCACACAATCAGTTCCAATTTTGAAAATGACACTTAAATTTAAAACGAATCCGAGTTCCAGAGTTCATTGAATCAGAGTTACGCACGCACAACCGAAATTTGTATTTTTGATGATAAAATATATTAAAGTATTCCATTCACATCGGGAAGAGTCCGATTCCTCTAGTTATTCATCATTATGGTAAAATGAAGATACTTGGCCCGGCGGCGTGACTTTTCTGTAATCGGAAGCGATCGAGTCGTTAATTAAAACTGATATCTGCTCCAACCTTTTTAATTTTAGCCGGCGAACTTTCCCCGCCGAGGCGAGATGGGGCTCCAAACGAATTCAACTTTAACACTCGGTCTAGAGGTTTTATAGCCATGATGAAGTAGTTAGAAAGGTTGTGATTAACTTCTTAGAATATATTCCCACACGCATTTCCAATTATTGTTTTATAAATAGTAATACGTGATATGATGATTCTGATATTCTCGTACAGCTTAAAGCACTTGCATATAACGTTTTGGTAAAAATCATTTTATGGACGGTTTACAGTAATTCAATCAATTTGGTAACTAAAAAAGAATCTAGTAACCTTAATTTTAATCGACACATACCTCGAGTAAACTCCCTTCTTTACACCGGTTACAGGACTTCCTTATCAACCTCAAAACTATCCACAATCTTCAATTTCCGATCATTGTAAATACCTTCAATGATCGGATGTCACCCTGCTTTCATTGTCACCCTGCCACACATCACAAAAGAGATTTGTTCAAAGTTTTTTTAATTATTTTTTTAAATAACAAAATCAGGTTAAGTACAAAATAATTTTACTCAGGTTTTTTCACGTGTTGAAACTTTAATACTACTCTTCCTTGGAAGCATTAGCTTGTGGTTAGAAGAGGAGAATATAGTATATTATTGTAGTAATTTATAAGTGCCTTATTAATAAAATTATAGTAGTATATAATAATATTTTATCTTACAACTTTACCTATACCTAAATATGGAAGTACAATTTTATGTACAAATGTAAAATAAAAGTCACGCTTGATTTTGTTTACCGTTTTATGTTTTTTGATCCTGTTTTTGTTTATAGTTCCAGTTTGCTTGTTACCTGTAAAATACTACAAGTGAAAACAAGGAACATCAATTCAAAACAAATTTGCATTATAAATCAATTTATGTTTAAAAGTCTGTAATTTGTCACTGACATTCATTGTCCTTTCCCTCTATCATCAGTAACTAAATAAACTTCCATCGTTTTTAACACCGTTGGTTACCCCAAAGCTATTATGCAGAGTGAAAGATACGCAATAAAGCCACTGGATGCCATTTTTACTACATTTCGGGATTTTAACTGACATTTCTTGTTTTTCCCTTGTGACTTGCACTAAGGATAGCCACTATTTAACTTAAATTTTATCAGTGCTATGTCAACTTTTATCCTCTGCAGTCATAATATATTTCCATGTTTGCTTCCAAACGAGACTGTACTTGTTCGTTTTCTCGGCGAATCGGTCCTTCGTCTGGGCCCGTTAGCGCGGTTTACTCGAAGCATGTGGGGCAACGAGTAAGAGGGTATTTTGAGAATTGGATTTGAAATGGAAGTGTCCCTCTTTAGGCAATCTTATCCCAGATCAAATCCAAAGTCGTTTTATATCGTATTTGCCAATCTCTCGAATTGTTGTGATTGTTGGATTTTAATGTTGTCATTTCCTTGTAATAGAAAAAATAATCAAATATGTCAAGAAAATATATTCCTTTTATTGTAGATATTCTTGGTGACGCGGTTGTAATTCTCTTTGATTTCATGGATCCAAGATTTCAGACACTAAATTGTCCGGGATGTTGTGGGGTTATTTTAAACGTAATAGCTTCTGTAATTATTGAAATTAATAACTTTTACGAAATAAATGTGATTAAACTGTATTATTTTAGTAAAATATGCGATAATAAACAACAAAATATTACATAAACTAAATTAATAACTATTGAAATCAAATAATGTCCTATTAAATATTATTCTAAAATCTTCTGAGATTTTATTTAAATCAGACGAACAATTTAATTTAATTTTCACGATTTTTATTAGACAAGCGTATTTACTGATTGTCACTGTCAAATTGGACATAATTAGTTTCCAGACAAATCTCAACTTAACCAAATTTCATAGGTGTACATTTATTTTGCTCAAAAACCTCTTAGGTTAAATGCCATTAGAAGGCTAAGTATAGGCAATTCAAATAAGTCATTTAATTTATATAATATATGTCTTTTTTCAAAATATTTGTATAATGTTTGCATTTCAACGGGTTTTGATCACATAACCTGGCTCAATTCAAGATGTGTTGTAAATGTGTGAAGCTCTCCTACGAAGATTATTATTTTTTATTGTAGAAAGCAATCACTTTGTGGTTTGACATATTTAAAATGACATAAAATACTTTTTGTTTTAAAACCACGAGTTTTGGTTTTAAAACAAAAAGTTTTGAAAAAATTTTGCAAATTCACTTTGTGGCACAATTTTATTAATGAAATAATTAAAAACACTTTGTTTTTACCACGATAATCATTATTTTAAAAAAATCAACATTTTTTGAGAAGGATGTTCTCTTCATCAGGACATTAAATGTACTATATGTCCTGATGAAGAGAACATCGTTCTCGAAACAGGTAGATTTTTTTAAAATAAAGATTGTCGTGGTAAAAAAAAGTGTTTTTAATTAATTCATTTTTTTATTATCTTAGGTCCCCTGCGTTGCCCGAGTTTTACACAGAGTTTTTCAAAAACAGAAGTAGGCAGTAATTTTCCTCATATTTTGAACGTCAACTGTGCAATATTTCATCAAGTAAAGTATAAATTCTGCTTTAAATGGTAATAAAATTGATTGGATCATCTCTATAGCGCCGTTTTCGTGAGAAAAATACCTCGAGGGGACTTAACAACTTAATTTATACATTTATCCCATTCCTTATCACCTTAAATACAAGTGGCTTATAACTAGGATTAATAGCTAGTGACTCACAACCAAAACTTAAAACTATATGTATTTTTATGACAAAGTTTGTATTTACATAATACTATTATCATTTTGTGGAGTTACTGCTAAAAGTAACCACATTGTTTGGTTATTTAAGTTATTGATGATTTTAATATTGATGTATTATAATATATATCTGGAATAAGTTTGGGTCTCTTGTGTCGTTATGCACAAGGTTTTTAACTATGTTTTCAAAATAAAACTTTGTAACTTCATTTTTTTTATAATTAATAGACAAAAAAAAATAGTGTTGAAGCACTTATAATAATAAGCATGTGTGTATAAAAAACAAAACTCTTATGATATTTTAAAAATTAACATGCTTTCCTAAATCCCTGACTTAATAATGAAGATCAAACTTTTAAAATGAGTTTACTTCAAAACATGTTTTTGTAAGTTACCAACTTTTTCCAGTAACACTACGATATGACTTATAACTATGGCTTAAAACGAAAAGAAAAAGAAATTTACGACTAACGTACTTATTTTCTTTTGAAGTGAGAAAATAGGATGAATCCCATGAAGTCAATGACCTTCCTTCTATTTTAAAGGTTAAGGACGGGTTGTTTCGGAGAATCTGAACAATTCATCAAATTTCAACGTTCATTTTCAAGTTCTGTGAAAGATTTTTTCAAGTTCTGTTTTTATTTCAGTTTTGTCAAGCAACTAGCCTACAATGATATAAAAACAGATCTTGAATAAGTCTTTCACAGAACCCGAAAATGAACGTTGAAATTTGATGAATTGTTCAAATTCTCCGAAACAACCCGTCCTAAGTGTTCAATATTTCATCAAAATCTGTCAAAGTCTGCGTTGGTCAGTTCGATGTCAGGTTCGGTCAGGCGTGTGTGTTTGTGACGGTGGAAAATATGGACTCGAGAAGATCTAACAGGATCTCGGATATTTATTGCACTTAATATTTGAGGAGAGTCTATAAAGTTTTTTTTTTCTTTTTTAGTTTAAATAGGTACAGTTTAGGTAATTTAAAAAGTATACGAAAATTATTAATCTCCGGGTGCAAGGAAGCTGTAGTTTTATATGGTAATCGTGTCATATTATATCTAAATAAGTAACAGCTTACTCGGGATCTACTATCTATCCAAACCGAGTTTGTCGACGAAGTTTTTTTAAATGTATAACTTTCTGCGAGTTTCGTAAATGCCCGTCTGATAACGCTCTGATTAAATCTGCACAAGTCACCCCCTAATGTGGCTGCTCAGATCCCATCTGCACTTCCGATCCAAATATTCCATAATATTGTAATAATGTTTTATGTTTTCAACGATCCAAGTTCATAATATGGCCAATGAATCTACCATCTACTCCACACTCTAACTATTAATTGATTTATTTATTAATTTAAACGCCCTGATGGGTTTTAACATGATACATATTTTACTTGTGCCAATAGAAGGTTTTTTTATTTTTAAAACAACAACAACAAAATAAATAACCAAAACATAAATAAATGAACATAATGTATGGTACATTTTATTTTCAATGTATTTAGATGTACATAAGAAAAGAGTAACAATAAATAAACCTGCTCTAAAAGTGCAGATGGCTTAAAATTAATATAAATTAATAGAGCAGGTTGGTAATACGGAATACAAGTAATTTACAATTAGAAGTAAATGATAAAAAAACTGTAATCGCTCCTACGCGATACTCCTAAATAATAAAATAAGCTACATACAAACATCATTCGAGTATTTCTTATTTAATGATAAACTTATATTAAATATTGGAACATAAAATACTTAATTAAAAAATTATATAAAGTGTGCATGTAAGAAAACAGACATTTTGTGGGTCATTTACAAATATTCTAATATTTTGCTTTTTAGCTAGGTCACTCAGTGGTGGCGGTAAACATCGATTAAACTGTCATTATTACCTAGTCTTTCAATATAAAAATTATAACAATTGTAAGGCTGCAATATAATTTTGCAGCAGCAAAAATGTTTAGACTTTTAACTTTGGTTTTATGAAATTAGCACAGTTTTTCTTTTTGTAATTAAATTTGCAGTTCAACGGAACTTTATTTTTCATTTGTAGATACTTATATTTCCACCATAAGCTAAGATCTTTAATGTATCCATGAAATTTTTTAAAAACGGTACCTACATACGTAATGCCGAATTTTTCTTTGTTTCTTATTTTGCAATAAAAATTCCGGTGAATCATTGTATTAGAGCTAGCTTTTTATAAATGTATTCAGTTAGTGGCTTTGTTAACAAACGCGTCTATTTCCCAGCTATGCGTTGTGGGTTAATTCCTCTCCTAGCCAAGTCCTCCATTTATGAACAAGCAATATCCTCCGCTTATAACGATGATAGTAGGAGTTGTAAAAACATGTTCGGATTATGTTTATCTCCAGGAATATGTTTTTTACTTTTAAAATATTGTTATAAATTGTAGGGTCCTTTTAAATTAAACACTCTTATTTGAGAGACGATCTGAATCACTTTATTTACAGTCACCATGAATAGACACTTTTTACAGGGTTTTAATTTACTAGATACAGGCCGGTTCCTGTGGTTCTTTAGGAAAGGTAAAACCTTTGATTGTTTTGGAGCAAGAGGTAGTTTTTAGGAAAACCTAGTCTTTTATATGAAGAAGTGTTCACCAACACATTGACACTGTCGACTTCAACCGGCAGCAATACAGGACACTGTTCTTACCGACGCGATTTAACAGCAAGTAACTAGCAGAGGCGAGAACCTTTAATAATTAATATGACCTAAAGTTCACAGGTGGCACTAATGGTATATACTTAATCCAATACACTGCAATCAAATTAATACAAATATATATGTATAAACCTACATAAAAATATAAGTATAAATTCGAGGACGTTGAAAAAACTACCATGTTCCTTTTTCTATCTTTGTGTCGATGTTAAAGGACAGCTGCAGCGTCAATGTTTTATTCACTGCGTTATCTATCACCGTAAACATAACCTAACTACCATAACCCACAGACTTTCGTAATAATTCTACTTTATTGTTTTTGTAAACTTCTTATACTTTGTTCGGAGTCAAATAAGTATAACTCACCTATTTGGAATTCACATTATTAGGTTCATTCAGACTACGTTGCAAATAAACAGCACTAAATTATATAAAAAAAAAAAAATTTATGTGAATACCGTATAAGAGTTCCGACTGCTCCCAACCGTCTGAAGTTAGTGAGACTGTAGCATAGTGGAGAGGGTAAGTGGAAGGTGGAGAGTACTCGGCAATTCAGATCAGGTCACCACGGCCACAGCCATTTCACGACACGTTTCAATTCTGAATGGCGGTCTTACACCAGGGCGATACTGAGAGTATATTCAACTTGTGCCGCAAGCAAAATATATCTTATTTATGAATAAATTGTGAAATAAGATAAATTCATCAAATAAAATTTACTTGCGCGCGCCTGGATTTGAACCCGCGACATGAATAATAATTAATTCTCCCATGAAAAATATTAACTATAACTGTACAATAAAAAATCTAAAATTAATAACGCTGTCTGACAGAAGTTTGGTATCTAATAGAGTCACACAAACTAAAACTATTAGTTTATTTTATTTCCCTTAAACCTGAACTATAGCACAAGTGTAATTTTTTCAAGCAATAAAACGCAAGTTAAAAGAATTGAAATAATTCAGAACATAGGTATGAGGTCTATATTGTGCTGTAGCAGATATACTAGGATAAAAACAATGCAACGCAAGCTTAGTATTCTAAGTGTGTGGCAACGTTTGGTCTATAATACCCTAGTGTTTATATACAAGTTAAAAAATAAAATGACACCAGATTAAATGTTAAAAAGTGTTATTATTAATAGTACAGTCCATGGCTATCCCACGAGAAGCTGCAACGATTTTGGGCATCCTAAAACAACAAACCTACATTTATTATAAAGGTTTCAAAATGTTCAATAAACTTAAATGTTATGGCGCAGCTTAATCCCAAATCACTATTTTGATTAATCTTTGTAACGAATTGGTGTATATTATGAATACCAAAAAATATGCTTTAGATAAATTGAATGTTTTCCTATCGCTTCGCTTGAGTAGAATACAAATACAGAATTAAATTACTCAATAAAAAATATAAATGTAAACTACTAAAAAATATTTTTTTTTCAATAGAAATGTATAAACGCATAAAGGAAACAACTTAAAAAAAATACAGTATTATAGCTAAGATTAACTTTTTTGCTTTCTTATAAAATTATTTACAAAATAAATAAAAACCAGTTTTTTGCTTGTAATCGAACGTTTCTAGACTCCGTTTGTCGAGCGATTTTAATAACCTACGATATAAAGCGCGCTCTACACTCGCGGCGCGAACGGCCGCGAAGGCTGCGAAACGCGAGTGTGGATCTTGTTCACGCCTTCGCAATCTTCGCATTCGCGCTTCGCGACATTCCCCGATTTTTGTCGGTTTTTTGGCCCGCGACAAAGGGTTTGCGATTTAAAGTCGCGAACAAGACTGAAGCTTTGCGAGTGTGGATGGACACAGTTCACGCGCGGATCGCGGCGTATATTCACGGCGTGAATTCACGACGCGACTTCGCGCGCGAGTGTAGAGCCAGCTTTAGGAATACCAAGAATATACACATTTTTGGCTTGTAGCTTCCTCTTAAGGAAGCCAAAATTCTTGCAGTTTTTCGTGGGTTATATCTCAATATTGTATTAGTACGTAGGTAATAGAATATTTTTGCAGTAGTTTTAGAATTGATGTACACTAGATATAAAATATTAAATTTTATAAATTAATAAAATACGCATCTTAGGTAACCAAAATGTAGATGTAGCAGAAATTTTTAATAGTACCGAAAGTACTTACAAAACAGCATTTCACATATTTATTGAAAATACTTATAAGTTAACATTTTGTTGACTCTGACTGATTTTAATTTTTAGTTATATAATAACAGAAAACTTGTTATATAATTCTTTTTTGTCAAAAATGTTTTGTTCTATATTTAAAGGTACTTTTACCGTAAATTAATAAATGAATACCTTTTTCAAAATATTCTAACAAATAATAAACTATCTACCCAAAAAATTCAGTTATTTCAAATAAAAACCACAATGTCGTTGGTAAAATAATATCTTTTCAAATTAATTTTCTGAAAATTGTTTTTATTATACTTGACATTCTGAATATATTTATGAGGCAGTGAAGGAGACACAGAATCAAGTCAAGCCGTATTTTATGGTAATAATTTCACCACATGTTACGTCAAACATGAAATATCATTATCATTAGACGTACGTATATGAATATATCATGTTCCCCGAATTCAATATTGACGAATGAAAAAGTTAATTTTCTCTTTTGATCGAAAATCATTGCAGGCAGCGATCTGTGTGATGATATAAGAGAATCTCATTAAGGAAAAGTCAACTGTCAATTAGGGGAAGGCAGAGGAATGCAAAACTGTAATAGATGTAGAACAGCGATCAAACAAGACATTTTCTAAAGAACTTAACTATTCCTAATTTTATAACTCCTGTCATTCCACAATCACTTAATCTTCCGTTTGCAAGACCAACTCTTAAAACCACACTTAAACAAGATGACTCAATCTAACTTCCCATCTACTTCCGTTCATTGTCCCTTTATCCTAACCCCATGTTTCCCCCAACTCTGTGCAACATATTTTGTAACTGAAAAAATCATTTTCCTTATATCAAATACCCTAATATTAATCTAATCTAATTTATATTATAAAAATAATCCCGTGTTTCCCCACCCACCTAATTTTCTTCAACCAGCCACTGCCACTCACTGGTGGTTATGGTGATAGATAGCCTTTGGTGTCACATCGAAAGTAAAAAAGAGTTTGGTGGGGGTCGCGTAGCGTGGGTGGGAGTGATTGCCAAAAATTAGCTTTCTTTTGGGAAGGCCACGAATGCTTCAGATTATTTCCAGAAGGTTCTAGAAAGTTCATGGAGGGTCTCGAATGCTCTAGAAGGTTCTGTAAGGAGAATATTTAAGAAGGTTGTATAATGTTCCAAACTGAGGCGGAGTATGTCGGTGAGTCTAGAAGCTTCCGGAAAGTTCGAGAATGCTCTTGAAAGTTCTGGATGTAGCCACACAGTAGTACAGCTAGTAATATCTACAATTTCAGTAATTTGCTATACATTCTGATGGCAGCATACTAAACTAGCGCCTCTTAGCGAAGTGATTTGTGCGCCTTGTTGTTCTTTCATTCATTTTAATAGATTTTATATATAATATATATTTTTATGTTACTTTTATAAATTAATTATCTATGTTTTTATAATTATAATTTTCATGGTTTAATTATTATAACCGACTTTTTACTTAGTTTAGAATTTTTTAATTGATAGGATTTAAAAATTCGTATTATATTTCACCAACTTAGTGTACGCAATCATTACATCCGTAAACTGCCTCATCACTAACACATCCTCCAAAGCTCTTTTCGCATTGAAAAAAACAGTATCCGGATGGTAATCATTTCAAAACGAATAAAAAATTAATAAAAACGAGAAGAACCTTTTGAAAATGTCAATTTTTCGACCATTTCCTAGAATTTCTTTAAGGATTGTAAACATTAGCGATAACATTCTTTTAAGATGGATTAAAATTACAAAAATGTCTAATATTACTCTAAAATCAAGAAAAATAACATTTTTATTATTAATAATTGGGATCTTTAATGAGCACAGTCGCCTGGAAGCCTTAGGAATTAATGTAGTCATTACGAAATTATTATGAAAGTAACGCTAATTCTCGAAGGATTTTTAAAGGTTTACAATCTTTTTCGCGATAATCAAGGAATTTGAAGAGACGTTTTGGAAAAATTTTATCATAAAAATTTACTTCTTCGTAATTTTTGTTTTGGATGGCTTGTTAAAACTAAGGGGAAATAATTCATAAATTCGATTTCAGGTAGAATTATTGGTACTTTTGAAAACATGATAGATGCTTTCCATATCGCCCTGACATTCATTCAGATTAGTAAATAAATAATAATTCAAAACGTTTGTTGGTAGGTACCTTCTCAATGAGGATAACAACATTCGGAGCCGAAAAGCTTTTGACTTTGAATTACGAATTACCGTTTTGATATTATCATAACCGTAATTCGTAATTCGTGATGAAAACTGATATAATTATTAAAAATTTCAGCAGAAGTAAGGAACTTTTTACCTTACGTTGGACTCATAGATAACGCCGCAAAAAAATTATATAGTTTATCTCTCCAGTGCCAGTGCTACACAAGAATCTCAAATGAATGTCCAATCAACGAATAAACTCTAACTAAGTTTCTTTCCCCTAGTCACTTCTTAGTAGCCCTTCTCTAAGTGCCCACCTAACATGGGTGGACCAATAAAACCATCCGTTAGTTTTGTAGCGGAGTTTGTCAGTTGGACTCTTTTTATTGTCTCCTGGTACCAACTTTCAGAAACTAATGCGAACCATACGAAGATACGAACACTTCAGGTTTCCATCGTTTGGATACTTATTTTTTTTCTTCGGACATTTCTCCCTCTGAAAGTAAGGCAAAGTAGAATGAAAGAAAAAGCATGTAAGTAACTTATTTTATTCGAAGATTGGCAAAAATACGTGCGTTGAATTTGTGGATGTTTTAAATCCTTTTGCGTACGTTGGTATCATCACATTCCAATATTATCAAGTACGGGATCCATAAATTTCCTTTCTTTAGTTTATGTCACGTAAAGATCATTTTTCTTATAATGTGCAGTATCAAACTATCAAAATTCGGGAGCTAAACCTCATCGGAATGTAGGTTCTATAATTCTTTCAATTTAATTGTTGAAATAGTGATGAAACAGTGATGAACCGTTTTATTTCCACCTTATTATTTATCTATTTTTGAGAAAGACACTCTCAGGTTACGAATAACATACATTGTCAGGTTACTCGGAACAACCTGACAATATTTTCATTCCTTCTACTACCTTCATTATAGGCTGAAAATGTTGCTTGAGCAATCATGGAGGACTAAGAAACACTGAGATTTTTTTTTTTACTTATTTAACAAAATCCTGTAAAAAATGGGATAGCAAGCCGTTTCCTAATAAAATGTTAACACTTTCCGAATATATTGGAGTACGTGTTCATGCACCTGCGTTTGCCCTGTTAATATATAATGAAGAAATGGAAAATGTAATGGTTTTTACTAACACGTGTTCCGACTTCGCGTTAATACATGCCAACAGGATTACGAATACTTTGAAGAGATTTTTTGATAAATTTGCAATATTTTATATCGGTAAGTTTTCTCCGTGTAGCCAGGAGATTGAACCCGCGATACCTGGGTGGGAACACGATGCTTTGAACCATTCAAATGATCAAAATCTCTACATTTTTTTTGTCAAAGTTGAAGTTTGGATTTTCAAAACCTCATTTGTTCTGCAGGTTTAGAGAGAAGGCTCTTTCGTGATCATCTTCCTTGCTTCGAGTCCTGCCCAGGAAATACATTTAGAAATTAGCTTCCAATTTTATACATCCGATTTTTTACTGTATACGTGACATTTTTATTGGAAAAGTTCCACAATTAACTTGACATGTTCCTTTTTTTCAATCACAATTTAGAGAATGTAGTATTTTTCTGCAATAAACTAATGAATAGTTCGTCGAAGCCGAACTATATTGATTTTGTCGACTCGCTCATTGTTTCCGGTTTCATGCACTTCCGGGATCACACGTGACACCGGAAGAGGGTCTCGAGTTAACGGGGTGGGGTGGGCGGGGGGAGGGGATGCAATATTAGAAATAGCGGCGCCAATTATTTCCCTAGCCTCAATTGCGCTGTCGAGAAGTAATATTTTTAATTACCCGAGAGTTTTATACAGCTAGATTAAACAACGATACATAAAATGTAATATTAATATCATACGCTACGAATGCGGCACGAGTATTTACGGATTCGTGATTTGATGCAGTCGTTTCAAGATTGGGATTAAAATGAAATAGCTTGATCGGAAGGGGACCTCTTACGTCTGGGCGAAACGTTCAATGTGCTTCGAAATTAAGTACGATATAGTAGATAGTTAGTTGACTAAGCATAAATGTTATTCAGGAGAGTGTGCTGAATCGTAAACGTTATCCCAATAAATGCACCTACAATTAATAATTTAATAACCAGACGAACCTGGTTATATCGAGTACGATGATTACTTAAACAATTTTTATGTTTTGAAATAATATACCGAGTGTTAAGGGACGTACAATTAACCTTAGGCATTGGTTCTTGACACTATATGCAGTAAAAATATAAACGAAGTTTTGTTCTCCCCTGACAGTTATGATGTCTTTTTTTCATCTAAAAACATAAGAAGTCAGTAGCTTTTGGATATTGGAGGTCGGAGTGAGGAGTTGAGCGGTTACTCGGCTGAGTGAGCAGTGATGATATGCGGAAGATTATTTGGTGATGTTCGTTTTAGAAAAAAAAAAAACAGGAAAAATGTTAGTGGAGACCAAAATTCATTTACATTTTTAATCCAAATAATGTAAGGAATCACTTTTTTGTTGTTTGTTTTTGGGGTGTTATGCCGTGTTGCGCTAACTCCTTCTTTAGCCGACGTTTCGGACAGCGTTGCAGTGTCCATCATCAGGGCAGATCCGGTAGATCCGAAGATGTGTACCTACCGGATCTGCCCTGATGATGGACACTGCAACGCTGTCCGAAACGTCGGCTAAAGAAGGAGTTAGCGCAACACGGCATAACACCCCAAAAACAAACAACAAAAATGCTTTTGGCCGTGAGAATCTAAAAACTTACCTAAGGAATCACTGGTTAAAGTAAGCGAGGCCCCTAGAATCAACTGCGGCAGTGTCCACCACTAGTCAAAAATGAGTTGAATTTTTTACAGGAAAAAGTTCATTCTTTCTCGACAAAATAATTGTTTGTAACGTAAACAAAAATGGTAATGCCCACCTCCTTTCGAAACAAAGGCGGCAGTTCTTCAAGTAACCAATCAGGACACTCCATTTGTGATGGCTGCCATACCTTAAATCATACAAATTAGTGTGGCAGTATTAAGTGAATCGCGCACTAATAAGTGATTGTTTGGTTTGAATAACCATTTTATTTTGAATAAATGTCACATATTCGAAAAATGGAAACTTTTCCCTGCGTTTTGTCACCAGAATCAGCAAGGAAACGTCTAAAACAACTACCCAAACGAAAGGCAAACATTGCCAAGAAGGACATCATTAAATCCAAGTAAACCAAGTATTTATGTTGTAGGCAAATGTTAAAATATACCATTTTTAGATTTATCTAAATTTTTTCACAATTTATTTTTGTAATGATCCGGGTCGAGTCGGCTTGGCCACGTATTTTGACAACTGGGCCCAAATAAATATTATTTCATTTAATATTAGTAATACTTGCTTATTAGTAATTATGAAAAATGCTTCACAACGTATCCTGAAGCCTACATCATCATAGGAAGCTCTATTTTCGGAGACAAAAAGATTCATTTGGAAAATAAACGTTAACAAAACTAACATTATTTTAAGTGGAGAAACAAATAATAGGTGGGACCTATCAACATCAATGTATGCATTATGATAAATCCTAGTTTGATTGAAGCTGATCAAATTTCAGTTAATCCTTTAAAATTTCGAGATATAGTAAAACTGCTAAATATTCTCTTCGCCGATGACTGGAAAAATATTTCTGACCTGAATTTCTACTACAAATCAATTCCCAATACTTTGTACCTCAAGAAGAAGAAATTGATGATATACATGTAGAATGTTATATAAAATCGGCTGTAACCGTGTCAGACTCTTTAGTGATTTTGTTTACTTTTCTATCATCTTATATGAGTGCATTTAATTTCATATATTTAAAAAAAAATCTTTTTTTCGGTATTTATAAAGATTTATCAATATGATAAATTTATTAGGTGAACTTTACACTGTTTTCTGCGTCATTTCAATTTTAATTATAAATGTTAATAAAAAAACATTCTTATTTTTATTATTGTTTTTTTTACATTGATTGCAATATCTTCAAAATTGTCATTTAAATCAAAATCGGTAGTGTCCAACTGTTTTTGAAACAGCAAGTGTCCATCAAAACATGCATTTTTTAAAGAAACTGTGGCGGATATATGAATGATTTGAAATATTCATCTCGGACCGGCTAACTTACACAATATTAAATTTTCCCTTCAAATTGATGAATAGCGAACTGATAAAACGTTTTTTTTAGATTGCCAACGATTTAAAAAAAAGTGGACACTGCCGCTTTTTTTCTAGGGGCCTCAAGTCAATGAGTCCGTTAAAACCGTTTACCATTAATTTTAAAAGATGTCTTGTTATAATTTTATGTTATATTGCTATATGCTATAATCGCTTGAAAATGTTCCGTGAAGCTCGCTTGAAAAAGAACTCGTATGAAAAGAGATTTAAAATATATATATATATATTTTTTTACTTACTCTGTTTATTGTATATATTGGTGCACGCATTCATTAATAAAATAAGCTCGTGTTATCGCTCTGCTGAATTCATCCATTAATTGCATGATCACTGAACGAGAAAGCTCATGAAAATTAAACGTTGATTTAATCATCTTACAGAAACTCGTTAGAATGTGATTTATAGATTACTTTATGATTTCACCTCGTTGTCTAGGGATGCCGAATGACCTATTATTCATCCTCTGTATTATATTTTAGTTTATATTTGTACTGTCCTGATGAAGGTTGAGTTCAACCGAAACCGGTCGACGTATATAAATGTAATAAAGTGGCTTAAAACTAAGATATTCTTTCATTTGTGTAATAATGTCAAGCCACAAAGTGTTTGCTTCCTTCGATAAACCTATTATTCAGTTATCATCAAACATACTAATTTCGGTTGTGGCTCTGTTCAGTCTGTCTCAGGTTCAATCAACTCTGATTTGTTTCGAATATATGTCATTTTCATAATTGGAACTGATCGTATCATAAATTCAGATAAGTGATAAAGTACATACCTATAATTTTTTTTTTCCGATAAATTATTTTAATTCTATATTTGAAATGTGTATTTATTTTGTTTATACACGGAGAAAACTTACTGATATATATATATATATTGCTGATTAATTAAAAATCTCCTAAAATTATTCGTATTCCTGTTCAAACTGCAGACTTTTAACGAATGGATTGACTGATTTCCTAATAAACTATCAGTAAAACACAAATATGTTATGGCGATCTCTGAATAGGTGTTCATAAAAATTGTAATATTTTCGCATTTCATCGTTATAGATATAATAACGGATGAACGCAGCTGCATCAACACGTGTTCCGATATATTATAAAAGTACTTATAGTTTATTAGTACATGGCCTGCTGTCAACTTTTAAACTAGATTTTAATAAATCACCAATACTTATTTTTCTCGGTGTATTTTTTAGGGTTAGTCTTGACGAGTAAAGTCAGATTTCGTGATTTTTCAAAGGTCTGCACTTTTTCCATTTTCAAGAAACCGTTAATTGCTAACTACGTCTAACATAATATCCCGCGATTATTCATAGGGCGAAGCTATACAACTCGAAAAGTGCAGTATTATTGGTTTTTATTATTTTTTACTTTTATTTATTGTCTTCAATTTTTTAGAATCGGTAGTCGTTTGTAGGAAGGTCCCTTCGTTAATTTAAATTTTGTTTGTTCCTAGGAAGGTGGAGAGGAATATATGTATTTGTTTGATAGGTAGGGTAGACAATGCCAGGAATAGTTTGATAGGTAAGGGAGACAATGTCAGGAATAGTCTGATAAAGGATAAGGAAAGTGTAAAGGTTCGAACTTTATTGCCTTTTTCAAAATCTCTTTCAAAATAAAAAGTAATGGTTTGAATTATCATTTCTGGATTTCTTACGTACTTTTGCTGACGTAACAGCTTGTCTCTCAAATATGTGTTGAAGTTTCAGGACCTCTTGTTGATGTTTATTAAGTTTTTCATCTTGTGTTTCAGTATTTATTTCATTTCACTGTCGTTTTGAGGGAATTTCACAAACAAATCATTATGTTTATGTCCTCAGTATTATTTTTTCGTTTCTCCGTTATACAAACACCAATCGAGGACAACAACATGTTTTTCTAATTTACTTTCTAACTTTGATGTTATGTGATTATGTGTCCGTATGCGTAATTATAGTTTATTCGATAAAGCCCGTGCAAAGCTTTGGTATAAGTGAAATCTTTCAAATATTTTTATTATATAAATGTACATACGTAGTTACTATTATTTCATCTGTTATGTAAAACACCAAGTGCTTTTTTTACGAAAATGTTAAAATATTAATCGATATACCACAACAAGGACTCGTCTTACGCTCTTTTTTAAATGGATAACATTTTTATTGTTGTTTTGTATTTTTCACACAAAAATATGTTTGAAAGGTTTCTCAGAATCACTTTAATAATATTTTCCTCTTAGACGTCCCACTACCGTTTATTTGATCAAAAGTGCTATGAACAAAAATAGAATTTATGAAGAGTTAATCATTTAATTTAGGACTTCCATTAAAACAGTGTAAATTTCGAATATATTTACTTTATAGAACAAACTGCGAGTCGTCTATTTATTTGACTTTTAGTTTCCGTAGTGCACCCAGTCAGGGTAAACTGACGTAATAAACGTTTCATTCCGTATTAAACCAACATTCGCAGCTACCAGGAGCGCAACAGAGAGGGTAGTAATATTTAATACCAGCGGATTAACGGGAAGTTTTTCAATTACGGCCGGCGGGAATATAGATCCATCGTTTGCCCGAATACTTACCAAATAATGTATCCTTTATTGTTCTGTCTTCCCTTATACATGCCGCCGCATGTGCTCCTGATAAATGCGTGGATTTTAATGTAATGAAAATGGTAATGTGGTCTACGAGTGAACGCTTTTCCTGTTTATTCCAAATGATTTATTCAAATTCCCGAACTTTTCCGCCCACAGCGTCAAAGAATTGATCACTATGCCGAAATAAATTTCCGAGCTATTTTATAATTATGTTTGTAAACAACCCTGATAAATTTATAATTTATACACAATTCCAATTTTAATTAATAAACCTTGCATTGTAATGAAAACCTATTTGATTATTGAAGACGATTTAGCGATTCCTAAACAAAAATCTGAAACAGAAAAAGATACGGTAACATCTAGGACTCGAACCAAGGACCATTGCCTAGCCAGGGCACCGCGGTGTCTTCAATAATTAAATATTACAATTTGAGGTTTTCATAATTAAGCTATTCCAAAAAAATGAAAAGAAAATCTATTTGTTTGAACTGAGCATCTTGTATTTATTTTTTGCTCTTCGGATTCCGTTTTATTGTTACCTTGATGGATTCGCGTAGTGAATGTATTGTGTGTACATCACACCATTGTTATGAAGAAGTTCCTAGGAATTTCTCATTGAGACCGACTTTAATTTATAACCCTTGCCTTATTTATTTTGTCTCCCTGTCATATTTGAATTGTTTCTAGGTACATGTCAACAATACGAACAAAATAAATAATTAAAGATTTAATGATGTTTGTTTGCCTTTCGGTATTATGGGAGCAACTCTAAATAATGTACTTTTCGATCTATTATTGATCATGTCGTGTTTCATGTTTTCCAAACCAAATCTCGGGCTAAGCCCGATACTAAAGTATTATTTCTATATTATAATGTAAGTTTCCTGAATTTTTCTTTCTCCCAGCCACTGAAATAGATCATATATCTTTTATCAAATCAAATTTGATGAGTCATTCAAATATAATTACCTAATCTGAAAAAAAAAACTATTTCACCCCTTGAATGAAGCCAATTTTGACTGGACGTTCGCCGAAAGGCAGGAGCCCGCACAATTCACCCCTAATGGACTGTTCGTGTTCTGGGAGCGAATGCTGTCGGCTGTTTCCTATTTTGTGCTTTTTGGCATTTGCGGGATGTGCAGGTGTTCCAACGTCAGATTCGGAAGACATGTATAAATGGCCAATCAAGAGATAAACCAGTTATGGCGTTCCTTAAGGATGTATCCTAAGACCACTGTTATTTCAATTAACCAAACAAATATTTTGCTTTCAGCACTAAATTTATTTGAACTGTCGACCGGTTTCGAAAGTATCTTACTTTGCGAGAAATTAATACCTGGCATAGAGATTTTTTTTTTTTTTAAAAAAAGAAAGTCAAACTTTCCCAGGTTACGAATAACCTGACAATATTTGAAAATCTCCTACTACCACCACAGTAAGCTGAAAATGTTGCTTGTGTTGTGATGGAGGACTTAGCCAGCCGAGGAATTGAACACACTACGCCTGGGTGGGACCCAAACGTGATGTCAACTCGGCCACCGACCGGTTAAAGGAACCTTTCGACTTTGAATGCCTTGTCTTTCACTGGGCTATTCTTATGATAGTGTCTTGCATTCTGGAAATAATGTGGAGAGTATGTATTATAAATATGCCATACATTATTTTTTTACATTCTGTATGTGTAAATAACCCATATAAATAAGCAATAAAATTCAATAACACAGTTTCGAAACCGCGAAACCTCTTCCACGGAGGTCGTCGTTTATCCGAAATTGATCTTACAATTTACTTGCTTTGATCTATAAGCTGCATCCGTCACCATTCTACATTTATTCCATCAACAGTGCCCTTTGCTCTATACCTTGTGCCCTGCTGCCACACGGCCGACCAGAACAAACGCCTTCGATTTATCAATATTAACCCCTGGAAGCCGGCCCTTACGCCCGAGAACTAGGAGCTTCCGGGATCTCTCTTCATTGAGACGCGGAGGGGTTAAATCCCTTCAAGGAAATAAACACTTGCACACGTTAAAACGCCCTTTGAAGTCTTCAAGGGTTGTTCAAGAATTTTGACTTTTACAAATAACGGTTTTAAGGGTTCTCGAACCGATAATCGTTTGCAATTGAATATACTTTTCTGTCCTTTGTCATTGGAAGTTAGCTTTAATGGGGCACCGAAGCAGCTATATAACTAAATTTTACCTCACTCCATGGTTATTTCATTCTTCCAAAAGTTAGTATATTCAAATGAAACCGTTTTTTTACTCCACACAGGAGGCCCTGAGAAAATAAATTCACTCAGGGCCTGTTTCATCTTTGGGTATGCAGTGTGGAGGGTCTTTTTAGGGAAAGGCAGGAAAGGAATTTCTGGGAAGGAAATATGTACGAGGGGTAGGTAGAATCTGGGGTCAATATGTCCAGGAGTGACGGACGGATGAATCTATCCCTCCCTCTGCGGTGCAAGGCGATGGGTTCAAAGAGTATAAAAAAGGGTGATCAAAATGTCTTCTTCAACCAGTCTCCCGATCCGGCCCAGCACGCAACAGGTGCGCAAACGCATCCGTGGCCAAAACCTAAACAAACTTCACCTCACGAACCCATCCCTGCTGGGTGACCTATGGCAGGGGTGTTGGTTATCCAATAAATGATTGCCGGGGCGGCGGTACCCATACCCGCCTCCCAAATTATTGCTCATTTGTATAAACAGTATAACCACCACTCTGCACTGAAGTGGGTTTAGATGTGTTAGGTTAGAGTAGAATTGATTGGAATAGCAGTGAAATAATCTCTAATTTCTTGATTTTTACTGGTGCCATCTTCAATCGGAGGTTGACTATCATTAAGGAAACGTTTATCTGAAGGCTGCAACTCGAAACAACTTCAAAAGAACTGTAGTCTTACGAGTCACATAGTTTTCAAAACTATCTCGTTTCCTCCTACTAATAATGTGTAACATGTCTCTTGATATCTTCAACATAAACCTTGAAGGTTTCATGAGACGTGCAAACAATTTCCCGTAATCGTATTTTTTGTTACTGTTCATGTGTATGGTAAATGGACGCAGTCAATTCATGTATTCATGTAATTATCGATGCTTCGCACTCACATAATATTAGCTTTGTTACGTCACAGACAGACCACCGAAATTAGTACTTTTAATAGAGCAGATCCGTGAAAAATATTATAATTTCGAATTTGTTAATGGAAATTAAATTAGTTTTTTGTTAAAATATTAAATTATTGCTTGTCTGAATTCCTCACACAATCAGTTCCAATTTCGAAAATTACACTTAAATTCAAATAAATTTGAGTTCACTTAACCAGATTTCACCAAACTCCATTATTTTATCAACCTAACCTAAACTAACCCAACATTCCTCCTCATCGAGAATGACATGGATTATATTCCAGACCTTTCAAAATATTACTTAAAATTTAAATGCTCAACGTCAGAATCAGATTATTTATATTGTCTATTTTCATGCGAATGTTATCCGAAGTTTGTTGCAAATTTAATCCTACATCGCATTAATCCATGAATTAACTTAACACAATCAAAACTAAGAACTCGGCCTAAAGTTCTCTCCTCCCATTCTGTTATTAGATACCAACTTGAGAATAAATTATTATTACCAACATTAGTCACTTTCCACAGAATCATTTTGCCATTAAATTAGCCGGGAACTTGGTCTGTCCTTCAAGGGAGTTCAACGAATCACGTGAACTTCTCACTCAGTGAGCAGCAGTGGCGTGCAAACCAAAATTAAAAATGGCAAAAAGCTTTCCCTGCCCCAAAAATAGAAGCACAAAAAGAAACATAAAGATTATAGAAAAAATGCCTTTTTTCTGAATGTATTTATTTATCGGTATTAAGTTTCTGATCCAGCGTCTGGACGGTTTCGGCTCTCTGATTGGTCGAATTGAAGTCGTATGTTTCGGGTAAGTTCCGCATAGGTTCATCTAAGATTTCTTGAAAATGTTAATCCCTCCTTTACCGGCCGCTGGAGTAGTTTCCCTATTGGCCGACAGAGCGCACCTCTGTTATTTCATTCGAAATAATCCATAACAAATACGTACAATTTCATCAATTCAAACTACCGTTTTAATACGCATTTAATAAGAAAGCAAACATTTTATTCAACTTAATCACCATAAACAACAACTCTTCGCATTTACGATTTTTAAAAATATTGATATTTAATATTATTTACGTAAATAATAATATCGCACCATTTTGACAGAACAACCATATGAAGTTCGCGCATAATTCGTATTTGTTTGTAGGAAGTGTAGGCACTGCCAACCCAATAAAAAAAACATGAAACACAATAGGAAGCTAGAAACTCTTTGTTAATTGTAAAATTAGCCAACAAATCTCTAAATCTGACATATACTTATATGTATAATAAAATGTACATGTGCTTATGACATGTACTTATATGTATAATAAAATGTACATGTGCTTATGACATGTACTTATATGTATAATAAAATGTACATGTGCTTATGACATGTACTTATATGTATAATAAAATGTACATGTGCTTATGACATGTACTTATATGTATAATAAAATGTACATGTGCTTATGACATGTACTTATATGTATAATAAAATGTACATGTGCTTATGACATGTACTTATATGTATAATAAAATGTACATGTGCTTATGACATGTACTTATATGTATAATAAAATGTACATGTGCTTATGTCAAGTACTTATATGTATAATAAAATGATAGGTTAGGTTGGGTTATTTTAGGTCAACTGTTGTTAGTATCACTTAAACTGGGCGAAACCCAACCAAGTGCCGCCCGCATGGCCTAGCAGTTAAAAGCCCGTTCCGCGTTTTGTCTGCTCCCCGAGTTTTTAACTGCTTGTGATTATAATTGTTTAGGTCGATGCCCTTTTCACTAGGAAATATCTGTATCGAGACAGACAAAGAACAATTTATGAATATTCTATTGTATCGAAGGACCATTTGTACAAATCGGACGAATTGTTGTAAAGGGGAGTAAAGGATTCACCATGTTATTTTTAAGCAACTTCTCCTGCTGGCTGAACACTCTCAGAATTCACTAAAGCGGGCATTAAGCGTAAAAATACGTTTCGATTTTTTTACCTACAACTGACCACCTACTCCCCCAACGCTCTAACTAAAACTACCGAATCTGATCTACGCGCACCTCTTATCGCGTTCTAATAGTGGAACAAGTTTAGACGAGATATTATTACGCAGTAGCGCCTCTAATTGTAGCTCTATAGCCGTTACTTGTTTGTTGAAAGACGTAAAAAGCGTATTATAGCGGTACGATATTATAATCTTCAAGAGATCGGATAATGCACTGACAGCGGCAGAAAATGCACTGCTACTCGTATGAGCGTTAAAAGTATAGCTGTTACTCGTATCAGCGGTAAAAGTATAGCTGTTACTCGTATCAGTGGTAAAAGTATAGCTTTTACTCGTTTGAGCGGTAAAAGTATAACTGTTACTCGTATCAGCGGTAAATGAAGAGTGGGTAGGAAAGCGGTTGAAGGTATTTGGTAATTGTTGGACGTACAGCAATAACATCTTAGAAGTACAATGGTCTTGTCTGTATGTGTCTTGTCTTGTGTAATATGTTCAAGCAATAATTAGTCGCCTGTAATATCGATACAAATTGAAAATATCTCCCGAGTAGAAATAAATACCGCCGACGGGAATTGAACCCGCGCCTTCTGATGTCCGGTCAGACGCTCTGAACCACTGAGCCACGTCGGCTTATTTCCACGTCAGATTCGTTTATCAATTGAGTGTGTTTTCGGAGAATTTCCAAAATATTAATAAAATATTAAGATTTAAGTTTCGAAACTTGGTAGCAGTTCTAAAAGAAAAAAACCCAAAGATGAAAACTACACACAGACTGACAATTTAGCAATGCACGTCACTGTTGAGCACTGAGCATTGAACAAGGTGTCGGGTAGGTGGTACTGACTGTCTTCAAGTTTGTTTGACTTGGTCAGAGCACTTTGACACACACATAAAAGCACAACGAGATCTTGAAACTTCGACAACCGCTTCACAGTTAGTTTTAGGCTGAGGCCAAACGTCTTTTTTATATGAAACCGAATGCAGCGTAAATTACGCGACTCAAAAAATGCGACTAACTCAACCAACGTATTTACGCATCTCATCTACTATTTTAATACTAGCGCAGGATACCGTGGATATTATACAATATTTTTAAATTTAAAATAATAAAGTATAAATTTTAATATTTAAAAATAAATTTCCACCGCCGAAAATCGAACCCCGTGCTTTGAGGCAACCATTAAATATGATGACCATTATTTTTTTAATTGCAACAACAATCCGAAAATAGACTGAATGCTGTTGAAATGAGATCCCTGAGGCGTATGTGCGGTAAAACCATGTATGATCGTGTGAGAAACGTGGAGATCCGCAAAGAGTGAAAGGCTGATGTAAGCGTAATGAGTATTATAAAGAGAGGGACGCTTAGATGGTTTGGGCGTGTAGAGCGAATGAGCGAAGGATGATGCGAATGCAAATGGTAGCAGAAGTCGGGGACGCCCGAGGAAGGCATTGCACGAACAAGTAAATCAGATACTCGAGAATTGGCTTGTGACGGACAGACGGACACACAGGAATAAACGGGCGGACCTGTCCGCTGAGCAGATCCGTATTTGAATTCTGCGCAAAAGAAGGCCAGTGCATAATCACGCAATCACCAATGTCCCCGACAGCCGGAATTAGTATGTTTAACAATAAGAATTATGTATTTTTAATGTTACTTATCGCAACCGAAATTATATTGTTTTATTGTCTGAACGTACTGAATAATAGGTATAATATTTATTTTTCTACCTACTAACGTTCAACACCCCACACCCGATACATTTTGTAGTCTGCTAACGCAAGAAATACTAGTTCAAAAATTTGGTGTTCACAGATACATTCAAACGTGTCCTCTTTAAAGTTATTTGACTGTACATCTTTGTTATTACTTTTTTACCATAAAACGTAACCTCCCGAACCAACACAGCCGTATAAAGTCCCCCTGTGAAAGTTGTCAGCCGCCTCGGTCGGCTTCCTCCGTGACCCTAGTTACGTCTTTGTTATAACACATATTAAAGTTTGTCTTCCCTCCTTTGTCAGCACAGTGAAGTTGGCCGAACTTCCCCGTGCTTCGCCGGGTTACCTGGCCCGCCGCCTGTCTCCGAGACGCGTGACTCGAAAACTTTTGTCCACACGTGGCTTCTTACTATTTTGTTGTTAATTATTTTGTTGTTGAAGTTCGTTAGATGTAAATGATTGCCAATTTCCGAGCGGGTGACAGGCGAATTAAGTGGTCGAATCTGGTTCCCCAACGTTTTATTATTCACACTAGTAGTTCTGTGAACAGTTAAGTAGACCTCGATTACTGAAAAGGATATTTCTATTTTTTTCTTATAATTTAAAATAAAAATAAGTAACAGGATTTGTATAAAAGTTCTTAAATACATTTCAACTTATTTATAAACCATTTTACATTTGATGTAACTTTTAAAAAAAATTAGGAATTCAGTTGTTGTCATTGAGTTGACCACCTCAATGACAACATTCCTCATGCAGGTAGGTACCGTAATATTGAAAAAAAATACGAATAAGAAAGTCCAAATAATTTTCAGTTTGGTGTGTCACCACGGTATGAGATTACCTTTCAATAGGGATTTAAAAAATTTCGTTGACTTAAAATAGGTCCCAGTACAGTTCCCTGTGATACGCCAAAATCAGTTAAAACGGGACTTCGCTACTTTCGGGAGTTAAAACATGACCTCGCTAAGCTCAATTATTTTATTTTCAATGTATTAGTATTAACTTATTGAAGTTTATAATATAAACCTCATAGTATTATTAACTCATTGAAGAAGATAATGTTCTGGTAGAACTTTAAATAATTGAAGATAATGTTAGTCATTCGAAAATGACGGAATGTAAGGCACGGTAAGACTAGAAAATCTAGGTTCGAGTCCCAGGTGCGACCTTTTTTTAATTTGTGTCTTTATCTATTTGACTTTATCCTCAGACCAGATCTGAATAGTATCTAAGGTATGTACTTTCCAACTTTCCTCTTCCCCATCCCCTTCCCTTTCCCACTCCCATTGTGACATGTAAATTAGAATGTTAGTTGCAAGTTTCTACATATGTAAATATATGTCATTAAGATAGTAGTTATAGGCCTTAGTCGTAAGTCACTAGAGGTAAGTGACTTTTTTAAGTCAGTAGTTCTAGTATTAACTTAACACCTTATTATCTGTTGATGAAATAAGAGACCTCTGTATAACCTTTGACACTAAATTAACATTCATTAAACATATTAATAATATAACCAGTAAACAATATGTATACAAATGTTAGGATTTGTCTTACGGATTTCAAAGGATTTTAAAAATTTAAAAACTGTCAAATTACTTTACACTTTACTTGTTAGAAGCCGACTAGAATTTAACACCACCATTTGGAGTCCTTATTACAGTGTACATGAGAATTCCCTTGAGCGAGTCCAACATAAATTTTTACGTTATATTAATTTTAAATTGGGAATATTCATCGAAAACATTAATTACCCCTCTCTGTTACAATTATTGGGACTCGATACATTAAAATAAAGAAGAATTTGTTCAGACCTATTTTATTTATTTAAAATCGTTACCAACCTGTTGAACTCCCCTGAACTTCTTTCGTTAATATGTTTCCATTTACCTAGTCTATCAGTTCGTTTCAAATTACCCTATCATTGCAACAATACAGGATCTAACGCTGAACTCAATTCCATAATGAATCGCCTGCATGTACTTGGAAATAAATATGTTTTGGATGAACCTATAAACATTTTTAGTCTGTCAGCGCTTCTCAGATTGACTATAATCAAATACAGTTTTAAAGTATTAATTTCTTAACACTCATTACATAATATCCGGGATTTATAATATGTTGTATTGTATTTATAATAACCTACTCATTGTACTTTTTTATGTTGCTACTACTATTTCTATTGTTCTCTTTTATGTATTTTATATTTATATATGTTTTTTTTATATATGTACCTATATTCTGTATTCATATGTAAAACAATTGTTATTCTTTTGTAAAAGCCGCTATAATCGGCGTTAATAAATAAATAAAAAACTATTAAAGAAATATATTTGTTCAGCGCCTTGGAGGTGATTTGTGATTTTTGACGAAAACGGGGTTATGTAAATTAGCCAAATATGATTATTATCATAGTCTCGCTGGCTTCGGACAGTTGGGAGCACTTGGAACTTTTGTTCGTTATTCTCATAAAAAGTTAACTTCCAATTTGCTTGTAAACAAATCATCAATAATTAATCAAAGGCTATTTACTAAAAATTCAATATTGTAATATGATCGTGAAAATCGTAGCGTTTAATTAAATTGCGTCCGTCCGAAGTCCGAAGCATACAAAGTGTCACAGTTTTTTTTATCTCCCGTCGATATTCCGCAAATAAATTTAATTAAAACTAAAAACCTGCCATTGTGCATAACTCGTGCCTGTGTGTGTTGACTTTTAACGCAACGCGACGTGACACTAGACGGGATGCACCAAATCTAATTAATTAACCCGGGTGCGATGGAGTTGATATCGCCTCAGGGAATGAGGTTCCTAATAGGGTGCACGAAGAAAACTGCGAGTTTTTAAAGCCATTACGTAGGATTTTTTAACGTCAGTTGAGTATAGGTTTGGTGGGTATGATTTATTTATGAATTTTGTTTTTGTAAGTTTTAATTTTAAAAATATATTTTCATACACTAGGTACACAGGTAGGTACTTTATTTTATTATAAAGCATATAGACTGATTTCAGAAATTGAAGGGTTTAACAGCGCCCTTGGGGTGTTTTTCACAAAAACGGCGCTATATAAGTTATCAATTATTATTATTATTAAAAAATGGGTCGGGTCTATGCGTGGAGTAAAATTAAATTAAATTAAGAATTTTTATTTTTTTAAATTTATTACAAATAAAATAAATAAAAATCATAGGTACCCATAGTAACCCCGTAGAAAACGATGTTTTTAAAATATTGAACCTCAATAATTCCAACACTATATTCAATTTACTTGAAAACGAAAACGAAAATCAAAAATAAATATACCTACCCCAAAATCGACAAAATCTGATGTATTTTGAACAGTTTCCCGCTTGTACCACTAGTTTCCGTGTACACTATTGCCCAACCAGACTTGATTCTCACAAATTAATTGCTCGCATACAGCATGTTTTAAATTTTGTCTTTGACCTTAGAAAAGAAAATTCCTGTTAAATTAATAATTAAAAGTAATGTTCATCCCATTAAATTAATGATTTTATTTATATTTGCTGAAATTTAATTTACCTAGACTGTTAAATTTTAGCTCAGTTTGCTTAAAATCCGCTTAGCAAAAAGATTTCAACATAGTTTTAGATTTGGCTAGAGTCCAACATTTCTGTCTAGCTTACTTAACTCTGACTCTCGTTGAAACCGATCAATATAATTTCCATTGGACTTGACAAAAATAATTGTAAAAGTGGATACAGACTGCTTCATTACTTAAAATATTTATCTCTTTCTCCTAGGTTTATCTCTTACTCCTCTTAATCCACTCGTTGAACTACTGAAAACATCGACAACTACTCTTGTAAAATATAAGAATATACTTTTATGTCCATCTCAAATGGTACGTACATATATGGGCATTTTAGCCAAAGTTTGTACGCGTTTTTATAATTTTTATGTTTTCCGTTGAGTTACTTTTACGTTTTATCCGATACCAGAATACTAAGAATTCAGGATTTTAGAATTTAGAAATTCTGAGACTAACTTCCATAATATGTACCCACTCCTCATTAGAAAAAGAGCAGATTCCGAAATAAAATAGCGATTCATTCAATTTGGCACACGCAGCTAGGAAATGTGGTGAAATGGTCGGGACCAGAACAAGAACTTGACTGAATTTTCCAACCCATTTTATTTTAAAAATGGCGTAAGGCAATAAGGAAGCATGTGTCCAGTTCTTCAATATATACACGCTGATGAACTAATTCAAAGACTTAACACAAAAATAGGTTGCCATGTTAAAGGAATATGTGTATACAATACTAATTAGGATTCTTCTAGCACCGTCACTTAGCGCACTAATGGAACTACTCCAGATATGTGAAGATTTTTCAAAAAATCATAACCTTGTATGTAATACGTCCAAATCAATCGTTATGGTTTTCAAATGTAAAAACGAATTCATGCAAACACCCTCATTATGGTTAGACGCAGGGAAAGTAGATATTAGTTGTAGTGTCAAATACCTGGGACACATTATCACAGAAGACCTAATAGATATCGAGGATATGGAAAGACATAAAACTGTACCCGTTAGAGTAGGTATGCTGTCATGGCGTTTTCACTTTTCAAAAGAATTCTATTCAACACATTCTGCACTTGTGTGCTGTACACGTCAGAATTGTAGGTAGATTACACTGCATCCCAATGGCATAAGCTAAAAGTCTAACTAACTAACCATCACGCCGCTTTCCCCCAGGGGTAGGCAGAGAGGACGGACCGCCAAACAACTCGGTCTTGGCACACACTCCTTGCCTCATTCACATTCATACATCGTCTCATACATACTCTTCTATTGTTCTGACTCTTGACATGGCCTGATTCAAGTATCTTATTCACTTGGTCGTGCCATGTCTCCCTCGGGCGTCTCCGACTTCTGCTACCATTCACATTTGCATCGTATATTCTCCTTACACTCCTTTCTTCGCTCTACATTCCCAAACCATCTAAGCGTCCCTTTCTTGATCTTACTCATTACGCTTACATCAGCCTTGCATTCTTTGCGGATCTCCACATTCCTCACACGATCATACATAGTTTTACCACACATACGCCTCAGGGATCTCATTTCAAGAGTATTCAATCTACTTTCATCCTTTCTTTGCCATTTCCATGCCTCACTTCCATACATCAGGGTAGGTACCAGCACTCCATTGTGGACTGCTAACTTCGCTTCTTTGGACAATTTTTTGTTAGCCCCAACTGCGTTCAGTCCTCCAAATGGAGTTACCTGCATTTACTCTTCTTTCAATATCTCTGTCAGCCTTCCCATCTCTCGTAAACATGCTTCCTAAATATACAAACTCATCCACCTGCTTCAAGTATTTTTCATTCACAGCTATATTGCACACTGTTTTCGTACTCTCTCTTCCAAACACCATTACTTTAGACTTACTTACATTCATCATAAAAGTTGCTTACAATAATGCTTATCGCCCACTATTCCGCCTACCGAAATACTGCAGCGCTACGGAAATGTTCCTGGAGGAACGAGTGCACTCTTTCAACACACTTCTCCGCCACCACATGAGAAGTTTATGGCGCAGACTACGCCAATCAAATAATACAATCATCATTGCCATGGTTGCCAGGATAGAGTCCCCCCTGATGGCCCTCCGGAGACGGAAGGTGGTAAAAATATCCTCCATAAACCGCTGATGGCAGATATTTTTGTATTTAAGGCGATGCACTACGTCGTGTAATATTTTAAATTGGGCCGCTATCAATAACAACCCTTACGTAGATGGCGATAAGGTTTAAATTCCCGCTTAACACCATCCGCCTGTTTTGATTTATGCAAGAAAAAAACATGGCCAAAAAGTGCCTTTTATTTTATTTTGTGGATGTTCAGGCATAAATATTTAAATTTTTTTCGATCATTTTATAAATAACTTAATTTGCCACATTATACAATAAAATCATAACCGAAAATGGGTTCGTAAGTAAGAGATTTTGAACTTCAAAGCAGTTTTCATAGGCCTTATACATTATTTTTTTCCTAGGCTTATAAAAAGACTTACCTAAAAAATACTCGATTGTTTCAAAGGCCAAGATGTATTTTACTCGCAGTATTTAATCAAAGCATCTGAAACATTTCTAGGCGACCAAATTTTCAAACCAAAAACACATGATTTTACATTACTACGTATGGCATCGCCTTAACTGTTTCACTTCTTTTCCGCATTTTTCTATTTATTTGTGTCCATACATTTATTTTGTCTAATTTATTTTTCTATTAATTGTCGGATTTCTTTTTTGTTATTTCGAAACGTGGAATGTTTTGCATTTCACTACCCCAGCATACAATTTGGGAAAAAAACAGTACTGCCCAGAATAATGTAATAATGTAGTTTCCTTAGAGGACTACTTCTATTTATCACTTAAAAAATGCAAATGATTGTTGCTGGTGCAGTTCAGTCATGGGCAAAAAACTATTACTATACTATTATTGAAAAAAAACAGTACGAAAGTAATACATTTGTCGGTGGCCGAGTTGACATCGCGCTTGGGTACCACCCAGGCGTACCATGTTCAATTCCTCGGCTGGCTAAGTCCTCCATCACAACACAAGCAACATTTTCCGCTTTCTGTGGTGGTAGTAGGAGATTTTCAAATATTGTCAGGTTATTCGTAACCAGAGAATGTTTGTCTTTCTTTAAAAAAAAAAAAAAATGTGTATAATTTAATGAACTATTCCTATCTAAAAGCCCCTATGAACGGCGTTAAAAAATATATAAATGGTTTTACGGAAGGGAACTAACGGATTCCGTACCAGAAAGGTTATAATGTCCAAATTTACTTAAAAACTGTATTTTCAAAAAATATTATCTAAGTTATTTAAGACACCACAAAATTAATCCAATACACAAAAATAAATTTCAAAATCAGACTTTGTTTCATTGAATGCAGAATTGGGACATGATAAGTTAAAGATATATAACTTTCCAATATTCTATAACACGTAACAATGAAAAAATCCCCAAATCGTTGGACATGTAAAAAACACAAAGTACAAACTTTGGTAAACATGCCTATTTGGACTACCTACATAATAACAAACTACTAAAAACAATATCCATTCTGTTTAAAAGGGATAAATAAATTACTGTGCACTTATCTGATGCATTTTATGTATATAAATAAAATGCATGTTTCTTCGTTTGTCCCCTAAGGGTCAGCAAGCACTGCGATTAAACGCGGCGGTTTTTGGTATAACTGTAAACGCCAAATCGCGCACAAACACGCACTGCTGCTGGCGTTTTTACTCAATTCTATTTCAGTCAACCGCTGCATTTAATCGCAGTGCGTGCTAAGCCTTAGTGCCAAAATTTTATCACATTGTTCCGGTCTTAATTAAAACAGAAAATAAACAATCTAACTTTCAAAACAAATTGGATCATGTCAACAGGAAGAGAATTCTCTACACGGACTATATACACGGACCATAAACCCAACACTAACAGTAGCAACAAACTAAGCTTAACGCTTTGTTTATTTTTTAATATTAGAGGTTCAAATCACCATAGAATAATGTAAAGGATATATATATATATATACTTAAACGAATTCATAATTTGCTCTTTCTTAGATGGCGCTAATTTAATTATTTTAGGAAAAACACTTTTGAAAGTTATGCTTTAAAATGTTAAGGGGGAAGTATCATAAATAGCGCTAAACATCACTTTGTATTTACCTAGTAAAAGGAATACCACTAATAATTTATCTAAAAATTCTATAGGGGTAGTTAGAAAAATGTCTTATGTTACCAGTGAATTAACTTTTTTTATCGTAAACTTTTTTATTCTATATGAAATTCACATTGCAACTTTACGTAAAACTTCAAAAATGCCTTCGCTGGAAGCAGAATAGCTCCTATCAGAGAGATTTTTTTTTAAAATCCATCGGTCATCTCAAAGTAAATATGATACAGGTCATTTTAAATAAATAAAAAACACTTTAACATATATGGATTTTTGTTGTGATTCAATTAAACTTCGCGAATATTTCAATTATTTTCCGTCATACAAAATCCTATGGATGAAATCATTGTCCATGGCTTGACGGAACACCGCTAGTCACTGTCAGTCTCGAGGTGAATTCGGAAGTGAGAGCACGCTTATTTTGTTTATTCTGCAGTCCTCGGCCAACTTTCAAATTTCTAATAGGAATCCAGAGGAGATTGGTGCTATAGCCAAGGGGTAAGTGGAAATTAAATATTATTTATTTTGTAATATATAATTTGAAACTTGTTTTACGGTCTCAACTTTTTTTTACCCTTTTCAGGTACTAATACGTAAATAATAAAGGGGCACATAAATGGGAAATAATAAAGGGGACTCGCGCGTACAGCGCCGAAAGAGACCGCTCCACTGGAGGAAAAGAAGAATAAGGTTTGTCAAAATACATCATTCCGATGGACACGTTTTCTACAAATTTTTACCGACTTCTATCGAAGTCGGTAAAACGGAGTAGGTGGTGGCTTGAACTCGGATCTAATTTCAAAATGCATTATTTCGGCATCAATCATTAATTTCTCCAGTTCTCTACCGATTTAGTTCAAAATCGGGATTAGGGAGTTTGGATGTGCACTGTACTCGGATCTAATGTCAAAATGCATAATTTCAGCATCCATCTTGGATTTCTTCAGTTCTCTACCGATTTAGTTCAAAATCGGGATTAGGGAGTTTAGATGTGCATTGAACTCGGATCTAATGTCAAAATGCATAATTTCAGCATCCATCTTGGATTTCTTCAGTTCTCTGCCGATTTAGTTCAAAATCGGGATTTGGGAGTTTGGATGTGCATTGAACTCGGATCTAACGTCAAAAAACATAATATTGGCATCCATTTTGAATTTTTCGAGTTTTCTACTGATTTGGTTCAAAATCGGGATTAAGGAGTTTGGATGTGCATTGAACTCGGATCTAACGTCATAACTTCAGCATCCAGCTTGAATTTCTTGAGTTTTCTGCCGATTTGGTGCAAAATCTGGATTACGGAGCTTGGAGATGGACTTTGCGAGACTAGTGTGAAGGTGCTTTCAACGATTCTACCGATTCCTTTCAAACTGTCGCTAAGATTGGGAACAATGTCTATCAGTTTTTGTTGTTTGTTTTTGGGGTGTTATGCCGTGTTGCGCTAACTCCTTCTTTAGCCGACGTTTCGGACAGCGTTGCAGTGTCCATCATCAGGGCAGATCCGGTAGATCCGAAGATGTGATCTACTGGATCTGCCCTGATGGTGGACACTGCAACGCTGTCCGAAACGTCGGCTAAAGAAGGAGTTAGCGCAACACGGCATAACACCCCAAAAACAAACAACAAAAATGCTTTTGGCCGTGAAAATCTAAAAACTTACCTAATGTCTATCAGATCCATTGATAAATGCACTGAATTTCGTTGATGGCTAATTCCGGGTAGTAGTATTATAAATAAATTATTTTTAAAAAAATATATAAATATATATATGAGAGAGAGAGAGAAAATAAATATAAAATAATATATTACCGGTAACATGCATAGTAAGAATTATAGTGTATTTTATACAATGTACAAAAAATTTTTTTAATAGCCTTAACCACAAAGAAAGCCAAAGTTTTGACACTTTTCGAGGATATTATGCTAAAAACACGAAAAAAGTATTTTTAACCAAGACATTTAGATAATCAATTTTTATCAACTTCTTTATATCTATCTATCTTAGACTGTGTTTTTTTCTTAGTTTATGTACTTCATTCTACTTTTTTGCATATCTAAGTTAATATTGTAAAATATATTCTTTCCCGAGTACGAAAAAAACATTGAAATAAATTTTCAAATTATATTCATGATTTACAAATATTTTTTTTTCCATTTCTATCGCACTAAATATATAATCAAAAAATATTTGTCGTAACTTAATTTTACGTTTTCCCTTTTTTCACACCCATTGCTTTCTGGTAATATTATATTTAAAAAAAAACAGTTATTGTCATTACACAAACCATACAATCAAATTTATGAACCAAAAATCTTTTCCAAGTCAAAACACGATTAGATTCTATGTGACTTTGAGTAAAAAACTGAGACGTCAAAAAAGGTCCAGGGCATAAAAGATGTGACTGTATATCCATTATTTTGCTAGTATGATTTTTATTCTGTCAAGTTGTATCCATTATTTAGTAAATAAATATAAATTTTATAAAGCACGTGTATTTTTATTTCGAATTTTATCAAAACCGTGTCAATCATCCCCCTATCTACTCAAAAGACGCAGGTGGTGGTTTTGAAACCGCAGCGGCCGACCGATTCATTTACAAGTAGCAATAATACCTAACTGTACTGAAGTCGAGATTTGATACCGTCCCCTTAAGATGAATTGTTTGCGCCCGTACAAATAATTTATCTCAATATTTTAAAGTCTAACTTGCAAATTTGTTTTTCCTAAAATAATTAAATTAGTGACATCTATGAACGAGCGGATTATGAATAATTTTAAGTAGGCCCTTATCTAATTTGTTCGGTTTTTTAAAACAAACAGCCATTATTTATCCGTATAGTCGATTTGTTCGCTTTTCGGAACAGCCCATATGGTATCATAGATATCGTTATGTCTTCCTTACCGTCAAAGTTAGAAATATGATCTGTGTTAGAAAGAAAATATACAAAGCTTTACATTCAAATCTTATAGAATGTGTAAATTTTAATTATTCTGTCATTAACTTATAGAATTAATCTGCAAGTTAACCACATAATAATTAAAGCGAAGTTAGCAGTCCACATTGGAGCTACCTTGATGTATGGAAGAGAGGCATGGAATAAACTTCCTCCGGAACCAAGATCCATAACAGTTGCAACAGAATTCAGGTCTAAACTAAAACCTTACGTTTTTAGGCTGTCGTACCCTTAAATTAAATATACCATTCCTAAGAGAAAGTCCAGTTATTTATTTATTTATTTAACGCCCAGAGGGCTTTTACATGTGGGTGGTACAAATTTAATGACAGTTTTGAAACATAAGAAAGAAAAGAAAGAAATAATAAAAATAAAATTACATAAGTATATGCGAGAAACAAAATTAAAAATAACAAGAACATAAATTAAAAAATACAGCGATTTGACTGGTTTACAAAAATATAACTTCCATTTAGGAATAGTATTGAAATAGGTCTTTTACGTAATCCACAAAATTCGCAAAGTTAATATTAAATATATCGACATCACCTAAGTATTGGTTTCCCATAGTGTGAAACCGTTGTATTGGGGAGTTCGCAATGTAATTGCGCTTATGTGTGTTGCAGTGGAATAGTGTATTTTGTCGTATTGTTATTGTAGGTATTCGTAAGTTTATGAGTTGCAGAAGTTCGCAACAGTCGAATTTAGAATCTTGAATAAAAAAGTTAAGTCGTTTATTTTACGCCTGTCTTCCAATGTGTGTATTTTTAGAGTGTTTAATAAGAAATTATATTGTAAGTCTTCTAGTGGGATATTTAATTTAAAATTTATAAAACGCAGAATTTTTTTTTGTATTCGCTCAATGTTATTAATGTGAATTTTGTAAGAGGGAGACCAAACTACTGAGTTATATTCAATTTTCCAATTATGTCCTAAATCCTGTATCTAAATTTCGCTAATAAACAATTATATAATGTTAATTAAGTGTTAATCTCAAGTGACCTACCAGGTAAGTATTGTACTGTATATTATCTCCATAAACAGCTAAGTAATAACTTAATAACATAGATCATTGTAGAGATGTATTATAAGTTTGTACAGCGCCCTTGAGGTGATATTGCACAAAACGGCGCTATACAAGTCATCCAATTATTATTATTATTATTATGGAACTTGCAAAGAAAGGATGAAAGTAGATTGAATGCTGTTGAAATGAGATCCCTGAGGCGTACGGTTATACCGTTGCTTTCCCTATATATTTCCAGTACGACTTGTGCAACATCTCAGCATGCATGTCCGTGGACCGAGGGTTTTACGTTGTATGAGACGACCTACTGTCAGTAGTAGTTCTTCCTTATACTTATGTGTTTGCTTCGTTCGCTGTTTCGCCTTCTCTAATGTCGTTAAAAATCTTCTGGAAACACTCGAAATAAAGCCTGTGACAGACGACGCTATAAGCGCGCTATATTTGCGTGGCTTGGCCTATTTAATTGTCTCGCCATACATTCCTATTGGTAGTGTATAGCGAGCGATACGCTGAAACAGGCCAAGCCATGATGCGTATAGCGTTATGTGTCGCCACCTAATTGTTTTATTTATAATAATAAGTAATTTGCATGTATTTACGAAAGAAATGTTATTCCTTGGTTTTATTAGTGTTTGCCGAATGATGGAAATACTTTCTCGTCACACTTGAAGGCATTTTAGAACTTATGTATGCATTTTGGTTAGATATAGCACATAATCTCACGTGAAGACTGAAGTTTAGTACTAAAACGACTAAACCGAAAGTACGACAATTACCGTGTCTTTCGCTTGCCACTTTTGAGATCTCTACAGCATGTCTATAGTTTGTAATGTCATTGCCAACAATAAGTTAACATATATATTAGGAACACCGCCCACATAACAAATAAAATACGCATTGCGATCAAACGATTGCTATCTGGTCGCACAAACACGTATTGTACCGAGTACTGAGTACTGGCAATTGAGTACTATGATGACGACATACTATAACGTGTGACGTCATCAATTTGATATAATTTTTATATGTTCGTATTAACGTGGGTAGATCAGACAGACCATTTACGTCATCCGTGATAACGATATCCATCCCGACTTTTGTTTTGTAGCTTGGATATTTTAATCTCGCTATGTCATAAAATCAAACGTTTTTGATACAGTTAATTTTTGTAGGTAGATAAAAAGTTTCAAAATAATGTTAAATGCCATGTATCGTCACAACATCTGTAGTTGAAACCTAATAATGTTTTCATGTTTTATTTTTATTTTATAATAAAAATATTATCGCCTTAATTTGCCTGCCAGTTTATACATCACCCGCATCCTGACAATCAGAGCACATAGTATAAAATTATTACAAATCGAATTTATATTTTATAAACAAAAGTAAGAAATAAATGTTACTAAATATCTAACTGTCGTATTAAATTGTATTGTCCTGTGCTAAATAGATAAATAAAACAAATCAAATTTGTTATTTTATCAAATTTAATTATGATGATAACTTGAATTAGTCGAGTTTCATACCAACATTATTTTTATTTCATGAATCGCATTGAGATAAGGACGTTTTTATATAAATAGAGTTATTTGACGAATGATGTCGCCGTCAGGATGGCCGAGCGGTCTAAGGCGCTGCGTTCAGGTCGCAGTCCACTTCTGTGGGCGTGGGTTCGAATCCCACTTCTGACAAAATCTTTTTTATTGTTTCTTTTTTTACTTTCACATAAGTTCTTTTTTAATACCTTCATTTCTATCGAATAAAAAAAATGGCGCACAATTCAAATAATAAATAAAATATTTAGTTTTAAAATAATTATTCTATAATAATTAAACCTGTGAAAACCCCAGGAACATTTGTGTATCAAAAACAAATATTGTAATTTTTCTGTATAGGCAATATGATAATATTTTTTTGTTGACAAAAATTCGACTGAATTTCCTAAAAAAATAGATTTTAATTATTAATTAATGTAATAATGTTGATACCTACTTCGCTTGTCTTTTATTATCAGTTACAATTTTGAAAATTAAAAGTTTATTGAACTAGAATAATTTGACGCATTACGCAGGAATACAATTACAAATCACACATGCACCCACGCTCCTTCAACCAAAATTAGTATGTTTAATAAATCATGTCAGTGTTTTTCTGAAAAAACATCAGTTCTAATTTTGAAAATGTCGCACATAGGCACTTACGTACGGACAAGGAAAGTTCATTATTTAATTAAAAGTAATATCTTTGAAAGCGACTAATAATTCTGGGTGATTAATCTCCAACCACAAAGACATCGTCACTTACCCGGCTCTGCACGGTCATATCTTGTTAACACCGGTTAGTTGAGACCATTCATTACATCCAATCCCGAGATTTTGAATAGCCCATGCTCCGGACTAGGTAGCGGTCGAATAAATATTGAGGATGAGACACTTGAATTAATCAGGAACTAACAAAAAACACTGAACAAAAAATATATAGATATGTGACCATACCGTTTCAAATGAAAACTTATGTAATTAAGGCGATGCCATACGTAGTAATGCAAAATCATGTGTTTTTGGTTTGAAACTTTGGTCGCCTAGAAATGTTTCAGATACTTTAATCAAATAGTGCGAGTAGAATACATCTTGGCCTTTGAAATAATCGAGTATTTTTTAGATAAGTCTTTTTTAAGCCCAGAAAAAAATAATGTATAAGGCCTATGAAAACTGATTTTAAAGTTCAAAATCTCCTACTTACGAACCCATTTTTGGTTATGATTTTATTGTATAATGTGGCAAATTAAGTTATTTATAAAATGATCGAAAAAAATTTAAATATTTATGCCTGAACATCCCCAAAATAAAATAAAAGGCACTTTTTGGCCATGTTTTTCTCTTGCATAAATCAAAACAGGCGGATGGTATTAAGCAGGGAATTTAAACCTTATCGCCATCTACGTAAGGGTTATTATTGATAGCGGCTCAATTTAAAATATTACACGACGTAGTGCATCGCCTTAAGCAAGATAAACATTTAATGTAATAGTATGTAAGTTATTATTAGTAATTGCAAACTTAAACCTAAAAATAACTAATATAATATAAATAATTCAGTCAACTCTATACGTTGTACATTTTAGCTTGCTGCCAACAAAGCGTACAGCCGCATATTACAGAATGGGGCATATTAAAAATGATAAAAAACTGCCTAGTATTTTAAAAAACATCATCGTGGTAGTTACTGAAAATACCCCACACAAACCTTTAAGTTGAACCGTATAATTAGCCGGAAATTCTCTATCCAAAACCTAGTTCGCCTCAACGCAGGATCTACTAATATTCTATATTTGTTTTTATTTTGTGACTTAGGGGGTATTTCACTATCTCTGATTATGTTCTGACCAAGCACTAATCCGCGGATTAGTCATTTTTTCGTTTTCACTTTATCTGAATAACGCTAACGCTCGGGTTAAAGTTCGATTTGACTAATCAGTGCTCGAACTTCACGTTAGGCGCTATTCCTCGAATCAAAGATGGCGTCAAAACATTCCGAGTTTGACAGCTGAGAAGTGAGTCGAATTTTGTTGAATGAATTTGAATGCTTGTATGATCCATCCTGAATTATTTGATTGTGTTCAAAATAAGAAACAATGTATTAATTCGACACGAATCTATCTAAAATGACCTGATAATCAACATAACATAACCAAAAAAATGGACACTTCGCGGTGTGCGGACTGTAACGCATGACAGCCGTGGCAGTAGATGGAGTAACTGCAAACATTTTGCGATGTTGCCAGACTATTTCGAGTGTTATCTATCCGGAAGCTCGAAACAATGGTGAAACGATCGCCGTTGAATAACGAAGTTATTCTGATCTTTAAAGCCAGCCAACGGATAGCTAGTCAGATATTTATCCCGACATAGTGAAATACCCCCTTAAACTGAGAGCGCACCTTATCTATTCTCAGATCAGTGAGAACAGGCTTTTTGTGCAATCAAAATCCAAAGTTATATGGACTTAAACTTTCGTTCTATGAAGTAGACCATAAAATAGTTTGTTGGTATAAGGTGGTAACCCAGAACTACATAAATATGTATTTTTAAAATTTAAAAAAATTATGTAGTTACTTCATAATTATCAACAAACAAAGGAAGTTTTATATATATATATATCAAAGCTCCACTGCTCTTGGTGAATATTACATTTGAAGCTAAAAATTGTTTCGTATATCTGGATTTTCCGATACTAAAAATCCTTGCTAATTTAATGCCAAAGCTCACCTTTCTAGAGTTTTTTTAGAGATTTATAACTGAACAGTTCGTTTGTGAAATTTATTCTTTGAAAATTGCTATTATTTTAAGACCTTATTATTTCATCGCGGTGTATCATTCTCGACAGCTCGTTAACCAAATTCCCAGTCCTTTCAGATTCAAATCTTAAGAGTTTAAGACAGATAACGCCATCCGTCTCCCAATGCCTCCATTGTTGATTTGAATTAGCCCATTAAGTTTCCTTGCTAAGCAACGCCTTAGCCCGACTAATGATAATCTTAAGTTCCAACTTACGACTACTGTTTGTTGGTTCGCCTTCAGAGAAATCCTACCCTCACTCCGACACGTGTTAGAAAGCTGTTAACCTAGGTCTAAGTTTATTTTAAGGGTTTTGCACTTGGTATGCTGATTTAGGCCTCTGGCTCTGCTGACGATTCTCCAAAGAATGGACATAAAACTTCCGTAAAAAACACGATTTTACAAACAATCAAACAAAATTATTTATGTTTTAGCTGACCATTTTTCTATACAGGGTGTCCGGGGGTAAAGCGCGCTAACTTTTTTCGAAATTCCAAAATTCATCTTCCCTTACAAAAATATTTTTCCATAGAAGAATATTTATTTTCCCTAACAAACGATTCATCTTTTGTACCTAAAAACTACCTTAAAACATTAGAAACAACCACCGAAGTTAGCGCACTTTACCCCCGGACACCCCGTATAATTTTTAACATAAATTTTTAAGACACAAATTATAAATTACGTATTGATAATAAAAATTATTGATTGAATGCCCTTACTTAAATAACCAACCCGAATTGTCACAGCGAAGAAAAATTTGTGATGTTTTTTATCAGTCCTGACCTGGTGTGTACTATTAATTATCGCGTACCGAATATATACAACACTAAACTCCATTTAATGTAGTGGCTTCTCGCACTCATTTTATGTATAATCATTTTTTTCAGAGATACAATAATCCTTAACGTATCAGTTTGTTATTATGATTAAATGATCATTATAACTATTATGTACTTGATTTCATTATTAAAAAAATGAAATAATAAATGTCTCTAATATTAGTGCCATCTTTTAGTATCGCTTGGCGAAGCTTATGGCCATGTACTACGTGTTGCAAAATTTGAAATCAGGCCACTAACAATAACACTCCTTACGTAGATGCCGATAAGGTTTAAATTCCCGCTTAACACCAATCGCCAGTGTGTTTTATTTTATTTTGCCAAGTTCAGGCACAAATATTTGAATGATGTACAATCAAATTATACAATAAAACAAAAGTTCGTTAATATGAGATTTTGAACCTTAAAGCAGTTATTATAGGCCGTTTAAAGAAAAGCTCTATTGTTTCCAGGATATCTCCTACTCGCAGTATTTAATTAAAGCACATCAAATATTTATATGTGATCAAATTTTCAAACCAAAAACACACGATTTTGCATTACTTCGTAGTGGTTCGACTTGTGAAACCACTATTTTCGATTCATATTTACTACGAATCGGTTCACATTATGGATACCAAAAAACATCTTTAGATAAATTAAACTTTTTCCTATCGTTTAGCTGGAGTAAAATTAAAATAAAATTGTCAATTGCTTTATAAAAAATATAAGCAAGAATTACAAAAAAAAAAATTCATTAGAAACGGCACGGGTAAAGCACCCAGTGAGGCTCACATCACCAAATCATATTTATAAAAAAAATATTCTAATATATGTATATAAATATTCAAATTTTTTTATAAAACCTGTAAACGCAAATAATAAACAACTTTAAAAAAATAAAATTTTATGGTTAAGGTTTTTTTTGACGGTTTCGCTTGATTAACTCTTTTTTTATCGTATAAAATTATTCACAAAATTAATAAAAATCTTGACCGTTTCTAGACTCAGTTTGCCAAGCCATTTTTACGGATATTTCCTATATTCGTGGTGGTATATGGCATTCTAAGAATATACACATTTTTGGCTTGTGTATTCCTCTTTATCAAGCTAAATATCGACTAAACATAATATTAGCTGACAGCGGGAAGTCCAAAATAAATTATTTTTTGTAAATATATAAAAACATCTGGTAATAACGTTACAATTTACAAAAATATGGTTTTGCATAAATCAAGAATGTTATGAAAATAGGGTGACCGGATAAATCATCAAAATGATAATTCATCCCATCTTTAACAAGTTATATAAAGTCATGTAAAGTGATGAAACAAAAACTTTACTAACTGTGTTAAGTAGGTTAGGTTAGGTTTAAATTTATTTATTTTCATCGTTTCTAATGACTTTATATAACTTTTTAAAGGTGTGTTGAATTGTCGATGTTTTGATTTATCATGGAACCGAAAATAGTGACAGTCATTTTACATGGCACGAGTTCTCAGAAGTCGAGCACTCCAGGGGTCAAAACCCATTTATTTTCTTAATTTTCCTGCGACGGGTTTTGAACCTGTGACCTCCGGGGCCAGAGTCAAGGAGTTTCCAGCTCTACCAATGTGCTGCTTATTTTAATATTTCTTAGAGAATGCATTTAATCAATCATGACCAACCCCATCAGTCATGTTGTATTTTCCGATGTGAAGTTTGCCATCATCGGAGCACCAATAATTCTCGCATTAATCTGTAATCTGGAACAGCTCACTCGACTGGGTCCTGCCATGCAAATGACGATCGTAATTTATTTCTCTACCCGTATCAAAAGCACTTTGCTTAATAGAATCTGCAAATAATTTATACCAGGCGCGCAGAACAAGCGTGGGGAGAAGTTGACTGCAAATCGCGTTACATCCATTTATACTAGATTCATATTATTGTCCCTAGCCCGACTCTGAGTACTATGAACAGTACACAACACCTACCTAACCTAGAAATATATTTGTGAATATATATCGGCGTTTCAAAAAATGGGCAATGTTGGAACAATCGGACAAAATCGTTTGCATTTTTGTTTATTTTCTATCGAATATGTTATACACGGTGTCCGGAAACTCGTGGTACATGCGAGAAACATAAAAATTTAGTGGCTTTTACATAGGAATAGTAAATGCACACCTTTATCCCCAAAAAATATACTTTATATGTATATATGTTTTTTTTCATTTACATGTATTTTTTTTATTAATCAAAAAATCTATACGTAATATAAATATTGTATTTATTTAGCATATTTTAGTATATTTTTTTTTATTTTTAAACTAAGGTTAAATATGTTTCTTGATGTTAATCAATATCTCCCTACTTAAGAATAACTCGTTAATTAAAATATTTTTATATTAACCTTCTAGTGACCTTTTTTTTCTAATTTGACCTAATAAATGTCAATTTTGGACCCAACTTACCCGAAAACGAAAGCTCAAATAATAAACATTTTCCTAAACATAAGAAGCATATATAAAATAAAACAATTGAAAACAAATATATTTTGCACTTTGCCAATCAATTATAGTATATGGAATTATTGCTTGGGGAGGAGCAACAAACTCGGCTAATGATTCATTAGAAATCACACAGAAAACGATCTTACAGGTAGTACTAAAAAACATAAACTGACTTATACAGACCAAATATTCAACAGTTGTGACGTACTAGATATACGCCAATTATACGTTAAAACACTACTAAACTACATTTTTGACCAAAAAAACAAATTTCAACAAACACAAAATATCAGTAACAGACCAGTTAGCCATGCGTACAAAGTAAACATAAAAACTCCGACGGTAAATACAAGCTTTTGACAAAGAAACTATCAATACCATGTTATTAAAGCTTTCAACAATGTAGCACTTGAAAATAAAATTGAGGAAAACAAAAATAAATTCATGCACAAAATAGATTAAAAACAAAATTTTCAAAATTTCATATCATAAAATAATAAAACCTACACGTAACACACAAAACCAATATAAAACACACATCACGCACAAACACACAACATATATTATAAATATACCGATTTTTTACTTTATTTCATTTTATTTAACTTTAATTTTAAATCTATATTTTTAGTTTAAATTTATCTTAATCTTACTTTTTTTTTCTTCATCAACATTATATATTTTCTATAAATGTATTATGAATATTTTTTGTTTAATAAAATGTAGGCCTCAGCATGGGTAAGCCACCCAGTGAGGCCAACATTACTAAATTGTTTAACATAATACTGTTTCGCTCCTGTGAACCACTGTAAACATAAATCATGTATATTGTAAAAGCCTTTTACGGCGTCTAAATAAATAAATAAATTGTAATAAGAAATGTAAAATATTGTACCAAAAAAAAAAAAAGTTTTACTACAAAATTGACTCCAAATGTAATGTAGATTCTCCAAATCCCGCTTGTACTACGAGTTTTTGGACAACATGTATCTTATTGAATCGCGGAATAATACGATTGCGTAGGTGAAGTCAAAATGTTAATTAATAAGATTAACATTCGTATTCGATGAAATACATTAAAAATTCTTCGTGACATCAACCACGTAGTTGACGTTCTTATCGGCCGGATTTTCAGCGTTGTGAGGTATTGAAATAAGCATGTATGTAGGTTTTATCCAGGTGTTTGTTCAGGACCTGATATGGTAAGATAGACTGAGACACTTATTCATTTCTTTATGTAAACTGTGCAATCATTCTGGTTATCTCTATGTTCGTGAATAGGATAACTTTTACAAATAAATTTACAAATTATTGGCGGGATGTAAAAAATAACGTTTGATATAAGGGACGTATGTTCGAATTTGCTGTAGCAGGACCGGAAGGATATTCTTTCCATTATATAAATATAATTAATTATGATGAACGTATTGTTATAACCTCAAATGTTTTCAAATTAATCTCTCGGCAAGTAAATAATTCATACCGTAGAAAAATAAAATATGATCCTTACTTTTACCGTTATTGCTGAAAAACGAATTTTTTGGAATTTTTCAAAATCGTTTTCCGTTATGACTGTGAATAGTAAAGACAATTTTTTATTAATCTAAAATATAAATTACTTACATCACGATCTTTTTATTTTAAAACATTTTATTCTGTCATTACAGAATCATCAGAATTAAATCAAATGTGAATATCAAAAACCCCGCGTATTTAGAGTCGTATGTCCTATGTGTACTACTTCAAATCTGTGGCCGTATTCGGTGACGCCGCAATCCGCATCCCCTGATTTGTTACTGTAGGTTATTATTATTATGTAGTCCTGTGATTTCACCAAAATCTGATTATTTATGTTCCTATATCACAACAATGCGCATGGGCTAACGATCGCTTTAACGACTCTGTAATACAACACGTAATCTAATTTGGATCCTGACACCAGAATACCACATATTTATTGCTTTAGTTCGTATTCTCACTAACTAACAGAACTAATAAAATGTGGTTTCCAATAATAATAATCCCAACTATTCGTGTAATCAGAGACGACAGTTTAATCTGTGTCCTAAAGCATCTTTTTCTGTTACCTCTCATTTCTTTTCAATCTTACTTGTTTCAGTGGTGGCTCTTCCTAAAATACAGGATTTTCCAATAAGAGGTGTTATTTTGATATTCAATTGTAAAAGATCAATGGTTTCGTTGTGTGTGTGGCACGTAGCGCAGTCTTGTTGAAAGTAAACGTTGTCCAAATCAATACCATCCAATTCCGGCCATAAAAAATCATTAATCATCTCTCGATAGCGCAATCCATTCACCGTAACTGTTGCTCCAGCCTCATTTTCGAAAAAGTAAGGTCCAATGACTCCGCCGGACCATAAACCGCACCAAACAGTCACACGTTGATGATAGAGAGGCTTTTCAACAATAACTCTTGGGGGTTTTCCGAGCCCCAGATGCGACAATTTTGCTTGTTGATGAAGCCACCGAGGTGGAAATGGGCCTCATCACTCAAGATGATTTACATTTGATTCACTCAAGTGAGTTTTAATAATTGAATAATTTCAATCGTTCCATTTTTATTAATGGTGTAGTTTCTACTTGTCAAATGTCAAAAAACGACAGCTTCAAAAGTAACATCTACCGAAATAGCGGGCTATTCAAAATAACACTTATTGGAAAACCCTGTATAACATAATTTGAAATTTTTTTATTTCAACTTAGCGAACTTCTTTCGTTTTCTATCAAGTTTTACGATTTTTATAAAAGCTCGACAAATTTCATCGTTTAGAATCTCAAGTACTTATATTTCTTAATTTCTTCTTATCTATCTTGATCAACTTTGATCATAAACAAACATATTTCTATATAATTCAATATGCAGCAATTATTTTATAACAGGCTAACATAAAACTTAAACACACTTAGGATTATCGTCATGTTTGTCCAAATTAATACGTACCACAATATCGTGATTTCACAGGTTGTATTTTAAATGTTGTGTTATTCATAAATAACAATGCTTGAGGGCGTAAAACCACTGTATGGAATTCCCTTGTTGTGTATGATTGACGTAAACCACGCTTTTAATTCACGGAAATTAATACCAGTGTATTTGTAGCTGAGAAAAGCACATTTAATTAGACTTTCGGGTGTAATTTAACCCTCTAAAAACAAATATGAACATTATCATCATGCATTTCTGGTGGCGATTTGTGGAGTCACAAATTATTTGTAGGAATAAAATAAACCTTTCAGATCTAACTGATACTTATCGTATGGATTCATACTCAAACCATATAGCTTTGACTTCCAAGATAATATACCGCCAGGGTACATGTTATGTCGTCGCATTAATTCGTAGAATGCGTAACTCCCAAATGTAAAATTTTACAGGAGGCACAAAAAACCTCGTAGTGAAAAAAAATGAAAGACGGCTTATTCTTTTTATTTATGTTTCGAACATATAATATATTTGGAAATTTATTTTCAATCATTAAACTTTTGTAAGTTAAGGCTTTCTATTTCAAATCGGAGTTAGGAAGTTTACGTAAAAACCGAGAATGGAGATACGCATTTTACAAAAGATACATACTTTTCTGCGAACAGTTTTATGAACAACCTAGCGGAAAATTTGGGAGATAAGAATTTTACATTTACAAAATAAAACACAACAATGTATGTGTATGTCGAGGCAGTCTATTTAGATGCATTTTAATGATTTTAATGATGCGGAAGGTTATCGTTAAAGGAGTGGTAATCCTTTTCTAATGTCTGTTTTAAGTCTTGTAAATGCTGGTACTTTTCCTTCCTTAAGGGATTAAATCTGACTCTCAAGTGAAATCTTCAAACTCTGGAGATCATTACAGATTCGGCGACGGTTTTGTGCTGGGTGAGATCTACACTGACCGGGAGTAGTCGTGTTAGAGATGTAGTTGATGTTAGAGATTGGAGTTGATGAAGGAGATTGTAGAAGAATTTGATCTGACATTGTCGATCACCCTTGTTGTCCTGTAGAAATAAAACTGATGTACTTACTAGGGTTTGCAAGACCCGGGCAAAGAGTAGCCATGACAGGAAACGTTGTGAAAGAGACTCCTCAGAGTGTGAAGATAGGTGGGAGAGACTTGAAAGTAGAACTGGTGAGCAAACATGTGCAAACAAGCGTAGAAACTCTTCATGCTCAGCATCACTTTGGAGTAAAGTGAACGCTTCATCTTGCCCGGCTGGTCGATCCCGAGGCGAGAAGAAAGGACGTCGATAGATGCGTGCGTTCCTGCATACAATGCAGGACAATTGACCCTCCACCATCATCCCATGAAGCGGGTTATCTTAATGTTGTGACAACCTGGAGTCGCTTGGCAGTTGATGTTACTCATTTCGGTAGGAAATGTTTACTCACATTTATCGATTGCGGTCCAAGTAGATTTGCCGTGTGGCGGGAAATCGAGTCAGATAATGCAGCTTCGATTATCAGACATTTGGAAGAAGTGTTTCGGGAAAGAGGCCCACCCAAAGTAGTTCTCATGGACAATGGTACTGCATTTTATTCCTACAGTGTTACAGATAAGTGTAAGAGATGGAATGTTCGTCAAAGATTTTGCGCGGCATACCGACCAGCTGGAAACGGTATAGTTGAACGACATCATCAAAAAATAAAGAGAACTGCAGCCAGAAGTGGAAGCGATCCCCTGCAGGCAGTGTTTCGGTACAATCTTTGGCTGCAAAAAGTCAGGATGATCGAGGTATTGCGCTGTCTAGTATAGTTCACACTTCACACTCGTGGATACACCCTTCTGCGCAAGTGAATATAGAAGAGGAAGTATTGACTGAGCTCTAAGTGGGCGATCTTCTTGCGGTTAAACCAGTAGATGGGAGATGCACATCGTGCATGGAAGGGTGACAGGACTTACTTCAGTCAACAACATCGAAGTAGATGGCATACCAAGACATATGCTTGACCCGCGGAAGATGCCTGACAGAGAACGGACTGTGTCTGAGGAGAGACGAGATGGAATTGCCGCACGTTCGACCGTAAATATTTTGGGTTTGTTTGAAGAGGACAGTGAAGAACCGGATCCGGATATGCATCAGGAGGAGATCCACTTGCAAAGAGATGGTGACCTTGAAGAAGAGATAATCACAGAACAAGGATCTATTAGGTATTTACGAAACCGCAGAGGCACATAAAACAAGAGAGCTACGGCAGAGCGTCACACGGTGCAGAAGACGTCAGTTTAGACTACAGATACAAAACACTATTCTTGACTTCACAATTAAAATTAAGGTTATAAAATGTTCAAAATTGATTAATCAACTTATCTCAGTTAATTTCACGGTAAAATGATTACACCGTAAATATATTTCCTCAGTCAAAAACACAACAAGCGTGCACGGCTCACCGGCCAATACTGAATTAAGGAGTTACGAAGTATTCGCGAGTAAAAATGGCACCATAATTTTACGCAGTTTCCTAATTTGTGTTTAACTAAAAGGTTAATTTTTTTTTAAATTTTCGAGTTTTACTAGTCGATGCGGGTCTAATTTTAACACCAGATGGCATTAAAAACGTATTTTCGAAAAATTTGGAGTTACGCAGTTTACGAATTAATGCGACGATGTGCTTATCCCTGATCTGTTGTAACCTTTCCATCTTTCTTATAAACAATACATATAATAGGCAGAGTTATCATTTGCAAGTTCGTATGAACACTGTACGATAAAGAAGGATGATAAAAAGCCTGTAAGTTTAAACGTCGATAATTTCAAACCTTTTTTGATAAAATAACATTTTTACCAACCCGCACTGTCGGATTAGTCAGGTCTAAAAGCAACCTTAAAAAAACAGTAATTTTCCTTAGCATTTCAATTCATTTATGTCGTTTGTGTTTTTCTAGGATTCCTTTTGATTCAGATAAAATTTGAAGGCTGCTTTTCCTTTGTGGGCTTTTTTCGTGACCATTTCGCAAATTATATTAGGTACTTTGTACTCTTATAATGTTTTTTTTCTATAAAAGTTATTTCTACAAACTTGTTAAAGGTTCTGTTTTGTAAGACCATTTCATTTTGGTTTTTATGTTCTCTTAAATAATTTAGGGTTTCAAGGCAGTAACTGATTTCACTTTTATGTGGAAAGTTCTCGAAGTTTCGCGATAATTAAGTGGGGTTTCTATTTTACTGCCTCGGAAAGAGAGGAAAATGAAAAGATTGAGAATATTATTCATTCATATCTGTTTCACTTTCACTCGAGAATTTTGATAAAAGACTGGGGTATTTTTTGAAAAGTTCCATAAAAACGAAATTCCCGATATTCTTTTATACACGCTTTCAAAGAAAAATATTTTTTTGTATAGGTTCTCTGCGTTGTGATGAAAACTTGAGATTGCAATTGTTTGGATTCATAAAGCATTGTTGATACCATGGGAGACGACGTGCAGCTGATGCAACTATGTCGACTTAAACTTTGCTGTGGTTGAAAGCATGGATTATTATTTAGTGTACGTTATTGTGATGAAGTGATACGAAACTCACATTGCAATGTGAGTTTCGAAAACACCCATTGATATGTCAACCAGGCCAAACAAGGTTCCAGAAATTATGGGTTCGCGTTAGGATGGCTAGAAACGCCTGCATTGACATAGTGAAACAATTTGTAACCTTAAAAGACAAAATCCGATGGTTCGTTCCTTTGCATTTAATACGGTTACCTCGAATATCCAAAAACTTTAAATTAAGAAAAGAAAAAGCAATATTTTGAATATTTAAGGATTTTTTAAAAGAGCTTTGGTTGGTCCTTGATAACGCTATATACGGAGTATCGCTACTAATAATAGCGATAATTCACAGAAATGACTTCTAGTAGTTCTGTGAACAGTAGACTTCGCATAATGTTGATCATTTCGACACTCGTGCGCTCTGTCGGAATAAAACATGTACCATCAAATACGGCCACCATCTTGACAGAATTGGCCGGAGACTAAACACGCAAACAAATTTACAGACAGACGAAATGCAAAGTCAAAATAGAACTATCTACGCTCGCGCACATGCAATAATGTAACAAGTATTCCCGAAAAATTTAGCATTGCCAGAAGCATTTTCTTTCGTTGTCGATTCTCACAGCTTACTGTAATTCGAGCCATTGCAATTACAATTATTTTCGCCACATTCCTTTTATATAGACAATTCAATTATCCTCGCTCCAAAATGGTATTTGGGGGCATACCTAATTTTCCAGGCGAGCCTGACAATCAACAAGGATTTATCTCCCGGACTCTTCCGGTTAAAAGCACCCCGGAGATTTTGAAGCACTGTACACTAACTAGTAACTACTGTACTCTGTACTTATTTCAGTAAAAGCCCTTACTATATAAATTGCACGTTGTTTTAGTTATCACAACTATCCATAATACAACCAGTGCCTTGGGAATAACAACTGATCCATACAATCTTCACTCCATTATTTTTCAATTTAGTCAAATCGAAACGACTTCTAAAATGGAAACCTACTGCAGTTGTGTTTGTGTTCCATCAAAAGAATTATAATAATATTATTATTTAGTATCCCTAGCTTTTACAATGACCCAAATCAACAGAACAAATGGATTGTGACCATGAGTTTTTATCATTTTGATAAAATTTGAGAAAACAAATTAATATCACATGATTATTTTTGCTGTTTCGACTGCGCCAGACGCGGTAAATTGTTACAGTTCTTATTCTAGATTCCTCGTACATACATTTTATGTTATAAACTAGCGCAGTCCCGTGAAAAATCACGGGATATTATAATTGTAGGATTTGCGAAACTGAAAAAATGATACAGGATCATTGCCTTTCAAAAGACGATCAGAAATTTTCCTTTAATAAAGTAGAAGAATTATTACAAAAATAGGGATGCGAGAGTTCCATTGTCTCCTGAAAGTTGGAACTGGTTGTGTGATAGGTATCATATACAAAATGGATTATCTCGTCTCATATGTAAATAATGTTATGTAAGTTGTTTGTTTTGTGCTCTGATCCTCTAATAAAACGCCGTCAGAAAAATATCCTTACGTAACCTGTCTTATTTAAACAGGTCTTAGTATCACATCACGGACCTCCCCACCTCGCATTCATAATTTGTTTTTGCCCTCTGTATTTGTCTTTCTTTCGCACATAAATTCCTCTCACGCGGCCTCCGAAAGCCATGTTTCCCTCACCCCGTAGTCACCCCTTATCACTGACAAAACACCCCTTGTGTTATGTTGTAATGTTTCACAAACATCAACGCATAATTTTCCGCAATTACCTCCTTTTGTTGTGAAATTTTCTGCCTATTCAAACCCGCGTCTAAATGTGTACCCTTGATATTAAAATGCGTTGTTGCTAATTGCTTTTGTTCCAAATGCCATCTTTAACAATGACTTCTAAAACAAAACCGTGTACGAATCAGAATGTACTCGTAAATTATAGAACGCGAATACAATGAACAAGTGATTCAAAATACACGTCATTAATAATTATTATTAAGTGTATGTATTGTTGCTTTGCTACAGTGTTTAAATTATACCTGTCGACTGACGGCCTTTTGAAACTCTAGCAGCACTTGCTGTTACCGCCGTAGTCTATGGAATATTTCGCGCAAGGGCGCAATATAGCACGTAAAAGGATATTACTCTTGAATGATTGGTAACAATGGAGCTCTCAGTGGCTGGACAACCGTGTCACTCATCTAAAATAACCCAATTTCGATTGTATTCTGGTTCACGTAAGGGTTCGTTTACAAATATTTGTAATTTTTTATCCCTTCCCTTTCATCGCTATATGTCATGCTTTCTTGAACTCCCCTCTCAAATTACATCACATTGAACCCCCCCCCCCACGTCTTCGCATTATTAAAATATATAAATATGTGTATGAGGTCAATTTACCCCAAACCCATTGTACTTAGAACTCAGTAAGGGCATTGCGTGACGCATTTTATGGAAGACTACCAAGTGTAAATATAAGATTTTCTATTGTTTTTATTCTGCTGTTGTCTTCAAAACAATTTATTAGATGTCTTATAATAGTTACTTTTCTTTGAATCAGTTTACATAATTTAATTCCCTTAAACCTCTAGTGTGCGGAACCTCTAGTCTATTTCCATTTCAATGAATCTTTCTTTACGTACAATATTTGTTCCTTCACTTGTTTTTCCGAAACAAATAACCTGGGAGCACATAACCATCGCAGGGTTGAAACTTTGGCAAAGTCGTGCATACAAAATAACGGCGCTCGTGTTTGTTATCCCCAGCTAACTGTTGTTGTACAAGGAAAACAATGACGTGTACTTACTGGCGCTTCTACTTTATGTGCTCCTGGTATCTCGTGGCTCGATGAGACAAATGGAAAGGTGTAATTGGGATAATGTTCCTTTGTTAGTTTGTATCCAACGCGAGCACTAGGTATAGTGAAATTTCAAATATTCATTTTTTTCTGCCCAAAATGATTCACCTAATTAACGTTCAGCATTTCGTCTGTCTGTAAATTTGTTTGTACGTTCCTTATGGGGTTCAAGATGCTGGCCATTTTAATGGTTCAGTAAACGTGATTTGGATTTCTAATTCGCATTTTTTCAATACATAAAATTTGAATAAAATATTGTCATTGAGGTATTATTGTATAATTCTTAATTTGAAAGGTTGCAAAGTTTTTTAGCACCTACTTACTAACATTGATATTATTCTCTATGCTTACAAAATGATTTAAGAGGAAATTTTGGTTTTGATTGAAAGAGAAAATTAGAAAGTTTCTTTATGAATGCGAGGTCTACAAACTACCAGTTGAATTCATTTTCATCAGTTGTAAGCTGAATTGATCAAATTCTACAATAAATGTCAAAAAGATCAATTAATTCAATATTTCTTTTAATACCCGATCCTCCACAATTTCATGATTCAATTTTAAAAAGTAATAATTGATTGATTCATTGTCAAGGTTATATTGATATATTATTGTGTTCAAGGTCCTACATTACTATGAATATCTTCCTTTTTAGTTGTTTTTAGTTATATTTGGATGATTTGTATAGCGCCTTTTTTGTGCAAAATCACCTCAATAATGCATTTCTACAAATTTTACTACAAACTTACTTATTATTTCAATTTTATATATTTTAAATGATTAAAATTTGGTGATATTCTCAACTACCATACTAGGTTCATGCTCGTATTATGGTAGTCGTACATGACTTATGAACAATAATAAATCATTATTCTTAATTATTTATATTTTTTACATACAGATAATATACAGTACCATACTTACCATAATTACCGTGATTAACACTGTTTATTGTTTATTAGATAAATTTAGAAACGGTTCACACGCACAGGACATAATTGGACTTTCCGGTATTTATTTTAAAAACATGTATGTATTTATGTTCTGATGATGATGAGCGTGTTTAGGAAAGGAAAAGTAAATTTTATGCTGGGCGGTACTACAGTACAAGGTTTTGATCAAGATTCATCTTCCTAAACGCTATTCGTTCCTCGGTACAAGACAAATTTCGAATAATGTAAATCCAATAAGAAAATTGTGACTAGGATGTATTATAGGCAATACAAGAGCTTAAAGTGTTAATTTTTTAGGCTAGACTTGAATTCTGTTGAACTTATTATGCATCTTAGTTCAGGGGGGAGTTTATTCCGAGCCTTCGATCCAGATGCTCCGAAAGCGCAATCACCAAACTTAATATTTGGCTTACACTTAGGTTCCACCAGTCTGCCTACAGCCGATGATGTTGCTGATCTAAGAGTTGACTGCCTCAGACCAGTGTTTTCCGGAAGGCATAATTCAGAGATGTAGGGTGGGTCCATTTCATTGATAGCATCCAGCACTATTTGTACTGGATTCTTTCAGGGCACTGGAGCCAGTGAAGGTTACGAAGGTGTTCTGAAATGAGCGAATATTTAGAGACCCCGGTTATGAGCTTGTGCTGCTCCATTAAACACTAAGGACGGGTTGTTTCGGAGAATTTGAACAATTAATCAAATTTCAACGTTCATTTTCGGGTTCTGTGAAAGACTTATTCAAGTTCTGTTATTATATCATTGTAGGCTAGTTGCTTGACAAAACTGAAATAAAAAACAGAACTTGAAAAAATCTTTCACAGAACTTGAAAATGAACGTTGAAATTTGATGAATTGTTCAAATTCTCCGAAACAACCCGTCCTAATTGAAGTTTATCAATTTGATATTTTGAAATCGATTGGCATAAATGATATATTAACCTTACAGTTAATTTTTAGACCAGCATTCTCATACAACTTTCTATATGGGTGGGGCTCTATTATTTATTCTGGTCCAGTCCAAGGTTGGTAGAAAATATATATGTTATACACATTTTCTACGAACCTCGACTCTTATCGCAATGTATTTTTGTCTTACGAAATAGATCGTGGCCAGTAGTGACGCATGACGGTGACGTTGCGTTCGTTTAAATTTGAAATCTGGTCACCTAATGGTACCGGGGGCGTAGCTCAGATGGTAGAGCGCTCGCTTAGCATGTGAGAGGTACCGGGATCGATACCCGGCGCCTCCAATATATAATTTTTGTTTTTTTTTTCAACTAGCATTTTTAATTTAAACTGATAAAGTTTTAATACCCGGCTTCGCTGGAGATTTCAACTCTATTTTTCGAAAATAAAAGTCGGTCCCAAACAAAAAATGTATGTTTTCTCTTATTTTCTAAGTGTCTTATTGTTTACACGTATTTTAAAATGTTACGATATTAAGGTTGTTTATCAGTTGTGTAAAATTCAAACACGTTTATTAGTAAGGTAATTAGTTTGAGTTAAACAATAAAAAATGTTAGGTGAGAAATTGATGTTTCAAAGTAAAAGATGAAAAAAAATCGAGAAGCTTGGCAATTTTCATGAAGACAGAGCTTACTGTGCTAGCGTTTTTTCTTCTTTCAATTAGAAATCAGTGACTAAACATTATTAAATAGATAGGTTCTCAATATATGAATTAAAAGGTATGATGCTCACTAACAATTGTTTAAAAAAAAGATTTTTACACTAATGAAATTTTATCTTTTGTTTCCTGTTTTTACGTACCAACGAATTTCCCTGATATTAAAATTTCATCTTGTCATCTTAAATTGCTAAAAATCGTGCCGCGTCATCTTTCTGTACGGTCCAAAAGCACACCATCCTTTCTTGCCACGTTTCGGCCTAATTTACCGAAAAAACGTTTTTATTTCGGTAATTTACCCAAAAAACCGTTCTTATTTTCGCAATTTACCGAAAAACGTCCTTATTTTTGTGCGTTCGCTCGTTTAGGGCGCATCTTCACCGGAAGTGACGAAACGGAAGAAGTCGAGCCGGATGGCGGGAAAACGCCGGAAAAACGTAGGGTTTTCTTTCATATTTTTGAAATTGGAATGTTTCGAGTGGGTGGGCACCCACTTCGTTGGAATGTTGCTAAACGCTTGCCCTCGAGGAATTGCATAACTCGTTGAATAGTCAACATTACAAAACAATATAACAAAACATTTTAACCTAAGTATTATAATCCGCTCGATGTTACGGCTTTTTAGATTTATACTATTTTCTTTCTTATATAAATTTGTGGAAAAGGTTACCACGACGGCCTCCGTAGTTGAGGGGTATAGCCATTAGACTAAATGATTTTTTTTTTAAATATAAAACAGACATCAAGTCTTGGATCAAGCCAAGATAGATCCAAGATCAAAATTTTTATAAAAATCCCCTCATAAGTATGTACTCCAACTAGATGCTGATTAACCAATTTATCATTTATTATTATTAATTATTATTTTTTATCATTTTCACAATGTCATTTAATGTAATGAATGAATGTATTAATGTAATGAATGTATCAAATAATATGTAAACATTAATTTATGTATTAAATACGTCTGTCTCGACACAGGTTTATCCTAGTGAGACAGACATCGAAAAAAAAAAAAAAAAGTTACTAGCAAGCCAAAGGTCGCGGGTTCAAATCCCGGCGTGCACAAGTAATTTTTATTTTATTAATTTGTGTTATTTCAAAATTAATTAATTTGAAATAATATATGGTGTACTTGCGGCATGTTCCAGAGTAGAAGGTACTCTCTATATTGCCCTGGAGGTCTAGCACTATGTCAATACAATAAATTCGTGATCTATGATCAGTTAGCAATATACCCTAGCACGGTCGATGATTGAAAAGAAATTTTGACAAAGAAAGCCCGCCAAATCTCATTGGCTGTCAGTTAAATTTATGTGACTGTTGATATACGGAACTTTTTAAATAATGTCGTTTTTTATGCAAAATTATTGGTTTGAATGAAAGGAGGCAGATTGACGAAGCTCGTAGGATTTAAAGACGTCATTTGTGCGAACAATTAAATCCGTTAGAACTTGGAGATACGAAATTCAGACACTTTTTTCGTATTATGGCAAAGAGTCTCATTGACCAATTAACTCAGTTGTGAATAAATCCTCCTGTTTTATATTATGTTTTAGTTTTAATATTCTTTTTTTGTCCTGTCCTGCTATTATTTTTATACTAAGTTTTGTCGTCAATTTGTATAAATAGTGTATTTAGTGTTATAATATTAGATCTGTACTGGGTAAGGCACACTGTAGGAATAATTTTAAGAACCACTAATACTGAATTACCATTTTTAAGTTTGTTATAGTTAAGCGCACTTGAAGTGAAATTACACTTAACTGCGCTATATAAATGCCATGTTATTATTTATTATTATTATTAACTAATTAACTCCTTTTAATGCCAAAAAGTAAATACGGACTGCCAATGCATATTTAGGTAAGTATTTAAATTCAAAATTCCCATTTTATTAATATTTTTACGTAAATGTATGACGTTTGATGATTCGGAATGTTAAATTACTCTAGTGTTGCCGGTATATATCAATAACTTTTCAATATCGGAACTACCGATGAATTTGTAGCGATTTAGAATTATTAATACGTCAACCGATCGTAATGCAAATCGATATACGCTGGCAATACTGGCAGCTGGGAAATAAATTAACGTCAGACGGCTATGCAAACTTAAACATTCTAATAAATTGACGATTTCGAATTTAAATAATACCTTTAAGGCGAAGCTTAATGCCAAATCACTATTTTGATTAATCTTTATAACGAATTGGTGTACATTATGAATACCAAAAAATATGCTTTAGATAAATTGAAAGTTTTCCTATCGCTTCGCTTGAGTTTATATTTACAAATAAAATTTAATTACTAAATAAAAAATATAAATGCAAACTACTACAAAAAATATTTTTTCAATAGATGAACGCGTAAAGGAAACAACTTAAAAAAATATAGTATTATAGCTAAGATTATCTGTGACAGTTTCACTTGATTAACTTTTTTAATTTGTAATAAAATTATTCACAAAACAAATAAAAACCAGTTTTTTGCTTGAAATCGAACGTTTCTAGACTCCTTTTGTCAAGCGATTTTAATGCCTATTACCTACAATATCAGGTATACCAATAATATACACATTTTTGGCTTGTAGCTTCCTCTTAATGTACGTTGGTAGTCCGCGTGTGCTTTTTGACACTAAAAATGGAGTTAATTAGTTCACGAGGTCTTTAGTTATGACGAACAACTTTTTTTTCTCCAAGTTGGAACGAAATCAATTGATCGCGTTTCGATCGTCCATGGATCGTGTATACAATTTATTTCAACTTAAGAGCTTTGTTAGTTCACTTCCATTCATTAATTAGCAGAATTTTGCGTAACGAACGAAATTATCCAAAAAGTCGTGCATATTGATAGCTAATCCGACACCTTGAAGGTCTCGCTAAAAGCAGCTGCTTTTGTCTACAGATTATCGGAATCATTTTGACTGTGCTCGCAAACAACGCTAACTGACTATAGATGACGGATTTCGTCAATATCTTATTGACATAGGGCTTTATAGATCGTTAAGCCTATCGATCCGACATTGTAAAGTTATCGATTTCACTTTGCTAGACCCCCTGGTGTGAGATCACCATTCGGAATTGAAACGATGCTTGAATGGCCAGGTACTCCCCCCACCTTCCTCTCCCCATCTCCTTCCCCTCCCCGTAACCTTCAGCCTTACAACATACCCTAATTGGGGATTCCATAGTCTCACTGGATCCAGCCCCTTGCGAGCAGTTGGCAAACCTAACCTCTTGGGACAATAATCAAGCATGTGTCTTAAGGCGATGCCATTTGTAGTAATGCAAAATCATGTGTTTTTGGTTTGAAAATTTGGTCGCCTAGAAATGTTTCAGATGCTTTAATTAAATACTGTAATTAAATACTGCTTTAATTAAATACAGCTTGACCTTTGAAATAATCGAGTATTTTTTAGATAAGTCTTTTTATAAGCCCAGAAAAAAATAATGTAAAGGCCTATGAAAACTGCTTTAAAGTTCAAAATCTCCTAATTACGAACCCATTTTTGGTTATGATTTTATTGTATAATGTGGAAAATTAAGTTATTTATAAAATGATCGAAAAAGAATTAAATATTTATGCTTGAACATCCACAAAATAAAATAAAAGGCACTTTTTGGCCATGTTTTTTTCTTGCGTAAATCAAAACAGGCGGATGGTGTTAAGCGGGAATTTAAACCTTATCGCCATCTACGTAAGGGTTGTTATTGATAGCGGCTCAATTTAAAATATTACACGACGTAGAGCATCGCCTTAATAATTCATGTGTCTGTGACCAATAATCTCTTTTAAGTCAAATTTCTCAAAATAATACGAAAACTAAAAAAAATCGGGGAACATACATGGAGGTGATTTGGGTAGCGGTTGTCTGCTTCTGTATCTCCGCATGACACTATTTTTGAGACACCCTGTATAACAACTTCCCCCTTTTCTGAAGAAAACAAGTGGTCTCGAAAACCGTTCCGATTTGTGGGACTCCTTAGAAAAATACCACAAAAATACATTAAATAATATACTCTTGCCCATACATATAAATCGTTAATTTCTAACCCAACTTCTGAGAAGGACGAACGTTAGTCACTTGACTTTATGGCATCTAACAATTTCAATTACTGATTTATAAGTTATACTTAGCTCCCACTTACGAATTTATAAATATATTCATGAAATTCGGCCATATACGATACGATACGATTGTACCACCCCAGCCAGGAGCGCCCCTACATAAAAAATAATTATTTTCTAACCCTACTTCTGAGAAGGACGAACGTTAGTCAAATGACTTTATATCATGTAACAATTTCAATTCCTGATTTATAAGTTATACTTAGCTCCCACTTACGAATTTGTAAATATATTCATGAAATTTGACTATATAGATACGAAAAGATTGTACCACCCCAGCCAGGAGCACTCCTATCCCGGTGCGACCGGTACACCAGGGGGCACCGATTTATTTGGACTTGGAACACATGCTCCGAGGATTGGCAGGAGGTTGGAGTTTAATTGACCGGTATACAGGCAACCTAATAAGCCAATATTGTAATTTAGGATGGGCAGGAATAAAGGAACTGATCGAGCGTCATTTTTCTTCTTGATGTCTTCCTTCTTCTTGCCTCGTCCGGATTTATCTCGTCTCTTCTTGCCTCTTATTCTCTCTTCTTGGCTCTTCTTGTCTCTTCTTATCTCTTCTTGTTTCATCTAGTTTCTCTTAGCTCTTCTCGCCTCTTCTTGGCTCGCTTTGGGTCTTCTTACATTATTTCTAGTATCTCCTTGGTTTTTATTGCCCCCTTTTGCCCCCTTTCGGCTAATCATGTCTCTTTTTGAATCTTCTTACATTCATCATCACGCACAAACGAAATTAGTATCTATGTTGGATTACAATATTTAATAATAATAACCTTCAATTATTTTATCACAATTTCATAATTTATGTAATAAAATAAAATAGCACAGAAAACAAGATTGAATTGAAATTGTGTATTACATGTTTGTAAATACACAATATATATATAATGATTGCAATTCATGGCTACCAGCTCTCTTCACAGTCTCTTGTTTCTATTTGGATTTTCTTGGTTCTTATTGACTCTTCTTGACTTTTCTGGTCTCTTAATTCTTCTTGGCTGTTCTTGTCTCTTCTCGGCTCTGCTCTGCTCGGCTCTTCTTAACTCTTTTTGACTCGTCTTGATTCGTCTTCGCTATTCTAGCATCCTCTTGACCCTTCTTGGCTCTTCTTGACCCACCTTGATTCTTCTTGTATCTTCTCGCTCCGTTTTGGATTTTATTGGCTCGTATTAGCTCTTCTCGCCCCTTCTCGACTCTTCTCCTCTTCTGACTCTTTTTGCATCTTCTCGTCCCTTATTGGGTCTTCTCGGCACACTCCGGATCTTCTTGAATCTTTGCGAATTTTCTCGGCTCTTGTTGGCTCATCTCGACTCTTCTCAGATCTAAGTAATACTCATGCAGAGATAACTACCGCCGCACCACTCATACCCCCTCCTCACCCTCATTTAAACATCGCGGTTCTGGCGGCTCCTGGACTCAAGAACCCGATGCAACCGATCATGCCACGCCTTCCTCTGGCGTCTTAGTCTTCCCAGTCTCCCAGTTTCCGGGTCATGTACTCTCCCGACACTTACGTCCTCGCCCATCCGCTGTTCCACCAGTTGTGTACCACTGCATTAGACGCCTAAATATTTGTTATATATACAAATCATCTGAAACTGTAGCTTATCCTTGGTTATGGATGGAGAGGTTCCATAAATTTCCGAACGACTGGCTCTTGGCACTTGATAGGCTGATTATACAATCCGGCTATGTTGGGAGGTTCATTGAAATTCACTTTTCAAATTTTATCGGTTAAAAACATTTTGAGAAATAGGAATTTGAGTCCACTTAAAAAAAATATATATATTAACGTCCACATTAAATTTACATATAGTTTCATGGTTAAATTAATTCTCCAAGCGTGAATATTTTTTAGCCCGCCTGAGCGATGGTAATCCGAGCGGTAGAAGGCGTGAGGGTGCGTGACGTCATCCGTCCGCTGAATGTCCTGTGCACATAGACTAAATTAGACTAATTATAATACATCCAATGCCTGTGCATAATGCATTTTGTATCTAGATTTTTTAAATTCTTGAGTAAGGAATTCTTGTTCAATTTTTTAATCAATGTTTACTGTCTAACTAAATAAGGGTTGAAATGATTTCCTACATAATCATTTTTATAAAAACGTTAAATTTGCATGTAGAGTGGAGAAGGGAAAGAGATGAGCAAGAGGAAGGTTGGGAAGTTCTTGGCTATTCAGATTTAGTCACCAAACACGGCTAAAACCATTTAGAGGATGAACGTTCCGATTCTGAATGGGACGGGTTGTTTCACAGAATTTGAACAATTCATCAAATTTCGAATTTACTGTGGAAGTTATATTCAAGGCAATATTGTAAGAGAACTTGAAAAGAACTTCCACAGAAGTTGAAAATTAACTTCGAATTTCTATGTAATACCCAGAGGTACCTACCACTCAGGTTTGAAAATGTTTGAAAAGCTGCCGAGTAATTCTATATTTCAAATAAATATTGACTATTGCATGATATCAATTTGATGTCTTATCTATCTCGTTAGATGCTACCCTCGTAGATATTATCTCTTAAACGTGTATGAGCATATTGAACGTCTCCGTCGCGCGTCGCTCTCATCGCGAGGCGTCGGGTCGGTCGTCATGGAGACGTTAACGTGACGTGACAAATCCGTGTTGACAAGTTGCCATATAGGTGGTATGTATGAAGTTTGCTATTCATAGGAATAACCTCTTCGCTTTTCTGCTCTCCTAGTATCTGGCGAATTTTATTTGCATACGTTGTGCAAATACCGCGAAGATTATTGACATGTTTGTGGGGAAATAAATAACGTGTCTCATGTTATTTTCTTCTACTTCTCTTATTCGGGTCGGGCAGCCATTGCTTGGACAAGGTGCATATCCGTCCATTGCAGATCTAATCCCTCCTTGCATGAGGGAATCAAGCACGCTCAAATCGATTGCCTAACAATATCGGATCGATATGCTTAACTTCCGTCGATAACCAAACCGATATCGATACGAAATAAATAATAAATCGTTTAACGACGGCAACACTGGATGATCTTTCTATGGATTTACATTCCTAAATGTCAAATGGCAACGTAAAAATACGAATAAATTGTCAATGTCGAATTGAAGTACTAACTTTAATGGACATTGATAGTTCGCACGTACTTTTTGACTTTAGTCTTAGTTTACGTACTTTATTAGTAAGGCCCCAAGAATATACACCCAATTAAAAAAATATTGAAAACATTAAAAAATTGTACATGTCTTTAGTTTGAGTCAAATCGAATACAACTCAATCGTGGGGCACCAAATTATGCTATAGAAAGAAATCAACATAAATTCTCTAGATGTATTAACGTCAGAATGGGTGTTACCAAGGAACATGTCAACAAATATTTCTACTGTATCAACTAAATTTATCAGAACTTAGAATAGTTAATGACTTAACTTTTTGTATAAAATCTTAAATTCAATAATTGACAGCCATGGACTAATTTGATTTCTTTCCATATACCTCGCAAACCAACATCGAGGCAATATCTACCTTATTCTTGTGACAACTCTAACACGGAATCACAATTGTACTGCCATTTGCCGTATTCAGAATTTAGGTAATTATTACAAGGATGTTGTTGGCATATGGCTTCAATAACTAAATATACACAGGTCTTAGCCGGATTCAAATCGGCAAGCAGAACAACAAATCCAATTGAACAAACTGCCTATCTCCGCTTCGATTTATTTTGTATTTTTTTTACATTAAACCCATACAGGAGGGCCTGAGGAAAATAACTTCCCTCAGGGCCTATTAGGGTGGGCAGCGCATCTTGAACATACATCACCCGGTGAACCCGGGCACCCCTGCTAAATCACCAAACGTAGCAAATCAACTGGGGTGACCTATCGCAGAGGTGTTGGTTATCCAATAAACGGTTCTCAGGACGTCGGTACGTTAACCATATTGTGAAAAAATCAAAATAAATAGTAAATATGGGGACCGGTTTAAAGAAATGCATCGTGTAAAACAACCTTAAGTAATGTTTTAATTCAGAATTGCTTATCAATAAAATTAGTGATTTTGTAGCCTAAGACAATTAATTCTTCTTTTCCAATAATTTGTATTAAAAGTCAGATAGTGTGGACATCGGAGAAATGACATGTTTTCTTTACAACCCACAGCTATTTTTACTAAGAGTAGTAGATACTATATCCACCAATAAATCTGATTCCATTACTCTTCATTCGTTTTGCAACTCACATAATAATTTCACGTCTGTACATTTATTTATTCATTGAATTGCCGCAAGGGGTATGGAGCACATAAAATAAATGGATTTGGAATTTCAAAGTTAAATCTTTTCACACCGGAGTGCATTTTCTCGCTCGCTTCAGAAATCCATCTAAAATATATCATATCGGCAGTGGTTTATTTATGTATTTCCCAAGTGAAGTTCTTTATTGTTCCGAGCAAGAAGTACCAGGGTTTGAGTAAGTTTGTAGGAAATTACGTTTTCTCTCGGTTTATTTTCGGTAGTGTCTTCTCAAGTAGTGTTTATTTATGTACATATTGTATACAAACGTGTTCATCTTGGCTGGACTCCCTCGGGAGACTTGTATATAAATTGAATCCTTGCCTTGTTTGCCATGTTTGTGCATTCCTGACATGTATGTGCTCCTGGTCTCTCCAGAATGATTCTGCCTATTTTGTACTTACTCAATAAATATTTTTATTTTCAATTCATCAATAACAAATTGACTATATTAAAAACAATTATGAAGTAGTCAGTTTTACTGATTTTTTGGAAAATTAAGTACATGATAATGTTGCTAAATATTCTCGCATAGTTACAATTTCAGTATAAGTAGGACCACTTAAAATACTTTTATCGTTTTTCAGAAAAAACATTTAAACTTAATTGTGGGTTATTTTTTTGTGTATGTTTTAGATGGTTATTTTGCCTTCCGAAAACATGATTTCATGAGTTAATCGATCTATTTATAAAACGTCAAATAATACCCATTAATTAAAATATAGTTTTCATCGTTTCATCTTAACAATTTTAACCATTTTGTTAAAACGGGCTAACCAATAGGTCCACAACCAAAGTAGGGATTAATGTAATGAGGAATGTTTCTGTACTTCGATTGGTTGTCGTTCGTAGAAAATAATACAAGGGTTGGAATGCAAATAAATGCAAACTGGTAGTCTACCCAGCTTCTCGTTTTTCTTTAGCCATTTTACAAATAGTTGAAAGCCAACTAGCGAGTTCTGTAGAATAGTAGTCCTGGGGCTAAATTTATTTTGATTTGCATTACTTGGCCTTTAGCGACATTCGGTTGCTGGAAATTCAATTTTCTGATTTGCAAAGTGTGAAAGAAGATTGCATATTCATTTGCTAACATGCACTTGTTACATCGTGAGAGTATTTGAAGCTAATGGTAGTTGCATCTCCAAAAAGGAAAAAAACGTAGGTATTTATGAGTATGATTGAGCTTGTGATCAAACCTTATGTTTCTCTGTTACATTACACCAGCTATTGGTGAATACACAGATTGCATCTACACGGAGAAAACTTACTGATAAAAAATATTGCTTATTTATTAAGAATCTCTTCAAATTATACGTAATCCGGTTAAAAACGGGATTGCAGACCATTAACGAATGAATGTATAGGTATCCCGATAAACTTTAGTAAAATACCAATGTTCCGTCACGGTGTCGGAAAACATGTTCATAAAAATCCTGAAATTTTCGCATGAACACGTGTTCTGATATTATTACGAATTTACTGAATTTTTATCAGGAAGTGGCCTGCAGTCCCGTGTTTAGCCGGATTACCAATAATTTGATGAGATTTTTAATAAATCGTAAATACTCATTTTTCTCGGTGTACATTTGACTCATTTGTATCAAGTCGATAGTCGTTGAAGTACAGAGCAGTTGAAATGTAAGTTTCGAAATTATGTTTATTGTTATTTTTATGTATTTAAGCATTATGTTAGGACATAGCCTATTGTAAAACAATAATTTTATGGATAGGCACACAGCGTTCATAGCTGAATGAATGTTTCGTCTTTGAAAATAAATACCGCATTCGGAACTTGCCATTAGCTTTTCTTTCTCTTCTATTTTGCCTGGTACGAAGTTATTTTTACTAAATGGTTAGTAGCTGAGTGGACAAAGCATCGGGTTCCCACCGAGGCGTCGTAGGTTCAACTCCTCTACTACCTCGTTATTGCACAAGCAATATTTTCCTAGTACGGTTTTTTTCCTAATATTGTTAGGTACCTCGCACCTGGGAATATTTATACGTAATCAAATCATTTGTTGCACAAATTGTAAATTGTACTCATTTAATTTTGTGTAAACTGTAAATAAGCTGCATTTTTCAATCCTTGAAAAAAAAATCGTATTCCAGTTTGAACTTACGTTAAACTTCTCGTAATTCTGTCTTACGTCTGTAAAAAACACTTCAGGATTTAGTTAGTACCCATCATCATTTTGTATTATTAAATTATCTGATAAGCCTTTAAAAACGTGTACCAAAACAAATCCCACGCTTTGACATTGTTGAAGCTTAATTAACTTGTTTTTCGTATTTTTATTTTATTATTTTGATTCATCGCGAGATTCAAACCGATTTAATTAAAATTTCTCCTGTAGGCTAGTCTTTGTTAACTGAAAAGGGCTTATTACAAGCACACAGTTTTTTTGTTATTTTTGTTTTGGGCGCAGTAATCAAAATTTTATTTGCTCCAGCGTAATATGAACAGCGAGCGTAGGTTTGTTGATTTAGTAGACGGTATTTTATTCCAGATCAGGTCTTTTGAAATATTCATCAAACTGTGTGTATTTTGCTTTTGAGTTCGGTATTTGATTAAAACTTTCTTGGTTTTCAATATCAGAAGAACCAGGGTATCAGAGGAGACTAGAGATTGTGTCGTAGTCGTCGGTATCAAGTATTGATAATATATTCTGAGAAACATTCCTTTGTTTCACCGGCGATGTAATTGGAAAAGTTTATACCCCGGCTTTACCGTTTTCTTTTTATGTTTGCCTGATACCTACCTTACGAGAAAAGTATCCGGCCTTCGGAGAGGATGAGATTTATTGCTTGTAGCGGTGTGTTTATCGGGTGGATAATAAAAATCTGCTTTTTAGAGCCATGGCAAACAAAAGTGGCCGTAAAATAAAATCCTGGCGAATCTAACAGCAGTTTGATGGTGTGGATTTAATATTTATTTTGATAACCTCTTCAAGTGTTACTCTAACGTAAGCTATAAATATTAAAGGGATTTTACGGCTTCATCGTTTAACATCTCTTATACAGTTATGATGTGACGTAGGCTGACTTTTAAGGAACAATTGAAATTTCCGCCAACCTTAATGACTACTGATATTTTACCAACAAAATTTGATAGCTTTTCAAACGAAAACATGAAGAAAAAAAAAACATTTTTTTTGATTTTATTACCTTTGTGAATTTGACATGTTCGTAAGTGTTCCATGATGAAATTTTGACGTTGTCGGTGAAAGGCGAATACGATAACTCTGTTGTAACCCTCACCCTTTTGACGCAAGAAATAATAAGGTACATTAAACAGAAGCGACTGGTCGCTTTGGGTGAGATGTTTCAAACTCCATAGTCAAACGGTCGTGATGTTGTGCTTGTCAGACCATCACAATTTGTTCAAAAGCTGAAACTGACTAACAATCAGCGTTTAACGGGAATCGTTCAAAATTTTTTTGAATTTACAAATGGCGCTGATATACGACTTGATCGTGAGCAAATTACATTTTTAAAAGATCTACAAACCTTCAAGGAATTTCACTTCGATAAACTTGAACAAAATGTTCACCCATTTCATTGAAGACATACAGACAGCCCTCCAGATGGTTCTACCGTGACTTTCCTGTGCAAACAATACACCATCCCTTATTCCATCCCCCTACTTACTCAAGCACCCCCTGGGCTGCCCGGAGCTAGCTACCCTGTGCTTCCTGCCTCGTGGAATTGTCTAATGAATGCGAAACATCGTTGTTTCCAATATCTAATAAACCTAAAGTCTCATATTTAAAATAAAGTATTTTGAACTGCGTACGAAAATCCTTGAATTATTTCAATCTACCATACAAAAGCTTAGTTTAAAATAAATTATTTTGGAGAACAGATATCAAACGTTTTACTATTATAATACGGGCATTTTACTTAGTATTGTTGGTCGCAATGTATGTATTATCATCCAAAATACTAATTTCGGTTGTCGGTGGGTGTTTGTAAATCTGTTTCGTCGAAATCCAATATAATATTTTAACAGAAAATTATTTTAATTGTCATTTTCAAAATTGTGACTGATGTGTCAAGAATTCAGTGTAACTGAACAAGAAAAAATATTTACGAAAAACGTTGGTATTAAAAGGTTGCTGCTTTCAGTGTTTTTTCGTAAATATTTTTTCTTGATTATTATGTAGCAATTGTCATTATTCTGGTGTTGTTTTTTTATATAAACTTTCAACTTCACAAATCCTAAAATTATAATATCCTGTGATTTTTTACGGGTCTGCGCTAGTATTTTGTAAATTTGTGATTTAAAAAAAGGAAAGTTAATTATTCATGTTCAAAATTTCTCTATATTAGAGTTTTTCCGAACACAGTACTCACACAGATGCATAAAACAAAAGTTACGAACTTGTTGTCTTTGTCTTCAGAAAAGAAAATTCCATTGAAATTGATAAAAGCAATGTTACATATAATATGTAGTTTAAAAGAAAACACTGAGAAACTTTTCGAATAGATATTCTAATTCGATAATTGTATACACTTGACTCTTTTTCGCTTAAATAATAAGTAGGCGTAAACAAGACAAAGCGCTGTTTCTCAGTGACATTTGGCAAAGACGAGAGTGCCGGAAATTTTCGCTTACACCAATAAAAACTATCCTAAGTTTGTGTAGTTGGGTCTAATCTAACTTTACTTCTGTGTTTTCTATTTTATATTTTTGTGCATACTTTGCTCAATATGTATTTAGTTTCATCCACTGAGTAGATAGTACACACTAGAAATGCCTTCCATTTAAATTTGAATAGAAATAGTAACTTTTGGTTTTAGCTCATTTAGAACGCTCTCAGATTCTTAGCACGGGTTGTTTCGGAGAATTTGAACAATTAATAAAATTTCAACGTTCATTTTTGGGTTCTGTGAAAGTCCTGTTCAATTTCTGTTATTATATCATTAAAGGCTAGTTGCTTGCCAGAACTGAAATAATAACAGAACTTAATAAAATCTTTCACAGAACTTGTAAATTTACTTTGAAATTTGAAGAATTGTTCAAATTCTCCGAAACAACCCGTCCTAAAATCTTGCATAACATCATATAACGCCATCACATTTGATCGAAATGAAAATTTGACGATGAAACACTGTTCTGTATTTGAAATTTTAGCGAAGAATGGCCAACTCTTGCGTTCTTCTTTATTCTATGGTTCCATCCAAATTGAATGTTTTTCTTTGTTTGTTTGTTTCAGGCTGAGATATGGTCCGTGTTCATTGCCATTCTGCGCAAAAGCGTGCGCAACCTGCAAGCCTGCACCGACGTCGGCCTCATCGAACATGTGCTGAGGCGCTTGACCAGGGCCGATACGGTGGTTGCTGGTGAGTTACATACAGTTTATTTCTCATCTCATTTTCTTCCCCTTGTGATTTTCCGTTTAGGGACCCATCGCCTCAGTGGTCTTCGTCCATTGCAGTCCCGGACACTCCTCCCACTGCCTTTAGAGTTTGTTTTTTTTTTGTCTGTAGCGGTCCGCTGGGCACTTGGTGTCCTCCATGTGGAATTGCACTCAGTGTTTTAAGTCGTATTCTGGTATTCTTACTATCTACAGTCCCCTGCAATTTATCATGGCCACTCTCACTTTTCCTCTAAATCTTACTTTCTGGCCTATTGTTTAAATAACATTTATTTAACATAATTTTTCTCCCAATAGACTAACACTGGTTAATTGGAAATATATCTTTGTATGTACCCTATCACGTTGCTAAAAATAACAAAAACATTGTAAACATACGTATTTTGAATAATAGATAATCATTGATTCCAAAAAATATATTTTAAAAACATTTAATCACAAGTTTTATTCTGTAATGTACTTTCTTTAGAAAACCTAAAATAAGTCAAAAAAATATCACGCTCGCCTTCCGCGGTGACAGAACATGACGTAAAATAAAATTACTGCCAGAATTGCGGTGTTGTCAGCACGGTAATGAAAATGCCTGTTTTGCAGGAAGTTGTGACCATATTAGTTTAAATTTAAACAGTACTTAAATAGAACTTTTACAAAACTTGAAAATTAACCTTCAAATTTGATGAATTGCTTAAATTCTGTATCAACCCGTCCTAAAAAATAAAAACTATATATAAACCTAACCTAACTTAACCTAATTAACCAAATAATAAAGAATAACAGAAGAATTTTTTCTTCATATGAAGCGGTTACTTTGTGATGTGACAGTATAATTTAAAATTAAACAATAACTTTGTAAACATCGCTTTTAAAAAGTGATGTTTACAAAGTTATTGTTTAATTTTAAAACAGAAGAATTGTCTAATCGTGGCTTAAATTTCCAATACAAAACTGTATGTACGAAATTCAAATGGAATGGAGATCTACTATGTCAGGAGAGTGTAAGTGAGACGGAGCGCTGGGCTATTGGGTTAAATAGTACATTTGTTTTCATTCAAATTTGTAAGGAATGTACCTATATTGTTATTCTTTAGTCATTATTAAACCTAGTTTTTCATCACTTTTCATGACTTTATCACTTTCTAAATGTGTTTACCATTATTAACATGTAGGTCTTAGATATCTCTAAATAGTATAAAATTAAGTCGCTATTCGCGTCTGTCTGTGCGATTAGTTCTTCTAAACTACGCAAAGGATTTTGATAGAGTGTTCACTTATCAGATTTTTTTATGGAAGGTTTATGTATGTAATACATGCATATTATATTTCTAGAAAGTAGAGAAAAGTTGATGTTTATCCTAGAATTCATAACCTCGAAACTTTACTCTAAATCATTCTCATCCCCGAGCAACGCCTTGTATACGTCAGCTAGTATTATATTTTGGGGATCAGGTGAGAGACACGAAATAAAAGGCGTGTCGTGAAGTTCACAGTGTTTATTGAGTCAGTTGCCGTGACGAGGAGATGACGTAGGACAGATGTTGAATACTCCGGTTGCTGTGGTGATGTGTTCTAGGCGGTAGTTGGCGACGGCGCTGAGACCGGACTCGATGAGTGTCAGGCACTGGAGTGCTGACGAGAAGGCCGAAGGTGCGGCGGACCTTGTAGGCGGTTGAGCGGGAACGGCGTAGACCAGTGAGGATGCTGCGTGTCCTCGTGGTGGTCATGGTGGCGTGGAAGAAGCGCTGGTCAGAGACACTGGAACCAGGGCGCTTGTAATCCGAGTAGCGCTTGCCAGGGACAGCGATCTGTACAAGGCGCTAAGATGATGTCCCGATAGAGTCCATGACGGTACGGGCGAAGCCGGGTAAATTGTCCTTTGCGCTAGTAAGAGGAGCGCGGGTATTCACTCGTTGATTCTCGGCGGACTGATGACTGACTGACTGACTCGCTGCGTCGGGCTTATTTATACGGTTCAGCCGGTGGCAACAGCAGGTAGTTAAATGGCAACTAAATCGAGGCCACTCGCTCGGTCTGGCCTTTTCGCGAAGTTTCGACGGCGCGGCAATTATGCCTAGGCGGTAGACTCGAACCTTCTGGCGAGTTCTCGTAATGTGAAAGACGGCCTGTGACGTGTTGTCACCTGGTAGACAAGTAGGTGCTTGTAGTAAGTAGATTGCTTTGTTTACGATGCGATTTCGACTGCAGGTACATAATTCGGGAGTAGGTACTAAGTAGGTCGAGCGGTTTATTATTAATTAGTTAATCTAGATTTTGCTCGACGCCACAATATAATAAAAGGCACTGCTTCTTTGTAACTTATACTTTCTCTTGTATTTTGCTCATAAAATGATCTGCTCAAAAAGTTTATTCGAAAAATGTTTCAGTAACCTCATAAAAAACAATTATTTTTAGAGAATGGCTTTAATTTTGTTTTTAAACTGGAATAAATAAACTCTACTTCAACTATTCCCAATCGAGTGCGAGGCCACGGATGATATTTTACTGGACTGCCTTTTGTCGGAGCGATTTTGTGAAAATCCCGAAAAGACAAGCCCTGGCAAGTGCTGGGTAAATAATAATAATTCTGAACAGAGTTTTAACTTTAAAGCAGGGGTTTTCAATGTTCAATTTGGGAGGCGGGTTTGGGTATCGCCGCCGGGAACCATTTATTGGATAACCAATAACTCTGCCATAGATCACCCCAAGTGGTTTGCTACGTTTGATGATTTAGCAGGGGTGCTCGGGTTCACCGGGTGATGTGTGTTCAGGATGCGCCTGCGTACCAGCTGCGTGGTGTGCCAGATCGGGTGAGGCTTATTTGGGGAGACCCTTTGACCTCTCTAACTGTTCTCTCAACTCACCGCATTGCGCCGCTGTGAGAGGGATAATGATTGGATTATTATTAGTATAGCGCCGTTTTCGTGAGAAAATCACTTCAAGGGAGGGATATTTTCATATGTCCGTCACTCCTGGATACACTGATCCGTAGATTCCTATCTAACCCTCGTACCTTTTAATTTCCCAGAACATCCTCTTCTTCCTTTTCTTAACAGAGACCCTCCACAGAGCGTCCCAAAAGATGAAATAGGCCCTGAGGGAAATTATTTGCTTCACGGCTTCCCACGTGGGTTTAATGTAAAATGGGGTACTCTAAGTATCAAACCATATTATATTATTTTGTTTTCATTCAACTTATTTTTAATTTGTATTATTATACTTAACATAAAATTGACCACTACAACACGGGCATGTGCCTAGTGTGGTGGCCAAAAATTTACCCGTTTACTGTAATGTATAAACTTTACTGAATAAAGAACATATAAAAAAAAAAAATATTGACTACTATATTCTTATATATATATACGCCCCTGAACAAACTAAGCGACCACCGAGTTAAAATCTATCCCAAATGAACATGTCGGTGTCAAGATGGCGACTGCTTACAATTATTGCTCATAGGTACAATGTATTAAAGTAAAATTAGCTTTAGCGGGCCGAATAAAATGGGGGCGCGAATTGGGCCCGCGGGCCGTAGTTTGAAAGCATGCGCTCGCTTACGAGAATTTAAGTCTGCTAATTTCCTCAGCAGGCAATGAGGAAATTTAAAGTTTCGCCAAACTGGAAACGGAAGATTCTTGTAATGATGAATAACGTTATACTCGGGCCTTCCCGACCGTGAAAATTCCATTTAAAGACATCATCATACAGGAATTAGCCGTAGTGAGTTTCAAAATCCTACTCTCCCCGGATTAAAATGAAAAACCCGCTGAAAGGAGTTCTCGAGTTGAAAATATTAAAGAAGAATATGGCTCGCTTTAAGGGGAATTTATAATCTGGATTGCTTGGAGAATAATTCAACTTGGAGTAATGAACAAGGAATGGGAATATTGAGTTAAGAAATTTGCAATCCTTTTACAAGGGCTCATGGATGAATTTGACTATTTAGAAAAAGGTTGTGCTTCATTTTTTTAATTTTATTTTCTTTCTTGGCGGATTCTTAGCATGATTTAAATGTTAATATTATAGATAATGATAGTGTTTCGTATTATTTTATATTGTTGTTATATAAAAGCGCATTTTCGCCAAAATTTACACGCCACGTTTTTATCATTTTTAAGTTTCCATCAATACCAGATTACAAGTCGGGATTTTTTTTTCAGTTGGGATATTCTGGGACTAACTATTATAATATATACTTCCCATTTGCGCAGAATACTGTTGGAGGAAATCATGTGGATTCTTCAGTGAACATCTTCAATTTGTCGCTTAAAAATAATTTAAAAAAAATTTACGTTTGTAATATAATTGTTTATAATTTTATAAAAAAATTAAAGATGCTTGGCTTCCTTTGCAGAACTTTAACTGATTTTAAGTCCATAGATTGTATGAGAACCCTCTATATTTCACTAGTCAGAAGTCAATTGGAGTATAATTCACCTATTTGGTCCCCTTTATATAGTTCTTTATATTCACACTCCAATAATATAGAAAGAGTTCAGCACAAATTTCTTAAGTACGTAAATTTTAAGCTCAGAATTCCTATTGATTACATTAATTATGTCAGTTTGATGAATCAATTGCATCTAATAACACTGTCTGAGAGGAGAATTATTTCAGACCTGGTTGTGTTACACAGAGTCATTAACAACTTAATTGATAGTCCTGCCATCCTTGCCACTATTAAACTCCATGTGCCGACTAGGAATACAAGACAAAATATAACATTCTTCTGCAATACATACACGACCAACTATCAAACACACTCACTGACCAATAGGATGCATGATCTGGGCAACAAGTATGGGGGTGCTATTGATTTATTTATTGACTCCATTTATAGAATTAAGCATAATCTATAATCTATACCAACACTTTGTCGAATCCTAAAAATTAGAGTAGCGTTGGTAAATTGGTTTTAATGATTTATCTTTTATGTAGTGTTGTTGTAATTTCTTTTTACTTTATGTTACTTTTACGTTTTACTAATATTGCTTCATATTTAGTTTTTTTTTTTTTTATTATTTCTTAATATTTCCTCATTATACTTGTAATCACAATTTTACAATTGTGTATTTTGTACCTTCTTTACAAGGGATTACATCTATTTACTGTCAGTATCTCCTGTATAATACAGATATTCTCCTATGTACACTGCATCATGTATCACTTCTATGTAAAAGCCTTTTTAGGCGTATATATAAATAAATAATTCTTATGTAAAAAAACACTAAAAGAGGCCGTAAAAATAAATAATGTCGTCATGTAATGGAACTAACGTATTCTATACCAGAGATATTTCACGAGATTTTTTCAATGTTGATTAAAATTTACGTAAATTCTGTATTCTTTTTCATAAATAATATTACGTAAGCCATTTAAGAAACCACAACCTTAATCTTGCACTTCTAAAATTAATTACGAAATCAAACTCTGTTTCATTGAATGTAGAAATGATGCATGGTAAAAACGGTTCCATGATAAATCAACACATCGATAATTCAACACACCTTTAGAAAGTTACATAAAGTCATTAAAAACGATGAAATTTTTTTTTTTAACCTAACCTTACCTACTTAACCCAGTTAATAAAATTTTTGTTTCATCACTTTCCATGACTTTATATATCTTTTTAAAAATGTGACGAATTGTCATTTTGATGATTTATCTGGTCACCGGTAAAAACACCCTTCATTTTGATCTAAATAATAAATTAAAAATATACGAAGGTTCGACAGTAAAGTTGTTTTATTTAACTAACCAAATAAAGTAAATTAATTATTTTGAACGTTCAAAATGTATAACGTTCCAATATTCTGTAATACGTAAAACCAATCAAAAACGTGGCACATGTACAAAACGCAATGTACAAACTTTGGCGACAAAGCCCATTATTTTATTATAAGAGTACCTATTATTACCTACCAATCTGATAGTAGTTATTGTGGTATATTTGATAATGTGTTGGCAGCAAACCCCAAAGCACGTATGCAAACTAGATTTTTTTGGTAGTAATTATAAACGAGAAAATATCAATCACTGTCTACAAAAAAACCCCGACACTTTTCGTATTTCTTTCCAAAGAACCAACTTAGTCTTCTCTCAACCTCTTGTTCGAAAGTACCCCACTATATCTATCATGGTAGGTATAAATAATATAAGTAAATAAAAATGATTTTTTATCAAAATAAAAAATCAAATTAAAATATATTTCATGTAAAATAGGCATTTTTTACTCAATCACCCAATAGAAGTACTCGCAGTTTCTAAATTTGAAATCGCTCTTCTGAAAAGTGGTTGTTTTTGACTTGTTCTCTTTATAGCTAGCATGATAGATATTACCGACAACCACTGAAGTGGGAAGATTTCGGAAAAATTTACCGATATCACCCAGAACTTTTTCATTTGCCTCAAAATTTTTAGTTTTTTTGTTTTTTGTTGTTGTTGCTTTACACAATTGTTTTTTTTTCTTTTCTTTATAGTATAAAAGAATAACACAATAAGAAATAACAATATCGTTGTTGTACACCTTTATTTAACGGTTGGAAATTATTCTTTCTTATTTCTTAATAATTTTTAAAGCCGTTAAAAAAAATTAACTTAAAGCATGGGCACGTACTGCAATCATCGCAAGCCAGTAGTTCCTTTTAGGTCGTCATCGTTCATTGCTAACCATCGAATTAATATTATTATATTCACTTTTTTTTACTTTGGAATGCTTAAAATTTGTCGTCTTTTATTCGAAAAACAACCGGCAATACAATACCATTGTAGAATTCGCCTTTATTTTTCATAACAAGGATTAGGAACTCGTATCGTACTATCTGAAAGGTATAAATGGAGCTACTCACTTGCAAATGCCGTCATTAAAAAAATATTTATATCCTGACGTAGGATTAAAGCTTATATCCTTTTATCTGAAAGCGTTAATAACGTAATCCCCTTTCATTTATAAATTAAAATACCCAAAACGAAAATTTCTTTTAGCAAATCCTATGTTATATTTAAATGCATTTTCTAAAGAGCTGGCGTGCAGCTAAAAGCTGTTGTTACGTCTGTAGGGAAATTTTCATATTTTAAATTCAAAAAATTTGCAGTCGTTTCACTGATGCGCTACTCAAATATTGAAGCATTTTAAAACAACCGGGATTATGCAAAGCTCCATACACGAGAGAAGCGAATTTCCAATTCAACCTGCATATGTTGAAATCTACCTGCGTCACGGGATTGTACATATTTTTCTCTTCCGTTCAAAAATTCATAAACGACCACTATTTTAAATAAATTTAAACATTCATTGTTTGAATAATCTACGATAGCATTGCATTTGCATATTATTTATTCGTATTTAAAAAAAAACGCACGTTTTTTACTAATAATAAAAAATTATTAATCCGCGGTACTGTTTTTAGATTGAAATGACAGTGTGCGAACCAATGATGACTATGACGTTATTTTCCCGGGGTAAGCAGTAGGGTAGTAGTCGGGATAGGCAGTGAGAATGGACCGCCAAACAACTTAAAAATAGATAACGATCTTAAAGGTAATACTAAAAAAACATATACTGACTGATACAGACAAGCGTACAAAGAAAACATAAAAACTCCGACAGTAAATTCAAGCTTTGGACAAAGAGACTACCAATACCATGCTATAAAAGCTTTCAACAGTGTAAAACTTGAAATTAAAATTGAGGAAAATAAAAATAAATTCACACACAAACTTACAAAATGGATTAAAGAACAAAAAAGACAATATTACCAAAATGTCATAGCATAAAATAAAAATAAAACCTACACTTAACACACAAAACCAATATAAACACACATCACTCACAAACACACAAGATGATATTTTAATGTATTATTTTCTCTTTAAATGTATTATGTAGACTATATTTTCATATTATAAAATGAAGGCCTCAGCACGGGCAAGCCACCCAGTGAGGCCAACATTACTGGAAAACTTTGAAATGTAAAAAATATTGTACCAAAAAAAAAAATAAATGAAAAAACTCGTTCTTGGCGCACATTCCTTAATTCATTTGCATTCTTACATCGTCTCATTATTTCCTTCTATTATTCTGGCTCTTGATATGACCTGAGTTTTTGGTTCACTTGATCGTGTCTTCGTCGAGCGTCCACGACTTATTTTATGATAGTATTTTTGATAGTAACTAGATAGTTGTAATTAATAAATATTACTAAATAATTATTATGATAGTAACTAGAAAGTTGTAATTAATAAATATTACTAAATAATTATTATGATAGTATTTTTGATAGTAACTAGAAAGTTGTAATTAATAAATATTACTAAATAATTATTATGATAGTATTTTTGATAGTAACTAGAAAGTTGTAATTAATAAATATTACTAAATAATTATTATGATACTATTTTTGATAGTAACTGGAAAATTGTAATTAATAAATATTACTAAATAATTATTATGATAGTATTTTTGATAGTAACTAGAAAGTTGTAATTAATAAATGTTACTAAATAATTATTTTTATTCAATTAAATTCAATGAATGATTGTATTTAAATGTTTGGTTGATTTGTATGGCGCCGTTTCTGCGAAATATCACCTCGCCTAGTGTGTACTATTCTGTTATTAAAAACATGCTGCTTTTTCAGTACACGTGTAACATATAGGGTTTTACAATAAGAGGTGTTATTTTGAATATTAATTAAGGAATCAATGATTTTTTATGGCCGGAATTGGATGGTATTGATTTGGACAACGTTTACTTTCAACAAGACAGCGCTACGTGCCACACAAGCAACGAAACCATTGTTCTTTTACGGGAAAAGTTTCCGGACCGTGTTATCTCTCGAAGAGGTGATCACAATTGGCCACCGAGATCTTGTGATTTAACACCTTGCCACTTCTTCCTTTAGGGCCACGTGAAAGAGAAGGTCTACGCCAACAGCCCAGCGTCGATTCAAGACCTCAAAGATGGAATTCGTGAGGCTATTGAGGACATAAGGCAGCCACTTTGCGATTTGGTTATGGAAAATTTCATGAAAAGGATATGGTCCTGTAGGCGTGGTCGTGGTGGTCATTTGACTCCCAGAAAAAAATTATTATTTTCAAGAAAAATAATTTCTTCCTGCATTTGATTTTGAATCTGCCAGGTACCAGGAATTCATAAAAGCAAGTAGATAATGTTTTAAAAATAGTACATTGCATTTCGTATTCCATGCATCGCGCATCTCTCCTCTGTCGCTGCCTTGTGTACCGGGAATTAGAAAAACTACGCTCGCTAGACGAGACAGAACAGCTCCAGGCTTATTTTAATACCTAATCTAGGCGTTTTATTCCCTATGCATCCGCCGTAAACTTCTGCTACCCGGGTTGACAAGCTCTCCCATGAGCGTGAACATTGTCTATGCAGATTTCAAACCTGGAGAAAACAGTATGTGCATTGATTGACGGGCAACAGGAACTCACTGAAGATTTTTAATTAATTATGAAAGATTTTTATTTAATTCGAAACTAGTGCAGACCCGGGAAAAATACGGGACATTTTATAATCGTTACATTTGTCAAACTAAAAGTATTTATAAAAAAAAAATTGCCTAAGGATCATTGCTTTTCAATAGAAGAAATTTACTAGTAGAACTTGAAAAATTACTACTTTCCTATGACATTATAAAAATACAAAAGCGTCTGTCAAATATTAAAATAAAAGATATACAACTTTCAAATAAGCATTTTTAATTAATGGAATTTTTTGTTACCTACTCTATCGCTTGTCTTATATATGATTTATACTCAACAGTTCCATGAGAATTGAAAAGTTATTGAACTAGAATAATTATACGCGTTACGCAAGAATACAATTTAAAATGACACAAAAATAAGAAATTTATCATAAGTTTTTATTTATTTGGGCACTAAATTTTAATAGATAAATTACCCGTAGTATTTTTCGAGTTAAGGTTGTTTATTTTTTAATGCTGACCTAATAAACAAAATTATAATAGTAACGTTGTCACTTTGTATTGGTCACATTTGGGACGTTGATTTAAAATTATCGATTATCTCGGTTTTTATCTCTTTTCTTCGGTATATCTGGCGGAAACTCGTAAATATTTAATATCTACGCACTGAGAATGGCTTCATTTAAAATTTCCACTGCTCCTATTGGTGGTGGTAGCCCTCGGTTACATTTTTTTTGGGAGAAACGCGACGAAAAGGCGGCTGGCCCGGCTATAATTTAAAAATGGAACAATAAATCAGTGGGCTGTGTCAAAAGGGAGGCTGGGAGAAAAACCGAGGGATGAAAGGGTGAAGGACCTCCCAATTAACACAGTTTGGTTGGATTTTTTCAAATTCTCCCCATATTTGAAGACTATCGTTTCGACGATCAGCAATATTTTGAATTTTCGACATTAATTTTGGCAACGCAGATCTCGGTCCATTCTGGCTTTTGAACGAAATGTGATTAGAAATCAGGTATATTTTTAAAGTGAATACCGCGCAAGATTTCAAAGTGCTCTCTACTAACCGCAATCGGGGTATGTTTTGAGGCTAAATGTATCGATTTCCTGAGCACGGTCACGCTGTTTTTAGCCAAACCGATATTGACAATGTAATAAATAAGAAATCGACATGCGCTGGCATCACTGCTGGTATAATCTATGAATTGACATTCCTAAAAGTTAAAAATACAAATAAATTGACAACGTCGAATTGAAACATTATCTTCAATGTGCATTGGCAGTCCGCGTGTACTTTTTGACTCTAAAAGGGGGGATTCATTAGTTAATGAGGTCCTTAGTCATAACTAAAAACTTTTGTTTCTCCAGGCTAAAAGAAATCAATTGATCGCGTCTTAGATTAATGAATTAAGTCTATCGATGGTGTATATGATTTCTATCAATTCTAAAAGCTTCGTTAGTTCATTAATAAGCTCTCTCTTCTTTAATAAGCCAGTTATTTTGCATAACGAACGACATTGTAAAAAAAGTGAGTATAATAACAGCTTATCCGACACCTTGTAGGCCGCGCTAAAAGCAGCGGCTCTTGTTTACAGACTGTCGGAATCATACTCTGACCGTGCTCGCAAATATCTCAAACATATCATAGATGACGGATTTCGTCAATATCGTGTTGATATAGGGTTTTAAGATCTACCGCGCTATATACCCTGGACCATAGTTCCCAAAACTCCATTCCAACGATTCCATTTAGCACCATCTACATAATTCCTGTGTGGTTTTGTTTGAAGTTTAAGTTTCAAAAGTCTTTTGCATACCGATTCCAGTTTTCCTCTTAGCACGTGTTCTTCTAATGATCTAAAGTTTCGCAAAGATATTTCCGTCGTCCTAGTAGGTTCTTCATAATTACATCATCATTTTGAGAGTTTTACTTGTTCACCCAAAATAACATAAAAATTATATTAGTAGTTCTGTGAACAGTAGACCTCACACCCAAAAAACGTATGTTTATAATTTTCTCCTTTCAAATCAATACCAAAATTTTCCCAGAAATCATAAAATTTGTGAGTAGATATTTTTATACCTACCTTCAAATATAGGCTATATTTTTACAAACAGTTATTTAAAATAAGGAATTATACAATTTGTTTAAAGATACGTCACTATCTCAATGATAATTCAATTTTCAAACAATCTTCAGGTAGGTTCTTACCCTAATCAAGTCAAAGCAAGCTTGTCTGAATAATGAAGTTGATGCAGCAGATTTTTGGAACCGGAAACGGAACGTATAATCACATGTACAGACAGATGAATTTAATAATATGTTTCACGTGTCAAGTATTTCCTTCTTTATTTTCCTTCAAGTATTGCCCTTGTGAAAGATCACGATTCAGAATCGAAACGTTCCTTGAAATGGCCTTAACCATTGTTGACAACTAGTTCTGAATAGCCAGTTTCTTTCCACCTTCCTCTTACTCCTGTCAGCCAACACAACTCACAACATTTGGGATGCAATAGACTTATTAGCTCCAGGCAGTTGGGAGCACCTGGGAACTCTTGTGCGGTATTCACATTAAGGTTAAACGTAACGTACGTTATAATCTAAGCGTCCACAGATGGCATTAATTTAATCATTTTATGAAAATACACTTCTTTGCAAGTTATACTAAGGCGAATTATTTGTTTGTGCCCGTACATACTCAATATGAATATTAATAAACAGTTTTGTCCGTACAAAAACTTCGAAAAAAAATGCTTTCAAGAAAGGCATTCAAATACATTATGTATCGGTGACAACTAACTAACCATCACGTCGTTTCCCCACAGGGGTAGGCAGAAAGCTTAGAGGCTCATTATGTATAGGTGATTCAATCCAATATTGTATTGTATGCCTTTCTTGAAAATTGAGTTTTCATATGAACCAAATTATTTATTCATATTCCTATTGCGTATGTACGAACGCAAACAAATAGTTTTTTTGAATATTTTAAAGCATAACTTGCAGTTTACGTTAAAAACAAACAAAAAATGATGTGATACTTCCATTAAGTTATTTTGTACGAAATGGATACGTAATTATTTTTTTTTAAATTAAAATCAGGACTTTTATTTGTTTTATTCAATTAGCTTTTGTTTTATTTGTCTTTGTAAAAACACCCCTAATATGAAAAAAATATGGGAAAATAAATATACGTCTGAATAAATAATACGGTCGAACCGTTTCGTTTTGTTTCGTTCTAGACGGATTTGAGGCAATTTAGAAATGTGCCTTAAAAATTATGAAAAAATGAAATAAGACTTATTCCAAGTTATTAATGTAGACTAATATTTTATTTTCCTACAGGCCTGTTTCAGACCCTCGACTTTTGAGGCTTTACTACGAAGAAATTTTTTTAATATTTTGAGCTCTAGTTATTTATACACAAAGCAACAGCTAAATTTCGAAATTATTTTTGGGCAAGTAGTTTTTTTTTGTAGAATAATACATTGTTCAATTTAAATGAAAGTTTTCTCAATAAATTATATTTTTTTGTTAGTTTCTGTCTATTTTGTGATATTATGTTGTTGATACAATTGTTTTATATATCATTTCAGAATTTCAAAAAAGGTGGAGCAAGATTTTTTTTAACTTCCGTTTTGTCGAAAATAGTTTCCAAAGTTACCCCGAAAATCGTTAAATATCAACAATTTTTTTACTGAAATTTTATAATTCACAATATGAAATAAAATCGAAGGTAATATATATTCGTTTAAAAAATTTCACTCAGTTTAGTTATTTAGGTATTTAGGTCGTAAAACATGTGCCTCGCAGTCGTATCTCACTCAGTTAAAAAATCGAAATATTATTTAAACATTTCGAATAGTGTTATTTTTAATACATCCATCACTAATGCCAACTGCAGACGGTTACTACCTAAAATATCTGGTATTAAGTCGTAACTCGAAAACTGCTGTCGTAAGCCGCTTGCCTCGGCTGGCCCCGACACCGGCACACAGAAGAGCAGAGCAGATCAGAACAGAGCAGAACTGAGCATAGCAGAGCAGAGCCCGGTTACATGGCTAAATAGCGGAGTTGCATTTAACGTTGGGGACGGAACGCCCGTTACGACGGGGGGTGAAATTCCCGTTATTACTCGTAGTAACCCAATGAAAAGACATTTTCTTGGCGGCTTTTTAAAATTGATGAATTTAGTCAGTGTTATTCATTCACCTGGTTTTCCTATTGAAGAAAAGAGCTACTTACAAAGCAGCACATTTTTTGGTAAATATTAATTTACCTTTACCATCAAATTATTATAAACGACTTAAATTATGATTTGAACGGGTAAACGAGATTTTATTAATTATCATCACTTTATTAATAAACCACCATTAAAAAATTATTATAAAACGTATTATATGTAGGTAGATATAGGACAATATACTCACAGATTGTTGCTGAATACAACAAAATCTTTGGTAAAATAATCAAACGGTTCGTTCTTTCGATGGTTCGATTTTTTCACTATTTGCAAAGTCGAGTTTGTCAATTTGTGCCTAGTTATGGATGAATAAATAGTTGACGCTATTTATGATGTCACAGTTTTAAAATCCTTTATATTCAAACTAAAGTCAACTAATTTCTAAAATGAACATTAAAACGTCCCGGAAAACACTGGTCTGAGGCAGTCAACTCTTAGATCAGCAACATCATCAGCTGTAGGCAGACTGATGGAACCTAAGCGCAAGCCAAATACTGAGTTTGGTGATCGCGCTGTCGGAGTATCTGGGCCGAAGGCTTGGAATAAACTTCCTCCGGAAATAAGATCCATAACAAGTACAACAGAATTCAGGTCTAAACTAAAACCTTACCTTTTTAAGCTGTCATATCCTTAAATTGAATATACCATTCCTGAGAGAAAGTTCCAATTTTCCAATTATGTCTTAAATCTTGTATCTAAATTTCGGCGCTATACGAGTCATACAATTTTTATTATTATTATTAGGTTGAACTAATATTTATAAGTCACGCTGATTTAGCAACTGAATATTCAAACCGCTTCTGTCATCATCTACCGTATATTGTAACAAACGTAAACATGCCAAAAAGGTCGTAGTAATTGACAACGATCAAAGACTTACGCACTGGTTCTTGCAACTTCTAGTGTCAACATTGACAGAGAGCGTCGATTACGAATAAATAATTATTTATATATCTCTTTCAGCCATCCTTAATCCCTCGTTGCATCTGCATGTTTAATCCTTCATTTGAACTCCGTAATGCAGTTTCCTTGTCCGTAACCGGGTACGCGTCCTATGTTTTCTGGGCGGACTAACGGCCAGCCGTTAATAACGGCCCCGTTAAACCGCTAGTCAGTAGTGGCGCGCCTTTACTCTGTGCAACGCTCGTTGCGTTGTATTCAGCGCTGGACTATTATAATCATTATTTATATATGGCAGAGAGGTGGCAGTGGCGTGGAAATGGCATCGCAGTGGCGTACGCCCTTAAAATGTATTTTCCACCATATTTAGATAAAACGAATAATTTCTTAGTTTCGTGGAGAATTTATTCATTCATGCAGAAACCGCATTCTGGATATGACATATGAGTGAATGTGTGGCTGCTTAGAGAAAAAAATCCTTGATTTTAAACTTTAAATAGATTAGGAAATATCTGACTCTATTAAGATCTGGTTGCTAAGCACGGCTAAAGCCATTTCAAGCAATGTTTTGATTCTGAATGGTGGTCTTTCATCATAGCGAGTGGTTGCTTCTGATACGCAAATTATATTGTTTTGGAATGGTTTTACTGACCTGCAAATATTTGTAAATATATCTTCTTAAAAAATCTATCACATAAACCAAATACACCTGCGACCAGCGAATCTATCTCAAATAGAGAACCTAACTTTAATTTTTTTTTAAATGATCATAGGACGTATCTCGCACGCCACTGTAGTGTGAATTTACTGTCCACCACTTGTATATTATTCAAAATAGAATCTTATAATTTTGATTATGATATTGGAAAATTGATTTATGGGTTCACCACCTAAATCCGATTGTCTTTATTGTTTCAAAACGCGGACGAAGATCATTCTCTGTCAGCACGTCCGCGATTTTGTCACTTGCTGAGCACTAGGTGGGATTTATTTGTAAATGTCGTTATAATGTCTGGTTGATGTTTCGGAAATCAGCATTTTGGCGCTTGGTCTAATACTATACAGGGTGTTGAGACAAAGCACCACGTCGTGTAACATTTGGAAGCGGGCCGCTAACAATAACACTCCTTGTATAGATGGCGATAAGGTTTAAATTCGCCAACCAATAGATTTATAAGATTTATACAAGAAAAAATATCAAAAAGTGCGTCTTATTTTATTTTACGATCTTTTTCTGAATATCTTTTTTTCCCACATTATACAATAAAACCATAACCGAAAAGAGGTTCATAAATTGGATATTTTGAAGTTTAAAGCAGTTTTTATAGACCAGATACTTTATTTTTTCTGGGCTTATAAAAAGCGAAACAATAAAATATTCTTAAAATATATTAAATAAAATGCCAAGATGTGTTCTACTACAACTATTTATTAAGTAAGTAAGCATCTAAAATATTTCTAAGCGATCAAATTTTCAAACCAAAACTATTAGAGCGTGTACATAACTTACTTTAAAAAGTATTTCCCGAGGTTATGCAGAATAAAAACTGTACCTAAAATTTTGGACTCCGGTGACTTTTTTTACTATTTTTTTTTTTTTAAATCAGTAGACGTTGGACAGTAAGGGTCGGGGTGGGGGTTGGTTTCATTTTTTTAATGTTACAATAGAAAAACGATTTTCTTAAAACTAAAAATTTGCGACAAGTGCAAATTCTACATAGGCCTCGTGAAATTTGAAAAACTGACATTGGCACTTTTAGTGAGCCACGGAAATAAAGTCCTTTAGCAAATTTTGTTAAAAGCTTACATTTTGTCGAATTGCAAGATTGCAACCGTCCTCGTTCTGTGAGTCTACATTAATTTAATGTCTGAAATGTAATTTTGCACTGCGATGACAAAGCTGCCACGTGCAACTCTTTCACTCATTTCGTTCTGGGCCCCTGGTCTCCCTGCCAGAAATTACCCAGAAACCGCCCACTCTCTCTTATAAAGTTAGACGATTACGTCTGTGAAGGAGACTTTAATTAATTAAATTTTTTCCTTTTTCCTAATTAAAATATATTTTTTTAATTTCGCACGTTAAAGGCTTATACAATGACATTTACATAATTTATGCAATTTACTTATAAACAGTGCAGTAGATATGTGTGACTAACTGTATACTTAAAATGTAACTAACAAAGTAAACCGTCGCGGTCGTTTTCCGAAGGGGTAGGCAGAATGGCAACCCCGTCACACAACTACCCGGCTTTCTACCCGGCTCAGAACAGATATTGTCTAGTGAGTCGGGTAGCGCACATGATTGTAAATAACCCATTGATGTTAATAAACGACCGGGTTACCGGCAATATAAAAATAACCTGTCTTGGCTAGGGTTGCCATCCGTCTCGATATATCGGGACTGTCACCGTTATCGAACCCCCTATATCGACCTCCAATAAAAACACAAATGTCCTGACAAATCCTAATTTCTCATTTAAACCTGCATGATGCAGCAGCGCTTTTAACCACCGAACATTTTCCGCCTCCATGTATATATATATATACATTTTCCGCCTCCATGTATATTTAAAAGCTAATGGTTTTAATTTAAAAAGAGTTACGATACCCTGAGAGTTACGGGTAGAAAATACTCTTTATTATTCTATTTCAGATGGTCGTAATGCTCTTTTTTGTTGGCTCCGATGAATTTTTCATGTTAAATGAGAAAACTCGCTCAGAAACGTATTTTCTTGATTTTCTGAAATATTAATATAACTCGTCCCTTTCGCTCCGCAAACTTCTTCGTAAAAACTTGGTTTCCTGCAGTCAATCGACAACAGGCAACTAGTTACTGTAGAGCTATCTTCTCTGTGATCAGGGCTCGGCAAACTATGGCCCATGGATCCAATCATGCCCGCTGCCCCTTTTAACCGACGCGCGAGCTAATAATGGGTTTAACATATTTTCCCCTAAAAAAACAAATAAAAACTACGAAAAATCGGCCGAAATTGCCTAATTGAATACAATATCCTCAAAATTGTCATTTATAGCAAAACAGGCAGTGTGCAACACTCTGTGAAACATAATAATAATAATTGGATGACTTGTATAGCGCCGTTTTTGTGCAAAATCACCTCATGGGCGCTGTACAAACTACATAAATAACATAGATAAGAATTAAAAACGTGTCCCTTAAAAAATGTGTTTTTTTAAGAAATTAAAAAAAAAGTTTAATATATTTTGCCTTCGTGTTGATCAATGATTTTTTTGTGATTGTGAACAATTTTTATCTTTTACTAAATGGTTACATATCTGTAGCGTCGAGGATAATTAATAATAAATCGCTCGACCTACTTAGGTACGTACTTGCTAATTGCTACTTAGGTACGTATTTGCAGCCGAAATCAAAACAAAGCAACCTACCTGTTTCAAGTATCAACTCGCGACAATAATACTGAAGCCCGTCTGGGATACTACGAGAACTCGCCAGAAGGTTCGAGTCTACGGCCTATGCATAATCGCCGCAATGTCGAAGGTTCCCGAAACACACAGTCTGTGCGAGTGCCTAGAATTTAGTTGCCATCCATCTACCTACTGCCGCCGTCGGCCGAGTAGTATAAATAAGCCCGACGCAGCGAGCCAGTCAGTCAGTCATAATTTTGCCGCCAGTCTACAAGGATCAACGAGTGTTAACCCGCGCTAATCTTACTAGCGCAAAGTACAATATTCCCGGCTTCGCCCGTACCATCATGGACCACATCGGGACACCATCATAGCGCCTCGGCCACGTCCGCGGCCAGCGCTACTCGGATTACAAGCGCCCTGGTTCCAGCGTCTCTGACCAGCGCTTCTTCCACGCAACCATGACCACCACGAGGACACGCAGCATCCTCACTGGTCACGCCGTTCCCGTTCAACCGCCTACAAGGTCCGCCGCACCTTCGGCCGTCTCGTCAGCACTGGAGTGCCTGAAGACCTACGTTCTTCGCCAGTGCCTGACCTTCATCGAGTCCCGGTCACCAGCGCCCGGCGTCGACTCACTGACCCGCGCCTGACCTGCCAACACATCACAGCAGCAACCGGAGTATTCTACATCTGTCCTACCTCATCTCCTTGTCACGGCTACTGACTCACCAATAAACACATGTGACCTTCACAACTTTCTTTCATTTCGTGCCTCACCATTGATCCCCAAATATCTATCAATGACATTCTGGCTTTAAAAAAATCTCAGTACTCGAGTATCTCGAGGACATCGTCATAACCTCATGTACAGTAAAGCGAGCCGCACCAATACGTTCATGAACTCACTCGTGGGGAGAGACGCGTTAATTCCTTAATGTAGTTGATCAAAAGATCGATATGTTTTTCATGTCCTACAACGCACTTACGAGGTATTTTACTTGAATTTTAACTTTGAAATTTGATGATTTGTGGAAATTCTGTGGAGTCAACCCATCTTTAATATTTAATAAACGTAAATATATATGTTTTATTATGTTTGTATAAATATTGAGTAAATATTAATATTATACATTTATATGGCAACAGCCTTTTTTTCTTATAAAGTAGCATTACTTGGGTCTCCTCGAGTTTCCTTCTGACCCGCCGAGCCTATTTTTTTTGTTTTGTCCCTTTATAAAAAATGTTTGCTCAGCCCTGCTCGATGCGACAGAACGTTGCCGTGGAAGTTTTGCGGAATCCCTTGTATAAAATGACGTTTAGAGGTTAATGTAGCGTGCAGCCTGCTTTTAGCAAATACATTCCTCCTTTGTGCAATCTTCCTGGTAAATTACTTGCCTGCAACTTTGCCCTAAACTTGCTCGCAAAAAGGAGGGGTTCGTTACACGGGTTAATAAATTAATTTTACATCCATTAATTTAGTATATCGAGTGGAAGGATGTGAGCTTAAACTACTTGAAGCTTCTAATGCTCTAAAGTGGAAATCTAGCGGTTATTTCAACAATGTGAATATTATTGGCGTAATGAGTAACTCCATTCATCTTTTAATTTATTATTTTACAATATTTTCAGACTCAGTCGTTTCGACTAACGGAGTCGCCGACAGTATTGAAGAGTTTTTTTTAATGTAAATAAATAAAATGCTAATTATTATTTTGTGGTAAACTAATGTTTTTAAGACAAGATTTTTTATGCATAGCACAAAGGGTAACAATTATTTTACAAGCAATAATTGTTCGCCTGAAACACTCATCCACATTGAAAAATCTCCTGATAAAAGATACATGACGCCAACGTTGGCGTTGGTATATATTGAATAATTTCGCGGGTAAGAGATAAGCCGCCATAGCTCAGTGGTCAGAGCTGTCGACCGGAAATCGAAGGGACACGGGTTCGTGTCCCGTTAGCGTCATGTATCTTTTATCAGGAGATTTTTCAATGTGGATGAGTGTTTCAGGCGAACAATTATTGCTTGTAAAATAATTGTTCCCCTTTGTGAAATAAAATGCTTTTGAAAAAAATTACAGTGATAATTATTCTATATTTTACAGCCCTATCTTAGATATATGTTCCCGTTCCCCCTCCCCCCCGTCTTCACTAATCCGTAGTCACGCCTCCACCTCCACTTCAACACTTAATATATGTTCTCTTATAATTTTGCTATTTATTTATTTATTAATTGGATAATTTGTATAGCGCCGCTTTTGTGAGATATCACCTCAGGGGCGCTTTAGAGTTGATGCAGGTATTACAAAATATAAATATTACAAAAATAAGTGAAATTAAGTTGAATAAAATGAAGTACATGAACAGGTGATGAAGTACAGGAACAGGTGATACGAAGATAGAAGATGGAGACTCTGCAGCAAGAATCCTAGGTGGTGAGGAAACTGGACCAGCTGCTATATTATTTATATTATTATAAGTTAATATGTATTGTTTTGCCCTGAGGAACTAACGGTTTTTCCATATCTGGTCGTCGATATTATAATAAATATAGTGCTTTTAACAAAATACATAATATTGTTTCATTTAATTAAAATGGATAGCCACAAAGTTATATCTAAATTCTATAGCCCTATTTAATGTAAGTTTTCATGTTATTTTTTTTTACTATGGCTCACCGCACAACTTTTTCTTGACACACATTCCTTGTGTGATTCACATTCAATCATTGTCCATTGTATAAGGGTCCCCAGGTGTAATTTATTTTTCTCCGTTTTTTTTAATGCTGTCTACTTTGACGTCAGATTTGGAACGGACTATATCTAACGTTAAATAAAATCCAACAGAATTCAAAATGAAACTTAAAAATGATTTTTTCAAAAGTCATAAATCAATATCAAAGTTGAAAATCTCGTTTTAGAACTAGTTCGAGGTGCCTAACTTCCATAATATCATTTTCTTGTGGACTTTTGTTTCAAATTTTCAAAATGTTCATTCTTGTCAGTTTATCCCACGAATCCAAACTTTTTGACTATCGTACAACATTTCAAAATAGCAAATTTCGTTTATCTCATAATAAACTTATTTTAAGGTACCTTATAGCCCTTGTTTAAAATTATTAACTAGGTTTTTAAAACACCCCTTATTTCACATAGTAGACACCATGAAAATGAGCTAAATATGATTATTATTATTGAGATAAAATAATTTCAAAACAGAGAGTCTTTCAACTAAAAGTTTTTCTCTCCAATTATTTTTTTGCTACAGTGATAATTAATTTCCTAGTATTTGAGAAATAAAAGGCGGTGTCCTTATGTTGGCTCTTCAAACCAACGAGCTTTTTGAACTAACAGAGATTTTTATGCTCTTCTCGGAGCGAAATTCTGCGAATAAATTTCAAACAACCCATAGACATCCAAATAACAACCCACAAAAGCAATTGACATTTTGTTTTTAAATTGCAATCGATTGAACATTTGTGTTTAATATGACAGGGATGCTTATTGACCAAATAGTCTTAAAAAAATGCTTTTGTGACTTCTTGCGCTTGAATCCTGAAAGATCTACGTACATGTTATTCACTTTGTTTCAGAGTTTTTAAGACATTAAAAAAGAGACCTCTATTTCGAAAATCAAAACAAAAGTCAGGACATTTTACCTCCGCGGAACATAAAAATATCTACATTATTTTACAAACAAATAGTTAAATAAGTATTAAAATATTAATTTAATTGTTAAGTATAATAATAAATTGTAAACAAATAAATAAGAAACATGAGAGATTTCTTACAATAAAACTGTTTACTCCGTTTTGTAAAATTTGTGTAAAATAAAATATTTACATAAAAAAACTTTATAAACATATATGAAAAAGAAACTTGAAATAATGCATTTGGCAACAATTAAAGATAAATAATTACGTCATTCGTAAAAAATAAAAGACACAGAATTACAAGGGACTTAATTTTAGCTTCATGGTTAGAGTATTTAACTTTAATAAACGTGTTGCAAAGAACTGATAAACGTTCATATTCTAATGAAAGCAAAGGAAGTGTCCAAGATGGCCAATCTACGCACCATAGAAATGTGCCATCCGTCTAGACTCTAGGCGGATGGCACATTTCAAGATGGCGGCTATATCGTGACCATAGAATTTTGCCGTTATAGAGCATAGAGTGTAAACATGTTCTTTTTATATTTGAAAGTAGGTAGGTACCGATGATACACGTAAAATGTCTATGGTCCGTATAAAATGTCTATTGTCCGTATAAAATGTCTATGGTCATTTTCGGGCTGCCATCTTGACCAATAATCGCAATGCGTGATCACCTGCAGCTAATGATGGACAAGCGGGGCGTGTCACCACGAATCATATAAGTCGGGGGTGTTGACCTCCACCGAACCCCCGAGACTGACTCACCGAACCCCTGGGGTTCGATCGAACCCAGGTTAAGAACCACTGGTCTAGAGTCTAGAGATATATGCATTTACCGTCAATGGTATCGATAAGATTTTGATCTAACAATAAAATTTGTATTAATTAGTCGGTACAGTGACTTTTGTGTTATGATTTCGCTGTTCATTAGGAAAGGTTGGAGAATTTTTTTGCAATTAAAAGCAGCTATAATGACTTTTGAACCTATTTTCTTCCAACTCCTAGACGTCCTTATATTGCGGAGGTTGATAGAAAATGCGGATAATGGTTATCCATGCCACGACCAGATTTCCACTTTAAACATGGCGTAGTCCATTATTAATCGCCATTAGCAATGATTTAACGGCCCGCTAGAGCAAAGCGACAGTTAGTTATGGCCCTTCGAGAACATTTCCGATTCGACGAATTATAATGACATTATGTGTCTCTTTGATTCAGTTTGGAGAATTCGGAGTGCAATTAGAGGAGATTTATTTAAGATGATTCAGTCAATTCATCGTGAATAATAAGTTATCAATTCTACTGACAAAGTATTATAACTAACTAACCATCTCGGTCTTGACACACACTCCTTGCCTCATTAACATTCATACCTACTCATCTATTATTCTCTTGACTCTTGACCAGTGGCGGCTCGTGACTTTTGGGTGTACTAGAGTGCTAATATTACAATAAATGGCATTATTGATGTTGTTGTAGCTGAGAACAATTTTTTTTTTTCTAAAATTCGATTTTTTGTATGAAGATTTTCAAGAAATCCGTACGGCCAAACTGAAATTTCCAGAAAATCTTCATAGAAATATTTCAGCTACAACAACATCAATAATAACGACAATTATATTTGTCGTTTTCAAAATAATTTTAACTGATATGCCAAGAATTCCGACAAGTGATAAAATACCTATATAATTATAATAATATTTTTTTACCAGAAAATTAATTTAACTACAAGTTAAAAATAAAATAAATCGGTATTTATTAAGTTTTTTTGGATTCATTTTATCAAGTAAAATCGTATTCAGAAAATTTTCAAGGGTGTGCGCTTTTCCATTAGAGAAAACATTATTTACGTAAACTCTCCGCTTCATAAATCCTGCAATTATAATATTATCAAGTGATTTTTCACGAGTCTGCGCTAGTAATGGTGTGACTCCATGTTTTTACCCGTACAATATGGGTTCTTCTTAGGACCATTCGCCTGGTTTATAACTATTTTTCCATGTGGTGGATGTACAATGCCTTTGGTTTGGTAGGAGTCAGACTATGGTCGTGGCTCCGTACTTCGCTGTTGGCGTCAGTAGCCGGTTGACTATCTCGGCAGCCTTTCCGAGGCGTAGATCGTATATAAAAAATATATATGTTTATAAATATATTACATCTTCTTTAACTACTTAGCCTTATGCCACATCTACCAAACATATAATGTAATTATTTTTTACTTTCTCACTGTAATGTACTTAAAACTTAAACACATAATACCTATCATATTATTAATTACTTATAAATAACTCCAATATAGTACTCTGCACTCCTCTTCCAAACACAAGATAACGCTTCTGTGGAAGAGTAGTATTCAAATCTCTTACTATGTAAAAACCCAATGTGAATACGATTTTATGTAATTACTTTATATCTTTATTAAAAAAAATAATATATCAATAGTACTAAGTATTTAACTATTGAATTACATTTATTAAAATTACCCCTTATATAGTAAAAATCATCCATCCCACAATTACCGCTGACGAGTGTTGTACTCTGTTCAACTCCAATATGGGTAACAGAATCTAGTCCAAACTCCATCGCCCTCTGTTGAACTCGATCGCTTTTTCAGCGATCTTTGAAAATTCTTCCATCCATCTGATAGAGTCCCGGTATTCACCCAGTGATTTCTATAAATCAGAATAATGGTGGACACTGGCTTCTTGAGTTCGATGAATTCGGTATAGCTACTTATACACAGCTTCTTAGAACCGTTACTCGTTTTTTGACCTCCTCGCTTTTAATCAATTATTCCTGTCCTGGTCCAATCCTTTTACACGCAGTCTATATATCTCTTTCTCGATCTGCCTGTGAATCGCTTCCACTGAGGCACCCACATGGTAATAATTTGATTGTATCCTGTCATCTGGGGCTTGCTCCTAAAAATATTAAGTTATACGTGCGTTGAACTAGAGTATTATTTGGTATTGTTGCAGACCTCCTGATCGAGATGTTGGGTGTGTTAGCGAGCTACAGCATCACAGTCAAAGAGCTGAAGCTGCTCTTCGGAGCCATGAAAGCTGTCGGCGGAAAATGGGTAAGTTATTTTCTTCAATTTATTGCAATAAATTTTCAAGGATGTTGAAATAATGTATTTAATCATTGATATTATTAATAGATCTAAATAAAACATGAAACATAATGAAATTAGGTCAGTTCAGTGGTGAAGGAGTTGTCCCTGTGAGACAGGGACCCCCAGTTGCGACCGTTGCCTTTTTTTATTTTGTATCTTTTCCGTTTCATTTTTCGTATAGAGTTATTAATATTATCTTTTTCTTCAAAGTTATTTTCTTTCACTTTTGATTTGCCTCAATTTTATTATCCTACTTAGGTTGGGTTTTTAGTGATTACAAATTGTAGTGCCATTCATTCGACGATAGCGCAATTTGAATTGTCGACGTTGGAACGGTCAGGTACCAGTGAATCGATTCTTTGTCCGACTCGGCTGTTGATCAAATTATGATTTTTTTTTAAATTTCTTAATTATTTATTATTCATGGTGTAAGTATAACAGACTTCATCAATTTATACAAGAATTTTCATATATACAAGATTAATAACAATAATACTGTAATGTGTTATTTAAAGTTAAACAGAATGACATGAATTGAGATACATTATTTGTCTCTTGAATCCTTCAAGGTTTGTCTTGAAAATATCAGCAGAGAGCAGCATATCGCGTGTTATGTTGTGCAGAGCCGAGACATTTGTTCTACCTTGAATAAGCATGACAGATCGTGGTGCCGCCTCTGGCAGTGGTTGTTTGATACAAATAACTTAAAGCATTCCACGAAGTATGGACTATCTATCAAATTATGTATAAGTTTAAATACTTACTAAGGGTTCACTCCTGGAGTGGAGACTTTAATACTGCAGAGAAAAAATCTTCATTATGCATAAATTGTGGGTGCTCTCCGTGTACTCTCAGCAACTTATCTATCATGTTGTTATGATTGTCAGCTGAAAATTGACGGTCGTCAAATGTGGACTTTGAAATACCTTAACTTTAGTATTAAAAATGACAAAATAATTTTGAAATTACATTATCTGTAAAATAAGAAAACTCCAATACCCTGGTTATTTTATGAAGGACCAAAAATACAAAATTACTCACTTGATAATTTAGAATTAATGGAACACGTAACATTGGAAGACATTGCCCTTCGTGGCTTCAGCACCTACGTGACTGGTACTGTTCATTTCAGAATGAGTGCGAAAATACCTATTTCAAATAATGTAGTCATTTCCCCACCATTTCTAACATTATCATAATATCTGCAAACAAGTAAAATCCCAATCAAAATAATTTATCTAACAGTCTTGTATTTTATAAACACAATGTCTTTCAAAGATTTCACAAATTCTAAAACAAAAAATTATTTCTCATTGTTAAATTTATGTTTTAGTGTTGGTTCGTTTGCATTGATTAATACTCAAGTATCTACATTCCGAAGCCCCAATGAAACTCCTCAAAATAACAATTCATCACACATATACAAAGTGCTATAAAGTTATGAAAAGTGGTGAAACAAAAACTAGGTTAAATAGTTACATATGTAACCTATTTAAACAAATTTTTGTTTCATTTCTTTTCATCACTTTATAGCACTTTTTATAGGTGTGTTGAATAGTTATTTTGAGGAGTTATCTGGTCAACAAGCGATATTAGACCCTTAGTTTGAGCTCAGTGATTGTTGAGATCACACTATAGTTAGTAGTACCTTTTTTATTTATATTTTATTAAAATAAATTGATGTCATGAAAATTTAAAAAAGTGTTTTCATGCCTGCCATTTCGTGTTTTCGTACCGCGATAGTAGAAACAGGTACGATTGCAGTTCCGCAGGCATGTTCTGGGCCTGCAGGGTGAAGATTGAACATTTTCTAGAAAGGAAAGGGCACTTGAAGAAAGTATTGTGGAATTTTTCGTCTGGGAATCTTTCATACTGGTATTTATCGTCTCAATATTTTCGTTGTTGGAAATTCTAGTCTCGAGAATTCGCGTCTCGCAAATCCTCCTCTCTGGAAGTTCAATTTCTGGGATTTCTCGAAATATTTTAGACCGCAACCCATTTCGAGGACATCATAATTTATCTTTTACGATTCCAAGAAATTATTCTCACGCTTTTATACTGTGTAATTTTCACTACTGCGGTTGCGTATAGGCATTGAATCTAGTCGGATGGTTTTGGGTTTTATTCCCTGTGAAGTCAAAAAAAATTTACAACCAATGTTAAAACAAAAATCTCGATTTAAAACACATACCTACCTAACTATGCAAGCATTTTGATTTCGATGTTGTGAGAGTTATTTTGAGAATATTCTATAATCAATTTAGTACAATATATTTTGGTTAATATGATATTTTTTTGTAAATATCATATATTATTCACAAATTGATCAAAATCCTGTATTACAAGTAAACAGAAATATAAAAAAAAACTTCGTGAGCAGAATTCTGTAAATTTTCAACAATCTGCTTAATTCGTCGTGATTCCTATCACCATTTAAAAGCACTCGATCGAAATACAAAAAAAGGGATAAAACACATAATTAAATCCCTTGTATTCCGGTTCACCGCATTCTGACTACTTAGCTTTGTGTCTATTTTTGCGGTGTTCAGCGCATTTTCAAATACCGTTTGTATGGATATTGGTACTGGCATGAACATCGACGTTTATAGATTTTGTCCTGAATATATTAGCTTTTTTGTTTGTGTTGAATCAGGTTTCAGTAAATTTAATCAGGTACATTCTTAAAATTCCGGAATGAACGCGGTGGTGTATGCGACGAATATTTTTAAAAACATATATTTACACCTTCAGGCGAAGCTTATTGCCATATCACTATTTTGATTAATCTTTACAACGAATTGGTGTACATTATGAATACCAAAAAATATGCTTTAGATAAATCGAAGGTTTTCATATCGTTTCGCTTGAGTAGAATACAAATGAAAAAAATAAATGACTCAATAAAAAATATAAATGTAAACTACCAAAAAAAATATTTTTTCAATATAAATGTATGAACGCATAAAGGAAACAACTTTAAAAAAATACAGTATTATAGCTAAGATTATCTGTGACAATTTCACTTGATTAACTTTTTTGCTTTCTTATAAAATTATTTACAAAATAAATAAAAACCAGTTTTGTGCTTGAAATCGAACGTTTCTAGGCTCCGTTTGTCAAGCGATTTTAATTCCTATTACCTACAAAATAAGGTATACCAAGAATATACACATTTTTGGCTTATAGCTTCCTCTTAAGAGGTATCAATCACTTTTGCGGTTAGGCATAACTATAATTCCGATGATAAAATATTTCCGATGATAAAATATTTCCGATGAAAGAAATTTATTTTTTCATCCACTTTATTGAGTACAAATTTAAAATACCAACCGGTTTCTGTTCAGCCTGAATCTTCCTCACGGCCGTATAAATGTGTATTAAAGTTAATACATAAAAGATGGAATGAGAATATCAACGGGGGGGAAGGGGTGTTTGTAAAATAGAGGTAAGCTTGAATGTAGGGAAGCAGGAGCAAGAGGAATATAACTAAAATTGTGCTACTCGATAAAGTTAATTGTTTACACTTATATTTAACACGCGAGATGAATCAAATTATTCTGAAGCTATTAATTTGGAATATATACTCGTAAGTATTGCTAAAGTCATTTGAAATAATTTGCACTCTATTTTTTCTGATATCAACTGTAAACAACTGTATTTGATATATTATGGATTATCATCATGAAATAAATATCAATATTAAATTTTAACTTCTGTTTTGATTTAAAGTACTTATCCAAATTACCATCGAGAAACCCCGAAATAAAATATCTGTTTTCAACTTTTTAACTTTCTGCAATAAACAATTGATTTTTACTTACTACGGACTAGACTAGGGACAGACTGATTATGAATTCTAATAAAATGCCACTAGGTATATAAGGGGCCATAGATTGAAAGGAAATAGAAAAGGTACCTGTAGTTGTAGTCTTTTCTAACCTAATTCATGATAAAAAAATTTAATATGTATATCTGTATAATTTTTCTTATGTTTATGTTTTTCCATTACACATTGTTTCAGTATTTAATAAAACACTAAATTACCTTTTTATATTTGTGCGCTACATTAAATTCTAGAAGAATTTTTTTTATGTGAAACTGCGCAAGAGTCCCAAATGCTCCCAATCGTTTGGAGCCAGTAAGACTATGGCATTCCCAACTGTGGTATGTTGTGAGGCTGAAGGTAGTGGAGAGGGGAAGGAGATGGGAAGGAGGAAAGTGGGGAAGTTCCTGGCTAATCAGATCTGGTTTCCAAATACGGCCAAAGCCATTTCAAGCAGCATTTCAATTCTGAATGGTGGCGATACTGAGAGTATATTTACTCTGGAGCGCGCCGCAAATACACTATATATTGTTTCAAATGAGTAATTTGTGAAATAACACAAACATATTATATATTGTTTCAAATGAGTAATTTGTGCAATAACACATACATACTATATATTGTTTCAAATATATCTTCTCTTTGTTATTCATATTTATACAAAATATGTTAGTAGGCTTAGGCACCAGTTAAAAGTACATATACCTATTATTTCATTATTATTTTAATACTATACGTATCAAACAACTTATCAAAATGTTAATACTCATCCTAATTTGACTGTCCTAAAACGGGAATCCTCCTAGTTGGGCAGTCAAAACATTTCTTAAATAATATATATAAATGTATAATCTGAAATAAAAATAAAAAAGTAACTTACTTGCACACGTCGGGATTTGAACAGTTGCCCTCGAGCTTGCTGGTCGAGAGCCCTACCCCTCGACCACGGAGGCCGTCAATATATTATTTCAACAATCAACTTGTAGTTTATCTATTCTTTAACAAAAAAAAATAATATCTCAGATTTTGTGAAACATCATAAATAACTTTTTTTACCAAATAACCCGTGGCGTTCCGGTATTTAGTTCCGGTTTCACTGCTGGCTCGAGTTCCAAACCCTACACATTTCCATTTCAATGGCGAAATCATCCCTCGGATCCATCGAAACGATTTAAATGTACGTTTATCAACCCTTACTCTTAATTGAGATAAATGGTTCCAAATGGATGGAGTGGTGGCTAAGCAAGGGTAGGAGGAATTAAAATCCCATGGTTTGCTGAAAAATAATATAATGCGTTATATCTACGTGTTTTCCTGGCATTGTTTTCAGAAGGGTTGGCTTTCTAATTAAAAAGATTTCTAAATAAATATTCTCTCGTAAAACCTCATGTTTTCGTTAGTAAATAATCAATTCACAGCTTTATTTTAATATTTTATTTACATTTGCGTGTTTTGTTTTTACTCTTTGGCAAAAAAATATTCTTGTCAACGGATTGTTTCATAAAATTTGAATAATTTATCAAATTTTGTAGTTCAAGTCTATTCAAGTTCTGTTATTATCCAAGTACTGAACGAGCCGACCCATGAAGAAGTAATTACAACCCGTCCTTAATATATTGCTTACGTACCTCATTGATATTGTGAAACATACTAATTTCGGTGGTCTATGCTGTGCGTTATAGTACGAGAGCCCACGACCAAAACCATGTCTCATAGCAATACGGCAAAAACCCTATAAAATCGTTAGATTGTATGATTCTGAACCCGACTAGGTGTGTAGTAACGGTCGAAAGTGTAGCAACTGCGTGGGAGGCCATTTCTGCTGTGTCAAAAAAAAAGACAGTCGGTATTATAGCAATACGTCTGATAGTGAAAATGTACATAGATTTTATAATTGTATTACGAAAAAGTTTGTTTTCAGACATTTTGCGCGTAGCATATAGCCTGAGCGCATTTTTGAAAATGTCAACAAATTTAGCCGACCTGTATCATAGCAATATGGATAATTTTTTTTTTTCAACTTTTCGTATTGCTGCCATGATTACCAAAAACCTGTTTTCAGACACTTTAAGTGTAGCATATACTCCCAAAAACGAAAATAACGTTTCGGAGTCGCCTGGCCGACGCCTCTGTTAAATGTTTTTTTAAATTTACAGCCTTCATAGATATTCAAGAATCTCCCTTGTCTATTATATGTACTTTGACAGATGACAGATATTATATGTATTTGACAGATGATAGATTATTTTACAGAAGAGGACGTTGAAGATCTCCCAAGCGACGTCGAGAGTGATTTCGAAGACGACGATTCCGAATCCGACAGCGATTGAATACGAGAATATTTTGTAACTTTGAATAAACCGTTTTTTTTTCAACTTCATCCCAGTTTCCTTTTGTGCGATTTATTTCAGTCCTTCAACTTCAATGTTACGGTTTCGGGTAAATTCTTTGTTAATTATCATCTAATAAATTCAGGGTCGCAACGTATTCATTGGTTTGTAACAGAAAATTCAAGATACCTCAATACGATTTTTAAATGATATCTGAGTATCAAAAAGTTGTCTGATAGAGAAGGTGCTACACTTAATTTGTCTGATATAAATTTTTTGCACATGTGGACAACTTATTTTATCATGTCCAACAATTTTCAGACATATTGCTATGATACCGATCGGTAAAATTTGTTAACATTTTCAAAACGGTCTCAAAATTTAATGCGTTCACATTTCCGTCTGAAAATTGTTTTGTTCGCATCAAATAACCAAAATTTACTAATAAAAAAGATTTTCAGACGTATTGCTATGAGACATTTTTTTTGTCTCATTTTTAATTTTTTAAGTGATTTTACGGGTTTGCGCTACACCACTAACGTCTGAAAAATATGTTTCCGGTATCTCAGAACTATCATTCAACTACAGTCTGCAAATCAGACATATTGCTATGATGCAGTTCGGTAAAATTCTTTGACAATTTTGAAAATTCGGTCAGATCAAACGCTACGCGGAAAATGTCTGATATTGGTATTTTCGAGTTCAGGATATCGTATCTATCGATTTGATGCGGTTTTGGCCGTATTGCTATGAGACAAAAATTTTGGTCGTGGGCTCTCGTACTATTAGTATTATGTGAAATCTGGGTCAATGAACTCAAATTTGCTTTGAATTTGAGTGTAAATTTAAAATGATTGTTAATATGGATCAATAAACTCTTATTTGAAGTGTGTGTCGTTTTCAAAATTGGAACTGATTTTGGGAGGAATTCATACAAGCCAGAAAGTTAATTATATAATTTAACAGAAAATTATTTCAAATGTCTTTTTCAAAATTGGAACTGATTGGTCATGAATTACCCCGTGACATTTCACAGGTCTGCACTAGTATGTCATGCACTAGTATGTCTGCACTACTAGTATGTCACGTACCTACCTAATGAAACGATTTTGCCAGGCTGCGCCATTTTTAATTTTCATCATTTTGATGTCGCGAAAACGAAAATTTTCGGCTCGTTTTAGCTTTTGATCAAATTGTGATCTTCTGAAAGTCATTGAAACATGACTGTTATGTTTGAGAGCTGATCGCTATTTGATCAAAAGCTGAAAATGATAAAAAACAATGATAAATAAACTAAAAAATGATACAACCACTCCAACAACAACAATATTTCAATAAATTAATCAAAACGGGAAACATGGCTTAATCTTAATGTGATCCTTGGATACGAATCCGGAGGTCGCGGGTTTAACTCCCGGTGTGCGCAAGTAAATTTTGATCGATTTATTTAACAATTTTTTTTTATTTAAAATAATATCTAAAACACTAATTTCTGTCTGTGCGTTAGTCCTGCGTAAAATGTGGTTCAATGAACTCAAATATATTTTGTATTTTAATGTAATTTTCAAATTTGGAACTGTTTGTTTGAAGAATTGAAATGAAGTGATAAAATTGGTACCTATTTATAATACAATATTTTAACAAAAAACTATTGTAATTGCCTTTTTCGAAATTTGTATTATAATATCCCTTAATTTTTCAAGGGTCTACACTGGCATGTATAATATATTTGTGGCACGTTCCAAAATGGTTAGATATTAACAGCATCGCCCTGATGAAAGACCTTGGTTCAAATTAAAAACGTTACTTGAAATGGCTTCAGTCGTGTTTGGTCTGAATAACTAGGTACTTCCCTCGTTTGTCTATCCCATCTCCTTTTCCTCATAGATACATTCAGCCCCAATTAGGGATGCCATAGTCTCTCTGGCTCCAAACGACTGAGAACAGTTGGGAAAAAAAAAAATTATAAAAGCTTCGCAAAAATCTTCTAATTCAATATGCCAACATCTTGAAAAATCTTGCACAACTTCCTCCCTGTTTCCCCGATCCGTCCGGTACCAGCGGTATTTCCGGTCTGGGCCGGAAGGTGGCGGCAATCCGGGAGGATGTCAGATCCCTTAGCAGTCGGCAGATGGCGCTGCGAGTTGAAAGCTGAAAGCCGTTTTGAATTTTCAGGAAATTAATGTTTTCTTCGCCCACTGATGACTCCCGGTAATCGACTAAATATTAAATATAAAAAGCACATGCTGCTTCATTAATTATTTTTTTATTTCGGGATATTCGTCTTCTTGGCATTATGATTCTTTGTGAGGGTATTTTTTATGTAACATAAACGAATTTCCGCAGCAATGTACAGTTTGTTACTATGTACAATTTGTTAAAATGTACAGTTTGCTACAATGTACAGTTTGTTGCAAGTTTGATACAATGTACAGTTTATTACTATGTAAGTTTGTTACTATGTACAATTTGTTAAAATGTACAGTTTGCTACAATGTACAGTTTGTTGCAAGTTTGATACAATGTACAGTCTAATACTATGCAAGTTTGTTACAATCAGAGATGTGCAAAATGGGTACCCAAAACCATTTGAAATGCAAAATGGAAATGGGTCAAAACTTTTCCATTTGAAAATGCAAAATGCAAAATGGTTTTTAGAAAAGCATTTCAAATGCAAAATGCAAAATACCTATTTTCAAAATGCATTGAAAATGCAAAATGGTTTCTCAGGTTCAAAATAATTATTGAATTTTTAAACAACTTTGTCATTTAATAATGTACATCAATGTAGAACTACTTGTGGAATAACAAATCATACATACTGATATGTCCTGTGTAAAAAACAATTGTATTTGAGTGGAATATAATAGAATCTATTATTAACTAAATATTGTCATTTTCTTAGGGCCATCATCATTTGTGTAGTAACTCTCTAGTGAGGGGACATCCACCAGTGAATAATAAAGAAATACAGGACAGTAAGACAATCAGACAATATAAAATGTTGTTTTCTAGTGCGCACCCATTATTTGACCATAGATTGTCACAAAAAACTCCTAGCAGGCGCACTAAAAAACCCACAGATAATATAATACAACTTTGAGAAAACCAATATATATTCTATATAATGTGGGTATTATGTAGCCTTAGCCATTATTAGATTTTAGAAGAACGAGCTTCTCAAAAACATCATCACTCATCTTTCTTCTATGAGGTCTCGTGAGTATACCTCCATTTGAAAAGAGACATTCATCTGGTGCTGAACTCGGAAGACAAGTATTGCATTTGATGAACATGTGCCTAACAGTAGAGTAAAAAATTTGCTCGGGACTAATATTGGCAACGTAAAAAATAGAAACTGCTATCTAAAATTTAATATTACAGCATCATGGCCACGTGTTCACTATTTGAATCTGTATTTTTTTAATGGTATCACTTAATTGCCAGGGCTCCTACCAAGTAGCAACTTGACAGACGTAAATTATCTCTCATAGCGAGGTTGAGGACCGACTGATATACGGGGCCTATGATAAAAAGATGAGTGGAGATAACAGGAAGAATGTTGCAAAAAAGCATTTAAAATGGAAAATGCATTAAGAAAAGCATTTAAAATGCAAAATGCAAAATGGTTTTTAGAAAAGCATTTAAAATGCAAAATGCAAAATACCCATTTTGCATTTTGCATTTCCATTTGAAATGGATTTATTTGAAATAAAGCACATCTCTGGTTACAATATACAATTTCTTAAAATGTACAGTTTGCTACAATGTACAGTTTGATACAATGTACAGTTTATTACAATGTACAGTTTGTTTCAATGTACAGTTTGTTACATTTTACAGTTTGTGGACAATATTTATGCTTTCTTTCTCTTTTTTCTCTTCTTAAAGGAAGACAAACATTCCCGGATTACGAATAATATTATTGTCTACTTGGCTTTAAGATTGTTCGTGAGGGTAATTTGTATGTAACTTTAACAAAATAAACGAATTTCCTCAGCAATGTACAGTTTGTTACAATGTACAGTTTTGTAGACTTTATTTATGCTTTCTTTCTCTTTTCTCTTCTTAAAAGAAGACATACATTCCCAGATTACGAATAATATTATGAGATTTTTTTGCTATTATCATTACAAGACGAAGAATAGATTACGGAGGCAATTGAAATCTACAAGAACTCCGTATATATTTATAATTGGAATGACGCGATGGGCTAAGCGTTAAGCCTTTATGTCTACATATAAGACAGGACAATATCATAAAATAAAATATGCATAAAGTTTAAAAAAAAAAAAAATACAGTGTGTGGCAAGCCTACGCACGACGGAAGTGAAACTTTTAGTATTCTTCTCTCTCTCTCTTTTCATTTCATTCTCTCTTTTCTTCTGTCTTACGTTAGTTTGAAGATTATAGGTCAAATAATTCAACGAAGAAGCATAGATTTTCTCTTTTTAATATTTTCTTATACATGAATGAATTTCGATATAAATACAGTTCCAAAAATTTTCAATTTAATTACAGTTATGCAATACTATTTACAATTATTAAATATTACATACAAAACAATATTACAATTAAAAATTTCGATTACGATTTACCAATCATGTGACATTTTCATTGTCACTTTCACGGATATTATTTCCTAATGTCGTGATAATTGGGTGATGGTAACTAAAGTGCGAGATATATACATCAGCACTCAAATCCTTAATGAATCGTGCAAAAACTGCATCGATTGTTGTCCCCCGTCTAGTCGTACTAATGTTCCTATCATAAACCATATCCAAATTAAGGGTGTTTTTGAAAAAGTTCAATAACTCTACAGATTCATTCTTCGCGAAATTTACATTAAAATCTCCCGAAATAATCATCGGAATTTCGTGATAATTTGTATTTAATAACCTTGAACCACCATTGTGTATGGCAAAAGTACATGGTGGATAAAATCTTTGATATCTGTAATCGATTTACCTGGCGAGATATAAATTGACACTTTCTTTTCCCGCTGTCTCCACCGACTGCTGACCTCTGCGCGCTGTCCCAGTCGACGCTTGTTTACACATGCTTCGGTTGTAGGCACGACATCCCTACATCATATTTCACTGTTAGTATAATCTCGCCAATATGTTAAACAATCCTATCATGCTATTACAACAACAATACTATTTTGTGAGATATTTATCCACTCTTCTTGGTTATGTTTACCTTACGTTAATGTCATCACTGTGTGAATCAGACTCTCTTCTTCTTTGGTGATTTTCAGGGGATATTTCCTCTTGTGCCACGAATGTTTTTCTCACTTCTATCTCGTCACTACTCATTTTTGACACTAAAACTCTGTTCCAAATCGAATAAACCACAATCAATTACGTATTTCACTCGTATTACACTCACCGCGCAGTACACGAAGCAAGCAGCTGATGCCTGGCGTGGCGTCGTTGGCTAGAGAGAGAGGAAAAGAGAGAAGAGAGAGAGAGAACGTTCGTCAGTGGCTGCCTCACCTCAGTAAGCGACTACGGTGAGAGAGCGACAGTGAACGGTGAGCGGTGGTGGGGGTCCCGTACCCCCACCACCAAATGATCACGGTTTTTCGTGACGGTCATGAGTCGGTTTTACTCCGGTCCTCGAAAATGCATGACGCGCGTAAAGAAGTTTCACTTCAAAAACAAAAATATGCAACGTGCGGCCCTGGTGTATTTGACAGACCTACGACTGAATTTGCCCTAACAAATCTCTAAAATAAAAGTGGGAATCTTAACGACATAAGTGAAGAAGCGTGTCGAAAAATTTCGGCGCACGACCCGGAGTAATGAATAGTCACCCAGGCCCTAGCCGGCATAGAAAATTAGTCTTTCCGTGGGGTTTATTTTAATTATTTCTGATGAACGTATTAATAAAATCTCAGATGTTTCTAGAAGAGTACCTCGGGAAGTTACTAATTCATCGTCTAGAAAAATAAATTCTGATGCTTACCGCTAATTTTTTAATTGAAAAACTTTTTATAAAATTTTCAAACCGTTTTACATAAAACATTTTAATGGTAAGATACTGTTTTTATTAGTCTTAAATATAAATAACTTAATAGGTATAGTAGGTATCGGTCTAAAAACAAAATATATATACAGGTGTCGGGGGTAGAGTGCGCTTACTTCGGGAGGTGATTTTACATGATGGTAGAAGTAAAAAGACTTTTTCGAAATTATAAGTTACGAATTCGTCGGAATTAATGAAAATGTGAGCTTCGAACAAACTCCCGTTTTTTTTAGAGTCTTGTGTCGCATTTAACTTGTTCCATTGTTTTAACTATAATAAAGTAATATTATTAGGTGAATAATAAAATTTTAATTCGACCTTCACAACGTTTTCAAATGGATATTCTACAAAGCACATCATAATAAAATGTAATCTATTGTTTGCAATATAATACTGTTGTTTAATTTTAAAAATCTGTACAAACGATTGTGATAAAAAAGCTTATCTTTTATGAGACTCCTCACGAGAGCGCCCCTTTCTGAACAGTGTAAAAAGGCAGGGGATCTATGTCGCCACATTAAATTCTAGAAGAGATTTCTTTAATGTGAAACTGCACAAGAGTCCCAACTACTCCCTGCCGTCTGTAGCCAATGGGGGTATTTTGTGAGGCTGAAGGTGGTAGGAAGGTGTCTATTCAGATCTGGTCACCAAACACAGCTAATGCCATTTCAAGCAACATTTCAATTTTGAATGGTGGCGATACTGAGAGTATCTTCCACTCTGGAGGGTGCCGAAAATATACTATTTATTGTTTTAAATGAGTAATTTGTGAAATAACATAAATTCATCAAATAAAATTTACTTGCCGCACTCCGGGATTTGAATCCGCCACCTTTGAATCGCGAGTCGAGAGCCTCACCCCTCGACCTTTTAACCTTTTAAAATCTTACGGATTTTAAGACCTACCTAAAAAAATCTTGTAAGTATATCTGTAATCCGATTGAGTTAATCCTGTTTTAAATATTCTAATTATTCCTATTTTCGTCAACTTTCTCCGATAAAAGACTTCGAGAGTCTCTTTCTGTCCCTTTTGAGTCGAAATTAACCTTTGATCTTTGCCCCATTGCCACTCTTTTGTAACTTATATCTTCTTCCGTATGGAAGAATTTCTTTTTTTACAACCCTCTTTAAACTCTTTAAACATCCCTCTGTCTCGCGGGCCGAGCCTTTGACGTTTTGTAGTGAACTTTTCTCTTTCACCGTTCTCTAGGCAGGACTGTTTTTTGTGAAACTGGTAAAGTAGATTAAAAACTTTTGTCATAGGATTACTTAAGTTATTCTATGTGTTTAGAATTTCCGTTCTGGACTTTTAAAGCTTGTTTCTTCTTGGTACAATTGGAACATTCGTTTGATGATTTTTTGGTAACAGACCTTTGTCGCATTGCTTTCACTACCCTTACCAAGAAAAACATATTGAATTTGAAAATAAGTTAGTTTTGATTGTTCTTCTTCATTAAAGGTGGAAAGAGAGTTAATGGAAGTCAAAGTGGAATACGGACATTGTTTATTTAGCCAGCCGACGACACCTTCAAAACTTTTTAATCTATTGTACGATTGTGTAAATCTTTGAAATTAATTATCTTAAGGTATGTGTATATTTAAGAGCCTTCGGGTACTATCCCGGTTAGGTTATTTATCTGTCAGCTTTATTTTCTGGAATGCTTGGTATTAATAGCCTTGTCAACAGACGGAAAGCTGCTTTGCTGATAATGGCCTGCAACCATAAGCTGATCGTGACTGAAATTGCCAGCAATGAATTTCATTGTTAAAATGTACATATTACGGAATAAGCAATAGGTGTAGCAAATCAATTGTTAGGGGTACTTCAGTAATTTATTCACTCCACTAAGTTAAATTTGTTAAATAATATTATTTATAATGGTACGCGAGCCGAACACCCGTTCACAGTTTACCGGCATCTGTTTTTACTCCTTCATACAATCCGGGCCTCTTGAAGACCCTCATTAATAAATCTTTTCCTACAGCCCCTCTCTTAACCTGCCTCATAACGCTGCCCAACCCGGTTGTGACACAGCTCCCCTGCCTTTGCTCTGTAGAGACAGAGGCGCTCTTGTGAGGTGTCACATAAAAATTAAAAAGTGATCCGTCAGCGTTCGCAGTATCAAGTCGAAAGTAAATAACAAGCAAATTCATTGCTGAAAATCTCTCGTTTATATTCGTTAATGTTGTAGCGCTAACATTGTAAATTAGTATTCCAGGCGCATTGGATTACGCATAATCAAAATTGTGCAAAATTCACTTCGCTTCGCGCATGCGTTCATGTAGTGCACAGGATGAGTTATATATCTGCACTGCTCCTACGCATGATTTGCTGTTAGAAGCGTAATCTTTCTCGCTCGTGTCACCGTGTCGGCCGGTGGATGCTTTTTCCGTAGTATGGTAAAATAAAGTTTTGTGCACATCGTGCACTTGTACTAGAAGATTACCAATGACGAAAATTATGCCTGGAGCGTATTTTCGTTCATCGATGACTGGGGCACAGATGTCGTTGTAAGTTATGTGAAGACTGAAGACAAGCAGTGCAATGTACAAAAGCTTATACCAATGAATTGCCTATGCCTACAACCTCTTGAACGGTCTTTAATTCGCTTTATATCCCTGCCAATCTTACAAGAGCGTGCAATTAAATTATCTGATAAGGTGAAATACGAACACTGTACAAAACAACATAATAAATTGAATACTAATACAGTAAAGACTGAAAGTGGTAAGAAAAAGGCATTGGCCATACACATTTACAATATCCTTCCCGATAGCCCCAAAGCGGAGAATCAAATAAGTAAATCTAAGAAAACTGGGATTGCGTAATGTACTTTATTTGTTATTGGTGTGTAATGTGGCGAGGGTACATGTAAAATAACGTTTTTTTGTGATTGTGAGTTAAAAATGCCATCATATTTTTATGTACACAAATTTGGATTTTCCGTAGTAGAGTCGTCGATATAAATCTGTAGAGTTACCATTGTTATATCAAACAAAGGAGGACAGCAGAATGCAGTGATATGTTACAATTCTATTCAACTCGTGCACTTTCGTGCATCATTTTTATTGACTTGATCACATATATTCATTTGTTTTCATTATTTAAGTTTGTTTTCATATTAACAAAAAGGTAGTCACGCAAAGCTACCACAAGGCAGCTTGTCTGCAGGTTCTACCATTTTACTTTAATTTAATAAACATAACAAGTAATCATTTTGTTGGTAAATTTAATTTCACGACAATTGTCTATCTGTAATGTACTGGTCTCTTCTTTTGAGTATAGATGCTTCCTTTATCATGTTTCCACTATATTCCTCCCCTGGATTATCATTTGGGTAAATTTTGTACATATCTCAAATTTAAACACACTTCTGTGAGGCCATTTTGAATTTTGAATTCCGCCGAGTCAGTTAGGTAAAATTTGTATCACAAATTCAAATAAAACGTAAATACAACCGTACCTACTGTAGAAATTTAAAGTGAGAATTGAAATTTAAATATTAATGCAAAAGTTTATTTACAAAAGAAAATGATGCACGCAGCACCTGTATCTAACTTCTTACCTACTGCACAATGTAGGCTATCAACATATTCGATTCTTCAAAGATAATTCTTTGAAAAATCAAAGATGTTTTAGTTCAAATAATATAAAATACGTTAATAATTCGTGCTTGAATTTTCTTTATGCAAGAAATATTTATTCTAAATAATCATTATAAAATGTAACCTCATTGAATCTCATTTACCCAAAAGAGCCACTCGTTCTAAAACCCTGTTTAAATGTAACAATTCCAGGACTGAGCATTTCAAACACTCGCTTGTACCTAGATTACATGAAGTTAGTAATAGGTACGTAGATGTAGCGGATCTGTTTAATTGCACAAGCTACGTACAAAAGGCTTTACTATCATATCTTCTAAATCATTATTAATTAAACCTAAATACTCATGCATGTTTATAATATTTTGCATGTACTTGTATCTCCTTCTAGAGCTTGTAAAATTTTATACTTTCTGTCGTCATTTTATGATCAAATGCAACAGTTAATTCTTATTTTTGTTTTAATTATTACTAGTGTTTGATTATGATTGTATTCTGTGACATGTAATTATTGTGTATGGTATATTTATACCGTGGATATTAAATAAATGACTACCTTAACTGAGGTTTAAAAACCCGATAGCGCTCCGATGTCGGAAAACCAATTAGTTAGAGTTAGTGAAATCACTTAACCTTGATTAAAATAGTCATCATTTACCGAAGTTATAGCGAAGATGAAGCACAAAACTTTTCATTTATATTCCCGCAGAGGGAACTTGTAACTTGAACGATGCTTTGTAACTCAAACATAATTTTAATTGGGTTAAACTAGAGTTATTTTTGTACTTAGAAAATAAATAAATTGGTTAGTTGATATGTCTCCATAATAAACATGTTTTGCTAATATATACTACTCCCAGCGGAGAGATCGTACGTGACTTTATCATTTTAGTATTCTCTGTCTTTTTAGTTTTCAAACAAGACCCGTGAGCAGGACGCGTGAGCTTTCGTCGGAGGACGAACATCGATGACGTCCATACGAGCTCTCGCTGGGACTAGTTACAAGTGATTCCCCAACGTGGCCAAATCGCCCACTAGTGTGCGATAAGCCGCTTTTGGGGCGAATGGAGCCATTTTAACTTTTGTAATTCATCGTTTTTTGATGATGATGTCTTTGGAATGTGTCTTTCCGAACTATAAGAATCAACGGCATTTATTGGTTTGTTTTTGGGCGTAGTAAAGATTTTTTTGTAGGTATTATGATTTTTATTCTGCGTTTGAGCATCGGAAAGTGCAAAAAGGTGAAAATTTCAAAAAGCCAACATACTTTAAGATCGTTTTATTTGGTGTTAATTATATAATTTAACTAGCACAGACTCGTGAAATAAAATCATGAAATTTCACTTTACTCAAGATTAACCTTAAGAAATTTAAACAAAAGAAACACACATTTCAAATATATAGTGGAAATAATTTTTTGGTATTTAAAAAATATATATAGGTAGGTTCTTTATCGCTTATCTGAATTCTTGAGACAACAATTCAAATTTTGAAATAGACATTTCAAATAAGGTTCTGTCAAAATATTATATAGTAGGTAGATATTTTATAGCTTTTCTGAATTCTTGACACACTCAGTTTTAATTTTGAAACTGTAGCTTAAATTCAAATCCGAAACCATTAGACCAGTTCATTAAACCAAAGTCACAATCACAGAAAGACACACAACTGAAATCATTTTTTTTATTAACAGCACGGTTCAGAAGTTCCCGAATCTCGTCGCTAAACAATAAACATAAGTACAGCCATTTCTAGCAATATTTCGATTCTGAGTTTTGTCCTTTAACCGTGGCTATTCTGAAAGCATCTTCCACGCTGAAATGATGAGCAAATGTGTTTTTATCATTTACTCTAACTTATATAAACAATTAACAAATATCCCTAGAAGAGTGATCTATACCGATTTAATAAGATCTTTTGAGTTGGCCGATTTCACCAGAAGTAAGGAAAAATTTACCTTACTTCGGGCACGCGCACACGCCCCACACACTTCTGTCGGTTTATCTCTTCAGTGTCTATGTATGGTAAAAATCATCGTAGCCCAGATCTTAAAGTATAATACCGTTGATTATTAGTAGTTATATGAACAGTAAACCTCGCGTCCAAAAAAGTATGTCAACTTTCTCTTATTCAATAAATCAAAACCATTTTTTTTTTGAAAACTACATACTTATTTATAATCAGTATAGTTTATGTAACATTTAGGAATTATACAATTTGTCCAAGAAACATCACTAATAATTCTTTTTTCAAACTTTCTTCAGGCACCACAATATTGTAAAAATGCGGAAAAGAATGTTGAAGTAAACAGGACGATTTCGCATTAAAAAAATAATAAATTATCGAAGAAAGCAAACACTTTGTGGCTTGACATTATACCAAATGAAAAAGATTTTTGTTTTAAACCACTTTATTTTATTATATACGTCGACCGGTTCCGGTTGTTCCCAACTTTCTTCAGGACAATAAGTTTATATATTTATTGTCCTGAAGAAGGTTGGGAACAACCGAAACCGGTCGACGTATATAATAAAATAAAGTGGTTTAAAACAAAAAATCTTTTTCATTTTGTAAAAAAATAATACTTACTGAACCACTAAAACGGCCACCATCTTGAGCCAGAAACGGAACGTACAAAAAAAAAGTCAGGTAAAGTGCGAAAAGGCCGTATTAAAACAGGACTTCGCCACGCTCAATCAAATTATACTTGTCCTCATTTTAAATGGTTTTAATTACCACTGCCGCTGAATAATGCCACTTTCTTCACAGGTAATGCATGATTTATGTTGTTAATGCTTTTGTACTGTACCATTTGCTGAGCTTTTCGTGACTAATGTCTCTTTCATAATTGAAAATGAAACTCATCAAAATTTTATGCCTCCTTTTTGATGGCAGGTTTTATGTTCGCAATATCGATGGCCTCTGTAATAAAGTGTGACATTAAATGGCAATTCTACTCATTTTGCTACAATATTAACAAGGGGGGGGGGGGGGTTAATAACACCGAAGGCTCCAAATAATAAAAAATGGCTTACTGGTCTTAATAATTTTTCACAGGGGAAAACATTGGATATCATTAATCTCAAATTAAAATCGAAAAAGAGTCCCAACTGCTCCCAACCGTGAGACTATAGCATCCCCAATTCGGTTATGTTGTGAAGCTGAAGGTAGTAGTAGAGGGGAAAGAGATGGGGAAGAGGAAGGCTGGGCATGACCTGGTTTTTCAGATCTGAAACCAAACACGACCAAAGCCAAGCCACCTTCTGTAAAACGTTGTCTTACATCAGGGCGATACTGGAAGTATCTTCTACTCTGAAACGTGCCGCAAATATACTATGTATTATTTTAAAAGTGTAGTTTATGAAATAACACAAATTGATGAAATGAAATTTACTTGCGCACGCCAGGATTTGAACCCGCGACCTCCAGCTTGCTAGTAGAGAGCCTTACCCCTCTATCAAGGGAGCCATTCAGCGGCATTACTGTGTACTGCACAATTGTTTTAGATTTCAATGTCAAACGCTATGACGGTATATTTTGATTTTGTTGAGAAAGAACCCTTGCAGTTTAATAATTTGCTCCACAACAAAGTGCTGAGTTTACCACGACTCTTCAGAAGAGTGTGTCACTAAAGTAGACCTTCCATTTAAATTTGTTTTTCTAATTTCAGATCAATCAACTTACACACCTTTAATTTGTTTCAGCCCCGCCACTCAGCAAAGCTTCTCAACGTCCTCCGCCAGATGCCACATAGAAATGGTCCAGACGTATTCTTCAGCTTCCCTGGACGTAAGGGATCGGTGAGTTCATCTTAGATTATGCAATCATCTTTCTCCCACAAACCTATTTAAAAATTATTCTTATGTAACCATTTCAGTTGGACCGATTCTGATGTTCTTTTCAGATCCAATGTTGTAATGCAACAAATATACTTAAAAATGATGAATGTATCTTCAAATCATAGTGTTTAAAAGAGAGAGAGAGAGAAAGTACGAAGACCGTGTGCAATATAATTGTGAATGATGAATACTTTGAGCATGTGGATGAGTTTATATATTTTGAGCCTCTTTCCACTGTACCACAAACTTCATCAAATTACCGTTTTTATTTCCAAATTGACTTCACGTGTAATTTGTAATAACAATTGGAAATAAAGTCTAAAAAGAACCCCTCCCTCAGAAAGTTTTTCGGAGAAAGAAAGAAATTCAGCCACTTTGCAAACTGTATAAAAAGCTGTTTAATAAAAACGCCATTAGCGCCACCGCGCAGAGGCGGATTTAGCCAGAAGCTCGAGCCGGGTAAGTTGGTTCCATGCCGTCTTGATTTCATTCGTTTTGTTCCCTTTACCCTACTTTTTTTCTCTTTTTACGCTAAACTGTAGTCTCCCAGGCATCACGGCCCGAATTGCAAAACGATTTTACATTTTGTGAAGATCAAAAACAATAAAATGAAATTTATCGTTTTGGGCCGAAAACGAAAGCACTAGAGCAGTAGCCAAATTAACAGACTTTTTTTTCCTTTTAAAGAAAAAAGATCATTCCCGGGTAACGAATAGCCTGACAACATTTCCACTACCACCACTATAAATGGAAAATGTTGCTTTTACAATGATGGAAGATTTAGCGAGCGTGGGGTTGAAAAATCCCTCCATTTTCGACTAGACAATATCTATAAGAAATAACAAAATGTAAATAACGACCGTTGGTCACTGAAATATAAACATCGAATTTGGAAATTCCAAAATCCTGGGTTCACTTTGCACGTGCGCAGTTCGCGACCTCCGGCTGGTTTCTGGTTGGTACTGGCACAAAAGTGCATCATTCCTTTTCAACATCAGACTAAGATAGCGGCGGTAAGTCTATTTTTATCCGAGTTTTTAATGTTTGAAATTACCTCGACTTTTCCCCACACCCAGCATCAATTTTTAAGACGCGACAAAAAGTTTCCTTTGAGGTCGTTTTACAATTCGCCCCAGTATACGCTTAAAGGGCACTTATTGAGATACGCGAGCGACCACTCGTCGCCGGCAGTAACTTTGAACCGAGTAATTAGTTTTAGACCATTACCTTACGCTGAACCTACATACCCTCGGCATGGCATCGTGGGTTAGATAGCCACTTCAGCTGGATCGCACCGTCCATCATTTCATTTATTGTGAATTGGTTTCAACTTCGGGAACTGAGAATCTTCGGGCTTTATGAGCTCTTTAAGTATGGGAGTTTGTGATGAAAGGCTTAAATCACAGTGAAAAACAGATAAACCATAGCTGCTAAAAATATACAAATTATTAATGAAAACCGTCATTCTAGCGACATCTGTTGAGGTTAAAATTGATTCAGTTTGTTTTTCAGTAGGCACCTGTAATAGTTGGAATTATGTTGAGATTCTATAGTATAAACACAGAGGTCATTAAAATCGTCTAGGAACGACTAGGAACCCCCTTTTGAGGCTTCAAAATAAACATTGAATTTTGTCAACCAATAGATCTGAACAAAGAGCTATAAAATTTTGAGTAACCAATCAGTGAATGAAGAGGCGTACATCAAATGCAGACAAAGGAATGAACTGTGGATCGGGCAATAAAAAAAGATAATTAACGACATTTCGATTCTCACAGAAATTGGAGGTGAACGCACTTTAGGGTCAACATCGACTTTCAAGGTGACAAACTCCTGGGAATGTTTACAATAACTGAGACATTTATGGGGTATCGAACCATTGAAATCGGGTGCTTGGAAGTTTTACAGGTTGTAAAGCGCACACACAAAAATGCAATGAAAAAAATTATAAACGTGATAGTATAAAGGAAGGACGGGAAAAGCGAAGGAAAGTTGCTGGCGGAATTTCAACTGTGGTGCAATTGTTTATGATAGAAGGAGGGTGTCATGTTCGATAAAAATCGTACTAAGGAGAGGAGTGAGTGTTGGAAACAATGGAAATTGATCGTTATCAATTTAAGATGAAACGGACATATTGGTGAATCAATCTTGAATGAAAGTCTCGCAAAAAAATAGACATTTTAGAAATAGTGGAGCGACTGAACGGAGTGATAATACAGAGATTTTGAGCTACCACAAAGGTCCTAGGGATATGAAAATAGGGTACCATAGGAAGGCAATAAAACTAAACATATAGCGATAGATTAAATTCAGGAAACGTAGGCATTTTACATAATTATTAGGTTAGATATATATTAAAGTTACACAAGATTACAGAGGGATCGAAACAAGATAAAAGGTTGACAGTCTCATGTGTATTTTGGAAGGGTAAACAATCGAAATCCGAACATGATTTTTATTTACGTTAAGGTAATAAACGATTAGAAAAGTGATTAACTTTAACGTTGGGCTTATGAAGTATTTAGATTAGGCAAAAGAGATTAAAACTAATGGCTCTAAAATTAAACTAAATTTACGGCCGTAGTACATAAAATCTGAGACGTAAACATATGTCCAGACGTATAATTTATGTGAAATCTTGTAAGTGAGGGATGGAGAATGGGCGGAGATTGGGTCAGACAATAAAAGTGACAGATATCCCAGAGTCTAATTAGGTATATCTTCCATAGAAGTGTGGAAAATTATATATTAATTAATAATAGATGAAGTATGAAATTTTCCTGGAGACCACACACATCGGGAAAAGTGAGAGAAAGATAAAAAGAAGGGTAAAGAATGGAGATAAAGAATAATCCAAGTGAAGAAAAGTGATACAATTCAAATTTATCCGTGAAATAAATAAATACGACTTGGAAAATAATTAGTTATAGAGTTATGAGAAATAAGATAAGAATAAAGAAGAAATTTGTGTAAGAAAACGTCGCTAATAATATAAAATTCAAAGGGAGAAGGTAAAATTCAAATCTACGACATAAAGGAAGAAGGTACGGGAGAAAATGGAAAAGCTCATATAGGTGACAATAAAATTAAGTAGATTTTAGACAAATCGAAATTCAAAAATGCATAGTAAAGATTTCGCCATGGATTTAATCATGTTTCGCATGAGATGCATAAAATTGAGATCTATATATATGTTACTGAGGACGGACCTATCGCGAATTGAGAAAAAAAGGGAACGCAAAATCATGATATTTTAACTACATTTTGTATGAACCATAGAACAAAGGAAGCTTGGGCAATGAACGCAGACTTACCCGATTCGGACCCTATCAAGTTAGCGACGTGAGATAAAAATTAACCGCCACCCACAGCTGGACGACAGAAGATCGTATAAACGCACAACCGATATTAATGGCGGAGATGTTCGGATTTACGAGTTGATAGGAGATAGAATTAAGCATCAAGAGAAATTCAGATACGTCTTTTGGAACCTGAGAGGGATATAAAAGATGGAACACATCAGTCAGGAGCCAGTCGCGCCGAGGATTCGAAAAGTTGTTACGTGGCAGTACTACGTCTTTGGTAGGATTAACAGTGAAAATCTTTAAGTGTTAAATTTTAAATAAGCCCTGGACTTAGGAAAATTTTGTGAAAAATACAAGTGCTAGAGTCAGTGAAATTTAATAAGTCAGTTAAATTAAATTAAACAGTGAAAATAAATATAATTTAAACTCAGTGCTTAAAAGTGTTAAGTGAAGTGCAGAAAGTGATTACGGAATTAAGAATTTAACTAAAATTTAAAAATAATTATTTCATTCAAAGTGAAAACATTCAAATTAAATTTAAGAGTTTGTTATCGTTAAATTAAAGTGGATGTGCTCGTGAATTGATATTTAAAAATAGATTATAATTTTGTTTAAAATTATTAATAGTAAATACTTCATCTTAGGTTAAAAGAAACACAAAAACAAAAAAAAAAGGGATTCGATAATAATAAACGTTTAAACCTTTGTTCTAAAATTAATAGTTAGAAAAAAATTTTAATTTATTAAGAATCGAAATAAATTAAAAGTTTGCACAATTCGGAATAAATTTTCTTATCAATTTATATAAAAAGAAATTTAGAATTAATAAATTGTTCAATTAAAATCCATCGTGCGTATAGCGACAGTGTTAAAAGTGTTTGTCGTTTTAACCGGAATTTTAATCATCAGTCTATCATTTCGAAAAAGAATTTGAAACAGCTATCATTCAAAAGCCTAAACTAGAAAGGTGTTATTAAATCAACGGGTTTTCTGGATTAGGATTTCGTTCGGAAGAAAAATTAAATATCAGCTAATTTATATGATTCAAGCGAGAATAAAATATTATATAGGAATAAATAGTCGAAAAGATTTATTTTGAAATTAGTTGAAAAATACAATTAATTAGGTAGGATTTCTTCATCAAGGTTGTTGTGTACACCCGACCGGAAATACCTTGACGGGGGTAAGTTTTCCTTTTATAAATAATTTTCAGGTCCCAGGAGACACAGAAGGGCTGTGAAGTGGAAGTATATCAATTGAATATTAAATTAAAACAACAAAACAAAGAATTACACATTAAAATATGTATATTGAGTATTTGTGTATATGTATATATATATAAATATAAAATAATATATTGTATATAAAGAATATATATATGAGTAATGTAATTATATATATGTATTTTATTTATTAATCGAAGCATCGAAATGGTAGCGATTTTTAATACCTACCCGAGGACATATCTATATTATTGAAAAGAAAATATGTATTTATTAATATTCAAGTCTATGTAGAATCATATATCTTATATTTATTTATTAATATATGTAATCTTATTTAACGTATTTTGACAATCGAGATATGTGTACATATATATATTTATATTATTTTCACCTAACTTCTAGTAAATTTACTAAATTCGGAAAATGAAAAATAGTTTAACTTCAAAAGGATTTAAAAATATTTAAATTAACAATGCACAATAAAAGTAAAGAGGCACAAATGACTTCTAAGGAATTTTAAAATAAACAAATCTCACATTTAGGTTAGTGTGTCAGGAGATGATTATATTATTTGTTTACAAATAAAGACGTACGAGGGACTGGGTCAACTGAATAGTTTGAAAACGACCTTGGCCGTAACTAGATAATTTATCGGAGTTATAAGGATAAACATCAGGATGTTATTGTGCAATGTGCAGCGATTTGGGTCATTCACAAATGCTTATCGTTCGCAAACGACAATTGAAAAATCACGGGTTAGCCAGATTTATATCGAAATTACATAAAACATTTGAATACCATTGATTAGATAGTCGCATAGGATTTTATTAGTTACCTGAAACAGCTGGAAGATGCGTGCTCACAAATACTTATCAATCACAAACGACAATAGAAAAATCACGGGTTAGCAAGATTTATATCGAATAATTATACGAAACATTTGAATTTTATTGATTGGGTGCTCATACAGAACCCCATCAGTTGCCGGAGACATTTGAGAGTCGAGTACTCTCTAATGTGGCAATCAACTACTTGAAACAATTGGAAAATCACGGGATAGGATGAACAAAATTAATGTTGAAACCTGGAGGTAAAATTTAAAACAAATACAGTTCATCAAACAGGAGGCAGTGGTCGCTCCTACAACAAGACCATTAACCAAACCAAATAGAGATGACGATTCTCTTAAATAAAAACGTCAAAACCAAACAAAAAGCCTGGAGTTCGATAGCTCTCCAAAACAAACTATCAAATAATTTCTTATTCTACTAGTATTTATTAGTATAACCTTATTCTTACGTATATATTCGGTTACCAATCCTAGAGTTTCGCAGAACTCTTCGTGCGAGATCCGAGCTCGGAATGCGAGGTAGATAGCCTCGTATTGCGAGTTATAAACCTTTCCCAAAATGTATGTATACATATATTTATTCGTATGTACTGTTTACTGGAGAATGCGGACCTGCATACAGCTTGCATTTTAGGTCTTATAGACCACTCTCGCATTTTCTTTTAAACGTGGAATGAGGATTCACGACCCGTAAGTCCACACCAACCGTGAGTATATGATTGTATATAGGACGAAACCGGTTCGCCCTAAGTAAATAGTAGACCTTGGAGGAGATGGAATTTGGAGGTTTCGGGACCCGAGGGAAGACTTGAAGGCAGTGCATGATGACGTGGAAGGCTTTTTGGGACGCGATAACTTAGGTATCAATCAAAGAGCCGTGTCAAAAGATTGTACGAATTTCTTGTTGACTCACGATCATCTCGTTTACTTGCTGGAGGATAGGAGCCAAATTTTGCTAGCAAAGGGTTATTCTGAGTTCGTCAAATATACAATTAACTAATTACATTAACCTACTAAATCATTCTTTACATGTACCTTATAGCAGCAGGACCAAAAAGGAGTGGCGCCAAACAGACACATGAATCTACCAAAATCATTGTCAAATTTACTAACAAATTTGAGTTATATTTAATTACCTGTCCAAATAAACATGTATAATATCTTTTATCAGCGTTTAACTACGACTTTGTTAGGGTGCAGGGAATCAGGATAATTACAATAGGAAAGCTAGCTCATTCAAAGAAATCATTTAAGTCTAGGTTTGCAATGGAAGGACCAAGTAAATTTTGAAACTCAACGCCTCGATCAGAACCAAGAGGGTTACCACAAAAATGAAAGTAATTAAAATCCTATATCATAAATCAAAAAAATTACACAACGTTTGATGGAATTTAATTACAATATAAATACGGGTATATTTGCGTTCAAGATCGTAAATAACGTATTAATTAGTTAAGTACATATGTCTATAAAGATATATAGTACAAGAGAGCTTTAAGTAGCTTTCTGTAGATATCAAAGAAATAAAGGGTCCAATTTTCATGGAGGCTTATGTGTTGTAGGGGAGGAATTTTCCATCCCTGCGAACACATATGCAAAGCCTTAGAAAAAAATTTAAATATCGGCCATAGCCAAGAGAGAAGAAAATTTATATTGTTATAAACAAATAAAAATAAAAGAAAATGGAGAAAAGGAGAGAATATTACAAGTTTTAGCTTTTGATTTAGTTGGTTTTGTTCGGAATTTAGATTAAACATATGAGAAATTTGTCAATCACAACTTTAACAAAAAAGCAACACTGCCCGAAAGGAGTGGCACTTTCGCACTCCACATTGGGATATGTTGTGATGCTGAAGGGAGGGGTGGGGTGGGAGGAGTAGTGGAAGTTTTGGTAGAACCAGGCTATTCAGATCTAGTTACTAAACAAGCTTAAAGCCATTTCAAGTTATGTTTCGATTCTGAATGGTTGTCTTACACCAGAGCGATGCTAAGAGTACTATTCTACAACTTTATTTGTTTATGTCATACCGCCTTAGAGTTCCATATATCTGGAAACTGTAGAACTAAGCTAAATTATATGGAAGAGGAAGGTTAGGTAAACATAGCTAAAGCTATTTCAGCAGCTTTTTTTTATTTATTTATAAAAATTGAATATAATTACATTTAATACAATATAAGATATGGGTAGTCCCACAAAGCTGTGACAATCAGCTTGTCTGTAGGTTCTACCATTAATGTTATAACATAATACACATTAGCTTTAGTTTAAATATTAATTCCAAAATATTTTAAATATTTATATTCTGAATAGTAGTCGTTTCTCACTAGGGCTATATATAGAGATTACCTTCCACTCAATGCTTTTTGCGTACTTATGGATTTGAACCCGAAAATTTTAGTTTGAGAGCCAGTGACAAGGAAGATTTCAACTACAAGAAAACTAGAGACAGTCAGAGTCAATATTTTCCATATTTATCCACCCATTTTGCGATGAATTTGGATCTATTATGAAGGGTACAAAGTCGATTCACAAAAATACCAAGAGCTTTGAAATACCAGCAATATGGAGGTAGACTCGAGGAACTAATATTACCAACATTTATTTTAGTTTAGTAGTTCAAATATTGAAAAAGCCTTCTACATTTCTACTGAATCTCTTTTTACAATACTCAATGAACCTACAATAGACAAAGTGTATGTCAAATATTCAACACAACAAAATTTTAAAGAAAAATAGTCAACTAATTGGTATCTTAAAAATAACGAACAATTTAATATATAAGCAAGATATCAGAATTATAATGAAGCCCAAAATTCAACACCAAGCATATTCAAAATACCTTGCTCTACCTAGGAATAATTCATTTTAATAACCATCCTTTAAATCTAAAAATTATCCCCAAATATTTCAACCTAAATTGAAAATTTACCTATAACTACAATAAGTCCAAAAATGTAATTTTTTTAATCGGTTTAATTAATTGGTTTTCATTTACAAAATATTATTATTACTTAGATGATTTTATTATTTTTATCTAGAAATCTCTCACCAAACACATTCATTGCCTTCTCTCTTTATGGTGAGGCTTATGCCTGCTATATGTTTCTTCACAATAACGTGTAAAATGTAAATATAATGCTATTTAAAAAGAAAAACACATATATTATGATTTTTTTTTAATTTATCCGGACCTTATAGTTGCCATGATATTCAAGAAATCTTAACTACCACAAAAATCTAAATCTCCGTTGATATTCCAAAAATGAAAAATACATTTTGCATCCAATCCTGGAAAACGTTTCCTTGTAAATATAGTAGTAGAAGCCTAGAACAAATTCCACAAAATGTCATCAATGCTATTTATATATATTATGTATCAATTTACAGCTCGGTTGGATTCTTATTTGGAGAGAAGAAAGAATTGACTTATTATGATATAATATATGATCGTATCGGCAGAATGCTACCTGATCATTAACTAATAATATATGTATATGGCTGTGATTTTGTGGTTTTCAGTCTATGGGACCTACAGATTTTTACTATAGTCAATTGTCAATTAGATTTTAGAGTTCCCGGTTCATCGGTCTAGGAATACTTTTTTATTTTTCTAACTCATCTGATAACATCTCTACTTTTTTTCTTAACTCATCTGACAACATCTATACTTTTATTTTTCTAATTCATCTGGCAACATCTCTACGTTTATTTTTGTAACTCATCTGGCAACATCTCTATTTTTATTTTTCTAACTCATCTGACAACATTTCTCTACTTTTATTTTTCTAACTCATCTGACAACATCTCTACTTTTATTTACTTATTATTTTACAAACAAGAAAAAATTAAATACCTTTTAATTTTCACCACCAAAATATATGGAAGAGGAGCGTGAAAAATGCGAAACGATTTTCCAAGTAATAAATAATTTTTAATATAACATTAATTTTAAACTTTCCATGGAAGATAATAAAATGTCGACCGGACGAAATTGCCGACAAAGGAAATTATATCGAGCGCGGAGAGAATTTCTCTCTCAGGGACATGGCTGAAAGTTTCAAGGAATTCGTTAAAATTTCAGGATTTCCCGAAAATATCAATTATTAATGTCATAGCTGTAATTGGCCATTCTTTGAATCTTTTAAACAAATATGTCAAAGTCCCCATCGAAATTTTTTAAATTGTCACTCTCGCAGAATTATAATTGACACTGACAAAAAATTTCGTTTTGAAAAAAAATATCGAATACCGAAAACTTCTCGGATTTTAAACCGGTTTTTCAAAATTAAAAAACGTTTATTCTTATTTATCTAATTAAAATATGTTAACTTATACGAAGATGAAAGAAGATTTTGTAAAATGTATCTTAGGGCTGGTACGTACAAACCAACATACTCACTAATATATATACAAATATACATGTAAGGTTGATTATTATTTATAAATTTATAGAAAGCTCGAGAAATTAAATATATAAATTCTAGAGTTTTATATTTTAAGTATAGCCACTGAATAGAAAATACACACTAGAAATGCCTTCCTTCGACCGGACAGTTGCCGAGTTGGCATTGCGTTTGGGTCACAGCCAAGCGTTGTGCGTTCAATTCCTCGGCTGAAGTCCTCCATCAGGACGCGAGCAACATTTTCCCGATTGATATGGTGGTAATAGGAGATTTTCAAATATTGTCAGGTTATTCGTAACCCGAGAATGTTTGTCTTTCTTAAAAAACGAATGTAGGTTTGAATGGAAACCAATGTGGTCACTGATGTATTACCTCTTTTGGTTCTAGTCCATTTAGCACCCGCTCTGTCTCTCTCCGACTTACATGCCTGACATCGTATATCGCCATCCCATTTATTAAAATCAAAATTTCATAATGATGATGAAACACGCTTCTGTTATTTTTTTAATTTAAGCAAAGACTGGTCGAACTTTTGGATCTCAAAACAAGCCCACATCGCATGTCTTTTGTTCCTATTTATTCTCTGAGTATAACAGAGTAATTTCGGGTTAAATTTATTTTATTATTTTAATACTAGCTGAAGTCTTGACATTTCAAGTCTCCGGCGTTGCCCGGGATTCGAAGTTTTTTGAAATCAGATGTAAACCATATTAATTGTTTTTTCTCTTATTTCGAATACCACGTGTGCAAAATGTTATCAAGAAGTATCAAAATTCTGCTTTGAAAATGGGAAAAGGTGATGCGGGATGGTTTTCGAAATCTTATTATTATTATTATTATTACATTTATTACATACAAGATATACAAATATAAAAGGAAGCTTTGACTGTCCAACTAGGAAGTTTCCCGTTTTAGGACAGTCAAATTGGCAGGTTGCGTGTACATAATTCCAGGTAGGTACATGTAAAATATAAAATAAAATTAAAATATAACATATAAATGTAAGAAAGAAAAATAGAAAGAAAATATTTTTTTATGAAAATACAATTTAGCAGTAATAAAAAATAAAATAAAATCCAGATAGGTACATGTAAAATATAAAATAAAAATATAATATATCAATGTAAGAAAGAAAAATAAAAAAAATATATTTTTTAGGTAAATACAAAATACAAAATCGAAGAAATCAACTCAGACTACGTTTTTTAATAATTTTTCGGAATCTGTCCTACCTAAGTCTAATAACCATTTAGTAATTTTAGTACCGAAGGCTGATAATTCACATAGTTTAAATTGAGAGGGGATTTTGTTGTATATTTTTGGTCCCAGGTATGAGAAAACTTTTTGATAAGCCGCAGTATTGCTAGTTGGAATAGAAAGGTCGTTTCTGCTCTTACTTCTGGTTTGATGATTATGATCGACTGTTATCGTTTTGTTTTTATTTTTGTGGACGCAGATTGTTATTTTTTTTATGTAACACTGTCGAACATCAAGCACATTAAACTCCTTGAAGAGAGCGTCGCTCGAGTATCTGAAGGGTTTCTTCATAATGACGCGTAGAATGGATTTCTGTGCCTTCAGTAGCGGGTATAATATTGTTAATCCTGTTCCACCCCATCCAATGCAACCGTAGGTTATGACGGGGTTACAGAGCCCGTAGTATATTTTTTTAATGTCTTGAGTTTTTATAATTTCCCGCAATGCTATAAATATATAAATAAGCTTGCGCACTTTATTAGCTGTGTTTTCAATTTGTTGTTTCCACTTAAGATGGTTATCCACTATTATACCTAAATATTTAATAGATTTAACAGATTCATTATATACCTACACATTTGAGAGGACCCACCGCTATCCTGACGTAGTTACAAACGGTTACTCCTTCAAGATGCACTACAACAACTTTATTTTTTTAATTAAAAGAAATATTTTTAATTATAATAAATCTATATTTATGTAAAAACGACTCTACATACAGTATAAACAGTAATGAAGTTTAACAAACAAGAAAACAAACAATAAGTTTGAACAAAATCACACTAATAGTTGGAATAATATTATGATACAAAACAGAATTATCAATATTCTGATGGTCAAAAATCTCCTGTGCTGGAGCAAGGATGAGGACCTAACCGTCTTCTTAAGAGGAAGGGATTATCTTATGTAGACAGTGAACTTCCTCTTGTTTTAATAGGTCAAGTGTGCAAAATTCCATCAATCTCCGAATAAAACTGTAGATTTATAGTTCACATACAAACCAGTCACCAAACTACTCCGCCTGGAAAACTCTTCTTCATATATGTATATTTAAAGAAAGACACGGATGACAAGCTTACAAAAAAATGTTAGAAATTTGTTGTACAACTTTAGAGTGGATTTTGAAGTAAGGGGCGAAATAGGAGGGGTTTACTCCGTACAGGTGGAGAGTTACCAGCTGACCATCAATTTTTCCTCAAAGTGCAAAAACACGGTGTTATTTAAACGTCCGTCAAATTAGACTCCCAAAAACTTGTTAAATTCCTTTGAGCACTTCTTTTAGCGGAAGAAACCTTAATTGTATCAGTGCCAGTGGGGCGAAGTTTCCGGTCTGCGGATTTACCCGGAAGCCCGAAGCTTAGCGGGTAGAACAAAGTGGTTCACATTTATAATTCGTTGATTAAAGAGTCGAGCTTTGAACATTTTCTGTCTGCCCCCTTTACTGCCCTTACTACCCCCTGGTCCTTAGTTCCTGGTCCTTAGTACCGGGCCCTTACTGCCACTGGCCTAAATTGTGGGTAATTTGTACGGGCTTCAAGTGATCAAGGAGGGTTACTTAGAAACCGGAGAAGGGTTAGAAGATGATTGATAAGCACTAACTTGTATTTAAAATACATAAGTACAAAATATCGGCATAATTCATTTGTAATAATTTTAGCTCGACAAGTATTTAGCGAAACGACTGCGCACCCTTTTTCATACAAAACTTAATTCTGGATTTCATGCCAAAATACCCAATCCAAACTGAATATTTTTTTGATAAAAAGGTTTAGCAAATACCTATCACGCTATTTTATTTATTTGGATTTTAAATTATAAAATATGTTCTTGGCCATAGAATAATTCGATTTTTCGTGATTTTAAAGGTAACGTTGGCGTAATTTAGTGGAAAACTGGTGTATTTACATAACAAAGAGAACCCAAAAAAACTATTTATTTATCTGAGCTTTATTATGTTTTTTTCTATTTTTCGGCACTAAAGGATTGAACAAGCTTTTGGAACCGAATCTGCGACATTAAACAGTTGATAATAACCCCCTAGTTTACTGATTTTTTTTTCAAACAGGATTGCCCAATCTCTTTTTGTCATAACCTGTCATCCGATATAATACATTTTGTATTACAATATATTTACTGTTATTGTTCCATACCAATATCACAGTAAAATCTTTTGAATTTAAAGGCCGTCATGCAAATGGCTTTACGGAAAATTATTTGAAAGGGGTATACCATTATTTATTTAGTCATATGTTTATTTATGAATTACTTTGGTTTTTTTTACTTAAATTAATATTGTTACTACCTTACCCATCTTGTAAGATTTATGCATAATCCCCGGGGTAAATTTACCTCCCTACGTTCCAGCCGAAAACGGTATTATTCCCAACCCTAGCTCCTTTATGATATTATTTTAAGTTCTTACATACATAGAGGGCGGTAACTTAAGGTAAATGTTTGTATTTCAGCTTTTAGTGCGATAAGTTGGAAATATAGGAAGCTCACGGCTTTAACAGATTTTCTCGAAACTTGAAACTTTAGTATCGCTTATTTCCCAAAGTGGAAGGGAGACAGCATGTTATTTTAGAGCTGAGCAGCCTTGCATTTTTAACGGGCCCAGCTCTTCAAGAAAATAAACACGCGACCTAACCAGGCGATATTTTATGCATCAGACACTAAAGCAGGTAGGGTGCTTAAATTTCGCTGTGTTCAACTGAAATAACGTTTAAACCGCGTCTTAAAGAGAGCGGTTAAGCGGCATTTTTCATACAAAACTTAAATTTGGATTTGAGACCAAAATACCCAACCAAACAGAATAATATTTTTTTATCACAGGATGTAGCAAATACCTAGTACGGATATGTGCTACTTTATTTATTTGAGGGTCAAATTATAAAATATGTGCAGTTAAGGAAGTCTAGTTTTCAAGATTATTCATTTTATTTTATTTGGTTTTACACGCAGCCGAGCTTTTACATGGATTTTAAAAACAGAATATACCTATCAAACTAGTGAGCTATCAAAAATTAAAGCATGATATAACAGTAAACTGATAAACTGAATCTAAAACACGTAATAGTAACATAGAAACTAGAACAATACTGCATATAAGACAAATCACTAAAACTGCATTACCAACGCTACTCTAATTTGTAGGATTCAACAAAGTGCTGGTATAGATTGCGCTTAGTTCTAGAAGTGGAGTCAATAAACATCAATACTACCCCCAAACTTGTTGCCCAGATCATGCATCCTATTGGTTAGTGAGTGTGTCTGATAGTTGCTTGTGTATGTATTCCAGAAGAATGTTATATTTTTTGTTGTGTTCCTAGTCGGTACATGGAATTTCCTAGTGGCAACGACGGCAGGACTGTAAATTAAGTTGTTAATGACACTGTGTACCACAGCCAAGTCTGGCATAATTCTCCTGTCAGACAGTGCTATTAAATGCAATTGATTCATCAAACCGACATAATTAATGTATTCAATTTGAATTCTAAGCTTAAATTTACGTGCCTAAGAAATTTGTGCTGAACTCTTCCTACATTGTTAGAGTGAACATACAAAAACCAAATAGGTGAAGTATATTCCACTTGACTTTTGACTAATGAAATATAGAGGGGTCAATATAAAGGAGACAATCAAGACTGGTTGAGGGGCCCCTTCTGACCTCTCCAACAGGACTCACTCGGAACTTCGCCTTTCACCGCGGTGGGACGAAAGGATTCATACGTCCGTTCATTCCGGTTCATACCCAACTATAATAGTACACAACTGCTCACCCTGTACAAATCGCAAGTGCGCCCTACTGTCGAATTTGGCAGCCATCTCTGGTCTGGAGCCCCAAAATACCTGAAAAAAACCCTTGACTCTGTGCAGAAACGGGCGGTCCGTTTGATAGATTCCCCAATCTTAACAAACGGACTGCAATCTTTAGAGCACAGGCGTCAGGTAGGTATGCTGTCCTTGTTCTATCGGTATTACAATGGAAGATGCTCTGAGGAACTAGCGTCATTGATCCCTTCGGCACCGGTGCGTAGTCGGGATACACGCCAAACGCGCGCCCAACATTTGTACACAGTTGACACTTGTCACATGAGAACGGGTCGCTTCTACGATTCGTTCTTAAGTTCAACAGCTCGGCTGTGGAACGAACTGCCGGCCTCTGTGTTTCCTCCCTCCTACAACATGGGACTCTTCAAGACCCATGTTCACTCCTTCCTCTCCACAAAAAGACCCTCCACACAGCATCCCCAAAGATGACATAGGCCCTGAGGGAAATTATTTTCTTCAGGGCCTCCTGTGTGGAGTAAATATAAAAAAAAAAAAAAAAAAAAAAAAAAAAAATACCCCCAGATTCCTACCCACTCCTCATACATTTCTCCTTTACAGCACTTCCTCCCCTTCATTTCCTAGAAAGATCCTCCTCATAGCATCCCCAAAAATGACACAAGCCATGAGAGGAATTATTTGCCTCAGGAACTCCTGTTTGGGAGCTAAGGTAAAAAAGCCTGTGAGCATTTTTTGGATTAAACTATCCAATGTTTAACAATGAGTTATTAGACGCAGGCACGGAATTGTAAAATACAGACAAATATTTATAAAACAATACATTTATGGTGAGAGCTTAACCGAAATTATACCTGCATATCAGGTTATGGAAAAATAGAAAATTTATTACCAAATAAATATGGGTTTTCTACAACATGCTGGTTTACTAAAAATATATACGTATAAATTGTTGGGAATAATTACAATAATATTACATACTAGCGCATCCGATTCGTTAAAAATCACAGGATATTATAATTCTAGGAGTTGTGAATGTAAAAGTGATCTTTTAAATATTACCTCACAATCATTGCCTCTCAAAATCAAATACATATTGTCAATTTAATTTTAATAATGATTATATTTTTATCTTGATAAATTAGAGAGAGAGACAGTCAGAAATTTACATTTGCGTGCACGTTGTTTGTAATAAACTTCACGAAACCTGTCAATAATTTAATAACCAAAAGAATTTCACATTTGACGTGCTTAATTATTAATTTATCAATTAAAATATCATCATTTTATGTTAGTAGGTACGTACTTACTTTATCGCTTGTCTGAATTCTTCAAACAATTCTTTTGAAAATAACATTTAAATTCAAAGCAAATTTAAGTTAATTGTATCAGATTTCACACAGGAATAACTAACGCATATCACAGACAACCGAAATCAGTATTTTTGATTATTGGTTTATAGTTATTTTATAATGATCTAAGTTATCTAACATATCTGTATTACATACGAGCTATGGCTTACGGACTACGACGTAGCGATTCGCTTTTCTCCGTGGGACAGGCGCATTTAACGAGCACACCAAAACCTTGAATAATGAACTACGTCATGTCTTCCTGGCCATTCTTGGTGCAGCCTCCCTCCCTCCATTAACCCTTGTCGCGCCGATAGGGTGGTGGGCCCTTAGAAATTACTTTTTTTAACTTTCTGGACTCAAACGTTTTGAAGCGGGAGAGATCTCAATCAATTTATTTTAAAAAATGCATTATGGATACCGTCTCGACAATCAACTATTATAAAGATGGTAGAATACGTTTGTGAAGTGCTATGGGGAAAATTAAAATCTATATCCATGCCTAAAATGACAACAGAAAAATGGAATGGAGTTGAAGTAGGTTTTATTATAATGAAATGTATCTAGTAAAATCCGATAATTTCTTATGGAATTATAATGAGATTGGCACACAGTTAGTTCAATGTAGAACATCGTCATATTTTCAATTGAACTGAAGCTACTTATATATTGAATATTTATATAGTATATAGAAATCTTGGATATAACCAACAGAACATATAATATATCACACATAGGCATCAAACAAACAAATAAAATAATATTATTGAAGAAGAAGATAATACTAATAAATCTAAACAAAACGTAAAGCAGAACAAGACACAGAAAATAAAAATATATAACGGTCACAACTAGGAATCCAATCCAGGATCTCTCTTACCGGGACAGTAGTATTATCTCATCTCTTATATTGATGGGAATAACCCTCAAAAGTTAAATAAACATTGTTCCAATAAAATTCAAACAAAATAATATTTAAAGCCCTTATCTTGCTTAAGCCAAACCGTGGCAAAAATCAATCTGGTTACATTACTGCAAGACAAGAGGGTTAATTTTCTCCGTTTATAAATAAACTAATAGATTCTACTTTTTCATCTTATGTTCACCATTACTTTGCACGGGAATGAAAACGGGTCGTTTTAATGACTCGTTCTCTTGCTTATAAGCTTGGCCGTGAAATTATTTGTCTACTTTCGGGTATCCTTTATTCTTCAAGTTAACTCTTTCCTCTTCTAGGAAAGCTTTCCCACAAATCTCACTCACTGTAAACGAGTTTTATTGTGACAGGCAAACGGATAAAATTCTGCTTTACAATGAGGTGAAGAATATTTTACAAGTAGAATATTTTATAAATACAAGTTTATGTTGATGTTCGACTTTAAGGGTAGTACGCCCTACTGCGAAACCTCCTTCTTGTGTCAACGTTTTGGATATCTTCGCAGTATCTTTTCCTGATAATGGACATTTCTACACTGCACTCCTAAATACATCTAACCCTGATAATCGATACAAAGGTGACTGCAAAGCTTTTTTACCCCAAACTTTAAATAACGTAATATAATTTTTGTTTAAACTCAACATAATCAATTTTTCCTATACCATTTATGAATACGTGAAACTACTCATAAGTAAATCAGTAAATGTTGAAATATAAATCATCACTTATTTTTGAATGTTCGACGTAAACAGGGTTAAACTATCCTAAACGGCGTTGCCCGTGACAACGCCTACTCCTCCCCTCCCTGTCCGAGTTTAATAATTCAGCCGCCAGCCACCAGCGGAGAGGGGAAAGGGGCTGGACCTGCAACTCTGTGAGCCGTAGGCCGCGAGCCGAGCCGCGACTGGGGACTGCGGGCAGCGGGTTGGGGGTTTCGAGGTGCAGACGACACAACCGCATGCTGCGGCAGATTTATAGGCAGGGCGCTAAAAACTCCTGGTGCGAATCGCGCTTTAAATCGTATTAATGCAATGTTTGTTCAACACTTGCATCTACGAGTTACGTGAACGTGTTTTTCTATTTATTTTTAATTATGTTACCAATCGTTTTGTGCGAGTTAGCATTGTGAATAAATACGGCGTAGTGATATTTTTTATTGATAGATCTTATTATAAATCTAAATTTAAGACTAAAAACGGAGAGTGAGTGTTCTGGCCTGATTATATTTGCAAAACTTTTTCTGTTTGATATTCCTATGGAAATGCAACAATTTTCAGCTTCATCGTAAGTTTAATGATTAGTTATATAGTTTGCTGTATTAAATTATAGGACCCCCGTTAGACGCTGGTGCTATATTTCAATGGGCACTCGTTCTACGCTGGAAGCCAGGGCAACACGATGGCAGGGCAAAATAAGACGAGAAGCAGGTTTTTGTGTCAGCAGACCTAAGTCAATTCATGGCTAGCTCAAGGCACGATATTGAATCGTCTCCGGCCGGGGAACAGCTATCTTGTTCTGTTACTTCATTTAGGACGGGAATCATTAATGACAACAGAGTGATATTTCTTCTTCTCTTCTTCTTCAATGGCGCCACAGCCCATTTCGAGCCTTGGCCTCCTTTAACATGAGCTTCCACCGCCCTCTGTCCTCGGCCGTCGTCTTCCAATCCAGAGTGATATTTAACAAGTGTATATTATGGCAGGGCTTCGTACATCAACACAAAGGAGATTTAAACAGATCATTTCAAATTAATACGTATGGGTACAGGGTTTACATCACGGGTACATGGTTTACATCACGCGTACATGGATTCTGTACCTAATCTCTCTCTCTCTTTTGGTGAATTTATAAACGGAACACGGCACTGAATCGTTATCGAAGCACATGAAAAAGGATTAAATGGTCCAGCTTACGTGAATTTCGGACGTTGGAAGTGCGTGAAGCCGCGCCCATTTTCGGCCACGCGTCGCGAGCACATCGGGACCTGACTCAGCATATTTAGATCTCTAGTCAGATTCGCTGTAAAATCCATTCAGGAGTACACCCTTCAATCCTTGTTGAAAAATATTAGTTATAGTAGATATAACTAGATTTTAGTTTAGACATTTTTTTTTTAATTATTTTAACTTCCGCGCAACCCCCGAGGTGAGCGCCATGCACGTGTTGTAACTTGGATCGCTGAAACACAAAAAGGCTGTTGAACGGTTGCCCGCCGTGCATCTCGCGTGCCGCTTTAATTTCGATAGCGGCCTCAAGACGCCGATGGCGTGGGGCAGCACTATCTTGTTATGATTTAAAATGTTTTCGTAACAAGTTATAAGTTATAGAGTTTTAAAATTAATTTTATAACTGCTCCCAACCGTCTGAAGCCAGTGAGACTACGTCGTCCCCAATCGGGGTATGTTGGGGTATGTTGTGATATGTTGATGATTAGGGTATGTTGTGAGATTGAGGAGGTGAATTACCTGGCTATTCAGATCTAATCACCAAATACGGCCAGAGCCATTTCAAGACACGTTTCAGTCCTGAATGGTTGTCTTACACCAGAGCTTCTGAACATATCTTCCATTTTGGTACGTGCCGTAAATATACTATGTATTATTTTCAATGAGTAAAATGTAAAATAACACAAATTTTTAAAATAAAAATTTACTTGCGCACGCCTGAATTGCTAGTCGAGAGCCATCTCCCTCGATCACGGAGACTTTTGTGTCGAATATGGGTAGAAAATAGTAGCAAATCATGAAGCTTCGCTGGAAACTCTCAAAATAAATTCTGATATAGACAACAAATTATTAATACAAACGTTTATTAAAGGGTACACTTTTATGCTTAGATTTTAATTTTGTTCCTCAAGTTCCTCACATAGTTGCTAAAAAATATTCCTACAGTGCACCTTACATAGTTGATAAAAATAAAATTACATAATATACAGTTTATACATAGCAATAATGTAATGTAAGAAAGTATTTTATTTTTATTTTATTTGGAAAACCAACAGTTATAATTATTACAAGGTATGGTGTAGTAAGTGTTAATTATTTAACCAATAATAGGTTTTCACTTAGGTATTTTAATTATTTAGTGAATATATATAACATTTATGTAAGAAAAAAAGTTACATTAGCCTATAGGGATGGGATGGCGGAAGGGAGGGGTATGGGATGGATCTAGTTTGTGTAATGTGTAGCATGTAAGTATGTGTATTAATAAAAAATAATAATTATAGTATAATTATTTATTGATTTTAGGTTTGAAATTGTGGGGTGCTGAGTTAAATAAGTCTAATTCACCGTGTGATGTATTAAAATTGTATGAAGCACGGTGAATAAAAGCATTTTGTTTTGAGTTAGTGTTACATTGAGGGATGTTTAATGTGTGATTTTGTCTGGTTTGTGTGATGGGTACTCTTAATTGAATTCTTTCTAGTAATTCAAGAAATTATAATTTACAACCATTTTTTATAACCCTTGTGTACAAAATTGTAGACATTTCAGTGTACCGAATATAAAAGCTCAATGGGCGTATAAATAAGAGGAGAACAAATTAATTAACAGTGGACAAAATAACCGTTATACCTTTAAAACTGTTAGCCAATGTACCAACAATGTAACAACATCAATTACATTGTTTTTAACGCTTTGCTAGTTTGAATTTCAATTTCCATCTGATTGGGCACTCCATCGAACTGTGCTCTGAATTTACTATTCACCTTAAATTACTCTCAGACCTTGACAATATATGCAAGGAGGCCCTTCTAGGGTACTAAAAAGATATTTATTTAGTTAATTGATTTTAAATAGTCTCAGTGCGACTGTTATTCTTGGAGTTTTAAAGAGATTACACGTGTAGAACTGCGAATCCAATAATTGTGATGAATCTTCATTCATTTGTATTCAAAACAATGTTCTTTTTTTATAAAATCAAAAAAAATAACATGTTTGCACATCAAATTTAAGAAAAGTAGACACATGGATGCTACACATATTTTTGCATAATTTAAGATGAAAAGTATGATAGTTCGAGATACGTCGCATAGCGCATAGAAGCTTCTAGTGATAGTGGCTCATAGAGTTATCCAAGAGATTTCTAGATTTTAGGTTTTCCCCTTCATGGTCAAAACCGAAGTGGGCAAGCAGATAGGTTTCTAGCGACGGAGAGATTTCCATACATAATTTAAAGGACATTAGCCTCCAGGCCTACTCTTTCCCAATTATAAGAGTTTCTAGTATAAATAAAAATTATTTTGCCATGTAGAAGGCGTTATTGTTTCAAAAGAAACCATTCACAAGAAACTGGCGCAGCCGGTGGGAAGTAAAGAAGACCCCAGTCTTAGCTAAAAATATTATATGGTCACATTCTTATGTAATTTTTACTATAATAGGTTGATATACCTATACATGTACATGATAGGTCTCGTATATCAGAATGTGAACATTCAAATTTTCATCCGTTTTTTTTTAAACTTATGACCGCTGGATTGGTGCCCAGGGTGCACTCGGTATTTTATGGCAAAGAATGGCTAAGTCGTGGTACATTTTAGACCACTAATCTGTTTTCTTTTGGAAGAGTAAAAGTTGCGCAATAATAATAATATGGTTTTTGTGCTTTTATCGGGCTAAAGATTTGATATTGTTGAAATTTTATTTCAAAATAATATTTTTTTGGTGAAAAAAGTGTCACGTTAATGTTTCCATCGTCGATCTTAGATATCGCCCTGAACTTTCGACATTTGCACACGTATCCACGCAGTTAGGGTGCTTGCTAAGATTGTTACTTATTCAATCAGTGAACCAGCAAGTTGCAAAGCATCCATTGGTTTAAACTGTTTCTCGGTCTTATTGGACTTGCATCTCCTAATACCTAGCAGCCTGAAAGCAAGACGTGGTTTTATGAATAATTAACATGGCGGCATGTACCTAATAATGACACATTTAAAATACTCCAATTCTTTAAATTTTAAAATAATTTCGACTATGCCCAATTTTAGTCGATTGCTCACTAGAGGAAGGCGCACCTAGTGCACAATATATCTATGGATCATTCCGAATCAACTAACACCCATCGGCACTTAGTTCAGCACAATTAAAATGTTAATTGTACGGTCAAAAGGCTTCCTTTACTGCTGAAAATGCTATAACTTTCCGATTTCTGTGTTCCTGATAGCTTCGCGCATTCGAAATGCTAAAAAAAATTATTTTGAGGATTTTGCTTTGATACTTTTTGTCAGGTTTACTGACAATACAATTCCTAAATAGAAAGTCATAACTTTGAATTCAATTTGTTAATTTCTAAACAGCCTAGTGGTTTCTAAAATCGCATACATTTTCAAACAACGCATAAGATTCTAAACTCCCCGGAGTCCGTTTTGCATATGGCATTCTCAATTCTGGAACTGTTGCAAGGCCAAACGTATTGAGGAGGAGTCAATTCAGATACTGCCACTTCACCAATACAGGGAACGGCTATATACACGGTGTCCGGGGGTAAAGTGCACTAACTTCGGAGGTTGATTTTAAAAGATTTTAGAAGTAGAAAAGTTGAATACCTTTTTTTAGAAATTCCAACGTTTCAAGGTAGTTTTTAGATTAAAAAGTTGAATTTTTATAATACTCGTAAATATTCTTCTATTGAAAAATGTTTTATTATGGGAAAAAAATTGGAATTTAGAAAAGAGTTATTCATCTTTTTACTTCTATCGTCATGTAGAATCACCTCCCGAAGTTAGTACACATTACCCCCGGACAGTAACCGGTAAATGATATTTTTGTCCCAAAGCAACCAAATCTTTAAATCAACAAAATCTTTAAATCCTTTTTAGAGGGTACATAATATACATGGGAATATACTGGATTGAAACAGGTAAAGATTTTTGTTTCGAACTGCTGCTGTGCGGAACAGTTGCCCCCTATAATAAGAAGCAAAATGACATAAAATATATCGGTTGACACTAAATCCAGTTAAACCATCTCTACCTTCATGTCCACATATTTTAGTTGAGGCATCGGTAACAAGTTAGACACATCTTGTTTTGCTTTTACAGAATTGTGTAAAAATCCCGTTTTTATCGAACAAATGCGTGACCATAAAACATTGAAATATGAACGATGTTTTAACTTACCCAACTTTATAAGTAATATAGAACTTTAAGTAATATTAAAAATATATTAAAATTGTTTAATTTATAAAATTTCTATAAATTTTGAGTACGATGCGCGACCGGAAGATGTCAAAAGATATATTTTATATTTATCACATCTTTACTTCTTTCTACTTACTCTTTTACACATCCTTGTATATTTTGTGATAATCTCAATCAGAAAACCCTCTTAAAACATTAATATTCACTTACTCTCACGTAATATAATACAATATGTACACAGCAGCTACGGTTAGTGTACTTGGCGCCAGTTAGACGACTTTACATAGAATATTGGTGGCTGTGGGAGGTGGTCCCGAGGTGGTTTCAATATTCAGCAATCGGGGGATGTTTTCTTAGGGCGGCCCGCCCCCGCCCCGGCCCTAATGGCAGGGCGGTATACCGCCCAAGACTTGGAATATAATTATCTTTGTATAAATTAATCAGTGAACCGCTAATGCGCGGGGGATGTTTTCCCCGCGTGGTATAAATAATTCTGATGTTGTGTTGTTGAGCTTTTTCTGGGATATTTGATTTATCTTTAAAGCCATGCTTTTATTATGTGTTTGCTGAAAAATATTATTTTATTATAATATGCGGGGAGACATCAAACTGTTACTGGAAGTAAAGGAAGAGGAGAGATGAAAGTACTGACTGGAATATAAATGGATTCTCTGTAGCATAGTTTTACGCTCCAACCATTTTAGTGATGATTAATGCACAAATAAAATACATGCCAGTTCATTTTAGTGATGAGTAATGCACAAATAAAATACATGCAAGTTCATTTTAGTGATGGGTAATGCACAAATAAAATACATGCCAGTTCATTTTAGTGATGGGTAATGCACAAATAAAATACATGCCAGTTCATTTTAGTGATGGGTAATGCACAAATAAAATACATGCCAGTTCATTTTAGTGATGAGTAATGCACAAATAAAATACATACAAGTTCATTTTAGTGATGGGTAATGCACAAATAAAATACATGCCAGTTCATTTTAGTGATGGGTAATGCACAAATAAAATACATGCCAGTTCTTTTCGGCTGTTTTCTGACTTCAAAGTTTAATTTCATAAATTATTTATTAGATTTAATGAAGCAAAGCGCCCCTGAGGTGATATCACACAAAAGCGGCGCTATACAAATTGTCCAGTAAATAATGAATATATATATATAACTTGCTGAAGTGTTCCCGGAATTGCAGAGTTTTACTAAATCAGATGTAAACAGTAATTTTTCTCTTATTTTGAACGATAATTGTGCAAAATTTCACTTACTTTTTTGAATTCATCTATTTTCGAAATCTCGAAGTCAAAGTCCAGTGTACAAAATTTCACCAAATTCTTAATAAAACTATAGATTCTACCACTCCGATATCATGCTTTAATAAGTTTTGAAAACCAATAAATAACATACACCAAATGAATACTTTTAGAAATTTTTCTTATCACGAAATTAAAATTGCTTAATTAGGCTTAAACTAACTAGCTAACTAACCATCACGCCGTTTCCCCGCAGGGGTAGGCAGAGAGGACGGACCGCCAAACGACTTGGTCTTGGCACACACTCCTTGCCTCATTCACATTCATACATCGTCTCATACATACTCTTCTATTGTTCTGACTCTTGACATGGCCCGACTCAAGTATCTGATTCACTTGGTCGTGCCATGTCTTCCTCGGGCGTCCCCGACTTCTGCTACCATTCACATTTGCATCGTATATTCTCCTTACACTCCTTTCTTCGCTCATTCGCTCTACATGCCCAAACCATCTAAGCGTCCCTTTCTTGATCTTACTCATTACGCCTACATCAGCCTTGCACTCTTTGCGGATATCCACATTCCTCACACGATCATACATGGTTTTACCACACATACGCCACAGGGATCTCATTTCAACAGCATTCAATCTACTTTCATCCTTTCTTTGCCAGTTCCATGCCTCACTTCCATACATCAGGGTAGGTACCAGAACTCCATTGTGGACTGCTAACTTCGCTTCTTTGGACAATTTTTTGTTAGCGCCAACTGCGTTCAGTCCTCCATTGATGGAGTTACCTGCATTTACTCTTCTTTCAATATCTCTGTCAGCCTTCCCATCTCTCGTAGGCTTTATGCAATAAATTCTAATACACCATCATTATTATAAAGAGTTTTGGTAACTTTTGGTAAAATCTGTCAAAACTTAACTTAACTTAACTTTACTAAAAATAGAATATTAAAATTTGCACACATAGTGCAAAAAGTTTTTTATACTTGACTAATTGAAATTTTTACTAATGGAAGAGAGGAGACATCATTCCACAGCTTAGGTGTCGTACACAAGTTACAAAAACTAGAGTCGTATAAGCGACCCATTATCATTTAAAAAATTTCAACATTGGGCGTGCGTTTATCATATTTCCCGGCTGTTTACCTATAAATATCAATTGAAGAGATCAATGACACAAATTCCTTGAAGCACCTTCCATTGCGATATCGGTAGAACTATACAGCATTCCCACCTGACGCCTGTGCTCCAAATACTACAATCTATTAAGACAGGACTAACTATGGATATGAGCTTTCAACTCTAAATTAATTATACTTTTATGTATTTACTAAAATTAAAATAGATTCACTTCATGTGGTCTAATATAATCATTTGTACATTTTGATTAACACTTTTCTTTTTACATACATAATTTTTACTGTTCTTTAAATAAACTTACTCTAGATACATTTTTAATTTACTTGGAACTGAGCTACACATTTGGATACCTTTGTACGGTTCCATGATAACTCAACACAGTGACAATTCAACACACTTTTAAAAAGTTATATAAAGTCATTAGAAACGATGAAAAACTTTTTTTTAACCTCACCTAACCTAACCTAACCTACATAACCCAGTTAATAAAGTTTTTGTTTCATCACTTTCCATGACTTTATATAACTTTTTAAAGATGTGATGAATTATCCGGTTACCCTTTATACAGTGAGCAATTCTGTGTTTTTGTTCAATATTTTAGTCCAATGTTTTCTTTCTGTCTTGTATGGTGACAGTGTACGTCTTTATTTATTTATTTCTATACATACATTACAGTGTCTACCAAATATTTACGTTTGTATATAATACATAAATTTAGAACTGTTGTTAGTATGGTGTTTTTTTTTTTATGCTGGGTCTGAGGTAGGTTTGAGTAGGTGACACTGTGGTGGGTAATGTTATATGTTTCGTGAACACCTCACTGGGAGAACCTGTGCTGAGGTGTTTACGTGGTTATGATTAAATGGTACATGTATTTATGTGTATTGGTTAAATTTTCTTGTATAAATGTAAGCTGGGATTTAAATTTTTTTTTTTTTAATGGTTATTGTACATTGTTACTTAAAGAAAAGGGAAAAAAATATTTATTTATTTGCACATATATACATACACCCATGTATAACATACATACATAATACACAATATGAATGCATACACACATATAAGTAAACACATGTATACATACATACATACACATTCATCCATGATTATGTTTGGTTTGGTGTTATAATGTTTTGTATAAAATGGATATCTTGTTTTTTGATCCAGGCTGTGATCAGTTTTTTGTGAATGTTTGTGTATGTATTTCCCATTAATAGTAGTTTCAGAGTGGTGGGCATACAATTAAAAAGTTTTGTAGCGTAATACTGGAAGTGTCTTTGTCCGTGTGTGGTGTATGTTATCGGTATGTTCAGGGTATTGTTTGTTGTCGACCTTGTTTTTATTGTTGTTTGAGGTGGCATTGGAATGTGTAGTTTCTGTTGGAGGAAATTTAGTAGTGCAGATTTGGCATAAAGTTGTCTTATTGACATGACGTCTAATGTTTTGAAAATTTCGCTTGAGTTGTTTGGAATGGTACTTGCAAGATGATTTTAATTATTGCCTTTTGAATTTTTTGTATTGGGTCGATTGCAGTGAAGCGCCCCTGAGGTGATAACTCACAAAAGCGGCGCTATAAAAATTGTCCAATATTTATTTATTTATTTGTAGCGCTTCCCCAAGCCAGTATGTCATATGTAACAATCGATTGACAGAGTGCGAAATATTAAAAAATTATTGTAATGTAGTTTGTAAGAAACGTACTGTAAAGTGTACTTCTCTAAAGTAAGAAGGTTGCGTGTGATAATTTGGAAGGCGGGTTTGGGTACCGCCGCCCCGGAAACCATTTATTGGATAACCTCTGCCATAGTTCACCCCAAGTGGTTCGCTACATTTGGTGATTTAGCAGGGGTGTCTGGGTTCATCGGGTGAGGGGTGTTCAGGAACTGCGTCACTCTTGGACATTGATCCCTAGACACCTATCCCTAGATGCCTTTCATTAAAAAAAGCCTCCACACAGCATCCCAAATGTTGACTTAAGTTGTGAGGGAAATTATTTTCCTCAGGGCCTCCCCTGAAATAAAAAGAAAAAAAGTTGGTAGTCAATTCTTAAAATTTTGTGCTTAGATAAAAATTCAAACGTTGTAGAAAAATCTTTGTTTAAAACTCATTATATCGAATTCCTTAAGCATTTTCTATGTTGATTCATATTTATTACATTCCAAAATTTGTCACATTGCTCTATTAGATAGAAGCATTGATTTTTTATACTTAGTCAATGGATAGAAGTTAAAGACTATATCAATATGGACTTTCGTGTTTCATCTCTAGACTATTCTTCTTCTTTCGTATTGTGGGGGGTCAGAGGGGAACATGTAGAGAGCGAGATGTTCCCTCAATATTCAGGGATCTCAATATTTTTAAATGTTCCCGATATTTAGTAATTCCCTTGGCCGGGAGACCTGTCGGTCCTCGGCCCCTTATGTTGCGGCATAATTGTTTTAATAGACGGAGGCCCACTTAAATTGGGTGTCGCATCACTCACTTCCCATCTCTATACTATTTTATGTCTGAAATATTTTTTCCAGGCATATCAAGACGATTTTTCAGACCTGGTCACGAAGCTAACGACTGCTATAGTTTCAATAGTGGACAGCGGAAACAACCTTCCACTTTAATTATTTCAATGTGAACTTTCATCTCCAGATTTCTCTTTCATAAGTACTCACCCCCTGTTCCTTGCGTTCTTAAAGTCAAAGGCTTCTCACAGCCATCTATCTTCAAAGCTCTACCTGAATACAAAACCAACAAGTCTAAATATAATGTTGGTTTCAAATGAATACCATTCAGGATAAATATGCAACATTAAGGTTTTTAAAATTGGTTTTGTATCAATGGCGGTAAGTTTTATATAATACTAGAGCAGACTCGTGAAACATCAAAAGATAGTCATAGATGCGTTATTGCATACTAATATCTTGATGAAACGTTTTCCACGAGTAGCAGTACGCGGGGACTAGACGCCGCTCTCTTAAATTAATTAAATTTATTACGACTGGATTTCTTCAGGCGTGTAATCGAAGAATTCTCAGAACGTTAGGAGTCAATCGTAAACAATACAGGAATAAATTTGTTTGTTTGTTTAACAAAATGCGAAGCTAGAAGTCCACAATGGAGTGCTGATACTAACCCTGAACTGGCAGAGAAAGGATGAAAGTAGACGGAATGCTGTTGAAGTGAGATCCCTAAGGCAAACTTGTGGTATATGGCCGTGTGAAAGCGTGGAGATCTGGTAAAATGCAAATCTGATGTAAGCGTAATGAGTAAAATTAAGAAAGGGGCTCTTATATTGGGCAAGTAGGAGGAATGAACGAATAAAAGAGTGTAAAAAGAATATTATGTGATGCGAACGTGAATGGCACTTAAGGCGATGCACTACGTCGTGTAATATTTTAAATTGAGCCGCTATCAATAAAAACCCTTACGTAGATGGCGATAATGTTTAAATTCCCGCTTAACACCATCCGCCTGTTTTGATTTATGCAAGAAAAAAACATGGCCAAAAAGTGCCTTTTATTTTATTTTGTGGATGTTCAGGCATAAATATTTAATTTTTTTTCGATCATTTTATAAATCACTTAATTTGCCACATTATACAATAAAATCATAACCGAAAATGGGTTTGTAAGTAGGAGATTTTGAACTTTAAACAGGTTTTCATAGGCCTTTACATTATTTTTTTCTGGGCTTATAAAAAGACTTATCTAAAAAATACTCGATTATTTCAAAGGCCAAGATGTATTCTACTCGCAATATTTAATTAAAGCATCTGAAACATTTCTAGGCGACCAAATTTTCAATCCAAAAACACATGATTTTGCATTACTACTTATGGCATCGCCTTAAAATTAAGTAGAGGAAATCATGGCTCAGTCAAGTAAACCAATTACTTGAGTCAGCTTATGTAAAGAGTTAGAGTAACAGAAGTGAATGTATTACACGATGTATCTGTGTGATTGAAGGAAGGAATGTGTGCTAAGTCGGAGTTGTTTGGCGGTCCGTCCTCTCTTCCTACCCCTGCCAAAAACGGCGTGATGGTTAATTAGTTATATAGCCAAAAAACAAACAATTCAACAAATATTTATTTATCATCCGAATAATACAATTTTGTTCTGAGAAATAAAGTAACTCACAACTACTAAGATGTTTTACGTAGAAACATGAATCTTTGCTAACACTAATCCTTAGATACGGTTTATCAGTACTCCGTTAAAATACCGTTCACTGCACAGTTACAAGACTAAACCTCCCGAATCCAAAATGAATGTCGCCGCAAGCCAAGCAGGTACTCACAGCAGTACTGGGCCGGGCAGAGTTGCTGCACTGCCCAGTCTGGTATGGTTGCAATACTTTATAACACTTAGCACGTGTATACATTCTAATCTGCACTGGCCACTCTAAATAGCGTACAGGAGAAAGTCCATTAGCTGCAAAAGCTAGCTACCCCTATTTTCAGGGCAGTTAAAAAATGAGTCAATTAATAATGGCTTTCTTTCATAACTTCAAACTCTAAATAATTTTCAAATATTTACTAAATTAATAACTTTATTCACCTTATTTATTTTTGAACGGCTTTTTAACCCTGCTACGGGCTTCAATTACTGTTTAACCATAGTGGTAGATACTCTCAGTATCGCCCTTGTGTACGACTACCATTCAGAATCGAAACGATAATCGAAATGGTCAGATTTGAAATTCCAGGTAATTCTCCGCCCTCTTTTTCATTTTCTTCTTCCCCCCATTCCCTTCAGCCTCAAAACATATTTCAATTTTGGATGCCATATAGTCACACTAACTAATTTACTTACACTTTATTTTTGTCCATTTCTAACCTCTCCTTTCCCTGCATAACATTAAAAAATACACAGTTATATAATATTTTGAATCCTTTGTGGCGCCCAATGGAACTTTTATTTTGGTTCCAAAAATACTTCGTTTACTGCAAAGTCTTTCTACTTCGCATTCTTTTTTATATTTCAAATGTCAAATCTGAAATATGGCCTGAAAATTTAACCTTCTGGGTGTGAATATCTCTTGCCCGTAGGCCAAATCAAATAGAACTGTTACGGGGTATATATGACAGAACAACTGTACAGCGAGGTAGAAATGTACACACGGCGACTTCACAGTGAGTAAACCTGCCCCTGGGGGATTAGTCTGGTCTGTTTGGGATCTATTTGACAAGTCCCTGTAGGGGCTTACCTTTGCGACAGACGAGTAATATTTAATAAAATATGATGACGACAATCACTGTTTTACGCTTTTAACATGTTTTTAAGGATGAAAGTAGTCTAAATGCTGTAAATATGAGATGTTTTAAATATGAATAGGGAATATGCTAGTGGTAAAATACATTGAACAAATCGAGAAAAAATTCCTCTATATTATATAAGTTATAGCTATGTGCGGACGCATTAAACTTATCAGAAGTTCATGCACCATATGGACTCACTTGTGACAACGAATAGATTTACTTTAGAACCCAGACATTATGTAAATCTTGCAATACTGTTTTAAGGCACCGTTCGTTCAAAGAGTACGTTAGTAAGCGGCACGTTCCAGAGTGGAAGATACTACCAGTATCGCCCTGGTGTAAGACCACCATTCAGAATTGAAACGTTGCTCCAAATGGCTTTAGCCGTGTTTAGTGACTAGATCTGAATAGCCAGGTTCTTCCTCACCTTCCTCTTTCCCTTCCCCACTTACCTTCAGCCTCACAACATCCCCCAATTGGGGATGCCATAGTCTCACTGGCTCCAGACGGGAGCAGTTGGGACTCTTGTGAGGTATTCACTATAAAAAAAAAAAAAAATAAAAAAAAAGCGTCCAAAGATCGGTTGAAAGGGAGATATGTAAATACGAATGTTAGAGGGAGCGCGCTAATATTAAAAATCGATAATAATTAAGCGAAAATATTTAATAAAACATGACTCGTTTGAAATAGAGCAAAACTCTCTCTATAAATGCTTTAGTTGCATTTAAAGATACACATTGTACATTTTTTCATGCCTATAATATATTAAGAACAAAACGTGTTTTAAATAATTTTCGAAGCTCACTTTGCAATTTTTTTCTATCGAGGGAATTTAATATAATTAACGCTTCGGCGTAACAATTGTATTGATATTATCTTCAAAAATAACTATAATAGAGTTAACGAGAATAATAAATAATAGAGTTAACTAGAAACTTGTTATAAATCGGAAAAAAATTGGATATGCGGGGGCTTAATGTAGTGCTTAACTCTATTGGTAGCCCATTCCTATTGGAATTCAATTACTTTTAAGTTCCTGCAAAGTTCAGGCGTAGTCGTCACCCCTACTTGTTCATACTACACGTCAAAGCAAATGTTCTAGCATATCATAGAACGACATGGGGGATGGTGCTATTGAGTGAAATATCTAAAACAGTATGTGTATTTATTTAGTCTTTAAATAACCTTCAAACTTTTATATGATGTTTATATAATAAATTTTGTAGGTGCAGTAAATGGGTGGTTAATCTGTCGTACAATAATAAAGTAAATAAAAATGCGGAGTGCCGGTAATAATGCAAGCTTAGTGAGCAAAATTATGTGAGGGACTGTTAGGTAATTTTGGACATGTAGAGTGGGTACACGGATAACGGAACGTTAGAGAATGATATAACCAAGTTAATCAAATGTCACGTTAAGCTTCAGAATATCAGAAGAGTACCTATCTATGAGACAATGCATCTATGTGAATGATTTAAATTTTTTTATTCTTAAATGCCAAAGCAGTTTGTCAGCAGGTCAATTTGACAATATTAATCATCGCACCAAAAAACACATATAAATATCCAAGATTTTCAGGAAATTTCAGTTTCGCCGCACGGATTTACTGAAAATCTTCGAACAAAAAATAGATTTTTCTAAAAAAAAATTCAGCCACAGCAACATCAATAATGCCATTTTAGGCAATATTAGCATGTACTGGAGTACACCCAAAAATCACGAGCCGTACTACAATACAAATGCACAAAATATACACCAGATAGATTTAATACGGTCAGCAAGGTCATAGGCATACACACACTTAACCCATTTACGCCCAAGACTAAAGTTATCGTAGAAAAAAGAATAAATCCATTTTTTGTAGTAGGGAATAGAGTTTTTTAACAAAAATAAAAAAAAAATATTTAAATTTTTTTTATATACTACAAAAAAAGTGCCGTGCTCAAATGGGGACACTGGGCTCATTCAGTATGGTATTTCTCGAAGCATGGTTTTTCAATACACAAAGTTTTTTTGCATTTTTTGCACTTCCAACGTGCCTTACTATGGCAAATAGTGCATCGCAACTGTTTTGTCAACTTCTCCGGAAAGTGGCCAAAACCATCAAACTGTAAATTGAGCACTACAGAGGCTGATGGGTGAGAACGTTGATTAGTTTTTTGTCGCAAGTAATAACGAGCAATAGTTCGTCGAAATTGTAGCTGGTCCATCTTCACGTCGTTACTAAGTATGTGTAGACGCCAGGCATTGCTAATGCATAGATCGAACATGTATGTAAATAACACCAACCACCACTTCATGCCTCGTATTGAAGTTCGATACGTTGAAATCGACTGATCGGCTTGATAGACACCGCCCATGCCTCTGTTGTAATTCACAAACACTTGAGGAGTATTTACATCGGTTTTCTTCTTTTCGATTGAGCTCCAGCGCTTTACTTTGCCCAAAGGAAGAACATTATCGTAGTTTATCCAATTCTACAAACGCTGTTATCCAGCCAGCGAACAAAAAATATTTTATTGACCGTGTCAAACAAGGCAGCACGACTTTTCTTTTTCATATCCTTGTCGGGTGTGAGAGGACATTTGCTGGTCCTACCCTCACGTACAGTTCCTGTAGCGCGATAGCCAGATTCCCATAAATCCCGCACATAGTGAAAAACTTATCGAAGAACACAACATGGTCTCTAGGATCTGTGTTTAGCTTGTTGAACAGGTTTTTCACAACTCGTGTACTCAACGGCTCATTGGTGGGTCCTTGCGACTTGCCGCAATAAATATCAAAATTGTAGCAGTAGCCATCAGCACTAAGCGAGCATTCAATTTTTATAAGCGAAGCGAATACCTCGAATAAATTGTTTCGATGGATGACGTCCAAAATATTTCACCACAGATTTGTGTGAAACACTCCCCATTGCATAAATTTCTTCATGAGAACCTCAGCAAGGGTTCGCACCTTGAACATTTTATCTGATGTTTCAGCAGCTACAGTATTATCACAAAAATGTAGGTACTTTTTGATATCTAAAAATCTGCTTCTCGTCATTGCCTTAGAAACAACAGGTACATTACAGTCCTCGTCTAAAGACCAAAATAGACATAGATAACTAGATAGAGATAAAATGCCCAAAAATGTTTTCAACTCACCAACGGTAATATTGATATCATGTTTATTGTTTTGCGATGCATACAAATCAGAATATTGAAGAATCATATCGATTACTTCCTGATCAAAAATTTTCTCAAAAATTGAAACAGGATTTTTACCTTTGAGATCAGTAATTAGGTTTTCGCATCGTTGTTGTACATTATTCTCATCAAAAGGCATGTGATCGTAGCTAGGCTCGCATTTACGCCAACGGGGCCCAATATTGCACCGTTGCTTTCTAGCTGAATTTGACAAAGGCTCTTCATCAGAACTGTGCCGATGTTCTTCGTTTCTGTTCACAAAAACTTCGATATTTCCAGGAATATCTCTTGGCATGTCATTGGTAACAATATTGTCTTCATAGCCTTCTTCTTCATCAGTGAGGATACTCGGTTCTGGGGAAGAGCAACGATATCAAATTCAACATCTGAGTCCTCTTCTGCCATAATAGCATCAAGGGCCTCCTGGAGTCCATGATAGTTATCGCTTACTTCAAATTGCCGTTTCGACATATTTATGTGCAGTCAAAACTCTGTAAAAAAAAAGAATATTTTACTCATTATGTGCCCACTGTCCCTATTTGGGGACACCAACAAAAAAAAGTAGTTCACAGTTCAGTAAATTATATATTTTACCTTATCAAATTCTTATTCCAAAGTTGTAATGATCTGCCCTTTTCAAACTTTTCCTTCTCTTCTTTCTACGATAAATTTTCTTTAAGTCCCATAGGTAACTTTTCCGTAAGGCTTTGGTTATGTATATATCCGGGGTAGGAATATCCTCCCTGCCGTCTCTACAAGCCATTGCTCCTCTCTTTATTACACACCCCTTCAAGTGTGTACATCCTAGTTTGTCCACATGACGTACGACCTTGAACGTACTCATTTCACGTGACGGTTCAGTATAAAAAGGTTTCACCGAACGTTGTGTTGGCTTTTTTGTTTCTCGGTATAGAAACCTAGTTATCTTTGTATGTGTGTGGTAATTATTGTGTACAAATTATCTTTTGAGATAGAGTTTACTCGAAATGCCAAATTTAGGATGAGGACTGTCTGTATTTTAATATTTGGTTCCAGTAATTATTTTATGAGGTTACTAGCATCCTCGTGTATTAGGTATGGGTAATTTCTACTGAATACCTATCCTCTCAGGTAGGTATAAACGGACATTTGGTTTGATTTTTGGCATTTAATTTAAAGAGGCTGCCTCCCTCTCGAAAGGAACCTGTTGAGAAAAGTTGTTCGGTTGGTAGTTTTATTTCGGAGATTACCATCTCCCCCTTTTGACTCTAGATTTGTCCCTGTGTATCCTAATTTGTAAATTAGAAAGTCAAACAATTGATAAAAGTATTAAATTAGAAAGTCAAATAGCAGATGAAAACTATTCATTTTTGTTCTGTCTGGTTGCATCCGATCGCTTTCTATTCGGGCGGTCATACGCTAGCAAAACTCCCCCTTTGACTGACTGTACACCACGCCCTGTCCCGGCTGGTGGTGATCGCCGTTTTAAATGGTACGCCGGTGTTTTGGTAGGTACTTTGTAGATAGGTGTTTTTTTTATACTGCGAATTTATATTGGATGGCCTAATTTGTAATAAGTATTTAATGTTTTCGTCGACTATTCAATACCTATCACAGGGACAACGCCACGGTTTGATTCGTAAAGTTTTTTAAAGGAATAACAGAACGGCCGTAGATAAATTCTCAATATGCCCCTCGGTCCGAAGCGCCCTTGAGGTGATTTTGCACAAAAACGGCGCCATACAAATCATCCAATTACCACTATTATAATTATTCCCCTAAAACAAATATTATCGGCCTACATATGAAAAGGTCATTGGCCCGTCCCCACGCTCACAGCTGATAGATAATCTGATTGACAAATTCCCTTTTGAAACATTACTTGGGCGGCAGGGGCTATAAACTTTGTTTCTGTTGTTCTGTTGCGTCCGTCCTTAAGGGTCCTCTGAAATTTAATAAATAATATAAAAAACTCACCCAGTTAGCCATCTCCCACTCTCAGCGTGAAGTTTACCTGGTTACACACTAAATAGCTAAATCAGTTTAGTTTTACGGTCTCCTCCCTCCTTTTAGCGAAATCCTTGCAAATTGTTCAATTTTGGTCCCCTCCCTACGCCTATAAAAGGGTAATTAAATAACTCTGTAAATAAAATAATACCTCCCTAATTTAACCTAATCTCTGTCAGGATTCGAACCCGAGTTTTATGATTTGTTTGGATTCTCTGGTTTACGGTCTCCGTGGATAGAAAGCCATCTCGCCAATCATTAATTCCTCCGTAATCAGATCAAACACTTCCAGACTTTAAATACGTTCACTCTGTTTTAAACGCAATCATTATCATTATTATTTCCATGTTTTTAAGACAAGTAATTTTGTTGGAACCGTAAACACGTTTAATTTAACACATTTTATATTATAATCGCGATCGCACAACTCTAAGCGCCCTTGAGGTGATTTTTCACAAAACGGCGCTCTACAAATTATCCAATTATTATTATTATTAATTGTATTCTCACTGAGTCCAATCACTTTTTCACTTCACCGGTTCAATAATATTTCACTTTAATTCAATATTCAACAAAGCTTTCCAACACCATCTGAATTCACTAATTAACTGTAATTTCACACAACACTTCTGATTTTGTATCGATTTCTCGGAGCTGTCAACGTACCCAAGTTCAAAAACCGACTGTCCCAGCGATCTCTTCTTTCCACCTTCCCGTGGGAACGTGTTTACTCATAAAACCTGCCTGTCAATAAATCTTATGTTCTCATCTCAAACAAAAAAAATTTTTGGAGCACGTTCGTTTCGTTTTATCGTTTGTTTATTTATCTGAGTATTCAAACCATCACAAAGTAAACAAAGTAAACAAAGTGTTAAATAAGATTATGTAGAACAATTAAGAATTTACGAGCGTAAACATATAAAAAAAATTACTTACATTTGGTGATCACTGCAACTCTGAGATTCACTTTATTTATGACACTAAAATACTTTTTATAAATGGTTTTTTTCCAAAATGTTTGATATAAAATGTAAGACCCATCAATCACCTCGACAATAATGCACTGTTAGCAAAACTTACCACATTAATAACAAAATGGTGGGTAGATTTAAAGGCGTCCTCGTTTGGGCACGGCAGGCGTAAATGGGTTAAAGGCACAAAAAAAACACACTCATAAGCATATTTATAAACATTATCAATATAAAGAATGATCTATTAACCATTTTTTAAAAAACTTTTTGAGTTCAGTGGTCCAATATTTTTGGGTCTTATATGCATTGGTATTCTATTGAACATATAAGGCACAGTATATTAAGATAATGAATGCTTGTTGCCCGAATTTATTAGTATTTTTTGGAATGTACATTATGGACAAAATAGAGTTGTATTAGTTAGATATGTTTCCACTGCAGTACCGGAACCAAAGATATTAGAAGAACGAGATATGCTATGTTGGCCGCCGGACCGTAGCCGGAGTACTACCTAATTAGGGTACTTTGAACGGTATCGGGACGTGTACGTACAGAAATCTGTTCTATGTATTAGTGCGGATACCTTAGCGTAAGCGAAGGTTTGCAGTAGTATTGGTGAACAAAACCGGCGACACTGGGTAAAACAATTCCACACAGTATGAACTGCTCATAGCACATCTCGTTCTTCTAATATCTTTGACCGGAACCCTTCCATCGTCTTACAAACCCTTTTTTTCTTTCATTAACAAAATGTGTAAACAGATAATTTATTGTATTTTTTTACTACCTATATGATTTTTCTTATGCTTCCAAATTATCGTTGCACTTAATAAAAAGATGCAATATGTTTGTAACGCTGTATATTTTTTTCTAGGCCGTCGTTTTGCCCCCGCTAGCTCGGTGGCCCCACGAGAGCGGGTTTACGTTCACCACGTGGTTCCGGCTAGACCCCATTAACTCCGTCAATATCGAAAGGGAGAAACCGTACCTTTATTGGTAAGTTATTTATCAAATATATTATTTTTTATTTGAATATCGCAAAAGATTTCCAATTCTTAATTTGGAAGGCGGGTTTGAGTACCGCCCCCCCCGGAACCATTTATTGGATGACCTGCACCTGTGCCATAGATCACCCTAAGTGATTCGGTTAACTGCGTGGCGTGCCTGATCGGGAGAGGCTGGTTCGGGGAGACCCTTTGACCTTTCCAACTGGTCTCTCGACCCATTGCCTTGCGCCGCACTGTGAGAGATATATTGATATGTCCATTACTACTGGACACACTAATCCCTAAATTCCTAACTAACCCTCATACTCTTTACCTTCCCAAAACTTCCTCTCTTTCCTTTCTTTAAAAAACCGTCCACACAGCATCCCAAAAGATGACATAGGCCTCCTGTGTGGGGTAAATAAGAAAAAATAAATTTTCTCGTCATTCGAAACATTTTTATATTTTTTTGTTACATTTTAGCTTGAATGTCCGTCGCCTTCTCAGTGGTTATTTTCCATTGTAATCAGAAATGTTCAAATCCTCGAAGTGTTTTTAATTTCAAACTCTCGCTATTTGGTACTCTAACAAACGAGTAATATCTAAAATCAATATGGCAGCGGCCTCGTTCGAAAGTTTAGTATACAAAACTGCAGAAAATAGGTGACATCGTGTAAATTGCAAGAGTTTTAATTAGAAAAATTTCCATCTCTCCAATACTTTGTGCTGTAAAATGCAAAAAAACAATATTTTGTCGGGTAGGATTGGCTTTAAGGTATAAATTGTATCCCTGACGGTTGATTTTAAGCGTTTCTATTGGTGTATTTGCTAATTTTAGAAAATATTTCGCTCCCACGGATTTTTTTTACATTAGCTCCATACAGAAGGATCTGATGGAAAAAAAATCCCCCAGGGCCTATGTCATCTTTTGGGATTTTGTGTGGAGGTTCTTTTTAGGGAAAGGAAGGAGAAGCAGTTATGGGAAGGAAAAAGGTACGAGGGGTGGGTCAATGTGTCCAAGAAGAGAAGACATATGCTGTGTTTGAACCTATTTTTCAAGATTTTCAACGTTGTTGCTTATGGCATTAGCCTACGAGTATTTAGTTATCAGATCTGAATAGTCAGGTACTTCCCCTACCCCTCTACTTTAGCAACACAACATACCCCAATTGGGGATGCCATAGTGCTTCGGATCGTTTTCTTAAGCGATGTTAAAAAAAGATAATTGAATTCCGACCCTTAAACTTCAAGGTAAAACCATCTTCGAATAATTTTCAAATATTGGAAAATATGAGTGCGGAAATATCTACTTATTAAAAATAAATAAATAAAGAGTCAGGTTAAAAAATATCATTATTACGTAAATTTTCTCTAATATCGTTGTTTCTAATTTTACTCTATTTGCCCGGAATTCGTTACCACTAATCATTTGCAAATAACATCGCTTTTACTATTGGCAATAATTTTGAGGCCGATAATATATTATGCACTGAACATATCTACTACTGATTTGACAGACCAGTGCAGTAGCGGGTCGAGGGTCGACGGGATTTTTTCAAATGTGCAAGACATAGTAAGTGAGATTATGGTATTCTCAATTGGGGTAAGTTGTGAGGCTGAATGTATTGGAGAGGGGAAGGAGATGGAGCAAAGAAGGAAGGTTGTGAATTACCTAGATATTCAGATCTGGTCACTAAACACGGCCAAAGCCATTTCAAGCAACGTTTCAATTCTGATTGGCGGTCTTACACCCGGGAGATACTGAGCGTATCTTCTACTCCGGAATGTGCCGCAATTATAATATATATTATTTTCGAATGAGTAAATTGCAAAATAATTCAAATTAATCAAATAAAATTTGGCTGCGCACGCCTGGATTTGAACCCGCGACCTCCAGCTTGCTAGTCGAGAGCCTTACCCCTCGACTACGGAGGCCGTCAGGTTTTTTAATATTATCTACTTCGTTGATTTTACTTAATTGTTCAGCCCAATAACTCATTTGACTAAATTCTTGACTATTATTTTTATAAGCAATAATTATTAGCCTGAAACACTCATCCACATTGAAAAATCTCCTGATAAAAGATACATGACGCCAACGGGACTTGAACCCGTGTCCTTTCGATTTCCAGTCGACAGCTCTGACCACTGAGCTATGGCGGCTTATCTCTTATCCGCGAAATAATTCAATGTATACTAGTGTTTCATTCAACAATTACTGCTTATTACATTTTTTCATCTGAAAACAACCAACTTTATTTTATATGAGAAAGGCATTGTAAGTGCTAACTCTCTCACTAGATGGCGTCGAGACAAATTGTATACATTTTTTGGTGAAGATATTTGAACTTGTCAAATATAATTTTTTTTTTTTTTTTGGTAAACTAATGTTTAAGGCAAGATTTTTTATGCATAGCACAAAGGGTAACAATTATTTTTATAAGCAATAATTATTAGCCTGAAACACTCATCCACATTGAAAAATCTCCTAATAAAAGATACATGACGCCATCTGACGATGCTGTCGACCGGAAATCGAAAGGACATGGGTTCAAGTCCCGTTGGCGTCATGTATCTTTTATCAGGAGATTTTTCAATGTGGATGAGTGTTTCAGGCTAATAATTATTGCTTATAAAAATAATTGTTACCCTTTGTGCTATGCATAAAAAATCTTGTCTTAAACATTAGTTTACCAAAAAAAATAATAATTAAATTCTTGACTGGTTATGCTTTAGGGTCGCATAATAAATGTTAGTGTTAAACCTTCCCAAGCCGCCTCTGATTTAGTCCAATCAGCTATTTTAATGCCTAACCATAACACCAGTGATGAACGGTATCCATTTGCCAAGAGAGTTGCTAAATCCAGTGCAATCAGGTGCGGCCTGGATGGCCTATATTGCCAACATTGGCCTATTGTGTATAAACTAATTACGAATAAAGTTAACATATTTTTAACTCTTTTTAAATAAATTTTAATATGGATTTAAACGAGAACTCTCTTAACTATATGACCAAGGCCAAGGATCTACTCTGTTCGCTGATAAAAATTATTAATGACCCCGGCAACAAATTTACGAAGGAGCAAATGGGTAAAATTACCCCGATAACAACGGATCTGTTGGGAACCACAGGATTGATGGCTGTTCGTATGGGAATGTTGGAAGGAGAATTGTCAACATTAAAAAGTGTAACGGATACTCAGTCTATTGTTACTAACCCGACAAATACTTCATCTTCAATAAATGATTTGCTCGCAGAGGCCGAGGAAAGAAAAACCCGGTCAAAGAACATTATTTTATTTAATGTTCCCGAAAGTATTTCAGAATCAACAACAACAATTATTAAAATGGACAGCGATAAAGTAGTTTCAGCGATTAGTGATATAAATAATGAATTAATACCGAGTGTGGTTAAGTCGTACAGACTTGGTGTAAAAAAGTCCAACAAAATTAGACCGATTAAGGTCGAATTCAATGACTCTGTCTCGGCTCGTGAGGTTTTGACCAGGAACGCAAAACTGAAAAACGGTATAAAGGCCAGTAACGACCAAACACCATTGCAGAGGACTCAACTTCTAGATTTACGCCAACAACTCGAGACGAGGAAGAACAACGGTGAAACCAATATAACTATCAAATATGTGAACTCTGTACCTAAAATTATTGAATGTGCGCCAAAAAACTGAAACAACAAAAAATAAAATGCTACTACCAAAATGTGAGAGGGATCCGCACTAAACTTCCCATGTTGCTGACTTCGGCGGCAACTATCAGCAGTGATATCTTCATTTTAACCGAAACATGGCTCGACTCAGGAATCAATTCTGCCGAATTAGGCTTCCCTAATTTCAACATCTACCGTATGGATAGGAATTCTAAAACAAGTGCCAAAACGAGAGGAGGTGGTGTAGCCATTGCTATCTCAAAAAATCTCAGTTCTTCAAAAATATCCACAAAAAACACATCCATCGAGCAACTATTTGTCAATGTGAACACTTCTAGAGGTAAAATAATAGTGGGATGTGCATACTTACCTCCGAATTCTGATGTCCAAAGCTACAGCAATCACTGCGACGAGGTTGAATCAATTTGTGCTAAATATCCTAATACTAAACTACTTCTAGTTGGTGATTACAATCTGCCACATTATGATTGGTGTAATATGAATTCTGTCAATTCTTGTTCTAATGTTAATATTCGTGTTATTAGAGATATGGCACTGTTCTTAGGTCTAACACAGTGTAATAATGTTCATAATATAGGAGGTCGTACGTTGGATTTGGCACTGTCAAATGTGTCTGACATCTGTGTTGTGAGAAGTACCGAAATTCTATTACCTGTCGATGTTTACCATCCACCACTAGAAATATGCATGTCTAATCTTAAACCAATTCCTATCGTAAAAAAGGTAGTAGAAACTCGAAATTTCAAAAAAGCTGACTATGTTAAAATTTCAAATTTCCTTAAACAGACTGACTGGTCATTCTTTGATAGCGACGATGATATTAATGTACACCTTAAAAAATTTTACTTCATCGTTAATTCTGCAATTGAACAATTTGTTCCTTTAACGACTTACAGAGAAACTCTATACCCAAAATGGTTCTCAAAAGACCTGATAGACTTAATTTACCTTAAAAAATTATCTCATAAGAGATTCAAACAAAGTCGCCTGGCCATCGATTATACTGCGTTTCAAAAATTGAGGGCAGAGTGCAATAAGCTCTCCGCAAAATGTTACAAAAATTACATTAGTGATGTCGAAGGCTCTATCATGGACGACTCAAATTTCTTTTGGAAATATGTTAAATCCCAAAAAGAAAATGGTACTTACATACCTAGTAGTGTGTCATTCGATTCTAAATTATCCCAAAATCTTCAGGAAACTGTTAATCTTTTTGCTGATTTTTTTAGCGGCGTTTACATTAATGCAAGTGAAGACAGCAATATTTCGTGCTTTGATTTGGTTGAAACTCTTGATATATCTGACTGTAATGTAACCATAGACGATATTATATCTAAGCTGAAGAGTCTTGATTCCCGAAAATCCGCAGGACCTGATAATGTTCCGCCCAGGTTTTTAGTAAATTGTATGCATACATTGTCATATCCTATTCATAAGTTATTTACAAAGTCACTCTCATCAGGTGTATTCCCGGACCTTTGGAAGTTTAGTCTTTTAACGCCCATTTTCAAAAAAGGTAATAAGAGCGAAGTAACAAATTATAGGCCAATATGTATAATGTCTACTTTACCCAAACTTTTTGAAAGCCTAGTACTAGATAAGTTGATATCCCGAATCAATCGAACCATCTCTCCCCTTCAACATGGATTCATTAAAGGTAGATCTACTCTTACCAATTTGATATTGTACACGAATGATATTGTTAATGCCCTTAATGCATCACATCAAACTGATTCCATATATACTGACTTCAGTAAGGCATTTGATAAAGTAAACCACAAAATATTATTACGTAAACTAAAATTGTTGGGAATAAGAGGGAGTATGTTGGAATGGTTTAAGAGTTATCTATTAGGAAGGTACTTAGCAGTCAAGATAGATTCGTTTACTTCTTATACATTTGCTGCCTCGAGCGGAGTACCACAGGGATCTCACTTGGGCCCAATATTATTTTGTTTGTTTATCAATGATATTGTTAATATTTTTACTAATGTTAAAGTCCTGTTATTTGCCGACGATCTGAAGATATACAGAATAATCAAAGACGATGACGATCGCGCAATTTTGCAGTTGAACCTTAATAAACTATGTGCGTGGTGTTCTGTCAATGATTTGCAACTAAATTTAGGTAAATGCCAGATTATCAGTTTTTACAAAGGCAAAAATCCACTTAATTTTTCCTATTTTATGAATGGTGCTAATCTTCTTCGTGTATCACAGATTCGTGATCTTGGTGTTATATTCCACGAGAGTCTACAGTTTAACGAACACATCGATGAAATAACAAGCGATGCGATGAGAATACTAGGTTTTATTTTGAGAATGGGAGCAAATTTTAAAAGTATGTCAACATTAAAACATCTGTATTGCTCGTTAGTACGAAGCAAATTAGAATACAATTCCACCGTATGGTCACCGTACTACAAGGTCCATTCTCAATCATTAGAAAAGGTACAAAATAAATTCCTTCGGTACATTAATTTTAAAATGAAAATTCCAATCGAATTTATAAATTACAATAACTTGCTTGCTGAAACTAAACTTCTTAAATTATCTGTTAGAAGAGTGTTAATTGATTTGCTATTTTTATTCAAAATTATTAAATCTTTAATTGACAGCCCTAATTTGTTGGAACTTATTTGCATTAATGTTCCTGCTAGGCAAACTCGCAGTAAAGATACTTTTAAATTTAACAAGAACCTCAACACTAATTATTCTATTTTTTCACCAATTCCTAGAATTCACAACCTTGCGAATAAATACTGTGAACTTATAGATATATTTGGTTTTGACAATTTTGTGAGCTTTAAAAGGCAACTTATTTCGATTCTATCGGCTAATAATTAACTTTTATAGCTTTAATAATTTTATTACATCTTCTCCCATTCGAAACCTTTCAAGTAAATTATATCCATATTTGTTTGTTTTTTATTTGCTCTACTATACACTTATAATTGTATGCTTATACCTACTAACTACTTTTTATACATAACACTATGTTCCATCTCAGATCTTATTATTTCTTATTCATGTCGATATTGCTAAATTCTATTAGTTTTTGCTTTTTACAGGTGCAACTCTTATTTTGTTATTTTTTTTTTTTTTAAATCTCTGTTATAATGTTCTTTACCTCACGAGTAAGTTACACTCTAATTTATATTGGTTTATCGATTTGTTAAACACACAATTAATACTGGGTTTAAACACACCCACTTACTTACTTTTTATGTTGAACTTTCTTTTACTTACTATTTCATGCTTGGGTATATTTTATATTGAATCCATCTTATTAGTGTTTTGCTAATTTGCACAAAATTTTATCATATGTGTTGCTTTCTTACAATTAACTCCATTTATCTTCTTATGTTCAATTATTGTAATCAATGTAAATGTATATTTTCATGTAAAAGCCCATTAGGGCGTAAATAAAATAATAAATAAATAAACATTATGAATTTTGTATTGAATTGAGGGAATGCTAAAAATTAGATTCCAAGAGACACATCTGTGCTGAACCAAATGACTCCCGATACTGTACACTGGCTGAAAACCTCATCATCCTTCTTTGACCTTTACCAGCTTCCTCCACCGGACGTTAAAGAGATAAACTGTCTTTAAAGATCGGGATTGAAATAGCACCCCTTTCGTATCGATAATATAATATACGACATTAAAATCAACAAAACAGCAAAAACAATAACTGCATTACTTTGAGACTGCCAAATAGGCAGAATGTCCTTAAATTTCCACATGGCTTATCACATGGTTTTCACTTGAGTACTAACTTATATCTTGAAATTGAGTTTGCGATCATCTACAAAAACATTCTGTAGAATTTATATATTTGTTCATTTTGTCGCATATAATTCAAAATGACACAAGCACTTAATAGCTTAGTAAAGTACCTACTACAAATTAAACATAAATATCATCAAACCATGTTGAATATTTCATACAATTCATCAACTAAGTGGGGCAGGCAGTTCAAACACAGGTTTATCCTTGTTTCCTTTCTTCTTCCTGCGCATATTATTTTGAATTCTGGGTACGGGTGTGGGTACAGGCCCTTTCTTATGAATGTATTATTAGTATTCACGATATTCTGCAAACACGGGATTACCCGCAATATCCTTCAGAGATAAAACCGATGCTACAATATTACAACGGGTCTCAGATCTATATGAAGATCCCTTCAATTTATTTTTGTATTTCGAAGGTTTGGTAATCCTTGTATCGCTCTCTCATTTCTTTTGTGGACCTAAGCCTCAAAAGGAAAAACAAATAAGGCTTAGAAATATGAATCCGTATGTCTTAACCGAGAAGGTTTATTATGTGTGACCGTTATTTAGACTGCTGAATTTCTTGTAGTCTAAAGTATCTCTCCCTTCCCAAATCGCAAATTGAGTAAGAAATTTTGTTTTGAAAATATTCTATCTACTGCTAGAGGGAAGCGACTGAAAAATAATTTTTTTAAACTTTTTTCCGTGGAAAATGTTTTAAAGAATTTTGTAAATAGTGAATTACCCTAATTATTTATAACATTTTTCAGGAGATGGAAAGTAGCTGTATACTTATTTATTTTTTTTTGTGTTTAATTCGTAGAACTCCATTTAATTTATTTAAAAATTTAAAGTAAATATAATTTAATAATATTATTATTAAGTTCTGCAAGTATTTTTTGGTTTTTGTGATTGTTACAGTTGTTTAAAAATGGTTTGGAAATTCAACAGTTTGAATATAATATAAACATTCCGATTTTTATTCATTTTATTTAAATTTTATTTTACTTTAATTTTAAATTTATATTTTTAATTTGAATTTATCTTAATCTTATGTTTTTTTCTTCTTCATCAAAATTGTATATATTTTCTATAAATGTATTATGAATGTTTTTATGTTATAAAATGGAGGCCTCAGCACGGTTAAGCCACCCAGTGAGGCCAACATTACTAAATAATGTAAAATAAAGTAATAAGAAATGTTAAATATTGTACCAAAATAAAAAATAAAAATAAATTGTTTTGTCCTTCAAATTATCTACATTTAATTTTCTTGTCCCTCGGGAGTTCTCAATTCTAACCTAACCTAACATTTTCTATCGGATCATGTATACTCACGGCTCCTTTCTCGTTTATGCGCTCTAGTGGATGTTTTCAAAAATGGTTTGGATTATTTTAAAGGTCTCTACTGTCGTATATTCATGCAACCCACTTCTGGTGTAAAATGATTTTAAAATGTTTCGCAGACTGGACAATTTGTTAATTACTCGATGGCCCGCGGTCACCGGCGGTACATTTATAGCAAAAAGAAAAATTTAAATTTAAACTTAAATTTTCCCGAAATTTTTTCAGCAGAATGAAAATTGAGCTTTTCAGTTCTCGTTTTTTAAGCTTCCAATTAAACACAGCTCGTTTTGATAAATAAATTAATAAAATATTTTCACAACCTTCGAGGTTTCTATTAAATATTATATTTTTGTTTTAATAATTTTGCATTTTTAAAGATATTAGTAGATTGTAATTGTAAACGTCACATGAAAAAGTGTTCACTGGAGAGTAAGCCTTGAATTTAAATTGAAAATATGCATAGAAATATTTACCTCCATTTTTATTATAAAATTGGCAAAAGTTTCGACAATGTCCTCAGAAATTTTATAGTTTTTTTTTTTTTTTTTTTTTTATGTGACACCTCACAAGAGTGTCCCTGCCCGTGCAGTGCAGACAGGGGAACTATGTCACCACCCGATTGGGCGGCGTTGTGAGGCGGAACAAGGCAGGGGCTGTAGGAAGGGACTTGTTAATGCGGGCCTTGAAGAGGCTCGGATTATAGGAGGGAGGAAAAACAGACGCCGGTAGCCCGTTCCACATACGAGCCGACTTACACAAAAACGAGTCGTAAAAACGGCCCGTTCTCATGAAGCCAACGTCAACCGTGAACGGGTGTTCAGCTCGTGTCCGTCGAGTATCGCGCACGTGCACCGGTGCATCAGGAATCAATGCTGCTAGCTCCTTGGAGCAGGCTCCATTGAAATACCTGTAGAACAGACACAGCATGCCTACATTGCGTCTATGCATCAGAGAAGGCAATCGGTCTGTTAACAACGGATTGTCAATCAGACGGATCGCTCTCCTTTGCACAGACTCAAGCAGGTTTATCAAGTATTTTGGGGCACCAGCCCAAAGGTGGCTCCCAAATTCAATAGTTGGGCGGACTTGAGACTTGTACAGGGTCAGCAGCTGGTCACTGTTGAAGAATCTCCTAGCCCTGTACAAGACGCCCAACTTTTTGGAGGCCTGATTTACTCGGGCTTCTATGGATCCCCGATACTTGAGCTGGTTTGATATAGTAACTCCAAGCATTTCAATGGAGTCTTTATTGGGGAGAGTGCTCCCATCAAATTGCACCAGACAGTCATTGATCTCCCTCTTTGCCGAAATCAGACACGCTTGGGTTTTTGAGACGTTGAAACTGACCAAGTTGGCCTTACCCCAGGCACGAACCATCTCTAGGTGGTGGTCGATTTTTCGCTTCAAAACTTCCCGAGCTGTTCGGACATCATAGGTGGAAGGGGGCCTGTCAAAAAGATAACCCTCGTGAACGGTGCTGTCATCAGCGTAGCAGTGAATTGGTGCACATTCAACGAGATCGTTGATGTGCAATAAAAACAGCGTCGGAGACAGCACAGATCCTTGTGGCACCCCCGCATTGATTTGGTGCGGTGAGGAAGAAGAGCCGTCAACCACGGTTTGAATTGTTCTTCCCCTCAGAAAGTCCGCAATCCAACTATGCAGGGTTGGGTGGATCCCATACGATGGTAATTTCCCGATAAGCGCCCTGTGCCAGACTCTGTCAAAGGCTTTGGAGATATCTAACCCAACGGTTTGGGTTTCACCAAAACGTTCCATGTACCGCCCCCAAATATGCGTTACATATCCGAGTAGATCGCCACACGATCGGTTTCGACGAAATCCATATTGCCGATCGCTTAGGATATTGTTATTCTCGAGATATGTGAGCAATTTGTTGCTAACCACCCTTTCTAATACCTTCGAGAGTATGGAAGTGATGGCTATGGGGCGGTAGTTAGAAGGGTCGGAACGGTCCCCCTTTTTTGGGATTGGGTGGACGATTGCCTTTTTCCAAAGATCTGGCACCTTTCCACCTTTGAGAGAGAGCCTAAATAATTTCGCGAGCACTGGAGTCATTTCTGCAGAACACCTCTTGAGGACCAAGGCAGGTATTCCGTCCGGCCCACTGGCTTTGTCGACTTTCAGCTCGTTCAAGACTCGGAGAACCTCTCTGTTCCGGATCTTCGGTTCCTCCATTTGAAAACCGCAGTGCGGAATGGAAGGGGGAGTCTCTCCGTTATCTTGAAGAGTTGAGTTTTCCGCGAAAATTTTGCCTAATAATTCAGCTTTCTCGCGGGCCGAGTTAGCCAGCCGACCATCAGGCTTGGTCAGAGGTGGGAAAGTGGTTCTGCAGAAATTTCTTCCGATCGAGCTAGCGAGTGACCAGAAAGCACAGCTACCAGTGGGGCAGTCAGCCAGCTTTTTCGCAATTCTCTGGTCGTGATCGCTCTTAGCTCTATTTAGAACTCTCTTACAATCCCTTGCCCGTTTTCGGTATTCCGAAAGGTTATTCATGGAGCTAATCTTCCGGAGTGCATTAAAAGCCGTATTTTTGAGTCTGACAGCTTCAGCACAGCGATGGTCAAACCACGGTTTTGTGCCCGCTCCTGAGGATTTGACGGAGAAGGGAATGTAGCAATCCATTGCTGATGTGATTACTTCTTCTACCTCGCGTGCACAAATTGATGGGTCCTCGGAGCTAAAGCATACAGTACTCCAAGGAAAGGCGCCGAAGAAAGACCGCATGCCGTCCCATTTTGCTGCCCTGTAGTGCCATACCTTCCTCTTTACATGTTTGTCGGGTTGACGGTTCATGGAGGATGGGACAGAGGTGGTAATCAGGCAGTGGTCAGAGGATCCTAAGGGCGCTGTCACCTCCACTCTGTACCCGAGTGGCTCACTAGTGAGAAACAAATCGAGTAGGTTGGCTCGATGTGATGGGATGTCTGGTATTCTGGTCGGAGATTCTACGAGTTGGCTTAGTCCATGGATAAGGGCAAAGGATTCCGCTGATCTACCGGCAGAGTTTGTTGGGCCCGAGAACTTCAGCCATTGTTCATTATGAACATTGAAGTCCCCCAGGATTACAAACTCGGCCGATGGGTAACGGGGCAAGAGAATATCTACAGTGTCACTCAAGTATTTAAACAACTCAACAGTGTCTGATTCGGCAAGGTTTGGTGAGCGATATAGGCACGCATAAATTCTCATCATACCGGTGAGATCCACACGTACCCATAACACTTCGTGTTTTGCGCTCTCGATATTTGCGAGACGAGCGCAGCTGATGTCAGCACGGCTGTAAAGGCAGACACCTCCTTTGGGCCTGAAAAGGCTTTCCAGATGATATCCTGGGCAGTTCAGATAGGAGGTATCTGGGGGCTCGGCAATCTGTGTTTCCGTAAGGAAGAGGAGATGGGGATTTTGTGAGAGAAGGTGGTGGTGGATGGGAGTTAGGTTGGTGTGCAGACCGCGAATGTTAGCGAAATTCACCTTCATCCTCGGTCCACACTGAGGACTCCTACTGTTCGCTGTCGCTGAGTTTATATTAATTTGTTGTGAGTTCATAGTTTTTAAGTTTGTTTTATTTGTTTGTGGGATTTAGGATGGGTTGGGAAGGATTAGGTTAAAAAGGTTGGGTGGGGAGTTGGAGAGTGGAGCAACTGGATACACCAAATGTAAGGTATGTTCTTCTGACTGCGGTTCTAGGCAATGGGCAGGAGAGTCCGGCTGTGGAGGTCGCCCAGTGCGCCCCAAACGCTAGATGCTGGGTCCTCACCGGTCACGAACCGGCACAACATCAGCGGCAGGGTTTTTTCGCTGGCTGATGGGGCAGCCCACCCTTGGTCGTGAGCCCAAGGGTCGGGCCCCTGTACTATCCAACGGCCCGGACAGCGATAACCGGTTTACTGGATCTCCCTCAACCGGCCTCTCCCAGCCCGGCCCGCCCCGCAGTGAGTAGGCCGACCCATTCATCAGTGTGATCCAGAACGCACAACCCTCCATGAGCCCGGGCACCCCTGCTAAGTCACCAAACGTAGCGAACCACTTCAGGTGACCTGTGGCAGAGGTGTTGGTAACCCAGAGTATGGTTCCCGGGGCGGCGGTACCCATTGACCACCTTCCAAATTAATAAAATATAGTGAACATTCTTTGAAAGCCTGTTTTTAAAAAAAAAATAATGTGGGCAACAAACTGATTTACGTGTTGTTTTTTTTAAATATTTTCTTTATTTTATGCATATTTTTGCAGACGATATCACACGAGGGAACAATACAGATATAAAAACTCAATCAATACGCAAATAGATACATAAAATTACAAAAATCTACTCAGATATATGATACATTAATTTGCATAAATCTAAATGAAGATTTAAAACAAAAAGAAATCCAAACAAATAAAAATAATAAAAAAACACCAAATTAAGCAAAAGCTCACTAAAATTTTATTTATTTATATAAAACATGTTTTCTTTTAAATTTACATTTACAAGGCTATATTTACAATAGATACATTGAATCACCAAACTAGGCAACTGCCTGTTTCATGGTGACCAGTCTTCTTCTTCTTAATATATAAAAATTCAGTCTGCGTAAAATCGAAAAGTAGTCCACCGATATCGCTGAAAAATTTCAACGTCTGTTCCGTATTTAGAGAGATTTTGGTTTTAATGGTAGCAGAAGTCGGGGACGCTTGAGGAATATTTAACGCAATATCTCTACACCGGAATGAGATAGGGAGTCGAATTATAGTCATGTAATGTAGTTCTTTTAAATAGTAGCATTGTGGTATACAGTAGTGAGTGGTGGAAGAAGTCGGTGACTAGTATTAGACTCGGGTTCCACTAGTACGAGTATATTATAGTTATTTGGATTAAAGTTTAAACAATATAATCTAAGATTTTTGGCTTTACTAATAAACGTACTTCAAACCTTACACAGGTGATAACCAACCCTTATTGTTGTTTCTCAGTTGCACAAAATCTAAAATACGCCCATTAAGTAAGGGGGTAAAATATAAACATTGCGAATAGATGTAGTTTTAAATTAACGTTTTAATCTCTTCATAAAAACGCATTTGTCCCAAACTAATTAAAATTAAAAATAAAACATGTATTTGTTTCTCTTTTTTGGATTACAATGCTCAAAAACATATTTTCTGAATCCGTATAAATGGTCGAAGAAAATTTCTACTTGACCACACCCAAACATATTATGCTACGTATACATACGCGAGCCGAACTGCCGTACTGAACCTTAACTTATGGGAAAGGAACGAAGCAACCGCAAAGGGCACGAAACACCGCTTGCAGTTGCTTCGCTCCTTTTCCGTAATTCGTGGCTCGGTTCGCAAATGTATACGTGCCATTATATAGTCAATATATCTTATTAAATGTGTATTACAATATAATGACCTTATTAAAATTTTTTTTTTTGCTTACGTGATATTAACAGTAGGTACAAAAGTACATACTAAAAATGTTTTTTTAAATAAAATCCTTGTAATTTGATAATATTAATTAATACCTGAAACTTGTGCTTAAAGAGTACCATTAAATTTGCTATATAACGGAAAACAAATATTTTTGTTTACTTGTTTATCTTTAATAAGAGCTTCATTTCCCGATTTCTGATATGGAGAATATATCACTGTTGTCGTTAGCGACGGATGTTGAAGTGATGTGAACAATGATGAAATATATTTAGGAAAAATTAAATTTACCTAAATATTAAAGATCTAGATGTGCCCCGCCACGCATTCCTGTATCTCAATCTGTCTGTGCACATAGAGAAAGAATCACGGGTATTGCTTTTACGTTCAACAGATGGTGCTGTTTAAAAAAGAAACATGTTTTAACTTGTCATAGGTCATATCTATATAATATAGGTAATATAACATTTTTATTTTGTGAAAATCTGTTTATATAAATTGTGTAGTGCCACTGATATAATTTATGTACAACGCGTAAACAAAAAAAAAACAGAATCCTGCGAACGAGGCCTCCTGGCTTCCTAGTAATTAAGTTGACTCCAATCAGAAAGATTAGTATATTCTGCAAGGGGTTACGGATTATAATTAGATCCTGCCTTCTTTCGTTTCTCGTTATTCTAAATCCTTTGTCTTTCTCCTCTCCCCTTTCATTTCCTTCCCGTCTGGCAATATGGGTAAATAAATTTGTTTCAATACTAAAATTTATTTATTACAGCTTTTTAGAAATTATAATATTTTTTCTTTTTAATTCCATATTTTTGTCAAACTCTCTTGGTTTATATTGAAAACTTTTTTCTCCAACTAATTAATTTGTAACTCTTGCTAACTTATGGATACCTGGACTCGAACCTGGTTATAAATTGGCTAAGCTCAGTAGAAAGGTAAAGCAGATGAGATTCGTGTACGATCAGGGGTGGGCAGCTCCTTTGATCATCAGCTCGTCCATCGGTTAGGAGGTTGGAAAGGTCAACACACAATTATAACACATGGGTAGAAAGGCACAAGGTATATTAATCATCACGAGAAATACAGGGTTGACATAGATCTCTCTACTCTCTTCCTAAATTGACGACAGGATGAAGCGTGGATTTTACATGAATTTAATTGGTTGAACACAGGAAAGGGGGTTTACTGAGAAAGCTTACGATTCCTGGTTCGGATGATGGGTGGCGGCATGACGTATCGAGCTGGCACTGCCCGTGCCCCAAAGGGCCGGTGATACAGTGCTGGTGTGGTGAAGCACAAAATGATCGGACGGAAGCGTGGTCCGACGAACAAAGGTTGACTTAGAATGTTGAATCATGTTAGTGACTTGACTGCGCGTGATATTAATTATTTACTGGAACAAGATCACGTCTGTTCCTATTATTACGTAATCTGCGCGCTCGAACATTGCGAGCGTTTGCGGTTCTAGACTGGGGAGCGCGGGAAGCGTGACCGACCGAGGCCCGAGTGGAATTGAGACTCGCGCGTGGCGGAGCGTTGCGAGCTCTGCTAGCGGTGACTGACTGGGTGGTCTGTCCGAACACGCGGTTGCCAGCTGCGGAAGCAATCGGGTAACCAAGCTTCATTTAATTTAAGGTAACCATCCTTCTAATTTATAGGGAGACTTGTATTACGTAACACATTCCCCCTCCGCCAGTAAAAGGCGACGTGGTAATGAAGCTTTAGGCGCTAAAAATCCTCTTCACCTTGTCGTGAAGGAAGTAGAGAGAGAAGAAAAACGGTGTTGATTTACAAAAAAAACAAAGAAAAAATACATGGTTATGCAATGATGAAAGACAACATACAAGGTTATGCAGTGATGAAAAGAACAACATACAAGGTTATGCAGTGATGAAAAGAACATCATACAAGGTTATGCAGTGATGAAAAGAACAACATACAAGGTTATGCAGTGATGAAAAGAACAACAACAAGGTTATGCAGTGATGAAAAGAACAACATACAAGGTTATGCAATGATGACAAGAACAACATACAAGTTTATGCAGTGATGACAAGAACAACATACAAGGTTATGCAATGATGAAAAGAACAAAAAAGGACTCTAAAATTTCATTGGTCTGTAAGCTAAGTTTGAAGAGCGTAGTGTTTTCGTAGAGTACCAAGTAGACGTAATTTCACTGAAGTTATAAAGTTACATTTTCACTGTAACTTGACCCAATTGAGATTGCACTCAAGTATCACTAGGGCCATAGAAATTGAACTGTGCTTCTTGGTTGTGGTTGAGAGATGGTGATGCGGAGGGCCAGAAGTATCCGGGTTTTGTTGTTGTACCAGCGTGAATTCCATTATGCTGATGTGGTGGAGCAGTGGTTGTCAAGGTGAAATGAAGTTGGTATTAACATGGAGTAATACCAATAAGTTGATTGATGGTTGATGCGTGTAATGGTTATTATGTTGAGTTTGCACATCGGCAAGTGGTTGGTTTGTACAAATGGCAAGTGGTTGATTTGTACGACTGCCAGTAGTTGATTTGCACAAACGGCAAGTGGTTGATTGCACAACGGCAAGTGGTTGATTGCACAACGGCAAGTGGTTGATTTGCACAAACGGCAAGTGGTTGATTGCACAAACGGCAAGTGGTTGATTGCACAAACGGCAGGTGGTTGATTTGCACAAACGGCAAGTGGTTGATTTGCACAACGGCAAGTGGTTGATTGCAGGAACATAATTAACCTTGAGCTGGCATGCTCTGAGGTTGGTCATATTTGAATGTGGTTTGAATGATGAGACAACTTGATTTGCAACTGCACGCACGACTCACACCTAATTTTGGTGCGGTCGGGTGTTTTTGGTACGCAGAGATTGGAGAGAAGTGAGTGATGGAAGTGAAGGCGGCAAAGAAGAGAAGCTCAGCTTGCAGGTGATGAGGAGGGCTGCTGGTCTTCTTTTTAATCCAGGGACAGGTTATTATTAGAGCCAAAATTCTTGAAGTTTACCTGCCTAGTAGACCAATGATGCAAAACGTTTGGAGAGAAACAAATTGTGTTCAAGAGAAAAGACAAAAAAAACGTCGTTGGTTAGAGAGAGTAGAGAGTAGAGAGAGATAATATGCCGACTGTGCCATGAGTATCCCGAGATTGGGGAGACAAAAAACTATCACGACTGGCGTGAGGTTACCTATTTGATATACAAGGTATAGGTAGGTGGTTGTACAGTAGTAACACCAAGTTTCTGAAAGAAGTTGGCCTTCCATGGCCGGTGTTAGCGCTTGAGCGATAACAACTTACGACTTTCAAAATTACAAGAAATGTGTTGATTACCTAGGAATGGGGTGAAAAGGAGAGATTTGAAGCAAATTTCATGGATAAGGATTGTCTTATAGACAGACGATACGCTATGTGCGTAGGGTATACCTTCCAGATTCATGAAATTAACCTCAAGGATAATGAGGGATGAAAAAAATGGCGTTGAGCGAGAAGGTCTGCTGGTGATGGAGCTGATTCTCCGTTCGATCTCTTTCAGAGAACGAAATGTGGTCAACCAGCAGATTTCCTAACTTTTACAAATGTACAAGAGTTTGATGGAGGGGAGAAGGATGGAGGATTGAGTAGCGAAAATTGATATTGACTGAGCTAATTCTCAATTCGATCTCTATGTGAGGACGAAATATATCAACCAGCAAATTTCCTAACTCTTTACACAAATATACATGAATTTGATGAAAAGGTGAAGGAGAATACACAGTAATAACAATCTAATCTTTCACGTGTATTTGGTGAAAGATTAGGGGTCGTATTTAATCTTCTACAGTTTGTGAGAACAAGACAGACCCTTGCTCAAGTTTCACAAACCTGGGAGTTTTTCTTATTCGTCTCCCAGACAACGAGTTAGGTGGTTTTGTGTCACTGTCTCAATTAACTCCCACGACACGATACCTCATAACCAAAAGTGATGCTGATGGCTAGTCCATGGTCAATGGATAGTGGATGGTTCTTGGGTCCGCTGACAAGAAGTCCACAGGTATCAGTTAGCGTAAAAAATTGCTGAATGCACAGCTTCATGTTTGTTTGAAGAGAACAAAAAAATTCTCACTACAGTGAAGGACATTTCCCTCAGTGTCATGAGTTATACAAAAAAGGGTCCCAATTAAGGGTGACAAGTCAGGGTAAAATGATCTACGTCCGGTAGAACAAGTACATAGTGTCAACTTATTTAAAGAAAACAACAACAAGATATTGTATCGTTCGCACGAATCATGGTAAGTATTATAACATCTTCACGTCTCATGTAGAAATTGAACGAATTACGAAAGAACCCTAGTATTGAAAGGAAAGGTACAACATAGACATTTATAACCATTTAATGGAACAAATTATCTCTTTGGCCACAGTGTATGTAAGCCAGTAAAAAAGTAATTATAACGAACTTCTCGTATCATGGTAGATATTATAACATTCTCATGTATAGTGTTAGATTTTATAACGATCCCTCGTCTCATGGTGGATATTGTAACATTCTCATGTATCATGAAAATAACATATCAACGTTCAATAATAAAAAAGTACCATTTCAATACCGGAAAAAAGATACATACACAATGTCAAAAACAATCAAGTAGTGGCTATTGGTATTATCAAAAAAATGACGACGGCATAACCTTTGGTTGGGTTTATGCTTTAAGTTGGCAATAATACAAAACATATGCCTACAAGGATGTCTTAAACAAGACACACATATAGCAAAAGAGACCTAATCGGTTTTACTTACTCTTTGCTTACAAAATGTTGTGATGGCATAACCTTTGGTTGGGTTTATGCTTTAAGTTGGCAATAATACAAAACATATGCCTACAAGGATGTCTTAAACAAGACACACATATAGCAAAAGAGACCTAATCGGTTTTACTTACTCTTTGCTTACAAAAAAGGTTTGTAGTGGTTTATTTAAGACCTGATAGGGTTTTACTTACTTAAAATGACCAAACAAAAACAATGAAACACACTTGGTGTTGCCAAAATTGCCACAAACACGAATGTTGTGAACTTTATGTTACAAATTTGATACAGAAGGCACCTAGAGACACAGGATGACTTAATATGAGTGACCTGGCTCGGTGTATTTGACAAGGCAAATTAATGCTTATTTAAGTCAAAATATAGTACATAATATAACAAATTGGGGTCAGGAAGTTGAGATCTTAAGATTTTACAAACTCAATGTGACCGAAGGGTGTTATGTATGATACAATGTTATTGATGAGGAGGACAATTCGGCGTTTGTTCTCCTTTACAACAACCTTTTTCAGAATTGACGTGTCAATATCAAATTCTGAAAAAACAACAAATTAGAGCAAATGGGAATGTTGAGCGCCATTCAATTTTTTAGAAAAAACTGAAAAAACTTTAAAACAAAGTAATTGTAACTTTTATTTGTTACACTTGTGTAATTTGAATCAAATGACGATACCAAGCTGGAATTTACACACGCATTATGATTACAAGTTACAGGGGTAGAATATTCACCTCAATTGGGTGTATGTTGCAAAAGGGCCATTGTTTTATGTACGATGGAACCCATTGGAACAAATGTGAAGAACAAAAGTGAAAGGACAATGTAAAGAACAATGTGAAAGAACAATGTGAAAGACAATGTGAAGAACAAAGAACATGAGAAAAAAAAAATATTTACAAAACAATGTTGTACGTGACTTTTGTGGTATTTATGACAAAAAAATAGTTATGTATTTAGTGTCGTAAGTGTCAGAATGGTAACGACTAACAATTAATGTCCAGGGACGCGACTCCGGGAGCATCAATTGTTTGGGAAGCAGAAAAGTCTCTTGACTAGAATGATCAGTTCCAGAGAAGATACGTACAAAATATGAGTACAAATTATATACATTACACGGTGAGGTGTGACAAAGAAACAAAAATAACAAAGGGTTTATACAAAAGAGCATAGTTGTACATGTATGGGTGAGAAATGATTTAAAACCACAGTTGACACTTCTGTGTTTTAAAAAAAAAAAGGTTACCTTGCAGAGGTCGAAAAAATGCGAGTTTTTATATGAAACTAACGCGTTAAGACATGCTGTTTGTCTGCACGAGGGCCAAATCTCGTGGGACAAAGGTAGAGCCAAAAGTTTGTTAGCTATGTGAGTGTGACCTAGTGAAGGTGGTGTCTGTTGTGTCCACACTTCCTAGTTTGACAATATCTTTTACGTGATAGTTGCCGATGTGTTTACCATAGGCATCCGATAGGGTATATACTACATCGGAGATTTTTCTCAGGACTTTTGCTTTAATAAAGCGAGGAGCTAGTTTTGCAGAGAAATACAGTGAGAGTGTGTTGTTGCGTCTCCAAACTATGTCGTTTTCCTTAAAGGTAACATGTTTCCTGCGTAAATTGTGTCTGTTTGTGACAGAGATTATACTGCCGGGTTGAAATTGCAGCCCTTTTATGTATTTCCTGTTGTAATATGTTGCGTACTTGATCAGGACGTTTTTGGTTTTGTTGAAAGGAGAAATATTCCTGTCTTTTAATTCCTTTTCTAAGCTTTGAGTACTTCGTGAGCAGATGTTGGCTATTATGCCTAAGGTGTTGTTTCGAGGATTCATTTTGTGGCTAGTTGAGTTAGACATTGTGAGAAGAAAAAACAATTGTCAGAGTGTTGTGGCTGAGTTTTTTTTTTTCAAAAAAAGATGAGCTTGTGATGATGGGTGAAGAATTTTGTGAAATTTTTCAAAGTCCCAATATGGAAAAAAAAATGGCCAGCGGTTTCCTTGTGTTTTTGATGGAAAAGTTCCTGAGATGTGTGTTTTTTGAAAAAAAAAATTCCGAAAAATTTCTAAGTCCTTGGTTTGTGAAAAAAAAACGGCGAGGGGTTACCCTGGGATTTTAGTGAAAAAGTCCCTGAGATGTGCGTTTTTGAAAAAAAATTTTGAAAAAACTTCAAATTTCCGAAAAATTAAATTTCCGAAAAAATTTCAAAGTCCTTGATTTGTGAAAAAAAGGCCAGGGGTTGCCCTGGGATTTTGATGGAAAAGTCCCTGAGATGTGCGTTTTTGAAAAAAAATTTTGAAAAAACTTCAAATTTCCGAAAAATTAAATTTCCGAAAAAATTTCAAAGTCCTTGATTTGTGAAAAAAAGGCCAGGGGTTGCCCTGGGATTTTGATGGAAATGTCCCTGAGATGTGCGTTTTTGAAAAATTTCCGAAAAAACTTCAAACTTCCGAAAAATTAAATTTCCGAAAAAATTTCTAAGTCCTTGATTTGTGAAAAAAAAACGGCCAGGGGTTGTCCTGGGATTTTGATGGAAAAGTCCCTGAGATGTGTGTTTTTGAAAAATTTCCGAAAAATAAAATTTCCGAATACAGATTTCGAGGAAGTATTGTTTGTTCTTTCAACAATTAATGGAGGGTTGTTTGTGATTCGTGACCAATTGTCTGAATTTAGGCAGAACCAGCTTTTGGTTATTTACACGCAAGCTTCCTTACATCCCGTCAAAGTTGCGCCAATTAGCAATATGTGACAGATGGGGAATTTCACGTCAACGCGAATCTCAATTATATGTAAAGAGTGGATCGGCTTTCTAGACTTTTATAAAAAAAAAAAGGATACTCTACCCACCTTTATTACATATAAAACGAAATTGTCAAATGGCAGAAGGACTTTAATTTCCTTGGTTGTGTTCATGATTAGGCAAGGTATGCTTAAGCAAGGTATGTCTTATATCACATCCACAAACAAGAAATTTATTTTGTATCATGTACAAGATTTGAAATTGTTGAATTGTAGTTTAATGTAGCTCGTTTCCTCTAATAGTTGTACTCGGAAAGTAAACCTTCATGGTTAAGGATCACTATGTGATGTTTGAGGTGTCCTAAAAGAAGTGAATGTTGGTTGCGCACCTTGTGATAGAATACCGGTAATTAAATTTTGTCGAGTGACGATTCGTAAAACTTGTAATTTAACACAGAATAGTTTTAATGTGACACGGTTGTTTTAGATTTGACGCGATGGTTTGTAGAACAGCTATGATTTATTGGAAGAAAAACATAGTTATTCAATTGTTAATACAAAACAAGACATAAAACACAGTGAAAGAGTACAAGATTATTTCCAATTTGACCTCCCGATGGACGATTAATAACCAGAGAAAAACCACGTTTGCGCCAGTGCTAACTTATGGATACCTGGACTCGAACCTGGTTATAAATTGGCTAAGCTCAGTAGAAAGGTAAAGCAGATGAGATTCGTGTACGATCAGGGGTGGGCAGCTCCTTTGATCATCAGCTCGTCCATCGGTTAGGAGGTTGGAAAGGTCAACACACAATTATAACACATGGGTAGAAAGGCACAAGGTATATTAATCATCACGAGAAATACAGGGTTGACATAGATCTCTCTACTCTCTTCCTAAATTGACGACAGGATGAAGCGTGGATTTTACATGAATTTAATTGGTTGAACACAAGAAAGGGGGTTTACTGAGAAAGCTTACGATTCCTGGTTCGGATGATGGGTGGCGGCATGACGTATCGAGCTGGCACTGCCCGTGCCCCAAAGGGCCGGTGATACAGTGCTGGTGTGGTGAAGCACAAAATGATCGGACGGAAGCGTGGTCCGACGAACAAAGGTTGACTTAGAATGTTGAATCATGTTAGTGACTTGACTGCGCGTGATATTAATTATTTACTGGAACAAGATCACGTCTGTTCCTATTATTACGTAATCTGCGCGCTCGAACATTGCGAGCGTTTGCGGTTCTAGACTGGGGAGCGCGGGAAGCGTGACCGACCGAGGCCCGAGTGGAATTGAGACTCGCGCGTGGCGGAGCGTTGCGAGCTCTGCTAGCGGTGACTGACTGGGTGGTCTGTCCGAACACGCGGTTGCCAGCTGCGGAAGCAATCGGGTAACCAAGCTTCATTTAATTTAAGGTAACCATCCTTCTAATTTATAGGGAGACTTGTATTACGTAACACTCTCTCATATTCATTATTGCTGAGGATCTCATTTCTACTTCCGTCTATCCTTGATATACGAACTACTACGCTCACTGCTACTCTCACTTCCTTTGAATTCTTTGTTTGTTTGAATATTTGCGGCTACTGCATTTTGTACTCCATTAAATTAATTTTCTGCATTCTCCCTTCTCTTATTGTCTTTTACAGCCTTCCCGTCTCTCGCAAACCTAATTCCTACAACAAGTACTTAAACAAACTCATCCTTTTGCTCCAAAGATCCACCGTTCCTGGCTTTATTTCAAGGTTTTTGTAACGTTTCTTTCGAATAACATCTCTTTGAATTTGTAAAAACCATTAATTCAGTTTGCATAGATACCTCGTTTATTCTACATTCGAGAGAGAGTATAATTTATCATCGGCATAAAAATGGCAATATAATTTAAGACAATTCATTACCGTGCCTAATCCTACTACAACTCTCGGCTCCATTTGTTAAACACTTTTCCACATTTAGACGAAATGACAAAGTGATTCGCAGTGTGTTTAGCCAATGAAAGTAAAGGCTTAATTGAAAAAACGTATTCATAAATCCCTGCTCCGTGAGGAAAGTTGTTGAACCAAAACATCTGATTCTTCATCAACCTCCTTCACACGCCTTGATTTCTACTAGTTCATCCAGTTTAGTTACCTTTAATATTTGATCTTGTATCCTAACTGGCCACAGAATTATTCACTCATTATTCAGTCGGCAGCCTTTGCTAGCGACATCTGCTATCACCAGAGATTGAGATCTTCCTCGCTTCCCAATCCAAATTTCATTGCGCTTTCGTTTTGGTTGGTCAGCACAAACCACAAGAGACCCCTAAATTGGTGACCCCTAAAATCTTAATAAGTTAAAATATTTTTTTCTTCTCCACAGCTTCAAGACCAGCAAGGGCGTCGGCTACTCGGCCCACTTCGTCGGCAACTGCCTCGTGCTGACCTCCATGAAGGTCAAGGGCAAGGGCTTCCAGCACTGCGTCAAGTATGAGTTCCAGCCCAGGAAGTGGTACATGATCGCCATCGTCTACATCTACAACCGCTGGACTAAGAGCGAGATCAAGTGTCTGGTCAATGGGCAGCTCGCCTCCAGTACCGAGATGGCTTGGTTCGTCTCCACCAATGATGTGAGTATCTACTTTATTGACTATGTAATCCCTTGATACGTTTTAGTTGAATCTTGTAAGCAAGCAAATGCAGATCTTTCGTGCATCGTTTCTCGCAATGCCGAATTGTCGTGGAAGATGATGAATTAACGTTCTTAGACTATTGTGAACACTTTCATTTACTGCGCAATGCAGTCGAGATCCCGGCAGTTACAATAGGGCATGGGTGATTTAATGCTCACAATGGAGCCTGTTTCCTTGAATTAATTAATTATTACTCCTCGAACTGTTTGACTATTTGGTGCACCACGCGACGAAAAAATCCCGAACCATTAAATTATTTTCGGCTTTAACATTTTATATCTCCATGTTTTCAATGAGTTTGGACAATTTTACTAAGTGCATAAATGGCAAATGAACGTTGTGTTTTTTTGTTTGTGCTGTCAACTCAAAGGAATGCCAATAGCATGCAATTTAAATACGATGATCTTCTTGTCACGCATTTTATATTAATATTTCAACCTTTTTTATTAAATTTTAATTGTTACTTCTTTAATTGAAAATTTAAAAAAAATTTGTATATATTTAAAATCAGTCCAAGCAAAGTTCAAGGCAACTAGGTTAGGTAATCGATCATGAACTTTTAATAAGATTAAGCAACTAGGCTTTCAGTTTTTTTTTATTTGGTCCATAGACCTTAAACCAAATTGAAGCTGTTTTAACAGAGATAATGTCTCTTCCACAAGCATTTATTGTTGTGGGAGTTTGTGGAAGTGAGTTTATGGAAGCCAAGTAAATACATGGAAATTACGTAGACCTTAAAGGTTTAATAAAAACTGTTTAAAGCTACATTCACAACAAAAGAGTTTCATGTCCAGATAAATAGGTAACGATTGTTTATTAAAGTATATTCTTCAAATGAGATTTAAAAAAAATTAATTGTTTTATTTTGTCCCTGCCATTGACTAAATACAACAGCAATGGTCCCTGCCCATTTCTTACTGGATTAATAGGTAGTGTTCAAGAATGTTTTGAATAAACTACGACATCAGTCGTACGTTGACCGCCGAAGAGCGCACATTGAAATAATCAGACTGTGCAGAATAGGAATGTTCGCTAAAAGCAAGGGTTTGCAGCGCAGTTCATTGTGCGACTTTTCTATACAGGATCTGAATGATCGTTTTTAACCGAACCGACCTGCGTAACGACACTAAAATTGAGTGAGGTGGGTAAATTATAACACATTTGTAAAACTCTAACTAAATAGTTAAACAAAATATTCAATTTTGGAAACAAGCCCATACATTTATTGACCCGATTTGGGATTTCTAATATAGTTTTTTACGCAGCCAGATATTTGCGCGCCATTGCTAAAAGGACTTGTAATTCGTAGTAATTTTATTTTCGCGGATTAAATTATGATATTACAATACGAGTTGCCTGTAAACTGTCAGATTCACATATTCACAAATCACGGAAAGGGAGAAAATCCCCGCCCCGCGCAACTTTGTTCCCCTTTCCTTGATGGTCTAGTCTATCCATTTGCATGTCTGTGAATCAGACCCAACAAGTATGATGGAATTTCATCAGTCAGTCTATCAGTCGTCACTCCATCAGTACAAACTGAACTGATGAAATACTCAATACTCGCCACATCGCTATTTCCATTATTCTACACCAAACTGGCGGTTTAATAAAATATTGTAACTGGTCTATGGACCGCTTTACATGACCCTTCGGTGGATGTCTTTTTTTGTTTGGGTAGTACGCCTAAATAAATTTGCTCTTATAATATTATCTCGTAATTCATCGCATAGCTCGAGTTCTTGTTTGTTCTGCGTCCCAAACTGCCTTAAATTATACCAAACATTACCGCGCTTGACTTCAAGTTTGCTCCATTCCCAATTTTCGTAAAATGAGGCTGTCTGTTTTTTTTACCTTGATTAATATAGGTCAATTTCAACTTCTGGCTGAATAATTAGTTTATGAGCATAAATTATATTCAAAGTTTGAAATGTTTTTGCAGGTTTTAACATACGTCTTCTCTTTACGTTCATTTGAGTATTTAAATTTCGGTTGGCTCAAAGTTTTCATCAAATTTTAATAATAATCACAATAGAAACTCGTTTTAAAGTTAGTTCCATAGCATTAAAATTTTCAATTATTTGGGATAATGATGAATGACGGGTGCTTTAAAATAGATGCCTATTATTCGTGTTTTGCGTTTTCAAAACTTTTCACTCCCCCAACTAAAAGTTTTAACAACAGAAAGTTTATACGAATATTTCATAAATATTTCACTTTTAACAAGTGATTTTAATTTCGTTTTTTTCTTCAATTTATTTTCTTAAGACGAGATTATACCCTAAAATAAAGCCAGAACCTTAAAGACTTAAGTGAAACAGCTGTGCACAAAAATATGCGCTGCGCGGCCCTGGTGTATTGGGCAGACCTGTGACTGAATTTTATCTATCAAATCTCTAAAATAATGTGGGTATCTTCATGACATAAGTGATGATGTCGTGTCAAAATAATATTCGGTACGCGGCTCGGCGTAATGGACGGACCTACGGTCGACTTTGTCCTAGCAGGCCTGGAAAATCAATCTTTCCGAGTTTATTTGAATTATTTCTGATGAACATATCACTAAAATATCAAATGTTTCTAGAGGGATCCCTCGGGAAGCTTCTAATTCATCTTCTAGAAAAAATAAGATCTGGTGTTTACCTCTAATTTTATAGTTTTTTAAACGTTTTATTTTATTTTATTTTATAAAAAGATTTAATGGGAAGGTCGTTTATTTATTTATTTGAGGAACATAAACAGTCTTAGTAATACAATATGCATAAGAGGATAAAAAAAACATACCAATTATTAATGTTCACAGATAGATATTCAGAAACATAAAACTAACCTGTAAACTAGAATATTTAATAAGAATAGAAAAAAAAAACAGAATAAAGCAGCAAATAAGAAAAATAATAATACGAATGTAAATTCAACAAACGATAAACCTATAATATGCCTACAATAAACAGCAATAAAATAAATGTGATTATAACTATACTTAAATAGACTTGGGTTGGAACTGGAAAGGGGAGGAGAGGGATTAGGAAAAGTTGCCACGCAAGTAATATTAAAATTTTAGGTACAATCAATTTTACAGTCATGAATATGAGTAAGAATGTGATACAATGAAATTCTGTAGTGATAGTAACTAACAGTGAATATGTCAGCACGAGTGTCTATATTTGCAAATTTATTATTTATGTTGTTTTTTTTAATCTTAAATATACATAATTTAACCGCGAGACCTTTTCTGTGACCATTTACATGATGACGCCAACAGTCTAATATCTAGTTATATGACATTTCGACGGTGAAAGTTCTAATTACCCACGTATTAGTATAACTAATATAAAGCTTTATTTTGTTTTATTCTCGTGGGCCGAGTGTTGCTGATCTTTGGTCATCTGCTACTGCGTGCGATGAAATTCTTCCTTTCAAATATTTATCGCAAAGTTTCACGGGCTTATTAGAAAACTGTGGTAGTATTTGACGTATTTGACCAGACTAGATAGTTATTAACTCCTGTAGCCTATGATATTTTGCACTGTATTTTTCTTAAGCGAATTCTCAAAATGCTGTTTGCGCTGGGAGTATTTTCGCATTACATTTGATTCCGTATTTCAAAATAAAATACTGTTTGTAAAAGCAGACGAACGACTCTTTCAGATTTTAGTATTTCAAATTGACATATGCATTAAAAAATACATATTTTGAACGCAAAAGTTTTTAAAATCGCTTACCGATGTTTTTTTTATCGTGTAACTATAATTACCGGTTTACATAAAACTAAAAAAATATATTTATTTATACAAAGGTTTTCTAAAATATCCCCGCTTCATTTTTTTTCGTTTTATTTATAAATAAATTTGATAAAAAAATTTGCAAACTTTGATAAATATTTGTCAAATTCTAAATATTGTTTCATAAAATTATTTTTAAATTTTCAGGGGCGTTTATAGTAAACCTTTGAATGCAAACTGACGGCTCTCTTTCTTAACACGTTTAAATCACATATCTCATTTGTGAGTTCGTATCAGGCTGGGATAAATATCTCCCAAAATTGCTCTAGGGGTTAAAAGCAAATGTTGCTTGTGTGTAATACTTGTTATGTTTGTAGCCTTTCGACAAATGCTACATCGGCGCCACCCCTGAGCTGGACGAGGAGCGCGTGTTCTGCGGTCAGATGTCCGCCATCTATCTTTTCTCCGAGGCTCTCACCACGCACCAGATTTGCGCCATGCACCGCTTGGGACCCGGATACAAGGTAGGCCTACGATCTGTTTAATATACTTTATAGAAGATATTCATATATAGTCCTTGTAATTGTAATCCTTATGAACAGTTCAAAAAAGACCACATCAGAGATGGAGCGACGACCTGAAAATAAAGTTAAAGGGATGGCAAACCCTTGCCCAATACAGACATTATGTACTCAAAAGACGGGCTATGCATAATTCAACAAAAGATAAAGACTTTGCAGGATGAAGCTCGTTACCAATACAAAATGCAGGCTATTGGAGACTAAATGTCTCCACCACCCGCTGTCTTCTCCTGGTTATTCACCATGTGCTATATAGATTCTTAATGACATTTTCTTATTAAAAGGGAATTGCGGAAAGTACCAGTGGAAATTTTTGTTCTACATATTATAATGCAGTAATATCGATTTGTTTGACAGTTTTTTCTCCCTACCAATTTTTCAGCCTATATTTTTGTGAAGAGAATGCCGTTGGCGCCACTTTAACAGTGACTGTTTTTCCGATTATTTTTGTCAGAAAATTTTGTCGATAAATTTTCGCACAAAACTCTTTTGAAAGTATGCCTTTTGTTCCAGGGCCCGAATAAGTTCCCACCTAGGGAAGGTTGGACGGCCTCGATGGTTTCGCTAACGAATTTAATCATTCTCGCGCCAATTTTAATTATTTTATCGCCTGGAAAATACTTCAATCCATCCTTTAAAGTTCTACCATGAAGTTATTTTTCAATGAAATAGCGTCATTGGTCGAATCAAATAATAATACTGTCTGTAAAGAGATAATAATATTAGTAAAAATAAACTCTAACCTTTTATTAAATATAATATTATACATCTTCTGTTCACCCATGGAGCCATCACATTTTTCGTAAATATTGTTGTTGACTACCCTAGCAATTGGCGTATCTTTCGGTTCTACCTCGTTCGCCAGATACCAATTTCATGTAAGACTTGAAAGATTTATCAGATTTTCTTCCCAAAAAATCCAATACATCTTCGCTGTTCTTTGTGAGGGCATAACTCTCGGATTGATATCTTAACACTGGTCTGATGAGTGTTTTATAAAGATTGGATTTGGTTCTTCTCGAGAGGGGTTGCAATTACATATGATTGGATAGAGAAGGTCTGGTGAACATTTTGAAAATTTCTATTCTTTGCTATTCCATCTTTGGTACAAAAATATCCCAATCTGCGCTGAAACTCGCCGCCATTGTGTCCGCCACCGGTGACTGGCGATAGTAGCACAATGACCAATGACTCCTCTATTATGGCCGGGGCTCGCCACACGCGGCGAGACGGCGACCCGTCATTGTCGCCTCGTCGCCGGCTGTCAGAAACACGCGCGCACCTGTCAGAATCTCGCGCGCTTATGGCATATTTAGCGCGCTATGTAAGAATTGCGCCATCGGCAAACGGGCTATGTTAGGTTAGGTTAGATTATAAGTCAGGACTTGGACTTGGATTTAATGTGTTTTTACATTTTTTTGTTGATTTCTTTGTTATTTTTGATGAATGCGAGACGAAGAAATAGTCTCGATAAAACAGAACCTGTTTTTAAACCTAGAATATGAATATTATATTTTTATCACTGAAACCGTAGTATGTTTCAATATTAGGGCAGCATTTAATCATCAAATCGTATTGTATTAGAAAAACACACCAGTAAAAAGATTGTTCTGACCAGATTTGAACTCAAAACCTTCGGCTTCCCGAGAGTTAGTTTGCTTCCACCATTGAGCTATCCAATCAATTTTCAGACCCGTCGAGTGATCAATACATTCGCTGTCATTCAAATAATATATTTTTTTATTTCAAGCTTCATTCTCAAGATGCTGTGGGATTACCCTATTCTGTTAATTGTGAACTGGAGGGGCTGTCCAGATTCTATTCAATAAATCGCCATTAGGTGGTGTCAGGGAATTTGTTTCAACTTTGTTGCAGACCGATCCACTTGCTTAATATTTTTGTTATATTGTAAAATAACCTACATGTTTTTACCCCAATTTTAGGTTTAAGTCATTGCCCATCATGCAGAAAATCGTTGTCCACGTAACCAAAATTGCTTTTATTGTCTCAAAATTAATCCCCCACGTTAGGTTTGGCGTATTGATAGAACAACTATGCAGAAAGTCCTCCTCCAAGTTTTAATCAAAATCGCTTTTAACTCTCCAAATTAATCCCCCACTTTAGGTTTATCAAATTATAGAAGGAGTTACGCAGAAATTCCTCCTCCAACTATTAACGATAATTGATTCTACTGTCTCCATATTTACACCCCATTTTAATTTTGTTGTATTGATAGGAGAACATTGTGATGAAAGACCTGCTTCAAGTTTTAACCAAAATTGCTTTTACTGACTCCAAATTGATTCCTCGCTTTGGGTTTGTCGTATTGAGAGGATAACAATTGTGCAGAAGTACCTCCTCCAAGTAGTAGGTTTCATTTTATTTTACAATTTTAGGTTTATTTCATTGCCCAGCATGCAGAAAATCGTTGTCCACGTAACTAAATTTGCTTTTACTGTCTCCAAATAATTAATCCCCCACGTTGGGTTTATTGTATCGGCAGGAGATCGATTCTTCAGTGAGACCTTTTCAAATTAATAACATGTATTAATTCTTTAAAAAATATCATACTAACCCAATTTTCCAATCCCTCCGCTTCCGTCCGGAATTGCAGAGCCAGTTCCGCTTCGACAACGAGTGCAATCTGAACCTGCCGGAGAACCACAAACGGGTGAGCCAAGAAGCCTCTGAGGTCCCAGAGGCCGCGCATGCGCTGACAGCCACCACTGACGATGACGCCTGGTCGGCCGTGCTTTCTTCGGACCCTGTTAAGCTCGCCCAAGCCCAAGTCCAAGAACCGCGTGACGTAGCAGTAGTGCATGAAAAAGATAAGCATGTAAGCGCGCGCAGTAGAAAGCTATGGTACTGCCGCTGACAGCTCCGTTTTAACCCCTCTATAAAGTGTGACATGTGATTCTAACGCCTAAAGTATTATCGTGATTGTTTTTTGAGGTATAAAGCACTGATGATGGACACTGCAAGGCTGTCTGAAACGTTGGTTAAAAGGGAAGAAAACGCAACACGGCTATATACCCCAAAAGTAGTACATATAATCTCTTTCTGCTGTTAACATGCGTCGTGTTAACAGCAGAAATTTTCACGAAGAGACAGATGCTACTCTCTTTTTGTTAAATTTATCGTTTATGAGAAAGAGTGAGAGGTTAGAATGGAGCTATGAGCGGTATGCCTTTAAATTACAAGTTTTTGTGCTATGTTTGGTGTGCGTTTTGTGTCGTTTGCTAACCCTTCTTCCTCCAACCTGATAAAGAAACTGATTCACGGTTCCGTTATAAAATCGATTCTTAAACGCGTTACTATTTTTTTCGAAATATAGATTTACGTTCCCTGGTTTTCAATAAAATTTCAAATTATTTCAATCCAATCATCCTTGCACCCATCATCAAAGCTAACATTGTTACTTGTGCAATGATGGATGTTATAGAGGATTGAACCTGCGATTGAACGACCGAATGAGAGCCCGTCGACTTTGGTCACTCAACGATATTACGAGTATTGTTTGAACTCTATTTTGTATTTTAATTGGATTATTGCGTTATATTGGTTTAAACCATATATCGTGGTATGTTGGAATGAGGTTTCGCTGTATAAATGTTGAAACACAATTTAAAAGTTATAATTCAATTTCGTACATACCGCAAGTCCACTTTATGATTTTACTGTGAAAATATTGTACATATCTGTGTATTTAGAGTATTCATTAAATTATAGCCCGGCCATTGTGATCCCCGTATATAACGACTTCCACATATATATCGTTGTTTGCATTGCCTATTGCTTGTTTTAGTCTCGGTTTTCGAAATTTGCAGCGCATCCGAGTTTGCAGCTTCTCTGAATTGAATTATGATACAAATTATAAAATGATCGTAGGGTGACCAGGAATTCCGAAAATTTACTACAAAATAGATAGATACTATTTCTTAGTTTAGTTATCTTTTGTAGTCATAATTTTACCCAACTTACGTATATTCCTTTCAGCAAAATATAGCAACTATGTTTGGAAGCGGGTGGAGTTCTTCACGCGCAATGCATAAATATTACTGACGAGTTGTTTATTATTAAATAAAAAAATCCCATAAATATTATTATTTCTAATTTGTTTGCATAGTTGTGTGTTTTTTGCTATTATGCAATGTGCATGTTCGTGCGTTTTTTTAAATTACCTTTTGTTATGTTTTCAGTAATTAATATTTCTTTTCAGGTTATAATATGTATAATTCTGTGTATAATAGTATGTTATGTATTTTTATTAGTTGAAGTATTTGTATATTAATAATTTGTTTATCAGCTAATATCCTTGTTATTTATTTGTTTGTTATTATTATTTGTTGTTTTCGTTTTGTTTTTGCACCCGTTGCTGTCCTGTTGTTATTTTGCAAACAAATAACAGAGCCAATTCAAGTTTGACAACGAGTCTCGCCCGATACTGCCGGACAACTATCGCAGGATAGATTTCTATGGAGAATACATTTCAGAGGTCGATGAGCCTTCTGCATCTGTAAGATAATAATAATTTTTATAAACTTATACCAATAATAATTATACTAACGGCCCATTTACCTTATACTAAGAATGGTATATGTTTTTAAATTCTCACTATTCCTAACTATCTTTTTTATTTAGTTCTTCAAAATATATTGTTTTACTTCACTTAATCTTTTCTTTATCTACGAAGATTTTTTTATCGCTGTGGATGTTATTTTTATTTATGTATTAAAATCGATTGTAGATTATCTATAATCACCTGCTATTTCTTACTTTAACAGACTATATAACCATCTAGCTATTTCTCCACGCGGTAGGAGTTAACAAGACGTAACACCAAACAACTCTGTGTTGACACTGATAGCTTTATTAACATTCATACTTGTAGGTACATTCATATCCCACTATCCCGACTCAAGTACTCGGTTCTCTTTATTGAGTAATTTCTTCGTGGGGCGTCCTCGATTACTCCGTCCATTTGAGCTTCATATAGCTTGGTTGTTGCGACTTTGTCACGATGCGCTCCCCCACTTAAAATTTCTCCATATAAACTCACTAGTCACTAACAAAAACAGTTAATAAACTAACTGTTCTCCAAACAGACGCGTTGCCATATTTTACTCCTCAAAATTAATGTGGCTGCAGCCGGCCAACTGCCGCTGACTCAGCACACTCCATACTGATGTATCCCTAAACGGGCATTTTCTCTCAACTGTCGTGTGAAGTTTTAGGAATATAGATCGGTGATTGTTTTCCTGTACATAATATTTTCACAACGAAAAATAAATTATATGAACTTATTCTAAAATATTCGAATGTAGTTGTTTTATCAAAACAATGATTTCTCTTCAATACGTATTTCAAATAATGTGGCAAATAATCAGGCTGGCTAAAATATTATGTTTAAAAATTATCAAAATTAATTTATTTTGCTAAAATACAGAGATTGTCTTCGGCATGGCGGGTGAAAATGCACCAAAACTGTACAGTTTATTATTTTAATTTTCATTGCCGGCAAAATTAAATGACTTAATACATATTATACAGGTACATTGCCCGCCTAACTAGACGATGTTCTGAGACTACAATGCGTCCAGATATACATTTAAAATATCCTTTTGTAAGTGCCCTTTGGTCACCCGATTTAATTTTCTGGGATTTGAAGCACGGCCGTGTATCAAAGAGGGGTATAATAAACATTTTTTGTAATATCGCAGAGTGTTCCGAACGCACAAGTTAATTCATTTTCTGCTACAATTCTACGAGAAGGGAACATAGACGAAGTTTTTCATCAGATTTTCGGCTCCACTGCTTGGATGATGATAACCGAAAGAATACAGCGCAAATGTGAACTTCTACTTCACGGAAGAGATAAACCGTGGCTCTGGGCCCAAAGTAAGATCAATTTTGTTTTAAAATTAAAGATTGAAAAATACATACAAATGTTGAAAGTTTTTGATGAGAAGTCACTGGATTTTTTGTCCGAATCGTCAAATAAATCAGAATCATTTCAATATATCGTAGAATGCGGCGACTCCGGACATTTTTTCATGATTTTTTAAAGTTTCTGGCAAATAAATTTGAACCTGGAGGTATCTGAAATATATTTATTAATTTGTACTATATAAACTGTTGCAAAAAATTAAGCATAAATATTGTTGGAGTCAACACGTCACATGTGGTGACTCCGGAAAGCTGCCTAATTGTCTCTGTATACCGTACTTAACTTCAGATGTCATGACTTCTGCCAACTGGTATTCCATATTTATATTTTTTTATTGATTTATAGTAACAAATATTTACGGAAAGGGGGGTTCGAAAGAGAATCGAACTCTATAAAAAAATATTTATTGTCTCAGAAAAACATACAAGCCGAGTAATTATTGACCTAGTAAATAAAATGCAAAAAATATATGACAGAAGTGCCGAGATGCATTCATAATAATGTATCAATATATTTTGGAACGATCTAGCGCCAATGGATGTTTTTTTCAATTGACCAAATATATTTCAACTTCTGGATAGTTAAAAGAACTATAAAAACTTTTCGAATATTCAAATTTGATTAAACGCGTACTCCTTTCACGCTATGTACAAAAAGTAGGTGTAACCAAGAGAAAATGCTATTTCTCAGTGATGATTTTCCAACACATCACTGTCGGGAGATAATATAATAAATAAATTGTGCATAAACATCGCCTCCGTAACTTTTAGACTTTCAAGACTGCTATTAAATCGCGCTCTAATGAAAGGGCGGTAAATAATTTCGCCGAAAATCTCGGAAACTTTAGAAATATAGCCGAAAATCTCGAGATAAATTTGAGAAAAATTATTGCGCAGCCCTCCAAAGTACTCTCATATCCCTCAGAGTCTTTGGGATGCCCATTAGGAGTCATTCCGCTCCGGGGGGAAACTTTCAATATTTGTTTTTGTTTCGTTAACCTCCCAAAACGAGCTTTTCAAGATTATAATAATACCTAGTAGTCTCAGAAATAATTTAGTCCGTGGAGTATTATTACCTGTTTTGTTATCTGGGCTTAAGCATCCTAAAGTTAATTAGCGGAGCTTTAGTTTAGGCCAGCATTTCAAAGAAGAGATCTTTTTGAAAAGTTTTGTACTCATTTTGGTATCGATAAATCTCAATTCAATTATTATAAAATATCACACTTCTTTCAACAAATGGATGCCCTTATGTTTTCTCACAAAACTAAAATCCACTGTATTTCTTAATCGAATGCCTAAAGTTTATTATTGAGTAGATGTGGTAAATCAACAAGAATACTTTTAGGTAAACTTACTCTAGGCTATCCTTTACCCCGCTTTACAAATGTAAAATTTAAAACTGTTGTTAAAATAATAAGACAGTTTTTCAAACATGCGTCATATTTTTGATGAATTACATCGAATTGACGATCAACATCATTTTGATTTAAGACGTCCGGTCTCCATAATACGGGCATTTGCCTGTTTGAGGTATGAATAAAAAAATAAATAAAAAATTTCTCGAAAGCGTTTCAGCTTTTGAACAAATTGCAGCAAAACCATCAAATTGAGAACTCGGACTTTTTAAAATTTGCACAGCTTCTTTCTCAACCTGTCGGATGTAACTGTTCTGTTTGCACCCCTGGTTTATAATATAACCTCTTTGTAACTTTGTAAATCCAGACAATTAAATCTCGGAAACGTGCCGCTTGTAGAAGACGCTATGGAAATAATACATACTTAGATTAGTTGGCCGAGCGGTCCAAAGCGTCGAGCTTACATAAAAGTTCGCTTCTTTTGTTGGGGGTAGGAGGAAATAATTAATAAATTATTAATAACATGGGAATGTTTGTCTGTATGTTAAAATAAAGTATAACGAAATCTGCTAGTTGTGCGTCACTTGTTCCTTGTTCAAATTTAGCTTCAGTCTGTTTTTTTTTCATTACGCTTCTCTTTCTATTACGTAATTTAAATTTGTCTATCCCAAATTCCACAAATAATAGCCAAATTCTCTTAAGTACCAACATCTACAGGCCCAACGGTTCCCCATTCTGCCCGGAGCGCATAAAATCCAGAAGCAGGCTGTACAATCTACTATCTACTAACTTGTTCTATGAATCCGGTGACGGTTGACAGGTGCCATTCCCCTAAAACCCGATTAAATTCTTTCCTCCCGTAATTAAATTGTAAATTTAATACGTAAGAGAGACGGTGAAATGCTTAAAGGGGGAACCGGAGAGGTAGAGAGCGGGGTGACGGTATTCGAACAAGTCTTATTGGATTAGTTATTTATAAGAACAACAAATTGAGTTAGGCTCTTCTCTTTGGCAATTCAAATAGTAGAATATGCCCGAATTTGAATGGCGTCTTTTAAATTGGGGATTATTGCTAATTGAATTTTTGAGTGACTTGAAATTGTTACGTGAATATCATTTGGAGGATTTTTTCGTACAATTGATTCAAAAATGTCAATTAATTGTTCAGAAAGGGCCAGCCCTGAGCCAAACGGCGCCTGGCGCGAGTAAACTATTGGCGCCCCTTTTTAAAACCAGTAGACGCCTAGGCCCTAGGTAGTAGGTAGTATTTATTAATTAGTAGGTAGGTGATCCCTGTAATCAATAATATTTAGGGCCGTTTTTTATGACAAAATACTCCAAAGGGCGATGTGTTAGGACTGTTATGTGTTAGGTATTATCAGCGCCTTGGTAATTCGGCGCCCGGAGCGGACTGCTCCGATTGCACCCGAATAGGGCCGACCCTGTGTTCAGGTATAATAACAATTTACATAAATAATTTTATTGTAACATTTTGGCATCGTAGATAAAAAAATATGTTTTTTTTAATTTTCTTACTCGTCTTCGAGTGAAAATTTAAAAAAAATTGATATAACTAACTAACTGATATGCCATCACGCCGTTTCTCCGCAAGTGTAGGCGGATAGGATGGACCGCCAAATATCTCGACCTTGGCAAACATTATTGCTTCATTCAAATTCATATATCGTCTCAAACAAAACCTTATGTTATTCTGACTTGAGATGGCCCAAGTATTTTGTTTCTCAAACAATCATACATGGTTTTACAAACAAGCATAAATTCATTCAGAAATTAATGTAGCTATAGTATAGAAAAACGGATAGCTTTAGAAGTCTGACTTTTCGACGCAAACGGGCCAATAAAATTGATTTTTTTTGACAAAAAATAATATCGAACATTGAAAATGTGGGATCAGTTTCACCAGACGTGATGACAAATTGACCTTACTACAGGCACACGGACACGCCCACAACACACTTCTATCGGCTCATCTCTTCAGTGTTACCCGAATTGACTTAAATTTATTATAGACGTGTACAGATAGCGCTCACTTGCATTGTAAGGCAGTAAGTTGTATGTATTTTGGGCTCAAGTTAGCATAGGAATTAGTCGGGCTATGCGGCTCTGTGTTCGCTAGCATAGTCTCATAGACGCAAGGCACATAGACTCGTAGGACATAGAACGCCCATTGTTTGATGCTGTCTAAATAAATAGAGCTACTTCATTCCGAAGTACAACAAGGGAATGTCTGTGTAAATAGAATAGAATTTACACAAACATTGTCACGTTAATTACTACAGACAGACGGGTAAACGTTTATGGGAATGCCTACCGCTGTTCTGTGTAGACGTTATTTAAATATTTTTTCGCGTTGTTAAAACGGTTGAATTTAAAATAAATTTTACCGCGTTTATTGGAACCACGATGTTGTATTTTATCTATTAAAATAACTCCACGATTTTTTTAGATAACCATTATTTTCGTTTACAATAAAAAACTATTGATCGTTTCGCTTAAAATCGTCAAATACGTGATAATTTCTACATATTATCTATATTATATACGGTGTCCAGAAACTCGTGGAGCAAGCGAATAACTGATAAATCTAAATCACATAGAGAATCAAAAAAAAATCCATCTGAGCCTTTCGATTTTTTTTAAACTTTTTTTTTTCTTTTGGAGCCGGGTCTACGCTTCGGCGCCTACAGTTTATATTAATCCCGGATGATTTAGAAAAAAAATTTGATCTCAAACATTCCAACTTCGAACTTGATTTACTCGTAAACGAATGCTCAAATCAAAAAATTTATATCACCAAATCGACTCCAAATGTAATGCTTTTACTACAAGTTTACGGACACCGTGTATAGGTTCTGGCATTAGGTGTATTTAATTAAATCTAACAAAAAAATCCTCAGTTTTTTTTCTTCTGTACGAACTGTATGTTTCACCTATTTTTTTATGTATTTGTATTATAAAAATTGTATTGTATATATGTTGTTTTCACTGTTTTTTTTTCTCTCTGCTTCTATGTGTGTTTTAAATGTTGTTGTTTCCTGTAGTTTTGAGCTAACGAATATTCTATTTTGTATTTATTCATTGATAATGGGATAACCTTTTCGTAATTTCTCTTTTCTCCTAATACTTTTATAAAATAAATTGATTTTAAGTAATAAAGTAGTATATTTTTTATTAAGTTTCATACCCAAAGGAAAATAATGATACCAAAACTATTGTAATTTCACTTTATTCTCAATCTGGTTTCATGCTGTTATTTTGTTGTTGAAATAGGAACATATTTGTACATACTTCATCACAATTTAAACTTTTTCTCATTAATATTTCCACATAAAGCTTGAAAAATTGCAAAGATTTTAGCTTATTTTGCATTTGTTAGAATTTCATTCAAGATTTTTGATACTTTGAAAAAAATATTTATTTGGTGTCTGGCAATTTAATCAGGGTTGTCCCAAACCTAACATCGCTTCTCTAACTAATAAATTGTATAATTGTAGGTGCTATACGACGGGAAGCTATCGGCTGCGATTGTGTTCATGTACAACCCGGTGGCCACAGACAGTCAGCTGTGTTTACAGAGTGCGCCCAAAGGGAACGTCTCCTACTTCGTGCACACCCCTCATGCACTAATGCTGCAGGTAAGAACTTCTTATATGTGTATTTCTCTTATGATTCTAGTCTTATTATTTCAAGGGTGTCTAACACTGTATAAATCACACTATATTTAGATCTCTTACCTGGCCTCAGGTCATGCCTCTCTTACCTAGCCTCAGGTCGTGCCTCTCTTACCTAACCTCAGGTCGTGCCTCTCTTGCCTAGCCTTGGCTCAGGTCATTCAATGACGGTCCATTCTTTCAACTTACAGCGAGATTCATACTTCTCGTATTCTGAATTTCTACTGACATAATATAACATACCCACATACCTTGAACAATTTAAGTTTTTAAGCTCTTAAAAAAATGTGTGTTATTTTTAAGATAATCTCTATTCAGATGCCGCGTTCAGATGCATGCAGTATAAAAAAACACATCTTGTTTTGATGTGTTTTTACACATTCAAAAACATGTACATTATTTTAACACGCTATATGAAAAACTCACAGTGTTTCTTTAAATGCTGCTTCTCGGACCTCAAGTGAAATTTATGCCTGTATAATTATGGTCGTTAATATTAGCACACTCCCTCTATCATTCATTTGTACATATCTCCCTTTCAAACCATCTTCAGTAATCTTCTTTATTATTTTATTTAGTTTTACGCCTAGCCGGGCTTTTACAGGGATTTTAAAAACAGAATATATCTGTGATCTATCGAAAATTATACAAAACTAAATAAAGCAGGATATATCAGTAAGCTGATAAACTAATATAGATACTCGAACAATAATACATATAACACAAATCACTAAAACTACATTACCAACGCTACTCTAATTTGTAGGATTCAACAAAGTGCTGGTATAGATTTTCTCTTAATTCTATAAATGTAGTCAGTAAATATATCGATAGTACCCCCAAACTTGTTGCCCAGATCATGCATTCTATTGGTTAGTGAGTGTGTCTGAGAGTTGGTTGTGTATGTATTGCAGAAGAATGTTAAAATTTGTCTTGTATTCCTAGTCGGCATATGAAATTTGGAATTTAATAGTGGCAACGATGGCAGGACTGTCAATTAAGTTGTTAATGATTCTGTGTAACACAACCAGGTCTTACATAATTCTCCTGTCAAACAGTGTTATTAGATGCAATTGATTTATCAATGCTTATAACGGAGCCTTAAACCAGCTACATGCATTTTTGCACCTTTTGACATCATTATACATAATAATGTATATTTATGGACAATAGTTGTTTGAAGGGGCGCTAAGCCAGGCGAGCACTCTTTCTAAACAGCCCTGTAGTCTAGCTAGAGCACTTTTCTAAAAACTATTTTTTTAATAGCATGCAGTTTTCGCTATCAAAATTTGATTGCACATTGTGAGCAGCGTCCTCGTGTTGACTCCAGAAGCCTCCAGTCAGGTTGTAAGGGCTGATCGGCTTGTGTTGGCTTCTTTCGTTTCACGCCAAGGATTGGCTTGCCGTTGAGATAGATTGAGAGATTCGCTTCTCATTAAAACACTTGTGTTTTTTCTTGATACGTTTAATATGTCACACAGAAGAGGGTAGACATTAAAACTTAGAGAGAGAAGCGAGAGTTGGTTGATAATGAATGTTGAAGAATGCTAATGTAGAATTGAATGCTAATTTAGAATAGAATGATATCTGGATCACAACACGCTATTTATAACCAAACAATATTTGACGTGACTACAGACACAAGATTTTAGAGACGCGAAATTAATGACAATATTACACTATGACGTGCCATAGACAAAAATATTTAACATAAAAGGTGGCACAGACAGAAAAAGATAATGTAAAAGGCTCTACACATCGAGATTATAATATGAAAAAGTGAAAGAGTTTAGGCTTGACTGAAGTTAAATAAAACAGGACAATCACAAGATACGACACGCAACACATTGAAAATGTTGCTGTTACGAGACTCGTGTTCCTCCCACTGAAAAATTATCTATGTAAATACGCATTAGCTACTAACAAAAACAGTTAACAAATAGCTTTACCAAACAGAAGTGATGTCATTTTTTAATACTCAAGATACTAATTCGGCAGCCGGCCTCGCTTCTAATTGGCACTTTCCACACATACCAATGATATATTCCTATAGCGGTGAGCTTTATGATTGTTTTTTTTCCCTCAGGACGTGAAAGCAGTGATCACCCACTCCATCCATAGCACGCTGAACTCAATCGGAGGTATCCAAGTTCTATTCCCGCTGTTCTCGCAGCTGGACATGCCTTACGACTGCTCATCCTCCGGTGAAGCCAAGAGAGATCCGATGCTATGGTAAGATTTTGTAAACTACATTATTTCGTATTGTGGAAAACTTGGTTGGCAAAGGTGCCGCGAAATTAAATGTTCATTTTTTTTTTTTTTAAAAGAAAGACAAACATTCCCGTGTTACGAATAACCCAACAATGTTTGAAAATCTCCTACTACCACCACAGAAAGCCGAAAATGTTGCTTGTGTTGTGATGGAGGACTTAGCCAGCCGAGGAATCGAACACGCGACGCTCGGGTGAGACCCAAAGCGCTATGCCCACTCAATCACTGACCGGACCATATATCTATCTTCTTCTTTGATTATATCTCCAATTAATAATATTTAGGTTTAATCGTTTTCCATTTTGGGCTGTATTTTGGAAATGTACCTAAACAATTTGCAATTTTGTTGTTTTTAACACATTTTTTAATTGACCAATTGAAAAATATGGAACTCGTCTATGATTTTGATTAAATTATGACAGTTTAATTGATATTTCAAAGTTCCATGGCTCATAATGGAAATGACAATGAGAGCTGAAATGGTTGGGTAAACCTAGAATTTTTTAAATAAATAAGTTGTGAAGATTTCATGATGCCATAGCTCTCCGTTCGAAAGTTTTTAGTAGGAGATTCAGAGTTAAGACAAATTTTATGATTTTAATTTAAGTACGATTTATTCCTGTCCACTGTTTTGTATTCCTAGGCTGCTTATAAACAGGAAAAAAAAACGTCAAGCCGAACCACGAATTACGGGAAAGAAACGAAGCAACCGCAAATGGCGTGATACGTCGCTCGCGGAATTTCCTCCTGTTTATACGCAGCATTATATATCATTTGAAATTATCCTAAGGCTAGCTTTAGACTTGTAAGTTTTTTCGTAAATTTACGACTTCTAGCCAATGGGCATATTGCATTTTGAAAATCCAATATGCCCATTGGCTAGAAGTCGTAAATTTACGAAAAAACTTACAAGTCTAAAGCTAGCCTAAAGCAACATTCTGACACCATTGGTGTCGTAAACGTGTTTTCAATTATTTATTTTTTACCGTTTCGTGCATCGATCGTCCATTGATCTTCGATTTTTAGGAATATATTGGCCTTTGGACCACAGATTTCGAAGACAACCATTTGATCTCTTATTACTCCACAGTTCCAAGCTTCTCGGTTTCATCTGCTCCCTGGTGGAATCCTCCCAAACGGTCCAGCAACACATGATCCAGTGCCGAGGCTTCCTGGTAATCTCCTTCATGCTGCAGCGATGCTCCAGGGACCACCTCACTTCCGAACTCCTCAACGGGTTCCTCCAACTCACCAAGCATTTGGTCACCTGCCTTAGTGCCAACTCAGAACTGCTCCTGAAGCAAGTGAGTATGATACCGATAAAGCTGAAAAACTGTCACATCAGAGCTTTAGGAGTTTTAGTCGCAAAATATGGTAGGATTTAGGAAATAATTGGTTTTCTACAATGATATTTCAATGTATTGTGCTTATTTTTGAAAGTCACCGTATATTGTGTATGTATTGATTACAATTTATTGATGATCGTACCGGCTGCGCCAATATTAGTTAAAGGGTAGAGTGTAGGAATTATTAATAGACTGCTGTACTTAACAGATTTATTATCGTATGCGATACAAGTAACACAAGAAATCACAAGCTTTAACATTATTCTAGTGGAGTAATCATAGAAATAATCAGTAATCATCAGTAAATTGGTATACTTCTTGATCGACTGATGATAAAAAAGATTTACAGATCAATAAATAAACTATTATCTTACAATAAAACACTAGAATGGCTGGATGTTATGTAGCCACGTTAGTGTTTTTTTTTTAAAATACATATATTTGAATTTCACTTTTATTTTCTTGTACGAATGAAGTGGAAATTAACCCAATTCCCGACAGCCGATCGAGCTGAAACTCGGCAGATAGTTTAAGACTCACGAACAAGTCCCTTGGGAGGAAAGCTCAATCCTCAGTCAAACCAAAAAAAAAGTTCATTTTTTGTTGTGTAATAAACCTAACTAAGTCAGAATGAATGGCCTGTACTCGATGACATTCTAGATTTTTTTTAATGTTAAACAAAGGGTTTCTGGAAATCCTTTAAATCTACTGGAAAACAGTTCTGCTTATTTTTATAGTGATTGTTAATTTAGTTTTGTTTTCGTTAATTTTCTTAGGCTGTATTATAATTTCGTGTTACTTAATTCCTATGACACGAGTGTGAATGCTAGAAGAAGTCGGGGACACCCGAGGAAGACACGGCATGATCAAGTAAATCAAATACTCGAGTCAGACCAAGTCAAGGGTCAGAATGACAGAAGGGTATGTATGAGACAATGTTTGAATATGAATGAAGCAAGGAGTGTTTTCCATGGCCGTTTTTTCCTAGTTTAAACACGACTCGTTTTTTTTTTTTTTTTTTTTTTTTTTTTTACAGTATTACCGCACAAGAGTCCCAACTGCTCCCGTCTGGAGCCAGTGAGACTATGGCATCCCCAATTGGGGTATGTTGTGAGGCTGAGGGTATTGGGGAGGGGAGGGAGATGGGGAAGAGGAAGGTGGGGAAGTACCTGGCTATTCAGATCTGGTCACCAAACACGGCTAAAGCCATTTCAAGCAACGTTTCAATTCTGAATGGTGGTCTTACACCAGGGCGATACTGAGAGTATCTTCCACTCTGGAACGTGCCGCAAATATACTATATATTATTTTAAATTAATTAATTGTGAAATAACACAAATTAATCAAATAAAATTTATTTGCGCACGCCGGGTTCGAACCCGCGACCTTCGGATCTGTAGTCAAAAGCGTATACCACTAGACCACGCCGGCCGTTTGAAATAGAGCAGAAATCTTTCGACAAATGATTTAGTTGCATTTAAAGATACACTGTGAATCTTTTCATAATTAAATAACTGAACATAACGTGTTTTTAATAATTTTCGTAGCTTACTTTGCAATTTTTTTCTATCTAAGGAATTTCATATAATTATCGTTTCGGCATAACAAATTGTATTGATATTATCTTTAAAAATAATTTATATTTTTTTTAGAACTTAAAAACTTAAAGAGTTAAGGAGAAACTTGTTATAAATCGGTAGAAATTGGGTATGCGGGGGCTTAAGTAAAGAATAAATAATTATTGATGGTATTTTTTTGACTGCGATAACAATTATTATTTCAAAGGTAAAAGTATCTGTGTGGTTAGGTTGTGTTGTGATAACACGTAGGTAAATTTAGTTAGATATTTTAAACTTTTATCATTCTTAAAAGCTTTCATTGAATTAAGAAATTATTTATTTACACAAAGTTTTTATTCTTTAGGATTATGTAATTAGTGATTTATTTCAGTATTTGTTCAGCAAAGGTAAGTTGTTTGAAAAATAATCAAATTAGTTCTTGTATCAGGTGTAGGAGAGGTTGAATTTTATGTACAATGATTTTAAAGGACCCCAGCATTTAAAAAATAGTTACATATTTTGAGCATGATTTTTTTTTTTAACCTTACCTAGAGTAGAATATTAGCAAATGTATTATTATTATTACCTTAAGAGCAGCTTAATGACTCTTTTGAGAACACAAAATAAATGCCTTGAACGATGGATATTTCTGGGCATTCGGTTTTGGATACGACAGTGCTTAATAAAAAAATCATACACGAATATTAATATTTTTATACAGGGTTTTCCAATAAGAGGTGTTATTTTGATATTCAATCGTAAAAGATCAATGGTTTCGTTGCTTGTGTGGCACGTAGCGCCGTCTTGTTGAAAGTAAACATTGTCCAAATCAATACCATCCAATTCCGGCCATAAAAAATCATTAATCATCTCTCGATAACGCAATCCATACACCGTAACTGTTGCTCCAGCCTCATTTTCAAAAAAGTAAGGTCCAATGACTCCGCCGGACCATAAACCGCACCAAACAGTCACACATTGAGGATAGAGAGGCTTTTCAACAATAACTCTTAGGTTTTCCGAGCCCCAGATGTGACAATTTTGCTTGTTGAGGAAGCCACCGAGGTGGAAATGGGCCTCATCACTCAAGATGATTTGCATTTGATTCACTCAAGTGAATTTTAATAATTTCAATGCGTTGTTGAACTGTGTATCGTTCCATTTTTATTAATGGCGTAGTTTCTACTTGTCAAATGTCAAAAAATGACAGCTTATTGGAAAACCCTGTATTTTATTTTGTACCCTCATATTTTACAGCGTTAGGAATTATTTATATCATTGACCAATGAAATTACAAGATAAAAACATATTATCTGCTAACTGTGGTAAGCCAATGAATCCACCTACATTTCATCGTTTATCTCATATATTCCGTCTCAGAAGTCTAGACCTAAATTTGGTTAGCCATCGTTTGACTGATATAAAAGATATTATAATAAACACTGAAAAGCTTGTTTGTTTTATCAAAAATTCAATATTTTAACTACTACTTCCAAAACAAACTTATTTGCAGATTTTAGGTATGTAAAAACAGTTTTATGGTTTTTAATAAACGTGTTATTTAACTAGTTATACGTTCCTATTTGTTCTATTCATTCTTGTGTACAAAATATATTCCTGAATTGAAGTATTATATTACTGTGTATCTTTATTGCAGGTTGTGTCCGCATGTTTATTTGGTTCAGTGTTTTGATGGTTTATATTCAATGGCCATATATATTTGATGAGATTACATTTGTATAATTACATTCATAACTGATTCTCAAATATATTAGTCATTGAAGAACCTTTTTTTGCATGTTGCCTGTTTTACCTACACAAGAAAATAATCTTCCAATTATTGTATAATTAATTAAGTTCATTTAGTATTCCATTTGTCTCATTACAATGAATTTTGCGGATAATCAGGGTAGTTCATTTTCACCGAATTTTAAATGGTATTGTTCGGTTTTGCCGAATTTTGATCACCAGTGTAGTCCCGATTGAAAATATTTACAATGCAACCTATATGGTTTGGATTTACAATTTATGAGGGTGGATTAAATGCAATGTATGGGATGACCATTTGAATATTTAATTGTAGTGTATTATTATCAATAATGCATGTAGTTTAACTGAATTAGTGATCTTCTTTGTAACGTTTGTTCAATTTAACAGTTCATCAGTGTTTAATTATTATTCCCTTTGGTTTAAAAAGTCGTGTAGTAATGCTCCTCAAAATTACAATTCAACACACCTTTAAAAAGTGATATAAAGTCATTAAAAGTGATGAAACAAAAACTAGGTTAAATAGTTACGTATGTAGCCTATTTAACCTAGTTTTTTTTTTCATCACTTTTCATAACTTTATAACACTTTTTATAGGTGTGTTGAATTGTCATTTTGATGAGTTATCCGGTTACCGACCCACATAATTTTTTCAGATTTTAACTCTTTATCCTTATATAGATATAAAAATATTTTTTTGCATCCATGGCTTGCTTCCTACAATATTTTATATAAGTAGGGACCTGAATTTTGCTATATTTTTTGTAAAACATTGCTATTTTTCCCAAACATTCGCTTTTTTTTATACGAATTTTTGTGTTATTTACCTGAAGATCGCGAAAACATATTGGAAAATAGTAAAAAAAAAATTTGCTACAAAATTAAGCATTTCGCATAAATAATCGTATTATCGCAAACGCGAGAATTTCAGGTCTCTGTATAAAAGTATTTAATACAATTTTAAACCTCTTGGTTCGTGTAAAAATGAACTTTCAGAACAATGTTATAATTTAATAAATTAAGAAGCCTAATCTCATTCTCTACCATTTACTGTGCAGATTATTATTTTTTTAAATCTAAATATCTTTCCTACCGGCTTTGCCAGAGTTAAAACCATTAAATAGGGAATAAAGGTATTTTATTTGGTCATTGGATTAAACACTCAACATAAACTGAAATATAAACAATTCTGAACAAATAATATTTAATAATAATTAATGACAACAAAAATGCATATAAAACTAATAAAATTTTGCACTTTCATTCTTTTTGAAAAATCAGCAATCACTTTTATACTGCCGTCGTTAGAAAGAGTCACATTTTAGATATTATAAAATTAGTGCTGCCACTTGCCGCAATGTGCCAGATTTCAGTAAAATGTTTTTTCACGCCAAATATTTCTAAAAATATCAAGGAATCGGGCCCATCTCTGCTACTTGCTTAACTAAAGTCGACCGTTATCGCCCAATACTCACTCAGATGTTGTTTGTTGACGCCTTGGAATACAAAACTGGGAAGTTTTTTGCTTCACATAGCCAGTCTTGCAAGCGCGGCAAAACGACAACTTATTTTAATGGATACTATCTATAGATTGAAAAAAGTGTCAGGAGTTACAAAATGGGATCGAATGAGAATCTCTACAATCTTCGATGTGATAGAAAAGTAGCGATGAGGTGGCTTCGACGTGAACTAAAGGTGCCCGAAGGCCGACTTCAGTTTAATACTGAGTGTAATCCCAGAGAGAAGATATCCAGTGGTCCTCCTCAGACAAAAGTAGCGATGAAAATGAACTAAAGTTGCCTGAAGGCCGACTTCAGTTTAATACTGAATGCAATCCCAGAGAGAAGACGTGCAGTGGTCCAGTAGTTACGAGTAGAGGCTGGACTTGCAACGAATTGGAGGCCGCCGAAATAGCGCAGGATAGGGACGCCTGAATGTGACGTGTCGAGGCGATGGGTCTCAGACCTGAATAAGACCAGAGGAAGAAAGCCCGAAAAAACTTTATCGATCTGAGCATCTTAATTTTTTTTTATATAATATTTTTTTCGGTAACTCAAAGGTTAAAAAAAACTTTCTTCATCGCATTTAAGACATTAAATAGCCGATATTGAACATACACGATTTTTTTCAATTTTACCTAAAAAATCCCAACTTTGACTAGATTTACTCGAAAACGTAAGATCAAATCAACAAAATTTGTGATGTACATTCATCAGTTTTCCGCTTGTATGATGAGTTTCCGGACACCGTGTATTTAATTAGTCTTTTAAACCCTAAAACCTTTTTTTTATGGTTCTGTCAATGGATGATTAATCTGTAATACAGTAAAATTTTAAAAATGATTTTTTTATTTTTATATTAACTCCACACAGGAGGCCCTGAAGAAAATAATTTCCCTCAGGGCCTATGTCATCTTTGGGGATGCTGTGTGGAGGGTCTTTTGGTGGAGAGGAAGGAGTGAACATGGGTCTTGAAGAGTCCCATGTTGTAGGAGGGAGGAAGCACAGAGGCCGGCAGTTCGTTCCACAGCCGAGCTGTTGAACTTAAGAACGAATCGTAGAAGCGACCCGTTCTCATGTGACAAATGTCAACCGTGTACAAATGTTGGGCGCGCGTTTGGCGTGTATCCCGACTACGCACCGGTGCCGAAGGGATCAATGACGCTAGTTCCTCAGAGCATCTTCCATTGCTTAAAATATTTATAAAATAATCTACAGTAGCGTACTACATATAGGTACATGTGACTCATTCTGGTGACAACAGTATAAATAGCTCCCAATTATCCAACCCGTGTAAAACAGGCAGCAACATTTGACTGATTAATGAACACATGCGTGCACACAACCTGCGGGCAGTAAGTCTCATGCTAACCGAAGGTGTTCTCTTTCTCTTTCCTCACCTGGCAGCTTCTGGACCACGTGCTTTTCAACCCGGCCCTGTGGATCCACACTCCTGCCGCAGTTCAGGCCCGCCTCTACTGCTACCTGGCCACGGACTTCCTGGCGGACACGCAGATCTACAGCAACGTGAGAAGGGTCAGCACCGTGCTACAGACTGTGCATACCTTGAAATATTATTACTGGGTTGTGAATCCAAGACCCAAGAGTGGCATCATTCCTAAAGGACTTGGTAAGAAAATTATTGTAACCCAACCTAACCTAACTAAACTAACCTAACCTTTGGCCCAAGAGTGGTATTGTTCAAATTCATTTTGATTTAACTGTTACGCTTGTAAATAAATTTTGTGTTTCCCTAATCTATTTCTGTTTCTTGCAACATGATTTATAACAATAATTACCTAGTTAATATCAACAAACCTTTTTTTACTTCTTTTTCAGAGTTCCAGGCATCTGTTGTTTTTTTCTCTTCCTTTTGAAGATTTAAAAAATATAAACCAAACAAACAGACTCACATACATAACAATAATTTTATTACAGCAGTTGGAACAAGAGAATGGATTTCTTCGAATTGCGTCAGCAGATGAAACCGCAACTCGAATTTTATAAATGCATTCAGAACACAAGACTGGTTTTATTTGCAGCATATTAATATGCAACTAGAATGTTATAACTGCAATCGTAACACCATATTGGTTTCTTTCGAATTGCGTCTGCAGATGTGTCCGCAACTCTAATTTTATATTACACTCAGATGGTTATAACTTTAGAGATAGGATGATCTGCATGTGAGTCAACAGACTTAAATAATTATTGTTACACTTGGAATATGAAAAGTTTTCTGAAAGTTGATTAATATCAAACCATTAAAAAAAAAAATTTACTGAATACTTTATTTCCACTTTCCAGAGGGCCCTAGACCGGCTCACAAGGATATCCTGACCATCAGAGCCTATATCCTGCTGTTCCTCAAGCAGCTCATCATGATCGGCAACGGAGTTAAGGATGACGAGCTCCAGAGCATCCTCAACTACTTGACCACCATGCACGAGGTAATAATTGCAAGAATACTTACCTATTTGTCAACATGTTGGTGAAACAGACTTGATGGAAACATGGTTTTAATCTTATCTACAATGTCGCTTATGTGATACATTAGTCTCATATAAGCTCTATGAAGTTTCACTGAAACACAAACATGCTAAAATTAACTAAACATGCCGAGTGGTGGGATAGATTGCATTCAAAAGCCCAGCATTGTAAAAGTGTCATTCTTGAATTAACTACAGTGTCATCAGCACCACTTTGTTACCTTAATGTAGAGACATGAAACTTATTAACATAGCCTGTTAAAAGCATGAATGTGAATGAGGCAAGGAGTGACTAGAAGAGGCTAAAAAAGGCTAGAAGAGCAAAGAAGAGGTAAGGAGACGCAAGAAGTAGAGATTGTTAATTAATTGTTGCTTGTGTTGTGATGGAGGACTTAGCCCTGCCTGGGAATTGAACACACTACGCCTGGGTGGGAACCAAATGCGATGTCAACTCAGCCACCGACCGTAAAGTTTAATCCATCATTTTATCCCTATCTGTCCTACATTTCCATAATGGCTCAAGGTTGCCATGTATTCAGAGATGTGCTTTATTTCAAATAAATCCATTTAAAATGGAATTGCAAAATGCAAAATGGGTATTTTCCATTTTGCATTTTAAATGCTTTTCTAAAAACCATTTTGCATTTTGCATTTTAAATGCTTTTCTAAAAACCATTTTGCATTTTGCATTTTAAATGCTTTTCTCAATGCATTTTCCATTTTAAATGCTTTTTTGCAACATTCTTCCTACTATCTCCACTCATCTTTTTTTCATAAGCCCCAAATATCAGTCGGTCCTCAACCTCGCTATGAGAGATAATTTACATTTGTCAAGTTGCTCCCTGGTAGGAGCCCTGGCAATTGAGTGATACCATTACAAAAAATACTGATTCAAATACTGAACATGGGGCCATGACGCTGTAATATTAAATGTTAGATAGCAGTTTCTATGTTTTTACGTTGGCAACATGTCAACATTAGTCCCGGGCAATTTTTTTGTGGTTTCATAATCTGTAGTCGTGGTGTTTTTGGATTTACCAACATGTAATATGTTTGTTCTACATTGATGTCCATTATTAAAAGACAAAATTGTTTAAAAATTCTATAATTATTTTAATTGTTTGACCTGAGAAACCATTTTGCATTTTCAAATGGAAAAATTTTGACCCATTTCCATTTTGCATTTCAAATGGTTTTGGGTACCCATTTTGCACATCTCTGCATGTATTATACCTCCCCCTTATGTCTCACAAAATCCTCAGTAAAGGGTTCCCATGGTCCTAATTGCTCCGGGCATCGAGGTCTTGTTTGGTCTTCACACAAAAATATGAAGTTGTGTGTAATTCAAAACCTACAAAAGAAGATATATATTTATTTTTTATCATACCTATGAAGTTTTTATTGTCTTCTGTAAATTAACTATTATTGCAATGGATTTGAAATAATTTTTATTTATGGTTAATTTTAGGACGAGAACTTGCACGATGTTCTCCAGATGCTCATCTCCCTGATGTCGGAGCACCCCAGTTCCATGGTTCCGGCTTTTGATGTAAAGGTGAATTTTATATCTTGAATTTATTAGTTCCACCATTTCAACACTCATTTCATTACACAACGCTAATCAACTTGAAATGTAAAAAAAAATTTCAAAATACATACAACCAAATATCTTTCCTAATTGGCTGTAAAATTTCAAAATACAACCAAATATCTACCATAATTGGATGTAAAAATTCAAAATACAACCAAATATCTACCATAATTGGCTGTAGAATATCAAAATACAACCAAATATCTACCATAATTGGCTGTAGAATTTCAAAATACAACCAAATATCACCATAATTGGCTGTAGAATTTCAAAATACAACCAAATATCTACCATAATTGGCTGTAGAATTTCAAAATACAACCAAATATCTACCATAACTAGCTGTAGAATTTCAAAATTCCACCTAATACCTTTTACATTGGCAAATGCAACTCAAAATACATTTTGATGTTTGGTTGAAATATCAAGATTTGCAGCTTAATTGTTGAAATGAATTGATTTTTGTTAATAATTTTTGTAAAGCTTGTCGCGCTTGTGCAACCGCAAAATTTTAACGCATTTCAGCTTTGTCAGTGTTAATTATTTATTTTTTTTGATACATTCGTACTTTGTAGATATTGATTTTCATTAATTAATATCTATTGAAGAATCGGTTTGAAATCATAATGAAATTATGGAACTACTAACGCATGTTAGATAAGTATTAGATAAGTTTGTTTTAAAATTTAAGTCCTTTTCTCATTTATGAATCTAAAATCTATTGGTTTTCGTAACTCTTTCGTAAAGCTTAATTTTGTAAATAATTCATCAATATTTTTAATCTTTAATTTTATAAAGTACAGTGGAAATCGTTTTACACAAGATGAATTGAATAGTAATATTTATTTAAACATGGCTCTTATAAAGACCATAAGTCACTTACATAAGTTACTTACGGGAAAAAACTTACAAGTGTTGCGGCTGCCTTATAAAGTTCACAAAGTAACACAACACTCACTGATAAAAAAAATTGTACTGCAATGGGAATTGATCCCGAAATCTCAATTTAATTTTTTTTTCAACTCCCTCTTAGTACCTTTGCCCCCAATTATTATGAATGTGAAAAATTATTGCCACTGTGTTTTTGTTTTGTTTTACGTATCAATTCTTATGAGAGACAGATAGAAATTTGATTTTTAAATCTAACAATGAAGACCAGTAATTTAAATCTACATCTCATGTCTTGGGATAACCTGCCATTTAGTCTGAGGTCAGAAACTGGCATTGAAAACTTTTAGATCAACAACAAGTCACTAACATGATTAATTTTTGGGTTACTAAGCCGTGTTGTGCTTCTTCCTCCTTTAGCCAAAGTTTTGAACAGCTTTACAATATCCATCATCGTAGTGTGTGTTTATGTATGTAAAAGTATTACCAAGAGCTATTCGATTTAGCCCCCTCGTGCCTATTAACATTTATGGGTATTTTGTAGATTTCAATTCCCTTCCACTTTCTTTGACTTTCCCACCACTAGGCCCATACTCAAAGTAATGGCAGGTTTCAATTAAGTACTCGGCAATTTCCAATTTGTCCGGATGACCGAGTTTACGCGTTCGAAAATGTTCTAAGATGTTTTTGAGGATGGTTCATTCAGTCCAAAATTTAAGTAAATTTAACACACGCTTATAGAATAAGGCTACCTTAATAACCAATCTAGAATCCCCTTGATGTGATTGAATCACTAAACGTACTTAGTAAAGATGACCTTTTATTATTTATTACAGTTATTATTGCTATTGCTTGTGTTTAAAATGAATTAATGGTGCTTGAATCGGCCCTAACAACTTGTAAAGCTTATTTCATCCTGTCCATGATATTGTGTTTAGCGGCTAGTTTTGCTGTTTTGAATTTTTGAATGTGTTTGGTTCTTTGTTCCAGTATGGAGTAAGAACCATCTTCAAGCTGTTGGCCGCCGACAGTCAGCTGATCCGACTTCAGGCACTGAAATTGCTGGGATTCTTCCTGAGCAGAAGCACCCACAAGTGAGAATACTTTAAACATACTTATAAACACTCGAGCAATAGCTACCCAAATTTGCGTAGCTCCGCACCCTTGAGTGATAGCTTGAGTGACAGCTTGAGCGAAGGCTTGAGTGATAAATTTGGGTAGCCGTAGGGATGTTATATTTATAAATTAAAATGTATTTATTTTAAACTTCTCGCGATCAGCTTATATGTTTAGTCGCTAGCTTGATTGAGCTTCTATCAAATACCAAAAGATGTCACTAATGTTCCTCTCATGAAATTTTCCAAATAACGTTTTGTAGTGTGTAGTCTGTGTTCCAGATTCCATTTTAAATTGAACATCTGTTTATATTTTTTCGGTGATTATAGACATTTCCAGTAGACCATTGACAAAATACAGAACTAGTAAAATATTCAATATTGCCCCAATTAAGTACAAGGTCTTAGATATATCGTCTCATATATACTTGTCTGCTATTTGACTCTTGACATGATCCTTCTCAAGACGTATTAAGATATGTAGTATATTATTGGTGTGAAGAATGTGCTGGGTCAGTGGCTAGGCCGGCTGCCGACTCAGCATCTCGAGAAATACAAAATGACAATATGTCTGTTTAATGAAGAGTCCTTTTATTATCTTTTTTGTTTAGTGTTCAATGCGTTTATAATGGAGAAGTGGGGGACCGTAAAGTCACATAGCCACAACACAGTTATAATTATTTTGAATAGAACCAACTGATCTAGTGAGCTAAATACTGCAGAAAAGACAGACAAACTAACAAAATACAGCTTAGCGTGTACATATTGTCAATTAAAAAAAAATATCTATGTGCTATAATTCTGTGCTTGCCAGGCGTAAATACGACGTTATGTCCCCGCACAACCTGTACACATTGCTGGCCGTGCGACTGGGCGCAGCCCCCGAAGGCCTGACACTGCCGTGCTATAATGCACTCTACGAGCTGCTCACCGAGCATGTGGGGCAGCAGATCCTGTACACCAGCCACGCCGAGCCTCAGAACCATTACCGGCTGGAGAACCCAAGTAAGACACTCCATTGTATTCCCACATTCGTCATTTTTTTCAACAGGTCTGTTCAAAAACAATAGATGTTTCAATGCATAAGACATTTATTTTGAAAATATTTATACTGTACAGTCACTAAAGCGATACATATTCTGATGTAAGTGTTCTGTGGGCTTGTCTGTGTACCAAAAGAGGTTAATTTTTCGTTTTTTTGTGTGAAATTGATCAATCATTTTCAAATATCGAATTACTTTCTTGATTGGAAAATTAGGATATAGATTTTGGATCCCCTCAGCAGCTGATATTGGCTGTAGACTATGATATTGATTATTTTCATCTACTTCCAGTGATTCTCAAAGTGGTTGCCACGCTCATCCGCCAGTCCAAGCAGTCGGAGCAGCTCTTGGAGGTGAAGAAGCTGTTCCTCTCCGACATGACGCTGCTCTGCAACAACAACCGTGAGAATCGGCGCACCGTGCTGCAGATGTCCGTGTGGCAGGAGTGGCTGATAGCCATGGCCTATATTCATCCCAAAAATGCCGAGGAGCAGAAGATCTCTGACATGGTCTACTCGCTGTTCAGGATGCTGCTGCACCATGCCATCAAGCACGAATACGGTGGATGGAGGGTCTGGGTTGATACCCTGGCCATTGTTCATTCCAAGGTGAGTCTTCATCGCTGTTAATCTTATCTTACTTACACTTTTTCAATTGATCTTTCCTTATTTTTATAACATTATCAGATGTCCCTTTTAACTTCTCGATCGCTGATGCAAAATTTTCGCCGTCCACCAGCATTTGTAACAATTTACTTGATTTGTGCAAAATTATTTTTTTCTTAATGGATTCGTCTCACCAGACAATGTGTTTACACATATATAAAATTAGTGTCTAATCTACCATAAGCAGTTTCCCCAGAATAAGTAGTTAAATTCAGAGAAACAATTTTAGTATTCTCAAAGATATGCTGGCGAACAAGAGGTTAAGGTGTTTTTAAATAACTTATTACAAAGCATAAATATAAATTACATAAAGCAGAAACATAAGAATAACATCTTTAAAATCCTCTATAGGTACTCAGCAGCAGCAAGGCTTGCCTTTTAAAAGCAGCCTTACTGATACAAAATATGTCTATATCCGAATTGATTTTCTTCAACAGCAAGATTAGCCTTTTAGTTAGTTTTGCAGGTTGGGAGATAAAACAGTATGTGCTGTCGGTGACGGAGATAACCATCGGGAACATGAAAATGAATGCTCTCCATGATAGCCGAGTTTTTAAACCATCCACTAATCAGTTTGAAGAAATGGGTAGAAATGTGCACAACCCTTCTGACCCGTAGATAGTTCATTCCGAGCATACCTAAGAGAAAGTCAGTAAGACGAAATCATCCTTCTTTTCGTCTTTACTTTATTTTTTTTACTACCAACTGGCTTTTAAATCCATCTTCTTTATCCATCAAGACACATCCATAGTTGTAGGATTATGAAATTTGTCAATAGTCCAAGAAGTTACACTTTTGTATCACTGAGAACTAATAAAAGCTTTAGGTACCATGTCATATTGTTATGGTAAATGTTCACTCTGGTTTTTCTCCACTGTGTTACTAGTCTTCTTGTACTAAATTTCCAGCTTCCGTATTCAAACGTTATCTTTTTTGTTTCCCAGGTATCATACGAAGAATTCAAGCTTCAGTTTGCTCAAATGTACGAGCACTACGAACAACGCCGGTCTGACAACATTACCGACCCCGCCGAGAGGCAGCAGCGTCCCATCAGCACCATCTCCGGCTGGGACCAGCCCTCCACCACCTCCGGGGTCAGCTCTGCCGACCCGAGATACCCTCAGCTCTCTGACGGACAGGAAACCTCGGAAGACTCGCCCACAGAGTTCCAAAACCCTACACCCAGATGGATCAACCACGGGTCTCAGACTGAAATAGGAAAAGGACTCTCGCTCAGAGAGATCCAAGATGACAAGAGCTCCGGACAAGATTGCAACTGCTCCAGAGTTACTCCGACTAATAGTGAATGTGAGCATGCTGGAAGTGTTGTGACTAATGTAGAAGGAATTGTAGATGACGATTCACGGACTAGCCCAGAGGAGGTCGAGTATAGTGAGGTGCATAAAGGACACTCTGATGACAAACTTTCCAAACAAATTATTGATAATGACAGTGGTTGTGATAGTGATAAACATTCGGTAGTTAATTGTGACAATACCTCTTCTCCTGTAGACTTAAACCATTGCAACGGCAATTCCGAGGATTCGCCTGAGAAGATTAGCCTGGAAAAGGCTGCGGAGATCAGGAGAAGTTTGGAAATCCAGCTGCTGAACGAACAGAAGGAGGCCGCGGAAGACATCATCAAGGAGATTCTCATCAAGTCTGAGAAGCTACTCAATGAGTGTGTTCAAGATAGTTTGCTACCATCCAATGAGAATTCATCACCTGTTGTGCAAGACGATGAGCTGGTTCAAGCTGCTGAGCAAGTGGCCAATAATCCAGCTGAGCCTTTTGCCAATTTGCCCAGAGCCCCTGGAGAGATCAGCAGAGATGCCAGTCTTGACTATATTCCCGTTAGGGATATCGACCACATCCTGCAAAACATCAAAGACGATGAGAAAAATGAGAACTCTGACAATGCAGCTTGCTCCAGCCTTTCTGCTAGTGAGACGATGAGTCCAAAGAGAGAGCTGGACTTCTTGGAAGTTGCAAAGGGCTCTAATGAAACTGAGACAGACCCTTCGGATGCTTACCAAACCCCAACAGAAATTACTAGTCCAAAGAAAACTGTTGCAGAATTGTTGGACGAAGCTCCAAACGAAATCGATGAAACAGCTGTCATTACTCCACAAGATGTTGCCTTAAGTGTGGTTAATGAAATCATCAATGACGCCTTAAAAGTGGTGAACTCAAAAGCAGATGGAGAATTTTTCATGGATTCTGATCCGCATACAGAACCCCTTATTTCTATCGAGACTGATGATAAGGTAGAAGAATTGCCCGAAAATGCACCAGAGATAGCAACGGATATTCTTATTGAACTGATAAGTAACGTAGTTATATCTACTGATTCAGAAAAACCAGAGGAAGACAAGGAGATAATTGACATCAAAGAAAAAGACATAATCGAAGAGAAAATAGTTGAAGTTGAAACACTGCGAGTTGTTTCACCTATCATTGCGGATGAAGGAGATGTAATCCCACTCGACGGAGACCTTATTGCAGAGAGCAACATTACCCTTCTGAAATCTGATGACAAAGAAGCATTGAGTAACCTGAACAATAATGGAATCGAGACCACTAAGGATCAACATGACGTCACACAAACCGAAAATGCCAAAAATGAAAAAAACCAACCAGAATCTGACCAGAATGAAATTGAAGAAGATGTACAAACAGAACCATCTTCCCCCGAAATCCCCCCAATCTCCACCATCAGCGAGAATATTTCTCTCTCTAACAAGGAACCCCAGGTCATCCATCACGAAGATGAAGAGTTCCAGGCTGAGATGAGGAGAGAATCCAGCGATAGAGAAATGGGCAGGAGGGTCAGTTTGCCAGAAGAAGGAGCATCAGGTCAAGATCACTCCAACTCTGACAGCAGCTCAAAGCAAAGCAATATGGGAGGTTCACCACAGAAGAGACCCAGAAGTGCCTCCACCAGCACTCAAGTAGATCCCAATCACTTTGGTAAGAATTACTTATTGATTTTTTGAAAGGTTGTTAATATTTTCACATCTTGTTCTGAAAGATTAATTTAATGGCTTATTGTGTAATTCTAACGTAAATAAGATACAATGTTAAGAAACAATAAAATAAGAATCAATTAATTGTCAAAAAAATTAAGCTTTTTCAGCCATATCAATATTGTCAGGTTAATCGTAACCCGGGAATGTTGTTTATTTAAAAAATTTTTTTTTAAGAAAATCCAAAGAAAGGCTGTCAAAACAACATCAATAACGTAGTAAGCACTTGTAACTATGATTATGTAGCAACCTTTTATTTCAAGTTGTACGTGGGACTTGCTGCAATCTACAAATATTTTATGTATATGTTAATGTGAGGTTTTTCCATGCCATTAATATTTTAATTTGTTATTTTCAGAAACTAAGAGGCCCAAATGTAGTCGCCCCATGTTCTCTCCAGGTCCCACCAGACCTCCGTTCAGGATCCCGGAGTTCAGATGGTCTTACATCCATCAGAGACTACTATCTGATGTTCTGTTCTCACTGGAGACTGATATTCAGGTAACCTATCTTTTGTTTTTCCTTAATTCATTAGCTTGTAATATTCCGACCATCCGAAATAAAAATATTGAACATAATTTACCATCTTGCCGTTATCTTAGATCTTATTTTTGCTTCTCTACGAACATATATGTCGGATAATATGGTTTCACTTTCAAAATTGCCAATATATATCTACCAATAAAATTCCTAATTTGTGTTCCATATCGATGCCTGGATTCCGTTATAATAGAGAGCGTTCTCCTCCTCCCTTTTATTTACTTTTGGCGTTTATTCCCTACATTTACACCTTTCTCTCTTGTGGCAACACTGTGATGTCCAAATTTGAAAGTTCGTATGGACGAATGCGAAATAATGTTTTTTTTAATAATTTTGTTGTTCATTTCCAGGTGTGGAGGAGCCATTCTACCAAGTCTGTTCTGGACTTTGTTAACAGCAGTGAAAACGCCATCTTCGTGGTGAACACAGTGCACCTGATATCTCAGCTGGCTGATAACCTGATAATTGCTTGCGGTGGACTTCTGCCTCTGTTGGCCTCCGCCACCTCTCCAAATGTAAATATTCTAATCGGCCTTATCGAAATAAATTTTGTTAAACTTTTTTCTTAGTTGTGTTCTTCATATTTTTTACTGCTTTATATTAAATTGATTATAAAAATAATATATTAGAATGGTAGTATTAGAACCAATAGGGTGCTTTTCTCAATATAAATACATACTTATGACAGATAGTATCCATCCCAAGAAGAACAAAAAATACACGATTACCCTTTTGTCAACCCAGGGGATTATTGATAATAATGCTTGACGGTTTGACGGTTAGTTGGTTGAGCGGTCCAAGGAGTAACAGGTTCAATCCTCTGCTAGCTAAGTTCTCTATCATTGCACAAGCAATATTTTCCCCTTATTATGATGGTAGTTAAGGAATTCAAATATTGTCAGGTTATTCGTAACCTTTTTTAATGTAAGTACTTCACAAGAATCCCAACTACTCCCAGCCGTTTGTAGCCAGTGTGACTATGGAATCCTCAATTGCGGTATATTGTGAGGATAAAGGTTGCAGGGAGGGGAAGGAGGTGAGAAAGAGCAAGATGAGGAAGCAACTGGCTATTCATATCTGGTCACCAAACACGGCTAAAACCATTTCAAGCAACATTTCGATTCTGAATTGGTGGCCTTTCATCAGGGCGATTTTGAAAGTATCTATCGCTCTGAAACTTACCGCAAATATACCACATATTATTTTAAGTAAATATGTATATATTTTTTTAAATAACACAGATTAATATTTTAAATGTTCAGATTCATAGCCAAGGATCGTACCCACTCAACTGCGGAGCCCTTCTGTTTGTTTGCCTGGGATAGTTATAATAATAAGAAATCCTAATGACATTTTTAACCTCTATTTTCTTTGCCATTTTCAGAATGAACTGGACGTGATTGAGCCGACGCAAGGAATGCCCATCGAAGTGGCCGTCACATTCCTACAGCGTCTTGTCAGTATGGCCGATGTTCTGATCTTCGCCAGTTCGCTGAACTTCGGCGAACTCGAGGCCGAGAAGAATATGTCCAGTGGTGGCATATTGCGACAATGCCTGCGATTGGTATGTAGTTACGACTTTAAATAATTTCGATTAATTGAAGACCGATTTTTCGTTTGACTTTAAGTTTAAGTCAAAAGAAGTTAATAATATACAACATGTCATATACCATAATATGGGGCAACTTTTGAGTCGTGCGGGGGGGTGACTTTGATCATCTCGGATATCTGCATATTTCTGCCACTCGTAAATCATCTTTTTAATAAATTTTTTTTTGCATCATGTATACAATGACATTTCTGAAATAAGTCTCCTATTAGTAGGTTTCAATAAATTTCTCAACGTTTATAATAGTTTTGTGTCATTTATATTGTAAAGTATATTGTTGTCTACCGATATATAACTTCTCAAGTGGGATCTAAATTTTGCATTTAAAAAAAATGATGTTGTCTAGTGTTGTGCCCATAGTTATTAGTATTACGTAATACATGGTGTCCGGAAACTCGTAGTACAAGCGGGAAACTGGTGAATCTACATCACATTTGGAGTCGATTTTGTAGTATAATTTTTTTTGAATTGAGCTTTCGTTTTCGAGTAAATCGAGTCAGAAGTTGATTTTTTTTTTGATCAAATTCTTATAAATTATTACTGAAGATCAAAGTACCCAACTAATTAATAATGACGAAAAATTTGAACCCTGAAATAGCCGAAAAATATATTTTTTTGGTTTTTTTTTTTTTTTATAAAAATGCTCAAATCAAAAAAACTTTATGTTTATTTGGGTTCCCCGTGTGGTATACATTCTCCAGTTTCCGGCTTGTACTACGAGTTTCCGGACACCATGTATATGTATTTAGAATCCACTAGTAAAACGAATTCAAAATATTTTGTTGTTTCCGGCTATAACAACATAGTAAGGGTAGGTAAATATCGGAAATGAAAAAATCAAGTTACGATGTTCGTAGATTATATGGTGTGTTTTGAAAAATGGACCAAAAACAACTGTTATTCAAATCGTAAATTATTACGCATATAAATTTATTTTACATTAGAACTTCTTTAAATCTGTTTTAATGTTACTTTTTACACTTCTGATGATATAAACAGTCATTCAAATATAATAATATTACAAAGCATTATCGAGTTTTTGTTTTTTTTTTATTGTTTTATATCTAATTTCAAGTACCTACCATATTGTTATCATTTTTATTATTGTGATGCATTCAGCCATTGCCATGTGATAAAAAGGGGGTTTGTTTACTTACTTTCTCAACAGAATTTGTTTCAGCAAAGTCTTATATTTTATGACTGTTGAAAAAAGCTTCATTTAGGTACCTAGGTGTTTTGACTTTCGACACTACTTTTGATTTATGATAGTTTTACTGCTGAACTCGTAAAACCTCTTAAATGGGATGCAGATAGCAAGAAATAATAATAAAGTCAAAAATTTTATGACTTTGGGAAAAAAGGTACATTTACAGGTATTTTTCACTACTCCTTTCAGTTTGTGGTGGATTTACCGACGAAATTTAAAACTTCTTAAATGGGAAACAGTTTTAGCTGCAAAACTTCTTATCTGGGAAAAATCGTGTTTTTTTCTATTTTTTGTATGGAATTTTCAAGGGACCGAAAAACTAAACTTCTTAAGCGGGAAAACTTCTTAAGTGGGAACTTTCTTGACCGTAAATGATTTTATAAAAAATTTATTTAGTTTCAAAGTTAAAAATTAGTGAAAGTCACCCCATTTTACGGTACTGATACAAATGTCCTAACTGACTTGATTCTTTCTGGTTCTGGTATGTATTATTTATTTGAACCAGTTTTATTTCTTTTTGACTTTTCTAAAAGTGTAGAAAATCGTTATTTAAGCTTTCTTTGCTCACTTTATACAAGATTATGCTATTTATTAAATTGATTAAAAATAAATAAATTGCACAATCATTTGTATGCTCGGGCTATTCAAATTATACATGAGGTTTGACTGTAAATAAATTTTGCTGTAAATTACACATTTTGCACAAAACTTTGGTTCAAAATATTTTATAGGTTTTTCACCTTTGTAAGATTTTTGCACTTGACACTCCAATGTTTATTTTTGTTTGTATCTTATATATAATTTATTATTACTCCAATCGATATATAAATTAATAGATAATTTCCTTTACAATAGCCATTCATTTTTTATGTTGGTAAAATAGTTGCCTTTAAATAATCTTGTTACAAATAAATATTCTATAATGACTGCCCTAACTGCAAAAATCTTGTTTGCGCAGAATAATTTAGTGATGTAGGTACAATTCTATTTTGGGGAATTGATCTGATTTGGATTTAAGAGCAGTTAGAACCCTGTCATAGCCACAACATGATAATGTTGTGTAAATTATTGTTAATTTATAATCAAATACTGGCAAAGGCTATCCATCTCTTGATAGTTGACGTGAAACTTCTTATTGACAGCTGAAATTCGTTGATAGTGTTTAACACAATTTGTTTTTTGACATAGTTCACTTCACTGTTTTATAAACAACATGGAAATGTTATTGGCATATTGGAGACCGTATGAAAAAAAAATGCACAGTGTCCAGAAACTCATAGTAAAAGCGGCAATCTACATAACATAGAGGTCCCGAAAAAACCTTTTGATAAACTTGTTGAATTCAGTTGCACACTTCATATGCAAAAAAATATATAAATAGCACTTGGTTTCAATGTAATAACTACAAGATATAAATATTCATGTGGTGGGAGATGGTAAAAGATACATTAAAGTTCCATTTTTTCATCAAAGTTTAAGTTTGAAACCTATTTTGTGCATTTGCGACTTAAACCGCTGACTTGACACCATCAGGACGGAAATGATGTACAATATTGCCAGCGATAGGAAATGCACTTGCTTTCTTTCCTCCTGCAACTGAAGGGTTAAACAAAACTTTTAGAGTCGGGTCTACACTTTGTCGCATTTTAAAAGATATTTAAGAGCTAATATTAACCTAACTATGGATCTACTGATTTTTTAAAAATTTTACCTAAAAATTTCATCTTTGGACTCGATTCACTCGAAAGCGAAAGCTTAAATTAAAAAAAGTAGTTCCACAAAACGATTCCAAATGTGCACGGAGAAAACTTACTGATATGAAATATTGTGAATTTATTAAAAATGTGGTCAAATTATTCGTTTTCCTTTTTAAAAAGTGACTATAGGCCTATAACAAATGATTTATTTATGATCAGTAAAGCACGAATATGTTATGAGGAAGTCGGAACACGCGTCTTCAAAATAATGCTTTTGCTCGTCCATTACATTTATTCAGACAAGGCCACCGTCATGTTCACGTGTTTGGTAATGTTCGGAATGACTAATATTCCATTGGGAAATTGTGACACAGTCACATTTTTAACAGTTTCCTCATAAAAAAAACCGTACTAATTTTTCTCCGTGTGATGTAGATTCACCAGTTTCTCGCTTGTACCACGAGTTTACGGACGTCGTGTATTAGTACTATGTTATAATTTTATATATCAAGAATACTTAGGGTAGGTAATACAAAGTTGAAATCCACAGCAAAAATACAAAGTTATACTTGACAGCAAAAATAATTAATAAATGTTTTAGTTCCTGATTAAAATGCTAGTTATTTACAAGCAATCGTACATGCGGTCTCCATGCTGTAAGATTTCCATGAATTGATGTGTTTTATTTGTTTTGTTGGTTTGATGGATGTCGTGACAGTGTACATTGCCCTAGGTTTGCACGTGTGCTGTAAGAAATTGTCTAGAGTGCAAGGAGCGTCTGCGTCTGTCCATGGTGCACAATGGCGCGCACCGCACCGGCTCTCCAAAGGTAAAGTATTACGCACTTACAATATTATATTCAGCAAGAAAATTGGTGTTGATGTAAATAATATTTAATACCCCTTGCCAAAGCTATAAGAAATTTTTATTATGATAAGGGTATTTATAAATTGACTTCCATCTTGCAATTGTTGAGTTGAGATATTTAATAATCAATTGCAAATCGACCGTGGTTTGGTAAAACCCTTCAAGCCACAAAATGTTAACTTTACAGGAGTTAATAAAAAGGAATATTTACAGATTAATTTATCAGAAAGTGGTTATTTGTTTTTCAGAATTTTATGTAAAATATTGCAATTCTTTTTATAATTATGAAAGATTTAAGGGTTGAGTAATTTCATCTGCGGTTTTCTCGAAATCACCTAAGAAAAAAATGTACACATAAATTCTGTTTTTAGTTTAAAAAATACCTCAACAAAAATTACTTAACCATATTGTACTTTGAAATCTGTTCTATATTATGTATTATGAAACCACTAAAAAATAACATTCCTAAAAAAATTTGGCTTGATGTGTTTTAGAAATCTAAGTTTTTTTGTTTGTTCTTTCACTTTTAAATAAAATCAAAATCGAACTCAACAATGATTTTTGTATTTTGGATTTCGCTTAATTTCTTTGTAATTTTCTGTACACCCGTTAATTATTGTTAAATTAATCAAATGCCAAATTATTTTTTTAAACTAAAATAAGTGCAGATGAGGTGATTAATGTTTGACTATTATTTATTTATTTCAGAGTGTGGTGGAGAGTCTGAGTACAGGGTCCAGCCTGGTTAAGGATCCCGAGAGACTTCTTCAGGATATGGATGTCAACAGGCTGCGGGCTGTGATCTATAGAGATGTGGTAATATTTCTATTCAAATAAATCCTATTACCCTTGTTTCTATTGTGAGCTTGAATAAAATTACTTTATTATAATTTCGAGGAGTAATTAGTGCAGCTAGGTGACACCGAAATCAGTATCAATGTCAACATCAGCGAGTAACTTTATTTCCTCGCCTGCATATGCCACGACACATATTTTGTATTTGTGGCATACATGGCTGAAGAAACAAACGTATGGTTTTGTGTGTAACTCGAAAATGCTGATTTGGAGTTACCTAGTAACTTGGAGTTACCTAGTTGTAGTAATTACCCTGCGATTTTTCAATCTGCAAGTTTTTTATTGAGATCTTTACCACTCGATTGTCATTTTTATGATTAAAATGAACTTATGTTGAACTTCCCCAATCAGCTAATAAGTTTAGTCACTAGCTTGATTAAGCTTCTATCGAAAACCAAAAGATGTCACTAATGTTCCTCTCATGGAATATTTAAAAAAATGTTTTGTACCAATGCATGTAGATGCCATTTTAAGTGTTTTTATAAAAATTTGATATATTTTTACATGTTTTTTTAATATCTGACTATAGACACATCCAATTGAACATAGACAAATATAGAAATAGTAATATTCAATATTGTTCCACATAAGTACAAGGTAGAGCACCCTTGAGGTGATTTTTCACAAAAACAGCGCTATACAAATTATACAATTATTATAAATAATAGGGCAATGATTTCTGCTAATAACACACATAATTAACGAATTTATAGATTTTACGATATATATATTTTTTAAAACCTAAAAATGTGGGATAAAAGGTAAAATATTGGTGAATTCATTGGTGTTAATAAACCACAGTAAACAATGTATATGATTCCGTCATAATATATGACGTATGATTTTTGGAATGAGCGGGCAGAATCTAAAAACGAACGCCCAGAAATATATATCGCTCGAGTGGTTATCACACCTTTTTTAATAAATTTTCAGGAGGAAACAAAGCAAGCACAGTTCCTATCGCTGGCAATCGTATACTTCATTTCTGTGCTGATGGTGTCAAAGTACCGAGACATCTTGGAGCCACCCCCTCCCATTGCCCCCCCCTCTCCTGCCGTCCAACAGAGGAGGGAACACAGTCAGTCCCATCACAACAAGCACGAGGGTCAAGGTACGTACCCATGGACCTTTAACATATTACAAATTTTGTTTTTTTTAAATTGATTCGAGATTGTGGTTTTTGTTAATTTATTGTATGGATGTTACGATTTTCATACTAAGTTATTTCAAACATGATGACTGTCAAATTGACGATTAATGCCATTTTTGTCATTTCAATGCATATATTTAATCGCTGATTCTCACTCCGATACAGCCTTTGATCAAATTGAGTGAGAAGCATATGTCAAGCATAATGGTTATGTTTTTATGCTTGCTAGCTGACCGCAATTTGTTTAAATGCTGAATTAGGCTGAGAATCGGACATCAACGAGGACCATTAAAATATCAAAATTCAAAATGGTGCTGATTGATGTGTTGGTCATTACATATTTTAATAATATTTTGTTTTTAATGCCATCTTGTAGCTAAATAATAAACTACGGAAAAATTAACAATGTAGTCATGTAGAAATGTTAGTAGTTCACAATTGATTTGTAATTGACAGTTGAAAATCGAAGAATCCATTTAATTAACATAAACCATAATGATTTTTCTCAATTTTGTCCAAATTCCCTTTGCAAATTAATATTTTTACACTGGTTTTTAAATTAAAAGAGTTTGGATATTAAAAAAAAATTCTGAACCATGTTTTTTTTGTAATCCCCATCTTTGTTGATGTTAACATTTTGAACAGTATTAAATACAAACATTTCATAATGACACAATGTTTTATATTTTAAAAAACAACATTTAAAATTTAATTGAACCTTTCTTTTGAAAAAATTAATCGTGATTTCAATTAATGTCTAATTAATTAATTATTTCTCTGTGTGTTAGCCGTATAGTAATATAACTAAAAACTTAATATAACATAGACTTAATAAAGTGATTGCAAGACTAAATAGCATGATTGTGATTTTTGCTCATGAATGTTTATTTTGAAATCTACATACGATGCACTTAGCTGCACTACTTTTGATTTATTTTAACCCTCTCTCCTCACCACTCATTAAAAAAATATTAATAATAGTTTCATTTTATGTTTTTAATACTTCAAAATATTAACACAGCAAAGCTTAAAAATTAACACCATTCACCCCAAAAATTATTATATTTTGTTAATTTTAGGTTATACAATTTTTTTTTACCATTGTCAAAAGTTTAAATCTCTTGTAAAAAGGTAAGCAGATAATAATGTAAAAAATATTATTGCTCTTTGAATAACACTGCTATTTTGTATCACATTACAAAACTAGGACCATTTTGTAAGTCGCCAAAAATCACGAAATCCAATGTTTCTGGTAGTCTTTCTCTTGGAAGGATCGAATTAGCGATGCACAGGTGATTCTCGGGTTTTATTACTACAGACCCTTGTTGAAATATATCAATGTTTATTAGGCTTTAGTACAAACAATTTTACACTAGAAATGCTCAAAATTTCCATGATAATTGGTTAATTTTTAGCTTTCTCGTTTAAATTTGTGTATTACTTTGAAGTATTATTTATGTTGATATATGTTTGCAAGTATGTAACTTATAGCAACACATTCCTATATAAACGCCTAGATGGCAGCCAAGATGGCCAGCCGATCTTATTATTCAAGCATTATTATTACTTATATTATGCTTGGTGCTTATTTGTTTTGTAATCGTAAGGTCTTGTGTATAATCACATAGCACCTAATACGAAAATTATGAAAGAGAATTACCTACTTACATAATATTTTAAATAATGGTAAGAAACATGATATAAAATCTAAATATATGATTTAGAAAAAAATTATCTGTAAATCTGACGGCTGTCAGTTTGTAGTAATTTAATTAGTAAAGTGTTGCTAATAACCCCTTGAATATATGGTATTTAGCGCTTAATGCTGTAACTGTAATTCTAATGGATATTTTTTCCCTTTTTTACACGCGGCTTGATGATTTCTTAACTGGTAACATTCGCTAAATAAAATCACACAAACACCTGTCGATAATTGTAATAACTTATAACACACGTTGTAACTTGGCACTTTGCGCGCCACAGCGAGCTCTAGGCCGCTGTTTCCCCAGTGGTCCCATCACGTGTATCCCCAATTCCTGCCGGGCTCACACCCCAATGCAACGCAGAACACGCAATACCCCTCCAATCACAACTCCCCTAACGCGACGGACAACGCGAAACACTCGCACCACAATCATAGGGGGACCTACGCAAACGCCGCCTCCCAACATACGCATTACAAGATGGCCAACCACCACAATCACGCAAACTATAACAATATGAATAATAACTCTCAGTATACGAGGCACGGGAGCTACCACCGTAGTCACTCAGGTAAACCAACTCATTACAAGTGTCTTGTCATCTTTACGTATTAACTTAACCCAACTTTTTACCGGTGTTATTTTTCATTGCTTATTATATTTTAAGAGATGCAGTGCTTTGTTTTGTTTTCTGTAAACCAACTCATTATAAGTATTAATAATTATCCTGTCGGATTGCTCATCACGTGACTCGAGAGTTTTAAAAAAATTCTTTGAATCAACTCATTGCGAGTGTTATTGTCATTACATATTGCATATTATGACACTGCGTGCTTTGTATCTATACTATTTAGTATGGGTGTATTAGGAACTTATGACCACTAGATAAGGCAGCAATTGCCCTTGTTCAGGCAGTTAAATTTCATGATAATCACAAGGAAATCAATAAATTTCCAAAGCAAGCTAAAACATTTTATAGCATGGGAGCTGCCACCGTAGACACTCAGGTAAATTAACTCATTATGAGTTTTATTATTGTCATTACGTATGCCATATCACTCAACCGAGTGCTTCTTTTTTTTTGTGTAATGACTTGGAAATTAAATAATTGTTCCTAAAATCCTATATTTGGTTGGCTTTTTTTTATTAAAAAAATAATTATTATGCACAGTTAAAGAAATGCATTTATTTCGTTTTAGTTTTAATATGCTTACCAACGTTAAATTACCTTAAGGGGAATTAATGTTCTTGAATACTATGATATTTAGAATTTTTTTGTTATAAACGATAAATGGCCTTGCATTCAACGTTGTGGTTTTTTTTATAAACTTGTCGATGTTTATATTATTTTAAATCCCAAAGTTTTATTATTGTTATTACGTACGCCATATTACTCAACCGAGTGCCTTGTTTTTTTTGTGTAATGACTTCGAAATTAAATAATTGTTCCTAAAATCCTATATTTGGTTGATTTTTTTTATTAAAAAATAATTATTATGCATAGTTAAAGAAATGCATATATTTCATTTTAGTTTTAATATGCTTACCAACGTTAAATTACCTTAAGGGGAATTAACAAATAAATAAATAAATAATGTTCTTGAATATTATGATATTTAGAATTTTTTTTTAATAAATGATAAATGGCCTTGCATTCAACGTTGTGGTTTTTTTTTATTAACTTGTCAATGTTTATATTATTTTAAATCCCAATGTCTATATACTAATTTTAAATTTTTTCGCTCTGTAACAAAATTATTGGATGAATATTCAGGGTCTCTTATGAGTGTAAATAATATATGCCTTTTTTCAATTTACAAATAAAGGTATTTTATCAACCGTACAAATTATTTTTGTCAAAAATTATACTTTGTATCCTGATGAAGAAACCATTTGTTTTGAAACATGTAAAAAAAAATTATTGAATTTTGGTATGCTGATGCAAAATTTTCCCCATCTACCAGCAGATTCTATTTTCGTATTAACTTATTGGTTTTTGAAAAATGTAATTTTTGTAAATTGTACTGTCTTACCAGTCAATATGTTTATATATTTATAAAAATGGTATATAATCAACCATAAGTAGTTTCCATTAGAGTAGCTAAGAGAAATTATTGTTTTGACTGTGCCTGTTGCCTAGCGGCACACAAGAGGTTAAATAGTGGCGTAAACAAAGATTGTCATTTTATTTCACTTGTTGATGGCCGACACAAAATTTTCGCCACGTGCCAGCTGATTCTATTTTCGTTATAACTTATTGGTTTTTTTTTTAAATGTTGTTTTTGTAAATTGTACTGTCTTACCAGTTAATATATTTATCAAAATAGTATATAATCAAACCATAAGTAGTTTCCCCCAGAGTAGCTAAGAGAAATTATTGTTTTGACTGTGCCTGTTGCCTAGCGGCACACAAAAATTTAAATAGTGGTGTAAACAAAGTTTGTCATTTTATTTCAGTTGTTGATGACCGACACAAAATTTTCGCCATGTGCGAGCTGATTCTTTTTTCGTTATAACTTACTTGTTTTTTTTGTAAAATTATGTTTTTGAAAATTGTACTGTCCTACCAGATAATGTGTTTATATATTTGTAAACACATTATCTGGTCCAAGAAGTTAATAAAAATAATGTTCATCAAGAAAGCATGCTTTGTTAAAAGTTAGATAATAATGCACCCCCTCAAAATATATTAGCCTCCTGGCACGTTAGCTATTTCGTCATCCTACTTACACTTAGATATATCAGTATATCTTTCCATAGAAATGATCCCTTTGCATCGTTAGTTTTTTGCACGAATCTTAACCCTTCCCACAGTATTTTTATTAATTTCATCATTTACCTGTAAAATTACTTTTCACAGGGTCGAACCACGATGATGAATATGCAGTCATAGTGGTTGATGAAAACAATTCATCCGTCCTTCACGATCAGGACTCTCCTTCAATAAAGGTTTGTATTATTATTATTAATAACAATTTAATCATTCATAATATTATATTGTTGTCATCGCTAAGTTATGACACATTTCATCACAATAATACAATTTTTTTACGTTTGTTTTTAATGTAGAAATTTTTAACGTTACTTTAACAGTTTATTAATACATATAATCTATAGTAATTTTTAACTTATAAGTAAAATAAAGAGTTTTAAATGACTCGTCTAACTTTTTATCATTCATCGATTTAGCAGAATATTTCAAATATTTTTACAAGTAATGATTTTATAAGCCAGTTATTATTAGGAGCATAACATTAAATAAAATGAGGACAATATCTTTTTCTTAATACAAATTATTTTAGCAAAAATAATCACTTTGCAAACTATTTCCAAAATTGCTTAATTTCTATAGTTTCCCAATGATCTCACACTCTAGTAGCAATAATTCTACCCTTAAACTTTTTCTTCTAGAAGTATTCTCATTCTTCCGTTACTTTAGGAAATGCTTCAAATTGTGCATTTAGAAAATATCAAACCTAACTTTGTAAAAGTATAAAACACACTGTACTTGGAATGTTAAAGATCTGCTTTTGAATATTTTTTATTGATGTGCATGCGTAAATATGAAAATTGTTGTAAAATCTTCAGTGTTTTTCATCAGATTTTTTTTTATTACATCACTACAAAATTTAAAAAAACTACAATTATTTTATTCAAACCTTTCTTCATTACTAGCTCTTGTAATTTCATGTAGATATTTTTAAAAGTGGTGCTTTCTGTCTGTATGTTATTTGAACAATAATATTGTAATCTGTGTGCGTTGTAAGTTTTGTTTCCTTATAACTCAACCTAAATCTAAATCCCGTCTTTTTATAATTTACATTCTTCTGTGTTTGTTGTCTGTAAAGTTTTGTTGATTGTGTGTTTGTTGTGTTTTCTCATTCTTTTATGGTCTTCTTTCTAACCTACCTTTCTACCTGTCCATCCCAACCTTTGAATAACCTGGACACCTTCCTCGTTTGATTTTTCATTATCATTTTTCCCGTTTATTTGTTTTTACGTACATCTGTCAAGAAGGCGGAAACGGTTGAAGAAAAGAAGATTCCTGTAGCGCCGACGGTGACGGGAGATGCGAGGGAACAACCGTTATATCAATCTTCGCTCAACACGAAGGTCAACCCAACAAAGGTTAGTTTTGTGAGTAAGGTTAGGTCACTCTGGCTTCCATTCGCAGATGGATGCTTCAACTCACACACTCTCACACAGCTATGTTGTTATAAAAACACACATACACACACACACTGATGAATATTCCTTATAATAATCACATAATGACTCTCTTGTTAGTCGTAATGTTTTAAATATTTTAATACATAATAGTTTTATGGAAGAAATTTAATAGTAAAAGTTTGATCTTAAATCTATCTATGTTATATTAACAGTCTGTGGGGATTTTTTTTAATGTAAATTTACAGTTTTATTCAGAGATTGATGAAATTTTACACACTTTTCCTACAAAACAGGAGGAAGGCCACTGACACGAGATTTCAAAAAACCATCCCTATCCCATATTACCACTTTTTAAGCCAAATTTTTTATACTTATTGATGAAATTTTGCAAATTAAACATTTAAGAATCACTGTCTTCATCTGATTTCGAAAAACTCTGTAAAATCCGGGCATCGCCGGGGACTGCAGCTAGTCCAGAATAACTCAATAAAAGAGCTGGGGCTAACGCACACGCACGTGATGAGTTTCTACAAGTTTGCTCCACAGTTTGTTCTGAAAAAAAATTCAGCTTCAAACTCGATTTACTTGAAAAATTCAAATAAAAATCGACCCCCAATGTGATGTAGATTCACCAATTTTCTGCTTGTACTATGAGTTTCCGAACACTGTGTATAGGAACAGAATCCCCCAAAAAATTCTGCCTTTCAAACTAAATACATGTTGCAAAAAAACACTAGTAATTTTTGAGAAAAACTGGGTACTATTAGAATCCTTAAATTGTTCATTTTTACAAGCACATAATGCAGAAAGCTGCTTCATGTGAAGATTGTTCTAAAACACATCATTCACACATATTTTTAGTACTTATTTAAGATATTTCTAACAACATATATGGCTGTGAATAATGCCTAAGGTTCCATGGGTGAGTAGCCACTTATATAATATGTCCACCAAGCCACACTGATCGATGTTTTTTCCACACATTTTGTACTCACAGCTTAATGTGTAATTTTTTCTCCAGCCCACTACGCAAAAAGTGCAATTAACGAGACCGACTATTAAATTTTTAACATTGGTTTGTATAAAATGTCAATTTTTTTCTATGCACTGACTTGTAACCATTCGTATTACTGTGTGACACCAAGAGAGAGCAAGTATTAAATTAATGCAATAACTTTAGTTAGAGCTTTGGTAGAAATTTTATGAATTATTATATTACTACACAACATTTAGTAGGACTCACACAATCAATGCATGCTTTTATCATATTCTTTTTACAATATGCTTTTGATTTATGAAGATATTGTGGTTTTATTACATCGACACATGTTTGATAAAGTTTTTAAAAAAATTCTAATTTATTTTGGTTATGAAATTCAGAGGTTCTCAAACTGTGCGGCTAACAATCTGTTCTTGACAGATCCTTGGGAAAATACGGTTTCATCTGACAATACCCCTCCCTAGAGCTCATTACCTCAGACCAATGTCAGATATTACCTTTTTTAGTCTAAGGTAATGAGTTATTTAGACATTGATGCATTCAATTTGTTTGTAAAAGTTTTAATAAGCAAATAAAATAACTGATTTTTTGTCCCTTTCTTGACAAGATTTGACAATTTAAAATTTTATGAAAGAAGAGTCAGACAAAGACAGTTTTTATTATATCAAGTACATTATATAATCAGATTGATTTTATTGAATAAACACACAATGGACAGTAACATATAAACATATACAGTGACCGGGTATCTCATCAAAATGATAGTCCAAAACACCAACAAAAAGTGTTATGAATTCATGAAAAGTGATGAAACAAAAACTAGGTTACATACGTAACTATTTAACCTAGTTTTTGTTTCATCACTTTTAATGACTCTATATCACTTTTTAAAGGTGTGTTTAATTGTCATTTGATTAAATATCATGGAACCAATTTCTCTTTATCACAAAGAACAACAAAAATAACACTATTTATCTTATAATTCTCAAAAAAAATTCTGAAAGAAAAAATCTTCTAAAATATCAAAAAATCCTTTCTCCTTCATGTGCATACATCAATAATGGTTGTGGGTTGCAAGGATTGTGAACCTCTGATGTTTGTTTTTCTGAAAAAAGTTTTCTTGACAATAAATTGTTAAATAAAATGCACAAAATACTTGTCACTAATACCTGTGTATACATTACATTTAAATTATGAATTATTTTATTTTGAATTATAATTACGTACATAAAACAATGAACATTTGACTCAAGTATGAATTTTTCTATGCAAATTTGCTGTGTAGTAAACTCATATTATGATGATACATTTAAGGGTAAATGTAACGTACATTATAATCTACACATTCATAGATGGCATTAATTTAATTATTTTATTAAAATAACTTACAAAAAGTCTATTTTAATTAACGCCATCTACGAACTCATAGATTATAACGAATGTTATGTTTAACCTTAAATTGTTTTTATTACAATTGTGCATAAATATGTTATTATATATTTACAATAGAAATACACATCACATGCATTGAAATATTATGAAGATCACATTTTAAAATGCACTAAATTGTGATGTACCACATTGATAACACCTTAATAACATTGTTACACATCTGAACTAGTATTTTGGTATCCACTTCATATGAACATCAAATGTTTGTACAGTAGAGTCCTGATAATCCGAGCCTAGATTATTTTGCTTTTTGGAATATCTTATTAAAATTGAAATCTAAAAAAACATTACTTAGTAAGAATGAATTTTGATCACGCTTTATTTCTAAAGGTGAAAATGGAGCCCATAACCTTTTTAGGTCAGAAAAATCTGTGGTTAATATGCAGAAAAGTTGGACACGGTTAATAGGCACATGTTATTTTAAAAACACTTTGTATCAGTTAGAAAACGAGAAACGACTATTTCAGTAACCGAAAAAAGAATATAATGTATTTCATTTTTTTCAAATGTTTTTTTCAAAATAGTTTTTTTAGGTGAATTTTTAAATTAAACCCCCAACTAAGAACCTAAAAACCTATTTTCGGTTCTTAAGTTCATATTTTGGGTTAAATAAGAGAAGAAAAAAACTAACCTTAAAACATTAACATGAATTACAATGGCGCCTAGTGAATGATCGATTTTAATTTGAATGAAATAACTATTAAAATGCATTATTTTCCATTTCTAGAAACAGAAATACTTACTTCTTCTGTTTTTTTTTTAAGTGCGTATTAACCGTGTCCCACTTTTCTGTACATACAAATTGTGACAAAGAAAGAAGATTATTTTATTTTTAAATTGTCTATTTCAAACTCCATCACATTTCATAACAATCAAATCGATAATCAGCACCTTTTTATGACCCTCGTAAAACGCTGATTCTCGGCCCGTTTGCTCAGTTTGTGATCAGCTGTCAAGCATTATAGTCATATTGTTGTGCTTTTAAGCTGACCACCGGAGCTAAAACAGGCCAAGAATCGGCACCCGTTCAAATGCCAAAAATTCAAAACTGCACTAATTGTCGATTAGATGGCCATCAAATGTGAAGCAGTTTGAAATACCCAATCTAAGTCCACCTGAATATCCCTCTTAACTATTGAGATTTACGTATTTGAGAGAAACATACCCCACGTTAGGAATAATTCTACTACTTGTATATAAATCTCATGATTTGTTGTATCCCAGTAACAGCTAGGTACAATAACATAGTTTTTCCAACGTAAAAGTTATGAATTGACTTTTTCAGACTTAAATTTAATTTGATTGCCTTAAATGAAATGTGTGCTGAGCTCCTAGCACCAAAACACCGATAAAAGTTTTATTGACTATATCGGTTATTTGTCAACGTTCCCAGGCACAACTGCAGGTCACCAAACAGCAACAGCTTAAAATAACTAAATTAAGCGGATATAGTTGATTTTAACTATTATTTATTTGTTCGTTGGCGATCTGTGGTCGTGCTCAGAAATGTTATCAAATAACCACTAGTATTGTCTATAAAACTTATCGATGTGCTTGGTACCTTGTATGCTAGTTACAGAGTTTTTGCAACATAAGCATATAATAAAATGCTGATCATAATAGTATTTCATGTACATCAAAAAATGGTGGTAACATCACATTTTTCTCTACTTTAACCTGTAATGAACAGATCATTCACATGTGAACATTTTTTTTAGAACCGAAATTTGCTAGACTTTTGCGATGCGATTTTAACCTTTTTACTTTGAAAACTATATACGAACAAAAACAACCTTAAACAGTTTTAATTCCACTTTATTTCATGAATGTAGCCTCTCTGAGAGTTTTTGAGGATTTTCTGTTGACTTTGCATAGGTTAAAAAAATATTTTTGCAAAAATTTGACACATATTTGCAATTTAAACAAGATTACCCAACATTCCAAATAGACCATATATTCAAATATTTCCCTGTAAAACCTCTTAATATTATATCTTGCGAAGTGTTATATGAATTTTTAATCCACTAGAGTGTGGATTCAATTGAAGACGTCGCGTCGGTCAACCTTAACTCGACGGAGACAACAAATAATGACATGGAGACGTCCAGCGAGATCATGCTCGATGACAACAAACAGGCAGCCAGCAATGATGAGTCCTGGACTGATGTCAACCTTAATGAGGATACCGATATGGGTGAACACAGGGGAAATATGCACACTGTCAGGGATCAAGAAGGAAACATTCATGATGGTAAGTTTAAGTAATCGGTGTTATTCTCAATTTTCATAGGGACGTCAGAGTATCGGTACTATCGGCGCAATAGGAGCTGTCTGCTCCAGGCTCCGAATTGTTTAGGTGCTGATAATACGTAATACCTAACAGTCCTAACACATCGCCTTGAGATTATTTTTCACAAAAATACAAATCATCCGAATATTATTGGTTACAGTTACGCACCTAGGCATATATTGGTTTTGACAAGGGGTGTCAAAATTTTACTCGTGCCAATCGCCGCGTTTGCTCAGGTCCGGCCCTGAGTAGAACAGAATATGGATTGGTTGTTTATAGGTCTGTTTCAACAAAATCTTAACAATTAAATTTAATTAAAGTCTACTGGCATCCCAGGAAGACGTAGCACGAAGTAGTGAATCAAATATTTGAGACAAGTCATGTCAATAATCAGTATAACAGAATGTTTGAGTGTGAATGAAGCAAGGAGTTTAATTAGTTAGTTGGCGTACTATTTTATGGTAACTGACAAAAGAGAACATAATGAAAAAAAGAGTTAGGTTAGGTTTATTTTTTGTTTGTTCTTTGTTCATTTTCTTTTTTTTCAATGTTCTGTTTTGATATTGAACCCTATTTTATGTATGTATTTATTAGCACAGAACTGAAAAAATCATAGGACAGTCTGAATTCTTGACAAATCAGTTCAATTTTAAAAATGCCAATTAAAATAATTTTATGTTTAAATGTTATATTATAGGTAGGAACCTACTTTATCGCCTGACTGAATTTTTCAAACAACTGATTCCAATTTATAAAATGTCAAAAAATGTAACCCAATTTCACGCCGGACTAACATTTCACTCTCAGATAACCGAAATTAGTATTTTTGATGTAGTATGTATTAACAATATTATATTTGTTCCAGACCACTCGGAGAAGCACCCCCGCGCCGAGCCCCCTCTCCCGCACGCCCCCACGCGCCCCATGCGCCCCCACCCCCACCACGCGGCCCCCCTGCCTAACCTGGTGCCCCCCCAGGAGTCCTCGCACAACCGCGAGTCCAACCTGACGCAGAAACTGGAAACTGCCCTGGGCCCAGTGTGCCCCCTGCTCCGAGAGATCATGGTGGACTTTGCGCCGTTCCTGAGCAAGACGCTGGTGGGCAGCCACGGTCAGGAGCTGCTGATGGAGGGTAAAGGTGGGACATTGATCTGTCTCGGAACACTAATGGTTTTTTAGCGGGCTTTGGCACTTAAAAGAGGCATGCTTTAGAACATCATCAAGCACGCTTGTTAAATTTGACAATCAGCTTACACAGTTAAAACACATTTATCTTTGGAATACTTTTTACACATCAACTGTCGTTATTACTGATGAATTTTCCCATTTACACTTCTAGAGTGGGAATCCATTTGTAAACACTCAGTTCATGTTATAGCGATTTCCAAAGCACCATTAATAAGTTGCTGAAATTTTATTAGCTGTTCATTCTTAATACACAAATGAAAATTGTTATTCCAAAGGGTTTATAAGTTCAATATCACCACTTTAAATACATTATAGTTGCCCTTCTTGATTCAATCAAAAAGCTATCACTTTGTGGTTTGACAGTGTGTATTTGAGATAGAACAATAACTGTGAATGAATCATTATTATATTGAAATATTACATATAAACATTATATTATCAATAGTAATAATATACAAGGTGTCCGGAAACTCATAGTACCAGTGCGAAATTAGTTAATGTAACTTACAATGTATACCCAAAAAAACATTTTTTTTACAATCTGAGCATTTTGTTTTCTTAAAATTTTATTTGTCGTTTTCGTTAACTTAAACGTTAAAGGGTTAAAAATCTTTTGGAGCCAAAATCTTTAAAAGGCGGTAAAGAGCTTGTATTAACACCCAAGCCACCATTTTTTTCTGAATTCTAACAAAACAATTCCAACTTCGCACTCGATTTACTCGATAACAAAAAAATTTATATATACCACAAAATTGACCCCAAATTATGTGATGTAGATTCACCAGTTTCCCTTTTGTATTACCGTATATATTAAATACTGTCTTACAATTTGTTTTATTATCGTTTCATTTCAAATAATCAGTAATTCTTTAAAAGTTCTACCACTGATTGTACGAGTCTATTTTCACCATTTGAACAAAGAAGCCAAAATATTTTCACAAATGCAATATCACATCAATTTTCATTTATCACAAAAAATTTTTACCCAAAATCCACAAAATTAAATACATTTCTATTTCCAGGTCTGACAACTTTCAAGAACAGCACCTCTGTGGTGGAGCTGGTGATGCTCCTCTGTTCCCAGGAGTGGCAGAACTCCCTCCAGAAGCATGCCGGATTGGCCTTCATTGAGCTGATCAATGAAGGGCGTCTCCTGTCACACGCCATGAAGGACCACATTGTGCGGGTGGCCAATGAAGCCGAATTCATCCTTAACCGGATGAGAGCTGATGATGTTTTGAAGCATGCAGACTTTGAGGTTTGTTTGCATTTGTTAAATTTGATAGCCATCAAATTGTCAATCGCAGCCTTTTCTTCTGTTACTTTTAATATTTAACAAGTCAATTATGCTTGACAACTGATCACACCTTGATCGAAAGCTGAAGTTGGTTGAGAAATGGTGTTTATCGTGGACCGTTCACTGTTATTGTGTCTAAAATAGTTAGATTTTCTCGAATACAAAATTCAGTGATTTTTTATTACAACATAGATAACAATGCAATATATTAACTCTTTGCACGCGGCCGTATCAACTGTAGCTACGGCAAAAAGTCTAAACTCACACGCGGCTGTATCAACAGTTGATACGGAAACTTTGACGGCCGATATTCCAGCGCTCTTTCATCATAAATGTATTTCTTGCTCACTTGGACATTCGTATAACTATCACGATGCTGACATCTACAAGAATTTCTCAAAAATAAAATTGTATTTCATAAAAAAAGATCAATAATCAAGTGCGCCTCTTCGCGCCTTTTAGTTTACATTTTTGTCAACGGATGGCGTTAGTACTAGTATGTCATTCACAACTTTTCATAACTAAAAATGATAATTGATCATGGTGTCCCACTTGTGTCTATCAACGCAGTGGCCTAAGTACACACACGCCGAGTGAATGGCGGGACCACATTCAAAAGATACGGTACGTCTTTGTATGAAATTTTATGGTTTTGTTTTTATAAACATCTAAGAGTGTTGACAGACAAGGATTTGTTTTCATATTGTGGAAAATAATCTGTTCTGTCTATATAGTCCAATAAATCATGCCAGAATGCTATAATTTGACATTTAATTGCATGCACAGGTATTTGAAAATATGTACCGCGTACGTGTATATATAAAACAGAGCAAATTAACGCATTCAAAAGGTTAAAGTGTATTAAATTGTTATATTTTGCCTATGTAAGAAGTAACTTGAGTACAATTCTCTTGTCTGGAACCCACATTATAATATACGTGTACAAGCTGTTGAAAGAATACGAAACAAATTCTTACATTTTATAAATTTTAAAATGGGTATTCCAGCAATTATGTTGAACTACAACACTCTGTTAAATTATATAAATATGCTCTAATTGTCAGACAGAAGAATTTTCGCTGACTTGGTATTTCTATATAAAATTCTAAATGATTTAGTTGATAGTCCGGTATTGCTAGAATTGATAAGCTTCCGGATTCCTCAACGTAATACTAGAAGTCAGGATTTATTTCAGTGCAGAAATTCTGGGACTGACTACCATATGTATTCTTCTTTCCCAGAATACTAATGGAGGGAAACAATTATACCAAGTCAGTGGACATCTTCAATTTATCTTTATACAAATATTTAATGAAGCAATTCAGTTATGTACAATAAATAATGTATATTTCTTAATATTCATATGAAAAAGCCCCGAAAAAGGGCGTGAATAAATAAATAAATAAAATTCAAAATGGAGATGATCGTCGATTTGATGGTTTCTAAGAACCTAACCTAAATTTGTCTTCTGGTATATTAGTGATTTGTGTCTCCTGGCCTATTAGGGTACAGAAATATGATAAACCCAATTCAATACATTTCGAGATACTTTTTCACCAGGTTTAGTCCCTTCGACCTGTGGGCTGACAACCATTGCGGTTGTCTTCAAAGTATTTTTATGAAAATGCATTATATTTAAATAGTTGACCCCTCATGCTAATTTGTTCAGTTGTGCGAACAATCAGCTAATACCCATAGAGTAAATTTTTAAACATATCATATGGTCTCACAGAAATCTTGTCTCCCTTACTGTCATAGTGAGTTAGAACGAGAAAACACTACACTTTATATTCAAATCTAGAATTTAACTATAGAAGAAATAAAATGTGCACCTCCATGAAACCAAAGGTTCCGACCGTAATTTGAGAAAAATTTATGAAACTTAGTGAATTTTTTATAAATTTATTTTTATGTCAGATGACAAAAAAGTGAGGTGAAATTAATGTTTATAATACATTTGTCTATCAAAATGTGTTTTTTTATTATCTCTTATTTTCATTATCCGTAATTCTAATTCAGTGTTTAGATGAAAAAAACATAAGTTGTGCCATTTATAAAAGTTTTATATTGGCATTAAAAAATTTTATATTTCACAAATTATTGGTTTATTTCTAACAATAGAATTTGAAAGCTTATTTTATCACCTTTCAAAAACAGTTTTTATTATTCGGAAATATTCCATTTATATTTTATTGGACATAATTCAGTGTAATTCGCAATTTGAATGGCACTACGGCATACTGCGTGCCAATCATTTTATATGCTCTGACGTCACATGCTTATCGGCCGGGAGGCGAGATTCTCTTTAGATATCAAAATTTTCGCGGCTTATTATATATCTTCGGTACTATTTGGTATTTTCCAAAAATTCTAAAGTTCTGTCCTCAGCGTGCTCTAATTAATATTATAAATATTAGAAAATAACATGAAATTTCGTTGTAGGAGACAATCTCATTAACATACTGTACTGTCATGAAGCAAGCAGTCACATTATTGTAGTTGGAATGTAATAATATAAAATGGAATATGTTGAGAATTACTAATGTTTAAAAAATTTTTATAATTGTTTCATATGGCTCTCCATTTTGTTCCAGTCACAGTGCGCGTCGACAGTCCTGGAGCGCACAGAGGAGGAGCGCATGTGTGACCACCTGATATCAGCCGCCCGCCGCAGGGACGGGGTCATAGCATGCAGACTGCTCGAGAAGGTGCGCCACATCATGTCCAATAAACACGGCGCTTGGGGTGTTGCGGAACAAACTGAACCAAAGTAAGTAAAGCTGTCATATTTTACTTAAATGGCATAATAAAACAATTTTTTTTATGGATCCATGACAAAACAAAACATCGAAGAAAAGTGACGAAAAAGAACAAACAAACCTAACCTAACCTAACCTATTATTTTATCATGTTCTGAGTTCTAATACAGTCAAATCAATAACTTGACAAAATTCGATCCATAGGCTTAACTGACAATGATTTTTTTATGGATTCCCCGAGCATGGTTGCGCTCGTTATTTGTGTCGATAGCCAAGCTGAAATTAACAATGAAATAAATAAGAAATCCCCTTACGCTGACAACACTGGTGGGTCTATGAATCGACTTTCCTAAACAACACCTGTTTTCACCAATTCCCCACTAAAGGTCTATTGCTTCGTTTTATTTTACCATATACGCATATCAGTTTGGTGTTGTTATGTTAATTGTTGAATTTGTTAATGATTATGAAATTGCACAATAAATATTTCCACCATCAGGACGGCTTTCTGGAAGTTGGACCTGTGGGAGGACGATGCCAGGAGACGGAGACGACTGGTTCACAACCCCCGCGGATCCTCTCATCCTGAAGCCACGCTTCATCAACTCAACGATCAGGGTACTCCGCAGGATGCTATTCTTCAGGTAAACACTTGCTAATGGTGTTGTTATTTAGGAGAAGGCAGATTCATATTTAATTAGAATAATTGGCACATTTCAATTTTTTTTTTATTTTTGAAAGAAATCCGTTCTTAGACCTCTCGAACAGCAATTTACAATAACGCTATTGACGAAAATTATTATAACATTTTTCTTAATCCTGCATTTTTTCGTCCAAAATCACGCTTACATTCCATCTATTGTTCTTTTCGACCAAAACTAACCAAATTAGTGCTTTTGTAAATACATACAGACATAAAACCACAATATTTGAAATAGAATATTTAAAAAATAATATTTTTTTAAATACTACGGCACTTTACCAGGGAACCATTGCCTCTTTAAGGAGCCTCCATAGTAGATCCAGCCTCTCCTACTGATTATTATTTCTAGTCAAACATAATTTTTTTTTAATTTTCGTAGGCCCGAGAGGAGTTCCACTCCCACCTCGCCAACTCTCGCACTGGCCAGCATGGCTCCAATTCCGAGCTGATGGATGATGCAGAACTCCTGATAGATGACCGAGAACTCGATGTAGACCTAACAGGTAAACAAATTACTCTAACTTACTTTGGTTGATTGTGGATTATGCTTTATCGACCCATTTTCAATCAAAACCATTTTGTCCAGGTCCAGTGAACATTAGCAGCAAAGCAAGACTGATAGCTCCAGGACTGGTGGCTCCAGGAACGGTGTCCATTACCTCCACGGAACTATACTTCGAGGTGGATGAAGAGGACCCAGAGTTCAGGAAAGTGGATCAAGAGGTAGGTGAACTCCATCTGTTTTGATACTGACATGCATCTTCTTCGTGTTATGTTTTTTTCTTTCTAGGAAATGAGACTATTTTAGACAGAATTGTGCAAAGAGCAAATTTTTTCTGTCAATAACATATTTTCTATCAGGGTTTTAAGAATGGACATGGGCTCCTTAAAAACAATATTAATAATTTTGGTAATCAGTCGATACTTGCTACCGCAACTGCAAATCGCCCGTGACATTTGACATTTAACATTAGGGTTGGGCAAGGCACAATTTCAGAATGAGTTTATATGAGGCACTTTGATTAAATTATCAATATAATATGCCGCTTGGGGTGTGCTAGCATTATTGATAAATGGGCATTTTTTCCAATGTTTGTACTTTACGTTTTTGTCATGTCCCACGATTTTGATTGGTTTTTTCATAGGTATTGTAGAATATTGAAAAGTTGTATAGTTTTGACATGCAATGTATTAATTATACTTTATTTAGTCAGTTAAATACAACTGTCAAACCTGTATATATATTTAATTAATTATTTTGTGACCGGTTATCTCATCAAAATGACAATTAAACACACCTATAAAAAGTGATATAAAGTCATGAAAAGTGATGAAACAATGACTAGGTGAACTAGGTTACATAGGTAACAATTAAACCTAGTTTTTGTTGCTTCACTTTTAATGACTCTATATCACTTTCTTGAAGGTGTATTGAATTTTCATTTTGATGAAATATCATGGAACATGGCCGTATCGGGTACATCCTTAAAAAAAAAAGCGAAAAGGAGCATGGACGGCGGTGTTTGTAAAAATCCTTGATTAATTAAATATCTTAATCTGATAGTATTATTACGCCAGCGTCTGGACGATCTAGGCCCTCTGATTGGTGGAATTAAAATTGTCTGTTTCGGGTAAATTCAGCTAACTTGAAAATTAAGACACGATTTCATACTAAAATAGGATCGCCTCATAATAATACGAGATTTCTTCAAAAGCATCGTTTCTGCTCATATAATTTTTGGATAATATCGAAGAAAATATGTTTTAGAAAGTTCATAATCCATTGGATTAATTACATTACAATGAAAATTATCCACAGTTACGTGATTATGTTTGACGTTTATAAAAAAATCACGCGTTCCTTATTCAATATGGCGGATACGCACGGCTATAGATGGCCAACAGAGCGCACCTCTGGCGGTTTAAAAACGAACCAAATGAATGGCGCAAATATTTAAATATGCAGCTCACAATATTCGACTACTTACGATTAACAAGCATTTAATAAGAAGATTTCTTCTGGAAGCTTATCATTTTGTAATGGCATTTTTCATTATTATTATTTTTTTTTTTTGCTTATTAATTATATCTGATTTTATATTGACATGTTTTCTAATTTGTAAAATTTTTTAAATTATTTATTTGCGATGCTTTATATCCTGAGTGAAGTATTTTAAGTCCTGAATTTTTATCGAAAGTATGATCATTATTCAAAAGATGATTTGCAAACTCAAATTCACTATTTCCATTTAGAGCCCTGCGATATTCTTTAGTTCTGACTTCAAAGTTTCTATTGGTTCTACCTTTGTAAAAGAAATTACAATCATCCCAATTGAGTTTTTAAACTCCTGATTTTTTTGTTTGAATTTTGCTATCTTTATTATTAAGAATATATTTCTTCATTGTTATTAGTGTAAAACGCCAGTTGAATAGTACCAAAATTGTTTTTATATATAATTTTATAAGTATCGTTATCCACAAGCAGAATTCTACGCCATTGTTTATTTCTATCTTTAGAAAGACCGTTTGAAGAGAATATGTTTAATTTTTTTATTTAGTATTTCAACTATCAATTTATTAGAATAACCGTTATTAAATGCTATTTGTCTTATGAATATATTGTTTTATGGTTATATTCTATTTGTTTTTTTCAGGTCTTAAAATACTACACTATAAATAATTTTGAAATTTTAGAAATGAGGAAACATGTTAATATAAAAGCAGATATAATTAGCAAGAATTTTTTTATAAACTCTCTTTTAAATATTTTCCCACTTAACTGGTCTTTCCCGTCTAACGATATTGTAATTCCTAATTATTATAAACCCAGCCTACTCTTACCCGTCCCCCCTCCTTCCACTTCTTCTTTCCCAATTGCAATCTATATTTAATTTTTGACTTCGGTGTATACACAATAAAATGTAAACATTATATTTATTTATTTATTGGACAATTTGCATAGCGCTGCTTTTGTGAGATATCACCTCAGGGGCGCTATATTGTAATAATCTACCTTTATATATAGATTTTTACTCTCCTGATGAAGGTGTATATATAATCTAACTTTAAACTTTATTAGATACAGTAACAGTTGTAGGTAAAGAATTACCAAATGATTACCGAAAATGATTACCCTCCTTTTATTAATAAACACGGGTACAATTAATCAATATGTAATAATCTATTATTTAAGTCAACTTTGTTATAACTATCTTTAATTGTGACAAACTAAACGATATTGATTAAACTTATAGACATTGACGGTTGTAACACATATTTAAGCACTGCAAGTCTCCTATGAGCTAATTATATTAGGTACGATAACAGTTAATATCAGTTGTAGACATGTAGTCAATAATAGTGTTTCATTTGAAATAATCCATCACAAATACGTAAAATTTCATTTATTCAAACAACTGTCATTCTTATTATGCGTAAATTTAGCATGTTATTATTAATTAACTCCTTCCTGTTCCGTGTTTTAACAATATATATACTCACCCTCTCTCTGTGAATGTCCTAATATCTATCTATTAAATGTAACTGTTGTTAATATCACTTAAAATGGGCGAAGCCCAACTAAGAGCCGCCCGCAGGGCCTAGCAGAAAAAAACCCGCGGAGCGGGTTTTTAAACTCCTAGTTATTATTAATATCTGAATAATTCTGATATTTTGATATTGTGTACGTATTTTTTAAACAAAGTTAGATTTTTTTATAAAACAATAAGGAATACAATTTAAAATAATTGGAACGGAATTTAATTTTTTGAACACTTCCTTCTCTCAAAAGATGGCCACTGAAGAATCAACATAACTAATTATTAATTATTAACCATTATTATTCTGGGCATATTATTAGCATTAGTATTCTGGGCAATGTGGACTACATATTATGGTAGTTAGTCCCAGAATTTCTACCGTGAAAAATATCCCGACTTCTACTAATCTGGTATTGGTGGAAACTTGAATGGAAAGTATAAAAATGATAAAACATGTACAAATTTTGGCGAAAATGCCCCCATGACTGTTTTTGCTTATTTGACGAGATGGCCGTGCTAGGCCCCCAGAGCCGATACAAGGTGCAATATCCAAAGTTTGCCAAATTTCATCGCAGATATATTAATACTAATTTTACTCCACTTCAAATTTTATGCATGAAAAATTGTATTTAACCTAATTCTGTGTCTTCACGGGGGGATACGTTCCTCAAAGTACTATGTACAATGTACCTACTATGTACTATGTAAAAGAAAGTTTTTAAAATTTTCAATACATCATATATTGGAAAATGGGAGAATAACAAGAATGAATAATTCCATTACGTTTTGTTGACCATGTTATATCAAAACTGTGAAAAAACACAAAATTAAAATTACCTTTTTCCAATCCAGTTTTTTTTTATTACTCACATGTATTTGGTTTTCACCTTCATGGTATCAAAAGACAGGGTAAGAGCGGTCTACGGCCTCCATGTTCGAGGGTTAAGGCACTCGACTAGCATATCCGAAGGTCGTGGGTTCAAATCCTGACGTGCACGATTAAATTTTATTTGATGAAATTGTGTTATTTCACAATTTATTAATTATAAATAACATATACTGCTGCACTTTCCAGAGTGGAAGTTTCTCTTAGTATCGCCCTGGTGTAATACCACCATTCAAAATTGAAATCTTGCTTGAAATGGCTAGATCTGAACAACCAGCTACTTCCCCATCTCCCTCTTCTTCTTCCCAATCTCCTTCCCCTCCTCATTTCCTTCAGCCTCACAACATACCCCAATTGGGGATGTTATAGTCTCACTGGCTCTAAACGGTTGGGAGCAGTTGGGACCCTTGAACGATATTCATATAAAAAGGAAAAGGCGAATTAAAAAATTCTAAATTCACTATGAATAAATTTTATTATTGGCTTAGAAAAATTCACGAGAATGAATTTTTCTACTTGAATATGGAAAGGCTACAAAAATATACATCCATTATAGTATATTATTCCTCCTCACAATTTTTTTGAAATAATAAATTCAAAATACTTGATTTGTTATGCTCTTATTCATTTTTATGAAACTGTACACCGTTTTAATTATGATATATTTAAAACACAGGATAGTCTAAATTCTTGACAAATCAGTTCCAATTTTCAATATGACAATTAAAATAATTTTCTGTTTAAAATATTATATTATGTGTAGGAACTTTATCACATGTCTGAATTCTTCAAGTCAACAGTTCCAATTTTGAAAACGACCCTTTAAATTCAAAGCAAATCTGATTTGTACAGTTCAACCAGAATTACGCAGGACAGGACTGAAACACATCCGAAATTAGTATTTTAAAACATATTCCCAAAAGTTAATTCCAGAAAAATCCTATATATATATATTATAGTTCCGAGAGCTCGTTTTCGTTTTCTTTCCGTGGGACTTACCGTGAAGCCAAGATTCTCCGTGAAAGTGGTCTCAACCGACTTTCGATATAGACAAAGTAAGTTCAGCTGAAGTCCCCGGAATTGGCAGGGTTTCACGCAAAGTTTTTCAGGTGTAGACAGTGATCGTCCTCTTGTTTTGAAGGTCAAGTGGGCAAAATTACATCAATCTCGAAATAAAACCTTATATTATTAGAAAAATCAAATCCACACCGCCCGCCAGGTATCTTCCACCCAGCCGCGCGCCACAGATACTCTCATAGATGATATTTTAAAAAACCGCGACTTTCTCGTCAGATTCTTGTAAGAATCCCGTTCGAGCCCCTAAACGGCGCCAACTTGACCCCAAATCCCGTGTCTGCACTGTGAAGCCATCGAGCAACATAACGCACCGCGTGAAATGGGCATTACAAAAGCCGAGTGACAGCCGAAGAATGCCGGAGATTGCCGAGCTCGTCCGAACTGTTTCGGTGGGCCATGTCCGCGCGGCGGGGCGCCATTGTTACCGTGTCATGACTCTTTTCACCCGTCCAACGGGGGTCTGCTTTTTATACAAACGTTTATATTTTATTTATTCAATTTCTCATCTGTTTGTTTAGAGTTGTTTTTTTCTAATTGTGTGTGCCAGGTTTCACCAACCCGCTACAAACTGATGATCTTTCAGAACTTAAATGAACAGTAACTTGTGTAAACTATCGGGATCTCGCATCATTTGCACATCACAAAGGTTTCGCTTTCGTTAACCGTTTATGCAGACATCTGTTGCTGAAAATCTCATCTGTATGGTTTGCGGAGTGGCGATCTCGGACGCTTTCCCAATTTAGCTTATCTCTGTTGTATCCGAAAACGTTTATTGCAACCATCTCTAGCTGGATACACATCTCTACGGTTCGTGGGGCGGTCATCTTGTACGTTCTCCCTCGCATTCATTTGAATATTAACTATTTCGACATAATACGCTGACTGCCGTGTAGTAGGTACATATTTAGCAGTAAATGCTCGAAGCTGTCAAAATCGACTGTTTGTAGCAAGCAGTCCGTGTATTCTCGGCTTAAGATTAGATTTTATGTTATTAACTGTGTTATTGCATCGTAACTTTTTGTTAAAAGGTTTAAGACCCCGGTCGTTCGCCTCCCATCTGATATTATGAAGTATTTGCTGTGGTATTTTGTGATGTCTGTAATCAATTTAAAATTTTAACCTTTTTTTGTTTAGTATGATAAATTATTACGAAATACTTGGAGGCTGAATGGGGATTTTTTGTATTTTTTGCGTGCGAGATATTGTTTCCGCAAATAAATAAGTTATTATAAGATTTGACAGCTGTAAATTCTCTAGACGTTTTCCGCTTTTTTGACACACAGAAGCCTAAAAAATTAGAGAGCTAAAACACTTCATATGTCGTAGGCATATAATTGTAGGTACAGAATTAGGTTATTTTATGCCAACATTTTATAATATTATGGTGAAATACCATAATTCGTAAGCGAAACCGTCCTTGAAATGAATTTTAACTGCATTTGGTGACTAGATCTGAATAGCCTGAACCCAACCTTCATCTAACCCATCTCCTTTTCTTCCCTTCCCTTCAAACTCAACCTGCCCCAAATGGGGATGCCATAATCCCACTGACTCCAGACTACCGTGAACAATTGTGAGTCTTGTGCGGTATTCACAAAAAAATGAATAGTTGACTGAGCTTAGCGAAGTCCGGTATTAATTCAACCGTTTGGCATTTCACCTGTCTATAAATTTGTTTTTTTACGTTCCGGTTTCGGTTCGAGATAGTGTTGCTGTGTTAGATACTTCCTTTTTATCTCGCCAGAGTTAGCATGATCGTGGTTCCTACTACGAGCTGTCAAATCGGTATAATCAATATTATGAATCATACAGGGGGTAAAATTCGGTTTATGGGAGTCACTCGAATAACCGAAATTGAACTTGATTTAGACTAATTTAGGGCTGGGGAATCCGAATCTGTAAGAATTAGGTGGGGGTCGGCACTATTAACTGAGTTATAGGGTCTTTAAATTTTGTACGCGATACATAGAAACCACGTTTTATTTATCAATTATGACATAAGAAAATCTATTAGAAAAGGTATTAGAATTAAATCACAAACCAGTCTATACAAACCTAGCGTAGACCACAAACTACTTGAAAACTGGGATATAACTCTAAAGGGGACGCGAGCAGGCGTTATTAAAGGGGCATTTTTTTGTAACAGGAAATAACATGGAAAAAAGGTATTAGAATTAAATCACAAACCAGTCTATACAAACCTAGCGTAGCCCACAAACTATTTGAAAACTGGGATGTAACTCTAAAGGGGACGCGAGCAGGCGTTATTAAAGGGGCAATTTTTTGTAACAGGAAATAACATGGAAAAAAGGTATTAGAATTAAATCACAAACCAGTCTATACAAACCTAGCGTAGCCCACAAACTACTTGAAAACTGGGATGTAACTCTAAAGGGGACGCGAGTGGGCGTTATTAAAGGGTCATTTTTTTGTTATAGAAAATCACAGTTAGGTTAGGTTATATATAAATTTAATATTTACAAGATTTTAAATAATTAACTACAAATCTGGCAAATGATATTTAATTTTCTGAATTTTCCATGCATTGATATTATTATTATATGGCAACACTTTTCGTTTTTTGGTTGGCACTACTGAAATTTCAAAAGTATATAGTCATTAATTTGATTTTCTTATGTCATAATTGATAAATAAAACATGGTTTCTATGTATCGCGTACGAAATTTCAAAACCCTATAACTCAGTTAATAGTGCCGACCCCCACCTAATTCTTACAGATTCGGATTCCCCAGCCCTAAATTAGTCTAAATCAAGTTCAATTTCGGTTATTCGAGTGACTCCCATAAACCGAATTTTTTCCCATATAGGCTTGAAGAAACTTTGAAAAAAGAATTGTCATTATGATAGTGACATTTTTTGGACAAATTGTATAATCATTCGTTATTTGAAATTTAAAAAAAAAGTTCCATAAAATAAGTGGATTATATTTAAGTAGGTAGGCATTTAAATACCTACTTACAAATCTTATGATTTCAGAGGAAATTTTGGTTTTGATTTATTATGTAAGATAAAATTAGAATCATAAAATTTTAGAAATTTTATGGTTAGATTTGCGTTGTTCGATTTATGCTTATATTTTATAATAATTTATATTTTGAAGTTTTTTAAAAACCTAAAGCCTTTTTGGTATAATTTAGGTGCTTCAAAACTGTTATCTCAAAAACAATATTTTAGTTTGCGTCTTTCGTATATCACATCGCCGGAGATAAATTAAAAACGAATTCTTAAATGAAAAGAAACCTGTCACAAATCCTTTATCTATTACTACTATCTGCCCATTGAGAGTGTCCATGTCTCCTGTCTCCCTCGCAAAAAAATCAAATAATATATTTGTTTATCCCCCGTTGAATCGTAGATTTTTCTAAAGTTGTTGGTATTATTAATAATTCTAGTATTGAAAAAAACAGTTCCCACATTTGCCGAGGAACAGTGGCGCCGCTCCCCTGGGGCGACTTACGCCCCACCTAGCGATGCTTTGGGAAAGATATCACATTAACACAAAAACAATGTATGATACACCTTTAAACTTTATAATATTATAGCATTCTGGTCATATAAATGTAGAGATTTAGTGGAATATTGAGGACCGAAGTTCGCTAAAATCTTTCGGTTATGGTATCAGGCATTGGCGCTTTTCTCTAAGGTGCGTTTGTGTATTGAACTACCTTAAAAAAAATAAGAAAGTAAGACAAACCTGTATTATAATTTTCCACACATTAAACAGCGCGATATTCAAATTTCATGTAAAAAAATCCACCCGTCCGAAACTAAGGGACTAAGACGTATCCAATTAGAGGATGTTGTGAGGCTGAATAGAGTAGGTAACGGAAGGAGATGGAGAAGAGGACGGTTGGGAAGTACCTGGCAAAGAAACCAAAATCAAAATTTTAACACGTTCTCCACGATTGTTTCACCCTTGAAACTTTAATATCCTTATATCCGTTTGAATGACACTTAAGACAGGCTGTTGCCTTTTGCCTATCCTAACCTAACTTAACTTACCTGTCTTTTGATCGATCCATCACGGTGGGAAGAAGAAGAAAAATTGTATAAACTAGATGTTAACTGTCGGTCGAATTGATAGCTAAGTGATTTTTTTGTCTTGTTTTCGTTGAAATAATTTCACTGCGTGTTATCCTTCAGCTGGGAAACTTGTTGTATCCAATGCGATATATCATATTTTAGACAGAATTTAAATGGAAAGAACTCCAGTTCCAATTTTAAATAATTATTTATAAAACTATAAATAGCAAAAAACTGACTCAAAAAATGTAAGATTAAGTATTAGAGTTGACACCAAAATCACACACTTAGGATTATTATATTGGTGCATATTTGTACACTTCCAGTAGTGATGTCATTGCGAAAGATCACTGAGAATCAGCATTTTGTCTCACTAAGTGTGTAGGTACGTCGTTGAAAAGTTTTGCCGTGTGTTCTTTTTACTGTACGCTAGCTGTACCCCGCTACGCGTTGCTGTGGCTCAGTTTGTCTATGCAGAGAGAGAAACAATAGCGCTTTTTTTTTACGTCCAACGGATGGAGCTGGTTTAAAAAAATATATATAGATCTAAGGGTTTACGAAATGTCTGTCAGTTCCAATTTTGAAAAAATAATTAATTGAAGAAGAAGATAACACTAACAAATCGAAGCGAAACATGAAACAGAACAAGACGCAGAAAATAAAATAAAAGACAACGGTTTCATCTGGCAATCGAATCGAGGATCTATCTTACTGGGATTACGTCTCGCCCATTGGAATCTAATTATTAAATGTTATATTTTTCTCTACGTTACTTTAATTCTGAATTTGCAATATGTCATCGACAAATATGACGTATAATAATTAGGTCCCAATGGTCGAGTGGATAAAGTCGTTGTCTCGGTAAGACAGAGATCCTGGGTTCGATTCCCTGCTAAGATCGATTTTTCTGTGTCTTGTTCTGTTTCATATTTCGTGTAGATTTGTTAGTCTTATCTTATTCTTCTATGATATTTTATATTGATGGCTATAATAATATATATAAAGAAAAGTCGTTCTAATAAAAATTAAAAATAATTTTCTGTTAAAAATGAATTCTTCACACAATCAGTTACAATTTCTAAATTAACTCTTAAATTCAAAGAATATTTGAGTTCATAAAAATGGGTTAAATATTCAACATTATCTAACAAGAATTATTATAAATTAAGGGTGTCTTAGACCCAAGGACTCCGGGCTATTGAACTCGTGTGCAGTATTCACATTTAAACAAATGTACGTAAATTTACCTGCATTATCTGCAGCAAAGATCTGGGAAAAATCAAAAATAAATATATTTCGGAATTTTTATTACGTATCCTTTGCGAGAATTGGGGACATCAGCGATCCAAAGACAAAATCACTGCATTCTCCTGCGGGTAGTTAAGCAGCGGGTATCTTCTTAATTGGTCGTGGGTTCACTACGTAGATGGGATGAGTCGATATAGCACCCAGAATGGGTGATTTATAACTTCCATCAATATTATTACCCCAACAGGTTGGGAAAAACATCTTATGGGTAATTAAATTTATTTTATTCCGTCCCTTGTCATGTTTTTTTAATTTTTTTTTTACCATCGAAATTTTGTCACCGGAGTAAAGTTTTTTTGCGGTAAATAAAATGTAAATAAATTGACTTTCTTTTGAAAAGTTGGCATAAGATATCGTTTTAGCGTATTTTTGGGGATATAAATCTTTATTGGTGCACAGTGCACAGAGGCGTAAACAAATTAGTGTTCTTGGTAAATTAATGTTTTTGTTTATATAACTAACCGTCACGCCTTTTCCCGTATGGTTAAGTAGAGACGATGGACCGCCGCAACACAATTCTGCTTTTACACACATTTCTTGCTCAACGTTCATACACTGTCTCATATCTAATATGTATTGTGTGGCTTGTCTCCCTGTCTGTATAAGGCTGCCGAACCGGCAATAACGGTATCTAGCTCTTAGGAGCACCTTCCTTTAAAATACCGCTAGAACAACAACAAGTTTTTTCATGTAACCATTGGCTTCAGAGCAGACAATTATTTGAATAATTTAAAAAAAATTTAAATGAAGTTTTAGCTTAAAAAGTGTCAAAGTCCTAAATATTCACAATTTGTCGTAAAATTTTTTATTCATGTTTTAAGAAAAGGCTAATTTTCTGAAAAAAAAAATACCAAATTAACTGTCATTTTTGCAAAAAACAAACACACAAAGCAATAACTCATTCAAAATCCGTTATGACACAATTCAATTGGTAATTGAATAAATTTTCAACAATACTTATAAATTCGTAAAATCATTAATCGCCCCGCCACTGTCCACTGTCCACTGTCCACTGTCTCCTGTCAATAGCCGTCTCGTCAGTTGGTACCTACGTTGTCAGCAGACCTGTCACCTAGTTCGATTTTCGGATAAGGTAGGCGATTCAATACGCTATACGCATCATGGCTTGGCCTATTTCAGCATCAATTTAGGAGGCGGGTTTAAGTCCCTTCTTAAAAATCTAATGATTTTAGAGGAAATTTTTGTTTATATTTATTGAATAAGAGAAAATTAGAAACATACTTTTTTTGGACTCGAGAACAGAACTACTAATATTGTCTGTTTCTGGTATTATATAATATCATTTTGTGAACGTCTCTCAACTGCATCAATCGCATCAAAAGTAACCAAGCTTATACTATGTGCGATGTAAATTAATATTATTGGCTTTGAATTGTACGCTAGTTCCCTTGCGATTATACATTCAATGTATGACCGCCTCTGCGGGTATTTATGAATAGAAAGATACAGAAGTTGAATGGAATAAACACCAACGCGTGGTTAATGGTGAAACCAGAATATTTGTGTATAATATTGACTGTATACTGTACATACAACAAAATTTAATCTTATTTAAGAAAGATAATTTGTATAGTTCGCGTCTACCAAATTTGTAATGAAGTTTTGTGCCAAAAAATGACATAACGCACACTTTCAGATTGCTTGAAATGGATTAAAGTATGAAATAAACATTGTGTACTCTAGAACGATTTCAATGAAAAATTACCGTAGATTTACACTAGGTCCGTTTCACCCTCTTGTATGAGTATTTCCGATTAATTGTCAACTGTATAGAATTTACAAACGTGGTTGTATACATAGCCGATGTACCGGTGAGTATTTGATCAGTGCAGAACTTAGTAATGACGAGGTGCAAATATTTATTATTTTACTACGTTTATTTAAAAAATGTATATTACTTTCTTTTTCGTGAGTTTTATCTATCATGTTTCACGTTATACACGAGTATGAGTACGGCTCTTTTTTTATCAAGATACTGTTTAAAATGTGACTGCATGACCATTTTTTAATAAAATATTAGCCGTTCAGAATATATCTGAACAGGTGGCCTTGTCCGAATAAATAAAATGGACTAGATGCGTAAATATGATTTTTTTGAAAAACACGTGTTCCGACTTCCTCATAACATATTCGTGCTTTACTGATAGTTTGTTATGAAATTTGTCAAATTATTAGTTATAGGCCTCTAATCCCATTTTAACAGGAAAACAAAACAATATATTTTCAATAAATGAAAAATATTTCATATCAGTAAATTACGGTAAGTTTCAGATATTGTCAAACACCCAATGAAGCCCTGGGGAAATATACCTACTAGAGAAATTGGGACACTCTTAAAGTTACAAGGAGAACTATGCTAAAGAAGTTTTAAAAAACCGTGTAACTTTAAAAGTGTTAGCAATATTAGCATAGTTCCCTAGGGTTTCATTGGGTGTGTGACAATGTCTCCTGGCTCCATATAAATCAATTCATCTTTTGTGCAAATAGTGTCTGAGCCTTCTTTCAGTTCCGTGTAAAGTGGTACATAATATCTACTACTATAGCTACTTTATAAACTTTATCTATATTTGCATTGAAAATTTTAGTCTTTTTAATTGCAAATGTCGATTTGTAATACTTTAATCTGAAGGAGTCTTTCATCTGCTTTGTTTCAAAAACTATATATATTTTGAAATATCGAATGTAATGTGAACATATTTCCCTTGCATTCATCATTATAACAGGTCGCTGAGAAATACAAACTATCAGGTGTTAATAGTCCTACTAGCTCCTTTAGTTAGTTTCTGTCCATACTGATTGGTTCGGGCGTGGCTCTTTTGGGGCTTGGGCCGTCTAAGAGCACATTAGTAATCCAATTGAGTCGTATCATATAAAAAAATTGGTTATCTTGAAAGTTTCTCTGCTTTTCTGCTCAACGCTTCAAATATCCCAACAAATATTTCGTCAATAAAATGGCCAGCATTTATTTCGTTGTTTCCCTTTTCAACGATTTTAATTCAGCCTCCCAGCGGTCGCCCCCTGACCAATCTCAGCCCACTTTGTGACAAATAACAATATCAAATGGGTATTCTTTTGAATTTTCGACAAAAACTTGTGCAAACAAAATGTCGCGCGAACCTAATTTATGTCCCACCGTGCAAAGAGACCAAAAGAACGCACCAAAAGGGACCAACACCGGGGACTTTGTGTGTTTTTGCGTACTTAAACTGTCACATAATTTTGAAGTCAACCCGCAAAGGACACATGGGGTCATCATTATTTTTTGCCGAACAAAACAGAAGTGTGACAGATTCACGATATTCTTTTGTTAGTTGTGTCTTTTTTTTTTTTTAATTTCTGGCGCCGTGAATATTTTTTGTTCTTGTAATAATAATTAATACAAATAACTGATTTTTATCTGTATTTGGTCTAACGACATCTCATTGAATGGTTTCTTTTCAGTCTGCTGTTTTAATATCTACAAATGTTTTAAAATTTTTTTTCTTCATATTATTCAGTTTGATAATTATATATTCTCGAAGGGCTGGATCCTTTGCTCTGTGCACAAAGGTCATTTGTGAACATTTTTTTGTTCACTTCTGATTCCCATAATATTTTACCTGGCGGGTTACAATCTTTGATATAAACGACAGGTATATTACTGTATTCGTTCTGCCGGTATTTTAATGGAAGCTGCTCCGAAGAGATTTTTCGCACATTCTAAATTTTCCTAAATATAATATGTTGTTACGTTTTTTAATTTTTTTATGTGAATACCGCACAAGATTCCCAACTGCTCCCAACCGTTTGGAGACAGTGAGATTACGGCATTCCTAATTGGGATATGTTGCGAGGCTGATAATAATCTGGGAAAGGAACGAGACGGGGAAGAGGAAGGTTGGGAAATAAAGTAGAGTAGATATATTCATGATGACGTTCACGCTTTCCTCTCCTAAAAAATCTCACCAAACGGCATTCCAAAACGAGAAATAAGCCGTGATATTCTCCTCGGGGCCTCCTATGTTAATAAAATATATTATTTTTTTAACAAACAAATTTCATGCACTTCCCATGCAAATTTTCAGTCATTCAATGGAATATTTCATATACTAAAATTAATTAAAAGATTACATCAATTATTAATAATATTAGTCGACTCATCTTTCCTGTCTACATAATATGGTTTTGTCTTTCTTACACCATTAGCCGATCTCGTCAGCTTACTTCAACGTCAAACTGTTTTACGACTTCGTAAAAGTCACCTTCCTTCATAACGCATTCTTGTGTTTTCTTGTAGATATAATATCTAATTTCAATAATTTAATTGATCGAACAAGGAAATGTGACGTTTACGACTGTCTCATGTTTGAGTCATTTTAAGCGTTCGTAAGCTAAACTGAACTCATTATGATGACAGTAAAAACCTGACCACCGACATTATGTTTCGTAATTAACAATATTGAGATATCATCGTTATTTATTTTTTTGGTATATTGCCGTGTTGCGCTACATACTTCTTTAGCCAACGTTCGGACATTATTACAGTGTCCGAAACGTCGTATAGTTGTTAACTGTTAACTCTTAGGTGCCAGTGGGAATGTGGCATTACAAATATTGGGTATGTTGTCAGGCTGAAGGGAGTTGGGAGGGGAAGGAAATGGGGAAGAGAAGAGTTGGGAAGTAGATACCTGTCTATTCAGATCTGATCACCAAACAAACCATATCAAGTCATACTTACACTTAACATATCAAAGACAAAATTCACAACATACAGTATAAATAGCACGGGACAGCCAAAAAACAATACAAACACCATAAAAATACACGAATGTTTAAACACCAACATCTGCGATTGCCCTCCTCTAGAAAAAACAGAACAAATAAAGTATCTAGGAATCGTAATTGACCATAACCTTAGATGGATACCTCACATCAAACAAATCACAAATAAACTTCTCAAAACAATACACATTTTCCTTAACATAAGAAACATATATAAAATAAAACAATTGAAAACAATATATTTTGCACTCTGCCAATCAATAATAGAATATGGAATTATTGCTTGGGGAGGAGCAACAAACTCGCCTATCAATTACATAGAAACCGCACAGAAAACGATCTTAAAGGTAATACTAAAAAAACATAGACTGACCGATACAGACCAAATATTCAACAGCTGTGACGTACTAGATAAAATAATAATAAAATAATAATACTATACGTTAAAACACTACTAAACTACATCTTTAACAAAAAAAATAAATTTCAACATACACAAAATAACACTAACAGACCAGTTAGACAAGCGTACAAAGAAAACATTAAAACTCCAACAGTAAATTCAACCTTTGGACAAAGACACTACCAATACCATGCTATAAAAGCTTTCAAGAGTCTAAAAATTGAAATTAAAATTGAGGAAAATAAAAATAAATTCACACACAAAATTACAAAATGGATTAAACAACAAAAAAGACAATATTACCAAAATGTCATAGCATAAAATAAAAATAAAACCTACACGTAACACACAAAACCAACATAAACACACATCACTCACAAACACACAAGATTATTTTCATTGTATTATTTTTTAATTTTAAATGTATTATTATGTATTTTTATTTTTAATTTTAAATTTATTATTTTCTTTTCAAATTTACTATCTTCTCTTTAAATGTAATATGTAGATAAGATTTTCATATTATAAAATGAAGGCCTCAGCACGGGCAAGCCACCCAGTGAGGCCTACATTACTGGAAAACATAAATTGTAACAAAATAATGTACCAAATAAAAAAATAAAATAAAAAATCTTATCAAATAAAGCCATATCGAGCAACGCCAGCGTGTAAATTTTGAATGGTTCGATACTGGGAAGATCACCAATCACCACTGTAGTGTTATAATAGTATTTTTTCCAGAATGCATGCAGAGGTAGTGCAATGCAATACATTCCATATTTCCAAATTATAAAAAATAACAATACATACGTGGAATAAAAAAAGTTTATGGTTGGCTATCAGGGGGGATTCCATCCAGGTAACTTCACTGTGGTATTCTTCAAATTAGTGTAGTCTAGTAGTATAAACTTCCCTCCCGTACGGTGGTGGAAAAGTGCTCTGAAAGAGTACACCCGTCCCTCCAGGAACATTTCCGTGAAGCTGCAGTAACGCGGTAGGCGGAATAGTTGACGAAAAGCATTATTGTTTGCGACTTTTGGCTTATGCCACTGGGATGCAGTGTAATCTAACCTCAGTTCTGACGATGTGCAGAATATGTTGAATCGTATTATTTTCACGTTTGTACTACAAAAGTGAAAAAGTATAAATGAATATATCCCGAGGTCTCTCTTTATAATTCCTAAGTTTGTTAAATGAATGATATATAATATAGGTATATATATTTTTTATTATGCATTTATCATCAACTGAATGATAATAATTGGACATCATGAACTTGCGGATACCAAAAATTAACTAAGAAAATTGATTGATATTTTTATTTTATGTATTTTCTAGTGCGTAAAATAACATATCTAATGTATGCAAGGATCAAAAAATATATTTACCATTTTTGTTTTAGGACAATGTTTTCAAAATAAAAATAAAAAACGGAAGAATTTTTACTGACTTGTATTTTATATAAAATTCTAAATGATTTAGTTGATAGTCCGGTATTGCTAGAATTGATAAACTTCCGGATTCCACAACGTAATACTAGAAGTCAGGATTTATTTCAGTGCAGAAATTTTGGGACTAACTACCATATGTATTCCTCTTGATATTATTCAATGTGCATAACTGCATTTCTAGCTCCCTACAGACCATACCGTGCATTGTTACGATGCGATGGCACGCTTATGGATTCCTGCATGCACCGGTGTCCTTATGTTATTATGCAACGCATACCTAAACGTCAGTTCACGATGCACCTGGCGACCTCTTCGATTATCATGCACTCCTGATACCGGGACATGCTTTACGTGATTTGCACATTAAATCTTAATAACAAACCATCACAGGGCTACCTATTAAAAACAAACGGAATGATGTTTCATAAATTTAAAGCTCGAACCAACTTTAGACAACTGCTCTAAACCATTGACCTTTCACAGCAGTATTTTATCAACTTTTGTTGTTGTAATTATTAAATTATTTTTTTGCGTTCGTGCGTGGTTTATATGTACACTACCGTGGTTTATGTACACTAAAGTGGTTTATATGTACACTACCTCAAAATATTTAATTTTGTTTTGGAAGACTATCAACGTGAGGTGTATATTTTTTTAACATGTTTTCTTACTTTGCGTAACTTTCTTTCAAACTATTTTGATTATTTTTTCATATTGAAAAATATGAAAAAGCGCACAGCTAAATAAAATAAACTTAATAATATGGTGTCTTTCCTTAGTTTTCGAAAGTAATTTTTTTTAATACATTTAAAAAAATTACAATTTTGGTTACTTTCTCAACCACACTAGGCTCATGCCCATATTATGGCAGTCGCACATGATCATGTAAGAATAACGATAATAAAACATAACGGAGAAGGAAATAGGATGAGTAAAAAATTCACATCATCATAGAAACCACATTACAAATAGAAATAAAGATAAAACTAAATAAATGATAAGAATTAAAACTTTTTTTTTAAAGAGTGTTAGGAACTCAAGCATTCCTTAAAGACGGCTCGTCCCCTTTCAAATACCCAATGTTGAACACGGATAGTAAAAAGGGATATAGAATTAATTGTCTTTATATCGGTGTTTAAAGCATTGTATATTTTAGGAGCGATGAAACAGAATTGTCGTTGAGCGAATGTGGTTCTGGTTTTAGGGGCCACGCATCACAGGTCTGATGAAAAGCGTTATTCTTCAAGCTTGTCTTAGTAAATAACTGGCGAATATATAAGAACCTAATTTTAGCAAACAGTTCGCTTGAGGGGTAGGTAGGTTGGCATTTGTTAAAGGTTAATTTGTAAGCTAACATTTTTCTTTGGGTTAGCTTTCATAGGAATTCCAGAAGGGAATTTGAGTAAATTTCATTGTTTTTACTGTTTTAGGCAGAGGTAAACATTTTCTGTTTCGTACGTGGGATTGTTTCAATATTATTATAATTTCGAAATCATATTCTTAATTTTATTAGTGAGACGTGCCCGCCATTCAGCACTATTCTACACGCCTAATTAAAAAAAAAAAAAACAAAATCAAACAAATGCAGCAGCAAATTCGCCAATTGACCGTGCCCTTCATACACTCAATAATTTTTTTCCCTAGCTCGAACGATAAAAATTATGGAATGTATTGAGGTGGCAATAGCTCAATTGGTAGAGACGCCAGTCCCGGTAAGACCTGGATAAGAGGATCTGGATTGGAGTTCCGTTACCATTTTTATTTTCTTTGTCTGTTTCATATTTTCATGGAGAGTTATTATCGTTAACTTCTACAATGATTCTTATTACTAAAATTTTATTTTAATAAATTATCATACAAATGAAATTAATGATGTGTGTGGCAAAACTTGGAAGATTTCGTTGCATAAGCTATTACATTTTATTATATTTGTCGTCAACCCTACGTGAAAGCCAAGATCGTGAATATATTTTCATGTGCCACGTGCCAGGCGATCATAGGAACGTAGGAGGTCGTAGGGAAATGTGGCGCCCTGTGTACATGATAAAAATATGTAAATTTTATATTATGATTACTGCCGTCTGCATGTTGTTATGACAGCACAATACACTACGTTATTTACTGCTTTAATTCATGCTGTCCTGATACTTTTACTGATTTAACATTTTTAGAGTCGTTTTTATCAATCGAAACTCACCGAACACTAAGTAAATTAAATATTTACCTTTAGCGTAGAACTTAGTAATATATATTAAAACCTAACACCTTCGAAGCTTTTGAAGTTATTGTGACTATCGAATAAGTACCATGCTACAATGCAGAGTCCAACATCACTCCCAAATCATAGGCTCTTCTTTTTCAGTGTGAAAATCACTGAGCGCTTTTTTGCATTAGTTTCGAGGTCCTCCTGAATTTTTGACAATAACTAGATCTGACGGATTGAAAAACCTTAATTTCAACTGATAGAAGTGATGATTTACAGTTTAAGAAGCATTGGTCTGTAACAATGATGTAAATATTAAACAGTAACGGTACCAAAAATGATTCTTGGGTTTGACGATAGTGGATTTTCCTACCTAATATCAAACATGCTTCCCTGATATAATTAACCGTTTTCGAAATACTAACTAGCGGTAGTTAAGTTACTATTTTCGTTAGTTAGTATGGTAACACACTTTTGAAAAGTGATGTTAAGTAATGGAAAGTGATGGAAAAAACGAGATTAAATAGGTTACCTTTTTTCATCACTTTTAATGACTTTATTTCACTTCTCAAAAGTCTGTTGAATCGCCATTGTCCTGAGTTGCCATGGAACCGCACAACAAACAAAAATAATAATATTTGGCTTATTGATATATGGTCGTTTTCGTGAAAAATCACCTCAAGGGCGCTGTACAAATATATTTCTTAAATAATTAATACTAGAACTACTGACTTAAAACTAGTGACTTACATCTAAGACTTATATCTGGTGACTTACGACTAAGGCCTATAACTACTATCTTAATGACAAATACCGAGAGACAGCCTGGGTTCTCATTGCCTCGCAAAACCTGGTCCCCCATCAATGCTCCCATAGTCGATGTGCCCACATGATGCACAGATGGGGCCTTAAAGAGTCGGCGATGTGTTAATGTGGTGCGATGCAGACCACCGAACATGTGGTCATCGCATGACCGCTACATTCATTCCCCGGCGGGATTGATGGGGTTCACATGGCGACGCCTGAGGCCCTAGAATAGCTCGCAGATCTAGATGTCCCCCTCTGATCCCCCCACCATACGAAAGAAGAAGAGAAATGACATATATATTTACATATGTAGACTTACAACTAACATTAACATCAAAAAACATTGGTTTATACTATATAATTGATGTAAATATTAAATGGTATGGTCCCAATTGATTCTTGGAAAACAGCAGACGAAACCTATCTAATAATTACCGTTAACTATTATTTTAAAGATTCTTGTTTGTGTTGTGACGAAGGTCTACTCTGAGGTAAGAGAGGGTACTTTTGGCGAGTGTTAAAACTATTTCGAACTAATTTGAACCACTATCGGTGTGTAAAAATAATAATACATTAAAACTTGTGTTCTTTAATACGATTTGCCTGTACTAACACGATATCCTGATGCTTGCCAAATACAAGCTAGGTATTATTTTAGAATGTTTGTATGCACAGAATACAGTAGATTGGTGGTTGAGTGTTTGCGTGTGGCCACGTGTCCACGTGCGGTCGGCCTGCGGCGCGTATCCGTGCGGTGGTTTAGCGCCGGCCCCGCCCCGCCCTGCGTTTACATTCCGATACATCAACTCCTCGTTATGCCTCCGCTCCTGGCACCTACCCTACCTGTCTACTTGTGGTACCAGCGTAGGTGTCTGGGACTACACAGCTAAAATAACTTAAATCCTTTGTTTCATTCAAGAGATTGCAGACATTTTAAAAGTAATAAATATCGTTATGAAACAAACTAAGGTAAAATACGTTGTACCTGAACAAATTGAAGAATGAAAGTGTAAAGTTTTCAAATAGGTTACTGATTTAACAACAGCGATGTCATGCGATAATGGACTCTAGAGATTGTTACTTTAGAGTTATATTCACGTAACATTGTTGTGTCAGAAACAACTTTGTTATTATAAGGTTCTGACGGGTCAAAATGGCAGTGATTATAATTTCGATCGATTGAAGAGTGTTTACAAAACTTTAAATTGTCGTTTCTCCGCTCTCGTTATTTTGTGTCATTGAGTAAAATAATAATAATATTCGGATGATTTGTATAGCGCCGTTTTTGTGCAAAATCACCCCAAGGGCGCCGTATATGGACCAACTGCTAGCTTTTGCTTCTCCTACATAATTTAAATTGGAACTCTTAAAGATCTAGATCAACTAGAACAATACACACAAAGAGGTGTAAAAACCAACATCAATTAAATACAGTGTAATCATTCTTTGTGGAGCCTTGTTTCCTTAAACTTTTATGCCGAGAGCTGTACTCTTTATCCTGTCTGCATACTAGCTATGAAATTACTAACCATACCCTTCGCTCTTCGGTTTTACGCAACGTAAAACCTCTCATAAGTTTTATTTTGCCTTTGTTTAAAAAAACCGCACAGCTGAAAATAATAACAATTATTATTGCTGTTTCTTACAAGTCGTGTGCGTGTAATTATTTTCCCTATCATTTCTGCTGCCCGGGTGTAGGTATTTATGATTGCATCCCGCGGGCTATGAAGGATCACGGATCTTGCAACAGGCTTACCTTATACATTTTACCTTGCCTCTTCTGCGGCCCTGGGTATACTTTACGACCGCGGTGTTTTAAATCACTTCTATTAGTCCTGATTACACATGTTTCAACCCGTACATTGCGAGCATTTTTTTTAAACACCATCCAAAGGGTACATCTATTTACATATTTCATCCAAACGTGATGACAAAGATTTTGTAATTCTTTGAATAAATCACCTGAGATTTATCTCATATTCAATTTACATGCGTTATTTATTGCTTCAGATTAAGATCGGTGTGTTATTAAATCTATTAAATAGATCATCTCTGCTTTTATATCATACACTGGTAGTTTTCATGTTAGTTACTAGAACGTTTTATAAGGGTTTGTTTGTTTTATGAGAGACAGCTATAATGTGTTCCGGAAATATGTTATCATATTTTTTTGTAAAGTTCATTACCCTACTCAAAGGTCTGTTATCCGGTGAGTATTTAAACTTTTCGTAATAACGGGTTATGGCAATAATTTTTGTGTTAACGAGTTTGTATTTAATTACCATAATGTTTAAATAAAACCTATTCTCCTCTTCTGAACTCCGTGGTTTTATTTTGATAATTTCAAATTGATATTTGAAGAAAAAATATTTGTGCCAACGAAAGCGACACCCAAGCGCCATCTGTTAAACGGGGAATTACATCGTGCTCGTGTTATTGCGCAAAAATGCATATTAGCGCAACCACCGCTCTTCCAGAAGCTTCAATAAGCCAAAAGCCGCTAAACGCTCTTATCTATAGCTATTTACTTTTGCCTATCTGTTCTGATTTCCGATTAAATTTCGTGTAACATTCCTATAAAATTTCCTGTGATGATATGTATCTCCAACACCAGTCGATTAGTTCGTGATATTGTTATTTATCATAATATCACGAAAATTAAAAAAAAAATATAGCTTTAGTAGGTATTATTTGGTTGGATTAACTTACATTGGCTTGAATAACAAAGGTACAATCAGAATAATTTAAAAACACGAATAAAAAAATATTTTCACATAAATAATATATGTATTTCATCGACCATTTTTCTTCTTATAGGAACCTGCAATAGACTTTCTTTCATTCGAAATTATATATATACTATTAAAAGAAATCAATATTTTTTGTTTGTCATTTTAAATACCACTCAATTAGCGGTTCTTTAGTCATCTCCGGTGTCCTCATAAAGACTAGTATATATATATTTTAAATATATGTATATCTTCTACTTCGTGCTCTCCCGACCTGTCTAATGGCCGCCAAACGGCAGTAAATCAGGCCAATCAAATGGCTATTAAATCCAGAAGAGTCGTAGCATTATTGCCAGGGGAACAGCTGGACCCCGAAGGTCTCCTATAATAATAATTGTTTATGTAAACAAATGGGAGAACCGGCAATTAGAGGCTAAACTATCTGACCCGCCCGCGGCCGAAGTGGGGCGAACGCAGGGGACGAACTACGCATATGTATGATTCATATTATTCAAAATAATGTAGATGGTTGGGCACCCGGGCGGACAGAGTATACAAGTAGAATGCCAATGAAATTCCATGAAGAAATAGAAAAATTTAAAAATAGAACATTGAAGAAAAATTACAAACAAACAACAAACCTGAAATAAAATAAATTTGTCATCTCAATCTGGTCTAACTGTTCCCATTCGCCTGGAGTCAGTTAGACTATCCCCAATTTCGGTGCGTTGCTGAAGTTAGTAAGGAGAGGAAAAGATGGGGAAGATGAAGGTGGGGAATTGCCTGGCTATTCAAATGTGGTCATTGAACACGGCTAAAGCCATTTCAAGCAATGTTTCAATTCTGAGTAGTGGTCTTACACCAGGGCGATAATGATACGATATCTTCCCCCCTTGTACTTGCCGCAAATATATGCTATATATTATTTGAAATGAATAAATTGTGAACTAACACAAATCAAACATGTAAAATTTACTTACGCACGCCTGAATTTGTACTAGCGACCTCCGAACTGCTAGTCGAGAGCCTCACCCTTCGACCAAGGACATAATAATATTAAATTTGAATTTTAATTTATTTGAAAAAAAAAAAAAAAATTTAGTTCTAAGAATTAAACACTACAACAATAAATCACCTAATAATAATTTTATTTAACTTAACCAAACCTAACCCTACGTGATCTGTTTTGTTACTGTTTTATCCTGTAACCGAGTAGACCACACCTGGAGGGCGATTCTCGTTCTTTTAGCCTTAAGCTAAATGACAGCATTCGTCAACGACTGCTATCGTTTGCGAAAGATAGCTGTCCGTCGCTTGTAACATCTTTTCTTAACTATTAAGCGATTCTCGTTCTTCTGATAGCCTTACAAGTTCGATTTTGGAGAGACCTAGTAAAAAATCCTAAAGAAGCGTGGTTAAGAGCATTACGAAATTGTTAAGAGATTATTGAAAACACAAATTGGTGAAATATAATTAAGTGACGCAAGGTTTCTAACTAAAACTTAAAAAAACAAATAATTTGTATTATAATGCATTTTAATAACTGCTTATTTTATTTATGAATGACATAAATAAGCCATTTATCGAAGATTTACGTTTTGTGAAAAGGTACTTACCTCGCTGGATAGTAATGACTTTGTTACAGATTCACCACTTCTAAAGTGACGTTTGCTGTCGATTCTAATGCCGCTAACTGTCACCCAATTAACTTGACAAAATTGTTTAAAATGAGGTAAGCAAATGCTGAAAAAGTGAGACAGTTATTGTATTACTATCCTTCTTCTACATCATTGTTTTTAAAACCTAAGAATAGTGTGTAACTTATTGTTATTTATGTAGAAATCCTCAATGGTATATGTAGTTTATTGTAAATTAAATCACTTTTATCTGGCTTTCGACATGTTACGTACTTTACAAACATCGCAATTATGTTATTCAATTCATTTAATAGCATCATTGTGCCACAAACAAGTCACTAATCATGTTTACAGTCAATACTTACGATAATATTAAGTTTTCTCTTGTTAAAACTACGCAAATATTGCTAATTGTCAAAACGTCACAATTAAATGAAGCAAATTCTCCGCGAACGCTAGCATTCGGCCGCCGAAAGACAGGTCTAGGGGTACCCTTCGCGTAAGGCTAAAAGTTTTGGCGCGCAATCGAAAATCTAAGGATTCCATCTGTCATCGAGAGAACCGGAATCGCTTCATACGAATAAATCGAGAAAAATCGTTAATTTGAATGTAAGGACGATTTTGGTGTCTTTAAGTAGAACGAGAATCGCCCTCCTGGGTTAGCATTGTCTGTCAAAAAAAATTGTCTCACCTAATATCTAAATACACAGAAGCAAACCACTGGTGTACAGCCACAGTACACGATTTAAGGAAAATAAAGGTCTGTAAATCACACTAATATCTAATAATAATAAAGTGTACCAGTGACTTTTAATAAACTAACCTAGCACTAAAATTGTAAAGATGTGAATAATAGTAGAAAATCATATTATCTTACATAAGTCTAAAACGTTGTTTTCTATGTAATATACGAGTAGGTATATATAATTATGCTCCTTTTTCTTCAATGTTAGGGTAGAACCAGCAGACAAGCAGCCACGTGGCCGCTTTGCTGGACCACCTTTTTATTAAACCTGCATCGTCCATGTATTATGATCAAATTGAATAAATAAAGTAACAAAAAAACAGGTACAGATAACGTAATAAAAAATCATTAATGGAGCTGTTTTAAATGTGATGATAGTTTGAAATTTTAAGGTTGTGATATTTTATCTGTGACCTGCAGTATGAAGCAGCCCTTTAACAGTACACTACCAAAACACTTCCAATCCCCCTCTGCTCACAAGACGTAATTGTTTCTGGGGCCGCCTGGACCCCGAGGCTATTTGTTCCTCTCGTATTCAATTACACTCACGATCTTACAGGATCGGCGCGGATAAAAAATAACCTAAAAACCTGTCGAAAAAATAAACTGGTCGAAAGAATAACCTAAGTTACCTGTCGGAATATAAACTAGTTTGGTTGAATGCAAAGTAGCGGTAAGCTGTGTTACTTGTTTACTGTTAGACTAATGAATTGATTGGATGCCTTTTCAATTTAGACGGACAGGTCAGTTTCAAATTACTCACTTTTAATTATGCGCGTGTCTCTCTTGTGATATTCAATACGCCCGATGACTTGTGTAATAATAGGTCTTTTTTAAATCAGATTTTAATTTTGTCAGGAACACTTGCTTGTTGATTTAAATTGTTATTTTTTTCTATATTTAGTAAGTCTCCATCGTCAGTAAAAACTTTGGAGAATTTATGCCAATCATCATTCACTCTTTGTATTTTTACTAACTTCTGTTAGGTATATATTGTCTTGATCGATTATTTTGATTTTTGATTTCCACAAGTACCAAGTTAGTAACGCATCCCCATAAATAATTAATGGATATAAAATGTTGTTGGAAATTCCTCCGAGTTATTAAGTAATTAAAAAGAGTAACTGATTTAGAAATATAGATGTCGCTAGTTTGCACCTTCTTTAAAGGCAGCGAAATTATGTTATTAAAGTTCCAATTTTGATTAGGGAACTCACTTCTCTTCGATAGTTTCTAGCTAAAGGAACCCAAAGTGACAGTTATATTTCGCTCTCCGTTGGTGGAGTGATGTCCACAAAGTGTCGGTAGCAGTATAAACTTTTGAAAAAACAACAATAAAATCGGTGTAATTTCAACTTCTACAAAGTGTTTCATTTAAAAAAAAGAGGAATCTAGCCTTTTGTTCTCAAGTCTTAATTTTAAACAAATGTATTGCTTGACATGACGACATGTTATACCTACTTTATATGACCAAATAAATCTTCCATGTGGTTGTTTGAAAATCCTACAAAATTAGGTCATTACAAAAGCCAAAAATTACATGGGAATAGCTAACAAAATCTTTCTAAAACATTATATATTTGGATTTTTATAATACATTCATTTTTAAATGCCATATTTGTACTACATCGTTAAATTCTTATTTTATCGTTATTGCGTTATATTAAATGAATTTATTAAATTCAATTCAATATAATTAAAAAAATGTATTAAATGAAATTTAATTAATTCTACAATTTATTAAATTTAATGCATTAATTAAAATAATGTTTTGAATTTAATTAATTAACTAAATGAAATTTATCGATTAATTATTGCAAATTTAATTAATAAAATGTGTAATTTAATGAATTTAATCAAATAAAAGTATTAATTTTTATACATTCATTTAATACATTAATTTAATGTAATTAATAACACATCTGCCTTTATGATGGACACTGGAATGCTGTCCGAAATGTTGGCTAGAGAAGGAGGTGGCGACACGGCATAATACCCCCAAAATAAATCACTTTACTAAAACACAATATTACATTTAATATACAAGACAACATTGTGCCATTGGAAATACATACATATGAACAGGTTTTAATAAAATTGTTGATGTTTGATCTTTCTTGGCTGATGATCCAAAACCTATTGTCTAATTTGTATTGAGAATAATTTGTGTTGTGTCTAATAGCCAAAGAAAATGCATTGTATAACTGAGATTCAAAGTGTTTAAATTTTCTTTGGCCAAAAGATGTGTTAGCGAAAGTGATATGTAAGATATTATGCCTTAGGTTCTAGTATTACGAGCAGTTTGGACATTGTCAAAAACAGTTCTGTGTTGCTCTAAACTTTACCCTTTAGTGTTACATTGAAATCTGAAATATGTTTTAATATTTACTTCTTTTCTTTCACAGGTAAGTCAACCATTCAAATTACTTCAATATCTTCCAAAGACTACTCTTCATTACAGAAACATCAGAGACAATGTAAGTTTTTTTCCTCTCTCGATATTCATAGCTTTTCGCCGAAATTGTAGATGTGTTCAACTGCACGGAATATAGTTACAAGAAGGCTATAGTAACATACCTCAATAATATAAGCTAAGCATAATACCATTATTTCGGAATATTAATTTTAAAATTAATATTTTATTTTAAAATTCATCGAACTAATAAATTATAATAACTTACGTATCAAAACCAGACTTCTCAAAAGATAGAAGAATTTTAACTGATATATTATTTTTATTAAAAATTATTAGTTATGAATTATTGGTATTCATTTATATGAATGTACCTACCAGACTAACTCGAAGCAAAGACACTTTTAAATGTAACAATAACCTCAATACTAACTACTCTATTTAATCACCATTTCAAAGAATTCATCACCTTGCAAACAAACGCTGTTAACTTATTGATATTTTTGGCGTCAATAATTTTGTGGGTTTTAAAAGGCAACTATTTTCAGATCTTTTTGCTCGTTATTGACTTTTATCATTTCTTGTCTTTTTTTAATCTTTTCTCTATACCTTCCTACTAGTACATCGTATACTCCTTTTTAATTTTATTTTGTTTTTTTACACAAATGTATATTAATAGCTGTATACATGTACGACCATACATTATTGTTATTTTCTGTTTGTACTACCATACATTATTGTTATTTTCTGTTTTTGTTTTAAAAATAAAAGCCTTCTGTTGGCACTATACTATGCAGTAAATGATGTTAAATATGTAAATGTAAAAGCCCTTAAATTAATAAATGTTGCCAAAAGTCAGTACGACAATGGCTTACCTGATTGGAGTATGTTATGGTGAGAAGGCGAAAAATGAGGAAATACCTGGCTATTTATTAGATCTGGCCACCAAACACGGTTTAATCGTTATTTTTTATTCCACTGAAGTTATTGACGTTAAGCTGAATAAAAACATTAATTTGTTTTTTTTTTCTGGTCTTATGAAATTGATAGCTTGAATGAGCTATTCCTTTTAATATGTGTGATCATTCGGAAAAACGTGCAAAGACCTGTAATATTCAATAACCAATAACTGATGGCCTGCAACTTTATAAATTACTAACACTACTCGTAAATATTAACAATATGGACCCACTTGTGATTTATCGCCGGAGTAATGGCAGATTTGAGCATGAAGCAAACATAATCTCACTGCATAATCCTTCGGAAAGTAATGATTATTATTACTTATTGCCTTGCTAGTTTTACTGTCTTGTTGCGCTTATTTCATGTTTCAACAGCAATTTTTCTAAAGCCCTTTGAAAAATATGTAAAAAACAATACGATATTTTGCCTTATCTTTGACATTTTAAAGCATATTTGAAAGCTCAAAAGCTTATGATGGAAATTATCTTTCGAATTGAAACTGTTGCGTTGAAATTCAAGGCTCAATTGGTTCTTCAGAGCTCCGTAGCTCATGATGGTTATTATGTAATAAGTTTCGAAAAGTTACGTTGTCCTTGATATTTCAAGCTTAAAAACGTATTAAATATTTCACGGCGGCTGAGAATATCGTTTAGAGTTTTTGATCGTTAGAATATCGCGCAAATTAGTTTTCTGCTGTATGTTCTGCTTTAGATAATTCATTTATCAATATTAACTAATTATAATTATTATAATCCCCATTCCAAGGTATGAATTTTTCTTAAATACGAATTTTGTTTAAACTTACTTCGCCACAGAATGGCCAGGTTTCTCTGCAAATACTCCCCGGCATGCGCCAAGCCCACCCAAGAAGGCCATTAACCCGGCGAAAAGATAATTATATTGCAAGAAGCGAAACCGGTCGCCGCCCGTCTTTAGAATAAGGAACCCTCAATCATATTATCTGCATAACCCGAGCTAACTTAGGCCAACAATGACGATACTGGAACCCGCATAATGTTCAATTTCTAGATTCTAGATTTTATAGAACAAAGTTTTCATTACTTATCCTTACTAATAAAAAGAGTGTTTTAAATTATACTCAACTGATAAAATTATTTATCATATATACCATTACATATTACTTCACATTACTTATGTGATTTTTATTATTAGAGCTTAATAATTCCCTCACCAAATACAAAGCCTTGTCGCTTTATTCTCTCCTTTTGAGGAAAATTATTATGATTGTTTACTTTATAATACGCTGTTAACCCATAACAATTATTCTATGTTTATTGTAGAAAACTACATATACTAAATATTACAAATAATTATTTTAGGGTATATAAACTGCATTGGGGTGACCTATGGCAGAGGTGTTGGTTATCCAATAAATGGTTCCCGGGGCAGCGGTACCCAAATCCTTTTGCCAAATTCAAAACAATTTTAACGTTTTTTTAAATATTTAGTATCGATGTAAATGCTTGCATTCCCTTCCCGTATGCTGCGCCCCGTGTCCCTTGGTGGCGCTAAGTCCCGTCATCTCGCTGACGGGATAATGACGGCGGCCGCGGGCGAGGAGATATATCGCTGGGTAAATTGAATTTTATGCGGCCCTGATCTCCTGATGCTTGTGTTGCTGTTTGCTCAACTCGAGTGCAGGGCAACAACCTTACCTTTTGTACCTTGGTCTGCAATTTACAGATGTTAAAATCAGTGACTGTTTTCTTTTTAGTGGTATTGTGCAGTAAACTCCCATAAAAAAGACAAGAAAATAAGATAAAGATATTGCAAAAACTTTACCACACTTTAAACAACACGCCATTCAAATGACTAAAATGTGAAGTGCTAAAAAATCCTCCCGTCCGAATGATATACTGCCTAAGAGTGAGTTTGAAATGAATCCTAAATCCTATATGTGCTTTGGGAATATCAGTACATATGGGAAAACCCAAGAGTTATTGTTGAAAAGCCTCTCTATCCTCAACGTGTGATTGTTTGGTGCGGTTTATGGTCCGGCGGAGTCATTGGACCTTACTTTTTCGAAAATGAGGCTGGAGCAACACTTACGGTGAATGGATTGCGCTATCGAGAGATGATTAATGATTTTTTATGGCCGGAATTGATCTGGACAACGTTCACTTTCAACAAGACGGCGCTACGTGCCACACAAGCAACGAAACCATTGATCTTTTACGATTGAATATCAAAATAACACCTCTTATTGGAAAACCCTGTAGTTCATACAAAACATATAAGCGTTTTATATTACCCCGGGAATCTACTAACCGTCTGCGTGCGCGGCGAATATTTATTTTAATTACGAATATGTTTATTTAAGTTTCTTATAAAACTAAGTTAATTATTGCTGATGGTGTTACTTCTTTTTATATAAAAATCAACAGTATCTTACGACATCGTGTTTTTTAGCCATAGGCGATTTAATTAATCGCCGAATTGTGTTTTGTTGCTAGGTGGGTAATCTATTTTCCTGAACGGTAGGCAGAGTTGATGAACCGCCGAAAACTCTGTATTTACAAACCCTCATTGATTTATTGACATTCATGCATCGTATCTTACATTATTTTATTCTGACTCTTGACTTGACACGGCACAAGTACTAGATATTAAAGTAATTTTCGGTTATACCTTTTTTCGCATTCCGTCTAAAAGCAGCCAAATACATGAAATACATTCCTATTAATTTTTTTCTTCGATTTTGTCCAGTATCCTTAATTATTATTCACGTGATTCATCATTCGCAGTTCCCTCCCCCAACATTATATTATTATGTCCCATCTTGCTCTGTCGCTCATAACTAGTTTAAACGTGTTTCAGTTTGTCGCCCTCACCTTATACGTATGTTCGTATTCATATTCTTCATCATGTCAATTATTATCATTTTATCGAAAAGTCCTTTTAAGGTTTGCTTTATTATTCATTGGAATGTTGAAGTTTTTTAGAATCATTCCTGTTTGTGATAGTAAAGTTAAGATTACTTGTTGGTCTTTTGTTCTTCCTTCTTCACTCTATATCATACATTGGTTCTTCTTCATCGTGATTACTTTTTATACTCAAGGCATAGTTTTGAGAATTGGACTTAGCCAAGTCTCCAGAAATTAGCTTTAACTTATTCACTTTAACTTATATTCTTTTTAGCACACGCTTTATTCGTTTTCATAAATTTTCTAGTTGTGAAATTATTCGCACTCTACGTCTACTGAAATATTTGATTTAACAAACTCGCCATGTCTTTCTGGAGCTTTCTTGACTTCTTATTGCATCTAATTGCACTTCATTCACTTTCTATCAAAATACCTTTCCAACATTTACAAGTAATAGTTTATCCAACAGGTTTTTAGATTAATTAAATATGATGTTTAATCTATTATTGATTGTATGGTAAACATTGGTTCATGATTTCTTTTACCATGTATCATATTTTATAATTTGGGGTTCTTCACTTCGCCCCTTATTTTAATTTTAATGGTCAATGTTAACATCATCAAATAATTCATTTGCCTTCTCGGGTGTCAAGTTGAATTTTTCAATAAGCAATGTTGCTTGCATACAAATTGAATATGAAGCACGTCGGGCTTGTTACGAGCCTGTAACAACTTTTTGAAAAGTAATGGAGAATGAGTTACTTTCATGGGGATCACTAAGAAAACTTACACATTTAAGATATAGGATTAATTTTATCACATTATATTCCTCAGGGCACCTACACAGGTTACCGATTATTTTCATTTCTTTGGCACACATTTTGTGAACAGTTCCAAGAGTTGTGGATTTTCGAATATGTGCTAGGGGGTCGTCTAAGGTAATCAATAGGCTTTTAGTTAAAGATTTGTGTGCTGACAGGCATATGATCATAAAAATCGATACGGTTTTTTTCTAACAGTAGGCTTAGAGTATTGAGAACATCATTTGTAGATGTATAGAGAGTGAACTGACCCGAGATCTGTTGATTTTTTTAATTTATGCAGGGGAGCGTCCAAGATGGCCGCCTATGCAAGAGACGTCGACCTAGATATGACTGCACTGTCGATACTGTTTTACTAGTAAGCTTTTGATTTTACCAACACGACTTTTAAATAAAGCTCATTCTTTATATGATTTTTTTATTCAGAAAGAAATTGATTGGTTTTGTATTTATGACACACTGTTTGGAGTATTCTTTTTGTTGTTGTTTTGTTTCTTAATCTCTACAGTTTTATAATCTGTTACCTGGGAAGACTTGAATAAGGGCAGGGCTTATATTAATCATCTTTTAGTATGAAGATCGAATTTGCATCTAGATTGTCTTAAGAAAAGTGGCGGAAAAACGCTAAGGTAAGTGCAAGGTGCACATGTTTGCTTTTGCTGATGAATATTAAATAGGTACTATTACCATGTTGAGTATGGTTAAATTCTTTTGCATATTTAATTTAAAGTAAAACTCGTGCTTTGGTAACCTGTAATAAGGAAGCAAATAAATCTCCTTTTCTATAGATACCAAGTTGTATTTCGTGAAAGGAAGATGCTTTTAAATTTGAATACCGCACCAGAGTCCCAACTGCCCGGAAAACCAGTGAGACTATAACATACCCAATTGAAGGGAGTGGGCAAGTGAAGGTGATTGTAAAGAGAAAAGTACTTACTTGGCTTGTCAGATCTGGTCACCAACCATGGCTAAAGTCATTTTAATCAAAATGTCGGTCCTGTGGTCTTTCACCAGGTGGAAACTGTGAGTATCTACCACTCGAATGTAATTGGTTTACATTATGAATACCAAAAAATATGCTTTGGATAAATTGATGCTGTTCCTATCGTTTCCATTGAGTAGAATTTAAATTAAAAATGTATTTACTCAGTATAAAATATGTATTTATTCAATAGAAATGTATGAACGCATAAATGAAACAACTTAAAAAAATACAATATTATGGCTAAAATTATCTGTGACAGTTTCCTTTGAATAAGTTTATTGCTTTCTTATAAAAATATTTGCAAAATAAATAAAAGCCACTTTTACCCTTGAAATTGAGCGTTTCCTGACTCTGTTTGCCAAGTAATTTTAATTCATATTACCTATATTCATGACCATATAAGGCATACCAACAAACATACACATTTTTGGCTTGTAGCTTCCTCTTAAGCTTTTGGGACCTTATTATTTTCCCTCATTTCTGACGATATCATATCTCAGTAAGAATTACAAATATTCTACCTCTAATCTAATATCCTTTATTTATATTTACCCCCTCCCCGAATCATATAAATAAGTCGTCTCAATACTAGCTAAAGATACAGTACCTATTTATTTTCTTCATTACCAATACCAACAACATCCCTGAATTTTATGTCGAAAGTTCCACTTGAACTTTTGTTTATGTTTTTTGCACTTGTCTAAAGTTCCTCTTTACTGCTAACGGCCTCGCTAACGACGTAACGACCGTTGTCGGCCGGTGTCCGCGATAATGCGCCGTTACAACAACAATAACAACCTCCCGCTAACAACGGCCGCCGTTTATTGAATAAGGGCTCCCGCCCCCTGTTTGCTCGCGAAAAGATATCGCCAGACTGCGGGACGGTCTTAAAATTATTCGTGGTTTATTCTCAACAGCGGTTTTCGGTATTGGCACCAAAACTTATATACCACCTAAAGGTTCTTACTGATCTTTTGTCAAATAGTAAATGGTGATAAAATATGATGGTGTAAATTTGGTTACTTATCTTTTTCGACTTTGGTACACGGAGAACACTTTAGATATAAAAATTTTAAATAACTGCTGATATAAAATATTGCTAATTTATTAAGAATCTCTTCAAATTATTCGTAATCCGGTTAAAAATGGGACAGCAGGCCCTTAAAGAATAAATGGATAGGTTTCCTGTTTAGTAAAAGAGGAATGTATTATCGCAATGTCGCAATACGTGTTCATAAAAACCCTAATGTTTTGGCATTTCGTCATTATATATTATCAAGGCAAATGCAGGTACATGAACACGTGTTCCAATATATTAGGAATTTACAATTTTTTTTTCGGGAATTGGCCTGCAATCCCGTTTTTAACCGTATTACCCATAAATAATAATTGAAGAGGTTCCTATAAATCAGCAATACTTATTTTTCTCGGTGTATTGAGGTGATCATCAGGGAGATTGGTCTAAGGCTTTCGTCGAGGAGATAGCTACGCACCATCCTGTAATTTTTGGTCTATCACGACACTGGGACTTTGGGTCGTCATAATTTAAAACACGTTATTTATTTATTTATTTAAGGTAAAATAGTACTTATGTACAGTGTGCTAAACATGTGCTAATATAAACATATCTTAATATGAAGAAATCAAAGTTACAACGTACAGTATTTAACTATTAAAATATATATATTTTTTAATTTTACTTCACACTTTTCATACGGTTCTTTCTTAAATTTAAACACATTTTCCTCCACTTTGATATTGGTCAGTATAGTAATGAGGTGTGTGATTTTCATTTTTTCTTCTTGTAGAGTGATGTTTGTGTTGAATTGAATTTTGTTAGCCGTTAAACTAATAAAAAAGAAATACTTAATTAATTACATTTAAGTGCACACTTTGATTAAAAAATAAAACTTTTATTTCCTTATTATATTTTTAATTTTGGAAAATTGGTTTCGGTCATAGACATATGAATATTAGTAGACCTGCCCTAAGTGATTAAAAGCGTATTATTCCCCACTCCCCATACCGGTTCCATTGGAGCCGGCTGGGCTCGCGTATGGCTTCCCGTGAATCTTGAGAATGTGACGTCATCATTCTTGTTCGAACTAGCGTCGAGCTATGGTCGAGGCATTTTACGAAATAACACGGCAAAATGATTGCTTGTGATATGAAAACTTGTAAAAATAGATGTGAAAAAGAGAATAAACCCAATTGTCGTATTACATTCCATAAGTAAGCATTATTTTAATTTATTTTAAGCTTATTCACACCGTATTATATGGATCAGTTTTAGAAACATATACTATCACATCACAATGTAGCGATTCTCAAGTGTGCTCATCGTTGTTTACTGGGGTAAGTAAATTATGAAACATTTGTAAAAGTGTCTTAACTAAATACTCTGAAACTAACTACGACTCTGAAAATAGAAGAAATTTACTTTGCCGAATTTGGACTTCGCAAATTAGTTCATAACGTGGCGAGTAATTTGCGCTCCCATGTAAAAATGTCTATTCATTCAAAAGCAGATTTTACTTTTAAGAACTAAATGGTGATATTATAATGCGAGATGCCTATATCCTGTCAGATTGATTTATTGACGAATTCACAGTCAGCTTTACCCCCTTCGTTCTTCAACAGTTGATTTTACCCCTCACCTTTAATTTCTAGTCTATATATTCTTATGTCTGTGGTTTCGGTGGTTTTTCGTTGGTTAAAATTATTCTCATGGCTTTATTTTGCGAAACTGTAAGGACCAGTTGTTTCACAGAATTTGAACAATTCATCAAATTTCAAAGTTAATTTTCAAGTTCTGTTAAGATTATATTTTGATGATGGGAATCCTAAAGCTTATCATTACAAACAATTCTGGACTATCAAATGCATCATTTAGAAGTTTACCCATTTTAAAACTTAGAAAACGTAAGAATTTATTTTGTATTCTTTCAATATCTTAACTAAATAACCATCACGCCGTTTCCAGCAGGCAGAGAGGACCGACCGCCAAACAACTTGGCACACACTTCTTGCCTCATTCACATTCATACATCTTCTCATACATACTCTTCTATTATTCTGACTCTTGACATGGCCCCACTCAAGTATCTATTTATTTGATTGTGCCTTGTCTTCCTCGGGCGTCCCCGAATTCTGCTACCATTTTCATTTTCATCATATATTCTCCTTACACTCCTTTTTTCGCTGATTCGCTCTAAATGCCCAGACCATCTAAGCGTCCCTTTCTTAATCTTACTCATTACGCTTACATCACTTGCACTTTGCGGATTTTCACATTTCTCACAAATAAGATCATACATGGTTATACCACACATACGCCTCTGGGATCTCATTTCTACAGCATTCAGTCTGCTTTCATCCTTTATCTGCCAGTTCCATGCCTCACTTCCATACATCAGGGTAGGTACCAGCACTCCATTGTGGACTGTTAGTTTCGCTTCTTTGGATAATTTTTTGTAAGTGCCAACTGCGTTCTGTTAATAGCTTGTACATGAATAGTATATTATTATATACTGTTGATTTCCCTAAAATAAAATAAATTTAAAAAAATCGATATCACGAATATTGATGGCATTATAAAGAAATTCATCCTTCCTTAACCATTTACATACCAAAATATTGACATTAACAACCATAAATCGACCCCTCATCAATTCATCAATTGCCAAAAACCGTCACAAAAAACAGCAAAACATCGTTTATGCATTTTGCAACGCTTCTTCATACAACTTTCAACATTCGGAGCTGCGGATAAAGCAGGTGGTCCCGGACCACCGGGCTCCGCGGGCCGTAATGGGGGCGATTAGAGCGGGGGGCGGAGCCCTGGCCTGACCGCCGGGGCGCTACGGGCTGCAGATGGCCCCGGAGGCGCTGCTCCACGCAGGGTTAGACTTGCGGCGATAGATGGAACGATGGTGTGAATCGAAAATCGGTAAAGTTCATTTTTTGCTAAATTAATTGCCGACAACCCGAGGGTTCATTGATTTTTAATTTGAATGTGTTTGAACAAGCCTACAAGGTTCCTAACTTCCCGGAACCAGTAGGACTATGATTAACTTAATTGTGAGGCTTAAGAAAGTGTGGAGAGAAAGTCGGGAGATGGTGAAAAGTGATGGTGGATATATTCCGATCTGGTCAACAAACACGGCTAAAACCATTTCAAATAACATTTTTAAATTTCAGTATGGGAGGCGGGTGTGGGTACCGCCGTCTCGGGAACCATTCATTGGATAACCAGCACCGCTGCAATAGGTCATCCCAAGTGGTTCGCTATATTTAGTGACCTTGCAGGGGTGCCCTAATGGGGTGAAGTCTGTCCAGGTCTTGGTGGCAGATGCATCTGTCCACCAGCTCCGGGGGCGGATCGAATCGGGAGAGGCCGGTTTAGTGAGACCCTTTGGCTTATTCAGCCGGGCTGTCTCGACTAGATCTCTCGCAGTGAAAGGAGTAGATTCATACGTTACTCTTTGACCACCATATTCCTACCCACCCCTACACACCCTTCCCAGAACTTTCTCTCCTTCCTTTGCTTAGAAAAACCCTATACTCAGCACTTCCAAAGATAACTTAGGCCCTGAGGAAAAATATTTTGTTTGAAGTTTTAATATGCTGTGAAGCCGAAGTAACTAGAAATGAAAAAAAATGTTGAAGTACTCCAGCTTACCTTTCTGGGAAAAAGTGTAATATTCAAAATTGCAAACTTCAATGTTTGTTAAGAAAGTACAGGGAGAGCATGCACGACCACGGGTATATTATTTGATAATTTATTCCATTTGGGCGTGCCCGCCGTAAGTGATAACTGACTGTATATCACGACTGAAGGGCGGACACACCTCCTCGGCCGTTCTGTGCGCCCGATACCTCCGCTGAATAAATACTGAAGCCAATTTGTGTAATAACTAATATCCATAACACTTATCGTCGTGAAACGCCTGGGAAGAAACGAGGTTTTACTGTAATGATGAAGTGCCCACCTAGTTGTAGTAATGTATCGATGTATCTGAAAAAGATGATCTGAAATTAACAAGTCTTTAATTTGACTTGAAATTGAAATTACTAAAAGTGGGTTAAATCATATTAAAGATACTTTAGCCCATATTGATTAGCCCAGCCGACATTTATACTTATAGCGTTGCGTTGCTTGAAATGGCTTTGTCAAGAGTCAGAAAAATTGAAAAGTATTTATGTATGAGACGATGTATGAATGTGAATAATGAATCAAGCAGGACGTGTGTGTAGAGTTTGGCGGTCCCAATAAGGAACCTTGGGGTATACTAGACAGAGCTGTTCATTTATACCTGGTCATACGCTTTCCACTTATATAAAAATGGTGAGCTAAATAGTATGTTTGGCTAAATAACACCATATTTTGCTGAAAAGAATACTATACACATCTTCAACGTCCCATACTTCTAACCATTTAATAATTTTTTTATGACCTTTATCAAATTATTAAAAAAAAACTAATATTGTCATTTTACAAGATCGATCGTCTCCCGGGTTTGATAATTTTCACCATAATTTACTTCTTCTGAAAATTCCAATCTTAAATGGCTTACAAGATTCAATTAATCAACCATTCAAAAAACAGCAATCCAACAAAATATCTATGAAATACATAATATGAAACAGTGCAGTACCAACAATATGTCATTCCTGGCATGTTAAAAGCCCAGCACACCTGGACACGCGATTCGCTTGCAATCCCTTCTCAAAGTGATGTTTGCTGGCTTGCCCGACCCCATCCCCGTGCTAAATACATCGCTGACGTAATTACACGCAAATTTCCATAGCGATATTAACCAATCAGCACACGAACCATGTTTGTTTTTCCTGTTATGGCTTCTCCTGTCGGGTAAGCCAACCCTTATTTGCCTAAATAAATTTTCACTACACTATTAATATATTTTTTAAGTTTTCTTCTGTTCTTCGTATGGTTTAGAAGAGTTGGGGCTATTTGATGCTGGGGTTATTCTGCCACACGGAGAAAAATGATCCAGTTAAAAAAGTGATAGTATGCCAATTTCCTGATAAGTTATTATTAGTCATTCAGAATATATCGAGAACACGTGTTAATTATACTGATATTGATATAATATAAGTATATCAATATCAGTATTTGTATGAACACGTGTTCCGCCGTCCTCATAAAATATTGCCTTTGACTGATACTTTGTTAGGAACTGTTTCAATTTATTTTATTACATTATATGGAAGGAAGCTTTTGACTGTCCAACTAGGAAGGTTTTCCGTTTTATGACAGTCAAATTAACAGGTTTCAAATTATCATCATTACCCAATCACAATTACATTACATAATACATAATACATAATAGTTAAACAATTACATAATAGTAACGCTATCTTGTTGGAATAATATGACAAGCAAATTCAGTAGGTGAATATAAGAAAAATAAAAAAATTGGTTAAAAAATTTAAAATTTGAGAGAAAATAAATATTTAAAAGCGAAGATACAACTAGGCGTTCGTGATAAATAATTATCAGATTACATTTTTAGTAATATTTCGGAATCAGTCCTGCCTATTCATTATTTCATTCGTTCGTTACAGTCCCGCAATCGCATTTTTAACAGGAAAACCAATAATTTGACCAGAATTTGATTTAACAGTATTTTGTATCAGTAAGTTTTCTCCTTGTATCAGTTGATCGGCATCATGAATCATTTGATTCAGCACATGCCCCGGGAAAACTGGTGAAGAGTGCATTCTTCTACAAAACTACACTGTTTTCTTTAGTTTGTATTTACCAATATTACAACAGTGAGGTCCACGTCTTCCAAGATATATAGAACTCTGGCGGATTAATTTTTGGGTCTACAGGAAATTGGATGTTATTTCCAAGCTACAATTGAATGTACCACATTAACACAGTATCGTTACTGTCAATGGGATAAGGATAATCACTGGGGTTGTCCCTCTGTTTGGCTATCCATGTATCTGAGCCTTCTTTCCATTGATGTGGGACATTATTTGATAGGTTAATTATAGTTCATACTTTTGATTCTTCGCACAGCAACTGGCGTTTTCCACTTCCAACAGCCGAATATTGTATCCCGAGGTGGCAGTGTAATATTTACAATCAGTCTCCCTCAGCAATTTTCTATGCCAGTTGAGCAGTTTATTAGTATTTGTCTGTTTCATTTGGAATGTTCTGTTACAAGAAAGCAAAGATAACAGCTTTGTCGTTCAATCTCATACTAAATTTACCAAATTTTTAATCTGCTGCAGCTAATGATAACATTTGAATAAGTATGCCATTAGTCCAAAATAAACTTTAAATTAATTAGTTACATTTCCAGTTTGGCTTGCACTTAATTATCTTTTTAAATTGTTTATTGCTGCACTTCAAAGTAATGAGTTTCAAATTATCAAAACGTGGACATAAAACAAACGATTTACGCGAATTCTCATAAAATTTAATCGATATCGACTCCTACCACAGAAATGGACAAAGTTTAGATGTAAATACTATTATTTTTTGACTTCGTGGGAATATTTTCTTTGTTATTGGAATTTCTCAGTAAGTTGTTTGATAATATGTTAATTGTTTAATTAATGAATTTGTGTATGGGTGTTTTCGGCGAACACCGGTAGTTTTAGGGTTAGCGGTGATTTTTTTTTGATTGGCGTTCGGTATTCGTGCATGTTTAAAACGAAATCTTTATGACGGGGAAGTTCGTTTCCTGGCTCTGTCATTTGTTTGCTGTTTTTACTTTACCGTTGCTTTGAATACAAAATAAAAAATTGCATTTGGTTTCACAAGTGAATGGTACAATCTTTAACCCGATAGAAGTCAAAAACAGTCTTTCCAATTTTCGTCTTACCTTAGCATAAAATATATTGGTACCTTTAGATTCCACTGCTAGAGTTAACTAGGCATTAGCACACATCAATTAATTAAATACAGTATCTATAAATCTTGGTTTTCAACTTCAATAAAGAAAAATCATTTTACCATAAAAAAACACATTTTACTCAAAACTGTTGGTCGTATTCACTTGTTGTCCCTTTTTTGCAAATAACACTAGGTACCTATAGGCAAGTAAATTCTGTTTCTCAGTAACGCTTCGCTGGGATATCGCTCTCGAAAGCATAATATGCAGATTCGCCAACACACACAACCCTTAGTATGTGTTGTTCGCACAAATAAATATTTTTATATGATAATGCATAAACCAAAGTAATTAAATGGTTTTATAGGAACCCGTATCTTATATGTATTGGAAAGCCATAAAGAGTTTTTTTTTAAATTAATTTTACTCAAAATTTGGCCTCAACTTAAATATATATTTGTATATTACATTATTGTCTCTTTATAACTGTTCCATTATATATGTATTTACATTATTGTCTGTTTATTACTGTGCCATTATATATGTATATTATGTCATTGTCTCTTTATTACTGAGCCATTATGGATGTATATTACATTATTGTACCTTTATAACTGTGCCATTATATATATAATATTACCTTAAATAGTATGTATGTTTATATTCCCGTTAAGTTTTTTATAATAAATAAATTAAATAAAAAAATACTATTAGAGGTAAGATCACAAGGAGGAAATCCACAATTTCCACAGTGGGATCATCAATAGAATTATTAATAAACAGCAAACATCCGCCTTTGACAATTTCAAAGCAGAAATGGAAATGTATAAAAAATTGCTTTCGTAAATAGGTACTCGTCAAGTGGAAAAAATGTTCGTCTTGCAAAAGCGAGCATGTTTTGACATTTACTATGAAAGCAGTGTGATTCCAACTTCTCAAACACTACTCCACATGCACAATGCAATTTAGTGCAACTAAACGAAGGCACGAGTTCCTCGTCTGAATTACCTCTGGGCCCGATTTCACGTTAATTGGGTGGTTTTCATTTCCAGTTCAGCCTTTACTGCACTTTTTATAGATGCACATTGCACTTTGCACATATCGTACGCAACGAAAAAATGACGAAAGAGTCATGGATTGAATTTTGTTTAACAATGTTCCATCTGACACAACATTTTTATGGATATAATGGTCTTTAGGGAGAGCTGCTTTATAGATAGAACTATTAGAAAAATTCCTCACCGTGCCAAACGAACGCTTTTCGTTTGTCTTAAAAATTAGTATAAAGGTCGGTCCACACAACAGTGACTTGTGTGATTACCTGTGCAAACCTTTCGCACAATCATTTGAATTATTATATGCCAACCATTTGCGCATTATACAGTTTCGCCATTTCCACGTATTTGCTTACTTGTGCAAATTAGAGCAAATTAAAGTTTGTGCAAGCCGTTAGCGCGGTGTACCATTTTTCCATATTGAAGTACTCGTACATACATGCTTACTTGTGCAAATTAAAGTTTGTGCAAGTGAGATTGAGGGTTTAGACGGACATTTCAAACGCTGCGATTACGATTAGTGGTATTTCAACAGGCACATACGGAGATAATCCACATAATGTGCTGCGTTCATAAACATTTATATAATCCAAGACCAGAATTATAAATATTAATTTTGTATTAAATTTACTTTGCACGTGGAGTCCTTAATGAGCTGGTGGGTAATATAATGTCTTGGCAAAAAATTTTATGACGAGGAAATTTCCAGAGTGTTCCGTTATATTTATTTGTATTTTTAAGACTGTCGTCATAACTCCGCCATGTTTTAACGATTCATTTGTTTTGTTAATATTAAAATAAGTTAGAGACTTAAGGACTGTTATTATTAACCACTCGGGTATCAAAATGACGCGTCCTCATAAAATTCTTTCTATCTCCTTTTCTATTGTGGTCAAACATATAATATAAACACTAGAAAGAGAGACCACCAAGCTTTCTCTCTTCATTTAAAAGTTGCAGAAAACCGCCAAACAGTTAACTCGGTAAAATTGAATATTTTTGTGAGGTTATTTCCAATTCGGAGAATATTTTGAGGCTGAAGGGAGTTAGATGAAGAAGAAGATTGGAAAAATAATGTTTGAAAAGTACTTGGCTAGTCACTAAATACGAACAAAGCCATTTCAAACAACGCTCAATGTTTCAATTTAGAATGGTGGTCTTTCACCAAGGCTTCACGAAACGATCTTAAAATGGATTTTGCTATTACAATACCTAGATGTCATCAGACAGGCACTTCCCAGCCACATTCTTACCCTTCTGTTTTACTTGTTCACATGTTCTTAGAATATTATTATTTATTTCCATTTTTTCCTCTTGATGGTTTTGTAGGAACCTCTTCTCTCTCTTCAACTACGAACAATGAAAGTCTCCTATGGCTAATGTCTCTTATTCCATCATCCCCGCTAGGTTAATGGGGTGGGCTTATGTTACGTGGTCAAAATTATTCCTTCTATGGTGTCATAATTATCCCACCACATCCTCAGGTGGTCCCACTACTCCACGGAGACATTATAGTTACCACCTTGGATTAATATCCATGATTGAAATCTTCAGCTTTCAAGATAATGTGACGTTTGATAACGTTTATTGTTTATTGCTAAAATAGTTCTTTTTTAAATCAAGATAAAAATAAACTTTATATGTTTTTCCTTTCTTGATGCTGTTCATCCTGGTACCTATTTATCCTATTCCTATTTATTTATTAATTTTATTTTAGCCAGTTTTACAACGAAGTTTACAAATGTCTAAAGTATTATTAATTTCTTGTATACCATTATTTTACATTTTTATTATTTATTATTAATATTGCTCCTACAATCCAGCTTGTCTGATTGGTGCAGACTTTATGGTTTCCGGCAACGCATTAACCTGCATTAATTCAAAATCTCCAGTATTCAACATTCAATTCTAGATTCATATTTATCTATTTGAAGATTAATATATCTGGAGGATTAATGTAGCAATTGAACAATGCTCAAAATAAGCTTTTATCCTGACCTCTTCAAATCGATGTTGTTATAGCATTTATAAATCTACTAGCTGAAGTCCCGGCATTGCCCGAGCTTTACGCAGTGTTTTCGAAATCAGATGTGGATAGTAGTTTTCCTCGTGTTTTGCAAAATTATATCAATTATTATCAAAATTCTGCTTTAAGAAATTAGAAAAAATATTTTGGGTGGTTTTTCGAAATCACACATACACAGTGACCCTCCTCTCGCTTTGAAAGACAAGTGTTCAAAATTTCATCAATCTGGAATAAAACTTTAGATTTGTATAAAAAACAAAGCCACTCCGCGACTCCGATAAATAAATACATTGTGGAAATATGGTATGCATAGGGAAATCCTTATTTGGTAAATATTCATAATGTTTTTGTATATCAGTTTGGGTTCGATTAATCCTTCCTGATTTTCGCAGTTTTCCAGAATATTTTTCTTACTCTCCTAATAATAATTCCAAACTACTTGTCTGAAAAAATGATACACCATTGTAAATGAAATCCTGTAGATTTTCTCAGATCACACACAGTATTCGTATGAAAAAAAACTAACCGGTTTCGCCACAACCCTACATTTTTCAGTGTAGTATTAACATAAATTGAAAATTACAGGACACTGGGATAAGATAAAATGAGGCAATTAGGGCAAGAAGGCCAAAGTTTTTTGAAAAATGTTTTCTCTTTCCCATTTCACTACTTTCCAAAATGTTGTGTTTTTCCATATCGTAAGTTACTCCTTTCAGCTTTTTGTATTAATTTTTTAAAATCTTGAGTGTTTTCTTCTAGAAAATAGCAAAAGTACCTAGGTAAAGCACGCCTTTACTAAATTGCTTGATTTTCTGTTTTTGGGTGTTATTTTTCAATCGATTATTACCTGTTGATTCTCGGAAAGTTAAGTCAAATAATTATTGACTTGTTCGATAAATATCCGCCTTTAATACCTACGGTCTGCCATATAAAATGCCATTGCTAATGAGGTTTTTGATTGAATAAATTAATTCCAACAAAAATTACTTTTTTGATTATTAACTTACATGTTTATTCAAGAGGTGATACAAACAACAGATTATTTTTTATCGTTTATCAACAAAACATTTTTTTCAATCAACCACCTTTACCAACACATATTTAATAAATTGTTAAAAAAATATATTGGTAATTAGGACTTGCACAGTATTTGCATTATTTTATTTACAAAACTTTTAGATGTTTACCTTTGTTATTGGTAATGCGTTTTAAAAATAAATAATTTTTTTCAATGGCAGCAAAAATATATTTAGTTTTTCAAAATAAATACATATTGTGATAGTAAAATTGTATTTTTAAATTATAATCATTTCGATGTTCTTATTCAGTAGCGTAGCGAACAGCTGTCGGCCCGGGGCAAGCATTTAAAAAGTAAAAAATAAAATAAGCATTTAAAAGTTTCTGGAAAGTAGAGGGTGCCCTTTACTGCTCTATTGTTACTGCTTTATGATTTTTTTAGGTTTATAGCTCACGATGGAAATGACGTTGCAACCTGAAAAGAGTTGAAAAGCTATAAAAATTCCACGAAGATAGAGCTCACCGTTAGAGGTTTTTGTACGAAACACAACACAAGTTGGCTTTAACCCTTCAAGCCTCGGAAGGACATTACTAGCCACAAACATCATATTCCATTAGAGGCTCTGAAGGACAGATCTGACCGGGACGCCCGGGTTCATGGTATGAGGATTTTCTAGGTCTTGGCGGCGGATGCGTTTGCACACCTACTGCGTGGCGGGTTGGATCGGGAGAGACTGGTTGAGGGAGACCTTTTGACCTCTCCAGCCGGAATCTTTCGACCCATCACCTTGCACCGCTGGGGGAAGGATGAATTCATACGTCCGTCACTCCTGGGCTCATCTGACCTTACCCTCGGATTCCTACCCAACCCTTTACGTTTTTTCCTTTTTTTTTCCTCTCCTTACTTTCGCTGAAAAGATCCTCCACACAGCATCTCCAAAAATGACATACGCCCTAAGAGTTTTTTTTTGCCTCACAGAATCCTAGTTAAGTCTAGCGTTACGCCCATGAAATCTATCAATAAACACTCTGGTAGCATTTACATTCCGACACTAAAATCTCATGTTTATTATTGAAATCTTCTCCGCAATTTGATATTTTACCTTTTCTCACCGCAACTAGCCACCGTTTATTTTTTTAATTAATTCCGTGTCACCTGTTCTTCTCTCTTGTCTATTATTCCTTCCATTTAGGTTCACACTTGACTCCGTAATCTTGATCTTCAGTTCTAACGGTAGACATAAAATGGTTAACTTCATGGTTATTTGGATGGCGGACGGTCGTTGAGACATCTGCCTGCGGTGTTCGTTATTTTATGTCAATCAATAAAAATACAAAACAAGGAGCTTTTCGGTTCCCGAAGCTCTTCTGTTTAAATTGAATTTTTTTAATCACTGTTTTGTCAGTTTTATATTGCTCCTATTGAAAGGTTAAAGTTCGCATTGGTATTGAAATATTATAATGTATTCATGCGTTTATGTTTCCGTGGTGCTTCACTTACAGCTTTTTTAAAATATGGAGGCCCAACTGCCCGAATTTAGTGGGACTACAGGATCCCCAATCAGGTAGTTGTGCGGCGATGTGCTCTGTTTATATATGCTCTGACACCAAACGTGACTAATTCCATTTCAATCAATGTTTCGTTTCCGAATTTTAGTAGCAGTTTAATCTGACGCCTATCTCTTCGATGACATGGCAAATTGACGGCTTTCGTGGTAGAGCGGTTATGATCCTTCTCTACGAATTCGGAAGTCGCGGGTTCAAATCTTGGCATGCGAAAGTAAATTATTCACAATTTATTCATTTAAAATAATTTGCGGCACGTTCCATTCTGGAAAATACTTTAAAGACCACCATTCGGATTTGAAAAGTTTGGTGACTAGATCCCCACCTTCTTCCTCCCCATCTCCTTCCCTCACAACATAATCCAATCACTGTCTCCAGACAGTTAGGAGCAGTTGGAATGCTTGTGCGGTTATTCACTTAAACATATAAATTATTCTGATTCCTAATTTTTTACTGAAAAAAAATTATCACACACCTACGGTTATGTCACCTTTGCAGAAATTTCTGAAGCGTCTTCAAGTCACCTCTTATTTTACTTCTTCGTAGAATTTTACAAAGCTTAATCTTTTTTGTAGCAATGCACGTAAAGTTAACCATTGCATAAATTACTCATTTTATTTGTGCGTGGCGTAAAGATCATTAGACCTTCTTGGTTACCCCAACCATTAACTATCCCCGTACCAATATCGGGTTTCCTAAAATATTACCCTGGAAATTAACCTGCGCGCTTAACTGGAAATTATTTCAATGAATATCCTTGACACTCCTTTTATTTCAATGTTGGCCATTTAACCCTTCAAGCCCACAAGATTTCTATAAACACCGCAAGTAGTATGTAGTCTAGTATTGACTTTAATATCGGTTTATCTTCCTCCAATTGCATCTTGTTTCTTTTGTTAGGTCCGACTTTTAAACCCCTATACCAAATATTTATAAAACTTTGTAAGATGCATTGTAGATTTATAAGTGTATCAATTCAAATAGGTTTTTTTATTATATTAAAACATTACACTATTGACATTTTAGCGATTTTAAATAATTAAATAATATAGACAGAAGTGTAAAATAAAATAAAAAAGTTTGTAATATACTAGCAGCAACAAAGCTTACTGTAGGCAGATTTGCTGATGCTAAATATGTCGATATCCGAATTGAATCTGTTCAACAACAAAATTGCCCTCCTGACCCGCATTACCGTTGCATTGGCAAGCTTTACATGATAGCCTAGTTTTCAAACCATCTATGAATAAACCTGAAGATATCTTTAGCAAACTGTACATCCCTTTTAACTCGTAAAGGTTAAGGGGGTTTTCCATCGGCCTCAGTATTGCGTAGGAAAAAAGAGAATAGTACTCCTAGATTACATTCCAGGAAAGCACAACAATATTAATTGCATCACCTCTTTTATCAATGCGATTTAAATAATAAGTTTTGGCAAGAGAGGTTTCAAATTTTTTAAAATAAATTGTAAGCCTTTTATTCATTCCGAGAAAATCTAGTAGGATAGAGCCACTGATTTTAGGTATGGTACCTTGCAATAAACGTATAAATATTGGCAAAATATAAAGTTAAAGCAACCTTGTTAAGGTACTACCTATTTCACCCCCAGTGCGGTTTGGTATGCTAACGACTAAATAATATTATGCAAATTAAAACGATCAGAGAGACAGCTAAAATTATGCATTTATTTTGAAAATCTTCTAACGATGCCCTTCTTACCTAAAATTACGAGTACTTGCAAGCTGAAGAAAAAACTAAACCTTACAAAAGTGATGTACTTAATATGCATATTGATCGAATAATTCGTCGTATATCAAAGTTTAAAGATATTGAGAAAATAACGGAGACTTATTTAATGATTCTACTCTTAGATAAATACATTTTGAAGCGTAACTGAATATAGGCAAGTGTTTTATATTCTCAGTCTATTTATTTTTGGTAATTCATAAGCCAAAAACTATTAAAGACGTTTTTAAAATATTTTATAAACTTTGATAAGTTGTGTTTTGCTGTTTGCCTTTCTTGTACGTAAAGGGTTAAATTTTCTTTAACAAAATATTCACAAAGTTCTCAAATTTCACAAAAACGCATTCACGTTTTCCTACATCTCAAACGCATTCCTATAGCAATAAAATCCTCTCGGTAGGTCTTTGGCTTTTGTCTTGCGTGGTTAGATTTATCGGCGGTTATCATTTTATATTCAATACACGTCAAGGAGTATTAATTTAGCATTTTATTTGGAATATTAATGATTATTCTTTATTATTATTATGTCCCTTTGTTATGGAAACAGTAGGTCCATAGTTTGAGGAATTCAATTTCGACCCTTGTGGTCCTAGTAATTTTGATAGTTTCAAGTTACTAGAAATTTTAGAATGATAGCAATAATATTATAAAGAAATACAATATTTTCAAATGGGTACATTGGTAGTTCGAAGGATTTTTGGAAAAGTAACACACACACCTAAACTAAAACTCAGAAAACTGGTATGATTTAATCGAACAGAATTTCGTACAACTGTTAAATACCCCACATTATTTGGGAATGTTTGTAGGAATCAGTAAATGAGCGAGGCGAATAAGAAATGGACAAATAAGGTCTATTACGGCATCTTTAGGAATACTACGTGTAGAATCTTTTTAAAATTATAATAGTAATTTATTCCAGGAGACTGCAAAACGTCCCATAATTCAGATGAAAACAAAGTGAAAGTGAAGTGATATAAACCTAGTGACAGTATTAATTATTAATTTTGCAAATAGGCGTTTACGGAGGATATTTGACTATCTCCAGAGGACCATCAGTTAGGACTCCATCCAGGCAGCCATGGCAGTGATGATGATATTCTTGGACTGGAGTAGTATGCGCTGTAAGCTTCCTCTGCTGTGGCGGAGAAGTGCCCTGAAAGCGTGCACTCATCCCTCGGGGAACATCTTTGTAGCGCTGCAGTGTCTCAGGCAGAATAGCGATGTGCTTTATTGTTAGTGAATTTAGCTTATGCCACTGAGATGCAGTGTATTCTACTTACTATTCTGACGTATATAGCGATGTGCACAAAACGTTGAACAGCAATATTTTAAAGTTTGTTCTGCATAAGTGAACGCCTTGACAGCTCCAACGGATATCGTTCTTCTTTACTCTTCAGATCCTCGGTGTCCTTTAGGTCGTCTTTGATAAAATGTCCCAAGTATTTTATGCAACGACCAACAAGCATTTTCCGTCCGTCTGGCCAAACTGAGGATGTTTGCATTAGTTTGTTTTTATATTTGAAAACCATAACCCAATTTAAAGATGGGAATGTGTTTAGGTTTCTGGTCCTTGAAGAGTCCTGATAAGATTAAGAGTTGCCTGAATAGCTCCCCTAAGCGAATACACTCAGGTCATTTGCCCATTTACCAATGTAGGTATCTTCCACGTTTCACCAAATTCCCTAGATACTAGCCCAGTTCTGTTATATTTAACCTAGGTTTTCACCGGGTATTTGGCCATGTCTCCTGGTTCTAAAACGTGACTTCTCGTGTATTCTTCCCATCAATGCCTCGTCACGTATTCATTCATTTTTCACATGTCTCCCTCTAAAATGTCTTCTAAGTACTTTCACCAAATGCCCTAGATTAAATAGTAGCCCAGTTCCATTAAATTTAACCGGGATTTTCACCGGGTATTTGGCCATGTCTCCTGGTTCCACAACGTGACTTCTCGTGTATTCTTCCCATCAATGCCTCGTCACGTATTCACTCTGTCATTTTGCATATGTCTCCCTCTAAAATGTCCTTTAAGCACTTCGTTAAGTATCAGTTACCCTGCGTATTATTTTATTTATTATTGTGTTTTTTTGTGTCCGATGACGTTATTACAAGGGGGACACAAACTTATATCCACGGATCAGGAAACAGACCGGTGCTGTTGTCAACTCTGCATAAATAAAAGAAAACATAAATTTACTTACGCTGACGTTTGGGGGAACAGGTTTGTTCGGTAATAAATATTCTCTGTTAAAATAATTAATTCATTTTTTTAGAGTTGGTGCATACCTACGATTGTGCATAAAATATGAAGATAAAAAATATTTATGGTTTTAAGAAACCCTCAAGTTCACTTTTATTTTGTTCTTATTTTAACTTTTTTAAATATGTATTAAACAAGTAAGAAGTACATAGTATACACATTATTTATTTTTTTTATTTGAAACCGCAGAAGATTCCCAACTGTTCCCAACCGTCTGAAGCCAGTGAGATTATGGTATCCCCAATTGGGGTATGTTGTGAGGCTGAAAGTAAAGGGGATGGGAAGGAGATGGGGAAGAAGAAGGTGGGGAAGTACCTGGCTATTCAGATCTGGTCACCAAAAACGGCCAAAACCATTTTAAGCACCTTTCAATTCTGAATGGTGGTCTTACACCAGGGTGATACTGCGTACATCTTCCACTCTGGAACGTGCCGCAAATATACTACATGTTATTTTAAAGTTTTAATTTATAAAATAAAATTTTCTTGCGCACGCCGGGATTTGAACCCGCGACCTCCAGCTTGCTGGTCTAGAGCCTTACCCCTCGACTACGGAGGCCGTCCATGGGCGTACATGAGATGGAAAATAAATAAGTTTGATACAATTATAAAACACCAGGTTGTGACTTATTATTTGAAAATTCTTTCATTTCTTCAGAAATTCATCAAAAACTCCACATCTTGAGATGTAGGGCAAGGAATTAGCACTACGTCATTTCCATCGTGAGCAACTGAACTAAAAATAAAACAAGACGCAATTTATATTATTTTAATTATTTCAAGCTGCAGTTACGTTAATTGCGTTGCCCTAAATATACTAGACATAGACGGAAAATAGCGAATCATATTTCTTGTTACCCGAGTTCAGTGTTCGTTTGCTCTTTCATTAGTAAACATTTCGTATTTGCGTTAACTTATGTACAAGTATGAATAAGTTGTATTAAAGAACCCTAGCCAGAGGTGGCCACTTATTTTATGAATGTATTTTCCAGCAAATGAATGTTTTAACTGTTCGTGCAGGTGGTATTTTATATAAACTGCATTATTTTATGTTTTCTTGGGGCATTCAATTAAATAATTGGCCTCTTGGAATAAACGACTTTAGAATTTTCCAATCAAATAATATATTGCCTTCTCAAAATATAATTGACATTTAGCATTTTCGTAATTTGACATTTTGATATACCTACCGACGCCATTAATTTGTGTTTTAAATATGACATGGCGAGTTGTAAATTATGCCGTATTGACATGCATCTGTGGATACATCATTATATCTGCTAAATCGGATATGGTCACATTTGATTTGAGGTTATTTATTTATTTATTCATTTTCTGGAAATCGACAGTTTACATTTAATCAGTTTGTACATAAGTATTATACAGTAAAATAAAACCAATTATGGATTTCCTCCTTGTGACTTTACCTCTACTGAGACAGCATAATATGGAATAAGTAAATTAAATTTGTGAGAAAGGAATATAAATTTTAAAATTTATACAAAAAAAAGATTATATAAAACGAAACATTTACAAAACAATACATTTATAGCCATATAGAGAGGTTGTAGATATAAATCAAATCATAATAGAGATATAAACAATAGAGACATAAACATTATTCACAAACCAACAGAGAAATATTCTTTTATATACCTCTTGTATTTGGTAAGTTCGCAACTGAAAATATCAACCTTGGATAATACTCTATTGTAATTATCGCATAGTTTGTTCAAGCAAGAATTCTGCTTAGAGTTCGTTTTCTTTTAATCAACCCTGAACAGGACACAAGAGCGTCGCGCAGGTACATTGAATGGAATCTTGTTTAGCAAATCTGGGCTTTGAATATTATTGTTAACTACTTTATACAGGAATAGTGCATCCTTATGATGCCACCGTATACTCAGTGAATCCATTTTAAAGTATGAAGCTGCCTCTGCATAATTATTATATCTTACAAATGACATGTAACAAAGATATTTTAGGAATTTGTTTTGAATTGCTTCGATTTTGTTTATGTGGATTTTGTAAAATTGAGACAAAAAAACAAATGCAAACTCCAAATGATTTCGAATTATGATCTTTTTGTAAAATCTCTTATTAGGTTTTCATTGGGTATAATACTAAACTTCTTTATTTTGTAGGTAGGTACCTGTTTATTAATAATCAGAAATGTTTATGTATTTACTAGTTTCTTTCACATTATAGTGGGTAAACGCATAGTATATGTCATTGAAGAAGAAGATAATATTAATAAATCTAAACGAAACATGAAACAGAACAAGAAACAGAAAATAAAAAAAAGATAACTCAAGCTAATAATAATAAATAATGATTGGATTATTTATATAGCGCCGTTTTTGTGAGGTTTTATCACCTCAAGGGCATTTATGCATTGATCATTTGGACCTATAACCTATAACTAATTACTTTTGGCTTATAACTTGCATAGATAGAGACTTATAACTAAGATTAATGTCGACTGATTTACAACTAAAACATTTAACACATGACTTAAACTATACATATTTTTATGACCAAGTGGGCATTTACACAATACCGCTATAATACGACTTACAACTACGGCTTAAACTAGAGATTTACGACTAACATACATATTTACATTTACAAATACAGATTGTTAATCATAAATGTAAGAATTAAGCTATTTATTACTATAAAAAATTGTTCGATTCCCGATGATATAAAAAAACGAACAATTGTTTAGGTTCATTAGGTCATTACCGATAACAAGTTAAATATCAATTTTTTTACTAATGATTCAGAAAATTTCTAAAACCGCAAATATGTATTTTTTTTACTATAAAACTCATGTCGTCAATTAACACAGATCCTTTCAGTCCTAACTCTTGGATGGGACCAACGAAATTTGTTATCTGGTGAAGAAAGAATTTCATTATTTGAAAATGTTAAACAATATCAGGAGAATTAAGGAAAATATTAGCTTTCTTGGGGCACCCAGACACGCCCATGAGACACTTATAATAATAATATTGGACAATTTGTATAGCGCCGCTTTTGTGAGATATCACCTCAGGGGCGCTTCTATTGGCTTATGTCTTCAGTGTTTATGCCTAATGCGAATAAATTTATTCCGTGCATATTCCTATAAGGTCATACAATCGATCACGTTCAGTGCGTTTAATACACTTCACAATGAAAATAAAACAGAAACAGCGTGACGTCAATTTAATTCAATCCCCAATCGAAGTTCAATAGTTTTATTCGGCTGAGGTCAGATCGGCAACTCATAATCCATTCAACTAAAGCTCTTACAAATACCAAGCCATCACTTATAAAAAAACATCAATCATCTTCCTTCCACGTGGTACTTACCCCGTCGATTTAAATTGAACTGCGACCTATTAAAAATTATTTGTTCTAGTAGGTACTACTAAAAAACACAAATATTCTCCCCGCCAAATAATCGAAAAGATCTAAGCACTTAAACCCGTAAGCACCTATTGGCTAGTTTTTTTTTTGTCTCATCGTGTCCCGATTCGTCAATACTCGTATTGTTAGGTAACATCAATTCTTCACAAGTCGACACACCCTACATTCCGATGATTGGATCCTGGAAGGCTGTCCAAAACGTTGACTAAGATAGGAGGTGCACAACACGGCAAAATTCAATTTCTTGATCGTGATCTTATTCCGTTGATTGGATCCTGGAAGGCTGTCCAAAACTTTGACTAAAATAGGAGGTGCGCAACACGGCAAAATTCAATTTCTTGATCGTGATCTTGATCCGATGATTGGATCCTGGAAGGCTGTCCAAAACTTTGACTAAAATAGGAGGTGCATAACACGGAAAAATTAAATTTCTTGATTCGATGATTGGATCCTGGAAGGCTGTCCAAAACTTTGACTAAAATAGGAGGTGCATAACACGGAAAAATTCAATTTCTTGATTCGATGATTGGATCCTGGAAGGCTGTCCAAAACTTTAACTAAAATAGGAGGTGCATAACACGGAAAAATTCAATTTCTTGATTCGATGATTGGATCCTGGAAGGCTGTCCAAAACTTTAACTAAAATAGGAGGTGCGTAACACGGCAAAATTAATTTTCTTATTTTGTAAGGTCTGAAGCCATCACGAAAATATTTCATTCAGTTCTGTTTTGAATATAATAAATAATATATATATATATATATATATATATATATATATATATATATATATATATATATATATATATATATATATATTTATTTAATGCTGATTAAGGAATTGTGGTTAGAAAACCAGTCGGTAAAATACTCTGAATATGATAGTGTTTTGTTAAATTATTTTTAAATTAAAAGATGTTCATTTTGTAGAAAACCTTATTCCAAAACTTGTACCGACGATTTTTTTTCAAAATACCCATCTAAGTACAGCGATAGCATTCGTCTTAATTCGTCATAAAACAACATTCATCTCAGTCAGGCTATGATACAAAGCCAAATAAATCTTTTATCAATTACATCTCACTAAACCAAAATGTCTCGTCCTAAGGCCCGAATCTTAAAGCTATGCAGAGTCATAAATCAACTGCTTGTTCTTGTTGGAACTATTCACGATTAGGTTTATTTATGACTTTGGGTTTGTGCAATGGGACCTTATAATTTATAATGTTCAATTTCTTGAATCCGATACTCAGACTCACTGGAATGTTTGATTGAAAAATATGTATGTTTATACCAAATTCTTTTTTGATTGTAGATATCTAATAATTCATATTAAAGTACATTATAATTTTTTTCACTTATCTTAAGATTGAACAGTTTTTTTTAAATTATTTATTTATTCATTCGACTTTCGTTTAATAATAATAATAATACTTGGATGACTTGTATAGCGCCGTTTTTGTGCAAAAACACCTCAAGGGCACCTTAAATAGCTTTACTATCAATCACTCGTATACCTATTGTATGTGAACAAAACTCCCAACTGCCCTAAGTCAGTAGGACTATGGCATCCTCAATCGTGGTAATTTATGAGGGTATGCTTAAGAGGGTATGAGTGGAAGGAGATGGCAAAAAAGAAGGTTGGGAATGACCTGCATATTCAGTTCTGGCCACTAAACATGGCTAGAGCCATTGCAAGCAACATTTCGATACTAAATGGTGGTCTTTTACCAGGGCAATACTGGGGTATCTAAATGCTGTGAGAATAATGTTTCGAGATTAAAACAGTTGTGTTTAGTTATTATAAATTCCAGACCCAAGAAACTGTGTTAAATTTCACGAGCCAGAGCTCACGGTTACACTTTTTCTCGTTGTAATTATAACTCCTTGTTCAACAAATGGGAAGATTACAATGTGAAATACGATCATTCTCGTCTATAACCATAGGTTTTTTTCTGCCAACACTTGTAACGTTGTAACCTATACTTACTTCTCTTCTAATTCTAGGGTAGGTACCTATTCATCATTCTATATAAATCACAATCAAATATCGGTTGCAGCATCTAAAATTATGTCTGACGAGGTTAGATGTAATCTCTATTCAACGTTGAGTCTGAAATTGAATAAAAAATATTGTTTATGGGTACATAAAATGTAGAAAATGGTCAATTATGTCATACCTCTAATGCCTGATTGATTTACTTTTTAATGATCTTGATTCTTGGTGGTAACGAGTTTTGATTGCAGATAATCAAATGAGATCTTTTATGTTTTTGTGGAACTGTGAAATCTGCATTGAACAAGCCGATAGTCATCTACAACAAGTCTTCAACTCGTTTTTGGTATTCTATTTTCTTGCTTTTTACATATAGTCTAATCGTTAATTTGGTTATTTAATTCTATTGCTGAATATACCACATACTACGGGAAGTTTGATTAATATTTTTTTATAGTTTTTGTGTTTTTTCGAAAACACCTTCGAATTCCGGATCGTGGATTACTGCGATACTCAGCAGTAGTCTTTTGAATATTTACACAATAATTACACAGCGGCAAGGACATGGCAATTCATATTTGGTCACTAAATATGGTTAGAGCCATTTCAAGTAACACAGAGAAAAATGAGTTTTGCTATTTTATTAAGAATCTTTTCAAATTACTCCCAATCCGGTTAAAAACGGAATTACAAGCCCTTTATGGTTTCCTGATAAACTTTTAGTAAAATACGAAAGTATTATCTTGGTATCGGAATACGTGTTCGTAAAAATCATAATGTTTTTGTGTTTTGTCATTATATATTATCAAGTCAAATGCAGTTGCATGAACACGTTTTCCTATATATAAGGAATTTACTAAAAGTTTATCAAGCGGCCTGCAATCCTGTTTTTAACCAAATTATGTAGTTAATATTCATTTTCTCCGTGCGCATTCGATACTGACTGGTGATCTTTCATCGGTTCAATACTGTATCCAATACTGTGTAAACGATGTTATGAAATTAAAATATTTGCGTTTATTGACCATATATTCCAGACACAAAAGTTATATCAATTTCAATTTCGTCCGATGGTCGATGTACTTCTAAAACAACGTGCTAATAATTATTAATATAAGCCAATAATAAATTTAACATGTTGAAACACTTGTCTATGAATCTTAATGTTCTGTTTTCTATGTTTCTATTTCGCGTTAATTTATGTGTATTTTTAATGTTTCTGCCTTCATGTAAAATAAATAAAATAACGTCTAAAATTCCGATAAATCGTAGAATCAATGTTAGAAATTAATTTTTATTCATGTTGTCGGAACCGACGCGACGTTACAACATGGTCCACACAAACCCCGTGACAATACGACATATATTTGTGAGATATTACGTTGATTTAGTGGGCGTATTACATGCTCAAAACAAAATGTCGACTTTTTAAACGACATGTTGAAAGACGGTAAATTGATAGAGAGACATTTTAAATTAGGAACTCTCTCGGTGGGGTTCCTAGCCATAGACAAACAGAATTCGTCTCGGCGTCCAGCTGCGATCGAAATCTTGGATTGAAATAATATTATAATATCTATGGAATAGAACGGGCCCAATGTCCGCGGTTGGTTTGACAAGGGAGCGATACCGTATTCGATACAATTTGGTTACATTTTTAAACTTAAAATACATAATTTAACGGATACAATTCTTGTAGTTAATTCAATCTCATATCGAAGGCTGGCTATTATCTGGGCAATCTTCACTTGAAGACTACAGATCAGTGTCATCACTCATATCTGTGCCGAAGCTGTGAGTAGAGTAGTAAACCAGGTGGGAATAGAGAAGAAGATGAAAGTAAGGAATTACCTATTGTTTTAATTTTATTATTTAATTATTCACGCCAACCAATTGAACCTAGTTCAGTGAAATCCATTTATCAATTAGCAATTAAATTTTTTCCTTTTTTAATCTTTAACCCTTGGTTTAGACAAAAAATTCATAAAAATATTTCCTAAAATGGAATATTGTTTTGAGTGTTTCGACTTTAAAAATCGACATTATGCAATAATTTTTTTTTTAAAGTATAGTTTTTCAATCGCCTAGCGATTGTTTTTTATTATAAACTTTGTTTGCTACTTTATGCGAAACTTAAAAATACATTTAGTTATACGAAATCTTGCAGTAACTATTTTCGCTTCACTTTTTTCGTTTTAATAATTAATTTAAACATTTGACACACGTTTACCGGGTGAACTGTTTGGCGGTTTGTGTTTTATAGAATTATTTACAATTATGCAGAAGCGTCCATAGTAAACTTTTAAATGCAAAGCTTAGTATATCATAAAGCTTAGTGTTATCTCTTTATAAATATGTTGGTGTTATATAAATATATAACAGAGAAAATGTTTTATGAGGACGTGTCATTTGGTGACAGATAAAGCACTAGGTGACCCAAGTGGTTGAAAGGATGGCCTTAATCTATTACAATCTACATGATACATTTCAATCAATTGATTAGCACCTGTTGTAATTTATTGGTAGTATATAAGAAGTCCTGCATAATTTTAACTATGGGCCATTTTCAAATTCTCTAACACGCAATGCTCGTATTTGACAGCTGTCATTTATTAACGTAAATAGGTTAGTTATAGGGCGATACGTAAACAACTAATTGATTGATTCATATTTCTGCTCTTGTTATCTGTAATAATAAAATTTGGCACTCTTCTATACATTGCATGTTTTTTTCAAACTAGACTCGGATCCTTTCCAATTCAATCGCGAATAACCGATAAATATTTATTTGTGATAGTCGACAATCTGTAATAATAAAATTTGGCACTCTTCTATACATTGCATGTTTTTTTCAAACTAGACTCGGATCCTTTCCAATTCAATCGCGAATAACCGATAAATATTTATTTGTGATAGTCGACAATCTGTAATAATAAAATTTGGCACTCTTCTATACATTGCATGTTTTTTTCAAACTAGACTCGGATCCTTTCCAATTCAATCGCGAATAACCGATAAATATTTATTTGTGATAGTCGACAATGATTCACCATCAATATTATTCAGCCATCGATATCAATAATTATTCAGATCATTATAAAAAAATTCAAGAAACACAGACGCCGCGCTGTTTGTGTATAATTTGCATATCAAGAGATACTTTTGTGTGTTTATCTCCGATACAACTAATTTCTCAGACCATCATCGACTTTGAAAAACCGCGGGCTATTCAGTAATGATTATTAAATTCTTACTATGTTTACAATTCAAGGGTTAACTGTGGTACTAACTCATCTTATAAATTACCTTCAATATGTCTAGGTTCATGGTAACGACCAGCAAAACTCACATCAAACGGTATTAAATTATTTTATTGAATCAACCTTATTCTATCGTGTTGTCGGCTTGTTAGTTTTACTCGTTTTCAAAGGCTGCTTTAATTTATTTTAATTTGCTTTCGGGTGTTAGCAAAGCCATTTTTATTTATCAATTTCCTCATGACGATAGCCGTTTTGTAAAATCGCCAACTTATGTCAACGACGGCTCTTTAAAAATCATGGGATATTCTGAATTTTTGACTCATCGATTCCAATTTCGAAAACGAGAATAAAATAAATGTCTGTTAAAATATTATATAATAATTCCCCACATTGAAACACTGGATTAGAACCGCAAAATAATTTATTTTTTTACTAATTATGCTACTAATATTGTTTTTCTCACCGTTTGCATGTCTTACTATAAAAAACTGGAAGGCGATATATATGGTTAAATTACTAGTTACAAAAAGAAATACACATTTCAAATATACAAATGAAATAATTTCCAGGTAAACAAATATTTGTGTGAAAAGGGCCGCATTTTATGAGTCAGTGAAAAAGCTGATTGACGATATGCTGAAATAGGCCAAGGCACGAGAATATAGCGCGCTGTTATAAATTTGTTGACGGAAAGATAAAAACACTTTTTCATAGTTGATAGAAGACTTTTAATTAAATATATATATTTTTTTTTTTTGACGACAATGCTGAAAATGTCAAGAGACCTGCACATTATAGATAACTTGGTTTGGCGCCTTATCTGCATCTGCGCTAGGCAGGGTTAAATTCAAATTATCGTTAAAAATAACATTTCAAATAAAACCTTTTTTTACAATAAAATCTGCGGCTTTTTAAATATTATTTTAATATTAATACCGCCCAAGAGTCCCAACTGTTCCCGTTGGCCATAATCAATAATTTCTGTTGGCAGAAATCAATAAAAATTGTTGGTAGCAATCAATAGTTGTTGGATAATAATGTGTTTATTCCGGAATTTGGGGATGTTATACATCCCATAAACCATATACAATAACATTACAATAATCAATGATAACATTTATTTATTTATATATTTCAGGAAAAGTTGACCACAAATCTTTAATTATACAACGATACAATAATAATATAATTAATTATGCCAATTATGAACTTTCTACTGATGAATAGTTAATGGTAAGGTGTACAATGTCATAGAGATGTTCTCTTAAATTAATTTCTTGTTTAGTTATAAAATATTAAAATAAAGGAGGGTGGGGGGGGGAGGAGGACATATAAGATTAGGATTAAGAGGCAAAGGACGGGAATATAAAGGAATTGAACGTCTAGTTTGAGTTTTGTTGATTATTGAGTTTTTATTTTATGTCGCGTAAAGTCGAGTTAAAAATGTAAATATGGTAATAATTTAAGTTAAATGAATGTGTGGATCTGTAGATAAATGAGTTTTGTTTGGAATTGGTCTTACAATGAGGGAGATTAAAAGTAAGCGACTGTCGCTGTTACGATTGGGAACATGGAATAATAAGCGTTGAAGTAGATCAGGGCTATCGATTAAATTATGTGTAATTTTAAATAACATTACCGAATCTGCTATATTTCTTCGGAAAGTTAACGTCTGTATATTGAAGAACTTTGCAGAGTCTTCATTACTAATATGAAATCGAAAAGAGCGGAAATTAAGGTACCTTAAAATCTATTTTGAACACTTTTGATTCTATTTTTATGTATTGCATAGCCTGGGTTCCACACTTGTGATGCGTATTCAAGGATACTACGAACGTATGAGAAATACAGTAGGTATTTTGAAAGTAGTAATATCTTTGAATTGTTTACAGGAACGGATTTTGAAACCCAGCATAGAAGATGCGTCAGTGACTACGTGGTCAATATGTTTATATTCACATCCCATAAAGCGTGTACAATAATAACATCGCATAAAGCACACACAATAATGACATGCCGTAATGCATATATAATAATGCCATGCCATAAATCATAAACAATAATATTACAATAATAGCATCCCATGAAACACATATAATAATGACATGCCATAAAGCATACACAATAATATTACAATAATAACATTCCATAAAGCACACATACAATAATGACATGCCATTAGCATACACAATAATAACATTCCATAAAGCACACATACAATAATAACATGCCATAAAGCATGTACAATAATAACATACCATAAAGCATAATATACAATAATATTACAATTATAACATCCCATAAAGTATGCACAGTAATAAACATAGGGACACGTAAGTAAGAATGTAAAAGCAAGGTAAGTGATTTATCGCTTGTCTGAATTCTTGACACAATCAGTTCCAATTTCGAAAATGACACTTCTGAGTTCATTGAAGCAAAGTTACAATCGCAGACAGACAACCGAAATAAGTATATTTGATGATGTTCATAATTTATTCTACCTGATTTCTGAATCACACCCAAAAGGATAAAAGCTAGCTGAGGGTGCTAGGACAGGAGCAGGACTAACTACCACTTCACTTAGCATATTATGCTGCTTTTAAGAGTGGAAAACATCGATAGCTGTAGCATATTTGAAAATGAAGAATCCCTCAAAAAGAGCATGCATTGTACCAAAAGTCTGCCTTGATGAGAAATAGTGCCAGATACCTGAGGAATTGAATATCATGTTATGGAACCAGGAGTCAATTCATCTCCAAGCACCTATTTAAGCTATACATAGTAATATATCATAATTAATTTTCTTTGCGTATCTAATTCCTCTTCTTCTGGTACACATTGGAAGTTTTCTCACCGGGGAAATCTTTGTACAATCCAGCTACAATAACTAATTAAGTGTTTGGTTTTAGTTAAACTATGAAAATTTAGTCATTACAGTGTCGACACGCTAAAAGTTCTTGGTAACCGGTACACTGACGGCTGTAGCCGAATACCACATTAATTTTACTAATCAATATACTGAAGGTACCTTAGAGAATTAATGCCCGCAACACGGTATTAATTCTACATTCAGAAATACACACTTCACCACAATCTACACACAGCCCTGTTGATGGACAATGTGACCGAAACGTTGACTAAAGAAGGAGAAAGCGCAACAAATCATAATATAGCCAATTCGATCAACAAATCAATATCAAGCGGTCGTCTAATGCTGCGTATAAACAGGAGAAAAACGTGTGAGCCGAGCCACGAATTATCGGAAAGGAACGAAGCAACCGCACTGCGAAATACCGCTTTCGGTTGCTTCGTTCCTTTCCCGTAATTCATGGTTCGGCTCGCGCATCTTTCTCCTGTTTATACGCAGCCTTACTCCAAGGCGATATCTACTTCTTCTTTCGTATGGTGGGGAAGTCAAAAGGGAACATCTAGGTATGTGAGCCAGTCTAGAGACTCAGGCGTCGCTTTGTAGACCTCATCAATCCCGCGGGGAATGATTTCAGCGGGCATTCTTTGACCACATGTTCGGTTCTCTGCACCCTACCATACTCACACATCGCCGAATCTTCAAGGCCCAACCTGTGCGTCATGTGGGCACTGCGGCTGTGGGAGGCCCTTATCCTATTGATGGACCAGAGCTTACGAGGCAGTGAGAATCAGGTCTCTCAGTGGGGTAAGGCGATATTGAGAGCATCTCATATTTTCTTTGCAGCTTTATGCAAAATTCTTAATAGTTATTCTGCCTTTATTTTTAACGGGTTCAGTTGTCCTAAAAAAGGACAATCGTAAGGTCCCATAATAAGGGGCCGTATATCAGACTAGCATTCAGGGCCTGTCGTCCGCGCAGCAGGAAATCAATACCTGAGACCCGAGGGTCAACCCGCGGTGCTCGTGGCGTATGGCGCTTGAAGGGTTAAATGTTTGTTTAGTGGACTTAACCCGTGGAGACACGTAATTCTCTTTAATAATTTATGTGTTAAAATTGTTAATTTGTTATGAAATATTGTTAAATTAAACAATTTAACTTTTTTATAAACCACTTTATTAAAATGAACGCGCCAACCGATTTCGACACAAACAGTATTTCACTGTTCTTAATTTAAAAAAAAAGTTTTATGTCTAATCGCACCTTTACCATTGTTTAATCCTTGTATATATCTAGCTGTTACTATGTTTTATGCTTCTTGTAATAGATACTTAATTTGTTCTGCCTTGTCAAAAGCACAGCTGTGCTGAAACCGGCTTGCGTATTCATATAAATAATGTGTTATATATTTTCTCTTCTTTAATAATCGCAAATTCGATTTTTGGCGTCATTTTAATTTTGGAAATAATTCGCTATTAATATATTTAGTGATTTTTATTATACGTTTATCCTGACGAAAAAACCATTCGTTTCAAAACGTGTCAGTTATTTTCATTAAATAATGATGTATGTAAAGTGATTTATTTTCATTAAATTTACTAAATTGGAACAGTAATCATGAAGTAAAATTTGCTATTTAAACTATATGGAACCGATGCAGAAAGATTAGTATTATGCTAAAATTAATTTATTGTTATTTAGGTATGTCATTATATCCTTCTTTTACTATGTTCCGAGCAGTTGAATATATCTACTATTTCGGCGAAAGTATCGCAAACTGCATGCAATATAGTTACAAGCGAATATCTTAATGACTCAGTCCTGATATTGTTATTGCAATTAAAAAGAATTTACGATCGAGCAGTTCTATTTGGTATATATATATATATATATATATATATATATATATATATATATATATATATATATATATATATTTTTTTTTTTTTTTTTTTTTTTTTTTTTTTCAAAAAATATTTTTTTCATAGATAAGTATACAGGATATAAACAAGATATAAAACAATAGAAATTAAAGTAGCCTTTCCTCACCATAAAGAGACAATGCTCTTGTGTTTGGTGAGGGAATTCTAGTTCAATTATATATATGTTAGTATTAAGGTAAATAAATTATTAAGAAACAACACAAGATTTAAACAATATTACTTCTGACAATAATAATATAATATTATTGGAAGGTATTTTGACTGAGTAAATCAGGGCTGCCTATAATTCAATTAACAATTTAAAAAATAAAATAAATGTGATATTTGTTGGAAGTTTCAAAGTTTTATTTACTAATTATGTATTGACTGATTAATGCTTAGTTATTTGAAACTAATTAAATAAGGCGGGGCGCGGGTTGTGAAATAAACGTCCTTTTTTCTTGGATTAGTCATTGGTATATTATTCACTATTTTAATAATTAATGATGAATATACTGTTTAAAATATTTTGATGACATCACTAAAGACATTAAAATAAATAACTTTACTTCGAAAACTTTTTCGTGTTGTTAATAATTCTTTTTTTTATGTTAATACCGCACAAGAGTCACAATTGCTCCCAAACGTCTGGAGCCAGTGAGACTATGGCATCCCCAATTTATTATTTTCACAAACTATGAATACCGTTTAAAATGTGTGATTTTCAAAAAGTGCAAAAGTATTGATTGATATTGGTAAGTATATATTTGTATTTATTTAAAGTATCGATTAAAACGTTCTAAAACCTCACACAACGAAACCTTTCCAACTGGCTACAACGTCATTATGTCGTAGAAAAAACACTGGCTGGTAACACAGCTGGCACCGTGTTGCCCGGCTTGACGTTAACGTCGCCATATTCACGAATAAAAAAACATGATGTTGTTTTGGCGCCAAATCGAAATTTTCACTTTTTAAATCGTTATAGCAAATGTATTTTTGCAATTTTTTTCAATTACAAAAATCAGTGAAAATACCCATTTGAGGTATCTAATGTGGCTGAAGATAGTGGGGAGGGGAAGGAGATGAAGAAGAGGAAGGTTCGGAAGAATCTGGATATTCAGTTCTGATCACCAAACACGGCTAAAGCCATTTCAAGTAAGATTTCCATACTGAATGGGTGGTTCTTACGCCACAGCCATACTGAGAGTATCGTAATCTAAAACATGCGACAGTATACTAGGTAGTTTTATATTATAAGATTAATTATGAAATAAAACAAATTAATCAAATGAAATTAACTTAAACACGTCGGGGTTTGAACCCCCACCTCCGAATTGCTGGTCAAAAGCCTTAGCTCTCGCCTACGGAGGTAGTCGGAATTGACATTGTACGTCATAATTGATTAATCAGAAGGTAATAAATATATTTGTTTATAAATCCCCGAGATCCAATGTAAAATTAGTACCCTTTATTCCAATATTAATAATTCTTAGAAATAGGTAGGTACTCTTGTTACTCGGTGCCTTTTCTTGGTGAATGCTTAAAACAAACGGCGAGGAATAAAAAATATTGAATTATACAAACATCGCGCCGCAGGGGGCAGGGTGCAGGCATCGTCAACATTGATTCGTTAATGTTTTGTCATTATACCTGGTGCGAACAGGTGCGTGTATTATTATTTTTGTCTTATTTTATGTTTCGTTTCCAGAATAATACGTTTTATCCCACCAAAGTTCGAATGGGCGTGGATTCTACTACAAGCTATCAAACCGGAATAGTCAATATTATGGTACCTACCGGCCTGAAGAATGTTTGAAACAAGAATTATCAAAAAAAAATTTCTTTGGACAAATTTTATAATATATGGCCTTTAAAAAGGACGTTAATAGAAAACATAAAAAACATAATTCTCTCTTCGAAATTTAAAACAAAATGTGACGAAGAATGTTAATGGTCTATAATTAATTAGGTAAGTATTTAAGTATCTACTTACAAATCTAATTTTGTTTTTGATTTTTTAATTAAGAGAAAATTTGAAACATGCTGCGTCAAAACATTAACTATTATAAAAACACATCAAGTCTTGGCTAAAATACAACGAAGGAGATCATCTTTAGTAATATTTATTTACACCGTTTGTGCAATGCCATACATTCTGTTTTTGATTGCACAATACACTATACAATTACACCTTTATAAAACTTCTTATTTCATTAGTAGGTAACATATTTTTATGTTTAGTTTAAAACATCCTCTAAAAATATTAGATTTTATGTTTTCTTTTTTTAAATTTTTTGTTTTTGTTTTTCATTTTATATTTTTTATTTTATAAATGTACACTTTAATTCTACGCTTTATGCTTAAACCATAGAAATTTTATTAAAACTTCGATAACTCCCACGTACAGCCTTTGCCTTTGTGGGATTTTTTGCAACGTCCTACATTATATTTTTACTATCAATATTTTCAAAATAAAAAAAACCTTTTTGGACGCTAGGTCTACTGTTCACAGAACTAATTATGTAGGTATATATTATTTTATGGATAAAAGTATTTTTTTTTTATCATGCGCGAATGTATTTTTATTTCTTGTTTGTTTTACCGAATAAGGTTTATCGCCTCTGGAATACCTCTCCAGTCCAGTCTCTCGACCATATCAGAATATTCACCGGGTGATATATGTCCGCTTTTATTTGTCCATAACAACTAACTGGAGCAGTGGTCCACCGCTTCCAGAATGACTAGCCATTCTAAACTTGTATCTAGTGGGTTATATCCCCTGTAATAAAACATTAATTGAATATTGATCCAAATCGTTCTCAAGTGACAAATGTCAACCGTTAACAAATTTAGCCCGCGTTTAGCGTGTTTCTCGACAACGCACCGGTTTTCGAAGTGATCAATGACGCTAGTTCTTTGGAGCATCTTCCAATGAAATACTGTTAGAACGAACACAGCAACATCTGACGCCTGTGCTCTAAAGATTCCAATCCATTTAATGAATTCAATATAACAATAGGAAGTCCTATAATTTCACAACTTTCGAGATTGGTAATTTTTATTTGCTTTAGAAATAATTTCTCCTACAAGGTTTTTTCATAGAAAAACTGGCGTAAAGATCGTCTTCGCATATCTGGTGGCGCCTTGCCCGCGGTTGTTTGTTTGATTCAGTTTTGATATATTTTTTGTTAGTAGTAGGTACGTGTCTTTTTTAACATTTTACCACTGCTCTCTCTCTCTCTCTCTCTCTCTCTCTCTCTTTCGTCTGAATATAAGTACAGTATACATTCTACTTCTTATATCGCTCGGGCAGTGAAGTTATGTACTCGTGTGATCAGTAAAGTGTACTATATTCGGCTTCAAAGAAAGCAATCGTTGCCTAGCAATTTATAAATTATCGAGATTGTAAACAATAGAAATAACGAAATCACGTAAAAATTTAACTCGTAAAAACATTTTTTTTAATGTTTTTATAAACTTTAAAAAAATGGTTTGGATTTTTTTTTTTTTTTTTTTTAAAATAAGCTTTATTGACTGAAAATTTTACATTTTTTTTTTTTTAGACAATGTATAGATAGTCCCACGAAGCTGCCACATGGCTGCTTGTCTGCAGGTTCTATCTCAATATACAATTGTAATATAATATAAGTATCCCGTTATATAAAATAAATAACAGACTCTTACATAAAACTACACTAACACTTTGAATGACAATACGATAACGTACATTCATAAGTACAAGACAATATAGCACACAGATAACACACATTAAAAAATAATACATATACGATAACACACATTGAAAGTGAATAACATCGTACTGTAACACAATGTAATATTCTTATATGATATATAAGTTCTGTTATTATATCATTGTGGGCTAGTTGCTTGACAAAACTGAAATAAAAACAGAATTTGAAAAAATCTTTCACAGAACTTGAAAATGAACGTTGAAATTTGATGAATTGTTCAAATTGTCCGAAACAACCCGTCCTTAATAAACAAAATGAATTTATCATGACCAATTGTTCCCTTTCTCCCTACTTAATATTTCCGTCGTAGAGTAAAAAACTGTTACTTCTTTTCGTGAAAACGTCTCCCGTTCATATTCACTGGGTATTATTTATATTTTTTGCTCAGTCTCCTTTTTAGAAAACCCCAAGATCTACACGACGACGCACGAAAAATTTATGTAACCCTTTCCGTTGCGGAATTATGAATGATTATTTGGTCGCGCAGAGTGAATTTCGAGGCTCTTATCTGACCCCTCGCAAGCATAACAAGCAGCGGACAGTGGTCTATTTTTAGAATATACACGCCCTCTTGGCACCACGACCCTTGGGCCACAATTTTATTTGAATATTTGGCGACAATAAAAGCGTTTCATCGCTAACTCTGGCGGGATCTTACCAAGGGAACCTTTTTAAAAACATTTTCACGTTAAAATATTCATTAATTATCAATTTTATTTTAGTTATTTGTACATTTAAGTTTACAAATGACTAATTTATTATAACTCACATACTGTTAGTTTAATGTGGTTTTTACAAACAATATTGAATTTACTAATTGGTATAGATTTTATGGTTTCCGGCAGCGCCTTATAATATTTCCTTCTTTTTTAACGTGCTTCAAAGCTTCAACGTACGAAGTGATACCGTTTTCACGGCATAATTTATGAGCCCCCAACCTCTGGATTCGTAGGCAAGGCAAGGACTATAAACATACCTGGAGATTTTTGACTTACAATAAAGTTCAACAGGGCGATAGATTTATTGGTACGTCTTGCAAAACATCCTCCACAGTTCTTATATCAACAGGATATTATAATATTCATTCGGTACGAAGCATTAAGACGCCATCTGTACTCCGGCGCGATGTAACAGCACACTCAGGTGAAATATTGGTGACATCAATTACAAAAGATATCGTGTTCTCTCCTCATATGACGTCATATTTTGAAAAATCATTTGCTTCAAGGTAATGGATACTTTTGTGAACTCATTTGTTTTAATTTTTCTTTTTGAGCATTTGTTTGTTTTTACTGTAGGTATCGGACGCCATTAGGATCTGATTTGTTTTTTATTTTTTATTTGAAAGGGAATACTATGCGGTAAATAAATTACAACTTATTAATTTGCGCCCTTAAGGTGATTTCTCACGAAAACGGCGCTATATAAATTAACCAAATATTATTATTTTAAACATTAACATTTGCAATATCCAAAATTGATCAAATAAGCGAAGCTAGCAGTCCACAATGGAGTGCTGGTACCTACTTACACTGATGTATGACAGTGAGGCATGGAAATCGCAGAGTGAGGACTAAAGTAGACTGAATGATGTAGAAATGAAATCGCTGAGGCGTATATCTGGTAAAACCATTTAACCATGTATTATCGTGTTAGAAATGTGGAGCTTCGCAATGAATGCAAGACTGATGTAAGCGTAATGATTAAGTTTAAGAAAGGGACTCTTAGATGGTTTGGACATGTAGAGCGAATGAACGAAGAAAGATGTGTGAGGAGAAGGCATGGCACGATCAAATATGCCAATTACTTGAGTCAGAATAACAGAAGGGTATGTATGATGATTGAATGTGAATGTCGCAAGTGTGTGTACTAAGACCAAGTTGTTTGGCGGTCCATCCTCTCTACCTACTCTTGCTGAGAAACGACGGCGTGATGATTAGTTAGACATACTAACGGTATTCCTATTAATGTTGCAAGTTATTTATCGATTTTACACTGTCCTCACCCCGTTGTTTCAACATTTGATAAACTTCGTATTATCCTCATTTTAACCTCTTCCTCTCTCTGGAAAAACGGCGCATGAGTCAGAAAGAGAGGTTATAATGGGCTCTTAGCGGCAGAAACATGGATAGGAACTAAAATTTTTGAAAAGCTGGGAATGTCAGAGAGAGAGAGCTCATAAGAGGACCATAAGTTGATACAAAAAAAATTGAATAGCTGAATTTCGCAACCTCTCCCTCTTTCTCATAAACGACAAATGGCTTAGAAAAATAGGTTGCAATGGAACTCTCAGCTGCAGTGTCATGGGAAGGTACTGAAATATTTGAAAAGCTGGGATTTGCAACTTCTCCCTTTTTCTCATAAAACAGAAAATTTACCAAAAAGATAGGTTACATTGAAGCTTTCAGCGGCAGGACCATAGGTAGAAGGTACCGAAATATTTTAATAACTGGAATTTGCAACCCCTCTCTCTTTCTCATAAACTGCAAATTAATCAAAAAGAGAGGGTAAAATGGAGCTCTCAGCCGCAGGACCATAAGAAGGCCTTTAAATATTTGAATAGCTGGGAATTACTGTACTTTGTACTGTACTCTATACAGCCATACCGCTGATAACTCCACTGCAACATCCACCACTCTCTCATAAACGGCACACATGACAGAAGGAGAGATTACAATGGAGCTCTCAAAGGCAGGACCAGAGATATTTGAATAGTTGGGATGGTACGGGAGGCGCCAGACCCCCCCTGTGAGGGCATTTAATTCACTTTACGTAATAAATAACCTCACGTGGCACAGTTCGCATGGGGCTTCGACCGGCAGTGCCATCACCGTAAACCCTTTTCGATCGTATCAATTTATTGGTTTTTTGGTGATTTGTTACTTGCTGCCTTATTAATATACGGAGAAATTGATAACAACAACTGTTTTATTGTTTTTGGTTTATGCTTAAACAAGCAAAAAAACAGCTGTATATTTGTATCTTCAAATTAATGTCGAACAAAGGTGTACATACTGTTTATAATAAACCCTATTCAATCTGTCCTTTTTTTAAACATCTTTTGTCTTTTTCCTTGAAACATTCAGTTTTTTAAATCATAAATTTAGTGATTATCGTTTATTTTGTGTCCTTAAAATATTACCCTTTTGCATCTGTAAATTTGACAATACCGTAGTCTTATATAGGGTTTTTGTTTATTATAAGGGTATATATATGTTTCTAAATGGACACTTTTATATTTGTACAATGTTTGGTAGTAGTTGTGATAATATTGCTAATAAATTGTTTTTTTTTTCACAGGTAAGTCAATAGTCAATATTCGTATCTGCTTCAAGTACTACATCACGGCTAAGGTAAGTGACAAAAGTTTTTAATCTCAGGGTAGGAGTAAAGAATATTAAACAACTATACAAATAACACCTAACAAAATATTGACAATACTAGAACAAGACATGCACACCAATTAAAAATACCTAAAACAAACACTTCCTTTGGACATAAATCTCAATTCACTTCAAACACAATTTTAAAAAGCTAGACTTACAAAATATAATAACATATTTGGAACTAGCTGCAATCCTCATAAGTTATAATTTTATTACGTTACTTGCGAGATAAATTTATTTTGTTAAAACTATGTAGAAGTCAATTTTTATCTTAAGTCGTTTCATTTTCTTATTTACTAAAACCGGGAGCGATTTTTAACAAATTAATAGTATTTTATATCAATAACAGCCACGGAGCCCCAAACTAAACTCATAGGGGGCCCCGGCTAGGTGCCAAAACGATTCATATTGAGGACACAGGATATGAATAAAAGAATCTTACTTTTATTTAAGCTGAAAATGTTACTTGTGCAATGATGGAGAACACAACTAGCATTGGATTTAACTTGCGACACTTTGGTGTGAAGCATTAATAGGCTATTAGCCGAGGCTTAGTAGCTGATATATTTTAAAGGCTTCCGTTTCAAATAATAATTTTAAAAAAATTCCATTTAAAAAAATACTGAAATACTCGTATTTCCATCTAAATATTGTTTTAACTTTTTTTGAGCGAAAACAAAAATCGAAAGTTTTTACTGGTTTGCCCTCCGACCTAGAGAAAAATTCGCCTGCTGCGCTTTTTGGGTGTTTCTAGATGATATAATTTATATTTCACTCCACATAGGTACCTCAATTGGAGATTTAATGTAAAAAAATTCGCCTGCGGCGCTTCGCCATATCTACGTGTAAGTTAGAAAAAATGTTTTACTCTGTTCGCTCTCATCACGTACCTACTACTCCACGGTTGGGGATGCCATAGTTTCACAGGTTCCGAGATTATCGAAGAACTGGGACTAATGTGCGGTATTCGCAAGTCTTTTTTATATCACTGAACGCAATACCAGATCAAATACCTTATTTTATATACAACATTTCAAATCGAAATACGCACAAAACTCCTTGCTCGGGCGTATCTGCAAATCTTATAATGCCTTAAGCGATATTGACATTTTCCACTGTACCCTTAAATCGTTTAAAATCAAATTAACCTTACTATGTACCTAAGTTAAAAATATTAATTCTGTATTTTTTAGTATTCTCTTTTTAATCATTTTTCACACACACTATGTACTTTATTACTTTTAATTAATTTCTAGCTTTTATAAATGGAACTTAACTGGTTTAAATCATGTTCTATATTTTATGTTCAATTTTTTTTTTTACCTGTATGTTTCCTAAATAAACTAAAATAAATATCTCTGTAGGTATATGACGCGCTACCATGAAATTATTTTTGCAACATTTTTAATAAATACTTCTTATAAATAAATAACTACTTCTTTTTGAGTCTTAGAACCGCCCCTGACTATAAATTTGTCTTAATTCAACCTTTTTATGTACTATAACTAAGTCCACTGTTACTATTAAGTAATTTACCATTGAAATAGTCCTCTACAACACATATGAACTACTGGCATGGAGGACATTACGCAATATCTTCGAATTATTATTTTGTTAAGAATAATCAAAAAATGAAAATAAAAGAAGCACATCTGTGACATGGCACAATTTTATTCTTGCTAGATTCACAATATTTATATATAGGGGATAATACCGCACCCGTCTGGTGAAAACAGCGCTATAGAAGTAATTCATTTTTATAGTCTCGTACAAACTCTTATGTTATCGGTTCACATAGGTCAACAACTGAGCATCACTTTAACTTCACAAGGGTAATTTTTAGTATTCAGATAAGGTTTCCAGGAATATAATGAAGTACCTACGTTTATTATAGCGTCAATGTTTCATATTTTGAACAAATAAAGACCATAAACCGTTTCACATCAAACAATCATGCTGTTAGAGACAAAGCTATATCAGATTTTATCAGGTGACTATGAGTTATAGGGAGACCTACAATCACAATAATGTAATGTGGCCCATGTTGGCGCTCTCTTCGCGACATTGTGTGGCCACAATCAAACACTTTACCATAGGGTTATTAACAAGTCAGTAAGCGGGCATTACCGACCTACAATACACCCCACGCGGCGATCCGGTGCTTCTTCTGGACTCCAAGTAACTGGATATTTGATATAACTTAGTAAGATCCTGTTTTACTCGATAAAATCTGGTCTGCTAGATTGATTCCTCTGTCTTAACGGATGGATTGCAATGTTGCAACAAAGACCGCAGGTGAAAGTGCTGTTTGTTCTGCCGGTGTCTCATTGGAACAAACGTCTTTTATCCATTTGAGGCCGATGAGAGACAAGCCAAACCTACGCATAGCCTCATATAGTAAAATATTAAGTTCATAGAAAGATGACAGGCGTCCTGTGTGTGGAATTAATATAATACCACCACTGAAAGGTCATAATAAATATCCACTATCTTATATCTAATTTTGCTAATAAAATTTGACAGTTCTGAATTAAATTATTCTATTTGTAATTTGATATTCTCGTCATTATCAACAATCAGCAATAATTTACAATTCAAATCCACACCGGTCAACAGTAGACCTCGCTTCCAAAAATATATAGCTAATTTTCTCTTATTTTAAATCAAAACCAAAATTTCCTCTGAAATCATAAAATTTGTAAGTATATAATGAAATACCTACCTACTTAGTACTTAATTATAAATCGTAAATATTTTATTTCAAAAAGGTTATTACAAAAATATATTTTGTACAAAGAAACATCACATCTTAATGAAATCTCTTTTTTCAAATATTCATATTATTGATTATTCCGATTTGACAGGTGGTTGTAAAATCCACACTCACGCGATCTCTGGCGGGATAAAAAGGTAGTATTTAACATGGCTACCATCTTGAACCGGGAAAGTAACATACAAACAGATAAAATGCCAAACAGTCTTCTTAAAGTCAATAATTACCATGTTTCAAAATGCAAAAATTATAAAGATTTATTATTATTTTGGTTACTGATCCCATTTTGGTATCCCCTTACTTGGGTCCTGGGACCTCTTTCCCGAATCGCGGGATCCCATTTAATAATTCAACCTTTCTTTATGTTGTTAGTAGGCAGATAAAGAAATAAAATTAATCGTCTGATTCTTACCGGAATTTCTGAGAACGGGTTTTGTTGGAGGTTCGACTAATTATAATTGGTCATGTTATCTCTACGCCTATAATGTTTTTAATATTAATAATATTTTCTTTCTCGGGTGACAAATCTTTAATCTTTTTCTTGGGAATTCTATCCGTTATTACCAAATTTGGCTTCCAATCGTCTTTGAAATGAAACTAGTCTTGAATGCCATAATTAAAATCTTATGTATCGTCAGATATTCCCTTTACTTTATTTTTGTTTTATTTTAACACAACAGGTATAAGGTTAACGTACAAAATTACAAATAAATAAAGAAGAATAGATAAATACCAATCGTTCAATAAAGAGTAAACATAAAGTCAAATTAAAACAAGAGATTCGAGAAATTTTCTGGAGAAAGTTATGGGGACTAAATATTGAGAGAATACTAGGTTTGTTTTTTGGAAAGGAATATGGAGTTTTGGGGTTTCTTTTTTATGTGAATACCGCACAAGAGTCTCAACTTCTCCTAACTGTCTGGAGCCAGTGAGACTATGGCATCCCCAATTGGGGTATGTTGTGAGGCTGAAGGTAGTGGGGAGGGAAGTGTGATAAGAAAGAGAAAGGTGGGAGAGTACCTGATTTTTCAGATCTGATCATGCAATTTTGAATGGTGGTCCAGGGCGATACTGAGAGTATATTCCACTCTTGAACGTGCCGCTAGTATACTATATATTATTTTTAATGAACAAATTGTGAAATATCAATAAAATTAATCAATTAGAATTTACTTGCTCCCGCCGGGATTTGAACCCGCGATCTTAGAACTTAAATATTAACCTTGAAATTAGGTAATTGTTAACATTTTGTGAACTAACCGGTCTTTAATGTTTCTAGTTGGAAATATTCTAGGCGCGTCTTATAGTCGATAAGCAGCGTGGACAATCCTGTGCTGCAGAATAATGCCCTTGTTAGTTTCTTTTGAACTGATTCGATCGACTTTATTCTATAGGCATCGGATCTGTATTTTACCATGTAGGTTTAACATATATACTCGTATGTCGTATCCTCTAGATTGTCGTTAGGTAATCTTCTATTTGTCACTCCCATGTGTGGGAAAGATACTGGATTGGAAGATTTCTTGTTCTTTGGCCATTCTACTAAGAACTTAGTTGGTTATATCAGTAATCTTTTATATTTAGTTTATTTTAATTTCACCATCAATTCTTTATTACTTGTCAGTGAATTGAAGGTACGATTGGTTATTATCTAATATTTATCTATCAAGATCAAATCTCGTTCGCAGCGCTAAACTCTTTTGTGTTATTTTCTAATGGTATAATTTAACAATAAACATTATTTTAATATTGAACGGGGGTTATTCCTGAGGATATCCTACATCAAAATTACATTTTTATTCAAACAATGATACTATCTTCAATGTTAAGCAATATGATAAGTATTGGGTTTCTCTATGGAATAAATTCCACGAACAAGTATTGGTTAATTCTACTCGTGTGGTCTGGAGCCGAAAGTTGCCGCAAGGCTAAATAATTATTAGTGAACAGAAGGAAGAACGGACTGTTAAATTATTCTGTGCCTTACCGTAATATCCCATAAATAGATAATCTTGCTTATATTGTATGACGCCGTGATATTGTAGACTTTCGTTGAAAAGTGGCATGAGTGCCGACTAATCGTCTGCTGATTTTAAGTGTAATTAAGTAAATAAAAAAATCTTCACAAATGTATCAAAACTATACAATTCGGACTCATCTTTGGTGCCCACTGAAGAAGTTGCAATAAGATATTATGTATAATTTGAACGTAATTTGATTCTAACTTCGAATGTATTTAATAATTGATTGACTTCTGTTGTCACTGTATTATGCAGTAAATGTTGTAAAAAATATATATCATATAAAAGCTCATCGGGGCGTTGATAATCAATAAATAAATAAATAATTTTTGATCCATCCACCATCATCATTTGGACAGCCTTGTATAGTTCATCAGGGCAGATGAAAAAATGAGTAAATTAATAGTTTTTAGAAAATAAATTGGGTAAGTACACATTTGCGTCCTTGCGGGAAAACCCGTGATTTATATCAAAATAACATATTATCTTAAAATTCTAACTGAGCCGAGAAAATAAACTCAAACGTACATTGTATCGAAGTGTAAAAAGTTACTAAAACGATGTTATAATTATTTTTGCATCTGCCATCGGACCTGTTCAAACCCATCTGTTGACAGACCCGCGAACCTGTGGTTTGTATTTTAAATGATTCGCCAAAACAAAAGGAAATAAAGTGGCCCGTTTCGAACAGCTTGCCTGTCAGTCAATCGTCAGGACACAGATGTTTTGTTCCTTTGCAAACAAGTCAGTAAACTTTGTTGGTAGGTTCCACTCTGTTGTGTTTTACTCTGTTTTGTGTTGTTATCTTTTTTTACCTGGAAAGAATAACCTGTGTCGTGGGTCAGATTTGCAAGATTAATAATTTTCTTTTTACTTTTGTCTTATTTCTCTTCTGTTGCTCTCACTTATCGGAGGTTTGCTATCATCAGAATAATATTTACCCTGCAGACTGCAACTATAAGCTACTTAGCGGAACTGCAGTCGTATCAATCAGTTAACAAAAATTTCAAAGCCACGAGGTGCGGCATCTTTCTTCAATATGCCTCTCATCAATCTTCTATCTAATCTTGTATTTGCCTTTCTTCATGAAGTGACCAATATTTGTAAGTTTCTTTCACGATGTCTCGTCGTGATCGGGCAAATTTAGTCGTTAAGCTCACACAATAACACTGTAACATAAATCAATATATTCAAAGCAAACCCAAAAATCGGTGTACGTTCTATAAAAGGGACTTTCTACAAAACTAAAATAATACCAAACTACCCACACAAATTAGTTTGGTATTATTTTAACAAACAGTAATAAGTAGTATTATTTGCACATTTACAAATGTTGCGGGCTATGAACTGTCAAAGAATAAATATATACGATAGATTAACATTTGCCCGAAATATATCATTTCTCTATTCTGTTTGTTCGAGAGTCTTCCTCAATAATTTAACAAATTCCTTTCTGACCAGATGGTATCTAAGGAGAAAAGGTTGAGTGAGTCTAGGTTAGTCGGGTTAGACTAATTAAACCCGACAGACATGACGAAAGTCAGACCTTTTTGCCCTCGAAGGTAGATCAGGTCCTTATAATTAGCCTTGAAGGGATGTCTTAGTTTTATTAACTGCATTATCATTATTAAAAAAAAGTTATTATTAGGTTAATGAAAATTAATGTATTTTTATTTTTTGGTTCCAAACATAAATCGAGACTTTTCTTTCTGATGAACATTTATGTGTTTAGTTAGTAACTTCCTTTTTGCGGGTATGTATAATGTATATGCACCACTTAATTTGAGATTAAAGTTAAGTAGTATGGAACACAACTGGACCTTTTTGGTGCAGTGAAAATATTTATATTTCTGTTAATACTGTCCCCAAGAAGTCACGATTGTGTCCGAAGCTATTCCGCTTTAAACCCAAATAAAAAAGTTAATTTTTTTAACTAATCGAATTACCTTGAGTAAATATGTTTCTGCCGATAATTTCAGATTTTGAAATATTTCTCGAACATTGGCTATTATATTTTGCTTATCGTGGGATAATTTTTAACGTTATATATTTACACCTGCAAATATCTTAGGCAGCGTTATTGAGTAGTTAAAACGGTTTATTTATGGAGGGTTGTTTTGATGTGAGCATTTTCGGTTGTTAGATTTGCGAGCTTTGATCAGCCTCGGGCAGCTACCGGAATCTCGGGGTCGCTATAAAAAGAAATAAAACTTTTTCCGTGCGCGATCATAAATAAGGAGAAACGCGCAGTTCGACAGGAAAAGAAGCCAAAAGGAGCGAAGACGAGAGAAAACTACGGACCATGCGACGTAACGGACCAAGACAATAGACGCTCTGGGCCCAGTTTTGGGCTCAAATAAGATGATAGAACTTTGCAGGATATACCAGAACAATGAACTTCTTCAGCATTTAAAGTAAATTTCATTGCATCTAGAGGTTTTCTTCGTGAGTTTAATTTTTGCCTTCTTTATTATCTTCAATTGACGTAATAAACCAGGCTCTGCACGGAGAAAAATGAGTATTTCTAATTTATTAAGAATCTCTTCAAATTATTGGTAATACGGTTTAAAACGAGATTGCAGACGGTTTCCTGGTAAACTTTTAGTAAATTCATAATTTGTATATTTGTTACTTATGCACCCGCATTTGCCTTTATAATATAAAGACGAGATGCGAAAATATTAGGATTTTTATGAACAACATCTTACTAAAAGTTTATCAGGATACCATTAATTCATTCGTTAAGGGCCTGCAATCATGTTTTTAACCGTATTACCAATAATTAGAAGAGGTTTAATAAATTAGCAATACTCATTTTTCTCCGTGAGGTCTTGCTCTGAATAAAGAGCCGCGGACACTTATATTCTAAATGCCTGTGATGCTTGATTAGTCCAATTCATCGATAATCTTTCTCTGCTTCTCCGTGTTTCTGTGTTCTTCCCCAGCCATCGGGTCTTCTCTTCCTGCTCCAACCTTCTTCCAAGCAGACAGTTCACTTCTCCTTGGGCTGTCTCTGGATCACTTTCACTTGGGCACCATTTGGTTATGGCTTTTGTTTTCCTGATCTTTCTCTCCGGTAACTTACCCCTATGGCTATTTAAAGGAACGTTCAAAGATATTTTACATTTTATAGTTAACCAGATGCTATGTTATTTTCTAGATTGTGTCAATACTATATTTAAAGTCTTCGGGGATTGGTTTGACGTACTGTTTAATGTATTTGACGATTCTTTCATCCATATTTGTTTGTATGCTTGTTTGTTACCCTTTGTCTTGGATTTTTTCCCATCGCGCAGGTGGACGACCAGGAGCGCAGGAGAGGCACGAGGAGGATGGATGAAGGACAGCGAGGAATGGTCGCGGCTTTGTGTGGAAATTTTAACGACCGCGCCGGCAGCCGCGCCTGGCCGGCCCAGAGGGAAAAAGGGAGATGTCACCGCAGTCTTCGCATAACTTTCACAGTTCTGACATGACCAGTCATCTCAAGAATATATTTATGAATACACTCACTAGTTCTAGATACTTTCAAACGAAATCAAAATTGACTCTTAAATAGTTTAGTTACGATTACCCTGCTTAGGATGGCGTGTTTCAACTCTCACAACATTTGATGACCATTAAATCGACGAAAAGTCCTATTTCGATTTTTCATCTTTGAACTAGCAATAAGTCGTGACTCATTTTATTAAGAGTGGGAGCCACGAGTTGACTCAGAGTGTACGAGTATGAGCAATGAGAATACTGCGCTCGCCCGATACGGCTCCCCCACTACGGCTCCTCCGATAAGGCTCCCCCGATACGGCTCCGAGCTCCCAGCGAAAGCGTACGAATGACCGTACGACTTCTGGTACCGGTACTCAGCCTCGTACCACAATAAAAATAAGATGCTAGGTAGTTAGTGATGTAGGTACATGTGACCAAGTCCAGATGTCTGACTCTCAGACGCAGTTCACGTCGCTGAGTACTTACGTAAAAACAATGGATAATTTTAATGGCGCTATTTTTCTAAAATATCTCGCTAATTTCCCTATTAATCGCCGATTCTCGGTCCAGGTTTTGATCAAATTGTGATCAGTCAAGCATAACATGTTGTTAATATAACTTAAGGTGAAAATGTTTGACTCGTTGTGTTTCAAAATATACGAATATTAAATCGAATATTTAAAATTTCCGCAACGAATATCAGGAGAAGCTAGGAAAACTATTTGTGAAGATATTGCGAAGGTTCGTATTTGCTACATTCCAGCAAGCCGTCATTAACGCGTTAAGTGGAAACGTGGTAATTTGCACTGCCCGGTTTTGATATGCGTCAGTTGGAGTAACGGACGGGTTAGCGGGAACTAATGGAAGGAAGGGATTTACCCTTGGGCCAGTTCTGCACTCCTGGTGGAGGGAGATGAGAACACGAGCTGGGAAAAGTATACTAAATACACAACATGTTCATAGTCAGATGAGGCTGATACATAAGGATACATCTTTATCAGATCATCCATCATCTTCACTTCAGATTAAAATGATTAAATGTAATCCGAATGTACTAAATAAAATTACTTTTCTATATTTTACAGAAATATGTTCTGCGGCTGTAGTATGTGTAGGTATATACCTATCTGAAAAAGTCGGCCGTAGTCATCACCATGACTTGTTCAAGATACCACCCCGCAGAACAGATGTTCTAGCACAGCATACCATGAAAATGGGAATGGTGCTAGTTAATGAAATTTCTAAAACAGTTCTTTCGAGCATTTAATTGGTGTTTAAATAACCTTTTAAACATTTGTATATTTACCTATATTAGAATTAAAATTAGAAATCTTACACTGCATATTCATGATTTACCCCACACAGGAGGCCCCGAGGAAAATAATTTCCCTCGGGGCCTGTCAAATCCTGGGAAATCTTTTACGATCTATATCTTTATCAGTGTTATAATATTTTTTTAACATATAACGTATTTTGCATTCCTTAAAGTTTTTGTCATTCGCTCTCCTGAATGATTTCCATGGCAATTGAAATTGACTCCACCAGTAGATAATATTCGCTGACGAAACTAACCAAAGCACCAGACCGTATACCGTACAAATATTTATTTATTTAACGCCCAGAGGGCTTTTACATGTGGGTGGTACAATTTTAATGACAGTTTTGAAACATAAGAAAGAAATAATAAAAATAAAATTACATTAAAAAATAATATATGCAAGAAACAAAATTAAAAATAGCAAGAACATAAATTAAAAAAATACAGCGATTTGACTGGTTTACAAAAATATAACTTCCATTTAGGAATACTATTGAAATAAGTCTTTTACGTAATCCACAAAATTCGCAAAGTTAATATTAAATATATCGACATTACCTAAGTATTGGTTTCCCATAGTGTGAATCCGTTGTGTTGGGGAGTTCGCAATGTAATTGCGCTTATGTGTGTTGCAGTGGAATAGTGTATCTTGTCGTGTTGTTATTGTAGGTATTCGTAAGTTTATGAGTTGCAGAAGTTCGCAACAGTCGAATTTAGAGTTTAGAATCTTGAATAAAAAAGTTAATTCGTTTATTTTACGCCTGTCTTCCAATGTGTGTATTTTTAGAGTGTTTAATAAGAAATGATATTGTAAGTCTTCTAGTGGGATATTTAATTTAAAACTTATAAAATGCAGAATTTTTTTTTGTATTCGCTCAATGTTATTAATGTGAATTTTGTAAGAGGGAGACCAAACTACTGAGTTGTATTCAATTATGCTTCTAACTAGAGCTATGTATAACAATTTAATGGCTTGTATGGAGTTAAAGTTTTTAGTTGTTCTTAATACGAAGCCTAGTGTTTTCATGCCTTTGTTTACAATTTGGTGGATATGATTAGCGAAACTTAGTTTTTCATCCAAAATAATTCCGAGATCTCTCATTTCCGTGACTCTTTCTAAAGCTGTATTGCTAATGGAATATTCAAATAAAACAGTATTTTTATTTCTGCAGAAAGTCAGGGTTTTGCATTTGTCTACATTTAAAAACAGATTATTTTGTACGCACCAATCTTTAAACTTATTAATATTTGATTGTAGTATTTGGCAATGATTAAATATGCTGAATGTTCATTTTTTGACTGACGAGAACCACCCCTACGATTGCGAGACATGAAGCATTATAATAACACGGTATCAGACCGCAAAACATCGTTTTTTACATCTGCATTCTTCGTTCCATTTATATCATAATAATAATAATAATAATAATAATAATTGGATAATTTGTAGAGCGCCGTTTTTGTGAAAAATCACCTCAAGGGCGCTGTACAATTTATTTCCTAGGATCTACATTTGTTATTTAGAAAAGATACCAAAACATACTTACCTGGCAAGTCACTTCCAACAAACACACTTATATTAAAAAGTTTATGCTTATAAAAGATAGAACTGCACGCAGAGGACACTACATCAAAAAACACTGGTCGTCGCATGATCTTAAGTCTGCTATAGTTTTTATTTTAATTTAAATGTATTTTAACTGTCTTAAAAGCCTACAAATTGTTACTTGTTATCATTTTTATTTATTTATTTTTAATTATTATTTTTATTTATTTTATTTTATTTTTAGTATTTTTTACATTTTGTTAATTTAAATTTAAATTGCCGTCAACTGTGAAAGTGGAGGTTTCTGAAATTATGGATACGACTGTCTGAAAAGGTGCGTTTTAAGTTTAGACCCAAATTCTGTCGAGTCTGCGATCATTCTCAAATCATGTGGCAGTCCATTCCAGGCTTTAGGTCCTGACACGGCAAAAGCACGCTCACCGAACTTAGTATCTGGTGTGCGCTTTGGTTCCTTCAACCTTCCGATAGCTGATGACGTTGCTGACCTAAGGGTTGACTGTCGGGAATTGGAATCTTCTGGAATACACAATTCTGATAAATAAGCCGGAGCCATTCCGTTAAGTGACTTAAATACCATCCAGCATACCTTGAACTGGATTCTTTCAGGACATTTGAGCCAGTGCAGATTTTTGAGATGCTCTGAAATGTGGGAGTATTTAGATACTCCGGTGATAAGCCTTGCCGCGGCGTTGAAAACGGATTGTAATTTGTTGATTTGACATTTAGGGAGACTTGCATATATTCCGTTGCAATAATCTAGACGTGAAACAACATAGGAATTGACTAGCAATTTAGTCGCCTCTGTTGGGAGGTTTCTCCGCACTGCTTTAATTTGCCTTAATTGAAAGAACCCCGTGCTTACAGTTCTGTTCACCTGAGTTTTAAGGGAAAAATTAGCGTCCAGATTGACACCCAGTAATTTGATGCACGTTTTTGGAGTGATGTCACTTCCGGAAATGGTTATTGGGGAGTTTTCAATGTTATGCTGACGTCTGCTTGTAGCAGTCCACAGAAACTCAGTCTTTGTGGGATTCAGTTTCAATCTATTTGAGGTCATCCAGCGAGTAATTGCTTCTATACACTCAGTTATACGAATTTTTAAACTGTTTATTTCTTCTGGTAAGCAGTAAAAATAAACTTGCTGGTCATCAGCGTAGCAGTGAGATAGAAGGCCGAATGATTCTATTATTTTAGCGACATCATTTGTGAAGAGGATGAAGAGTAGTGGGCCCAGAACGGACCCTTGGGGTACTCCAGAAGAAAGGGTTGCATAATTTGATTGGTTTTTTCCCACTTTTACGGCTTGTAAACGATTGGCCAGGTACGATGTCAGCCAGGTCTTAACATCACAGTTTAAACCAAATGATTCATCTAATCGTTTTATAAGAAAGTCATGGTCAATCGTGTCAAATGCAGCACTCATGTCCAAGACTGAAAGAAGTGCCAGTTTACCCGACTCAATGGCAGTAGTTATGTCCGACAAAACACGTAGTAACCCGGTTTCTGTGGAGTGGAACCGTCTGTATGCAGATTGGTATTTAGTTAATAATTCATTTGAATTTAAGTGACATATGACTTGTGAGGCAGCGATTTTTTCTAATATTTTTGATATAAAAGGCAGATTTGAAACGGGTCGGTAATTTGAAAGATCTTCAGCGTCCAGTTGTGGTTTTTTTAATAATGGAGTTACGATAGCTGATTTAAGGGATTTTGGAAAGTCACCCGTGCTAAGTGACTTATTGAAAAGATGAACTAAAAAGGGAGCAATTTCATTGCAACACTTTTTCAGTAGCCACGTTGGAATAGGGTCGAGCGAACACTGCTTGTTCGGTGAAGTAAGAATTAATTTCCTTACTTCTTCTAGGGATGTAGGTTTGAAGGCAGAAAGGTTTTCTCTATTGCATTTAGTAAAATACGGTGGTGGAGCGTAGGTTGTTAGGGCTCGTATTGACTCAATTTTGTCAAGGAAAAACTTGGAGAAGATTTCCGGAGCTATGTCGATTGTATTTGGTGCATGGACATCAGCAATGACTGTCTTAACCGAGTTCCAAAGACTACGTGGATTTTGGCGCTCTGAAGTGATCCTATTTGTCCAATATTCAGACCTTTTTGAACGGATTAAGATCATGTACTCTTTTTGAGCCTGTATCCAATCGTTCCGTGATGTAACCCCCGAGTGTCTGTAGGACCTCTCCAATTTACGCATCAATCTCTTCTGGCTCCGACATTCTTCGTCAAACCAGGCATCAGATTTTCGTAGACGCCGAGTTTTTGTAGAAATTGGCGCATATGTATTTAAAAGGGTTGAAAGGATGGTGTTATAATCTGCTGCTAGTTTGGTTGGCGACTCTGTTTCCCATGCGCTATGTGTACAGAGCGGAGAAGCTTTTAGTTCTGACAGGAAGTCGTCAAAGTTAAAACCGCGCCATGCTCTTGATGTGATAGTAACGTAAGGAATTTTCGGTGGGTTAAAATCGATTTCTGCGCGAATAAGTCGATGGTCTGATAGTCCTACATCCACACTATCCGCTACCAGAAACGGACCGCTTGACTTTGAGATAAAAATGTCCAAAGTTCCGCCAGCATCGTGAGTTGGGGAATTAACCCATTGACGGCATCCGAAGCAGTCTAATAAATCAGTGAATTTAAGAGTATTTGGTGATTCTAGACGCTCTAAGTGAATGTTAATGTCGCCTGTTATGAAAATATTATCGGAAAGTCCCACAACCCGCTCGAGAAAACACGAAAATTCATTAAAAAAGTCCAAAGTGATTTGTTTTGAACCAGGCCGGTATAGGGTACATAAAATGAATGATGCTCCTGCAGACGAAACTCGGCATCCCAAGTGCTCAAAGGTTCGGTATGCACCAATTGACACCCTTGTTAAACGCAAGCCCTGGCGACCTAAAATCACGATACCCCCGTGATTTACGCTAGCGATGTTGTCATCCCGAGAAATTGTTGCTTTAGGTCGGGCTTCTTCTAGCACGACATAACCTAAAGCTCGGAGTCTCTTTATTGAAAAAGAGTCACTATTTTCGTGCCAAGTCTCAGTTATGGCCAGGACATGAAGATTCTGTTCGTTGAAAACCTCCCCTACCTCCTCTATCTTGTTATCGTGAAATTCATTATTCCTAATTAAACCGGCCAACAGTTAATTGCCCCATATTCTTGAACCAGTATCTATTTAACCTGTACTATTTGTCTTGACTAATTGCCATTTGGATATAGTATTTATTTTAAATATACTAATAATTATTATTATTTCACTATTTAAAAAATCACTCAATATTATAACTGTAGAATTTTTCAAGCTAAAAGTATTTATCAAATGTTTACTTAAGTATCCATGCTTTAGAAAAACAAATAAATATTATAAATTTTGTAATATCATTATATTATTTTATTGACAAATTAGACTATCAGAAATTTACCTTTCGATTGAACACTTTAAAACTAGCTAGTTGAAAAATCTCGAAATCTTACTTAAATTGGCAAGATTAACTCTAAGAATATAAATAACCTTAACAAACTAAATACACAATTTTTAAATAATTTTCTGAAAAAAAAAATTTTTGTAGGTAGTTACTTTATCGCTTGTTTGAATTCTTGACAAAATCGAATACCTTATTACGGGCGTGTGCCTAGTGTGGTTGTCAAAAAGCATGTGAAAAACTTTGTACAAAAACTTATACAATAAAGAAAGAAAATCAGTTCCAATTTTGAAAATGACATTTAAATTTAAAACAAATTCAAATTCATTGAAATAGTGGTATAATCACAGATAGACCCACAACCGAAATTAATATTTATGATATTCTGGCTTGGATGGGTTTTCCAAAGATGTGTGAAGATATACATGTATTATTCGATATTATTCGACGGCCGGCGTGGTCTAGTGGTATACGCTTTTGACTACAGATCCGAAGGTCGCGGGTTCGAACCCGGCGTGCGCAAATAAACTTTATTTGATTAATTTGTGTTATTTCACAATTAATTAATTTAAATAATATATAGTATATTTGCGGCACGTTCCAGAGTGGAAGATACTCTCAGTATCGCCCTGGTGTAAGACCACCATTCAGAATTGAAACGTTGCTTGAAATGGCTTTAGCCGTGTTTGGTGACCAGATCTGAATAGCCAGGTACTTCCCCACCTTCCTCTTCCCCATCTCCCTCCCCTCCCCAATACCCTCAGCCTCACAACATACCCCAATTGGGGATGCCATAGTCTCACTGGCTCCAGACGGGAGCAGTTGGGACTCTTGTGCGGTATTACTGTAAAAAAAAAAAAAAAAAAAAAAAAAATACATTTTTTATAAGGAATCAGGGTATTTTTATTTTTATCTTATATAATAATTACCTACCGCAATGGCTCGGAACAAGTGGGTTTATGGATCTCCAATTTTAAAGTGGGGAAGAGACGAAAATTGGAAAAGTTGGTATTTCCTAGCTCCTATTTGTTTCAAAGTGGTTATCAAAGATGTGATAGTCAGAATTTCAGAAAAAAATTTGGTGCTAGATGAAACATGGTTCCATAACAGTACCTACCTTTCCATGCAAAACAACTTTTGCTTGTGTTTTTTTTAAATACATTGAATCATTAATCCGAAAGTTTTCGTAAATATCAATATTTTTTCTGTAACTCCCTTGATTGATTTTGTTATATTTACGAGTCTTCATTCCACACAGCTCCTTTTTCTTATGAATCCCCGAAAATATAAGCTTTCGGTCAAATATCTGTTTTAGATATCAGTTTCTTGTGATCCTAGTTAAATTTATCACATATTTATTCCGCTGGAGGCTCAAAAAAGCAAAGCCTTCAAAGTTCGCGGCTGACGATCGGCATTCCCAGCCAGGATGCTCCCCAGCATAAACAATTATTATCCTGGCTGTTTTTGCTGCCTTCTCCTACTGGTTTCTTGGACCGTGTAAGGAACGTGCTTTCGCAGCGAACTTCACGCGAAGCTCCGAGTTCCTCGCGTCTGCCTGGTAACCCCATAACACTCTTTGCAATATTTCAATCGGACTTCGGCATCGTAATTTTATTCAGTAATTTTGGCCACTCGTCTTTTGAAACCATTTGGAACTGTAGACGTAATCACTGGATTCGGAGGTGGTGCAAATGGAAGAATTATGTTGATGGTTTTGTGATACAAATTCGTGGGTTGTTTTCGAAATTTGCTTTTTGTCATACCAATAATGAGAAAATCACGTATCTTATGGGTTGTATTCATGCTTTCCACCAATAAGATACGTCCAAGAGAAAATATGCGATACTAACATTGATTAATATCAGACCAAAATCATGATGATTCTACGGGAGTCAAGCATTAGGTTGAGCATGAATTTGTAGCTTTGATCTTTTAATAAACCAAATACTCTCATTGTTTCCACCAGAACAAAATGATTTGTCGGGAAAGTCCAATTTGTACTTGATACCTATTACATTTATTTTAGCCAATTTATACAGATTTGAAAGATGAAGACTGTGAGATTATTCCCTGACTCAATAATTTTTACACCTTCTGCGCTATAAAAAGTTATTATCTCAAAGACAACAGTGCCAACAGACCAAATATGCCACAAGCTTATGAATCAACCCATTCCATCCCTGTTTTAACATAAGCTCTGAAATCAAGCTGCTAAAATGCATGCATGCTCCAATGGGTAGAAATACCTTCCACAAGATGGGGAATGGTTGGGACCTATAAGCCCGGTTTTTTCTCGATCAAATAATGTCTTTGGTCTCGAATCGGTCAGCAAAAATCCGCATCACTGACGCCTAATGTTTGGAATGGTGAGAATTATTTGTTTTTGGTGCATGTGCGAAATTGGACTTTATGAAGGTCAAAGCAATCTTCTTTCGCAGAAGATATTGTGTAACGAACAAGGCCGTAAGACAGTTACTTAAGTAAGTTTTTAGATTCTCACGGCCAAAAGCATTTTTGTTGTTTGTTTTTGGGGTGTTATGCCGTGTTGCGCTAACTCCTTCTTTAGCCGACGTTTCGGACAGCGTTGCAGTGTCCATCATCAGGGCAGATCCGGTAGATTCGGATACACATCTTCGGATCTACCGGATCTGCCCTGATGATGGACACTGCAACGCTGTCCGAAACGTCGGCTAAAGAAGGAGTTAGCGCAACACGGCATAACACCCCAAAAACAAACAACAAAAAAGTTACTTAAGTAGTATGTAAGTAAATAGAAAAAGACAGTAATATTCCTTAGATTTTTTATTAATGTGTATCTGAATGATTATCAATATTGCCAATTTTTGGTATTTGCTGTTTAACTATTGTGTGCTATTTTAATTGGGAAATTCAGTTGCTTTAAGCATTTTATTCTATCTCAACATATAAAGCTCTAAGATTCATCATGGCCTATGAGATATGAGGTATAAGATTCTTTTTTAATTGATGTTTCAGGTTCTGTTTAAAGGAGATCAATGAGTATTCATAGATCTAAAAGTTTCCCATATTATAGGATGGAGTATGCAACACAAAAACTGGCAGGTCGTTCCAAAATATAGCTTTTGAGCACAATAACTTTATAAAAACGACAAAGTTTTTATTCCTTTGCCCATTTTTGCACATCGACATCGACTTATAAATATCACTGGAGAATGTATAGACGCATGCAATTGTGATATATAAATAAGTAGATTTCTAAACTTTAAATAGGGCTTAGTAACAATTTGATCTGTCCCATCTCTGTCCCTACAAAATTTTTGGTCAGGTCCACTCGCAGGCAAGCCCTCATTAACCCTTATAATTTAGTACTTAATTTGATTCCAAATGTGGCCAGTTGACCAGAGACCAGTTGGGCAGTGGATCTGTCGAGAAGTCCCCATTCATTGATAATTAGAAGTCCCGCCAACAGGCCCGCGAATTCACCACGGAGCGGTATGGCCCTCTGAGCCGTGCGAGTATTTCATAATTACCCCAGGAGGAATATGATTAGTATTTGACAAGGTGTTGATGACGTGTTGATGCATACTTGCTAATTGATAATGAATGATTTCAATTTCCTAATTAAGACGCCAAGGTTTGGGGGTAAGGTTTTTTATGATTGTTTTTTCTTTCCTTCTTGCTTTTCTATGTTGCTCACATTAGTAAGAATTTATTTTGAAGCTCTATTCGCGTCGTTGTCTTCTTGTAATTTGTAAAATATTGGTAATATGGATTCCCCATTTTTTCTGGGCTTCCACATTCGATATTCATCGTTGAATATTTTAAAAATATGCGCCGTGAAGGTCATTTACGCATTTACAGATAGGTCAAAATATCAGAATGGTTTCAAGAAACTCCGTTATTCAAATAAGTACCAGGGAAAGTTACAGAATAATATTTTTTTATTCATCTGTTTTTTTCAAATTACAGATAAGGTCGAAATAACAGAATAGTTTCAAGAGACTCCGTTATTCAAATAAATACCAGGTATAGTTACAGAATAATAATTCTTTATTCATCTGTTTCTTTCAAATTACCCGGCAGATGTATTAGTCTTAATTTATCAATCCGGCTGGTAGCACTAGATTAAATACATGTTAAATATGTTTTTATACATAATGCATGATAATAATTTGGTTTCCGAGCGTTAGGAAGCCGCCGGGTTAGGCAGTTAGGCGGTTATGTGGTTAGGGAAAGACGTGGGACGGTGATCAATCGTCAGATGTTTCTGGTTAAGTCACGCGATGAATTCACGTTGCGATATTTACCCTTTATATTGATTCAATACGAGGTGTTCCGATCACGCTATATCTGCGGCACTGAAGTAGTCAAAGTCGAAATAGTTAATGCCAAATTCGTGGTGGATTATTTTTTTCACCGTGATCCTATGTAACGATGAATCGTCGGGGTATTTCGTATTTCAATTTTCAAAGCTTTATTAGTCCCAAGGTATTTTCTAATCCAATTGAAAACATCAGAAAAGTGTTACCAGTGGTGAATCGTGGCAATTATGCCTTACAATAATCCAAAGTCATGGCATTGAAGAATGAAGAATGATAGAATTAGGCAAAAATTAAATGTCAATCCATCATGAACCGGTTATTTCAACGATTTATTTACGATTGTGATTGTGTTTTGGTTTTAACTCATGTTTTAAGTAACCTTTTCAGTTTAGGAGTAAAAAGATTCCGGATTTTTCGACAACTGCTGTTGTAGCTTCTGTTGCAAGATTTTCGCTTTTGGTTGAATCGAAAAAGATGCTTGGAGTTTTTTTGACTTCCCGTGCGGAAATGGCATAATATCCAACGATATTTAATCCACTTAAAACTCTTCCGAACAGTTTCAGTCTAACAGGATTCGGTATTTGATAATTTTCCTGTATGCCTTTTTTTAAGAAAGGGACTCTTGTTTATTCCTTGAGTAATACCGTTAAAACATTTTAGCCTCGTATTAATGTACTATTGTATGTATTGGTTATGTTGTATAAATGAATTTTCTGTTTCATTTACAATATTACGATAATAATTCATTCGAAAGGAGGCTGTATATTATCAGAATTATTCCTTCGAGCGAAAGTGTGTACCCACATTCAAGAGCACGAGAACATAGAGAAGATTTAATGCGGATTGTAAAGACAAATATTCCTGAGGAACTCAGTAGAAATTGCAAGGATATAGATAATAATTATATTGGAGCAGTTACCTATTTTAACCAAAGTTTGGCAAATGAGCTGTTAGATTTATTTTTATTTACTGTCGAACCTACTCACACCTAACGTAGGATAATTCACTTTTATTTCCGTTGTTGTTTTTCTCAACTTAACGAATGCGTTTTGCTCTTTCAGTAAACATAGATTAAGATTGTTTTGGAAATGTATGGAACGTTTTTATCTCAATTTTTTAACAAATTGCTTCGAAAATGTCCATGGAAAAGGAGCCGCGTAAAACTTTTACCAAAATATCATTACTTATTTTTCCAATTGGAACTCATTTTCATTATGATTACTTTCATTTACCGACTTTAAATAAATCCTCACGTTTCTGCGACCCCGGCATGAAGGTATACCGCGTACGTACTGCAAATGAGATCATGAATTTTCCCCAGGGGAGGCGGCGCGGCATCAAAGAGCGCCTACACCGGGTCCCTCACTGCGAGATTTATTCAGACGCCTTCGCATAATGGACTGCATTACATCGCGCGAGTTTTAAATCCATCCTTGCTGGCCGAGCCTTCCAACAAAGCTCGAGACACCCAACAAAAAAAACAAACCATTTCCAAAACTGAATTAAATATTTCGTGCGATTGGTGTGTTCTTTTCTACAAAGTCTCTACGTTACTTCAATGGTTTTGGGTAACGTATCTTGGGATTATCTACCTCCTTCGTCTTCTGCGAACCTGGTTGTTTTTTTTTCACTTGTGCGTGCGGCGTTCGTCTTTTTTGTTCGAAATCGATAGTTCAATATAATGATTAACGCTTTTTGAATTTAAATCCCAGTGTGATATCAGAGTCGGTCGTGTCTCGAACTGTATTGGGATGATTATATGAAAACAAAAAATACGATTACCTCGGAATATTTAAGTAATAAGACACTTGGAAGCAACCGAATTGGTTTTTAGTTTAAATGAGGTACACGCTAATAAATCTGTTCAAGGGAATAAATAAGGCTTTTATATTTTCGGAAATGATAATATTGTATTACGCACTCCAACGATAAATTTAATCATTCATAACATATGAATTGGTATGAACCTGTTTATTTTTTCAATTTAAATTGTTTCAACATTTTCCAGTAGTTCCAGCGACAAAGCATGCCGATTTATTTATGTACATGTTATCATAATCCAGTTACATCTATCTACTAGATAGGTACTGGTTGAAAGCGTCTCCAAGCATTTTCCACGGATGTTGGTTTAAACATATTTTTATTAAGAGATTTGCCATTTTAAAAGAGGCCCGTAGTTTTATCCTTGTGGATTTCTGCCAGTCTTTTTTTTAAGTTACCACCATATCAACAAAACGCAAACCTATATTAGTATAAAGTTTATACAACGTTATATATGGATACCTTTATTGGCGATATTTGCGGTATTCAGTCATTTGCTACTGTTTAGTTTATTATAAACTCTGTATAGTTTATTTTGCTCTCTCTTTTTTCTAAGGATTCAAGGAATCAATTACGTAATTAAATTATAGGCAGAGAAGTAGATATTTTCTACATATTTGATAACTGTGTGTAAACCGCAAATTAACTACCAATTTGAATAAAAATTACTCAAAATAACAAAGTTCAACTTTAAGTATCTACTAAATATTGCTATGTGTCTTTGCTATACCGCGCAGTTACTGCTTGGATTATTATTGATTTGTAATGCCTGTGGTCATTCTCAGGTTAATCGCGTCTTTTGACTATGACACTAAACCCGATTTGGGACCGGAAACCCTCTCGAGAAATATGAAAGTGAGCAAGTGAGTCTTCTAGACTCTTGCACTCGTACCTCTTGGGTAGTCTTACCGAGCGATGAACAGAAGTATTTTATGCAGTTAATAATCCCCTTTTTCCTAAGACGCAGTCCCCGTAAAGAATCGATTAAACCGTTGTATTAGGTACCGTTAGGAGTGTGCAGTGATTCTCCACGACCAGCAATGCTAGTACTGGAGCAATAATAATGGTGATGTTTGGCGAAATCATTTCTCGATTGGATGGGCACTCTCCTTTTTCTAACCCCTAATTCATAAAGAGATGGATGACTGGATTGTTATTGTACTTATTACTGGATGGTTGGGGTATGTTACAGTCGGGTGCAATGACGATTTTGTTGATTTTAAACCGCAAAAAGATTTTCGTTGGTCTCTTACCAACCAAAAATTGTAGACAACTTTTAAACTTTGTTTTTCATTATTCCTTGTGATATTACGGACTTTATACAACATACATATTTATTATTGGTCACTTGAGGGTATTATAGAAGGTTTTAAATATGTCATTTGAAATAATGTAATTAATTTGAAATTACAGGTGCAAGTCATGCGTTTTGCAGTACCTACCTACCTACCTGCACACGTTTAAAAAAGTATATATGTTTTTATATAACCGTGATGAAGGTTCAGGGTGAACCGAAACCGGTTGGTTTTATATATTGAAAATATATACAATAAAGTGGTATTAAAAACAAAGTTATTTTATTCTAATTATTATTTTTTTTAATTACTCACATTTTTAACTAATTCATTATTATTGCAGCTTCATACAGTACCTACTAATGCTCAATTATTATATTATATAGGCAGATGACTAAATACGTAAATTTTTTTTCGCTCTTAAATTTACTGTTTTTTTGTAAGTATCTTCCTATCTAGGTACATCTTGTGTATATGTTTTTTTATTGCACTTAAAATTTATTATAGTTATTTCTTTAACCTTAGACTACAATAAAACTAATATGCATATAAAACCCAGCATCCTCCCCTTCACCCCATTTCCTTCCGCCTCGCTGCGCACCCTCGGCTACCATTAATTCTCAATAATTAGATTGTCACCCTTACAATTTTGGATTAACTCGTATTTTTGGGCAGGATCACGACGGGCAAAAACACTTGCCATGCGATGTTGAAGGTTAAGCAAAACTGGTGGAATAGGCTCTAGAGTGGAAAGCTATTTTACCGCTGGTAGACCATTCAAAATTCATGAAATTCCAATCTAGAAAGAGTAACTTTTCCATTTGCACCTAAGTACCTACAGTAAATCCGGCGCTGGAATCGACGATTAAACGACGACTTTAGTGTCGTTATCATTTGATGATAATAATCACTCTGGGCCACTAATGACTAACGACCTATCCACCTATTTAAGATCAGGTTTTTTTAATGACGAGATTGACCACTTTGTGACAATTAATAAAACGTTTAAAGGCCACACTGATTGCAACGGTACCTACCCGCCACGACCGGCTGTCAACAGGCGGCCATCACTCAGGCAAATAGCGGCAATCTTGCTAATGATTAAAAAAAACTTTTATTATCCTATTAATCGTAGGTAGACGTACCTACCTACCTTCTCATGCAGTTTTCACAATATTAAATTTAGTTTTTCTTTCGAAACTATCTATTCTTGCCGATGAGTAGTCGATAAAATAGATTCATGTATTTGCTTCATTTAGTCCAATTATGTCTGAATTTCAATTTATCTAATAAACAATAAACGGTGTTAATTTAAAGTGACCTTCCTAGGTAAGTATCGTCCTGTACTGTATGTTATCTGCCTGTATGTAGTACCTATAAATGAATATTATATAACGTTTAACGCATCATCACGTTCATTGCATTGTACAGTACGTATAGTTTTGTATTAGTGATCGACGAACCGATGGATGCAATCTCTTAGTGTGATGCAAATGTGCGAACTGTATCAACATTTCTTTAATAAACAATAAACGGTAATTTCAAGTGACCTTCCCAGGTAAGTATAGTCATGTACTGTATGTTATCTGCCTGTATGTAGTACCTATAAATTAAAAATATGTAACGTTTAATGCATCATCACGTTCATTGCATTGTACACTACGTATAGTTTTGTATAAGTGATCGGCGAACCGATGGATGCAATCTACATTTCTCTAATAAATAATAAACAATGATAATCTCAAGTAACCTCCCAGATAAGTATGGTCCTGTATCTATGTTAACTGCCTGTACAGAATATAAATAATAATCTATGTACATTCTAGTGCAGCATCACGTTCATTGGTCAAACGCATTGTACATATAGTTTTGTATTAGTGTTCGACGAATCGGTGGATGCAATCTGTTAGCCAAAGGTTAATGATATTTCGTCTAGTCTATAGTTAGTAATAAGTTAGATCATTGTAGAAATATATTTTATATTTGTACGCGCTATACAAATCATCCTAATTTCTAAATAGTATAAAATAAAGTCACTATCCGCGTCTGTCTGTTTGTGCACTTAGTTCTTCTAAACCACGCGCCTGATTTTGATAGGGTTTCCACTATCATTTAGAGAATGTAGGTCTTAGAGAATGTCTTCCGGAAGGTTTACATATATATTTAGGCCTCAGCACGGGCAAGCCACCCAGCGAGGCCTACATTACTGGAAAACATAAATTGTAACAAAATAATGTACCAAATAAAATAAAAATACAGAGATGTGCAAAATGGGTAAACAAAACCATTTGAAATGCAAAATGGAAATGGGTCAAAACTTTTCCATTTGAAAATGCAAAATGGTTTTTAGAAAAGCATTTCAAATGCAAAATGCAAAATACCTATTTTCAAAATGCATTGAAAATGCAAAATGGTTTCTCTGGTTTCTCAGGTCAAACAATTATAGAATTTTTAAACAATTTTGTCACTTAATAATGGACATCAATGTAGAACAAACATATTACATGATGGTAAATCCAAAAACACCATGACTACAGATTATGAAACCACAAAAAATTTGCGCGGGACTAATGTTGCCAACGTAAAAACATAGAAACTGCTATCTAACATTTAATATTACAGCGTCATGGTCTAATGTTCAGTATTTTTTGTAATGGTATCACTCAATTGCCAGGGCTCCTACCAGAGAGCAACTTGACAAATGTAAGTTATCTCTCATAGCGAGGTTGAGGACCGACTGATATTTGGGGCTTATGAAAAACAGATGAGTGGAGATAGTAGGAAGAATGTTGCAAAAAAGCATTTAAAATGGAAAATACATTGAGAAAAGCATTTAAAATGGATTTATTTGAAATAAAGCACATCTCTGCATATATAATACGTGCATATTATATTCATAGAAAGTAGAGAAAAGTCGATGTTTTATAATAAAGTCGTAAAAATATATTTTCGGTCACTACATTGCTAACGCTGTCTAAACCTTATGATAGATATACATCAAAATGGTGTACTACGGAATTGTATATCTTAAAAAGGCCTATAGAAAATCCATCGTGGTATATGTCTATATCTCCTAGGGATAACCTCCAGCAATGCCGGGTACACGTCAGCTAGTATTATTATATGTTGTTTCACCTAATAGTTTGTCTAGTTTATAGTTAGTAATAAAGTAAAGCACTAAAGAATTATATTATTTTATTATGAACTTATATGAATACAGTGCCCTTGAGGTGATTTTTCATAAAAACAGCGCTATACATACGAATCATCCAAGTATTATTACTATATAAAGTAGGTACTTACGATGCTGAGCAAACGCTTAGCTTACTAATAAATAAAACCTTTATAAGTTTGTAACAAAGTTAAGGCGATGCACTACGTCGTGTAATATTTTAAATTGAGCCGCTATCAATAACAACCCTTACGTAGATGGTGATAAGGTTTAAATTCCCGCTTAACACCATCGGCCTGTTTTGATTTATGCAAGAAAAAAACATGGCCAAAAAGTGCCTTTTATTTTATCTTGTGGATGTTCAGGCATAAATATTTAATTTTTTTCCGATCATTTTATAAATAACTTAATTTGCCACATTATAAAATAAAATCATAACCGAAAATGGGTTCGTAAGTAGGAGATTTTGAACTTTAAAGCAGTTTTCATAGGCCTTTACATAATTTTTTTCTGTGCTTATAAAAAGACTTATCTAAAAAATACTCGATTATTTCAAAGGCCAAGAAGTATTCTACTCTAGCAGTATTTAATTAAAGCGTCTGAATCATTCCTAGGCGAACAAATTTTCAAACCAAAAACACATGATTTTGCATTACTACGTATGGCATCGCCTTAAAGATTTGAGTTTATCAGGCGGTGTTAGTAATGATTGGAAAAGAAATTTAATAAAGACGCAAACGAAGTGAAATTATTACAAAGGTGTTATCGCTCTACAGCGGCGGAACCCGTCAAAAAATTGCTTAATTATTTATAATTTGTTGATATTCATTTTAAGTTACCTACCTTAAAAGTTTACGGGACTGCATTGGTTTCTTACGTCACTTTGATAAGATGGATGGCGACGGTGAAAAAGGTTCAGCGTAATTGTACGGGTGTGAACGTACGAGAGTTTTATTGTGTTGAACTCCGCCCTTTTGCATTAAGCCACGCCTCTTCACCGTACAGAGGCGGTACGTACAGGAATACATGTTATTTCAATTTATATTTAAGAACAATATTAAAATAAAAAATGATGTTTAAAAAGTGTAGGCATTTAGGATTATCTACTCTCCGTACCTCCCGCGCTGTTTTCGAAATGTAATAATCAATTTGAATCATTTAAATTATTATTTTTTAAGCTAATTTCATGTGAACCACTCACTCACTCTACGTCTTGGGATTTTATAATACATATAACTAGCGCAGACCCGTGAAAAATCAGGGAATATTTTAATTATAGGATTTGTGAAGCTGAAAGTATTAATGAAAATAAAAAAATGCTTTAGTATCATTGCCTTTCAAAAGAAGAAATTTCCCTTTCGAATCTTGAGAAATTATATGTAACCAATGACATTATAAAAATACAAGACACGTTATATTCACAATAAATATAATAACAACAAAATGAAGCACCGCTTTTGAAAAGGATAGCCATTCAAAGAATATTAATAATAAAGTATGTCCACTGAACCTAGTTCAGTGAAACCACACGAGTTGTCTAAGTAACTTAATTTCACTCTATTCGTTCATCTAAGCTTCAGTCAAACATTGAACAAAACAAATACGCATCTTGAATAAAGAATTATTACTTCATAAAATAATTTCGGTACCTACTTTATCGCTCGTCTGAGGTGATAAGTAGTTCCAATTTTGAAAATCAAAAGTTCATTGAATTTGAATAATGTTCCATTACGAAGGCATATTTCGCATTACCCACGACCGAATTAGTATGCTAAATAATTTGTCTACACGTGAAACTAACTTGACAAATATTTTCTAGACTTCGGTAATACAAGCTATTCTTTACATGTGATACCTTAATACCTTACTACCTTGATACATTGTGAAAAATCAATAGACTTGCAGTAATTCGACGGGTGTCAGGCGCCATGAGCTTTTTTGTAGGTACGCCATACTAAACTAAACTCCACAAAAGCACTTAGTTATATCAAATTCCCCAGAATAACAATTATAATAATAACGCATAACTTCAGTAAAATATTGGCAGTATTTACAGTACACTAACCGCTGGAGGCGCTAGTATAGCTTGTTGACATTCCTTCCAGACAATGGCTTTATATAATTGAATTTACTTGGTGGCAGTGTTTTACGTAATAATAATAATAAAATAAATTTATACAATAAAACATACGCGGATACTTTGACTAGCCAACTAGGAATGGATCATGTTTTAGGCCAGTCAAATTGACAAATTTAGTTCATATCGTAATTTCATATTACATTGTTTAATTATAGAACATATTATTTTATAGAAGGAAAAAAAGTGTTAAGATTGAATTCCTGTTAGAAGCTTTAGTTAAATTTACAATTTTATACTTATAAGAATAAGCGAATAGAAAAAATAATATCTTAAAATACAAAATAAGTATCGAATGCTTATGTTTAACAAATTGCTTTACATTTTAATCAATATTGATTAAAAAATGTATATCAATGCCCTACAAAGTATGTTCCACGTGTAAAGTTTACGGTTTTTTTTTTGTAATAATTTTTTACATCTGTTGAAAAGAATGTTGCTTTATTGGGGTACCCCGTACTAAGGTCACATTGTACAATGTACATGGTTATTTGTGTAAATTATAAAGTTTTTTTAGTATGTTAATTTTTTAAAGTGATTTTCGTAAGAGTGTCAAAATATAACAATAGGTAAATTATAAAGCAAAATAACAAAAGAGAAATATAACATTATTCAAGAAAAATATATAGAGTAAAAACACACAAAAGAAAAACGTAACATAACGTTAATCTTTTTTTAGGTTGCAACATTTTATCTATTCTTCCTTCCCGTGTCCATAATTCATATCTTCACACTTCTTTTGAAGTCGGTTATTTTATTAATGGTTTTTATTGTAAGAGGGAGGATATCAAATAGTTTTATAGAGAAATATTGCAAATTTCTTTGCCACAAAGTCGTTTTAGTTGTAGGTTGGTGAAATGTATGTTGTAATGAGGATTTTGTGAATTGAATCGAGTTTGTGTTATAAAAACAAACATAACAAATAACGTTAACTAGTTGAGGAACGTAGTATAAGTTCTTTAAATTATAGCAATCAATTATTAAATGTATGAGCAAAAGAGCAGTATGGTCGTATGTAGGTTACCTAATATATATATATATATATATTTTTCAATTTTCTTTTTATATAATTTACTAAAAAAAACTAAAAAAATATACGCATAAAATTCATTAAAATGTGTGAAAGAAAATCAATCCAAAGAACTCGCGCCGATAGGAGCCGCTATTGTAGCATACTGCCATCAGAATTTAAGGGAAATGTCAGATGTTGGAGTATAACCTCGATTCTAGGGTAGGTATTGGTTATATGTGAACTAATTTGTGTAATGTATATGTATTGTTGCTGTACCTACTTGTACAATTAAAAAATATGTATTCTTAAATATATTCTGTTCTATTGATTCTGAGTGTGAATGAAGTGAAAGCATTCGCCTCGCCGTTCCTCGCGTTGCCTCGTCTTCGGTTCGTCCCATATCGATATTTAAAAAGTCGCAATGGAGCGATTGTTGTGAAGGGTATAGAAGAGGTAAAGAGTGAAGTAAAACTAATGATAATTCAAGCAACAACTGCGCGATACGTAATTGAAGAGGTAGCACTTCCTCATGGGTAACACTCTGAGTCCCTTACATCGAGAAGTAATTTACTGAATTTTTCATCAAGGTAAGGAATCTATAGTGTATTGATTGTGTCACTGATTCGAATCCCGGTGTGCGCAAGTAAATTTTATTTGATTAATTTTTATTATTTCACAATTAACTCTGTTTAAAATACAAATAGTAGGTATATTTACGGCACTTTCCAGAATGGAATATACTCTCGGTATCGCCCTGGTGTAAGACCACCATTCAGAATTGAAACGTTGCTTGAAATGGCTTTGACCGTGTTTGGTGACCAGATTTGAATAGCCAGGTACTTCAACACCTTCCTCTTTCTCATCTCCTTCAATTCTCTACTACATTCAGACTCACAACACCCCAATTGCGGACGCCACTGGCTCCAGATGGTTGAGAGCAGTTTGGGACTCTTGTGCGGCTTCACATAAAAAAAGTATTTTTGAGCTGTCAGATCTGTTTACAAGCAATCCTTCATTACTATGTGGATAGGTACCTAGTACCTACCAAATATTCACGTGGATTTAGAATTATTTTATAATAGATTGTCCAAGAAAAGATATTGATAAATAAATATTATTTTTTAAAGTAACGTGTACAAAAAGCCGATCTCTTTAATTATCAACCACTCTTGGTGACTCAATCTTTTAGGTACCTATTTATCACATAAGATTATTATTACGTTGCTTTCTAACAGGCTTTAATTATGCAATGCGTGGGAAAGAAATTATCTTAATTGCAAATTAAACAGGTGTAACTGATAAAGGTGTGTGTTGTTAGCATCTTATATTATCTATAAATAAATAAACCTACTCCTGCTTTAGATAAATTTATTTAACACTTTATATTTTATAACATACGTTTTCTAGGATGTACTCTTATAAAGGTGGGCCTATTATTTGTCTAAAAATCTAATTAAATAAAAACATAACTACAGAAACGTACTAAATATGTTTTTAAATGTGTTAGAGTTAAATATGTACAAGAAAGGAAGTAATAACTACGTAACTAGGTACTTACAAAATAAAAATGATCGCATTTTTTTGCATTTTAGAAAAGATGAAAGAAAAATTAAAAATATTGTTCAAACAGTTCTGACGAAGTAAGAAGTTGGGTTAGGTTTTAAGTGAAACCTGATCGGCGCACACTGGTCCCGAGGCAGAAAAAATAAATTTTCTCAAAGTATACTAATTTCGATATGATTTGAGATTTCACGCCCGAAAGTATTCGTGATTTATTTTTGGGGTATTATGCTGTGTTGCTCTGCCTCCTACTTTAGTCAACGTTTCGGACAACATTTCAGTGTCCATCATCAGGGCAGATGTGTCAATACATCACCATTACACGACTTTCCTTTATGTTCTACTGAAAATAATAAATTATGGATCCGCATCCGCTCACAGTTCTATAAGGTTTTTTTTTAGTTATAATATTGAGGTTCGACATCTAAAAAAACTTTTTTTTGTTTTTTAATGTATTTCAATATTTGGTCAAGGTAGAAAAATTCACAGTTTAAACAAATATTTATTACTTTACTTTGTTAAAAAAAAATCAAAAACTTGATCTCTTCTTAAACCAAAATGAGATTTATTTGGTAATTAAGAAGCCGAATTATGTAATTATGATTTAAGTTTATTAACAATTTTCATTATACTTTCTTCCTAATAGTACTTGTTTTTAATAAATCCAAACGTAATTTTCAATTGTTGTTAAAATTTCCTTTTTGCATCAAAAGTTATAGGTTTATACGTCTTTGGTTGGAAAATCTGTCATATAATCTTGACAAACTTAATTTCCATAATTATTATTGCAATTTCTATTTTATTTCGTCTTTTCCTATGGTTGTAATATTATTCCCATTTATAGGATTGACCTACATTTCCTATTTTTTTTAACCAACTGTTTGCCTTTTGTCACAAAAAAATATTGGTTTTATTATCAATGAAGGCGGTTCGTGTTACCTTAAAAATTCAAGTTCTATTCAACAAAATCTATTATTTGCTTCGATATCATTTATTTGAATGGTTCGCTTATCCTCTTTCAATTACTTGATTGTCTTTTATTGGTTTTAATTAGTTGGTATGAATGCTTTTTATCTCATCCACATCTGAAGGCGTTACTGTACAAAAGACGTAGGTAGGTATTGATTTCATCGGGTATCGTTTATTGATCTCTTGCGGCATTAGCAGATGCGGTTTGTAATCTAAATGTTAAATAGGTACCTGCTTATTAGTTTAATATCTTTTTGATCAATGAATCGATAGGATTAACATAATATTAAGGTTAATGATCTATTTCAACACAATTAAGGAGAGAGTTTAATACCTACTCGTAATGAAGACAGAAACCTACACATTGACGAGTAGTTAGGCATAGACATACGAAAAACATATCATTTCTCACCTCTAAAACATCCGTATTTCGCGTCGTTTCTAGGACGCTTCTCTCAAGCTCTTCTTCCACAGGGAAATGAAAGTATCCGATACTCATGTTGTGTACTCACGTCGCATACACAATTTTAAGCACATTCCGTGGGTACACCAATCGTTATTGAAACATTAAAATTAGAATGCTTTCAAAACCTGACTCGCAACCAAATTTATATCCTGTCATTATTTACTGACTGTTTTTGTTCCGTAGCATTGATTTAAAATACATGCATTATTACAAAAAGTCTCACACAAGTGACCTCGTGTTTAAAGGCTTGACGCGACGCGACGTGACTGGGAACATCCTCACTGGTCGCAGGAGACTGGCGTCGCCGTCTAGCTTACAAAGTGTCGGCAATATGTGCCTTTGTACGAACCTCCGCGCAGATATATGGCGGTAGTCGCCAAGATACTTGAAACATCGAGTATCGGATACTTTTGCATTCCCGTGGAAGAAGAGCCTCATGCTTTACAATCAAGCCAAGAATTAATAAGGGATAGTAGGTAGGTATCTACAACTTATAATTTATACCTAATTGAAAACTTGATACTTTTGACCTCTGTGTCACAGCGTAAAATCCTCTATATTTGCTCGCTAGGTTACGATGGTGAGAGAACCATTTGGAATTGAATATTTTCTCGAAATGACAGCAATCATTTGTAGCAGGTTTAGTTACCGTACCTGAATAGCCAGGTATTTCTTCTCCTCTCCATCCTAATCACATATTTGTGTGTTACCGACAGTTTATTAGGAAACCTGTCAATTAATTATTTGAAGTCCTGCAATCCCGTTTTTAACAGGTGTACGAAAAATTTGGAATTTTTTAAAATAAATTAGCAATATTTTGTATCGTTAAGTTTTCACCGTGTTATAACATTTCTCCAATAGGGGATGCCGTAGTATATAGTTCCACTGGATCCGAGTAGAAAGGACGGGTTGGTTGGTAGAAGTTCACCTATAATTATTTGGATTCCTGTGCACTAAGTGTAAATAAAATAAAATAAAAATTATATGTTTATTAATTATTCCAATAATCCATAGATATTTTAAATTCAATCAATCTTTCTTTTCTATAGCATCATTTAATTCTACAACGAATTTATAGAGATTTCACTTAAACGGTATGAAAAAATATCAAATCATCTGATGCAGCACTCATCATTTGCGTAACACAAGGAGCTTTCAACTTTTCGTCGAAACGATTTATTAAAAAAATACTTTAAGTTCCATATTATATTATATAGGTAACAACATAACTCCGCTACCAGCTGCCGGTGATTGTTTCAGACGATATGATTGTCTGGGCCGTTGCGCCGCGTAAAATCTGCTTTAATGTTTTCATTATTCGCCTAACAATGCCTTTTATGCCTTTATGCTGTTATTTTCGGTGCCCACTACTGTAATTTCCGATTATATCCCTTCTTAAACCCTTTTCTTCTTTGTATTCGAGGCGTAAAGGGAACAAAGAGATCAGGACGTTTTTCGTTTCACCTACATTTGCGCCGTATTTTTTTCTTGTTTTTGCTAACACGAATGTCTACTCGTTTGTTCCAACAAATATTCGTTCAAATAAATAAATAAATCTACTTACGTAAAAAAATGGTGTCTGTGGCGGGCAGCATGGATTTGATTTCTGTATACAAATCTGCAGTTTTATTATGTATGTTAAAATACTTACCAGAGGAAGGTCTACATGAGATTTCAAAAAACCACCCCATCCCCTTTTCCCACCCCTTATATCATAATTTTGATGATTTTTCGTGTGATTAACTTTCAAAATAAGAGGAAAATTACCATCAACAAAAATTTCGAAATTTTTTTTTTCGGTAAACCCTGCTCGAAGCCCGGGCAACGCCGGAGACTAGAGCTAGTATTAATGTATTTAAAACCACTAGGCAAAGTCGATTAGCGCCTATATAAGAATTTTGCAAAATACTATTTGTGTAACTTTAATATACATCATAATCTTCACTCATTTATTTAAAAATAAAATTAATTAAACGGTTCGCATGAGAAAAAACTATTAAATTATTTGGACATCATACTATGATTTGTCGGCAGTCATAAAATATCAGGCTCAATATGTGGTTATATTAGATTAGGGGTTGAAATTGTATGCTGATTAATCTTGTTCTACTTGTTGACCATAAGTGCCTGCAAAAGCTAAACTTGCCGGTAGTCTCAACTGACTAAATTTTCCGGCAGAAAACATTTTCGATCTGAAGAAAATCTTAATATAATGCTTACTATTTAAAATATAAAGCGGTTTTAGACCAGTCAGTGGCCGAATGGTCTATATCGTTAGGTTCCCATAAAGGCATCCCGGGTTCCATTCTTTACTCAATCATTGCGCGAAAAACATTTTTCGTTTATAAAATCATTCTATTACAGTATAGGCACCTACCTAGTGGAGGGAATAACAATATTTCAAGTTATTCCTAACCCTGAAAGGTTTGTCTTTCTAAAATTAAAAATAAATGGTTTTGAAAAGAGATTTAGATAATCATTTTAGCATTCTTCGTTGATAGTATGTAGAAAGGATGGAACGCATTCCTTGCTTCACTCGCATTCAAGATATACATATTTCTACTACCTTCTATTCTATTATTGACACATGACCCGACTTTTATATTATGAATTTGGCTGTGTCATGTCTTATTTACATCGGCTTCAGCTTTTCGAATCTTCATTAGCACGTTAACATTCATTGATTTTAGCACGCATATGTCTACTTTCGTCTTTTTAGTAAGTTTAGCATTCATATTTTTAAATATTTGTTTGTTTTTTAAATGAACGACGCATCAAGGTCGTCCTTTGTCTAACTTAACGCTCCTTTGCGCTTCGGTAGAGGAGCGGTGAAGTAACCGACCGAGGTCCTGCTGTCTGACTTGTCAATTTCGCTCTGTTAAGTTCCCGCTTAGGACTAAAAGGAACACGTACGTAACACGTAGCAATAATAACCTGCCTTTAAAAGATTTATCTATTGAAAAGAATATGCTTAATCTTATTATTATCTAATAATATTTTGTGCGGATGCGATTTTTTTTGTTTTACGTCGTGGAATGCACATTATATATGATATCTAATTTTCGAAATTGGACTGTAACTTAGCGACCACTCCGATCCGCAAAACAATTGAGCAGATGTCACTTGACGTCGCAGTCGCCATCGTGACAGTTAATCTTTTCGCGGAGGTAAAGTAATCCATGAAATAAATGGTGGGCATGCGGCTTTACTAAAATTACGCTTGGCCTCGTTGGTGAAACTCAGTTTGTGCATATTTCGTATTTAACATATAGATGGCTCAGTTTTATTGGTAGAAATTTCCGTCCAATAATCTTCAAAAATGTATTGATATATCTTCAATATGTCGCGTTAAGTAGATATTCTACCGGCTGCGCCAATGTGATAATCGGATCTTATTAAAAGAGAACTGTTACAAAGAGAGTCGAACTAATCATTCGTTTACTTTTTTATACACCACTGCAAGCATTCTTTCTCGCTTGCACGAGTCTCTCTACCTTACACACTACATGTTCTAATGTGTAGGATATTTTAGTACATAATTTATATAGATTACAAATTGTTTTTTATTTGTATTTCACCATAACCCTTTCCTTTTCGTAATGACAGGGTAACAGAATCAGCACTACAACTGGCCATTGTGCTCATTGTATCCCAATACAAACGATACAAAAGTATCTAACAATAACGAGCGCCATATCAGATCATAACAAATACATCTGTCAAATCAACAATCCGGTCTCTACTGCTGTTGAATTGGATTGTATAACTGTTGAGGTTCGTCATAACGATGAAACTATTTATCCATGATAAGTCTAGATGGCTTCAATTTTTTAAATTGGTCGTAGTCGAGATTGTTGATTTAGAATTGACTAAGCATGGTCACGATTTAAAAGCGGTTATCTAAAATAACCTTACATGTAGGTAGTTATTGATGGTGTTGTTTTTTGACACAGAACATAGAAGAACACGAGAAATTCGATGTGAGCGTATTTTGTGATTCAAACGTCTTGCAAATCGGCCTTAAAAACGGTGTTACATCATCATTATTAAATTCAAATGGGATAGCGATAGGGATACGATATCAGTCAAGTGTAAGATAGACCGAACGCGTGCTAAATGGTCTAAAACAAAAGGTTTAGATCAGTGATGACATTGGTTTCCATTGAAATATACATGGAAGGCATTTCTGATGTGTATTACCTATTCAGTGTTTGAACGAGATTTTTTCTAACAATTTTGATAACCCATTTTTCTTGAAATTATAATAGTGACACATTTTCATTGCGCTTTATGCAAAAATAACATCGGTTCCATTTACGTTATTGTTTTGTTTTTAATTTCTGATTATTGCTATGAAATGTGTGTTTCAATTTGTCGAACTGATATTCTAATATGTGGGAGCTTTAAGATTTTCTCTCTCACCAGTGATAGATCAGGGAAATTTCGATCACTTTTAACACAATTCAACACAAAAGACTTCTGTTCACCCTTTCCAAAATAAAACTGATAAGATTTTTAGTAAAAAAATGCTTAGAACAGTGTATTTTTAAAGCATTTTAATCATAATCTCTACTGGTGTGCTAAAAATATTTTCATTTGATTAAAAGAATCGAACTTTGTTTAGAACATATTGCATTGTTTCTGCAGCTACAAGACCCTCTAAAATTCTTCCTCCAGCTACTTGCTAATCACATCTTAGTCCTTTCAACGGTCGCTAAGACCACTGTGTCTTTACCGCCCATCAAAGCCCTTTGTGCCTTTGTGCCCAGCCTTATTTCTTTACACTCCTTACACTCCTGCGCCCCGTGTCCCTTAGCCATAGATAGGTCCCTAGTCCCTGTGAAAACAACCTGCGGCGAGTGCCCCTGAGACGCGATCCCGAGGCTCGATAAGGCATTCCTTATCCGTTGAGCCGTTCTGTCCTGCGATATCCTTTTTTGTTTGTGTTTTGGACGGATTAAGCATTTTGTACAAAAAGATACCTTTTGTCTTTTTTTGGCTTGGTAGGTAGGCAACTACTTAAATAACTAACGCAAATTCTGAATTTAATTAATTTACACGTTTTTTATTAATAATATCTGTCGTAAATATATCGCCCATCAAATGATCAGGTTTTTTCATCGGTTTTCTAATGTGTTTTTTGGAACCTTGGAAGAATTAAGGTTTGAATCCTTATATACTTACCTACCATCGACAGTACAGGAATTAAACTTATTATTTTCTACTTTCCGGTGTAAAAATATGTACTTCTTAAATTCTAGAAACAATTTTCTCTGGAAAATTGAATAAATTAAAGACAGATTTCAACATTTTCATGAATATGTAGCCCCCTTTCGGTTTTAGATACCTCTTTCATAAATATGGCATAACAACCAATCCAGATTATTATGTACATGGAGAAAAATGAGTAGGTAATGCTAATTTATTAACAATCTCTTCAAATTATTCGTAATCCGTTTGAAAACGGGATGGCCGGCCCTTAAGGAATGACAAATGCAGGTGCATGAACACGTGTTCCGATATATTAGGAAGTTACTAAAAGTTTATTAGGAAACGGCCTGCGATCCCGTTTTAAACCGGATTACCAAGAATTTGAAGAGATTCTTAATAAATTAGCCGTACTAATTTTTCTCCGAGTGCAATGTACATATTATACATACTTTAAATAAATTAAAAATCACAAATCATATTATTAATTAACTTGGGTACAAGAGAAACCTGGTCGGCAGTTAAACAAGTGTATTTGTATAGTTACTGTTTTATAGGTATATTATAATTGTAGGATTTTTAAGTTGAAATTATTTTTAATGCATTATTTACCTCAGGATCATTCATTGCTTTTCATAAAAAAAATATTGTCAACATTCTTTGAAATATAATTATACGTTTTGTCGGCAAATTAACTGGTTGGACGATCAGAAATTTACTTTTCGAGTGAACACCGTTGGTAAACTTGAAAAATCACGATATCTGTCAAAAATGTAAGGAAAGAAATACATTTTTGAAATGTAGAACGCTTGTCTGAATTAGTTACAATTTTGAAGATGACACTTTAATTCATAGCAAATTTGAAATCATCGAACGTGAAAATTTTTACGCAGGAATAACATTTTACAGTCAGCCGAAATACTATTTCTGATTATTTCAATTTCCAATGTCACACCACACCAGTATTTGCTTTCAGTGCGCGACTTATTATTTTTCAACCAATTACCTTTTTAATAGTGTTTTTATTTTGTTGCAGGTAAGCGTCACATAAAATAATTCAACTTCCGCAACAGAATCCAGAAAGAAAGAGTAAGTACATATTTAAATCAAACGAATTTATTTTCCCGCTCCATTAAACTCCCAGGGGAGCAGAAAAACTCTCGGGTATTTCCATCCGTTCCCTTTGCATACAACTTCAAAGACCGCGCCTTCAGAATGTCCCATGTTTTGAATACTTACAGATACGTTTCCTGTACACATTTTCTCACATGCTCTCCTGATAATCGAATACACTAAACACGACTCAATATTTTCAGTTGGATTTTCGTTGAATACCCAAGGGAACTCTTTATGGCTGACATGAATAATTATTGTGTCTGCATCACATCCTCATTATTAATGTAACATCTGTTTATGTATCTATCGTGCCGAAATTCTTCTGAACACATGTATTGATAATTATGTATTAATTGAACTATCATTTTCACTTTTAAATTTATCTTGCCACGCAGGGAAATATGCGTAAGAATGTTTAAAGAATATTTTTTTGGGTATAACTTAATGAGTGAAACCTCATTGTAATATTTAATAATTGAAGACAATATTAGCGATTCTTAAACGAAAATTTGAAACAGAAAAATCAGAAAAAGATAAGTCACATCTAGGACATGAACCCAGGACCCTTGCCTTGCTGCGGCACCGCTCTACCAACTGAGCCAATAGGGACCCCATCTCCTTCGGTCATATTTAACTGTATCATACTTCGAATAAGAACCACAAACATTATCTTCATTTTCTCACCGCACATTTTTATTGGCTTGCAGATAAGTCAATAGATGTCGCACATTAAAATTAAAATAAGATAAATTTATCCAAGACACTGTTTAGATTGCATTTAGTTCGAGTTAGATACATAAAGATAACAGCCAATATATATATGCGGCAAGAAAATTAAGAATCTTTGTAGTTCTTATTCGAAGTATAGATACAGTTAAATATGACCGAAGGAGATAGGGTCACATTAGCTAAATTGTTAGAGCGGTGCCCTGGCAAGGCGAGGGTTCATGTCCTAGTTGTGACCGTATGTTTTTTTTTTTTTTTCTGTTTAAATTTTCGTTTAAGAATCACTAATATTGTCTTCAATAATTAAACATTTTTTTTATTGTATTTAAAATAATTCTAATCTTTTCTCTTGGTAAGACCAATGTATCTGTTAGAGATACCTCGGGAGTTGTCCTTACATAGCAAACAATAGTTTCGTTTAATTAACATCTACATCATGCTAAATATTGAAAACCTAATTAATGCTAACCTAGTAGTAGATTACCTTCGAGGCACTTTTCATAACCTCTCTTGTATTGTTGAAGAAGTCGCTCAAATCTGTTCTTCAATTCACCCATAGTGGGGTCGACCTCTTGTCTGAATATGTTCGATAAATGAATGATTAATTAGAAAGTTTCTTATCATTACATATACGTTTCAACAAGTGTAAATTTCTAACCCAGGTCTTTTATATGACCTCTCCTGTATTTTCGAAGAACTCAAAAAATCTGTACTTGAATTCACCCCTAGTGGGATCGACACCTCATTTCACCTTATAATTATTAAACAATAAATTATTAAATTGCTTTTTTAACCAAAAAACCTAAAATGTATGTACCTATTTTTTATGACATATCCAAATAAAATTAACAAACACATAAATTCTTTCTTTGGAAAAATGTAAAATGATCAAATTCGTTGATTATAGAATCAATCAACAACAACATTGATTATCCAGGACAACAGGATTGTTCCAGTCGAGTGCGTACACTTCAATTCATGTTAGAATCATCCCCAAAGCACTCAAGAAAATGGAGCAATGGTAGAAGTAACTAGATTGATTTAATGTATGGGGAACCTTTTGCCAGTTGTGGCACCCTGGTACTATTCTATTGCACACAGTGGGTCGTCCCTGTTGGGGTGGTAATCACATTTGGATTAATCTGGAGTAGTAATTACACAGAGGGGACGTGTCGTGTGCTCTGTCATCATTGTATAGGAACTTTATTTTTTGTAGATTTTTAGGCATTTTTAGAAAGAATTTGTTTTTTTTTGCTATTTTTTAAACCAAATCTAAATTCAGGTCCATCTCACGTCAGTCGATATGTTGTGTTGAACTACCGATAAAAGACATTTTTAGTTTAATAAGTTACGAGATTTGCGAAATTTGGATCATTTGCCTATTTATAAACAGCCCTTAAGTTATGATTTGAGATTTTCACGGCCAAAAACATTATAGTGATTTATTTTTGGGGTATTATGCCGCTTTGCGCTACCTCATTCGCTTTCGTTGCTTTCGATAAAGTTGCTCATAGATATTAGTTTTATTATGCCTTAAAAAACTAATAATTAGGTAAAAGGGAGAGGAAGAGGAATAAAGGAGATGATCCTGATGCATTCTATACTCATGCCTTGATTTATGGTCGTACGCGTTACTTCGGTTTGATATTTATAAAATTTATTGTTAAGAATGTACAATACAAGACTTTGGTTTTAAACTACCGCCAACTATTGCAAACAGAATTAGAGCAAAATATATCAAACTACAAACATATAAAAAATAAATTTGAATAGTAGGCACCTACTCTATGGCTAGAATAAGATAATTTTGTTTTTTAGCTCGATTAAAATATCGAAATAAAACATTTTTCTATCAAGCGAGTAATAAAATCCTTCGTAATTCATAGTTTAATCAATTCGAAGCAGCATGTTTCCTATTAATAAAGTGCAGAACGCGACTTTAATTGCCGCCCCGGTTGACGCAGCCAATAAATCTACTCCTAATTGAGTTTTGTGTAGTGCACTTCATTTTAAAGGGTTGAAATTCCCGAAGAGGTCTGAAACATCCCCATCCCCTACTCGCTGTTACTCCACCAGTTGGTTAAAATCCCACCCTCGTCCACTCCTCCCTATGTTGCAATAATCAAAAATGCTTGTGCCGATTATTTTGGTTTTTGATCATTTGAGGGTCGGATACAATGGATTTTGGGGGTTGTTGTGTAAGCATCGTATTGCTAAGTATGTTGTTATTTTTCAGCATTAAGTAGGTACTGGACTAGTGAGAAGTAGTGGTTCAAATATCACACTGCCGCTGAAAGCTGCGTGAAAAGGTTGTAGAGGAGGTATACGCGGGAATATTTTGATGAAATTTTACAAATTTCTCGCAAGTTTTAATTCATTTTTATTACTTTTTCGTTTGTTTTATTTAAGTTCTTTAACCCGGCAGGATTGCGAAGATGGTACAATATAAATCTGCCATATTACATGAGATATATACAACTATAAAAATACAAATATAATAGAAAACATAGGTATAAAATGTACCTACCTAATGATGACATAAAATTAAAACAAAAAATAAATAAGTATAATTTAAATTCAATTCAAATATGTATTTACTTTACACATAACATATATAGACGTATCGTATATATAAGACAGATCATTGTAGAAATATATTAAATATATGTACAGTATTTTACATAAAAACGGCGCTATACAAATCATCAAAATAATATTTATTATTTAATATTATGCGTATCATGAATAATCAATTTGGACGGATCGTGGACAGACGAAAAATACCCATTGACACGTCGCGCGTCGTGTAACGCTTGTAAACGTATCGTGTATATACGTATCGGATATATACTATAGCTAAATATATTAATTTATTAATCATTGACGCCCTGATTTTTACAGTTAACATGATTTTAGTGCATACAAAAAACAAAAACAAAAACAAAATTAACAGTATAGATTAGTACAACAAAAATAGTAAAAATTGACTTATTACGTGGAATAAAAAAGAACAAAACAGCTATCGAACTGCAGAAAGCACAAAAAATAATACCTACCTGTCGGATATAGACGTAGGTTTTGTGTATACGTTTTACTCCAATCAATGCGTTAGTATTATTTTCGAGAAAAGTTACCGCGCCCAATAGCGATTCATCTACGCTTTTTTATTATTTTTACATAATTTTTGATGAAATTACTGAAACTCGCCCACGCTTATTGCTTGTAATATGAAATCACATTTTAATACTTACATACACGATACTAAAATCTAATGTAGTGTTTATTTTTTTCAACTTTACCTATAGAATTCAAACCTGTGCGAGTTGTAGGAATATAATATGTACAATCATCATAATCTTAAATTAGATCTTTGCAATTTATGGTTCGATGATTATTTTTAATCCGTGTTTTCCCAACATCTCCTTATATTCTGTTCAATAGACGAGAGTTCCATGGCTAGATTTATCTTCTACTCGTCGGCTATCAATTGATCAACATCTCATTACGTGGGCTCAGGTTAATTTATTAATTTGTGTTAATCGTAAATAAATGGATGTAGGTATCTACCTATCCGCTAACATCTGCATGACACGTCTTTGAAAAAGACCGAAAACTTGATACACGTTCTTGAACTCATAAGAAAAATCACTTGTAGGTTATAAATAAATTTTAGTGCCCACTGCGATATTTTTCACATAGCTTTTACTGATTTGCAAAATTTTGTAGTTTTTTTACTCTTTTTAATGTCATAAAACTGAAATATTAAATATTCTCGAACATATAAACTAAATCAGCGTCACAACCGTCCGTCAGTTCAAATTAATTTCGGCTCGATACAATTAAAAAATATTGCGTCTTTTTAAATTTTTTGGAAGCATGGATATATTGAAGCGCTATAGTTTATGTGGAAATGACACTGCATATTTGTGAACTGAGCATTGCGTACAAAGCATTTACAAAAATTTGTAAAAGAAATAAATTGATAATCTCCCCCAAACCAAAGAAGATAAGACTAACCATCATGCTGTTTCGCTGTAGGGGTAGGCAGAGAGGAGGGACCGCCAAATAACTCGGTCTTGAGACTCACTCCTTGCCTCATTCACATTCATACATCGTCTCATACATACACTTCTGACTCTTACATGGCCCGACTCAAGTATCTGATCCATTTGATCGTGCCATGTCTTCCTCGGGCGTCCCCGACTTCTGTAGGATAATAAAGCGTCAAACGTACTAAATTCAGTTGTTTGTGATAATTTGCGTAAGGATTTGTGTTTCTTACGTGAAATATTTCACGTTCAATTTACTAAAATTTGCTTTTGTTTAATTTTTTACTAGGTTTCTTGATTTTCAAAAGGTTTATTCGAAAGGTAAATTTCTGATCGTCTCTAAAATTGACATCTATTCTATGAGATCCTGAGTCAAATATATTTTTTTATACATATTTACGGCTTCACAAATCCTACAATAATTATAATATACCTTGATTTTTAATGGGTGTGCGCTAGTATTTGCAGATTTCAGTATACACTTTTTAACCTTATGAAAATGTGAACATCTTCCCCACTAATAGCTGTACTAGATCCCTCCCTCGGGCCGTTATGTTTCACTTGCTGTCATTTGTTTTCATTTCGCTCCCTCGCGTCGCTGGGGTCATAAAAAATGCTATTTGATTATTGAACTACCACCCCCACCCCTCTCTGTGCGCCTGGTAGGAATATATTATTTATTCATTGCAATATTTTGGAAAAATGTTCATATTTATGTCATGATGGTGTTTTTGTAAATGTGAATTTACCTGCTACCTACTACGTACTTAACTTTATTTCTATATTTAAAGAAAAATTCTCAAATTACGAATAACCTGACAATGTTTGAATGCATCTTTACTTCCATAATTTATTAACATTTAAAGACTATGGCAATAGAAAATATATTCACAGTCCTCCTAACTAGGGATTCCTGTTCCGATGCGGACTATAAGTTGCAATGTTGGTGTTACTTTATGATTTCCTCATCTTCATGTTTGTTGATTTCCTTACATTCGTGTATGTTGACTTTAGGTTTTGTTGTTATTAAGTGGATTACATTATTACAATATTATACCATAAGCGGAGAATATTGCTTCTGCAATGATGGAGGACTTAATCCGAGACGCGTGGGTGGTATCCCGACGCTCCTACTCTCTCCGCTGGTAATACCGTGACTCGTACATCTTAGTTAGTATTAAAAATCCAATGTTTACTGCGAACATCACTTTTTTGACAACTTTAGAGCGGTCTATATTTCAAGAAACTTTCAAGCCCAAAGTCTCTAAAAATCAAAAGCAAAATATTACTAAATTCGTTTGCTCAAAGTTGTCAGGTAGCCGTTTTATCTAAAGTTTCTTTATAATTCTTGTAAACAAGTGATAAATTATTTCGTCAAGCATATTATTAGAACCAATTCTACGGGGACCACGTTAAAAAAATAATCCCTCTAAATTTTTTCTACATCCTTCCGGACCATTTTTCATCTCTAATCGTGTTCAAGTTCACTTGAACTTCTCTCCTCACCAGGGAAGCAGGTGTTTTAAGAGTCTGCGTGATAGCTTTTATGTGAAGTGCCCTACACAACACAAAACGCTCATGAGAACCACTTAGCTCGCAAAGTAGGGGCTCCAAAATCCATAACGTCTCCTTTGTAAGTATCGGTACCAGCAGAACTGAAATACGAGGAGGTCTAAGTGGGTCTGAATATTGAATGAACCACTTGTAAAAGATACTAGAAGCAAGGTCATGTTGTAAATTAAAAGTTAACTGTTTTATGGGAACATTCGGAGCCATAAATCATGTTTTTATTGAATTTTTAAACTGATACGTAAATATAATGAAACTGATATTATGAGTGCTTTATATGGATAAGTTGGCATTGTTTATTCGTGTTTCCAACCTGTGGGAATTCAAATTTAATGAGAAGAAACTTTGCCCCGATAATGTGTACATACCTATGTCATTCATGCTAATTAGATTGATTAATTAATTAATGGATAAAAAATCAACTCATTTTCACGAAAATTTTATGAAAAGCTTAGAAAAATGTTTAAGTTTCGTGCAGAAAGTGTGCCTCATCTTACATATTACCATTTTTTTCTTTTGTTATATTTCAAGTTAGTGCAAGCGCAGACCCGCGTAAATAAAAAAAATACATAGGTATATGATTTGCTCGTTATGTGATTTTTAACAACTTCTGTCACTAATAATAACAACAAATAAAGGATTAGTTGTTAGCTTGGGTCGCACCGTGTACAGAAAACCATCCCATATCCAAGTTGAACCGTATCACCAGCAATCATTTTTGACAGTTTTTTAGATGTATCAAAAATATTAATAAACTAAATACTCATTTCAAATACAGCATTATTATAAAAATACTATAATCTCGGTACCCTCTTCCTGATTATGATGATTTATATACTTATCAGTTCCAATTTTGAAAAAGTAAAGTTAATAATTTGACGTTTTACATTTCCGGGATATAATATTATCACAGACAACCTTGAATTCTTATTTTATTTTTTTAAATTTTACTTCTAGCCCTTAAACCAGATCTTCTTCGTCCCATACCTATTTTCTGTCACCACACTGTACCAGGCGCACAGAGAATAGCAGGGTAAATGTCGCAGTTGTAAGTGCTGTTACAACTCCATAATAATAATGGTTGCGGTGTGTTTGAAGTAAACTGTTGGTGCATAAGATACACGCCCATTAGGGCTAAGTGCTTCTTGAACACCCCGCGCTATCATGAGACCCTGGTTTTTAATATTTTGTATTAGAATAACAAGTGGTTTGGTAATCAGCCTCTTTTGGGTCCTGCTCTTCCGATAGCAAATTGCGATTTGTATGGCTATTGAAACTAAATATTATTTAAAATTTCCATATAATTTAAGATTTTACCTAATCAACTAACATCACCTTATTTCTCCGCAGTGGTAACTGCTTACACATAGCCAAACATCGCTGTCTTGGCACTCCTTGAATCCTTTTATTACAATTTTATTCACACACGCTCTTCTGCAATATCGACTTTTAACACGACCCTATATACAACTACCTATACTGTATTGATTGATGTACCTGCACTTGATTGTGTACAAGACTTTTTTAAGTGTCCCATTATTCTCCTTCGTCAACTTTCGCGTTGACACTCGTTCTTCATTCATTTGCTCTACATAACCAAACCTTATTTTGTCCCTTTCTTAGTCATGTTAATAATTGTGTTAACATGTGCAATCTTTTCGAATTTATTCGGCACACATACGTGATTTTATTACACATGTAAAAAAATACTTTGGGTCAACAGAACTACAAAAATACATTATTATAAGAAAAAAAATATTTAATAAATTCTCAGAAGAAATGAGATTCATTTATAATAACTAATAACTTTGGAGAATTCAAATCTCATCTAAAAAGGTATACTGAAAACTTAAAATTAATTAAAAAAAACAATAGTTAAAAAAATATTATTTACTAAATTAACACCCCCTTTAAAAACAATCACAGCTTTTTATGGTGTACAACTTTAAATTAAAATATAGATTTTGTATATTTCACATACTGTACATTGTTTTCCAATAAGAGGTATTATTTTGATATTCAATCGTAAAAGATCAATGGTTTCGTTGCTTGTGTGGCACGTAGCGTCGTCTTGTTGAAAGTAAACGTTGTCCAAATCAATACCGTCCAATTCCGGTCATAAAAAATCATTAATCATCTCTCGATTGCGCAATCCATTCACCGTAACTGTTGCTCCAGCCTCATTTTCGAAAAAGTAAGGTCCAATGACTCCGCCGGACCATAAACCGCACCAAACAGTCACACGTTGAAGATAGAGAGGCTTTTCAACAATAACTCTTGGGTTTTCTGAGCCCCAGATGCGACAATTTTGCTTGTTGACGAAGCCACCGAGGTGGAAATGGGCCTCATCACTCAAGATGATTTGCATTTGATTCACTCAAGTGAATTTTAATAATTTCAATGCGTTGTTGAAGCGTGTATCGTTCCATTTTTATTAATGGCGTAGTTTCTGCTTGTCAAATGTCAAAAAATGACAGCTTCAAAAGCAACATCTACCGAAATAGCGGGCTATTCAAAATAACACCTCTTATTAGAAAACCCTGTATTTATTTTTTGACAGCTCCATGCAATACGTCATTATGGTCTTTTTCCCTCGTTTACTTTGACAACTTTTTACAACTAAGCATTTGGTCCTTCATTCATTGAATATGTTGCTTTTACGCTTTTGTCAATAAAATAAAAGCCAAAAGTCCACAATAATCCGAATTAAAATAAAGTTTTCGTTTACGTGCCGATTCAAATACCTTGAATTATCTACATCTGTTTATTTAAAAGACGGATTAATTACTTTATATTTCATTGTTCTAATAATTGACGTTAAATTTTAGTAGTTTCTGTATATTTTTACCCATGCATTTTCAAATCGTGTGAAACAAAATCTTACCACAGTTTTATCTCCACGAAATCACACCGTTAATACGTTTATTATAATGCTGATTAATGCGTTTGCGGACTTTATGATATCCGATAGAACCACCAAAATAATATAACCAGGTAAAACCTTCATATTCTCTCAATTAAAATGTTTCCTACTGTTTTATTTGATACTGTGTGGATAGCCAAGGTCCCAACGCATGTGTCTAAAGGTAGCATATTAATGACTTATTATTCATTTTAACGGCCGTATTTCCATAAATCCAGAGAAATACGAACAATTGGACCTTTTATTATTTTTTTGTAATCTTTTTAGATTGTAGAACTGGTGCCAACAAAAGTCGAAGCAACCTCATTTGTTTTTGTATTTTAGTAAAATAAAACTGTACCTAGTATATTTAAAGCACATTCAGTGGAGGATTTAATTTTTTTTTAGATTAACCTGGGAAAAATAATCTCCTTCAGGGCCTTTGTCATCTTTGGGGATGCTGCTTTGAGGGTCTTTTTAAGGAAATGAAGGAGAGGAGGTTCCGGGAAGGAAAAATGTATGAAGGGTAGGAATCTAGGGATCAGTGAGTCCAGGAGTGACGGACAAACGATCTATTTCTCCCGCTACCACTCAAGACGATTGGTCAAGAGAAACCAGTTGAAGAGGTCAAACGGTCTCCCCAAAGCAGCCTCTCCCGATCTGGCACATCACGCGGCTGGTGGGCTGGGGCATCCTGAACACACCTCACCCGATGAACCCGGGCACCCCTGCTAAATCAACAAACTTAGCGAACCACTTGGGGTGACCTTTGGCGGTTCCATGATAACTCAACACAGTGACAATTCAACACACTTTAGTGATATAAAGTCATTATAAACGATGAAAAAAAATAATTCTAACCTAACCAGTTAATAAAATTTTTGTTTCATCACTTTCCATGACTTTATATAACTTTTTAAAGATGTGATGAATTATCATTGTGATGATTTATCCGGTCACCACCTATGGCTGAGGTGTTGGTTATCCAATAAATTGTGCCCGGGCCTCACAAATTGATTTATTGTAAATACCGAACAACAGTCACAAATTTTCCCAGCTGTCCTGAGCTAGTGAGACTATGTCATTATAAATTTTGAGTATGCTTGAGGCTGAAGGGAGTTGGAATGGGAAGGAGATGAGATAGGTAAAGGTTGCGAAGAACCTGCCCAAAGGAAAATGAACCCTGGAAGAACATAATAGAGACGATGTGATTAAACTTAATAGTTCTTGGTATCCGGTACTCGACGGCTTCACCAAAATTTAATGGGATTATACAATAATTTAACTAAATATTATCGGCTCTAAGACGATTGACGTGCACAACATACATTAACACACATTTCTCCACAATCTTCATGTCTGCCCTGATGATGGACATTATAACACTGTACGAAATGTTAGCTAAGGAGAGTTAGTCATAATTACCTAAAAACTTATCACGAAAATACTTTGAGTCGCTTCTTTTTGTGTTTCTTTGCCGGTTCCTAAAGCTGGGGGACACGTCATACACTTTAAGTATAATATTTTGTAATCACTCTCGAAGAATGTTTTGTTTTTCCATTTTTGCAAGCGATTTAAATAACCAAACATACTACATAATTTTGCATTTTAAGATATCATTTTTTCTTTTCGCTTATTCTTATGTCTATTTGACTGGCCTAAAGCAGAATCCATTCCTAGTTGGCTATTCAAAGTTTCCGCTTGTGTTTTATTGTATAATTTTATGTGAAATAGATTATTATTATTATATATGATAATACTGCGGTACTTGACGGCTACTCCAAAACTAAACGTCGAAAATCACATTAATTTAACTAATTACTATACAGAAGTAGGTACCAAACAAAGAGGTCACCGAGGAAGCGCAACATGACATAATAACTCAAAAATTTATCTCCATAATACTTTTGTTTTGTGAATAGATAATAATAATTAATTAATCGCCAATATTGTAAATTATAAATCACATCAGAACCTAGCTATTCAGCTATGGTGACTAAACATAGCTAAAGCCAATAACTAAAGTAACTTTTTGATTCTGAATGGAAGTATTTCACGAGGGCGTCACGATAATGGCGTCCAACCAAAACCTCCTAGATCACAAGGCCGGGACACTGAATCAAATCAGCCTCCTAACTTGTATGGTCTAGGAGGTTTTGGTTCAACCCGCGTGTACTGGACTTACCAACTATCTACTAGCTGTGTTGGTAATGTAAGCTATAAATAGGTACCAGGAGCACAGGCCAGCGGGGGGGTGGCGCCGGCCTCGGGCACCGGCACGCGATGGACCCTTCCCGCTTTTGGGAATTGAATACACCAACCTTTTAACCCGCAGTGGACAGTACTGACAACAACATGTCTGGTGTGATTTTAGACTTTCTTTTAGATAAGGACATACTTACCCGGGTTAGGTAAGAATAATTCAACAATATTTGAATTCCTGCTGATCAAAATGTGTAAAAAGCTTTTTTCTATGGATTCGGCGTGAAAAATAGGACGTGTTCTATTTTGATACCGATTTGCGTACAGTTTAAGATCGCGGACATTATTTGACATCTATCGTCTGTCATTGTTTTACGTTACTATATTATGTGGAAATGTTGCATGTTTATGTCCTACATTTAAAATATTGATGAAAGACGTGTTTATTACTATATGTGAACGTATATAACTGTGTCTTGTGAATTCCGCTTGTATTTTGAATATGATTTGTTGGCAGCTACTACACTCATCACACTTGAAAAGTGGGTACTCTTCATTAATCCTTAGACACGCCTCAACCCCAACTTCAACATCATCTAATATTATTATCACCGATAATATTAAGTTAGTATATATTTTGCCCTAATGACGGAACGGTTGTTTCGAAACCGGTTGGCATAATATAAAAAAAATGTTAAAACAAAGGAATATTGTTTATTTAATTATAATTAAACTCAAAGTTATAGCTACATTATACATCCATTAAACCGCCACTTGTGACGTGAATTTAACACACATTTTTGTACAGGGTTTTTCAACCTAAGATTTCTCTAATAAGCAATACTCCATGCTACTTTTACTTTGTCAAATATTAAAAATATTATTTTTAACAATAAAGCAAAGATTTATAATGCCTATTTTAAAATATCATAACTATTAAAAATCCTCTATATTTTTATAGATAAATCATCATTTGTCAGTCTTATAATACTAGGAACTACAAAAACCAAACAAATCTTAATAAATAATCAAACAAAGTACAAAGGTAATCCTTCCAACCAAAAAAAAATCTCCTCGAATTACTCTTACTAAAGAGCGAAGCAAATATTGCATGTCGGGACCTCATTCTCTGGACATAAATATGTCTTGCAATGGTAGCAAGTATATCTTGTCTTTCTGTTTAATAATAATCGCAGTAATCATACTATCAAAATAAAACCAAAAATAAATACATAAAATTATAAATAAGTGAAAATTCAAATATTAAATTATGACTATTTGACTTGACTCTCGCACCGGGTTGGCGCAAAACTCAAGCCGTGCGTCCGTGTCGCCAGCAGTGGACTAACGGCAGGGGACGCGCAATTAGCAAATTACACGAAATGAATTACACGTTGGTGGATAAAAAAGTTATTCGACTTTTGCGAATCACCCGATCTTCAACGTCACCAATGGCGGGTTAAAAATGATTTGTTTTGTAAAGGTTTTTTTAGTAACTTCTTTCCAAACGCAAAACGAACCGAGCTGTAAATAAATCGAGCAGTTACTTTATTTATCAGACTTCGCCTTACGTTGTGAAGTCTATAAGCGCCGCTATTTATAAGGGTTGCGAGAGGTTAATATTGAAAAGTGGTATTTCTGTAGGTGCATACCGTGCAGCACAATTTAATATAAAACTATAAAAAGGTGCCTACCTATATGGTAGTAGTTCACCTGGTCACAGTAGTTAGTAAAATTAGCGTATTAAATATTTCACCTAACATTAATCATCTACCAATTGTATCGTTTTATTTCGAAAGTGGAAACTCAATTTTTTTGTTGCTGTCGTCCGATTTCCTAACGGTTTTGTAAGTATCAGTCAGTGGTAGATACTCGCAGTATCGCCCTGGTGGAAAGCCACTATTTAGAATCGAACACGATACAGAATACGAACCGTCATCAACTCGTCGACCGGCTTCTGATAACGTCATAAAGGTAGCCGTCATAAGATCGGGCCTGGGTACATAGTTTTTACAGATTTTTACGCCAATCTGAAGTCTGGTAAACAAGCAACTTTTTACGGCAATTTCTTCAGTATAATATATTCTGTCAAGAATGCGCAAGATTGTATTGCTTATTCTCGTCGACGAATTGCCTTGCCTTGATAATGAGTTTGCTCGACAATATTGCCTTGCCAAATGTATTTCCTTCTCGTTTCGTTATACATGTACATCTCTGTTTGCCATCTACCGGCTACCAAAAATGTAATAATTTCGAATGCGATTAACGTTAGTGAATATTTTCTCTTTTTTTCAAATTTATTTGGTGGAGTTATTGCAGGAGATCGTTTTTTGGGGTTGTGAATTTGTCTTATACATTACGGCTATCTTGACGGGACACCACCCTATTGACAGCCAAGACAATTGTTCGACAGTATGTACTATCTTGTGCGTTTACCAGCACCTTAACAATGTGCAGAAATGACGTGTCTACATTTAGACTGCCACAATTGAAATAATAAAGAGATTAATTTCATGATATACCTATTGGTACCAAACTAGGTAGATTTTTTATGATGCATTAAGATTACATCACTGACCCAAGATTCCCCAATAAAATTCCATTGAAAATTTCATTTCATCTTGCCTTAAATAGTTGTCAGGAATTCCAAGCATCTTCTCTGTGGTATTATTCGAATCCACGAGTGAGATAGATGGAATACCTTTTTACCCCTTGGTCGCATCATGGTCTTTGTTTTAATTTAATTCGTATTCACTGAATTATTTCCATCTGCCCTCTCGGCTTGATATATTATCTCTGAACGTTTGAATAATGATTTTTCGAAGTATGACTAATGGTTTAGTGTTGCGTTTCGGTCTACCTAAAGTTTACATCATCACGACTTGGTCCTTTGCCCACTATTTGCTGATAAGAGGCCGGATATATTGCTGAATGAGTTATGTACGGTGCATTTCACCGCTTTTATCGTGATTCATTGTCGGTGTTTCGATTTCTTCATCTATTGGAAAGTTTTGGTTTTTCGTAAGTGATTTTGCAATCTTTAGTGATGGATTTATTGGAAATTGTTAGATTTATAACCGAAACCACAAACTCCGACTTAATTTTGTTTTTCTAATTTATTAACTAACATGGCATCGTCACCATTCGTAAAAAGAGAGGGTGAAACGCCACACAACCAGGTCTCACCTCTTACCTTGCTCCGTTAATACACTATTCTACTTTTGGCATGAACCTACTCTAATATTTGATTCGCTTGATCGTACCATGCCTTCCAGAGCGCTCAAGACTTTTTTTTCATCCACTTGCGTACCGTACATTAATTTATTTATTTATTGCATCTCACTATACATAAAACACTCTTTTTTTACATAAAAATCAACCTCACTAGGACTACGCCTGTATCGAGGTTAACAATTTACATTTGAGTGAAGCAAACATAAGAGTAATCACAAACATAAAGTAATTTGACATACGAACACAAAATATTTAAAAATTAAAGAAAAAAAGTTTAAAAAAATTAAAAGTATTAGGACGGGTTGTTTCGGAGAACTTGAACAATTCTTCAAATTTCAAAGTTAATTTTCAAGTTCTGTGAAAGATATTTTTAAGTTCTGTTTTTATTTCAGTTCTGTCAAGCAACTAGCCTATAATGATATAATAACAGAATTTTAATAGGACTTTCACAGAACCCGTAAATGAACGTTGAAATTTGATGAATTGTTCAAATTCTCCGAAACAACCCGTCCTTAGATGTGTTACCAGATGAGTAATTTGACAGTATATTGTAAGAATATTTGAACCATAACTAATCATTAATCATTATTCAAAAGAAGAAGCAAAGTAGATAATAAAGACAAATAGGGTGACATTCAGTTTTTAGCAAATGGAAGTTTTATAAAATCTTATTATTTAAGAGAGGACAAGGATGAAAAAATATTAAGACAATCGTCTGTCAATTCAAAAACCTTAATTAACTTTTTAAATTTAACTCATTAATGCCAGCCCATTTCATCCCTGGGCGATCTCTGTATAATGATAGTTATAGTTTTTCGAACTCCATTTATTTTATTAGTTTTGCTTGGACTTTATAAACCAACACAATGGCTTCTTGAATATTCAGCAATATCATAAAAAAACCTTTTTTTTTCATTTCCCTTAAAATATAATTTATGATTTACGGCTTTTTTCAAATGGCTACCAGGAGACCATTTTTCAAAGAAGATGTTCCAATCATGTAAGTTTGTTTTCCTCGGGCGCGCTGGGGGGACGTTGCAGACATAAACAGCGAGTAATTTCCACTGCCGAGGCCGTTAATCTGAATTAAGGCGTCCCCTATCCCTTTCCCGTAGTAATGAGATTTACCAGGGGACCAGAAGCGGCTCGATACTAATCAGGTTATAAGCAGATGATAGGTTTTCTGTTTCTCTTCGCCTTTATGAGCGCCGGATCGATCCTAATCTCATTTGGATGTCTCCGTCTTTTTCATTCAATTTTGTTCATTTCTCGGCAAACTGAATTTTAGAAGTAATTAAACGTTGAGTGGAGTTTATTGGCGTTATTAAAACGGACAGCATTTATATTTGTGTACATGTTTTTAAAAATTAAATATTTGACATTATATTAACTTCTTAGCTCTGTACTGAATGATTACGGGTAAATAAATCGGTGAGGACCTTTGTAAATCTATTTGTGACAGAGTGAAGCTTTGGTTTCGATTTTGGCCAGTTTGGGTCAATAAACGAGTTTCGGCTTCATCTTCAACTTCGGTCCAGTGTGCCCTAGATGTGTTTGGCTTTACTCGGGCGCGTGTGTGTGACTCTAGTATAACTGAAATATTATTTTATAAGAAGCTGTCATATTAAAGTTCAAAGTTTAGAGTTTCGAATTTTAAAATATTATTTATTTTTGTCATAGTTTATTTTAAAAATAATTCTATATTACTAATTCTATTGTCTAGCTTAAAGACTATTCAAGACCATACGGATTATTTAAATATAGTAGTTCTTAGATTCTAGGTTCTCATGTGTTTTTTTAATTCATTTAAAGTTAAAGTACCTACAGAGTACATTAAAGAACTGTTTAAATGCGCTAAAAGTAAATCAGTTTATATATTAAGATGATATATTTTATTTAAAACTAAATTTAAACTAAACTCTTGCAAGTTTTACAGTAAAAGGAGTTCTGAAGATACCGAAAAGGAAGCCAAAATTCGGTTTTGGTATCGGCTGAAAATCTCGTTTCTCTCAGTTACTAAAATCTATTAGATTTTTTTCACATAGATTTAAAATTCTGTGTCCGTGTCTCTCATTTTCTTCCTCTAATTTTCCATTCATTCGACACCGAAACGTAGCTGTAATGGATGGCTATAGTAATGTTTAGTAACTAGATCTGCACAACCTCTAACTATTCCTAGAATAATGGAAGATGTTCAGATTCAAAACGTTGCTTGCAATATCTGTAATACCTGCAGCTGATGTTTATGATCTAAATATTCATATCGGCACCAAAATATCTCCCAATCAAATGAGTATGTCATAGTTTTCTGGCTACGGGCTATCAAAGGGTAGTTTAATTTTAATTTTAAACACGCAATATTTTTTTTCGCAGAATTGAATTTGATTTACGTCCCAGAGCAGCAGAAAGCGTCGCAGGTATCTTACTAACATTATGCATGTAGGTTTATAAAACGAAAACTATCGCGTATCGCTTGAAACACGAGCCGCGTCCGTTCGCATGACGGGCGCTGTACATCACCTCCTCGTTTCTACCCGTCCTTTGCTCCGTGGCTTCATGCTATCCTGGTAAGATAGCAGTGGCGGTTCTCATTGGTAGTTAAGGCGGTGTCTAGTAATTTATCAATTCGAAATAATGAAAATATTATTACGCAATACGGTAAAAATGATGTTCTTAGCCAGAAAAAAATATATTATATATTTTTATAATTTATAAATACTTAGCATTTATCAAAATTAAATCAGAAATATGACCTTTTTATGGCCCTCCTTTCGTATTGTTCAAAAAATATTTTAAATTTTGAATATCCTCAAAAAATACCTTGAAGGTTTTTCTTCAAGACTTCGTTCAGAAATTAAAAAAAAAAAAAAGAATAAGGTTGTGATATAATTATTTCCTAGGCACTATCTTTAATGTTTTTGTAAATGCGGTTTACTAAACTTTGGTTAAATTTATTCTAAAAAAAGGAACGAGGAATAGTTTCTATTATTTTTGTCCACTTTTTAAAATTATTTTCACATTTTTAAATTACCATTTGTTTAAGAGTTTCGAGTTTATTAAAATAATAAATTAAGTTGCCGTAAAGTGGCGACATTAATTCAGCTACTACGGCAGAAATTAGAACTAAAGGCTTATTTTTAAATATGTCAACAGATGGCGTTAATCACGGAACGACACTTGGAATTTTCAACAAAATCTTGCGTGTCATCAGTCAGCGAAGATAATACCTACTTGTATACACGAAGAAGTTTGCCAGTAATTTTTTATAAATTGACAAACGGTCTTGCTGTGCACGTGTTTATACATGTGTTAGTTTTCGACGTGGACATGCGCACACACACTTGTGTATATTATGTAAATATGTTTTGTCATTGATTTTGAGGACAGGCATCAGAGATGTTCATCGAGTTAGGTTGATACGGTTCGTCTTCACAATTTTTTATTGTATAAGTAAAATAATATTACATTTATTGTGAGGTGTGCTTAGCTGATTCTTATTTGGTACATGATATATACGTTCATAATTTTTTTATTTCAAATTTAATGTACTTTACATACGATTTTTATATATTGAAGTGAAACTTCTTTACGCGCGTTATGCATTTTCGAGGACCGGAGTAAAACCGACTCATGACCGTCAAGTGACTCAAGGCCGATAACGCGACTAATTACCCTCGCAGACGTGCGTGACAAGTTTTTTTAGTAAAAAACACAGCCGTAAGTGAGTTTTTCAAAATTTAAAATTGCGCGGGACAAGTCAATTGAGGAGTACACGTTGTATACGCGGTTCTCGTCGCGTAAGATATCTCTTCTTGCGGTCTAGAGGCAGAGCGTTCGATTCTCGTTATGCAGGACCCGGGTTCGAATCCCATATTTTTATAATTTTTATTTTTTTTTATCACATGCTACTTATAAATATGTTAATTTATAAGTAGCCATTTAGTAGTAATTTATTTTTACTTGTGTCATGACATTGTTTTTTAATAAAGCATTACATATTATTTACTTAGGCACCGTTATTTTTTTCTATGATCCTTATTAAAAAAAGCTTACAAAAAGCATTTTTTTGTTATCCTTCAAAACATGCATTTTTTACTCTTGAATAGTCTTCAAGCACGTTTTTTATTACGGTCACAGCGCATTGATGTACCTACCTAGGTACCTACCTATTGTATTTTTTTATGTCAGCGCGGAGCCTTCTGCAGTGGGAAAGTGTTTTAAAAAATCAAATATTGACATACAATATAAGTCAGTTATAATTAGTGACATCTTACGAATTTCAACAGAACTTTTTTAGTACAGAACTGTCTTTAAATGGCTAGTAAAACCTAGTTCCTCCGCTGGGGGGCATTGTTGTAGTTTCGTTCTGAACAGGGTACCTATTATACTTGGCCTTAAATTGGAAGAAAAAAAATTACTCGGGTATAGGAAAAAAAATGTTGGTCCCTTCCGTATTCTATATATATTTTTCTAGATCTATTGGAATTTTATCACATTGCACCAGTGATTAGCGACCTAGCAACAATCTACAGTATATTTGGATCCTTAGAATGGGCAATCTGCCTAGCTAGGAACTAATATCGACCTAACAAGACATAATAACACCTGTAGACATTTAAATAAAATACACTTGAATCATGTAAGTTTTTAGATTCTCACGGCCAAAAGCATTTTTGTTGTTTGTTTTCGGGGTGTTATGGGAGTTAGCGCAACACGGCATAACACCCCAAAAACAAACAACAAAAACACTTGAATCATGTACGATATAAATAAATTGTTACAATGGGCTGAAAAATTAGAAAGATTAATGCATCATCACTAGGTTCACATTCATCAGGGCTGGAATGTACTGAAACTAGAAAAAAATCATCAAAATTTAATTCAGAAATCATAATAATACTGATGTAAATAAGTGCGATTTGTCATTCATTACTTGATTCAGATGTAGCTGGATCCCTACCAATTTCTTCATTAATTTTCTACTGTTTTTCAGTTCGTGTTTATGCTTTGTATTGTGATATTATTGGATAATAAAAAAAAATATATAAAATGCAATTTAATAAATATATAAAAAAATAATTATTGATAAAACGTCTGTGGCTAAAGAATATAATGTAGTACCTATACAAAAATACTTTTAAATACGAAAATAACAATTTGTTCGTTTTTTAATATAAAAAAGTAACAGTTTCAGTAATTTGCTTATTTTAATAACGACCTAAAAAACACTTAAATCACAGAACAAAATCTATTGATTCTTGCAAAATGCTATTACCAGTAAAAATTTTGTGTTACCCAATCGCGTAGGTGCTGCGCACTCAGAAAGCTAGTAGTTAACAAGCTTTGTGGGTCTACTGGTTTGGTGCCATTAGTTTGATTTGTACGAACCTAAGAAATAAATTTAATGACTTAAAAACAGTTAAATACCAAATTAGTGTGTCATTAGCACGCATGTCAATAATAAGTTACGTAGATACTCTACTTTACCTATCTTGTTTGATATTTAATTTGTTTTTTAATGTTTAATTTGATATCATTAATTATTAAACATTCATGAATGTAAGTTTTGGGCATCATGCCTGTTTTATGTACTTAAAAAAAAAAAAAAAAAATATGACGAAGGGTCTTATGTCCTATAGGTGCCGATATTCGTAACGCACCTATGGGATTTCGGATTCATTTCGGACTCGCTCTTGGGTAGTACCAGTATCATTCGTACGAATATATATTTTTAGCACGGAATGTGAATAGAGCACTGTTAATACTTAAAATTATGATAAAATTTTGTGTTATTTCCTTTTATTTTTTTTATGGGAGTTCACTGCACAAACGCGCTTTAGAGAAAACCGCCACTGGTAGGTAGGTATCTTTTTCTTCTTCTCCGTCCCATTTCTTATTTTATTTCGTCTCGTTCTTATTGCTTTCATTATTTATTCAGTAGGGTTGGTGCCATTGGCCAAATGTTGCTTTCCTAGAATTTCCTTATCTTTTTCTGACAATCTTTTAGTATAAAAACGATAGCTTCCCACCTTCTATTTTTACGCCTTACGAATACAGTTTCGTAACGCGTTCAAATGACGAATCCGCTCTCACACATAAAAATCGTGTATACCGAGTATAATTCAAAATTAAAGAATAATAACGCAAAAAAATTCCATCTAAACCATTCGATCGTTGAGCTAAACACAGCTTTATGCCACACAAGCTCGAAACATCGTTTCCATAATCAGCTATAGAGCTTTAAAATCTCCAATTATCATTCAAATTGTTTATTTTTCTATATATATATCGATAAAAATCACAAAATACTACTAGGAATTAAGGCGATGCACTACGCCGTGTAATATTTTAAATTGAGCCGCTATCAATAACAACCCTTACGTAGATGGCGATAAGGTTTAAATTCCCGCTTAACACCATCCGCCTGTTTTGATTTATGCAAGAAAAAAACATGGCCAAAAAGTGCCTTTTATTTTATTTTGTGGATGTTCAGGCATAAATATTTAATTTTTTTTCGATAATTTTTTAAATAACTTAATTTGCCACATTATACAATAAAATCATAACCGAAAATGGGTTCGTAAGTAGGAGATTTTGAACTTTAAAGCAGTTTTCATAGGATTTATACATTATTTTTTTCTGGGCTTATAAAAAGACTTGTCTAAAAAATACTCGATCATTTCAAAGGCCAAGATGTATTCTACTCGCAGTATTTAATTAAAGCATCTGAAACATTTTTAGGCGACCAAATTTTCAAACCAAAAACACATGATTTTGCATTACTACGTATGGCATCGCCTTAAAGTAAAAATCATAAATGAATGCTTCATGTATCGGTATAGTAGATACTCTCAGTAGCGCTCTGGTCAAACACCACCATTCAGAATTGAAACGTTGTGGCTTGAAAGGGCTTTAGCCGTGTTTAGTGACCCTCCTCTCCCCGGTCTCTTTCCCTCCCGCTCCATTTAGCGTCGCAAGCCAATCCCGATAAGGAGTGCCGCAGTTTCACTGTATTCGGGCAGTTGGGATTCGTGTGCAATGTTCACAATAAAATAAAAATTCTTATTTGAACCGTTTTTCAAGCAGACCTTGGTAAAGCTAGATTTTCTGACACTGATATACGCCTACCTACGCAAAAGTAATTCACGGTATCAACTAACCTTACAAAAATCGTACACGGAATGTATTACTGCGGTACATAATTCTACATAAAATCAGCTTGTATGAAAATTCAATTTTATTTCGTGGGACGACCGTTTCGCACTTAGATCATTAATCACCTGTAACAACTTGAGCCGTTTTAATCCACCGCCTTTTATTTACAATGTATGTAGGTATACATACAGTCTGTCCAGAAATTGTAGATTTAAGTGGAGGGCGCTTCGATCATTTCAATGCACGGAGAAAACTCACTGAAATAAAATGTTGCTAGTGGTGACCGGATAAATCATCAAAATGAAAATTCATCACATCTTTAAAAAGTTTTATAAAGTCATGTAATTTGTTGAAACAAAAACTTTATTAACTGGGTTAAGTAGGTTAGGTTAGGTTAGGTTTAAATTATTTTTTTTCATCGTTTCTAATGACTTTATATCACTTTTTAAAAGTGTGTTGAGTTATCATGGAACCGTTGCTAATTTATCAAGAGATTCTGGATAAATTAGTAATAATTGTAATAATCCGTAATACGGTTAAAAACGGAATTGCAGGCTTTTCACGAATGAATTAACAGGTTTCCTAATAAACTTTCAGTAAAACACGATTGTGTCGGACACGTGTTCATAAAAATTCTAATATTTTCGCTTTTCATCATTGTTTATTATCAAGACAAATGCAGGTGCAAGAATACGTGTTCCGATAAATTAATAATGTACTAAAAAAATATATATAAATATTAGAAACCGTCTGAAATCCCGTTTTTAACCGTATTTCAATAAATCAGCGACACTCATTACTCTCCGTGTGGTTTTAAATGGCAAAGCCATGATGGTTTAAAGAAAGAATAATAATTATTATAATATTTGGCTAATTTATATAGCGCCGTATTTGTGAAAAATCACCTCATTAAAAAATCACTGTTGTTCAAGTCAATATCCATATTTATATCAAATGGTATTCAGACATAGTGGTGATAGCTACTTCCTGAAAGAAAATGATTGTACGTCTTATTCTAAGGATGTTTAGTACCCGGACTAGTTTAGATTAGTTTTTTTTATAGACGCCTACATATCAAAGATACAATTTACTAAATGTTAAATCAATATGTAGAAGAAATGTGCACTCTAAACAAAAATAACAAAAAATCTCTCAAATTCGGTAGTCGAACATATTTTAATAATATAACCACACATTTGAATCTATATCCAAGACACTAGATAGGTTACACATATATTCGGATAGAATATTTGCATATTAGAATATTAGCAGCCAAATAATATGGGAAATAGGTGAGGGTAATATTGTTTCTTCTTTGATGGAGATCGACAAAAATGACTGAAATTATAAAAATGTCGAGTAGTTAAAAGCGTTGTCCCGGCAAGACAGATTCTTATTTGAGATTTGATTCCCAGTTGCGACAATTACCTTTTCATGTTCAGTGCCTTATTCGGTTTCGTTCAGATTTATTAATATTGTCTTCTTCAATATATATTCATATTTTTTTATTAAATTTCTATGTTTTTTTGTCAAGCTGTACTAAATATTATTATTGCATTTTCACCAATAGTGGTTTATTAGACGTATCAAAAATGTATAAGTTAAAAAGGAACATAAATCAATCGACATTACGGTTGACTTGTGTTACATCATGGTATTTTTATTTATATTTACAAAGCAGGTGGACTTTTCATTGCATTCTGTTGTTTTTTTTTTTATGTATTTTTACTGAAAGTTGCCGTTCGACGATATGTTATATTCGTCGATGTATCACTGTTCGATTATTATGTTGGTTTAGATTGTGTGTGGCAGCGCACTACAGAATTCTGGTACCAACCCTTATGTAGAAATAATCAAATATTTGGCAATAACCTACTAAATTAATTAAAGAATTTTTATAATTTTTTGTTGACGCGCAGTTATTGCATAAAAATTAAGTGCTTGTAGCTCGCACAATTGGAGATTCAGTGAGCCGAAACAATGCTCACTGAAGATTGTATGTATTGTTGTATATGTATAAATTTCCACAGTGATATCCTTGTTAAACGTCACTGAGAAACAGCATTTCATTGCTTACATCTACATATTGTTTTTAGCAAATAGGTACAACAATTTAATAAATGTTTCGTTGTTCGAATTAATTTTTATATTCAAAATTTTTTATAGCGTTTTATTTATTTCATTAAAAATTGAGAATTTCTCCACAAATTTGATACATTCTATATGTACGTAGGATTTTTTACATAAACTCCATAAAGGAGGCCCTGAGGAAAATAATTTCACTCAGCTCAGGGCGTATGTCATCTTTGAAGATGCTGTGGGGAGGTAATGCATATATTTATTTATTTTTACATTAACCCCGCACGCGAGGCCTTGAGGAAAATAATTTTCCTTACGGCCTATGTGATCTTTGGTGATGCTGTATGCCGGTGATTTTAATGAAAGGAAGGAGAGGAAGTCCTGGGGTGGAAAAGGGCATGAGGGGTGGGTAGGAATCTAGGGATCTATCCCTCCCGTTGTGGTGCTAGATGATGGGTGGAGAGAGAGAGCTGGTTAGCAGGCGCATCCGCCGCAAAGGTCTGAACACACCTCACCCGATGAACCACTGCTAAGTCACCAAACATATCAAACTACTTGGGGTGACCTGTTAGTACTGTATTCGTGTTAAATCTGGCTGCGATACCTCTAAAATCCAAAATTAAAATGTGTGGCGTTCAAATCTCTCTGCCTAACCTACGGTAAGCTATGCGATTGGTTTACTAGAATTCACACTTGCTAATCCATGAAATGAATAAATAATAAACTTAAAACTAAAGCCACAACATATTAAAACGATCATAAAAAAATCTAGCATTATTTTAACTCTAAGTGGTAATGACATGACTGCATTATTCAGAGCAATATTTTTGAAATAATCTGCATACATTACTTTAGCTTTTAACCGTAAGTTAGTTTCCATTTTCCGGGCCGCTGATCTTTACGACCCTAGCGGAGAAATGCACACATAAAGTGCAATAACGCGTGCACTCGTGGGGCGGCGCAGTATGCATTACGGTGCACTTGCGTTCTCAAATTCGTTTATAACTCGATGCGACAGAGGGTCATATTTTTGGGGATATTTCATTTTTGCACTTTTTGATTTGCGAATCTCGGATATATAATTTTCCACGCTTGAAACTTTCCATTACGAATGTTAGTCCATCTATTTGACACACTATATTACATTTTAGAGGTAAACCGGTAGGAGAGTGCTTTGGGCTTGTCCGTGTACCCGTTAATTTTCTTTTTCTTCACTTGGATTTTTTTTGTGAATACCGCACTAGAATACCAACTACTCCCAACCGTCTGGAGCAAGTGAGACTATGGTATCCACAATAATTGGGGTAAGTTGTGAGGCTTAAGTTAGTTGGGAGGGGAATGATTTGGAGAAGATTAACGTGTGACTATTTATATCTAGTCACCATAAACGGCTAAAACCATTTCAACCAACGATTCAATTCTGAATGAAGGTCTTACACCAGGGTGATTCTGAGAGTGTCTTCCACTCTGGAAAGGGCAGCAAGTATATTATATATTATTTTTAATTAATCGTGAGATAAGAACACAAATTCATCAAATAAAACTTACTTGCACACGCCGGAATTTGAACCCGCGACTTTTGGATTGCTAGTCAAGGGCCATGGTATCATGGTATCAGGGTATCTTTTCAGTGTTATATTAGAATATTGTAGAATATTATATTAGAAGCTATATACCGGAAAGTGAACAGTAAAGAGTAGAAAATACCGTGAAGGAAGTGACATATATTCTATGCTTCTTTATTCTATAGTCAAACCACATATGAATTTTTAATACTAACCTCTCTAAATATATCAAAAACTGAGACTTCTAAAGGATTCTGCCCACATAACCGGAGCATACCATGACCGTACTATGAACGCACTAAAATAAACACGACACGCACTGCTATGCCCACTGCAACGGATCGACAGCGTTCTATGTCCGTATGTGCTATGTATCGCCACCAGCAAAATATTCTGGAAGTAGATTTGTTGATGGTCCGGTCATGGCACGCTACAGTGTTGGTCGGTGACGGAATGGAACGAACGTTATGAACGGAACGTTACGAAATCCACTGCTAGAATATTTTGCCGGTGGCGTTACGCTCTGTGAATACATATATGTACATACGGGCATAGAACGCTGTCGATCCGTTGCAGTTGGCATGGTAGTGCGTATCGTGTTTCTTTTATTGCCTGATACGTTCATAGCACGGTCATGGTATGCTCCGGTTATGTGGGCAGAATCCTTCAGACGTCTTAGTTTTTGAGATATTTGGAGAGGTTAGTATTAAAAATTCAAACTGGTTTAACCATAGAATAAATAATAACACAAGAAGTGACTTGTGAGTGAGTTCCATGATCCAAATATTTGCCTAATTGAGGCTTCCAATACAAAACTGTGTTTACGAAATCCAAATGGGATGGAGATCTACGATGTCAAGCGAGTTAAAATGAGACGGAGCGTTGAACTATTGGGCCAAATTACACATTTGTTCGTGCCATTGTTTTATACCAATCCGTTCGTGGTATGATACGCTGTAGTGGGCATAGTCCTTAAATCCACAAATAAGGTACAAGATGCGTACCTGTCAAAAATATGCAAATCACCTGAAATTGATATGTCATCAAAAGTTCGCATCAAATTCCTCTGCGCAGTGGCCAGACCGAGATGCGTTGCCCTCGGATAAATTCGGGAGAAAAATGACGGTAGATCAAAAACGTCACATACAGAAAAGGAGTACATTTATATGTTCTGAGCGTGTCTTCGGTACGTGGATCGGGTCTTTTGGCGACATAGAAGACGCGTGATAAGTCCGTTTTATTGCCCGGTCTGGGCCTAGTGTCTGCGAGAGTTATAAATGGTAAATTAATGGGCTTCGTCGCGATTATTATGATAATTTACCGCTTCCTTTATGCTATCCTGGTACTAAGAATAATGGAGTTTCAAGTTTAAATTCTACTTACCTGGTCACGTAACGTGTCGACATTATATATATATATGTTATCTAAGTAGCGCAGGATCTATGAAAAATCATGGGATTTTTTAATTTTATATTCTTATTGCATGTTAATCGCATAATCATGAAATCTGCCTTTACTGGTCTTGCCTATATTCTTGAATAACCTTGAGAAAGTTAAACAATGATTGCATTTTTCAAATATAGAATTAGTATGCGTAAATTTCTGTTAAACAAAATATTATATTGTAAGTAGTTACTTGATTCCTTGTCTGAGTTTTTGGACATCAGTTCCAATATTGAAAATGACAATTAATTTTTTTTCTTTTTAAAATTTTAAAGAAAATAATTTAGTATTGTAGGTAGGTACTTTAAATTCAAAGGAAACCGATTTCATTGAACCAGAGTTACACAGATGGACAGACCAACGGCCGGTAATATTCGTATGTTCTCCGTACCTATGCAATAATAATCGCGTACCTGGTGCTCATATATAACCGTGTGTTCTGCGCTCATACCGAGAAACTTTGAGGAATAGTATTCATAAAAAAATCTTATTTTTTTAATTTAAATCATTTAACTTTATAATTTTTATTTATTTTGCACTCGGTCAGCTGTTCCACTTGAAATGTGAGCCATTTTGTTATCAAAATGGCCACCCTTTTTTGTTAATTAGAATGGCTTTGTTTAAAAAACTTTATTTGGATTTTTCTTAGATTATCATAAAACCACCCCTAAAAGTGTTTATGTTTACATTGTTATGTTTCTCCACAAAGCTGGCATTTGTAAAATGTCAAAAAAATGGCCTTAGTAAAATGTGCTTAATTTAAATGGAGGGCTTATGATAATTAAAATTAAATGTAGAGTCGTATATAAGCACTAAGTGTTATTTATTCGAAGTTGATTTTTTAAAGAAATCAGTTACTCAAACTGCTTTTGAGAACTTGTTCATTTCTTATCTAATAAAGCGACTTATATCATTAACCTAATAAATTATTATGTTCCATCTAATAGTGTTGAAAAAAAGACCCCATTTTTCTAAATCTACAACCAATTAAAACGCCGGTATTTTCACTTTACCACAATAATTCAAGGTGTATGAAGTAATACTTGAATATGTACAAGTTACCAATTAACTAGGCACTATTTGATAATGGTACGATTTGTAGGGTGAAGAAAATACGCGGCTTTTAATGCTTACCTGTGTAAAATAATTGTTTGTAGTTGTACGTGATTCTGCTACGTGTCGTGGGTAGTTGATCTTTTAACCTTTTGGTTTTACGATTAGTTTACAATGTCCGAATCTACCATCAACAATGATTATAATTGGCAATTTTTTATGAAGTTACAACACCTCTACGGCCGTTTACAGCTAGCTTTATTAACTTTATTAAAATTTCCTTTAAAACTACTTTTTTCTGCGTCAGGACAGATTTTCAGCGTTGTTCTTTTTAATGTGACCACCGCATAAAGGGAACTATGGGACTATACTACTAAAACATTCGTACAAGGTTGACATTTGTCACATGAGTACTGGTCGTTTTTTGCGACTTGTTTGTGCATTTATCAGCTCAGCTGTATTTCCTCCCTCGTACAACATGTTCACTCCTTCTTCTCCTAAAAAAGACCATCCACACAGCATCACCAGAGATGATATAGGCCCTTAGGGAAATTATTTTCCTCTGAACCTCCTGTGTGTAGTTAATGTTAGAAAATGGCATCTCTATTTGGGGTATGTTGACAAGCCAAAGTCCTTTTTAGCAACTTTTCGACTCTAAATAGTGGTCTCTCACCAATGCGAGTATATTCGTATATTCCAAGCTTAAGGACCCTCCGAACTTAGTATCTATCTAGAGTTCACTTTGGTTCAAATTTCTGATTAGATGGGTAACTAGGTATATAAAAATATATTTTTTTAAATCATCAATTTCAGTGTGTCCTTTTCAGGTTCCCATTAGTTTTGCTGTATCAGAAATCTAACCAAATTCCGATCTCGCAAAATCGAACTGCCCGTGGGAATATTTGGGGGAGCAACATCAATCGTGATTGTCATTACAATGGTCTAAGAGTCTAAGTTGAAAGCACGCGGCCTCGCAATCATCCGCGTGGACAGCGAGCCAAGATTCAAGACCCGAGCAGCCGAAATTATGTTCCTGAAGACAGAGATAGCAGGGCGGGTTGGCCAAAGCAAACATACTCAAGGGCCGAATTACTGAACGGCATTTAATTATTGCTTTTCACATACGGAGAAAATGATCCTGTTAAAAAAGTGATAGCATGAGAACACGTGTTTTTTTTCTGATAAATATCGTGACGAAATGCGTATTATATCAATATTTGTATAAACACGTGTTCCGCCATCCTCATAAAATATTCGCTTTTAACTGATTATTTTGTTAGGAACTCATTCGTTAAAAGCCTGCGGTCCCGTTTTTCACAGGAAGTTTTTTAATACAGATTATTTTTTATCAATATTTTTTCTCCGGGCAGAACACAAAGCCTAATTTTTCAAATAGTAATTAACTTCACTAGGAATAATAGCTTGTTAACATATTTAAATGAAGTAATTTCAACTAATCACTACATACATAATATTAAAAAAACAACTTTTTTCATCAATTTAGTTGTTTCAATACTTCACCTATTCAAATTTTAAGTTGATTAAATTGCATTGATGATATTCAACCTCGGATAAGAAAGGATCATACTGTTACGAGATATGGAAAAGGATATTGGAAAATGGGGTGACAGGATAAATCATCAAAATGATAATTCATCACATCTTTAAAAAGTTATATAAAGTCATGAAATGTGATGAAAAAAAATCGTTATTAACTGGGTTAAGTAGGTTAGGTTAAGTTAGGTTAGGTTAATTTTTTTTCATCGTTTTTAATGACTTTTTAAAAGTGTGTTGAATAGTCACTGTGTTGAGTTAGCATGGAACCGGAAAATGGTTAAACGCAGGAAACTACATTACTGCAGAACGCTTTTGGTGCTAACAAAAAACTGTACAAAAATTCCGAAGCTAGCAGTCCACAACAGTGTGCTGGTACCTACCTTGTATGGTACATGTATCATTTTCCATACCTTCTTGTAGTTTCATCCTGCTCTTTGTGGGTACTTACCTACACAGTGTGCTTTAATCCCCTTGACCTCTCTTTGATCTGCCGACGACGTGTCTGAGAGAAACAACCACGTGAATAATGGTCCCACTCAAATACTTAATCAATATTTACCGAATCAATAAAGCTAGAAACGCCGAGGTACTCAATCTTCTCAGTGCGAGGGACACGGGACTTATTGACATTGTAGTTGTTTTTTTTTTATAATGACTTTAAGAGCGGTGTTCTTAGAATGTGTATGTATGTAGAAAGTGATATTGATAAGAGATATAAATGATTTATCTAATGTCATTATTACTTAAAATGTTATTTTTATCTTACTATTTTACACATTAAGACGACAAAATATCCTAAAATAAAATCGTAATCTAATGAACGAACGTAAGTGAAAAAGGTGTGTACAAAATAATCCGACGCCCTTCCCCAGTAAATTAGACAAACCTTCGGTCGAATTTCCCCTAGCACATTCTCCAAATAAATTAAATTTGGAACCTTAACGACGTAAGTCAAGAAGGCGTGTACAAAAATATTCGGCGCGCGGCCCGGCGCACAGTGGGCTGAAAATCGCCTTTCATAGACATAGAGACTTGAATTTTCAAGGGTATTTTTTTTGGCTAGAAATGGATTCTGCTGATCATTACTATGCTATAAAATGTCGTACGAAGCAATTGCGTGTACAAATGAAGGAGTTATAATTTTTTTAAGAAAAATTTGTATGGCGCTGACATTAAAAATGAGGCTATCTCTGGAATCATAAGGTTGGCCGTTCTATCCTTACACACAGATAATACCATTATTTATTTGTATTTTTTTGACATACTTCATATTGTGGAGCAAGGTGCGATTTTTTTTTTTAAAATCCTAAAGTGAAAAAAAAATCTTTTTTTTGTTGATGATTCATTTTAATGCTTAAATGCTTTACATGTGAGTATGCTTTGTCTAGTTTACAATATTTTATTTACACTGCAAGCCAAAACACTGTGCACAGTGGGCTGAAAATCGCCTTTCATAGACATAGAGACTTGAATTTTCAAGTGTATTTTTTTTGGCTAGAAATGGATTCTGCTGATCATTAATATGCTATAAAATTTTGTATGAAGCAATTGCGTGTACAAATGAAGGAGTCATAATTTTTTTAAGAAAAATTTGTATGGAACTGACATTAAAAATGAGGCTATCTCTGGAATCATAAGGTTGACCATTATTTCCTTACACACAAATATACTACTATTTATTTGTATTTTTTTGACATACTTCGTATTGTGGCAAAACTTGTGATTTTTTTTTTTTTAAATCCTCAAAGATGAAAAAAAAACTTTTTTATGTTGGAGATTCATTTTAATGCTTAAATGCTTTACATATGAGTATGCTTTGTCTAGTTTACAATATTTTATTTACACTGCAAGCCTAAAAGCGTTTAAGCATTAAAATGAATCATCAACATTAAAAAGGGTTTTTTCAACTTTGAGGATTTAAAAAAAAAAACATCGCACCTTGCGCCACAATATGAAGTATGTCAAAAAAATACAAATAAATAGTAGTATTATCTGTGTGTAAGGATAGAACGGCCAACCTTATGATTCCAGAGATAGCCTCATTTTTAATGTCAGCGCCATACAAATTTTTCTTAAAAAAATTATAACTCCTTCATTTGTACACGCAATTGCTTTGTACGACATTTTATAGCATAGTAATGATCAGCAGAATCCATTTCTAGCCAAAAAAAATACCCTTGAAAATTCAAGTCTCTATGTCTATGAAAGGCGATTTTCAGCCCACTGTGCGGCGTATTGGACGGACCTAAGGTCGAATTTGCACTAGCAGGCCCCGAAGATTGATTTTTCCGCGAGGTTTACTTTAATTAATTCTTATCAACGTATTACTAAAATCTCATATGTTTCTAACTGAAATACCTAGGGAAAATAAAAGCTGGTGCTTGTCGCTAATTTTATAGTTAAAAATTTTTTTATACATATTCAAACCGTTTTACGTAAAATATTTTAATGGCAGGGTTCTGTTTTTATGAATCTTAAATATAAAATATAAACTAATATACTCACTAACTCGTATATCCGTGGGAGTCAGTCTGAAATAAAATATATTATTGTTACGAATTGTTCAGAATTAATCAAAATGTGAGCCTCCATCAAATCCCAAGTTATTCGAATCCAAGAGTCTTGTGTCGCTAAGGCGATGCACATCACGCATTCCTTGCAGAAGGCGATAAGGTTGAAATTCCCGCACAACACCGCCTGTTTTGTTTTGTTTTATGCATGTTTTATTTTATTTTTTTAGTTCAGACACAAATATTTAAATGGTTTTTGGTCACAACCTAAAGAACTTAGTTTGCTACATTATACAATCATACTATATCCGAAAAGGGGTTCATAAGTAGGAGATTTTGCACTTTAAAGATTTTTTTAAGCCTATATTTATTTTATAGGCTTATAAAAAGACCTATTACGTCAATTACTTCGCAGTGCAACTTTTTCTTCAGAAAACTGGGTAAGCAAATGGGTTTTTTTATGTGAAAACCACTCGTGAGTCCCAACTGCTCTCTACCGTTCTGAGCCAGTGGGACTATAGCATTCCTAATTATCGGAGTTAGTACCTACACGGAGAAACATGAGTAGGTATTGCTAATGTATTAAAATTATTGGTAATCCGGTTAAAAACCGGATTGCGGGAATTACGTATGAATTAACAAGTTCCCTAAAATTTTTTTGGGAAATTGCGAATATATTATCACGAATATAATTTGCACGTGTTCCAACATGAAAAAACGTTCACTTGCCTTGATAATAAATAATATATTATGACGAAATGCGAAAATATTCGGATTTCATGAACACAATATGATAACATAATCGTGATTTACTAAAGGTTTATTAGGAAACCTTAAATTCATTCGTAATTCCTGCAATCCAGTTTTTAACAGGATTACTAAAAATTAGAAAGAGATTCTCTTAATAAATTAGCAAAACTTACTCATTTTTCTCCGTGTTCATTGTGATAATATGATTAATGACGTCACTAAACAAGGTTTTTGCGGCAAAGTTTAATGTGCTCTTTCACCAGGGCGATACTGAGATATCTACTACTCTATGTACACATATGTAATATTAAATAACCCACAATATTTATATGTAGGTAGGGCCTGAGGGACTTGAAAATGGGACGAAGGCTCGACTCGAATCCCGGTGATTCCGCGATGACAAAAAAGGTTATAACAAAAGAACTCCGTTCTAAACCCGCGGAGTTTTCTTCGAAAACAAAGGACTTCAAATCAAAATAAGAACAATAACAAAACAATTGAATTATGTGAAAGCTGCGTTACTTTATTGTTTTGTTCATTCTGCTTGCCTGTCATTTCTTTCAAAAAAAATATTAGAAATAACTAAATTCGCTATGTATATGTATAGAGAAGGGTCATGTGATAGAGTCGGAAAAATATCTAAAAAAAGTCCATGCATGTGATTGAAGGAAGGAGTGAAATAAATAAAGTTTTATGGCGATCCGTCGTCTCTGCCTACCAGTTTGAAGAAATGGCGTTGTTGACTAGCGCTAGGGAAACTCAACCGTTTTGCTTATCCTCCGTCTATAAATTTGTTTGTAAATTCCGTTTCAGTTTCAATATGATACCCTTGTAAGATGAAAAAATAATGTGAGATCGTTGTGTTTATTTGAACTATCCTATTCGTAATTTTTCAATATTGCGGTTTTGATTTATGCAAGAAAAAAACATGGCCAAAAAGTGCCTTTTATTTTATTTTGTGGATGTTCAGGCATAAATATTTAATTTTTTCCGACAATTTTATAAATAACTTAATTTGCCACATTATACAATAAAATCATAACCGAAAATGGGTTCGTAAGTAGGAGACTTCGAACTTTAAAGCAGTTTTCATAAGCCTTATACATTATTTTTTTATGGGCTTATAAAAAGACTAATGTAAAAAATACTCGACTATTTCAAAGGCCAAGAGATGTATTCTACTCGCAGTATTTAATTAAAGCATCTGAAACATTTCTAGGCGACCAAATTTTCAAACTAAAAACTTTTGCATTACTACGTAGTGCATCGCCTTAAAATAAATAAAAAATACACGAAACATATTATTGGTTTATTATTACGAAGGTAGGTATTTAAACACCTGCTTACAAATGTTATCATTTCAGAAGAAATTTTGACTTTGATTTTTTAAATAAGAGCAAATTAGAAACATAATTTTATGCACACGAAATCTACTGTTCATAGAACTACTAATTAATTACTTTGATTTAGTTTATATTATTAGATGTCTAGATTAGTTCTTATCTTGTTAACATCTATATAAATAAAAATGTAAATGTTCGTTTGTTCTAAATCTAAAATCTCCGAAAGTTCTTCACCGATTGCTTTGAAATTTTGACACAACGTTGCATTCGAATACGCAAATGTTTTTGTAAACTATATTATACAGATGTCACTGTGACAAATAAAAAAATAAAAATTAAAAAAAACAGCGCCATCTGTTGGACAACCATGCTTTTTTGGACGTAAAAGCAACACGCCCTATTGTTTCTCTATATGCATAGACAGACTGAGCCATCTTACGGTATGCAGGGTAGAGTTAGTTTTAAATAAATTTAGTCCACTGATCTATTTTTGACGGCTTTTAGTAATATAGTATATTATATTATATTATTATTTAATTAGTAATAATTGTTGTCGTATCTACACCAATTATCTATTTACGACAACAGCTTTATTATCTTCTGTTAATAGTTTAATATGTCTATGTGTGCATGCGAACCATTTTATGTAGGGTCACTTAGGTTTATGCGTTTAAAACTGTTATAAAATGTTTGTGAAAAGTTCTATCTATTAAAGAGTTACACTTTCCACCAATGACATTACAAACTAGACATGTTGTAGAAATCTCAAAAGTAGCAAGCGAAAGGTACGGTAGTTGTCGTACTTTCGATACCAGTTTTAACACTAAGCTGTTACGCGTTGCGTGAGGTCGTTTGCTATCTCTAACCAAATTGCAGCCAAAATTGAATGCCAAAATTCCCTCGTGAGTTATGAGAAAGTGTTTTCGTTACACCAAAACCCCAAAATAGGGAATAAAATTTTCTTTCATAAATACATGCAAATTACTGATTATAAATAATTCAATCATTTCGATTGTTTCCCAGAGATTTTAAGACCAATTAGAGAAAGCGAGATGGCGAACCTACCAATACATATAAGAAGGACAACCTAGTGGCAACCAAGTAGGTCGTCTCGTACAGCTTTTCGTATTTTTCTTAGTGTAAGCGAGTAAGCGTATCTTGTCATCCCAATAACACCCGTGATGTAGAATGTTGTATTCGTCGCAACTTTTAAATACAAAAACGTCGCCCGGTCCTATTTGTACATATTTCATTAATACACAGATATCCTTCGAATGTCTATTTCTATCATACATGAACACCGTTTAAATAAAGAATTTGCTGGGAACGTGGAGTGTTTGTTGTTCACATTTTCTCTTAATTTTGTGAGACAATAATGTATTGTTATGCAATTTGCCTTCCATATATTTTTTCTTGAGTCGTTGCCTGACTACTAAGGATCATTCCAATACACCGTTGAATTTCCTCTACTTCCACTTTGCCAACGACCATAAGTTTCTTCCTATTCGAGGATATCAGTTTGCGAGGAATGGGCTAACGTTGTAGGCGGACAGTTGATTTTGGATGCCTAGTTTTCCAAAATGGATTGATTTATGTGCCTTACTGTCCACAAAATCCTAAACAACCACATTTCGAGTTATTTTTGTTTTCTGTTTTCTTTCGCTCGCTCCACAGTGTCCAGACATTAACCTGCTCGATATTTGATTCGGTTGGCTTGCATTTGCAGCGGCTAGGGCTAATGTTTATCTTTGAGATCTCTCCATCAAATGGACCAAGCAAATACATTATGACAGCATCCCGACAGAGCGTATCAACGTCCAACCGGTGTTCAGCGATACAAACAGACGATAAATTAAAACAAACAATGCAATCGGACGAGATCTTAATCGCGTCGTTAATTCGGCCTGATACAAAATACAAATAAATTGCCGACATTGATATAAAATATAGTAGATTATCACCACATGAAAAAAAAAATGGTTTAATTTTACATTTATTAATATTATCTTCCTCTCTTTTTGACGACCTCTCTGCAGCCGTTAAAATCCTCGTCGGAGCGCCCTGATCAATACTATTAATTGTGCAAAATGAGTCCATAATATTATGTAGAATAATTTGCGCAGCGGAATAATTTCAGCAATAATTATTACCCATATAAAAGGGTTGGCACATCGGTGTATGGGAATGGAGCAAATGTTACGCTGGCGCCTTGGCCCATACAATACATGAACAATTAATACCCATACAATACGGAGACTGGAGACAGAGACCTGAGACCACTAAATCATCATCGCCTATGGACTCGGGGGATTTATAAAGGCGGCCACGATTAAAGATGCAATATTAAGTACCTATTGCTATAATATGACTCAGAAGACTTAAGGTTCCTATATCAGCGTTTAAAAAGTAGAAGAAGATTATTGAAGATGGTTTGAAATGGAGATAATATGTAAAAATCTTCGAATGATAGAGGGATCGCGCTAATATTTAAAAAAAGATTATACTTAATAGGCGTAAGGACTGTTGAGAAAATAGAGCGAGTTTGAAGAAAAAAAATGTGATTTTTTTCATACCTATAATAAATATATCGTTAAATAAGAGTACCTACAATATGTGTTTTTTTATAATTTTAGGAGAATACTGTGCAACTTTTTTATCGAGGGAATTTCACATAATTGCCTTTTCAAATAGAGATTATATTAAAATATATCATTTTTAAGAGCTTATAGATATTTACGTCATTAGAAATTCGGAATGCGGTGTATTCAGTAAAGCCTCACGGTAAAAATGCAATATTTTCGCGAGTTTAAACTATGAGAATTTAACTAACGGGGTTAAGAGGTAAGGGGAGTTAATAGTTAAGTTTATTTAAGAGTTTTCCTAAACAAACGCGTACCGCCAAGAGCCCAGAGCACATTGGCCTTTGTCCGCGGCCGCCGCCACAAGAAACACGAAATTGAATCATTAAATACTCACGAGTCTCGGTTCTAATTAATTGGAAGCCATATTAATCAATCCTTTCTAATAAATAGATGAATTTTACTTGATTTATAATGCCTTATTAACGATACCAGACTTATAAATTATGAATACCGCCGATTCTTTGATTCAAACCGTATACAGGTTTTCAGGTACAAACTATAACAAAAATTATCTCCTACTTATTTCTAACAAAAATGTGTTTTTTCTTTCTGGAAAATAGACAAACATTCCCAAATTAGGTACGAAAAACTGTTAGTTTTTTAATTAAATACGATAAAAATGTTGATTGTGCAATGGTCGGGATAACAGAGGATTGAACCTGAGACACCTGTGTAGGAGCCAGAAGTTTTTATCTATTCGGTTACTAACCCGTCATTAAACATGCTAAGAAAATGAAAATCAAAACTGTGAAACATTCCTCCGTAATGCGTAAAATTATTCAAGTTCACTGAAAATTTTAAAATTTTCTAAATTGGAACCGATCTGTATAATCACATCAGACAAGCGATAAATTAGGTATCCACCAAAATTATTTTATTTTAATAAATTGTAATAAAGATTCGTGTTTCAAACGTGGAGGTATTTATTTTGTTTACTTTTTTGATAGAGCAAAATCAAATTCACTAATGATTCTTAATGTTCATTCGAACGTTTTTTTGGAAGGCAATGATCCTGAGGTAAATATTTTATAAATACTTTTAACATTACGGTTATAATCTTCCGTGATTTTACTAAACTTACCGTCAATTTAGCCATCACGCCATTTCTCTGTAGACACTACTTGCTTCATTCAAATACATACCTAGGTCACTCTTCTGTTATTCTGACCCTTGAGATGATCCAATATTTCATTCGCTTGACCATGCATGCCATGTCTTTTTCGTGCGTCTCCGACATGTCTTCACTCCTTTATTTCGTGGTCCCTTTCTTAATCTTAAGTAGGTATTAATTATTGCCTTGCATTCTTTAAGGTTTTCCACAACAATAGTGTCATTCACATGATTTTACACAAATACGCCTTAAGGATCTCAATTCTACAGATTTAAGTCTACTTTCATTCTTTATCCTAGCAAACATTTATTTTTGTATCTAGAGTGGAAGATTCTATCAGTATATTAAATTTACAATTCGGAATCGAGACCGTTGCTTTAGCTACATTTTATGATCGTCACCTCGACTTGTTCAAGATACCACACGATATAACAGGTGTTTTAGCACATCACAGCATGACAACCATCACGCCGTTTCCCCGTAGGGGTGGGCAGAGAGGACAGACCGCCAAAAAACTCGGTCTTGACACACACTTCTTGCCTCATTCACATTCATACTCATCTATTATTCTGACTCTTGACATGGCCCGACTCGAGTATCTGATTCACTTGATCGTGCCATGTCTTCCTCGGGCGTCCCCGACTTCTGCTAACAGTAGATACACCTATATTTCATTACTCTTTAAAGAACCTTATACTTTTTATAATCCTATCTTCACAAATATTGAAATTTAAATCGAGAAATGTCGTTCTGTAAATGGATAATTAATCTGTCGTACAATAATATAAATAAATAAAAAAAATTAAAATACCCTTCCCACTTTAATCAGTTTCACAACATTCCTACCTACCTACATCAAAATAGTAGATATTAAGTCCCGCTTACCTTGGAAAGTTGGGATTCGTGTACGTACGTAAAAAATAGCATAAAAATATGTTTACATTCGCTAAGGTAAATAAGGTGGTAGGAATTTTAGATATCATTAGGTAGGTATCGATGGATTTAAAATTGTCAACTTTTTATCATTCTGCTGATTCAACTTATTATTCTCTCACCAAAATAATTAATGCCTTAACAGAGCAGTGAGAAATTATTTTCAGTAGGTAATTTGATAGAAGAAAATTAACTTAATTATTCTAAGGAAAAAAATATTTGCCTAAAATCATTACTGTCGGTTAGTCCATATGCAAACCTGATACATTTTTACAGGTAAAAACAACACGAAAACTCACCGTCGGAACCTCATTCATTTTTGCCTAACCTGCACGAAGAAAAATGAGTATTGCTGATTTATTAAACTCCTGTTAAAAACGGGACAGTAAGCCGCTTCCGAGTAATAACGTTTGCCCTGTTAATATATAATGACGAAATGCGAAAATATAATTATTTTTATGATCACGTGTTTCTACTTCGCGTTAATACCTACATTCCTTTTTTACTAAAAGATTCACATGAAACCTATCAAGTCATTCGAATAGGGCCTGCAGTCCCGTTTTAAACAGGATTACGAATAATTTTAAGAGATTTTCAATAAATTAGCAATATTTTATGACAGCAAGTTTTCTCATAGTGTTATTTACTATTTCTTATTTTTCCTTATGAAAAATAATAAGTGCCATGATGAAAATATCAGTGACTGGTATTTTAATTCGTAGGTATAAAATGAACTTCTATGTCCAGTGAGGTTTTCACTTGGATTCATCACACATCTTTAGGTATATTTTATAGGTGTAAGTATTTTCATTGTAAAAAAAATGCACAGGTAATTAATTACTTAACGAAATTTTGATCATTTTATTTGTAATATTAATAAATACAAGTCTGTACATCTCGAATTTATTTATAAAAAATATATTAATAGGAATCACTTTGAGAACTTAACAAGTTTCGCATACTTAAAATTAAAATAATAATAGGTATATAGTTTTATTTCGGCTCTTCTGATCTTGTCTGTAAACAATGATAATAAATTCGTTTTTAAATAGGTACCACCTTCAAACAGAAGTTTCCAGTATTATTTAAATGATTATTTACAAGTCCAATTTGCGCATTTGTGCAAAACTTGACATTTTAAGATTTTGGTGTTGAATGTTGTTTCTTCCCTTTGAATATTAATATTTAAGATTAGCGGATTGTAATAAAAAGTATAAAATTCGTCATGACAGCTCACCAAATCATAAAGTCTTAAATTTATTTTATAAAACGTTTTACCTACTTTATAGAATGAGTATTATAATATGTGTTTTAAGTACGGTTCATCTAATCGCTTCCATTGCGATCCACTGAGAGGAATTTCCACAATAACAATTCCATTAAAAGTTCTATTTACACATGTACAGTTTCTTTCCACTTTATTCCTCCGTTACTTCACCTTACCATCTATCACAACACGATAATGGGTTCTATTTTAAACTCTATTTCAAAAACACAAATATCTATGTTTCGACTAACGTCAGTCTATATTCAACTTGAACAACAAAATTATCACAGTTTTTCGAATGAACGAGAATTTGTCAACATCTCCCTCGTTAGCCTCCACACTTGTTTTGCTGCGTTTTCCAAGGCACTCGGGGACTTGCCTTTGAAGAGGTCTAGGTTAGGGAGGAAGTAATGAGGACACCTTCTGCACTGGAGACAAGAGATTAGTTGAAGGAAGATCCCGTTGATCCTATCACCTATCGCTCCTTCGTCCCATTCTTGCTCTCTCGGGTGCTTTTCACACTCGTACAGTAACAAAGTCTTCATGTGATAACACGTCACAGGATTTCCTGGAAGGTCCAAGTGGCGATCCCTTATCGTCTTTAAGATGCTGAGACACTTCCGTCTGCAGCCACCTTGGAGTAATCTATTCTCTGCCTCGAAGAAGTTTAGTGCCCAAGCGTCTCCTTCCATAGCTGAATTTTTGCCCTGGAGCGCGATGCATTCTTTGGATAACAAGTCGAACCCTTCGGTTTTGACTTCCGCTACGATGGAAGGGTGCGGCCAAGGGGCGGCGGGCATGGGCCAATGGGCCGCCGAGCGGGGCCACAGACCGGCACACTTGAAAGCCGGCGTAATTTGAACAATAAACCGCTCCCTAATCCTCAATTTAACCTCTGTCGTTTCCGCTATCATTTTGACGCAATCCCTGTAGGAGCACTTGTCGCAAGCCTGAGCTACAAGCGTCTGGAATCGTGATCGGATCTTCCTCGCTGAAAGGTATCCTGAAGCCGTGATGAATTCCACCCAGAGGGACATCGATCGCTTTCTTCCGTCGCTAAGTTTTAGAACAGCGCATCCTGGTAGACTGCCATCATCCACAAAATTCAAAACACCCATTTGATTAAGATAAATCACAATCTCGAATTCGTTTGGCGAAATGACTTCTAATCCGTCGAACCTTCCATTGTAGTCTGTGAGGGATGAAATGAACCTCGGTTCTTGCAGTTCTACTTCCTTCAAGACATCTTGCACGACCCTGCAGACTTCGTGGATGGTCTTGCTTATTTGCACTTTTCTGCTATGGACCCTCTCCGAGCAGTATTTGTTCATCTGGTAGACCAGTTTAGTCTGGGCAGACAGCATGTCTGCCGGGACTAACATCTTGGAGCCGCTTTCTTGAACGTTTGACAACAACATATGAGCAGTCAGATCGTTATCATAACCTCAAATCGATCCCTTCAAAACTTAAACTTTTGTTAATCGGTATTTGAATCACAGTAGTACGTAGCACATTTAAAAGATTCGTATTAGAAACACATGTTAGGAGACACGTTCAAGATGGCATTACACGACCGACCGGTGAGATGGTTTGGTTGAGACTGTTGATTTAACCGGCGGGTTGGTGGGTTTGCGGATGGCGGTAGGCGGTACCTCGGGGCCTCGTGCGCATGATTAGTTGCCAGCTGGAGTCACGGCGAGGGGAAGCGCTGGGTATTCTGGGCGGCGAGGGTAGAAGGGATCGAGGTGGTTGCTCCGCCCCTGTCGCCCCGCCCATCGCGCCTTCCGTGTTGACAGCGGTCTTTGACGTTTGTTTTGATCATAATGGATAGCCTGCAAGTCGCCTCTCCTCTGTTGTATTGTTTTGTTTACCCTTTAATTTATAGAATTACAAATGAACGCTCAATCAATGCATTATTTTATTTTATCAAAGTTTTTTTTCTTAATCCGGTGATAAATCTTACATTTCGGGTAAAAAAGGTTAAAAACTGACTTACTTCAAAGATAATTAGGTACCCATCCGGCTACTAACTAGCATCTGTTTAATGTTTATTTTATTCCTTAATTAACACGTATGTGATTGAAATCATGGGATTCTTAATTATTTTACCTAGCGTTTCATTAAATTCATTATCTGGCAATTTATTTATACGTACGTACCTACACATATTACCTAACGAATTATCTCACGTAGATATTTAGGAAGGTACCAAGTCGTTAAAGATACAAGATTTAAAAAATTAAATTTTACATACGGCCGAACAATGGCGTGTAATCCATATCTAAAATCTTTAAAGTTGTTCAATATGATAATTTGAGAAAATCACTTTTTTATAGATCCTTCATAATTTATTTTCTCTTCTTATTTTGGGTCATGTACAGCATTCTTTAATATTATTTTCAGTTGCGTAGGTAGCTACCTACCTACAGGTTAGGTACATTTACCTAAATTCCGATTTTCGACAGTAAATATATTTACGTTAGCACAGACCCGTGAAAATCACGGGATATTATATTTGTCGGATTTTTGAAGGATACAAATATTTGCCTCAGGATCATTGTCTATCAAAAAACGATGAGAAATGTATATTTTCGAATGAACACGACGTAAACATAGTAAACTTAAAAAATACGATATCTACAAAAATTTTAACAAAGGAAATACTTATTTCAAATATGGAATTATTAGGTAGATAATTAATAAAATATTGTTGGTAGGTACCTTTAAAATTTTTATTGTTAATATTTAGCAAAATACAGTACAACCCGTCCAACGTTCAATATCAACTCTCTTTTAATGCTAAACCATAAATATTCCTTTAAAACTTCCTCATTTTTCACCCTTAACCAAACAAACATTAAATTCGTGTAAATAATAGCTTGGACCCTTATCGAGCTAGAGTGGCCCTACCCCGCCCAATCTTCCCACCGCTCCACGAAGAAAAATAAACCGAAAAAAATACATATTAATTGGCCCTAACGAACAAGACATCAATCTTCTCGGTTTCCCCTTGTCATTTTTTCTCATGTGGTGGCTCAATCGTAAATTAAATTTGATGAATTATTTCACACTCGGCTGACGACGTAAGGCATTAAAATGCGTTATTTTAATACGAGGAATGCCTTAATTCGGGCGTTTTAAGACGATTTTCGACGTGGAAGTCAGTAATAATGTTTATTATTTTTGTTTTTTTAGAGCATTAGGAAGTTTTTATTTTCTACTTATTTAAAACTTTAAATGCAATAATATTTTCAACCCTTGTGAGGCTTGTGCCTAATTTGGTTTTGTATTATTGTTTTCCAGACTTTTCGATTTTCACTATTCTACCTACGTGTATACTGGTACCTACCTACTTGTGGCATCAACCAATAAAATGAACGTTGAAAACAGATGAAGGCCGCACGAATACATTGAAAATGTCTGATTGTGATATATTTATTTACATTTTTGTTGTATCTACATCAATAAGTATATAGGTACCTACACTGTACCCGGAAACTAGTGGTACAATTGGGAAATTTTTATCACATAGAGAACCCAAAAAAAATATCTGGACATTTCGTTATTTTTTACTTTTTTTTCCTTTTTTCGGCTTCGGACTCGATTTACTCGAAAACGAAAGCTCAAATCAAAGAAGTTATAATGCAAAATCGACTCCACATGTGAATTATATTCAATAGTGTCTAGTTTTTACCTCTAGGTTTCTAAAATTATGTAAATGTACAATATTTACTTGTTGGAAGATGCGTATACCTATATAGTACGTATAATATATTATGTTCCTGTTGGATCTCTCCTCGTCTTGCCGATCCATTGTCTCTTCTCATCTGCTGCTCCCTTATTATTTAAACTTATATGCTCTCAAGGAACAATACTTAATCTTCTTCTTTCTGCGATTCTGTCCCCTGTTCCCCTCTCACCGTCTTAGCCAAGACACTTTGACAGCTACCAGGAGCTCATACGCTTCCAGCAGTATTCTCTTTGTGCTTTCCGCCTCTCAACTGCCTTTGTCTTCCAATCTTCAAGCCACGGTTTTAAACCTTGGTTTTATTCTATCCATCATTTAGTCTTTTTTGTATTGTGGAAGATGGTTGGTGGAGGTCAAAGTGGGATGCTGAGTTTATTGAGCCAGTCAACGGATATCAATAGTTGAAAAACTCCTACTTCAATAATTACAAGCAGAATATGTTGCTCGTGTTTTTATAAAGGAGCTAATAGAGGATTACACCCGCGACGATCGGTCAAAAATTAAATCAATCGATATCACATCAGTTAATCACGTAGGCATTTCAAAGCATTCTTATAAACTCTACCTGCGATTCTAGATTTCTCAAAATAACCTGTTAAAAAAACTTTAATAAATGGTATCATCATTTGAAAATTCCTAGCGAATTATTTTGTGCGATATTCAGCAACTATTTCTAATCTCGATCTACGAACACAGCCGTTCAAATACCTGACTATCCCATAAATAAGCTCTTGAAACAAAGAGAGCCGAATGAATACCTACTTATAAAAAACTAGTGAAATATCCACAAGTCTTGTTTGTCTCGCAGTCTTGTTGATTTTGATTAATATCACAGAGCAGTTTGGTACAGTTGTAATATTCCCCATGGCGGCAAGCAGGTGATGGAAGAACTACGTGTTATGTCACATTATTTTGGAAAATAAGTATTGGCAATTTATTATTCTATTTAATACATTGGAATAACAGTTATGAAAAAAATAAGTGTAGGTAGTATAAAACGAATATTTACTTAAGGTATTTTTAAAATTTAATTTGTTATTTGAATAACCTGAATTTGAAGAAAAATCCTACTTCCATAATTAGATACATATGTAGGTAGTTGTGAACTTCACAACTCAGCTCGCTGAGGAATTAAACCCACTGGGTGGGAACCCGACGCATTTTTCAACTCAGCCACTAATTGGCCACACTTGAACCAGTGATTTCTGACTTTATTTTGAGTAAAAAAGTTTAATTAAATTTTTGATACGGTGACTTTTTTGAATTTTTTTTTTCAAAACCAAACAACTAGGCAAATTCTTCCTCATGTCGACACTCGTCACTTAGCATAGTAACCGACCAACCCCTTATCCCGACCCTAACTGTCCAATACATACCTACTTACCCTTGGTATTCAAATCCTTAATAACGTAATATGAAATTAATAACAACCATAAAATAGGTAATACATAATTCATAAGTTATTTAACGTTATTTCCGTAATGCAAAAAAAATCAGACCAAAGCCATATTTTTATTCCGAATTTATGGTAGACACATATTTTTACGAATCAAGTACCTACTCCTGTTGTCATGAAGCGTAAAATGTTTTGCTTTTGATGAAGCGCTTAGTTGTCCACTTGCTAGGTTTTTAAAAATCATATCTGTATGTATCCTCTTAGTAGCTTACATTTCCAACATAGGCGGCTGTCTTTAGATCTTTATGCTAATGCGAACCGGCGAACCTCGCCTCGGAGATGGCTTTCCCTGGGTGGAGCCAACCGGTGCTTGGTGCAAAGGAGCCGCTACCGGTTCCGATTTGTGTTTCAATTCATTTCAATCAGTTCCTAACTGCTCCATTACTATCATTCCACCAGAGATAAGGGAAAGGTCTCCTCAAACGTCGAATGTTCGATAAATAATATATTTTACTTTTTTAAGCAAATCATATTTGTGTGCGTTGAACTGCTCATTTCTCAAACTTACAATAAGATTCCAACATCGACCTAGCTCCATTAGTCTATGTCTAGCTCCCATGTTCTCAATAAGATTCTGTCTGATACCTACTCGAGAACTCCAAACGGAGAAAAATGCTGATTGCATGCTTGTTTCCTGATAAAATATTAGTCATTCAGAATATATCGAGAACACATGTCCTTTTCTTAATAAGTATCATGACGAATTGCGACAATATCAGTATGTCAATATCAATATCAGTATTTGTATGTGCACTTGTTCCGCCCTCCTCATAAAACATTCGTTTTTAACTTATACTTTGTTAGGAACTCTGTCAATTCATTCGTTAAAGGCCTGCAGTCCCATTTTTAACAAGAAAACGAATAATTTGATCAGATTTTTAATAAATCAACAATTTTTCATAATTTTTTACAATATTTTCTCCGTGCATCCTTTATTAATTTGCAATCTGAATAGCTAGGTAGATACTTGCTTACCTTCCTCTTCCCCATGTCCTTCTCATAATCATTATACCGTTTCCCCGCAGCAGTATGCAGTATGAATATGCGGAGAGGGACTCCAATTCGCATTGGCAAAAACTCCTTGCTTCGTTCTCATTCAAACGTATACAGTGTATACCCTGTATACAGTGGTGCGCATAGCGATTTTAATAACAGTAGAAGATATAGAAAACAGCGAATCAATTGACTAAACAGTGTGGCTGATCTGCTGGGTTTACATCAAATAAATAACCGCTAGTTAGATGTATAAAAAATTATATTTTTTCGACCGCTCAATTAGATGAAAGAAAGTCGGCAAAATACGATTTTTATTTCGTTAATAAGTTCGTTCCAACTAATAGAGATACCAACAGATGGCACTGGTTTCTAGTTACTACATTTGTGATTTGTAACAAAAGGCACTGCCTTTTTCGACACGGAACGAGTCTTTTTGGTGAAATATACGCTCAAAATTTGAATATGACAAGTGCCACATTTCGCATACTTAATTTCTGCTTTTGACAAGTTATAGTAGGGCAGTCGACATATTTGAAATTGTAGATTGATTTCTAGCAATAATTTTGTAAATTTTAATATTATTTATATTTATATGCGAGTACGATAGGGTGGGCAGTGCTTACGTGCCTGTATGGAATGCACTCCTGTACACCCATACATGGATACCCTTCTGTTTTATGACTCTTTGCCACTTGGTTCACTTCGTCGTGCCGTGTCTTCCTCGGGTATCCCCGACTTCTTTCACCATTAAAATCGTGTTATATACCTATTCTTCTTGCACGTCTTTCTTTGTTTATTCCTTTTGCGTGCTCAAACCGTCGAATAGTCCCTTTCTTATTCTTATTCATTACGCTTCCATCAGGCTTGCACCAATTGCGAATCTCCACATTTCTCACACGATCATAATAATATAAATTTCGACCACCATAACACGGGCATGTGCCTAGCATGGTGGTCGAAAAATTCCTCAATGCATGTAACTAATAATTTTATTGAATAAAGAAACTAAAAAAAAAATAATAATGATTAGATTAATTGTATCGCGCCGTTTTCGTGAGAAAATCCCCTCATATCATGGTTTCGCCATGCATACGCTTTAGGGATCTAATTTCTACAGCATGTAGCCTACTTTCATCATACTCTGCCAATTCTATGCCTCCCTGCCACACATTGGGGTAGGTATCATCCCTCCATTCTGGACTTCTAGCTTCGCTTCTTTGGACAACATAATTTTTTATTTGCGCCTGTAATTTCGTTATCTTCAATATCATAACTTCAATACGCATAAACATACTATATATTATAGTTATTATTTTGATAGTAGGTATTGGTCTATTAATATTATAATAATTGTAGTTCTTCGTGTTAACCCCGCACTCCGCCATTAGCAAATGGCCAATGGTTATTTTTTTTAACAAAACGGCCCGACCATTTTAGCATGATATAGCCATTTCTCGTTGTGCTTCCCCGTAACAGCGTAGCGCAGAATATTCAAATTGGTTGTTATTGGTTGCCGAAAAACTTCAAAATGGTGACAGTTATTCGTTTTCCAACATGAATTTATTGATTTTTAAATCATTATGTCCATGCTTAATTAAATTATGTTGGCATTCTTGCTTTTCATAAGATAAAAAGATTTGAACCGATTCACATTTGAGGTTTAAAAAAATTATGGTTTATCCTATTTGATTTTTAAAACTGAAAAAAGTTTCCGGCTGCCGACTGTTTTTCAGGGAGTTTATATTTATATATTACAGTTATGTACCTACCTTGTTATAACTTAGCAACTATTGCCACAAGAAAACAAAACAATATTTCAAGGACTTTAGGTACTACATCACCACATGGCTATTGAAGTATGTAACAATCTTCCATGCAGCATTAATTAAATACACGATAGGTATATCTACTCCTATTTAAATCGTCACTAAAAACATTAATTTGAACAAACGTTTCTGTCTCTTTTTTTCTTTAAAAAATAGAAAAACATTCCCGGGTTACGAATGGCCTCACAATATTTGAAAATCTCCTACTACCACCACAGTAAGCCAAAAATGTTGCTTGTATTGTGATGGAGGACTTGAACCAGCCGAGGAATTGAACATAGCTACTACGCCTGGGTGGGACCCAAACGCGATGCCAACTCTGCCACTGACCAGTCAACATCAAACGAATTCTTAATATCAATTAAATATCTCTTCTTCTTCTTTATCCTTTCTCTATCTCTTCGGTAGGTATATTTACACTATATAATGTCCACAAATATAATAATACATAGTTATTTTACTTGTTGTTAATTAGGAAGAAATATAATGTACCTAGGCACACTGATGGAACCTAAGCGCAAGCCAAATACTGAGTTTGGTGATTTGGAAGGCTTGGAATAAACTTCCTCCGGAACTCAGATCCGTTACAAGTCCAACCGACTAAAAACTTACCCTTTTAAGCTGTCATACCCTTAAATTAAATTTACCATTATTGAGAGAAAGTCCAATTATATCCAATTTTCCAATTATGTCTTAAATCCTTTATCTAAATTTCGCCAATAAACAATTAGTTAATGTTAATTAAGTGACCTACCAGGTAAGTATAGTACTGTATATTATCTCCATATACACGGTGTCCGGAAACTCGTAGTACAAGCGGGAAACTGGAGAATCTACACCACATGGGGAACCCAAATAAACATAATTTTTTTTGATTTGAGCATTTTCACAAAAAAAAAAAAAAAAAACCAAAAAAATATATTTTTCGGCTATTTTAGGGTTAAAGTTTTTTCTGGTGTTTAGGGTTGAACAACAGATGTTTTAACCTTGCAGAGCAGAAATATGTTATGATTACACCGGTTTAAATGAACGGTGATTTCAAAATAATGCTTCAAATCCGAGTTTCTTCATTTGTTTTACTTTCAAATAGTTTGAATTAGTTGGGTACTTTGATCTTCAGTAATAATTTATAAGAATTTGATTAAAAAAAAAAAAAAAAAAATCAACTTCTAACTCGATTTACTCGATAACGAAAGCTCAAATCAAAAAAATATATACTACAAAATCGACTCCAAATGTGATGTAGATTCACCAGTTTCCCGCTTGTACTACGAGTTTCCGGACACCCTGTATAGTTAGTAATAACATGGATCATTGTAGAAATGTTATTATATATTTGTTCAGCGCCCTTGAGGTGATTTTGCACAAAAACGGCGCTACACAAATCATCCAATTATTATTATTATTAAGTTTCACCTTTTTTAGATAATAGGTAGGTACTTAGTTTATTTTTTACAAATAAGGTTTTTGAATTTTACTTTAACCTAATATGTCATTTAACTAACTAACCTTTGTTCCCCGTTTTATGACTTCACAACTTTGTCTTTTCACTCGCTCCTTGCTTCATTCACAATCAAACATCTTGTTCTACTGTTCTCTTCTGTTATTCTGTTTAACTCTTGAAACGAACCGACTCACATATTTGATTCACGTGGTCTTACCGTGTTTTATCAAAACCTAAAAAGGTCAGTACACTGAATCAAATCAGTCTCCTAACTCGTATGAGAACCTCCAAAAAATGTTTTTTTTGTTTTTATTTATTTTTTAAAATTAGCTAAAACATTTTAAAATGTTTTAATAAATTGAAAAAAAATTAAATAACAATTTTTGTAAATTCCCATACAAGTTAGGAGGCTGCTTTGAATGAGTGTCCCGCCCTTGTGATCTAGGAGGTTTTGGTTTTACTCGGCGTCTCTGACTTCTACCATTCACATTCGCATCGAAAATCCTCCGTTCATGTTCAAACCATCTTTCGTTCATCCATCAATCCTTTCTTAATCTTACTCATTATACGTACCTACATCCACCATTGTAATTTGGTTTACCTTCTCATTTGATACCTATAAATAGTTACTTACATGCATCTCTAGGTTCTTATAGTATTTAAAATAAGAAGTAGTTTATGGATTCAATTAAATATTTATTTTATGAACAATTCAGTTGTAGACACGTTTGTGGCAAATTTCAGAACGCACCTACCTTGCTTACAACAGATGTGGATTAAAATAACTTCTAATAATTTTTCTTCTTTGTATTTAGATTTGTAACCAATTAATATGTCTGTACAGACGTTTGAAATTTTAGAATAAAACCACAATTCTCACACAGTAACAAACTTCTAAAAGTCTTTTTAAAAATCCAAAATAGGTAGGTATTATTATTTTACACATAGTACACTATTATATCATTTTTATTCACAACAATATTGAGGAATCTACATTAATTCGTAATAGTAATTGCACAGCAGCCGTTACGACATAAAAAAATAAACATAGTTTCATTGTTTGATATAGCTTATAAAATATAAAAATAATTCCATTTCGGCTGAAAACAATAAAATGAGATCTGGCTATATTATCACAAAATTTAATAACACGTAAATTTAAAACAAGTATAAATTATGAGAAAATGCACATTTTTTTATAAATACTCACTTTCTGGAATGTTTCGTATACTTCGTATAATTTTAAATGCATATTCATATTCTTTCATTAAAGCTGCCCAGTTTTTGCAATAATTGAAATCTTTGTTCGCCTTCAAATAAATAACCTTCAATTAAATCACAGATTAAAACAAATAAAGAAATTGTAAATAACAATATTGAATAACTTGACTAGAATAATAATAGTTTAATAAAGGCAACATTAATTTGCTTTGCAACTTAAATTTAATTCTCGTTTTGTGACTAGAGAGAACTGTAGAAGTAAAAGTAAATTCGATCACTGATTCTTTATAGAAGCACCACTAATTTCTTATCGAACTATTTTTGGTTTGTATTATTATCTGAGAACATTTATTATTATTTATAGTTTTTCTAAAGATCGAGTGTTGGTCAGCATCTCCCTCGTAAGCCTCCACACTTGTTTGGCTGCATTCTCCAATGCACTTGGAGATTTTCCTTTAAAGAGGTCCAGATTAGGAAGGAAGTAATGAGGACACCTCCTGCATTGTAGGCAGGATATCAACTGCAGGAAGATCCCATTGATTCTGTCGCCTACGCTGGCTTCGTCCCACTCGAGTTCCCTCGGGTGTTTCTCACATTCGTACAGCAGCAGTGTCTTCATGTGGTAGCCTGTTACAGGATTCCCTGGAAGATCCAAGTGCCTGTCTCTCAGCGTCTTCAAAATGCTCAAACACCTTCTTCTGCAGCCTCCTTGTAGAAGTCTGTTTTCTGCTTCCAAAAACGAAAGAACCCACGCGTCCCCTTCCATAGCAGACTGCTTCCCTTGAAGAGCGATGCATTCTTTGGAAAGAAGATCAAATCCTTCAGTTTTTACTTCTGCCACAAGATTTGGATGCGGCCAAGGAATGTGCGGAATCGGCCAGTGGGCAGCGGAGCGTGGCCAAACGCCGGAACACTTGAAAGCCGGCGTTATCTGGACAATGTATCTCTCCCTTATGCGTAGCTTGACTTCAGTCGTATCAGCAATCATCTTCACAGAGTCCCTGTAAGAACACTTGTCGCAAGCTTGAGCCACGAGCGTCTGGAAGCGAGATCTGATCTTCCTCGCCGACAAGTATCCCGATGCTGTGATGAATTCCACCCAAAGAGACATGGATCTTTTTCTTCCGTCGCTGAGTTTGAGAACCGCGCAGCCTGGTAAAGATCCATCATCCACAAAATTAAACACCCCCATCTGGTTAAGATACAGCACCACTTCGAACTCTCCCGGTGAAATGACCTCGAGGCCTTCATACTTCCCGTTGCACTCTGTCAAGGATGAAATGAACCGCGGCTCCTGAACTTCCACTTCTTTCAAAACGTCCTGGACGACCTTGCAGACCTCCCTGATGGTTTTGGAGATTTGTCCCATCCTCGTCTGCACCCTTTCCGCGTAATACTTATTCAGTTGGTAGAGCATCTTGGACTGCGCCGCCATCATGTCCGCCGGAACCAGCATGTCGGCTTATTCAACGAATGCCTTCGCTAATTAATGTAATTGTTTTAAGTAATTTTGAAGCAGCGATTAAAATTCCCCATTCTCCGCGTTTTTCATTTCTGTTTCGTTTTTGTTGGCGTTTCGCTCGGCTTCCCAACTGTATCGCGTTTGGTTTGAGACTGACAACCGGTTTTGCTCGGAGCGGGGGGGAGGGGTGGTGGAAGGGATATCTGGGCGGAGTCAGTCCCCTCCACCAGTCCTCTTCACCGAAATAGCCGGAGCAGATGTACGGAGTAGCGAAGGGGAGGTCGTATCGACCCGAGAGAGGAGCGACAACTCCTCCCATAATCCACACTGCTCGTGAATAAAACAATCCTATAAACTCCACGCGTATACGTAGACGTATTTTCATGGTAGCCACGATGTATGGCGGCAGGGGCGACCCAACTTATATTTTATTTTATTTTTTATTTAACGAAGAGGTACATAGGATTCCGAAATCCCGAATTCATTCATATACCAAACATTTATTTTGAACAGGCTGTAATTTATTCATCTATTTTCAGAGGTTCATTCAATGTTTTATAAATGTAGGTACCTAAATCCTGCATACCTTGTTGCTAATCGTGAAGCTCGACATTAAATTTTCAATTCCTAGTGATAAATTTAAATCTTATTATATACCTAACAAATACCTACACAGCTAGCTAGGTGTATTTAACAATATCTTTCATTTTTAGAATAGGTAGGTACCTACCCTCTTTCTTCTCGTGAGTATGAGTTGCACGTACATGGTTAAGAAAGGTACCTACACACCTAAAACATATATTATGAGTACCGAACATCCTCTTGCGACTTTCTAGAGTTCCTTTGTTTCTGACGCAAAAAAAAATCTCTAGCGGTGAGCTTTCAGCACCTAAAAAACGGTTCCATGATAACTCAACACAGTAACAATTCAACACACTTTTAAAAAGTGATATAAAGTCATTAGAAATGATAAAAAAAAATATTTTTTTAACCTAACCTAACTTAACCTACATAACCCAGTTAATAAAGTTTTTGTTTCATCACTTTCCATGACTTTATATAACTTTTTAAAGATGTGATGAATTATCATCGTGATGATTTATCCGGTCACAAATAAAAATGTAAATGATCGTTTGTTCAAATTCTTAAATCTCCGAGAGTTCTTCACCGATTGCTTTGCAATTTTGCATTGTAATATGCGTGTGTTTATATTACCTACATTATATAAATGTCACATTTGAGAGGTAAAAACATGCTTTTTTTAAAATCTGTTGGACAAACATGTTTCGTAGCACCATCTGTTGAACGTAAAAGCAACACAAGCTATTGTTTATCTATCTTCACAGACATACTGAGCAACAGTGACGCGTGGCGCGATACAGCTAGTAGGTAGTAATTATATAAATTTAAAAATTGTTTCATGTAGCTAAAGCAAGTTATTAATTATAATTAGATACCAGAAAACTATTAAAATCCCAAAATTTAACACTAAGCTCATTCAAAATACCTATCTTTATCTAGGCATAATTTATTTTAATATCCTTCCATTAAATTTAAAAAATATCGAAAATATTCAGGAATTTCACCTTAAATTAAAAAATTACCTCAAACTATTATAAGTCCAAAATACGTTCACTACTTACATCTAGAAGTAATATTGTTTAAATCTTGTGTTGTTTCTTAATAATTTATTTACCTTAATACTAACATATATATAATTGAACTAGAATTCCCTCACCAAACACAAGAGCATTGTCTCTTTATGGTGAGGAAAGGCTACTTTAATTTCTATTGTTTTATATCTTGTTTATATCCAATATCTATGTAAAAAAAATAATTTTCAAATATTATAAAAAAATTAAAAAAAAATTTTAATGAAATAAAACAATATTTTTTGTTTAAAAAAAAAATTTTGTTTAAAAAAAAAAAAAAAAAATTATTCGTTTTTTTTCTGTGGGTGGCCCTCCATTTATCTACGCCTTTGTCTTGCAATAATAATTATTATGATGTAGAATTTATTCATCTTTATCCGTCTGGCTCCTGATTTCTTTCATATTAGCATTTTATCTCACCAACCAGCGCCACAAGGAATACGAAGTAACCCCCTGATAAGATAACATTTTTAAATGAAACCGTATGTTTTATTCATGCTTTGTTCGGGAATTCACATAATCCACCATTCACTGCGCTACTGTTGAGTTATTCCAGACTTAAATCTTCGCGGACCTAAGCTGATATGGAGAAAATTCTTTGTTGTTAAATTAGTAATAATTAGAATAAAATAACTTTATTGTTTTTAATACCACTCACCCAAAACACCAAGTTTTGGTTCACCCTGAATCTTTAATGTTTCTCTTCTATAGAAGCTGGCGCTTGTGTCTTTATATAACCTTCCACCAGGGTTATATAAAACATATTAAATCAATAACAGAGTTACAGTGTATTTATAGGTAAGATAGAAGAGGGTGAGAACATCAACATTGGTGGGGGGATGGGGAGGTAGCGGTGAAAGTAGGTGGAGGGCAGGCTAATATATTTAAAATTGGTCTATTTTACTAGTCCGATTGTTTATTGAGTAAATTGGTTCTATTTATCTTTTAGGATTTTTTTTTTTTATTTTAGATTGTTTAAACTAGATTTATTAAAATAGTAATCTTTAGCTATTAGGTATGTTACTAATTCTGAAAAATCTACACTATTTAGGCACCTAAAGTGTTCAACCACCCTCGTTTGAACATTTCTTGCAGTTTTACCTATGCTAAATGCTGGGCAATCTGGGCAATGCTGGCAAATTAAAATTAGTAGATAGTTACTCCTTTGACTACGGGTTCGAATGAGGAACTCCAGTCAATTTCAACTATAGGTAGTTAATAGTCCGTTAATTGTTCTTAGCATCCGGTAATTGACGGCTCCACCAAAATTAAACGCAGAAAACCACGTTAATTAAACTTTTATTTATTTATTAATTAACGCCCTTTTTCAGATCTTTTACATATGAATATTAATAAATATACATTATTTATTGAACATAGCTGAATTGCTTTACTAATAACATTTTTTATTTGTTTCAAGATAAGTTGAAGATTTCCACTGACTTGGTATAATTGTTTTTAAAAGTTATTATTCTGAAATACCTGCCCTAAGAGGATTAACGCGCGCCACGCGGTTCACGCGGTCCACGCTATGCATTCATAAATGTATACTTCGCCACAACCTACACATCTGCCCTAATGATGGAGACCATAAAGCTGGCCGAAACGTTGACAAAAGAAGGAGGAAGTGCAACACGGCATAATGACTCATTTATCACTATAATACTTTTGACCGTGAAAATCTCAAATCATATGCAATATATCAAATTTCATAGAATTCCTTGAAAGTTATCTTATTACTAATAAGTTATCGTGAAAAATAACGGGATATTATAATTATTGAAGGTTTTTGAAGCTGAAAGCAGGTATTTATAAAATATTTTCCTCAGGATCATTGCCTTTCATAAACTATTGGGTATTATCAATTTACCTTAGAGGTATACGATCAGAAATTTACTTGAAAATCACGAAATCTGTCAAATAAATAAATACGCATTTCAAATAAAGAACTATTAATTAATTAAAATAAAACAATTTTCTGATTATAGATAGGTACTTACCTACTTTATGACTTGTCATAATGATTCTTCAACAATCGGTTCCAATTTTGAAGACAACACCTAAATTCCTAGCAAATCTGAGTTAATTGAACGTTAATAATTGCACGCAGGAATAATTCACGCTAACGCAATCAACCGAAATTAGTATGATTGATTCCATTATTGTCCAGTTGTTTCACAGTTACTTGAATAAGTTAAAAAATAAATTTTGTGAAAAAATTATTAGCCCTAATGGAATATAATCTACTCTTAAAAAATAAAATAAAAATCCAACTGCCTACAATATTCGGATTAGTGTGTCTATTACAGGCTGAATAAACCTGTTTTTTTTTTCAAAAACAAAATCAACTTACTTACCTACGTATTTTCAATAAAGATATTAGCATGTCTTCTGAATAAAATGTGTTGCATACTTTTAAGGCGCAATTCCACTGAAGCAACATATAGCATGCGGCATTGACGCATGCTATACACAGTTTTTTAATCGAAGGAACACAAAGCGACAAGAAGCACGCATCTTTACCGCATGCTACATGCTGAATGTTGATTGTTGTTTCTGGAACGCATGCGTTTCAATGTGTCGAACAATTTCGCCACTATCCAACAGTCAGCGGATCTCTGTGCCTTGTATCATGCAACAAGGAGTAAAATGTTGAAAAAACTACCTTGTTTAGTGTTATTTTTCACCGGAGTTGAAATGATGCGAAATATTGTTCATTTAGAAAAATATATTCGTTTTCCCGTTAAAAATGGGACTGCAGGCCTATAACGAATTAATCGAAAGAATTCCTAAGTATCAGTCAAAAGCAAATATTTTATGAGGATGGCGGAACACGAGTTCATACATACGTGATAATGACATACTTATATTGTAGCATTCCTTCATGATATCTATTAAAAAAAACACGTGTTCTCGATATATTCTGAATGACTAATATTTTATCAGAAACTTAGCATGCTGTCACTTTTTTAACAGGATCATTTTTCTAACAGAATAAAAAATGATAAACTGAAGCAGTTAGCGAGCAAATATGATTGTAACCAATTTGTTGTAAAAATCGCTATGGTTAACATAATATATTTCTCTACTCCACCACCATGGCTTTCTTCTTTTTTTTCTACGATTCATAGCTTTCATGACGCATTTAGACGCATGCTACAAGCATAGACCTAAAACCGCATGCGACGCGAGGAGTCAAAATCTGCCAACGACATTGTTAAAGTTTGAGGTACATCTAGAAACGGGCATCTCTAACAATCATGTAGCATGCCTCTTGTCGTTCTGTGTTGTCTCATAGGAATTGCGCCTTTATAGAAGGCTAATAATATGCAAAACTTAATGAAGTTCTTAGCTTATCTATAATGACGCTATAAAAATGATTCCTTTCAGTTTCGTGCAGAGTTTTGCATTTGTCAACACAGTTTATTCGTCCTCATTATGGAAACCGTGTTCAAATCTTTAATATCATACTTATTATCTTTCCACTTAAATTTGAAACGCCTCGAGATATTTTTATTTCGATTTCGTAAATCAAAATAAAATTATTTTGATGTAAATTGTGGTTTTCCCGATTGTGGGTTTGTTGTTAGGCTGATACGAATATGGAGGAGAATTAAGGTTGGAATGTACCTACCTGGCTATTTAGATCTGTTTACCAAATACTAAGGGCGTATATATAAAGGGGAGGTAGGGGTTCACGCCCCCCCCCCATCGCTTTTAGTATTGGATTGAAAAAAAGAAAATAATGGTCATAGATTACATTCCTGTAATATACAACAATATTATTTGCGCCATCCCTTTTATCAAAGTGATGTAATTAATAAGTGGTGGTCAGTAGAGATCCCAAAAAACTTTCTAATAAATTTTCCGAACCTCCCTTCTCCCTTTCCATCCCACCCTTATGAATGCTGTAGCTACGCCACTTCCGAATATGACTAATGCTATCGTGATTTATTTTTTCAATTTTACCGTGTTGCGCTGCTCCTTATTTAGCTAACGTTTTGAACAGCATTACCGTATCCGAAATTTTATCTAAAGAAGAGGTAGCGTAATACGGCCCAAAAAAAATCACGATAATTCTTTTGACCGTGAAAACCTCCAATCATATAGACTAATGCTATTTTAATCAAAGCTTAGATTCTGAATAAACAGGGATGAAGAATCACAAATTATAGCAATAAATAAATAATTTGCTTTTTATAGATTCGTCACACCGTTCGGTTTCTCCACACCAAACGACGAAGATAGAATGCCAAAATTCTTTTGCAACACTTCGTTATGGCGTTCAAAAAAACCGGATCAAACCTTTGATCATGATCCCATTCTAAAAATTCCATCGGATGCTTTTCTTTGATTTGAAACGCCGCCACTTTGATTTTTTTCTTTGTTTTTTTCGAAATTCGAAAAGAGCAACATACTAAATATACCTACGTTTCCATGTGAGTAGGTACTCCACTTAACGTAAGATGTCGCGGCGACACTTGAATGCACAGAGAGAGATGACGTTTCTAATTTATGGCGGGAAGTCGGAAATTATCGGTGCTGCACATAAAATGGGGCATGAATGTGGATGTAGCAGTGATTTGTGATGCACAAGATTAGTCCTTCGCTGGTATTGATGTGGGATATAGATAAATCAATGTAATGAAACCCATTTCAATTCTATTGATACTGATTAACGCTGGTAATTTAAGTAGGTACCTACAGTTAAGTAGCTAAGGTAATCGATCATTTCTACCAATATACCTATACAAAATTGAATGGACACGGCTTGAAAATTCATTTATAAAGTCAACCAGAGCTGGCTTGTGACAATAATCATTGTGTGAGCGTAAGTCCAATTAATTTGACCATTTGGCATTTCTTCTGTCTGTAAGTGTGTGTTTTATCGATCCGGTTCCCATTTAAGATGGAAGCTGTGTTGGATACTACATTTTTTTTTATATGAGCGTTGTTCCTACTACGAGCTGTCAAATTGTTATAACAATATTATGGTACCTACCGGCCTGAAGAAAGTTTGGAAAAGAATTTTCATTGACATGCTGACATTTCTTTGGACAAATTGTAAAATTTCTTATTAGAAATTTAAAAAAGGTTACCAAAAATATTTATGGTTTTTAATTAAGGATGTAGATTTTAAGTACCAACTTACAAATCTTATGATTTCAAGGGGAATGTTGGTTTTAATTTATTACGTGATATAAAATGAGAAACATATTTTTTTGACTATTGATCACAGAACTACTAGTATTATGCCAATGATAGTTATAAGAAAACAAGACTAAACTATTCACGAAGTCTCACAAACATAATACGACCTATTAGAATATACAAGATGGTATGTTTTTTGCAGTTATACAATAGGTTCTTATAAATAATTTAGTGTCGAGTTCCGACCAATGGTTGAATTACTCCCCCTATGTTAAGAAATGTTGTGTAGCGGAAAGAATACGATTAGAAGAGAGGATGGTGAAAGAACTAGAAAGAAACGTGGTTGAATTAGTAGCATTTGAATTTCACACACCTTGATAATTTGTGAAGAGAGTTATTTTATTTCATTGACTAATCTTGTATAGGCTTTCTCAACGAAATGTAAATTAAATAATATTGATGGTCTTTGCTATAATGGTGAACTTTAATTAGGTTGACATTAAGTATCAGGACATGAGAAGTCTGTACGGGGCGTAATGCAGCCATAAATATTATTGTCCGTGATCAAAATTGCAATGAAACTAAACGCATCCGTCGACACAGATAGTGTAGCGTTGACGCGCCGGATATGAATGGCCCATCTGATGTGATGGACTTGCTAACTGTATTGATCCATGTTTAATTAATCTCTACGAAGTATAATAATCATTAATTAATCTGAACGCTAATGCTTTTTGCTTGAGTCTGCTCTTCAAGATGGAGTTTCAAAATCATTTGGCTTTTTTGAATATTTTGGGGTTCTATTAAAAATAGTAACAAACCTACCCAATGTTGATCGATTACGAAATATGGTTAAGTACATTTAAAGTATCATTTCTGCTCTGATACGTGATTATTTATTGGTATTTCGTGATATTCTTCTAGCGGAACTCCCCGGCGTTGCTCGGGTTTTATACGGAGATGTTTTCAATATCGGACATAGACAGTGTCCTTCCGCTTATTTTGGAGGTGCTTTTGAGGTTTTTTTAAGTGTGCAAAATTTCATCAGCCTCGGAATAAAGCTGTAGAATTGTGAACAAATCAAATCAACAACGCATGCCACATTCAGACAATCTGCTTTATGTATTAGATGTAATGATATTCCACTGCTAACCCCTGATGTTTCTATTCTGAATGTCGTTTTTTTACCGTTCACCAGAAGTATTTCTTTTCACCGAACAGAAGTGGTGTTCTTTCATCATTCACTAGAAGCGTTTCTTTTCTAAGTGGTGGTCTTTCATCATTCACTAGAAGCCTTTATTTTCTAAGTGGTGTTCTTTCATCATTCACTAGAAGCGTTTCTTTTCTAAGTGGTGGTCTTTCATCATTCACTAGAAGCCTTTCTTTTCTAAGTGGTTTTCTTTCATCATTCACTAGAAGCGTTTCTTTTCTAAGTGGTGGTCTTTCATCATTCACTAGAAGCCTTTCTTTTCTAAGTGGTGTTCTTTCATCATTCACTAGAAGCGTTTCTTTTCGAAGTGGTGGTATTTCATCATTCACTAGAAACGTTTCTTTTCAGATTAGTGGTTTTTCACCATTCGCAGAAGTTGGCTTCTCTAATTAGTGGTATTCCATCATCATTCACAAAAATCGTTTCCATTATATTTAGCGGCAACCGCTCCCATCATTTTTATGCTGATTGGTGGTTTTTACTCTTTACCAGAAGCGTTTCCATTATATTTAGCGGCAACCACTCCCATCATTTTTATGCTGATTGGTGGTTTTTACTCTTTACCAGAAGCGTTTCCATTATATTTAGCGGCAACCACTCCCATCATTTTTATGCTGATTGGTGGTTTTTACTCTTTACCAGAAGCGTTTCTTTTCTAACTAGTGGTCTTCTATCATTCACTAAAAGTTTCTATTCTGATTGTTGGTTTTCTCCATTCCCTTATGTTTATATTCTATTTATTGGTTTTTCACTAATGTTTTTTTTATTATTTTGGTTGGTGGTCTTTCGCAAATCATCGGAAGTATTTCTATTACCCATCATTAGTGGTGTTAAAGAGAGAACGGTTTCCAATAATCATGTTTTACGATTTTGAATTAATGTGTATTGTCATTCAAATTATTTCGTGGACATCTCGAATGCCTCTTCACAATATCCTATAAATAGTTAGTATTTTTTTAATAACTGAGAAAGGACATAGCTTTAAAGATAAATAATGTAAGAATTAAATTCTTAAACGTTGTCCCACTTGGAAAAGACAGTTACCGAGATACGATGTTCCAACATATTTTTCTATTCCTCTCCAACTATTTATTCTTTGCTTAATTTTGGGGAGAATTTATGAATTTACACGTCCGTTTTTCGCTTGAAAATAATTATTTTATCTTTCTTTTTGCTTGGATACGTTTGACCGGAATCCCGGAGTAGTTTATTGTATTTATAAGACGTCGGTTCCATGACAGTGGTTGGTTAAATACCTACGCCGACTGTCGTGGAAACACTGTTTATCTATGCGCCTGGAAAATGTGCTTTCTTGAACATGCAAAATACAGAAAGCAACTTAGCAATGTATAAAATCAATTATTCTCGGAAATCTGTGACAGTGGATTTTATTTACTACCGCAGAAACTTCCCGAAGTCCGTTACTGCTCTGCATAGACACGACAAAACTATGACAGACCCATCGACTTCATGCAATATAGAGTTACAAGCGAGAACTTATAGAATAATTCGGAAGGTTAAGTGGCAAACAGATGAGGATTTAAACAACCCCTCATCTTATGAAAGTACCTGTACCAATTTATTATATTTTTAGAAACATTGTATTTTTTAAAATAAAACAAACACTTTGTATTTAACCACGAATATTTATTATTTTACACATCGACCAGTTTCGCTTAAGATGAATAGCCGGAAACAAGTTCAAATTCATCTCAACCCATGATACTATGTATTGTTGTTCTGAGATGTTTAATTAGTACCCACTATTATTATTGTGTTTAATTTCTATGATAATGTAAAAAACCTTTATAATCTATTACCATTAATTGTTTGTAAATTTACTTGTAATTACATGTATATTGTTGTCTCCCTTCCACTTATTGATTATCCTTTGTATCTGTTTCAAATAATGTTGTCTATGTCTAATTATATTCTTTCTCCCTCTGTCTGTCAACCTTTATATAACCAACAACTCTGTCTTAGTATTTAGTTATTATTATATCCTGATGAAGCCTTGGTTTAAGCGAAACCGGTCGATGTGTAAAATAATAAATATTCGTGGTTAAATACAAAGTGTTTGTTTTATTTTTAAAAATATAATGTCTAACCACAAAGTAATTGCTTCTTATGAAAAAAATGTATTACTTGCTTTAAGAATCGTTTCGTAGGCGTCTGCGCTCATTCTAACAGCATTCTTAGATTTCTCTTAACCATTTTATTTCTCATAGAAAATGGCCCGACATAAATAAAACAAATTAAAACATCGTTAAATCCGACGAGATTTTTACGATTGATATGAAATGCGATGTATTTTAAAAACCACCAACGTTCGGCTTTATAATTTAATCCTAGAAGCTGTCGAGTCTTTCTCTTTCTCTTTATAAGAAATATTATTTATTCCAGTAATAAGTGTTTCGCGAGGATGAAAAGGTTTGACGATGGTTTTGTGGGGAATACAATATCTTGTAAGATTAAGTATCTTTGATTTTTTTTAAGCGCTGATTTAATTATTTTGATAATTAATTTTGCGCTGGCAGATTGAAGTATGATAAATTTCTTAATTAAATGTGCAAAATATCTGCAATAATTTATTGCAAATTCTATATTTAACTAGCATTCTACACGACTCCGGTCAAGATTTCTGTTATTCAAATCTAAAGGATAAAGAACAAAAAAAAACGTTTTTTATCGATATTTCCAATCTCCATGGTTTATGATATAAATGACTTTTCGCCAGTACGAGACTTTTTTCTGCTTCAGCACACGCATTTCTAGTTTTATAATTACACCAGGTTTTGAAGATTCAAGTGGTATACGTATGTGGAAGAGTATATCCCAATGTTCACAAAAATCTTAACTTCTTTTCAATTTAATACTATAGCCATATTCTAAAGCCACCTGTAATATTGTTTGGTTTCGGTCGCCTCCTGGTTGCAGGTACTTGTTATGTATAATGTCCACCCAGACTGTTCTTATGCTGAACATAAACTGACTCCTGTTTTATACAGGGTGTCCCTAAAAATGCATACATACAATACAAATTAAAGAAGACAGATGTAGATTTTTTTTAGTCAGCGCAAAAGTTCAAATTGATGTCCATTTTTATCCAAACATCGCTTATAACGCGAAGCAATGTAATCGCAAATATGCGTGAAGAAAAATGAATATTGCTGATTTATTAAAATCTCTTAAAATTTTTTTGTAATCCAGTTGAAAAAGGCACAGCAGGCCGATTCCTCTAAAAACTTTTAGTAAATTCGTAATAATATTGGAACACGTGTTCATGCATCTGCATTTGTCTTAATAACATATATTGACGAAATGCGAAAATGTTAGTTTTTTTATGAATACGTGTTAACCTATCAATTTATTCGTTATTGGTCTGCAATCCCGCTTTCAACTGTATTACAAATAATTTGAAGATATTTTTTAATCATTAAGTTTTCTTTGTATGGCGAATCACTTGGGAATTTCGTTGCATTCTATATCAATTTCCGCCTTTAATTAATTGATCGACTGTTGCCGTATTTGACAGAAAAACCTTATCTTCGACGAGTCCCCACAAAAAAAATCTAGTGACATGATGTTTATTGAGCGCGGGGGCCCGTTTATGTTTTTCAAAGTCTAGTCTATCAGCCAATATTTAAATGGGTTATACCAGGAAATTAAAAAAAGGTATTAAAATGTCTGCACATTTTTTTGGTACAGCCTGTATATTTTAAAGTTGTTATTTTATCCTTTTATATAGTATATAACATGGGAAAAGTATATTCATGATACATTCAAAGATATTAGAACCTGACATTAATATTCCCAATGATCAATTGCACGGACCATCGATTTTAAAATCAGAAATTCTTCTTGCGATAAAGACTTCAGACAATAGAAAAGCGTGCGGACCAGACGATATTCCAGTTGAGGTGTTGAAGCTCTTTAATGATGAAAATGTTGACTACCTGTTGAGGTTATTTAATTCTATATACGACACAGGGGATATACCCCAAGATTGGCTAAAATCCACCTTCGTGACATTGCCTAAAAAACAATACCCTAAGAAGTGCAGTGACTATCGATTAATAAGCCTGTTGAGTCATGTCCTTAAATTATTCCTTAAAATAATACATGCCAGGATACGCAATAAGTGCGAGCAGGACTTAGATGACACTCAGTTTGGCTTCAGAAATGCGTTTGGGACGCGTGAGGCATTATTGTCTATCGATGTACTATTGCAAAAGTGTCGTGACCAAAGAAATGAAGTTTTTGCCTGTTTTATTGACTACGAAAAGGCATTTGACAAGGTAAAACATGCTGACCTAATGAAAATGCTTGCGGATTGTAACGTTGACACCAAAGACCAGAATTTCATAAAAAAAACCTGTATTGGTTCCAAACAGCAGAAATAAGACATGGGAATGAGAGATCTAATGCAATTGCCATTCAGCGTGGAGTACGACAAGGCTGTATCCTGTCGCCACTATTGTTTAATCTCTATTCCAACTATGTCTTTAAAATAGCTCTAAGTAATACTGCGAAGGGTCTTAAGATCAACGGAGTTGTCATTAATAACATAAGATACGCAGATGATACTGTATTACTAGCTGACTGTATCGATGACCTCCAACACCTATTAAATCTTGTTAATAATGCTGGTGAGCAACTGGGCCTAGCAATCAACGTCAATAAAACAAAATGGATGACATTTGGACGACTAGATCACTCTGAATCAGTGATACAGTTAAATGGTTGCAATGTCGAAAAGGTCGAAAAATTTAGATACCTCGGCAGTATTCTCACGGAGACTCTTGACCCACATGTAGAGGTTAGGTGCAGAATTGAAGCAGCAAGAACTGCGTTCATTAAAATGAACTCTTCTGCAATGATAATATCAGCTTAAAACTAAGGCAGAGAATGCTAAAATGTTATGTGTGGTCGGTCTTGTTGTATGGATGTGAAACATGGACTTTGTAAGTAAATACCATGAACAGGTTAGAGGCTTTTGAAATGTGGCTTCACCGGAGAATATTCAAAGTCCCATGGACCGACATGATCACCAACACAGAAATTCTCAGGCGGGCTAGAGCAGAGAGAGAACTGCTTAAATTAATAAAAATCAGGAAAATTTCAAATCTGGGTCATGTACTTCCAGGGGAGAAGTATCACTTGCTCCATTTAATATTGAAAGGCAAGATAGAGGGTCGCAGAGGGCCTGGTAGGAGACAAATGTCTTGGCTGCGAAATATACGAGAGTGGACCGGCATTAGAAGTGTGGAGGAGCTATTCCGGGCAGCGCAAGACAAAGAGACATTTTCTAGAGTGATCGCCAACGTCGGGGGGACCTGATACGGCACATAAAGAAGAAGATATAGTACCTACTGTTATATTGTTTATTAAATAAAATATAAAATATCTTGTGTTTTTTTTTAACATTTAAGAAGCACTGTTTGTATGAGTAATTTTAAGAACAAGACCACTGAATAGGGTTTCCAAATCATTATTTTTAAATTTATTGCAAACCGCACTTTAACTTTAATGAGACATATTTTCGAATTCACCGCCCACATTTAAAAATAATACCGTGTCAATGATATAAAGTGTTCAATGTGCATACATATCGTTTCACTTCTATATACCACCACTTATCATACCTACAAACACACTCACACATACACACATACTTTACACGTTTTACCCAGTAATTACTCAAAGTACCGACCACAAATAAAAAAAAAATACAATGAATCAAACATATTATTGGTACCCTCCATTAAATACATATTGTGTGTAATATTGTATCAATTCCATTGTAACCTATGTACTGTTTTGTTTCTATGATATAAATAAAATTTAAATTAAAAAAAACACAACGAATGGAATTTGATATTATATGTGTTTATTTTTATGTTCTCAATTTTACCAGAAAAAAAATTCACCAAAATAAAAATCTATCCAAAACCTCTGACTTTTCTGCCCAGTATTCTGATTTTCCAGTAATTTTGCATCGGAATGTATCAGGAGCACATGCGGTGGGAGGAGATAAGATTGAGACGCTATACGACGAAAGCGAGTGACAATGTCGTTTGCTTTTCGCTTTCGGTTTCATCTTCCTAGGATGTATTGAGAGTTAAAACTGGAATTAAGAGGAAGCTACCAGCCAAAAATATTTATATTCTTGGTATACCTTATATTGTAGGCAATAGGCATTAAAATCGCTTGAAAAACGGATCTAGAAACGTTCGATTTCAAGAAAAAAACTGGTTTTTATTAAATTTGTAAATAATTTTATAAGAAAGCAAAAAATTTAATCAAGTGAAACTGTCACAGATAATCATGTATTTTTTTTAAGTTATTTCCTTTACGCGTTCATACATTTCTATTGAAAAAATATTTTTTTTAGTAGCTTACATTTATATTTTTTATTGAGTAATTTATTATTTTATTTGTATTCTACTCAAGCGAAACGATAGGAAAACCTTCAATTTATCTAAAACATATTTTTGGTATACATATTGTACACCAATTCGTTATAAAGATTAATCAAAATAGTGATTTAACATTAAGCTTCGCCTTAATAAACATACACCATTATATATTATATCCAGGATCGTTATAGTAATTAATTAATATAAAATGCTTTACATTTTCTGCGGGCATTATTATTTATATAAAACTTACAACACCAGCTTATTTTTTGGAGTAATGGAATATTTATAATCCAGTAATGGAATGACGTTACGAGCTGAACATATTTTGCGTTTACCAATCAATTTGTCAGAAAAGCTACGCTAATTTATATGGCGCAAAAGCCCACGGCTAGAGAATGTTTGCAGCTTCATACAATCAGCCTTTTGTATATTTTTTAATGTCGACCAACTTTTACAGTAATTCGCTAAAATTTCATCAAAAGAGCGCTGCCTCCTTTGAAACTTCTTCCTATTTCTCATAAACGACGAATGCATCAGAAAGAGAGGTTACATTTTACCTCTTAGCGGCAGCGTTACAAGCAAGTAAACAATAATTTAGCCTCAAATTAGAATTCTTAAATAATTATATATACAAATGTTGTCCCAGTTTGCTTGCATCCCGTCTCGCCTATTTGCCCGGCACCGCTCCCGCGGGAATGCGCCCATCTCCTCCCGAATTAGCGGCCACTTAGGAGGGCATAAATTACCCGAGTGTTCCTTCCCCCCGACCTCCCCTTACGCATTTCCCCGGCAGTGACGGCCCGTTAAATTAAGACGTGGCGCCGAACTGAAAAAAATACACCCGTGCATGTCATTTACCTACTGCATACTTCTGTGCTCCCATTACTTTTATTGGTTTTTTGAATAGTTTTCGAGTAAATAGTCAAAACCAACCCCAAAGGAATTTAAGAACATAGTTAGTTAGATATTATAACTTAATCTATCTTTCAATCTACCATGTATATATTTTTTTATTAATTTCGAAGATTTTAAGGTTGTCGTGCAAAGAACACCAGATTAAATTTCAACATGTAAAATATTATGAATAACATAAAATGTAGGCAGTTCTAGTGATTGAAATGTTTATCCTGCGTCGTGTTTTTTTTTCTTTGCGTTTACATGACCGACTTTCCAATAAACGCACTATTTTTTTCGGAAATATCTACCTCCAGGGCGCTTTGCAAACCTATAAAACATCTTATATTTACGCTTTCAAAACTTAATACTTTGTTGTTCTGTTTTTCACACAGAAAACAATGTACAGATATACCTATCTAAATAAATCTGTACTCTAATTACTCGGGCCCATGTTTCAGCAAACGTGCGTCCAAGTGTGACTGTGCAATTAACTTATTTATGAATATTATTAGTCAAAGTCCTCAGCGTTTCCCGGGCTTTACGCAAAATTTTTAAAGTGTGATTTAGTCAGTAATTTTCCTCTTATTTTGAACGTCAAGAGAGCAAAAATAATTATCAAATTTCTTTACCAATACATATAACATATGTGTGCATATTATCATTTTAAGATTTTCCATCTGAAAATCCAGTAGGTAAAGATACTGCACAACATGGCTTCGAATCAGGCGTTACCGGTATGGGTACAGTTGCTCCGACCTGCAATCCGTACCTAATTCATCTACACGGAGAAAACTTTCTGATATAAAATACTGTCAATGTATTAAAAATTTGGTCAAATTATTCGTTTTCCTAATAAAAACGGGACTGCAAACCTTTAACGAATGAATGAGTTCCTAACAAAATGTCAGTTAAAAGAGAATGTTTTATTAGGACGGCAGAACACGTGTTGATATTAACATACTAATTGTCGCATTCCGTCATGATATTAACTAGGAAAAGAACACGTCTTCTTCATATATTCTGAATGACTAATATTTTATCCGGAAATTGGCATGCTATCACTTTTTAACAGGATCATATTCTTCGGTCTAGTAACTGAATCCTGAAAGAGGCTCGGAGTAGCTTGCAATATGCACCATGTGCCGTTCGATCTCTCCTTGAATGGATAGTTGGTTAATTATATTATGTTATGCGTGATGATTCTCGGTGGTCCTCCAATCATCTGATTTCGCATCTGTTTATAATGATAATCCTCATTGGCCAACTTCATCGTTCGTCTCTCTGTTGCACGACTTCATACATCTTCTTTGTCTTCAACTCCTACCACAAAACATAATTCAAACGTGTTAATAATAATTTATAGTTCTTACTAATGCTTTTATCTTCTAAGTTTAATAGCCTAGCACTTAAGAACATACTTAAATGTTTTGTTTTTAATGACATAATGTGTGTAAACTGTACGTTTGTTTGTTGTTTTTTTTACTTTAGTTTTAGTGTCTCGGATGTGTCACATCTTGTTATTTTGTTGCGCAAAACGAGTTTTCCTGTTTGAAGAACACGTTTAGAAAAGATGTTAAAATAATATATTGTTGCAGTTCGATTTAAAGACATCGCCCACTTTCAATCATTAATTATTTATAATGTGTTTGGATGGAGTAGGAAACTGACGTCTATCGGCCCGCTATAGTAAATGGCAAAAAAATTTTGGTCCATACAAACTTAAATTTTAAGTATTTTAACACTGTCTGGAGAGAGGTAAATATTCTCAGTATAGCTCTAGTGAAAGACGAACATTAAAAATTGAAATTTACATAGAATAAAAACGTACTCCGTAATTTATATTATGAATATCTAAAAAGATATGGAAGATATTTGGAGAATATATGACGCAAATGTGTTAAGTAGCAGATAAAGTTATTATTACTATTCAACACTTTTTTACTATTCAAATAATGCGTAAGAAATATACTCGTAATAATAGCGATCTACGCTTTTTAATGATAGACTGAATGCTTTAGAAATGAGATCCCTACCACGTACGATCGTGTGAGAAACGTGAAGATCCGCAAAGAATGCAAGGCTGATTAAGAAAGGGACGCTTAGATAGTTTGGGCATGTACAGCGAATTAACGAAGAAATGAGGGTAAGGAGAATATATAACGCAAAAGTGAATAGTATCAGAAGTCGGGGCATACTTAGAAGCAAGTTGGAGTATGCGAGCGATGTTTGGTCACCGTACCACCAGAAGTACATTGATATGATATTGCAAATCCAGAAGAAAATCCTCAGGTACATCTATATGCGGACGCATGGAACCTATCCTAGGTTCATGCACTATATCGACTTACTTGAGGAAACTAATTCTGTGAGTCTGGAAACTAGGCGGAAAGCAAATCTAGCTATTATATCTTTCAAAATTTGGAATAATTTTATCGATAGCCCATTCCTCTTGGAATTCTATGATTTATATGTACCAGACCACTACAGCTGAATACGATACCATGACTTATTCAGATTTCCAAAAGGCAAAACCGACGTCCTGGCAAAGTATAGCATGACGAGGGGAGTGGTGCTGTTGAACGAACTAGCAAAGAATTTGGTAAGTGACTGTTCTCTAAATGACCTAAAAAAATTATTGAAGAGTCACTTAGCTAAATGCTGATATGATGTAAAATTGTACTGTAACTGGAATGAATGTTCTGTTGTACAATAAAAAAATTAGAGTGTGCCAAGAAGACCGAGTTGTATAACGGTCCCCTCTGCCTACCCCTGCGAGGAAACGGCGTGATGGTTAGTTAGTTAGTTTAATATTTAAAAAGCTTGTATTTGGATATGATTTTTGATATCACGGCCAAAAGTATTTGGTTTATGTTTTATGATTTATTTTTTAGGGTATTATGCCGTGTTGCGCTATCTTCTTCTTTAGCCAACTTTTCGAACAGCATCACAGAGCCCATCATAAGGGCAGCTTGTATTTAATTGAAATATTTCAATGCTTGTATATTCATTGTCCATGGCTTATAATAGCTGCACAATAACAAATGTACATGTATATAAGTACTCGAACATACCAAGATCTTACTGTGGTATTTAGGTACTTAATCTAGTTTCAATTGTTAGGTATCCTTTACAAAGCAATTTTTTGTGGGAATAATAAAATCTATCCCATTTTTTAAGCATTGTCTGTTTAATATCTATCTCATTTTTTTTCAATTGAACATCTCTTATAAAACGTCTTCACTGGTTGTAGCAGGATTAAAACAAACCTATCCGATCTTTTTACAGTTGATAAAACTTGGAATGGTACTAGTACCTACCTCACTTTTTTCTCCGTTCTTTATTTGAAATATGTAAGCCCAGATAACTCCCAATTTATGAATAGGCTCAAATCCCAAAGCCCCATCTCCGAAATGCTGTTTCGTTTCTTTATTCTTTCCTAATAATTTATATCAACTCTTGGTTGCCAAGTTTACCTTGTACTATATACAGAACACACATACATAAATACGTTTGTATTAGTAGCGGTTCTGTTAACAGTTTGTAGACCTCGCGTCCAAAAAAATATGTTCCTAGTTTTCTCTTATGTTATAAATCAAAACCAAAATTTCCTCTGAAATCATAAGATTTGTAAGTAGATGCTTAAATATGAAAATATCTACCTTTTTATGTGAATGCCGCACAAGATTCCAAACTGCTCTCAACAATCTGGAGCCAGTGAGACTATGGAATCCCCAATTGGAGTATGTTGTGAGGTTGAAGGTATTGGGAGGGGAGGGGAGATGATGGAGAGAAATAGGAAGGTGGGGGAGTACCTGGTTATGCAGATCTTGTCACCAAACAGGGTCACGCAATTTCAAGCAACGTTTCATTTCTGAATGGTGATCTTACACCAGAGCGATACTGATAGTATTTTCCACTCTGGAACGTGCCGCAAATATAATATACATTATTTTTTAAATGAATAAGTATTAAAATAACACAAATTAAATAAATAAAACTTTCGTACAGGTTGTAAAAAGGAACCACGATCATACGAACTCTGCCTGGATAAAAAGGTGAATTTGGGTACAATTTGGGAGGCGGGTTTGGGTACCGCTGCCCCGGGAACCATTTTTTCGAAGAAGCAACACCTCTGCCATAGGTCATCCCAAGTGATTCGGTACGTTTGGTGATTTAGCAGGGGTGCCCGGGTTCATCTGGTAAGGTGTGTTCAGGATGCGCCTTCCCTTTAGCTGTGTGGCGTGCCAGATCGGGAGAGGCTGGTTTGTGAAGACCCTTTGACCTCTCCATCTGGTCTCTCGACCCATCACCTTGCGCCACACTGAGAGGGATATGTTCTTATGTCCGTCACTCCTGGACACACTGATCCCTAGATTCCTACCCAACCCTCATACCTTTTACTTTCCCAGAACTCCCTCTCCTTTCTTTCCTTAAAAAAACCCTCCACACAGCATCCCAAAAGATGAGATAGACCCTGAGGGATATTATTTACTTCAGGGCATCCTGTGCGGGGTTAATGTAGATATGGTAGTAGGTATCCAACAAGACCACCATCTTTATCCGGAGTTGGAACGTAACAAACGAAAAATTTCAAACTGATGAAATGCCAAATCGTCGAGTTAAAACGTACTTTGCAATAATATTTCATTAGTTGTAACGATCATTACAGTATCTACTTAATGTACTTTATGGGTCTCGAATTATCAAGAATCTCCTGAAATGGCGATAGGCTAAAATGCTTGAAATTTACGTGCCTCATTTCGATACTGAAAAAGGTGCCGAAAAGTAGTCTGTAATCGCTTGCAAATTATTTATGATCTCCGCTTTCCTCGAACTCGGATTTAGCACTAAGATACTCTTAATTGGGATACACTAAGATACTCTTGATACTCTAAATTGGGTTTATTTATTATAATTACATTATTACCTTACGCAAGTCTTACACGAAGAAACACGTATTGTAATTTGGAAGTATTCTCAACTCAATAAACAAATCTCTCTTCGGAAAATCAAAGAAAGTTTAAAAAAATTAAATGAAAAACACATATTTCAGAGATTACTATTATTACCCTCACGGGTTAATAATTCTAATTCCTTCACCATCAATCATACTAATTTCGGTTGTGAGTCTGTGAGTGATTGTAACTCAGGTTCAATGTGTTCGTAGTTGTTTTGAATGTAAGTGTCATTTTAAAAATTGGTACAGACGCGTCAAGAATCAGACAAGCGATAAGTACCTACCTCCATTTCAAGAAAAAAGAAATTTACTAACTACCTAGATTTATTAACGGTGCTAACTTAATATCCCGTGATTTTTCACAGGTCTGCCCAACCCTCTAGATAACCTATTTCTCTAGAGGGTTTGGCAAATAGGATAGACCGCCACACGACTGTGTCTTGGCACACTCTCCTTGCTTTGTTCACATTCATTCATCGTCTCATGGATACTATTCTGTTATTCTGATTCTTACTTAACCTAACTCAAGTGCAGTTTGATTCACTCGATCGTGCCATGTGCGTATGCAATTTCATGCCACTTTGTAAACAAAATGGTCCCGAACATTCTGCGTAGGTAATTTCTCAAATTATTAATTTTCTTTTATCCTTTATTATTTTGGTCTCCAAACTTCCGAGTACTTACAGAGCTTTTTTTACAAGACTGGTAATTACTAAACCCATCAAACTACGTACATTTACAAAAGGTTTCAATTCTTGAATACCATACTCGACACATTACTAGTTCTGAGCTGAATCTCTTTTACGATGTGCCTTAATTTACTTATCTTTCTAAAACTGAGCAAGAAAATCTCAAAGCTCTAAAAGTGTCGCTTACTTTTAACTGTATTTTTACAAGGATTCCTAAAGTTTGTTCCTACTGAAAAGCTCAATACATTTGTATGCCTTATCCACTTTTTATTTATTTGTTTTATTACTTTTTGGTTCGGTGGTGTGCTGTTTTTGAGTTTTGGATGAGTGAGGACACTGTCTAAGATAAATTCCCTTGGAAATTGCCGCAAATGGGACATGACCAAAGAGCCAAACAGACGGAACTGATTACCCGCTATTTCTGTGTGCTCCTGGTATATGCCATGGCCAAGGACCTCTGAAAAATGTGCGTTTCCGATACAGTGGGGAATTCTTATTAAATTAAATCACCAACCAGCCCACATAGCACAGTGACGAGCTGTCTGGTCTTTTGTGTTTATAATAAAGTATAATTATAAGTATTTCAATTTTTTGTTGCAAACCAAATACTTGCCTTGGCTGATACATTATTTCGAAGGAACCCTTCAGATTCGCTAGCCGCACTTTATGATGATTTTGTTGTAAGCTTTTCAAGGCAAGGTTTCAATTCGGGTTCAAGACCCAATTATAATTATTACCGATTTTTAAAGAACATTATTAATCTAGCTAAGAGCTTTTGAAGGTGCTTATTAGTACACACTTTTAATACCTAACAGATAAGATCAAAGACAAAATTTCATTGATTTCGAAAAGTGAGTAAGATTTTTACACACGTATGGAAACGCATTAAACATCCCAACGTTTATATCGGTTGATAAAAAGACCATCGTTAATCCGTTTATAGCCCAATCCAAGTAATATATTTATGGTAAGAGGTCGTAAAACTGTTGGTTACGATCCGTCGATCAGTTCTGAACATGAGGCTGTGTGTAAATCACGGGAAATAAAAGTTAACTGTGCCATATTCGTAGATTATTTTTGGTCCATCGGGTCAGATGCTGGATGGTGTCGCTGTTGTTAAGTGTTTGCCCCAGTCTTTAAGAGATAAACTCAGATAATGTAAAGGTATATTGATCGAGTTGAAGAAAATTTCAACCATTCTACGAATAAAGCGCCGATGATTAATTTTAGTATTTGAACCTAGAATATGGCTAAAATTTAATTTAATTTCTCATTTTATTATTTTATATTTTCACGCCTCGGAAGTCATGCTTACTGACCTTCTGACTCGTGTCGGTTGTACTGTGACAATTATAATTTAATATCTTTACTTTGAATAATATTCAATATTTAAAAAAGCCGAAATTTTAGTTTGAAGAACTTCAAAATTGGCACCGACATACTTGTCCGAGAGGTCTGGCCGACCAAGGATGTTGCGTCTTACAGACTTGTGGAGTCTTCTCGAATGAATGTTGCAAATTTTATGGACTAATTTTAAACGTATTGGATTCATATTTTAAAATAAATAATAATAATGAATGATGGCTCTTGATGATTTACTAAGTCCATCAAAATTAACGATCTTCATCACAACACTGCTGGTGTATGCGTGTACAGAATGCCTTGTTGATATATTTCACGTTTTAGCATTAAATCCGCATTCTCTCTATTTAACATAGGTACAATACCTAGACCATGTGGAACCGCAATATTATCACCTCCCAGACATTAATTATCAACCAATCAAATCACTATCACACAATATTTCAGTATTTCCCACAGGGGTGGACAGAAAAATTAACTGCCACACGATTATTTCTTGGCAGAAACTCCTTGCTTCATTCATTGTCGCTTTCAAATTCTTTTGTTAAAATTGCCGGACTCAAATATTTGACTCACTTAACTTGCAATGTCTTCCTTAGGCGTCCCCAACCATTTATTCCATTCACTTATATTCTCCTGGCATTCAATTTATTTATTTATTGCATCTCACTATACATAAAACACTTTTTATTTCACATAAAAATCAACCTCACTAGGACTAAGCCTGTATCGAGGTTAACAATTTACATTTGAGTGAAGCGAACATAAGAGTATCACAAACATAAAGTAATTCTACATACAAACACAAAATATTTCAAAATTAAAGAAAAAATAAGTATTAGATGTGTTACCAGATGGGTAATTTGACAGTATATTGTAACAATATTTGAACCATACCATTATTCAAAAGAAGAAGCAAAGTAGATAATAAAGACAGATAGGGTGACATTCAGCAAATGGGACTTTAATAAAATCTTATTATTTAAGAAAGGACAAGGATGAAAAAATATTATTCAATGCTCCTGGCACTTCATTCTCAGTCCATTCGCTCGATAATACTCTACTGATACTATCCGAATTATATGAGTTCTTGATGAGTTCGTTGCGAATTGTTCTGATCAAGGAATTCAACTAAAACGATAGTGTTGATTTTTGTAAATCACGTGTGAACTACTAAAAATAAATATGCATCGTGCAAACAATATAATAATTTACGAGTATTTCAGACGTAAACTCTCCTGGCGACAGGCGTAATCCGATACGGCAGGAGTTACGGTGACATTTGCACCCCGGTTAATTTGTTCGTAAATTGCTGGTTTTTTTGGGCTCTTCCGCCTCCCGCATTAGCTTTGTGACATTTGGGATACTTTACGATCCCAGCAATGTGTTTCGGGCATATTTAAGAAAAGGATCAAGCGATGACACGGCGTCAGCCACCAGATGATCTATGGCCCATTTGGCTATTTAGCAGAACTGATTTTTACAAGAAAATTGTAATGGCTTGAAATCCGATTATAGTTTACGCAATTTCAAAAACATCAAATCTTCTGTCTAGCCAGTTTACCACTCTCGCATTTTTTTCTGTTACTTTGTTTATTTTAAGATTTTAGAGAATCAACATTCCTAGCGGTCACACTCAACTTAATCTAACTTGTGTCACAATTTTAGATTTCATATTAATTTTGAATTTAAAAGCTGGTGTCTTGTCTTATTCATACATATTTTTCATTCAATTGACATTGCGAAAAGAGAATAGCTGCGTTGGTCTAGAAATTCCAGACAGAAAACATAGTGCAAATTTCATGACCCCTTAATAATTGACTCACCGCTCAAATGTTTTTTCTGCGGAAAGAAAATCTCAAGAATCGTAAATGTCGTGACGCCAGAGGTTACCGCTTAAGGATTTTTGCTGTTTTAAAAACAAACTCTCACAGTTACGATAGTTATCTATAAATTATTTCAACAACTAATACGGACACTTCGTAAAAGGTACATTCTTATCAATAATACACTGGGTACTTGGTGCTTTCCCCAAAGTTTTACGATTTTAATAATTTTATCATCTGATTTTAAATATCTCTTCACTGATTCACCACCGCCATACATCGTCTAAAATCTCGCTCGTGTAAAATCATCAACGATTATCACCCACAAAATTAACCCGACCGATCTAACAAATCTCAAAGTATAAAAATCTGAACTTTAATTCGAAAAATTTGGAATTTCTCCAAGATGTCTACATCAATATACGTTTGTTTGTGGCGATTCTTACATATTTTTGACACCCGCCTGTTCTTGATGGGTGGAATAATCGATAATTCTTCCTGGAAATGTGCTTGGAGCCAATTAATTTATTAAATGGGCCTGTTTGGGTTCGCGAGATCAAGTTATGAGAGCAAGTCAGGTGGAAATAATATCATCAGCCGAAGTCATTCATTCTTTCTCTTTAAATACGTTGAGATAAAGTGGTCGATATTTGCGGTGGAGAGTTCGAAGGAGCTGCAAGTGCAAGTGCAACTGCAATGCAAGTGTTGTTGAACATACGAGTACGTAAGTTTAAAAAATAACAACTTTCACATTTCTGTAATACATTGGTTAACCAGATTCATAAAAAGTGTGATATTTCTATTAAGATGTGGCCGTTCCGCTCCAGTTTCAAACGGTAATTTGTAAAATATTAATAATAATATTCAAATATCTTATCATGTGATGTGGTAAATAGTTAGGTACAAGCAACGTTACTGGTACGAGTATTATTTCTCCGTCGGGCTAAAAAATCACCTCAAGGGCGCTGTACAAATATATCTATTGAATAATTAGTACTAGAACTACTAACATAAAACTAGTGACTTACATCAAATGTCAATGTAAATTAAAGGAGTACACAATATGATCCCTGTGACACTCCCGTGTTTTCATGATTTGAAATAATTGTATCACAATTCGTAACTCTGTTACCTATTAAAACCCGTTGTTCTCGGCTCAAGCAATATTGACGATAATTAGCAATATCCTCAAATATTAATGCGAATTAAAATGGTACACAATATTTTTATGATCCTTGCGGCACTCCCGTATTTTTTGCACATTTTAAATGGCTACATGTAAACCAATTAAGGCCGTGACATCCCAAGTAGTATATTAGAGTGTGGAGTGTAGCGAGACATAAATAGACACTAAAAAGTGCCACTTAATTGGTACAGACGCCCAACGTCAGCGGGTTTTAAAAGCTACATTAAAACACAAACATGTGCTAGTATTTTTATTTCATTCACATGGATTTTTGGGTAGTAGGCACTTGGAGAAATGAACATATTTACGCTCTACAGTAACAAATTATATTATAAGAGAAATCTAAACGCTATATTGAGATCAAAATCCTTTGAGTGCCAAATTAAATGCCGATCATATTTGTGTTAACATAATGTGCACCTAACTTGAAAGTAATGTTTTAAAAATTTAACTAGTAGTTCTGTGAATAATAACCCTCATGTTAATTTGTTTTCTCTTAAATCATAATATTTGTAAGTACGTACATAAACCTCCCTACTTAATTGTAAACAATGTAGTATTTTATGTAACTTTTTTTTCTTGCAAAGAATTATACAAATTGTCCAAACAAAGTCTCTATCGCAACCACAATTTTCTTTGTCAAACTTTCTTCACTAGGGTAGGTACCATAATGATTATAATAATATAAAAATGCGAATCAGAAAGTCTAATAAAAACGACGATTTTGCAGTTTGTAAAAGAATCTTAAATACTGAACTATTTAAACGGCTACCATCTTGAACTATAAACAATAAGTAAAAGCAAATTTACAGACAGACGAAATGCAAAAAGGTCGTGTTAAAACAGGAATATTCATCTTATAGTCAGTAATAATAGTGCTCAATCAATAATAATTAATCTTCTCACGAAGATAATAAATGTGGTACTTTCGATTTTTCTGCTTTTCCAGAAAACTAATGAAAAAGTATAGATTACCACCTGCCTATTGGTAACACAATGGCGAAAATTAAAAACTAATAATTTAACACTAAAATATAACTGTAAATTAAACTAGAAACTAATTAATTTAAAAGGAGTTTTCTTTCATGCCAGCTACGTGTAGGTAAGTAGCTACCAAAAACAAAAACATAGTTTTAAAAAAAACATTCTATTTTTACCACTGTCAACGAACCGCAAACTCCGTACGTGCATAATTCATCGTAAGTTAATAGTATAAAATGTAAAAAGCCCTGATTAATGCATGCATCATGCATACTATTCTCAATCACACGGGTTTACGTTGGGGCTTTCGTAACTCAATGTCCATCCCGCCTTGTTCCCCCGTTCATCAGCGTGACAGTGTTTTAAAAATAATCATAGAACGTTAGTTTTATGTTTGGTCTTGGGGAAATTCTTTAAAGTAAACAGACTATACGTCTCGTCAAGGTAATGTTTAATGTTATAATTCTATCGCCTACTCTTCCTGGAATCCTAATACCTGCCTATAGAAATAGACTAGATCTAGAATAATTTCATTTCATCATAGGATTCGTTGTTATTTTTTTAGAACTCCATAATTATTGTGAAGCAGCAAAATATCTGATACAGTGAGCTCTAGCGTCATGAAATTTTTACGGCATTTTCCGTTTGGAGTTTGTAGGTCATTAAATTTATTTTAAGTTCGCATGGTCTCTTACCTAATTATTTCTATTTTAATTTTATTCATTATTATTATACTCTTTGAATCGAGCTTTTTTAATGTGTACCTGATAGTAATCGTTGTTATTTCTCATAGATTTTTATTTTTTGAACCTGCTTTAATTTAACTGACTCCAGTATTGACTTCTACACGGAGAAAAATTTCTTGAATAGTATAAATTTATTAGAAATTAAAAATCTTTTCAAATTGGTCGTATTCCTGTTAAAAAAGGGTTTGTTTGCCATTGACGAATGAATTGAAATGTATCCTGATAAACTTCAAGTAAAATACCAATGTTTTGTTATGATGTCCGAACACGTGTTCATAAAAGTCCTAACATTTGTGCATTTCTTCATGATATGTTATTAAGATCTGATGAACAAAATGACAACCATGTTCAGGGTTTTTAATTTGAGATAAAAGTAATTTTGAAATGAGTTTTGATGGAAACCTACTTATTGTATTTGCCACGAATTCATCAAACTATGTAGTAATTAATTTATTGTGTGATTTTTACACACCATATTCGTTTTTATAATAAAAAATCTGTTTTGGAAGATCTAGATAATCTTTTCGTTTCATGTTCTTCCCTGGTAATAAATATTATCCGAGCATTATGCGATATCATTCAAGCGTAGACTATGTAAGTATGGGTATGGAGTACTTAATAAGAGTGTGTAAGGTGATACATCTACATTCAGCATCTTTACAATTATTACCGTAATATGGGGTTACTTTGTAATCGCATATATATGAATAATTCTCGCTACCACTCAGAAACTACTCGCTTCTTTTTAATGATTTTTGTCGGACAACATAAAATAATGATGCTTTAAAAATAATTGTTAAATCAGTTGGTTTCTAGTTATATGCAAACGTATTTATGGTGTTCATTATCGTGTACCTACTTATATATACTCGTATATGATTTTTCACAATTAATGTATTCCTGAACCTTCCATGCATTAAAAACTTTTTTTATTTGAATTAAAATACATATAACAGATTTACAGAAGTAAAACATATGGTTATAAAAACTAATTACAATAAAATATTTTCTATTTAACGTAACTACCCAATTCAATAGAGAAAAAACGTTTCTCGTGTTTGAATTGGGGAGTAGTGTCATTACAGTATACATAAGGTAAAGAAAAGAAAGAAAGTATTTATTTATAAAGTAAGAAATAAACAAATTTATATAGCATGATTACAAAAGTATAGATAATGGAATAGTCTAATACAGCAGTTATTAATTTAGATACACAGTAAATGTAAATAAATTTAAGAATATGGATGTAGTAAAATAAAAAAATAATATTATTATATTACGATTAATAAGTAGGTGGTAGGTGGTAAGTACATGTAGTTATTCTATTCAGTTGGAATAAAGCATAGCTGATAATATTGCAAGAGTAGGTACATAATAAACTGTATACGCTCTGTATAAAACGGTTCTATGATAACTCAACACAGTGACAATTCAATACGCTTTTAAAAAGTGATATAAAGTCATTAGAAACGATGAAAAAAATAATTTTTAACCTAACCTACTTAACCCAGTTAATAAAGTGTTTGTTTCATCACTTTGCTTGACTTTATATAACTTTTTAAAGATGTGATGAATTATCATTGTGATGATTTATCCGGTCACCGTATGAAACATGTCAATAGACATTATTTTACATAAAATATTTGGATTGTATGTAATAATTCAAATTTTCTACCACTAATGATTGCATAAAAACTTATTTAGTTTCAATGTTAAAAATTGATTAAAGTCACCCCATTTTACGTTACCTTTAATCCGTAATAGAAACTGCGTAGATCTAAATTGAGATGAGCATTGGAATGAATGGATACCGCCTATGAAGATATCGATTTCTTAGCAGCATCACTCTATTGTTCGTCTTGTTACATGAGCTTTTTGAAATTGGTCTGAAATAAGATATGTTGATTTTAACGGATATGATGTTATGAGGAATAAACGATGCGTTGTTGATTTGACGCGTAAAGAAATATGAACTTCTCGTGATATTGTATGTTATTGTATTTTTATATATTGTTGGTAATTTTAAGTACTTGGGTATGTATGTTATATGGTCTTTTGTAAGTACGTGGGTATATAGTACCTACCTAATTTCAGTGCAAATAAAATGCCTATGCGGTATCTATAAAGACTTTTATGAACAAATTATTAATAAAACTTGATCGAACCTTAGATATTTCTATAAAGCCTTTTATAAACAAATTATTTAGAATACTTGATCGAACCTTAGACATTTCTTTCATTGGAGGAAACCAAAATTTTAAGTGTAATTGCCTTGCACAATTATTTTACCCAAAATGTTTATTAATAACTTAAAACATCATATAAATAACAATACGGTAGGGTTTAATAAAATCGTGTAAATAAGATGTTCCAATGTACCATATTCATAGTCTGATAACGATCTTGAACGCCAAAACGGCTGTCACAATAATCAAAAATTAAATACTTACTAATAAAATTATTTAATTTGATTCACTTAAAAATGAAATGGGGTTCTACTAATTAAATAATTTAACAATAAAGAAATGTAGTTCTGAAACCAACACCGGTGAGTTTTGATACCAACTGGCAGAGGAAGGCAAAATTTAATTCTAATTGAAATCTCTAAGGTGTGATAAAATCATGTAGGTACTAACGTATTTCTCCTGAGGTGATTAGTTTTAATATTCAAAATCCTCGAGACCAGAGAAGGTAAAATTTTTCAAATTATGTCCTAAATCCTGTATCTAAATTTCGCTAACAAAGAATTAGTTAATGTTAATTAAGAGGTTATCTCAAGTGACTTACCAGGTAAGTATTGTACTGTATATTATCTCCATATATAGTTAGTAATAAAATAGATCATTGTAGAAATGTATTATATATTTGTTCAGCGCCCTTGAGGCGATTTTGCACGAAAACGGCGCTACACAAATCTTCCAAATATTATTATTATTATTATCAAAATGTCAATTGATGTCCCAACTAATTGACTAACTAACCATCATGCCGTTTCCCCATAGGGGTTGGCAGAAAGGCGGGCCGCCAAACAACTCTGTCTTGACACACACTACTTGCCTCATTCACATTCATACATCGTCTCATCCCCTACCCATATACAACAATTAAATTCACACTTTCCTCAACCTTTGCCAATACAATTTATTTATTTATTAATTCGACTCCGTCTTACCGTCAGCGTTACACCCTCCTTTCCTGAAGATAACAAGAAGGCGAAATTGATATCTACTTCGTCCATCCGGGGATGTATCTTGTAAAGAAAAAAAATCTTTCTGTGACTTACAGTGGCGGGGAGCTTTTTTATCCTTATAACATTTAAGGAGGCACTCTTCGTTCTAGGTTTTTTTTGCTGCTCTCATGTAAAACTTGAGGAGCGCATCACCAAAAATAATGGGTAAGTAATGAAATTATAATGCAAAACATTTGCATTTTAACAAAGTTGTAAAGAATCATAAATATTCCTTGAGTATGAGTATTATTTATAGTGGTATATTATGATATAAATATATATTTTAGGTTATTCTCTATATGTGCTTTCACGCTAAGCAAAACTCCCAGGAACCCATGACGAGTGAGATACTAAGCGGTAATAATTGACGACTAACTTTTCCTAACTTGTCCACAAAAGTTGAATTTTATTAGTGGTAGATTTTTATGTTTTATTGCACATTTTATCTGGGTCAATAAAAGATCCATCCTCCGATTGTGGATGCCTTAGTCCCCGGGCTAACTTCAAGCAGTTTGGACTCGTGCGATGTTCACACGTTAAAAAAGTATCGACGCACCAATAAAAGTATTATGTACATTTTAGACTCTCTAATAAGTTCCTACCTTAAGTAAGTGATAATAATTATTTTCATATATTTCAAATCTTATTTTAAAAATATATTTGTGACGCCACTGGTCGTCAATTAGATTCGTTCTCCTCTGAGATACCTGTCGCTTCGCGTATCAATGATCCTCTCAGGCTAAGTACGAAACCATGTAAGAAAGACAGGGGCAGCCGATAATAATTTATCTAAAGGGACAACGTCTCGAAATAAAAGAAAAATAAAAATAATTTCTACAATATTACATCCTCACTTGTAGGTAGGTGGGTCTTGGTGGTTATTTTTCGTGTCGGTCATTAAATAGTGTCTGCTTACCTTTTTTGGCAAATGACCGTTTTTTTATCGAATACGAAAAATTCACCTGCTTCGTCGAATTATTAAAAAATGTTAATTGACTTTAATTAGTGATATTGATGCGACGGGCATTCTTGATGGAACGAAGTCCCTATCTTTATATTGATATTTAAATTTTTTTATTGATGTCAGCAATGTGACAACTCAATAAAAAACTGTCAAACCAATCTAATTATTTGTTTGTTTCGATAGTTCACTTAGGTACACATTATTTTTTTGATTTTTTTCCTTACTTTTGCAAATTCTTTTCTGTTTTTAATATTAACTTTTGGCCTTTGTTATTTTTAACGTATTATATACAGTGTTCCTGGACCCTGAGGTAAAGTGCACAAACTTTAAAAAGTTAATTCTACATGATCGTAGAAGGTAAAAAAAAAACATTTTTCCAAATTTCAATATTCTTTTCCCATATAAAAATATTTTTCCAAATTGGAACATAATTTTTTCCATTTTTCCAACTAAAAACTTTAAAATTTCGGATAAAGTTATTTTTTTAAGTTGTACCCCCGGTCACCTTCTACATATACCCGTTATATATATTATACCCGTGAAAATCACTGGATATTATTTAAGTACATCTGGTTAGTTAATAAATAACGCTTTCTTCAAAATGGAAAAGCGCAGACCCTTGAAAAATCTTGAAATCTCACTTTACCCTAACTGTCAAGATTAACCCTTAGATATTTAAACAAAAGAAATACACATTTAAAATATAGAATTAAAATAATTTAACGCTTGTTAATGAATTATTTCTTGATAGAATCAGTTACAATTTTGAAAATGACACTTAAATTCAAAATAAATCCGAGTTCATTGAACCAGTGTTGCAATCACTCATAGACAGGCTCCAACCGAAATAAGCATTATTGATTGTTTGATTTTGCATACTTAGTGATTCCTATTGCCCCAAAGTTTTATTTCTGTTCCTTTTTGTTGTGCATAAAGCCTGTCTCGCTATAAGCGCGCTATATTTTCGTGGCTTGGCCTATTTCAGCGTATTCCGTATTTGGTAGTGTATGGCGAGCGATATGCTGAAATAGACCAAGCCATTATGCGTATAGCGTTGTGTTGCCTACCTTAATTATGCTCTTTTCTTTGACTGCCTGGTTTTCGGACAGCCTCGCCTAAATGTCATGGAAAGTATATAAATGTTTTTTTTTTAAATAATAATCTCCAATTCAAACACTAAAATAATTTCTCAATTCATTTGGGCAGTTTCGCAAAAAAAATATCATTTTTTCGCAATATAAAATAAAAATAAAAATCACTTCAATCGTTTTTATTTAAATAAAATAAATAACTTTATATCCACCTCTATTTTATCAAAAAGGATCGACATGTTTCAAAACTAAGGGTTTCTTCGTTCTTTAACATAATTATACGTGTTTTCTGTACATCTAAGAAACCAGAACTGGTTTTGAAACCTGTCAATCCTTTTTGATTTTTAAATTTAGAATTTTTAAACATGTATGTTTAAATTACTTATATTTGCCTCAAAAACTGCTCTCAAAAATGGAGGATGTATTCGTTAACAAAGTTGTTCCGGTTGCAATCTGTAATAATAACATATATATGTAAAATGTTTAAATAGGTATCTGGTCAGTGACGTATATTCCTGGTAGTTTGTACTTACAACCGTAGAAATGGGGGTTTTGAGCGTGCTAGTTCGTAGACACTTCTAAGGGAACATACTTGTACTTATCCTTTCTGTCTTCTGTTATCCTGGTATTTCGACCTAGATAAAATAATGGGGTAAACACAACTAACATCGGAACTGTTAGGACCATACATTTTTCAGCCTATGGTCAGTTACTGCTTACTCTCTCTTTCTCCTTACTCCTGGTAGTTTTGTCTAAAATGAAAGCTCACGCTTGTTAAAAAATAATTAAGTTGGCGTCTAAAAGATCGAATCCATCTCATGTTCTGGATGGAATGATTCTACATTTATTGCTCTGAGTTGTATGAAAACAACTTATTAACCTTAACTTTAGGGGTTAATACTTTTTACATAGGTCCGTAGGTGTTACGCTTCCTACCCTTTATGGAGCCTACTTTTCGATAATTTTATGTTTGCTTTCGTACATAGCAACGTTTCCGTGTATACAGAGATTAATGTCCTCTTCCTTAAAAAACTAATATTGATATTTTATCTTGTTCACAGGTAAGCTTTCAACCATTATTGGGCGGCGGGGGATTTTTACAGGTTTGTTTAACTCATAGGAAGGCGTGAAACGGTAAGCGAATTTTGTGTCTGTGTCAAAAATATGACACTTTTTCCAGTGTTCAGAGTATTTTACTACAGTTAATACGTTTTGTTTATTAATCAATCTATTATTATCCATTTATATTTCCATTTCATGGCAAGGTGCCTCCAGGCATCCCTGTCCTGGGCTTCTTCAGAGGCTTCTGTTCATTGCAGGTCCGGCCTCTGGAGTTGATTTCCCAATTACATTATTATTGTGATAGTTCGAGATACTAGACATAAATGGCTCTCTTGTAGATAGATCATAGAGGTTTTAAAGTTATCCGACAGATGTCGGTACTACATATAGTTGACCTTTCATGGTAGGTACCAAGTACGAGGAGCCGCGAGGTTTCGAGAAGCAAGCAGCACTTTGAGAGCGTATTTTTTTTTGTTTCCCCTTCTCATATTCGTGATATAGGTATAATGTTTTTTTTACATAATTTTCGGCTTCCAAACTAAGCTCATCTCCAAATTCCGATATTCGAAAATAATGTAGAGGACGTTAGCCTCCAGGCCGTCCTACGCACTCATTTCCGCTTATTAGAGTATTTAGTCTAAACAAAAGAAACACTGTCTTAATAACTAGATTCTTACACGCCCGTTCTAGTTATGTTAACCAACCAAACGCCATGGTAATAGTAATAAGTCAAGTTATTAACTGTTCTGACCTTACGCACCGCGTAATATTTACACCACGTTTTTTTAACAAGGCTTATATTGTTTTGTTGAGAAGAAGGAGTATTTCAATAACCATTTCAATAACCATTCAATAACCATTCACAACAATAATCACAAATATATATATTCTTATTAATTACTTAAGTGAACTTAAATACTCATAGTATGTAAATCTTATCTCATTTTCTTCCGAGATATCGAATTACCCATACTGCCCACCTAGGTATTACATTATTAAAGAGGTGCAGGAATTAATAATTTTATCAGTCATTTCTATAGTTGAATGTTGGATGGAGTGTCTAAACCACGTCTAGTTGGCCAGCTAGAAGATAGATGATTGTCCACATGACCAGGCCACGTAGGTACCAGAGGAAATATTCGTCCTATCAGTTTTGGGAAATCGGACGTGTCTTTTTATTTACGACTGTCTAAAAATTCGTGAGAACATGAATTTGTCTGGGTGCCTTCCGATATTCGCCGATATTTCATTGAATTTTAAGTTTCCAGTAAAGATCAATAGCAGTGTAAATTTTGTAAATGTAAGATCATTTTTCAGAGCAATAGGTAGGTATTCATATTAACTTAATCTTTACGAAATTTGCGCCTTGTAATTTTCGCATTTTTTTTCGTTGTCATCAACAGTTGTTTTCATCATGACTTTTCGAGGTTTATTTACTGAGCGTATCGAAGTCTTGTTTTAACCCGACCATTTGGCATTTCATATTTTTGTAAATTTTTTTGTTACGTTTCGGCTCCGGTTCAAGATGGTTACCGTTTTAATGGTTCAGTAAAGGTTTTTTTTTTATGTGATATAATTATTATTTAAACAGGTAGGTATTTAATTACCTACCTACAAATAATGAATATAGAGATATGGAGATATAGAGAATATACGATGCAAATGTGAATGGTGGCAGAAGTCGGGGACGCCCAAGGAAGACATGGCACGACCAAGTGAATCAGATACTTGAGTCGGGCCATGTCAAGAGTCAGAATAATAGAATAGTATGTATGAAACGATGTATGAATGTGAATGAGGCAAGTAGTGTGTGCCAAGACCGAGTTGCTTGGCGGTCCGACCTCTCTGCCTACCCCTGCGGGGAAACGGCGTGATGGTTAGTTAGTTTTACCTACAAATCTTATGATTCTAGAGGAAATTTTGTTTTTGTTCTATTAAATAAAAGAAAATTAGAAACATTAGTAATATTTTTTTTCTCTTATTTTTAAATGTCTATAAAATAGTGTTGAAGTTGGGCCTAAACGGGTAGTCCTGTATCTCAAGATTCAAGTAAATATAATAAAAAAAAAATAATAAACTCGAAGACACGTGTATGAATGGAGGAAGTCGGTTACGCCCCAGAAAGGTATAGCGCTAACAAATGATTCAGATACATTCATCGGGTTATTTCGAGAGTAGGTATAATCGAAGAACAATCAATGCGAATGAACTAAGACACTTCTCACTTTTTCATTCGTTGCTCAGTGCGTTACACGTTACACTACAGCCTTCCTAGTAAAAAAAACACTTCCCAACCGTTAAACGGTGTTTTAGTTCCACATTGATTAAAGACTGTACAATTTATGTTTCGAATTATTACTAATAAAAAAATGTCTAACTGGCTGCTAAAGAACTATCAACTCCGCATTTTGGAAAAAATGACACATGAAGTTCCCGTCTTTAATTAACGTTATTAACATAACATATTTGTAATTGACTGTTACCTCATGGATTTTCACAAGAATTCCACGAAAGTGATATTTTTTATTAACATAAATGCCTTATGTGTGTAAAATATTCACTACGGTTATTAGGAAGGCTGTACGGATATTTTGAAACTGTTTCTTTGTTGCTAACCATTTTTTTATTAACATAAATGCCTTATGTGTGTAAAATATTCACTACGGTTATTGGGAAGGCTGTACGGATATTTTAAAACTGTTTCTTTGTTGCTAACCATTTTTTTTATTTTATTTATTTCTATACGTACATTACAGTGTCTACCAAATATTTACATTTGTATATAATACATAAATTTAGAACTGTTGTTAATATGGTGTTTTTTTTTTTTTTTTTAATGCTGGGTGTGAGGTAGGTTTGAGTAGGTGACACTGTGGTGGGTAATGTTATATTATGTTTCGTGAACACCTCACTGGGAGAACCTGTGCTGAGGTGTTTACGTGGTTATGATTAAATGGTACATGTATTTATGTGTATTGGTTTAAATTTTCTTATATAAAAGTGTAAGTTGGGATTTTAATATTTTTTTTTTAATGGTTATTGTACATTGTTATTTAAAGAAAAAGGAAAAAAAAAATTATTTATGTGCACATATATACATACACCCATGTATACACATACATACATAAATACACATATATGCATGCATACACACATATAAGTAAACACAAGTTAAAAAATAAGTTTCGATTGACCATGACGGCAACATTGCACAAGAAGCCTTATTCCGCCAAACAAACTATGGAAGGCATCCTGACATAATATAAATTCAAAAAATACCCCTCCTATTTCTAGGCGTCTTGTTGACAGACAAATTTATAACTCAGTCCGTACATTACCACGTATATGGGCTTTATTTTCTCGAATTAATTTCGACCGGCCAGGAGAGATTACGGATTCGAGATCGAATCTCCGGTGATTTATCGATATCGTCGCCGTTCGTTGATATGAACGTGACCTTTGTCGACTCGACAGCGATATCGACAACGACAACCGATCACCTGGAGGCGATAAGCGGTAGCCGGTACGAGATCTGAATGCTGTGAACATTTTTATGGCTCGGCATCGAAATTATCACTTCTTTGATTCGAATGGACTATTGAATTGTGTTTGTTTTTAATGAGATGGAATGGTTTATAAATGGGTATTTTTAAATAGGTAACATAGTTTATGAACCTTCACCTGTTTTTTGTTAATGACTGTAAAGTTTTCTATATATATATATATATATATATATTTTTTTAAATAGTTCGTGTATAGAGGGTGTAAGTACCGATCGAAAGTGATCTCAGAAAGTGAAATGTCAAAAGAAACACAGTATTCACCATTCGTTTTAACTACGAAGCAGAAATATGATTTTGTGCGGCAAAAAAAACCTCTCGCACGGTGAGCTCTGACTCACATAATTTCCAAAGAGCTTTATTTTTATTGTGATTCATTTTTGGGTTATTATGCCGTGTTGCGTTTTCTCCTTCTTTTCGGACATAGTTATTACAGTGTCCATCAGGGCAGTTTAGGTTAGTTCAGGTTAGGTTAGGTTAGGTAGTACGCATTCCGGTTCCAAACCAATTGATTCCACAAGGGCATTATTAAATATTCAAATACCAGGGTGGCAGAAATTCGGGTAAGCTAGCTTCTTTTACTGGCTACTGGCAGATTGTAACACCCCAATAACATGTTCGTGTTTTCATCTGCAATTCGAGAGCTTGTATTATCTCCCGCCGACACAATACACGTGTTGTTTGTTAGACAACCTCCACCCTCTTCTGGGCTCCTGGTAGCAGGGGTGAATTTTATGACGTAAATTTCCAAATAAAATTCGCATCTCTGACTGAATCTCTCCAGTGTGAGCTGTGAGCTGAGCTCTTTGGATGACATTTCATATATCATTTAGTAGGCAGAGAGGTTGGACCGCCAAAAATATATTGTATGTAATTTTCCTTATACTCATTTCTTCACGTTCATTCGGTCTACATGCCCAAACAATCTAGACGTCCATTAACATAGAAAAAACATTCCTTTTTAAATTTTTTTATAAAATCCGGTCCTGAGATAATAGTAGTTGTTACCTTAGCAACCCGCCTCCCAATTTCAGAGGGTTACGCATCGCGTGCCACAAGTCATTAGGCCGGATTAGTGGATTAGGGTGACGGGAGTTGTGTGGGTGAAAGTTGCCAAGGGACGGGATTCTTGTACTAATAGAAAGCAGCTTCTATATAGATAACAAGAAAATCAGAGTGTCTTCGAATATCCATTTAATTGCAAGTACTCCTGATTATTTTTACATCGTGCCACAGTAGTAAACAATCAATTTGTTTAAACGAGTGATGGTCCTTTTAAACGTATGGAGGTTGTACTCGATGTACCTGGTGGTATCGATTGTACCTGGTCACTGGTCAATATCATGTGCTCCTGGCAATGTGTACTTTAAATAAACTTAAAAATACGGCATTTTAACGGCATTTACGGCATTTTTACGGCATTTACAGACATCTTTTAGGGGTAGTTTTTTTTCCTTTCTGTCTTCTGTTATCCTGGTGTTTTTGACCTAGATAGAGTTAAGTACATATATTACCATCGATTAAGACAATCAGGTGGGTGTTGGTTAGCTCAAGAAAGCGTGAATTCTCAGAATAGTCCTCTAGAACACCCCCCTTTTTCTACTCATATTCTCCGGGTAGAGTAATCCTGCTCTTGAAAAATTATTTGATATTTTGTTTCCGTAGACAGCTGCTATTCATTCATTGATATTATACGTCTCCTTTTTTGCATGTTTTGTTGAAAGTACAAACTCTGCCACTTTTCAATTCTCGGGATTGAAATGCTCGAGCTGCTGAAATGAGTATGTCAATGGAATCGATGCATTTTGTGCCATTGGGTAATGTTTGCTCTCCCTACATCTTTGCTCCTGGTAGTTTTTAATAAAGTAAAGCTCAAATTACGGCCGATTCCATTCGTTTGTAAAGCTTATACCATTTTTTGTAACTAATATTTTCGGTCATCAGCCCCGATGTCTCAGTATTATAAACATTCGCCAAGGGTCGGATCTCGTGTCGAACCAAATTTACCTTGCGCGCTGTTTTCAATGCTTCAAGGCCCATAACTGCATTCGGTTTGCAACACTCTTTTCACGTATGTACTCCGGATAGAAATATCTTGGGTTTATTGCTGTGGGACTTAATTCTTTTTTTTAGTCTTTGTTGCATTTTCAGAGGCTTCGTTTGTAGTATAATGTTATGTCATAAAACATGGCCAGATACTATTTCAAAATGAACATACACGCATTACGGTTCGTATTTTACAATGTTCACATTATTTTTCTACACAATCAATCATTGTAGTAAAAAATATTAAAGGTCTATTAAAAACCCCTCCGGAAAAAAATAGTGATTGACAGATTGAAGACATTAACAGTGCGGACAAGTACAAGCCATGCAAACCCGTCATCGGACATAAAAGGGCCTACCCATTTACCATTGTGCAAAATTGTATTGAACAGGGTACATGAAATAATATACCAAGTACCGGTCCTTTTGTATTGCTTTGTATTCAAAACTATGGTAGGGAGGTACAGAGAGGTGTTATACGTATTGCTTTATAGCACACTTCATGTTAAAGGTATATTATAGCGTATCTGATACTAATATAACTATGGAACTGAAAATATGACATCTTGTCGTATTTTTCGATGGTTGTTGATCATACGTATGTATATTTTTTATGTTAGTTATTTGTACATTCAAGTTTTCACACAGCATTATTTTTCTTTTTTTTAAACATCTGTTTTATAATACATATCACAATTTTATGGTTTGCAACAAAATATACGAATGTACAATGTACATACTTACTTTATATTTGAATCTTTGCTTTATTTACAATATCAGGTGTTATTATCCATTTATTATGTTACACTTACATACATAAATTGTCAATTTCCTCTGTAAAAGCCCGATAGGACGTTTATGAATAGTAAATAAATAATAATAAATAATTGACTATGACGGCCGGCATAGTCCAGTGGTAACGCATTGGACTGCCATTCCGAAGGTCGCGGGTTCGAACCCGGCGTGCGCAAATAAATTTTATTTGATTAATTTGTGTTATTTCACAATTAATTAATTAAAATAATATATAGTATATTTGCGGCACGTTCCAGAGTGGAAGATACTACCAGTATCGCCCTGGTGTAAGACCACCATTCAGAATTGAAACGTTGCTCCAAATGGCTTTAGCCGTGTTTAGTGACTAGATCTGAATAGCCAGGTACTTCCCCACCTTCCTCTTTCCCTTCCCCACTTACCTTCAGCCTCACAACATCCCCCAATTGGGGATGCCATAGTCTCACTGGCTCCAGACGGGAGCAGTTGGGACTCTTGTGAGGTATTCACTATAAAAAAAAAAAAAAAAAAATTAATGATAAAAAAAAAAAAAATTAATAATAAATGGTTGATTTGATGTGGTTGTTACAATCTATTTTGAATTTATTCATTTTATGGTTTCCAGCACAGCATTATAATATTTCATCCCTTTGAAGAATAAACTGTTTTGCATATTATTGGCTTTGTCCTTTTTTAATTATCCGAAATCATTTCTTGATGATACGTTTTAATGGATCTGAGCTGAAATTTTTTGCACTCATCAATATTTTTATACAGAAAAAGATAATTTTATATCCCCTCCGAGAGCTTTTTTGAATACCCATTTTTCTTGAATACCCAGATTTACTCCTTTAAAGGATAGAAATGTAATAATTCTGGAAAAGTTGTCTGATCATGCTGACATCATACTTAATCCTTTTAATTCGATGAAATTTAACTAATCAACTAACCATCCAGTCATATCGCGTTAATCTTAGCTTCTTTCACATTTATGGAATGCTTGTCTGTTTTACCGACCCTTTTTCACCCGGCTCAAATTCTTGATCGTGCCATGTCTTCCTCGGCTAACCCCGTCTTCTTCTACCTTTCACTTGCTCATCAATATAAAAATTATGTAGGTATATATCCATACGATTACATACATTAAGATCTGATGAACTCATAAACCACAGGAAGCTGCAGGTTGGATGTATCAATGTCCATATTACAATAATTTTATAATTTCGCATTTGAATTGACTTGAGCCTTTGTTTGGCGACATAAATATTCCAAAAACCATCGTTTTATTCCTCGCTGTTTGTTTAAAGCTTCATCCAAAAGGTTCGATTTATGCGTTTTTTTTGTCAACCGAAAAACAAAGGACGTTTGAAAAAAAGGCCGATGGCGACAAATCCACTTTTGTTTTTAGGACCTTCGATTCTCGGAATTTCTCGATATCTCGGGTCCAAAACTGTCAGAGGTCTTTTATTTATATATCTGTATTTATGCGTTTTCTTTTATTTGGTTTGGATTTCAATTAGACGCTATCTACAATAAAGTCCTTTCGGAGTTTTGTGCTAATATAAAAGAGTATGGACAATCGGTTGCTTGGGAACACTGGGTGAAATGATATACCTTCATTATAACATTGCCCGGTGGGTTATAAGATTATGTAGAAAGATTGGATTACATCGATATTTGTTTGTCAATATTCACCAAACGATAATGATTATGTTACCTAAAATTTCTAGATATCTGTCAACCGAAATACATCGATTATTTCGTTGACTGAAGATTTTTTCAAACCAGCTACCTACCTACTTAATGTTATGTGTTGTAACGTGATGGAGATAGATTGACTTGATTTTGAAAAGGAGCAAAGTATTTTTTTTAAATTTTGCTTGCATAATGATAAATTTCCTTGTGTTTGGGAACTATTAAAATGTTTTTCTCTGAATTTTCTGTTCATAGAGTGATACATAGAAATACAAAAATTAATACAAAGCGCCAAATTATTTTTAATATCTCTTTAAATAATAATAATAATACTTGGATGACTTGTATAGCGCCGTTTTTGTGGCGTTTGTGACACCTCAAGGGCGTTTTTGCACAAAAAACCTTTATTTATTTATTTATTACAAGTCAATTAATTAACATTACAATTGATAATAATATGCAAACTTATATTTTTTTTTTCGTTATTATTTTACTACTCCATAAGTTGACCTCCAGGAGCTTGTGTTTATGGGAGGAGTATTTACCTAATGGTAAATGTAAAATAATATTCTTATGATTTTTTTAAACAATAATCAAAAACTTATCAAACCATATCTCGGTTGAAGAAATTAAAACCAACCTGAATTCCTACATAGAAATACAAAGCGGCAAATTATTTTCGATATTTATCAATGCATATCTCGGTTGAAGAAAATAAAACCAACCTGAATGCCTCCATAGATACAAAAAATAATACAATGCGCCAAATTATATTTAATATTTATCAATCCACATCTTGGCTGAAGAAAATAAAACCAACCTAAATGCCTACAAAAATATTATTTTTAGATATTTGTGGGTATTTTTTAAATTTATATTTATAAATATGTACAGGATATCTCTTATATATGTATACGTTATTTTCTCAAAATATACTTCTTAGATTGGGTCATTCAGTGTACATAAATTAACTGTAATTATTAAAATGTATGCTGGCGCAGACCCGTGATAAATCACGGGATAGTTTGAAGAACGGATTCGTCTGCCCACTTACTGCGTGGCGAGCCGGGTCGGGAGAGACTGGTTGAGGAAGACCAGATAGGTACTTTATCGCTTCTTTGGAATCTTCCCAAAATCAGTTCGAATTTTGAAAATTACACTTTAATTCAAAGCGAATTTAAGTTCATTGAACCAGGGTTACAAAGGACGCACCGATAACCTAAATTAGTATTTTTGATGCTGCACATTGTTTGTTGTCCCTTATCTCAAACTCCAAAAGTAGAATAGTAACAAAACGTTTTCTGGGCGCGAGCTGCTAACCGGGTGTAGGGAGGATCGCCAGAAAAGTTATTGGTTGGGGTGTCTAGATTTATGGCGGCGGTACGCGTGAGTTATGAATGCTTTTCAAACGGTCCTCCCCCCTTACCACCTTACCCCTCCCCGATCCGCTACAATAATTTTCTGTGGGGAAGAAAACACGAAATAAGGGGAAGTTGTTCTTCATTTAATAATTATATTTTTTTACCCTGTTTTAATAGTATTATGAACTCATTATTTGAAGGATGCCCTATTACTATTTATTTTCTTTCCGTGTATTTCCGTTCATTACCGAGGTGAAAATTACACATTAATTTCAAATTATGGTATGAAAGGAACTACCGGATTCTTTACCAGAAGTATGATGATTGCAAGATTTTTTCAATTTTGGTTAAAATTTTTAAAAAATGTGTATTTCAAAAATATATTATGCAGGCTATATAAGACACAACAAAATATATTATGCAAGCCATATAAGACACCACAACATATATTATACAAGCTATATAAGAATCCCCAAAATGAATCTTACATAACTAAAATTAAGAGGAAGCTACAAGCCAAAAATGTAAATATTCTTGGTATACCTTATATCGTAGGTAATAGGCATTAAAATCGCTTGACAAACGGAGTCTCGAAACCTTCGATTCAAGCAAATACTGTTTTTTGCTTAATTTGTTAATAATTTTATAAGAAAGCAAAAAAGTTAATCAATTGAAACTGTCACAGATAATCTTAGCTATACAACTGTATTTTTAATACAAGTTGTTTCCTTTACACGTTGATACATTTCTATTAAAACATATTTTTTGGAGTTGTTTTCATTTATATTTTTTATTGAGTAATTTATTTTTTTATTTGTATTCTACTCAAGCGAAGCGATAGGAAATCCTTCAATTTAACTAAAGCATATTTTTTGGTTTTCATAATGTACACCAATTAGTTATAAATATAAAGATTAATCAAAATAGTGATTTGGCATTAAGCTTCGCCTTAAATACGAAATCAAACTTTGTTTAATTGGACGTAAAAATGGACATAATAAAAACATATCTTTTTGATCTAAGTAATTAATTAAAAATATAACCGATAATTTCGACCGAAGGTTCGATAGTTGTAATTAACTGAATAAATAAAGTAAAATAATCAATTTACATGTTAAAAATATATAACTTTACATCATTTTACAATACGTAACTATGAAAAAATACAACCAAAATAGTGGGATACAACAAAAACGCAATGTACAAACTTTGCCAACAAAGAACAGCGCAAGGTTTAAAATTATTTTCCGACTCGTTAGATATTCAGTTTTAGCAGCAAGACAGCAACAAGACGATTATAATGAAATATGCAGTTGCTTACTACATTGTTTCTATCGAGTTGGTTTATAGCACGTTTATATTTAACAGCTCTATAAATCCGTTTATTACTACGAGTTAAGATTGCCCCCGAATTAATTTTATCATTTCACCGCCGATCAAACGAATATTTCGCTCTTGTATTAGATTGATTCTATGATTGAAGAAAAATCAAGAACGTGTTGACTAAGATGAAAAATTGGCAGATAATAAATTAGGTTCTTTCAAAAGCATACAATATTTTTATTGATTGATTGATTTAAAAACACATTCTAGAATTTCCTCATGAACGGCGCTAAAAAAATTATTATATTTATAATTCTTCGGAAATATTTGTTTAATTTATAGATGAATTCGTCTAATACCAGAGACCAAACGGTAGTTAGTATAATTATTGACCTGTGGTCGTGTGTAATTATTATTTTTTTCTGTTCGACGGGAAGGATTTTGAAGTGTTTAATTAAGTTGCAGTAAATCTTACAATAAATATCAGAAAAATATGAGCTTTTGAATATTTTTTTTAACATATCTTTTCGTTTTTCAAACTGTGCCATTTCAAATAACTATAATGTAAAGCTTTTAGTTGATGAGTCGCACACCAGAACAAGATACAATCATATAAATTGGTATTTTTAAATTATTATTATCTATTTAAATTAATTAATTATTTGGTAAATATCAGATACGATGGACACCTTCAATATTTTACAAAATTATTTACAAACCTTTCTTATTAGTTTAACAAAAATGAGAAATATGATGTAGGTACTAAACAATATACTTTAATTATCCGTACATTAATTTTAACGAAATAGCTATTTAATGCATTATTTTACTTCTCCGGAGACATACATGCTCCTCATTTTAATTTGTTTTAATTTTTTTTTTTTTTTAACCCCTCAAGTCCCGGAAGGACATTACTAGCCACAGACATTAGAGACTCTGAAGGACAGATCTGACCGGGACGTCCATACATTATAAAAGTTTTTTTTTTCTTTTTCTTTAATGATACAAGTAATTATTCTTCTTAGTTTGGTTCAAATATTTTTAATTGTATACTTAAATATTTTAAAGTTAATTTTATCTAGTTTCTTAAATGGTAATTCTTTTTAAGACAACTTCAAAAATAAGAAATATGTAGCAAAATTTAGATACCTTCGGCGCATTCCTAAATTTCACCGTGTCGTTGGCATTTGTAGGTAAAAATATTTTAATCCTGGAGGGTTAAGGATGTCCACTGTCCAGCCATTGATGTATCTTTAGTCAATGTGTCCAGCGTATCTGGATAATTACCTTTTTTCTTCAGCAGTGCTATTATCCGAGTGTATTAAGCGATAATCTTTACTCTTTAGTTTAGTGTTTACAGTGATACAACAAAGTACGCGATCGCACATAAACAAGTCGATTAAATAAGCGGTTTATTGAATCAATCTGTTCAAGAGGACGTGTGCTATCTCCTTAATGTTTGTACCACTCATTTCTATTAGATAGTAATTGGGGGTATGAAATGTAACCGGACTGTTCTCAAACTTACATTCCATTTAATAAATTGTCCCGAACTGTGTTAATATGCAATACCAAAAAAACTATAATAATTTGATGTTTGGTACACCTTGGAAAAAGTTGTTTACCATTTTAAGACAAGTTTTGTCGCTCTGAACGATTTTTTAAAGAATTTTGCTGTCTTTCCTTGTGATAGCCATAACAGCTTCCATGGCAGAATGGTAAAAGCTTTTGACTCAAAATCCAAAACTGAACACTGAGAACGCGTCGTGAAAGACCACCGAAACGTTGCTCGAATTGTCTTATCCGGCCATACACCTTCAAGATCGAGGTGTATGAAGACTTGATCGGCATTGTGACTACACACTCTAAAAGCCAGAAAGGCAGAAAACAACATACTATTTGGTGTAAAGACTGATCCAAAAAAAGATAACTGCATTCACATATAAGTTTAATCAGTGAAATGAAATTTGCTCCCAAAAACTGGCACATATTGGACGCTCTATTGAGAGCAAAAAAAATTCTTATTGCCTTTGAAAATTGACGCTTTTTCAACAGACGTGCAAGTGTACTTGTGCAAACGATATTCGCAAAAGTATACAGATGAAAACTCATTTTTTTACGTTACTTGATCTAACTTGTGCAATATTCGTCCTATATTCACATTCTATTTTTGTTGTTTTGAAATGTGTATTACAGATGTAGTAATCCTATTACAATACGTACTAAATAATTTGCTAGATATCCTTTGGCAACACCATACTACTTGTCATGCTTTCCTGGGCTAGAACTAAAACTAAAACTAAATAGCCAGGTTCTTTATTTTTTTTCGTTCTACTTCTTCTTCCTACCTTATTGAAAAAAACTCCCCAATTTAGAGGTGTTGTCATCCCAGTAGTTCGGGCTTATGGGACTCACATACACGAATTCTTATTAAAAATAAATAAACTTTATTAAAAGTATGAAAGTCTGCAAAGATCTTTATTAATGGAAAGCAAATAGAAAAAGCGTAACAGATTAAGTATTTAATAGATAATTTTCTTTTTCGTTAAACCAAAAGAATCGATCCCTTATACTAACTCAACTGCACAAAATACTCCCCTTGGTTCACTGTGTTTTGTCAGATTATCTATAAACCTCTTCCAATTTCAACTGTTTTTCATTTAGTTTATTTTCCATACTACTTGAGAATCACTTCCACACCAACCACTACACCAAGTATCTACAAACAAGTTATTTGTCGTTGCCTTTTGTATAGATTCGTGAACGTGCCCCCGCATGAAATGGCTATTTTATAGGCCACAGGGCAAACAGTAGGCAACAACCTGCCTTCTGATTCCTACTACACACTGCTTACTCCTGCCTAGTTATGCCGCCCTGCTCCCCGGTTTAATTCTGTTATCGCGGCTACCAGGCGAACAGGAGTAATTTTATTAGTACTTATTGTGTGCATAGCGTTTTGTTAATCGTGTTAACTGTTAATACTTTTTTTAATAAATTACCTACACTCGCTTTACTACCCGGCTTCGCCTGAGATTATAATAATTGAGAAATGTGTTATAAACTTTTTTTTCTAAACTATTTCCGAGCTCGCTAAGGCTGTAAATTAATTATCCAAAGGAAAAGATTTGACTTATTGAATATTTGTTATGTGACTTACTTAACATTTAATAAACATGGTTTAAAATGTGATTCGGAGTTGAACACTCTAGGTCAAATACAAGCATAAATTTTGTAGTAAAAACTGTTTTTACGAATACTTTTTAATTTTTTAGCACATATTTTGTACGTAAGCACTGTAATCTGCCACTTTCGCTAATAGGACTTGGAAAGCACTGTATTTATAATTTGCTCATTTTTACCTAAATACATTATACCAACGTACTACGGGCGAGTTTTGACGTTAAGATTACAAATTTTACCATCGCCGTTAGTGACTTTTTCCACAGCAACATTACAAAAAGTTTTTGTTTTTGTTTTTACTTTTCACGAATTTCAATTCAATCCTGAATTATTATATCACTCTGTATATACTTGCAAATAAAACACTCATTAAATTCACGAACGAAATTGTCTGTAAATATCAGCATAAAGTTTAACTTAATATCAAATAAAACTTCCATTCAATAAATACCCACTTGTTAAATGTGCTTTGAGATAACATTCATTCTCACTCGCTTTGCCACTCGCTTTGCCACTCGTGCAGGCCAATAATGCCGATTTTCTCAGATTATTTTGTTTATTCACTCCTCAGTCTTCACAGCATCTGAATTTGTAATAATCATCCGATAACCCCGACACAAGATGACGATAATCACGTGTAGAGGATAAATCTCCTATTTAACGATGAGAGATACAGAATACAGATGCCAAGTAGGATATTGGAACTGTAGAAGAGTCTCTCGCGGTTTACAAGGGCGTGAATTTTAAGTACGAATACTACTAAATTGCCAGAATTACACACGGACGAAATTACACATCGACGTAATTACTCTTGTATATAATTACACCTTCTTAAATTATACCCACTGGAATTCCACACGTCAAAAAACTCAACCTAACCGAACTTTTGTTCATTGAAATAAGAAATTAGATCACTAAAGTTTTAATCTATTAAAAAAGATTTTTGGATTGGTTTAATTCCAGTAGAGGCAGTAGATTCGTTTGTAATTCCGTTCGTGAGTAATTCTTGCACTGTATCTACTTTTCGACACCTAAGCCCCATACAGCCAATGAATTAGACGTATCGTCTTACTCATAATCGCGGTATAGATATTATTTACGGGCGTATAAGGTCGGGAGAGTGGAAAACGTTACTCATATTCGCGGCGGATGCGTATACCTTCCGTATTAGTATCAGATTTATATCGGCTGGCCCCTTAGTATAGCGTCAGGTTAGCGCCAGCAATATGAAGAATGCCCGAATTTGTTAAAATTTTTTCGCGAGGTGTGACAAATATCGATCTGTCGCGTAGTGAAAATGTAAAAAAAAATCGGAATATCGATTTGCCAAAGTAAATACGGGATGCATATTTTAATTTTCAGATTTCTATGCAAATAAAAATAGACCGGGCCAATGAAATTACAAATGTCATTTGAAGAAACTTAAAGTTAGTAACTAAACACGAAATGCGAAAATGATCGTATTTACGAGCTTTGGAACAAAGTGATGCAAGTCTAAAAAAATCTGGCATGAAAATTATGATGAATCACGATTTTAATCTGAGCGGTATACGACTTTCTTTCTCGTATAGCATACCAACGCTGCAGCGGCGTATTGTGGAATCTTTACAAGTAAGACTGTGACTGTTCAAGAATTGATTTTTAAATTTGAAAGGTTTGACCATTTTTCACGCGAAGCAGTGCGAATTATTGACTTCACTTCGGGCAGAGGAGTAACGTCCACAAAATACAGATTCACAATGAAAATATAATTTATTCAGTTCGAACGTTTCATATAATTTAATGATTTCTCGATAACTCTTTCATCTTTGTACAGAATGTAAGCCTGACCTTGTCTTTCATTATATTGAGCCTAATTTGATAATACGTTAGTAAAGTTATTCTTCAGTAGTTGTAGAGTTGCAGAAACAGTTGACAGAGTTGTCACGGTAGCAAATCGTCGTCTTTGATCCACATCTCTTAAATGTAGACTTTAATTAGGATTACAAGCTTTTTGCATTAGGAAAAGGTCGTTAAGTTGAAGAAGATACTAAACGGAAAAATGTTTTGACCTCTCAGTTGTATGATGTTCAAAGTAGCGTATTTTATTATCTTCCTTTCCTATCTTGATTATGAAAATAGCAATGTTTTAGGACGCGCCAAAGCTCACAGGGTGTTTAAGAGCGGACTTCCTGGATTTTAAATTCATTGAAAAGTTATTTTTTCAAAACTCCACCCAAGAGGCGCTGATGAAAATAATTTACCTCGGAGCCTATGTCGTCTTTGAAGATCCTGTGTTGAGGGTTTTTTCGAGGAGAACATTTATCTTGAATGTGGGTCTTGAAGAGACCCATGTTTTAGGAGGGAGAAAAGACAGAGGCCGATAAATAGTTCCACAACCGAGCTGTTGAAATCAAGAATAAGCCATAGAAATGACTCATACTCATATGACAAATGTCAACCATGTACAAATGTTCAGTGGGATCAATGATAGTTCCTTGGGAGCATCTTCCATTGAATTTCATGCATTTTGGCACAGAACAGAGATGGCTTCCAAATTCAACAGTGGGGCGCACTTGGCGAATTATACAGGGTCATGAGTTATGTCCTATTAAAGAATCTGCGGGCCCTGCACAGTACACCCAGCTTCTGAGAGGCTAACATGACTTTGGCTTGGAGCCCCCGTGCCTAAACTGGTATCTTAGAGCAATATCTAAATAAAATACCCTCAATGACTTAGACTTACCCCAAGCATATCACTGGAAGACATGTTGGGAAGATCACTTCCATTGAAAGAGACTTAAAGAATATTTTTAGTTTATAGTAACCCCGCTACAGTGGTTCCCTGTCCTCTCCATATATATCTTACACCACCCACTATAAGACAATACACAGCATCCCTCAGGGAATACGAAAAGGCCGTGAATGGGAACATTCCATTTCAAGATGACCTTACAAACCTTTGGCTAGTCATCTCACCTCGAGGAAACCATTTTGGACTGAAGGCGAAACTCTGCTTCTATCACGACACTACCATGAAGAGTCGTGGAGTACTCAGTGGCGGACTTCGGACGTGAAAAACGATTACCTTGTGAATCCAATTGTTGTTGTTCTCTCTCCCTTGGAAGAGACCTGGGAGAGACTTGTGCGTATAAGCGGAAATGGGGCCTAAAGGTTTCTGAACTGTATGAATGTGGATATATTCAAACAACAGAAGACATGTAGGAGAATGTCCTCTTCATCAGTTTATCTATGGCACATTGGTGCTGAACCAAGTGTCTCCCATTACCGTCGACTGGCTGAATAAACTCAGCATTCCACTTTAACTTCCACCAACTATCCTCCACCATACGAATAGGAAGAAGTACACAGCTGTCGATGGAGATTTGCCAAAACAGTTTTTCTTATGCAACCTACCAAATATAGGCATTAGCCTTACTATTACTTGCCGAGAGAATCTCAAATCTTTTCTTTAGGTACCTCGTGTGAATTCTCCAGATGTTAGGAATCTAAAAATGATTCGTGTGAACTCCCATATGCACTTAAGTGCCGTCCATTGAACATTTTGCAAACCTCAGTAACTCACCGAAGATGATTTCTGGTGCATTATGAAGATTTGTCATGGTCCAGATACTTACGAGCTACGTGCACGCCGAGGGTGAAAATATTATTACTGGAGAGTAATTAATTATTATGAATAGAATTCGATCATCATTCAACATAGACAACTACAGAATGATCATATACAAATATTTGGTATAGATTTTTATACTTTTTACAGTCGGCTACATTTCAATATTTAGGTAAATGTAAAGAATTATTGATAATTATGTTAAGGTAAGTATACTTCTAAATCTGTTTGCACATATTAAGATAAATCCCGGCAATTACTATTTATACAGCGCCCTTGCGGTGATTTTTCACCAAAGTGACTCAAAATACAAATTATCCAATTATCCAATGGAAGATAAAGACAGCATAATAACAATATTTGGATACATACATTATATATGTACCTGTATGTATGTATCCAATTATTGTTATTATTCTGTCTTTATCACATCAAAATCTGAATATAGAAGTCTCTTTTGTATCTACATTTTTAATTCAATAGATTTATATTTTAATGAGGAAACGCCGAACATGATAAAAAGCCCTAAATAATCAACTCAGTCTCATAAATACATCAGTTAAACATTGCCATAAAGCGATTAAAACCCAAAACGGGAAATGCTTGATTCAGACAACAGTTCACAGGTGGCGTTTCTCAAATATTTTATTTTTATAGCTTCGGTACCACTCTTCATGACTCTGCACCATAAATGACCCTAAGCCATAAATTAAGCTTTGATGGACTGATTTTTTTTACATCACCTGTATTTTATTGATTGGTGCAACGTTTTGTTATTTTATTGTTCTGTTTTACATGATTATTGTACTGACCTAACAATAACTATAAATATAGCGTTATATGGGAATATATTATGCACATATAACGCTTTGTAATTAAAATTAAACATTTTGAATTCACGTTTTAGAGGATTGACAACAGTAGTAACATGACATGACATCACGCAAATACAAAAACGCACTTTCTTTTACGCTCGTTCGTTGTGTCTACATTATTAATAAATTACAAGACACTAAGGCAAATTGACCCCGGAGGATTGCGATATTAAAAAAAAATAAACTAAAATACTTATACAATAAGGTGGTCACAATAAACTGATTGTTTAGTACCGTATGTCTAAACGATGAGCGCACTGCATTGTTATTATATCTAGTTACTAGTTACCTTAACACAGGGGATGGTTTTATAAGAGGGGTTGGCTGGCACAATGGGGCGGTAGGGATTGTACAAACATCCTGACAAATTGATCCGTAATAGAATCCGACACCCTCCCTTCCTTGTACACCCCGGGGCTGAGTGCTGAAGTTATTTAAGCAAAATAAAGCACAATGCAAACAAAAGTACAGTGAAATATGTTTTTAGCGACCTCTGATATAGCGAGTACGCGGTTATGACGAAAAAAATCTCAAAACATGTAAAATTTAAAGTTAAAACTTCATAGTGCATTTGGGTGAAAGTGTTGGACGAATTATCTCAAAAATACAATCTGCAATAGTAAATAACATATCGCTAGTGTTCGTAGCACCATTTTAATGAAATTCGCTAACGCAAATCCCTAAAAAATCACAGGATAATATAATTTTAGAATTTATGAAGCTGAAAGTATTTATTAAAAATATATATTTGCCTCATGATCAATGCTTCTCAAAAAGAAATTTACATTTCCAATGGTAAACTTGATTACGACTTACTATCTAGTGACATTATAAAAATACACGAAACGTTATTTTCACACTAATCAAACAAAAAATGTAGCACCGCTTATGAAGTATTGCCATTCAAAGAATATGTAGTACGAATAAAACATCTATTTGAAGGCCCGCTTGTATGTCCACTGGACCTAGTTCAGTTAAACCACGCGCTTTGTGACAGTTTCGTATCTTCACTATATTAATTGATCTGTCAAAAATTTCAACAAATGAAATATGCTTTTAAAATAGAGATATATTAATAGAGTACAAATTTAACATAATACAATACAACCTATAAGAACCAGCACTGACGAAATCTTCAACAATCTTAGACTCATGTCAATTAAACAACTCTACTCTTAAACAATACTCCTTTATATAAATAAATACACAACACAGCTAATATGTATATTAGTAACACTATATCTCAGGGTCAAAAATATATCCAATAAGCAGTTACACGTACAACATATGGTCAAAAAAAGCTTCAAGCTATGATACTATAATCTACAACAAAATCCCACTCTCATTCTAAACTTACAACATTATTATAACTGAAAAAGCTGGATACATTAATATGTAAATGAAATCGTCAGTACAGGAGATCCCAATGAGGATATCTCTATTTGTTACAAAAAAGAAAAATAATAACACATTTATTATTGTATTATATTAAAATAGTGTTGATACAATATAATACAATGTTAATACAACACAAAACAACATTAATACGTACAATACAATGTTAATTACAATATAGTCATATAATTCGGCTTTAATTTCCTTGTAATACTTATTGTAGCCTCTCCTCCGATTCTGTGTTGCTTACCATATTAAATTAGCATTTAAAAACATACTATTGTTTTGGAATGTTGAGGCTGAATCACAAGAGGGGTGGGGGGGGAGAAAGTTTGCATAGAAAGTTCAAGGATGTTTAGGTCCTGAAAGTTGATCTCTTACCTGGGTGATTTTGATAGCATTTACCTGAACTTCTTTATTTACCTATTTACCTGATTTTTTAACGAATAATTACTACGGGTATATAGGTTACTTCTCTTTATTAAATTCCCCATTCACCACTTATTCGCCCAACTCCTCATTATACCATTGTCCTCGTGTCATGTCAATCTATGGTATAAAGATATGCTTTTCCATGCATGTTTTTATTATAGAATGATCCTTTAATCCCCCCTCCTTACCCCTCCCCCGCGCTTAGCGAACTGTCACATCGCGTTTTTATTTCCATAACTTACCCCTAATCGCGGGATCTACGTCATCCCTCGTCAAGGGGATGCGATTCGATATTATTCGCAGATATTTTTTGGACGGGTTTTGATTTTAGATGAGTTCATTAAATATACCAATACATTTATTACCTCTTTATGAATGCTGTTTTATATGTATAGCTAGCGCAGACTCGTGACTCGTGATAGTTGACGTGAATTATTATATCAGTATCTAATATCAGTTCCAATTTATGTAGGTAGGTACTTTATCGCATGTCCGAATTCTTCACACAATTTTATTTTGAAAATGACTCTTAAATTCAAAGTAAATTTGAGTTCATTGAACCAGTGCTACGCGGGACAGACACAGAACCGAAATAAATATTTTCGAAGCATTTAGTTATTTTTTTTTAAATTCAAAGTAATGCAAATAATAGTTTCACATTCTGCAAGTATTTTAATATAAATTGATAAGTATATTAAATTTAATTTACATTCTTTAAATCTTAAACAAATTATAAGTGTATAATGGTGTTCTACGAATTAAACACAATAATAAAAAAATTATATAATAGTGTTTTTTTGTCATTATAAAATCACGCAAGAGATATTCAATGCTTGTGGCAGAAGGAAAATCGAAAGTGGAAGTTAAGAGCAACGATTGAGGAAAGAATTTGATAACAAAGCGGACAGAACTATAAGGATATTTAGTACTCTTAATTTATTAAAAATCTGGTCAAATTATTCGTTTTCCTGTTAAAAATGCGACTGCGGGCCTATTACGAATGAATTGAAAGAATTCCTTACAAAGTATCAGTCAAAAACAATTATTTTATTAGGACGGTGGAACACGTGTTCGTACAAATACTGATGTTGATTCTCACATACTTATATTGTAGCATTCCTTCATGATATCTATTAGGAAAAGAACACGTGTTCTCGATGTATTCTGAATGACTAATATTTTATCAGGAAATTCGCATGCTGTCACTCTTTTAACAGCATCATTTTTCTCCGTGTACGAGCTTCGTATCAATGTACTTAAAGTATCTTTCATGAAAAGGAGGGATAGTTTTATGTGTTTTATATTTATACAAGTAACACAGGTAAAAACGAAGGTAACAAAAACACATAACGTTTTCTTCTGGAAATTAACGAAGATATTACAAAATCAACCCTCCCGAACGGCATACAATACTGTGTAAGATATTTTACTTTGCAATACATTCTTTGATCTTGCAGGGTGAGATGTGATTTGTTTATTTTTTTATAATTAATTCTACTACTGAGTGTATTCCGAGATCGTAATGCCAAACATTGGACACAACAAAACCCTACGCATTAAATTCCGAAAATAATTTCACACTCGACGTGACCCGCAATGGATGACCTGTCACTGGTCCCACCCTCCGCCTCCTCCCGCCCTCGGTAACAACCCCCGGACCTGCACCTCTGAAACACCCCAGCCAGCCCACTGGGAAATCACAGTAGCGACTTTAAATCCTCCACCCTACGAGATGTAGGTAAGGTGGATAGGTTATTTGAAGGGTTGCGTGGATTTCAACGATCCCACTAATGGGACTTGATTGTCGATGTTACTTGAGAGTAAACGTAATGTTCGTTATAATATACTCGTTTGTAGATGGCGTTAATTTAACTATCTTTAATACACTTTTTTTTCTTTACACGTCTGTCTGTTTGAAGAAAGAGTTTTGTCCGCAAAAAAACTTAATTATTTCAAAAAAGGTACCGGTGATTCAATCCAATATTGTATTTGTATGCCTTTCTTGAAAGACTTGAGTTTTGTATACGGAGAAAACTATTAATTCATATTCATATTGCATATATACGGGCGCAAACAAAAAAGTCGTCTTAATACTTTATAGCATAACTTGCAAAACGTGTATTTTAATAAAATAATTAAATTTACACCATATATGAACCCTTAGATTATAACGTACGTTTCGTTTAACCTTAGCTAGCGCGGGTTTTTTTCTGAATTCATTAAAAGGTTCAATTAATTCCTTATGAACATTGTTACGGAATGGAATCAGTTATTTTGATTGAATTTCATATTAATTTATTCATGATTTTCCACATAGGTAATTATAAACTTGCCCAATATTATTTATACTAGACACCTGTGTCATAAGAAATCAAAGAAGCATGCGATGTGGGAACGATTCTTAATCCAAATGTCTGACCAATCGGGTCTTAAATTTTCAACACAAAACTGTGTATCATCTTAATAAAAATAACAATAATAATAATACTTGGATAATTTTTATTTCTTTAATGCTGTATCTTGTTATTAACTATAGACTTTAATATCATCATTATGAAATTCAAATGGGGTGGCGATATTCGATTTCAAGCAAATGTGAGAGAGACAAAAGGCATACTAAATGGGCTAGAACCAAAAGGTATTAAGGTAATGGTAACACAGGTTTCCATTCAAATCTACACGGAAGGTATTTCCAGCGATTGTTTTTTATTCATATGAGAAAACTCAATAAACTATACTCAAAGGTTGTTTGTGTTATTACACATACTAACTGACGTGTACCCGGCGTTGCTGGGGGTTATACTTAGGAGATTTTTCTGTAGGCCTTTTTAAGATATACAATTCCGTAGTACATTATTTTGATGTGTCTCATAAGGTTTAGTCAGCGTTAGCAATGTAAGCGTCTAAAAATATTTTTTTACGACTTGATTACAAAACATCGACTTTTCTCTACTTTCTATAAATGTTATATGTATGTATTGTAAACATAAACCTTTTGGAAGAAGTTCTCTAAATGATAGTGAAAACCCTATCAAAATCCGTTGCGTAGTTTAGAAGAACTAAGCGCACAAACAGACAGACGCGTACAGCGGCTTTATTTTATACTATTTAGAGATATCAACTTCCCGCATTCATTTTAATTTGCTATATTTATTTGGCGTCACTAATAAATGCGTTTTAAATTTTACACAACTGATAAACATCATTTCAACCTACATTAATAGTTGCTCATCAGTTGTGTAATATTTAAAAAAAGCTTATTAGTATTTACAAATTTCGTTTTCAAGACTTTTCTTTATTTATTTTTAATATTGGCTTAATTTTATACTTTAATGTTTATGAAAATATGCCGTCCGAAGGGCACTTCACGGGGCTATATATCTTTAACATGCAGTTAACTCGTATTAAATTTACTTATGTCAAACGTGTCGTTAAATAAATTAATTTTGTATATAATTAAGTCCAAAACGTAGTTTCTATAAGATAGGTTTCCTCTAATGTTCGAATGATTTAAAATAATTTTATGTAGAGATTGCAGTATTTATTCCTAAATCATTTGTCCATCATTCACTGTATTTTACTATCTCTGAAATATGTAATTTCCCAGTTACAGTAAATTATGTTTTTTTCCCTTTAAAAACAAAGAAACCTTTCTGAGTTCAACAATTCTCACTGCGCATGCGTTGATTGAGATAAATGGCTTTTCCTCGCCGGAAACATTGATCGGATATGGTGGGAGTTCTCTCATCTCCCTCCCCCTCGTACCTTATACGGGAAGGGAAGGAGATAGAAACAGCGCCGCCATTATTTTTAAGGCTGTAGTCGAAGGGGTGGCTCTGCGCCTGCGCTGTGGATTAGGCTACGTTTTATGTACGACTGGTTAAAGTACCTACTTGACTGTACATTATGTACTTTGAGTTGGATAGATTCTTATATAACTAATGACTATACTTCATTATATACTTGTATCAACCCATTTTCTAATTTAACAATATTACTTTCACTGAAACTTTATAAATTGAGGCGAAAGAGTGGAATATTTTACAATTATGTATTCAGTTCCCATAATCAACATTTTTAATTTCGGTTGTGGGTGTGTCTGTCTGTTAACTCGAGTTCAATGATCTTAGATAATAGACAAATCAAAAAAATCAGACAATAGTTAAAGTACCTACCTCTGAAGTAATATTTTTTTACTCGAAAATTATTTTAATTCTATATTTGAAATGCGTATTAACTTTGTTTGAACTTCTTAGAATTAATCTTGACATAATTGTAATTTAATGATTTAAAAATTTTACGGACGTATTAGCAAAAATGGTTCTTACAATGATTAAAAAATATCTCACAAAGGAACAAGATACACAGACAAAAATGATAATGTTCAAAGAGTGACAGCATGCGAGTACATATATCGAGAACCTGTGTTCTTTTCCTTATTGATATCATGACGGAATGCTACAATATAAGTATGTCAGTATCAATATCAGTGTATGTACGAACACGTATTCCGCCGTCATCACAAAACATTTGCTTTGGACTGATACTTTGTTAGGAACTCAGTCCCATTTTTAACAAGAAAACGATTGATTTGACCAGAATTTTAATAAATTAATCAGTATTTCATATCAGTAAGTTTTCTCCGTGTACCAACAACAAGGGACAACTTTTTTTTTAAATACAGCAGAAGAAGGAAACTAAGATTAAACTCACATTGTGGATCAGGCGTACATTATATTAATTGCTTATCTAACTAAATGTTTTATTGCCAAGTTAAACAAGTTTTAAACTTTAAAAAACGCCCGATGTAGGTTTTAGTATATCAGTCAATAACCTTACATTTAGATTTATCCCAATTTGTATAATATATTATTGTTAATTTAGTAGTTGGGAGATTTATGGGTACCCCGCATCTCGTAGTGACTTTTATTATCAATTTTATATCTTCTTCCAGCGCCATTATACCAAACTTTATACACTCACCTTCTACCAGTTCTCATATGTCAACCTGCATTAGATTTATTACGTTTAGTTAAAGTTTATCTTCACGTTTTCAATACGTAGGTATCGACTTTTTGTATATTTTAAACAGAGCGCCAACTGCTGTAACTCGGTTCGATTCCCTTCAGAACTTTTATCACTTTTATTCAGTTTACAGCTATATAGATCTTTTTTTTAAATTTTCCGTAAAGCAAATACTGTTTTAGAATCTAGATAAAATTTTTTCTCCGGTGAACGCATTTAAAATAAACATTACCATTTCCAAATTATAAAATTTTAATATCAAACGTGAAAAATTTTGTCAAAATCGCTAACAACATTTTAAATTAATTTTTTACTCCAATCGTAGAAAAATTGAGAGAACTCGATATTTCGAAAACGGTTCCATGCTAACTCAACACAGTGACTATTATACACACTTTTAAAACGTGATATAAAGTCATTAAAAACGATGAAAAAAAATAAAATTTTAACCTAACCTAATCTAACCTACTTAACCCAGTTAATAAAGTTTTTGTTTCATCACTTTTTATGACTTTATATAACTTTTAAAGATGTGATGAATTATCATTTTGATGATTTATCCGGTCACCTTCGAAAACACATTCGTTTTATTTGGGAAATTTGTAAAAGAACTGTAACTTATAACTTATCTCGTTCATATAATAAAAAAATAATAAGTAAGTTAAAACGATTGTTACGAAAGCGACGCGAATTATTCATTTTGTATATTTTTAGGATTTTATTAATTGCATCGAGTATAAATTTTTGAGGCAAAATTGAAAGAATTATTATTTCTCTTTGTAACGTCAAACATTACGTATTTCCGCATTATAGAAAAAAAGATAAAAATACTTTTATACCTTAAAATCCTTCGTGGGCTAATTTTTATAACGCTATCTAACTGAAATGTCACCCTAAGACGCTTTAGAAAACTGGGAGATAATTTAACTCTGGTGTTAATTAAACATAGTTATTACATAGATTAAACGAAGTTAATACATTAAATAAACGTGGTATTTACACGATTTCACAAAGGCGTTCAGTTTTGTGGGATGAACTGTCAAGGTACACAAAATGACACGTAAGATAATTTAACTCTCGTGTAAATTAAACATAGTTATTACATAGATTAAACGAAGTTAATACATTAAATAATTGTGGTATTTACATGATTTCACATGTTGTGACGTACAAAGGCGTTCAGTTTTGTGGGATGAACTATCAAGGTACACAAAAGGACATGTAAGAAAATCAAAATTTTAAAGTTATCATTATTAATAACATAAAATAAAATACTTTTTGTTTTAAAACCACGAGTTTTTAATAATTTTTATAACCGACCGGTTTCGCTTTACTCAAGCATCTTCAGGGTACAAATTATTACAGTAAAAATTTGTACCCTGAAGAAGCTTGAGTAAAGCGAAACCGGTCGGTTATAAAAATTATTAAAAACTCGTGGTTTTAAAACAAAAAGTATTTTATTTTATTAAATATGTCAAACCACAAAGTGATTGCTTTCTCCAATAATATTATGATTATTATATTATTATTATTTTTTTATGATTTAGCGCTATAATAATATTAACATTTTTTATCTCTTACTAGGTTTTATGCATAGTTTTTTACGTTATTTTCGATTATTTTTTACGAATTTATTATTCTGTAGAATCCATTCAATCATATCACAAATTAACTGATTATAATAACAATATTCAGTTTTATTTCGCGGTAACTAAAGGGCGTTATAGAAAAAAAATACGGCTCAGATAAATTAAAGCAGAACTAACCGATTACACAATAATTTCACTAGGAAGTTAATTCAACGGGCCGCTTGCTTTTATTAGATCGATATTTTTTTATTACTTTATCGTGTAGTACCTATCCAAATTGCCCTCTATGGAAGATGCTGTCATTTTAGATAAATATTTATTTTATATTATTATTGGAGGCGTTCTGATCAAAATGTCACCGGATCTTTAATGACCGTGAGAAAATTTTATCCATAAAAATCTTTTATTGCTATTTTTTTATTTATTTTGATAGTATATGACCTTATCCATCACGTAAAGATGTTTTTTACAACCGTTGCGTCATCATCGTTAAAATCTATATGAATAAAAATACATGGGTGCAAGTTTGAACCAAAAAAATAAAATAAAATTTCCCATAAAATTCTCATTTGGAAATTAGGAAAGCTTGGTAAACGTGGCAATATATTAGTCTGGTTTGAAAACTATCTTACTGGAAGACAACTAATTGTTAGAGTAAAATCCTCCCTGTCGGGAAAAAATTATGCAACAATTGGAGTTCCACAGGGTTCACACCTTAGCCCAATCTTATTAATCTTGTTTATAAATGATCTTACAAATTTTTTTCATTATGTATCTATCTTATTTTTTGCTGATGGCCTCAAAATTTATAAAACTATTCAAAATATTTACCATTGTAACATTCTTCAAGACAATATCAACAAATTATTAATTTGGTGTAATGAAAATAGATTTTACTTAATATCTTAAAATTTCAAATAGTTAGATATTCTCGAATAAAAAATCCAGTGATTTTAGATTACTACATTGATAACAATGCTCTTGAGACATTAACACAAATCAAAGACTTAGGCATCACTTTTCAATAAAATCTATCATTTGTTAATCACATAACAGAAATCTCTAAAAGGGCTAAAAAATGTTGGGATTTATAACTAGGCTAATCAGAAATTTTAACCTTATAAAGTGTATTAAATTGTTATATTTTGCCTATGTAAGAAGTCAACTTGAGTACAATTCTCCTGTTTGTAACCCACATTATAATATACATGTACAAGCTGTTGAAAGAATACAAAACAAATTCTTACGTTTTATTGATTTTAAAATGGGTATTCCAGCAATTATGTTGAACTACAACACTCTGTTAAATTATATGAATATGCTCTAATTGCCAGACAGAAGAATTTTCACTGACTTGGTATTTCTATATAAAATTCTAAATGATTTAGTTGATAGTCCGGTATTGCTAGAATTGATAAGCTTCCGGATTCCTCAACGTAATACTAGAAGTCAGGATTTATTTCAGTGCAGAAATTCTGGGACTGACTACCATATACATTCTTCTTTGCCCAGAATACTAATGGAGGGAAACAATTATACCAAGTCAGTGGACATCTTCAATCCATCTTTTAACTGATATAAAATGTTGTTAATGAAGCAATTCAGTTATGTACAATAAATAATGTATATTTCTTAATATTCATATGTAAAAGCCTCGAAAAAGGGCGTTAATCAATAAATAAATAAAAACAACGTCCAGTAAATGGCTGTTTCCAAGCCAGTCTGAAGTGAAGGTACTACTTTTTTTCTATAAGTTACCAATACCAATTTGAAAGTAAACTATTTTTCAAAAACCTTTTGAGTCCTACACTCCAGATAGGCCAGTGAATTTGACTATCTGCACAAGAATGTAATTGGATATTTTTCAATTTATAATTCATTAATTTAAGACCCACGCATTTAAAATTCTCTACGAAATGTTTATATTGGTGTACTTTATATTAGCTAATTTTTTATCTGCTTACCAAATGGAGTAAAAAAAAATTACAAAAAAAAACATTTTCTACCCAGAATGGGTAATGTCCTCAATTGTTCGTGTATTATAAATCATTACACAATATGATTTCGTTGTGTGTAGTGCGAATGTGATGTTTAAAAATGTTCATAAAGTCTGCCTACATAATCAAACATATCAATTTCAGCTGTATGTGATGTGCGTTACTCCTGTATGAAATTATTCACGTTCAATGAGCACAAATTTGCTGATAAAACCAGATAAATAATATCTGATTGTTTTTTGAAGAATTCATAGAAGCGTTAAAGTACCTACCTGTATAAATAATGCAATATTTTTAACAGTAAATAACTTTAGTTCCAACTTTCAGAATTGGAACCGATTTTTGAGAATTCGTGCTACCTCGATATTTTTCACGGGTCTGCGCTAGTAATATATTTTACAAGTCAATTATTTTTACTCTGTAGGTAGGTATTTGAAAAGTGTAGAGAATTTTTTTGTTTGTGTAGAACGAAATTTCTGAGTTTTATTAAAGATTAAATAAGCAAAATTGTTTACATGATTAATTTGTTCGTTTATTTTTCAGGTTCTGAAATACTGCGACCACCTGCACGGGAAATGGTACTTCAGCGAGGTGCGCGCCATCTTCTCGCGGCGCTACCTCCTGCAGAACGTGGCCATAGAAATCTTCCTGGCGAGCAGAAGTAAGTGTAAATAACCTATTACCTTCTCAGCTTTATGTGCTCCTGTTCGTTACATGTGCATTATTAAAGAAAGAGAGAGGAAAAGGGGTTGAGGTGGAGGTTGGGATGTTGGGATGTTGGGAGGTATAATACCGAGCAGATCCTGAAATAGGCAAAACTCGCACGGAAAATGGTACCTACTTACTTCTACGAGATTTTCCTGGCAAGCAGAAGTGCAAGTTATCATTTACCTTCTTAGCTTTAGGTGCTCCTGTTCCTTATGCATTCTAAAACGAAGAGAGGAGATGGGAGGATGAAGGTTGGGATGTTGGTACCTATTGATCACATCTTGAAATAGACGATCACCTGCACGGAAAATGGTACCTACTTACTTAGATTTTCCCGGCAAGCAAAAGTGCAAGTTATCATTTACCTCCTCAGCTTCATGTGCTCCTGTTTTAACTTATGCAATACACGTTGTGACGTCATTGAAACGAAAAAGAATTTTATATAAATAGGGTGTTTTTGATTTCTTCCATTTCGATTTATTGACATTTGAACGGCCCAAGTTAAACGCTGATTCTCAGTCGGTTTTAGCCTTTGAACATAATATGGTGATCAGCTGACAAGCATGATTGTTATGCTAACAGCTAATCACAATTTGTTCAAAAGTTCAAATGGGAATTTAGAGTTTACCGGGGATCGTTTATCGTCAAAATATTAAAAATAGCGCTGATCATCAATTTGACGGTCATCTAAGGTGACGATGATGTAAATACTCTGTAATTATTACTTTAAAACACGATTTTGTTTTAGTTCATCAACCATTTTTATCTTTTTATCTATTGTACAAAAATTTCGAAATTTCAATATTAATCTTTCTAGTGAATGATCAATAATTATTTTCCTATTCGGTTCGTTTTTTTATTCCAATGCCATCTACAGTCAGATATTCGAAACAACATTTTAATCGAACCTGCCTCTGGCACCACCTGTTATAAATCCGATCAAACCGTGATATCCGAGACTCAAACCAATTTTTATTTATTTTATCTCTTTTCAGCTTCGATAATGTTCGCATTCCAAGATCAGAACACGGTCAAGAAAGTGATCAAAGCCTTGCCGAGAGTCGGCGTCGGAATAAAGTACGGGATCCCCCAGACAAGGTAAGAGTTTATATTATTTTCAATGTGATTTCAGAAGTAGTCCATAGATGGCAGACATGTTTTTTTCTTCAGTTTTATTTTACAAATAAATAAATTCAGAGGTTTTTGTATACAAATATTGTGTTTTCAACCCACTATTGATAATTTTTCATTTAAATTTTAGGAAATTAAAAAAAAACTACGTACTAGGTGTTATGAATAGAATCAACGTCATAATTGATTAAATGCAGATGTATTCAACCTTTGGCTTCCTGTGAATTAATAAATAGTTTTGTTCTTCTAGTTTAGCAACCCATAAAATATCGTTAGTATTTCATAGGTATACTAAAACTATGTTCGGTTTTGTATGAAATTTACAGAGGACAACTTAAATCCAATGGAATATTTAACGTTGTTTTGTAATCTCAAACGGACTTCGATATGATCAATGACTAGATCTGATATTCAAGGTTTGCTAATCGACCTTTCGCACTACCTAAATTTCTCTTACCGGTCCTTCGGGTTCCAACAGGTATGAACTAAGGCCTGAATAGGGTTTTTTTTTAAATCGAAAAACATCTTTGATGGATTACAAAATGTTTTGGGAGTAATAAAATAACAAGATAACAGTAAACCAATCATTTTCGGACTCATAGGGCATCCGCTGGCAAATTATTTTTACCAGGGGCATTAGCACAGGTAATTTAGTTCTGCACCAGGAAGGAATTAGAAGGAATGAATTTTTGAGTAGTTATGCCATTTTTGTTCAAATTCAACTTAATATTTTTTATTATCTCTCAGGGAAGTAAAACATAATGGAACGCAGATGATACTATGTAGATTTCTACTACTGGCACGTATTACGTTACAGTTGTGTTTCCTGTAAGATAATTTAGCCACGTAGATAGATTATTCTGGGACAAACTCTGGAAGTGTCATTAGATAATTACGTGCAATTATGACAACATCGCAAAAATCTTCGAGTCAAGCTGTATTTTACTTACATGTTATATTAGACAGGAATACCATTTTGGAAATAATATTTAATTGGATTTATTTTTTTCCATCTCCTCTAAATCCAAAAGAGTTTTCAACCCATTTTGTTTTATCAAAATGATGATATTAAAAATACTAACTTCGGTTGTGTGTGTGTCTGTTTACAACTCTGATTCAATGAACTCCAGAAGTCTGAATTACTTTGAATTTAAGTGTCATTTTCAAAATTGGAGCTGATTATAATAAAGCGATAAATAATATTTGGCTAATTTATATAGCGCCATTTTCGTGAAAAATCACCTGAAGGGCGCTGTAAATGTAGATAAGTACCTAACTGTGATACTCGTATAATATGTATTTACGAGATTTCTTTTGTATAAATTTATTTAGTCCTTAAAGTACCTACCTGTCTTTAATAATATAACATTTTTTACCAGAATTAAAAAAAATATAAACCCATATATATGTATTTGAAATACGTATTTATTTTGTTTAAATTTCTTATTAACCATAATAATAACGGTATTTTTTATTAATGGGTTATATCCTCTCTACTTTTCTTACTGTCCCTTTCTAAAAGTACTCGTATGGATTTTAGTAACCTAATTATAACTATAGACGAAGATTGCAAACTATCATCTTAGATCAGCAACATCATCAGCTGTAGGCAGACTGATGGAACCGAAGCGCAAGCCAAATACTATAAGTTTGGTGATCACGCTTTCGGAGTATCTGGGTCGAAGGCTTGGAATAAACTCCCTCCGGAACTAAGAACCATAACAAGTCCAACAGAATTCATGTCTAAACTAAAAACTTACCCATTTAAGCCGTCATACCCTTAAATTAAATATACCATTCCTGAGAGAAAGTCCAGTTATATCCAATTTTCTAATTATGTCCTAAATCCTGTATCTAAATTTCGCAAATAAACAATTAGATCATTTTAATTAAGTGTTAATCTCAAGTGACTTACCATGTAAGTATTGTACTGCATATTATCTCCATAAATAGTTAGTAATAACATAGATCACTGTAGAAATGTATTATAAATTTGTACAGTGATCTATGTTATGCCCTTGAGGTGATTTGGCACAAAAACGGCGCTATACAAGTCATCCAATTATCATTATTATTATTATTCATCCCACAAATTATACAATTACCGATTTACCACAACGATTGCGAAACCTATCCGGAAATGGTCAATGGTTCTTCGAGCCGGATTAACAAATAATATTAATATTATAGACCGTAGTTTTGGTAAAACGAAAGACGAAAAAAATGTGAATTTACAAATTCGTAAAACTAATTGATAATCTTGAATTTCATATGAAAGTGGTTATTTGTTTTCCAAAATTTTGATGTAAAATATACAGGGTGTCCGGGGGTAAAGTGTACTAACTTCGGTAGGTGATTCTACATGATTTAAATTTTGTCGATATTCCAACTATTTTTTCCCATGCTAAAATATTTTTCCGTAGAAGAATATTTATTTTCCTACTAACAATTCAATTTGTTTACCTAAAAATTACCTGAATTGGGAATCTTTTCTACTTCTAAAATCATCTAGAATCACCCCAGAAGTTAGTGCACTTTACCCCCGGACACCCTGTACATTTATGAGAGTTTTGATGGTTGAGAAATTTCATCGCTGCTTTTATGGAAAAACTTTTTTTTTAAATTTTACGCATACATTAATTTTTATTGCTAAAAATTCCTTAATCAGTAAAAATTACTTCACCATGATGAACCTTGAAGACTATTCCATGTGAAACCACTGAAATGTAACGTTCCCAAAAACTGTGGCTTGAACGGTTTTTGTCAAAATACGGCGTTATGTAATTTACATTATGATGAATAATAAATTACTCACTCACGTCTTAATAACGGCATCCCCTACTAAAATCAAGTCTGGCCCTGATTTTGTTTTGGGACAAGTCACAGGACCTAAATTATTAGGTTGCGATGAAACCATCCAATCGAATGATGTCTAGAATTACGTCGGGGTCAGCAGTTTCGACTTGTAGGTCATACCTCGCCAGGGTTGGCACTCGAGAATAATCCAAATCGTTCATCGGCGAGGAAGTAATCACGCTAATCAGTTCGCTAATCGATTGTTTCACCGATTTAAGGACATTGCGCCAACCGTTCCGCTAAACTTCACTGATTTCTCAATGTGCCGTAAACCGCTGACGGTTGACGACCTCGTGAAAGACGTAAATGGATTACGGCAAAAAAAAAACTAGATTAAACAATTTCGTCAATGCTTTAAGAACTTTCTGCTACTATTTCATAATCCTACTGGTATTGCCTATATTCGTATGGTGAGGGCGATGCAAACAGATCAATCAAAATGTTATTATGTCAATTTTTAAGGTTATTTACGTGTTATAGTTGTATCTATTGATGATGCATTTTCATATTTAACTGTTTTTTTAGTCATTTACAAATTATGTTTAATGAAACTCGCTACGCCTGATTTGTGATTTTGTTAGAATTTTTTTAGAAATTAACGGTTACCTGTCGTCGATTACCTATTTTCGGTGTTTACGTAACTTTTAATTTATATTTTTTTTAAATTTGAAATCTTATGACAACTTTTCTATATATCTGCCTACATCATGTATCGACGCTTACGATTCAATAAACTATGTACATATTACATAAATACATGCTCGCGTTCCCCTAGTAAAAATGTTTGCTTGAATTATCTTATTAGCTTATGAAAGGTCTGGGTTGACTCATCCATTCAACTAGCCATATAAGAGGTCGCCTACCGAGTAATCAGTAATAATTCCATTAAGAAGTGTGTCTGCCCATTAGCAAATCGTTTTCGCGACCATGTTCCATATCCGCTTTTTAGGACACGAAACTCTGGCTTTCCACAGGGATCAGATTCATGACCTTGTTAATTAATTGATTTTTATTTATTTGAAAGTTGTCACATATTCAACACTAATTCCAAGCTCAAGGACTACAATATCTTATTTATAAGTAAAGCTTTTTCAATTTTCCACCTTTCTCTTTTTTGTCTTAGTTCCGATTTTTATTAAATAATAACATTTTTGATATTTTTCTACAATGTTTATTTATTTGACTACACAACCTTGTCATTCAGGAACTATAAAAATATAGTAACAACATACTTATTTTCCATTTTTGGCGATCATTCGTAACAATTCTAGTTGTGGGTTTTGGGTTTCTATGCCGTGCGAGCATTTCCCTAGCCCTAAGTTGTTTTTCGTATAATTATTGTGAGACTATCATTTGTACTGTGTGAAAAGGGTAGAAGCATTTGAATTTAAAATATACTTATCAATATTTATATTAACTCTACAAAAGGTAGTATTGAAGTTAATACATTTTCAGTAGTGTTTTTAAAAAAATGCTTCTTGTTTGTTTTCTTGTTCACCTGTAATCTCACCATTTACACGATTTTTAATTCACTACAAGTGTGAATATTATGTAACTTGTTATTACTTACTAAAACTTAAAAAATTACGTCATAAAGTACAAATAATTACATTTACATAAATTTATTTACAAATATTTAACTATGTTTCTAATGTTAGATGTAAACATCAAGCTAACATCAAATATTAATTGAATATATTTTTTCACAGTAAATAATTTCTTTATTTGATACATTTAAGTATTACTTATACAAAACATTAACATATTATGTATTGAATTCAAACACTATTCGAAGTTATCAAAATCTCAAATAATAATAATAATAAATTGTGTCGTTATTCTTTGTACTACACACATAAACCAACAAGTTAGTATATAAAATTAAAACAATTATTTATTTAAAAAAGACTACGTAATATATTCACAATAAGTATTATAAGCTCTATTTTAGACTGAATAAAGTTTTTATTCTATTCAATGAACCACCCAATTGAACGATTCTATTAATTTGATCATTTCGTTAAACATACATAGTGACTTAATTTGCTTTTTCCACTTCTCAGTTTTGATAAATGCTAATAATACTGAGTTTAGGTATTTTGATGACCAGCTATTTATCATTCTTCTTAGAGCTTTTATGTCTACTTAAATATAATCAAAAATTATAAATTTGATTGTCTTACTTTACTAAATTTTCTCTAAAGTTTCCTATATCACAGCGTATTGTACAATTGTACTTGTAAAATAGAAACTTTGTTTTTAAAAGTACGTAGGTTTTATATTAACTATTTTACAAACATATAAATATCACATTATGTTACGAGAACGGGTTACAAACATATAAAAATATTTCAGAGTCATTCAAAACACGCAAATGTTTTCTTATAAATATGCTTTAAAACCTGTGGGTGTTTCTAAATTTTCTAATTATTTGCTCACGAAGATATCAATATTTTAATTATGAGTCGATCAAATACTGAGCTTTCTTTCTGCTTTAAGTGCTGCGCCATTCTTGGTGGATATGTTGGGTACGCTGTTTTTTCTCTTGACAACTGAAAGCCAATTCTGCGTGTTTTCTACCTTTTTGCTTTCGCAGTCTTCTTGATTTGATATCTTCCCCTCTTCTTCAAACCCTTGCGTAATCTCTGTCAAAGACTTCCCTTTTGTCTCCGGTAAGAATACAGCACAAAAGACTGCCCCAATAAGCGCGCAGCCTCCGAACATGTAAAGAGTTCCGTTATTGGTCACGAGTCCTACCAAATTAGGATACGTCTTGATGTTTAGGAAGATCAGAATATAGGCGCAACAAGTTGTTGCACCTGACATGATTCCTCTTATCTTCTGCGGGTAAAGCTCGCCAGACATGATCCAGGGAAGTTGGAGGAATCCAATCATACTTGCACAAACGTGTCCAAGTACACATACCAACTTGATCCATGGACTTCCTCCCAAGGTATCGCAAACTGCAGCTCCGAGCATGGTCAAACTTAATAAAACGCCACTTGTGGTTGCCAACACTTTCCTTCTGATCTGGTTAATCAGACAAGCTCCAAACACACCCATTATCACTCTGATGCCTCCGACTATCATTGAAGCTGTGAATTCATTGACGCTAGTTCCGACGCCTTTAAAGAAGTCCACTGCATAGTAGAGAATGATGTAAATTCCTGACAGCTCTTGGAACATGAAGAAGACCAAAAGAGTCATGAAAGGCTTAAGAACCGACCATCTTCTTACAGATCTCACTTTGTCCATAAACGTGCATTCCATTTCTGTACTGTTCCCCTTTGAGAATTCGTCCAGTTCTGTTTGGGCCACGTTGTTGTTTTGACGAAGCCAGTACATAGATTCGTACGCTTCTTTCACTCTTCCCTTTGAAGCCAGCCAAAGTGGAGATTCCGGAACCATCTGCATCAAGATAGGTGTTAGGAAAGATATGAGAGCGCAGACGAATGCGACCGTCTTCCAATGAACGAAGGAGCCCAAGACGTAGACCATAAAGATGCCAAGAGATACAAGAGCTGGACCAACAGCAGCCAGGACACCTCTGCTGAGAGGGGTCGCCACTTCGGCCACGTAGATGTATGTCGCTGTACTCATTCCTGAGAAAAGAAACCAAGATAATATTACACAAAAACACGATAGTTCATTTCTAGCTCATTTTAGTAATGTTTCACAAATTAACCAAATAATTGACTGTTTTTTCCTCCCCATGTGCGTGCACATGCTCCATCCGTTACTCGTGGTATCTAATGCTATATTATTTGCAATTACGTCGGATCTTTTATAATTAGACGTAATCAAGTAATATTATTTCTATAGCAAATTGTCTTGAAGATTGCATGCTCAGAGGGAAGCTTAGGTATTCATTTCTATGGATTGTTTTCACATACTAAAAATTAAATATTATTACATATTGCTATGCCTCAATACATAGGACTATCCCATCAAAACTGTGGTTTCAACAATTCCCCCATATCCCCAAAAGATTCACTTATTCGAATGAGGATTGGACATTGTTCAAGTTTCTTCTCACCTTTTTAAAATTCACATTCTTGACTCCTCAGATTGTACATTATGTGGTCTAGAAGGGTCTGTGGTTCTTCTCTAAATAAATATCCTCTCTTCGATCAAGCCTTATCTAAAATTTCCACCCCTCCATTCAACATCTCATCTCTGAAACCAATGTTCCACTTGCTCCGGATAATTTGGACACTTTACGGTTTCAAATACAATTACAACAATGTGTCTTGGATATGAAATACGACAATGATTTCATTCCTTCTAATAAAACCATGATTTTATGGTCTTTATTATCAGATTAAGTATTCGTTTTAGTAATTTCTGACTAAAAATGATCGGTTCAGAAGACAAACAATTCAAAAGTGCATTAAATGTGTTTTACAACTTAAATTATGCGTTAATTACAACATTTATACTCCGAATGTCAGAGGACAATCGTTCCATTGTTAGATTACTATGTAATTATTATAACTATCTACTGCAAGAAAACAGTTTTTTGCAACTAGTTTTATGTCATTTAATTCTCGTGCGTACATCAGTTGTCTTCAGTAAAAACTTCGGAGATTATATTAATCACTTCCGTTGTCAACGGGCGCATTTGGAACACTGAAATATATTCCATATACACCTTATTACATAATATACATATTTGTTAAGAATATACCTGTTGGCAAAGCATTGTATGAAATCATTAAAACGTGATATATTTACCCCTTGCAAATAAACAAAATGTCTGACGAGAATAGCTTGAAAATTAAGATAATTATAAACAACGTTTTTGGAAGTAAAAAAATCTCAGTGACCTCTGAATTTGCACAGCTTTTTTGAAAAGGAGGAGAGGAAGTTCTTGGAAGGAAAAAGATACGAGGGATGGGTAAGAATCTAGGGATCAGTGTTTTCACTAGTTTTCTCTAGCTAGACTTTCTTGGTCAACGCAACTACAAACTCACATTGTAGTTTCCACCATGAGCTATGAAGCCATGTTCCACATTTATCAATTATTCAATAAGAAAAGAGGATGTTGAAAATCGGGTGAAACCGGTTAGTAATAAACACATGGATAAATGTTAAATTTTAAAAAGTATTATATATATATATATAATTAATTATTACCTATCGTGAATCCGGTGATGAATCTTCCAACGCACAGTGCTGCATACGAAGTGGACAGGGCTATTGTGGACCACCCTATCAGACCCGGCACCACTATGGCTTGTAGGGTGGCCTTCCGGCCTAGCCCGTCCACCATGATGCCCCCCATCAGGGCGCCGATGGGGTTGGATATGACCCCCAAGCTGGCTGTAATAAAAGTTCATCGTCAACATTAACATTAACATTATTTTGTGGCGGTAATTTAGGATTATAATACTGGTAATTCGTAACGGACGCTCACCTCACACTATATAAAAATGCACTTATTTGTTTATATGGTAAGCTTGGTTTGCCATGATTAAAGAAATAAAATAAATGATATCACAATTTTCTAAATTTATACATGTATATGTTTTTTTTAAATAAAGAGAAACATTCTAGTGTTACGAATAACCTGACAATATTTGAAAATCTCCTACTACCACCACAGAAGCGGAAAATGTTGCTTTAGTTGTGATGGAGGACTTAGCCAGCGGAGGAATTGAATACACTACGCCTGGGTAGGACCCAAACGGGATGTCAACTCGGCCACCGACCGGTCAATATTAATTATCTTGTTTTGGAATTCAACCAGGATGGATTGAAAAAAGCTTTATATTTGCGTTCGGGTTGTTCACTTTTATTCACGTCTCATTCCACCCTGCAGCATTTGCGATTATCTCCAAAATTTATCATACATTTTTGTTATGTGAAAGTCCCAACTGCTCTCAACAATCCGGAGCCAGTGGGACTATGGCACCTCCAATGAGGCTAAAGAGAGTGGAGAAGACGAGGAAGAGAATAGTTGGGGAACCCAGTCACCAACCAACAATAAGGCCATTTCAAGCAATGATTCGAGTCTTTCACCAGGGTAATACAATCTACATGATATGCACATAGTAAACTACGCTCAGAGTAAAGAATAGTCTTGCAACCTATTAAACTAACTCAGTTCTACAGAATTCTTGATTACCATAGACATCCAAATTGATAGACTTGCCTAACATGAAATCTGGGTATCATTTTGATGAGCTGGAGGCAAACCACGTGACCACATTTTTAGCACCAGGGGGGTTCAAAAATACTTTGAATAAACTACGACCTCAGTAATGCATTAACTGCCAAAGAGCGTACATTGAAAAACCAGACCCTGCGAATAAAAATAAAGTTCGCTAAAGTAAGGCAAAGGTTTGCAGCGAAGTTTATTGTGGGACTCTTCTGCGCAGAATCTGAATGTTCGTTTTTAAACGAACCGCCTGGCGTAGCGACGCTAAAATGAGTCAGGTTGATAAATTATAACAAATTTGTAAAAGTATCTAACAATAATAATAACAAAATATTAAATTTTGGAAACAAATCAGAACTTTTGTTTTACCCGATTTGGGATTTGTAGAAAGGACTAGTAATTCGTAAGCAGGTTTTATTTTAGAGGACTGAATAGTGATATTACAGGCAACTCGCCTGTCTACTGCCAAATTCATTTCTTGACAAATCGCAGATAGAGAGAGGGTCACTCCGCCTCTTGCGCTCCTTGCAGCTTGGTTTGTTTACTCTGTCAAGCTATGCTACTTTTCTACGGAGCGGAGAGAGATCTTCGATGTCATAATTCTGGATTCCCATCAAAATTATTACCTGCCTGCCTAAAATAATTACAGAAAACAATACATTAACGAGCCAGTAAACGACGCTAATTTCCGTAAAATCTGTGAAGAATGAAGTGTAACAATTCAATTTGTTCAATAAACACAGTCTTTCATGCAATAGTACCGTCATTAGCGCTTTGAAATTGCAAATAAAAGAGAGTGATACAAATGAAACGGAGAAGATAATGTTTAAATGGAATAGGAAAATATTATATCAATATAAACTTTCTCATTGTTAGCAATTCGTTTCTTGGATAATAATATCCTCAAATAGGTAGAATTTCTTTGATTTATGTAATTCAATATTTATTCAATAGGATCTAAGATGGTTGCCGTGACATTCGTAGAATAAACATAACATAATAATTGCATCATGTTTATCATTCCTTGCGATCGTCTTATGTCAATTTAATATTATATTGTTTTAACCATTGTGTTCTTAAAACAGGTGACAATAAAAAAATTATAATAATCGTCGGAATTTGCCGTCAATTTGGTGATTATTTCTTGCTTTGGAAAAAACCATAATGCCATGTTACCATAAATCACGGTAATATGCTTTGTCCCCTTCGTAGAGGTTATCTTATTAGTTTAATATTATTATTTCGTTAGATTTCGGGAATGAATGGACAACACAAGAAATGAAGTAAAAGAGAACCCCTACATCGGCCAAAAAAAACCAGAAACCTTTCAACGGAAGTCAAGTTCATAATTTTCTATCCGGAGAACATACACCAAAGTAGCTCAATAATAAGGAGATGGAAATAATTTAGTTTCTCAAAAGCTACGGGGCTTCCTTGAGGCAATTTAACCATGTTTTTCTACCAGGGTTCTATAAAAACGAGTGGATTAGAATCATGTCAAAGAAGCGGCCCAACAATCGAAAATATTACCGAGACGAATGGTAAAGAATTAACCCATATATAATATTTTCCACAAGGAGATGATGCTAATGAAAGTTAATTTTTAGAGAAACCTCTCTATTTCCGCCATGAATTGCGTAAATAAATTGTGGCAATAATATTTTGCGAAACTTATTGTCAACCAACATAATTTTCGTCAACAAGGAGACCATACTAACTGAGAGTAAATTGTGTAGGTACCTGGACAGACTTGCGTTTCATACCTGGATTTTTTTGGGTAGGTTTCGTGCGTTTGAGCCGAACCCCTCAAATACCATTAGAGCTCACTGTTATAACAGAATTCTCGTTTAGGCTAGGGGCATTCAGGTAAAGATGAATATTTTTATTTACCTATCCACGATGCCTGTTCCGCGGTGAAGTCGGGCCTATCGACGGCCAGCTGGGGTAACAGGATCGCAGAATATCCTTGGCAGAGTCCCACTGAAATGTTGATAGACTGAGCGGCTAGCGCCGCCAAAACCTGAAATTAGAAACATATATTTCTTTAAACTTCTGTTCTCCTGGAATGAATCTGGATCTGTTTGTTCAAAAATGACCCCTTTCGGCCCTTGTATTACCGGTTTTTTTAATAAATTTTATTAATGTAATTAATGACAAGAAATCTTCCACACGTTATAGGAAATCACCTAATTAATAAATATTTATTTGGATTTATTCTAATTAACGGTTTCTTGTGTCGATTGTCGCCATGATAAAAATGATTTATACCATCTTTTCACAATTTTCTGTCAAATTAATCGCAACTCGTTGGACAAATTATTTTTTTTTAATTTTACTCAAAATCTTCCTGTAGTTGAATTAGTTCGCAACATGTGGGCAACTTCATTTGAAGCACACATAACAACAAATCCAAAATTTGCAGTTTCTTCAATCATTATTGAATTTAAAAATAATGTGTAAGTATTTTATTTGTACTTTTGACGGCCTCCATGGTTGAATATTAAGGCTCTCGACTAGCAAGCCAGAGGTCGCGGGTTCAAATCCCGGTGTGCGCAAGTAAATTTTATTTGTTTAATTTGTGTTATTTCACAAATTACTCATTTAAATAATATATAGTTTATTTACTAGAAGATACTCTCAGTATCGCCCTGGTGTAAGACCACCATTCGGGCTTTGGTCCTGAATGAAAGTAAACATGACCAAATGGCTTTGGTCGTGTTTACTTCCCCGCCTTCCTCTTCCCCGCTCCCTCCCCTCCCCACTACCTTCAGCCTCACAACATACCCCAATTGGGGATGCCATAGTCTCCCTTGCTCCAGACGGTTGGGAGCAATTGGGTCTCTTCTGCGGTTTCACTTTTTTTTTTTTAAACTTCGTTCTGCCCAAGGGTTTTCTCACCTGAAGTGCCATGGTGTTTGGCTCCAGGCAGCGAGACTCCTGTGTCGTCACACAACAAATAACTACGTATGATTTGATATTTGATATTATTTGATATATTTGCACGCTTCCATAAATTAATATTAGAGTATAATCACCCGTGATTGATGCGCCCCATTATGTGGCATAATACGCAGTGGCGGATCCAGGGGGGGGGTCACGGTGGTCATGACCCCCCCCTGGATCCCAGCCCAGGGGGGGGGGTCATGACTACCTAGGTCCTGGGCCCATCCAGGACCTAGGTGGACCACTAATTAAAATTGTTAAACATAATGTTTTTATATATTTTTTGTCACAATATAAATTTTATTTAAGTACTTTCAATATTTAATTAATTTAATATAATACTTTGTTTGACGGCAAACGCATTATTCGGGAAATTCGAATGTTACCGCGTCACCGCGCACCGCCACCGGCGCGCGCTTCGGCCGCCACCTTTCATATTATTATGACACATTTCGTGTAACCATGTGTGACGCTTGCGCGCGCTTTGTTTCGACTAACGTCTAGCGTCTGGCAAAACCTAACCTCAATCGGAACGACTAAACTTTATTAATAAAGTGTTTACTTTTATTTGTTTACTAAGTTAAAAAAAAATAAGTTCCAATATAAGTAATAGTGTTCTTAAAAATTGTTGCTGCAAATTCAATTCATTACAAGAAATGGTAAGTAATCTAATCAGTTTCTTCATTATGCCAGTGTATGTGTGTTTAAACTCAATTGTTATTTGTTAATGTTCTAAGGCTGGGGTTAGACTCGTAAGTTTTTTTCCTGTAAATCGCTCTTGAAGGCGAGTTTGGCCAAATTCCCAATGTAAACGACACCAAAAGTCACTCAACGTAATTTTAGTAAGTTACAGAACTTATTCTTTCGGAAGTTTTTTGACAGGTCTGGACAGGTCTAACGCGCCCGCGCGAATTACCAGCCTTCCTATACTTCCTAAAGCAATTCTTAAGGCGAGACACAACCTCGTTCATCGAGGTTTTGCCCAAGGCTAACATTTTAATTTATTTCGGCGAAATTATAATTGAATTTAAAAAAAATAAAATTATGCCGCACGAGGGATGCAAGTTATTTATATTTTAGATTAATAAAACAATACCTTACAATTAATATATTTTACGTTCAACGATTTTAAAACTTTATAACCCGTGTATAACTATAAAGTTAGCGGACTTAGCGGTAAGTACCAGATTTTATTTTTCTAGATGATGAATTAATAACTTCGGAAGTGGACACATTTTTAATATTTGTAACAAATTCTTCAAAATCAATTAAAATGAAGGCTAAAAGTGTGGTTAATTTTTTTACTAAGATTACGAAAACGTTAGTAATTTTTTTTAGAAATGCATAGTATTATTTTTAATGATGGATTTTGAATGATTTACATGAAAATGTTCCGTCTCCGATTATGTTCCCTTAATTTTGTAAAATTCCACACTGATTATTTTTTTTATACGGCAACACTTTGATATCCGGCGAATTTTTGAATTTGACGTTTAACGTTCACTAGATTTATTGTTTGTTCTCTGCGAACTTAACCACTTAACCTTTGATTTGACTTTTTGCATGAGTAGGTGATTTGGTATATTTATGCTTTTTGCTAAAGATGGCGGTGTTTTGACAGATGTTATGAACAGAACTCCGTACAATTTCATGCCATTTTTGTGACATTCGTGTGGAAAACGTTCTTTTTTAAATGACTTTCGGCTAGTTAATTACCGTTTTTTTGCACATATAAAATTATGTCCCGTCTTTCCGGTTTATAAAAAATTGTCTGATTTTTCGAGTTGAAATTTTAAAAAAATCACCAGGGTTTCAAAAATACGATTAAAAAAAAATACGGAACGTCTTAGAATATTTGTATATATTATTATCAAAATTAAATTATAACTTCTTGTAACTGTAACTTACCGGACCTAAGTCCTCCATCACAACACAAGCAAGCATTTTCGGCTTTCTGTGGTGGTGGTAGGAGTTATTGTTGGGTTATTCGTAACCCGGGAATGTTTGTCTTTCTTTAAAAAAAAAAAAACTTGACCACGACTACGTGACCCCCCCCTGGCGCCAAAGCTGGATCCGCCCTTGATAATACGCCATTGTCAAGGCGAAGGTTAACAATAAATTATATTCAGCGGTGTTATTCGCGAAACGGCCAAGTTCATGTTCGAGTGTATCTTGCTTGTATAACAGGTGATTAGATATCTACTTCGGTTAACTACAGTTGTACAGTAACAGTACTGTTTATTTGACTAAGAAATACTGTAGAAGTACTGATTTGAATAATTCGAGTAATCACAGGTTTCCCTGGCATTTGTAACTCATCCAATTTCGTTTTGACAGGGAATATTCGTATTTTGATTTTACTTGAATTATTAATAACACATTATACTCCAATAACTGTAAAAATGCACAGTTGCTTATACATATCACCATTCAAAACTGAGCGAAGTCTTAGAGGCTTTCACATAGTTTTAGCATCTAATTGTTCAAACATAATATAATTGAGATAATATTTAATTTGATAATACTTAATTTTGTACTTGCAGGACCATGTTATTTCGGCAGCAAATTAATATTGCTTTGAATTTCAGATCGACTTTATTTGTTTCTGTAAAAATAAAATTCAATCCACAAATGTTTGAACCCACAAAAATTTCGATGACAATGATTTGATTTTTATGGAGATATTATTTTTTTAAATTTACATTACTTGTAACATCGAGTTCCATCTGTATTCACGTCGCGGTCAAGTTCATGTATCAGAGAAGTAGATATACGCGGCGGAGCCTTACTAACGTGATGCAGTCGCAACGTAATACGTCATGACCCGAGTTTTTCAAATCTACTTTATTTTTCAATCAGTTATGCAAATTGGCACATCGATTGTAAAATTGTTATTGCATAATATTACCAACATTATTATTTATGTAACCCTACTAATTCTTGTGGAAACTATAAAATATCTTCTGTATTATAGAGTTCGTGACTATAAATGATTACTTACGTAATTTTTTCATGACGTAACACACGGAGAAAAACTAGTATTGCTGATCTACTAAAATCCTGTTAAAAACGGGACAGCAGGTCATTTTATAATAAACTATTCGTGCTTTCATAATACATTGGAACTTCATGCAGCTGCGTTTATCCTAATATAATGACGAAATGCTAAAATATTAGAATTTTTTTAAACACTTGTCTCGACATTGCCATAACACATTCATGTTTTACTGATAGTTTACTAGGAAATCTGTCGATTCATTCGTTAAAGGCCTGCAGTCCCGTTTTTAACGTATGATTTAGGTAGCTATCTACTTAATCTTGAAACAATACGCATTGGAAAAGTACACTACAAAAAAGCTAATTAGGCAGCCAGGATTTGAACGCCATAATCTTATGGTAAACGTAACTATTACAATATCCTGCAATACTGTGATCATTTTAAATGACTTAATAAAAAATAATTTGTAATTAATATATCTAAACATTATTTGAAAAAAACTGGCATTCGTTCCATTGCTTTGGTTCCCATGAGTACTTGTTCAAATAATCGTCTCTATTATTTATAATGTTATCAGTCAACTACGTTCGCCGGACTGTGAAATGCACATTGTGGTTATAATGTGCCCATACCGGCAGGTACGGGTAGGTACTGCTGTTGACAATGTCAAGTTCAACTCTTGACCTTCGTCTATTATGCTCTCCTCTCTTGTGGAGAATTGGCCTTATTGAAGAACCCAATTAATTTCTTTGTACTCCTAGATATTCTGCTATCCCAGCCTCTCCAAATTTTGCCGAGACCTTTTCTGTGATTACCTAATGGCCTGACCTTAACATATCTTCGTAAATTGTCTTAAAGGCTTTGCCTTCCCTGCTAAGCAAATATGACTGGTCTATGCCTGTGGACTGATTCTCACGCTGCTAAGAATGAGTTTTGAGGAGTTGATAGGTCAAGGTCTATTGTGTTCTCTATTGTATAGCAGTATCCTCCCTGATAATACCATTCCATTACTTTTGCTCCCTGGAATCCTCACTCTTTCAGCGTCTCCAGGTCTGTCTAAAGGTCTTATACCAGATGACTTGACTTCATACACACTATTAATAGCTTTATCTTTTCCGTTCGGCTTACTTTATGATCAATCCATGCTATTCCACTGGTTCTTATGCTGCTGGTATTAAAGAATGTATGGGTCAAGGAACGAATTTCTTTGTTGCTCCTGTATTTCTACGTTCCTACCGATAGACCATATCTGTACAGGGTATAGGAATAATATCAGCCTAACTACTTAATAATACGAACAAGAAAAATGTTTTTTTGTGTTTTGTAGCCGTTGTTCATCACTTTGCACTATGTGTGACTAGTGGTTTGGTGGTGTTATTTTTTTGTTTGGTTTGATGTGAAGTTATGCGTACTTTTGTATTCTTTGACAGGTGATTGGATCTCAAGAACGTTTTTATGAACACTACGAGGTTTTCACTTTTTTGTTATACTCGAGATAAATAATTTCAAGCACTTGTCGTTTCTATGATATCTCAAAATATAATAAAATAATTGTTATTTTTAAGTACTCACCATACACAGGTCTCCGTAGCGCCATATTTTCCATAGTCTTTTGATGGAGATGATCATCTCTCTAGGCGGAGCAGAATCTCTTCAGAAAGTCCTTGTCAGTACCTAAACAGCCGAGTCAGTTATCTGAAAAATAAAACGACAAAATTATTTAGTAAATATTTACGAAAAAAACCTATTGATATCAAGTTTTACTGGATTCATTATATATAGTGTGGAAGACGCTCTCTATTTACGCTGAATATTGCATACTGAAAAAAACTCCATTTATATCATTCTAGGTGTCAGAACTAAAAATGCGAAGCAATTTAAATAACATTTGAGCGGTTATTTGCTGACATACTGTCAAAAATGATCGCAAAACTATCTGTTTATGGTTTTAAAAATGTCGATGGTACAGGCAATTAGACTAAAACAGTTTTCAATAACGTCATCCGTAAGTTTATGATTACCAAGCGGGTTTTTTTCCGATTTCTTTCGAATGATTAACTTAATCAACGGATTAGTCCATAACACTACGGATGCTGCACGAAGTAATTACTGATCATCATTATCATCTGTCATTGTCATCTCATTGACTTCTCCGGGCTTCTTCCACCCTTCACGATTCATAGCTTTTTGATTACACGTGTATCCAGTGCATCCACCATATTTGTTTATCTCATCGATCAGTTGATTTTGTTAGATTATCACATACAGGAAAATCAGGTTTTTCATTTTAAATAGATTATTGCTTGTGAAGTGATATAGGTACCGGATGGAATAAAAAATATATTTAATTTAATAACAATTTGTTTTTTTAGTAAACTCGTAGAATGCAACAAAAAAATAACATTGCCGAATTGAAACGAGAGTCTAAATTTAAACGAAATTTATAAACTTTGGGGTATAAGGGTGACTGCGGGCGGATGTTCCAAAATATTTTGGATATAAAAAAATTAAAAACTACAAATACATTAAATGGTGCGCTTTATTAAATAATTTGCTGTACATATATTATTTTTACTGGTAGTTGATACACTTCCTTTTTCGTTTAAATTTTATAATTGAAATGTGAAACGTGAAAATTTATCAACAATATGATTATACTGTGTTCAGTTTATTAAATTTTAAAAAATGGTAGAACCTGCAGACATGCTGCGTTGTGGCAGCTTTTTTTGATAGATAGATAAATTAATTTTTCGAAGCTTCACCGAGTTCAATCGAAAGAAGAAGCGAGCTAAAGTAGTTGCGTTAAACTAGAAAATTCAGTTTGATATAACTTTGCATTATTCATAACGCCAGAGCTCATGGTTTGCACTGGGGCATATAAGCAGATTTTTATTACCACCAAGACTTCCCGGGTTCTAGCAAAGTTCTCCATCATTACTCAAGCAAAATTTTCCGCTTTTAATGATGGTAGTAGGAGACATTTAAATATTTTCAGGTCATTCGCAACACCTGGGAATGTTTGTCGTTTTTTTTTTTATATATGTATTTACTTCATTAAATTTACTTACGTAAGAACGGTAGACATTGCAAATCTTACCTTTGCGTCAACAATTAACTAGGATAATAATTACAACTGAATACATTGTTTTATATTCACAACCGTCAAGCCCTGATGATTGATTTATATAACAGAACCGGTACATCATAATACATAATCGAGCACGTATTAGTATCGTGCGCTCTTACAATGGGCACGATCCCGATGTAGTTAGGCATTCTAGCCAATTATGCAAAATTTAATGGTTACGCCGCGCTGGTGGGTAATATGTCATCCGAAAAAATCAACACCAAGTTATTTGCTTTGATTATGTCGCTGAAAGATGCAGCAAGGGAATGCAGTTGTACTATACAAATCAAAATCCTTATGGACATAGTAATCTATATGAGGGATTATGGCTACTACCCGTGGCTCCATCCACCAATTTTCTTTTGGGTATGCTTGGTTTGAATCATCTACGAGTGAGGGCTGAACACTTTTCTTCAGATTGATTCGAGCATGGTTTGAAAAGTCGTCTATCGCGGAGAGCATTTATTCCTATTTGCCCGATGGTTATCTCCGTCAGCAACAGCATAGATTCTTCTACCTCTCAGCCTGCAGGACTAATTCCCCAATGGTCATGCCGGTATGGAGAGCAAAGTTGCTGTTGAGCAGAATCAATACGGATATCGACATATTTGGCATCAATGAAGCTGCCTTTAAAAGGCAAACTCTGTTACTACTAGTACTCGTATAGTTGATACCCACTTTTATATTTATGTTTTTCTGGTTTTGGAAATGAACAATTTTATGTTTTTTTAAATAATAAATTAATTTAATGATGTGATTTGAGATTTTCACGGCTAACCGTATTATAGTGATTAATTTTTGTATTATTATTTCGTGTTGCGTTTCCTCCTTCTTTAGCTAACATTTCGGACAGCGTTACACTGTCCATAATCAGGGCAGAAGTTATGCCTGATGGTGTTGCCAGTTGTTCTTAGTTATTTTTCAATATTATTTACCTTCCCCCAGTATTAAAGCGAAAAGTTTAATGATTATAAATCAAGAATAAAAATCTGGCAGAAAGAAATCAATGAAAAAAGCTAAAGGTTTGGAGCAGGGTTAACTCTTTTTAAAAGACATGTAACCACTGATACGCCCCTAGCGACCGATGTTTTTTTCAAATTTGGCCTAAAAATTTACTTAAGGTACTTGATTTATTCGAAAACGAAAGTTCATATCAAAAAAGTTATTCCACAAAATCGACTCCAATTATTATGTAGATTCACCAGTTTCCCGAATATACTACGAGTTTCTGGACACCGTGTATAAATGTATCTACGTAAGCTAATAAATAAAGTATCGAGTCATTTTAGTTCTTTCTGCATCACTTGCATATATTTTCTCTAAACTAATAGATCTTTTATTATTATGCATTCCTTCGTCTTTGACTCAGAACTCGATTATATTACATTATTTATATTACGTCTCGCTGCGTCAAAAGTGCTTCGTTTTATTTAAATCAATAATAACACGTTACATAACAATGTCCATATAAATAAAACATTCATAATAGAATTACTTTATTTATTTAAATATGTACTATTATCTACATACCTCCGTGATATACCATCTCTGATATATGCTAGATTTAATTAACCTGACATTTCAATTTCGTGGGTATACACTTATTTTTGTCTTTTTGCGTAACGTTTTTGTGTATTGTTTCTTCATAGAGGTAATGTGTTAATTTTTTTTTTTTCACAACCTTTTAAGTTTTACTATAATTTGTTACGTTTTTATGCGAAATTTCAACATTTTTTCCTTTCATTTTTTATGTGTAAAGTTACCATGGGAAAAAACTTAGATATGATTTTATTTTACTAACGAATATTTGAAAAAGGATAATCAAAAAAAAGATTTGTTCGCATCTAGGATAAAATAAAATGTTCATCCTAGACTCGTAGAGAAGTCAATAGATGCCGCACATTACTATAAAAATTGATATATTTATCCATGACACTATCTAGATTTCATCAGGTTCGGGATGAATCTTGCAATCATACATCAATATAGCAGCCAGTAAAAATATGCGTTAAGAAAATGAAAATGATACTGTTAGTTTTTAGTCGAAGTATACAGATAAATATGCCCTAAGGAGTTAGGGTCGGATTAGCTCAGTGGTACAGCAAAGCCCGGCAAGGCTGAAGTCCTGGGTTCATTTCTAATTTTTCTCTTTGAAATTTTCGTGTAAGGGTCGCTTTTATTGTCTTCACTGATTAAATATTACAAATTGAGATATTACTCATTAAGTTACACCGAAATCTTTATACCCATCAAACTTACGTTTGAAAATAGTTTTATTTTTTGTTTATTACAATATATACCCAATTTTTAAATTCAGTTAAATTCGATTTGAAATTTTATATTCAATTTGTAGTTTATAAACATGATCGTCACCTTTTTCTAAGTGCAATGTGTGGGTAACTTTGTGTATAGTATCGCGGATCAGAATTATCACGATGTTATTAGAGATGTTTATATTATAATTTAATGCCATAAATATTTCAATTTTGGTGCAAGTCTGAACTGTATATTAAGAATGGAATATAAAAGTTTTTTTAAAATATGTATATATATTTTTCAAATCTTTTTTATCATAGCTTTAATATTATTTTCACTGTGTATGTTCTCCGCATAACCCAACATTCAGTGTAAAAGACTTAAAAGCATATATTTCATCAATAAATAAATTAAATAACTCACAATTGAACTTGTCATCGATTAATGTGTCTGCTCTACTTGAAGGAAGCACAAAGGATTCATATATTCTAGGATAATATAAGTCGAAGAGTATAAATTACACTAATTGTAGATTGAAATATTGGTTTGAGAACATCTAACTAATGATGTTTACGTATGTCAATATGTATGTCTATGTCAATAAAGGTAAAGAAGTAGACCTATTAACATGCAAATAATATTATTTGCTTCCGTCACGAGAACAATATAATATATGGGTTCATTATGCGCCTACTTAATTATTTCCTTGACAAATTATGCTCATTAATGTATGCCCTTAATGTAACAGGCGTGGTGGTTAACCTAAATTGAAGAAACCAAATTAGCAGTCTGAACTGAAAATACTTATGCTATGTGACACCGAATTAAAAGAAACCATGAACTCAAATAATACTTTTAGAGAAGAAACTACGCTGTATCGTACAGAATTGAAATGGACCATGATCTGGGAACTAGAAAATCTAATTGACCATGAAACCATCGTAAGATTCTATAAATCCAAAAGCTAAGGATGGGCTGGACATGTGGAAAGAACGCCAGATGAAATGGTATAACAAAAATTATAACAAAGTGGTTGCTCCAATTGATTTCACAAAGGAGTATAGGTAAATGTTCAAGAGGAAGGGTAAAATCCAGGGATTTCTTTTTAACAGGTGGCACTATTAAAAGAATCTAATACTGGAGTCAGGTCAAGTCAAATGTCCAGAGCCCGATAAGAAAAAACAGTTTTAATTATTGTTCTATCCTGCCATCTTGTACCCTTCAGATTCAAAATCAAATCCGTAAAGGCTTAAAGGAAGAGGTGAACTGACGAAATGGTAGAAGATTGGAGCAAGTTGGGAAATACTCGGGACGTAGAGACCAAAACCAGTGGGGAACAATTATTACGTACTAGGCCAAATTCTATCCTGGGGTGTATAACTGTATAGTCATGTCGATGATGATGAAAAGGGTTTTGTGGTTTCGTGTTAAATCCGTGATAGTCCAACGGGCAGACCAACGATTCTTTAGTTAGTAGAACTGGCAGGGTATATTGGACTGCAGGAAGCATTTAGGTATTAATTGCACTTACGCCATAATTACGGATATGGCTCAGGTCTTCAACAATTGCATTGCAACTGAATGCATAATTGCGCAGGAAGATTAAATATCAATGAATTTGAAACGTGAGTAAACCAATCTGCTCTGGTATTGACACATTGATATCAGTTAAACGTAGATACCTACGCTTGGATTAAGTGATTGTCATTCTTACTAGTGTTGCAAATTATTTGTACGTTTACGATTACGATGATTCTATCAATCTTCGTTCTGTTATGATTATACCTTACGCTGTTCCACATGATTTGTCTACGCAAGTTTTTTAAATTTGCATATTCGCGCGTTGCTTGATTGAAATCTGATTTGTCATTGCTGGTGATAAACTATTTATTTTCTACTCATTAAAATTATTGAGCCATGTGTTTTGGTAAGGGATATTTTTTTTAACTAAAAATCGTCTTGCAAGAAATTATGAAGTGTAGCACCAATGTTGATAGCAGGCAGTGACGGTGAACTTTTATTATAATTTTACCAAACTTTAAACAGCGCGGCATTCAAATTCCGTGCTAAAAAATCCATTCGTCCGAATAATCCTCGTACCGCCCAGTAGCAAGTTCGAAATAAATCCCAAATTCCATAGGTAAATTATAAATATCAGCACCTATGGAACCTTCCGTTACGTTTCTTAGGTTCGTATAAAAAAATACTAGTTGTTCCAGAACGATGGACCTGCAAACCTTGAAATCAGCTGCCTGAATTCGTAGCAGATACTTAAGTTAATTATTGAAGATTTTACTTTTTATATTAAAAAAACGAACAGTTTTTTGCGCAAATTGTAATTTTCGTATTTAAACTACGAACCTTCACTGATAATAATTAATTCGAACACCACGCCAATTCTTGTATTTCATTTGGAAATATATCACTCATCTTGAAGCCTGCACTCATAAATGACAAGACAAGGCACTTTATCCAGAAGATCTCTGAAAATGTATATTATTGATTAGGGCTTCATGACTACATCTAGAAGTCTTTTGCAATGTAAACATAAGAATGTAATTGGAAACTACGATGACCTTTATCGAAATATTTATATCATGGTATACCTATTTAAAGTTACTACTTATAATATGAAGTGTGCCTTGATAGATGATATTCATCAATTTCGCATTTTTATATCATTAATATTTTCAACAATTTTGTCTCGAATGACTATGACTCGAATGACAACGACTATGGTATTTTCATGTGACGTATTAAAAAATATTAATAAACGTGCCAGTTTCCACGTGTTTCAATTGTTAGAAGACTGACAAAAGATAACCAAAAAACGATATGCATCAAAATCATAAATTTTTCCATCAATATTATGTAAGTAACGATTGAATCTCGAAAGTATTCCAGGAAACTGAAAATAATGACGATATATAATTACTAATCTACATAAAAGATATTAGCGTTTTGTTTACGATTGAATTATAATATTTCGAAAGTTTTCGGATTCCTCGGCTGTAGAAGTCTGGTGATTTCGATGAGAATATGTCAATTATGTAGAGCACCTCAATGAAGATTTCTCAGAGGTTGAATAAAGAACGGAATATATAATAGACAGATCTTACACCCACTATTATTTTAAAATACAGGTCTTAGGTATAAATATTACTTCTTTTAAAGATAAGGTTTACGTAATACGATGGTTTACGCCGTTTGTTGCAATGTCCATATTGTCGGCATTATCCAATTGAAAGACCCGGTGGAGGAAGCCGACGATTACCAAGAAAAGCTGATCTAATAATAATTTCTTTACGAGTACGTGGTGCGTTTTCAAATTAGTCTCCCCATTATAGGTACCTACTAATTCTCGAAAACAGTTTATGTTAGGAAATGACAAAGGAAGAATCAACAAGATCGACTTGCAGAAATGCGATTATTAAAAACAATGGAATTTTTGCATACATTATGAGGAATGAATGAGGATAAATATCATTTGTTTCAGTCAATTGTTTAATTGGAGGTTTGAATTTAATCAGAGTTAAAACATTTATTTTTTGTTACGTTAAGGCCACACCAGAGTTCCTACTACTCACAACATGTCTGGCGAGGGCACTTTCAATATAAAATATAGTTTTAAGACCGAAGGAAAAACGAGAGAGAGTATTCAGTAAACATATTTTAAGTCATTTTACGCCAACCTAACTTAATCATCTAGCTATTTCAGCTGGGTTGTTTTATCTACTATTCTGTACTCATTTTCATTGTTCTTGATATGCCCAACTGAAATGTTGTACCTATTGGTCTTGCTATTTCCGGGTGTGTCCCTGACTTCTTCTTTTATCCGCTCACTCGTCATATATTCTCCTATCACTCATTTCTACGTGGTAGCTTTCCTGCTCATACCATCCAAGCGTCCCTTTCATGGTCTTGTTAATTACGCTTACATCAGTCTTGAATTCGTTTCGGATCTCCTCGCTTTTAAGATCTTGTCTACGTTTGTCCTTTCAATGCCCCCTGCCATACAACACAACTGGAATGATAACTCTATTGTAGACTGCAAGACACCTTAAATCTGAATTGTGGTACGAATATTTCATCTGTCTCGAGTCCAAAGTCGGTGTTTTTTAATCTTATTATTCCTTAGCTCTTGGAGTAAATGAGTACACGTAGGGATACACTGGGTCCACGTATGCAATGTATGCAAAACTACGTTCCCAGGTCGATGTGCATACTTTTCCTAAGCATGCAACGCAAATTTGAATTAGTACGCGATATTCAACAGATTTTACGTTATAAATCACTTTGTAACGTCTTACTAAATGTGTTGGTTGTTCATCTCCCATTTTAGCAACAAAACGAGCAATAAATGTCAATAAACGCCAAAAGCCAGAACCAACATAACCTTAAAAGTCATATCAACTCGTTAGAAGGCCTTCTTTCGCCACCGCCATCTTTCTTTCACGCGTCCTACGCCGATATGGACTGCACAGAGCGGCGTTGAGGAGCCTAGCATTGCGTGCGTGCTTAGATCATAATCATAGTAAGGCTCACAATACCAAATAAAATTTCATAAAAAAAAATATCTGAGGTTGCGTGTGTTTCTAAAGCATCTATTTCCATGGAAATTTAAAGAAAAAAGAAGAAAAAAATTAAATCTTTTATTATACTCAAGTATTCTTCGTCTTTTTTCATAAAGTAAAACTCAAGTATTGAACATGGAATTTATTCTTCGATCGAATCAGGAAATGGACACAAAAGAAACCTTGACTATCACAGGTTATATATAAGAAATCATTCTCCTTCTGTTAAATTATAAACCTTAACATATTGCTACTGAAATAATTTATATTGCGTGCTTGAAATAAATAAACGACATAATGCATTGTGCACTTAGTCTGTCATCGTCTTTACTGTAATTCTTGACCTTCGTTATAGTGGTATAATACGCACATGCCTATAAATCGAAAAGTTACAGGTCCAATTTCCGCCACAAATAAATAAATTTTTCAACAATTATTTTTTCCCGTCATTTGTGGGCGTTACTGGTCTGCACGCTTTAATTGTTAATTTTTATAAACCTTGCAAAATGGATATTCAACCGTCGTAAATAAAATGGGGATTAGAATTACTTTCGACATTGGTTTTACCGAGAAAATTGATTGGTTTTACTACCCGGCTTCGCCCGCGATTTTGATTATATTTTAAATTAATTTAATATTCCCTGGTGTTTCACTGTAATCAATCAATCATTGTAAAGCAATTTACTGTCTCTCTTGTTTGATTAATACAGTTATTTTTATTAGGATTAACTTATTGAAGTTTTAAACCTCGTTGTAACATTTAATCATTCCAAAGATGGCAGCCGATAGCTAAAATTTAAAATATTTGAGGACTTTGTATTTAAAACGATATTGAAAATTACATTTTTAAAAAAATTGTGTCTATTCTGTATAATTCACTAATTCATGTAAACCCCACCAGAGGGTAGAAAATTAAAAAAAAAATCTTAATTAAAATGCAAGATAGTTAAAAATTACAGAATTTAATTAGGTCTTGGAAGAGTGTTGGTCTCGGTAGGACTAGAGGATCTGGGTTCGAATCCTAGTTGCGATACTTTTTTTTTCAGTGTCTATTTTTTTTTCATATTTCATTAAAAGTTATTATTTTTTAATGATAAACTGATGTTTATAAGACAAGGTTTTGTGCATAGCATAAAGGATAACAAATAATTATAAGCATTAATTGGTCGCCTGAAATATTAATACAAATTGAAAATATCTCCCGAGTAGAAATAAATGCCGCCAACGGGAATTGAACCCATGCCTTCTGATGTCCGGTCAGGTGCTCTGAAACCACTGAGCTATGTCGGCTTATTTCCAACCCGCCAAATGATTCAATATGTACTAGTGCCTCAATCAACAATTACTGCTTATTTCAGGCCGATATTTCAGGCGACTAATTATAGCTTATAATTATTTGTCATTAAAAGTTGTTAATATTCTGTTCAATAATTAAACAGATATCTTTGTTGTAAAGTTGTAAGATAAAATCTGCCCTTATGATGGAAACCGCGGATATCAAACTACATCATACATGTTTTTCATAACTCCCAGGTAAAAAACCAACATTTCGAAACGAAACGTTGCTTGAAATGGTATTAAACATATTTAGTGACTAGATCTGATCAGTACATCCTAACCATATCATTTCCTTCAATCCCACTGGCTCCGAGCGTTTGGGACTTTTTTGCGGTAAAAACATTACATTTTACAACATAATAAGAAGTCTAATTTTCCAAATTTCTAATGTTAGTAGTCACTTAATATTGTTTTATCGGTAACATACATTATATACCACATTATACATATATACACAGACGCAAATTCTTATAATATAAGTATGATATCTACGAATTATACAATTCATGCTTTGCAAATAAATAAGATTATGTCCATTTTATAAAATAATGTGAGTCATACGGGGTTAAGAATCTCTATCCAGCATCACGGAAAACATTCCGATGTACGTTGGCATTCCACCGACAGCTCCGTTGTAATCTCCATCTATTCATCATAAACGAAACGTGTAGCAGAAAGAGAGGCTAAAACGGAAAACAAACGCATAATATTGTGTGATAACTTCCTCAAACAATAATATAAAAAACTCAAAACCGTATATTTCCATTCAATCATTTACACTTCAACAACGAACTATATATGACTGGAGTCAATATTGTCCCAACAGTGCATTGTCTTCTGTATTATTGTTAAGTTTGTTTGATATAACAATTAACGCAATGATTAAAACACGCGTTATGAATGCACATTATTTGATAAGTCAACAAGCGAGAAGATAACTCCATTTATCGAATGAATAATAAGCTAAGACGTTGAAGAGATTTCCTTTGAAACACTTGTCACAATTTTTAGAGCATTTGTGTACCTATTAGCGTTAGTACTTGGTTTCGCCCTAGATACGAAACCTTTTTTATCTTATTGAACGATTGCAATAATCGAGTAAATCAAATAATTGAGTCAGCTCATGTAATGACACAAAATAACAGAAAGAATATGTGAATATGAATAAATTTGAAAGAAGCAAGGATTGTGTGTCAAAGCGGAGTTTTGTAGAAACTGCAAGGAAAAGGCGTGATGGTTAGCTAGTCAGTTCAATTAAATGATATACAAAAGGGCATCTCGCTTATTTTAATAATTAAATTGATATTTCTAAGTTTTATAGCTCATGATAAAATTGAATTTGGGAGCTGAAAATAACAGCGTTGCCCCTTGAATTTAAGACATATTCTAGAAACCATTCGAGAGTTATCGCTGGTTTATATCCATAGATATCTTTCATTTCAACGAACTAGCAACTAACAATACGTCGTTGCTCTCGAATCGATTATATTAAATATATATATTCAAATCTATTATCCTAATTCGTACAACCTTTCTCTCTCGTGCATTGTCCCCTTTATTAGGAATACAAAGTAATAATGGATTAACTCTTAATTTATATTTTAATTCCTTTTATATGACAACAGGTGCATTCATTCAATTGCAATATTTACCTGGTTATTAATCAAAATCCGGCTTATAAAATTTTACCTCAAATAATAAACGCCCTGTCTGAAAATTGCATTGTAATGAATAATGTAGTTCAAAATTTTATATCAGAAACGAATTTGTAATTACAAGTTATCATTTTCTTGATCGTTATCAAAAAATGCACACGGAGAAAAATGAGTACGGCTTTTTTAATCAAGATACTGTTAAAAATGTGACTGCATGATCATTTCCCAATAAAATATTAGTCATTCAGAATTTATCTGAACACGTGTTCACGCAAATGCCATTGTCCGAATAAATATAATGGACGAGAGGTGACACTATTATTATTTATAAGGACATGTATTTCGACTTCTTTATAACATATCTGTTATGAAATTTGTCAAATCTGATCTTGGGTAAATCGTCTCCGAACTTGGAATTTTTTAGGTCTAATTTGAAAAAATATCGGACGCCAGGAGGTTAATATCAGCTGTTTTATAGTATTTTAACAAAGGGAAAATGATTTGATCTAGAAAAAAAAAAGTTTTTTTGGGTTCTCTATGTGATGTACAGGGTTTTCCAATAAGATGTGTTATTTTGATATTCAATCGTAAAAGATCAATGGTTTCGTTGCTTGTGTGGCACATAGCGCCGTCTTGTTGAAATTAAACGTTGTCCATATCAATACCATCCAATTCCGGCCAAAAAAATCATTAATCATCTCTCGATAGCGATCCATTCACCGTAACTGTTGCTCCAGCCTCATTTTCGAAAAAGTAAGGTCCAATGACTCCGCCGGACCATAAACCGCACCAAACAGTCACACGTTCAGGATAGAGAGGCTTTTCAACAATAACTCTTGGGTTTTCCGAGCCCCAGATGCGACAATTTTGCTTGTTGACGAAGCCACCGAGGTGGAAATGGGCCTCATCACTCAAGATGATTTGCATTTGATTCACTCAAGTGAATTTTAATAATTTAAATGCGTTGTTGAAGCGTGTATCGTTCCATTTGTATTAATGACGTAGTTTCTACTTGTCAAATGTCAAAAAATGACAGCTTCAAAAATAACATCTACCGAAATAGCGGGCTATTCAAAATAACACCTCTTATTGGAAAACCCCGTAGATTCACCAGTCGTACCACTAGTTCCCGGACACCGTGTATGTAACTGCGTACTTAGCTAATAATTATCAATTTATACATTGTCACTAAACACGCCAAAAGCATTGCAAGTAACAACGTCACGGTTTTGGATTTTGGTCCATCACCAGGGCGAAACTTAGAGTAAATATCTGCCACTCGTGCACGTGTAGTATTCTTGTCAGAAAGCTATTTGTTTATTATTACTCCGCTAATAATTGGCATGCGTTTTTTTAATTATTGGCCTATTATAGTATGACTATTAACTGCTATCATGCGCGTTTTGATTGTAAGGTAAACATAAAACGTGCGGACAAATGAGTTTAATCATAAAGCTGTGATATACATTATCTTTCATCTTCAGCTAGTTCCTAGTTTACTCGCCCGAGTTGTAACAAAACTATTGCACGAACAACATGGCGCTTAGCTTTATTCGTTCTTAATTATTAGCTCATTATTCAACGTATGAATGTGAATAAAGCAAGGAGTGTATGCCAAGGGCGAGTTGTTTAGCGGTCCGTCCCTCCGACTACCCCTATGTGAAACGGCGTAGTGTTTAGTTGGTTATTATTGAAGTGAAACTTCTTTACGCGCGTCATGCATTTTCGAGGACCGGAGTAAAACCGACTCATGACCGTCACGAGAAACCGTGATCATTTGGTGGTGGGGGTCCCGTACCCCCACCACCAAATGATCACTCACCGTTCACTGTCGCTCTCTCACCGTAGTCGCTTACTGAGGTGAGGGAGCCACTGACGAACGTTCTCTCTCTCTCTTCTCTCTTTTCCTCTCTCTCTAGCCAACGACGCCACGCCAGGCATCAGCTGCTTGCTTCGTGTACTGCGCGGTGAGTGTAATAAGAGTGAAATTCGTAATTGATTGTGGTTTATTCGATTTGGAACAGAGTTTTAGTGTCAAAAATGAGTAGTGACGAGATAGAAGTGAGAAAAAAGAGAGAATGAAATGAAAAGAGAGAGAGAAGAATACTAAAAGTTTCACTTCCGTCGTGCGTAGGCTTGCCACACACTGTATTTTTATGTTTTTAACATTTTAATTGGTAGTCAAATCACCATTAATTATGGGAATATCTGACAAAAGGTTCGTTGATTTAGAGAATCCTTACAGAAATAGCTGTAAATTCCATGCCATTCCATGTTTCGTTTTGATACTTTTTTCAATTTCTTACGACCTCCGTGGTCGAGGTCAAATTCCAACGTGTGCAAGAAAATTTTATTTAATTAATTTGTGTAATTTCATAATTCCAAGTATATTTATGGCCCGTTCCAGAGATTAGGGCTTAGGGTAGGGCAGATAGTAGGGCGATACTCTCAGTATCGCCCTAGTGACCAGCACTTAGAGTTCAAACTTTGCTTGAAATACCTTTGGCCGTGTTTGGTGAAAGATAACAATAACAAGATACGTCCCCTCCCACCTTCCTTTTCCCCATCTCCTTCCCCTCCCCGAATCAACAACATCACAACATACCCCAATTGGGAATGCCATAGTCTCACTGGTTCCAGACGGTTGGGAGCAGTTGGGAATGCTGCGCTGTGTTTTTTTTATGTTTCAATTTTAAGAAAACGAATCTGTACACATTCAAGTACTAATATAGTAACTTAGTCAATCAAATCAATTTTTACGCCAGGCCCAAATATACTAGAAATATGAACATATTTTGGACCGAAATCTTTGCCAATAACACTGGATATTTTAATCCTATGTCTAGAATGTCTCGATCATACAATGATCTTGCTAAAACACACACTGTCGTAGATATTTTTGCAAATAATATAACTTGTTTCAAGAAATATCTCCACGATTTCTGTACTTAGATATAAAAAGAAATATAAAAAAAAATAAAAAATAAAAAGAAAAATAAATAAATAAAAAAAAATGTTTAGTGGTTTAGAATTTTTTTAATATATACTCTTTAAATTTTTCTCCTTATTATGTGCTTCAATCTTTGTAATTAGTTTTAAGTTTTGTATATAAATACTGTCATTGTTTTACATGTTTGCTTATGTGAATGTGCAAATGTGATTGGTGCAGACACATTAGTCTAGGGATATTTATAATTGTATTTTCTTTATTTTGTAATCCATAATTAATGTTTTTATAAATATCCTGTTTGTGTCTCGAATAAATAAATAAAAATAAAAATAAAAATATGTATGAATAAAAATTATGAATAAAATATCTGATGCTGGGATTTATACGAAGGAATGCTAAAATATCATGATATATTTTACTAAACATTTATTTGCTTTTTATATATATAATTTATAATTCACACCAATTTTATGGTCTCTATCCAATGAGATCACAAATCAATTAAAAGAATTAAACAAAATGACTTTGTTTCAGATTAAACAATCGATTATAAAATAATAATAATGGATATTATATAATGCTGGTGGATCCCGCATGCTCCGCTATTGCTAATGTCTTTATCAGGCGTCTCCGACTACTTCCACCATTCATTACTGTATACCACAACGTTACTGTTAAAAAACTGCATTACATCGACTTTAATTCGACTCCGTATCTCTTTCCAGTGCAGAGATATCGAGTGAAGTAGTCCTCGGGCATCCCCCACGTCTTTTACCATCCAAACCAATCCCTAAACACTTCTGGTACTAATAAGAACAAAGTTTGTTATTTTCAGCGATATCGAAACATAAGCAAACTGAATTTTTATATATAAAACATTCTACATAGGAGCAGTTTAAATTTTAATGCATGAGTGAATCTACACGCTTCACGCGTCCATATAAATTGTTGCAAATTCAAATAGGTATAAATTCTTGCATCACACGACTATTGTATCAATGTATCAAAGTATCAATGCACTTGAAAATATTTTTTTATTTTATTGTAATGTAATACTATATAAAATGGGCATTAAATAAGTACAATTTTCTGTTTGTCGGTATTGTCCCTTAATTTTCTGCTACCACTGTTAATAAACATAATCATACAAGTACCTTTAATTCACAGAAGTAAAGAAGATTTTTAATCCAAATGTTCGCGTAGTAATTTAGAGTTATCACTTAAATGTATGTTAAAAAAATTACGCACTGAAATGACAAGTAAATAATCACATTTTTAGAATTAGCAGAATTATTAAGTATCTTAACAGTTCCGAATGACTTTAAAATATGTCCACAAAAGATTTGAAATAAAAACACTATTTTATCTCGTTCAAGTCGAAGATACCGAAAACTGTGTCCTACGATTTGAAAAAAGAGCACTGTTTTGTCTCGTCATAAAAACTTCAAAATGTGTCTATAAATGTTTAAAATCAAAACACTGTTTTGTCTTGTTTAAGTCAAATATTCCGAAAAGCTTCAAAATATGGCCATAAAATATTTGAAATAAGCACACTGTTTTATATCGCTCAAGTCAAACGTACAAAAATGTCCATAAAAGATTTGAAAATAGAATTACACTTTTTATATAGTTTATAAACGCGCGAAACACTTGGTGAATTATTTTCTTTTAGTGTATTATTTTGTCTGTGGCGGTCTCGATGAATGCGGCTTTACGCGGGAAAACACATTTCATATTGAGAGCTGTCATGTACAAAGCGACGCTATTTATCCATTATTATGGTGGTAGCCATTTTTTCACTTCTCCACACGCGGAGGACTAGTAGGGGTTTCATCTCGTCACGATAGTTCGTTGATATTATATCTACTTGCGATATAACACATGTTCTGATATGTAATATAATAATTTGTTTTACATATTAAATATGTTACAAGTTTTTATCTGTTAGAGTCAGTGTTCCCTAAAGTAGGGAAGCGAAAGGTCGGTTGATGACTTTATGTATGTATGGTAAATAATTACCGTTTATAATTTATATTTAAATATATTATCTTCTGTTTTCTTATTAAAATATAAAGACCTGATAATATTCGAATTCCTACTCTGTTAGATTACGTATATTTGTATTTCATGAGGGTCCATTCAACTGTAGGTAATATATTTTTTCTTTGAATTTCTGGTAGGGTTGCCATTTTTTTAAGCCTTTCGTAATTATTCACACATTTTTGCTAAGTACCTGTATTTATAAACAAATGCTTACTTAATAAGTAATATCTAATCTAATATCTATCATATTAATATTTCGACTTCGTGAGGCAAATTACATACTTTTAATAATGCAATAGAAATCATTGTAATTACCTATCAAAACTTATATTTTATCTTCTATATAAATAAAATGTAATTGTTCGTTCAAAATCTTAATTCTCCGAAAGTTCTTCACCGATTGCTTTGAAATTTTGATATAACGTTGCATTCGAATACGCGTGTAATTTTATATTATATAGATGTCACCTGTGAGAGGTTAAAAAATGTTTTTGAAAAACAGCGCCGTCTGTTGGGCGTAAAAGCAACACGCGCTATTGTTTCTATATCTGCACAGACAGACTGAGCCACAGCAACTAGTAGTTAAATTATAAACAAACAACCTTTGATAAAATGTTTCGCCTTATGAATCGTGATAATGTGACAGTTTAGGTGTCGTATTTTGAGAATGTAATATAGTAAAACAACTTTCCTCCTTCCGATGTGTTGATAAATTTACTATAATCCCAATGATTGTGCATATTTTAAGAAAAACAAAAGTTTTCATGGTCGTCTAGATTTCGATTGTTCAGTCGTTTAGTGGGTTATTGATCCATGTTATTTCTCTCGTTCTCTTTGCCGATGCTTCGAATGGGCTTTGAATTTGAAAACAGAACGCTCTGATATTTTCATGTTCCAATAAAAAATAATAATTTCGGTTTTGATTCTGTCTGTAACCCAGGTTCAATGATCTCTGTAACTTCAAAATTTGATGTGTTTGTTTGGAGAACTTAGACAAGCGATAAAGTACCTACTTATATAATATTACATTTTTAACTGGAAATTATTTTAATTGCCATTGTTTTAAATTGCAACTAATTTGTCGAGAATTCAGACTACCTGTTATTTTTCACGTATCTGCTCTACGGTTCCATGATAACTCAACACAGTGACAATTCAACACACTTTTAAAAATTGATATAAAGTCATTAGAAACGATGAAATTTTTTTCTTTAACATAACCTAACCTAACCTGCTTAACTCAGTTAATAAAGTTTTTGTTTCATCACTTTCCATGACTTTATATAACTTTTTAAAGATGTGATGAATTATCATTGTGATGATTTATCCGGTCACCCTGCTCTACAATGCCGCCGTTCATAATTAAATTAAACATACTTGTGATGTAATAAATTGTCAGCATAGTTGCCTTCCAAGCAGTTGATCAAGGTTTGATTCTCGACAGTGGCAATTTAAAAAAAAATCATAGTTTTTTATTTATAATTTTTTTTCAGTCCCATATTTTTGCGCTGTATTATATAGTGTTTCGAAGTTACAATATAAAAAGTTAAAATGTTACAATAATATTTTGGTATAAAAATGGTCAAATGTTCCATTTTTGCAATATAACAATGTCCCGATGTTATAATGTTTCAATTCGAATTGTACACTGTTCCAGTGATACAAAGTTACGATGATATACTTTTGCAACGTTCCGAAAAAACGCAAATTCATCCAATTTAAAAATAACAAAGTAATTTTGTATTACGCGATATCTTGATATCAAATTTCGTCGGATGGAAAAATATGACTACTATATCTAGACGAAAATGTCTAGTGGCTTGCTGTGAATTGACGTGCAACCCGGAAATGTCGGGTTGAATTCCCTTCAATGTAAAACAAATAAAATATACATTTTTTTTCGTTCACAATATAGATATCATTTATACCTTGACCTTTTTGCAACAGTCAACAGATGATTAAATAAATAACTACTGTATGTGTTTGATACCTTTAGTAGCCCTCCGCTCTAAGTGCTCGAAATGATTACCCAACTACAATAGAAGTGTCTCGAGACAATATGCCTCCCTGCCGTCTCCTTCGTATGACTCCTCGCTCATCTCCAGCTAATACTGTTCCCCTGGCAACATCACGTTATTTGACTAATATTTTCCGAAGTCAATCTGAATCATAAGCACATAAATATGCACTGATCATATCTTGTTGAGTATATTGCGTCCCCTTATGTAAATAGATATTCAATAATTTTACCCATGAGAACGTCCCCAGATCATAGACATCTGTGGAAATTATGAAGAAATCTATGAGAACATCCCATTGTTTGGCCCATATTACACTCATTATGTTTTGTATGTATCAATAGTTTTATTTGGTCCTCTTAGTTAAATCTTCATAAATCTTCTGCAACACTTTTACTCGTGGGAAAATCAGCATTATTTTATTGTTAACATTCTTTTTTTTTAAAGAATCATTGGCTGATAAAAGCGTAATTAAAATACATATTCAATATTGTAAAAATGTGGTAGGTGTAGGCACTGAATAAAGAATAACACTAGAAGTGCCTTCTATACATTTTTTTGGTAGAAATGTAAATGACTAAACGGTGTAAGAATGAATATAAATACCAAGCTTTACATTAAAATATAGTAGGTAACCACAGAATAATTGTATACCTCTATGAAACCAAAGGTTCCGACTGATATTTGAGAAAAAAAAATAGAAAACTTTGTTATATTTTTTTTTTCAATTATTTTTATGAGAAACGATAAAAAAACGAGGTGGCAGTAATGTTTTTCGTAATCAATAATTTTATTTCAATATTTAGAAAGAAACTCATGGGAGCCATTTAAAAATAAATATCTTTGATTTAAAAATTATAATATTTACAAAATATATTTTTATTTCTTAATATTAAATTTTGAAAGCACATTTCATCACCTTTCAAACAGTGTTAAGTTTTCGATTCGTTCATAAATATCCCACTTATTTGAATTTTATTAGGAAGCGGAAATTCTCACAAATTCTACGACTTTCTGATGACATCTTTAGGAGATACAACGTTCAATATACTAGAGGCCTGAGTGGTTATAATTCAAATACAACAGATTCAAAATTATATAAAAAATTGGTATATATTTTCGTTTGTCCCTGTTTTTTTCTGATAATATCTTATATTGGTATATTATTATTGGTTTAAAAACATTATCCGAGATTCAAATAATGTGCCTAATACACTTCTGCTAATTCCCCTGGTAATATAAACGTTGACGCATATTTAAAAGAATCAAAACAAATCAATCATTGTAATGTTATACAATTATTTATGAAAGCACCAACACATTTTATAGTATAATATTAATTTTGTTAAACACGACATTTACATAATATTATATAAAAGTCACTAACATACAGTAATATTCATTTTTATGTGTGCAGTTAACTACTACGAGTACATAACAAGCTCGAATTACCCATAAGCCATTAATCCACTGTTAATCCGGTGAAACATCACGATATTTGAATCACATTATTATGTAAGAATTTATTTCTAAGACTTATTACAAATGTGGGTTTTTTTTTAAATAATCATCAATGGCTCTATGAATATATACCATATATAATATACCTAGTTGCTGCTCCCAACGTCTGGAGCCAGTGAGACTTTAGCAACCCCAATTGGGGAATGTTGTCAGGCTGAAGGAGATGCGGAAGAAGGAAGGTGGTAAAATACCTGACTATTCAGATCTGGTCTCCAAACTCGGCCAAAGCCATTTCAAGCAATGTTTCGATTCTGAATGGTAGCTTTAGTTTTACAACAGGGCTATACTCTGGAACGTATCGCAATAATAATACATTTTATTATTAATGAGTAATTTGTGAAATAACACAAAAAAATCAAATTTAATTTACTTGCGCACACCGGGATTCGAACCTGCGATCTCCGACTTGCTAGTTGAGGCCATCAATATTTCTGCAACATCATAGTGGTATAGGCGTAAAAACATATCTCATAAAAATTTATGCGAATCATTTCGCCGTAAAACTACGTGTTTTGTGTCAATCGAATCGGATTAACAAAAAAAATTAATGGTAACTTGCGCCTTTCATGACTGAGCCTAGTTTTTTGTGTTTTTATTCGACCTTTTTGTATTTCGTCTGTGTTTAAATTCGTTTGTGCGTTCCGTTTCAGTTTTCGAAAATCTACTGCGTTTTCTTTATTATGCAAACAAGCCTTACTTTTTACTGGGTTTTTACTAACTTTGACTTTGATTCAGTAAAGATTCTTTTTTCAAATGTGAAATAGTCGTTTTTAATTGGACCTTCTTAATAGCTTTTTTTTCAATATTACGGTACCTACCTGCCTGAAAAAAGTTTTTAAAAAAAGATATTTGTGTTAGTTTTTATTTTTTATTATAGCGATTATTTAAATATTAAACATACAAAATATTATATTAAATATATGTATAGTAAATTGTATTTCTTAGTCCTCTTCACTATGGTGACCTGTGCTGAAGCGAACTAAAGTTATAAATTTCTGTTTTATTAGTTTTCTATGTCGTTTTTAATGTATTTGTCAGATTTTTTCATTGATCCCTAATTTTCATTGAGGTAGTGGCGTTTCCTTCGAAAAATCGTATAATTTCTTATTATAAATTTAAAAAAAATGTTACACAAAATATATTTTTTATAAAGAAGTGGGTAGGTGTTTTAGAAGGTACATATTTACAAATCTAATGATTTCAGATAAAATTTTGGTTTTCATTTTTATTAAAAAGATAAAATTAGAAACATATTTTTGTATGTGAGGCCTACTGTTCACAGAGCTACTAGTTTTAAATAATTACTGGAAAATTTAAGATATTATCCAACAAAAACAACGCTCCTTGTCTTATAATTGTTTGTTTTACATTGGATCGAATCTCTATAGGTCATTATTGAATTTACGTTGCGAGATGAAAGTAGTTACATCGATCTAAAAATAACATTTGTGCAAATTTCACAACTTCATAGCTCACCGTTGAAAAGTTTTTAATGCTTCTCACGGATCTTTTGCTTTGTTTATTTGCCACACAATTCATTTTATCTGCTTTCTCGCTGCTTCTGTGTACATGTTCACAGTTACATCATAGAATTGGGCCACACAAAATAATCACCTGTCTGTGCTTACTTACATAATTCACGGAATTGCACGCAAATTGTATACACTTTTCATATTTCCGTCAACTGCCTATACAAATGGTCGACTAAACAGGCGAAAAACATGTTTGCACTTTCCGAACAATGCAGCCCGAATTACCCTGTCCAACAAATTCATTAAGTACCGGGAACTGTCACCGTTATAATACCGTACACTTATGCAATTTTTCATTCTACTCATGATACTAACAAGGGAGAAATTTAATAGGTAAGACGATTAATTAAAAAAGAGAAAATTCTTAATTTGAGAGGCGGGTTTGGGTGCCGCTGCCCGGGAAATCATGTTTTGGATAACCAACAGTTCTGCCATAGATCACCCCTAGTGGTTCGCTACGTTTGGTGATTTAGCAGGGGTGCCCGGGTTCATCGGGTGATGTGTGTTCAGGATGCGCCTGCCCACCAGCTGCGTGGCGTGCCAGATCGGTAGAGGCTGGTTTGTGAAGACCCCCTGACTTCTCATGTAATTTCAGTTATGTTCGCGTAGCATTCAAAAATTCTAAAAAATAATTTTCAGTACATTAATTAATTTATCGACTGAGCGTAGCGAAATTCTGTTTTAAGTCGAGCGCTTTGCATTTCGTCTATCTGTAATTTTTTTTTGTTGTTCCCTGTCTGGTCAATTCCCTCAAGATGGTAGCCGTGTTGGATATTACCATTTTACTCCGCCAGAGTTCACATGACCGTTACAAGTTCTCAAATCGGAATTATCAACATTACACGAGGTCTACTGTTCACAGGTGCCAATGTTTAAGATGGTGTAATGGTTAGCGTATTGCAGTTTTAAAAAACGTTATATATCATTATTTTTTATGGGTCTGCGTTGTTGGTCAATAAAAAATGTAGTTTTATGCAACTTTAATTACTTTTAGTAAAAATGTGTCACTTAGCACAAAATAAATACTTAGTAGAAACGTATTAGTCTCTGCAGTTCGTAGTGTACTGAAATTATTTTTTTGAGGCACACAAACTAGACCGTTCAGATACGATTTATTTTAATGATTAAATACTTTGTTTGTTCGTCCCTTCATTGACTTTGAAAGGCACTTCCTAAACAAGAAGGTATCAACAACCTACACTAATAATCTGAAAACGATAATAAACATTACACTTTCTGTTCGACCTTGTTTGAACTAAACTTATTTTGATGGAAGGCTGTTCCTAATGTATATCCGTCGTTTTAACCAATGTTTCTAGAAATTGGTTCCGATTTTAAATAACAAAAAACAACTTTTTTTTTACGTAATTAATGTGACCCTATGTTTGTTTTTACTTTTCCTGTTTCTAGATCTTTGTTGATGTTAAATTCGTTTTCCTGCTTTCATATTGTTGTTGTCAGTTTGTTTACTATTTGTTTGTTTACTGATTTGTACATACCATTTTTAATCTTTTGCTGTTTTGTATATTGTCTACAATTGGATTGATTTTCAGATTCATTTTCTGTCATAGAACCGGGATGTTATAATTGCTGGATTTGGGAAGCTGAATTTCTTAATAATATAACTTTATTTTTTGTTGACAAATTATAAAAACCATCAGAAATTTTACCCTTTGAAATAAACACCGTTAGTAAACTTGAAAAATCAAGAAAATTGAAAATCAAAATTGACTAAATAAATACACATTTCAAACATAGAATTTATTATTGACTAGCTGTTCCCCGCCACGCGTTGCTGTATGACTCAGTATGTCTGGGCAGATAGAGAAACAATAGCGTGTTGCTGCTTTTATGACTGAATTACACCTGCCGAGTGCTCGGCCGAGTCACTCGCTTTGTTACACCGTCGAGCAACTTATTAGAGAGTAGAGGTATCACATTTAGAAGAGACAGTGGGCGAGTCACTTGGTTGAGATTAAGTTTAAAGTGCTGTTGTCTTGTCATGTTTCGCCAAGTGTGAAAAAATAGCTTTGTTAACAACAAACATCAAAAACTCCTAAAATTTTAAATTTAGATTTTTTTTTTCACTGACTGACGGCCGAGTACTCTATAAGGAGTTTTCAAAAAAAAAAAAATTCCAAAAACCTTTCACATGTGACATCTATAATATTAGGATGATTTGCGTAGCGCCTTTTTTTTAAAAATCACCTCAAATATAATATATTTAAAGACACACCAGTATTCGAATGAAAAATTTCAAAGCAATCGGTGGAGAACTTTCGGAGATTTAAGATTAGAACAAACTAACATTTACAATTTTATGTACCTATATAGATTAGTTTTCATACATTAATATTCCTTTTTGTGTCAGTTTGTTTGTGTGTTATCAGATTCGTTTTCCCATTTCCAAGTTCTCGTCGTTGTTAGATTGTCTGTTATGGGACAGATTTTTTGGTTTTTTCATATTATTTCAGATTATTGCCAATTTTCCGATATTTGTAATCTGTCTTTCTGCAGTGAGGCAGATTTAAAAATTAGTTTTTTAAATCTTCATTAACAGATTATTTCTCATTTGGTATGTTATAATATCATGTTTAGTGATTATTAAATTCGTTTAACTCTTTTCATGATTCATATAATATATAATATCTGCCCCCATTAGCGTAATATGTGACCATATTAACGTTTTTGTAAATTGTGACAAATGGATGACCTCTCTAAATGTTAAAATAATAGAGTTTTTGTATTATTTAATGTTATTTTGTGTGTTTTTGTTCTTCTTGTAAATATATAATACGAGAAATCGGTCAATGTTAGAATTACCGTGACCACCTGTAGATTCCTGAAGCATATTACAGAATTCATGTCAGAACTGTTTCTTACATGTATAATTAAAACTGTACTTTGGAATCACACAAAACATTATGAATATATATTTTTTTAATTTACTTGGTTAAAAACAGTCTGAAGATGTATGTTAAGAAGCGAAACCGGTCCGTTTGTGTAAGACAGTTGTAAAGGTGTTTTGATTCATAAACTCATCGATAGGTAGGTTCTTACTATTATTAATTTGGTGACCGGATAACTCATCAAAATGATAATTCATCACATCTTTAAAAAGTTATATAAAGTCATGGAAAGTGATGAAACAAAAACTTTATTAACTGGGTTAGGTTAGGTTAAAAAAAAATTTCATCGTTTCTAATGACTTTATATCACTTTTTAAAAGTGTGTTGAATTGTCACTGTGTTGAGTTGTCATGGAACCATTAATTTAATGCTGAAATTATTTACTCCCTTTGAAAAGACGAATAAACTTCTTTATTTTTTGAAGGCCATACTTAACTTGTCCTTGACAAGCTATACTACCCGATTTCGTTTTAGTTATTTTATTAACATTTTTTAAGGAACAGCCAAATCGATATTTCAAAGCTCCATATCCAATGATTTGGAAATGCGAAATAAGAACAGTTACATAGACGTATAAATTCCAGTCCAACAAAATGTACAAATTATTATCAATGCCAACATTGTTGCGAAGATAAAATTACTAATATTACTATTTAGATTAAAATTTTAGATCATTGTCTCATCAATCTAGTAGTGCATACATGTGTTTTAAATTTATGATTTAATTTATTTCATCGAATTCCAAATTGTGTGATTCATTTGCACTAGTTTATTCATGACTAAGAGAGTCATTGAATATCACGTTTTGTTTTGAATTGTACATACTTGTACCATACCGAGAATCACTCGAGGTCTTGAAGCGAATGCATAGTAATCCTTCATGTAAGGTAATTGTTCAGAGTTTGTTTTTTAACAAATCACTCATTTGTATGCCGATACATTTATTGTTTAACAACACTGCGATTAATAATTTTAACTATGTGTTTTCCCATTTAAGTGACGGACTCAAAGTAATGTGGAAATGGCCTTCGCGAAACGGCCACAAGGGTAATTGGGTCAGAAAACCGGTAGGGTATTAATAATATGTGTATTAATTTATCTATTTAGATCGCTCTTCCTGTGCCGGATTCTCAGAAAACAAATCCTTTTCCTATTTACACTAGCGTACAGGTATTATTGTTCTTACATGATCAATTATTATCAGTAATAGTCGATAATGAAGCCAGTAAATTATTATCAGTAATAGTCGATAATGAAGCCAGTAGAACGAGCCGTAACTTTATACGAGTCAATATCCTTGGTCAAGGCAATTCGCTTCACACAATATTATGTACTTGTTTCAAGTTCGCGGTGCCGCTGCGAGGTTGCTAGGATGAATGAATGAAGTGAGAAGGTATCACATTTTGTTTGAGAACATTATAATTTGTATGATATCTTCTGATACCAACTAACTTAACTTAACCTATTTATTTATTTTATTTGGTACATTATTTTGTTACAATTTATGTTTTCCAGTAATGTAGGCCTCACTGGGTGGCTTGCCCGTGCTGAGGCCTTCATTTTATAATATGAAAATCTAATCTATTTATCCCTACCTTACTTTCATTATTAGACAAAAGCATTGTTGTCTAGACAAACACTTTCGGATAAAGACAAAGTAATAGCATGTCATCTTAAGGCGATGCCATACGTAGTAATGCAAAATCATGTGTTTTTGGTTTGAAAATTTGGTCACCTAAAAATGTTTCAGATGCTTTAATTAAATACTGCGAGTAGAATACATCTTGGCCTTTGAAATAATCGAGTATTTTTTATATAAGTATTTTTATAAGCCCAGAAAAAAATAATGTATAGGCCTATGAAAACTGCTTTAAAGTTCAAAATCTCCTACTTACGAACCCATTTTCGGTTATGATTTTATTGTATAATGTGGCAAATTAAGTTATTTATAAAACGATCGGAAAAAAATGAAATGTTTATGCCTGAACATCCACAAAATAAAATAAAAGGCACTTTTTGGCCATGTTTTTTTCTTGCATAAATCAAAACAGGCGGATGGTGTTAAGCGGGAATTTAAACCTTATCGCCATCTACGTAAGGGTTGTTATTGATAGCGGCTCAATTTAAAATATTACACGACGTAGTGCATCGCCTTAATATTCCCGCTTGATATTTAATTTCAAATAGATTCGCTGTTTTCGAACATATCCCAAAATGTAAATACTCTTTTTGAAAGCATATAAAAGACTCTTTCAATTTGTATTATTACAAAAGGACGTATGCAATTAAATAAACTGAACGCAAATGAAGTTTTTTTTAAAGCTTAAATGTGTTTTGCTCTTGTAAACTCTATTTACTGCTTTACACGAAACAAAAAAAAAATAACCCGACGCATTTGTCAGTCCAGCCACCAATCGATTGGATTGAATGTGGCAAAGTATGGGTTTTTAAAAATCACAGTTGTCTCAATAGCTAAGTGATTTCGATCAAGTGTCACACGCGTCTGCAAAGTATAAAAATCCTATCAAGGGATCGTTCAGTGCACCCAATTGATTAATAACAACAGGTTGTTGGCCAGGAAAAGTGGATTACCAACCGCCAGGAGCCAACTTCCGCTTCGTGTATCCTTCAACATCCTCGGAATTAAGGACACTGCGGAAATGGTAATTCGCCAGTACTGCGATTAATATACTTTAAAAAAAAATTGCTTTAAAACTTTAAGACGACTTCCGTGGTCGAGCTAAAATCATTTATAATAAACTTTTACGGAGTTCCTATATTAAGTAAACAATTTAACTATTTTAATGTGAGGCGAGATGAATTTTAATTGCATAATGGTTACAAAATATAAAATATTTCTGCAATACGTACACGACCAACTATCAGACACAGTCACTGACCAATAGGATGCATGATCTGGGCAACAAGTATGGGGGTGCTATTAATTTATTTATTGACTCCATTTATAGAATTAAGCATAATCTATACCAACACTTTGTCGAATCCTACAAATTAGAGCAGCGTTGGTAAATTATTTTTAATGTTTTGTCTTAAATTTAGTGTTATTGTAATTTCTTTTTTACTTTATGTTACTCTTACGTTTTACTAACATTGCTTCATCATTAGTTTTTTTTAAATTATTTCTTAATATTTTCTCATTATACTTGTAAACACAATTTTACAATTGTGTATTTTGTACCTACTTTACAATGGATTACATCTATTTACTGTCAGTATCTCCTGTATAATACAGATACTCTCCTATGTACACTGCATCATGTATCACTTTTATGTAAAAGCCTTTTTAGGCGTATATGTTTTGTCTTAAATTTAGGCGTATATGTTTTTTAGGCTTATATGTTTTGTCTTAAATTTCTGTATTTTGAATGTAAAACATCTTGTATTAGGTCTGTTTATTTTTGACCCCGTACTTTTATAGTCCATCATTGGGGATACTTTTTCAACTTTTTGACACCAACAGTACATAAATCAAATGAGTGATTATAATAATTCATAAAGTCTTATAAGACAATTTTTTTTGTAACATATCTGTAAAGTGATTCTTCATATGTTGTGTCTGTATGTTGCTTCTGTGAAATGTTTTGTAAATGTTTTCTTCATACATTGTGTCTGCACATTGGGTTGGGTTGGTTATTTTTAATTTTTAATCTAATTTTTCTGTACAAAACTCTTTTTTTAATTTTTTTACTTTTCTATTTGAAAACTACCAATTGGCGATCCCTTAATGAGTTTAATAACTCATGGGAATACAACATCGTTTGTTGTATGTTAAAAAAAAATATATATATATATATATATATATATATATATATATATATATATATATATATATATATAAATAAATAAATAATGGTGGCCCAGTTAACGAATGTTGAATCAATATTAAAATCTGATGGCGACATCTCTTCTCTCGTCTGATTTTCTGGAACGTGCAAATGATAGGTAATTGTTTTTTTATATTTATTCTTAGACAAATAGTTGCTTTTTGTATAATAATGTGTAACATGAAAACTAAAATTATTAACTTCGAAACAATGAAACCTGTAAAAAGTGATTTGTTAACATACCGCCCAGAACGATTTATTTGACATTTCACTGCCGGCAATCCCGACGGTTATTGATAGTACATGCGTAAGTACGTTACTCGCCTTACTAGACGATGTCTGATCTGTCAAAGGCCATGAAAACATAATATCATCTACGTACATATATATATATAAGTTTCGAGAGGTTTTTCCCAGGGAAGGGAGATTATTGATTATTTTTGAGGCCCTTCGAACATTTAAAATTATTGTATTATTACTTATTGAAACTTATAAAGGATTCAAGATTTTCAATGAGCTGCCGACAGATTTTAAAGAAGCTTAAAGCCTTGCAGCTTTTCGTGGGTTATGACTAAATGCTATAAAGAATAAGTTTTAGATGTAGTGTAAAGTGTGCATAAATTTCACCCAAATAAGTTGTTAGTTGCTAATAATTATAAAGGTTTATACTAGATATAAAAAGGGGGAAAACTGGCAAGACGCTATTAAAATGTTTTTTTTAATAACTAAATGAACACATACAAAAAAATATACCTCATTGTAATATTGAATCATTGACGAAGAAAATATGAATAATTCTCAATGAAAATATGAAAAAAAAGACACAGAAAATAAAGTCTCGGCAAAACTAGAGCACAGGTTCTCAAACTTATTTTGACCACCGCCCACTTTGAGATTAAAATTACTTTGAGATATCTAGTGCCTCCCGATATTTTTTAACTTACCTTTTAACATTACCATCTATTGCGTATCTTAAAAACAGTTGTTGCACATATATTTTTTATATATGCAGTATTATATGGATAGGTTAGATCCGGTGTGACCCAAATCCCATTTCCTTGTTAGAACTTGATTGCCACAAACACTGCACGAACTGAAGGTGGATAGTCCGTAACAGTTTTACTTAAAAAACATTAAAGAACCAATGACGGCGATAGAAAAGATACAATTCCATTATAGTATATACTATCGACCACCATAACACGGGCATGTGCCTAGCATGGCGGTCGAAAAATCCTCAATGCACGTAACAAACAATTCAATGAATAAAGAAACTTTAAAAAAAAAAGTATTTTACTTAATTTAAAAACTAACTTAAAATATTGGCGAATACCCAGTTTTGTTATAGGGAAGTAAAACAAACTATTATTATTTAATTCAGCCAGATTCCGTCAGATTTTTATCGATAGAATTTGTTTGCCGTCACCCTTCTAGATTTCCTTAACGCCCCTAATTTTCTTTGAGCTTTCTACTGCCCCCTGAAAGCCTCCAGCGCCCAGAAGGGGACTTTATCGCCCATTTCGATAAAGACTGGACAGTATCTGTGTTCGTGTCCCATTTGCTAACATTAACTCTTTTTCTTCTATGTCTGCCCTTTTAATATTTTCTTTGAGAGTTGTTGATATTATCTTCGTCAGTGATTTAATGTGGTTTTTTTCAAACTTTTATGACTTACGGGTAACTAACTACCTGTGTGAATTTAGAATGGACATCAAAAAATTGCGTCTCAAATTTAGAATGCAATATCAGTCAAGGTAGACAATTAAAACCAATTATTATTTGTGGTTTGCAATGATAAAATGTCCTTTCTACATAAATGTGGATTTTTTTTAATCAGAAGGAAAAATCCTTTTTTCCCAATACGATTTAAGTATGTATATTTCTAAAGCTGAGTTATCAATGCACGAAATGATAAAATGATGCTTAGATGATTTGTATATGACTGAATGAAGAAAAATAAATTCGTGGAGGACTGATTGCCGAAGTCAAAAGGTTCCAAAGAGAGTGAAGAAGAAGTTAGAAGAACGCAATATAAATTCTAATACCAATCCAAATATATACACCATGTTTTACGCTTATACCGCGAAAGTTGGGGGAAGTGGTGATTATTCATGATAATCTAAGAAAAAAAATTCAAAACTTATGTTTTTTTAAACAAAGCTGTTCTAATTACCATTTTTTTTATTTTCTTTTATAATAGTAGCTTCACTGTTGCTAGTCGTAATACACGTGTTCGTATAAGATCTGAGAGGTGTAGGTATCTACCCTACATGCCTAGTAACAGCAGTTATTTATTTGGAAACATGTTCCAACTGTCGTTTAAAGATTGACACATAAAAGAGTATAAATTCCAAATAAATGTAGTTTATAGAACAGCTGACTGAGAGCGAAGAAATAATTATGTGTGTTTATGCGAACGTTTTGTAAACCCCACAACAATACGAAATATATCACAACGTTTTTAATTTGGGCGCTAATGAAAGGAAGTCTAAATTGTTCGTGAATAGTCACGACACAAGGAACACGGTGTATATTTCAAAGAGGCATAACGCCGATGAAGGAGCAGACCGAATATAATAGAAATGAGGTTCCCGAGGGGTCTCTTTAGTAAACCCTTAACATAAGCCATAACATAATTTTTAATAAAGCCTTCATAAAAGTAATAAAGAAGTGGATAACAAAAATGGAGTGTCAGGAAAATGTGTGACACTAACTTGGGTCAAAGAAATAGTCGGAACACGAGACACAATCAAATTGTGCCCTCACCCAAATTCGAAACTATTGATGCAACAAAAATATTGAGTGTTTATATTTTTTTTTTCTTTTTTTTTTATTTGGTACAATATTTTTTACATTTAAAAATTTTCCAGTAATGTTGGCCTCACTGGGTGGCTTGCCCGTGCTGAGGCCTTCATTTTATAATATGAAAATATAATCTACATAATACATGTAAAGAGAAAATAATACATTTAAAATATAATCTTGTGTGTTTATGAGTGATGTGTGTTTATATTGGTTTTGTGTTACGTGTAGGTTTTATTTTATGCTATGACATTTTGGTAATATTGTCTTTTTTGTTCTTTAATCCATTTTGTAATTTGTGTGTGAATTTATTTTTATTTTCCTGAATTTTAATTTCAAGTTTTACACTGTTTAATGCTTTTATAGCATGGTATTGGTAGTGTTTTTGTCCAAAGCTTGAATTTACTGTCGGATTTTTTATGTTTTCTTTGTACGCTTGTCTAACTGGTCTGTTAGTGTTATTTTTTGTATGTTAAATTTTTTTTTTTGTCAAAAATGTAGTTTAGTAGTGTTTTAACGTATAATTGGTATTCATTAAGTGTAGGTATACTGTCAAGTATTTACACTAACTATTAAAATAACTGCCTCAATACAGGCTAGCCTAGTGAGGCAGGTTATGAGAATCCTCAACTTAATCCAATTTTTACGTATTCTATCTATTCACATGTTTATAGTTGCAAATTTATTAATTAAAATATTATTATAATTAATATAAAACTGAATAATAGAAATAGTTAAGCAATGAGTTTGTAAAGTGATAAACTTGTGTGACCTTTCGTGTTCTCTGCCTACCTGTAATGGCGTGATGATTAGTTTATTAGAACACGTATTTCATAGTAAAAAAATTGACAGTGTTTTATTTAATTTGCAGTTCACTAAAATATATTCAAGCACCAAAAGAAATCGAAACATTTCGTTTTCTCACGAGGCTAATGTGTCAATAATTGGTATGATAATGGTACACACCCACAAAGCCTCAGGCCAAAAATATATTAAGTATATCGATTTTTAGTGACAATACAAATATGGTCAAGGTCTCTTCTCGTACGGTGACATTAAAGTAGTAATGAATTTAAATCGGGGTCGTACAAACAAAGATATGCCAATTTAAAGTTCACAAATCTGCGCTTTATTAATATTAGGTCAACCTTGGCGTTTTCTTCTCCCATGCGTCTTTTGACAAATCGTCGTAGGTTTCCTGCCAATGTCTTGACATTGCGCCATTCAAATGAGAGATATTAATTATATCTATTATTATAAGTAGATGAAAGTAAACGGTCTTGATATTATGTTTGATTATTATAAAATCATGTATGTTTTATTTGGTACTGTCTTTAAAGCAATTTCAAGGCTTACTTGTCTGTTTCCGAGTTTAAACCCATTTTAAGGTTAGAATTTTGATGTACGTTGTGCATTGTCTTTTTTTCGTTTTCCATTCCTATCGAAGGTTGGACATTCGCACCTGCATCTTAGAACTGTTCCTCAACCACGAGACTCGCGTGCCATCAGCATTTCTTCTGGCGTCTATCTTCCCATAAGTTTAATATGGACTGAAGTGTTCTCTTATGACCAATGAAGGTTAATTATGGGTTCATTGGTTGTGTTTTTTCTTATCGCATTAGTTCCTCTGTCTCTCCATATCAGGACATATAGTCTGGTTACTACCATCATGCAACAATATACGAACTTAAACAGTTCTTTTTTCTTCTCTATTGCACACAGTCCAACAGGTCAAAACGAACCCTTTTTTATTTTTCTTGAAAAGTTTCTTTTAAATTTTAGAAGTTTCATCAACATTATTTCAGTATGGAGTGTGTTCAGTGTGTTCTTTATACTTGTTTTCCAATTATTGTTCATGAATCCCTGGCGTATGTCCAACGTTTTTCAAATCAGTGTCTGCTTTGGGATTACAAGTCGATTAGCACAAATACCAATCAAGTATTTTATCAATAACTATCTATTTTTTTTAATGTAAACAAATTATCAATTTCCAATAACAATGAAGTTATTCAAAAATATTATTCCGTTTTGTCACATCCGTGGTGTAACAATTGCATACGTTTTGATTTAAAAAGTGACAGTGTCAACATTTGAAAGCATACATTTAGATTAATCATAACAATAATGGTGACACCTGCACAAATACAAATTTATTTAGAAAACGTCAAACAATAATTTAAATCTGGAATATTTTACCTAAATACATAATATGTTATGTAAATTATTTTTTGGCGACAAATTCAAGGCTGACGAATTTCGATGGGTTTTTTAAACATTTCGTCGGGAAAACGGTTTGTTTTCCACAGCATTATATAGATACTATTATCTAACTATAAAGAATTCGACTCGGCGATAAAATTAAGTTATTAAATATCTAGCCTTCACGATGGCGGCCCTCACGATAGTAAAATGGAGATATTATTATTTATAAGTAAACAAATCGAACACGTCTCGTAAAAGAAATTTGTTCGAAATCGAACGGTTAGCTCTAGCAAATTTGTTAGTTTTTCTCTGCCTGATATTTCTGAGCATCGACGTTTCCATCACGAGCTTTAGAGTTCATTTAAATCCGTCTCTCATAAAACTTGGACAAGAAACCACTTTAATTTTTATTTTATATCAAATTTTTGCAATAATATTACATGCTAGTAGTTCTATGAACGGTAGACTACCTACTTAATTACAAACCTTAATATTTATTTGGAAAATATATTTATTCAAATAAGGAATTGTACAATGACTTTATTTTTCAAATTTTCTTCAGACAAATAGGTAGGTATCATAATGTTGAAAAAAGTCCAAATAAATACTACGATTTCGCATTTGAAAATAGAATCTTTACTGAATCAAAGTCAAAGTAAGACTTGCTTGAATAATAAAGTGGATGCAGCAGATTTCCTAAAAACAGAACGCAAAACAAATTTACAGACAGACAAAATTTAAAGGGCTGGTTTAAAACGAGACTTCGCTACGCCAAGTCAATGAACGAGTTAAAATCTGATGAAACCTAGACCTAGTTTTTTTGTATTAAACTAATGTTGACTTTCTTCAAATTTGTTAGTAAATCACTGATTTGAAGACAGATTTGCGCATTTTTGTATGTGAATACCAACCACACAAGAGTCCCAACTGCTCCCGACCAAATATACAGCATTCAGGTAGTTTTTCATTGTGGTTCATTAACACATTTAAAATTTAATTATTCTGTACTCCGGCGGCAGTTCAATCAATGTCTTCTTATATTTTTTATGAGTAATTAATTTTTTTTCGGATTATTACGTTCTCCGATCATTGCATATTAATGTGGGAAAAAACCAACACGAATTACAAAAATTAAATAACAGTTAGTATACATGTAAAGTAGGTACCTATTAGTTATAATCCGTTATTCATAATATAATACTAGCGCAGACCCGTAAGAAATCACGGGATAGTCTAAATTCTTGACAAATTAGTACCAATTTAAAAAAATGTTTTTTTATATTATAGGTAGGTACCTACTTCATGGCTTGACTGAATGACACTTAAATTCAAAGCAAATTTGAGTTTATTGAATCAGATTTCACGAAAGACGCTCAGCACAGACTATATAAATTATTATGTTTGATGATTATCACGAGGGTGATAGAAATTATGGGAAATAGAATATGAATTAAGATTCTTCTGGACAATTTATTGTGTTAAATTGGTTGACTGTTGCCATGTTCCGCTTCTCCTTATTTCTTAATTCAACATCGGGCAGTTGTGATTTCTCCCTAATTATAAGATCGTAAGTTTATGAGGCTGTAAGATTGCAAGATCATAAGGTGTGACTCTTAATATCTGGTCACAAAACACGGGAACCATTTCAATCAGCATTTTGATTTTGATTGCTGGTATTTTAATTAAATTAAATTGGTAGAAATGCCGGGGCTTAAAGGAACGGTTGCGCGGTTTTTTTCATACAAAACTTAAAACTGGATTTGAGACCAAAATACCAACTAATAATACCTAACTTATTTTATTATTCGAAATATATATGTAGTAAACATCTAGTACGGATATTCACCACTTTATTTATATGTGTTTTAAATTATAATATATGGGTCATTATAGAAATCGATTTTTCTTGATTTTAGAGCCAAGTTTGGCAATTATTTTTCAAATAACGGTAATCAATAAAAAAATAATCTTACGTTTTCTAATATGCAAATATAATGAAATATTAAAAAAAATATGGATTGTTAAAAAAACTATTTTCATGTGCTTAAATTTAATTTTCAGACTGATTTACCTTGGAAAACAAATTTATCGTATATAAATTTTAAAATCAGACATAAAAAAACAAATTTGTTACGATGTTATATTTAATTTTTATTTATATTTCACTGTATTTACAAAGTTGATTGGGAAAGATTATTTTTTTATAATTACCACGAAATCACAAAATATTCTAACGGCCTATATTTTATAAAAAAATTATTTTAATGGCCTATATTTTATAATTTAACACACACATAAATAAAGCAGCACATATCCGTACTGGATATTTGCTATACCTTTTGATTACAAAAATAATTATTCAGTTTGGTCAAGTATTTTGGCCTCAAATCAAAATTTAAGTTTAAAAGACCGCGACTGTTCCCATTATGTTATAGTTCAGACCACGCACGTGTAATTGATCCATTATTATGCATTTTACCTCCGCGGTCAGGAAATACTCTTGCAGAGTGGTAGCTATTTTCAATATCCCCCTAGTGAAAGCCTACCATTCAGAATTGACACATGGCTTTATCTGTGTTTGGTGACTAAGATCTTAATGCCAAATATTTCTCACCCATCCTCTTCCTCGTCTCCTTCCGTTCCACATTACCTTCATCCTCAGAATATAACCCGATAGGGAATACCATGGCCCTACTGTCATGTGAATAGTTAGTTCGGACGCTTGTGCGATATCCACATTTAAAAAACGTAGGTATTTCGTTAGTTGGAAAGATATAAAAAAATATTTTTCTATAGTTAAATGAATATTTATGTTAGATTTCCATAGCTCATGATTGAAATTACATTGTGGACTACAAATATTTAAGTAGACATATAAATTCTACACAGAAAAATCAGTGCTAATTTGGTAGACGACAGAACTAATCTACTGCAATTCATTCTGCTTCAGAAATTAATTTATTTGTATTAACTCTTTAACTGTTAGTATGTTTGGATAAGGTAGGCGACACATTAGGCTATACGCATCATGGCTTAACCTATTTCAGCATATCGCTCGCCATACACTACCAATGGGAATGTATAGCGAGCGATATGCTGAAATAGGCCAAGCCACGAAAATATAGCGTGATCTGTCACAGACTTAAATCGGTCCATTTTGGAAGACGCCAGATATTGTCTTCTCAAAATTTTTGCTAAAGAGTTTTTATTTAGACTATTTTTTTATGTGCCCACCACCGGACCCATGGAGGGAGGTCCTTTGGAAACTATCGAAGGCCTTCGGTCATCATTTCCCTGCCCTAAGGAACTTGTATCTGGTACAAGGCTACAAAATACGACCAACATGTCTGCATAGCAACATTACACATTGACAGCAGTGTCTGCAGAACGTACTGTGCGCAGTCTACGAAAGTGATGCACAACCTTTTTGACATTAATAACATCACATTAATATGGTGCAATTTTGTGATATCGCATGTATCACCTCAATTGAGGCCAATTAAATTGCGTAGAAAAATTGTGCTAAGACAAGCTCCGAGAGAACTTTCACTAACATGCTTAAGGCGGTGCACCACGCCGTGTAACATTTGGAATTTGGCCACTAACAATAACACACGTTATTTATTTATTAATTTACTGGAAATCGACAGTTTACATGTACTTCAGTTTGTACATAAGTATTATATAGCCAAAATAAAACCAATTATGGATTTCCTCCTTGTGACTTTACCTCTACTGAGACAGCATAATAAGGAATAAGTAATTTTAATTTGTAAGAAAGGAATATGAAATCAAAAATTTATACAAAACGAAATATTATATAAAACGAAAAATTTAGAAAACAAAACATTTATAGCCATGGAGAGAGGTTGTAGATATAAATCAAATCATAATAGAAATATAAATAATAGAGACATAAAATTATTCACAAACCATCATAGAAATATTCTTTTATGGAACTCTTGTATTTGGTAATTTTGCAACTGAAAATATCCACCTTGTATAATACGCTATTGTAATTATTGCAAAGTCTGTTCAGGCAAAATTCTGTTCAGAGTTCGTTTTGCACTGATCCACCCTGAAAAAGACAGACGAGCGTATTGCGGGTACGTTATATAGATGGCAATAAGGTTTAAAGTTGCGTTTGACACTAGCCATCAGTTTTGATTTTTGCAAGAAAAAAACATACCACAAATATTTAAAAAAATAACCGAGATGTAGGAGATTTTGAACTTTAAAGCGGTTTGTGTATAATAGGCCTGATAGTTTATTTTTTCTGAGCTTATAAGAAGATTGTTTCAAAGGCCAAGATGTGTTCTATTCACATTATTGTTTTTATTCAGTGCCGTATAATTTTCCCCAATATTTAATTAGTTTTTTTTTATTAAAACACAAATAACTTAGTTTACATCACTTTATTTCTTCACAAAGTTATTTGTGTTTTAATAAAAAATAAATAATGCCATCACAAAGTGAAAAGCAGTTAGAAGAAGTTTTCTTCGAAAAATTATTTAATTAGTCTTCCCCACTAGGAAATCCTGTGCTGAGACAAACTAGGTTTTGGATAGAGGATTTTCAGCGACTTCCATGGTTCAACTTCAAGGTTTGGGTAGGTTATTTTCAGTAACTTCTACGTCGATGTTTTTTAAAGCTAGTCGGTTTTTTTTCTGAAAATTCCTTATGCCACGATTTGTTGTTACCGATATAGTTTTTAATTGATTTAATTTGCTATATACTAGGTAAGAGTTTGTTGTATAACTATACAGCAAATAAAATCAGAGGTTTTTCGTCCAAATGTTGTGTTAATATTACGATTTTGTAAGGTGATTGCTTTAGTCTTTTTTGAGATGACGAACCAGAATATTTTTGGCTAAGTTTTTTTTTGTAGGCAATGTTGAATTGTTTGAAAAAAATCTGTTGTTGATGTTCTTATGGGGACCTTTAAAGTGGTATTTCTGATTTATATATAGTCGTTTTATGTGATTTTATGCTGCACAGAGAAAGATGAGTATTTCTGATTTATTAAAATCCTGTTAAAAACGGCACAGTAGGCCATTTCCCAATTAAATTTTTTAGTACTTTCCAATATATCGGAACACGTGTTCATGCACCTGCATTTGCCCTGTTGCGTCGCATTAATACATTATTTTTTTACTAAAATTTTAACATGAAACCTATCAATTCATTCGTTAAGGTTAAGGTAATTCTGTTTCTAACAGGATTACGCATAATTTGAATAGATTTTTAATAAATTAGTAATATTTGTTCATATATAAGTCTTCTCCGTGTGCTGAGGACCCATCCTACTACGTATTTCATATTCTAAGTGAGAGTGTTAAATGAGAGTGAATTAACAAATTAATAATCGCTGACTAAACATAAAACTTTTTATATTATCTTTTGACTGTGTCGCAATAAAGGTTGTCTATCACTCATCTACTAGGAAGTCGCAAATTACCACGAACAACACCTCCCATAGCTTCCTGTATGTATCATATCCCTGTTGTTCAGTACTGTCAGTATTGCCACATGTGACATTATCTCACTGTTATTCTTTATCACTCTATTACCCCTTCGGCACATAATGATCTGACAAATAATAATGCATCACGTGATAAGTTGATCAATGAGTTGCTTGCTGCTCTGAGTCATTTCTTTATGAACCTAACGCTGAGAAAGGGCGAGAAGCTTCAAAGCCATCAGTAACTTATAACAAGCTTATGATTTAATTGAATTAACGAATCAGTCTTGACACTAATTGAGATAATTATTAATTTTACTGTAATTATTTTCCTAAACTGCTCTGACGTCCTGAAATTTTACACATGTTGAATTTATTATTCACTAAAACAACTATTCTCTGTTCTCAGCGGCATTCCTATTGCTGGATATGGAACTTGGAAATATCCACATAACTTTTCTTAAATTAGAACAGAAGCCGAGAAAGGTAGAGGGATTCGCTTCGTTCCTCCACCAAGCCAAGTCCTCATAGTCAGGTTATTCATAGTCCGGAATTCGGGTTGTCTGTCTGTCCTGCGTAACTCTGGTTCAATGAACTCTGAAACACGGATTTTCTTTTAATTTAAGTGTCATTTTCAAAATTGAAACTGATTGTGTGAAAAAAATCAGATAATCGATAACTTACCCATCTATTAATATAATGGAATAAATTAATTCATTGAGCGTTGTTTTTTTTCCATCCCTAAACACCAAATATTTTCAATTGGGGAGGTATTAATAAACAGCATGGAACAAATATTATACACTTACCCTTATGCAGATCATTTGAAATAACATACTATTGTACACTGTCATTGGACGGTTGGTATATATACTTTTTAATTACTATGTAATTTTCTTAATATTAACCCTCTGTCTGCTGTATATTTACCGATTTTCTTACTTGTTTCTATCAATGTGTATTATTTTTTATCAAAAAAAAATATAATAATTAAAAAAGTACGTAAATAAAAAAGAGAAAAAATATATTTTAATTGCTATTTTCAAAATTGGAACTGATGTCTCAAGAATTCAGACAAACTATAAAGTAAGCTACCTATAAATTAGTACATTTTCATGAATGCTTCTTGTTTTGATGGTGTTCTTTACGTAAACTTTCAGCATTTCAAATCCCACAATTATAATATTGCGTTATTTTTGACGGGTTTGCGCTAGTAATAAATAAAAAAATAGTAATAATAAGATTTTACAAACACCTTTTCATATTTGTAGTGGTCAGTCGATTTCGTAATCGTCCTAAAGTATAATATATTAGATGTGTCGAGATTTCGAGATCAACAAACCTCAGGCGACATTTAAATTCGTATCATTCGAGTCAATCCGTTCGACATTGAAAAGTGTTGCAAGTAAAGTTGTCTAACGGCTGTCGAGTTAATTCATTCACAGCCAGATTTATAGCGGAAGGTAAAAGTGCAGCCAACGCCGGATAGGTACCTGCTTACTTCCGATTATCATTATAACAAAACTGTAGAGGATTACCCTCAACGATAATATACGACAGTACCACCCCAGTCAGGAGCCCTATTGTCCCGGTGCGACCGGCACACCAGGGGGCACTGATTTTTTAGGACTTGGCGCACGTACTCTGGAGGAGAGGAAGGATGTTGGAGTTTAATCGACCGGTATACAGGCAACCTAATAAGCCAATTTTGGAATTTAGGATGGGCAGGAATAAAGGTATTGATTCAGCGTTGTTTTTTTTTTCTCTTATGTCTTCCTTCTTCTTACTCCTATAGGATCTTCTTGTCTCTTCTTGGTTTGCTTTAGAACCCTCAACGATAGCAAAATAAACAAAAACATACAAAAATAATTGGCACAAAATAGATACCGCTTTGGTAAAACTTTAGATGTGTTAAGTGACCAGATCTGAATAGTCAACCTTTCCCATTATTCCCCATTATTATTCCCCACTATTCACTTCCCCGTTATTCCCTTCCCAAATCTTCTCAGCCTCAAAACATACCATAATCCCACTGGTTCCGATCAGTTGGGAGATAAGATTCTTTTATAGTATTTATATTTTTAAAATGGTTTGATTGGGTTATGTTAGGTTAGGTTGACGACCTCCGTGGTTGGGTGGTTACGATCCTTGGCTACGAATACGGAGATCGCGGTTTTAAATACCGGCGTGCGCAAGTAAGTTTAATTTTACCAATTTGTGTTATTCCACATTTTTTTTAAGTAAAAATAATAGTATATTTCGGGCAGGTTCCAGAATGATAGATACTTTCAGTATCATCTTAGTGAAAGACCTCCATTCAGAATCGAAACGTTGTTTAACCGTGTTTGGTGACCAGATCTGAATAGCCATGTTTTTCCCCACCTTCCTCTTCGCCATCTCCTTCCCCTTCCCCCCTACCTTCAGCCTCACGACATTCGCCAATTGGGGATGTCATTGACTCACCAGCTACAGACGACTGGATTCAGTTGGGACTCTTCTGCGGTGTTCATGTACAAAATAAAAATAAAATATAGGTTAGGTTGATAGTTTTTGTGACAGTATTTATTTATTTATTTATTTATATATATAATTTGTACATTTATTTATAACAATTACAGGTAATAAAGCCTAAGACGTTATAATTGTACCATTTATGCAGTGTATATGCAATGCCAAAAATCTTGCAAATGCGCTATAGGACACAAAAAATAAATCTAATTTTTTATCTACCGCATTCAAAAAGCACGTAGCTCTCCCCACAGGTGAGTTCATTAATAAATTAGTGCGGCTTGCTCTACTATATAGAAGATTGTGATGACGTCCTCGAGAGTGAGACTCTGGTACAAAAAAATTTAATTGGGCCAGTATCTCATTATTAGAAAAGTGACCGTTTATTAGTTGGAAAAAATATTTAAGCAAAGCAATACCTCTACGTGTCTCTAGGGAGTGGTAATTGGTCATGCCTAATATATAAATCGATGGGTAAAGCCAAGGGTAACATCCATAGAGCCGCGAGAATAAAAACCTTAAAAATTTTTTATGGACTCTTTCAATGCGTAAAGTGTATGTTAATTCATGTGGAGCCCAGATGATCGAGTTTGATTCAAGTACACTTAGGACTAGTGTGTTATATAATAACGTCAGTGTTTTTGTGTTACGAAACGGATATGAGTTTCTAATTACGAAGCTGAGAAGCCTGTATCCTCTGCTTATTAAATCATCGATGTGTTGGTGAAAAGTTAGTTTGCTGTCATAAATAACTCCCAGATCTTTGATTTGGTTTAGGTGTTGGAGAATAATTTCGTTGATTGTATATTCAAATACATGCGGTTTCTTTGATCTTGTATACGAGACGATATTGCACTTGGGTGTACTGAAGTTCAAGCCATTTATTTTGGCCCAGTTTGAGACGCAGTCAATGTCACGTTGAAGGAGAATACAGTCAAGATGGTTTTTTATTGAGCGATATAGTTTCAAGTCATCTGCAAATAGTAAATACAGCGAATGTGTGATGACTGAACCAATATCGTTGATAAAAATCAGAAACAGAATTGGTCCAAGGATAGACCCCTGAGGAACTCCAGAAAAAACTATGAATTCCGATGAATTGGAACCCTTATAATAAACAAACTGTCTACGATTTCGAAAATATGAAGCAAAAAAACAGAGAAGTCTTTTGGAAAAACCAAATGAAGCTAGCTTATTTAGAAGAATGTCGATGTCAACCTTGTCGAATGCTTTTTCCAGGTCGAAATAAGCAACATCCACCTGTCCCCGATTGTCGAGAGTTTGTGATAAGAAATCTGAGATGCATAAGAGGTTTGATGTTACTGACATCTGGGGTCTAAAACCATATTGACGGTCATCAAGAATTGGATTAACGTGATTAAGTATATATTTATGTAGAATTTTCTCGAATATTTTCATGATGGAACATAGAACGGCAACTGGTCGATAATTCCGGATATCGCGTTTGTCACCCTTCTTGTAGATAGGGGTTATTTTAGTTAATCTCCAGATGTCTGGGAGAATCCCGTTTTTTAGGCATACATTGAAGAGATGACATAATGGTGGTATTAAAAGGTCGGAACAACCCTTTAGTATAAATGTTGGAATATTGTCAGGACCGATGGAGTGAGGTTTCTTTAAATTTGAGAGTGCCTCCTTAACATCTTTTTCTGAAATACTGACCAGGTCGAATGAGGGCCCAATCTGTACAGTGTGAAGGGTAGAGTCAATATTGAGAGTTGGTTGGACATTTTTATAAACAGATGAAAAAAAGGTCGCAAAACTATTAGCGATTTTATCATCAGTAGTCAATTCTTCTCCGTCAAGAATCATAGACTTAAATGAGTTGTTGGATTTTTTTAGATCCTTAATGTACTTCCAAAACTGTTTGGGATCGATAGACAATTTTTCTTCCATTGAATTTAAATGATTTTTAAAAGCTTTACTGATTTCACGTTTTACGATGGAGCGATAGGCTGAAAAATTAGCATAGTCCAAGTTGTGACGAGTTTTTTTCCATTGCTTATGAAAAATATGTTTAATTTTAATATTTGAAATAATACTATTGGTGTACCATTTAGGATATACTCTGTGTGCCGTAGTGCGAGGTGTGGAAATGGGTATACAATATGGGTATGGCATCATGGTTAGGGGTTTACGAAAATGGAGGGGAGAAGAAGATGGAGTAAAATGAAATTAAGAAGTACTTGGCTACTCAGATCTGATTAAACATAGCTAATGCCATTAAATTATCATCGTTATGAATTTGATATTTTCTTACCAGAAGGCTGAAAGCACCTTTCACCCATTTGCTAGGGGGAAAACACAAAATCACCGGGACTGATTGATTCTCAACGAATTTTAAGCGTATTAAGCATTACAAGAATTGTAAAAAAATTTATTCTGGTAATATTGTAGAGATCTAAGAACTGTAAAAAGGTTATTTCCTTGACGGAGGGTACTTGCCTACTCACGATCCTCGCGTGCCGTTCGCAACACTGACCTTACAAACGTGCAACAAAATGCCGCGAAAATCAATAATATATGCAATGACACGACCACGCATCTTATGTGTTCAATAAATACAACGAAATGGGTTAATGAACCGCAGCGAAGGTGAAATCACGAATAAGGAAAAGACCCGAACGCTTTGACAAAACGCCCACGATGTTCGAATATGGAACATATTTTTTTTTTGAAAAACACACAGATTTTAATCCAAATTTATGCAATATTATTTATTATAAGTATTATTTTGTTGACCCTGATTTCAAATTCGTTTCCCAATTAGAATTTTTTTTACAATCTTCTGAATATCATTATGATAATATTGAATATAATACTCTTACATGCGTGGAAAATAACATATCGAGTACATTTTATAAGTATCGCAGCTGGAGTTGACACAGAACTGGCACAGTTGGATTGTTTGCATTATTTGACTTCCAGTAAAATTATTTTAGAATTTTTTTTTTGTATAGTTATGTAGGTAAGTACTTACTTAATAAAAGTTCATTGTAATAAATTTCGATTATTGATATTTGAATAACGAACACACTTGTTATTTCACTAAAAATAATGAATAGGCGTAAGCTTACTTATCAATACTTATTTTATTTTATTTGGTTTTACGCCCAGCTGAGATTTTACATAGATTATAAGAACGGAATATACCTAGTGAGCTATCGAATATTATACATATTTTTTTTAAAAGCATGAAATAACGTTAAACTATGTATGAAACAATATTAGTAAAACATGTAACGTAAACAATAAGTAAAATAGAAACTAGAACTATACTACATATTAGTTTGTCTTATACAAGACAAATCACTAAAACTACATTACCATCGCTACTATAATTTGTAGGATTCAATATATAGTATAGATTACGCTTAGTTGTATAAATGTAGTCAGTAAATACATCATAGTACCCCAAACTTGCTGCCCAGATCATGCATCTTATTAGTGAGTGTGTCTGATAGTTGGTTGTGTATGTACTACAGAAGAATGTTACATTTTGTCTTGTGTTCATAGTCGGTAAATGAAATTTAATAGTGGCGACGATGGCAGGGCTGTCAATTGAGTTGTTAATGACTCTGCGTAATACAATATCATATATTTTCTACGAACCTTGGACGTAAGCAAGACAAAATGTTTCTTAATGACTTTTGTCAAATATATCAGTATTGTACATATGCACCCATACATACCTATAATAATGTGCAATTTGATTTATTGACAATTGTACGTGCGTGTAAAAAATCAATCGAATAATGTAGGCAGAATATTATTTTTTGTCTTGTCACTGAGAGGTCCCATATTATCTATAGGTGATCGATAGTTGTTGTCTCTTTCTTTTACATGAGAATGGAGAGAGAGGTTAAAGCGCAGCTACCAACGACATGCTTCAAGTGAATGTTTCAAATCAAATGCATCATAGTTTAGTGTGAAATCTTTTGTGTTTTCCCAATTTTTGATCACAATCCGAAACTCGGCCAAGGAGTTTTGCGAGCGAATGTTGTGGCCTTTCAAAATCTATCAAAAACCACAAGAAAGTACTAAGTACTTATTTTTTTATCAAATATTCACACACTAATGTTTTTTTACTTCTAAGAACACCGACGTATAAACAAAACCCAAGAAAACGAGGTCATTTATATTTAAATAAATTCCCCTAATTTCATTTAATTTATTTTGTTACCTACCTACGTACCTATACACATTATTATTTTCTCGTAGAGACAGAGTATTATGTTCTACATAATCAGTACTAATTTCGAAAATGAGACTTTAATTCAAAATAAATCCTGGGTCATCACTCACGAACAGACCCACAATCGAAAACGGCATTTTGGATAATGTGTTTATTTACTTAGGTTTTTTTTTTAAATCTTTCCAAATTACATGACGCCAGCTCACCGTTCAAAACTTTTTGTGAAGATAAAAAACCGGAATCTGCTTTACATCCCAATTTTATTACTAGAGTTCGCATGAGAATTGATATGAAACATTAAGATCAGCCGACAGTGCGTCTTGTCTTATTTTTTACAAGTATTTTAAATTTCCGTGGCTTATGGTGGAATTTACATTGCGAATTGAGAATTCAGCATTGACCCAGAAATAGAAAAAGAGACAGAAAACACTGTGCAGTTTTCATGACACCAAAGATATTTTATTAAATTTGCTCAAAATAACAATAAATCGTTAATCATAGACTATAATTTTCCTTTTGACAAATTTAACAAAATGGATCCCAAAATTGCTAGCGCATATAAATAATTTAAGAATAATATGAAATTAAACGTATTACTAAACCGCAAGTATTTTTTACAAGTAAATAATATTCTTACATATTTGGTTTTACCAACTTTTTGTTCTGCACAGTTAGCCTAGAAAATCTAATTACCGGTATTCTAAGAACAACGGTCTTAGGTAACTATTGCATACATCGTGATGTCTCGGTTCATTGACATTGCGAAGGAGAAAAATCGTATTGAGTTAGGTCATGGACACCCAAAAAAATTAAGTATTATTATTAATGGACATTTTTTTGTCATGTAGAATTAATTTACCTTGGGATAATAATAATAATAATAATAATAATTGGATAATTTGTATAGCGCCGTTTTTGTGAAAAATCACCTCAAGGGCGCTGTACAATTTATTTCCTAGGATCTACATTTGTTATTTAGACCAACTGTGCCAGCACGAGGTTCGTCATCCGTTCAGGCATGTGTCTGCCGCCAATATAGCGCTGACATGTGTCTGCTGCCAATAAAGAGCGCCGACACAACATCCTCACATAGATAACAGACCTTGGCAGCACCGCTGTGCAAAATCACCTCATCCTAGTTTACCTTAGTCTCTCCAGTCACCTCCCAGCCTTTCATGCCACCTAGTGCATCCTCTCGACCCTTTCAGACTCCTTCCTGGCTCCAATACATTCTTTCTATTGTCGTGATCCGACGATTTCACACCTCTGTCTCAGACCCTTAGGGCTCGCTTATCGCAGGCTATCATAAGCAAAATATTGAACCAAAGTCAAAGTGAAGTTTATGTGTGTCATCTGTAACAAAATACATAAGTCCATATTATAATTTAAAATGATTTTTAAAACTATTGGAGATTAGTCATTTTTAAATACATGAACCTATTTGAATTTCGGTTTTCTTTTCGTGAATTAACCACTTCCAATCGAGCTGAAACTCAGCAGATAGACTCGTTGTCGAAGACTATGCTTTCTATCAACTTTTTGTGGCAATCACGCATACACACGACAAACCTAGTCGCGCAAAAAACTTGTTTTTTTCAAAAATATACACACCTTTAAGACTTTCTACCTCGGTACCTATTAGAGATAGAAGAAAATTGCCTCCACAAAAGTTGTAGGCAATTTTATGTTCTATTGTACTTGTTTAGCTACTTTAGCCGAAATTTGCTTTGAAAATGAGATATTTGGGAAAAACTAGATTTTGGCGCGATTTCGGACAGTTTTTTTCAAAATGGCGGCGCGAGCACAGGTGCGCCAAGGTCGGAAACTCAGATTTTACATCAGGGGATCAGTTTATAAAACATATTAAAAAATTGGGACTACCGGAATAATTACAATCGCGACCCCCTTTTTGGCCCTAATTACACTGGCCTATACATTAATGGTTGTTTATCAGTTATGTAAAATTTAAATCAAGTTTATTAGTAAGGCCCTTTTTACCGATATGTAGCGTTAGTTAGTGGATTTCTATTATCTATGGTGCCACCACATTTTTTTTTAATTTTCTCAAATATTGGTTTGACTAACCAAGACGATGCTCTAAGGCACATATTCAAATATTTCACGAGACATTTACTTTGCGGCTAGGGATTACGTTCATATTAGCTTTATTTACTTAATAATTTGATATAATTAATGCTCATTTGAGACGCAACGTGACAAACGCCATGCGTGTCCAACGTTTCTACGTTAGTAAACATTATTGCAACATAGAAGAGATGCTTCTTTAAATAAACAAACAATTATAATACTGCAGAAAAGTTTCATTCGTGTTTATTCTTGATAACAGAATTATCACCCATTAATGTAATTATAATGCCGGCAGGATTATGGAATCCCCGGTGCTTTTGGTGATTAAACGTTAATTGTACTATTGATCCATTCTGAGAACAATATCGAACTTCTCACATTACAAAAAAGGTAAATCATGAGCCTAAATCAGAATTTCATACATTTCCAACCCTATTCAACAATATCCGAAGGCGATCCAATATGTAAATTTCGAGTGATATCAAACTCCTAACTCTTGTGGCGACAAGGTTGAAGTTGCCACTTGAATTATTTCGATTTATGTAAAATATACATGAAAAAAAAGTGTTCTGTGGTATATATAAGCTCAGACACAAATAATATTAAAATGCTTTCCGATCGTACTCTAGACCCTCCACACAGCATCCCCAGAGATGAGATAGGCCTTGAAGAAAAATATCGGCCTCCCGTGACCTTAGTTTATAGAAAACCTACTGGTGTAGATTGCTGCTGCTGAATTGAAAGAGTTCCTAACAAATTATTAGTCAAAAGCGAATGTTTTATGAGGACGGCAGAGCACGTGTTCATAAAAATACTGAGATTGTCGCATTCCGTCATGATATCTACTAGGAAAATAACACGTGTTCTTGATATATTCTGAATGACTAATATTTTATCGGGAAGTTGGCATGTTGTCACTTTTTTAACAGGAACATTTATCTCCGTGAGACTTAATGAAAAAAACATAATCTAAATAAATTTATTTGTTATATTAACACTAGTTCCATGGATTACCTCACTAGCTCAAGGCAGTTGGGACTTTGTGCGGTATTCACATAAAAATTAAAAATAAGATAATATTAGTTATTATTTTATCATGGGCTGGTTGTTTCCCAGAAGTTGGTAAATAACATAACTTGAATAGGACTTTCACAGAACTTGAATATTAACTTTGAAATTTGATGAATTGTTCAAATTCTGTGAAACAACCCGTCCTTAGTATTGAACGGAACGCCATCTAACTAAATATGACTTCACACCTTCACATCGGTTATCGAGGATATTGATACATTTGTACATGTTGTGCTGTCTATCAAATGAAATGAACCTGTATCAATTCTAATCGATGTGCAATTGAGTGTTGCAACCCTTTGTAGTTTCACTTTTCCGATCGCTTTTCGCAATCTTCCTACAACCAGTCCAACCGGCGGTGATTGTATTCATACCTCATTGATGATTACAACAATCAATGAACAGAGTCGGAACCCATTCCACAAAGTGCCCTCATAATATTTCTACTTTTTTTATCTTATAAATTTCGGTAACGAGTAACACCAAAATGATACACAAAGGTGATACACCAAGTCTCTCTCACTCTCAATTATAATAAATTAATGTGATACCCGCACCGGATCTTTTTTTTACGTTCGCACTGGAAAATAATTTCCTTCAGGATCTAGATCATTTTTTGGGATGCTATGTGGGAGTCTTTTAAAGTAAAAAAAGGAGTGGAAGTTCTGGGAAGGAAAGGGTATGAAGGTGGGTAGAAATCTAGAGGTCATTGTTAGCAGGGTATAGATTCTCCAATCCAGGTCGATCGCAATCGCCATCGAAAGTACATACATTGCTCGACATTCTTATTCTTGTGTCTCGTTGAAAGTACATACTTGCATACGCCAAACGTCAAAAAGATATCGTGAACTTCGTCGAGAATCGAGGCACAGGGTATCTATTCCTCAGTCTCGATCGCTCGCAATTTCCGCCGAAAGTACATACACTGGTAGAGTTTGTTATTCTTGAGTCTCACCGAAAGTACATACTACACGCCATACGTCAAAATTCATTCGACTTAAACAACGAGTGGGTCGAAGCAGTAGAGATCGGCAAAACTATCCAAATCTCATTGCATCCTGGTGAATTGCCTTATACAAAAAAAATGTCGTATCCCGCGCGCTTTTTGAAGTTGGTATCGGATTCGTTTAGTTCTGCAAAGTTGTTTTAACCATTTTCTGGCATTTCGATATGTATCCACCACCGCCATTCATTTCAGAAAAAGTGCGGTAGCAAATAAAAACGTTGACAGAACGACGCGGCAACGGTTTTTTTTGACATTTCAAATTAACTCCATAGAAACCTCAAACACATCAGAAACATAGACAATATTCACAGGGTTGCCAACACAGTCATCTCTTCAACCGTGCGACACTCAAGAATGTATAAATATAGAACTTATGACAAAAGTCGTAGAGATTTTCGTTCGTAGATGGCGCATAGCGAGTAATTCGTGGTAGAGACTCTGGAATAGATACCCAATGAATGAATTTATCCCTCTGCGGTGAATGGCGGTGTTAAAGTTAATACTACTAATTAGAAAAAATATTATGAGGCCGAACAAAGCAGGGAGGGGTGGGAGATGGGTAAGTGATAGGTTGGGAACTACCTGGCTATCCGAATCTGGTCAGTAAACGAAGCCTAAGCCATTCCAAACAACGTTTTGATGCAAAATAGTGCGATTGTGTACAAATTACCCCTACCTTCCAGATGACAATTTGTTTGGGTTTGTCTTTTAAATCTAAAAAAAATTTTAGAGAGAAAACGAATAATATTACAAGATTTTTAATAAATTAACAGTATTTTATCATAAGTTTTCTCCGTGCAAATGAATGTTTCCTTTCCTTTTTTCATACGAATTTTTTGGAAGGCGATACAGCTGTCACGAGTAATTATAATTACCTTGAATAAATATATTTTTTTAATTCAATAATTGACTGAGCGTAAATCGATTTGCATTTCGTCTGTCTGTAAATTTGTTTGTTCCTTAGTTTCCTTTCCGATTCTAGACGTTAGCCTTTTTAATTGGTCATAAAAGATAATGTTTTCCTAATGTGAAATCATCGTGTTTATTTGGACTGTCTTATTAGCTTTTTTTCCTTTATTATGTTACTTGCCTGTCTGAATAAAGATTCGAAACGTTTCTACAAATTGTATAAATTGAAGAAATGTTAAAAAATAAATGGTTTATAATTATGTGGGTAGGTTTGAAAATGCCTACTTTAAATATGATAGAGGAAATTTCAATATTAAAATAATTAAAACATCTGTTTTTGGACGCGAGATCCACCGTTTACAAAACTACTGGTTAAATATTTAAAATAAAAATTAAAAATAACTTTAAATTAAAATGGAGTTCTCCAAATCAAATTGAAAATATAATCTTTTTTCAATTAATGTATATTTATTTTTAAATAAAATCCTCTTAAAAACTAATAATATAACACGTCCTCGTCGCTTGCCGGTGACCGCAGAGAAAATAATTGATTTGGCATGAAAGTCAATGCAATCGTATGACCTTCAAGGGGGTCTTCGAATCAAGGATGCAATAATTACAGATCGGTCCATAATTCTAATTACATACCTAGGTACTACACATCGGTAGATAATTTGTCAAAAATTAGAAATCCTGAAAACGTTGAAATAAAATGTGGGCACTGAAAACTCTGTTGCAAGTTCAAATCTCATGTCCGGTGGTAAAGATCACAACTTCGGGAGGTGATTCTACACTATGGTAGAATAAAGATAAATAAATATTTTCAAAGTCGCATTTTCACCTATACAAAAATATTTTTCTGTAGAAGATTTTTTTTCTATACAAACAATTCAACTGTTTATCTGACTTTTCTTGACTTCTTAAAACGTTGAAATTTCGAAATAGTTAGCTGTCAATTATTATAAAATTTTCTGCATTTTTATTTTTTATAACGATATATAAGTAATCTTCACAAAAATATTTATATATGTGGCTTTCCTGTAAATAAATACTGTACGGGCTTTGAAAATCAGAAATATTTCTCACTTAAGAATATAAAAAAATAAAATGAATATATTTGCACGTGACGAAACAAGAGCTTAAAAAATATTAACATATTTCCTTGCCAGGTGAATAAAAAATATTTTAGCACGCCATTTTGTTTCAAAAAACATAGGCCGATGTAGAATTCGTTGGCACACTACGCGTACAAACGTCAGAAATCCACGGTGGATTTCTGGCACACTAAGGGTTAAACATTAAAAAAGATAATTATTACCACAGAATCTAAACATTTGCATTGTCGGTTGTTACAGACGAGCCTCCATGATGTCCCCCCGCCAGCTAATGAGGAACTCCAACATGACTCAGAAGTGGCAGAGAAGAGAGATCTCCAATTTCGAGTATCTCATGTTCCTCAACACGATAGCTGGTAAGTCCATACTAACATACTAAAACTGATAACGCTGATTACTCCTTTGCTTTTCTCTTCTCCTGGTACCTGTTTTTTTTTTTGTATAAATATAGAGCTATATATTCTCAGTGGGTAATTTTGTGGATTCTGTTCGGGGTGTCTTTTTTATTTATATTTTTACTACATACAGGAATCCTACTTAAAATAATAGAATTATGTATATATCACATTGGGGATGCTTTGCGAAGGCGCGTTCTATCATTTCTATGGTCAATTTATAGAATGAAGAAGAACATTCAACATTGTTTTTCTATTTTGGAGAAAAATAAGTATTACTAATTTATTAAGGATCTCTTAAAATTATTCGTAATACGGTAAAAACGGGATTGCGGGCCCTAAGCGAATGAATGGAAAGGTTTCCTGATAGATAAAGTTTTAGTAAAATACGAATGTATTATCACGATGTCGGAACACGTGTTCATGAAAATCCTAATATTCTCGCATTTAATAATATATTAGGAATATACTAAAAGTTTATCAGGTAACGGCCTGCAATCCCGTTTTAAACCATATTACCAATTAATTTGAAGAGATTCTTAATAAATTCGCAATATTAATTTTTCTCCGTTTAGAATCTGTTATCATGGATCTATTTCATATTATATTCTATGAAACAGGTCAGGCTCGGGGTGAATAGAGAATAGAGAGGGTGGTGGAAGGGGACGAAAAATAAAATCCAGAAATCGCTCCAAAGCCAAACTGTTGAGAGCTATTCGTAAAATCGACCCATTCTCACCTGGAAACACGCTTTTACACCCATTTATTATTTTTTTAAATGAAACATAAAAATTTCCTACCTTGCATATTTCGCATCATTAATAAAATTGATATTTTTCAGCAACTTCCAATATTTTCTTCGATAACATGTTGGCCCCGAATAACGAATTCCAATTTTTAATAATCAATGATAAAATCAGTAATCAATAATTATTACATATTTCATTCACTGAAACCGCGATAAAAAAAATTACACCAACATGAAAACTGTAAAACGATTTCGGTCATTATGACGTCATAGAAACTCAATATAAAAATAATAATAATAATACGTATGAGTCTATTACCGAGCGCTTAGGTAGGTACTAAGTTAATATTATGGTATCTATCTAATTGTTTTTTTTTATTGTTTATGGCAACAAGTTGTTGCCCGCGGCGTATTTGGAGGTAAGACTGATGAATCGGCGGGCTCTCCATTGCGGCTGGCGGTTTAGAAAGTGTACGGTGGCAGGTGTCAGTACCTACCGTCTAGGCCAGAGGTAATGTCACAGGGAGACGGTAATTAGTGCAAAGCGATTGCGCAACGGTCCGCCGCTGCTCTATGACCCCCTGGTAGAAAATTTCACCGAAATATCGACAAAATAATCTTAAAAATAAGTACTGCCCACTTTTATAGACCTGTCTAAGGACGGGTTGTTTCGGAATATTTGAACAATTCATCTAATTTCAACGTTCATTTCTGGGATCTGTGAAAGTCCAATTCAAGTTCTGTTATTATATCATTATAGGCTAGTTGCTTGACAAAACTGAAATAAAAACAGAAATTGAAAAAATCCTTCACAGAACTTGAAAATGAACGTTGAAATTTGAAGAATTGTTCAAATACTCCGAAACAACCCGTCCTAAGAGAATGTCGTATTTTTTTTAACAATTATTTAAGATAATTTAAAATTCCGTAACTCTCGATGGAAATAACTTTGAAATCTAAAAAGGGTTTTCTGACTTTTTTTATTAAAATTATTGTACGACAAATTAATCATCCATTTACAGAACAAGATTTAAATTTTGTACTGTTTTAAAAATTTCACGCAATACCACAATTCTTTCAGTTTTGCTACGCTGTGCTAGAACATTGTTAAGCCGCGTGGTACTTTGAACAAGTCGTAGTTACGACTACGACTGGAGTTTTCAGGCATGTGTATTGTGTAGTGTAACCAGCATTCCAAGAGGAATAGGCTATCGATAGAGTCATGCACTATATTAAAACTAAGTATTGCAAGATTTGTATAACGCCTGGTTTCTAAGTCCACATAGTGCACGAATTTGGGATAAGTTCCATGCGTCTACATATAGATAAATATACCTCTTTTTGTATTTGGTTTGGTGCGGAGTCCATACACCGTTAAAAAAATGAATTATAAATAGTATTTTATGACAAATAATGACAGACTGACAAATCTCTAATACTCTAATTTGGCAGTTTTAAAAAATGAAACAAACAATTTGGCAAACAGTTGTCACTAAACGGATATTCCACAGATCCACGGCTCATGATTAGATTGGATTCACGAGTTAAACATAGGGGCGTTGATCTTTTAATTACAAACAAAGAAAGTTGCACAAAATTCATAATGTCACAACTCAACGTTCGAGTGTTTTTACTGTTTCAGAAATTTTCTGTTTTTGGTATTAAATACCTAGATACATAGATTTCAGTTTTTTTTCCTCACTTTCTAGATCTAGAGCGAATAAAAATTTTCGGTTTTCGTTTTCATATTTTAGCTACTAGTTCAGGCGAAAGCCATTTTTATACTTTGAAAGGTAATTTTTGTGTTTGATCACGACCGACTTTTATGTCACACACTTTTCGAAACACGCCCTCTGAGACCTGCATTGAAAAATAACGAAAAATTTCAATTAACACTACAAATTGTTTACAAGCATCAAATGTGTACTACCACTGCCAGAATTAATTCAATTACCAGTTTACTGAAGTCAAAAAATTGTTTTCTTGTAAAAGCAAAGATTGAAATTGAAAAAAAAATATATATATATAATTAAAATAAAATAAAATAACCCCCATAGTTTTATTAAATTATACAATGAATATTATTCGTTATTATTGAAGAAATTGCACTACCCAGCGAACCAAAAAATACTTGCAGTTTATGACATGCAACCACATGCATCTAGTAGCGAAACCGCTAACAGTATCTAATAATTAATTATCAGTGCTAGCTTTGCGCGGCAGTATTATAATGTCGTGAGTGAATTTAGTTTTGCAATTATGTTGGCTTCATCACCTGACAACTAACCCTCGACTGACTACAGGAAACTGTATCATTCCTGGATGTATTTTTTTAAAGAAACCCTATATCAAACATCAAACCCCCCACGGACAAAGAAATTTTAAGTACTAGGTACCTGTATAATACATCTTTGAAACAATCCACACAGAATACATTTTATATAATCAAACATAGTGTTTCGGTCTGGATAAAAACAAAAGGTAAAGATTTTTTTCATAACTTAATGGCACCAAATCAACATTAATATTCATCAATATATATATTATAAAAGTAAGTGTACAGTGTACGTGCAGCTAAAACCGGTACGATCAAGGGAGTTAAATTGTGTGGTAGCATGTAGAAGGTTCCTGTTTTTACCTTAAGAGCGTGCTTTTGAAGATATAAGGGTTGGAAGTTTCGCCCTCTTGAAATTTCTAGAACAGTCCAGAACATTCGAGAGTATTCGAGAGCATTCCACAACATTCCAGAACATCCAGAAACATTCTGGAATGTTGTGGAATGTGCAGGAATAGTCTGGAACGTTCGGAAACATCTCGGAACATCTCAGATCATAATGAACTAAAAACGGGATTACAGGCCGTTTCCTGATAAACTTTAAGTAAATTCGTAATCGTAACAGTACATTGGTATCTCTAAAGAGTATAAAACAAAGTCACTACCCGCGTCTGTCTGTTTGTGCGCTTAGTTATTCTTAACTATGCAACGGAGTTTGATAGGGTTTTCATTACCATTTTGAGAATTTCTTCCGGGAGGTTTATATAAATATATAATACATGGACATTATATTTACTGAAAGTAGAGAAAAGTCGAGCAACGCCGGGTACACGTCGGCTAGTTATAAATAAACTATATTTGATTTTGCAATTATGTTTGCTGTTTATTTATAACTAGCCGGGTACACGTCGGCTATAAAATACCCAATAGGGTGTCAATAAATAAATAAATAAATATTGCCATTTTAGTGTTAGTCACAAAAATGTTATGAAAGTTGCACTGAATGCATTTTTGCAACGTCTTCTTCTTAGATGTAATTTGTCTCACAGTAGATTACATTTCGTAACAAGCAACACGATTTAATTTAACATCGCCGCAATATAAGTATGTCGTTTCTCTTATCACTTTTTAATGGGCCGGAGATCGTCACAGATAAAAGACGTATGCAACGTAGTTTCACGTCAACTAATTTGTGTATGAGAAATACGTAGAAAATAAGGAAGTACCAACAAAAGAAACAATCCCCTTTGTTGACGGTTGTTACAGTAAAAGATGATTAAAAATTGCAGTAGGTGGGTACAGTCACGTCAAATTATGGCAGGAGAGCAACAGCCAGCACAGGCCTCAAGTCGAACTTAAGGCGAAGCTTAATGCTAAATCACCATTTTGATTCATCTTTATAACGAATTGGTGTACCTACATTATGAATACCAAAAAATATGCTTTATATAAATTGAAGGTTTTCCTATCGTTTCGCTTGAGTAGAATACAAATAAAAAAATAAATTACTCAATAAAAATTATAAATGTAAACTACAAAAAAATACAGTGTGTGGCAAGCCTACGCACGACGGAAGTGAAACTTTTATTATTCTTCTCTCTCTCTTTTCATTTCATTCTCTCTTTTTTTCTGTCTATTGACATATTTATAAGTAGCATATGATAAAAAAAAAATTAAAAGTTATAAAAATATGGGATTCGAACCCGGCTCCTGCATAACGAGTGTTGAACGCTCTGCCTCTAGACCGCGAGGAGAGATATTCCGCGCGACGCGGCGTTATCGGCCTTGATTAGTAATTTTAATGATTTAAAATAAAAAATAATTAATCAAAATACCGAGCGACTCTACCGGCTCGATTTGTAAGCTATATTTCGACCAAAATATCATATAGGTACCGTAAATTAAAGTAAAGGTAAATTAACAAATTTATGTAATTTTTTACTACATTATTACAAATCGTTGGGCGGTCCGTCCTCTCTGCCTACCCCTGCGGGGAAACGGCGTGATGGTTAGTTAGTTAGTTAGTTAGTTGATAAAAAAAAATAATTAATCAAAATACCGAGCGACTCTACCGGCTCGATTTGTAAGCTATATTTCGACCAAAATATCATATAGGTATCGTAAATTAAAGTAAAATTAAATTAACAAATTTATTTAATTTTTTAGTACATTATTACAAATCGTTGATAAATAAAAATAATTAATCAAAATACCGAGCGACTCTACCGGCTCGATTTGTAAGCTATATTTCGACCAAAATATCATATAAGTACCGTAAAGTAAATTAAATTTAAATTAACAAATTTATCTATTTTTTTACTACATTATTACAAATCGTTGATAAAAAAATTAAAAGTTATAAAAATATGGGATTCGCACCTGGGTCCTGCATAACGAGTGTCGAACGCTCTGCCCCTAGACCGCGGTTATTACGTATTCGACCAAAATATCATATAGTCAAAATATCTAAAAGTCGCAGCACCAGAGCAATTTATCACTTTTAAAAAAATTATTATTAAAAATATCACAAAAAGAAAAAAAAAATAGTTAAAGCGGGGATCGAACCTCGGTTCACGACGACAATCGGGCTCTCTGCCTTTAGACCGCGAAGCTGAGTTTGGAGAGTGACCTAAAGTAGGTATATAATATTGGCTAGGCTCCTATAGCGAAATGATCACGATTTTTCATGAGGGTCATGAGTTGGTTTTACTCCTGTCTTCGTTAATTGCATAACGCGCGTAAAGAAGTTTCACTTCAAAAAAAATACATTAGAAATGTATGAACGCGTAAAAGAAACAAATTAAAAAAATACAGTATTGTAGCTAAGATTATCTGTGACAGTTTTAATTGATTAATTTTTTTGCTTTCTTATAAAATTATTTACAAAATAAATAAAAACCAGTTTTTTGCTTGAAATCGAACGTTTCTAGACTCCGTTTGTCAAGCGATTTTAATGCCCATTACCTACAATATAAGGTATACCAAGAATATACACATTTTTGGCTTGTAGCTCCCTCTTAAGGCGACATAAGACTAATAACGGTGGTTTGCTCGAAACTTTTCAATTATTTCTGATGAACTATTACTAAATTCTCAAATGTTTCTAGAGGGATCCCTACGCATATAAATTATTTATATCTATTAGAACCTTACCATTAAAATATTTTATGTAAAACTTTTTGTAAGTTTTATAAAACGTTTTGAAACAATAAAATTTGCGGTAGGCATCAGATTTTATTTTTCTCTGCGATGAATTAGTAATTTCCCGTGGGATCCCTTTAGAAACATTTGATATCTTATTAATACGTTCATCAGAAATAATTCAAATAAACCTCACGGAAAGATCGATTTTCTAGACCAGTTAGAGCAAAGTAGATCGTAGGTCCGTACATTACCCAGAGCCGCGCGCCGAATATTGTTTTACACGACTTCATCACTTATGTCGTTAAGATTCCCACTTTATTTTAGAGATTTGATAGGGCAAATTCAACGACAGATCTGTCCAATACACCAGGGCCGCGCGTCGCATATTTTTGTGACTCAAATTGACATTGCTCAAATTCTGGTTTTATTTTAGAGTATTGTCTCATCATATATATTTGTATTGCCTAAGCTTCGAATTGATAAGCTTCCGGATTCCACAACGTAATTCTAGAAGTCAGGATTTATTTCAGTTCAGAAACTCTGAGACTGACTACCATATGTATTCCTCTTTGCCCAGAATACTAATGGAGGGAAACAATTATACCAAGTCAGTGGACATCTTCAATTTATCTTTAAACAAATATAAAATGTTTTTAATGAAGCAATTCAGTTATGTACAATAAATAATGTATATTTCTTAATATTCATATGTAAAAGCCCCGAAAAAGGGCGTTAATTAATAAATATGTAAGTTTACAAATGTGGAATTTTTAAAAACGTAAAAACAACAAACATTATTACATTTTCTTTTGATTAATACGGCTCCTACAATCCTGTTTGAATCTATCAATTGTTTTTTTCTTCTCACCAAACAGTTTCCCCGTATCGTTAATTTATTGTAACATTGCGAAGACCATATAGATTCAATCTTACTTTATTAACTTACTTTATTAATCGCCAATGACGACATGGTTATTGGTTAACTCATTCTGTTTGATGGACTTTGTAATGAATGATTAAATGCAGTACCTACCCAACTATCACATCTCTCTGAGAATTATCTTGTGGCGGCAATAAGTTTAAATGGGATATTATTTTTGTTGTGGTTTGTTGTAACTCACGATTTTATTGTTAATTTACTCAACTTAAACTGAAACCAATGCGGAAAAGATAATATTGTAAAATAATCGAGAAACTGCCTGAATTATCGTTAAAAGAGATACCTAATCTAACTAACAACCTGTAAATATCAAAGAATATATAACTATTGAACAGTGGTGTGCATTGCTCTATGACGTAAGGTATTGCTGATTTATTAAAATCCTGATATTTTTTATACTTTCACAATTATATATCGGAACACGTGTTCATGCAGCTGCGTTTGTCCTTATAACATACAGTGACAAAATGCGAAAATATTAGAATTTTTATGGACACGTTTTTCGACACCGCTACAAAATATTCTTGTTTAACTGAAAGTTTATTAGGAAATTTATCAATTCATTCATTAAAGGCCTGCAATCCCATTTTTAACAAGAATACGAATAATTTGAAGAGATTATTTTTAATAAATTAAAAATATTTTGTCATTAAGTTTTCTAGGTAACCATTTTGTTATCATCTTGCATTGATTATTGTGGCCAACTGAATGAATGAGCATAGGTACAAGTTCCTTACCAAATTCAAGGAAATCAGTAACTACCAATCAGAAATTAGCTATCTTTTCATTTATTTATTTAATCCGTTTTTATTATGGTAGGCACAGCTTTTCAGCCTCAATGGAATGCATACCACTGCATTGAATACGTAATTACTTTTAATGTATCAGATTTTTATGATAATTTTGTAAGCCGATTTTGACACACCTGGCAATACCAACTTAAGGCGATGCACTACGTCGTGTAGTATTTTAAATTGAGCCGATATCAATAACAACCCTTACTTAGATGGCAATAAGGTTTAAATTCCCGCTTAACACCATCCGCCTGTTTTGATTTATACAAGAAAAAAACATGGCCAAAAAGTGCCTTTTATTTTATTTTGTGGATGTTCAGGCATAAATATTTTTTTTTCGATCATTTTATAAATAACTTAATTTGCCACATTACACAATAAAATCATAACCGAAAATGGGTTCGTAAGTAGGAGATTTTGAACTTTAAAGCAGTGTTCATAGGCCTTATACATTATTTTTTTCTGGGCTTATAAAAAGACTTATCAAAAAATACTCGATTATTTCAAAGGCCAAGATTTATTCTACTTGCAGTATTTAATTAAAGCATCTGAAATATTTCTAGGCGACCAAATTTTCAAACCAAAAACACATGATTTTGCATTACTACTATGACATCGCCTTAAGAGGTGTAGTACCTATCCTAAAAACAAATCGGTGGGCGCCATTGAGCGGCGTTCCCGAAAAAAATGGCCGGAGACTTAAAATTGAAAATATATTTATTTGTGTATTACTATGTTCCTATTCTTTCGTACATGCTCTAATAAATTGCGGATAAATACAATAACACTTTATTAGCAGGCAGGTGAAGTCAAAGTGTTAAAACATACAGATCCTATGGAAACCATACGGGGACTAGGGGCCCAATGAAAAATCTTTGCTTTATACGATAATTATTTTTTTCATACCTATACAGATGGTTGTAATTAGAAAAGAAATAATATTTTGAGTCTGTACTAAATGGCCAAAAATGGCAACACCATGAACATAGCCATAGATCACGTGAAGATATTAAAATATTTTCATATTCTTGGGTTTTCCAATAAGAGGCGTTATTTTGAATAGCCCGCTATTTCGGTAGATGTTACTTTTGAAGCTGTCATTTTTAATTTATATCCATAATAAATTAAAAGAAGTGATAAGAAAGTGATAAGTGATAAGAAGTGATTGTGTAGTTTGTGGCAAGTGTGTGTTTATGTATATAAAAAAATAAAAATTTAATTTATATACATAATAAAATAACACCTCTTATTGGAAAACCCTATATCTTTGCATAAAACCAACTGTCATTTGCCTTTGCCATTGCTCAATATTCTCGCAAATTCCCAATTCCGAACTGAAGTGCTACGTATACATACGCGAGCCGAACTGCTGAACTGGAGGGAACGAAGCAACCGCAAATGTCACCGAAAAACTCCGCTTGCAGTTGATTCGTTTCGGTTCGCAAATGTATGCGTACCATTATACAATTTCACAATCAGTAATAGGCACATGTTATGTGTAGTATTTATTTATCGTTATTTTAAATGTAAAACAAAATATTTGTTTGTACTATATTTAAGTAGGTACCTACGTGAAACAATGACAGATGTCAAATAATGTCATCTTAAATGTACAAAAAGAAAACACGCCCTTTTTTCATTCCCATAAAACCCATGTAAACTGGACCAAATAAAACACCTTTAAAACGCCCATAAAAGCATTGAGGTATATATCTCAATATCGTAATCACGTTTACTCTTTTGAGCATTATGATTGACGAAACGTAGAATATTCACTTTCACCATTTTGTCTGTCTATGCTCACTGCTATAGTACATTACATCAGGGTTGGTATCAGAACTCCATTGGGGCTGTTTAATTTATTGTGCTACTAAATAAATACCTCGATTTATCCTTTTTTAATATATTATTATTATTTACAGCCAAGTTACGCGGAAGCTAGTATTTTGTATAATTTAATCATTATGATTGATTATATTATGCATTTCAGTCCAATACAAGAAGTTACCATAGTTGCATCATACCATTAATTCTTGTCAATTTATTGTTGGTATTATCCAACGATTTACCGCAAATTCATTTTAACCTGTCATCTGATCGGCACCTTTTTCCGTTTCTCTGATTTTTCCGCCGCAAGTGATTATTCTATTATTTGTATTCAATTTTATTCAGTCAATACAATAATCATTCTGGTTATCAGGGCCGCCGCATACAATAATAATATTATAAAAAGCGTACGGCGCACCCAGGCTGCCGAAATAAGGGGCGGTCGCGGATTGCCTATTTATTATTCTTGATAACCCTTTTATTCCCGTAACTAGTAAAACTTTTAATACACATATCAGGAGTTAATCTTATCTGTGTATATGCAAACCATTTTAAAGAGCTGTTTGAATATATTTATGCACACCGATTATGGTTCAAATTGATTCTAAATAATTTGGAACACCCGCCCGCAGTCCCCTCTACCCCGCAGTAGTCGGACTATAAATTATACCACTACTACACAAGCAAGAAACGCTTTAAATGATTCTTCTGTAACTCTTTGATAGTCTGGACTGTGTTACCATACGAGATGTTAGAATTTAGATACTATATCTTGTGCTAGCGTGAATAATAATAATTCTTGGCTAATTTTTACATCGATATATTTTTTAACATCTCCCAGGGGGACTTGAATACTTCTGTACTGTAGAACTGCTGGTTACTGGTTATTTCATATTAAGATTTCAAAATTCTTATAATTTCATAATTCTATAATAATTTATGATTTTTATTATAGAATTATGAAACTCATAATGTATCCGCTGAGTAAGGCCGTAGAATTTAATATTCCTAACCATTTTCGTTAATCGTTTTGAGTTAAAACGCAAATTTTTCATTGAATTCTGGCACCTTAACGCTACACTATTTTTTCGTTGACGGCAATTGAGTTCGCTGCGAGATGAACGTTTTTTGCTACGAAAATAGGTTTCTTGTGGATTAAAGCTTTTAAAACCAACCCATGCAGATGCAACATTATACTTTAAAATTAATTCATTGCATGTATGAAGACATAAATTATTTATTTCAATAATATTAAACTCCGGGGATTTACTAAATAAGATTAGGTTTTATGTACCTCCGCGCTCCACGCTCTTCTATCCTATTCAAAGTGGATCAATGTAACATTGTAAACATAACTCCTGCTTTAACAGACAATTATTATAACAATTATTACTCAGACGGCGGCATCTCTCGCGGCAGCCCTGCTAGTTACGTTATGTATCAACGAATATATGATTTATTATTTTATAAGATAAAGTCACCTCCTACTTGTTTAATTTACATATCAACCAGTTATTGATCCCATTAATTTAATGGAAAATAATCATTTATGAGATCAAATGAAACAACACTTTATTATGCAAAATTTGAACTGACAAGAAATAATATACACATTGCTATATAAAACATGAGTAGTGGAAAATATGCACAAGAAAAATAGAATACTAAAGAGTATGCTAGTTAACACTTAATTTGTTCTAAAGAAGATTGTTTCCAGAGAAATCGGTCGACATTCATATATTATGTATTCATTTGGTTAAAACAAAGTTGGTATTATTTGTTTATTTTTATCGTCCTTGGAAAACACAGTTACACTGTGACAGTGTAGCTGTTTAAACGGAATTGCTATTTAAAGTTCTCTAAAACTTGAAACAACAACACAACTATGTTCTTAATTTGTTACCTCTATAAAATTTTGGCCACACATTATTTGGCTCTGGCATTTGAAGTGCGTCGTATTTAACACAAATTATTATCTTGTAATACCGGCAAGTATCTTTTAAGTTGTACAAATGAGTTCCTACCCGCGTTGAGGTCGTGAACTTCCATTATTTATTTAAAAACTCCTCGTAAAAAGTTACGCATTTAAATTTAATTCTCCTCTGTCAAAAAATGTTGCTACCGGTAGTTGGCGCCGTTTCGGCTTTTTACCGCGCTTTTTAAAAGTACCTATAATCCTCCCTTTAGACTTTATAGAAAGCTTTGAGACACTTTACGGAAAGGTTACTTTCTCATTTGTCTTTTCTTTTGGAGTTAATGTGATTTTTTTGTAATGTGACAAGAATAGTTTGCTGCGTTATGTGATTTGTAAGTTTTTTGTGGACACGGCTTTTTAAATGCTCGCGTGCTCACGTCAAAAAGGTGACACTTTAAATTGTGGAGGGCATTTAAGATAAATCGTCTAATTATTCCTTCTCGTACATCTGGTAGATATTTCCTCGGTAATGAGTTATAAGGGACGTACTTAACTTAATTTAACCAGTGGTTACTGACATTATTTTGAGTAAAAAATCTAAATGAAATTTTGATCTCCGGTGACATTTTTTATGTTTTTGTTTTTCCAACTTAAAACATAAAAAATCTGTAGGTATTGGACAGTTGGGGTCGGGGTGAGGGGTTAGTCGGTTCGTCGGCTGAGTGACTGGTGGTGACATGTAGAAGATTTTGTTGTTAGTTTTTGTGGTAAAAATTAAAAAAAAAAAAAACAAATTCACCGTAGACCAAAATTTCAATTACATTTTATACTGAATCACTGGTTAAAGTAAGTTAAGTACGTCCCTTGACATCCTGTACAATCAAAGATAGCAAATAATAAATCGCAGGAACGTTCATAAATCTTCAATTATATGTATAATTTGTGGTTTTAGAAGTTCAACAATTTTGATGATGGGTGTAAATTTTGATGAATCGTGTAAGAGTCGTATTGCGTGAAGCCAGTGGGACTACGACACCCGCAATTGTTAAATATCACGAGGCAGAAGAAAATATGGAATCCATTTAGTAAAAAAAGTTGGAGGTGCCCCGGGACAAATTAAGATGGTATTGACATATGACGATCAAGTAAATCCAATGTTTGAGACACTTTATAACCTCTATAAATACCATGGAAATGATCACAGTGCGGTTGGTACGTCAATAGTGTAAGTAGGTACCTTGAGTATCGAATCTTATCAAAATAAGTTTTTTTTACTACGGTTTCACGTTCAATATAATATACCTCTGTTTATATAAAATAAATACTAGCTAATAATATTTGATAAATTTATTGCCAATTGACTTTGAAAATGCATGTCGTGGGCACTTTTTATGATGAATGCACCACAAGTAGTCAAGGAGGAGGGTTTTTATATGTTCCGATAGCAATAATCATTAATTTCATTATTTTGTATGCAATCTGTCGGAACTATTAGCAGAAGTCATTACGTAACGCCCTCGAAACTGCAATAAAATCACAAAAAGAACTTCGGACCATTTCCCAAATGATTAGAGTAGGTACTGACTTGGTTCATTGAATTCGACCTCTTGGTGTGATGGTGAATTCCGAATAATTGCAACACTGAACAGTGTCAAGTGACATTATCTTCCAGAGATGTCTTGAGATTCCTAAAATTACTAGGTAAACGGTTCGTAAACTTAATTACCTTCCTCCTCAATTCGTATTAAAGTGTCGTTTTTAGGTCAAGGCCCAAATAAATATTCTTCTAAAAAATATGACAAAATTCCCATGAATCATAAAAGGGGACGACATCTTTTGTAGGTTTTTATCAAAGATGGTTGGAATTTGTTCGTGAATGAGGCCGCTAGACATTCTTTCATTAGACAATCAGAACGTTTTCTAGGAGAACAACGTTATTTTAATTTTATTTGAATCACAATGTAATAATGTTTCAAGTGCGTGTTTTTTAAAGATAAAGGCCACTGGAAGTATAATAAATTGTCTAAAATATTTTGTATCAATGTCAATTCGTTTAGCGATCTTTTTATAAGCGATGTTAATGTATTTTTTGTCAGTGACATAATTTTACGACAATTAGGTACGTCTTAATTTGAACATTAAATAACACCAATTGATAATAATTTGTAACACTGTGTTTACTTCTCCATTTCGAATTCCATTAGAATCTATTTCGGTACCTGGGGAAGAGTAGTAGTACGTATTGCATTGCAGAAACGCGTCACTTCCATTCAGTAATACAAAACAATAATTACGTACAGATTATTATGACTTTTGACGTATGTTGCATCTACGACGTCTGACAGTGTTTTTGGCGCGAATCCAAGCGTTCCGAAAACCGTGAACTTCCGTCGCGCGCCGCATGTGTTTGGCGCCAGTTTCAATTTTTCCTGAATAACGAAGGAGTCTGCCATTGAAATTGAAGTATTCCTAGTGCCTAGGTACTTGGATTACTTGATTTTGAAGTGTTTTGTAGCATGTGTTTGGCGCTAGTTTTAATTTTTTCTGAAAAGCGAAGGAACAGTTTGCCATTTTAAATTAAATTTAAATCTGTATTGTCTTCCGTTCGAAAACAATGAAAGTACGTAGGTACTTGAAGTTAAAGTGTACCTTTTTGTGTTATTTTTAAAATATGTATTTCCTTGAGAGTTTTTTTTTCACCAAAGACGTGGGTAACCTATTTTATTTAGCACTACAGTGATTGTGAATTGTTTTGTCAAGATGCCAAAATAAGAATAGAACTGTTTTTTGCCACTTGCGAAGTTACATTTATTGTTGCACATCACGTACGGAGGACGTTAAAAATAATAACATTACTATCGAAAAAATTATTAAATCATATTCGTTATATTTCATTCGTAATTATATTAGTACCTACGGAAAAAAATGTTCAATATAATGTTCATATAAATCTGTTTCGATGACATGTCATGAAGCTTTTACTATCCAATAAATGTATATAAACGTTGATTTAAGTGTTTTTTTTATTGCATATGTTCTATAGACTGAAATACGAATTTTAAATGATAAAAAAGTACCACGCCAATTTAGAGCAAAATTCATAAACATATTTTTCCGATTTACACAATTTAGCGGCGAAAATTTCTCTAAAAAGGATAAATATGGGACAAAATAGTGTTATGTTTTTCTCCACCTACCTTCAAACGATGTATTTTGTTTGTATTTCTTTTTTGAAAGCACGTTTTCTGATTCCACCATCACAAAACAGAACTTGTTTTCATTGCGTCTCCTTCCAACTTCCAAACGATGTTTTCACGGAGAAATTTGGCCGAGAAATACAAAATACAAATAGACCACGCGATTTCTTCTTTACCTCCACACAATACAATCTGCACTACATTCAGAGCGAACTTTAAAACTATTCTCTTCGGAAAAGCATATCCTTAAATGGTACAATTGCAAACCTAATTTACATATCTGGATATCTCATCTAGAATGTTCGATCGATTTACTTTATTATGTCATGTTATAATGCGCAAATGCGTCGATCTACTGCAATACAAAAATAACTCAACTTACAGTCCCTCACATTTTAATAATACATAACTAAATACGTTAATGTAAATAATTATTGATTATTTCATTTTCAGTAACTTCAATAAAGAAGAGGGTCTGTGGATTTGTCTTTTATAAAAATCTAGTTTTATTCCGAGATTAATGAAATTTTGCACATTTGTGCTTCAAAACAAGTGGAAGGTCATTGTCTGAAAAACCACCCCTACACCGTTTTCCCACCCCCCAAAGCAGAATGTTGACACTTATTGTTGAAATTTTGCAAACTTGTCGTTCAAATAAGAGGAAACATGTCTACCACCCATTCTTTTTATCATCGAAGATCCATAATTCGGAATTTGCATTACTTATGTCGGAATTACGGATGTAAATTTAAGTCCGCATAGTTATCTCATCTATTTTTTATGTAAATATCGCATAAGAGTCCCAATTACTCCCTAATAACCGGAACCAGTGGGACTATGCGCTTATGATATCCCGATTGGGGAATGTTGTGTGACTGTCGTGATATGGGAGGGGAAGGAGATGGAGAAGAGGAATGTTGGGAAGTATCTGGTTGTTCAGATCTGGTCACTTGACACGGCTAATGCCATTCCAAACGATTTTTCGATTCTGGACGGCTGTCTTACACCAGCGCGATAATGAGAACTATCCATAACTGGACCGGTCAGTGGCTGATTTTGCATCGCGTTTGGGTCGTACCCAGGTTTAGTGTGTTCAATTCCTCGGCTGGCTAAGTCCTCCATCACAACACAAGTGGAATTTTCCGGTTACTGTGGTGGTAGTAGGAAATTTTTAAGTATTTGTGATCCGAAAGTCTGACTAGTATTTGCTTAAATTTCAAATACATTTGTTTTTCGTAATCATTATGAAATTTTCATTTCGATCAAATGGGGGTAGCGATATAAATGGGCTAGAGCCAATGTAGCTACTAAATCAATGCCGATATTGGTCTCCATTCAAATCAACATGGAATGCATTTTTATTGTGTATTATTTAATCAATGGCTGCACCTATAGTAATTCAAATACACAAATAACTTTCAAAACCGAATTGCGAACATTCAAAATGCGGTATCATCTAGTTTTTTAAATTTCCGTTTACTTTCTACGTAATAAAATGTTTCAGTTTTGTTTAGATAATATATTTCAATAGCGCAGTTGAATATATAAATACTAATTTACTGCCCGGATTTTTCAAACTATTGTCACTCTTTTTAGAAATCTTTTTTTATGATTGAACAACTAGCTGAAGACCCCGGCGTTGCCCGGGCTTTAGTTTTTTTAAATCATGTGTAGACAGTATTTTTCTTCTTGTCTTCATCGCCAAGTATGCAAAATTTCATCATGAAGTATCAAAAATCTGCTTTAAGCGGTGGGATTGGGGGACGGAGTGGGTTTACGAAATATCATACCTTCCTCTTTTAGAAGGTCAAGCGTGCAAAATTTCATCAATCTCGGAATAAAACTGTAGTTTTGTATAAAATTCCGCTCCACGTCGCCCGCCTAAGACACTCTTCTATAAATAAGTAAAAGATATCGAATTATTAGAACAAACAAATGTGGCTTCATTATTTTCGGATAGTTCAATTGATTTTCACTTTCAAAGCTGAATGACATCATGTATAATACGATGAAAATGACATTGCGAACTGTAAGTTCATAACTTATATTGTCCTTCAAATTCCGTGAACCAAAGACAAATCTGAACAAATTCCATTACGCCAGGGATCACAATTTTTGATTTTTTTATGAGACCTTTCCTTCTTTCTCGTAAAAGACGCATTTAACAAAGAGAAATCAGAAATCAATAATAAAATATTTTCACGCTTTGTGAATAATACGAAAATTTATTGGCCCGTTTGAACTATAATAACCCCAAGTACCTACTTTCATTTATGTTACGTGCAGAATAATTCAAAATAAGTACTGGCGGCATAATTTTAACAATTCATTTATTTTAAGTACCTACTTGCGACACTGTATTTTTTTTCCTTTTACCGCCCTTAGCGTGACAGCGCGGGAAATTACCGCGGGCATTAATGGACGCAATTCATAATTGAGTTGAACGGTGATGGAACTTCTAACCCGATTGTTTGGGACCTCAGTCCTACCGGCAGGAATGCCGAATTCCCTTTTGCGTTTGTAATACGATTGAATTTAAGACCTATAAATAATTCAACTCAAGAAAAGGGAAAACTTCGATTCAATACATCGCAGACAGAGATACTGGTAGAAATTTTAAAAATACCTTGTAAACATTGATGTAGTATATCTCTGTGCTTCTAAGTGGCCTACAATTATTTACCTTAATATTTTGTTGTTTATTTCTAATTAACTTGTTAACACCGCTACCATAAATAAACCACTCACATCGCTACTGCAGATCGATTGACTCATAAATAAACCACTCACTAGATACTACTACTCAATATCTTCGGGCTTTTTGTATGAAACAAATTGGTCCTAAAAACCATAGATACGCCAATATATAGACAGTAAAATTCTCATTCGTAGCCTACTTATTATACTATACACCAATGAAAAACTCTGAAAGTTTATTCCACAGACTTTCCGTTTTTTTCATTGGTGGATATAGTTAGATAATCGTATGAAGTCATAATATTTCGGTTCCAATTTTTGATCGTAGTTATCACCACCACCCTGGATTGACTATAGAGTCGAGTGTAATGATATTGGGGTTACTTACGCAAAAAAGTTTTGTTTGTTAGTTTCTCTTTTTCTCACTACCTAGGGTGGAAATTGCTAAAAAAATGTTTGCTCATGCGATATTCTTTTGGCCACCTTTTTAATTTGTTATTTTGTTACAAGTTTCTAATTTTGTTATCAATTAAACGCCTTTCTGTAATGACGCTCTTTCCCATCGGTAATATCTACCTACCTACCATCAAAATATTAAAAATGTTTTCCTTCCCTTGATTTCTAGGCCTGTGCCAAATACAAGAAAAGTGTTATAAAATTTCTTCCGTCCTTACAAATCATATTGTTTTATTGTTTACAGGACGAACTTACAATGACCTGAACCAATACCCCATCTTCCCATGGGTCCTGACCAACTATGAAACTGAGGAACTTGACCTGAGCCAACCCTCAAACTACAGAGACTTGTCAAAGGTAAATACTAACCAGGTACTTCCCAACCTTCCTCTTCCCTTCTCCTTCTCCTCCCAACCCCCTTCAACCAACAACATATTATTCCAATTGATGATGCCATAGTCCCATTGGCTCAGGGCATTTGGGGCTCTTATGCTGTCAAGCTGTCTAAATTGTGTTTTTTTGTCAGCTATAATAATATTATGCAGGTTGTGTGAAAAAATTACCTACTTATATAATATTATTACCGAGTTTTTGCATGTATGCAGCGGATGTAGAAATAATAACATAATTATTTTAATAATTTACATGTTGTTGACCCCATACACAAAAAATTGCATGTAAAGTCTACATTGCTGTAACATTATACCAATACCAAACAGAAATTACATCACAAAATAAATATTGTAAGGGTAAGTACACAATGAACACTTTTGTTTAATTCCATAAGTTTGAAAAGGTAACAAAATCATAACACCTACCATTGTTCGGAAACAAAACATTAAAAAGATAATGTGTTTACAATTTAGTTGCTACTGGTTTCAGTAAGTCAATAATATATCCTTTTTTGAAGGTTTTTGATTTATTGTTTACTGGGGTGACCTTTTAGCTTATCCTAATTAGAGTTAAACATTAATCCACACAAAGAAAAGTATAATGGCAAACAAATATTAGGTACCAACCTAGTTTTTTGTTCCTTTACAAAGTTACTAAAATTATGAAAAAAAAATCAATTATTCATTTGAGAATGATTTTTACACAGAATTATTTTGTAACACTACAATTCTCTTTATATCCACAATATTTTAGTTTGCAATATTATTTCCACCATGAGCTGTTTCCAGAGTGGAAGATACTCTCAGTAACGCTCTGATGAAAGACCACCATTCAGAATCTAAATATTGTTTGTAATGGCTTTAGAAGTGTTTGGTGATCAGATCTGAATAGCCAGGTACTTCACAATCTTCTTGTCCCTATCTTCTACCCTTTTCCAAAGCCTTTCATCCTTACAAGATAACCCAAATGATAGCCATAGTACCAAAAAAATATATTTATTCGCAGATTTTTATAATACCAGAATTCTAAATCAGCTCCTTGCTCAATGTTGAATTCACAAAGTTAACCTTTTAACCGTGGCTGTTGCACACTTATATGATTTGTGGAGTCGAGCCTACGGCGCGGCTGACAGATACGTGATTGATCGAGCGGCACCCAAGATTCAAATCAAAATTTCCGAGAATGTAAATGTCAAATGGTACTCAACTCGGGTTTTAAATATGGTTAATTCTTTACTACATTGACATCTGCCGATATATTCATGAAGAAATATCTTTACTTCATCCGGATATGTTAAAAAAAACGTCCCCAATTCTCAGCGGTGCCGATCTCCCGCCATTTAGTCGATAAGTACCTAAACCTAAATCTCTGCTTTGGTTATGTTTATTTAATTTTATGTTTTTTCTGTATCATAAATTATGATACATAAAAACATAATGGATGTGTTCATAGTTACACACGTTTATGTTATTGTAATAAATAAATTCAAGGTTTCGTAATAAAAAATGTCAAAATCAAATTGCGCACTGTGGATGTCTGAGATGAAAGGTGATTAAGCGGGGTATGGATTAATTAGATAATAGAGCATATTATTAATTGTACTTGTGTTCCTTTTCCAGCCTATTGGAGCCCTGAACCCCAGCAGACGGGCCTACTTCGAGGAGCGCTACAACACGTGGGAGCATGACTCCATACCGCCCTTCCACTACGGCACCCACTACTCTACCGGGGCCTTTGTGCTCAACTGGCTTATTAGGATCGTAAGTCCCTTCCAATCCTTATTTTATAATAATTTATATCATTTTACCAGACTACATTACTGCCGTAGGCCAAAATATGTTAATCAGAGATATTGACTTCAGTTATGCATACAAAATATATAATATTCCTCATGGTATATTTGTTTATATAATTATTTTTCCAAGAGATAGAAGGACTTAAAAGGATATTGAAAGCAGGATAAATGCATAGAGAAAACTTCATTAATTGAGGAATGAATGGCACAAATACAGAATTTCTGAGATTACTCTTACTCTACCCGAGGGAGTACGGCTACTAACTGTGATTCTACTATCCTACTGAAGATCTCTTGGGTATGCTTGGAATGAACCATCTTTGGGTCAGAAGGGATATGCCCATTTCTTCAAACTGATTCGTGGATGGTTTCATAATTTGGCTATCTTGGAGAGCATTCATTTCTATGTTCCCGATGGTTATCTCCATCACCGACAGCATAGACTGTTTTATCTTTCAACCTGCAGTACTAACTTGCCAATGGTCATGCAGGTGGCGAGAGCAATCTTGCTGTTAAAGAGAATGAATTTGGATATGGAAATATTTAGCATCAGTGAGATTGATTTTAAACAGCAAGCCTCAATGCTGCTAGTATAGTAAGTATCATTAGAAGCTCTAATTATTTTATTAGTTATGAAGTTAAACACCTTTGACACAAATCTGCAGTCTCTCGCAAGAATCTCTATAAATTGATTCCACTGTACATGGTTGTTATATTCAAAACACTTTCAAGTTCGAATATCGAGTAGTGCTTGCCCCAATTTTGTAACAAATGCGTTGACAATGTTTTCAGGAACCGATGACCACCATGTTCCTAGCCCTGCAAGGAGGAAAGTTCGACCACCCCAACAGACTCTTCTCCTCCATCGCACTCTCATGGAAGAATTGCCAGCGGGATACTTCCGATGTCAAGGTAAAACTATTTCTATATATATGTATCTGTTTTTATAGCAACATTTATAATAAAGGCCCAGTTGTTTCGTAGAAATTCATATGTGACAAAGTTATCAAATGGCCTATGGACCCCGTTAAATACCGATTCTAGGAGCATTTCAGCTTACTATCATATTGCAATAAGCTGACAAGCTTACCAACATCATAGTTGTTTTCTTGCGCTGATCACAATTTATTCAAAACCTGAAACAAACTTAGAATCAGCATTTAAAATGGCGCTCAATGGCCGTTCAATGACAATGTTACATTTGAATTTCTGTGAAACAGCCTTTCCTTAGGTTTCACTATTGACTTTTATAATCTAAACTGTGGGTTTGATTACATTTTGGGAGAATTGATTTTTATCTTGGTAACAGGTCATACAAAACAATTAATATACCTAATGGTCCGACTACAATAATTATATTGGGAAAGTTTGCATTTAGTTTTGTAAAGAAACCTGCCTTTAGCACTAATCAGGCCATTAGCAATTAAGCCCAAAGACATCAGATCTATAGACTATATAAATAAAAACGATTAATGTTTGTTTGTTCAGAATCTTAAATATCCAAAAGTTCTTCACCTATTGACACAACGTTATCATCAAATACATGTGTTTTTATGTACTTATATTATATAGATGTCACCTGTGACAGGTAAAAACTAGCTTTTTTTAAAAACAGCGCCGTCTGTTAGACGTAAATGCAACACGCGCTATTGTTTCTCTATCTGCACGGACAAACTGAGCTAGAAGATAATAATACTGTTCTATATATATAGGTTCACTTTACCAGTATTTATTATTATAATTAGTAATATCACGCCAATGCCTACAATAATGTTAAAACAGCATCGAACCTGTGGATCAAATCGAGGGCTTAAAGTCAAACAACGTTGTCTACAAAAAACGTAGAAATATTTCGAGGGCTTATTCTCAAACAAAGTTATCAAGAAAAAAATCAACTTTTGGTGGCACTCACAGGCATTTCTCTGAAATTGGACGACATTATAAAAATTTACAGCATATATGAAATAAATCTCGGTATCAACCAATTAGGATTTAGCTTAAGTGATAGCGCAGTTCATTCATTTTAGTCAAACCCTGCGGACGAAGGTTCAATGCTCACCCATGCCAAAACAAAAAAATTGTGTTACAAATAAAAATATTAGTAGTGTGTATAGTAAAAACTGTTTTTTCCAGGTAAATTTTTTGTAGATTACGTTGTTTTATTTTAAACCCTCGAAATGAGAGACGAGGTAAGTCTAGGTTTCTTTCCTTCTTTTCTAAGCCTTTATGGATCCAAATCATTTGGAATTTTGTAATAAAGGAAGACAATTCAATAAAAAAAATCTAGAAAATGCTCAAAAATTTCAAATTTATGGCTTTCTATTAGGTTTTAACTACTTATTCTTCATCCTTTCAATTATTTTTCTTTGAATTATCAAAGTCTGAAAATTTAATTATATTTGCTAACTTTGTTTTTCTTCCAGGAATTAATCCCCGAGCTATTCTTCCTCCCGGAAGTCCTGGTGAATGGCTCCAACTTGAGACTCGGGGGCTCGTCGACGGGAGACGTCCAGTTGCCCCCGTGGGCCTCATCGCCGGAGGAGTTTATCCGACTGCACCGCATGGCGCTGGAATCGGAGTTTGTCAGCTGCCAGCTGCATCAGTGGATCGATCTCATCTTCGGGTATAAGCAGAGAGGTAACTCATTTTTCTACTAATTAAAAATACTAAATTTGTTTGCGTGCCTGTCTGTATTGGAACTTTGGTTTAATTAACTCGGATTTATTTTTAATGTGTCATTTTCAAATTGATTGGAACTGATTGTGTAAAGAATTCAGACATGCGATAAAGTAGTTACCTACTTATAATATAATATAATATTTTTTACCAGAATATTATTTTAATTCTATATTTGAAATGTGTATTTCTTTTGTTTGAATTTCTTAGGGTTAATCTTGACAAAGTCATATTTTGTGATTTTTCAAGGGTCTGCACTTAGCTAATACGCAATTATCAATCCGACTATTATAAAATCAATTATTATTTTTTGGTAAACTAATGTTTAAGACAAGATTTTTTATGCATAGCAAAAAGGGTAACAATTATTTTATAAGCAATAATTATTAGCCTGAAACACTCGTAAGTGCTAACTCTCTCACTAGATGGCGTCGAGACAAATTGTCTACATTTTTGTATCTTATCTGTATCTACCATGTATTTTTTATCAGAAGATTTTTCGATGTGGATGAGTGTTTCAGGTTAATAATTATTGCTTATAAAATAATTGTTACCCTTTGTGCTATGCCTAACCACTGGAGCGCTTTGCGACAATTTTTTGCAAGTATTGCGCAATATCTTAGTAGTACCTCTAGGTACATCCTAGAGTACTTATTGAGTCTAAAAATATGGAATAAACTGTGAAATCTAGGTGAATTCACTGGCTATAAACCGCAGTAATAATTTCATTGTTTCTTTACTAATATTTTGAGGAATGATGTTAATTGTATCGAATGGCTGAATTGATTGCGCAACACGAAGCGCTCCAGTGGATAAAAAATCTTGTCTTAAACATTAGTTTACCAAAAAATAATAATTAATATTTGACAAGTTCTAGTATCTTCACCAAAAAATGTAGACAATTTGTCTCGACGCCATCTAGTGAGAGAGTTAGCACTTACAATGCCTTTCTCATATAAAATAAAGTTGGTTGTTTTCAGGTGAAAAAATGTAACAAGCAGTAATTGTTGAATGAAACACTAGTATATATTGAATTATTTCGCGGATAAGAGATAAGCCGCCATAGCTCAGTGGTCAGAGCTGTCGACCGGAAATCGAAAGGACACGGGTTCAAGTCCCGTTGGCGTCATGTATCTTTTATCAGGAGATTTTTCAATGTGGATGAGTGTTTCAGGCTAATAATTATTGCTTATAAAATAATTATTATAAAATCCCCTGATTTTTCATAGGTAATAACCCAATTTTATTATTTTTTTACGTATGTTTATCCTTAAATTCCTATCCATCATAAATTCAATTAATCACAATCTGTGTTAGGTCCCGAGGCGGTGCGCTCCACCAACGTGTTCTACTATCTGACGTATGAGGGTAGCGCTGACCTGGAGAATATCGCCGACCCCGTTACCCGCGAGGCTGTGGAGGACCAGATCCGCAGCTTTGGGCAGACACCCTCACAGCTGCTGATGGAGCCACATCCACCCCGGAGCTCCGCTATGCACTTGGTAAGCCAAAACTATACTTTACATTTTGACCAAAAACAATAATCATAGAAAAATTTATTTAAAGGTTAAACGTGACGCTCTTTATTTTCTACGCTAATTAATTTATTTTATTAGAATACCTTTTTTTACAAGGTATTGCTTTACAATATTAAGACAAATTATTTGTTTGTGCCCGTACATGCGCAATATGAATATGAATAAATACTTTTGTCCGTAAAAATACTCAATTCTTTCAAGAAAGGCGTACAAATACAATTTTTCGGGCATATATACCGATGGATATTTTCAACAATTATTTCCTACCTTCTGGTCCTTTTAACCCTGTCACCAGGAGACAAAAGGTTCACCGGTACAGTTTATACACCGCCTCTTTAAGTTTGATTTCTTTAAGTGCTGGCCGAAAGAGGAACATTGAGGACACCAGGACCAAGGTAGGATTTTTAATATTCTGGTGTCATCCTCTTATAGATCCCTTTCGATATACAATATTTTAGGAAGAAACTCGCGAACAGAAATATATCCGGTTATTTCCAAGAGCTATTGAAACAACAATATTGGATTGAATCATCGGTACAATATTGTATTTGTATGCCTTTCTCGAAAGAATTGAGTTTTTAAACGTATGTATGGTCAGATTGTCAGACGTTTTAATCCATACCTCCCACTACGGTGCAAGTTGACAGGTCGAGACTCCAGCTGGAGAGGTCAAAGAGTCTCCCTCACAGACATATGCGTCATTCGTGTATAAGGTATAGGCACTGATGGATCACATGTGTGAAAGCCGCATAGATAAGGTTAATGCTGTTAAATCTAAGGTTTTCACATGCTCATATTACCATGTATTAACTCCTCCAATTTCCCTTATTACAGAGCCCCATGATGTTTGCGGCAGCACCCGACGACGTCTGCATGACCATGAAGCTGCCGTCCAACAGCGCCATATGCCACGTGAGTGCCAACACGTATCCGCAGCTGGCCAGCCCCGGCGTGGTGACGGTGAGCGCCGGCCACCAGTACTGCGTTCATCGCTGGCGAGGGGGCTGCGGAGGCGCCGGACAAGGGGGACAGGGAGCCCCACCCGCCCCCTACGATACCCAAGGGCATCACGCGGCGCAGCCACCTATTGCGATGGACCCTGTCATCGGTGATTATTTATTCATATTATATTATTCCATGGAGTTTAAATACCAGGATCTGAGTAAGTGTAAAAATATTCAATTACTATAGGATTGATTCATTATTTTCACGTACTTTCGGCAAGATTCTGCAAACTGAATATTTTAAGCAATTAATTTTCATCTGGGGTTATCTTTTTGTTATTGGCCATACCATTCAGCGACCGCGGAAGTGGGGGGCAGAGGGGGCCAAATGCCCTCCTAAAATCAAATGGGGGGGGCCGCGCCCCCTCCAATTTTACTACCTGGGTAAAGAAGGATTATCTGTGCTGGTAAAGATTATCTGTATCCTTCACAATGCTTTTTTTCATAAATGAAAAAGTGTTTGTTGTATACAAGAAAAATTGTAAAAGCGCTGGAAGGGTAAATGTTGAAATAATAAATTCGGCATAAAACTTACAATTTTTTATAGGCACTGATTGTATCCAAACGTCGAGACAAGTGGGTAAGTCATGATATTCAAGATGAAATAATTCAAATAAAGACTCATCAAGTGCAACGTAAACTTATTCGTGATATAAACAGCAGTCCTTTTTTTGGTCTTATGGCTGATGGCACCACTGATAGAACTGGTGATGAGCAGTTCTCTACCTGTTTTCGATACGTAGAATTAGACACTTTGCAACCAAAGGAAATTTTCATGGGCTTGTATAATGCCGATGATGGGACTTCTAAAACACTTCACAAAACAGTTTGTGATGTCATGCTACGTTCTTCACTGCCGATTGAAAATCTTAGGGGGCACTGTTTTGACGGCGCAGCAGCTATGTCTGGCCGCCTTAACGAATTACAAAAGCTTTTGACAGATGATCAACCGAAGTCGATATTTGTGCACTGCTCCAACCACTCCCTCGACTTAGTCATTCAGGAAGTTGATAGAAAATGTGAACTTATATCTAATTCCATTGCTCTTGAAAAAGACATTTCAAATGCAATCCTGGAGTCATCCAAACGTAAGAACATATTCTCTAACATTGTCCTGGAGCCATGCACTGAAGATGATAATTCTCCCCTAAAACCGAATCGGCTAATCGCATTATGCCCTACAAGATGGTGCGTCCGAGCAAAATCAATGAGTCGCTTTGTACAAAACTATGTTCGAGTTCAGGAGACCCTTGTGGTAATGCTAGACGACGACAAGTCATGTAATATTACTGATGAGCGCAGAGCGACACTTTGCGGCTATATACCCTGCTTGCACTAAATATTGCCCTTGCCATTTGTGAGCCGGCGGAGCAGCTGGCTAAGGCCCTGCAGAGTGTTGATTATACTGCTACCTGGGCGCAACAATCTGTGCGGTCATTGTGGAATGTGTACAACTCGATGGGTGAACACGATTTCAATCGCATATGGACAGATACGGAAAAGGCTAATACCGATCAAAATATGGAACTCACTATGCCTACTATGCCCCGTGCTCGAGCCCCTCCAAAACGCTTCAGTGGCAGAGCTCCATCTGTGCAGTTGTCGCCTAGGGAAAGTCTCCGCCAAAAAATTATAACAGTGTTAGACTGGTCTAAAAACGAGTTGGAAAGAAGGTTTGAACAGCCTGGAATGAATCGCCTCGCCCAGCTTGAATCTGTTCTTAACCGTTCAAAGGAATTATCAGCAAGCGACATCCAGGCCGAATTAGGCGTTCACGCAACTGATTTTGATATTGACTCACTAGCACTGCAAATGAAGATAGCTAAGAAAGCAATACCTCACGTGAAGACTGTCCGAGAGTACGCAAGAGAACTGGCTAATCTACCTAAAGTTTCAAGAGCAATGATTAATGAAGTAGCAAAGTTAGTAGTCTTGCTCCTCACCGTGCCAGCTACGTCTACGTCGTGTGAAAGGTCTCTGAGTGCCCTCCGACGCATCGGAACATCCCTCCGACTACCAATGAAGCAGAGAAGACTTACTTATCTAGCAATACTGCACGTGCATAAGGCGAAAACATTTAGTTTAGATTTAAATGAAATTCTTAGGGAATTTGCTTCAAAGACGGCTGAGAGACGCAACTTTTTTGGTATCGTTCAATGAATGCAATAAAGCAATATTCAAAAAAAATAAGTTTTTTATTCACTGAACCTTTTATTTGTTAGACCTAGTCATCTCCGTTTTGTCTTATTTATAACTAGTTGTTTGACTGGAGAGGAGACTGAAGGAAGAAGGTGACTAAACAAGTTATCCCCCCCCCTCATAGAGTACTTCCGCAGTCCCTGATACCATTTTTCCGCTCTTCTGGACATGCTGTGATAATTAGTAATGCATTGAATTATAAATTTTTTGATAAATCTTAAAAATTAAACTGATAAACCGTGGGTGGAAAAATTATTTGACAAAATAAAAGAAAATGCCCGAGAAAAAATCTTAAATAATATATTTTGTAAAATTTGTGCTAAATTTGTCATAAAACCTTTTTAAAAAGATGTTTCTTTACGAAATGAAGTGAAAAGGTTACCATGGCGACATCTGATATCGTCAGTATTTTTCAAAAACACTTCAATCAATTTATCACGCAAGTCCATTTTTTTAAATTGTTTATTTTTAAGTGTTTATTTTTTATCAATTGTTTGTATTTAAAGCACCTTTGTTTTTAATTTTCCTTACAAATACAGACTGCAATTTAATATTTAAAAGTATTTTATTTAATCCAGATTTATCTTTCACTTCCAAGAATTTACTGGTGTTGTTCTCAAATTTTGAGTTAATAGTTTTTCGAAGAATACTGACGATATATTGCAAATACATGAAGTGATTTTTAAGGCCAAACATATTTGTACGCTCGTTACTGTATAATATACATATTTATATATTTTTCCCAGCCCAAGGGGGAGCCAACGCGCTGCAGAGACGCCACCTCGGCGACAACTTCAGCCAGCGCCTGAAGACCCGTGGGAACTGCTTTGTAACCACTGTGGACTCTCGCTTCCTCATTGCCTGCGGCTTCTGGGACAACAGTTTCCGAGTCTTCTCCACCGAGACCGGTAACTATATAATTTATTTTTCATGTCCCTAACTTCATGACTTCAAATTACAGCCTGCAAAATCATCTTGATGGCATACCGCTTCTGTTAGGAGAGAGTACCAGATATCCTAAGAGTTATTACTATACAGACATATATCCTTCGTAATTGGGTAATCCCTGGATGAGTTAAAAATGAGTAAGGGAATAATTAAAAATTATTGATTCATTTAATAATTGGTGTAAAATTAACTGATTGGAGCTAAATATTGATAAATTCAAAAAATATTGTCCTTTTGATCTATAAAACTAATTCTGTTTAATTTTAAAGTAATAAAATTCATCAATCATACTAATTTCGGTTGTCTGTGGCATGCGTTATTCACATTCAATGATCTCAATTTAAGTGTCATTTACAGATTGGAACTGCTTGTGTGTAGAATAATTCAGACAAGCGATAATGTTGATACCTACCTAAAATAAAATATTTTATCAGAAAATTATTTTATTTGCCTTTTTTCAAATACAATATCCCTTCAGTTTTCACGGATCTGCACTAGTTAGAATATAAAATTTACTTTAAATTTGTGTGACTAAAAGTGTAGTAAGCCTTTGGTCCTTTTGATTATAATTCAGTGGAAAACTTTTTCAATTTCCAATTTTAGTTGCTGCTTCTCAACTTTTGTCAATAACATGTCTATCATCAAACGTAAAACTATATACCTGAGTACATAATATGTGTATGTATTTAATTGAAAATTTTGTTTTATTTTTCCTTGCCAGCCAAGATAGTCCAGATAGTGTTTGGCCACTACGGGGTGGTGACCTGTGTGTCCCGCTCGGAGTGTAACATTACCTCGGATTGTTACATCGCCTCAGGATCTGCCGACTGCACCGTGCTTCTGTGGCATTGGTAAGTACTTTACATCAGTGGGTATTTCAAAAGCACATTCTAAATACAAGGTAAGCCTGTAAGGCGATCCTCCTCATCCTGTAACATTTGAAATCACGCATTCATTATGCAGATGGCGATGTGCTTGAAATTATCGCTTAACACCGGCAGCCTGTTTTGATTTATGCAAAAAAAACATTTTGTGTACTTCAGGCACAAATATTAAAATATTTTCAGATCATAATCTATAACTTCAAATCGCCACATTGTACAATAAAACCATATCCCAAAGAGGTTTCTTAAATAGGAGATTTTGCACTTCAATGAATTTTTGGTGTGCCTCATATTTTTTCTAGGCTTATAAAAAGAATAAAAATGCTTGTTTATAGCAAATGCCAAGATGTGTTCAACTTGCAGTGTTTAATTATCAGATTCACTGCCAGCCTTTGACAGTGAAGGCTTGGAAAACTCTGTCATCCATATTCAACATGCTATAACTTTAAAACTAGAATAGGTAATGAAAATCTGCACGGAGACAACAATTTTTAATTCATTCAAGCGCTAGGCTAGCATAAAAACAACAAGTGACGCAAGTTGCGGGATGAACACTGAGCAGTGAATGTTATATTGACGCACATGCATAATTGAATAATGGAGTTTCTCCAAAAATTTGAACGCCGCCAAATGGCAGAGTTGGCATTGAACCTCATATAGCATCTATAATATTTCTAAAAAATCAAATTTTCAAACCAAAACATGTGATTTTGCATTGCATCACCTTAACATTTGTGCAATTGTGATTGCTTTTGAATCAATCAATCTTGCGATTGCTTTGTGAACTGTCTTGATCATTGGTTAATAGGTATATAATAAGTGTGTATAAAAGAGTGGTTCTGTGAGTAAGAACATGACATGTGATTTTCTTGTAATTTGAATGTATAAGAGGTGTGGTTATGATTTATAATGAATGTTAACCCTCCCCCGCCAGGTCTGCCCGCCACCAGGGAATAGTAGGCGAGGGAGACACGCCTATTCCTCGAGTGACACTGACAGGCCATGACAACACCATCACAGCCGTGCTGGTGTCTGCTGAGCTTGGCCTGGTCTTGAGTGCTAGCACTAGTAAGTTACCATCATCACTTACTTTTACTTCTTATTAATAAGCTTTCTGGAATCTAGTTTTGGACATAGACCCACATGAAATGAAGCATGTTTCGCTTATTTTTGGTGGCTCTCACCTTTCTGAAGCTGGCAGTTCTCTTAAAGTCACCAGTCCACCTTTTCTGTGGGCCATCACTGTTTCTCTTTCTTAAAAATATCAACATTGCAAAGGATGGGTTGTTTTGTTGAGCAGTCCAATGAATGAGGTTCCTACCCAGGGGTTGTGGGTTAAATCATTTGCCTAGCTAAGTCCACCACGATTGTTCAAGCAACATTTTCTGATGATTATGATGGTATAGTGTGATCAAAAACAAAGACTGTTCCATAGCGTCATCCAGAATCAAGCGGGGTGCGGAACGCTAGCGAACTACTAATAAATCACATCCTTTCTGCGCATGGCAAGAGACGTGTATCTGCGCATCTTTTGCTTGCAGTCTGAGGAATTCAAATATTGTCAGGTTATTGTGAACTCGTACCCTAAGAATATTATTCCTTTTAAAAAAAAGCAAAAACATGAAAAAACATTATGAAAATGACATTTAACCACTATTTTATTTTCCAGACGGCCCGGTCCTGATTCACACTACGTTTGGGGAGCTGCTGAGATCCCTGGAGGCTCCGCTGGGGGCGGGCTGGCCGCAACAGCTGGCCCTGTCACGGGAGGGGCTCGTCGTAGCCGCCTACCAGAACCACCATCTGGCTGCCTTCACCCTCAACGGCAAACGCCTGCGACATGACACGCATAATGACACCTTCCATGTAAGTTGCACTTTCTAAAATATTTTGAATACATGTTACTTTCAAGTTGTGGGAAAGAAAAATGATAAATAAAATAATGTACTGTTCTTCTTCTTCTTATGGAGGGGGAGAGTTTGTGGAGGTCAAAGTAGAATTCTAAGGTTATTCATCCAGTCGACGGCATGTCATACTTGGTTTTACCGGTATACCATGAATTCCCGAAGTTTAAAACGTGTCTCCACTATGAAAGATCTTGGCATCATGTTTGATAGTAGGCTGACATTTCATTCTTATATCGAAATGACGTGTAGTGCTTCACTGAAAATGCTGGGCTTCATCCTACGCACTGCGAGGAATTTTAGAGACACCCGGGTTCTCCAAGTGCTATACTTTGCTTTGGTTAGGAGTAGGCTTGAGAGTGGGTCGGTGGTTTGGAGCCCACATCAGGTGAAGTATTCCCTCATGTTGGAGAGAGTGCAGAAGAAATTTCTGAGATTCCTCTACCTGAGTGAGTATGGCTACTACCCGTGGCTCTATCCTACTGACTTTCTCTTGGGCATGCTCGGTATGAACCATCTACGGGTCAGAAGAGATGTGCATATTATATCACACTTCTTCAAACTGATTCGTGGAAATTCGTTTGAAAATCCGACTATCATGGAGAGTATTAGTCTCTATGTTCCTGATGGTTATCTCCGTCACCGACAGCATAGACTGCTTTATCTCCCGGCCTGCAGGACTAACTTGCCAATGGTCATGCCGGTGGGGAGAGCAGTCTTGCTGTTGAACAGAATTAATTCGGATATCTATATATTTAGCATCGGTGAAGCTGCCTTTAAAAGGCAAGCTCTATTGATGCTGGTATACTTATTTTGTAATACCATTTTACAAATGTACTTAAAAACGAATTAAAATGTAATTTTGTAATGTTTTTAAAGGAATAAACTAATTGAATTGAAAAATCTGTCAATAATTTTGGTACCTACTTTATCACTTCTCTGAATTGTTCCCACAAAGAGTTCCAATTTTGTTAATTTATGTTTATGTGAATAATTTCATATAATTTAATATTTACGTGAATAATTTCAGGCAGGATTATTTCATACCACAAACAACCGAAATTAGTAAGTTTTGATTGCAATATTATTGCAAACAGGACAATATAATTTTAATGAAATCATGGAAAAATGGTTGCCCCACATACCGTTGAGTACAGATGGGACTTCCAGCTATAGGTACATAAGTATCGGTACGGCTTTAGTCTAACACAATAATTAATGTTATTTTGTTTGTTCCAGTGTCTGCTACTTTCCCGGGATGGGGAATACCTGGTCAGCGGTGGAGAGAACGGAATAGTGGAGGTGTGGAGGGCCTTCACCCTCGCATTGCTCTACGCGTACCCCGCCTGCGATGCCCCCGTCAGATCGCTTGCTTTGTCCCATGATCAGAAGTAAGCGTCATTTCTGTTTGAAATACATATCACCTAAAAATGCTATGACAGGACAAACGGGACTTAACCCAACCAAACAAATTTACAGGAAGGCCTCTGAACTGATAGATTTACAGTGAAATCCTAACCTAACAATTCTACAGAAATGCTTGATAAACTTTTTATTATTGTTTTACTGTTAATTTAAAAAATGTACTTATAAAAAAAACTAGACTACAAGAAGCTTATAGTCATAAATACGGATATTTTTATGATCTTCTCTTAACTTTGCCTGACAGTCACATTGAGTTATATATAAATAGAGTCTACATTCCTTACAATATCAGTGTAAAATATTGTTCCCTTGCGGGAAGTAGGAAGGGGATGTGGTGGCTGTCATTCTCGCCCGAATCCTTCTGAATGCGAACAAACTCAACGGACGAGTTGAAGGTGACCGGCGGCGGCACGCTGCCGCTCAATTGCTCCACGAATTTTTAACATTAATAAGTCAATTGACACGATTACTAATTATGGTAAAACCCTACTTACCTATCAAAGGTTATACCATTGCTTTCCCCATATTTTCCAGTTCGACTTGTACAATATCTCAGCGTGCATGTCGGTATTTTGAAGTTATCACCGTAGACCTGTGCCCGGCGAGCGCTTGTAACCGACTGATGCCTGTGATATCTCACATCGGACAATGATCCCATATGCGTGGCCCATACTTCGAATGCCAAAGCTAGCTCTATCTATGTACCTCAATGGACAGTCATGGATTAATCATATATATTTAATAATTTACTATTGTTGCTCCGGTTCTTCAAGATGATTTCAAAAAAAATTTGAAGGACATTGAGTTTGCACTTTTACACTATTGTTGTCACATTCACACATTTTTCTTTAAAAGCACACATGTAGCAATGGAGATTTCAAATATTTTCGCATCATATAATGCACATCTCCAATAAATCCAGCATCTATTGAAACATTAAATTTTTTTTTTCAGATACCTCCTGGCCGGCTTAGGAAACGGCTCGCTGGTCGTATTCCATATAGATTTCAACAGATGGCACCACGAGTTTCAGCAGAGATATTAAACTAAATACAGATTGTATGAAAACTGCATAATCGCTCACCAATCCAAACAACTTATTAATATATATTGTCATACAGCATACAATATAAGAAACAAAATTACATATACAGAATCCTTAGAACAGGTTTACAGTACCAAAGACCACAAACTAACAGACAAACTTAAAATATAATTATATATAATTATATGTAGTCTGTTTGGATAGCCTTTCTATAGGATTCTGTATCAGTGTATATATAAACATAATTACGTTTGTACTTAAAGCTGTTTGCTTATTTCCAATCTTACAAACTTGGCATAAAGTTCTTTGACGTATCTTTTCATTACAATATTTGTAGTTGGATAGTTAATACTAAATATTATTGTATTTTAGATCAATAATACAATGCTGGTTTTAATAAAAGGTTAATACAGTTTTATGATTTTCTATGTAGAACTCTGTACATTTTACATTTTGACAGCTAGCCAATAAAAATAAAAATTTAGGTCATCATATGTTTTTTTGCATTAGTCTGCTGTAACATTATAGTATTGCATAATATTATTGTAGCTGCATAAATACATTGTTTTTCAATTTATTTTCGAACTTAGTGATTTTCTGAAATCTAATTTTGAATAGTACATAGTAATAAATCAGCTATATAAGCCTTATAATAATATTATGCTACCTAACAATCAAGTAAAGTTTATTTTTATCATCTGATGCATAAATAATCAGTATAATCACCTTCTCTTGTACAATCCTATATAATTCATTTCTGTTAAATGACTATACCTATTTTTTAATGCATTGGAAATACAACTTTTTTAATTTGCAATAAGACTTATTTGTACCTGATAAATATGATTTTATCATTTATTCACAAATTAATGCAATATTTAAAAAAAAAAAAACTGTTCAGAAAACATTAGTCAATTTTCTGTTAAACATTACATCGTTTGAAGACATCTTTTTTGACATTTTTATTATTTGACATTGTTTACCTTTTGACAGCATAAAACATGTGTTTTTCTATTTTTAAATGTTAAATTCACTTTGTGTATGTATGTACTTAAATAAAATATTTATACATTATGAACCTGATAGTTAAAAAAGCTTAAAATTAAGAAAAAGCTACATATGTATTGTCAGAAACGTTATTTTTGCCAAAAAAAGCTTATCCTTGTAATATTATATTTTTAGTCATATTTGCACCATAATGAATAATATATTGTTACATAGTTTTCTACGCTCCGATTCTGACAAAGATATAAAATTCTAAATATGGCACTGTTATATTTTCTCACCTTAAACTAAATTGGTAAGCTTGTACACTAAGACAAAATATACGCTAAAACATACACATATGTTACTTAACCTTTTGCTGACAACTACACGCAGCGAACATAAATTAAAACTAAATCAGCACGTTAGCAAACCTTTTCATTTTATTCAGTCAAATCATCTGTTATCCTGACCTACACGGCTGTTGAGTATGTGATTCATCAGCGGCTATCCGTGTACGCAGATGTCGCATATGTGATACATGAAGTTTCACTAAAAGTCAAAACGCATCGCTTGGTGCACGCATCGCAACGCATTGTGTTGAAACAGTCGGCTATGAAAAGATTAAGACCTCATTTCTCAAATGAAATTCCAAATAAAAGCGTTTTCTCTGCTGTTGTGAAATATTTACCAACTGTAATGTGCAAAAGAGGAAACTTAAAAATCACTTTTGTCAAAATTCATTTGTGAACTTCAGTTTTTATGTTTTTCTTCCATTAAATAAAGTTCTATTTCATAATATATTCATTTTATTGATTTAAGATTTATTAAGATTGAATTTCTGAAATGGAAAACAAAGTGCTGTTTTCTCTGCTGTTATGTATTGTAATATTTATAAATCCGAATATACATACAATCAAAGAAACAAAAAAGCGCACTTTTGTCAAAATTCATTTGAGAACTTCATCTTTTGAGTTTTTTTAACTATAATTCAATTTATAATATTATTTTGTATGTTTGAAAGCTTTCTTGATAATAATTCTATGCTTAAATTAACATAAGAACAGTCCATAAATAATATATATATATATGAAACAAATAATTCATAGTTAGTCTCGGCCCTCCATAACCTACATCTGTAATGCTTATCGGCGAAATTGTAAAACTGTTATTAATATTATGAAATAATATTGTCCGTATGAATGTGTATGTACTTAAATTGTCAGGAACAATAGTTTCCTTGATTTGATGTGTCAAAAATTGGTGTGCTAATATATTTATATTATTCTATTTCTTTGAGGAAAGTGCAGTCAAAGTACATTACAGAACAATCTCCAGACCCGAGTAGAACAAGCGCCGAACAGACGCAAGTAGAACTTTTCCCCCATTCAACTAGTAAGAGATAATATAAGAAAACATTGTTTGTTGGTCATTCTCAAAGAAATATGAATTAGAAATAAGAAATGGCTAAAATAATATTTCAAAATGCAGTTTAATTGATTACTGATAAAAAATTCCTTAGCTATTAAAAGATTTCATTAAATGTGATGTGCCCTTAACAGTAAGAAAAATATTTCTCAATCTTATGCTAGTGTAAGGATTGTCAATGTATTAAAAATATCCAATATTTGATTTAAACGATTGCCAACATTTATGGAATGTGATTTGATTTGACATTTCCGTATCTTCGATACAAAAATTTGAAATGGTTTTAAAAAAGGAAATGATTGAAATCGGTTTAAGAAAAGCAACACAGATTGGTTATTTCATTTTTAAATGTTGATAGTAGTTAATGTTTTAATTAAAAATTGTACTTAAAATAATTGAAGTCAATCATTTTTCAAATGACCGTAAGAAGTATCGGTGGTGGCTTCTTTGTGAGATGTCTCGAAGGCTTTGTGACAATATTTAACCTCAATTTGACTCTGTTGTCTGTAAAATATGACTTTTCCTTTTTCATTAGACTTCTGTTACTTAGAGAGCGTAGAAAGGGTAGGAATAAAATTAAATGGTGAAATGTTTGGTCAGTTTACATTCCTAGAAAGCGCAAACGGCTAGATTTGGAAAGGCGAATAGCTTCAAGCTTGTCCCGCAGATGTGTAGTGCTGGTTTCAACGTAGCTAGTGATTAAATACGTTTTGCGACAATGTCGTGTATATATAAAAGCACGGTTAATCCACTTGAAAGATTATTAGAATTAATAATAACTAATAGGGAGTTAGAATGGTGCCACGATTACGGATTGTAGCAAAATGTTTTGACACCTTATTACACAAAATATGAGAAGGCTTTGCAGGCGGTTACGAGGTACGAGAGGTCGCTTTACGTAGAGTGTGCGTACATTTAAATAAAGCTTAGAATTAATTAGGTGTTGCGAGCGAGTGCATCGTTGAACCGACGCACCTAGGGAACTAATAAGTTGCACGTCCTTAAATAAAATACACATTCCTAATATGATTGCATTTTATTTGATTTGGAGACATTACAAAATGGCTGTGCACCTAATTTGTTTGTTACTACGATTTTAATTTTGAATATCAACTGGCAACTGAAACAAAAATGATATGATTTCTACGTTAGCGCTTTATTCCATCCAAAAACACTTATGTATTTAAATGTTATAAAATAAATTTAACTCAATAAGTAAGTAGTTAAATCACAGTGTATGATAGAACGCAATTAATCTGTCCATTAACATTTTATACATTAAGAGATGTCAAATGTTGTTTGTATGTGATTTGTATATATATAATTATTATCGCTATTTTAAAAGTGAAAAAAAGAACTATATGAATTTTGTAAAGCAATCTTATTTCTTTTTATGGCAGCATTATAATATTTCATTATTATTCAAATTTATTTAATTATTTTACCACCTTTTATTCAAAGGTATATTTTCAATTTTTTATTCACTTAAAATAATCGGTTTTGGGGTTTTGTTTTATCTTTAAGATTTTAATTTAAAAAATTATTTTTTTGCATAATATTATAATAAAAAAAGTATTTCTTTTAACAATATTACATTGGCTGCATGATTTCTTTTGTGTTGACTAAACACTTAAAAAAAATGCTACATAATTCTCAAAATTCTTAATTCTCCAGTATTATTTTTAAAGGCATTTTTCTTTTTCAAACCTTATTAGATTAGGATAAATTTGCTTAAAATTTAGAATAGGTCGCTGGGTTTTGACTATGTAAATTTTGTCAATATTATGTTTTAAAAAAAAAATTAAAGCATAGGTGTGTTAGTGTGTCGCAACTTTTATTATTATGGCAATTTTGAGCACCTTGGCAACATTTATATAAATATATGAAACCCTCAATACAATGTGCAATTCCGGTTTGTAATTATTATGTACTTAACTGCAATTTTGTTATATAGTTGAATTTATTATTAATAATGTAAGTGAAATATGAAAGTATTCTTTTTTGCGAATATTGTCTTAACATAATTGGGAGATGTTATTATTATAATTATTATTCAGTGCGTTTGTATTGAAAATTGGAAGGTAATAAAAACAGCAGTAATTACATTAGTGTTTTTATTTATATCTCTTATCCCCATCACAGAAGCTTGCTTCTTCCAGATACCGCGAGGCAACCTGGCGTGCTTCTGTATGATGTAATGAGGAAAGTGGGTGAGGAGGCATCAGCCAGTTTGACTCCAAAATGGGAACAGATGATGATGGACGATGCACGATAAGACATTTCAACACAGAAGATTTAAAAAAATGTAATACTTTAATAATAATAACACAGCATTTATATAGCGCACTTTAGTGTTATTTCCTTTATTACCTGTTACCTATACATACTCTCTTATGAGCTTGAAAAATTCAATGATTTAAAAAATACTGCATTCTTTCATCTTCCTCTTTCGGCCACCTGTAAAGTTAATATCATAAAATAGAGCTAATATTTACACTTTTCAAATACAAATACCAGGAGCACAACGAGACTGAGAAGGTATTTATTATTTTAACCTCTTCCCCCATGACAGTATCACCCGTTGTCAGATTTTTTTATTTAAATCCCGATTTTTGTTTTTGTCAAACAGAGATCATAAAAGCAAAGCCATCTTCACAAATTTTTCGTTAGATGTCACAAACACTGTCCTTTTTTCACAATTCAACGTGAATGAACACAGTACACAACTTAAAAAATGTAATGTAATAAAACAACAGTAAATTTATTCGTGTGTTTTATTTATATATCATATCCCCCATCAATAATTATAATAATTGTATATTGGACAATGGTTTCACTTTGTGTTACAAAGCGATTTTATGATGCATTCATGCAGATGGTAATATATTTCACTGTAATAAAAATAATAGGCAGCTAATAAAATTGGAAAACACTTCATTACAATGTCGAATTCTACATTGTTTCTGATACAACAGCTGTACAACTTACATATATCCATGTTCTTCTACAGACACAGCGGGCATAGTAATTAATCTGCAAATCTTTTCCTTTAAAAGGTCTTGAAAACATAGGTTTTCAAATTTAAGCCTGCAATACTATTTTATCAGTCAATCAATCTTTTGAGAAATTTTATGACAAATCTTTAAGAAATATATTTTAAATGTTGCTCATGTGAATAATGAATTTATAGAATTAAACCTATTTTACAATTTTTACAAGGTAATGCATTTTTGTATAGGAAAGAAAGAATATTGTACGTAAAACTCCATACAATCTTATCTTCCATGGAAATTCCACAGATTAAAAAGAATCTAGACCTAGATTGGTCATTGTATGAAGTAAATACTAAAGGAATTTTGTATTTAAATTGATTTGAAATTATAATAACAATGATAAGGAACACAAAATAATTTTGAAAAGTAGAACATTTGTGGTTTCAATATTTTTATCCTATAGTATAAATCAAGTAGACTTTAAAAACATAAGATAATACCACATAACACAATCATGAAAAAAAAAAACAAAACTTTAATATTGTATTTAATTCTGTTTAAAGTTTGCGCCACTGGGATTTTTGCAGTTAAAAAATATATTTATGCAGAAGAGGTAATATGTAAACAAATATTTGAATAGTATATTTTGCAGCCTTTTATTTATCGATAAACACTGGAACAATAATAATTCGTCGATAAACACAAAAATATTTTATCATAGCCATAAGAATACAAAAATTATAAATAAAATACATTAAATACGTGGTCTCTGGTGTGATTATTTGACAGGTTTCATCTGCCAGAGGCCATCGTTCAGGTAGTGACATGTCTCCACTCCAACACCTTTGTTGACTTTAGCACTGAAAACACAAAACAAAAAACACAACATTATCAGACAAAACATAGCAAATTATCAACAATAGTCATACATATCCAAGGACGGGTTGGTCACAGAATTTGAACAATTCATCAAATTTCAATGTTAAACTTTGAGTTCTGTGAGAGTTCTATTCAAGTTCTGTTATTATTTCATCATGGGACAGTTGTTTCACAGTACTTGAATACTAACAGAACTTGAATAGCCACTTTCACAGAGCTTTACCTATAATATAATATTTTTAACAGAAAATTATCTTAATTGCCATTTTCAAAATTGAAACTGATTTGTGGGGAATTCCGACTATCCCCATTGGTGTTATTATATTTAGACGAGACACAAAGTGAAAAAAATTACTTCCACTTTTTTACCTCCAATTAGTTCAATTTTAGTTCAATTTTCCAATTAGACCTCCAAAGCTCTAATGCCAAAAGGCCGGAAACTACTCGCTTAATAATAGTGGAACACGTTTCGATGAGATATTTATGATCTAGTACGCAATATTCTAATTACGTAGTGGCTAATCAAAATTAGGTATTACAATATTAAAAATTATGAGTGTGTGGGTGCCCCAGTGGAAGTGACCCAGAGGCACACTGAAGAAGAGGTGGATGGAGTGCGTGGAAGAGGATTGGAGCAGAACGGGAAGGACTGAGAACTGGAGGCGAATGGCGAGGGACCACAGCCAAGTGGACAGCATTTGTGAAGGAGACAAAATCCCACCACGGGATGTAGTACGTGATCTTAAACAGTGGTTTAGAGAAGTTATCCAATTAGCAGAAGGTATCGATTTTATTCATAATAAGTAGACATTGAATCAATTATAGGCACCTTCAAAATGGCGAAATATGCACTTACAAAACAATACCAAAATACATGCCTAAATTAAACAATTAAATTTGAACAGTATGTCTTTTGGAAGCCAGTTCTTTAAACAAGGAGAATAATTCTGAAGGAAAAAATCATTTCATGGTGAAGGGAACAGCGAAATTCAAACATGGCCACATCAGACATAAATCCAAATTTCCAAAAGGAACCAGTTCTAAAAATAACATGTTTCTTCAAAAAAGACCAAAATATTGACCATTTTTAATTTGAACAGTTAAAACTAACATAAAATGGCTGACCTATGCAATAATGACGAAAAAAGCCTAAAATATGCACACACAAATCATATATGTATTTCTCAGTATATAAGTGAAAGAAAACGACCGTGTTTATGAATGCATTTATTGTTAATAAGTTTAATTTGTAGAACTCCATTTTATTTTTTTATTTTTTATATATTCAATAATATTGTTATTGGGTTTATAAAAACAGTTTATTTTTAAACAAGTTCTGCTGTCAGTTTGATAATGCCTTCAGAGGGCGAAACAGCTGTCACGCGTAATAATAATTACACAGCAGAACTTGTTTAAAAATAAACTGTTTTTATAAACCCAATAACAATATTATTGAATATATAAAAAAAAATTATGAATGCAGTTTAGCAATTGAAAAAAAATCTGTTTAGTTTTGTGGGCAGTAATATACGCATACCAGCGTAAACTCAATACGGGTTACACCTGTCCTGCCAATCTGTTATCTCGGCCCTTTATTAGACATGAAGTTCATTGGATAGGTTAATATCCAAAAGGACAACACATCAATAAAATTAAACAAAGGATACAATCTAATGAAGGAAACGATTTCCTTGGGATTACATCCAATTGTTTGCGGGCCATTAAACTATAGAACAAATTATAGCCAATCCAAATGTGTGGTTATGTTTAACTTCCGAATCCAACAAATTGACATTGGACAGGAAAAATGGCACAAATCAATTTTTTTATTTATTGTGTAGAGTTTTTTTTAATTTTGGTGTATCATCTATTAAATTAATGACTTTGTATGTACATAAGCATACAAAAGAAAACCTGCAATTATTTCCATGCAAATATCAATAAGTTCGAATTTTAAACTTCCTTTGAATATGATGTAGAAACATTTTCTTACACGAAATACCACTAATTTCTGAACACTTTTTGATGTTGGTGTGATAAATATTCTCTTAGACCATAGATAAGATATCTACATATATTTACTTTAAACCAAATAAATAAATAAATCTTGGTGTTGCTATTTAAAACCATTTAAACGATCACAGCGATCTTCTTTCTTTCCACACCTTTTAACTCTTCAAACATGTGACTTTTGGATGCTAGGTACCCCTGTACGCGGCACTTTATCATTGATCTTGATTGTTCGCAAGATTACTGTTGTGGCATCTGCGTACGTGGCATGGCTGCTCCCAACTCAGCTGCTGTGGCGTCAGAGTACGTTGGGTAAGTGTAATTTAATTAGTATAAGGTGAGCAGCATTGCGATTTTACAGGCCCAAGATAACAAAAATAATGAACTCACATATCTCCAGTGGACAGCGTGGTGACTCCCACTGCGAGCGCATGCTGTTTTCCCTCCGCCATGATTGCCACCACAATGCCCTTGTCCACAGGGGTCATCTTGGCCCCCGGAGACGTGAGCCCTGGACACATGATGTTGGCTCCCGACAGCACGAACCTGATGGCCCCCTTGTCCACCTGCTGCATCGGCAGGAAGAAGGGGTCTGAAAAGGCAGATAGGTAAAAATTATGAGGAATTCTGTTCTATTTTTTGTACTGGTATACTTAATTCTGTTTTTACAAATGGGTTACGATCGCAGAATATTGTGTAAAAAAAATACAGTACCTACATAACATATTTGTAAAAAAACACAGTACCCACATACCCACAGTACACACATGGGAGAGAGGTTCTATTGTACGAAAACCATTCCAGGATGGAAGAAAGGTTTATTGTCTAAATACCACTACAGGATGGGAAACAGGTTCTATTGTATGAAAATCACTCCAGGCTGGGAGACAGGTTCTATTGTATGTAAATCACTCCAGGCTGGGAGACAGGTTCTATTGTATGTAAATCACTCCAGGGTGGGAGACAGGTTCTATTGTATGTAAATCACTCCAGGGTGGGAGACAGGTTCTATTGTATGAAAAATCATTGCAGGATGTCAAAAAATAAAACGCATTATTATTTATTCCTACACCGTGTAGTGTATGTATAGGGAGGGAAAAAAATTGAATTCTAATAAGACTATGGTAGAAGTATTTCGGATAAATAAATTTTTTTCTAAATTTCATTGTTTTTATTACATAAAAAAATATTGTTCCATAGAAGAATATTTATTTTTTACCGAATAAACAATTCAAGTTTTTTTTACCTGAAAACTACCTTTAAAACGTTGGAATTTAGAAAAAAAGTAATTTATCTTTATTTGTATTAATCGCATCGAATCACGTACAGTTCGTGCACTTTACCCCGGGACACCTTATATACTACATTAAAAAATGGAAAGATGGATACTTACATTTGTGCAGAAGCCTTAGGGTGGGCATCCAGGGGGACTCTCTCTGTCGGAAGAACAGCAACTCTCCAGTACTATTCACCATTATCTCTATGTGGTCATGACTGTAAACAAAACAAATTCTTTCATTAAAACTAACATTGATGGCTGATGTTTGTACAAAGAATGGTTTAGGTCCAGGTGTTTTAGCTTCCGTGACTTTGAATCAAATTTGAACCATTATCTGAAGTGGCAAATGTCAAATAATTCAATATGGCGCCCACTGCCGATTTGTAATGTCAAATGTGACAGGGTTTCAAACAACTACACAGGAATTATTGCCTTAATGCAATTTCTTCCCAATTATAATATACTTCCCAAATCGATGGCACAAGAGTCCCTACTGTCCGGAGCCAGTGGGATTATGTCATACCCAATTGGGGTATGTGATGGGACTGAAGGGAGTGGGGAAAGGAAGGAGATGAGAAAGAGGAAAGTTGGGAAATTCTTGGTTACCTTGGTCACCAGGCACGGCTAAAGCCATTTCAAGCAATGTTTCGATTCTTAATAAACGTCACAATTCACCAGGGCGATACTGAGAATATCTACCAAACTGCTTGTACCTATTTAAAATAAATATTTACAAAAAGAAAAACAACCTGTGAATTGACATAATTAAATAAATGATAATAATCAAAATTAAATAATGTTTTTTTTCCGATTTTATGTCCGGGTTAAATCTTCCCCATAGGAAAAACTAAACCCTTCCACACACTTTTCCACAAATGATCATCTAGTCAATCAACATTATGCAAGTGCATTATGTAAGCAAAATAAATACAAAACAATACAAGAACAACACATCAACCCACCAGAGGACGAATGGGAAAATAATTCACCGACTCCAGATATTTTCATATCAGAGGGTTCGGCTCGGTAGAACTCCTAACAGGGCCTATAAATCCTACTGATCCCTCAAGATAAATATTTAAAAAATCTTCGTTATCCTACATGTATTCAAAACGACCGACTTTTGCATCTTTATATATAATTTTTTTGATAGATCTAATACGCCTACATTTTTAATGAGAGAGCTAGGTATAATGCCAGTAGCCGAAATAACAAATGGTAATATTTTTATAGTTTGAGAATGCCAAATTCTTTTTATCTTTTTTTCTTTTCATTTCCTAGATCTGTGTATTTTCTTATTTTTTCATTAACAGATTTTTGAATATTACAAGAATTTGGAATAGCGACATCAATGATATTTTATATAAGTTATATTCAAGTTATTTTTTTTAATTTTGTCATTTAAAACTATATCGGGTCTATTAAGACTAATCGTTTGGTCTGTTAGTATAGTTTTATCATAATATATTTTATAAAATTCGTTTTCTAAAAATGAATTTGGTTCGTATTCATAATATGGTATTATATTACGGCAGTCTATCAAGTTATGTTTAATTACCAAACTTTGGTGAATTATTTTTAAAACTTGATTTTGCCTAAATGTGTACTCGGACGGTGCTAATATAGAACATCCCCATATAATATGTTCTATAGTTTTCGGAAAAGGCAAACATTTTCTACATAAATTTGATTTGTATCTTTGATTATATGCTTCCTATAATTTTTAGTATTAATGACTCTATCCTGAATGGCAAGCATAAATCCTTCTATTTCTGCGCTCAACTCTCCAATACTCAACCATTTGTTTGACGAAAATTTGTCAACATACGTTTGGTTGAGATAATTGAAGTATTTTGCATGTAAAATTTTATTTTATCAGGAATCTAATAATCCCTGATTGAGATTTATAAAAATTTTGGTATTCTCATCGTTTAAATTTAAAGGTGTAATATTTTTATCTGCCTTGCAAAATTATGTTGTGCATTTCTGAGCTATGAGCTTTCCTATGGAAAAAAGTTCTTAGCATTTCTACCTGATTATGTTTCAAAGAAGTTATTTTGACTATACCTCTACCTCCTAAATTTCTAGGTAAATCAATTCGTTCTATAGCTGAATTTGGATGATGGCAATTAAACTTTGTTAGCGTAGTTCTAATTAATCTTTCTAAGTTATCTAAATCTGTATTGGACCATTTAATTATGCCAAATGAGTACTTACGTTAATAGAGGTATTGCCCAAGTATTTATTGCTTTTACTAAATTTTTAGCAGATAGATTGCATTTTAAAATTTTCCTGATCCTAGTTTGAAATTTAATCCTAATATCATTTTTAATACTAGTATGGTCTAATCCAGCGTTTCCCAATTTTTTTTCGCCCCGGAACCCTTATCGATCATACTTTTCTAGGCGGAACCCTATTTTTATAAGAAAAAGATAAACTTGTAGTTTGAATACTTTCATGTTTACCATGAAAAGAAAGATCAAAAGTTTTGTGTAAAACTTAATTTAATGTGAAGAGTGATATCTTTTTACATTTTTTGTTAAAATAGCATTGAAATCAGGCTTTATGTCAGACAGCTGAATACGAAGATCTGGAGCTGCATCCAGTCTGTTTCGGTATTTGTTTTTTGTGTAAGCGTAAGCCGAAAAACCAGTTTCACATCGGTAAGTGGTCACAAACGGCAACAAAACTGTGATAGCCTTCTCGACGACTTCTGGATATTCGTTTTTAAGTCCAATCCAAAACTCATCCAGATTAGTTTTTTCTGAATTAAACTTTTATTGTAAGGAAGAAGAACACATGATATCAATCAAAGCCTCGTTCTCTGTTGCTGTAAGAGTCGACGGTGTCCTGTGAACTAGGAATGGATACTGTACCCAGTCAATGTCCTGCAGGTTTTTTTCAGGAAAATACTCTTCCAGAGATTTGTTGAGGGCCATCAAATGTTCGTAAATGCATTTTTCAACATCTGAGGTTACTTGCAACTCATTTTTTCCAGAAACTCGTTTAAAAGAGTAAAACATTGGTACTGTTTCTGTTCAACACATTCCATCCAGAAGACAAGTTTCTTTCCAAGAGAAGAGATTTTGTCGTTTACTGTAAAAGTATTTGTGTTTCTTCCTTGCAATGACTTGCAAATTACATTCAGTTTATCAAATATGTCTGCCAAATACGCCAGTTTCATTAGCCATTGCTCGTCGTGAAATAGTTGAACAAGACCACTCAAAGATGAAGAAAGCGATTCTTTGGAAAAAATACCACTAGTTCGTTGCGCAATTCAAACAATCTTGAAAATACTTTTCCTTTGGAAAGCCATCTTACTTCCGTGTGAAGAAGAAGTGATTGATGCTGACTTCCTATATCCTCACAGCACAAATAAACAAATCCTCTCCAATAGATCCCCCGAAGGGGTATCTTACGAAAACAAGCAGTATTGATAGTCCAGCGACATCTGTACTTTCGTCGAGTTGCATTGCAAACATTTCACTACTTTTCAATCTACAAATCAATTCATCTTCAATGTGGTCAGATATTTTATGGATTCAATCAGATATGACATTATTGGAACTCTGAACTGCTGCAACTTTCTTCGCTGCGTCTTCGCCAAGTACACACTTGACAATTTCTGTCATACAGGGTTTTATTAAAGTCTCTGCAATCGTGTGTGGTTTGCCAGCACGAGCAATCCTGTAACTTAACAGGAATGATGCTTCGGTGGCATTCTCGTTATCAGTTTTAACATATTTATGTAAAGCAGCCACACTGGTTTTTAAACGGTTTGATTGTGGGTATCCTAAATACATATAAACCTCATCCCTTTTCATACTAGTAATTTGGAAATTTCTAAATATACTCTTGTCCCCATCTACAATTTATGCCTTTCTCTATATGGATCGTTCTACATTTATCTAAACCAAAATTAATTTTGATATCATCTGAAAAGTTTTTAACTACCTCGATCATTTTCTCAAAATTTTGTTCAGAATTTGAAAATAATTTAATATCATCCATTTTTTTATAAATGCGAAATTATTATTATCATCATTATTATTATTACTGACCTTAATCTAAAAAAAACAAACTTATCTGATAGCTGATGAAATACAAATTATGCAACATGTGCAAAAAGTAAGACAGTTGGTAACTAATGTGGTCGAACGTCTAACTGTCATGGTTCCATGACCAATCAAATCAGGGGAACATCAGAACGTTTTTTTAAAGTGATATAAAGTATAAAACTAACTAACCATTTTTTTCTTAACTTTTCATGACTTTATATCACCTTTCAAAAGTGTTCTGACTTGTCACTGTTCTGATTAATTTGTTCGGTTATATATCACTGTTCTGAGTTGTGATGGAACTGCTTAGATTGACGTATATATGTATAAGCCCGTCGTCCCACGGGTCGGTAAGCAAACGAAATAAACCGAATGTTGCAAGACCCTGCGCAGAAAGTTAAGTTCGCTACAGTAAGGTAAGTCTTTGGTTTACGTCGACCCGCGGTACGACGGGCTGGAGAAATAATCAATTAATTAATAGGGTGATACTCACAGTATCACCCTGTTGAAAGACCACCGTTCAGAATTGAAACGTTGCTTGAAATGGCCTGAATAGCAAGGTATTTCCACCCCCCCTCTTCCCCTTCTCCTCTCCCCCGTATCTTCGGCCCCCACAACATACCCCAATTGGGGAAGTTATAGTCTCACTGTGAAGTTGTAGTCTCATTTAATGTCATAAAAATAATTTTAAAAATTTCTAATTAAAAAAATATGTATTTTTCACAGACATAGGTCATATGTCTATGGTATTTTTCCAATAACACCTCGCCACTGGGTATTTGGATACAGTCTATATAACATATAGATAACAGCACGGTAACAGACGAAACAAAGCGCGTATCACATGATCCGCCGCGACGTGGAGCAGTGCGACCAGTGGCGAAGTGTGATAGATATATTTTTTTTGTTTATATAAAAAAATATCATAGAACAACAAAATGACATCCATATTTTTTACTCCAAATAAGTTCAGGGATAGCCGGTTAAAATCTTTCGGGACGTGCTGTTTACACCCTCTATATGTTACAATAACTCGGGCGAACCCGGATAGTAAGTACTAGTATAATTCAATAATGATTGTATCTCGACACATTCCTTCGCGTGACGTTCGATAATCAATGATCTATTGACCTATGTAATGTGTTAGTTAACACGATACTATTATTTGGTATTACTCGTGTGTAGGTTTGTCTATTGTAAGAATTAAAATACAGCGTAATAATCATGGACCTAAAAACATGTTTTGGTTAAGAATATGACCATAAACAAACCATAAAGGTTTTGTCTATTAGTTGGTTAACCCTTCAGTACTTTCATCACTGTTGTTCAATTTGCAGTTTGTTCTGTGTATTTCAAATGCGCTATATACAAATATACATCTTATTTTTTTATTTTTCCGTAAAAACAAATGCTGTTTTAAAAACTACATAAAATTATCTTTCCGGTGTATTCATTTAAAATAAACATTACTATTTCAAAATAATGAAATTTTAATATCAAACGTGAAAAATGTTAGCAAAAACGCTAACCAAATTTTTATTTAATTTTTTGCTCCAATCGTAGAAAAATTGAGAGAACTCGATATTTCGATAACACATTCGTTTTGGTCATATATAACTCTAAAACGCTGGATTCATTTAGGTTGGCTAGAAAGGCTGGTTCGTAAAACGCCTATGCGCCTACGCGTGAAAGCCAAACTGAAATCAATGATTAGTAACTTAATGGGAAACCTTCAACTGCCCTAAATCAAGAGAAATGGGTTTAAGTTTATGGGTAAATGAATTATGGCTAATAATCTAAACTTATTGTCGATTGAGAAAAACATAAGAAAATCGGAAACCTTTGAGATTACATTATCACCATCCCAGTATCCAGGTTAGGTTCGAACACAGAGTAACAATGGTTCAACCTGTGTGGAGGGTATTTTAAAAGAAATGAAGAAGAGGGGAAAAGGAAAGGAAAGAGAAGGAAAAAGGGTATGGGGGTTGGGTAGGAATCTAGGGATCAGTGTGTCCAGGAGTGACCAAATCAGCCTCTCCCGACGGTGGGCAAGCGCACCCCTGCTTAGTCACCAAACGTAGCAAACCACTTAGATCGACCTATGGCAGAGGTGTTGGTTATCCAATAAATGGTTCCGGGGCGGAGATACCTAAACCCGCCTCCCAAATTGTAAGCCGTATATGAACGATACTCTTGTCCCTTGTCCCGTTGGAAGCTTTGGGATGACAAAAAGTCCCGTTTTCAGAAAGCAATCAAACAAGATTTAGATTTTTAAGCAAAAATAATTTTTTCCTAGTATCAGTAAGGGACGGTATTTCAGTTGCTTTTTAAGATCGACATGAGAAATATTTACGTTCGTCAGGTCGGTTTCCTGACACCCCAATCTGACTTGTGACATTCCTGGGTAATTTTACTGAAATTACCCAGGCCCTAAGAATATTTATTTATTCATGTTATCCATAAAACGGTTATATATATTACGGAGAAGATTACAAGACATCGTCGTAAATTGTAAGGCTACACTCCCGCAGCCAGCATGTGGGTTAAAACTGTTAATTCGGCTATTTTCTTCTGTGTATTTCGCGAATGTGCCGATTAGTTAGCGTGTACTTTCCTGTAAATTTCTGTTGTCCTAAAATGAGTTTTGTAACCTTGGGATTGCTACGTGGCAGTTAGAGTTTCGATAACCGCATGGAAATTCGAGTTAAAGATTTGATAAAGAGAGATTACTTTAGATTTTAGATTAAATATCAAATACAGCCATCGAAATTTAAGTCCCTGATTATATGATTGTTTCGTCAATCGTTCGATTTATCGCAGTACTTTAGTACCAAAATAACTCTGCAATCGTATCAGCAACCTTGCTAGAAATAAAAGGCAAACACGGTTTTAATATGAGATACATAATAGCTGACGTGCAATCGAAACGTATTCCAATAGAAATAACAGTACTTTGTTTTTGGAACTAATATGTTCCAATTGAAAATATAAAATACTGACAATAGGAACGGGCAGAGTGGCTAGAAGAAGGAGGTTAGCTTTGTCGCACATTCCTGCAGATGTATTTACGATGGAACAATCTGATTTTATGCTTGCTTCCTTCTACCTATAACATTTATCTCATCAATACCTTTGTCAAAGCCTCCACATCCCCAAAAAGACCACCGGGGTATTAGACCATATTTACATGATAATAAGTATATTGATGACAAAGATAGAAGTAACGTTTCCTAGATTCATGCAGGAGGGAAACATTATTTGAAGTAGTACACTAGTAAAATATGGCCATAATTAAAAGGCTGAGCATCTTCATCATAAAAGATAATCATAACTTGATAATGATAATTGATATAAAGAGAAATACAACTGCGGAGTTCCACAGGGTCGCCACTTGGGTCCTATTCACATTTAAAATAAGCTTACCATTTGACGATCTTGCACGCCTCCTTCTTGGGCAGGATGGCCTCGACGTGTCCATCGAGGTGAGGATATGTCTCCAGGAGCTTGGACCTGATACCCTTCTGGACTGAAGACTTGAGCTGCTGCACTCCCGACACGCTTTCTTTCTCGTCAAATCTGAAACAATTCATTAATAAATCTATAATTTTACTAGAGTAAAAACTTTATATAACGTGTCAGGTGATTCAGACAGTACTGGTTCTTTTATTTATCACTCCAATGAGTAATACATCTCGGAGAAAAGGCCACAAATTTCTATCACAGTTTTGCGAGGAATGATCAAGAATGATATATTATTCAATGGAATACTGCATAATTTTCGGAAGGTGTTTGATTAAACAATAATTGAAAAAGATGAGACAAACAACGCGATGTCTGTTTACTTTACAGTTTTGACCTAAAAATTTCAAACAGAAACAACTATGTAAATTTCGTGTAGTCAAGAGCTCGAAGTTATAGTTTTTTTAGTGTAAACAGATTTCTATTTGATAGTTATGATTTATACATTATGAAAAAAAATAACGATTAACAGATTAGCGCCACAGTGGAAATCGGGGTGGCTACAAGCAAAGAAAACCTAAATCCAACAAATATTTGCTTTGGTAATGAAAATATACCATCCATTCATAAACGGAAAACAAATTTCAAGTTCGCTCAAAAAGGCCATAGCAATTAGGCACACGAAACTTTATGAATAGAATATTCTTTTAGGCTGGCATCAATAATAAATAATTCATGAATAATTCGATGGTTTGGTGTGAGAAAACGAACACTCCGAGTAATCAATCAACCCTTTTTTACCTTGTGATTTTCTTGTCTCCAGCGAAAATAAAAATGTCAAGACATCCATTCATTACGCATCTATTATGTAGAGGGCGATCTAGGCCAACTACCAATTCACAGTTTTTTATGTGGAGATCTGAGATTGGTAAGGAAAAAACTGAGTAACTACCGACGATAAAGACATTTTTTCGAAAGGAAGGTGGAACGCCGTTCAACTAAGTATTGGCAAACAATCCTTGTTTCTTACATTCATAGATCGTCATATAGATATTCTTCTGTTATTCCGTCTCTTGAAATGACATTACTCAAGTAATTAATTCAATTGAGTATGCCATCTATCCATTCTGGGAGAGCTAGGTATCTAAAAGATGCTTACAACGTATTGTATAATTATTGTTTTGTTGGACTAGGAGAGGAGCGAAGCAACAATAAACGGAGACTTTATTCCATTTTAATTGATAATTTTACCTCTAGAATACTTGTATAATTTCGCGGACACCAAACTAGGTAGACTGTTCGAGGATTTAAACATTTTTTTTAACAAATGGTGAAATACATAGGTAAATAAAAATTGTTATCAACTGATATCATAAGTTAAAGTAATCATCACATAAATAAATAGTTAAACAAATAAATACAAATTTGGTACATATCAAAAACGTTAAAAATAAAAACAAAATAATATGAAAGAAAGAGCCGTGTACCATTATTTTCTTTAGTCACTGTCATGTACTCTTTTAAAAAGGTTCGTCCCCTTTCAAATATCTCAATATATCTATAACTCTGAACACTAACAGCAAATTGGGTCAAACTACTGGATGACCTGACGTCGGTGTTCAGAGCATTTAATATTTTGGAGGCGACGAACCAGAAATGACGTTGAGCGAATGTGGTTCTTGTCTTGGGGATAATACATCCAATGTTCGTTGAGTAGGACGTGTGCATTTGGTTTTGTGGGGCTATAAGGATGTTGTTCGCCCATACATATCACAGGCTTATCCTTGTAAACAGTTGTCGAATATCTAACACCCGAAAACTTGGAAAGAGAGGATCTGAGGGGTGAGTAGGGTGGCATTTAAATGTAATTCTCAATATAAGTTTTTGAGCTGTGATAACGGGATGTATAACTGTTGCTGCACAACCCCCATACCACTACCTACCTACCATGGTATAATAGTTAGTCATTGGTCGCCACGGATTGGAAGAGAGCAAAATAGACAGCTCTTAGAGTCTGAATCTTTTTGTAGCTTAGTTTGCGGAATCGTTTGTTGTGTTTTATTCGCTTTTGAGAATGTTCTATCTGCACATGTGGCCTATAATAATAGCAGAACTGTCACTAGTCACACGAAAGTCACCTTCAACTTCCTACATTATATTATTACGAAAGTTACATTGTGTAAGTGAACTCCGCAACAGTTTTGTTTACCGAGGGTTTCGTCTTGTAATGTGCTCTTTGCTCCGGGGTTATCTTCTACTCCTACAGATTTAACTCAGTTATTTTCCTATAGGTCATCTCGGGTTAAACAATGTCTATGCACCCATTGCATACTGACTTTGAACTCTCCCAAATATATCTCATGACCATAGGTCGATTCCGGGTTACATTTATTGGTCGATTTTATTTGACTTCCTATTTATCTGGTATTGTGTCTATTATTGTTGATATACATGAGTAGGTACAGCACAAGAATTCCATCCGCTCCCGCCTGTCCAGAGTATTGTGGAATATTTTGAGGCTGAAGGGAAGGAGTTGGGAAGCGGGAGGTTCAGAAGTACCTGGTTATTCAGATCTGGTCACCAAACACGACTAAAACCTATGTTAAGCCAAATTTCGATTCTGAATGGTGATATTTCGAGTAGACTATGTCATTAGTTTCATGCAAATACATTTCAAATTTATGTTCAAACACAAGCTTTCGAACCAGCAAAACAAACCCTCGGGTTTGACACCTACATAGGATCTTTAGCACTACCGAAGAGGACTTTTAAAATCCGTCAGATTTATTTGCCCTTGAATCCTTTAAAATAAACTATTTTCTGAGCATTTGTAAATCTGAAAATTTTACACGCGGTGATAATGCCGGTTTTTGTACACGGTATCCAGCAACACGTAGTACAAGCGGGAAACTGGTGATTATACATCACATTTGGATTCGATTATGTGATATAACTTTTTTTATTTGAACTTTCGTTTTAGATTATATCGAGTCGTATTTTTAGGTCATATTTAAAAAAAATCGGTCGAAAGAGGATAATATCAGCTGTTTTGTATGTATTTTAAGCCCGCAAGACCCTGCGCAGAAAATTAAGTTCGCTATAGTAAGGTAACGAACGGTCTGCAGCGGAGTTCAGTGTGTGGAACTTTTCTGGGCAAAGTCTTACAGCATTTGGTTTATGTCGATTGCTTACCGACCCGTGGGACGAGGGGTGCGAAGCGCAAACCCACCTCGAAATTCTTTTAACCCTTTATTTGCCGAAAAAAAAAACGTTTTAAAAAAATCTAAATCAATGTTCAGATTGAAATTTAAAAAAATGGGTTCTCTATCTATGCGATGAAGATACACCGATTTCCCGCATATAATACAAGTTTCCGGACACGGTGTATTATAAATAAATATTAGCCGAAACGTTTCCCAGAATTATAAATATAATTACTATTAATTGCATTCAAAAGATAAATATTAAGGATTGTAAGAATTATTACCAATCAATGATTGAATCAATAACAGATTATTTATTACGACACCATACATGAAGTTACGACATAATACCAACTGATGTAACTCCAGTAAGTACGATAACTGTGGTATATATCTGGATATAGATAGAGATACGGAAGTTATATTGGCAATAAGCAATAAACAGATTATCGAACGACAAAATATAAAATTATTTAATTGGTGGAGTTTAGGCGGCAGGTCTTTCGGCATCCAAATGTTGTTTTAATTGGTTTTAGCCGTGATTGGTGATCAGATGTGAATAGTCACCTACTTACTAAACTTCCTCTTCTCCATCTCTTTCCACGGTTATCTTCATTCAGCCTCATAATACTACATAATACACATAATACTCATACCCCAAATTAGAAACGTCAAAGTCCAAATGTCTTCAGGCAGTAGCGACTCTTGTGTGATAATAAGTCAAAAAATTCTACATACAAAAAGCGAAAAACCCGGGTGGAGTAGATTAGTAGTAGACACTATACATGGTGTCCAGAAATTAGTGGTACAAGCGGGAAACTGGTGCATCTACATCGTATAAAGAACCCAAGAAAACTTATTTTTTAGATTTTTCTTGTACCTCTAGTTCTATCTATTTATATTATAAATGAGAGTGCCTGTTGTAGCGGGGTTTTGTTTTAATGCAAATCTACAGTTTTATTTCAAGATTGATGAAATTTTGCACACTTGACCTTCAAAACAAGAGGAATTTGGCTGTTTACAAGATATTTCGAAAATCACCCTTATCCCATTTCCCATTCCTTAAGGCGAAGCAATGCTAAATCACTTTGATCAATCATTTGATTAAACGAATTGGTGTACATTATGAATACCAAAAAATATGTTTTAGATAAATTGAAGGTTTTCCTATCGTTTCTCTTGAGTAGAATTCAAATAAAAATATAAATTACTCAATAAAAAATATAAATTTAAACTACTAAAAAAATATTTTTTCAATAGAAATGTATGAACGCGTAAAGGAAACAACTTTTAAAAAATACAGTATACAGTAAATTATTTACAAAATAAATAAAACCCAGTTTGTGCTTGAAATTGAACGTTTCTAGACTCCGTTTGTCAAGAGATTTTAATGCCGATTACCTATAATATAAGGTATACCAAGAATATTCACATTTTTGGCTTGTAGCTTCCTCTTATAGCAGAATTTTCAAACTAACTTACTGACAATTACTGTCTACATGTGTTTAACAACTCTGTATCCCGGGCAACGCCGGGGACTTAAAAAAACAACAACATTTTCAAATTTCTAAAATTCATAATGGTGCAGATTGTCGATTTGATTTTCATCTATTATCATATTTATAAAAATAAAATATTACATAATATTATGTACCTAATCGAATCCATAAAAACTACATATTACACAAGATTTTTTTGTAGCCACAAGTCTACTGAACTTCAGACAATTTAAAGCCTTCAGAGCCAAACTTCCCGATATGCAGTTCATTGCACCGTGTTTATCATTGTTATTTATACTTTAGCCACGTGATAATTTTGTGTGTACAGTTTTACTCTTGTGTCGGCGGTTATCACCTCCGGGACAGGTGCGATTGCAGTTACACAGATGTTCCTGCCGTTATGGAACACAGTAGTGCCTGCTGATATTGTGCAATTGGTCGGGCCTCCGTTTGACTACTACTAAACCGGTTTGGAACTACAAATTTAATTGAGTTACAGCCTTTTACCTCTTCCGGTATCGGATGTAAATAACTCGAATAACCCGACCATTCTGCATTTCTTCTCTCTGTAAATTTGTTTGTACGTTACATTTCCGTTTCAAGATGGTGGCCGCTTTAAGCATTCAATATAAATTATTTTTCAAATGTATAATCGTCGTGGTTATTTGGACTTTCTTATTCGCATTTTTCTCTTTTTACTTGCCTGAAGAAAGTTTGACAAAAGAATTGTCATTGAGATAGTGACGTTTCTTGGGATAAATTGTAGTCCTTATTTGAAATATATATATTTTTAAAACGTTATATAAAATATATAGGTACTAAAAAAAATATTTGAGTACTACGATTTCAAAAGATATTTTGGTTTTCATTTATAGAAAATTAGAACACACTTTTTGGACCCTGTGTCAACCTGTTTTTTTAAAGACTACTTCCCGGCTTCATACACAATTTATTTTTTACGGAATTTTAATGTTGATTTATTTTACGAGACGGTCTTTGGAATTTGGGCGGCCGTTGTGAGTTGTGAGTCCGCAGGAAGTTGGGTGGAGTGGAAGTATGAGAAGAATCCGACAATATATTATTCCTTCTACTATCATCATAATAAGCTAAAAGTGTTCATTATGCAATGATGGAGGACTTAGCTGGCAGGGGATAGAACAGGGGGTGAGATTAGTAATTCAACGCTCTGGACCGCTCGACAAACTAATCGATCATCCATTTAGTTACATGTGCGTTTATTGTACGACATGCGTGAAAAATAGTGCCATAAAAGTTATACCGCATCGAATAAATAAAGGCGTAAAACGTTACTGCTTTAGAAAACCACAAAAAAACATTATTATTCAAAATATAGTACGATATTTTTGCAACTGGACGGTCGGTAAGTTAAAATGTATTACCAGTAAAACTGAATGCCAATAATTTCGCTTAGAGGTACCTACACTTTTTATTCAGACACATTATTAAATTTGGATAAACCTATGCAAAATATTGAACTGTAAAATTGACGTTCTCGTACTTCGTTTTCTGGTTAAAAGGATTTATACAAATCTAATATAATAAATTTGGATAATATTCATATATAGGCACATTTCATAATAACGCATTAACTCAGCAGTGGAGTGAGGTATGGGATATCGAATTATAGTCAATATTATGTAGTTTTTCAACAGTAACAATGCTGTATGCTTTCACCGGAGGCTGCAAAAGATTAAATTTATGTTTAAAAAAACCGAAACGTAGGTACTGAGAAAAAATGGTTACACGTCAGCAGAGATATGCTTTATTTCAAATGGAAATGCAAAATGCAAAATGGGTATTTTCCATTTTGCATTTTAAATGCTTTTCTAAAAACCATTTTGCATTTTAAATGGTTTTCTCAATGCATTTTCCATTTTAAATGCTTTTTTGCAACATTCTTCCTACTATCTCCACTCATCTTTTTTTCATAAGCCCCAAATATCAGTCGGTCCTCAACCTCGCTATGAGAGATAATTTACATTTGTCAAGTTGCTCCCTGGTAGGAGCCCTGGCAATTGAGTGATACCATTACAAAAAATACTGATTCAAATACTGAACATGGGGCCATGACGCTGTAATATTAAATGTTAGATAGCAGTTTCTATGTTTTTACGTTGGCAACATTAGTCCCGCGCAAATTTTTAGTGGTTTCATAATCTGTAGTCGTGGTGTTTTTGGATTTACCATCATGTAATAATTATTCTACATTTATGTCTATTATTAAATGAAAAAATTCTAGAATTATTTTAATTGTTTGACCTGAGAAACCATTTTGCATTTTCGATGCATTTTGAAAATAGGTATTTTGCATTTTGCATTTGAAATGCTTTTCTAAAAACCATTTTGCATTTTGCATTTTCAAATGGAAAAGTTTTGACCCATTTCCATTTTGCATTTCAAATGGTTTTGGGTACCCATTTTGCACATCTCTGCAAGTCAGCTAGTGTATGATAAAGCAATTAAATGAAACTGAATAATTACAGCGTGTACAATAAAATAGCAACTTTGTATCGTGTTAACAATGCGAGTATTTAAATTATGTTACTTAAATAAACACAATTATTAAGTCGCGCTGCTCAATCAAAAACAGATGAAGAAATCGAAATTAGTAAAAGTCTTCCGCTAAGGATAAACTTGTCAGTTCGTTTTTATTTATTACTAGCTGTAGTCTTCGGCGTTGTCCGGCATTTATGCAAAGTTTTTCGAAATCAGATGTAGAGAGTAGTTTTTCTGTTATTTTGTATGTAGACAGTCACCTTCCTCTTTTTTGAAGGTCGAGTGTGCAAAATTTCAACAATCTTGAAATAAAACTGTAGATTTGTATAAAAAACTAAACCACGACACTCTTCTATACAAATGACTAGTATATTTATATAGATAAACTCTTTCTAGCGTTGACTTAATTGATAAAAGCCTATAATATCTACATTATATTAATATCACATATAATGTGGAATACCAGCGTAACCTAAAATATACTAATTTAAAAGGAATTAGGTTATATTTATTTTGGTTACCCATTACGTCCATGTTTATAATGGCATAGTATCATAGAGCTATGTGTAATTAAAAGAACATTAAAATTACGTCGGTTATAAATAGCGTACATTATTATTATGACTAATATTATAGTACAATAATATTTAGTTTGTCTTGTGGGTGACACGGCAACCGCCTGGGTGGCCTTTGTAGGAGACCCATTACACTTACGGTCTTACTAATAAAAAACAATTCACAACCGTTAAACAGTGTTTTTGTCACACGTTGTACAAAGACTGTACACTTTTTATTTAGAATTATTACTAATAAAAAGGTGTCGCAACATTCATTAATAATGTCATATTGTGAATAATATAGTTCCATCCTATCGGGAAACTAGCTGGCGAGTACCCGGCGTTGCTGGGGGGTTGTCCTTAGAAGACAAACATTTACCATCGCGGACTTTTCTATAAGCCTTTTTTAAGAAATGCAATTCCGTAGTACATTATTTTTATGTATCTCATAAGGTTTAGCCAGCGTTGCAATTTAAGCTCCCGAAAATATTATTTTTGCGATTTGATTATAAAACATCGCTTTTTCTGTATTTTCTATAAATATAATACGCATTTATTATATATACAGAGTGTATCGGCACGTACCCGACAAACTTTAACCAGATATTCCTTGGCACATTTGGAGTAAAAAATGTTATGGTCACTTTGCTGTCTGGTAACATTTTTTTTTAATAAAAAAAATATTATTCATATTTTCACCACATGTCACCAATGTTTTATCCTTTGTCAAAGTTTGAAAACCTGTCTGGCAATATTTTGTTCGAGTTTCGTTGAATAATGTACGTACGTACCTACGTTGGCGCGCTTTTACAATCACAACGAAATGACACGGCACCATTCGTCTCATTTTTAACGTACGAAAGAGCGAGGACACTTTTTGACACACTTGCTAATAACAGCTGTTGAACACGAGAAACAATGCAAATGACAGTGACGGAGTGTGGATTTTTTATTTATTTTTTGTTTTTAATGGAAAAAAATGTTACCGGACAGCAAAGCGCCCATAACATGTTTTACTCCAAATGTGCTAAGGAATAGCTGGTTAAAGTTTGTCGGGTACTTGCCGATACACCCTGTATATATATAAACCTTCCGGAAGAACTTCTCTAAATGATAGCGAAAACCCTATCAAAATCCGTTGCGTATGTAGTTTAAAATAATAAGGTTAATTTGGATTTATTATTTTTTAATTGACTTTTTTACCGCGTAAATACATAAATGCCTTGCGTGTAGATAAATACAAAGTCAAAAAATCAACTTTTATATTGATGACAAAATGGATCCAAAATGTTTTTGGCTATTCTCTGGGAATTATCATTATGATTTTTAATCAATTTTAATTGTATGTACGAGATTAAAAGTGAAATCCTTTAAAAGGACTTCATTGATTAAAATTTTAATTCTATAAAATTATTAAATCTTTTGATTAAAGAATGTACCTATGTGTTAAGCTTTTTTTCAACTTTTTTCACGTTTGAAATTAAAATATTGCAATTTTTAAATATTAAGGCGATGCACTACGTAGTAATGCAAAATCATGTGTTTTTTGGTTTGAAAATTTAGTCGCCTAGAAATGTTTCAGATGCTTTAATTAAATACTGCGAGTAGAATACATCTTTGCCTTTGAAATGATCGAGTATTTTTTAGATAAGTCTTTTTATAAGCCCAGAAAAAAATAATGTGTAAGACCTATGAAAACTGCTTTAGTTTAAAATCTCCTACTTACGAACCCATTTTCGGTTATGATTTTATTGTATAATGTGGCAAATTAAGTTATTTATAAAATGATCGGAAAAAAAAATATTCATGCCAAAACATCCACAAAATAAAATATAAGGCACTTTTTGGCCATGTTTTTTTCTTGCATTAATTAAAACAGGCGGTGTTAAGCGGGAATTTAAAACTTATCGCCATCTACGTAAGGGGTGTTATTGATATCGGCTCGTTTTAAAATATTACACGACATAGTGCATCGCCTTAAAGTATATTTAAATACAAAAATATAAAAGGTAATTTTACCTAGTTTCTAAAATAGTATTTTTTACGACTTCTTTAAAATGAAGTCTAGAACATTTAAAATACCTTGGAAAAATTCCGAAATTCGATGAAAAATTTATTACTGTTTCAAGTTTATACAAAATAAACAATCCCCTTTGACTGGATAAGCAATGTATGTAACATTTCATTAACTATTTTATGTCACTTTCTATATTACGTTTCAATTAGCAAGGTTTTCACATATATGGAATTTTAAAAAATTGAATTAAATTATCACAACGTTTTTTAATGCGACCGTTAGACTTTACTTTAACCAATCAGAGTGGTAGATACTTAAACTGTACTTTAACCAATCAGAGTGGTAGATACTTAGACTTTACTTTAACCAATCAGAGTGGTAGATACTTAAACTTTACTTTAATCAATCAGAGTGGTAGATACTTAAACTTTACTTTAACCAATCAGAGTGGTAGATACTTAAACTTTACTTTAACCAATCAGAGTGGTAGATACTTAAACTTTAGTTTAACCAATCAGAGTGGTAGATACTTAAACTCCCAGAATCGTCCTGGTGAAGTGCCACCATTCACAATCGATCGTTGCTTGAATGGCTTTAGCCGTGTTTAGTGACCAGATCTGAATATCCAGGAAAGTCATCTCCTTCCCCCCTCCACTTCCTTCAACCCCCATAACATATCTCAATTGGAGATGCCATATTCTCACTGGAATCATATGAGCATGTGCCGCAAATATACCAAGTACTAACTAGCGCAAACCCGTGAAATATCACGGGATATTATGTTATTAAATCTAGATATTAGTTTGTAAATAACGCTTTCTTGAAAGTGGAAAAGAGCGGACCCTTGAAAAATGACGAATACGGCCGAAGGATCAAGAGAAGAAAAAAATATACAAAAGATAATTAGCAAAATATACTATAAGATAGATAGATATTTTATCAGATATCAGGGTACTTTATCAATTGTTCGATTTCTTATAATCAGTTCCAATTGTAAATATGACATTCTAGTTCTAGATTTCATTCAACCAGACATACAACCGAAATTAGAATATTTGATTGATGATAAGTGATAACATAATACCTGTGTGAAATTGCACGTATTTTGTGTTATTCAAATAAAGTAAATGTATTTGTGTACGCCGGGTCTCGAACCCGCGACCTCCGGATTCGTACCAGAGGATCTTAAGAGAAAGCTACAAGCCAAAAATGTGTATATTCTTGGTATACCTTATATTGTAGGTAATAGGCATTAAAATCGCTTGACAAATGGAATCTAGAAACGTTCGATTTTAAGTACAAAACTGGTTCTTATTTGTTTTGTAAATAATTTTATAATAAAGCAAAAAACTTAATCAAGTGAAACTGTCACAGATAATCTTAGCTATAATACTGTATTTTTTAAAGTTGTTTCCTTTATGTGTTCATACAAAAACAATTGAAAAAATATTTTTTTTAGTATCTTACATTTATATTTTTTATTGAGTAATTTATTTTTTTATTTGTATTCTACTCAAGCGAAACGCTAGGAAAACCTTCAATTTATCTAAAGCATATTTTTTGGTATTCATAATATACACCAATTCGTTATAAAGATTAATCGAAATAGTTATTTGGCATTAAGCTTCGCCTTAAGCGCTCGACAGTGGATATCGTCGAGGGCAAATAAAACAATCCTCGAACATTACGGTCTTACTAATAAACTTGTTTTAAATTTGACACAACTGATAAAAAATCGTTTACCATATTTAAATGGTTATTGATCATTTGTGTAAAATTTAAAACACGTTTATTAGTAAAGGGGTAAGTTTTCACATGTTTTTCTCGGTCCATTAAAATACCGTTAAACCAAAAACAGTTATTCGAACGAATTGACCCACAAACTACTCCGACTCTAAATTAATATTATCACCAAATTTTATTATGTTCTATCTGCAATATGTAGCGTAATAAAATAATTACAATTATGTAAGTAGGTACTATTTATCTTCTTCATTATCATTCAATCAACACTAGAAGATATGAATAGTGATGTCACATTATTTTGTCCGATACCGCGCGCGTCAGATGTCGATAAAAGAGCGGTAACATGTTGACAGAACCGATATCACGGCAATAAACAAATTTGTTGATTTTGTGACGCAAAGAGCTGAGATATAAATCGCTATGGACTGTAATCCATCACGATTCCAAGGCTGTTGGAAGCGCGGACAGTTTGCGGACTCTTTTTCATGCGTGAACTGTTCACGCCAAACGCCCATATTTAATTCTTACTCCGTCGACAGGCAGTTATCAAAATTTCAAAACTCAGGTTTAGTATTAAAATCAAAAACTCACTTGGCGCCATCATATACAATTGTAAACTGATAAAAACAGCTGAGATATAAATCGCTATGTACTGTAATCCATCACGATTCCAAGGCTGTTGGAAGCGCAGACAGTTTGCGGACTCTTTTTCATGCGTGAACTGTTCACGTTCACATGCCCATATTTAATTCTTACTCCGTCGACAGGCAGTTATCAAAATTTCAAAACTCAGGTTTAGCATTAAAATCAAAAACTCATTTGGCACCATCATATACAATTGTAAACTGCTAAAAACAGCTGAGATATAAATCGCTATGGACTGTAATCTATCACGATTCCAAGGCTGTTGGAAGCGCAGACAGTTTGTGGACTATTTTGTCATGCGTTAACTGTTCAGGTCCACACGCCCATATTTTATTCTTACTCCGTCGACAGGCAAGGTTATCAAAATTTCAAAACGCAGGTTTAGCATTAAGAGGAAGCTACAAGCCAAAAAAAGTATATTCTTGGTATGCCTTATATTGTAGGCAATAGGCATTAGAATCGCTTGACAAACGGAGTCTAGAAACATTCGATTTCAAGCAAAAAACTGGTTTTTATTTATTTTGTAAATAATTTTATAAGAAAGTAAAAAATTTAATCAAGTGAAAATGTCACAGATAATCTTAGCTATTATACTGTATTTTTAAAAAGTTGTTTCCTTTACGCTTTCATACATTTCTATTGAAACAAAATATTTATTAATAGTTTACATTTATATTTTTTATTGAGTATTTTATTTGTATTCTACTCAAGCGAAACGATAGGAAAACCTTCAATTAATCTAAATCATAATTTTTAGAATGTACACCAATTCGTTATAAAGATTAATCAAAATAGTGATTTAGCATTAAGCTTCGCCTTAAATCAAAAACTCACTTGGCGCCATCATAAACTGTTCTTTAATGCGCTCCGAGCTGCCTTATATTCTATAATCAATATCCATGAATTAAATAAATAATAAGTAATTAATCCAGAAAATGGGCCGTAAAAGGGAATTTGTTAATGAATTATAGTCATATTAAAGAACTGCGAAAAAGAATCTACCATAATCTACCAACACAGAGCATAAACTTCGATAATACATCAATAGTATTAGGTATATTGTTTGTCTATATCTATAACAACAAATAGTCTAAACGAGGCGTATCTGGAACACGGAAAATCTGTTTGAACCTTTGGAACACGTTCTTAAAGACCATTATGTCAAATCACAATAATTAATCGCCAAAACGTTAATTATTTTGGGCGTTTTCACTTTTTTTATTCCAGTTCTGCATTCAAATACAAAAAACCCTATGGCTACGATCTTATCGCAGAGACCAAATTTGTAACCTCTCTTTCTGTTGCATATGTCGTTTATGAGACGGGCGCGTCGGATTTTGAAGTGTCACATGATCATGATCAAGTCAAGCAACGACAGTTTTAAAATAGCGGCGATTGTTGTCAATATTCTGTGTTTCTTCTGATTTGTGTGTTGTTTTACTGCAAGTATATTAAATAAATAGAATGATTAGACTATTTTTAACAATAACGTTTACTTTGAGACAGTATTGACTTCGTAATTTGGCGGTCTCACGCTCAGGCATGTGCTCTAGTCGGCCTTGTGTGAAAATTAAGGTTAGTAATTTACAAATATTAATAATCACCCTGATCACAAACGGTTCGACGCACAGCTGTCGAAACAGCTAAACTCTATCCATAATGCGCAGATAAACCTCCCCATCAGAGGAATTACGTCACTATGCAGCAACTACCGGTTCCACCACCAACCACTGCATTATTACACAACTACGGAGATATTTGCCAAAATGTTTTGGCGATTCGAATAGGTAATTTAACGAAAACTTGGCAAGCAAAAGGCAAGAGAAAATGTTATGAAAAACGTTAACAAGTCAGAAGATGCCTAATTAACATTAAGGTAGTGCTTATGAAAAAGTATCTTTCAACCGATCTCCGAGAAAAGCCCAATTAGATTCATTTCATACATTTGAGCAGTTCGTTATTAATATATTAAAAAAATACTATCGTTAGTAAATACTTGCATTGTTATATAAATAAAACTAACTAACTAACCATCACGCCTTTTCTCCGCAGCGGTAGGCAGAGAGGACGGACCGCCAAACAACTCGGTCTTGGCACACACTTCTTGCCTCATTCACATTCATACATCGTCTAAATAGCATTATTGAAAATATACACACGGAGAAAACTTACCGATATGAAATATTGCTAATTTATTGAGAATCTCTTCAAATTATTCGTATTACGGTTAAAAACGGGACTGCGGGCCTTTACCGAATAAATTGACAGGTTTCCTAATAAACTATCAATAAAACACGAATGTGTTATGGCGACGTCGAAACACGTGTTCATAAAAATTCTAATATTTTCGCATTTCGTGACTGTGTACAATCAAGACAAACGCAGGTGCATGCACAGGTGTTCCGATATATTATGAATGTATTAAAAGTTTATTAGGAAACAGCATGCTAACCCATTTTTAACAGAATTTTAATTAATCCGAAATACTTATTTTTCACCGTGTACCATTTGTATTGTAAGTAAATATCATTCAGATATTTATGGCTTAATGAAGTGTCTATACATTAGTTACGACATGTGTTTTGAGAATTTCTCCATAATTATCGAAAAGCTTCTGCCATTTGGTGTCATAGTGTGCTTCCACGTCACACAGGAGAATTGACAACAGTGCAAGGTACACGGCAGAACAGATGTGCTAGCACAGGATGTCACACAAGAAGGAACAGTAGACATATTGAATAACCCTTTAATAAATTTAAGACTTTTCTGTTAAATCTTCCCAAACGTTAATAAATTTAAAATAAGAAATCTTGTTCCCCAAATGGATGAAATGGAAAACGTAACAAAGAACCATTATTTTTCTTAAAATATTACGCAAATAACAGATTCATCGGTGTTCTCATTCTCAAATCATTTTATCAGAAAATGAGAGAAATTTCACAAAAAACAAATGGAGCCTAACTCCGTATTGTATGAACGTGAACAAATTTAATTCAAAATACAGAAAACATTGTACCTTTACCAGTTTCCCCGTGGAACATCTGTGCTGAATCAAGCGACACTCGAAGCCGTCGACAGGCTGATTATTGATTAACCATTAAAACATCCCACTTTGACCTCAACAGAATTTTATCTATTTATATTCTATATATTATATCTTCTATCGATCTATTTAAATAAAGAAGAGCGTCTGTGGCGGGCGGTGTGGATTTGCTTTTTATACAAATCTAAAGTTTTATTCCGAGATTGATGAAATTTTGCACACTTGACCTTCGAAACAAGAGGAAGGTCACTATCTAAATGAGATTTCAAAAAACCACCCATCCCCCTTTCCCACTTCACCCTTTAAAACAGAATTTGGACACATCTTTCGAAAAACTCTTTGTAAAGCCCGGGTAACGCCGGGGACTTCAGCCAGTCTATTTACATAAGAAGAATGTCTGTGCGAGGCGGCGTGGATATATCTGCATTTACTTGCAGATTTAGTGTGTTGGGAACTCTTGATAAATAAAAGGTTCTTTACAATAATTGCGTTTATTTACGTTACAATATATGTATAAGTCTAGATTTAGCTACACTGTTCATTACCCGAGGGTTGGTAATTCTCTCTTTTTAGAAGCTTGAAGTGTGACAAGGATACCCCACAGGCAATTGCTACACTCTAGCGACATCTGTCGGACTCTGGAGTAAGCTTTCTGACTCCATCTATCGCTTGAATACCCAACTTATTACCATACATCACAATTTTATACGAATCTACAGTTTTATTCCCAGATTGGTGAAATTTGGCACCCTTTACCTTGAGGAGGAAGGTAGCTGTCTACATTTTCAAAAAACTCAACTTGAAGCCCGCCGGGCATCAGCTATCCAATTTACGAAGAACTGCATAAACGCAAGCACCATTTTAAATTAGCTACCTAAGGAATATGACGCCAACGTTCCAAATGTATTAAATTAGGACAACGGAAAATGCCTTCCCGCAGTCCGTTATAAGTCAGAGAAAACTTTTTCGATCACGTGAAATGAACTTTTCCCCGCAACCAGCATTGGTAGAAAGCGGGTTAATGTCATTTACAAAGTCAGATAATCCCAAGTTTACGAGAACAAAGTCGAACTAAACCTGACAAGCGAAGCGGTTACCTGCATAATACACGAGTATACCTGCACGTAGATAAAGGGCTTTCGCAATTATTTGGCTGTATTATTAGCTAATGGCTGACAATGGAACGCGATAAATTGAAAGCTCAAAACTAATCTAAGTTCAACCTATTGTTTTATGGTTTAACATCTTTGTCACGTTTAAATGTTTAATGGAAAGCATGTAAAATATGTATTTGGACAATAACCAGTATGAAAGCCTTAATTAAAAAAAAGTAATGTAAGAAAATTAATATATAATTTGTTGCAGTGAAAATATAAATATTAAATATCTAAAAATGTCAATTAGTCAGATTTTCTCGAATAAAAAATCCAAAGATCCTTTTTTACTACCTTGATAACAATGATTTTTAAAGATAAATTAACGACTTAGGAATCACTTTTCAATCCAATCTTTCATTTGTTAACCACATAACGGAAATCTCTAACAAGGGCTATCAAATAATGGGATCTATAATAGGTTAACTAGAAATTTCAACTTTATTTAGTGCATCATAATGTTATATTTTGCCTTTGTTAGAAGTTAACAATTCTAAAAGAACAATTCTCCAATCTGGAACACTGGAACCCATATTATAATATTCATGTACAAGAGAATGAAAGAATAAAAAATAAATTCTTTAAGTTTGCTAAGTAAAATTTTCTATGTTATAAAATTGGGATTTCTGTAAAATTTGTTGAACTACAACACTCTTTATAGTATTAAAATATTTACATCGTCAGACAGAAGGATTTTTACTGACTTGGTATTTCTACATAAATTCTAAATGATGCATTTTATAGCCCAGAATTGCTTGCATTGATATTCTTTCGGATTCCACTACATAATACGAAAAGTCGGGATTAATTCCAGTACGGAAATTCTGGGACTATCTACCATATGTATTCCACTTTGCCCAGAATACCAAAGTAGGGGAATAATTACTCTCTATGGAATGTGTGGGATTGCACTTTCCTCCCCACATTCTGGAATAAAGAAATATTATTATTATTATACCGAGTCAGTGGACATTTTCAATTTATCACTAAACAAATACAAAATGATGTGACTGAAGGAGTTCATTTATTTATAATTATTAGCTATGTATGTTATATTATTACTATTCATATGTAAAAACCCCTGAAAGATCGTTAAAAAATCAAAGTAATAATAACTTTTGTAGTAATAATTACCGTTTTCAGAATTAATAAAAATACTATTATAACACAAATTTTTATGTGTGTATTTTTAAAAACTTTGAAACAACAAGATAATAAATAACACTTGTAATTTAAACAGGAACCAAGAAAACATCTATTATTCTAATTCTTATCTCTAAACGCTAAATTGAACAGCGATAAAAAACTTTTCCGAAAGAAATATTGAGGTTTTGTAAAAATATGTAGCAAATTTACTTTAATTTTCAGGGGGCAGTCTTCTTTTCACAAATTATTGAGAATATTCATTAATACAGAAACGGTCTAACTTAAAAAACCTGGTGAAAATTTTATTCAATTGATAAACGACCGTGTAAATGAAAACATTAATAATTGAAACGTGAAACAGAAACTGGAATAAAATAGTTCATGGAAAGATACACAAGATATATCCAGTCACAGGGGGTTGTTTACATGTCGTATAAACTTGAAATAATAATAGTTTCGGAATTTATTACAAGGACAATTATTTTACGTTTTCTATATTTTCATTATGAAGATGTCGTAAAAACGAATACCATTTTATAAACTAGATAAAATGACCTATTAGATTTGTATTCGAAATATACTGTAATACTTAAAAAGTGCAATATTTTATTCAAACATCAAAAAAGTTGAACAAAACCTTACCACAAACATTTTTGATCAAAACGTCCTAAAATTTCAGAGATAACAAATTTTAAAAAACACATTCGTTTTATTTAGAGAGTTTGCATGAAAACTATCACCTCACTTTTCATCTCGTTCATATAAAAACATTGAACTTGCTTTTAATTTCCTGGAAACAACATTAACAAAACTGAAATATCAAACGCATTGCTTGCACGTTTATTTCTTCGATACATGTTTACCAACAAGTGCATTAGGCATTCATGTTATAAAAAGACATCACATTAAAGAAGTTCTTGTAAAATATAAATACCACATAATTCAATTATGTATGACCATAAAATTCAATTTCAATACTGGCATAAACGTTTTAACCTAACTTTATGACATAAAAAGAAAGTAAATTTTACAAATGCTAGTATTATACAATTATTTGTCTAAAACTGACGAAAAATAATACAAATAAGTTGTAAATATGTTGTATTACACGAATATAATAGTAAATTGGTCATGTTTTGAACAAAACACGACCAAGAGAAGAAATAAAAACAGATAGATGTCAACCGTGGCTTCCGCGCTTGAAGAATATTAATGCGCGTGCATGGAGTCGCAAAAGCATTGTTGGAAATTTAAGAAAACAGAGTTAATGATATTTTTTATTGGTACTAACTCGAATCTTAACTTTCACATTCTTTATACAATCTGTAAAAAACCACCGTTTAACGAATGTGAAGTGGTTTTTATTTAATAAGACTGTTAGAGTTTACCCGCCTTAAGACGTCGCGGCGTCGCGCCGTCGGTATCATAACAAAAAGGTTACGTAACAATAATTGTACCAGTGTCGCATGTAGACAAAATATTGGAAAAGTAGCTCAAGGCAAGAAAGACTCAAATTTGTAGGCATAATATTGTGATAATTATTTAAAAAATCAAACAAGATGTGCCTGAATCTGCCGCTAGAGGTGATTTTAGTATGCTGGCCTTTTATATTAGCAGCCTTGATAGGTTGTATCCTTACACCCTTACTTGCCAATCTTTAGTAGAGAACTGTCTAGGTATAAGAAAATAAAACAGTTTTGAAATATATCTATCTATCTATCCTGTATATAAATAACAGTGTGTGTCCGGGCGGGCAGCGCGGCTTTGATGTTCATACAAATCTACAGTTTTATTCCGAGATTGATGAAATTTTGCACACTTGACCTTCAATAAAAGAGTAAGGACTTCGACATGAGATTTTGAAAAACCACTCCATCCCCCTTTTCCCACTCCTTAATGCAGAATTTTGATGTCAATGGTGAAATTTTTCACACGTGACGTTCAAAATAAGGGGAAAATTACTGTCTTCATTTGATTTACTAATAATACTGTAGCGTGATTGATAGTTCGTGCACCCTTCTGTTAGGCCACCTTTATCTGTCGGCGACCTCCGATAACAAAAATACATCGTAATATAACAAAAAACGAAAAATATTACTTTGTTCCGATGAAGGCTAACATACAAAAATGGAAATATTATTACAATTTTGTAAAGATAAAGACCTAGCTCATAACATAACGAATCAACACCATTATCAATACGTAGGTACCTACTAGATACTAGATGAACACTTGTTTTCTTTTTATGTCTATTTAAATACAAAGTGTGGTAGTATATTCAGTCTCTGCACTAGGGATTCCTTCCTGTTCCGATGCGGACTGTATGTAGTTTTGTTGGTATTTCATTATCTTTATGTTTGTTTGCTATGTTTATTGATTTCCTCATCTTTATGTTTGTTGATTTCATCATCTTCATGTTTAATGATTTCATCATCTTTATATTTATTTACTATGTTTATTGATTACCTCGTCTTTATGTTTGTTGATTTCATCATCTTCATCTTTAATTATTTCATCATCTTCGTGTTTATTGATTTCCTCATCTTTATGTTTGTTGATTTCATCATTTTCATATTTAATGATTTCATCATCTTCGTGTTTATTGATTTCCTCATCTTTATGTTTGTTGATTTCATCATTTTCATATTTAATAATTTCATCATCCTCATGATTATTGATTTCCTCATCTTTATTTTTGTTGATTTCTTCATATTTGTTGACAGTAGGGTGTTGGTGTTACCCCATATTTTCTATATCATTATTTATATTTATCATATTCATGATTACTTAGCCATATGTTAATTAATAATTTAACATTTAATAATGTAACTTGGTTTACCAAGGTGAAAACTGAGAAGTAATATTTCGACAAAGTCAATAAATTATAAAAAATAATTTCAAACATACAATTAAAATAATATTACTGTAAATGTGTTAGGTAGACCTAATTAATCAGTTGTCTGAACTTGGATATATTATTTTTATAATTCTCTGAACACAGTTACAATTTTTAAAATGTCACGATCTTACACAAGCAAATTATATGGCAATTTAAAAAATGTATGCGTGTTTCACGGGAGGTATTGTAAAAATAGAAATATACCTAATTAATTTCCTGTACCAACTATACTCAAATCAATTAATAATCACTTATTATGAAGAAATAATGTATGGTATGTTCATTTTTTTTTATGTGAGTAACGCACAAGAGTCCCAACTGCTCTCAACCGTTTGGAGCCAGTGAAACTATAGCATCCCCAATTGGGGTACCAATGTTGTGAGGCCGAAGCTAGGAGTATTTATTTAATATCAACGGTATAAATATACCATAAACAATGATAACATGTCACAGTTAAAATCGTAGAAATATTTTAAAAAAAGAATTACAAATATATGTGGCATTTGATTGTGAAATGACATTAGAGAGTAAGTAAGTAAGTAAACAAGAGATACAAGTACATAAGTTTCTATAGTGCAAATAAGGTAGAATTAGATTAAATTAATATTGATTGAAAAGATTTGATAGCATAGCCCTCTTGTACCTACCTTGCGTGCAGTTAAATAGATCTGCCACATCTGCGTATCTATTACTAACTTCATGCAACCTAGGTACAAGCGAGTGTTTGGAATACTCAGTCCTGATATTGTTGCATTTAAACAAAATTTTAGAACGAGTAGCTCTCGTGGGTATATGAAATTCAATGAGGTTAATTAAATCAGGACTGTCTATACTACCATTTACAATTTTGAACATAAATATTAAGTCGGATATAATTCTTCGATCTGAGAGTTTTAATAAATTTAGATTTTTCATCAAGTAATTATAATTTATATTTTCAATGGGAATACCGAGTTTAAAATTAATGTGTCTTAGGAATTTATGTTGAATTTTTTCGATTGAATCTGAATGTAATTTGTAGTGGGGGGACATAGTGAGTATGGAAAGGAGATGGGGAAGTGGAAGATGGGGAAGCACTTGACTATTCAGAACCGGTCACCAAACACGGCCAAGGCCACTGATATTATACATATATATATATTTTATTTTTTATTATTTTTTTTATTTAATACTTGTAAATTATTTAACATTACAAATGATAACAATATGCAGACTTATTTTTTTTTTATAATAAAAACACATAAATTTGTTTTTGACCACGATAGTTTTATTTTCACTCTACCGGTTTCGGAAGATCCCTTCCTTCGTCAGGAGAATATTTAAAACTAATCTACTACACAAAATATTGACACATAAATACAAAAATGTTAAGTGTTTGAGGGAGATGTCGACAAAGTGGAAGGGGTAATTACGGGAATTCCAGGAAGAACAGTTCATTCACGGATATAACTATACATAACACGTCAAACCACCCGATATCACACAAACATTCTGCCTATCATTCAATGGTACACCGCTTAGTAAAAATCCCACTATCAGCTGTTAATTTCGAAACTGAACTGTCAAAAATAAAACAAATTGCTCTAAATAATGGTTACTCGACACATTTAATTGATAAAATCCTGAATAAGAAACTTAAACTCATTTCGACGAATACATTTTTATTTGGTACACCTGAAACTAATAATAAAATCATAAATCCCTTTCAATGGCGTAAAATCTTATACATATCCAATTTTTCTTCACTTAGTACAAAAAATTTGCCTACCCACATTAAACCCGCGTTCTATACTGATAACAACTTGGGAAAATTACTTAAAAATACTAAAGATAAAGATCACAAATTTAGCCACTCAGGCATTTACCAACTATGTTGCAATGATTGTCAATCGTTCTACATAGGTAAGACAACTAGAAATATAAATATTAGAATCACCGAACATTTAAGATGTTTAAATAACAATAATTTTTCGGAGTTTGCCAATCATCTCATTTCCACCGATCATACTTTTAATAAAGATACAGGGGTTAAAATTCTTCACCGTAGTAATAAAGGCAAAAAATTAGATAATTTAGAAGCACTTGAAATCAGAAAATCCATCAATAATAACTCCAGTATAATAAATAACCAAATTAATCTGTCTTATAGTCCTATTCTTGACATATTTCCAGTTAACCGCTCTGTTCTTCCTGGAATTCCCGTAATTACCCCTTCCACTTTGTCGACATCTCCCTCAAACACTTAACATTTTTGTATTTATGTGTCAATATTTTGTGTAGTAGATTAGTTTTAAATATTCTCCTGACGAAGGAAGGGATCTTCCGAAACCGGTAGAGTGAAAATAAAACTATCGTGGTCAAAAACAAATTTATGTGTTTTTATTATAAATTATGATGAGCCACAAAGTGAATGCTTTTTACAATTACGTTATTTTTTTTTCGTTATTATTCTACTACTCCATAAGTTGAGCTTCAGGAGCTCGTGTTTATGGGAGGAGTATTTACCTTTAGTTCATATATTTACATATGTTATTTTTAATTAATTAATTTTGAAAAAATAATCACAAAATAATAAAATGAAATTACTTGCGCATGCCGGCATTTAAACACCCGACCTCCGGATTCGTATACAAGGATTGTAATTTATTTTTAATAAATCAATATAAATATTTTTTAGAAAATGAATTATATAAAATATATTATGATAAAACTATACTAACAGACCGAACGATAGTCATAATAGACCCGATGTAGTTTTACATGACAAAATTTAAAAAATAACTTATTTCATTGATGTCGCTATTCCAAATTCCTGTAATATTAAAAAATCTGTTTCTAAAAAATACACAGATTTAGGAAATGAGATTAAAAGAATTTGGCATTCTTAGACTATAAATATATTACCATTTGTTATTTCGGCTACTGGCATTATACCTAGCTCTCTCATTCAAAATTTAGGTGTATTAGATCTGTCAAAGAATTTGTATATAAAAATGCAAAAATTAGTCATTTTAAATACATGTATGATTACGAAAGATTTTTTTAACATTTATACTGAGGGATCAGTAGGATTTATAGGTCCAGTTAGAAGTTCTACCGAGCCGAACCCTCTGATTTGAAAATATCTGGAGTCGGTGAATTATTTTCCCATTTGATCTCTGGTGAGTTGACGTGTTGTTCTTGTATTGTTTTGTATTTATTATGCTTATATAATGCACTTGCATAATGTGGATTAACTAGATGATCATTTGTGGAAATGTGTGTGGAAGGGTTTAGTTTTTCCTGTGGGGAAGATTTAACCCGGACATACAGTCGGAAAAAAAAATAATAAAAAAAGTAATAATAATAATAAAATAATATAAAAAATATTTAAAAAAAGTAGATCTGCCGTAACTGTACTAGGAATAATTAAAATCAGAAATAAAAACTACACCATTTCTTCAAAACAATATATTTTCCTTTGTTTCAACTCAACAAAGAAGTATAGGTAGGTACTTTTGCGACCGATATGAAGGTTGCCGCATTAAAAATGGATGACACTTGACCGTGAATGCATTTATTGATTTCAAATTATTGTCTTTTCAATTACTTATTCATTTGGGTAAAATGAATATACAATATTGAACTACAGACTGACTTCAGAAATAGTGCCACGTATTTGTACCACGTATTTATGTCCTTAGCAAGGCTAACCCTTCCTAACATAACACCCCACAATTCTCCCATTCCCTGGGAAAGAAATGGGGGATATAAAAGATTGCGACTCCTCCTGGCGATACAGATATAGTTACTAAATAAAATACTAACCAATAAAATATTTTCAAATATATTTTTTTAAACTTATTTTAAGAAAGACAACCATTACTAAATAATCTGACAACATTTGAATTCCTCTTAATTGATCAATGATGGGTAACTAAGTTAGCAGAGGATATAACCCGCGACGCCTGGTTGGGAAACCGACGCATTTCTCGAATCGGCTACCACTAACCGATCGAAACATATTATGGCACTAGATTTACTCTTCGTTTCAAAAGGCATGTAATCCCATCTTTAGTTCATTATGATCTGGGATGTTCCGGGATGTTACCGAACGTTCCAAAGTATTCCCGAACAATCCACAACATTCCAGAATGTTCCGGGATGTTCTGAAATGTTGTGGAATGCTCTCGAATACTCTCGAATGTTCTGGACTGTTAGAAGTTTCTAGAGCTACTGCCGAAACTTCCAGCCCGCCCATATTCAAAAGCGCGCCCTTCAGGCAAAAACGGGAACCTTCTTCGTGGATGGAGGATAGAGGGCTACCACACCATATAACTCCCTTGATCTTACCGGGACTCGTTTCTGAGTTTTAGCGGCACGCACACTTTTTTTAATTTATTTTTTTATATTTTACTTTTCCGATTTTATGTCCGGGTTAAATCTTCCCCATAGGAAAAACTAAACCCTTCCACACACTTTTCCACAAATGATCATCTAGTCAATCAACATTATGCAAGTGCATTATATAAGCAAAATAAATACAAAACAATACAAGAACAACACGTTAAATCACCAGAGATCAAATGGGAAAATAATTCACCGACTCCAGATATTTTCATATCAGAGGGTTCGGCTCGGTAGAACTCCTAACAGGGCCTATAAATCCTACTTTATATATCGTCGCATTAATTCGTAGAATGCGTAACTCCCAAATGTAAAATTTTACAGGAGGCACAAAAAACCTCGTAGTGAAAAAAAATGAAAGACGGCTTATTCTTTTTATTTATGTTTCGAACATATAATATATTTGGAAATTTATTTTCAATCATTAAACTTTTGTAAGTTAAGGCTTTCTATTTCAAATCCGAGTTAGGAAGTTTACGTAAAAACCGAGAATGGAGATACGCATTTTACAAAAGATACATACTTTTCTGCGAACAGTTTTATGAACAACCTAGCGGAAAATTTGGGAGATAGGAATTTTACATTTACAAAATAAAACAAACAATGTATGTGTATGTCGAGGCAGTCTATTTAGATGCATTTTAATGATTTTAATGATGCGGAAGGTTATCGTTAAAGGAGTGGTAATCCTTTTCTAATGTCTGTTTTAAGTCTTGTAAATGCTGGTACTTTTCCTTCCTTAAGGGATTAAATCTGACTCTCAAGTGAAATCTTCAAACTCTGGAGATCATTACAGATTCGGCGACGGTTTTGTGCTGGGTGAGATCTACACTGACCGGGAGTAGTCGTGTCAGAGATGATCGTTAAGTGACGCTTGGAGTTGATGAAGGAGATTGTAGAAGAATTTGATCTGACATTGTCGATCACCCTTGTTGTCCTGTAGAAATAAAACTGATGTACTTACTAGGGTTTGCAAGACCCGGGCAAAGAGTAGCCATGACAGGAAACGTTGTGAAAGAGACTCCTCAGAGTGTGAAGATAGGTGGGAGAGACTTGAAAGTGGAACTGGTGAGCAAACATGTGCAAACAAGCGTAGAAACTCTTCATGCTCAGCATCACTTTGGAGTAAAGTGAACGCTTCATCTTGCCCGGCTGGTCGATCCCGAGGCGAGAAGAAAGGACGTCGATAGATGCGTGCGTTCCTGCATACAATGCAGGACAATTGACCCTCCACCATCATCCCGTGAAGCGGGTAATCTTAATGTTGTGACAACCTGGAGTCGCTTGGCAGTTGATGTTACTCATTTCGGTAGGAAATGTTTACTCACATTTATCGATTGCGGTCCAAGTAGATTTGCCGTGTGGCGGGAAATCGAGTCAGATAATGCAGCTTCGATTATCAGACATTTGGAAGAAGTGTTTCGGGAAAGAGGCCCGCCCAAAGTAGTTCTCATGGACAATGGTACTGCATTTTGTTCCTACAGTGTTACAGATAAGTGTAAGAGATGGAATGTTCGTCAAAGATTTTGCGCGGCATACCGACCAGCTGGAAACGGTATAGTTGAACGACATCATCAAACAATAAAGAGAACTGCAGCCAGAAGTGGAAGCGATCCCCTGCAGGCGGTGTTTCGGTACAATCTTTGGCTGCAAAAAGTCAGGATGATCGAGGTATTGCGCTGTCTAGTATAGTTCACACTTCACACTCGTGGAGACACCCTTCTGCGCAAGTGAATATAGAAAAGGAAGTATTGACTGAGCTCTAAGTGGGCGATCTTCTTGCGGTTAAACCAGTAGATGGGAGATGCACATCGTGCATGGAAGGGTGACAGGACTTACTTCAGTCAACAACATCGAAGTAGATGGCATACCAAGACATGTGCATGACCCGCGGAAGATGCCTGACAGAGAACGGACTGTGTCTGAGGAGAGACGAGATGGAATTGCCGCACGTTCCACCGTAAATATTTTGGGTTTGTTTGAAGAGGACAGTGAAGAACCGGATCCGGATATGCATCAGGAGGAGATCCACTTGCAAAGAGATGGTGACCTTGAAGAAGAGATAATCACAGAACAAGGACCTATTAGGTATTTACGAAACCGCAGAGGCACATAAAACAAGAGAGCTACGGCAGAGCGTCACACGGTGCAGAAGACGTCAGTTTAGACTACAGATACAAAACACTATTCGTGACTTCACAATTAAAATTAAGGTTATAAAATGTTCAAAATTGATTAATCAACTTATCTCAGTTAATTTCACGGTAAAACTATTACACCGTAAATAAATTTCCTCAGTCAAAAACACAACAAGCGTGCACGGCTCACCGGCCAATACTGAATTAAGGAGTTACGAAGTATTCGCGAGTAAAAATGGCACCATAATTTTACGCAGTTTCCTAATTTGTGTTTATCTAAAAGGTTATTTTGTTTTAAATTTTCGAGTTTTACTAGTCGATGCGGGTCTAATTTTAACACCAGATGGCATTAAAAACGTATTTTCGAAAAATTTGGAGTTACGCAGTCTAAGAATTAATGCGACGATATATTGTATATTGAGTAAGGTTCTGCTTTACATTGATTTATGTTCTAGTAACTTTACCAATCATTTATTTATAATTAGGTAGGTACTAACAATATAGTTATTGTTACTTTGTACTATACGTTGTACTTGTATATGTCAACTTATATTGTTATTCAATCAATTTATCTGCTTCAGGTATTCATGCAAGTAGTAGTCCATGTATATGCATCTTTTTGTAATAATAAATAATTTGCAAGGTATGTAAAAGCAACGATGTAACACATAATCCATTTATAATTGGATAAACTGCCTGTATTAAGCCGTCTAACGCAACATTGCCAAACGCAAGAGACCAATAACAATACCGTTTTTAATCTGAATAAATGAATTGCAAATTAATCGAATGAATGAATTCAACAGTAATTATTTGTCAGGGTCACGTAAGTACAAGTGAACAGTGATATTTCTCGAGTCGGTGGCGTCGACAGTGTATAGATTTTTTAAAATAAGTAAGACTCTTAAGGTTGGAAAATATTTTAACCTATAAGTTCGAACGACACGATGAAATAACATGGAATGTCGGAATGCTTCCGAGGTATCCAAAATGTGCTACATATTAATTAATTGCTTAATTTTGGTCGTCAAAAAAAACACTATTTTTGAAAATTGTTGTATTTGAAATAAACGTTGATTAACACAAAAACTATCCGGGACATTTTGACTAGAAACGTTCATAATTTTGAAAGAATTCGATATTTTGTCACTTGCCGTTTGTACAGTAAAAAAATATATGAGTATATTTTAAACATTCAAGCTTCAATGAAAAATTCCCGTCTATTTGTAATCATACACCTCGATATCTTTTTAAATTTTATCCATGTAATCATGTATAAATATTTGAGATAATCTGAGAAGAATAATTTTTTTCTGACGACGAACAAATCACATATCTACGAATTATAGAAAAAAATATAAAAATAGTTTTATAATGTATGGACGAAGGGTAAGCCCCGGTCAGATCTGTCCTTCAGTGCCTCTAATGGTATAATATGATATCTGTGGCTAGTAATGTCCTTCCGAGGCTTGAAGGGTTAACCACGTTCAGTTAACAAGTCAACAAAATAATTTAACATATATTAGGACCTGAGAGAAACTTTAGCCTAAAACCTCTTTGTGTATGCTGTGTGAAGGGTGTTTTTAATTAAAAGAAGAAAATGTAACTAGTTGGAAAAACGGCCTGTTCTAATGCAGTCGACATAAAAAAGCAAAAAAGAGGTTTATCGCCTGGATATGAGAGAACATACACACTACCGTGCCTTTATCCATCCTTGTTCTTACCAGGAATGCTCGATTTCAACACCTTAGACATAAAAGCCCGCCGAGAATTATTTTTTAGGTAATCATTTTTTAAAGTTAATCTCTGGAAGTATACTTAATCCACCTATGTTGAAAGAGATTAACTTACATGTGCCTAACAAGTATACTCGTGGGTAGGGTTGCCAGATGTCCGGTTTTGGACCGGACAGTACGGTTTTTTGAACGGCTGTCCGGTCTAGAAAATTTTAGAAAACCGGACAACAGAATGTCCATTTGTTTTAAATACGCGGCATATAAGCCTCACTCACGAGATAATTTACAGAGCAAAAGCCGTGAGCGATTCTGGCGGGTGGTAGCAAGACTTGATCAAATCTGTTGAAAATGATACAAAATGTGTGCAGTGTTCCCGTCTCCAAAGCCTTCGTAGAACGAGTTTTTAGTGTAATGGGTAATGTATGGATTGACGAAAGAAATCTACTAGGTGTGAATACTGTAAAAAGCGGATTAGGTGTTTTATTCAATTTAAATGTCAGTTGCACTGAATTTAAAGATACAATATCAGCCAATAAACGATTATAAGCAGTATCATCTAGTGGCAAATATGTTAAAAAGTGATTTTATGCTTACCTATAGCAATAATAAATATAAGTTTTAATGTTTACTAAGGACGGGTTGTTTCGGAGAACTTGAACAATTCTTAAAATTTCAAAGTTAATTTTCAAGTTCTGTGAAAGATATTTTTAAGTTCTGTTTTTTTATTTCAGTCAAGCGACTAGCCTATAATGATATAATAACAGAATTTGAATAGGACTTTCACAGAACCCGTAAATGAACGTTGAAATTTGATGAATAATTCAATTCTCCGAAACAACCCGTCCTTAGTGTTTCATTGTGTTCATCCTGAGAAATTTTCGGTATTTTTCTCTGTTTGTTTTGGCCAAAATCAAAGGGGTTTATAATTATCAAAGGACCCTTTGATTTTTGACAAATTGTACCAAAAAATCAAAGGGGTCACCCTTTGATAACAAATGTTCGTTTTTTTATCCGGACCATCTGGCAACCCTACTCGTGGGAGATCGCATGCACTTTTTTATGCTCCGAAAGCGAGGCTTCTACCATCAGAACGCATGAGTTAATAAATCTAATGAAAAAAAACATCATTCACAAGGTAAAGACCTCCTTTTCCCCCAATTCTAATTGTTTTCCTTGTGATAAATAAACACGATCGCTTGATTCTTTCTTTGTTAAAAATACAGGTCATTCCAAGAACCAATCGTCGATACGAAACATTTTGGTATACAGAGCAACTCAACCAGACTGACTATCGACATTTCAACGTCACATACAGTTCAGCACGTACTCGTATCTGTCACAAAATACAGGGTTTTCCAATAAGAGGTGTTATTTTGAATAGCCCGCTATTTCGGTTGATGTAACTTTTGAAGCTGTCGTTTTTTGAAATTTGACAAGTAGAAACTACGCCATTAATAAAAATGGAACGATACACGCTTCAACAACGCATTGAATTTATTAAAATTCATTTGAGTGAATCAAATGCAAATCATCTTGAGTGATGAGGCCCATTTCCACCTCGGTGGCTTCGTCAACAAGCAAAATTGTCGCATCTGGGGCTCGGAAAACCCAAGAGTTATTGTTGAAAAGCCTCTCTATCCTCAACGTGTGACTTTTTGGTGCGGTTTATGGTCCGGCGGAGTCATTAGACCTTACTTTTTCGAAAATGAGGCTGGAGCAACAGTTGCGGTGAATGTATTGCGCTATCGAGAGATGATTTATGATTTTTTATGGCCGGAATTGGATGGTATTAATCTGGACAACGTTTACTTTCAACAAGACGGCGCTATGTGCCACACAAGCAACGAAACCATTGATCTTTTACGATTGAATATCAAAATAACACCTCTTATTGGAAAACCCTGTATATATATATATATATATATATATATATATATATACCTTTTTATACTTACATGTACCTCAAATTTGTAAATTTTTCTGTAATATATTGGTGCATAACCATTTAATGGAGAACATGACTAAATAAGTAACTAAATCAACTGTAAGTATTTTTTGTTAGCTTGTTCACCGAATTTCTCTCCATCGCGTTTAAAATTTTATGTTGTACTAACCGAAAAAATTAGACAGTTTCTTATTATCTATGTCACATAAAGTAACTTCTTTAAGACATCTCCACTAGACCGCATCGGCATTGCGAAAATTGGCTTTTCGGATTCGACATATTCTATGTCAAACGTGTTCAGCGTAAAAACAACGAGATTTTTGGTATTGATTTTGTATTGGCACGGTTCAATTGAAGTACAGTGGGTTGCCATATTAATAGGGACACCTTTTTAAAATGTGTTTTTCACACTTTGTGTTCATAAAACAAAGATGTTTATAATTTTAGGTGTGGTTATTATTATTTATTAGCAAGGACATTGAATTTTGAAAATTATATACACCGTATTTGTCCTTAATCTGCGATTATTTTTTTTTTTTATTATTTTTAAACATTATCGAACAAAAAGTTAATATTTCGTAATTTCGCTTCTAGCCGCAATAACAGCTTGTACACGCCGTGGTATACTCTCAATGTACAATTTTGCAGTAATCTTTAGGTCAGGAGAATGATGCCACACCCGGATGAGGGTTTCGATGAGCTGCTGCTTCGTTGTGATCATCTCCTTGGCAATCTCCCTCTCGGTGAGCTCCTACAGGTTTTCAATAGGGTTCATGTTAGGGGAATTCCCCGGCCAAGGTAAAACTTGCACATTTTTTTCAGCCAGGAGTGCAGTGACAGTCCTGGCTTTATGACAGGGTGCGGAGTTGTGCATATAAACGTATTCCTGGCCACCAGGGAACCATTCTCCGACTTGAGGCAGTAATCGATTTTCCAGTATTTGTCTGTACTGATCCTGCCTCATAGTCCCTTGCACGATGTGGAGGCGCCCCATCCCTTTGGAAGAGATGACTGACCACACCATGATACTGGTAGGGTGTTTGATCGTCTCTACAAGGCAGTCCGGATGAAATTTCTCTCCTGAGCGTCGTCGGACGAACGATGATTTATCCAACAAAATTTGGAATATGGACTCGTCAGAGAAGCACACCTAAAAAAGGCCATAATCAAACTAATGGATTTTTTTAAAGTTTGATAACCACAAAATTGTTAATTACCATATTCCAGTTCTCTATAGTCATGGTTTGGTGTGCGTTGGCCCATTCCAGTAGTTTTTTCCTCATATCTACTGTGAGGTGAGGTTTTTTAGCTGACCGATGACCAATGAGGTTCTCCTCAGCCAATCTCCTCTGGACTCTCCTTTGGGAGACTTCGATATCATCTTCGTTGATCATCAAGGTCAGACGAGCCACACTCTTTTTGCGGTTTTGGAGACAGAAGTCTTTGATTTTGCGGTCAGTACGAGGTGTAGTGATTCGTTTTCTGCCACATTTCCCATTGTGATCCAATTCAAGGGGCAGGTTTTGATTGATTTTCTAATTTATCCTGTTAACCACAGACTTTAAAATACCTGTAATGGTTGCTATTTCCCTTTGGGAATATTAAGTGTTTAACAATAGTGTCTTCACTTTCAGACATTTTCTTGGGGACGTGTCTGAAGACCTAGCCATACTGAAAAAACAGAACATTGGACTCAATATGGAAAAACTATTCACTAAAATAAGATATGTAAAAAAAAAATTACAAAATTAATAGATAATTAATAATTACTTACATTTTGGTACAGTTAAACTGTTAAAACTCTTAAATATAATTATTATGTATATTTATTTACCAGAACTTCAATCACGAATTTTCACAAAAATGCTGGCCACATGGAAAAAACCTTAAATTTTCGAGGGATGTGGCACTTTGCGAGTGTTGCCACTTCTTAAACGTATCAGTGGTGATACCAGCAACTAAAATAACGAAGGAATGGCCATCATATCTAAGTTATTTAGAAGTAGAGACAACGTAAACATAAAAATCTGGAAATATTGGAACTGTCCCTATTAATATGGCAACCCACTGTATTACGTGATGAAAGTAAAATAAAAAACAACGTTAAAAATATAAAAAATATCTGTTTATTGAGCTCTAAAAAAGTACACTTTATTTTTTGAATTATGTGCACCTACCGCACAAAGCACAATAGTTACAACTGTTCCAAATGGGGTATGTTCTGAGGCTGAAGGTAGTGGAGGGGAAGAAGATGGGAAAGAAGAAGATAGGGAAGAACCTGGCTATTCAGATCTGGTCACCAAACACGGCTAAAGCCATTTCAAACATTTCAAAATTTTCAATTCTGAAATGTGGTCAACCGCTCTAACTTACGAAGAGCTCCCAGCTTGCTAGTCGAGAGCCTTACCCCTCGACCGTGGAAGCAAAGGCGGAAGAGCAACTTGGAATAATAACCCAAAAATGAATCACGATAATATTTTTTATCTCGAACCTTAGTGGTCGAGCAGTTCCAAGCTAATAGGGTCCCCACCCAGGCGTCGCGGGTTCAATTTCTGTTAACGCAATCCTCCATCATTGCACACGTAACCTTTTAGTAAGAAGAATCAAAATATGATCAGGATAATATTATTAAGTGTGATATCGTTGTTATCAGTCTGCTAACTCACCCATAGATGGCACTAGATTACTCTATTAGGTTACCCATAGATGTCGTTAACTGTTGGGAATAATATGATAATAAAAAAGGTGGGAGAACCTCAAAGTCGGAATCCAGATTATTGTGAATCTATCTCAATAAAAGTATTTTGTTGAAGCCGGAGTTTTATCGATTAAGAGAGTTTGGGAGATACAACAATAAATTAATTAATTAGAAGGTTTTCTTTCTAAAAAAGGTAATGTAATATTCGAGTTACTTTAAAAAAAGCTGTCGAGGAACGAAACACGAATAAGAAAGTTTTCGGTTTAGTCTTGAAGGCGGACGAACCCTCTTGACATTTCCTCTCCAGCTCACTCAAACATTCCCGGCACGGAGGGCAAACACGAAAGGTTACTGAAAGAAGTCCACTTTATTATCTGTTTTTCTCGGCGTCGAAGACGTACTTTCAAATGTATACAGTGACCTTTAGGCTGTATGGAGTTATAATTGGTTACTGAAAACAGAAAACATGAAGTTATCTAAGTATCTAACGTAATGTAAAAGTGGTTTCAATATTTCTGACTTTCACCCATCAAGGGTGTTCTAGACTCTAGACCAGAGGTTCCCAAAGTGGTCTATATGGACCCCCAGGGGTCGATATCGGCTTGCTGGGGGTCTATATCAGCGAGAAAAAAATTTGGGGGTCCACGAGATTCAAATGGGGGTATATAAGAGCGGGCCCCCATTTACCTCAACTCAATATTTAGGAGTTCCGTAAATGACACAATACACCTAACACAGTTTACGTAATACTAATAATAGACTGAGAAATGACTTATTTGATATTTGTCTACGTTCCTTTTCTCGTCAGAATTGATATATTGAACCAAAACATTGCACATTGGAAGCCGCGAATTTTCATAGTTCCCCAACTTGTTTTTGAAAAACGTCCAGGGTAATAATGACGTTCAACTTTTAGATGTACTTCACACAGACAAAACTAAGTTTGAGGACATTTTGACTGTGGAAATGGAATGTTGAAGAATTGGATATCATATGACAAGAAGAACTAATCGGAATAAGCGCTAACAAAGAACTTAAGGGGCAGTTCTGTAGGGCCAGCTACAGAAAGAAATTCCCGTTGCTTATCCTGCTCCATTTTCATTTGGTGTAATACCTCACAAGGGCTCCCCTGTCTGCACAATGCAAAAACAGAGGAACTATATCGCCACCCGGTGGTAAGGCAGGCAAGGGAAGGGAATCTTTTTACGAAAAAAATACATGATTATCACATGGGACGTTAATAGTTTTAGGAAAATTCAATATTCGGCAGGCAGGGGGTCTACGGAAAAAAATATATTTGGCAAGTGGTCTACGGGGCAAAAAAGTTTGGGAACCTCTGCTCTAGACCATTATTCCAAATTATAGAGAGAGGTAAGGCGAATTTATATTATATTTAATTATTTACGCCATTTTTATCGGGTTTTACATAGGAATACTTTGATACTTTTTGAATTTCACCTTTTACCTTCAACTTTCTATTTGTACATTATTTGAATTTCACCTTTGTTTTATAGCAAAGTCAGGCAAAGGAAATATTATATCAAGTGTACTTACTTAGTAAGAAAGGGGATATAAGCTTTTATCAAACTGGTAGTACCTACATAGGTGCTTACTGCATTTATTAGCTCTAGGCCGTGTTAGAAAACAATATTTTGCCTAGTGGCGAGATTGAGTAGGTACCTAAGTAATTCAAACAATGCGAGCTGATAGCCGAACAGCATAGTTATTAGTTGTCTATTACAATTGTTAACGGGAGTTGAATATACTGGAGGGCGATTCTCGTTCTTTTAGCCTTAAGCTAAATGATAGCATTCGTCAACGACTGCTATCGTTTGCGAAAGATAGCTGTCCGTCGCTTGCAACATCTTTTCTTAACTATTAAGCGATTCTCGTTCTTTTGATATCCTTACAAGTTCGATTTTGGAGAGACCTAGTAAAAAATCCTAAAGAAGCGTGGTTAAGAAATTGTTAAGATATTATTGAAAACACAAATTGGTGAAATATAATTAAGTGACGCAAGGTTTCTAACTAAAACTTAAAAAAACAAATACTTTGTATTATAATGCATTTTAATAACTGCTTATTTTATTTATGAATGACATAAATAAGCCATTTATCGAAGATTTACGTTTTGTGAAAAGGTACTTACCTCGCTGGATAGTAATGACTTTTTTACAGATTCACCACTTCTAAAGTGACGTTTGCTGTCAAACTAACGCTGCCGAATGGCGCTAACTGTCACCCAAGTTGATTTAAGAATGAAAGGGATTCTTATTTCGTTGTGGTTAACTTCAAAACCCACAATTTCGAGCGCCAGCCAGAAACTTATTATTATTTATGTAGAAATCCTCAATGGTATGTGTAGTTTATTGTAAATTAAATCACTTATCTGGCTTTCGACATGTTACGTACTTTACAAACATCGCAATTACCTGATTCAATTCATTTAATAGCATTATTGTGCCACAAACAAGTCACTAATCATGTTTACAGTCAATACTTACGATAATATTAAGTTTTCTCTTATTAAAACTACGCAAATATTGCTAATTGTCAAAACGTCACAATTAAATGAAGCAAATTCCCCGCGAACGCTAGCGTTCGGCCGCCGAAAGACAGGTCTAGGGGTACCCTTCGCGTAAGGCTAAAAATTTTGGCGCGCAATCGAAAATCTAAGGATTCCATCTGTCAACGAGAGAACCGGAATCGCTTCATACGAATAAACCGAGAAAAATCGTTAATTTGAATGTAAGGACGATTTTAGTGTCGTTAAGTAGAACGAGAATCGCCCTCCTGGATGACCGGTAGGTAATGCGATATTTCTTCTTATAGTGCCTTTGGAGAGTATCATCTGGGATATTATATGGTATGACTTAGTCAACGTGAACTATGCTCAAACCCTTCGGAAATTCAGAATTGAATAGCTACAAATGAGTTCTGTGCCGCATGTGAAAACCACAAAATTTGTTAAATTGGAAAATATTTCAAAGTGAATTCTTACATAAAGAACTAGGTACCTACCTTTTAAATTTTTAAAGAAGACATTATGATGACAATGGTTATATTAATACTATAATTTAATTACACAGAATGACATTATGTTGTAAGTCAGAAGCCTCGACAATAATCATGACAAAAAAACTGTGAGATCCGGTGTCAAGAAATATAAGAAGTTTTCTCAATCTGTATTCTAGTAATCTATATGAACGCAATCATTTTTAAATCGTAATGTTATTTCGATAATGAGCTACGGAGCTTTGAAATGGGTCTGTAAAAAATAATAAAAATCATTAAATTGTGTTTTCCATAGTTGAAGAAAGAAATGGACATTTTTAACAAAATAGTCCAAATTATTTACATTTAAACGACCGATCATTACTCAAGCCGACATCAACTATAATACCATGGAAGCAACAAGCTTCTTACGTCCATGAACCATATATAATACTAAGACTACATACTACTGCAGTCACTACACGGTGCGGTAAGTACTCCTTAATATATTTTAATTTTATAAACGTGTGAATGTGGCCTTAGGTTGGAAATAGTGCCACGCGCATGGTCGGTTGACCGACGACGTAGCACTGACGAGCTGGACTGATGGTCCTCGTACGAAGCACAGCGACCGGCGTACGCATGTCACTATATCCTTATAATTGAACAAATCGCGTCACAAGTAATGGTTTCAACCATAACAGACGTTATGCAAATCTTGCAATAGATACTTACTTTTCATATAGTGCATAACTATATTGATAGCCCATTTTTTTGGAATGCTACTGCTAATGCTCGCCACTATTTTTTTAAGATGCCGCACGGGAGAACAAATGCTCTAGCACAGAATGACGAGAGGGTGCTAATGAATCAAATTTCTAGAACAGTAGATATATTTAATTACTTTTTGAATACCATTATTTTTTTTGTTTATCAATCTTCCCAAATGTTAAGAATGTTAAAATAAGGCGTTGTGTAGGTCGGTACTGTAAATTGACAATTAATCTGTCGTAAAATCTATTTAAATAAAAAATGTTAATGTTCGTTTGTTCAAAATCTTAAATCTCTGAAAGTTCTTCACCGATTGCTTTGAAATTTTGATGCATTCGCATACGCGTTTGTTTTTATATAACTATGTTATATAGATGTCACCTATGACAGGTAAAAACAGTTTTTTTTAAAAGCGCCATCTGTTGAACGTTAAATCAACACGGGCTATTGTTTCTCTATCTGCACAGACAAGCGGAGCCACAGCAACGCATGGCTGGGTACAACTAGTAATTTAAATTTTTAAAACTCATCAACAAGGCCAGGACACTGAAGCAAGTTGGCATAGGCCAATTTATGTGTATACGATCCTCCCATAGAATTATGATGTTATAAAGAAGCGGACTTAATTAATTGATCTGGCCCAGGCTGAGGTGGTTTTTTGGTAATAATGAAAATTAATGGAATTTCTTCAGAAGAAAACCACTTTAAATAAATAAAAAAAATTGATACGTTAATGTTAGCTCAGAGGGTTGGAGCTGGCAACACGGTATCACAACCTCATACATAAGCTCACATTTCACCACAACCTCAAGTAGAAGAAAGACAAAGAAAAAGAAGAAAAAAGATAGAGAAAAAAAGGACTTGCGTAGCTTGTGGATTTTGCGCAATTTGTGGTTTTTTCGTGGCTTGAGACATAGCCACAAAACTGCTCCCGTCTGGCTTGTGTTCACACAGCCAGGCCCCAACACCTCACAGCCGGCCGGAGAAATCCCGCTGGCCAGGAGCAGGCGTAAGCGCCCCAAATGCCCTTTTCAAGGCAATCTTTCGCAAATCACTTACGTCGCCCAAACTGCCTTTCTCAAGGCATCTTGCATAATACTCAAATAATACATATTTCTTCTCGTTTCAGAACAAAATAACTCAAAATGCCGTACCACCGCACACCAAGAGGAACAGCGACATTTAAGCGCAACAAGCCCCTGCCCACGGCATTCCCGGAGGGAGCTACTGGATGGAGATTCAATCCAGATACGCACGAGCAGGAATTCGTGTTTGGATCATCGCAGACCGGCTCCGGCTCGGCAACCGGATCACCAAGAGCCACTTCACCGATGGAAGAGGAATGGACTAGGGCTACGGCTTCAAAGCGCCCCCATTCCCCCCCAAAGCCCATATTTCGTGTGGTACACGAAAATAAATATGAGGCCCTACATCAAGAAAAAGAACCAGCCCAGGAAATCGCGTCGCCACCGACGAAGAAACGCCCGACGCCGCCAGGACCAGTGGCGTCCTCCAGCAGAAACCAGGCGCCCACCAGCCGAAACCAAGCGCCCACCAGCAGAAGACCAGCGACTGCACCGACTCGTGGGAAGAGTACACGAGTCCCGCCCGTAATCATGACCATAGGGTCAATGACGCACGGAGACATCACGAAGGAAGTTCAGAGGCACATTGGAAGTGCCCACTTCAACTTCCGTTATGCCAAAGGAGGCAAAATCAGCGTTGTGGTGAGCTCAGTAGAAGCCCACAAAAAACTGACAGCAGCCCTACGTGGAGAGGAGAAGCCTTTCCACACCTTCACCACAGAAGCAGAAAAAATCAAGAAGACCGTCATCAGGGGACTCCCGAAGCTGTCACCAGAAGAAATAATGGAAGACCTTAAGAATCAAGGCTTCCCAGCAAGGACTGTGGTCAAGATGACCACCCCGGGTACAGAATACCCGCTCTACCTGGCACACTTTGGCCAGGAAACAAACATGGGACACCTGAGAGCAGCGGTGATCTACCTGTGCCACTGCAGGATCACAATGAGGAAGTATCGAAGCAACCACCTCCAACATGGAACACAGTGCCACAGGTGCCAAAATTTCGGACATGGGTCCAGAAATTGCGCACACGTCGCCCGCTGCGTCAAATGCGACGGACCTCACGCCACACCGGAGTGCCCCAAGACGAATAGAGAAGAGCCGGCCGTCTGCTGCAACTGCGGCGGAGCCCATCCCGCAAACTACGGCAAATGCCCCAACAGGGTGGCATATGTAGCTGCTCTCCAGCGAAGACAGGAGCAGTCCAACGCCCAGAGGCGTAAAGAGGCAGAGCCCCGGGCACAGAGACCCGCGGCCCAAGTAGACGGCCGATCCTGGGCGGACGTAGCGGGCCGAAGAAACCACCAGCAGCAGGCTCCTGAACAGCAGGAACCACGAAGAGCCACAACGGAACAACGCCAAGCGCCAAACACCGGATCCTCTGATGACGAGGACATAATGATACTACTGCAAGGCCTCATCAGGGTACGCGAAAGACTGGCCTCCTGCTCATCCAAAGCAGAGAAACTGGTCATCCTAATGGAGCTTCTCATGGAGACCTCACCGTGAAGCTCCATGAGAAAAATGACAAGCGACGGTGAAGAAATAGTATCCTTTTTAATATAACAAAATGTTTTTCTTCCACAGGATTTCTCTCTCAAACTTTTTCTCCCAACAGGTAGATATGCAGGACCACCGAAGCGAAAAGGACGCAGCCAAAATATGAAAAAATGAAATACTTAAATTCAGTAAATCACAAAGTCAAACAGCGTAAAAAGTTCAGAACTTATTGTTTTATTTTTCTTGTTATTTGTATGAGGTTTTTTATCCAGTAAAGAATTTTTCCTCATAAAACTTATTAATGTAACATAAATTCAGTCAATTAAATACAACCATCAGATGGTAATAGTAATAAGGCCAAATGAGCCGCAGTACTAGTCAGCTAGAAACATGAAGGGGTATTGTTATAAGCCCTAGCTAGTTAGAGGATTACGAAAGAATCCATAAAATCAAAAAAAAAAAAAAAAAAAAAAAAACAACCTCAAGTAACACATCTGCCCTGATGATGGACACTGCAATGCTGTCCGAAACGTTGGCTAAAGAAGGAGTTAGCGCAACACGGCATAACACCCCAAAAACAAATAACAAAAATTGATTGTGAATGACTGTGAACGTGGTGGGCATGTATCACCACTACTAAACAAATAATGTAATATAGAAGTGTGATCTATACCGATTTAAAATAAAACTGATATCGCCAATTCAAATAAGACCTTTTTACTCCCAGGCCTCCAACAAGCCAATGAAATTGAGTATCTGTTAAAGACAGAATTTAAAAACATACATTATAATTTTTGTGATAGTTCGAGCTACAAAATATAGATGGCTCTGATATAGGTAGGTCCTAGAGGTATACTAATCCGAAAGATGTCGGTAGTATACAGGTTTGCCCCTCTATATTCAGAAGCGAGGTGGGCTAGCAGTTAGCTTTCTAGCAATACAGAAATTTTAAGAGCGTAATAGAGAAGACGTATAGGCCAGTGCAATTAGCGCCAAAAAGGGGGTCGCGATCGAAGTAATTCCGGTAGTCCCAATTTTTTTATATGTTATATAAACTGATCCCCTGATGTAAAATCTGAGTTTCCGACCTTGGCGCACCTGTGCTCGCGCCGCCATTTTGAAAAAACTGGCCGAAATCGGGCCAAAATCTAGTTTTTCCCAAATATCTCATTTTCAATGCAAATTTCGGCTAAAGTATCTTAACAAGTATAATAGAACATAAAATAACCTACAACTTTTGTAAAAACAAATTTCTTCTATCTCTAATAGGTACCGAGGTAGAAAGTCGTAAAGGTGCGTATATTTTTGAAAAAACAAGTTTTTTGCGCGACTAGGTTTGGTTTTTTATAAATACCTCGTTTCCAGTACAATTTTGTCAAAAATTTATTGATACCAATTATGTAGAACAAAAATTTCAAAAAAAGCTGTGCAGTTATGTTTATATAGTTTTTTTTACCGATATAAAGAATAAACAAATCTAGGTAGGTACGCACAGAAAATCTATCACGGTTTATTATCACGTTATTAGATTTTTGTTTGCATTTTTAAATACATACATCTGTAAATTTACTAGAGGGCACTTCGGTATGGGGGGGGCTACCCCACCCCCGCCCTTCTACTCCTCCTCACCGGTTCCCTTCAGTAGAATGGAACAATGGAATTCAGGGATTGAGTCAGGAACGTCAGAGCAACATGTAGAGATGAGGCCTACAAGAATTAAGAGGGATGATCGAGACGTTCAAACTCTCATGATTGGTTTGCTTGCCATAAACCATTTCCTAAAACAAACGTGATTATGTATATTAGCAGTGGCACAATCGGGGATAGTAAAGTCACTTGTCACATGGCTGAAAAGATGGGGAAATTAGCTATGTCTAAAGTTATCAACCATAACTTTGGAAACCTACACTTAAAACGTAATCATGCGATAGTTTCTCTTGCGGCGGTGACCAGCAATGTCAAAAATCAGGGTGTGACTATGGCAATAGATCCATTAATGCTATTCCATCGTATGTGTATTGCCAAAAAGTCTGAAAGTGAACTTAAATAATATTTTCAATATGAACTCTCTCCTGTACCATTGTCTCTTTTCTCAGAGGAAGGCATGCGCAAAGGAACGAAGTCTATATTTTATTCATCATTCAACCCTCTACCAAATAATACAGAACTGGGAAGCAGTAAAATACACGTAATTGATGGAGGATATTTACTGCACAAACTTGTATGGGGTCGTGCTCAACCTTTTTCAGTAATTTTCCAGCAATATGTCAGGTATGTACAAAATCATTATGGATCCAATGCAGTAGTGGTATTCGATGGATACCCAGATTCTATGGAAAAGAAAAGCACTAAAGGGGTGGAAAGAGCACGGCGTGCCAGAGTTACAACTTCTGCTGAAGTTTTGTTTTTTGAAAGCATGCACCCACAAGTGCCACAGGAAAAGTTTCTGGGAAATGGGAAGAAAAAGTCTCGTTTTATTTTCCTACTCAGAACCTCATTTGCACGATCCCACATAACGACAGTACAAGCTGAAGAGGATGCTGACGTTCTCATAGTGAACACAGCAAATTCGTTGTCATCTCAACATGATGTAGTCATAATCGTTGGTCAGGATATTGATCTGCTGGTACTCCTCACAGCTCTCTCACCTCCCAACGTATATTACCAAAAAGTTGGAAAAGGTAAATCACCTAACGCGTTGTACTCGAACAAATGTTTTAAACACATTGAAATAGTTGAAAACATTTTATTCCTTCATGCCATAAGTGGTTGCGATACAACTGGAGCTGCGTTCAGTCAAGGCAAACACAAATTTTGTAATATTCTTCTCAAGAACCGCTCAGTGAATGAACTTGTTCGTGTATTTCAAGACCCAAAAGCAAAGACAGAAACAATCACTTTGGAAGCCTTCGTTGATGACGATGACGAGGAATATGATGACCCAGTCGCCACAAATTTGGGTGATAAGACAGATGAAGAAGCTATTCACTGCCAGAAGTAAGAAACTATAGTCAAGGGCTCGTACTTCTGTCTAAACTGATCTACCATTAATTTTATTTTATGTTATGCTGACAACTTAACTAATAAAGAAAAGAATGTCAATAAATGTTAATTTTACGAAAATACCAATTTTTTTATCTTTTTTATGTACCTTATCATCTTAATTGTATTAATAATCTTAAATGTATGTTGTGATTACGTTGATAGCCATGTAAGACCACGCTGCGAGCACAAATGTAGTGGCTTGGCTTATTTTAGTGGTCTTCCCATTGGGAATGTATGGCGACCGATATGCTGAAATAGTCTATCTACTATATTTATAGCTAGGTCTGACACAGGCATGACGATTGTTGTCAACGTTTATGTTCTTAGAACAATAATTGTTAAAGAAAAATAAAATCAAGGAATGCCAGGTTTAAAACACCTAACCTCTGTTTCAATTTTTGGCCTGGTTTTGGTGGATTAGAGTTTGGATACGTAATAGAGATAAAAAATATAAATTATATACCTATTTCTTTAACGAAATTTTATTTTCTACAAAATTATTATCAATAAATTTTTTACAAAATTGTACTGGAAACGAGGTATTTATAAAAAAGCAAACCTAGTCGCGCAAAAAATTTGTTTTTTCAAAAATATACGCACCTTTACGACTTTCTACCTCGGTACCTATTAGAGATAGAAGAAATTTGTTTTTACAAAAGTTGTAGGTTATTTTATGTTCTATTATACTTGTTAAGATAATTTAACCGAAATTTGCATTGGAAATGAGATATTTGGGAAAAACTAGATTTTGGCCCGATTTCGGCCAGTTTTTTCAAAATGGCGGCGCGAGCACAGGTGCGCCAAGGTCGGAAACTCAGATTTTACATCAGGGGATCAGTTTATATAACATATAAAGAAATTGGGACTACCGGAATTACTTCGATGGCTAATTGCACTGGCCTAGTAGGCCTCCAGGCCGCCCTACACACTTGTTCCCAATTATAAGAGTTAATGGACTGATGAGGGTTTTGTTATGAAGAAGGCGTTATTGTTTATCAAGAAACCATTCATTCATTCAAATTTTGCCTACTTCTATCGATGTTTCTCTTCTGTTGTAGATATAAAATTCTTCCCAAAAATCGCCCACTGATAAACATCCGTCTTATATGCTCTGCCCACTGTGATGTTTTATTTTCATAACTGTGTTTGATTGATTGATTAGAATCGCCCTTGTAGAAACAACACAAAAAAAATTATATCGAAAAAGGCCGCAAGTCAAGTGAGCCCATTTGAATCGGGAAAAACATCGTTAGCGTCAATTACCAGAGCAAACAATTTGTGTAAATTAAATAATGACAAAACGCTCAAACGACCGCAAAAATCGGGGAAACCACGATTATTTTGGTATGTTGCGAATGGAATGAAGTATTTTAGAAGAGACGATTGTTACTCGTGGTTCATCTTATGTAGAATTTTTCACCACGAGTTTCTATGTTTCATAGTATATTAACAACTAGACGTTGCCCCCTGGTAGGCATGTTCCAGAAATGATTTTTCTTACTGGTGATTTCTCAATTAACCGCTGACTCTAAAAATTACACCCGTAATCTAATTACTCTGTAATGGTAACAGAGATGTACGGGCATTTACGGTGTTGTTTTTAGGTGTGTGGAATCAAGTTCTTTATGTACCTTAGCAATTAAAAATGATACTTTGAAATCATGAAAAATATTTTTTAAAGTACGGACTATTAAACTTTTAATAACTCGTCAAAATGACAATTCCACACACATTGAAAAAGTGATATAGTCATTAATAGTGACAAAACAAAAAAAAAGGATTTAATAGTTACCTTTATAAACTAAAAACTATTCCTGAGAGAAAGTCCAATTATATCCAATTTTCCAATTATGTCATAAATCCTGTATCTAAATTTCATAAACAATTAGTTAATGTAATTAAGTGTCAATTTTAGGTGACCTACCAGGTAAGTATTATCTCCTTATGTAGTTAGAAATAACATAAATAACTGTAGAAACGTATTATTTATTTGTACCGCTCCCTTGAGGTGATTTTGCACAAAATGGCGCTACACAAACCATCCAAATATTACTTATTAGTATTATTATTACCTAGCTTTTGTTTAATCACTTTTCATGACTTTTTATCACTTTTTAGGTGTGTTGAATTGTCATTTTGACATTTCGAATTGACATTGGCACTTTTAGAAACAAGTCAGATATATGAACTGTGTATCTGGACCATGAGATGATTACGAAATCGACTTATTTGTATATATATGATATAAATGATTACTTACTTCAGTAAATAAGCATATTCTATAGATTTAATGTGAATAATGGGTGGGTAGGTACATAATAAAGCACTTACCTAAGCAAATAAGGTCGGTACCTACCTTGCCGCCTTTCAACGTTGGATGGATTAAAATAAGTGTTTCTAAATTCAAATTAAATAGGTCCGCAAAATGACGATAACTCGAGCAAACGAAATTTCTAGAAGCCAAGTAGATACCTAGGGCAGGTTCCATGGAGGTCAATAAAATTCTCTAGAATGTTGCGTTATCAATTTAACAAATTGTCAAATATACTCAATTCCGCTGTGGGTATGAATGTGAATGATTGTAACTCTGGTTCAATGAACTTGGATTTGGTGATTTAAGCGTCATTTTCAAAATTGGAACTGATTATGTTAAGAATTCAGACATAAACCTATCTACAGTATAATATTATCAGAAAATCATGTATTGTAATTCTGTATTTGAAATGTGTATTTATTTGTTTAAATTTAGTAGGCTATCTTCTTGACAATAAAGGATTTGATGTCATGATTTTTCAAGGGTGAGCGCTTTTTAGCTAACGTGATGTATCATTAATCCTACAAAATTATTATTTAGGAGTATTGCGTAGGAGCGATTACATTTTTTTCATTTATTCTTATTGTAAATTACATATTAAAAACCTGTTCTATTGATTTATATTATTTTTATGCCATCTGCACTTTTAAAACTGGTTTATTTATGTTTTCTCTTTACTTATATTGCGTACATCTACATGGAAAATTGTATGTAGCATGTTTTATGTTTTTGTTGTTTAAAAAATAAAACCTTCTGCTGGCACTGTATTATGCAGTAAATCGTATAAAATATATATCATGTAAAAACCGATAACTCAGAAACGAGTCCCGGTACAATCAACGGAGTTATATGGTGTGGTATCCCTCTATCCCCCATCCATGAAGAAGCTTCCCGTTTTTACCTGAAGGGCGTGCTTTTGAAGATATAAGGACTGGAAGATATAAGGACTGGAAGTTTGGCCCTCTAGAAATTTCTAGAATATTCAACAGTATTCAAAAGCATTCCACAACATTCCGGAACACGGAATGTTGTGGAATGTTCGGGAATAGTTTGGAACGTTCGGTAACATCCCGGAACATCCCAGATCATAATGAACTAAAGACGAGATTACAGGCCGCTTCCTGATAATCTTTTAGTAAATTCCGAATTCGTAATATAATACATGGATATTATAAATATTGAAAGTAGAGAAAAGTCGAGCAACGCCGGGTACACGGCAGCTAGTCAATAAATAAATAAATATAATTATAATATCCCATGATTTTCACGGGTTGTAGAGGATAGTAAATAATGAACTCAATTCCTGTGCTTTCGTTTACCGAAGTAGGTTCGAAACCATTTTGTTTTTTTTTATTAATTTTTTTTATGGCAGTTCTAAAATTGTTGCCTTTAATTGAGATAAATTATATAAGATTGACAAAGGGATGAGATTAAAAAACCAAATTAGTTTTATTTTTATTTCAAGTAGTTATCTATGAAATTAGTTTTGTTATCTGGGTATGTAACATTTTATGAAAATAATGACCGCCTGATCTTATTTTGTTCGTATTGAGCCTGACACAGATGATGTATATTTACATAAAAGGCTACGAATGAGAAAATTTACTATCTATAAATTGGCATATCTATGGTTAAATAGAGGAATAATTAGTTTCATATAAAAAACCCGAAATATCGATCTAATGAGTGGTTTATTTAAGCTCAGGAATGATTGCGTTGCCTGGATTCCTACCCAGGGGCGTATAACTCCCGCATGACCTTGTAACCCTTATGGGAGGAGTTATTCAATACCCAAATTCTTATAGACAAAGCTGTTGTGGCTGAAAGCTCTGATCTCATTGGCTTAGAGCAAAAATTGTAGTTTGATCTCTCGCTCTCTACCATAGCGACTTGTGTAACAGAAAGAGAAGCTAAGCATGCTTTATGCTCCGATAAAAATTAACGGTAATTTCCAAGACGCCATTTCGTAAGTTGAAAAGTCAGTTGATGTTTTTACGTAAATATTTTGAATTTTCTTTCACCCATCTAAAAATAATGTTACGTGCTAGAATTGTTCAAGGTGATAAATTAATGCCGTGTTGTGTTAAAGTGTGTTATCCGGTCTATCTCCACCAATTGAAAGAAGGAGCCGAACCCGATGTAAAATACAGGTACTAACCTCTCGTTCTTTGATACAATGTTCCCGATTTCTGAATGTACTTCATTGGCTAATAATTTAATTAATTTTCCTTTTCAGACCTATCCGTATTCCGACGCGATACAATACCTCGTATTAGGATGCTAAAACTGCTAAAAAAAGCCACGATTACATCATACAAGGTCATTTAAACCTCTCCAGAATTGCATCATGTAAGTATTCAGATTTAACCAGCATTTTCCATGATGTTTGCTGACGACAAAGCTGTGGAAATTATATGAAACCCTTGGAGGAGAATTTGAATAACTTCTAGTGCTGTGGCAATAATAATGAACACTTAAATTTGTTGAATATGTATTTTGTGTATATATTCTTGTATTTTTGTGCAAGGTCAAATTAAATCCTATTAAGTTGTTGCAGTAAGACTGGGTTCGATTCCTAGTTGAGACTGTTACTTTTTATTTTTCTGTGTCTTGTTCTGTTTCATGTTTTGTTTAGATATATTAGTTTTATCTTCTACTTCAATGATAAATCAATGCTCAATACATCGGTTGTACTGACCCTGTTTTGTATTACTGTCCATTGTCTTTTTGAAAATAAAAAGTATTTTTATGTGTGCATAGCTGTGGGTTTTTTTTATTTTCCTTTTCCTGCATTCCAATATTTTTATTTTTAAAATATAATTTTTGTGGGCTATTGAATGAACGATGTTCGCTGGGTGTAGTTATATTGTTTATGGTTACACTTTTTTTAAATGGCCTTGAGATTTATTTATGGTCCACGATATATTTACCTGTCTGGACCAAACGACCGTTTTATCTGTGGTCGTCTGTGGTTAAGGGGGTGACAAAATGGCGCCATACAAAAAGCCCGAAGATATCGATCTAGAGAGTGGTTTATTTATGTTCCTACCCGATAGCAACTTGACGAACGGAAATATATCGAAAGCCGTAATCATTAAATCGCAAAACAAAAATTCGATTGCTCTACCCTTACATAAATACAATTTTATATCGATTCCATGCTTTAATTTATATTCGATTAATAAATAAAATAATATTAATTAGCAGATTCAATCGGAAAATATAGTACCGCCTGTGACAGACCACGGTATATTCTCGTGACTTGGCCTATTTCAGCATATCGCTCGCCAAACACTACCAATGGCCAAACCATGAAGCGCATAGCGTAATACATCGCCTACCTAATATCTAAAAGTACCCATTAGGGTACTAGAAATATAAATCATTGAATTTTAAGTGGTTTTCTAAAAATCTACAATTTTTTTATGAATTTATAATACCCCAATATCACTGGTTATTTTTTAGTTGAGCAAACTACCCTAAAAATAGGGTCTTAATAATTTCCTAACAATTTTATTTTATATTAACCCACAGGAGGTCCTGAGGAAAATAATTTCCTTCAGGGCCTGTCATCTTTGGGGATGCCGAGTGGAAGGGTCTTTTTAAGGAGAGAAAGTTCTGGGAAGGAAAAAGGTACAAGGGGTGGGTAGGAATCTATGAATCAGTGTTACCAGGAGTGACATAAATATTTCCCTCCCGGTGCAGCGCAAGGCGATAGGTCGAGGGACCGGTTCCATGATAACTCAACACAGTGAATATTCAACACATTCTTAAAAAGTGATATAAAGTCATTAAAAACGATGAAAAAAAATAAATTAACCTAACCTAACCTACTTAACCCAGTTAATAAAGTTTTTGTTTCATCACTTTCCATGACTTTATATAACTTTTTAAAGATGTGATGAATTATCATATTGATGATTTATCCGGTCACCCGAGGGACCAGTTGGAGAGGTCAAAGGGTCTCCCCAAACCAGCCCCTCCGAATCTGGCACGACACGCAGGTGGTGGGCAGGCGAATCCTGAACACACCTCCCCCGATGAACCCGTGCACCCCTACTAAATCACCAAACGCAGCGAACAACTTGGGGTGACCTATGGCAGAGGTATTGGTTATCCAACAATGGTTCCCGGGGCGGCGGTACCCGAACCCGCCTCCAAAATTGATTAGATGTAGTAATAAAATTATTACCTATTCTCACACGTGTAAAAGTAAAGAAAATAAAAAGAATTTGACTTCATTTTAATCACCTCTTTATTTTGCAATATCACAATTTATATTTTTTTTGTTACATTTTTGAAATATTTTAATTAAACATCAATAAATCTATAACTTTTCTTTTTTATAAAAAAAAACAGCTTCTAAAATATTTAACCAATTTTATGCCAACGGAGTTGAAGACCCCGAAATACAGAATCTTTCTTTTCCAAAAATACTTTTGGATATATTGCCAGATTCTGTGCTTCGCCAAATATAAAAAAAAAAAAAAAACAATAAATATAGATAATAACTAATAACAAATAAATTTAGGCTAAGTAATAATATTAAAAGTAAGTAAAATAAGATTTTAATTCAATGACAGAAGAAATTAATCTGTTTTCACAAGTGTGCATTTTGCAATAAAAATTCCTGTAAGTACAATAATTGAAAAGACCCTAATAATTTTCTACTTAACTTAATCAGGTATGTGTCCAAGTGTTTTCAATAATAAGGCAAAGGATTGTAGAGCAAGTGAGAATAAATTAAAAAAGGATATTAGAAAATATTAAAAATTATCTCTCATACAAAGTAATGTTTTTAAAGTGCAAATACTTTTAATAAAGTGAAATAACTTATTAAACAATATAAATACTAAGTAAAATATAGATTATGTACAATTTTGAAGATCTAAATACATAGAGCATCATAAATATCTAACTCTCTCTTTAGGTAAAGCCCTTTGGAAAGTATTGTTACATAATACGATGTTGTAATATAATACCCAATGAAAACATTATTTTGTAACTCGCCACTTTATGGATACATAATTCCATTTAACAAAACTTTGGTTATAACAGGATAATAATTTATTTTATGCACAGCTTCGCACTAGAGAATTTGAAATTTATATTTATTTTTACCGTTTTTTTATGTTCAAGTTAAGAAAAAAATAGTAAAGATTCAAAATACCGTAGGTTTTTGGTGAATATTAGATAAAATTAATAATCAGGAACTAATCAATAAAAAATAAATAACTTTAGATATTGAGATTGCTCTGCTAAATAAATGCATTCCAAATAATTTGTCAGATTTTAAGAGGCATTTTTATTTAAGACACTTCATTTTAAAAGAATTTGGATGTATAATGCAACGGAATAACATTGCAGAGAGAGAAGTTGCTTACAATGTACTGCACTTACATTATTTGGTTGCAATATAATACGTTAGCTGAAATATCCATCTTACATCTACAATATTCAGGTATTTTGAATAACAAATCAAGGACAAATTTGAATATTGGTGATCATTTCTTAGAATATATAATTGCTGGATGAAAATGTCATGAAGAATGCTTAAATTTTAGAACTATTTTATTGTCCAAACAAAATCCTGCGAAAATCAATTTTCATAAGTTTAAAAGATATTTTTAATTTAAGAACTCCTTGAATTTTCTCAATTGGGATATTTTTAGTGTTTATTTCTTAAGAGCTAAGGTGAGAATGCACAATTTAGGATGGGCCACTATTTTATCAATGTTACAACAGCGTGTATTTGTGTTACAGCATCTTTATGGAGCAAATAGATGCTCTGCGATACACTCAATCATTAATTGACCTTGTTTAAAACTAAAATCATGTACGAAGCATCACGTTTTAAAATAACAATGAAGTTCAACAAAGTATTAACAAGAACAGAAGAATGCAATGACTTTCTATTCGACGATTTACATTTTGGATGGAGTCTACGATTCGATTTTGTGAAGAAGCAAGATTCTTACAGGATGAAAAGTTGACCGACTTACTTTGGCAAATTTTCTTACTTTTAGAAATTTAATTCGATTATCAGCCAAGTTATCTAAGTTCCTATTCAAAAAATTACAAATCTATTTATCTAGTATCGGCAATAACATCATAATCTTATAATACCGCCACATCATTGTGTTAGACAAAAGGATATTATTTGAATGCTAGAAATTCCTTTTTGCACAACTATTCATACATATGGCGTTATAAATAAGTTGCCGATACGTCTATTTTATTAGTAAGATTTTGAATAGGTCTAAGCTTACGAAGCAGATGTGTACGTTAAACATTTGAAGGAAATCTTTTTGAAATTTAACAATTTTATCATTAAGTTCAAAATCATAATAGTATTCAATTGACCGACAGTAATTATATCTCAGTAAAAAAGAATAATTTATAATACAACAACCAGGGACACAGAGGGGGTCGGAAGGGGGAAAATATTAATAAAGTTCTCTTGAGATGATTTTGTCACAAAAACAGCATTATACAAATCATTCAATTATTATGTACATAGAATTAAAAGGTTAGTTGAAACATAACATCGTACTTTGTTTTATTTGTTTACTTTTTCCAAATTGTTCAATACTCAATTATGGACTGGCCAATTTGTACGCCATCTTCCATTTATAATATAGTGGCTCATTTATACCGGGGGGAGAAAGACTATTTAAACCATGTACTTATGAATTTTGTAATCCAATTGAAACCAAGAAACAATAGAAATGACCACCTGTCAGACCGAGGGTCAATTCAATCCCAAACGCCACAATTACATACTTAAAATACTTTATATTTCGATGGAACAACCGAAGAATTATAAAATACAAGAATGGTGGATAATTGCACAAATTAATCTATTTACTGAGATATCTATGTTCATTCAGAATTCGGAATACGTAGAAACAAAGACAGAAAGTTGTATGGAAAACGTGCCTTGGAAGCATCATAAAATACAAGAATGGTGGGTAATTGCACAAATTAACCTATTTACTGAGATATCCTTGTTCATTAAAAATCCGGAATACGTAGAAACAAAGCCAGAAAGTTGTATGGAGAAGTGCCCTGGAAGCATCATAAAATACAAGAATTAGGTTTCACTTGAGGCCAAATCAAAATGCTCACGATTTTAGAATAAAAATAGAAAAATCATTTCGTAAAGCCTCTGTACCCGCGATCTCAATCGGTTCGAAACAATTATTATTATTCAAACCTTTCAAAGACCCTTGGATAACATTTATATAAAAATACACATCTTTTATTATTTAAATCTAAGAACACTCTCTTTGAATATTATCTTATTACTTTTTATTTGCACCTGAATTTCCAATCACAAACTCGATGACACAAGGAGCGGATCCGACACTTTACCTCAACCGTACAGCTTTAAGCAAACTGTTCACTTCCCTGATCTGTTACCATCCTCTGATTGAAATCTAGACATTCTTGGAGGGCATTCTGTCTAATATTTATATGAACTGTTGGATGATGCTTGCTACAGATGTGGTGTAATTACCGGGGGTTGCGCTACTAATAATTTAGTACGATATTATTGAAATACCCAAATGTCAACTTGCAGTAGTTTAATGTTAACAGCCTATTTCGAAATCAATTCAGAACTGCATAGCTTCACTGACTTTAAATTAGGAATGCATCTAGTTTGCGGGTTTGTCATTTCCGAGTGTCGCGTCATTTTGACTGTTGAAGAACGCGGAGAAAAACGGCTAGAAAACTATCACAGATGATGGTCGAGCGCACTCTCCGACGGTCACGCGGTACGAGGCCATCTCGCTGATGCCGTGGTAGTGCACAAAGGCCGCTGCCAGCACCAGCACATGGAAGATTTGATGAGACTGGAACCAGATGTCGCACTTTCCCGGGAAGTATCTCTCAGGGATTCTCAGCGCGTACACCAGGGCTCCCAGGATGTAGAGCACCCCCATCAGCACCAGCCAGCCCAGGGAGCTCTTGCTAACTTGACTGAACCAGCCTTCCATGACTCCATAGTGCACTGCGGGAATCACCCCTGACAGACCGAAGCCCATAAATACTCCCGCTCGCAGTGGTCGCAACCGGGGCTCCGAGAACTTGTCCCACAGAGACACAACGATAGATGACAGTCCGAGGATCACCACCACGGAGAGGTAAATCAACTTGGGCTGGTAGTGGCAGTAAAAACTGTAGTATAGCCAAGGAACAAAAGATCCCATGATGAGCAAGGCGATACCGCAGTAATCTAGTTTAGAAAACAGTTTCCCCATCATCTCAGAGTGGCAGCACAGCGTGTGGTAAGCGAACGAGAATCCCAGACAGATGATGGCCCCAATGAAGAAAGCCCCGAAGATCATTTTCTCTTGAATCTGTACCTCGATGGATGGCCTAGACATGAAGTAAATTGCGACTCCTATGAAAGCGACACATCCCAGTAGATGTGTCCAGATATTGCCGGTTTCTGTGTGGATTCTGAAGACGCTTCTGAAGCAAGCTCCGAAGGAAGGAAGCGGAGGGCGGTGTCCCTTGTGAAGGAAATCGTTGTCTTGCAGCCACTGGGGCAGATTCCTGAAGTGGCAGACTTTCCACGAAGCCTCCCATACTTTCCTGACGAATTCCTCGGCCTGCTCCGCGGCATTGTGGGCGAGTGCCCCGAGATCGATCTCGTCGGATAGAACGCCAGCCTTCAGAACTTCTCTCATTTCCTGGTCCAGGAGATGCTGATCTTCCGGAGTGGAGGGCAGCGGACAACCCGCGCCCTCCTCATCGGCGAGTTCTTCATCCAGCAGATCATCCAGGCGAGAGGTTAGACTAGCGGTGTCCGGCTCCCAGGTTTGTCTTCTTCTCAGTCCCTCCACCTCGAGAGTCGGCTCGTCTGTCGCGTCGACCCACATCTCTTTCCGTCAGCTGGCGATCGCAGTGTAACAATGGCGGCCTCGGCCTGCTTCGATCGAACGCCGTTACCGTTCCTAATCGCGATTTATATCTCAATTACACCGCCGAACGCTCTAGTATCACAATACGACAAGTAACCGTAATGTTCCGAACGTGAATAAATGTCGCAACACGCTTTTATTATTTGCGTCGCACTTCAATTACGTCACAAAACACTGCTGCATCTCGGTACATCCATTACTGAATGAAATTAAATGACAAAACACAAAAAATTTACCGCGATCCCGTTTTCTGTCCGAACGGAAAATGCGAGTTTCGTTTCTCACGATCACCGAGTGGAATTGCGCAACGGACAGAAAGGAATACCGAGAGGAAAACACCTTTCCCCACCAAATGGAAAACTGTTTTTCACGTTCGCTGTGTTCTCAATCGAAACTGATATTGGCCACGAGCCACGAATATTCACGACTAAATACTATAGACTATGAACGACACTAAATGAAACTGTATTTTAGAATTACCACCTACCGGAGCTCACTAGAACTATGAAATAAACCTGAATATCAGTCATTCGTTTAAAAATTTGTATTGATTTTTATTTAAGTTCTAGTCCGTGCCCCAAGGATCACTAGTGTATTTTAATCGAGATATTGCCTGTACTGTCATCTAAAGTATTTCAGTACTCAACACAAACTGACCAATGACAGTCCGCACACGAATTAGATTGACATGAAGTACGTTCAAAGTCATAACCTAAAATATTTCAGGAATAAACATTTTACATCGCGAACAAATTAACCGTATTTCGAATTTTGTAATAAAATCAGCACAATAAATTATAAATCTACTCACTTTTTGAACATGTTGTTGAATTAGACGAGGATTTTCCTCGCCAACAATCTGGAAAAATCCCGCAGAGCTGCGGACCTGTCAACACGAACGGGAGAAAATAGGTTGGCCACCATGAACCATTTGTTCATCTTTATTTCTCCGTCCAATGAAATTCGCCGTCGTCTAGATTCGTGCCGTTTCGATTGGACAAATCCCCCCTGAGAAAATAAACACGTGTGTGGGTAAACTTGAAGCTTCAAAATCTCGAACAGCCGTGCGAATGTTTTTTATGCGTGAGAGCCGTGCTTGTTAAGCCAAGTTCTGTTTCTTTCACCGAAAATTGAAACTAGTATAATTAATTTCTTGTGTTGTAAATACGCGGCGAATATACTGTTATACTGAGGTAAATTTATAAGTCAATCATTATGTCTATCCAATTTCCCCCGTATACAAATCTGTTTATTAGAAAACGAAAAATAACAATGCTTGTTTTCAAATTATTTGCTTCAGGTTTTTGTGCAAAATAGTTTTCAAATAGTGAGATAATAAACCGCAAAGATTCTGCTTTTAAGATCATTTGTTATCAATGTATTATGGTAGGTACACGTTTTGTTTTGCTGCCTTTTCACACCTTTTTATTTTTAGGTTAAATTAAATGGAACCCTTGGAAGTGGCAATAACCAGTGACACGACTGGTCAACTATGGAATTCTTCAGTTTGGGATGTCCACTCGGGAACCTCGCTGTTCAGCTACCGAGGAGGCGGAGTAGCGGCACCCAGGACCTTGTGTCTCCTGGGAGAAGATTACCTCGTATCATCGGAAAGAACTAAGCCAATCCTTCATTTCTGGCCGTTAAACTCTCACGAACAAACTCATGGAATACGTTTTGTGCTTCCCGGAAGGGCAACTGCTCTAGCCTTCTCACCAGATGGCTGCTACTGCGTTGCCGGAATAGAAGAAAAGATCTATGTGTGGCAGACTTCATCGGGAAATTTACTAGCAATTGCGAGTCGTCACTACCAGACGATTACATCTGTAAAGTTCTGCGATGACGGTTCCCACTTTGTTTCGGCAGCGGATGACGGTATTGTGATGGTTTGGAGCCTCGCCCCGTTGATTTCAAATGCAGTCGGAGACTTAACCTCACAATCTGTTGCTGGACAACATGATCCTTTATACATTTTTTCAGACCACTCCTTACCTGTCTCTGATATCTACATAGGAAAAGGGGGCATCCGTGCACGTCTTGCCACGGTATCAGTAGACCGAACGTGCAAAGTCTACGATCTTTCATGTGGAGAGCTAGTCCTTAATCTGGTCTTCGATAAGAGCTTAACAGCTGTCACAATGGACTTGATCGAAATGAATGTATTCGTCGGCACGATAGATGGTATCATTCATCAATTCTCAATCGTTAACCCTCCCAGAATGAGGGAATACTATTTGACAGAAACAGACAAAGCTCTTGTATTTACAGGTCATACAAATGCGGTGACTTGCCTGTCTATTTCGATGGATGGGGAAACGATGATATCAGGTTCAAATGACGAGCAGTTGATTGTTTGGCACATTCCCAGCAGACAGAAAACTCATGGAATACCTCATAAAGGTGCCATAACTAACGCTTATTTCACGATAGTCCCAAGAAACATGTTTGCTAAAGACTTCGCTCCTTCCTTCGTACTGCATAGTTTTCAACGAACTGTGGACACTGATATTGATTTGGAAATAGTGTCTAAAGAACGCAGTGAATTCTGGGATGGTGCTGAAGATAAAAATGATAATTTTGCAGTGTCTGAAATGGGCACAAACGAAGTGGAAGAAGCCAAAGTGGGAAAACTCAACACAGAAATACACAAGTTAAAACAAATTAATTCAGACCTTTATAATTTTGCCGTTAAAAAGATTTTGAATAACGTATAAAATATTAACATTTTTGTCTATTATTAAATGTATAATTTATTTTTTCACATTTGAATATGTTTCGGAATAAAAGGATAATTACCAAAGATATTAGAAGAACGAGATGTGCTATGCGCAGTTCGTACTGAGTGGAATTGTTTTGCCCAGTGTCGCCGGTTTTGTTCACCAATACTACTGCACACCTTCGCTTACGCTAAGGCATCGCTGAGGTATCCGCACTAATACATAGAACAGATTTCTGTGCGTACACGTCCCGATACCGTTCAAAGTACCCTAATTAGGTAGTACTCCGGCTACGGTCCGGCGGCCAACATAGCATATCTCGTTCTTCTAATATCTTTGATAATTACTGTTGGTTACAAATACATTTATTTCCACTTAATTCCTGTTTTATAAAATGATCCTGATCTACGTACTGGTAAAAATAAATTATTAACATATAAAAATCTCCAATGTTTGTTTAATATCAATAGTTATTTATACATTACAGGCATCGACCATCAATATGGATATGATTTTGTGGGTTCTATTCACTGTCGCAATGAAAGTAATGAGAGTTTTATGCCTTCTGGACATGCAGCCAAAAGAGTTAAGTTACATTGTACACAAGTTTGTTTTCACAAATAAGTATGTAAACATGGACAAATACAAAGATAATTTGAAGCCTTGATAAATCATTTCATGATTTTTCCACTCTAATATTTCGATACTGGAATAAAGTTTATGAGAACTGTCTGACGTGAAAACAAATTATACAGGTGAAAGTTTGTACAGTAAGTACCTACCCACATTCGACATAAATAAAATATTTAATTAAATATGTTTATACAAGGATAACAAATAATTATAAGCAATAATTAGTCATCCGAAATACTAATACAAATTGAAAATATCTCCCGAGTAAAAATAAATGCCACCAACGGGAATTGAACCCGTGCCTTCTGATGTCCGGTCAGGTGCTCTGTATCCACTGAGCTGACTAATTATTGCTTATAATTATTTGTTATCCTTTATGCTATGCATAAGACCTTGTCTTATAAACGTTAGTTTATCAATAAAAATAAAAAATACAAGTTTATAATATGTCCAACTCCAGTGAAATACCCTTGTCCCTAGAGGCAAGCGTGCCTAACCTATTGGGAGAACAAAGATTACTAAAAAATCAGCAAATTAGTATCACAGATTAATTATACATATACTTATTAGCATTCGCAAGATTATTTTTATGAACAAAAATAGTATCAGTATGTAGGTAATATAATATTGTTGTACTATAGTTTTTATATAGTGGATTTCTAATTTGGATTACAAAGTGCTTAGCAGTTCAAAAAATGAAATATCAATAAAACTTAATAATTTAGTAGTTTCCTTATTTTGTAACTAGGTATTACAAAACAACCAAGTATACAGCAAGATTCCAATAAGATTTGATTTAATAATACAATGTAAAAATGATATTAAGTGGATTGAATTTTTTGAAAATAATTTAATTCAAAATATTGACCCGTTAGTAATGCCGCGATCACACGAGGATTTACAGAAGACAATACAATATTGTCCTGTCCTTGCTACGTGAACAGCCACGTCCGCGCAGGCAGAATATAACAATTCTACCGTAGGCAAAACGCGTAACTCTGCGAAAATAGATGCACGACGACCAGCGAGTTTGCGAAAAATATTAGATAATTTATACCAAGATATACTGTAGTGTTCCATTTGCGTGACATTTTTAAGCCGAAATATGAGAGCCGAGATACGTACGGGTCGAGCGACTGGCTCATAGTACCACTTCATGCCATTCTGATTGTCCTACTGTCTTGTCCGATCGGGTTTACACGCGGACAACGCGGTCGGGCGCGATAGTGGGACACTATCCTGCGGAGATAGCTTGGTCGTCTATCTATGGGACAATGTTTAGGTTCACACTAGGACAATGGGTCCAGAGCTGGGACAAGACAATATTGTACTGTCCTCGTGTGATCACTGCATTAACAAGTTCCACAAAATCCTTAATGCTATGCGATAATAAGCCCTAAATTAACATTCTCCAAAGCTTGCTATCGCAAAACATTACGTTGGATTGAATCTTACATGCATAATTGGAAAACTTTTTGTAGCACCGTTTAGTGACTCAACCACCTAGAGGGCGCTTTGAATTTTGTTATTATCGGTAGCCTTTTCTAAAAATGTATGGAATAAGTTTTCCCGTTTTCTATAAACATTTTCTAGGTAGCTACCGTGTATTTTTTGTCGATGGTTTCCGACATTCTGTTTTTCGCGCCAAATCCAAAAAAACTCTATGGTCTATAGTGTATGTTTATTTATGAGCAGTTTTGAGTTTTGACAGTTGTCTACATTTTTAGATTTTATGGTCTTAAATAATTCGTCTTTAAAATAATAATATATTTCTAATACAATATATAATTTATCGATATGGCAGACGATGATGTTTGTATCATGGATGTGGACGAGCCGCAACCAGAAGAAACGACTGTTGCAAAAAATGCAAAGCCTGACCCTAAACCGGCAGCTAGAACCCTCAATCATCTTCCCTGGATAGAGAAATATCGTCCGCACAAGTTCGAGGACATTGTTGGAAACGAAGACACCATTAGCAGGCTATCTGTATTCGCACAAAACGGCAATGCGCCAAATATTATCATAGCTGGACCTCCTGGTGTAGGAAAAACTACCACTATCCTTTGTCTGGCTAGAATTTTACTTGGGACTTCTTTCAAAGAAGCTGTGCTGGAATTAAACGCATCTAATGATCGTGGTATTGATGTTGTCAGAAACAAAATCAAGATGTTTGCTCAACAGAAGGTAAACAAATGCATTAAATTTCATTTAACAAAACCAATAAACATGCTATATTACATTTATGATTCTTGGACCTTTTACGTAAGCACCAAGCGAAGACTTTTGTAGAAGGCATGCTGGATAAGTAAAAGTAATATAAAAAATATACAACAACTTTTTATTTAATGTGTTTTTTTTATTTTTCCGTAAACAGAATTAAACCGTTGAACATTAAAAAAAAACTTTCTACTGCCTGTCAAAAGCACTAATGTATTCTGCAATTTTTTTATTTATTATATTTTTAAATTATATTTATTCAATAAAAAAAATTACAATGTGTGATATACATATAGTATATATATTTCACTAGTAATAAGATGAAAGATATTATGATATGATTAATATTTATTATTTTTCAATGTTCTCCCATAATAAGCAATAAGGAAGTTGAGTCCATTTTTTTTTATCAATGTTCGCATTCAAACTTAAATACTGGTATTTTTTTTTTAAGTTTGTTTTCATAATTAAATTAATTCTCAAAGTTTAAATTTTATTAAGCCCGCCAAAATGAGCGGAATCCGAGCGGTAAGAGGCGGGGTGTGGGTGTGACGTCATTCGAACTGTGAAAACCACGTCGCTTAAGCATTTTGTATGGAAAAAATTTTAATTCTTCAACAAGGAATTCCAGTAATTTTTTTACCAATGTTAACCGTCTATTAGAATTGATGTTATTAAAAAAAAAAAAAAAATTGATTAAGATTTCATAGTTAAATTAATATTTTAAGTTAGAATATTTGATTTTCCTTCCCGGTACGGTATTGCCGTCGCTATTTGTTGACGTGCCCCGCGCGTATTCAGGACCACCGCGCAGAAAAGTAAAGACCAAAAGTAAAATAACGGTTTACAGCCCAGTTCACTGTGAGACTTTTCTGGGCGGCCGGCGGCCTGAAGTGTATCACATGTTATGTGACATGTATAATAATAAAAACTTCTAAGTTATGCAATAAACAACATATTATTATAAAGCACTATACGAATATGTATCTTTAGAAATCCATTTCATATAATAATAACAACAAATACGTACATATATTTGACAAACCCAAATAAACGTTTGGCCTATACACCTCTCTCATCTAAACCGACCATCTCTCATGTAATTGAAAGAGATGCACCATAGGTGATCCGTTGTACGTACAAGTCACGACACATGTGACGTCAGAATTCTTTCGACCAATCGTGGAGCGTATACAGTCTATTGCTATTGAATGTCATTTAAGAACGTTCTAACTAATTCTAAGAATAATAATATAGAAATATATTTATATATTTAGAATCGATATTTTTTGATCTACATGAACATATTTTTTATAAGTCAAAATATTTTTCACTCAACTTCCTTATTGCTTGTGTGTATGGGATGAGGTATTATTTGTTTAGTTTCTTTATTTTATTTTATTTTTTAAATTTTTTTTTTCTTTTATTTATTTACGTTTTTTTAAATTTACTTTAGGTTCTCAGCATATTTTTTTAATTGTGTTTTGAATTCTTTGAAACTATCATTTAGTGATCTTATATTTTCTGGCAATTTATTGAAGAAATTTAAGTATTTGTAGTTTTGCTGACCCAAAGTTTTTTTACAAATCGGAATTGGCAACATGTATTTTTGCCTGAGATTTGCAATATATTGATATCTGTAATTTCAACCTATGCAATCAAAAATATTAAACCTTCTCCCCTTCTCAGTCTACCTTCTCAAAATGCGAAACACCTTTCCAGGAAATTATTTTATGGTCACCAAACATGGCATTTCAGCCCGATTTGGTTCATGCTGTCTGATACACAGAACATTACTTTTAAAAAATTGGGGAAAGTATTTAAGGCACTCTCCGGCGCATTAAAGGGGGATTTCTTTTAACCCCCCAGGGCTCTGTCATACTCTGGCTGACAGTTGGAATATTTCTGCTCTGCTAAAATCCAAATAAATACAATATTTTTTAACATACCCGAAAACTAAAATCTATTTTTGTAAGGTTAAACACGCTTTCACAATTTATTATTAGAAACTAGCTGACGTGTACCCGGCGTTGCTGGGGGTTATCCTTAGGAGATAGATATATACCATCGCAGACTTCTCTGTAGGCCTTTTTAAGATATACAATTCCGTAGTACATTATTATGACGTATCTCTGAGTAGTATAGCGCCCTTCGTGGCAGCCGGACGCGTCCTCCAACCGCTTTGTGGTTTTTTTTAGTATTTTCAAGGGAAATGAGGCAACATCCCTTTGATATTATTTTAAAAATCAATCAATCAACATTTTAACTTAACTAATAATAAACTTAATAACCAGTTATTAGAACTTTATAATATGTGATTTGAGTGCAGTGTTTTAAAAGTGAATATTCGGAAACTTTGCTCAAAAATATTCGACATTCGAAACAAACGTCGATCGGTAAATGCACCCCAGATGTTTTCAACGGAATTCTCGGAAACTCTGAAGGCCCTGGCAAGCGTTTTACTAAGCCCAGGGTAATTTATTATCCCGACCGTCGCTTTTTATTGCGGGCAGAATGCACCACTTTAACAATCACCAGGAACAGTATTACATGGAGATGAATGATGGACTTGCCGAACGTCACAGCAGTGTTGCCAGGGTGTCTTATCTATGTGAGGTGTCAGCGCTTTATTAGCAGCAGACACATACCTGGACGGATGACGAACCTCGTGCTGGCACTGTTGGTGGACGCGGTGGACTCTCTCGCTGCAGCAGCTGGTCCAGTTTCTTCACCACCTAGAATTCTTGCTGCAGAGTCTCCATCTTCTATCTTCGTGTCACCTGTTCCTGTACTTCATTTTACTTCACTTTATTTTTGTAATATTTATATTTTTTGCTATACCTGCATCAACTGTAAAGCGCCCCTCAGGTGATATCTCACAAAAGCGGCGCTATACAAATTATCCAATAAATAAATATATTTTATAAGGTTTAGCCATCGTTAGCAATGTAGTGCCCGAAAATATAATTTTTTTTCTAATGATCATATTTCATATTCTTTTTTTTCCATTGACCTTCTACTTTTGGACTCTCAGAGCCGCCTTTCCATGTATCATATATGTAAACCTTCGGGAAGAAATTCTCCAAATGATAGTAAAAACTCTATCAAAATCCGTTGCGCAGTTTAGAAGAACTAAGCGCACAAACAGACAGACGCGTATAGTGACTTTATTTCATACTATTTAGAGATAAACATGTAATTTTAGAAATATTAAAATTTTTAATGCAAACATAAAAGACTTTTAAAAATGGTTCATCTTACGTTTTTTGTAACAAAAATTACTGACAACAACAAAAAAACATAACTTTTCTTAGACAAATGTATTATAAACATAACGCTCACTTTTTTGTCAAATATAAAAAAATTCACAAAGTTTCATAAATTTTTTTCAAATTATTATCGTAAACTCTGGATTCATAGAGGTACACATTTTAATTCTTCTGTGGTTAAATACTAGAGTTGTATAAAAAGCGTGGTGTTTTCTCTTTCTAACACCGTTTAGATCATATTTCTCACCATGACAACAAGGGAGACAATGATTTTTATGAGACCTACATGAGCTGTTCCCAATAGCCAACAAATTGGATGACGGGTTAACCTAATGAATTGATAGAATAAATTTATTTGATCACTATCAAAACATTGCTGGGTCCGCAAAGTAATTGACTAGAATTACTTCTAATTTCCAGGTAACATTGCCACGCGGCCGTCACAAGATAGTGATCCTGGACGAGGCGGACAGCATGACGGAGGGAGCGCAGCAGGCTCTGAGGCGGACCATGGAGATATATAGCAACACCACAAGGTTCGCACTCGCTTGCAACACCAGCGAGAAGATCATTGAACCCATCCAGTCTCGGTGTGCTATGCTCAGATATTCCAAACTGACTGATGCACAGATATTAGCTAAGGTAAACATTGACATTACACATATATAGACACCAGTGGCGGTCCGTGACTTTTCAGTGAGCTAGAGTGGTAAGATTGAAAAATGCGCCATTTTTGATTGTAGTAGCTGAAAACATTTTTTTTTCCAAAATTTAAGTTTTTAGTGAAGATTTTCAGGATGGCATCTCAATCATGACAACTAAATGAAAAAATTGTATTTTTTTTAACATGTTTCACAATGTAGTCGACCAGCTAGGTCTTTTACACAGACTGTATGATAGGGGGCCGGTCAGTCCGTAGTTGGCCGCTAGGTCCAGGGTGGAAATCTGCTTTACACTTGCTCGGGTCGGTACAGGAATCTACTTGTATCCTTGCTCCGGTCGGTACAGGAATCTGCTTTATCCTTGCTCAGTTTGGGGCCGGAATCTGCTTTATCCTCGGTGCGGGAAGAGGCAGGCAGAGGCAGGAATCCAGGGGGAAGCCAAGTCAAAGAAGATCCAGAGAGAAGCAGTCAGGAAGAGCAGGAGTAGAGTAGCTGGTGGCGGTCCAAGGCAGAGAGAGTGCCTGCTGAAGGCTGGCGTGCCGTATCTATTGCGCAATCCCCCTCTCCCGACTTTGGGGAAGGCGGGGTCAACGCGCTGCCTTCATTCGCGGGCTGTGACGTCCGCTACGATTTATTTAGCGGAGGTCACAACCTTTAGAACTACTCTACTCTTTATGCTCTTTTAATCGATCCTAACCACTCCCATCTGGCATTTTTATTTATCAATCAATTGTACATATATTCATTCAGTGTGGAGGTCCCCGGCCCAACATATTCAGGGGAAATCTTATTTAATTTTCTTATTTCTAAATTAAAACAAATTTTCATTAACTAATTATGCTAAGGAGAGTCCGGCCATTTTATTAATGTATTTTATTTCGTAATATCTACGGCCGAACTCTCTCAAACTTATGATACGCGGGACCCGAGGTATCGAAGCTCTACGTAAGTTTCAAAACCTGCATCCCGCTCGCATATCTGACCATTCCGAAATGAGGGCCGTAAGATGAACCATTTTTAAAACTCTTTTAAGTTTGACTTTAAAAATTATTTCTTATTTTTTATTATATGAACGAGAAAAAAAATGGAAGTTACAGTTTTCTTAAAAAATTCCCCAAACAAAACGAATGTGTCTTGGAAATATCGAGTTCTCTTAATTTTTCTAGGATTGGAGAAAAAAATTAAGTAAAAACGTGGTTAGCGTTTTTGACAACATTTTTCACATTTGATATTAAAATTTTATTATTTAGAAATAGTAATGTTTATTTTAAATGCATACACCGGTAAGATAATTTTATCTAGTTTTTAAAACAGTATTTGTTTTCACGTAAAATTAAAAAAATAAGATGTTTATAGCGCATTTGAAATACACTGAAAACATTGTAAACTGAAGTGTTGAGAGTACTGAAGGGTTAACAATGAATTTGTGTGTATTTCTGCTTCCAAATCCAAATATGTACATGGGATATTTCTGAATGTATCCGAAAACTAACAAGTATTTTTGAAAGGTGATAAAATACGCCTTCTAATTTTCATATTAGAAATAAACATAATAATTTGTTATATATTAAAATTTTTAAATCAAACTTAAACAGTTTTAAAAATGGCTAACTTTACGTTTACGCTAATACTTTTCTTGAAAGGATTGTCTTTTTATACAGACATAACACTTTATTCATATTATACCATGTTAGTTTGTTCCCCTCACCCTCAATGGCATATCTGTTGTTTCTTTAATCTGTATCTTCTACCAATCAGGTACTGGAAGTCTGCGGAAAAGAGAGCCTATCATACTCTGAGGACGGTCTGGAAGCCGTGGTGTTCACTTCGCAAGGAGACATGCGGCAGGCCCTGAACAACCTGCAGTCTACAGCCAACGGCTTCGGTCACGTCAACGGGGAGAATGTGTTCAAGGTCTGCGATGAGCCTCATCCGTTGCTGGTCAAGGATATGCTGGACTATTGCGCCAAGGGAGATATACACAGCGCTTATAAGGTAATTAAAAAATATATGAATATATAACTAGAGATTTCGTGACAACTCAACATAGTGGCAAATCTACATACTTTTGAAAAGTTAATTAAAGCAAAGTGATGAAAAAAAACTAACCTATATACCTAATCTAGTGTAAATTGTTTAACCTAGTCTTTTTTATCACTTTTCATGACTTTAAATCACTTTTCAAAAGTGTGTTGATTTATCACTGTATTGAGATGCCTGGTTACCATAACTAGATATTGGATTGTATGCATTTGAAAATGCGCATATCTCAGCCATTAGCTGATCAAATTAGAAATGGTCCATATTTTTGTATTTTCTAAGGAAACGGTTATTTTTGGAATTTCGCTAACCTGTGAAATCAAAAAGTTTCCAAATAACTAGGTTCTAAAAGACATTTCTGTTTTTATCATTTAATTAGGCATATATTTTGGAAGTATTTGTGCATACTTGGAAAATGTTAGTGTATAGTTTACCATCTTGATAGTGCACAATAAATATAATCCGATGTCAACATATTGACATCGGATTGGAAGTCGTAATAGAAGCATAGATCATCAGGGTATAAACATTTACAATCTTCTTCCCGATAGCCTAAAAACAGAGAGTCGAATAAATAAATTAAACAAAAAAACTGTTTAATCTTATGATAAGTAAACAGAATTTAATGTCCTTTAATATAGAGTGATTGTTAAGATGAGATGCTGTTTATTATTGTTGTGTGTTAATATTATTTAGCTTATATTTATGTATTTAGTTAGAAAGTGAAATATTTATATTTCTTTAACTATAACTAGCTGATGTTCCTGGGGGTTATCCTTAGGAGATACACGAACAGACAGACGCGGATAGCGACATTATTTTATAATATTTAGAGATAAGAACATGGAAACCGACAGAAAAATGTAATTTAGGAGCTTTTCTCAGCGATTCATAACTGAAATCTTCGTTTGAATCATATATGGCACAATCCAAGTAGATTATTAAGTGGGGGGCCGTTAGTGCCTACTCCATAATAATTACACTTGTTACAATCTGCTCGTACCACACTATTGTCATGTTAAATTCTGGTTGAATTAAGGACCGAAGCCAATGTTCCTTGGCCGCTATGGGTCGCGTATTTACAAAGTCCATACCGTTTCAGTCGCGGTGACCAATGTTAGTATGATTTGTTGTGCACAGTCATCTCTAAATAGTATAAAATAAAGTCTCTTTCTGCATCTCTCTTGGTGCGCTTAGTTCTTTTAAACTTCGCAAAGGAGTTTGATAAAGTTTTCACTATCATTTAGAGAATTTCTTCTAGAAGGTTTATATATGAATATATAATACATGCATATTATGTTTATAGAAAGTAGATGTTTTGTAATTAAGTCGTAAAAAAAATACTTTCAGGCACTTTCATTGATAATACTGGCTAAACCTTATGAGATACATCAAAATAATGTACTACAGAATTGTATATCTTAAAAAGGCCTACAGAAAAGTCCGCGACGGTATATGTCTAACTCCTAAGGATAACTCCCAGCAACGCCGGGTACACGTCAGCTAGTTTATAATAATTAAAAAAAAAAAACAACTAATTAACTGTTGTGTCATTATTATTGTATTAAGCAGCGAGGATGAACTGCCATAAAAAACTCCATCTTGGACACTCTTCTTTCTTCATTCATATTTATTATTCCACACTATGTTTCTTTGGGTATACCCCAGATGTATACACGTTGGGGGGAAAGTTCATATTCATGTGAATGCGAGTAGATTATAGGGCCATTACAAGCAAGATTTTAATGAAGAAAGAAAAAAGAAAAAAAACCTGAAGTCTCCTCTCTTGAATGTCAGTGTAGCAAAATTGTTAAAATACACCAATGATCGGACGAGTGTTTCCATAACTGCGCGAAAATTACCTTGATGAGTTTAGCTCAAATATCGGAATAAAAACTTTGATTTATGTTTTTTTGCAATTGTTTTCAGTTTATCAGATAATGTATCTTATTATTCACATTTATTTCATGTTAAATTATATCGTAAGACGTTTCCCCAGAATAGCTTTAACTTTATGTAAAAAAAAATCAGTAAATATTCAGGATCGCAGGCACCCCTTAACCTGTTAATCGGGGAATTCCGTTTTAAATTACGCAGCATATAATGGGCGCGAACTCTTTCACAAGGACGGGTCAGTACGTCACCCCCGGAGGACGTAATTTCATATTCTTATTTACCGGGGAATTCCGTTTTAAATTACGCAGCATATAATGGGCGCGAACTCTTTCACAAGGACGGGTCAGTACGACACCCCCGGAGGACGTAATATCATATTCTTATTTTTTTTATTAAAAACATCGAATTAAAAAATTAGAAATTTTACAAACAATTATAAAGATTCCAAAAAATATAAAAAACGTAATAATTACAGAACAATAAACAAAAGCACAGAAATAAAATAGATACATTAAGTTCAAAAAATTTAAATATGTAAAAATTCAAAACTAAATTTCAGTGCGATATGCTCGGAAATATACGTCCCACACGTTCCAGGGCGCAACATATATTTCAAGGACGTATTCATACGTCCTACCCATACCCGATACTGTTTGACGTATTTATACGTCCCGCCCGGTTAACAGGTTAATATGATTTTATTTAAATAAAACCTTTTGATTCACCTTAATTACTATTATTATTATTTATTTGGTACATTATTTTGTTACAATTTATGTTTTCCAGTAATGTAGGCCTCACTGGGTGGCTTGCCCGTGCTGAGGCCTTCATTTTATAATATGAAAATCTAAGATAGTAAATTTGAAAAGAAAATAATAAATTTAAAATTAAAAATAAAAATACATAATAATACATTTAAAATTAAAAAATAATACAATGAAAATAATCTTGTGTGTTTGTGAGTGATGTGTGTTTATGTTGGTTTTGTGTGTTACGTGTAGGTTTTATTTTTATTTTATGCTATGACATTTTGGTAATATTGTCTTTTTTGTTGTTTAATCCATTTTGTAATTTTGTGTGTGAATTTATTTTTATTTTCCTCAATTTTAATTTCAATTTTTAGACTGTTGAAAGCTTTTATTGCATGGTATTGGTAGTGTCTTTGTCCAAAGGTTGAATTTACTGTTGGAGTTTTAATGTTTTCTTTGTACGCTTGTCTAACTGGTCTGTTAGTGTTATTTTGTGTGTGTTGAAATTTATTTTTTTTGTTAAAAATGTAGTTTAGTAGTGTTTTAATGTATAATTGGCGTATATCTAGTACGTCACAGCTGTTGAATATTTGGTCTGTATCGGTCAGTCTATGTTTTTTTAGTATTACCTTTAAGATCGTTTTCTGTGCGGTTTCTATGTAATTGATAGGCGAGTTTGTTGCTCCTCCCCAAGCAATAATTCCATATTCTATTATTGATTGGCAGAGTGCAAAACATATTGTTTTCAATTGTTTTATTTTATATATGTTTCTTATGTTAAGGAAAATGTGTATTGTTTTGAGAAGTTTATTTGTGATTTGTTTGATGTGAGGTATCCATCTAAGGTTATGGTCAATTACGATTCCTAGATACTTTATTTGATCTGTTTTTTCTAGAGGAGGGCAATCGCAGAATAAATGGCAACTGTCTGCATTTGGGATATTTTTAATTTTAACACTCTAATTTTTAATTACGTAAAATGAAAATTCGCTTTCGTTGTACGGGATAATAACCATTTCCAATGATATTTGTCAACAATATTTTCATATGTTGGTATTCCTGATACTAAACGAGGGGCTAGAAGAAACGTTATTACCATTTAATTCATGCATATTGGGTAGGCGCTATTTTGGCAGAAATGAAAATAAATTAAATTAGGGTATTTAGGCAAGTTTTTTTTAACAATTTAAAAAAAAATTTAAAATAATGTATAATAATGTAAAAAAACCTAACCTCACCTCACCTATACTATCCTAACCCCACCTAACCTATAATATATAACCTTTAAAAATATATATATTAGTTAAAAAAACATGCCTAAATACCTATATTTAATTTTATTTTATTTCCAGAGTTCGACCAAAATAGTACCTACCTATTTTGCATTGCTTTTAGCCACTTGTATAGTATCAGGAATACCAACATAAGAAAATATCATCAACAGAAATTATTTTAAATGTCTGTTGTCCCATATGAAGAAAGCGAATGTTCATTTTATGTAATTAAAAATTAGAATGCTAAAATTAAAAATTTCTGAAATGCAGATAATTTCCTTTTACAGTAATTATGTTGAATCAAAAGGTATTTTTATTTTAAAAATAAATCTTAGCGTGGCCAGCAATCCCGAATAATTACCAAAAAATCTTAAAAACTGTAAAAAAATATATAAACTGGTTTTATTGTTTTTACATAAACCTGAATACACCCCCTACACGAAAAACAAAAGGGTTACCAAAATATTTTCATTTTTGTGATGCCGTTGAACAAAAATTAATTTTTTAAATTCATAGACAATTTATTTTGTAAGCCATCATAGAGCCTACATTCATGAAATAAAAAGTAGAATCCACAGTGACAATAGCGCAAGCGATTTTGATTTTGTTCTCTGTACAGGTTTCAAAGGATAAAGGATAAAATTGCACCAGAAAAAATCCAGCGTGGATGGTATTAGAGTGCACATATGTGAGAATGGTCATAAAAATTATCACGCACATGTGTGCATTAATAAAAATAAAGTGTTAATTTTATTTTGGTTCTATTTTATTATTTTTACTAGCCTTCAAAAGTATACTGTTTTTTTAATTGGTTATTATTAATTTTAGTCATATTGTAAAGTTTAATAATCAATATTTATTTTTCCAGGTATTTGGTACATTACCATAAATATTACATATCTATCTTTTCAGATAATGGCCAAGCTATGGAAGCTAGGCTACGCAGCCGAGGACATCATCGGCAACATCTTCAAGGTCTGCAAGACCCTCAACATCGACGAGACCCTGAAGCTGTCCTTCATCAAGGAGATTGGCTTCACCCACATGCGGATCATAGAGGGCCTCGGCACCATCTTGCAAATGTCCGGACTTCTGGCCAAGCTCTGTCACGTGGCAGCCGGAAACAGCACAACAGTTTAATCTTAGATCTGTTTATTTATTATTTCAAATATATTATTTTTGATAAGAAAATGTTTTATTTTTTGTACTGAAGTGTTTTTCTAATAAACAAATTGTTCAGGAGAGAGAAAAACAAAAATTTTAATAAATATTCAGCATTCTGTGGAAAACAACATTCTCGGAGCAAATGATTACGAACCGAATTTAGAAAAATTAAAACAGTATTGCATGCTGAATGATACGGGCCTTTTATTGCGGGCAGAATGCACCACTAACACAATCACCAGGAACAAGATTACATGGAGATGAATGATGGAATTGCCGAACGTCACAGTGGTGCTGCCAAGGTCTGTTATCTATGTGAGGATACTGTGTCAGCGCTCAATTAGCAGCAGACACATACTTGGACTGATGAAGAACCTCGTGCTGGCACTGTTGGTGGGCGAGGTGCACTCTTTCTCTGCAGCAGCTGGTCCAGTATCCTCACCACCTAGGATTCTTGCTGCAGAATCTCTGTACCGGACGGTGTGTACCGCTCGCGGCGGCTGCTATTTCATAATGGTCGAAGCACCGACCGGGAGCTTGGTTTTAGAACTTACGTGGGGCTTCGATACCTCGAGTCCCGCTCGCCCCCGCATCGCTTCCCCTCACCGCAAGCGCCCGGCCAGCCTAGGCGACCGCCCAGGACCAATCAACGCGCTCCTAAGCAACGCTGTACGGGGAAATAGTTTGAATTGACTATGTATTGAAATATTTAGACTAAGTTTGAGAGAGTTCGGCCGTAGATATTACGAAATAAAAGACATTGATAAAACAGCCGGACTCTCCTTAGCATAACTAGATAATAAGAATTTGTGTAAAATTAAATATAAGAAAATTAAGTACGATTTCCCCTGAATATGTTGGGCCGGGGACCCCCACACTGAATGAATTATGTACAACTGATTAATAAATAAAAATGCTAGGGAGGAGTGGTTAGGATTGATTAAAAGAGCATAAAGAGTAGAGTAGTTCTAAATGTTGTGACCTCCGCTAATTAAATCTTAGCGGACGTCACAGCCCGCGGATCATCAACAACCCGCGAATGAAGGCAGCGCGTCGACCCCGCCCTCCCCAAAGTCGGGAGAGGGGGATTGCACAATAAATACGGCGCGCCAGCCTTCAGCTCTCTCTCTCTGCCTTGGACCGCCACCAGCTACTCTACTCTGCTCTTCCCGACCACTTCTCTCTGGATCTGAACTTGGATACTTCTTTGACTTGGCTCCCCCCTGGATTTCTGCCCCTGCCTGCCTCCTCCCGCACCGAGGATAAAGCAGATTCCTGTACCGACCGGAGCAAGGATAAAAGTAGATTCCTTTACCGACCCGAGCAAGGGTAAAGCAGATTTCTACCCGGACCTAGCGGCTAACTACGGACTGACCGGCCCCCTATCATACAGTCTGTGTAAAAGACCTAGCTGGTCGATTACAATCTCCATCTTCTATCTTCGTGTCACCTGTTCCTGTACTTCATTTTATTTAACTTTATTATTGTAATATTTATATTTTTTGTAATAAAACCAACTGTAAAGTGCCCCTGAGGTGATATCTCACAAAAGCGGCGCTATACAAATTGTCCAATAAATATTATGATACTACTAGTATCTTTAGGTACTAAAGTAGACGCAGAGAGACGTCATCATTCTAGAATCTTCTATTATTTTTTAATGATAAACTAATGTTTATGAGACAAGGATTTTTATGCAAGTTGTTTTACAGGTGAAAAAATATAACAAGCAATAATTGAAGATTGAAATACTAGCACAATGAATTATTTAGCGGTTTGGGAATAAGCCGACGTAGCTTAGTGGTTCGGAGCACCTGACTGGAACTCACAAGGTACGGGTTCAATTCCCGTCGGTGGCATTTATTTTTACTCAGGAGATATTTTCAATTTGTATGGATATTTCATGCGAGTAATTATTGCTTATAATAATTTGATCTTCTATCTAGTTACGACGTCTTACACGCGACCTTTCTTTGAGACTACTATAACGTGGCGTTGCCTGAGTTTTAACACTATTTTCATTCATTAAAAATATGGAACAAACAATATATTTTTGTGCATTTGAATGGATATTTTAAAACTCCATGATAGAGATTAAATTGAAAGTAGAATGCATTGGGCTAGAAATTCCAAACAGAAAAGCTCACCATTTAAGAGTTTTTACAGTTTCTAAAGCGCACAAGGAGATTTTCTTCTTAATAGTTTATTTGAGTTAAAAAGTTTAAAACCAACATAATCGCTGTTTAATGGGTTCAAGCAGCAATGCAGTAAGGTTAAAACAGACCCTCTTTAAAAGTAAATTACCGCATGGCTGGTAGAAAAGGGCAGAACGAAATCGGAACGCTTCCTGAATGAAATTATTGTATGACTGAAGAAAGACCCTTAAGTGAAATCATACCGACTTTATCCCTATTATCGTATATATATATTTATAATTTTTATTTTTGTATTACGATATATGTACAACATTGTATGTATTATTGTTTTAATATGTTCTTATTATGCTACCACCATAATACGGGCATTTGCCTAGTTTGGGGTATTATTAATAATAATAAATACGTAAACAAAACGTACGTACGTACACACGTCTTCGTCGCGCTGTCTTTTAAAAATCGTTTTAAGAGTTTTTATTTCTATATAGCGAAAATAAAACAGTGATCCCGTGCTCCAAGAACTGAGGAACATTATCCTTGATCAAGGCAAAATAATTAATGAATTGTTAGTGCGATTAAAGTCCGTTGAAGCAATTTTAAATCGTGAAGTAACAAAAACAATACTACCTACTGCAACTGCCGGTAACATCGCGCAAGGCACAAGTACCGTCTTGAAAGTACTAGCGCCGGCCCCCGGTGCCAGTGTGAGTAACGCAAATGTGTGTGTATCCCAAGTGCTGCCGTCTAGCCCGCCGCACCCCGCCCCCGCCGCCCCGCCCGGCTCATCGAGTACTCCAGTAATCACTGTAGCTGCTACAAGCGGCCCTCAGATACTATTTGCGCGCAGAATGACTACAAGATCCAGCGCTAAAAAACATGCATCCGAGGAAGATAACACCTCCACGTCTACTGCAGCGCCATCTCGTAATCAACAATCATCGGTATTTTCCCCGACGTCCGAACAGACTACCACATCTGTAAAATCATACAGTGATGCCGTCGTCAACGGCAAACGAACACGGCCTCGCCCAATTTCTAAAGGGACAGGATTTGCGGATGACAACTTGGTGGCCATCCCAAAAAATCTGCACTTACATGCATTCATGTTCCACCAGGCAACCACGGTTGATCAAATAACCTCATTTCTAAAAAAGAAGAAGCCCGATCTAGAATTTACGGTAGAGAAACTCGTTACGAGACATGAGAGGTATGCCTCTTTTAAAATAGGAATTCCGGAAAATAGTTTCCATTTTTTCCTGGACCCCATGATCTGGCCTGAAAACGTGGCCTTCAACGAATGGTCATTTCGGAGGACACGACCCAAAACCAAGATGGCGGACACCAACACGCACGAAAACCAATATTAGTGGAATCTACCAAAACGTCAGAAGTTTAAATAATAAAATCTCAGATTTTATGACTAATGTAATGTGTCAGAAACCACTTCTGGTTGCTCTTACTGAAACGTGGCTCACTTCGGGCACGTATTCCGCCGAACTATTCGGAAATCTATACCACGTATACAGGAAGGATAGAGGCAGTCGCGGAGGAGGGACACTCCTGGCCCTCCGAGCTGACAGCCACTCACACGCTGAAAGACTGGAATACATGGAAACCCAAGGTGAAGACTTGTGGGTAAAAGTATCACACAGAAATGTCATCATATATATATGTGTAGTATACTTTCCTCCAAATACAAAATCGGAACAATATAAATTATTTTACGAGAAAATCATTAGTGAAAGTGCAAAACTACAATCTAAAAATATTATTATCTTCGGTGATTTTAACTTTTCGTCAGGGAAGAACCCGAGTGATGTTTACGATTATTTTTGTTCTTTTTATGATTTGACACAAGTAAACACTGTTTATAACATAAATGCACGCATGTTAGACTTAGTATTAAGCAACATACATTCCAAAAATGCTGTTGTCCGTCGCCATGATTCTCCACTTGTCAAAGAAGACCTTAATCACCCTTCACTATCATTCACACTCGAGTACATAACAAAAACCCAAGAAAAATCACACATATTGCCCCCGGACATAAACATGGGTTGGATTTTCAACGAAAACTCAGATCATACACTTAGAAATGCCTTAGAACAACATAACTGGAATCATTATGACTGCCTCGATGTAAACCTAGCTGCTGAAATGTTTTATAAGCAGCTCAATAATATTTTTGACTTATGCTTAAAGAAAAGATCCACACGTATGCTCGGAGATGATGAACAATATCCAAAATGGTTTACTGGAGAGATCATTCATCACATACGAGAGAAAAATAAAATGCACCATCTTTGGAAAAAAACTAAATCCGAACATGCCTTAACAAACTTTAAAACATCACGAAAATTAATCAAGCAGTTAATTGGTAAGGCCTACACTGACTTCACACGTGAAGCAGAGAATAGTATTATAACAGACCCCACTCGATTTTGGTCTTACACGAACGATAAACGCCGCGGCTGTGACAAACTTAATCACATGACCTTTGATGAAAATCAATACAATGGATATTTTGAAATCGCAGAAGGTTTCGCAGATTATTTTCAATCAGTATTCAGCGACAATATTCCCAAACTTGACATTTCCTCTATAGCTTCTTCGTCACACAATGCCTTACCTGTTCAAATTCACGAAATTAACGATGATGATATTGTTGCCGCTTTTCACAAGCTTAAACCTAAATACTCTGTCGGTCCAGATTTTATACCACCCATCATACTCAAAAGATACTCAAAACATTTAATTCAACCTCTTAAGCACATTTTTAACCTTTCACTTCGTAATAATACCTTCCCTGAAATGTGGAAACTAACAAAAGTCACGCCTATACACAAAAAAGGAAAAAAATCGGCAATCGATAATTACAGACCTGTAGCTGTCTTATCAGCACCCGCAAAACTTTTAGAAACCATAATTTACTCACAAATATATAATCAAACAAAACATACAATCACCGAGAATCAGCATGGATTTCGCCCCACTCTATCACCCTCAACAAACCTTATGAATCTCACCACCTATATAAATAAATCGTTTGAAAATTTTTTACATGTCGATGTGATTTATACAGACTTCGAAAAAGCATTTGATAAAGTCGACCATGATATTTTACTAATAAAATTGAGTGACATCGGATTCTCTCAGGATTTTCTCGCTTTCGTAGCTAGCTACTTACACAATCGTCGTCAGTATGTCAGTTACGGACACCAGTTCTCTCACGAATACAAAACTAACTCCGGGATTCCCCAGGGATCGAATCTAGGACCCCTCCTCTTTCTTTTATTCATTAATGATATAGGCAAGACCATTAACCGCTCAAAATATCTACTCTTTGCTGACGATATCAAACTTTTCAGAGCTATCAAAAGTTGTATCGATTCCATTCTCCTGCAGAATGATCTTGATTCTCTTGTCAAATGGTCGGAATTAAATAAATTACCCTTCAGCATCCAGAAATGCAGTGTAGTTACATTTACAAGATCCAAAGATACATTTCTATTCCCTTATCACATTAATAAAAATATATTAACACGCAAAAACGAGATTCGTGACCTTGGGGTGATCTTCGAAGCAAATCTCTCTTTCAAATCCCACATATATGACATTGTCTCCCGCGCCAACAAAATGCTTGGATTTGTTCTTCGTAATGCGAGATCATTTACTAATGGAATTGCAATACGGAGAACATATGAAGCACTTGTCCGCAGTATCCTGGAATACAGCTCCATTATTTGGGCCCCTTCTGAACAAAACCATATCTTAGAAATAGAAAAAGTACAAAAAAGGTTTATGCGTTACCTGTATATGAGGGAATATACATACTATCCATTCCTGTATCCATCCTTGTTCTTAACAGGAATGCTCGATTTCAATACATTAGAAGCCCGCAGAAAAATATTTTTAGGCAAACACTTTTTTAAGTTAATCTCTGGTACAATACATAATCCGCCTATGTTGAAAGAGGTTAACTTTTATGTCCCTAACAATTATACTCGAGGGAGATCCCATGCACTCTTATATGCTCCGAAAGCGAGGACTTCTGCCTATCAGAACGCGCCAATACACAGAGCGACTCAAATGCTTAACGATTCTGCATTAGCCATCGACATTTTCAATGTCACCTACAGACAATTCAGTAACTATCTTATAACGCATGTGACAAAATAGTAAAACTGCCTGTGTAAACCTTTTAATTTGTAATCTTCTCCATGATATATTGGTGTATAACCGTTTCATGGAGAACATGAAAAAATAAATAAATAAATAAATAAAAATCAACCCAAACGAAATTACGTTGTTGTTTGAATCAAATAATACATATTTTTAATAAGAAGATTACTTAAAAGAATTATGTAAATTGGGATTAGGAAGAACAATTAATAAAATGAGAAATAATAATTAGCAATCAGAGCACCTTTATGTAAAAACAGAACATCTGTATATTTTATTTATGTATATTAATTAACAAACCAATTTAGGTTCACTACAGAAAAACCATTCACATACCACATACCAATGTGGGCAACATTCAAGGTTTAATTGAACAAACGCATTCGGAATTGACGTGCGTATCAAACATCGTACTATAAAGTTGGTAATAGTGACTGGAACATAAAGTCACCACAAACAACTACTGTTTTTGTCAATCAAGCTAAGTTGATGTAGCTCAAAGCACAATCTCAATAGATTATTACAACTATTGTATGGATTAACTATGTACCACTATTGTCTCATTACATTCTTTTGCTTATCATAATCATAACATTATTATTTACGGGATACATCCCGCCACGCGTAGTTGTGGCTCAGTCTGTCTGGCAGATGGAAAAACAATAGCGCGTGTTGCTTTTATGTCCAACAGATGACGCAGTTTTTTCAAAAAAGTAGGTTTGTCCAAGCTGTTTTAAAAAAAAGCATGTTTTTACCCGTCACAGGTGACACCTATATAAAAACACGCGTATTCAAATGCAACGTTGTGTCAAAATTTCAAACCAATCGGTGAAGAACTTTTGGAGATTTAAGATTTTGAACAAATGAACATTTACATTTTTATTTATACAGGGTGTCCGGGGGTAAAGTGCAGTAACTTCGTGGGGGGATTCTACATGATCGTAGGAGTAAAAAAGATAAATAACTTTTTCCGAAATTCCAATTTTTTATTTTTCATACAAAAAGACATACCTGCTAAAAAGCCATAGTGTAGGTGCAAACTTACCCGATAAATTCGCAAGTGTGAACGTGGCAACGTTGCATATTTGTGAGTGGCGCGTATCCATGGAAACCGCATGTGAATTGTAAACAATAACAACACAGAGTTCGCCGTATGTTTTGATATTTTACCAAATTCAAAAAGAGAACTGCACTTAAATCACGTTACACTTTTTATTATAAAAAATATTAATAACTCATTGAACACTTAACTAATTTCATCGCTTTTTACTAATAGGCCACTTGCATCATATTTTTTAATTTTTTTTTTCCGGTTAAGGAAAATATTCTAAGACATTCTGTATTATTATTATTTTTTTAATCGTATTTTTGAAACCCTGGGGATTTTTTGAAAATTTCAATCCGAAAAATCAGACCTTTTTTTATAAACCGGAAAGACGGGACATAATTTTATGGGTGAGAAAAAACAATGATTACATAGCCGAAAATCATTTAAAAAAAAACGAACGTTTTCCACACGAATGACACAGCAGAATAACGAGGCATACCAAAAATATTACATCTCATAAATATTTTTTTCCTTGATCCATCTTATTGATCATAAATCATTATAATGTACAACGTCTATATTAATAAATCCAATGTAATATACTTGTACTTGTAAATTATAATAATAATAAGAATATTATAAAATTTGATTTTGATAAAATCAGCACCATAACCATTATACCTCTAAAACACGTACCGACATCTAAATTGTACGGGGTTCTCTTCACATCTGTCAAAAATTCAAACCAAATGAAAAGTTCGCAGAGAACAAACAATAAATCTAGTGAACGAATTCAAAAATTCTTAGATAAATTAAATTTTCAAAGTTGTTTACTCCGCCCGTCAAATTTTGTGACACATTACATTCAAAGCACGATTTACTAATAGCGGGGGGTGCAGGAGGGGGTGCGGGGGACAGTTTACCAGCTGACCGACTGAATTCGGGTGCCGGGGGTAGCGGGGATTAGTTACCGGGGGGGGCGCGGGATGTAGATTTGGCAACGACGAAAAAAATAATGCCGTGTAGGCACGTCGGAGAAATTTTTCGTTATTAGCTTAAAAGTACATCTAAAAGTTGGAATTTCAGAAAAAGTTATTTATCTTTTTTACTCCTACGATCACGTAGAATCACCTCCCGAAGTTACTGCACTTTACCACCGGACACCCTCTATAGATAGATTTCACAAATCAGGTAAACAATATTGACTTGTCAAATGTTAAAGGTAAGATTGAATCGATTAATCTTTTCGCCAAAGTTAAATTTTTATTTAATTTAGTGTTCACTCAGTTTTGATTGGTGAAAGTGGCCAAAAGTGTCACTGCATAATATAATATATACATGGTGTCCGGAAACTAGTGGTACAAGCAGAAAACTGGCGAATCTACATCAAATTTGGAGTCTATTTTGTGTTATAGCTTTTTTTGATTTGAGCTTCCATTTTCGAGTAAATCCAATTCGAAATTGGATTTTTTTAGGTTTTTCTAAGAATTTTGAACAAAATCGGTCGCTACGGGATTACTATCAGCTGTTTACTACCTTTTAAAATGCGTCAAAGCGTAGACCTGGCTCAAATTTTTTTTTATTTACTTTGCTGAAAAAATTAAATAAAAATGCGCAGATTGAAATATGTTAGGTTTTTTATCCACCAGTTTCCCGCTGGTACCACTAGTTTCTGGTCACTGTATAAAAAGGTATTTTTCTTCTACTTAGTTTTGCAGGAACAGAAGAATTCCGTTCACTATTATCAAGTTGTGCTGTTTAAAACATTTTATTTCATAGATGATAATATTAAAGCCTTGTTACTATATAGCTATGATATTTCACACATTAATAATTTGTTTATTATCGCAAGCGATGCAAAACTGGTTAATTTTGGTTTGTTCGTTGACAAAATTAAAATCAAGGTAAATAACAAGACTCACAATGCAAACATATCACAGGTAAAACTTTAACTAAGGTTGTCAACCTGTATTTTATTCTTTCTTGAGTATAATTAGTATCAGTTTCTACAAAACTTTATTCAAGTTGGATTTTTTGATGTGAAAATATCTTGGAGGCAACATGTTCTTTATTTTTTTAATTAATTTTTCTACACGGGAGTATGTGTTGGAGAGAGCTTATAGGCCCATAGTGTCAGTGGAGGATTTATCGCGCTTTCCCAAATCACTAAAAAATTGGAACCAAACCAGGAGGAACAGAGAGAATTATTACAGGACTAGAACGCCCTGTTTTAACTCCAAAAATTGGTTCATGAACCTTCGACCAATTAAACGAGACTGTCTCAATCGTAGATAATAGGAACAATAGGAGATGTGTCAACTGTCATCAAGCTACAACCAAACTGCAAGGACTGTCAAAGCGGCGGAGCCAATGAAATATAATGCGTTTGGTGTGCAGGTAGAAACAGAGGCGGGGTGCCGTTGTGCGCAGATGTGATTTGCAGTAGTATAAGGGAACGATGTTGGCGACATGCACGGTTTCATACAAATAACGGTTCATCGTCCATCTCCCTTGTTTCTATTATTTATGTGTGAATCCCTTATATGCTAATAAAACTGAAGGAGGTATAACTTGATATAATAAATTTCAAAGATTAGTGAATCAATATTACTTTATTGAAGAAAAAACAACAATCATTCATGGCAGTTGTTTGTAAAATATTGATTGATAGCTTTTACAGGCAGCAATCCATTGCAGTGTTAACTTTTACTAAATATTATACAACAATATTGGTATGCATTATGTATTGGAATAACCAAATTTTATTGGTAAAAGTTCATTAGTCATAACTTTTTCTGTTGTTCAAATATACAAACAAATCATTTTAAAGATGACATGTTTGAATTTGTTTGTGCACATCGATAGTATTGAAAGTTTAAAAAAAGTTTTTCAAACTACATACATAGTTTGGAACACCCGCCCGCAGGGTTCTCTTTAAAATGATTTATCTGTACATATTTATGATAATATCAGAAGAATATAAAAATGATGGTTAACTCTAGCGATACAAAACAAAGATAACTACATACGTACTTCATTGTATGTTTTTATACACTATTAGGAGAATGTTGAAAGAATTAGCTACATATTCAATTTATATAATGATTATGTCAATAGATTAATGTTGATGAGTTTTGATAATAATTGCAGTTAAAATTTAATCAGGTGATACCAAATAAATTGCTTTGAAATTTTCATATATAATTTGATATTTCCATGCCCAAAAATATTATCGTGGTTAATTTTTGGGTTATTATGACGTGTTGCGCTTCCTCTCTCTTTAGCCATCGGACACTGTAACGCTATCCGAAGTGTTGGTTAAAGAAAGAGGAAGTGTAACACGGCATAATAACCCAAAAATTAATCACGATGTTCGAGAATTTTCATTAAAATGTCGAAAAATTACATTTTAAAATTTCTGAGAAATTATCAAAACATCATTCACAATAATCAAGTTGTAATTCATTGACAACTCATTTACGCAGTATCATTAAATAAATTTTCATTATTTAAAATTAGAAAATTAATTTAAACTTTACCGCGCTTAGATTTTTTACGAACTTCCACTTCCTCAACATTCTGCTGGCTTTCTTTCTTAGTATCTTCTTCTTGTACTTTGTCTTTGCTTCCTTCTGTTTTGACGGTTTTTTCTTTTTGGGTGGGTTCTTTGATGGTAGCTTCTTCTTTGATGTTGATTTCTTCTTTTTTATCTATTTTTTCATCTTTTACCTTTGTTTCTTTTGGCAGAGAAATTTTATCCTTTAAAGCATCCCTTATAGCATCTACTAGATCAATCGGTTCTCCTATTGAGACCTTTCCACCTGAAAAAAGATAAATCATTATTATAAAAAATATCACATCACACTTAATTAAATATTGGAGAAAAACATGAAGAATGTAAGTAGATTATTCAAAGATATTAGAAGAACGAGATGTGCTATGAGCAGTTCATACTGTGTGGAATTGTTTTGCCCAGTGTCGCCGGTTTTGTTCACCAATACTACTGCACACCTTCGCTTACGCTAAGGCATCCGCACTAATACATAGAACAGATTTCTGTGCGTACACGTCCCGATACCGTTCAAAGTACCCTAATTAGGTAGTACTCCGCCTACGGTCCGGCGGCCAACATAGCATATCTCGTTCTTCTAATATCTTTGAGATTATTATAATGGCTCATAGATTACTCTTGTGAAACAAAACCTTGCTAAAATAATGAATGCATTCAAATGGTAGAAGGTCAAGTATCAAAGGTCACAGATGCAACTTTTTCTACTTAAGAAGAGTTGAGATGTTGAACGGATGGAAGGCAATTTTAGATAAGGCTTGAGAGAAGAGAGGATATTTGTTTAGAGAGGGTCAACCAAAAAAAAAATTGATCTAAAGTTCCCACTTCTAGATCTCTGAAAGTACAATGTGGAGAGTCGAGCACATGAATTTTAAAAAGGTGAGAAGGAACGGAACGATGTCCAATTCTCATTAAAATAAGTAAGGAAATTTCTTTTTTTGGAAAAATGGGGAATTGATGAAACCACAGTTTTATATTATAGTCCTTTGTATTGAGGCTTAGGCTTCCTTAGATTGACTAGCAATGTGCCAATACCCTGCCCAAGCATTGCGGTATCTATCTTTGAGGATTAAAAAAATGTCAGATAGGGTAATGTGGTTTATGAGGGTAATAATAGGGGGTTGGATGCTCCTTGTTTTGCCGAGAATAAGATACAACTTTGTATTTTAAAAATACGGCAAGGATAAAAGATTGGGTGTACTCATTTTGTTGGAGCATATTTTGACATATTGCCGTCTTCCTTTTACAAACAGGGTTGTTAATTGTTCACTTATCCATCAGGTGTAAAATGATACAATTTGGTGGTGTGTAGTAAAAACTATGTTAAAGACATACCTAGTGTGCATTATTTAGCCTTCAACTGATACTATAATTAAGTAAGTTTTATTGGAACAATTAAGTAAAACGTTTACCTACATAATCTCTGATGAGGATTAAACACCATTTATTAACAGGAAATAATTACTTCAATTTGGCTTTTGTACCCAGCTCAGTGGGTACAAAAGATAATTCACAAGGAATTACATTATCAACTTTAATTACCTTAAAATGTACTAAATTTGTCTATCCGAAAATCTTTCGTTTAATTTTGCCAAGAAGTCCTTCATTTCTTTCAAGTTCCTCTTTCTTCTGTGCTTCCTCCGCTTGGAGTTTGGCTTTCTTAGAATCTTCATCATCTGATGATGTGCCAGGTTTAGGACCTGAAGATGGAAAATTAAAGATTATTGAAAGAAATGAGGAACTTCAAAATTAACCTAGATTCACTTCTCATCCACTCGAGCGATAGCTACCCAATTTTTGATTATTACCAAGGCAACTGCGGTTAACCCTTTCAGACCTTGTGTATATTTGAAAATACACAGATTTATGAATTTTTTCCTCACTCTGTAGAGTGAATAAAAATTGGCAATTTCCGGTTTCCGATTGCTGGTATTCCTGACTTTGCATGCTATTTTTTTATAAAATTTTTGCACAAGTTCAGGAGTTAGCCATTTTTATATTTTGAAAGATGATTTTTATATTTAAGAGGAAGCTACAAGCCAAAAATGTGTATATTCTTGGTATACCTTATATTGTAGGTAATAGGCATTAAAATCGCTTGACAAACGGAGTCTAGAAACGTTCGATTTCAAGCACAAAACTGATTTTTATTTATTTTGTAAATAATTTTATAAGAAAGCAAAAAAGTTATTCAAGTGAAACTGTCACAGAAAATCTAAAAATACTGTATTTTTTAAAAGTTGTTTGCTTTATGAGTTCATACATTTCTATCGAAAAAATATTTTTTTTAGTAGATTATATTTATATTTTTTATTTGTATTCTACTCAAGCGAAACGATAGGAAAACCTTCAATTTATCTAATGCATATTTTTTGGTATTCATAATTTACACCAATTCGTTATAAAGGTTAATCAATATAGTGATTTGGCAATGCTTCGTCTTAATCTAAACCAAATTTTTTCTACTGTTTTTTTTTGTGATTTAAGTTTTGAAGGTATTTTTTCAATGTTTAATTTTTTTGAATTGAATAAAATGTTTTATTTTTGGTATACAGAGTAAGATTTCCCATGTGAAACACGCCCTCTGAGACCAAAAATTCTTTCAAATTAAAGTAGCAATAACTTTTGAAAAAAATAAAATAAATTGTCTTAAAGTATCAAATATGTTCTACCACTGCCAGTTCTAATTCAGGTCTAAAAGGGTCAAAACAGCCTTAAACCAGGCTTAAAGTAAGACGAATTGGCTTAAAACCACGGTAAGCCGTATCTATGTTTCCATTTCAGTATGATATGTATGTATGATTTATGGAATGAGCGTGGCAGAATCTAAAACTATCAATCTCTATTGCTAAAGGATTTTAATTAAATACAGTATCACTCGAGTGGTTATAACAATATAAAAAGAAATCAATACATATTTTCACCCAATATATGTGTACCTAGCCATAGTTGAGCATTTTAATAGTACTACACTACACATAAGAGCGACTTAATAAAATTCTCAAAAAAAAAAAAATTAAATTAATAATGTTATAAAAAAACCGAAACTTACGAACTTTAAAAATATACTTATAACCCCGCTAGACAAATAATAAAATATTTGTAACAATGTGAAATAAATAAACACTTACTCCTAAACAATGGTGGATTACCCGTCAAGCTACATGAATTGAAAGAATAATTAGAGCACAGACCCTTTATTTTGAGAACCCCTTTGTGAATTTTTTTTTAAAAGAAGACAAACCTTATCTGATTACGATAACCTGGGAATATTAGAATTCCTCCTACTGCCATCATAATAAATTAAAAATGTGACTTGTGCATCGATGGAGGACTTACAGAGGAATTGAATCCCCGACGACCGGGTGGGACCCAATTCATTTTTTCACTCAGCTCCTAACCAGATTTAATTATAGACACTTTATCCTATGCTTTTTAGTTCAGTTTCCATATGGGACATCTTTTCATATGGATGTGGGATGAAAAAAAGTGTTCTATTTGGATACCGATTTTCGTGCAGCTTAACCTCTCAGGCCTCTGGCATATTCCATCAGAAGGTCGGAATATTTCATCAACAGAATTCAAATATATGGAATATTTTTGTATCCGAAAACTAAAAACTATTATGTGGAAATTTTACATATTTTTTTAGTGTTATACATATTTAAAATATTGTAATATGTGTGATAATTACTGATTGTGAACCATTTTTACTGTTCGGTATTGTGAATTTCGTGTGTATTTTTTATGATTTGTAACAGTCAAGGCAAATGACAGATGCTTTCATGTGATCTATGGTTATGTTCAAGGTGTTGCCATTTTTCGACGATTAAGTACTGTTCTAAAATATTATTTCTTCTCTAATAGCGACTATCTGTAAAGCGAAGGTATTTCATATGGGTCCCAATGTAGTTTGTGGATGGGGATCGGTATGATGGGCATCGTCAAAATATTGTGTTTCTGTAAAATTCACTACATATTTGCGTGAGTATACAAAAGATCACATTTCAGGCATTGGTAATGAATGGATATTTTTGATCACAAAACTTTGTTTTAAGATCATGCAAATAATACAAAGAAAATAAATAGGGAATCGGGTACACCTACCTATAAAAGTTAATAGAATCACATTTTCGATTGTTCTTATGATCACAGGGGAATTTTAATCTTATTTCTTTCTGCTAAGATTCGTCACGTTTCTTACCTATGAAACAATAAATATATTGATACTTTATTATGAACATTGTAGTATTTATAATAAATAATGAATATGTATACATACATACAGGAAATATAGTTGAATATTACGATAATGAATTATGAAATTCAATCTCTACTTTATATGTGAAATTAGTACCTTGCCTGTTGACGAAAATGTTTCGATCCATTTTTATAGTTTACAGTTTTCACAAATATTGTTAAAATAACTACAGAGACTTTTATGTTCTGAGAATTGGTTTGGATTGGAAAGCATTTAAATAAAACGAAATTTCTTTTAAATCAATATGTATTAAAAGTATTTACAAACAATTTTTTTACAAATATATTTTAACAATAATTTGTGAAACTGCAACAACAACTGTCAATTAAAATAAATAAAAAATATTTTATAACAGAGGTAATTTTCTATTGCATATTGGTTGGTTTGGAACTTTCCCAATAATTTAGGCACAAATTCAAAGAAATAGCTGCGCTTCCTCGCTTTTAGCAGCAAATGGGAAGTTCAATATTTTCAAAATCAACCAACTTTACAAAATTGGCTATGAAAATCTTAAATAATATTCTACTCATTTTACATTAATTCAATCTATTCACTTACATGTAACTAATAAATACTCTCCGATAGTTAAATTAAAATTACAAAAGAGAAATTATTGACAATTACCTACTAATTAAGCAACGCCTGGGTAGGAACCCGATGCTTTGGACTGCTAGACTAATTAACTAGAAGTTACTGCCCACCTTCGTCCAAACACTTTTTAATTAAATAATTTACAAAATATCAACAACATGGTGTCTAGTCTTATAACAAAACAGAATACACTATGTACATATTATCAATGATCCATAGCTCACGAGAGAAATGACTTTCGGAGTCAAAAATATTTGACAAATTTAGCGATAATGTTACTACTATACTATAAAAGATTGATATTGTTATGGACAGTAATTCAATACAAATTTCATTATTATTTCACATAGTTAGAAATGACCTAAACTACCAACATTTGATGCACCTGTGTCCTACACTTTTAACAGTGATGCAGAGGGGAGACGGTTGACGTAAGGTTCCCGTGAGCACTTAGGCCATAGGCCCATTGTGCTATCTCCCATTTTACCTCAGGGGGAAATTGGAACCGAAATATTGTGTCGAAATATTGTGTAGTCATATGATTGCCTAACCAATGAAAAACTCTGAAAGTCTATGGAATAAACTTTCAGAGTGTTTTATTGGTGTATAGTATAATAAGTAGGCTCCGAATGAGAATTGTACTTTCTTTATATTGGAAAATCTATGGTTTTTAAGACCAATTTGTTTCATACAAAAAGCCTGAAGATATCAATCTAGTGAGTGGTTTATTTATGCAGTGATGTCTTTGAAAAACAGCCTTTTGTCTTGCTGCCTACTCGTTTTTAGAGAGAAAGGGACAACAAGTCATAACACGTTTTTTTTAATTTTTTTTTTTTTAAAGTTTTTAGATGCAGACCTTTCTACCGCAGGTATTTAAGTCGAGACTTATGTCATGGCATCACTTGTGTCAGACAGTTTGCAACAGTGCATGTGATTGTTGTTGTGCTAGACACAGAAGAGTCAAGAAAGAATGACAGGATAAAAATAACATATGGTTGTGAGTGAGGGTAAGAAAGCATTCTAGTTTTGACGTTTTGAGAATCCATCAATGATTGACGACGCGGGTTGATTCAGTAGCGAAGTGTACGGACTTTACGCGATGAGTTGTTTGCAACACAAGTATCGGATCATGGCATATCGAAAAAGGGGCTTTATTCAACAAGTTTTACAGTATGTATTAAATTTTTTTATATTAAAAATGATATTTTTTGTAATTTTTAAATATATACATCTATTTGTTTATTTTTTGGAATAACTTAATGAGTAAATAAAATTGTAATATTTAATTATTGAAGACAATATTAGCGATTCCGAATATTTGAAACAGAAAAAGATACAGTCACATCTACGACTTATGAATGATGAATATTGATCCTAGACTTGCAGAAAAGTCAATAGATGTTGAAAATTAAAAATAAAAATTGGATATATTTATCCAAGACACTGTCTAGATTGCATTTAGTTCGAGTTGAATCTTGCGATCATACATAAAGATAGCAAGCAGCCAATAAAAATCTGCGATGAGAAATGGAGAAAATGTTGGTAGTTCTTATTCGAAGTATGATACAGTTAAATATGACCAAATAAGATAGGGTCCCATTAGCTCAGTTGGTTGAGCGGCGTCCCGGCAAGACGAGGGTCCTTGGTGTAAGTCCTAGATGTGACTGTATCTTTTTATGATTTTTCTGTTTCGAATATTTGTTTAAGAATCGCTAATATTGTCTTCAATAATTAAACATCTATTTGTATTCCACTTTTGTCGTCGATAATGAATGAATGCAAATCTTGGAAGTGGTAATTAACATGCTGAAGACTAATAATTGATCTAATATAAGCATTGATAAGCAATTCAAACATCGTGCAATTTTCCCTGTTGTTCCTTTTCATATTCTTTATCTATCCTATCCAAATAACTCCTCATGGCGGGATTTACCCCCGGACCTTCGCCCATAGGTTCTTTATCAATCTTACTATTGCCCTGTGTCAAGAAATAACAAGCTAGAACAATTGATGAGGCAAAGCCTAAAGAAAACCAGAATCGATCGTTTGTAACATCGGCGAACCACCGGTCAAACAGATTGTATTTACCGTCTGTCGGGTCTTTTTCATCGAATTCTCGGTTGCTTTTAAAGATTTCTTGGGTTTTCTTTTCGTTTGGCTTACCGTCTTTGTTATTCGCGACGCCGTAGATCTGTCCGGGAGTGTCGTCTTCTATCTCCGCGTACGCTTGCAACACAGCTTTCTGTTTTTTGGACAGGGACTTGGGAATGACAATCTTTATGTGTACATAATGGTCCCCGTTTCCGTGCGCCGATACCTTCTTCATCCCTTTGCCCGAGAGACGAATCAGGGTGTGGGACGATGTGCCTGGCTGTATCTGCAATGACAAATAAACAACAATGATTTGGGGCTATTTTTCATGTCACAGTAAAACTCACATAAGTTGATTAGGAGAGATTAGTGACAAAAGTGTGACATGCTGTATGCCACCCACAAATTAAATACTTTCCTATCTGTATTATAAATAACTGAATCAGCACTGCTACGGATAGAGCTGTCAAATAAAGTAACAGTTTAGAATCACAGCCAATATTGGAGTTTCTTGAAATCTTTGGTAAAATTATTTATTTCAACCTAAAACAAAATTTATTGATAATTACATAATTTATTGTAAGAATGTTATTTAATGTCACTACTTACTTGAACAGTGTGATCTTCATAGAGACCCTGTATTCTCACAGCACCGCCCAGCATTGCTTGTGAAACTGAAACCTAAAGAACAAACACAAATTACAATACGTACATAAAGTAATGTATCACACCATTTGTGTAATGACATCGCATCATAATCTGCAATACAGCTTTTAGGAATCTAAACGTAACCTAACCTCGATGAGTTTAACGTTTCGCAGAACCAATCGTGCCTGATTACGATTAAGAGGGATAGAAATGACAATCAAGTCTCGTTCAACGGAAGCAATCTTCCTAACGAGCCTTCAAGCTTGGTATAATACTTCATTCTATCAAAACCTTCTTCTTTAGTCGTTTCCTCATTGCCGAGGATCGTGACCCCCACTCAATATTGGTGGCGAACAAGGCTCTTCCGCTTCGACACCGATGTTCCAGACGCCTATGATTGGTTTTTCTTTACTTTTACTGCCTTCACTTCGCCTGTGACCGTGTGTTTCAACAAGTTCAAGTCCGAGTTTGGCGATTAGATTAAATTCTCTCATATTTGGAATATTCAACTGAGTGTTAGACAAGTCAAATTTGAATCCCGGTCTGACCCATTTCAACGAGAACAAAGCTTGGTGATGAATTGTGTACTATAAAACATTAACCTGGCTTTTTAATATTAAAATATAAATAAAGTGAAATCTCGATCGATCCGTTCTTCGAATAATTTCCAGCATGTTTATTACTTCCAGTCCAGAATTAATTTCATACAAATAGATTGTTCCCATCGTTCCTCTATGCATCATTTTAGGCCGGCAGCCGCTTCTAACATTAGTTGTCGTTAGACTTTCAAACTTTCTAGTTTTTGGATGTTTCAACCTTAAAAATGAACCGTCCGGTGAAAGAAGTGCTCTTCAAAAAAGATTAAAAATTGTGGAAAAAAATCCCACTGAAAAATGTGTTGTTGTAACCAAGCATTTAGGAATTTTATACACATTCATTTTTGCAGCAATTTTATACACATTCAGTTATATGCATTCTTTTTTAGAATATTAAATATTTAAGTATGAATGTAGCATTTTTCTATACTCCCACATTCATTGTTTATTTCAATAGAACCCTATAAACACGATAGTAAGAGATTTCACTGGACGACAGTGAAAGCGGGCGGGCTGACCCAGATGTAGTTGGGAGAAACATCTCCAGAGGCTGAGCTTGATTTGGACGGAAGCCGCTTAAGTAGCGCAGGACAGGGAATCCTGGAGGCGCTGCGTCGATGCGAATAGGTCAAGGAGAAGAAGATGTAAGCATAAATAATACGTACCGAGCAATCGGTGTGAACATCGGATCCATCTCTACGGAAATAGTTGGATTTCTCCACCTTGAAGGTGATGAAGATCTCCTTGGTGCCGACTGCCATCCGGACGGTCTGACCATCCTCCACTCCGGCTGGAACTGGCACAGTGATAGTCTTCTTTTGAACCTGAGGATAAAGTTGATGATTGCTATATTATATTATAGCCTCGTACATTCACATTTAACCACTCAGAACATTAGAACGTCAAAAGACGTAAATATGATAATAGCGGTCAAGACATTAGAACGTCTTTTCACGTAAACGTGCGAGATTTTACAAAAATCGATTTATTTCCATCACTAGTATACGGATTGCCATGATTTAAAAAACAGAGTATCGATAATGAATAACGCTACGCGTCTGTATTCACGATTATCTATGGAACGTAGAAGTGCATTATCTAAGCCGATTGAATCTGTCATCTTGTTCGTTCATAATTTATTGCGTTTCTAAATAATTTATTAAAAATATTTTAGTTTGGACGGTTAATATTTTGAGGTGACTAATAGTTTTTAATTATATTTCTTCAATATATAAAGCGTTATTTCTTTATGATACTCAGAAAAAAGTACATTTTTCACGGCTTTGAAATATTGGTAAGCGATTCTTACATATTTTTGACGTTTTCATAAAATGTATATTTAGAAACGCAAATATTTACGTATAACAACACAATGCGATAGTGGATTTCATAATCTTTCCAAAACATTTTTTAGAATGAGGCTACGTTTCCCAAAACGTGAGTTATGAAGCTTTTAGCAAAACTCGTAAATAACACAAAAATTATCACGTTTTGACAGTTCTCAAAGGAACACATAGTAAATAAATGTCTTTGTCTGAGAGGTTAAACTACTTGATTGAAATCTGGGGAAAAGCATATGAAACATATATAAATGAACTACAGGTAACACAAAACAAAGTAATCAAAAAGCTATTTCACTTCAAACCTAGAAAAGATCCACAAATAAATTACATATGGATACAAAACTGTTAACATTAAGAAAATTATATGAATATAATACATGTCTTCTTGTATACAAACAAAATACATACTCATTCATGTTATGTATTTATGTGTAATGTAATTAAAAGATGTATTTATTTTAGTTATTTCTAAATATATAAGTGAAAATGTAATTTTCTTTTATTTGGAATAACAATTTTTTTTTTTAAACTATAAAAATTAAAAAAACTTACTTTTTTTTAACTTGACTGTTCAACTACATATATTGTAATATAGGTACATAGCTGATAATTTTCTCAAAATTTTTGGCTGTGTACAATACAATATAAGGCAATCTTTCTATTTCAAACATAACCTGTCATGTATCTGCAGTTTACTCACAGGTGGTGAAATTTCCCCTAAATCTTATCTATTCTGAACCTTGTGAATATATGTATATATAAATCTTATTTAATGTTATAATCATTATCTTTTTATTTTATTATCTACTAGTTTATTTTTACTTAGGCATCACTTTTCAATCAAATCTTTCATTTGTTAACCACATAACAGAAATCTCTAATAAGGACTTAAAAATGTTGGGACTTATAACTAGGCTAACCAGAAATTTTAACAATATAAAGTGTATTACATAAATTGTTATATTTTGCCTATGTAAGATGTGAACTTGAGTACAATTCTCCTATCTGGAACCCACATTATAACATACATGTACAAGCTGTTGAAAGAATACAAAACAAATTCTTAAATTTTATAATGGGTATTCCAGCAATTATGTTGAACTACAACACTCTGTTAAATTATATGAATATGCTCCAATTTTCAGACTAATAATGTTTATTTCTTAATATTCTTATGTAAAAGCCCCGAAAAAGGGAGTTAATAAATAAATAAATAAAATAAATAATTTAAGTATCTTAGCCAAACTGCTTTTTGCAGTTTATCGGGTGTTTACATTGAAGAATTGCCTTTTGTCACATTCCTAAAAAAACAATTCTTTTTTCAAACTTCATACTTAACTTCTTTCATCAATGTTATAGACTTTGATTTCTTCTCTTCATACAGTTAACTGGAGTAGGCAGAAGATGTGCCGCCATACAAGTGTTACTACTTATTTAATAATCAGGAGGTAGGTAGAGAAGATGGAAAGCCATGCAACTCTGTCTTAGCATGCATACTCCATACTTTATTGACATCCATATGGATGTCCCATACATACTCTTTTGTTATTCTGACCAAAGTATTAGATTAACATGAACCATTCTTTAATGGTACACAATTGTTGACCCTCTACAAATTGTAAGAGCGCTACAATGTGGAATTTGGCAGCCACCTCTAGTCTGAAGCCCCGAAATACTTAAAAAAAAAAACCCCTTACTGTGTTTAGAAACGGGCATTCTTTAGATTTCCCCTAAGATAGATTAATAACAAACGGATTGCAATCTTCAGAGCACGGGCTCATATGGGAATACTGTTCTTTGTTCTACCCTATTTCAATGGAAGACGCTCCGAGGAACTTGCGTCATTGCTCCCTTTGGCAACGGTGCATATTCGGGAAACACATGCCCCATATTTGTACATGGTTCACATTTGTCAGATGAGAATGAATCATTTCTATGACTCGTTCTTGAGTTCAACAAAAAACAAAAACTTGCAGTGTGTGTCAACCTTTAAGTGCCATTTTTTTCTTCAACATAACTTTATAGAGTGCATAAGGTGGTTAACAAACAATAAGAAAACCTTATATATGGGAAGAAAACATGGTTAATGCTAATGATTCTTTTATTTATATTAAAAAATTGAACAGAGGGCAAAACTTACAAGGGAAGTATTATTAATATTCTTCAGTGTTTTTTCTAATTTATTTATCTTTTTTATGTCCAATAGGGCTATGGATCCCCAATTGGGGAAAGTTGGAGAGCTGGAGAAAGTGGGAGGGGAAACGGGATTTTTTAATTGCATATTTTCTAAAAATATTAGAATTTTTTTTTCAGTTTTATTTTTTTTTACATTTTTTTTGTAACAATAATTGGGTATGTAGCAAATTTATTAATTATCAAATCACTATCAAACCGCACGGTTAACATCTTGCATTTTAATGTCTACTCAAACAGCGTAATTGCCCCCACTAGGTTGAAGTCAGGGGGTATAACTCCAATCAAAAATGTGAACCGAAATATTGTGACGTCATATGATTGCCTAACTGTATCCACCAATGAAAAACTCTGAATGTCTATGGAATAAACTTTCAGGGTTTTTCATTGGTTTATAGTACAATAAGTAGGCTCCGAATGAGAATTTTACTGTTGGTGTATCCATGGTTTTGTAGGTCAAATTTGTTGCATACAAAAAGCCTCTAGCGAATGGTTTATTTATGGTTGAGGTGATGGTGCTGATTCACAAAAATGACCCTAAATATAAATATATAACCCTAGTAGTATTATTATTCATTACAAGAAGATTCGATACATTCTTAATTTTGTGACCAAAGTAATATGCCCTTAACAGGGTTCTCCCGAAACTGGTTGATAGTTTATATTACAAATTTGTTTATGCTTAATTTAACTTAATATTTACTAACATGTTTTTCTTTCTTTAGCCATGGTTTCATACAGTGTTCATCAGGGCAGAAGTGTAGATCGTAGTGAAGTATGTGTTTGTTTATGTAGAAATGATAATGTGTTGCAAGCGTTTTTCCTCTTGGGGACAGTATTTCAGTATAATAATTAGTGCATTTAGTTTTGGTGTATTACTTCTACATACTTAAAGACTTAACTACGCTCTACACATCTGCCCTGATAATGGAAACTATGACGCCGACTGAAACGATGGCTAAAGAAGGAGGCCACAATAACCCAAAAATTTATCACCATAATACTTTTAGCAATGAAAATCTCAACTAATCAGTAACTCAATTATTATGTTAATACACTCTCAATGGAAGGAAAATGGAGGTGTTACCAGTTTTAAGCACGCCACCAGAAACTTACCATTGACCCCTTTCCCTCACACTCCTCGCAGGGGAACTTGATCAGCATCCGACTGCCATGGCAATACCTACAGGTGGAGCGCATCACAAATGGGCCTGAAAGTGTTAAAAAAAACCCACATATTATTATTCATCAGAGTAATATTGTTAGATACTTTTAGAATGGCCCTGGTGAAAGACCACCCACCATTTAGGATCGAAACGTTTCTTGAAATAGCTTTAGCTTCAGTATTTAATTTCTCCTAATTTCATCATTATGAGAACAAAAATTGTTTTGTGTAATGATGGAGGACTTATCTAGCAGATGATTGAATTCGCAACATCTGGGTGGGAAACCGAAGAGGTGTTTCAATACTAAACCACACCACTTCTTCTCCCCGGAAAAAGTTGGAGAAAACAGATGCAGAGGCTGTGCGAGGAAAGACTAGAGAGACAGAGAGACCACAGAAATAGCACATTAAAAGGGGTGCCTGGATTGTTTACCTGTGGAGATGGTCTCCATGCCAGTTCCGTTGCAATGGGAGCAAACAATAGCCTTGGTGCCAGGTTCGCAGCGGGTCCCACTGCATCGGTAGCACGTGTCCACTACGTTGGCCTTCACTTCTTTGTTCACTCCGCGAGCCGCCTCAGTGAACTTCAGGTTCATGATGAGCTGGAAACAGAGTTTATGATTAGAGCAATATACTATGGAAACCGAAGATACATATATCATCCCCACTATAACTCTTGGCGAGTCTTGGTCACCTCCAGCAAATTTTTCCACTATGTTACTCATACAGATTGCTGCCATGTAATCTCCTGCCACCTAGAGCTCCATTGTAATTTCTTCTCTTTATTTATTTTGCTCTCCAACAGAATATGTCACACAATTGTAGCGAACAAATTAATATAAACTATAAACATGGTTATAATAGTGGCAATTCTAAATAATATAAACTTTAAACGTGGTTATAATAGTGGCAATTCTAATTAATATAAACTTTAATCGTGGTTATAATAGTGGCAATTCTAATTAATATAAACTTTAATCGTGGTTATAATAGTGGCAATTCTAATTACAGTATCTAAAACTAAGTTATGAAACCAACAACATGGAAATGTTAAGAATGAAAAACTAAGAATGAAAAATGTATAGTTTTAAGTGACTATTTATTAGTCTTAGTTGCAAGTCACAAGTTATTCATCTTAGTTGTAAGCCACCAGTAATAAATATTAACTGTAAGAAGTCATTAGTTATAAATCTAACTGATAGGGGATAGGTTATATAAATTAAGTTGTATAGAGCCCTTGGGGTGATTTTCTCACGAGCGCTATAGAAAGGAAAAAATTAAATGTTTAAAAATACAAATTTTGAGTAAATTGGTTCATACATGACATAATTATAACGTGAAATTCAGCATAGACTGAATGCCGTATAAATGTAACGTGTGGTTAAACCATGTATGATCGTATGAGAAATGTGGAGATCCGCAAAGAATGCAAGGTTGGTGTAAATGAGTGAGCCCAGATGGTTTGGGCATGTGGAGCGAATGAACCAAGAAAGGAGTGAAAGGAGAATATGTGACGCAAATGTGAATGGCAGAACAAGTTGGGACGCCCGAGGAAGACATGGCACGATCAAATAAACCAGATACTTGAGACGGGCCATGTCAAGAGTCAGAATAATAGAAGAGTATGAATGTGAATGAGTCAAGGAGTCTGTGCCAAGACCGAGTAGTTGGGCGGTCCGTCCTATCTGCCTACCCCTGTGTGAAACAGCGTAATGGTTAGTTAGTTAATTAATTCAGTAAGGAAAACATGTATAAGTTCTTTCTGAAAGTAGTGAGTGTATTAAAAGAAATATTTAAAATTTCAGTTATACATGGTGACCGGAAACTAGTGGTATAAAGGGGACCCTGGTGAATCTATACCACTTCAGCTTTCATTTTCGAGTAAATCGAACCTGAATTTGGAATTTCGTAACTCAAATAGAAAAATCAGTCAGCCATTTACTACCTTTTAAAATGCATCGAAACGTATACCCAGCTCAAAATATTTTTTTAACCTGTTCGTTGCCGAAATAAATAAAATATGAAAATTTAAAAAAAAAGTTTTACTATTTTTTTGATTCACCACTAGTTTCCGGACACCATGTATATTATGCACGTTTAAGAGAAATGTATGGCTATGTTGGTCTTCAGTGTGAGAACCTGTGGTCTATCAGTAGTGCAGAAATCAGGTAAAAAAAAAAGTTCTTACCTCTTGAGCACTACCGTATCCAAATTGGCTCTCTGCAAAATCGTCAAACTGGTGGCGGTGATTGCCGAAGCCGGCGTCTCCGAAGATCTTGCGGAACAGCTCCTCGGGGTCCACGGAGCTCTTAAAGTTCCAGGCATGCGCAAAGTCCTCGGCTGTGCCGCGTCGCGGGCCACCTCGCATGTTCATCTGCTCCGAGGTGGCGCCGTACGTGTCATACTCTTTGCGCTTTGTCTCGTCGGACAGAACCTGGAAATTAAAATAAAACAATAAAAAATAAATAAAAATCAGATTTTTTTACAAAGAAAAATAAACATTCACAAATTACGAATCACCTGGCAACATTTGAAAAACTCCTACTACCATCATAATAAGTACAAAGTGTTGCTTATGCAATGATGGAGGAATTGAACAGTGGTGAGTATTGATCTGTGACAAAAGGTAGGTTGTGTGTAGTTTTACAACTTTAGTTAATTTGCCATTTTCAGTTGAAACCATTTTAAATTAATGTTTAAGTCAATGTGATTAATGAGGCAGTATTAATCACTTTCTTACTCTTAATACAATATTAAAAAAATAACTCAACCTAAGAACCTATTTTGTAACTATTAAATATAAAATGTTTTTGGTTGGGTTCTTTTTACTACCTTTTAGGCCCTGTTCTCAATTCTGTTTAAAAATTGGACATCGTGCCACTTAATAATCGGTTGCCCTAGTCGCTGTAGAGGTTATATGGTGCTGTTCACACTGACCGACACAACCGCTTCCTTGCGACTGGAGACAAGATTTTAAAACGGAAGTGGGAATTTGACATCCGGTGTTGAATCGTCAATTTTTTAAACAAAAGTGTAAATGGGCCCTAATATGGTTGGTACTTCTGGCAAATACATACTAACAAGATTAAACATGGAGTCATTCTAACAACAAATATTTTTTAATCCGCTCATAAAAGTTTTTGCAACAATATTAAATTAAATGCACATTTTTCCGACTCCCCTGATGTAAATAATTGTTTCTTATAGTAATTAAGTTGGAATGAAGTGCTATTTAAATAATTTAATTATCCGTGCAGTGGTATAAGTTAGGCATTTTTTTTAAATAAAAATCTTCATGGGTCCGAAAAAATAAACCTTAGGTGGGCTGGTAATTATTCGGAATCGTTGGCCACGGATAATACGAAATATTTTTAAATAAAACCTTCTGATTTACCTTAATTACTGTAAAAGGAAATTGACGGCATTTGGGAAATTTTTAATTTTAGCATTTTAATTTGTAATTACTTAAAATGAAAATTCGCTTTCGTTGTATGGGATGATAGCCGGAATAATTTCTATTGATATTTTCTTTTGTTGGTATTCCTTATACCAGTGGTTAAAATTTTTACCATTTACTCTATGCAAATACTAGGTAGGTACTATTTTGGCCGAACTCGAAAAATAAAATAAAGGTTGTTTATAAATAAAGAAATATTAAAAAAGGTTAGGTTATTATAGGTTAGGTTATTTTAGGTTAGGTTGGGTTATGATAGGTTAGGTTAGGTTGGGTTATTATAGGTTAGGTTAGGTTAGGTTAGGTTAGCGAATTTTAATATTGTTTAATTAAAATGCTAAATTTAAAAATTTCACAAAAGCAGTCAGTTTCCTTTTATCGTAATTTTGGTGAATCAAAAGGTTTTATTAAAAAATATTTCGTATTATCCGTGACCAGCGATCCCGAATATTTACCCAATAAAATATAAACCCTACTATTAAAAGTGCGGCGGTTACTTAAATATTTACCAGACAAATAAAAATAAAGAAATGACAAAAAAAATTGGTAAACATTGAAATTAAGTATGTGATATCAATGAAATGTAAAATACTTACCTCGTAAGCCTCAGAGACTTCCTGGAATTTCTTTTGAGAGTTGGGATCTTTTGTATTTGTATCAGGGTGATACTTTTTAGCCAATTGATAATAGGCCTTTTTTATATCTTTGGTTGAGGCATTTTTCGATACCTCCAGTATCTGATAATAGTTCTTTTTTGCCTGGTCGAGCATCCTTGTAGTGTGAAAACATCGTCGAGAGCCGGTTGCTTCTGAAAATTAAATACGCAATTATGGAGGTTAAGAACACAAAAATATTCGCAAAAAATACACATTGGCAGTTATCCATCAATTTAATTGGTTTGCAATCAAAGGGGCGTGTTTAAATACATTAGAAAATTGCAGTTTAGCGATTTTAGGGGTCACGGTTAATGCAGTAAACTAATGATGTAATAATGTGTGAGCATGTAAACTTCACTCACGTTTGAATACATTGGTATTACTACACGCGACGACGGCAAGGCCCGTCACTTTTATTGTGCTGTCGCATCCATGGCAAGTGTGCAGGAATTGTGACGGTAGTTTCGGGATACTTTTTGATTTAAGAAACCCAAGGGCAGAATTCCCGAATATACCGATAACATTCCTGGGTGCCATGATTTTCTAGAAGACTTTTCCACAGATTAAACACGCAATTAAAATATTTCTATGCACAATATTTGACATGTGGGGCTACCAGTAAACAAAAATAAAAATATCAACATTAGTTCTTACCTTTTAAGAAACATGCTCTCGGTGTGCAGAAATACATTAAAACTTGTCCTCTTTAAAATGATTTGCATTTAAATTTATTGTATATATATATATATATATATATATATATATATATATATATATATATATATATATATATATATATATATATATAATAGTTGCTGTAGTAGCTATATATATATTTGCATTAATTATTATATGTATATAATATGTGTTATATATTATTTGACAATACATTCTGGCATTCAAATTGATCATGAGGATGATAAAGCTACCGAAATCTTAAATCTCGATTTAAAGGTTTTGAAAGTAGTGAAATAAAGCAAACTCATCGACCGCACTGAAAGATGGTGACTAATGTAGTAAAAACTGCAAGCAGGTCCCTGAGAGCTACTAGTAAAAACTTCAAGGACACTACGCTAGATGTTATGTTATTATCAACGCCTTGGCTCCTTTCCGGCTTAGCAATTCGGCGCTCTGAGCGGACTGTTCCAGTTACGCGTGCATAAGACCGACCCTGCTACAAGACTATAATAAAACGTCTAAAAAATGGAAGGAGTAACTGAATAACTAAAGGCTTATCACTTAACATCCCAAACACAAAAGCATTATAACCACACTATACGTAAAAATACACTGCAAGGGAAGTTTTGATCGGAAATCTATGATCCAGGGAAAAAAAATAGACATATCAGCACTGGTACTGGGCCCAAGGTTGGTAGAAAATTGTTAAAAATATTTTCTACGAACCTTGGATTGGGCCGTGGGCCTAAAAAGCCCTGGAAGGAGCAATTCGAGAACAATTTGAAGTCTCGTGGTGGGAGGGAAGATGTATGAAAAATTTCAAAAACTACTTAATTTTTTATTGACATCCCATTCCTTGTCTCATCAAATAAACCAAAAAAATCAAATAATATGAGTTCAATATGCACCATTTTGCATACAAATCAGTTCAAAAGTTAGTCATACAAGATGACTGCCAGGCAATTTCCCCAAGGACCTAAAAAGCCCTGGAAGGAGCAATTCAACAACAATTTGAAGCTGAAGGGTGAGAGAGAAGGCGTATGAAAATACCAAAATCTACTTAAATTTTTTAATGACGTATTCCATTCCTTGTATTATCAAATATAAGCCTATATAAATGCATTAACAACACGAAAATAAAATAATAAGAGTTCATTATGCACCACTTTGCAAACAAATCATATTTATTTTATTTATTTATTTCATTCAAAAAACAGTTTTTACATAAAAAGCATGCTCTGCACATCTCACTAGGGCATTCCTGTATCAAGATGTGCAGCTTTACAATAATATCATTAAAAAATACATATATGTAAATTTAAAATAATAACAACATTAAATTAAATTTACACCAAAAAAGAAAAGTTTATGACACGGACGTTTCGAGACCGGTAGACAAAAATAAACAAAATTTTAGTAACAAAAGTATGAAAAAATAAAAACAAAATGTCAACAAAAGAAGCATTAGTAAGTAAGTTGGCAACAATAATATTCTTCTGTTAACTAAAGTACAAGGTACCTGTGCTGGCTTATCAGACACAAGCATAGGGTAACCATACTAACAATTACAACATGGATAGTATGAATAATAGATTATAAGAAAAAATAAAAATAACTAAATAAAAATAGGTAAATAATAACCGATAGGTAAGTAGATAATATTATAATAAAAAGTAAGTAAGTAAATAATTTAGCTGGACAATAATTAAAGTAAATATTAATACGATAATTAAGTAGATAATAATAATAATAAGTAACATAATAATATATAACCAAAAGTTATTTTGAAGTAAATAAGTACATGCGCAGTAAGTAGATAAGGATTGTATCGAAACAGAGCTTCCACAAGGAATTATGATATAAGCGACAACATGGGTGATCCAAAATCATCACTCTCAGCTAGTACGGAGATTTTGACCATTTTCTTGAATGAATTTAACGTACCTATAGTTTTTATATTTTCTCCAAGCATATTATATAGCAACGGAGCTTTATATGAAAAACTCCTTTGTCCGAAGGATGTTCTGGTATACACCGACTGATACATTAAAGAAGAACCCATTCTAGTGCTGCGCACTTGTTGAGATCTTTTAGCAGTAATAGTGTTGTTGAAAAATTTACAGAGAGCCTGTATTATGTACAACTGCCTTATTGTCATAATTTTGCTTTCACTATATAATAACTTTGATGGATACATAAAATTTCACTTATACATTATTTTTAAAATTAATTTTTGCGCAACATTCAAAGGCTCTAAGGTAGTCTTGTTACAAGAACCCCAACAGACAACATTATATGAAAGCATTGATTGAACAAGAGCATAATATACAGTTTTTAATGTAACTTTGTCCAATATGTTTCTTAGATTTTTGAAAATGTAGGCTAGCCTTCTTATTTTGTTTCTTAATATAGTAATGTGATTGTTCCATTTTAGATTTTTATCAATAATTAAACCCAGGTATTTGATGTTGTCTACTCTTTCCAAAGATTGACAGTTACACTCCTGCACACAACAATGTATTTTTAATGAACGTTCCAAAGATGGTTGATTTACAGAGGAAATGCTAAAAGTAATATATTTAGTTTTGTTCATGTTTAAGGTTAACAAGTTTTGATCAAGCCAATTTTTGACTGCCCTTAATCCTGCCTCGCACTTAGCATACGTTTCATTCCATGTGTCAGCAGCAAACACCAAGACAGTGTCATCTGCAAATACAATTGAAGATCCAGAAAATTTCAGTTTACAGAGGTCGTTAATATATAACAAAAATAGAATTGGACCCAGAACACTACCTTGAGGAACACCATATACAATTGATTTATTTGAGCTAATGTGATCATTAATTATTACTCTCTGTGTTCTATTTTCAAGATATGTTCTGAACCAATCTAAAGATTTATTAACAATACCCATTGAACTGAGTTTTTTTAAGAGTAAACCGTGGGATACGGTATCAAATGCCTTAGACAAGTCTAAAAAGACGGCCATTGCTTTATTGCCAGTATCAAGAGCTTCTACGACTGTGGTGATCATTTTTAATGCAGCATCACTTGTTCCCATGTTCTCTCGGAAGCCAAATTGATTATCTGAGAGAATTTCATATCTTTTAACATAAGACATCAACCTAATTTTAGCTAATTTCTCTATTATTTTTGATAACGTATTTAGCAAGGAGATAGGTCGATAGTTATTTACATCTTTGTTATCTCCTCCTTTAAATAAAGGAATAACTTTGGAATTTTTGCAATGATTAGGGAACAAGCCATTCTCAAAACTAACATTTACAATGTGTGTAATAGGTATAACTAGTTCTGAAGCATTTTGTTTGTAGACCATTGCACTTATACTGTCATTTCCACTCGAAAAACCTGATTTCAGCTCATTAATCACATTTAAAACTTCATTACAATTCGTTGGTTTGAATTCAAAGGAGGCATTTTGCATAGATAGTGTTGGATTATAATTTTTTACTAAAGATTCTTCACTGGTGTTATTTGCACTACACAAAAGATTAGCAAAATTTTGACCTATATCACAAAAAAAATTATTCACGTGGTTAGTAATGACTGTTGGATTATCATTTATGGATACAATGTTATTATTTACTTTCAGTTTATTTATGGGCACTGATTCCTTTTGCAAATCCAATGCTTGTTTTATTATTTTCCATTCTTGCTTTATGTTTCCTTTTACCTCGTGAAGCTTCCCTTTATAATATGTCTGTTTGGTCGTTTTTATAATTTTAGAACACCAATTTCTGTATCTTTTATAATGTGCAAACAGCTCGATATTATTTGGTTCTTTACGACAACTCTTGTGTAATTTGTCACGTTTAATGAGGCAGTTAACAATTCCAGAAGTTATCCATGGTTTCAAGTGTTTTTTATTACAATGGATTCTCTTAGTATATGAGCAATTTCCAATATGTAATTTTAGACGTCTTATGAAATTATCAGCTGCAGTATTGACATCATTGGTGGATAAGACTGTATCCCATGTTTCCTCTTTCAGTGTCGAATTTAGTAGGTCATTATCCACAGTAAGTCTAAGCTTTACGTCTATTTTTTTGATTTTGTTACTCTGGATTTAGGATATTTCAATAATGTAGCAAAATGGTCTGTAATACTGGTCCTGAATACAGCACTCTGAGGATCGTCTTTTGACTTAACCATAATGTGATCAATACAACTCTCAGTACTTGATGTTACTCTAGTCGGTGAAATAATAAATGGTTTTAGACCGTGGTAAATCAAAAGTGAAAGATATTGTTCACTTTTTATGTTGTTCATATCCAGAATATTTATATTTATATCACCACATAAAATCACTTCATGGTTATGTGTTGATACAGAACGTAGTAAGTTATTAAGGTGGTCAAGAAAGGTATCAATGTGTGCTTGAGAAGGAGATCTATAAACTGCTAAAACACATACATTATAAGGTAGTTGTAATTTAAGACAATTGGCATGTGGAATAGTTATTTCTTCAACAGAAACTATGACATCATTCCGAGTGTAAACGACAACTCCATCATTTTGTAATTAATTTTTTTGGTGCTATGTGATGAATATCCAGTAATACTTGGGATATAGATTGAATCTTTCAACCAAGCCTCACTAAAAACGATAATGCCAAATCTATGTTGTATTGCGTCGAGAACAGCTATAGTATCATCGAAATTTTTTTTTATGCATCTTATATTCATACAATATATAGAGAGAGCAGAATGGTTAAGAAATTCATTACATACTGATGGGTCATCTATGTTGATATTGATTTCCTTGTCGTCATTTAGTTCTTCATCCAATATAGAATCCATATTAATACTTTTTTATACATGTTGTTGTTGGTGGTATGACTCATAAAACAAAAGCAAATAATATGCGATGTAATTAATAATAAGAATAATAATGGGTGTATATTAATTTGAGCCCGTGAAAACTTGTCGAAATTGTAGGTATATCCCGTGAAGGTACAAACGAAGGAAATTATGTTTACATAATTATCAATCTTAAAGTATATATTTATAATAAAGTGAATAATAGCAATAAAAGTGGTTATAGAGTGGTAGTAGATCTTTTGGTGGTAATATATTGGTAAGATAAATAAGTTAGCATCAAGGACGCAACTAAATTGACAAATACATTCAATAACATTAGAAATATACAGAATGTGACTAAAATAGTGCGCAGGTATTTGTAATGATTTTATGATATTAACAAAACAACAATTATTAGATGATATTAACAAAAAAATATAGCTCAGAGCATGGAGCGTACTTAAGTTGTAAAGATGTTGCAAAGAATATGTTGACATAAAATAAATACATACAAAAACATTTGAAATACACTGCGATGTGGCCAAAATAGTGCGTAGGTATTTGCAATGAAATTTTTTTTCTGATATATGTACAGTTGTTATTTGTATGTTATTACCTAATGACAAATTATATGTGATAACAACAGCTAAGGGTGGTAGGTAAATATAGAATACATCACATTGCTTATTCATTATCCTATTGAAAATTATGAAATGAGTCTTAAATGAACAAGTAAATCAGTTCAATAGTAGTCATACAAGATGGCTGCCAGGCAATTTCCCCTCACCCTAGATTTGGCTTCAATGTCATTCATACAATTCAACTAAAAACTTGATCAACTCTGTTGAAAGCCTGTTCACTTGTCGATTAGCTTTCAATTGTCATTCAACTAAAATCGCTCCGTGTGAAGGGGTACTGGCAATAGGCAAAATCGATGAATCATCGATGATTTACTCGATCTTTTCGAGATATTTATATTCGAAATATTTCGATTCATTACCATGGACAAATCGATTCTATCAAAAATCATCACACAGTCCGAGACAATCGTTTTGAAACGCCATCGACCAAGGAATCGATAATGTCAAAAATTATCACACAATCCGAGACAATAATTTTGAAACGTAATCTAAAAAGGAATCGATTTTGTCAAAAATCACTCTAAACCACAGCCGTCACTTCACGGTGAGAATTAATTGATATCAAAGCAGTCACGTCATTGGTCAGAATTCATCGATATCAAAGCAGTAGCGTAATTGGTCAGAATTCACGCGAAAACGAAAATCCATTCCAAACTCCGAGAAACGTCCAAAATATCTCTGATTGCTTGACAAACGAAATTTTATTCCCATGGTACATTGTGTTACGTGCTACCTAATATGATTTGATGTTCACTGGGATTACGCAATTATTCTTTACTAATTGTCAAATGTTGGTAATGTTAGCGGTTTAATTATGATATTATCTATCAACCAAAGAATCTATGATTATGTGAATAATAATTACGACGCCCATGCATGTAGTGTGTGTGAAAATTCTGACTTATAATATGTTGGGAAGGTTATTAATAAACATAAATTTTCATTTTTACAGTGCTGTTTCTGTGAAAAATCACCTCGAGGGCGCTCCATACAGAATTTTAAGATTTAATGTATATTAAGGCTATATATGTATTTGTTCTGAAAGATGTAATTGGCCCGTTATATAAATATTACATTCGGTATTGTTTTATTATCTAGGTTTTTATGTCCGCGGGGATGAAATATTTAAATTATTATTTCTATTGAAGAATGACTTCACAGAATAATGAGAAATGTGAGATTTCAAACCTCCAGTAGGAATATTCAAGTATGTTGTATTTCCTTATAATTGGAAGTAGATAGGTACGAAACTTATTTGTATTATATTTTCAGTTTAAATTTAGATATTATAAATTTAACGTCATATGAAACGCATTCAAATTCGTAGTCATTCACATAATTATAATAATATTAGGATCATTACGTTGTTAACTGCAAGTAAACAACAAATATTTTTGCCGGCATAAAAACACAGGTTTTGCCCAGTTTTTACAAATGCAATACTTGCACTTCCCCCCAGCAAAAATCTGCCTATGTCCACTGCTATCGCTGAACTCCGAATAATTTAATCGATTAATCAACCGATTCTTTTGATGTTTCGATTAAAATATTTAGATCCTGCCCATCACCAGTGTCATCATCCAACATCTAAGTGGTATATCTATGGTGTTATATCTATGCATCCACAATCAAGAATTCACGTAGAATTAGAAATTAGAGGTGGGTCCTATGAGTACTTTTCGTTACTGGGTACAATGAGTACAGGTACAAAAAATACCTGGTAAAAATACCGGTGACAAAATACTCAAAAGTATTGATTAAGAATAAGTAATTCTAATGAACTCGCATAAATTCTGCCCACATATTCCCCACAAATATTCTACGGGAGCTTGATTCCCCGTTTTATTATTCGAAATCCGTGGGGGGGAGGGTTGTTGCAGAATTTCTGAAAAACATTATTCCCCACAAAAAAATTTCAAAATGAATACTCCACACGAAATATTTGAAATCCATGGGGGGGAGGGTTGTTAGAGAATTTCTGTAAACCATAATTCCCCACAAAAAAATTTCAAAATAAGTGCTGCCCACAAAATTTTGAAATCCATGGGGGGGTTGTTACAGAACTTCAATGAAAAAAAATTCCGCATAGGTAAAATCATCATATGTGATTCCCCACAATAATTTTTCAAAATATCCATGGGGGGGGGGGTAGCTACGGAATTCCATTAAAAGTATCTATTAAAAATATTTAGTCCCGGTATAAAATACTCATGAGTATTTTGGAACATATTTTAGATATCTATCACAAGTACAAAGTATCGCATGGAAATACCCGGTACTTTTACTGGGTACGATAAATACGCCTCACCTCTATATAGAAATTGACAGAAGTTGATTTTTGTGCATAGAATTCCGGACGGCTGAAAATAATTGAATTTATAATAATATAGTACTTGGTGGGGTTTTGCGCTTTCTAATTTATATTTTTATCAATATTGATTAAAAATATATTTTAAAATGTCTAACTACAAAATAGGTTCTGTATGTGCAGTTTACGGGTGTGATAATTACAAACAACAGAAAGACTCGAAGTCGTTTTTCAGGATGCCAAAAAATGTTGACAGGTTAGTTGATGGAATAAAATAAAAGTTCGTCAAAGTCTAGCAAATGGTAAATATTTACTTAACCGTCGTACTTTTGGGCGCATATTATGGAAATTACACTTCGTTTTAACTTATTACTACGTACTTTATTTAAGTAATTTGTGCGGATTTAGATTGAAACGAAACTTTCAAACATCAATCCATACTAAAAATATCCAAAATGGCACAAAGATCTTTTTCAAAGGGAACGTTTGAACTTTGACTAAAAATGGAATCGCATCTTTTACCATCTCTCCCGACGTAAATAGTTGTTTCTTAATCTGTGCCTATGAAAAGTGCGGCGGTAAGGTAAATATTTACCAACCTTAGATAACTTAATAGTTTTTCGCGTATTATATGCCCTTGCTTATTTTGCAAAAAATCTTCTCCTAATAACAATAAACCACTTAGTGACTACGTATTCAATGTCAACGGTTAGTCTACTTTAAACATGAAAATCACTGATTCAACTCAAAGAAAACGGCGTTGCTAAAAATCACTAAGGACGTTTTAAGGAGTTTTTTTTTTTACAGAATTTGAGCAATTCATCAAATTTCGAAGTTGAATTTCAAGTTCGGTCATTATTTCAGTTTTGTGAAACAACTGGCCATAAATGATATAATAACATAACTTGAAAATCAACTTTGAAATTTGTTGAATTGTTCAAATTCAAAGGGACGCTTAGATGGTTTGGGCATGTAGAGCGAATGAGCGAAGAAAGGAGTCTAAGGAGAATATATGATGCGAATGCGAATGGTAGCAGAAGTCGGGGACGCCCGAGGTAGACATGGCACGATCAAGTGAATCAGATACTAGAGTCGGGACATGTCAAGAGTCAGAATAATAGAAAAGTATGCATGAATGTGAATGAGGCGAGAAGTGGGTGCCAAGACCGAGTTGTTTGGCGGTCTGTCCTCTCTGCCTACCCCTGTGGAGAAGCGGCGTGATGGTTAGTTAGTGGAAACCAATGATATATAACACCCATAGTGGACTAGATAGCCAACCTGGCGGCCATTGCCGTAGGAATTTGAAGCCATCTTGAAAGAGTCAGATCACGGCGGGAATTCAAAATACATGCATTCTATCGTACATTAAGAACATATTTGTTTAAACACCTCTTTATGAAATGTATACTATATTTCTAATTAAATATTGAGTAAATGATTAGTAAATAAATAAATGGATTATTAACCGACTCACGGAATGTGTGACAAAAGGCTTTTCTAATTATGGTTTTAATACATACCGCACCATCATTTTAGGACTCAACCTTTGCCAAATATATTAAAATAAGTTATTGTGAAAGAAAAAGGACTGGATTTGACAAAAGTTTGATTGGGAATTGGGAAAAGAGAAAAAATGACGTATTATATTCTAACAGGATAGGCTCCTGGGTTTTTATTAGAAACTAGAATATGTACACTCAATTTTCAAAGCAACACAACTAAGCATAACAAACACTGTTTTGAATGGTAACAATTATTTTATAAGCAATAATTGTTAGCCTGAAACACTCATCCACATTGAAAAATCTCCTGATAAAAGATACATGACGCCAACGGGACACGTGTCCTTTCGATTTCCGGTCGACAGCTCTGACCACTGAGCTATGGCGGCTTATCTCTTATCCGCGAAATAATTCAATATATACTAGCGTTTCATTCAACAATTACTGCTTGTTATATTTTTTCACCTGAAATCAACCAACTTTATTTTATTTGTTGCGTTGGCGTCATGTATCTTTTATCAGGAGATTTTTCAATGTGGATGAGTGTTTCAGGCTAATAATTATTGCTTATAAAATAATTGTTACCCTTTGTGCTATGCATAAAAAACCTTGTCTTAAACATTAGTTTACCACATACTGTTTTGAATGATTTCTGCTTTTACGTTGTACTTAGAAAGTTTACAATGGGATAAGACAATATGCTGCAATAACGTATATAGTCACATAAGACATAGGCCTAGTCATAGTCATATAGTTACAGGTTTAAGACTGGTAACGTAAATAAATCAGGATTTAAAGATGTATTGTAATAATTGATAGGGAGTGACTTTCTTAGGCAAACATAAGTTGCCGCTCACATTAAATATTGGAATACCGGTAGGCCTATATCAGTCTTTGCCTAAAATTAATGTAAATAAAACTTTCTTTTTTTAAATTTATTATATTAATATATTGTCCTTCACTACTATCAAAAAAATACTACAGCAAACATACATTTATGTACAATGAATTATTTAAGTACTAACTAACAACAACATTTATGTACACTCCCCTTCCATACACAAGCAAATGCTTTCAATGGAAGAGTAGTAAAAAGACCCAAGATGTAAAATGAATTATGTACCATGTAAACATATTATTAAAAATAAAAAATAATTACAAAAAAAAAAAAAAAACATTATACAGTACATATATATCTTATAAATATAAACAAATCAATGTAGATAAAAAATTGAAGGCAATATTACCTAAGCAATTGGAACCTGATTATATTAAAAAAGTGGATTTGCACATAGACCTACATTTGCTTCATAAAGACTTGTTCAGAGCAGACAATTTTCAAAATGAAATCCTTTGAATAAAATCAAAAGCGGCTTTGCGGCCAGCACCTAGGCACTAGGCGCTTCTTGACCGACACCGATGTTTGCAGCTACATCTGGTCCAGCTTTGCCGGCAACATGGTGGTCCGCTTGACAACAGGTCTCCAATCCTAAATATTTAATTAAACTTGATAAACCAATTCTCCATTGTACACAAGCAGGCAAATCACGCTGGCTGACCTTTACAAGATGGCGGATCGGCTCTTCAAATCACTACGGGCGCTGCTATACGGGAGGTAGGATGATTGGCGATCTAGTCCACTATGGGTGTTATATATCATTGGTGGAAACCCTATCAAAATCCGTTGCGGAGTTTAGAAGAACAGACGACAGACACGGATAGCGACTTTGTTTTTTACTATTTTTAGCACATAATAGCCACCTGAGTATACTCTAGCGTAGTCCTTGCGGTTAACCAGTGGAACGCCGTTGGGTCTCTGTAGAACATGCGAGCATTCTAATATGATCCTTATTAGAATAATTTTATTATATCTCATAATTATCAACACACATGTATTAACGGTAATTATTTGACAGAACGTCTCTGGAGAACATGCGAGCATTTGATATTATCCTTTTTAGAATAATTTGCGATTAATAATTGCAACTTAAATATGCGATTGTGCCATTATTATATTCGAAGACTTAAAAACTATTGAATAAAACCTTAATTATTATTAAAAATAAAACTTTTATTATCATATCAACTTTTATAGATATTTCAATTTGCAAATTTGGTGACGAAATCATTGTTAACCTGTCCGGTAGTGAGTTTCTGGAAAGAAAACAATACCGCTGGAGGGAGTTTTTTCAATAATCAAAATATAGAAAAAAATTAAATGCCACCTCATAGAGTATAAAAAAAATAACATTTTTACTTAGAAACTATCACGAAAAAAGAAATACTAAGCTATTTAGAAGGAAAAAATAAAAACAGTTTTGCAGAAATCGCCAACCATCGAAATCGGAGCAGATTTTTGTTTTTACTTAATAAAAATCATATTCACTTACCACAATTTGAATGATGCCAAGGAGGGAAGAACAACTTTTTTCACACATTTGCATATACATATTATTATATACTCGAACACTATTGTATTTTCATTATAAAAATTCAACAAAGGTATATACATACACAATGTATATGCAGTCAATAATTAATAATAATTTATCATAGTATCATTATCAGAAAAATGAAGAGCTCGGAGCAAAAGAAAAAAAATCTTTCTTGCGAAAATAATACTTTGAAAAAAGGTGTTTCAATTATTGGATTATTTGTTCAGTATTTCTCAGCGAGTTTTTTCCCACAAGTCCCATAAGCATAATCGTGGCTAAAAATGTATATATTTCAGCCTCCTTGGTGTCTTTCCACTTCATCATTTTAGACTTCAGAGAAATGTCTAAAGAAATTTTTGCAGCGTATTTATTTGTTTCGCTGACAATTATTTTTACTATATCAAGTGTGAAGAATAACTCAAAAAAGTCTATTTCCAATGAATTTTCACGAACTATATATTTGCTCTTATACCTGAGTTAGTTTAATCGAATTCATGAATAATAAGCGTAAACTTACACTGATCCCATTATTTACGATGATCAACTTTTCTCTTTTTGGATGTTGAATAGCTAGGGAGAGTTTCATCCTCATCAGATGTATCAGATTCGTCGGATGAGCTATCCGAATGTATTGGCAAATCATGAAGATCCTCGTAAACATCTTCATCTTCACTTTCGATTAAAATATCAGCAATGTCTGGTTCATTCAAAGGGTTAACCATTTTTTATAAAAATAAACGTAAAATATATAAATTGAACAAGTTATCAATACGAAACACAAAGTCAAATCACAATAAAACACTGTCCAAATTATGAATAACCTAAAATAATAAAATGTCAATGATAATAACAGTATATAGTTCACAGCACTAAGATTAACACTATTGAATTTTGTTCAAACTATCAAAAACTATATTCAAACTGAAAACAAACACTATCGGTACAATATATGTAATAAATATTTACATCCAAACACGTGAGGTAATTTTTAATGCTAGATGAGTTATTCAGTGTAAAAAAAAGCAAAAACCACAAATTTCACTTCACGCAAGACGTCGCTCGCAATAAAAATGTTGTTTACCACCAACTGCCAGACGGTGACGTCACGGAATATTTAAATTGTGAATAACTCCATTGGTAATATACCTAAATCGCTAAAAACTTTTACAAGTCATGACAAATTGTCCCTAGATGGCAGTAACTTTCGGTTTTCTGGAAGAAATTCAATAATTAATTAATTTTAGGCGCTACCGTACGGGTACGGTCATACTCCTTACGAACTATTTTTGTCTCGCCGTACCTCTACGGTCATACTACCGGACAGGTTAATTTTGATGTTCAAAACACGTTTTTATAATTATTTATTTTTAATTTATTGTTTCAGATTAAAAGCATGGATTACAGCATGCAAAAGAAAAGATTTCGACAGTGTATTAAATGTGAAAGGCGCTGATTATTTTTATAAGACATATGTTGTATGTTCTGACCATTTTGAAATGAAATGTTTTAGAAACCAAAACTTGTTCAGTCAGGGGTAAGTTTGAACAAATATTATTTAAATAGGTAAATGTTATAAAGTTGAAAATTAGTAAATAATTAAATATGATCCTACTTTTATTTTAGTTTATGGCCCGGTTCTACCCCAACACTGAATTTATATAATAGTCCAAACAAGCAGAAGAGAAAGAGTCAAGATGAAATTGACAAAAATTCGGACGAAAGGTATAAATAAATTAATCCATGTTTATTATCAGTTATCTCTTAGATTGACAATCCATTGTAAACAGACCGAATACCATCTCTAATGCACAGACACAATATAAGAATGCTGAGTCTTCTACGGGTAGTTCGGTATTTCTTTTTGAAAGAGCTTGCAGCATTGATCCCCTGTTCATCTGTGCATGTACGCGAAACTCGACAGACACGAGTGGAACACCCTTTCACACTTGATTTCGGCTTCATGAGAACGGGTCATGTTCTATGATTCGTTTTTTAGTAAGCCAGCTTGCATGCTGAACAAACTACCGGCATCTGTTTTTCCTCCTTCATAAATATGATTTGGGCCTCTTCAAGACCTGCTTTAATAAATCCCTTATCTTGACCCACCTCACATTGCTGCCCAGCTGGGAGGCGATATAGTTCCCCTGTCTTTACTCCGTACGGACAGGGGAGCTCTTGTGAGGTGTACAACAACCTAACCTAACCAGGCCACTAAGTACTATGCTAATTTTCTGTATTTCTAACTCTCAACTATTTTATTGTTACAGGCCTGAGAATGATACATCTTATGAAATTATATATGAAATTACAATAAAGGAAGATCCTTTATTACCCGAAGAAGTACCATCAAACAGCTTAATAAATACACTACCCAAGAAAATTACATCTTCTCTCGAAAATAACATAAAAAAAGAGCCTGCATTATCTGAAGAAGTACCATCAACCAGTATGATAAATAGAATATCCAATGAAATTACATCTTCGCTTGAAATTAACGTAAAAAAAGAGCCAGTATTACCTGAAGATGTACCATCAACCAGCTTAATAAATAAAATAGACAAGAAAATTACACCTTCTCTTGAAAATAACATAAAGAAAGAGACTGCATTATCTGAAGAAGTACCATCAACCAGTATGATAAATAGAATACCCAAGGAAATTACATCTTCGCTTGAAAATAACGTTAAAAAAGAGCCTGTATTACCTGAAGACGTACCATCAACCAGCTTAATAAATAGAATACCCAAGAAAATTACATCTTCTCTTGAAAATAACATAAATAAAGAGACTGCATTATCTGGAGAAGTACCAACAATCAGCTTAATAGATAGAATATCTTATTTGGAATCAACCCTTGAAAGATATAAGAAAAATTTGTACAACAAAACCAGTTTATTGTCCAAGTACAAAAAGAAAAACTTAATATTACGACTCAAGCTATCAGAATGTGAAAAAAAAATTGATTGTTCTACTTCTAAACCGCGTAAAGCAGTGAATAAAGAATGTACAATGTTTGGTGCACAAAATAATTTGGATGATAAAAATAAACACGGTCGAAGATATAATCATTGTGATAAGGAGTTGGCTTTAGCACTTTATTATAGCAACTCTAAGACATATATTTTACTTCAAAAAAAATTCTGTTTGCCAAGTGTAAGTTCGCTTCATTCATGGTTAAACAAAAATAAATAATACAATTTTGCAAATGCTAAAATTAAAATCGGAAAAACTATAGAACTATATAATATCGTTAGTTATTGATAAAACATTCTCCGCAGGGGTAGGAAGAAAGGACGGACCATCAAACAACTTCTTGCCTCATTCACATTCATACATACTCTTCTATTATTCTGACTCTTGACATGGCCCGACTCAAGTGTCTGATTCTTGAAAGAAAATATTAGTTACGGTTTTCGTCAAGATGTTTTTCTTTTATTATTCTACTCTCCACTGTTCGTGGTTATGGGAAGTGTATTTAGTACATAATAGAAAGGTAGTTTATAGCTTAGTAGGTGATCTTAAAATGATTACTTTACAGCAATTGAGTTTAATTTTTGTGGCAAAGTCATTCGGTGTTTTTTAATATATTACTGCCATCTGTTGACAATTTTGCAAACCGGGTAATTTGCTTGGCGGGGCACATTGCAAATGATGTCTGGAATTTTGTAGTCGGTGCATGCCGATGGTGTATTGGGTACTTAATTTATGTTCTGCAGAAATATTTTGGGCTCGGGCTGTTGTGCCCGGGCCAGGATTGAGCACATGAGAAATTCGGTTCCATGATAACTCAACACAGTGACAATTCAACACACTTTTAAAAAGTGATATAAAGTCATTAAATTTTTTTTTTTTTTTTTTTTAACTTAACCTAACCTAACCTAGTTAACCTTAGTTTTTGTTTCATCACTTTCCATGACTTTATATAACTTAAAGATGTGATGAATTATCATGTGATGAATTAAATTCATGAACATACAAAACAACAATCTTAACATCATTACAGCGGCGAGTAGCAGGCGTCCCCGGTGCGGGCCAAAACTGTTGGTAAATTTTGCCAACATTCGCGGCCTGCACACAAATTTAAATTCCGTCCATCACCATCTTTTGTCCCAACGTCCCAACCTTCTTTTCCTATCCGAAACTCAGATAGCCGAGCCGCCAGACTCCTCCTATCTGGACTGCCCGGGCTTTACCCTCGCAAGCAAATTCCGGCTGAAAGGAGGAGTCTGCCTCTATAGTCGAGCTGACGTCAACTGTGTGCGACTATTGAGTCTGGAAAACTCCAGATTCGACGTAATGTGGGTGCGCGTCAATCTTGCCAGTACGGCAAGATTCTACGCATGTCTATACCGCTCACCGAACCATAGCGAATCAGACACTTCCGAGCTCTTCAAACATTTGAGCGATACTATTGATGATCTCTTGCCCCGCTACCCTTCGGCCGAGTTTGTTGTTCTGGGGGACTTCAACGTTCATAACGAACCATGGTTGAAGTTCTCAGGCCCAACGGACTCGGCTGGCCGACAGGCAGAATCCTTTGCCATTTGCTACGGATTAGAGCAATTGGTTCAGGAGCCTACAAGGGTTCCTGATGTCCAGACTCACCGCTCCAATCTGTTAGACCTATTCTTAACTACTGTGCCACACGGTTATAAGATTGACGTCACAGCGCCTCTGGGATCATCTGACCACTGCCTAGTGACGACATCAATCCCCGTTAGCCTCAGACCAACCAATGAGAGGCTGAGGAGAAAAGTGTGGCACTATAGGTCAGCAGATTGGTTCGGTATGCGGGCCCATTTCAATGCTTTTCCGTGGTCAGCTGTTTGTTTTCGGACTTCGGACCCTTCAAGATGTGCCCAGGAGATTGGTGAAGTCATCAAATCGGCGATGGATGGCTTCATACAATCGACTACTAAAGAAACTGGTGTGGGCTCAAAGCCGTGGTTCAGTCGACAATGCTCCGAAGCAGTTCGACGAAAAAACGCGGCTTACCGAGCCTACAACACATCTCGAACGCCCGAAAGCAGATCAGCATACAACAAATCGGCAAAGGAATGCAAGAGAATCATCAATAGATCAAAATTCGAACACGACCTGCAGATCAGCAAAAAGCTGGCTGCCTGCCCGCATGGCAGCAGAGCATTCTGGTCGCTTGCGGGCTCAATAGGTCGAAATTTTTGCAAACCCAGTTTGCCACCTCTTACCAGACCTGACGGCTCACTAGCAAACATCGCCACCGAAAAGGCAAACCTTTTAGGGAAAATGTTTGCGGAAAACTCGACCCTCGACGACGGGGGTGCTGTTCCGCCGTCGGTTCCTCACTGCGGCTTCTATATGAAAAAGCTGAGGATCCGGCATCGGGATGTACTCCACGTCATACGGGGGCTCGATGTTAACAAAGCTAGTGGACCTGATGGAATACCTGCCTTGGTATTGCAGAGGTGTGCTGCGGAAATAGTTCCAGTTTTGACAAAGCTCTTCAAAATGTCCCTGAAGTGTGGCACTGTGCCCTCTGGTTGGAAAAAAGCGGTAATTCACCCTATTCCCAAGAAAGGTGACCGCTCCAACCCGGCCAACTACCGCCCCATAGCGATCACATCAGTTCTGTCCAAAGTGATGGAACGTGTGATCAACGACAAACTGCTCACATACCTCGAGAAGAACAAAATTATCAACGACCGTCAATACGGATTCCGGCGGAACCGCTCGTGCGGTGATCTTCTCGCGTATGTGACGCATGTTTGGGGGCGGTGCCTGGAACGTCACGGTGAGACCCAAACGGTCGCACTAGACATATCCAAGGCCTTTGACCGGGTCTGGCACCGAGGACTTGTCAACAAATTGCATTCTTACGGACTTCCCGCATCCCTGTGTACGTGGATTGCTGACTTTTTAAGGGATAGGTCGATTCAGGCGGTTGCTGACGGTTTCACCTCTTCCTCGCACTCCATAAATGCTGGCGTCCCACAGGGATCGGTTCTGTCTCCGACTTTGTTTTTGTTGCACATCAATGACCTTTTGACATGTGCACCGATTCATTGTTACGCGGATGACAGTACAGTTCATGATAGCTTTTTGTTTGACAAGCCCCCAAAGGGCACACAAACTCCAACGGCTCGGAGGGCTTTGAAGCAGAGAATGGACGGTTATCTCGAGAGTATTTCCTCCTGGGGTAAAAATAATCTCGTCGAATTTAATGTTTCAAAGACCCAATCCTGTCTGATTACGTCTAAAAGGGATCCAAATGATCTAGTCTCCTTCAACGGAAGCAATCTTCCGAACAGGCCTTCCATTGATATGCTTGGTGTAACTATAAGTGACCAGCTCAGGTACGGGGGCTCCATCGAAGCCAGAGTAAAGTTGGCCTCTCAGAAGCTGGGCGTACTGTACAGGGCCCGCAGATACTTTAATAGTACACAACTGCTCACCCTGTACAAATCGCAAGTGCGCCCTACTGTCGAATTTGGCAGCCATCTCTGGTCTGGAGCCCCAAAATACCTGAAAAAAACCCTTGACTCTGTGCAGAAACGGGCGGTCCGTTTGATAGATTCCCCAATCTTAACAAACGGACTGCAATCTTTAGAGCACAGACGTCGGGTAGGTATGCTGTCCTTGTTCTATCGGTATTACAATGGAAGATGCTCTGAGGAACTAGCGTCATTGATCCCTTCGGCGCCGGTGCGTAGTCGGGATACACGCCAAACGCGCGCCCAACATTTGTACACAGTTGACACTTGTCACATGAGAACGGGTCGCTTCTACGATTCGTTCTTAAGTTCAACAGCTCGGCTGTGGAACGAACTGCCGGCCTCTGTGTTTCCTCCCTCCTACAACATGGGACTCTTCAAGACCCATGTTCACTCCTTCCTCTCCACAAAAAGACCCTCCACACAGCATCCCCAAAGATGACATAGGCCCTGAGGGAAATTATTTTCTTCAGGGCCTCCTGTGTGGAGTAAATATAAAAAAAAAAAAAAAAAAAAAAATTTTGATGATTTATCCAGACACCGAGAAATTCTTTTACAATATTTCATGTATTGAAATTACTTTAATTACTAATTAAAATCGACATTACTTGGTGAAATTGTCAATTTTAAGTTACTGAGCATTCCAATGGATCAGAATCTTATAATATAATCACATATTTCATAATTATATTAAACAGTGTAATATTGGTATTCATTTATTTATTGAACGCCCGCAGGGCTTTTACAGACATAATACAGTTAAAATAACGTAGAAATTTTATACCTAAGTACATAAAATAAATATCATTTGATCATTAGATACAATAATCAACTACATTTTGCACATCCTGAGTCTTGACTTCTTGGTTTACATTTCACCAAATGACACAGTTCTATCTGAAGTCATAAAATGTATTAAAGTGAACTTATTGTAGTGATTGTATGTTTGCGGATATGAAAGAGACCGCGTGCCTGAGTGAGACAGACGAATGGGAGTATAAATAGTATGTAAGTTGTCCATTGTCTCTCTCTTGTTGCAGACTCGAAACAACAACCTTACATTATACACCTGATAAAAGAACGTAAAAATACCTAAGTGTCTTATTTATCACAAATAATAAATCTGAGTAATTTGTCTGCCACGACTCATAATTACTAAACTTATATTGGAATATTGTTGAGCTAAATATATCTACAACATCGGAGCATGTTTCCCAAATTTTGGATTCGTCTCATATGTGCGTAATACTGCGAAGTTGTAGGATAATTGCTACAATAGTATGGTAGGTACTGTCTTATTGAATTATTGTTGAAGATACTGATGTCAATTTAACAATTATTATTTATGTGCTGTTGTTAAAATATATAAATGAATATTAAAGGTATGTATCTACTCTTGAAGTTGAGATTTTTATTTTCTTATTAGCTTCATCTACAGTTGGAATGAAAGTACATTTTTTACCTTGACATCTCTATGTCAAGGTAAAAAATGTACTTTCATTCCATAGATTTCTACATATAAAATAAGCAACGAAGAGTCGTTGCTTATTTTATATGTAGAAATCTATGGGGAAAACTGATTTGATCTTGCTTCTATTGAAACTGATAAAACATTTTCGTAATTTTGTCTTCTATTCAATTATTTATTCTTTTAAAAAACTTTTTTGTGTGTTTTTAAAGTTATTGCATTCACAAACAGCGTACATACTTATTGTATAGACAAGAAAGAGGAAAATATGTGAAAAACAAATATAATTTTTTTATTTTTATATGAGCAGCAACAAAGCTTGCCGCTTATACTCGGCTTCGTTGATGTTAAATATGTCAATATTCAAAGAGTTTCTATATATTTAACAAAATGAGCTCTCTCCACCAGTATTACCATTGGCAAGTTAGTCCTGCGGGCTGGGGGATATAAGTGTGTGCTGTAGGCAATGGAGATAGCCATCGGTAACATTAAAAATTAATGCTCTACACAATAATACTTGGCTAATTTATATATGTAGTGCCATTTTGACTTACATCTGCTCATGATAGCCAAGTTTTAGAACTATCCACGAAGGAGTCAGAAGAAAAGTACTCACCCATTTTTCATTCTGACTGATAGATGGTTTACTCCGAGCATACCCAAGAGAAAGACAGTAGCATAGTCACAGGTAGTAGCCATATTTCGTCAGGTAGAGAAATCTCACAAATTTCTTGTTACATATCAATTTCATTGGCTTGCCTGGGGGCTAGAAGTCATGAAAAACACACTTGTTCTGTTCGGATATAGGAAGTAAGGAAGGTAAAAAATAATAACACATTTATATCATAAATTCAAAGCATTTATTTGAATCAGCATCAAATAATAAAAAGATGAGGCATTAACCATGATTATAACAATAGTAACATTGTATCAAACAACTTTAATAATCACAAAACAATAACATTGTAATATGAACATGGTTAAAATCTATTGTAAAAAAATAAAAATTCTATATGTACTGAACACTAGGTAACACAAATTATTATTGAAAAAGGAAAATAAAAAAAATGTTGACAATACTTGAATATTGAGTAAAACCATAATGGAACAGACATCAAATTAAATAATTGTTAACCATTGAACATTTGGTAATACAATGGAATAAACATCAAAATAAAAAAATGTTAACAATTGAAATTGGCTAACACAATGGAATAGACGTCAAATAAAAAAAAATGGGTAACAAAGTGGAATAGACATTAACAAAAAAAAAACTGTTATTATTGTAAATTAGATAATTAACAAATGGAATAACAAAAAAAATTAAAACTTGTAAACGAATTTCATCTGGAACAAGTATTTGACATTGACTTGGGCGACGTCATAAACAATGTACTCATTGTATAGAAGCGAGGTTTTGTTGGGTTTGTTGATGGGGGTGCCCAGTGGCACCACAGTGCCGCAGTCCAGCACCAGGTCCTGCTTGCTGTCGGGCTCCGTGCGCCCACAGCCCTTCACCGAGTGTTTGCCCGGAGGAAGGCTGGTCACATAGTGAGCACTGGTCAGTTCGTGCCTTGAAAATGAAATATACATTATCGTTAGACATCAGAAAAAAATTTTAAGTGTGCAAATTTGTATATATTAGTTCTTTTGAAACCATTATTTATTATTTTTAATTCTTAATATCGATAAAATAGTGAAAAAAATTTATAGCCCCAATAAGTACCACTACCCAATAGGGGGCTCATGATTGTTGAGTGCTAAGTTTGAAAAATTCGACATTATTGATGTTTGGACCAAAACGATTTTTTTTTCGAAATTCGGTTATTTGTAATTTGTATGAAGATTTTCAGGAAATATCAGTTTGATTTCTTGAAAATCTTAATAAAAAAACTGAATTTTCGAAAAATATATAAAATCGCTTTCGTATACGACAACTTCCATAATGCCATTTCTCTTAATTTTAGCCCTCTAGTACGCCTAAGTCACAAGCCACCACTCAAAAATACATTGTTTGTAGTAATTTGCCACACTGAAAGCTGAATTGCAACAATACTGGTAAGCATCATTTTGAAAATATTTCATTTTTTTTATATTCAATAATATTGTTATTGGGTTTATAAAAACAGTTTATTTTTAAACAAGTTCTGCTGTGTAATTATTATTACGCGTTAGTTGCGCGTGAGGTTTTAAAATTGAATAGCCTTAAATGTGTACCCTTCACCCCCCTTTGCCCCTTGTCCCCTTTCCGTGATCCGGGCCAAAGACAAGGAGTATTGTTAATCAGTGTTATCGTTGCATCTTCCCCGCGAACATTTCGTGTCATATTGAAAACCCGCATATGTTTGAACTCGGCTGTGACTATTTTGGAGCACACATCGTCCAGTGAAACATTTTTACCCACAGCAGTGGATGTCACTGTGTTTTGTTTGTGTTAATGATCGAATGTTAATTGTGTGAAAACTGATAAGAGAAAAACCAGCGGCTTATGGAGGACGAGACCAGGGTAAGTTTTTGGCCTTTCCCAATCATTTCCTCTTGCAAACACTAAGGCAATTCAATTCGTTTTGTTTGGCTTAGTCTATATCGCATCCGCACCGCACCCGCAACCCCCCGCACAATTGCGTACGAAAGATTTCCGCACAACCATCAAATTGGTCCAATTTCGAACCGAATTATATTGTATTACTTTCGTTCGCAATTGCAATCTATAATCATTATTTGTACCAAAATCATGGCATTTGCATTATAAATGGGTTAAAATTTAGTCCGTCAAATAGCTAATATTAAAAACGAATTACATTTCATTCCTCGTTGCAAATTATAGGTTGACAATAATTTAATCGTGTATGTAGGTACCTGGTTTAACGCAAGGAATCGTATGTAGGTACTTGTATTCAATACTGAATTCTAATAATACGAGTACATACTTCGCTAGCGTTAAGTACGTAGGTATGTATTAACGACCGCTAATAATAGATAGTAAACAGAATAATAATTCAGTTGTTATTGAGTTTAATTTGGAAACACATATCAGAAGAATTGTTTACTTTGATCAATTACGCTAGCGTTAATTAAATTATAGCGTTATTTAAATTATAATTAATTATTTGGGTTAATTATTTATTGCTAAATACATAATGGCTACTAAAGAAAAAAAGTTGAAATTACTGACGGCTCAGAGAGATGCGTTAGATGCACGTCTTACTAAGTTATTTGAACTATCAAATAAAATTTCCGACTTGAGTATTCTAGAGGAGTTTCTTTCGTTAGTTGAAACTCTAGACTTGACTAGAAGTAAGTATGAGGACATATCTCAACAAATAAATATATTAAATTTGGAAATCGATTCAAACTTTGAACCTGATTTTGAAAGATGGTTCAAGTTCGACGATATGTACGGACATATCAAAAGAAAAATATCATTAAATCGGGAAAACACTTCACGGGTGGTTACAGAATCGAAAAAATGTAGTGTTAAACTCCCACCGATTGAATTAGCGTATTTCGATGGGGAAATAAAAAATTGGCCCATATTTTATTCAAGTTTTATTAACACCGTACACAATAATGATACACTTTCTAATTCAGAAAAGTTATATTATTTATTGGGAAAAATCAGTAACCGTGTTAAATCAACGTTCGCCGGGATCATTTTATCGCCGGAAAATTACGAAATTATTTTTAACTCGTTGATCGATAAATATAACGACAAAAGAGTAATATCTTCTGCATACATCGATCAAATTTTGGATTTTAAATCCTTTGCTGTTGCCAATATCAATAATCTGGAATCCTTCATTGATCATTTTGCGTCGGCTGTGGCAGCCGTTAAAAATGTAAATTTAAATAATTTGTGTGACTTTATTTTCTTACACATTGCATTGAAAAAACTGGATATGGACTCGGTGAAAGGATTCGAAACATACAATCGGGAAAATGAATTTCCCTCGTTTGAAGACTTGGTGAAATTTGTGCGGGAACAAGTTAAGATCTTGCAAAGAACCGGTTCTTCAAGGAAATCGATGGAAAATAAAGGTGAAACGTCAAAACGGTCACAAAGATCGACGCAAGCCTATATGAGCGCTGGTAGTGATGAAAATCGTCAGCCTATTAAATGTTTACTTTGCAAAAATCAATCGCACGGAAATTTGTTTAAATGTTCAGAATTTAAAAAATTGAATGTGAGGGAACGGTTCAATTTTATCAAAAGCAAGGGATTTTGTTTTAGATGCCTTAGTGATAGACATAAGGCTAGGACTTGCAATTCAAATCAAAATTGTCATAAGTGTAATGACAAGTTTCATCATACAATGTTACATTTTGAAGAACAGGGTGCATCACACAAGGGGCAGTCAGACTCTCAAAATGCCCAAAGATTTGAAAACCAGAAAGCTGATCAATTGAATGATCCAAAACCGGGCTGCTCCGATTCTGATGTAGCTTTGTGTACTTTTTCAACTGTTCGATCTCATAATCTAAAGACTCATTGTACTGTATTGCTGGCTACCGCACGAGTGGGAATAATAGACGCACAGGGAAATGAACATCTCGTTAGGTGTTTATTGGACAGCGCATCTCAGAGCAATTTTATTACTCGGGATTGTTGTAGAAAATTAGGATTTTTTGAATATCAACGCCCGTCTTGTTCCACCGTTAAGGGTATTGGAGGATCGTCTAAGCCCATTACAGGCTCCATACAGACCGAAATTTACTCTCGTTTCAATCGAGCAATAAATTATAACATTACTTCATTGATTGTGAATAAAGTTACAGAGCGCTTACCTACCGCTAAAGTTGATGTACCTTCATTGTCATATTTGAATGACTTACCGTTGGCGGATGAGTCATATGGAGAACCAGGAGAAATTGATATGTTGCTAGGAGCCCAGCTCTTCCCGCATCTCCTGTTGTCAAAAAGGGTTCAAGACCCTTTTCAGAGGCATAATCTGCATGCTTTAGAAACAGTTCTAGGATACGTTATTTTGGGATCAGCACCAACTCGGGTTGAGGATAATGTTAGCGTATCTTGTTGTGCCATGCTAGAAGAACCAGATGATATTTGTCTCAAAAGATTTTGGGAATTAGAAGAGGTAAACGTACCGTCTATTAAAAGTCCTGAAGATCGTGAATGTGAGGAAATATATCAAAGAACAACCACAAGAGATCCTGAAAATGGAAGATATACAGGGTGTCCGGAAACTCGTAGTACAAGCGGGAAACTGGTGAATCTACATCACATTTGGAGTCGATTTTGTAGTATACTTTTTTTTTTTTTGAGCTTTCGTTATCGAGTAAATCGAGTTTGAAGTTGATTTTTTTTTTTTTTTTTTTTTTTTTTTTTAATCAAATTCTTATAAATTATTACTGAAAATCAAAGTACCCAACTAATTAAAACTATTTGAAAGTAAAACAAATGAAGAAACTCGGATTTGAAGCATTATTTTGAAATCACCCTTCATTTAACCCGGTGTAATCATAAAATATTTCTGCTCTGCAGGGTTAAAACATCTGTTATTCAACCCTAAACACCAGAAAAAACTTTAACCCTAAAATAGCCGAAAAATATATTTTTTTGGTTTTTTTTTTTTTTTTTTTGAAAATGCTCAAATCAAAAAACTTTATGTTTTTTTGGGTTCCCCATGTGGTGTAGATTCTCCAGTTTCCCGCTTGTACTACGAGTTTCCGGACACCGTGTATAGTAACTTTGCCATTTAAAGGGGATGTTTCAACCCTTGGGGATTCATTTGCAATGACAAAGAAACGTTTTTTATGCCTTGAACGTAAATTGGAAGCCTCTCCAAAATTAAGAGAAGCTTATAATAATATTATCAATGAATATTTAGAGAAGGATTATTTGACTCTCAGCACTTCAAATGAAGGAAATGAGCTGCCTTCATACATAATTCCGCACCATGGAGTTGTACGAGAGGATAAAATCACGACCAGTTTGAGAATAGTCCTGGACGCTAGCGCAAAAACAAGCACTTCCGTGTCATTGAATAATATTTTATATAGTGGGGAAAATTTACAGGGAAATTTATTTAATATAATTATGAATTTTCGTGTATTCCCAATAGCTCTTTCAGCTGATATACGCAAAATGTTTTTGTGTATAGGAGTAAAAGATAGTGATCGAAGATATCAACGAATCTTGTATCGCTTCTCGCCCAGCGAAGATATTAAAACTTATGAGTTTAACCGCGTTTGTTTTGGTCTTACATCCAGCCCATTTCAAGCTTTGCGCACTATCAGGCAATTGGCCTCCGATGAAGGAGAAGCTTTTCCTGAGGCTAAGAAAATTATTGAAGAATTTTTATATATGGATGATTTTGTATATAGTATGGAAACTGAAGAGGGTGCAAAGGAAACGTCCTCTCAGTTAATCGCATTATTGAAGACTGGCCAATTCGACCTTGTCAAGTGGACCAGCAATTCGCAAGATGTTCTGGAATCTATTCCAGATTCGCATCGCTTATCAGCGATAAAGGAATTTGATGAAGTAAGCATGCATAAAATATTGGGCTTATACTGGTCACCAAATTCCGATTTATTCTCGTTCGTCACTTCTACACCTAAAACAGGTTGTACAAAACGAAATATATTGTCTTGTGTCGCAAAAATATGGGATATTATGGGCTTCATCGCGCCTGTCGTTTTATATGCCAAGCTTTTAATTAAACAATTGTGGCTACACAAATGCGATTGGGATGATGAGCCTCCCGACGATATTGTAAGGATATGGACGCAATTCTGTGAGGAACTTTCCTCACTAAATAGAATACAAATTCCGCGCCATACTGGCATCACGTCCAGTAGCATCGTAACCATTGTTGGTTTCGCAGATGCCAGCGAAAAGGCATATGGAGGTATAGTGTATTTCCATGTCCAAAATCATGAAGCAATTTCAGTACATGTTGCTTGTGCAAAATCAAAGGTTTCTCCTGTGAAAATTGTTTCTCTCGCACGATTAGAGCTTTGCGCTGCATTAATACTTGCAAAATTAATGCATAACGTAGTAGAAACCTTAGAAAAACGCTTGAAAATTGAAAATATATACGCATTTACTGATTCCACTGTAGCACTTTGTTGGATTCAGTCTTCTCCGCACCGTTGGGGGACATTCGTGGCTAATAGAGTTGCTAAAATTCAATCTGAATTATCGGCTACCTGTTTTAATCATATCGCAGGCACAGATAATCCCGCTGATTGTCTGTCACGAGGGCTTACCCCCAATCAAATTTTAGATCACCCGCTATGGTTTCATGGCCCACCGTGGATGAAATTTAGGCCTGATCGGTGGCCCATTACCACATTTGATGTTACGATGGTGATAGAACCACCCGAACAGAAGTCTATTTCGTTAGTAATGACTTCTGGTTTAGAAGAATATGATATTCTAACCCTGTCAAAGCGCTTTTCCTCGTGGAATAAATTATTACGATGTTTGGTTTACGTATTTCGTTTTCTTAAGGTGTTGCCATATCGAAAATATATAAGTGGGTCAGATTTAGAGTTCGTTGAGCTTAAAATATTGCGCGAAATACAACGAGCGTACTTTCCCGGGGAATTGATAAATCTACAACAAGGAAAAACGTGTAAACCCGTATTTCAACGTTTGAGACCGTTCTTGAATGACGGAATCATAAGGTTGGGAGGTCGTTTAGTTAATTCGGATTTAAATTATGATCAAAAGCACCCCATAGTTCTCCCGCGAAAGGATCACGTTTTAAATTTGTTGGTTGATCATTATCATAAAATTCATTGTCACTCGGGTCCCGCATTATTAATGTCTATTTTGAGGCAAAAATATTGGATACTGTCAGCCCGTAGTTTAATTCGAAATCGAGTACATAAATGCAATTCGTGTTTTCGGCTACGCCCTAAAACAATTGCACCTTTAATGGCGGATCATAGAGATTGTCGTGTCATTCAGTCTATTAAACCATTTACGCATGTGGGTATAGACTTTGCCGGGCCTTTAAGGGTAACCGTATCACGTGGACGTGGAATTCGTTCTCAAAAGGCGTATATTTGCTTATTTGTGTGTTTGACAACAAGAGCTATACACCTTGAATTGGCGTCAAGTTTGAGCACCGAATGTTTTCTGAACGCATTCAAACGATTTCTTTCTAGGCGTGGTCCTGTGTCAAATTTATACTCAGACAACGGAACTAACTTTGTAGGAGCCAAGAGAAAATTGAATGAATTGCACGCATTTTCGTCATCTTCACATTTTGGTGAAGAATTCGCAAGTATTTTGGCCAATAATAGAATAAGCTGGCATTTGAATGCGCCAATAGCACCCCACTTTGGAGGAAATTGGGAATCCAATATTAAAAGTATGAAGACTCATCTTTTCCGGGTAATAGGAGATCAGATTCTATCGTTTGAAGAGGCAACTACAGTACTTGCACAAGTAGAAACCATTCTGAATACGAGGCCATTGTGTAGAACGCTCTCTTCAGACCCCTCCGAGCCCCTTGCGTTAACGCCAGCTCACTTCTTGACGACAACTCCCTTAAAACACCTGCCCGCCATGGAAATCGAGAAGGATAATTTGAACCTTCTATCGCGTCATGATTTACTCGATAAATTAATTCAATCATTCTGGAAGCGATGGAGATTAGATTACTTGCATACTTTGCAAGTACGTCCAAAATGGAATACTCCTACTAATCCAGTAAAGGTTGGCTTAGTAGTAATAGTGGGAACTGAAAACGCCCCACCATTACATTGGCCGTTAGCTGTAATTGATGAAGTTTTCCCCGCAAAAGATGGAGTAATTCGTGTTGCTCGTGTCAGAACAGTGCTGGGATCTTATATTCGCCCAGTAATACGGCTATACCCTTTGCCAACTCAATAATAGTAGTTTAGTAGCATTAGGTTTAGTCAATGTAGTTTAGGAAATTTAGGATAACTGTAGGTTATGTTAATTTGTTTATATGATAAATGCCATGACAATGCGGTTTTAAAAGGGGTGATTTCGCACCCTTTCAAGGCGGGGGGGGATAGTTGCGCGTGAGGTTTTAAAATTGAATAGCCTTAAATGTGTACCCTTCACCCCCCTTTGCCCCTTGTCCCCTTTCCGTGATCCGGGCCAAAGACAAGGAGTATTGTTAATCAGTGTTATCGTTGCATCTTCCCCGCGAACATTTCGTGTCATATTGAAAACCCGCATATGTTTGAACTCGGCTGTGACTATTTTGGAGCACACATCGTCCAGTGAAACATTTTTACCCGCAGCAGTGGATGTCACTGTGTTTTGTTTGTGTTAATGATCGAATGTTAATTGTGTGAAAACTGATAAGAGAAAAACCAGCGGCTTATGGAGGACGAGACCAGGGTAAGTTTTTGGCCTTTCCCAATCATTTCCTCTTGCAAACACTAAGGCAATTCAATTCGTTTTGTTTGGCTTAGTCTATATCGCATCCGCACCGCACCCGCAACCCCCCGCACAATTGCGTACGAAAGATTTCCGCACAACCACGCGTGACAGCTGTTTCGCCCTCTGAAAGCATTATCAAACTGTCAGAGGGCGAAACAGCTGTCACACGTAATAATAATTACACAGCAGAACTTGTTTAAAAATAAACTGTTTTTATAAACCCAATAACAATATTATTGAATATATAAAAAATAAAAATTAAAGTGGAGTTCTACAAATTAAACTTAATAACAATAAATATTTAATTTTACCAAAACGGTTATAAATTACAAAAATTGCAAGAATTTTGACGCAAAGCATAAGTTAACTTTCGCATAAAATAATGAAGAGATTTTAACATTCTTTAGCTAGAAACAACAATAAACCATAGAGAAAATATAAAAAACAAGTCATAAATTAGCTGGATGTTAAAATATGCCTTGGGTCAGCCAAGTCTGATTGGTTGACCTCTCTTGTATGAATGTTGCGAAGTTTAGGGGCAAATCATTCGATGGTCCACACTATTCAAAGTGATCTGCCTTTTAATCATGAGGTCAGAAACTAGTGAGTAGTGGCGATCGGCAGTTTACTCGGTGGTAGTGAAAGAGAAGGGTATATTACATGTCTCCGAGCGCCACTTCACATAGCATCATGACACCGACGGGACTGCTGACATTGGTGCAGCAATAGTTGGCCGACTTGGAAACCATGTCAGCAAAGTAAATGCCTTTTCCAAACATGTAGCCTGTGACGGGGGCCTCAGGGGGCGCTATACGCAATCCTGGAAACCAAAAAAATTGTCAGCGCAATCTCATGAAGACAGTAAATATAACAGAATACGGCAAACTAAAGTGCCAAGCTAATTTATGTATTTAAAGTCATCAATATTATTAATAATAATTATAATTTTTTTATTATCTTCCTTTTTTGTACCAAATAGAAATAATGATATCCTTACTGGGAGATCCCTTGCTGAATTTCATTTACGTATTATTGAAATTTAGTAGTATGAATTATATGAGGTAATTATAAAAACATTATGTAGCGTTTTTGTAAACATTAATCAAATAGAATTTGCACTTTCGGGATTTGAACCGGCGACCTCTGGATCGTTAGTCAAGAGCCTTACCCCTCATCACGGTGGAACAGTTCACACAAGCTTCCTTGAGTATATTTGTTGGGAAAGTTCAAGTTGAAGTAACAGACCTTGAGACAGAATTCCCGGGAAGTTGGTGACTCGGGAGCCGTGCCACAGAAGCCTGCGGTTGGGCAGCTTCCGGAAGGGCTTGAAGCGCTTATCCTCGCCTTCTCGGTTCACCTTGAATAGCTGAAAATAACCAATTTTACCATTTCAATATTGTGCTTTCCATGTACAAATTAGTTTTTTTAAAATTATATTCCAGCATGATTGTGTATTATGTGCAATGTCATAACCCATCATAATTATTTACATATACATATATATATAAATGTCTGTTATATACTACATCTACATAATAAGATTTAAAAAACCACCCCCATCCCCATTTCCCACCCTTTAAAGCAGCAGAATTTCGATACTTCTTGATGAAATTTTACACACTTCAAAAAAGAGGAAAATTACTATCTAAATCTGATTTCTAAAAACCTGAGCTAGTTAAAATTTAAGAAAAATACAGCCAAATAATATTGTGCGTTATTGTGCTGTAATTCATACAGAAAGATAAAAATATAAGGTACAATATTGATTTATGGGCTCATCAGGGTGATACTAATAAACACCTCATAAAATAAATTCCCAATGATAAGAAGCACAAGTTTGTAAAAAAATATGATCTAACAATGTGAGTTATGTATTCTGGAAATGTTATCATCTATATAAATAAAAATGGAAATGTTCGTCTGTTCGAAATCTAAAATCTCCGAAAGTTCTTTTCCGATTGCTTTGAAATTTTAACACATATACCTATATTATATAGATGTTACCTGTGAAAGGTAAAAATATGCTTTTGTTGAAAAACAGCACCATGTGTTGGACGAACATGTTTATGTGTTGGACGTAAAAACAACACGTGCTATTGTATCTCTGTCTGCAGACAGACTGAGCCATAGCAACGCGTGGCGGGGTATAGCTAGTTCACAATAAATGTCTGAACACCCAATAAAACCCACTAAATTATGAAAAGCCTTCAACATTACATAATGCCATATTGCTGATAGTTCCCTTCTAACAACTCTCACTGTTTAAAAGATGCGTGTAGCTGAGAGGTTACAATCCGACAATACCAACAACATGTGAAAAATTTATTGGTTTTGTAGGGTAAATTATAGGGAGTTTGCATCTCCCGAAAATAACTACAATATTATTTTTACCTACATTCTTGTGAGGCTGGTATCATTGTAAACCTGGGCGTGATACCTCGCGCGGAAAATAATATTATTCTGTCTCCAGCAGTCTAGCCGTCGGGTTGACCCTAAACCTCCTCTAGCGTAAGCAATTTATTTGTTCGTAAAATTATTATAAGTGAGTTTTGTTAAAATAAAAAACTAAATTAGAATTATCCTAATTCTCGTTATTTCACACTGAAAGTAATCACGCAACCTCGGATTCTGCGGATTGGAGAACCGCAGAATCATTTAGCCAACAACCCATTTAAACTGGCGATGATAACCAATGATTTCTTCTCTGTGAATAAATGTTTAGTATAATTTATATTTTATGTCCTACTACGAATTCAAGCACAAAGTATTTTTTAATCTTTAACTGTGTGCAATAAATAAGTGGAACAAAGTGCAAAAGTTGTTTAATTTCAAATCTAATAATAATGATTGTGTACGAGACAATTTACCGTCCGTACAATAACTGTAAATACGAAGGTAGCTGGGTACACTTGTCAGCGTTTCAGTCTTGGTGGATGTTGCAGAGGTTTGTAATGGAGTTAAAAGCCAAGATCAGAGAGGAATTTATTTTCAAATCTGAGCTGACGAAAAGAATTTACTACTGGCAAAAACTGAATTTAATTCTGAATAAAAACACTTGAAAATATTTCTTGGAGACTTGGAGATGGTTTTTCAGGAGAGGATTCTCTTTCAGAGGTAGTTGTTGAACTGACTTTGTATGGAATTCGATTCTCTATTTATAGAACGTTTTCAAATCAGGCCCTCTCGGAGGAGGTTTTTCCTCTTTAGCGAGGGGTGAGTTGGTTAGGTATTTTTCCTCTTCGCAATTAGCTTGTTGAGAGGAAAGTTATATTTTAATATGATACCTTTAACCGAGACAGTTCAATCTACCAAAACCATCTCCCCCGGTCTCGTTTATTTATTTTATAATAAATTATACAAATTTTCATATTGGGTTTGAAGTTAAATATCTTTGGTTTGAACATTTCCTAAAGAGTAACAAATATATTTAGGTATAATTTTTCATGTTATTATGTTAGCATATAATCATTTCTTGATGTTGATATTTATTCCGTGGTTATATTTTCCATCATTTTCCCGTAAATAGAGTCTGATGTTATCACAAATAGTCGCATTGAATTTTGTAATCATTGTTTGATTAAAACCTCAATGGAATATGCTGTGCTGTGATTGGTTGAAGTCGGCGGCCATCATGTAATTCCATCCGGGTAGTAGTGGAGGGGGGTCAACGTAAATACTGAGTCGCTTCCTTAGCGGGGGTCATTTCGTGGGTTGGTGGCTCCGAGTGAGGTGGTGGATGGTTATTTTTAGATGTGTTTCAGGTTCTGCTGTTATATCGCTATGTAATTATCTTGATTAATCACATATAGCACATCATTTGATTGAGTAATTATGATGTAAAGATTTCCAATTGTGTCGGCGACACGGTATCAAGCGGTTTCGGGGTTTGAGTGTTCTTGTAATTTTGCGTAAATATGAATTTTCTTGAAAAATTCTGGATGTCTGGATACGTATGATACAGATTGCATTATTTGTATAACACCGTTTTCATGAGAAAATCACCTCAAGGGCACTTAACAACATAATTTATGCATTTAATCTATTCCTATCACTTAGACTAATAACTTATTACTAGTGGCTTATAACTAAGTTTGATAGCTAGTGACTTATAACTAGTGGCTTACAACTAATACTTTTAACGGTGACCGGATAAATCATCACAATGTTAATTCATCACATCTTTAAAAAGTTGTATAAAGTCATGGAAAGTGATGAAACAAAAACTTTATTAACTGGGTTAAGTAGGTTAGGTTAGGTTGAAATTTTTTTTTTTCATCGTTCCTAATGACTTTATATCACTTTTTAAAAGTGTGTTGAATTGTCACTGTGTTGAGTTATCATGGAACCACTTTTAACTAGTGCCGTACACAATACTGCTAATATGACTTAAACTACGGCTTAAACTAGATATTTATGACTAACATACATATTTATGTGGTAAGATATAAAAATACCTACGTGTAACCCTTTTTCCCACATGTATGTTTGTATAATATGTTTTATGTTTATATTTTCACTATGCCAAATAGTTCTTTATAGCTTTTGCAATGTAGTGGTTTGTAATGTTCAAAATAAAATAAATAATCTTGTTGAACAAGCTCACCTGCAATATTTCTAATTTGTAGCCACTGTGAGTGGAAGCGTGCGTGTTCTGCACGTATTTCATGGCCATCTGGTATTCGGGACTGCCGAGATCCACAGGCGAGATCTCAGTCTTCAGCTGAATGTAGTGCGCGTCCAGTGGGCTGCCGGAAGCATCAGATCCTGCAAACAACGGGTATTTAGTTAATCGCATGGGATATACATATTAGTACGTTACTGGCGCAGACCCGTGAAAAATTACAGGATATTGTAATTATTGTAAGATTTGTGAAGTAGAAAGAATTTATAAAATATTATTGTATCAGGGTCAACGCTTTTCCAAAACAAATATTGCAAATTTTATTTACAACAAATTTATCATTTTTTCTCGACAAATTAGTCGATCATAAATTTACCTTTCGAATAAACATCTTTAGTAAATCTAGTTAGTTACCTAGTAATTAACACTTTCTTGAAAATGAAAAAGTGCAGACAAAAATCAACAATCAACAGAGGGTGTTATACACACGAAAACGCGTTATTGACGTGATCCGTCAAAAAAAAACATTTTTTGTTTATATAATCTCCTTTTTTCTAGTAAACTATAGTGTTAAGTGATTAAACAACATTGCCCTTCGGCACTAAGACTAAGTAGCTCTGTGAACATTCCCTTCAATTAAAAAATATCGTGAATGTGAAATGTGCTTGTCATCGTGATAGTTTAAGCAAAACAAAGAAACTTAAATCGTGCTGCAAAAAGGTTTTATACGACACAACTCTCTGCACCATTCAACGAACAGTTAATAAATAACAGTGCAAAATATAGTGAACTTTAAAAAAAAAATATAATAATAAAACAAAAACTTGTAAAATAAAATAAATCCTGTGTCACCAATATATAACATATTAGTAATATTCACCAACTGTCGAAAAGTGTTGATAGCTCCGTGGGTTAAAACGCATCTTTCCCAAGGCGCCGCCCTCGGTTCGATCCTCATACCGGCGAAGATAATGAAACTAACTTTTTAATTTTTTTTATTGATTTTTGATAATAATTAGCTAAATTTTAACAATAAATTATTTTTTTTTGTTAATAATAATAATACCAAAAAAAAAAATTAACTAAGCTATCTTCAAAACAATAAATTTTATTGTTAATAATAATAATATCAATAAATCAATTTAACACCTATCGACACAAAAAATAAATATGGAGAACTTCACCTGCAGCAAGTGTCCAGAACCAATAATCACAAAGGAGTCAATGTTTTGGTGCTCTTCCTGCGAAGAGAGTCTTCACTTCGCCTGCGGCGGCATTACTGAGGGTCAATACCGGAAGCTCTCCCAAGAAAAACGCGCCAACACCAAATGCAGTGGATGTAAGACGGAACCTCGTCGAACGGCGCGTTCAACTTCCACATCGAGCAAAGAGCACGCAGCTCCTCCTGCCAACGTCAGCAAACCAGGACTAACCCCAGGGGAAACTCTTCTAATGGAGGAACTCCGCCAAATCAAGGTGGAACTCCAAGAGTTCAAGAGCATCCAATCAAAAGTGACAGTTTTATATGATGAATTCAAAGAATTCAAGAATTCAATGACCTTTTTCAACTCAAAAATGGAGGGATTTGAGGACGAATTGAAAAAAGTAATGCATAAAATGAAAACCATAGATTCCGTCGAAAAGAAAAATATGGAACTCGAAGCAAAAGTAACAATGCTCGAGTTCAAACTCGACGATCAAGAACGCCAACAAAAAAATTTCGTTGCCGAAATAAGAGGAATATCGGAGGCTGAAGGAGAAAATTTACATAACATTCTTTTCAACATAAGTCAAGAAATACGCACAACCACCACTAAAAATGATATCGAGAGAACCTTTAGAGCTCCTGGTAGGCCAACCCCAACAAAAATCCGGCCTATAATTGTACGTTTCAAAGAAATTCACTTAAGAGATGAATTCTTAAGTTGTGTAAAAAGATACAATTTGAACGCCACAACAAAGGAAGACAAACTTAACACGAGCTCCATAGGCCTCTCCGGACCACGTACGCCAGTCTATATATCAGAACACTTAACAACAACAAATAAACGCTTACTTTACCTGGCGAAGAAGACGGCTACGGAAAAAAAGCTAGCTTACGTATGGGTGAAAGCGGGACGGGTCTACGTACGCCAAACAACAGAATCACGAGCTATCCACATTACCTCGGAAAATATTCTTCTCACACTATGACTCACTAATACAAGCATACACACATTATTTTACTCAAACACCACACACACATCTGTACGTTCCCAAATCTTATCATTGTGGGTATACTTAAATAACTTTAAAAATGAAAATATAAATGATTAAAGTATCTTTTGATATCCCCGAAGAAACCATACTCACATGTAACAAAAATGTGATTGATAATCCCGAAGACATGAATAAATATTGTTGGGAATCGTACGGTCTGAAAATTATTCACCAAAACATTAGAAGTATTACCAACATCGATGACTTTCTCGTATTTCTTGACCAACTCAATTTCAAATTCGATTTGCTAGTTCTAACTGAGTGCTGGATTAATAAATACTTCACTGCCAAAAACATAAAAAATTATACTGAGTACCACACAACCAGTATAATAAATAAAGCTAGTGGTATAGTAATCTATGTCAGGGACGGTATACAGACGCAAGTTGATGAACTCATCTTAACACAAGCAAATTGTCTAAAAATCGTGCTTAACAAAAACCTATGCATTTTTACAATCTATAGATCACCATCATTTCACAACATCGATTCATTTTTAAATTCACTCCACTCTATCATTAACAACACAGAAAACCCAGAACACCAAATAATCATTGGAGACTTGAATATTAATACTATTCTTGACAATCATCGCCAATCCGATGACTATTTATGTTTTCTCACTGAAAACGCTTTTACTCCGATAATTGACACCCCCACTCGAGTACAAGGTGCAAGTAAATCATGCTTGGATCACATCAACATTAAAAACATTGATTTCGCAGACTCATTTGTTATACACACAACGATTTCAGATCATTATACCACAGCGCTCGGCCTAAGAAATAAACCTTCCTCTCCTCCTAAAAACAAATATATTTCTAAAATAAATTATCACGCACTAATTGAGGAGCTGACAACAGAAAAGTGGCAAAACGTAATAAACCAGACTGACACTGAGCAAGCAATGCAGCAATTTATCACTAAATTACAATACTACATATCTAATCACACTACTAATAAAGTTATACCGAACAAACAATTTAAACTCATGCCATGGATCACCCCTGGCCTAGTCAAATCCATCCACAGACGTAATCAAATGCATAAAAATGCTAAAAGACAACCAGATAATATTCTAGTTCAAGAACAATATAAGAAATATAGAAACATATGTAAAAAACTAATTATTTCCACTAAAGAAAATTTCTACAAAAAACATATATACGAAAACACCATAACTCCAAAACGTTTCTGGGAAATATTTCGTCAAATTACCAAAACAAAAAACAGCAAATCGTCTTTCATACAATCATTTGATATGAAAAACACAAGTACTACTAACCCCAAATTGATGGCTAATTTTGCTAATCAATATTTCACTTCAGTAGGAGCCTCTCTCGCAAATAAAATCCTTGAAAAATGTAAGAAAACTGAATCTGAACTAGCCAACATACCTTCAACTGATCTTAATCTTAAAACAGACGAGATTCAAACAACGACTAATGAAGTCATGAAAATGATAGATGAGCTGAAGCCATCGAATGCTTGTGGGCCAGACAAAATTTCCTCAAATCTGCTGAAAGTATTGAAACCACTTATAGCGAATCCCATTGCATACATTTGTAATCTTAGTTTCAAGACAGGCACATTCCCAAACCACTTAAAACAATCAGTTGTTGTATTGATTCATAAAAATGGAAACAAATCGGATATACATAATTATCGGCCAATATCTCTACTCAACTCATTCTCAAAAATTATCGAGAAAATCGTAAAAAATCGTCTCACCCTCTATCTTGAAAGACATAAAATCTTATCTAATAACCAGTTCGGCTTTCGTCCAGGTCTAGGAACAGAAAATGCTATTGCTAAGCTGGCGGATATTATTTCCAATAATATTGACAGGGGTAATAAATCCATCGCTCTCTTTTTAGATCTTGCCAAAGCTTTTGATACCATCTCGCATAAAATACTTCTAAAAAAACTAAAGGCTATAGGTGTTCAGGGACTGCTATACAAATGGATGGATAGTTACTTAACTAACAGATACCAACAAGTTAAAATTAATGATAATGTTAGCGATCCAGCCCTTGTAGAATTTGGTGTACCCCAAGGGAGTACCTTAGGACCTATTTTGTTCAGTATTTATATCAATGATCTGTGTAACAGCAATTTTTCCAATCATATTATAACATTTGCAGATGATACTGTCCTAATATTTGAAGGAAAAACATGGAATGATGTACACTGCAAAGCAGAAAGTGGATTAAAACAGCTAAAACTTTGGTTAGACTATAATCTGCTGACACTCAATTCGGAAAAAACTAAATTTATACGATTTAGTGCGACAGAAGCGGGCCAACCCGAGGAAGCACATAATATTTTTATACATAAATGCATTGACTCCACTAACTGTAATTGCTATAAATTGGAATGCGTAGACAGTATAAAATACCTTGGTGTTATATTAGACAAATATCTTAGATGGGACGGACAAATAGATCTAGTTGCCACAAAGGTTAGAAAGCTTACGTACATGTTTATGACAATCAGAAATATCTTACGTAAAAAAGAATTGAAACTCATCTATGATGCTATGTGTGGGTCACTTCTAGACTATGCATCCTTAGGTTGGGGGTGGGTGTGCAAAAACTGTTTTGGACAAATTAGCAAAAGCTCAAAAATCACTACTAAGGGTAATCCTCAAAAAACCATTTAGATATCATAGCGATGCACTATTTGAAGAATTCCGAGTTCTGGATGTTAGACAACTATACATGAGAAAATTAATTTTAAACACCCATCAAAAACGCCACCTCTACCCATCTATTAACCACTCTCACGACACCCGCCACTCACGGAGAAATCCAATTGTACCACTCACAACTAAAACATCTCTAGCTCAAAGACACTTCTCATTCTTAGGTCCAAAACTATACGACTTCATGCCCGATGCTTGGAAAAAGGAAAACACAGCTATTCTTCATAAATTGACCACTAATTGGTTTCATCAATTAGGTAGAAAGGAGAGTGAACTTTTACTACACAAAAAATGAAATCAAACACAAACCAAAAACAACAACAAAAACTCCAACAAAACAGTAAAAGATACGTTTATGTTATAATCTTTATCATTATATGTATATATGTACTTACCTAATACTTTTAAATTAGAATGCTACCGAAGCAGCAGTTAATCTTATGTTTAATGTAATATTTTATTTTATGGTATTTCTTCTCTTTGTTATTCATATTTATACAAACATGTTAGTAGGCTTAGGCACCAGTTAAAAGTACAAATACCTATTATTTCATTATTATTGTAATACTATACTTATCAAACAACTTATCAAAATGTTAATACTCATACTTATTTGACTGTCCTAAAACGGGAATCCTCCTAGTTGGGCAGTCAAAACATTTCTTAAATAATGTATTTAAATGTATAATCTTTTACTAAATAAAAAATAAAAATAAATAAATAAAATAAATAAAAAATATGACTTTACTTGTCAAGATTAACCCTAAGAAATTTAAACCAAAGTGTTTCGATTATATCTTGTTATGACGTTTATAACAAGATGCGTGTTCGAACAGCTTCAGTCTTCTACCGAGTTGCCATCCTATTCGAAACTCAAAGATTTTCTCTACAACTTGTAAAAAACTAATACATTATAGGTAGGTAGGTACAAAAACATGAACATAAATAATAAAAAAAACTCGTCACAAGAAGTTCCAATTCTGAAAATGACATGTTTTTTAATAAGTTGGAAGTTGCGTTGCCTGGAGTCAGTGGGATCACGGCAATGGCAACCCCAATTTGGGGTATGTTTTGAGGCAGAAGAAATGCTAGATGGGAAACAAGAAGGTTAGGTTACCCAAGGTTTAAAAGTAAGAAGTTTCATGAATAAGTTTTATTTGTTGATCCTTTGGGGTTGGTGTGTAATATCACATCGTTTATTGAATGTCGGTAAAGTTGTAGCGATGACACCGGACCGATGCTCAACGCAGTTGATGGACATTATCGGTGGTGAATTTCCCAGGCCGATGGTCAACACTGTAATAGCGGAGATGGGCAGTGGTGGAGCGAAGCGAAGTCAGTAGTTGGAATGCGTATAAGCGAAGACCGGACTTGCAGGTGATGCTCATCACTGTAGCACTGTGCTACAGTGAGGAAAAAGCCGGAGGTGACGTGGATCTGATCTGCAAATGATGCAAGCGCGAATGGGCTCGCTGTTGATTCCCACAGAGTCGTTGGTTTATTGTAGCCTCCTTTTAGAAACGGGTAACGCCGGGCGCGTTTGATCTGTGGCCCCTGGTGAAGAAGTACACAGCGCGGTGTGTGTGGGCACAGTGAGGTGCGGGAGGGGGCGATCGGTTTTGTTGCCCCGCTCAGTTGGCGACGAACACTGGTATGAAACTAGCTCGTAAGACTGATTTGCCACTGGGCATAGCGCAGTCCTTATACAGGACACATATTCGTCTGGTAGAGTCTAGAATCTTCCTGGCCACAAGTACAGAAGATCTCATACATTCTATTAACATAGGAATACGCCACAATAACTTGAAAACTAAAATCAAAAATATTCAAGTGACCTCTCAGTCATTGAAAGTGTGTAATAATGGTGCTTCAGTTAGTCCCTGGTCCCTATAGGCGTCTCAGCATCATTTGTGGACGCTTAAGAGGAGGCCACAACGTTTTTTGGCATTGTGGCCCTGCCCCAATGTTTTTGTTTTTGCCGGATATTTTATCACTGGACTTAACAACAGATAATTTGTAATACATAGTGCATACCTGATTTCATCATGCTGTAGGCAATTTCCAGTTCCAGCAGGTTGTCCAGCATTGACGTTTTTGTTTTAATCATTTCTTCATCATTGAGCAATGGCGGATTTTCCACGCCAAAGTCGTGGGGAATCAATGTATAAAATCTGAAAAAAAGTAAAATCAAAAGATTTTAACAACATCTATTTGGATTACAAATTCATTCTTTCATTTAACTCGAGTAATTTAACAGCTGTAAATGCAAATATTACCTGTTAGTAGCATCAATGATTTTAGCATTATTACTTTTGCTATCTTTCTTCTTAGAGTCGCCTAAGATTTTCTGTACTTCTGTGAGGACCTTGTATCCCGCAGTAAGCTGTTTGCGAGACAGTTTTCCTAGGGGCATTTTTTCAGTATCCAGCTGGAAAGACAAAACACAAAGCATATTATTCAAACTCACAGACATACACATGGCCTAATGCAAAAACCGAACATCATTTCGACAAGCTGGAGGCAAACCAGATGAAAATCTTTTTGGCACTAAGAAAGTTCAAGCATATCTTAAATAAATTCGTACTTTGACCTTCGACAAATTCACAGCGAAAAAGCAGAAAAGTAATGTTGGCTAAAGTAAGGTTCCTTCTTATTTCTAATTTTCTCATATTTTAGATGTTTGTTTTTATTGCGGTGAGTAAATTATAAAACATTTGTAAAAGAGCCTGACTAAATTCTGTAACAAAATATTCAATTTTGGAAACAAGCTGAACCTTTATTCACCCGATATGGGATTCTCAATTATATGTATTGCGTACTGAGCAATTTGCGCACCATTGTTAAAAGGACTATGCACTTATTCATAAGCAGATTTTTATTTTCAAAGACTTAATAGTGATTCTACAATGTGGGTTGCCTGTAGACTATTGGATTATTTTATTGAAAGGAACATGCCTACGCCACCTCCCCACAAATTGGTTTGTTCCCGTCGCCCTTATGGGGATGACTATCTTTTCTTTGGTCAGTGATTCAAATCAATTCGACAAACGACGCATCACATTACAAACCTCAAATTCCAAGAGAACTTTCTTCATGACCTCGATGTCGAATATCATCTGGATCAGTCCCTGAACTGGCTTAGGAAGTTTGCTGCTCTGATCGTCCAAACTGAGCGCCTTAACGGGCTCATCATCACCGTAATCCATGTCGATTGGGTACATCTTGCCAGGGACCTGAAGAGCAGAGCCAAAAAGCCATTACTACCGAGAGTCAAGAAAGAGACGAGTCATTTGATGAGTCATTCAAATAGATTTACCTTCATGAAGTCACCCAAATCAGAATTCCATTCGTTATCTGTTTTCTCGGAGAACAGGTTTTCAAACATCTTTGTAGCTTCTCCCAGACTACTGCAGGGTTCTGTTTTCTTACCGCCAATAGTTGTGCCGATTCGACCCCATGACCGGAAAAGCCAGAACCTACAATAAAACAAAGCGAACAAGAATAGAAACAGAGGTCACCCACAGAAAACCTTGAATCAAAAATTGCCATCAAGAATAACACGGGTCTTGAAGAGACCCACGTTGTAAGAGGAAACACAGCCGAACTGTTGAAATCAGAGAGTTGTAGGAATGACTCATTCTCTATTGAAAAATGTCAACGTTTAGATGTTATCACTTAGTAGGAACGTACTTATTTTTGGAATCGGCCTGCAAAACCTGGAGTTTGTAGAAGGAATTCTTTTTGGACACAATATCAGTTAATCCAAGAACAACCGAGTACTTCACTCCATCACGGCTCTTGTACACATGCGCCACATCATCCAGTCCGGAGTCAGGATCTACTGCAGTGCCACCTAAAGACAAACAATTGTTATATGTACGCTCTTCTAAGATGCATCAAGTCAATTGAGTGTGCAAAATTGTTTGTTTACTTTTTGGGTTTTACTTGTAAACAAGTACATACACAAAATAATGCAATAGATACCTTTGACTTTGATCTTTGTTGGACCCGATGCAGATTTTGATTTGTAGATACTTGAAGATGACTTCGGGATAGACTTTCCATCAACTATATCTTGTGGAATACGAGATTTCGGCTGTAGACAAAAAAAATATATTATTTGCTGAATAAAATACTTTGTACATTTTAGAAAAAATATATCATTTAATTGTTTGTAAGCTCCCCCATGGGGCTTTTAAATTACAATAGAGTATTTAAATATTTTAAACCATGGGTTTATGAGGGTTCAAAAAATTCTGAAAAATTAAAAATATAATATGTCAAAAAGAGAGGAAATAAAAGTTTTGAAAATGGACAAATATAATAAAAAATGAAAATATTTAATTGTTAATTTTTTTTAATGTAGTTATTATAAAAATATACATGCTTATTAAATTTAGTAATTTGTATATTCCTACCTAAAATCGTAATATTAGTAAAAAAAATACCAAGTCATTAAAGTAAAAGAAAGGAAATATTTAAAAGACCCAATTAGTTTTTAGAACAGAAGAAGTGTTGTTTAGGCTGGCCTCATACATACGTTTTCCGTATTCGATTTCAGAATTCGTTTTCCGTATTCGGACATCCGAATGCACGGAATCATTAGAAAATACATTAACTGCCGCACACGTTCGTTTTAGTTCCGAACGGAACAAATTCCTTACGCACGTTCCGAATGCAAACCGGCGCGTTCGGAGAAACCGAATGGAAAAAACCTAATGACGTCATGTGGAACGCAGCTCTTGCATACATTTTGTTTGTGCCGACGCAAACGTTCGGAAATTTCCGTTCAGTAATTCAGTGTTGCCAACGGATCTTGACCTAATATCGCCGTTTCTCATACACAAGGTAGCGTAAAGTAGCCGAATTTGCTGTTAGGTGGGACATGTTTAAAATTGATGTTTTTACGTGAAAATAAAAATTTCGTGGGGGGGGGGGTTGGCTAGAGAATTTCAAAAAAATAAAATTTGTCCCCAGAAAATAAAAAATTTCATGGGGGGGGGTGGCTAGAGAATTTCGGGACATGTTTAAAATTGATGTTTTTGAAGTAGCTTAATTGGCGACCAGTCGCCTTTTAGATTTTTTCGGCGCCGATTCTCGCTCTGAGTAGCCTAAATGGCGATAAATCGCCCTTGTTGGCAACACTGGTACTGACGTTTATACATTCCGAATGAAGAAAAACGAACGTTTGCGATAGTCTCACGGAATTCCGAATACGGAAAACTAATTCGGAAATCGAATACGGAAAACGTATGTATGCGGCCAGCCTTAAATAACTCCCCATCAAGGAATCCCATCAGAAATCAGATTCCAGTATCAAAGCAAATTGGAGAAAGATATTGGCCCAAGAATCAATAGCGACAAAGAAGAGAAAAGTCAATTATGTTTCTTACATTATTACTTGTATACATAAATGTATTTACGCTCTCTATGGTATACATATGTGGGATTGCACCAACCTCCACACATTCCCAAATAAAGAAATCATTATTAACTAACCATCACACCGTTTGCCCACTGGGGTATGTCTTCCTCGGGTATCCCCGACTTCTGCTACCATTCACATTTTTTGACGCAAATGTGAATGGTAGCAGAATATATTCTCGTTACACTCCTTTCTTTGCTCATTCGCTCTACATGACCAAACCATCTAAGCGTCCCTTTTTTAATCTTACTCAATACGCTTACATCAGCCTTGCATTATTTTGAATATCCACATTTCTCACACGGTCATACATGGTTTTACCACACATACGCCTCAGGGATTTCAACTGCATTCTGTCTACTTTCATCCTTTCTCTGCCAGTTCCACGCCTCACTGGCGTACACCAGGGTAGGTACCAGTACTCCATTGTGGACTGCTAACTTCGCTTCTTTGGACAATTTTTTGTTAGCGCCAACTGCGTTCAGTCCTCCATTAATGGAGTTACCTACATTTACCCTTCCTTCAATATCTTTGTCAGCCTTCCCATCTCTCGTAAACATACTTCCTAAATACACAAACTCACCCACCTGCTCAAGTATTCCTCATCCACAACTATATTGCACACTGTTTTCATACTCTCTCTTTTCAACACCATGACTGTAGACTTACTTACATTCATCATTAACTCATTCTTCATCCTTCCATACTGTTCCTGCATCCTGCAATAAATTATAATACACTTTACCTCACCATAAATATGTATTAACATTATAATAATAAGCGCTCATTACTTACATCAGACCCCCAATCGGCAATATTCTTTTCCCGTATCATTTCAATGGTATCAGCCACACTTCCGTTTTCTTTGATGTCATCGAAGAAGGTTGGCTCAATGACTTGTATGTCGGCTTCCTTGAATTCCTCCATCTTGTCGTTCATCTTGGCGATCTCCTTAGCAGTGGACACTACTGCGGCTAAAGTTTTATTGGTTTTGGTGGGAACGTTGCCTCCCATTTTCAAAATTCTAATCTTCAACGCCTCCTTCTCTTTGGCACTCAGGCCGTAAATAAAGAAATCCAAATTCTTCAGCGGAGGGACGGGTCTTTTTACTTCCGTTCTAGAATAAAAACAATAATCTACACCAAACATATTAATTTCGGTTGTCTGTGATGTTGTGCATGATGTAAAATATTACTGGATGATAAATTAAAAATTGGAACTGATGATTGTGTGAATTCAGACAAGCGATAAAGTAACCAACCGATAAACAGAAAATTATTTTATTTTTATACTATATTTGAAATGTGTATTTCTTTTGTTTAAATTTTTGACAGATATTATTCAAGTTCATTCGAAATCGAAAGTTAAATTGTGATGTCTTTCTAATTTTTCATAAAAATAATTACAAAAAAATGACTATTTGTTTTTGAAAGGCAAACATTTTACTAATACATTAATTTAATTTCACAAATCCCACATTTTATAATATGGCGAGAATTTTTCATGTTATATTTATTTACGCACTAGTGGGCTTATACATGAAATAAATGTAAAATACAGTTGTGTTAACTATTTGTTGTAGGTACATATTAACAGTGGTATAGAAATTACATGGTATTAACTTATATAGAAGAAAATTACTGTCTACATCTGAAGTCTGCGTAAAGCTCGGGGGGATTTCAGCTAGTATTGTCATAAAATGCATAGGTATTTGATTTAATGTTACAGTTAGTAAATCTGTCACAAAATGGAAAAGCTCGACTGAACTGTCACCATAATTATGAAATTCAAATGGCGATGTACCACGTCTGGCAAGTGTAAGAGAGACAAAGCGGATACTAAATGGGCTAAAACCAAAAGGTACCAAGTCAGTGGCGACATTGATTTCCATACAAATCTATGGCCTTTCTAATGTTCTTCTTTTTTCTATGTAGCAAACACATTTAATGAAGTTATTCGAGCATTACCTTCAATTAAAAATATAAGGATGTATTATTTACTTGATCAGCTCTGCTTCAGACTTGATGGTAACTGTAGGCGCAACCTTGCTGAAGATTCTCGCCTTTGGTTTGTATTTGTATTTAGCAAAGGCCGGCGAGGACTTGAGAGTGTCGGGAACCTTGAATGCATTCCTTTTTGGGGTCTGCGTCATGGCCTGGCACTTGGTCCACTCGGTCAAGTCACCTGCGGGATTATAAAATCACATTGAGCAAGAATCTTTATTATCGTAATTTTATGTGAAAACCACACAAGTGTACCAACTGTAGGGAGTCAGTGGGAATGTAGCACCCCCAATTGGGGTATGTTGTAAGGCTGAAGGGGGTGGGGAAGGAAAGGAGACAGGGAAGAGAAAGGTTGGGAAGTACTGGCTACCACGGCCAGTCATTTCAAGCAAAATTTCAATTCTGAATTGTCTTTATTACTCTTTCACGAAGGTCGTCAAATCACTATGCATTGTATTGTAGATGTATGACTATGTATTGAATGGATTGTATTGCACATGTATGACTGTGTATCATATGTATTGTATTGTACATGTATGACTATGTACTGTAGGTATTGTATTTTTTTCTAAGTATCTACCTGTGCAGGTGTAACCGCTTGTCCCGAGAACAAGCTGGCCTCCCTTGCAGACGATGCAAGGAGACGGAACTCCAAACGCCATTATATCTGCCAAGCGATCGAGAATCTGAAACGAAAAGGAATCTTAACTCACTCTTACGATTTTCATTAAATAATATCATTACGGCAATATACAAATAAATTATACACACCCTGTCTTCACCAGCTGGGATCTCTTGACCATTATATTCCAACGCATAACTCATTTCCGATTTGGCCAGATTTTTCTTAAGACTATCTCTGCATGGAGAAAAAAAAAATTAAATATTAATAAATAATAATAATTAACAGAAAAGAAAAATGACTTTGGTGTAACTGAGTTTCAAACTCATGGTAAAATTTTACAATTCCGCCATATTCCTAATATGCGTTAAACACGCTAATTTCAGTTGATGCATGGGTAAGAATTGCGAAATATTCCCGCGTAGTGATTACATGATTCAAGTTCAATGAACTTTTAATTTTTAAAATTGGAACTACTTATCATATATCAGACAGATGCTCAAATGAATTAATAGAGTGTTACTGAGACAATGCGCCTGGTTTTACTGAACTAGGTCCGGTGGACATACTTTAGCGGCTGGTTTACATACAATTTGGGAGGCAGGTACGGGTACAGCCGCCCCTGAACCATTTATTGGACAACCAAAACCTCCCCAAGTGGTTCGCTACATTTGGTGACTTAGCAGTGGTGCCCGGGTTCGTGAGGTGAGATTGCGACTGCGTGGCAGGCCGAATCGGGAGAGACTGGGTGAGGGAAACAATATGACCTCTCCCACAGAACTCTTAGAACATCGCCTTGCACGGCAGAGGTAGGGATGGATTCATACATCGGTCACTCCTGGACACACTGACCCCCATATTCCTACCCAACTTTTTCCTTCCTTTCTAAAAAGACCCTCCACACAGCATCCCCGAAGATGACATAGGCCTTGAGGGGAATTATTTTTCCCAAGGCCTCTTATGTCGAGCTAATGTAAAAAAAATCTTTGATTGGCAATCCCTTCCATAAACAGTACTACATTTTTTATTCAATTAGTATGAATATAATGTTTTTTTGTATTTTTATTATGTCATTGGACAGATGTTGTAATTTTTCATTTTAACAACATTCGATAGATAAATTTCTTCTTTAGAAAGCCAAAAAGCTTTTTAAATCCTGCAATTATTATAATATCCCATTATTTTTCAGATTACTAAAAATAACACTTTGTTTCAACTTATTACAAGAAAAAAGTTCTTACCGAAACTTGAAGAAAATTTTGTTCTGGTCCAATAAAGCTTTTTCTTCTTTCTCAAACAATTTTTTCTCCTCTTTGTCCATCGGCTCGTCTTTCAACTTCTTAATCGGTACTTCATCTGCCGTCAAAGCACTAAAATTAAAACATCAGTTATTAAAATTTTTCAAAGCAAATATAACATACAATACATTAGAAGTTATAGCTTATACGTACAGACATAACTAAAGAATTACAAAAATCGACGAAGATAATATCCAACAACTTTCAATGAAAATATGAAACAGACAGACGCAGAAACTGAAGAGGTAACGGCCACAACTGGGACTCGAACCCAGGTCTTCTTTAATCTTATCGGGACTGGCGCACTGCCAACTGAGCTATTGCCACCAAATTATATTCAGTCATTTTTATCAATCTCATACTTCCATTTTTATCAATCTCATACTTCCTATTTTGAATTACTAACATTTTCTTCAATAATTTCCGAAATTTTTAGGCTGCCATCTTTTTGGTGTGATTGCCAAGTTCCACCTGAATATTTTTACAATCGATAAATATGTGTCTGGAATATGTCCATTTAATATGGGACATCTATTGACTTTTTCGATAAGTCTAGAATGAATATTCAATTTTATCAGGGATAACTTATTGAAGCTTATGAACCAAATTGTAATTATTTAATCATCAACGAACATTGTTCTGTCTTCATTAATGATTAATAATATTACAATAATTAACAAACAATATTTTTTTATTCATATATGTATTTTCGGGATTTACAATATCTAATTTAGTACCGTAGCCATGCCCACGACTGCAAACTTTGTATAACGTAACAACTCCTTCATCCTTCATATTGATAGATACCTATTCTGTATCGCCGATCGAAATGTTGCTTGAAATTGCTTTAGACGTGTTTGGTGACCAGATCTGAATAGCCAGGTAGTTTCCAACCTTCCACTTTCCCATCTCCTTCTCTTCCCAAAATACCCCAAATGGGGATACCATAGCCCCACTGGCTCGGGACAGTTGTTACTATAACTCATTCTTAAGTTCAACAGTCCCAAGTTCACTCCTTCCTCTCCTCAAATAAACCCTCCAAACAGCATCCACAAAAAACAAAATATAAATGATATTGCAGGCTGACAAAAAAAATTTATTTTTTTTTAACCTGGCACAAAAACAGATTTTTTGTTTTGTAGGTTGTCCAACTTCTCAAAAAGTACCCATAGGATACGAAAAATTTGTATTGGTCATGGGAGCACGGCATTCCAAAGGTTAAATATGTATAATGTAATTTTACCTAATTTCCTTCTTAAGCATAATTTTGTCTTCTTTGGTGAGGGAATTAAATCCGGGCAGCATCTCTCCGCTGGCGAAGAAGAGAAGTTCAGAGCGCTTCTCGGCAAAGCACTTGACGTGGTGCCACAGTGCCTGCCCGCCAAACTTCTGCCCTATTTCCGTGTCAAACACCTTCTTGCTTACACGAACTTCTCCCTAAAAATAAAGCGTAAATTAGGGAAATTATTTCCCACAGGACTATTTGGAGTTCTAACATACTGATTTTGGTTATCGGTGCTTGAAGCGAAATATTCAAGTGTGAAAATCAAATATTCAAGAGTCATTTTCAGAAATCAAGCTGATTGTGCAAACAATTCAGACAAGTAATAAAGTAGGTACCATAATAATTTTTTTAATAATTGATTCATAAATCTATATGTATTTGAAAGTGTGTATTTCTGTTGTTTAAATTTTTGACATATTTTGTTATTTTCATGTTTATTATAATAATAACAACATGGCATTTATATCGCGCAGTTTAGTGTCATTTCACTTACAAGTATGTTAACTAATTATTACTAACGGCAAATACCCTGTAATGCTAAGGCACCGTAGTAAGCGTTCACAGATGGTTTGAAAGGGAGATGAATGTTGGAGGGAGCGCGCTAATTTGAAAAATCGATAATAATTAAGCGAAAATGGTGAAAATATTTAATAAAACAGGACTCATTTGAAATAGAGCAAAAGCTCTCGAAAAATGCATTTAGTTGCATTTGAAGATACAGTGTGAATTTTTTAATGCCTATAAAATATTAAATAACAGAACAAAACGTGTTTTAAATAATTTTTGGAGCTTACTTTGCAATTTTTTTCTATCAAGGGAATTTCATATAATTAACATTTCGGCATAACAAATATATAGATATTATCTAAAAAATAACTTTTTTTTTTTTGGAACATAAAAATTTAAAGAGTTGAGAAAACGAGAATCTTGTTATAAATCGGTATAAATTGGGTATGCGGGGGGGCTTAATAATACCTCCAACTTCTGACGTTTCCCATACATTCTGATGGCAACATGCTACACTAGAGCCTCCTGGCGGCATGAGTTGGGAACCTTGGTTGTCTCTCATACATTTTAATGGATTTTATATGAAATTATTATTATTTCCAGAGTTCTGCCAAAATAGTGCCTACGTAATATGCATGCATTAAATTGTAATAAGGTCTCTTCTAGCTCCTCATGTAGTATCAGGATTACCAAGATATGAAAATATCGTGGACAAAAATGATTGGAAATGGCTGTCATCCCATACAACGAAAGCGAATTTTCATTTTACTTAATTGAAAATTAGAATGTTAAAATAAAAATTCCCCAAATGGAGATAGTTGCCTTTTATAGTAATTAAGTTGAATTAAAATATCCTATTTGTACATAAAACTATTTATTCATATTCCATATGTACATGCACAAACAAACAATAAACTATTTTAAAGCATAATTTGCAAAAAGTTTTCTAAAATAACTAAATTAGCTAAGGATGCCATCAGAAAGTATGGGAAATGTCTGAAGTTATTTATTTAGTTCAATTTGTACAATTTTTTTTAATAACATTGCAGATTGGGGTCTAGTTGTTATTATTGTACTGTTTATACAATAAAAACCTTGTAAGTGCATTGTAATACATGAAAAACATATCGATCTTTTGATCAACTACATTTAGGAAGTACGTGGCTCTCCCCACAGGTGAGTTCATGAAAAATTTGTGCGGCTTGCTCTAATAAAGGAGGTTATGGCGACATCCTCGAGAGTGAGACTCTGGTACAAATAAATGAAATAAATTTAAAGAAAAATTTTATAAATAAATTTATATGATGAAACAAAAACGTGAGGTGACAACATAGACTAAATAAATACAAAGACAGGTTATAATCATACTAATCGAACAAAAAATATGGTAAAGTCTTATTTTATCTATCATAGCCAAAAGAATAAGAACAAGATGGAAATTCGGAGAACGTGTGTGTGCGGATGAAATAGCAATACAACGGCGAGCGAATCTCTTGATTTCTGTATTAAACAAGAAACGAAACGCATGAGAAAAGGTTAGTAATTCAAAGAATGTGTGCGTACGGATGAAATAGCTGTATTATTAACAGCCCACCCCCGCAAGCCGACAGCGAGCAGCGTAGAAGAATATAACATACTCTCAATATGGTTGTCCTTCTTGCACTTATGTGTTACTGTGTTCCCCTATCTCGCTTTATTTTATTTTGACACACCGATTTCGGGTAACCAAAAGCCTTGAATAATTGTATTTATTCAAATTATAAGTGAATTGTGTGTATTTACGAATGGAAAGAAGCTCCATCAGTTTTAAATATTGAAGACAATATTAGTGATTTTTAAACGAAAATCTGAAACAGAAAAATCAGAAAAGGAAACGGTCACATCTGGGACTCGAACCCAGGACCCTTGTCTTTCCGGGACAATGCTCTACCAACTGCGCTAATGGGACCCTATCCTCCTCGGTCACTTTTAACTGTATCATACTTCGAATAAGAACTACCAACATTGTCTTCATTTTTTTCCCATTTTTTAAGTATGATACAGTTAAAAGTGACCGAGGAGGATAGGGTCCCATTAGCGCAGTTGGTAGAGCATTGTCCCGGAAAGACAAGGGTCCTGGGTTCGAGTCCCAGATGTGACCGTTTCCTTTTCTGATTTTTCTGTTTCAAATTTTCGTTTAAAAATCACTAATATTGTCTTCAATATTTAAATATTACAATTTGAGGTTTTACTCAATAAAGTTATTCCGAAAAATAAAATATTCATTCTAGACTTGCAGAAAAGTCAACAGATGTCGCACATTAAAAATAAAAAATAAGATAGGTTTATCTAAAAGACGCTGTCTGGATTGCATTTAGTTCGGGTTGAATCTTGCGATCATACATAAAAAGATAGTTGCCAATAAAAAATGTGCGGTGAAAAAAATGAAGACAATGTTGGTAGTTCTTATTCGAAGTATGATACAGTTAAAAGTGACCGAGGAGGATAGGGTCCCATTAGCGCAGTTGGTAGAGCATTGTCCCGGAAAGACAAGGGTCCTGGGTTCGAGTCCCAGATGTGACCGTTTCCTTTTCTGATTTTTCTGTTTCAGATTTTTGTTTAAAAATCACTAATATTGTCTTCAATATTTAAATATTACAATTTGAGGTTTTACTCAGTAAAGTTATTCCGAAAAATAAAATATCCATCAGTTTTGTTTTTTGTTCGAGAATGATTTGTGCACCTCTCAAAAGCACAGGAAGGCAATTTTTTTCACAAAAAAAGAGCCCAGAGCGACGTTTTTGTGGCAGATGGTGACAGCTTGTCTGACGACCAAAAGTATGTGGATACTAAACGCAGTAAATCTCAAGTATGTCCACTGGACCTAGTTCGGTGCAACCAGTCTCAGTAACCTATCTTCTCTTTTAATTCGTCTAAGAGTGACAATAATGTTTATAATACATTTATCTAATAAAATGTATGTTTTTCACTACCAGTCATTTTAGTTTGGTGCTTAGACAAAAAAAAAACGTAAGGTGAGCCATTTTTGAAACTTTATGTTTGCATTAAAAATTTCAATAATTATATGTTTACTTCTAATAATAAAATGAGAATGTGCCAGCCGTCTGAGGGTTTAAGGACGGGTTGTTTCACAGAATTTGAACAATTCGTCACATTTCAAGTTCTGTGAAGGTTTTATTCAAGTTCTGTTATTATTTTAGTTGTGTCAAATAACTGGTCCGTAGTGATATAATAGCAGAACTTGAATAGAACCTTCACAGAACTTGAAAATCATCATTGGAATTTGATAAATTGTTAAAATTTTTTGAAACAACCCATCCTAAATGTTTTATGTCAGAAATACATACATTTTGGATAATTTCTATTGTACAGGGTGGGGCAACATAAAACATTATCATAAACATACCTTGGTAATCTTGATCTCACAGGCTTTACAAGCGGCCCGGCTGGACTTGGCGTACTCTACGCTGAAGTCCTTGAGAGCCGCCATGGAGCTGGCATTGTCGCTGTTTGGTCGCTTCGATGCCTTCTTGCCCTTGCCCTTGGGCCCAACATCCGGCATCACGATCCCCGAAGAATTAGACTCTAAAAATACAATATTTTATATATCATTTTGATATAACAGTCGACAAAGCGCAATGGTAATATCCATTCATATCAGAATCGTAGATTTTTTTTCTATTGTTTTTTTTTTTTGTATTAGGCAATTCACCCTTTTTCTATTGTTATTATCTACTTGAAATTGTGAACAGATACATCTTACGGATAATGATTAAAATACACAAACTCACAAATACTTTTATTATGTACTAGCTGAGGTGTACCCGACATTGCTCAAATTTTCTCTACTTTCAATAAACATAATATCCCATGTATTGTATATTTAAACCTTCCGGAAGAAATTCTCTAAATGATAGTAAAAACCCTATCAAACTCCATTGTATAGTTTAGAAGAACTAAGCGCACAAACAGAGAAACGTGGATAGTGAATTTGTTTTTTACTATTTAGAGAAGAGGAAATGTAAATCAGGAAATGGCCTGTAATCCCGTTTTTAGTTAATTATGATCTGGGATGTTCCGGACTATTCCCAAACATTCCAACAAATTCCAGAATGTTCTGGAATGCCGCTAGGAGACGCTAGTGTTGCGTACTGCCATCAGAATATATGGGAAATGTCAGAAGTTGGAAGTATAAGATATTAAAATAGAAGTAAGTTTACCAATAGCTTCCTTTAGCCTTTTCTGATCGGGGTGGCGTAGAGTATGGTGGTCAGCAATATCAGCGATGCTTTTGGGGCGTTGCTTGTTGAAAAAGCATGTCTCATGGAACCAGTTAGCCTGCTTTCCATCAAAGAAGGCAGACTGCAAAAGAAGTATTCGAAATAAGGCACAGACACACATGCTCATAAATAAGCACCCTCTTCAACTGTACACATTTGCTTAAGTATGGCATGCTTGTTTTAAGCATACTCCTGAATGTGCATGCTCAAAGCAAACAATTGAACACACTCTCGGCCAAAATGGAAGCTTTGCGAGAAAATAAAAGTAATCAAAACAGTGTCAGTTATTTAAATAAAGTAATTTTCATTCGCACAGAACCAGGGTTGGCATGGTTTTCCCCGATTTGAAAACCCATGGATTTTTTTTTTACTGAAAGTAGGTTTTATCAACAAAAAATGTTGATGTGAAAACAATAATATTACAATGAGTTATAAAACACACTTTATTTCATTTTTATACGGGGTGTCCGGTGGTAAAGTGCGCTAACTTCGGGAGGTGATTCTACATGATGGTAGAAGTAAAAAAGATAATATCCCCCTATTTTAGAATTCACATTCGTGAGACGAGACTGTAAAACAAGGTTTATTTTGTGAAGTTGAGGCACAAAAAATATTAAAATGTAAGAGAAGAAAATAACTTCATTTTCCACATTATACATACCATAAAACTGTATCCGATAAAGAGTTTGTAGGTAGGAGATTGCACTTCAAAGCAACTTTATGTCTGTTTTTTTTTTTCTTGGCTTATAAAAAGGCTTATCAAAAAATGTTAGATTATATCAGAGGCAAAGATGTGTTTTTTAATTTAATTTTTGATGTGAATACCGCACAAGAGTCCCAACTGCTTCCAACCGTCTGGAGCCAGTGAGACTCTGGCATCTCCAATTGGGGTATGTTGTAAAGGTGATGGTAGTGGGGAACGGAAGGAAATGGGAAGAGAAAGGTGGGGGAGTACCTAACCCAAACACAGCTAAAGCCATTTCAAGCAACTTTTCAATACTGAATGGTGGTCTCACACCAGGGCTATACTGAGAGTATCTTCTACTCTGGAACGGGCCAAATATACTATATATTATTTGAAATTGATAAATTGTGAAATAACACAAATTAATCAATTTTTTTAAGCTTGAAATGGGATTTGAGGATTATTATTAATTATTATATTATATTATTATTATGTTATTATTAATTATTTCAATCCAAAGGAGCCTGCTATGTCTCAATACAAAGGACTATTCCATCAAAACCGTGGTTTCGGCAATTCCCTCATTTTTCCAAAAAAGAAATTTCTTCACTCATTCGAATGAGGATCGGACATTGTTCCGTTCCTTCCCATCTATTTAAAATTCACATCCTTGACTCCCCAGATTGTACATTCTGTGGTCTAGAAGTGGGAACTTTAGATCACATATTTTTTGGTTGTCCCTCTCTAAACAAATATCCTCTCTTCTATCAAGCCTTATCTAAAATTGCCTCCCCTCCATTCAACATCTCATCTCTTCTAAGTCTGAACTCGACTCCAATTTACATTATAATTTTAAAATTTGCCTATTTAAATAAAATTAATATTTAAATTCACCTTTCATTTCTCAATAATTTTAAATGATGGCCAAGAACACCCTTGAAGGGTGAAAGCCAGAAATAATGGAAAATAAAAAATAAAAATGGGATTTGAACCCACAATCTTCGGCTTGCTAGTCTTACCCCTCGTGACCACGGAGGCCGTCAGTATTTAATTTAAGCATCTATAATATTTTTAAGTGATCGAATTTTCAACCCAAAAACTGTTATTGCTTGATTTTGCATTACTTTGCATCGCATCGCCGTAAGCCCGAAGCAAGCCCAAAAAAGTCGAAAAAATCAACTGGGCAAATCATTTTTGAAAAAATCCGGGTATTTTCCAACCCTGCCAAGAACTAAATAAAATAATCTGCTTGCAATGCAATTATTGCAAGCAGACAGAAAAAAGAAAATAAAAATCGATTTGTGTCCAAGATGTCAACGGCCAATTTTTGTATATTTTTTATTGTCAAACTTACGTCGGCCACGTTAATTAATAAACCTTCATAAGCATTATTTTTTGCTGTGTTCTTTTTATAAAAAGGTGACCCTGTGTTCCAAGGACATGGCTCTGATGATGAATCACGAAAAGCAAGGCCCGTTACATTGCTTTTGAGAATAAGCACACTTAATACTAGTAATGTAACGGACTCACATGCCACTAAATAGCAATCACTCAAATAGCATGCTTTCGTGCTACTAATGAGGATGTCTGTCCGTACCATTACGACATAAAACCAAAAAAAATTTTAAATGCCATTTTGGTTTTGTGTACATTATAATATAATTTTATTAGTCCAGGTATAATGTCAAATAAATAAACAAATCTATAATGGATGCAGAGAAGAGTTTCAGAAATCAGTTGCATCAGTGCATAGAGCACAAATTATTTAAACTAAGAACCTAGTAACCTATTTTGTGTATTTTTCCATTTTCCACTGTGTAAATAATTGTCATATTTATATATTCAATAACATTATTATTTAATTATAAAAGAAAAAATTATCTTGTCGAATTCCGCTGCACGCTTAATATGCAAAAAAAATACAAACAGTACTTAGTTTCAACTTAATTACTACAAGAAATAACTATTTATGTGGTGGGAGATGGTAAAATATACATTTTTCTCAATCAAAGTCAGGTTTGAATGTTAGGAATTAAGCACAAATTATTAAAATAACCCTAAATAAACCCTAAAAACCTATTTACTTAAACCCCTGAACTAAAAATAGTTGTCTCCATTCGATATTTAAGTTGAATTCAAGTGTTGTTTTTTTAAAGAGCCTTTGCATGCAGCGGAATTCGACAAGTTTAGTTTATTTATAAACAAGTTCTGCTACGTAATTATTATTGTGCGTTACAGCTGTTTCGCCTTCAGAAGGCATTATCGAACTGTTAGATAAGTTAAAAGTAGAAACTAAGTGTTATTTAATTAATTTGGCCGTATTTAGAAGTAAGCAGAGTACTTTATTTAGGTTTTGACTGCTGACAAACTGCTTTGAAAGTCTAGCATAAAAAAAAAAACATTTGATGTAAAAAGTTGAATGGCCCTGAAAACTTTATTATAATTCATTTAATATTCCAGCAATACTAATGTATTAACCTACTAGAATTTTATAAGTGTCAATTTTGTGAAATTTCAAAAGTGTAATTTTGCCAAGTGTTTATAGAAACAATTTTGAGACAATTACAGTCAAAGTCAATGAAACACAATAGGTACCTTACATACTATTGATTTGTTTTGGCTGCAGCAAGTTTCATCTGACTCATTGAATACAAAAAATGGCACCTATCTAAAGTGAGGAGTATGAATAATAATGGATGTTTGAGAAAATGTAAGTACGCATTGCCATTCTAATTTCATGTCAATCCATATTTTTTTTACATTCGACGCAAAAATAAAAAGCGATGATGTAAGTAGTATCGATGGTTGTTGATTGTATAATTCGAGGTTTAGAGGATAATCGAAAACAAGATAAGATATCGAAAATAGATAAGATAAACAAACCTGGACCATAGCGGCTAAACGTAAAGAACCCTGGGGAATCGGCGTTTTACAACCTTTACAATTTGCCCTCCCGCTCTTGGCATATTCCGCTTTAAAAGGTAGATCTTCTGCCATGATAATACCTATTATAGAAACCGATACAACTGTTTGTGTAGTTAAAATTAAAATAAACCCTGCAACAGTTCGCTTCGCTGCCTGTCTCGACTTGAACCTGAATGACAAAAAACAATAACACAGTGAACTTGACAACAGTGTTTTCCGTTCCGCAAGGAAGTAATATCCGTTTCCCGCGCAAATTTCTTTGACTTAATATTGCCACTATAAAACAACGAGCATGCCTACCTAGGCATTCTTTTTTGTAATAATAACTGTTCTTTTATTCCGGGTTACATGCAGAATAAATGCAATATAAAGAATATTGGCAAAGAATAAAATATTTTTTTATTACGAAGGAAGGAAATAAATCATCATCATACAAAAAATAAAATGACAATAAAAAAGTACTGGTCAAATAATTAGCAAATTTTTTACAAGGGAAATTAAAAACAAATAAAAAAGATAATAATATTGACAAAATCGTTCCTCTATAACTCTATACGTTCATCTAAGAGAGGTTTTTGACGCATCCATCGTATACGTTTGGAGCCCTAAAATACTTGAAAAGAATCTTGACCAAGTGCAAAAACGGGCACTCCGTTTGATAGATTCCCCTGTCTTAATAAACGGAATGCGTTCTTAAGAGCTCTGGTGTTAGGTGGGAAAGCTATCCTTGTTCTACGAGTATTTCAATGGAAGGTGCTCCGAGGAACTAGTGTCATTTATCTCTTCGGCACCGGTGCATAGTCGGGAAACATTCCAAACGCGTTCCCAACGTTTATATTTCAAAAAGTCTCTCTCAAAAATTTCTCATCTTCTCAAAAAGACCCTTCACACAGCATCCCTGAAGATCACCTCCTGTGTGGAGTTGATGTTAAAAAATACTGGTATCTTTATCCATGTTGAAATATTAATTGAGTCGTATTATAAATAAATTGTATGATTCCATTTAGCTGTGGTGAAAAGATGTTAAGCTATTTCGGTATGGAGAGGGGAAGGAAAGGGGGAAGAGGAAGGTGGAGAAGTACCTAGGTATTAACATATGATCACCGAATACGGCTAAAGCCATTTCATACAACGATTTGATCCGAATGGTAGTCTTTCACGACTTTCAAAAAGGCAATGCTGAGAATATCTACCACAGTGTGTGACTCTTTATATGAATACAGTTATTGCTAAATGAGACTTTAAATTTGAAATATTTAAAGGCAATATATACAAGGCGCTAATAATTTGGATTCCACATCAACAATACATGAGTAATAATGAAAATATTTATTGGACTTTCCCCTTTCTTTCTTGTTAGTTTTAATACAATAATTAGTATAATATAAAAATACCAACGTATTACAAATAAATTGTTATCCATCATGAACCTAAAAAACCATGGACGGAGCTATTCGAGAACAATTTGAAGCCGCGGAGTAAGGGGGAAGATATTTGAAAAATGGTAAAAACATTTTTTTAATGACATATCCCATTCATTGTCTCCGCATTAACAACAAAAAAAATTATAAAAGTTCATTGTGCACCGCTGTGCATACAAACATCGTCATCTTTATTAATACAGTCTGTTTTCCGACTACTTGCACTGGCAGGGTAACCCAGTCGAAGAATCAGTATTTAGTTACTAATTGTCAGTGAAGTTTCTATTTTGAAAACATCAACGGTTGTTTTTTTTTAAATAATATTTTTTTAAATAACACTTCCGTTTACACCAATCCATAATTGTGCAGTCATTAGGATAATTATATTATCACAATGGCGGTGATACAAATAATTTCAAAAGTTTGTCATACAAGATGGCTTCTAGGCAATTTCCCCTCACTCTAGATTTGGCCACCATGCCATTCATTCTCTGTCCTGGACTTTATAGATCTGTTTTGTATTTGCATTCAGAGTCGCTTGTCGCTACTTGCATTGCAGTAAATTCAAATCTTCCAGTGGAAATGGACTTCAATCACCGCTCTATCCCCTCGATGAGACAAATTTGTTAATTATACGGACCTTGTTGTGAACGAGAGCCCAGCATAATAAAAAAATCGAAAATGTTTATGACTGAAAAATCAACAGGGTCACCTTTCTCCCTTTTTTCTCCAAGGAAAACTTTATCTCAGCATGGTAACATTAATTTGTCAAAAAATAAAAATGGAGATGGGGTCATAGCGAATTTGCTTGTTTTGCGTAAATTGCCGGTAATAAAACATTCAGTGGATCTGAAGTTTGTTAAAAAAAATACCGCAAAATGAAGACGGCTCTGATGGTGGCTGAGAAGCCGTCATTAGCCGCGTCCCTGGCAACTATATTGAGCAATGGCCGAAATGCAACCACCAAAGGTTAGAATGTAATTGGTTAATTATTACACATTTCACCTACGATTTATTGAAATATATTGGTTGTGGAAAGCTCTATTTTTTAAATATATCTTTCAGGAAATTTCCATGCGCGTTATTTATTTAATTTGAATGCAGAAAATTATGAAAATTTTATGTCAGTTTTACCTGCTGTACTTGTGTTATCGAGATATGTGTTTTACCCATGACATTACAAAACGTCGATTTACAATTAATATTGAAGCATTTATATTTGCAAACCATGGAAAATAGATAATTCCTTTCGTTTTAAACTATTTTCACTGCTCAAAAGTTTGGGTTAACTTGATTAATTTCTGAACTGTCTTTGTGAAGTCAACTCAATAGATTTTAGTCAGGTAAATATACAGAAAATAGGGACTCGCAATACTCACATTTTATTTTAAAAACACTATGTTGTAGTTCGATAATAATGAGGTGTAAGTATTTTACTTTCCGAAAATGGAAAAATAATGCATTTTAGTAGTTATTTGGAAAAAAATAAAATTGATTATTATTGATAAAGTTAAGGTTAGTTTTTTACTTTTCTTATTCCCAAAAATATTAACCTATGATCCTAAAATATGTTCTTAGTTTGAGTTTTAAGAAAAATATAAAAAGAAAATTAGCTTTTAAAAACTATTTAAATATTATTGTGTCAAATTATCCATCGTTTTTAAACGAAATAGCCACTACAATACACTATTTTCCATTTCTGGAAACTAAAATACTTATCATTATTATCTAACTCATACTAAGGACGGGTTGTTTCACAGAATTTGTTCATTCATCAAATTTCAAAGTTAATTTTCGAACTCTGAAGGTCCTATTCAATTTCTGTTATTATATCATTATGGGCCAGTTGCTTCACAGAACTAAAATAATAACAGAACTTTCACAGAATTTGAAATTTGACGAATTCTGTGAATGAACCCATCCTAAGTGTTTTTAAAATAAATTGTGAGTATTAAGTGTGTCCCTATTTTCTGTATTTTTACCTTTAGTCGTGTGAGGAGTGCTGTCAATTACAACACGGAACTAAAATATTGCATTTATTTAACACTACCGTACCGGACGGGGGGAACAAACTTACGCTAACAAGAGTTTTATGCTATATCTAAGTTGTTTTTTACACCACATACTCTATAATTTAGGTAATCCTAAAACAAACTATTCAGTTATCGATCGATTATATAATAGGATATCATTTAAAAAAAATATATATCCTATTACTAGTTTTTTTTAGATATTAAATAATTTGTCTAAAATTCTGGCAAAATGCCTGTCCCCCGCCCCACACCTTGGCTTCGTAGCATCAGCTAACATTTCCCCGCTTCTATCCCTACCACCGGTTGCCCACCGAGGACGATCCAGCGAACTGCAAACTGGACCGTAAAAGTTGCATTTTTATGGAAAGGGCTGTGCTGTAATATATGAGTCACGCTCGGTCTCCTACAGTCGCTTTTACCATTTTGCATTACTTATTAATTGACTACTAGCCAAAAAATGGGCCATACTAACTAAACAATACCAAACGATAGCAAATAATTTCTATAGAGACATAATTGGAAAGGGCTAAATCCCGGTCGCTTACACTGCACTACTGGTATTTCCTTTTGCAATGCTAAAATGTTCACTTGCCGCACTAAGATCAGCTGGCCTGGCGTGCATCTGGTAAATTTCTCATTTTTAGGGACAATATGAAAATTATGTCTGTCTCTCACATGGAAAACGAATAGATCAGAAAGAGACCTTTATATTATTTACATTTTTTAGGTAATTTGTATGAATTTGAATATAATCAGAGTATTATGTGTTTAAAAAGTCTGTCGCGAACCTCTGTTATATTGTATTTTAGGTTTAAGTTTCCCAATTCGTTAAATTTTCGTGTTAAATAATTCTCTGTAAAACCAGGCCAGTTTCACCCTGCTATGGGCATCTTCAGACTGGTAAGTAGTACATTTACACTTATGGAATGGTGTTATAAATTAATATCGGTTTCAGAGTTGTAAAATATTTATTCTGTACTTACAATATTAATATTTTCTAGTTTATCGCTTGATTTTATTGATAATGAGATGTAATCAGTCGGCATATATTTATTGCTGTTTATTACGGCATGTTTGCATATGTTTCAAATTAGATTCGCAAATTATTTGGTTTTTATTATTTTATGTGAAAACCACACAAGAGTCCCAACCGCTCCCAGCCGTCTGGAGCCTGTGAGATTATGGCATCCCCAATTAGGGTATGTTTTTTTTTTTTTTTTTTTTATAGTGAATACCTCACAAGAGTCCCAACTGCTCCCGTCTGGAGCCAGTGAGACTATGGCATCCCCAATTGGGGGGGATGTTGTGAGGCTGAAGGTAAGTGGGGAAGGGAAAGAGGAAGTACCTGGCTATTCAGATCTAGTCACTAAACACGGCTAAAGCCATTTGGAGCAACGTTTCAATTCTGAATGGTGGTCTTACACCAGGGCGATACTGGTAGTATCTTCCACTCTGGAACGTGCCGCAAATATACTATATATTATTTTAATTAATTAATTGTGAAATAACACAAATTAATCAAATAAAATTTATTTGCGCACGCCGGGTTCGAACCCGCGACCTTCGGAATGGCAGTCCAATGCGTTACCACTGGACTATGCCGGCCGTCTGTGTATTCTCGGTCCAACATTAGAACAACCCGTGGACGCGCATGTTCCGCCCCTTCTCCCCACTTCTACAAGGACGAGCGTTAACACATTCAGACCCACTATTTTAATAAATAAATTATTTTATTTTATTTGTCTACCGACAAATAAAACAAAAAATTAAAACATTTTATACATTCAAATAATGATGATGATAGTATTACAATACATATTGTACTTTATTTGGCATCAGATTTATCAAATCGGCTAAGAAATCAATCCAAAGTTGAAACTATCATCATTGCCATTAAAAAAAAAAAAATTTCCTCGATATTCGATATATAAAAAATCGATATTCAGTTCTCCCTTTTCTTCAAGCCATTGAATTATGTCACCTTTTTTCCATTGTTTCGCTGGAAGCTTGTCCATAAAAATGCAGCAGTTTTCATCCAGTGATGGCGAAATGTTTTTAAACCACTCCAAAAATGTTTCCTCATTCATTTCGTCGTGATAATTTCCCGAATTTTTTTTTTATTCAAAAATTAAAAGACCATTCGGAACAAATCCTGCAGCACTTCCAATGTGTAACACTATTAACCGTTTTCCCTTACCGGTTGGTTTAGGCGGTACTACGGAAGGCCGCGTGCGAAAGCATCTCGTCTCGATTTAACAGTATTATCAACCCAAATTTTTTTTTTTATCCATCACTTGCATTAATCCAGGTTTCATCGAGGTAGTATATCGTACGAACTTCCCTACGGTGTCTCTCGATTGCTCTTAGGTAATCTCTACGCCAAAGAATTAAGTCTTCACGCTCCGTCAACATACTGTAATGTTTTCGATTACAATATTGAAAACCCAATCTTTGATTACCTTGTGGAAAGTGCTGTGCTTAAAAAAAGGAATCATCGTTATTGACATTCTGCAAAACTTTATTTATTGTGGGATATTGCTTTTCCAAGTAAAAAGTGTGAATCTTTGATCTTATGGCATTTTTATCGAAATCATCGATCTTAGCAAAAAAGTTCAGTCGCTCTCTCTTTTTATTTGGCGATTTAACTTCACCGCTTCTTGTATACCGCAATAATGTATAATTGATGGTGTTTAGCCCAATATGTACCCGTTTGCTCAGAAATTAAGTGAATGGCACATGTTTGGGAGATATCAGGGTTTCCAGATAAAATATTTTTATACATATTTATTATCATTGTTCGTTGAGGTTTGTGCACCACCTATAAACATAAATAAAACCGATCAACACCAACATTCACAAATTTTATACATATATTACCTATCTATATCCTTGAATTATAAAAATGCATTGTTGTAAATCGAATAGTCATACAAATAACACATAAATAATGTTTACCTGTCCTTTTTTGTTTTTTGTAATTGGTGATAATGAATTCGGACATCTCGGCTGAACATCCATTTTATCGCAGGGTCTGAATGGGTTAATTTCTCTAAGCGCGGGCACTTAGAGCGAAAGCCAAGGACATACTGAATTGTGAGCGGAGACAGGAATTGCAGCCGAGCGATGGTGATGGAACGGAACGGGGGGGGTGGTATGCGCAGAACAAACCTAATTTGGTACGCCAGCAGGACGTTCTTAACTTGGATCGAGAATAGTTAGGCTGAAGGTAGTAAGTACGGGGAGGATATGAGAAAGATAGAGGTAGAAGTACATGGATATTCAGATCTAATCACCGTACACGGCTAAAATCATTTCAGGCAACGTTTTCACTAGTGCAATACTGATAGCATCTACCGCCCTGCAACTTACCGCAAATAGCACTCTTCTTAATGAATTAATTTGAAATATCAAAAACATATAAGTTATATTTGCGCTCGAAGGGATTTGAACCAGCCACCCAGAATTTTAACCACTTAACCACGGAGGTTACAAAAATAATTTATTATTCCTCATTTGAATTTTAACACTTCCAAAGACAATTTTTTCACTATTTTCCAAAAATCCATTTAATTTCGCATGTTGACAGACGGACACGTTGCCAGACAGGGTTTATTTGATGTATTTTGCAGGACAAAAGCATTCACCGTTAAAAAAATATATTGTAAACTATAAATATAACCTTATATGTAGGTACCTAAACACATATACCCTTCATTTATGAAAAGGCAAAAATTGATAGTTTGAGGTGATATGATAACCTAAAAGTAAAAAGGCAATATTACATAAAATTTATAACTTAAAAGAATAAAACATATATACGTAAAACACAATAAAATGACAATACACACTTCATTATTTACAACATAATATTTGCCTATTTTTTTTCATTACCGCCTTTATTATCGTTTTTTTTTAAATATTTTATTTTAAATCAGTTTTATTTTATTTCCTACTATTTTTTTATTGTAAAATGGGGGCCTCAGCACGGGAAAAGTACCAAGTGAAGCCCACATTATCATATAATGTTTTAAAATTCATAGTTTTATTGTATCAATACAAAATTAAAATAAAATAAACAAAATCTAAAATTTCAAAATCAAATGTAAAACATTAAAGATCTTGATTCACCGTAGTTTTAAAAATATTTAATTATCCATACATTTTAGTTTTATAAGTTTACCAAAATAAGGAGTGATGCCGTTACTGGCCCGCTTTCCCTGGTTTTTATGGCTAAACAAATTAGGGGACTCTAGTGACCCTCCTTCGGATCGTATGTAATTTTTTCTTTTCGGGACGAAAAGGTTAATATCATTTTGACATTATTTTTAATTTTCTAGGTGTCAGTAACGCATGTGCCGTCCACGAATGGACCGGAACATTTAAGAATGAAACTGTACGCTTCAAGATGACTTCGGTCTGCGGCCATGTCATGAGTCTCGACTTCCCGGGGAAGTACAACAACTGGGACCGCGTGGATCCAGTGGAACTGTTCAGTTGCCCCACGGAGAAAAAGGAGGCTGTCCCCAAGATGAGGATACCATCGTTCCTCGCGCAGGAGTCGAGGAATTGCGACTACCTGATCTTGTGGCTTGATTGTGATAAGGAAGGAGAGAATATCTGTTTTGAGGTAGGTTTATTGGCTGTGTGCTAAACAAACTATCGGTAAGACAGTAGATGTAGAAAGCACTAAAGGTTTTTCTTACCTTCATCCTCTCGCTAGGACGACAGTTTGGCTGTCTTTTTTAAATTTTGCGCACATTCCTCAAGAGTGCCGATGAAGCGGTTAGACGGTCATGTATTGACATAAAGATCTAAACATATTATAAACCAGAAAATCTTTTTAACTGTGGAGAGTTTTGGCAACATAAAATTTGCACTGACTCTTCTGTTTGAAATTTTTAAGTTTTAGCTCTAAAATCTATCAACATCATGAATAATTACCGTAACTTTAAAATTTCACTTTTACTAAATTTAAAATATTATCTCTTTAAGTGTCGACTACATAATATATTATAAATGCGAAAAAAAACTTGTTGAAATCTTGGGGGTTGCAGACACCGATATTCCGTATGCCGATATTTACTCACTTCAATGCATTTTTGAATTAACAAATTTCACTGAAGTCACATACTTCACTGCTTATCAATTCTGTTCATCCTCCAAACGCATCTAACAGGAGGCCCCGAGGAAAGTAATTTTCCTCAGGGCCTATGTCATCTTTGGGAATGTTGTGTGGAGGGTCTTTTTAGGAAAGGAAGGAGAGAATCTGGGGGTCAGTGTGTCCAGAAGTGACGGATTTATGAATCCAACCCTCCCACTGTGGCGCAGTAATGTTCCAATAGTCCTGCTGGAGAGGACAAGAGGTCTCCCTCAACTAGTCTCTCCCGATCCGACCTGTCACGCAGTAATTGAGCAGATGCATCCGCCGCCAAGACCTGGGCACCCCTTCTAAGTCACACAAACATAGAGAACCTCTTGGGGAGACCTATGGCAGAGGTATTGGTTATCCAATAAATGCTTCCCGGGGCGGCGGTATCCATACCCGCCTCCCAAATTGTATTTGCATCTGTTTTCATTTAACCAACCTAATAATCTTCTCTGATAAAATGCAGGTTATGACGGCCGTGCAGGGCTCTATAAGCGGTGACGTCTACTCGCCGGCCGTGACGTACCGCGCAAAGTTCTCGGCCATCACGGAGAAGGACATCAAGGCAGCCATGGCCACGCTGGGCCGGCCCAATGAAAATGAGGCCAAGAGTGTGGACGCCAGGCAGGAGCTGGACCTGAGGATCGGCTGCGCTTTCACCAGATTTCAGACTAAATTCTTCCAAGGTAAAAAATGATCACTTTTATTGTTGGTTTCGAGTCACAGAAAGAGTTGTCCTACGGTCTATACAGCACCGAATGTGCTCTCACAATCATCCTGACTGATCTTTGTGTGAGGAACAATCTTACTCAGAGGCAACTCATGCTCAGGTTGGCCAAGTCTCTTCTAGGAATGATACAAAGTTTAGTTTGGGGACAGACCATCAACCGACCCCAGGTCCACATTCTAAATTGGATTGTTCCGTACAAAATAGATAACAAAATTTGTGCATTCATCTCGGCAGTATAAACAAAGATCTGCAGAGTACGCCCAAAACAAAGTAGTGGAACATCCCTCTAGAGTCCAGGATGTTAAATAATCTTGACACGTGGAACAAGCAAACGTTTCTCCTCAGAATTTTGCAGCACCTTGTCTCCGAAAACTTGTCTCCGGTAACGGGGAACGGACCCGTGACGGAAGCCAGGACATCCTTCTCTTAATGGAGACGGGAGGGCGCAAGTCCTTCAACGCGCGCCTGAAGGATCATCAAGTCCGCAGCACGTGGCAAGCAACCAGACTCGTCTTATGGAGCCAGGACATCCTTCACTTAGTGGAAACTGGAGGGCGCAACTCCTTCAGCGTGCGCCTGTAGGAACATCAAGTCTGCAGCACGTGGTAACCAACCAGACTCGTCTTACAGACTTCGGGAACAGCAATCCGTTCCTTCGCGACGCGGGGACACTCAGCCATCAACTTCTAGCCACAGCTAGGAGCAATCCATTTGCGGTTTCAAGTCCGAAACACGAGTACTACAACAAGACCACCGGCCAACACTCAATAAAAAGCGGAGTTCCATCAACTCCACTAAAAATAATAACCTACACGAACTATTCGTGATAGGAAAAACACCCCGCGCCCTTTTTAAAAGAAAAGAATAACTTCTATTCACATGATTAACTCAGATTCAAAACACCTTAAATGGCGAGTGACAAGATCCGCGAGCAGCTCGCCAAACAGATCGGGGAGGAAGTGCTCAAAAACAAAACTGTGCTTCCTTCCTTAAAAATATTGCCAAAGCTAATAAAAAAAAACACCATAGACCAAGGCTGCCCAACCTTTTTAGCAGTTGGGCCAAATTGACGATTTTGAATCACTGGCGGGCCACTGAATACCTGACGGTTCCTATTTCCATGGGAGGGGGGGGGTTGTTAGAGAATTTCTATAAAACATAATTCCCCACAAAAAAAATCTAAATAAGTGCTCCCCACAAAATATTTGAAATCCATGGGGGGGGGGGGGGGTTGTTACGGAACTTCGCTGAGAAAAAATTCCGCACACCCGAACATCATATGTGATACCCCACAGCAATTTTTCAAATTCCATGGGGGGGGGGGGGAGGTGGCTACAGAATTCCATTTCGACGCAAAGAATATTATGTCGAAAACCGGTGTATTTTTGTTTCAAAAGTAAGTTCAACAGGTTAGATTTTTTCGTCGCTGATTCTCGTTCTGAGTAGCCTAAATAGCGATAAATCGCCGTCGTTGGCAACACTGGTGACCGCGCGCAAGCTGCATTGTTTGTTTTACCGCGGGCCCGCGACACTTTTTCAAATTGGCGGAGATTGGCGGGTTTTTTGAAAATGTTTCACGCGGGCCACTTATAATTCGTTCGCGGGCCACATTGTGGCCCGCGGGCCTGGGGTTGGGCAGCCTTGCCATAGACAAAATAAACCCAATTAAGCAAGAACTACACTTGTCACAAAATATTTATGTGACATTACTGCACTCAAACACGAGAATGGTTTCCTTCTTAAATGAATCAACAACTGTAATTTTATCTGCAATTAAGCAAGTCCCTGGTTAAATTAGCATTACACATTTAATTTCATATTACACATTTAATTTCTTATTACACATTTAATTTCTTATCACACATTTAATTTCTTATCACACATTTAATTTCTTATCACACATTTGATTTCTTATCACACATTTAATTTCTTATCACACATTTAATTTCTTATCACACATTTGATTTCTTATTACACATTTAATTTCTTATTACACATTTAATTTCTTATTAGTAAAATAATAACAAATTGAAAATAAATTAAAAAAGGATGTTGGCTTGCTTTTTTATTTGTGAATAAACTGGTTTCTAGTAACGTAAGTTCCTTCAGCTATGTTATACCTTTCTCTGGTTTTTGTAATAATGTCTTAAAAATGTATCTAAAACACCATGAATGAAAACCGCTCTCGCATTCTAAAAGTAATTTCTTTATACTCCTTATTTTGTGGTCAGCAGGCTGCACCAAAAGTACTCGCAGGCCGCACCAAAAAGCCTTGCGGGCTGCAGGTTCCCCACCCCTGCTCTAGGGGAAGGGATTAAAAAAAATGTTTACAAATTACCTAAAAATTCCGAGTCCTAAATTTTCCAGTATTTTAAAATAAACATCAACTTCTATACTTTTGCCCCTAATCTTAAAGGTAATATCATATAGAGGGCAAAATAGCAGATGTAAAATCATTTATTGTCCAGTGTTTTTAATACAGTGCCCTCTGCATGCGAAGTTTATCTTCTCCAAGCTTTCTAATAAAAATGTGTTTATCTGAAGTGACCTGACATAATCAATGTTTTCTGTATCTGTTTGTAAATAATAAAATTAGATAGAGCTTAGGAAATGTTAATTAAGTTGTACAGCGCCCTTGAGGTGATATTTCACAAATATGGCGCTATGCAAATTATTCAATTATTCATTATTATCCAGCCTATTTATTACCTGTAATATTAGTCTGAAGACAGAAACTGATTCTCTTTTGGAGTCAACTCTACACGTCTCGCCTGAGGATGGACAGTGCAAGGCTATTGGAAAAGTTTACTTAAGAAAGGAGAGGTAGTAGAATGAGAACTTTACTTTCTTCTTCGGGGAATATTTGTGCTATAATTTCGTCAGATCAATGAAATTTATTATGAATCTTTACTTTCCAGGTCGCTATGGAGACCTTGATGTCTCCCTGATATCCTACGGTCCTTGTCAGACTCCGACTCTGGGCTTCTGCGTGCAGCGCCACGATGAGATTCAGACCTTCAAGCCGGAGATGTACTGGGTGGTGGGGGTGACGGTGAGGACGCAGGAGGGCCGGGAGCTGCCGCTGGACTGGCAGAGGGTGCGCTGCTTCGAGAAGGACGTCACCACCATGTTTCTTAACGGACTGAAGGATCACACGGAGGCCATGTGAGTATTGTACATTTATCTAAGAAGATCTGGACCATTAAGCCGGAGATGTACTGGGTGGTGCTTCCAGCCTCCATTGAACTGGGTATATATATATATATATATATATATTTTGCACAACCATGGTCAAAGTATCAATCAATACTACATCAGTTCACATTACTAACAATCATTGGTTATTCTATTACAGAATCACCGACATAACCTCGAAAGAGAAAGTGAAGCCCCGCCCCGCAGCTCTGAACACCGTGGAGCTCATGAGGGTGGGGTCCTCCGGCCTGGGCATGGGCCCCCACCACGCCATGCAAGTGGCGGAGAGGCTGTACACGCAGGGGTATATCTCATACCCTCGTACAGAGACTACCAGCTATCCGGAGAACTTTGATCTGGTGTGAGTTATTATTAAATATTATTATTTATTTTTATTTATTTTAAGTATCCAAATGGTGTTGTATTGAAACCTGGACACATTGAAACGGAAGTTAAAATACTTTGAAATTTGGATAAATAGGTGAATCATCAAATCACCAGTTGAGAATGGATTGCTTTTACGACTCTTTGCGTTCAACTGCTGATGAAAAAATGATTTTCCAGCCACTGTGTTCCCTCTCTCCTAGGACATGGGTCTCTTCAAGACCCAGGTTCGCTCCTTCCCTTCCTCATAAATAAGCTCCACAAGATTGCATAGGCTGTTTGGAATTAATATAAAAAATAAAAATCAATATAGTTGGTTTTCTTTAGTAACTCGCAAAAAAAGAATGTAAATTGATTTTTAGTACTAAAATTATTGTTCTTCCTCAATTCCAGTGGCACCTTGAAGCAGCAGCAGAGCTCCTCTCGCTGGGGCTCCGAGGTGCGTCAGTTGCTGGCCGAGGGCATCAACAAGCCCAAGAAGGGGCATGATGCCGGAGACCATCCCCCAATCACCCCCATGAAACCCGCCAGTGAGTACCACACATTCTACCAGTTCTCCGGTTCCTCGCAAAAGATAGGCATACCCTACAGGGCTTACCTGTATTTAAAATACATTACATACATATATTCTTCAAGTAATTAAGATCACATAATATTATGGTCTCCTTCAAAGGAAGCAATCTTCCCAACAAGCCTTCAGTTGACACACATAGAGTCTATATATAGTACACAACTAAGTTCGCCCCATCTGAGAATACATGCCCAACATTTGTATACAGTTGGCATTAGCCGTGTGAGAATGGTTCGTTCAGTTGCTCAACAGAGCCTCTAATTTCTATGTACAATATGTGTGTGTATTTTCAGCTGAAGCGGAGCTCGACAACGACATGTGGAGGCTGTACGACTACATCACGCGCCACTTCATCGCTACCCTCTCCAAGGACTGCACCTACCTCGCAACGGTGCTCACTTTTACCATCGGTACGGAGATCTTCACCTACACGGGCAACACTCTCCTGGATGCTGGGTACACGGGAGTCATGCACTGGCAGGTTGGTACACCCAATGCGATACATTGGAATGTGTTTGTATGCAGTTTCCGATGAATTTAGTGAATCTGTAAACTTTAATCTATGCCAATAATGCTTGATGAAATTCGGTGAAAAATCAGAATATAAGCAGGTATGGAGAGGCAAAGGAAACCAACACTTGCTATGAGAATACCAGTTCCAGGTATGATAACGTTAGTTCCAGGTTTTTCGGGCATATGGGCATCACCAGAATCCACTTATATCTTACGTGATTACAAGCAATACGATAATGTGATGTAATGTACGAAACCTTGAGGTGATTACACCGAGCAACGAACACGATTCTAAAAACAATATTTTACAAAACAACGCAGCCATTGGCAGCGAAAACTGTTCTGGAGCCCCAAAAAACTTTAAAAAATTCTCTCGAATCTGTACAGAAACGGTCGTCCGTTTGATAGATTTCCCTATCTTAACATGTGGATTGCAATCTCAGAGCACAGGCGTCAGGTGGGAATGCTGTACTTGTTCTACAGGTATTTTAAAGATGCTTCGATGAACTAATGTCGTTGATCCTTTTGGCACCGGTGCATAGTCGGGAAACACGTCACATGCGCTCCCAATAATATTTGTGCATTTTTTGTCACAAGAGAACAAGGCATTTGTACCAAGCAGCTGGACTGTGAAACTCTGAGTTTCTTCCCTCCTACAACGTGGGTCTCATCGAGATCCATGTTCACTCCTTCCTCTCCTCAAAAAGACCCCTCACATATCATTCCCAATGATAGCAGGCCTCGAGGGACATAAATTTCCTAAGGACCTCCAGTCTGGAGTATAAGAACAACAATCCTTTTTTGTTTTCAGCTTTTCGAAGCAATCTTTTTGTTGTTGTAAGGATTCTCTACTGATGAATTCCATAGTGCCCAAGTTCAACACTTCTCGATAAATCAATGTCTCGATTCAATGCATTCTCACAATTTTATCATTAAAATTTACATTGATTTATTCCAGGCTTTCGGCAAGAACGAATATGTGCCCAACCTGAACGTGGAAGACGCCATCCCCATCCATGACAGCCGTCTGGTAGAGTGCCAGACCTCCCCACCCGACTTCCTGACCGAGTCGGAGTTGATCACGCTCATGGAGAAACACGGCATCGGAACGGACGCCTCCATACCCGTGCACATCAACAACATCTGCCAAAGGAATTACGTCAATGTGGTGGGCGGGAGAAAACTGGCACCAACCACATTGGGGATTGTGTTGGTGCACGGTTATCAGGAGGTATTGTTTTATTGAATATCGTCTGTTTTTGATAGGAATATGTAGTTATCTCTTTTTTGTTTTTTTTTCTTATTTACTTTTCAAAATCATAAATAAGCTGACGTAGGGGCGATAGATAGTTGGCTATCGCCAATCCCAGGATTCCACACATCACCGTTGTAAAAAAAACAATGAAAGATGGGGTTGTGTGAATTGTAAAACGTTTAAAAAAAAATTTTAGACACCTGAAAATTTTAAACAAAAGAAATACACATTTCAAAATGTCGCTTGTCTGAATTGTTCCCACAATTAGTTCCAAATATATTTTTTTAAATAAATTAAATTTGTACAGTAGATACATTTGTTTAGTATTATTTCACCCGCCATGCTAAGGGCGTCCCTGTGTTATGGCGGGCGATGTTTACAGATTGAAAATTTTCATAATATGCTTATAATAATTGTTATTAAATTACGAAATTCAGATCTAATTATTTTGTTTTGTTATATATAGTTATAAAATGATTAACTTAAATTCAAAACAAATCCAAGTTCTAGAGTTCATTGAACTGGAGTCACAGACAGAATCAGACAGAGTGGCCCAAAAATATTGGATGCAATCCCAAGGAAATCTATTTCTTCATTAGATTGTGTCCTTTATTTAATTTTATTGATGTGTTGTCCTTTTGGATATTAACCTATCCAATGAACTTCATGTCTAATAAAGGGCTGAGATAACAGATTGGCAGGACAGGTGTAACCCGTATTGAGTTTACGCTGGTATACGTATATTACTGCCCACAAACCATTTTAACAACTTGCATTTTGCATAGGTAAGCTGTTTGTCTCTTACCTTTACCAATAAATAAATAAATAAATAAATGTTTCGTGTATTTTATATTATGTAGTGTAATCTTCTATTCTCGGTCCAACATTAGAACAACCCGTGGATGCGCATGTCTCCGCCCCTTCTCCCCACTTCTACAAGGACGAGCGTTAACACATTCAGACCCACTATTTTGATAAATAAATAATTTTATTTTATTTGTCTACCGACAAATAAAACAAAAATGAAAAAATTTTATATATTCAAATAATGATGATGATAGTATTACAATATATATTGTACTTTATTTGGCATCAGATTTATCAAATCGGCTATTGGATCATTTCCATTACAAAAAAATATATTAATTTTCCTCAGATGATTCATTTGAAATGTCAAAAGCTAACAAGTTATTATTATTGTCCTCGAGTTCATCAACAATGTGATCGATATTCCAAAAAAATTTTTCGATACCAATAATATGTCGAACAAAGTTACTCCAATGCTCTGGTGTAACTTTTTCAATAACTTCTTGCATGAGTCGTCTTGCATCACTTATTTTGAAGGAGGTATTGTTTACTTTGACATGCTGTTTAACCATTGACCACATCGTAAATAAAACCGATCAACACCAACATTCACAAATTTTATACATATATTACCTCTCTATATCCTTGAATTATAAAAATGCATTGTTGCAAATCGAATAGTCATACAAATAACACATAAATAATGTGTACCTGTCCTTTTTTGTTTTTCGTAATCGGTGATAATGAATTCGGACATATCGGCAGAACATCCATTTTATCGTTGGGTCTGAATGGGTTAATTTCTCTAAGCGCGGGCACTTAGAACGAAAGCCAAGGACATACTGAAATGTGAGCGGAGACAGGAATCGCAGCAGAGCGATAGTGAAGGAACGAAGCGGGGGGGGGGGGGGTGGTATGCGCAGAACAAACCTAATTTAGTTCGCCAGCAGGACGTTCTTAACATGGATCGAGAATAGTGTGACATTTGGTTCAATGGACTCAAATTTGTTTTGATTTTAAGTGTCATTTTCAAAATTGCAATTGATAGTTTGAACACTTCAGACAAGCGTTGAAGTACCTACCTCTAATATAATATTTTTAACAGAAAATCATTTTAAATTGGAACTGATTTGTCAAGAATTCAGACAACTCTTATTTTTCAAAGGTCTGCGCTAGTTATGTAGTAATTACTCAATTTTAATCTACACTTACAAACTTTCCACTTTCATTTTGTACTCGACACTGGCTAGAAAACTCCTGTGGGGTGAAAAACTATTACGAAAAGGAACTGCAAAAATCTTTTTGTATTTTGTATTCGTATTCAAACTAGGACTAAAGTATATTATTTTCATCAATTAAGTTTCTCCTCTTCCAGATAGATCCAGACCTAGTCTTGCCCACCATGCGCACAGCCGTCGAGGAGCAGCTGAATCTCATCTCACACGGCCAGGCCGACTTCCGGGCGGTCCTGCGTCACACCACGGAGATCTTCCGGCGGAAGTTCCTGCACTTTGTGCTGAACATCGAGGCCATGGACCAACTGTTTGAGGTGTCCTTCTCCCCGCTGAGCGCCAGTGGAAAGGCCCACTCGCGGTGCGGGAAGTGTAGACGCTACATGAAGTATATTCAGGTGATTCATCCATTCTTCTTATTATGGAAGTCAAGTGCGATGATGAGGTTATTCAGGCAGTTGACGGCCTCGGGAGTCACTTGAATCTGCAGGGCTGCAGGTTCCCCACCTATATGAATTTTTTTTTTGCAGCCATAATAATTTTCACTAGAGTTCCTTATTATACTGAATCGTGTCTCATGACATACCGTTGCACACGTTTTGCCCAAGTTCACTTTGAAAGCTCTTAACTTCGTCAGTTAGCGTCTCTTAACTTCAGATATTGGAGATATTGAAAAACTAAATTTACTGTCGTTTAACTAATACATTTAAAAACAAATTTATATATTTTCATAAAAATAAAAAATAAAAATTATGAGACAACCTTATTCAAAATCCTAAGTTCAGCGACTGTGACTGCACGAGGTGCTGTTTAGTGAGGCCCATGCCTTCCTAGGGAGAGAACCCTGGCAGTTTAATTCTTTTGGTTATGTATTCTTTCAACGAAGTAATGTACAATGTTATATAAATTGCAGTCGAAGCCAGCCCGTCTTCACTGCTCCCACTGTAACGACACGTACAGCCTGCCACAGAACGGTACCGTGAGGATCTACAAAGAGCTGAAGTGCCCGCTTGATGACTTTGAGCTGTTGTCCTGGTCCGCTGGTACCAAGGGACGCAGCTTCCCCTTCTGCCCGTACTGTTACAACCATCCACCCTTCAGGTAGGCATACCGCTGATAGCTCCCTTGTAACCTCTCCCTTTTTCTCATTAATTAAGCATGCAATAAGAAGAGAGGTTACATCGGAGCTCTCGGTGTTAGGATAGAATTGGATCTCTTTGCTCAAGTGATTAAGCTCAATCTATGTATATCATTCCTTCACAATGCAAATTCTTTTGCAGCTTTATATTGAGTATCCACATTTTGTTAATCAACAACTTCATTGGAACCAATTTAATAGTTTCACATCCTTATAGATTGAATTAACAACATATTATCAATCCACAAGTTCTGATTTTCATCTCTATGTATTAATTAATGCACAAGGCAATTGGAACTACATAATGTTGATTTGTTTTCCAACTCTAATATAGAGCTGTATATTTGTTGGCTATTTTAGCTTATATATGTCATTATTTTTTTTATGATAAACTAATATTTGTAAGACAGGGTTTTATGCATAGCATAAAGAATTACAGTAGAACCTCGTTAATTCGAAATCCACGGGACATCAAAAATCAAATTTCGAATTAACGAATTCCCACGTAATTCGAAATTTTATGAAAAAAAAATACGCCGAAAATCGATTTTCTCGGCCGCCTCTTCAAATCCGGGTGGTATTTTAATTGTAAATTCGTATTAATACCAATTATTTCTTCATTTTCGCGGCCGATTACCGTAGCGGCGGGCCCTTTAAATTCAGATTTAAATAAATTCGTAAAAATGCTATATATTTACGCGTAAATCGAGATTTCGCTGCCGATTTCGGTCGCGGCCTACCCTTTAAATTGAGATATTCGTAAAAATACGATATATTTCCGCGTAAACCGAGATTTCGCGGTAATGTTACGTCGCGGCTGGCCCTTTATTTCAAGTATCTGAATTAAAATTCGTAAAAATACGATATATTTCCGCGTAAAACGAGAATTCGCGGCCGTATTCCGTCGCAGTCGGCTCTTTAAATTCAGATATTCTAAATAAATTCGCAAAAATACGATATATTTCCGTGTAAATCGAGAATGCGCGGCCGATTTTCGTCGCGGCCGACCCTTTAAATTCAGATATTTGAAGTAAATTCGTAAAAATATGTCATATTTCGGCGTGAATCGAAATTTTTCGGCCAATTTTCGTCGCGCCGTATTTTTTAACTCGGATATTCGAAGTAAAGTTAGTAAAAATACGATATATTTCCGCGTAAATGGAAATTTCGCGTCCGATTTCCGTCGCGGCGGAACCCTTTAAAATTCCGATATTCAAAATAAATTCGTAAAAATACGATATATTTACGCGTAAATCGAGATTTCGCGGCCGATTTCCATCGCAGCCGGCCATTTAAATTCAAATATTCGAAATAAATTCATAAATATACGATACATTTACGCATAAATCGAAATTTCGCGGCGGACCCTTTAAATTCAGATATTTGGTGTAAACTCGTAAAACTACGAAATATATCGGCGTAAAACGTATTTTCTCGGCCCTTCAAACTCGGATATGAGAAATAAATTTGTAAAAATACGACATTCCAGTGTAAATCGATTCAGATTTACAAAATAATAATACTAATTAGGACGATGTATAACCACGTAAAAATACATTTTTCGGCGTTTTACCGCCACGGCTGACTTTTATATTCAGATTTACGAAATATTATGATTTATTTTCGCAAAAATCAAATTTTTTCGAATTACACGAAAATATTTTCGTGCGAGGACAATAATAAATTTCGAATTACGAATTAACGAATTTCGAATTAAAAAAAAATTTGTATGAAAAAATTTTTCTACGGAAATTTTTTTGGCGAAAATTTCGAATTACGCGTTTTTTCGAATTATCGGGGTTCGAATTAACGGGGTTCTACTGTATAAGCAATATCTAGTCGCCTGAAATATCAATACAAATTGAACGGGAATTGAACCCGTGCCTTCTGATGTCCGGTCAGGTGCTCTGAAACCACTGAGCTATGTCGGCTTATTTCCAACCCGCTAAATGATTCAATATGTACTAGTACCTCAATCAACAATTACTGCTTATTATATTTTTTCCACCTGTAAAAAAACAACTTTATTTTTGTAGGAAAGGCTTTGTTAGTGCTAAATTTCTCACTAGATGGCGTCGAGACATATTATATCTTCATTTGTTGGTGAAATATTTTTGACTTGAGGCGACTATTATTGCTTATAATTATTTATATATGTCACATTGATTTGCAACAAGCTGCCCTGATTTATAGGTTTACTTAAATGCCAATTACAAGGCTAAATTGATACGTAGTTATTTCTTTTCCCACCCGGTAAATGTTTCATTTTCATTTGCATTTAGATTTTTATTATTACTATGTATATATTTAAATTTATTTATAATATCTAACCTCTTCAATTTTTTTGTTTACAGAGACATGAAGAAAGGATTTGGCTGCAACTCATGTACGCATCCAACTTGCGTACACAGTGTGAATTCTCTCGGTGTTTCTTCCTGTGTCAAGTGTGAAACTGGAGTACTCGCTCTGGATCCCAGTGCAGCGCCCAAGTGGAAGCTGGGATGCAACAGGCAAGACGCTATTTTACTATTATTATTACCTTGATAGTTTAGAAAAAAAAAAAAATATATATTAAGGCATTGAAAGTAGAGCATAGTTCAAATGGTGTTCTTTGCATTTGTTCGGAATTTTCACTACCAAAAACCTTGGAAACTTTTATTAAATTACCGTGTCTAGTAGGCAATCATTTTGACCCGATCTCAAACCACCAATGATTGATCGGATCAATTTTTCAAAAGAGATTCGATCTTTTGGTCGATGAGAAATTCATATATTAATTTAAAGTCAGCACTTGTGATTGGCGTGGCGTGCGACCATAGATGTGTAATTTTGTAGACTGGGCGTCTGGAATTGATATGGTAGAAACCTGAAATCTGAAATAGGCTGTCATTCAAATCCAGCTTGGAATCGCAGTGACTAAAGTGACGTAGAAATAGATATTAACCATCTTGCGAGAACGAGAATTGAGACGCCTGGTCTATACAATTTACGGTCTATGTCAACACGGCGGTGGCACATCTATCTATCTATGGCATTTTTTCTATGTGTAAAACTCCCCAATCTAAGATAAGGTAGGTACTTTTGATCTGATCACTTCGCTAGTGGGTTGTCATCGACCCGGGTCGTGTAAAATGATCAAAATGATCAGACTATTGTCTAGGTAACTCTTCAGATGACATTGCAGTTGGGATGGTGATGCTGAGGACATTTTGTGAGTACTACACAAGAGTCCTAACCAAATAACTAAACCAGCAATAGTCCTAAACTAGCCTGGTGAATAGTCCCTTTGGTTAGACATATTTCTTTTGACTTATCGTTGGAGATATTGCTTTTGACTTGTTGCTGGAGGCATATTTCCGGAGAACATTGGAGACATATTGCTTGGGAACTGTGGCTGGGATCGTATTTTTGTGGGTATTAGTTTTCTAGACTTTCGTATCAAAGCCCATTTGCCAAGTAGTACATCACTAACAAACTAGCATGGTAATAATGAATGATGACCTGTCCTCTAGGTGTGATGTGATAATCCAGCTGTTTGAGGACGCCACCAAGGTGGTGGTGGAGGATAGTTCCTGCGAGTGCGGGGCGCAGCTCATGTCCGTGGAGTACAAGCAGGACAAGACCAAGCTGCCCAAGGGACTGTCTGAGATGACCGGCTGCGTGTTCTGCGAACCCGCCTTCACCAGCCTGGTGAGTACTTCAGCAGTTCACGAGGGAGATGGGGAAGGTTGCTGGCTCAAACTTACGTGAAACTCTCTTAAGACAAAAAAACTTCCTAAGTGGGAAAACTTAAGTGGGATCTGAATTTGGCATAATTTAAAAATTAAGTTTATTTTAGTATTGTGTGCATAGTTATTAGTATTACGTAATATTTGTATTTAGAATCCACAAGTAAAATGAATTAAAAATATTTTATTGTTTCCCGCTACAATAACATAGTAAGGGTAGGTAAATATCGGAAAGATGTTGTATGGCGTGTTTATATTCTCTTTCCTTTCGAAAATAGCCCAAAAATAACTGTTCAATATCTCAATTTCGCGTGTAAAGTGACAGGACTTGAATGCACACGCGGCTGTTTGCCGAAATTCGCGTGCTTAATTACACGACCTAATATTTTTTTAAATTTAAATTTAAATTTCTTTATAGTAAGTAACGTCCAGAAAATAAATCAACAAAAAACCGGCGGTAAAATAACAACTCCGAAAAGAACAATTGCAATGCTGAATACCTAAATGATGACAAATTACATACGGCATATTTGTTTGAAGAAATTCCACTCGTCAAAATACACTAGTTAGGTAGGTACGTTTCGCCCGATGTTTGGGGTAGCCACTGATGTCATGACGTCACAGGTCGTATACACAACATTCAAATCGTAAATTATTACCGACATTATTATTATCTAAATTCATTTTACATGTTAACTTCTGTGTAAACAGAACTTTCTGGTAAAAACCAGTCTTTCTCAAAAGGCTCGATAACGGGTTAAAAAATTAGAGGTCCTTAAGGAAATCTAGAGGGGCGACGGTAGACAAATGGACCATGCGTTACCAGGAACTTTGACTGTGGAGGCATGAAATCATGAAAAGTAAAACAATGCATTGTATTTATTATGTCTTTCTTTCCCCAGGTGGAGATGCAGAGAGCGGTGGGTGCACGCATCGGTGGCGCAGTGGGAGCGGGTCGCGGGCGTGGTGGGTCGAGAGGTCGTCCCAAGCACAAACACAAGCCCAAACCACCCAAGGATAAGATGGCCCAGCTGGCTGCCTATTTTGTGTAACATTGGCCGCTCAACTTGTGTAACAATGGCCGCTTACCTAGTGTAACAATGGCCACTTACCTTGTGCAACAATGGTGGCTTGCCTTATGCATAACAATGGCCGCTTACCTTGTGTATAAATGGCCGCCTACTTTATGTAACAATGGACAATGCTACTGAATGTGAATGGATTCTACATAGGTGTTATGTTGTGTGACTAATGTAATAATATGCGTACCTAATAATTTAGTGTTCAAGTAATAAGTAATCTTACTAAATATTTTCGGCCAGTGTTTCCAATTTTTCACCAGTGGCAGATTGAGTTATGTAAAGGGTCAAACATTTGGCTTTTATCTAAGATTTTTTCATTACGGATTAACTTAGTGAAATTCTTCCATGTCCGTACATGACATATTTGATTATATGTACTATTTATTTTGTATTATTTATGTCACAACTCAAAGCATAATTTAAATTTGGGTGTGAAATTAACCTAACCTAGTACAATCTACGCTTAACCCTCTAATGCATACATTTTTTTCTGAACCTGTAAATTCAGTATGGGGTGATTTAATTACCAGAAGTATGAATATGCCATAATTTTTTTTTTTAGTTTCAAATTTTCCAGGTAAAGGTGAAAATAAGAAGTGCGGTGCTTTAAAAAACATAGACCTGATATTATTGTATTTTCTATTTATTTACTAAACATCTATCTAAATAAAAATTTAAATGTTCGTTTGTTCAAAATCTTAAATCTCCGAAAGTTCTTCACCAATTGCTTTGAAATTTTGACACAACGTTGCATTCGAATGCGCATGTGTTTTTATATACCTATATTATATAGATGTCGCATGTGACAGGTAAAAAAATGCTTTTTTGAAAACAGCGCTCTGTTTTGGACATAAAAGCAACACGCCCTATTGTTTCTCTATTTGCACAGACAGACTGAGCCACAGCAACGCGTGGCAGGGTACAGCCAGTGGATAGTTAAAATTTTATTTATTAGGGTTGTTGTGGAAGTCATTGAAGCATGTTTTTCAGGAGAATTACAAAAGCTTAGGTTGCATTTAATGAAAAATACTGTGTTTCGGAAGTGAAATTTTGGAAAATTGCACTGCTTCTTCCCAAATTGGTCCCGAAAAACTCACCAGTGGCCCACCTTGTCATAGAGAATATCTTACATTGGAAGGTGTGCTCTCTTTACTGGTGTAGGAGTGGCCTTTGATAATGCGTTTATTGGTTGGGCAACTCTTCTTTTCTCTTCCAAATTTTCGTACAGGCGGAGCTCGAAGTTCCCCCTCTCTGGATGGATTCTATGGTGAAAGTTTGAGTACGTTTTGCAATTTCATTAGATGCAGAAGAGACAGTAGGTATATCATACACTGGCACTCATGATTTTCAGATATGAGTGGCTCCTCTTCTGCCATGATTTCAGTGAGAGTCGGTCGATACTCGGTGATGGCAGATTCATATTCGGTGCTTGCCATTTAATTCAATTGGGCAATACTGTCATCCTTGCTACATCTTATCCTCCCCATCACCGGTGCCTCCATCATCAGTTGAAAAAACAATAGTAAATATAACAATGTTCTATAAATACAATATGTATATGTAACTCATCCATCACAGTAGTGTAGTACATACATAGTATGTACTATAAATATGAGATAAACATAGGCAGGTAATGAATTCACTGAAAATGTAGTACCTCATAATACAAAGAAACAAACAATAAAGATATAAGTAAAAAACAATCATAGCTACTTACCAATAATTTTTTCAGCTCGATAAACAGTTTAAATGTATAAAAAGTCATTTTTCGGGCGGATTCCACAAAATTCTGGATTCAATTTTCAGTTATTGGCAGATTATATATGACCACAGCGCCACCGATGCCAATGTGTAGAATGAAGCGCGCTTATAAACTATGCCATGAATTAATGCTTGATTATTTTTAGTATAGTTACTGGAATTACCGCTTATGAAATGCATTAGAGGGTTAATATTTAAAAACACATTCATTTTTCTTTCAATTCCATCATCACAATATGTAAGGCCTCTTTAATTATGTATTAATTAATTATTAATATGTAGTATTTATTAGCTTATTTACATATTTGTAAATTATGTATTTATTTCCAGTGTATGAAATCCTAAAGGATTTTGAAATCTCAACAAACATCAATGTAAAGTACATACATAATATGAATGTTAATGAGTAATTTCAAAGTAAATTTTACAGTTAATATTATCCATTAATTATTCCCGGAATGAATTGGGAATACTTTGGAATCTCATATTTTTTCTGTGTATAATAATAAAGTTTGGTTTACACCAAGCGTTCCCATCCTTTTTGAGTTTGAGAGGTTCTTTAATCTTCATTTTTATGGCGATCGACTTCTAATAAGAATCTTATAAGATTTTTTGTTGCTTTTTAAGTTCTCAATTTTTCAGGCATAATATAGTTAAATATCTACAAAAAAACAAATCATTTTCGCAATAATTTGCGATGCTAGAGCTAGATTTTGGATATTATTTTCATTAATATTGAAAGGTGATATTAAGGAGTACTATATTATGGAAATCATTGGGTATTATTTCCAAAGTTCACCACGGGATGTCAAAGGCGCAAAATCTGAGAACTACAACATGGTTCGTACACTGACCGCCGGCAAGCGCACATCAATATAACCAGACCCTGCGCACAAAAGTAAAGTTCGCTGAAGTAAGTTAACGGTTTGCAGCGCAGTCCATTCTAGGACATGGTGGGCCTGAATGTTTTTTTCTAACCGGACAGCCTAAGGGTTCACTCATCTTTCACGTGTTCTTTACTGCCGTGAGTAGATTATAAAACATTTGTTAAAATAATTAAATTTCACCCGATTTGGGATTCGCAATTACGTTTATTACTTTATTAGAAATTCAAGCGTTATTGTAAAAAGGGCTAGTTATTCATAAGCAGATTTTATTTTCGAAGACTAAAATAGCGATACTACTGTGCTAGCTCCCTGCAGACTGTTGGATTAATTTATTGACAAATACTGAAGGGTAGATGCCCACTCCACCTTCCCGCTCCTTGCAAGTTGGTCTGTTCCCCTCGCCCTTATGGACATGTCTTTTACTTACCCTGTGGTTGGCAACCATTGGGTTATCCCAATAATTTTGTTATAAAAATGTTATGTATAATAACATCTTTAATTGATTTCCATTGTAATCATTTTAGACATGAGTGGATGAAGTTGTTAACTTAAAAATGTATAATTTTTTTTTTCTTTTAAAAAAAAAAAATCATAAACATTCTCAGATTGCGAATAGCTTGATAATACTTGAATTCCTTATACTACCATCATTATTGTAAGTGAAAAAAGAGGACTTAGCTAGTAGAGGTTTGAACCCTCGACGCCTCAGTGGGAAATCGTATTTTTGGACCTCTCAACCAACTAACCGATTTTGATTTTATAACAACGCCTTCATCCACCCATCTCTTCAATTGTAAAATTATTCATTTTGCCATTATAAAACTATGCTTTTAATGAAATTAAAGATCTTTAAAAAAAAGTATATTTTTTCCAAATTGTTTTTTTTTTTCGAGTTGATTAGTATCTCAGTTTATTTATTTGTATTTTTCTTCAGTTGCAAATATAATTTAGCAATTTTTTTGATAAATTGGTATCTTAAAAATTAAGACATTGATATTTTTAACACATATAATACAAGCACCCTTATTAAAAACAAGGAAATCTTTTTATTTGACTTAGTTTTAATTTTTTAATTTATTTATTGAAAACCACTCGAGCGATAGAGTATTTAAAAAAAAACACTTTTACGGTAGACATTTCAGGACATTCGGTTTGGGATTTAGCCGTGGTCATTCCAAAAATTATACCTCCGAATTTTAACAAGGAAACAAATAAACTGCTTACTGTAGTTGAAAGACAATGAATCCACCTATGTATCACCCGTTTATCCTACGTTTTTAGGTGTTATATATATTTTTTTAAATCACAAAATTTATAAACATATTATGTAGTTGATTGTGGAGAGCTCAAAATAAATTTATTTTAATTCATAAAAATAATCTACCACAACTACCCAAATTTGGTTGCTATCGCTTGAGTGGTTAAGGTATCACAACCTTTTGTTGAATGTAGGTATGTAATATGCAATGTCTTACGAAGCATCTATCTTTTGAGAATGCTTCATCACTTTCTGTATGGCTAGAATTTAAATAATGTACCTACAGCTACCCAAATTTGGGTAGCTATCGCTCGAGTGGTTAAGGTATCACAATGTTTTGTTGAATGTAGGTATGTAATATGCAATGTCTTACAAAGCATCTATCTTTTGAGAATGCTTCATTACTTTCTGTATGGCTAGAATTTAAATAATGTACCTACAGCTACCCAAATTTGGGTAGCTATCGCTCGAGTGGTTAAGGTATCACAATGTTTTGTTGAATGTAGGTATGTAATATGCAATGTCTTACAAAGTTTTCAAAGAATTTGACTGTTGGTGTGAGAATTTTTCAGGTCTTTTCTACTAGATTGTCGTTGAATGGACGCTTTCACCAATGAAACGATTATCGAATGATAAGATATGTTAAAGTTTACACAGCAAAGACAAATTTACTCACAACGAGAACCAACTTAATCTCCTTTCAGAAGAATGTATGCTTAGTAGAAACGTCTGTTGCGTTAGCTTCACTGATATTGCCCGATCGAGCTTCATTTTAACTTAGCGATCGCTCAGTTTGGTTGGTGAAACCAACCATAGATACCATTTTCTATGCGCCGGATGGAGAAAATAGCTGATGGAACACAAAAAACATTTTATTTATTAGTTTGCACTAAAATAAAATAAAAAAACTCCAGTCAGAATCAAATGCATTTTATAATTTGTCTTTCGTTGCTCTCGCATTATATAACTTTGCCGAACTCTGTGACAACATATTATTTATATCATAACACAGTTTTGGTCATTTGATAGTAATTCTTAACTCAATGTAACATATGAATAATAATATATAATATATTATGGGACGTGACGAAATGGCTTTTTAAAAATCTTTCCTTAGTTTGCAACCTGTATTCTTTTTATTTTCTGGCTTGCAATACAAAGATTTTGACCAAAATCTGATAAAAATAAAAATACTATGCATGCACACATTTTTATGACATTAAGTGTTTAAAAAAATACAATGTTTTTTAATAATAAAAAATAATGCAATAAGTTATAATGTTATATTGTACCGATGTAATGAATTATGTTTGAAAAAAGCATAGATATTTTATATTTTTTTTATTTGAAAATAGCAATACCAAAAAAATATTGTTGAATCAAATTAAAGTTTTTCGAGTAATGTATTACAACTTGGTAATGAGAATTTTTTTATTGATAGGGCATCTATCGAGGAACAAAATCCACAGTTTTATTTTTTTTACAAATAATAAATTAAAAAAATTGACACAATATAGGCAAGTACCAAAGATTTATAAAATGCAAATTAATTATTTAATTAACTATTAATTTAGTTATGTAGAGTAGAAGCATTTTTTTTAGAAACTGAGAAGTTATATTATTTATGTTTATTTTGAGAGAACAGTGTTATATAAATTTGCCATTTTATGTGTGACTAACCAAATTCAAGTTTGTTTTACCTATATTTAAATTAATTCTATAATGTTCATTACAATATCTTGAGTTGTATAAAGAGCAAACTTTAATTTTATACTATTCTAGCTATGAATCATAGATAACCGTTGTTAGTCTCATAAGTATACATAGATCACTTGCAAACGGCATATCCATTGTAATTATTTGATACCCTAAAAACATGACGGAAAGAGTTTAAAGAAAAATGTCACGCTGGACTTTACCATCCTTCATACTATATTAAATTTAGGTTTTGAATATCTATATAAATTAAAATTTAAATGTTTGTTTGTTAAAATTTTTAAATCTTTGTATGTTCTTCACCGATTGCTTTGAAATTTTGACATAACGTTGCATTCAAATACGCGTGAGTTTTTATACACCTATATTATATACATGTCACCTGTGACCGATAAAAACATGGAAAACAGCACAATCTGTTGGACAAACATGGTTTTTTAAACACAGCGCCATCTGTTGGACTTAAAAGCAACATGCAACAGACAGACTGAGTCACAGCAATGCATGGTGGGGTACAGCTAGTATTATTATAAATTAAAACCATACATGAATTTGATGTTCACTTTTGTTCACGACGTGGGTGAACAAAAGTGAAATAATACGGAGAAATAAAATGGAAAAAAGAATTTCAAAATATGTACTGACGTTACGGGAAAGAATCAAAGAAGTCTTTATGCAATATTCCTTTAAATTTCTTCATTTCTTTTTCCATATCACGTTAATCCCTACTCCTTTCCTTAATGCATGGACGGCCAACCCACCTCTTTTTAAGTACAGTACTCTCTCAGTAATCCACCACTCGATTATGCGACATTACTTTAATCTGCCGTTATTTTTACTAGTTGAAAGCACAAAATCAAGCTCTGTAATTCACCAGTATTCGCATATCAAATGCATTGGTCCGCTGCATAGACTCGAGCGCCACGCTTTGTACACCGATGCGCAATGGGTTGGGTCATTTTACTCTCACACACTCAGTTACCATACTGCCGTCTAGCTTGCCATTTTACATGTCACCAGGGTTCGTTACTGAAATTTTACAAAAAATCGATAGCGGTGTTTTTACAAAATACCTGTTATTATTTTTAGCATGTTTTGATGTACACTATAATCCACAGCTTTCGTTATTTGGACACTAGATTAGGTATTGGCTTATTGAGAGGGTACTGGACTTGTCTAATATTCTTGTTCCATATTATAAAAATGATCAATTTTTACAAGTGGCAAACCGTTTGCAAGTGTAGTTTATCTATGAGAACCGCCGTCTATGAATCGTAGATATCTGTTAACCTTATAAAGTTTTATGTTATACGGTAACATTGTGTCCCATTAAAAAACTCCTTTACTGTGAACGTAGTCAATCCTTAACTAGTAATACTTAATATCGTGGTTATTTACAATGGCCTCTTTTGAAGAGTTTTTGGTATAAATTTGTATGAAAAAATCTAAAAACATGAATTCTAACTATTTTAGATCTACTACTGCTAGATCTTACATACAATACATGAAAAAATTAAAATTGAAATACAAAAACAAGTTGTCCATTACTTTTTTGAATTTGAAATTTTTTTTTAGCAATAATATTTGTATCTCTTAATTTTTGATAAAAGAAATTTGCACAAAAAAGTTATAGATTTGATAGTGGGTGTGTTTTTTTTTTGTTTTTAAATAATTCTAACGTGGTAATTAACTTACATATTTTTTTCTGTGAAATGATAAAAGTTAACCACAAACAAATATTGTCAACCATTGTATCCAACCAAAAGATTTTTTCTGTTTTTCACAAAGTTATAAAATAAAAAGTGCCAAGATTAGTCATCAGTCACTACTAAAATCTGAACACAAATAACATTATTACTTTTGGCTTTCATTTTATACATTTTGGCGCCAAAAGATTTTTCTGTGTTTCGATCACTGTAATATAGTCATGCATACTTTAAATCACGATCATCGGACTTTCGAATCTAATCTTTCGGATATTCAGGCTGGATTTTTAAATAATAATAATAATAAGTGGTCACTTTTATATAGCGCCATTTAGTGATCCCATCATCTCAAGTGTACTTTACATTGGTTATTGTAGAACTTATTTAAAAAAAGTATGTTTATAAATTAGTCTATTCTTATAGTTTCGAAAACTAGTTTCTGACGTCAAACTAAATGGCAGGTCATTCCTAGAATGTGACCTAGCATGTCAAATGCTCTGTCCCAGAACTTCGCATCATTCACACGAGAGGGTTCAACGGTTTTAGGTACTTACTCTTGCGTTAGGGTTTACCAATGGTTGACATAAGTTTGACTTGTTCACGCTAAAGTTAATATTATGATCAGCCTTTTAGTCACGAAAAAACTTAGACGTACCAAGATTTGTAGTTATATATATTTTGAGATACAATTGTGCTAGCTTAATTGATAAAAAATTTAATGCACTTAGAATAATAAATTGTCTCATCATGTCGATATTTTCCTACGTTTATATATGACACAACGATGACAATAGAATTACTAAATTAATCTCACTGATATCCACTTAACTCCTCCTTTCGAACGCTTATTTAAATATTCTGATAAAATTAAAAGTTTATTTTTTCCTAGTGACAAAAAGGAACTCCAGTGAAAAATATTATGACTTCAAATAGATTCAGAAGTATATTATAAGATTCAGATAGTATTCAGAATCAACAAACTCTGTTTCTGAATGTATGAATTTTAGAATATTGCATAATTATACTTAGAATTAATAAATCATTATACAAAACAATTAAAACTTGGAGAGATTTAAACACCCTCTGATTGATCGACGAGTTCTGACAGAACTTAGATTGCGGACAATTTTGCGCTATGTTGGACACGGGGACTCGCACACGGGTCACCACCGAACTTAACATGAACTTAACCGTTATCCAACAAAACTGAGGTACGTTTGACATCATGCCAAATTTCGATTGTTTTGGTGGGCTGAAAAATTCAAACTTTAAAAATTATTTTAACTATGAAAATGAGATTTATAACAAAAGATATCAATATTATTTGTTAGAGGGTTAATATACTTAAACAAAATAAAAAAAAAAAATTATGGAGTTCCTTATTCTAATAAAATTGCAAGAAGGCTCTGGATATTTATTGTTAAATACTTTAAAATAAGATTAAAATCAATTGTATTTTGAATACACTTAAACATAATTACAAACAATAATCACATTTTTTCACAAGGAAATGTTTGGTTATCTTTTTTTTTTCCTTTATAAGTAGTATTAACAACAGCTAATAGGAATGTTTTAACATTTTTTTTTAAATATGTAGAATAAATATTATTTTAGTAGCTGATACGTACATATGAGTATAAAGGGAACGAAATATATGTTATACATTCGTAACATACGGCATAAAAATAAATTTTAAACAGTGTGTAAGTGGAAGTACCCTTCAGAAATAAACAAATTTAAAGCCGTGCAAATTGGACAAAATAATACAGACACAAAGCCGGAAAAATTCTGAAATTGAATCGATCTGACAGCAAATAAGGTTTTTGACAAATTCATCATTGGAATATGCGTATTTTGAATTTATAAAATCAGATTTTAGTCACATCCAAGTTTCTGTGACAGTTTAAAAATTTCCAATAAATTGGCATTTTTCAAGATGGGAATGTGTACAAAAAATTTATTTAAATATGAGTTCACGACAAATATGACAGTGTTATTTTATATTCAAAACAATATGAGCATTTTTAGTTTAGAGTTTGTAACATAAACTCATTTATAAAAATGTTGTTGAAATTTGCACAGATTGTAACTGTGCACTCACTATTTTTACAATAAATGGTTTCATCAGGCCATCATAAATAGTTTTCAATTAAAATGTATTTAAACCGATACAACTGCCTTTATTTCTAAACGCCTCAATTATTATTGTGAATGTTAAAATGAAACAGACAAATAAATCAGAATGTAAATTAATGTTTTAACAATTTTTTTGTTGTATTTTAATAATCTGGTTATGTTTGTTATATTATTATCGATGTCATAAGTTTTAATTTTGAAACTTGAGCCTGCGGTAATTTTCAACTACTTAAAGCTCTTTAGTCTTTAGGGAGATTGCTTCCCTTTAAGAATTATGCTGACGAAAAGATCTACGTTAAAAATACATATTATGCTTACTCGTACTTCCAACCGTTTCCAATTTATAAATTCGATATAGGAAATTTTATATTTTAAAAGTTTTATAAACACTTACAAATATCATTTCAAATAGGCTTAGGATATTCGGACAAACTTTTAAATCACATCAATTTTTTTACCATAACGAAGAGATTGATCATGGTGCAATCTTTTGATCTACACAAAATTTTAATTTTTGTGCCATAAATTCAGTAGACATTGTGCAATTCAATTCAAACCGGTGTAAAGTTGAACAATTCTCCCGTCATTTTCGTACCGTCACACTTAAACATTTCCATAATCATTCATAATGGAATATGTACACTGTAAAAGTAAATTTAACACCCGCGGAACTGATATTTTGTTCAGATTACTAATTAATTAAATTGTTTTAAATTGTCCAAACTTGCACCTTTTCTGCTACTACGCACCAACTAGCGTGATCGTAATACGAAGATATAATATGAAGGTTTTCCACGTATTTCTCAATCAGTTGGTCCAATTCCCCCTCCTTGAAGACGTGATAGTATCTGTGGAATGTGATTGCTCCTCCTCCGTTATCTGAGGGCAAACTGTCCTGAGAAGTGTCGCTCAGAGAAGCTTGTAGACTCGGTCGATCTTGAACATTCAGAGTGTCTTCTGCTCTTTGTCTCAAAAGGGGACTTCTTACTGGTGCAGTTTCTTCGGATGATGATCTTCCATCTGCGAGTTTCCTTTCTTTAGACCACTCGCTGCAAGACGCTAGCGACGCAGTACTTGCCCGGCCTAATGAAGCTGTGCTACCTCCACAGTCAGTTTTTCCGGCGCTGTTTGTATCTCTCCTGCTCCAGTCACTCCCCGATCCCGAAATATCGCCAGCATCGCTAGATTCAATGGAATATCCTGGTTTTAGAACTGCCATGCCCACTGAGGAGCGAGGAGTTATGGATTCTGGACTTATCTCCATCTTATCTACTTCACTCGAATCTGTTGATTGTCCCACCTTTAAAGATGACCGTTTATCTGTTCGGTACGAATCTATGCTCATCTCAGACTCTATGGAGTAGCCTGACTCGATTGACTGACTGCCCGCTTTGGTTTCCGCATAAGTGTTAGTGTCTATGGTAATTTCAGGGTTGCCGTTGGATTCTACCACTACCGCCGATACGGTGATTTCTACGTCACTAGTGTTCACTATAAGGGTCGAAGATTCACTGCAATTATTTGGCACATCACTATTAGTTTTTGCATTGTTATTTAATATATTGTCTATGCTTCCTTTGTCAACAATCTGAATCTTATTTATATTCGATAATTTATTTATCTTACTTAAATTAGCATTATTTACATTATTGTCAACTATTTCACTCGATGTGATTTTAGAGTTTTTAGGTTTGCATGTGCACTTGGGGAAAGCGACATGATTGGATTTCTTTCCTTCTAATCCTGTGGGACACTTCTTTTCCTCCTTCGATGGTGACATACATTTAGTGGTGACTTCTATAGGATCTTTAATTTGAGGGTTTTCTAATTTCAACAATTCGTCAGAGAGGTCATCGAGCACATTTTGACACAATTTGTTTTTGCTTTTCCTTTCTTTCTTGCTTGGACCACTTTCGCAAACATCGAAATCTTCATTCATTCGTTTAGAATATTGATCTATCTCTTGAAGAAGTTTCTCGCTCAATTTCTCAGCAAACTCTGTTAGGTTTTGCTTGCAGTCTTGCTTCGGTTCTTCTTCATTGGCCATAACAATATCTGATTTGCAGGTGACGAGCTTTTCATTGGCGTTGATGCGTGTGAAACTGTCAGACTTAATTATCTTGTCGCCTTCGAGACTAGTCAAAGACATGGAGTCATATGGAAACTTTGTTGGACTCCGACCGCATTTAGAAAAGCAATCCTCAAAAGACATTCCCTCGTGTTTGATTGGAGATAGTTTGTTGAGGCTCCAAGTGGAGTTGCTGGTGCTTCCTTGCTTCGGGGACCGTTCTTTAGATCTTCGTCCGGGCGACAGGCGCTCTAAGCTCGAAGTGCTTCCGCTCGAACTTGTATGAGAATGAGATCTGGATCTTTCTTCTAGCAGTCTGAGGTCTCCCGGAGAAAGTTTGTTCAGGCTCCAATTGCTGCTGGTGGAGCTCTCTGAATTGGCTTGGACGATGTTCATGGCTTCGGCCGAATCCAAGGAGTCAAGTAGTTTTCTGCGAGCGCGGGGACTGGACTGTATGACAGCCTCGCAGGTCTCATCCAGAGATTGCGCCACTTCTGCTGCTGCTTCCAGTAGACTTTGATTGGAAGTGGAGGATTTAGGTGTTGAGGGTTCTGTATCTGGCTCACATATTACCTGTGGGATGATTGCTGGAGGATCTGTAAAAGACAAAAAAATGATGTTGAAATACACAATTTTTTAGACAACAGGAGTATGTAATATACGCAAAAACAAACTTTCTGAATACAACCTAAGGATTCATATTGATTGCAAATAGGTAAGCATTATGATGTTTCAAATCGATGCTTAAGTGACAGCCTAACTATCACCAAAAAAATAAAATCTGATATATGTTACTTATAATATTATGTTCAAATTACCTTTGCCATCTTTAGCTGGTTTTGGGTCTTCAGGTATCACATTGATGACACTGTCCATGGAATCAGGAGAAGAAACACCACTAGAATCACTGTCCATATCATCCGTCTCAGGGTTGAACAACTCCAGGGATAGAAGGCGCGGCAGGGGCTTAGCAGTCAGCTCTGTCTTGCCTTCTTGAGTAGAACATCTCCTGACTATTGGGAATATAGTTCTGCTATTGGTTGAGGCAAATCCGGGTCTCTGTCTCAAAAGATCTCTGATTTGCTTCAATCTCTCTCTCCTCTTTCTATCCAGCATTCGCGAGTTCAAGCTCTCACTAGATGGTGACCTGTCTTCAGATTCTCTTCTACCTTTGAACGATGGTATTTCGGGCAATTCTGCAACTGTTTGTAAGGTTATTTTCGGATAAGGTTTGGTGTCTTGTAAAACTCTAGGTCTGGGGTTATTGGTTTCAGCAGTAAGTTTATTAATTTCTTCCAGATCTTTGCTGATTTCTGCCAAAAGTTCCTTGGATTTTGAGGCTATTTCAGCTTCTGAATCTGTGCAGAAGACAGTGTCTTCAGGTGAAATGTCGTAAGGAATATTCTCTTGTAACTTATCCGTTACATTTTTATTAAAGCTAGAATCGAAGTCTCGTTCGTCGTCATTACTAGTTGAATTGCACTTAGGTGGTGAATTGGGTTGGCTTCTAGATTGTGGGATATTGGGCTGATCGTTGATTGTCTTTTGACATTTGAGACTAATTTGTGTTGCTAATACTTTAGTAACTGGGACTGGTGCTTGTGTGGATTTCGGTGAACTTGGAGGGCGTATGATGGGGAACATTGTGAGAGGTAATTGTTTTAAACGTGGGGAAGGAAGATTTCCTGGCGCATTCTTGACCCTGGGAGAAGTAGGCACAGAGGATACCTTCATTCTGGGAGAACTGGGTCCTGGGGACAGTGGTGTAGGTGATAGAGGATCTTGCAAACCATTGGGATCAGATTTTGGCACATAAATAACGGATGCAAAGCTGTCTTCAGAATCCACGCTTGTATCACTTTGTAGACTGCTATCTTTTGAAGAATCTGAACCGTCTTCCTTCGAGTGACGTCTTTCTCCATTAGAATTATTGTCACCAAAATTTGAACCAATGGATTTCGAATCAGCCGGTGGTGTATTTGGTAAAACCAAATCACCGTTTGGCGAACCACTCATCCCTGAATTAGTAGAAGGCATTTCGTGGCTTTTCCATCCCTGAAGGATTCTAACAAAACTATTAACTGTAGCTTTTTCTATGTGGGTGGTGGAAGCCTTGAATTTATGTGATAAGCCATTTCTCAATGATTGAAACCTTTTGGCGGTGGTAGCCGATGTTGAGAAAAAGGAGTCCCGAAGAGAGTCGAGGGTTTTATGCCTTCTGTAGAGCACCTCCTCATTTAAAGATGCCTGCTTCGTGATATTCTTTCTGACCTTTTCTTTTTCTCTCAGTCTTTCAGTAGACATGAGTTCTTCGTTGAGAGAACTTTGCTTAAGGACTCCTCCTCTTCTAGAAAGGCCGTGTGCCGATATTTTGAAATCCGGTAGTTGTTTGACAAGGTCTTTCATGTCTGTTGGTTTATCTAGATCTTCATCAGCGTCGTCTTCGTTTACTGATTTCTTTTGTTTGACCAACTTAGGCTTAATTCTCGGTTGTACTTCTTTCTTTTCTTCCTTCAATACTTCGACTGCTTGAGCTTCTGCTTCCTCTGCCTCATCAGCAGCCCCTCCGAGACTGGGAACACTGGACCTAGATCTGACCATAGACCTTTGTTGCGCAGCTAAAATATCGGTTAGGCTTTTTGATTTGTTGTTAGCACTTAATTCGTTGTATGTGCTAGTTTCGGAGCAAGCGAATGTTTGCCTTCTAACGGGGAATTCTTCGTCCTCTAGTCGTCTAAGTTCTATGGGTAGGTCTTGTATTTCTGTATCATAGTCTTCACAGCCATCAGGATCACACCTTGCATCAGGGATGTCTTTAGAATAATTACTCCAGGAGTCGAGGAACCAGGGTTTGACAGATCTCTTGCTTCCTGCTAACTTCTGTATGGCTCTTCGGACGAAGCTGTAACAGGTCTCGTTGGGAGAAGAGAGACTGGATGTGCTGGGAGAGGAACTGGCGGGACAGTTTGGATCTATCGGTCTTCCTTTATTTCTGTTCCGGTTTTTCTTTTTGGTTTGATTTCCCCTGAAAATACAGAAATGATTTGAAATGATGGAAATACTTGTATAATCACCAAACATACTAATTTCGGTTGTGGGTGTGCCTGTGAGTCAATGTAACTCTGGTTCAACGCACTCAGATTTGTATTGAATTTAAGTGTCATTTTCAAAATTGGAACTGATGTGGCAAGAATTCAGGCAAGTGATAAAGTACTTCTACAATATAATCATTTTTCCAGACAATTATTTGAAATGTGTATTTCTTTTGTTTAAATTTCTTACGGTTAATCTTGACAAATAAAGTCAGATTTTGTGAATTTTCAACGGTCTGCACTTTTTCCATTTTTAAGAAAGCATTATTTAACTAGATTTACTAATATAATATCTTGATATTTTTCACAGGTCTGCGTTATTATTAGAGACCGGATTATATGCAACAAAAATAGCCCAAAATATGCATGCAAATATGCAATAAAAATAGCTAAAATATGCACGAAAATCCATAAAAAGGGTCAAAATATGCAACATGAAATAATACAGGAAGTCGTATTTTTACATATTTATTTTTATTTTAGTAAGCTATTAGGTCTCAAGGATAACAATTATATTTTCGAAAATTTCAATTATAAAATGTATTTAACAATAAAATTTAGAATTTACCTTTAAAAACGTATCTAAGTACTGTTCTAAATGTTCTGTAGACAAATTGTGTCTACGATCGCTTAATATATTTTTGTAAGCGGAAAAGGAACGTTCTACGTCTACTGATGTGGCTGGACAGAATTTAAATTTGGGTGCGATTTTTGAACTTATTGTTCCGGGCAAAATTTCACCTGCCCCGTTGATGAAGTTATCAATTTGGCACAAAGGTTCAAACCCTGGGTTATTATTAAGTATGTTTTCAAATTTTTCTTTGAGTTTACTCGGGAATAGCTTTGGCAACGAGGAATTCATAAGTCGAATTTCTTTCATAACCTGAATAGATGCATTCAACGCCAATCCATGAGTTTCAAGCGTTTTTATACTTGCAGGTATGTAGGCAAAATGAGTGGTAATCATAGCTAGGTTTTTAATACTGGCGTCGTCAAACGATTCTTTGCACTGGAAAACTGCCAAAGCCTCTGCACTATCGAAGTCATTGATAACACCCTTGATGGCTTCAAAATGTTCATGGTAAAACATCTCAGCTTCGATCCATGTACCCCAGCGTGTTATTACTGGCTCAGGAGGTAAAGGGATATTTCGCAGTTTTTCTTTGTAGGCCTTTATACGAGCAGGCGCCTTAAGAAACACTTTCTTTGCTGATGAAATCAGGTTATTTACATTCGCAAACGTGGATCTCACTTCTTCGGCGAGTCTGTGAATTCCGTGAGCAAAACACGTCACATGAATCAAATTGAGATAAAATACTTGGAGGGCTTTGCCTGCTTTTAGGGGGCAGCATCTGAGAGCAACACATACACATTTTCATCCGCAGAAGATTCAGGAAATATTTTTTTATACCCTCATTCACAAATCTGACGATCGTAGAATGATTTGCCTTTTCAAGTTCTCTGCAGGCCACCAAATAGGAAGGTGAAGGTTCAAGTTATAATGCACCAACAATCAAATTTGCAATGTAACGGCCGCAGTGGTTTCGTCAGCTGAAATCCATATAATGTTATCCTTGAGTTCATTGCGTATTTCTTCCAGCACATGTAGATAAATTGATGGTATGTAATTTTTACGTAAAGTAGATTCATCCGGTATATTTTGATTTATCCAATATTTTCTGAGAAAATCCTTCAAGGCAGGATTTGTCAGTTTGTATAGAGGGATATTGCTTGCAAGAAATGCTTCACATAGATCCATGCTAAAGTGATTTTGTTGTTTACCTTTGGAGGTTACTTCACTGTTACTGCTACTTGCCACTGTAAGAACTTGTTGTCGTGGGCCCTTCTTCTGCACTCCTGCGATATGAACACTGGTTTTGACATGCTGGTCTATTTGGAACTTTTTTGTGCTAGAAATGTTACTCTCGCAAACTCGGCAGTATAAAACTTTTCCGTCGTATGTAAATATTCCAGGATATTCAGCTATCCACGTATGGGCACTTTTTTTTCAGGGGGCATGGTTCACTTTCACAATGTACAACTTCGTGCAAACAAACAAAACACTAGACGAAACTCTAAAGAACAGCGCGTGCGACCAGTCAAAAACAAAATTCGCAATTCACTGAATTACCATAAAAATATACCAAATCACCCCTCATACGAATGAATGAATTGTTTTCTGCAATTAGCCGAATTAAGCCGAGTAGGCGCGAGCGCAGGCGAAGATGAGAGAGGTTCCCCCCCGCTCCGGCCGCCGGCCGTAGCGATCAGTAAGATCAGTTATCAGTTCTTCGGTCAGCTTCGCTGGCCACGAGAAGAACTGATAACTGATCTTACACTACACTTGCTATCTGACGTCTATAGTGTCGCTATGTGAGGCATCTGAACGATATCAAGCGTAAATATGCAAGATCTCAAATTATTTGCTAAAATATGCAACTACCGCTGAAAAGGGTCTAAATATGCATTTGCATATGCAAATATGCAAATGCATATAATCCGGTCTCTAGTTATTATATACATAATATCTGTGGCTCAAATCTAAAAGCACCAAAGGCCAAAAGGAAAAAAAGATGTTAAATTCTTTTTTAAATGTAATTATTTAACCTCTCAGACAAAGACTTTTATTTACTATGTGTTCCTTTGCGAACTGTCAAAACGTGATAATTTTTGTGTAATTTACGAGTTTTGCTAAAAGCTTCATAACTCACGTTTTGGGAAACGTAGCCTCATTCTAAAAAATGTTTTGGAAATATTATGAAATCCACTATCGCATTGTGTTGTAATACGTAAATATTTGCGTTTCTAAATATACATTTTATGAAAACATCAAAAATATGTAAAAATCGCTTACCATTATTTCAAAGCCGTGAAAAATGTACTTTTTTCTGAGTATCATAAAGAAATAACACTTTATATATTGAAGAAATATAATTAAAAACTATTATAGTATAGGATCCCTTAAAGAACGACCGTCACCGAGATGTTTATTTGATGAAACGTATTTTATATTTAATTTAATATGTCAATAAATATATTGCATATCGGTTGCCTAGCAAATTTTAGTCCAGGGTATGATTAATCAATAATTAAAAAAAAAAAAAAATTTAAACATTGCACCGGTTTGATTATTATAAAAATTCTATACCAATCGAAAGTATGAAACCCATAGAATATGCAAACGTTAGGTTGCCTACTCTTTTCCGGTCACAACTCTCAGGTTGCCATGTATAAACAGGTAAATCGAAAAAGCATTTTGCACCGGTCTGATTATTGAATAAAAATTATATGAAATTAAAGATTATTTCATTATGAACACGATGGTATAAGGTTGCCTGCTAAAAATCAGTCCCGAATTCCGGTTGTCGAATTTTGAAAACTAAAACTTTTTGAAAACTAGCCGGGAATTCTCGTGTGCGACTGAGAGGTCCCAACCAACCATCCCATGCGATAGAAGAGGACAAAGCATAGCAGCTGTCCGTCCATTAAAACAAAGAGAGTGCGCATGCTATTTGTTCTTGAAAATGAAAAGGATAGCGATAGACTCGTGCACTCTGTGCACTCTAGACTAGGATAGCGATAGACTCGTGCACTCTGTGCACTCTAGACTAGATGGTACCTTGCGAGGATAGCGATAGACTCGTGCACTCTGTGCACTCTAGACTAGGATAGCGATAGACTCGTGCACTCTGTGCACTCTAGACTAGATGGTACCTTGCACGAGTCTAACGCTATCCTTTTCATTTTCAAGAACAAATAGCATGCGCACTCTCTTTGTTTTAATGGACGGACAGCTGCTATGCTTTGTCCTCTTCTATCGCATGGGATGGTTGGTTGGGACCTCTCAGTCGCACACGAGAATTCCCGGCTAGTTTTCAAAAAGTTTTAGTTTAGTTCAAAATTCGACAACCGGAATTCGGGACTGATTTTTAGCAGGCAACCTTATACATACTATCGTGTTCATAATGAAATAATCTTTAATTTCATATAATTTTTATTCAATAATCAGACCGGTGCAAAATGCTTTTTCGATTTACCTGTTTATACATGGCAACCTGAAAGTTGTGACCGGAAAAGAGTAGGCAACCTAACGTTTGCATATTCTATGGGTTTCATACTTTCGATTGGTATAGAATTTTTATAATAATCAAAGCGGTGCAATGTTTAAAATATTTTTTTTAAAAAATTATTAATTAATCATACCCTGGACTAAAATTTGCTAGGCAACCGATATGCAATATATTTATTGACATATTAAATTAAATATAAAATACGTTTCATCAAATAAAAATCTCGGTGACGGTCGTTCTTTAAGGGATCTTAGACTATTAGTCACCTCAAAATATTAACCGTCCAAACTAAAATATTTTTAATAAATTATTTAGAAACGCAATAAATTATGAACGAACAAGATGACAGATCCAATCGGCTTAGATAATGCACCTCTACGTTCCATAGATATTCTTGAATACAGACGCGTAGCGTTATTCATTATCGATACTCTGTTTTTTAAATCATGGCAATCCGTATACAAGTGATGGAAATAAATCGTATTTTGTAAAATCTCGCGCGTTTACGTGAAAAGACGTTCTAATGTCTTGACCGCTATTATCATATTTACGTCTTTTGACGTTCTAATGTTCTGAGTGGTTAAGGCATTATACTTAAAGAATTGACATTTTGTTTGTCTTTTAGTTGTGTTATGTTATTGCATTTTTAAGAACTTTAGTAGTGTTAAGTAGCATTGAAAATACTACTGTTTGATTGCTGTAGTCCGCGTCATGGCTTCTCTTGCAGTTAGATTAGGTCAGGTTAGGTTACATTACCTGCCAGAGTCAGTGTCGGAAGCGTGTGTGTAGGCGTTGTAAGGGGGGTGTGTGAGGTCATCCTCCGAGGTGGCCGTGGTGGAGGTCAGTTCCAGGGAGGGAGTGCTGAGGGCTTCGGGCCGGTGCCAGGGGACCAACACATCCTGCAAATTCAAAATAATAATTAATACATACACTATATTATCATTGCTGTTACTTCACCACGAAGGTCACCAGGATGATCACAGCACTGGGGCCTACTCTGTATCTTTCGAAACTTTCCTGCTGCCGGTTTAGCCACGACACAAACCCGTATTAACCCTTCCCTTACGGTGTTAAAAAATTCCACGTCCTCTGGTGCTATACACTTGGTAAATATTTATATATTGTAATTACTCTATGCAATCCATTTAAGGAATACCAAAAAAATTTAACCCTGTGTTTAGTGTATTTACAGAGATATTTTAATAATTAGAGACGATGTTCACTCAGTTGACAGCACCGGCAAGGATAGGTTAACCTTCCAGCGGGCGCGTTGAGAAATTTCCCTTGAGCGGGCGCTTGTCGTAAATTTTACGTCATCGAGTTTTCTCCATGTAAGTGGTGTTTTCTTTATACAAATGTTAGGGGATTTCTTTAAGGTTATAAAAAATGATAATAGGCAGTACTTAAAAAAAAATTATTTGACTTTCTTAAAAAAAAAACGAAGCAACACTCTAAACGTGTTAGTATTTCAAAACAAAATATTTTATCGACTTATTTAGTCAGGATCAATATTCTCATCCTTACAATTGTTACAAACCACCTCAACTGAAGAATGGTTCTTGCATGTAAAGGACTGGCAACGGCAACACTTCATTGATGCTGAGGATCTTTTCTTATCCAGTGCACATAACCGACAAACACCGCGTTTTGGAAAGCTTCTGTTTTCTTCTTCTGTTATCGGTTCAACTGCCCGACTGTAATTCACTTTGAGAAAAGCATTTATATCTTGCGGTAAATGTTTGACATTTGATTTGACTCTAGCATAGCTTGAAATTCGATGCTTACGAATAAGTGGTAAGAGTGGGGGAAGCGATAAGGCGCGTCTGTCGTAAATTTTACGACAGCGCGCCCGCTGGAAGGTTAAAACACGAACTTGCTGGTTTGTTAACCCGAAAGATACAGAGTATGCCCCTAGATGGACTTATAATCTCAAGACACGCAGTGTTAAAATGGTAGGTCCTGGATCAAAATTAAAATACTCGATGCCCACATCCAGCAAAGTAGACTAGTGTTGCTGCTGAGAAGTGGTTAACCAAGTACCGGCAGTAAGGTTCTTAAAGTAGACTAGTGTTGCTGCTGAGAAGTTGTTAACCAAGTACTAGCAGTAAGGTTCTTAAAGTACAATAGTGTTGCTGTTGAGAAGTAGTTAACCAAGTACCGGCAGTAAGGTTCTTAAATGTTTTATATTAATATTATTATTTAATTTATAAAAAAACGTTTTATTTGTAAACAAGTTCTGCTGTGTAATTATTATTACTATTAAACTTATTTATTTATTTATTAATCTTAAGTTAGCTCACTTCGAAATATATATGCACACATAAAAATTAACATTATTTGGCAAACATAATGTATCTTTAAATTTAAGTGTATTCAATCACAAACAAAACATCAATATTTGAGGTAGACATAATCTCTCAATTCCTTTTTAAAATTAATCATATTTTCAATTTGAGAGGCAGGTACCGCCGCTCCGGGAACAATTTATTGGATAACCAACACCTCTGCCACAGGTCACCCCGAGTGTTTCGCTACGTTTGGTGACTTAGCAGGGGTGCCCGGGTTCATGGAGTGAGGTTTTTCCGGGTCTGATTAGATGGCGTCTGCCCAATAACTGCGTGGCTGGCCGGATCACACACACTGACATACTGACACCTAGATTCCTACCCACATGTCGTACCTTTTTCCTTCCCAGAACTTCCTCCCCTTCTTTTTTTCTAAAAATACCCTTCGCACAGCATCCCCAAAGAAGACAACTGGAGAAGATGTAAACAAAAAAAAATGTCGGTAATTTCATTTGGGATTTTGTTTTAAAGTTGGACGGCCTGATACATAAGAGATTTCCGGGAGCTTGATTTCTTCCTTATTCGCAATCTAATTTCTTTGCATTTCTCGTACATTATAATTTATTTTTCTTTTCTGTTCTTGATATCGTAGACATCATCCCTATGTTAATTATATGTATAAAAATAAATACATTCTAGTATATACTTTCTTCACCGTCATAAAATAAGCTTCTTTAAAGTGTCTCTTATCCGTGTGTAAACGTTGCGTTCGAGTATTATTCGCAGCAGTATTTACATTTTTATCATTTTCTCTTCATTGTAGAGAAAAAGAATACTTGAACAGTAATTAAAGTGTGGTGATATAAGTGATGTAATTATATATAACAAATGAGATGGGTCAAATTCCAGCATTGGGAGGAATCGGAGAGGGCACCTGAAAGACAATCCAAAGTACTCATAAATGAACCAGACCCTAGAGCAGGGGTAGGGAACCTTTTCGCCGTTACAGGTCATTTGAGTGTTTGGCGGCGAGGGGAAGGGGGTGTCTTAGTCCTCGATATTTTATTTATACCTCATTTTACCAAGTACTGATTTTATTTTATTTTTATATCACACCTGACAAGAATTCTTCGAATAAAAAAATTGAAATTGCATGACCAAATGTCAGGTTCACAAATGAGTCTACCACTAGAATTTTCTAACTGCGCTCAGAACGCGAGAATGGTTTCCCTCCAGTTGCCTCAACAGATAAGTTCGCAAATGCATTTTTAAGTTTCGTTCAAAACACAAGACTGGTTTAAACATCGGAGTAATTCTGCATAAGAGTCCACGATCTTAAATAATCGTTAACATGTGGAAAAAGCAAATGATTCTCCACGGAATTTTCCAGCACATGATGTGAAACCATAATTTAAGCTCCACTCGGAACATGCCAACGGTTTTCATCGAAATGAGTCAGCAGATGAATCCAAAACTGGAATTTTAATCTATCATTCGGAAGCTAAAACTACTTTTAACCTAATATTGAATCTTTGTGCGGGTCCCCTGCTTTGATTTAAACTGCACTTCGAACACAATAATGTTTTCCCTCGAAATGCGTCAGCAGATGAATCCACAAGTGGAATTTTGTCGTTATATTCTGAACACTAAACTGGTTTCAACTTAACAATTAATCCTAGTGCGAGTTCCCATCTTTAATTAAAACTACACCCAGAACACGAAAATAGTTTCCTCCGATTTTTTCAACTAGAATTTCGTAACTGCACTTCGAACACGAGAATAGTTTCCTTCGAAATGCCTATGCAGATGGATCCACAACTGTAATTTTACCTTTACGTTTTAAACACTTTTCCACCGATTTCCAACGGTTTCCTCCAATTTTTGCAGCACATAGTCTGCAACTAGAATTTTATGACTGAACTTCAAACATGAGAATAGTTTCCTTCGAAATGCGTCTGCAGATGAATTCACAACTGTATTTTTTATCTGTGAGTGAGTCCCCACTTTAATTAGCATTATACTAATAATTTATTACTACGCATTTGATTGCTTATTAGTAAAATAATAAGAAATTAAAAAAAATGTTGGATCGCTTATATATAAACTGCTTTCTAGTAACGAAGGTGCATACATAAGTACCTGTCAGCTATGTTATACTTTTCTCTGGGTTTTGTAATAATGTCTTAAAAATGTATCTGAAACGCCGTGAAAGAAAACCGTTCTCGCTTTCTGAAGGTAATATTTTTTATACTCTTTTTGAAAGTGCTCGCGGGCTGCACCAAAAAAGTGGGCCGCAGGTTTCCCAACCCTGCCCTAGATGTACCAGGCAACTACTCAATATGGACAGTGTGCTCACTGAGGGAACTGGTAGGACTACTAACGGGACACTGCCATCTCAGGAGATTCATGCAGCTGTTGAGCAGTGACATGTGATTTTTAGGTATATATTAAGGTAATAATAATAGCAATTTGCGGTTTTCATACCTGAGATTCAAACTTCCTGTTCCTCTGCTCCATGGCCCAGACGGAAATAACGAGCTTGCCGCCGATGCGCAACACGCGTGCCAGCTCGCGGATGGCGCGCACGCGGCGCTCTGCCGTGGCAAAGTGGTGCACCACGGCGATGGACAAGCATGCATCGAAGGTCTCATCGCGGAACGGAAGCGCCAAGTTGTCGCATAGCACCACCTGGAATTTGTACAGAATATTTTTATTTTTGTTTTATTTATGTTTAATGTCAACAAGGAGGTTTTAAGTTTCTTAAAAAACGTCCTAAGTTCTAGGAAGGGTAGAAGGTGCATAAACTTCTAAAAGGTTTCTTGTCAATACCTGATATTCAAAACAGACTTCTGATTTTTTCCAGGTGCAAATAAAACTTACCAATTTGTATGCCCCTGGGAGGACTTACTAAGTTAATTAAATGCATCGGAGTAAATGTGCATATTAAATCTTCCACATAAGCCTGTGACAGACCACGCTATAAGCGCTTTATATTCTTGTGGCTTGGCCTATTTCAACATATCGCATTTACATTTCCGTTGGTAGTGTGTGGTTAGCGATATGCTGAAATAGGCCAAGCCATAATGCGTATAGCATGATTTGTCGCCTACCTTATGCCTGTGACAGACCATGCTATATTCTCGTGGCTTGCCCTATTTCAACATATCGCTCGCCGTACATTCCCGTTGGTAGTGTATGGCGAGCGATATTCTGAAATAGGCCAAGCCATGATGCGTATAGCGTAATGTATTGCCTGCCTTAATCAGTTTGCGTAAACTATCTATAAAGTTTTAAGTATAATTATGTAGGTGAAGGTGGTACCTCGAACACGTTTTTGCATATTGGTGCCATTTTATCTTGAAATTGACGATAATAGTTTGAACACATTGTTTAAGACGGCAAACCTACCTATTGAAGTGATTTTGAAAATTTTCATTTGTGAAAGTAAGTTTTATTAATTTATTTTTTTGTAAATATGTGCCATACCATGTATGTTTCCTGCATGAATAATTAATTGTGTAATTGAATAAAACTTTATGGGCCTTACTAATAAGTGTGCTTTAAATTTTACACAACTGATTAATGTATGGCCAACGGGTGTTTATCAGTTGTGCAAAATTTAAAACAAGTTTACTAGCAAGGGGGTATATATCTATAACATTGAGTTATTACACTTTATTACGTGTATTCCTAACAAAAAAAAATAACAAATTATTTGTTTTTATTATTTTGGACATAGGAAACTCATTGTACCGCGAACATGGTGAAGGTATAACACGTATTATCCTATGATTAGCATTCTATTACTGTAACAAACGAAACCTGTGAATTTAACAAACTTTATTTTGAATTAGCATAGGTACCTAAATGACCCCTTATTATAAATTTTGAACCAAAGTGAATATCTAAGGCAGGGGTTCCTAACCTTTTTTTACTCTAGAGCACATTCTAAAATATCGGTAGGGTGGCGGGCACCACCTATTTTTAATAGACAAACTCGGGGCAGCAATCGCAATCAAAATGACAACAACGCGGTTCCAGGCGGGGAATGCTATTTGCACATCACTCCTTGTACACACCGAAAACCCAAAGTGAGCCGATGATCGCCTAACCGATCGTGACGGTACGAGCATGTGACTACTGTCAGTTTGGCTGTCGGGGCCATGCTTATTGCTTTCACTGACAGACAGAGCTGGCAGAGTCATGTGCCATGTGTTTTGGCACCTTCGGCGTTCATCGGCTAAGTTCGTGGCGTTCGTTCACTTAGGGTTTTCTGCGTGTACAAGGAGTGATGTGCAAATAGAACTCTCTGTTCCAGGCTAGCGTGAAGAGTTGGTTGCGACAAGTACTGTCAGCAAAGGAACCACTCATACATACAATATCGCAAACATACGAACGTATTTAATAAACCTAGGCACTCAAAAAATTAAAACTAAAAAATAAATAAAAATAATTCATATTTTTAATTAATGTTTATGAAAAATTATTTCACTGTGGAATAGTGGCGGGCACATAAGAATCGTGCCATGGCGCCCGCGGGTACGGGGTTGGGAACCCCTGGTCTAAGGAATAACCTTCATAATATTATGTTTTAGTTACAACACCCCTCTTGTACTTTGGACTAAAATTCGCATTTTTATATGGTGTAAAATCACTATGAATATCAATATATTTTAATTTCAAACATTTCAAAATGTTTCACAAAATTGAATAATTCATTAAATTTAAAGTTCTATTTCAGTTCTGTCATTATTTCATCATGGACTGGTTGTTTTACAGCACTTGGATAGTAACAGAACATGAATAGGACTTTCACAGAACTTGAGTATCAACTTTGAAATTTGATGAATTAATTTAATTCTGTGAAAAAACCCATCCTTTGGTATCAAAGCATGCTCAACTAAAGTTGGTGATTTTACCTCTAACCAGTAAATGATTAATCAAAAACTGAAAATAGGTCGGAGGTACAACAGCTTCCCCTATATTTTACCTAATTTTTTGTTGCTTTTGCAATGCTTTGGTTAAATACATGTTTTTGTAAAAAGGAAGTGTGCTTTCAACTAAATTATTATTTTGTGGTATGGTCTCACCTGGTTATCCTTCTCCCGGGCCAGTTCCAGCAGTCGGTTGCAGCGGTCCGCTCCCACCGTCACCACGGATGGGTTTACATTCAGGTACTTGCCATTGCCGCAGCCTAAAACATAAAACAACACAACATTACGTCAATTATTACATAAACAATATAAAAAAAAAAATGTACAAAAACTTATATTATGAATAAAGAAAATAAAATCATAAACCTTACTCAGGGTTCAGATAATTTTGTTTGGCTTGTATCTTTTTTGACAGTTATGTGGATTTTTTAAGCTCCATGCCTCATGATGGAAATAACATTACGATCTTATGTACTTACTTTTTGCATAATGTTATTCTATTTTCCTTATAATTAGTGTAACTCGCTCACCAAGCACAAGAACAAGTTTCTTCAGTGTGATTGCGATTATAAATATATTTTGTACCGATATGTAATTTATATAACACCACTGTACCCACTTTTATATCTATATTAAATAAATAAAAAAAAATCTGAAAATGCTTGCGATTAGGAATACCCAGATTAGGAAGACCCATTAGGAATGAGGCAGAAAAATCCATGGAAATTTCATGACAGGATAGATCTTACAGCAGAGCGATATCTTTTTTTTTAACTGTATAGTTAAACACTAACTGTAGTTATTTTCGTAACTGTTTAGCGATAAATATTATGTTATTATCCTCATTTCTCTCAAGCAAGTTCTCGACCATTCTCGACCGCAGCCTGCTCGCAGCGGTCCGTGGTTTTGTGTTGTGACCCTTCAGTACTTTTATCACTTTTGTTCAGTTTGCAATGTTTTAGTGTATTTCAAATGCGCTATATAATCTTATTTTTTAATTTTCTGTAAACAAAAAATACTGTTTCAGAAACCAGATAAAATTATCTTTCCGGTGTATGCATTTAAAATAAACATATCTATTTTTAAATAATACATTTTTAATATCAAACGTGAAAAATGTTGTCACAAACAGTAACCACCAACCATAGATAAATTGAGAGAACTCGATATTTCGAAAACACATTCGTTTTATTTGGGGAATTTGTAAGATAAATGTAACTTCATTTTTATCTCGTTCATATATTTACAAAAACAATAAATAATTTTTGCAGTTAAACCGATTATTATGAGAGCGGCGCGAAATATGAATTATTCATTTTGGCTAATTTTAGGATTTTATCAGTGGCATCCAGTATAAATGTTTAAGGCAAACTGGAAAGAATTATTATTTCTCTTTCTAACGTCCAAAAGTTACCTATTTTCGCATCATAGAAAAAAAGATAAAAATACTTTTATAAAGTATGGACGCCCGGTCATATATGACCCTCAAACGCTGGAGGCTCATTTATGGCTGGAGGGGTTAAATATCTAATGGAGACAACTTTTGTATTTAAGTCGGGGGTTGAAGTCACACATGCTCAAAATAGGTGTTAGTTTGAGTCATTTTTAATAATTTATGCATATTTCCTAACCTTCTAACTTAACTTTGAGAAAAAATGGAACTTTAACGCATCTTGTACTACCTCCCACCACGTAAATAGTTATGTCTCGTAGTAATGAAGTTGAAACCAAGTGCTATTTGTAATTTTTTGTGCAGCGGAATTTGACAAGTTTATCTATTTATTTTATTCTATCCGCCCCTGAGGTGATATCTCACCAAAGCTGCGCTATAGAAATTGTCCAATAAATAAATAATAATAAAAATATTAACGCCTTTTTATGGGCTTTTACATATGAATAGTAAACAATACATATATTAATTCAGAACATATTCATTATACGTTACTAAACTGCCCTAGTAACAATCTTTTGTGTTTGATAAATTAAAGATAAAATAAATTATAGTGATAAATTAAAGATGTCCACTGACTCATTATAATTATCTCCCTCCGTAAGTATTATGTACTTACACTTACATTTTTTATAAGTTTACCTACGAACTTGTGCCAATTAAATGCACAATATGGAAAAAAGCTGCACGAAGCCCCCATTTTTTTATGTTCAGATGTTTTTCAAATTTTGCTGAGTCTCAACCCACGTGATCGATTGTCCAGTCAAACAAAAAAAGTACTTTCGATTCATACTTCATCTTCTACATTATAAATAATTATAAAGTCCGTTTTTACTACGTGCCTTCAAATTCTCAGCGTCAATACAACAATTCCCACGCGTATTGAACATTATCCGCAATGGAGTGACGTAATTTACAATCACCCTTTCAACGGATCTCTCGCTTTATTTCCCGAATGGACGACGGAAACACCCGAATCAAATCAGCGAATCCGAGCCAAAAAGCAACGAGTATATTAAGGACGAATTTAAAATTCTTTAGGAATGCTTGCTACCTTTTTTAGGTTAGGATCTTTGTTTAGTAGAGGATAAGTTCCCGAATCAAATCGGCAAACCCGAGCAAAACAGCGACGAGCATTAGTATGGGTTTATTCTAGATTCTTTGAGGAAGGTTTGTAATTTTTTTGTAGGTTAACTTCGTTTTTTGTTAGGGGTTAGTTGGTTCTACGATTTTCCCGCTTAGTAGGCATGACGTCACGGGGCACGGCCGCCATTCAAGTTTTGGAAGAGGAACATGAATCGACCGGCGAACTGACTTCCGCCTGGGAACGGCGAACGAATGCCCGGGAAATGTTCTGGCATGCTCTCTATTTCGGGACGGTACCTACCTAATAACCCACCCTACCCAATACGGCGGAATTAGTAAACAAAATACGCAAAAAATACTTACGCTATATTGTTATTTATTAAAACAAATGCTGTAGTATGCAGCGTCAGAGATTTTTTTTAGGAACTCCAATTACCCATGTATTCTTTGGTGAACTAATTAAGTACGTAAGATGCCATAGAATAAAGAAGTACTACTCTCTTTATAATTTACGTAGGTGGGTAGGTACTTTATCATTCAACTTTAAAATATTTAGATACCAATAAATAAGCACCTGAATGAGAGACGACCTCCGTGACCGGCTAAGATCTTCGGATATGAACCTAACCTAACCCAACCTTACTCTTTCTAATATCTCGCTAGTTCCGAGAAGTTGAGATTTGTACACATTAAAAAGATGAAGCTATTAATTTCACACACATAGAGAAAACTTATTGAAAAAAATATTGCAAATTTATTAAAAATCTCTTCAAATTATTCGTAATCCGGTTTAAAACGGGATTGCAGGTCATTAACGAATGAATGGTATCCCGATAAACTTTTAGTAAAATTTCAATGTTTTGTCACGATGTTGGAACACAAAGATCCTAACATTTTCGCATTTCAAGACGAACGCAGGTGCATGAACACATGTTCCGATATTATGACGAATTTATTAAAAGTTTATCAGGAAGTGGCCTGCAGTCCCCTTTTTAACTGAATTACCAATAATTTGAAGAGATTGTTAACAAATCAGCTATACTCTTTTTACTACGTGCAGATTCACGTAGATATAGATATAGTGAAATATATAAAATCAGTTTTTTTAGTAAAGAAAACGAATTCCATGTTGTTTTGTTGCCAGCTCGTCGATAAATAGCCGTGAATGAACCATCCTTTCGTTATTACGTAAGTTTATTGGTAGAGCGTTGTCGGGATGAGCTGCCGATAAATCAATACCCTGCAGAAGAGCTTTACTTTCCAACGTGGATATCATACCTTACCTTACAAGAGATGAGAAATTCGTGGGCAAAGAAGCTATATAAGGTGTATAGTACAGTGAATTACCTATTACAATGGTCAGTTCTGAGTAGGTAACTACAAACCGACTTACTATGCGCGAAACTCAGCTTGCGGTTGCTTTGTTCCTTTCCCATAATTCGCGACTCGGCTCGCGTAATTTTGTCCTGTAGATAATAATAGTGAAAACTTGATTTAAAACCATAGCGTAGATATAAGTAAACCGTTCTTACATGGAAAAAAACTGGGGAACTATGATAAAGAAATTGGGACACCTTTTACACAGTTACACGGAGAAAACTTACTGATATGAAATATTGTTGAGTTATTACAAATCTGGTCAAATTATTCGTTTTCCCGTTATAAACGGGACTGGAGGCAAATAACGAAAGATTTGACAAGCTTATTAACTATCAATAAAGCACAAATGTGTTATGAGGAAGTCGGAATACGCGTTCTTCAAAATAATAATCTAGTCATATTCACGACATATTCTGAATGACTAATAATTTATTAAGAAATGGTCATGCAGTCACATTTTTAACAGTACCTCTATAAAAAAGCCGTACTCATTTTTCTCCGGGCAAGTTCAGTCTAACTATAAGAAACTGAATCTAATAAATGAAAAATGTTAACTAACAATTATTTTATATTTACAGAAAAAGATTGGCCAGGAGAAGGGCAGGCTACGTGGATTTTTTTTAAATTCAGCGGAACTAATTTTTAAAAATTATCTCCTATATGGCAAGACATATTTTAGACTGAATTATAGTTCGCATTTCTAACAATTAAATGACTTCATCTATGCGTTTTTTTTTTTAAATATGAGTAATGCCCGAGTGAGAGAGGAATGGAATGAGATAGGAAGAGGAAGGTTGGTAAGTATTTGGCTACTAAGATCTGGTCACTAAACATAGTTAAAGCCATTTCAAGCAACGTTTTCATTCTGAATTTCTGTCTTACACCAGGGCGATACTGAGAGTATCTTCCACACTGTCCAAATCAGTAAATATATGATTATCATTATTAGAAGTCGGTGCATGGGTGCATGCGTTAAGTGATCTGCGTATTCTTGCGTAATGCGTAAAATTATTCAAGTTCAATTAACTTTTCATTTTCAAAGTTGTAACTGATAAGTATGAATCCTATTACGAGACAGGCTATAAAGTATGCGAAAAAATAGTTAAATTTAATAATGCTTTATTTGAAATGGGTATTTATTTTGTTTAAATGTTTGACTGATGTCATAAGTTTTGTAATTTAATAAAATTCGAAAGGTAAATTTCTTTTTTTGAAAGGCAATGATCCTGAGGCAAAGAATATTTTTTTAAAAAACACTTTCAGCTTCACAAATCCTAGAATTATAATATCCCGTGATTTTTTACGGGTCTGTTAATGGGTAAAGAGCAGGTACATACGGTTAAATAAATAAGTTAAGTAAATAAATTTATTTTACTGATGAAATTTAATGATCACGTCACATATAAAAAAAATCACTACATCTAGTTAAAATATATCCACAGTAGGTAGTGGTTAAACATAGAACGACGCAAAAAACGTACATTTCAGCTCCTCTCTCTTCCCCTAACCTAACCCCCAGAATCTCAAGGGCGTCGATGACGTCACAGTCGCCCACACTACCGGTCCATGGCGGGGAGGCTGTGGGGAGGCGGGGGAAATAAGGAAAAGGGAAGGGACAGCAAAATGGGATGAGTAAGGGAACCACTCGCCCTGGAAAACAAACTTTTTCAATGGAAATTGTTACGAGTGTCTTGCTTCACCGATTTGTATTAAAAAATAACATTTAATTGTGAAAAGATTTATTTGGAAGACTATACGATTGTATATATATTGTATTTATATACGGCTTGAAAGTGAGTGAGTGATTCAAAGTTTATTAGATGCAATTTATACTTTAAAGGTGAGATTAAATACTTCGATAACAGGTCAACTAACTAAACAGGATAATCCATGTTTTATTTTATTTATCATTAATCAAATGACGTAAGCATTTTGGGTTGCGAATTCGGGGTAACAAAGTACCTACCTACACTCTACCCACTCATAATCATAGACTGACGGAGAACACAAACAAAACATGCGTCTGTCAAAATAGTCTATGGTCATGTACAGGATGAGTGCGATGAGCGCGAAGCCATGCGCAATCTATTTTTTAATTTTAATTTTTATATCACCGTTTCATGGTTGAATTAATTATAAAATAGATTTTTAATATCCCAAAATGACCTAATTTGAAGCAGCTAGGATGCGTAGTGTCACGTGTATCTAAAAAAACGTGGTAATTCTAATTGTTGCAGGCTTTTTTACGTTAATACCGCACGCACACTTTTTATGCTTATAAATAAATAAATAATACTTGATTGTTAAAAAAAAGTCCCAACTGATTGGAGCCAACGGAACTATATGTATATAGCATTCCCAATTATGGTATGTTTTGAAACTGAAGAGGTTGAAACTGAAGCTTTTCAATTCTGAATGGTAATCTTTCAACAAGGCGATGGTGGGAGTATCTACCAGTCTACCATTCTGGGTAACTACTATCTAGCTAGTGGCATGTGTTCCGATGATTTAGGGATATATACCGTTTCTTACACGTCCGTTCAAAGTTGGTGTGATAAAGCCAGCCTTAAACCTGGTTTAACCAAACAAACGCCATGGTAATAAGTCAAGTTTTTCATTGATCTAACTGCACGCGCCGTGTAATATTTACACCACGTTTTTTAAGTAAGATTGCACAGAAAAATGAGTATTGCTAATTTATTAAGAATCTCTTTTAATTAATTTATTTATTAGTTTAAACGCCCTGATGGGTTTTTACATGACACATATTTTACAAGATTTACTTCATAATACAGTGAAAACAGAAGGTTTTTATTTTAAAAACAACAACAACAACGAAATAAACAACCGAAAACTTAAAACAATGTAAATATCATTTTACATTTAAATGTACATAATTTAAGAAAATTCAAACAATAAATAAACAAGTTTTAAAAGTGCATTAAATTATTCGTAATCTGATTAAAAACTAAATTGCAGGCCCGACGAGGCGGAAAATATGTGACATGTTTTCAAAACTAGAAGTATGAGATAAATCAGGTTTTATTTTACGATAATGATTGCAAGGCAATTGAAACGACTATTTTACAGTCGTTGCTAAGATGTTCGACCCATAAAACTAATCTAGAATCGGTGTTTGTTGATCCATACTGTAGGTTAAAAAAACGATAAGTTAATTTAGCCGCTTTCTATACCAGACAATTATCAAAGCTCGACATTAGTCCGCCATAATAGTGTTTTTTATGAATCGGTGTCAAATCAGTCAGAGATAAGAATTTAGTGTTATAATTAAAGAATTGTTATAGGATAATTGTTATAATTGTTATACCTTACACACAAATCACTGAATTGGCGCAGCCGGTAGGATTTTTATTTAGTCAAAATATTTTTCAGAGTTATTCGTTATTTTAAGGCTCGTTGGGGGGAGATTGTTCGGGTTTGAAGTGCTGCCTGAACATGGACACAAAAATGAAATTCTATTGAGATAAAACCATTTGAAAGTACGCTAATGTTTGCAATTTTGTTTGGAAACGTGTTTGCAGCCCCCCAGTGAGATGGTACCCATTATACGCATTATTAAACACAATGGAAATATATACAAATGTTGGCAGTGATGACACATTCTGAAAAAAAGTCAATAAACACAAAGTTGGCAGTTTTTTTAAAATTATATGCGAAAAACTCGGAAAATACTTTTTTCATGTTACTTGGCTATAACTCAAATTCCAATCATTATCCTGGAAGTTTTTACACCATTTTAAGCCAACTCTTTCAGTACTTCATGACTGGACTACTTATTGTACGTTTTGTATTCATTTTACATATATATTTGAAGATAGAAGAGTGTCTGTGGCCTGGCTTTGTTTTTTTTTTATACAAATCTACAATTTTATTCAGAGATTGACGAAATTTTGACCTTCAAAACGAGATGAAGGTCACAGTTTACAGGAGATTTAGAAAAAAAACATCACCAATCCCCTTTTCCTACTCCCTAAAGAAAAATGTAGATGAAATTTTGCACACCTGACTTTGATAAATAAAATAAATTTATATTAAAACTTTTCAAGAACGCGAAAGCGCTAACAACAAAATGTTATACATTGTAACACCCCTTATCCATGTTGGCATAGATACTTAAACTACTAGACTGGCACTCAAACAGACGGAAAGTCGGGCACCGACTGTATCCCTGATCCCGTGATCCTCCCCCGCAGCGTCTCGCCCAAGCGGCGCCACCCGCCCCTATTTCGTCACAAACTAAATATAAATGACCACAATAACTTATAAAGGGGGATGGCCCTACTCTAAATGGCTATTCTATTGCTGTGTTTGGGAAACTGCCAGGAATCTGCACAAATACCGCAGAAGCCATTCTTGTTAAGTCGTTTCCAATTTAAAAAAAATAATATTTATCTACTTGTTTATGCGATAGGCTATTCAAACGATAAAATATAATGTTCTATTTTAAGTTGTAGTCTCCAAGTGGAAAGATTTGCTTCTAAATTATGTTCATCCAAAAGAAAATTACACTTTTTTCATCCTTATTAATTTATTATTTTTAAATAAGACAAAAATTCCCACGCTACGATTAGCCTGATAATAGTCTTCCTATTATTTATTATTAAAATAGGAGGAAAATTTTGCTTGTGCAATGTTGGAGTACTTAGATAGCAAATATGTAATTGTACTCGCAGCTTTGGGCGGCTGGACCAAAACGCCGAGCGATTATTAGGTATCATTTAGTTTTCCTTACTCGTCAAAGGAAGCAGTACGTCTCCTTTAAACCCTTCCTCTGGGGGGGTAATATTCTTCTCCCAATCATATGAATCTATCTGCATTAAAAAATAGCTTGTTACTAGTTTTTAAGATATTAAATTAAACAAAAAAAATTGCCGCAAACACGCAGCCCTGAGTGTAGTCGTAAAAAGTGCATTTTAAGGTTAAAAATAATATATGAATTTGAGTTACGTTCGATTTTCTCTTTTATAGTTTTGAAAACGTAATGATTTATAATAATAATTTTAATTCCAGGATGTAGGGAGGTAGGTGCAATCCTACACGTCCCATATAGATATACATATTTTTGTACTAAAATTTTTAAAATGCAAAAATAGATAAATAAACATAAATTAGCAATTAATAAATTGTGACATAATATCACAAATTAATTAAATTACTTGCTAAGGTATTGAACCTAATAATATGTATTCATAAATAAATAAATAAGTTAGCGTTCCGAAGGCTTAAGTTTGTTAGTGAATAGATTTGAATAGCTAGATTCTTACAAACTCTCCTCTTCACCTTTTTCAATATTGATCAGTACCTAAAGAAAAGTAAAAAAAAAATCTTTCCATTTCAACTCTGCTTCATTAATGATCTAGAAGTCGGGATTTATTTCAGTGCAGAAATTCTGTGACTAACTACCATAATTATGTATTCCTCATTTCTCAGAATATTAATGGAAGGAACGAATTACGTCAAGTCAATGGACATTTTAAATTTATCACTAAATAAATATTAAAAATTGTTACCGAGGCAGTTCAGTTATGTATAGTACTGTATAATTGTTAATATTTATTTATTTCACATATACGGCACAACATGTGCCATTCACATACTAATTTACAGAGAATAGTACAGCAACATAAGGAATGCAACAATATAAATTTAAGTATAATGGTATAATCAGTAAATAGTAAGTAAGGTTAAAAGTATGAAAAAACAAAGAGATATAAATATAATATAAGTAGCAATCTGTAGTATAGTAATAAGTCAAGGTTTTCCCTTGTAAAAATATCGCTAAAAGGGCGTAAATAATGAAATAAATAAATTCAGACATTTCAATATCCGAAGTGATTCCTTTGAAGGGGAAGTTGGTTGGAAAATATGATCTCTTAGAAATATTTTAAATGCTTTTATTAAGGCCCCATATATATATATATATATATATATATATATATATATATATATATATATATATATATATCATCTTATGGGGCCGTATATATATAAAATATTTTATTCTAACCATTGTTTGCATTCCCCAATAAGTAATATTATATTATTTTAAAGACATGGCTGTATTTGACAATAATTTGAACTAGGCAAACTTCAAATGCCGCGGCCTCAGGTCCAAATAATTTCAACCTAATTTATGAATTATTATTAACCAAATTTATCAATTATCGGTGATTTGGATTTAACATTTTAACGAAATCAAATACAGATGTTATTATAAAATATTAATATTTGGTTAGAATGTTAATGTTAATACTTGTGGATTTATTAAAAGCAGGAGTTCACAACAATCGAATTTAGAGTTAAACAATTTTAATAAAAAGGTTTGGTGGTTTATTTTTCGTCTGTTTTCTAATGTTGGAATACCTATTTAAAATATTCACTAACGACGGGTGATTTATGTATATGCTCTAGCCATAAAGGGAAGTTAAGTTTATCCTATTTATGTACTTATTTATACATGGAGATATGTATACAGCAGAGGTTCCCAAAGTGGTCTATATGGACCCCCAAGGGGTCGATATCGGCATGCTGGGGGTCTATGTCAGCGAGAAAAAAATTTGGGGGTCCACGAGATTCAAATGGGGGTACATATGAGCGGACCCCCATTTACCTCAAGTCAACATTTAGGAGTTTCGTAAATGACACAATAGACCTAACACAAATATAATAGACTAAGAAATTACTTATTTGATATTTGTATTTTAATATTTCATAAAGTTGTTAATTGAGGTATATAAATAGAGTCTACGTTCCTTTTCTCGTCAGAATTAATATATTCAAGCAAAACATTGCACATTGGAAGCCTTGAATTTCCCTAGTTCCCCAACTTGTTTTTGAAAAACGTTCAGGGTAATAATGACGTTCAACATTTAAATGCACTTCACACAGACTTCAAAACTAAGTTTGAGGACATTTTGACTATGGAAATACAACGTTGAAGAATCGGATATCATGTGACAAGAACTGACCGGAATAAGCACTGACAAAGAACTTAAGGGGCAGTTCTTTAGGGCTAGCTACAGAAAGATATTCCCCTTGCTTATCCTGCTTCATTTTCATTTGGTGTAATACCTCACAAGGGTGCCCCTGTCTGCACAATGTAAAGACAGAGCAACTATACCGCCACCCGGTTGTTGGGCAGGCAAGGGAAGGTAGTATTTTTACTAAAAATATAAATGATTATCACATGGGACTTTAATAGTTTTAGGAAAATTCAATATTCGGCAGGCAGGGGGTCTACGGAAAAAAAAAAATTGGCAAGTGGTCTATTGGGCAACAACCTCTGGTATACAGGGTGTCCTGGGGTAAAGTGCGCTAACTTCAGAAAGAGTAAAGTAGAAGTAAAAGAGAGAAAAAACTTCTTCGTAGAAAGAAATTTATTTTCCCATACAATAATTATATCATAAAAACTACCTTAAAACTTAAAAATTACTTTTCTTTTTTCTTGCAATATCGTGTAGAATCACTCCCCGAAGTTAGCACACTTAATACTAATGCCAGCCATGAAGATCACTATGAGTATGTTTGGACACTCACCCACGTCGCAGACCAGGCTGCCGGGCTCCAGGTCGGCCAGCAAGCCCGCCACGCGCGGCCAGGGCTCGGCGCGCGCCCCGCCCTGACGCTGTTGCTCGTACACCTCGTGCACGTAGGCGCGCTCCAGCGCCACCGAGCGCGCCGCGCGCTCGCCCATGGCCGCCCGCAGGAAGCCTCACCACCCCACTGACATCATGACATTGTGACACCTGCAACAATACATATATGACCACTATTATAACCACAATAATAATTACTAAATACATGCACCTATTTATTCTCTTCAAACACTTATAATATAATTTTAATGAAATAAATAACTTTGTAAATATATATATATATATATATACTGTGACGGCCTCCGTCGTCGAGGGGTAATGCTTTTGACTAACAATCCGAAGGTCGGAATCCTGGCGTGCGCAAGTAATTTTTAAAAAGTATTTTGTGTTATTTCACAATTTACCAAACAAAAATAATATGTGTATAGTATTCTTTCGGTATGCTCCAGAGTGGAAAATACTTAGTATCGCCCTGGTGTAAGAATATCACACAGAACTGAAACGTTGCTTGAAATAGCTTTAACCGTGTTTGGTGACCAGATCTGAATAGTCAGGTACCCCCCTATCTTCCTCTTCCCCATTTCTTTCCCCTCCCGCTACCTTCAGCCTCACAACATACTACGATGGGGGATGCCATAGTCTCACTAGCTCCAGACGGTTGCGAGTAGGTACTTAGGACTCTTGTGGGGTATTCACATAAAAAAAATACGCCACTATTTAGTTTAAATAATCGACAGGTTTAAAAACCAATGGTTTCTTCGTCAGGATAAAAATTAACAAATAAAATAATGGAAAAACAAGTGAAACGGGTGGAATATTTTTGTATTTCAAATAGTGGTGAAGGTATATAAAGATATTTATTTTATTTAAATTAAATTGACGGGAGAAAAGGAACATTATTATTATTTAAGATACATAGGAACTATTGGATATATTTTTCCTATTTATTTAAATGTAAGAACTACTACTTTGTTAGTAAGAACAAGAGTAGTTCTTACATTGAAATAAATAGAGAAAATGAACATTATTATTATTTAAGATAGGACATAGGAACTATTGGATATATTTTTTCTATTTATTTCAATGTAAGAACTACTCTTGTTCTTACTAACAAAAGCTACTTTGTTATGTGTCATACAAAGTAACTTTTATTTTTTATTTATGCAGGAATCAAAAGATAAGTAATTAAGCATACTATATTCACGAACTGTATTTTATGATAGTGATGATTAAATCACCGTAAACTTTTTTATTTGGAAAGCAACAGCTTATAATATTGTTGGTTTATAGGTGTAATATATACATGTGTAATTTACCTGAGAAATTAATTATAGATATCGTTACTATACTAACACATTATGTATTTAATAATTAAACGATACAGCTACTAGATTTTATTTAAAATTACAACAAGAGTTACCCCATGATGCATGCAATTTGGTTTATTTGGGATAAGAATACATTTTTAACAGATATCTTACATTTATTTTCGTCAGAATTTAAGATATTTACTTCAGAGAGAATGTTATTATATTATGTTGAACACGGTTCCATGATAACTCAACACAGTGACAATTCAACACACTTTTGAAACGATGAAATTTTTTTTTTTAACCTAACCTAACCTAACCTAACCTACTTAACCCAGTTAATAAAGTTTTTGTTTCATCACTTTCCATGACTTTATATAACTTTTTAAAGATGTGATGAATTATCCGGTCACCGTTGAGCACAATCTAAGCCTTTTGATTCGAATTCGTCTAAAATGTCTTTCATTAAAAATAACCCGCGTGTGTATTTTGAATTCAATTAATTTAATAATTCACAACATTCAGTAAGGTAAAGCTTTTTATGATTTTATATAATAATATCTGCAAACTGTTAATTCATACATACGCAAAGTATACTTGTTTATACCTATGTTAATGGCACATGTTGTGCCGTATGCTTTAAATAAATAAATTAGTAAATTATGTATTGCCATATTTAAAAAAATATATTATTTAATTTTTCTAATGCTATCTGCAGTTCAAACACCATTTTTTTCCTTTATCTTTGTTGTATATTATAACATTCCCTTAAATGGATAACTACCATATCGAGAAAAATTATTGCTGATAATTTATTAAGAATCTCTACAAATTATTTGTAATCCGGTTAAAAACGGGATTGCAGGCCTTTAACGAATGAATAACCAGTGTTCCTGATAAAATTTTAGTAAGTTAAAAATACATTATCTTGAAATTGGAACATTTGTTCATGAATACCGAATATTAGAACACGTGTTCCGAAATCGTATATGCATTTAAAATGTACTAAAAGATTGTCAGGAAACCTGTTAATTCATTCGTTAGAGGCTTGCAATCCCGTTTTTTATCGGATTACCAATAATTTGAGATTCTTAATAAATTAACAATACTCATATGCATTTAAAATGTACTAAAAGATTGTCAGGAAACCTGTTAATTCATTCGTTAGAGGCTTGCAATCCCGTTTTTTATCGGATTACCAATAATTTGAGATTCTTAATAAATTAACAATACTCATTATATAATAAATTTACAATACTCACTATCATTTAGAGATATTTTCCTGAAGATTTATATGTTCAATACTAGTATGTAATTTGTATTTAGTAGAGAAAAGTCTATGTTTTGTAATCAAGTCGTAAAAAAATATTTTCGGGCGCTTACATTGCTAACGCTGGCTAAACCTTATGAGGTACATCAAAATAATGTACTACGGAATTGTATATCTTGAACAGGTCTACAGAAATGTCCGCGACGCTATATGTCTTTCTCCTAAGGATAACCCCAGCAACGCCGGGTATACGTCAGGTAGTTATGAATAAATCACAAAATATGTACGAAGATAGTGCAAAGACGCATAAAATTCCTGAAATATTTAACACATTACCTGAAGTCATGAAAAAGATAAATCTATTTAGAAAATAAAAACAAAAGTTAGATCATAAACGAATACCACAGACATATGAATATTAATAGACGAGAAATTAAGGACGAGGGGTTAAAACAAGAGTTGCGGGACGCAGGGAGGAAAGCTGACTGTGATTCGTCAATAGATCAATCTGACAGTAAATAGGCATCTCGCATTATAATATCAACATTTAGTTCTTAAAATTAAAATCTGCTTTTGAATGAATAGACATTTTTACATGGGAGCGCAAATTACTCGCCACATTATGAACAAATTTGCGAAGTCCAAATTCGGCAAAATAAATTTCTTCTATTTTCAGAGTCGAATATTTCCTTTACGTATTTAGTTAAGACACTTTTATAAATGTTCATAATTTACTTCCCAGCAACCAACCAGCTTTGTGTTTCGCATCCAGACGTTTCTCGATGTGATAGTATATGTTTCTACAACTGATCCATATTATACGATGTTAATATGCTTAAAATAAAGTAAAATAATGCTTATATATGGAATGTAATACGACAATTGGGTTTATTCTCTTTTTCACATCTATTTTTACAAGTTTTCATAGCACAAGTCACCATTTTGCCGTGTTATTTCGTAAAATGAACCGATGATGCCTCGACCATAGTTCGCACAAGAATGATGACGTCACGTTTTCTAAATTCACTTGAGGCCATACGCGAGCCCAGCCGGCTCCAATGGAACCGGTATGGGGAGTGGGGAATAATACGCTTTTAATCACTTAGGGCAGGTCTACTAATATTCATATGTCTATGACGAATACCTATTTATCTATAATATTTATTTATTTATTTATTTAGACGCCGTAAAAGGCTTTTACAATATACATGATTTATGTTTACAGTGGTTCACAGGAGCGAAACAGTATTATGTTAAACAGAATAATTACTGAGAAATTATGTTGAAAATTAAACAAGAATAACATCTGGTATACATAGGTACAATAGCATTTTTATTTTCAATCCGTACAGTAGTTTAGTATTGAGGTTATTGTTACCTTCAATATTGAATTTGGTTGAATTTGCTGAGAACTAAGAGTTAGCTCTATTGAATCAGGGCTGTCAGTAAGACATCTCATAACAATTTTGGGAAAAATTATAGTTTTGATTAAGTATGTAAAATTATTAGATAACACTCTTCTGTCTGATATCTGATGTAAGTGCATAGTTTAGGTTCTGTGATAACTTATGAATAGAGTGGTATTATGCCTAATAACATTGATAATTACGACAGAGGTTTGTTATTATAGCCTTCTTATAACTATATTCCGTGCAGTTGAACACATCTACTACTTCTGAGAAAGCATTGCCAACTGCATGCAATCTAGGTATAAGCGAGTTTCTAAATGACTCAGTCCTGATATTGTTATTGAAATTAAAAAGAATTTTGGATCGAGTGGTTCTAGTGGGTATATGGAAGGTAATTAGGCTTAATATATCAGGGCTGTCTATAATACCATTGACAATTTTAAAAATAAAAGTCAAATCGGAAATAAGTCTTCTATCTGAGAGTTTAAGTAAGTTTAATTCTTTCATCAAGTGATTGTAATTTATTGATTCTATAGGTAGACCGAGTTTATAGTTAATGTATCTTAGGAATTTATGCTGAATTTTTTCAATAGAGTCGGAGTGGATTTTAAAGTAAGGACACCAAATAGGAGAATTATATTCGATTTGACTTCGAACAAGTGAGGAATATAAGATTTTTAGTGTTGAAATATTTTTAAAGTCTCTGCCATTTCGGAGAATGAAGCCGAGCATTTTTAATCCTTTGTTGGTGACTGTTTCTACATGTGAAAGAAAGTTAAATTTTGAATCGAAAGTAATGCCGAGATCGTTAATTTCACTTACAGAGGCGAGAGAAACATTATTAATTTTGTATTGATAGTTAAGGGGTTGTGTTGTTCTGAAAAATCTTATAATGTGGCATTTACTAATATTGAGATAAAGTTTGTTAGTTTTGCACCAATCTTGAAGTTTATTTAAATTTAATTGAATTTGAATACAGTCATTTATTGTTTTTATAATTTTAAATATTTTAAGGTCATCGGCAAAAAGTAGCACTTCAACATTTTTATCAAATACAGTAACAATATCGTTTATGAAAAGGAGAAACAGTATTGGGCCTAAATGTGACCCTTGGGGTACACCGCTAGTAGCTATGAATTTGTGTGAAAGGTTAGAATTATTTTTTACTTGTAGATTTCTATTTGTTAAGTAGCTTTTTATCCATTCCAATAATTTACCCTCAATTCCGATTTGACTAAGTTTATTGAGAAGAATTTTATGGTTAACTTTGTCAAACGCTTTTACAAAGTCTGTATATATTGAGTCGACTTGGGTTTTGTTTTCGAGTGAACATGCTATAAAATTTTCATATAAGGAGAGATTTGTTAGTGTGGATCTGCCTGGCATAAATCCATGTTGATTAGTTACAATGATGTTGTTAATATGTATGGAGATTTTATCGAGGATAAGTTTTTCAAACAGTTTGGGGATAGTTGAGAGCATGCAGATGGGTCGGTAATTAGTGACATCATGAATATCGCCTTTTTTAAATACAGGTGTTAGATAGCAATTTTTCCATAGGTCGGGGAAGCAGCCAGAATTTAATGATTGGTTAAATATATGACATAGTGGATTGGCTATTATTGATGCACAGTTAATTAGAAAGGCAGGACTAATTTTGTCAGGACCCGCTTTTTTCTTTAAGTCGAGTGTTTTTATTTTGCGTATAACATCAGGAACATTTATATGTAAAGCGGGAATGTGGACCGATTCCTTTGGATGAAAGGGTGGAAGTTGAACATTTGGGATATCATTATCGTAAACATTTTTGAAGAAGTCGGCAAACAAATTAACGATGTCATTAGTATCACTACTACTTTTCCCTTCGAAATACATGTATGTTGGTAGGCTAGGTTTGTTTTTTCTTAGTGAGTTTACATGTGTAAAAAAGTTTTTGGTATTTGAAGGAATAGACTTTTCTGTGTTGAGTATGTATGTATCTTATGTACATTACGCAAATGTTTTTTAGAAAATAACATAATTTTGATATCGTACTACTATAAATACATCAAGTAAAATAAGAAACAAAACTTAATGATGTTAGCTACATTGTAAACATAAACAAATGTGTTTTTAATGATAAACTAATGTTTAAAAGACAAGGTTTTAAGCACAGCATAAAGGATAAAAAATAATTATTAAAAGTCAAAATATTTCACCAACAAATGAAGATATAATATGTCTCGACGCCATCTAGTGAGAAATTTAGCACTAACAAAGCCTTTCCTACAAAAATAAAGTTTGTTGTTTACAGGTAAAAAAATATAATAAGCAGTAATTGTTGATTGAGGTACTAGTACATATTGAATTATTTGGCGGGTTGGTAGCTCAGTGGTTCAGAGCACCTGACCGGACATCAGAAGGCACGGGTTCAATTCCCGTTGGTGGCATTTATTTTTACTCGGGAGATATTTTCAATTTGTATTGATATTTCAGACGGATATTTATCGCTTATAATAAATTATTAATATTAGGTAATTATTTGTTAAAAATAAATGTGTTAAAAATAAATAAAAAAAATTTGATGTGGTGCTCTGCATTCATATTCTGCCGGCGTATTATTTTTACACTTTACAGTCATTTTGCCCGTCAAACCGGTGGATAACAATTTTTTTTATATTTTCTTATAAAACAATAACAAAGCGAAAGATAACAAAAAAATATTTCCTTTGCAAAACATATATAGGTATTCTTCTTATGTTGTTTCCTCACTGCTAAGGATCGTGACTCCCACTTCAATTTCCATGGTGGACAAGGCTTCTCCACTCCTTGCGGTACAGTTCCGCGTGAAAAGCCAAGGATATCGTCGTAACGGACGCTTGTGGTACTTGGTCGCTCCAGCGCATGGGTGACCTTTTTTCATTAGTTCCATACAGGAGGCCCTGAGCAAAAAAAACCCTCAGGTGTAACGTAGATTGTCACCACATATTTTAAACTTACCGTATTCTGGTAATATGATCCACCATAGCTTGCAGCAATAAGGGGAATTGAAATGAACAGTCGGAATATCAATTGAGAGATAATAATATGATTGTATATTTAATTTAAACTTTATATACAAGAGCTAGGACTCACAGTTAGACAACAGGGGTGGTTGGCTATTAGAAAGCACAAACGTAATATGAACCTGGCCATGACATTTACTTGTAAAATTATATTAACTAAACAGCTTAAAATAAGACATCACCATCGAGTGCCAGTCTAGAAACTAGTCTAAACGAATTTATAAACATGGTGATATCTAAAAATCATGTGTCTATTTCTTAAGGATTATTAAAATGTCTCACGTGCGTGAATAATCTCCCGACAATAATATGTGTGAATAATATTCCCCATCAGCCTCGAAAACCAACTGACGATTTCTCTGGAATTCAACGCGCAGCTTATTTGAATCCTCCCAGTGACAGCTGTAATTCAATGCCAACGCGTGTCTAGAAGTCAACTATGTGAGCGGACGGTTCCTACCGCTACACAGGGCCTATTTCATCTTTGGGGATGCTGAAAGACAGGAGAGGTTCTGGGAAGGAAAGGGGTGTGAGGGATGGTTAGAAATCTTGTGATCAATGTGTCCAGTAGTGCTTTCACAGCGGTGCAAGGTGATGCGTCGGAAGAGTCCGGTTAGAGAAGACAAAATCCTCCCCGATCCGGCCCGCCACGCAGCAAGCGGTAAATTCATCCGCCGCCAAGACATAGACTTACCTTACTTCGTGAACTCGAGCACCCCTGCTAAGTCACCAAACGTAGCAACCACTTGGGGTGTCCTATGGCAAGTGTGTTGGTTTTTCAATAAATTGTTCCCAGGGCGGCGGTACCCATACCCGCCTCCCAAATTCAAATTTACGAGTTGCCAAACAGTTTGCCAATGCCTATGAGTTTTTCCAAGTTTAAGTCCTCAGTTTGGATAGCAACTTGTTCTAAAATCCGTTTAGGCAGACTTTCCTACATATATATAAATTCCCCTCACTTTTGTGTGACAGATGGGAGGGAATAACAAACAAAGAATAAATATCTCAGCATTGGTACTAAACTTGTGTAATTTTACTGACGGAACATATGAGTAATGACTCGCATTGTTTCTCATTGGCCATCTGTCATGTCCTATTCAATATATCGAACACATCAACAAATAAAAATTTATTTGTTTCCGAAAGTGTCGATTACTGACATTTGGCGCTATTTCACATCTCCTAATAAAATGCCATTTGAGCGTGTTTCGTAAACCATGAGTCAGGGAGATTAACCTTTGTTTTAAATTCAGAAAATCAATGTCTCAGCACAAATCAACAATCATCGCCATTCCATTGTAAGAATATTATGTACTAAATACACAATTTGGCTGTCCTGAAACGTGAATCCTTCCCAGTTGGACAGACAAAGGTTCATTTTCTTTTGTATTGTTTGTAATTTTTATATATAAATAAATAAATAAAAATTAATCATAATTTGGCGTTCGCGCGTCCAGACCTGTACATTCGTAGCAAATGATGTCATCAAACATGCCTTGAGTACTTATTTATTAATGATCAACGCCCTGATAGCTTTTACATATTTTTTCGGTTTATAAGATTTACATGTTTCAGAGAACAAAAATTGTTTAGATAACAAAAAATGGACGTAACACGTGCACGAAGAAAAAAAAAAAAAAAGAAAACCCTATCCAAATCCGTTGGTTAGTTTAGAAGAACATAGCGCACAGACAGACGCGGATAGCTACATTACTTTATACTATTTTCATAATAAACATTTGTAGCTCTCTATGCCCAGGTTTTTTTAAATTCTGTTATTCATAATTGAATACCGGAAACTTAAAAGGGTATAAGTACCATTGACAAGAAAAGGAGGTATACGGGAATTTAAAAATACACTCAAAAATTCAAAGAAAACATTATTTTATTTTTGTGTGAAATCAACAAATGAACAAATCTTAATGCAGTTGATAAAAAAATATTATGAAAAGACATATTAAAGTAAGTAAAAAATCAAATAAAATAATCATTTTAGAGAAAGTCTCATGTGCCGTGCGTAGTTTCCTTTAATAGGGCCCAAGTGCCATGCTCTCTGAAGCAATAAAGGGCTTTAGTGCCACAGTGACAATAAAACAATATACCAGCTGCTTTATCCATCTCCAATAGGGATGGGATCATCCCAATGGGATGATGTTTAACATGAATAAAAAAATAAATATTACGAAATGTTAAAAAAAATTGTATGTATGCTCTTGTTAAGCATTAAATTAGATATAAGACATAAAAAATATAGAATGTTGTGAATTTTTTTGTGCTCCTGCGCTTGCAAGTAAGATATAATTTCAATAGACATAAAAATAATAAAATGTTGTACACATTTTTGTGTTCCTGCGCATACAAGCAAGGTATGAAAATCAATTTATAAGACATAAAAATTATAAAATGTTGTTGTAAAAATTTTTGTGTTTCTGCGCGTGTAAGTAAGGAATTAAATTGGTTAGGTCTTTTTTCTTTTCTTCCGTTATTCTGCTTCTGCAATTCAGCACTGGTATGGAATAGTTATTTAAATCGGATAATTTTTTGTTTTTTTTCAATAATTTTACGATTTTCCAGGGCTCCAAAGTGTTGTGCGTCTCCTTTATTTTGACAACAAAAGGGTTGTCGCTTACAAATTTCAAGCGATGAGCCTTCGTTAGCTGCATGGTGGTGGTGTTTAAAAATGTTTCGGCGGCCAATTTGAAATCCAAGAAATCATCTGTTTTCATTGAAATGACGTGGAAAGGCTGCTTGTGACGAGTACTTTGCACCATATCTATAAGATCTGCAGGAACCATGGAATTTGTCACTCGTTTCCTTTTTTCAATTAGAGCAAAGTCTCTGTCGCAGCTGAGGAATGAGTGCCCGCTCATTAAAAAATTATGTTCTATCGTATTAAAAACTCCTTTATATACAAGATAGGCCCATAAGAATATCATCATTTTATTTTTATTTTGCCCACTGCAATTATCACTCCACATGATTAGATTCTCCTTTCGTAAGAAGTTATTGGAAAATTTTTTATAAATGCATGATGCTATCTCATTTCCCCCTCTTCCTGTTATGGCTTCATGCCACATGTGCATATACCCATCACCAGTATTTTCAATGTGCACACCCAAGTTAAAATTTGACAATTGTCGAGAGTAATACATGGGCCCATGCGTTAAAGATGGCGTCAATAAAACCTGTTGCAAGTCCATGGCGGCAGTGCATGTATTGCTACTCGGAATTTGAGATTTTTTAATGTCAAGTGACATCTGTTTTGTAGCTTTTTCGGCTTTTCGATGGTGAAGCTCCAGTTGGTTTTTAAATGTTGCTTTATTCGAAGGATCAGCATTTATTTTAGCAACATAGAGTTCACAAGTTGCACACGTATCAGTTCGTTTCTGGCCAAATTTTAAGCTTGGAAATTCTTTCTCAAAAATTTTTGAATAGAATTTATAGGCAACTTTTAACTGCGGGAATGATGCTTGAAATGATTTGAACAGCCGATGTTTATTAAGATCAGGACTTAGATACTCTTTCTCTGATCTTGCACGACCGTAATGGCTTACAAGTCTGGGAAACATATTTACATGTTTTTTAATGTCATCCTCATCTTCATTGGTATATTATATTCGTTTTTTTTTACTAATATTTCCCCTTGATTCCGTAAATGTTGTGTGGCCTTGTTTTTTTTTTATTAATGAGAACCTGAATCTTTTTCGGAGAAAGGGAAAAAATATTCATGAATGTTGCTTTGCACACGCTGACAACATTTCCCTTGCCATCTGGAAGCATGTAATATGCCGTGCACTGTCGCTTACTTAATGCAGGAGATTCATAGGTTCCGTGCCTTCTCCTTTTAATTTCCGTCAGTTGAATAAGCCCCATGAGAAAAGAAGATTGCTTTTCATTATTCGACAAGCCATAAAAATCCGTGAACAATGACAGTTTTTGGTCGGCAGCTATTTCTTTGCATTTGTAGCGGCATTTGCAGATACACTTGAAAAAAAAATAATTACGTAAATGAAAGCAAAACAGATAAAATACCAAAGCATTCCCTTTAACAAAATCTTACGCCAGTGCTATCCATAATTTGGATAGTATTATTTTAAATAATGAGTTAATAACACATTTTTTTAATATTCTATGTAAATTTATAGGTATTGACAAAAAATTACAGGTCAGCACATCACTAGCGCTTATAGAGTGATTGGTCACCTAGCATAGAAAACCGTTGGAGATTAAAACAACGTACTAACCTCTTGATTTGGCGGTCGTTTTGCAGGAATCAACTTTCTACTTGATGAAGTATATTCTTGTCCAGAATCCTTCAACTTCTTTCTGGCCACTTGAACACTTTTTTCACAATTTTGACGCCTTTTTATGCCACCGCATGCGCAGAAACCGGCTCGTTGTCACCCATTTTGATACTAACGCGTCTGACTGGCGATGGCACTTGGACCCTTTTAAAGGGGAAATGACGTTCGGTACTTACAACCAACGCCATCTTCCAATTTTTTTTACAATTATTTACGTTATCTGTTGCACTTGTACCCTTCTGTAGGACATTGGCCTTGGCACATGCTATCCATTTCTTAAATAAAATCGTTATAGGTGTTTTTGGCACTTATAGCCTTTTAAGTTTCCGGTATTCAATTCATCCATCGTCAATTGGTTACCTACGTACGGGGAGCACGTTATATAATTGTTGCGTTCGCACAAACAGTTCTCCAACTCGTCGTGGAAGGAGTTTTATAAATAAATTGGTTCTTTTTTTTTTTTTTTTTTTTATTAAAACACAAATAACTTAGTTTACATCACTTTATTTCGATACAAAATCTCAACATGTTTCGTGAACCAAGTTCACATCATCAGGAGCACAAGTATACTAAAGTTATAATTAAAATTAGGTCTAGAAAGAAGAGGTAGAAGGAGCGGGGAGGGGTAAGAGTGGGGGAGGGTTATTCAAAGTAGGAATTAAAATGTCATTAGACGGGAAAGACCGGGTAATTGGGAAAATATTTAAAATGGGGTTTATAAAAATTTTTTGTTTAAAATTTTGTTTATAATTTTGTTTATAATTTTGAAATCTTAGAAATAAGAAAACACGTGAATATGAAAGCAGATATTATTAATAAACAAAAAATTTTTATAAACCCCATTTTAAATATTTTCCCAATTACCCGGTCTTTCCCGTCTAATGACATTTTAATTCCTACTTTGAATAACCCTCCCCCACTCTTACCCCTCCCCGCTCCTTCTACCTCTTCTTTCTAGACCTAATTTTAATTATAACTTTAGTATACTTGTGCTCCTGATGATGTGAACTTGGTTCACGAAACATGTTGAGATTTTGTATCGAAATAAAGTGATGTAAACTAAGTTATTTGTGTTTTAATAAAAAATAAATAATGCCATCACAAAGTGAAAAGCAGTTAGAAGAAGTTTTCTTCGAAAAATTAAATTGGTTCTTTATATTAATCAGGGATTTATTAATACTCCGCGTATTATATTGGTGACTCGATAGTCGACCTAGCTAGAAGCTGGCTAATTGGAATCTGCCCCTGTGAGATTCTCTGAGAGCCTTTGCACTGGCCCTGGCGACAACTGGCCACTGGCTCCATCTTGCGGACTTCCCCGTAAGCTCTATGCACTGCCATCTGTGCGAGCATCTATAAAGCTTCCTAACAATAATGAAAACAAAATACATGAGATAAAAAGAAGAAAAAAAAATTACCAAGAGAATCAATAAACTATTAAATCTACGCTGGCATTTTAACATAGAAATAGTTTTCCTCAGATATGTGGATATATTTTTTTTACATTTAATTCAATATTTAATAGATCCTTACCCGATGATGGAAATGGCGTTGCGAGCTGATTGTAGTTGAGTTGACCTAAATGTTCCACACAGAGATGCCGTGCAACTAGATATATATTTTTATTTATTGTAATGGTAAAACAAATTCAAGAAAGTTTTGAATATCTGAGTAGTAAGATTGTGTCGGGAGGTAAAATTTTGGACTTATCGAAAAGATTTTAATAACCAAAAATATTTTCTGCCTTTTATTCTGTGGTTCACTCATTGGCTACCTACTTGGAAAGTAAGTCGTCAATTGGTGTTTGTGCACGAATACAAAACAGGTCATATTTGATTAAAATATGGAAAAAAATCTAAAAGCAGCCGGGTGTTTAGAGCATAATGTTTGAGTTTTCTCGAGTGGGTGTCGCTGAAGTTTTCTCGAGAGGGGTGTATGGGCTTATGGGAGAATGCACGCCCGTCGAGCCAAAGAAACCGGAAACTTCGTTAATAAACGCCACAGTGACAGATGGGGGAAAACCCTTAGTAACTTTTCTCCGGAACTCTAACGAGAAAATCGCTCTACATATTCAACAGCCTGGGAGCCGATGTGCGATGGCCGACTAAACTAACAGATTTATTTCAGACTTTCATAAAAAAAAAACAAAAATATTTCTCCGTGGCGTAGTGGTGTAGATATCGACATTGAAGTTCGATTTCCGCGCCGAAGCGTTCAATTTCAGTATATGGTTTCTGAGTTTTGTTTATTTATTTTCTGTTTAATTTTACCCTTCATAGTGATTGGAGAAATTAACAATCTCTTCAAATTATTCGTATTCCGGTTAAAAACGGGATTGCATGCCCATAAAGAATGTATTGATAAGCTTTCTGTTAAACTTTTAGTAAAGGAGGAATGCATTATCACGGTGTCAGAACACTTATTCGTAAAAATCATAATATTTTCACATTTCGTCATTATATAGGGTATATCGGCACGTACCCGACAAACTTTAACCAGCTATTCCTTAGCACATTTGGAGTAAAAAATGTTATGGGCACTTTGCTGTCCGGTAATATTTTTTTTTAATAAAAAAATTATTATTCCTATTTTCACCACATGTCACCAATGTTTTATCCTTTGTCAAAGTTTGAAAACCCATCTGGCAATATTTTACTCACGGCACCATTCGTCTAATTTTTAACTATTATTATTTAGTGTGTACGAAAGAGCGAGGACTCTTTTTGACACACTTGCTAATAACAGCTGCTAAACACGAGATACAATGCAAATGACAGTGACGGAGTGTGGATTTTTTATTTATTTTTTGTTTTTAATGGAAAAAAAATGTTACCGGACTGCTGTCCATAACATTTTTTACTCCAAATGTACTGAGGAATAGCTGGTTAAAGTTTGTCGGGTACTTGCCGATACACCCTGTATACTATCATGAAAAATGCAGGTGCATGAACACATGTTGATGTATTAAGAATTGACTAAAAGTTTACCAGGAAATGGCCTGCAAGCCAGTTTTTAATCGGGTTACGAATAATCTGAAGAGATTTTTAATGAATCAGCAATTTTCATATTTCTTCTACCCTTATGATGGACACTGAGGACGCTGTACGAAAGGTCGGTTAAATAAAACAAAAAATCACGATAGTGGGATATATCGCTCATTAATTTTGCGAATAATTGTTAGACTTATTACATAAGCATAAGAGGTTATGAAACGGAGGAAGTCTTTAACGTTGTCGGGAGTATCGAATTTGGTTGCTCCCCCCAAACACATTAAATATGTTTTACAAAGGTCCACGTAATTACATCCAGGTGACTGGAAAATCACTTAAAAATGTTACCTCGATTACCTTTTTGCTAAACTAACAGAAAAAATGGTTGTCCTTCCCTGTAAGAGAGAAAATGCCACGAGCCCGGCATACCTAATATGGCGGCCACATTCTGGCCGACTTTTCTATAAAACACAGAACTTTAGAATCTCGTACTAGTACTTTGAATTGGCGTCCCCTCTCGGCTGGCGCTGTTCTCTGTATTGGTCTCGAAGGACGATGGATGTTTTGGGCATGTAGAGGGAAGAAAGGAGTGTATTAGGAGAAGAATTCCTGGACGCCTGAGGAAGACATGCCAGGATCATTTTAACCAAAAATTTTAGTAAAAAAATGTACAAACCTTTTTTTAAAGAAGAATTCTTGCCTTTCTTCGAGGCAATTAAAACACTGTAGAATTCCCATAATCAGTCAACCGCAAACAACCCGTGCAATGGTTTTGACAGATGGGAATTAGAGTAAAAGCAGATACGACCTAAATCATTTGTCTTTGACATTTTACGATTTGCCACAGGTTTTGACAGTTTGTCGATAACTGATGCCCTCGTACAACCAACCAACTGCATTTGACAACGTTACACTGATAGTCAATTAGCTGCTTGAACAAGTATCCAAAACAATAGACATTTTGGCGATTTATTCGATTAAATATTGTGTTTACAGGCGGGTAAAAGGTTGTTTAGATTAAGTTTTATTATTCAACTTAATCTCTTCCTCTTCTAATAATAATGCAATTTTTACATCCAAATCCAGACTGAAACTGAAGCCTCTCTCATTATTATTAAGTACCTACCTAAGCTTTAAATAATAATAATAATAATAAACTGTTTATTCCGGTATGTGGGGAGGTTAGTGCAGTCTCACACATTCCACATAGAGATACAACAAAATGTATGATCAAAAACAAAAAGATAGAACAGAAAAAAAAAAACAGAATAAATTGAAAATAAAATAGAATAAAATGATAAAATTAATAGAATAATAGAAAGTTGAAGCCTTTAGGGAGCCATGACTATATTAGGCGCTAGTATTTTTCTCCAGTGTGCGTCAATGCTGGAGGATGGAGTGAGGCGGGCTTCCATAGTGAGGATATTTCCAGAGCTTCTTATCCTTTCCCTCATTCCTGCCACCTTGGATCTAATAAGGGCTGCATATCCGGGAACTCGCCCCTCCGTGAACATACGGGAAGCGCTGCAGTATCTGGGGAGACAAAACATTGTGCGGAAGGCGTTGTTGTATTGGACCCGTAGTTTTTCAAAAATTGAACCCTATCAAATTTGACGGAAAAATCTTAGACGACAGCCGTGTTAGAACAGAACCTTAAAACACCATCGGTAAAATTATTTTTGTGTTATTGTAATTTACCTTCTAATAATAACAGGCTTTAAATCAAATCTTCGATCAGCGGCATTTTGAATTATAGATATTCCATTTAGCTTTTCTTGACCCGTTTCAGTTAGTGATCAGCCGATAAGCATAAAAACATTACCGTTATGCATGACAAATGATAGAAATTTGAATGAAAGCTGAAACGGACCGAGAATCGGCGTTTAACGGGACCCATTCTAATGTCGATAATGCTAAATGGTGCTGATTGGCGATTTGGTGGTCGTCAAGTTTGAGGAAAGATTTCGATTTTAGGTTAGGTTATGACACATTCCCTGACATTCCTATACATTTCCATACATTCTCATATATTCCCTTACATTCCAAACATTCACAAACATTCCATACACTCCTATACATTCCCAATTATTCCCATACATTCCTGAATATTCCCATACATTCCTATATATTCACATACATTTCTAATGCATTCCAAAATATTCCCATACATTCCAATGCATAACCTTACATTCCATAACTGCTGTATTCGTTAAGAGGAAGCTACAAGCCAAAAATGTGTATATTCTTGGTATACCTTATATTGTAGGTAATAAGCATTAAAATCGCTTGGCAAACGGAGTCTAGAAACGTTCGATTTCAAGCACAAAACTGGTTATTATTTATTTTGTAAATAATTTTATAAGAAAGCAAAAAGTAAATCAAGTGAAACTGTCGCAGATAATCTTAGCTATAATACTGTATTTTTTAAAAGTTGTTTCCTTTACGCGTTCATACATTTCTAATGTAAAAATATATTTTTTAGTAGTTTATATTTATATTTTTTATTGAGTAATTTATTATTTTATTTTTATTCACGACAGAGCAAATGTTCAAGATGGCCGCTAGAAAAATGAGTATTGATAATTTATTAAGAATATCTTAAGACTGTGTTCCGACATGATACATCTGCAACTTACCAAAAGTTTATCAGGAAAGCTGTTAATTCATTCGTCTAAGACCTGCAATCCCGTTTTTAACCCGAGTACCAAAAATGTGAAGCGAGTAATTTGAAGGAAAACGAACTGTGCAAACTAGAACAAAAATTGTTAATTACATAAATAATTTTCCATTTCCCGTAATTTTTACATTTTTTATTAGTAATTTAGATGAAAAGAAGATACGTATTTGAGTATGTCTAAATAATAAATATCAACCCTTTGGAAAACAAAGATTCTAAGTCACAGTGTGGACATAGGGCTGTTGTTTTCTCTGATTAATGTAGAATTAGTATAAAAAATAAAAATTGTGATGTGTGTGACTTAAAGATGAAATCCACTAAAAAGTAATTTTTGTATTTTGGTGGACTTAGAACCTTTGTGTTTCAAAGGGTATAAAAGGGTACATTATAGACTTTGAGATAGGTTCGCCCCTCGTCTCGATATGAACTGTGTAAACATTGACTAAACGTTGGATTAGATTAGCGGTAGAATTATTGGATTTGGATTAATAATATCACGTGTTGTGACAAGTGACATGAGACGGGTAGTTCATTAGACGAAAGGCGTGTAATACACGTCTGGGACATGTGCTATCAAAATCACTTACACGATTCCTCATATTCGTAATGCAACATGTGTGGTAGATGGGTTATATTCATTATATGAAATAATACAGTTAGGTACAGTTGATGATGAATAAGTACATATTAAAGATATAAGATGAAGAATAATAATAGTTTTTATAAAATTATGTGAGTAACGCACAAAAGTCCCAGTTGAAAGCCAGTGAGACTATGGCATCCTCAATTATTGGGGTATGTTGTGAAGCTGATCAGAGTTGGAGGAGTATGTTATGGAAGTACAGGGTTTTCCAATAAAAGGTGTTATTTTGAATAGCCCGCTATTTCGGTAGATATTACTTTTGAAACTGTCATTTTTTGACATTTGACAAGTAGAAACTACGTCATTATTAGAAATGGAACGATACATGCTTCAACAACGCATGGAAATTATTAAAATTCACTTGAGTGAATCAAATGCAAATCATCTTTAGTGATGAGGCCCATTTCTACCTCGGTGGCTTCGTCAACAAGCAAAATGGTCGCATCGGGGGCTCGGAAAACAGAAGAGTTATTGTTGAAAAGCCTCTCTATCCTCAACGTGTGACTGTTTGGTGCGGTTTATGTTCCGGCGGAGTCATTGGACCTTACTTTTTCGAAAATGAGGCTGGAGCAACAGTTACGGTGAATGGATTGCGCTATCGAGAGATGATTAATGATTTTTTATAGCCGGAATTAGATGGTATGGATCTGGACAACGTTTACTTTCAACAAAACGGCGCTACGTGCCACACAAGCAACGAAACCATTGATCTTTTACGATTGAATATCAAAATAACACCTCTTATTGGAAAACCCTGTATATACCTTGCTATTCAAATTTAGTCACCAAACACGGCTAAAGCCGTTTCAAACAACGTTTCGATTTTCAATTATGGTCTTTCGCCTGTGCGATTGAAATGTTAGATTAAAGATTAAGGACGAATAAAACTTTTATAGTGCTATTTTTCTTCATCGTTGTTTTAATAATTAATTGTAGATTATGGATATGACGCCATCATACTGCTAACATTACAAAATTGGTAATCCAGAAGCTAGATTACGAGATTAGTACACATTAGTTCCATTTTCCTGAACTTGCTCCATGATGTTTTTCAAATTTTCCAATCTCTATACAACAATGAAGAATCTCCTTTATAGTAGTCCTAGAAAAAGGACGTACATATGTCATAGAAAATCGTCATCTTCCTTCTCAAACTTCTCGTATGAAAAGGAAAAAGACTATTGTTACCAGCACGATGACGACACGTACAACCTATATATGGGACTACTTTGTTAACAGTCATCGTCGAAGCAGTCGTAAACAATGCCGGAGAATAAATTATTATAAATAAAGGATTCAGAAATGAAAAATGGCTTGAAACGGTTTTGGCCGTGTTTGGTAGCCAGATTTGAATATCCAGGGACTCCACCTTCCTCTTCCCCATCTCCTACCTCTCCCCACTACCTTCAGCCTCACAACCCTGCCATAATCTGATAAGTGGCTTCAGATGGTTGGTATCAGTTTGGCCTCTTTTTTTGTAGGATAATTATTTTGTATACCATCAGACAGGTATATCGTATTATTTACATTTAAAAATGTAACTCTACCTACATGATATTATCTTATTTATTACATAACCATCATCCCTAATAAAACTACCCCTTTTAAAGGTAGATAGTTTATTAAGATTTTTGATTAAACATACTAAAGGCTTTATCTTGCCACCCTGTGTATGGCCCTAACCTATTTAAGGGAGGTGATGACACGGAACTAGGTCAGCCGTTTCCTGCACAGTTTTTCATTAGCCTTAAATTACACCACAAAATATTTCCACATTGTTCTTACTTCGAATAACCATTTTGGTAAAGAAAACAGAGTTAAAATACGGCAAGGACATTTTAGAGTGTTTTGGGGTTTTTCCGTTTATCATCAATTCGGTTGAAATAATTTTCTGTAAATTAATGTTTATTTTTTTTCAATGAAGAGGTTGTTATGGTATTATCGGTTTAAAGTGTCGTATTTCAAATACTCATTATGTTTTGTTATAAATGGTATGTGAATTAAAATATAATTAACTGTGTTACGTGCATTGTTACTTTTAATAAAATAATACAAAGGTCTCGTTGATATTGCTTTCTTTCATAATAATCTCGCCCCTTAATTCAATAAAAAAAATAATCAAGGGAATAATTTTAAGTATAGGATATTGAGTCAATGATGCAAAGTAAAGGACATATTATATTGACTGAAACAGAGAGAATAAAAGATACAGGGTTTTCCAATAAGAGATGTTATTTTGAATAGCCCGCTATTTCGGTAGATGTTACTTTTGAAGCTATCATTTTTTAACATTTGAGAAGTAGAAACTACGCCATTTATAAAAATGGAACGATATACGTTTCAACAACGCATTGAAATTATTAAAATTCACTTGAGTGAATAAAATGCAAATCATCTTGAGTGATGAGGCTCATTTCCACCTCGGTGGCTTCGTCAACAAGCAAAATTGTCGCATCTGGGGATCGGAAAACCCAAGAATTATTGTTAAAAAGCCTCTTTATCCTCAACGTGAATGTTTGGTGCGGTTTATCGTCCGGCGGAGTCATCGGACCTTACTTTTTCGAAAATGAGGCTGGAGCAACAGTTACGGTTAATGGATTGCGCTATCGAGAGATGATTAATGATTTTTTATGGCCGAAATCGGATGATATTGATCTGGACAACGTTTAGTTTCAACAAAACGGCGCTACGTGTCACACAAGTAACGAAACCATTGATCTTTTACGATTGAATATCAAAATAACATCTCTTATTGGAAAACCCTGTATTAAAGAAAATAAAGTGCAGGAATTTAAGTGCCGTGAATAGAGAGAATTAAAAAGTGTAACAAATAAAATGATATTGAAGGAAATAAAACGATACAGAGAGACGAAAATCGAGTAAATAATGTAGAAAAAATATACTATGCAGTACAGTGTGTCCAGTAAGCGGTGAATAACCTTCAACTGTGTGTGAATGACCGCAAGGCCGTTTCGAAAATTAAATACCAAATTTGCAAAATTGGATGAAGATCCAGATTTTTTCAATGCTGCATGTTACATTTAAACTGATTTAAATTTAACTTTGATGAAACTTGACTATTTTTAACTTTCTACAGGCAGTTAGGTACCACAGTACTAATAAAAATGTGAATAAAAAAGTCCTAATAAACACGACGATTTCACATGAAAACAGAATCTTTACTGAACCCAAGTCAAAAAAGTAGATCAGATTTTCGAAAACGGAAACGGAATGCACAAACAAATTTACCGACAGACGAGCACAGACCGGCCGAGTTAAAACAGTACATTTATGATAAAGATCTCTTCTAATTTCTACCTTTTTTATTTTTCATTTTGAATTCGATCAATCGTGTTAATTCATTCATTTTCGCTACAGTATACATTAAATTTCAAATAAAGAAATTATTCCCAATGATACAGTATTAAATTTCAAACGAAAAACTAGGGCAAACTCCTTGTTGTATTTGCGGGATGCAGCGATGCATCTCCACGGCAACCGTTGTCATGGCGGCGGTAGGCTGGGACAGGATGGGGGGAAAGGCAGGGGTCGGGGGATTCCCTCCCGGTAACCTGGTGACCCCGGGGAGGTCATGCACCCCACTCAGGGACCGGAAGTGATTCAGTAAAACGATTATTGTCTCTCTTCTCATCGAAGTCGCAGGTTTGTGCCAAACTTCCGGCGCAGAGTGAATATTTGGAGTATATAGATTTTTTTTAATATATTGTTTTTGTTAGATTAAAGATTTGCACGACCGAAAGTTTTTGGTTATTTTTCGGGTATTGCTGTGTTGCTGTGTTGCCGTGTTGCTATTAATATTAACAGAGATAACACGAAGGGGCTAAGCCTGATAGTTCTTGGTATTTGACGGCTACACCAAAACTAAACGCCGAAAACCACATTAATTTGACTAATTTTTATACTTAAATCAGGCTTAAGAAGATTGATGTGCGCAACACGGTTTTATTTCTATATACACAAACATACACTTCACCTCAATCTACACGTCTGCCCTGCTGATGGACATAGCAACCATGTTCGAAACGTTGGCAAAAGATGAAGGTAGCGCAATACGGCATAATAACCCAAAAATAAATCACCATAAAAGTTTGTTATTGTCTCAAGGGAGATTAGTCAACACAAATGTTTTAAGCTAGCAATGAATTTTCCATTACGAGTTGTGGAGCTTTTACATATTTTTAGATACATATACGTCGCCATGTATTTTCTTCTACATTTTTCAATTGTTCAATAAGATTTAAAACATAAAAATATAAAAAATAAGCAATAATTATTGGTCAAAAATACAAGTATAAATTGAAAAATCTATCAAGAAAAAATAAAGACCGCGGACGGGAATTGAACCCGCATCCTTCTGACTGCCGGTCAGCTGCGCTAAGCCACTGTGCTACGTCGGCTTAATTTAAACCACTAAATAATTAAATAAATACTAGTATTTTATTCAACTATTATTGCTTATTATTTTTTTTTGTCGCTCAGTGCACCTGTCCGGCAAACGGATGCGGGTTCAATTCAAGGCTAATAATTATCGCTTATAATAATTTGTTATCATTTGTACTTTTCATAAAAACCTTGTCTCGTAAACATAAGTTTATCTTTAACAAAAAAAGTAAATTAATTAATCATTCAATTGTTAAAAAAATATCTCTCAATAATTTACACATGGAATAATGAATCACATGGATCAAAAAATAAGGAGTATATGCTTATTTATTCCAGTAAAATTGATATTTTTAAGCTCCGTGCTTCAGGATGCAGATGAAGTAACAGATTGAAAATATTCGTGTTGACTTAGAAATTAAAGACAGAAAATGAAGTGTGTTTTGTTGGCAAAATAGTTGTTATTTTAATTTTTTTATTTTTATATATATATGTGTTTGTTATTTGTATATATATATACATACAAATAACAAACAATACAAAACAAAATGAACCTTTGTCTGTCCAACTGGGAAATATTACCGTTTCAGGACAGCCAAATTGTGTATTTAGTACATAATATTATTACAATGGAATGGCGATGCTGTCAAAACAAATTTTGAGAACATTGTTGATTGCATTCGAAGTGACAGGATGGTTTCTTTATCCTTGAAAGAATCGCAAAGATGTAATTTATTACCAGGGTCAATTTGAATAACATTAGTAATTGCATTCAGAACAGATGAATGGTTTCTTTCGGGACATCACAAGTCTGAGATTCTTTCCAGGGCATTTTGGAGAACATTTACAATTGTATAGTTAGAATTTCCACATTTATAAATCAGTGTAAGACATATGAATCCTATAGTACTATATTTTTAGAATTTCTCAGGTGATAGAAATTACACATTACTAGACCAGAATATATGCCGTATGACATATGAATTTCCAATTTTAAAATTTCGAATCTTTATTTATTAAATGGCTAGACATTATTATACAGTAATCGAAATAAAACCGGGCAAAAGATTCGTAAATTTAAATTTAAATAATAATGACAACAATGAAGATCAAGTTATTAGGAACAAAAATAACATTTTTAAACTTGAATTAAAAAGTGACTTTAGATCCGTATCTCTCTTAAGTATAAAATAGCTTTTTGGAAGATTTAAAAATATATTTTCTCTTCACATTTAATTTATAGTTGGAAAAACTGAAAAATGGACAAACTTAGAACAGTGGTATCCGTGCATCATTATTTATAACAATTATCTGATTTCCAAATTCAGTGAGGTAGGTTTCTCTAATTAAATGTGTACCTGATTTTACTATAATAAATACTACGTTAACTAATGCCACAGTAATGTAATAAATTTATAGTTTTACTACACGAGAAGAGTAATATGGCCATTAGAATGGAGTTGTTACCACCTGTTTTGTGACTTCGTTTAGTGATAAACAGGGACCTGAAAAACAAGCGTTATTTTTGGCGAAATTCGCGTTATTTTATGCGGAATTTTTGGGAAAAGCGGTGTTATTTTCAGTAAAAGCGGTGGTATTTCGCAATAAAAGTGATGTATGCACGGAGAAAACTTACTGATGTGATATGTTGCTTATTTATTAAGAACCTGTTACAATTATTCGTGCTCTGATTAAAAAACAGGACTGCAGGCCTTTAACGAATTAATTGACATGTCTCTCCTTATAGACTATCAGTAAAACATACATTTTTCATGGTGATGTCGGAACATGTATTCTTAAAAATTCTAATATTTTCGAATTTCATCATTGTGTAATATCAGAACAAACGCAGGTGCATGAAGGTGTTTTCCGATATATTATGAATTTACTAAAAGTTTATTTGGAAACGGCATGCTATCCCGTTTTTAACAGGATTTCAATAAATCAGCAATACTCATTTTCTTTTGGGTGTTAAATTTTTGGCATTTGCAGCAAAAAAGTGGCTGAAATTTTTTTTACATAAAGATATCTGCTTTCCATTTATTCAATAATTTTTCAAGTCAAAATCATAGGCAGGACATGCTTAGAATACATAATATAAATTATTGCAGATAATACTGATAAATCTAAATGAAACATAACTAGACACAGAACATAAAAAAGGTAATGGTTGCAATTGGGAAACGAACCCGATGTTTGTCTTACCGGGAGAAAGTCTCTAACCACTTGGGCCATTGTGACCAGATTTTTAAATACTTCTATTTGATTTTTTTTTTTTTTTTAAACTTAATAATAGTGGCATATATGAATTAAAATGTGACCACGCCGACTGCAACGCTACTTATATCGGACAGACGGGAAGGGCTTTCTCAACTAGATTCAAAGAACATATAAGATGTTATAATAATAAAAACACCTTTTCAAAATTCGCAGAACATCTCTTAGTAAATAATCACGTCCCGCTTGACAACAATGAACTTAAACCCTTGCACATAGAAAAAAAGGGCCTTAGATTAAATTTACTTGAACAATTAGAAATCAATAAAAGAACCAATGACCCTAATATAATAATAATTAATAAAGTAAGGAAAATTATTTATTCCCTGCTTCTAAGTATGTTCACAAAACCTAAACAATATAACACATTTAAATAAATTAATAACTGCTACATCATTATTAAACAATTAAGATAACATTAATGTGGGGAAAACAGATTACGAAATACCCCCACAGAATATGAAATCAATTGTCACAATTATTTTTATCAGTAAATTGGTTTAACCGGTAATAAATCATTTTAAATTGGGAGGGGGTAAAATAGAATCATATTAATAAGTCGTCTAAACGTGGTTAAACCACAGTTTGAAAATGGCCTTGAAAGCCGAAACAGCTGTAACAATAACAAAAAACCAAAAAATACTTGCAGAACTTAATAATTAATCTATTTGAATTGAAATTTTGTTTTCGTGAATGCAAATGTGTAGAAGGCAAAGCGATCGTATAATAAATTAAACGAAAATAAAGCATGCAATTCATATGAACGTATGGTTAGGATTACAAACATTTCACAGTTACTCACTGTGGTCAAACATTCAGCTTTGTATGTTAATAACTGTCCCCGGACTAATAATTAAGTCGATGGGTTTTCAGAATAGTTTTTCAGCCTCTCAATTTTCCCCAATAGTTGAGGATTCCATTGTCTTACTGACTCCTAATACTTGGGACACAGACACAGTACGGTAAACACTTTTTAGTTTTTGTATAATCCAACATATTATTAATTTTAAAAGAAAGACAAACATTGCAAATAAACTTGCAATACCTGAATATTTTTGTAGAGAGAATAAGTTGGCAACAGTTGATGAAGCGATACACATCTGAAGAACGCGGAATTATTGTTACCGCTTGTTTGACCAATTTCTGGTGTGTTATTTTTAAACGCGCTGAGAAATTGAACTTGAACAACCAACATATTTTTCTACTCAGCTACAGCTAAATAATTTTAAAGAGATCTTTGCTTGTCTAGTGGTATAATGTATGGGTTGTTTATCATTTTAACGCTTTACGTTTGGATGCAATTTTTAAAAAGTACAAAGGTGTAGCTTATAGGTAGGTACACCATATTTCTTACAGTTAACTTAATTTTTTTTGTTATTTGTTATTATTATCTGATAGTATTATCACGCTATCGTCTGGACGGTTTCGGCCTTCTGATTGGTCGAATTCAAATCGTATGTTTCGGGTAAATAAATATTGTATATTATTAATGTGAACAGTAGTAGTGGAAATATAACTATATCGCGAGCGTAAATTTAAACGGCTTACTAAAATAAGTTTTTGAGTAGGTACTGATGCTAGGTTGAAACAATTATTGTATATATTTAAAATGTATATAATTATTGATAAAGGTCGCCATACACCCAGCATCTTTGGACATTTGCTATGTATGCGGTCTCAGTGGTCAAGGGGTAAGGCTCTCCACTGGCAAGCTGGTGGACGTGAGTGCGTGCACAAGTAAATTTTATTAGATTATTTTGTGTTATTACTTTAAATAATTTACATGTAGTATATGCGCTGTATTAAGTAAACCAATAATCTTGTCGCCAGCATCCGGCACTGGTGGAAAGCGACTGCTCCCGGCATTGAGAAGAGGGATGGAACAAGTTCGTATAAATGGCAGCCGGTGCGGGTGCTCGTAGAAGTAGGCCGCCCCCGGGGGGTCATTGAACGCAGCATAATGATTTTTTTTTACTCCAAATTTCAAAACGTTATCAATATACAGGTTTTTAAAGAAGGTACATGACTTACTTTAACCAGTGATTCCTGACATTATTTGGAGCAATTAATGTAAATGAAATTTTGCTAACCAGGAATTTTTTGACTTTTTTTTTTCAATTTAAAACATAGAAAATCAGTAGGTGTTTGACAGCTAGGATCAATGTGAGGGGTAAGCTAGGGACAACATATGGAACAATTTAAAAAATAAAAAAATTTGTAAAAAAAAAATTATAAATAATAAAATCTTTAAAAAAAGTCACCGGAGAACAAAATAACATTCACATTGTTACTCCAAATAATGTCAGAAATCGCTGATTAGAGTCAAGTACGTCCCATCACCCCGAAAACTTAATGATATTGTTAATTTATTGAAAGTCTAGTGAAATTATTCGTATTCCTGTTGAAAACAGGACTGCAGGCCTTTAACGAATGAATTGACAGATTTCTTAAAAAACTGCCAGTGAAACACGAATGTCTTATGAGGACGTCGGAACACGCGTTCATAAAAATTACAATATTTTCGCATTTCGTCGTTATATTTAACGCAAGAACACGTGTTCCGATACATTCTGAAATTATTGACATTTTGTTGTGAAATAATCACGTAAATAAAATAATGTTTGAAACAACATTTTAATATATAACTAATTTTTCTTCGTGTAGCTAAAGTTGGTTCCCGGCTTTGACCATGAATTTTCTTTTAGTCATATTTAATTTCAGTCATTTGTCACTATTGAGTACGGTATGGTATGATTTGGCTTGTCTTGTCAGAGTTCATATCATGGAGCAACTTAACGAACGTAAATATCTCTGATAGCTAGCTTAAAAAATAACTGAATTTATGCCGCATCTCTTATTCGACAAAGTTTGGTTTATATCATTTCCAGATACTAAGAACTCATATTTTAAGGCGGCGTCATGATAATTATTCAGTTTAGCTTAAGTCATAAAATAACATAGACACACAATGTACCGTACTCTGCAAGGCTGATTAGGGTTGCACTTAGATTAGCAATTAGTCTAAATGCAGAAAGTAGCGCACAATGCCGACGTTAAGTTGGGTAAGACACTTTACTAAGTAATCAACCACCTGCAAGTTTGCCTTTATACTGTCTTAATTAAAGAAAAACAAAACTGCAAACTTCGCAGGTTTACCAACTTATCAACGCTGTACTACAAATAATACAAGTACATATTTATACAGGGTGTATCGGCAAGTACCCGACAAACTTTAACCAGCTATTCCTCAGCACATTTGGAGTAAAAAATGTTATGGGCGCTTTGCTGTCCGGTAACATTTTTTTTCCATTAAAAACAAAAAATAAATAAAAAATCCACACTCCGTCACTGTCATTTGCATTGTATCTCGTGTTCAGCAGCTGTTATTAGCAAGTGTGTCAAAAAGTGTCCTGGCTCTTTCGTACACACTAAATAATAATAGCTAAAAATGAGACGAATGGTGCCGTGCCATTTCGTTGTGATTGTAAAAGCGCGCCAACGTAGGTACGTACGTACATTATTCAACGAAACTCGAAAAAAATATTGCCAGATGGGTTTTCAAACTTTGACAAAGGATAAAACATTGGTGACATGTGGTGAAAATATGAATAATAAATTTTTTATAAAAAAAAATGTTACCGGACAGCAAAGTGCCCATAACATTTTTTACTCCAAATGTGCTAAGAAATAGCTGGTTAAAGTTTGTCGGGTACGTGCCGATACACCCTGTATACGTAATTCTGAAAACAATTTGAAAATACGCCTTCCAGTACGAATATGTATTTTTTATACTGTGATATCTTAAAATGGGGTATATCGTGAGATTGATGGAGTGGGTAGAGTTGGGAGGGGAAATGTAAGATTGGGAATCATCTGGCCATTCAAACCTGGTCATCAAATCACCACACAAGTTTGTCTTATTTCCCTGCCTACATCTTTTTATTTTAATTTATTTTTATTATTATTTTTTTATTTTTTTTAAAGAAAGACAAACATTCCCGGGTTACGAATAACCTGACAACGGGTAAATGTTTGATTGTTTGTCGCGAATAGATTCAAAAACTACTAGACCTGTTTTGCTGAAAATTTCAATATTTTTCTTATTATTGGTTTCAATGGTAGAAGAAGTCGGGGACACGCGGGATTACTTATCTGAAATGAGATACGGAGTCGAATAAAAGTCGATATAATTTAGTTTTTTAATAGTGAATGGTGGAATTCGGAAACCGAGGAAGACAAAGTTTAAAAAAAACCATATTTATAATTACGCACGACGGAAGTGAAACTTTTAGTATTCTTCTCTCTCTCTTTTCATTTCATTCTCTCTTTTTTCTCACTTCTATCTCGTCACTACTCATTTTTGACACTAAAACTCTGTTCCAAATCGAATAAACCACAATCAATTACGTATTTCACTCGTATTACACTCACCGCGCAGTACACGAAGCAAGCAGCTGATGCCTGGCGTGGCGTCGTTGGCTAGAGAGAGAGGAAAAGAGAGAAGAGAGAGAGAGAACGTTCGTCAGTGGCTCCCTCACCTCAGTAAGCGACTACGGTGAGAGAGCGACAGTGAACGGTGAGCGGTGGTGGGGGTCCCGTACCCCCACCACCAAATGATCACGGTTTCTCGTGACGGTCATGAGTCGGTTTTACTCCGGTCCTCGAAAATGCATGACGCGCGTAAAGAAGTTTCACTTCAATAATAAGTTATTCATTAAAACGTCCCAAGTACACACACACACTTTACACGGCAACACGATAACATACATTTAAACACCATACACAGTCACTATGACAAGCAATCCATTGGTTACAAGGGGGGTAACATATATAATTTCCTTCCAGACAACATAAAAAATGAAAAAAATACATTTAAAAAAAAATCGTTCACTTTTATGCTTAATCAGCACTGAAAGTGAATAATATTGTAATGTTATGTATAAACGTGTAACGTAATTAAAAAAATGTATTTATTTTAGTATGTATGAAAATACATTTTTTTTTATCTGGAATAAAACATTAAAAAACAGAAAAAAAAGGTTAAAAAAAAGCTTAAAAGGTAAACTTTTAAATTCTTTAGGATAGTATTATTCTCTCCTTAAAAGTAGACCCAGTTTTCAGGTACAATAGAATACATAACCTCAAAAATTTACTCCACATCGTTCAAAACCCCGAGAAACGCCGGGCACACATCAGCTAGTTGACAGTAAAAAAAATAGAAAGTAAGACGAAAAAACTTTTGAATGCATTTTTCACATACGCTGAAATTAAGTAGATAAATAGTTCGCACAACAATGCAGCGTTTTCCATATTCTACAGAATTTTGAGTAAGTTTCTCTCTAAGATAATAGAACTGTAAAGAAGTCGACAGGGGATGCCTAATATTTTGTCCCAAGAAAAGAAGAGGAAAAATTCATGAAAAAATGTGTAATTTCAATTAGGGAATTCTTATATTTGAAATATCTATCGAAATTAAAAATGATAATAGTAGTATAATACACTTTTGTAAAGCTGTTTTCGTGAAAAGTCTCCCACCGCCACTATACAATGAATATATAGACTAATAGTAGATCACTAGCGCAAACCTGTGACGAATCACGGATAATCTGATTTCTCAACAAGTAAGCTCCAATTTTGTGGCAGTTAAAATAATCTTCTGTTAAAAATATCATTTCAGAGGTAGGTACTTTATTGCTTGTCTAAATTCTCCAAACAAACACTTCCATTTTTGAAAAATCATACTTAAGGCAATGTACTACGTAGTAATGCAAAATCATGTGTTTTTAGTTTGAAAATTTGGTCGCCTAGAAATGTTTCAGATGCTTTAATCAAATACTGTGAGTAGAATACATCCTGGCCTTTGAAATAATAGAGTATTTTTTAGATAAGTTTTTAAGCCCAGAAAAAAATAATGTATAAGGCCTATGAAAACTGCTTTAAAGTTCAAAATCTCCTACTTACAAACCCATTTTCGGTTATGATTTTATTGTATAGTGTGGCAAATTAAGTTATTTATAAAATTATCAGAAAAAAAATTAATATTTACGCCTGAACATCCACAAAATAAAATAAAAGGCATTTTTGGCCATGTTTTTTTCTTGCATAAATCAAAACAGGCGGATGGTGTTAAGCGGGAATTTAAACCTTATCGCCATCTATGTAAGGGGTGTTATTGATAGCGGCTCGATTTAAAATATTACACGACGTAGTGCATCGCTTAAACACTCCTGTTTTTTGTTTGTTTTAGCGTGACAATTTGTCACTTATCTGTCTGTGAATTTGTTTATTGCGTTCTGGTTCCTGTTCAAGATGGTGGCCATTTTAATAGTTTAGTAAATATTAAATTTTAAAATGTGAAATGTTTATTGATTAAGTAGGCAGGAGTTTGTACCTACTTACAAATCTTACTATTTTAAAGGAAGTTTTGATTTATTAAATAAGAGAAAATTAGAAACGTACTTTTTTGGACGCGAGATCTACCGTTCACTATTAACAATATCGGTAGGCATCTGATTTTGGTGAATAAAATTATGTAATCCGAAAGAAGAAACATCTAAAATGATAAAGGCGTGTAAAAAAGCTTTAAAATAATAATGATTTAGAGAACATGAATGATGAGATTTAAAAAAAAATGTTATGCATAGTTTATTGATAGTAGACTTAGCTAGCAGATAATAGAAACCGCAACACGCCTGGGTGGAACCGGTTCTCTTTAATTCTTTCACCTTTGATTTCTCTTCGGATATTGGCCCTCTTCCAAGGGCATCATTGTTTGGTGGCTGGCACGGAATTTCGCCCAGCGAGGTGAAATAGCCATTTTCGAGATTATTGCAGATTTGAGCAGTTGCAGATATACACATATTGAATTTAAAAATAGATATTCCGCTGCTGGGCGCATTAAAATAGACTTTTGAGATATGTACATGTTTTAGATAGTCATAAATGAAATTTCAAGCAGTTCCCCGGTAACATTTTCACAGGATACAAATTTTCTTCGAAAGGAGTTAGATTGCGAAATTAAATAGTAATTTTACTCTTCATAACTGGTCACCAATTACTAATGGGAAAGTCACTTCAAACAACGTAAATTTTCTTTTTTACTACACAAAGCATGCAAATTATTGTACAGTAATTAGTTTGCAACATGTTGTACAAATGGGCAATTAAAATAATACTTTATTGGTTTATACAGATATTATATAGCAAATTTTCAAGTTAAAGAGTATTAAAGTTATATAATATGTTTACTAAATATTTGTTGGGAAGTAAGAGCTTCATAAATGCACGCACAGATGGCAGTGCATAGAGCTTGCGTGGAAGTCCGCAAGATGGAGCCAGTGGCCAGTAGTCGCCAGGGCCAGTGTGATGGCTCCCAGAGAAACTTACTGTTTCAGATTCTAATTAGCCAGCTTCTAGTTAGGTCGACTATCGAGTCACCATTATAATACGCGGAGTATTAATAAATCCCTGATTAATCTAAAAGAACCATTTATTTATAAACTCCTTCCACGACGAGTTGGAGACCTGTTTGTACGAACACAACAGTATTAAAACGATTTGTATTTAATTTCGCTGTTAATTTTATTTATTCAAAACCGTGTCACACATCAACGTAAAATTAATTGTTCAAGAAATTATAAAAGGCAAATTATTATAAGTCCATATAACTTTTTCTGTTTAAAATTTATTTTTCAACGATTTTCAGATTTGCAAAATGAATTATGGAAATTTGAAATATCAATGATGACGTGTTTGTCAAAACTAAGACAAGACGTTACATAGTGATTAATTTTTGAATTATGATGTCTACATAATTCTACTACCGGATAAGAAGAACTATTAAACTTAGCTAGCCCCGTCGTTAATTTTTTTTGATTGTTCAAAAAGATATTGAGAAAATTTTATTTGTCCGCCATAACACAGGGACATTTCTAGCACGGCTGGCATATTTAAGTTACAATGGAGAAACTGCACCTGAGCCTCTCGGCTTCAATATAATATATATGTAATATAAATATAATGGTGTTGGGATCCGAAACTGGGTCGAGCCCCCTTCCCCCACCTAGAAACCGCCTCCAGGCAGTCCCGGCTGGCGTATTGCACCCTATTGCTGAGGATCTATAATGCTAGCAACAACCTGAGGGTGTATTTAATACAATAAGGGATGTTTTGCTGCCAACGCAACGGGGTAGATGGAATAAGATGGAGTGGGATGTATTGAAGATTATTAGCAACCTTTTAAAGAGGAGTTCCGATTAATCCATTTTCATTTTGTTCGCAGGCAGTAGTGGTTAGGGAACATTCAACTTGACGTAGTTAACTTTGTGGTCGGTGGTGTCGCAAACTTATTTATATTTTGTAAACCGTTTTTTGTAACAAATCCGTCATAGAACAGAATAATAAAGTGCTGCAAGCGATTGCTGCAACCAATATATTCTGTAGATATTATAAATCTGAAATATAATATCTGCAGAATCAAAATCTGAGTTCATTGAACTAGTGTTACAGCATGACTAACTCACAACCAAAAATTGTATTTTTGATGGTGACGGGGTCGTCGTATTCACAAAATAAAAAACCATTTGCTAACACATTATAAAATTCTAATTGATCTGTAAAGTCGTTGAATTATCGTGATTAAGCTTTGGGTTATTATGCCGTGTTGCGCTTCCTCTTTTATTTGCCAACGTTTCGGACAGTGTTAAACAGTTCATCATCAAGGAAGATGTAAAGATTATGCTGTAGTGTATAGAATTGATACCGTAATCCCAGTGTTAATTCTCTGAGTGTGGTTTTCTGCATTTAGTTTTTGTGTAGCCATCCAATTTATTTTATTTATTTTATTTGGTACATTATTTTTACAATTTATGTTTTCCAGTAATGTAGGCCTCACTGGGTGGCTTGCCCGTGCTGAGGCCTTCATTTTATAATATGAAAATCTAAGATAGTAAATTTGAAAAGAAAATAATAAATTTAAAATTAAAAATAAAAATACATAATAATACATTTAAAATTAAAAAATAATACAATGAAAATAATCTTGTGTGTTTGTGAGTGATGTGTGTTTATGTTGGTTTTGTGTGTTACGTGTAGGTTTTATTTTTATTTTATGCTATGACATTTTGGTAATATTGTCTTTTTTGTTGTTTAATCCATTTTGTAATTTTGTGTGTGAATTTATTTTTATTTTCCTCAATTTTAATTTCAATTTTTAGACTGTTGAAAGCTTTTATTGCATGGTATTGGTAGTGTCTTTGTCCAAAGGTTGAATTTACTGTTGGAGTTTTAATGTTTTCTTTGTACGCTTGTCTAACTGGTCTGTTAGTGTTATTTTGTGTGTGTTGAAATTTATTTTTTTTGTTAAAAATGTAGTTTAGTAGTGTTTTAATGTATAATTGGCGTATATCTAGTACGTCACAGCTGTTGAATATTTGGTCTGTATCGGTCAGTCTATGTTTTTTTAGTATTACCTTTAAGATCGTTTTCTGTGCGGTTTCTATGTAATTGATAGCCGAGTTTGTTGCTCCTCCCCAAGCAATAATTCCATATTCTATTATTGATTGGCAGAGTGCAAAATATATTGTTTTCAATTGTTTTATTTTATATATGTTTCTTATGTTAAGGAAAATGTGTATTGTTTTGAGAAGTTTATTTGTGATTTGTTTGATGTGAGGTATCCATCTAAGGTTATGGTCAATTACGATTCCTAGATACTTTATTTGATCTGTTTTTTCTAGAGGAGGGCAATCGCAGATGTTGGTGTTTAAACATTCGTGTATTTTTATGGTGTTTGTATTGAATAATACGAATTATATTAATATTCGTAATATTCCAATAACGAATACCCGTTGCCTCCAATAAAATTTATTGTTTTTTTGTGGATTACAAATTTCAATTGCCGCCGTAATTAGGCGCGCTGACTTTTCATTATTAGTTTTAAGTAGGTTCCTACCTACAAAAGCATAATAATTGTCAACCAATATTCAAGAATGGCAACACGGAATACTAAAATTCAAATATTTGGAACACGATTTTAACATTGTTGTCCGCAGCGCAGCGCATTCAGCACCCGGGTACAGTACCTACTCGATAATATAAAATGTATCAAAGTTTCTGCCGCTGAGAGGTCTGTTGAAACCTCTCTTTCGGTTACAAGCGTTGTTTATGCGATAGAGGGAGAGGTTAAAATGAAGCTACCGACGCGACGTTATGTCTTTACTGGGTACCTAGAGGGCGCCAGCGGAGATTTCACAACGAAGCTTACAAATAAAACGTACAGGTCGTGTAAGCCATAGATAATATGAAATGAAATGTAGAGTTCATGTGAACAGAACGTCTGTGTATTCATAGTGTATAATATATGTACATTGCATACCAAATAATAGATGGTATTTTATGTGCACTGTGTGCATTCTTGGCCTTAAGGCCTCGTATATGCGATCTCGTCGATTTCAGGAGACAAAAGTGACGTGCACATGGACGTTTTAATCATACAATATTAAAAACGGTGTCCGGATAAATCATCACATCTTTAAAAAGTTATATAAAGTCATGGAAAGTGATGAAACAAAAACTTTATTAACTGGGTTAAGTAGGTTAGGTTAGGATAATTTTTTTTTTCATCGTTTTTAATGACTTTATATCACTTTTTAAAGGTGTTTTGAATAGTCACTGTGTTGAGTTAGCATGGAACCATTAAAAACAGAATAATTCTAAACTAGCTGTTCCCCACCCGCGTTGCTGTGGCTCAGTCAGTCTGTGCAGAGGAACAATAGCGCATGTTGCTATTACGTACGCTGTTAGAAAAATAAGTATTATGGTCCAATATGGCGCTGTTTTTAAAAAAAACATGTTTTTACCTGTCACAGGTGATATCTATATAATATAAGTATATAAAAAACACACGCATATTCAAAAGCAACCTAGTATTAAAGTTTCAAAGCAATCGGTGAAGAATTTACGGAGAACAATTATTTTATAAGCAATAATTATTAGACTGAAACACTCATCCACATTGAAAAATCTCCTGATAAAAGATACATGACGCCAACGGGACTTGAACCCGTGTCCTCTCGATTTCCGGTCGACAGCTCTGACCACTGAGCTATGGCGGCTTATCTCTTATCCGCGAAATAATTCAATATATACTAGTGTTTCATTCAACAATTACTGCTTGTTACATTTTTTCACCTGAAACAACCAACTTTATTTTATATGCTTATAAAATAATTGTTACCCTTTGTGCTATGCATAAAAAATCTTGTCTTAAACATTAGTTTACCAAAAAAAAAAATAATTTACGGAGATTTAAGATTTTGAACAAACGAACATTTACATATTTATTTATATGGATTTTGTTAATATTAATTCTTATAAATTATCAATTTAAATAGTCTGAATTATAAATATATCATAATTTTTGTCTGCATTTTACGGTGATTTATTTTTTGGGTATTATGCTGTATTTGCGCTACCTCCATCTTTAGCCGACGTTTCGGACAGCATTACAGAGTCCATCACCAGGGCAGATATGTGAACCATCTGCTATCACATCCATCCATTACATCTGCCCTGATGATGGACACTGTATTGCTGTCAGAAACGTTGGCTAAAGAAGGAGGTAGCGCAACACGGCATAATACCCTAAAAATAAATCACTATAAGAGTTTTGGCCGTGAAAATTCCACAACATATGATTTAAGATTTTCACGGCCAAAAGTATTTTTGTTATTTGTTTTTGGGGTGTTATGCCGTGTTGCGCTAACTCCTTCTTTAGCCAACGTTTCGGACAACATTGCAGTGTCCATCATCAGGGCAGATGTGTTATTTGAGGTTTGATTTTTTTTTTTTTTTGATTTTATGGATTCTTTCGTAATCCTCTAACTAGCTAGGGCTTATAACAATACCCTACATGTTTCTAGCTGACTAGTACTGCGGCTCATTTGGCCTTATTACTATTACCATCTGATGGTTGTATTTAATTGACTGAATTTATGTTACATTAATAAGTTTTATGAGGAAAAATTCTTTACTGGATAAAAAACCTCATACAAATAACAAGAAAAATAAAACAATAAGTTCTGAACTTTTTACGCTGTTTGACTTTGTGATTTACTGAATTTAAGTATTTCATTTTTTCATATGTTGGCTGCGTCCTTTTCGCTTCGGTGGTCCTGCATATCTACCTGTTGGGAGAAAAAGTTTGGGAGAGAAATCCTGTGGAAGAAAAACATTTTATTATATTAAAAAGGATACTATTTCTTCACCGGCGCTTGTCATTTTTCTCATGGAGCTTCACGGTGAGGTCTCCATGAGAAGCTCCATTAGGATGACCAGTTTCTCTGCTTTGGATGAGCAGGAGGCCAGTCTTTCGCGTACCCTGATGAGGCCTTGCAGTAGTGTCATTATGTCCTCGTCATCAGAGGATCCGGTGTTTGGCGCTTGGCGTTGTTCTGTTGTGGCTCTTCGTGGTTCCTGCTGTTCAGGAGCCTGCTGCTGGTGGTTTCTTCGGCCCGCTACGTCCGCCCAGGATCGGCCGTCTACTTGGGCCGCGGGTCTCTGTGCCCGGGGCTCTGCCTCTTTACGCCTCTGGGCGTTGGACTGCTCCTGTCTTCGCTGGAGAGCAGCTACATATGCCACCCTGTTGGGGCATTTGCCGTAGTTTGCGGGATGGGCTCCGCCGCAGTTGCAGCAGACGGCCGGCTCTTCTCTGTTCGTCTTGGGGCACTCCGGTGTGGCGTGAGGTCCGTCGCATTTGACGCAGCGGGCGACGTGTGCGCAATTTCTGGACCCATGTCCGAAATTTTGGCACCTGTGGCACTGTGTTCCATGTTGGAGGTGGTTGCTTCTATACTTTCTCATTGTGATCCTGCAGTGGCACAGGTAGATCACCGCGGTTCTCAGGTGTCCCATGTTTGTTTCCTGGCCAAAGTGTGCCAGGTAGAGCGGGTATTCTGTACCCGGGGTGGTCATCTTGACCACAGTCCTTGCTGGGAAGCCTTGATTCTCAAGGTCTTCCATTATTTCTTCTGGTGACAGCTTCGGGAGTCCCCTGATGACGGTCTTCTTGATTTTTTCTGCTTCTGTGGTGAAGGTGTGGAAAGGCTTCTCCTCTCCACGTAGGGCTGCTGTCAGTTTTTTGTGGGCTTCTACTGAGCTCACCACAACGCTGATTTTGCCTCCTTTGGCATAACGGAAGTTGAAGTGGGCACTTCCAATGTGCCTCTGAACTTCCTTCGTGATATCTCCGTGCGTCATTGACCCTATGGTCATGATTACGGGCGGGACTCGTGTACTCTTCCCACGTGTCGGTGCAGTCTCTGATCTTCTGCTGGTGGGCGCTTGGTCTCGGCTGGTGGGCGCCTGGTTTCTGCTGGTGGACGCCACTGGTCCTGGCGGCGTCGGGCGTTTCTTCGTCGGTGGCGACGCGATTTCCTGGGCTGATTCTTTTTCTTGATATAGTGCCTCATATTTATTTTCGTGTACCACACGAAATAAGGGCTTTGGGGGGGAATGGGGGCGCTTTGAAGCCGTAGCCCTAGTCCATTCCTCTTCCATCGGTGATGTGGCTCTTGGTGATCCGGTTGCCGAGCCGGAGCCGGTCTGCGATGATCCAAACACGAATTCCTGCTCGTGCGTATCTGGATTGAATCTCCATCCAGTAGCTCCCTCCGGGAATGCCGTGGGCAGGGGCTTGTTGCGCTTAAATGTCGCTGTTCCTCTTGGTGTGCGGTGGTACGGCATTTTGAGTTATTTTGTTCTGAAACGAGAAGAAATATGTATTATTTGAGTATTATGCAAGATGCCTTGAGAAAGGCAGTTTGGGCGACGTAAGTGATTTGCGAAAGATTGCCTTGAAAAGGGCATTTGGGGGCGCGTACGCCTGCTCCTGACCAGCGGGATTTCTCCGGCCGGCTGTGAGGTGTTGGGGCCTGGCTGTGTGAACACAAGCCAGACGGGAGCAGTTTTGTGGCTATGTCTCAAGCCACGAAAAAACCACAAATTGCGCAAAATCCACAAGCTACGCAAGTCGCTTCGGCTCATCCGGCTCGGCTCTCTCCTCCCCTCATATTTGAGGTTTGTGTAAAAATGTGAGCTTATGTATGAGGTTGTGATACCGTGTTGCCAGCTCCAACCCTCTGAGCTAACATTAACGTATCATTTTTTATTTTTTTTATTTAATGTGGTTTTCTTCGTTTAGCTCTGGTGTATCAGTCAATTACCGGATACCAAGAACTATTGAGCTTAGCTCCATCGTCTCTATTAATGTTTACGGGATTTTTATGAATTTCAATGGCTTCCGTAATCAGCCGTGCTCTATAAGTTTTGGGTCTCCCCTTACCTCCCCTGACTTATCCATACATTGGTGACCCGAGCGACCAGAATATGTGAAGAACATAAAATCGGAGCGGTAAGTCAGGGGAGATAAGGGGAGACCCAAAACTTATAGAGCACGGCTGATTACGGAAGCCATTGAAATTCATAAAAATCCCGTAAACATTAATAGAGACGATGGAGCTAAGCTCAATAGTTCTTGGTATCCGGTAATTGACGGATACACCAGAGCTAAACGAAGAAAACCACATTAAATAAAAAAAATAAAAAATGATACGTTAATGTTAGCTCAGAGGGTTGGAGCTGGCAACACGGTATCACAACCTCATACATAAGCTCACATTTTTACACAAACCTCAAATAACACATCTGCCCTGATGATGGACACTGCAATGTTGTCCGAAACGTTGGCTAAAGAAGGAGTTAGCGCAACACGGCATAACACCCCAAAAACAAATAACAAAAAAAAAAAAATTCCACAACATGTCCTTTTTCTGCATTGTTTCTTTTTACGTGACGAAACATTATTATGCCCTTCCGGAAAACATTTATATTCTGAAATTATTCTCTATACTCGTATTTTTTAGCGTTCAAAATATCTATAAAGATTATATAAAACTTCCTCTTTAAACGGTGTACCCAAACCATTTTTTTAGACTCTATTTAAAAAATCACCACCGAGAGAAACTTAACTATCCCGACTTAATCAAATTACATCGACAATATTCGAAGATTATAAAAAAGCCTCTGTATATTTGAGCTACTGCGGGGTAAGAGGGGACTAAGGAGGGGAGAGGAAAAAAAACTTTTTCATTAATAAATTCAAACGAGCGCTCTTCAAAATAATTGGCCTATTTCCTATTCATAATCCTTAAAATCGCATTATTTTGAAAATATTTAGTACGTTTGTAGTGGATTCGAAGTATGTATAATTCACTTCGATGTCAAAAATTTTACCAATTATCTTCTTGATCACCGATGCTGAAATTTCGCCGATTTTATTTCCGTAATAACTTATATGTTTTTTGCTAATTGATGCTTTTGTTAACTGTACCGTGTTAACAGATATTGTGTATAAAGAAAATATATTTATAAAAAATAGTATGAAATCTACCATAAGTAGTGTTGTGTTCGCACAAACAGGACTCCAACTCGTCTTGGAAGGAGTTTAATAATGAAATGGTTCATTTAGATTAATCAGGGATATCTTAATACTCCGCGTATTATAATGGTGACTTGATAGTCGACCTAACTAGTAGCTGGCTAATTGGAATCTGAAACAGTAAGTTTCTCTGAGATCCTTCCCACTGGCCCTGGCGACTACTGGTCACTGGCTCCATCTTGCGGACTTCCACGCAAGCTTTATGCACTGCCATCTGTGCATGCATCTATGAAGCTCTTACTTCCTAACAAGTAGTTTCCCTTTAATATCCAGTTATTCAGAGAAATGATTTTCTAATAGTATATTTAATGATACCTTACCGTCTTACCGGCTCCATGCAGTAAAACTCTTGAATATTGGCAAAACAAATAAATAAAACAGAAAAATGCTAAACGCTAAAAAAATAAATATAATTATGTATGAAATTAATTAGTTCATTTGTGAAGTCGTAGTACCGTTTTCAGGGCACCAGTTTCAAAACGTTGGGCACAAAAGCTTTATGCAGAAGGAGGCCATTAGCGGCAAGAGGCCACTCGGCTTCCTAATAACGCGCTCAACCTTATGGAGGCCGTAATGGACCAATTCTACACCGAACATATTTTGTCGCCCGTGAGGCTGGAAAATACTTTTCGCTAGTGCTCTGTGATTCTTAACTGAAACTTTAAGTGAACTCTAAGAAAAAATTTAAGTAAAACTTTAAATGAAACTTTTAGTACCTAACTCTTTAAGTAAAACTTTCAGTGTAATTTTAAGTGAGACTTTATGTGAAATTTTCGGTAAAACTTTAAGTGAAAATTTTAGTGAAACTAAGTAAAAAGTTAACTGAAACGAAGTGAAACGTTAACTGGAACGTTAAGTGAAACTTTAAGTGAAACTAAGTGAAACTTTGAGTGAAACCTAAAGTGAAATTTTAACTATACATCACGACTGAGATATATATATATATACATCACGACTGAGATACCACACGGTAGAAGAGATGTTCTAGCACAGCAAACTATGACAAGAGGAATGTCGCTATTGAATGAAATAGCAACCTTCAAACTTTTGTATACCTATCTTCCCAAATGTTAATATTGTTGAAATAATATATCTTGTACTGTCAATGGATGATTAATCTGTAACAATCTACAATAATTTCAATAAAATAAAATAGTTTTGAAAAAGCTAAAATTCTAGTTTAATTTCTACAAAAAAGTAGAAACAGCAGTTTTTTTTCTTTTCTTTCTGTTATTTTCAGGAAAAAAAAAGTGTTATTTTATCTATTATTTTTTTAATATATGCAAGATTTCATTTCATGGGTGAAGATTACCTGGTTATATATATTTTAAATATGGTGTTCCAAGCGAAAAGAGAGTTTATTCAAAACCGAAGTCGATGCGGTCTCTAAACCAAAGCAAATGAGAATGGTTTCTTCTCGCCTTCTCTTCTGTTCATTGAGCGATATTTAAAATGAGAAAAACACCCCGACTTCCTCCCCCCCTATCTTCTTCGGTCCCCACCCTAACGGATGGAATAATTTTAGCTTGGAAAACTAAATCCAGCCGGGGGAGAATTCAGCACTACCAGCACTGCGATGAATAGTAAAGTTTTTATTTTTATTTTTATCCACAAGACTTCCAACTGCACTCACAGCTCTGCTGCAACCCTGCAAAATCTACGTGGTGACTGATCGAATCATTGGAGACCAAGCTAGCAGCAAATTATTCAAACTAGAATCTTCGAGATGACGGCGAGAACACTCCGGCTTTCCGTTCTCCAAGATGCCGCACCACGGGAACGCCTATATAACGTCTGTCATCTGACGTCTGCTAACATGCCTCACTCACGTCCCCGGCCTGCTCCGGTTCGGTCGTCTGACACTGACCTGCGTCTCCAGCATCGATCCGCCACGAGTATGAACTCACTCTGTGACTCAATGTCAATCACTGACTTCTGGGTCTTTTGTACCCAATTAAATATGTATTTAGTTAATTTTTTACATTAAATTTTATTAATTTCTCTCTCTACCACCTAATATTAACCTCAAAAACATGGAACTACCTAATATTACTTCCAAGGCTGAAGGCATTGGGGGGATCTGGTCACCAAACACGACTAGAGCCATTGTTTGATTATTATAGTGGTCCTCCACCAGGGCGATACTGAAAGAATTTAACACTTTATCAACTGTATAAATATACAAAAAATAAATAAATGTAGTTATCTTTTAAACAAATGTTTATAAGATAACTCTTAAATGTGGCATTGTATCGTACAATGAAAGTATATAATAATTATAAGCACTAGAAGGAAATGAAAGTATAAGATACAAGTACATGCAAAACAAATAAGTGGACACAGGTTAAATTAATATTGATTGAAAAGATAGATATGAAAGCATATCCTTCTTGTACCTACCAGTGCAGTTAAATAGATCCGTCAGCTTAACTTATGGATAACTTTATGCAATCCAGTTAAAATCGAGTGTTTGAAATGCTCATCTCTAAATTGTATAAAATAAGATCAGGATTTTGATCAAATTTTCATTTAGAGCATTTCTCCCGAAAGCTTTACTAGTTTAAAGGTTTAAAGGGTACTACGGAATTGTATATCTTAAAAGAGCCTACAGCAAAGTCCACTATTGTATATGTCTATCTATTAAGGATAACAAGGTACACGTCAGTTTGTTACTGATATTATCATGTTTAAACAGGATTTTGGAACGAATAGCCCTGGCAGGCAAATACAAATTATCATGTCTAAACAGGATTTAGGAACGAATAGCCCTGGCAGGCAAATAAAAATTTAATTATGAAACTTAACTTAATCAACGTAAGTAATGTCGAAATTGCGATAAAGATAACTGACTGTTAAATTTACTGAAATCTGAAATGATTCAGCTAAAGATGGATTGAATCATCCCCTCAGTTTGGGGTGGCGGGTTGTAAGCCAGGATGGCGGTAAGGGGTACTTCTGGGCGGGTGGGGTGGTAGGAGCGGTGAAACCGTCATCAAAACAATGACAACAGTCAGACTATTAATACCAGGCAGCGGATATAGGGCTGGCTTTAGGGATGATACTATGTAGAAATGCGGCGTAGGCGTGTTTCGTGATCCAAAGGTTTGGCCAATAATTTACAATATCAACATCATAAAGCAATCCGATAGAATATTGGTAACTATGTCAATTTTCTTTTAAAAATCTTTAATTCGTTTTCTGACAGCCCTGCGCTACTGCACCTGATTTCATGTTATGTTCCTAATAGAGTCACGCGAACTTAAAATATCTTTCACTGCAACGATGCTGTCAATATCAAGTCGTTTAAAAACTCCCTTATACCACGCTTACATTGAAGCGATCGCTTATGCAGAAGTGGAAGATATTTTTAATAGCAGCTTAAAACTTACACAAAATCATTTCACATTTTATGTTTTTAAAAGAGTTTGTTTTACTCAATAATTTAGTTAATTACATCATCATACTATTAAGTATGTTAAGTCTGTTTAAAATGGTTTTGTAATTTTGTTTTAATAAAAAAATATGTATCCCGTGTATTTAAAGGCACTTGTACTGTAAATAAATAAGTCATATGAAATTCAAATGGGATAGCAATACACGATGTCACGCAAGTGTGAGAGAGATAAAGCTCGTGCAAATTGGGCTAGAAGCTAGAACCAAAAAGTATTTAGTCAGTGATGAGATTCTTTAATGCACATGGAATTGAATGGAAAAGAATTTCACTGATTAGTTTTTTGTTATTTAAAAAATTACTCATTTAAAATAATTTTTAAGACAAACTAACTTAAAAAAAATAACCTGACAATATTTGAAATTCTCCTACTATCATCACAGTAATTGTAAAATGTTGCTTATGTCGTGATAAAGGACTTAGCCAGCCGAGGGATTGAACACACTACGCCTGGGTGGGACCCAGACGCGATGCAAACTCAGCCATCGACCGGTCTGTTAAACTTTACATTTTTCTGGGTCTTGTTGTTTCATGTTTCGTTTTGATTTATTAGTATTATCTTATTCTTCAATGATATACAACATTGATGGGTATAGCCTTCAAAACGAGTTAAAAAGAAAAAGTTATTATCCTTCCATTTTTATATTATTTTCGTTTTATATTCTTAATGTAGCAGGTACAATAGATATTTATTGTGAAAGCGAATGGTTCTACCATGATGGATTCCGCCCATAGAACCTCCCCTTTGTTGTGGAATGACTGGTGCCTCTTGACAATAGAACCTCCGAGTAATGCATGGAAATAGCGTGTTTCTTCAAGCTGCATAAACATAGCCCGGTGTAGGGGGTGGCAAAATATGACGGATAAAATCACAACGAACTCTACCTGCATTTCTTTTAAGAATTACACTAGTGTAATAATATGTAATTCATTTTCATCTAACTAACTTTTTTCGGTTCTGGGTTGTCCGTGATAGTAACCATAAATCAACTATCTATAGATTTATAACTCGACCCACTTTCCATAGGATTGGTTTGGTCTATTTTTTAACCTTAGATCTGGCAAATTTTAAGACACCGTGCATCGGTGACGTCACACCACACCATCGAAAAAGGATAGAAGAAATTTAAAAAAATGGGCGACTATAGACAATATAATTTTGCTTCGGAACCTATTGAAAACCCAATTCATTAGCCTAAAACATAAGTAAAATGTCACCCAAAACCACAAAGCCCCATCTGACAAAGCCCCGTTCTAAGAAAGAAAATGAGCTTTAAAGTATCTTTCTTTACATCTCATATTCTCAGGACAGCGTTTTATCAGATCAGATACAAAAAATTTATTTTTTAAATATAAACTTGAATAACAATAATATAAACACAAAACACATTTAGAAGGTGAACCAAGAAGTACTGTATCAATATACAGGGTGTATCGGCACGTACCCGACAAACTTTAACCAGCTATTCCTTAGCACATTTGGAGTAAAAAATGTTATGGGCACTTTGCTGTCCGGTAACATTTTTTTTTAATAAAAAATTTATTATTCATATTTTCACCACATGTCACCAATGTTTTATCCTTTGTCAAAGTTTGAAAACCCATCTGGCAATATTTTGTTGGCGCGCTTTTACAATCACAACGAAATGGCATGGCACCATTCGTCTCATTTTTAACTATTATTATTTAGTGTGTACGAAAGAGATGGACACTTTTTGACACACTTGCTAATAACAGCTGTTGAACACGAGATTCAATGCAAATGACAGTGACGGAGTGTGGATTTTTTATTTATTTTTTGTTTTTAATGGAAAAAAAATGTTACCAGACAAGTTTGTCGGGTACTTGCCGATACACCCTGTATAACTAGCCGTTGGAAATAATAGTTATTTCTTTCAACATCCAACGCCATTGAAAAAAATAGTTAATTTTTTAAATGATAAACTAATGTTTATAAGACAAGGTTTTTTATGCATAGCACAAAGGATTATTATAAGCAATAATTAGTCTTTAATTAATTTGTATTGATATTACAGGCGACTAATTAATAGTAACTCTGGTTCTGAACTAGTATTTGTTTTAAATTTAAATTTCATTTTCAAAATTGGAAATGATTATGTTTCGAATTCGGACAAGCGATAAAGTGCCTACCTATATAATATTGTAGAAAGCCTTGTTACCAATGGGGGACGTCCATTGTTTACCATCAGGTTGATTGTAAGATCCCTGTGATTTTCGGTGCTTTCCAATCAGTAAATCCAGTGTTCAGTGGATATGGGGAAATGTTGATTAAAAACTCGAGTAGTTATAAGATGATTTCTATTTTATTAGTGAGAATTATTTTTACAAAAGACATTACGCGTTTTACGCGGGAAACGGTGGCAAAGAGAGAGTGTGACTAGTAGGGACGAACACTAAAACCGGAATAGATTTGCTTCGTCATGATCGACGGTAATCAGAGGTTCCACAGATTACTCCGCGAGCCAGTGTTGTCATTGGTGGTAAATCTCAAAGTAGTCCCACAATATAATGCTTTAACAGAAAATTATTTGATTGTCATTTTCAATTTTGTCACGAATTCGGACAAGTGATAAAGTGCATACCTATATAATACAGTTTTTTAACAGAAAATTATTTTATTGTCAATTTCAAAATTTGAAATAATTATGTCACGAATTCGGACAAGCCATAAAGTACCTATCTATATAATAAAATGTTTTAAGGCGATGCACTACGTCGTGTAATATTTTAAATAGAGCCGCTATCAATAACAACTCTTACGTAGATGGCGATTAGGTTTAAATTCCCGCTTAACACCATCCGCCTGTTTTGATTTATGCAAGAAAAAAACATGGCCAAAAAGTGCTTTTTATTTTATTTTGTGGATGTTCAGGCATAAACATTTAATTTTTTTCGATCATTTTATAAATAACTTAATTTGCCACAAAATGCAATAAAATCATAATGAAAATGGGTTCGCAAGTAGGAGATATTTAACTTTAAAGCAGTTCTCATGGGCGTTATAAATTATTTTTTACTGGGCTTATAAAAAGACTTATCTAAAAAATACTCGACTATTTCAAAGGCCATGATGTATTCTACTCGCAGTATTTAATTAAAGCATCTGAAACATTTCTAGGCGACCAAATTTTCAAACCAAAAACACATGATTTAATTGATTTTCATTTTCAAAATTGGAAATGATTATGTCACGAATTCAAACAAGCGGTGAAGTACCTACCTACATAATATAATGTTTTAACAGAAAATTATTATATATTGTCATTTTCAAAATTGGAAATGATTATGTAACGAATTCAGACAAGCGGTGAAGTACCTACCTACGTAATACAATGTTTTAACAGAAAATTATTATATTGTCATTTTCCAAATTGGAAATGATTATGTCTCGAATTCGGTCAAGCGGGGAAGTACCTACCTGCATAATAAAATGTTTTAACATAAAAATATTATATTGTCATTTTCAAAATTGGAAATAATGTGTCAAGAATTCAGACTGCTAGTAAAATATTACAAACGTGATGTACGTGATTCTCAAATTAAAAAAAAATCTTATTCTATTCATTACTTAATAAATAAACACAACTGGAACAAGAACAGCATTCCACACCTGACGCCATTTTCTTTCACGGTATTATAGATACATTTTTAAAACATTATCATAAAACCCGGAGAGAGAGAGAAATATTGAATAATTTTTGTCTAAATATTGTTAGTCTATGCGAGAAATAAAAATCGAAATCATTTATTAGTTTAAGATTTGTCATAGAAAAATAAAACGTCTGTGGCGCATTTACTGAATTTAACAATTTATATACCACTCCTTTCACCCACACCACAAATCTACCCCAAGGGGATACCATGCAAAAAATTTCGCCTGCGACGCTTTTTCGTGTGTTTATGAGAGTAGATTCAATATTAAGTTAAAAGCAGTGTCGTTTTCCGAGTGAAGTTTTGTTTTTTAAATGCATTTTTATGTGACAAATCACAAGAGCACCCTGTATAGTGTAAAGGGTAGAGAGCGATGTCGCCACCCGGTTGGGCAGCGTTGTGAGGCGGGTAAATATGTGATAAAATTCCAGTTGACGATAATATATTTCTAGAATTCTGGTATACCCCCCCGCCAGCAAAATCTTGGTACAGCCCGCGGGTGATATTACAAACATCCAAATGACCCCCGACGGCGAAAAGGTTCCCCACCCCTGCTCTAAAAATTCAAACGGACCGATTGAAGTCAAACTAACCTTACTTTCTTTTACAACTTCAAGATTTAATTTCCCGCATGCAAATTATTACATACACTATCGGCCATCTATGAAATATTTGTTGACAACAAAACCGTCGAGTAATTTCAATATTTGCCACTTTATCAATCCCATTCCGCTGGTTTGTGAAGCGCCCATTAGGGTCAGCTTCCAAAACATATTACAACTGGTATATCAATTTCCCATATTCATTTAGTCCGTATTCTCCCATTCCCATGTGCTCGATCAACCGGGGTGGTATGGGGCGTGCATTCGGAATGTGAAAAACCAATATCGGGAGTGTTTTCCATCGTTAAAGTGACGTATGGGCACAATTATTTACCCACTTTCGTTCGGTGCGACTGAAATATTTTCGTCATTAACCGGCTAAATTGCGTCAGTTTTTGATAGATGTGTCTGATGGATGCAACCATTTTGCGTTGTTACAATGTGTCAACGCTGATTAATAGCTATGAGTAATGTTTTTAATGACTTCAAGGTACTATAAGCTTAGTAGCTGAGTAGATAAATGCATCGGCTTCCCATCAGGGCGTCGTGGGTTTAATTTTATGATAGATAAGACTTTCATCATTGCTCAAGCAGCATTTCGTTGATGATGATGGAGATACGGCAACAGGAACTCAAATATTGTTAGTTTTATGTAACTCGGGAATACTTGTTTCATTTGAAAGAAATCCCTCTTTGATAACACATAATAAGAGAATATAAGAATATCTCAATGAAAATATAAAAGAGATCATCGTAGAAAAAGATAATACTAATAAATCTTAACGAAAAATGAAACAGAACAAGACACAGAAAATAAAAAGATAACGGTTACAACTAGAATCAAACGATGGATCCGTGATAGTCGTCTTAACCTCTCGACCTTCGGGACCTATTCATTAAACGTCATATGTATCTCATTTTCAAATGTAGATTTAACGATATCATCTTGTAACAAATTTTTCTTAAGCTTTTGAATAATTTTAATAGTATGTTTTTCGCATAGTTAAAAAGGTAACGGTCGCAACTGGCAATCGAACCCAGATACTCTAGTTTTACCTGGGCTGGTGTTTCTACAGATTAAGATATTGCCGCATCATTACATTCCTTCATTTTCTTCAATGTCACATAATAGTTTTTTCTCTGATTCTGACCAAAATAGTTAAAAAAAATGTATTTACAATAAATAAATCGTCTATAAAACGGTTAAATTGCAATAGACTTAAACGCCCTGCGATTGGTCGGCGGGTTCTGATAGAACTGCTATCTACATTCTAACGCGTGCGTTTGAATTACAAATTACGAATTACAATTACAAATTTTTACAAAAGAATGCATATTTTTTGGAAATCTTATCAAATATTAAATTAACATTTGTTGATTACATACCGACCCGAGTGGGACCTTACTGTTAACCGATAAAAACCAAGGTACGTATGTCGTCACGCGTACCCATCAGATTTAAACCGTTTTTGCGGACTTTGAAAAAAGCGAAAAATGGAAATTAAGTATGAAATCGACATTTCTTAAAAAAAACTGGTATAGTTAAAAGGTGAATTTTCATAAAATTAAAGAAAAAATACTAAATTATTTCAGAATTTAGTTGATAGTTGTCCACTTTACCAGTTCTTTGTTAGTCATGCCTCTTTCAGTCATTCCAAATAGCCCATTATTGGTAACAAAGGCACACCCTGAAGAACCTCGTGCGTACGGTAAGTTATACAAATCACTGACGCACCAAGTGATTTAAAGTTCTAATAATAATGATGACTGCGTCTTCCACGAAGTGAGCAGTCTTTGAGAATTTACTGAAGTACGCATCGTCGATATAAAAGGTTATTGTTACCATAGGGCTCCACTAGGGCAGCAATTACAATAAGCAGAACCTGAAAGACGCAAAAAAAACTTCGTACACAAGAACATGAAAAGCAATTATTATTGACGGTTAAAAAAACTGTTTCGCACAGAAATCCATCATTTAAAGCGTGTCAAGAAATCATAAGAATAAGAAGTCATAAGTCGTATTTTAGATTTTCATAACTAGTAGTATTTACTAATAGAAAAGCCAATTTTAACTTATTTTTATTATGAAGAACTTATTAAGCTAGAAAATATTTAAAAAAACCCCAAAAACATTTTCGTATGTCTTCATTACACATTGTAGAGACATTTTTGATGTCAAAAAAAAAAAATTCCGTAAATATAAGTTGTATCCTGGGGAAACTATTCACGGTAGACATATAGTCATCATTGATCAACATCTTCGTTGGGATCAGCACTTGGCCAATGGCCAGTCTAACCCCACGCATCCGCAAGCTCTCCTATGCTTTTCGAAATCTAAGAAATATCCTTACCACCTCAATTCTTAAAACGGTATACTACGCTCTCTGCCAATCCCTACTAGCTTACGGCATTATAATCTGTGGTGGCTGTGCAAAATCTACCATCGAACCTCTTCTTAAAGCCCCAAAAATGGTAATACGTGTCATTATCAAGCGACCGACAAGATACCCCTCCTCTCGACTCCTCATAGAGTATAATGTCTTAAACATACAACAACTCCACCTAAAATTTTCGCTAATACATTTCCTGTTCAAATATAAAAACAAAACTCTATTACAACACAACTACACCACTAGAACAATAACCAACGGTCACTACAAAGTACCTTCACTACATACCACGTCAGCTCAAACACAATTTTTCTTCTTAGCTCTTAAAATCTTTAACCTTAACCCTGAAAACCTAAAAACCGTGAGTCAACCCCATTCCTTTAAAAAACAAATTACGAAATGGATCCTTACACACGGAATACATTACAACTACAATACCCATTCATTCTACACTCTATCAATTTAATCACCTTTCAGACAAAACATAATAAATCCTTATTCCCCAACTTAGCGGTATAGTATGTACATAATTGATTAGTGTGATGTATTTAGTAACAATTTCTAAAATTTTTCATCTTCTTATAATTCTCTAACTTCTCCATCCTCTTCTTGCACCCAAACTAGCTATACATCATTTTTCGTATTTTTATTTTTTATATTATTTTTATATTATATTTTATGTATAGATTCTATGTCCGAAAACTGTTAAATTCACATGCCATAACACAGGGTCATCCCTAGCATGGAGGGTGAAATATCACAAAAAACCCACATTTACTCTCTAAATCATGTATCAATAAAATAAATAAATATTTTTAAATAAATATAAAAACACATTTTCTGGTAAGACGGTACAACTTGCAAAAACATCGCATTGCAAAAAATAAGTGAGTTTTTGTGAAAATGGTGTCAGCCGGTGTACGAACGGCGTTTTGTATTTTACCCCTTTAGATTCCAAGGGTTAAAAAAACAGTATTCGTGCCTTAATCAATCCGCACTCACAACTGTCCACTACATTACAAAATTCAGATACATTGGTACACATAGATATATACATATACATACACACATATACAATTATACACCACATTCCATTAAAAATATTATATCGCTTTTCTTTATCTTCTTATATCTTAGATAACTAACTTAAGGCGAAGCTAAATGCTAAATCACTATTTTGATTAATCTTCAATCTCAACGAATAGGTTTTCATTATGAATACCAAAAATATGCTTTAGATAAATTGAAGGTTTTCCTATCATTTCGCTTGAGTAGAATACAAATAAAATAATAAATTACTCAATAAAAGATATAAATTTAGCCTACATTTGTACTGATCCTTGTAATAACTAATAACATCCAAAACATTGTAAACTGTTAAACACTCATTAAATTACTCCTCCTTTTTTCTATAAATTTTTCACAACAATTTTTTGTAAATTTAATTTAATTTTTCTTTGTTTAAAATAATAATATTGTTAAAATAGTAATTCATTACGTTTTTCCACCTTTTTAACACGAGCGTTTGCTAAAAAAGGTGTGTTACGATAATTTTTCCGATATTAAAAAAAATGAAAACTTGTAATATGTTTAAATTATAAAAAAAAAATATATAATAAATTATGTACTGTTTTTTTCTAAAGTATCAAAAAATGAAATTTCACAAATTAATCATTATTTACTTGCGCACTCCAGGATTTGAACCCGCGACCTCCAGATTCGTAGCCAAGGCTCGTAACCACTCATTCACGTAAGCCATCGAGTTGCCGAATTACCGTTTTACCTGAAATCATTATTTTATGCTTCGGTCGGAGTTGTTTTTTTAACTAAAATATATGAAACACGCTAAGAGATTTCGTTTCCCTTGCATTTCATTCATTATACGAAATAAATATTACAAGTTACGTATCCGAGCCAACTACCCTTGCCTTGTGGAGATATTTCAACCACAGATGCTGCATCCCTCTATGAATGATATTGCCACCCCCTGCCTCTACACCTAACCCCGGTACCATGTCCTTCTACCCCCTAAATCCACCCTGTCCCTGCTGCAGATGTGCCTCAAAATAGAAACACAGTGGGCGTGTAATTTCCATTCTCAGTTGACCATTCTAATACTCTTATCTGCGCCCAATTAGAAACACTGTATTTTATGAATTTACAATAAGCTGAATTATTAATTAAGCTTATAACTGAGTTTAATGCAAATTTATGACGACATCGATAATTTGATTGGAATTAAATTTCTTTTTCGTCTTGGCGCAGACTCTTTGAAGAGAAGTGGACTGAACTTTTCATGAGCAAGATGCATTCATTCAGTTATCAAGTTTATTTTTTTTATTTTTTATAGTGAATACCTCACAAGAGTCCCAACTGCTCCCGTCTGGAGCCAGTGAGACTATGGCATCCCCAATTGGGGGAAGTTGTGAGGCTGAAGGTAAGTGGGGAAGGGAAAGAGGAAGGTGGGGAAGTACCTGGCTATTCAGATCTAGTCACTAAACACGGCTAAAGCCATTTGGAGCAACGTTTCAATTCTGAATGGTGGTCTTACACCAGGGCGATACTGGTAGTATCTTCCACTCTGGAACGTGCCGCAAATATACTATATATTATTTTAATTAATTAATTGTGAAATAACACAAATTAATCAAATAAAATTTATTTGCGCACGCCGGGTTCGAACCCGCGACCTTCGGAATGGCAGTCCAATGCGTTACCACTGGACTATGCCGGCCGTCAGTTTATATGGGGTATTGATGTTAACATCATCAGATCCTGCGCGGTTAGAGATATTGTCTGGAAAACGGTATCCGGTCGTACGTTGAAATCTGTTTGTTCGAAGTTTATACAAAGAAAGAGAATTAAGTTTGATTTATGGGTGTATTATAAACCAGCCGGCTGTTGTAGGGAGTCCAATGCAATATATCTATTCAGTCCAATTCAATATATATGTATTCAGTCCAATGCAATATATACATGTATATATTCAGTCCAATGCAATTTTTATATATTGTACAGCGGAAAATTTAATTTCCAGACATTTTGGAACAAAGGTATTCAAAAAAGTTTTAAGATTATTCAAGGAGTAATTAAAAATTTCTACTTTTTAGAAATATTATTCAATATCACCATTCCTCTTATCACACTACGCAGTGCCAGAACATCGGTTCTGACGTGTGGTATCTTAAACTACTCGTGGTGACAACTACGGCTGAAGTTTTCAGGTACGTATAAGCGTTTAATAATAAGGAATGGGGTATCAATATTCTTATGCACTACAATAAAACTAATAAGAATACAAAAGTTCCACTGGCTCTGGGCATTTGGTACGGGGTGTCACATAAAAAAAACTAAGAACTCTACCAAGGTATTCTGTAGACTTAAAATATATATGTGATGAATGCTTTATACTAATAGAAAAACAACATTTTCAAAAGACAGCCGTGAAAACCTTGATAATATTGGTGTTCGTCAACCTCTGAGGACTGGTAGTATAATGAACGAATCGATAATCTATTCTCGTTTCAGAACTTGTCTTTGTCAGTTGAATACAACGAATAAACGTTCATAGCTTCATTGGGTACGTTTAGAAATGCTTGAATTCAACCGAACACCTAAATTAATGGTGATAATATGATAACGAAATATTTGCTTTATGGTAGTAAAAATATTATTCGAATACCATAATTCATAGCTCATTGATTCCGATTTTGGATATCGGATTAACAGAAATCTTGTTTAGCAGCAAAATATGACCAGTAAAATGTTGATTGTGAGAACCCGATGCATTTGCCAACTCGGCTACTGATCGGTCTTATTCTGAAGATTGCATCATTCTGGTGTTAAATTTATATTTTTATGGTGCCTACTCAAGAGTCTGAAGATTTCTAATGAATATTATATATTTGGGAGGCGGGTAAGGGTACCGGCGCCATTTATTGGATAACCAATTCCTCTGCCATAGGCCACCCCAGGTGGTTGGCTACGTTTGGTGATTCAGCAGGGGTTCCCGGGTTCATGGGGTGAGGTTTGACTGGTTGAGGGAGAAACTGGTTGAGGGAGACCTTATGACCTCCCCAGCAGGACTCTCAGAACATCGCCTTGCACCGCAGTGGGAGGGATGGATTCATATATCCGTGACTCCTGGACACTGACCCCCAGATTCCTACCCAACCCTCATAACTTCTTCTTTCCCAGAACTTCCTCCCCTTCCTTTCCTAAAACAAACCTACACACGGCATCCCAAAGATGAGGGGAATTATTTTCCTTAGCTCTTCCTGTGTGGAGCTAATGTAATATTTAAAAAATATATATATATCAAAAATATCTGTACGTATATATTTTTCTGACAATAATATCGCATCAGCGCTTTTAAATATAATATTTTTGGTATATTTAGATGACAGAGAAAAAAAATTGTAATCATTTCAGTTAGATATACTCATACAAGTTCTCTGCTCCATCTAATAATAGCTGTAACAAATTCTCAGGTTTAAAGGTAGGTTTTAGGTTTAAAATTTACATTATTTTTAAGGGAAATCAAATATTCTTCCATGATAAATATTTTTGTATGGGAAAATAAACATTTTTTTACTTTTACCATTATGTACAATCACCTCCCGAAATTTCCCCTATGACTCATTTTAAATAACACAAAATTAAACAATTATATTCAAGTTGCTCAATTTAGTGATACTTCACCTCAAATGCGCAAGTCAAAAAACAAACAACAAATTAATTACTACTGATGAAAACCCAGTTATTTGGTCCATACTATAAACATATAATACGAACAATTGTTATTAAATCATCACTCTTTTCAATTCCGTTTGATTCGCTCATAAAAGAGAAGCATTTCATTTGATTCATTCATTGCAATAATTGTTTCTGTAATTCATTTCGTCTCGGACATTGATGAATGAAATTAAATGTTAATTATAATGAGAGAATCAAATGGAAACACGGACTATAACAAAACATTGAAATTCATTAATAAATCAGAAAATTTACAAAACGAAAATGAATGAATCAAAACAAGTCATTCACTTTAGTGAATGGATTAAACAAAATGGAAAAATTATGCAGTCATTACAATATAATATAACCAATTAACTGGCGCACTTGTGGGCTGTGTAAGATTTATATGCTTTAATGGAGTAGTTGCAAATAAAAAGCTTTTAAAGCGCTGCAGAAATAAGAAACTTGAGTAGATTTGTGGTAAAACCGGAGGTACACGGAGATAACTTTCAAATATAAAACATTAATAATTTATTAAGAATATCATTAAATTATACGTATTCAGGTTAAAAACGGGACTGCAAGTCTATAATGAATGAATTGACAGGTTTACTAATAAACTATCAGTAAAAAGCGTATGTGTCAACACGCAATGTCGAAACACGCGTTCATCAAAATTCTAATATTTTCGCATTACGTCATTGTGTATTATATCGACAAACGCAAGTGCATGAACATGTGTTCTGATATAATATGAATGTACAAAGTGTTTATTAGGAAACGGCATGTTATCCCATTTTTAACAGGATTTGAATGAATCTGTAATACTCATTTTACTACGAGGATCATGCATGAATAAGTCAAAAAATGAATTCAAAATCGGGTGGAAACGTAAAGATCAGTAATATATTTTCAAGGCTAGAATATCGCCAAATTACGAAGACAGTGCTGTCCAAAGATATTAGAAGAACGTGCTGTCGCTAAGTAACATTCACTGTTTAAAATAGTCTATACTCGGTTTATTTAATATGCTTGCGGTAAAACAACCCACAAATCAGCAGTAAAAACGAGTATCAACGACAATAGCCGCCATTTGCAATTTCGCATTTTCAATGGCACTGACTTGATCACGTGACACTTCAAAATCCATCGCGCTGAGGCCTGTACTGTCTGCCTTACACATTCTCATATAAATATGAATAATAACACATGAATAATAACGTACATTCTAGCATCACGTTTATCTATCAAATAATAGGTAATAAGACAAACCGGTGGATGCAATCTGTTAGACATAATTTGATAACAGTTTGACTTGTCTATAGTTAGTAATAACATACATAGATCATTTTAGAAATGTATTATATATTTGTACAGCGCCCTTGAGGTGATTTTGCACAAACACGGCGCTATACAAACCATCCAAATGTCGGGGATGACGACTGATCACATGATTCAAACACTTGAGCCGAATCACATCAAGAGTCGGAATAATAGAATATTATCTGTCAAGACAAGTTGTGGTGAAATGGCGCTGTGGTTGGTTGTTAATTAGAATTATGTGAAATCTGTTGAATGCAACGAATAAACAAATTAATTATTCCGCAATGTGAAAGTACATCTAACTATGAAAACGTGCTCAAGCAGATTTCAATTTATTGAAAGGGTCGTTTGCGATCGCTAAAACTTGCTTGTAACTGGACCGGTAGTAGGAATAATAATTGGTGGGGTGGGGTGGGGTAAGTCTGGCGATGGGAGGAGGGGAAGGGGTGACGATTGACGTCTGCTGGTGACGTCACACGTCACAGCCGTGCGGCACGATCCGACCAGTCAATAGTGCAGGGCAGCTCAATGGGAATTCTCCCTAACTACTGTAATAATATATAGTCTTGCTACCGAGAGCTCAGTTATAACCTCTTTATCAATCATTGCACGTGTTTCTTAAGGAAGAGTTTGCTTTGATTTCCGTTGCTTGCATCGTTTATGAGAATGTGGAAGAGGCTACAACGGAGCGATCAGAGTGAAGAAAACAAACTTAAGTCAGAATTTGTAACAAGACAGAAAATGAGGGAAGACGTTTTACAATAAAATATTTCAAGAATGAACGAAACACTCAAAGAAACAAAACAAAGTACACATCGTACAACAATTAGTAAACATCGTACAACATTACACAGTAAGGTTTTGTTGTTTCCAAAGATTGTAATTGGCTGGCCGCGTGGAAATTTTTATTTTCATTTTTTTTATACGAAACCGCACAACTTCGTCCCATCTGCTCCTCGTCTGGAGCCTGTGCGACCACCGCATCCACAATTGAAGTATGTTCTAAGGCTGGAAGTAGAGGGGAGGGGAAGGAGATGGGGAAGTGAAAAGTGTGATATTGTCTGGCTATTAAGAGGTGGCCACCAAACACGGCTAAAGCCATTTCAATTCTGAATGGTGGTCTTACACCATAGCGATACTGAGAGTAACTTCCACTATTGAAATAAATAATTTTAGATTACAGGATTCCCAGAATTCAAGCGTAAGAGAGACAGAGTACGTGCTAAATTGACTAGAACAAATACTAAGTGAAGAAATTGGTTTTCATTGAAATCTAGAAGGTATTTTTTTTTTTTTTTTAATTCCTTTATTTTTCCCAATTTTTACATTAAATACATACAATATTATATAAATCAATACGAATAATGGGAACCCACTAAGGCGCACCCTGTGCGTGGGTAATATATGAAAGTTATTATATTATTATACCTAGAAATAAACAAACTGTGGGCATATAAAACAAAAACAAGATTACATTTTGTCAAAGCGGTTTGAATAAAAAGTGTTAACAATAGTGTATAGTGAAGTTATAAGTGTTTAGTGTAATATGTGGTGAATATTTTATGAGAAACATAAATTGTTACAAGTTAAATAAAAAAAGTTTCAACTGCTGTATCGAAACGCCATAATTTTAACTCTTTTAAATATTGAGGAAGTTTAGTAATCACTTGAATATTTTTCTGGTATATATTATCTATCCAATAAGAAAGTAAATAAAATATATAAAAAAATTAAGAAAATTTTACAGTACGACAAATCCGGGTACTTAAGAAGGTAATATGAAAAAGGTATCAGTTAAAATGAGGAAAGGAAATTAACTACCCCTGGAATATTGACATTGACTATGCGGCAATGACATATGTAAAGGAAGGTAAAGCCAGGCCACGTAGGTCTGTCCCCCAATGACACGGTCAAGCATATTCTATGGGACACCAATGACAATGGGGTTATAATTGCTGCGATGACATCAAACTGGTCAAAACCATTAACCAACATGATGCAATAGTCTAAATACGTTGTGTAAAGATGTAATGATTATTGGAAGGTAATTGTCGCATGTCGATTCTAATTTGATGTGACCTCGATTGTTTGTTATAAATAAACTAACTAAACCCGGCCACGCTTCGCTGTGGATAATGTCTTTTTCGTGCGTCTCTGACTTGTTTCACCATTCACTACCGCATACCACAATGTTACTCTTAAAAAACTACATTACATCGATTTTAATTCGACTCCTTATCTCATACCAGTGCAGAGTTATTGCGTTAATAAGAACAAACTTTAAAAGTTTCAAAGCAATCGTTGGAGATCTTTCGAATATTTAAGATTTTGAACAAAAGAACATTTACCTTTTTATTTATATATATTGTTATAAAATGGATGGAATTCAAAGCTGAAACAGAAAAACATATATTTTATACTAGTAGAATTAAATGGATTATTAGAATTTTATTGTAGACCGCATTCTTAAATGTGATGAAGAAATTTCTATGGGGAGCTAAGTGTAGAAATATGCAGATAACCTGTAGTTTTACATTAAAGTCACTGTGCGTAGAAATATAAAGAAACATCAGCACATTGACCGATGTTAAGTTTTCCTTTATAGAATATTTAAAAGGAAAATAAAAAATAAAAAAGTATTTTTTGCAAAAACTTGACATGTTTTTCTATTAAAAACTTTAAAAAGTCTTTCGGTTACGTCCTGTTACACCTCGTATGCGAGTTGCATCCTGATTTTGCTATTACGAATATAATATCTAGAATCAATTAAATGCATACGATTTAACTATAGTTCTGGTAACCGATCAGTGGCTGAGTAAGCGTCGGCTGTCCACTATCAAGAAACAAGCAAAATTTTCCGTTTTCTTTGGTAGTAGAAGGATATTTTAAAATTATTGTCATTCGTTGCCCTGGAATGTTTGTTTTTTGTTTTTAAAAGTTATAGTAATTATAAGGAAAATAACAAATAAAAGTGCAGCCAACGCCGAACCTTGAGGAACACCATAGTATTTTTCTATTTGTTCTCGATACTGAGTTATCTGTTTTAGTAACTTCTTTTTTTCACTACCAATTGGAAAATTGGCGTCTAATTTTGCTCTTCTTTCAAATAATGCTATTTTAAAGCTCAAAAATATGATTCCCACCGGGGTGATTCATTATCTTCCATATTTTATATAAAATCCAAAAACATGAGGAAAACGGTTTACGAGTCCAAAGTCTTTACAAGAGAGGGTCTTGCCACTATGTCTCGAAGGTAAAAAAATGCATATCTGAAATGTGCAGTTTGGCCTCATTTTAGCAAATCTCTACCAATTATCAAATTGCATTCGGTGTCGGAATATTTCCAACGCCACTTTTTTAAAGGTCGGCAAATTAACGTGAACCTTAACGTGAAAACGAACGTGAAAATTAGCGTGGAATCTAACGTAGATCCTTTATCTGGATCTGCTTTACTACATAATACCATGCACGACGAAGTATTAACGTAAGTACTTCTGAAAATGGCTGGCAGGGGTGAATTTGGAATCGAAAATTTGGCCATTTGGCCATGTTTCGCCATTATTTGTTAATTTTTTGGAACTATGGCAGAGGTGATCCAATAAATGTTTCCTGGGGCTACGCAAACACGCCTTCCAAATTGAAATTGAATTATTTGTAATTCGTTTAAAAACGGGATTGGTGGTCGTTTCCTGATCAATTTTTAGTATATTCCTAATACATCGGAACACGTGTTCAACGTGCTCGATGATAATATTTATTGAAGAAATGTTAGCTTTTTATTAGCACGTGTTCCGACATCGTTCCGGCATCGACACCTCATCCGGGAATTTGCGGGCGTCTGTTCCGCGTCTGTTTTCCCTCGTGCAGCGGGGTTCAGTGGCGTCACGATCGCCGGCTTGACAGTGACACATTTCCACCCGGAATCACGAACGCGACACTACACGACTGCACCCGGCTAATGGCTGCCGGCTGCGCAAATTAGGAAAGACACCCATTCTTACTTTAGAGAAACATTAACAGGCATAAAACCCGTAAGTCATTTAATTGTATCGTGTTCCATTAAGTATTAAGAAGAACGGCTGTGGAGGCTCTTCATACAAAATTAAAGTTTGGATTAGAGCCCAAAATACTAAAACTACCTAATTATGTATTTTTTTAAATCAAAAAGTACAGCAAATATCTAGTAGGAGCTTCTTAATTTATTTATGTTTTAAATTATAAAACACAGGCCATTAAATAGTTTTAATTTTTCATGGTTTTATAGGCAATTTTTTTTGAGTTAACAGTGATTACAAACAAAAATCTTACCCAACCTAATACAGTGAAATATTAATTTTGAAATAAATTTATTAAAACATTTAAAAATTAGCGTTTTTTATGTGCATGTTTTGATATTTAATATTTGTATTTATATCATGAATTTTATTTATAATAAAACGAATGATGAGTCATTTAAAATATTACAGGTTTGAATTCAACATTTTAATATTTAAAAAAATTATGTTTATTCTAATAGTAAAAATATATGTTTATTTCTAATAATAAAAAAAATATTTTTCACCTTTCAAAAACAGTTTATAGTTTTCAGATACGTTTAGAAACAGTTAATTTATTAAATTTTATTTCAAAGCCGAAATAGTCCGATCTTCTGAAAAAATCAAGCAAGAAACCCGAGGGGTTAAGTTAATCGGCTGAGAGTAGGTACCCACCGAATCATTTCATCTGTCTGTAAATTCAAGATGGTAGCTGTTTTAATGGTTCAGTAAAGATTCTTTTTTCAAATATCAAATCGTTTTATTTACTTGAACTTAGACGTATTTTTCTTCAATATTATGGTACCTACCTGAAAAAAGTTTGAAAAAAGGTTTATAATTATAGTGACGTTTCTTTGGATAAGTTGTATAATTCCTTTTTTGAAATTAAAAAATTACATAGTCTATAAGCAGGTAGGTAATTAGTAGCCATTTACAAATCTCATTAATTACTTAATTTTCGTTTTGATTTATTTAATAAGTATAACTAGAAAATATTTTATTGGACGCAAGATTTACGGTTCACGGAACTGCTAGTAACTTCCATCCAACCTAAAGGTTAAATTTATATGAATTTTTAAGTCCAAACGGATTACCACCCCAGATATATTCAATACTGAAAATACTGTGCTCAAATTTTCCGAGAATCACGTTGACCTTTTCGTTTTTCCGTTTCGAGGGAAAACGTGGGAGCCTCTTACAGCCTTTATTGTAATAAAAACATTATGTCGGTAAAATGAAATGAAAGTACCTACTTACGTCTCCTGCGTAGGCTTGCACCAAGCCTAATAATTCTAGAACCTTTTTATATTGTTTACGTAAAGTAAATATTTATATAACCTTATGAGATGATTGAAAAAACACTTGTTCAAAAAATAAATATTTAAAAAATGTTTTAACAAATATTAATTTTCTGCCCAAAGCCAGGAACTACGGAATCATCAAATTAATTTCTGATGTTTGTTTGTCTGTAACGCTGGTTCAATGAACTCGGATTTGCTTTGAATTTAAGTGTCATTTTCAAAATTGGATCTGATTGAAATAAATCGACATTGTATCCGGAGAAAAAACATCGTGTTAATAATGTGATGGCATGCCGATTTCCTGATAAAATATTAGTCATTCAGAATATATCGAGAACATGTTCTTGTCCTAACAACTATTATGGCAGAATGCGACAATCAGTATGTTAATATCGGTATTTGTATGAACAAAAGGAAAAAGAATGATTTGACTAGATTTTTAATAAATTAACAGTATTTTGTATCAGTAAGTTGTTTCCTATAACATAAGCCTTCTTTCACAAGATTTATTTAGTAAAAATTTATTTTGATCTTTTTAGCATACAATTAAGTAAGTACCTTCCCATAATAATATTATTTATTTTATAAGAAAATTCTTTAGTTTAATTTTTTTTAATCTTTAATACAATACGTATTTTTTTACTGAGATAAACAAAATATAGTAAAACTTTTCCTACTCATAAAGAGACAAGGCTCCTGTGATTGAAATTTGTATTGCTTTTGTTTAAATATCTTAGGGTTAATATTGACACGTAAAGCCGGATTTCGTAATTTTTCAAGGGTCTTCGCTTTTTCCACTTTCAAGAAAGCGTTATTTATTAACTAACTCATGTTTTTGCGATAGTCAAAAATAATCATTTCCGTTAAGTCTCTGTCATTGTAACTGAATGAATTCGGATTAGCTTTGAATTCAAGTGTCATTTTTAAAATTGATTGTGTGAAGAATTCAGTCAGGCGATAAGTTACTGCCTACCTATAATATAATATTTTAACAGACAATTACTTTCATTGTCATTTTTAAAATTGATTGTGTTAAGAATTCAGACAGGCGATAAGGTACTGCCTACCTATAATATAATATTTAAACAGACAATTAATTTAATTTGTCATTTTTAAAATTGGAACTTATGCTACAAGAATTCAGAGAATCCCGGTATTTTTATCGTTAGTATAGTAATAATTTATATTGAACTAACATCATGAAGTTCGGAAAAATAAACCTTAAATTTTCCCAACATTTTCGGCAATAACTCAATTAGTAGAGACGTTCTTGTAAGAATAGAGGGTTTGAGTTTGAGTACCAGTTGTGACTGTTACCTTTTTATGTTCTGTGTTTTTATTCCTTTTCATATTTTCGCTGAGAGTTGTTGATCGATTTTTCATTTGATGGCCATTGTTGATGATATTAAAGTTTTAATGTTACTTTTTTTCTCTTATTTAACCTTAATATGAAGCCATGAAACACAGTATCTTTTTTCTTAAATAAAAGTGCTTATAAACCGTGTTCCTATTTTTTGCATCTAGACATTCTTCAATGACAAATAAATTGAAACAAATTTCTTTGTAGCACTCTACCCCTTAATTCATAGTCGAAGATCTGACCATTCGTCCGCGGAGGTCATCAAAATATGTTATTTACAAAATTAAAAAGTTAAGTATGCAAATTGCATTTGAGCGCGTGTAAGAAAAGAAAATTGAAGCACGATTTAAAATAGCTACTGCAGGAAAACGTTCCGAAGAAAATAACCTACACCCGCGTGTTGATTTGTAGATAGAATACAATAATTTGTTTTCTGCGCCACGGGTTTGCTTACCTTATAGCTTGGAACTTATAGCTTGGTATAGCTTGTAGCTTAATGCTTACTGGGAGGGTAGAGTGTGGAGTGTAATCACGCCACTTGAGCACGTGGATCTAGGTAACAAATTATAGTATTTTAATGTGTAAGGTTTGTTTATATATTTATGTTTACGAAGATGGGAAGGCTGATAGAGATATTGAAAGATGGGTAAAAGCAGGTAACTCCATTAATGGAGGACTGAACAAGGTTGGAGCTAACAAAAACTGTCCAAACTAGCGAAGCTAGCAGTCCACAATTGCATGCTGGTACCTACCCTGATGTATGGCAGTGAGGCGTGGAACTTGCGGAGGAAGGATGAAAGTAGACTGAATGCTGTAGAAATAACACGTATATCTGTGGTAAAACCGTGTATGATCGTGAGATAAATGAAGAGATCCGCAAAGAATGAAAGGTTGCTGTAAGCGTAATGAGTAAGATATAGTATAGGAAGAGAATAGGATGAGAATAGGAAGCTCAGATGACTGGGCATGTGGATAAAATGAACGAAGAAAGGAGTGAAGGGAGGAGGAAGACATGGCACGATCAAGTGAATCAGAAACGGTAGTCGGGCCATCTCAAGAGTCAGAATAATATAATAGAATGATTGAAACGATGCGGTGAAACAGCGTGATGGTTATTTACTTAGTTAGTTATGTTTACGGAATTCCAAAAGTGTTACTGCCATAGAATAAAGAAAAAAACACAATAAATGTCACGTGGGCGGGTTTTGTGATCCAAAGTCTGACCATTCTTTACTTAAATTTTATATTACGCAAACTGTGTTTCACCGCCGATGTTAGACAAGAGTAAAAGAGCACAGCACCCGGCGTTTGAACTAGTCCCAGCGAGAGAACGTACGCGACGTCATCGTTCTGGTATCTTCTGACTCTTTCGTTTTGATAGCAAGGCGCGTGAGAGGGAAGAGGACGATTATTATCAAATCATATTTTATAAGAAAAATATTATACTGTAGCAATAAAAAAATGTTGTCATGTGCTGAAATTTATGTTTCCATACAAATGTAATTTAGTAAAAAAGTAGAAAAAATACTTTGTACGTAATCGAAATGAACACGTGACTAAATTAACTTAAAACTCATCAAAAATACTTATTTAAATTGTGTGTCTGTCTGTAACTCTGGACCAATGAACTCTAAATCACAGATTTGCTTTAAGAGTCATTTTCAAAATTGGAACTGCGTGTGTGAACGATTCAGACAAGACTTAACTTTAATATAATATTTTAACTGAAAATAATTTTAATGTTTTTTTTTTTCAAAATTCTATTTATAATATCCCGTGATATTTCACAGGTCTGGGCTAGTGCTGAGACGCAAGATAATTTTGATATACAGGTACAGGTAAATCATTTTAAAGAGACCCTTGCTTATGTAGTGGTGTACTGGATGGATCAAATATATATTTTTTTAAACTAATAATTTAGTCTTTGTTACGAAGCTTAAGAACGAAACATCAGCAAAAAATATTTAAAATACATTACCAAAATATTTAAATTTAAACGGAATTGATAAATGTTGCCAGCATGTTTCGGCATTTGCGGGGTAAACGGGGAAAAACTGTCAATACTATCGGTAGGCACATACACAATTAAACTTATCCTCTTCAAAATGATTTCCATGTACTAGTACGTACTCTTCAAAAGTAGTTGCTCTATCCATGCTGAAACTATAATTTCTTAAAATAGCAGACATCAACTAATTACGTTTAATGACGTAAATTGTAGAGGACTGAAAGGGTTAACTTATTGTGACCATAATAAAGATAATACAAAATTAACAACAAAAAAAATGCTCCTGAAAAGGGTCATTCGGGAGACATACATTTAAAAACATGTTAAAATTCCATATTAGTTGTATGAACCAATGTATATTTTAGGATTAGAAAATAAATCAGTAAATTTCTTCACATTTTTTTTTGCTTTGCAGTTTTTTTTTTTTTTTAATTTAATTAAAATCAAATTTAATAATATAATTATGAAGTTCTGCAAGTATTTTAAGTATTTTTTTGCTTTGCAGTGTTCATTATCAGAACATAGATATTGCACATCTTAAATTGTCACTGACATAATTTTAAATTGTCTCAGTGAAACGAAATTCTGTTGTATTTAACATCCCTACATCTCTGAACTATGCGTCCCGGAAAACACTGGCCTGAGGCAGTCAACTCTTAGATCAGCAACATCATCAGCTGTAGGCAGACTGATAGAACCTATGCGCAAGCCAAATACTAAGTTTGGTGATCGCGCTTTCGGAGTATCTGGGCCGAAGGCTTGGAATAAACTCCCTCCGGAACTAAGATCCATAACAAGTCCAACAGAATTCAGGTCTAAACTAAAAACTTACCTTTTTAAGCTGTCGTACCCTTAAATTAAATATACCATTCCTAAGAGAAAGTCCAGTTATATTCAATTTTCCAATTATGTTCTAAATCCTGTATCTAAATTTCGCTAATAAACAATTAGGTAATGTTAATTAAGTGTTAATCTCAAGTGACCTATCAGGTAAGTATTGTACTGTATATTATCTCCATAAATAGTTAAGTAATAACATAGATCACTTTAGAAATGTATTATAAGTTTGTACAGCGCCCTTGAGGTGATTTTGCACAAAAACGGCGCTATACAAGTCATCCAATTATTATTATTAATTTGCACTCATCAGTACAACGTCACTTGTTACCAAAATCAGGTTGTGATCAAAAAGCATACTTCAAAAAAGAGCTGACTTATCTAAAAAAATAAAAATTATGTATAAACAGAAAGAATTACAAATTAACTCACAAATACAAAGTTGAAATTATCTATAAAGTACTCTGTAACATATTTTAAATCTGAAGAATCCTTGAAATTTCAGGAACTGTTCAAGACTCGAGAGGTCATTGATTCGTTCACATTGGAGTTTAATAATAGATATTAAAATCGTTTTTTTTTAAATTTTTAAACTTTCCACATAAGTCAACATCGTAAAAAATGCTTACTGAATATATTCCCAATAACAAAATGCATAAAATACAGAAAACCATTGATGTGAGAACGTATATTAAACTAAAAAGCTTAATATAAAAGCACGTGCTTACATTATTTACAATATATTAATTTTTGTAGGTAGTCCATTGAATGAAAAGAGGTATTGTATTACACATTGTTGAAATTAATACAAAATAATAATAAATAAACAGAAGAACAGATGTACATATGCTTGTAGCTATGATAACGTCTATTTTTAGACGCGGCACTACCCCATTTTGTTTTCCTATTTCGAGCAATTTTCCGAAGAAAAACGAAAAATCCTCCAGCCGCAAACAATAAAAAACATTTGTATTCAGAAGAAAACTGTAATTTTGGATAAATATTTGAAAATCTTGTACTTACATTAATGTTTTGGGTCAGAATCGATGACTCTATGCTAGTTGTTAGACTATCAGGAGCTATCCGAGTAATTTGTGGATTGGAAAATCCCCATCACAAACCTTCATAAATATAATTGAACACTCGCGAAAGCATCCATGGCTCGTTAAATACCAATTTCACTTTTCAATAGAGTCATTTCTACAACAACAGTCCACCATCTTTGAAGAATTTTCATTCACAAAACTGTATGATGTCAGAGCGTGTTTTTAAAGGGAGTTTAATCCGTGTTAGTTTATGTATTTTTCGATGTAAAAGGCTGCGAGCTATCGTTTAATGTGTCGAGTTTTTATCTTTTGGTCTGTTATCGAGTTCAGATAAGTCCCCGCCGTAATTTTCGAGTTTTCCGCGTTGGGAAGGAGCGATGTGACCACCCCCTTGGCGGTTGGATTAGCGACTAGCCGGCCTGATGTTGGCAACAGTGCTAGTGCTTTTGACTGAGTGCGACGGATGCGGAAAGCTCTGCTGCGCTTGCGCCAGGACTAAAAGCGAGGAGGCTTTCACACGTCACCCGTTCGCCGTAATGGCCGAAAATACCGGAAAACTGAAAAGCGCTGAAATTGAAAACTATTTGAATGGGTGTCAAAGTATTTCCCAATTAATTTTACTAATCTCTGTCTAACAAATCTGTCTTTGCACTCATTCCTTACTTCAGTTACACTCTTACGTTAATATATGTTCTTCTCTTATACCGACTTTTGACAAGATACTTTTTAAGTATATGCAATGCAAAGTAATGCAAAATCAAATTTTTTTGTTTTGAAAATTTGATAGCTTAGAAATATATTAGGTGCTATAATAAAACACTGCAAGTAGAACACCTCATCTGGGCCTTTGTATAATAAGATATTTTTTTTCTTTTTATAATCCTAGGAAAAATGTACCAGTCCTATAAAGAATGCTTTGAATTATAAAATCTTCTACTCACGAACCCCTTTTAGGATGTGGTTTTATTGTATAATGTGACAAATTATGATTTGAAAATATTTTAATAATTGCGCTAATGTGATTTTTTTTTGCATAAATTAAAACGGCTGCAGGTGCTAAGAGGGAATTTCAAACTTATAGCCATGTAACAAGTCAGAGAGACAAACTTTCATTAATTGAACTTACATTAATTGAATTATTCCTCTTACCTCTATCTGATTTCTCTTCGTCGGAAATAAACAGCAGGAGAGGATTGAACACGCGACACCTTGGTAGAAACCCGAGGCACTTATCCATTCAGCTACTAACCGGTCAAAATTGAAATATTCGATCTAGGCATTTCTTCTTCGGGCATCTCAGACCCCTTTTTCCATTCACTGGAGAGTCATATATTCTCCTCAGTCCCAACCATCTAAGTTTATCTTGTGGATTATGCTTAAACAAGGCTTGCATTATTTTTGGATTTTGAGGATACGACAAATACGGGTTGAAGATTATCTAGATCGTCTAGAGTCGAGATGATAGCCAAATTCCGATAAGAGAGGATACTAGAAGGAGAGGAAGCAGTTTTAGATACATGCGTTGACTTCCTACGGCTAAGTGTGATCAAAACGCCACAAAAAAAAACAATTTTCAACGATTTTATCCACCAGGAGGTCATAAATTGATTGGGTAAAGACACTTGGCGCGGTTGTAAATGGTTAGTACCAGTGGCGGTTTTTCCCAAAGCACAGTGAAGTGAAATCATATAAAAAAGATAGAAAATCAAAACAAATTTGTACCATAATTTTCCGCACAATTCTATTCTAAAAAATAATCGTTCATACAAAACATACTTGATACTTTATTCAGAGATAAACCGTGTGAGCATTTAAAAGTTGGTACGGAGCGACTGCGAGATTTTTCAACACCAAATTTGTACGAAATAGTTTTTTAAATTTATTAATTCAGTCTAATTTTTTTAGGAACACAGAATAATAGTTTATTACGTTGTTTGGATTTTTCGAAACCGTAACGTTGAATATTAAAAGTTAATTGAGCACAGATAAGCACTGCTCCGAAAGTCTTTTAATCTATGGAAAAATTCACATAATGATCAGCAATAAAATACAAACAGAGGATTTATAGACGAGGGAATTTTTTTCTCCTTTTTTTAAACTCCCAATCAGACACGAACCGCCACTGGTTAGCACTCAAGCAGTACACAAGGAAAATCTCTGAGTTCTGATTACAGTAAGTAAAAGGTGGTGAAAAGTATGCTGACCTAAACATAAAAACGTATACCTGCATGACGTAGATGATAAGATGATAGAGATAAATATAAAGTTGATGTTCGATCTCTTGGTATTGGTGTTTCAGGGGTGCATAAAATGATCAGCGAAAAACTAAATTTGTTTTTATTTTTCATTTATATTTTTATTTTTTCAGACAGTATAGAAAGGTCAAGCAACGTCGGATACGCGTTAGCTAGTTATAAAATAAGAGTATATGAGAAACATGCTTTTTTGGACGCAAGGTGTACTATGCACAAAACTACTAGTTATAAGGTATTTCGTAGAGTGAATTAGAAATTAATGTATAGGTTGCATTGTAGTTTTACTGCTTAAAACTTCGCATTTGCAATTTATGGTGAAATTAGACCCAAGTACCGAAGGTCGTTAAGATATACGTAGTTTTCGGAGCAATTAATTCTATTCATATAAATAATTTCTGTAGGTGAAGCTGTTCTTACACAGTATAATTAATTTGTTGGGTTAGGTTTCTTCTTGTAGTCCAATGCCGTTGTAGTCCGATTCCAGTTATTTCAAAGACAGAATGACCTACTTATTAATTCTCTATTCGCTCCAAGGTTTCCTTTATTTTGGCCATAAATATTTCTCCAATTTACATACAGGCATTGAAATAGCCTAAACTGGCGTCCTGCATGGCAAAGCGGTAAGTTACTTGATTCTAGCACTAGATCCAAGTATTTGGTTCAACACCCGACTTTGGTAAAGAAAAACACATTTTTGTACATAGTTAACAAAAAGATTTTGTGATTATTAAAACATGTAATTTTTTTTCAAGTAACAGATTAATTAATCATCCATTTGCAGAGTTATTATTTTCACATTCTTAACATTTGGGAAGATAGGTATAAAAAAGGTTTTAATGTTATTTAAAGAGTAATTGGATATAATATCTACTGCATTAGAAATCTCACAATTTTACTTGTAATTCTATGCTGCGCCAGAATAAATGTTCTGTTGGGTGGCATCTTATGACGCTGACGGTAATGTTCAAAACCAGTGATCTGAAAATTTAAAAACCCTGGATTTATCTCAACAATATTTACAACATTCTGCTGCAGAAATTATTTCATTCTTACCAATCTCCCTCCAATTCCACGTGCAGTTAGTTTACAAGAAATAAATAGAGCATGAAATAAATACTTTGTAGACAACACTATATGTTACTGACGCGAAAGCAAAAAACACATTTTGAAGTGAACACGTAATAGTCCCAACTGCCCAAAAGTCAGTGGAATTATGGCATCCCTAGTTGGGGCATGTCATGATGCATAAAGGAGAGGAGATCGGTAACAGGAAGATTCGAAAGTACTTGGCAGTGTAAGTCTAGTCTCCAGATATGGCTAGTGCCATCTATTTAGTTTTTCACTTTAGCTCCGCACAGGATGACCCGAAGAAAATAATTTCCATCAGAGTCTGTGTCATCTTCGAGGATGATGTTTGGAGGGTCTTATAAGTAGATTAAGAAGAGGGGGTTCTGGGAAGGAAACATATGTTAGGTGGGTAAGAATCTGAATCTCGCTAAGTCACCAAACGTAGCGAACTGCCGTGGGGCACCATGGCACTATGGCAGAGGTGTTGGTTATCCAATAGTTCCCGGGTTGGCGGTAGCCATATCTCCTAAAATTTCAAGCAATGTACCCATTCAGAACGGTGGAAACGGTCTTTTGATAGGAAAATAAAATGACCCATAGTCTCATATTTCTTATCAAACAGAAGCGAATCACTGCAAACACCAACCTAGCGCACTTCGTGCCAATGCAAGCATTCCGACATACGCGCATTATGTAAACGAAAGGAAATATTTTTTGATTTCATTTCCATAAATAGAAAGCCTGAGTTGATATATGGCCGTATTATTTTCAAAATTTGTTGTACGATTCCTGGGTTCCGAAAATCGTTAATTTTGACTAACGTTTTCTGAGACGGGTGTCGGTGAAACGTTTATAAATATGAAATAATGAGATGCTTAAAAATAACCTCGGATGTGAAAGTGATGATTTTTATTTTATATATATACAGGGTGTCCGGGGGTAAAGTGCACTAACTTCGAAGGGTGATTCTACATGATAATTTAAAAAAAATATATCTTTTTTACTTCTATCATGTAGAATCACCTCCCGAAGATAGTGCACACAACAGACATAAAACACGAAATTGAGAAGAATAAATACCAAACGTCCAATAAGTGTGTTCAACGATATGTAAGAATAAAACAATAATATGTAGTTACACAAGAAGAGACAATAAAGTTTGGTTAAAGTGAAGTTAAACGTAAACAAGAGATGGAAGAAATTTAGTAAAGTTCTGGAGACTGTCGTAAAATATATCCTGAATCTTGCCACTACAGTGGATGTTATACATATAGTCGACACATTCGCACAAGAGGTTGAGAGAAGGTTATGTTGGTTCTTTGGAAAGGAATATGGAAAGCTTCGGGGTTTCTTAGTAGATAGTGGTTGATATTGATTTTAGTTGTGGTCAAGAGAGAAGATTGTACATGGTTATGTTTTGATATTTTATATGGACGATGAAGAGATATCTAAATCTTGTCTCATTTTCTTTCTCTTGTCCTATTCGGGGCGCCATTCGATAAGGCGTCTCCAGGCGTAGAACGCCTACCATCTCCCCTGGACTTGCTTCTCCCAACCTTGCCTGGGTTATCCCGCTGGACGTCTCTTCCCTAGAATTGCACTGATTATATTCAGTGGAAGTCGGATTTTTGGCATTCTAAGTGCACGACCATAGAATAAAAAAGAAAACTAGAAGTGCCAATTTTCAATTTCATTTCGCGATGCGGATAATCAAAACCTCACTATAAATATATAACCACACCAAGGCTGGGTTCAATTCCTAGTTGCAACCGAATCTTTTTCTGATTTTTCTGTTTCACATCTTTCGTTTGAGAGTCGATAATACTGTCTTAAATAACAAATATTTAACTTTAAAAATGGTTGAAAGATTTCAAAATATGATAAATACTAAATAAGTAGTAGGTAATATAGAAATCAATTAAACATTAAACATTACTGTACCATTTAAACCCAGAAATAGAGTTCAAATACCTACGCTCAAAAAATGTTCATTTAATCGTTTTATAATGTTCCACCATAAATTCCGAGCAATGTTGGAACATTTTCTTCAACGGCAGAACGGGGCGTAATGATTCTCATTCAGAGCGAATGCACTTGGAAAGTTTAACGAGCTTGAAAAAACTTTCCGAATAGAGTGCAATAAGGATGAAATACTGCATATTTATTCGATGCGCCCAAACCCGAATTGGGTCAAATTATACAAGCCTTCCGTTGTAGCGAGCCGTTAATCAAACTTTCTTACTTTAAAGGGCTTCATTACGAAACCAGCCCGGACATGGCACTAATGCCTTTTTTGATGTAATGCCATCAAACCAGGCAGAGATTAATCATAAATTATATCGCCTTCCATCTTCGCCGACTGAGTTAAGAAGAAGTTCATTATACGAGTATTAAGCGAATATAAATTAAAAACTAGAGCTGTATTTTCGATTGTTTTCCAGTTTATAGCTTAACCACTCAGGTCGTGACTACACTGCAGTAATGAATTTGTCACAAAACGTAAAAAGTCACGTTAATTAAGGTAATTACGATAATTAAGGTATTATTTTATTTTTATATTGACATTGCAGTAATAAATTTCTCAAAAAACGTCTAAAGCCACGTTGTGCTATATATGTTACCAATAGGAATTTTTCAAGTTTAAAAAAAATATACAATAATGAAGGTATTATTTTATTTTTATATTGACAATTTAAAAAAAGCCATTTTCGATTTGTCGCCAAAACGACACGTTCGCTTTATTCGTGAATTCGGCGTCGTTAATGTTGGTTACAGCCGTCTGGTACCGCTGGTGTTCTATATTTTATAATGATGTTGTAGCCAGTTGGAACCGTTTCGGATGTGCGGTTTTCAAATCAATAAATATAAATGAAAATATTAAAAATTAGACATTTTTAGTACGATAAACATTAATTTTTAAGGATATTCATAGTTTGTGAAAATACCCCATTGACAAGTCCTCATAAAACTCTTTCTATATTCTTATCTATTATGGTCAGATATATACTTTTAACAATTTTAGAAAGAGAAGAAATACCAAGTTTTCTCTTTGCACTTCGAAGTTTACCATAAATTAAAATGTACTTTTAAAAATTGAAATTGAAAATTAAATCTTTCTAACTAACGTTAGTCTATTTAATACCCGTCGCTTTACATTAACGTAAACCAAACTTGATCTAGTATCTAGTGAAAACGTAGCTGAGACTTTTTTTGGTTTTGTTTGAATAGCTAATTAATTTTCAATTGTTTTTTAGTAACATCACGAAATATTACAGATATAAGTAATTCAAATTTCATGTTTTATATTAATATCCTCTATGATGTCTTCTTTCATGCCCTAGCTAGAGAATCTGAAGTATAAAGAAAAATGTTGACTATGATATCTAAAGCAGCAAAGTATCTCCAACGATGAGCTCTGGCATCATGCAATTTGTACATCTTTTCTGTCTCGAAGTATTAGGTCAACTCAACTGTTTTAATATCTATAGAAAAACTATTAATTTACAATATTTTCACAATGGAATAAATTAATTAGTAAAATCTCCGATTGTTGTATTAGTAAAATGATGTTAGCTCTCAGTCGAAGTATATGATACGGTTAAAAATGTCGGTGGAACTGGCTCAGTGGTCAGAGCACTTCCCGATAAGGAAGAGGTCCTGTGTTCAATTCATAGATGTGACTGAAAATTTTTGTCTTTTTCGTTTCACATTTTTCATTGGAATGTCGTTAATATTGTCTTCAATAATTAAATTAATAAGCAATAATTATCAGCCTAAAACACCCATACAAATTGAAAAAATCTCTCGAGAAAATATAAATACCGCTGACAGGAATTGAACCCGAAACCTTCTGGCTGCTGATCAGCTGTTCTACAAATTAAGATAAGTTATTCCAAATCCGTCAAATAATTCAATATGTACTGGTATTTTTCATTCAACAATTATTGATTATTAAATAATTTAATGTTTTCACCTGAAAACAGTTTTTTCAATTTGTATGGGTGTTTCAGGCTAATAACTATTGCTTATAATACTTTGTTATCCTATGTGATTAGCATTAAAACCTCGTCTTATAAACATTTTATGCAAAAGATAATATTTGGTACTACTAGATATTCTAAGCCGTTTACAAATTCTTTTCTCAGTTAACTGAAAAAATATCTTAAATGGCAAAGTTTTACGCCAAAAACAACGAAATCATGAAAAAAATTCACCCCAATAACGTGCATAATTTCAGTATAAATATGGAAAAGATTTGAAAAAGCTTGTGATGAAGATAATTAAATTTGCTGCATATTGTGTAACACAAGTTGAGTGCGGAAAGTTTGGAAGTACTGGTAGTAATAATAATATTGCTGAAGGCAATTTTATTCCCTGATTGAGGTCGGAGTGGGAAATGTGATGGTTCTAACACCGAAACAGAAAACCACATAAAACATTTTGTCTCGTTTAGTGCTAAAGTTTCATGCCCAGTTTGTGCCAAAACTGGTGGTGAGGGTTGGTATTGCCATCAGCGACACGAGATCATACAGGTTTTAATATTGTACTTATTGAAGATTTTCAATAAGCAAATGTTGCTTGTGTTGTGATGCAGACTGGTACTCCCAGTATCTCCCCTGAGAAAGACAAGAATTCAAAATCGAAATATCGCTTAAAAGATGACAATGAGACAATGGCATCCCAATTGGGGTATGTTGTGAGTCTAAAAGGACTGGGGAGGGGAATGAGATGGGGAAGAGGAATGTGAGGTAGTAGCTGGATATTCAGACCTCGTCAAGAAACACGGTTAAAGTGATTTCAAGTAACATTTCGATTCTGAATGTAAAATTTCAACAGGGCAATACTGAATGTACCAACCACTATGGAATGTGCAGCTAATGTACTATGTATTATTTCTAATTAATAAATTGTTAAATAACACAAATTAATCAAATAAACATTTCTTCCGCACGCCAGGGATTTCAACCCGCGACCTACGGATTCGTATCCAAGGATCATAACCACTCAACCACCGGATACCGTGAAATAAATTAGGCGGTGGGAATGAGGACTCTTAAAATGTATCTGGATATTCAGATCTTATCACTGAACATGGCTAAAAACGTTTTCATGCAAAGCTTTGATTCTGATATGTGACGTTTCACCAAGGCAATACTAAGAGAATTACTGTTTTCTCGATGTCTGATTATGGAAGATACATGAAATCTGTAATGTTGATAATATTCTAGAACGTTCCCCTATGTAAAATGAAAATTAGTTTCAGGAAACACAACCTTTTCGGAGACTTTATTACGTTTGTTGCTATTTTCATATTTCTTTGTTATGGTTGCAATTTAATAAGGTTGCTTTATTTTTGGATTTCTGCTTATGACGATGTAACCTGAATTTTCCAAGGAAACCAGACATCTAGGGCCGTGTTTTCAACTTGGATTAAACAATTTAGTAATAAAATTAAGCAATAATAATTTAGTACCATTTAGTAGTTAATCAGTTTAAAAAATATATTTTTTTAATCGAAATTATTTTCATATACTTTAACAGTTTAAAAAACATGGAATATACTTACAGCATGGCACCTTGTCTTATATTTTGAAATTATAATTGAAATTACCTCAAAGCTCCATAGGCCACGATGGAAATGGCATTGTGCCTAACTTGAGAATATGTATATTATGTGTAGGTACTAGCGCAACGCTGAAAACTTCTCGAAAAATCACTTCCAATTTTGAAAATGGCAATTACAATAATATTCTGTTAATAATATTACTATAGGTAGGTACCTACTTTATCGGTTGTCTGAATTCTATACACAAATCAAATTATAGTTCATTTAAGAAGATTTCACGCAGGACGCACAGACAACCGAAAAGTAAATTTTGATGTACATTTAAATGAACATTTTATCATTTTCCAAATTCCCTTCGAATAAACAACTATATTTAAATTAGATTTTGCCAGTCTTCGATTGAATTTTAGAATTCCACTACTAAAGAATTTGATTGCTAGTTAGTTAGGAGAGTCGTTTAAAATAGGTAATAAATGGATACTGAAAAGAAGTCTTTACTTACCTGTGCAAATTTCATGACATCGAGGTTACCACTTTTGAAAGTTTTGACTGCTGTTTATTATTAGATTTATGTTTTATAATAGTTAACGATAAGTTCTTGAGATATTTATGTGCGACGCATTTGTACTTTAAAATTTATTTTGCATTAAATAATATCCATTTGTCATGATCACTGTGAAATGACAATGAATTGTGAAATATGCTGGCAAAAATGTACATTCAAACTTTTGTAAAGAAGAAATGAAAACTCCGGACCGTTGCATGATACTTGTACTATATTTTTCATCAATTTGAATGCCTTCCTACGTAAAGTTTCATAAATATTTCCAGTATTGAAGTAACTGCGCAACTAAGGAACTAAATAACCACAAAACCTCTTTTACCCACGACCCGTAAAGCCTTTATGAAACTCTATACAGGTATTTGAGAAGTTTGGTATGTAGTACGCGAGGAGTGAATTCTTTGAGGTTTTTTCAACTTACACCTTCGAGGGAATTCAAGTCGCAAAAACTCAGTCAGTCCTCAAATCTGAAAGCAAATAACAAAAACGAGTTGGTTAGCTACTTGGTTCTGAACAACGAGCTTTTGGGTTCGAAATGCATTAGGTAAACATAACTTATAAGGATTATTTATGGTGATAATGATATTATTTATCGTGATAATGATATTAATGATAAAGTTCATAATGAACTTTAACATAAGAAACTTCTGTGTCTTGACTTCAGTTAACTTGTATATTTATACCCATCATTGTATATTATAAAAAAAATTTCAACATACATAAAATAACACTAACAAACCAGTTAGACTAGCGTACAAAGAAAACATAAAAACTCCGACAGTGAATTCAAGCTTTGGACAAAGACACTACCAATACCATGCTATAAAAGCTTTCAACAGTGTAAAATTTGAAATTAAAATTGAGGAAAATAAAAATAAATTCACACACAAAATTACAAAATGGATTAAAGAACAAAAAAGACAATTTTACCAAAATGTCATAGCATAAAATAAAAACAAAACCTACACGTAATACACAAAATCAATATAAACACACATCACTCACAAACACACAAGATTATTTTCAATGTATTATTTTTTAATTTTAAATATATTATTATGTATTATGTATTTTTAATTTGAAAAGTATTATTTTCTCTTTAAATGTATTATGTAGATTTTATTTTCATATTATAAAATGAAGGCCTCAGCACGGGCAAGCCACCCAGTGAGGCCTACATTACTGGAAAACTTAAAATGTAAAAAATATTGTACCAAATAAAAAAAATAAAAAATATAAAAGCTGTTTGTTTCTTACAAAATAAATAAATAAACAAATAAATTATTTAGGTGATAATTATAAGCTACGTTATTATTTTTGGTCGCATAACGCACCGAGCCACTCTCAACTAGTTAACAAATTAAGGTGTCGAAATGGCAAAATAAACTGCATGAAATCAATTGTCACAATAAAAGTATATTCAAGCCTTCTCATTAAAGGATATAGTCCTTTTGACAGCATCACTTAGTTTCCTATAATGATATTAACTATTTATTTATATAAAGAAGAGTTTTTGCGGCGAGCGGGCTATGTGGATTTGATAATCATACAAATCTACAATTTCACTTTCAAAACAAGAGGAAGGTTACTCTCTACATTAGATTTCGATAGACTTTGGGTAATGCCCGGGCAACGCCGGGGACTTTAGATAGTTATTATTGTATCCGTACTCTCTGCAGCTCGCAGCGAGCTGGAAAGGGCGAAGAAATTGAACAATTCGCCAAATTTCAAAGTTAAAATTCAAGTTTTGTGAAAGTTCTATTCAAGTTCTGTTATTATTTGATTATGGGTTGGTTGTATCACAGTTCTCGCTTGGATAATAACAGAACTTGAATAGAACTTTCACAGGACCTGAATATTAACTTCGAAATTTGAAAAATTCATCAAATTTCAAAGATGATTTTCAAGTTCTGTGAAGGTTCTATTCAAGTTCTGTTGTAATATCATTATTTGCTACTTAATTCACAAAACTGAAATGATGAAAGAACTTGAAAAGAACCTTCACAGAACTTGAAAATCAACTTTGAAATTTGTTGAATTGTTTAAATTCTTCTAAACAACCGGTCCTTAGTTTTTTCGAAATAGCTATTTACGTTTGCTGTTTGAGGTCAAAAGAATGTATGAAATGATTGGTGACCAATACTATATTCGTTTTGTTTTTATAAGTGAATATTTTTTATTATTTCCACACATTATTATTACAAACCGAAAAAATAATAGGAAATTGAGTGAAACTAATCATTTGATGGAATAACTGATTACACTATTATAGTCACAATTGATTTAATACAGTATATTTTACCCTTTTATAGAAGGCCTGAATACACTATTATAGTCACAATTGATTTTATAAAGTATATTTTGCCCTTTGATAGAAGGCCTGAGTACACTATTATACTCACACACAATTGATTTCATAAAGTTTATTTTGCCCTTTTGATTGCTTACTTTAATTATTTATTAACTAGTTAGGAGCGACTCGGTACGTTGATCAGCATAACTTGTACGTATCTATTCTGCAGAGTAGATTCTATGAAAATTTGTTTGAAATGTCTTCATCTGTGTGGTATCACATAAAAAAAGTTACCATTTAATATCGCAAAGTTTGGTAAAGGTTAGGATAGGTTAAGTTTAGTTGTCATAGGTTAGTTCCGGTTAGGTTAGTTCACGTTTTCAAAATGATTCTAGAAAAAACGTATTTAATACATTTTGAATCCAAAGTTCAAGCGTAATTTAGTATCAAGGAAACCACGAGGAATTTAATGACTAAAATCATAAACGCGAAGTAAACTTCAAATCCTCAAACACAGAGCAAAAATCTGTTAAATCTGTATCAGAGTAGGAGCGCAGTCGGTTATCGATCTGTAGCGTCACCAGACACCCACGTGAGACGGGCTCTGACGTCATTGGGGGGGGGGGGGGGGATTGGAGGAAAGGGAGGTTGGCGTGGGGGGACTGCAGAGTTAAGGGCGGGGGGTCAAAGTTGCGGAGGAAGAAGGGAACCGGAATCCTGATGCCGACCCTGCAGAAAACATCATATTTAAAAAAAAAATCACAAGAGTTAGTATTGCCCAGCCCAGTGAGTTTCTTGAATATTGTGATGCTGAAGTGAGTGGAAGGTAACTGTGAATAGGATGTTTTGAAGTGTCTGCATGAAGAAAAGTTACCGCTATGAAATACTGTTAGTCTATTAAAAATGTGGTAAGATTATTAGTTTTCCTGTTAAAAATGAGACCACGGTACTATAAAGAATGAATTGAAAGAATTCCTAACAAATTTTCAGTCGAAAGCAAATGATTTGCGAGGACGGCGGAACACGTGTTCATAAAAATACTTACATACTTATATTGTAGCTTTCTGTCATGATATCTACTAGGAAAAGAAGACGTGTCCTCGATATATTATGAATGACTAATATTTTATCAGGAAGTTTGCATGCTGTCACTTTTTTTACAAGATAATTTTTCTCTGTGTGCCTATTCAGATCTGTTCACTAAACACGGTAAAAGCCACAACAAGCAACAACGTATGATATTTCACCAGGGTGAAATTTCTTCGATAGCTTTCAGAATTTATTTAAAAAAAAATTCTTGTTTTAACTTCCTTAACATATATTAACTAAATACAAATTAAATCATTTCAAAATAAATTATATTTTTTTTTATATGAGTGTTTGGGTGCCCCACTATAGTTCTGGATCGACTGTAAACTACCCGATCATTGAAACCCGATCTCGAACCACCAATGATCGACCGGATTACTTTTTTAAAAAAATATTCGATTGTCAGCACCCGTGTCCAGTGATGGGTGCCGGTGTGGCAAGCATCCACAGATGTATACATTTTTTAGACCATTTTCTCAAATCTCGTTCCCACCACAGACGAATATAGATATTAGCCATGGTCTACCTACAGTACCTACTACCTACCTACGTGAAACGAAGATACTCGATCGAAGATCAGGTGATGGGCCTCGGTTCTAGGGTACGACAGATACTTTCGAGGGCTTTTTCATGTGTAAAAGAACCCGATCACTTCGCCAGTGTGTCTAAAATGATCGATCGACCCAGATCCATGCTCTAGTGGAAGCGACCCAGAGAGGAGAAAGTGGATGATGCATGGGAGAGGATTGGAGCAGGACGGGAAGGACAATATATTATAACAATATAACACAATACAATACGATACACAACAGTTTAATATAGATTATTGAAGAAAACTGTATGAAAAAATATAAAAGAGAGTTGGTAGGTCTATTTTAAGTGAATGTTTCAAACTTCATAAATGACGTTGTGAGCTGAAAATATATGCATTGATTTAAAAATTCAAGATAGATAAACTTTTGTAAATTTTATGACGCTAGAGCCCACCGTAGGAAATGTATTGCTACTTCAGAATAAACAACCAAGTGGACTTTAGGTTTTCTAATGAAAACGTTGTTTATGATGTGATTAACTTAAAAAGATTATCACAGCGTTGATCTGATTATATGAACATGATAATCATACTAACTTTGTAGACGATATTAATAAGAATATTATGGAATTTGTACATAAAATTTGATGTGATTTCAATATTGTTTGATAAATTGGCCCTTTTGTATGATATTTTACGCTTACTGAGCTAGGATTAATTATTTCCTAAATTCAAGTAAATGATTATATAACCCGATCTTCACCAGATTCACGCAGAAAAATAAATTTTGCTAATTTATTAAGAATCTCTTCAAATTATTTTTCATAAACGGGATTGTAGGCACTTAACGAATGAATTGATACGTTTTCTGGTATTATCAAGGCAAATGCAGGTGCGAGAACACGTGTTCCGATATATTAGGAATTTAATAAAAGTTTATCAGGAAACGGCCTGCAATCCCGTTATTAACCGGATTACCAAAAATTTGAAAAGATTCTTAATAAATTAGAAATACTAATTTTCTCCGTGTTTGATTCGCTTGATCGTGCCATTTTTCCTACTTGCGCGTCATCCACACATTTATTCAAATCGGGGTGTAAAATGAATGTTCATTTTCAAATAATGCATTGAATTCATGCTGTATAACTGATTATTTAATTATTTGATTATACATTTCCTTATGCATGCATTGCAAGGAATAAACTAAATCTTAACTATCTTGTAAGAGTACAAGTACATACTTTTAGTCTTTTGATAACAGTGTAAAAATTGTGTCAGTTTTCTAATAAAGTAATTAATTCACCCTTTATTAGACATTAAAAAGTTTGTGCTCAGTAGAAATTACCCAAAAATAAGGAATAATCTTATTGCTTAAAAATTTAACTTCACAGTGTTCCAACGTTAACACTTTTTACATGATGGTGAATATTGAATGACTATTTTCCAATGAAGCAGTTAAGGCAAGCTTTACTTCGTATTATATGTTTTCTCTTTAGTAGAAGTCATGTATGTAAAAGGGACGCATTCAATGCTGAATATTTTTTCTTCACGTTGTTGATAATATAGACCTTTTTACTTAAGGGAGTATTTAATAAAACACTTTTTGAAGAGGTATATTTATCAAGCTATCAGGTCCATATAGCGTGGGCGAGGAAACTGGGCCGCCTGTATTATCCCAGTTGAAGTAAGCGCCATTTCGAAAATGGAATAAAATCACAGTTTTCTGGAAAAGCCAACATAAATAAAACAAGCCATTAATTTTTATATTTTTAGCTCGAAATTTAAGGAATTTACTTGCGTCTGTGTACGTGCGCATCGATTTAGATACATATACGAAAACCTCCACACATAGAAATTTAGTATTGCTAATTTATTAAGCCCGCGCATACCCAATTTCCACCGATATATAACAAGTTTCTCTTTAACTTTTTAAGTTTATAAGTTCCAAAAAAAGTTAATTTTGAAGATAATATCTATACATTTGCTATGCCGAACGTTAATTATATGAAATTCCATCGATAAAAAAAATCGCAAAGATTGCTCCGAAAATAATTTAAAACACGTTATGTTCTGATATTTAACGTGTTATAGGCATGAAAAAATTCACAGTGTATCTTTAAACGCAACTAAAGAATTTGTCTAGAGGTTCTTGCTCTATTTAAAACGAGTCGTGTTTTATGAAATATTTTCATCATTTTCGCTTAATTATTATCGTTTTTTTAATATTAGCATGCGTATTTACATATCTCCATTTAAAACCACATTTCAACTCTTACTACGGAACCTTAACTCATAGAATGAAGAATATCTATGTGGGTTAACTTCATAGTGTAACATACTTTTTAATTAATGAACAGAGACAGGGTTGTGAGTGCTATTGCTTTGGGATCTGCGCTGCTATGTTTTGGTAGTTCCACCTCATATGCGAGTTTTATACGAATATAGTACCGATTAAGATACGATGATCAGGCGGGCGATTTCGCCAAGGCATAGGTATCTATAAAATCATTGTGATAAAGGTTCAAAGACGAACGGGCAAACAAAAACATCGAATGAATAATGACCAAGCACGTGACAAAGCTCGCAAATGATGGTGAGATTTTCACATTTCTACCTTGTGTTTACATATCATCAGGGCAAATACACCTGCATGGACACGTATTCCGATGTATTAGGAATTTATTAAAGCGTTTATCAGAAAACGTGCTGAAATCCCGTTTTTAACCGCGCAATGGTCATTTTTATTTTTATTCGTGCCCATTACCAAAACTATTGTTCAATAATTTGCGCTTGCTTTCTCGCGGTATTGAATTTTGTGAATGAAGTTAAATCTATCTTTGATTTTGAGGCCATATTAGATTTAAAAAAAAATAAAGTTTAAAAACGTGGCACAGCGCCAAGATGCTTGTCTTTGGACTCAGAAGTGGCGAGTTCTAACCTAGAAAATATTTAACATTTTTTATATGGGTTATTTCACATCCAAATACGAACTGAGATTTTTACGGCCAAAAGTAGTAACGTGATTTATTTATGGGTTCTTTTGCCGTGTTGTGTTTCGTCTTCCTTTAGCCATCGTATTATTTGTTTATTTAATATCCACGGTATAAATACACCATAAATAATGATTATATGTCACAGAACACAAGCATAATCAAACATGAGTTTCAATTAAAAAAAATAGCAATTAACTGTGGAATTTGATCATAAAATGACCACAGAAAGTATAAAATTATATTATACAAGCTCTAGAAGCAGATACAAGTACCTACAACATATTATGAACAAGTATGATTTAGACGATATGATAGTATAGCCTTTTTGTACCTAGATTCTGTGCAGTTAAACAGTTAATGTTTTGGAAACAGTTTCGGGCAATGCAACGCTGTCTAAATATTTATGAATTATATTTGTGCAAGATGTTGGCTAAAGATGGAGGAAGCGCAAAACGGTGAAATAACCCAAAATATATTCACTTCATTCCAATAATTCATATATTCCATAAATCACATATTCTTATTACGATGTTGTTGATACATTTAGAGCATCAATGATACGATATAAGCGTAATTTAATACGTTTTTTTTTCATCTAATTGAGCTGATTTTTCGATGGCTGAAGGTGTTAAATTGTATTGATACTTTAATATTTTTTCTTTCTTGTACAATAATAATAGAAATTATACAAATGTATGTCTAAAAACCCTTTTAACAGGCGTAAATAAATAAAAATATTAACTATAATACCCACGTAAATTACGTATGTAAGTACTAAAAATCATCCCACCAAACGCTTTTCCAAAAAAACTGGTCGATATCTATATTCAGAAAGTATTACTTTTTTCTCCCTGGCTTCAACAATAACATACAGAGGGCGTACAAGTACAAAACCATAGAAAAAGAATTAAATATGGCCGATACGATGGTTCCTACCCATTATTCCATGTAATGTTCTATGGAATCCTACTTAGGGCGGTACATTTTATCTCTGATGACGTACGTAGTTGTCTCACAGTCCGCCCACGATCATTTCAACTCCTTACCTTACAAACTGCGTGGGCAGATGATACAGACTGTATCCCTTCGCGTAAAGTAGCACTCTTTGACAAAAAGTCATATCATTATTTTGTAATACTTTTAAATTGAGTGCTTTCGGAATTACGTTTTGAAGAAAAACAGTTTGCTTGTCATGTTTTTTGATCAAGTGAAGATGGGTTCGTGTTTATGAATGGAAGCAATTTTCTAGTGTAAGATTTTCCCCATTGGAAGCTATGACCGGGGAAACGACGCATATTGGAGTATTGGTAACAACCCTTGTGTGTGTTAGAGCTGTCCCAAATTTTCGCAAGAAATATAGGTTAATGAACGAAAAATCAAGCCACGAAAGACGTAGCTTCCTTAAAACTATATGATTTTTAAAGGGGTCAACGAATTGGGTAGGTATTGACTTGAGTCAGTAGGGATTATATTTAAGAAACTATTATATTTACAAACTACTTGGTATAATGTACATAAGCCAAAATAGAATGCAATGCAATTAATTAATTAATGTGCCTACAATTTATATGAAACAAATACCTGTATTTATACGAAAATAGTAAAGTAATTCCAGAAAGTTTGTTCCATTTGTCTGGAGCTAGTGAGACTATGTCATCCCCAATTGGGGTTCAATGTGAGGAAGAAGGGGGTGGGGAGGGGAAGATGATGTGAAAGAGGAAGGTTGGGAAGTACCTGGCTTTGACGACCTGCGTGGTCGAATGGTAGAGCTCTCGACTAGCAATCCGGAGGATGCGGGTTAAAATTACGGCGAGCGCAAGTAAATTTAATTGAATTGATTTGAGTTGTTTCGAAATAAATGCATTAAAAATAATATATAGTAATACCACGATTCAGTTAAAATGTTGCTTGAAATTTATTTAGCTGTGTCGTTGGACATAGCCCTCACTTTCTCTTCCCCATCTCTTTCCCTGCCTACAATCATCAGCCTCACAATACACCCAATTGGGTATGCCATAATCTCACTGGATCTAGATAGTTGGGAGCAATTGGAATTAGGCATTTTTCTAGGGTATTTACATTTAAAAAAAATCTGATCTTAAACAAGCAAAGTTTCGATTCCGAATAGTGATCTTTCAGCATTCACCACGGTGATAATGAGATTATCTACCACTCTCTGAAAGTATTTATGTCATCAACATTTAACCAAATGCTGAAGTGTCGAGAATCGATAAAAAGTAAACTTGTGCTAATTGGCGATTTGACGATACCTTCAAAATGTGACTGACTATTCTCAATGTAAATGATGAAGAATGCGACTGACTATTCTGAACGTAAATGATTACGAATGTCACTGACTATTCTCAACGTAAATGATGAGAAATGTGACGGACTATTCTGAACATAAATGATTACAAATGTGACTGACTGAACGTAAATGATTACAAATGTCACTGACTATTCTCAACGTAAATGATGACAAATGTGACTGACTATTCTGAACATAAATGATTACAAATGTGACTGACTGAACGTAAATGATTACAAATGTCACTGACTATTCTCAACGTAAATGATGACAAATGTGACTGACTATTGAACGTAAATGATTGCAAATGTGACTGACTATTCTCAATGTAAATGATGACAAATGTGACTGACTATTCTCAATGTAGATGATGACAAATGTTACTGACTATTCTCAATGTAAATGATAACTATTTTAAATGTAGAAATATATCATATAATGTACAGCGCCCTTGAGATGACTTCCGCTATGTAAAATAATGAAAAATTTGATGAATTTTGGTTGTTAAAAAGGGAGGTAGGTTGGTAAGGTTTACACTTGGTACAATCGATAGGTATTATAACACATTTGTTAACTTCTTGGCCCACTCACTTTATCCTCCGGGGATAGGCAACGATGATGGAGCTGTACATATTTAATAATCCAATTTCGTCCCTTTTGAAATATTACACTTGCGAATGTTTTATGAGGACGAGTTCATACAAATACTAAAGATATTGACATACTGATATAGTCGCAGTCCGTTATTATATCTATTATGAAAATAACTCGTGTTCTCGATATATTCTGAATGACTACTGGTCTCTTTTTCTGATTGTGGCTGCTTCCTTTATCATGTTTCCATTATTCTTCCCCAGGATCATCACAATTTGGGAAAATTTTGTAAATATCTTAAATTCACACACTTGGACGAGTCCATTTTTATGAATTTTTAGAATTCTTCCGAGTGTCAGTTTGGTAAATTTTGTATCTTAAATTCAAACAAAACTATTCAAATGAAGACCGTTAGTAAACTTTAAAAAAATCATTGGTGATTCAGATACAGATTTGGGTTTGCCAATTTTTGACAGAAAATGTAAACGAAAGAAATACACATTTCAAACATAGAATTATGAAAATATTATTTGAATATTAAAATTAGATGGATGGATGCCGAAAAATAATCAGACAATCTCAATAGCTTAGTGTTAGAGCAGTGTTTCCCACGATGGGGAGTATACCTGCTGTTTAATTAAAAAAGATGCCGGTGGGGCATCTGACTTTTGAAAAGACTACGGTGGGGCATGGCATAAAGAAGGCTGGGAAACATCGTGTTAGAGTGTTGTTCCGGCAAGACAAAGATTCTGGGTTCGACCCTCAGTTGCGACCGTTATCTTTTTTATTTTTGTATTTGGTTCTATTTCGTGTTTTGTTTAGATTTATCAATATCATATCCAATGATTAAATTTTGCATTGATGTGTGCGAACTTCCAAAGTTATTCTAGTACCTAAATGGTTAATTTGGTAGATATATTGATGAGTTTCAGTTTCAGGAAAATGATAACTTGACGAAATAGTGTACATTATGCGTATAAAGAAACGGGGTATAAAAATAAATGTTAGAAGTTGGTCAAGGTCTAATAATAATAGGTACGAGAAAAAATAGATCATTAAGGGCATCGTGACCTTGAGTGTTGAAAAAGTTGAAAGGGTGTACTAATCTTGATGAATTACCCCAAATAATGTATTAGGGCTGCTTTTCGTACATTATTTTTAGGGGTTGTGTGGCGGCGGAAGGAAAGGAAGGGGAGGAAAGATAAGGAAGGATTTCGAAAAGTAAATTTTTTAAAGAGAAAAGATTTCGTTGTATTTTTCTGTGGAGGAACATTTTTCTTTTAGTAGAGAACGCTATAAATGTTTACATACCGTTGATAATTTTATTGTCATCATCGAAGGCTGCATTTACTTCAGATTGCTTATGTTTTTATCTAAATTACTTCCGCTGAAAATTAGAAGTAATCTCATTTTAAAATATTCAAGGTGATATACATGCATTGTTAAATTTTTAATTTTTACTGACAATTGAGGATGAACATTTTTATTTAATGAGTGATAAAAACAGCGATGAAATCTGTGATGAATCCAGTGATGAAATTTGCGATAAAATCACTGATAAACCTAGTGATGAGACATGCAATGTAATCACTGATGAACCCAGTAATGAAACATGCAATGTAAGCCTCAATTTAGGCCTCAGCATGGGTAAGCCACCCAGTGAGGTCAACATTACTGGATAACTCTGAAATGTAAAAAATATTGTACCAAAAAAAAAAAAAAAAGCCCAGATGAACACTGCGCTGTGACATGCGATGAAATCACTGATGCAAACAGTGATGAAACATGTGATGAAATCACTGATGAAATCAGCAATGAAATCAACGATGGAACTTGTGACAAAATCAGTGATGAAGCGTGTAATGAAAATAGTGATGAAATGTGCGATGAAATTAGTGGTGAAACTTGCGATGTATTCACTAATTAACCCAGTGATAAACCAAGCGATGTAATCACTGATCAACCCAGCGAGAAACGTGCGATGTAAGCACTGATGAACACAGGGATGAGACACGCGATGAAATCACTGATGCAACCAGCGATGAAACATGCGATTAAATCACTGATGAAACATATGACGAAATCACTGATAAAACCAGTAATGAAATCAGCGATGAAACCTTTGATGGAATCTGTGATACAGTGATAAAAAATATTAAGAAAAAATATTTTTATTTTTTATTCATTAACAACTTATGAAAGTAGTGATGAAACATGATATCAAATCAGCGTCGAACCTAGTGATGAAACATACGATGAAATCATTGATGAAACATGTGATGGTAAATTTTATGAGAATAGTGATTAGATCACTGTTAAACCAGCGATGAAATCAGTGAGAAATCAATGATGAAACCAGCAATGAAATCAGCGATGAAACCTTTGACGGAATCCGTGATGAAACACAGTGGTGATACATGCGATGTAATCACTATAATACTAAAAAACGTTTTATATTTATTATGAACGCCTTGATGGGTTTTTACACGATTATTACAATTTTCATGAGTTGGTGAGTATACAGAGACTTACAAAAGGCTTTTGATACAATATATCACAAAATCCTTTTAGCAAAACTTTCAAAAATTCTTATGTTAAATACAACTCTAAACTTACAAAAAAGATATTTGATGAATTGTTCAAATTAAAAAAGTGAAAAAAGAAAACCTCTCCTAATCAACCATGGAGTACCGCAAGGAAGCGTACTAAGACCGATACTATTTCTAATATATTTATTTATTTTATAAGAAACAAACAGCTTTTATATAATATACAATGATAGATATAAATATACAAGTTAACTGAAGTCAAGCCACATAAGTTTCTTATGTGAAAGTTCGTTGGAAATGAAGTTTAATATCTTAAAATTAATTTGGTGTAAGGAAGGGGAGAGGAAGAGGAAAATAGGAAGAGGATAGGAGATGCTCCAGATACATTCCATACTCTCATATTAATAATTGATCGTACGCATTACTTCATATCGATATTTCTTTAGGTTATTATCAAAAATGTCAATGCTGTAAAATTTTGTATTATATTGTGCACATATACGAGGAATTGTGGAATTTTTTCGAATGTTTGTTCTACATCAATGATATCTGTAACCTAGGAACGAGGGTAAAAATAATTCGTTTTACTAACAATAAAGTAATTTTATTTAAAGAAAGAGATTCGATAAGTACCTACAAAGAAGCGGAACATGAACTTGGTCTCCGGTAAAGCTGTCTTAAAAGAAATTCCCTCACACTTAATGTCAATAAAACAAAATATTGACATTTTATATAACAGACAGAGGTCAGCCCTCGGATGTCTTTATTCTCAAATTATACACATGCCAAGAATCTATTAACATGCTTAAGGTTCATCATGCTTCTGTTCCACTATAGGGCACTATAGTGGAACAGATAGTGGAACACTTTAAATCTATGATAATCTCCGATTATCACACATTGACGTAACTACAAAAAAAACTCACAAGGTACATATACTTCTTTAGAAACATCCGTAATATCCTCAACATAATCGACATTAAAAAAGTGTACCACGCTTTGTGTCAATCACTGATAGAGTAGGGGAAAACTGGTTGGGGATCTGCTTTGAGCACTCACATAGAGCGGCCCAACATAGCCCAAAAAGGAGTACTAAAGAAAATTCTAAAAGTTTCGATTAGAACTCAGACAGAATACATATTTAAAAACTTTCAAGTACAACGTACAAAAACTTAAAAAAGAATTACAAAAAAGAAAACATTTCTGAATACTCCACTGCCAAATACAGGGTGTCCGGAAACTCGTAGTACAAGCGGGAAACTGGTGAATCTACATCACATTTGGAGTCGATTTTGTAGGATTTTTTTTTTGATTTGAGCTTTCGTTATCGAGTAAATCGAGTTAGAAGTTCATTTTTTTTTTTTTTAATCAAATTCTTATAAATTATTACTGAAGATCAAAGTACCCAAATAATTAAAACTATTTGAAAGTAAAACAAATGAAGAAACTCGGATTTGAAGCATTATTTTGAAATCACCCTTCATTTAATCCGGTGTAATCATAAAATATTTCTGCTCTGCAGGGTTAAAACATCTGTTGTTCAACCCTAAACACCAGAAAAAACTTTAACCCTAAAATAGCCGAAAAATATTTTTTTTTGTTTTTTTTTTTTTTTTGTGAAAATGCTCAATTCAAAAAACTTTATGTTTATTTGGGTTCCCCATGTGGTGTAGATTCTCCAGTTTCCCGCTTGTACTACGAGTTTCCGGACACCGTGTATAAATACTCAACCAAAGCAATAAACCAAAATATACTGGTTACTGCCAGTTTGAATACATCTTTTGGACGGATAAATATTAAACTCCATGCTTAACTGCTCTACAAGATCAAACAAAAAAAAATGGATATGAATGTATTTAAAACATGTCTGAGAGAAAAAAGTGATAATCTACTTACAAATATTATGAAGACAACTCGAAACTAAATACAAAAGTTTAAAAACTACAGGTCTCCTCAGAACAGGAAACCCAAGTGACGACTGTGAAAAAAATTGAATTTATACATATTTTTACCTATTTTTGTACCTATCATGTACAAACTTTGACGTTGAAACTAATTTAAAAACAAAATTATAATAATACATGGAAGGTATAAAAGTGCATTAAGTGAATATAGTATAATAAAATAGAGAAATGATAAAAAATACACTAACCTGTTGTAAAATTGCATATGGCATAAAAATAATATATGTATAATAATACAGTGTAGTTATTTATTGTTTATCAAGTCTAATTTGTAGAACTCCATTTAAATATTTTCTTTTATGTATTCATGATTTCAGCCATGTAAATATAAAAGTATCCGTCGGTACTTGATGACGAAGTAACGAAAGTAGTCAAGTGTAATTAAAGTAGGTATCCAAAGTATTCAGTAACGAGTTGTATGCTAGTAGTGGGTTCTAGGTTCCCCCTATCCGATTGCGAAGTAACGAGAGAGTAATCGTAATCGAAGCATTCAGTAACAAATTCATAGTAACAACTATTTTATGCAAAAGTAACGATTACCGACGGGTACTAAAAGTTACCATGGCGTACACTACCACCATGATAGAATAAAGAAGAAAACTAGAAGAACCTTCTATCCAAATTTGAATGGAAACAGTTGTGCCACTAACTTATTACCTTTTGGTTCTAGAAAATTTAGTATGCGGTCTGTCTCTTACACGAAATTGTATACATATCGCTATTCATTTGAATTAATTGTAATCATGGTTAAACACAGTTTTTGTATTAGGTTTATCAGGTACACTTCTTGTGTTATTATTTATTCCAAGAGTACTATCTTCTAGATAAGCTGTCAAAAGCACTATCCATAGGATAATTTTACTTTCAATTTATTTATTTATCAGACAACTATACTTTGCATTACCTATATTATCGGAAAAGTAGGAGCCATCTAGAGTTCGAGTCGACTGCGTAGTCTCCATTTATGAATCTCCATTATATGAATCATGTTTGAAAAGACATATAAACAACCTTGAATCGATTCAGAGAAAATCAAAAAAACACTACAAATCGAACAATTGATTTAGTAATTATCTAGATGCAACTGTATTTTTCAAACTTGATTCATTGAATGTACGTAGAGAGTAATTTTTAATATGATTTAAATTATGTACTTTTTGTTGACACATTATGTTAAATTTAATATTAAGAATTGATTAAACATGCACTTCATTTTTCCGCATATAAATTGTCTAATTTGAAACTGATATACAATGGGTGCTTTCAAAATTCCTACAGTAATAGCAAGGCAACGGCAAAAAAAAATAAAAAGGACATTCTTCATCACAATAAACCTGCAGCTCTTTTTTATGCACTTAATAATAGTGCCACAAACAATGTTTGTGCCCGTACACACGCAGTATAAATATGAATAAATAGTTTTGACTGTATAAAAATTCATATTGTGTTTGTAAAATTAGTATGAATTGCGAACAAATATTTTTCTTTTTTTTTTAAGCATAACTTGCAAAAGGGTTTTTCATAAAATAATTAAATTTACGCCATCTATGAATGCATAGATTATAACATACCTTACGTTTACCTTCTTTATTGACATATTATTTGTAAATGAAACATACTCAACACTACGAAGTGGAGGTTGACTCGTTGCTTCACAGAATTTGAACAATTCATCAAATTTCAAATAATAATATGATGATGTTAGCAATGATGTTAGCATAGCAATGTTTTTGTGCAAAATCACCTCAGCAAGGGCGCTGTTATTCACATTCAAGTTTTGGAAAGTCCTATTCAAGTTCTGTTATTTTCCATGTACTATGAAACAATCGGCCCATGATGAAATAATAACAGAATGTGATTGGAGCTTTCTTATAACTTGAAATTTTAATTTGATGAATTATTAAATTTCTGCGAAACTACCCACCCTATGTGTAATCCTGAAGGTACAATAATAATAAAACCAGATTGCAAGTTTGAAGCTTTATTAATATAATATAAAATGATAACAAAAGTAAGATTGAAAATAAAAAAGATACTAACACAAAATAAAGTGTATCATATTTGTAACACAAAATAAAATGTATAATATTTGTAAAACAAAAACCAAAATTGGCGGAAATATCTAATCCACTGTAAAAAACCCTATTTATGAACATACATATTTAAATGCTTCTGTATCAATAACAAAAAAATTCTTATTGTATGTATACATTTAAAAAATGTATAAATATATGAGCTTATATATTGAAGAGACTGATTGGAAAACAATGGTCTTATTTCAATTTTATAAATTGAGATTGAAATTCATAAATTCCAACAGAAACGTCATTTTTCTCGTCATAGTCTGCCCACTCATTTTCAGTCAGGTCGACATTTTCAAATTTCATGCCTGTAACCAAAATAATTAACAATTAAAGCCAATTTTAGGAAATGCACAATTTAACAACAAAAATATTAAATAAACAGTGAGTTTGATACATAAAACGGTAGCCCTCGCTCAATATTATCCCACTATTCACCTGTTACCACTATCTATACAATTCACAACCATCTTAGTGTCGCTTTCTCAATCTACATTATGATTCATAGCATTTGCATTCATTCCGGATCTCCTCATTTGTAATTGGACTCATATATTTCAATTACATAGCATTTGCATTCATTCCAGATCTAATCATTTGTAATTGGACTCATATATTTCAATTTCATTTACGATTACATAGCATTTGCATTGATTCCGGATCTCTTCATTTGTAATTGGACTCATATATTTCAACTTCATTTACGATTACATAGCATCTGCATTAATTCCAGATATCCTCATTTGTAATTGGACTCATATGTTTGAACTTCATTTACGATTACAGAGCATTTGCATTCATTCCAGATCTAATCATTTGTAATTGGACTCATATATTTCAATGGCCTCTGAGGTTGAATGGATATGATTCTCGGCTACAAATCCAGAGATAGGGGGTTCATATCCCGGTATGTTTGTGTAAATTTTATTTGATTTATTTTTGGATATTTCATAATTTATTTATTTAAAATAAAATATATTATATTTTAAGGATATTCCAGAGTGGCAGATACTTTCAGTTTCGCCCTTGTGAAAGACCACCATCCAGAATCGAAACATTGCTTGAAATGACTTTAGCCATGTTTGGTGACCTGATTTGAAAAGCCCACTACTTCCCCATCTTCCTTCTCCCCATATCCTTTCCCTCCACACTAACTTCAGCCTCACAAACGGGGGATGCCATTAGGAGAAGTTGAGAATCTTGTGTGGTGCTCGCAAAAAAAAATACATGATGTTACACACACGTAACTGAAAAATCTAATTTTTATCGCATCCAGGCTATTTTCGTTTTTCTTCTGGCAGTTCCACCGTCATACATTAGGAAAATCAGAACTCCAGGACAAAATATGAGTAATATACATAATATTAAATCATAATAAATTAGTAATAAAATTCACCTTTATCTCTGGCCTGTACAATCCAACCCGATCTTGGTGAGAATTCCGTTGGTTCTACTCCACGACATTCAAATACAACGATTGTTTGGAAATTCTGCACATCTCTTTCTTCATAGACAGCTAAAAGATAAAAACAATTTTAGTTAACACTTTTGATCAACAGATGGCAGTGCACAGTTAAAAGTTTGCGCAAATATTAACAGATGGCAGTACATCACTCATCAAAAATAATGATTCAAACTCTTTTACAATATTATAGGTGCACTGTGCAGGATACCAAGGAGATATTAACAAATGCACTATCTTATTGCAAAGATAACTACAAAATCGACTGAGAGCTACATTTAAAATATAAACTGAGAGCTACACTGTACCGCTCATTTTGTCACATGTGTTTATGAGGTAATTCTATAACCGCAGTCATAAATAATGCCACAAACTGCACAATAAATCTGTACAAAGTACTCTTGATTTCCCTGTTTAATTTATAATTTTTATATTTAACACACACTTTATAAAGAACATCTAAATATTTACCTAATTCAGTTAGCTAAATTATTCAGTTAAGAATTCCATACTTCTAAATATACCCAAATTTTTAAAATAACACTTTGTTTCAAATCAACTCAATAAACAACTAGGGGTATTTTCGCCAAAATGTGTACACGTTTTTATCAATTTTATACTTTCCATTCCGTTATTTTAAAGTTTTATTTATAAGATTCCACCAGTATCAGATTACTAGAAGTCGGGATATTTTCAGTGCAGAAATTCTGGGACTAACTACCTAAAGACTAATCCTCATTGCCTAGAATACAATTGGAGGTTAATAATGTGGATTCTTCAGCGGACCTCCTCAATTTATCCTTCAATAAATGCAAATGATTGTTGCTGGGGCACTTCCGTTACGTATTAAAAAAAAGGTTTTATAATAATATAATTGTACACAATTTTATTAGCTATTTCCATTGCCAAATGTGGTCACGTAATAGAACTAACGCATATTAAGAAAAGATGTAACTAACGCATCTTTTACCATCTCCATCTCCATCCTTTTCTTGTAATAATTAGGATGAAACCAAGTACTAATTTTAATATTTTTGCATACTCAGCGTTCGGCGGAATTCTTCGGAAATCAGCTTTTGTATAATTGAATGTAGAAATGCGACATGATAAAACACACTTCCCTTTGATCTAAATAATTAATTAAAAATATTCAACGATTTGACAGTTGTATTTAAAAGACTAAATAAAGTAAACTAATAAATTGGCATGTTAAAAATATATAACTTTCCAATATTCTAAAATACATAACTATTAAAAAAAAACAACCAAACCGTGGGACGTGACAAAAACACAATGTATAAACTTTTATATATGTATAGAAAAACATTCACCATTCATTTATGTTTACAAGTTTTTTTGTATGATACATACCATTGGATCCTTCAATAATATCCATCGTATTTTCTCTAGAGCACAGCTTGCATTTGACCTGAAAATTGGTTTCTGATCTGTTATTCTTAGCTGCCACCTTTTCAGATTCTGTCAGAACCTGCCACTTCTCGGAAACCTCTCCGCAATTGCTACATTTTATCTTCAAAAACCATTGGAAGTCTGGATGACACGTATAAAACTTCTCAACAAACTCCATGTCGGCCTTGACTTGAAGAGCTATTTTGACCATTTTGACAGCAAAGGAGCTGATATAATAAAGAAAATAACAGAGAGCAGATGACAGAAAAGACGTTTCAGTAAGATCGAGCGAGTGATTTATTTACGAAGATTGATAGAGAAACGTCAAAACAACATGGACAAGTCCATAGATGAAATGTGAAATCATAGACACATGGACCAGTGATGGTATGCCAAAAAATAAATCTTCCCAGCTTTTTCGACAAAACTCCACAGATTTCATAAAAACTTTCCAGATTCGAAAAATTCCGTACTTCATTTTATAATATTTTTTTAATGTTATAAATAATGTTAAATTTCCAACTATTTTGGTAAAACAATGATGGTTATAAAAACTGTTGAAATGAAAAAGGAGCAAATAAAAATAACTCACTCAGTATAGAAAGAGTCGATATATCAGTATTTTTAGTAATGGTTTCACTCGGCTTATCTTCCTTGCCATGGCTCCTATCAGAAAACAACTTGACATAGGTATCTTAAGCCAAGCTTAAAATGCAATTGATTTACCGGATATTTCATGTTCGCAAAGTGAGAGATTTACGTCCGTCAAGTTGCTATCTGGTAGGAGCCCAGGCAAGCCAAGTAATACCATTACTTAAAAATACTGATAATGCAGCTTAATACTTTATGAAAACATTGGAAATCCTCTAATCATCGTATAATAATTCATAAACACAAACCATTCCAGACAATCTAAGTTTCTTCACGTCAACCTTAAATACATCGCTCATAGATGCCCACTGAACAAATTGCATGATCACATAAAATCATCCTCAAAACCCCCACATTTCTTAGCTTTTCCGAAAAACTCCTTTTCTCTCTTTGAAATTCAAATTTCCCCAGATTTGGGGAATTCGACTTCGACCATCATATCCAGACATAGACATACCATCACTCACATGGACAAAAGGCACGTCTAGTGATGGACCTGATTTTGAAAATTTTGATTATCTGAGTTTCCGATTCGAAAAAGTCACAATGACATAACTCTTATGTATTTACAATGGCTGTAATTCACAGAACAACACAACTTTTACATTTTCTAGCTTATTTCCTTCGGCGGCTATACAACAGGCACAGAGTTGATTTTATTGACGAAGCGGAAACTCTAATAAAATTGGAAAGCTAGGATATGTACATGTCTTTAAAGTCGGCAGTTAAACAAAGCAACGCAACAACGCAACCCAACCTAATAAACGAAAAATACTGGGAACGTTGAAACCAAACTAAAGTAACCCCTTCCGATCAGGATGCAGGAAGGTTACGCAATTTGTGGTGATGGACACCGTCGTTAGGGAAGCAAAGCTTTTTCACAGATTAAGGACAATTTATAAGAATTAAGGACAGTTTATTAGAAAAGGATAATTTATCAGAATTAAGCACAGAGATTATCTAGTTTAAAGGTAAGTTAAAGACTAAAAGAAACAAGAAGAGACAAGACGAACCTAAAAGGGTCGAGAAGATGCAGTAAGTGGTATGAATAGCTAAGAAGTGACTAGAAGATTTTGCACATAAACGGCACTTTATAAATCATCCAAATTATTATTATTAATAGAGACTAGATATGATGGACTTGATGAACGTCACGTGGTGCTGCCAAGGTCTGTTATCTATAGACACATACCTGGACGGATGACGAACCTCGTGTTAGCACTATTGGTGGACGCTTGTAGACTGTTGTACTCTCTCGCTGCAGCAGCTGGCCGAGTTTCTTCACCACCTAGGATTCTTGCTGCAGAGTCTCCATTTTCTATCTTCGTGTCACCTGTTCCTGTTCTTCATTTTACTTAACTTAACTTCACTTTATTTTAGTAATATTAATTTTTTTGTAATACCTGCATCAACTGTAACGCGCCCCTGAGGTGATATCTCATAAAAGCGGCGCTATAAAATTTTTCCAATAAATTAATTGTTAAAATTAACCTCATTACGATTAAGTATTCACTCCACTACTTTGAATTATTAGAATAAATGGTTATTAGTATCTCAATGCCTGAACAACACTTTTGATTATTGTAGACGGAAGTGGCGCCCTCTGTTTTTTTTTAAAGAATCGTATTTAAATCCACAGCATCCCGATGATAATGTGTCAAACAGAAAATTTACAAAACTTGAAATTTCTCAGTTTCAAAAATTTTACATATTTCCCGACCCATTTTAATAAAAAAAGTTTTTATTGTAAATTTGTGACAAATTTTCCCGAAAGAGTTTTTTTCCCAATATGGAAAATTCCCTTACTTCACATAATTACAAAACAATTTCGAGCTAAAATGTAAGATTTTCCAATTCATAATAATAATTTCCCTGCATGAAAATTTTCCATAAATATATAAATTTTCCAAACTTCACATGTTATCGAAAAAAGTCATTGAAAAAATTTATTGAGCTATATTCCGACAAATTTTCCCAGAAGAAAGTTTTCCAGGATCAAAAATTTTATAACATGAAAAATTTCCAATTTCGAATAACAAAATCAAACAGGTAAAGTCTAACCAAACAACCTTTTCCTAAAACAATCTTCCTTATGAAACCTACTTGTACGACGATATTCCTGTACCGGTTTTCCGGTGACTGTTACTACTGAATAGCACCGTATTATTTTTTCCAAGGAACCGGATATTTTTGAAATCGGTTCCTTTCGGCTTTTATAAAATGCAAGAACTTGAGCTCTGCCTATGAATAAAAGAATCAATATACAATGATATTTAGGGTTTTCCAATAAGAGGTGTTATTTTGAATAGCCCGCTATTTCAGTAGATGTTACTTTTAAAGCTGTCTTTTTTTGACATTTGACAAGTAAAAACTACGCCATTAATAAAAATGGAACGATACATGCTTCAACAACGTATTGAAATTATTAAAATTCACTATACAAATGGTGAAAATTTGGCAGAGACGGTTCGTAAAACTCGAACATTTTTGGGTCGTCGTGAAGCACCTTGTCGGACCGCAATACAGAAATTGGTGGAAAAATTCGAGCTGTTGGGACAACTTAGTGATGTGAAGAATAAAACCCGTGCACGTCGCTCAAGAACAGCCGAGAATATTGCTGCTGTAGCCGAAAGTGTTGAAGAAAATCAAGGTTTGTCCATTCCTCGTCGTTCTTTGGAGTTAGGCATTCCACAAACGTCATTACACCGTATTTTGCATAAATATTTGTGTCTTAAGGCTTATAAAGTTCAATTAACACAAGAACTCAAGGCGGCCGATCATCAACAACGTCGTGTCTTTGCTGATTGGGTCCTTGAAATGCGTGAAAATGATCCGGAATTCCATCGAAAAATCATCTTGAGTGATGGGGCCCATTTCCACCTCGGTGGCTACGTCAACAAGCAAAATTGTCGCATCTGGGGCTCGTAAAACCCAAGAATTATTGTTGTAAAGCCTCTCTATCCTCAACGTGTGACTGTTTGGTGCGGTTTATGGTCCGGCGGAGTCATTGGACCCTACTTTTTAGAAAATGTGGCTGGAGCAACAGTTACGGTGAATGGATTGCGCTATCGAGAGATGATTAATGATTTTTTATGGCCGGAATTGGATGGTATAGATCTGGACAACGTTCACTTTCAACAAGACGGCGCTACGTGCCACACAAGCAACGAAACCATTGATCTTTTACGATTGAATATCAAAATAACACCTCTTATTGGAAAACCCTACATTATCCAATTTAATGCTAATTTTGAAATTTTAGAGTTGTCAAACCGATTTGATTAAAAATTGTAGGCGAGCTATTGATACAGGGGAGGTATAGCTATAGGAAATTATTGACAGGCTTGGGGGGAGAATCTAGATTTTTATGTGAAAACTATGTAGCTGACGTTTACCCGGCGTTAACGGGGGTTATCCCTAGAAGGTAGACAAACACCATCGCGCAATTTTCTGTAGGCCCTTTTACGATATACAATTCCGTAGTACATTATTTTGATATATCTCACAAGGTTTAGCCAGCATTATCAATGTAAGCGCCTGAAAATATTATTTTATGACATGATTAGAAAACATCGACTTATTGCTACGCTAAATAATACGCATGCATTATATATATAGAAACCTTTTAGATGATATTCTCTAAATGATAGAGAAAACTCTATCAAAAGCTGTTGCGTAGCTTAGAAGAACTAAGCGCACAAACAGACAGACGCAGATAGCGATTTTATTTTATAGATTAGAAGATACACATTTTCGGTAGCGGTCCTTAATTGCTAGAGCAGTAGATTTCTATTTAGTTAATGTAAGTTTGGCAGTCAGTACTTTAGCATTCCCAAATGATTTTTATTTGAATAGGAAAAATTAAAAGGCGTTAAGTAAATTTTTGCACACATTCTATTAATTGTTATTGTATATGTAAAGGGGCAAAACTATACTATTAGAGAACTTTAATAAATTGGGTGAAGCCCTTCAAAAAAGCCGTCTGCAGGGCCTAGCAGCGAAAAACCCACAGAAGCGGGTATTAATCTGATGGTATTTTAGTATTTTTTATTTATTTATTCATCAATATAAAGTTGTATTACATATTCGACATCTGTCTCACTATGGTACACCTGTGTCGAGACAGACGTATTCAGGTACTTAAAGATTACTTACAAAGGGGCTATTATAAAATTATTGAATATATTATTTTATTTTGTTTTTGAATTGTTGTTACTGTTTACTTGTAATTTGGTTTACATATGTTTGTGAATTACTTTATTTTATTTTATTAGGAACATTAACAGGTTACATTAACATGCATAGAGAGAGAGAAAAAATAAGTAAAAGAATTAGGTTACAACCCAATAACCAATGTTTACATCATGCAATAAAGATAAAGAAGGTTAAAAGCAATAAACAAACAAAGAAAACAAAGAAAGGTTAAAAACAAAGAAATGTTAAAAACAAGGAAATAATAAGAGAAAATGTATATATATATATATACACGTATAAACACATACATACATATATATACATACACATGTATATACACATATAAATACATACGTACACACATACATATACATAGTTGCATACATACATACGCATACATACATGCATACATACATACATACACACACGTACATTTGATATTAAATACAAATAATACATTACCTTCTTCTTTTTTGTTGTTTCTACCTTATGCATTCATAAACGTAATTATAATACCCGATGTATAATGATTGTAAATGAAAAATCATTAATTTTTCTGCACTCCTTGCACTCCTGCACTCGCATTCCTTGAGTGGTAGACATTCTCAGTTTCGTCCTGGTGAAAAGATTAAAACGTTTCTTGAGATGGCACCAGCATTGTTTGGTGAACAGATTTGAAGAGAAAGGCGCTTTTCAACCATCCTTTTCCCAATCTCTTCCCCTACCCAATCCTTTCAGCCTCACAACATAGCCCAATGGGGGTTGCCATAGTCCCACTGGCTTTGGCCAGTTGGAACTCTTCTGCGATGTTCACATAAAAAATACCCCTAATTTCCTCATCAGCCTTCCCGTCTACACAAACACACGAACTAATCCACCACAATAATAAAAACGAATTTATTCTGGAACGCGGGGAGGTTTGTGCAATCCGACAAATCCCATAAAGCATTATATATTACGATTTTTTAAACTCATCGCAAGTGTCGTTATTAAGTTAACATTATTTACAATATGAAAACTTTCATTTAAACAAAATTTATAAATTAATCTCAGGTAATTGTAGTTATGGCGGTGTTGGATTGCATCAAAAAATAATCGTGATTGACTAACACAGTAAAAGGAAATTACACGATGGTTCAGTTTAAAACCTCACATATAATTTTGAGATAAGTTTTTCGTTGAGTTCCATTAATTTACCTGCTGATTTCTCGAATTGCCGTGGATGCGAATGCGGTTGTGGCGTGCGTACGGTCTCAATTAACTCAGCGAATGGGGTTACGATACTCGATTCACAATTTTACAAAACCAGAACCGGATCGTGTCTTTTTGTAAGATATGGTAAATTCGAAAAAAATGTGATGATGTTGTGGTAAACTAAAGTAAAATATTATGATGCAACATAGTAGGAAATGATAAAAATTTGGTAGAGAAAATTGTAAAATATTGTAAAATAGGTAAAATATGCTTATATCGGACGTGCAGAGCCAAAGTCATTATGAGATAACAAGATCTCAAGTTTTTACGATGTCCTTAATATTTTTGATAAAACCATTTAGATATCTGCGTCAAAATAAATATGATACTATAATATTATTCCACATCCTTAATGTGCGACTGCTATAGTTAATATTAATGGATTTTCGGCGCCACCATACATTTAAAAACTAATGTTTTTGTTTTGTTCAACACAGTGAAGAGATAAGGGTGATCGCTAATTACTCTCATTGAACATGTGTGAAATTTAATGTATAATTTTGTCCAATAAATAGAGAAGTAACTGGTACAAACAGTCACTTCTCATCCGAGAGTACTCGGGAAAGTAATACTTGTTTAAATTAATGTTTTCCTACTGCCCCTGCAAAAACTCGCAGATCAAGGTGTCAATGTGTGCCGGTGCCCTATTGAATTTGCAGTATTTGTGCGGGCTTCACTAACTTGGTCCCGTACAAATTGGTCCTTCGTGCCGGTTCTACGCATTACGCCTTTAATCGTGCTTCAGTAAAGATGCCTTCGCTTCGCAGTGGCCATAAAATCTCTACGTCATCCGGGGCGTCGCGATCAGCAACCAGCGTTCCCGCAGACCGAGACAAACGTATGTCTCGCCGAGCCCCGGACCCTACTTCCAACTCTCCAACTGATGTTCCCATTAGCCAAGATGCACCCCAGCAAGCTGATCAAGCTATGCTTGCCTCGGACTCCATTGAACAATCAACCACAGCTTGGGGTCCCATCCTGACCCACAGTTCCCTGGCCCCCCAGGAGTCCGACGGAGAGGATGATGACCAACGGTCAGAGTCAACTGAGGATGCAATACAAATGTTGCGCCGTGAGTTGCGCACTCGAGAGAAGCAGCACGTTAAGCACACCGCCAACCTACTTGCAGCCCTGGCAGCAGCAACAAAGACATCCGCCGCACTGCAAGCAGGCCACCAACCTGCCGATTCCAGGTTCACAACTACCCAAGCCCCGGTGCAAACAGCGCCTGGAGCGTGGCCCGCCTCGAATGCCGGCTACGCTATCACAGCACCCGGGCAAGCCTCGAATGCATGCCCGGTGCAAACAGAGCCTGGAGCGTGGCCCGCCTCGAATGCCGGCTACGCTATCACAGCACCCGGGCAAGCCTCGAATGCATGTCCGGTGCAAACAGCGCCTGGAGCGTGGCCCGCCTCGAATGCCGGCTACGCTATCACAGCACCCGGGCAAGCCTCGAATGCATGCCCGGTGCAAACAGCGCCTGGAGCGTGGCCCGCCTCGAATGCCGGCTACGCTATCACAGCACCCGGGCAAGCCTCGAATGCATGCCCGGTGCAAACAGCGCCTGGAGCGTGGCCCGCCTCGAATGCCGGCTACGCTATCACAGCACCCGGGCAAGCCTCGAATGCATGCCCGGTGCAAACAGCGCCTGGAGCGTGGCCCGCCTCGAATGCCGGCTACGCTATCACAGCACCCGGGCAAGCCTCGAATGCATGCCCGGTGCAAACAGCGCCTGGAGCGTGGCCCGCCTCGAATGCCGGCTACGCTATCACAGCACCCGGGCAAGCCTCGAATGCATGCCCGGTGCAAACAGCGCCTGGAGTGTGGCCCGCCTCGAAAGCCGGTTACACTATCACAGCACCCGGGCAAGCCTTGAATGCATGCCCGGTGCGTACACTGCCGGGAACACGGCCCGCCTCAAATGCTGGCCACGCTATCATAACACCCGGACCCGCCTCGAATGCACGCTCAGTGCACATACTGTCGGAAACTACGGGACACACGGCACCCGTGGCAAGCATTCCCATAGCCGATTATACTCTACCACAGTACCCCGAGCGACAGCCCCAAGCAGCAGTACCTGGAGAAGTGGAATTTACGCATAACAGATCGCAGCGATTCCCTACGAGTCAGGATTTTTCACCACTGTTTCCGCCACTCCCTACGGCCGATGAGACAGCACAGCACACTCACGAGTGGGTGCAAAAAGGCGCTGATCAGCTGTCCCAGATCACCTCAGCAATAGCAGAGGGTTTTCGCACGTCCCGTGCCCAAGAAAGCCCTCGCACAATAGAGGACGATACACGGATGGCCGCCTTAATCGCAAGACAGACCACGGCCAAGGATCTTCCCCTCTTCCTGGGTGACCCGCTCGAGTGGCCCACATGGAAAGCCCAGTACACCCAATCCACAACCACTTGCAGAATGACTTCATCTGAAAACCTCATCCGGCTGCAGTGTGCACTAAAAGGGAAGGCTCGGGATGCAGTCGGCCCTCTCCTCATGGATCCCGCTCAAGTTCCAGAGATCCTCTCTGTCCTCGAGCAGCGATACGGTGGCGCCAGCGCAATAGCCACGCTGATGTTGGAAAAGGTGAAAAAGCTGCCGTATCTCACAATAGACGCAACCCTCGAGGACCTGGCAGACTTCTCCGGAACCGTCCAGAACTTGGTGACATCACTTAGGATCCTTAGGACTGACGGATACCTGACCAACCCCACCCTACTGAATGACATCACAACAAAGATGCCGATTACGCTACGGATGACCTGGCTGTATGAGACACGTGGTCTTACGAGTCTAGCTACAATAACTCAGCTGGCAGCATTTCTGAAAAGTATGGCTAACGCTATACCCAACAGCGGTATGATCGACCCAGTGCGACCTCGACCGCGACGGACCGAGCAGGTGCATGTAGTAAACGGTGAAGAAGTTAAACCAGACTCTAGACCCGCTGAATTTGTTACATCGCGAAAGAGGAGTGAGCCTCGCGAAAATAAAATGAACAATATGCGTAAACGCAAACTGTCTAGTGAAAGTTGCGGCCAGTGCGGTGGCAACCACAAAACTCGCGAGTGCACCGAGTTCGCGGAGAAAAGTCTCGCCCTCCGGTGGACAATGGTGCGACAGAAGAACCTGTGTCGTAAGTGTCTGGATCGACACCACTCGCGGGACTGTAAAACCAAGGCATGGTGCGGCATAGGAGGGTGCAGATCACCACATCACCGTTTGCTTCATGACCCACAGTTCGTACCGGAAGGTACTGTCGGTGAGGTTAACTTGTGACGCCAGACGACGGACCGGAGCGTGCTGTTAAAAATTGTGCAGGTTATGTTGGGCGTCCCCCAAGGAAGCAAAGTTTTGGTGTTCGCGCTCCTCGACGAAGGCTCAACTGTGACACTTGTCGACGCTGACATCGCGACACGGATCGGGGTGAGCGGCCCAGTCCGCGGCATACGGATCCATGGCGCCAAAGGGATGTGCACCTCTGACACACTCTCCCGCCGAGTGAAGCTGACCATAAGAGGATGTGATAGCAGTGACACCTACTACATCATCGCCAACACGATCTCCGACCTCAACCTGCCAGAACAACAGGCCCAGGGAAACCTTGTCACCCCAAAACTTTTGATAGGGCAAGACAATGCTCATCTGATCGTTTCACGGGAAGTGCGCGAAGACCATGACACTACGCGAATAGTGTCACGAACCGCACTGGGGTGGATCGCCCATGGGGGTGTCGGGACTGGCAGTGACAATAAATCCACGACGCTGGCACTACAAATTGAATCAGCCGCAGATATCCGCCTAAGAGAATTGGTAAATTGCAACTTTGCCGTCGACTCTCTTGGCATAACTGCCGCGGTGAGAACCCAAGCAAGCGAACAAAGGGCCATCGCACTAATGAACACGACTACCCGGCCTCTTCGCACTGGGAGGTGGGAAACTGGCCTCCTGTGGCGTAATCCGGAAGCCACATTGCCTGACAACCGGCAGTGCGCGCTGAAACGACTTCATTCCCTTGAGAAGAAGCTGGCAGCAGATCAGAATCTGGCAGCAGCCTACAGCGACAAGATGAGCCAGCTGGTCAACAAAGGCTACGCCAGGAAGCTGTCTAAACTGGAAGCGTCAACAACCGCACCCAGAAAATGGTACCTGCCACACTTTGCGGTGACAAACCCCAATAAGCCAGGGAAGATCAGGATAGTGTTTGACGCCGCCAGTCGATGCCGAGGGACCTCCCTTAATGACCAGCTGCTTACCGGCCCTGACCTGCTGTCTTCCCTCTTAGGGAATATTCTGCGCTTTCGAGAGGGAAACATCGCCATTGCCGCAGATATCAAGGAAATGTTTCTACAGATCAAGATAAGGCAGGAAGATCAGCTGTCCCAACTCTACCTCTGGAGATTACCGAACCAACACGAACCTGATACTTACCAGATGTCATCTATGATGTTCGGAGCCACTTGTTCACCGAGCAGCGCCCAGTTCGTCCGGAACAAGGTAGCCGGGGAATACGAACATGAGAACCCGACTGCCGCAGCAGCCATTCGTTCTAAATTCTACATGGATGACTACCTAGATGCGGTAGACAGTTGTCAGGAGGCTGCCTCACTCGTCCACGGTGTGAGCACCCTCCTCGCGAAAGGAGGATTCCACCTAACTAGCTGGGCATCTAACAGTCCAGCTGCCATAGCCGGTGTTCCCACAGAAGACCGGGCCAGTTCCACAGTGCGGATCAGCGGTGGAGGTACGGAGACGGAACGAGTGCTCGGACTAGTTTGGGACCCATCCACTGATAACTTCCTGTACTCATTCCAAGAGGCGATCACCCCAGAAGTGGCCACGCGACCCACGAAAAGGCAGCTGCTCTCAATAGTAATGAAAATCTTCGACCCAGTAGGCTTCATTTCCTGCCTTACAATCCGGTCGAAGATACTACTGCAGGCCGTGTGGCGCTCGAGCATAGGCTGGGACAACCCCATTACCCCTGAACATACACAGAGGTGGACCGAATGGCTGAGCCTGTTGAATACACACAGCATTTCAGTTCCGAGACGCTGCCTCCATCTCAAGCAGAACAGCGTGACCCTACATCTCTTCTGCGATGCGTCAGAACAAGCCTGCTGCGCTGTCGCCTATTACACCGAAGAAGTAAATGGATCGCTACAGGCGACATTTCTGGCCAGTAAATGCAAAGTGGCGCCACTGAAGCCCCTCTCCATTCCCCGCCTTGAGTTACAAGCCGGACTCATCGCGGCAAGACTAGCCCAGACCATCCACAAGGAAAGCCAGGCCCGTATATCCCAAACGTACTTCTGGACAGACTCTGCAACCGTATTGTGCTGGTTACGAACTGACCCACGTACGTACTCTGCCTTCGTGGCAAACAGACTGGGCGAAATAGATGAGTTAACCAACATACTCGACTGGAGATGGGTGCCAACCAAGCTCAATCCCGCTGACATCGGTACAAGGGACTCAGATGTGCCCGACCTATCACCCAAAGGAAGGTGGTTTACCGGCCCGGCCTTTATCATTTTACCTGAGAGTGCGTGGCCGAAAGAGCGTGCACCTGTCAAAAGGCCCGACGACCAGACACTAGAGGTTAAGCCTCACTACGTCGGCCTTCTATCAACTGCAAGGGAAGCCTTACCATCCATCGAGAGATTCTCCTCATGGCAACGGCTGATTCGTGCAACAGCATGGGTTCTCCGCTTTGTGAAACAATGTCGGATGAAAGTTAACAAATCTGTAGGGGGCCCACTGCGAGCGGAGGAGATCAAGGAGGCGGAAGACAGATGGATAAAAAGGTCTCAGGAGGACGCCTTCAATACTGACATGACCACCCTCAAGCAAGGCCAAATGCTGCCGACTGGTAGTCGTCTGAACCCATTAAACCCCTTCTTCGGACAAGACGGCGCCCTGCGGATGGGTACCCGGCTGCGAGCTCTAGCGAAAACGAAGTGTGTAGCACGGACTCCCGTCATCCTGGATGGAGACCACCCGTACACTCAGCTCCTGATTCGCCACTACCACCAGAAGGCAGACCATCCCAGCACGGAGAAGACGGTCGCAGAGGTGCGGGGCGATTTCTTTGTACTGCGTCTGCGCACTACAAGCAGGAAGATAGCACACGCCTGCCCCACCTGCCACATAAGGAGAAGCAAACCCTCTCCACCACTAATGGGGGCGCTACCACCACCTCGACTGATGCATCACATCCGCCCATTTACACATTGCGGACTCGACTACTTCGGGCCTATGGAGATCACGGTTGGCAGACATCGGGAAAAACGATATGGAGCCATCTTCACTTGTCTCTCGACCCGCGCCATTCACTTAGAACTGGCCGCCTCACTGACCGCAGACTCAGCCATCATGGCCATACAGCGGATGACTGCGCGAAGGGGACAACCCGCAGCCATGTACTCCGACAATGGAACAAATTTTCATGGAGCCGATGCAGAGATGAGAGACGCTCTGGTATCATTGAGCCACGATGCCAGAATGCTTGATGCCATAGCCACCCAGGGCATTGAGTGGCATTTCATACCTCCAATGACGCCCCACATGGGGGGAGCTTGGGAGAGGCTTGTACGGTCAGTAAAAAGAGCCCTGAGCACCACACTTAAGGAACGGGCACCTAGAGAAGAAACCTTACTCACGGCCCTGGCAGAGGCTGAATTCACAGTGAACAACAGACCACTCACTCACATATCAGTTGACCCACGCGACGAAGAGCCTTTGACCCCCAACCACTTTCTTCTAGGGTCGGCTGGAAAGCGTCCCCTCTTGTCCATGTTTGGCAAAAAGGAAGAGGAAATATGCCTTCGCCGCCAGTGGCGTATCGGCCAGCAACTTGCAGACATATTCTGGAGGCGGTGGCTTCTAGAATACCTTCCCACCATGGCAGCTCGGCAAAAATGGCACAACCCGGTCACACCCATTAAGAAGGATGACCTGGTGGTCATTATGGACTCGACGCTGCCACGGAACAGCTGGCCGCGTGGCCGCGTCCTTGAGGCCGTGCCCGCCGCCGACGGACAAGTCAGGACAGCCCGTATCCAGACAAGTTCCGGAATATATGTTAGACCGGCCATTAAAATCGCCGTCATACTACCTGCTTCAACAACACCAGCCGATCCAATCACCAGCACGACAACACCTGCCTAGCCGAAACCCCTTGCAATGACATCAACTGCAAACACGAGACGCTGGGATGAAACAGAACACGCCCGACGGAGTAGCTGGGCGCAGCAGAGACTGCACCGTGGGGAGTATATCGGACGTGCAGAGCCAAAGTCATTATGAGATAACAAGATCTCAAGTTTTTACGATGTCCTTAATATTTTTGATAAAACCATTTAGATATCTGCGTCAAAATAAATATGATACTATAATATTATTCCACATCCTTAATGTGCGACTGCTATAGTTAATATTAATGGATTTTCGGCGCCACCATACATTTAAAAACTAATGTTTTTGTTTTGTTCAACACAGTGAAGAGATAAGGGTGATCGCTAATTACTCTCATTGAACATGTGTGAAATTTAATGTATAATTTTGTCCAATAAATAGAGAAGTAACTGGTACAAACAGTCACTTCTCATCCGAGAGTACTCGGGAAAGTAATACTTGTTTAAATTAATGTTTTCCTACTGCCCCTGCAAAAACTCGCAGATCAAGGTGTCAATGTGTGCCGGTGCCCTATTGAATTTGCAGTATTTGTGCGGGCTTCACTAACTTGGTCCCGTACAATGCTAATAAATGGCAAAATGTTATAAAGTATGATACGAGTTGTTAAAATATAATAAAATACGGTTCTCAGGGAAAGTAAGATATGATTATATACGGTAAAATGAGGTATTGGACATATGTTATCGATACATGCATATTCATAGTAGAATTTAGTCATTTACTTAACTTAACTTCACTTTTAAATCTTCAACTTCAATTTTTCAACTGTAAAGCGCCCCTGAGGTGATATCTCACAAAAGCGGCGATATACAAATTGTCCAATAAATAAATAAATAAATTGGACAGTAATGCATTGTCCAAATGGGCAAAGTATTGTCCAAATTGACAAAATAAAATTATGAAAACACAGTAAAATCTTTGATAACGTGTTGAATGTGGTAAAATATGTTAAATTTTTAAATATTTGTAAAATATATAAAAATTGTAAAATTTTTGAAATACCTTGAAACATTTTTAACCGAAAAATAATAAATGCTTAAATGAACATGTTTTGTTTAAAATTATTTTATAGGGTGTTAAGGGACGTACTTGACTCCCTCGACCCAGTGATTCCTGACATTATTTGGAGTAAAAAATGCAAATGATGTTGGTCTCCGGTGAAATTTTTATTGTTTTTTTTTTCAACAGAAACATATAAACAAATAGAGTGATCAGTAATGACATGTGGAAGAATTTTTTTAATAATGTTTTGGATTTTAAAAAAAAGGTTAAAAAGTCACCAGATACCAAAATATGATTGACATTTTTTACTCAAAATAATGTCAGGAATCAGTGGTTTAACATCCTGTATACCGGGTGTCCGGGATAAAGTGCGTTAACTTCGGGGGGTGATTCCACATGATAAAATTATAATCTACAAGTTAAAATTATAAATAACTTTTTTCGAAAGGTAGATTTTAAGTAAAAAGTTGAATTGTTTGTATGGGAAAAGAAATATTCTTGTGTAGAAAAATATTTTTGTGTGGGAAAATAAACATTGAAATTTCGAAAAAAGTAACTTTTTTTCTTACTTCTACCATCATGTAGAATTACCTCCTTTTATCATGAACTTCAGCGTAATGAACTAATGAGTAAGACTAGAGTAATGGATGGTTTGGGCATGTAGAGCGAATAAACAAAGATAGAGTGTAAGGAGCATAAATTATGACAATGGTAGAATAAGGGTATGTGAGAGACGATGTAAAGATTATTAAGTTATGGAGTTAGTTTTTTTTTTTTAAATTTTCTCACCTCGAAATTTATCAATTATAACTCCAATATTTCGGTAACGCTGTCGTAACATCTTAGGATCGAAGATTAAAAATTGATCCACGAGAAATTTACTCGTAAAATGTTTTTTCCAGCCCGATTAGTAACATTCGTACGAGTATTAACAGTAAGATAATGTTACCAACATTACAAATTATTTAACATTTAATTTACTCTAATGGGTATTGGTCAACAGTATAAAAAAGGCCAATGTTTTATTGAATACGCCCCTGCTTTTAATCAGTGATAATAATCGTGCAAAGTAAGCACCTTCTTTTACCGCCGTACGATCAGTCTATTTCTATAGAGCTAGCAGCAAACATGTCTGCACTGCGTTCGGCCCTCAAAGCCGTCCAAACGGATGCATTCAAACACAACAATGTCGCCACAATATCTACAATAAAACACATTCACACAAATCACCAACAAAAAACGGTTAAAAACGAACAAAAAACAACCCTAATCGACAGCCAATTCAACAACAACTGTCAACAAATTTCTCACACAAAAGAATGGCGCGCGGGAAACAATTTCGAACGTGCGAATAATAATTTGAAAAGTTCTAATTTTCTTTTGCAAAAGCGCGCGTATTCCATAGATAAAGTGAGTGCGGTGAAAAGTGATAATTTGCAAGTGAGAAAACGTTCGACCACAACCATAGATGAAGTGGAAAGTGCTTCTACTTGCCCTTATACGGCTGAGGAATTTCAAACTTCGAAGCCATATTCTGAAGTGCCCGGTCCGAAACCTTTACCAATCCTCGGCAATACTTGGAGATTGATTCCTTACATTGGACAGTACCAGATCTCAGACTTGGGAAAAGTATCTCAAATTCTGTATGATGAATACGGAGAGATAGTAAAGATGGGGGGTTTGGTTGGACGGCCAGATTTGCTATTCTTGTACGATGCAGATGAGATTGAAAAGATCTACAGGAGGGAGGGTCCCACTCCTTTCAGGCCTTCCATGCCGTGTCTAGTAGAATACAAGAGCATCGTCCGGAAGGATTTCTTTGGAGAATTGGCTGGAGTTGTTGGAGTGTGAGTATAATAATGTTACGTATGAGTTTATTCATAAACAAATTTAAAATGTAGTACAAATGAGATCACTGAGACGCGAGTGGATTAAAAATATGCAAACTCTATTTTACGTATATAATCGCAGAGAATATGTAATCCAACACACTACCTACTTACTCAGTATATAACATGTTACTCGACATCAGAAAAGAAAATTAAGGTGAAATTTAAAAACGGTTTTTTAAGATTTAAAAGGAAAATAATTTTTTTTAGTTTTTTCAACAAAAAATATACTGCAAACTTTTTGAAATATTTTATTTATTTTATTGCCATCATCTTATACTCGTGTCACTAGTGCATAGCCGGCGCGTTATATTCGACACGCATGGGAACGTTTAACAACATTTACCTGAAGAAAACGTTTCTACCACTAGCAAGTTTTTTGCGTTCAACAGTTTGACTACAATAAAGGGCACGCGAGAGAACGTTTTATCACATTTACCTAATGAGAACATTTCTACCACTACCAAATTATTTTGTGTTCAACAGTTTGGACAGCGTACAGGGCACGCGAGAGAACGTTTTACCACATTTACCTAATGAGAACATTTCTACCACTACCAAGTTATTTTGTGATCAACAGTTTGGATAGCATACAGGGCACGCGAGAGAACGTTTTACCACATTTACTTAATGAGAACATTTCCACCACTACCATGAATTTTGTGTTCAACAGTATGGCTATCATAAAGGGCATGCATGATATCGTTTTACCACATTTACCTAATGAGAACGTTTCTACCACTACCATGTTTTTGTGTTCAACAGTTTGGCTAGCATTCAGGGCATGCATGAACACGTTTTACCACATGATAATGTTACGACAACCTAGTCCTTGTATTCAAAACTCTGTATTAACGTAGGTTCTAAGGTCCACTTACAATCCTTGAATTCGACACAAAGATTCTCCATACTGCTTCTCCAACACAGGACACAGGCCATGAAGTATGGATTTACTATATTATATTTAAAAAATCTCAAATACGATTAAATTTATTGATACGTCGAGCGTTGAGCGACCTCCACACTGATCCTTGCTAACTCTGCGGTAATTGTCAACCGATTGATTAGCATTCTATTATCATATTTCTTACCAGTAAGTAAGTACCTCACATACCTTCATAGACTCATCGCGCACTCTTGCGAGACGGAGGTATGCATGTTGAATTTTTATGCTTTGAAGTGAATACGTCGGTGCTAAGAAACTACTAAACACGGAGGTACCAGTCAGTGGTGAAAAAATATTCAGTAGATTAATTTTAACATAAATTGTGGTACTTGACTGATGTAAAATTAACAATAATATTTTACATCAGAACAATAATTGTGGGAATCTAAACTACAATCTCCCGGTTCACAGTCAAATGCTTAGGCCATTAGGAAATGTGAACGATTGAAATGATTCACTATTTGGCGTATATTTAAATAGTAAATGGACAAAATGTTTGCGAAATTGGCTTAAAAGTAGATAAATATAATGTAGAAAGAGTAGGCATTAAAAAATAAAAAACAGTCCCGCTTTTAGTAATCAGATATGAATAGTAATTTCTCTCTAGTTTTCCTCTTTCACATCTCTCTGCTTTTCCCACTTATTTTAGCTTCACAACATTGCGCCGATTGGGGACGTCATGTTCCAGCCAATTCAGATTCTTGTGTGGTAGTCAAATATACAAAAATCCTTTATCCCTAAAAAAAGCATTAATAATATTTTTATAAATGTATGCCCAGACAATTTCAACAATGTGTTTAATATTGAAACTGTTTTGTGTTTATTCCATATTCCAGTTAAATGACTTTTCCCTTGTTTTGTTCCTTTCGTAAAAGTCTTGTCTTAGAAGAACGAAGATTTGAAAAGAGAAACCCAAAGCAAGTGTTATTTTGATTTATTTTCGAATAATCGCCATCGTTGAAAGATGCATAATATTTCACCCCTCGTGTAAAAATAGTGTAAATTACCATCCCCAAGTTAAATATATTAAACAGTGTCGTTTGGTGATTGCAAAACAGTTCGTGTTGTGAAAACAACTGTGCTTATTATATGTACAGCTACGAACTATTAATGGTGCTCACGGAATCTTCCAGAAAGCACCAGAACTTACAAATTAAATAAACAAGATTCATAAGGCCTCCTTGTCCCCACTCTCAATTTTCCTTGTGATAAATAAACACGATCGATTAATTCTTTCTAGTTAAAAATACAGTTCATTCGTCCAGTACCAATATTCGGTACGATTTACACTGTCTTATACGATTTGCCAACGTAAAAAAGTCTGGTGGTCAAAATAGTTTCTTCTAATTCTTTCTAATTTGTGCTGCGTTCTGTATGTTTTTAAATCATGATTAGATTGGCACCTACAAGAGGAGATGCGCAATTTTACGAATTCAGTCACGCGATATTTTCCACGGTCACGAGTGTTTTCATTGGAAAAGAAAACATGATTGTGGCTAATCAAATATGAAAATATTACAGTATTTGGTTTATAATACGTTATTACAATAGATTAGGGCATCAATTAGATTTATGTTTACCTAATTTTAAAACACACTGATACTTTTTGTCTTATTATCATTTATTTCTAATGGTAGTCTATCACATGATTTTATATATGATATATTACATTGATGGGTTATAACCTTCAAAATAAGTTAAAAGAAAAATTTGTTCCTGAATATTCATTTAGACTTTTAAACAAAGTCGATAGGTATCCACATATAAATAAAAATCGGATTTGTTTATCCGAGACACTATACACGGTGTCCGGAAACTCGTAGTACAAGCGGGAAACTGGAGAATCTACACCACATGGGGAACCCAAAAAAACATAAAGTTTTTTGATTTGAGCATTTTCACAAAAAAAAAAAAAAAACAAAAAAAAATATTTTTCGGCTATTTTTGGGTTAAAGTTTTTTCTGGTGTTTAGGGTTGAACAACAGATGTTTTAACCCTGCAGAGCAGAAATATTTTATGATTACACCGGATTAAATGAAGGGTGATTTCAAAATAATGCTTAAAATCCGAGTTTCTTCATTTGTTTTACTTTCAAATAGTTTTAATTGGTTGGGTACTTTGATCTTCAGTAATAATTTATAAGAATTTGATTAAAAAAAAAAAAAAAAAAAATGAACTTCTAACTCGATTTACTCGATAGCGAAAGCTCAAATCAAAAAAATATATACTACAAAATCGACTCCAAATGTGATGTAGATTCACCAGTTTCCCGCTTGTACTACGAGTTTCCGGACACCCTGTATAGGTTACAAAACAATTACATTAGAAATTTTTCAATCATTTAAAAAAGTTACATGCCAAAATTAGTTGCAAGACGATAGTGTTAATTCTGTTTTGAAATATGATATCGAAAAATATGACGTTTAATAAATAGGTCCCTATGGTCGCGTGGTTTAAGATGCCTATCCCAGTAAGACAAGAGATCCTTGGTTCGATTCCTAGTTGTGTCTTTATATTTTTCTGTGTCTTGTCTGTTTCATTTAGATTTCTAAATATTATCTTCTTCTGCAATGATATGAAATACTCTAATTAGTTTTCTATTATTGTCACCAAATACCAATGCCAATACCAAACTGTATTAGATAAATCTATCAAATATTTTTGCATCAAAAAAATGTACTCATCGAAATTAACCTTAAATGTAGGCACTTGTTGTTAACTAACTAACCTACTATCTAACTAACGGAGAGGACGGACTGTTATACAACTCGGTCTTGGCACACACTCCTTGCCTCATTATCATTCATACATCTTCTCATACATACTCTTCTATTATTCTGACTCCTAACACTAGTATCTGATTCACTTGATCGTGCCATGTCTTCCTTGGGCGTCCCCGACTTCTGCTACAATTCATATTTGCGTCATATATTCTACTCACACTCCTTTCTGCGATGATTTGCTCTACATGCCCAAACCATCTAAGCGTCCCTTCCTTAATCTTACTCATTAGTCATTACGCTTACATCAGCCTGGCACTATTTTTGAATCTCCACATTTCTCATACGATCATACATGGTTTTACCAAATCTATGTCTCAGGGATCTCACTTCAACAGCATTCAGTCTACTTTCATCCCTTTTCTGTCAGTTCCATGCCTAACTTCCATACATCAGGGTAGGTGCCAGCACTCCATTGTGGACTGCTAGCTTCGCTTCTTTGGACAATTTTTTGCTAGCGCCAACTGCGTTCAGTCATCCATTAATGGAGTTACTTATTGTTAAAATAAAATATTTGCAAACTCCACTGTCTCGACACTTTCCCTAGTGAGAGAAGCGTAGTAAAAATAGGTGTAAACCCTACGTATATAATAAATAAATCATATTTCATTTTTATCGGTTATTTTCATCGTAATGGGTCTCAATGAGATATCAAAATATGTAAAAAATTATGTGCCAACACAATAATACAATAAGATTTTATGATGCTCAAATTTCACAGAGGCAACAATTTGATGGCGTAAATGTATGTCATGAATAAAAAACGGTACTTGCGGGCTATCGCCCAACACATATTTTTTAACTTAGGTTAGGATTACACTAAGAACAATCTATTAAGGCGAAGCTTAATGCAAAATCACTATTTTGATTAATCTTTATAACGAATTGGTGTACATTATGAATACCAAAAATATGCTTTAGATAAATTGAAGGTTTTCCTATCATTTCACTAGCGTAAAGGAAACAACTTAAAAAAATACAGCATTATAGCTAATATTATCTGTGACAGTTTCACTTGATTAACTTTTTTGCTTTAAATTAAAACCAGTTTTGTGCGTGAAATTGAACGTTTCTAGACTCTAAGGTATATCAAGAATATACGGTATATCAATAAGGTATATCAAGAATATACGCATTTTTGGCTTGTAGCTTCCTCTTAATACATATCATCAAATTAAGAAAGCAATTTAATTTAGCTCATTTTCAAACCTAACCCTAAAATCTTGTCCGCTGGCGATAACCGAAAAGTACCTACCAAACCAAACTTAAAAATGATTGGATTATTTGTATAGCGCCGTTTTCGTTAGAAAATCACCTCAGGATGACAAAACTATATTTTTACGTGTATTACGACTCTACAAGTATTTAACAGAAACATAAATTTATTTATTTATTTATTAACGCCGTATGGGGCTTTTACATAATGATTATAAATTAAATTGAAAACATAAATAAAAAAGATAAAATGTATTGTTACGATATTATTACACTAACTTTAAAGAAACCTTAAAATTTATATACATGTACTACTTGCAAAAATCTCAAATTTAGGACAGAAAAAAAATTTTGTGTCCCTCCAGTAATTTTCAAATTGTGAGCTCTGGCATTAAAAAAAACCAAAAAAATCATTTCTTCATCCCACCACTTGACTGAAAACCAATTTTTAAAACTTCAGTTTTTGTATACAATCGTCATACTTTATAAATATTGTCAACTGTAATAAACGTACTGAGCCAAATACCCACAGGTTTTTTCTAACAGTTAATATATTTCACACATTTCATATCTAATGTAAAAACTCAAATGTCATGAAGCAATATAATTAAAAAACAATTAATCAGGTCATTTTTTTGCACGGTTTCAAGCAACACTTTTAATGGACGGTTTGTAGTAAAATATTATTGGGCTAATCAAATTTTGATACATCGAAATGAGGTCACAAGTTGTAACATGCCTAGTGCATTAAATGATACTTGCATTGCATTCTGGGTGCAACGAACACATAAGATTGTGAAATTAATGATTACAACGAATTAATGTACAAAATAAAATCAATTCGTTATATCAATAGAAGTGGCTGCGTAACATTACTTCTGCTTAGAAAGGTGGTAATTTTATGGCAAATTATACTTTATGTTGCCTATTTTATTACTTGATAATAACTCATGAACACTATTACCGTCCGAAAATCGAATACGTCAATCTTAATTTTACGACAGAATATCTGTGAAAGTATTACAGCACCATTAAGTTTTGCACAGATTGTATATGTACCTGTAATTTCTAGATCATAGGAAGTATTTTAAATTCATTTCCGTTACTTTGATTTTTAATGTGAGTAGCAAGTTCCAACCGCTCGTCTTGGTCCAGTGAGACTGGTATCCCCTTTTGAGGTATGTTCTGAGGCTGAAGGTAGTGAGGAGCAAAATATACAAGAAGCAATATAGGGATCTTTCATTTGATCAAAAATACTTTTTTTTTAGAAAAGCTAGTGTTAAAATCAACAAAAAGACGAAATAAATTGTTTAATTCCTATAAAATGTAAAGAAATACCAAAATTACATTGGTTTATCTAGAAATCAAATAATATATTAAAATGGGTAGCGTTTTTATAAAGCCTATACCATTTCAGTGAAGGTGACGACTGACGACTAGCCTTTAGAATAGAGTAGCCTTTGTTTGTGCAATATCATTCACAAAGCCTAGACCATTTCAGTTCACAGACTTTATTTTATTAATGATAACGGAAGATACACTGTGATAGCAAAGTCTAATCTAATGCAGCCTGTAGGTTAGGTTAGGTAAATTAAAGTCAGGTTAGATTAGGTAAGGTTAGGTTTGCAACATACAAAAGCTAATCTATTATGGCAGTGGTCACTATGCCTGAAATGGTATGTAGGCTATGATAAAAAAAATCTATTACAGTCATCACCGTGACTGAAATGGTACATGTTTTGTTCATCATTTTGGACAAACAAAAGCTATTCTATTATAGTCGTCACCGTGACTTAAATGGTATAGGCTTTGTATATAATTTTGCCTAAAAAGGCTATTCTATTGCAGTCGTCACCATGACTGAAATGGTATAGGCCATGTATATGATTTTACCTAAAAAGCTATTCTATTTCTGTCGTCGCCGTGACTGAAATGGTATAGGCCATGTATATGATTTTACCGAAAAAGCTATTCTATTGCTGTCGTCATCATGACTGAAATGGTTATAGGCCATGTATATGAATTTACCCAAAAAGCTATTCTATTGCAATCGTTACCATGACTGAAAGGGTATAGGCAATGTATATAATTTTGCACAAACAAAAGCTATTTTATTGCAGTCGTCACCAGGACTGAAAGGGTATAGGCAATGTATATGATTTTGCACAAACAAAAGCTATTCTATTGCATTCATCACCACGACTGAAATGGTATAGGCAATGTATATGATTTTGCACAAACAAAAGCTATTCTATTGCATTCATCACCACGACTGAAATGGTATAGGCCATGTATATGATTTTGCAAAAAAAAAGCTATTCTATTACAGTAGTCACCGTGACTGCGCAATCGGATAGCAAAACAGGTCACGCAAAATTAAAAAAAAAACATCATCGAGAGGATAAGAAACAAACCTTACCTCGGGTCGTGTAAATCAGTAAATGGCATAAAGTTTTTTTTAAAGAGTTACAAAATGTTAATCTGTAAATGAATACCAACTTTCACATACTTTTGATGGCTAACTGCTTTTTTTACTCTTGTAACTTATGCGTACAGGTTTTTGGAACAAGGATTTACTTATGGATCGAACAAAAAAAATAATTATAAGACGCCCGTATTTTACAATTTCGCCTATTCGAAAAATCTAGATTTGAGATTTATGGGACAACCATAAAATTTAACGAGCAAAGAGATTTATTCAAACTTCTTTGTAACTGTTTGAATTACAACATTGTTTAAGTTTAAGACGATGTTAATCTTGAAACATTTCCGAGAGGAGGTGAAATTTTCGCAATAGAGATTAGGTTTGCATCCTCTCCGTAAGACAATAAATAATTTTACCTTAATTTGGTTAAACTTGTAAAACTTTTAAAAAGAAATAAAAATTTTGTTAAAGAAATAAATAGTTTAGTTGGTCTTTCTGGGTCATGGGAGTCGAAAGCTTTGTGTCAACTGAGGTGACATAAGTTTTTTTTTCAAATCGGTACAGTATATAATCGAATCAAATATTTTATGACCACTTTATCAATAGGTCAACCAATTTACATTTTGAACAACTTTTACTAGTCAGTGAAACCAAAAAACACGTAAAAAAGTATTTCATAGGCATATATTAAATCTGTTTACCGCGCCCTTGAGGTGATTTTTTCACAAAAAACAGCGTTATACGAATTTTCCAATTCTTACAAATTTTTAATTTGTTCAAATTTTGAAAATTTCACTTAAATTAAATAAAATAATTCTCCAGAATTCACCGTGACCGAAATAAGTATGTTTGAATACCAACTGTCAGAACTTTAACTGAAGAACTGTTTTTAGAAACATTTTTTAAAATTTGAACCATTCACGTATTTTCTAAAACCAATTTAGCAAGACCGTTTAAGTTTTAACTTCGTTACAACCTATTGCAACTGTAACTGTGTCAGTAGTTGACGATAACCCAACTGTAAAAGCAGCCAATGTTAATGGCACATTGTTTTAAGTATTTTTTACCTTCATTACAACCAACTTCTAATTTGAAGGAAGTGTTTGACTGTCCAACTAGTAAGGTTTCCCGTTTTAGGACAGTAAAATTAACAGGTTTCAAATCATCATACGTGTACACAATTTGATAATTTGAAACCTGTTAATTTTACAAAATACATAATAGTTATACAATTACATAATAGTAACACTTTCTTGTTGAATAATATGACAAGCAAATTGAGTAGGTAATACACTAATGGCGAATATAAGAAAAATAAAAATTTGGGTAAAATTTAAAATTTGAAAGAAAATAAGTATGTTAAAGCGATGATACAACTAGGCGTTCGTGATAAATAATTATCTTATTACATTTTTTAGTAATACTTCGGAATCAGTCCTGCCTAGACCGAAAGATGACAATTCACACAGTTTCAGCCGTGAAGGGATTTTGTTATATATTTTAGGACCGAGATATGAGAATAGATTTGATAAGCCGCTCTGTTGCTTGTTTTTTTTTTTTTTTAACTTTGAAACTGTGTCAGTAGTTGACGATAACCCAACAGTAGAAGCAGCCAATGTTAATGGCACATTGTTTTAAGTAACTTCTACCTTGATTACAGCCAACTACTAATTACTAAAAACTTTGCATCTGTGTCAGTAGTTGACGACAACACAACCGTAGAACAGCCAATGTTAATGGTACATTGTTTTAAGTAACTTTAACCTTGATGACAACCAACTACTAATTACTAAAAACTTTGTAAATGTGTCAGTAGTTGACAACAACCCAACAGTAGAAGCAGCCAATGTTAATGGCACATTGTTTTAAAGTCTGCCATTGAAGACGAAGAAAACGGATGTGCCGTGACTTTGAATATGAAATTTGTATACCAAACACCCGAGTATTTAATTGTGTGACAAATTACTTCTGAATGTGGATGTGTAGATTTAGCTCAACATAATGGTAATGAACTTTCTAATACTTGTATCCTTTACAATATATCATGTTTCACAATTATTCCGAACTGCTATACCTACGTAAAAAAACTGAAATCTGGAAAAACTTTTATTGGTTTAATACAAACTTTTTTACTGTGCTAAGTAGTAAATTTTATTTTCATTAATTACTGTAAGATAATTTTGACATTTAAGAAGATATGTTGTAAGATATATTTATATTTTTTGTCCTCGTCATTGTCACTAGGAGATCTTATGCGGAGGTGAACAGGTTTTGGATAGATGTAAATAATTATAGGGTTTTTATCGACTTCTATAGTTCAACTTCAAGGTTTGGGAAGGGTATGATTGCTATTATTATATTATATTCCACACAATGACTACTCAACACAATTTAAAAATAGAAATGAAGTTATTAAAAGCGATGAAAAAACTAACCTACAATACCTAACCTACGTATCAATTTTCAAAGGTGTTTTAAGCTCTTTGTTAATTAATTTATATATTTTCGCCTCGTTACATAGTGGAAGAATCTCTTAATATTGTCATGTTGAGAAATTTCTATTCACAATCAAAATATTGCTTCATCTCCAACAGTTTCAAATGAAAAATCACGTTAAAAATATTCACACATCGCAATAAGTCCAAACACATAAATATATAAAAATACACGAATGTTTAAACACCAACATCTGCTCTAGAAAAAAACAGAAAAAATAAAACATATATAAAATAAAACAATTGAAAAAAATATATTTTACACTTTGCCAATCAATAATAGTATGTGGAATTATTGCTTGGGGAGGAGCAACAAAATTGGCTATCAATTACATAGAAACCGCACAGAAAATGATCTTAAAGGTAATTCTAAAAAAACATAGACTGACTGATACAGACCAACTTACAACAGGTGTGACGTACTAGATATACGCCAATTATACGTTAAAACACTACTAAACTACATTTTTGACAAAAAAAATTTTCAACATGCACAAAATATCTCTAACAGACCAGTTAGACAAGCGTACAAAGAAAACAAAAAAAAAACTCCGACAGTAAATACAAGCCTTGGACAAAGACACTATCCATGTCATATAAGCATTCAACAGTCTAACACTTGAAAATAAAATTGAGGAAAACAAAAATAAATTCAGACACAAGATTACAAAATGGATCAAAGAACAAAAAAGACAATATTACCAAAATCTCATAACATAAAATAAAAAAACCTAAACGTAACACACAAAACCAATATAAAACACACTTCACTCACAAACACACAAGATTATATTTTAAATGTATTATTTTCTATTTAAACGTATTATGTATATTATATTATAAAATGAAGGCCTCAGCACGGGTAAGCCATCCAATGAGGCCAACATTACTGGATAACTCTGAAATGTAAAAATATTGTACCAAAATAATAATAATTTTTTTTCCACTGACCACAGTATGATAGATCGTAAACGAGCCTACTGTAATAAAAACTTTTTACTAAGTGTAATTATAGTGAAGTTATCGCATTTCTGGGTCAAGTGAATACATTATCTTTTCGAAAGTAAAGAGTCTTTACGTTACAAATCATTACCGTATAAAAGAAAACCAATTATTTCATGTAGGTTGATCATAAATTAATATTCTGCAAAATTTTTAAAGTAAAAACTACCAAACTTTCACAAAAAACCGAATGCCATAAGGCGATGCACCACTTCGTGTAATATTTGGAATCGGACCGCTAATAATAACATTCCTTATCTAGATGGCGATAAGGTTTAAATTCCCGCTTACCAGCCTTCTAATTTAATTTAGGCAAGAAAAAAACATTTCCAAAAATTGTTTTAATTTATTTTGCAAAGTTCAGGCACAAATCTTTAAATATGTAGCGATCACTGTCAAAAGATTTTTTTTCCACATTATACAATAAAATCATAATCGAAAATTGGTTCGCAAGTAGGAGATTTCGATCTTTAAAGCAGTATGTATGGTTCTAATACTTTATTTTTTTCTGTACTTATTTATTTTTATTTTTGAAATGCTCTATGGTTTCAAAGGCCAAGTTGTATTCTACTAGGACGGGTTGTTTCACAGCATTTAAACAATTCATCAAAACTTAAAGTTGATTTTAAAGTTCTGAGAAGGTTTTATTCATGTTCTATTATTATATCATTACTGGCCAGTTGCTTCACAATACTGAAATAATAATAGAACTTGGATAGAACCTTCACAGAACTTCGACTTCGAAATTAGAAGAATTGTTAAAATTCTGTAAAACAACCCGTCCTTAATGTACCGATTCGAATACTAGATACTAGATTCACAGTGCCCCACTATTTATTTGAAAGCAGTTACATGTTTATTATTATTGTTATAACACTTCTTTACAGACTATAAACAAATTAAACAACAGAAATTAAATAACATTTTAGGAGGTACCTACAAACTATATAAGGCACAAGAACTCCTCTTTCATGATAAGGTATACGGTTCCATGATAACTCAACACAGTGACAATTCAACACACTTTTAAAAAGTGATATAAAGTCATTAGAAACGATGGAATTTTTTTTTAACCTAACCTCACCTAACCTACTTAAACCAGTTAATAAAGTTTTTGTTTCATCACTTTCCACGACTTTATATAACTTTTTAATGATGTGATGAATTATAATTGTGATGATTTATCCGGTCACCAAGGTCATAACCAATGATGATGATCTAAAATGTAATATTGTAAAATATTTACTATCTATATTCCTTATATTACAATAAAAAATGTACACCTGAATATAGCAATGAAAAAATGACACAAAAACGTCCATCAGGAAGATAATTTCCGAACAAGCGTTTGATGGAATATATGGCAATATCATAAGTTTTTCTAGTTACATAGTAGAACTGTTGCCAGGCTATTTATATACAAAAGTAGTTACATCTAAGTATATTAATCTTCTTAATGTTTCAATCCAAAGTAAATCATTTTTAAAATAGTGGAAAGTGCGTTTTATTTTATGTTAATATAAAATGTGTATAGCTATTATGTCTTGTCAGGTCATATATCGACCTGAAATTGAATGGCATGTTCATTGCTAGGTAGATTGCGTGCTCTAAAGAACTACTTCAGTTATGCGTTATTTATAAATTGTTCTGTAATTATTATTCTTTTTCTTGAAATTATCTATTTACCAACGCTCTTACTAATAATTTTTTTTTATTAATTTTACACAATCATTTACCCTACATGTTGTTTAAAATTTTAGACACGTTTGTTAGTAAGGTTACGTAATTTATCAAGGTTCCATAGAAAGCTTTCAAATATAAGAAGATTACTGAAGATGGTTTGAATCGGATGAATGTAATTAGGAACGTTAGAGGGAGTTTTTATTTTCAGTTTTTTTTTTTTTTTATATAAGCGCACTAATATAAAAAACCTTTTTTTATATAAGCGCACTAATATAAAAAATCTTTTTTTTATATAAGCGCACTAATATAAAAAACCTTTTTTTATATAAGCGCACTAATATAAATTTTTTTTTTTTTTATTTTCTGTATCTCGTTTACGTTTGTTTCGTTTAGATTTATTAATAGATATATTTTTTCAAATGTTTCTTGCTTTCTCTCTTTAAAGGTGTTTTAGGCCATCATTTAAAATTATGGAGAAAGGGAAGGTGAATTCAATATTAATTTTGTTTAAATTGGCAAATATAAACATAATATGGTAGTTGTTAATTAGGTACTGAGTATTCACTGCAGAAGTTAAATCAGTCTTCTAGCACTCTTATTACGTGTCTAAGTCACCTCATTCCAATATTTATGAGTTTTCTTCCAATTACGTTGAAATTTTTATTAATACACATACAAAAATAATATCTAATTTAAAAATGAAATAAAATTCGTTTAGTAGTACTAATTAAAATAATATTTGAAAAAATTTAATTCCAAGGTAGTGCACACGGCATAAATACGGTATAATTTTATATCATGCTAATGGTCAAGAGGTCATGGAAAATAACTTTTTTTTTGTAATTTAATTGGTACACGTTGTGATTGCGTGTGCGAATATCTGGGGTATTGTTTTTTTATCTGATGTATGAAGAAAGATAACACCTACCTAGATATGTCCTATCTCTCCTATATACTCCTTTCCACATCCCAGAATGGACCATCTCCGAAAGGATCTCGGAACACTTTCAAGCGAGTAAACTCGGCCATCCTGATAAATCGGCAATTGCCGAGCACTTCATTGTTATCGCCTGTTACTTTGAATTGTTCCTGAAGTCCTGAGAAGACCCAAAACGCATCGAGCAGGCCTAATTACGAAGTGAATTGAAATCCACAAAAATAAATTTAATATTATAGAGACGACGGGCAAAGCTTAATAGTTCTTTGGTGACGGCCACACCAAAACTAATCGCCGAAAAGCATATTAATTTGACGAAATACTGACCCTAAGAGGATTAAAGCGCGCAACACGGTATCTTTTCTACATACATAAACACATACTTCACTATTATCTACACATCCCTGTTAATGGACACTGTAACGTCGTCTGAAACGTTTGTTAAAGAAGGAGGAATGGCAATATGGCATAATAAACCACAAATAAATCACTTGTATTGAGTTTTCAATTTGTTGGTAGAGCTAACGGTTGTATTCAAAGATGTATCAAATATTTGCGGCAAACGAGTTTCTCGTATGGCCACAAAGATTATGAAAAAGTCCTCTTTCACTGTTCTTCGTGAGGGTCCAATATTTGAGTTCCAATACTGAGAGTCTTAGGATGGATTGTTTCACAGAATTGATGAATTGTTCAAATTCTGTGAAACAAGCTGACCTTAATCTCTTACTGGTCTGATGAGGATTTAATAAAGATTGGATTCGTTCTTTGTGAAAGTGATTTATTTCCATTAAACTTAAATTTTTGCAGAGTTCGAGCGGCAATAAAATACGCCAAGGTCTAATTCCATCGACCATAAATAGTTCCCATGGAATTTAAATGAAGGTGATTTATAAATCCTAACAATAAAGTTTGATGGCCTCCGTGGTCGAGGGGTAAGGCTCTCAACTAGCAAGCCGGAAGTCGCGGGTTCAAATCCCGGCGTGCGCGAGTAAATTTTGACTGAGTATTTCGCGGAATTTCACGATTTACTTATTTAAAATAATATTTGTTGCGAACGTAATCTAGATACCGTCGCACCGCGGATAGAGGAGGATTGGAATTTCGGAATGTCAAAGAAATCAAAAGGAACGGTATAAATCATAACGATGCTAGGTACCACCATGACATATTTGCGGCACCCTCGAGGGTGGAAGATACTATAAGTATCGCCCACCATTCAGAATTTGAAACGTTATTTGAAATGGCTTTGGCCGTGTTTGGTGACCAGATCTGAATAGCAAGGTACTTCCCCACCATCCTCTTTCCCATATACCAGAGAGCTACCAGAAGAAATAAAATCAGAAGAAAACATAAAAACATTTAATATTAAATTACGAAAATATGTGATTGATTCATTTTACATGTGTTACTATAATTATATGTATATGTTTATAAGGATTGTATTAGGACATAGATAACTATGTACCTACTTAAAATACCGCAATAAACAATAAACAATATCCTCCCCCTATCCACCACCTCGAGCCCCACAACACACCCCAATAGGTGATGACATAGCCTCACTGGCTCCAGACGGTTGGGAGCAGTTGGGACGTTTCTGCGGTTTCACATTAATTATTTTTTTAAAAAAAGGAATAAAAACTTAATAGATGTGTTCCACTTTTTTGAACTGGTTTTAAATTGTTACACGATGCCCGTAGCAGGGTGATACCGGTCCGGTTCCAAATAAATAAGTGGAATAGAATGTTATATATTTTTAACCCGTATTCAAATGGAATTCCGCAACGAAATAACCGTCTCGAAAATAGGAAATGATTATATTATTTAATTATTTGATTATTTTACATCACATCAACATATTATTGATTAAAATCATTTTTTTTATTTCGGGAGCAGAATTTTTTTTTTTTTTAAATTTATTTAATATTTGTTTGTTTTTTACAATAAATATATAATTTATACATATTATACAGTGTTATAAAGGTAAATAATAATAGCTTTTCCTCACCATAAAGAGACGAGGCTCTTGTGTTTGGTGAGTGAATCCTAGCTCAATTATATGGAATCATGTAAGTAAATAAATAATATATTTGCAAAACTTAAGGGATAAGTAAGAAATAGGCAAGATTTATCAATAATACAGTTTAAAGATTTGAAGGAAATAATAATAAGAGTAAGATATGGACTTTTATAGTAGTTTTAGGTAATTTTTTAATTTTATTTTAAATTAAATAAATATTTGTCATATTTGGTGTTTTTATAATATTGAGCCTATTTATAATCTTTTTATTTGATAAATACCGAGGTTATTGTATTTTTATGATGTAGAACACCTTAGTCATTATTGTTTGTTTGTCTGATCTTTGTGAAAGAAGGTCATTTTAATAATATTTAACGAACTTGAATTTGCATTTCGCAATTTATTTATTTAATCTGTCTTTTATTTGTGTACATCTATTGTAATCGTGATACAGTTGTGTTGTACGCATCGGTAAGTAGGTATTATAGGACATGATGTTCTTTCATCAGCTGGCAGATGGCAGCACTTCTGTTTGTAGCTGTATGTGGAGCAAGTGGAGAATCTAATCTAATATATATTATTCGACCGGTCGGTGGCTGTGTTGATATCGCATTTGGGTCCCACCCAGACGTAGTGTGTTCAATTCCTCGGCTGGCTAAGTCCTCCATCACAAAAAAGTAACATTTTCTGCTTATTTCGGTGGAAGTAGGATATTTTCAAATATTGTCAGGTTATTCGTAATATAGGAATGTTTGTCTTTCTTTTTAAAAGAAAAAAGAAGAAATAAGTTATAAAAACAAACCCGTGTTTTCCAACCCGCCTAATTTTCTTCACAACTAGCCACTGACACCCATCGGTGGTTATGGTGGTAGATAGCCCTTGGTGTCACATCGAAAGTAACAGAGTTTGGTGGGGGTAACTGAGCGTGGGTGGGAGTGGGTGACTAAAATGTGCTTTGTTATGGGAAGGCCGCGAATGCTTCAGATTATTTCAGAATGAAGTTCATGAAGGTTCTCGAATGCTCTAGAAGGTTCTGGAAGGAGAAAGTTCAAGAAGGTTCTATAAGGTTCCAAACTGAGTGGCGCAGTGTGTTGGTGAGTATAGAATGTTCTGGAAAGTTCTAGAATGCTTGTAAAAGTTTTGGTAGGAGCCACAGCAACGCGTGACGTGGTACAGCTAGTAATATTAAAAATATATATTTTTAACTTTCACAGGTAACAATCACTTTATTAATACATCAATTATAAATCTCCAAACTGTGAACAAAATTATTTCATTCAAATTCTAATTATTTTACAATTTAATTTGTAATGTACAAATGTACATTACAAAATAAAACTCTTCTAAAAACAAATTAATGTTTTCAAGTATAAATTCATTCATCGGTTACATTTTTGTAGTATAAATTCATCCATCGGTTACACCAAAACGCACACTGTTGACATTTACAGTTTCCAAAGTTTAAATGTAAAAAAAATCGTCAAATACCATTTAAAATAAAGTTGTAAAAAATTGATTTGCACATTGTCCCCCGAAAGATTCAGGCTGGAAATAGTGCCACGCAACGAACGACGACGACGTAGCGCCGACGAGCTGGATCGATGGCCCTCGTACGCAGCGCGTAGCGAATCCCGCGGCACTACTGCAGCTCTTCATTCATATTACCGTAAGCGACCGACGTATGCGACCATTTTCAGCCCCAAATCGCCCCCCGGTGGGACATGCGCCCCCCTTTGAGATACACCGCTGTAAAGTTTTCTGATTTTATTAAATTCTATTTAAAATATTCAAATATTTCATATAAAAAACCAATGAAAACGCAACGATTTTTGCACATAATTAACCTACCGTATTAGTTTTACCTACGTATTAAGGATTATCACTAAATTAGTAGGTACAAAAAATCTCTGTTTTGATTCTATAAATTACGTCAACAGTTTTCTTAAATGATTTCTTGCAAAGTTTTTTTGCTCCGAAAGTTCCCCTAATTTGAACATAACTGAATTATTTTCAAAAAATGAGGTAAATTTAAAAGGTTTCCATTTTAATATTGTGATTAATTGATGTAATTATTATTATCAAATAATTTTTAAAATCTTACATCGGTTTTTTTTAATGACCATTGGCATGAAAAAATGACTTCGTATTAAATTCATTTACAGTTTCATGGCTGGTTGGCAAAAAAATAAATTAATCAGATAATTACAATATTTATTATGTGTGAATGGAAAGAATAATATTCTGAAGTAATTCTACATTTTATGCATATTTTTATCGGTTTTAACGACATTTTTCTTCGCAGTTTTGACAATTTGTACATTTTAACATATTTTTGGGTCAATGTAGTAAATCTCTATAATTTATAAAAAGGATAATATATTATGCAGGATAACGATAAATGCCAAGTGTTGCTCCATCAGGCTATGCGGTCTGAACTGTAACACTGAATCTGTATTGAAAGCAGCAAAAACTGTGAGATCTGAAATTTCTGTTAAATTCAAATTACTTCAACAGGTAATCAGTTTGATTGTTCCACTCCTTGTTCCACTATTTCCGATTCACGCGCCAAGTTCCTACCTTTGAAATAAAGGTCAAATACGTAGGTTGAACGAAATTCATTTAATTATAGATCTATTTACGAAAATAATGTTCTTCAGTTTAAATATCGAAGCTAATTGTAGGTAATATACCTCGCATGAATTTCAAACAAAGCGTGATTGAATTTTATGTTCATATAATCTCGTATATAAATCTTCATTAGTTTCACTTCGTCATTTTAGTGCTGCAATATTATTTTATTAACAACTAGTTGACGTGTATCCGGCGTTGCTCGGGGATGTGAATGATTTGGAGTTAGGTTGCGAATTCTAGGATGAACATTGACTTTCTATAAATATAAAATGCATGTTTTATATGTATAAACCTTTTTTTTATTGTGTTTATTTCTTGCTAGAGCAATCCCGATGAGTAACAGAACTCATTTTAGGACAGGAGGAACTCACAAGTCATATGTAGGAGGTAGTAGGAACAATTTTACAACGGTATTTTGATATCAAATATAAGTTTCACATTCAATACAGCATAAAAATTAAAAATTAAAATAATGACACGTTAAGTAGAACAAACAACAATAGAAAACAAGTACAGAAAGAAAAAAAAACATGGATAAGATACAACAAGAAATGACAACACAGTTACATATTTTCATTTTTAAATGTAGTTAAAAAATATTCTTTTAAAGCATTGCTTTGCAATTTTTTATTATGGTGGATGTGTTTGTACATATCTGGAAGCGAATTATATAGTGTATAGGCAATATAGTTCAGTGATTTTAACCCATATTTTGTAGTGTGTGTTTGAGGAATGCGGATTTTATTGTTATTTCGAGTATTGTGGTTGTGGATGTCTTGATTGTAAAGTGGCTTGATGTTGGTGTGAGTTGATTTTTGGGTAATTTGTAGAATGGTGCTTGTGATTTCATATTTAGGAAGGATTGTAATTGGAAGGATACCAGAAACTGAATAGATGTCCCTAACATGAGTGTCCCATGGAAGTTCAAACACATTTCTGAGAGCTCGGTTTTGAGCCACCTGCAGGTCAGCTATCAATTTCTTTGAGGCAAAACCCCAGATACAGCAGAGATAGGAAAGGTGTGAATGTACCATGGCATAGTATACTGAAGTTAGTAAAGGAATGGGTAGTAATCCTTGAAGCCTATATAGTACACCAGTTATAGGGGTAATTTTCTCTTTTATATGATTTATATGGAGATCCCACGTGAGTTGGGAATCTACGATCAGACTCAAATATTTTGTGTTCATTTTCTTTTCGAGGCAGTTGTCTCCAATTTTAATATCGAGGCTGAAATTTTTCTTGTTACCGAAAAGTATATAATGGGTATTTCTTTCGAAAGAAATACGCTAAATGATAGAGAAAACCCTATCAAAATCCGTTCGGTAGTTTAGAAGGACAAAAGCGCACAAACAGACATATTGTTCAAGGTACATTGACTATAACTGATTTTATTATTTTGGAACAAGAAATAATGTATAAAGTTAGAACATTGACCTATACCCAAATGGAGCCAACATTCTTTTTACTAGGCTGGGTGCTGATTTAAAGGTTACAAATATGGGAATATTTATACATTTTTGAAAACAGCAACAGCTAAATGTAGACGAATTTTTCTCATTTCTATGACACCATAAAACCTTTTTTTAGGTAGTCCAATTAAGATTATGATTGTAGGTAGGTATTCTAGAAATATCAGTAAAACACTTTATTCTAACACAAAACTAAGTCTTCTGAGTGAAATACTTGTTTAAAATTAAACAATAACTTTGTAAACATCACTTATAGGTAAATACTTAATGTCGACCGGGTTTTGCTACAACCGTAGCTTCATCAGGACAGTATAATTAACATATTATACTGTCTGGTATTATACTGTCCTGATGAAGCTACGGTTGTAGCGAAACCCGGTCGACATTAAGTATTTACCTATAAGTGATGTTTACAAAGTTATTGTTTAATTTTAAATTATAATGTCACATCACAAAGTAACCGCTTCATATGAAGAAAGAAATACTTGTTTCTTTCTCTTTAATTCCAATAAGTATGCGTCTGTCTTCGACTTTAATTACTACGATACTTACTTAATGTCCAGAAAATCATAATGTTACAATCGCTCGTAACGTGTAAATATTGACCCGAATTTATTGATTATTTATTAGTAAATAATCAGTACTTCAGATATTTTTTTGGGCTGAGAACACATTTTTGTGTTTTTCGTGTCGAGTTTTGCTAGCTGGTCCACCACATGTCAATGGTCGCTAGAGTTCGTATTTTCTGCTCCTGAGGAGCGGAGTAGAATTGTTGTACCGGTTAATTCAGAAAGCGTATTTGGTGTGTTACCCCGGAGGTCCTGGCAAAGGCCCCAAAAGGTGCTGGAATTGTTGCGCCGGTTCATTTAGAACGCGTATTTGGTGTGTTACCCTGGAGGTCCTGTTAGTACGAGTATTTGCGTTCCCACGCTGGAGTTCCTGAGGAAGGGCCCACAGTGGTAGAATTCGTTGCTGGACGGAGAATTCTGTCGTCATCGGCCTGATGATGTTGTATGAAGTTTCCAGTCGGAACCTGAGATCTATTGAAGTCTCTCGTAATTGATGGCTACTAAAGTACCCCGTCGAAGCTACTTGGAAGCCGATCAGTCATTTACAAATAAATATTGTAAAATTCTCTCTCTCTCTCTCTCTCTCGTTTCCAAAATTATGATTTGTGATACTTTACGAGGTGTTTATATACTGATTTCATTATTTTATTTCTTGTCGGCATTGGCGAGATGTTTTTTGGTTGGCGTTGATATGCCCTGATCCACTAGTATAAGACAGTTACAGCCTCCTTCCACGCATCCTTAGAAGATTTACAAGGTTGATTCTCTCTTTTTATTTTAAGACCAAAAGGTGCCGGACATTTGACACTCTGTCTGAAAATGTGTATGATGATCGAAATCGAATCATCTGCGGACTTAATTTCACATCGTAATAAGTACAGTATGTAATTTTTCGTGAGAAAATCTACAACTAAATGGGATTACACACATTACAGCTTATTTCCAGAACTCTTGTAGTCATATATTAGGTAGATACCTACATATAAATCCAAAGGTTCAATTACGTCGTTTCTTCACTTATGTGACTACCTAATACCACTTTCAGAATACTTGAATCTGATGTTGAAATATTGAAATGTACTGAGTAAGGTGAATATCGAAGGTGTACTTATCAATACCAGTTCTCATACTTAGTTCCAGTCTTGACTGCAGAAATAGTGGCCGTTGTGTCAGGAAGGCCGCGTCTTTCGAACCAAGAGCCTCTGACCACTCGTAACAAGCCTCTAGTACTTACAACTACTTACAAACACTCTCACTTCTTACCACGATCTTGATAATCAACTCTGACTGCAAACATGCTACCAGTAGGTTCTTGGTTCATCAAAATGACTTTCTTAAGATGTTAAAAAATAGGTCAGTAACACTATGTCTGTCGAGTGTAAATATTAGTCTAGTAGTATTATCAACACGTCAAACCAGTTAAGGAAGGTCCGGAAATTGAAAGTTCCCTTTTTATCGACAATTTTTCTCACAATTGGATTTTTATACGGGGACATGCAATGTTGTATTGCTATGTGTATTAGTCGTCAAATTAAACGAATACCTCAAAATTTTAATTTGTCAACTTTGTCAAAACGCATATTGACAAGAACCTATTACGTTGTGGCTTGCATGAGGCGTAGATTTACTTTAACAAACGCTTAGGTAAGTTACATTTATTAAAAATAATGGAGGATTTTCCTGGGTGACAGGAATAACAGGGATAATTCAGTAGTAAAAAATTACCTATTTGTTCAAATGTATTTATATCAATATTTAGCGGCATTGTAAAAATCACGTATACCCAAATGACACAAGAGACTCTCACGTTATTTGTACAATGTGGCCACCAATAAAGACAAATTACTTGATAATGTCTATCGCCACAATGTCTTAAAACCTTACACGAAAATTTACACGGGTTGGTAGGAATCGACAAAAACCTAGTGCTGTAAAGAAGCGAGAAATGTTGCGCGATGTAATTTGCATGATTTCTGCATACGGTAGATAAGTTCTATGTAGTTTGTAGCTTAGAAAACTGTCGGTATTGCAGATTTCTGTTTTCACATTTACCGCCGTTACGCTGAATGTCATTGTTATTTCATATAAAAATAATTCATTAAAAATTCACAAAGTTTCATAAACTTTTCTCAAATTGCGGTCGGAACCTTTGGTTTCATAGTAGTGATAATTTTAATTATTCTGTGGATAACTACCATATTTGAATGTAAAGCTTGGTATTTTTTCGTTCTAACACCGTTTAGTTCATATTTCTAACTATAACAGTAAGGGAGACATGACGATATCTATGTGACCATATGAGCTGTTCCGAAAAGCGAATAAATCGACTATACGGATAGTAGCTGTTTTATAATTATCATATAATTTTAGAAAATTTTGTTCCAAAACTGAAAAAATTAGCTTCAAATGGCGCGTAAGCATGTAAACAGTAACAAAAGATTGTGAATCAAGTCAGTCACCAAGTGATGACGAGATCATGGAATATTTGTGTGTCTAAATAATAAATTCTTTAGAATATTTTAAAATAATTTTGAACGAAAATTAATTTCACTGGTAAAAATGATATTTAGAATTTCGTTATGTGGTGTCGGCGGTGTCGAGATAAATATCAAGCGCTCACTGAAATCTAGTACCGCTATCTGTATACGGGAAGTATACCGCAATGCTCCCTCTCGCCCTCCGACCCGTTTGCACTCTTTGCAAACCTCAATACAAACATGTGGATCGGTGGGCTCTCGGTACACCGCACTCGGTTTGGCGAATCTGTACCGACGAGACTCTAAATGCACATATCTTACTACCTACCTGACATTTAGCAATATTGGCTTGATGAAAGCCGCATTCAGAAAAAATCGCGAAAAGAGCTAGCGTATTTTTACACCCGTTCAAAGTTTGCTATTTTACTCCCTGCTTGATACCTCTTGCAAATATCGAATGTGTACAAGTTTTCCCTTGCGTGGTTGGTTTTTCCAAATCATTTATTGGTTTAAAGAATTTTCGAAGGTATGCGTTAGATATGGGTTCAGGCCCGGCTTTTTCGGTATCATTCTCTTTTGAATTTCGAACCCTTTCATATTGTGACATCTTCAAAAAATGTAGCAAAAACTTTTTAAAATTTATAAATTCTTTGAGCCAAGATACAATATGAGTTATAATAATTTTATAACTCATCTCGTATATTGTATTATACCCTTTTTCTTTCAAATAACACTTGATCAACTTGGATCGAATAATCCGTATCTGGAATATAATCCCATTTATGGACACGTGTCGAATCCAGAAAGTCCAGAAAAAATGAGAGCAGTACTGGCCCAAACTTTCACCCTTCTCCTTTGAAATGCGACTAAGATGCGGCGCTATATTTGTATTTACCCGAGTTATTGAAGTTTAAAATTATCCCAAGAGAAAAAGTCGCTCTTTTTGGGCACGGTTATATCCCTACACTTGGCATCGATTTCACATCAAGAGTGTGAGCTACTTTGACTATCAAACCGCTTCATTAACAGACAAGTACGAATCTTGCAAAACCAATGTGTCCTACCACCAGGATTTCATAATATAAAACATGGAAATGATTATTATTTTAAAATTTCACAATAGTTGTTTTTGGGACAGACAAAAATTTACATCGCGGTAGTCCGGTTGGGAACCCGTGATGACATTAATGGCAGGAATGTAGCTCTGTAAAAAACGTTCCGGTTGTGATCTGTACCATCATCGTCTGCTGTTCATAACAATGGGTCATTGTTATTTATATAATTTCTGGTAGCACGTATTTGCAGCAGTTTAACGTTTCACTGTAGGTACTGTCAGTATGATAGTGCCAGAGGTGGTTGACAATCTATCAACGGCATATTGATTTCTGTGGGTAACGTAGTTTACGATGCAATAAATTTACTGATTTCTCAACGACGCGACGGTTATGTAACGTATTATAATCTTTGCTTCTTGTTAATCTTTTATTTAAACCTGAACTCTGGAGGTTAACATCATTGCATGTAAATATTTACAAACCTTGTAGACTTTGGCGACCTCCGTGGTGTGCCGTTTGGTTAATTTTATTTGTTTTTATTTGCTTATTAATTCTGTTATTTTATAAATAATTAATATGCATGGTGTCCCGAAACTCGTAGTATAAGCCAGAAATTGGTGAATAAACATCACATTTATAACCCATAAAACCAATTTAACTCGATCTGAGCATATCGTAGTTTTTTTTACTTTTAAATATATTTCGACAACTAAAGGGTTAATTTTTTTATTTAGCCAGGTATAAGTTTTGACCCATTATGAAAACAATCACCAGCGATTTTTTTTTTAAATTTAACGTCAGAAATATTCCAACCTTGGTCAAAAAGTTATACCTACAACAAATCGACTACCTTAGAATCACTCTGGTGAAAGACTAGCTCTGAAAAGCCAGGTACTTCCTAACCTTCCCATACCTCATCTTATTCCCTTTCCCACTCACTTTCTTATTCCCTTCAGCATCACAACATACCCTAATTGGGGACGCCATAGTCCCACTGGATCCGAACAGTTGGGAGCACTTGGGAATCTTGTGTTGTATTCACATTAAAAAAGAGGGGTTCTAACGCTTGGTTTGCATTGTAAATACGTTTTTTTCATGTATTATAAAACCACTTAGCATCCTAAATTTAACGCATGGGAAAAATAACAAGAATCAACAGCCCAAAAACAGTACAGAAAAATCCATACAAATTTATCGCTGAGATCGAATCAGTGACCTTCACGAGATACAGATAGATGTTAACCTTTATATTCATGTGGCGTAGATATTGTTACACGCATACATTTTATTATGAAATTGTATAGATCTATTGACTTCCCACTGAAATGTCGGCATTTTAAGATTCTGGCAGGATGACATCACACCAAAAAGGTTGTGTTCATACAATGAAAAATTTATTAGTGACAACCTAAAAATTGGCATTTGTTTTTTTTTTGCATATGAACCCTTGCAATGATATATTACGTTGATGCGTATAACGTTCAAAATATGTTAAAAAGAAAGGTTGTTCCTGAATATTTATTTAGACTTTTAAAAAGTCAAGCTATCCCGTATAAATAAAATCGGATATCTTTATCTGAGACACTATCTAGGTTACAAACCAATTCCATTAAAAACTTTGTTTCCATGAAAAAGGTAGATGCCAAAAATATGGGAAAAAATATTTGCAAGAGGATATTGTTTATTCTGGAATTTGAAGTATGAGATCGACAAACATGACAATAAATAGGTCACAATGGTCGTGTGGTTAAGATGTCTGTCCCGGTAAGACAATTATTAGTATTAACTTCTTCTTCAATGATATTAATTTTTTTATTTATATAAAGTTTTCATTCTGTTGTGTTAATTTATAAAGTTTTCATTCTGTTGTGTTAATTTATTAAGTTTTCATTCTGTTGTGTTAATTTATTAAGTTTTCATTCTGTTGTGTTAATTTATTAAGTTTTCATTCTGTTGTGTTAATTTATTAAGTTTTCATTCTGTTGTGTTAATTTATTAAGTTTTCATTCTGTTGTGTTAATTTATTTAGTTTTCATTCTGTTGTGTTAACTTATAAATGTTTTTATATACGAGTTAAAACAATAATTACCCATTTTATAATATGATATTTTTTTGTACCAATACCGCTCGGTGTAATATTTTTGTCTTCTCATATTTATTAATTTTCATTATATATATCCTGACGAAGAAACCATTAGATTTGAAACATGTCGATTATTTTGATTAAATATTTGTCTATGCAAAGTAATTTACTTTAATTAAATTAAAATGTGGCCAAGAATTTGCGATTATTGAAGAAATATTATAAATGTATATATATATATATTTTATCCTTTTATAAAAAGTAGAAGTACATTTCAGTGCTGAGAAAAGAACCCTTAAAATATTCATAATTTTTGTTCTCACCCGATTAATGCGTTGAATGACTCTTTGAAGATTGAATAAACGCAGAATTTATATATTTTTAAAATAATTTTTTAATTTGTTTTTGTTTTAATGTGAAACCACACAACAATCCCGATTGCTCACAGCCAGCCAGTGAGACTATGGCAACCCCAATAGGGGTATGTTGTGAGGCTGAAGTTGTGGGGATGGGAAAGAGATGGGAAAGAGAAAGGTGGTGAAGTACCTGGCTATTCAGATCTGGTCACAAAACACGACCAAAGCCTTTTCAAGTAATGTTTCAATTCTTAATGGTGGTTTACAACAGAGCGATACTGAGAGTATCTTCCACTCTGAAGTATAGTTTAGGTAGTTATTTGTGATGGCAACATTTAAATTTATTATGCATAACTACCTTAACCACTGACAATGCAATGCTAAACTAACATTTACAAACACGTATATTACTAATATACTTTACATTATTATTATAACCAAAATTTTGAAATAATTACTTAAAAAATAGAAATTATTTGAACAGCCAAAATTCAAGCATCAACAAGAAAATCATCACATACTTTTGTGGGGTTTAAGATCTAAATTCCTTTGATTTACCATAAAATTAAACAAAGTAAAATATTAATTTTAGGTGTGTTTGTTTGAATAGAAAAGAGAATATAAGTTCTATTGCTGTAAAATAATTGTGTAAATTTTAGACAAAAATTCAAGAGGTGCTAAGTGATCATTGAAATTTTAAGAAATATGGTTGCTGTATGTTTTGCACTTGAAAAAATTCATGCTTGACCAACTATCTCGCTAATCAAGTTATTATTTGAGAAAGTTTTACAGAAACGTAGGTATGATGTTTTTCCGAAATTATCTAAACCTGCTAATTATTTAATATTTTCGCACAGTCCGTCCTTTTTGATGGAATCTACAAGGAATATATAATATCTCTTTTGACATTTTTATAGAATTAAAAAATTATGAAAACAAATATACTAATTTTTCACTTGTACCAAACACTTTGTGGGTATACATAATTATAATAATTAAAACCAGTTCAACCCGAACCTTCATCAGGGATAATAAAAACGGTTCCATGATAACTCAACACTGTGACAATTCAACACACTTTTAAAAAGTGATATAAAGTCATTAGAAACGATGAAAAAATATATTTTTTTAACTTAACCTAACCTAACCTAACCTAACCTACTTAACCCAGTTAATGAAGTTTTTGTTTCATCACTTTCCATGACTTTATATAACTTTTTAAAAATGGGATTAATTATCATTGTGATGATTTATCCGGTCACCAATAAAACATATTTGGAACTGAAACCGGTTGGTTACAAATATATACAATAAAGTGGTATTCAAAAAAAAGTTATTTTATTTTAATTATTATACATATATAGTAAATATCCATATGCGTACCTCATCCAATACACGCGAATTAAAAAAAAACTTAAACAAAAAAGTAGTGAAGAAATAATAGGTTTTAGGGTAGTTTTTTTTTACTAAGCCCAACTATGAACCTATTTTACAAAATGAGCTTAGGTTCTTAATTTGCTTTATATTAAAAAAATATGTTACCTAAAAACCTACTGTCGTGTCACGTCGATATTAAAATGGAAGAATATTTATTTATTTTAATATCAACGGTATAAAATATACCATATACAGTAAATTATAAACAGTGACATCAGAAAATATACAATTAAGAGAAACTCTAGATGGATATAAAAAGTTAGAGATACAAGTACACGAAAACTTATAGGTAGACTAGGTTAGATTAGTATTGATTGAAATATATGATAGTATAGTGAACACAACGAATTTGTCAAATATTATTAAAGGCCACATAAGACTCCAATGACATGGGATTGGTCGACGGTCACGTTTTAATTATTTCCGATGAACGTATTACTAAATTCTAAAATGTTTCTTGAGGGATCCCTAAAAATGTAAGATATTTATATTTAAGATAAATAAAAACAAGACTTTACCATTCAAATATTTTATAAAACGGTTTTAAAATTTTATAAAACGTTTTTCAACTATAAAATTAGCGGTAAGCACCAGATTTTATTTTTCTAAGCCAAGAATTAGTTACTTCCCGAGGAATCCCTCTAGAAACATTTGAGATTTTAGTAATACGCTCATCAGAAATAATTAAAATAAACCCCATGGAAAGATAGATGGACAGCCCTGGCAGGACAAATTCAACCATAGGTCGATCCATTACGCTGGACTGCGCGCCGTATATTGTTTTTATAAAACTAAATCACTTATGTCGTTAAGATTCCCACTTTAATTTAGAGATTTGATGTGTCAAATTCAACCGCAGGTCTATCCAATACACCAGGCAGCGCGTCGTATATTTTTGTGCACGGTCGCTTCACTTACGTCGTTAGATTCTTAAAGTGCTTCTCCGCAGACTAAAATAGTGATTTATTGTAATTAAATATAAAAGAATGATTTTATTAAATAATTTGTGCATCTTTTCTTTTGTTTGACAAAGCATGCCCCAGATATTTACCTAAAATATTATGAAATAGTAGGTATAAATTTTAATTTTTAGTCATAAAATAAGTAATAATTTGCATACCTCCGGATTTTACTATCTTCTCTTAACCGGTTGGAGTTATGTGATAGTAAAATTATTTTGTAGGTCAAGAATTAAAATCGATGGCCATTTATTAAGGTCTTGGTAGGTGATGGTGAATCACGCCGAAATAATACAGGGTTTTCCAATAAGAGGTGTTATTTTGAATAGACCGCTATTTCGGAAGATGTTACTTTTGAAGCTGTCATTTTTTGACATTTGACAAGTAGAAACTACGCCATTGATAAAAATGGAACGATACACGCTTCAAAAATGCATTGAAATTATTAAAAATCACTTGAGTGATGAGGCCCATTTCCACCTCGGTGGCTTCGTCAAAAAGCAAAATTATCGCATCTGGGGCTCGGAAAACCCAAGAGTTATTGTTGAAAAGCCTCTCTATCTTCAACGTGTGATTATTTGGTGCGGTTTATGGTCCGGCGGAGTCATGGGACCTTACTTTTTCGAAAATGAGGCTGAAGCAACAGTTACGGTGAATGGATTGCGCTATCGAGAGATGATTAATGATTTTTTATAGTCGGAATTGGATAGTATTGATCTGGACAACGTTTACTTTCAACAAAACAGCGCTACGTGCCACACAAGCAACGAAACCATTGATCTTTTACGATTGAATATCAAAATAACACCTCTTATTGGAAAACCCTGTATATTCCTACAACGCTAAAAATACGAGAATATCCGCTTCGTTGGAGTTTGTGTACAATGGAGGTCTGTAATCGAGAACAAGCGCATGCCAAAAAATGGATTGTGACAGAATTATTCCGTTCAGAACATATCCTTTTTTTCAAATTAACATTCGCTCAACTAATGAAAACAGTGATGCCGTTTGAAGAAAATATACCGTATAAAACTACTAATATTATCTATTTGGGCATATCAGTGTGAAAAGTCAATAACTATTTTAACACTAAACTCAACGTTGTTTTCACTATTTATTTTGCGTTTTACCCATTGATGTATTATATTTAGGTGAGACACGAAGCAAAAAAATAGGTTCCGAATTTTGACTGACCTCCAAATCTGCCAACACTCTAACTAAAACAAACGAATCCGGTTTACGCGCACCGCTTATCGCGTTCTAATAGTGGAACAAGTTTTCGACGCAGTAGCGCATCTAATTGTAGCTCCATGGCTTTACTTGTTCTTTGTAATGTGCAAAGGAATTATAGTGAAAACATTTTTTTATTCCACGGTTTGTTACATTGGTCTGTCAGCGCGTATTTAAAGGACTTTTACAAGCGATTCCAGAGTATTAAATATATTTGGAGTAAAAAATGTGGGCGTAATTTTTGTATCCGATGACATTTTTTTTCAATAAAAAAATGAATAAATATATATATTGTTTTTTTCTATCACATGTGTTTCATACGCACGTGGGTTATAGTAGTAGTGTATTTTCCACAATTAGGTACGTTATTATGGAATTCAATGGGGGTTGTAATGGTTTGAATCGATTTTTTGGATCACAAATCACAATAATTGAAGATCTTTAACTTCGGAGACGTTTTTAGAGGTATGTATTAATGGTATTGTAGACAAAAAAATTCAAGATTTTTTAAGAGATTAAGTAATCCATTTCTCTTACAAGAAAGTCGCAAGAAATGCTGTAACGATACTGCCAAGCGTGCGAGTCATGTTACATTCATATGAAAAATGACCACTCTCTCCTACTGATGCAAGTGGGCACAGAAATGCAACGGGCAATGGCCGAAAAACAATATTGCCAATTTTTAAATGACTGGCGATTCTTCTTCTGGCTACGGTAAAAAAAAAATCAGCAAAGAAATCAAAGCAAATTCAAGATTTGTGCAAATTTACGTCATTCGGCCGCGTTCGCTCCGAAATTTTACGACTGTTTAGTTAAAATCATTGTCACCAATAATATTTGGATAATTTTTATAGCTCCGTTTTTGTGCAAAATCACCTCAACGGCGCTGTAAAAATATATAATTCATTTCTACAATGATCTATGTTATTACTAACTATAGACTAGTCAAACTATTATCAATTTATGTCTTTCTTCAGATTGCTTCCATCGTTTCGTGGATCACTAATACAAAGCCATATGTACGATGCATTTGATTTATGAACGTGATGCTAGAATGTACTATGTTATTATTCTAATTTATTAATATTTTATATAGGCAGATAATATACAGTACCATACTTACCTGGTAGATCAGTTGAGATTAACACTGTTTATTGTTTATTAAAGACATTTAGATATGGAATTTCCGGTATTTATTTAAAAAATATATATTTATGTTCTTTAATGAGAGTATTTAGTAAAGGAAAAGCAAATTTTGTTCTGGGTACAAGTACAAGGTTTTGATCAGAATTCACTTTCCTAAATGTGATGCGTCCCACGGTACAAGACAGATTTCTGATAATGTAAATCCAATAAGAAAAGTGTGATTAGGATGTATTATAGGCAATACAAGAATGCTACTCTCAGGAATGGTATATTTTTTATATGTAAGTTTTTAGTTACGACCTGAATTCTATTGGACTATTCCAAGTCTTCGGCCCAGATGTTCCGAAAGCTCCACCAACAAACTTACACATATAGCTGATCATTAAAAGATAAGCCATTAATCCATCTATTTCAATTGATTAATCACTTACTTATTTTTTTAGCTCCACTCAGGGCCAATTTCATCTTTGGGGATGTTGTGTGAAAAGTCTTTTTATGGAATGAAAGTTCTGGGAAGGAAAAAAACACGAGGGGTGGGTAGGAATCTGAAAGTCCATGTATCAAAATATAACCTTTTAAAATACCTACTTCTTGTCATTTCTGGAACCAAAGAACTATATAGAGTTCGGTAAGCCAGTTATTTTAAGCACTGACTAGATAATGAATCCCACCGTAACGTTTTATAAACCGGCTACTGGTTGGTTGAACAGACACTAAGAGTAACATGTAGTGAGTGAACTGGTACATTCTTGTAGCGCAATCGCGTCAGTGAAAGTATTGGGAAATAATTTTAATTCATTCACCTCTTTTCTCTCTTTTCTTATCACTAACGGTAAATAATAACAAACCACATCAATCACTCTTTCAATTGGTACTATCCCAATAGAATCATTAAAATAATGTATTTTTTATGGGTCCACGATTTTTTTTACTGATACATAATTAAGAAGCAGCATTATTCTTCTTCCTCCTCTTCTATCAGTGGTTGAAAATCATCACATCAATCACCATATCAACAGCAAATCGTACCAGTCACATGGCTTTCAAGGTCATGTTCCATTAAAATCCGGTTAAAAACGGGATAGCAGGTGGTTTCCTGATTTTTAGTACATTCTTAATATATTTAAACATATGTTCATGCACCTACATTTGTACTGATAATATGCACATGACGATATGCGAAAATATTAAGAGTTTTTATAAACAAAAGTTCAGACATCGCGATAACACATTTGTGTTTTACTGAAAGTTTATTAGGAAACCTATCAATTCATTCGTTAAAGGCCTGTAAACCAGATTTTAACCGGATTATGAATAATTTGAAGAGATTCTTAATAAATTTGAAATATTTTATATCTGTAAGTTTTCTCCGTGCATAAATAAGTTTTTCATCAATCTTCGCATGGATTATCAGTTTTGTAATCTAGTATTTTTTAAATCTATTCACTGAAGAACCTCTTCGTTAGTTACCCTACCTGCCCATGGTAATTTTTAAATCTATTCGCTGAAGAACTTCTTCGTTAGTTACCCTATCTTTCCATGGCATTTATTAATGTATTCGCTGAAGAACCTCTTCGTTAGTTACCTAATCTATGCATAGTATTTTAAGGATACGTGTCAATGCTACATTTAGTGACTTAGCCAAACTTAAAAAAACCCAAGCAAACCTATTTTATATTGATTGAAAAAATAGTAATTCTTTGATAAAAAAATAGCATTGTAATATAATACTGTTTTCCTTAAAACATTTTATTTGAACCCGCATTTATAAGCTCTGTAATAAGAATAATAATAGGATAGACAGATCATGCAGAAAATATGTGATTTTTTGATCATTGTGAGTAATAATAATATATTTACATGTTTAATTTTTTTATCTAACTTAAATATGATTGGATTTTATACTTTTGTGCGTATATTTTTAAAGTGACAAAGTAATTAATAAAATTGACTTTTACAAAAAAATAAAGGGTTGTTTTTGACCATTGCGTTCGATAAACTACTTGTATAAAATAACAGCGATGGATGTGAAAAATATTGCTTGTTTTCCAATTTTATCTACGGTATTTGGACAGCGGCGATTGGTAATGAATGTGTTTTGGTTTGTAAAGTTGTAACATTCGTGCAGTGGCGGGAAAGTGACCTGATTTATAAAGATACCTACTGTTTTTTTCGTGCAGTTATTCGAGTTGGTCAGTTGGCCATGGCGATATCCGTTTACAGGTAAAAGTTACTTGTGGCGTGGTTTTGGAACTAAAATTTTAACGAAAATTTATTTTAAAAATAAAGCCGTTTTTTAAATACTTTGAAATATTGCAAATAATAAAGTTATTATTTCGCAAATATATTTCTTATTCTCTTACGTACAACCTGATTATTCAGGTTCCCTGCATTATTTTAAGTAAACATGATGTTCAATGATAGAGAACTAAGATAACCGAGCTTTGAAATCATTGTCTGAGTGTCATTTTTGCTTCTTTATCTGTCCGTCTTTGTAAATCAGGTTTCAGAAAATTGGATGTGCTTTGAATTTACATGTCATTTTCAAAATTTAAACTGATTGTGTGAAAAATTCTGACTAACGGTAAAGTAGGTACTTTATCGCTTTTTCCGTAGGTATATGATTTTTTATAAGAAAATTATTTTTATTCTATATTTGTAAGTCCATCTATTTTCTTTACATTTCTTAATGTTAATCTTGACAAGTACCTACAGTCAGATTTCATGATTTTTCAAGACCATCTCTTTTTCATTTTTAAAGACAACATTAGTTTCGTACTAATTAACTAGATTTGCTATAGGTATTCATATCAAATGTAAATTGATGATCGTTTTATAACTTGTCATAAATAAAATTGATATATCTTGTAGAGGTCTTATATTCTGAGGTAAATATTTAAAAAAAATACTTTCAACTTCACAAGTCCTGCAATTTATAATATCCCGTGATTTGTCAAGAGTCTGCGCTAGTATACATTATTTTTAAAGTTGTGTACATCCGTCAATTCAACAAATCATTCGAATATACCAACAGCATTCTAATTAAAAGATTTTTCTATCAGCATTTCGTATTGAAACAATTTGGACTTTTTGGTATTGGCTTTTCAATGCGAGTATGTTGGCAGCTTCGATACCTAGATGGTTAGAGCAGTCGCCGCAATCTTCCATTTTATTAATATTTCTGTTGCTTGCAATTTTATTTTTCAACTTTTTCATTATTAATGTGACATATTATCTTTTGTGGGGCTGTGAATTGTTAATAAATATAAGGATGAGGATAAACAATACCAATTTGAAGTAAAGCCAATATTTGAGGAAAATAAAACAACAGAATGATGCATAGATCCCATGATTTTTACAATCGGAAGGGAAAACACGAAGAGTTAATTTAATATTTTCCTGTTGTATATTGGCCCTGATTTATTTAGGATCTAAAAAGAATCCATCGTTTGACGATCATTGAGACAAAATACAACAGGTTGGTTTTCTTGAATCAAATAAACATTTTTTTATACTCTGGTTAGAACAAAACGTAATACAAATAATAATAAAATAGTGAAAGTAAAATTATGTCAATATGGCAGTTGTACATAATACAGGCTCTCTGTAAGTTTTTCAACAAGTGCACAGCACTAGATTGTGTTCTTCTTTAATGCATCAGCTAGTGAATACCAGAACATCCTTTGGACAAAGGAGTTTTTCTCATAAAGCTCCGTTGCTTTATAATATGCTGGGTGAAAATAAAAATACTATACGTTCGTTGAATCTATTCAAGAAAATGGTAAAAATTCCATACTGGCTGAAAGTGGTGATTTTGGATTGCCCATGTCTTGGCTCCTTTCATGAATCACCTTAGGAGCCCCTTATTCGATGTGATCTATCTGTGTTTGTGTTATGAGATTTATTTATTTGATTGAATATAATTGTAAAGCTTCTCATCTCGACACAGGAATTCTCTGGTGAGATGAGCAGCGGAGGAAAATACTGTCTGTAATCTGTAACTCCGATCCAGTGAACTCTACAACTCGGATTTGCATTGAATTTAAGTGTCATTTACAAAAATGAAAATGATTTTGTGAATAATTCAAGCAATGAATCAATTGCATCTTATAACACTGTCTGACAGGAGAATTATTTCAGACCATCTGGTTGTGTTACACATAGTCATTAACAACTTAATTGATAGTCCTGCCATCCTTGCCACTATTAAACTCTAATTGCCGACTAGGAATACAATACAAAATATTACATTCTTCTGCGATACATACACGACCAACTATCAAACACACTCACTGACCAATAGGATGCATGATCTGGGCAACAAGTATGGGGGTGCTATTAATTTATTTATTGACTCCATATATAGAATTAAGCATAATCTATACCAACACGTTGTCGAATCCTACAAATTAGAGTAGCGTTGGTAAATAAGTTTTAATGATTTGTCTTAAATGTAGTGTTGTTGTAATTTCTACTTTACTTTATGTTACTCTTACGTTTTACTAATATTGCTTCATATTTAGTTTTTTTATTATTTCTTAATATTTTCTCATAATACTTGTAATCACAATTTTACAATTGTGTATTTTGTACCTTCTTTACAATGGATTACATCTATTTACTGTCAGTATCTCCTGTATAATACAGATATTCTTCTATGTACACTGCATCATGTATCACTTCTATGTAAAAGCCTTTTTAGGCGTAGGTATATATAAATAAATTAATTAATTAAATAAAGTAGGTACCTAACCATAACATAATCATTATCAGAAAATTATATATAATATAGAAAATTATTATATTTTACGAAATTGGAATTGGGTTGTTTTCCGCGGGTTTGCGATAGTGTACAATAATATTGCGTAAATATTATAAATCACTTTCTACCTATTATTTTGTGCAGATGCCAACGCTGGAAATTATCATCGTGTCGTAAAAACAACAATGTTGCTAACACAAAGTTGTTGGATACAAAATGGAATAGATGTAGTTAGGTAAGATGTGAAAAATTTAACTTTTCTTTCCGGGAATTAGGCACGAGAAGCCGCAAGATACGAGCTTAGAGGTTGCGATGAAAATGTCAGTCACATTAGTCTTGCCATACAGTATATTACACCGGACTTTAACCAGTGATTCCTGACATTATTTGCTGTAAATCATTTTAACGATTTTTTTGTCTCTGGTGATATTGTCTTCTTCTTTTTTATTCTAACGCAAAAAACAAATTTCACATTTGACACCACAAGCCTGACTGTCGAATACCTACTGATTTTTAATGTTTTTAGTTGGAAAAAAGTCACCGGCGACTAAAATGTTTTCTTCATTATTTACTTCAAATAACATTATAAACATCTTTCTATAATCTTTTACATCTGTAAAGAAGTGGATATGTGGCGTTGGGTATTAATTTGATTAATGTTAATAAAGGCGGATGGGCCCACCTTGTGTCTTCTATACCAATGAGTGTTTTTTACTTTATATTAAAATGTTATTACGTCGTCTTTAGAATGTTTACCTGATGCGTCCATTGTATCTAATTCGTTTATTTTGGTGGACAAGGATGATGTAAGGTGACCTCCAAGTCGAGAGGTGAAGAGAAGGTAGATGATTTTAAGGTCACGAGTTTGATTTCCTTGTGTATTCAAGGAGTTATTTATTTAAACCTTCCGATTTAATTATTTTAGTTTTAAAAGAGGAATGGATTCTGCGTGTTGGTTTCATGCTGGTATAATACGTCCATTAAATCGTCACTCATATTATTCCCTAATTATGTAGTTCAGATAGGTCCACTTACCTATTCGTTAATAACAGTATCCAAGATGTTTATTTTTTATTTTTTTTATTTTTTTTTTTTATGTATATTTTATTTAGTTATAAGAGTTTACATCTTATACCTAATATATTATTTTCTATGACTACTACAATATTATTTACTTCTTACATACTAAAATTTAGATTTCACAACATTGAGACATAATCCACGAAAAACTGCAAGACTTTTAGCTTCCTTAACAATTACCGGGAGTTCATTGAACATTTTAAAACCTTTAAAATAAATATTGTTTTGTGTTTCTGATAAGTGTGTTTTAGGAAGCCTAAAATCGTTGCAGTTTCTCGTAGGATATAAATGAACTGCGCTATTAATTCTAACATTCTTTGACATATAGTCAGGTAACATTTTATTTTTTAGCTTATAAATAAACACTAAGGTATTATAAACTAATCGTTGCCACACACTTAAAATATTGAGTTGACGTTGCATGGTTTTTATTCTGGTGTACCTGTTACAACACAGTATTGACCTCATGCCTCTGTTCTGGATTACTTCCATTCTCTTAATTTGGGTTTTGTTACTTAGAAATATTACACTTGTACAATAATTTAGATGGGATGCTACAGTGGTATTGTAGACCAATATTCTTGTTTTAATGTCCAATTTTCCTTTTATCCTACTTAAGAAATTAACCTTTTTCGCCATTTTTTTATACCTGTTATTCTTGACGCGCAATTTGTGTCCATCAATTTTAACCACGATACAAAACACATCTGAGAGTAAAATTTCTATTTTTGTAGCTTCGTCAATTTTTTGTATTTCTTGGGCATTAACTAATTTCTACACATTTATTTGACACAACCTTGTCATAAACTAGCAATCTTTAAACTGACTTAAATGTATAAGTAAACAAATTTTAAGTAACAAATGTGCATTGAAAACTAAAACTAAAACTCAATAAAACAAAAATGATGTTAATTTCATTTGGCATCCTAGAGTAAATCAATTTAAAATATCACAATGAGAAGAGACATATTCCATAAATATCAATAATTAAATTAAAAACAACTATTTACAATTCTAAATGGATATAAGCTTGATTTTTGATTATTTACAATAACATGGTACAATTATCAGAAAAAAATTGTATACTATCCTATTTTGAATATTTACCACTTAACTATGTTTCCAAGCCCAAAATAATTCTTATTTTAACTCCCCTAGCTCCTACCCCCTCTATCCTTGAATGAATTATTTTGTTGATTTGGGTTTTATACCCTCCCGCGCCCTCTACAACCTCTCCGAATTTTCATCTAGGTTTATCTATTCTGAACTTTAGTTTACTTAATGAAGATAACATTGTTCTAGAAACTTGTATATTTTGAATTTAATAAAGTAGTGTAAATAAACATCGTAATTTGAATTTAATAATTTTTTTATTAAAAATATAAACAAAGTACGATAATGCTGGTTCCACGAAACAAATACAAAATTAATAATTTTAGATACCCATGACAACGATTAATCTACCCAAAACTGATTTCCTGAACATGTGCGAATTATGTAGTCATTTGTAATAAATTGTATTTATATCTGTAAAATAATAATGCATATGATTATATTTTACATTAAAATTAGCATAGACCGTACGGGTCACGGAGCAGGAAATTATAAAGAGAAGATGAACGGCATTCCTGGAACACATGCTAAGAAGCAAAAAGTACGTACAGATATTATTAGCCAATAATATAGGAGTGGAAGGCTAAAGGGGAGTAGGGCGTAGAAGATTTTTGTGGTGAGGAACACACGTCATTGAACACTTTGGACAGGTAAAGAGAAAAAATAAAACACATCGCAGAGAAGATCCGCTCTCGTTTGCCAAATTCCAACCTAAATTCTAACTAGTTCTGTATCGCAGAACGAGGAGAGTGTTCCTAATTGACGTCGCGCCAGGGCACCAAATAAACGAATGGGAAGCTTTCAAATGGACCCCCCTGCAGTCAAGTGGTGTTTCAGGTATTTTGGGTCTCCAGACCAAAGTTTGAGATCCGTACGGGGTCATCAGTTATGTGCTGTTATGACATCTGATGATTCTGAACAATACGCCCAGGTTCTGAGAGGCTAATTCAATTCTGGCTTCGAAGGAGCCCTCATGCCTCTTCGGTTAAGATTACACCGACCATATCAATATAAGGATTCTTCGTTAGATTGAATTTTTGGTATCACGCAATAAAAATGATTACCATTAACTAATAACAATTATCTTCTTTTGTTTCCAGTCATGGAGAGCCATGGAGAGCCTTCAGGACCAAGGTGCAGAAGCCTTGCCTGCAGATCCAGACGGTGAGGAAGTACATCGAGCCCATAGAACAGGTTACCCTGGACTTCATTCAAAGGATGCAAGAGATGAAGGACGACAAGAACGAGATGCCGGCAGATTTCGACAACGAGATTCACAAATGGTCTTTGGAGTGTAAGTATTAAATCTGTAATATGTTACACTCGAAATTTGTTCAAATATTTAAAAGATAAAATTAATCAAATTATTGCTTGTACAATGATGAATGACTTGGCTTGCAGACGATCGAAACTGCCTGGGTGAAAACCTGACGTTTTAAATCACCAGAACCATATTTCAGTAATTACTTGCATAGATGGAGGAATCTTCTCCAACAACCTTCATTAACAGTGGGAGTTGATCGGAATAGAAATGACTGATATAGTATTGCCTTGAAAGCGATTTTAACCCGACCAAATCCAGTCTGTATTAAAAATTAAAACAATCGAAGTTTTTTTAACAAACAGATTTTAAACGAGAAGAAATTAAATGTTTTCTATTGCGTTAGCAAGAAAAAACATCCGTCGGCAGTGAAAAATATCAGACTCAATATGTTGTTGGGTTAGGTTAAGTTAGGTTATTATATATATTATTAATAGTATATAATAAGAGAATTTTTTTTGCAATGTGATATTGCTAATTCTTAATTTGAAATATGAGATCGACAAATATGACATTTAATAACTAGGTCCCAATGGTCAGGTGGTTAAACTCTGTTCCGGTAAGACAAGAGATCCTTGGTTCGATTCCTAGTTGTGACCGTTATCTTTTTTTTTGTGTCTTGTTCTGTTTCATGTTTCGTTTAGTTTTATTAGTATTTTCTTCTTCTTCAATGTAAAGGTAATTCATTATTGCTCCTATGCCTACACCCACTTCGTGGAGTTTACAAAATAGGCGTGTACTTATTCTTACTTTTGTACCCACTTCAGTTAAGATAAGTCGTGATTTTCTGTTATGTTGCTATTTTGAATTTGGGAGTCAGGTCTATACCTGACTGTACACCGGTACCCCAGTAACCATTTATTGAATAACCAACACCCCAAGTGGTTCGCCACTTTTGGTGATTTAGCAGGGGTGGCCTAGTTCGTTGGGTAGGTCTTGGCGGCGGATGAATTTGCCCACCTAATGGTTGGCGGGTAGAATCGGGAGAGACTGGTTAAGATATACCATTTGACCTCTCCAGCCGGACTCTCTATCGACCCACCGCCTTGCACCTAAGCGGAAGGGATAAATTCATACTTCATACAAACATTTCCGGGTTACAAATTCACTGACAATATTTGAAAATTTTCTACTATCACCACAGTAAGCGGAGAACGTACGACGCCTAGGTGGGACCCAAATGCGATGCCAACTCAGCCACTGACCGGTCATACCTTTTGCCATTCCAGAAATTTTTCTCATAAAAAAACCCTCCACACAGCATCCCCAAAGATGACGTAGGCCCTGAAGTATTTTTTTCCTCAGGGCTTCCTGTGTGTAGCTAATGTAAGAAAATAGCACAAAGATTCCATGGTCCAAGGATATTGTCATTACAAATTTATTAGTAAGTTAATTAAATTTAATATATTTACCAAATACCATTAGCTACGGACGTGCATGAAGGCAGAGCAAATTATATCGTATTTAAGTTAGTTAGTAGGTACCTATGTCATAATAAGTATTTTCAGTAATTTCTTACGAAAATTTAAGAAATACACATGTAAAAAAAATATTTAGGAGTATGATCTGCAAAGATTTGAAAGAAAAATGTTGGCGCTAATTTACTATTAATTCTACTAGTTTTACACCAACCTCGAATGAAAACAAAACATTAGCATTATGACGCCTAAACAACATAGCCATTTATTATACAACAATAATAATAATCGTTAAATTAAATGGTTTTTGAATAATTTTCAAATAACACCTACAATGACAGATTAACAAGGACATCCTTGAATACATCATGTGAACGTTGCTTGCTATCGTAATGTAATATCTACTCTAATCACATATATTTAATAAAACAATGTTTCCATTACTAAACTGGGGATACATCACGTGGGGCCTCTTTATTAAGGGGTTATTGCTAAAGAATACTTTGTATTATAGGGAGTTTACATCTCCCGAAAATAATGACAATGTCTACTTTTCTCTACATTTATGTGTGACTTGTATCATTGTAAACTCGCGTGCGATACCTCGCGCGTCAAATATTTCATTCTCTCTCCAGTGGTCTCAGCCGCCAGTTTAGCCCTAAATCCCCTCTCACGTAAGCGATCTACTTTTGTTCATAAAATTATTGTAACGTGAGTTTTTTAAAATAAAACTTAATTTAAAATATTCGAATTCTGATTTTACACACCGAGAGTAACCACGCAACCTAGGGTTCTGCGGATTGGAGAACCACATAATCATCCAGCCAACAATCCATTTAAATTGGCGATAATTCACAATCCTCCAAAGTATATAATATATTATCATAGTATTAAACTCTACAATAAAATACCACTCTCACTCAAAAACCTCAACATTATAACATTTAAACCTCAAATAAAAAGCTGGATATTTAATATAGGGAGATCTGAAATAGAAAATATACTGATATCAAACACAGACCGAATCTACTAAACTGAACTATACAAAAAAACACTATCTTACTTATTTTAAAATTATTTAAAAAAAAAAAACTATACTACATGATATATGTTTATAATTAAATTAATAATATGTTACTTTGTTGTAATATTAATTTCTTATAATTAAATTATAATATTTAAATGACATCCTCAGCACGGGAGATCACAGTGAGGATATCATTATCTCTATATGTTACTAAGAAAAGAAGACAATAAAAATGGATTAACATTATTATTATTATTATTATATTAGAAGAAACCGTTGAAATGAGATGAACATTTCTCAGACAGTGGACTTTTTAAATGCATGTAACTACAGCAGTGGTATTGCTACAGGCACTGGAAGGGTAATGTAAAGATAATGGTTACGAAGTAGATAACTTGATCTTCAGACCTAGTTACTAAATATGATTAAGAGGAACGCAAGCTGCGACTGTTGAATAAAATACGTAACTTGACTGAATTACCCCTTTTTAATCAAAGGTTCCGTCCACACGAAGCCCGCACAACGCACTGAGCTGCCCCCAACTATCAAAAACAGAGTGTACGGGACTTCCCTTCAATGTTTATGTATTTATTAAGTTACTTATTAGTTCACATGGCTCTGAACTTTGTGCGGGCGTCACGTGGACAGAAACCAATATAATTTAAGACCCAGCGTTCCTAATTTCTACCGAAATATAACATACAGAGGGTTGCCAAATTAAAAGGGACAGAACCAATATTTCGTGATTTTTATGTTTACGTTGTCTCTTCAGGTCTGTGCAGGTTTTACCTTAGCCATAGAGTTCCCCTGACATGAACCCCATTGAAAACCTGTGGGAGCTCACCAAGAGGGAGATTGCCAAGGAGGTAAACATAATGAAGCAGCAGTTCATCGAAACCCTCATCCGGGTGTGTTATCAGTCTCCTTACCTACGCATTAATGCAAAACTGTGCATTGAAAGTATGCCACGACGCGCCCTACACGCCGCGGCGTGTACAAGCGGTTATTGCGGCTAAATGCGATAAAAAAATTGCAGATTAAGAAAAAATAAGGTTACAAATTTTCAAAATTCAATGCCCTTATTAATAAATAATAATAATTGCACCTAAAATCATAAACTTTTTTGTTTTATGAACACAACGTGAGAAAAACATATTTTTTATAGATGTCCTTATTAATTTGGCAACCCACTTTACTTCGAATAAATACTTTGTGTTTAAACTGTTAAAAATATTTATATTAGTTATCTCTGTGTGTTTTCCGATTCGAAAAAGTAATTATATGAAATTCTTCAGGCAGAAAAAAATCTCGAAGTTTGCTCCGAAAATTATAAAAACATAAATATATGGTTATATTATGTGTGAAAAAAATCAGTGTTTCTTTAAATACTTACGACGTTTGTCTATAGATTTTTGCCATATTTTGAATAAGTCACGCATTATTTACATATCGTCCTTTCAAACCATCTTCTTCTTCTTTTTTAATGCTTACTACTGAGCCTTAATGTAATTTTTTTTCTTTGCTTGCAGGTATTGGCCGAGTCGCCCTGGACGTGAGGCTTGGCTGTCTGGACCCGGAGTTGCCCGCGGACTCGGAGCCGCAGAAGATCATCGACGCGGCCAAGTACGCCCTGCGCAATGTGGCCACACTCGAGCTGAAGGCGCCCTTCTGGCGGTACGTCACCACGCCGTTGTGGACCCGATACGTCAACAACATGAACTTCTTCATCGAGTGAGTTTTGGCAACCATGTTAATATAAGCATATGTATAACCAGAGACACTTCTTCATCGAGTGAGTTTTTTCAACCCTGTTAATATAAGAATTTGCATTACCGGAGACGCATCAACTTCTTCATCGAGTGGGTTTTTGGCAGTCCTGTTTTATTTAACTATCACGTTACTGGAGGTACCTAAGTCAAGAACAAGAACTTCTTTACAGAGTTTTTTTCAACCCTGTCACATGGACAAAACCGGCTCGAAACGTCGACAACATGAATTTCTTCATTGGCATAAATAAAATGAGTTTTTTAACACCCAGCAATTTTAAATTCACCAAAAAAGGATCTTCAGTTAATATTACGAAACACAAAATAATATTACTTCCAAGAAGATAACTTTACCTGTAAGTAAGCTTTTTAAAATTATTTATTTAAAAAAAAAAGATTTATTAAGTTCTACCGTGTAATTATTATCATTTTTATACGTCCGTACCTAACATATAGATATGTTATTTTAGTATTCCCTTTCATTCACTACAATTTGTTTTGTCTCTGATGAGCTGATTTCAATGCGTTCAAAATGTTTTTTTTTCTAATTGAGTAATAAATTGATAAATGCAGAACAATAATGTGTTGACACCTTATATTATTTATTCCGCTTTTAGTGGATATTTCAAAGCTCAGAGCCTATAATGACAAATACGTTGAATGCTATACAAATGGGATGCCTGAGAGATTACAGTTAGAGATTTGTTACTTCGTACAAACAGATTTCTGATATGCAGGGTGTATCAGCACGTACACGAAGGATTAGAGCCAGCGATTTCTGCTGGTCAGATATCAGAGTAGAAAAGATGTCATTTTGCTGTTCGATGATATTTTTTTAGATTAAAAATGAAGAAAAAAATCTATCACACGTCGCCACTGAGTAGTTGAGTAGGTAGGCTAGCGGGTCACGTGATACGCAATCCGTCTCGTTCCAGCAGCATCTTACAGACGAGAGAGCGCGTATCACGTGATACGTTGCGATGTGTAGCCTGATGATCAGTATATATATATATATATATACATATGTAGAAAAGATATTTTTTGTTTTTCGATAAAATTATCATCGGATAGCAAAACAACATAATTTTTTTTTACTCCAAATATCGGTTAAAAATCGTTGTACATAAAATTCTTTAGGGACGCGAAGATATCCCCTATATGAATCAGATTTGACTGTGTATTGTTAGTAATGATAATTATTTTTAAATATATTTTTTTCTTTTCCAGAGTTTGCTCCAAATACATCAACATGGCTTTGGAGAATCTGAAAAACAAAGAAACTTCTTCAGATTTGGACCTGTCGCTCTTGGAGAGGGTTTTGAAGAGTGAGAAGGATCCAAAAGTTGCAACTATCATGGCGTTGGATCTCATCTTGGTTGGCATCGATACGGTAAGACATTTTTCAAGATATTCACAGCCCAAAAAAACAAATCTGGATCAAATTCAGACAAAAGTAAAAAAAACCTCACACACATGTGCACCAATAACACCCACCAAATCTGAATTGAGTTCAGGTCTGTATTAGCGATAATAGCGGTTCTACCTATAATCTGGTGTTTAAACGGCGCATTAAATATAATTATAAGTATCTAAATATATACTTTTGCTTCTCGTGGTCAGTTGTATCACAGATTTTAATTTTTTTTAAATTTGATGAAACATCGAAAAAAAATCATGAAATCTTCAAATTCTGTGTAAAAACTGGCTCTTAATAAACAAAATATTTCTAGTTATAATTTTTGCACACACTTTTTGCTCAAGTACTTCTGTGTTAAGCCAAAAACGGCTAGCATTTTTTCTTCTAGTACCCTCACCTATCAAATGTGGTTATCATCTGGGCCATCTATACAGGTTTGCTTTTACATTCCTTCATTCAAGAAGCTGTGACTTTATACTTTTTCTTTGAATATAGATCTCAATGGCAGTATGCTCCATCCTTTACCAACTGGCTACGAGGTCCGAGGAGCAGGAGAAGATCTACAAAGAACTTTTGACGGTTCTTCCAGATCCCAACACACCCATCACCCCCGCTCACTTGGACCAACTCAACTACTTGAAGGCTTTTGTCAAGGAGGTTTTCAGGTGAGCCTTTTTCACTATATTATTCCCTTGTCTTTGACTTTAACTGGCCCCCTTTCTAAACAACAAAACTAGAGGCAATAAATAGTTTGGGTCCAATGGAGTTAAGTAAAAACGAAAGTTTTGAGAATATTTGTAAATCTTTGGGGGCTACCGCTAAATACGTCCGGAATCTTGCTGTGGATATCATATAGTCAACACATTAGCACAGGAGGTTGGGAGAAAGTTAGGTTGGCTCTTTGGAAAGGAATATGGAAAGTTTAATGTTTGTGTTTTTTCAGGGTTTACTCAACGGTTATTGGAAATGGAAGGACCCTCCAAGAAGACATGATCATCTGCGGATATCATATACCGAAGGGAGTAAGTAAACCCTAAAACTATAACTGTCTTTGTTTTTTTGCCTGCCATGCCTGTGGTATGGCTGACGATAACAATTTAAACCAAAAAGAGCGTTATAACTCTATTCAAAATATCAGAAGTTTCCAAAATGCCTTTCAACTTCTATCGAAACACATCATTCTATTCTATAATGTACTGAGGTCAGTAACCGAGTTGCGGTACATATGTACTATTGCTACATTTATGAGGAACAATTCATTGACCTCAAGAAGTCAATGTCCACCAAATGATGATTTAAAGAATTATTTACTCGGTGAAGACCGGCTGTTTGTCATATGAGGCTGACAAAGCTTCAATAAAGGGCTATGGAGTTAGTACTAATTTTCATGACAGAAGGTATAATTTTAAGTTATGTAATTCGGTAGATAGATAGATGACTTCAGCCAAAAAATACACTCTAGGTAATTGCCATGTTGTCATTTCTCTACGCCTCGGAAGGGCTGACGCGGTAGCCAGCAGGCTTCTGACGTCAGCATAAAACTTCAGCAAAGTATGGAGCCACGTCCATAGTCTGATTCCTGTATAATTCCCCCTATCAAATCCGCCCCAACAAGAAAAAATCAAGAATTCTTTATCATGCCCTTGAAAGGTGGTCGTGTACCATCTTTATTTATTACTACACTATGTAACCATTCTGACCAGAATATCGTTGCACCCATTACAGACACAAGTGGTATTCCCCACTTTAATAACAGGCAACATGGAAGACTGGGTGACTGACAGCCAGACCTTCAAACCAGAGCGCTGGCTGCGAGGAGCCGAGGGTAGTATCCACCCTTACGCCTCCCTGCCCTACGGACATGGGGCCAGAATGTGCCTGGGGAGGAGATTCGCGGACCTGGAAATACAGATTCTACTGGCTAAGGTGAGATTTTCCTTCCCGTACCTAAGATGGCACTGGAAGTTACCTAGCTTAATATCTTCGTAAGTTATTGAACAGATAATTCCTAGAATAGTGATTTATACCGATTGAATAAAACTGTTGCTACTAATTTACACGAGGAATTTAAACCAGAAGAAATTGATTAAATGGTAAGGTTATGACATATTGAACTTATTTGGGGCACACGAACGCGCCTTCGCCGTACTTTTATTTATTTTTTTATTTATTTATTTGTTTATTTGCAAAAACAGTATAAACCAGAACATTGCAATATAGATAGTTAAAATTTACAAAAAGTGAATAACAAATACATTTACAAGTGGGACAAAGAAAAAAGTTTCAAATTTAGGTTTACAATGTTAACAAGTCTTGAATAATAATATTTCACGTTTAAATACGTTGTAGGACATGTGGAAAATATCCACATTTCCTGCGAGGCAGTTAATTAACCTAGTGATTCTTCCCAAGGGCATCACCATTGGTAAGTTAATTCTGCACCTAGGAAGAATCAAAAGCCTGTGTTGGCGGCCTCGCGCAAAATTATCCGGGACATAGAATCCTATTTTAGCCAGAATGTCTGGTATTGATACTGAACCGTTTAGACGTTTATACGCCATCAGGAGTAATGCAACATCCCTTCTGGAACTAAGGCTACATACACCCAGCATTCCCAAGATAAATGCTGTTGGAAACAGCCATGGGTAATAACCAAACTCTCTCATGTAGAGGTATCGTAAAAACTTTATCAGTTTATATCTTTAGTGCCGTAACCTAACGCGCCAATAACCTCTAATTTTAGCTAATTCTGATGCTTGCAACTAATTTATAAAAAGTGAATGTTTTGTTCGTGAAATTTAAAAAACGCAGGTTATTAAAATTCAATGTAAACTAACAGATATGCGACAGATATGTTTTCAATTATTTTTATGTGACACCTCACAAGAGCGCCCCTGTCTGTGGAGAGTGAAGTCAGGGGAACCATTTCGCCACCCGATTAGGCAGCGTTGTGAGGCAAGTTATGGAAGAAGTTTTTCATGACTTTATTTGGATTAAAAAATATGTCAAAAAATTTGGTCTCCGGTGCCTTTTTTGCTGTTTTTATCAAAATTAAATATATTTCAAATACAAACAAATAATTCTTTCACATGTCGTCATTGGTCACTGACGCTACCCACTAACAGGCGAGCGTATCCGTGGCGAGTAGTGCGAGCATGACGAGCATCATGCTCCCCGCTGCCATGCGCGCCCGTCATTGGGCCTCCTTAAGCTGAGCAACCGCCCAAACCCACACCCCGACCCTTACTGATTCGATTCATGTTTTTCTTTATTTTAAATTCTGTTTTTTTTCTTGTTTTCAGTTGGTTCGCTCATACAGACTTGAGTACAATCACAAGCCCTTAGACTACGCAGTTACCTTCATGTATGCCCCAGACGGAGAACTGAAGTTCAAAATGGAAAAACGATGATATAAATTAACTATGAAAATAATAATATAATGTGTAATTTAAATATACTGTAGATTCTACATACCAAAATAACACCACTGTTTCTGTAATCGCATGAACCAACTGGTTCAGAAATGATTGCTATGTGATGTTAAATACATACTAGTATATAACTTAATTAACTTAGGTGACATTGTACTCGAATTAAACTCCACTCTATAGCCTAGTATTCACCGACGGACATGTCCTGCCGAGCATGACGATACAGGCCGGACGACAAACATTTCCGTTCCTTCCTGTTCGACAGGAGACAGTACGGTAGTACTGCCTTGTAATACGCACGGGTTTGTTACGCTAATTCTCTTTTTAAACTTTACTACTGTCTCCTATGGGACACGGAAAAGGAAAAACGCTGACAGCGCGAGCACGACAACACGGAATTTCTGTAAGTGTGATCGGATCTGTCAGGCAGACATGCATAAATAAATGGTTGTCGCTCGGCCTGTGACATGTGGCCTGATTATTTTCAGTCATTTTTATGAATCATAGTGGTGAGTTTTGCGATGTGTCCGTTACCTTTTTATTATGTATGTATTTTTGTTTCATTTCATTTTGGTTTACATTTATTGATACTATCTTCTTCTGCATGGATTAAATATTTCATTTATCTGAATAACCGCGGCAAAGGTTCCCAATACATTTAGTAAAAATAATTAATTTTTAATAAAAATAAAGCAATATAGTTACGACCACGTTTGCGGTTCAAAGAAACCATTGAATCAGTTTTGGTAAATAATATTTATGATTATTATTAACTTTATAGAATATATTTAGTCAATGTTATCGGTAACCCGTGTAAAAAATATTACCTATCTATTTCCACTTTTAATTATAGGTCAAAATGTATTCAATAGTATTTTGCCACTCTCAATAGTGGACATACAATTGTTTACGGTATGTTATAGTGTAACGGAACCAAATTATTAAAAAAAAAGTTGTTGGAATAATTAAAATTAGTGAATAAATAAGTCTTTCTTAACGGTACATGTTTTATTTCTGTCTATGTAGAAAATAAGAACAAGTTATTCAACCGAACATAATAATGATTTTCATTTTTTTATATTTTTACCAGTTGACATACTCGTATGTCGACTTAAAAAATTTTGATTTGCGATTATGCGAATTTTTAAAGCGAAATTTGTAATTTTTACGAAAAACCGCGAATTTTACCATTTTAATGAGAACAACGTAAAATTCGCAATTTTCGGACATTTAACGCAAATTTTCGTATTATTAACGCGATTTTCTGATACAGGGTTTTCCAATAAGAGTTGTTATTTTGAACAGCCCACTATTTCGGTAGATGTTACTTTTGAAGCTGTTATTTTTTGATATTTGATAAGTAGAAACTACTTTATTAATAAAAATGGAACGATACACGCTTCAACAATGCATTGAAATTATTGAAATTCACTTGAGTGAATCAAATGCAAATCATCTTGAGTGATGAGGCCCATTTCCACCTCGGTGGCTTCGTCGACAAGCAAAATTGTCGCATTTGGGGCTCGGAAAACCCAAGAGTTATCGTAGAAAAACTTCTCTATCTTCAACGTGTGACTGTTTGGTGCGGTTTGTGGTCCAGCAGAGTCATTGGACCTTACTTTTTCGAAAATGAGGCTGGAGCCACAATTACGGTGAATGGATCGCTATCGAGAGATGATTAATGATTTTTTATGGCCAAAATTGGATGGTATTGATCTGGACAACGTTTGCTTTCAACGAGACGGCGCTAAGTGCCACACAAGGAAGGAAACCTTGGATTTTTCACGATTGAATATCAAAATAACACCTCTTATTGGAAAACCCTGTACATTTATAAAAAAGTGATATTAAAAGTAATTTCCACATATTTTTTGTCTACGCTTATGACAAACTTGACGGCCTCCATGGTAAAGGGGTAAGGAACTCGACTAGCAACCTGGAGGTCGTAGAGTGTGCGCAAGTAAATTTTAATGACTAATTTGTGTTATTTCAAAAAAATACTGATTAAAAAAATACATAGTATATTTGCGGCACGTTCCAGAGTGGAATATACTCTCAGTATCGCCCCGGTTTAAGGATCACCATTCAGAGTTCAAACATTGTTTGAAACGGCTTTTGCCGTGTTAGGTGACCAGATCTGAGTAGCCAGGTATTTTTCCACCTTCATCTTTCGCATCTCCTTCTCCTCCCCACTACCTTCACGCAACATACCCCGATTGGGGATGCCATTAAAACATCGCGAATTTCACTAAAAATAACGAAAATGTCCATAAAAATAATTATTCCGTTCTTTAATACGTTAAAATACTTAGAAGGTCATACATTCGGCTAAAATTATGTAGATGCCTATATTTTATATAAATCGAATAATTATTACAATAACGTGTTATTGACCTCACTGACACAGTTTGGTGTAAATTATGTAAATCAGAGTTTTATGAATAATTTGAATTATCACTTTTACATCAATTACAATATTTACATCATATTCTTCTATTTGCTTGTTTATTCATTTATATTAATTTTTTGTTTGGATTGGACAAGTTTTGTAAAACAATTTGAATCAGAGTAAGAAGAACGGTCGAGAGATTAGTACCTTTAAATTTTGAATGTTTTTTAATTGTACGCTTCATATCGAATCCGCTTTTAAATACAGCGGATTCCGCTGTATTTATAAAATCTACTTTATGACGAATAAATAACTTTCAAACTTCTTCTTGACGTTTGATACAACTACATGCATGCATCATCAGCGGTTGGAGAGTTTTGGCCATCAACGAAGAAGATAATGGTAATAAATGACACAGACAAACACACAGAAAAAAATAGGTAACGGTCGCAACTGGGACTTGAACACAGATCCTTTACTCTTACTGGGACCACCAATTTCACATTATTTGACGGCCTTTGTGGACAAGGGCAAGAGCAAGCCTAAATTTAATTTGATTGTTTTGTGTTATTTTACAATTTAAAAATTATATATAGTATACTTGCGGCACGTTCCAGAGTAGAACATAGTCTCAATGTCTCTGTATCGCCCTGGTGTAAGACCACCATTCAGAATTGAAACGTTGTTTGAAATGGCTTTGACAGTGTTTGGTGACCAGATCTGAATATCCAGGTACTTCCTCAATTTCATCTCCTTCCCCTCTTGCTACCTTTATCCTCACAAAACACCCCAATTGTGGATACCATAGTCTCACTGGCTCCAGAGCAGTTGAGAATCTTGTGTGGTTTCACATAAAAAAATATACATTTATTACATTAATGTAAATTTAAGAATTACCAATGTTATTCTCAATTAATTCGCATATTTTTAATTGACTGCCATCTTTGGAAAGGTAAGAATGTTCATACAAGAATATATTTGCAACCTAGAGAGTGCCTCAGATATTATTTTAAATGGGACACCTGTTGAATTTTCCAAAGTTTAGAGAATGAATATTCTTATGAGCAATGACTACGGGCCTGAAACACAAATATAAATTGAAATAATCTTCTGAGAAAAAATAAATGCCGCCGACGGGAATTGAACCCGCACCTTCTGACTGCCGGTCAGGTGAACGGAACCATTGTTCTACGTCGGCTTATTTTAAACCGCCAAACAATTCAATAAATACTAGTATTTCATTCAACTACCAATTATTTTTCTCGAAGATTTGTTCTATTTATATTTGAGTTTCAGGGTAATAATTATCGCTTATAATAATTTATTACCCTTTGTTCTTTGCATATAACCTTGTCTTGTAAACATAAGTTTACCTTTAGTAAAAAATGAATACATATACTGTTTATTAAGAATGAAGCTACCGGCATTGCCCGGGCGTTACGCAGAGTTTTTAGAAATCATATACATACATACAGTGATTATTTTCTTTTTATTTTTAACGCCAAGTGTCAAAAATTTAACAAGATGTATCTAAATTCTGCTTAAGGGGTGGGAAAAGGGGATGGAGGTGGTTTTCGTAATCTCGTGTATACAGTGGCCTTCCTCTTATTTTTAAGGTTAAGCGTGCTAAATTTCATCAATATCGGAATAAAACTATAGATTTGTATTAAAAGAAGTAGTGAACTACCCAGATAAATTCTTATTTATATCTAAAGATATATAGATAGAAGATTATTATCTTATTGAAACTTTTAAACCTTATCGTAATATTATTAACTATGAGGATAATATTAACAACTCTCATTGAAACATGATACAGACAGACACCATCCAAATAGTTTAAGGTATCTACAGGAAATTCCCTCACTCCTGCTTAAGGTTGTGTGGTGTTTCTTCCATCCATGTATATGCCTCCTCAAACCCGTTGGTCCTGCAGGGTTTTTAGTAGTAGCCGTTCTCAAATTCAACAATTAGGTATGTTAAGTATGAGACAGCGTATTATTTACAATACCTTAGTATGCAAGTTTGACGTTTTGCAGATGCACGCAAAAACAATCCTCACGAACTTATGTACAAACATATATACACAAAAAGTTTAAATACTCGCTGTACGCAGAACAATAACCAAGAGTTACTACAAATTTCTGTAACGCAAACTAATTTTGATCAAAAAATTTTTAGGCACATTGCAAGAAGATTGTAACAATACTCTTACAGAGAACATAAATAAATGTCATACTCAAACAAATTTCAAAAAGAACATTATAATTTGGATAAAAAGTAATAATAGGGACTTTACATTCGAAACTATTGATCCAACAAAAATATTGAGCAAGTGTATTATAATATAAGTGTAGGTATACTCATATGTATTTAAATTAACTTTTAAAATTACTGCCTCAACAAAGGCTTGCCGATAGTCTAGTGAGGCAGGTTATGAGAAACATCAACTTTATCTATTTGTTAACATGTATTCTTATTTATAGTTGCAAATTTCTTAAATAAATATATTATTAATATTATATTTCTGCTCATAAATAAGATGCTCCCGAAATACACATTTATGAATGTAAATTTTAATTTTGAAATACATGGCTAGCCTTCGAGAGACTGGGGAGATTTTAGACTTCCGAAAACCAATTTGTCGGGAACCTAAATAAATCTATATTTCAAAGGATTCAAGATATGAGGGATGTTAAAGAAGCTAAAAGCCTTGCAGCTTTTCGTGAGTTATGCGAAAATGCTATTAGAATTTTTTTTTAGATGTTTATAAAGTTTTATTCTAGACATAAAAAAATGCGTTTATGTAGCCATCTAAGTTTTTGAGAACTTGGTATTACTTTTTTAAATGAAACTACAGATTTAAAGCAACATGACAATACGAGGATGAAATAAAAAATAAAAAAAACATTTTACCATTGTATTATATATTTCATATAATGTCCAAAAATCATTGAAAGCTTACAAAAATTCATATTTTTATTTACATTTTTTGTTAGTAGTATTTACTGTACATTGTCCAATTACTACCTAGGTAGTTGGAAAAAATAGATACATTTGGTTATTGGTCAGTAAAATTGTACAAGGAATGCTTGGTTTATAAAAACTCTTCTTTTGGTATTTTTATTATTCTCGGTCTATAAGTTTGAATTTTAATGGACCATTGGGAGTATACATTGGATGTATGTAGTAGTCCAGCTTCCCATAGTGATATTCTATTTTATATGCCTGGATCATCTGAAAAGGTAAACATGCAACCAATAATTAAATAAAACAAATAACTTTGTATACACCGCTATTTTATCAAAAAGGATCGATATGTTTCTAAACCAAAGGTTTCTTCATCAGGATAAATAAAAATTATTAAATAAACTAGCTGATGTGTACTCGGCGTTGCTCGACTTTTCTCTACTTTCAATAAATATAATATCCACGTATTACATATATAAACCCGAAGAGAAGAACTAAGCGCACAAACATACAGACGCGGATAGTGACTTTGTGTACTGTTTAGATTATAAAATTGTATTGTCTTATGAATTTACTAAAAGTTTATCAGGAAACGGCCTGTAATCCCGTTTTTAGTTCATTAGGATCTGGGATTTTACGGGATGTTTCCGAAAGTTTCAGACTATTCCCTAACGTTCCACATCATTCAAAATATTCCTGTAATGTTGTGGAATGCTCTCGAATGTTCTGAATTGTTCTAGAAATTCAAGAGGGCGAAACTTCCAGCCATTATATTTTCAAAATCTCGCCCTTCAGGAAAAAACGGGAACTTTCTTCATGGATGGGGGATAGAAGGCTACCACACCATATAACTCGCTTAATAGTACCGCGACTCGTTTCTGAGTTTTAGGGAACGCACATTGTACACATGCTTTTTTAATATATATCGATTAAATTTATTTTTACTCTTGAGATATTTTCAATTTGTAATGATATTTCAGGCGACTAATTATTGCTTATAATTAATTGTTACGTTTATCCTGACGAAGAAACCATTGGTGTTGAAACATGTCGATCCTTTTTGGTTGAATTGTGGTGTAAGCAAATTTATTTATTTTATTTTAATTAAAATAACACCACAAAGCGATTGTGCAATTATTGAACATTTAACCATTAGTTCGAGCAACATTATTAATGGTACATATGTCGAGTTATATTGTGATTAAAGAATCTTCATAATTTTTTGTAATACACAAATATTTGAAACGAACCGGTTTCGTTACGGATTTAAGACTGGGCCATCATGATATTAAAAATAGAATATGATTTGACTGCGGTATTATTTCTACACAAATAAACACACGTTTCCCTATACTCTACTTATATGCTCTGAAGATCGACACTGCAAGTCTGTCAGAATTGTAGACTCATGGAAGAGGAAATATGACTTGCGAAGTAAGCTCAATTTCTTCTTTTAAATATTGAAATTTTTTTTGAAAAAATTAACTATGTCATTGACCTGTGAGGGGCCTAGAAATCTAAATGAAAAGGTCTTGCGTAAATTGATGAGATGTCAATAAAAAAAGTCACAGACTGAGTATAAAATATATCGGTCTAAAGATAGCTGTAGCACTTTGAAATCGGTCAAAAATATATTAATGGAAAAAAGTTATTACCAACGAGGAGTATTTTTTACTGATTAACTCCACACCTGGCCGTGAAAGAAAATCATTTCAATTAGATTCTAGTATGTAATATGTAATTTATATTTGGAATTATTTACCTTGCAAATAACAGTTTGTATTTCTAAATCTGCAAATCTTTTTCCTAAACACATACGTTTCCCGTATCCAAAAGGTAGGGAAGCAAATGCATGGTGTTGATTGAAATCTTTGCTTTTGATCCCTTCGTCTTCCTGCGCTCCTAGTATTGAATTTTTACTGTTTGGACAATTTGCAGCCTTCAACCATCTTTCTGGAAGGAATTCTGCACTGTTCTGGAAGTATTTGTCCAGGTTGCTCGCCACGTAATGCTGGAATATTACCTGGGTCTGGAAAAAATATTTCGAACTTAATTTGTAAAGTTGAAGTGGCAACAGAGAATGTTAATTTTCTTCCGTTACGAAGAAAAATTTCTGTGTTAATATAAATAGCAAACATTTCATACTTACTCCTTTAGGAATTTGGTAGCCATGAACAACAGTATCCTTGGTAAGACATCTTCCATTGCCTATGACCACGGGATATTTTCTACAAATAAGGAAAACATTAAAAAAGTTGTCAACATTTCGTACATGCAATAAGTTTAATTTAATTTATTAGGATTAACTTATTGAAGAAAATAATACATGAACTCTTATTTAAAATATGAGAGATAAAAAAACACACACGAAATAAAAAAGGTAACGATCGCAACTGAGATGTCAAATATTAATAAAATAAGATAGGTTTATCCAAGACACCATCTAGGCTGTACACATATTCGGGTAGAACTTTGAAATCACTCCAAAAAGAAGTAAGCCAAAAATATGAGATAATGGAAGGAACTGATTTTCTGTATTTATATCTCTTTTAAATGTTCATTGAGAGTTGTTGATATTATCTTCTTCGATGATTAAGTTTAATATGCCTGTCTTTTAGCTCTTTAAATGGAAAAATGATTGCTGTAGTTATTTTAAAATACCGTAGAGTTTCTTTGATGCAAGCTTTGAGGTAATGCATGCTGTCCAGCTTAGCCGATGTGAGTGGCGTGTCTTTATTCGGTAACACCGACAATACCTCTTCGAAAAGCTTCTCTTGGATTTCTGGATGCTGGGACAACTGATACAGAATTGATGCCACAGCTGTTGACGTCTGTAATGAAGCGAAACAAAATTTTATCTCTTACGGAACATTTATTACGTTTGTGTATAATCTTATATTTGGAAATCATCTAATAATATCACATGGGTAAATTACTTTATAAACTAGTCTACAATGAGGTACAATGAAAATTCATATGTTTCCTTTGAATGTCATTCTTATATTGACATTGTCTTAACGGAGAGGAAATGTAATGTTTCGTGTTGATAGATGTCAAAAATTAACAGAGATTTTACGCATTCCCTGGCTTATTTTGGACAAATGATCAGTGAACTCCTCGCACTACTTACAATTGCTTCCTAACTAAACACTCCATCATAGGAAATTTGAGGCTGTTATTATTGTCCCGAATAAATTTAATAGTGACTAATGTCAAGTTGCGATGCCTACTCAGTAACAATAAACTCACCACTGACTATGATCATAGACACCTCATACTTTGAATTATGACAGGTCTTATACAAGCCTAGTATAAATTAGATCAACTATCGTTACACTGGTATATATTTCTATTGAATTATGAATTGTCTTAATGCACTTATATTAATAACTGCATCACTTGCAATAGTGTTTTTGTGTACACATTAATTGTTCTTTAATTTACTGCTATTATTATCCTATTGAACAATGTTCGCTTGTAATTCGATTATCACTACACGATGTAAAAGCCGTTTTATGGCGTTTGAATAAATAAATAAATAAATAAAATTAACCATATTTTTAGTATGGAGGAACCAGCACGAACATTGGTGGAACAAGGGGTACGATTTAAACTATGGTGAAATATTGTAAGAGAAGGATTAAGAACTGAAAATCTCCAGAAGAACCGCAGAATATTTCAGAGCGAGCAAACTTGGCCATTCTGACAAAACGGCAATTGCTGAGCATTTAATTTAAACTTGCCATTACTCTGGATTTGCTCCTGAAGTCCTGGGAAGACCCAAAACGCTTCGAGAATGCCTAATTACGGAGGCAATTATAAAACATAAAAGCCATATTAATATTAATAGGACGACGGGGTTAAGCTTAATAGTTCCTGGTATCCGATACTTGACTGCTACACCAAAACTAAGCGCCGAAAACCATATTAAATTCATAATATACTGTTATACCGGCCCTAAGTGGGTTACAGCGCCCAACACGGTATCACGTCTAACTAACCAACCATCACGCCGTTTCCCCGCAGGGGTAGGCAAAGAGGACGGACCGCCAAACAACTCGATCTTGCCACACACTCCTTGCCTCATTCACATTCATACATCGTCTCATACATACTCTTCTATTATTCTGACTCTTGACATGGCCCTACTTGAGTATCTAAGTCACTTGATCGTGCGATGTCTTCCTCGGGCGTCCCCGACTTCTGTTAACATTCGCATTTGCATCAAATATCCTCTTTACCCACCTTTTTTCGCTCATGCGCTCTACATGCCCAAACCATCTAAACGTCCCTTTCTTAATCTTACTCATTACGCTTACATCAGCCTTGCACTCTTTGCAGATCTCCACATTTCTCACACCATCATACATGGTTTTACCACACATATGCCTCAGGGATCTCATTTCAACAGCATTCAATCTACTTTCATCCTTTCTTTGCCAGTTCCATACCTCACTTCCATACATCAGGGTAGGTACCAGCACTCCATTGTGGACTGCTAACTTCGCTTCTTTGGACAATTTTTTGTTAGGGCCAACTGGGTTCAGTATTCCATTAATGGAGTTACCTGCATTTACCCATCTTTCAATATCTCTGTCAGCTTTCCCATCTCTTGTAAACATACTTCCTAAATACAGAAACTCATCCACCTGCTCCAAGTATCACACCTACCTACATACATAAATACAAATTTAACTATAATCTATACATCTGCCCAGATAATGGACACTAACGCTGTCCGAAACGCTGACTAAAGAAGGGGGAAACGCAACACGGTATAATAACAAAAAATAATCACAGTAGGATTAAGATAGTTTTACCGTATCGATTCCCACGAGAAACATGTCCACTGCCATGACGATGGCTATCTTCGGGTCGTTGGTATTGGCAGCCAGTAGTCTCTGCAGCAGCGAATGTTCTCTAGCACTGTCCTTCCCTAACTCCTCGTCCCTCTTCATGGCGGCTTCAATGTGGTGAACCGTAACCCTGAAATATTACATAAAAATTTCAGTTTATACTCAATAAAATTGAAAATTGCCACTTTTACCGAACTTGTATCTACTCTTCATCGAGAAACGAGACCTTTAATAAGATAATACACTCGGCGTCAGAAAGATCGCTCTTGGTACATCTTATAATACAATAAAGCGATCGTTTCTTTCGGATGTGCAGCATCGTCGCTCTGACCCACGCCTCTAGATAAACCGTTGGAAAACCCATAGAACGTCGAAACAGCTTAGGTTTAGTTGCCGAACAATATCACACTGTCGCATCCCTGCTTTATATTATTTTGCCACCTCTTTAGCGGCTTCGTCAGCAATGGTGTCCATTTTAAAGAGTTATTTTCTAGCGCCAATTATTCACGTGTGTCCTCTTCAACGTTCGGATATTGATTGACCTACATTTGAACTGCTCTTTTTATAGTTATTTAATAATTTCTTCTGCAAATATTACATGGCGTGATTTTAAAGTCTTTATGTAGCTGTCTGTACAATGTTGAGTCATCGATTTGATATCAGTTTCTGCAGTTTAAAAATGTGTAAGTTTAATAAAACTACCTTTTGATAGTGTCCAGGGCTTTTACATATTTCCTCCAGGTCGGCGTGCTGAATATCTTCCAGAAAGGCACCTTCAGCTCCAGGACTCCCACGTTCTGGAAGAAGGTGACCACGGCGTCTATGAGCTCCTGCGTGTCCGCCGGAGAGTCCTTGTCAAGGCATCCCAATCTTGTGTCCAGGGCTACACTTGCTATTGCTAGAATAATTATCAAAACTTATACAATGGAAAGGAAATATCCAAAGAGTAGATAGACTACATTTAGTTAGTGAATTTATTATTATTTTTAAACTGTGGGAATATGATCTAGTAAACTGGGGATCATATTAGTAGGAAAATATTTAAATTTGACATATCCTTACAGTTTTAGAGTGCAGATAGAACAATATGCAACAAGATATGGCACAATAATTCATTACTAAATGTCTAACTAGGTACCTTAATATTTTCCATAGCGCGATTCCAAGATAGGGCGACGTCCTATTTAAATATTTTCCTTTAAAATATGTTACACATAAATAATTTACACCTCAACATCGTAAATTGTTAAATACATTATGAAAATTCGTCTTCGCAATCTTTGACACCTATGAGGAAGTTAGAACTCTATCCAACCAAAATAATAAGGTGCACTGCAACTCGTAATAAAGATCAACTGTCAGATATGGTCAGATACAAACAAATTATCAATTGCACAAGTTCCAAAGTGATGTTAGAATCATGTAAAATTATCGGACTCACGGACGCGGATGAAATCAATCAGTTTTCCAAACTAGTGTCAGACAAACTAACCAACGCTATTTTAAATCGGTTTATAACCAAATATGTCCCAAATAAGATGCCGAGAATCTCCGGCAAGAGGTGTCCAAATTTGTAGATTCAATTTCTCTGGAATCAATTAAGCCCGAGGAAGTCAAAATATTATCATATTAATATTTTGATATTTTGATAATATCAGCTTAAAACTAAGGCAGAGAATGCTAAAATGTTATGTGTGGTCGGTCTTGTTGTATGGATGTGAAACATGGACCTTGAAAGTAAATACCATGAACAGGTTAGAGGCTTTTGAAATGTGGCTTCACCGGAGAATACTCAAAGTTCCATGGACCGACATGATCACCAACACAGAAATTCTCAGGCGGGCTAGAGCAGAGAGAGAACTGCTTAGATTAATAAAAATCAGGAAAATTTCATATCTGGGTCATGTACTTCGAGGGGAGAAGTATCACTTGCTCCAGTTAATATTGAAAGGCAAGATAGAGGGTCGCAGAGGGCCTGGTAGGAGACAAATGTCTTGGCTGCGAAATATACGAGAGTGGACCGGCATTAGAAGTGTGGAGGAGCTATTCCGGGCAGCGCAAGACAAAGAGACATTTTCCAGAGTGATCGCCAACGTCGGGGGGACCTGATACGGCACATAAAGAAGAAGAAGAAGTCAAAATATGTATTCAAAAACAAAAGCCCGGCAAGGACATGTGACCGGATAAAATTCCAACTCGTGTTATCGTGTTAGGGGAACATTTATATAAAATGTTGTGCTATATAATCAACCTCGGTATTGATACTTCTATCTTTCCCTTATATCTTATGGGTATATTTTATGAGATTGCATTGTTAGTACCAGCGATTTATGCATCACGTGGATTTGCTCTCTGAAACGCACTATAAACATCACCAATTCACGTCAAGACTTAGATAAAATCTCAAATCATATCTGTAATACACATTATTTAAAAAAGCAAACTCAACGTGCGACTGTAGCCACTGCTATCAAGTCGGAGTTTTTAACATTACGCGAAATTTATTATTCACTAGTATCTTAGTTCTGCTAGTATGGAATTTATTGTATTCGACTCGTAACCGTACAATATACACCTCGTTTTCTGAAGTCTGAGGAATGCTTACATTCTAATGACCATTTATTTAATTCATTTATGAAGTCTTCAGGCATCTCCTGGTTTGCGTCTTTGATGCTACGGGCTCTGAAACATAAAATAAATATTTTTTATTACCTGTTGCGATTTATTCATTTCTTATCTTTGACTAATTGAATATACATGTAAGTATTATGAGAGCGTATGTAATCTTTCCACCAACACAATATAACGCACGTTAAAATTATATTATTAAAAAAACCATAGCAATGTATTCTTGCAATTCGGTGAAAAATTGTATTCACGTCACTTGTGATCAATGTTTAGGAGTTTTAGATCATTTACCTTTCAACTAAGGCGATTGCAGCTTCTTCAATGGCTCCCACATAGAGTTTGGCTGTTCTTGGCTGCAGCATGGCTTGCTGTACCTTCGAACGAAATGTGCTCCAATTCTCTCCGTGTCTGAAAACAGTTTGCAAAGTTCTGTTAGATAGTTAATAAACCACATGTTTTGAGCACAATTTCTGATCAAAGTGCAGGGAAAAATCTTTCAGCAATTATAGAAAAATTAGTTCCAACTAGTCGCTCCAGATACAGTCGGGGAAAACATATCACGCTTATTATCATTATCCAATTGAGGTATTACAAATAGTAAAAGGTAATACATTTGTATTTTGAGGTGATTGTTTCATTGTGTTCATATACTTACACTGCAATAACTCCTCCATTATCGCCGAAGAAATCTTTCCTCAGGACGTGCTTGTAGTAATTCAAGGACGGCATGGATGGCCTAAAAACACATTTCAATTGTTAATTACCGTAAATTAATAATAACTTTACTTTTTAGCTATCAGAACATCAAACGTCAAAAACAATATTACTTGTAATATTATGATAAACAAGGCCCCAAATATAAATTACACATTTTTATGTTTTAAATGATTTTCTTGGAAAAAGAAAATAAGGGTGATATTATTATTTGTTTTTTGTATCACTTCTACACAAATAAATATACGTTTCACTACAATCTACACATCTGCCCTGATGGTGGATACTAAAGAGGAAGCGCAGCACGGTATAATACCCGAAAAATCAATCACGATAAATCCTAAATCCTAATAAATCCTTTTATTTTTAAAATTCTTAATGGAATTATAGACAGCCCTGATTTACTGGGCCTAATTACCTTCATCATACCAATTAGAGTTACTGGGAATAAAAAAATTAGTACAACAACAATGTCAGAATTGACTGATTTAGATACTCGCTTGTACCTAGATTGCATTGCAATATATTCGCCGAAATAGTAGATGTGTTTAACTGCACGGAATATAGTTAAAAGAAGGCTATAATAACGTATCTAAATAATAATTAAGGTTGTCATAATACATTGGAGCAAGGAGCAAGTGTCCATAAAAAAATTATTAATCAATAACAAAATTATCTCATTTGAGGAGGATCCACATATAATTACCAACCATGTTAATAACTTCTTCAGTGATATTGGTCCTACATACGCAAAAAACTTGTGCAGTGCTAATAAAACCAACGAAATGTATCTTGTTAACAATTTTATACCTGGTACTCAAGTTACAGGAGATAGTTTTGAATTTAAAACTACTAGCATTTTTGAAGTTACTAATGTTATAAATGAATTAAAAATGTCTTTTTCCTGTGGTATCGATGGCTTAAGTATAATGGTGTATAAACAGCATGTTTATGAGTTAGCTGGTCCTATAACTCATATTGTTAATCTTAGTTTTAAGAATGGCATATTTCCTTCCCATTGTAAAAATGCCAAGATTATACCTCTTTTCAAAGGTGGAGATCACAAAAATGTTAATAATTACAGACCAATATCTTTGCTCAATACTCTCTCAAAAATAATAGAAAGACTGGCTAAATCAAGATTAGTATCTGTTCGCGCAATATATAGGGGATTGTTAGGTATGCATCCACAGGCTTAATGGACAAGTGTAATGTCAATACAAAATCCTGCAAATGTCCTACCTACCCTTTTACCCATCCCAAAATGTCACCATGATAAAAATATTGTTGCGACACATGTAAAATCTGACAAGTGGTGTCAGTTGCTTATCAGAGTTCGGAGTGATAATTAATATCAGACAGGGCGATTAAACGTATATTTTGTGAAGTTAAATCAACAAATACTCCTGGAGACGTGTGATAGTCATCAACGGGTGAGTCCATCTTTCCTGCTTTCCAATCTGGGCTTATCTTGTGCTCCAGAAGCCCAGATTTATACCTTTGATTATTGCACTGTCCATCGGGTTTGTCGGATGCATAAATCGTCCCATAACCTATCATTCGGAGTAGTTTGGGACTGGTCCTTTGGGCGTGTGGCATATCACACCACCTCTAAAATATATAGTGGAGTCGCAGCTTCGCGACACCATTTTTGGTTCTTTCGAGCCGGATTACCAACGGGGTATTTAAAATTAACATATTTAAAGTTATAAATAAATATTATTTCCTCTTTATACTTTGTTAATTTGTATGTACTAGGTTGCATTTGTAATTATTGTTGTGTTTAAATTCCTACATACAATTAATCATGGCGACTAGCGATAGTACTCAGGATATTAAAATCAAGTTAGTAGAATCGAAGATTAATTTGATGCATAATCGTGTTAATGAATTATACGAGAAAGCGAAAAGTATTGCGGACAGGGAGACGAGAAGTTCGGAGGATTTTCTTAAACAAACGGTTAATATAGCTACATATTATGCACAATTTAACACATTTTGTGATGAATTTCATACACTTCAGTTGAAAAAGGATTCAAATTACAATATGAATTTCGATTTATGGAGTAAATTCGAAAATAAGTACTGTTTTGTAGTTTCTGTGCGCGAAAGCATTATAGCAAAGCAAGATTCATCACGTGATCGACAGAAGTTAAATAATTTACCATTAATTAAGCTCCCACCGATCGAGATGCCATCGTTCGATGGTAATCAAGAGAATTGGTCGATATTTTATGAAGCTTTTAAATTAAACATTCACTCAAATGAAAATTTGAATACGTCGCAGAAGATGCAATATCTGATAGGGAAACTCCAAGGAAAGGCGTTATCAGTTTTTGCGGGAATACTTCCGAACGAACAAAATTATTTTTTAATTTGGGAAGCTCTCGAAAAGAAATATCAGGACAAACGCGTGCTAGGTACCTTTTATCTGAACAATATTTTGAATTTAAAATTATTGGCACCTAGTAACCCAAATGAGTTAAATAATTTTATTGAACGGTTTGCGTCTTCCATAGCTGCACTCAAGGAATTAGGTATTGATGACCTAACCGATTTTATAATATTACATATTGCACTGAAAAAATTAGATATACAGTTGGTGCAAAATTTCGAAATGTCTATACGGGAGAAAGCTATACCTACATATAGCGATTTAATAGAATACATTCGGTCGCATGTCAAAATCCTAGAACGAACTGGGCAAAATGATAATAAAGTTGTTAATAATAAAAACAAAGTTACGCATTCATTCGCTGTGGTCGAACCGAAGTCAAGTAATAATAATCGTAACAGGTGCCGGAAATGTAATCATTCTGATCATGTTGAATTGTTTAAATGTGAACAATTTAAAGAATTAAGACCAAATGCTCGCTTTCAGTTTGTGAAATTAAATAATTTATGTGTAAACTGCTTAAGCGATAAACATAAAACTGTGAAATGTCCATCTAAATCGGATTGTAGAATTTGTAAAAAACGACATCACACCGCTCTGCATTTTGAGAGCACGGTGAATACTGAAAGTCAATCGAAAAACGAAGCCATTACATTAATAGCGCGTAGTCATAAACATCATAATAATTTTTCTGCGGGTAATATAGCTACGAATGTACTACTGTCAACCGCGCAGTTATTTGCTTATGACAATAAAAATAATCAAGTAAGCGTAAGGTGTTTAATTGATTGCGCATCGCAACAAAATTTAATCAGTTTAAACACTTGTAATGAATTAAATCTTAAAATATTTCCTTTAAATAATTCAGTAGTTAAAAGTGTTGGTTCAGTAGAGACACCAATATTGGGACACGTTGCGTTAAAAATTAAATCCCGCGTTTCAGAAGATACTTATAAAATTAGTCTATTAGTTGTCGATAAAATAACTGATAAGCTTCCTACACAACATGTTGACACAAAGTCATGTGAGCATTTAGTGGGTTTAAACTTAGCGGATGAATCCTGGAACGTTCCATCCGATGTTGATATCTTATTAGGTGCACAGTTATTTCCATATATTCTGCTGGGGAATAAGGTTTTATCTAAACATAATACGAATGCACCACCGGCTATACAGACAGTATTCGGGTATATTGTAATGGGTGAAATACCTACGTGTACGCCGGAGGTTTCGTGGACGTTCGGCCCCATAACCAATGTAGATTTATATAATGCGTTATCCAAGTTTTGGACGATGGAAGACATGCCTATTAAGTCGTTGATGAGTGCTGAAGATGCAGAATGTGAAAAAATGTACCTCGAGTCAGTCCAACGGGATGAATCGGGAAGGTATATTGTATCTTTACCGTTTAAGATAGATCCTAATAATTTAGGTGATTCGCGCCGTGTCGCGCAGCGTCGATATGAATATTTAGAACGGAAATTTAATACGTCGCCAGAATTGCATTGCAGTTATAATGAAGTAGTTTCTGAATATCTGGAAAAGGGATATATGAGGGTTGAAGTTCCGTCTTCATCTAATATTGATGAGGGATATTTCATTCCTCATCACGCAGTAATTCGTAAAGATAAATCAACTAAAACTCGTGTTGTATTAGATGCAAGTACAAAGACCAGTTCAGGGTTGTCACTTAATGATACTTTGTATACAGGTCCAAATTTGCAATCTAATTTATTTACACTTTTAATTAAATTTCGCTTATTTGCTGTAGCATTAACCGCAGATGTTAAGCAAATGTATCTACGTATAATGGTAACGGAAAGCCATCGTAAATATCAAAAAATTCTTTATAGATTTCACGAAGATGAACAAATTGGAGTTTATCAATTTAATTCACTCGCGTTTGGTTTGAACTGTTCACCATTCCTAGCAATGCGAACTATACGGCAGCTAGCGAGCGATGAAAGAAATCGTTATCCGAAAGCGGCGGAAGTTGCAATTAATGATTTATATATGGACGATTTTGTATATTCTGTAAATACTATAAGTGAAGGCATCACTTTGGCTACAGATTTAATGGCGATGTTCAAGTGTGGAGGATTTGAATTAGTCAAATGGTCGAGTAATTCTCCTCATTTACTGGCCCAATTACCAGAGTCGCACCGCGCGACAATGGAATTTTCGGATAAATGTAGCATTTTAGGATTAAAATGGGATCCGATATCTGATTGTTTTCGATTTATGATATGTCCGACGGAGGAAAAAACTATATGTAAAATATCAATTCTTTCCACAATAGCTCGTTTATTCGATGTATTAGGTTTGGTTGCTCCGGTAATTTTATATGCCAAATTACTTTTACAAGAGCTGTGGTTAGAGAAAGTAGGATGGGACGAGGAACTACCCCAAAGTATTGTTAATAGATATGTCAAATTCGAGGAAGAATTACCGATGCTTTCTAATTTAAATTTACCTCGATATTTGGGAGTAAAGGAGGACTGCACGATAAATATTATCGCCTTCGCAGATGCGAGTATGAAAGCATACGGTTGTGTAATATATCTTCATGTCACGGATAAGGGTGGCAACACTACAATGAATTTGATATTGTCTAAATCCAAGGTGGCCCCTCTGAAAACAGTGTCGCTCGCTCGATTGGAATTATGCGCTGCGCTTATTTTATCTAGACTCGTTAGATCTATTATAGATACTTATAGAAATCGCGTTTCGATAAACGATATATTTGCTTTTTCAGATTCAAAAATAGCACTTTCTTGGATTCACTCGTCCCCTCACCGGTGGCAAACTTTTGTAGCTAATCGAGTTAGTGAAATTCAGGAAAATTTACCCGCGAAACATTTTTATCACATAGATGGCGTTACCAATCCTAGTGATTGTTTATCACGAGGACTACTGCCTGCTCAGCTGGTCGATCATTCTCTTTGGTGGCACGGTCCGCCCTGGGCTGCAAACCCAGTATCCGAGTGGCCTGTCGAAAGATTTTCCCCCTCACGAGAGGAGGAGAATGCTTTGGAATTGAAAAAATCGCATACATTTACAATAACGTCAATAGAGGAAAATTCTCCGATATATAATCTCGCTTTAAAAATTTCCTTATGGCCAAAACTGCTGAGAATTGTGGTATATATTTTACGATTTATGCCAAAGTTATCACGCTCAACAGTTATAAATTCCACGGAATTAAACATTGCTGAAATGAATGTATTAAAAGCTTTACAGAATAGGTATTTTAGTGCCGATATACAATTAATACAGAGGGATAAATTATGCTCACCTTCAATCCGAAAACTAAACCCGTTCCTAGATCATAATGGCTTGTTACGTATAGGTGGTAGATTAATAAACGCGAATATACCTTTTGAAAACAAACATCCATTACTTCTGCCAAGAGAGGATCGTATTGTCGATATAATTATAGACTTTCACCATCGTGTGAATTGTCATACTGGTGCACATCTCCTTATGTCAATAATTAGACAGCGTTATTGGATCTTATCGGGGAGAAATCTAATACGCAAAAGAGTACATGCTTGTAATTTCTGTTTTAAAACTGCACCTTCTAATATTATACCGCTAATGGCAAATTTACCTACAGCTAGAGTTCAGGAAGCAAAGGCATTTACACATACGGGGGTAGATTTTGCCGGACCAATAAATATAACCCTTTCTAGGCGTCGTGGGGTAAAAAGTCAAAAGGCCTATATATGTCTATTTATTTGTTTAACAACGAAGGCTATACATATGGAAGTGGTATCAGATCTAAGCACGGACAATTTTTTCAACGCATTTATGCGTTTTCTATCCAGACGCGGACCGGCTTCGTGTATGTACAGTGACAATGCGACAAATTTCATAGGCGCAAAGAATTGTCTGGATGACTTATATAATTTTTTAGAGGCAAATTCAACAAAAGAAGTTCTTCGCAATGAATTTAACATTCGGAGAATTGAATGGAAGACGATTCCACCCCACGCTCCTCACTTTGGAGGATTATGGGAGTCAAATATTAAATGCATTAAATCGCATCTGTATAGGGTTGTGGGTACTCAACTTTTATGTTATGAAGAGCTTCTCACAGTTCTGACACAAATAGAGGCTGTACTTAATTCACGGCCATTATGTTTATTAAGCAGTTCTCATTATCCAGAAGCTCTTACTCCGGCTCATTTTCTGATGTCTACCCCGATTCAGCATCTACCTGCTTATGATTTGACTAATGAACGCATTAGTCTACTGAAAAGGAAAGAGCCTTTGGACCACCTCGTTCAATCTTATTGGAAGAAGTGGCATATAGAGTATCTTCACTCTCTGCAGATGAGAAAAAAATGGAATAGTCCCGCGAATAACATTCTAGTAGGTACCATAGTATTGGTGCATCAAGAGGATGCGCCTCCACTTTATTGGCCGGTGGGCGTTGTTGAGGAGGTGTTCCCTGGTAAAGACGGAGTGGTTCGTGTCGCACGCGTAAGGACCCCTTCCGGGAACTTTAAACGACCAGTCGTAAAATTGTGTCCTTTGCCTACACAATAATTATTATTTCATTATTTTTTTTTAATTTTCGTTTTAACTTTGTAATTTTAATAGCGTATTGATAAGAATATTTATATTTCATCTTACTTCGTTTTACATTTAATTCTTTACTTTATTTGAAAGTACTTAAAATTTCGGAAGGTACTTTCAACGCCGGGAGAATGTTCGCGCAATATATAGGGGATTGTTAGGTATGCATCCACAGGCTTAATGGACAAGTGTAATGTCAATACAAAATCCTGCAAATGTCCTACCTACCCTTTTACCCATCCCAAAATGTCACCATGATAAAAATATTGTTGCGACACATGTAAAATCTGACAAGTGGTGTCAGTTGCTTATCAGAGTTCGGAGTGATAATTAATATCAGACAGGGCGATTAAACGTATATTTTGTGAAGTTAAATCAACAAATACTCCTGGAGACGTGTGATAGTCATCAACGGGTGAGTCCATCTTTCCTGCTTTCCAATCTGGGCTTATCTTGTGCTCCAGAAGCCCAGATTTATACCTTTGATTATTGCACTGTCCATCGGGTTTGTCGGATGCATAAATCGTCCCATAACCTATCATTCGGAGTAGTTTGGGACTGGTCCTTTGGGCGTGTGGCATATCACACCACCTCTAAAATATATAGTGGAGTCGCAGCTTCGCGACACCAGTATCATTTTTAGAAAAATACAAAATACTCTCCGACAGCCAATTTGGTTTCAGAGAGAACAGAAGTACGAGTGATGCTATATTAAAGGTATTGACTAAAGTTATAAATGCACTGGACTATGGCAACAAAGCTATAGCGGTATTTTTAGACTTATCAAAGGCCTTCGATACGGTTTCCCACGAGTTGCTTCTTAAGAAATTATTATCTTTAGGCATTAATAATACAGCTATGGGTTGGTTCAGATCTTACCTTAGTGATAGAATACAGCAAGTAGAAATAAATAAAATGTTAAGCGATAGTAAATCCATCTCATTTGGAGTACCACAAGGTAGTGTACTCGGGCCAATATTATTTCTTATTTATATAAACGATTTATGTAGTCTAAAAATTCCAGGTAACATTGTTAGTTTTGCAGATGACACTGTCTTAATATTTGAGGGTAAAAATTGGAGTGAAACTTTTGAAAAATGTGATACAGGTTTAGGAGTAGTTAATAATTATCTGAGTAATAATATTTTAACTTTAAATTCACAAAAAACCAAATACATCACTTTTAGCATTTCTTATAAAAGTCAGCCGTCTACCTCTTATAATTTGATTATTCACAATTGTGTGCAAACGTGTAACTGCAACCCCTTGGAAAGTGTAGACAGCCTCAAATACCTGGGGGTAAAAATTGATAAATTTTTGAGGTGGAATGATCATGTCGAAATGTTAGTAAATAAAGTTAGGAGACTTATCTATATTTTTAAAGATCTCAGACATGTACTAGACAAGGAAAAATTAAAAACAGTGTATTTTGCTATAATTCAGTGCCTACTTTCGTATAATATAGTGTGCTGGGGTTCCTGCCTGAAGACTGTAATAGAACCACTTAATATTGCCCAAAAACTGATTCTCAAAGTTATATACAAGAAAAAATTTACATATCCTACACAGTTACTTTATAAGGAATGTAATATCATGAATTTAAAACAACTGTTTATCCTACAAACGCTATGCAGATTTTTTAACAATATTAGTTCTGCGAAAAGAACGCAACAAATTCGTACTACAAGAATTGGCTCTGGTCTGAACTTTATGGCAATTCACCCTAAATCCTCATTTGGGCAGAGACATTATTTGTACCAGGCTCCACTTCTATTTAATAGCCTTCCAGATCACATTAAATCGTCAAATTCCTTGTGTACATTTAAAAAGATTGTTAAATTATTTCTGCCATCAGAGGATTTCCAACATATTCTTTCATCTTTGTCCTTTTAAATTGTGGCATATATTTTGAATAAGTTAATTTTTTCATCCTTTTCTTTTTTAATGTAATTTTTTTATCTCTCTTTCTTCTCTGTTTTAAAAAAAAAATAATAGTTTGTTACATTTTTATTGCAATTAAATATCATGGTCACCCTACATGTTTACAGCATTATATTGTAATGAATAGGCTAATAGGTACCATGTAGGTATCCAATTCGCAGAAACGTCAATGTAACAATATTGTTATCTTAATATTTCATTTTTTTAATTATTGTACTATCTTAAATATATGTTATAATCTTTGTACTATTTTTTTTTTATATTTTGTAAAATTATTAACCTCAACACAGTCTTTTCCTAGTGAGGTTAAAAATTATAACTTTATAAAAAAGATACAATGTAAAGAATCAATAAATAAATAAAACATTGCATGAATAACTTGCTCATTTATAAAAAAAGCAAAACGAATTTATTATCGGTTACAAATCGACTCATATATTCTTTTGACCCTTTGCCGCAAATGAATGCAGTTAATATATAGATATAAATATACTTCGTTCCTTCTCGCGTCGTGAGGATCTAGCCAATAATTATTATGACCGAAACGGATGTTCGCCTAGAAAGGCGTATTAAAATCTTGTGACCTGTGTGGAAGTAGATCCTCACTCCGAAAGACCTTCTCGATGTCGTCAGGATCGAAGATGAACAGCATGTCAGGCCTGCCAATTAGTTCTCCCATCTTGACAACGGGTCCATACTGTCCGTACAGGTCCATACAGATCTTGTCTATATGCTGGATCTCGTAGCTTCCTGTAAACGAATTAATATTTTGTTGAGATACTAACAAAAAAATTCAAACATTTTTTACTCTGGAAACTTTGGGTTTTCATATTTTTCCTTTTTAGTATCATATATCAAAGGTTTTCCTGAAATCACGATACTATTATCTTTGTTTGAACTCGCTCAAAATACCTTGTTTTGTAGTGTGCATTTTCTTTATTAATTATTATTATTTTGAAAGAATGGCCATCAATTAAATGGTCAGAATAATATTGAGATTTTGGCCAGCTCTAAAATGTCAGCAAGTAAAATTAGATTAGTTAGATTAGCAAATAATGTCCACCCCTAACCTAACCTAACCTTGCCCAACCCATAAAAAAATAACCCAACCCAACACAAGCCAACGAAATCCGATCTAATCTAACCTAACCTAGCCTAATCGAATTTAACCTAGCCTAACCCAACCCAACCAATCTCAACTCAACCAAAACCCAACCAATTCAATCCAATCCAACCTAACCTAACCTAAACTAACTACGTATTAAGCTTCATATTTTTTCACTGCTTCCAATTAAACAGTACTTGGTTTTCTGACTAAGAAACCATTGGTTCTTAAACATGTTGATTTTTTTATTAAATAGTGGTGTAAACAAAGTTAATTATTTTATTATGACGCCACACAGTGATTTCGCAAGTATTCATAGAGTTATGTTTCCTGATAAACTATCATTAAAATACGAATGTATTATCACCATGTCGGAACACGTGTTCATAAAAATCCTAACATTTTCGCATTTTATCATTATATATATTATCAAGGTTAATGCAAGTGCACGTGTTCCGATACCTTGGGAAGTTACAAAAAGTTTATCCTGAAACGGCCTGTAATCCCGTTTTCATCGGATTATCAATAATTGGAAGTGATTATTAATAAATTAGTATTAGTATGTCAGACCTCGTCGCCTCTATTAAATTTTACGTATCGACTAGGAACACAAGACAAAATGTAACATTATTTTGCAATGCACACACAACCAACTATCAGACACACTCACTAACCAATAGGTTATATATCTAGGCAACAAGTTTGGGAGTACTATTGATATATTGACTGACACCATGACTAAAATTAAGCGTAATCTATACCAGCACTTGGTTGAATCCTACAAATTAAGCTTGAAGTTTAATTTGCAATCTTAAATACTGTACTTACTTTGTAACTTTATTGGTTTATTATATGATGAATGTTTTAAATTAGTACACATGTAACCACTGTTCATATTATGTACTATTTTAAGTTAAACAACAATTTTTTTTAACATTTTTCGACGTGTTAATTCCCATTTAATATTCGCTAAATACCTTATGATCACAGTGCAATTATATTAACACTAGCAGGTAAAAACCTGCTGTCGAAATTTGAAAATTTCAATCGTTCTTTTTGAAAATAACAGATTGCGCCACTTCCGTTTACAACAATCCTCAACTGTACAGTAATTACTCATACTCAGATAATAATACTCAGATCAGATTTTCAACATTTTCTTTAAAGGTGGCGTATAAAAGTGACATATTTAATTAAAAAATGCTGAAAATTTGTCCAAAAAAAGCGTTATAATGAAATACGCACAATTTCCTCCGCGAAAAAATGACGCGATGGTGAGATACTTAGTGAGCTGAACGGTTTTCATGTCCAAAAAATTATTATACCTAACCTAAAAAAACTTCAAATAAATCATGAGTAGCATATATAACATTAAGTTGTCCTTGTGACAGTTTAATTTTATAAAAGGACCTACGTTATGTTAATTGGCAAATTGAAATGTGTGGTGTGGTGTATTGTGTTATTGATTTAAGAGCGTTCAACGTTCAGAATACTAATCGACGATTGAAAGTGTGATTTCGATTGTTGAAGAATGTTGTTGAATATTGTTCCATAAGAAGTTATGTTACACGATAGGTACTCGTCGCGAGAATACAATGAAATCAAGAAACGTATTGGTGTAACCGAAATACAGGGTTTTCCAATAACATATTAATTATTAAAATATATTATTAAAAGTTATTTTCCAATAACATATTAAACATATTGACATTCAAACATATTAATGGTTGTATTATGAAGTTTTAAAAGAATATAGTTTTAGTGACAGATTATAACATAGTAAATGTAATTATATAAATTCCTAAACGATTATAACATTTCATATAATTTGTATTGTACAGTATATCAGTGTCTATAGTTATATAACTATTTGAATTAATGATATATTAAAACAATTTTAAACGTATCATATATCATTGTAATGGAATTCCACCATGAATTGTAAGTATCATGAACAGAAATATTTTAATCAGCTTATCACAACATCCGAAACTGTTAGGCATGTTTAAAAAAAAATACTAAATATATATAAACATATTCAATTTTTTGAAAATATATTTCAGTAGTTTAAACGTGTGCATGTACGAAAAATTTTCCGATTTTGTTTTCATAAAAACGAATATTTCGTTTCAAAGTTGAAAATTGATCTAAGTCCCTTTACGAAGCTACATACATTGTCATATCTTCTTGAACTTTATATTTTCTCGATCTATTGAGTATATTTATATGTATAGTAAATTTTACTCACTTATTATACAATATCATCACTTAAATTATAACCGGGCAGTAAAACATATGTTTTGGCCTCGTGCATTTTTACTGACATCATTTATTTACGTTTGGAAAACTGACACCAAACCGGTAGATGATTTTCTCCAGTTTTAGTTCGAGTTTTTGACACCGGCACGAAAATATGTTGATTATTATTTATATATATTTGTTCAAAAATCTTACTGAAGGGAGGTTTTTAAAAAAAAGACTTATACAGTAAACAGGATAATATCCTTTTTTTCTTCATTCAAAACTTTTTAATTCTTTTTTAGAATCAACAGCCCAAGAACCTCCGGAAAGGGTCCAAACATATTATTTTGCCGGTGTTATTGAAAATGACGTAAAGCCTTCTTTTCAGAAAAGACCTGGCCTGCGATTCTGGAGTTAAACGATCAATCGTTTTCGTATGCGCCGTCTTCTAGTGAAAAACTACTAGTCGTCGCGACTAACTTTTTCGAATGTTTCAATTTTACGTATTCTTGAGCGTCGAACGGTCGAAGTTGGTAGAAGAGATGATTATATTGGCACCCCTGTGAATATTGTCTATGTTCCTGATGTTTTTGGGATTTCTATGGTGTGACTGTCAAACAGACAACAGTTATTCGTAATTCAAAACAGAAATGGCTGCGGGACATATTACAAATTGCCAAAAGCAACTGTTAATTGAGCTTGTAAGCTCCGATAAAGACTTAGTAAGTGGGAAATTTTCACCCACTTTTACATTTGCGGAATCCGCGCGGTAAAACAATAATTGACAGCTAGACTAGATTTTGACAGCCAATTCCATAGAAACGCCAACAACCTACCACTCGCTGCCCTGTTTCTACTGGTTATACCCAGTAGTTGCTGTGTGGAATGACTTTTGACGTTTGGCGTCGAAGTATGTACCTTCGACCAATTTCGGGAATAGCAACGACGACCAACGTAAGTACTTTCGACGGCGATTACGAGCGCCCTCGATTCAGGAATAGAGCCCCTGAACGGACGTAGTCCCGGCTCTATATGTTTAAAAATGATCATAGCCGTAGCATAAAATATACATATATATATATATATATATATATATTTTTTTTTTTGCCAGCAACGCCGGGTACACGTCAGCTGGTACAACATAAAAGAATAAGATGGGAACAATGTAAATCAACGTAATACTCACAGGCACAAGAAATTTTGAAATCTATAACACACTTAATCAACATTAGTATAACACACTCCTGCTTTCCTAGTACTCTTAAAAAAGGACTAGTTATCCCCATTTATAAATCCGGAGACAAAATGGAAATAACTAATTATAGACCAATCACTCTGTTAAACTCGCTATCAAAGATTTTCGAAAGAGTATTAAAAAAACAAATTATAAAATACCTTGAAGAAAACAAATTAATCTCGGATAACCAATATGGATTTAGAGACAAAATAGGCACAAAAGAAGCTTTGGCATGTACAGTAGATTATATACATAGCAACTTAGATCAAGGGTACAAATGCATAGCGATATATCTAGATTTAGCTAAAGCCTTTGACTCAATCTGCCACAATTCACTTTTTAAAAAATTAGAAAACATGGGTATCAAAGGCAAGGAACTTCAACTATTTAAAAGTTATATGAGTAACAGAACTCAACAAGTCAAAATTAACAACCATACTAGTAAACCACTGCCGATTACATATGGAGTTCCACAAGGAAGCATACTAGGGCCCGTTCTTTTTACTATTTACATAAATGAACTTTGCAGCATGAAAATAGACGGTGAAATAGTTAGCTATGCTGATGACACAGTTTTACTTTTCAAATCTAAGGATTGGAATAATGTATATAACATAGCGAATTTGGGAATCTCGCAAGTCAAAACATGGCTAGACTCAAACATACTTACACTTAACATATCAAAGACAAAATTCACAACATACAGTATAAATAGCACGGGACAGCCAAAAAACAATACAAACACCATAAAAATACACGAATGTTTAAACACCAACATCTGCGATTGCCCTCCTCTAGAAAAAACAGAACAAATAAAGTATCTAGGAATCGTAATTGACCATAACCTTAGATGGATACCTCACATCAAACAAATCACAAATAAACTTCTCAAAACAATACACATTTTCCTTAACATAAGAAACATATATAAAATAAAACAATTGAAAACAATATATTTTGCACTCTGCCAATCAATAATAGAATATGGAATTATTGCTTGGGGAGGAGCAACAAACTCGGCTATCAATTACATAGAAACCGCACAGAAAACGATCTTAAAGGTAATACTAAAAAAACATAGACTGACCGATACAGACCAAATATTCAACAGCTGTGACGTACTAGATATACGCCAATTATACGTTAAAACACTACTAAACTACATTTTTAACAAAAAAAATAAATTTCAATATACACAAAATAACACTAACAGACCAGTTAGACAAACGTACAAAGAAAACATTAAAACTCCAACAGTAAATTCAACCTTTGGACAAAGACACTACCAATACCATGCTATAAAAGCTTTCAACAGTCTAAAAATTGAAATTAAAATTGAGGAAAATAAAAATAAATTCACACACAAAATTACAAAATGGATTAAACAAAAAAAAAGACAATATTACCAAAATGTCATAGCATAAAATAAAAATAAAACCTACACGTAACACACAAAACCAACATAAACACACATCACTCACAAACACACAAGATTATTTTCATTGTATTATTTTTTAATTTTAAATGTATTATTATGTATTTTTATTTTTAATTTTAAATTTATTATTTTCTTTTCAAATTTACTATCTTCTCTTTAAATGTAATATGTAGATTAGATTTTCAAATTATAAAATGAAGGCCTCAGCACGAGCAAGCCACCCAGTGAGGCCTACATTACTGGAAAACATAAATTGTAACAAAAAAATGTACCAAATAAAAAAATACAAAGAAAGGAGGAGAATAAGAAAGGTATATCTAAAAATGAACATGAAAAGTAAGAAACACATTATATATGAAACTATTAGCGTAACAAAATGTTGAAAATATCAACAAAACTGAATTTATTTCAAAGCCTGTGTAGTCTTTAGACTGGGGAATTAATGAAAAAGTTTTTTTCTAAGCCTATGTAGTCTTTGGACTGGGGAATTAATGAAACAGTTTATTTCTATGCCTATGTAGTACTTGGACTGGGGAATTAATGACAAAAATTATTTCTAAGCCTATGTAGTCTTTGGACTGAGGAATTAATGAAAAAGTTTATTTCCAAGCCTATGTAGTCTTTGGACTAGGGAATTAATTATCAAAATTATTTCTAAGCCTATGTAGTCTTTGTGCTTGGGAATTAAAAAATAAGTTTGTTTTCGATGAATAAATAAATAATGTTAACCCTTCAGTAAATTGACTATGTAGTCCATAGACATTGAATTGAATGTCTATGATGAAGTGGTAAAAATAATATCTGTGGTTGCTATTTACATTGACGTAACTGTAAAATAGACTATTACTATTTACTATTACTACATTACTCACATATTGTTAACGAATAAAGCCAGACAATGTCAAACTCAACTAAAAATTATAGGTAAATATGCGGGTATGCGTTCGGAAACATATTGCTATTTATAGAAAGCTATATTTATATGTTTTTTAGAGACGTTGTGCCACATTGGAAAGATTTTTTTAAAGCCATAAAATCGTGAACATGTTAATACAATGTACACATTTTACACGGATTGAAAAAAATTCCATTGAAAACATTACGGTTGAAATATGTACAAATAAAATAATTTAATAAACTTACCAATAAACGGGATAAATCTCCAGGTATTCCCCAATAAGGGTGCTGGATTGGGTCCAGGCACTCTCTCGTAAGGGATGGCACTATTCCACACAGCATCATGTCCGTCTTCATCTCCCAAATCCTGGCTCAGGATCACAGAACTTGAAGGTGCAGCACTGGACTTCCATCTACGTCTTAATAATACTCCACTTCTGCCACTGGGACCACTGTCTGCCACAAAAGTGTTGATTAAAGTTCTTGTTAGTTTAATTACTAACATTTTGAAGCCTTTTTTCTACCACCTATCGAGAAGATAAGAAATATTTAGTTGTTATTTTTATACAGTATGAACCGAGAGTATCGAAGTCCTGTTTTAACACGACCGTTTTGCATTCGTCTTACTGTATTTTTATTGTTCGTACCGTCTCCCTTTCAAGATGGTGGTCGTTTTAATGGTCCAGGAAAGACTATTTTTTCAAATGTGAAATCTTCGTGTTTATTTGAACTTTCTTATTTGCATTTTTTCAATATTATGGTTTGTACACGTGACACATTATGGATTGTAATTGGGATATAGCAATGTGTTTTTTTAATATACTGTATAATTCCTTACTTGAAATTTGAATGAAATGTTACATAAAATATATGGTTTATAATTATATAGGTAAATATAAACACATAGTTACAAATCTTATGATTTCAGAGGAAATTTTCGTCTGCTATTAACATAACTATTAATCAATTTGCTTAGCAATTTATGTAGACATACATTCAAAATGTTAAAGTTCCGAATCTAGCATGGAAATGTTTTTTTCCCTGAACAGGTGATAATTTGATGATTTCGTGTCTCCGATAAAATGTTTTCTCATTGCATCATTAGGGGCCGGTGTTTCTTTAATTTTTAGTAATAACATTCGTCGGCTTATTTTGTCGAACACAAAGCTACTTTACCAACGTAAATATCTCTCAAGCCGAATTAAAAAAACGACAAAAATTCCTTTATTACGTCATATAATAATGTATTTATTTACATCGAAAATGTGGGCGAAACGGTCTTTGATCTTTACAGCATAACTATATGTTTGCATTTTAACGGTTTTAGTTCTTACTTAGGTTTAAAATGTTGTATTTGGGGATGTGTGGAATGCAAATCTGGATCTTGAAAAGATCCACTTTGCGTGAGGCAGGAAACACATTAGCCAGCATTTTTACACGACCGAGTTTTTGAGGATTTGTTTGTAACACGAGGATCATTTTGTGACGCTTTTTTAAGTTTAATGTCTACTCAGAATGATCCCATCTTTGACAAAAACTGCCTCCTGTTTTATATTATGTTTTATTATTAATGTTCTTAAGTTGTCCTTTGCTATAATGGTTCTGTTGTTGTTTATTATTTGTTCTCTTATCATCGCTTTGTGTGTTCAGTACATTTTTACGTCATATTAGTTATTTTTGTCCTATGCTATAACAGCACTGTGATTTTCATTTTTTGTTCTCTTGTCATCGCTTTGTATATATAATACTTGATCTGTACATGTAAGGAGCACTGTAGGAGTAATCTTGAGAAAATTAAATTCAAACATATTATTTTTAAGTATTCATGCAATTATTATTTTTAAGTTTGTTATAGTAAGGCGCACTTGAAGTGCAATGATACAAAACTGCGATATAAACGTTATATTATTATTAACGAGTCGTAAAGCTGACCTATTCTCTTATGGAAGATATTAAGACGCTTGTCTCATGATTTAAAATCTGGGTGGTTATGGGAGGGAGGAAACACGAAAGCCAGCAGATCATCCCACAGCCTCCTAACACAAGAACGTAAGAACGTTGTCGTAAAAACAACCGTTCTCTTGCGGAAAAAATCGTTTTTTACCGACAAGCTTGAGAACCCGTTTTAGGTCTCACGAATCAATCACGGTTCAATTATTTATAATACTAGTTCGTCGAAGTGCATTTTTTCATTGATATGCTAGTACGAGTAGTACAAACACAGTATTCCCATCCCATTTACGCATGTGTTTCAAAAATTCAAAGATTCACGCCCCAGGAACCATTCACAGAATAAACAACAACTATGCCTTGGGTAACCACAAGCTGTTCGCTACGTTTGGTGACATAGAAGGGTTGCCCGGGTTCATGGGGTTCAGGTTTCTGCAGGTCTTGTTGGCGGATGCGTCTGAACACCAACTGCAGTGGTGCAGCGGTGGGAGGGATGGAGTCATACATCCGTCAATCCTGGACACATTGACCCCTTGATTGCTACCCACCCCTCACATCCTTTTCACAGTAATTCCTCTCTAGCCTTCCCTTAAAAAAACCCTCCATATTGTATCCCTAAGATGATGTAGAGATAATGTAAAATGTAAATAGTAACATAGTTTTAATTTTCTGAATGATGTTTTTGTTAATCAATTTTAATTCTGTTCCAGTTGTTATGAGATGTTGAAAAAGTTTTAGATGTTTCATAGTACGAGTTAGCTCATACTGTTTAGCTAATACCAAGGTCTTTTCAAAGCAAATCGCTTACGTAAATTTAATTGTTTTCTAACAATCGCTCTCACGTCACCGCATACAAATTCCTCATTTCATTTTGAGGACAAACGACAAACCACGTATCGCTCAAAACTTTGCTAGAAACATATGAATAACCAATGAATCAAATGAAATTACCTGTCGAAAGTGGAACTCCTACGAATTTAGCATATTTTGCAGATTGAAACGCAAAAGGAAAGTTTGATATTAAGTTGCATCACATAAATTTGCAATATTTCTTGTAACCATAATGATTTTTAAAACTAGGATTAGGCAATACGTACTCATAACAGGTTTATGCACGAGGAAACTGTCACCAAAGAAAAAATTCAGTATGTTGTTGACAAAACTCCGTAAAAGAATAGAAAACATTACATAAATATGTATCTACATGCAAAAATGTTCCCCATGGCCTTGGCACCATCCGTATTTACCCACGATTAAGTAAAAACTTGTACGCACTCATGGCTAGTAAGTAACTAAACTCCAAAAATTGATTTTCCAGAAATGATTTTTTGTTGTTGACGTTTTGCAAATGTTTATGTAATTTTTGTGACAGTAGGCTCTGCCTCACGTACACTTCGGAGCTCCAGTCCTCCGCACAGACAACCAAATCTACTGTGGCATAGCCTAATCAATTACTTGAGTCAGTTAGATTGAGAGAAAGGATAATATTATCCAGCAAGAGAATTCAGGAAGATGACGGGTACGTCCCAAAAATATTAGGCACAACCGAGAAAGTCAAATACTTGTGTCGGGTAAATAAATATATATAAATGTAAATAAATATATATAAGTAAATAAAATAAATTAAATTAAATTACGTACAATCAGTAAAAAATTCTATGCTTAAATTACTAGTTCATTTTTTCATAGAGTGGTTGTATCTGAACTAATCTTGTTTTATTATGGTACAAAATATCTTACTATGAATATAAGAGGAAATTGGAAAATTAACATAATACTAGGTTTACAGAGAACAAAGGCATGCTTGTACCAAAATAAAACCTTGTAATGTGCCCGCCATATACAACACAGTACCAAGTAATTTAAAAAATTGCGAATTACCAAATAGAATCGGATGTATGCGGAAAACATAGATCCTTAGTAGAGATACTTTCGCTACGGATGTTATCAATCAATAGTTGTTATTCAACTTAGCATGTGGATTTAGAATTATTTTAGATTATGTGTATCAATAATAATAATCTGTAAATTTATAATTTGTAATAGTATTATGTGTACTTATACAGAGTTTTCCAATAAGAGGTGTTATATTGATATTCAATCGTAAAAGATCAATGGTCTCGTTGCTTGTGTGGCACGTAACGTCATCTTGTTGAAAGTAAACGTTGTCCAGATCAATACCATCCAATTCCGGCCATAAAAAATCATTAATCATCTCTCGATAGCGTAATCCATTCACCGTAACTGTTGCTCCAGCCTCATTTTCGAAAAAGTAAGGCCCAATGACTCCGCCGGACCATAAACCGCACCAAACAGTCACACGTTGAAGATAGAGAGGCTTTTCAACAATAACTCTTGGGTTTTCCGAACCCCAGATGCGACAATTTTGCTTGTTGACGAAGCCACCGAGTTGAAAATGGGCCTCATCACTCAAGATGATTTGCATTTGATTCACTCAATTGAATTTTAATAATTTCAATGCATTGTTGAAGCGTGTGTCGTTCCATTTTTATTAATGGCGTAGTTTCTACTTGTCAAATGTCAAAAAATAACAGCTTCAAAAGTAACATCTACCGAAATAGCGGGCTATTTAAAATAACACCTCTTATTGGAAAATCGTGTACTTATATTGCAATTGAATATCCTGTTGACAAACTGCTTCATTTCAGTTTTACAGGATAGTACTTTTGAAGAACAATACAAATGACATGTCTAAAGTTGGAATAACAGAATTGTATTGTATGAGACAACGTATAAATATGAAGAGTGCCCAGACAGAGTTGAGTGATATTACACCTTCCCTACGTACCACCAGAAATTATATGAATTAGCTATTTATTAAAATCAGTGAAATGGGTTTTTCATTCTTTCCTTATCCTTATTTTTTTTGTTAAATGTTATAAAATGAACTTTGAACACCATTGATTTATGAAAATAACACAATTTTTTGAACGAATAATTATTTTGGGTCACTTAAATTTTGTTCAATAAACATGCGAAGTTTTAAAACAGAATGAAGGAATGGAAATAATTTTCATCGGAAGGAACAATAACCTCTCCTAATCACATTAAAAAACTATAATCTATAACAAACTGTACACTTGGCGTATATTTTACTTGAAACTTCACGTTATTTTACAGAACTCGTGCATAAATATTTTAAAACGGAACACGCGAGTCGTTTTCTAAGGCCCATTTATAACTGACAACCGGTTTTAAAACTACATCTGGGCAAGCGACGTTCCGCTATCCACCATCACGTATACAGTTTACCCACACAGCCGCTGACAGTAGCATCGCCTAGTTATAGTTGTTGAATGTTCTAGGTATGGTGTACCTATTACCTATTACTATAGGTGGTGTAGGAATCAAACAAACTCTTCGAAGAACAGATTGAGAAATGAATGCTAACGGTGAGTTGGTATTCTCAGGTGAAAGCTTACGTTTCTCGTCTTAAATGAATGAATAAGTGGTGTAATGGAGTGGTTGAAATGTTAAATTAAAACAACATGTTTAATTTATTTTTCATTCATTGAATTAAATATCCACAGGTTAATAAAATAATATAATCTGTGCATAAATGTACAAAAGGTTGTGTAAGGAAAATTTAATTTTTATTCAAATCTACAGTTTCGTTCCGCGATTGATAAAATTTTGCACACTTGACCTAGAAGGTCACTATCTACTCAATATTTTAAAAATCACCACATTCCTTTTTCTCACTCCAAATCAGAATTCTGATGAAATCTTGCATGACACTTGACGTTCAAAATAAGAGAAAAATTACTGTTCTGTGAACCTGGATAATCAGTTAGTTTGGTTATCTTGTACGTAACATAGCACACTTATTTTATCAGTCTGTAAAGGAGTTTAATATATTTATTTTGTAGATCGTCTTTCATTCCATTTTCAGCTCTATTTGATAGTAACCATGGATGTTTAAAGATCTTCATTTGACGAGATATTTTTACAGATGCTATCTACAAGATACACGCCACGGTATAAGAGGTATAGACGAAAACATAAATTCAGAATTTTAAAACCCAGATTGGTATTATACCTGTTTACGACCGGAGAAAAAACCACCAATGAAAGTGGCAATATTGTACAACTTTCCACGCAAAGTAAACTTTTCACAAGCCGTTCATTTTAATATTCTAGTTCAACGGTAGATGGTGCTAAACATTCGAATAACAATAAATCAATAATAACTTATAAATAACTGATAATCTTTTCTTTGGATAAATTTCAGTTGAGCTTAAATAATTTTATACTTATTACGTTACTTTTCTAATACAAACAATAATTATTTCCATCAATAAATTTCTCATTTTGTCAATTTGAAAAAAAAAAATAATTTGTTGGAAAATGTTATAAGTTTACCGAAGCCAAGACGCAACCCAAAGTTCTCTGCTAGCTAGGAAACATTACAAGGATGAAGAAAATGTTCATAGATGTCACTCTCCATCACGATTACGAACAAGATTAGTTCGTAAACAATCAAAGAAATTAGTTTTCAAATATTACAACAATAGCAAAAAATAGTGTATGATGAACCATTCTGAAAACGGGGCCTTTCCTAATTTTTATCTTTATTTCGGGGTAACGGGGTATATATCAAACATACATTCCGCGAAACTATAGGAAAAATAATAATTCACGAAGGACTAAGGAAAACTTTCATTTACAAACAAAGAATATAGTCACAGCTCTAAACTTGCGTTCGGTTGACAAAAAGTCCATCAAAGCATACCCTGGCCGTCTTGATCTAGATTTATTATGGTCAAAGAGTATGGGAATCCTAGTTCCAAGGTTATGGTGCAAGAGCTAACTCGATTTTACGAGCTAAACCTTAATAAGTGAAAGTCTGTCTAGACTCGAACAACGCTATTTTGACAAATTAATACCATGTATGTGTATGATGTATATATAATCGCCATCTGAAGTTTTGAAGTACGAGCATTAATTTTTTGACTTTTTAATTATTATTATTATTTTTTTATTTTTTTATTGAAACATATTTATATAGGTTACAATATTATAACAATATAAACACCAATATTTCAAGCACTCTCCTAATAAAGCAGCTGCTTGTGTTTAGGAGAGGACAACAAAACATTTTTACATTTGTTTAAATTAAACAAAAAATATTAGTAATTTAACAAATAATAACAATAAAAGTAATAAAAATATAGGTTAGTTAATAAATGATTCAAAGAATTGAAGAGGCAAAAACATATTTCTAAACAATAAGTAAAGTTATGAGGTGGTACAAGAGTATTTTAATTTTTTTTTTTTTTAAATATTTTTCGTAGTTTTCTTCCGATCGTATATCAAGGGGTGATTTATTAAATAATTTTACACCCTTGAATATATAGTGATGCTGTGCTGTTGTGGTTCGTGCTAGTGGCACGGTTAGTCCTCCAACAGATATTATTCTTTTGCTAATATTCAATTGTGGTAAATTATTTTTACTAAAGAAATCTTTATGTATTTGTAGAAGTGCAATTTTGTCATAATAAGGGTAGGCAGTAGGAAAAACAGCGAATTAATTGATATAAAAAAACTAGATATCGAATGCTGCCTTCTTTAGCTGATGTTGGTTAGAATTACTTACCTAATTATACCTTAATTATATTCAAATAACCGCTTCATTTATGAATATTACAAGTCTGGATAGGTATATAAATATTTAATATTTTTGTTAACCGCACAATTTCACGAAACAAACAACATAATATGATTTTTATAGATCATAATTGTACTACCAACAGATGGCACTGACTGATACATTTGTGATTTGTACAGAAATCGGCATTTTTCGACACTTACACAAACGAGTCTATGGGCATTACGCAGAAATGTGCTTTTGTGTAGAATACTGTCAACATTTGAATATGACACTGCGCCATTTTGCACACTTAGTTCATGCTTTTGACACGTTGTAGAAGGGCAGTCGGTAGGGGCGCACGGCGCTGCTATTAGACTTCGCGCCTATTTTTGAAAGTGTAGATTGCTTTCTTGCAACAATTTAATAAATTTTAATTCTGATAACATTTTATGCTAGCTTATAAATTGACTAAAGAAATTTCCATATTTTCTGCAGTGTTCAATTCAAATCCTGCTTCTCAATATTCGTCAAGCCTTACTGTGCACTGACTCTCTAAGTGCAGTAATAAAAATGTCCTCAAATGTCGTTCGTTGTCCAGAAGACTACGTGATTTATAATATTAAAAACTTCCTCAATTCTCTAAACTAATCCAAGTTTGAGACAATATAGGTTTGGGTGCCTGGCCATCTAGGAATTGAGGGTAACGAGAAAGCCGATTGTCTCACTAAAATTGGAACAGTTTCTGGTACTATTCCTTCAGATTTTAGAATCTCCAACGTCTAAGGGCCTTCCTTACTAGCGATCTCAATCGTTGTATGACAATCTATGTTATTAATCGTCAAAATATCGATAATGTAGCCACGCTAGGCTATCATAAATACATTTTTCTGTCGAGATATATGTTTTTACTAACAATTTATTTTCGTTAAATACTATATAATGAACATCTAAGAATTCTCCTACTCATTCGGCGGTTCTATGAGGTGGCCGTGAATGCACGCTTTCTACGGTCCGTCGTGTCAATCTTTTTTCAAAGTTCGAAATTCCGCGTAATTATTACACTTCCATGTGACGTTTCAACAATATTCCACTCTATGCGTTGCGCGTAGGGACTATAATAGTGTGTCGCCTTTTTTATGTTTCATCTGTGCGTTCCCGTCGAAGCTGTGTAGTGTCAAATAGTATTATTAAGAATTAATTTATTGTTAACATTTTATTGGGTTTCTAGGTAATAAACAATTTGATATTATTAAGAATTTATATATTGTTAACATTTTTTCGGGTTTCTAGGTAATAAACAATTTGATATTATTAAGAATTAATTTATTGTTAACTTTTTTTCGGGTTTCTAATAAATAAAGTAATAAACAATTTGATGTTTTTAAAATATAAAAGTATATAAAATATTAAAGCATTTACAATAAAATAAAAGAAGCACATCGTATAAAAATGTTTCAGTCGAAAAGATCGAATGCCGAAATCACTTACTTCGAAATTATTGCAAAAAACTTAGATCACTGTCAGAAGATATAAAGTATCCCTTAGCATTGAGGAAGATTGTGTCAAGCCGTATTTTACGCCTGGGAACGGCTGTCCGTTGTGCAATAACGTACCGGAAGGCTATGAATTGTAGTCAAGAGGAAAAATAAAACAGTTTTATTTGGATATATTGAATGGTCCAAAACATGTATTTGGAGACCACTCACTATGCAAGGAACGGGCATACTTTTGCAAACGGGATATTGGCGACACTAATTACGTACCCAATATGACTTCGAGCTTGATAATGTCCAGAATCATGCAGCACGTTCGACTTTTGGCATCAAATGCTCGCAGTTTAATACATGATGTAGACAGCAAAAATGTGGAGTGTTATAATAATGATGTGGCTAAATTTGTTGGCGGAAAGCGTATCAACTATTTTCTAAAACGGTCCTACAATGGAAGGTGCGCTGCATCAGTAGTAGCGTTCAACATCAATCGTCCACACTATTCTTTGCATAAATTTGCAACTGGTAATAGTCCCAGAAAATTCATAAAGTAATTAGAATTAAAAAGATTGCAGAAAAATAATCAACAAGTATTAAGTAAAAAAAAAAGAAAAGAAAAACCCTGCAGCTCGCTCCAGCAAAAGATCAGCATTATGGTTCCAATGCAGAAAAACCTGATATGGACCAAGCATCGTATGAGGCAGCCAAAGATTATTTTTTAAAAAGGCTTTTTACCATAGCCAAAGATGGGCAAAAGGCGACAGTACTTCAAGCATCTAGTGGAAAGTGGATCGAGATGCGCTATGATGCAATGCATATAATGCAATATGATTACGGCATCGTGGTTTGGAAAAGTGTGCAAACGGCGGCAAAATATCAGTTGCGCTCCATTAGTCTATTGTCTAATAGACTAATGGAGCGATATAATATTTGTCTAATTTTATTTGATGATTTGTGTTATTTCACAATTAATTGATTAAAATAATAATATATAGTATATTTGCGGCACGTTCCAGAGTGGAAGATACTACCAGTATCGCCCTGGTGTAAGACCACCATTCAGAATTGAAACGTTGCTCCAAATGGCTTTAGCCGTGTTTAGTGACTAGATCTGAATAGCCAGGTACTTCCCCACCTTCCTCTTTCCCTTCCCCACTTACCTTCAGCCTCACAACATCCCCCAATTGGGGATGCCATAGTCTCACTGGCTCCAGACGGGAGCAGTTGGGACTCTTGTGAGGTATTCACTATAAAAAAAAAAAAAAAGTCAAAAATATACTGTGTAAGCAATCCTTTTCAAATATTCCTTCAATTCGACACGGTAAAAACATGAATACAATGTCCTGAAGGAGCTTGCAGGACTAAAAAGCATTACCATAGAAAAGTGTGGTCTTTTCATAGATGAAGAGTATCCGTGTATGGGTGCGACCCCAGATGGAATTTCTTCTGAAGACACCGTGATTGAAATTTAATATCCTTTCGCAGCATGCTCATATATGAAGGAGTATAATCCAGAAAAATTACCTTTTGGAAACTTAACAAAAATTGAGGAATGCTAGTAAATACATCTCACGACTGGTTTTACCAGGTTCGGGGCCAATTTCATGGAACAAAAAAGATATTTGTATGTTTGTTGTATGGATTGAACTCGGAATAAAAATCGAAAAATTTTACGGGATGACGAATTTTGGCAGACTAATATGGTTAAACAGCTGAAACGCTTTTACAATTTTTGCATGTTAACCGAATTAATTGATCCTTGACATAATCGCTGCATGCCTATTTGAAATCCTGAGTATTTAGAACAGTGCATAATACCGAAAAGAAGTAAAGTAAAATTGCTTTCAGCTAAAACCAAAACATGTAAGAAGGAATTGTTAAGAAGAAATCAATAACATTTTATTTCATTGAAGTGTCTTCAAAAGAAATTTTATTTATATTCCTAATGTATGTAGTCCACATATTTAGAGACAGGGAAGATGGGGGTTGGAAAGTTCCTGGCTATTCAGTATTCAGATCTAGTCACTAAACATATCTACGCCGTTCTCAAGCAACTTTCAATTCTGAATTATGGTCTGTCACCAGGGTGATACTGAACGTATCTTCCACTTTGGAACGAGGTACAGATTCATTATATGTACCTATATAAAAAAAAATTGATTCTACAATATGATATACTCATATAAATTAAATTTAATTTGTTTTGAATCCGTGACCTCAAATCAAACTAGACAATTTAGTATTAACAGTGCCCGGCCGCACTGCGAAACCAGGCTGGAACAAAGGCCAAGCCTTTTGTCACTCTTTATGTATTACTATGTTTACCTTTGTATGGGTACAATGGTACACATAGTAATACATCTCATCTATATATGTATCAAAAAAAGTTCCAAATAAAAAGTTATATTAAATGTTGTTACTGAGAACCTCCTCCATGAATCAAGCTATCGTTATATTACATTACATTCTAAAATATATTTTAACATAATTTTCATAATCACAATATCTTTAATTAATAATAAATTGTTTTGCTCTGTGCGTGTTGATTTTGAATGGAACGCAACTGCCAGCTGCTGGTGCAGCGAGTTCGATATTCGAATTCGAGCTAGAAACATTTAATAGCGAGGGCCGTTAAATCCAACATGTCTCGTTCGAAAATTGGACAAATACGAAATATTCTACAAAATCATATACCAAGCTACACGGCCAAAAAAAAACTATAAGATTTATTTCCTGTATCTCGAGAATGAGAATTGGTCGCAGATCTATTGCAGCTCATTTGTTTAAAATCTGAGTACTAGATAGTTCATTCTGCGAGTACGGTGTGCAGGGGAGACTTTTAACCATGTCTTCTTCAGTTAAACAAATCATTCTTCCTTCAAAGGCATTTATCGTTTTTCTTATTAAAATCACCCACCAGTGTCCCCTTATTATTCCGTATTTGCTCTCATTTGTTCTGTATCCACGCAGAAAAATGAGTACGGCTTTTTCAAAATCAAAATGTGACTGCATGACCATTTCCTAGTAAAATATTAGTCATTCAGAATATAGCTGAACACATGTTCAACGCAGGTAATATAATGGACGAGATGCGAAAATATTATTATTATGAAGAACCCGTGTTCTGACTTATATCATGTTCGTACTCTACTGACAGTTTGTTATAAAATTTATCAAATCATTCCTTATAGGCCTCTAGACCCGTTTTTACAGAAAAACGAATAATTTGACCAGATTTTTAATATATTAACAATATTTCATATCAGGAAGTTTTCTCCGTGTAAGTTTGATTAAGTATTATTAGTAAGTGATTTTCATATTATTGAATGACTTCAATATTTGATATGTCCTGTCCCCTTATAGAGTATCCTCAAAATTATAAACATCTATCATAGCACTCTTTTTAGGGTCAGTTGCCAAATAAAAAAATTGCGTGAATATGGTAGTGTAGGAAAGCTTGTGCGCCTAAATGCAATTCGCGTCTCGGATTACAATCTTTATTGATTTAGATAAAACGCTGACCAAATTGGTATCTGGTAAGTGGGCCAGGACGATCCTGATTCCCTTATCCATCCACATCACTTCATCAGCGCCCCCATCTTCCTGCTGCCTTACACCTTCCGCTCTTCCAACATATTCGATTAATTGGCAAACCCAATGCTTTGAGATAAGTCAATTTCCCGCCATAATATCTTACGGCGCAGGAGCCGGAAGCGGTCGGAAGTGGCGGGAAGGCGAGGTGGTATTTGCGAGGTGTGAGTTCGGCGGAAACGGAAGTCCGGGAGGTTCTAGCTTTCGGCAAACTAGCGCCATTAGCGGCGCAGCGCGGCACTAATCGCTAACGATGTTGTTAACATTGTTTATGTAGCCGAGGTGTACTTCCTCTACTTCCGGTTAACCTAAGACCGGATGTGCGGTAGTGTAGGCTGACTGTTGTTGTTACAATTTAGAATTTTTTAATGTCTTCATTTCAACGACATTTTCTTTGAATTTGTTGTGTTTTGAAAATCTGTTTGAAAATGTAAACACAAAAGTATTTTTCCAATGCGTTGAGCTGACGACAACAATATTGTTATTTTTTACATGATTTACTGTAAGATATATTATAAAAGTTTATTTTTGAGTTCAATTCCTTATATTTTCACACCAATTTCTTACTTAACCGTTCGTTGTTATTTGCGCAGGCTAGGGGAAGTTCATGTAGCCATGTAAGTAATACAAAATGGTGACAATTCAATACACCTATAAAAAGTGTTATAAAGTTATAAAAAGTGATCAAACGAAAACTAGGTTAAATAGTGAAATATTTAAACTATTTAACCTAGTTTTTTCATCACTTTTAATGACTTTATAACACTTTTTAAAGGTGTGTTGAATTGATGTTTTGAGGAGTTATCATTGAACCTTAAAAAATATGTATTTGTGGAAATAATTATATTTTTGTTATAAATGAGTTAGAACATATAATTAAGCAAAAAACGGAGGAAAACTATAAATATCATCTATGTAAATAAAAATATAAATGTTGGTTTGTTCAAAATCTTAATCTCCGAAAGCTCTTCACCGATTGCTTTGAAATTTTGACACAACTTTGCATTCAAATACAACAAGTTTTTTTTTTAATAGCGCCATCTGTTTAACGTAAAAAGCACAATTTATTCTCTATAATAATAATAATAATATTTGCATGATTTTTATAGCGCCGTTTTTATGCAAAATCACCTCAAGGGCTCTCTGCACATACAGATTGAGCTAGTCACACAGCTAGTCTTAACTTAACATTTTACCTGTTATTAATTGAGAAACAATTACTAGAGTGTGGTCACTTATAACTGAAGTTTTTGCCGCATACTAATTTAAACACAATAATTTAATGTTGATGTATTAAAATCTATGCCTGGAATAAGTGATGATCCCTTCTTATGTCGTAGGTTTTCAGCTATTGCTTTTTTATTAAGTGAATTCATTTTTTGTAATAAATAATTATAATCAATAAACAAGCACGTGTGTTTAAAAAAACAACACTCTTTTTTTTTAATTTTCCATAGTAAAAGCAAAACGCGCTTTTGTTTGCAAAGACAGACTGAGCCACAGAAACGCGTGGCTGGGTACAGCTAGATGATAAATAAGTAATATATTGAATACCGAACATCTTCAGAAATAGCGCCGACCAATAGCGCTTTCGCACAAACGAAGTATTGGATTCCGGTCTAAACTCAAACATTAGGGTAAGCGAGATCTCTTCAGAGCATCGGAACATCACAAAATAAATCTACAGTATTCACATGAATATATTTTTCCAACACTCCAGAATATCAGTAAAATGCATTCTAATTTTGTGCACTTTATGCATTGTATCACGTGTTTTATGACAAAAAATTATTATTTTAATTTTAATGCGCGACATCTATTGACTTATTTGCAAGACAATAAAAATTTGCGGTGAGAAAACGAAGAGAATGTTTGTGGTTCTTATTCGAAGTACGAGATAGTTAATATAGGGTCTCATTAGCTCAGTTGGCAAGTCCTAGATGTGACCGTATGTTTTTCTGATTTTTCTGTGTCAAATTTTCGTTTAATAATGGCTAATATTGTTTTCAATAATTAAATATCTTTAATAATGTATCTTTTTCTGATTTTTTTAATTTTTAACCAATTTAAAGTGGTTGGCATTATACGCAAGAAAAGTGGTCATAGTTACCGGACTACTGCCATTTTCTGAGAAAATTAACAATTTATTAATTAAATAAATCATTTAATATTGAGAGGTGCAATCATAAACTAGTATAAAGTATAATCGAAAATAAACCGATGCATACGTAATAATTACTATGCGCGACACGTAAATATAAATGCTAGTGGCTTGGGTATGTTGTTTGTTACTTGGGTATGGGTATCGGATGGTCGGGGGTTTCGGATGGTCGGGGGTATCGGATGGTCTTGGGTATCGGATGGTCAAGGGTATCGGATGGCCGGGATCATAGACATATGAATATTAGTAGACCTGCCCTAAGTGATTAAAAGCGTATTATCCCCACTCCCCATACCGGTTCCATTGGAGCCGGCTGTGCTCGCGTATGGCCTCAAGTGAAATTTGAAAACGTGACGTCATCATTCTTGTGCGAACTATGGTCGAGGCATCATCGGTTCATTTTACGAAATAACACGGCAGAATGTTGACTTGTGCCATGAAAACTTGTAAAAATAGATGTGAAAAAGAGAATAAACCCAATTGTCGTATTACATTCCATATATAAGCATTATTTTACATTATTTTAAGCATATTCACATCGTATAATATAGATCAGTTGTTACTATCACATCGAGAAACGTCTGGACGCGAAACACAATGCTGGTTGGTTGCTGGGAAGTAAATTATGAACATTTATAAAAGTGTCTTAACTAAATACTTAAACGAAATATTCGACTCTGAAAATGGAACCGAATTTTTTTGCCGAATTTGGACTTCGCAAATTTGTTCATAACGTGGCGAGTAATTTGCGCTCCCATGTAAAAATGTCTATTCATTCAAAAGCAGATTTTTCTTTTAAGAAGTAAATGGTGATATTATAATGCGAGATGCCTATTTACTGTCAGATTGATTTATTGACGAATCACAGTCAGCTTCACTCCCTTCGTTCTTCAACAGTTGATTTTTCTTCTTGTCTATTAATTCCTATGTCTGTGGCCGGGACTATCGGATGGCCGGGACCATCGGATGGTCGGGGTATCGGATGGTCGAGGGTATCGAATGGTCTATCGGATGGTCGAGGTTACACGGACCCCCCCTATATTTTTGATTATTGTAATATATTACCCGATGGAGATACCTTGGGTTTCTGCCAAAAGTTGGTAACTTACAAAAACATGTTTTGAAATAAACTCAATTTTAAAGTTTGAACTTCATTATAAAGTCAAGAAAATAAATTTTATGGAAAATTATATTTATTTATTTATTTATTTATCAAAAGAAATTACATATTACATATTGGATGCTTTGCCTGTCCAACTAGGAAAGTTTCCCGTTCTAGGAGTATAAAACAGTGTTGTTTTTTTAAACAACGTGCTTATTTTTCTAAGTGCTTTAACAATATGTTTATTTTTTTTTTTTTTTTAGTTATTTATTAAGTTAAAAGAAATACATATTTCGCTTTGTTAACTTAAGTGTACATTGATTAAAAACAAAAATAATATTTATATAAATAATTATGGTTTACTACCTAAGTAACATATTTTTCTTAAGTAAGAGCATTTTGGTTTTGCTCATTGATCTTGAGGGCAAACAGTTTTTTCTTAAATATATTTATTCTATTTACGGTTGTCAGGCTATCAGGAAGGAGATTATATATGTGTACACCCTCATGGCCTATGTTTCTTTTACCACACTCTGTCTTTGCTGAATTTGTGTATAATTTATTGTGTTGTCTTGTGTGGTGGTGATGTACTTGTGATGTTTTCATAAATGAAGTATTTGTGTGTATGAGGCCATTTTGGATTTTGTGAATTAATAGGCATATGTTGTATTCGTACAGTTTTCTAATTTTAAGTAAGTTAGTTTCTTGGTATACTCTTTTGGTGGGGGTATCTGGTCTATAGTTAAAAAGTTTTTTTATAACTTTGTTTTGTATTATTTGAATTTCGTTTAGATATGTGATGTTTGTGTTTCCCCATATTTCTATGAGATAATTTAGGTGGGATTGAATTAAAATATAATTAACCTTTTATTGATTATTAATTACAAAAAAATTAAATTATTTAATAAAAAAGCAATAGCTGAAAACCAACGACATAAGAAGAGGGACCAAAACTTATTCCAGACATAGATTTTAATACATCAACATTAAATTATTGTGTTTAAATTAGTATGCGGTAAAATGTACAGTTACAAGTGACCACACTCTAGTAATTGTGTCTCAATAAATAACAAGTAAAATGTCTATTTAACCCTTGATTTACCCGGTGACTTCATACATACACAATTTACCTGGTGGAGTCCCCAGGACTCCCGGAAATAAAATCGTTAATTTAACATGAAATAAAACACTTTTATAAATGAAATACTAGTTGCATTTGTTTATTATATATTTGGTTTTACAATGGCATAGGTTTTTACTTAAAATTATAGAATCACGACCTTTTATTAAGGAACTTCTAGAATATGGCACTTTTTGTAACAAAATTACAAGAGCTAACTTCTAGTATCAACATTTAAAAAAAAAACAATTTTTCAAACTAATTTTTAAGAAATATAACAAAAACAAAAATCAATTCTTATAAAAAGTATAAAAAAAAAACATGGTTCGAACAAAAAAAAAACGTGCAAGACCTTCCAGTCATGGTTGGTAACACAGTCATTGCTTATTTTTTTGTACAGTCAAGGCACACAGGCTTAGTACAACTATTGAAAATATATACAGTTTGCCTCTTTAGACGCGGTAGACACAGGTGACTTTGACACAGGATACTTTCTATCATTCTGGGGAAAAAATATAATACAAAAATAAAAATAAAAAAACCGTAAATAGGCTAAAACTTTTACATTAATACCCCGGTGGAGTCCCACGGACTCCACTAGCGTGATTACTCACCTATCGGAGCCACGCACATCGACGTCCGCTCTCCCTCGCGTTTGGCGCGTCCCTGCGTGAAGGTACTGGAACGAACAATTTGAATTTCCTAAAACGAACGATTTTATGAGCGCTGCAAGTTTTCAATGGAGTCCCAGGGACCTACCGGGTAAATCAAGGGTTAAGACTAGCTGCACCCCGCCACGCATTGCTGTAGCTCAATCTGTATGTGCAAAGCGCCCTTGAGGTGATTTTGCATAAAAACGGCGCTATAAAAAGCACGCAAATATTATTATTATTATAAAGAACAAATAGTGTGTTTTGCTTTTACGTTAAACAAATGGCGCTATAATTTTTTTAATGTTTTACCTGTCACAGGTGACATCTACATAATATAAATATATAAAAACACATGCGTATTTGAATGCAAAGTTGGGTCAAAATTTCAAAGCAATCGGTGAAGAGCTTTCGGAGATTTAAGATTTTGAACAAACCAACTAGATTAGTGGATGACAATGTGATTTTTTGTTACATATTTAAATCTACTCGTAATTCTAAATATCGCATTATTCTCTCAAAAAATATAAGTTAGAATTAACTTTTTTCCTTCGGGACAGGGATGATATCATGTAAATGATTTTAATAATAATATTGTATTATAATTCCAGCAAACCCTTTGAAGCGAATATTTTTGATTCCCCACTGAGACAAAACTAACTTCTACAAGAGGAAATGAAATTTCGAAACTCGTTGAACATTTCACAACTTGGCCTATAGTATTATAATGATTTCTCCAAGCAAATGGCGAGAGAATTCATTAGTTTAATGTTTATAATCCATTATTTGATCTTAAATAATGGAAATTTTATTTCATTAGCTTCTAATCAAACGCCTAGATAGCGTTAAGTGAATAACTTCAACATCAAAGCCTTAAAAGTTGAGCACTTCCGGGTAAATCGACATTCAATATTGGCGAATAAGCTTGCTTTAAATGGCTTTCTGGACACAGCTTTTGGTTGTGTTAATATTCATCAGGCTGTATCGTTAAAGCGGTTAAATTTCATGGCGGAATGGGAAAAACCATAAGCTTTCCCCAGGTTTCTTGTCAGTAACATGGTTATAAATAGTAGAAGAGAGAAATAATGTATGACTGAATTAAGGGTACTGCCCCTCAAATCAAAAATATACCAGTAAAATAGGATAAAAAAATTACCTTAAAATGATTTGTACATTAAAAATTCATTAATTCAAATCATAAAAGACAAATAAATGTACCAATTTCTAACTGTAAACCGTACTCGACTTAAATACATTTTTTCATGTCCAAAATTAAATACTTCCTTTGCACAAAATTACTATACATACCAAGGAAGAACCTTTTTCAATCAACTCCCTGAGGAAATTAGACTCATAAACGACAAAAGCCAAGCTTTGAGCACTATGAAAAAATATTTTAAAGTTAAAAGAATAATAAATATTTTACTTAAGAAGCAACTTCTTCTCAAAATACAGTATACATATTAATACAAATAATAATAATAATATTGGTCTTTATTCCAGAAACTGATTACATCATGTTTATATATATTATAGCTACTAGTGGTACATTTTAATAACAATATATAAATTTTTTTATTCCTACTTCTCTTGATTCTGCGTAATACATATAATGTAATATCTACACTACATTAATATAATATAATGTACACTCCTCTTCTAACCGTAAGCTAATGCTTCTCGGGAAGAATAGTATTAAATATTGTCATTAAAAATTGTAAACCTTATTAGTTATATGTACTTTTCCTTTAATAAAAAAAAAAAAAAAAAAAAATTGTCAACAAAAATACTTTCTCAAAAGAAGCAAACACATTGTGACTTGACAATTTAAATAAATGAAAAGAAAATACTTGGTATACCCACTTTATTGATATATTTTTCACTGTTTACCGGTTTCGGTACCTCCGTGCCATCATCGGGTCTGTTATACAAATAATGACATTATTTTTTAATTTTATAATTTTCTGACTTTATGTCCGGGTTAAATCTTACCCACAGGATAAACTAAACCCTTCCACACACTTTTCCATAAATGATCATCTAGTCAATCCACATTATGCAAGTGCATTATATAAGCATAAAAAATACAAAACAATACAAGTACAACACGTCAACCCACCAGAGATCAAATGAGAAAATAATTCACCGACTTCAGATATTTTCATATCAGAGGATTCTGCTCGGTAGAACTCCTAACTGGACCTATAAATCCTACTGATCCCTCAACATAAATATTTAAAAAATCTTTCGTAATCCTACATGTATTTAAAATGACTATAATATATAAATTCTTTGACAGATCTAATACGACTAAATTTTGAATGAGAGAGCTAGGTATAATGCCTCTAGCCGAAATAACAAATGGTAATATTTTTATAGTTTGAGAAAGCCAAATTTTTTTAATCTCATTTTATAAATCTGTGTATTTTCTTATTTTTCAGAAATAGTTTTTTGAATATTACAGTAATCTGGAATAGCGACATCAATGCTATAAGTTATTTTTTTAATTTTGGTATGTAAAACTATATTCGGTCTTTTATGACTAATCGTTCGGTCTGTTAGTATAGATTTATCATAATATATTTTACAAGCAGTTAAAAACCCGCTCCGCGGGTTATAACGAGTATAAAAGTAAAAAAATGTGCTGGTATATTTATTGATCTTAGAAAGGCATTCGATAGCATATCCCATGAGATGCTATTAAAAAAATTGAATAATATCGGCATAAAAGGCAACGCGATTAAATGGATCACCGACTACTTAAAAAACCGTCCTCAAGTAGTAAAAAGCAATGGTGTTAATAGTGATCAAGAGATTACAAGCTTTGGAATCCCCCAAGGTACAGTGCTTGGACCAATTCTATTTACTATATATGTAAACGATATTTTTTTTCAACCTTTACACGGTCAAATTACGTCATACGCCGATGATACAGTATTAATAATAAGTGATAAGACTTGGGAAAATGTAGAATTAAAGGCCACAGAAGACATCAACACGCTCAAGAATTTTTTCGACACTAATTTACTGTCACTTATAATGAAAAGACATTTGTAATTCCATTTGCAATCCATACAAATGATACTCCTAAAAATTTTAACATTTTCATACATAATAATACTAAAATTCACAGCCAAAACTATTGCAAATCAAACTGTACAGTACTAAAAACAACAAATAAAATTAAATATCTAGTAGTAATTATTGATAAAAATCTGAAATGGAAGGAACAAATATGTCAAGTAGTAAACAAAATTAGAAAATTAATATATATATTTTTAAGAATTAGAAACTTTCTGTCGATAAAAAATCTATATTTAATTTACTATGCCTTAGTTCAATCCACTTTACAATACGCTATTATTAGTTGGGGATCCGCGTATAAATGTAACCTTCTTCCAATTGAAATTATACAAAGAACAATTATTAAAATTATATTAAAAAAATCCTTTGACTACCCAACAGAACGCCTGTTTGAAGAATTTCAAGTACCTACATTTATAGACCTATAGATTAAAAACTCATTAATCCAAATCATAAAAGAAAAAGATAAATATCAATTTTTAAATGAAAACAGAACGCGACTTAGACATGTTTTTCTATGCCCAAAACTAAATACGTCTTTTGCACAACATCATTATACTTACCGGGAAGAACTTTTTTCAATCGTCTACCAGAAGAAATCAGAAGCATTAATGATAAAACCCGAATACTGCTCTCTGTCAAGAGACACTTAAAAAATATTCTGAAAAAAAAAAACTACTGTCACTTAATTAATCTCACAAATATCCTTAGTTTTCCATAACTTCCTTTCTTTTTTAAAATTTAATAAATTAATATATTATCCTTCACTACTTTCCAAAGGAATACTACAGCAAACATACATTTATGTACAATGAATTATTTAATTACTAACTAACAACAACATTTATGTACACTCCCCTTCCATACACAAGCAAATGCTTTCAATGGAAGAGTAGTAAAAAACCCATGATGTAAAATGAATTATGTACCATGTAAACATATTATAAAAAATAATTAAAAAAAAAAAAAAAATAATAATAATATAGCTCAGCTGAGGTGATATCTCACAAAAGCGGCGCTATAAAAATTGTCCAATAAATAAATAAATATAATGTTTACATTTTATTGCGTACATATGCATTGGTATACAACGGAAATAGATAAAATAATGTAATCTTATTAAACTTTATTTCAAACCCAAATAACTTTGTTTACATCACTTTATTATATACAACAACTACATGTTTCATGAACGAAGTTCACCTCATCAGGAGTAAGTATACTCCGAAGTCAAAATTAAATATACCTAGATTACAATTGGAAAGAAGAAGTGGAAGGAGGGGGGAGAGGATAGAGTAGGCGGGGTTTATCATAATTAGGAATTACAATATCGTTAGACAGAAAAGACCAGTTTAGTGGGAAAATATTTAACAAACAAAGTAAATAATTTTTTTGCACCTGCTAACAATCCAGATATATGGATTAGCAGGATATTATTATTATTTCCAAATAATAAATATATCCGATTTTCGCATACCCACTGCATCCAAGTAATATTTTAATATCGAAATGTGTTAAAAACTTTATCGAGGCTAACTGAACGTACCTTAATTCCGTTCTTCTTTTAGTTGATCGTCTTTCATATCGGATAAAATATGCCGGACTTTTCTTCAGATAGCTTATCTTAACATTAACTTGTAAAAGCTTTTAAACTATGCTCAACTTCTGCTGGTAAAAGACTCGCTTTTAACGCTAAATTTATTATGGAAACAAGTACTTGAACAATTTTTCACTAAAGCTCAGTATTGTTCTCAGAAGTAGATGGAATTTGAACTGAAAGAAACTTAATAGGTTTTGGACATCAATATTGTCAACTTCTTTGAATATGTTATAACTTAGTTAGTTATTAACGAAAGCTTATTTACAGCCTCCAATGTGGTGATTTTTGAGAGCTTTATCAAAGATAATACAGGATTAAGAGGTGTTATTTTGATATTCAATCGTAAAAGATCGATGGTTTCGTTGCTCGTGTGGCACGTAGCGCCGTCTTGATCAATACCATCCGATTCCGGCCCTAAAAATTCATTATTCATCTCTCGATAGCGATCCATTCACCGTAACTGTTGCTCCAGCCTCATTTTCGAAAAAGTAAGGTCCAATGACTTCGCCGGATCATAAACCGCACCAAACAGTCACACGTTGAGGATAGAGAGGCATTTCAACAATAACTCTTGGGTTTTCCGGGTTTTGGGTTGACGAAGCCACCGAGGTGGAAATGGGCTTCATCACTCAAGATGATTTGCATTTGATTAACTCAAGTGAATTTTAATAATTTCATTGCGTTGTTGAAGCGTGTATCGTTCCATTTTTATTAATGACGTAGTTTTTACTTGTTAAATGTAAAAAAATGACAGCTTCAAAAGTAACATCTACCGAAATAGCGGGCTATTCAAAATAACACATCTTATTGGAAAACCCTGTATGATGAGAAAATAAAGAGTTTGTGTACTTACTTGGAAGCTGAGCAGGAACTTATATAGATGGAGTACTGATTTCAGAATTTGATTGCACAATTTTGTTCAAAGAAGCGAGTCATGCAGTTTGCATTGAAGTTTTGAAGCCAACCCTTATACAAGTAGTCAATTATTTATTAATTTAATATCAACGGTATAAATATACCATACACCATAATTCATGTCAGAGAATAACAATTAACTGTGGCATTTGATCATAAAATGACGACAGAAAGTATATAATTTATACTAGAAGGAGATACAAATGTTCATACAAAATATTATCAAAAAGTATGAGTAGACTTACGTTATACTAATAATGATTCAGAAGATATGATAGTATAGTCTTCTTGTACCTAGCTTCTGTGCAGTTCTGCTATCAGATCAGATCTGCTAAATCTGCGTACCTATTACTAACTTCATGTAATCTAGGTAAAAGCGAGTGTTTGAAATGCTGAGTCTTGTAATTGTTACAATTAAACAGGGTTTTAGAACGAGTAGCTCTAATGAGTACATGAAATTCAATGAGGTTAATTAAATCAAGGCTGTCTACACTAACATTTACAGTTTCGAACATAAATATTAAGTCGGATATAATTCTTCGATCTGAAAGTTTTAATAAATTCAATTATGCACGGAACTGGTAGGGAAAGGAAATGTGAACTAATTGCACTAAAATTTATATTTCCCAGGCGTACGAATGCCAAAACCGTTTTAGGAACAAAACGAATTTATTGCCTATATAAGTATATTGAAAAATATTAAGGAACAGATTGTTTCACATTTGACACGGAGAAAAATGATCCTGTTAAAAAAATTTAGTTATTCAGAATATATCAAGAACACGTGTTCTTTTCCCAATAGATATTAATAAAATGACGGAATGCCACATTATCAGTATTATGTCAACATCAATAGCAGTATTTGTTTGAACTTGTGTTACACCGTCCTCATAAAAAAACGCTTTTTTGACTGATACTTTGTTGCGAACTCTTTCAATTCATTCTTTATAGGCCTGCAGTCCCGTTTTTAACAGGAAAACAAATAAATTTTAATTTTGAAATTTGATGAATTGCTCAAATTCTGTAAAACAGCTCGATGATTTGGACAATAAGATCTGATGAACGGTAAAATCAGTTACTGGAAAATAATATAATTTGAGGCACATGTACAATGTACAGGGTTTTCCAATAAGAGGTGTTATTTTGATATTCAATCGTAAAGGATCAATGGTTTCGTTGCTTAGCACGTAGCGCCGTCTTGTTGAAAGTAAACGTTGTCCAGATCAACATCATCCAATTCCGGCCATAAAAAATCATTAATCATCTCTCGATAGCGCAATCCATTCACGGTAACTGTTGCTCCAGCCTCATTTTCGAAAAAGTAAAGTCCAATGACTCCGCCGGACCATAAACCGCACCAAACAGTCACACGTTGAGGATAAAGAGGCTTTTCAACAATAACTCTTAGGTTTTCCGAGCCCTAGATGCGACAATTTTGCTTGTTGACGAAGCTATCGAGATGGAAATGGGCCTCATCACTCAAGATTGCATTTGATTCACTCAAGTGAATTTTAATAATTTCAATGCGTTGTTGAAGCTTGTATCGTTTCATTTTTATTAATAGCGTCTTTTTTACTTGTCAAATGTCAAAAAATGACAGCCTCAAAAGTAACATCTACCGAAATAGCGGGCTATTCAAAATAACACCTCTTATTGGAAAACCCTGTATAAATTTTCTGAAAAAGTTGCATTATTTTCACAACAGTAGAGAACAAAGGTATCGCTAAAATAGGAGTCTCAGTAGAGTGACACTGAAATTTCTCACTTTTTGAAACAATGAACCCGAGTTACAGCAAAACTTTTAACGAGCATAAGAGCGCTGATATGGGTAGTTCACTGAATTAAATTGTTTCAACGGTTGACAAAATACTGCACAGAACAAATGTTACTCAATTAGTCTACCATGACATTCTTTGGAAGCACTAATTCAACTTAGCATATTAGCATTATGTCTTCATTATTACTTGTATCTACTAGTTTAAAAAAATTAAACAAAAATATAATGACATCTGTTCTCATTTCACCAACAATATTTAAAGAAATTAAAAATTAGTTTTGGAGTTGAAACACTTTAGATTTCACTAAACATACACTTCACTAAACAGACGTGTTGTCATTGTTGTGGTCATCAAGAAAACAGTAAACATACCTGCTTAGTTAGTTATGAATCACGACACACCTTGAAACACACGTTTAAAAGTATCTTTACTTCCCAAAACTTAAAATTCAAATTCAGAAAATCAATTGTAGGTAATACTGTCATCAAATGGCAATTAAGCATCATTCTGTTTTTTTTTACATTAGAAAGGTCCCAGTTAAATGATATTCTGTTTGCGTTCAAGCCTTCTATCAAATAGTTAAAAGCTGACAAGCTTAACAACATGATATTTAACTTTGAAGTTCAGTTATTATTTCAGTTCTGTCAAGTAACTGGCCTATAATGATATGATAACAGAACTTGCATAGGCCATTCACAGAACTCGCAAATGAACGTTGAAATTTGATGGATTATTCAAATTCTATGAAACAATCCATTCTTTAGAGTCGGTGTAACGGGAACCTATCAACTGTCAAAAAAACAAAATTGCACCTAATGGACATTTGATGACTTTGTCACACATCTGTGAAACAGCCGGGCTTTATCCTTGTATTATGAACTGTTGTTACCCATTCCGCAAAATTAAACTTTTCGTCGTTGTAAAAATTGTCTCAATTTTTAAGTTCTACCAGGAGACCATGAAGAAAAAGGGTTGTTCACATCTTGTAGCTTTCAGGGTTAGCGATATAACATTCACACACTGTCACCGAACGCGCCTTGCCCGTTGAATATAACATACAGCCCTTTGTTAACACTGACTGTCGACCGGGCTTAAATAATTTATTTCTTTTAGCAGTGCGGACTTTGACTGCAAGGTAGAATAATTGCCTACATAATTATATGTTTCTCTTGGTTCATTTTATTCCTTTGAAGCACGAGGTTGTGGGCGTCCTTTGAAATTTCCTGGTTTTGGTCGGCTTCTTCTCGTATGTACCATAGAACTTTTACCTTTCCTCTTATATTGGAAGGTTTAATGCCTCATCTTCAAATCTCTTTAATTTTTTAAAATGTGTGAGGGATGGGTAGGAATCTGGGATTCAGTACTTTTAGTAGAGATGGACGCGTGAATCCATCTCTTGCATTACGGTGCAAGGCGACACGCCGAGAGAGTCCTGCTGGAGAAGTCAAAAGGTCTCTCTCAACCAGTCTCTCCCGATCCGGCCTGCCAAGCAGTAGGTAAGTAGCCGCATCTGCCGCCAAGACCTAGATAAACCTCATCCTCACCAAATGTAGTGGATCACTTAGGGTGTCCTATGCCAGGGATATCGATTATATATGAAGTCTTGGTTATTCAATAAACAGTTTCCCACCTCCAAAATATTTTATATATGCATTTTTAATACCACTCAAGAGTCTCAATTGCTATTAAATGTCCGAAGCTAGTAAAAGAAAGTTTGGGAAGTACTCTCGGAAGTACTAATTACACTACTAAAAGTTGTGAAGTTATCTATGCAAATTTATTTAACATAAAAAACAAATTTCAACATACACAAAATATCACTAACAGACCAGTTAGACAAGCGTACAAAGAAAACATAAAAACTCTGGCAATAAATACAAGCTTTGGACAAAGACACTACCAATACCATGCTATAAAAGCATTCAACAGTCTAACACAATAAATTCAGACACAAAATTAAAAAAATGGATTAAAGAACAAAAAAGAAAATATTCCCAAAATTTAATAACATAAATTAAAAAAAACCTACACGTAACACACAAAACCAATATAAAACACACATCACTCACAAACACACAAGATTATATTTTAAATGTATTATTTTCTCTTTAAATGTATTATGTAGATTATATTTTTTATATTATAAAATGAAAGCCTCAGCACGGGTAAGCCACCCAGTGAGGCCAACATTACTCGATAACTCTGAAATGTGAAAAAAATTGTACCAAAATAAAAAAAAATAAAAAGGCGAACTTTTTATGATTTAAGATTTTCACGGCCAAAAGTATTTTTGCTATTTGTTTTTGAGGTGTTATGCCGTGTTTCGCTAACTCCTTCTTTAGCCAACGTTTCGGACAGCATTGCAGTGTCCATCATCAGGGCAGATGTGTTATTTTAAATAAATTATTAAAATAAAATAATTTAAATTTAATTTAAATAAATTATTAAGATAAATTATTAAAATAACACATCTGCCCTGATGATGGACACTGCAATGCTGTCCGAAACGTTGGCTAAAGAAGGAGTTAGCGAAACACGGCATAACACCCTAAAACAAATAGCAAAAAAGGCCAAATTTTTTCATTATCTTCGAAGGAAATCAAAAGGCGCAGCATTTTAAGCTGCCCTAGGCGTCATTTTTCTAAGGCTATGAAAAATTAGACGTAGAATAAATTATTACAAAAATTATGCTTTCCTATTTGTTACCTATTACCTAACTTATGTTTTTTTAGAATTTTCATAAAGTCGTTTATCTGTGTTTTCAATTCAATGAATGTTTAGTTCTTTCTTTTTATAAAAATAATAAATTTATCATTAATTTTTTTTAGATTATAATATCCTTAAATATAAAGAATGCAAGAGAACATAAACATTAATTATAAAAAGATTCAGAGATGGCATTAGCTCACTATTGTAAGAAAGGAACGCTGATTGAAAATCGATGAACTAAACGCATCGAAGCGTGCTAGGGGGGCTGGGAGGGGTGGGTAATTGGCATGATGTTTTATGGTTTGAGTCTCGGATATTATTATTTTATGTCTTTATAATGAAGCGAGAAATAGGGCAGAACCGAAAAATATTTACGCGTCGTTCTAGTAGTGGTAATGCCTACCGGGGAACAGCCGAAGTTTCGGATTCGACAAATAAATGAGTTTCGGCTACGGGTTCGGTTTCGTCCAAGAGTTCGGTTTCGGCCAAGAGTTCGGTTTCGGCCAAATATTAATTCGTTATATGAAGGCGGAGCTTCACTTGACTATTGACTATATTTGACTATAACAAAATATTGGCCTTATTTGCCTAATCAGCAAATATGGCAAAATTGCAAAGGCAAATAAACAAATAAACCGTCTACACATTTGCCATCTTCAGAAGCACATGCGATGATCTTTTAACGACTTTATGTTTTTTGAGTAGATACTATTATAATTTAAAATTCACGTAAATAAAAAAAAACCCCGCTGCAACTACAAACACGTTCGCGATCAAATTAATATAGTAAATCAATATCTGATTGGCAAACATATTTGTGTTTACTATTTGGCATCCCGTGTGGACGGTCGTACTTGCCTTTATTTGTCTGTTTGATCTATTTTGCCAAATAGAACAAACATACAATCACAAATAATACGCAACGCCAAGTGAAGTACCACTATTAAATATCAATTCGCTCAGTCAAAAACGAAATTCGTTATTAATCACGTTCAGGTTACTCGGGGGCGAGTGTATGCCTCTAGAATAACTTAAATATTATTTTAAAAGAAGCGGTTTTATAAAAGTTTTTGTTTAAGTTCAAAGTTTAAAGAGCTTGTAATTTTAAAATAATGATTCTTTTTTGTATTGCTATTGTCTAACATGAAGACTATTGTAAAATAGACTGATTTGTTTACTACAGTTAGTAATTTTAAGATCTTTTGTATTTTTGTAATTCATTTAAAGGTTAATTGCCTAGAGTATACCTTTATTAACTGTTACATAACGAAGAAACAAAAAGGGATAAAAATAAACAAATTTATTATATTGAAATCAAAGCTTAACGCAGAAAACCATTATAAAAATCCCATTAATATTAATAGAGACGACGGAGCTAAGCTCAATAGTTCTTGGTATCCGGTAATTGACGGCTACACCAAAGCTAAACGCAGAAAACCATTTTAAATTTTTTACTGTAAAACCAGCTCGTAGAGTAGTGAGCTGGCAACACGGTATCGCATAGACGTACTTAAACACACATTTATCCACTAACAATTACACATTTGCCCTGATGATGGACACTGTAACGTTGTCCGAAACGTTGGCTAAAGAAGGAGTTAGCGCAACACGGCATAACACCCCAAAAACAAATAGCAAAAATGCTTTTGGCTGTAAGAATCTTAAGTCATATATGGTTTATTTATATATTATATTTAGTATTTCTTACATTTACTTATGTATTAAAAAAAATGAAGTTTACAACAAAATCTTACTAGTGAATTCTTGTATCGAGATATGCACCCTCACAATTAAAGTAAATAACAGTAGCAAAAAAATACAAAATTTGAACTCAATATATTATTGAGAACACTATCTTACATTCACAAAGATAATCACTGCCGTTATTAAACAATTTCTTTAAAATCTAGGAAATGTGGTAAATAAAAAAACATGATAAAAATCTATTATTGTCAATGGAATTATAGGATGGGGATCTGCTATATCTAAGTATATACATAACCGGAACACAATTCAAAAACGAATCATAAAGGCCACACTGAAAGTACCCATAAGAACGACTTCAATTGAGATTTTCAATAGTTTTGATGTACCAAATGTACAAAAAATATATGCTGAAAATATACTATTGAAATTACTGAAAAATACTGAATCCTCTACAATACGGCGTATTTATCACACTAGGTCAAATCACCACGACAAAAAAAAATTCAGGTCAAAACCACATTCGGACAAAGAAATTACATTTATTCAAAACTCCAGAACATCCTTCCCCCAGATATAACGTGAATATTTAAATGATTACAAATCAAAATAAAAATTGGCTGAAAGAAATGAAACAGAAATTAATAACTTTAGTCTGCCTCAGCACAGGTCACCCTAGTGAGAAGGACCAAAAATACAATTTATTACATGTATATTCACTATCATATTTTGTATATACAATGTTTAAATAGTTGCCATAGTAAAAATTGATGATGATTAAATGAGATTAAATAAATAACATCTGATTAAATAAGTATTACAAATAAAAATAACAGTAAATAAATGAAAATAAAAATAGGTAAATTCTAGCAGGTAAGTAATACTAAGTAAATACATATTAAAAAATTAAGTACACTATAAAAAGAAAACAATTATAAGTTAATAATACTACGTACGCTCATAAATTAAGTAAAATTGAAAATTAATATTAATTAAATTAATTAATAAGTCAAAATTATTATTAATTAAATTAATTAACAATTTAAATTAATAAGTAAAAATTAACAATTTAAATTAATAAGTAAAAATTAACAATAATGAAATTAATTAATTAATTTAATTAATAGGTAAAATTCCGGCCCATATATTCATGGCTCTTCTTTGTCGTTCCACATCGTCTTCATCTTTCATATCTTCAGTAAGGATATGTCATAATAATGTATTTAACCTGTGAGGCCATAAGCAGTTCATTTCCTTCTCTCGAGATTAGTGGAATATTTAGTGGCTCCTTGTTGTGTTTAAATACTATGATGAATGAATCTATCTTATCATTATTTCAGAATGACAGGAAATCTCTGCCATAAGTTAGCCCAAGTGGTGCCGAGGTTAATTGGGTGAGGTGTGTTCAGATCTTGGCGGCGGGTGCACCTGCCCACCAGCTGGGTTGCTCAAACCCACCCCTCAAACCTTTCCTTCCCAGAACTTCCTCTTCTTTCTTTCCTTAAAAAGACCCCGCCCTCCACGCAGCATCCCCAAATATGACATAGGCCCTGAGAGAATATCATTTTCCTCTGGGCCTCTTGTATGGGGTTAATGTAACAGGTATTGATTTAGAAACGTCGCAGTCTGTTAAACATTTCGAACACTTGTAAATAAAAATAGCTCACCATATTTCTATGAACCAACAATTATCTAGGGATTTCCATTTCTTATGTAAGATTTTCTCCGTTTCGCTTGATTTATATCCTATTGTTCGATGAATCGATGCTGAGTACGGCCCTGGGGAGGGGAGGAATAAGATGGTTGAAGGAGTGGAGGTCATTAAAGGAAGGTGACCTATAAAGCAGCAGTTGAAATTAATATTATTTGAGAGACGTTCTGGAGTTGGCAATACAAAACTCAAAGAAATACACATTTGAACCAATCGTGATATATAAAACTGAGTTACAATATATGAAGATAAGACTGTTTTACTCAAGCTTAAGAGGAAACCCGGGCGCTGAGAAATTTGAACAATAGGTATTTTAAAAATCACTTGCTATTTCACTCTGCTCAGCGAGCGCGCTATCGATGTGTAGGTACCCACCCAACTAAGAGTGTGTGCATGTTACGCTCGTCTTACCGCCCCGCATCTCCCGTCTTCCGTCCTTCGTCATGTAGGTATATCTGGTGTTTGTGGTTATTTTTCCGACTTATTTCTCCTTTTGTCTCGGCATATAATGTTTTTGTTTACTGGGCACTTACTGGGTCTTACTAAAATCTCTAAATAGTATCGAATAAAGTATCAGCGTCTGTCTGTTTGTGTGCTTAGTTTTTGTTTTCTTCTAAACTACGAAATGGATTTTGATAGAATTTTCACTATCATTTTAAGATTTTCTTCCGAAAGGTTTACACACGTAATTTATAAATATGTATTATATTTATAAAAAGTAGAGGAAAGTCATTGTGTAATCAAGTGATTTAAAATATATTTTCGGGCGCTTAAATTGCTAACGCTGGCTAAACCTTGTGAGATACATCAAAATAATGTACTACTAATTAATTGTATTGCTCTTACTTACTTGACCGGTCAGTGGCTGAGTGGGCATCGCGTTTGGGTCCCACCCGGGCGTCCCATGTTCGATTCCTCGGCTGGCTAAGTTCTCCATCACAACACAAGCAATACCTTCCGCTTAGTGTGGTGGTAGTAGGAGTTTTTCAAATGTTAGGTTATTCGTAACCAGGGAATGTTTGTCTTTCTTTTAAAAATTAAAAAAAACCTTACTACCCATATAGGTACACCTACTAAAATATGTAGGTGCGTACATTTGAACTACCTCCGTGGTTGAAGGGTAAGGCTCTTGGCTTCGAATCCGCAGGTCGCGGCGTGCGCAAGTAAATTTTATTAAATTAATTTGTGTCGTTTTGCCAAATTAATCAATTAAAAATAATATAAAATACTTGTTTGGACAGATAGTTATCTTTTTTGTTTATCAAAACTTAACTAAACCATTCAAGTTGTTTGAGACAGGAAAAAGTATTAAAATAAAATATTTATTTTTTATTTTAGTAAAATTCCTGAAATCAACAGGTTTTAATTCCTTTGCGATGTTTATTTGGCCAAAATGACCAATTTTTACCACATAAACATCGCAAGTGACCAATTTTCGATATAATATTGCAATTTTTTGTTGACTATTTTGTTTTACGAATCTTATTATTGTGTTTTGTTAATAGAGCCAATGCCATTCGTTGAAATTTTGAAAATGACATGAAAGCCATAACACCCTTGCTAATCACCACACTGCAAATCGGATGGTGTTGAGGAAACCTCCATTTTTTTCCACTCTACCTCCAGACATGTCGGGGTTCTGAAAATCGGATCATGAGTAAAAATGAACTAGTATTTAAATATCCATGTAACTCGAAAATAATAGAAAATGTCATGACTAAACGGTGCAACTTTTCCTACTGTGTTTTGTTATAACAGATCACCACGCAAATGGCATCTTTTTAAAAATATACATTCAAAAAAAAATTCTTTATTCATTGTAAGATGAGGATTTTTTGACTTTCATGCTAGGTACATGTCCGTGTTACGACCAAATTCTGTATTGGGTTGCTACAGGGTTTTGTTATAATACTCGTCCAAATAAGTCGCGTCTCAACTTGAGCGCGCACATACAATAGTCAGGTGGCTTCTTGCTGCTAACTCATCTTCAGTCGCGTCGCGACTTGAGCGTGCGTTTAGACTGGTCTCCCGATCCGGCCTGCCACGCAATTGGCGGACCGATGCATATATCGCCAAGATCCGGACAATCCTCACCCCCATGAACCCGGGCACCCCTGCTCAAGTCACCAAACGTAGCGAACCATTCGGGGTGACCTATGACAGAGATTATCCAATAAATGGTTCCCGGGGCGGCGGTACCCATAACCACCTCCCAAATTGAAAATTATTATAGTACTTGACGTATACAAATTGAATTTGGTCCAATTTTAGTTAGATCGGCAAGTATGGTATACTCGAAATAAGTCACTAAGCCAAAAAAAACTAATAAAATATATCAATAACTCGGGAAAAGACAACACTAGTGCACCGACACAATTCGATGTACTACGCTACATCACTTTGCTGTATATTTATTTGTCGAAATAGAAGTTATATAAATAAAATAACAATATACATTATAGGTTATTGAAGAATTATAATATTATGCTAGTTACCCAAAAGTTATTTTTTTAAAAATTATCCATTTGAGTGTTTTGTATCCATATTGGCAATACGGAACGAAATCACCTCGGAGTCGGTCTGGCCGCAATGGATGTTTTTTTTACAGATATTATTTTACGTAAACATATGAAATTAAAGTAAGAATATCGGAATACTTCACCAAACAAACACAAAAGTGACCAAACGGAAAAAATAATAAAAAAACATCGATTACTCGTGACAACACAACACTAGAATTTCGAATATCTAATTATGACTACGTGACATCACTTCGCACAAATACATACGTATTTATCTAAACCCTGTCCCCCCGACCCTTACCTCCCGAATACTGAGCGAAAGGGACACATGTAGCTCGCTCTACTAATACCTAAATGAAATCTTCAAAATCGAGGTTTTGTATTCCCCATTTTCTCCTCCAAAAGTTAACCGATTTTAATTTTTTTTTTACCAACTACATAAGAAGAAACTATTCTATGTCGGACCGTTTTGCTTTTTTTCAAAATATATTGTCTAGTTTGTAGACTGAACGTCTTTTGACTGCGTTTAAATCAGGCAATTTTATTGATTTTTGGATGGTCATAACTTCTATAAGAAGCAATTTATCAACAAAAAAAACAAAACGTACCGACACGCAAGTCGCCAATATCTATTTTATGTTAAAAAAATATTTGCTCTAGGGTTAAAATCCAGAAAGATAAATGGGGACTACGTTTGTATGGAAAAATCAACGCCCGGTTACGTCTTAAGGGTAAACATAAAATAATTCATATTCTGCTATTTCATAGATGGCACTCATTTTATTATTATTAAAACGAATTATTTTTTTGCGCTAATACATACGCAATATGTAATAGCGTAATACTAAATAATTTTGTCAGTGTAACAACTAATTTTTTCAAGAAATACAATATTTTATCGGTCGTTCAATCCAGTATTGTCCTTGTATGCATCTCGGGAAAGAATGGTGTTTTTTTAACAAAAAAAAACTATTTAAGAAATATTCATTTTGCGTGTGTACGGGCGTAAACAAATAATGCCTTGTGTTCATAGATGGCGTTAATTAATTTAAACGCCTTTTGCAAGGTACTGCTTTACAATATTAAGATAAATATTTGTTTTCGCCGGTACATACCCAATATGAATATGAATAAATAGTTTTGTTCGTATAAAAACTCCATTCTTTCCAGAGATGCATACAAGTACAATACTGGATTGAATCGCCGATTAAATATTGTATCTCTTGAAAGAATTGGATTTTTTGGAATCAAATAGTCAAGTCGGGTCATATTGAGTTTTTTATTTTTTATTTAATATTTGTATGTTTTTTACAATAAATATACAATTTATACATATTATACAGTGTTATAAAGGTAAATAACAATAGCTTTTCCTCACCATAAAGAGACGAGGCTCTTGTGTTTGGTGAGTGAATCCTAGCTCAATTATATGGAATCATGTAAGTAAGTAAATAATATATCTGCAAAACCAAAGGGATAAGTAAGAAATAGGCAAGATTTATCAATAATACAGTTTCAAGATTTTAAGGAAATAATAATAAGAGTAAGATATGGACTTTTATAGTAGTTTTAGGTAATTTTTAAATTTTATTTTAAATTCCTGAATATCTTCAATATTTTTTAGATATAATGGAAGGATGTTAAAATATGTTATACCTAGATAGAGATAGGTATTTTGTGTGTGCTTTGTATTAAGTTTTGAGATTTTGATATTTTTGATATCTTGCTGATGAATTGAATTGTAAGTTATTTAACTGTATTTCTTTATAAATTTGTAGAATTGAATATTTTTTATATATATTGTCTATTGTGGGCACATTGAATATTGAAAAGAGAATCTCAGTAGAAAATTTGGATGGTTTTTTCAATATTACTTTAATTATCAATCTTTGAACTATTTTAAGTGGATTTAATATATTGTTATAAGTTCCTCCCCAATTAGTTAGAATAACGGAATAGTATATTTGTCATGTATGAGACGATATATGATTGTGAATGAGGGAATCTAAATATTTTGTGGTAATTCTACACCTGCCTATTCAGGCAGGGCCGGCCGAGTAAATTTTGAAGCCCTTTGTCAAAACCAGTAGACGCCATAGGTAGGTGATCACAGTAATCAATAATATTAGGACGATTTATATTTTTGTGTAGCCCCTTTTTTGTGAAAAACAATCTCAAGGACGATGTATAAGGACTTTTAGATGTTAGGTATTATCAGCGCCTTGGGGCGTTGACCAAGTCGGCGCACGGAGCGGACCGCTCCAGTTGCGCCTGCATAGGGCCGGCCCTGAGAATAGGGAAGGTCACATTAAAAACAAGCGAGCATGCTATCCGAAACAATCCATCAAAGTTGTTACTTATATTATAATAAGGTAATGATTGATTACATTTTCGTAATTGGGCATTTTTGCCAATTTTATGAATGTTTTTTTAATCATTTTTGTACTTCGTTAATTTAATGTTTTATTTCTAAGTTTCCACCAATTCCAGACTACTAGAAGTCGGGATTTTTTTCGATTCTTTAAACCACATTCCTCTCTCTGAAATTTGTTCTCGAAGATAAATCCCGCAAAACTTGGGCAGAGTTTTGGCACATTGCTAGTCAATCAATAATACTAATATATTGCTATAATACCCACGCTCAGGCTTCGCCTTTGTGGGATTTTTTTGTTACTCTTTCATTCTATATTACTATGTATCTACCTGAATTTTATATGTATCAAAAATTTTGTTAATAAAAAAAATAAAAAAAATCCAAGGGAACCTGCTATACCTCAACAAAGGACCATCCCATTGAAACCGTGGTTGAATTCTCGACAAATCAGTTCCAATTTTGGGAATGGCAGATTAAATAATTTTGCCTTAAAAATATTATGTAGTAGATGATTTTTCGCTTGTCTGAATTCTTCAAACGAACACTTCTATTTTGAAAATGACACATAAATCCAACACGAATTTCTACAGTTCGATGAATCGGAGTTACAGGCAGACAGAGTCACCCAAAATTAATTGTCATCGTAACATATATGCTAGTTCACCTTTCCAAATGGGTCAAAGGAGGGTGAATAGTAAGTATTAAAATCGAACATAGGTGAAAACTTCCAGCAAAATGAATCCCCGATGCAAACAAAGAGTTTTAAAGTTCAAAAGCGGAAGTTACTTACTTTAAGTTAAATATATAGGATAACAGATTCTCATTCCGTGTTATAAAGAAAATGTAATCCATTTAACCCAATAAACTTTGGAACTATATAATTTATTTACAATATATTGCCGTTGGTTCAATCTTGTTATGCTCATCACACGAGTTAGAATTAGTTCTACAGGATTACGGTATCAGTTGATTACGAGGATCATTGATTAAATAGAGTTAGACTTAGTTCTACAGGATTAAAGATCAGTTGATTACGGGGATCATTGATTAAATTGAGTTGGAATTAGTTTTACAGGATTACGGTATCAGTTGATTACAGGGATCATTACGGGGATCAGTTGATTAAATTAATTAAAATGTTTTTAAGTGGGTACATACAGGATTACGGGAATCATTTATTAAATTAATTTAAAAAAATTATGTGGGTACATACCGAATTATGAAAAAACATTCGTGGGATATTAATAATTGAATTAATTTTTCCAATGATGGAGGATTTAGCTAGCAGAGAATTGAACTCGTGACGCCAGAAACTAAACATTGAAAAGAAACTTTGGTTTGTTTCTAATTAAATTCTAACGCTAACAAGGCTATGTTGTTTTTTGTAGTGGGGATATTCATTAGGACATAAAAAATATTCACACATTAAAAATTCTGTTCACATTTCTCGTTAGAAGCATTTTAGAATTATTTCTACAATTTGGTCACCTGTCTTTAATAATCACATTAATATCATTAAAAGAGTCCAACGTATAACTTTGCGCAGTATTAATTTTATACTTGAAATTCTTTCAGAACCAATAGATAATGATTTTTTATTACATTCAATGAAATTGTTGAGAGAAGTTAAAAATTTTATCATATGTATTTAAATAAGATTGCAAATTATCAGTTGGACAGCCCTGATATATAAATGTTGATTCACTTTCATGTTCCTACCATTAGATCAAGGTTCTTTAGTATGTATTATTGTGACAACTATACTAAGGTTTCCGGCTATAATTATGTTATGAATAGATTACACACCATTAGTAACTCTTGTGCTAGCATATTTTTAACATGCCCCTGTTGACGTATATGTATCAATTAAATTTTGCAATTACTTTAACGAGGTTACAGCATAACACGTTATTAATTTTTGTTTTTGTTTTTTCTGTTGTTGTGTTTTTTAAAAATGGTTTTGTTTTGTTTTGTTTTTGTTTTTGTTTTTGTTTTTGTTTTTGTTAGTGTTTTGGTTTTTGTTTGTTTGTTTTTTTGTTTTTTTTTTTTTGTTTTTTTTGTTTGTTTTTGTTTTTGTTTTTGTTTTTGTTATTGTTTTTGTTTTTGTTATTGTTTTTGTTTTTGTTTTTGTTTTTTTTTTTGTTTTTTTTTTTTGTTTTTGTTTTTGTTTTTGTTTTTGTTTTTGTTTTTGTTTTTGTTTTTGTTTTTGTTTTTGTTTTTGTTTTTGTTTTTGTTTTTGTTTTTGTTTTTGTTTTTGTTTTTGTTTTTGTTTTTGTTTTTGTTTTTGTTTTTGTTTTTGTCTCTTCATCGTTTATTTCATTAAATTTGTACTAACGAATATTCTATTGTCATGTTATCTTCATAATTTTTCTCATCTTTCAATTTTTCTAAATTTTACTATGGCTGTCATTAACTATCATGCATGTAAACGGCTCTTGTGCCGTTAATTCTAAATAAATAAATATGCTGACGAATAACTGTATTTTACAAGTATTTCATTGGAACGCGGACAGTGGAACTAACAGCGTTAATCCCTGAAAGAAAATTTGAAATAACTAAATGCATAACTTCTGAACACAGTTGATGTTGACAGGATAAGAACGGGTATTTTTTTTAGTAGGCCAAGTATTCCGAGTGGCAACAAAGGAATCCTTTTTATGTGAATACCACGCAAGAGTCCAAACTGCTCACAACCATTTTTCAATTGGGGTATGTTGTGAAGCTGAAGATACCAGAGCCTCGATTCTCGACGAAGTCATTCTATTCAGTGGGTCGAACCACTCGTTGTTCGTGTGGAAAAATTTCGTGTTGAAGTTTGGCGTATGTAATTATGTACCTTCGACGAGACTCAAAAATATGAATGTCGACCAATGTATGTACGATTGCGAGCGGCCTAAATTGGAGAATCGATACCCAGGGCGATATTGAGATTGTTTTCCACTTTGTAACCTGCCGCAAATATGCTTTATATTATTTTTAATGAATAAAGTGTGAAATAACACAAATTACTGAAATAAAGTTATTTTATAAAACTGTATACAGGTGGAATAAGTGGGCATTGTCTTTCGTTTTTCTTCCTTGATTTAATGATTGTCTTTTCAAAAGCCGCATTTACAGCCACTTCCTCAATCCACCTCAAAAAATTGCCCAGCCAGTTGTCGACAGAGTTGTATACCCACTTCTCGGGACCCAATAAGTGTCATAAAAAATCACATTAATGCGAATTCCGCATTTTCAAAATGCGCCTAGTAAGAGAATCCGACATTTTCAACAAATTCAGCATTTCCTTCTTCGATTCGTAGATAAAAGATGAGAGATAAAACTCCGTAGGCCCAACTATCTCAAACAGATTTATTTTGGCATTCTACCAGAAAAAGTTTCAGACAAAAGATCATAACCTAAATCTTATCCGAGCGGGGATCATTATTTTCGGTAATAATTCATTTTTATATCATTTCCTTGGTTATTATTTGCCATCGATCATAGGATCATGATCTGCAACTTCTACGAAATTTCGTTTGTAAATCTTACATATTATTACCATTTTTTTTTAATTCAATAGATGCTTATAATATGTAAGATTTACATTAATTATTTAATTAGACCAATATTACGTTTCTACACTTATGAGATAAACCGCTATATATTTATTTATTTGTTTTAAGCAACATTAACAGTATTAATATTAATTCAATATACAGGGTTTTCCAATAAGAGGTGTTATTTTGAATAGCCTTCTATATCGGTAGATGTTAATTTTGAAGCTGTCATTTTTTAACATTTGACAAGTAGAAACTACGCAATTAATAAAAATGGAAATATACACGCTTCAACAATGCATTAAAATTATTAAAATTCACTTGAGTGAATCAAATGCAAATCATCTTGAGTGATGAGGCCCATTTCCACCTCGGTGGCTTCGTCAACAAGCAAAATTGTCGCATTTGAAGCTCGGAAAACCCAAGAGTTATTGTTGAAAAGCCTCTCTTTCTTCAAAATGTGACTGTTTAGTGCGGTTTATGGTCCGGCAGAGTCATTGGACCTTACTTTTTCGAAAATGAGGCTGGAGCAACATTTACGGTGAATGGATTGCGCTATCGAGAAATGATTAATGATTTTTTTACAGCTGGAATTGGATGGTATTGATCTGGACAACGTTTAATTTCAACAAAACGGCGCTACGTGCCACACAAGCAACGAAACCATTGATATTTTACGATTGAATATCAAAATAACACCTCTTATTGGAAAACCCTGTACAAAGGAGGATGCAAAAAAAAACCAATTATAAATGTCCACAAATGGTTGATTTGGTAATATACAACTAAGTATTTAGTGAATGTAGACTAGAATATAAAAAGTAGGACTAAGTAACAAATTTAAAGACCAACTAAGTTGACGGCCGGCGTGGTGTAGTGGTATACGCTTTTGACTACAGATCCGAAGGTCGCGGGTTCGAACCCGGCGTGCGCAAATAAATTTTATTTGATTAATTTGTGTTATATCACAATTAATTAATTTAAAATAATATATAGTATATTTGCGGCACGTTCCAGAGTGGAAGATACTCTCAGTATCGCCCTGGTGTAAGACCACCATTCAGAATTGAAACGTTGCCTGAAATGGCTTTAGCCGTGTTTGGTGACCAGATCTGAATAGCCAGGTACTTCCCCACCTTCCTCTTCCCCATCTCCCTCCCCTCCCCAATATACCCTCAGCCTCACAACATACCCCAATTGGGGATGCCATAGTCTCACTGGCTCCAGACGGGAGCAGTTGGGACTCTTGTGCGGTATTACTGTAAAAAAAAAAAAAAAAAAAAAAAGTATCAAGTATAAAATGGAAGTACCTAGAACAAATGCAATACACCTATATAAAGCATTATACAAGAATATATGTGTTTTTAAGTTTACAGGACGGATGTGGGAGAGAGTGGGAGACAGATTTTGGCATTGTAGCGGGAGGGAGGAGGAAAGGGATAATAAATTAGCAATTTTAAGATAAAATAAGGTAGAATTAATTGAATCATTATGATTTTGTGCTATTCATACCTAAAATGTGATACAATGAACTTCTGTAACGATAGTAACTAGCAGTGAATATGTCAGCATGTGTGTCTATATTTGCAAGGTTTTTGTTGTACCAACTGCAGGTTATGTTCATAAATTCATTTTGATTGGAGTTGGTGTTGGATTTGTCAACATAGAAAAGGGTTTTCTGTCTGCTAGATATAATGATGTTGATTCAACGTTTTCAAATGTTGAATCTCCTTCTTGAGCAGACAAATCAATTGGCTTTAAGGGCAACCTCTAGTTCACTTTCCCAATCAGAAACTCTACCAGACGTTGTAGAAATTATAACGGCCATCATTTAGCCGTTCCACGCCCCTGCAGGTATGTGTATGACAAATTCAGTTTGAGTATTGGGTTCGTTTATAATTTCGGCTTTAAATATTCTGCAAAAACACTTGCAATGATGCATCTGAGCCGTGAGTCGATATAATTTTGACAGTCATTGTTTTCCAACACGTGTGGTAGTATTGTAAGAACACCAAACTATATACGTAAATATTATCGGACAAATTCAGAAAAAAACAGGTATACCTATTTGCGGACGCCGGGAACTTATCCGAGGTTCCACTGAGTGTACATACTTGAGGCGACGAATAGATTTAGTGTAGAAACCAGGCGTTAGGCAAATCTTGCAATAGTTTTAATATAGTGCATAACTTCATTGACAGTCCATTCCATTCGGAAATCTATAGATTTTACGTGCCTGAAAGACTAAGCCGTAGTCGTCACCACGACTTGTTCAAGATACCACACGGCAGGACAGATATTATAGCACAGCATCGCATGATGTTAGGAATAGTGCAATCGAAAGAAATGCCTATAACAGTAAGCATATTTAATTACTCTTTAAAAAACCTAAAGAATTTTTGTGTACCTCTCTTCCCAAATTTTACAAATGTTAAAAAAAGACATCTTGTGCAGTAAGTGAATGATAATGACGTTCAATATGTTTTTTAAATTACGTAATGTGATAAAAGATTTGTTTTATTTTATATTCGATCTTTAGTCTATGATGAACCGTTGGTCGTACCTAATCATTTTTAAATACATCTATTTCAATTTTGATTTTGTTTTCGTGAATATGAATGCGAATCTTGGAAGTGAATATTAACACTCTTCTCGAATTTCAATCCAGCTGAAACTTGGCAGATAGACTCGTTGTCAATGACAATGCATTCTAGCAACTTTTGCTGGCAATCACGCATACAAACAGGAACATATACGCATCCCTCTGAAATTAGATGGCAGTAATAAAAAATATAACTTTATATATATTGTAATAAATCTAATAATAAAAAAGATATATTATAGTGAACAACTGAATTTAAACAACGGGTTGAATTTTTATAAAAATATGAAATAACTAAGCTTCAAATTAAGCTTCATTTTTTTTTTTTTTTTTTTTTTTTTTATAGTGAATACCTCACAAGAGTCCCAACTGCTCCCGTCTGGAGCCAGTGAGACTATGGCATCCACAATCGGGGGATGTTGTGAGGCTGAAGGTAAGTGGGGAAGGGAAAGAGGAAGGTGGGGAAGTACCTGGCTATTCAGATCTAGTCACTAAACACGGCTAAGCCATTTGGAGCAACGTTTCAATTCTGAATGGTGGTCTTACACCAGGGCGATACTGGTAGTATCTTCCACTCTGGAACGTGCCGCAAATATACTATATATTATTTTAATTAATTAATTGTGAAATAACACAAATTAATCAAATAAAATTTATTTGCGCACGCCGGGTTCGAACCCGCGACCTTCGTAATGGCAGTCCAATGCGTTACCACTGGACTATGCCGGCCGTCAATGTTCATGCTAACTTCGTGTTAAACTTTTAACATGTTAACATCAATTCTTGTTTTTAACATTTAATCAAAGACAAAAGATGAATAGCGATTCAAAACACACAACCCTGGAGGAAAACAAATAAAATATAAATCAATGAAAAATAATCGACGGGTTAGCTGAAAGATTTTACTGCATTATTTTACCTATCATAATCGTACAACTGAGTCCTGTTCATTTATGTTTTACTAAATGTACAGTAAGTGCCCACTTGTTAGTTAACGTCGATAAATCGGCGTTTATTGAAATACTTATTTTTAATTTTCATAAAAAAACGATATTCGTAGGTACCATAATCAATTTATTATATAACATAATTTTACTAGTGGACGCATTTCTTTGCTAATATCTTTCTGGGGCGTCTACGACTTTTTCTACCATTCACTACTGTACACCACAATGTTACTGTTAAAAAACTAAATTACATCGAATTTAATTCGACTCATATTACGTTAAGTATTCGATAGATATTACGTTAAGTATTCCTCAGACTTCCCTGACTTTTTCTGCCATTAAACTGCTTTATTAACTCTCCTGGCACTAATAAGAACAAATTTTGAAAGTTTCAGCGATATCGGTAGATTACTTTTCGAGTTTTGAGACTTTTCACAAACATACTCAGGATGAATTTTTAAATATCACCCAAGCTGACTTAAACCCGGCGTTGCTCGACTTTTCTCTACTTTCTATAAATATTATATGCATGCTTTAAACATATAAACCTTTCAGAAAAAAATCTATACATGATATTGAAAACCCTATCAAAATCCGTTACGTAGTTTAGAAGAACTAAGCGCGCAACAGACCGACGCGAATAGTGTCTTTATTTTATACTATTTAGAGATGATTTACTCGGTGACCGGATAAATCATCACATCTTTAAAAAGTAAGTCATGGAAAGTGATGAAACAAAAATTTTATTAACTGGGTTAAGCAGGTTAGGTTAGGTTAAAAAAATAATTTTTTCATCGTTTCTAATGACTTTATATCACTTTTTAAAAGTGTGTTGAATTATCACTGTGTTGAGTTAAAATGGAACCGATTTACTCGTACATTACCTATTTTACTAGGTGTAAGGTGACAGGAACGTACAATAAAAATTCATAAATAGTCATTGACAGTGTTTGCCCACTTTGGTGATTCGATAAAAATCTAAAATAAAACAACCCGAAGATAGTGCACACTTGTTACTTTTGTTTTGCTATCAATTAAATTAGGTAAAACATTAAGATAAATACCTTTAAAATTGAAAAAAATTGGACGCCTTTACAAAATCTGTTTTCACATTTCAACTTTTTTTACTTCTCATATGGAAGTTTGTCGATTCACTATGAAGTAATAACTAATAGATATTTTCTAGATTAAGAAAATGACAACCAAAGTGAGAGTGGGCAATCATTAGTTGCGGGCAATTATGGTCTAGACCACCTTACTTTTTCTTTACCTTGTCACGACCATGATTTTATACCTCTGACCATTGATAAATACTTCAAGCGACATCTAAAATATATTTCTTTTCTTTGAAATCCACTCCACAAGTTTTATTTGATTTTGGGTTTGTTTTGTGCCAAATTTAAGGCTTGTATTTTCAACTTTGTCAGTCTGAATACTTTTCTGTCTATTTGAATCAAGCGCTAGTTGATCCGTTGGAGTTTGTTTGACTTGGAGCGCCACAAAAGTGGGGAGATTGATTATCTTATTAATTTTGAAATTAAATTAAATCAAAGAACAAACGAACGCTTAATCCGTTGAAATGTAGAACTTCATTGTCTATTTGTTTCTTTAAACAAATAAATTGTTTTTCCCAGAGATCCAATTAATTTTGTTTTCAAATAAAGTCGTTTCAAAGTTTTGCTATCTATCTTAATGATCACACTTTTATCTTCCTCGAATAGAAAACTTAAATTCGTGGAAGGAGATTTTAGAGAATAAGTTCTTAATATTAAATCAGGGATATATTCAATACTTCGCGTATTACAAGAGTGACTTCGATAGTTGACCTAACTAGGAGCTGGCTAAATGAGATCTGCAAACACCATGTTTGTCTGGAAGCAGCCTAACTGGCCCTAGCGTCTACTGACTACTAGCTGCCATCTTGCGGACTTTTAAGCAAGCTCTTTGCACTGCCCTCTATGAGTGCATCTGTGAAGCTCTTAGCTAATTCACTTCACAACGACACAATTTCTTAGTTCTATTTTTTTTTACAGTAATTGATAGACTTAAAAAATCGAGTTTTAAATATCCATATATTTATATATATAGGATTATCAAAAATTAACAAATATGAATAGCTTTGTGCAGTTTAGCAAGTAAATGCTGGATGCTATAAATTGTTCTTAACAAACAACTACCGCCAATGTTGACATCACGACTTTTTCTATATGCGAAATGGCAGATCGGACGTTCTGGCCCAGCATAGCATGACAAGAGGCAATGCTGTATGCTGTTAATTGAAATCTTTAGGTCTTGAAGGTTTCAAGAATCATTTTAGGGAAGGACTCTAAAATAAGAAATTAATGTTATTTAAACATTAAAAGCTATGTAAATTATGTTGTCAGAGTTGATTTCGTTCCTTTAGTTCACCTTTTTGACTGTTTAAATATATATTTGCTAGTGTGGGAGCGGCCAATCTGTATAAATCTAATAACGCACAAACAATAGTCCCAACTGCTCCCGGCATTCCGGAGCCAGTGGGGTTATGGCATTCCTAATTTATTGGGGTATGTTAAGTATGTAAAGTTGAGTGGGAAAGGAAAGAAGAATGGGAAGTGGAAGATTGGGAAGTGGAAGATTGGGAAGTGGAAGATTGGGAAGTGGAAGATTGGGAAGTACCCGGCACTTTATCTCTGGTTACCAAATAAGGCTAAAACCTTTTCAAACCAGGGCCATTTCATTTGGAATTCAATAGGAAAAGGAGAAAAAAAGAGAGAAAAAATTACTCGTCTGTAAATACTTCTACAGTCTTTTTTAATAATATGAATATGTATTTTTTTTTCAAAAGAGGCAAACACATTGTGAATTGATATTTTAAATAAATAAAACAAAAATACTTGGTTTTAAGTCACTTTATTGATATATTTTATTGTCTACCGGTTTCGGTACCTCCGTACCATCACCAGTACTATTATTAAAAATAGTGAATAATTACAAAAATCATTCATTTTTTATTATTATTTTTATAACGGAGGTACCGAAACCGGTAGACAATAAAATATATCAATAAAGTGACTTAAAACCAAGTATTTTCGTTTCATTTATGTATATTTTTCTTTGGATTTAAAGGAATTTCATCAGAGCTAAGTGACCTAGCAAATATATATAATATTGGGATTCAGGCGTCTGTTAATAGTGAATATTTGATAATAGTTTGTTATAAAAAGTTGTTTTAAAATATAAAATCACAATTTACGTAAAAAATAGTATTTTTTACAAAAAAAGTCACATTTTTAGTTATTGACTGATTTTAATAACAACTTAAAACACGATATTCACAGAGAAAATCTATTGATTCTTGCAAAATCCCATTCCGTATAAATTTGGTCTCATAGTCACCGTGCATCCATGCAGACAGATTGCTAAGGTTTGCACACTCGCACGGTTTATTGCTGAAGCGCTAAGAGTATGTTTTTGTATGAACTATGTCTATTATGAAAGTTCACAGCACAAATGAAATTTATAAAAAAATTGCTGCTGAGCGTGAGACAGCCAAAAATGAATTAAATAATAAATTGCAGCTGTAATTTCCTTTAATAATTGTTGAAAATATGTGTTGATACTTCCTGAATCACACAATCACAACAGAAATGACAGGTACATTTTCAATTTGTCAATGTTCCAAAACACTCGCGTAGGACCATGTATCTCAACTCAAACCCTGAAATAATTTACCAGAGCACGCTGGCTGGTGGCACATATAATATGGGCCTGATTCGGGCGGAATTACTGGTTGAAATATGTAGGTCACAACATGTTGAAACTACAACAGGGGATGACGTACTATCAGCAACACTCCGTAGGTACCTGATACAGTTGAGGATGTAACTAGCCAACCCATTACATACCGAGTTGTTGACCAATGCATTCAAATGTTAATTAAAACCATATCACCCATTTTCTGTATAAAGTATTGTTTCGTTATGATGTTTTGTCATTTTTCTGGCATTATCAGTTTTGTTCTGCTCCCACCAACCATAGAGCAGGAATTCAAACGCATCGAGAAAAATGCGGCAAGTAACAAGCTAAACGTCAACGACTAAAGACCGGAGACAAAAACCGCCGTTTTATCTCATTATTCGTAGCACATGCTCGCCGATTGTGTGCATTAGTTCATGTGAAAATGGTGACTTGATCGAACGTTCTTCACAAGTGCGGACCCTGCTGGACATCAAACAAAACAATCACCAACCTTGTAAGTGTAGAAATCTACCGATTACTTTGTATGTTGATTGGGATAGCGCAATCTCCATTTCAAGTCTCCTGGAACAGAGAAAGGATAACGCCTATCTCTGCCCCAAATTACGGTGACGCAATTCCTGCGTCATCGCACAAGTATATAACTTATATCTACTTTAACTACTTACACCTATATCACATCTACCAAACATATAATTTAACTATTTATACTTTATCACTGTAATATACTTACTGCAACACGCAATACCTATCATATTATTAATTACATATAAATAACTACAATATTGTACTGGGCACTTCTCTTCTAAACACAATCTAACGCTTCTATGGAACAGTAGTATTCAAATCTCTTACTATGTAAAAACCCAATGTAATTACGATTTTATATGCAACTACTTTATTTCCTTAGTGAAAAAAAAAAATTAACCTCCAAAGTTTCCGACATTCTGCAATGTACTTCTATTAGGAGATCGGTAAGAAATAGATTTTGTAGAAAATATTTTATCGTTGCATTTGATTACAGATAAATTCGTTGTTTTGTACATATTTCTAAATAAAATACTCACAAAAGCAGATGAACTTAATTAATTGACATTTACAATTAAACATGTAGCGTCGATATTAATCCATTGAATAATTAATAATAAACCGTTCGACCTACTTAGGTACGTACTTGCTACTTGCTACTTAGGTACGTATTTGCAGCCGAAATCAAAACAAAGCAACCTACCTGTTTCAAGACCTACTTGCATACTCGCGACAATACTAACGCGCACTCAGTCCGGGATACTACGAGAACTCGCCAGAAGGTTCGAGTCTACGGCCTATGCTTAATCGCCGCAATGTCGAAGGTTCCCGAAACACACAGTCTGTGCGAGTGCCTAGAATTTAGTTGCCATCCATCTACCTACTGCCGCCGTCGGCCGAGTAGTATAAATAAGCCCGACGCAGCGAGTCAGTCAGTCAGTCATAATTTTGCCGCCAGTCTACCAAGGTTCAACGAGTGATCACCCGCGTTCTTCTTACTAGCGCGAGGGACACGTACCCGGCTTCGCCCCTATCATCATGGACTCTATCGGGACATCATCATAGCGCCTCGGCCACGTCCGCGGCCAGCGCTACTCGGATTACAAGCGCCCTGGTTCCAGCGTCTCTGACCAGCGCTTCTTCCACGCAACCATGACCACCACGAGGACACGCAGCATCCTCACTGGTCACGACGTTCCCGTTCAACTGCCCACAAGGTCCGCCGCACCTTCGGCCGTCTCGTCAGCACTGGAGTGCCTGAAGACCTACGTTCTTCGCCAGTGCCTGACCTCCATCAAGTCCCGGTCACCAGCGCCCGGCGTCGACTCACTGACCCGCGCTTGACCAGCACATCATCAGCCAGCATCCGGAATATTCTACATTTGTCCTTCATCATCTCCTTGTCACGGCTACTGACTCACCAATAAACACATGTGACCTTCAACACCTTCTTTCATTTCGTGCCTCACCATTGATCCCCAAAGTGGTGACCCCGACGTGATCTGCAGCCCGACGTGATCTGCAGCCCGACGTGATCTGCAGCCCGACGTGATCTGCAGCCCGACGTGATCTGCAGCCTGACGTAATTCTGCAGCCCGACGTGATCTGCAGCCCTACGTGATTCTGCAGCCCGACGTGATAGTGTTACCCCGACTCACCGGTAACCCCGTCTCAAAATGGGTGATCAGTAAAGGCACCACGGAGCAGCAGCACCAGACCATCTCCGCACAAGCGCGGATAATAGTGCCACCATGGTTATCTGAGTGAATCTTCAACCTGTGTTGTGAACATGTGTTTTGCAAAATTTTTTATGAAGTGTCACAGTTTAAAAGACATTCGTCTCCGAGCAATTTCTTCTATCGCAGCCCTCAGCAAAGCTGCTGGGAAGGGGGTGTCTGTAGCGTCGATATTAATCCATTGAATAATTAATAATAAACCGTTCGACCTACTTAGGTACGTACTTGCTACTTAGGTACGTATTTGCAGCCGAAATCAAAACAAAGCAACCTACCTGTTTCAAGACCTACTTGCATACTCGCGACAATACTAACGCGCACTCAGTCCGGGATACTACGAGAACTCGCCAGAAGGTTCGAGTCTACGGCCTATGCTTAATCGCCGCAATGTCGAAGGTTCCCGAAACACACAGTCTGTGCGAGTGCCTAGAATTTAGTTGCCATCCATCTACCTACTGCCGCCGTCGGCCGAGTAGTATAAATAAGCCCGACGCAGCGAGTCAGTCAGTCAGTCATAATTTTGCCGCCAGTCTACCAAGGTTCAACGAGTGATCACCCGCGTTCTTCTTACTAGCGCGAGGGACACGTACCCGGCTTCGCCCCTATCATCATGGACTCTATCGGGACATCATCATAGCGCCTCGGCCACGTCCGCGGCCAGCGCTACTCGGATTACAAGCGCCCTGGTTCCAGCGTCTCTGACCAGCGCTTCTTCCACGCAACCATGACCACCACGAGGACACGCAGCATCCTCACTGGTCACGACGTTCCCGTTCAACTGCCCACAAGGTCCGCCGCACCTTCGGCCGTCTCGTCAGCACTGGAGTGCCTGAAGACCTACGTTCTTCGCCAGTGCCTGACCTCCATCGAGTCCCGGTCACCAGCGCCCGGCGTCGACTCACTGACCCGCGCTTGACCAGCACATCATCAGCCAGCATCCGGAATATTCTACATTTGTCCTTCATCATCTCCTTGTCACGGCTACTGACTCACCAATAAACACATGTGACCTTCAACACCTTCTTTCATTTCGTGCCTCACCATTGATCCCCAAAAACATATTAAAATTTTAAAACAAAGATAAAGTTTTTAAAGTCGCTTACCGATGATTTTATCTTGTAAACTCTAATTACTCTTTTATACGATACTAAAAACATATTTAATTTGACAAAGGTATCATAAAAGTTACCGATACTTCTCTTTTTTGGTTTAATATAAAAATATTTATTTAAATATTTGCAAGTCTTGACAAATGTTTACGACGGCTTTATGTTGTTTAATAGAATTATTTCAAGTTTTTCAGGAGGGTTTATACTATTTTTCTATGATAACTGACAGCGATGTATTTTCTCATTCTTACACTGTTTAAATTATAATTCTCAACACAATATAAAATGAGTTCGTTTCAGTCTGGGATATATATTACCCATAAAGACTCTCCGGTTGTTTCTTGTATGTGAAGAATATCTCCCAAAATCGGTCAAGGGGTTAATTAATTTGAAACACAGGTAATTTTTTAGTTCTGATTTTATTAGAAAAATTGACTGCTTAGATTTGAAATAGATAAAATATCACATTAATCTTCAGGCAGATATAACCATATAAAAGGGTGATAAAGTGATTTTTTTTTGAGTAAAAGTCAAATTGTCAAGAAGAAGTAAATTAAAATCAATTATTAAAAATAATGGTGAATAGATAACATTCTACATTGTCAAAGTTAATTAACTGAACATCCATTGGTAACAATAATTACAGGGAAAAGCTATTCATGCCATTTTACATGTAAAATCTGAAAATAATTATTATGACGGCTTCCACTATATCTGCGTATATTCTAGGTAGGAAACTTTAGCGTTAATATAAGGTATAATCGGATATTTCAATGATTTAGTTTTGTAAGTGTTCACGGAGAAAAATAAGTACTGTAATTTTTAAGAAATAAATTGTTTTATAAAAATCCGTTCAAATTATTCTCAATCCTGTTAAAATTGGAATGCAAGCTCATAACGAATGAATTGATAGGTGTAATGTTAAACTTTTAGTAAAAAAGAATTGTATTATTACGATGTCAGAACATGTCTTCATAAAAATCATAATATTATCGCATTTCAACATTATATATTATCAAGACAAATGCAGGTGCATGAACGTGTGTTCCGATGTATTAGAAATTAATAAAAAGTCCATCAGGAAACGGCCTGCAATCCCGTTTTTCGTCAATGAGATTTTGAATAAATCAGCAAAACTCATTTTTCTCCGTGTTGTTAACAAAATAAGTTTCCTTGGAAAAACGTATTTTCATACACACAGTATTTTTGCATTGAGCATTTGAGCAATGAGAATGTAAACTTTATGGTACTAAATTATAGGGCAGGTTTGTCCTTGTTCTTGACTTTGTTGATTTACAGTTTAAAACAGTATAAGTGCTTTTTTGCATTTTTATGACTGTTAATAACGTAAAAAAAGTAAAAGGAATAAAAAATCTAAATATTTAATTTAATTTCAGTCACCATTGCGCGTAAAGGGTAATGTACAGTATACAGTGTATCCTCCATAGATACGTCCATCCATTGTAGAGTGAGGCACACTAGAGCCACGTGTAGCAGACAGAGCACAGCAAGTAGCTAGTATCTATAGCCTACAGCTCACTAGCTCTGTGTAAATCGCCGTAAATGATTGATGAACGGCGCCGGCGTCGCACAGTGGCGTCCCGACGTCCTTTCTGTTAAGGCTCTATGCTGACTATGTGACTGACTATTCCGTATATATAGCACTCATTGTACGCTTTGGTTGGGGGTAAAAGGTATGATGGGCACTTTTTGACTGTTGTTGATTGTTAATATTGATAACACTTACTTATTTTATACCCCCACCGGGATTTAACATGTGTTCTGATGTAATATTATAGAGATACATGAATAATCCATCGAAGCCAGAACAAGTCAGCCTCTCAGAAGCTGGGGGTACTGTACAGGGCCCGCAGATATAATATAGTACACAACTGCTGACACTGTACAAATCGAAAGTGTGCCCCGTTGTTGAATTTGACAGCTACTTTTGGTCTAGAGCCACAAAAAAGCGGGAAGTCCGTTTGATTTATTCCTCTATCTTAACAGACGGGTTGTAATCTTTCGAGCACAGGAGTCAGTCGGAATGCTTTCCTTGTTTTACCAGCATTTCAATGGAAGATGCATCAGAAATAGCAATTGTATACAAATGCGGTTCGTTTGATAAACATCCATATCGGTTTGCAATCTTTAGAGCATAGGTATCAGGTGGGATTGTTGTCCTTGATGCTTTTCTCAGAGAAACTAGCGCAATTGATCCTATCTGCATCGGTGTAAAATTTGTACTCGGTTAAAGGTGGCCAACCGGGAACGGGTCATTTCCACGACTCGTTCATGGGTTCAATTGTTGGTTTTGTAATATCAATCTCTTTAAGATCCACGTTCATTACTTCCTCTGCTCAAAAAGACCCTTTTCACGGCATCTATTACTGACAAATATTTTCCCGTGGGGCTTCTGTATAGATTTAATGTGTAAAAATAATACTTTTGTTTACGACTCATACAACAAAGAATTTTTTGTTAAACCTGTGGCCAAAAGCTGGTGTAGTCAATTTCCATCAAGTACTTGAAAGTTTAAAGTGCAAGCACCAACCGGGAGGGAAGTCGGCGACTTGGCAAGGCATCAAAGCCTTTTGCTAGTGAATACATATTTTTATCCTCATTTCAGGCAGACGTCTAGCCAACTAGAGGGTAATTTATAGTAGCTTTTATTTATTGCTTTGGTGCCCGGTTCCGCCAGTGTTACTCCGTTACAGTTGTACTCAAAATATCTCACCTCCATCAACACGTTGTCAAATTTATTGTATTATTTTATTCTGACACATAATGCTCGTATTTAAGTAGTTTAGATGATCTTTTCAATAAATTTCGACAAGTTCAAATGCGCAAGCATGTCACCTCTGGTCTGGAGCCCCTGATAGTGAGGTACAGAAATAAAATTCTCAACTCCGAGCATAATCGAGTAATCCGTTAGGTAGATTCTTACACTTTTTGGACGGATTGCGATCTTTGTATAACTTTAATATAATATACGTCAGTCTATAATTCTGTGTTTCTTCTACCGATATGGTGCACCAAAGAAATACCTGCACGGAGCCCTTCGGTATCAGGGAAACAGTCAAATAATTTAATGTTTTTAATTTCTGCGTGAATTACGATTTCAGCAAGAAAAATTACTCAATTAAGAAAAATTAGTTTTTACCAATCCTACTTATGCTTTATAGTTTGGCAGAAGAATATTTTTCCTTATCCAAAGCTAAAAAACAATTGTTTCAAGTAATTTTCCATGAAACTTTAAGCTTTAACTCGAACACGGCTCGAATGAAAACAACAAATTTTCGTAAATCTAGAAAATTGGAACAGTAGGTATATTTTGTAAAAATTTCAAGGAGAGTTTTGCAACTAATATTTTTTTACAGTTTAGTGAAATTGACAATTTGAGATGAGTAAAGGCTTTTAATGTTTTTATATCTGCCAGTCGCCTTGATCTCTCCGGTCTGATGAAACCTATGTAAATGGTATTTAGTGACCCCAAATACTACTTACTCTGATGAAATTTTTGTTATTTATGTGTGCATTTGAATATCACTCATACAGGGTGTTAAGAGGAATGAAACTTAAAATTATATTTGAGGCCAAAATACGAAACAAAAGCGAATAATTTTTATATTGTAAAAATCTATATCAAATATCTAATACGGATCAATTTTATTTATTTGAATTTAATATTATGAAACATAGGCCATTAAATAATATATTTTTTAATGTTTTTAGCTGCAGCCGTTCCTCTTAAGAGACATGCTTGAATTACCAGTTTTTTTCACACAACAGGTTGTGATATGTTGGACTTTGTCATATTTGGGGATGCTGTGTGGAGGGTCTTTTTAGAGAAAGGAAGAATAGAAAGTTCTGGAAAGGAAAAAGGTATGGGGGATGGGTAGGAATCTGGGGGGGGGGCAATGTGTCCAGTTGTGACGGACCCATGAATCCACACCTCCCACTGAGGTGCTAGGCGATGGGTCGAGATAGAGTCTGGCTGGAGAGATCACAGGTCTCCCTCAACCAGTCTCTCCAGATACGATACAGAGAGGTGGGCAAACGCAACTGCCGCCAAGACCTAGCCAAGCCTCCCCATGAGCCCGGGCACCCCTGCTAAGTCACCAAACGTTGCGAACCGCCTGGGGTGACCTATGACAGAGGTGTTGGTTATACGAAAATGGTTCCCGGAGCGGTGGTATCCATTCCCGCCTCCTAAATTAAATCCTAACATCATTTGATTTGATTCACTTGATTCATTTGATTCGATCCGTAGAAGAATCACTATCAGCTGCCGTGAGGTGTATTTTCACAAAAACGGCGCTATACAAATTATCCACTTATCATTATTATTACCTGAATATTCAGAATGAGAGAATATCGAATATATTGATTTAAAAAAAAACTTGTATTATTTATGTATTTTTAACGCTTCATATTTTTTTAACCTTCCGTACGCATTTTAAGAATAAGCTTATGTATATGTTTGCATTATAATCAATATTAATAAATACATATTTATGTTTCATGGCAAGCTACATCGTTATTAATAAAACGTATTTATGATAACATTAAATCAGCACCGCTTAAACTGTATCCATCAGTAATTTCCAGAAACAAATTATTGCAACCAATTATTACGACAGGAAATAAACAATAGAACACGACAAGTACCAGCAAATAGGAAACAAACGCTTGTGAACATTCTGGAATAAAAATAAACCTACTGGTTAAAAATTCAGTACTTAAACAATGACAATATTTAAAGGTATTTATTTTACTGAATAAAAATAACTGTTGAAAATCTCGGTGACCCAGTACACATCCATACATCGACAACTAAGCAGAATCGATACGACAAGTTAAGCTGCCAACTTGAGATTTTATTTCTTACTCTAAAAATCAGTTCGTTTTCTGATTTTGATAACTGATTTGATTATTTACTAGCTGATGTTTCTGGCGTTATTCGAGCTTTCCGTAAAGTTTTTCGAAATCTGATTTTTCCTCTTACTTCGAACGTCAAGTATGAATTTTTTTTATCAATAAGTGTCGAAATTCTGCTTTACGGGGTGGAAAAAGAAATTTTCAAATCAAGTGTAAAAAAAAATAATTAATTTCGAAATAAAACTTGCATAAAAAACACACTGATTTTTATACATTCATATATAAACGATAACCCAGCAAGCTATTTTAAAAAATGATCAATTTTCTCAAATTTCATAAAAGTGACAGTATCTCGTGAACTATTCACTTTTTACTAAAGTAATGTTATGATATTCTAGTTCATCGTGAGTTGGTTCGTTATCAGCCCTCCAAAGGAAAACGTTGAGTTTTGGGACACCTGTATACATTCTTAGTAATTCGTTCATTGTATTTTGATAAGTAGTGATAAACCGTTTCCATTGATATACGAGTACATCTTAAATAACTGGTCGCCCTTCTACAATGTACATATTCATAATGTTCTCTAATGAAAATTTCTACGCTTTGTCAATTTTAAACTTAATATTCCTTTAGAACACATATATTAGGTCCCTGTCATTATTGAATCTTTTAAATATTCCGGCATTAGAAAACAGAAGAAAAATAAACGACCTAACCTTTTTATTAAAATTATTGAACCCTAAATTCGATTATTGTGAACTCCTGCATTTAATAAATCTACACATACCTACACGAACAACTGGGCAAATATCAAAATTTTACATACATACATCTCATTCCAACTATGGTTTTCACTCTCCAATCCAACGTTTACACAGTCTTGGTAAGAAATACTTAAACAATATAAATGTATTTGACAATAATTTGAACTTGGCAAACTTTAAACGGAGTATGTGCGAACTATTTTTACCTAATTTGTAAACTATTGTTATACTTTCTTATTACCATTATGGTTGATTTGGAGGATTTTGGCAGATTTTCTATTTTTCGTCTCACTTATTTGTACTCTATCCATACCTATAGTTTTTAAACTCTTATATTTTATGTAACATATTTTGTTAACTCTGATATTTTTTTTTGTAACCTGTATTTTGTTAACACTGATTTTTTTAATGTAATCTGTATGACTAAAAAAATAAAAAATGTACATTATTATAAGTAAAAGCCCTATGGGCGTTTAAATAAAATAAACAAAATAACTGTGAAAACTATGTTTCAAAATTTAAATTTCATCTAAAAAATTTTTTATCGATGTTTATCGAAAACAATAAGTCTTGATAAACTATGTCGACGCAAACTCTCAAATTTCATGGGTGGTTTGCGGCCATGCTATCAATTGTAGACTATTTACCGATATTGTCGATAAAAAAACCTTTTATGTGACAATGTTTAATGTTCGTGCTAGGGACCTAGATCTGGAAAATTGTTGCTATTTCAAATTTCGAACACAATCTAGTAACAATTTTTTTTTTTATTTTTACAGACAGATAAAACTTAAAGTTTAAACAATTGTGTTTATAAATAACCAGAGAAGATAAAATCACGGATATTAATTATGAAAATAAATGAAATCAATTTTCTTAAAACATATATTATATTTTTTTCTTTACAAATTATCCCTAATCTCCCGATGATCACAAATTTACCTTTACCTAGATAATAGCACTTTGTAGAAAATGGAATAAAAAGCGCAGAACCTTCAAAAATCTGATTTTACTTTGCTTAATTAATATGAACAAAATAAATATGTACACATTTAAAATATAGAATATTAAATTTTAATAATTTTCTTGTGAAGAAATACTGTGTAACGGGTTTTTTGCTTGTCTAAAATATTCAAACTAACTAACTAACTAACCATCACGCCGTTTCCCCGCAGGGGTAGGCAGAGAGGACGGACCGCCAAACAACTCAGTCTTGACACACACTCCTTGATCATTCACATTCATACATCGTCTCATACATACTCTTCTATTATTCTGACTCTTGAAATGGCCCGACTAAAGTATCTGATTCTCTTGGTCGTGCCATGTCTTCCTCGGGCGTCTCCGACTTCTGCTACCATTCACATTTACATCGTATATTCTCCTTACACTCCTTTCTTCGCACATTCGCTCTACATGCCCAAACCATCTAAGCGTCCCTTTCTTGATCTTACTCATTACACTTACACCAGCCTTGAACTCTTTGTGGATCTCTACATTTCCCCCACGAGATCATACATGGTTTTACAACACATACGCCTCAGGGATCTCAGTTCTACAGCATTCCAATACTTTGATCCTTTCTCTGCCAGTTCCATGCCTCACTTCCGCACATCAGGGTAGGTACTAGCACTCCATTGTGGACTGCTAGCTTCGCTTCTTTGGACAATTTTTTGTTAACGACAATTTTCAAACTATCAAATTGAAAAATTAAAATTCAAAAAAACATTTATTGATATACAGAGTACAAAGGGTATAGCTTATAGTGCACATCCTATTTCTGAAAGCTAACCCAACAAATACACATTATATTACAAAACCCAACAATTACATGTTACAAATATATGTAAATAAAAAAATAATTTAAAAAAAACAGAGGTATTTAATTTATGTAAGGTATTCATAGTGTAGTATGTATGTTTAAAAGAGATGTTTTTAGTGATGATTTCAATTTGAGTGTGTCGGTTATTTGTTTGATGCTACGTGGAAGGTTGTTATATACTTTAATGGCCATGTAGTGTAGTCCTTTTTGAAATATAGTTTTATTTGCTTTTGGGATTAATAAGTTTTCTTTGAACCTTGTAGCGTGTTTATGTGTTGAGGTTTTTTGTGGGAACTTTTCTGTTTTTTCAGTTTCAATTTTGAAAATGAGACCTAAATTAATAGCAATTCCGAGTTCATTGCATTAGAGTTACACACACCAATGAAATTAGTATGTTTGATTCTGTTCGTAAGGCTGTGTTTATGCATAGTTCGTTACCCGGAGCCCGGAGAACATAACGGGAAGGAGGTTTTCATTTTCGGGAGCTTTTGTCTCGTGAGCGAGTGTAATGCACGACATTGTTCTAAGTATTTGAGTGGCTGGTGAATGGAGTGTTCCCTCTTGGGAAGAAGTTCAGATTTGTGCTTTCAAAGCAACCTAGATAAGACCTTGGTAACCTTTTGATCGCGAGCACTCTAAGCTCTTGAGAGCTTTAAAGAGAGAGCTTCATAGAATCTGTTTGTAGGTGTTTATATAATTACCAGCTTATTACCCGGTTTTGCCCGTCATTTCCGGGTTTTGTAAACAATAATATGACATTTCTTTAAATTTCAGAGCAAACTACAAAAAATACAGTTCTTGCCAGAAGAACAAATTTAAAACCAATTAATTCTGGCGGCCTTAGTATATTGTTGCACTCTACAATAATTGAATATGTTGGAACACACAATACGCTATACATATATATATACTTAAATTTATATATGTATACACGAAATCACTTGAATAATTGTCATAAAATTTAAGGAAAATTTTAGAATAATATATATATACGTATGCATTTTTTTATGAATTCATGAAAATATATCGCTACCCGGCTGGGCAACGTTGTGAGGCGGGTTACGGTAGGGGCTGTGGGAATTAATTTATTAATGCGGCTCTTAAAGAGACCCCGATGAAAGATAAAAACTGATGCGATTAAATATTCACTATTGGTGTATGTTGTTAGGCTGAAGGGAGTAGGAGGGGAAATAGATGGAAATAATGAAGTTTGGTGTATGTTGTTAGGGTGAAGGGAGTAGGGGGGGAAATAGATGGAAATAATGAAGGTTGGTGTATGTTGTTAGGGTGGAGGAGTAGGGGGGGAAATAGATGGAAATAATGAAGGTTGGTGTATGTTGTTAGGGTGAAGGGAGTAAGAGAGGAAATAATGAATATTTTCAAAGGAAGCAAACACTTTGAGGTGTGAAATTATATATAAAATGAAAAAACATACTTTGTAATACACCACTTTTTATTTGAATTAATAATGACAGCCAACCAGATTTGAATTTATTCCGTTAACCTAGGCTAAAACTGTTTACTCCCACCCCCTACCTACCCACCCTATAATATTTTGTCTCCTTCTATTACATCCTATCTAATATTCTTGTCTCTCTCTATTCTATTTCTATCTCTTTCTGTCACCAATAAGGTGTGGGCTTTTTTATTTGTATCTATTTCACTCATTGTTTTATTTTCTTCAAATATATATATATATATATATATATATATATATATATATATATATATATATATATATATACAGGGTGGGACAAAAGTAATCACACGATGTTCATTGGCTGTAATTTTTTTATATGATAAACTTTGGTACTGCTTGTTATTCCGCGTTCTTGCAAAGTAAACCGGTTTATGTCTTGTTGATTTGTATTCTGCGTTTGTTTACTTCACAAATGTTAAAACCGAATTGACATTTGGCGCCATCTTCAAAAGTAATAACGTTTTCCAATAGGAGGATTATTTTTGCTCCACCCTGTATATATATGTCTCTGTATGTAATTGTAATTATCTTTAGTTAATATAATAAGCCCTGACGAAGCTTGAGATAAGCGAAACCCGGTTGGCTGCCATTATTAATTCAAATAAAAAGTGGTTTATTAAAAAGTGTGTTTTTTCATTTAATATGTAAATAATGAGGTTTGAGAAGTACCTATTATTATTTATACGTGGTCACTAAACAATATAAACAATCTTCTATTGTGGTAACGATGTTTACCATTGCTATATATTTTTGAAGCTCTCATTGACCATTGTTTGTGTATTTTGCTGCTTTGATGGGTTTCCCTGAGTCAGTCTACCGAAAAACCTTTTTTAGGTTGGCAACCGCTTTCACGTACTGAAAGAGCTTTCCATCCGGATTTTGTAACACAAAATCACAATATTATATCCATGAACAGGAAGAGAAATGGTTCGGGTTATTTTATAAATTAACTCGGCTGTTAGTTCCGGGAAATGGGGTATATTAGGGGGTGTTCTGTGGAATGTTTGCAATAAAATTGTCTTGAAGATTATTTAAATCAACAACATTTCCTGAGATCGGTAACCCCAAGGAGAAAAAGCACCGAGAAATTTTAATTTTGTAAGACAAACAAAGTAGAGAAACTCGCAGTGATCTGTTTATTAGCTGGAAGAAGATACAAATAACCAGAGCAAAAATATATATTCTCGGCTTCTTCGTATTTCAAGAAACCGAAACAAACTGATTCGGGTAAATAATTCAAGGATTTACCAAACCCTTTTCAATTCATTATCATAACCGGGTAATGACGAATAGCTAATGACTTAAGGGCCCGCTTTCCGCGTAAAGAATTTAGATTTGGGCAACACTCACAAAATAAACAATATTTAGTGTTGAAAGAATCCGACAGAGGTGTCTGAATTCGTATTAGGAATAATTTTGGGGATTATTTAATATTTTAAATAACGAAATTAAATTACCGACATCTATTGCAATTTTAGAAAAACAGACCCATTTTTAGTTAGCACCGAGCAAATCACACTGGCGTGAACTTCGCCCGCTCCAAAAAGTCGCTTCCCGTTTACACAGTATGTTTTTAACAGAAATTGTTTGTCTCTGTTTTTTGTACGTTAATGGAACCGAGCTGAAAGGGAGAGCTTTATTTTGCGAGTATGTCAACGATTTGTACAAATATTAGTGCGGTCTCTAGTTATTATTACTCTAAGGAACGAAGTCGAAATGAAGATGGTTCTCAAAATATGGGTTTTATTACAGATTTAATTAATTAATTTTTTTTTTTAATTTTACAAAAAACATTTACGAAAGTTATTTGTTTAGGTATACAAATTACTTTACTTTACTAAAATACTATTATCACTTTTATAAAAGTAATTTATAACTTTTATAAAATCAATAAATATATTTTTACAACAATAAGGTTTTTCTTATATGGTTATCTTTATAGGGTGTCCGGGGGTAAAGTGCTCAAACTTCAGGAGGTTATTCCAAATGCTAGAAGAAGTAAAAAAGAAATGGAAATTATTCGAATTTCCAAAGTTTTTCCTCAAAAATTTATTTTCCGTAGAAGAAATTGTTTTTTTTTCTATACAAAAAATTAAACTTTTTTACTCGAAAACTATCTTAAAACGTTGGAATTCAAAAAAAAGTTTTTTTTCTTTTTTACTTGTACTATCAATTAGAATCACCTCCCGAAGTTTGTGCACTTTACCCCCGACATCTTGTATAATATACGCAATATAATATTTATACACGTGTAATATCTACTTTTGTACATTTATATAAATTATATACACGTTTACATTTTTATGCTCATCAAATTTATTATATTATAAAGATAGATAGAAAGATCCTTAGTGCTTCCTGAGGACTTACAAATCAGAAGACTTTTTTGTAATTATTTATTTATTCATTTAAACAATTCAATAATTATAAAGAGTAATAAAACATGTAAGCAACATAAAATTACATTCTAAAATGTGAAAGGGGCTCTATTTATTTACATTTTTATGAAATTACTACTTTTAATAGTTTAAGCTTTCAGTGAACTTTCAATTTTATTTTTAACTTCTCTAAATATTATTTGTTTAAATTATCAAATATAATTTAATCACAAACACAAGATTCACTCAAAATGAAAGATTGGTGGTTCTGAAATGTTCCCATAAATACGGTGAAAGAACCCTTAACTATAAACTTATTACCCTAAACATGCTTCGAGCGAAATGCAGATCTGGAAACCTTATCGTCAATCTGAGCAAAACATACCATGAACGTCAATATAGCAACAGCCTTTGTTCTGCTGCAGTTTCATTAAATGCCGAGAGATCCGTTTACAGTCTCCAAAAAGCAATACTAGGGCACAACCCTAGAAGCAAAGCTAAATGATTGGAATACAGAAAGATAAAAACACACCATTGTCAAAAATATCTTGGCCGTAAATGATTAAATAAAATTAGATTTATTCAGGAAGGCAAGCTATCGATCAAATGATTTGCGAATTCGGAAAAACCGTTATTATTGGGGTTTTATTGATGTTTTGTTTCTCCCGATTTATTCGTATAACCCATTAGTCTACATAATTATCTAGCGGGTTTTCCATTACTTGTGCACTTATGTTAATGTATTTTATGACCGTCTTTGTGTTGCTTATATTTGTATCATGTTGTCTCCCTCTATATTTTGTTATATATATGCACACATTATGTACTTCTTGTTTAGTATTAATTTGTACCCTGATGATGCTTAAGTAAAGCGAAACCGGTCGGTTCTTAAATTAATAAATATCGTGGTTTTAAAACAAAAAAGTATTTTATTTTATTAAATTATATTCCCCACAGTTTCAGAACTTTCAATAGCTTCTTTCGCTCGCATGTTCATTATTATTCTGAATTCCACGTTCGAGTATTGTTATTTGAAACAGATGGCCCGTATATTATTATTACATATTATATTATATTTCGGACATCGTTGCATTGTGAATTAATAAGAACTTGCCCTGTAATTTCTAATGTTTTGGAATTAGTTTTATTTCCCAAAGTACGTATTCTGAAAAAAATAAAATAATAATTTTTATAACTTTTTACTACACAATACATAAATAAAAATAATAATTAATTTTTATAATAAATTATCGTTTATCGTATTCTGAAAAAATAAAATAATAATTTTTATAACTTTTTACTACACAATACATAAATAAAAATATTAATTATTAATTTTTATAGTAAATTATCGTTTATAATAAATATAAGCTTATAAATCAAAAATTGTATTTTTTTCTTCTCACCTATTAGATAGGATATAATTTTATGAGATATCATTTTTTCTTTGAAATACGGGATATCTTTCGTGTATTTCCCATCTTTGAAAAAACAATATTTATTAACTCATAAACTTTACACGCGTAAAAATTATCTTTATAGATTCAAATATTTGCACGTAATCGCACGTCTGTAGATCATAGAACGTTGAACGACACGTCTGCCCCCAAAGCCCTCGAGTTGGCGAATGAACTTTTCAAAGAAGATAGGTTAATCTTCAAGTCGGAGCGAGCGCGCTATAATAAATATGATTTAAAAGCAATAGGCGTAAGCGACAGTTGTGAAAATGTTTAATAAATCACGGCGTATTTCAAAAATAGCAAAAATTACTTTTGGGGTCTATTGAGTAGCATTAAAAGAAGCATTGTGATTTTTTTCATACATATATCTTGTAAAATAACAGAAATAAAAGTGTTAATAATATTTTTCGGAGCATACTTTGCGATTTATTTCTATCGAGGGAACTTCAAATAATTACGGTTTTGGCTTTTGGAACAAATAGATACTATCTTAAAGAATAACATATATTTTTTTAAGAGCTTAAAAACTTCAAACTTTTAAGGAAAATATCTCGGAAATTGGATGAAATTCGAATAGTGGGCCCTTAAATATATAATTTTGGTTAATTTCAAATTAACTCTGTGGAATCCATTCAAGCGATTGGTTGTCTTTATATCTGTATAAACCATTTAAATTAATTAATATAATTCCACAATATATTAATATGGAAACATATGATCAGCTTACTGCGGTTTAAATTCTAAATTAAAAAAAAATATTTATTTCACAAAAATATAGAGTACAAAGGGTATAGCTTAAAGGTTACCTTCTATAAATCCAATTAATCCACCTAGATTTCGACGTCTATCCCATATTTTTAGGTTTGATAAATTTTTTCACATTATGATAAGAGAACGTTTGCCGTAATATGCCGACATTCATTTTAATATATTTTTTTTATCATATTTTTTGTGTAAAGGCACACATTTTTCTATACTATATATTATTATTAATTTTCATTATTCTTATTAATTTTTCATGTTTATCCTGATATCTCATCTATCTCAATATAGAATTATAATACAATATAAGTCTCCCGTTATATAAAATAAAAAACAGACTTTTACATACAATCATAGATCTCACTAAAGCGTCCCAAATACACTAACACTTTGAATGACAATACGATAACGTACATTCAAAAGTATAAGAAAATATAGCACACAGATAACACACATTCAACGCCGAAATAATAACGAATAAAAACTAAAATACTAGCAGAAATTAATAATAAAATTTTACATTCACGAAAGCAGCTTAAAAATAAGTTAATTTTTTTTTTCGGAATTCCAATGTTAAAATAGTTTTTAAATAAAAGAGTTGAATTGTTTGCAGGAAAATAAATATTGTACTCTGGAAAAATAAATTGGTATGGGTAAATAAACATTGGAATTTCTGAAAAGTTACTCAAATTTTTTACTTCTACCGTCATGTAGAATCACCTCCCGAATACTAGAAAATCGAAATCTGATAATCTTTTACAAAAAAAACCCATGTTCAGAAAGAGTTATTTATGAAGGGAAAGAACATAAAAAAAGATAATGTGAATACCGCACAAGATTTCCTACTGCTCCCAATCGTCTGAAGCCAGTGGGACTATGGCATCCCAAACTAGGGTAAGTTGTGAGGCTGGAGGTAGTTGGGGAGTGGTTGGAGATGGGGAGGAGGAAGGTGGGGAAGTACCTGGCTATTCATATCTGGTCACCAAACACTGCTAAAGCCATTCAAGCGACGATTCAATTTATAATGGTGGTCTTACACCAATGCGACACTGATAGTATCTTCTACTCTAGAACATGCCGCAAATATACAATATACTATTTTTAAGTAAATACATTGTGAAATAACACAAAATAATCAAATAAAAATGATTCACACTACAAACATAATTCATTTTGCTTTATTTCTATTTTATTACTTCATTCTCAAAATAATATTTTTCTAATTCCACTACATCAACAGGTAAAGTTATATTATATTCTATTATAATGTTTTAAACTTTTTCATATTATAAAGTTAAATGTACCTACTCTTATTTATAATTTTATAATATACACAAATTTCGACTACCGTTTACTTTTAAGTTTTTAAAAAAATAATGAATAAAAAAGTACAAAAAATTTATATATTTTCGAGTACATATTTAAAGGGCTCACATAACCCAGCGCGCACTGAAAACCGAGTAAATTGGTGAAATTTTTTTTAATTGTTTATATCACATTTTTGTTGAATAAAGTAAATCTAAAAATGAAAATAAAAGTTTACTTACTTGAAATCGGTGCAACAAATAATTGTTGAAATGCAGAAATAAATAAATAAAACGCGCAATCTTTTACTTGACAACAATATTGAGATGCGAGTAAACATATCCTCTATAACAAGAGTAACATAGTCACATGTTCGAAGCTCACTGATGAAGAGGATATGTCACCCGAGGATATGCGTGCGTTCGGTCATGTTCCTAGTCCAACAAAGTTATCGCGGCGCACTCGAATAACGAATTTTGGCCCTCAGATATCAACTAGCACCGTTTGGAACAGACTTTAATTTTGTATGAAAGAAACCCTAGGTTTTTTGGCTTCTTTGTGCATTCTGTAATCCCCGCCGGGCCTGTCTTCCCGTTAATGGATATTTTTACTATGGAGTTGTGGCGGGAAGTTCATTGGTATCGGTGGATTTTTTTTACAATTGGGTAATGGCGCGCTGTTCAAACTGTAGTAATATTATAATCCACGAGAGTCATATTTTTTTATTTTATTATTTTAATATAGATCATATGGGTTACATTAATACATACATATTTTGCAAAATATAATATTAAGTTTCATAATTGGTCATGTGTATACATCCGAACTTTAGAGAAATCCGCGAGAGGTTAAAATAAAGTGGCTTCAAACAATTTAATGTTTTAAAATAAAATAATATTTTAGTACACACCGCAAAATAAAAGTGGTTTAACTAAGTTAATGTTTAATTTTAAAGTATAATGTCCGACCATAAAGTATCTGTTTCATATGAACACAACCACAAAGTTTTTTTTTTTTGAATTTGTTTAAAAATTACATACAGTGTTATTTATACCCGCTAAGCTACTGCAAGTAGCTTGTCAGCAGGAAATTAGTTGCACATATAAAAATTGTGTTATACTTTAAAGTTGAAAATACAGAAACAGTGTTATGGGGAAAAACAGTGTGTCACAGTTTTAATACATGAGGTTACTCCTTAGTGGCCATGATTTTAATATTAAAGAGAATTTAATAATGGAGCAATTTTCTTTTAATTCATATGGAAATTCGTTAAAAATTAAAGGTATTATGTATTCCGGAGTTTTTTGACCATATTTGTTTTGGAACACAGGTACTTTCATTCCTTTATTTTGTATGAAACGTGTATTTTGCTTTATAAGTGTGATCGCAATAGGCGAATCAAGAGTGGAATGTAAAATATTAATTGTGAACTTTGAAGTTGACACAACTATAGTTGGAGATGGTGAACAGGGAGTAAGGAAGGAATCCGACTTACCCCTATGATGTTCTTCAAAGATGATGATGGTATGATTTCAGTCACACGAGATATGATTTCACGTACAAGCTTCCATAACATCCAGGTTGGATAAGAAATACACTGAGGAACCGAATATGTTCACTGCACAGGCCTTCTAACCTGAGTCGTGGTAAATAACAGCACTGATAACAAATAGATGTTCATCAAACAGGCTCCATCAATAAACTGGTTTGACAGTCACTTTTATTTTTGTAAAATGTCACACACACACTTGGGTATAGTCAGATAATGATAGGTACTTGTAGGTCAATAGGATGGGAAATGCAAGGACAATGTTAAAGAAAGATTAAAAGTTGCGTCAGCAATAAGTAATCTATCCACAAGTTGTTTTGCAAAATAAGTTTTGAGTATATAGAAGATTCTCTTATTTTTTGCCTTGTAAACGTCGTTTAGAATCAAAGCGCACTAGCACTTTTTATCGGGTTAATAAATCAGTGTCTTTTCTGAAAAGGTTTGCTGTTAATAAGAAGTGACTTAGTCTGAAAGAAACCCACTTTAGATAAGAAAAACAAAAATTAAAAATTGTTGACAACCGAAATATTTGTAATAAGCCATCAGATCACGCTATCATTGAAATAGCCTTATCTGATGGCCAGATTAAAATGAAATTCTAATATATAATCATTTCTCTTTACCTATCACCATAAAAATAAGGGTCCATAGCTCTTTTACTATGATCTTGATATATTTAGTGGTAGATACTCCTATTATTGCCCTGGTGATCTTCTTCTATACCAACCTTCCACTTTCACATCTCATTCCCTTCCCTTCTCCCTTCAGCCTCAAAATATACAGCAATTGGGGATGCCATAATCCCACAGGCTTCGGACAGTTAGGATTGGTTGTAATTCCCATAAAAATATGAGGATCCCACATCTCCACCAGTGTGATCTTAACATATGTAATAAAAAAGTAACGTTGACTGTTAAATATTAAAAAAAAACATTTGGAACAGCATCAAAAATAAAAGTCTTTTGAGCAATCGCTAATCAACTTCGAAGAATCATGCAGTTAAATAAACCCTTTTATTTAAATACCCCATCCTCTTTCTACCCCTTCCCTTCTACCAAGCTCAGCAACAGCATCACAGTGCTCCATTTCACAACATCAAGTGTCCTTTGCTAATAATTAATTTCGCAGGCCATGCATGTAGCTCTCAGCTGGTGGTGGCATTTATGACCGATTCGCCACTGTGCGAGGCGTATATATATTATTATTATGTAATCCGCATAGACGTGCTTGTCCCGATGTATTGGACCCACCTTTGCTTGTACAGGGGCGTGCATCAAGTAATTTATGTTTTATGCAAATCCGAGAAAATAAGACTGATTCTGGCAAGCTATATATAGTTACTTAATATTTTATATATTACAAAATTTGAGGTATATAGGTTTTATATATTGTCATGGGGGCAGATTTACTTTTTTGTGATAGTAGCAGAACAGTCTGTAAGTAACTACATATCCATAAACTAATATCTATACAAGTGTCTCTAGATCGCAAACAAACAAAAATAATCTTTATTGGGCGTATTCTCTAGTTTCCCACCGCCCTAAATGTTCATTTTTAATGTGTCTTAACTATCCCGCAGCCAAGTGGGGGAGTAGGTAGTACCCAAAATTATTATCCTCCTTAGATTAGCTTAAGTACTTGACATATAATTTTAGTATTTTACGTATTTCTGTAAGTTACCATTAATAATTGACTGAATAATTGTTATGTCTATTGCTTAAAAGTCAATAAGACAGAAAAATGTATGGGGTCGTCGGAAAACCCACAAGGTTACAGACGTTTTGTTTGGCATCTTGGCCTGTCAAGAGTTAAATAACCATTTATCGCATATTTTCACATTTCTCACATTTCAAAATATAACTATACGGATGTACTGGGAAAATAAGATTACATATCTACGTACCCACATTCTGTTCCCCACTAATTACTAATGTTAATTCTTAGCACATTTTCACTGTCGATGAAATGTCGATATTGACATGAATTTTGTGTCGTTTTTATCTATTATTTTGATGTTGTTTTTCAAGATTGGTGGACATTAATTTTATATTTTTACGACATAACACGAAAAAAAACATAGCGCTTAGATAGAAATCACAAAGCAACACATAGTATCATATGAATGACGGTTCGAGCCTAAAAGAGTTGACGATAGTTTGAGAGTCTTTCTTTCTTTGTTGGTTAACACGAAAAATTAATTCATCATCACTTTTGAATAGGCAGTCGTTTTTTTTCCGACTGCTCCCAAACTTTGGAGCCAGTGAGACTATGTCGTACAAATTGAGGTATGTTGTGAGGCTGAAGATAGTGGAGAGAGGAAAGAGGTTGGGAATAGGAAGATGGGGAAATTAAAAAAATGGAACCAGGGAGGAAATATACAGTGTAATATTTTATAACGTTTGTAAAATTGACTTAGTGTAAAATTGACCTAATCTATGCACGAGCTATGATAATCCAAGAAGTAAATCTAATAAGTAGCAGATTGTGATTGCGACAGTTTAAAAAAATGATTGCGTTTTTATCAATTTTAAAAATACATGGCTACCCGACGAGAAACTGTGGAGATTTAGACAATTATACAAACTATTTTAAAGGATTTAAGATTTTCAATCAACTACCGACAGTTGTTAAATAAGCTAAAAGCCTTGCTGCTTTTCTTGGGTTATCCATAAACGCTATAAAGCATAAGTTTCAGATGTAGTGTAAAGTATGCTTAAATGTCATAGAAATAAGTTTTTAGTAAATTTTTTAGTCAGAAAAGGTTTATACTAGATACAAAAATGTAATTTTTTGTAACTAAAACAAATAAATATGGTTCCAGTGACAACACAGTGACAATTCAACATACCTTTAAAAAGTGATATAAAGTCATTAGAAACGATGAAAAAAAATTTAAACCTAACCTAACCTAACCTAACCTACTTAACCCAGTTAATTTTTTAATTTTTTTTATTTCTTAATTTTTCCCAATTTTTACATTAATAACATACAATATTATATAAATCAATACGAATAATGGAAACCCACTTAGGTGCAGCCTGTGCGTGGGTAATATATTTAAGTTTAAGTTTTTGTTTCATCACTTTCCATGACTTTATATAACTTTTTAAAGATGTGATGAATTATCATTTTGATTATTTATCCGGTCACCATTATTAAGACATTTGAAAACATACTTGAGAAATATTATATTTTCCAACTAAATAAGCATTCTTTACAATAAAAATCAGTCACGTAAGGTTTTCCCGTAAATAAATACTATACTATGACTTTGATAATGAAAAATTATGACATTTGATGTGGAATTTTAAGACGCCCCTTTTTACAGATAAAATAAACATATTGTTCCGTCACGCCGATTTGCTTTTGACAGGCCGTGTGCTAACCAATAGTATGGTCAGAATTTGAACTGTACAGTTTGAATTCACACACGTCAACTATAATCACGGAGTGCCGTGAGCCGTACAATCGCATCAAAACGTCCGTCTTGTCAAAACCAATGTGTGTACTATCGCCGGTTATTTATTGGAATAATCCCTTAAACGTATTTTATCGCAACTATCGCAGTCCAATTCAACATAACGAGTGCTACCGTACAACGATCACCGTTCCAGTGCTGACAGATGATTCTCGAGATGCAGATTTCGTTCGCCACCCGGTAAGCTGATTGTGAATTAACCTTACAAATTGTGTTATCGCATTCGCCTGTCATAAGCCATAGGCTTTAAATGTGTGGAATAGCCCTTTAAAATACGGCTATCCCAACCCTTGTTCGTTCCTCGAACACATATTTAATATTAAATGACGAAAGGATAGGCATGGTGCATTATTTTCTTGCCAACCAAATAAAATATTTTTACTATGATAGGAGCATTTTTAAGATTAAAAATACCTACAAATTGTGACGAGTGCGGTGAACTACTGGCAGATGCTTGGCGCACTAAGGGTTAAGGTGCCAGATATTGAGTACTATATCATATGTAGTAAAAATAAACCGTCAAAAGTTGGAGCACGCCACTGGTCGCAGGCTGGTTGGCTCGCTGTTTGGAGCCAGCTGGATGTTGTTTGATCGTCCTTGCGATGTGGGTCATCTCACTGCATCATGTCGCGATGCGAGTGACGGGTGTGATGTAGCGAATACAATAACACGGATCGGGTCCATTTTTATTGCGGATACAATGGCCATTGTGAGTCTGACACGAAGCGCTTTTGTTTTTCAAATATCCGCCAGTTGTTTTGTTTTTAATTCGCAATTGGAAACCGTCATTTCCGACGGGTTTTATTTATTTCATATTCCCAACTATTATTATTTTTCGCATAATACGTCTCTATTTAAATAATAAGCCATAATTAGTCGCCTGCAATATCAATACAAATTGAAAACATCTACCGGGTAAAAATAAATGCCGCCGTTGGGAATTGAACCCGCGCCTTCTGATGTCCGGTCAGACGCTATGAACCACTGAGCCACGTCGGCTTATTTCCAACCCGCTAAATAATTCAAGATGTACTAGTACTTCAATCAACAATTATTGCTTATTATATTTTTACCTGTAAACAACAAACTTTATTTTTGAAGGAAAGGCTTTGTTAGTGCTAAATTTCCCACAGAAGGCGCGGGTTCAATTCCCGTCGGCGGCATTTATTGTTATTCGGGAGATATTTTCAATTTGTATTGATATTGCAGGCGACTAATTTTATTGCTTATAATAATTTATTATCCTTTGTGCTTTGCATAAAAACCTTGTCGTATAAACATTAGTTTATCATTAAAAAATAACGTCTCTATTTTCCTGACGTAGTATTATTAATGTAGAAAACTTTGTAATGCTTGTTTTGAACGAACCCTGCTGTAAAACACTTAATTAAAATAAATTAAATTTCATAATGGTGAAGGTGAAATGTAAAAGAATGATATTTCACTATGAAATTATTTATTACCTACTGTGAAAAATTAGCGTTCATAGTTGTTGACTCTAGGATTAAAACTCAGGGCATGTCTACTCTCAAAAAAATACTGGATTGTTTATTCTGACAATTTGATAGAGAATTATAAAGTCATTACAAGGTTACTACAATTAATTTCTAATTATAAATTTGAGTGGGTAGGTAAACTGATTATAGGTAGAAATTGAATTGAATTCATGTTTAATATGTAATAAATGGGCGCCTCAAAACTGCTTTTGAACAAAGTAAAACCAGATTACTATAAGAAAATGTTGATCGTAGAATGAATCTTATGAGTTCGTCCTCTGTTCGCCATCTTGTGAGAAATCCCCGTTTTGTCACACGTCCAAAACACTCTGTCACCGTGAAACTAAAAACTGAGCTGTCGGCGGTAAGTTATTGTTATTGTAATGGTTGACAATGCATAGTTTCTAAAATACCCAGAATAGATGTTCAAATTCCCCACAAGTTCCTTTACCTCCAAAACTTATTTTTAATTATCTAGTCATTTTGGATATTCTTTTTCGTTCTGGCATTAAAGACATTTTTTCTCTCTCAAAATATCCAAATCCTAGAATTTCCCCGCAATTTGGGGAATTCCCGTGGATTGGCAACCCTGGATGTTCCAGGTTCTTCATGTCGGTATCCGACTGGCTACCGACTTGTATAAGGCCTAGAATACATGTCCGGTTTTGTTTTCGGATTCTCGGATCAGACTATCGGATAGGACGAATCAAATGGACGTCCGATTCTCGTGTCCTATTTTTTATGGCCAGTCTGGTGCGTAAGACCGAGATCACAGAATACGTAAGTCAAATAGTCGAACTTTAATTTTTGAATTTTCGCTTTTTTATAATTTTGATGGCAGAAAAACCGAAAGACAAGATATACTTTCTACCATTTCAAGAAATATTTGTGTCTAGAGCATGTAGTGCCAACATGCACTAGCTGCTTGGCTCTTGAAGAAGAGTAATGTTCAGGTTTTACAATGGATTATTCTGTATCTTGTGATTTATACTGCTCTTTCCATTAGAAGAATTTCCTTGTGGATGGAAGTGGCATGTACATTTGAAAAAAATAACAGTTTAACAATATATTATGGTACCTACATCTATATTTTGTAAGAAAGTACATAAATATTTCAGTTCGAATTTAGGATTTTTAAATATATATAGGTATATTTCGTTATGATTACACAGTTATCATGATTATGAAATAAAAATACTTCCATGTTTATGTATTTAGAAATAAGAAAAAATATGTTATGGAGGAAAATACAATAGTATAAGATAAATATAAATTGAATAATAATATTATGACAAAGGCATTGATATGTTTGTATTGGAGTGATAGGTAGTTAGGCGTTATTACTCATTTGCAAACTGAGGAGTCGGAAGAAAAAGTCGGACAAGTATTTTAGTTCTATGCAAAAGTAGGCACCGCTCGCCTTCAGACAATCGGATTGGTAATAAAATCTGCAACGCCCTTTCCAAGTCGGCCGCCCGATCCGATAGTCGGATCGGAATTGATCGGATGTGTGTGGACTATTTCAACTGATGTACATAGCGAAGGCCTTCCGATAGTCTGACCAAACTATCGGATGGAAAAATTGGACGTTTAAAATTAATTTGATACAATTTAACTTAAAACGATAATAACTAAGCGAAAATTGAGAAAATAATTAATTACTTAAATATTGAATATCACGATTCGTTTAGAACAGAGCTAAAATATCGGCTCCACAAATGTACATATATATATTACCTTAATTAACATGTATTTATTTAGGAATTAAACTGTTCAGAAAAAAAAAATTATAAATATCGTTTTGAAAATCATCAATGTAATCCTATTACTCTTTACAAACGAAGAAAAAATTTTGACGCACTGTTTCTGTACAAAATTGTGAACTGCCTTATTGACTCCCCAGCCCTGTTATAAAGGATTGCATTTCATTGTCCTGAACGCAATACCAGATCAAATACCTTTTTTTATATACAACATTTCAAATCGAAATACGCACAAAACTCCTTGCTCGGGCGTATCTGCAAATCTTATAATGCCTTAAGCGATATTGACATTTTTCACTGTACCCTTAAATCGTTTAAAATCAAATTAACCTTACTATGTACCTAAGTTAAAAATATTCCTTCTGTATTGTTTAGTATTTTCTTTTTAATCATTTTTCACATACACTATGTACTTTATTACTTTTAATTAATTTCTAGCTTTTATAAATATTGTAAATGGAACCAACAAGAACAATTAAATAAAATCAAAATTTTTTTCCAAAAAAACTTATATTAAAAAAAATATATATATATATATTATTATATATAGTTGACACATAACATAGAATCTAAGTAAGAATCGTGGCTGTCTTATCAGGCACAAGAGCTCCTCTTTTCTGATAAGGTATACATGACCAATTATGAACCTAAATATTATATTTTGCAAAATATGTATGTATTAATGTAACCCATATGATCTATACTAAAATAATAAATAAATAAAAAAAACTTAAATGGTTTAAATCATGTTCTATATTTTATGTTCAATTTTTTTTTTTTGCAAAACTGTATGTTTCCTAAATAAACTAAAATAAAAATAAATAAATCGGTAGAAATTCAGAATGCGGCAACTTATAAGAGTAAAAAAAAATAAAAATGAAAGAAAAAAAAATACATATATATATATAAATAATAATATTATGTCAAACAAATGGTTGAGTATTGGAGTTAGAAATACGAAGAAGGATTTATGCTTGGCATTCAGGATAGTCATTAATAATATAAATTATGGGAAGCATATAATCAAAGATTTAAATCGAATTGATGATTTATTTAGAAAATGTTTGGTTTTTCCAGAAACCCTAGAACATTATGGGGATGTTCTACAGAACATCCCCATAATGTTCTATGGTTTTCTAATACATTAGCGCCGTCCGAGTATACATTTAGGCACAATCAAGTTTTAAAAATATTCACAAAATTTTGGTAATTAAACGTAACTTCATTGACTGCCGTCATATAGTACCATATTATGAATACGAACCAAATTAATTTTTAGATAATGAATTTTATATAATATATTTTGATAACCCTACTCTAACAGACCGAACGGTTAGTCATAATGGACCCGATATAATTTTACATGAAAAAAAAATAACAATTCATTAATGTCGCTATTCAAATTTCCTGTAATAATAAATAATCTGTTTCTGAATAAATAAGAAAATACACAGATTTAGGAAACGAGATTAAAATAATTTGGCATTCTAAGACTATAAACATAATACCATTTGTTATTTCGGCTACTGGCATTATACCTAGCTCTCTCATTCAAAATTTAGGTGTATTAGATTTGTCAAAGAATTTAAATATAAAAATGCAAAAATCATTCATTTTAAATACATGTAGGATTACGAAAGATTTTTTAAATATTTGTATTGATGGATCAGTAGGATTTATAGGTCCAGTTAGGAGTTCTACCGAGCCGAACTCTTCGATATGAAAATATCTGAAATATCAATATCTCTGGTGAGATGAAGTGTTGTTCTTGTATTGTTTTGTATTTATTATGCTTATATAATGCACTTGCATAATGTGGATTGACTAGATGATGATTTGTGGAAAAGTGTGTGGAAGGGTTTAGTTTTAACCCGGACATAAAGTCGGAAAATAAAATATATGTGTATTTCTAAATTAAATAATATTACGGCAAGATATAATATATTAAGATAGGAAACGACAGTGCGTAAGTGAAGAAATAATGTTGTGTCGTTAAGTCAAGAAAGCGAAATATGAAAAACCACCATTCAGTATCCGAACCTTTTTGCTTGAGACGTAATCATCAGCGATAGACGGTTTGCGACCAAATCTGAATAACTTGGCACTTCTAAACCCTTCACTTACCTATATCCTTCTCTATCCTCTAGCTACTTTTAACCTTACTGCGTACTCCAAATAAGGAACTTCACAGTCTTTCCGGATTTGAACAGTCGAGTCTCTTTTTCGGTAATCACACAAAAAAGACCTATTACGAGTATTTCAATAACTAGTTTTAGTTAGAGAAACAAACAAAATTTTGAATTAGAGAGTAGAAGTTTGTGATAGATTTAATCAGTTTAAACGCATTAATATGTTTTGAATGAAATTGATTGCATTTCTCAGAAACGCAAACACCATTATGACAATTAATTTCTCAATGCATTTACCAATCGAGGTAATGGAATTACACAATGCAATAAATTGGACAATGATGGTTCGAGCGTAAGCTCTTTGTTGTAGATCTACGTTAAGATTTGTGTAATGGTGGAACAAAGGCTACGAAACAGTTCTTTTAAGGGGAGGGGGTACAAAACTTATTAACTATTTAATCCATTAATTAAACCTTACAAACTTTCAACCTTCTCCCTGATATTCTAAAACCAAACTAAAGAGAAAAAAGGGATTGGAGATACCAAAAAGGCGATGAGAGCGAAAACAGTCAGTGCACGTTAAAGTTGTTTTGCAAACAAATCAATTATTCCTCATATTTATAATGGGTCTAATACCGTTTGCTCCCGACTTAATTAAGCAAAGTGTTTCTTCCATACAAAAAGGTTTTTTTTATTCTCTGTATTTTAAATCTTGTCCCATCCTCTGACATTCTTGTGTTATATAATCTTATGGTTGACAACATATTTGAAAGCCAGAGTGATAAACAAAAAATGTCAATCCAAGACGAATTTAATGTTTAAAAGTCTGTATTTTGTCACTGACATTCACTGTAAATGCTTTTTTTAACTATCGTCAGTATAGATTTTTGTCTGTTGAACGTGGACGCTCATGATACTTCCCTGTTATAAATTACCAAATAAATCCCCAGCGATAGTTGTTGCTAAAACAATTTTGAACTGTGAAAGATTCACAGTAATACCACAAGGTGGGCATTGATACTACGATTTAGGATTTTGATTGCTATTCATTCTTTTTCTCATGTGATCTTCATCTGTAATTTCATTTGGGAACATAAATAATGTAAAAATTTTTAAGGTCAATTTGAGAGCAATTAAATATAATATCCGCTGCCAAAATTTATATAGAATAAAACCATTTCTATTGTAATGCTATGATGTGTTAGAGCATCAGTTCTGCCATGTGGTACCTTGGGAATGTCGTGGCGACGAATATGGCTGAAGTTTTCAGGCACTTATATGCCATAGCATTCAAAGAGAAATGGGCTATGAATAGAGTTATGAATGTTACGAATTATTTATAAACTAAGTATTGTAAGATTTAGACGAAGTCTGGTTTTTAAAATAAAACTATTTGTTGCCTCAAGTAAGTCCGTATGGAGCACGTACTTGGATATTTTCCATGCGTCCTTATATAAACAAACCTTTCTTTTTGGATTTGTTTCTGCATTTTCATATATTTAGTTTGGTGCGTTGTCCACACAACGACTAGTATATTCCAGTTTCTTCCTCATAAACGACGCATGCTGTAAATGTAAAGGAGAACTGTAAAATAGAACTTCCAACAGCATAGGAGCGCTCAGCAGGAAAACCGTGTCCCTTATCATTTGTCGTATCCTTTCCTCTATTCATGAATAAAGCTTTTCAAATTCCATAAACTTTTTAACACTGTAGAAATTATTATTGGTGAGTTAGGCCTAAGTCCCACCGTAACTGGAATATTGGAGTGCTACAAATCTGGATTAGCGCAAATAGGCGATATCGCATATCGACCCGGGAGATTATCAACGTTCCGATAATTTTACTTAATTTGCATAAAGTACTGGGGCTTTGTTCCAAGCCGACACTGTCCTAACGGGACTTAAGCATTGTTTTAATCTAGGAAAGATTGGCACTCAAATCCAAAAACGACCTTAGTTATTAGTCTTCATAATGATCGAAATATTTACCAGTAAGCGTGCAACTAATAAATGCCTTACCTTAATAATTTCTTACTAAAACTAAAAAGTTACAACGGAGTTTATTTATTTATTAATCTTAAGTTAGCTCACATCTTCGTGTGTGCTAATAGTTTTATAAACATATAAACATGTACATTGTTTGGCAAACATAATCTTTCTATAAATATTTCAATAAAGTCACAAAAAAAGAAACATTAATAATTGAGATAGACATATTTTCTTAATTCATTTTTGAACTTATTAATATTTTCTATCACAGCAATTTCCTACGGGATTTTGTTATAGAGTTGAACGGCCTGGTACATCAGAGATTTTTGGGTGCTTGTTTTTTTTCTTGTTGGCAATCTAATTTGCTTAGAATTTCTCGTACCGTGTCCGTGTATCTCGTTATTGTAATTTATTTTTCTTTTCAGTTCCTTAGACATCATCCCTAAGTTAATTTTATGTATAAAAATAAGTACATTCAAATACACAGTTTGCTTCACCGTCAAAATATTCAGCTCCTTTAACATGTCTCTTATCCGTGTGTATATGTTGCGCTTCAGTATTATTCGCATTGCTTTATTTTGCAGTATTTGCATTTTTTTCATTTTCTCTTTATTGCAGAGAAAAAGAATACTTGAACAGTAATTAAAGTGTGGTGATATAATTGTATTGTATATTATCTGGCATGTTTCTTTATTTACTTTGTTTCTGATTCTACCAAGAAATGATATTTATTTTTGCAATTTTTTTAATTAGATAGTCTGAATTTTTTGAGAAGTTCAATTTTGAGTCTATAATAACACCTAGATATTTAATTTCTTCCACTTTTTTTATGATTTCTCCATTTATAGAAACCTTTGGTTCCTCATGCGTATTTGTTCTGCCTATATGCATGTATTTTGTCTTATTTACATTTAGTTTTAATTTATTTAGTTTGAGCCATTTTGACAATGTTTCTAAGTCACTATTTATCTTTTTGATTGCTTTCTCATAATTATCTTCTGCAATATAAATTAGTGCGTCGTCTGCAAACAGTCTTATTTTGCAATGTTTTAATATTTTTACCATATCATTTATGTAGAGTATAAACAATATCGGACCCAATACAGATCCTTGCGGTACACCCAGCTTATTTTCAATCGGATTTGACATATTGTTTCTTATCTTTGTTGTTTGTTGTCTGTTGCTTGAGTAGTTTTTAAACCATTCCAGTTCTTTCCCTTTTATTCCAAATATTTTTTAATTTTTTAATAACTCTTTTTCTATCTATTGTTTCAAAAGCTCTCTGAAAATCTAAAAACACCGCAACAATATGCAAGTTTTTATCTATATCTTCCTTCCAATCATCAATTACTAAATTTAACGCTGTTTCATATGAATTATTGTTCCTAAATCCAGATTGTTCGTCACAAAGGATGCTATTATTTTCCAAGTATTCTTCTAGTTGAGATTTAATTATGTATTCCATCACTTGCTCATATTTTGGTAACATATTTACAGGTCGAAAATCTTCACATTTTTTTGTGTTCGAAATCTTTGGAATCGGTATCACCATAATATATATATTATACCATATTAAAAACCAGACATACCATATCACCAAACAATGTACATGTTTATATGTTTATAAAACTATTAGCACACACGAAGATGTGAGCTAACTTAAGATTAATAAATAAATAAATAGACGTTTTCCATGATTCAGGAAACTTCCCTGTTTCTAACGATTCGTTTATTAAACTAAGAAACTCTTCTCCTATTACAGGTAATGCATGTTCTAACATTTGAATAGTGATCCCATCTTGGCTGGACATTGATTTGATTTTGGACAGTATTCTTTGGAGTTTCTGGCCGTCTATTTTCTTAAACTTTAATTCGCAAGTTTTTTCTTCAAAATTGAAAATTTCTTCTTCTTCTATGATTGGGATATTTTTGTTAATTTCTTCTATACTTGTCACAAAATATTTAATAAACTTATCAGAAAAGTAACACGAAAAGTTCAATTTTTACTTTAATACGGGAATTACTGGTTAAAGTATATCGGGTACGTGTTATTACGACCCGTAGGCAAGATACATCATGTAGTTGATGTTTAAAAATAATATTGAAAAAATACGACTTTGTAAATAAAGTATTAGAAAGAAATAAAGTAATAAAATTAATGTATGGACTCAAGAATCGAACAGGCTATAAATCAATAGTATTTTATCTTAATCATGCGTAATCCAATACGTCTGAAATGTATTCGGTTAGAAATACTAATGTACAATGTTAGCGCTACAACATTCACACATTGGAACTCGTGCGGTGAATTCAAATGGTTTCGCTATATTTTTCAACGATGAATTGCGTGTCCTTCACTCTCGATATGATTATGTTGAAGCTGACGTAGCAGTATTATTTAATCAATTAATTAACAAATATAACAAGGTAGTAGAAAGTGCAGTATAAGTAATAATCCAACGTTGGGCCCCAGTGTAAGGACGCCAGTGCAATAATACAGGCCCCATGTCCGTGCATACACGATGGGTGACACTGAAATATAAGTAGGCTATCCGACGTTGGACGCCAGTGCAATAATACAGTGTGATATACGTAGGATTTAGAATGTGAGTCGATCGACATTGATGGCATCAGGGGATCTATCCCTAAGCATTACCTCGGACTAGCTTTTACAAAGGCATGATGTCGATTCTCACGGCACTGACAAGGCGTGGGCGGTAGTTCAGAGATTTGCCGCCAGGACGCTGATGGAGAGCATTTAGGGCCGGCTGGTGCTGCTGTGTGCTGATAATAGTCTAATGTGCTGTGTAGCACATTAGACTATTATTATTATTTCCTACGATTCAAACCGCTACGTAACAATATAATGAATTGCAGTAAGTACCGTATCGAGAATGTGCATGGCGATCGGTCTGTCCGTACACAAAGATGGACTACCGCGCCCCTCCGCAAGATTATCTGGTGGCAGGCCCAATTTGGAGATCAGCTTGAGGGACTTTCTCGACCCATCGCCTTGCACTGTGGTGGGAGGGATGAATTCAAACGCCAGTCACTCCTAGACATAGATTCATACCCACCCCCTATACCTTTTTCCTATCTTTTTTCTCCTTTCTTTTCTTAAAAAAACTCTCCACATAGCATCCTCAAAGCTGAGACAGGCCCAAAGGTAAATTATTTTCCTCAGGGCCTCCGGTGAGGAGGCAATGTAAAAACATATATATATATATATACCACTATCTTGAGTTGTCCTTGAACCATATTTTGTAAAACCTTTTATGTAACAATTTTAAAAAATCAAAAAAAAATGGTTCACTGAAACAATCGCTACCGACTAATGAGGCACTCTAGCAAGTTCAAACTTGCACAGAAGATACATCAGGTGTTGTCCTGCCTTTATAGTTTTGAGGTAATATATTTATGTACGATGTACGAGTGCAGTATAAATTCAGTCACAATTTACTTCTGCTGGATATGTCGCATATATTCATGACCAGGAGGAAATCTGAAGATAGGATATAGCTTCTGGTAATCATACGGGAGTCAAAGAAAGTCTTATGATTTTTGTTTGAAAATTCTAAAGCTGCAAAAGTAAGTAACTAAATGGGCCCAGACTTTCGATCGTAATCACGTGCGAGTAGCAAAGGGTACTCCTGGTATTGCCCATCTCAATTGCTTTAAGTTACAGTAGTTAGGGATTATCTCTCAGTCAGTAATAATTCCGAATCGTAATTGAATTTGTGTGATAGCTAGTTAATAGGTTACAATATAGTTTTGGAGGAAACTTAGTTGGACAAAGTTTCCTGGAAATTGAAAAAAGTTGGACGGTGCTTGTTAATAACGTGTTAAATTCTAAGGGGATTTCTCTTGGTTGGTGAAAATTTTTGAAAAACTAAATACTCGTCCTAGTCAGGTCAGATTTAAACAATATTTATTAAGTATATTGTATAAATCTGACATACGAGTATATATCATATGTCAGATTTATGCAATCTTTAATGCATAGAGCTACAATTACAGGCGGAGACCGGATTCGGTAGTTTTAGTTGAGCGTTGGGAGAGTCGGAGGTCGATTGGAGGTAAAAAAGCAGGACCCATATTTTTACGCTTCATTTCTCATCTAAATATAATAAACTTCTCTTTTTCTACTATAACAATAACATTTCTGTTTTAGAGATCTTTTAAAATAAATTCAAACACGGTTGATAGATACCGATGGCCTCCGTGGTCGAAGGGTATGGCAATCTGAAGGTCGCAGGTTCAAATCCCGGCGTGCGCAAGTAATTTTTATTTGATTCAAAATAATATATAGTATATTTAAGGCGCGTTCCAGAGTGTAATCTCTCAACTAGCAAGCCGGAGGTCGCGGGTTCAAATCCCGGCGTGCGCAAGTAAATTTTATTTGATTCATTTGTGTATTTCACAATATTCTAATTTAAAATAATATATAGTATATTTGTGGAATCTTCCAGAGTGGAAGATACTTTCAGTATCAGCCTGATGTAAGACCACCATGCTGAATTGAAAAGTCGTTTGAAATGGCTTTGTCTTATTTGGTGACGACATCTGAAAAGTCAGACATTTCCCCATCTCCCTCTGCCCCATCTCCTTTCCTTCCCCACAACCTTAACCCCACAACATAACCAAATGGGGGATGCCATAGTCTCACTGGCTCCGGACGGTTGGGAACATTTGGGACTCTTATATGGTATTCACCACATAAAATAAAAAACATCGTTGATTAAATTATTGGCTGCGTCCTCACGACGCAATAAATAAATAAAGTGCATAAAATCAATTGGTTCTACAATATTGTATTCGAGCCTCCTCTCTAAATGCCTATTGACGGCATCACCCAGTTTCATAAAATGATATTATTATTACTACTTCCGTTTACAAACCCCAGCTACGGAAAAAATGAAAATTATCCCCTGCGCCAAGCAATTTCTTGCGCATTTATAAAAAAAAGGAAAACGATTACACTATCGGTTATAAATCACCTTATACATTTCTTTGACCCTTTGTCGCAAACGTATGTAGCTATTTTGTAAAAAACAAATATACTGCGTGGCTTCTTGATGTTTGCCAAGAGCCGTGCCACCCTGATCTTGGCGAGTACCATTCATTCTAGTACTCGAGTCGCTTTGTATTTTCTGAGTGCACCCTTAACTCGGCCAGTAGATCTATCATCACCTTCACCCTTCCACCTCCCACCCCCTTCATCTAACATCTGACCTACTACAGGGTGGTGTGTAGTGTATAGTGGGTGGTATAGTGCCTAGCTCCTAGCACCGGTCACTCCAGGCTGTTGAATATATTCGGAGATTGGCCGAGGAACTACGCGAATATAAATGGATGTTGTACGACTCATTGTTGAGGGATGGTGTTAGGACTAAAAAGAGTGGTATTCGTATTATACGTATTAAAAAAAATATTATTTCACAGGATTCATTCATTTGTTCGGTTCACACGACTCTGCTTCCAACTAGCAAGTAAGTTAGTAAATTAAGGGTACATGACAACAAAAAGATCATTGCATTTTTTACAGACAAAGATGACAAGATAAGAGCAATCAGTTGGTTTTCAAACGTTCAAGAAAGAAGATTCGATTTTTGTTTAAATAGTCAGATTTGTTTCTGTTATACTTTCCACTTTTAATAAATAAATAATAAATAATAAATCAATATGTAAATTATTTTGTCAATATTAAACCCCTTTTCTAATAAATTACGATTTCATTGTTATTTTTGCTCTAATGCAAAATTATCATTATGTCGATAAGCCAAGGCGAAATAGATTTTCAAAAGTACCTCAAATATTATCGGAACTAAATTGACTAACACTGAAACAGATGCTGACCTTTAATGCGATGATATTTATACATAAAATAATAAACAAAAAATTATCAAATACTTTTCAAAGAAATTTAAATAAACAAGGACATTCACAGACATAACACAAGAACGTGCAATGAAATGAAGCTACCAAAAAAGGACAAAGCCAAAACACAAAACAGTTTAATATACAAAGCAATGCAATATTATAATTTTAATAAATAGTCTTAACCAATTGATAGATTCAAGCTGGATTGTAGAAGCCATATTAAGCAAAATAAAGTGTAATCATGTTTGTATGAAAGTTGTAACAAATTGGCCATTTGTAAACTTAAATGTTTAAATCGATAAAATAAAATTGATAAATAAAATGTGCCGTATGTTCACAGGTATACATGTATTAATATCATAGTTTTTATGTTCGTTCAACACCTTATAATTTATAATGAATGCTAACACAGTGTTATTTGATATTGATATTTTGGACGCTAACACTATTCTGTCGGTGAAATAGCTAAGTGAAAGTAAAAAAAAACATTCAAAATGACGTTAATTTTTAACAGTGTGTTGGCGAAGAATTTTGTTAAGGAAAGATTTAAGTACTTGCAGAAAGAGTGTTTAAACTGTTTTAAAGTTATCCAATTTATAACAGTAAAAAATAGTAAATATTCAAAAATTAATTTAATTAGCGACGATAACAGCGAGATAAGGTATAAAATCGTCAGAACATACCTATCTGATACATAGAGTGTAGCGAAATCCTGTTTTAAATCGACAATTTGGCATTTCAGCTGTCATTTCATAAATCATTTATCTGTACATTTGTTTGTCACGTTCCGGTTCCGGTTCAAGATGGCGACCTTTATAATAGTTCAGTAAATATTCTTTTTCAAGTTTGAAATTGTCGTGTTCAATAATTAAGTAGGTAAGGGTTTAAATACTTTATGATTTCGGATGATATTTTGGTTTTGATTTAAAATAAGAGATATTATTAGAATATTATATACTTTTTCGACGCGAGGTCTACTTAACTGTTCACAGAACTACTTCCGTTACCTCTGCGTATGTATTATCGACTAGGACCCAGAAAGTAAGGTTACAAAGGCTCCTAGGCCGGAGAATTTTTTGTTGTTTTGTTGGAGAACCTGGCATGTAGCGAGGATCCTAACTGTCAGTTTGTTTAGTCGAATCCAAGAGACAATCACTTCTGTGGGGTCATTCATCTTCCCTCGGGCCACCAAGTTCAAGACGACCCATTCAGCCGAAAAAATCATTGAATCGGTTTTTAGGAACCGTAAGGGGGTCCTTTTGGTGGATTTTATGCCAAAAAAGTACCGTTAATGCAAAGGCTTACTGCAATACTCTTAAAAACCCAGGAATCAATCAGAACCGAAGAGGCGGAAATCTGACCAGCTGCGCGAGTTTTACAGGATCTGACATCGTTTGGATGGAATATTGTCACCTATTCACCCGATTCAGCACATTTGCACCGTCACTTTTTCATTAAACTACAGGAGGTTTTGGGCGGGAAACATTATTCCAACTATCAGCATGTCGAAGAAGCTGTGAAAAAGTGGCTGAAAGAGCTGGCGGCAGAGGTCTATCACACTGGCATACAAAAACTTGTGCCCTGACTACAAAAATGTCTCGATCTCGACAGCAATTACGTTGCAAAATAGTTTAATTTATTTGTGAAGTATCCTGTGAATTTCAATTAAATACAAGCATTTTTTGATCCTACATAAATGTTGTAACCTTACTTTCTGGATGACCCTCGTATTTTACGCAATCTAGACATAAACTAGTATTTGATATGAAACAAATTTATGTTTATTGTGTGCAGAAATTGAACTTTAAAATAATTTAAATTTCTTAAAAATATTATCAAAAAATCTTCTCCGAATACATCCCTGCGATGACGAAGAATAGGCTATCCACTCACGGAATGCTCCTGGCCATATGCACGGAGCACAGGGGTGGAGTGTCATTGGTTAAATTACTGCAGCTCTCACAAGGGGGTAACAACACCGATGGATGATTTCCCTAATGCACCCCTGAAATTTTACCCGGGTTCCCAAACACAGACACTTTTGGGATCTTGGTTTGTAAGAAAGAATTCAATATAATACAATTTCTTTTAATAAGTTAATATTTTCTACAACAAGGTTTTGCTTAAAAATTATCAAATGCATTTTAATTTCCAAGATAACGGGTATTGTACTTTTTCATAATTGAATATAGTTCATATTTGAAGTCATAAAACTGAAAGACTGAGATATAAAACAGTATCAGGACGGCAGATGGATTTTTTTACATAATACCGATTCTTAGGAGAGAAAACTAATAGGTAAAAAGGTTTCAAAGATGTGGTCAAGAAATTATAGAAATAACACTTGAACACCTCAGCACAGGTTCTTCTAGTGAGGTGTTCACGAAACACTAAAATATATTTTAAATCATTTACAGAACATATAATTCTTAGTTGATACAACATAATATTGAACACATTCTATATAAATATTATATATCTACTGAAGTATTAATAAGACGAGACAATACCCTAAAGTAAAGTCGGAATCTTAGTGACGTAAGTCAAGAAGCCATCCACAGAAATATGCGACGCGTTGACCTGGTGTATTGGACAGACCAGCGGTTGAATTTCCCGTAGCAAATCCCTAAAATAAAGTAGGAATCTTAACGACATAACTGATGAAGTCGTGTAAAAACAATATTCAGCGCGCGGCCCTGCAAAATGGACAGGCCTACGGTCGAATTTGTCCTGGCAGGCAGAGAAAATTGATCTTTGCGTGGGGTTTATTTTAATTATTTCTGATGAACGTATTACTAAAATATCAGATGTTTCTAGAGTGATCCCTCGGGAAGTTATGAATTCATCGACTAAAAAAAAAAAAATGTGGTGCTTAATTTTATAATTGAAGAACGTTTTATAAACATTTCAAACCGTTTTAAATAAAAAAAATAATTGTAAGGTACTGTTCTTTTTAATCTTAAATATAAATAACTTACATTGGTGGGGTATACCTCTAAAAAAAGTTTGAGATTTAAGTAATACGTTCATCAGAAATAATTAAAATGTGAGCGTCGAGCAAACCCCCGTTATTAGAGTCTTATGTTGCCTTATGTGTAAGATGAAGAAATTCTATCACAGTGCTTTGAGAGTAGATTTTTACTTAATTATGCTGTGACATTTTTGCTTTGTTTATGGAGTTTTGAATAGGCAGAAATTCCTGTATAATAGTACCACCACCAACGGAGTCAACAAAATCGACGGTTGGCGTAGAATTTTATTCATTTCAATTTTGAGGCTTGTTGAACACTCGAGGTGCCTAAATAGTGTCGGTTTTTCAGAATTCGCAACGCACCTAATAGATAAAGATCACTATTTTAATAAATCCTCTAAATGGAATAGGTTTTCGCTTGGACGATCTAAAAGTCTGGAAATAAAAAAATCACTAAAAATAAATAAAAAATATTAACTAATTAAACAATTAGACTTGTCAATTAGCCCCATTTTAAAAATATTCCCCCCCGTCCCTCCGCCTACATTCACCCCCACCTCCCCCTCGCCACCCAACTAAAGTTGAAGTTTACTCTCCCTCTTCTACGTTACCTATAAATACACTCTGTTATTGATTTAATATGATTGTGGATTTCCCAATAACATGTACTTAAAAGAAAAATGTGCCGACACATAAGAAAGTGTTTACTACACCGATATTCTTGTCAATACGATTCACGATATTTCAGTGGAAGAGTTATTAAATCTAAGCCAATGTTTCATCAAAAAAGAATCTATAGAAAAAAGTCATAAAAGAATTAGAAAGCAATAAATCAGCTGGACTGGATGGTATTCCTCCAATATTTTTCAAAACCTGTGTTTGTAGTCTGATATATCCTCTTTATAAACTCTTTAACAATTCTTTAAGTTCTGGATCTTTTCCAGCTCAGTGGAAAAAGAGTTATTTAACCCCTATTCATAAATAGGCGATAAAAGCGATATATCAAACTATAGATCAATTTGTATAATGTCTGATTTACCGAAAGTTTTTGAGAAATTAGTCCTAGATATCATTGTAAAACCTATCAACAATATTATTGTTCCTAACCAAAAAGGCTTCATCACAGGTCGCTCTACCTTAAGTAATTTAAGGATTTATGAAAATTACATATCTGAATCTCTGGGTCTCAAACAACAAGTGGGCAGTATATACACTCACTTTAGAAAAGCTTTTGATAAGGTTCGACACCACATACTTATATATAAACTTCAATTGTTGGGCATAAAAGGTAAATAACTTTGTTGGATTGTTAGTTATCTTAGCCATGGGTTGCTTAGTGTAAAGATTAATTCTGTACAATCTTATATATTTGAGGCCAAAAGTGGGATTCCTCAAGGGTCCGACCTCGGCCCAATATTTTTCTTATTATTCATCAATGACATTGATGACCAGTTTATGTAGAAGTTCTGCCATTTGCTGACGAATTAAAAATATATAAAAGAATACGAAATGTATACTATTGTCAAATTTTACAGACCAACTTAGAACAGCTTCATCAATGGTACGAACATTCAGAAATGTCAAGTAATTTAAGAGAACTTTTGCAGAACTTTAACTGATTTTAAGTCCATAGATTATATGAGAACCCTCTATATTTCATTAGTCAGAAGTCAATTGGAGTATGATTCACGTATTTGGTACCCTTTATATAAAGTTCACTCCGATAATATAGAAAGAGTTCAGCACAAATTTAGTAATTTAATTTAAGTACGGAAAATTTTAATGTTATTTTCTTCTAATTATTATGATGTTTTATTAAATATAATATCATTTGTAACGGAGGAGCAATTGCAAAATCATAAGATACGCTGTGTTGTTAATATTGTCCTCTGCGTGCAAAATCATATCATCTCCATGCTCAAAATTTCTAGTAAAAATGTGTTTATCTGAAGTGACCTGCCAGGGAGGTATATTATGTTCCGTATTTTGTTTGTTTGTACCATAGACATATGAATATTAGTAGACCTGCCCTAAGTGATTAAAAGCGTATTATCCCCACTCCCCATACCGGTTCCATTGGAGCCGGCTGTGCTCGCGTATGGCTTCAAGTGAAATTTGAAAACGTGACGTCATCATTCTTGTGCGAACTATGGTCGAGGCATCATCGGTTCATTTTACGAAATAACACGGCAACATATTGACTTGTACTATGAAAACTTGTAAAAATAGATGTGAAAAAGAGAATAAACCCAATTGTCGTATTACATTCCATATATAAGCATTATTTTACTTTATTTTAAGCATATTCACATCGTATAATATAGATCAGTTTTAGAAACATATACTATCACATCGAGAAACGTCTGGACGCGAAACACAAAGCTGGTTGGTTGCTGGGAAGTAAATTATGAACATTTATAAAAGTGTCTTAACTAAATACTTAAACGAAATATTCGACTCTGAAAATAGAACCGAATTTTTTTGCCGAATTTGGACTTCGCAAATTTGTTCATAACGTGGCGAGTAATTTGCGCTCCCATGTACAAATGTCTATTCATTCAAAAGCAGATTTTACTTTTAAGAAGTAAATGGTGATATTATAATGCGAGATGCCTATTTACTGTCAGATTGATTTATTGACGAATCACAGTCAGCCTTACTCCCTTCGTTCTTCAACAGTTGATTTTACCCCTCGCCATTATCTTCTCGTCTATTAATTCCTATGTCTGTGGTTTGTACTTAACCACTGGAACGATTTCGGTCGAAAAATCGACCACTTTTATTTTTCTGCGATTGATATCGGTCCAAAAATAGACCGATTTTTCTACAATTCGTAAAATATTTATTGTAATTATTTAAAACGTTTCCATGGCCAGCTACTTGTTTTATCGAATAGCTGATAATATATTCTCTATGTTTATGAACTTATTCGTTGTCTTTGAAGTGTTATTTAACGAGTTTTTGCGGTTTTTATGGCGTCCTGTCAGAAAACAAAATAATAACTTCTAACTTTTGAAGAGATCTTATCATGCAAAAAATTATTTTTCTATTATATTCTTGCATCTGTGGTTATCAAACAGGCCATAGAGAACATAAAAACGTAGAAAATATTCTATAAAGATTTTTAAAACTGCCACTGGCGGCAATTTCAAATCACAAAAACGCAAATTTCGCGCATTTATAAAGTTTAAGGTTTTTTAATAATTTATCTATAAATTCTAAAAATATAGAATAATTATTAAAATATAAGTAAATTTATTGGCTGTATAGCCCTACAATCAGTTTTATGTTTCCGTATTAAAATTCGGAGGTTTGATTTTTTTAATGTTGGCGGAAAATATTCAAAATCGTCGCCAAAAAACCGCGAGCAATCGGAGAAAAAAGTTTTTTGACGCGCGATCGTTCGAGTGGTTAATTAGAATGATCCTACGAATCGAGATTGGGAGTCTTACGAGATATGTTGAATAGGTTAAACGTATAAATTATGTTGCTAAGCTCCCTTGAAGCGATTTTTTCAATCTCACGAAATATTCGATTTCACTAAAACGGCGCTATAGAAATGATCCAATCGTTATTATTATTTTAAGTCATATTAGAACAGCGCCACTGATGTGATTTTCACAAAAAAAAGTTGAATTATTTGAGAGCCACTGGAATACGTACAAATAAAGTTATAAATTTAGAATTATTTGAGAGCCACTGGAATACGTAGACATAAAGTTATAAAAATGTAGAAGGATTTGAGAGCCACTGGAATGAGTACGAATAAAGTTCTAAAAAACACTTTTCAAAATTACTAAATTTTCTCAACTGCTTTCATTGTTCACTTGTAGTTTTAGAGCGAGTTGTAAATCATCTCACATAAAGGTAACTTGCGAACAGGTGAATCTAGAATTTTTATTTCACTTGTTCATTTTCAACGGGGTTGATTTTATCCTTTTTCAGTACAGGTTCCTTCAGATTACTACCTGCATTTTTTATCTAACTTTGTCTCATTTATCATTCTAGGCAGAACACTTTCACAGTCCGCAAAGTATTATGTAAATAAATACACATCTCTAGCCGAGTGGTTGTGTTCTTCAGCCATGAATCCGAAGGTAGTTGGTTCGAATCTGAGTGAGAACATAAATTATATATTTAATGCATTATTTCATTACTCTCTATGGATTTGTTGTTTATACTAATCTACAGTTGTATTCCGAGAATGATTGCATTTTGACACTTATTATTATTAATATTTCTTTATTCTGCTGATACCCTTATGTACGATTTCACAATAATAATTGATCTTCAAAATAATAGGATGGAAACTGTCTACATGCAATTTATAAAAACCACCTAATTACAAGCCCATAAGCTAAAAATGTGTGTATTCTTAGGGTGCCTTATATCGCCACGAAAATAGGTATACGGTAATAGGAAAAAAGACAAACGGAGTCTGAAAACGCTCGATTTAAAGCGCAAAATGGTGTTTATTCATTTTGTGAATGATTTCATATGAAAGAAAATCGAGGAAAAAGGATCTTTGCCGTTATATTGTGTTTTTTTTACTTGCGTTTATTTATTTCACTTTTTTTTATTTATTAAAAAAATTTTTGTACATACACATTAATTTTATATTAAGTAAAAAAGAAATAACTATTTATTTTTCGGAATAACTTTATTGAGTAAAACCTCAAATTGTAATATTTAAATATTGTCTTCAATATAGAAATAACTATATTCTTTTATTTTATATGTAAATATAAGATAAAAAAATAAACAATTAAACAGAAAATAAAGTACAATAGTATGCATATATGTATAATATCAAAAAATCCCACATAGGCATCGGCAGTTCGTGGGTATACTTATGTTTTATTTTGTAGTTAAGTTTATAAATAATAAACTAACTTTTTTAATAGTTTACAGTTATATTTTTTTTAATAAAGCATTTGACACATTTATTTCAATTCTATTCAAACGACTGGAAATTTTTCAATTTATTGAAGCATATTTTTTCGTTGTAAACCAGAAAAGATTGAATAAAAGATTAAAAGAAAATAGTGATTTAGCGTTGAGCTTCGTCTTAAAGCAGAATTTTGATATTTTTTGATGAAATTCTGCACGCTTAACGTTAAAAATAAGAGGAAAATTACTATCTACGTATGATGCCGGGCAACGTCGAGGCTTAAGCCATGTTTTGTGACCAGATCTGATTTGCTAGGTACTTCATTTCTCCATCCCCGAAACCTTCCCTCCCTTACTTCCTTCAGCATTTCAAATTGGGGGTGTAGTCCCACTAATTCCGCATAGTCAGAAGCACTCTTGTGCGGTATTCTCATAAACAAATTCTAACTGGAAGCGCTTTTGAGGTAAATATTTACAAATTTTAGGTATATTGCAACAAGATTGTACAATATTATTCCTGAGTACATAAAAAAATGGTGATACTCAAACAAATACCGATCAAAGGTAATAATTGGGTCTTTACCGGTGCCTTCACCCAAATTCGAAAATTTTGATCTAATTGTATATTCAGATGTATTTAAATTAACTTTTAAAATGACTGCATCAACACAGCCTAGTGGGACAAGTTTTGAGAAACCTCAACTTTTTCTATTTATTACATACTACCCATTGTTTTTATATTATTATTTTCTGTTGTCAATTTGATTTACTACCTAATTTATAAACAAATGTACACCATGAACTTGTATTGTTAGTTATAGTTAATATCCCATCAAAGAATAATCCCTTTTGACGGCATCACTGTTTCCTATAATGATATGATAATTATTATGTGACTTATTACAAACCACAGCTCCGTTAACAATAACAATTATTCCCTTCACCAAGCAATTACTTTCGCATTTATAAAAAAGCCAAACGGATATACTATCGGTCACAAATCACCTCATGCATTCCTCTGAACCTTTGCCGCTAATGAACGCAGTATGCAGCTACTTTAAATAACTTACATACATTCAAAGATATTAGAAGAACGAGATATGCTATGTTGGCCGCCGGACCGTAGCCGGAGTACTACCTAATTAGGGTACTTTGAACGGTATCGGGACGTGTATGCACAGAAATCTGTTCTATGTATTAGTGCGGATACCTTAGCGATGCCTTAGCGTAAGCGAAGGTGTGCAGTAGTATTGGTGAACAAAACCGGCGACACTCGGCAAAACAATTCCGCTCAGTACGAACTGCGCATAGCACATCTCGTTCTTCTAATATCTTTGCATACATTGTACCTTTTCAATCCGGGCGGCCCGGACATAACTATTTGTATAATATGCACTTGTGCCGATTGAATCAGTATGGCTACTTCCTTTGTAGATTTTAGATTGAAACACCATACCAATATAGTATTTCCTAAATCTGCACGATACGTTCAGCTTCCGAGAGGCTATCTCAACCCTGTCCCTATAAACTCAAACTTATGAATTCAATTATAAAGTTGTTTCGAACTTTGCGTTCTTTCAACAGCCGACTTTCTTAAACAAAATCTCGCGAAACCTACCAGAAAAATGGCAGAGTAAATTGATTGTAAAGTTGGGCACCCCGGCCGAGTCAGGGGTAGCTAACGAGGGTAGAACGCCCAACCCTTATGTAAATCGCAACAGATTAGCGCCTTTTGATTGCGATTGTATCAAATTGTTGGTGTAGCTAGCCGGTTTGTAAGGGGTGAGTTTGGAAACGTAAGGCGGAGTAACTAAGTGCCGACATTAACTTTGACAAATGAGTTTACTTGCGTAAAAACTTTAATGATGCCATTTCCCATAAATTCGAAATCACTTTTTCGATTTTGTAAAGAATTTTTGTATAAATTGGTACTTATTGAAGAAATTGTTTAGAACATCTCAGAAAGACATTTTTATTATAAATAAGAATTCTTTACATATTTGTTATTTTAAATTTTAAAAATATTATTGTTTATATACAGGGTGTCCGGGGGTAAAGTGCAGTAACTTCGTGGGGGGATTCTACATGATCGTAGGAGTAAAAAAGATAAATAACTTTTTCCGAAATTCCAATTTTTTATTTTTCATACAAAAAGACATACCTGCTAAAAAGCCATAGTGTAGGTGCAAACTTACCCGATAAATTCGCAAGTGTGAACGTGGCAACGTTGCATATTTGTGAGTGGCGCGTATCCATGGAAACCGCATGTGAATTGTAAACAATAACAACACAGAGTTCGCCGTATGTTTTGATATTTTACCAAATTCAAAAAGAGAACTGCACTAAAATCACGTTACACTTTTTATTATAAAAAATATTAATAACTCATTGAACACTTAACTAATTTCATCGCTTTTTACTAATAGGCCACTTGCATCATATTTTTTAATTTTTTTTCCGGTTAAGGAAAATATTCTAAGACATTCTGTATTATTATTATTTTTATAATCGTATTTTTGAAACCCTGGGGATTTTTTGAAAATTTCAATCCGAAAAATCAGACCTTTTTTTATAAACCGGAAAGACGGGACACAATTTTATAGGTGAGAAAAAACAATGATTACATAGCCGAAAATCATTTAAAAAAAGAACGTTTTCCACACGAATGACACAGCAGAATAACGAGGCATACCAAAAATATTACCTACATCTCATAAATATTTTTTTCCTTGATCCATCTTATTGATCATAAATCATTATAATGTACAACGTCTATATTAATAAATCCAATGTAATATACTTGTACTTGTAAATTATAATAATAATAAGAATATTATAAAATTTGATTTTGATAAAATCAGCACCATAACCATTATACCTCTAAAACACGTACCGACATCTAAATTGTCCGGGGTTCTCTTCACATCTGTCAAAAATTCAAACCAAATGAAAAGTTCGCAGAGAACAAACAATAAATCTAGTGAACGAATTCAAAAATTCTTAGATAAATTAAATTTTCAAAGTTGTTTACTCCGCCCGTCAAATTTTGTGACACATTACATTCAAAGCACGATTTACTAATAGCGGAGGGTGCAGGAGGGGGTGCGGGGGACAGTTTACCAGCTGACCGACTGAATTCGGGTGCCGGGGGTAGCGGGGATTAGTTACCGAGGGGGCGCGGTATGTAGATTTGGCAACGACGAAAAAAATAATGCCGTCTAGGCACGTCAGAGAAATTTTTCGTTATTAGCTTAAAAGTACATCTAAAAGTTGGAATTTCAGAAAAAGTTATTTATCTTTTTTACTCCTACGATCACGTAGAATCACCTCCCGAAGTTACTGCACTTTACCACCGGACACCCTGTATATATATATATATTTTTTTTTTTACATTATATAAAGTATTACCGTGGTTTTTGAGGTATTATGTCGTGTTGCGCTTCTTTCTTCTTTAGCCAAGGTTTTGGACAACGTTAGAGTGTCCATCATAAGGGCAAATGTGCAGATTGTGGTGAAGAACGTGTTTATATATGTTCAAGTTATACTGTGTAGCGCGCGCTAACCTCTTAGGACCGGTATTTCAGTATAACAATTAGCGAAATTAATGTGGTTTTCGGCGTTTAGTTTTGATGTAACTCAAGCCTCTATGGCGGCTAAATTTTTTCTCTGCTTACCAATGATAAAGGCCTAGTGAAAATTTACTGCCTTGGGGAAAATGTTACCACGGGACCCGAGCAACTGTCAGTACGAACGCTTTATAAAATGCGAACTTTGTTATTTATTGTATACATATATATTTAAACATTCATTACCAACTTTTGTCAAGGATTTTACAATGTTAAGTAAACTGTTAACTATTTTTTTAAGACACATTCAAGTAAAGAATATTTCCGTCATGTCGTGAAAACTTTAATCGAGTATACGTTAGTCAAAAATTTGAATATGTAACAAAATTATTTCCAAAGTTTCCCCAATCTGCTGGATTCAATATAGCTGAAGGCATTAGATTATTTCCGCCGGTTGTTTGTTTAACAAAATATTTTTCTTTTAAAGCGTATTTCACACCGAAGTTGGGTAATTGCTTTTTTACCACTTTTCTGTTGTTATTTTGGCGGGAGATGGTGAGTTCTTTATCAAATGCAAATTTATTGAAATATCTGTGTGTGTTTTTCAGCTGATCTGAAAAGTTTTAATGCCAAATACCAAAACTGAAAAATACTTCAGATCCACCGAAAAGACAATGCCAAGGAATTGTGATATATTCCAATTTTAAAGAAAAAAACAAAAACAACGACTCGTGTCACCGGAAAATTTATTTCACATTTTTTCCCTAAGCAATGTTAGAAATCACTGGTTACAGTAAGTCCGGCACGTCTCTAACTGTAACCAGTGATTTCTGATAATTTTTCTCTAAGCAATGTCAGAAATCACTGGTTACAGTAAGTCAGGCACGTCTCTTACTGTAACCAGTGATTTCTGACATTTTTTCTCTAAGAAAGTCAGAAATCACTGGTTACAGTAAGTCAGGCACGTCTCTTACTGTAACCAGTGATTTCTGACATTTTGTCTCTAAGTAATGTCAGAAATCACTGGTTACAGTAAGTCAGGCACGTCTCTTAACACCGTATATAATATAAGATGTGCTCCACAATTAAGCTGAATGATCAAATATTAATAATTTATTCCTCAGTGTATTTTTTACTCCATGCAGTCATTTAAGAAAAATATTAGTAGTAACTTAATCATTGCGCATTCACAATGCACCACTACTTAAGACAATTCAGACACGTAGGTACACATACTCGCTCACAAACACATGCATGCACATACGAGTATACACCACATATTTTTTTGTTTATCTTTAATCTTTATCTCAAATCATTCGCTAGCATGTACTAGCATGTGCATAAAATAAATATAACCAGATATTTCATAAAGACTTGTCATCATATTTTCAATATTTCGAACAGAACGAAGTTAGGATACATGAGTCATTCATTTAACGTCCCCGTGTCTTTATTGTTGTCAATACCTTTTAATTGTAACCTACACGTAACACACAAAACCAATTAAAAACACACATCACTCACAAACAAACAAGATTATTTTCAATGTATTATTTTTAATTTTAAATATATTATTATGTATTTTTTATTTTAAATGTATTATTTTCTCTTTAAATGTATTATGTAGATTATATTTTAATATTATAAAATGAAGGCCTCAGCACGGGCAAGCCACCCAGTGAGGCATACATTACTGGAAAACTTAAAATGTAAAAAATATTGTACCAAATAAATAAATAAATGTGAAACAGCACAAGAGTTCCAAGTCTCAATAGCTCTCAACCTTCTGGAACCAGATAGACTTTGGCATTCTCAACTGGGGTTTGCTGAGAGGCTAAAGGTAGTAGCGGGGAGGGGGGAAATATGGGGAACATGATGGTGGGGGAGTACCCTACTATTCAGATATAGCACGGCCAAAGCCATTTCAAGATACGTGTAAAATCTGTACGTTAGTCTACACTAAGGCGATACTGATAGTATCTTCCACTCTGGAACGTGTCGCAAATATACTATACTATTTTAAATGAGTAAATAACACAAATAAAATTCACTTGCGCACTTGCAACTTAATTCGCGCTTGCTACTCGAGAGTCTTACCTCTCGACCACTGAAACATGCTCTAAACATCGCTGAATTAATATTTTTCTGTCGATATCATACAAGGATATTAAAAAAGGTTGGATGTTCATATAAATTCTTGGTATCTTTAAATGCCTTCTCAAGTCATCCCTTTATAAGCTTTACAATAAGACATTCATCTTCTTTTATGTAAAAATCCATTAAATTCATCGCAACAAAGCCAATTATTACTGTGAATGCGAAACCCCAATCTCATCCTTGTCTCAATTGCAAAGTTTTTCCAACAACAAAGCGTCTAATTGCAATAAAGACTCCCCCACAAGCCGCTTGTTGTGACGTCACAATGCTCCACTTCACAGCGAAGGCAGTTTGCGTGTCCTTTCAGGTTTTCAGGAAAGGGTTTCAGGATTCGCGACGCCTTTCAGGTTCCGGAGACTTCCACAAACAACTGCTTTGTAGTAAACAAACGACTTTTTGGTTCTTGATGAATGTTTTGTGTTTGTATTTTCATTTTCATTTTTTCGTGGTATTTGCAATAATTTTCTATGTGTTTCCGAAAAACGGCATTCTTAGGGAAAAATTACATTATTTAACTGTATTCTATCATCGTAATCATCAGCAGTTGTCTATCTACCGCTAGATTTAGAATTGAGACAATCCTTTTCAAATGAGTGATGAAATTTACAATTATTTTCATTATTTTTTTAATATAAAAATCACGTGTCACTGGTTCGTCTGTCTGTTTGTGCGTTTAGTTTTTCTAAAATTCGTAACGGATTTTAATAGGGTATCCATTATCGTTTAGTGAATTTCTTTCGAAAGGTTTACATGTATAAAACATGCTTAAGACCGGTCGGTGGCCGAGTTGACATCGCGCTTGGGTCCCACTCAGGCCTAGTGTGTTCAATTCCTCGGCTGGCTAAGTCCTCCATCACAACACAAGCAACATTTTCAGCTTACTGTGGTGGTAGTAGGAGATTTTCAAATATTGTCAGATTATTCGTAACCCGGGAATGTTTGTCTTTCTTTTTAAAAAATTAAAAAAATTAAATCATTATATTTATAGGATATTTATATTTAAAGTCGATGTTTTGCAATCAAGTCGTAAAAAATATTTTTTTGGACATTGCTAAGGCTGGCTAAGCCGTATGAGATATATCAAAATAACGTACTAGGGAATTATATAACTTCAAACGGCCTACAGTAAAGTTTGTGATGGTATATGTCTATCTGCTAAAGATAACACCCAGCAACGCCGGGTACATGTCTGCTAGTTATATTATAAAATGTATTCCAAATGGTAGAGTTAAATTATAACTTGTTTCTAATCTTAACGTATAAAAATTCAGCCTGTGTATGTTTGTGCTCACAAAAATTAAAAGTAGTCGACCGATATCGCGGAAAATTTCAAAAGTTAGTTGTTATTAGTGCTAGGAGTTTTTAAAAATGATTAAATGGTAGCAGAAGTCGGGGACGCCCGAGGAATACTTAACGTAATATCTCTGCACTGGAATGAGATACGGAGTCGAATTAAAGTCGATATAATGTAGTTTTTTATCAGTAAAGTTATAGTTTACAGTAGTGAATGGTGGGAGAAGTTGGAGGCGCCTGAGAAGGACATTAGCAATAGCGAAGCACTAGTTTATTTATAAAATTTACAAGCCATTGATACATTGAATCACAATACTAGGCAACTGCCTGTTTCATGGTGACCAATACATTATAATTATGTTATATAAACTGTAAAAAATATGGTGTAATCACAGACATATGAATATTAATAGACGAGAAGTTAAGGACGAGGGGTTAAAACAAGAGTTGCGGGACGCAGAGAGGAAAGCTGACTGTGATTCGTCAATAAATCAATCTGACAGTAAATAGGCATCTCACATTATAATATCACCATTTAGTTCTTAAAAGTAAAATCTGCTTTTGAATGAATAGAAATTTTTACATGGGAGCGCAAATTACTCGCCACGTTATGAACAAATTTGCGAAGTCCAAATTCGGCAAAATAAATTTCTTCTATTTTCAGAGTCGAATATTTCGTTTACGTATTTAGTTAAGACACTTTTATAAATGTTCATAATTTACTTCCCAGCAACCAACCAGCTTTGTGTTTCGCGTCCAGACGTATCTCGATGAGATAGTATGTGTTTCTACAACTGATCCATATTATACGATGTGAATATGCTTAAAATAAAGTAAAATAATGCTTATATATGGAATGTAATACGACAATTGGGTTTATTCTCTTTTTCACATCTATTTTTACAAGTTTTCCTAACACAAGCCACCATTTTGCCGTGTTATTTCGTAAAATGAACCGATGATGCCTCGACCATAATTCGCACAAGAATGATGACGTCACGTTTTCTAAATTCACGGGAGGCCAGACGCGAGCCCAGCCGGCTCCAATGGAACCGGTATGGGAAGTGGGGAATAATACGCTTTTAATCACTTAGGGCAGGTCTACTAATATTCATATGTCTATGGGTGTAATATTTAGGGCCTTACTAATAAACTCGTTTCATATCCTACACATCCGATAACCAACCCTTAATGTAGAGTTATGGTTGTTTCTCAGCTGCACAAAACCTAAAACGCCCATTAGTAAGTGGGTTAAAAGTATAAACATTATGAATATATTAATATTGGGTGACCGGATAAATCATCATAATGATAATTCATCACATTTTTAAAAAGTTATATAAATTCATGTAAAGTGATGAAAAAAAACTTTATTAACTGGCTTCAGTAGGTTAGGTTAGGTTAGGTTTAAATTTTTTTATTTCAAATTTTCTAATAACTTTATATCACTTTTTAAAGGTGTGTTGTATTGTCACTGTGTTGAGTTATCATGGAACCATAATGTGAATTATATAAGTTCAAGCCAAATAAGAAACAGTAATGTTGTGATTCATCCTCTCTGACTACTCCTGCTAAGAAATAACTCGATAGTTATGAAGTATATCCCTTTTGTGATCTGTGATAGAACTGCTTTCATCTTTAGTTTACTAGATTGAATATTACATATAGAATATGCGCGGAGGAAATTATATCCCATTTATTTTTCGGCTTCGCGTCGGTTTTGTGGAACTTTCAAAGTACAAGTATTACAGTCACCATAAAATATGTAAATGTTCCGGAGACGAGGAGATGGGGACAGTTCAACAAAGTTCCACTTTTCCGCATTGTTGTGTCAACAAATATAACTATGCCAGAAAATAAACAATGCGATGCTATTAAAATGTAATAGTTTCCAATAATCTCATCATTATTATTAAAATAAATTTATATTAATACCTACCTACCGCACAAAAGCCCGCCTGATACTTAAACAAAATACTTATCAGTATCGCCCTGGAAAAAGACTACCATGCATAATTTGATCCATATTTAGTGACCAGATCGGAATAGCCAAGTACTCCACAATCTACCCCCTTCACTGTATTCAGCTTCTCAAAAGGTAACCCGGTTACTGGAGATGCCAGTCACTTTGGTTACGATTAGTTGACTCTAGATTATCCGGTATCCGCATAAAGGTACAAACTTTTTGACCGGGCCCTTGAAACCCTTCAAAGTTGTTTATATTAATTTTCTCATGTCTCTAACTCGATGTATCCGGCATTACCCGAGCTTTACATAGAGTTCTTGGAAATCAGATTCAGACAGTAATAATTTTCTTCTTATTTTGAATATCGAGTGAGCCAAATTTCGTAAAGAAGTATCAAATTTCTAATTCTGGTAAGTTTTAATTTCATTTTACTAGATTTATTATTGTATATGGATATGGAGTTCATAAGAATACTTTCATTAGATATTCATTAAAAAATTTAATATCTAGGAAGGGGGCATGCGTGGATTGAGTAGCCGAGACGAGTCAGCGCTACTGGAAAGCTTGAAAAACTCTCGTCCAGGCCGTCGTCCAGTAGCCCCTACACCATTCATGGAGAATTTCCTTGAAGCCACCGTAATTCAATTGCTAAAAATGGTAACGATTTTATTTTATTTATCCTGAATTCAATTTGATATCATGTAATTCATTTATGACATGTATGCTTTTATATGGTAGTCGGACTATTGCACTCATTGCTGTGTTTGGTTGAATTAAACAAAAATTATTGTTTATATTTTTTAAATAACAAAAAGTAGTTTTACTATTCTAATCCATGTTAAATCTAACCATGTGAAAATCGTATCCATATACGGATCTCAAAATCCTTTTATTAGATACATATAAATTTTAAAATATATTTTTTTTAAATCCACGAAACAATGCACTATTATTTTTGTAAAACTTTGTATTTTTTAGAACATACACAAAAAAGACAACACATTGAAAGGGTTGAAAATTGGCCCACCACAAATGCGAACATTTTGATTTGCAAGTGGCCTCCCCTATCTCCCCACTTCGTTTGAACCATAGCTTACGGGACAACCTGTTTATTATATAGACCGAAATTAATATGTTTCAACTTCCTATAATCAAAGTGATGGGAAAAATCATTTCGAATGGTGGTCTCATGTTTTTCTCTCTGGACAACGAAAATACTAAATTAATTAAAATATTTAAATGTAATTAAATTTATAGTCGCGTGTACATGAGTGTACTGATGAACACATTTCGTCCTAACGCTATTTCCGTGTCAGGTGTGTTGCGGCGGCCATACTTTACCGGCTCGCCCTCTGTCGGGATAACGCGACACTATTTTGCAAACGCAGATACATAGTGACATCTATCGGGAATATTTATGTTTCGATGGCTCGATGAGAGATATACATAACAGTAGTTTTTTTTTGCTGTTCAATGCCGGATACTAAGGCTATGAAAACATATTGTGTTTTATTTTAGCACACACTCTTTGCTTCATCTTGTGATGGGTTCTGTAATAGTCTGTAACACCGAAAAATCTTCCATCTTTCACGTCTTGTACAAAAACGAAAAAGACAGAAGGTACAAGAACGACGACGTCGCGTTATTTCTTTATTTTAATGTCATATGAGCATATCAGTTGCATCAGCATCGAACGCGAACAGACGAGAGTGCAGTGCCACGTACGGTTCAGATGAAAGGATTGGTTCCTCTCTCTGCCAAATTAAAACCCGTGATCCCTGCAGGATTGTATCGCCCAAACCAAAATACAAAGTATTACGCATTGTTGTACACAACAGGTACGGTTATCTTATTCAATTATGTTAAAATAAATTGGATCACAAGTCACTAACCAATGTTAAAAAAAACTAATCACTGCACAAAAACATGGCGATCAACACTTGCAATTATTGTGTTTTCCACAACGTTTACTAGCAATTCGTCAGATTCTTGGTGAGAAGGCAGAAGCCCTTTGTGGACTTATTGACGCAGGCTGCGATTCATAAAAGTTAAAAGTTCCTGGCTCTGTATTTGGCGAGGAACAGAACAAACCCACCGTGACCAATGGCGTGACGAAACAGACGAGACAGAGCGCTAATTACGTGATCCGTTGCCACGTACGGTAGTGTGATCAGAAAATATGACTTTTTATAGAGAAAAAAATATCATTGGACATCAAAATGATATTCTTATACTCCAAATACGCAAACTCATTTATAAAAAAATTATAAGTTTATTTACACAAAAATATCATCAGACAACAAAATGACATTCATGTACTCAAAATATGCTTATTTTTTACTCCAAATATGCACACAAATAGATAGTTAAAGTCTTTCGGCTACGTGCTGATACACCTGTATGATATGGACCCAATTAAATATTTTTTGTTAAATATTACACACTTTACAAATATAAGGCAAAAAAGTCCCGATAAACTGAATTTACAATTACATTTTTACAATTATATGAATAAAAAAAAATAAAATTTCAAAAATAAAGCTTATGAAAATTATGAAAAACATAAATAACAATTTAAAAAGTCTTTAGAATAATATATCATTGTAAGCTAATACAAATTAATTCTTTCAGTAAGCCAAGTCTTCGGTAAGTTCACCAATTGTTTGTTTTGGGCACAGTTTTTAATTTCGGCAGGTAACATATTAAAACAACTGGGAATCATATAGTTTAACTTTCTTTGTCCATATTTATTTGTATGCTTAGGTACAATAAGTCCTTCATTAAAGTTAAAACGAGTATTATGATTGTGTGCTAGCCTATTTATATATAAGAGGTTATTTATATGCTGATATATAATTTTGTACCACAGAATTGCTCTCACTGAAAGAATTTTGAGACTCTGATATGGAATGGAATATTATTCCTTTCTTTGAATAAATTTTTTTCAGCTAATAATTTAACCAATGAATTTTGCACGGATTGAACATGGTCGATATTAGTTTTACAGGAAAATCCCCAAGTTGTTATTCCATACCTTATAACAGATTCAGCTAGAGATAAATAAATTATTCGAAGTGTGCAGATTGGAACTAAAATTTTTAGTTTATACAATCTGCTTACAATTAATCTTAGTCGTGCACAAAATTTGTTTAATTGTATATCCCACTTGAAAAAGCAATCAATATTGACACCTAAATAAACATATTCTTGATCGTCTCATGACTTACTCGTGAGTTTGTTGCTTCTTACTCCATCCACTTGTGTGTCACAAGTTTTCATGACATCCTTTTCATCGTATATTGACACTACATGTAGTAAGCCCACTATTCGTACGCTGATTTCTGTGAACTAAGGTAACTTACATTAGAGTTAAAATATTGCGGCATTCCCCTAAAAAATTAATTACACATTTAAAACCATTACGATTTCATAAAAATAATTTTAAAATTTATCCGTTTGTTATCTACATTGCTAAATGTCTAAATGAGTAATTAAAGTGTACAGATTATAATCTTCATTGTTACAGTAGATAGAAATCGGAATTAGAGATAAAAACACTCCACTATTCCATCTCGCGTTTTAATAATAAGCAGATATTATACATGAAGAAGTTTTAAACACCCACGGAGTTCACTGTATTTCATAGGACAAGGTGGTTCAAAAATAAATAAATTAACTATAATCTTTATTTTGTAGGTACGAAATGTAATGAAAAAAACATTTTTTATGAAATTATAAAGCAAATATACAAATCTTCTATAAATATATATCTTCTAATAAAAATGTAAATGTTTGTTTGTTCAAAATCTTAAATCTCCGAAAGTTCTTCACCGATTTCTTTGAAATTTTGAAAAAACGTTTCATTCGACAACGCGTGTGTTTTTAAAGGTAAAAACATGTTTTTTTAAAACAGCTCCATCTATTGGACGTAAAAGCAACATGCGCTATTGTTTTTCTATCTGCACAGACAGACTGAGACACAAAAATGCGTGGTACAGTTAGTTAATAATGTAAAACATAATCAACTAATTAAATTACTCAGTTAATAAACAAATATCCTAGGGTCCAACTGAGGATCTAGTTAATTTACTAACATTTAAAAATATTAAAGATACACTGTAATTGCTTAATAATAGTGTAGTTGCTCATATTTCCAGTTCATAACTAAAATATTAGATAGTATATTGAACGTAATTGAAAATATATTGAAAATGGCAATATTTATATCTGATAATCATCGATAAAATGTTAATTCTGTTGGTTTTGGAAGATAATGTAACATTCGTTTATTTTAAAATAAGGAATACCTTTTTTAGATTTTCATAACATCGGGTAAATCTTTAACATAATGAATACCGCACAAGAATTGCAACCCCAAGTCCCAACTGTCAGGAGCCAGTGAGACTATGACATCCCTCATTGGGGTATGTTGTGAGGCTAAGGGTAGGAGTAGTGGGGATGGGAATGAGATGGCGAGAAGAGGAGGATGGGGGAGTATATTAGGGCTTACACTTCGCGTTACGGACAGTTCAGATTCTTTAAAAACTTTTAAGATAATATTTTTTTCAAAAAGTTTTAAGATTAGACCTAGGTTAAATTTATCAAAAAATCTCTTGCTTTTTAAGAATAATTTTGATAATATTTTTTTGTGTTATTACTATCGAATACAAGTTAACCTTATAAATACATTTTTAAATGGAATTCGAGACCGAGTACACCAGAGTAAAGTAAACCATTTTAATATTTTAAACTTTTCGGCTATTTCGTAAACGTAAGAATACGTAAATAAAAGGGAGATTTTTAAAAATCCTCAAAGAGTGCAAGGCTGATGTAGCATAATGAGTAAGATCAAGAAAAGGACGTTTAGATGGTTTGGGCATGTAGAGCGAATGAGCGAAGAAAGGAGTGTAAGGAGAATATATAGTGCAAATGTGAATGGTAACAGAAGTAGGGACTCCCGAGGAGAGGCCCAGAGACCAAGTGAATCAGATACTGAGTCGGGCAATTTCAAGAGTCAGAATAATAGAAGAGTATGTTTGAGACGATGTATGAATGTGAATGAGGCAGGGAGTGTGTGCCAAAACCGAGTTGTTTGGAGGTCCGTCCTCTCTGCCTACCCCTGCGTGGAAGTGGCGTGATGGTTAGTTAGTTTTTATTAAAAAAATATATTTTTTTATACATTTACGTGTGAGTGTTAATTACCCTAAGCTGAAGTTGAAGAACTCAATATCTGGAATTCAAGTCAAGCCATCACAGCTTTTGATGCATTAGGCAAAATAAATATGTTTCTACCCGTTTATTAATTAACAATAATAATATGTAAGCAGCGTTCTACATATTTCCATATATTTAAAGATGATCATTTTGTTCTTTCATACCAAAAATTAAAGCCCTTTTCATTGAGATATATTTGTAATGGGCGTGTGAGGTTATATTTGATGGTAAAGAGTAAGATGATGATAAATTCTGGTATAACGCAGTCTCACTCAGGGCCTCTCCGCATTAGAACACTAGCTGGTTCAGACGTAGTTAACAGTATTCGATTATTAATGAACGCGTCCCCAACTAATAAGGTGAATTTGAAATACTAAAATAGTATTCTTCTTTTATCCAATCCAATCAAAACGATGTCAATATTCCAACCGAACCATTGGAGTAACATTGGCGCAGCTGGTAGGATTGAAATGACATGTAATGGTAATGATATTAGATTCTTAATACATAATTTGAGGACTTGATATTAGAAAATTAAGCTATTGAACCTAAGAATCTGATCAGTGGTTATTTATTGCGTTTTGAATTGAACGAATAAGTATTAGCAGACTTATACCCGGTTTACACGATACCTTTTTTCATACAGTTTGTTTAATCGGTCTGAAAAAAGGGACGGGTTCTATTTTGGTAGTTGTCACTGTGTGTTGGTTTTGCGATTTTCGTACAGTTCAAGATGGCGGAGATTATTTGACATCTGGAATCTCTCATTGTTTTATATAACTATATTATGTGAAAATGCTGCATGTTTCTTCAATGTATATTGAAAATATTAATTAAAATGCTGTTAGTTTTTTCAATGTTTATTGAAAATATTAATGATAATACTCCAAGATGAATGTGTGTTACTGTTGGGTATTATGAATTTCGCGTGTACGAGTGTTTGATGAGTTGACATTTCATTTTGAGGAAACAAAAGAACTTTACGTACGTACTGTTAACTAAAAGGAAAAAGAATATATATGTGTCTTAAATTCACATTGAAACATACTTTTCATTAATGAATAGAGACAGGATTGTGACAGCTATCGCTTTGGCATCTGCGCTGCTGTATTTTGGTAGAACCTAATATATTATACGAATATCGTACCGATAAAAATACGGTGATCAATATCAGTAGGCAATCTTTCCAAGGCATTGGCACCTATAAGAATCATTATGATAAAGGTTCAAAGGCGAACGGGTAAACAAAACATCGATTGCATAATTACCAAGCACGTGACATAGCTCGCAAATGACAGTAACAGGTGCTGTCATGATTGTGATCTATGGTTATGTTCAAGGTGTTGACATTTTTTGTCGATTTAGTACCGCCTCAAAATTTAATTCTAATGTCAACTATCTGTATGAAATCGTATGTGTGAAAAAATCTCGTGAAAGCGAAAAAAAATCGTATCGGGATCGGTATGAAAAAGAATTACCTGTAAAGATTGTATTAAATTTGGGTGGGATAGAAATAATGGAGGCCTGAGCCGCAATCTTGCGCATTAAGAATTTATGGGAGACAGCAGGAGAAGAGAGAATGCTTTTCCCAAAAGCTATAATATACTAATAATAAGGCAAAGAGGAAGATGAATATATGATAAGAATTGGAAATGCTCTTGACCTCAATCGTACGCATTTCTTCGATTCATTTTTTCCAAAGGTCGATTAAGAATGTCGATTGTGAAATTGTGTATTATACTGCGCTGGTAACCGGGAATTCAATTAAGGTGAAGCTATAAGTGAAATCACTATTTATATTAATATTAACTACAAATCGGTATAGGTTATCGATACCAAAAATATACTATGGATACATTGAAGCATGTTCTATCGCTTGGCTTCATCAGAATTATAATAAAATTGTTAATTACGTCATTTATTTATTTATTTATTTATTTATTTATTTACGGACAAATAGTCCATTAACAACATATTAATTACACGAATAAGTTTTATAAACAGAGATGACAGTGAAAGGAGAGCATATATAAATGAGGAGCGAAGACAATAATAATGACAATAATAATATAAAAGTAAGAATGGGAGATAATAATAAGTCAAAGCATGAAGATGGTTCAAAGGGCATTAGAAATTAGACATTGCGTATTGACTGTCGAAAGTCATTTAGGCATATACCACAAAATTCAATGCTTTGACTTGACAGTGAGTTGACAAGTCTTGACATTCTGGACAAAGGAGAATGGTATCCATAATTGGTAGAATGTTGATTGACGAACAGCAATTCATTATTTCGGAGTCTACGGGAAGGGATGTTGAATTGGATAAGTTGCAACAAAGCAGGTGAGTCTGTAATACCATTGATAATCTTAAATATGCAAATCAGATCAGTGTCCCTTCTACGTTTCTCCAAAGAAGAAATGTTTAAAGTTTGTTCAACTTCATCATATGAGTACTCTCCTCTTTCAAGACCCAACCTCCAAGCGATTCCTCGTAGGAAGCGATGTTGTACGGATTCTATGTGACAAATGTGGACAGCATAGAAAGGAGACCAAATAACACTAGCGTATTCAAGGTGAGGGCGAACTAACGAGCAGTAAAGAGTTTTAAGGGTACTTATATGTTTAAAGTCAGAGGTTATTCTATGAACGAAGCCGAGTAGTTTAAGTGATTTGTTAACAATGTTGTTAATGTGCTCACGGAAAGAAAGTTTGCAGTCTAGAGTGACCCCAAGATCCTTGATAGATGTTACAGTAGATAAACAAACATTGTTTAATTTATAATCAAACTGAATAGGTTTTTTGGTTCTATAAAAGGACAAAATTTTACATTTATCAACATTAAGTTCCATGCAGTTTATTTTGCACCAATTATTAAACGAGTCAATATCACGTTGAAAATGTAAGCAGTCAAGGGAGGATTTAATTATCTGAAGAATCTTATTATCATCCGCAAAAAGCCAGAAGCGTGTATGAGAAAAAACTTTGGTGATATCGTTAATAAAAAGTTTGAAGAGAAGCGAAAAAGAAAGTCATGAAAAATATAAGCGTAAACTACTAAATAGATTTCTTTTTCAAGAGTTTACTATGAACTCGTATAAGAAACAATACTTTTATATGGCTATGTTTATTTGCTACCACTCGACTTGATTAACTTTTTTTCCGTTTTTATTAAATTATTCACAAAAAATTAAAAACCACTTTGGCGCTTACGTAATAATTTTTTGATTGAAAAATTGTATTGAATTCCAGAATTTCGTCAGAAGACCGCGAAGCGCGGCAACGGACAGACGTCAGATCTGTGCCAGTTTTTTCGTTGCTGTTTCTAAGGTTAGTTCTGGATGCGGGCACATGAAACAAATGTTTTTTTGGGTTGGTCTTGTCGTTATGTGGATTTCTATGTACCTTTATCAAATTCGACCGCTGAATTCGGGGCAAAAGAAAGATCGTGTCGGTAAAACTGACTTGTCTAAAAATATAAGAAAGTACTTTCAAATCAGGATGGTGCATGCTAAGAGAATCTCATTAAATCTTTTTTTTTGTACCCTTAAATTTAAATGATCACTTGCGATCACCCGGTTCTGGTACAGCGTTTGCAGTTATCTCAGTTTGCTCGCCAGATTTGCAATTCAATGTCCTCTAGGTCCTAGCACTAGTCCTAGCCCATTAAACCCGACCAGCTTTCGCAAGCTCTCTGAGCTTTGTTCACAATATTATATAGAAAGCGCGCGTTTCTTTACTACGGTAGTGGCTGTACTCAAACATTGACAATAATAGTAGTTGCATAATATAAGACTAGCTCTAGAGGGTTGTACTATGAAAAATATAATTTAAATTAATTTAATATCAATTGTACAAATGTACCAAAAACAATAATTGCATGTCGCAGTAAAATACAAGCAAAAGAAAATACAGGGTTTTCCAATAACAGGTGTTATTTTGAATAGCCCGCTATTTCGGTAGATGTTACTTTTGAGCCGGCATTTTTTGACAAGTAGAAACTACGTTTTTAATAAAAATGGAACGATACACGCTTCAACAACGCATTGAAATTATTAAAATTCCCTTGAGTGAATCAAATGCAAATCATCTTGAGTGATGAGGCCCATTTCCACCTCGGTGGCTTCGTGAACAAGCAAAATTGTCGCATCTGGGGCTCGGAAAACCCAAGAGTTATTGTTGAAAAGCCTCCATTGGACCTTACTTTTTCGAAAATGAGGCTGGAGCAACAGTTACGGTGAATGGATTGCGCTATCGAGAGATGATTAATTATTTTTTATGGCCGAAATTGGACGGTATTGATCTGGACAACGTTTACTTTCAACAAGACGGCGCTACGTGCCACACAAGCAACGAAACCATTGATCTTTTACGATTAAATATCAACATAACACCTCTTCTTTGAAAACCCTGTACATAAAATATGTATTTTTAAATAACATTTAAATGTGGTATTAGATTGTATAATGATGAGTAAGAGGTACAAGTACAAAAATAACATATAAGTAGACTTATGTTAAATTAATATTGAAAGAAAATATATTCCACTGCCTCTTTGTACCTACCTACCGTGCAGTTAAAGAGATCCGCCACATCTGCGTATCTATTACTAACTTTACATAATATAAGAGCAATCGAGTGTTCGAAATGGTCAGTTCTGATATTGTTATATTTAAACAATATTATGGAACGGGTAGCTCTCGTAGGTATATGAAATTCAATGTGGTTAAAAAATCACAGCTGTGATTTACAATTTGGAACATAAATATTAAGTAATAATAGATTTTGGAGAAAAATATTCTTTTTTTGGTGCCCTCTCCAATCAAATGGTGGTTGTTTTCAGTTTCATCACAAATATCTTAGCCCTCAACATTCCTTTTGGTCACATGAGTTTTAAAATAAGGGTACGACGTTTGTCTCTGCTACGTATTTCATCAATCTTTCCCGAATTATGAGTTGCATAATCTTGTTTTAAATTTCTCCAAATGTTGGAGATTTTTTAGTTTTAAATCTGGCGAAATAACAGTTACAACTATTGGTCATTTTCAAAGATATTAGAAGAACGAGATGTGCTACCAGCAGTTCATACTGTGTGGAATTGCTTTACCGAGTGTCGCCGGTTTTGTTCACCAATACTACTGCACACCTTCGCTTACGCTAAGGCATCGCTAAGGTATCCGCACTAATACATAGAACAGATTTCTGTGCGTACACGTCCCGATAACGTTCAAAGTACCCTAATTAGTTAGTACTCCGCCTACGGTCCGGCGGACAACATAGCATATCTCGTTCTTCTAATATCTTTGGGTCATTTTATAAAGAAACCTGTCTCTTCAGTGTGTTTTGAGATGCGCCCGTGGATTCAAATATCAGAAGCGACCGGTTGAGTTAGCATCGTGAGTTTTATTCCTAGGGCCTTTATTTGGATCACCTCACCATTCCGGAGGTTGTATCAATGATAGGAGACTTTATTTGGGTCACCTAATCATTCTGTAGTTTGTATAATTAATAGGAGACTTTATTTGGGTCACCTAATCATTCTGTAGTTTGTATCAATAATAGGAGACTTTATTTGGGTCTCCTAATCATTCTGTAGTTTGTATCAATAATAGGAGACTTTATTTGGGTCACCTAATCATTCTGTAGTTTGTATAATTAATAGGAGACTTTATTTGGGTCACCTAATCATTCTGTAGTTTGTATCAATAATAGGAGACTTTTTTTGGGTCTCCTAATCATTCTGTAGTTTTTATCAATAATAAGAGAATTTATTTGGGTCACCTAATCATTCTGTAGTTTGTATCAATAATAGGAGACTTTGTTTGGGTACGTATCTTAATCATTCTGTAGTTTGTATCAATAATAAGAGACTTTATTTGGGTCACCTAATCATTTTGTAGTTTGTATCAATTAAAGGAGACTTTATTTGTGTCATCTAATCATTCTGTAGTTTGTATCAATAATAGAAGACTTTATTTCGATCACCTAATCATTCTGGAGTTTGCATCAACAACAACAGCCTATATTTGGGTCACCTCGCCATCCCGCTATATCTCGAATCAACAACGGAAGCCTTTATTTGGTTCTCACAATCTTGTAAGTTCTATCAATAACAGGGGTTTTACTTGGGTCATCTCAACATCCAGAAATTTCTATCAATAACAGGAACCTTTATTTAGGTCACCTCACCACGCGGCAGTTGTTCTTTAGCCTGATACTTTTCAACATTAATAGAATTTAAAGTGTCACTAAAAAAAAAGAGTTTAACACAGAATTAATATGAACAAGACGGAAATGAAGTTTTCATATCTTTCAATCTCACACACGTCCCAACACTCACTTCCTACTACTAAAAATTCCGAAAAGTGTTCTACTTCCATATGAATTCGTTATTTATATTCAACATGGCAAACACAAAGAACAATATCTGTTTATTTCATTTCTGGAGTGAAATTGAATGTGTGGAAAAACTATGTTGTGGAACTCGTAAAAGTCCGTAAAGTTTTTGGCGCTGGTGGAAAAGTCGAAACATTTTTGAATACAATCAAGAAATGGATTGGTGCTTTTATGGTTTTCCTTGGAGTTAGACTGCTCTTTTTCCTTAGTTCCTACACAAAAGGGCCATATGAGTAAATATTATAAACTGTACAGATTCTTACATAGAAAACAGAATTAAAAAAAAATATTTTCGTCGTTTTCATCGAGTAGATTTTTGTTGTAAATATTTTTCAGACACAGAGAATAAATTATTTGTGTAATTTACATATTCATACATAGCACGATCTCTATGTTAGAACCATTAAATAAGCTATTGTGGGGTCCGAACCGTATGGAAAAACCCGATAAAGTGCAAATAAAAAATTAAATAATTGTCTTATTTCACATTGTTACATAATAAAGTGTAAATTATTGTAAGAATTTTATAAGACACAAATAAATTGGTGATACAATATTATTAAAGTTGGATTTTTTTAACACTTTTAGCGAAAAGAGAATAAATAGCGCATAGTAGGGTAACACGCCAACGGATCGTTTCTACGACTCGTTCTTAATTTTAATAGTCTTGCTGTGGAACGATATGCCGGCCTACTTACAACATGGGTCTCTTCAAGATTCATATAGACTCATTCCCCTACTCAAAAAAGACCTCCATGTAGCATCCCCAAATATGACATAGGCCCAGAGGGAAATTATTTTCCTCGCGGTTTTTTTTTTTTTAACTTTCAAAAATACAGTTTTTTACGTTAAAAGTCCCGTTAAACTGACTGATATCAGTTTGTCAACGGGTTCTTTTAACAATTACTTTTTAAATACATATACAATTTTAACAAGTACATAAAATATACACATAATTACATAAGTACAAAAAAATTCTTTCACATAACCATTTTTTTAACATACATTCTGTGAGTCAATTCAAAGCTTTTTATTGAGTTCGGTAACATGTTGTAAATTATTGGAACGAGGTATTCTAGGTATTCTAGACGGCCGGCATAGTCCAGTGGTAACGCATTGGACTGCCATTACGAAGGTCGCGGGTTCGAACCCGGCGTGCGCAAATAAATTTTATTTGATTAATTTGTGTTATTTCACAATTAATTAATTAAAATAATATATAGTATATTTGCGGCACGTTCCAGAGTGGAAGATACTACCAGTATCGCCCTGGTGTAAGACCACCATTCAGAATTGAAACGTTGCTCCAAATGGCTTTAGCCGTGTTTAGTGACTAGATCTGAATAGCCAGGTACTTCCCCACCTTCCTCTTTCCCTTCCCCACTTACCTTCAGCCTCACAACATCCCCCAATTGGGGATGCCATAGTCTCACTGGCAGACGGGAGCAGTTGGGACTCTTGTGAGGTATTCACTATAAAAAAAAAAAAAAATGTGTCACTATTTTATTATGTTCAGATTGAGATGCACGAACAGATAAAAAATACAGTATGTGGCAAGCCTACGCACGACGGAAGTGAAACTTTTAGTATTCTTCTCTCTCTCTTTTTTTTTACTTCATTCTCTCTTTTTTTTCTGTCTATTGACATATTTATAAGTAGCATGTGATAAAAAAAATTAAAAGTTATAAAAATATGGGATTCGAACCCGGATCCTGCATAACGAGTGTCGAACGCTCTGCCTCTAGACCGCGAGGAGAGGTATCTCGCGCAAATTAGAGTAAAGGTAAATTAACAAATTTATGTAATTTTTTACTACATTATTACAAATCGTTGATAAATAAAAACGATTATTCAAAATACCGAGCGACTCTACGGGCTCGATTTGTAAGCTATATTTCGACCAAAATATCATATAGGTACCGTAAATTAAAGTAAAGGTAAATTAACAAATTTATGTTATTTTTTACTACATTATTACAAATCGTTGATAAATAAAAACAATTATTCAAAATACCGAGCGACTCTACCGGCTCGATTTGTAAGCTATATTTCGACCAAAATATCATATAGGTACCGTAAATTAAAGTAAAGGTAAATTAACAAATTTATGTTATTTTTTACTACATTATTACAAATCGTTGATAAATAAAAATAATTAATCAAAATACCGAGCGACTCTACCGGCTCGATTTGTAAGCTATATTTCGACCAAAATATCATATAGGTACCGTAAAGTAAAGTAAAGGTAAATTAACAAATTTATGTAATTTTTTACTACATTATTACAAATCGTTGATAAAAAAAAATTAAAAGTTATAAAAATATGGGATTCGAACCCGGGTCCTGCATAACGAGTGTCAAACGCTCTGCCTCTAGACCGCGGTTATTCGACCTAATTCGACCTAATTCGGTTATTCGACCAAAATATCATATAATCAAAATATCTAAAAGTCGCAGCACGAGAACATTTTATCACTTTTCCTCGTATTAAAAAAATCACAAAAAGAAAAAAAAAATTAGTTTAAGCAGGGATCGAACCTCGGTTCTTCTCGGACGCTCTGCCTCTATGCCGCGAAGCTGAGTTTGGAGGGTGACCTAAACTAGGTATATATTATTAGCTAGGCTCCTATAGCGAAATGATCACGGTTTTTCGTGACGGTCATGAGTCGGTTTTACTCCGGTCCTCGAAATTGCATGACGCGCGTAAAGAAGTTTCACTTCAATAAATTTACAGAATTGTATAGTAATGACTTTGGTACGTCATGTCTTTGTTCCTATTTCGTTTTGTTTCATAATAATTTTACCAAAGAATATTTTACATTTTGGACTGAAAGAAGATTTGTTTTTGTTGAATGTCCCCATGAAGTTATTCCATATCTTATTAGGGATTCCGCCAATGACAGGTGTACTATTCTAAGGGTATTTAGTGGAACAAAAACTTCAATCTATAAAGTTTGCTCACTATAGCTCTAAGCCGTGTGCAGACGTTTTGTATATGTATTTCCCATTTAAAATAACAATCAATTGTTAAGCCTAGATATACGTATTTTGAAACAAGTTCAATATTTGTACATGAGCATTGTCTCGTGTGTACTTAATGTAAAAAAAATTTTTTTTTTTTTCTCAATGAAAAGTAATATCATCGGCATCAAAAAGTTCTTAAAATTTACCACTAGAAGGTTTATAAAACAGTACCTAATCTCAAATAGACTTTATAAGCGCGATAAAAAGTGTGGTTTTATTCGTTTTGTTTTCTTAAAAAGTTACAATGAATGTTTTCTTTCGGCCGCTTAGTAAAATTGCTCGTTTCACAAAGTTTATCTTTACAATAATTACAATGAAAATTTTCCAGATCAACATTTTTATCCTACTGCACATTATACCCTTTAATCCGACGATGAGCAGACAGTTGACCTTCCAATGTCAAGCATTTCAACCTCTAAGCCGTGGCAATTTAAAACTTTTTACAAGAACATTCAAGTTAAAATAAAGATTTTGAAAACTTTATACATTTTTAACACTTGTTATATTTGGAACTGAACCGATTTCACTCTACAAAGAGCATCTTCACGTCTTAAGGCTAGAAAAATTTTAAATAAAAAAAAAGACATATTACATCCCTTAAATAAGTGTTAAATTTTCATATTAAGAAATAATTTGTTCCCCAGTAGGTACCCACTAAGTCTAAACAAATAATGGCGATTGAAAACCGGAAAACCATTGTTTTGGTACATACTAAATGGCCCCAACGGTATCAAAATCACTTTAGTTAAGATTCACAAATAAATAACATAAATGTTTTTTTTAAATGTCTTTAATTTGTTTAATTTTTTAAAATTTAATATTAAATTCATTAAAAAGATAGTTTAAATTTAACTCTTTTAAAACAAAAACATAATTTTATCAATCCCAAATAACTCTATCAGATTTTCTGTCACGCCATGCTAGTAATACAATTCATGAACTACAGGGCATGCTTAGCTTACAATCATACTAAAATTCGAGGGCTTTATGTATAAAAAACATACCAATAAAACATACAAATAATAATTGTATGCTTTTTGTCGATAATTTTATTCGACTCCTTCTAAATTATTGATGTGATTTTTGTATGCTTTTTGTCGATAATTTTATTCGACTCCTTCTAAATTATTGGTGTGATTTTTGTAGATAACGTTGTTTAACTTTTACCCCTAGAATTATTTAAGTTTTTTCGTGGATAACGTTATTTGATATTAAGTCCTAGAATCACCATTGTTCGGAAACAAAATGTTTTGTTTTTTTTTTGTTTTTATATTAAGGCGAAGCTTAATACCAAATCACTATTTTGATTAATCTTTATAACGAATTGGTGTACATTATGAATACAAAAAATATGCTTTAAATAAATTGAAGGTTTTTCTATCGTTTGGTTTGAGTAGAATACAAATAAAAATATAAATTACCAAATAAAAATATAAATGCAAACTTCTAAAAAAAATTTTTTTCAATAGAAATGTATGAACGCAGAAAGGAAACAACTTTTTAAATATACAGTATTATAGCTAAGATTATCTGTGATAGTTTCACATGATTAATTTTTTTGCTTTCTTATAAAATTATTTACAAAATAAATAAAAACCAGTTTTGTGCTCGAAATCGAACGTTTCTAGACTCAGTTTGTCAAGCAATTTTAATGCCTATTACCTGCAATATAAGGTATACCAAGTATATACACATTTTTGGTTGTAGCTTCCTCTTAACTTCACATAGGAGGGCTTAAGGATAACAATGTGGAGGGTCTTTTTGAGGAGAAGAAGATGAAAAGAGTCAACTTGGGTCTTGAAGAGAAAGGAGGAAATGTTCTACAGCCGAGCTGTTGAACTTCAGAACGTAGAATTTAATTTGGCCTGTAAAGAAATCTTTAGTACAAAAACTACGGTAATATTTTCTCTCGGCTGTTCTGATCTAGAAAGCTCACCTACTGCGAAATAGGTCGATGTTATGTATATCAATAGTTGAAAGCAGAGTTTACGAGCGGAAGTGGAAATAAGATGGCCGGATAAGGCTGTGACGGGAGGCTTTATTTCAATGTTGAAAGTTTCGCCCCTATAAAAGTACTATCATTTCCTATTTAGAAAGATTGCATTTAGTTTTAGGCGACAAAGGTTTTTGTTTATCCCGGAGATTTTGGATTTAGGGATATACGAATATCGCAGAGTTCACACACATAAGGGATGTTGATATGCCATTTATTAGAATAATACGAATAGCAATTTTCTTTTGTTTATTATTATTCTTATCCTGCTGAAATTTGAAACTTTTGAAATCAAGCAGAACACTTTACACCATGTTTTAATCTTATACGACAGTGTATAAGTGAATAAACCCTGTACTATCAAAACCTCCTTGTGTGATCTAGAAGGTTTTGGCACATCACGGGTTACGAATGGGTAAATGCTAAGGGAAATCAACAAATGAATACTGGAAAAGTTTGGCTGGATGGTGGCCTAACCTAACCTAACCTTAGTATATTAAGAATTGAGAACAAATATTCTTTATTTATTTTAATTTCTATTCTTTTTTAACATTTTGAAAACAAATCTCTAGGAGAACCTGTGCTGAGGTGTTCGCGTGAATTGGGAAAGGGTTATTATGCCGTCATAAGTAAAAACACATCATCGTCCTTGAGGTACTCAAGGAGAATTCTGTGGAAAACCAAACAGAAGTAGATGATAATCAATGCAAGTATTTAAAATGCAGGATATTTAAAGCATTACCAGATAATAATACAACAATAATCTATTTAATAGAACTAAAAACATAATAAACATGTTAATTATAATGTAATATGTTTGGTTTCGGGTGAGCACTTTGGAAAAATGTTGTACCTTTAGTTTTTATACATTATGTTATGTTTTTTTTCAGTTTGTGTATTGGTGAATTATCAGCAGTTTGTTTCAGATTAGGTGACAAGCAGTTATTCAGTTTGATGGAATATTATTTAAAGGATCTTTGTCCGTGGGTGGAGTGATTTTTTGGGATGTTAAGGGTTAGATTTGATAAAGACCTGGTTATTATTGAGGACTGAGATTGTAAGGGAGTATGTAGTTTGTTATCGATGAGGTAAAAAATTGACGCTCTGGCATAAAGTTGGCTAATTGACAAAATGTTGAGCAGTTAGTAAATTTCTTCGGAGTCAGTGTTGCATGGTACTTGAAGAATTAGTTGACTATACTAATAGTTGAGTTTTGTGCTTTTTCTAGCGGATCCAAGGAGTTATTAGTTGCACTAGAGTTGACCAAATGTGATTAAATATTGGAAAGAGCAAAATAAATCAATCTTAGCATGAGTACGTGGGAAGATATTTTGGTATTGTTTAAGAGGTACATAATTTTTTTGAGTTGGTATGTTTAAGAGTTAATGTGGTCAGTACATCGTAGGTTTTCATCAAATATGACAATATTTTCTATGCTTTCGCAATGGCATGTTGAGGAAAGTTGTGAGCAGTCATATATTTTCAGAACAAAGATGGGAGGAAGTTTTTTATATTACACTGTGCGTCATAATTTTGTATTCTGGACTAGTCTATTTTCGTTAAGCTATTGTTTGATGATAGCAAAGTTTCTCAGCTTTAGGAAATGACTTGAGCTATGTATCCGCTGGACAGAGTACACGGTATCATCAGCGAATGTCACCATGTTGTTTTTGTTGATAACAACTTGTTGAGTCCTGACTTGTGAGTAGGAATTACTTGTCCTGTTTTTAAGCACCTAGAAAAGATACCTTCTTTTAGGCAGCGATAAATCAGGTATGTGAGTGGATTGAGGAGTTGGTTACTAAGGGTTTTAATAGTTTTAGCGTCTATGCCGTCAGAGCCTGTAGATGAGTTATTCCTTCATGATTGTACTATTTTATTTGTCTTATCAAGTGAGATTGTTTGAAGTTTAAATTGTACGTCATTGTTGAAGTTATGTGAGTCTTGTTGGATAGATAGATGCAAATTCTCTGCTGTGGTACTTGTGATATTTTCTACTAATATGCTTCCAATAATTGTGAAGTGTTTGTTAGTTTAAAACTAATTTAGAATTGTTTTGATAGTGGATGTCTTCATTATTTATGAATATATATTTTTGATATTATCGTCATTTTATTTTTGAGTATTATTACTTTCCTTTATTCTGATTCTATTAGTTTATTTCTAAAGTGCAGCTCAATAACTAAAATTGTTAAATTAAAAACGTCGATTTCATTAGAATATTTATTTGCTAAACTATGTAGGCGAGGAATTAGCGAGATTGCTACATAATTTGTTCGTGGATGGTGATATTGAAATAGGTCCTTATGCCTAATGTGTCAATTAGGTACCCTTAAATTCACCAGCTAAGATTGCATTATTTCATAAAGCACACATTTCACTTCCAGCAGTTTTACTTTTACGAAAGACCATATAAACCTCGTAAGTAGATTCGTCTTCTTTATAGAAATGATTTTATTTCACTTCACGCCGTGTGAAACGCGCTATATCTGTTTTTATTATTATTTGAAAAGTTTTTTCAAGACACGTCACATTCTTAACGCTCATACTATACAGTAACAAAATAAAATAAAGAAATAATATTTATGAAAATGTGCCACGTTAACGCCTACTCGTTTGGGAGAAAAACAAAAAATAACTTTTTACATTTCGTAAATATGAAAAGTTCGTTTTAAATTACGTTTATTTTCGACAATTTGACTAGTTTTTTTTTATCGAAGTTGAAACTAGTACAATAATAAAGTTTCTTATATGGTCTAGAAAAAATATTATTCTTACAATGAAATATTTCTGAACCTTAGCAAACATGATAGAGGGGTACGGCACACGACGGCCAATCACGGATACAAATCCCGGAGTGCGCAAGTAAATTAAAAAAATATATATTAAAAAGGCGTATTTTCGGCACGTTTCAGGGTGCAAGATACACTCATTATGGCCCTCTTGTAAGACCACCATTCAGTGACCAGATCTGAATAGCATATTTTTTTTTATGTGAATGCCGCGCAAGAGACCAAACTTACATATTCTTGCTATTTCTATTGTTGAAAATAAAACCTAAACTAACCTAACCAACTATGGCACTATTATCCGCAAAAGAGGAGAAAAGTTACTGATATGAAATATTGCAAATTTATTAAGAATCTCTTCAAAATTATTCATAATCCGGTTAAAAGCGGGATTGAAAAGATTTTTTTTATTTTTTTTGAATAACCAACAGATTTTTTAACATATTTAAATAATAAACTTCTAACAATACCAATAAAATCTAAATACAAGTTTTAACGTAAATATAAAACAATAAAAACAAACTAAGGGTCCAGTACCCGTGAGCTAAAAATATTTACAAAAAATACAAAATTGTAAATATTAAATAAAATAAAAATAACATTGGTGTACGAAACAATATTCCGTCCGTACAATACTGTAAATGCGTAGGTAGCTGGGTACACTTTTATTAGTGTTTCAGTCTTGGTGGATGTTTGCAGAGGTTTTTAATAGAGTTTAATGCCAAGATCAGAGAGGGATTGATTCCCAAGTCTGAGTCGACGAAAGGAATTTAAGACTGGCAAAACTGAATTTAATACTGAATTAAGAACACTTGAAAATATTTCTTGAGACTTGTAGACTTTGGAGATGGTTTCTTCAGGAGAGAAGTTTCTCTTTTAGGGGTAGTTTTTGAACTGACTTTGTATGGGATTCGATTCTCTATTTATAGAACGTTTTCAAATCGAGCCTTCTCAGAGGAGTTTTATCCTCTTTCGTGAGGAGTAAAATGGTTAGGTATTTTTCCTCTCTACAATTATCTTGTTGAGAGAAAAGTTATATTTTAATATGATACCTTTGACCAAGTCAGTTCAATTTACCAAAACCATCTCCTCCAGTCCCGTTTATTTATTTTATAAATAATTATACAAATTTTCATATTGGGTTTGAAGTTAAATATCTTTGGTTTGAACATTTCCCAAAGAGTAACAAATATATTTGGATATAATTTTTCATGTTATTATATTAGTATATAATCATTTCTTGATGTTGACGTTTTATTTCGTGGTTATATCTTGCATCATTTTCCCGTAAATCCAGTCTGATGATGTCACGTTTAATCACCTTTGAATCTGTTATCAGTGTTTGATAAGAAATCCAAGGTGACAAGCTGGGCTGTGATTGGTTGAAAACTCGGCGGCCATCATGGAATTCCATCCGGGGAGTAGTGGAGGGGGTCCTACGTAAATACTGAGTCGCCTTCCTAGCTGTGGTCATTTCGTGGGCTGGTGTGTCCGAGTGAGGTGGTAGATGGTTATTTTCAGATGTGTTTCAGGTTCTGCTGTTATATTGCTATGTAATTATCTTGATTTATCACATATAGCACATCATTTGATTTAGTGATCGTGATGTAAAGATTTCCAATTGTGTCGGCGACACGGTATCAAGCGGTTTCGGGGTTTGAGTGTTTTTGTGGTTTTGGCGTAAATATGAATTCTCTTGCAAAATTCTGGAGGTCTGGATACGTATGATACAATTGGATAAAACACAAATAAGAGACAATTTATCAATTTTATTCTCACCGACAACACCAATAATCACTAATATATATATACAACTAAACTGAACAAATGTTTATAAAATCAATCATGCAACTGGACAGGGTTAATATTAACAACATGGTAACTTGCAGTATGTTATTAATAATTATTTAATAAAAGCTAAGGTTTAATTTTTAAATGTTCCTAAACTACGCGAAAATGTGTCAATATCATTAAAATTCTTATTATATAAGTTACGCGCTCTGAATATAAAAGCGTTTTGTCTGAGATTAGTAGAATATTTTTGAAGATGAAAAAGTGATTCGTCTCTAGTTCTAAAGCTCAGGACTCAGAATGTGTTATCACGATGTCGCACCACTTGTTCATAAAAATTCTAATATTTTCGCATTTCGTCATTGTATGTATATTACCAGGACAAATGCAGGTGCATATATTACGAACGTACTAAAAGTTTTACGGGAAACGGCCTGCAATTTCGGTTTAACCGGATTGCAATAAATTAGCAATACTCATTTTTCTATAATATATATTTCCTGGACGAGCAACACGTGATATAAAACATTATTGGGTTAAGTCTTTTTTGGCACTAAAATTAAAATATTAAACCACTATCATTATGGTAGAATAAACATGGTTTTATAATTAAGCGAATAAAATAAGCCACATCTTTTCGATTCAGTGAATTAAACGTAGCCGCAACACGTGATGTGATAAAATCACTGCGGCTAAAATAATTTTATTATTTGATCAGCGTCACACTGTGTTGTTCAATTTTCGTTTTTTGCTATACGAAGGTATCGAAAAACCCATAGTAAAGCGGTAAAAATCAAATAAAAAATGAGTATCTCTAATTTATTAAGAATCTTCGTTAATGGTTGTAAAATTTTTGTCATATATGTGGAATAATAATATATTAAAAGTGGTGTAAAAAAAGTATTTCACATATAATATTAAGAATATCTTAAAATTATTGATAATCCGGTTAAAACGGGATTGCAGGCCGTTTCTTGGTAAAATTTAAGTCAATTCGTAATAATATCGGAGCATGTGTTCATGCACCTGCGTTTGTCTTCATAACATATAATGAAGAAATGCGAAAATGTTAGGATTTTTATTATTAGGTTCCGACAACGTGACAATACATTGGAATTTTACAAAAAGTTTATCAGGAAACCTATCAATTCATTCGTTAAAGACCTGCAATCCCATTTTTATCAGTAATTATTGTCTTGATCCTTGATTACGAATTCGAAAGTCGCGAGTTTAAATCCTGATAAAGATGTTTTTTTAAAATTTATTTATTTATTATAACATACAAGATAATTATTTAAATTAACATATTAAGTACATATTTCAAATTTTAACATATTTACTGGAAAAGCAGTATACTTAAAATTAGTTTGAAATAAAAATTTTAAAATTAAAAATTAAAAATAGTGGACAGAAGAGACATCTCTTGTCAGTTTTGTATAGATTTTGCTCTGCAGGTGAGTGATAATGAATTAAAGTCATCTTTGCATTAATCAGATGGATTCATCCGAATTATATCGTTTGTCAAAAGAGGTCGATTTAAGATTAAAAGGATTAAAATATTTTTTGTCACAATAATGTGACAGTACTTTAGAATTACAGTGTGTTGATTCTTTTATTATTCTAAATTCCACTCTCTTGAGAGCTGGTGGTGACAGGTTATAATTTCATAGTGCGAATGAAAATATTATTGTGCCGATCACCAGTCCGCTGCCGAATTTGAAGATTATGGAGCTAAACTCAATGCGAGTGATATTTCTGGTGCGTCTTCTGTTTTTATGTATTTGGTGGCTGGATTATAAGTTGTTACTTCTCCTGCAGAGTGAATTTAATAATCAACCAATTTTTTTTCATAGGGAATTAATTTCCCTGATGGTCTGTGTGACTACAAGCCAAATCATCACCATTTACCTTTACTACAGTCTAACACTCGTGTGTAAAGGGAATTGACGGCACTTTCCAGAGTAGTAGATGCTTTAAGTATCGCTCTGTGAAAGATCACCATTAAGAATAGAAACGTTGCTTAAAATGGCTTGAGCCGTGTTTGGTGCCAGATTTGGGTAGTCAGGTATTGTGCGGTTTACACATAAATTATAAAAATAAGTAATTAGGCTAGCGACTTTAAGAGCCCACATGAATTCGGTTACTTTAAAGTGACAGTTCAGCGAAACTGTGTTCAATCAATGTTCAAAGTTAAAAGACAAAAGATGCATGCTTATCTATGTAAATCCTAATCGAATCATGTGAAGTAAATTGGGCAGATGCTTAAAACATTATCGCAGATATTTTTACAGCCGATTTAAAAAAAAATCATTTATTGCTGAAAGGTTGTGATGTAACGTGTTATGAATACCACGTAAGAAATTAACTTTTCAATGTTTTAATATTCCAAATGGTAAAAACCAATAACTACTGAAACATTTAATTACTAACCTACATCAAAGCGAGGAAATATATAATAGCAAAAAAGGATTGAACCGTGCTGCGCGTTTGACCAAAAATAGCGTACAACTGTGGAAAGGAAAAAGTGGAAATGGTCTGAGTTTCACGGATGGGATAGTTAAAATTTCCACACTATCACAGAGTGAAGCGCGGTCATAGAGAGGCTTAATGCGTCGCGACCCCCTCTACTACCCGAGAAACCCTCATGTGACCGCATAACTTCAATGGAGATTACTATGGGATTTATAGAGGTTTAAAGTTTAATTGTGACCGTCATTGTATTGCTAAATGGTGACTAGATTAGAAAAGTTCTAATAAATTTTATTACTTTTATTGGGGTGGTGGGTGTAATTGTGTTATTAGAATAAAAAGGTTTGGTTTAGAGACAGAATAGCAAGGAAAAAATCACATTTAATATATGTTAATTTATTAAAAATCTGGGTAAACTTTCGTTTTCCTGTTCAAAATGGAACTGGAGGCCTTTAACAAACGATTTGACATTTTCATAATAAATTTGATAATAAAGTAAAAATATGTAAAAAGTCGAAACACGTGTCCTTCAAAATAATATGAGTTTCGCATCTCGTCCATTATATTTATTCGGACAAAGGCACCTACGTGTTTAAATATATTCTGAACGACTGATATTTTATTGGGAAATAATCATGCAGTCATATTTTTAACAGTATCTTGATAAAAACGGCCATTTTACATTTTTCTACGTGTAATACAAAATTTATTACACTAGCGAACACAATCATTAATAGTTTTATTTTTTTAGACCACAAAATTTTGGAATCATTACAGAATTAAATAAAAATAGTTTTATGCACATTATCCAACATTTTAAAATTTCTAAAGTTCTATCTGAGGAATGGCGCTGGCGTCCAAAGCTATTCAAACAAAATATGCAGTAAAAAGTTTTCACTACGTTACAAACCCAAATAATTATTAAACTCTGTTATTTAAATTTTATTTAACTAGCATGATCAGCATCACGTTATGCTAAAGAGTTCTTCAATTGCTTATGAAGTCATTCTTATGTTTTCTTCGTTAAATTTAATGTAAATTTTATAAATATCTTTATAAATTTTAATGTAAATATATTTATTTCAGTGGACTGTAGAACATGCAATTTTATGATGTCAACGGCGCTTTCACGGTTTTTAGTAAACCATAACATTTTAGTTATACAAATTATATACTGTTCTGTTTATTATCTCTGCTCGTTATATTGATCATGTTCAAGTGAGTGGCTAGGAGCTGCAAAACACTATCCCACTCTTCCAAATTTTCATCTGCAAACTAACCATTTTTTAATAGACTCGAAGTATAGCAAAATAAACTTCACTAGAATCTGAGGATCGGTATTTCAGTGTTTTTTTAAGCTAGTATTAGATATTTTCTTTCTTCAAGTTGTTCTCGGTATCTCTGGAATTGTCCATTTAATTGGCATTGAAAACGTTGACTATTGACAGTTGTGACGTCTCTCGAGAGATCAACAATAAGAAACAAAATTTAGTTTTTTAGTTTTTGTTCGACATAAATGCAAATGAAGTCGATCGAAATTTTGAGGGTTTTGTTGTGACGCTGAAATAATTGGGGAAAGTGTTTATGAAGGTGAGCTAAAGCCATTTCATGCAGAAAACTTTTCGACTTAGAATTGTGTTCCCTCACCGAGGCAAAACTGAGAAAATTTTGAAATTAAGGGACAAATGTGTGACTTTGATCGTACGAAAAAAAACCTCATTTGATTCCAGATCCAGAGCCATTAAACTTACCGTTCGGCTACTGAGCTGCTTTTAATCGCTTTATTATTAAATCGAATTCCCGAAAACTGAAATCTCCAAAAACGAAATCCTCAAAGTCAAAATCACCGAATGATCAACCTCCTGATAGAAATCTGGCTAGCCACACAACTACAAAATAGTATCGAAAATGGTCACCATTTTAAGTCTACACTAATTTTCATTTAGCTATTTACTATAAATACAGTGAGAAGAATGATGAACGTTTTATATATTTTCAAGATTTTAGTCGTTCGGGATATATGTTCCTTTCGATATTTTGACTTTCGTGTTTTTGGCTACGACGCTAAAACTTTGGTTCCAGGTTCCAGTTTTCTTTCTTCCCATACCATATTCCAGTGAATTCAAAATATTTGTTGGAATTCATGTTTATAGATATTCCATAAAACCTCTTGGATAATGCAATTATCCATAAAATTCCATAATAAAACTGAAGTATCACTCTTTGTTGAAACTAGGGCATTATTTACATAATAAATATGCAGGTAGTTTCGAAATACAACAAGTTAAGTTTTGCATATAATTAATGTGTACAATTATGAGAATAATGTGCAGGACGTGAATGATGTTAAAATTATGTGCGTTGAGTCACTCTGCGACCCGTTATAATGGATGTTGCCACATTGTGAGCGTATTATTTATTGCCACTCTGGCAACACGGAAATTTAATTCACACAATTAATAAATTATTAATCTATGGTGCTGATAATATACACGTGTTAACTGTCACAAAATAAAAAAAATAATTTTTTTTTTTAATATTAAATACCTAAGTTTTGCCGATACAACTATATCTATCTATAGATATTTGTGTTTTTTAGACGGATTAAAAAGTTCTCTTTTGTTTTCCGAAGGCAAAAAATACTTCGGGGTGTGACATTATGTATTAAAAATTACACCACATATATATGTAGCGGCAGCTACTAGAATAATGACCGGTCGGTGGATGAGTTGACGAGTTGAGTCCCACCCAGGCGTAGTGTGTTCAATTCCTCGGCTAGCTAAGTCCTCCATCACAACACAAGCAACATTTTTAGCTTACTGTGGTGGTACTAGGAGTTTTTCAAATATTGTCAGGTTATTCGTAACCCGGGAATGTTTGTCTTTCTTTTATAAAGAAAAAAAAAATACTGCTACTTCCTCGAATCGAATACTCAGTCGATCAGTCTAGTTCAAGTGACCAACTGCAATTGTCGACTGGCGGCCGCACCGATCCTGCCCCGCACCGCGCTCCGAGCTCAAAATTTTCAGCCAACCTCCGTACCTTTGGCTTACTTTACACTGGAGTACCAGTAAGACCCATGGTCTTCACCAGTGATGAACACCATCTGCAAGCCCGGTCTCCACCGACGCGGTGTCGAGACACTGATTTCATCGCCGTGATCATGGACCACGGATTCACATCCCACCGTGATGTGACCTGCATGCATCCCATCGTGATGCAAATCAACTACCATGACGACATCGTCATTCGTCGTCAGCAACAACTGTGACTTCTCTGTCTACTCCATTTATTCTCTGTAATTCAAATATCTCAATAAAACCGCTGCTAGGAACTCACCATATCTTTCATTCGTCTACTTACCACATCCCCAAGTATATAAGAAGTCTGTATCTAATTATGATTAGTTAATATAAATTTTTTCTTCATATTTCTCCATTCCATGATCCATAGATTAGTTACCGTCCCGTTATCAAATTCCAACTTCTTATTAGAATTAGCGACGATTAAACAAATCGCGATTAATAATGGCTAAAATGCAATTATGGTCAATAACATCCTAAATAAGAAATTAAAAAGATTATCGACAAGTAAATTTCTATTTAACAGCTCCTCCCATAGTAATAATATATCAACTAATAATAATCAACCTCAACAATGGCGTAGAATTTTGTACATCGATAATTTCTCTCAAAAAAGCATAAAAAACCTCCCACCAGATATCAAACCAGCTTTTTACACTAACAATAGTATAGGTAAATTTTTGATGAACGTTAAGGACAAAGAACATCGGTTAAATCATTCAGGTATTTACTCACTGCAATGTAGTGACTGTCCCGCGTTTTACATAGGCAAAACAGCACGTAATATCAACACGCGAGTCAAAGAACACCTGAGATGCTTACATAGTAATGGGTTCTCCGAATTCGCAAATCATCTCATATCAACCAACCATACGTTTGACAAAAACACTGGCGTCAGTCTATTGCATAAAAACCGAATAGGCCTTAGGTTGGATAACTTAGAGGCGTTAGAATTAAGGAAAGCCAAAAACGTCAATAGCAAAGTCATCAACAACCAAATAAACCTAAATAAAAGTCCTATACTCAGATTGTTCCCTATTGACAAAGAGCACTCGCCTCTCAATCTCCCACCTATCCCTACCCCTTCCACTGTAGCTCAGACTGTCCACTCACCGTGATATCAACACATGTTAATTTAATTTTTAGATGTTTAGTATTAACCACTGGAACGATTTCGGTCGAAAAATCGACCACTTTTATTTTTCTGCGATTGATATCGGTCCAAAAATGGACCGATTTTTCTACCATTCGTAAAATATTTATTGTAATTATTTAAAACGCTTCCTTGGCCAGCTACTTGTTTTATCGAATAGCTGATAATATATTCTCTTTGTCTATGAACTTATCCGTTGTCTTTGAAGTGATATTTAACGAGTTTTCGCGGTTTTTTATGGCGTCCTGTCAAAAAACAAAACCATAAATTTTTAACATTCACGAAATTTTGGACTCTTCCTAAAATGCCGTAAGTAATTAATTTATTGGGTTTTTAACGCATAATTATATATTTGTGTTATTGTGATTGACTTATCTATCTTTGAAATGCGTTTTTAATTAGTTTGTTTCTAATATATTGTTTTGGTTGAAGTTTTTGTGTAAGAATACGTCAACTGAAGACGTCATCTGTTTTTGATTTACAATAATGTCTTATATACTGCACTCGCGCATTTGAAATATAGATATTCCATCACAGTGATTCAAAACAAAGAGATATATATAAGTTTTATTTGAATTGGTTCATTATTAATACAGATATTTGTTAACCAATTATTTTAAGTCATATGTCAAAAAGTTGACTCTTTTTTACATGTAAAATGGTGTAAAGCCTTCGTCACACAATAAAAATTTAGTAATTTAGTTGTATAATTAATTAATTTCTTCACTTTTACCAAATTTGTGCAGAAACAAATGTCGTCCAGGGAAAGGGAGCACTCCACGACCCAATAATTATTTTCAAATTTTATATTAGTGCAATATTTAACAAAATTTAAACATTTAAGTACTTACATTAAGTGTTTTCAATTTAAAATATATAGAGTGGTGCTGACTGCAAGAGGAGGCAGAGGAAGAGGGAGAGGTGGGGTACGAGCTGGTGCCAGACTACCTGCACGTGGACGTCAACGCAGAGCTGCAATTGCAGCCTCGTCTGGAGTGTTAGTATTTTTTAATGTTTTTTTATGAAAGTACTTTGCTGTGGCCGTTGAACTCATCATATATTTGTATTTATTTAAACAGCGACCCTGCTTTGCTACTGGTGCGAGAGGATCGCGTCAAGGCCCTAAAGGCTGTTAGGGCCCTGCCTGCTTCCTTCCGGCTAGAGCTGGAAAGCCGAAAATTCAAGAAGCAGGCGGCGCGCATTTTGCTCCCTACCGCACCTCCAAGAAAAACTAAACAAAAGTAAGCAATCGTATTTAGATGCTTGATACAATATTATTGTTTTTTCCTGACAGCGTTCCACTCTTACAGTGATAGTTGGTAAGATCAGCGCTCTGTGCATTTGGCACATTCAGTGCATATTTTACAGAGTTCTAATTTTATTGTTTATTTACATACTGTACTTACTGTTTCACACGTGAATGAGAACAATTTATATGATTTATGTAAATGTTTTCAGAATTCCATCTCCGGAGAGAACAACGTGTCCCTTTTCACAAGGGACGCCTTCACCGTTGCCACGACCCGTACCACCACCGTGGATGTCCACTCCCGCACAGATCCAATCAACGGCTCCCAATGCACCAATTATGCCTATCCGTGCAGCATCTCCCGAGCCGTTACCTGGGACATCGCGGAGTGGGGAACTCTTCTCTCCGGAGGCCCGCTATCACAGCGAGCTGTGGGTGGACGTGCCATTCTACCAAGAATTATCGGCGTTTGGGAACGGTGAGTTTATTTTTTAAAATGTCATACCAGGGGCTCAATATAAAATCAATTATCTATATTTTATATTGATATCTTTAGCACAGTTTCACTGTTGGTATATTGGCAGGAAATAAGCATAGTACTTAAAAATTCCACATAACAAACATACAAAATGTATTGTTGTTATGACGTGGATGCATCATTACACATCTTTTTTTTTCTGTAACGGGTATTGCAGAGTGAGAAATAAGACATGCCGAACTTCTTTGCGAGGATTACATTTGATTCACCGGCTTCTAAACGGTGTAATACAGCATTTTTTTCTTAAATTGAAAAAACACTTTCGCTTCACGGGACTCATTGTGTCGAGCTTCCTAGTCAAAAGCGAGGCTGTATTGGTAGGTGGGTTTTGTAACCGGACAAATTATCATTAAAATAGGTCGCTTTACGTAGTTGGTCACTTTAAACGGATACGTTTTCCTACTAAAAGTTATGAAACCTTACTAGAGTTTACATTATCGTCACTTAAAACAGTAGACCGTTAAATGCAAAGTCATTATATCCAAATTCTACTGTAAATTTGTGTTTTCTTTTATTTCAGAGTCAGACATGGGCAGTAACGTGGACGAGGCAGCTGTACTAGAAGAGTCTGTACTTGGAAACCGTGAGTTATAAAACTAACTAACTTACCTTCACGCCATTTCGGTAGGCAGAGAGGATGAACCACCATGCAACTCGATCTTGGCACACACACTCTTTTCTTCATTCCATACCTACCTGACTGTGCTATTCTGACTCCTGACATAGCCCGCCTCAAGTATTTGATTAACTTTTTATTTATTTTTTTATATGAATACCTCACAAGAGCCTCATCTGGAGCCAGTGAGACTATGGCATCCTCAATCGGGGTATGTTGTGAGGCTGAAGGTAGCGGGGAGGGGAAGGAGGTGTGGAAGAGGGAGGTGGAAAAGTACCTGGCTATTCAGAACTGGTCACCAAACACGGCTAAAACCATTTCAAGCAACGTTTCAATTCTGAATGGGGTCTTACACCAGGGCGATACTATGGGTATCTTCCACTCTGGAACGTGCCGCAAATATAATATATATTATTTTAAATGAATTTTGTGTGAAAATAACACTAATTATTCAAATATAATTTATTTGATTTGATCCCGCGACCATCGTATTGCGAGTCATAAGCCGTACCAGAGGCAGTGGGTTATCGTAATATAGACACATTAAATTAATTTGGGTTTTCTGTTGTTTCAGAAATGGACAGATCGAGCGACGAGGATGACGAAGCGAGTGACGTCGACCACGAAGAGAGCGATGAGGATACCTTCTGCATGCCACCAATACCTTATCATAATATTATCAACGTTTCACCTAACTCCGCTATGGCCATAGACTTTAGTAGACAAGACCAGGTAGATAGTGAGGCAATGCGTTCGATTCTGCCGCCTGAAGGTTACTCTTTCGATTGGTCTAAAGATATCTTACGTTTTACTGGGATAAGGGAGACTTTCACAGGCACGCCGGGACCAACTTTCAATACCGACGAAATGGGCAAACCTGTGGATGCCTTTCTTAAAATCTTTGATGCAGATTTCGTTGAACTGATCGCGAGAGAGACCAACAGGTATGCAGATCAATGGATTGCGAAAAAACAATTTAAGCGTCATGCGCGTACCAATAAATGGGCTCCCACGAATAAAGAGGAAATGTATGTATTCTTGGCAATTTTAATGTATCAAGGTATTAGTCCCCTTCCTGTTGAAAAAGACTACTTCTATTCAAAAAAACTCACCGCCATGCCTTATTTCAGCCGAGCCATGGATTATAATCGTTTTCTTCTAATTAAAAAGTTCCTTCACTTCACCAACAATGAAAGTCTTTCTTCTGATGCACCATTATCTGTGCGAAGGTTACAAAAGATTCAACCCGTCTTGGACCACCTCTCAAATAAGTTTGAGACTTTATACCTGCCCGAGCAAGACATCTCTCTGGATGAATCCTTACTCTGCTATAAAGGCCGTTTGGGATTCGTCCAGATGATCAAAACCAAAGCGGCCAGTGCGGGTATAAAGTCTTACGAGCTTTGTGAGTCCAAGTCTGGCTATCTTTGGAAATTCCAAATTTATACGGGGAAGACCATTTCCAGACAGGCTGAATCGACAAATCCAGACCAGGAAGATATGACGGAAGACATAACGGAAGATATGACGGACGACATGACACAGGCCAACTTTTTGGGTGCTCACAATATCTGCCCAGTTGGGGCCACTGCAAAGATAGTATACGACCTGGCCAGCCCTCTGTTTAACAAGGGGTATACATTAATAATGGACAATTTTTATAATAGTCCATTATTGGCACGATGCCTCAAAAGAAATGGGATGGACTGCATGGGCACATTGCGGTTAAACCGAGAATTTGTGCCCTCTGCATTTAAGTCCCATCTCCGGTCCAAACTGAGGGAAGGTGAGGTTGTATACTCGAACTGCGGGGACCTCAATGTAATGGTTTGGTTGGACAAAAACCTGGTAAGTATGTTGTCCACCTACCATAAGGCAGAAATCGGGGCAGTTGAAAAGTTTGGTACCTGGACTTACAAACCTCAACTCGTACTAGACTATAACAAGGTAATGGGGGGGGTTGACCGAAAAGATCAGCTTTTGTCAGGCTTCCCCATTGAACGACAGCGAAACCTGGTCTGGTACAAGAAGCTTTTCAGGAGACTACTAAGCGTTTCGGTGCAGAATGCGTATATATTGTACGGCTCAAAGCTCCGCAAGGAAAATAAACGCATTTTGTACCGAAACTTCAGGAGTGAGGTTGCGGATGAACTCCTTCTGCTGTTCTGTCGTAGTCAAATTGACACGACTGTGCGGACCATTGGCCTAATAGCTGAAGGAAAGACTCTGCGACCTATCCTGAAAGGCAACCACTTCGTGGTCCGTAGCGGGAAAAAGGTGAAATGTGCCTGGTGCAACATAAATAACATTTTCAAAAGGACCCTTACAAAGTGTGATGTGTGTGATGTGGCATTATGCTATGATTGCATGAAGCCATATCACACTACAATATAGATTTGCTGAGGGTTTTTTTTTATTTCATTTTTTTCTTTTTTGGTTTTTTAGTTATGAAATTCTAATTTATAAATTTAATTAAATTTGTTTGAACATCAATTATGATGGCCTGGATGGCTGGACTTATAATCATTTCTTTCCGCATACTCACGTCTCATGTTATGTTGTCCTCAAAGGTTCTATATGATAAGGTTCGGTGGACATTTAATATGTATATTTCAATTCTGATCATTGAAATATGCATGTTAACAAATGCACAGGTTTTCTCATTTTTCCCTGTTTATTGTACACATTAAATAACTCGTTTTATTTTTATGTCTTAATTATATTTTGTCAATTTTTCTGTAAAGATGCTTTTCCAGATCTAGTCACTGAACATAACTAAGCCAATTCAAGCAATGTTCAATTCTGAATGGTGGTCCCTCACCAGAGCGATACTCAGAATCTCACTCTATAGCGAGGCACAATGATATTATTATGTATTGATTTTCTTAAATTATGAATAAACCAATAAACTGAATACATTTTTATTATGACAAAAGGTGTAAACAATGTTTAAATCAATATACTGCTCTTTCATTGTAACCATACAACTGTAATATTGATTTTAAAGGATATTAGGGCTTAATAAATAAATCAATTATTGGTTCCATCAATTATTTTCCCTCCCCCATTTTTTTTCGATACCTTTGCGTTTAGATATAAAATTATCACTATGATTTTATTTGAAATTCTACGGTCATACAAAGGTTTGATATATATATACAAATTTATCATCATTTTACATATTCCGATTTACCCTATGTAGATTGACCTTAAGGTAGCTGTCAGAAGTGATTTTTGGTCAAATATTGGTGAATTTCATCAACTTTCAAAGTATCCCCCTGAAATATTGGCAATGTTTATATCTATGATATATATCTCACTTTAAGCCTTATTTCCTCGTTTTGCACGTAATATAAAAACATGGTTACAAATCTCCAGTTCTAATTTACAATTATTTAAAAAGTAGCACCATGATTTTGACATCGTGAAATAGGCTCTCTGTATAATTCATCAAATGAATAAAATAAAGCCAACACGGCGACTATGCTTATTAATAATTGTAGACAGTTAATGTATCTTCCTAACGTTATACCAGTTTTTGTGGTAAATTTATTATATAATATAATACAGTGATTTCAATTTTGACGCGTCACGCACTCAAATTTTACAAAATTATTTTCTGACCAAACTTTTGAAGAGATCTTAACATGCAAAAAAATATTTTTCTATTACATTCTTGCATCTGTGATTATCAAACAGGCCATAGAGAACATAAAAACGTAGAAAATATTCAATAAAGATTTTTAAAACTGCCACTGGCGGCAATTTCAAATCACAAAAACGCAAATTTCGCGCATTTATAAAGTTTAAGATTTTTTAATAATTTATCTATCAATTCTAAAAATATAGAATAATTATTAAAATATAGGTGAATTCATTGGCTGTATAGCACTATAATCAGTTTTATGTTTCCGTATTAAAATTCGGAGGTTTGATTTTTTTAATGTTGGCGGAAAATATTCAAAATCGTCGCCAAAAAACCGCGAGCAATCGGAGAAAAAAGTTTTTTGACGCGCGATCGTTCGAGTGGTTATACTGCCCTGATGAAGCTACGGTTGTAGCGAAACCCGGTCGGCATTAAGTATTTACCTATAAGTGATGTTTACAAAGTTATTTTTTAATTTTAAAAGTTAATATAAAGCTCTGACGAGGCTTGGGATAAGCGAAACCTGGTTGACTGTCATTTATTATTTCAATAAAGTTGTATATTACGAAATGTGTCTTTTTAATTAAATATAAAAAGTTATAATTGCACTACCAGAATCGCAACAATAATAAAAATAAAACGCATTATCACGTATACCCCGTGTATAAGCAGCTATCAACATTCAAATTTCACAAAAAATAAGTGACGTCAAAATTTTATATCCACAAAAATCCCGGTCTTCTATAAGTCATTCCTATACTGTGATCAAACTGAACGAGTAATAAATCTGCTATACGATATACTTAATACTTAATACTTCTTAATTTTCGTCGTAGATCACACCTACCTAGGTAGCTTCCTACGCAATATATGAAGGTAACATCGAAAAAAAAACCTAAAATATAATCTATGTAAGACGAAATAATAAAATACCCACTTAAAGATAGAGCCAAAATAAAACAATTTAATATTAAATATATGAATATCAATAAAAATTGACGCTTTCTTCCGGTGTAATTATCCGTTACGGTTGAAAATTGCCTACAAAAGAAACGTTAAACCCAGAAATGAGTTTTCTTGGAATCAATATAAAGTATTTATGCATGGATCAGAGGCAAAAGGTTAACGATTTTAAGAAAATTACGTTTAACATATCAGTTTTATTTTTAATTTGGCAACCGAATATGCTTTGAACCCTTCCTTTATCAATAATTTGTTATCCTTTGTGCTATGCTAAAAGCCTTATATATAAACATTAGTTTATCATTAAAATAAACAAAAAAAGAATATTTGACAAGTCAATATATTTTAACTTATAAATGAAGATGTAATATATCTTGACGGCATCTAGTGGGAAATGTAGCACTAACAAAGCCTTTCCTACAAAAATAAAGCTGGTTCCTTATTATGTGAAAATGTAATGAGCAATAATTGTTGAAAAGCAGTACATGTTGAATTATTTGGCGGGTTTAGAATAAGCCAACGTAGAGTCGTAGATCAGCTGACCGGCAATCAGAAGGTTGCGTGTTCAATTCCCGGCACATATTTTTTCTCGGAGATTTTTTGAATTTGTTTAGATGTTTTAGGCTTATAATTATTGCTTGTTATAATTTGCCTAACTTCAACATTTAGGTGGACTGTTATATAATATAATTTAAATATAAAATCTGAATTGTTGATTTTTACCATTGTGTGTGGATAATTCAGACTACAGAAGAATCGTGGAAGAATGTCCCCTTCATCATCAGCTTCCCTATGGCACATTTGTGCTGAATAAAGTGATCGCGATGTCGTCGATTAGCTGAATAACGTCAGTTTTCCACTTTGACCTCCACCAACTTTCCGCCACCATGGGAAGAAGAAAATAAGCCAATTGGTCACGCCCACAATACACTTCTATCGGTTTATTTCCATAGTTTGGGTATAAGGTCTATTTAATCACTGAAATTATTATTTTAAGAATTCTTAATAAAATTGTATTACGAACGTGAATTATTTTAACAATACAATGAAGGTCCGTCTACACGCAGCGACTTACGCAATGCGCGATCAGTTTATTCAAAATTTACAATTAATTCGTTAGTATATACTATATACGTTTGCACGGTAGGTCTAACTGTTCTGCCGACTTAACGTACACGGTTACTTTTGAAAGTGAGAGTTTTTGCAAGTAAGATTGACCATCTAGACGCTCCTTAAGACACCTAAAATGGAAAGTTAACGATTGCAACCATCACTCCATCTTAGTTGCAAATATATTTTTGTAAAAACTTTGCTATCATCTTGGCTAAAATGGCAGGTTAAAAAAAAATAATAGCAAATTGAAAAATAATTGAAAATATTGACAGTATTTCTTAAATAGCTGCAACATAATTAAAATATTAACGTTGCACAATGCAAATTACATAACATGGAACTGGTTGCAATCCCTTTGATTTCCTTAATTACAAGATAAATGTTATTGTGCTGGGCGTTTTAATTGATTATATATTTTGAAAATTATTTTTTTTTAGTACTAGCAGAAAGAGAAACATAGCGTATGTTGCTTTTACGTCCAACAGATGGCGCTGTTTTTGAATAAAAGCATGTTTTTAACTGTCACAGGGGACACATATATATATATATATATATATATTAATAAAGGTATCTATATAAAAACACACGCGTATTCGAATGCAACGTTATGTCAAATTTCAAGGCAATCGGTGTAGAATTTTCGGAGATTTAAGATTTTGAACAAACGAACATTTTCATCTCTATTTTTTTTACGCCTTCCACTGTATTGAATCAATATTTTCTCTAAAAAATCTCCATCTTAATATAAAGCGAAATCCTAGCGTCCAAAATAGCACCAACAAGAAATATTTTAATTTTTTAAATATGCATTTATAGTCATTCAAAGAATTTATTTTTTTAAAGATTTAATTCAAAAGTTTTAATAAGTATAACTATTTTTTTCTCAACGTGAAACTGAACTCTTTTTCGCTATGTTCCACAATTCATATTTTAACACCATAATAATTCCAAAAAGGAGTCATAAATAACAAAAAAAGTTCGCCGGGTCTCTGACCGGAAATGGTGAAAATCACTCACGAAATAACATAATATAAATAAAAATACTACGAGCCAAAATAATAACATTGGGTCAAACACTTCAGTTCACGTGAAAGCTTTTCAACTAAGCTTTTTCCTCACGCGATGGAAAAAGCGCTACCGTTGTGTTCAAAACAAAGAATTGACCTAGGCATTGACCCGATAGGAAATGGATTCCCTCTCGAACGTTGGAAATAATGCCACATTTATTTCTAATTCCCTTTTCTAAGGGCGCACGAGAATGTATTTTTATTGTTGTCGCATGAAGGTATGTACAATGGACTCTTTTTTATGACAAATTTATTATTCAATTCAATTAGTTTATTCCTTTAAAAACATAAAAAAATTACATTTTATTTCGTTTTTAAGTACATTTGTAAAATGGTATTACATAATAAGTAAGCGGTGTATCAACTATAACAGCATCAATAGAGCTTGCCTTTTACAGTGGGTTGCCATATTAATAGGGACACCTATGGAAAATGTGTTTTTTACACTTTGTGTTCATAAAACACAGATGTTTATGATTTTAGGTGCGGTTATTATTATTTATTTACAAGGACATTGAATTTTGAAAAATTAAACACCACATTTGTCCTTAATCTACCATTATTTTATTTTTTGTATTATTTTTAAACAATATCCAACAAAAAGTCAATATTTCGTAATTTCGCCTTTAGCCGCAATAACAGCTTGTACACGCCGTGGTATACTCTCAATGTACAATTTTGCAGTAATCTTTAGGTCAGGAGAATGATGCCACACCCGGATGAGGGTTTCGATGAGCTGCTGCTTCGTTGTGACCACCTCCTTGGCAATCTCCCTCTTGGTGAGCTCCTACAGGTTTTTAATAGGGTTCATGTTAGGGGAAGTCCCCGGCCAAGGTAAAACCTGCACATTTTTTTCAGCCAGGAATGTAGTGACAGTCCTGCCTTTATGACAGGGTGCGGAGTTGTGCATAAAGACGTATTCCTGGCCACCAGGGAACCATTCTCCGACTTGAGGAGTAATCGATTTTCCAGTATTTGTCTGTACTGATCCTGCCTCATAGTCTCTTGCATGATGTGGAGGCGCCCCATCCCTTCTGAAGAGATGACTGACCACATCATGATACTGGTAGGGTGTTTCATAGTCTCTACTAGGCAGTCCGGATAAAATTCTCTCCTGGGCGTCGTTGGACGAACGATGATTAATTCAACAAAATTTGGAATATGGACTCGTCAGAGAAGCACACCTTAAAAAAGGGCCATAATCAAACTAATGGAATTTTTTGAAAGCTTGATAACCACAAAAATGTTAATTACCATATTCCAGTTCGCTATAGTCATGTTTTGGTGCGAGTTGGCCCATTCCAGTAGTTTTTTCCTCATATCTACTGTGAGGCGAGATTTTTTAGCTGGCCGATGACCAATGAGGTTCTCCTCAGCCAATATCCTCTGGACTCTCCTTTGGGAGACTTCGATATCTTCTTTGTTGATCATCAAGGTCAGACGAGCCACACTCTTTTTGCGGTTTTGGAGACAGACGTCTTTGATTTCGCGGCCAGTAAGAGGTGTAGTGATTCGTTTTCTGCCACATTTCCCAATGTGATCCAATTCAAGGGGCAGGTTTTGATTGATTTTCTAATTTATCCTGTTAACCACAGACTATAAAATACCTGTAATGGCTGCTATATCCCTTTGGGAATGTTGAGTGTTTAACAATAGTGTCTTCACTTCCGGAAATTTTCTTGGGGACGTGTCTGAAGACCTAGCCATACTGAAAAAACAGAACATTGGACTCAATATGGAAAAACTATTCACTGAAATAAGATATGAAAAAAAAATTACAGAAATTAATAGATAATTAATAATTACTTACATATTTGTATAGCTAAACTGTTAAAACTCGTAAATATAATTATAATGAATATTTATTTACCAGAATTTCAATCACGCATTTTCACAAAAATGCTGGCCACGTGCAAAAAACCTTAAATTTTCGAGGGATGTTGCACTTTGCGAGTGTTGCCACTTCTTAAAAGTGTCAGTGGTGATACTAGCAACAAAAATAACGAAGGAATGGCCATCATATCCAAGTTATTTAGAAGTAGAGATAATGTAAACATAAAAATCAGGAAATATTGGAATTGTCCCTATTAATATGGCAACCCACTGAAAGGCAGCTTCACCGATGCTAAATATGTCGATATCCGAATTGATTCTGTTCAACAGCAAGACTGCTTTCCCCACCGGCATGACCATTGGCAAGTTAGTCCTGCAGGCCGGGAGATAAAACAGTCTATGCTGTCGGTGACGGAGATAACCATCAGGAACATAGAGACTAATACTCTCCATGATAGTCGGATTTTCAAACCATCCACGAATCAGTTTGAAGAAGTGTGATACAATATGCATATCTCTTCTGACCCGTAGATGGTTCATACCGAGCATGCCCAAGAGAAAGCCAGTAGGATAGAGCCACGGGTAGTAGCCATACTCCCTCAGGTAGAGGAATCTCAGAAATTTCTTCTGCACTCTCTCCAACATGAGGGAATACTTCACCTGATGTGGGCTCCAAACCACCGACCCACTCTCAAGCCTACTCCTAACCAACGCAATGTATAGCACTTGGAGAACCCGGGTGTCTCTAAAATTGGTCGCAGCATTAACAGCCCAGCATTTTCAGTGAAGCACTACACGTCATTTCGATATGAGTATGAAATGTTAGCCTACTATCAAACATGATGCCAAGATCTTTCATAGTGGAGACACGTTTTAAACTTCGGGCATTCATTGTATACCGGTAAAACCAAGTATGATATTATATTATATATTATTAGGATATTCCATATATATTATCGTGCTAGTAAAAAAATATATTTTTGTAAAATATGCTACGAATTATACTTTACATGTGTATTGTATGAATTTAAATCAAATTACAGTATGGTATAATTATTATGCAGCGTAAAAATCCGTCTCTTTTAAATTATTAATTAAAAATAACAATTGGTCTATCTTATCGATCTTTGGTAAAATTTTAACGTTACATTTGACGGTCTAGGGGTATCAGCAATACCGTCTTCACCATAAGGGCACACGGGGCCCGTGCCCAGGGCCCCCATTCTCAGGGGGCCCCGAAGGACTGACAATTTCTCTCGCGAATAAATTTTGAATGCGATTTTGACCCTTCTGTGTACAGAATTTGTATAAAGAACAAGGTCAGAATCGCTTGCGCCAATATCATTGATGATATAGCCACTAGTTTCTTTCACCTGGCAACACCAGAATATTTTTAAATAATTTATCTTTGGAATCGAAATGTCAAATTTGCCGCGATGCAAATCTGATGCATGATACTTAACGAAAACATCGTAAAACCGATCAATTTATCAAATTAACGCAATTAATGTTGTTTCGGTACATATTTTATTGTTCTAGGAATGTGTTTCGGTCAATAAAATATATGATAGCTCAAAATTAATCCACAAAACATTCAATTTAAATTTCAAAGTAGTGCTTTGTTAGGGAAAGGGAAGGGAAGGGGGCCCCATCAGGCCCGACCCGACCCGACCCGGGCCCCAATTCTTGTGTGCCCAAGGGCCCCAGCCTAGTTTAAGACGGCAATGGGTATCAGGGGACTAGCGAGCTGGAGGTTGCGGGTTCGAATTCCGGCGTGCGCCAGTTATTTTATTTGATTAATTTGTGTTATTTCACATTGTTATTTCCAGAGTAAATGATATTCTAGGTATCGCCCTAGTTTAAGACCGCCATTCAGAATTGAAACGTTGCTTGAAATGGTTTTAGCCGTGTTTGGTGACCAGCTCTGAATATCCAGGTACTTTCCAACCTTCCCCCTTCCCATCTATTTCCCATCCCCATTACCTTCACCTCACAACATACCCCAATTGATGATGACATAGTCTCACTGGCTCCAGACGGTTGGGAGTAGTTGGGACTCTTGTGCATTATCATACTAAAAAAACAATTACAATATTACAATTAGGGCAATTATATCATCGTAAACTTTTTTCTAGATAAATAATATTTATTTATAGAGAATAACGTCACGTGAAATATACACACATGATAGTTATTGACAGTGTACAGTAGGGTGTATCGATTTTTAACTTTTTTTTTGTTTTCAAATTCCAAGTTGAGGAAAAGTTGCTACTAGGTACCACAACTTACCACAAAAAGTTTTGGATTTTTAAAAAAATGTTTAGGTCTCCCGCACAAGGCCTAAAGTTTTAATTTTTTTCAAAAAATATCCAATTTTTTTTAAATTTAAAAAAATAAAATCGTAACTTTTGTGTGTATTCCAAGTTAAAAAACAGTAATATTAGGGCATAAAAATAAGTAAGAAACGATTTTTTTTATAAAAAATGGATTTTAGGTCTCCCGCACAAGCCTTAAAGTTTGTTAATTTTGATGAAATTTTGTAATTTTGTGTACATATATGAACCATGTTTTTTTTTAAGTTTAAACCACCGGAATTAATTTTAATTTTCTTACAGAAGGCATAAAATGAGTTCAGAACACAAAAGTTACGATTTTATTTTTTTAAATTTAATTTTTTTTAATATTTTTTGAAAAAAATTAAAACTTAAAGACTTGTGCGGGAGACCTAAACATTTTTTTAAAAATCCAAAACTTTTTGTGGTAAGTTGTGGTACCTAGTATCAACTTTTTCTCAACTTGGAATTTGAAAACAAAAAAAAAGTTAAAAATCGATACACCCTAGTGTACAGTGTAGAATAAATAAAAGAAAAATTATGAGATTGCACAAGTAAGCAAGACAAAAGAAAAAATATAATATATTAGTAGAAAGGAAATGAAGAAGGAACAAAAACAAAAAACCTATTCAACTGCGTTTCCTAAAATTGATATATAAGTTATATAATTCTAAAACAATACAGTGGAGTTGGTTACACAGAGAAACAATAAAAATTAAAATATAAAATCGATTTTTCTATAGTTATAACAGAAAAAAAAGTGAAATATAAAAAATTAAATATTAAAAGGATTGTAGCCAGTTACATATGTGTTTTATGTATTCTGTAAGATTAGATGTTTTATATTGTGTTGGAAGTGAATTGTATAGTTTTATAGCCTGGAATCTGTAGTGTTTTTGTCCAAAGGATGTGTTGGTTTTTGGTATTAGTAGTTGGTGTGCATGTCTTGTTCTGGTATTGCGAGAAGTTTGTGAAGTTTTAAATGTGTTTAGGATCTTGTAAAGGAAAGTAAGTATTTGTTTTGAATATAATTTTTGAATCTTCAACACTGGGAATTGTTTAAATATGGTTGAAGTGGGTGTTAGTATTGGTACTTTAAGTATTACTTTTATTAAGGTTTTCTGAGCTTTATACAGTGTGTCTATGTATTTTTTACTGGCATAGCCCCAGGCAATAATGCCGTATTCCATTATAGATTGTGCTATTGCGAGGTATATGTTCTTTATATCAAATATGTTTAGTATATTTATCACGTTTTTGAAAAAGTGAATCAACTTGTTTATCTTTCCTTTAACCGACTCAATATGTCTGTCCCATTTTAAATAACGGTCGAAGTATATACCAAGATATTTGATATTTTCGGTTTGTGTGATTGGAGGACAATTGCATGGGGTGCTCGCTGAGTGACAGGAATGTATTTTAAGGTGGATGTTTTTGGAGGGATGGCCTCTCGAGTTTATGCTAAAGGTTATGAATTTAGTCTTATCTATATTTAAAGTTAATAAGTTAGAGTCAAGCCATTTTTAAATGTTTGGGTAAATACAAGCTTTAGACAAAGACACTATCAATACCATGCTATAAAAGCTTTCAACAGTCTAAAACTTAACAAAATGATGAAAACAATTATAAATTCAGACACAAAATTACAAAATGGATTAAAGAACAAGAAATACAATTTAACCAAAATTTCATAACATAACATAATAAAACCTACACGTAACACACAAAACCTAAATTAACCCTCATCACTCACAAACATACAACATATAATACAAATATACCGATATTTTACTTTAAATATATTTTTTTTCTTTTTATTTAAATTTTATTTTATTTAAATTTTCTTTTACTTTAATTTTAAATCTATATTTTTAGTTAAAATTTATCTTAATCTTACGTTTTTTTTTCTTCATCAACATTATATATATTTTCTATAAATGTATCATGAATATTTTTTTTTATAAAATGAAGGCCTCACTAAAACTGTAAACCACCCAGTGAGGCCAACATTACTAAATTTTAATAAAAAATGTAAAATATTGTACCAAAATAAAAAAAAAATAAACAAATGTAGTTTTGTAAAAAATAAAATTGTGGTATAAATACACTATAATGATTCCATTTACTCATCAAATAATATAAATCATCGGTAAGTGAATTCAATACAGTTTTATAGTCAATTCTGAAGGCGAAACAGCTGTAGCGCGAAATAATAATTACGCGGTAGAACTTGGTTTATAAATGAATTATAATAATATATTTCACAGTAATGTAAACAAAGTGAATTATTTTCATTAAAATAATAATAGATAATTAAATCCTATAAAAAATTAAAATATGTATACATTTAAAAAAAATATTATTATATGTCTAACCTCAAAACTATCTAAAGCAAAATTAAAAACACGCCTGTATTTGAACCACTTTTACCACAAATGAAAACGAGCGCTAGCCAAGCTATTTATTTTAATTGGTATACGCGTGCAAAGCTTTTTTATAATATTTGCCTACGCTTTTAACAGATGGCACAAAAAGCGACAATAAACAAACAACACTGCGTTTGGCATTTGTAATTCAGCAAACAAGTTTTTTTAGCTACGCGTTCTTTTGTGTGATACTTTTTATATGCTTTTAAGTAAATGTAGGATAACGCCAGCTTCGTAAGCCGATCGTTAACAAAATGTACTTTATTTTAAGTAACTGTGATAGAGTTCCAACTATCCCCATTTATCCAAGTAGCTTTTTCTTTTTTAAAGAATGTTGTGTATTGTGAGACTGAAGGAAGTGGTAGATCAGGAAGTACCCAGCAAGTCTAATACTAACCGAACATAGCGTAAACCATTTGAAGTCATATAATCATAATGATTCTTCCAATAAAAATGTTTTATTGGACTTCAAGTGGATAATTATACATGAAGCAGTGTTAGAAACTATAGTTGTTAGAATAGTTGGCCGTCCAGCAGAAGATCCCCGCCTTCAAACCCCGATTCCAGCAATAACGTGTTTTTTTCACGTAATTCTAAGGCAAATGATTGATTATACTAAAAATTGGTCTTTGTCTAGTTTAACAAAATAAAACAAGCTACAAATAAAATCGACCCCATACATTCTCAAACGCAAGTCAAGCACGTATATCATCACGTGTGAGACAAACAGGCACAGATAAGCATAGTGGAAAATACTCTCAGTAAGTATCGCTCTTTTAAAAGACATACATTACAACTCAAAACGTTGCTTGACGTGGCTTTTCCTGTGTTTGATTACCAGATCTGAATTGTCAGATACTTCCTCACCATCCTTCCTTGAACTCCTTCCACAACATACCTCAATTGGGGGTGGTACAATAACACCAATAATACTAACCCCAATCTGTAGTTAGCAGTTGGAATTCTAGTGGCAAACATTTTTCACTTTTTATGTTTTTAAAATTTTGTTTATTGTTCCATATCAAATTTAATTTATAGAGCTTCCACTTATATTTTAAGTGACACTATATTTAATAATGTGATTATTTAATTTTTAACACCATTTTTAAAAACAAACTTGGTAAATAATATTACGCGTGACAGCTACGGTCGATGGTGGTGAACTCACTTACAGAGGATCTATTTATAATATTTCTATTTATTTTAGGTCATCGAAAAGCAAATCTTTTTTTTATTGATTTCGGAGTAAATTATTAATAGTTATTACCATGTCAAGTTTATTTATTTATCTTTGTACATTATTGTTTGAATTTGACTAGAGGTCGTTAAATTGGTAAATAAATTAATAAATTGGAAAAGTAGGGTTTTTTCTGAATAATAATACTAACTCCTTCTTTGGTCCTGTGATTGAGGGTTAAGGCTTTCGACTAGCAATCGAAGGTCGCGATTTCATATTCTGATTGATTTGATGAATTTTTGTTATTTCACAATTTATTCACTTAAAATAATATAAATTTTACTTGCGGTACGTTTCAGAGTGGAAGAACATTTAAGTATTGTCCTGGTGTAAGACCACCATTCAGAACTGAAACGGTTCTTGAGATGACTTTAGCTGTGTTTGATTCCCAGATCTGAATAGCCAGGTACTTTCAACCTTCATCTTTCCCATCTTCCTCTCTCCCCACTACCTTCAGCCTCACAACACCCAATTGGAGATGCCATAGTCTCTATGGCTCTAGGCCAGAGGTTCCCAAACTTTTTTGCCCCGTAGACCCCTTACAAAATATTTTTTTTCCGTAGACCCCTGCCTGCCGAATATTGAATTTTTAATAAAACTATTAACGTCCCATGTGATAATCATTTATTTTTCCGTAAAAAGATTCCATTCCCTTGCCTGCCCTAAAACCGGGTGGCGATATAGTTCCTCTGTTTTTGCATTGTGCAGACAGGCGAGCCCTTGTGAGGTATTACACCAAATGAAAATGAAGCAGGATAAGCAACGGGAATTTCTTTCTGTAGCAGGCCCTTCAGCACTGCCCCTTAAGATCTTTGTTAGCGCTTATTCCGATCAGTTCTTCTTGTCATATGATATCCGATTCTTCAACATTCCATTTCCACAGCCAAAATGTCCTCAAACTTAGTTTCGATGTCTGTGTGAAGTACATCTAAATGTTGAAAGTCATTATTACCCTGGAAGTTTTTCAAAAACAAGTTGGGGAACTTGGAAAATTTGCGACTTCCTATGTGCAATGTTTTGGTTCAAACGATCGTAGACTCTATTTATATACCTCAATAAACAACTTTACGATATATAAACATATTATTACGTAAACTGTGATATTTGTGTTAGGTGTATTGTGTCATTTACGGAACTCCTAAATATTGAGTTGATGTTAATGAGGGTCCGCTCGTGTGTACCCCCATTTGAATCTCGTGGACACCCAAATTTTTTTCTCGCTGACATAGACCCCCAGCAAGCCGATATCGACCCCTGGAGGTCCATATAGACCACTGTGGGAATCTCTGCTCTAGACGGTTCGGAGCAATTGAGACTCTTGTACGATACTAAAAAAACTAGAAAAATTTGTATTATGTTCTATACTTGAATTCGGCTTAAACATAGATAAAATATAGTAGTAGCAAACGGAATATTAATAAATAATATAATAAAATATTATAATAAAAATCCAATTATAATTTCATTAAATATAAAATTTAAAATAACTGTCTATTTTAATAAAGATAATAATATAATGCGTTGGAATATCTATTTTAAGAAAATGTGGATTCATCCATCATAATTTAATTGGACATACATTTTCAAAAAAAGCCTCTTTTGGCATTGAGTGGAGTTGACATTTAGTGTCCGTTAGGTGGAGCCTTCAATTTCATTTTTAATAAAGGCATTACTTTTTTTATGAGCTGTCAATAGAATATAGTTTAGGCTCTGCGTAGCTGGCGCTGGCTCAGTTCATATTAGTATTAGTTTGGTTTATGAGTTAAATATATATCACAATCAAAAAATTACCCCTTCTTGCGCTTTGCGACGATAAATATTTATGAAGAGTGCCTAAATTATTTTTTATTATTTTCTCTTGTTAATAAAAATTAAAATTGAACTGTTAAAAATTAAGGACAGAAAAGTAAGATCTTAATTATAAATAAACTATGGTATTTAAAAAAAAATGTACATACGTAAGTACAAGGAGAAAAATGAGTATTGCCAATTTATTAAGAATCTCTTTAAATTATTGGTAATCCGATTAAAAACAGGATTACAGGCCCTTAATGAATGAATTAATAGGTTTCCTAATAAATTTTTAGTAAAATACGAAAATACTAATATTTTCGCATTTATTCATTATATATTAACAAGACGTGTGCAGGTGCATAAACACGTGTTCTGATGTACTAGGAATTTACTAAAAGTTTTACGGAAAACGACCTACAATCCCGTTTTTAATCGGATTACCAATAAATAATTATAAGCAATAATTTGTCGCCTGAAATATCAATACAAATTGAAAATATCTACGGAGTAAAAATAAATGCCGCTAACAGTGGTCAGGTGCTCTGAAACCACTGAGCTATGTCGGCTTATTTCCAACCCGCCTGAGGATCAATATGTACTAGTACCTCAATCAACAATTAATGCTTATTATATTTTTTCTACCTGTAAACAACCAACTTTATTTTCGTAGGAAAGGCTTTGTTAGTGCTAAATTTCTCACTAGATGGCGTCGAGACATATAATATCATAATTTATTTGTAAAATATTTTTGACATGTCAAATATTATTATTTTTTAATGATAAACTAATGTTTATAAGATAATGTTTTATGCATAGCATAAAGGATAACAAATAATTACAAGCAATAATTAGTGACCTGAAATATCAATACAAATTGAAAATATGTAATGTATGTAAAAATATTTTATGCTCTGCATAAAACCTTGTTTTATAAACATTAGTTTATCATTAAAAATTAAGGATTACCAATAATTTGAAGAGACTCTTAATAAATTAACAATACTTATTTTTCTCCGTGTGGATATTTCACTCTAATTAATCGAATCGAAATGTGCCTCTAAAAATACGTTAGACACAAAGCTAGTACGATTTCGTAGAAAAAAGTAAGTTAAAAGTCAATAGCAAGTTATTTAAAAAAAAAACATATTTACGGTGTTGATTTATCAATAATAATAATGTGAGAAAAAAATAGTGTTTTAAATTAAAATTGATAGGTTTGCGAAATGTTATATTTTCACACCAAAAATGGACTTATCCATTTCATTATCTAAAAGTATTCATTCAGATCGAAAGGTTGCGTGTCAATTCTAATTCGTATCAAAGGATATTGACTCTTCACCCCAACTCACCTTTATTCGCATCTTTACAAATTTGTGTACAAAAGAAATATATAAGTTTACCCACGATGATAGGCCTTGAAATTATTTTATTGCAAATGTTCGATGTTTGATATTAATGTGTTATTTGTATGGAACCAGACGATTGAATATTAGATACTCGTATTTATAAGTTCTTTTAATGAGATAAGAAGCAATAAACTACTATATGCATATGTATGTGTTTTCCAAACAATATAATAAACTCGTTATATCTATATTATTGTGAATATATTATTGTAATTATGAATATATTATTATTATGAATAAACGTGGGGTCGAACGTAACAACGTATTTAAAACATGTTAAAACATTTCCACTTTTTAAAATGTTTTAACAAGTTTTAAATATTATTGTCATTATGAATATATTATTATTATGAATAAACGTGGGGTCGAACGTATCAACGTATTTAAAACTTGTTAAAACATTTTAAAAAGTGGAAATGTTCTCCCATCAATTAAATGAGCATCGCAGAGTCCTGTTTTAACTCACAAATTGGCATTTAATCTGTCTGTTATTGGTTTGTTACGTTCCGGTTCCCGTTCAAGATGGTGGCCAAAAAGTTACTATCTTTTTACTCCGCCAGAGTTGGTTCCTACCATAAGCCACCAAATCGGACTAATCAATATTTATTAAAAGTTTTAAATTATTGTCATTAGCTCGATACATTTGCTTATTGATTTTAATATTGAAATTACTTCAGATCATAATTCTCAGCACGTGTCCAAAATTAACGTTTATTAGGCTATATAGATTCTGAGAAAACCTCCTCAAATGTTCGAACCCAAGTCTTGCATTTGTTCCTATAAGAATGATGATATTTCCACAAATTTTATTTTCTGCTAATTTGGTTTTTGGAATTACTTCAAACCATAATTCTCACTACAAATTCAAAATTGCAATCCAATCGGCTACGTGGATCCTGAGAAAACGGTTTCAAACTATCGAACCTAAGTCTTGCATTTTCGCCCGTAAGGGTGATGATATTTCCACAAAAGCTATTTTCTGCTAATTTTATTTTTGAAATTTCTTCAGACCGTAATTCTTAGTACGCGTCCAAATTTCAATCCATTTGGCTATGTAGATCCTGAGACAACGGATTTAATAGTTCGAATCCAAGTCTTGCATATTTTCTGCAGATTTTGTCACTGATTCAACTTCACACCATAATTCTCAGTACGTATCCAAAATTTAAGGCCATTCGGTTCAGTAGATCCTGAGAAAACCGCCTCATAAGTTCGAACCCAAGTCTTGCATTTGTGCCCGTAAGAATGATGATATTTCCACAAATACTATTTTCTGCAGATTTTATTTTTGAAATTAATTCAGACCATAATTCACAGTACGCATCCAAAATTTCTATCCATACGGCTGTATAAATTCTGAGAAAACCGCCTCAAAAGTTCGAACCCAAGTCATGGATTTGTGCCCGTACGAATGATGATATTTAAAGAAAAAATGGTGTTTTCTGCATATTAGTTAAATTTTATTATTCCTTATTTGAAATAAAACAATTGTTACGAAACCGTTTTAAATCATAACAAGATAGTGCTACCTTACGCTGCCTAAGGCTTCTTGCGGCCATGCTGCAGCACAATGTTACGTAAAATATTGATGGTTTATAATAAAATGATATCGGATGATTTCAGAGGAAATTTTGGTTTTGATTTATTAAAAAGGAGAAAATTAGAAACATACTTTTGTTCATAGAACTTGAAGTACAACCTAAAAATAGAGCTGAAAAAATATGAGAAAAATTATTTGCAAGGTGATTTAGTTTGTTTTGAATTTGAAATATGAGATCCAAAAATATGACGTTTAATAAATAGGTCACGATGGTCGAGTGGTTAAGATAAGATATCCTGGGTTCGATTCTTAGTTGTGACTATTATCATTTTATTTCTGTTCTGTTTCATGTTTCGTTTAGATTTATTAGTATCATCTTCTTCATCAATGATAAAGTATTGAATGTTTTCAGAATATGTTTCTAAACAAATAATAGAAAAATCTGCTAACATTGTTTCATTATTTATTAAGTTTCAGTGAATCGACAGTTTTTTACATTCAAGTTTATAGAAGTCGCACCAAAAATAAAACCAATTGTGAATTTTCTCCTCTTACAGTACCTCCTATAGCACAAGATTAAAAAAAATATATGGAAAAAAAATCGCTCATGATTAGTCAGAAAAACATTACCTTATGGAGTTCTTATATTTATTCAGGTGGTAATTGTAGATTATAATAGCCAATAGATGTAAAATTTGACAAGCATTATAATTGTTCATGCGCAAATTTGCAAACGCTCTTATAAAAATTTTAAACTCTATACATATCCAGTACATTTTTTCTTATTTAATGCTGTCTCGTCTAAGTCGTATTTTTTCGTATTTAATATTCTAGTCTTTCTAAGAAACACAGTTTAACATTTTTCAACAGCTGAATGTTTAAACATGGCTTAACTAAATAAGCTTTAAAATTAGTTTTTCCTCGAAAGATATTTTACATTTATGTGGGTATTTCAGGCTAATAATTTGTTATCCTTTGCATAAAAACCTTGTTTTGTAAACATAAGTTTATCTTAAAAAAATAATAATATTTATGTCAAAATATTTCACAATTAAATGAAGATGTAAAATATCTCAAAGCCACCTAGTAGGAGATTTAGTATTCAATAATGCATTTAGTACAAAAATAAAAATGATAGTTATTCAAATGAAAAAATCTAATGAGCAATAATTGTTGAATAAAATAAGAGTATTAATTGAATTACTTGGCGGTTTAAAAAAAGTCCACGTAGCATATCTCCCCGAAAGTACCGGAGAATTCTGAGAAATGCCTTCTGGTCTCAGGTTTAAGGAAAGGAAAATCCTGATCTATTTTCTTCTCGTGGTGGGGAGTGAGCAACGACCTCGTGTCGGCAAATATAGACAGGGACCGAGCGTTAGCCGGAATAAGCTGAACACCAACTTTCGCCCTACCAGGCGTCTGTTGTCTAGGGCACTCTCTTGTCCTGGAGAAGTAAATAATCTCCAAAGGCGGAAGAACCTTCGAGGTCAACGGCATAGGATGTGGAAAGAAACGGGAAACTACCACATTAAAGGTCCTAGTGGCATCCCAAAAACCAGCAAAACATGAATACCCAATCTCAAGTAAAATTCTCCGGAGGTAAAATAGTCCCCCGTTCGGATCTCCGGATGGGGACTGCTCGAGATGCTAGAAACACAAAGTCAATAGCGAAACCAAAATCAAATACAAAGAACCATATAGCGAGATGGGCAACGTGGAATGTCCGCACATTACTGCAAAACAGCAAACTGGATAATCTGAAAGGTGAGATGCAAAACGTAAATTTGAATGCCCTAGGTATAGCAGAGATGAGATGGCCCAATTGTGGAGACTTCTGGAGTGGCGACTACAGAATCATCCACACAGGATGCATAAAGGATAAACCTGGCCAAGGAGGAGTAGGCGTTGTGCTGTGCAAGGAGTGGGGACGACGGGTTAAGGGATACGTGCATCTTAGCGGAAGAATTATTCTAGTCAAAATAGAAACAAAGCCTGTAGACACTGTAATTATCCAAGTATATATGCCAACATCTAGTCATAGCGAAGAAGAAGTAGAGGAGGTATACAGTTCGCTAGGTAAACTTATATCAGAGATAAAAGCAGTTGAAAATTTGATTCTCCCAGGAGATTGGAATGCTGTTGTAGGAGATGGACGTGAAGGAACTTGCATTGGACCCTTTGGGCTGGGTGCAAGAAACGACAGAGGAAACAGATTGACAAAATTCTGTGAAAAACACAAATTAGTGATAGCAAACACTTGTTTCTAACACCACCCAAGACAGCGATACACCTGGAAATCCCCTGGAGACAGACAAAGACTGCAAATAGACTATATAATGGTTAGACATAGATTTAAAAACCAAATAAAAGACTGTAGATAGTGACCATAATATGGTAATGGCCAAAAGTCTTCTAAAACTGAAAAAAATAAAAAAGAGAAATATTTTCAAATGGGATACAAAAGTATTAAAGATAAAAGAGATCAGCGACAGTTTTAGGGAAAAGACGCAAGAGTGCAACTTAATGGAAGAGGAGAACGTGAATGCGATCTGGAAAGTGATAAAGACGAAGATTATTACTACGGCAGAGGAAATTATAGGCAAGGAAAAACCCCAAACAAGGAAGGAATGGATAACCGATGAGATCCTAAATATGATAAAAGATAGAAGAGAGCTCAAAAATTATAAAAGAGCTGAATCACAAAAGGAATATAAAGTGTTGAGAAACAAAATAAATAGAGAGTCAAGAATAGCCAAAGAAACATTCTACCAGAATAAATGCGATGAGATAAACGACGACCTCAAGAGAGAAAATGTAGAAAGAGCTCACGCTGCGGTGAAAGAATTGATATAAAATATAGAGATAGACGAATAATCCAGCCGCTATACAAGAATGAGGCCGCTATAATTAGATGTGACAATGAAACAAAAGAAGCCAGTATAAGACAAGGGGTGAGACAGGGATGCTCTCTGTCACCTGTTCTTTTTAATGCTTATATACAGAGTGCGATTGATGACTTGAGAGAGAGAATGAGTCACAGAAAAGGTGTAAAGATACACGGGCAAAAGGTGGATATGATAAGGTTTGCTGACGATATTGCTTTGGTTGCTGAAAGCGAAGAAGAACTGCAAGAGGCCTTAACAACCATGCAAAGCATTCTTCAAAACAACTACAACATGAAGATAAATAAAGACAAAACAAAGCTGCTGACTGTAGGCCGAACGCAACATCAGATGAGAGTAGAGATGGCAGGAGTTCCACTAAAGAACACCAAGGAGTTTGTCTACCTCGGGAGCAAAATAACATGGGACGGTCGGTCTAAGAGCGAGGTTGACAGCCGTATACATCAGACTAGGCTTGCATTCAATAAAAGGTCGAAAATAATAGAATCGAATAATATAGACCTAAAACTGAGAATACTCCTCATCAAGAACTATGTATGGAGTATCTTGATGTACGGCTGCGAAACATGGTGCCTATCCGAAAGAGATAAACGGAGACTAGAGGTTTTTGAGATGTGGTTCTATAGAAGACTGTTAGGAATTTCCTGGAGAGACCATATTACAAATGAGGAGGTTCTCCAAAGAATCAAAGGAGGAAGGCACCTGCTCAGGACCTTGTCCGAAAGGCGTGCAAGATGGATCGGCCATGTTATACGACAAGAAGGCCTCTTGCATGTCATAATGGAGGGTATGACCGAGGGGACCAACTCTAGGGGACGCCCACGCCGAGAGTACCTGGAGGACCTGCTGGTGGACGTGCGCTGCTCATCATATGCAGAAGTCAAAAGAGCCGCACAAGACAGGGAAGAATGGAAGAGTAGATTAGATGAAATTGCTGCAAACTAATCCCAGGATTGAAACCAGAGAGAGCATATTGGCTAGTGCACCTGACCAGCAACGGTGGTTCAATCCCTTCAGTGGTATTGATCTTTTTCAATTTATAGGATTTTCAGGCTAATAATTATGGTTTTTTTGTTATATTTAAAAAAAATAGGTGAATCTGCGGGCATATTAATTGTTGAAACTTATTGTTTTTATGACTCGCCAAGTCCTGTTTTTTGCAAAAACATGACTTAAATCCTTGTGACAGTCCAGAACTCCATAGGACTCATACAAACGTGTCAGGAATTCATAACGGAACGAAATCCATACCATTTGAAAAATTTATTGTGAAATTGTAGAGAATTTGGCAACAAATACTCTGGTTATTCATTAAATTATTCGTAAATATTGATTTTCGGTGAAATACTCGTACATTCCTATAAATACGTAAATTTATTTTAACGAAAACAACCAGCAAATATTTATTTATACACCTTAAAAGGCTTTTACATAAAGGTGATCCAAGACATCATAAGTATACAGTGTAAAGAGGAGAATATATGTATTATATAGGAAATAATAATTGTGAAGATAATATAGATAAATTTATACAGCTGAGATTACACGTACGATGATAATAAAATGAAAAATAATATAATAAACAAAAAAATACCATACAAATATATTTTAAAAACAATAAAATAATAGACAATTGAAATTGAATGTTTTTTGTTCTTATACTGATGCTGAAGAAAGGTTAATTCGGTAATTTTTATTCCTATAATTATGAATTAGAATGACAAGCAAATACACTCAAAATGTCAAAATATTTACTAAAAATTAGCAATATGCACTAAAAAAGCAAATATATGTACAATCAATGCCAAAATATACATAAAATGCCAAAATATACATAATTTATCGAACATGAAGCATAAAATAATTGCATTTAATAAAATGAATTGATTGAAATATTAACTAGACGATACTTGCAGCTAAATCGAACACCTGTGAGTTGGATTTGAAAACCTGTATTGAATACTGTAAGCATGTTTTTGCAAGCTGACGCTGACGTCACACGAAAAACTGTAGAAGACATTATAAATATCTCACAAACAAAATATTTATTAATATTCGATATTTACAACTGATTGAAGCAAGATCGCCGGTGACAACGCGATCTTTTATATAACTTGAAATTACCATTCCTGATCCTCGACTGAAAGCTGCATTTCCTTCAAACAGACAACTACGTACAACGAGCGAATTTTATTTATTTATTTATTTATTGCATCTCACTATACACAAAACACTTTTTTTTCTCATAAAAATCAACCTCACTAGGACTAAGCCTGTATCGAGGTTAACAATTTACATTATAGTGAAGCAAACATAAGAGTAATCACAAACATAAATTAATTCTATATACAAACACAAAATATTTCAAAATTAAAGAAAAAAATGAGTATTAGATGTGTTACCAGATGGGTAATTTGACAGTATATTGTAACAATATTTGAACCATAACTAATCATTAATCATTATTCAAAAGAAGAAGCAAAGTAGATAATAAAGACAGATAGGGTGACATTCAGTTTTTAGTAAATGGGACTTATATAAAATCTTATTATTTAAGAAAGGACAAGGATGGAAAAAATATTAAGACAATTGTCTGTCAATACAAAAGTCTTAATTAAATTTTTAAATTTAACTAAGGAATTGGTAGACTTAATATGATTTGGAAGAATATCAAACATAAGTGGTGCCTGATATAAATAATTTCTTTGACCAAAAGACGTTTTAGTATGTACCGCGACAAAGTTCAATGTAGAGCTAATTCTAGTTGTCCGCATTTGTTGTGTTCTTTCAGCAAATTTAATATTGATAAAAAATCGACAAAGTATTTGCGTGATATATAGCTGTTTTATACACATAACATTATATTCCTTATAAAGTAGGTTGGATGGATAACAGAATTTTTTTTTGTACATTACTTTAAGGATCAATTTTTGAGTAATATTTAGTGGTTCAACATTGGACTTTAGACATGATCCCCAGCATACTATGTTATAAGAAAGTCGAGATTGGACTAAGGCAAAATAGACAGTTTTTAATTTATCTTTGTCCAATATGTGTCGCAGTTCTTTAAAAATAAATGTAAGTCTCCTGATATTTTTTGTTAACATATCGATATGGTCATTCCATCTTTAAAATTTATCAATCTTTACACCTAGATAGATGATACAATCTACACTTTCCAAGGGGTGGCAATTACAATTTAGCAGACAATTATGTATAATTAGATTATGAGTGTCAGAAGGCTGACTTTTTGATGATATACTAAATGTCACATATTTAGTTTTTATTGTATTCAAAGTTAAGATGTTATTATTCAGCCAACTCTTTACTGCTCTTAATCCTAAGTCACATTTGTTAAAAGCATCTCTCCAGGTTTTACCCTCAAATATTAAAGCAGTATCGTCTGCGAAACTAACAATGTTACCTGGAATATCTAAATTACACAAATCATTAATGTAGATTAAAAACAATATTGGTCCAAGCACACTACCTTGCGGAACCCCAAAAGAGATTGGTTTGCTATTGCTTAAATGATTATTTATCTCTACTTGTTGCGTTCTATCACTTAGATAGGATGTGAACCAGCCTAGTGCTGTACTATGAATGCCAAGAGAAGATAATTTTTTGAGGAGTAATCCATGGGACACCGTATCAAATGCCTTTGATAGATCTAAGAACACAGCCAAAGCTTTGTTTCCATAGTCTAACGCACTAATGACTTTGGACAATACCCTCAACACTACATCACTTGTTCCTATATTCTCTCTGAAACCAAACTGATTGCTAGAGAGTATATTATATGTTTCTAAGAATGATACCAATCTCGACTTAGCCAATCTCTCTATTACTTTTGAAAGAGTATTGAGTAAGGATATAGGTCTGTAATTATTGACATCTAGACGATCTCCACCTTTAAAAAGGGGAATTACTTTAGCTTTCTTACAATGAGAAGGGAACAACCCACTCTCGAAGCTAATATTTACAAGGTGAGATATGGGACCAGCTAATTCGGATACATGCATTTTATACACCATAACACTTAAAGAATCAATACCGCACGAGAAAGACATTTTTAAATCATTTATCACATTTGTGACTTCAGAAATGCTAGTTGGTTTAAAATAAAGATTGTCCCCTGTAACGTGATGTTCAGATTTAAAATCATTCACAAGACACATCTCACTAGTTTTATTAGCACTGCACAGATTATTAGCGAAGCTTGGACCAACGTCACTGAAGAAGTTATTTATATGATTAGTAATTGTATTTGGACTCTCTTCCATTGAAGTAATAATATAATTAATTTTCAATTTTTTTATGGTAGTTTGTTCCTTTTGTAGGTTGATAGCCTCCTTTATAATCTTCCACTGTTGTTTAATGTTACCATTGACTTCATCCAATTTTCTTCTGTAGTATGCTTGTTTTGTTGTTCGTATTATCTTTGTACACCAATTCCAATATCTTTTATAGTATTCCAACAGTTCTTTGTTATAGATTTCTCTTCTACATTTATTGTGCAATTTATCACGTGTTCTGAGGCATTTGATTATTCCAACATTTATCCATGGTTTTAGATATTTTCTGTAATGTTTCTCAATTTGTACTGACGTACAACTTTGCACATGAGTTTTCAAACATTTAATGAAATTATCTGTTGCCAGATTGACGTCTTTCGTTGATAGTACTGTATCCCAGGATTCCTCCTTTAATTTGGTCTTCAAAAGGTTGTTGTCAACAATAAGTTTTTGTTTTCCATTATTATTTGAAATATTTTTAAGAGTTAAGCTCATAAACTTCATCAAAATTGCAAAATGGTCCGTTATGCCAGTAGTACAAGCTGCTCCCTGTGGTTTTAATTTTGATTTCGCCATAATATGATCAATGCAACTTGATTTGTTAGGAGTTACTCTTGTTGGTGAGTTTATTATGGGCTTAATACCATGAAATGCTAGAAGTGATAGATATTTTTGTGTTTTTATGTTCTTCAAATCTAGAGTATCAATATTTAAGTCCCCGCATAATATAATCTCCTTATATTGCAAGGATACAGAGTCAAGCAATTCATCCAATGAATCGAGAAAGTTATCTATATTAGTCTGAGATGGAGACCGATATATAGCTATTAAACATATTATATTGGAAAATTGCATTTTTAATCTTACCTGAATGTTTTGCTTTATATAGATAGCTACTCCATCATTTTGCAAATAGTTCATCTTTGTTTTGTAGACTACATACTCAGGAATGATAGGCATATTAATCAAACTGCCCAGCCAAGCTTCTGTGAAGACTAGTACTTCTAGACGATGATTAATGCAATCAAGCATAGTAACAGTTTCATCAAAATTTTTGCTTAAACTTCTAATATTCATGCACAATAAAGAAAATTTTGAATCTCTCAAAATTTTTTTGCAAGATTGTGAATCTTCTAATGTTATGTAAGGTTCATTATTGTCAGCCAAATCAATTACTGCCGGCACTCCAACAGCTGAGCCGGACGTATCTCTCTCAAGACATTACAATAGTGGGGCGTCTCTGTGTGCCGGCCCTTATAATCAAATGACCATGTCGCCGCTGACGACTGCTGGCCACCGATGCTGACAACCTAAAGACTCGTCAGTCCTGCTGGCTACCGACTGCTGGCCACCGATCATGACACCTTAAAGGCTGGCCAATTCCTGTTGGATACCGATTGAACTGGCCACTGCTGCAGACCACTTAAATGCTGGCCAATTCCTGCTGGCCACCGACTGCTGGTCACCGATGCTGACAATCTAAAGGCTGGCCAGTCCTGCTGGCTACCGACTGTTGGCCACCGATGCTGACACCTTAAAAGCTGGCCAATTCCTGTTGGATACCGACTGAACTGGCCACTGCTGCAGACCACCTAAATGCTGGCAAATTCCTGTTAGCAACCGATTGCTGGCCACCGATGCTGACAATCTAAAGGCTGGCCAGTTCTGCTGGCTACCGACTGCTAGCCACCGATGCTGACAACCTAAAGGCTAGCCAATTCCTGCTGGCTACCGACTGAACTGGCCACTGCTGCAGACCACTTAAAGGCTGGCTAATTCCTGCTAGCCGCCGACTGAACTGGACCCTGCTGATGACCACCTACAGGCTGGCCAATTCCTACTGGCTACCGTTCGATGGCCACCGATGCTAGCCACCTAAAGCTAGCTAGTAACTGCTGGCCATTGCTTCTAGCCACCCACTACTGGCCATTTATTGTACCAGACGCTTGCGCCATTTGCTGTATCGTATGGCGCGCTGATGCACAATAGGGTGTATCGATTTTTAACTTTTTTTTTGTTTTCAAATTCCAAGTTGAGGAAAAGTTGCTACTAGGTACCACAACTTACCACAAAAAGTTTTGGATTTTTAAAAAAAATGTTTAGGTCTCCCGCACAAGGCCTAAAGTTTTAATTTTTTTCAAAAAATATCCAATTTTTTTTAAATTTAAAAAAATAAAATCGTAACTTTTGTGTGTATTCCAAGTTAAAAAACAGTAATATTAGTGCATAAAAATAAGTAAGAAACGATTTTTTTTATAAAAAATGGATTTTAGGTCTCCCGCACAAGCCTTAAAGTTTGTTAATTTTGATGAAATTTTGTAATTTTGTGTACATATATGAACCATGTTTTTTTTAAGTTTAAACCACCGGAATTAATTTTAATTTTCTTACAGAAGGCATAAAATGAGTTCAGAACACAAAAGTTACGATTTTATTTTTTTAAATTTAATTTTTTTTTATATTTTTTGAAAAAAAATAAAACTTAAAGACTTGTGCGGGAGACCTAAACATTTTTTTAAAAATCCAAAACTTTTTGTGGTAAGTTGTGGTACCTAGTATCAACTTTTTCTCAACTTGGAATTTGAAAACAAAAAAAAAGTTAAAAATCGATACACCCTAATGCCAATATGAAATCATCGCTGAAAGCATTCAAATTGTCTCAGTTTCTATCTGTGTATTAAAACAGAGTTGTATTGAATTACATATAACTATTTCTTGTGAATTGAGTTTGCTGTAAGAAATAAGAAGTACCTATAAGCCACAACTCTTTGTACATTCTGTATACCAGTACTGTAATTAAAATGTGATTTTTGTTTTGAATTTTCTTTGTTTTTATGACGGTTTGGATAGAACACCTCACGGTGTTTTATTTGAATCATTACCCATGTTGAGGGCTGATGTGTGCCGGTGCTTATTATTTACAGCCTTTTCTTGTAGAGACAAACCCGTCTCATACATATAATATGCAAAAATCTTCACGTAATACCAATATCTCTTTTTTGTTATTTGTGACAAAAATGACGCACATGATGTGGCAGATGTAGCCATCTGCCCTAATGATGGACACTATAACGTTGTCCGAAACGTTGGCTAAAGAAGGAGTTAGCGCAACACGGCATAACACCCCAAAAAAAAAATTACAAAAATACTTTTGGACTTGAAAATCTTAAATCACATTTATCTATATCTCTTGATGTAAAAAAATAAATATAATTATTTTTAATTTTTTCACAGTTTTGATTGTTATTTTTTTTTTACAATTCTTAAGATTTGTTTGGGCTTGATGAAGTCTTCAATAACAGACGCGTGGGTTTTTTGTTTTTACTGCACAAAACTGCATTTCACTTTATTTAATATTACAAAGAGTTAAATTAATCCCGACCCGGACAAAACACTTTTACTAATGGTCTGTAGACCATAATGACTGCTTGTTACTATTTTATAGGAGAGAAGAAGAAGGAATCCAGTCGGCGAGGCTTTTTATAATCTAACCAAGTAAAACACATTGACAAGTTAATTGTAAACAAACACTGTCAAAGAAAGCCAATTGATAAGGCAAAACATCTGTTTTATCTGTTAGCCCTAGTTTTACCTCTGACCGCTAGGTGCTAGGCAGGAGCCTGTAAAATAACTGGTGGTGAACTTTGCTAATGGTTCGTACATTTTTAACAACAATTAAAAGTATAATATCTTCGTATAATTTATTTGTTTTGCAAATTTAGATAGTGAATGCAATTACTTAGTTTATTATATATTTTTAGTATCTCATAAATAATTGTTTGATTCCTAATAAAAAAAACAATTAAAAAATAAATACGGTAAAAACATGAAAATTTCACAAACATACATTTGCGCATATTTGACGTCCACCTTGTATTTATTGATGATAAATATTTATGTTATTTTCTGCAATTATTACAAATTCAATTATTGGTGTCATTTTAATTAAAATAAAATAAATATACTTGTATTATAAAATTTGACCAATTTTAATAAAAATACTAATAAATAAAGCAACAATAATTATATTATGAAAATGGTGTATTGAAGCAACTTACAAAATTTTATGTCGCCCTGCCTACGCAATTACATTAGATGACAATTCTGTCAACAGCACTCGATCATTTACATGTTCTCACCTATTCATGTTGAAAACGGGAAGCATAAATTAAATATTTTAGTATCCTCTATAAGTCAAGTTAGTTTTATATCTTACCGAATGTAGTTGAATAACTACTATAAGAAGTGAATACGAGTACTTACTTATATAAACGGAAGAAGAATGTTTTTTATGCAAATCTACAGTTTATTCCGAGATTGATGAAATTTTGTAAAATTGACCATCAAAACAAGAAAGAGGTTACTACAAGGTCTACATGAGATTTTGAAAAGCCACCCTGTCCCTTTTCCCTATAACAAACTAGCAATGTTACTAAAATTAAAGGAATTAAAAAATAGTATGTAACAGTTATTACAAATATAACAAACGTCGCGGAAAATGCTACACGGCGCGCTATCTCCGACTCTTCAACTCTTTACCACACTGAAAGGGACGATACATCTCGGTATCAGGTATTCAGCCTAAGATTTCTCTAAGACCTCGCTGGAAGGGACGACTAATATCACTACCAGAATCAATGTATCGATCCTCCAATCCAGGCAGCTCGCAATCGCCGTCGAAAGAACATAAATTGATCTACGTTTTTATTTTTGAATCTCGTCGAAGGTACATACTTGTCTTGCCCTGGTCTTGAACCTACGACCGGCTTATGATATCTGCTCGTTCAAGGCCGTACGTCCTTCCGTAGTACATCGTTCGTTAGTTGGTTTCTATTTTACGTAACCAATACGAGATCTACGATGTTATTTGTTCGTAGAAAAGGACGCCGTATTAGGTATAAGCGAGAAAGTATTCGGGTTCTATCATGTATTCTGCATTATAAGGTAACAATGTCATAATGATTTTCTTGTCGCTGAATTTTAAGTTTATTTTTTGCCTGCTACGACTATTGGCTTTTACGACCTTTTATCGCGTCACCTTCGAACGACCTATACGACAGGAAATCATAAAAGTAGAGCAGGTGCGAACTGATAAGAGAGCTAAAGTCGACTCTATTCCAAATATGGTAAGGCATTGATACAAATAGAATACACAGGATTGAACCATGTACTTCCAAAGATTACAAAAAAGTCTTTTAGGTATGCTTGCCAGACCGTCCAGTTTTAGTTTGCAGTATTGGAATAGAAGAGACTTATAATTGGGAATAGTGACGGTATTCCCTAAAGTGTTATTGTTCAGTGAACTCCCAGTCAAAAATAAGACAAACTTATAATTTTATCACATTTTAAAATGGCGCGCTATTAAAATTCAGTGCTAAAAAATTCACCCTACCAAATAATACTGCCCAAAACCGAGTCCGATATGAATCGCGTACGTGCGTTATGAATATCAGCACATATGAGATTTTCTGTCATATTTCTTAGGTTCATGCGAAACATCCTTGTGCCGTCTGAGTGGTAAGCCTAAAAACCTTGGGAATCTGCGAACAGTCTTGGTGGGCAGCGAATATGAGATTAGTGGACACAAAATAAGGGAAACACTTTCCCTCAGAGCTTTTGTCATCTTTGGGGATGTTGTGTGATGGAAACGTTCTTGTTGATGGAAAATTGTAAAAATTTTCGGGGCTCGTTTGGCATTTTTCCCGATTATGCACCGGTGCCGAAAGTATCAATGACGCTAGTTCCTAGGAGCAGCTTCCATTAAAATACCAGTAAAACAAGGACAGCAAACCTACTTCACACGTGCAATACATTTAAAAAAGAGAAGAATACATCAAATGAACTCTCGCAAATGTCGACTAATGCTATTCGCAAACAAACACATTTTTTAATTACATTTCATCAAATTTGGTTTAATTTTTGTGTTTTAAAACTAAAAATGTCACTCTTGGTAGTTTTCTTCTTATTTTATCATTTTTACAAACGAAATATCAATCTAGTGTATTTGAAATCAATGGGGGTGTAAAATTTTGTGATTTTCAACGGTTTGTCGGTGTGTCAAGATAAGAATGGGTGCCTTTGAACAGTCGCTACTTTGGTGTTAAAAGCTCTCCAAATAATATAGTTTTTTTTCCATCTTTGCTAAAATGAATATACAAACATAAATTTTTTGAGAAAAGTAACTGCTTTCAACTAAGTTTAATGACAGATTCTGAGAACTAGTGTCATATTTTCCATTCACGATACCGGAAATTGAGACTAGAAAATGTAGAACCTCTCTTCTAGTTTAGTTGTTTGTAATTTGTAGGTACATAAATATGTCGCGTTTCTGTTAATGATTCGAGTACAAATATGTTTTATTTATCTATCCTTGTTAAAACTACTTCGTCAATGGAGTCAGAAATAAACACGCAATAAATGTTACAAATAGATATATGTTTGACACGTGTTCGGTAACGTTTATCAATATGTTTTATTCAATTAAGCATAATTTAGTGTGAAATTTGTTGATTTTACGCTTTATTGACCACAAATATTGTTTAACCTCACCGCGCACCGCCGCGCCGTAGCTTTTATCCGTAAACGACAATTCAAATAATAATATTGAACCTCCGTTCAATCACATCAAAATAGTTTTTAGGAAAAGCTTGAATTTTTCTTGATGTTTTTTCGCATTAAAAATATTTAACGCACATGAATGTTTGAACATATTGTCAAATAAAGAATGTAATTTATATTACATAAAACTTTAACCAGTTTATTAATATCTTGGGGATCCCTAGATCAGGCCATCTCTCAAGGAACCATCAAAATGAAAACTCTTTATGAAGTTATTCTGGTATACTATTTATTTGCCAACAAAGTTATGCATATTATTGCTAAATTATCTTAAAACTATTGCATGGAACAATTGTATGCTGGAAGTTACTGGATCAGTTTCATTATGTTTGTTAGAGGTACTATATATTTAAAGGCGCTTACTGCTGTGCATCGATGTGGGACGTTTGTGTTGCTTCTTTCGTGTTCATAGCGTAGTTCAACCCTCTAGAGCAGGAGTTCCCAACCCCGTGCCAACGATTGGTATGTGCCCGCCACTATGCGACAGTGAAAGAATGTTTTCACAAACAAAAATTAAAAATGTGAATTATTTTTATTTATTTGTTAGAGTTTTATTTTTTTTGAGTGCCTAGGTTTATTAAATACGTTTTTATGTTTGCAATATTGTATATATGAGTGGTTCCTTTGCTGACAATACTTGTCGCAACTTGTCTAGCGGCGAGCCAGGCTGCACGGGGAGTTCTATTTGCATATCACTCCTTGTACATGCAGAAAACCCGAAGAAAACGAACGCCACGAACTGAGCCGATGAACGCGGAAGGAGCCAAAACACATGGCACATGACTCTGACATCTCTGTCTATATGTGAAAGTAATAAGCATGGCCCCACAGCCAAACTGACAGTAGTCACGTGCTCGTACCGTCCCGATTGCTTCGGCGGTCATCGGCTCACTTCGGGTTTTTGGCGTGCACAAGGAGTGATATGCAAATAGCATTCCCCGCCTAGAACCGCGTTGTTGTCATTGTGATTGCGATTGCTGCCCCGTTCGGATCGCGACAGTAAGCTAGGAGACATCTTCGTCTGACGAAACACAATTTAGGAGCTCTGAAAAATTTTAATGAGAAGTTATGGAATGAGTTAAAAATAGCAGGTGCCCGCCACCCTACCGATATTTTAGAATGTGCTCTAGAGTACAAAAAGGTTGGGAACTCCTGCTCTAGAGCTTAGAGTAGAAAGTGCATTCGGCCTCGCCGCTATGTGTGGGTGACCCTGGGTCGTCTCCCGACTCCCACAACTGAAGTTCACGGCTCTCTGCCTGAAGTGTCGAGTTCTCCCAACTCAAGTTCCCGTCTGTCGCTCTGTGTGTTCTCCTTCCCCTTCTGTTTCGTCTCTCCCCCTCATATTTCCCCGTCGTCCGTAGTTAATCATTCCTTTTATGGACATGATTTTTTCGTTAACGCTTATTGCTATTTATCTTTGATCACCATATAAGGGATCCTTCTGATTGCACATGACCATGACATGTTTTACACTATATTGCTGCGTGATCGATGTGGTGGTGTATCCTCTACGATTTGTAGTCGTAGGGATGCTTGATTAACGGAGGATATGGGCAACTCGGTGACCGGTTAAATCATCAAAATGATAATTCATCACATCTTTAAAAAGTTATATAAAGTCATAGAAAGTGATGAAACAAAAACTTTATTAACTGGGTTAAGTAGGTTAAGCTAAGTTAAAAAAAAAAATTTCATCGTTTTTAATGACTTTATATCACTTTTTAAAAGTGTGTTGAATAGTCAATGTGTTGAGTTAGCATGGAACCGATTTTTATTAAATATATTACTGTACGCCTTTTCGCCGCGGAGTTGTTCCCCTTTAGCCTGCGTAAGAATATTCTTGTTTTTTTTTGTTTTTTTTTTTTTTTTTATTAGGTACAATATTTTTTACAATTCAAGTTTTCCAGTAATGTAGGCCTCACTGGGTGGCTTGCATTTATTTTATTTTATATTATATTTATTTTATTTTACACTTTATTTTACACTTTATTTTACATTTATTGAAAAGAATGTGACCTAACTGGGTACCCTGTTCTAAGGGTACATTGTACACGGTAATTTGTGAGAATATTAAATTGTAAATTTGGTCTTTTTAGTACGTTATTTTTTAAAGTAATTTTTGTAAACGTTCAAAATATACAAGAGGTAATAACAGAAGAAAAACATGCCATTATACAAGGAAAATGTATAATGCTAAAAATACAGAAAATAAACACAAAATAAAGAATCTTTGTTAAATTGCAAAATTTTATCTATATTCTTCCTTCTTGTGTTCATAATCCATGTATTCTTTTACTCTATTTCACTATTTCTTACAATAAACATGAAAGCAAATCTTCGACGAATTTTCTGAAAACAGCTTCAGTGAAAATAATTTCAAGTGGAATGAATAAATGCAATTCTCATTGAAATGTATTATTTTTTGTCTGCAGAATATCAATTTGTACGACAGATTCAAAACTGCATAACTGCACTTGCAAAACTTGCGTGATCTCTTCCATTTGTATTCACACAATCCTCCATGATTCATATCGGCTGCATTACAGACTTACAGCGCTCAATAATTTATTCCATGCATTGCAATGGCAATGTCTGTGCCTCCATGGAATATTCAAACTTTAAATTTAAATACCATAGACTCTGTTTCATGTTTTGGACGGGTTTAAAGGCTATAAGAGATGGTGATACCCCCGATAGAAACTGTGATAAGAATTTTAACCGCATTCAATTTGAACAGTTTAAAATTGTTTACGATTATGTTGGGATTTTGAAACGTTGTTTTCAGATGGTATGATATTAGTTCGGAGAAAAACGCGGAATCATAACTTTTCGTACTCATGTATTTTATGTACTCGCACGGAATAATTCCCTTCAGTACTTTCATATTTTTTTCTTCAGTTGGCAAAGTTTTCTGTGTATTTTAAATGAAATACATATTATTTTGTAATTTTCCATAAAAAATATACTGTTTTAGAAACTAGATTAATTATCTTTCCAGTGTACGCATTTAATATAACCTTTCCTTTTTTAAATAGTTAAATTTTAACATTTTTTTAATGAATCAGATACTTGAGTCGGGCCATGTCAAGAGTCAGAATAATAGAAGCGTATGTATGAGACAATGCATGTATGTGAATGAGGCAAGGAGTGTGTGCCAAGACCGAGTTGTTTGGCGGTCCGTCCTCTCTGCCTGCCCCTACGGGGGAGCGGCGTAATGGTTAGTTAGTTAAATTTTAATATCAAACATGAAAAATGTTGTCAAAAATTTTTACTGAATTTTTTATTCCAATCGTTGAAAAATTGAAAGAACTCGATATTTCGAAAATACGTTCGTTTTGTTTGGGGAATTTGTAAGAAAACTGTAACTTCACTTTTGTCTAGTTCATCTAATAAAAAATATATGTAAGTTAGAAATATGAATTATTCATTTTGGCTATTTTTGGGATTTTATTAATGGCATCCAGTATAAATAATTGAGACAAATTGGAATGAATGATTATTTCTCTTTCTATCGTCGAAAACTACATATTTCTGCATAATAGAAAAAAAATGTAAATATGGTTTTATAAAATATCAATCAATCCCGGTCATATATTACCCTAAAACACTGGAGGGGTTAAACGACATGGCGTTGTCATCAACTTCTCTAAGCTTAGATTAACTTTGAAAATTAGCCTAGTGCCTAGCCCAGACTAACTTTCTTAACGGCCTCGGTAAAAGCATTACTCAATAGAAGAATCGAGTACATACATCACGTAGAAAACCCGAAAAACCTTTTTTTTAATTTTAATCTATTTGATTTGCACTAAAACGAGCCCTCTAATAAAAAAAGATTATTCCGCAAAATCCAATCCAAATGTGATGAAGATTCAACATTTTCCGCTTGTACTGCTAGTTTCCGTACACCGTGTATATATGTAGGTACCCTAGTAATCTAGTGAAGAATACTACTCAGAATCGGAATAACGATTCAAATAGTTTTAGCCGTGTTTGGTGACCGGATCAGTGTAGATACTTCTCAACATTCCTCTTCCCCATTTTCTTTCCTTCCCCGGTCCCTTCAGCCTCACAACACATTCCAATTGGGGGTATCATAGTCCCACTGGTTCTGAACAGTTGAGGCCCTTATTATATTATTTTGAAATTGGTTTGCTTCAAACTAAAATAAATTGGTAAATTCAAGAGTTTCTTTACAATATTAATTGCAAAAGTTAGTTCTTACCAAAGCAATCTAAAAATTAAAATCAACCGTAAAATAAAAAAATTACGATCCTTATCAAATAACGAATACGGTAAAAAGTATTTCAAGAAGCCCAATCTTTTTTAAAATTTCCAAGTGCTTCCAACCTTTTGGGCCAGTGATTCTATGGCATCTCCTATTGGGGTTTGGTGTGAGGCTATGGGTAGTGGAAAGGTGAAGTAGATAGGGAAGAGAAAGGTGAAAATTTCCTGGCTGTTCATATCTGGTCACCAAACACGGCCAAAACCATCTCAAGCAACGTTGATACTGAGAGTATCTTCCACTTTGGAACGTGCCGTAAATATACAATATAATTTTTTTAATGTGAAAATTAAAAAAAAAACACAAATTAATCAAATTAAATTAACTTGCTCACGCCGGGACTTACCTCACGAGAGCCTTACCCCTTGACCACGGTGCACGTCAAAATAAACAGTGATAATTTTCATATAATCCCTTCGTTCCGGAAATGGTTCGAATGACTCAAATTTCTTGTGAAAAGCTCAGTTATTAATTTAATATTATTATTAACCCTTTTCTACGTTCACTTTAAGACATTGAATCCAAATATACAAGAAAGGCCATTGTGATACAAATGTGTATTAATAACGTTACCATACCTATTTGTTTCCCGACTTCTGAACAAAGCAAACAAAAATTGAGTAGTAGAGCCTTGCTATGAGAACGAAAACCACAAGATCATTCCCAATTATTTCATAGAAAGAGTAATGAAAAATTACTGAAGATATATTGGAGAAAATTTTCGAGCATGTAAACTCGGCCACCCTGACAAATCGGCAAAACAATCGGAAACCGGCCATTCCTTCGGATTTGTTCCTGAAATCCTGGGAAGAACCAAAAGCATAGAGCACGCCTAATTACGCCACACCCTCAATCTTTACCCATCTGCCCTGATTATTGACACTAATGCTGTTTGAAGTGTTGGCTAATGAAGGAAGTAGCGCAACACGGCATAATATCCCAAAATTTAATCAGTATACATTATTGACGAATTTATGGCGAGGTTTTCTAAATAAAAAATCGTATTTTAATTTCATACTAATCACACCAATCTTGTAAATTCATTAAAATTGTTCTCCTAACACCAAGTGAGTGCCATATCGAACCGTTGCGGTCGTAGTCAATGGGTTAACACAAATTATATGAAGTTGATACACTTTTGGTGTCACGTCTAGAACATTGAATTTATAGGTACTGAATTTCTCTTAAGAGATTCCACCACCTTAACGCTCGAAAAATAGGTATTAAAATACATTTTGTGGTAACTATTAAATATATAAAATAATTTTTATTTTACCCTAATACAAAGTAGTTTTCTGAATAATTTGAAATATTAAAAATCAAAAATATCGGAGATATGCGCCATCAAGTAGGACCGTCTTTTGAAAATCCTTGCTGATAGTGAAGTTATTTTCTCCGTCAGGCATCGTCCAAAAAATAATTAAAATACTTCCTTAGTAAAAAAAAATAATAATCTAAAGTTTGGTATATTTTTTTTTTTTTTATTTTCTAGATTCTTATATTCCATGAAGTGGTGAATCATTTAAATTTACTGAATTTAAAGTTAATGTTCTTTATACAAATAGAACGGCGTCATATGCGCCTCACAATTTTTACCTCATATGGGTTTATTCAAATATTACCTGGCTTTTATAGACTTAGAGGCCTTGTATTTTCTCGGTAGGGAAAAAATTTGTTACCTAAAAACCCTACTAAAATTGCATGTTTTCATCCAGCATCAGCACCACCAGCGACCGACAGCGGCCATATACTACATACGTGTCTGTTTGTGTTGTGTTGGGAATGGGGGGAGGAAATTTCGGCTGCGCCCTATTGTTGGGTTCCTTCCGCATTTGCCGTTGGGAGTAAGGAAAATCGCAGAAAACCTTACCCGGAAGGAGCGGCCGAACGTCAACTTGAAACGTATACGGCCTTCAGTAACATCGGTATATGATGTCCTGCATTTTTTGAGATGTGTGTGTGTGTGTCTGTTTTTATGTTAATATATACTTATGGGAGGATAGAAAATAAACATACATATACATACAAATTATAAAAATATTATATAAATATATAAATAGATATATAAACATTATATATTTAGGAGGAAAGTCGGGAGTTTAGGAAATACCTACTGCTCGCTATTCGTCCGCGTCTGATTCTGGTATGTGCCATATGTGGTCATGGTCCATGAGGATGTGTTTAGGTAGTCTGTGTGTGTATTTGAATGTCAGGTCGCTCGGAGCATTGTATTGTCCTATGTCTCGTATTAGTGGATTTTTACTAAGTGTGAGTGATTTGTAAAAGCGTGCAGTCAGTCTGTGTGTGAATTCGTATAGTGTTGGAATTTGTTCTCGTTCGTGTAATCTCTTCAAGTTTGTTCTGAGTCTCGTGTTGTATGTGATTTTGATGCAGAGATTTTGAAGTGTCTGTAGTTTCTTGTGGTCTGTGTGTGAGATGCTGCTCCATACGGGAATCGCATACGAGAGTACCGGACGAATGAGCGAGTAGTAGACGAGGAGTTTGGTTTTGGGAAGTAGCGGACTCCGTCTATTGAAAATTGGCTTCATCATGCCGATCGCTTTTCGCGTGCGCGCGTGCATCTTTGCTTGGTGAGATTTCCAGTTGAGGCGGGAGTCCATGGTCAGGCCCAGATATGTAACTTCATCTTTCCATTCAATGCTGTGTCCTCCCATTTCGATGTTGAAGTCAGGTGTTCTATTTATACGTTTTCTCGTGAACATGATGGCTTCGGTTTTCGCCTCGTTCAGTTTCAGGCGCCATTTCTTGTAGTACTCTACGAGCGCGTCGAGCGCCCTCTGTAGGTAAATCGCGGCCATGTTCGCTTTCAGCGAGGAAACGTATAGTTTGACGTCATCTGCGTAGATAGACAGATTGCATCTCTCGTCTCGGGGGATGTCGTAGGTGAACAGAATGAAGAGAAATGGTCCCAGTAAACTTCCTTGCGGCACGCCTTTTGGAATCTCACGCATTGAAGATAACACGTTCCTTATGAACACTCTGAACGATCTATTCTTTAGGTATTCCTGTATCAGTCTCGTTAGGTATATGGGCGTGTTGGTGCGGTGCAACTTATGCACGAGCCCGTCTATCCATACGGTGTCGAATGCCTTCTCTAGGTCGATGAGCGCAGCAGCGGTGAAGCGATGTTCGTTAAATTTTCTTGCGATGAATTCCGCTACTCTGGTGAGTTGATGGGTCGTGGAGTGCCTCTTTCTGAAGCCGAACTGCTCGTCTGGCAAAGTCTTGTGTTCGTCGTGGTGTGGGACAAGCCTGTTTAGTATAATTTGTTCAAATACCTTGCTCAACGTAGATAGTAGGCTAATCGGCCGGTAGCTTGTCGGTTGCGTTCTATCTTTATTCGGCTTTGCGAATGGCAGCACGGTCGCCGATTTCCAAATCTGGGGAAAATGCCCAGTCATGAGGCAGGCATTGAACAATTTTGTAGTGTATATGATGGCTTTTTGAGGGAGATGTTTGAGTAAAATGTTGTGAATTTGATCGCTTCCCGGCGCCTTGTTCGTTCTGAGTCGCTTGATTGTGACCGCAATCTCGCTCGGCGTTGTGAAATGAATATCTTCAGCGTTTGTCTGCTCTGCTTCGTTCAAATCTCGTAGAGAGTCAGCTACGATCCGGTCCGTAGCCGGGTCGGAAAGGCCGTCTGTAGCGGCGTAGGCTCTCTCGAAGCCGTCGGCGAGTGTGTCAGCTTTTTCTTGTAGCGACAAAGCCGTCCCAGGGCCGTTCAATTTCTGTAGCGGGGGGATAGTGAAATCTTTATGTCTCAGCGCGCTAGCCATTTTCCATAATGAATTATCCTTCGGCGTGAGCGACGCGACTTTTTTGTCCCAAAGTTCGCGCTTGAGTTCTGCGATTTCGGTCTTGATTTCCCTCTGCAGGCAGTTGTACGCTGTCTTGAAGTATTCGTCACGCGTGCGGTGGTACATGCGTCGCAGGCGATTTTTGTCCTTGATGAGCGATAAAACGTGCTCGGGAAGCTTGATCGTGTATGAATGTACTTCTTTGAGAGGAATGTGTGTATCTTGTGCTGTTTGAAGAATCTCTGTGAGAGTGCTTGTAGCTGCGTCGATTTCTTGTGGCGAGCGCAGAGTTCCCGAAGTGAGATGAATTCGTTCGTTGACTTCCTTTTTAAATCCTTCCCAGTCCGCATCCTTATAATTGCGCTGTTTTCTGGGGGTCCTTGAAGTTGTGCCGCCTATAGTAAAGCACACGGGCAGATGGTCCGAAGACAGCTCGTCTAATGTGCGCAGTGGAGATATTGTCTTAACATTTTTCTCGAGTACTATATCCAAAGTACTCGGATATCTAGAGCGTTGCGAGTAGTACGTAGGTCTGTCGGGCGCCATTATCGAATAGGTATTTGTCTGCATGTGTGTAAAGAGCGTATTTCCGTTCGCATTTCCTCTGTAGTTATTCCAGTAGTTGTGTTTGGCGTTCAAATCGCCTCCTATCACAACGATTGGTCCCAGATTGAGCAATTTATTGAGATCTTCTCTCACTAGGTTACTTTGGGTGCAGTATACGGAGATGATGGTATGCGCTCTACCCTCTATGGTGACTTCGATAATCGTGGCTTCAGCGTGCTTCAACTTCGGAGTGGGAATTCTTGTGGACGTCATTGATTGTCGAACGAATATTGCGGTTCCTCCGCCTGATCTTCCCTGTCGGTCGTCTCGGTAAATCTCGAAGCCTTGCACTCTCAGCGGTACGCTTGGATTCAAGTGGGATTCTGATAAGAGAATTATGTCTGTGTTTAATTCATTTGCCAAAGCGAGCAGTTCGTCTGTCTTGTTGCGCACGCTAAATGCGTTCCATACGAGGACTCTCACCTTCTCGGGATTAGACATCGAGGGTGGTCGTGAGGAGCTCCATCAGGACGACGAGCTTCTCTGCTCTTGAAGTGCAGCGGGCGAGCTGCGATCGCATCCTCAGGAGGCCTTGGAGCAGGGCCATGATGTCCAGGTCGTCCTCTGTAGTGGTGGGCGCGCGCACGGGCTCCTGCTGTGAGCGGGGCTGGGGGCGGGGGGGCTGTGGGGGCGGCGCGGTCTCGCGCTGCTCTTGGGCGGGGGCGGTGCCTCCGGCTACGTTGGCCCATGTGCGTCCATCCGTCCTCGGCTGAGGAGGTGGCCTGCTCGGGTTCTGTTCTGCCGGAGGAGGTTGGGGCCTTCTGGCAGGTCGCTGCTGTATTGAGGCGACGTACGCTACCCGCTTGGGGCAGCCTCTGTAGTTGGCGGGATGCGGGCCTGAGCAGTTACAGCATGCGGCGGGCTCGTCTCTCGTCTTCTTGGGGCATTCTGCCGAAGCATGCTCCAGTAAGCATTTTACACACCTTGCTGTGTGCGAACAGTTTCGGGACCCATGTCCGAAGTCTTGACATCTGTAGCACTGGGTGCCGTGCTGAAGGTGATTACTCCTGTGCTTCTGGAGTCGAATGCGGCAGTGGCACAGGTATTTGACGGCCGCGCGCAGCTGTCCCATGTTGACTTCCTTATTGAAGTGCGCTAAGTATATGGGATACTCATTTGAGGCAGTCATCTTGACCACCTTCACAGCTGGGAATCCTTGCGATTCCAGATCCGCCGCGATGTCTTGTACATCTACTAGAGGCAGGCCCTTGATCACGGCCTTCTTCATTTTTTCGGCTTCGGCCGTGAATGTGTGGAAGCCGCGCGCCTCCGCTCGCAGTCCATTGGTGAGGGCGCGATGGTCCTCCATCGTGCGCACGAAGATGTTGGCCGTGCCGCCCCTGTTATATCTAAAAGTGAAGAGCTTACCCGCCCCCAGATGTCCTTGCACCGCAGCTGTGATCTGCGCGTGTGTCATGTTCCCCAGGGTCATCACAACCGGGGGAACACGGTCTCTCCTTCCGGTACCTGCGGGGGAGAAAGAATTATTAGTGTTGGCACGCTTATTACGCGGCGCGCCGGCGCCTTCGCTTACCTCGGGCAACTCTTCAAATCGGTTGCCACACTGGAGCGGTTGTGGTCCCCGTGGGGACATGGGCCTCTTTGCGGGGTTGGACGGCCTCGTCCAGCCTCCATCCTGGGGGGCAGCCGTCTCCATCGGCTGCTGGGGCCTCGGGGGCGCCACGTAGGCCGACGCTGGGCCTATCGGGGGGCGCCTGGGGGCAGGACTGGGTCCTGTTGCCCAGGAGGGGCCTGCTATGGGCTCCGTCATCTCGGTTACGTCGGGCGTGGTGGCAGTCGTGGTGGTGGATGGTCTCCGGGTCCTTGGGTCCTCGGAGCGGGGCTGTGGTGCGGGGACCGTAAGGCGCATGGTCCCTGTCTTCCTTCGAAGCGCTATCTGATGGGCGCCGGGCGGTACCACGACCGGGGAGTCCTCGTGGTCAGCGGGGAGCATCCTCGTCGGGAACATCTTGACAGGCGGTAGTCTGTGCCTCCTCTTGAAGAGGGAGCACGTCTCTGGAGCTTGTGGGCGGTTTGCGGGGGCCAGCGTGAGTCTTCGTTGTTTAAGTATAGCGAGAAAGTGTTGCCTTGATAAAGGCAGTTGGGTGGGCGCGAGCGCCTGCTCGGTGGGCCGGTGGGATCTCTCCGGTCGGCAAAAGTAGCGGGGCCTGGCTGATTACTCAAGCCAGACAAAAACGACTTCTGTGGTTGATCTCTCTCCTGTGGCTCTCTCTATCTGTGGCTCTGGCTCTATCCTCCTCTAAAGTTTGGTAATTCAACATAACTTGATTGACTGCCGTAATATAATACCGTATTATGAATACGAACCAAAATCATTTTTAGAAAAAGAATTTTATAAAATATATTATGATAAAACTATACTAACAGACCCAACGATTAGTCATAATTCATAAGAGACCCGATATAGTTGTACATGACAAAATTTAAAAAAATAACTTATATCATTGATGTCGCTATTCCGAATTCCTGTAATATTCAAAAATCTGTTAATGAAAAAATAAGAAAATACACAGATTTAGGAAATGAGATAAAAAGAATTTGGCATTCTCAGACAATAAAAATATTACCATTTGTCATTTCGGCTACTGGCATTATACCTAGCTCTCTCATTAAAAATTTAGGCGTATTAGATCTATCAAAAAATTTATATATAAAAATGTAAAAATCAGTCATTTTAAATACATGTAGGATAACGAAAGATTTTTTTTTAATATTTATGTTGAGGGATCAGTAGGATTTATAGGCCCTGTTAGGAGTTCTACCGAGCCCAACCTTCTGATATGAAAATATCTGGAGTCGGTGAATTATTTTCCCATTTGATCTTTGGTGACGTGTTGTTCTTGTATTGTTTTGTTTTTATTTTGCTTATGTAATGCACTTGCATAATGTTGATTGACTAGATGATCATTTGTGGAAAAGTGTGTGGAAGGGTTTAGTTTTTCCTATGGGAAGATTTAACCCGGACATAAAATCGGATGATATAAAAAGATGACGTAGAGGGGAAAAAATTAAAAAAAAATTGAGTAGTAGGTATTTAATATTTAGTAGTTACAGAATTTAACAACATCGTTCAGTAGATCTTGAGATATCTTGCACATCGTTTGAAAAAAGTACTTTCGATAAAACCCAAAAGAAAATACTGTTTCAAATTACCTTCTGCGATTCTTGTACCGTACATGAGGTCTTCGGTTGTTGCCGCGATGTCCTTCGACTCCTTTTGAGCAGCTCTTTTCAATTTCCTGCAATCTTTAGTATTCTGTTCGTCTCTCATGGTGGCTATATGTATTCGTCCGATCGCCACCTGAGTTTCGAGCCGAATCTATCGCGCTCACTTTTAAATGCTTTAACTTCGGAAATAATTTGAATTTTGAAATTGTTGAACGTTTAAAATGATCTTCAAAGTATAAACAATTTTTCTAGCAAAAAAAACTTTCTTTTAAATATCAAGATGGTGTTACTCCTTAAAAGCAATTAAAATCATTTTGTATAAATAATAGCCGTAGTCTTCAGCACGACAAGTTAAGTACACCACACGACTGAACAGATGTTCTAACACAACATAGCATGGCAAGTGGAATTGTAGTATTGAATCATGTTTTTACTAGTAGATATATTTTTTATTATTCTCTACTTTTTAGCATCTTCCCAAATGCAAAGAATTATGAATGAGAAATCTTGATTTTTTTAAATTTAAATAAATTAAAAAAATGCAATATGATTGCAAAAATCGCCTTTGTCTTGTATTTCACTGGTCTGGATAAAACTATATCGCCGCCAAAACCATTACAAGCATGCAATTTAGAAATTTGCCAGGATTAACTGCTTTAAACATGGTTCCTTGAAGTTTTCGCCAAATTAAAAATAATTACAGGTTACAGATCGCGGGGTTAATGGTTGCGGACACGCCACGTTTCAAAGGGAACGAAAGTATTCCATAAAACGGTGTAAAACGTATCAGGTGGCCTAGCTACTCAATTGCTCTGAGCGAGAATCCAGAAAACTGGTTGTGATCGCGTATATAACCGTTGTGTGAATGTGTACATTAATATTCTTTATATTTGAAGATCTCTGGAAATTAAACTTCTTGCCCCTTATCTGTCCTGGATCTATATAAATAAAATGGTAAATTTTCGTTTGTTAAAAATCTTAAATCTCCGAAAGTTCTTCACCGATTACTTTGAAATTTTTACATAACGTTGTAATACGCTTGTGTTTTTGTATACCTAAATTATGTAGATGATATAATTACTTTTTTAAAAAAAACAGCGCGTCTTTTAGACGGAAAAGCATAACGCGCTAGTGTTTCTCTATCTGCACAGGCAGACTGAGCCACAGTAAAGAGTGGCAAAGTACAGCTAGTTGATAATAAAAGGTGAAGTAAACATAGTTATAATTCACATGTATCGAATCTACAAAAATATGGAAATAAAGGTCATGCTTATACGGATGTTTTCCATATAACTCATTTCCATTATAAATAAACAAACTACCGCTTTCGACTAAAAGTGTAAGAAAATCTCCAACGCAAACAAACGAAACCGGCAGATTCGATATATGGCTTGGTAAACAAAATTGACCATAAAGCCGAATCTACCCGATAGGATTTTGTACGCTAGAATCAACCAATAACCTGGATAATATCATACTACTTAAACGATATATATTCTTTCCGTTATACCTTATAGACTCGTGATCTGCAGGATCGGTAGAATTGTTTGTTCGTTGTTGTTTCAATTCAGTCCTTTACCAATTTTTGCCAACAAGCCTGTACAGCTAAACTAAATAACAGTTCTGTTGATCATTACTTATTTTCAAAATACAATTTCATCAATACACTATTAACAACACACAATATAAAGCTAGCAATAAATTACAACAAAACAGTAACACATATATTAGTAGAGCGCCGGGCAAAAGGTCGCACTTCGGCGAAGACTATCGAAAATGGCAGATTCGACTATCACGTGATCACCCACGTGGCCCGAGTCGACGAAACTACCGATTTTGCTGTCTACGCCGGAAGCATAGTTCATTTTCGATCGTTTTCGTTTAAAAGAAGTCAAATTTAATGAAAAAATCAATTCTCTTTTAGCGTCAACATAAATAACCTATTCAATAACGGTGTTTTGGTATTAACCGGCTGTTATATTAAAAGAAAACTTTTAAGGTACCTTAAGAAATTATTATCTTTTGGCAGATAAGTAAAACCAAATATTGTAGAATAGTTTAATACTTTCAACTTCTGACACTTTCCATACAGTATGATGGCAGCATGCTACCCTATCGGCTCCTTGCGGCACAAGTTGTGAAGCTTGGTTTACTTTAGAAAAATTTAATGTATTTTATGCATGACTCTACCATGCTACACTAGCGACTCTAATGGACAGAGTTGCCAGCAAATCCAAGTAAATATTGCAAATATTTTACTAGAGTTAGACGAATTATTAACATACGGTATTCGATAACCTTAAAACCAAAGTTCTTGTGTTATAGTAATAATAATAATAATAATATTTAGATGATTTGTACGGCGCTGTTTTCGTTAAAAATCACCTCAAGTGCGCTGTACAAATATACAATAAATGTCTATCACTATTACATTGACAGCCCATACCACTTGGAATGCTATAAATTGTTTGTACCGAACAACTACCGTCAGGGCTGACGCCACGACTTGCTCTGTATTCCACACGGTAGAACGGACGTTATGGCCTAGCATAGCATGACAATTAGTGATGCTAAATGATACCTCTATGTATCTTGACATTTTCAACATTGGCTTTAAAGATTTCAAATGTCATTTTATGCAAGAACTCTAAAATATTAGTTATTGTAAAATGTTTCATTTAAAGTTTTGTACATTTCATGTGTATTGTAATAGGATTGAATCAATCTGTAATGCACAAAAAAAAATTGTTGGGTGGTACAACAGTTCATGGATATGATAGAATATATTTTCCCAAATGTGATTCGTCTCTCGGCATGAGGCAGATTTATAAGCAAGGTTTCGAATAATGTAAATCCATTAAGAAAAGCGACTAAAATTGAAAAACAAGGCTAAGATGTATTAAAGGAAGAAAGAAAGAAAGCTACTGTCAGAGAGGTATATTTGATATAAGCGTATGAGAGCCTAAAACGGTAAGTTTTTAGTTTAAACCTAATTTTTGTTGAGCTTGTTACGCATCCCCATAAACCTTAAATCTCTTGAACAACGCCGTGATATCAGAGACCTATTAATGCTCTGATACTTCATAACTATATTGATAGCCCATAGTTACAACAAAATATTCATTTCAAATGTCCAAAAAGAGTTACTCGATCTCTGGATACATTTTATATTCCTAAAAGCAATACAAATTACCTTGAAAATGTATTTATAAGAAGAAGCTGTAGCATATTTAATAGATTATGCCCAAACATCGATGTGTTTAACACGAACCTAGCTAAATTCACAGCATTCGTAAAAAAGTGATAGTGCATGCCATATGTGATACCATAAATCTAACCAAAAACTTAATATTTAATTGATTTTTTTATATTTAATTTTTTTTTATTTTTCATTATTAGATCATCACATTTCTTCTTTCACCTTTAGTAAGTTCGAATTTAAATAAATTACTTCCTCAAAGATTGATGTCCATTAAACATTAAATGTAAACCTTGGAAATATAAAACACTTTTCGTCATTTAAACTTTATCAGAATTGTTTGTATTAGTTATGTTATTATGTATTTTTCTTTTATGGTTTGTTTTGTCGTTATTTTATTGGTCAATGACATAAATACTCTTATAACTGTTATATAAGCATGTATAAAGCTTATAAATAAATAAATAAATCTTAGTTCCGGAAGGAGTTTGTTTCAAGCCTTCGGCGCAGAGACGCCTAAATAACGTACAGATGGCTGCCAAGTAAACGCGATGAATATATCGATTTCAAATGTAAATTAATTTTAATTTTAACGAAATAGCTGTTGTTTTGCTTCTGTGGAGATTAAAATACACGCTACTCATTGTAATAATTGAATTCAAGCCTTTTTAAAAATATGTCATAATTCTGAACATTAACCGCCTGAATATGAACTTTACACAACACAACAGATTTATTGTTAGTTCGTTTTTTCGACACTTTTTGTTACAAAAATGCAGCGTTGGCTTTAAATCCAGGCAGTGTAATCCCCCGAGAAAGCGAATTTCAACCTCAAATGCAATATTGTATCGTGTGTTGCCTTATGATCATAGCAGATGCAGTTTGCTCGCGAAATCATAGAATTAAATTACATTTTCCCTTGGAACGGATTGCACTTCCCTTTCTGACGCGTCTGCTCTGGGAATAATTTGTAAATCTACACCGTGTGGAGTGTGGGAGTTCGGGCAAGTGTTTATTGTCTGTTTTTTGCTGATTAATAATGCCCTTTGAGAATAAATAGGTATCACCATTGCACAATTAACTTTCAAATGAAATAATGCAACAACACCAGCGTTTTATTAAAAATGTCTTTCTCTCTCTTCAGCCGTCCTTCTCTTTCATGTAGCTTTTTTTTCTAATTTGGCTGAATTGATACCACATTTACAATTTGGGAGACTGGTATGGGTACCGCCGCTCCGGGAACCAGTTATAAGATAACAAACACCCCTGTCATAGGTCACTCCAAGTGGTTGGCTACGTTTGGTGACCTAGCAGGGTTGCCCGGGTTCGTTTGTCTAGGTCTTGGCGGCGGATGCGACTGACCACCGTGGACTGGTTGAGGGAGATGTTTTGATCTCTCCAGCCTCAATCTCGACCCATTGCCTTTCACCGCAGTGGGAAGGATGTATCTATGCGTCCGTCACTCCTAGACACATTGAGCACATGGAGGCCGGTTGAGGGAGGCTCTTCGACTTCCTTAGCCGAACTTTCACAACCCAACGCCTTGCGCCGCAGTGGGAGGGATTCCTCTGATCATATCTTTCACAGAACTTTCTATCCTTCCTTTCCTAAAAGCGACTCTCCACACGCCATCCCCAAAGAAGACACAGGCCCTGAAAAATGATTGTTTGTCTGAGCCTCCCACGTGAAGCTAATGTTTAAAAAGTGGGCTGGAAGATAATAAAAAAAACTCTATTAAAAATCACGTCTATAAATGAAAACAAAATACGCAGAGTTGAATACAAACATAATATTTTAACTAATGCATTTAATGAAAAAAAGTCTCTAATAATTAAATTTTAATGACTGTAATAACCAGTTACTTTCCCACCTTTCACTTCCACATATCTTTCCCTTACATTCAACCTCACAACATACCCCAATTGGGGATGTCGTAGTCTCACTGGCTCCCGATGGAGCAGTGCGGTATTCACGTAAAAATAATCTCTTCGAGTATAAGCGTCCACAAACGATTCAATCTATTTCCAAATTGTCCCAAATAAATCACAGTGTTTCGTCCATTTTGGTGATGATTACCTGATTTAATGTCATGACACGGGGTAATTACTCGCTTGGCGGGGCCGTCGAAAATACGAATTTAATTGGGCATTTAGTCGAGCTGTAGGGACACTGGGAAATCAATGATGTGAAAAGGTTTCATTCCAAAAACACGCACTCGGTATTGAAAAGTACTTGGAAACATATGTACATGTACCGGAACTCAATCGTTTGCGACGAATAAATTAATTACTACTAAAAACACTGGTTGTTCTAATCTTTATCACTATGTGTATATATGTACCTACCTTGTACCTTTAAATTAGAATGCTACCCAAGCAGCAGTTAATCTTATGTTTAATTGGATATTTTATTTTATTCTATTTCTTCTCTTTGTTATTCATATTTATAAAAAAATATGTTAGTAGGCTAAGGCACCAGTTAAAAGTACATATACCTATTATTTTATTATTATTTTAATACTATACTTATCAAACAACTTATCAAAATGTTAATACTCATCCTAATTTGACTGTCCTTAGTATAGGCTAAGGCACCAGTTAATAGTACATATACCTATTATTTCATTATTATTTTAATACTATACTTATCAAACAACTTATCAAAATGTTAATACTCATCCTAATTTGACTGTCCTAAAACGGGAATCCTCCTAGTTGGGCAGTCAAAAGATTTCTTAAATAATGTTTATAAATGTATAATCTTTTACTAAATAAAAATAAATAAAAATTTAACAATAATTAACCTTACATTATTATTTATTGTTACTGTGTAATACGTATAGCTCCATCTATTTCTTTGATTGTAAATCAAATTTAATAATGTTGTGAATGGTTCTTGTTAAATAATGACACTTTTTTTTAAATTTGGAATAACGTAATGAGTAAAACTTCAAATTATAATATTTAATTACTGAAGATAATATTAAATTAAATTTGAAACAGAAAAAGATGAGGAGCATAGTCTCACAATATAAAATCAAATTTCATGGATTTTTACGACAACAATAACACATATCACGCGTGTTTTTGTAATTAACATTAACAGCGAAAACAAAACTAAAAACTGTACGAAATCAATTTATTGTAGGTATGAAACAATCAACAAAGGTTGTTAAGCTAACCGCGCCTATAGGCCAGATCACACTCATCCTTTTTACCTGTTCTGAGAATAAGAACTTTTATCACATGAAAGGTAAACTTGAAAGATTTGATTAAAATATCGATTTTTATACTGATTTGTTTCTTGCAATCACTATCCGTTATCATTTGTAAGTATTGCGAGATGGGTAGGCACGGGAATATGTTCTAGTATTAGTATCGACCGATCTAGTATCGACCGGTCGGTGGCCGAGTTGACATCGCGTTTGGGTCCCACCCAGGCGTAGTGTGTTCAATTCCTCGGCTGGCTAATAGTACGAGAGCCCACGACCAAAACCATGTCTCATAGCAATACGGCAAAAACCCTATAAAATCGTTAGATTGTATGATTCTGAACCCGACTAGGTGTGTAGTAACGGTCGAAAGTGTAGCAACTGCGTGGGAGGCCATTTCTGCTGTGTCAAAAAAAAAAAGACAGTCGGTATTATAGCAATACGTCTGATAGTGAAAATGTACATAGATTTTATAATTGTATTACGAAAAAGTTTGTTTTCAGACATTTTGCGCGTAGCATATAGCCTGAGCGCATTTTTGAAAATGTCAACAAATTTAGCCGACCTGTATCATAGCAATACGGATAATTTTTTTTTTCAACTTTTCGTATTGCTGCCATGATTACCAAAAACCTGTTTTCAGACACTTTAAGTGTAGCATATACTCCCAAAAACGAAAATAACGTTTCGGAGTCGCCTGGCCGACGCCTCTGTTAAATGTTTTTTTAAATTTACAGCCTTTATAGATATTCAAGAATCTCCCTTGTCTATTATATGTACTTTGACAGATGATAGATATTATATGTATTTGACAGATGATAGATTATTTTACAGAAGAGGACGTTGAAGATCTCCCGAGCGACGTCGAGAGTGATTTCGAAGACGACGATTCCGAATCCGACAGCGATTGAATACGAGAATATTTTGTAACTTTGAATAAACCGTTTTTTTTTCAACTTCATCCCAGTTTCCTTTTGTGCGATTTATTTCAGTCCTTCAACTTCAATGTTACGGTTTCGGGTAAATTCTTTGTTAATTATCATCTAATAAATTCAGGGTCGCAACGTATTCATTGGTTTGTAACAAAAAATTCAAGATGCCTCAATACGATTATTAAATGATATCTGAGTATCGAAAAGTTGTCTGATAGAGAAGGTGCTACACTTAATTTGTCTGATATAAATTTTTTGCACATGTGGACAACTTATTTTATCATGTCCAACAATTTTCAGACATATTGCTATGATACCGATCGGTAAAATTTGTTAACATTTTCAAAACGGTCTCAAAATTTAATGCGTTCACATTTCCGTCTGAAAATTGTTTTGTTCGCATCAAATAACCAAAATTTACTAATAAAAAAGATTTTCAGACGTATTGCTATGAGACATTTTTTTTGTCTTATTTTTAATTTTTTTAAGTGATTTTACGGGTTTGCGCTACACCACTAACGTCTGAAAAATATGTTTCCGGTATCTCAGAACTATCATTCAACTACAGTCTGCAAATCAGACATATTGCTATGATGCAGTTCGGTAAAATTCTTTGACAATTTTGAAAATTCGGTCAGATCAAACGCTACGCGGAAAATGTCTGATATTGGTATTTTCGAGTTCAGGATAATCGTATCTATCGATTTGATGCGGTTTTGGCCGTATTGCTATGAGACAAAAATTTTGGTCGTGGGCTCTCGTACTATAAGTCCTCCATCACAACACAAGCAACATTTTCCGCTTACTGTGGTGGCAGTAGGAGATTTTCAAATATTGTCAGGTTATTTGTAACTCGGGAATTTTTGTCTTTCTTTTTTAAAAAAAAAAAAAAAAAAGTGCCAACGAAATTGAGACGTTTCGTGTGTGTTTTTGTAAAGATCGGACACTTTAGCGTAAGCGAAGGCGTGCAGTAGTATTGGTTAACAAAATCTGCGATATACGGTTCCACAGTAAAAGTACTTGACAGCATATCTCCTTGTATTCTAATATCTTTGCAACCACCAAACAAGTAACAGCTCACCTGAAAAACAACCAAAGTCTCCAAGTTAAAATATTTACAAGTGTTTTATCCAGTAGTAAATTCAATTTCAGTCCAGATCTCGAATTCAGTTCCGGTCTGCGATTGACTTAAACTCATTTCTCTTCTCTGCTGAACTCTCTGAAAGGCTCTCGGCGTGACATTATGTTGGGCATCCTTTTTGAAATACATTATCTGTAAAAACGCCAAAACTCGTCTCGTACAACCTTATATATCTTATTGAGACATAATTCATAAAAAACTGCAAGATTTTTAGCTTCCTTAACATTAAAGCCTAAGACACATTACGCTATAGACATCATCGCTTATTTATGAGTGGCCTATGCAGACTACATTATGCTGAGGTGTCACCACACTACGATATGATCTTCCTCAGGAGAAGGGTTTAGATCAATTGGGGAACTACCGCGGAATATCATTTCTTTGTATGGGATCTGTCACCTTGACAGATGACATCTGCGTGATGAAGGCGTTCCATAATTTGATCTGACCCCCTCTCTGCTTTAGGAGTCGCATCATTTTCAAATATGAGTATGGCGTAATATGTCTCCCATTAAAGGGAGTAAGTTGAACAAAACTTTTATGATAAATTTTGTTTGGTGTTCCCAACAAATTTGTCTAAAAAACCTAAAATCCTGTAGCTTCTCGTTGAATAACCATGAACTAAAATATTAATAATTGCATTTTTTAACATGTTATCTGGCAAAATTTTTTAAAAAACTTGTAAATGTAAAAAATGCTAAGGTATTATAGACTAAACATGCAAATTACAAAAAATAATATGCCGCCGAACCAACACACAGGTACCCAAATGTAATCTACTCAGTTACGTTAGAAGAAACGTCCCTACTCGTTTTTTTGGTCTATTACCAATAAAAACACTTCAAAACATCTTAAGCTTTAATTGATTTGATTTGTACTGCATTAATGTGGATGCCGCACCCAGCCCCAGGCCTCAGGCAGGCCAATGCCTACTATTAGTAGGTCGCACGACGCACTATTATGCTCCAACGAAGTAACTGAACACAGGCTTTAGTTCTGGCACACCAGACTCGTTCACAACACATTACCATCGTTGTATCTATAGAGCGGTAGTACCAAACAAAACTTATATCTCTTTGAAATATTTCATTCCATTCTTTTACATCTATGAATTCTATAGGCCAACCTATACAAATTTTAACCTTTCCTTATCTGTGGTGTGTATTTACTACACATTGCTTCTAATAACTTTAATAACTTCTATAGATATAATTAATTCTGGGTTCATATTTTGGGTATTCCTCCGTTATACATTTATGCACTGAATTAAATAACAATATTTTACCTAGTTTTCAAATTCAATTAAAAATCGGATGTTTTTGTTAAAAATCGGGAACAAATACACCAATACAATCAACCGTGTGATTGGTGTAAAATGACACGCTATTGATGTCCCGCTTTAATTCGCTATGCGGGAACATGAGACATCCACACGTCTGCAGTTGTATTTTGATTTAGACCATCGATATCTACGACCGCACAGCTGTGTTTGTGCCAGCCGCCAGCCGCTAGCCAGTCGGCCGCGAACCGTCGTTAGATGTGGACCCCTCGCACGTTTCTTTAGCATCTGCCGATAGTTTTTTCATGTTTTCAGCCATTAAATTACAATCATTCATTCATTCATTCATCAATCATTTTTGATGTAAAATATAATAAACATAATCCATTAGCTATTAATATTCATATTTATCCGATATTAAATCGCTTATTTCGAGGTTGTGTATTGACTACACAGCACTGGAACGCGTAGATTTTTTTAGCACAGTAAGGGAAAGGTTGGAAATTTTTATCAAACAACTGAATATCCTTTACGCAAATACGATTCTTCTGAGCTTTCCTGAAACAATAAAACATGTGTATGCCTGGAGCCAATAGGGCCGTATGGAGCGTGGTATTGGCTTGAGTTGTGTTACAAGAGAGATGGGGTAGAGGTAGGGGAAACGATAAGGATATTCTGAAAATTAGGATAGCAGTCTTTTTATCCGATTTTTAGAATTTTCCGAAATAAAATGTTTCTGGGTAGCTTCCTTTTACACAACGGACTTTAATTGTATTTTTCACATAGTAATAATATTTGGCTAATTTATATAGCGCCGTTTTCGTGAGAAATCACCTCAAGGGCGCTGTACAAATATAATTCTTAAATAGTTAATACTAGAACTACTGACTTATCTCTAAGACTTATTTATTTATTTTTTTTTTTATTTATTTATTGATTCTTTACATTGTATCTTTTTTATAAAGTTATAATTTTTAACCTCACTAGGACTAGCCTGTGTTGAGGTTAATAATTTTACAAAATATTAAAAAAAAATAGTACAAAGAATATAACATATATTTAAGATAGTACAATAATTAAAACAAATGAAATATTAAGATAACAATATTGTTACATTGACGTTTCTGCGAATTGGATACCTACATGGTACCTATCAGCCTATTCATTACAATATAAAGCTGTAAACATGTAGGGTGACCATGATATTTAATTGCAATAAAAATGTAACAAACTATTATTTTTTTTAAAACAGAGAAGAAAGAGAGATAAAAAAATTACATTAAAAAAGAAAAGGATGAAAAAAATAACTTATTCAAAATATAATGCCACAATTTAAAAGGACAAAGATGAAAGAATATGTTGGAAATCCTCTGATGGCAGAAATAATTTAACATTCTTTTTAAATGTACACAAGGAATTTGACGATTTAATGTGATCTGGAAGGCTATTAAATAGAAGTGGAGCCTGGTACAAATAATGTCTCTGCCCAAATGAGGATTTAGGGTGAATTGCCATAAAGTTCAGACCAGAGCCAATTCTTGTAGTACGAATTTGTTGCGTTCTTTTCGCAGAACTAATATTGTTAAAAAATCTGCATAGCGTTTGTAGGATAAATAGTTGTTTTAAATTCATGATATTACATTCCTTATAAAGTAACTGTGTAGGATATGTAAATTTTTTCTTGTATATAACTTTGAGAATCAGTTTTTGGGCAATATTAAGTGGTTCTATTACAGTCTTCAGGCAGGAACCCCAGCACACTATATTATACGAAAGTAGGCACTGAATTATAGCAAAATACACTGTTTTTAATTTTTCCTTGTCTAGTACATGTCTGAGATCTTTAAAAATATAGATAAGTCTCCTAACTTTATTTACTAACATTTCGACATGATCATTCCACTTCAAAAATTTATCAATTTTTACCCCCAGGTATTTGAGGCTGTCTACACTTTCCAAGGGGTTGCAGTTACACGTTTGCACACAATTGTGAATAATCAAATTATAAGAGGTAGACGGCTGACTTTTATAAGAAATTCTAAAAGTGATGTATTTGGTTTTTTGTGAATTTAAAGTTAAAATATTATTACTCAGGTAATTATTAACTACTCCTAAACCTGTATCACATTTTTCAAAAGTTTCACTCCAATTTTTACCCTCAAATATTAAGGCAGTGTCATCTGCAAAACTAACAATGTTACCTGGAATTTTTAGACTGCATAAATCGTTTATATAAATAAGAAATAATATTGGCCCGAGTACACTACCTTGTGGTACTCCAAATGAGATGGATTTACTATCGCTTAACATTTTATTTATTTCTACTTGCTGTGTTCTATCACTAAGGTAAGATCTGAACCAACCCATAGCTGTATTATTAATGCCTAAAGATAATAATTTCTTAAGAAGCAACTCGTGGGAAACCGTATCGAAGGCCTTTGATAAGTCTAAAAATACCGCTATAGCTTTGTTGCCATAGTCCAGTGCGTTTATAACTTTGGTCAATACCTTTAATATAGCATCACTCGTACTTCTGTTCTCTCTGAAACCAAATTGGCTGTCGGAGAGTATTTTGTATTTTTCTAAAAATGATACTAATCTTGACTTAGCCAGTTTTTCTATTATTTTTGAGAGAGTATTGAGCAAAGATATTGGTCTGTAATTATTAACATTTTTGTGATCTCCACCTTTGAAAAGAGGTATAATCTTGGCATTTTTACAATGGGAAGGAAATATGCCATTCTTAAAACTAAGATTAACAATATGAGTTATAGGACCAGCTAACTCATAAACATGCTGTTTATACACCATTATACTTAAGCCATCGATACCACAGGAAAAAGACATTTTTAATTCATTTATAACATTAGTAACTTCAAAAATGCTAGTAGTTTTAAATTCAAAACTATCTCCTGTAACTTGAGTACCAGGTATAAAATTGTTAACAAGATACATTTCGTTGGTTTTATTAGCACTGCACAAGTTTTTTGCGTATGTAGGACCAATATCACTGAAGAAGTTATTAACATGGTTGGTAATTATATGTGGATCCTCCTCAAATGAGATAATTTTGTTATTGATTAATAATTTTTTTATGGACACTTGCTCCTTTTGAATATTTATGGCTTCCTTTATAATCTTCCACTGTTGCTTGTTATTACCGTTGACTTTATCCAGTTTCCTTCTGTAATACGTTTGCTTTGTATATTTTATAATTTTTGTACACCAGTTTCTGTATCTCTTATAATAAGCCAGCAGTTGAATATTATTAAACTCTCCTCGACATTTGTTGTGCAGTTTGTCACGGGTTCTAAGGCATTTGATAATTCCATCATTTATCCAAGGTTTTAAGTATTTGATGTTATGTTTTACACTTTGTACCGACGTGCAACTTTCCACGTGAATTTTTAAACATTTTACGAAGTTTTCAGTAGCTGAATTAACATCTTGCGATGACAGGACTGACTGCCATGATTCTTCCTTTAATTTAGCCTTCAAAAGATTGTTATTTATGACGGTTTTGATTTTTTCATTTTCCTTTGCTATTTTCTTTTGTCTAAAACTCATAAATCTCAGCAATACCGCATCATGATCTGTTATGTCAGTAGTGAAGACAGCTCCCTGTGGTTCAAATTTAGATTTTACCATAATGTGATCGATGCAACTTGAAACAGTAGACGAAACTCTTGTAGGTGAAATTATAATTGGCTTTAAGCCGTGAAAAGCCAAAAGTGAGAGGTATTTTTGAGTTTTTATACTGTTCAGATCTAATGTATTAATATTTATATCACCACATAAAATGATTTCCTTATTTTGTATAGATGTAGAATCAAGTAGGACACTCAGTGATTCAAGGAAACTATCTATATGAGTCTGGGACGGAGATCTGTAAATGGCTATTAAACATATATTATTCGATATCTGCATTCTTAAGCAGTTTGCTCCAGGGAAAACAATTTCCTCAACAGTCGCCTGAACATTTTGTTTCACGTAGGCAACTACACCATCGTTTTGCAAATAGTTATTATTTGTATTGTAAACTGTGTATCCGGGGATGCTAGGTATATTGATCAAATTTTTTAGCCAAGCTTCTGTAAAAACTAATACCTCAGGACGATGTTCTATGCCATCAAGCATAGTTATGGTTTCATCAAAGTTTTTACTTAAACTTCTAATGTTCAAACAAAGTAAAGAAAAGTTTGAATGTTTCAAAAAATTTTTGCAAGTAAATGAATCTTTAATAGTTAAATTAGGTTCTGTATTGTCATCCAAATCAATGTTTTTGATTTGGATCTTATATCTAGTGACTTTGATATGACTGGATATGACTTATATCTAGTGACTTTCGACTAAGGCCTATAACTACTATCTTAACGACATATATACGAGTATTTACATATTTAGCAACTTGTGTTTGACAAATCCGTAAATAATATTTGGAATGTATAAATATACCACAACGCTATCGAGCCGTTGTCACTAATATCCAGCATTAACAAACAGATTTCAATATTTAAAGCACAGGCGACAGGTGGGAATGCTGTCCTCGTTCTACCGGTATTTCATTTCAAGATGCTCCTAGGAACTAGCGTCATTGATTCCCTTCGGCAATGGTGCATAGTATGGAAACACTTCATACGCGCCTAATATTTTCACATGGTTGAAATATTACTCACATGAGAATGGGTCTTTCTACGACTACAACAGTCGAGTACAACAGCCGGTCTCTGCGTTTCCTCTCTCCTACAAAATGAGACTAAGACCCTTATTCACTCATTTCTCTCTTGCAAAAGACCTTCCACCCCGCATCCCCAAATATGACGTGTTTGGAGTTTTGTAAAACAAACAAAAAACCGTGACGAATGGGAAATCCTTTATTGGTTTTTTTCCGTATGATAAACACACTTTGAACATGAATTTTAGTTCCGTAGAACGATTTATTTTAGATTAAAAAAAACTTATCGAAAATATACAAAAACATTTAATGATTTTCTTCAGTGAGCATTCAACTATCCTGATATTTAAAAGGATTTAACACAACAAACTAAAAACATAGAATCGTGAAAGCTTCGGTGATAAATTCCACTAAACTCGACAGTGAATTTTCCACTAAAATGTATTTCCACAATGTGTGACGTCACTTCCCCAATTCCACTGATTCACAGCCTCCTATTTCCCCCAATTCTTCTTCTTGTCTATTTGCCAAGTAAACATCCCCAACTCTATTATTTGACCTCAAACATTACGTCGCACTTAGAATAACTGATTTCCCTGTATAATTTTATCATTAGTTTTGATTTATTCATTTGACATACGCTCCACTGCGGGGATAAACCGTTAGAAGTATGTTTTCGGCATTTCTGTGGATCCGAAGTAAGCTCAATTATATCTTACATTGGGTGAAATTCATCAAACATTCTTTCTTGAACAGATTATTTTATCAAAATTCTCAACCTCGGGTTACATATAGAAACTCGTATAGTAGAGGACCAAACGCGGTTTGTTGTTCATAGAAGCGAAGCTAGCATTCCACAATGGAGTGCTGGTACCTACCCTGATGTATGGAAGTGAGTCATGGAACTGGCAGAGAAAGGACGGAACAGACTGAATGCTGTAGAAATGAGACCACTGTGTGATTGTGTGAGAAATGTAAAGATTCGCAAAGAATGCAAGGATTCTTCTTTTGTATGGTGAGGAGGTCAGAGGGGGACATCTAGGTCTGCGAGCCATTCTAGGGCCTCAGGCGTCGCCATGTGAACCTCATCAGTCCCGCCGGGGAATGAATGGAGCGGGCATTCGTAGACCACATGTTCGGTTGTCTGCACCGCACCACATTTGCGAGGTAATGAGAACCCAGGCTGTCTGTCGGTGGGGTCATGTAATGCAAGGATAATGTAAGCGTGATGGGTAAGATTAAGAAAGCGACGCTTAGATAGATTGGTCATGTAGAGCGAATGAACGAAGAAAGGCGTGTAATATATAACGGGAATGTGAATGCAGGCAGAAGTCGGTGACGCCCAAGGAAGAAAGACATGGCACGATCAAATGAACCAGATACTTGGGTAAGTTAACATTAACGCTACTCTAATTTGTAGAATTCAACAAAGTGTTGGTATAGATTATGCTTAATTCTATAAATGGACTCAATAAATAAATCAATAGCACCCCCATACTTGTTGCCAAGATCATGCATCCTATTGGTCAGTGAGTGTGTCTGATAGTTGGTGAGTGTATGTATTGCAGAAGAATATTATATTTTGTCTTGTATTCCTAGTCGGCACATGGAATTTAATAGTGGCAAAGATGGCAGGACTATCAATTAAGTTGTTAATGACTCTATGTCACACGACCAGGACTGAAATAATTTAGACCTGGTTGTGTTAAAAAGTCAGACAGAGTTATTAGATACAATTGATTAATAGTAGTATGCCAAGTTTGCAAAATGTTTCGATCGCTGATTTCGTTTGTTCGATCGCTTTCTATAATATGCCAAATTTATGGAACCTAAAAAATGCAACTTGGCATAATTTGCCAAAAATATGTGCTTTTATCAGCAAAGATATTGGTGGGCCTATTAATATCCAGCACAACACACAGAAATAGTTAGTAATAAAAATAGTAATGAGAAAAGATCACAAGGAAATTGAAGACCTTATGAAAAAGAATTTGTTATTTTTTACGCATTGATAATATTGTATACATAACCGTGTGTCTAAATATGTACTTTTTTATTAATTTACACACTACATACTTACATTATTTATTCTCCTTCATATATGTCTAAATTTAACACTCCCCAAATCTGTGAAATGTATTTTTTTATAAATAAATAAAAAAAACATTGCAGTGAAATATTTATATTTTGCACTTGCAGAACCCCGCCACATGTTGCAGTGGCTCAGTCTGTCTTTGCAGATATAGAATAGAATAGCGCGTGTTGCTTTTAAGTCCAACAATTCGCGCTGTTTTTCAAAACAGCATGTTTATCCAACAGATAGCGATGTTTTTCCAACAGATCTCGTTTTTTTCTAAAAAATGCATGTTTTTACCTGTCACAGGTGACACCTATATAATAAAGGTAGGTTTATAAAAACACACGCGTATTAGAATTCAACGTTTTGTCAAAATTTAAGAGCAATCGGTAAATAACTTTCGGCGAATTAAGATTTTAATCAAACGAACATTTACATTTTTACTTAAATAGATTTCTGTCACCTACCTCAGAACAGGATAACCTAGTAAGTAGGTGATATAAATCATATAATAAAATTATACAGAAAATTTATTACGGTACCTACTAATATTTTAGTTTTTATTTGTATAAAAAAGTTGAAATTATATTTCAATGAACATCGATTTATTATGATTCTCAACTGAAATAATTGGTGTCAGTTTTCTTCCAAATTTGTGTAGATCACAGTTCTTGAGATTTTGTGTTCAGTGATATGACCCAAATGAATAAATATCATGGTTTGTCGGAGGAAGTCGTAAAAAAAGTTGATGTGAATGAATTATTATGGAAAAGGGACCAAAATTATTCCATTCCACATCACTTTAAAAGCCTCTTGTTCTTAGGTTCGTGGTTCAGCATTTTTACGCCAAGCTCCTAAAGATAGCAGAAAAGAGATCAATATAAGATGGCCTTACTAACACCAATGATCTTTTAACAAGGTATTTTTGTGTGAACTTTCTAGATCAAAAAAATATATTCAGTTGCTTTCTTAAAGGATCGTTTGCGTGACCTTCTTCATACAAAACATAATTTTGAACATGAGTCCAAAATACTCAAAATCAAAAGCTATAACAAGTATCTAGGGTAAGTGAGCTATTTTTGTTTTAAATTATAAAACATGGGCCGTTAAATAATTAGATTCTATTTAGTTACTTAAATTTAAATATGTTGAAATCTTCTATATAAATTGTTCAAAATCGTAAATCTCCGAAAGTTCTTAAATTATTCTTTGAAATTTAGACGAAATTTTTCTATACCTTTTACTATGTAAGTGTCATCTATGGCAGGTAAAAACATGTTTTTTTGAAAAACAGAGCCATCTTTTGGACGTAAAAGCAGCACGCTCTGTTGTTTCTCTATCCGCACAAACAGACTAAGCCACAGCAACGCGTTGCGGGGTACAGCTAAAAAGATTGAAAAGCATTTTGATGGCCTTTAATTTAAATTATAAACGGCTACAAATTTGTCGTATATAAATTAAAATTGTCATAAATTTCATTGCGAAAACGTCGATTTTTTACGGATATATATATTTTTCATTATATTATCACAGTAAATCACAGGTTGGGCAAAACTATCTTCTTTAAAATATACTGTATTAATGTCATATCAGTTCCAATTTAGAAAATGACATCTGAATTCAAAACAAATCTAAGTTCTTTGAACAATCGTTGCAATCATAGACAGACTCACAGCCGAAATAATTTGTATGTTTGATTGTTTTTGTCCTCAATCCTCCCAACTCATTATTCAAAGCGTAAACCATTACGTTACGGTAACCGTTATGTAATATTGTTTTCTATATATAGTTCACCGTAAAGTTCCCTTTAAATACATCATAGTGACCTGCATATTCCGAAGTAGGTGGTAAAAATGAGTACAAATTTTAAATCCGTATTTGTGTGTTAATAATGAGTAATGAGCATTGTTACAATACAATGCGCCTGATGCTGGCTTAAAATAAACTGTAAGTTTCTATTGCAATCCTCAGAGACCCCAAGATAGACGAAATACTACCATTCTCTACCATAGAATAAGAAAACCTATATATCATAGAAGATAACAACTTCCCAGCTACTCCGGGAATTTAATTAATAGGTGGGAGATAGGATATCGGAGTGAATGCTTCGAGAACTAGGAGTAAACTTTCAAGAAACTTTCCAAAAAAAACATAGTTGAAAACTATAAAGTTGCTCTTTATTGTTGTGTAACTAATTCATCTTGATACCAACTTTTTGAAAAGGAAATAAATAAAACAGAAAACTGTTTCTTTTTATGGAAAAATAATCTTCATTCTTCTGAATAACTTGGAAACCATGGAACTAAATCAAAATACTTAATTAAATACCCTAGACAGACAAAGTGATAAGATTCTAAAAATATAAGCTGTATGCACTATGCAGTGGTGGTTTTCTCCACATTTGTGCAGTAAACTCCAATAAAAAAGATAAGATTTATAAATAAACTTGTTTTATAATTTAACCACACTGTAAACAGAGCGCAATTCAAATTCACATACGAAATGGTAGGAGCGAACAAGTATTAGGAATCTGTTAGCTACCCGCCGGGTGCGCAGCGACTATGAGATTTGTTCACACATAATTGGACGACGACGAGTTGGAGAACTGTTTGTGGGAACACAACATTTACTGAAGATGTTTAGTAATTTTTGTATCAAAAAAACACATTATAAATTTAAGAATATACTTTAAAAATGCAGCGAAGAAAAAAGATTCACATACCTTGGTTTCACTGTTTTGAAAGTAACCATTTCTTCAGAGTAACTTATTACAAAGTTTATCCTCAAACTACCGATCACAGGCAGCTCGGATGAAATCCTTAGGAAATTCTGTGTTATGGACATTAGGCAACTTTATGCCAAAAACATACTAGCATACCTCTTTAAACACAAAACTGCTTTTGACAATTTTTCCAAACTGCTCGTGATACTAGAACCAAAGGACATTATCTCTTACTTATCCCTTTCGTTAAAACAACTTTTGGCTAGAGAAATTTTAGATATTTTACAACAAGGCTGTATAATGCTCTGCCACTAGCCATTAGACTGAACATAATATTTTTGAAATATAAAAAAAGACACCAAATCTTGGATCATAAACCAAGATAGATCTAAGATCAAAAATTTTATAAAATCCCTTTATAAGTATGTACTCCAACTAGATGCTGATTGACCTCTGTCATTTAATGTAATGAAATATTGTTATCTTAGATTATACTGCTTATATTAACTTCCATTTATTATTTAATTAACTGTTTTATCTTAACTTTTCCGTATACATTTATAATATTGTTATTCCTGTAGGATAACCTACACTTTCTATTATGTCTTCACGGTTTAAAATGTATACAACTTTATAATTTATATTTTATTTATAGTTATGCATGTATCAAATAATATGTATTTACTCATTTATGTATCCAATACGTCTGTGACTTGACACAGGTATATCCTAGTGAGACATATATCGACATAGACAGATAACGAAAAACACGTCTAAAACAACTTGTTTATATTGATAATAAAAAAATTAAAAAAACTTATGGCTACTGCACTAACCATTGAGCTACCCTCTTCTTCCAGTTCTTCTGATAATTACGTTTGATTTTACCATTTTCATGCAACACCCGGTATTACAAAGTGAAGAGTTCTAATCGACCTAATATAGAAACTTTTCTTTTATGAAACTTGAACAAATAACATCATAGAACATGGCCATTGAAATGCCTCGAGAACGCAATAAATTACACTCACAAGAATGATTTATTCTCCAACTTTTTCCGCAAAATTCATAAAAATACTTTGAATATGTTTTTTTAGACATGCCTCCTTTCCGAAATGTGCCTCTTTCGTAATTATTACGTGGGAAAGCGAGAGCTTTTTTGCCACTTTACGAGACTATCAGCCTCAAAGTTTAAAGGGAAAACCATGTTGAGAAAATACGCCCACGTATTATGTTCAATCACATTAAACCAATACAATATTTTAAGTGCCTCCTTACTCAAAATACCTTTCAAAAATATAATATATATTTAAAACAATACAAATAAAAAAGCGCAGTAATCTTAGTTATGAATTAGAAAATATATTAGTTTAAAGCAGAATTAACTACTTTTTCGGTAAGCGCTAATATCATAAAATTTATAAATTTAAGCTTTGTGTTTAAGGTCCCGTAGCAAGCGTTCAAATATGGTTTAAAAGGGGCATATTAGAGGGAGCGCGCTAATATTGAAAAACGAAAATAATTAAGCGAAAATTGTGGAATTATATAATAAAACACTACTCGTTTGAGATAGAGCAATAATTTTTCTACCAATGCTTTAGATCAGGGCTTCCCTAACTGTGAGTCGCGACGCCCCGGGGCGCCGCGGGATTATCCCAGGGGCGTCGTGAGGCAATTTTTATAGCGTCTTCCACACGCACACTTCGGAGCGACTGAGTCCCGCGCCACTTCAGGCCGCCGCGCAGAAAATCTCTGCGACATATTTCAAAAATTAAATGATCTCAATAAGTCCTTGCAGGGAAATAATACTCACATATTACAACTGGCAGATAAAATCACTGGGTTTCAGAAGAAGTTGCTCTTATGGAAAAGGAAATTAGAAGAAGATCAAGTAAGTTCCGAATGTTTCCCTGCTTTACAAGGCATTCTACAAGAAAAATCGACAGAAATTCTCGATCCTTCTTTAAAATTAATATTTACACAGCACTTTTCATCTTTGAGCGAACATTTTGAAAAATATTTTCCCGAAAATCTGGAGCAATATGACTGCGTTAGAAACCCTTTCCAGTCGACCTCACCATCAACACTTTCGACAGCAGAAGAAGAACAGTTAATAGAATTGTCCTGTGACTCCAGCCTTAAGCTGCAATATAATAAGGATCAGCTACTTGAATTTTGGAGCTCAGTTTATCAAGAATATCGTTCCATCAGCACTGCAGCGTTAAGGGTTTTATTACCGTTTGCGACATCATACTTGTGTGAGACAGGTTTCTCTGCAGTTGCGGTAATTAAGAATAAGTACAGATCAAAAATTAATTTAGAGGCAGAGACGAGAGTGGCGATTTCGAAACTTCAACCTCGTTTTGAGAAACTATGCTCAGAAAAGCAAGCACATCCTTCTCATTAATACCAAAGAAAAAAAATGCTTTTTATCTTTTTTGTTTGCTTCCATTTTTGTTTTTATGTTGTGTTCTTTATTTTCTAATAAAAAAATTAGAGACTATTTGAAGGTTTTCTGACAAATTGTTATTAGGTACCCATACTACGTGACCCGTTCAGGGGGGGGGGCTTCAAAATACTACGCTTGGTACAAATGAGCGGCGGGGGGCTTAGATTTGTAGTCACCGGGGGGGGGGTGGGGCGTCGCCAAAATTATGGCAACTTCCCAAGGGCGTCACAGTTGAAAAAAGTTTGGGAAGCCCTGCTTTAGATGATAGATACACTGTGATATGTTCATGCCTATAACATAAGGAGTTTTAAATAAACTTCGGAGCTTACTTTGCAATTTTTTTTATATCGAGGGAATTTCATATAATTAACGTTTCGGCATTACAAATGAAAAGATGATTTCTTAAAAACTGTTTTTTTTTAAAACTTAAACACTTAAGGCCATGCACTACGTAGTGTAATATTTGAAATCGAGCCGCTATCAATAACACCCCTTACGTAGATGGCGATAAGGTTTAAAATTCTCGCTTAACACCATCCGCCTGTTTTGATTTATGAAAAAAACATGGCCAAAAAGTGCCTTTTATTTTATTTTGTGGATGTTCAGGCATAAATATTAAAAAAAAATTCGATCATTTTATAAATAACTTAATTTGCCACATTATACAGTAAAATCGTAACAGAAAATGGGTTCGTAAGTAGGAGATTTTGAACTTTAAAGCTGTTTTCACAGGCCTTTACATTATTTTTTCTGGGCTTATAAAAAGACTTATCTTAAAAATACTCGATTATTTCAAAGGCCAAGATGTATTCTACTCGCAGTATTTAATTAAAGGATCTGAAACATTTCTAGGCGACCAAATTTTCAAACCAAAACCAAATGATTTTGAATTACTACGTAGTGCATCGCCTTAACGATAAACTTGTTATAAATCGGTAGAAATTGTGTGCGCGGGGGCTTAATGTATATATGTTATCAAGTTTTTGTTATTCCTAGAATTCCATTTTAATTTAACGGTTTTTCTAAATGAATAATAATATTTAATTACTAAAAACAATACTGGCGATTCTTAAACGAATATGTGAAACATAAAAAGATACGGTCACATCTAGAACTTGATACCAGAAATCCAGGACCCTTGCTTTGCCGGGGCACCGCTCTACCAACTGAGCTAATGAGACCCTATCTCCTTCGGTCATAACTGTATCATACTTCGAATGAGAACTACCAAAATTATCTTCATTTTCTCATCGCACATTTTTATTGGCTGCTATTTTCATGCATGATCACAAGATTCAACTTGAACTAAATATAATCTACACAGTGTCTTTGGATAAATATATCTTATTTTTTATTTTAATCTATTGACTTTTTCTGTCTAGGATGAATATTTTTTTTTGGAGTAATTAAATGAGTAAAACCTCAAAGTATAGACAGTATTAAATTAAATATTCAATTATACAATATTACAATTTGAGGTTTTAATCATTAAGTAATTTAATAAATAAATAATATTAATTTTATTAAAAAGAAAGAAACTTCACATTAAACACATAATATATTTTTAAATTTTGTATTTAATATGAAGAAGGGTCGGGGTTTGTTCTTAAACAAATTCTCAGAATTATTCCGAAATTGATGAAATTTAGCACACTTAACTCTCAAAACAGGAGTAACTGTCTATATGATATTTCGGAAAACCCACCTCCAACCACTTTTCCCACCATTTTAAGAAGAATTTTGAAACTTTTTGTGAAATTTTGCACACCTAACTAACTAACTAACCATGACGCCGTTTCCCCGCAGAGGTAGGCAGAGAGGATGGACCGACAAACAACTCGGTCTTGGCACACACTTCTTGCCTCATTCACATTCATACATCGTCTCATAAATACTCTTCTATTATTCTGACTCTTGACAAGGGCCCGACTCGAGTATCTGATTCACTTGATCGTGCCATGTCTTCCTCGGGCGTCCCCGACTTCTGCTACCATTCGAATTTTCGTCATATATCCTCCTTACACTCTTTTCTTTGCTCATTCGCTCTACATGCCCAAACCATCTAAGCGTCCCTTTCTTAATCTTACTTTTGCACACCTAACTTTCAAAATAAGAGGAAAATTTCTATCAACGCCGGGAATTTCAATAAATAATGAAAAAAATAATCGATTAAATTGAATAAAACTTTTAATTAAATTATATTTAAAAAAAGTGTACATTCCTCATACCCTATTTGATACTCTCAGTATCACCCTGCTTAACCCTTTCACACCCGCATTATTGTTTCCACACATATAAAATATGTAATGACTCAGAAAATTATTTGAAAATTTATGGCATTTCATTTGTTTTTTTTAATTTGGATTAACATTGGGCGTCAGAGGGTATTTTTTAAATAGTTACGTAAAATAAACATAACACAAAAGTAATACAAATAACTGTTTCATGTCAAAAATGCACATTGACTATGTAGTGATAATCTCTAAGGTACAAACAAATAACATTTTAACTAAAATTCATTTATAAATAAAGAAATAATCTAAAATAATAAATTTTTGAAAATTCGTCATACTAGTCGAAAACATGTCCGTCACTACCAGTGTTAATTTGAATGAACATTGAAATCCACTTACAATATTCTGGGAAGTGACTATGATCAGTGAATTAAACTGATGATATTATTATAGAACACATCTTAATACGTTAAAATATTTGTAATTCGAGTATAAAATATTGATATCTCACCTTAAATTAAGTAATCAATGACGGCAGAAATTCGATGAAACTCACAATAAGGCTGGCCGCAAACATACGTTTTTCGTATTCGATTTCCGAATTCGTTTTCCGTATTCGGACATCCGAATGCAAGGAATCAGTAGAAAATACATTAACTGCCGCACACGTTCGTTTTAGTTCCGAACGGAACAAATTCCTTACGCACGTTCCGAATGCGAGCCGGCGCGTTCGGAGAAACCGAATGGAAAAAACCTAATGACGTCATGTGGAACGCAGCTATTGCATACAGTTTGTTTGTGCCGACGCAAACGTACGGAAATTTCCGTTCGTAATTAAGTGTTGCCAACGGATCTTGACCTAATATCGCCGTTTCTCATACATAAGGTAGCGTAAAGTAGCCGAATTTGCTGTTAGGTGGGACATGTTTAAAATTGATGTTTTTACGTGAAAATAAAAATTTGTCCCCAGAAAATAAAAAAAATTCATGGGGAGGGTGGCTAGAGAATTTCAAGAAAATATAAAATTTGTCCCCAGAAAAATAAATTTCATGGGGGGGGGAGGGTGGCTAGAGAATTTCGGGACATGTTTAAAATTGATGTTTTTGAAGTAGCTTAATTGGCGACCAGTCGCCTTTTAGATTTTTTCGGCGCCGATTCTCGCTCTGAGTAGCCTAAATGGCGATATATCGCTCTTGTTGGCAACACTGGTACTGACGTTTATACATTCCGAATGAAGAAAACGAACGTTTCCTCTAGTCTCACGGAATTCCGAATACGGAAAACGAATTCGGAAATCGAATACGGAAAACGTATGTATGCGGCCAGCCTAAGCAGATGTCAAAATATTTACTGTTGTTGTGGCGGGAATAAGGATTTCAACCGAGCGGAAAAAATAGACGCCACAGAAAAGACTACAAACTATAAGAAAACGAAAACGTGGCTTTTCTAAATCGCTACAGTTACGGTAAAAAAAATCACGAAGTTCGTGTTAATTTGAATTAACACTGGGGCTGAAAGGGTTAAAGACCACTATTCAGAATTGAAATTTTGCTTGACTTTGCATTAACCGTGTTTAGTGAACATATCTGAAGAAACCTCCCAACCTTCCCTTTCCCCATCTCTTTCCTCTTCCCATATCTTTTAGCCTCACAACTTATCGGGGATGCCATTTTCCTACTGACTCCGGACAGTTGGAATTCTTGGACGGTATTCACTTTAAAAAAATCTAAAATATTGCTAAGCGGAAACGTTGAAAAAACGATGCAATTTTCGTTACTTCAGTGCGCACCGTTCGATAGTATTAATTTATGTTACGGCTTATACATTTTTCTTTATTATCCACTCGAACGATCGCGCGTCAAAAAACTTTTTTCTCCGATTGCTCGCGGTTTTTTGGCGACGATTTTGAATATTTTCCGCCAACATTAAAAAAATCAAACCTCCGAATTTTAATACGGAGACAAAAAACTGATTGTAGTGCTATACAGCCAATAAATTCACCTATATTTTAATAATTATTCTATATTTTTAGAATTGATAGATAAATTATTAAAAAATCTTAAACTTTATAAATGCGCGAAATTTGCGTTTTTGTGATTTGAAATTGCCGCCAGTGGCAGTTTTAAATATCTTTATAGAATTTTTTCTACGTTTTTATGTTCTCTATGGCCTGTTTGATAACCACAGATGCAAGAATATAATAGAAAAATATTTTTTTGTATGTTATGATCTTTTCAAAAGTTTGGTCAGAAAATGATTTTGTAAAATTTGAGTGCGTGACGTGTCAAAATTGAAATCACTGTATTATACTATATAATAAATTTACCACAAAAACTGGTATAACGTTAGGAAGATACATTAACTGTTTACAATTATTAATAAGCATAGTCGCCGTGTTCGCTTTATTTTATTCATTTGATGAATTATACAGAGAGCCTATTTCACCATGTCAAAATCATGGTGCTACTTTTTAAATAATTGTAAATTAGAACTGGAGATTTGTAACCATGTTTTTATATAACGTGCAAAACGAGGAAATAAGGCTTAAAATGAGATATAAACATTGCCAATATTTCAGGGGGATAGTTATAATATTTCTGTTGAAGAGTTATTATTTTGTTTTCTGACAGGACGCCATAAAAAACCGCTAAAACTCGTTAAATAACACTTTAAAGACAACGGATAAGTTCATAGACAGAGAATATATTATCAGCTATTCGATAAAACAAGAAGCTGGTCATGGAAACGTTTTAAATAATTACAATAAATATTTTACGAATGGTAGAAAAATCGGTCCATTTTTGGACCGATATCAATCGCAGAAAAATAAAAGTGGTCGATTTTTCGACCGAAATCGTTCCAGTGGTTCAATAAATATCCCTTACGGAACGCCATCGAGGTGTTTTAATACTTAACAGCTCTATGACAAATTGTTCAAAGGAAATAATAAATATCTATGTCAGTAATGAATTTGCATACTAAAGGACACTGCAGAAACTACCCTCGCTAATTTATTAATTTGTCCAGAGACTTAGTGCCGAGTAAAGTCGGGCCAGCAATAATAAAGCAGTAATATTTCATCCCTCGACAGTCTGATGAAATAATACGAGTACATTTTGCTAACAAAGGAAAATATACCTTTGGATTACAGCGCAAATACTGCGCTCCGAGGCAACGGAGATGATGACAGAGTAAAATCACGAATCTTTTCACGAACTAAACGCTGAATTCATTATGCATGCTAATTGACCTGCGAATAAAGGTGTCTGACAATCAGTTAAATATTATATTCCTTTGTTTCCAAACTTCAGTTTGATAAAAAATTTGGTAACCCACTAAATAGTTAGGACAATACATTGTTCTAAATTTGAATAAAAGTATACCCAACATCTTACTGTTGTACCAAGCTCTACAATAAATCACTTATTAGATGTGAGGGACACTGTGTTTCTAGATTGGTCCGTAAATTAAATTTCTCAGAACGAAATCTTTAGGCAGTAAATCAATTTGTAATTAGGCCACCTATTCCTAGACCACCACCCCAGTCATAACTTTTTACCAAATGCCCTATGTCTTCCGCTGATATCTCTATTTCTTCCTGAACCATAATCAGAGATTACAACGGAGCTCTCAGGGGCAAGAACTAAACTATTGTAGCCGCAAGCTACGTCTAGTAAGTTCTAGAACATCAATTCATGCAACGCGCATCATATTGGAACCTACAAAATGAGCGGCGAAAGTTCGCCGCACCTACCTCATTGCGATTGGCGAAATGTCTCGAACAAGTGTTGAACGTTATTTTCTGTTGCAACTACCTACTTATTCTGGCCTCATAGCTTCCCCGGTATCTACAAAGCATGAGATCTTTAATAAAGAGTGTGACTAAACTATGTTGCACTTAGATTCAAGAAACACAGTAGTAGGTACAGGGTGGCTAATAGACTAGGAGCTCATAAACAAAGTAAATTATAATTAAGAGGCGCTTCTTATGACGAAGGCAGATGTCAAAATTGCACTTGAGATTAAAAAAAAACAAATAGACTTCTCGCAAGCTCCGTGGAGTTATGAATAAATTCATAAAGCTTTGCAACAGAATGCACCCCTGGGCGGTAGATTCTGCCTTGTTGTAAGGTGTAATATTGCTGAAGCAACAAACTTCTAATGGCCCTCTAGAGAATTTTTTTTTTCTAATTCTCAGGTATAAGCATTCGAGTCAGCCGGGAGAAAAATAATTAAAACAAATAAATTTATTGAAAAAGAACATTACACTAATAAATCTAAACAAAACATCAAACAGAACAAGACAATAGAAAGTCAATAGGTGTCTCATGTACATAAAAACCTGATTTGTTTGTCGACACACCATCAAGGTTACAAACAAATTCTTTAGAACTTTGTAGTCATTGTAAAAATTGGTTGCATTGTAAGGCTTTCGCATTCCACTACGTAATACTAGAAGTCGGGATTTATTTTAGTGTAGAAATTCTGATACTAACTACCACATGTATTCTTCAAATAATTATGGAGGGAAATAATTTTACCGAGTCAGTGGACATCTTTAATTTGTCAATTTAAAAAAATACAAAACATTGCTACTGAGACAGTTTACAACTAGTTTGAAACCATTTAATAAAGATTAAACTTTATCAAACGGTTCCAATTTTGAAAGTAATGACAGTTGAAACAATAATTCGTTAGAATATAATATTCATTATGAATTTGAATTTGAGCGTCATTTTCAAAATTAGAACTGATTGTGTCAAGAATTTAGACAACCGATAAAGTACCTACATACCTACCTATAAAATAAATCTTTTTTTAATAGAAAAGTATTTTATTTCTTTTGATTAATTTTCTTATTTTTCGAGATTAATTTTGAAAAGTATTCAAGTCAGATTTTGTGATTTTTTTAAGGGTACTCATATTTTTTACTTTTCAAGAGAGCTTCACTTACTAACTTCACATCCCGTGACTTTATTTCGAAATGTTATTTATTAAAAGATTTCTTAGAAGATCTTTTTAATAACAGTCTACAGGAAAACGTCAAAACAAAGGAGAAGTAATATGAAGAAGTCATTTGAATATGTCAACTGAATGCAGGCGAGGCTAAAACTGCATTCTTAGGGCGGAACGACTCTCAAGAAGTACCTACATATACAACGCATAAATTTTTAATAACGACACAATGAAAGTAATTCTTTCGTATTTATTATAATAGGACTCCTGCAAAAAAAATCATTTCTATAAAAAGGGATCAGTTTATAAAATAGAACATACAAGAAGAGTGAAAAAAAGAACAGTCGGACAATAAACCTAACCTAACACATTATTTTATAATTTTCTGTTTTGTCACTGTTCTGTTTTATGTAATGCAAGATGCAAGAGAATCATTAATAGGTCAAAATTCGAACACGACCTGCAGATCAGCAAAAAGCTGGCTGCCTGCCCGCATGGCAGCAGAGCATTCTGGTCGCTTGCCGGCTCAATTGGTCGGAATTTTTGCAAACCCAGTTTGCCACCTCTTACCAGACCTGACGGCTCACTAGCAAACACCGCCAACGAAAAGGCTAACCTATTAGGGAAAATGTTTGCGGAAAACTCGACCCTCGACGACGGAGGTGCTGTTCCGCCGTCGGTTTCTCACTGCGGCTTCTATATGAAAAAGCTGAGGATCCGGCATCGGGATGTACTCCACGTTATACGGGGGCTCGATGTTAACAAAGCTAGTGGACCTGATGGAATACCTGCCCTGGTATTGAAGAGGTGTGCTGCGGAAATAGTTCCAGTTTTGACAAAGCTCTTCAAAATGTCCCTGAAGTGTGGCACTGTGCCCTCTGGTTGGAAAAAAGCGGTCATTCACCCTATTCCCAAGAAAGGTGACCGCTCCAACCCGGCCAACTACCGCCCCATAGCGATCACATCAGTTCTGTCCAAAGTGATGGAACGTGTGATCAACGACAAACTGCTCACATACCTCGAGAAGAACAAAATTATCAACGACCGTCAATACGGATTCCGGCGGAACCGCTCGTGCGGTGATCTTCTCGCGTATGTGACGCATGTTTGGGGGCGGTGCCTGGAACGTCACGGTGAGACCCAAACGGTCACACTAGACATATCCAAGGCCTTTGACCGGGTCTGGCACCGAGGACTTGTCAACAAATTGCCTTCTTACGGACTTCCCGCATCCCTGTGTACGTGGATTGCTGACTTTTTGAAGCTGGCAGGATCTTGGATGACCAGGCAGCTGTCACCAGTATAATCGGTGTAATCGACAATTCAGCAAATGAAAATATTTCTAAATTTTATAGGGTTGGAAAATTATTAAATGACAAGCCTAGACCAATAAAAATTGAACTACAAAATTCAATTCAATCGAGAAATATTCCAAGCAAACGAAGTCTTCTCAAGAACAATGTCAGAATTTACCCCGACTCAACACCGGCGCAACAAAAATTTCTAAGCGATCTGAGGGTTCAGCTGGAGAAAAGGAAAGAAAATGGTGAAGATGTCACCATAAAATACATTAACTCCACCCCCCGAATCGTGCCGAATCGACCAAAAAACTAGGAAGTTACAAAAATATTCAAGCAATCCCACCTAACCGAACCAGAACTATAAAAATCTATTATCAAAACATCCGCGGACTGCGATCAAAACTCGATGACCTACAAGCAGCTCTACCTTCTCATCATCATGACATCATTATACTTACGGAAACCTGGCTAAACTCGGAAATCAAATCGACTGAACTCGGTCTTACTAACTACAAAGTATTTCGTTGCGACAGAAACGTCAGATCAAGTTACAAGTCAAGAGATGGAGGAGTTTTAATTGCAATAAAACAGAAGTTGTCAGCAAGAAAATTAACCATGAAATACAATAACATCGAACATCTTTTTGTGCAAATAACGACTCCTCTCGAGAAAATTATATTTGGAACGGCCTATCTACCACCACTTTCTGACCCTCAGTCATATAGAAACCACTGTGCAGACATCGAAACAATTTCATCAAAATATCCTCAGTCGAAAATTGTTATTCTTGGGGATTATAACTTACTAAACTTAATATGGAAAGCAAATAACTGTGGTCTCATCATAAACGAAAGTGAAAACGATCGTGCACGTGAAATTTTGGACATGGTAAACTTTCTAAACTTTCATCAACATAATTTTATATATAACAGTAACAATCGCTTATTAGACTTAGCTTTATCAAACTATCCTAAAATGTCGGTTGAACTCTCAAATGATCCACTTCTACTTATAGATAATCATCATCCTCCCCTATACATTAAATTAAATATGACATGTGATAATGAAAGGAAACCTTCACAAAGCGTCCTAAACTTTAAACGAGCCGACTTCGACTCAATTAACTGCCATCTCTCAAATACAGACTGGTCTTTTTTATCCAATGAAAGCGTTGATGAATCGTTAGATAAACTTTATTTATATTTTTCTAATACTATTGAATCCTATGTACCTTTTTACACACCGAGAAGCTATACCTACCCGGTTTGGTTTTCATCAGAGCTTACAGCCTCTCTTCAGCAAAAAAAGAGTCAACACAAAAAATTCAAACAAAGTAAATCCATTTTGGGGATCAATGGTGAGGCACGAAATGAAAGAAAGTTGTGAAGGTCACATGTGTTTATTGGTGAGTCAGTTGCCGTGACGAGGAGATGATGTAGGACAGATGTAGAATACTCCGGTTGCTGCTGTGATGTGTTGGCAGGTCAAGCGCGGGTCAGTGAGTCGACGCCGGGCGCTGGTGACCGGGACTCGATGACTGTCAGGCACTGGCGATCTGTGGAATCAATACTCCAGTGCTGACGGAAGGCCGAAGGTGCGGCGGACCTTGTAGGCGATTGAGCGGGAACGATGTAGACCAGTGAGGATGCTGCGTGTCCTCGTGGTGGTCATGGTAGCGTGGAAGAAGCGCTGGTCAGAGACACTGGAACCAGGGCGATTGTAATCCGAGTAGCGCTGGCCATGGACGTGGCCGAGGCGCTATGATGGTGTCCCGATGGAGTCCATGATGGTACGAGCGAAGCCGGGAATATTGTCCTTTGCGCTAGTAAGAGGAGCGTGGGTGCACACCCGTTGAGCCTCGTAAACTGACGGCGGAATGATGACTGACTGCCTGACTCGCTGCGTCGGGCTTATTTATACTACACGGCCGATGGCGACAGTAGGTAGTAAATTGCAATTAAATCGAGGCCACTCGCTCGGGCTGTGTGTTTCGGGAACCTTCGACATTGCGGCGATTATGCATAGGCCGTAGACTCGAACCTTCTGGCGAGTTCTCGTAGTATCCTAGACGGACTGCAGAATTATTGTCGTCGATAGACAGGTAGGTACTTGAAGTACGTAGGTTGCTCTGTTTACGATGCGAATTGGAATGCAGGTACATAATTCGGGAGTAGGTACTAAGTAGGTCGAGTGGTTTATTATTAATTAGTTAATCTAGATTTTTCTCGACGCCACACCATAAATGATTATATAAGCTTTAGCGAAACTAGGAAAAAATGTAAAGATCTTTCCAAAAAATGTTACAAAATGTACATAACCTCTGTCGAGGACACTGTCTTTAAATCCAAAAACCTTTGGAAATTTAATAAAAAGATAAATAAAAGATATAGAAGACATGGAACGACAAAGAAGAGCAATCAATATACGGGCCGGAATACTCTCGAGGCGGTTCTACCACTGTAGCGATGATGTCAGAAAATTATTTTTCAAGGCATTCTGCACTGCACTGTACACATCTGAGCTGTGGACACAATACCCAGCAGCGCAATTGCTGTATGCATTATTGTAGCTGAGGGTGTGCTACAATACTGCATACAGGCAGCTCATGCAACTACCGAGGTTCTGCAGTGCCTCCATAATGTTTACTGAAGGGAGGGTACACTCAATCCCCGCCTTACTTTGCCACCGACTAGCCAGCTTCTGGGGTAGGACTCGGAAGTCAACCAACATCATCGTTGTGGCTGCATCCGAGTGGCTCAGTTCCCCACTCAATGAGCGATGGATGCAGATGATGCGGCGACCTCCCTGATGAACGGTTTAATTTAATTTAATCCAATTGTTTTTATTGTATTACCTATTTATATGACTATTTTATTTTTTTTTTATATTTTAATTTTATATTTAGGTACCTGCCTAATATTTTTTTCTCTTTGTTTTATCTTATTTACATTTTTATAATTTTTTACTTTATTTTATTGTTTCCCTGTTTTACTGCATTTCATGTAATATGGCAGACTGGGATTGCACTATCCTCCCAGTCCTGCTGGATTAAAACTTAAATAAATAATAAAAATTACTGACTTGTCAAACCATTATCATTATCAACAGATTGCGTTCATCGGTTTGTCATCATTCATATATTTTTTTATTTTTTTTTATTTTTTTTTATTTATTTTTTTTTAATTTAAGTACATAAAACAGGCATGGTGCCCAAGAATTTACATACATGGATGTTTAAATACATAATAACAACTTTAAATTTACATACATGGATGTTTAAATACATAATAACAACAAAAATAGTAACAAAATGAATAAGCTAAATATGCAGAAGTAAATAACAAATAAGAATGGGTAAAAGGTAAATACAAATATGTTCATAAACGATTTGTTATTGTCACACCTGTACTGGTGAGACAATGATTAGGTAGGTACAATGTTGCTTCTCATTAAATAAAGGGTTTCATCACAATATCAGCTTAATATGATTAAAGGTAATACATTTTTTTTGAAATGTTTAAATTGGTCATTAAAAATGTCTATTACATTATTAGAGCCATGTATAATGTTATAATTTCTTAATGTTCGCGGTACAGGGGAAAAATATCCTGTATTTGTGTGGTAGGCTTTAATATAGAAAATGTCGTTCATCCTCCTTGTTGATTTTCTTGATGGAATATTGATGTTAATTTGGGATAAAATGTTTGGTGTATCAACTGATGCATGTATAATTTTGTGTAGGAGCAGTACGTCAGAAAGTTTACGTCTGACCGTCAGTGAGTGTAGTTTGTAGTGCAAAATTCGGTCATTATAAGTTCCAAATTGATCAGATAAACCTTCACGATAAGCAATTACACGGGTTAGTTTCCTTTGTATGGATTCAATCCTATAATTATGAATCTCATAATTGGGAGACCAAATTGTTGATGCATATTCGAGAATACTTCGCACAATTGATTTATATAATGTCAAAGTTAATTCTGTACATTTAAAACAATTTGTAATTCTTAGCGTTAATCCTAATACTTGTGATGCACTTTTTGAAATTGTATCTACATGTTTATTGAAGCTAAGTGACGAGTCAAATGTCACGCCTAAGTCTTTGATTGAAGTTGTGTTTAGTAAAGGGATATTGTTAATGTGATATGTGTTTGAGAATTTATTAATGTTCTTTGTGAATGAAATTAAGGCACATTTGTTTTCATTAAAATATAAATCATTTAGTGTACACCATTCATGAAGTGATGATAAGTCTTTTTGCAAATCGGTGCAATCTTCTAATGAAGTAATTTTTTTGTACAACTTAAGGTCATCGGCAAACAGGAGATATTTTGATGTTTTTATTCTTAAAATTATGTCGTTTATAAAGATTAAAAATAGCAAAGGTCCAAGATGCGAGCCCTGTGGAATTCCCGACGTTGCAGTAAAAAGATCCGCGGAGTACCCTCCTACAACCACTTGCAGTTTTCTTCCTGTAATGTAACTTTCGAACCATTTCAAAGTATTTCCATTTATGCCAAACTTTTCCAGCTTCTTGATGAGTAATGATTGATTTAACTGGTCAAATGCTTTGCAAAAATCCGTGTAGATGGCATCTACTTGTAAACGTTTTTCGATGCTATCGCGGATGTACTGGGAGTATTCGAGAAGGTTAGTTGTTGTGGAACGCCGAGGGAAAAACCCGTGTTGCTCAATGATAATATATTTACTTACATGAGCTAATAGACAGTCATATATTATTGACTCAAACAACTTTCCTATGCAGTCAAGTTTAGAGATAGGTCTATAATTTTTTATATCGCTCTTACAACCTTTCTTAAATATAGGTGTTAAGAGCGCCGTTTTCCATTTGACTGGAAAAACACCTTCTTGTAATGATTTGTTATAAAGAAGGCTAAGTGGTCTGGCAAGAACATCTCTGCACATTTTCAAAAATATTGGCGGGATACCATCAGGACCTGATCCCTTATTGGTTCTCAAATTCTTACACTTGACTAATATCGTTAAGGGCGAAATAGTGATCATACCAAGGCTTTCGTTCCAGAAATCTTCAGATATTTGCATTGTGAGGTTTATAAACAGATTGAAAGTGCTTAGAAAAAAGCCCGCAGATAACTTGACCTTGGGTAGTTTTTATGTCGTTTAGGTGCATCTCTTTTGGAATATCGGTTGTGTTTTTATATTTGCTTTTTGCAAATTTCCAGAAATCATTCGGGTTAGCTTTTAAATTTTGTTTGATTAAGTCTAAATGCTTATTTTTTTTTTTTTTTTATTGTTGATACATTTTTTTTACAATATTTCATATTTCAATTCAGTAATGTTGGCCTCACTGGGTTGTTTACCCGTGCTGAGGCCCCCATTTTATGATTTAAGAATTTATACATTTAAAAAAAAAGAAAAACAACATTAAAATGAAGATAAATTTAAAATAAAAATAAAGATTAAAAATTAAAATATAATTATAACACTAAAAGAAAAATATCAAAAGAGAATGTAAATCGGCATTTATAATGATATATGTGTTTGTGCGTGTTGCGTGTAGGTATATGTTTTATTCTTTTATGTTATAGAATTTTGGTAATATTTTCTTTTTGTTCTTTAATCCATTTTTTTATTTTGTGTTTGAATTTATTTTTATTTTCCTCAATTTTTGTTTCAAGTGGAAGACTGTTGAATGCTTTAATAGCGTGGTATTTATGGTGTCTTTGTCCAAAGGTAGTGTTTACCGTCGGAGTTTTTATGTTTTCTTTGTACGCTTGTCTGACCGGTCTATTAGTGATATTTTGTGTTTGTTGGGGTTTGTTTTTTTGGTCGAAAATGTAGTTTAGTAGTGTTTTAACATATAATTGGCGTATATCAAGTAGGTCACAGCTTTTAAATATTTGGTCTGTGTCTGTTAGTTTATGTTTTTTGAGTATTACCTTTAATATCGTTTTCTGTGCGATTTCTATTTGAGCGATAGCTGCGTTATGATAACAAACTCTAATCAGATTTTTTGTTCTGGTTCTAATCAAGTTGAATGATAAATGATCTAGTTCATTACCATATTTCTTATATTTTTTATGAAATTTGTTTTTTTTCTTTATCAAACGAATGAGATCTTTTGAGTACCACTTAGGAAAGTGATTTTTGTTCGTTTTGAGGGGAACATGAGAAGAGATAATCTGGTAGAGTATACTGTAAAACTGATCTACAGATTGATCAATATTTCCCTGATTAATGAATTCCCAATCAATCTCACGAAGAACGGTATTAATTGAATCATAGTCGGCTTTATAAAAGTTTGGTCTTGGGGCGTTACGGGTTTCAAGATGTGGTAGAAAATTAAAAAGAACATTTATTTCTAGAGCAGGGTGGTATGGATCTTCTTTGCTTAGTGGAGATGAAGAACGTATTACTGATATGTCTTCTTTATCTGATAAAATGAGATCCAATATTTTGGATTGGTGATTCACTATTCCGTTAAATTGTTTAAGATTACAGAATGATAGTGTATCGATGATGTCAGAGGTGATTGTATTTGTGTTTGTGGTGAAAGGTAATAAATTGCTTGTTTCATCGGTAATCCATTGAATGTTAGACTTATTGAAATCGCCAAATATTAAGATGTGTTGGTTTGGTGTTGTTAGGTACACATTCCTAAGATTGTTTAAAAATGAGCTTACAATAGATTCTTCTTCAGTTGGTGGTAGATATACGGTGCAAACATTCAGTTTGATACTCCTGTTATTATGGTTTATATTGAGTTGGATCCACAAGTCCTCCGCTTGACATTCCCAATGCGCCATCCTCTTCGCCTCTAGTTTTCTCGATACAGCAACCATGACTCCTCCTCTATCTTTTTTTGATTTGTGAACTCTATCCCTCCGAAATACTTCATACCGGTTATCTACTAATTCTTGGTCACAGTTAGATTCCTTTAACCATGTTTCTGTTAGGCTTAATAGGTCATAGTCGTTGATAAGGACGTTTTCGTATATTTCATCAATTTTTGTCCTCATTCCCCTGATATTCATATACATGCAGTTAATCAGTTCTTTTCTTTTGAAGTCATTTAGTTTTGTTTTTAGTCACATGTTTTGCTGATCATGTGTGATTATATTTTGAAGGTCTCCCTCACGGCGGATGGTGAAAACCCGAGAGAGATCGTTCCTCTTCGCCAGAATACTGCCGTTCCGTACCCAAATGTATTTAAAGCCGTTAGCTTTTCCGGCGGCTCGTGTTTTGGCAAATAGGATTTTATTTTTCAATGTAAGGTGCTCATTTATATAAAAATTGGTGGTGGGAGCACCAAATCCTAATTGTTCCGTGGTAAGGCCGCGGCGAGTCCTTGCTGCAGCGATGACATCATCACGGAGTCGCTTTGTGGAGAGTTGGACCACTATATTGCGTGGACGGTTGGAGGGCGAGGAGTGGCCGCGAGCGACGCGATGCGCAGAAACCACACAGCTACTTGGAAGCGGGACGTTAATATTGGATCCTATTTTCTCTATTAATGTCATCAAATTTTCGCCCTTTGCTTCGGGAATCCCATGGATATCTACATTGCATATTCTGCTGCGTTGCTCCATCTCATCTTGTGCATCTCGTAGTGACTGGACTTCTTGCCGGAGGTTTGAGTTTTCTTCTTGGAGGACGCTCACACATCCCAGAATTTTTGTGTATTGCTCCTTCCACTCGTTAGACAGCTCATTTAATTTTAACTGAACAGCGTCAATAGCTTTCTTGTTTTCAGTGCGCATGATTTCAAGTTTCGACTCAAAAAAATTGATTAATGAGTCAGTGTCAATGTTAATCATTGACTGATGCGCCGACGGTGAATCAATAGGGCCAGACGTGATTGCTAAAGGTGAAGATGTATCTTTCTTTGCACTGCAAACCTTGCGAGTTTTAGACATTTTGGTTGATTTATTTCTAAGTTTGTAGGTAGGTTTCTTAGAGTTGTTCAGAAATACCCCTTATTGAGTTAAAAATAATTTAACTTATTTGTCTATGACAAAAATAAAAACCTCTTCACAAATTCAAAAAGATTTCAAAAATTCAAAAACATAAATTGTCTGTGGTTGTAGCTTACAATGACAGTGAATTCGATATGCGTAATTTTTCAAGGCAATATGTAAAGTTGTTTCGCACTGTCACCACGAAATAAACTATTATTTCGAATAATTTTTCACTAGTTTATATGTTTCAACTTTGATTACTTGCTAAATTTGCTTAAATTTCACTACTTTTGTCATTAAATATGGATCTGTCAGAATCAGCTGTTGTTTTCACTTGTCCATAGATTATTTTCATGTACAATACATTTTATAAATGAACGTAAGAATGTACATATATTGTTATTTATTTATATTCTGTACAAAATAGAAAATATACAGTACCATACTTATCTCCGAGGTCACCTGAATTTAACATTGATTATTGATAATTTAAGATACAGTTAACACGCGGAGGACATATTCATATCGTCCCTGTCTCCACTTCCTTCTTACTTACTGTGATGTATTGATATTGTACAGGAATAGAATACTGGGCCCTTAATCTCCAGTATTCTAGCGAGGATAAGGATCTGGTAATATTTCTATTAATAGTCGTAGATTCTGATATACGGAGGTTGTTTAATTCGGAATATAATAAACTGACAATACAAATAACAAGTTATCTTTTTTTTTTTTTTTTTTTTATTAGTAGCTATATTATACATTTTTTTTACATTTTTATAAGAATATATATATAAAAAATAGATGTTGATTATATTCGTAGTCCTCCTCACTAGGAGATCCTGTGCTGAGGGGGACTAGGATTTGGATAAGTTATTCAGCGACTTCTATGGTATGACTCCATGTTTTGGGTAAGGGTTTCCAGAAACTTCTACGACGATGTTTTAAATATGCTAGTAAGTTCTTTTTCCGGTAATTCCTTAAGCCAAGATTTAATGTTCTTAATGCAGTTGTTTTTTGTTTTGATTTGTTTGATACTAAGTGGGAGTTTGTTATATACCTTTACTGCTAAAAATTCAGAGCTTCTTTGTCCAAAGGTAGAGTTACACTTTGGTATAGTTAGTATCTCTGTTTAATCTAAAGGCCGTCTAGCGACAGAATGAATCCTCGCTCCGGCAATGTAATACGAGACGGTTGGTAGCGTTCGGTTATCTTCGGTAGAACCCGAAGCTGCCCGAACGCAAACAGCATACTCTACACTTTCCCTCCTTCAACTCTGAAGCTACTTACAAACCAACAAAATATTTTACAAACCTATATAAATCATAACATGAACATTTTATATTACATTTGGTTTTAACAATGACTTTAAAAAGATAGACAACTTAGAAATTTTAAATATTAAGTACAAAACACGATAAAATCAATTGTGCAGAGATCCACAAAAATTTCTAACAGAGCTGCGCTATGCAGTTATTACAACAAGTGAAGTTATTACATTTTGCTAACAAATAATCCTAAGACTAACAACCGCGGTGCCTGGGTCAAGTTGCCCCGTTTCCTCTGGAAGATGTGGGTGTCTCGCGTCTTGGCCGCAATCTCCCCGACCATGGTCTCTGTTGCCGGGCCTGTGTCTGCTCCGACACCACCTCCTCTGCCGCCAATCTGAAATCAGGAGGAAAACCAGTGAATCCACGCAATAAGGTTGAAGTCTCTAACTCCTGAGGCTCATTCCTCGAAATTTCAGACGCGGGATGCTGTGCACTATTGCCATCTTCCTTCCAGCTCACTGACATTTCCCTCATTTGGTCGACATGTCTCTTCCATGTCACATCTGTGTTCTCTATCTTAATAATATAAACTTTTTTACCTAGCTTTTTAGAGACTACTCCCTTAGCCCAAACTACTTTATTATCCTGACGATAAACTTTTGTTAAACACTTTTGTCCAACTTTAAAAACCCTGGTTTTAACCCCTTTGTAAAACTTCACCTGATCAGATTGAGCTTTAGAAATGTTAACCTTTGCTTGACTTTTTGGTGGTGACTGTTTTGACAACGCACAACCTGAACATGATTGAACGACTTTCTCCAAGTCTTTGTTCAGAGCTGTCCACCAAAAATATGCTCTAGCTATTCCCTTCATTTTAACAATACCAAGATGTGACCTGTGTAATGAACCTAACACTTGCTTTTGGAGAGAAAAAGGTATAACTATTCTGTGTTGCCAAAACAAACAATCTTCTACGATAGAAAGTTCGTTCCTTTTTAGCCAATATTTCCATATACTGCTGTCACGATTTACTCGTTTGGGCCAGCCCTGCCGCAAATATCTAAGCACTAGCTGTAATTCGCTATCTGCTGCGGTGGCTTCCACAACTGCTTGAAAATTTACATGTTCACAATTTTCAATAAAACAGATTTTGTCCTTGATTGATGAAACCGAATTTATCATCACTGGAACTATCTTCAGATTAAAAATCTCCATAAAATCCCTACCCACTATCAATTCCGTGCCATTAACCACAACAGTAAATAATAAATTATTTTTAAGATTATTGTATTCTACGGTAAAACAGGCACTACCTACAAGGTTAAGTGGTTTGCCATCGTATCCTGATAGAGTACGCTTATCTGGTGACAATGTTACATTTCTAAAATAACGATTGAAAATAAAATCCGGCATGACCGACATGCTTGCCCCTGAATCAATCATAGCAGCACATTTCACTTCGTTAATTACCACATTAGCCCTAAACGGATTAATGTATGAAATACTATTATTCTGGGATTGTTCAAAAATCGGATTAACCTTGTGATTCCTACAAAATTTCTTCAAATGCCCTACCTTGTGACAATTAAAACATTTTGCGTTCTTGAATTTACAATATTTTTCTACATGATATTCACCGCAAATCGTACATTTTTTATTACTCGGTTCGGGGCTCTTTGAACGAGATAACCTTGAAAAACTTTGAGTTTCCCTCGAACGCGACGAATGTCTCCCGGGCGAATTTGAACGATTCGAAATGGCATTCACATCCGAATTCCCTGCGGAAAATTCAGATTTAATTTCAGGAACCAGATTGTCTAAAACTGAAACCGTTATTGCTAACTCTTCCATCTTGTTAAATGTTAATTTAGTTCCCTCTAGAAAAATTTTCTCCTTAGCCCGGCCTGGTAAAATACCGATTGCAAAGGCATCCGCTAAGCTTTCTGGCAAGCGCGTTCCAAATTCACAAAAGGAAGATAATCCCCTTAGACGAACTGCGAAATCTCTGACCGATTCCCCATGCGATTGCTTTGCTTGATAAAATTTTTCTCGTTCCTTGAACACCGATCGCGGTCTGGAACAATGTTTCTCAATTAATTCTATTAACTGATCGAATGCCACGTCTGTAACTTTAGCAGGGAAACATAAGTTGATCAAAAGAGTTAATGTCTCCGCTTCCAGAAGATTCAGCAAATAAGCGCGTTTCTGTGAAGCATCTAACTTAGTCGTTTTTATGTCATCACGAATTAGAAGGAATTGTTCTAACCTCAAGCGGAACAAACTCCAATCTCCATTAACGTGGGAGAACCTGGAAATTCCGCCCGATTCCATGATTGTAACGACAACAACAACAAAAAAAAAAACCCACCCGGCAACAATAACACCTTCCAGAAAACAAACAAGACAACCTGACTCCAGGAACCGGCGCCGATGCAGTCCAGCGCCCAGCCGCTTCCCGGAATTCCAAGTCTTCTTCTTCTGTGAAATTTGTCTGGTTTTTGTTACCCAGAGCCACCGATCTGGACTTTGTTACCCAGAACCACGTGACTATTTATTCTTCGCTGGATTCTTCGTCTGGTCTTTGTTACCCAGAACCACGAAATTATTGATTCTTCGCTGGATTCTTGGTCTGGTCTTTGTTACCCAGAGCCACGTAATTATTTACTTCCAATTGTCCTTATTATGCCCAGTTTATCTCCATTTATTGTCACCTTGACAATAAAATCCCGGAGATTTTTTTTCGCAAGTCACTGGTGTGAAACAGATCCACTTGCCGGCAATCCGAAAAAACTGTTTCCGTATACTCCTTTTAAGCTGCGCCACTGTGATGTATTGATATTGTACAGGAATAGAATACTGGGCCCTTAATCTCCAGTATTCTAGCGAGGATAGGGATCTGGTAATATTTCTATTAATAGTCGTAGATTCTGATATACGGAGGTTGTTTAATTCGGAATATAATAAACTGACAATACAAATAACAAGTTATCTAAAGGCCGTCTAGCGACAGAATGAATCCTCGCTCCGGCAATGTAATACGAGACGGTTGGTAGCGTTCGGTTATCTTCGGTAGAACCCGAAGCTGCCCGAACGCAAACAGCATACTCTACACTTACTTAGACTCACAACGAATTGAGGATGCCATAGTCCCGCTAGCTGTTGGCAGTTCTTCTTTTGACTAATAATTTATATAACATTAGATAAATATACGCGATCCAAGAGAAGGAAGAGATCTACGACTGGAAATAATATATTCATACTTTAATTTTTTTTTCAAAGATGTTGGTTAATCTTCTTTACGAGATATTCTTTTCAAAATTTTCCAAGAAATAATTTCGCCAACTAGCACAATAATTATAATATCTAATGCGGGTCGTTACCGAGAATCCGCGCTACAAATTCTCTAGATCACAGACAAGGCTCTTCCGAGAAATTTTATAGAAGAGATTTCTCAATTACTCCGTCTTGTACGTTTTATCATTTAGATTTTTATTTTTCCTGTCTTTCCATCTTAAGCAGTATCATTTTCAGAACAGCGAAGAAAAGCGAAGTCCTAATCAATTTACCTCCGCTAGACTTGTTAAAAATCCTTGAGAACAATTTTTATCAGATAGTTCTGGATATAAAAAAAATAATTATAACAGTAGATTTGAATTTGTAATATTTACATATTCTTTGTGTTTTTTGTACATGCTTATTATTACAAAACTTTATATTCTTCCCAATCTCACTATTGGGAAGAACAAGAAGATTGATACAGTTTCCAATAAAAATGTGTACAACGCAATCATTGTATCACATATTAATTACAGAAGCAGCATTGTATTCTTAGTCAATGATGGACATAATCAATATGTATTAAAAAAGTAAGTGTACAATGTGCGTGCCGCTAAAACTCAGAAACGAGTCCCGGTACGATCAAGGGAGTTATATGGTATGGTAGCCCTCTATCCCCCATCCATGAAGAAGGTTCCCGTTTTTACCTGAAGAGCGTGCTTTTGAAGATATAAGGACTGGAAGTTTCGCCCTCTAGACATTTCTAGAACAGTCCAAAACATTCGAGAGTATTCGAGAGGATGGAATAGTCTGGAACGTTCGGGAACATCCCAGATCTTAATGAACTAAAAACGGGACTACAAGCCATTTCCTGATAAACTTTAGTAAATTTTTAATCGTGAAAATACGATAAGTATTGTCACGACTACATATACAATACACATTTATTTATTTTGTAAGAAACAAACAGCTTTTACATACAATGATAGATATAAATATACAAGTTAACTGAAGTCAAGCCACAGAAATTTCTTATGCTAAAGTTCATTGGAAATGAAGTTTTAATATCTTTAAATTAATTTGGTGTTAAAGGAAGGGGAGAGGAAGAGGAAAATAGGAAGAGGATAGGAGATGCTCCCGATACATTCTATACTCTCATATTAATAATCGATCGTATGCATTACTTCATATCGATATTTCTTTAGTTTATTACCAAAAATGTCAATGCTGTAAAATTTTGTATTATATTGTGCACATATACGAGGAACTGGGGATTTTTTTCGAGTGTTTGTTCTACACGAGGGTAGATAAAATAAATCAGATTGTCGGGTTGATCTAGACGGAATATGAAGATTTATTAAATTGTTAAGTTCTGGTAAATTGGAGTCCAGACCATTATTTAGGATTTTAAACAATAAGATTTGATTTTAAACAATAAGATGAAAAAGACGATTGAGGTCCTCTTGAAGTTTAATGCAGTCGTTGATTGATTTAATAACTAAGTTTATTTTTTATCATCTGCATATGCTAGGTAATTAGCATGTAAAAAATATGTGTGAATATCGTATAGATATACATTAAATAATAATGGGCCTAAATGAGAACCTTGAGGTACACCGGAGGGCACAGAGAAGAAGCTGGACTTTGTTCCCCCAACTAAGACACTTTGAAGTCTACTCCAAAGGTATGAAGTGAGCCACCGGAGTAAGTCACCATGGATGCCTAATTGTTTTAATTTTTGAATTAGAATTAAATGGTTTACCTTATCGAAGGCCTTAGAGTAATCAGTGTAGATTACATCTACTTGGTTTCTATTGTCCATATTGCACGTTAAGTATTCCGTAAAATTTACCAAGTTTATTAGTACTGATCTTTTTTGAAGAAATTCGTGTTGTTGGTTTTGAATATTACGAAAAATTGTTGTGTAAATTTGATCGTGGACAATGCGCTCAAAAAGTTTACTAAATACCGTGAGTATTGAGATTGGGCGGTAATTTTCAATATTCATTTTTGACCCTGTTTTATGAATAGGGATTATAACAGCTTCTTTAAACTTAGTGGGAAATTTACCTTCTTTTAGTGACATTATAAGTATGTTAGTTTAAGGGTAAGAAAGATTTTTGGCACATTTTTTGATGAAATACGGCGAGATACCGTTACTACCAGCACCCTTACTAACATCAACATTTTTCAGATATTTATTGATAGTTAGATTGTCAATAATTATGTAACCAATCAAAAAATCATTATTTATATAAGTAGAACTATCGATTATGCTGATATTGTTCGTACCCATATCGCTTACGTAGGTGGACTGAAAGTGTTTAGAGAATAATTGACATACTTGATAAGCGCCGGTGCCTGATTCGTCTTTAAGGTACCTGATTCGTCTTTAAGGTGCATGATTATGTACAATACTATCTCTAAATAGTATAAAACAAAGTCACTATCCGTCACTCTCTGTTTGTGCGCTTAGTTCTTCTAAAATATGCAACGGAGTTTGATAGGGTTTTCCCAATAATTTATCCGTTTTAATACATGGATATTATATTTATTGAAAGTAGTGAAATTCGAGCAACGCCGGGTACACGCCAGCTAGTATAAAATACATGACAATACTGCAAAATAGAGCCATAAGAATTATACTGCAAAAAATAGATATACGAAAGTCCAGAAAATGTTAAGTTAAATATGTTGTCATTTAAACAAATTATTTACTTCATTTTTTTATTTATTTTTTAAAATTCAAAATAATTGATTGCTGTACATCAGACGAGGAAAAGAAAAAATAATTAAACCCTTAACAGATAAAAACAGATTCAAATGACGTTGATGTACGGAACAATGGAGATATTTGGCGAATTACCAGAGATAATTAAATTATAAGAGCATAAAATTTAATTTAAATAAAATCTCGAAAACGTTGAATTAATTTATTTAAAAAAAATTATGTATGTATAAGGATCGTACTAAGACAGGTATAAACTACAGGGTTTTCCAATAAGAGGTGTTATTTTGATATTCAATCGTAAAAGATCAATGTTTTCGTTGCTTGTGTGGCATGTAGAGCCGTTTTGTTGAAAGTAAACGTTGTCCAGATCAATAAAATCCAATTCCGGCCATAAAAAATCGTTAATCATCTCTCGATAGCGCAATCCATTAACCGTAACTGTTGTTCCAGCCTCATTTAAAAAAAAGTAAGGTCCAATGACTCCGCCGGACCATAAACCGCACCAAACAGTCTCATGTTGAAGATAAATAGGCTTTTCAATAATAATTATTGGGTTTTCCGAGCCCCAGTTGCGACAATTTTGCTTGTCGACGAAGCCACCGAGGTGGAAATGGGCCTCATCACTCAAGATGATTTGCATTTGACTCACTCAAGTGACTTTTAAAAATTTCAATGCATGTTTGAAGCGTATATTGTTCCATTTTTATTTATGGCGTAGTTTCTACCTGTCAAATATCAAAAAATTACAGCTTTTAAAGTAACATTTACCGAAATAGCGGGCTATTTAAAATAACACCTCTTATTGGAAAACTCTGTATTGATAAATAAATAAAATATCTTTTTGACTCTAGCAACTACTAAACTAGACTCATGGACCTATAATGAAGTGGTTAATTATATTATTATGAAAATAATACTAAAAAATCTAAACGAAAAATGAAACAGAACAAGACAAAGAAAATAACGGTCTCTAGTGGGAATCGAACCCAGGATATTTGACTTACTGGGACAACGACTTTATCCACTCGAACATTTGGACCTAATTATTTCACGTCGTATTTGTCGATCTCATATTTCAAATTCAATATTAACAATATTATTTTGCAACTAATTTTTACCAGCTATCAGCTATCTTTTTGAAAGATCACAAAGTTCCAAAGAGTTGATTTGTAACCTAGATAGTGTATCGGATAAAAATACACTATTTTTATTTATATTGGTTACTTATTGACTTTTTCTAGCTTTTAAAGAATATCAGTTCATTATCAGTGATCCCTATGTTCTCTAGTTTTTCAAAAAGATGTGAGTGATTTATTGTGTCAAAGGCTTTAGAAAGGTCGAGAAATACTCCAATGCATTTTTTATGTGAATCTAGAGAATTTTTAATATATTCAATTACTAAGGCTATGGCGTTGGATGTTCCTAGATTTTTTCTGAAACCAAATTGTTTTGGTGATAATAGTTTATTTGATTCTAGGTAATCGACGAGTTGAGTTTTAACTGTTATTTCTAAGATTTTAGATAATGTGTTCAGAATTGTGATTGGTCTGTAGTTATTGATATCTGTACGATTTCCTGATTTAAAGATTGGTGTAATAGTCCCTATTTTGAGTTGTGATGGAAATCTGCTTTCCGTAATAGATTTGTTTATTTGAATGAGTATCGGTTCGGTAATTTCATCTTGTATAAATTTTAATGTTTTAATTGTGATTTCATCACTTCCAGATGAAGATGTTGGTTTGAATTTAGAAAATATTAGTATTAGTTATTGTTAAGTGATTTGTTTTAGAGCAAATTTAAACCTTTGTGGATTTGGGTGTTTGTTTGTTTTCGCGTTATAGTGTTGGGGTTTGGATATTTTATTCGCTAAGTTCGAGCCTATGTTTGCAAAAAAGTTGTTTGTGTAGTTAATTAGTTTATGTACGTTTTTGTTGAGCGAGAGTGTACCGTTCTCTGTGTTGATTTCTTCCAATGGGTTTGCTTTGTTTTGATTTGTGTAGGTGATTTCTTTAATTATTTGCCAGATACGTTTTGGATTATTATTGGTTTGATGTATTTTAGATCTGTAGTAATTTTGTTTGGCCGATTTAGTAAGATTGGAGCAGATGTTTCTGTAATTTTTGTAAAATAGTTTTAGGGAAAGGTCGTATGGATAGTTTTTTACTTGCTGATGGATCTTGTCTCTTTTTCTTATACATTTTAGTAGGCCAGGTGCGATCCATGCTTTTTTGATAATTTTATTGTGCGAATATGTGTAAGTTTTTATTGACGTGTGGTTATGTATTTTTAATTGCAATAGTTTAATAAATAATTTCTAGGCATCTTCAAGGTCTTCAGCTTTATATATTAATTCCCAGGTTTCGGTTTGTAGTGAATTTTTTAATTCGTTGTAGTCTATAACATGTCTATTCCCCGTTAAATTTTGAGTCGATGGTCGATTTTCCTTTGCATGGATGTTAAGAATTAAAGTGTAGTGATCAGTGATAGTTGATTGATGTATGATGGTGTAGTATTTTTTATTTGTTTTTGTCATTATGTGGTCAATGCAGATTTGCGAGGGGATTGATTTATTCATTTTGTGATCCACTCTTGTTGGTTCCTTTATAGCGGCAGTCATCCCGTGGGAGAGGAGGAGTAATTGGTATTCCTGTATTTGTGGATGTTGCCTTCTAGTATCCAGTATGTTAATGCTGATGTCCCCTATGATGAACAAGTTCCTGATGTTTCGTTAGGTTTGGAAGTACCTAGCTAGTCAGATTTGATCACCAAACATAACTAATGCCATTTCAAGCAACTTGCGAGTATCTGGATGTATCAGATTTTTTCGATGTGGGTACCGCCCAAGAGTCCCAACTGATTACAAGGATCTGGAGAGAGTGAGATTATGGCATCACCGATTGGGGTATTTTGGTGAGGCTGAAGGTAGTGGGGGAGGAAGGTGAGGTAAGTACCTGGTTATTCAGATTTTGTCACCAAACATGGATAAGGCTATTCAAGCAACATTTCTATTTGGTGGTCTTAAACCAGGGGGCCGACTCTGTATCTTTCGTGTTAACAAACCAGTAAGTTCGTGGTTTAACCTTTGCGGTGCACCTTGCCGGTGCTGTCAACTGAGTGAACATAGTCTTCAAATAATAAAATATTTCTGTAAATAAACTAAACACATGGATGATACTGAGAGTATCCAAAAAGGTAGTAGGAGGAATTCACAAATATTTTTATTTTTATATAATTTTACTCCATATTTTTTTTAATTTTATTAATTTATCTATTGATGGCTTGTTGAAGTCTGAAGTCACTCTGGAACGTTCCGCAAATAAACTACATTTATATATTGATGGCTTGTTGAAGTCTGAAATCACTCTGGAACGTTCCGCAAATAAACTACATACTATTTTAAATTGTGAAATAACACAAACTAAACAAAATAAAATTTACTGGATTTGAACCCGCGACCTTCTAATTGCTAGTTGGGAGCCTTTCCCTTTGACCACTGAGACCTTCGATAGGCGGAACTACACATAATAACTTTAATTGGAAAATACGTGATTTTTCACGGGGCTGCTGTTGTTCAAAATGGTTTAAGCCTCCGTAACAAACTAGATTTGAATAACCAGGTACTTTCTAACTTTTCCTTGCCCTTGACAGCGGTGACTCTTAGGCGATATTTTCATAAAATATAAAAATTCTTTCCAGCTTGTTCACACAAGTAAAACATACAGTTACGGAGTCATATTCTTTAATAAAACTACCTGCCGTAGTTCATAATGGTTTTTTCCCACTTTTGTATACGAATATGCCGGTGTTATGTACTGTACATACTCCAACAACCTTTCTTTAGTAAGGTATACTCACATTATTAGTAATGGCCGGCGGCTTGTGCTTTCTGCCCAGAGATGGGATGAGAGAGGTGTTCGAAAGGTGAAAGAAAAACTAGTTTTAGGAGGCCCTTTGTTGCGGTTTTGGGGTTAAAGTATTACGTTGTTATCTGGCTAATTCTACAGTATGTTACGTCTTTTTGGTTTATTTTTCAATGTTTTTAACCCTTCAGCGGCCACATTGCCTAAATAATATTCTGTTCATATCATCTGTGGATTTAAATAGTGAGTGCAAAAATATTAGACTAGTCCATTTTTTACTGTAACAACCGTTTTCACCAATCAAAACTAAGTGAATCCTGGTTGTCTTTATCATGGGAACGGGTCTTTTCTTCAACTCGTTTAACATAGAATCGTGTTTGGAATGATCTGTTTTTTATTCTTCATTTAATCCAATACTTCCTTAACCCGCCCCCACAACCCTGTCCAGTGAGTGGCGATATAGCTCCCCTTGCACACTGTACAGACTTGCTGTTGTGATGTGTCACATTCAAAAGGTGAAAGCCTGAAGGTTAAAATTTAAAACAGATTTAAATGAATTGATAGACATAAAAATAAAATAAATAAAGATAGGAGAAGAGGCACAGAGAAACAAGGAGAGACAAGAAGAGATAGAAAGAGACAAAGACGTATCTGGAAATTTTATAATACTATACAAAATATTGTTATTTTCCACTGTACCCTTAAAACGTTTGAAATCAAATTTACTTTACAATGTACTTAAATCAATAATACTATTATTAATTATGGGTTGTTTTACAGTACTCGAACAATTCATTAAATTTCCAAATTGATTTTCAAGTTTTATGAAGGTTCTATTCGTGTTCTGTTTTCATTATTGGGCAGCTGTTTCACAAAACTGAAATAATAATAGAACTTTCACAGAACATGAAAATCACGTTTGAAATTTGATGAATTGTTTAAATTCTATGAAACAACCCGTCCTAATTATTTTATGTTTAAATATTCATTTTTTAAACCATATATTGCTGTATGAAAAAATATCGTAAATTCTATTTAACTGATTTGTTTCATATGCACCATTCAATGTATAATTTATTTATACATAGTATATTATTACATATATATATATATATATATATATATATATATATATAGTATATTATTAGATATTTATTAGATTATTAGATATTTATACACAATATATATATATATTTATTATATATTTATATTTATATTAAATATATATATTTATTTAAGTTTTTTAAGGAGCTATACTTATAAGATATAAAGAATTACCACATACAAAAATACAAGAAAATATTGATGATTTGCACAACAAAAAAATTTACTTTGAAGTCAAGAAAAACATTTGAGATAAGCTCCAGGACAACAAAACATCCCACAAAGTTTACTTTTTGATGAGCCTACCCCGCACAGGGTTTTGGTGGCCAGGCGGAAAGAGCCGGCGAGTCACGAGGCTGACCGAATGAATTCCGTGATGATAAATAAGATGATAGAAAATAAATATGTAGCTCGGCCTTCATCGTGTATGAACTGGTCTAACTTTATCCCCTTTATTAATTTATAAAGATATCAAATGTCTATATTCTGTTTCAAAAAGGCCTCAGAATACAACAGAGCCAGAATCCTCATCTCCTTTTGTAAAAACGCGATACAACCATAAAAGTAATAGACGAAATTGGTTCAGCACCGCTTTGAGAAACCACTTTGCAATTTTCACAAGGTTTCGATGACTATCGATTTTTCCGGCAGATTTCATGGCAAGTGCTGGATATGGCGAGCAAAATATTACAAAATTAAATTGATAGCTTGAAAAAACACATCGTTTTTATACGGATAGATTGGCCAGTAGAAGTCGATTTTTTTTTAAATATATCTGGATTACAACTTGGAAGGCGGGTTTAGGTACCGCCGCCCCGGGAATCATTTATTGGATAACCAACACCTCTGCCATAGGTGTCCGGGAGAGGCTGGTTTGGGGAGACCCTTTGACCTCTCCAACTGGTCCCTCGACCCATCGCCTTGCGCTGCAGTGTAAGGAAAATATGCATATGTCCGTCACTCCCCGACACACTGATCCCTAAATTTAAAAAAAGACCCCCACACAGCATCCCAAAAGATAACATAGGCCCTAACGAAATGTAGAAAAAAAAAACAAATGGAAGCCACCACAGGTAACTCCTAGGACATCGTACCTGCATTAGGAACCTAAATAAAAGCAAAAAATAAATAATTTTAGTTTTTTTTTAATTTTATTCTGATTTATATACAGTTTAAATAAGTTTTGTTAACACCTCACTAGGAAAAACTGTGCTGAGGTGTTCTGAAGTATTGGGAAAGTGTTATTACCGTCATAAGTAAAAACACATAGTCGCCCTTGAGGTACTCAATGAGGATACTGTGCATTCATCCATGGCGGCAGTAATTTATTTATTTATTTCACGTATAATGTAATGTATACATAATAGTTTAATAGTTGTTACATCATAATGTTACATATTTCATAGACATAGATTCGTGAAAAGAATGGGATTCTACATGAAGTGGACTTAAATATAAAGTTGAGATGAAAGAGAATAAAACAAAACAGAAGTAGACTATTATCAAGGCAAGTAAATAAAATGCGGGGTATTTAAAACATTATCCCAGATATACAACAACAATCTACTTGGTAGAACTAAAAACATAATATATATGCTAATTAAAATTTTTAGTATCGGGTGAGTACGTTTTGGAAAAAAATTGTACCTTTAGTTTTTATCTATGATTTGTTTTTTTTTCTGTTTGTGTATTGGTGAATTATCAGCAAGTTGTTTAAGATTATGTGGCAACCAATTATACAGTTTGATGGAATATTATTTAGTTTGAATAAAGTTATATTTAGTTTGAATAACGTTATATTTAGGTTGAATAAAATTATTTTATTTTATTTTATTTGGGAAACAAACAGTTATACAAATATATTTTAATACAAATCATTTTTACCAAGTTGCATAAACCAGTAAAGTTTCCACAGAAAATTCATTTTATATATAGGTTGAAAAACATATGAATATAAATAATACAATACAATATAAATACTAACTAGTAGAAAAGGAAAATCTCCAAAAAAAATTAGTTATATATGGTTATATTTAATTATATTTAGTTTGATTAACGTTGTATTTATTTTGAATAACTGCAGCGTTGTATATATTTTGTAATAATTGTACATCTGGGCTTATAACATATACTAAATGAATAAGGTAGGACATAATGTAAAAGTTAAATAAAAAATAATTTGTACGAACTAACCTCGCTTTTTCCGTAGAAATGAAACTAAATTACACACAATATGACAATATTAATTGATTTAAAAAAAAAAATGATAACTCAGTAGACTTTAATATAAGAAAATTCCTAGATAATGATTCTAGTAACTGTATTGAATAACCAAGTAAATTTATCTTGTAGCCCTACTAATTCTAAACATATTTCCAGTAAGCCGCTCTGTTCCCCCCTATAAACCCCCATAAACTACTTAATTACCACTTACCCTTTGTTTACTTCCCACTCCAATGCCTAAATATTTATGTAGGTATATACATCAGTATTTTTAATCTACTTTTTTTTAGTTTTGTCTGACAGATTATTAATCCATTTACAGAACAATCCTTTAATTCTGATACTTTTAACACATGGTAAGATAAGAATACAAACAAAGTTTAGTGCCATTTAAAGAGAAATTAAATACATCCACTCGTATCATGCTATGTTGTGCTAGAACACCTGTTCTGCCGTGTGGTATCTTGAATAAGTCATGGCGATGACTAAGACTGAAGTTTTCGGGCTCGTATAAGCCATAGCATTGCAAGAGGAATGGGTTATCAATAGAGTTATGATTTTGGAGGGTAAATTATACGGAGTTTACATCTCCCGAAAACAATAACAACGTTTACCTTTCCCTACATTTATGTTAGAATGGTATCATTGTAAACGTTATTGTAAGTTTTATTTTAACAAACTTACAATAGTTTTATGAAAAAAAGTAGATCGCGTACGTTAGAGTCGATTTAAGGCTAAACCGGCGGCTGAAACCACTGGAGAGAGAATGGAATATTTGCCGCGCGAGGTATCGCGCGCGAGTTTACAATGATATCAGTCTCACATAAATGTAGGGAAAAGTAAACGTTGTTATTATTTTCGGGAGATGTAAACTCCCTATAATTTACAATTTATATTAAAACAAATTATTGCAAGATTTTCATAAAGTCTAGTTTCTAGGCTAAATCTATTTGTTGTCTCAAGTAATTCTTTATGGTCTATAAATTATCTCGGATAAGTTCCATGTGAGGAATTATTTCTGGATTCCTTCAAGCATATTTATATATTTAGTTTAATGCGGAGTCCCCACACACCACTAGCATGCTCCAGCTTACTTCTTATAACGTCTTCGAACATTATATTCTCCTCGTAAGGGAAGGGCACATCTGAAACCGGTATAGATATGTCAACATAAAATGGTTTAAAACAAATATTGTTTACTGTTTTTTGCATGGTATTTTTTTTACGTTAGAATTTTCTACCTCACTAGGACAAGCCTGTGTTGAGGTTAACGAAGAATTAAATACGATTCATTAATCCTTGACGAATAAATAATACTAATAATTCAAAATAATTCATGAAACAGAACTAGACACAGATCATAAAAATGTTACGGTCGCAACTGGAAATTGAATCCTGGATCACTTGTTAAGAAAAGTGATAATTATCACGTCGATAAGTAGGGACAACGCTTCTATCTACTCGGCCATTGTGTCCTAATTTTTATCACTTAGTTTTATGATTATTGACGTGTATAACTTTAAAATTATTTCAATAAAATTGATTGAAATATACATACGAGTATGTTTAATTTGTTATTATGACAAGGCATAAAGTAATGTATTATTTTCTAGTAGATTTTAAATGTTGTCCAACGGTTTCAGAGAAAAATCTTATAATTTCTTGTGCCTCCTTCAAAAGTAATTATTGCGCAGTCTAATAAAATTGAAAATGCATTTACCGTGGAAACGTAGAAGTACTCAAATAAAATTGATGGCATTCTCGTGGACAGGTAATTTTCTTCGTAGTACGAGTTGGCCTGCTTCTTCAATAACGACCCGGGAAAATTGCATTGGATTCCGAAGTTATTTCAAAGTTTGACTTGAAGATTTGTAATAGTTTTGATGCTTTTATGAACTTCTGTTATTAGATAGGATGAACCGGCTTGGAGCTGGAGATCTATCACACGTATTGATTGACTTCGTAAAGCAACGGTCGAAGAAGTTGGCTGTTGATTGGTATTTAAACATCCCGAAAGTCAACTACTTCGACCAATGGACCTACGGGTCTATCAATATGTTAGAATAATTGGGAATACGATGATAGGGCCATGTGGTTGAAATGAAAATAATATATATTTAAAATTTTAATAAAAAATTTGACATTGATTTTTTCGCTTAAATAAAACATGTAATTTTAATTGTGTCAACAACTTCAGTTTCAAAAAACTTTTCCATCGTCAAGTTTTTCAGTTTGATTCTGTGATTTATCGATCTGCTTTATCTTTAATTTTTTTTATGCATCTTTTTCTCCAAACGAAAACCCTTTTATGTTCTCTCTGTTCTCCTCTTTTAGTTTTAATATTCCCCCAATATAAATCAATATCTTCATTTTATCCAACTTCCCGATTCGCCAATAGCTTCAGGGGAATCCCCACATATTTCCCGTGAAATATAATCGGGATTAAACCCCGATGAAGCCGTTGTAAGTCTTTAAACAAATCATGTAAATAATACGATGGATAAAGCGGTACGGAACCCTCAAAGAAAACATTTCTACAAAATTCTAGAAAATTATATTTTCCTTACCAGATTTGAAATACATCTCTCTGATTTCATTTTGAGAAAGTTTTATATAATTATATATTATTTCCATTTAGCTTAAAACCTATGTTTAGACTGGTTTACTCATCTTTTTGTGAATAGCGCACAAGAGTACCAACTGCTCCCAACCGTCTGGAGCTAGTGAGACTATGGTATCCCCAATTGGGGTATGTTGTGAGGCTGAAGGTAGTGGGAAGGGGAAGGTTAGGAAATATGCATTAAAATATGATAAAGAATATAAAATACAAAAATAAAATAGCAGCATTTCTATTCTGAATGGCATCTCTTCAAATTTAATTTTAATTTTTAATAAATATTAAAAAAAATTACAATTTTGATGACTTGCTCAACATCATACCCGTATTATGGTAGTCGTACATAATTTATGTAAGAATAACAATATTAAAAAAATAACACAAAAGGAAATTGTTTTGATAAGACAAAAATTTAAAAAATGTATATTATTATTGAAACTATATTAGAAAGAGAAATATAGATAAAATTAAATAAATGATGGAGTCGAAACTCTTCTTTTAAATATTGTTAGGAACTCATACATTCTTTGAAGAAGGCTCGTTCCCTTTCAAATAGCCAATGTTGAACACTGATATTTATTAATTATTCTCAAATTAAGTTAAAAATTTAATCCCGCGACCTCCGGGTTCGCAGCCTGGATCTTAACCATTCAACCACGGAGGGCGTCAGAAATTAATTAGTGTTGGTATTAGACCTCCACGGCGGATTAAGCTACACTAATTACGCTTCTCATGTATATTTGGCATGCTCGAAGCTCGAACCATTCCCAGAACGTAAAAGCTTTTCAAGTTGGAATTCTTGACACAGTAATCTTTTAGTAGGATGGACCGACAAGTCGTTATGCAACAGTTGTTCGCGATTATCTCTACAACTTCTTTCCGGTCGTTGAATTGCCGTTGCCATGGGGAGAACCGCAATAAAATCATGGTCAGCACATTCCTATGATTTAACACCCTTCAGGACCACAGAGGAAATAAGAAATTTTGCATGTCTTAAAAACCTGTTTATTGGGGTTGACTAAGCACCATAATGTTTAATTTATTTTTGTAAGTTTATCATTTGTCAATTACATAATATTTTCAAATGCCTCAAAGATAGTGTTTTATGCCTCTATTTATTTGAAGAGCACTAAAATGTTTAGTGTTTGCTGAAAATTTCACTGAAATTGGAGTGATCCTATAGACTGTTTTTCAAGAACTCTATTTTGTCTGTTTTGAGATCCGAATTACTTTCAAAAACATAATAACTGTGAAAGGTGCCGAATTTATGTGATGGATTGATCTGCCAACTACAGGAATTACCAGAGCCTTACTGAGGACGGGTTGTTTCGGAAAATTTAAACAATTCTTCAATTTTCAATGTTCATATTCTGGTTCTGTGAAAGTTTCATTCAAGTTCTGTTATTTTATCTTTATAGGCTAGCTGCTTGACAAAACTAAAATAATAACAGAACTTGAAAAAATCTTTCACAGAAGTTGAAAATTAACTTTGTAATTTGAAGAATCGTCAAATTCTCCGAAACAACCCGTCCTAAGTTAGTGCATCTTTCGATAAACGTTTAGGCACAATCTTTGAGGTAGAAAACGAGGCGAGCATAATTATTCCTAAATAAGTACGTCTATTCGAATTTCACTTTTGTTTTCGATGACAATACACGAATAAAAAAAAGTCGGTTCTACCCGATCCAGAGCTAGCGAGGTTGGTCGTTTAGAGATAACGAATCCAGTTCTTAGGTAGTATGGTGTGACCCACAGTCAAACCATTTATAAAAAAATTATAAAATATGTTGTAATAAAAATTACGAATAAAAACACTGTTTTTTACCATTTATTTTTTATTATATCTCATGGTAGAAAACCCACTTCTGTTGGGGCTATTTCCTGTCAATAGTACAGTTTCTTGCACCGTTCCTGTCAATTCCAGAATGAATGTGACATTACCTATTGTAAATAATTTAGTCAAAAGATTCATTTTCCCACTATTTTAAACATTATTATAATACAATTAGTAGTGTACTTTTAAAAAAAATGTTAAATTATTTGTGGTAGCCGAGGATTGACATCGTTTTATTATATTTGTCCTTTTAAATTAATATCATAATATATTGTATTTGTATTTTTTTCTTCCTTGTCTTTTAGAATTTATTTTTTTCCTTCTCTCTGGTCCTTTTTAAATTAATAGATTATTATGTTTTTATAATCAAATATAAACATACGAGTATGGTCACCCTACACGTTTAATAGATTATACAATAATGAATTGGCTGGAATTAGCTTTATACGTACCATGTAGGTAGGTACTCAATTTGCAGAAACAAATGTAACAATATTGCTCTCTCTTTATCTCTCTGTAATCTTTGTGTTATTATTACAGAGAGATAAATAGAGAGCATCTCTCTGTAATAATTAGCTTAAAACGTACCATTTAGGTACTCAATTTGTAGAAACATTAATTTAACGATATTGCTCTCTCTTTATCTATCTGTAATCTGTGTGTTATTATTACAGAGAGATAAAGAGAGAGCATCTCTCTGTAATAATTAGTTTATTACGTACCATGTAAGTACTCAATTTGCAGAAACATTAATGTAACAATATTGCTCTCTCTGTAATAATTAGCTTAATACGTACCGTGTAGGTACCCAATTTGCAGAAACATTAATTTAACAATATTGCTCTCTCTTTATCTCTCTGTAATCTTTGTGTTATTATTATTATTTTATAAAAATATTAAGCTCAACACAGGTTTTGGCAGTAAGGTTAAAAATTCTTACGTGAAAAAGATACAATGTTAATAAACAATAAACAACAATAAACACTAAACAATAAACAATAATATTTTTCCCTACATCTGTAAACAAGTAAAAATCCAATATCATGGATAGTATACTTTAGATAAAGATATTGTACTTTTAAATTTCTATGTGTGTTTTATTGGAAAGATTTCGAATTTTGCTAATTTTCTATCTCTCTTTCTTTCATACAATCCGTGCGAGAAGGAAAAAAAATAAGGAATAATTTAGCATAATAAAAACTCTTTTCTAGGTGAACTTGAATATATGACGTTCTTTTAATGGCAGCAAAGGGGACATATATTTTTATATTATTTTATTTTAAGTACATAATTTCATTTAATAGTATTATCATAGTATGTTAGTATTAAAAGTGATATATGTTGAGGTATCGCTCCCCTATTATCTACGTTCTGTTATCACCAGATTTATGACCGCATACACTATAAAACACCCATAAATCCAGGAAACATTATGCCCAGGTTAAAATATTTATTCGGCTCCAACCATATTCATAATATTTGGGCGCAGGTTTGGCTGCCGTAACTTATGCATATTGTCGGTCCTGGTGGATGTTTACAATGTTTACCTGACCGAATGTACAGAATATAGGATGTTTTACTAAAAAGGATGGAGACATAATATCATCAGAGTAGGGAGAACTTTTACTAACGTGAAACATGTTTTGTACTGAAAAGGAAATTGACGTATATCAGAATCTTAGCGTCACCGTTAAAAGTATTGTTATTATTTTTTAAAACCAAATTTTTTTACACTTTTATTTCCGACCGGTTTTACGTTATTACTTATTACATGCACATTTAGATGGATGAGCCCAGTTTAAACTTAACACATGATATTTATAACCTAGATCAGGGGTAACCAACATTATTGTTGAAAACTTCATATTATAAATATTTTGATTTAATTCGTTGCAAAACAGAATTGATTGTTTAAATTTGTTTTTCTCTCCCATTTTCTTCCCAATTACAACAACTAATTTCAAAGATTTATGATATCTATGTATATAAATGAAGATAATTTTAATGTACGAGTAGGTACTAATCCGAAATATATTTCTTATAAAATCTGTGGTAAGACGGATTTTTTTTTGTTTGTGATCATAATAATGTGTTAAAATACACTCGATTTAATCGTAGACCTATAATATATTTTAAGTCAATTCAACCGCTGCGGCTTTTCAGTACTAATATTGTAATTTTCTTTTGTAACCTAATTTTCTCACGTTAAGCGAGGTGAATTTTAATATGTAGGACCTCTTTACTTCTTGCCCTCGTCGTGTGCTTAACCCACGCAACTACTACGCCTTACTACGCAAGTCGCTGACATTAGGAAACAATAATAACTTGAGTGAAGGATCACCAATATATCCGGAAAATTAAACTTTACCGACTGTGAATAGTGATTGGATTATTTGTATAGGGACGTTTTCGTGACAAAATCACTTCAAGGGCGCTTAATTTGAAAAACTTAATTAATGCATTTAATCTATTACTATAACTCACACTTATAACTTATTACTTGTGGCTTATATCTAAATTTCATAGCTAGTGTCTAAGACTTTTAACTGGTGACTTTAAACTATACATATTTTATGACCGAGTAGGTATTTACACAATACCGTTATAATATGACTTGCAGCTACGGCTTAAACTATAAATTTACGACTAACATACCTACATATTTACGTTTACAAATACAGTTTGCTATGATTTCTGGCCGTGGTGTCAGTGGTAAGGTATAAAATATTACAAAAATAGTTTAGGCATAATAAATGTTTACATGAAAGTGGGTAGTCACAAGTAAATTGTTCACTTTTATGCTTAGTCAGCAAAACACTGAAAGTAAATAATCTTTTTATGTTAGATAATATAATTTTTAAAAAATGTATTTAATTTAGTTATTTCTAGTCAAATAGGTAAAAACGTAATTTTATTTTGACTGGAATAAAAACTTATGAAAAATGAGAAACATTCCCTGGACTGAGCAATAAAATACTACTGAAAAAATGCGGTCATTATTCTGCAAACGACAGGTTGAAAAGGTGAGTCTTTAGTTTTGCTCTGAACTCAGACGATCTTTTGCAAATGTGAAGGGAGTTTGTTCCAAGCTGTTGGGCTTGCTACTGCAAACGCCCGAACTCCATAATTGGTATTGTGATAGCGCATACCTACCGAGAGTGTCCCTATGGCTGTTGAAGATGCTGATCGAAGGGTTGTTATATTATTCCCAATATTAACATAGCTTGGAATGCACAGTTTGCCAGTATCATGTACGGCTTTAAAAACCATCCAGCAGTGTTTGAATTGGATTCTCTCCGGGTACTTAATCCGATGAAGGTTTCGCAGATGTTGTAAGATGTGGGAATATTTGGAAACACCGGTTATCAACCTTGCTGCAGCATTGAAAACTGACTGAAGTATATCAGTGTATATTTTAGGGAGACTTGCACATATGCCTTTGCAATTGTCGAGTCGTTGAAACCGTTTATCAACTTTGCGACTGTCTCAATCAATCTCACATATAATCACAGCAGCATCCAGCAGGTTAATATATTAATTTTAACAAATTTAATCAATTATGTCCTTCACATTACATTGTTTGACCGTATAAATTACAAGGTATATTGTGTAAATGCTAACAAGTATTGATGTAAGCCATTTCAGGACCGTTTTAAACCATTTATCCGTACAAAACAATCTGTGAAACATCTCAAATCAAAATTGCGACAATCTAAACAGGATGAAGGAACTTTCTTTAACGGGTGACATGTTTTATTTTTTTTTTTAAACAAACTTCTTGAATCAAATTTGCAACAGTTATGACGTCATGTGTCACACGATCAAAATCGCATCAGAATCCATCGGGTTAATATTATCGGGTTTATTAAAGCCAAATAAATCAATTATGTCCTTCGCCTGGGTACACTGTACACCAGGGGTCACCAAATGGCGGACCGCTGTCCGGTTTCAGACCGCCGACCTATTTTGACAAACAGGTCGATAAAATATATTCACAGATTTTAACATAATTGAGAATGTCGTCGAAATTTTCAGTAGCATTTACTCACTGCATCCCGACGATGAGCAATGAAACTGCAATTTTTTTCGGGAGTAATAAAGCTGCTCTCCAGATGAAATAATGAAATTTGAAGATCAAGAAAATTCAGTTTTAAAACATCAAAAACAGGAAGTTTCTTGTCAAGAGTTTTGGATAAAATTTGTTTGTGGTAATAAATCCCCAGAATTAAAAGAAATAGCCTTAAAACCTTGACTTACCGATGAACATCTCCAAGATTTAATGAAAATAGCCTGCACAAACTTCAGACAAAAAGTCCAAAGCAAAAAGATTAATTTTTCTCATTAAACTTCTTTTTATTCATAACATTTGTTTATTATTTAATAAAATAATGTTCCGGAACACATTCGTTTTATTCGTTCATCGATATTATATCTACACATATTTAAATAGTACACTTTATTATTTCAGGGGGGGGAGGATTTATTCCCTTCCGGACCGCGACGGTCATGTATTTTAAAAAAAACGGACCCCTAATGAAAATAATTGATGACCCCTGCTGTACACTGTACACTGTACACTTTACTCTTGTACGGCGTTGGATTATGTCAGCGCTAACAAGTTTATATTATTAGCCCTGCCAGCAGTATTTCGCTATTATCCCTTAATGTCCATTATCCATTTACGAAAGGTGGTGGTGGATGGTAATCAACCCCTTCTTAAAATAGCTTCTATTTTGCGATGATATATTTCGGACTGCTTTGCACCTTCGGGATTATTTTTTTGGGTTATTATGTCGTGTTGCACTTCCAATCACTATCAATACCATGCTATAAAAGCTTTCAAAAGTCTAACACTTGAAAATAAAATTGAGGAAAACAAAAATATATTCAGACTAAAAATTAAAAAATCTATTAAAGAACAAAAAAATACAATATTACCAAAATTTCATAAAATAAAATAATAAAACCTTCACGTAACACACAAAACCAATATAAAATACACATTACTCACAAACACACAACATATAATATAAATATACAGATTTTTTACTTTATTTATTTTTATTTTACTATAATTTTATTTATTTTTAAATCTGTATTTTTAGTTTGAATTTATCTTAATCCCATGTTTTTTTTCTTCATCAACATTATATATATTTTTTTCTATAAATGTATTATGAATATTTTTTGTGTTATAAAATGGGGACCTCAGCACGGGTAAGTCACCATATGTTGTAAGGCTTTTTTTAAGGTAGTGTGGAGAGGAAGCAGGGGAAAGAGGAAGGTGGGGAAGTACCTGGCTATTCAGATCTGGTCACCAAACACGGCCAAAGCCTTTTCAAGCAACGTTTTAATTCTGAATGATGGTCTTACACAAGGGCTGTACCAAGAGTATCTTCCACTCTGGAACGTGCCGCAAATATAATATATATTATTTTAAAGTAATTTCTGAAGTGACACAAATTAGTCCAAATTAGTTCACAAATTAGTTCAAATTTCTGCTTACAAGTTAAAGGGTACATTTTTTATTACATAAACTTCAAATATATGAAGGTTTGCGACTTCTAGTAACTTAGGTCTAAGTACCGCTGCTCTAAAGCTTTCAAAATCAGCTTACAGGTCTCAAAAGGTTGCCGACCCGGCGCAACACGGTTATGAAAAAACTTTTTAAATTAATCCTTCGTAACGCAAAAAGTTCTTCTTCATTCGGTAAATAAGGAAAACTTTGCGAATTTGAATTAAATCGGGCGAGGCTTTATCCCACCTCTCCCTACTTTACGTTCACTTGTTAAGGTTGTGTTTTCATCCATTACTCGTGAAGCCAAGACGTGTTTTTAAAATATAATTCCTTAGACCTCTCGAGGTTTTAGTGGGGGATTACCACAGCTTTTCTTCTCAATGTTTTCTTATTAGTAACTACTTTAAGAATGATTTAAGGTCTCTAAGTTTCTTACTTTTGATGGCATCAAATCAATCAAATGTGTGTAATGGAATTCCATGATTCATAATTATATTTAACATTACGTATATAAGTATATTTTATGTCATTTTAAAATAGTCTTACTACCGACGACCCGATCCGTGTAAACCATCTGGAGCCTGGGAGACTATGGCATCCAATTGGGATGTTTTAAGGTTGAAGATAGTGGGGAGGAAAAAGATATGATGAAAAGTAAGTTGGAGAAGTACCAGGCTATTCATAATAACGATTAACTTCAATAATGATTCAATTCAAAACTGTTAAAAAACGTAGAAGACTGTTACTAATGCTGGTAATGGTTTTCTTGCCCGGAGTGCAGAATAAAGAGAAGTTAGCACAGAAAGGGGAATATATTACAGTAGCTAAAGCTCCCGGCACATAAATATGTCGAGAATGCTCTTGATAGCGAATCTGGTCCTTGTAGCGAGCAGCTTATGTTGGCTTAATGGAGAGCTTACAGCGCTCATGCACTTTTTAATGTGCTCAGGAATTTTAAAGCGAGGCTTTTGTGAGTATGAAAAATGCGAATATACCGCGAGTTATTCACAAAGCGACATATTCATTATTATTTTTAAATGAACATTACTCGTGCATTGTTACAGTAGAAACACGTACATCCAATTATTGTATAATTATATATTTGTCTGTAGCTTAGTCTTGACATGCTTTCTGTCTCATAATGCATGGGTATTAGGTTATGATAATAGGCAAAGCTTTCGAAAATATCAGAGATTTCTTTACCCGAGGGAGAATGGCTACTACACGTGGCTCTTTCCTACTGATTTTCTTATGGGTATGCTCGGAACGAACCAACTACGTATCAGAAGGTGTGTGGAAGTTGCTACTTCAAACTGATTCGTGGGTGGTTTGAAAACTCGGCTATCACGGAGAGCATTAATTTATATGTTCCCGATGGATATCCATCTCCAACAGACTATTTTATCTCCCAGCCTGGAGGACTAAATTGCCAATGGTCATGCCGGTGGAGATGTCAATCTTGTTGAGAAAAATCAATTAGGATATCGACATACCTATTTAGCATCAGTGAAGATGTTTTTAAACGACAAACCTTGTTGCTGCTAGTATAGTGCTTTTAGAAGATTTTTTTTGTTTATTTTATACTTAGGTAATTATACTTTTACATAATTATATTTAAATTATCTTCCTTTAATGTAAGTCAAATTATTTAAAAACGCATTCAAATTTGTGATCTTTAAATAATAAAAAAATAATTGAACGATCAGTGTTTATGATTTTACGTGTATTGGCATTAAATAATAGCTCGGATTTGTCTAAAATAATACGTTGTATGGTAGCTTTTTGACAGTTAATATGATGTCACATTCACCTTTTTTATTTTTGAAACTGTCAATTTGTTGTGGATTTTTATCGCATTACATAATAAATATATTTGTTTAAATATTAACCTCAAAGTACTACTCGTGCTATCTCGCCAGAAAACCATATCGAAAACTCAATTGGGTCACGTTGAGAAGCAGGTTAAGGCGACACAAAACTCTAATAATGGGGGTTTGCTCGTGGCTTACATTTTAATTAATTTCGAAGAATTAACAGCAATATTTTGGTTCAGACCAATACCAATCCTTTACCATTAAAATCTTTTATGTAAAACGGTTTGAAAAATGTTTAAAATGTTATTCCACACGAATTAGTAATTTCCCAAGGAACTCAATTAGAAAAATCTGAGATTTTAGTAATACGTTCATCAGAATTAATTAAAATAAACCCAACGGAAAGATCCGTTTTCCATGCCTTATGAGGCAAATTCGACCGTAGATCCGTCCAATACGCCGGGCCGCGCGCCAAATATTTTCGTCCACGCCTTCTTAACTTATGTAGTTGATCGTTGATCGTTGTCGTTTTTGATACATTTTAAAAATATAATAACATTCACAAGCTTCGTTTTACATCAAAACGGAACGAATCCGCTCGATCTCATACAGCCGACATCATCTGTAAACAGGTGTTTGTTTAAATATTTTTATGCCACTTCACCATTATAAACATTGGTATATTTTTTTATTGTTGAACTGTTATTTTATTGTTGATCATATATGTTGATTATATAAAAAATGCTTGATGAGTGTTCAAAAAATAATTTTCTCTTAAGTTTTAATTTTTGTCTGCAAAGTTTTTAAAAAAATACTACCTAGAGACACATTACATTACAATAAAGACTTACACACCATACGAGACGTAAAGAAAACATCAGACTTAAAAAACATGATCAAAACACAAACACACAATTGTTTACTGTGTAAAGCAGTCTTTCTCAAAGTGGGCGATAACGCTCCCTCGTGGGCGCTGGAGGCTTTCAGGGGGAGCAGTAGAAGGCTCAAAGAAAATTAGGGAGCGTTAAGAAAGCAGACAAATTATATCTATAAAAATCCAACGGAATCTAGCTGAATTAAATAATAATACTTGTTCAAACAAAACACAGAAATATCGGCAGACATGAATTTAATAACTTTCTGCTGAATTTAATAAACTGCTTCAAACCGCCTGGAGCCGGTGATACTATGGCATCAAATATTGGGGTATGTTGTGAACCTGATTGTAGCGGGGAGCGGAAGAATAAGGAATGAGGAAGGTGGAGAAGTACCTGTCTATTCAAATCTGGATACTAAATACGGCCAAAGCCATTTCAAGCAACGTTTCATATCTGAATGGTGGTCTTACACCAGGGCGATGCTGAGAGTTTCTTGCCGCAAATATACTACATACAATTTTAAAAGAGTAATTTTTGAAATAATACAACTTAATCAAATCAAATTTACTCACACACGCCGGGATTTGGACCTGCGACCTCCAGCTTGCTAGTCGAGAGCCTTACCTCTAGACCACGGAGGCCATCATAATAATGCTCACTTGTTTTCATTCATTTGGAAAGGGTTTTCTAAGAGTTAAAAAAATGTATATTAACAGTAGGTACCATATAATTATATAAGGTTTTCTATATATTTCTTCAAAATATATGAATTAAGTTCTAAATTTAAAAGCCCATTTAAAAATCATCTTTCCACCACTTAACCCGAGAGTTCAATTTCCCTAGAGCTCGTGTTTGCAGATATGACCGACAGTTCAAGTGTTTGCGGTTCAAAAAAGAGATGAAGAATGCTCTTGACCACAAGTGGGAGGGGAAGAGGGTTATTATTTGAAAGAAAACTGGAGCATTCTTCAGATTTCGTGACATTTTTCTCTTGAAAAGAATTCAAATGAAAAGATTTTTCATACAAATAATGCCACGTACATTTTTCAGGGAAGGATTTATGTTTTGTTGGACATTGGGAAGAAAGAAGAAAGGACAAGAAAGAAATTAAAAACAGATTAAAATATCCCTTTCGAAATATTTTGAAATTATCCCAAATTAATTTTAATAATTCGTTAATAATTAAAATGTCGCAGAAAGTATCTACTTTTGAATAGAGTGAAAGATATTCAACATTGAAAACTGCGCTTGAAATAGCTTTAGCTATGTTAAAGAACCAGATCTGAAAGGCCAGATAACTTCCCAAACCTCTCTGGGGGTAATTACTTAGCAGTTTTCACTAACTTAAGTGACCTAATATAATTTTCAGTCCCTTATGGTGTAACAAAACATGAGTAATGGTTTAATATCTATTTGATGGCCTCTCTTACGAATCCGAGGGTAATGGGTTAAAACCCTGGCGTGCACAAGTAAATTTAATAAATTTAAAAATATATATATATATTAAACGTAAACTTGCGTTCACAAGACAAGTTTTCTATTCAAATAACAAAGGATAAAAAATTATTATAAGCAATAATTATTAGCCTGAAACATAAATATAAATTATCAGGTTAACAATAATTATTGCTTATAATAATTTGTTTAAATATTTTTTTGCGATTTTACAAATTATTCTTAAAAATTAATATGTATAATGTATTTTCAGCACGTACCAGAGTAGTATCCCCTGCCCTGGTGAGAGACCACGATTCAGATTCTAAACATTGCTTGAAAAGGCTTTAGTCGTCTCTGGTGACTGACCTGAATGACCAGGTAGGTACTTCCCAACCTTTCTCTTCCCATTTCCCTACCCTCTTCACTACCTTCAGCCTCACAACATACTGCAATCGGGGATGATATAGTCTCACTGGCTTGAGATGGTTGGAACATTTACTATACACATGAAAGGAGCGCATTATTAATTTTCTTTTGCACAGGGATTATGATTTTTTTAAAGCATCCATTTTAAAGTGAATACGACTTATAGTGCCGACATTTTTAAAACATTTTCAAAAATGCAGTTTGACCCAAATCCAAATGCATTATTCATAGCCTGCATTTGTAGGGAGGAAATCGAATGTTGGCAACGTCTGAACCAAAATAAACCAAAACACTTGGAGGAGTTAAGAAACGGCGATGCAGCCAGACGATCATAATAATTTTTTTATATACTCGGAACATCTCTAGTGGGAAAGCTGTGTTTTTTCCAACGGTATTTTAATGGGAGTTGCTTAAAAAATGTTAGTCACGTTAAACCCATTAAATGCTCCCAACTGTCTAGAGCCACTGAAACTATGGCATCCCCAATTGTTGTGAGACTTATGGGGTATTGAGAAGAGGAATGAGATGGGCAAGATGAAGGTGGATCGACTGTATTTTTGGGAAAACCCTTCAAGCCACATTTTTTGGGAATGTTACATTTCAGTGGTTTCATAAACTGCAATGCAAAGCACAATATGTTAAACTAATATTAGTTGATTATGACATTATTAATACTGAAAATTTATTTTATCGAATTTTTTAGATTATTTCGAGAAAACCGTAAAAGAAATTATTCAACCCCCAAATATTTCATATTTTTAAATAGCATTGCAATATTTTACATCGACATTTTAATAAAGAAATTTAATTATTCGAAGAATTTCAAGTATCTGCATTTAGAGATCTGTACATCAAAAAATCAATAGTTAAAAAAATCAAAAATTAAAAGAAAAAGCAAGTACCAATATTTGTTTTATTAAAACCTTAGTCGACAGAAATATATTTTCCATGACCAAAATTAAATACTTCATTTGCACAAAATTATTATACCTACCAAGGAAGAACTTTTTTCAATCGCTACTGGAAGAAATTTAAACACTAATGACAAAAACCACACAAAAATACTGTTTAAGAATTAATTTCTCAATAATTTCCCAACTGACAATTTCTTCTCCAAATAGGTACATAATATACTGTTTCTATTTCTATTAACATTATTTTAGATTCGTTTTAGCTACCTACATTTATATCAAATTTAAAAAATATGTTAAATAATTTTTACTTTCTAACTGTAGTGTACTCACTACATCTCAAAATACATGTCTGTAAACTCCTCTTCCAACCAAAAGCTAACTCTTGTATGTATTATTTTTACTTTCTAACTGTAATGTACTCACAACATCTCAAAATACGTGTACACTGTACACTCCTTTTCCAACCACAAGCTAACTCTTGTATGTATTATTTTTACTTCCTAACTGTAATGTACTCACAACATCTCAAAATACGTGTACACTGTACATTCCTCTTCCAACCACAAGCTAACTCTTGTATGGAAAAGTACCTAGTAATCAAATCTCACAATATATACAAACACAATGTTAATCAAAAATTTATGTGAACTTCGACATTTTTAATTACTTTTTGTTTTTATCGTCTAGTGTGAAGTTTTCATTTTATTTATTTATTTTAATATCAACGGTATAAAATATACCATAAGCAATAAATTATAAACAGTGACATCAGAAAATATACAATTAACAGAAACTCTAGATGGATATAAAAAGTTAGAGATACAAGTACATGCAAAACTTATAGGTAGACTAGGTTAGATTAGTATTGATTGAAATATATGATAGTATAGATACATGATATAATATATTACAATAGCTAAAGTATATGCATTTTTTTTCAGGTTTTGGTTGTAGGTAAGTAGGTAAGTGCCGATTAAGCTGTTGGTTCACCGTATTGACTATTATTAATGACCCAAGTTTCCTCAGTTGCCCCAGGCAGTTCATTTAATATACATATTTATTTGACTTACATTTTATTGGTCATGATTTAAAAGATATAATATTAAAGCCTTTTTGTACCTAACTTCTGTGCAGTTAAACAGATCCGCTACATCTGCGTACCTATTACTAATTTCATGTAATCTAGGTACAAGCGAGTGTTTGAAATGTTCAGTCTTAGAATTGTTACAATTAAACAGGGTTTTAGAACGAGTATAGGGTTTTACCAACCCGCAGTCATTATCTATTGTCGAATAATATAAAGTATATACATAATGCCCGGTTTTAAAGTGCGCTAACGTCAGGATGTGATTATACATGATGGTAGAAGTAAAAAAAATACTTTACTTTTTTCGAAATTCCAATGCTTTTTTCACATACAAAAAGATGTTTCAATAGAAGACTATTTATTTAACCATGCAAACAATTCAACTTTTTAACCTAAAAACTACCCTAAAAAGTTATTTATCTTATCACTCCACGAAGTTAGCGCACTTTACTCAAACGCACTTGCCCAGAATCGTAACCACGGAGATCGTCTGATATGATGATTATGGGCGATACGTTGATTTTCAATAATATTTCAAAATGTATTTCTTTCAGCACGTTTGAGGACGAATCTGACTTTATTATTTGTAGAGCCGATTTCAAAACCTTTGAAAGTCACAAAACCATTGTAGTTCTGTCACCGTGACAAAAAAACAATCTCAAATAACGCTTTTGCAAAGGTCGATTTGTTCTGGGGTGGAACCATTACACGGGACGAGACGTGAAATAGACATTTTACTCTAACGATATAGGAAATCGTACACGATGTAATGCGCGGTAGGATGTTGGTTTACTCAAATCCAAGAAGCATTTATGTACATAGGGTATTAGTATTACTTATTTGGTTGTATGGACAGTACAACAATATCAACGACCATGTTTACCCAGGTGTAAGACTGAACATTGTACGTTTATTCAAAACCAAATTGATCTATCGTATCACCAAAACAAATGTCTGGTATATGGTGTTTATTTAAGACATTTATAATACTTATTAACGTGATAAAAAAATTAAGGAAACAAAAAACAATTCGCAAACAAAATTTAAAAAGACGATATTACAAAAAAATATACATTGAAATAATATAAATATACGTAGTAAACATATTATACAAAACCATACTAATAATTACATAATATTCTTTGATACTGAATATCTTATTTTATTTGATACTGCGAATATTATTTTATTTGATACTGCGTATATTATTTTATTTGATACTGCGTATATTATTTTATTTGATACTGCGTATATTATTTTATTTTATACTGCGTATATTATTTTATTTGATACTGCGTATATTATTTTATTTTATACTGCATATATTATTTTATTTGATACTGCGTATATTATTTTATTTGATACTACCTATATTATTTTATTTGATACTGCGTATATTATTTTATTTGATACTGCGTATATTATTTTATTTTATTACTTTTTTATTTCATTTAAGTTATTTAAAAACGGACCATTTTATTCACATACATATTTTGTGTTAATGTAAAAAAAAAAATATTCTTATCATTGATGGAGAATTTTCCTCAAGCCACCGTAGTCGTAGTACAAGCGCTAAATATGTTTTATTATATTTTATCAATATCATGTAATGTGTTTATTTATTTGTTTTCATTTTTTGAAAAAGACAAGACTATTGCACTCACCGCTCTGTTCAGCTAAAATAAACAAACTTTATTATTATTATTATCGACGTATTGCCCATTATTGACAGTGAGTTCGCTCGGCTAGCGATATTGCCGAGTCAAATCAATCTCATTCTCCCTCTGTTACATATAGGTACATCTTTGTTCGTCAACTATCCGCTACTATAACTGTAATAATTTGTAATGCGAATAATATTAATAAATAAATTCACGACCTTTTTTCAAGATCATAGAAGTTTGATGGAGACAGACCACACTATATTATCGTGGCTTGGCCTATTTCAGCATTTCGCTCGCCATACATTCCCATTGGTAGTGCTTGGCGAGCGATATATTGAAATAGGCCAAGCCATAATGCGTATGGCGTTATGTATCGCCTACCTTAAGTAGGAGAGTTTTTGTTTTGTTTTTGAATTTTTCTTATTATACTTTACGGCAATATTGACGGGTCACGACAATATAGACGGCCATACAATACTTTTAATCGACGGCCAAGATAATTAGCGCTGGGCAATAGAAAATAATAGACAATTAATTAGGCTCGTTTACCTTTAAGGTATAAAGATGTTTAAAAATTATGAGTAGCTATCTTAAGGTTATTATTAAAATTTTATTATTTATAGGACAATTTGTATAGCGCCGCTTTTGTGAGATATCACCTCAGGGGCGCTTTACGAAAGAGTGCATCGGGTCCACCAACAGCGCCAGCACGAGGTTCGTCATCTATCCAGGTATGTGTCTGCTGCTAATAAAGCGCTGACAAAATATCCTCTCACAGATACCAGACCTTGGCAGCACCGCTGTGACGTTCGACGAAGATAGAGGATGGAGACTCTGCAGCAAGAATCCTAGGTGGTGAGTAGTAATCGTGCAAAGATGGTTTGAAAGGGAGATATATAAATACGAATGTTAGAGGGAGCGCGCTAATATTAACAACAAAAAAAGTATATTAATTTTGCAAAAATGGTGAAAATATTTAATAAAACACGACTCCTTCAAAATAGAGCAAAAATCTCATATTAAATAACTGAACAAAACGTGTTTTTAATAATTTTCGGAGCTTTTTTCTAACCATAAAATTTCATATAATTACAGTTTTGGCATAAAAAATGTACGGATATTATCTTCAATAATATCGTTATTTTAACATAAAAATTTGAAGAGTTGTAAGAGAAATATGCTCTAAATCGTTAGAAATTAGGAATGCGAGGACTTAACGACGTAAGTAAAGAAGCCGTTAATAAAAATATTCGGAGCGCGGCCCGGTGTATTGGACGGATCTACGGTCGAATTTGCTCTAGACAGTCTAGACGGTCTGGAAAAATGACATTTCTGCGGGGTTTATTTTAATTAATTCTGATAAACGAATTACGAAAACTTCAGATATTTCTAAATGAATACCAAGTTACTAATTTATCGTCCGGAAAAATAAAATCTGGTGCTTACTACTATTTTGCAGTTAATTTTCAAACATTTTTTATTAAAATATTTTAATGCTGAGCTACTGTTATTATTAATTAATTAATCTTAGATATAAATAACTATCCGTGGATACCGGTCTAATTTTTTTTTTATTATTATAGAAATACAAATATTTAACAAGTGTGCCACGAGCAAATCCCCGCTATTAGAGTTTTTGCGACACGAGAAAGTGCTGAGAGATTTTTTTTCAAAAATATTAAATTATTTGTGAAATGTTTTCATCTCAATTCAATAATCCTTGCTTATTTTAATTCCCGGGTATTAAATTGCACCGACCACTTCTGGCGCCCTTGTAATTTGCCCGGCACTGTATATTTTGCATAAAGAATTCCGCTCCGCACATAATACTGTATGCATAGTCCAAATAGCAGAACCCAACACTCTGGCTCTAGAATTTAAAAAATACTATATATTACGTTTTTACAGTAGCTGTAACTGCTTGCCCGGAGGTCACGGAGTTTTTTTAAATCGCGGATGTGGAATTGAACCATTTTTCTGGAGGGTTTATTTTTTTGTTGCATATGGCAATCATCATCATTGGTGTCGCGCTGAAATTACACACGGATAGAGTTACATATGGATGAAATTACACCTACTGAAATTACACAGGTCAATAAATCTGTTTTATTGATCTGTGGAGGGTATGGGTACCGCATGAACCATTAGTGAAGTGTTTCAAATCAAAATTACACAGAAGCACTACTTTTTATAGGGTATAATTTTAAATAAAAAATATGTATAGATTAAAAAAGCATACTGATGAAATGTTACATACCTACAGATTTTATTAAAACTTAAGTAAAGTGCTATTACAAAACAAATAAATAAAAACGCGCTGACTTATAATATATTGATTTTTTATACTCTTTAATAATGCTCAATTTTTACGATGCCTATTTTTAGACTAATAAAAAAAATTAAGACAGAGCATTTCTTAAAATATGTATTATTATTACATTAAATCAATTTAAAAATATGAATTTTATCAAAAAAGAAAAAAAATAATGTGCGATGGCCGAGAATCGAACTCGGATCAACTGCTTGGAAGGCAACTATGCTGACCATTACACCACCAACGCTGATGGAAGGCGTGTAAAGATATGTAAATAGTTCTTACATTCACTTATCTACACAGTTAGGAAATCTACTGATATTGAGCAACTTCTGCTCTACTTACGCGGTTTTAAATTAAAGTCAAACAAAAATTAGAGATTTTTTCAGTTTGTCAGATTCTGTTGTCGAGCTGTAAAAAACAATATAAGTCAGAATTTTGAGATCAATTCATGGAATTACTTACACTTAAATCAAGTTTTATTTAATGAAACTCTCAGAAGAGGAAACTGGATTAGACTTAAGAAACTTAATTAGAATTTTAATAACAGAAAATATCTTATATAAATATAATGTTATTGCTTGAGTTCATAATTTAAACTTTTTAAATTCATAAATACTTTTGTAATTCTGCGAGAAGTGGCGTCCAATATTTTTTTAATAAATCAAAACCAAAATTTCCTCTGAAAATCATAAGATATGTAAGTTTAAGTAGGTACTTAAATACTTACTTACTTAATTATTAACCATAATTATTTCAAATAAGGAATTTGAAATTTGTCCACAAAAATGTCACAATATTAATGAGAAAATTTGTTCCGGCCGGTAGGTACCATAACATTGATTATTTCAATTTAACATTTCGCAGCTCATGGTAGGAACCACGAGCATGCATATATTTTTTATTAAAAAGGTAGTATCCAACAATACCACCATCTTGAACCGGAACCGGGACGTAACAAACAAATTTAAACAGGTGAAATGCCAAAACGGTATAGTTAAGGTTAAACGCTCGTTATATTCTACGTTTTCATAGATGGCGTTAATTAATTAAATTTATTTTAATACGCTTTTCGCAAAGAATTATTGTTTGCGCCCGTACATTCACAATATGAATATGAATAACTAGTTTTCTTTGTTGAAAAACTCAATTCTTTCAAGAAAGGCATACAAATAAAATATTGGATTGAATCATCGGCACAATATTGAATTTGTATACCTTTCTCGAAAGAATTGAGTTTTTAAACGAACAAAACTATTAAATAATAAATAAATTAATTAATACTTTGTCTTAATACTGTAAAGCATTACCTTGCAAAATCGTATTTAAATAACATACATTAATTAACGACATCCATGAACACGTATATTATAACGAGCGTCGCATTTAACCTTAAGGCGATGCACTACGTCGTGTAATATTTCAAATTGAGCCGCTATCAATAACAACCCTTACGTAGATGGCGATAAGGTTTAAATTCCCGCTTAACACCATCCGCCTGTTTTGTGCAAGAAAAAAACATTGCCAAAAAGTGCCTTTTATTTTATTTTGTGGATGTTCAGGCATAAATTTTTGTTTTTCTGATCATTTTACAAATAACTTAATTTGCATAAAAATCATAACCGAAAATGGGTTCGTAAGTAGGAGATTTTTAACTTTAAAGCAGTTTTCATAGGCCTTATACATTTTTTTTCTGGGCTTATAAAAAGACTTATATAAAAACTACTCTATTATTTCAAAGACCAAGATGTATTCTACTCGCAGTATTTAATTAAAGCATCTGAAACATTTCTAGGCGACCAAATATTCAAACCAAAAACACATGATTTTGCATTACTACGTATGGCATCGCCTTAACATTTTTGTACCCATTTTTAGACCTGTAAAGGAATTCTTGTTGTGAGATAAACAAATAAAATAAATAAATAGGTGTGTCTGTTCAAATATTAAATTTGGTATCGAGAGTGTGAAGTAGAGTTGTAAGGAAAAGGCCAAATAGTTTCGAAAAATTTATATCTTTAGAAAGAGGTATCAATATAAAATGCAAAGATTAGATTATTAATTTCGGTATGATTATTGAGTCTACAAAATTTAAACATTGGTCTAAGCAGTCGACGTGGGAGGCTGGTTTGAGTACCGCCGCCCCGGGAAAAATTTATTGGATAACCAACATTTCTGCCATAGGTCACCCCAAGTGGTTTGTTACTTTTGGTATATAGGTAACTAAGGGTGCCCGGATTCATCTGGTGAGGTGTGTTCAGGTTGCGGCTGTCCACCAGCTGCGTGGCGTGCCAGATCGGGAGAGGCTGGTTTGGGGAGACTCTTTGACCTCTTCAACTGGTTTCATGACCCATCGCCTTACGACGCAGTGGTAGGGATATACACTGATCCCTAGATTCTTGTACATTCCAGATTTAAAGATGACTTGCCTCCTATTTGGGGTTCATGTAAAAAAAAAAACAAAGTTCCCACGTGTCGCTTGTGCGTCAATTCGATGAACTACGATTGTACAATCCTCTAAATTAAACCACCGATCAATAAAATCGATTCGATTCAACAAAAACCTTTACAGAAAAGGGTTCGCATTCATTAAGTTTGCTTCAACTGCCAATTAACAGAGAGCGACAAAAAGTGAACCAATTTTCAGAAATAAACAAGTTCATTAAAATTCGTCCAAAGTCAAATCAAAGCTGCAAGTGGCAATTATTTTTATAAATTACGAATCTAGCGATAGCCCTTTGTTGTTTCCTGATAAAAATGAACAACTTGATTTTCGATTAGCGGTAAATGTGAAGATTGTGGAGCATCATCACTAGTATCATAGTACAAACTGCCCAAAGCCGTAAATTTCGAATACATTTGGCTTAAATTAGGCAGTATAAAGTGAGGGAGGTAATGAGCATGGAAAGAGAAAGGAAAGATAAATAAGAGGGGAAGGGAACGAGAAGGGAAATATAGGAAGATTGGCAAGAATCTGGCTATTCAAACGTGGTTTATAAACATGCCTAACACTATTTCATACAAAAAATCCTACTCAAAACCATCGACAACGCTGTTGACAGTGAATGCCTGTTAGAAAATATTATTACATATCCACTGTCCAGTACGAAACACACGCGCAAACCAACTATGTATTCCACACCCCACTTTCAAAGACAAAAAATGCCCACAAATTTTTTCTTAATAACGGATTTTTCATGTTCATGCACTAAATACAATACCATCTTTTCAGGCACTTGTATAATATTCTATTCATCCTCATTTCAATTTATTAATACACATAAGAACAAAATAAATTACAAGGTTAATTACCATGAACCCCTGCTGTGTTATGTATCGTTAAGTTATTTTATTATTCTTTCATTCTCACTGTGTTGTTTTCTGTAATTTGTTTTGTTTATTTACATTATATTGTATGTACCTATTACTTTTTTTTTATTTTTACATTAACCCCACACAGGAGGCCCTGAGGGAAACTATTTTCCTCAGGGCCTATCATCTTTTGGGTTGCTGTGTGGAGGGTCTTTTTTAAGGAAATGGAGGAGAGCACAGACATATGAATATTAATAAACGAGAAGTTAAGGACGAGGGGTTAAAACAAGAGTTGCGGGACGCAGAGAGGAAAACTGACTGTGATTCGTCAATAAATCAATCTGACAGTAAATAGGCATCTCGCATTATAATATCACCATTTAGTTCTTAAAAGTAAAATCTGCTTTTGAATGAATAGAAATTTTTACATGGGAGCGCAAATTACTCGCCACGTTATGAACAAATTTGGGAAGTCCAATTTCAGCAAAATAAATTTCTTCTATTTTCAGAGTCGAATATTTCGTTTACGTATTTAGTTAAGATACTTGTATAAATGTTTATAATTTACTTCCCAGCAACCAACCAGCTTTGTGTTTCGCGTCCAGACGTATCTCGATGTGATAGTATATGTTTCTAGAACTGATCCATATTATACGATGTGAATATGCTTAAAATAAAGTAAAATAATGCTTATATATATGGAATGTAATACGAAAATTGGGTTTATTCTCTTTTTCACATCTATTTTTACAAGTTTTCATAGAACAAGCCACCATTTTGCCGTGTTATTTCGTAAAATGAACCGATGATGCCTCGACCATAGCTCGACGCTAGTTCGTACAAGAATGATGACGTCACGTTTTCTAAATTCACTTGAGGCCATACGCGAGCACAGCCGGCTCCAATGGAACCGGTATGGGGAGTGGGGAATAATACGCTTTTAATCACTTAGGGCAGGTCTACTAATATTCATATGTCTATGGAGGAGAGGAAGTTCTGGGAAGGTAAAATGTATGAGGTTTGGATAAGATCAGTGTGTCTAGGAGTGACGGACGGTAATTTGTTTTAATTAAGGTAAATTTGCACACAAACGGCGCTTTACAAATCATTATCAAGTAATGTTTCTTACTTACGCAACCTTGTAAACAATCAATTTGTAAAAATGTGTGTATAACTGTATGTTTCTTACTTACAAAACCTGGTAAACAATCAATATGTAAAAATGTGTGTATAACTGTATGTTGTGATTCTAGTACCTCCCGACCCGATTAAAACTCCATTGTCAATCAATCCATTACAACATAAAAAATGTCTTCCCTCGGATTCCAGCGGAAGAAGTTATCCGTTAATATCGCAGCGTCCGGCTAACCCCATTCTGCGGCCACAATGTCCGCATTGTACCCGCCTGAGAAGCCACCCCACCTTACTCACTGTGACAGGAATGTTGTGTAAAGGGGACAGGTGTAATTATATTAATTTCCAACGGACATTGCCTCCCCACTTGTGACCGCACAGTACATTTTACAAAGCTTAAGGTACGGGAATTTTCTAAAATAGGGTAAGATTTTCAAGATTTTGCAGGACTTTGTCACTTTGCAGTATTAGGACCTTACGGTAAATTTTAAAGAGCTATGGTACGGGTATTTTTTAGAATAGGGTAGTTTCAACGTTTTGTTAACTTTATCAGTAGTGGACACGGTTATTCTATTTATTTACCAATGTTTCTTAAACAAAATTAAAGGCTTGTACATGTTGTGCGTAAATTGTCAAAACCTGAGATTCATAATTATTTTGTTAAAAATAAATCTGAAAATATGAAATTGGTTTTCAGAAGCAGTAACAACTATTTAACAAGTTCCGGTGCAATGAAAATTTCACCTCATGTGTTCCCTTTTCATGTTAGATACATGATTTCCATTATGAGTTATGGTTCTCTGAAAGTATAACTTTTCCCTAATACAAAAGGTATTAGATTATATATTATCAAATTTTTTTATTGTTCCAAAACAGAAGAGTTCAGGCGAAGACGATTTTCAATTTGCCAACGTTTTTAAACCCTTATTATTTGAATCTTGAGTAAAGGATCTTACCGGGGTACTAAGGATGTCTTCAGAGCCATCTTGAGTATTAGTACTTAACATTTAATTTGTCACTTCCAATGCCTTATCTCTAAATATGTAGTATGAAACAGGATAAGGAGCTTTCCGTATCTGTCTGTTTGTGCGCTTATATAGTTCTTCTATACTACGCAACGGATTTTGAAAAAGTTTTCACTATCATTTACAAAATTTCTTCCGGAACGAAATATAATACATGCATATTATATTTATAGAAAGTAGATAAAAGTCGATTTTTGTAATTTAATTGTGAAAAAAATAATTTAATGCTGGCTAAGCTTTATGAGATACATCAAAGTAATGTAGTACGGAATTCTATATCTTAACAAACCATGTATCACCAAGTCCACAAGCAGCGCTGGGAACACGTCATCTAGTTCTAGTATATTATATAAAAAATTAATAGTTCTCGTGTCGTAAGAATAAAAACCATTTTTTTATCCTTTTATAAAGAATTCACTGAATTAAGTAATACAAATTACCCAGAAAACTCAAAACTTCAACATGCGGTATTTTCTTTTGTATTCATTGTATTTCCTATTCACGAATGTAATATTGCTTTGAAGAGGGTTTCAAAGCTATTTAATTCTTAACCATGAGAAATGGATTGGATTGTCTTGCCATGTAAAGCTCACTACACGAAACATAACTTAACCACTCATGTTTTATTTTTGCTAAATATTTGTTTTGCAAAATGGCGAAACTGTTCGTAATGAAAAGAAAAAAAATTTTAAATATTGAAGACAATATTAGTGATTTCTAAACGAAAATCTGAAACAGAAAAATCAGAAAAGGAAACGGTCACATCTGGGACTCGAACCCAGGACCCTTGTCTTTCCGGGACAGTGCTCTACCAACTGAGCTAATGGGACCCTATTCCCCTCGGTCACTTTTAACTGTATCATACTTCGAATAAGAACTACTAACATTGTCTTCATTTTTTCACCGCACATTTTTACTGGCAACTATCTTTATGTATGATCGCAAGATTCAACCCGAACTAAATGCAATCCAGACAGCGTCTTTTTATATAAACCTATCTTATTTTTTATTTTTAATGTGCGACATCTGTTGACTTTTTCTGCAAGTCTAGAATGAATATTTATTTTTCGGAATAACTTTATTGAGTAAAACCTCAAATTGTAATATTTAAATATTGAAGACAATATTATTGATTTCTAAACGAAAAACTGAAACAGAAAAATCAGAAAAGGAAACGGTCACATCTGGGACTTGAACCCAGGTCCCTTGTCTTTCCGGGACAGTGCTCTACCAACTGAGCTAATGGGACCCTATTCCCCTCGGTCACTTTTAACTGTATCATACTTCGAATAAGAACTACTAACATTGTCTTAATTTTTTCACCGCACATTTTTATTGGCAACTATCTTTATGTATGATCGCAAGATTCAACCCGTACTAAATGCAATCCAGACAGCGTCTTTTTAGATAAACCTTATTCTTTATATCTTATTTTTTATTACCCGGAAAGACAAGGGAAAAAAATCGAAGACGAAAAAAATCGTGTAAAAGTGACTGGTTCCAAAACCTTTCTTTCTTGCTTCAAATTGGTATTTTTTAAACGTAATATCACATTTACTTTTGGGTTATTCGGAGCCGACGTACTCCGACTCAAATATTTGTTCCAGTTGATGTACATGGTGTATCCAATCTGCGAAAAAATTAACATATGGTTAGAGTAAGGCAACCACAAGTAGTATGATGTCCAATGTACCTATTGGTAAAACATTTGTTTTCCATAAAGAAGCCTCAAAAAGTTCCCAATGTTCTCCATATAAGATAATCCTTTGAACCGAAGACTGTTTAAGCTCACTTGGTTATTTATGGTTCCAATATCACAATATATAAACACTGGACACATTTATTGGGCGCGGAGGCTGATTTATACTGGCGCCGGGGCCTATTTCCTGGAAGGCTTTTGTGGAATTTAATGAATCAATTTTCGGCCGTCAACCCCGGATATAGCTACTCTCCGAAATTCGTTTCATTTGACACTTTATCTGTCAACGTTCCGCTTATTTTTGTATTAGTTTCTGAAATCGTCGAGGTGTTTTTTGTGGTGTGTTTGCCACTCACTGAGTGGCAGTTGGCAGAGTGACTGTTCAAATGTAACGTAGTGAAATAAATGAATTCAACGTTAACCTTTCAAGACTCGGAAGGAAATTACTAGCCACAAACATCATATTCCATTAGAGGCTCTCAAGGTCGAATCTGACCGGGGCGTCCATACATTATAAAAGTATTTTTATCTTTTTTTATATAATGCATAGATAAGTGATTTTTTTCGTCGTCGGAAAGACAGATAATTATTTTTGCTAGTTTGTCTCAAATATTTACACAAGATTACACAAATCAACAGTGTTTGATTACAAATTGGCGGGATTTTTTCATTGAGAGTGGTAAGTTTTTATTTTTTACTGTATAAACTGTATAAAAAGTGAAGTAACAGTATTCATACTAATTCCATACAAAAAATGAATGTGTTTTCTAAAAATCAAATTCTTTCTATATTATGGAAGTTTCGAGTCATGTTCGGGGAATTATTTTTGTTTCATGTTTAGAATTAAAATTTAATTTTTTGGAAATTTTATCTAGTTTTTAAAATGGTATTTTTTTTACGACAACCAAAACAATAACTTCACAACTTCCATAAAATTTCACCGTGTCGTTGGGACTTCTAGGTAAAAATATTTTTAAACCTGAAGGGTTACGGTAGCTTGTTTTTCTTATTTAACTGACAAAAGTGTTAATGTGTATTTATTTTAAAAGTGCTAATGTGTTGTAAAAAACCTTTGATACATTTAGCACGTAGTACAAAAAATCTTGGTTTTGAAGAATACGTCGAATTTGTCATCTGCCATAATGAGATAGATGGACGCTCTCTCATGGGCAAATAAAGGTACAGATTTGAAAGCTCGACAATACCACAAGTGTCGGCAACCGCGACGTCTCCAAATGTGAGACTTTGGCATGTGTTACTAGTTCAAATTAATAAAAGTATTTTTTATTGTTATTTTACGTGATTGATCTCCTCCTAAAGAAGAGTGGCTCATTAAATTTAAATTATGTATTCATTAGACCGATTGCTATCTCCCGTACGCAGTTATATACAAATCATTATATACGGTGTCCGGAAACTCTCGGTACAATTGAGAAACTGGTGAACCAATAACAAAAATTTTTTTTTAGACCTTGGACAAAGAGGCTGCGCGGCCTTCTTCACACAAAACTTAAAATTTGATGTGACAAAAAAAAAGATGTGAGATTAAATTGGTCAAAGATATTAAAACACATAATTTCCAAAATACTATTTTTGTAGTTATTTAACCAAAATAATCAAAAGATAATGGACAAAGTTTCACTGTTCTGTTCTTTAAAAAAAAAACTTACATCTTTGTCGGCTATTTTCTCAGCTTTATGATTTTGTTAAAAAAGTTTAAAAAACACAAATAAATAAAGCAGCACATATCCGTCCTAGATATTTGCTATACCTTTTGATTAAAAGAATTATTTAATCAGTTTGGTCGTGTATTTTGGCTGAAATTCAATTTCAAGTTTTGTGCCAAAAAGTTCGCGCCGTCATTTTTATCAAATAGCTGATACTAATCCCCTAGCAATAGATTTTTTTCCAATTTCCCGCTTGTACCACAAGTTTACGGACACCGTGTATACCGTTTACAGTCTACATATCATAGTTCCTAGTGAGTTCAGCATTAAATATAATATATTATTCAACTCACTTTCAAATCAGACCTGTTGAATCGATTACTTTTGTCATTATCGAAAATCAACTGATGGATCTGCAATGTGCGCCGCTATCGTAAACTTGAAGGAACCAAACTGCAGTTCAGATCCAGATAGTATGTTCAACGGAAGCGATTTAGGATTATCAGGTTGTAGTTAACGCTTGGAATAAATTCGCAAACGAACTAAGACGGATAAAATACTCTTTTGTACGAATATATCTCCATAGTCTATATATTTTTCACACTCTTGACAGCGTATCCAATAAATCGGAATCCTTTCACAGCTGGCGACATCTGTAAACTGTAAATAAAAGTTTTGTTTTATTTGTAAATGCTTAGTTTAATTTATGTGAAAGTAACAACTTCTTAAAGCAATTTCACTAATGTTGAAAGTTATTTCTGTTTGTAGCTTTCCATAGCGTCCAAATCAATCATTATGGTTTTCAAAGGTAAAAAAGAATTCCTGTAAATAACCTCACTATGGCTAGACGAAGGGAAATGGATGTTGGTCGTAGCATTACATCGCACATTATCAAAGATGACTCACTATAGGACATCGAGTATATATACTATAGAGAGACAAAGATGAGCCTTATCCATTGCAGGAACACTTTTAAGGCGTTTTCACTTTTGCAACACAAACGTCGCGTCGAAAGAAACTGTTCTATACTGTGGGTCCACTGCATCCAAATAAAATAAGCTAAAATTCACCTACAATAATGCACACGGCCAACTATTCCGTCTAAGGAGAATACTGCAACGTTGCGGATATGTATCTGGAGGGACGACTACACGCTTTCAGAGTACTCCTCCGTCACCGCTTGGAAAGCTTGTGGCGCAGCCAGCGCCAGTTCAAGAACACCATCATAACTGAATTTGCTGCCTGGATGGAATCCTACCTGATGGCCCTCTGGAGATGAGAGTTAATAATTTGAAATGATATAAATAGTCCATAATGGAGTCCTTAATGTAGGACTATTTACATCATTTCTAATTTATATATTTTGTACCCGACTAAATGTCGTGTGCATACAGACTGAAAAAATAGGGGTTAGTTACACGACTCAAACGACTTTGTAAATGCCAATCAATTGACTTTCGTCCTGAAAAGGACGTTTCTGGAATATACACGACTTTGTGCAATATGCAAATCAATTGAACCTCGTCCTGAAAAGGACGTTTCTGGTATATAGACGACTTTGTGCAAATGCAAATAAATGAAAGATTGCCTTTAAAAAGGCAGTTAAGTATGTCAGCTCCTTAAGCCTCGTGGTGCCCGCCGGAATCCAGTCGATGCAGGATTCTTCAGTTGAAGGAGAAAGGCCAATAAAATTCTCAGAACTCGGCAGAAAGGGGCAGCGGCAGGTAGCTCGTAGATGCGAAGGTCCGAGGCGAGGGTGATCCAATGGAGAAAGAGGATTTAGAATTTAAAAATGCTGCTTTTTGTCAAAGTTGCGACTCGGCAACGGCACATAAAAAAAGGTCAGCCAAGGTCCAGCGGACCGTTTATGGCTTCTCATTGGTCGGATTTCTATAGCCGTTGGAGCGTACCAGCCAGCCTTGGACCCCACACTTTCTAATTTGCTACCCGCCGGCCAATTGTTTATTGTTTATTTTTTTACAAGTTACATTTTTTACATTTCAAGGAATTTGACAATCTTAAAGCTAGGTACACAATGCAGAGTTCCGTGAATGTGGACAATTTCAAAATAGTTTATTAATGTTACATCCACGGATTAACATTATACGCAAACAATATTTATTTATTTCTTATAGTAGTAAATAGTAGCGAAAGATGTAAACAAAAACAATATAAAGTCATTCTTAAATTATAATGAACAAGCGTCCGATATACTCCCCCCGGTGCAGCCCTCTGCGCCAAGCTATTTGGGAGGACGTGAAGTGTTTCGACGATCTGGACAACCGGTACCCCTGGTTCGCAGTTGGACGGGCCGTGTTGTAGATGGTTCTGGAGTGGTGGATTTTGGGGCTGGCAGCAGTACGGCAATCTTAACGGCTGGCCGCACATATATCCCGGAAGCTGTTTGAATGCGGGCGGTCCTCACTTGACCATCAGCGGCGGGTTTTGCATCGATGACTCGGCCGCGCGGCCAACTGTTCCGGGGTAGCGCAGGATCCATGATCACCACAAGGTCATCCTTTTTGATGGGCTCGGCCGGGTGGTGCCACTTCTGTCGGGCGCCCATAGTGGGGATGTACTCTCGGAGCCAGCGCCTCCAGAACATATCTGCAAGTTGTTGCCCGATACGCCATTGGCGGCGGAGACATACCTCTTCTTCTTTTTTGTCATACAGGGACAAATGGGGGCGCTTTCCGGCTGACCCCAGAAGGAAGTGGTTTGGTGTCAAGGGCTCTTCATCTCGTGGGTCAACAGAGACGTGAGTCAGTGGTCGGTTGTTGACAACAAACTCAGCTTCTGCCAGTGCTGTGCGCAGGGTCTCTTCCCTCGGCGCCCTTTCCTTTAAGGTAGCTTTCAAGGCCCGTTTCACCGACCGTACTAGTCTTTCCCAGGCTCCCCCCATGTGGGGACTGAGTGGCGGTATGAAACGCCACTCAATGCCTTTGGTAGCCATGGCGTCCATAATTCTAGAATCTTGTTTTAGTGAATCCAAGGCTTCCCTGATCTCAGCGTCTGCTCCATGGAAATTCGTTCCGTTGTCCGAGTACAGAACTTCGGGCTGACCTCTTCGGGCGGTCATTCTTTGCAAGGCCATAATGGCAGAGTCGGCAGTCAACGTAACAGCAAGTTCCAGGTGAATAGCGCGGGTGGAAAGGCAGGTAAAAATTGCCCCATAGCGCTTCTCCCGGTGTCTGCCAACTGTGACCTCCATTGGCCCGAAGTAGTCCAGCCCACAGTGAGTAAAGGGACGCACATGATGTAACAGGCGGTAAGATGGTAGCGCCCCCATTAATGGTGGAGAGGGCTTGCTTCTTCGTATGCGGCAAGTGGGGCAGTCGTGTGTTATTTTCCGGCTGATAGTGCGGAGCCGTAGAATGAAAAAACTGCAGCGCATCTCCGCCACTGTCTTCTCGGTGCTAGGGTGGTCTCCCTTCTCATGGTAGTGGCGTACCAGCAGCCGAGCGTACGGGTCGTTGCCATCCAATATGATGGGGGTCTTGGCCACGCTCGTGGTCTTTGTCAGGGCTCGTAATCGGGAACTCATCCGCAAGACATCATCTGGGCCGAGGAAAGGGGTCAAGGAATTAAGACGACTGCCAGCAGGTAGCGCCTTTCCATGTCGTATGGTATGCAGATCAGCTGCGAAGGCGTCTTCCTGGGATTTCCTGACCCATCTGATCTCTGCTTCTTTCAGTTCCTCTGCTCGTAATGTGCCCTCGGCGGGTTTGTGAGACCCCAATCGGCACCGCCTGACAAAACGGAGTATCCATGCTGTAGATCGAATTAGCCGGTTCCAAGATGAGAACCGTTCGATTAAGGGGAACGCCTCTCCTGTAGTGGTTATTAGGCCTACATAATGGGGCCTGACCTCCAATACGTCGTTGTCGGGTTTCTTGGTGGGAGATCGCTCCTTTGGCCACTCGCTTTCAGGTGCAGTAAGAAATGCAGGGCCGCAAAACCATCTTCCTTTTGGTGATAGATCAGGCACTTCAGCGTCACGTGTTCCGATGTCGGCGGGGTTCAACTTCGTCGGCACCCACCTCCAGTTAGGTATGCTGGTCATCTCATCTATTTCACCCAATCTGTTTGCCACGAATGCAGAGTAGGCGCGTGGATCAGTACGTAACCAGCACAGAACGGTTGAAGAGTCTGTCCAGAAGATAGTCCGGTTTATTAAAGCCTGGCTTTCTTTTAAGATGGTCTTGGCTAATCTAGCCGCCATGAGTGCGGCTTGCAACTCAAGACGGGGAATGGAGAGGGGTTTTAGTGGAGCCACTTTACACTTGCTGGCTAGGAATGTCGCGTGTAAAACTCCCTGCACGTCTTCTGTGTAGTATGCGACGGTGCAACAAGCTTGTTCAGACGCATCGCAGAATAGGTGTAAGGTGACGCTGCTCTGCTTGTGCCGGAGGGAGCGCCTCGGCACCGAAACGCTGCTCTCGTGAAGCAAGCTTAGCCAATCTCTCCATCTCTCGGCGTGCTCAAGGGTGATCAAGTCGTCCCATCCAACACTCGACCGCCACACAGCTTGCAGCAAGATCTTTGACCGTATTGTGAGGCACGCGACGAATCCAACCGGGTCGAAGATCTTCATTACGATGGAGAGAAGCTGCCTCTTGGTGGGCCGTACAGATTCTTCGGGGCTGACTGCATTTTGAAAAGAGTAAAGGAAGCAGTCAGTGGATGGGTCCCACACTAGCCCTAGTACTCGCTCCATCTCTTTGTCCCCGCTGCTGATGTGAACTGTGGAGCTCGCCCGGTCTCCGGAAGGAATGTCAACTATGGCTTCCGGACTGTTAGAGGCCCAGTTCGTCAAGTGGAACCCTCCCTTTGCAAGAAGGGCACTCACGCTTTGTACTAGTGCGGCAGCCTCGCTAGCAGTATCTACCGCATCCAAATAGTCGTCCATATAAAATTTGGAACGAACGGCTGCCGCGGCGGCCGGGTACTCGTGTTCGTATTCCCCGGCAACCCTGTCTCGTACGTACTGGGCGCTACTCGGCGAGCATGTGGCCCCGAACATCATTGATGTCAACTGGTATGTGTCAGGTTCGCGACATGTTGGTGACTTCCACAGGTACAGTTGTGACTGCAGATCATCCCTCCTTATCTTGATGCGCAGGAACATCTCCTGAATATCGGCTGCTATGGCAATAGTCCCTTCTCTAAAGCGAAGGATGTTCCCAAGAAGAGAAGACAGCAGGTCAGGACCGGTGAGCAGCTGGTCATTTAGCGAAGTCCCTCGGCATCGACTGGCAGCATCAAAGACTATTCTAATCTTTCCGGGTTTGTTTGGATTGAGCACTAGTGCTAGCATGCTGAAGGGTTTTACAAAGATACAGGCGCAGATTTTATGGAAGTAAATTTTATTAGTCGACAACAAACTAGGGGTAAACTAGACTATGATTGCCCACTGCTAGTGATGGCCCACTCTCACTTTGTCATTTTCTTACTTATCGACAGAAAAGTGAAATAAGATTTTGTGAAGTCCGTCAAAGTTTTTTCAGTTTTGCAGGTAATTCTTATATTATCTAAGGTAGGGTTGCTTTAAAGAAATTTGAAAATTCATCCACATTTCAATTTTAAAATTCAACTACTGTTATTTTTTCATCATGGACCGGTTGCTTCATAGTACTTGGATAATAAAAGAACTTGAATATGACTTTTGAGGACTTGAATATCGATGGCCTAGCGCACAAATATGCTGTCTCAAGTAAAAAAAGAACAATGAAATGTTTTGTAAAATATTAATCAAGATTACTTACTTTGTAAATAGATGTTTCGTGGGAAATTTGAATTACTTATTTCATATAGAATGATTAAAAGGCGGATATTTGATTTTATTACTTTACATCTTATAATTAAGGGGACGGTATCAAATCTCGACTTCAGTACAGTTAGGTATTATTGCTACTTGTAAATGAATCGGTCGGCCGCTGCGGTTTCAAAACCACCACCTGCGTCTTTTGAGTAGATAGGGGGATGATTGACACGGTTTTGATAAAATACGAAATAAAAATACACGTACTTTATAAAATTTATATTTATTTACTAAATAATGGATACAACTTGACAGAATAAAAATCATACTAGCAAAATAATGGATATACAGTCACATCTTTTACGCCCTGGACCTTTTTTGACGTCTCAGTTTTTTACTCAAAGTCACATAGAATCTAATCGTGTTTTGACTTGGAAAAGATTTTTGGTTCATAAATTTGATTGTATGGTTTGTGTAATGACAATAACTGTTTTTTTTTTTAAATATAATATTACCAGAAAGCAATGGGTGTGAAAAAAGGGAAAACGTAAAATTAAGTTACGACAAATATTTTTTGATTATATATTTAGTGCGATAGAAATGGAAAAAAAATATTTGTAAATCATGAATGTAATTTGAAAATTTATTTCAATGTTTTTTTCGTACTCGGGAAAGAATATATTTTACAATCTTAACTTAGATATGCAAAAAAGTAGAATGAAGTACATAAACTAAGAAAAAAACACAGTCTAAGATAGATATAAAGAAGTTGATAAAAATTGATATAAAATTATCTAAATGTCTTGGTTAAAAATACTTTTTTCGTGTTTTTAGCATAATATCCTCGAAAAGTGCCAAAACTTTGGCTTTCTTTGTGGTTAAGGCTATTAAAAAAGTTTTTTGTACATTGTATAAAATACACTATAATTCTTACTATGCATGTTACCGGTAATATATTATTTTATATTTATTTTCTCTCTCTCTCATATATATATTTATATATTTTTTTTAAAATAATTTATTTATAATACTACTACCCGGAATTAGCCATCAACGAAATTCAGTGCATTTATCAATGGATCTGATAGACATTAGGTAAGTTTTTAGATTTTCACGGCTAAAAGCATTTTTGTTGTTTGTTTTTGGGGTGTTATGCCGTGTTGCGCTAACTCCTTCTTTAGCCGACGTTTCGGACAGCGTTGCAGTGTCCACCATCAGGGCAGATCCGGTAGATCACATCTTCGGATCTACCGTATCTGCCCTGATGATGGACACTGCAACGCTGTCCGAAACGTCGGCTAAAGAAGGAGTTAGCGCAACACGGCATAACACCCCAAAAACAAACAACAAAAACCGATAGACATTGTTCCCAATCTTAGCGACAGTTTGAAAGGAATCGGTAGAATCGTTGAAAGCACCTTCACACTAGTCTCGCAAAGTCCATCTCCAAGCTCCGTAATCCATATTTTGCACCAAATCGGCAGAAAACTCAAGAAATTCAAGCTGGATGCTGAAGTTATGACGTTAGATCCGAGTTCAATGCACATCCAAACTCCTTAATCCCGATTTTGAACCAAATCAGTAGAAAACTCGAAAAATTCAAAATGGATGCCAACATTATGTTTTTTGACGTTAGATCCGAGTTCAATGCACATCCAAACTCCCAAATCCCGATTTTGAACTAAATCGGCAGAGAACTAAAGAAATCCAAGATGGATGCTGAAATTATGCATTTTGACATTAGATCCGAGTACAGTGCACATCCAAACTCCCTAATCCCGATTTTGAACTAAATCGGTAGAGAACTGGAGAAATTTATGATTGATGCCGAAATAATGCATTTTGAAATTAGATCCGAGTTCAAGCCACCACCTACTCCGTTTTACCGACTTCGATAGAAGTCGGTAAAACGACTTCTATCGAAGTCGGTAAAAATTTGTAGAAAACGTGTCCATCGGAATGATGTATTTTGACAAACCTTATTCTTCTTTTCCTCCAGTAGAGCGTTCTCTTTCGGCGCTGTACGCGCGAGTCCCTTTATTATTTCCCATTTATGTGCCCCTTTATTATTTACGTATTGGTACCTGAAAAAGGTAAAAAAAAGTTGAGACCGTAAAACAAGTTTCAAATTATATATTACAAAATAAATAATATTTAATTTCCACTTACCCCTTGGCTATAGCACCAATCTCCTCTGGATTCCTATTAGAAATTTGAAAGTTGGCCGAGGACTGCAGAATAAACAAAATAAGCGTGCTCTCACTTCCGAATTCACCTCGAGACTGACAGTGACTAGCGGTGTTCCGTCGAGCCATGGACAATGATTTCATCCATAGGATTTTGTATGACGGAAAATAATTGAAATATTCGGGAAGTTTAATTGAATCACAACAAAAATCCATATATGTTAAAGTGTTTTTTTATTTATTTAAAATGACCTGTATCATATTTACTTTGAGATGACCGATGGATTTAAAAAAAAATCTCTCTGATAGGAGCTATTCTGCTTCCAGCGAAGGCATTTTTGAAGTTTTACGTAAAGTTGCAATGTGTATTTCATATAGAATAAAAAAGTTTACGATAAAAAAGTTAATTCACTGGTAACATAAGACATTTTTCTAACTACCCCTATAGAATTTTTAGATAAATTATTAGTGGTATTCCTTTTACTAGGTAAATACAAAGTGATGTTTAGCGCTATTTATGATACTTCCCCCTTAACCTGGAGTATTCTTATAAAATGAATTTTCAAATTGCACTTAAGACATTTGCGCTAAGCCATCGATATCATCTTTGAAATTAAAATTCTTTAAGGTTTTTCATCTTTTCAATTTAACCCCGACCACTGGAACTGTGGAAAAGGACAGCGATTTGACAGCGATTGTCAACATAAAAACGCATACAAAAAAATCGTCAAAGGATAAAGCATACATTTTATATAACCTTTTTTATTAAAAAAAAGCCACCGACATTTCTTTAAGATCACATAACAGAAAAAATGTTTAAATCGCTATCATGTTTATAAAGGGGATATAATATAAAGTTTTTTTAATTTTCATATATGAATCTATTTTTTCACATTTATGGTAGCCCCGGACAGATCTCGTATTTTCGTAATCATGAAGCATGTATGTCCAAGAGACGTATGTCGTATCTTGCTTTGTAAAATATTGATGGATTACTTTAACCATTCGTCTAATTTTCTCACATTTATGGTAGCCCCGGACAGATCTCGTATTTTCGTCATCATGAAGCATGTATGTCCAATGGGACGTATGTCGTATCTTGCTTTGTATAATATTGATGGATGAAATTGACCATTCGTCTAATTTTCTCACATTTATGGTAGCCCCGGACAGATCTCGTATGTTCGTAATCATGAAGCATGTATGTCCAATGGGATGTATGTCGTATCTTGCTTTGTATAATATTGATGGATGACATTGACCATTCGTCTAATTTTCTCACATTTATGGTAGCCCCGGACAGATCTCGTATGTTCCTCATCATGAAGCATGTATGTCCAATGGGATGTATGTCGTATCTTGCTTTGTATAATATTGATGGATGACATTGACCATTCGTCCAATTTTCTCACATTTATGGTAGCCCCGGACAGATCTCGTATGTTCGTCATCATGAAACATATATGTCCAATGGGACGTATGACGTATCTTGATTTGTATAATATTGATGGATGAAATTGACCATTCGTCTTATTTTCTCACATTTATGGTAGCCCCGGACAGATCTCGTATGTTCGTCATCATGAAACATATATGTCCAATGGGACGTATGTCGTATCTTGATATGTATAATATTGATGGATGACATTGACCATTCGTCTAATTTTCTCACATTTGTGGTAGCCCCGGACAGATCTCGTATGTTCGTCATCATGAAATGCCTTTGACCGGGTCTGGCACCGAGGACTTGTCAACAAATTGCCTTCTTACGGACTTCCCGCATCCCTGTGTACGTGGATTGCTGACTTTTTAAGGGATAGGTCGATTCAGGCGGTTGCTGACGGTTTCACCTCTTCCTCACACTCTATAAATGCTGGCGTCCCACAGGGATCGGTTCTGTCTCCGACTTTGTTTTTGTTGCACATCAATGACCTTTTGACATGTGCACCGATTCATTGTTACGCGGATGACAGTACAGTTCATGATAGCTTTTTGTTTGACAAGCCCCCAAAGGGCACACAAACTCCAACGGCTCGGAGGGCTTTGAAGCAGAGAATGGACGGTTATCTCGAGAGTATTTCCTCCTGGGGTAAAAATAATCTCGTCAAATTTAATGTTTCAAAGACCCAATCCTGTCTGATTACGTCTAAAAGGATCCAAATGATAATCTACTCTCCTTCAACGGAAGCAATCTTCCGAACAGGCCTTCCATTCATTTGCTTGGTGTAATTATAAGTGACCAGCTCAGGTACGGGGGCTCCATCGAAGCCAGAGTAAAGTTGGCCTCTCAGAAGCTGGGCGTACTGTACAGGGCCCGCAGATACTTTAATAGTACACAACTGCTGACCCTGTACAAATCGCAATTGCGCCCTACTGTCGAATTTGGCAGCCATCTCTGGTCCGGCCGGCGCCCCATAATACCTGAAAAAAACCCTTGAATCTGTGCAGAAACGGGCGGTCCGTTTGATAGATTCCCCAATCTTAACAAACGGACTGCAATCTTTAGAGCACAGGCGTCAGGTAGGTATGCTGTCCTTGTTCTATCGGTATTACAATGGAAGATGCTCTGAGGAACTAGCGTCAATGATCCCTTCGGCACCGGTGCGTAGTCGGGATACACGCCAAACGCGCGCCCAACATTTGTACACGGTTGACATTTGTCACATGAGAACGGGTCGCTTCTACGATTCGTTCTTAAGTTCAACAGCTCGGCTGTGGAACGAGCTGTCGGCCTCTGTGTTTCCTCCCTCCTACAACATGGGACTCTTCAAGACCCATGTTCACTCCTTCCTCTCCACAAAAAGACCCTCCACACAGCATCCCCAAAGATGACATAGGCCCTGAGGGAAATTATTTTCTTCAGGGCCTCCTGTGTGGAGTTAATATATAAAAAAAAAAAATGAAACATATATGTCCAATGGGACGTATGTCGTATATAATTAACGGGATGGGACTTTTAAAAATATTAACTTCATACAGAAGGTCGAGGAACTTAGTACATAGATACTTATGGTTATAACGATAATATCATATTATTTTTTACAGTGAAATGATTGAGGAATAATATGTGATTAATGTAAAATTTCTACGTCATCGTATGCAATTACTATTTTGTACGTTGAATGAATGAAACCATTGAATTTTTTACTTATTTTTACATGTGGCAATACCATTAATGTTCTACAATTCATAAGAAACATACATTTGTGAAATATCCACGAGACTATGATTAAAGACATTCAACATTCTAGTATTTTATGAACAAATTTTACGACGTGCGTATGATTTCTCTCTGGGACTATTATACTCTGTGGCTTTCTCTTATTATTATTATACGGTTACGCGAAGTTTAAACAAAGCGTTCGTTAATTTAATTACATTCACGTGCGTATATCAAACCACCCCTAATAAACCGCAATATCCAATAGTTAATGCGATTATTTGTCAATAGGGAAAGGTTTATTTGCACTCTGTAAGCGTTGGGCAAATAACAATTATTAATTAAGCTCGCTGCAATCCAGTTTCCGCTTGTGCTCCATCCACGCCATACAAACACTCACCACCACCCTAATATGTTCAACCTGTCCGTACTAGCACCAAACTACCTTAACCTACGACCGAAATTCAAATGGCCAGTGAAATTAAAAACGCACGTTGGTCTTCTCACCGGAAATAGAATTTTTTACATTAAACTTTCATTTAATGACCACCTGAGATTAGTTTAGCATAAATAGTATTTGATTATTTTATAATATTTAAAAATTTATTAATTTTAAAAAATGTACAGGATATTGGAGGCACTTCCCATAGAGGAAGATTCTCTTAGTATTTTCCCGGGTGAAATACAACTATTTAGAATCGCAAACGTTGCTTAAATTGGCTTTAGTCGTATTTGATGGCCATATCTGAATAGTCAGGTAATTTCCCACCTTCCGCTTTCCATCTCATTCCTCTCCAATTTGGGATGCCATAATATCACTGGCTCCACGCGGTTGGGAGCAGTTTGGATTCTCGCGGTAAACACATAAAATTAAATAAATAAATTAAAAAATCTTTACACTACAGGTGCAGCCCGGAACAACTATGTGTAACTGCCCTCGTACCAGTCAAGCCATTTGTTTAGTCCTTATAATATGACAAAGATATTGTAGTTTTTCTTATTTTTAAAGCTAGTTCAATTTCAAAATGATTTGTCACTACACGAACAACTTCTAAATTACATATTGCCATAATTAAAATATAAATAAATAAAATTATTTCAAACCACATGCGTTTCGTACCCTCCCTTAAACGGGAGAATATTAAAACCTTAAATATTAAATTTTTGACACTTTGTCATGTGAAATTATAATTGAAAATAAAACTTAGTAAACACCACTTTTATTTTTATACCTAATGCCGACCAGGGATCTTTATAACGATGACTTCTTTAGGGAAGACTTTTGGAGAAAATGATTTAGAATTATTAAATACATTAGTTATTGCAGACAATATTAGCGATTTCTAAACGAAAATCTGAAACAGAAAAATCAGAAAAGGATACGGTCACATTTAGGAATCGAACCCAGGACCCTTGCCTTGCCGGGGTACCGATCTACCACTGAGCTAATGGGAATCTATCCCCTTCGGTCAAATTTAACTGTATCATACTTCGAATAAGAACTACCAGCATTGTATTCATTTTTTCACCGCACATTTTTATTTTTTTTATTGGTAACTATCTTTATGTATGATCGCAAGATTCAACCCGAACTAAATGCAATCTATACAGCGTCTTTTAGATAAACTTATCTTATTTTTTATTTTAATGTGCGACATCTATTGACTTTTCTGCAAGTCTAAGATGAATATTTATTTTTGGAATAACTTTATTGAGTAAAACCTCAAATTTTAATATTTAATTATTGAAGACAATATTAGCAATTTCTAAGCAAAAATCTGAAAATAATCAAATCCAAAAAATAAATACATTAGTTATAAACGGTGCTATTTTGAAATTCGGGGTATAACTATTATTACTAGAATTATTTTGTTTTATTTCATGAACTCAATTACTTACATAACCCTAGTCCCTAGTAATTCTAAATAAGTCTTTTTCGATGTCGTTAACACTTTTCCAAATATACCCGTAATTAAAAGTAAAAAATTCTATTTAATAAATCCTAAAATATTTATATCGAAAATAGTTTTGGTTTATACAAATAGGAAAACGGTGCGATGAATCATTTCGAAATGATTCATCGCACCTTTTTCCTATTTGTCTAAACCAAAACTATTTTCAATATAAATAACTTTTTATCAACAAAAAGAGCGCTACATCTCCAATTTACAGAATAATGTTTAAAACCGTAAGCACCTTTGTTAAAAAAATTGCTATTATGGAAAAGACATATCTACAAGTAGTGCTAATCTGTAATGATCTGCTGCACTAACTTGTGGAGGAATCGATCTTCTCTGTATACTATATCTTCTTCTGTAGAAATTAGTGCATAATCTCGTGTAAATACGTGATGGGTAGTTTTATAATAATACTCGGGTGTAGGTACACTTTATTGTCACACTAGGGGTTCATGTTACTCAGAAGTAAGCTACTGGCAAAAAATTGAAACAAAAGAAAACTAAAGTTATTGGCATAATCATACTGTCTCTTTCATGCATTTAATTATACGTTCATTACAATGATTTTTTTCTGTACATGGACAGGTACTGAGCGCTAACTTAATTTCTTCCTCATACTGATAAAATCTTTCATTAAAAAAATTAAATTCGCAATTGAAATGCGAACCAATTCTACCGTAAGCTTTTTAGATCTTATATTTAATCGTAAGCAATAAAATTGAATTCAAAATCTATCTCAAGCCTACTTATACGGATATAACCATTCATAATTTCTCTAACCCACAAACACTCCGCTTTCCATTCCCTGAAGCATAGGCTGTCCACGCTATTAGAATTATCTAAGATCAATCTCAGATCAAAATCATGCAAATTCGATCAATTACAAAGTAAATATAAATATTTTTAAATTATAGAAAAGTCAATTTTTATTCAAGGAACCACCCGTAATAATAATAAAACAACTCAATCAATAATCAACCTTCCTAATAACGTAGAATCTTATATATCAATATTTTTTACTCAAAATGCGTAAGAAATCTCTCATCAGATATCAAACCAGCATTTTACATGAACAATACCTAGGTACATTTTTAATGAACGGGAAGGATAAAAAGGACAGTTAGGGCCAGTCAGGTATTTACTCACTTCAATGTAGTGATCGTTCCGCATTTTATATCGCTAAAACGTCGCGTAATATTTATACCCGTGTCAAAGAGCATCTAGACTCTAGAGCAGGGGTTCCCAACCTTTTTGTACTCTAAAGCACATTCTAAAATATCGGTAAGGTGGCGGGCACCACCATTTTTAATCGACAAACTCCCTCCATAACTTCTCATTTTCCCATAATTTATTTTCTTATAATCATAATTTATTAAAAAATAAAAAGCAAAAATGTTTCAAAATAATAAAATTACTATTCGAATTGCATACACACAGAGAAATGTATTTACAAAAGGTAAACAAAGTTAAAAAAAAACACAAATACAAAGAAAACATTTTATAAAAAAAATATAATATCAATGTGATCTTTGGCATTGCATATCATTGACCAGTGCGCCATAATTAGGAGAGTATGACGATAATTCCGTTAGCAAACAATCATAATGATGCTCATCGGTGAGTCGAGATCTGTATCTTGTTTTTATTAAGTTCATGTTTGAAAACAATGATTCGCATATATATGTCGAACCGAAAAATGATTCAATTTTAAATGCCGCTTTTTTCAAAAATGGGAACTTTTCTCTGTCCACTGTATTCCAAAAGTCCTCTGATATTAAAAATTTTAGCCAAATATCATTCTCAAGGTCCAAATTTTCTAACTCTAGTTCCTCTGTCTTACCTTGTACAAAATCTGCAATTCATGCGGCTTTTTCCATTACATTTATTTTGCAAGTAAAAGGATTAATACAGAAGGAAACAATCGGCTCGATATGTGTAAACTGCAAAAATCTCTCTTCAAACTGTTTTTTTTACACTTGAACATACATACAATATCACAAACATACGAACGTATTTAATAAACCTAGGCACTCAAAATTAAAACTCTAACAAATATATAAAAATAAATCATATTTTCAATTAATGTTTATGAAAAATTCTTTCACTGTCGAATAGTGGCGGGCATATACGAATCGTTCCGCAGGCGCCATGGTGCCCGCGGGTACGGGGTTGGGAACCCCTGCTCGAGAGAATTCTAGAGGTACGTAAAAAAAATACGAACCGAAACGCGAACCAAAAATAAGCCGACGTAGCACAGTGGTTCCGTACACCTGACCGGCAATCAGAAGGTGCGGGTTCAATTCCCGTCGACAGCATTTATTTTTTCTCGGAAGATTTTTTCATTTTATATTTGAGTTTCGGGCTAATAATAATACATAAATGACTTATTAGCATTGCATATTTGCACACTTCTCTTGCCATAGCGTATGTTAGACAGAGGCTGGAATAATTTCATAGCCTAACATAATATAACATAACACAGCGTTAAATTCCAATTGTTTGTCCAGCATTACAGATGACGCCATTATTGTTAGTCTTTTTCTTTCGAACTGTCAGTCGGCTAATTATAAAATATTCACTTAAAAACAATATAAAGTTTAATAAAATAAACAATCAAGATGCCGCATGCGACTGTTCAACCTACGTGTATAAAGTATTTTTGGAGTAAATAAACGGCAGGAGTATCATTTCAAAGTAAAAGATCAGGAAACATTCCTGTCAAACATATTTTCAATTTAATTGATCGTTTAGACGTCCTTAATGTACAATATTTAAGTATGTTGTTAGTTAATATTGTAATCCCGAGGAGATTATCCTTTATGACAGTAAAACTGGCCAAATATAATTTATGTTTCATAAAACGGGCAGCCGTTGCATAAATATATGAAATAAACAATAAAAATACAAAGTATCAGCGAAAATGTGGCGCGTCCCGGGGCTAATATATTTTTGTGTAACAATTAATTTTTAATTACTACAATACCTTGATATTTATATTCATGGAAATAATAATTAAGCACCATTCAATGGTTTATCATATACAGGCAATTAATATTTTAGACTTTTTGTGAAAAAGGTTAAGCTTGACAAACAACATTATTTTCTTTTCTTTTTTACATAAGAATTTAATATTAGGAAATCACTATTTCAACTGTTGGTGAAAGTTCCGTATCGATTTGTTTTGTTTCGTACCTTCTATTTGTGCATACATATTTTTGATATAAGTGCACTTTTCAGGTTTCCAAGTGGTACTCATGGCGGTGAAAAAAGGGTGCTTCCAAGGTATGCGACCTGAAGTTTGGAAGTCATTAAAACCTCTTCTGTGTTTAAAACATTTTGAAGAACGTTTCGTCATTAGAATATTGAATGTAACACGATGGATGAAGTAATGTCGGTAAAAATTAAATATCGATGTTTTGAAAAATGATTATTATTATGATTTTCTTGAAGGAGTTCTAGGCTTACCAGAAAAATATTATACTTCAATACAGTATTGTAGAAACAAAAATGCGTTTTGATAAGTGAGAAATGATTGTTTTTTCCCTCAACTGCTAATCAAATTTGAAGCCACTGAATAATAACCATGAAGACGGTCTGGCGTTGCCGCCATCTTGGCAGACATTTTTGTGCTACCGCTTGGACAGAATTTTTCATTGATATGCCAAGTCTCAAGTATTTTTTTTGGTCATTGGGTTGTTCCCTTTTGACAAAGAGCACCCTATTCCCAATCTACCGCCTACTCTTACTCCCACCCCCTCCACTGGAGCTCAGTCCATTTTTGCAACCAAATATAATAATAACATAATAAATAACACATGTTACTTATATATTTTAGATTTTATTATAGTATTATAAGCCCTGAAGAAGCTACGGTTGTAGCGAAACCCATTAGGCATTAGGTATAAACAATAAATGTGGGATTAATTGATTTTTTTTTATTTTAAATTAAAAGTTATGTGAATAAAATTTAGTAAAAACTGAAAATTTATTAAATATTTTTGCTCATATTATACCTTCTCAATTGGTTACATTTATATATGTTTAGGATTCACCAAAATATACTAACGATTCGAGAGGAGATCACTGGGGCCTAACTACAAAAACTGGAGTTTTTATTTGCTTGGTTTCGTTAACGCCATAATTATATGTATTAGTGACTCAAAGCTCTATATCGTACATACAGCCGTTTAACAGATACAGTTAATATTTATTTGTGTTTTTCTCAAACTATGATTTGTAGATAGGCCCCTGTGGTCTTAAACCCCCGAATTAGTAGTAATAAAAAAGACAAAATGATTAACAACGAGAAGAATTTAAAAAATTGCCCGTCTTTTATAACAATACTTTTGTACTTTTCTGTTTTGATTCATTCGTAGTGTTAATTGGCATATTTATTAAATAGTAAAATATTTCAATGGAGGACGCATCTCGTGTTCGCTATTTCAATACGATGAAACCAAATAACGTCGAATTCATTGTCTACGATTTAGGTCGATTAAAACATATTGTTCCTAATTCAATTTATATGTCAACCAAAATTTGATGAGAATTTATCGGAAATTTCAGTGTTACATATTTGTTTAAAATATTAATTGTTTGCTGCACTTGTGTGTTATATACCAAGCAGAGCGATGTATGTTGCGACCTGGCAACATTAACGTTATTACAAAATTTTAAAGGAGTTCCTTAGTAATAATTGTGAATGCTATATAAATTGAGAGGGTACAACCTACGTTGATTATTTGGTTCCATGAAAAATGGTCTATGTACAACAACGAATTACGCCAATGGACGCTTTACACGATGTTTTTTTTCATACCGATCCCAATATGGAAATTATGAAAAATCTTCCTTTCTCACGATCATTATTTTTGCACCAACAATTTCATATAGATAGTTATGATCATTAGAGAATAAAATAATATTTTGGTACAATACACTGTTATAAATCGTCCAAAATGGCAACTCCTTGAACATAACTATATAGATTTATTATAAAGGTATTATGCCACAACAGCGTCACCCCCTTCTTTAGCCAATGTTTCGGACAGCAATACTGTATCCATCATCAGGACAGATGTATCCGTGATCGGGACACATCTGCTCAAAGTTAACATTCGAGCCAATAATAGGTATATTTGAGGAAGCTACAGGACAACGATGTGTATATGTTGGTACACCTTATATTGTAGGTAATAGGCATTAAAATCGCTTGACAAACGAAGTCTAGAAACGTTCGATTTCAAGCACAAAACTGGTTTTTTATTTATTTTGTAAATAATTTTATAAGAAAGCAAAAAAGTTAATCAAGTGCAACTGTCACAGATAATCTTAGCTAAAATACATTTTTTTCTAAAAGTTGTTTCCTTAACGCGTTCATACATTTCTATCGAAAAAAAATGTTTGTAATTTAAATTTATATTTTTATTGAGTAATTTAAATTTATATTTTTATTGAGTAATTAATTTTTTTATTTGTATTCTACTCAAGCGAAACGATAGGAAAACTTTCAATTTATCTAAAGCATATTTTTGGTATTGATAATGTACACCAATTCGATATAAAGGTTAGTCAAAATAGTGATTTAGCATTAAGCTTCGCCTTAAGTTAGACATAACCTGCATCACTACGCAAACACGAATCGAGGAAGAACTTTTAGCAAATTTAATTAATTCCCTGTCTATAGTTTCTAATATAATAATAATAACATATGAGTTCTTCCAAAACCATTGGATTACAACATTACTTATCGTCCAACGTACAATATTTCAATACGTGGAGATTAAAAAATTGATTTTATTCAATTTGTACAACTTGAATATAACATTACAGATAGGGGTATATCATTACAGATCGTTATAATTGTATGGTTTGTGCAACGTATTTGCAGTAACAAAAACCTTTTAAGTGGGATATAGGAAATGAAAAACATATCGATATTTTAATCTAATATATTTAGGATGTACGTGGCTCTCCCTACGGGTGAGTTCATGAAGAAGTGAGTCTCACAATCGTCCCCGAGAGTGAAACTCTGGTACAAATCAATTTATTTGATCCAGAATCTCATTGTTAGATATGTAACAGTTTATTAAGAGATACAAATATTCAATCAGAGCAATACCTCTAAGTGTCTGTGAGGAGTGGTAATTGGTCATGCCCAGGATAAGTATATGGGTATAGCCAGGGGTAGTATCCATAGAGCCGTTTGTCTTGTTTCGTCTGTTAGGTTATATTATAGCTTAGGCGCAAAATACCTGAAGTTTCTTTGTCCAAATGTAGTTATCACTTTGGTTTTCAGTAGGAATTCTTTTGGTGTATGTCTTGTGTTTCGTGTGTTTTGATAATTTTCTTTATAAATTTAGTTAATTTCTTTTTAAATAGGTAAGTTAAGATTGTTTTGGTGTACGTTTGACTGACATTTAATACTTGAAGTTTGTTAAAAAGGATTAAGTGTAAGGAGATGAATAAATAAAAAAATTGTGTTCTTTAGATTATTTATTAAAATATAAAATAAAATAAAATAAAAATTTCCACATAATTGATGAAAATAAAACTTCATAATTACTATTCCAAATTGTACGAGTTTACCTCTCAGTAGTGAATATAGAACTTTTCCTGTTCCAAAGTTGAAATTCGGTCTGAAAATTAATCAAAGAGAAAATCTAGAGAAAACCGCATTTTGTGAAATATGAACATTCTAACGGGCAAAAATGCAAGACGTGGGTTCGAACTTTTGATGCGGTTTTGTCAGGATCTACATGGCCGAATCTACGGAGATTTTAGATTCGTACTGAGAATTAGGTCTGAAAATTATTCAATGAGAAAATCTATAGAAAACCGCATTTTGTGAAATATTATTGTTCTTACAGGAAAAAAATTAAAAACTTGCTTTCTAGCTTTTAAAGCCGATTTCTCAGGATCTACTTATCCGAACGGACTTAAATTTAGGAAACGTTCTGATAATTATGTTCAAAAGTTGAATCAATGAGAACATCATGAGAAAACCGCATTTTGCGAAATATCTTAATTTTAACGGGCACAAATGCAAGACGAAGTTAAATCTAGAGAAAACCCCATTTTGTGAAATATCAACATTATAAAGGAAAAAAATGCAAGACTTGGGTAAAACATTGTGACACAGTATTCTCAGGATCAACTTGGCCGAATGGACTGAAATTTTAGATACGCACTGAAAATTTATGGTCTGAAAATTAATCAATAAGAGAATACGGAGAAAACCGCATTTTGTGAAATATCTTTATTCTAACGGGCACAAATGCAAGACTTAAGTTCGAACTATTAATGCGGTTTTCTCACGATCTAGTCAGCAGAATAGATTCAATTTTTGCATACGTACTGGGAATTATGGTCTGAAGTTGAATCAATGAAAAAATTAGGAAAAACTCCTCATTTTGTGAAATATCTATATAAATATCTAACGGACACAAATGCAAGACTTGGGATCGAACTTTAAAAGCCATTTCTCAGGATCTATTAAGCCGAATGGACTCAATTTATGAAAACTTACTGAGAATTATAGTCTGAAATCAATGAAAAATTCTAGAGAAAACCGCATTTTGTGAAATATCAACATATCAACTTATCAAATGCAAGACTTAGATTCGAAATATTGCCACGGTTTTTTAAGGATCTTTATGACCGAATGGAATTATGTTCTATTGGCCTATTGGACACTAGAAATGGCCTATTGGACATTAGAAATGACATTAGAAATGAACTCTAATGGACATAAGGAATGACCTATTAGACATTAGAAATGGCCTATTGGCCATTAGAAATGTCCCGTCGGACACTGCAAATGTCCCATCGGACAAAGGAATTGTCCCGTCGGACACTGCCAATGTCCTATTCGACAAAGGAAATGTCTCGTCGGACACAGTTAATGTCCTATCGGACAGGGAAAAGGCCCGTCAGACACAGAAAATGTCCTATGGGACAGATGAAATGTCCCGTCTACACTGCAAATGTCCTATCAGACAGGGGGATTGACCCATCGGACACAGCAAAGGTCCCATGGGAAAGAGGAAATGTCCCGTCGGAGACTGCAAACAGATGAAATGTCCCGTCTCATACTGCAATGGAATGTCCCGTCTGACACTGTAAATGTCCTATCGGACAGAGGAAATGTCCCGTCAGACACTGCAAATGTCCTATCAGACAGGGGGATTGACCCATCGGACACAGCAAAGGTCCCATGGGAAAGAGGAAATGTCCCGTCGGAGACTGCAAACAGATGAAATGTCCCGTCTGATACTGCAATGAAATGTCCCGTCTGACACTGTAAATGTCCTATCAGACAGAGGAAATGTCCCTTCAGACTGTCAGATGTCATGTCCAATCGGACAAAGGGATTGTCCCGTCGGACACTGCAAATGTCCTATCGGACAGAGGAAATGTCCAGTCGGACACTGCAAATCTCCTATGAGAGAGATGAAATGTCCCGTCGGACACTGCAAGTGTCAATTTTAGATTCGTACAGGGAATTATGGTCTGAAAACTAATCAATTGAAAATCTGGACAAAACCGCATTTTGTGACATTTCGTCGTTCTAACGGCCACAAAAGCAAGAATTGGGTTTCGAACTTTAAAAGGCGTTTTCTTAGGATCTACTCAACTGAATGGACTCAATTTTTGCAAACGTACAGAGAATTATGTTCTCAAGTTGAATCAAGGAGAAAATCTGGAAAAATCCGCATTTTGTGAAATTTCACCGTTCTAACGGGCACAAATGCAAGACTTGGGTTCGAACTTTAAAAAGCGATTTCTCAGAAACTACTCGGTTGAATTGACTGAATTTTTGCAAACGTACTGAGAATTATGTTCTCAAGTTGAATCAAGGAGAAAATCTCGAAAAAACAGCATTTTGTGAAATTTCACCGTTCTAACGGGCACAAATGCAAGACTTGAGTTTGAATTTTAAAAGGCGTTTTCTTAGGATCTACTCAACTGAATGGACTCACTTTTTGCAAAAGTACTGAGAATTATGGTTTAAATTGAATCAAGGAGAAAATCTGGAAAATTCCGCATTTTGAGAAATTTGAACATTCTAACGGTGGCGAATGTAAGACTTGGGTCCAAACTTTAAAAGGCGTTTTCTCAGATTCTACTTAGCCGAATGGACTCAATTTTTGCAAACGTACTGAGAATTATAATCGCAAGTTGAATCAACGAGAAAAATCTGGAAAATTCAGCATTTTGTGAAATTTCACCGTTCTAACGGGCACAAATGCAAGACTTGAGTTCGAACTTTAAAAGGCGTTTTCTTAGGATCTACTCAACTGAATGGACTCAATTTTTGCAAACGTACTGAGAATTATAATCTCAAGTTGAATCAACGAGAAAATCTGGAAAATTCTGCTTTTTGTGAAATTTCACCGATCTAACGTGCACAAATGCAAGACTTGAGTTCGAACTTTAAAAGGCGTTTTCTTAGGATCTACTCAACTGAATGGACTCACTTTTTGCAAACGTACTGAGAATTATGATCTCAAGTTGAATCAACGAGAAAATCTGGAAAATTCTGCTTTTTGTGAAATTTCACCGATCTAACGTGCACAAATGCAAGACTTGAGTTCGAACTTTAAAAGGCGTTTTCTTAGGATCTACTCAACTGAATGGACTCAATTTTTGCAAACGTACTGAGAATTATGATCTCAAGTTGAATCAACGAGAAAATCTGGAAAATTCCGAATTTTGTGAAATTTCAACATTCTTACGGCGGCGAATGTAAGACTTGGGTCCGAACTTTAAAAGGCGTTTTCTCAGGATCTACTCAGCCGAATAAACTCAATTTTTGGAAACGTACTGAGAATTATGGTCTCAAGTTGAATCAACGAGAAAATCTGGAAAAATCCGCATTTTGTGAAATTTCACCGTTCTAACGGGCACAAATAATGCAAGACTTGGGTTCGAACTTTAAAATTTTAAAGTTGAATCAACGAGAAAATCTGGAAAATTCCGCATTTTGTGAAATTTCAACATTCTAACGGTGGCGAATGTAAGACTTGGGTCCGAACTTTAAAAAGAGTTTTCTCAGGATCTACTCAGCCGAATGGACTCAATTTTGGCAAACGTACTGAAAATTATGATCTCAAGTTGAATCAACGAGAAAATCTGGAAAATTCCGCATTTTGTGAAATTTCACCGATCTAACGGGCACAAATGCAAGAATTGGGTTCGAACTTTAAAAGGCATTTTCTCAAGATCTACTCAGCCGAATGGACTCAATTTTTGCAAACGTACTGAGATTTATGGTCTCAAATTGAATCGTTGAGATAATCTGGAAAAAACGGCATTTTGTGAAATTTCACCGATTTAACGGGCACAAATGCAAGACTTGGGTTCGAACTTTAAAAGGCATTTTCTCAGGATCTACTCAGCCGAATGGACTCAATTTTTACAAACGTACTGAGAATTATGGTTTCAAAATGAATCAACGAGAAAATCTGGAAAAATCCGCTTTTGTTAAATTTCACCGTTCTAACGGGCACAAATGCAAGACATGAGTTCAAACTTTAAAAGGCGTTTTCTTAGGATCTAATTTTTGTTAAAGTTAACATTTGACTTTTCGAGCTAATTGGCTACTCATATCTGTGTGGATGTGTGTGTGTGTGTGTCTGTGTGTGTGTGTGTGTGTTTCTGTAAAAAAAAACAATCACATTGATCTCTATAGATACTTTTTACAAGCTTAAAAAAATATATTTTAAACACCACTGTTTTATCCTTACACTATAATACCCACGCTCAGGCTTCGCCTTTGTGGGATTTTTTTGTTACTCTTTCATTCTATATTACTATGTATGTACCTGAATTGTATATGTATCAAAAAAAAAATAAAAATATTATTTAAATTGAAATATGTCGGTATTTAAAAATGTTGCATGATTCATACTTGCAAGTCTAAGTCAAGTATCCCGCAAATTATGTACATTTTTTTAAAGTTTTTAAGTAAAAATTACTACCATTATTTGTGTTACTTTTGAATTGGAGGGCGAATTTGATCATCGCGGATATTTCTCGCTGCAGCAGCTGGTCAATTTTCTTCACCACCAAAGATTCTTGCTGGATTTTCTTGAGTCTCCATTTTCTATCTTCGTCGAACGTCACAGCAATGCTGCCAAGGTCTGGTATCTGTGAGAGTATATTGTGTCAGCGCTTTGTTAGCAGCAGACACATACCTGGACGGATGACGAACCTCGTGCTGGCACTGTTGGTGGACGCGGTGGACTCTTTCGCTGCAGCAGCTAGACCAGTTTCCTCACCACTTAGGATTCTTGCTGCAGAGTCTCCATCTTCTATCTTCATGTCACCTGGTCCTGTACTTCATTTTACTTAACTTAATTTCACTTTATTTTTATAATATTAATATTTTTTGTAATACCTGCATCAACTGTAAAGCGCCCGTTGATGGATGAATCCCGGGATGCTGTGTGGAAGGTCTTTTTTATGGAGATGAAGTTCTGGGAAGGTAAAAGGTATGAGACTTGTTGGAGTGGTCAGAGTCCCAAACCAGTCTCTCCGAATCCTGTACGCCACGCAGCTGGTCACAAATCAGCAAACGTAGTGAACCACTAGGTGTGAACTATTGGAGAGGTATTGGTTATCCAATAAATGGTTCCTAGGGCGGCGGTTACTTATTTTATTTTTAAATTATTTTTAATTAGTTGGTTTCTAGTTACATCGATGCTGTTTGTCAGATATTTTCGGGCAAGGAAAATTTAAGTGTATTTTATAAATTAATATAATAGTCCTGCGCCAATTATATCGTATTCTATATCAGTTTCTATAGATGCATACTACTTGAATTTTCGAATTTGCATTTTTTTTACTCTATTTTGGAGATTGACGTATCACTGTAGGTATTACGCATATAAAAAATGGTTAATGTAAGTCGCAAACTCAGAAAGGTGGGCTTGGTTTTAAACCTTACATTTTTTCGATAGTTTAAACATGTATTGTGTACAAAGCTATTGGTTGATATGTCGATGAATACATACATAGCAAGACGTTTCCACTTGTTTTGGCCGGTTAAGAATATTATTTGCGAGTTTGTAAGTCGAGTGATAGGCAGCTCTCGCAGCTTAAACAATAAAATCTGCCCTTAATTTACTCATCCAAATTCGACGGCTGCTCGCCTCGGCGCTCTTCAAAGAGCCATTGATACCAGGGCCTGGGAGGATTTATTTCCCATATTCCTAAAAGCTCCTCCGTTTAAAATGTGATTTCGGTAAATTATTTTCGTGGAAGTCTATTTCGGATGTAGTTGGGATGGAATTATGTATCATGATTCTGAATGAAACCCTCCATTGGATATATCATTTGTATTGGTATATTTGAGCTTAGCTGAAGATGAAATCCCACGATTAATACTATATGTTTTGGAAATGACTGTCCTACCGGGACAGGAGATCCTGGGTTCGATTCCTAGTTGTGATTTATCATTATCTTTTTTATTTTTCTATGTCTTGTACTGTTTCATGTTTCGTTTAGATTTATTAGTATTATCTTTTTATTCAATGATATATTACATAGATGGATATTACCTTCAAAATAAGTTAAAAGAAAAAGTTGCTCCTGAATAAAATTTTCTGTTTATTTTGTTCTATATGTTTATCTCAATAAATGGTCACGTTACAACTAAGCCACACAGCACACTGAGCCGCTCCCAAATAGCAAATAATTAAGCGGTCAAAAGGGTCAAATAATGTGTATAAAATAAATCGTGACTATAATAATATATTCGAGCCTTCTTAGGCCTAAGGATTGGCTCTTTGACAATATTAATTTTACTCCTACAAGCATCTTGTACCGTGACATAAAAAGGAAATATATAAAAATAGTGTGATTATTATCTTCTTTTTTGTGACAAATAGAAATAATGATATCTTCACTGGGATCTCCCGTGCAGAAAATGTTATTTAAATATTATGAAAAAATTTTAGTATGGGTAATATAAAGTTATTATAAATACAACAAAGTGTGTTTTTTTCTGAAATAGTTATAAATATCATGTTGTTTTTTTGTTCTGTTGAGTGGTTTCAGTTTTAGCCTGTATTTGGTGTCAATATGCATCTAATAACACTGTCTGACAGGAGAATTATTTCAGACCTGGTTGTGTTACACAGAGTCATTAACAACTTAATTGATAGTCCTGCCATCCTTGCCACTATCAAACTACATGTGCCGACTAGGAATACAAGACAAAATATAACATTCTTCTGTAATACATACTCGACCAACTATCAGACACACACACTGACCAATAGGATGCATGATCTGCGCAACAAGTATGGGGGTGCTATTGATTTATTTATTGACTCCATATATAGAATTAAGCATAATCTACAGTAATCCTACAAATTAGAGTAGCGTTGGTAAATTAGTTTTAATGATTTGTCTTATATGTAGTGTTGTTGTAATTTCTTTTTTACTTTATGTTACTCTTACGTTTTACTAATATTGCTTCATATTTTTTTAATATTTTCTCATTATACTTGTAATCACAATTTTACAAGTGTGTATTTTGTACCTTCTTTAAAATGGATTACATCTATTTACTGTCAATATCTCCTGTATAATACATATTCTCCTATGTACACTGCATCATGTATCACTTATATGTAAAAGCCTTTTAAGGCGTATATATATATAAATAAATATATTACATATTTCTGATCTCTCTATGTTTTGTATCCAACTTTTTATTTGAGATTTTAATGATAAAATATTGTTAATGAGTGTGGGATTTTGTGTAGAGTTTAGTATCATAGTATAGGAAGCTTTTTTGCTCAAATGTTGTATTTGTAGTTGCTTGTTGGATATTTGTTTAACCCTAAGATCTAGGGTTTTTAATATTATTTGTTAGTTGTTGTTTCTTGTGTTTTATACTTATGAATGTAAAGGAGTGTTGTTTTAGAAAAGAGTTGTTTAAGTAACATGACGTTAAGTTTGTTGAAAATTTCGTCAGTTCAAGTTCTTATAGGGACTTCCAAAATAATTTTCATTATGGTTTTTTGGGTTTTAATAAGTGATTTTAGGAAATGTCATTTGCACTCTCCTATTGTAATTTGCATATATCTTGATGCATCTATATACATCTCCCTCTAATACATAATGTTCCTGCCACCTCTTTTGTTCCTCCACACAATTACCTCTTACTCAATTACCTGTCCCTGTCTGACAGTGTGAAGTACATCTGTGACATTGCAACAATTGTTCAAACCAGTTAAGAACGCCTGAGCCGGGATCATGTAAGGTGGTCCCGCAGTGTGTATAATATCGAATCTATTAGGGAAAGTTATGTAATGAGTACCACCCGCGGTGCCATAATATCGATTCGCAACAAGTCGTGTAATAGAAGACCAGGTAAGTTCAGAATCCCTTCCCAATTCTAACTCTTAACCAGCTTTGCCAAATAGTTGTCAATTAGTAGTCAATTTGAAAATTTGTAATTATTGATTACAGTCCACCGCAAATTAATTCACAGGCAGCCCTTACGACTACGATACATATGTGTACAGGGTGTTAAGGGACGTACTTTAAGAAGTGATTCCTGTAGTTATTTGAAGTAAAAAAAACAATTAGGTATATTTTATGAGCCAAGTGCGTCTCTTTACCGTAATATATGTTTTTATCAAGAATTCTTTGCTTACTGCAGCAATTGCATAATGTGCATTGTTGTAGGCTATGGGGCCATGTTGTAGGCTTTGGGTTCATGTTGTAGAGTTTAAGGTTATGTTGTGGAGTTTAAGGTTATGTTGTAGAGTTTTCGTTTATGTTGTAGAGTTTGCGGTTATATTGTAGAGTTTAAGGTTATGTTGTAGAGTTTAAGGTTCTGTTGTAGAGTTTAAGGTTATGTTGTATAGTTTAAATTTATGTTTGAGGTCAGCGTATTAATGAGTAATTTAAAAATATTGTTTTTTTTTTGTTTTTTCCTTGATTTTGACTTTTGTTAAATGCAGGATATTTTGGGGATAGTTAAAGGAGATGTATTTTTTAATTTGTTTTTTTTTACGTGACTCCGCACAAGAGACCCAACTGCCCCCCTACCGTCTGGAGCCAGTTAGACTATGGCATCCCCAAGTGAGGGAAATAATCCTGTAAAAAAAGTGATAACATGCCAATTTCCTGCTAAAATATTAGTCATTCAGTGTATATTGAGAACGCGTATTATTTTAAGCTAATAAAAATAATTACAGACATATGACCATATCACTGTTTGTATGAACACGTGTTCCGCCAAATCTGTAAATTCATTCGCTAAAGGCCTGCAGTCCCGCTTTTAACATGAAAACGAATAATTTGATCAGATTTTTAATAAATTAACAGTATTTTTTATCAGTTTGTTTTCTCTGTGTAGTTTGGACTAATTTCTAGGACATAGTATTGGACCTTAATTGAGGACAAACTCGTCAGACATAAATAGTATTGGGGTGATAATTTTTATCAATACACAAGGCATAATATTAATGTAATATTTGTATCTTTATAAATAGAAACTTCCGTTCTTGTTCAACCTTCTTCAACTTGATGATGAAGTCACGACGAACCGTTCGACTTCTACAAATTTATAAAAAAAAAAATGTTTGAGAATTGAGAAAATTTATTCACAGCCCTGCCCGAGTAATTCCTTTTTGCCACTCTTTGGAGCAGTGGCGTTCAATCCACAGTTTAAGTCAACGCTCCGGAAGAGAGTGACATTTACATAAAGCCAAGGGCCAAGATGGTTGGTGGGGCGAAGGCAAGATGGGGGAAGAGGAGTGTCGTGATCCCAGATCTTACAGATAACCCTTTGTTTATTGGGGAGGGAAATCATGGCCATCTGTCACCTCGGACCTTTAACTCGATCTTGTCTGAATGTCTTTAATTCCAAAATAAAATAAATTACGCCTGGAAAATGAATCAGGAAGTTTTGTTCGAGTTGAGTTTCGGGTATTTATTTAATCTTACGCTGGATTTATACAGAATACCTAGGAGTTGTTAAAAATACGTGGGTTTCTAGTAGGTATATTATTTATTTTTCAACCCCGTGGTCAAGGGATAAGCCTCTCGACTAGCAAGCTGGAGATCGCGGGTTCAAATCCCAGGGTGCACAGGTAAATTTTAATTGATTAATATGTGTTATTTTACAATGTAATTACTTAAAAGTAATCTATATTATATTGGCGGCACATTCCAGAGTGGAAGATACTCTCAGTGTCGCCCTAAGACCACCATTCAGAATTGTAAAGTTGGTTGAATTGCTTTAACCGTATTTGGTGACCAGATCTTAATAGCCAAGTACTTCCCCATCTTCATCTTACCCATCTCCTTCCCCTCTTCATTAGCGTCAGCCTCACAACGTACCCCAATTGGGGATGACGAAGTCTCACTGGCTCCAGACGTTTAAAACATAAAAACAAAGCATTCTCCTATCGTTGAGAGCTCTGTTGTAAAAACCTTTTTTTGATATATTCGTTATTCATCTGAAAGAGGACAGCAGATCTATTAGCGGTATGCATTTATAACCTTTTCAGAAAGCGATTTTTATTCATGTGCACACCGCCCAAGAGTTTGGGTATGTTATAAGTTTGGAGAGAGTGGGAACGGGGATTAGATGGGGAAGTATACGATTGGGCAGTATCCGGCTACTAAGATGTGGTCCACAAACACGGCTTATGCCTTTTCAAATAACTTCAACAACGTATACCTCCACAAATATCTAATAATAATAATAAGACAATATATATCGCGCCGTTTTTGCGACAAATAACTCTTCTCCAGATAGTACAGTAGAAGAAAAAATCACATAATAAAGGGTTTTCGAATAAGAGGTGTTATTTTGAATAGCCCGCTATTTCGGTAGATGTTACTCTTGAAGCTGTCTTTTTTGGCATTTGACAAGTAAAAACTACGCCATTAATAAAAATGGAACGATACACGCTTCAACAACGCATTGAAATTATTAAAATTCACTATAACAATGGTGAATATTTGGCAGAGACGGTTCGTAAAACTCGAACATTTTTGGGTCATCGTGAAAGCAAGAGTTATTGTTGAAAAGCCTCTGTATCCTCAACGTGTGACTGTTTGATGAGGTTTATGTCCGGCGGAGTCATTGGACCTTACTTTTTCGAAAATAAGGCTGGAGCAACAGTTACGGTGAATGGATTGCGCTATCGAGAGATGATTAATGATTTTTTATGGCCGGAATTGGATGGTATTGATCTGGACAACGTTTACTTTCAACAAGACAGCGCTACGTGCCACATAAGCAACGAATGTTAAAAGGTATGAGGCTTGAGTATGAATCTAGGAATCAGTGTGTCCAGGAGTGACGGATGTATAAATATGTCCCTCCCACCGCGGCGCAAGGCGATGGGTCGAGAAACCAGATGAAGAGGTCAGACGGTATCCCCAAACCAGCCTCTCCCGATCTGGCACTCCGCCAGCTGGTGGGCAGGCGCATACTGAACACATTTCACCCAATGAACCCGGACACCCCTGCTAAATCATCAAACGTAGCGAACCACTTGGGATGAACGGGGCATAGGTGTCAGTTATCCAATAAATGATTCCCGGGGCAGCAGTACCCAAACCCGCCCCCCAAATTGAAAAATAAGGTCATTTTAATTTATAACATTTTCCATGTGCTTTAAATTTTCAACGTGACTATTTTTGTTTTCTTATTATTTGCTATACGTTTAAGTAAAATTGATCATTACACTCCACTTACAGTTTCCCAATAAAAAAGAGAAATCTCAAACTTCCAAATAGGTATCTCAACCCAGGTCAAAACTTTAAATCCCCATACTCTAAACTATGTAAGGTAAGTTGCAAGAAGTTGCTTCTTCTTGGTCCATTTATTTCAGGAATTTTCACTGAAAATATTCGAAAGCTTCATCTCGAATAACATTAACTATTAACTATAACTATTTTGCAAATAGATCATTCATACGAAAGAAAATACATTTAAAGTGTTTACTTACCCTTTTCAACCGAAGAAGAATTAGGAATAATGATTAAATCTTATTAATATAGATTAAAATCGACAATGTTTTTAAGGTTTTTTGGTTCATTCTTTAGCTTTCTGACTTATTAAATTTAATATTTTTGATCCATCCAGTACACCATCAAACGATCGAGGTTCTTTTTAAAATTATTTATCTCTAAGTAAACAAATTATCGCCCCTAATGCACATTCAACTCTTGGTCGCTCCACTCAAATCGCACGCTGGTGAGCAACACATCAGCCTTGTTTTAGCTGAAGAGTATAGTTCTAGCCTTCGCACCAAATAACTAAAAAATATTTTCTTACACGCGTCTTATTCCTTGTCATTGCATTTAATTAAAACCGTATTTATTTAGGTTAGCTATTGTTGTTTTAAGAGTCCGTTTATTCATTTTCTTTTCCCAGAAACCATAAAATTTTCCCGCAGTTCCTGAAAGTGCAAAAACGTATAGCTACACATTTTCTCTCTGTTTCTGATTTTCTTTCATAATCTCTATCAGATTTTAAAGGACGTCGTACCGAATACCCCGCGTACTGTGAAAATATTAAAACAATGTTACCTTTTACGACCAGTGCTCAGTCTAAGTAACCGTAACCGTAACAGATTCCTAATTTAGAAAAGCCTTTTTTTAATTTACGTTTTTCCTTATTTACAACATCATTTTTTATGTATTTTTTTTTTAAATAACTTCGATTAATGCAAGTATGTATAAAGTATAGCGTCTATGATAGGCTTTTTAAATAACTTCGATTAATGTAAGTATGTATAAAGATTAGCGTCTAAAGCTGGCTCTACACTCGCGCGCGAAGTCGCGCCGTGAATTCACGCCGTGAATATACGCCGCGATTCGCGCGTGAACTGTGTCCATCCACACTCGCAAAGTTTCAGTCTTGTTCGCGGCTTTAAACCGCAAACCCTTTGTCGCGGGCCAAAAAACCGACAAAAATCGGGGAATGGCGCGAAGCGCGAACGCGAAGATTGCGAAGGCGTGAACAAGATCCACACTCGCGTTTCGCGGCCTTCGCGGCCGTTCGCGCCGCGAGTGTAGAGCGCGCTTAAGATAGATAGATAGATAGACTTTTTAAATAACTTCGATTAAGTAATGTAAGAAAAGTAGCGTCTGTGATAGGTGGGCGGGAGGCCTGACTTTGTTTTTTAATACAAATCTATGGTTTTATCCTGAGATTGATGAACTTTTGCATACTTGACCTTAAAAAACAAGAGGTGAAAAAAAAAGGTGACTGTTTACAAAAGATTTAAAAAAACAACAAAAAATCACCTTTTCCTACTTCTTAATGCAGAATGTTGATACTTCTTACTAATTTTGCATACATGACTTTCAAAATAAGATGGACATCACTCCCTACATCTGATTTCTAAAAACTTTGGGTAAAGCCCGCCAACGCTGGCAACTTCAGTGATTTATATGCAAAATTGACCAAATTAGCTTACGGGAGGTCTTGGAGTTCATGAAGATAAGTTAAAAAATAGCTTAAAAAAGGTTATTACAAATTAGAAGAGAGCAAAATTTTTTTATACTTTTAGCAGCGTAATGAATTATCGTGTATATAGATATTTTCTGATACAATTGACGTGTCGTTTTCAAATAAAAGTTTTGTAAATAGTGCACTTATCTAAACTAGTGACGAGCTACCGCCGGTCCGCGTGCCGAGTACGGCCCACTAAATAAAACATCCAATTTGGAAATAAAATTTAGTTTTTAATTGTTTTGTATTTAATTCATACAACTTTATTTATATTTTTTTTTAATTTAATTAAAATCATATTAATAGTAACAGTTTGAAAATGGCCTTGGACGACGAAAGTATAATAAAAAAACTAAAATTGTTTAATACTTGCAGAACTTAACAATAACTTTACTAAATATGATTATCATTAAATTTGAAAGCTTTCTGTTCTGTTAAGTTTGGTCAATTTAAGCTTTTCTTCAAAGTTTTGAATCATCAATTTAAAAAAATAATGTTTGTGTTGCATGTGCAAAAATATAATTATAAAACGACAGTAATTCGTGATTCGACCTTAAGAAGCGACTGCGCGGCCTTTTTCATACAAAACTTAAGCCCCCGCATACCCAATTTATACCGATTTATAACAAGTTTCTAGGTAACTTTTAAGTTTTAACTTTTTAAGTTCCAAAAAAAAATTAAGTAAGCTCCAAAAAAAAAATTAAGTAAGCTCCGAAAATTATTAAGAACAAGTTTCTTTCTGTTATTTAATATGTTATAGGCATGCAAAACACATTGAATTTGAATTGAAGTATCCATCCAAACTGAATAATATTTTTTAATCAAAGAGTACAATCAATGATTGAAGAACTAACCATAGAAAAGAATTCTAAGGAGTATTCCTATTTTTTTGTTATTTTTATGTATTGATAACCGTTTAATGAAACTCTCTAATTAAAAATAATAATATTTGGCTAAATGACTAATAAATTTGTAAAAAAATCTACTTACCTACAAGTCGACTGTCAAACGCTCCACATAAAAATCTTTAAAAAACAACTCCATAATCACTGTAATAAAACCAAAAAGTGTCCAACTCTACTCAAGTGTCATCGCTTCGTTCGACGTTGCTAATATAAGTGTGATAAACAAATTACGTATAAAATAATCTGTGAAAGTAAAACTGCAATCGTGTGTAAAATGATGAAACTAAACGGTCTAAAAACTACTCTGCGGCTAAACCCATATTGATAATGGTAAGTGAACACCTATTTAAGTTTTAAGATTATATCTAAGTGTTACGACCGTCAAATTCAAATAAAGCTACCTATCTCGCTGTTGGTCAAAATGAAGGGCACTTCGTACAAAACTTTTTGCGGAAAACTCTTATTCAGGCGTTGAGATTTATTAACCACAATGTATAACTGCGAAGGTTGCCTCAACCCAATAATTAAAGATGAGTTTATGCTCACGTGTTCCAATTGCAAAATAACGTTTCACAATAATTGCAATATCTCCGATTCAAAATAAAAAAAAAAGAAAAATTAATAAATAAAAAAAATTGTTTAGTGGTTTAAAATTTTTTTAATGTATACTCTTTAAATTTTTCTCCTTATTATGTGCTTCAATCTTTGTATTTAAGTTTTAAGTTTTGTATATAAATACTGTCATTGTTTTACATGTTTGCTTATGTGAATGTGCAAATGTGATTGCTGCAGACACATTAGTCTAGGGATATTTATAATTGTATTTTCTTTATTTTGTAATCCATAATTAATGTTTTTATAAATATCCTCTTTGTGTCTCGAATAAATAAATAAAAAATAAATAAATAAAAAATCCAAAAAAAATGGCAGAAAAAAATAATCTTCTTAGAAATGCCCAAAATGCTTAATCAGACCCGGCTCAACGTCTTCATCCTCGGCTGCAAATACCAATCATGATTTGCTATTTATTTATCTGACCAAAAGGTCACTGAACTTAAAAAAATGTTCGAAGACGAAATTAACGAACTGAAGAAAATATTTAATAGAGTATGATATCATAGCGTGGGGAGGAGTAAACGCTGCCGCCATTGATTCAATCTCCAAAGCTCATAAACTTATTATAAAGATTATCTTCTAATTACCGATCACAAGCAGCTAGGATGAAATCTTTAGGAAAATCTGTGTTATGGACATTAGGCAACATTATATGCCAAAAACATACTAGCATACATACATCTTCAAACATAAAACTGCTTTTGAGAATGTCTAATCTGCTCGTGATACTAGAACCAAAGGACATAATCTCTTACTTACCCCTTTCGCTAAAACAACTTTTGGCGAGAGAAATTTTAGATATTTTGCAACAAGGATAAACAATGCTCTTCCACTAGCCATTAGGTTGAACACAATTTTTTGAAATATAAACCAGACACCAAGTCTTGAGTCATCAGCCAAGATAGATCAAAAATTTTATAAAAAAACCCCTTTATCATCTAGTTGGAGTACATACTTGTACTCCATCTAGATGCTGATTGACCTCTGTCGTTTAATGTAATGAAATATTGTTATATAAGTTATCTTAGGTTATACTTCTTATATTAACTTCCATTTATTATTTCATTAACTATTTTATCTTAACTTTTCCATATAATATTGTTATACATGTAGGATTACCTACACTTTTTACGTGTGTCTCTTGTCTTCACGTTTTAAAATATAACAACAACTTTATAATTTATATTTTAGTTATAGTTATGCTTGTATCAAATAATATGTAAATACTCATTCATGTATCCAATACGTGTGTCTCTACACAGGTATATCCTAGTAAGGCAGATATCGAAAAACAACTGTAAACAAAACAAATATTTATTTATTTATTTATTAAACGCCATAAATGGCTTTTACAATAATGTGATACATAGATTATAAGTACACAGTGGTACATAAGCGAATATTAGTATTACATTTAAGAACACAACAATATTTATACAAAACGACATTGAATGTGATACAGCTGAAATTTTCTTAAGGCATAGAATGCTACAATAATAGAAAGTACTTCATTTTAACAGGATAAAATATACAGAAAAGGTGATAAAAATTTAAAAAATATATAGAACAGATATGTGCTGCTTTGTTTATTTGTATTTTAAAATACAAAATATGGACCATTAAAGAATTAATTTTTTGATAATATTATAGCTACTTTATATTTTGAAAAAAACGTTACTTTGCTGTATTTTATAGAAAAATACGGTATATAGTAAAAATTATTGAAATAAGCATTTTGATGGGCGTAAATTTATATTACAAATAACCGATTTACGAGTATGTAGGATAACAAATTTGTCGGACATTAATTAAAATTTCTACAAAAGAAATGCTTTTTTTGTTATGTTTTTTTTTTTTTCATTATGTTCAAGTATGGTAAGATTTTTTTTTTAATAATTTCAATTTACTCATAAAAATTTTGCCACTAAAATCATGCAAAATGAAAGTAGTTAATGTTGGTATCATAATAAAAAGTAAATCAATAAAATAGCGCATATCCGTAGTAGATATTTGCTATACTTCTTGATTAAAAAAAAATACTATTCCGTTTGGTTTTGGTATTTTGGGCTTAAATCTAAAATTAAGTTTGTATGGTAAAGGTCGTGCAGCAATTTCATCTTCGCAGAGCAGTGCTTTTTGAAATCCATATTTGATAAATTTTAAAGGTTCCGTTTTATAAAGTTCAAAAAGTTTTATTTTAAAATTTTGTTTATTTTTCGAAACCATAAAAATCAACTGCGTTTATTGGTTTGACCAAATTTTTGAACGTATTTTAATATTTAAGAAAGATGGAAATCAATAGCAATATGTACCCTACCCTCTGTGGCCTGCAAACAAGTTAATTATGAAAACATTTACCTGCGCTGAAGAGGTCGATCATCACTGATCTACGCTGAAACAGATTATATATTTTTCGTATACAATTGTTGTATAATTTCATCAAATTTAAAAAGGTAAGGAAAGTTTTTTAGACCTTCTTTATGGTGTTTCTTAATTTTTTCACCGACAGAAATGATTTTTTCGTCCTAAAAGTCTGCGATCTTGAAATAATACTAGATATGGAATGTAGTACCGTTATGAAGACAGACAAATGTTGATGAATTTCACAAGCCGGAACATCGTTCCGGTTTGCTCCTCTTTTTAAGACTCCACTGTCTTAAACTTATTACATAAAATATCAATATTACTTCCATCCCTTCAAAACCTCTCCTCATAGCAACAATCTTATCTCACCTCAGCCAGGCTAACAAGCCCCATCTATAACCCAGTGGCGGGTCATTTTGACCGCGGTCGTGCCGGGTCACCCGGGGCGGGTTTGCGCTGTCAAACACGCCCCCGTGGGCCCGTAGCGCCTATGGACTAATACCTTACCGCGGTAATGAGCCACGTCCCGCAGTAATGCACGATCCTGCAGTTAGGGAGATAGAACCTACACTTAATGCTAAGTAATTTGGGAAGATATGTGATATGCTGATATGTGATTGAGACTTTACCTAGTACTAAGTTGAGACGAAGATATAGAAGAATGATGTAATGAAAATGATTCATTTCACAGAAGAAAGAAGTCATCTGTGCGTTTCGTTTGAACAACGTGTCCAATGAATAATACTTTATGATTCCACTATGTCACCTGTTAACTGATTAACTATAAATTTGATTTAATATTCATACAATTAAAACACTAACTTCAGTTGTTAACTCTGTCTGTTACTCCGGTTCAATAAATTCAATGCTTGGATTTTCCTTGAATTTAAGTGTCATTTTCAAAATTGAACTGATTTCTCGAGAATTCAGACAATCCTTGTTTTTACACGTTTCTGCGCTAAATGTATAAACGTCAATACGTGAACTTGACGACAGGAACAAACCAGGATACCAAGAACACAGAAATGACGTAGGGTTGTTAATTTTCGCAGTAGCGCTTATGTCACAATTATACACAATAATAAAACATCAAAATGTGAACCTGGCGACGGATCAAAATACCAGGAGCACAGAAATAGGATTGTGTACCAATTGGATATTATTATACATGTCCATTGTTCAGTGACGGAAAGTTATTAAAAATCTCATTACCAGGAAACAATTATATTTTTTTAAATATAAATGAAAATCCCAACAATTGAATTTGGATGCCACCTCTGGGCTGGAGCCCCACAATATTTGATAAACCTACTTTATTATGTGCAAAGGGGGGTGGTCTATCTGATTGACAATCCGTTGTTAACAGACTGATTGCCATATCTAATACACAGACACAATTTAGGCATACTGAGTCTGTTCTACAGGTATTTTAATGATTCATCACGTGCGTGAAACTCGACGTACCCGAGCGAACACCCATTCGCTGTTGATGTAGCTTGTTGTTGCTTCATCAGAACGGGCCGTTTCTACGACTCGTTTTTGTGTAAGACGGTTCGAATGTGGAATGTGCTACCAGCATCTGTTTTTCCTCCTGCATAGAATCCGAGCCTAATCAAGACCGGCATTAATAGATCCCTTCCTACAGCCCCTATCTTAACCCGCCTCACAACGCTGCCCAACCGGGTGGCGACATAGTTCCCCTGCCTTCACACTATACAGACAGGGGCGCTCTAGTGAGACGTCAAATATAAAACGTTTTTTAATTTTCTCGTGGAAACCAAAAAAATGCTTTAGTTAAATTGAAAGTTTTCCTATCGCTTCGCTTGAATAGAATACAAATAAAAAAATAAATTACTCAATAAAAAATATAAATGCAAACTACTACAAAAAACTATTACAAAAAATATTTTCTCAATTGAAATATGTGTACGCATAAAGGAAACAACTTTTAAAAAATACTGTTTTATAGCTAAGATTATTTGTGACAGTTTAACTTGATTAACTTTTTTGCTTTCTTATAAAAATTATTTACAAAATAATTAAAAACCAGTTTTTTGCTTGAAATCCAACGTTTCTAGACTCTAGCCTTCTAGGCTGTCAAGCGATTTTAATACCAATTAAGGTATACCAAGAATATACACATTTTTGGCTTGTAGTTTCCTCTTAACACTTGGCTAGAGATCATCTATTTGTTTGGCTTCGCATATTGTTAGCAACGTCAAAGCCGTTTCTTTTCTATTTATAATTTAAAAAGTTACACATATTATATATGTCATTAAAAACTATGGATTCGTCTCCATCCACCTTTAACATTCAAGTTCATTCAGGTTATTTAATAAATTCCCCATAGTAGTTTTTTTCTAGCTCGCTTGTCATAATCTACTTGAATATTGAACAAATAAATTTATTCCACAAAATATAACTACCGATTCGTATCTTCTATAAAGCTCTTCTATAATACGTTCTGCTTACACGCTTCTATGAATTCACGTCTTCTTCTTATATATTTTTCTCATTCTAGACACTTAATCCTGCAAGCCTGAACCTTTGTAAATCGCGCAACGTCTCTAAATTTGTGAATACCAGTCTGTATTTTTATTCTTATAAGGCCACATTAATTCTATTAGTCTTATAAAGATTCCCTGATCCGCCGCGGCAGCGTAGGTATAGCTATTCAAGAAAGAGAGCCGTATATTGCTCTGGTTAAAATCGTTACTCACAGTAATATTCATGCTAGTATTTTTAGACTGGCATCACTTTGTTCCAAACCTCAAAAACACGATCATTTTGTCATTTTGCGTTTTATTGAAACTTCACGTTTCTTCAGGTGACATTTGTAATATCATAGAATCCTTCCGTATTTCCTTTGGTAAATCGATTTAATATATTCCTCCAATAGTGCTGCAAAGGGGTATTACTGCTTTTTTTACATTTTTATTACGCGACAGATATTTGTCTCTCGAAAAAACGTCGGCAAATTCGTGCATTCTTCATTTGGAGCTATACTAAGACTCAATTAAAATAGAGCAAAATAATCTAGAAAAATGGTTTAGTTGCATTTAAAGATACACTGTGAATTTTTAATTGCCTTTAACATATTAAATAACAGAAAAAACTTGTTTTTATTAATTTTCTGAGCTTACTTTTTTTTCAATCGAGGTAATTTCATATAACGTTTCGGCATAACAAATGTATGGATATTATCTTCAAATATACATTTTTTTTAGACTGTTAGAGAGTTGGAAAAGTAAATAATTTTTAAAAGTATTTCTAGATAATAAATTAAGAAGAAAGTGGATATCAGCATGTACTGTATCAAATACCATTATTTGCGTCCGGAAGCAACAAACCAATTTATATCTTCATCAGCCTATACGGAATCAGTGTAATAAATAATTCCAAACCTCCCTGTAGATTAATTAATGATCTCCAATGTACAGAACAATCAATCTCAAAGTGGCCCCATCTCGACCGGCGTATGAGGACCGGCCGGAGGGCGGATAGGAGGGAGTTGGAGAGGGAGGAATGAGGGCAGTGGGGCAGTGGGGCAGTGGAGCCTGCGAAGGCTGTATATTGAAAGCCCCCTTCCCTTCCCCTTTTCCTCCTGTTGATTTATTTGGCCCTGTGGGTGTTAATTAGCCGCAATTTGCAATCCTTCGACACACAGCCTTGATAGGGATTTCAATTCCAAGCCGTATCTCAATATATTGCTTTGTCGTTAAAAACAACGTTTTTTAAATAATTATCGGTTGTTTATTTTATAAAAAAAAAATAATTTACATATAGCTGGAATTGATCATTGATTGGTTTATTTACCCTGAACCATCTCCTAAAACAAACGTGATTATGTCTTTAAGCAGTGGCACGATCGGGCATGGCTGAAAAGATGAGGAAATTTGCTATGTCTATAGATATCAACCAGAACTTTGGAGACTTATCCTTAAAATGTAAGTGTATCGAACATGAAAAAACCGATTTTGTTGCATTTAATATTGTACAACTTGCTAGTTGAAAAATGAATAAAAATAATCGGTTACTAGGCGATTCAAGCCGGAGAAAAAAAAAGACTATTGAACACCTGACGCTGACTCATACAAACACCTGCAAGTTTGATGACCCCTTTTCCAAATCATAATATTGACCAGTTGAAAAATATCTATCAATCTGACCAGGCCGCCAAAAGTCTGAATCTAACATGAAACAGTTCGATAACCGTATTTTTACAAAACCAGTCGCTGGGCGAAATTATTATTGGCAACTAAAAATACCTGCCTTTTGAAAAACGTAAACATGTTTTTGCAAGCTGACGTTACACAAACGCTGGTAGAAATACATCATAAATAGCTAAAAACACCACAATATTCGGCAGTCAAATTTCAAAAATTAACACGAGTGGACGGAAAACCTCCAGTTAAAACGCGATCTGTTAATTATAATTATAAATTCCTGAGTTTCAACTGAAATCTGCAGTCGCTTCTGTTACTCCATCACGGCACAATCATTTTAAAGATTACAACTATTTCTAACGAGCTGTTTACGGCCGGCACTCTATCAGCTGAACCAGATGCATCTGTCATCATTACAATAATGGGGCGTCTCCGTGTGCCGGCTCTTATAATCAAATGACCATGCTGCCGCTGATCACCTAGAAGCTGGCCAATCCCTGCTGCATTGATGCTGACAACCTAGAGGCTGATGAATTCCTCCTGGCTACCGACTGAACCGGCCACAGATGCTGACAACCTAAAGGCTGACGAATACATGCTGGCTACCGACTGAACTGCCCACTGCCTGTGATCACCTAGAGGCTGGCCAATCCCTGCTGCATTGATGCTGACAACCTAGAGGCTGATGAATTCTTCCTGGCTACCGACTAAACCAGCCACAGATGCTGACAACCTAAAGGCTGACGAATACCTGCTGGCTACCGACTGAACTGCCCACTGCCGGTGATCACCTAGAGGCTGGCCAATCCCTGCTGCATTGATGCTGAAAACCTAGAAGCCGGCCAATTCTTCCTGGCTACCAACTGAATTAGCCATTGATGCTGAAAACCTAGAGGCTGGCCAATTTTTCCTGGCTACCAACTGAATTAGCCATTGTTGCTGAAAACCTAGAGGCCGGCCAATTCTTCCTGGCCATCGACTGAATTGGCCATTGATGCTGAAGCCTTCCGATTCCTGCTGGCTACCAATTGAACTGGCCAGCAGTCGCCTACGCCATTTGCTATATCGTATGGCGCGATGATGCACAGTGTGCTCCAATCTGAAATTATCGCTGAAAGATTTCCGATTGTCTCTGTTTTCTATCTGTGTATTAAAACCCAGTTGTATTGGAATACATATAACTATTTCGTGTGAATTGAGTTGGCTGTAAAAAATAGGAAGTACCTATAAGCTACACCCCTTTGTACGTTTACAGAATACATACCAGTACAATACTTGTAATTAAAATGTGAATTTTGATTGGAATCGTCTTTCTTTTATGATGGTTTGGATAGAACACCTCACGGTGTTTTACTTAAATCATTACCCAGGTTGAGGACTGATGTGTGCCTGTGCTTATTATTTACAGTATTTTCTTGTGCAGGCAAACACATCCCGTACAGTAAGAATTCGGCAGTGACCAGAGGTCCAAAAAATTAGGATGTGACTATGACAATAGATCCAATAATGCTATCTCATCGTGGGTGTATTGCCAAAACGTCTGAAAGTGAATTTAAGGAATATTTCCAAGATGAACTATATCCTGTCCCATTGTCCCTTTTCTCAGAAGAAGGCATGCACAAAGGAACGAAGTCCGTGTTTAACAAATTTTGCAACCGTCTACCAAATAACACAGAACTAGGAAGCACTAAAATATGGTACAGTAAAGTACACACGCACAGGTGCCACATGAAAAGTTTCTGGGAAATGAGAAGAACAGGTCTCGTTTTATTTACGTACTCAGAACAGCATTTGAAAAATCACATGTACTGACAATAAAAGCTGAAGAGGATGCTGACATTCTCGAAGTAACCAGAGCAAATTCGTTGTCTTTACAACAAAAGTCATAACAAATCTCCTCCCATAAACACGAGCTTCAGGAGCTCACCTTAAAGAGTAGTAGAATTATTATGAAAAAAAAAAAGTATTTATTTGGCATACTTTTATATTTTGAAATCTAGTATTATTTTGTAAAAAAAAATAATATAAGAAATACCTGCAAAAGTGAACGAAATCTGATTTCACGTTTCAACAACGTAGTTTTTTCGATTCAGATTGAAATGATAGAGAAAATTAGTTTTGAGAAATATCTACATACGTTGGAGAGAAAAGGAATGAAAGCGAGAGTGAGCTGGAGCCCCTAAATAAACCGACTTGATTCTGTGCAAAAGAGGAAGATTTTTCTGATTGACAATCTACTGTTAACTGAGAGATTGCCATCTCATGCCCATAAGTCTGGTCTACAGGTATGGAGTCTGCTCTAAAGAGCTAGCAGCATGATTCCCGGTGCATCGGTGCACGTCCGTAAAACTCGACGTACACTAGCGGATCACTCGTTCACAGTTGACGTTGGCTCCATGAGAACGGGCCGCTTCTTCGACTCGTTTTTGTGTAAGACGTCTCGTATGTGGAACGAGCTACCTGTTTCTGTTTTTCCTCCTTCATCTCAAAGTAGTTACGGGCGATAAGAATTCTGCTTAATATTTAATATTACAAAAAATTAATATTATAAAAAAAATAACTTGTTACATCCCCAGATCATACCGAATATTACCTAATTTGTTCTATCCACTGGACCTAATTTGGCCACATTTTGGGCCAATCTGCAAACGCCCGCGAGCTCAGGCAGTCCAAAATGTGGGCAATATGACGAGATATTTCAAAACATTTATTTCGTAAATTCCAGCGCAATATTTCCTACAAATCATTGATCATGTATTTACATATTGAAAAATTCATGTTAGAATTTAAATTTATCTCAGAGCTTATCAACTAGGCTATAGACGACACACAGAAGTCATAATATTTAATATTTCTCTAAGTAGGTACCACAAACGGCAATTTTAAAGTAAATAATAAGCAGAATTCACACTTTATAAATAAAATTACTTAAAAAAAAACAACCGAAATCCTAAAAATAAGCGATAATTCAATGGCTCTCTAACACCATAAGCACTTTATACGTATGCATATTAAAATTCATTGATATAATTTTTTGGAAGAGGACGGGAAATATCCAAACCAAACACTTAAATATTTCCGAGCGCTCAAGACTAAAATTGATTATATATCAAAACGCTCCAGTGGATAATCAAATTAATCACATCATTTTTTGGTAAATTATGTGATGTCTCTCTCCATAGTTCGGTTATTTCACAATAACGGTTCAACACTAGCTGTTCTTAGAAAAACTCCGGTCTTAGAAAATGGGTAATTATTTAGTCTTGCAATCCTTACGCCCTAACCACGTGGTTTTTTTTCTAAAATAGGTCGACATAACAACTGCTCCACAATGTTATTCCCATTTTCGCTGGCAAAAATAATTTTATCCTAAACTACAACCGACTCCAAACAACAAACAAATTTGGAAAACATTATATTTTTTGTCGATTTTAAAACATATTTTTGTAATGTAGTAATGTATATTTAAAAAAAACTAAGCACGCTAACTTATATTTTAAAAGTGATTGGTTTTTAATTTTTAAAAAAATCTTTCGTTTTCGCTTTTATATAAAAATACTAATAGTTGTTTTAGATTATTTATAATACGTATTTCAATTTTTTCAGAAAACATCAAATAATTATTTGAAGACGTGAGTTATGTGAAAATGGTTCTCACAACTAAAAAATGGTAATATTTTTTTAACTGCCTAACTAGAAATATTAAATACTCCATGATAATTTTTCTGATAGCAGAATTTCTCTGATCAGAGAAATTACAAATCAAGATCCTAATGCCAGCACGCTTGTACCATGTGACATGTACCATCCATTTCTGTCCAATGATGTGGGAACGGGGCAGCAGAGGTTAAAAACAATCAACAACCATATACCAACTTAGCATCAAATTAGTTTTTGTACGTGTTTTAAAGAGTTTATAAACACAAGTGACAGTTTGCTCGTTGTTGATGTTTGTTCATAATTACTGTGTACTGTACAGATAAAAAAAAGACAGATTGGCCTCGCTACAAAAATGTTTATGATTTGTATAAAATTTTCCCACTAAAGATAACATATAAAGGAAAAATAATGGAATCAAATCATATATCAAACGAGCATTTATTTTCTTGAATGACAATACTTTAGAAAGCGCTCATGGTAATGCGCAAAAAAGTATCCCAAAGCTACGATGTCCAAGAAGCCGCTAGTCATTCTTTATCTCTGCTTAGGTCCATCTGCAGCCATTTTTTTTAATTCCTTGATCTAATTTCCAATTAAAACTTGTAAATCTTAAAAATTAACAGACATTGACAAAATCATTTTTATAAAATTTATATCTCGACCGTCAAACTGTTAGTCCCTTACAATCATTGTGAAACTTGATTGCTGATGACTGACATATTGTAATAACTGCCAAAAACCATAACCGGGCATTCTTTTATTTCATAGACAGGAATTCTGATGGCATTATTATCTTAGTGACTGTTGAAGTTTTCAAGCTGCGGCAGCGGGTTTTTGTCTGCTGGTTAATTTTAATATCCATTGAACTCCTAAGGTCTTCGTGGGATTTTTTCTTCTATTCATCATAAATGGGAAATACTGCGCGCCATTGCAACATCGAGGTTTTATCTGCAACTGATTTGAAACTTATAATTTTGATATTATTATAAGTAAAGAATTTTACATATATCGCTTTCTAACCACGAAAAACTATTTCTTAATTTACGAAATATTGTTTCCTATCTTACATATGAATTATTTTTATCTTATTATAATATAAATATGGAAGTTTGAATCCGTACTAAAATACAAAAATTGATGGTACAGAATTTTCCAATAAGAGGTGTTATTTTATTTATTTATTTTATTACAAGATAATACATTACAAAATGATAACAAAGTAATAATGTATTATTCTCTGTGAGTTTATAAAACTCATTTCGGGAAAGACAACATTAGATTAAGGACAAGACAAATAAATAATACATTATAATAAATACATTAACCCTTTAAATATCAGGAACCCAAAATCGTATGATGTTTGGGGAAAAAATTGGATTTTTGATATTCAATCGTAAAAGTTCAATGGTTTCGTTGCTTGTGTGGCACGTAGCGCTGTCCTGTTGAAAGTAAACGTTGTCCAGATCAATACCATCCAATTCCGGCCATAACAAATCATTAATCATCTCACCATAGCGCAATCCATTTACCGTAACTGTTGCTCCAGCCTCATTTTCGAAAAAGTAAGGTCCAATGACTCCGCCGGACCATAAACCACACCAAACAGTCACACGTTGAGGACAGAGAGGCTTTTCAACAATAACTCTTGGGTTTTCCGAGCCCCAGATGCGACAATTTTGCTTGTTGACGAAGCCACCGAGGTGGAAATGGGCCTCATCACTCAAGATGATTTGCATTTGATTCACTCAAGTGAATTTTAATATTTTCAATGCGTTGTTGAAGCGTTTATCGTTCCATTTTTATTAATGGCGTAGTTTCTACTTGTCAAATGTCAAAAAATTACAGTTACAAAAGTAACATCTACCGAAATAACGGGCTATTCAAAATAACACCTCTTATTAGAAAACCCTGTATTTATGAAATAATATTTTAACGTGAAAAATCAATTTTTGACCAAAATGTCGGATGGAACCTTTTTGTTTCAAAGGCGTGACTAGATGGCACTGTATGGTATCTGCTGCCAATTCAATATTTTATGTTTGTTTCGATTCAAAGATTTCAGTTGCAGAGCGAAAACTCCTTGGCTCTGTGCCCAGAGGATGCGGGTTCAAAACAAATAATGTTATATGTTTCTTATGCATCGAAATAACAATTTTTTAATTTATTCTATATATATAGTCTCAGAAACGCCCTAGTGAGAGACCAGTATTGAGAATCGAAATGGAGCTTTAAATGATATAGCGGTGTTCGTTAAGATGACAAATACCCTAAAATTAAGTCGGAATCTTAACGACTTAAGTGAAGAAGGCGTATACTAAAATATTCGACGCATGCCCCCATCGTATTGGACGGACCTACGGTTGAATTTCTCTTGGCATGCCTAAAAAATTGATTTTTCTGAGGGCTTTATTTTAATTATTCTTATAAAGTTATTACTAAAATCTCAGATGTTTCTAAATGAATACTCGGGAAGTTACTAATTCTTCTAATTTCTCTTCCATACTTCCTGCTATCGCGCTATACGCTCATCCTAATGACTACTCGATAACACCGGCAACTAATTACCTGTTCTCGCCGTTCCAGAACGGGAGAATATATTTGAATTTAAAAAAGCATTTTTGCACAAATGCACGACTTAATGCCTCCAAGGCTTTACCCATTCGGTAGGGTATTTACCCCCTTTGAATAATTAAGCCAATATCCTCCCATTTATAAATCCAATCCGAACCGAAATGAATCCTTTTTCATCCACGGTGGTATAATGTAGCTACGTGGTGGTTTGCATTCAATGCACATTTGCAACATGACACACCAAACTTTGCAGGTGGTCAAAGAGGGATCGATCGGGAGCCAGTGAGTCTATGGTATCCTTTATTTGGAAAATAAAATGAGAAAGACGAAGGTTTAAGAGTATCTGACTATTCAGTTCTGGTCACCAAACACGGCTAATGCCATTTCAAGCAACGTTTCCATTCTAAATGGTGGTCTATCACAAGGGTGATACTGAGAGAATCTACCATTCTAGAACGTGTTACAAAGGTGCCTACTCTATTTATATTTGGGGATCTGGTAGGGAAACGAATTAAAGACGGAAGTGTGTGATATTCTAGCAACGTCTTTATTGAGGTAGTGGAATTACAGAGTCCAAATAGAGTAAAAGTAAGCCAGAGGTACGGTGGACCTGGTTGGCTGAAGCAATGTCCAAATTCCAGAGTAGCAGAATAGGCAAAGTAGTTTCTGACGACGAACAACGGTGTCGTCAGTAGTTGATGTGCATCATGATGGGATGCATGCAGGCCACACCACGGTGGGATGTGAATTCGTTTGTCCACGATCACGGCGATGAAGTTGGTGTCTTGACACCGCATTGGCGTAGACCGGACTTGCAGGTGGTGTTCATCACTAGTGAAGACCGTGGGTCTTCCTGGTACTCCAGTGTAAAGTAAGCCAGAGGTACGGTGGACCTGGTTGGCTCATGGAATGTCCAAAATCCAGCTCTCCGCGGAGCGGTTTTGGAAGCTCAGTGGTTTCGAGTATAATCTCTTAAATCAGGATCTCTCCAACAATAAATAAAACAGATTACTTGTGTGGTACGTGTGTTCAATTAAGTGTTACACAACTATAAAACTCGGCTCAGTAACAGGGTGAAAGTAGACAGGATTCAATGACACTTGCAACTTGTCCATGATGAAGGCAATGTGGTTGTGTTCCTTGGCATCAAGGCACACGTTCGCCGCATGATGTTAGAATTTCCGCTATTTCATAGCGGAAAGAAGATTTACACCACCGCAAACTACATTTTCTCGTGAAACGGTGATAGGCGACATATTTTGTTATTTAATTTCGTCGTTTTAAACATATGAACTCATTTTAAGAGCAATAAGCACGCCGAGCGGTGTCATGATTGCGTATTATCTTTCTTTCTCTGTCTCGAGAGAAAGCGTCACATTGTTTGCGCATCCCTTGCACCTGCGCAAACTTGTTGAATGAATTGAAACTTCTCTTCGTACAAATTCGCTATGTAACACTGTGTTTGTCGCCCTCTTTCAATTTTGACAGTCTACAAATTGTTATTTATAATATACCTATCGTCTCGAAGTTATAATTATTGTTGCTTTCATCTAATAAAACATGGACATTTTATTTAACAGATCATGTAAAACCCCCAGCGACCGATAACATTTAAATTTGACAAAAAAAATCTAACTACGAACTCGCAAACGAAAGCTTGATCAAAAAAGTGTACACTGCAGAATCAACACCAAATATGATGATATGAGTTTTCGGACGCCGTGTATATGACCACATTACAATACAAAACAAAGTATTTTCTTTCATTGAATGATACATTAGAATGTTGATGTCACAGTGCTAAAAAAATAGTCAGCACGATTAAATATAATAATAGTTTTCATGATTGCACAATTTCCGTACTTCCATAAAAAATCGCCACTTGTGTCCTTTACAATAATTAATTAATGCACATAATATACGTTTATTCCCTTTTATTCTCTTTCAGTAAAACTCTTTAACACCTTCGTGGTAATTATCATTTTATAGTGCCAATTACAAGAGCTCTGAACACAACACGCGGGCTGAATTCGCTACCTTGAATCCCCCCTTAATATTATTTCTTTAGAAAAAATATATATACAGGGTTTTCCAATAAGAGGTGTTATTTGAATAGCCCGCTATTTCGGTAGATGTTGCTTTTGAAGCTGTCATTTTTTTGACATTTGACAAGTAGAAACTACGCAATTAATAAAAATGGAACGATACACGCTTCAACAAAGCAATGAAATTATTAAAAAAAATGAAATAAAATACTTTTTGTTTAAAAACCACGAGTTTTTAATAATTTTTTGAACCGACCGGTTTCGCTTTACTTAAACATCATCAGGGTACAAATTATTACTAATGATGCTTAAGTAAAGCGAAACCGGTCGGTTCAAAAAATTATTAAAAACTCGTGGTTTTAAAACAAAAAGTATTTTATTCCGTTTTAAATATGTCAAACCACAGAGTGATTGCTTTCTTACTGATAATGTAATTATTAAAATTCACTTGAGTGAATCTAACGCAAATCATTTTGATTGATGAGGCCCATTTCTACCTCGGTGGCATCTGGGGCTCGGAAAACCAAAGAGTTATTGTTGAAAAGCCTCTCTATCCTCAACGTGTGACTGTTTGGTGCGGTTTATGGTCCGGCGGAGTCATTGGACCTTACTTTTTCGAAAATGAGGCTGAAGAACAGTTACGGTGAATGGATTGCGCAATTAAGAGGTGATTAATGATTTTTTATGGCCGGAATTGGATGGTATTGATCTGGGCAACGTTTACTTTCAACAAGACGGCGCTACGTGCCACACAAGCAACGAAACCATTGATCTTTTACGATTGAATATCAAAATAACACCTCTTATTGGAAAACCCTGTATTTATAAAATAAATTTAATGAACCTATAATTTTTTAATTTTTAAATTCGTCTGAAAGGCAATTATATATGTTGCCCCCTCGTAACCAATGGATTGCTTGTCATAATAAGTATGTATGGTGTTTAAATGTATGCTGTCTTTTGAAAAGTGGCATAGTCAATAAGAATGAAAAGGGCCTTTATACCTAACCTAACGTAACCTATATAAATTTTTTCATTACTTTTCAATATATAAACAACGGGTTCAAATTTTTATGGCTCTTAAATATCTGTTTGGCCAACTCTAGTTACAAATAATTATGGTTGTTTACGAATTGTATAAAATTTAAAACACGTTTATTACCAGGTAAGAATATTGGTATTTTATTAAAGAACTGGAGTATATATTTATCTAGGTTTTTTGACTAAGTTAAACATTTCCAGGTTAAGAATAATCCAAATATACTTTTTTAAACATTTTTATCTTTATGACAGAATAATTAACCAACTAGCAGTTAAAAACCCGCTCCGCGGGTTTTTTTCTTCTAGGCCCTGCGGGCGGCACTTAGTTGGGCTTCGCCCATTTTAAGTGATATTAACAACAGTTACATTTAATAGATAGATATTAGGTCATTCACAGAGAGAGGGCGAGTATATATTGTTAAAACACGGAACAGGAAGGAGTTAATGAATAATAACTTGCTAAATTTACGCATAATAAAAATGACAGCTGTTTGAATACATGAAATTTTACGTATTTGTGATGGATTATTTCAAATGAAACACTATTATTGACTATATGTCTACAACTGATATAAACTGTTATCGTACCTCATATAATTAGCTCATAGGAGACTTGCAGTGCTTAAATATGTGTTACAACCGTCAATGTCTTTATGTTGAATCAATATCGTATAGTTTGTCACAATTAAAGATAGTGATAACAAAGTTGACTTAAATAATAGATTATTACATATTTATTAATTGTACACGTGTTTATGAATAAAAGGAGGGTAATTGTGCGATGAGATTAGCAGTCGGTTTAGTTGAAAGGTGTTAATTTTACTCCAACTGGTGGTAATTCTTTACCTAAAACTGTTACTGTATCTAATAAAGTTTAAAGTTAGATTATATATACACCTTCATCAGGCGAGTATAAATCTATATTTAAAGGTAGATTATTACAACATAGCGCCCCTGAGGTGATATCGCACAAAAGCGGCGCTATGCAAATTATCCAATAAATAAATAAATTTAATGTTTACATTTTATTGTGTTTACACCGAAGTCAAAAATTAAATATAGATTGCAATTGGAAAGAAGAAGTGGAAGGAGGGGGGAGGGGTAAGAGTAGGCTGGGCTTAAGAATTAGGAATTACAATATCGTTAGACGGGAAAGACCAGTTAAGTGGGGAAAATATTTGAAAGAGAGTTTATAAAAAAAAAATCTTTCTAATTATATCTGCTTTTATATTAACATGTTTCCTAATTTCTAAAATTTCAAAATTATGTATAGTGAAGTATTTTAAGACCTGAAAAAAGCAAATAGCATATAACCATAAAACAATATATTCATAAGACAAATAGCATTTAATAACGGTTATTCTAATAAATTGATAGTTGAAATACTAAATAAAATAATTAAACATATTCTCTTCAAACGGTATTTTTACCCTATTTCTAAAGATAGAAATAAACAATGGCGTAGAATTCTGTTTGTGGATAACGATACTTCTAAAATTATATATAAAAACAATCCTGGTACTATTCAACTGGCGTTTTACACTAATAACAATGAAGAAATATATTCTTAATAATAAAGATACCAAAAATCAAACAAAAAAATCAGGAGTTTAAAAACTCAATTGGGATGATTGTAATTTCTTTTATTTTTATTATTTTTTTTTTTTTTTCATTTTTGGGAAATCAACAGTTTACATTTTTACAGATTGTACATAAGTAAAATAGCCAAAATAAAATCAATTGCGGATTTCCTCCTTGTGACTTTACGTAAGACAGCATTAGTAGAAATAATTAAATTTATGAGAAATGTGAAGTTATAATTATATAAAATAAAAGAATTATATAAAATAATAGAACAAAATAATACAACAAAAATAAAGGGGAAAAAAAAATAAAAATAAAAATTTATATAAAATAAAAGATTATCGATACATTGGTAACCATAAGAATACAAACAATATTGTGCATATAAATCAAATCATAACCATAACCATAAGAAGACAATGTTGTGCATATAAATCATACCATAACAGGATTATAAATATATAAATCCTAGAAACATAAACATCAAAAACATCAATTCAAGAAACATCAGTGAAATACTCTTTTAAGGTCATTTTATATTTAGTAAATTCGCAATTGAAGATGTCGATATTGAATAATATGTTATTGTAATTATTACATATTCTGTTCAGGCAAGAATTTTGTCTACAGTTCGTTTTGCTTTGATTGATTTTAAACAGGATAGAAGACCGTGTTAAACGTGCAGGCACATTAAATTTAATATTATTTAGCAACTCTGGGCATTGAATATTATTATTAATTAATTTATATAGGAATAGAGCATCTGCATGATGCCTTCGTACACTTAATGAATCAATTTTAAAGTACGAAGCTGCCTCTGCATACATATATTAATACTCAGTTTCTTTGTTTTTTTTTTGCTCGCCGAAAATTAGGCGAAAATCGACCACTTGACCCCTCAAGTCGTTTACACTCAAGGTTCGTTTTGGCGTGAAAGTAGCGAAAAAGTTGCCTTTCATTTGTTTCGGTCTTCAAGCGAAAGTCGACCGAGACGCCTCTCTAGCGGCAGAGAATTCGAGTTCAATTTTGGGTGGCAAAACTGAAAACACGAGTCAGTAAGATTTTGTATGAAAATCTTTACCAAAATATTCGTTCGTGGTAATTTGTCGACAAAAAATTGAGTAGCATCTGGCGGCGGAAACTGGAAACGCTCGCGGCGCGCCATGCGAAAGTGCAGAGTACTCTCTCCGGCCGCCGGGAACGCCCAACACGCGAGAAAATGATTTAATCGGGAGAGCTTCCCGGCGAAAAAATAAAGTCACGTGATCTAGCAAAAACCACGTGGTATGTTTTTTTATAAAATTTCCACCGTCAACTTGATGATTGCAATCCGTAGCAAATACGCCGTCCGCCTTTAATATTATCGAAAAAAATCATCCTCCGAAGGTTAAGGAACGTTATTCGGCCGTTCCACAGATGGCGTTCGGTTCAAAATGTTTCACAGTAACCGGCTAAAGTTTTGACATTTGCCATTTTAACAAAAAATGCCAACAGTCGAGCTTTTGGTCAATCCGAAATCAGCCAATCATAGACACACCGAAGTGATGTGCTTTTATTTTAGGGATGTGATCTCAAAGAAACGATAAAATTTGTAGAGGTACTTACTTTGGCAGTTTATTTTTTTTTATATCGATAATGCTTTTGAACGAAATAAAATAAAGTTCGGTAAAAATAATTTGACACGGATACCGTCGCCCCGTAGTGAAAAACTACATCTATAGCGTTACGCAAATTTTTAATTTCTACCAGGAGCGCAGAAATTGGAAGAGGTTAGCCTGGGAGCCATTCATATTTAAAGTTTTCATTTGTTTATTTTTTAACGAGTAGGTGCCTAATTGCGTTATGTAAATATTTTTTCGGTAAATTTTTAATAGTAGGTGCAGGTACCTACACAGATGGAATTCAAAGAAACAATAAAATGGTGTAGGTAGTTACTTTGGAGGTATATATTTTTTTAAATCGATAGTGCTTTTGAACGAAATAAAATAAAGTTTGGTAAAAATAATTTGACACGGATACCGTCGCCCCGTAGTGAAAAACTACATCAATAGCGTCACGCAAATTTATAAATTGTACCAAGTAGTAGTAGTTGTAGTTGTAATAATAATAATAATAATAATTGGATAATTTGTTTAGCGCCATTTTTGTGAAAAATCACCTCAAGGGCGCTGTACAATTTATTTCCTAGGATCTACATTTGTTATTTAGACCAACTGTGCCAGCACGAGGTTCGTCATCCGTTCAGGCATGTGTCTGCCGCCAATATAGCGCTGAAATGTGTCTGCTGCCAATAAATAGCGCTGACACAACATCCTCACATAGACAACAAACCTTGGCAGCACCGCTGTGACGCTCGACGAAGACAGAAGATGGAGACTCTGCTGCAAGAGTCCTAGGTAGCGAAGGAACTGTACCAGCTGCTGCAGGGAGAGAGACTACCCCGTCCACCAACTGTACCAGCACGAGGCTCGTCATCCGTTCAGGCATGTGTCCGCCGCTAATATAGCGCTGACATGTGTCTGCTGCCAATAAAGAGCGCCGACACAACATCCTCACATAGATAACAGACCTTGGCAGCACCGCTGTGCAAAATCACCTCATCCTAGTTTACCTTAGTCTCTCCAGTCACCTCCCAGCCTTTCATGCCACCTAGTGCATCCTCTCGACCCTTTCAGACTCCTTCCTGGCTCCAATACATTCTTTCTATTGTCGTGAACCGACGATTTCACACCTCATCATCATTTAAACGCGGATTTTAATTACTTGTTTTTATTCAAAAAAGCTGATGCGGGGTTACTCAAAACAGCTAATTAAAAATAATTGAATACCAACGAACCAACTATCCGGACACGGTTAAATTACGACATATCCAATTTTCATGCGTTTTTTATTGTTTGACAGATTAATCATATGTTTACAGCACAAGATACATTATTACGTAATGAAATAATGATAAAATATTAAATTATAATTATGATTTGTACAGCGCCGTTTTTGTGCAAAATCATCTCAAGGGCGCTGTACAAATATACAGGTTTTTCCAATAAGAGGTGTTATTTTTATATTCAATCGTAAAAGATCAATGGTTTCGTTGCTTGTGTGGCACGTAGCGCCGTCTTGTTGAATGTAAACGTTTTCCAGATCAATACCATCCAATTCCGGCCATAAAAAATCATTAATCATCTCTCGATAGTGCAATCCATTCACCGTAACTGTTGCTCCAGCCTCATTTTCGAAAAAGTAAGGTCCAATGACTCCGCCGGACCATAAACCGCACCAAACAGTCACACGTTGAGGATAGAGAGGCTTTTCAATAATAATTCTTGAGTTTTCCGAGCCCCAGATGCGACAATTATGCTTGTTGACGAAGCCACCAAGGTGGAAATGGGCCTCATCACTCAAGATGATTTGCATTTGATTCACTCAAGTGAATTTTAATAATTTCAATGCGTTGTTGAAGCGTGTATCGTTCCATTTTTATTAATGGCGTAGTTTCTACTTTTCAAATGTCGAAAAATAACAGCTTCAAAAGTAACATCTACCGAAATAGCGGGCTATTCAATATAACACCTCTTATTGGAAAACCCATTATAATATATTTATTCAATGATCTATCTTATTACTAACAATAGACAAAAAGTATTATCAAACTATTATAAGCAATAACTATTAGCTTAAAACATATTCAAACACGGAATCGATACCGCAGCCTTCCGATTACCGTCGGCGGCGTTTATTTTTTCTTGAAAGATTATTTAAATTTTCATATGTGTTTCTAATAATTATCGTTAATAATAATTTATTATCCTTTGTGCTTCGCATAAAAACCTTGTCTTGTAAACACAAGTTTATCTTTAAAAAAATAATAAATTATTAGATAACAGATTGCATGATCGGTTCGTCGATCACTTAACTAACTAACTAACCATCACGCCATTTCCCCGTAGGGGTAGACAGAGAGGACGGACCGCCAAACAACTCGATCTTGGCACACACTCCTTACTTTACTCACATTCATACATTGCCTCATACATGCTCTTCTATTATTTTGACTCCTGATATGGCTCGACTCGAGTATCTGATTCACTTGGTCGTGCCATGTCTTTCTCAGGCGTTCCCGACTTCTGCTACCATTTACACTTGCCTCACATATTCTCCTTACACTCCTTTCTTAGCTCATTCGCTCTACATTCCCAAACCATCTCAGCTTCGCTTTCCAATTTTTACTCATTACGCTTACATCAGCCTTGCATTCTTAGCTGATTTCCACATTTCTCACACGATCATACATGGTTTTATCACACATACGCCTCAGGGATCTCATTTCTACAGCATTTAGTCTACTTTCATCTTTCCTCTGCCATGCATCACTGCCATACGTAGGGTAGGTAACAGCACTCCATTGTGGACTGCTAGCTTTGCTCCTTTTGACATTTTTTTGTTAGCGTTAACAGAGTTCAGTACTCCAATAATGGAGTTACCTGCATTAACCCTTCTTTCGATATCTCTGTCAGCCTTTCCATTTCTCGTAAACATACTTCCTAAATCATCGATCACTAATACTAAATTTGCACATTGTACAATTGGTTTTACCAATGAACGTGATGCCGCATTAGAATGTACATATAATTATAAACTTTCTGGCTGATATGATTTATTAATAATCATATCACTTTGAACACCACATAGGCAGCGCCTACGTGGGTTCCCATTTTCATTCAATTACTTTGTAAACTTCTATACATGTACCTAAAAAAATTTAACAAAGGTAAACCCATTTCAAGCAATGTTTAAATTATTAATAGTGGTCTGCCACAAAGGCAATATTAAAAGAATTATCCGTTAAAACTCTTACAAACGTCGCCATAATAAATTAATTATCGATTTTATGAACTTCGAAACGGGTTTTCCATTAAGTTTATAAATAAATAAGAAAGTTTGTAACCGCACTGTGGGTCGTGGCTACATGATTAGAGGACACAAATAATGAGATTTGTTTACTAACTTACCTACTAATGGAAATAACTAGGATGTGCTGTGCGTTTCAACTTACAACAACCCTTTTCTCGGGGGTGGGTGACTTCCTCCCTCCCCATTTACTATGTAAGCCAGGCGAAGGCAACCATTGAAACATTGCAACCAAAGTAGAACTGATTTATAATTTAATATAAAGAAACACTAATAAAGAAAAATAAAATGTCATACTTTATTTCTTTCCTACCTGGACCGTTCTTGACAATCACGTCCATTGTTCATAGTCCATCTTCACACCGATTCATTTCTGCTTAAAAAAGTCAATAGGGTAGAGCCACGAGAAGTAGCTATCTAGAGAAATCTCAAAAATTTCTTCTGAACCTTAACCAACATTAGGGAGTACTTCACCTGGTGCAGGCTCCAAGTTACCGACCCACTCTCAAATCTACTTATTACCAATATTATATACAGTATTATGAGAGCCTGGGTGTCTCTAAAATTCATCGCGGTGCGTATGACGAAACCCAGCGATTTCAATTACGTACTATCCTATAGTTACTATTATATGTACTATATATGTATATAATAGTAACTAAGTCTACTATCATCAGACACGTTTTAAACTTCGAGAGTTCATAGTATAACGGTAATACCAAGAATGAAACGTCCTTGTGAAAGAAACGATGAAAAATTGAACTTAAACTGATTTCTTTTACCCCAGTCAACAATTCTATCGATGTTCGATTGGAGTCGAATGCAGTTTTCTAATGTTTGTATATCCAATAATAATTTTAGGTCATCAGCGAAAAGAAGTGACCTGAAAACCAGAATAATTTATGCGATATTATTAATTAAAATACATAAGTATTTATTTTTCGGAATAACTTTATTGAGTAAAACCTCAAATTGTAATATTTAATTATTGAAGACAATATTAGCGATTTCTAAACGAAAATCTGAAACAGAAAAATCAGAAAAGGATACGGTCACATCTAGGACTAGATGTGGACGGAATCCCTTTCTGATTTTTCTATTTCAGATTTTCGTTTGGAAATCGCTAATATTGTCTTCAATTATAAATTGATAAGAGTAGCGGCCCTAAATTAGAGCCCTGGGGAACTCCAAAAAGCACAAGAAATATTTTACAGAAGTAATATTTAAAAAAAAATAAGATGAGAAACTGAAAAGAAATTTTCGTTGTAGTTTATTTAAATTAGCTCACGTGGTTTACGTATCAAAAAACCATTGAGAAACCATCGGGTGCCATTAAATATCAATTTTACAGTTCAATATATCATAATGTTGTTCTTGATTTTTAACTATAATTCAAATGTATTGAAACTATGAAAACTTGGGTAGTAGGTACATAACTACCGTATTACAATAAATAAACTTAAGTGTTTTCTAGTCAACCTTGTCCTTTATAACATATATTTAATTTTATAATTTTTTTAAACTATTTTCAAGGTCTCAAATCATAGTACATAGGTATGTTATATTAGATATATTATTAAATACGTATAAATTTACATATATACATAATTTATTGACCAACACTAATAGAAAAACTGTAGAAAAGTTTGTTGATAATTCTATTAAGTAAACATCAGTGCACAAATAATATCGGGTTGTTGTATGAAGCAAAAACTGTTAGATGTTGACTGAAAAAAGTTTTGTGGTCCTTGGATTGACCACCCCTGTTCTGCACACTTGTAGGATAGGTTCTAGGCCCTATTTATACAACTAACCTTTACTATTAAATTAAGGGAGGAATAAGGACAAAGGTTATCGGAACCGTTCGGATACCACATTAAAAACAATGCTGTGAATTACTTAATTAAGTTATAATAATAAAATATTAAAATATATTGGTGTTTGCTAAAGGCTGACTCTTAAAAGAGGATTTTCGTAAATGAAATTGAAAAGAACTGTGCTGTAAACACACGAAGAAAAATTAGTATTGCTGATTTATTAAAATACTGTTAATACCTAATGAACTTTTAGAACATTCCTAGTATATCGGAACATGTGTTTATGCACCTGCTTTTGTCCTGATAAAACACAATGACGAAATGGGAAAATATTAGAATTTTTATGTACACGTGTTGCGACATCGCCATAACACCAGGGCTGCTCGTGACTTTTGTGTATACTAGAGTGCTAATATTGCAAAAAATGGAATTATTGATGTTGTTGTAGCTGAAAACGATATTATATTTTCTTTGAAAATACGATTTTTGTATGAAGATTTTCAGGAAATTTCAGTTTGACCGTTCGCCGCACGGATTTCCTGAAAGTCTTCAGACAAAAAATCAAATTTTTGAAAAAAAATAATAAATCGTTTTCAGCTACAACAACATCATTAACGTCATATTTGTAGTATTAGCACTCTAGTACACCCAAAAGTCAAGAGCTGCCACTGATCAGAAGAAAGAAACGCTTAAAGCTTGTAAAATCGTCATTAAACATGCAAATTTATAGAAAAACGTAATATGCTTTTTTTACGTATTTGAAACCTTTATTAACACATTCGTGTTTTACTGATAGTTTAATAGGAAACCTGTTAATTGATTCGTTTATGATCAATTGCATCGGCTTGTCTGGGGCCTAGGAGTCGAAAGGACTTTTGTAAATTAGTAGAGGACAGCATTTTTCTTTTAAATCGCTGTAGATTACACTCTAGGGATTATTTGTCCAGCGGAATATGAGAATATTGGTAAATTTTGATGATTATAATAGAACTAATACTAGTAACATTAAATTTACATAGCGCAATTTCGTGGCATTCGCCCCATGACAGCTTTGGTATTAACCTATTATAAACTATAACTATACTTAGATAATCTATTTACGGGGTTAATATAACTTTTAATTACTCCCTCAGTGGTGTTTACATTGTACAGTTATGGTTTTAATATTTTGGTGAGTTTGATGACACGCTTTTGGGGTCAAAATTAAATCTTTGGACACAGAAAACATTTCAGGAAATTATACTCGATTCATTTTTTTATAGCGCCATTTTTATGAAACATAACCTCAAGGTCGCTTATAGTTATAACCACATAGATACTAGACACAATGTGAGATATGGCATGGAGGCTTGTGAACTGTTGCTGAATTACGACCAAACTGCACGGACTATCAAAGCGGCAACACAATGAAAGTAATGCTTTTTGTGTTAAGGTAGAAACAAAGGCGGGGCGCCGCTGTGCGTAGATGCAGTTTGAAGTAGTATAAGAGAACTATGTTGGCAACACGCCTCGTGCACGCGGTTTCATACTAATTATGGTTCATTAGCTTCATGGACTGTCCTTAGTAAAAAAGACTTAATAAAGATCTACACGGCTCAATACTCCTCATAAATCCAAAACACATGAAATAACAACTAACACACACATTAGAAACCCTAGATCTTAGGGTCAAAAACATATCCAACAAGCAACTACAAATACAACATTTGAGCAAAAAAGCTTCCTATACTATGGTACTAAACTTTACATCAAAATCCCAATCTCATTCAAAACTCACAACAATATTTTAACATTTAAATCTCAAATAAAAAGCTCGATACAAAAAATAGGGAGATCAGAAATAGATTATATACTGATCCCAAATACAGACTGAAACCGAAACCACTCAACTCGACATAAAAACACCTTGTGATATATTTGTAATTATTTCAGAAAAAAACACTATTTAATATTTATTTGTATATACGCCTAAAAAGGCTTTTACATAGAAGTGATACATGATGCAGTGTACATAGGGGAATATCTGTATTATACAGGAGATACTGACAGTAAATAGATGTAATCCATTGTAAAGAAGGTATAAAATACACAATTGTAAAATTGTGATTATAAGTATTATTAGAAAATATTGTAAAGTAAAAAAGAAATTACAATAACACTACATATAAGACAAATCATTAAAACTAATTTACCAACGCTACTTTATTTTGTAGGATTCGACAAAGTTCAATTTATAATTACTTTATACTATCCATAATATTAAATTTTAATCAAATGTAAATGAAATCCTCAGCACGGGAGATCCCAGTGAGGTTATCATTATATGTCATTTGACCGGTCGGTGGCCGAGTTGACATCGCGTTTGGGTCCCACCCAAGCGTAGTGTGTTCAATTCCTCGGCTGGTTAAGTCCTCCATCACAACACAAGCAACATTTTCAGCTTACTGTGGTGGTAGTAGGAGATTTTCAAATATTGTCAGGTTATTCGTAACCCGGGAATGTTTGTCTTTCTTTTAAAAAATGTATTTATTACGACGGCAAAAAAGATAATAAAACTCTTATTAGTAATTATTTTTATTTCATTATTATGGCCCATCTCCCTTGTTACGATTATTAGCTCTTTTAAAACTATATCAAGAATGGTAAATAACTTATGATTATTAGCTATTTTATTTTAAAACTATATCAAGAATGGTAAATAACTTACGATTATTAACTATTTTCAAACTATATCAAGAATGGTAAATAACTTACGATTATTAACTATTTTCAAACTATATCAAGAATGGTAAATAACTTACGATTATTAACTATTTTCAAACTATATCAAGAATGGTAAATAACTTACGATTATTAACTATTTTCAAACTATATCAAGAATGGTAAATAACTTACGATTATTAACTATTTTCAAACTATATCAAGAATGGTAAATAACTTACGATTATTAACTATTTTCAAACTATATCAAGAATGGTAAATAACTTACGATTATTTACTATTTTCAAACTATATCAAGAATGGTAAATAACTTACGATTATTTACTATTTTCAAACTATATCAAGAATGGTAAATAACTTACGATTATTAACTATTTTCAAACTATATCAAGAATGGTAAATAACTTACGATTATTAACTATTTTCAAACTATATCAAGAATGGTAAATAACTTACGATTATTTACTATTTTCAAACTATATCAAGAATGGTAAATAACTTACGATTATTTTGCTGGCCAAAATAGATGAAATTACGTTTCTTACCTGAAAATAAAGAAAAATAACATATTAGTTACAAGTGGATTAAAAACATCTGAAGCTATTTCAAGGTAGGTACGAACTTTAATCATCAAATTACTAATCACTCCAGCGATTTATTTTATTTAAGTGGTAACAAAACTGCTTACTAATAAAAACATTCCAATTTGCTATTGTTATTCTCCCAACCACGAAGAAACCAGTGAAGGTTACGAAACAATGTGTTTGCAAATGGTAAACAAGATATTTGGATACATAAACAAATTAATTAGACGGGCGTGAATTTCACGTACTTACCAATATTACGCGGCACTTACAGACGTAATTACATACGCCAAAAAAACCTAACCTAACTTTTGGTTTTTTTTTTCAACAAGAAATTTACTTAGCACAAACTTAAAACTATAAAAAACTATATGGTGTCTTATATTACATGGGTGACACCGAAATGAAAAATTCCCAATCCAAAGCTCATGATAGAAATGACGTAACAAGCAGAAAAAAAGTAATGTCAACGTAAAAAAATTGTAAAAATTTTATGATGTCAAAACTCACAATTGGTGAGTTTTGATTGATTACAGATTTCTGTTTTACGGTTAAGGCCCCGTAGTAAGCGTTCAAAGATGGTGTGAAAGGGAGATGTTTAATAGTGAAAAACGATGATAAGATACGATATTCAGCGAAATTGGTAAAAATATTTGACTCGTTTGAAATAGAGCAATATCTCTCGACAAATGCTTTAGTTGCATTTAAAGATACACTGTGATTTTTTTCATGCCTAAAACATATTAAATAATAGAGAAAAAACGTGTTTCTAATCATTTTCGAAGATTACTTTGAGATTTTTTTCTATCGAGGGAATTTCATGTAATTAACCTTTCGGAATAACAAAATTATAGATATTATGTCCAAAAATACTTTTAACACAATATTATTTTAACTGCCATTTTCAAAATCGGAACTGATTTGTCAAAAATTCAGAATATTCCGTGATTTTTCACGAGTCTGCGCTGGTAATAAATAATAGTAATTATCAAATTACCTACGAATCATAACCACATCATGGCCAACCAATTATGGCATCTAGGAAACTGGCACTGCACAATTACAATAAAAATGAAACAATAACAAGTATCATAAAAAAATTGAGATTACCTTGGGAAACATGTGCGAAGCATTGAAGTCAAAATAAAATTCCATAAAATATTTTAAATTAAATTGACTAGAATTAATTAAATGAATTTGAAGTCATAAAATACTTCTGATATTACAATGAAGACTTAATGACATCAATTAAGTGGATCAATTCTAAGAAATTCCGTATCAGACTAACAGACGCAGTATTTAATTTAGTAGTGTAATGGTAAGGTACGTTTCAACAGCTGTATGTAGAGAAGTGCAGAATTTAAGTGACATAAGTAATGATGTGAGTAATTATCCAATTCATTACGTCGCATAATATTATGGCTTGAATTCTTGAAACTTCAAGATATTAGGAGAACAAATTCTTAGAAAAATAATAAATTTGAGCAATAATAATAGTTGATTCAAAATACTAATTTCAGTTGTCCGTGTTACTCTAGTTCAATGAACTTGGATTTGCATTGAATTGTAGTGTAATTTTCAAAATTAGAACTGATTTTGTGAAGAATTTAGTCAAGCGATAAACTAAGGACGGGTTGTTTCACGGAATTTGAACAATTCATCAAATTTCAAATATGATTTACAATTTCTTGAAGGTTCTATTCAAGTTCTGTTATTATTTCAGTTTTGTGAAGAGCCTGGTCAATAATGATATAATAACAGAACTTTAATAGAATATTCACAGAATTTTATAATCAACTTTGAAATTTGATGAATTGTGAAGTTCAAACTGATTTGTCACAAATTCTGTGATTTTTTAACATTGCTTTAATAAATGGCGGTTTAACAATAAATGTAATAACAGCCAGTGGGATCTCTAAATGGGGAATGTTGAATGGGAATGGAAAAAAAAGACAAATTGATCAAATTATCTGCCAAAAATTAATAAAAAAAACAACAGTGATCCCCGCATATGAACTGTAATACTACCAGGAGAACAAGAGATTAAAAAGATCATTGTTTTTTTCTGGTGGTGTACTTAATTGTATCGTTGGACCACTGCAGGGTAAGAGAGAACTGCGGGCGGGTGTTTAAAACTAATTCGAATCAATTTGGCGTACAGTTTGAATTCTACCGGCGCAGTGGGCAGAAATAAATTCAAACGAACGCTTTTTAAAATGGTTTGCCTATACGTGTACACGAGTATCGAGTAGGCACAGCATTACGTGTTATTCGGTTCTGTAGACTGAATCACCTGCTTACTCGTAAACCGGTTGTTCTTATGAACTACTCCTCTCATAATATGGACTCCTGGCAGATGATGCCGCGCGTTCTATGAGCATGGAATTTATGTCGTGGCAAAGAGGCTGCTATCTACTGCTAAGTCTCAGAGAGAGGTCGTATGTGACGGCATCGTTCTAGTAACTTCTATCTGTTTCGTTTTCATACCAGACGTGTGAGAAGGAAGATTTTATAGACGTGTGAGACTATGATACTGCTGTCAACGGGCAGAGTAAATTTAACAAGAACTTGATAAAGTTACATAAAGTATTTCTTCAAGCTTCTAACACACATTGTTAATCTTTCCGTATCTACATGTGTATTTCCATCACAGGGTAAGGAACAGAAAGAGCTGCCCATAAGGGTGAGGGAAACAAATCATGTTGCGCGGAGCAGAGGAGTGGCGCGGGCGTGTGCCTGAATCTGACAGTACACAGGCACCAAACATTGTATTATCACCACTGAGAGTACGTTTAAATAAAATATGCTTACGAATTGCTAGTTTTTTTTTACAATGCCGCACAAATCGCTGGCTGCATAAAAAACCTTAATACATAATACCCAAACCGGATAAACAAAAGGTCGGGCTTGTTTTAAAAATGTAACATTTTGCTACACTATTTAGTTTATACACTTTTAAAAAGGTGTTTTAATTTACCCATCGCACTCGATTTTAGCGTCGCTACGCCAGGCGATTCTTTTAAGAACGAACATTCAGACCCTGCGTAGAAAAGTCCCACAATTGACTGCGCTGCAAACCGTTGCCTTACTTTAGCGAACTTTACTTTTCTGCGCAGGATCTGGTTGTTTTGATGTGCGCTCTCGGCATTCAACGCACGACTGATGTAGATTTTTCAAAGCATTCTCGAACCCTTGTGATGCCAAAAATATGGTCACGTGGTTGGTCTCAAGCTTGTCGAAATGATATCCAAATTTCATGTTGGGGCAAGTCTATCTCTTCTGACGTCAGTAATTTCCATCTCTCCTCAAAAAAGCAACTCTAGCCCCAATTTACGTAGTGCCTTGCGGGGGCTTATGATCACAGAGGCCTAGCTACAAAAACTTTGAGAAGAGGAAGCTACAAGCCAAAAATGTGTATATTCTTGGTATACCTTATATAGTAGGTCATTAAAATCGCTTGACAAACGGAGTCTAGAAACGTTCCATTTCAAGTACAAAACTAGTTTTTATTTATTTTGTAAATAATTTTATAAGAAAGCAAAAAAGTTAATCAAGTGAAACTGTCACAGATAATCTTAGCTATAGTATTGTATTTTTCAAAAGTTGTTTCCTTTACGCGTTCATACATTTCTATTGAAAAAATATTTTTTAGTAATTTTTTTTTTATTTGTATTCTACTCCAGCGAAACGATGGGAAAACCTTCAGTTTATCTAAAGCATATTTTTTGGTATTTATAATGTACACCAATTCGTTATAAAGATTAATCAAAATAGTGATTTAGCATTAAGCTTGGATTCGGTAATGCCATAATAATATTGATTAGTGACACGAAGCTCTATCTACTAAGTATAGCCGTTTAAGAGATACAGTTGGGCACATGAGCAAACCAATCTTTATTTGCGTTTATCTTAAAACCATGTTTTTTATAGATAGCCCCCTGTGATCCTAAACCCCCGCTTGAGTTGGTTGTTTTACTAAACGGCGCTACATAAAGTTAACTATTTTATTATAATCATTAATTTGATATATGAAATGCAATATTAGCTGTTTAATTTATCTAGTTTTAAATAACAAATTATGACAAGATGTTCCGTAATCTAGCATCGTATCATAAAAATATTCCAGTAAACAGGAAAATAAACTACTGCTCATAAACACGCCTACACCTAGTCAGAGATCAGGTCTCACGGAATGCAAGTTTAGTGAATCACACATCGTGCAACGATATTATTTATACGAACGTGAGTGGGAAGTTTTATGTCTGGATTAGTCTTGATGTACGAGACATAGTTTACTCATTAGTTCGTTGGTTCATCGATTACAGAAATATTGATTTTAAACAACGTGACTCTGGTGTAATGAAGATTTATTGTACAATGTCATCTAAGCCGTTAGAAGTTAGAAATAAATACGCCAAGGTCACGTTTTCAGCAGTAAAATATTTGGATGATTTGATGATGTACAAATAAATATATATTAAAATAAATATATTTTTGTCGTGCGAGTTTTTAAATGTGCATTAATCTGTCAACAAGATTTTAATTCTGTACCTACCTACATAATGCAATGCGTTAGAATGTATGTTTAAATTTAATGGTGGCCTATGAAAGTAGGTATATATTACATATGCATATCGAATAATTTAGTGATGCAGTGGAAGTGAGACCCCTGAGGGGTATGTGTATAAAACTGTGGATTTTATGCAAGACCGGTGCCTTTAAGCATAGTTAATGAACAAGATAAACGGAGCTTTGGAGATGTAGAGTGAATTAATAAAGAAAGGAGTGATGAGAGCATGTATGGCACCCAAGCGGGTGGAAGAAGTCGGAGACGCTTCAGGAAGCCACAGAATTATTAAATTAATCAATTACAATTTATACATTTTATTAATTTATTTAAAAATATAAATTCAACTGAAAACAACAGTAAAACATAATTAAGAAACAAGACATAAAATACAATATATTAGTTAATTTATTATCATATTAAATTTAACGAACCCTTGAAATGTATACAGGGTGTATCGGCACGTACCCGACAAACTTTAACCAGCTATTCCTTAGCACATTTGGAGTAAACAATGTTATGGGCAACAATTATTTTACAAGCAATAATTGTTCGCCTGAAACACTCATCCACATTGAAAAATCTCCTGATAAAAGATACATGACGCCAACGGGACTCGAACCCGTGTCCCTTCGATTTCCGGTCGACAGCTCTGACCACTGAGCTATGGCGGCTTATCTCTTATCCGCGAAATAATTCAATATATACTAGTGTTTCATTCAACAATTACTGCTTGTTACATTTTTTCACCTGAAAACAACCAACTTTATTTTATATGAGAAAGGCATTGTAAGTGCTAACTCTCTCACTAGATGGCGTCGAGACAAATTGTCTACATTTTTTAGGTGAAATACTTGAACTTGCCAAATATTATTTTTTTTTTAAATATTAGTCAAATCTTTAATTAACAATTTTATTTATCAAATATTTTTCGCCATTCAGAAAATTTCGATAAATTTAGCTTACTTAAACATTACGTATTTACGTAAATAATTACAAATTAGGAATAGAGATTAATTTGAATTACGACGTAAATAAAATTAGACAAGACTAATAATTATACAGGGTTTTCCAATAAGAGGTGTTATTTTGAATAGACCGCTATTTCGGTAGATGTTACTTTTAAAGCTGTAATTTTTTGACATTTAACAAGTAGAAACTACGCCATTAATAAAAATGGAACGATACACGCTTCAACAACGCATTAAAATTCACTTGAGTGAATCAAATGCAAATCATCTTGAGCGATGAGGCCCATTTCCATCTCGGTGGCTTCGTAAACAAGCAAAATTGTCGCATCTGGGGCTCGGAAAACCCAAGAGTTATTGTTGAAAAGCCTCTCTTTCCTCAACGTGTGTCTGTTTGGTGCGGTTTATGGTCCGGCGGAGTCATTGGACCTTACTTTTTTTGAAAATGAGGCTGGAGCAAAAGTTACGGTGAATGGATTGCGCTATCGAGATTAATGATTTTTTATGGTCGGAATTGGATGATATTGATTTGGACAACGTTTACTTTCAACAAGATGGCGCTACGTGCCACACAAGCAACGAAACCATTGATCTTTTACGATAGAATATCAAAATAACACCTCTTATTGGAAAACCCTGTATTATGTTTGAGAATTCTCAGAAAAAAATTGTGAGTTTAAAACAGAGAGAGAGGTCATGACAGGTTGGTTTTTTTTATTATAATATTAATTAGTGTAAATTTCAGAGGCACTTTGGCTTAATTATGAAGCAATTTAAATAATAAATATGTTAATTTATTAAGACCACAAAAATGATTAAAATTCAGGTAAAAATTAAATCAATTAGGCGTCGAGATTTAAAAAAAAAATTATACCTGAATATATTATAACATCTTAGACTTCTTAAATTCAAAGGTAATTACTGACCGTGGGTGAATAAGTCGAAAGTATTTTAGAGATATCAAACTTATTTTCAAAACTTTTTCAAAATTTTTTGCTTGAAGGAGATATTTTTCACGTTAAACTCCGACAGTAAATTCAAGCTTTGGACAAAGACACTACCAATACCATGCTATAAAAGCTTTCAACAGTGTAAAACTTGAAATTAAAATTGAGGAAAATAAAAATAAATTCACACACAAAATTACAAAATGGATTAAAGAACAAAAAAGACAATATTACCAAAATGTCATAGCATAAATTAAAAATAAAACCTACACGTAACACACAAAACCAATATAACACATCACTCACAAACACACAAGATTATATTTTAAATGTATTATTTTCTCTTTAAATGTATTATGTACATTATATTTTCATATTATAAAATGAAGGCCTCAGCACGGGCAAGCCACCCAGTGAGGCCAATATTACTGGAAAAATTTGAAATGTAAAAAATATTGTACCAAATAAAAATAAAAAAAAATAACCCAAAAGGGTCCCAACAGCTCCCAACCGTCTGAAGCCGGTGAGACTCGGTAAAATTTGCGAGGCTAAAACGGACGATCAGGAAAGGGAAAAGATATGGAGAAGAGAAAGGATGATCAATACACCAAATCTACACACCAAAATAATTCTAAAGCACAGACAACATAAAAAAAAAAGTTTTAAATTTGCATAAACTACGCAATGTAATTTTTTACATGATTTTTCCTGGAGTGCCATTAGAATGTGCCTTATAGTTATTCCGGTCGTTGCGCTTGTATGGCCGTTGTACTGCCGTACGTGGACGGCGCTACCGACATGCACGTTCTAACCGTCACCAGATAGCATAGTAGAATGAATAAATAATGACGCCGAGACATGCGCGTTGCCACGAAAAGGATATTGCAAAAAGCCGCAAAGAATCTGAAGAATTTGAACAAGATAAGGCTTACTTAGTTTGAAAGCAAAGCAGGGCTGTATCAAACTTTGCAAAAAATAATATAAATTAATAAAATTATATATCTTTTAAGAAGGTGCTTACTTAGTAAGTACAACCTGCTCAAGGTAATAATGTTCAAATGAAACCAATTTAAAGTGAACATATCCATTCATGTATTATATTTAGATGAGACATGAAGCAAAAAAATAGGTTACGACTTTTTACCTCCAACTGACCTTCAACTGTCCCAACGCTCTAACTAAAACTGCCGAATCCGGTCTAAGCGCACCGCTTATCACTTTATAATAGTGAAACAAGTTTCGACCAGATATTAGTACGCAGTAGCGCCTCTAAATGGTAACTCTATGAGGAGATGAAAATATAAAAGTATTTATAAATCAATACAGTTCGAATGACTCGAATTAAATAACGAATCAAAGATTCGTTCATAAATCGATTTTAAATTTTTCTTGCACGTTAAATTATAAGACGAGTTTGAACTTTAAAAACGCAAAAAATGGTAGAGGGAACAATTATTTTAGGAGATGGATAAAATAAATGTATGAATAATGTACACAAAAGTCCAAGGCCTATGTTAAGATAACCTATACATTTTTATCAATGTTTACTTAATTGAATCAAAATCTGTTGCCAATTGTGCAATATTCTAAAGATTTTTTTCAAAATATATTTCCGCATTCATTTATGTTACGATTAATGAAAATTGTATTTAGACATTTAATTGACGAATCGATTATTGATACGGTTAATGAAAGATATTGATATATTCAAATGAACGAATCGATTCACGTTTCAGTGAGTGAAATACGGTTATGTATAAGATCATAATACTTAATTGATTCGTGTTACGGTAAGCGTATTGTATTTATACATTCAAATTAAATAATCGATTCAAATTACGTGAAATGAGTTGTATTCATATATTAAAAGGAATAAATCGATCCATTTAACGGTAAAATGATAGTGTTAATACGTTAAAATCATTGCATCACTTCATATTGAAGTAACGCATTTTATATCATTAAAGTGAACCATTATTTTATTAAACATACAATGTTTCTTCTTCTTTCGTATGGTGATGGGCTCAGAGGAGAACACCTAGGTCTGCGAGCTAGTCTAGAGCCTCAGGCGTCGCTCTGTGGACCTCGTCGATCAAATCGTCGACTCTGCATCATATGAGCACAGAAGCTGTTGTAGTTGTAGTTGTAATTGTAGTTGTAGTTGTAGTTGTAGCTGTAGCTGTAGTTGTAGTTGTAGTTGTAGTTGTAGTTGTAGTTGTAGTTGAAGTTGTAGTTGTAGTTGTAGTTGTAGTTGTAGTTGTAGTTGTAGTTGTAGTTGTAGTTGTAGTTGTAGTTGTAGTTGTAGTTGTAGTTGTAGTTGTAGTTGTAGTTGTAGTTGTAGTTGTAGTTGTAGTTGTAGTTGTAGTTGTAGTTGTAGTTGTAGTTGTAGTTGTAGTTGTAGTTGTAGTTGTAGTTGTAGTTGTAGTTGTAGTTGTAGTTGTAGTTGTAGTAGTAGTAGTGGTACCGTCGCCCCGTAGTGAAAAACTGCATCAATAGCGTCACGCAAATTTATAAATTGTACCCATAGCGCAGAAGTTATATAGGGTGAAGCGGTGTTATTGTTTTGTAAAATAAACATTTTTTAATCAAAAGTTTTTCCAGTTTGAGTGTTTGTTATAAATTTGAGAGGCGGGCATGGGTACCGTCGCCCCGTGAGCCATTCATATTTTAAGTTTTTATATCTTTATTTTTTAACGAGTAGGTACCTAATTGCGTTATGAATATATTTTGTTGGTAATTTTTTTTTAAATATATTAAGTTTGAAGGTTTTTTTTATATAATTTTTTCCAATAAAAGTTTTTACATTTTACATGTTTATAGAGCGATGTTTTTTTCCAAAATAAAACTCGCTGGGACTTTTGAAGAATGTCGGTAAGAAAAACCGTACATACGATATGGGTATAAAATTACGCGTCTCGACTTACAGAATCCGAATGGCTCGGTGAAAAAATGATCAGTAAGCTCCTTGGCTCTTTTTTTTCTCAAAATATTAATTTCTTTTTATAAAATTTTGTAGTCCCACACCCTCGCCTCATCTACATTCAAATACTACACCACGCAATTAATTTTTACCCATTAGTTGCCTGCAACGGGCAAAAAGCTAGTAATTATTAAATCTTACAAATGACCTGTAACAGAGATATTTTAGGAATTTGTTTTGAATTGCTTCGATTTTGTTTATGTGGATTTTATAGAATGGAGACCAAACAATTGATGCAAACTCCAGATGACTTCGTACGTAGGCAAAGTAGAGTTGTTTAATGATATTGATGTTATTAAAAAGTTTTGTGTTTCTAATGATGAAACCTAACATTTTAGCAGCCTTATTTGTGATTTGTTGTATATGAAGGTTATATTGAAGTTTATTATCAAGAGTTATTCCAAGATCACGAATATTTGAGACTGTTGCAATGTTGATGTTATTTAAAGAATAATTAAATAATGTTTTATTTTTATTTCTGGAAAAGACAATGTGATGACATTTTGAAACATTTAGAAATAATTGATTTTGTTGGCAATAGGTAGCTACATTGTTTAAATCATGTTGTAAATTAATACAATCGTTTAGACTTTTTATTGGCTTGTATAGCTTAGCATCATCAGCAAATAATTATATTTCAGAGTTTTTTACAACATTGACCAAATCATTAATATATAAAATGAAAAATAATGGTCCGAGATGTGAACCCTGTTGGATCCCTGAGGAAATTTGATTGAAGTCTGATACAAAGCCCTTTATTGCTACTGCCTGTGATCTGTTAAGTATATAAGATGTAACCCAACGAAATAAATTACCACGTATACCTAATGCCCAAAGTTTTCTTAGTAGTAATTTTTGATTAATTTTATCAAATGCTTTGGCAAAGTCTGTATAAATGATATCTACTTGAGTGCGATTGTCCATGTGACCAACAATGAATTCGGTAAGAAGAACGAGATTACTTTCCACATTTCTGCCTTTTGTAAAACCATGTTGTTTTGTTGTTATGATGTGATTGAGTTGTGGACTTAGGTATTGGTAAACAATTTTTTCCATTTACTTACTGAATATTGTTAGTTTTGAAATCGGACGATAATTTTTAACATTATTTTTTTCGCCATTTTTGTGGATTGGTGTTACATATGCTTTTTTCCATATTTCAGGTACCGTGCCTTCGTTCATTGATTTATTATATATAATGCAGAGAGGTTTAGCGAGTGTTTCAGCACAATTAACTATAAAGTATGACGGAATATCATCACACCCCGCGCTTGTGTTCATGTCAAGAGCTTTTATTTCTTTTAAGACTATTTCTCGTGTGAATTTAACCGTGGTGATATTTATGTTATTTGTGTTTTCTGGTATGTCAAATGTTGGTAGGTTATTATCTTTTATGTAAACTGATTGGAAATATTCCATAAAAATATTACATACATCTTGGCCATTTTCAGCTTTTTTGTCATCTAGATGCATCGTCCTTGGAAGGGACGATTGTGTTTTTTTCATATTATTGAAATGATTCCAGAAGAGTTTAAGATTACCATTCATGTTACTTTCAGCAGTATGTATATAATTAATGTAGAGTTCTTGTGCAATTCGTTTTTGTCTAGATCTTAAGAGTGAAAACGTTTGGTAGTCACGTGGATTTTGAAATTTTTTGAAATATTTATGATATTTATTTTTTTCTTTAATTATTTTTATGAGAGATGATGTATACCATGGCGGATAATTATAATTTTTTGCTGGTTTAGTTGGTATGTAATTTATTTTAATATTGTTCAATATGTTGTAGAAGACGTCAGTTGCGGATTGAGTATTCAGATGGTTCAGATTATGATCCCAATCAATTTCGTTTAGTTTTGTGTTTATCATTGAATAATCTGCTTTTCTAAATTGTAATACTTGCTTTGTGTTAGTTTTCAGGTTTTTATTTTTATTTTTAATAGGAATTGAAATTAGCAGTGTTTTATGATAAACATCTTCTGGTACTAATGAAATGTTATTGCGAGTAATTTTCAGTTGTATGTTACTTAGAGCTAAATCAAGAATGCGATTATTTATATTATTACTCTGAGAGTTATATTGTTGCAGATTATTAAATGATAAAAATTCTATAAAGTTAAATTGGGCGGGATTTAATGAATTGATGGGTTCAGTGTACATATAATCACAGTTGTCATTTATTGGTAACCAAAGTAAGTGAGGTAGGTTGTAGTCTCCCACTATAATGAAACTGTCATTATTGTTATCCGTCATAATCTGTGATACTTTGTTTATGTGAGAAGTAATATTTATAAGATGTTTATTGTCAGGTGGGATGTACGAAGTACATATGTGAATTTTTTTACCAGGAAGTGATATAGTTACCCATATGTCTTCCGCTTCAGAATCCCATTCTAGTTTTTGATCAGAAATTAATTTACTTTTGACTGCAATTAAAACTCCACCACCGCGATTTTGATTGAGGTTATGATAATCTCTATCTCGTCTGTAAATATGGTACCGTGGATCGAAAAGTTCCTCATTAAAGATTGAATTGTTAAGCCATGTTTCACTGAGACATATAATGTCATAGTTGTTTAATAATACATTTTGAAGAAAAATATGTGTCTTGGTTCTAAGACCTCTTAAGTTTTGATAGTATAATTCTAAAGATTCTATTGTATTAAGTATATAGTGCAGTTAATATAAAGTTGCTGGAAAGTTAGTTGATGGAAATATTGTATGTTTTTAGTTTTTCTAAATCATTATAATTATTTATGCAATGGTGATTTGTGTTTTCATTAAGTCTTACATAAATTTTACAATTTTTGATCCAACAGAAATTGAATTTATTAATTTTGGTAAACTCTCTGACCTTTTTGTAGAGTACTTTGTTTTTATGAGTTAAATGTTCATTTATATAGATCCGTTGTTTTCCATTAGAGTTAATATCCTCTGCTGTTAGGCCCCTTCTTGTCCGGATTGCTGCTATGATTTCGTCTTTCTGTTTCCTGCCCTTTAGTTTTACTTTAATATTCCGCGGTCTTCCTTCAATCTTCTCCTTGGGGGTGACTCGGGTGGCGTATTCAATGTCGTCGCTTACTATATTTAATTCTGAATAGATCCTTTTGATAATCTCCGTCAGGTTCTCTTGTTTTTTTTCTGGTATCCCAATGATCTCTATGTTATTAATGCGTGCGTGTTGTTCGTTAGCATCCAATTGTTTTTGTAATTCTTTAAATTCACTTTGTATTACGGCGTTTTGTTCCAGAGTTTTTTCAAGGTTGTTGTTTTTTTCAATTTTTTTTTCTAGAGTTAATATTTTATTTTTTAATTCCTCGATTTCTTCTTTATACTCGTTTCTGATGATTTCCAGAAATTGTACCTTAAATTCTTCAAACTTTTTGTCAAGAAGTTGGAGGAGTTGGGTGTCCGTAGTATTTAGTGTTTTTGCAGTTGCTCGTGTAGTCATTTTGGCACGAAATATTAATTATTATAACTTCACTTCACTATTAAAGCTATTAAAATATAGATATTTAGATTTTAGCTAGAATTTTTTATTTTATTTTGAGATATTTCAAGAGTGAAATAGAAACACGACAGCTGTCATTGAATGTTATTGTTGTATTTTTACAAAGGTAGAACCAATAGAAACTTTGAAGTCAGAACTAAAGAATATCTCAGGGCTCTAAATGGAAATAGTGAATCTGAGTTTGCAAATTATCTTTTGAATAATGATCACACTTTCGATAAAAATTCAGGTCTTAAAATACTTCACTCAGGATATAAAGCATCGCAAATAAATAATTTTGAAATTTTAGAAATTAGAAAACTTGTCAATATAAAATCAGATATAATTAATAAGCAACAAAAAAAATAATAATGAAAAATACCATTGCAAAGTGATAAGCTTCCAGAAGAAATCTTACTAAACGCTTGTTAATGGTCAAGTAGTCAAGTATTGTGAGCTGCATATTTAAATATTCGCGCAAGTCATTTGGTTCGTTTTAATACCGCCAGAGGTGCGCTCTGTCGGCCATCTATAGTCGTGCGTATTGGCCATATTGAAGGAACGCGTGATTTTTTATAAACGTCAAACGTAATCACGTAACTGTGGATAATTTTCATTGTAATGTAATTAATCCAATGGATTATGAACTTTCTAAAACATATTTTCTTCGATATTATCCAAAAATTATATTAGCAGAAACGATGCTTTTGAAGAAATTTCGTATTTTTATGAGAAGATCCTATTTTAGTATGAAATCGGGTCTTAATTTTCAAGTTAGCGGAATTTATCCGAAACATACTATTTGAATTCGACCAATCAATAGGATTTTTATTTTTATTTTTTTAAATAAGCTTTATTGACTGAAAATTTTACATTTTTTTTTTTTTAGACAATGTATAGATAGTCCCACGAAGCTGCCACATGGCTGCTTGTCTGCAGGTTCTATCTCAATTTACAATTATAATATAATATAAGTCTCCCGTTATATAAAATAAATAACAGACTCTTACATACAACTACACTAACACTTTGAATGACAATACGATAACGTACAAGACAATATAGCACACAGATAACACACATTCAAAATTAATACAAATACGATAACACACATTGAAAGTGAATAACATCGTACTGTAACACAATGTAATAGAATTAAAATTCTAGTTAACTAATTGAAAAAATGTTATTTTAATTTTTTTTTTCTGGAAATAAAAAGCTTGTTAGTGAAAAAAATAAAAAATAAAATAAATACATTAATTTATATTAGAATTAAAACTTTCAAATAATGCTTTCCTTTTCTTCTTTGTTTGCTCTATTTTTTATAGATATTCAGATTTTTCATTTATAAGCCACATCTTTACAGTTTTCATGCTTAAACTCTTATTTTCTGAAAAAACAAATTTATTTTTGAGCTTATTAAAAATCACTGGTACACAGTACTCCAGCGTTCGGCTTCCATACTTATTTGTTATTTTAGGTATTTTCAACCCTTTTTTCTGTAAGACGTGTGCTGTGACTATGTACCAGTGGTTTTTTATAAGTACTATCGCCCCAGTTATCTTTAATGGTAAGGAACCAAAATAAACCTTTTATAGGGAGCAGGCCCTCAGCACAATATAACAGTTGCACATTGTGTCTTTGTCTATACATATTAGGTGATACAATTTTTTTTATGATAGAGGTTTGCAAATTTTGTACATACTTAATATATGTCATGCTTGTATTTCCCCAGCTTCTAATTCCATATCTAAGAATAGATTCTACTAATGAGATATATACTAGTTTGAGTGTGCTATGAGGCAAGACAAATTTTAATTTATAGAAACTGTTTGCTAGAGCCCTTAGCTGGTTACATATTTTAGTAACTTGCTTATCCCATTTAAATGTGTTATCTACTTTTAATCCCAGATAAGTATACTCGTTGACAAAATCAATTTTCTCACATTGGTAGTTAGATATTATTTTTCTATGGATGCATTCAAAGTTATGTGCGGTTAGTTTGGGAATATTCCACATTTTCAAACTTGGTGATCTGATATACATGCATTTTGTTTTCTTTACATTTATAACCAATCCTACATCGTGTGCCCATTTTAGCAGTTCATCGAAGTCGGTTTGCAATTCTTGAATCGCTATTTGAGGATTTTCATTAGATACTACAAGTGCGGTGTCATCTGCGAAAATGAATCTGCGCGCTTTTCTAAATAGTTTCGACATAGCTATGACATATATAATATACAATTTTGGACCCAAAATTGACCCCTGTGGGACACCAGACCTTATAAATTTAGATTTACTCATCTCATTCAATATTCTTACCCTCATTTTTCTATTTGATAAGTAGTTATTAAAAAAAGTTAGCAGTTTACCACGGATTCCAATAATTTGTAGAAATTTTATTATTTGTTTATGGCATAGTGTATCAAAGGCTTTAGAGAAATCAATAAAGAGTAAAAGTACATGTTTTTGAGAGTTGAGCTGGGTGTTTATGAAATTAGAAAAATTATTTAGTAGTGCGTCACAGCTTTTTTTTTTTTGGAACCCGTACTGACATTCGTCAATGATACCAAATTTATTTAAATATCCGTCTAGGTATATTGCTATATATTTTTCGAGAATTTTTTCCAAGGCAGGTAATAGGGAAATAGGTCTGTAATTATTTATAATTGAATGATCACCGCCTTTAAAAATAGGTCTAACAACACTAGTTTTTAATTCTTCAGGTATTTGGCAAGTATCAATTATTGTGTTTATAAAATGAGTAATTACTGGGCTCAGTATTTTTACATGTTTTTTTATATCATACATACGTATTTGGTCCAATCCTGGTGTTTTTGAGTTTTTCAATATTCCGATTATAGATTCTATTTGTTTTACGCTAGCTCTGGGTAGGTACATAGAATGCGGTAAATCGTCTAGCTGGTATGGAGACGCACGGACATCACATTTGTGTAGTAACTCATTTACTCCCTCATCAAAGAAGTTAGCAAAATTTTCTGCAACTTCATCCGTCGGTTTGGTCTTCAAGAAGTACTTAGACATAACTGCGTCACAACTGGATTTGTTTTTTCTTCCTAATATTTTGTTTATTTCGTTCCACGTTTTTTTTATATCCTTAAAACAATTATTGAATTTGTTATTGAAGTATGTTTTTTTTGCATCTAATATTTGCTTATTTAGATTATTTCTGTATTTTTTGTAGTCTTTTTCATATTTCTTGTTTGTTGGCATGTTTTTCCATTTTCTCCATAATTTATCCCTCGTTTGTATATTTTCTATGAGAATATCGTTCATCCAACTTTTTTGATTATGGCGATACGTATTTTTTACTAATTTTGTGATACTACTTTTTTCGTAGATTTTTTTAAAGTGTGATTTAATGTCTTGATATATGATATCCGGATCAGTGTGAATTTGAATTGAGTTCCAATCAGTTTTTGTAATCATTTCATCAACTTTTTTTTCAGATAGTACAGTGTTGTATTCATGGTGCGATATTTTGCTTTTGTCCTTATTATGAAGGTATACAGACACGGCAGTTATATAATGATCTGCTATCCTTGTTTCACATACGCATGAGTTAATTTCACACTTTTCTTTTTCTCTAATATATATGTGATCCAGACACGTCGCAGTTGTGTAGGTATTTACCACCGCTTCTCTCGTAATGTCATATATACATTTCACTAGACCGTAATTAGCCATTAAATTTTCGTATTGCAGAATTATTGAGTCGTGTTTATTTAATAGGTTTAAGTTAATGTCTCCAAGTATCAAGATGGTTTCCTTAATATCAATGTTTCGTATTATATTTTCGAGCTGTTGTAGGAAGGTTTTTTTGTTCGTGTTCGGGGGTCGATATAATGCAAATAGATGTATGCGTTTGTGTTTGTTTACGGAGAAGGTTCCATAGACGCACTCGAATGTAGTAGCTATTATATCTTTTTTTTCGAATATATGGTTTTCTTTAATATAAACCATAATCCCGCCTCCCGATCTTTTTGTTCGGCAATAATAGAATGAGTTAAATCCTGATATTTTGTATAGATTTACACTGTTTTCGTCTATCGAGGTTTCACAGAGTATTATAATATCAATGTTATTTAGTTGACTATAAATACTTAGTAAGAATGTATTCCAGTACTTGGAGATAGACCTAATATTCAAATTAACGACAGTTATTGCTTTATCGCCTGTTTCATGTTTGAATTGGGTCCAGTTTTCGAACTTTTGAATCCGTTCATATTCTATATCTGAGGTCTCAAAATCAATATTAGACGCCATAGTCAATTTTAGCTAAGTCCTTTTGAAGGGCTGCCTTGTAAGCCGGACAGTCCCTGTCTCCGGACGGGTGGTTTGCGGGCTTGTGAAATCTCGTGCATGTTGCGCAGACTGGCTCCGCTGTGGCAGAAGGGCATGTCTCACGGGTATGTCCTTCCCGGGCACAGTGTCCACATCTCGTCGTCTCCTTGCAGAACTTGTAAGAATGTCATAATAATATTATAGATTATTATTATAGTACAAGATTTTTTTTTTTGATATTCTTACTATTTGGGAAGATAGGTATATCTTTTTTTAAGGTTATTTAAAAAGTTATTTCTTTATCTTTGAGAAATTTTATTTAATAGCACCATTCTTATTTCAGGCACAAGTAAGTTATAGCATTCCGAGGGGAATGGACAATTTGATTAGGGTATTCTTCAAACTACCATTATCGTAAGCGTAAAATGTCTCTTTTGCAATAATTAGTGACTTGGTTAGCAGAGGATAAACCTTCGGCGCCTAGAACCTGACACTTCAGGAGGCTCAGCCACTAACCAGTGTTTAAAAAATAAGGATAAAAATAATGATTTCGGAGGTCCGTGAAAAATCAAAAGTCTTCTATAATACGACCTTAGTAGCCGTAGTAGCGAAATCAATAAAAAGTATCAATTATTGTAATTAACGGTTGTGTAAATATATTAAGGAGACATTAGTGTATAAAAGAGACAGCATGATTAGACCAAATAGTGTAAATGCGTAGGTCTTTTTTTGTTTTATGTCTTTTTACAGGTAGCTTCCTTCTAAGTTACATGTACCAGTCGTGTGACAATAAACGTGTAAATAGTGTACCTACACTCTAGTATTATTATTGTAAAGCTGCCCATCATTATATTATTACATCGTCCACTGATCTCTATCAGAAGAATACACAAAGTATTTTACAATAAGAACAAGTACGTTACAAAGTGATCCAGTCAAAAGTCACCGCAAATTGGTGTAGATGATAGATCACTACAATTGTTATTTCCTACAGAAAAAATGGCGACTTAAATTTTTTTATCAACCCCGAAACAACTTTCCCATTTTTAAACAAGAACATTTAATAAAGTGACAGCCCTCGTGGCAAACACGACTTGGCATGTGCCGTTCCGGCAGAAAACAAAACTGGTATCGCTGAACTAATGTAACTAACCGTTGACAATTTAGGATAAACTAATGGGCGACGCGGTAACTCATGGCGATATTGTACTAATTCACATTGCCGCGTGTTGATCGCTCTCTTAGCACGATATTGTTCAAACTCCAATGTAAACTTTTGTTAAATAATTGCTGATGGTAATTAGCACAAATTGATCTTAAAACTTCCCCAAGTGTGTATCTCAAAATTTAAGGATAAGATAACAGACTATTTTAAAAAGATTTGAAATTTCCCCATATATTTAGTCAGCAAAGTGCAACCAGAATTACAAAAACTGAACACGAAAGCGTAGATCACAAAATTCCAAAAGAAAATGACACCGAAAACGCCGGGACCTAAACCAAAACCAAACCAATCACGCATTGGGAAGATTTGTTTAAATTTGACATTTGCAAGTGGTACCTACGAAAATAATTTCAAAGCCATAAAAATATCCTACTTCTCATAAGTTTCAAATGAATTAAATGATTCAAAACAAAAAAAAATATATTATAAATAATCTGTACACTTCACAGAAAAAAGAGAAAACCTACACATTGACGTAGTCGATATTGAGTTTACACAAAAAGAATTGCGGCAGTCTCCGACACTGTCAATCTACAATTACTTTATATCTAGTACATCAGGTATTAAAATTTCATAAAATTATTTCTCTAACATTGGGAAACGCGATACTCAATGTTTTAGAGCTTAGATTTTGTTCATTGTTATAAAATTAAGACGGGTTGTTTCGCAGAATTTGAACAATTCATCAAATTTCCAAGTTGATTTTCAAGTCCTAGGAAGGTTCTATTAAATTTCTGTTATTATATGGCTAGTTGTTTCACAAAACTGAAATGATTGAAGAACTTGAATAGAACCTTCACAGAACTTGAAAACCGACTTTGAAATTTGATGAATTGTTCAAAGTTCTTCCTGGCCCTAATAGACGACGAGATTATCTCATTCTAACATGTCGCTGGCTGTAAATTTTATTTTATTTTTTTCTTTTTCATGTATATAGTTATTGTTTTAATCTTCCTGTATATATTTGCGTAGTATTTTATTGGATGTTGTAAATTTTCTCATGTATATAGTTATTGTTCCTATGCTTTATTGATCCATCTCTCTTCTAGGTCGACATGTACAAAACCGGATTATTATAAATTTCTTTGCAATTTTCTTTCTTTTCTTTTTATGTTTCTATGTTTCACAGAGTGACGTGCTTGCTGGTAGCAGTACTGAACTGTTTTCTTTTTATTCTGTCCCGGTTTACCCCAACTCTGGGGTGGCATAAGACCTCGTCCGTGTATACACATCTTGGATGACCAAATCACGATGAGGGACTAGTGTCGTCGTCTGCCCGCTGCGCCTCCCCTGGGGTCAGGAACTGGACTGAGGATGGGCTGAACGTCGATTGGTGACCTTCCGCCCTGCCTCCAGGTACTCCGACGCTTTCTCCTCATGGTCCTCGGGATTTTTTTTCCCAACCCCAACTCACATTTTTCGTCGAGGCACAACCGGTTTCCTGGCTCAAGGGCGCGGAACCTGGTCCCCGTGAAACCTATCCAATGCCCTGTTTTCTTTCCCTAGGTCTGCCTGTGAGTGGGCGACGACACCTCCCCACCACACAAAGAGGCGCACAATTATTATTTGATTTGTTGATACTTTGTACATATGATTTGTTTAAACTAACAAAATAGAATAGATCTTACTAACAAGTTACTAATACGCAGCACTTGCATACTGCGAATAACATTGTATGCATGGACATTTTGGAGGTCTTGTTTTGAAATTTTAAATGTAGACTCGTTATATCAAAAAAAAAATTAGCGTCCTTGAGAGAGCTCTGAAGGGGTACCATCAGTACCTAAAACAGGGCGGGGAAGTGGTGGGCCTCCTCCAGAATGTTCAAAGTCTGTGAAACAACACGTCCTTAGTCTGTTATTTCTTTTATTCCTTTTCATTCAACTTCTTCGGGCGAGCTTTTCTATAAATAAAACAAATTATCTGCGTAATATTCTTTCTCCGAGTAAATTCACTCGTATAATTTACAAAACCTCTTTTATTTCGTCGTCCTTATGTCAGTAACTGAACACTATAATTCTTCACCATAGAAACCACATCTATAATTTGCGAAAATTCTGAGCATTTCGCTTTTTTTACAAATTTCGAACATTTTTTTGAAGCTAAAGGGTTAAAAAAACCTTTGGAGCCGGATCTATGCTTCAACACAACACATTTTTAAAAAATTAACCAGCTAATAATAACCAAAAACATTCCAACTTCATACTCTATCTGCTCGACAATAAAGGTACAAAACAAAAAAGTTGTTCTACAAAAACTACTACAAATGCGATGTAGATTCACCACATTCCCTCTTGCACTACAAGTTACCGGATTCCCGCTTGTGCTTAAAGTTTACGTACACGTATATTATAATCAATAAAATATATAGATAATTTAACAAATAATTAAAGTTACACGGAGAAAAATGAGCATTAAAATCTTAGTCTATTCAGAATATATCGGAACACGTGTTCATGCAGCTGCGCTATTCGTGATAAATATAACGACAAAATGGACAATATTTGACATGATTCCTTTCTAACATACAAAACTAACTTGTTAAATTTCTTAGCGTGACGTATTTCAAAAACACTTCAGTTCATTTTTCAAAATTTCTATGTATTAACAGTCAATTCGTGAGCTCAATTCTTATTTTTAATTTATTTTGTTCTCTCCATACGCTTTCTTCCTTTTATAACTATTATCTACTCATGCATAAATTTAAACTTAAATTCATTGATTTTAACTTAAAATCATTAGTTTTCAGAACAATCTCAGGCGAAATTATATAATGATATATAGACATACGTAATAGGTACTAAAACTATGTAATAACGAAAAATATCCTTAACTGTATCAAAATTGTACTGTGTATGTCTTAATAAATACATAAATAAAATTACATTTTTTTACCGACACATGTTCTCCGACATCCTCATAACAAATATGTGTTTTACTGATAGTTTGTTAGGAAATCTGTCCATCAATTCTTTAAAAACCTGCAGTCCCGTTTTTAACAGTAATACATACATAATTTGACCATATTTTAATGAATTAGCTATATTTTACATCAATAAGTTTTCTCCATGTATTAATTTATTTGTTGAAACCACTTCCATCACTTTCGACCAAAATTACGTGAAAAAATTTAACCGTGCATTTTATATTTACGCACAAAATATCTCTTCTCTTTCTTTTTTTTGATATTTTATTTTTTATGGCTAAACCACGCCGCACCGTTCCTACAATTTCATTATAAAATTTGTCTGGGCATCATGTAGTTTTGTCACGCGAGCAAATCGATTTTCCCTTCATGAATAAGCCCGCAGTTTGTTCCGTATTATGATATTATTATTTAACTTAGAGAAGGTTTTTTTTCCCTTTCTTGGCCTTGATCCAATTTTTCCATTTATAGCACTTTGTTCCAATTATTTGACCCAAAGACGAAAAAGGAATTTTAGCTATGTCAAAAATATACAATTTATTGGTACAGAAGATCTGCAGATTCTCATGACTAGTGTGAACACAATAAAGTAATGATTTCATGATGAATTTGACGATTGGACTTTTTATAACGTTGAGTCACTTGTGAGCTAGGTCGCAGCTAGAATGAGCACATCTTGTATGTACGAGTATATACAGGTGACTATACAGGAGATTAAGGTTAAAATTCCCGGGTTAAAAACTTCTAAAAACACCGCAGTAAGCGGAAAATGTTGCTTGTGTTGTAATGGAGACTTAGCCAGCCGAGGAACTGAACTCACGACACATGGGTGGGACTCGAACGCGATGCCAACTCTTCCAATTTTATATTTATTCTTGTAACATGCACCGCTTTGAGAAAGTGCAAGAAAAGTTTATTAGGTATTTATGTTTAATATAAGTTGTATGTTTCTGTTGCAAATCATTAAATAGGCGACACATTACGCTATAAGCATCATGGCTTGGCGTATTTCGGCATATCGCTCGCCATACACTCCCAATGAGAATGTATGGCGAGCAAAATGCTGAAATAGGCCAGGCCACAAAAACATAGCGTGGTCTGTCACAAGCATTAATGTCTAATCTAAAACTACCACTACTCTCTACCCGAAAAATGTGTTTATGATCCTAGAGAATTAAAGACCTATGTAGCTTGTATGGTGAACAAAATGAATAAAATAAAGTTTAGAAAGTGTGTGAACATGGAGAATTAACAAAAATACTCGAAAAATTATTAATACACAACTGCATGCATACCCTGTGCAAATCGCAAGTGTGCCCCACTGATGAATTAAGCAGCCACCTCTGGTCTGGAGCCCCAAAACACTTGAAAAAACTCTTAACTCTGTACCGAAAGGGGCGGTCTGTTTGATTTGTAAATTTCTCCATATTAACAAAGAGATTAAAATCATTTTAGAGCACAGGCGGCAGGTGGGAATGCTGTCGATGCTCCACCGGTATTTCAATGTAAGATGCTCCGCGGAACTAGCGTTATTGCGCAAAGTCGGAAAACACACAAAATACGCACCCACATTCGTACACGGTTGACATTATTTGTCACATGAGCACGTTCTTGAATTCAACAGCTCGGCTGTGGAAAGATTTTGCCAGCTTCTGTATTTCATTTTTACAGCACCCCCAAAGATGACAGAGGTCTTAAGCGAACTTGTTTTCCTCAGGGCCTATTGGTGTACTGGTATTACTGCAATGAATACTTATTATAAAGGAATGGTGAAAGTTCTCGTATCACTTTATTCATTTAAAAAACCTACCGATTTTCGGAAAGCCTTTCTTCAACAAAACAAATTTTGTATCATCAACAAATAATAAAACAAAATATAATTTTCGTTGTGTGTTGTAGAGAGAGATTTCACAACGAGAAGAGATCGTAAATGTGTTGTAACAATAACGATAATCTAATAATCCATCACTCTGTACCATACTGATTTGATGTCAAGTATATTAACATTACGAGATAGAACTATTTTTAATTATGTTAATGCTAAAATTAATCCTCTGGACTAAAATCTAATACGTACTAATAAATATATTTGATTTACTAGCCTAGTTCCTGGAATAGGGTTAACAAACTAAACTTGTAGTTACAAATTGTTTATTATTGTAATTACCATGGCCAATTAATATATTGTTAGAAGGGTTGCAATTAGATTTTAAGGAGGAAATCACACTCAGAATTCACATTCAAATTACATTTCGCAGGGTGGTTAAAACAATGTGGTTAAAACGTTGAATTAAGAAAGTAAAAAAAAAAATGTTATGGTATTTTCTTTATTGTTATGTCTGTCTCTGCTTTATTATGCAGATTTAAATGTTGAGAACTCTTTGTTAAAAAGTAAAAGGTTTTACTTATAATTGTGTTTATTTGCGTTATAAATAAAAGGTCTTTGATTTAGCTACAATGTTCATTACCCGAGGGTTGGTAATTCTCGTTGGAGAAGCTTGTTCCCTGTCACTATAACCTCACAAGCATCTACGTGTTATACTCTAGCGACATCTGACGGACTCTGGAGTAAGCTTTATGACTAGCGCCATCTATCGCTTAAATACTCAACTTATTTACCATACGTCACATTTATTGTATATGTATTTTTTTATTCGTATTTATTTATTCTGGAATCATCCCGTAAAGTATATTAACAAATCGATGCAAACAAATATTTGACATATACATTGAAGTCGTATTATAGCGGTATTGTGTAAATGCCCACTTGGTCCTTGTACCGGACAGCAGGCGGATGGACATAATCATTAAAATAATTAAGGAAATGAATATTTACTGTTATCATGCAATTAACGATGCCGAATCCCTTTTGAAGCTTATCACCGGATACGTATCATGTGTCAAATGGGATTTAACCGTAGTAATTAAAATTTGGTTATTTTTCTTGGTTCCTTAATGCTCTCATGCATCCTGTTTAGAGATAAGAATAATTGCTGTACATTAACACGTGTTGAATTTGAACTCAATAAATATGCAAACAGCTGGCACAACCAGTCAGTTGTCCGACGACATTCGCAAGTTGTGTTTCTTTGCAAATCCTTACCCAAGGTACCCCCGAGAGGAAACCGGCATTTACAGTCGATGTTACTGGCGTAGATGTCCAGTACAGTCATACAAATATGTATAGCTTAAGGCATTAGTTAAAAGTCTTAGTTGTAAATCACTCGACATTAGTCTTAGTTATAAGTCTCTCTCTATCTATGGAACTTAGTTATAAACCAAAAGTAATTAAGTCTAAGTGACCAATGCATAAATTAAGCTGTTAAGCGCCCTTGAGGTGATTTTCTCACGAAAACGGCGCTATATAAATAATCCAATCATTATTATTATTATTAAACCGCAATGGATTAAAAAAACGCGTCCTGGGAAGATATTATTAACTTCTTCATCATTCATTTTATATATTATTAAAGTTTGATATTTTTTTTTATTTAGTAAAATGAATGGAAGACATGGCACTATCAAGTAAAACAAAGAAAAAATTTCGGCAGCCGTCTTGAAATTCTAGATTTCTCCGCATATTATATTCAAAATGTTATTAGAATGTGGTTAGAGGGGAGATGAATATGTTTTCCAAAATGAATAGTACAGTAGTCCGGATAGTACTAGTTGGGTCATGCAATACGCCAGAATAACAGAAGAATACTCGTAGAATAATAACAAGTGTTGAATAAATAATTCCAACTTCTGACTCGATTTACTCGAAAACGCAAGCCAGAATCAAAAAAAGTTATACTACAAAATCGACTCAGAATGTGATGAAGATTCATCAATTTTGTTTATATTACGAGTTTATGGACATCGTATACATTTGTGAAAATTTAATTTAATTTAATAGAAAACAGCAGAGTTGAAGCAAAACTTCGATTCAGCTGCTGATTTGGTTCTTTATGAAATTTGAAGAAGATAAATATTTTAAAAATATATATTATACATGAAGCGATATGGTACATTGTATCTTGAAGGTTTTGTCAAAATTGAAGATTTCCCTGATGGGAGAAGTCACAAGAAACAATGGTCGAATTCCCAAGAATCGATAGAACTGGATGTATTACTTAATAATAATAATAATAATGTTTATTTCAGCTGGACAGAGCGGTGTGTGCAATGCTCTGCCTGCCATAAAAGTTTACATTTAAGTTAATACATAAAAATAAAATGAATAAAGAAATAAATAAAAATAAAAATAAAAATAATAAATAAAAAATCAATACATTGATGTGCACATTAGGTCTTTATGGTGGCTTGAGTGAAATTCTCCATCTCCGGTGTAGAGGCGCTCCCTGCCACTGGGCAACGGCCTGGACAAGAGTGTTGTCCGATCTCTGGTAGCGCTGCCTCGTCCCGGCTATTCTGTGGCGCATCAAAGCAGCGAACCCATGCACCCTTCCTTCGGTGAACATCTGTGAGGCGCTGCATCGCCAGGGGAGGCCAAATAGGGCTCTGTATGCGTGGTTGTACTGTACTCGGAGTGTGTTCATGACGCCTTGTGTGTATGTCGTCCATAGCTCGCTAGTGTAGAAGCTCATACAATATGTTTGGAAAAGTTGCTTCTTCACCGGAGGACTGCATTTGTTGAATCTCCTGGCAAGCATGTTAGCTCGCACACTCAGTACTCTTCTTTGAAGTTCTATGTCTTTTTTATCATTTAGGTCATCGGTGATGACATGCCCCAAATATTTGATTTCGCTGCAAATTGTCAGGTTGGCCCCGTCGAGACGTATGGGTGGAATGACAGTGGGACCAGTATTTGCTTTAAATATCAGCAGGGATGACTTTTTAGCATTGTACATCAGCCCGTGACTATCAACGTAAGCTTCGCATATTGCCAGAAGTTTTCTCATCGCTCTTATCGATGGAGCTAGTATGACCATGTCGTCTGCATAGCTAATATTGTTCATACATACCCCGGCAATATGGCATCCGATTCTTGTTGTATTCAGTGTTTTACTAAGTTCATCCATATATACGTTGAAAAGCACTGGGGACATTGAGCCTCCTTGTCTAACGCCGCACTTTAATTTGGCTGCTTCTGATAGGCTTTCATTCCATCTGACAAAGTTTTCCTGTTGGTTGTACCATGTTCTCAATATATTGACAATTTGTGGTGGAACTTGTCGTTCGGTCAGTTTTTTCCACAACGCATTATGACAAACCCTGTCAAAGGCTTTGCTTAAGTCTAGGAAGCATGCGTACACCGTTGTTTTTCTGGCTTTATAGTATTCGATTGTTTGTTTCATGCTATATATGGCCGTATCAGTAGAGCATCCAGCTTTGAAGCCCATTTGAGAGTCCTCTGTATTGAGCTTGTCTTCCGTTAAATTTAAGATGACCTTTTCGAAGATTCTTGCAATTATTGTGGCAAGAGATATGGGTCTGTAATTAACAGATGATGTCAAGTTCAACTGGCGGCTTTTTGGAATCGGTATTATTATTGTTTTGGACAGCTCTTTCGGAATGTGTCCGAGGCCGATCATGGCAGTGAAGAGAGAGGCAAGCAGTATTGTTAAATACTCCCCCGCATGCTTTACATGTTCTATCACTAGTCCATCGTGACCTGCAGATTTACCTCCTGCCATGTTGCTTATTGCTCGCTGGATCATCTCAGGTAATATTACGATGGACGGCTGTTTTTCTGGTTGATGCATTGTTGTCTCAATCTCTTTAACCATTATTTGCGGTTGATCTGGTGCGGAGCAGAATGTATTTCTGAAAACTTCAGCAATATCTTTATTTACAGATTTTCCATCAATCTGGCTCGGTGCGGTGTATTTCGCTTTCAATACGGCATTGGTTTTATTCCAGAAAGATGAAAAATTCTTGCATTCAAAGCTGTTCGCTATTTTGTCCATTTTGTTCTGCTCAAAGCTTCTTTGACAATTCTTATATTTTTTCTTAAAAAGCAATCTGGTTTCTTTTCTCGCTTCCATGATGGGACCTTCAGTAGGTCGTCCATTCTGCAGCCAATTTATATGTGCGTTTCTAGACGCTTCATAATATAAGCAACCTGCTCATTCCAACCCGCTGTAGCCTTCCATTTTCTCCCATTTTTTGGCCTTCTCCCTATGTTAAACGCAGATATAGCTGAGTTACTCAATGCTTGTACAATGTTTTTGTATAGGTCGTCGATTTGGGCTACATTCATCGTGGTGCTGTCATAAGTTTCTGTGTTGGTTCCATAAATTATCTGAAGTTGACCTATTGCAAATTGGGCATACCTGGAGTAGGACTGCACTTCTACATGACTTTTGGGCCGCCATCGACACGGATCCTCTACTTTTGTGTGACTTGCGGTATATGTGGGTAACCCATTAGTTCTTAGAGTGGTGTGTATTGGTCTATGATCAGACCAGTCGGACTTGTAGTCAATATACATATTTTCTATTGTATTGAGTACTGCCTGAGTCACTAGACAGTGGTCGAGCCACTTCGTGGTATTATGTGCATCGCTTACGTATGTGTAGGAGTCGAGCGGGAGTATGTCAACATCCGCAATTTGTAGGTTATATTCGGAGCAGAATGATTTAAGCTCACGTCCAAATGGCGAATTCATGTCGGCATTAAAGTCTTCCAGAATAATACAATTAGGGTTGTCTCTTTCCTCAATTATCGTGTGCATTTTTGATAGACAGGATAAATATTCCGGTAAATTATCAGTGTTGTCCACAGGCATGTATACACTTATGACAAGTAATGTTCCGGTGTTGAGTGTGATATCAATCGCTATTATCCTGGGAGTTTCACAGTCGATTGTCACTGCCTTGAATGATTTCCTCCATAGTATAGCTAGTCCGCCATATGGTCGTCCTCGTAGTGGGCCATTAGAGACGTCTACCGCTGAGGTACCATGGCTCATGAATTCAGGGTGAATTTCGCTAAGAAAATCTAAATCAGTTGGTATAAGCCATGTCTCTTGTAATAGAATGATATCGTTTGTAATACACAGATCAGAAATAAATTTTTCTACTCTTTTTACAGATCGGCAATTGATCGAAGTGATGTTTAACTTTTTCATTTTGTTTTGTTCCTTTCGTGGTTCGCTCGATAGCTTCTCTGTATCTTCTGAATACGATGCTTTGGGGCCAGAAACCGTGATTCATCACAGTTTTAATGTCGCTTTGTTGGATCATGATTTTAAATGTCCTGAACGGAGTTTCTTTGAAAGGTTTTAGGATTTCAACATTAATTACTTTTAAACCTTTATTTTCGCAAAATAATTTTACATCTTCTGTGTTTGATTCAAGTGCGAAACGAGATACATATAACCCTATTGAAAGGTTTGCTATTTTTAAATTTCCTTCATTACTTCCTGTTCCACGATTGTTTAAGAATCGCTTCTTGCGATATTTATTCATAACAACCGTAAAACCATTGTTTACGTTTGACGCGTTTGACAGTGAACTGCTTCGGGCTGCTTCGGTTTTTTCCGGCTCTCTTCGGGCTTTCTCACTAACACTAGCATAAGTACGAGCATTTCGTTTAGATTTGCCGTCGTGAGCGGCTGTAGGCTGCGGCCATATTTGCGTATTCTCGTGATTTGCATTGTTTTCGTTTGAAATGTCAAGAGAGTTTATAGAAGGACTCACAATTTTTGGTTGTGCATTAGAATTTGAGCGTTCATGTGTGATATGGCTGACGGTTTCTTTGATTTGACTAAGTTCCTGCTTCAAAGCATTCATATCTAATATTGTTGCCTTTGCGGCAATTTCGGTTTTCAGTAATATTAAATCTTTAAGAAGTCTTGTAACGTCGACGTGGTCAAAAGTAACTGGTGGTAACTTGTTGAGATCACGGGCGACAAACGTAGGAAGTTGGTCTGGATCGGTTTCCTTCATGATCTTTATGATATCTTGCAATGTTTTCGTTATTTTGCCATCGCCTTTTCTCGTGATACGACGGCCAGGGACGGATTCTAACAGGAGGCATTTAGCACTTTCAATTTCTTCCTCTTGGAAGCTTGTGGAACATATTTGTACAATGCTCACTTCATCAAGAACATCCACTTTATTTTGTACGAATGTTAATAATTCGTTAATAATAACTCGACAGGCGCAATTCGTTGACATTTTAATTGAGCGGTTATAAACGCGACTTATGGTTATTCAAAACCATAGACAATAATTAAGGCAACCTTATTTTCGAAACACGATACAAGAAGAAAATAAATTTTCTAATTTAATAGATTTGTTTATTTTAATTAGTAATAGAAACACACAGTAGCGAAGATGCAGTTTGTTTTGATTTTGCATCTGAATACGCTGCAGATAACTATAATAACCTGAGTCCAGTGGAGTTCAGTTACTGTTATCTTCCAGACTGCAAACAGCGTGGGAACTTTCAGAACAACTGCAATTATAATTGTCAAAGTAAAATTGTAAAAGTCGATATAATGCATTAAAGTGATTAGTTTTTGGGGTATTATGCCGTTTTGCTCTACCTTCTTCTTTAGCCAACGTTTCGGACAGCATTACATGTGTCCATCATCACATTACACATCTGCCCTAATGATGGACACTGCAATGCTGTCCGAAACGTTGGCTAAAGAAGGAGGTAGCGCAATACGGCATAATACCCCAAAAATAATCACTATATTTTTCAGTATGCCAATTTTATCATGTGGCATTCTGCTTTACGAAGCAGGATTGGTTTGCGTTTTTAAAGTGATTGAAATGTTTGTCCTTATTCGGGCTCAGCGCGTTAGAGATATAAACCAAAAGATAAAACTGAAACAACAAATTAATCTCGTGTTGCTTGCGTTTTGATGCAACGAATCTGTATTGTTTCGTTTGGCAAGTCCAGGGGTAAACTAGCTGCAGTACTCGAGTACCCTCCACACATAGTATCTAAAAAGATGACATTTGCCCTGAAGGGATTTATTTTCCTCAGGACCTCTTGTACAGAGTTTAAAAATTGTTTTTAAAATATATTATTTAGTGCACTGGCAACAATTTTTTTAACGAAATTCAATCAAAAACTTGTTTGAAATGGCTTCATTCGTGCTTAGTGGCCAGATTTGAATAGAAGTACTTTACAACCTAAAAAGTACTTATAAAGCTTAAAACTATCCGCCAAAAAACGGTGTACGTAAAAATATCTATGCAAAACAAGAGACAAGCTTGGGTCAAGCGAAGTCAAGTAAAATCCAGAGAATATAAAAACAGAAAAAAAAATCTCTATGGAATCATAGATCTGTACAATTCGACACGCTTCGTAGACCGGATTCGATAGTTTTAGTTAAAGTATTGGGAGCGTTAACGATCAATTTACGGTAAAAAATTGGAACCTCTTTTTTCGCTTCGTGTCTCATATAAATATAATACATCAATGTATGGAGTGACAAACTCAATCAATAATTTCAATTTTTTTACGGGATAAAATCTAATCCATTCGTGCCTACACATCTCACGCCCCTCCACCAATATTCACTGAAAATTCTAAAGGAATTTTCTTTTTCTTCAAACCCACAACGCTGGAAGAAGTAAAAAAAATAATGCAAGCTCGCCTAATAAGCAGTGCAGTCTTGATCATATACCGACATGGTTATTAAAACAATGTTTTATTGTTTTAGCTCCATTCCTAGTTCAGGTTTTTAATAAATCACTCGTCACGGGTGACTTTCCTGAAGCACTCAAGTCAGCTGTAGTAACACCAATACTCAAAGATACAACTAGACGCCGATAACTTGTGTAATTATCGAACCGTTTCAAATTTACCTTTCATTTCAAATATCCTGAAGAAAATTGCTGCTGCACAAATAACCAGTCACTTGAATTCAAAGAAGTCAAATAAATTATTCGCAAATCGTCAATCTGCTAACAGAAAGTTCTCAACAGAAACCGGACTACTTCGTATGCTATCAGACGTAACTCTTGCCGTAGAGTCAGGTACGTTATCACGGTTCCATGATAACTCAACACAGTAACAATTCAACACACCTTTAAAAAATGATATAAAGTCATTGGAAACGATGAAAAAAAAAATTAAAACCTAACCTAACCCAGTTAATAAAGTTGTTGTTTCATCACTTTCTATGACTTTATATAACTTTTTAAAGATGAAATGAATTATCATTTTGATGATTTATCCGGTCACCCGTTATCACTTATCTCACTCCTAGACATGAGTGGAGCGTTTGACACGATTGATCACGAATCCCTCATTAGGAGATTAGAGGAAACATGTAGTTTGAATTTCGAAATCAATAATTGGATGGTATCCTATCTATTCAATCGCTTACAAGCCGTGAGGATTGGAAATAAATTGTCTAACTTCGCAACACTTTCTTCAGGGGTACCCCAAGGATCCGTTTTGGGTCCACTTCTCTTCATTCCTTTTACAAATGTTGTCGCCAAATTAATCGAGTCATTTGATCTCTTGTCTCATTGCTACGCTAACGATCAGCACGTTTATTTTTACTGTGCTCCAAATGAAATCAATATTTGATGTACCCCCATAAATAAGCAGGGCTTGTGTGTATGGGGGGTGTTATTATATTGGTTTATATTTGATATGATTCAGTTCAACTGTTCGGAATACTTTTTAAGGTGGCTTTTGAAATCGTTTATATTTGCATTCATGTTTCTAATTTTTTCTGGTAATGAGTTAAAAAATTTAACTCCGAGATATTCATGGTTGAACTGTCCTATATAATATTATTATTCTTATTGTCCTATATATCCTAATATTCGCACATTTCAAAACACCTTTGTACCCTTCACTGACTCAAGTGCCCTGAAAGAATCCAGTACAAACTGTGCTGGATGGTGTTTAAATCCATCAACGAAATGACCCCATCCTTCATCTCTGAACTATGCGCCCCGGAAAACACTGGTCTGAGGCACTCAACTCTTAGATGAGCAACATCATCAGCTCTATGCAGACTGATGGAGCCTGAGCGCAAGCCAAATACTAAGTTTGGTGATCGCACTTTCGGAGCATCTGGGCTGAAGGCTCGGAATAAACTCCCTCCGGAACTAAGATCCATAACAAGTCCAACAGAATTTAGGTCTAAACTAAAAACTTACTTTTTTTAGCTGTCATACCCTTAAATTAATATACCATTCCTAAGAGGAAGTCCAATTACATTCAATTTTCCAATTATGTCCTAAATCCTGTATCTAAATTTCGCTAATAAACAATTAGTCAATATTAATTAAGTGTTAATCTCAAGTGACCTACCAGGTAAGTATGGTACTGCATATTATTTCCATTTTTAGTTAGTAGATCATTCAGATTTTTTGTTGCTTTTTAAGTGGGGGTAATATTTTTTAAATGTTTTCCAGCCCGCAGTAGAGCACGGCGCTTTGGGCTAGCCCGCGAGATATATAACTAACTCCCCGCAGCCACAGTATGTTAACATGGAGCCTCTGACCGCCTGCTGCCGCCACTTTTACCCCTACTTGCTGCTTGCTACCCCTGTTACTAGAGATGGTCTTGTCATTTTACTACACCACCAACCAACCAAACAACACATCAACAAGCCAACTACCTTCGTTACTCAAAACATCTAGCCTTCCAACCGTCCGATTTTGCATATTTGGTACCTTTAAAGTTGTATATTAATATCACAACATGGGTTAATAAGACTCAGAGTAGGTTTTAAAGACTCAATCAACATCAATCTGCCAAATCAAAAGCCATATTACGTACAGCCATCTATAAGATTCAAGCCAACATTAAGGCCCACTATCCGGTCTCGAGTCAGTTATTTAACAGAATTTTTTCTTTGAATATAGTGCTATGAATTTAATTTATTTTGCAATAGCTCAATCAGTAGAGATACCAGTCCCGGTATGACTAGATGATCAGGGTATCTGGCTTGGTCGACGGATAACGCTGATAATTTGCCATCTTTCCCGAGCACGAGTGCAGATCGCAAACGTACAAATAGTTTACATCGAATTAATTAAGAACACCTAGTCGTTGTGAACTGTTGTTTATTCGTTGGCAATCTGCAGTCATACTTGGAAATGTTGCCAAGTCACCGAAATTATCGATAAAACTAAACAAACCATCCAAATTTTCTACTGAGATTCTCTTTTCAATATTCAATGTACCCACAATAGACAGTATATATAAAAAATATTCAATTCTACAAATTTATAAAGAAATACAGTTAAATAACTTACAATTCAATTCATCAGCAAGATATCAAAAAACTATCAAAATCCCAAAACTTAATACAAAGCACACACAAAATACCTATCTCTATCTAGGTATAACATATTTTAACATCCTTCCATTATATCTAAAAAATATTGAAGATATTCAGGAATTTAAAATAAAATTAAAAAATTACCTAAAACTACTATAAAAGTCCATATCTTACTCTTATTATTATTTCCTTCAAATCTTGAAACTGTATTATTGATAAATGTTGCCTATTTCTTACTTATCCCTTTGGTTTTGCAAATATATTATTTACTTACTTACATGATTCCATATAATTGAGCTAGGATTCACTCACCAAACACAAGAGCCTCGTCTCTTTATGGTGAGGAAAAGCTATTATTATTTACCTTTATAAAACTGTATAATTGTATATTTATTGTAAAAAACATACAAATATTAAATAAAAAAAAAAATAAAAAAAAATAAAATAAAAACTTTTTTCGATCGACCGTGCTAGATATGTGGGTTCGAGTTCAAGAAGCGACGAAATTATTTTTAATTTTCTCTATCTTCAATGATCAAATAATATCATTTTTTATGATGTCTAAATTGATTTATTACCAGAAAGTAAATATGACGATAGATTCTCTATATTCTGTGTGGTACTTTGAAACCTGTTTTCCGCACATTAAAGGATAATGTCATCATAATTAATATATTTATCATAATTGATGTTATTAGGAAATGATTTCCATAAACAAAAACCTAGAATATTTTCTTGGAACATCCTGTTTAATCAAGCCTATTTATCTCGTTTGAGGTTTTATTGTCGGAAAGCTTGACGAGTAATTAAACATCTTTGTTATAAAAACTTTTTTACATTTCATTTATCAAAAAAATGAATTAAATTAAATGCCTCAACGCTTTTAAGAAATAACATGTAACTGTCATAAAAACCTAAGTCTCGTTCAGGTCGTAAAGTACTTCCAACGCTTTGAGGCAGTGATACGCAAATCATAAGAATGGTCTATCTGTAATACAAGAATCGACCTATAACAAAATAAATAGTTCAAAGTGATTGACATGCCTAAATATACTAGAGGGATATGCAGGATGGAAGGCTTTTTTTAAAGAAACTTCCTGTAATGAATTTTGACGAACATATTTTTTTAGGCAGTTGGGCATTGTACACAATGTTTTTTTTCATACCGATCCCCATATGGAAACCATAACGGAAACTCAATGAAAAATCTTTACTTTACACTATAATTATTGTCTTTTCTTATTTTAGTTTAAAAATTTTAAAAGATTATAATTTTGGTGATTTCATCAATACCATACTATTATGGTACATGTATTATGTAAGAATAATAAAATGATATTCTGTAGAACAAATAATTAAACGTAAGGGTAAAGGAAATGTTATGAAAAATTACATATTATTATGGAAATCATATTAGAAATACAAATAAAGATTAAACTGACTGATAAAAATATATTTTAAAGAAAATGGAAATAAATATATTAAAAGTAAAATTAAAATACATGCAAAATTAAACCAAATTATTACTATTTTTTTCTTTAACACAGGTTAATCGTGGTACGTACTTATCTAGAAATGTACATATGTCACATTTGAATTTAGAAATATAAAGAATAAATGATTTAAGCAGTGTTTAAGGTACTCGTGTATTATGTAAAGAAAGCTCGCCACCGTTCAAATAGCCAATGTAGAACACGGATAATAAAAAGGGATTTAGAAGTATTTGACTTTATGTCGGTTTTCAATGCATTGTATATTTAATATAATTATATATAATTTCGAACGACGGAGACTCTGCGTTTAATCACTAAGCCCCTATCGAACCTCACATCGATCGACCGCAATTTTATGTCAAATTTAAGGGATTTTATTCGTGTAATAATTTATAATAATAATATTAAATATCATTATTTTCCATAATCGTTAATGCAAAAAATCTTTTGTTATTGGTATGTCAAATATAAGGGATTTTACTCGTGTAGTAATTTGTAATACAAATATTAAATATAATTATTTTTCATAATCGTAAATGCAAAAATCTTTTGTTATTGTTATGTCAAATATAAGGGATTTTACTCGTGTAGTAATTTGTAATAATAATATTTAATATCTTTGTTTTCCATAATCGTAAATGCAACATATATTTTGTTGTTGTCATTACGTTTAAGCTAAATGTTTGTTAAAAATTTGCTTACCAAAAGCGGTATTGTAAGGTAAAAGTGTGCAAAAAATCAATTTGTGAGAAGAGTGATGCCATCATTGCGTCGATTTTTGTAAAATTATCGGATTTTCCTTGTAGAAAACCACTTTCTGTCATGATGGTAGGTGTATATGTTACCGGAAATGTATGATATCTAGGAATTGTAATCAACTCCTAGGAAATGTATTCAATTCCGAAGCTATTTAGGAAATGTATACAATATTAATTATTATTTTTTGGTAAACTAATGTTTAAGACAAGATTTTTTATGCATAGCACAAAGGGTAACAATTATTTTACAAGCAATAATTATTCGCCTGAAACACTCATCCACATTGAAAAATCTCCTGATAAAAGATACATGACGCCAACGGGACTCGAACCCGTGTCCCTTCGATTTCCGGTCGACAGCTCTGACCACTGAGCTATGGCGGCTTATCTCTTATCCGCGAAATAATTCAATATATACTAGTGTTTCATTCAACAATTACTGCTTGTTACATTTTTTCACCTGAAAACAACCAACTTTATTTTATATGAGAAAGGCATTGTAAGTGCTAACTCTCTCACTAGATGGCGTCGAGACAAATTGTCTACATTTTTAGGTGAAATTCTTGAACTTGTCAAATATTAATTATTATTTTTTGGTAAACTAATGTTTAAGACAAGATTTTTTATGCATAGCACAAAGGGTAACAATTATTTTACAAGCAATAATTATTCGCCTGAAACACTCATCCACATTGAAAAATCTCCTGATAAAAGATACATGACGCCAACGGGACTCGAACCCGTGTCCCTTCGATTTCCGGTCGACAGCTCTGACCACTGAGCTATGGCGGCTTATCTCTTATCCGCGAAATAATTCAATATATACTAGTGTTTCATTCAACAATTACTGCTTGTTACATTTTTTCACCTGAAAACAACCAACTTTATTTTATATGAGAAAGGCATTGTAAGTGCTAACTCTCTCACTAGATGGCGTCGAGACAAATTGTCTACATTTTTAGGTGAAATTCTTGAACTTGTCAAATATTAATTATTATTTTTTGGTAAACTAATGTTTAAGACAAGATTTTTTATGCATAGCACAAAGGGTAACAATTATTTTACAAGCAATAATTATTCGCCTGAAACACTCATCCACATTGAAAAATCTCCTGATAAAAGATACATGACGCCAACGGGACTCGAACCCGTGTCCCTTCGATTTCCGGTCGACAGCTCTGACCACTGAGCTATGGCGGCTTATCTCTTATCCGCGAAATAATTCAATATATACTAGTGTTTCATTCAACAATTACTGCTTGTTACATTTTTTCACCTGAAAACAACCAACTTTATTTTATATGAGAAAGGCATTGTAAGTGCTAACTCTCTCACTAGATGGCGTCGAGACAAATTGTCTACATTTTTAGGTGAAATTCTTGAACTTGTCAAATATTAATTATTATTTTTTGGTAAACTAATGTTTAAGACAAGATTTTTTATGCATAGCACAAAGGGTAACAATTATTTTACAAGCAATAATTATTCGCCTGAAACACTCATCCACATTGAAAAATCTCCTGATAAAAGATACATGACGCCAACGGGACTCGAACCCGTGTCCCTTCGATTTCCGGTCGACAGCTCTGACCACTGAGCTATGGCGGCTTATCTCTTATCCGCGAAATAATTCAATATATACTAGTGTTTCATTCAACAATTACTGCTTGTTACATTTTTTTTCACCTGAAAACAACCAACTTTATTTTATATGAGAAAGGCATTGTAAGTGCTAACTCTCTCACTAGATGGCGTCGAGACAAATTGTCTACATTTTTAGGTGAAATTCTTGAACTTGTCAAATATTAATTATTATTTTTTGGTAAACTAATGTTTAAGACAAGATTTTTTATGCATAGCACAAAGGGTAACAATTATTTTACAAGCAATAATTATTCGCCTGAAACACTCATCCACATTGAAAAATCTCCTGATAAAAGATACATGACGCCAACGGGACTCGAACCCGTGTCCCTTCGATTTCCGGTCGACAGCTCTGACCACTGAGCTATGGCGGCTTATCTCTTATCCGCGAAATAATTCAATATATACTAGTGTTTCATTCAACAATTACTGCTTGTTACATTTTTTCACCTGAAAACAACCAACTTTATTTTATATGAGAAAGGCATTGTAAGTGCTAACTCTCTCACTAGATGGCGTCGAGACAAATTGTCTACATTTTTAGGTGAAATTCTTGAACTTGTCAAATATTAATTATTATTTTTTGGTAAACTAATGTTTAAGACAAGATTTTTTATGCATAGCACAAAGGGTAACAATTATTTTACAAGCAATAATTATTCGCCTGAAACACTCATCCACATTGAAAAATCTCCTGATAAAAGATACATGACGCCAACGGGACTCGAACCCGTGTCCCTTCGATTTCCGGTCGACAGCTCTGACCACTGAGCTATGGCGGCTTATCTCTTATCCGCGAAATAATTCAATATATACTAGTGTTTCATTCAACAATTACTGCTTGTTACATTTTTTCACCTGAAAACAACCAACTTTATTTTATATGAGAAAGGCATTGTAAGTGCTAACTCTCTCACTAGATGGCGTCGAGACAAATTGTCTACATTTTTAGGTGAAATTCTTGAACTTGTCAAATATTAATTATTATTTTTTGGTAAACTAATGTTTAAGACAAGATTTTTTATGCATAGCACAAAGGGTAACAATTATTTTACAAGCAATAATTATTCGCCTGAAACACTCATCCACATTGAAAAATCTCCTGATAAAAGATACATGACGCCAACGGGACTCGAACCCGTGTCCCTTCGATTTCCGGTCGACAGCTCTGACCACTGAGCTATGGCGGCTTATCTCTTATCCGCGAAATAATTCAATATATACTAGTGTTTCATTCAACAATTACTGCTTGTTACATTTTTTCACCTGAAAACAACCAACTTTATTTTATATGAGAAAGGCATTGTAAGTGCTAACTCTCTCACTAGATGGCGTCGAGACAAATTGTCTACATTTTTAGGTGAAATTCTTGAACTTGTCAAATATTAATTATTATTTTTTGGTAAACTAATGTTTAAGACAAGATTTTTTATGCATAGCACAAAGGGTAACAATTATTTTACAAGCAATAATTATTCGCCTGAAACACTCATCCACATTGAAAAATCTCCTGATAAAAGATACATGACGCCAACGGGACTCGAACCCGTGTCCCTTCGATTTCCGGTCGACAGCTCTGACCACTGAGCTATGGCGGCTTATCTCTTATCCGCGAAATAATTCAATATATACTAGTGTTTCATTCAACAATTACTGCTTGTTACATTTTTTCACCTGAAAACAACCAACTTTATTTTATATGAGAAAGGCATTGTAAGTGCTAACTCTCTCACTAGATGGCGTCGAGACAAATTGTCTACATTTTTAGGTGAAATTCTTGAACTTGTCAAATATTAATTATTATTTTTTGGTAAACTAATGTTTAAGACAAGATTTTTTATGCATAGCACAAAGGGTAACAATTATTTTACAAGCAATAATTATTCGCCTGAAACACTCATCCACATTGAAAAATCTCCTGATAAAAGATACATGACGCCAACGGGACTCGAACCCGTGTCCCTTCGATTTCCGGTCGACAGCTCTGACCACTGAGCTATGGCGGCTTATCTCTTATCCGCGAAATAATTCAATATATACTAGTGTTTCATTCAACAATTACTGCTTGTTACATTTTTTCACCTGAAAACAACCAACTTTATTTTATATGAGAAAGGCATTGTAAGTGCTAACTCTCTCACTAGATGGCGTCGAGACAAATTGTCTACATTTTTAGGTGAAATTCTTGAACTTGTCAAATATTAATTATTATTTTTTGGTAAACTAATGTTTAAGACAAGATTTTTTATGCATAGCACAAAGGGTAACAATTATTTTACAAGCAATAATTATTCGCCTGAAACACTCATCCACATTGAAAAATCTCCTGATAAAAGATACATGACGCCAACGGGACTCGAACCCGTGTCCCTTCGATTTCCGGTCGACAGCTCTGACCACTGAGCTATGGCGGCTTATCTCTTATCCGCGAAATAATTCAATATATACTAGTGTTTCATTCAACAATTACTGCTTGTTACATTTTTTCACCTGAAAACAACCAACTTTATTTTATATGTAGACAATGTAGACAATTTGTCTCGACGCCATCTAGTGAGAGAGTTAGCACTTACAATGCCTTTCTCATATAAAATAAAGTTGGTTGTTTTCAGGTGAAAAAATGTAACAAGCAGTAATTGTTGAATGAAACACTAGTATATATTGAATTATTTCGCGGATAAGAGATAAGCCGCCATAGCTCAGTGGTCAGAGCTGTCGACCGGAAATCGAAGGGACACGGGTTCGAGTCCCGTTGGCGTCATGTATCTTTTATCAGGAGATTTTTCAATGTGGATGAGTGTTTCAGGCGAATAATTATTGCTTGTAAAATAATTGTTACCCTTTGTGCTATGCATAAAAAATCTTGTCTTAAACATTAGTTTACCAAAAAATAATAATTAATATTTGACAAGTTCAAGAATTTCACCTAAAAATGTAGACAATTTGTCTCGACGCCATCTAGTGAGAGAGTTAGCACTTACAATGCCTTTCTCATATAAAATAAAGTTGGTTGTTTTCAGGTGAAAAAATGTAACAAGCAGTAATTGTTGAATGAAACACTAGTATATATTGAATTATTTCGCGGATAAGAGATAAGCCGCCATAGCTCAGTGGTCAGAGCTGTCGACCGGAAATCGAAGGGACACGGGTTCGAGTCCCGTTGGCGTCATGTATCTTTTATCAGGAGATTTTTCAATGTGGATGAGTGTTTCAGGCGAATAATTATTGCTTGTAAAATAATTGTTACCCTTTGTGCTATGCATAAAAAATCTTGTCTTAAACATTAGTTTACCAAAAAATAATAATTAATATTTGACAAGTTCAAGAATTTCACCTAAAAATGTAGACAATTTGTCTCGACGCCATCTAGTGAGAGAGTTAGCACTTACAATGCCTTTCTCATATAAAATAAAGTTGGTTGTTTTCAGGTGAAAAAATGTAACAAGCAGTAATTGTTGAATGAAACACTAGTATATATTGAATTATTTCGCGGATAAGAGATAAGCCGCCATAGCTCAGTGGTCAGAGCTGTCGACCGGAAATCGAAGGGACACGGGTTCGAGTCCCGTTGGCGTCATGTATCTTTTATCAGGAGATTTTTCAATGTGGATGAGTGTTTCAGGCGAATAATTATTGCTTGTAAAATAATTGTTACCCTTTGTGCTATGCATAAAAAATCTTGTCTTAAACATTAGTTTACCAAAAAATAATAATTAATATTTGACAAGTTCAAGAATTTCACCTAAAAATGTAGACAATTTGTCTCGACGCCATCTAGTGAGAGAGTTAGCACTTACAATGCCTTTCTCATATAAAATAAAGTTGGTTGTTTTCAGGTGAAAAAATGTAACAAGCAGTAATTGTTGAATGAAACACTAGTATATATTGAATTATTTCGCGGATAAGAGATAAGCCGCCATAGCTCAGTGGTCAGAGCTGTCGACCGGAAATCGAAGGGACACGGGTTCGAGTCCCGTTGGCGTCATGTATCTTTTATCAGGAGATTTTTCAATGTGGATGAGTGTTTCAGGCGAATAATTATTGCTTGTAAAATAATTGTTACCCTTTGTGCTATGCATAAAAAATCTTGTCTTAAACATTAGTTTACCAAAAAATAATAATTAATATTTGACAAGTTCAAGAATTTCACCTAAAAATGTAGACAATTTGTCTCGACGCCATCTAGTGAGAGAGTTAGCACTTACAATGCCTTTCTCATATAAAATAAAGTTGGTTGTTTTCAGGTGAAAAAATGTAACAAGCAGTAATTGTTGAATGAAACACTAGTATATATTGAATTATTTCGCGGATAAGAGATAAGCCGCCATAGCTCAGTGGTCAGAGCTGTCGACCGGAAATCGAAGGGACACGGGTTCGAGTCCCGTTGGCGTCATGTATCTTTTATCAGGAGATTTTTCAATGTGGATGAGTGTTTCAGGCGAATAATTATTGCTTGTAAAATAATTGTTACCCTTTGTGCTATGCATAAAAAATCTTGTCTTAAACATTAGTTTACCAAAAAATAATAATTAATATTTGACAAGTTCAAGAATTTCACCTAAAAATGTAGACAATTTGTCTCGACGCCATCTAGTGAGAGAGTTAGCACTTACAATGCCTTTCTCATATAAAATAAAGTTGGTTGTTTTCAGGTGAAAAAATGTAACAAGCAGTAATTGTTGAATGAAACACTAGTATATATTGAATTATTTCGCGGATAAGAGATAAGCCGCCATAGCTCAGTGGTCAGAGCTGTCGACCGGAAATCGAAGGGACACGGGTTCGAGTCCCGTTGGCGTCATGTATCTTTTATCAGGAGATTTTTCAATGTGGATGAGTGTTTCAGGCGAATAATTATTGCTTGTAAAATAATTGTTACCCTTTGTGCTATGCATAAAAAATCTTGTCTTAAACATTAGTTTACCAAAAAATAATAATTAATATTTGACAAGTTCAAGAATTTCACCTAAAAATGTAGACAATTTGTCTCGACGCCATCTAGTGAGAGAGTTAGCACTTACAATGCCTTTCTCATATAAAATAAAGTTGGTTGTTTTCAGGTGAAAAAATGTAACAAGCAGTAATTGTTGAATGAAACACTAGTATATATTGAATTATTTCGCGGATAAGAGATAAGCCGCCATAGCTCAGTGGTCAGAGCTGTCGACCGGAAATCGAAGGGACACGGGTTCGAGTCCCGTTGGCGTCATGTATCTTTTATCAGGAGATTTTTCAATGTGGATGAGTGTTTCAGGCGAATAATTATTGCTTGTAAAATAATTGTTACCCTTTGTGCTATGCATAAAAAATCTTGTCTTAAACATTAGTTTACCAAAAAATAATAATTAATATTTGACAAGTTCAAGAATTTCACCTAAAAATGTAGACAATTTGTCTCGACGCCATCTAGTGAGAGAGTTAGCACTTACAATGCCTTTCTCATATAAAATAAAGTTGGTTGTTTTCAGGTGAAAAAATGTAACAAGCAGTAATTGTTGAATGAAACACTAGTATATATTGAATTATTTCGCGGATAAGAGATAAGCCGCCATAGCTCAGTGGTCAGAGCTGTCGACCGGAAATCGAAGGGACACGGGTTCGAGTCCCGTTGGCGTCATGTATCTTTTATCAGGAGATTTTTCAATGTGGATGAGTGTTTCAGGCGAATAATTATTGCTTGTAAAATAATTGTTACCCTTTGTGCTATGCATAAAAAATCTTGTCTTAAACATTAGTTTACCAAAAAATAATAATTAATATTTGACAAGTTCAAGAATTTCACCTAAAAATGTAGACAATTTGTCTCGACGCCATCTAGTGAGAGAGTTAGCACTTACAATGCCTTTCTCATATAAAATAAAGTTGGTTGTTTTCAGGTGAAAAAATGTAACAAGCAGTAATTGTTGAATGAAACACTAGTATATATTGAATTATTTCGCGGATAAGAGATAAGCCGCCATAGCTCAGTGGTCAGAGCTGTCGACCGGAAATCGAAGGGACACGGGTTCGAGTCCCGTTGGCGTCATGTATCTTTTATCAGGAGATTTTTCAATGTGGATGAGTGTTTCAGGCGAATAATTATTGCTTGTAAAATAATTGTTACCCTTTGTGCTATGCATAAAAAATCTTGTCTTAAACATTAGTTTACCAAAAAATAATAATTAATATTTGACAAGTTCAAGAATTTCACCTAAAAATGTAGACAATTTGTCTCGACGCCATCTAGTGAGAGAGTTAGCACTTACAATGCCTTTCTCATATAAAATAAAGTTGGTTGTTTTCAGGTGAAAAAATGTAACAAGCAGTAATTGTTGAATGAAACACTAGTATATATTGAATTATTTCGCGGATAAGAGATAAGCCGCCATAGCTCAGTGGTCAGAGCTGTCGACCGGAAATCGAAGGGACACGGGTTCGAGTCCCGTTGGCGTCATGTATCTTTTATCAGGAGATTTTTCAATGTGGATGAGTGTTTCAGGCGAATAATTATTGCTTGTAAAATAATTGTTACCCTTTGTGCTATGCATAAAAAATCTTGTCTTAAACATTAGTTTACCAAAAAATAATAATTAATATTTGACAAGTTCAAGAATTTCACCTAAAAATGTAGACAATTTGTCTCGACGCCATCTAGTGAGAGAGTTAGCACTTACAATGCCTTTCTCATATAAAATAAAGTTGGTTGTTTTCAGGTGAAAAAATGTAACAAGCAGTAATTGTTGAATGAAACACTAGTATATATTGAATTATTTCGCGGATAAGAGATAAGCCGCCATAGCTCAGTGGTCAGAGCTGTCGACCGGAAATCGAAGGGACACGGGTTCGAGTCCCGTTGGCGTCATGTATCTTTTATCAGGAGATTTTTCAATGTGGATGAGTGTTTCAGGCGAATAATTATTGCTTGTAAAATAATTGTTACCCTTTGTGCTATGCATAAAAAATCTTGTCTTAAACATTAGTTTACCAAAAAATAATAATTAATATTTGACAAGTTCAAGAATTTCACCTAAAAATGTAGACAATTTGTCTCGACGCCATCTAGTGAGAGAGTTAGCACTTACAATGCCTTTCTCATATAAAATAAAGTTGGTTGTTTTCAGGTGAAAAAATGTAACAAGCAGTAATTGTTGAATGAAACACTAGTATATATTGAATTATTTCGCGGATAAGAGATAAGCCGCCATAGCTCAGTGGTCAGAGCTGTCGACCGGAAATCGAAGGGACACGGGTTCGAGTCCCGTTGGCGTCATGTATCTTTTATCAGGAGATTTTTCAATGTGGATGAGTGTTTCAGGCGAATAATTATTGCTTGTAAAATAATTGTTACCCTTTGTGCTATGCATAAAAAATCTTGTCTTAAACATTAGTTTACCAAAAAATAATAATTAATATTTGACAAGTTCAAGAATTTCACCTAAAAATGTAGACAATTTGTCTCGACGCCATCTAGTGAGAGAGTTAGCACTTACAATGCCTTTCTCATATAAAATAAAGTTGGTTGTTTTCAGGTGAAAAAATGTAACAAGCAGTAATTGTTGAATGAAACACTAGTATATATTGAATTATTTCGCGGATAAGAGATAAGCCGCCATAGCTCAGTGGTCAGAGCTGTCGACCGGAAATCGAAGGGACACGGGTTCGAGTCCCGTTGGCGTCATGTATCTTTTATCAGGAGATTTTTCAATGTGGATGAGTGTTTCAGGCGAATAATTATTGCTTGTAAAATAATTGTATACAATATTGTTTTAAAAATTATTTAATACGTACATATCCTGGGAAATGTATACATTTCCTAGGAATTACAATATTAATTCCAATATCGTATAAGGAAATGTATCAAAAGAATGCTTTCTGTAATAAAACACGTTGTTTTATGTCCATGAGTAATTCTGTGTTGTGGGAATTAGGTTAGGTTAAGAATGTGTAACTAAACGTTTGTAGCAATCAAACCAGCAACGATAAGAAAAACACCTAGAAGCAACTTGACGTGAGGACGTTGTGACGTCAAAATCTCGCTAGCCAACCGTGTCTCGTTTATTGGTATTTTAATTTCCATACATCTTCAAGTACGTTATTCGGGTTTATAGTTTTTTTTTTTACATTTATTAAACGCATTAAAAACATTATATTACATACACTACATGTACCCTATTGTGGGCTCACCTCGTAAATACTGTATCAATGGTGAAAGGGTTAGTTTTTAATCCCCCAACCCTTTGGCTACCCGCTGTTTTATTCGAGGTTTATGACCTTTGCCTAATTTGGAGGGATTTGTTTTACGCTTGTTATAAAAATATCGTAATCCTTGCGTATGAAATACTCGTCTACATTCTAACATCTTTATTTGTCGTTGTTAAAGGTATGTACATTTGTTTAATAATAAACAAAAATATTATGTTTAACGCCTAAATAATGCTAACCTAAGTTTGGGTTACTTCAGAGAATTTGAAAAATTCTTCAAATTCAAATTTAATTTTCAAGTTCTGTGAAAGTTATTTTCAAGTTCTGTTTTTATTTTAGTACTGTCAAGTAACTGGCCCATAATGATATAATAATAGATCTTAAATAGGATTTTAACAAAACCGGAAAATGAACATTTAAATTTGATGAATTTCTCAAATTCTATGACACAACCCATCCTAAGAAATCATTTCTTGTTTGTGACTGAATTCTAGTCATGTTGCATTCCTACTTTGATTAGGTATTACCCATAATGTTCTTTGTTTTTCGAACCCAACACTTTTTTTTAATATTTTGGTGTATATAATATATATTTTTTTGTAACAAACAAATATCTTTCTTTACATAAATAACTAACTTACTAATCACGATATTTCCTCGTATGGGTAGGCACATGGAGGAAAATGATTATTGCGGATTTGTTAAAAACAGGATTTTAGGCAGTTTCTTACTATTTTTTAGTACATTCTAAATATGTCGGAATACTTGTTCATGCACCTGCGTTTATCCTGACAATAATAACATGTGTTCGGATATCGCGAAAAAACATTCAAACCTGTCAATTCATTCGTTAAACGCCTGCAATCTCGTTTTTTACCCGATTACGAATAATTTGAAGAGATTCTTAATAAACTGGTGATTTTTTATATCAGTAAGTTCTCTCCGTGTAGAGAGGACGGACCCCCAAACCATTGCTTCTTGGCATACTGATTCTTTGCTTCATTTAACATTAAATCGGCTCATACTTTTCCGACCGACCGTCTTTTGACTCAAGTATTTAATTAATTCTATTCTGAGATATCTTCCTCGGGCTTCCGACTTTTCCTCAATCAGTATGTGTAATTGCAGTTTTTCATATTTTTTGGACTGCATTTTCCACACATGCGAAATGAAGTTACTTCCTGCAAACAAAGACCGCAAAATCCACAAAGGCAGTGTAAAGCTGCGACCCCTCTGGTTTCACTCCCACACTGTAACCGGAACGCGGTTCCTACTCCCTACGCTTCTTCCGCCTTTTCTCTCTTCCGCCCGGCGCCTAGTTCCGGCTGATTGGCTGGCGGCTTTCTGCTTCTCCTCCCGCCGAAAGTTCATTGTGTGCGGAACTCTTTGAATGCGAATTTTTTAAATGCGGAATGCCGCTACTCTAAGAAAATTGCCGCGGGCTCATTACACGTTTTTGCATTCAAGTAGGAAAGGAACAACTGAAAGAATTCTAACAAAGAAAAACGAAGAATTAAAACAGAAAAATCTGAAAAAAATGCTGGCACATCTAGGACTTCGACCCAAAGCCTTCGCCTTACCGGGACGGTGCTCTACCAACTGAGCTAATTCGTCCGTATTTCCTTCGGTCGCACGAGAAGCTTTTCAATTATATTCAATCAAATAAGTAAATCACATAACACAAACACAGATGGATCACGTCGAATAAGGGGCTCCTAAGGTGATTCATGGCAGGAGCCACGACAAGGGCAATCAAAAATCACCACTCTCAGCCAGTATGTAATTTTTTACCATTTTTTTAATAGATTCAACCAATCTATAGTTGTTTTTATCAAGCAACGGAGCTTTATAAGAAAAACTCCTTTGTCCGTGTTCTGGTATTCACCGGCTGTTACATTAAAGAAGAACCCAATCTAGTGTTGCGCACTTGTTGCGATTTTTTAGCAGTATCAATGTTGATCAATTTACAGAGAACCTGTATTATGTGCAACTGCCTTATTAAAAAAAAAAAATTCCTAACAAAAAATTGTCCAAAGAAGCGAAGTTAGCAGTCCACAACGGAGTGCTGGTACCTACCTTGATGTATGGAAGTGAGGCAAAAAAAGGATGAAAGTAGATCGAATGCTGTTGAATGAAGTGAGAACCCTGAGGCGTATGTGTGGTAAAACCATGTTTGATCGTGTGAGGAATGTGGAGATCCGCAAAAAGTGCAAGGCTGATGTAAGCGTAATGAATAAGATTAAGAAAGGGACGCTTAGATGGTTTGGGCATGTAGAGCGAATAAACGAAGATAGGAGTGTAAGGAGGATGCAAATGCGAATGGTAGCAGAAGTCGGGGACGCCCGAGGAAGACATGGCACGATCAAGTGAATCAGATACTCGAGTCGGGCCATTTCAAGATTCAGAATAATAGAAGAGTATGTATGAGACGATGTATGAATGTGAATGAGGCAAGAAGTGTGTGCCAAGACCGAGTTGTTTGGCGGTATGTCCTCTCTGCCTACCACTGCGGGGGAACGGCATGATGGTTAGTTAGTTAGTTAGCCTTATTGACATAATTTTACTATTAATTATTATTTATTTTACTGTTAACTATTTTACGATTAATTTAATTTTATGATAGCAAGTTCAAATCTAACTTAATGCAATCTAGATAGTGTCTTGAATAAATAAAACATATATTGAATCTAGACTTTTCTGCAAGTCTAGATTCAATATATGTTTTTTTTTTTAATAACTTAGGACGCGTTGTTTTGGAAAATTTGAACAAGTTAATTTTCAATTCTGTGAAAGATTTTTTAAGTTCTGTTATTATTTCAGTTCTGTCAAGCAACTAGCATAATTTAATAACAGATCTTGAATTGGACTTTCACAGATCCCGAAAATGAACGTTGAAATTTCATGAATTGTTCAAATTCTCCGAAACAACCAGTCCTTAATGAGTAAAACCTCAAATTGTAATTTTCCTAGTAATTCGTAAGCAGAATTTATTTTCGCGGACCGAATGGTGATATTACAATGCGAGTTGCCTGTATACTGTTGGATTCATTTATTGAAAAATCATGGAAAGTGAGACTGTCCGCCCAATTTGGTTTGTAACATAAAGGATAAACATCACAAAAGAGCAGCATTGTACAATTTGAAATTATGTCTTTCATATAGAACTGTCTCTCTTTGGACTTCTCCAAAATTCTGCTTTTCACAGAATCATTGCATTTCTTGATTCTAAGAATTTTCATCTCTTTATATAACAAACTGGACGAGTCTCAAAAGATAGAAAGCAAAGCAAGGAACCCCCATTTAAACAAGTAGTCATTGATCGCGACGCTGTTGTTGTATTACTCTAGTTCTCTGAATTTAACAAAGTGGCTGGTAAAAGCTCTAAACGAAAGTCTATTGTCGAAGTAACCAACTGTTATATATACCAGTTAGACAAGCTTACAAAACAAACAAAAAACTCCGACGGAAAATACAAGCTTTGGACAAAGACACCACAAGTACCAGGCAATAAAAGCGTTCAACCCACTTTCACTTTATATAAAAAGTGAGGGAAACAAAAAACATTACACATAGAATATTCAAAGACGGGTTAAAGAACAAAAAAGGAAATATGCCAACAAAATTGTAACGTAACGTCGTAAAATATATGCATGTAATACACAATACACACATCATTATACACAACCGTACCTCATATTTACCGATTTTTAAATAAAATATATAAATTATATTTTTATTTTATTATTTCATATTATATATTCATATCGAATATTCTTAAATTTTAAAATGGGGGCCTCAGCACAGGTAAAGTACCCAACGAGGCCCACGTTCTGTTATTACTACTCTTGTCATGATCTCACTAATATCACGTGATAATACAGTATTTTTTTAGACATCCCTGACAGGCGTCAATTTCTCCTGTCCACGATGTACAGGTGTTTGAGGGTAAGCCCACAAACTTCGGGAGGTGAAACTTAGAAATTTCAACGTTTTAATTTATTTTTTTTAGTTAAGAAATTTGTGTTGTTTGTAAGGATAAATTATATTCTTATATGGAAAAATATTCATGTAATATTTGTGAAATTCGATGAGATTAAGGTTGTCTGTATTACCACTGACAATATTATATAGTTCATAAGTTTAAGTATGTTTTAAGTATGTAACTACCTACTATTAGGTGTACTACGGTCTCACCTACATGATATTACCACATATGGCCCTCGAAAGTCTCGACGGTTCAAATTCATTTTGGCAAGCTACAATCTAAAATCTTTTTTTAAAAACGCTGTACGAGGAATGCGTCCAAACAATAATATCAAAAAGCAAACAATTCCTCCGGAAGCAACTCAGTTTCCGCAATTCAGTGTGCAATATTTTCTCTTAAAAAATCTTAAGTACATATTCCATTTATTTTATGTGGGAACATAAATATTAATACTTTGGATTTGGGTAAAATGAAAACTAAATAATACATCTCAGTTTTGGCTTTTCGTGGATATCATAATTTCACCTACAGGAGTTTCTACCATTTCAAGTTGTATCGATCATATTATGGTAAAAACTAAATTTGAACCCCAGGCAGCTGTCTTCACTACAAATATAAGAGATCACGGTGCGATATTACTGAGATTTATAAGCCTTCGACTAAAGAAAATAGCAAAGAATATTGATAAAATTGAAACCGTCATAGGAAATATAATCTTCTAATTGTCAAATTTAAGAAGAAATCTTGGCAGGAATCAATCCTGTCATCACAACATGTTAATTCAGCTGCAATTTTCTTATAAAATGTTTAAAAATGTACGTGGAAAGTTGTTTGTCTGTACAAAGTGAAAAACATGACATGACATATTTAAAACCTTGGATAAATGATGGAATTATCAAATGCCTCAGAACCCTCGACAAATAGCATAACAAACGTCGGGGAGAGTTAAATAATAGTTATCTAATAATGGCATTTATATAGCGCAGTTTAGTGTCATTTCACTTCAAGTATGAAATTTGTTTGATTATTAGAAAATATAGAAACTGGTGTAATGTATTAAATTCAACGGCCAACGGAAGACAGGAAACCCCTCACCCCCGCTCTCTCCCGGACCCCGCAAACACGTGCCACCAAATATTCAACGGCATAACAACACGATTTGGACAGGAAACCTCTCCACACCGCTCTCTTCCGGACCGTCGCTAGGGAGCCATACGCACGTAGGCCATCGAGACTATAAAAACAAAGAAATGCACCCGTTAAGGACAGTTAGGTACGAAAGCCCAAGGAAGTAGGTCACGCGGAGCCGCAGCGATATCCCGACTAGCGCGCGAATTCTAGATCATACGATATACTTACAACACAAGCTCCCGCGCAAATAACGATAGACCGGTACGGCTTGCCAACAACGTGTGCAGTGATGAACATTTTACAAATACCTATCTAATCGGACCTCTCGGACACAGTGCTTGAACGGTACAATAGTAACAAGCTTGTGCAGTGATGAACATTTTACAAATACCTATCTAATCGGACCTCCCGGACACAGTGCGAGACACCCCAGCCAGCGGCTCCCACACCGGGCTAAGGTAGCTCTAGGCGTCACCACGGCGTCGTCCACCACACCGCGGGTTCAACACCAAACCACTACAATCACCAAGTAACGTACTACGGAATCCCCCTTTAAGTCGTTGACATCCTCGAACGATAATAGAGCCAATATAGGTAGGGACTATATTTGTATAACCTGTCCATAAAAATCAACAATATATGTATACTTCAATGTCTAAAAAATAACTTGTTTCTTTTAAAAACCTGTCAATACAATGATGCTTGGGTTGAGGACTGCACGCCTGAGAAATCGAGCATAGCCGCGGGACGATTAAGTAACACAAACCAAAGGTAAGCCAGTAAGGTTTCCAGAGGTGAGAACTTAATATCAAAACGTTACACTGGTTTACAAAAATTACATATTACATGAAGCAAGCATTTAACAGAAGGAACTGGATAACGCCAATGGAAATTTCAAGCAACAGTGGAATATTTTAAAGGAGGCTATACGTATACAAAAGGAAAAGTATCCATAGAAAAATTAAAAATCAATAAAAATTTTATCTCAATGGAGGAAAATCGTAAACAATCGGAACAAATAATCGTAACAATGATACCATCTGAAGAAACAATTAACAAATTTTCGCAAGCGATTAAGAAACATATAATGTGTCATATTAAGATTTATGACTTAAAGTTAATGAACGCAAGAGGATTTCTTACATTGTTCTATTATTACAAGTCATAAAGGTCTGCCATAAATTCAAATTGCACACTACAAACGACAATGTGTGTAGCGATAAGTCTGGGGTATTTCGGTCCGGGAGAGTTGAATGAATCTGTGCTCCGTACGCAAGTTCACGACTTGTTACTTCGGTACAGAACAGCCGGGTTTATCTGCATTTGTGAATTATGAATATGTTTTTCATTTTAGTGATTTTAATACCATTTGCTTTTGATAGTTATTTGATTTGATACCTTACTTATAAGTTGTGGTTTCACATTATTGGAAGTATTTAGGAATGCTATAGCTGCTATGACTGCTCTAGTATTTCTAGGTAAAAGAAATATTATTTTAATAAATATCACAATATCTCACAAATAAATGATAAAAATTACAAACCTATTTTGAATGGTCAGTGAAACAATTTTATGAAAGTTTTTTTAGGGTCAACTCGACACAATGACAATTTAACACACCTTTAAAAAGTGATCTTTAAAACTAACCAATAAACCTAAACTATTTAACCTAGTCTTGTTTCATCACTTTTCATGACTTTATATCATTTTTTAAAGGTGTGTTGTCGGATTACCGTTTTTAGTGTGCAAAACCATTTCTATCACAAATTATGCAAACATTTCCACTAGCCATCTTTTTTTAAATCTTGACTATGCAGCGATGTGAATCACTCGTTTGTAGCACTTCGCAGAAGATTTCTGGAGTCATGTAATTTCTTTACTGTCTGAATATTCTAAGTAACGGCAATAATGTATAACGGAATTAGGGGAAACTTATTACGTTGGTTCATCTCATATTTAACAAAAAGACAGCAAGCTGTATCGTTACGAGGACATACTTCCGTATGGGAACCAGTTACTTCTGGCGTACCACAGGGATCAATCCTAGGACCGCTTTTATTTATACTTTTTATTAATACAGTTTCTGAATGTTTCATGCATTGTTTATTTCTCTTGTACGCCGATGACATAAAAATATTTGCCATTGTTAGGAATTTAAATGATTGTCTGCTCATCCAACGAGACTTAGTAAGGTTCGAAGCGTTTTGCAATGAAAACAAAATTTACCTAAGTTACAACAAATGTAAACAAATAAGCTTCACTAAAAATCATAACACTATTATACACAATTATTATATAGGCAACTATTCACTAGATCGTGTATACTGTATAAGGGATCTTGGGCGTACTTTTTGATTCCAAACTTCATTTCGATGCGCACATTAAAAACATTGTCAATAAAGCTTACTGCATGCTAGGCTTTGTTATCAGAAACAGCCGCGTATTTCGAAAGCCTGAAACCTACCTTCTGCTTTACTATACGCTGGTCCGTTCTCAACTTGAATACTGCACCTCCATATGGACTCCACTTTACGATATCTATAAAGAAAATATTGAAAGTATCCAGAAGAAATTTCTGCGTTACCTCAACCACAGAATGAGCGCACCTAAACGGGGGTACACAAATATGCTCTCGAAATATAACGTCTCCACTCTTACTAACCGGCGAACTTACCTTGACCTAATGACCTTGTACAAAATCTGTAACAACTTTATCGACTGTCCTGGCTTACTCAATCTAATAAACTTTAAAATACCACTCAGAACGACGAGGCTTAACGACTTATTCCATATTGGCCGGAAGCGCAGAAATGCTGGTGTCAGAGATCCAGTCACCACGGCGTCGTCCACCACACCGCGGGTTCAACACCAAACCACTACAATCACCTACAATAAAGAGGTCATAATCACAAACAATTAATAGGTACACTATTAACACTTATACTAATCTGGGCATCTTGCATAGTGCTAACTAACCCCTCATGCAGGGACATTTGAGGTCTAGAATCGTTGTATACCTAGAGTCTTTTAATATAAAAAAAAATTAGAGTCCTGTTGTGTACCCTGAAGGAGTAACCATCTGTTACTTATACCGGGGTGGGAAAGTGGTGGGAGCCTCAAATGAGGTAGTCGATTTATGAGTCCACATAAAGTAGCCAGAGTAGTCACAGTTGTTGCTGACAAAACGATAACTGATAAAACGCTGTCCTGAGAAAATGAGCTGTAAAGGAAGATACTTTAAAGGTCATTTCTTTCTTAGAACAGGGCTTTGTCAGATGGGACCTTGTGGTCTTGGGTGATATTTTACTTATGTTTTAGGCTAATGAATTGGGTTTTCGGTAGGTTCCGAAGCAGAATTATATTGTCTATGGTTGTGCCTTTTTTTAAAATTTCCTCTATCCTTTGTCGATGGTGTGGTGTGACGTCAGCGATGCGTGGTGTCTACAAATTTTCCAGATCTAAGGTTAAAACTTGACCAAACCAAACGTATGGAAAGAGGGCGGAGTTATCAATCTATAGATAGTTGATTTATGGTCAGTTGCAGCTGGACACTTGAACGCAGGGGGGTATAACTCCGCTTAAAAACGTCAACACAAACTGTAGCCATTTTGAAAATCTATGTTTGTGACGTAGGCGATGCTTTTTTTTTGTTTCTCGCTCACTTTACCATAAGACTCGTGCGCCAGAAAGAGAGGGTTCGCAAACGGTGTAATGCGTGTCCTCGCCGCTAGGTGGCCGACTCATGTTTCCCGCCATTTCACTTCCTCTAAAAAACTAAGCAAAGTTTGACGGACGCCGTTGTTTGTCATCATAACATTGTCAAACATTTTTAAATATCTGGTTGTGTGAAACAGTTGATTTATGTGTGAAAATGCCTACCGATAAAGTCCTTAAAACGTGTTGTGTGAAAGGATGTACGGACAGAGACTATTCGACACAAGTTTCCAACCATAACCTCTGAGAGTCCATTTCGTGAATGGTGTTCAGCACGTATCATGACTACATCTTAAAAGGTATTCTATACTGCATCAGCCTATAATATTAATAATATGTTTTGTTAATTCGGTTAATGTAATAATTATATTTATTTCAGAGCGTAACATCTCAACCAGCAGCGTACCCGTTGCTGCACAGGGGATGCTAGTAGAAAATGAAGGTACATATCTGTTTTATATTACTTAAAAGGGAATAGTTTTGTTCGTCTAATTTGTCAATCTTTACTTCAATTTCTCAAGAACTATGATATATTTTTTCCAGAAATAAGTTCAGGACCCAGTCATGTCTTCTTTGCAACCAGCAGTGTTGCTCTTAGAACATGGAGGTACATATCTGTTTTATATTACTTAAAAGGGAATAGTATTGTTAGTTTTGTTCCTCTAATATGTCAATCTTTACTTCAATTTCTTCAAGAACTATGATATATTTTTTTCCAGAAATAAGTGCAGGACCCAGTCATGTCTTCTCTGCAACCAGCAGCGTTGCTCTTGCTGCACAGGGAGGGGATGGCAGAACATAGATGTTAAATATCTTGCATAGGTGACCCATATGATCCCATAAATTCATCAATCCTAGCAAGCGAGTACCGTCCCACAGAGAGGTTTTGCTTAAATTATCCCACTAAGAAATTTGCTATCAACGCTCTTGAAATTCATTATGTCGTCGAGTATGTACTGAATTATAATTGCGAAAATTTATATCTTGTGCCCGTTATTGAAGAAACCATTGCCAAATATATATGTTTTGATTGGCTTAATTGTAACGAACATAAAAAAAAAATTATTCAATTCATTATCAAAATTACTGTACCATTTATAATCAATGCATGGTGTACCGATGTCAATAGAAAATTAATTGGCAAGGATATACTACCATACAATGGACCTGACTCCATGAAGAAAATGGCAGTACTGCGACATTTAAAATTTGCTAAATATAGGAAGAAATGGTTGTCATAACTAATTTATTTTAATAAGTTAAAACCAATTAGGACCACAATTTGTTCCTATAAGCGTCTTTTAAATATCGTAGTACTGCCATGCTCCTCATTAAATCAGGTCCATTGTATGGTTGTGGTGTATCCTTGCCAATTCATTTTCTATTGACATCTCTATATGAGTAGTAGAATAATAACGAAAAAATAAATATGCAAGTCAAATATTGTTATTGTTTGTAATGTTAAGCCAAATATTCTCTGATGCGGAGTTTACATTATTCAGTTTGGCTGTATTAGTCTGCAGCCCATTTTCAGTCACAGACTAGTGTTAATAAAAAAATAGTCGAATTAGTTTATTTTATATGTCTAGTTTATATATAGTTATACTTTTTTATTACATACTTGACATCATAATGAATATTCCCCCAACACCTTTAAATTTTACTCTTTTATTTGGTGTTTTTATTTGTTATTATTATACCCTATTTATTTATCAGGTGCCAATATGTATTGTTAAAACAATAACCTATTGTTAAATTTACTTTTCTGTTTACACTGTTACATTCTTTATGTTGTGTACTATTCCTAAGTTAAAAATATCTAAAAGGCATATAAAGTTTTTAAAACTAAAAAGTATTATATACTCACTATTTATATATGAAAGGTATAAATATTTAAGTAATAAGATAAGTAGGAGGGAAACAAAGATAATAATAATGTAATTAGACGCTAATACAGCTAAAACAGTAGGTTGAATCGTTGACTGCCTTATTGACAATATTTTTTTCAATAGCCGTTGGATGTTGAAAGAAAATAACTATCATTTCCAACAGCTAGTTTTATATTGATACAGTAATTTCTTCTAAATTCACCTTCTAAATGTGTTTTGTGTTTATATTATTGTATTTCATGTTTATATTTAAAAAATAAAATTATTGTACATGTAATTATGAGTTTGTTTTTCAGCTTCCTTCTGATAAAACGCTGTCCTGAGAAAATGAGCTGTAAAGGAAGATACTCATTAGAAAGGAAGATAGTCATTTCTTTCTTAGGACAGGGCTTTGTCAGATGGGACCTTGTGGTCTTGGGTGACATTTTACTTATGTTTTAGGCTAATGAATTGGGTTTTAGGTAGGTTCCGAAGCAGAATTAAATTGTCTATGGTTGCGCCTTTTTTTTAAATTTCCTCTATCCTTTGTCGATGGTGTGGTGTGACGTCGGCGATGCGTGGTGTATACAAATTTGCCAGATCTATGGTTAAAACTTGACCAAACCAAACGTATGGAAAGAGGGCGGAGTTATCAATCTATAGATAGTTGATTTATGCTTGAACGATACTGATCGACTGACTGCTAGGTACCGCGATGTGGTAATTACACAGTAGTCACACGCGCCTAGTAAAGTCTAGAACCTTTCAGGCCATAAGTAGGTAGGTTGGCGGCTTTGCTATTATTCTAGATAGGTAGATGCAGCGTACATTCGCCGTCTTAAGGCCTATCCGCACACAACAGTGCTGGCACAGTGCCGACACGTGCCGACACGTGACGTATCCATCAGTGTCAGTGAAAAATGATATTGTGGCATACATTTTGTACGGCACTATCCGTACTCGTCAGTGACAGTGACGTTCAGTGATGTCAGTGCTGCGCCGACGCTCGCCGTGACGGGACGTGAATTTCTAGCGGAGAATATTTTCACTGACACGGTCGCAGTAGTTCAAGATGGACGACGAACAGTTGATTGAATTGGTCCGTGTACATCCTGCAATTTATGACCTTTCACATAGAAAATACATGGACCTTAATTTTAATGTCGAAACAATGCTTTGACATTCTGAAATACTCGAAACCCTTTGATTCATCATCTATCAGATGTTTATATAGAGTGGCGAACTCTCCTTCTTCTTCTCTTTTCCTCCACGCATTATGAACCCAATGCCTTCTTCTCACATAAATGTCTTCATCTAATATTAAAGCAATCGCTGCTAATTGTGACACTGCTGCGTAGAGTACCTACTAATCACTGCGCCATTCACTGCGCGTCGCCGTGTCGTGCCGTGTCGGTACTGACATGTACGAATAGCACGGCACGGTACTGTACGGTACGGAACTGTCGGTCACGTGCCGGCACTGTTGTGTGCGGATAGGCCTTTACTCGTAGGTTCCAATTTGATGTGCGTTGCATGTATCCATGTTCTAGATCTTTCGAGGAAGTGCCAGGTTTTATTCTATTAGTTGCCTTGTAAATCAAATTTAATGACTTGTAATTTAATTATTTTTTTTATTATTGTGACAGCTGTTTGTCTCAACGATGAAACGACTAATCACAGTTTGAAAATGGCCTTGAACGCCGAAACAGCTGCCACAATAATAAAAAGTATCACATCATTAAATTTGATCTACATTAAATAAATAAAAAAATAACTGGAACTTTAAATTACACACAAAAACAATTATTAAGCTCCTATTTAAATGGTCAGCATAACATTGAGATTTTGGTCAGCACTAAAATGTTTTCAGTCAGCAAATATAGTCAGTTGAGCAGACATTTGTGATCAGCAAATAATATCAACCCCTAACATAATCTAACCACGTATTGAGCCTGATATTTTTTCACTGCCGACAAAAACATAGTACGATGTCCAAATGGTTTAAGAGATATTTTTTCTTTCTATCCCAATATTTAAACAGAGAACCATTTTATTACTTTTGTTTTGCAATTGCTCAAAAGTGAAAAACATTTCTGAATAAGAGAGTTGGAAACTATGGCGAAACCGCTTAGTAAAACTAGAAGTTCCTACCTGCATTAAATCATGCACCATCTTGCTCGTTATAATCTCAGAAGACGCCCCGCGTTACTCATGGTATGAATTAATACTTGTCCCACTTCAGTATACAACAGTATGGAACAGCATGTTCGCTTGCTACAGTTAAGTAGATAACTAGGTATGGTAGTCCCTTTGGCCGGCGATAGATAGATGGCGATAGTGTCCAATAAACGTCACCCGCAATTGCCCGGGCATAACTCAGGTCTACTGGGAGTGCACTATTCTTTATTGCACGTTGTACTGGGGACTGGAGACTGGCCTAGAGGTGTCTGGCTAGGTGGGAGCGACATAATGCATGGACATCGTGCTCTTTCCACTGCATCAGAGTAAACAGGAAGGGCTCTTGAAATGGAATTGTACATCACAACATTTCCCAATTTGTGTTGATTGGCTCCGAGCATTCGTCTATCGTCTATCTGTTTTGGCGTCACATAATTAACTAATTTTTAAAATGCATTAAACATCTTTAAAAGGCGTTTTAAAAAGTTACAAAGGAACTAAATACTATCCATATATCATTCAATACTAGCAAAAGTCAAGTCATCATATATAATATATATTTAAATAAATCGGTTGACTTTTTTAATTGGATCTCCTGGTGATCTCAAATCTTTGTGTGTCTTCAAAGCTAATTCATTTAATCAACTCGATTCTTCTATAAAGTTTTAAGCAATCAGTGCCATCAAATAATTCCACCATCAAGGATAAAACAATTGTTTTTTTTTCGAAACAAACAGTACGTAGATAAAAAAAGTAATGATAAAGACTCTTAACAGTTTGCAAGGTTTTATAAATTATTTCATGTATCGGTACCATTGATACGTCTCATTGAAATATCTGGAGTGATTATACACATTTTGCCGGGCAGGGTTTGCACCTGGAGTGAGAGTTGATAGGAGGAGCTGATCTCTCCTTCCATCCAGAAGGATTTTTGGGGCTTCAAGGCGGGAATTTCAGTGGCGATCGGCCGATGTGAGAAAACCCCATCTCTCACGGCCTCGTAAACTCTGGTCCACCATCATTATGGTAAGGTCATCCCACAGCCGCTATGCCCACATGATGCACAGGTGGGGCCTTAAAAAGTCGGCGACGCGTGAATGGGGTACGGTGCAAGCCACCAAACATGTGGTCAACGAATGCCCGCTGCATTCATTTTTTTTTTATTAATAATTTTTCTGGTACATACATTGGTATAACAGTTAAAATTTTACTCTCATAAATACATTATCTTTGTAGAAGATTAGAAAATAAAATTGAAAAAATCAGTGTTTACATTACAATTCAAAAGACATGATAGAAAAATATTAAAAAAATAAAATTAACAATGTTAAGTTACATCAGGTCAGATGTTACAGCAGGTCGGATGTTACGGCAAGTAAATGTTTGTATCAATGGTATTTATCTAAGACTCAATATGATTCATCAAACAGTTAAAAAGTAAAACTCATTTAACAAAATAACCAAAATACCAACCATTTGTTAAAGTTAAAAATTTTACTCAGATACATACATTAAGAAGATTAGAAAAATATAAAAAAAGAAAGGTAAAATGTTAAGATACATCAGTTCAGATGTTACAGCAGGTCAGATGTTACAGCAAGTAAATGTTTGTATCAATGATATTTATCCAAGATTAATTACATTTTTTGTAGTAGGATTTATTTTTACATTCAATTTCTGTAGTCTTATAGAGAGCATTATACATTTTTGGTGTTATAAAATACGCATCTCTTTGCGTCTGGTTTTACACAGTGGAACTTTAAAAATATTATTTAACCTATTACTAAATCGGTTTTCATTTTTTGTAAAAAGGGTATTTCGAGCAAATATATATTTTAAATATTGAAAACAGTAAATTTACAAAAAAAAAACCCGGCGGAATTGATGAGAACAACAGGGCGACGCCTGAGGCAGACCTGGGACTGGCTTACTCACCTAGATGTTAGAAACCAGGCGGGGCTAGTACATAGACAAACGAGATATAAAAATAAATATATATGGTGTATTTATTATGTGTGAATGTGAACGTATACATGTACCTATGTATCTGAATTGCGTAAGTTGGTCCGAGCTTTGTTAGTGCGCATTGCGTTACCAGTAATGTTTTTTCTTAAATTAACTTATTATCTCTACCATTGCCATAATACTTTATTTTCCACTCGCTTTCACTTCATTTCTTTTCTTCCTCACCCCCTTTTCCAGATAATTCAGTCGTTTACCGTTGGTCTACATAGTCATTCGAAGAAATTAAAGCAACCGATGAAACCAGCTCAAAGACCGGTTTTCCGAAAAAATGAAGTAATTTTTCGCATTGCAACCGCCAATCCGTTTTATTATTTATCACTGGCAGAGAACCTACTTTTCCTCCGCCAATTGAGAGGTTTTATTTTTTGGTTTGGCAGAGCTTTTTGGTCTGGGAACGTATTGGCAAAGGAGACGGCCCCATTAGATAAATGAAGAGCGCCTACTCTCTGGACGTAGTCATGGGCTCATAGATTTCTGGAAAAACGAAATATATAAGATATTTTAATTTTGAAACATATTGGCGCTGATGCATCGCTATGCTTGGACGAGTGTGATCGGTGTTCGGCTGAAAATGAATATTTATGAATATGTATGATTTTTTATTCCAGCAGGAGAAGGAACAATTCAAAGTAGGAAAGGTTTTTTACAATTCTAGCCAAACGGGATTGTTTTATGAGGTACCACGTTTCAGCTGCCCCGAAGCCAGTGAAATTACGACATGATTTCACGTTGAGCCGAAAAATTGGGATGAAATGGGAAAGAGAAATCAGAAGGTTAAAAGAAAAGAGGAAGGCGAAAGGAAAGTAAATGCTATTTCTGTGTTCCCGATGGTATCTCCGTCGCCGACTGCATAGACTGTTTTTAAATAATCAAATGAATTGAGTTAAAGAAGTTGGATTTTTCACACACCAGATTACTTTTCTTATATTTTAAGTACAACACTTCCCGAAGTCAGTGGGACTATGGTATCCCCGTTACAGGGTATGTTGTGAGACTTAAGGAAGTGCGGGAAGAAAATATAGCTAAGGGAAGATTGATAGATCTAACCTGCTTATTCAAATCTAGTAGATACCTAACTATGCTTTGCTAAAACCATTTCAATGCAAGACCAATAACAATAACGAAAAGATGTTTTCAATTCGCAGCACAAAGTGAATGATTTTGAAAATACTTTAGTTAATTAAAATAAATATTTTTATATCATTGAAGGAGAAGATAGTTCTAATAAAACTAAACGAAACATGAAAAAGCAAGGAATTGAACCCAGGATAACTTGTCTTACCGGGATAGGTAACACGAGAGATCCTGGGTTCCTAGTTGTGACTGCTAACTTCTTTATTTTGCTGTGTCTTGTTCTTTTTCATTATTGGTTAAAATTTATTTGTATTATCTTCTTCTTCAGTAAAATATTTTTTTACTTGTTTAGAAAGAAAGAAATTCTTTTAGAAAAAGGTTTAATTTTTCATTAGAAAAAAAAAAAAATTAATAAAAGGCGGTCACTTAGCCAAATGAAAAAATAACAATGATGATGAAAAACACCTTATACACGCTTTTCGTGAAACGCGGAACAAACATTTATGGTTTTGCTAAGCCAAGAAGCGTAATGGATTAAATATGAGACAATGTGAAGCTGGGATACGTAGATGAGGCATTCATCTTCCTCGAAAGGGAAGAAGGTAAAGATAGTGGATTAAAATATTAAGGTTGGGAAGAAAAAAAAAGTCAAAGATGCAGAGAGAAGCTTTTGATCAACATTGTAAAAAATAGAACACAAGAAAAAGCACCAACTTTTTAGTTTTATGGGTCACGAAAAATTCGGTTAGTACGAAATGGGTGGTGCCATCCAAACAGGGGTAGGAATTCTTGAAACACTTGAAAAACTGTGGTTACGCCACATTAGGACGGCTAATTCATGAAATTTTGTTTACTCCTAACCCATTTATATTTATTTGATGACAAATTTACAAAAAAACGATTTACATAGAAAAACAAAAAAATTTTGAGGCACTTACTCAAAAATTTGGATGTTCCCCCTTTAATGATGGCAGGTTTGTTTTAAATATTTTATAATACTTGTTTTCTGATATCGGTGTGTTTTTATCATTTTCGGAACATAATTTGTGATTTTTTTTACTAACCGGGAAATTTAATTTAATTAATTTTTCAACTCGTCATCAGAATAGATATTATCTTAAAAATAACATGTGTTAGAGGGAAATATGTTTTAGGTCGGTAGAATTTCGGAATGCATACTTAAAAAAAAAATAAAAATACAGCATAAAGCATGTATTTGAACATACTTCTAATCTCTTAAATATTTGAGTAAGTTACACAACCAGACAAAAACATTAATGTTACCATTATCTTAAGTTTGTACAAGGGCAAGAAAGCTGATTAAATAGCTCCAAATGTACCACTTAAAGCCACCCCCAGCAGCCGAAATTCGTCACTTGTTGTGGATATATTTCAAGGGTAGTTAGGCCTCCCCCTTGGTATATTCAACACGAGGAGGACGGAGTGGGAGGCACACAATCGCTCGTAATGATACGATTAAATGTATTAGAGAGAAGAGAAAGTTTTGCCAGAGGTGTTACGTAGTACGCCATTCTGGAGATTTATACGTGTGGTAATGTGTGTTGTTGTAGTACTTATTTTTAAAATACTTTAGTATATTAGATTAGATGTCTAAAAGCTTTTGTGTAAGTGAAATAGGTACCAACAGCAACAGATTTAGAAGCATTGAAAAGCATGCGGTAGTTGTTCTACTACATAATTTCCAGTTCGGTTGTATGGATGTGAAACATTTTAAAATGAAGTAAACAGTTTGTTTTTAACTACTAATTAATTGTCCGAAAAAAACATAATATTTCGAAAAACAAAATCACAGCTTTTTAACTGAAAGTCTTACTCATCAAAAACATATGTTTAATATATAATTACATATATTATGTAGGGAAAAAATACTTCAACAGACTACCCGAAAATATTAGAACAATAGAAAACGATAAACATCTACTAAAAGCAATTACAGAGAAGTTCAATGTAAAAATACCAAAATGATGAAACTATCTTCTTAATTAATATAAATTTTAATTTATTTTTATTTTTTATAATCATGTTTCCTTAAATCATAATTAATTACAGACACCAAATATTCTTTATCTTGATGCTCGCCACTCTTTTAAACACAAGCGCCAGCTACTATAGAAGAGAAACATAAAAAAGGGGTGAAAACTAATTTTACGAATTATTTTATTTAATATAAATGATTATACTCATATGAACTGATTAATTATTTAATAAAAAATAAATTTATTCACCAATCCGGTTTCGCCTTTTTTGCTAAGCCAATTTTACCTTGATGAAGCTTGGGTCAAGCGAAACCGGTTGGTGAATAAATTTAAATAAATTCGTGGTTTGAAACAAGTTGATTCATTTAATGATATGTCAAACCACAAATTGTTTGATTTTTACGAAAACATTGAACATTTTCGTTGTAATTTTATGTTAGTAGGCTACAAGAGTTCCAATTGCTCGGAGCTTGGTCTATGGATTCTCCAATTGGGGTATATTACAAGGCTGAATGAAGTGAAAATGAGATGAGGAAGATAAAGGTTGGGAACTAATTATCGGTTATCGTAAACCAAAGGAAGCAGAACGTTCACTTTGCAGAAGAACGAATAAATACTCCTAAATAAATAAAATAGACCCTTTTTTCTTATTTCTGTTTATACGTCATTTTAACGAACATCAACATTTATGTTCAGTTTATTCGTCATTTTAACGAACATCAACATTTATGTTCAGTTTATTCGTCATTTTAACGAACATTAAAATTCTTTTCTAGTTTGTAATCTTTTGTAATCAGTAAAATATTTCTAAATACCTAGCAGATAGTATTGAGATTTTCTTTGCAAAGCTTAACACATTTGCAAAATTGAGCTTTCGTCAAAAAAGATAAATACCTACATATATTTTTTTTAAATTAATGATATAAGTGCTTAAACCATTTACGTTATTGCAAAGTTCATTTTTATCGTAAAAACTAACAAATAAAATGCGACCTGAAAAAATGTATTGACTTAAATTTTCAAGTATATGAACGTATTCCCTGTACACTGTAATACATCCCTACCCAAATTAAAAGTGTGTGAACGCGTTTAAAATTTTACATGTCTCCCTATCAATCCAGTTCACGAACATAAAAAACCACTTTTACCCATTTTATAACGATCTCGAATATTGCATTTTATTTGCAAATTGAATATGAAATATGCCTAGGGGAGATATCCGCCGCCATGTTGCTGAATAAAATTGAGTGGCATTTTATTGAATTCTTAAAGTAAATAACGTAATTGACTGAACGTAGCGAAGTTCCTTTTTTATCTCGACCATTTGGCATTTCATTTTTCTGTAATTTTTTTTGATATTCTGGTTTCAAAGTGGTGGCCGTTTTAACTTTTCGTACGCTACAGTAGCGATAAGGTAAAAAAATCATTCTCTGAATACATTTCTTACAAATCGCACAATCGATTTAATAATAATCTGGATGCAACTGTATTATTAAAAACTGTTAGTGACTGTCCGGATTTAGTTAACAGAATTGATTTGCTCTTAGAATTTTTTTTTATGAAAAATAATGTAAATCAAGTTTTTTTAAATTTTATTTTATTATTCTTCAATAGGATCTCCTACCAGCTAAACTGCCAAAGCACATTGTCAGCACGTCATGTTCGCAATATTAATAGATAAACCACAATCAAATATATACAGAAGAATAGCATTTTAAGGTACTACAATACATATACAGATAAAAATGACGCATATAAAAAGTGTTATAAAGTTATGAAAAGTAATGAAACTAAAACAGTTAAATTAAATTTTTAAGGTTACATATGTAACTATTTAACCTAGTTTTTGTTTCATCACTTTTAATGACTTTAAATTACCTTTTAAATGTGTATTGAATTGTCATTATGGGGAGTTATCATGGATCCCTCAAAAGCATACACACACTCAAACACTCATAGTTCTAAAACAAATCAACACGCTTGCCTTAAGAGGCTGTGTTCAACAATTAATAAAATTTTCTTTGATTTAGATATCTTCAATTGCATTAAAAATATGTATAAAATCCATATTAAAAATTTAATCACTTGTACACCAACTAAACAGAACTAAATGAAATGTAATGACAAATATTATGGAGTATGTTATAATTATTTATTTTGTATGTAATATCTGTCAATTTAAAAAATATACCATTTAATTGTTAATACATAATGTCACTACCCAATTTATTTCAGAAAGAAGAATATCAAATATAATATAATTTAATTATAGAAACTAAGTAGCTCTGTTTATCGTACAAAAGTTTTGTAATTTTCCTAGCATTATATTTTTCCATCTTGCATGGTGGAGTGTCTAGTTTCCACTTATTTCATTTTGACATTTTGAGTTTTTGTTTAAGAGGTTGTGTTTTATTATGTCTTCTATTTTCTTTTTGATTTTTTTTATTTCACTTTAATTTTGTTTTCTTTTTGATTTTGTTGTGTTCTTTGTAAAAAAATAAGAAAATAACATATAAAAGCCCAGCCGGGCGTGAATTTATAAATAAATGAAATAAGTATAATGAAGAATTCTATAATTGGTTTCTCAGTTAAGTAAATTGCACAAGTATAAACCAATGATATGGGAACTGTGATTTCCCTAAAATAAAATAAAAACAATAGTATCTAATCTGAGTTAGGTTATTTACTACTTTTATTAAAAAAGTATGTAGACATTTAACAAAACTGTTTTTCATTAGAAAATAGTTACAATTTACAAAATGATCATGTTGCAAAAAACAAGTAGGTTATTACGAAAAAAGAGTCTTTTGTTCAGTAAAGAATCTTTTTCAAATGTGAAAACGCCGTGTTTATCAATTTAGTAGGTAGGTAGTGTTATGTAAATTTTTTTTTTGATTTAGAATAAGAGAAAATAGCAACACACTTTTTAGATGTGAGGTCTCCTGTTCATAGAACTATTACTAAGAACGGGTTTTTTTTTTTTTTTTTTTTTTTTTTCTTTATTCATGAAATATTAATGTGTACAGTTTTTACATGCTTTTCGACTACCACACTAGACACATGCCCGTATTATGGTAGTCGAAAAGTCGGTTGTTTCGCACAATTCAAATATTAACGTTCATTTTCAAGTTCTGTGAAATATTTTTCAAGTTCTGTCAAGCAACTAGCCTGTGATGATATAATAACAGAACTTGAATAGGACTTTCACAGAACCCGATAATGAATGTTGAAATTTGATGAATTGTTCAAATTCTCCAAAACAACCCGTCCTAAAATATTCAGACACATTTATGAAAATAATATAACATATTTCCAGATACTTTCTGATTCGATCCGCCAAATAAGAGCCTCCCATGCTATTTCAAAAATGTTATTCACTGTGCCTTGAGTATTTTGATTTGCAATATTTTTTTGTGAACGAAATCAGATCTCTTCAAGATCCACATTTATATCTAACTTCATCCCACACTTTACCTTCATTCATCTGATTACATAGGTACATGTTATTATATATGTAACCCTGGTTCGTAGCACACTAGAATTTGATTCCCTAATCTGGTGCCTAATTATGCCAACTACCAAAACTTCTTTGAATTTGTTTAAAGAGCTTTCACCAAGACAATTTTGTAAAAACGGAAACAAACAAATCTCAAAATACACACAATGAAAGATTAAACTACTTAATTATAATTAACAACCTTAAAAGTCTACTCGTATCTAACGGGCTTAAAATAACTTGTCGTGCTTTTACAAAGTATTTAACAATATGATAGAACAGAACTAAATCTAAAGTAAGAAACAGACCACAAATAAAATATTATGGAACATTTTTATAAAAAACATGCAACAGCAATATAGCATTTTTTAACAATCTCTCTCTTATTCCTTCAGTACTTTTGTTCAATCTATTTCAAATGCGCTATAACAAACTAATATTATAACAAATACTGTTTTAGAAACTAGATAAATTTACGCATTGTAATAAACATTACTATTTCGAAATTATAAAATTTTAATAACAAACGTCAAAAATGTTGTCAAAACGCTAAACAAAGATTTACTTAATTTTTTACTAGAATCCTTGAGAAATTGAGAGAACTCGATATTTCGAAAACACATTCGTTTTGTTTGGGGAATTTGTAAGAAAACGAACTTCAATCTTATCTCATTCATATAATAAATATTTAAACCGATTTTAACGATAGCGACAAGAAATTTCAATTATTCATTTTGGCTATTATTGGGATTTTATTAATGGCATCCAGTGTATAAATTTTTAAAACTGGAAAGAATTATCATTTTTCTTTTTAATTTCAAAAAATTATATTGTTCCGCATGATAGAAAAAACATATTTTATAAAATATGGGCGCCCGGTCATATATGACCCTAAAACGATGTGATGCTGTATGCTCATGAAATTATTTTATAAAATATGGGCGCCCGGTCATATATGACCCTAAAACGCTGTGATGCTGTATGATCATGAAATTATTTTATAAAATATGAGCACCCGGTCATATATGACCCTAAAACGATGTGATGCTGTATGCTCATGAAATTATTTTATAAAATATGGGCGCCCGGTCATATATGACCCTAAAACGCTATGATGCTGTATGATCATGAAATTATTTTAAAAAATATGGGCGCCCGGTCATATATGACCCTAAAACGCTGTGATGCTGTATGATTATGAAATTATTTTATAAAATATGGGCGCCCGGTCATATATGACCCTAAAACGCTGTGATGCTGTATGATCATGAAATTATTTTATAAAATATGGGCGCCCGGTCATATATGACCCTAAAACGCTGTGATGCTGTATGATCATGAAATTATTATTATAAAATATGGGCGCCCGGTCATATATGACCCTTAAACGTTGTGATGCTGTATGCTCATGAAATTATTTTATAAAATATGGGCGCCCGGTCATATATAACCCTAAAACGATGTGATGCTGTATGCTCATGAAATTATTTTATAAAATATGGGCGCCCGGTCATATATGACCCTAAAACGCTGTGATGCTGTATAATCATGAAATTATTTTATAAAATATGGGCACCTGGTCATATATGACCCGAAAACGATGTGATGCTGTATGCTCATGAAATGATTTTATAAAATATGGGCGCCCGGTCATATATGACCCTAAAACGCTGTGATGCTGTATGATCATGAAATTATTTTTTGGAGGCGTAAGTCACGTCGGGGTCACCACTTTGGGGATCACTGGTGAGGCACGAAATGAAAGAAGGTTGTGAAGGTCACATGTGTTTTATTGGTGAGTCAGTAGCCGTGACAAGGAGATGATGAAGGACAGATGTTGTAGACTCCGGTTGCTGCCTGATGATGTGCTGGTCAAGCGCGGGTCAGTGAGTCGACGCCGGGCGCGGATGACCGGGACTCGATATAGGTCAGGCACTGGCGAAGAACGTAGGTCTTCAGGCACTCCAGTGCTGACGAGAAGGCCGAAGGTGCGGCAGACCTTGTGGGCAGTTGAACGGGAACGGCGTGACCAGTGAGGATGCTGCGTGTCCTCGTGGTGGTCATGGTTGCGTGGAAGAAGCGCTGGTCAGAGACACTGGAACCAGGGCGCTTGTAATCCGATGTAGCGCTGGCCATGGACACGGCCGAGGCGCTAAGATGATGTCCCGATGGAGTCCATAATGATAGGGGCGAAGCCGGGTACGTGTTGTCCACCGCGCTAGTAAGAAGAGCGCGAGTGATCACTCGTTGATCCTTCCTTGTAGGCTGACGGCTGAACGGTAACTGATGACTGACTGACTGACTCGCTGCGTCGGGCTTATTTATACTTGACGGCCGACGGTAGCAGTGGGTAGATAGATGGCAACTAAATTGAAGACACTCGCTCGATCTGGATCATTCGCGAACTTTCGACGGCTTGGCAATTATGCCTAGGCGGCAAACTCGTTCCTTCTGGCGAGTTCTCGTAATGTGTAAGACTGATAGCGTCATAGTATTGTCGCGAGTAGATAGAGTACGTAGATTACTTTGTTTACGATTTAACGAGCAAGTAGCAAGTAGGTACCTAAGTAGCAAGTAGCAGTTTATTATTAATTATTTAATCTGGATAATTCGACGCCACAGACACCCCCTTCCCAGCAGCTTTGCTGAGGGCTGCGATAGAAGAAATAGCTCGGAGACGAATGTCTTTTAAACTGTGACACTTCATAAAAAAAAAATTTTGCAAAACACATGTTCACAACACAGGCTAAAGATTCACTCAGATAACCATGGTGGCACTACTATCCGCGCTTGTGCGGAGATGGTCTGGTGCGTGATGCTCCGTGATGCCTTAACTGATCACCCATTTTGAGACGGGGCTGCAGAATCATGTCGGGCTGCAGATCACGTCGGGCTGCAGAATTGCGTCAGGCTGCAGATCACGTCGGGCTGCAGAATTGCGTCAGGCTGCAGATCACGTCGGGGTCACCACTTTGGAGGCGTAAGTGCAGTACGCCTTGGATAGGTATGTGTGTGGGAGTAAATGCAGAGCAATAAGGCGAACACATCTGATAGGAAGCTAGTGCGTTTATTAACTGAAATCAAACAGGCAGTACAGGGTAATACATAATATGTTGAGGCGAGGGGAGCGGGGCGTGACGTAGCCGCTACATAGTGGAGAGGGGAGCGGAGTATGACGTAGCCACTACAATTTTATAAAATATGGGCGCCCGGTCATATAGGACCCTAAAACGCTGTGATGCTGTATGATCATGAAATTATTTTATAAAATATGGGCGCCCGGTCATATATGACCCTAAAACGCTGTGATGCTGTATGATCATGAAATTATTTTATAAAATATGGGCGCCCGGTCATATATGACCCTAAAACGCTGTGATGCTGTATGATCATGAAATTATTTTATAAAATATGGGCGCCGGGTCATATAGGACCCTAAAACGCTGTGATGCTGTATGATCATGAAATTATTTTATAAAATATGGGCGCTCGGTCATATATGACCCTAAAACGCTGTGATGCTGTATGATCATGAAATTATTTTATAAAATATAGGCGCCCGGTCATATATGACCCTAAAACGCTGTGATGCTGTATGATCATGAAATTATTTTAAAAAATATGGGCGCCCGGTCATATATGACCCTAAAACGCTGTGATGCTGTATGATTATGAAATTATTTTATAAAATATGGGCGCCCGGTCATATATGACCCTAAAACGCTGTGATGCTGTATGATCATGAAATTATTTTATAAAATATGGGCGCCCGGTCATATATGACCCTAAAACGCTGTGATGCTGTATGATCATGAAATTATTATTATAAAATATGGGCGCCCGGTCATATATGACCCTTAAACGTTGTGATGCTGTATGCTCATGAAATTATTTTATAAAATATGGGCGCCCGGTCATATATGACCCTAAAACGCTGTGATGCTGTATAATCATGAAATTATTTTATAAAATATGGGCACCTGGTCATATATGACCCGAAAACGATGTGATGCTGTATGCTCATGAAATGATTTTATAAAATATGGGCGCCCGGTCATATATGACCCTAAAACGCTGTGATGCTGTATGATCATGAAATTATTTTTTGGAGGCGTAAGTCACGTCGGGGTCACCACTTTGGGGATCACTGGTGAGGCACGAAATGAAAGAAGGTTGTGAAGGTCACATGTGTTTTATTGGTGAGTCAGTAGCCGTGACAAGGAGATGATGAAGGACAGATGTTGTAGACTCCGGTTGCTGGCTGATGATGTGCTGGTCAAGCGCGGGTCAGTGAGTCGACGCCGGGCGCGGATGACCGGGACTCGATATAGGTCAGGCACTGGCGAAGAACGTAGGTCTTCAGGCACTCCAGTGCTGACGAGAAGGCCGAAGGTGCGGCAGACCTTGTGGGCAGTTGAACGGGAACGGCGTGACCAGTGAGGATGCTGCGTGTCCTCGTGGTGGTCATGGTTGCGTGGAAGAAGCGCTGGTCAGAGACACTGGAACCAGGGCGCTTGTAATCCGATGTAGCGCTGGCCATGGACACGGCCGAGGCGCTAAGATGATGTCCCGATGGAGTCCATAATGATAGGGGCGAAGCCGGGTACGTGTTGTCCACCGCGCTAGTAAGAAGAGCGCGAGTGATCACTCGTTGATCCTTCCTTGTAGGCTGACGGCTGAACGGTAACTGATGACTGACTGACTGACTCGCTGCGTCGGGCTTATTTATACTTGACGGCCGACGGTAGCAGTGGGTAGATAGATGGCAACTAAATTGAAGACACTCGCTCGATCTGGATCATTCGCGAACTTTCGACGGCTTGGCAATTATGCCTAGGCGGCAAACTCGTTCCTTCTGGCGAGTTCTCGTAATGTGTAAGACTGATAGCGTCATAGTATTGTCGCGAGTAGATAGAGTACGTAGATTACTTTGTTTACGATTTAACGAGCAAGTAGCAAGTAGGTACCTAAGTAGCAAGTAGCAGTTTATTATTAATTATTTAATCTGGATAATTCGACGCCACAGACACCCCCTTCCCAGCAGCTTTGCTGAGGGCTGCGATAGAAGAAATAGCTCGGAGACGAATGTCTTTTAAACTGTGACACTTCATAAAAAAAAAATTTTGCAAAACACATGTTCACAACACAGGCTAAAGATTCACTCAGATAACCATGGTGGCACTACTATCCGCGCTTGTGCGGAGATGGTCTGGTGCGTGATGCTCCGTGATGCCTTAACTGATCACCCATTTTGAGACGGGGCTGCAGAATCATGTCGGGCTGCAGATCACGTCGGGCTGCAGAATTGCGTCAGGCTGCAGATCACGTCGGGCTGCAGAATTGCGTCAGGCTGCAGATCACGTCGGGGTCACCACTTTGGAGGCGTAAGTGCAGTACGCCTTGGATAGGTATGTGTGTGGGAGTAAATGCAGAGCAATAAGGCGAACACATCTGATAGGAAGCTAGTGCGTTTATTAACTGAAATCAAACAGGCAGTACAGGGTAATACATAATATGTTGAGGCGAGGGGAGCGGGGCGTGACGTAGCCGCTACATAGTGGAGAGGGGAGCGGAGTATGACGTAGCCACTACAATTTTATAAAATATGGGCGCCCGGTCATATAGGACCCTAAAACGCTGTGATGCTGTATGATCATGAAATTATTTTATAAAATATGGGCGCCCGGTCATATATGACCCTAAAACGCTGTGATGCTGTATGATCATGAAATTATTTTATAAAATATGGGCGCCCGGTCATATATGACCCTAAAACGCTGTGATGCTGTATGATCATGAAATTATTTTATAAAATATGGGCGCCGGGTCATATAGGACCCTAAAACGCTGTGATGCTGTATGATCATGAAATTATTTTATAAAATATGGGCGCTCGGTCATATATGACCCTAAAACGCTGTGATGCTGTATGATCATGAAATTATTTTATAAAATATGGGCGCTCGGTCATATATGACCCTAAAACGCTGTGATGCTGTATGATCATGAAATTATTTTATAAAATATAGGCGCCCGGTCATATATGACCCTAAAACGCTGTGATGCTGTATGATCATGAAATTATTTTATAAAATATGAGCGCCCGGTCATATATGACCCTAAAACGCTGTGATGCTGTATGATCATGAAATTAATAAATATAAAATTATATGAAATTAATATCTATAAAATCCACATAAACAAAATCGAAGCAATTCAAAACAAATTCCTAAAATATCTCTGTTACAGGTCATTTGTAAGATTTAATAATTATGCAGAGGCAGCTTCATACTTTAAAATTGATTCATTAAGTGTACGAAGGCATCATGCAGATGCTCTATTCCTATATAAATTAATTAATTAATAATAATATTCAATGCCCAGAATTGCTAAATAATATTAAATTTAATGTGCCTGCACGTTTAACACGGTCTTCTATCCTGTTTAAAATCAATCAAAGCAAAACGAACTGTAGACAAAATTCTTGCCTGAACAGAATATGTAATAATTACAATAACATATTATTCAATATCGACATCTTCAATTGAGAATTTACTAAATATAAAATGACCTTAAAAGAGTATTTCACTGATGTTTCTTGAATTGATGTTTCTGATGTTTATGTTTCTAGTATTTATATATTTATAATCCTGTTATGGTATGATTTATATGCACAACATTGTCTTCTTATGGTTATGGTTATGATATGATTTATATGCACAACATTGTTTGTATTCTTATGGTTACCAATGTATCGATAATCTTTTATTTTATATAAATTTTAATTTTTTTTTCCCCTTTATTTTTGTTGTTTTATTTTGTTCTATTATTTTATACAATTCTTTTATTTTATGTAATTATAACTTCACATTTCTCATAAATTTTATTATTTCTTCTAATGCTGTCTTACGTAAAGTCACAAGGAGGAAATCCGTAATTGGTTTTATTTTGGCTATTTTACTTATGTACATTTGTACAATCTGTAAAAATGTAAACTGTTGATTTCCCAAAAATGAATAAATAAATAAAAATAAATAAAATTATTTTATAAAATATGGGCGCCCGGTCATATATGACCCTAAAACGCTGTGATGCTGTATGATCATGAAATTATTTTATAAAATATGGGCGCCCGGTCATATATGACCCTAAAACGCTGTGATGCTGTATGATCATGAAATTATTTTATAAAATATGGGCGCCCGGTCATATATGACCCTAAAACGCTGTGATGCTGTATGATCATGAAATTATTTTATAAGGTATAGGCGCCCGGTCATATATGACCCTAAAACGCTGTGATGCTGTATGATCATGAAATTATTTTATAAAATATGGGCGCCCGGTCATATATGACCCTAAAACGCTGTGATGCTGTATGATCATGAAATTATTTTATAAAATATAGGCGCCCGGTCATATATGACCCTAAAACGCTGTGATGCTGTATGATCATGAAATTATTTTATAAAATATGGGCGCCCGGTCATATATGACCCTAAAACGCTGTGATTCTGTATGATCATGAAATTAAAATATTCTCCAACTAATAGACCTAGACAATTCAAACAAATCTTAAATTACATGTTTTATTAGTTTTTTAATTGTTATTCCCTTGATTTTACACATGTAAAATTATTTTTCTTTTCTTCTCTACATACTTTATAATGTTATATAATTATAAGTAGCCAATACTCAACGCAGGATGAGAACATTTTGTAAATCAATATGTATCACTCTGATGTTCCTAAGAAATAAAAAAACTATATAAAAACCTTTCTTTCTTATAACAACGCCTCATATGGTGATATGGCTTCTCTGGCTCTACGCACTGCGCAGAACTGCTAAAAATCTATTTTAGTGTGTGATTCGTCTATTAATCTTTACTCCACTCATTCCACTGTCCATTTCATTCCTCACTGCCAATCCCTATGAACGTTAAATTATTATTACTACTTATTTGATCCATTTCTGGTCTATTGTTTTAACGCAGTGTGAATTTCGTAGTCTTTTTCGTCTTCGTCCTGCACCACGTGGACAAACAATTAAACGTTTGGCTAAGCATCTCGTGCAAATCTTCAAATAAACTATCATTGAAAACAGAGCCTAGTTTTTTTCATTTCTAACAAAAAAGCAGCCAATTCATATTATGACATTACTTTTGCCCCACCAAAAACAACAGACCGGAAATTGATCAATTAAGCAGTAACAATAATTCCGCTTTCTTCAGGTTTTTCTCACTCCAATGCTTGTTGTTAACTAATTCTCCGTCTTTCTACAACATAAATTTCAAAAAATTATGGGACATTCACATTACGACATTACTTTTACCAGACTTTGTATATCGACAACCATACTAAAAATATTTGTAATTTTTTCATGCAGATTTGCCATTAGGATAGAAATAATATCTTGGGATAATCGCTAAAAATGGCAACACCGTGAAGATAACCACAGATCTTTTGAAAACATCTGCCATTTTGTCTTTGCCGTAACCGTCAACAAACCATCAATAATGCACGCGGAATTCACAATACTGAAGAGATATATATTTCAGTAATAAGTAAATTTTATAATCTGTTATTAAATGAGAAGGCAGCATTCTGTTTATTCACTAATATCTAATTTCACAATAAGTTTAGCAGTAATTGAATTGTTTTAAATTTTTTTTAAAGTAAATCCTTTTTTCTCTCCAAATAAGAATAAAATCCAAACAGCTTTAAATTGGTTTATATTAGTAAAACCGATGACATATTGTGGAATTTCATTCGATGCATCCACTTCTCTATTTATAAGGAAGTGTTTCCTGCGATTGGATGCAAACGTGTTTTACTATTTTTATGAGTGTCCACGGAGATACGAGTATATATTTTAAACAAAAAACTAAAAAAACATGCAACATTTTCACTTAATATGAAAAGTACCTGCAGAGAAAATCTAGATACTGGAACATAGGCCGGTGACAGACTCTGCTTGAATAAGGAATATTTTAAGAAGTAAGTAGGTATATGTGTAGCCAGTTGCCAGGCAGTCTCTATGAATAATTATTATCTTCCCGCCTGAATTACACTTCGCTCCGGGAAGAGATTTATCTCCGGTGCAATCTGTTGCAGATGCTACGGATAAAATAATACGGCGAGAACTATTTAATAATCTGTTGCTCGGGGATGACTTATATTTTTTGCGGTGTCATAACTCCGTGAAGACGGGAAAGCGAAGATTACTTGGAAATCTACTACTGTAAACATAATGAAAGCAGTCAAACTGAAACTACTCTATTTAATTCATTAAAAATCATAGGTAGGTGTTTGATTCTCGTAGAAAACTCTTCTATTCTTCATGGAAAAGTCGCTAATAAGGAGGCTTTATCACTTACTAACCCTTGAAACTAACACCCTAGTGTCCTATGATAAACCGGTCGTGCGCCGGCTGACACAATTTACGTAATAACTTACTTATTTTCCGTAAAATTATTATTTCGTTAATTTTTCCGTCTTAATGTTTTTTATAAAAAATGAATATGTTATGTTTAGTTTAAATGTTTTTCTCACCAATGTTATTGTTTCGTGACGCTGAACGCTTTTTTGCTCCAACCAATAAGGAAGCTAGGATTCAAATTTTACTGGTTTGAATCTGCGCAGTGTTGCTTTGAGTGGAATCTAGCCGCCGGCGCCGGCGCCGTAGCGACAACGACATCTAATGATAATTAACAAAACACCGTACCGATAAAAGAACCGATGTGTCATAATTAATGCAATTTTATACGAGTGCCTGTGAATACCTCCACTGTACGAGCGCTTCCAACATCCTAACCACCTCTTCCGTAAGTCACATTTGCGAATACCTATCTTTTTGGTTCAGCGAACAGAGCGTTAATTAACATATGCACATTCCTACCTAGATTATAACCCTTATTATCTAACCCACGTGTAGATGGTCTACGCGAATATCGCACAGTTATAAAAAAAATTGTATTGTATTTTCCAGCTTAATAAGAGTTCTTCGCAAAAAAAAAGGGTAATTTTTTTTTTTAAGAAATGCAAATATTCCTGACAGTATTTAAAAATCTCCTACTACCACCACAGTAAGCGGAAACTGTTTCTTGTGTTGTGATGGAGGACTTTGCCAGCCGAGGAATTGAACACACTACGCCTGGGTGGGACCCAAACGGGATGTCAACTCAGCCACCAACCGGTCAACATGAGGTTTTCCTGTAAATAAATATAGTAGGTATTATGAGTTTTGAACGGAATTAGCGACGCGCTTTTTCACAGATAAAATGAATATATAAATATTTGAAAGTGAAGAAACGTCAAGCTAGAATAATACTAAGATAGGTAAATTATTTATATATATGCAAGGAGAATTTTTTACGGTACAAAAAACAACAAAATCGAGGCAAGGGCAGTAAACTACTATCAAAGCCGCTACATGCGAATTTGCTGGCACACAATGGGTACACGGGTCAGAAATCCGCTAAATTCTATCTATACTACAGGTTAAGAATGCCAGAAGACCGAATTTCCTTTAAAATACTTAGTGTGATTTTAGAGGAAAGAATTACAGTAGTCTACCCCAACCAAAGTTGGCAGAAGCAACTCCAGACGCTTTACAAGTAGAGGCCATGGGAGCCTGTTTTAGCCGTATAGGTATAGGTACCTTGTGGAGGCGGTGGGTCCCCGATCTGAATAAGACAAGGGGAAAATATGAGAAGATATTTAATTTTCAAAGTTCGTTAACACCGCTCTGAAGCCATTTTTATTGGGTTCACACATGAAAAATTCAGAATGTAAAATACTCACAGCTGGTGGAGTATCTGGAGAAATTTCGAGAGCTTAAATCAAATCTATTTAAACATAAATAAAATAGTTGTTTTAAGTTAGAAATCGCCATAAAAAAGCTGTGGAATTCGATTTGTTCCGCTGCTTCAGAACGGATGGATTAAGAAGTAGTGTCATTAGAATAAATGACGCGCAAGTGAATGGAAGAAGTCAGGATGGTGTGGTGGTTCATAAATCCACCGTTTAGAGGCCCGGCCTCGATAGATTCAAGTTCAGTCGACATCCTCCATTCAAGGTATCGCGTCCTTCTGTCATTATAATCGATAGTTTGTATATATATATAGCCCATTAAGGATGAAATCCATTATTGGTTTGATTTTGGCTATATAATTCTTTTGTACAAACTGAAATAAATATAAATTGTCGATATCCCGAAAATTAATAAAAAAGGGTATATTTAATAAATCAATCTGTTATAATAAGAAGTTCATAGATTCATTTACACATACATCCATATTCATTACACTGCTGACCCCGACACGCAACCTATGATATAATCAAGTGAGTTAAATACTTGACACAAGTCATACAATAGTTAGTCCAGAAAAGAGAAGAGGGCGTATATGGTACAACATTATGAATGTGAATTAAGACAATTATGTGGTAGTTCTAACTATATGATGACCCCTGCGGTGGAATGACGTGACCGTTTGTCACAAGAGAGCGTGTATATTACAACATTATGAATGTGAATTAAGACAATTATGTAGTAGTGCTAACTATATGGTGACCCCTGCGTTGGAATGGCGTGACGGTTTGTCAGAAGAGAGCGTGTATATTACAACATTATGAATGTGAATTAAGACAATTTTGTGGTAGTCCTTACCATATGGTGACCCCTGCGTTGGAATGACGTGACGGTTTGTCAGAAGAGAGCGTGTATATTACAACATTATGAATGTGAATTAAGACAATTGTGTGGTAGTCTTTACTATATGGTGACACATGTGGCGGAATAACGTGACGGTTAGTAAGAAGAGGGCGTGTATGGTACAATATTATGAATGTGAATTCGGGCAATTGTGTAATAGTCCTTTGTATATGGTGACCCCTGCGGTGGAATGACTTGAGGGTTAGTCAGAAGAGGGCGAGTATGGAAAAATATAATGAATGTGAATTAAGACAATTGTGTGGTAGTCCTTACTATATGGTGAACCCTGCGGTGGAAGGACGTGACGGTTAGTCAGCTTGTATACAGATATATTTTTTTAATAAGTTTTATTCTGAACACTTGCCTGCATGAAATGAATATAATGCTCTTAAAATAACTTTGCGACTGAATCGCGAGGCGAGAACAATGCAACATGTTTTTTGACACGTTTTAGATTGTTTTTACATCCGACGGAAATCGGGCGCATGACCTTATGAATCAAAACGACGAACACTTTAACTCAAGACTGGACCCATGTTTACTACTTTATGTTTAAAAAAAACATTGGTTTCGCTTAAAATTTAGGGACACGTAGCTATCTTTTAAGGCAGGATAACTTGCATCATAATAGATTTTTGAGTTGTTTTTGTGATACCACCGAATTAGAATTCCCACTGCAAAGAGCCTGTGGAACAATGGCCTGCGAATTGGTTTATGATTTAAAGTTGTAGGATAGAGGAAAGACGATGGTTGGGAAATACCTAGCTGTTCAAATCTGGGAACTAATTTTTTAACACATTTGAAAAAATTCAAATTGAAACCCGTGCAAGTGTAACACTCAAAAATCAATCACGATAATACTTTTTTTTTAAATCTCATATACATTTCTAAATATATTTCTAAATATCAAACACGATAAGGCACATTGAAAATACACGTGCTTCAATAAACACACTTGAATTCATTGGAAAAGAATTCATACAATAAATGTAAATGATATCCTTGAAATGAACTACTGGTACCATGGGTAGAATCGGGAGTCGGCAAACTTTTCTCGGAGCCTAAAACATTATGAAAACAACACAAACAATCCAATAACTTACCCTCCATAATACCATTAAATCATATATACCTCAGCATTATGGTAAGTGTTTAAGTACTTTGGTTTTGAAGACTTTCTTATAAATTTGAATAAACAAAAACTTGACTTTACCCGCCAATTTGTTTATCGTACCTATATTGCCTTTCGCAAAAGTTTTCTTTGCAATTTACCAACTTCCGCAACACTTAATGGAAAGCTTTTCTGACAACTATTTTGAAAGTATCGTAGTTTTCTATGGAAAGAATATGTATGTTTATTAGTTATTCAACTATATAAAAATAATCCCATCCATCGATACTCGATCTACAAGTTATTTTCTTGAGGGAATACAAGAAGGCGCTGCAAAAAAGCTCGATACCTTTGCACGAAGATGTCGTCTCCCACCCGGCATGCCGCTTGAAGTCCCGAAAGCCCTTCTGGGCGGAAGGAGAGAGGCTCCTCCGATTACCTCTCACCCCAGAAGATAGGTGGAAACTTGAGTGGCAAAGTGGCCAACGTGGGAAATGCCCATCTCATACAGGACCCCACCGAGAGACAGACTGGGTTCTCAATGCCTCGCAAGACCTGGTCCGCCATCAATAGGTTAAGGTGCTCCAATAGCGGCTGTGTCCACATGATGCATAGATGGGGCCTTAAAGAGTCGGCGATGTGTGAATGTGGTGCGGTGCAGACCACCGAACCCGTGGTCAACGAATGCCCGCTTCATTCATTCCCCGGCGGGATTGATGAGGTCCACATGGCGACGCCTGAAGCCCTAGACTGGCTCGCAGACCTAGATGTTCCCCTCTGACCTCCCCACCATACGAAAGAAGAAGAAGTTATTTTCTACTCTTAGCCAGTCAGACTATAGAACCCACTTTTTGAGAATGCCAAGAGGCGGAAAAAACCACGGAAAGGGAAGCAGTATTTTAATTTGAAATGCGTTCAAAAACAGAGAATTTATCTGGAATCATATTTAATGCAAAAATATTTGTATTTCATCTGTATTCCGACAATCCTCGTCAGAGAAATTAATGTTAGAGGCTTTAGAGATTAAAATCCCATCACAGTTACTACATACTGAGAATATTTTCGCAAAAAGACGGTGTAAATCATTCAAATGTCATTGTTTTTACTCATTCCCCAGACTGCGTACCACTGCAAAATGCATAATATAATTGCACACAACACAACTAGTGGTGGAGGCACTCCGCCCACCAGGTACCAAGGTACAGGGTCCAGGGTACCAGCGACGTAACGAGGTGTGGACTGCATACAATTAATGCAAGGCGACTCAGAGGCGCCTTCTGCACACTTTTATACCGTGGGAGTGTGGGGCGGGCTGATTTATCGGATATCGTCTGGACAGAAAGGTTTTTTGTGTGATATATGTTTTGCATTTTTATCGAGATGTTAAAAGGTTTGTCAAACTTTACAAAAAAAAAGATTAACATTTCTTTCCCATTCAGGCAGCATTCGAAAGAAATGTATTGTGATCGATGATTTTAATTATGACTAATTCCGATTATCTTAATACGTGTAGACACCTACCATGCTGGTACTTATCCTGATGATGGCAGTGAGATATTAAACTGCCGGAGGAAAGATGAAAGTAGACTGAAGTGAGATCTCTGAGGCGTATGTGTCACAAAAACCATGCATGGATCGTGTAAGAAATGTAAAGATAGGCAAAGATGTAAGGCTGATGAGATATAAGCGTAATGGGTAATGAGTAAGATTGAGAAAGTGACGCTTGAAGAAAGGAGCGAATGAATGATAAAATATGTTACGTGAATAGTATAAGAATTTGGGGACGCATGAGTAAAGCGTGGCACGATCGAGTAAACCAAATGCTTTAATCGCGCCATTTGAATAGTCAGAATAACAGAATGAAACGCATGATACTAGAATGGTTCTTTATATTAACTAATGGATGTGTGTATGGATAGTTATAATAAAAATAATACAAAGGAAGAAAGTGTATGGAGAGATGAAGAAATATTATGAAATCACGAAACAAGAATTATATGCTCACTCAAAACGTATGAATGTGAATAAAGCCAGGAGTTTGTAGAGTAACCAAGTTGTTTGGCGGTTCATCCTCTCTGCCTACGCCTGCGGAGAAACGGCGCTATGGTTAGTTAGTTTTGCAGACCCCTTTTTAAAACGTGATAAACTATCAACTACCGTCACTGACGAACATATGCATATTGAGTCTCTTGGCAGTTTTTCATACAGAATAAAAACAAAAAAAAAGATTTACAGAAATGCCTTCTCTGACCAAAGATATCAAAATTATCTTGTAGAAAGGAACTCACTAAAAACATTTTTTTATAATTAATTTATTTCATCAAAAAATTACAGAATATATAATATATCTATCATTAGTAGGTTTTATAACAATATGTAAGTTAGTAACAATGACGTTGTTGAAAGAATAATGTTACAATAATAGAGCAATTTCTAATAATAAATATATTAATTAAAATGACAATCGTCTTTCAAAAACCATCTATTACAAAAACAACATTTTTAAATATCATTAAAAACATTCTTACAACAACTTTAGGTGTTCCTTGTACAAATTCAAATTAACATTAACAGATGCACCTACTGTTGTGTGTCATTTATTTTGCAGCTATTTTATGATTTATTATTAGTAAGTAGGCTTTATTTAACGTGTTTTGTTTATTATTTAAATAATTTACAGAATATAACAAACCGATAAACCCTTTTATTTATTACAAAGAGTACAGAGTATTGTAATGAGATGTACACACAGATTATATGCTTTATTTATTACAAAGAGCATAGAGTATTGTAATGAGACGTACACACAGATTATATGCTTTATAATAATTATGATAGGTACTAGTTAACTGGAGTTATATTATTTCTTGTTCAATAGTCTAAACCTACTAGCAAGTATAGTATAAATTCTATTAAATAAATGTTAAACGAATTTGCACGAAACTCCGTAAATATGAATAAAATTATTTTGCTGAAAGAAAATCGTTGAATTTCAGGCTGCGATTTAGAATTTCAAAAGTATTCATTCATTCAATTGAAAGCACCACGACAGAAGAAGAAAGAATTAATACGCCTTTGTTTTGTCAGATTTAAAAATAAACGAAAGCAAAAACTTGGCGAAGATTTATCAAGTTTGTGGAACATTTTTCACTTTCAGATATTATTTCAGTCATGTAACTTCTTTGCTGTTCAGGATTATAATAGATTAAATAATGTAACATGAATTTATTTCAAAAAATTAACAATTAACAAAACAAGGCTACGTTTATGTTTAGAATATCAGTTTCCAAAATAGACAGGTTTTAAACCACTCTAAATTGGTACCTACCTGACTGTTCTGTTTGAAGGAAAAAATATTTACCATGTCCCCCCACCCCCGCTATCTTGGAGTTACTTTGGACAAGAGCTTGAACTACCGACAACACATCGAAACAGTGGGTAAAAAAAATAGGACAAGGCTTAACTTAGTTAATAAGCTAGCTGGAACTAGCTGGGGATGTGACGCCAACACGCTCAGAACAGCATCCATTGCCCCTTGTTTTCTCAACGGCTGCTGTGCTCAAGTATGGCCTAGAAGCGCCGACACTTCAATGGTAGACGTTCAGCTTAATTCCACAATGCGAACCATCAGCGGGACTTTAAAATCTACTCCTCTCCCTTGGCTCCCCGTACTTGCAACATAACCCCGCCAAACATCAGGCGAGAATTTGCAATACTGAGGGAATACAAGAAGGCGCTGCAAAAAGCGCAATACCTTTGCACGAAGATGTCGTCTCCCACCCGGCATGCCGCTTGGAGTCCCGAAAGCCCTTCTGGGCGGAAGGAGAGAGGCTCCTCCGATTACCTCTCACCTCAGAACATAGGTGGAAACTTGAGTGGCAAAGTGGCCAACGTGGGAAATGCCCATCTCATACAGGACCCCACCGAGAAACAGCCTGGGTTCTCATTGCCTCGCAAGACCTGGTCTGCCATCAATAGGTTAAGGTGCTCCCATAGCGGCTGTGTCCACATGATGCACAGATGGGGCCTTAAAGAGTCTGCGATGTGTGAATGTGGTGCGGTGCAGACCAACGTGGTCAACGAATGCCCGCTCTATTCATTCCCCGGCGGGATTGATGAGGTCCACATGGCGACGCTTCAGGCCCTAGACTGGCTCGCAGACCTAGATGTCCCCCTCTGACCCCCCCACAAGGAATAAGAATAAGAGTGACAACATTGTACATTATTTAACCAATTTTTTTAAAGTTGTCATTATGTGATTTAAAAACTGCTTTACTAACTACTAAAATATTTTGAAAGGCGTTACTGATTTTATTTATGCGAATAACGCATAAAAGTCTTAACTACTCACAAACTATGTTCCCCCAAAGGAATGCGCGTGTGCGGCCGCAAATTTGCTACCAATTGTCCACAGACATGTTTTTATCATATCTATTGCTTACGTATTTCAATAAAATATTTTACATCTTTCTTTAGTTTCTACATAAGCTGGTGTGCCGAAATGCTGGTATGAAAAAAAAATAGAGGGAAGGTTGTTTTTTTCGTAACATTGTCAGCGAATCTGAAAAATTACCTTACATGTAATAATGAGAATGGAATTATTTATTTATTTATTTATTAACGGACATCGTCCAAATTACAAAATAATAACACGAATAAAGTAAAAAGAAAAATACAGGAGTAGACAAAGGTACGTGAAAGCAAAGACATATGGTAGATATAATATAAGAAAATAAAGTGACAAGTCGAATCAAGTCAAGAATATGCCGTGGGTCAGGACCACAGGACACTTAAATATTCCGTCACTTGTTTAGCGACTGGCAAAAATCATTCAGACTTATCCCAAAAAAGTTAAGGTTTTGACTTGAGTTGACCAGTCTACACATTCTGGACAATGGTGAATAATATCCATAATTTGTCGAATGATGGTTGAGGAAGAGCAGTTCATTATTTCTGAGTCTTTGCGAGGAGATATTGAAGGTAATGAGTTGCAGTAGAGTAGGTGAATCAATAATACCATTTATAATTTTGAAGAAGCAAATGAGGTCATTTCTTTCCCGACGGACTACCAAAGGAGAGAGGTTTAGAGTTAGTTCAATTTCATCATATTTGCCATTTTCTAAACCTAGCCTCTGAATTTATGAACTTTCTGCTGATATTAAATTATACATGTGTGATATTATTTTATTACAAGATATGTTGAGGGAGGGGTATGGAGGGATATATTGAGTGGTGTAGTTTTGGCGCGATTATGTAATGAATTTTCTTTAGTCCTATACAGACAAGTTAAGATGTCAATCAATATAATAGTAATTTAGGTTATATGAATGTGTAGATCAATAGATAAAGTAATTCTGTTCAGAGTAGGTCTTGCAAAAGGGAGATTAAGGGTAAGCAATTGTTACAATTTGGAACATGGATCGATAAGCGTTGAAGAAGATCAGGACAATCAACTAAATTCAACTATCCGGAGTCAGTGGGACTATGTCTCTATTGTGGTATTTTGTGAGGCAGAAGAGGGTGGAAAGGAAATAATATAGGAGAGACGAAGGTTGGTACCTACCTGGCTATTTGGATCTGGTCACCAAACACAACGGACTGTTTAGGCACTTATGGAATATCCTTTAATTGGTATTTAGGATTGATTAGTCTACTGTAAATGTGCCAATCTGTCTAGACTCGGCAACGTAAAAGCTTTTATTTGAACTACTTGTGTGGTACCTAAATATTATTTCATTACATAGTGGATAGTACCTTTAGATGTGTAACGCTACACAGAATGTATTTGAATTTTTCGTAAAAAGTACTCAAAAAAAACACGTTCGGTGAGACAAATGGCAAACGATGGTGGGCATAGTGACAATGATAATAATAAAAATCCCCCACCAAATACTCGTAGTCAGAACTGACTGTTATTTTATTCGGTTTGCACTTTACAGTCAACTAACGGCGCAACCAGTACAAAACAAAACAAAATGTAACAAAAAACGAGGTGCACAAAAAATCGTATTTCAAAAATATTTGCATTGCTCTGTTTTGTTTTTGTAACATATTGGACATCTCACATTATTCTGTTGTCAGGATGTTTATATTCATATATGATTATGAACACCTTACAATCTTGTATTTCTGATTTAGTTAAATATCTTGCAATATTTTAACTTATTAATATTTAAGATATATTCAATAATGATTTTGTATCGAAACGACTGAATAGAGTGATTTCACGTAAACTTTTCAAAAGTGTTTTATTCTCACTGCAAAAATAAAGACTTTTTTACATTAGCTCCACACAGGAGGCTCCGACTCATCTTTGGAGATACTGTGTTTTAGGGAAAGGAAGGAGAGAAAGTACTGGGAAGGAAAAAGTATCGAGGGTGGGTAGGAATCTGGGAGTCATTGTGTCCAGGAGTGACGAACATATGAATCCATCCCTACCACGTTTATATGGAGAATATCGTTAGCGAGAAAATACAGCCTTTAAAAACAAACAAAATTTTACCACACCCTTACGAAAATATAAAATAACACGTACGTTTTAAAAACGTATAAAACATTTCCAAGGAGGCTCTTTTCCATCTTCAAGGGGGCGATTCCGGTTCTGCTTAAGGATAAGGAATTGTCCTTAACCTAAGAACTAACGAATTATTGGCTGTCATCTGACATCTAACTTGATAACGAAATTGGAGGTCTAGAGTCCTTTTTTATGAAATAGTAGTGTAATTTATACCAAAAAATTAGCATCCTTGCGAGAGCCCCGAAGGGGTGACAAAAAGTCACCTATCCCGGACGGGAAAGTGGTGGGTCCCTCCAATGTCATCTGAGAGAACTGTCGGACTATTCCGGTTATACTTAAGGATAAGTAATTCTTCTTAACCTTAAAATGAAAGAAATTTTCGTTAACTAGGGGTGAGTCCGGTTCTACTTAAGAGTAAGGAATTGTTCTTAACATTAAAATTGAATAAAATTAGAACTGCGATTTCTGTTCTCTCCGATGACATTCGACAATTCCTTATATTCAGCAATTTTTTTGATTTTTCTCATTAATCATGCTATCATCTGAGAGAACAAGAATGGCAGTTAACGTAAAAGTCGTTAATAATGTTAAGGTTAAGGAAAATTCCTTATCCTTAAGTAGAACTGGAATCTCTCTCCTCCCTCTCTCCAATCTAAGGCTAGTTTTCATTAGGGCGATCTCGACCCTGCAGACTGTAGCCCTGAACAAACTCTTCTCGGAACTACACTCGCACAATTCACATAGCTAAATTGCGAAGTCATTAAGTGCGGTGTCTTCCTCTTCTACGTCTTTCATCAATCTTCCCCTGGATTATCGATTGGGTAATCATTATTCTTCCATCACGACATAAGCAACATTTTCAGCTTACAGTGAAGGTAGTAGGAGATTTTCAAATATTTTCAGGTTATTCATAACCCGGGAATGTTTGTCTTTAAAAAAAAGGGTATATATACATATTGTTGTTCTCACAATGTTAATTTATTTATTAACACCCCAGTGTTAATAATAATACTGTTGTGCTAACTAGGTATTCCTTGTATATTGTCACAATGGTAAATTGTCAAAAAATAATGCATAAGTTAAGCACATTTGAAATAATATCAAAACTCACTTCTTCAAAATTAGAAATAAGATTAACAAATAAAATTAAAAATTCTAAGCTATAATAAATGAAATACATTAAAAAAATGAAATGCATTAAAAAAAATAAACATATAAAAAAAGAATACTCTCTAGGGAGTGATTTATTTATTTATTGATTAACGCCCTGTTTAAAGATAAATTGAAGATGTCCACTGACTTGGTATAATTGTTTCCCTCAATTAGTATTCTGGGCAAATAGGATTACATATGGTAGTTGGTTCCAGAATTTCTGCACTGAAATAAATCCAAGAGAAGTACCAAGTCTGTTAAAATTCTTCTGTCTGACCATTTGAGCATATTCATATAGCTTAACAGAGTGTTGTAGTTCAACATAATTGCTGAAATACCCATTTTAAAATTTATAAAACGTAAGAATTTTTTTTGTATTCCTTCAACAGTTTGTACATGTATATTATAATATGAGTTCCAGACAGGAGAATTTTACTCAAGTTGGCTTCTTACATAGGCAAAATATAACAATTTAATACACTTTATACTGATAAAATTTCTAGTTAGCCTAGTTATAAATCCCAACATTTTTAAGCCCTCATTTTTAAGTTATGTGGTTAACAAATGAAAGTTTTGATTGAAAAGTGATGCCTAAGACTTTGATTTGTGTCAATGTCTCAAGAGCATTGTAATCAATGTTGTAATAAAAAATCACTGGATTTTTTATTCGAAAAAATCTAACTATTTGACATTTTGAGATATTTAAGTAAAGTCTAATTTCATTACACCAAATTATAATTTGTTGATATTGTCTTGAAGAATGTTGCAATGGTAAATATTTTGAATAGTCATCAGCAAAAAGTAAGATAAGTTAGATCATTTATAAACATAAGTTTGGGCCAAGGTGTGAACCCTGTGGAACTCCACTCGTTGCATTATTATTAATGATAAACTCACTCATACGGAATCTTAGAACATATCTACATCATTCCCAAGTCTATTACCAAAATTAATTATGGAGTCGATTTATAAATGTATGGGCGTGATAATTTGATCTAAAATTGTCACTCAAAAAGGTCGCACTTTGTCTCGTATTTCTGGTCGGAACCAATATTTTTTTGGTGAACATTTCAAGGTTGTCAATACAATAATTAAAAATTAATAATTTAAAAGAAAAGGGTAGCACTTTGTCTCGTATTTTTGGTCGGAATATGTAATTTTATTTTGCGAGAATATCAGGGCTGTCAACACAATCATTAATCATGAATGAGTTGTTCCAATAAAAAATGAATATTCATTTAGACAATATTAGCTAGTTTTAAACGGAAATTTGAAACAAAAAAAGATATGGTCGAATCTAGGACATTTTTTGTTTAAAATTTTCGTTCAAGAATTGCCAATACTGTCTTCAATAATTAAATATTACCATTTGAGGATTTACTCATTTAGGATGGGTTGTTTCAGAGAATTTGAACAATTCATCCAATTTCAAAGTTGATTTTCATGTTCTGTGGAGGTTCTATTGAAGTTCTGTTATTATTTCAGTTTTTTTTAAATAACTGGCCAATTATGATATAATAACAGAACTTGAATAGAACTTTCGCAGAACTTGAAAATCAACATCGAAATTTGATCAAGTGTTAATATTCTCTAAAACAACCCATTCTTAGTTATTCATAAAAAATAATATTCATATTTAGAAAAGTCAGTGGGTATCACATATAAATAAAAATCGAATATATTTATATGAGACACCATCTAGGTTACAAACCAATTCTTTCAAGAATAAAGATACCAAAAATTTAGGAATAATTGGTTGCAGTATTTGTTGCTTCTTCTTCAACTAAGAATTTAATTTAATAAAAGAACATCTGATAGCAATCAAATTAAGTCGTTTCATCAGAAGGATATCGTTATTAAATAGTATAAAACAAAGTCGCTTTCCGCGTCTGTGCGCTGATTTCTTCTAAACTACTCAACGTATTTTGAAAAGATTTTCACCATGATTCAGAGAATTTCTTCCGGAAGGTGTATATATATATAAAACATGCATATTATATTTATTGAAAGTAGAGAAAAGTCGATGTTTTGTAATCAAGTCGTAAAAAGAATACTTTAGGTCGCTTACATTGCTAACGCTGGCTAATACTTATGAGATCATCGCAACCTCATTACTTTTTCCCAAACCATTCAAAGTCCCGAGTAAAGACGAGTAGCTAGTAGTTAATATTTTGAATTGGAGTATTCAGTATCAATCTTAGAAATTTGTGCTGTAGCCTTTTATAGAATATGACTAAATAGGCGAATCATACTCTACCTGACTTCTTGCTGATGAAGTGTACAGTGTTCTCAAACATTCTACTGACTTCAATCCATCCAAGTTTTATTTTTTAGTTCATTTACGTCTCGAATAAATGTTAGCTTTTCATCAAGTATAACACCCAAGTACCTGAGTGACTGTTGTTATTAATATGACGAAGGTTTTTTTAGTTTTCTTCTTTTTTATAATTCAAATAATACCAATGGTAATAATATTTATGACGTGATATTCTTACACTTTTTAAATAACTACATAAACTGTATTCAAATGGTAAGTCCTATAAATACCCATGTTAAATCTACTCGACTCCGCAATATTTTCGATTGAGACAACCATTATATATTCGCTTAACCGAAATGGTAATAAATAATATACATACCCTTTTCACATATTCAAAACCTCTTCGACCTGCATCAAAGATCAAAACAAATTGATCAATTCTGAATGTCTCTGATATGTATTTCTGTAATATTAACATTCCACTTTTGTGATATTTAAGTAACTAATATATCTTCTCCTGTTTTACCTTATTATTGTTCGACATGTACATGTTATGTTTGTGAAATCCATAAAAATAAATAAATAAATAATCTTAGCTGAAAACATTTTAATCAAATCGTAGGGTCACTGGTGTACAGTTGGAAAACACGCACCCAATGTGTGTACACAGTTGACATTGGTCGCTAATGATGCTAATACGACTCGTTCTTGATTTGTCAACTCACCGGTGGTATGGTTTTCTGGAATATGTGTTTCCTCCCTCCTACAAGATCCAGGTTCACTCCTTGCATCCCCAAAAACAGCGGTAGATATTCTCAGTATCATCGTGGTAAAAATCTACCATTCAGAATAGATACATTGTTTATTGAAATGACTTTAGCTATGCCTAACCATCCTCTTCCCTATCTCGTCCGACTTACTACTCCCTTCTGCTTCACATCAAGCCCCGACTGGGAGTGCCAAATTTCCCATGGTTTCGTTGGGACTCTTGTGCGGTGTTCACAAAAAAAATTTAAGATATGTAGGGTGTTCGGGGGTAAAGTATACAAACGAACTCGGAAGGTGATTCTACATACAAGTACAAGTAAAAATGACAATTACCTTTTTCGACATTTCAACGTTTTAAGGTTGTTTTCGGGTATAAAAGTTGAATTATTTATTTTGAGAAAATGATATTCTTCCATAGAAAAATATTTTTATATGTGAAAAAAACAACGAAATTTCGAAAAACTTATCTTTTTTATATCTACCATTATGTACAATCACCTCCCGAAATTTGTGCAATTTACACCCGAAAATCCTGAATATCTTTATTTTTTAATGTGAATACCGCACATTCAAAAATAATCTTCTTCTACAACTATCCCGAAAATATCCCGCAGATCCCTCTATTTTCGGCCCGTTATGAGCACTGTGAAAATATTCAGAATCATCCCCTAATAATAGGGTAGTTTGCTTAGCCTGTCTGCAAACCAGTGGTTATTTTGGTTACCATTATACTCGAAACCTTACAAACGATGCACCCCTCGGGAAGGTATCAATGGGTGAAATCAACGAATTCTCCCAACCCTTAGAGTCTTAGATTGAGGGTTGTTTATAATGTTATGTGTTTGATCGAGATACGTACTCTAGGTGGATGGTGAAACAGCGGGTAGGCTTCTAATGGATGCTCTATGAAAATAATAATATGCCACAGAATTATGTCGTTCTGGGAATGTATGAGGAAAATGTAATCTTTAACAATGGTTTGTGGTTTATTTGTTTTTTTTTTTTTTAATGCAAAAAAAAAATATTTATTCATGACCAGTCTGTTGAGAAAAGCTGTAGAGAGTACACTTAAGGGTTCCCTCAGCGCGTTTAATTCGAGTCTATTACGGAAGCTTGTGCAGTGATAACCAGCATTGTCCCTCAAGGTCATAATATCTATCGAAAACACCAAGGGTAAGTCAGAATCCCTTCCCAATTCTAACCATTAACCACATCTACCCCGATAGTTGTTTGGGGATCAATGGTGAAGGCACGAAATAAAAGGCGGTGTCGTGAAGGTCACAGTGTTTATTGAGTCAGTTGCCGTGACGAGGAGATGACGTAGGACAGATGTTGTATTCTCCGGTTGCTGCGGTGATGTGGTCCAGGCGGTAGTAATATAATAATATTTGCCACTAAAACACATCTAGAAGTTTTGCACCACTCGGCCACTAACGGGACATTACAAACGGTGACCGGATAAATCATCACAATGATAATTCATCACATCTCTAAAAATTTATATAAAGTCATGGAAAGTGATGAATCAAAAACTTTATTAACTGGGTTAAGTAGGTTAGGTTAGGTAGAAAATTATTTTTTTTATCGTTTCTAATGACTTTATATCACTTTTTAAAAGTGTGTTGAATTGTCACTGTGTTGAGTTATCATGGAACCATTACAAATATGATTCACTCTGTTCCATTTTATAAATAAGATATTTCGAATCACTCGCTTAGTAGCACAGTATTGTTGTTATAATGAAATGTAAATGTAATCAATCAATCAAGCGGTATTTTAATTACAAGCTCCACAATATCCCACAATAAATCACAGGAATCCAGAATCAATCAGTCAAAACTAAGGAGCATCATTACCTCCTTTGACAACACTACAGTTCCTCCATTAATTGTTTTTCCAGCTAACACCGCTCATTATCATATAGTTGTAAACTCTCAACAATAACAACAACCAACTATCGGTGTAAATATCATAATATATTAAAGAGTCCCTACTATCACCTTACTAGTACCGATTAACTTCCCTGTATCACACTATCCACACTACGACGACGAACAAACGATGATGGTAATGACAGCGCTCGGTAACAACTCCAACAAAATTAGTGTCCCATGCGAACAATCGATCGCTAAGCAATTTCTTCGCAAGATAGTGGTAGAGGGTGATACGTCTCAAACCTTTGTATTGGAAAAGACACTTTGTTTAATTTACATTTTTATGTCGGGTCACAAATACTTTCATTTTATTCGGAGTCATTACATTTACCGTCTGTTCAATCCTTTTGTCGGTCATACCTGCTGCCAAACTCCTGTCTTAGCTCATATAAATAGGGTTAGTAGTGTTAATCAGCCTTTTTCTACCCAGGGCATCAAATCTCGACGAAGTCAATCCACTAGAACATCCATTAGGTACGACCCACTCGTTGGTCGAGTTTTGACGTTTTGCGTATGTTTTTATTTATTTTATTTTTATTTTTTATATTTATTAAGTATATGAAAACAATTTGTGCAAATTTAGGATAGTCCCACATATGGCAGTTTATACACGGTGTCCGGAAACTCGTAGTACAAGCGGGAAACTGGAGAATCTACACCACATGGGGAACCCAAAAAAACATAAAGTTTTTTGATTTAAGCATTTTCACAAAAAAAAAAAAACCAAAAAAAAATATTTTTCGGCTATTTTTGGGTTAAAGTTTTTTCTGGTGTTTAGGGTTGAACAACAGATGTTTTAACCCTGCAGAGCAGAAATATTTTATGATTACACCGGATTAAATGAAGGATGATTTCAAAATAATGCTTAAAATCCGAGTTTCTTCATTTGTTTTACTTTCAAATAGTTTTAATTAGTTGGGTACTTTGATCTTCAGTAATAATTTATAAGAACTTGATTAAAAAAAAAAAATTAAAAAAAATGAACTTCTAACTCGATTTACTCGATAACGAAAGCTCAAATCAAAAAAAAATATACTACAAAATCGACTCCAAATGTGATGTAGATTCACCAGTTTCCCGCTTGTACTACGAGTTTCCGGACACCCTGTATATTTATATATTTTTTATATTTAGTCATATGGCAGTTTGTCTATAGGTTCTACCAATTAAAACATTCTACTAAAAACAAGATATGTAGACAGATACATTAAAAAATTAAAGGATACATAAAATTTTCATTCATTAACCGTAGCTTTACCATTTTAGGGCATAGTCTCTAATTTTTTTCAAATTAAAAATTTTTATTGAAAATCACTGGAATTATATATTCAAGAGAACGGCTTCCACATTTATTTAGTATTCGAGGAGTTCTTACGCCCTTTCCTTCATTAAATCTTGTGGTATGTTTGTGTACCAGTGAGTGTTTGTATGAGCTTTCCTCCATGTTATCCATAATAGTAGTGAACCAAAGGAGACCTTTTATTGGAATATGTAACTTCGACGAGACTCAAGAATTAGAGTGTCGACCAATGAATGTACTTTCAACGGCGATTGCGAGCGGCCTGGATTGGAAAATCGATACCCAGATCATCTTCCAAGCTAGACGTTAGTTCGTTAAATCGGTATTGTTAATCATTTAATTATATGAACAGAATATTATCATATCAAAAACTCAAAATTATTTATACTCTCACTCAGAAGTGGAAAGGTGTTAGATCTTTGGAAAAGTGTGATCGTCCACACAATACCTAAGAAGGAGGACCGCTCCGATCCTTCCAATTACCGTCCCATAGCTATCACTTGCATACTCTCAAACGAAATGGAAAAGGTGGTCAATAACAAGTTGCTCACATACCTCGAGAATAACAACGTCCTAAGCGATCGGCAATATGGATTTCGTCACAACCAATCATGTGGCGATATGCTCGAGTATCTGACGCATCTTTGGAGGGCGGTACTTGAAACGTTTGGAGAAACTCAAACCGTTAGGTTGGATATCTCCAAAGCCTTTGATAGGGTCTGGCGCCGGGCGTTTGTGGGGTAGTTACCATCGTGTGGGATCCATCCAACCCTGCACAGTTGCATTACGGACTTTCGCAAAGAAGAACAATTCTAACTGTAGTCGACAGCTTTTCTTCTTCTCTGCACCAAATCAATGCAAGCGTGCTACAAGGATCTGTGCTGTCGCTGACGCTGTTTTATTGAATGTATAGAGAGACCGGCTCAAGTATTGGGGCTCTTTTGAAGCCGTAGTAAACTTGGCGTCTTGTATATGACTGGCAGATTCTTCAATAGTAACCAGCTGCTAACCTTATACAAATCTCAAGTACGCACAACAATTGAATTAGGGAGCCACCTCTGGGCCGGAGCCCCACAATACATGACAAACCTACTTGATTTTGTGCAAAGGAGGGCGGTCCGTCTGATTGATAATCTATTGTTAACAGACGGATTGCCATCTCTAATACACAGACGCAGTGTGGGAATGCTGAGTCTGTTCTACAAATAATTTAATGGGGCCTGCTCTAAGGAGCTCGTAGCCTCGATCTCCGGTACGCCGGTGTACGTGCGTGAAACTCGATGTAAACATAGCGGAACACCCGTTCACAGTTTCTGTTGGCTTCATGAGAACGTGGAACTTTATTTTTATGTAAGACGCTGTTAGAAAATAGAGTTTAGTGTAGCTTTGCATAGATGTCGCTATATGTAGATACTTGAGGTGATGTTTATGTTAGGATAGTTTTTCATAGATGTCGCCATAGATTCTTCCCTGTTAAAAGTTAATAAATAGGTTGATTTATCATTTTTATGTCTCTTCTGCAATAAACATTTCTGGCGAAATAAGTGGGTTTATATTTCTACCTTGATCCAAAATTATACAATGGACCTTCGTGCCGCATCCGTATTATCGATTGAATCGCGGATGATAAAAGAACCAGCAAACATCTTCAACATCCAACATCAGAAGGGATCTTCAGAAAAACGGGCAAGTGACCATATCCCATATACCTACCTTATTTTCCCAGGCAGGAGAGCATGATTTATTACACAGCCGTATTTCTTTGTTTGTTTTAAAATTGAATCGGGCTGATTGTTACCAAGTGTTGTTTGAATTGATTTCATACCCATCATCGAAATTGTAGTAAGCAATAATAATTGTTACAACAATATAAAAAGAAGTTAGAATACAAAGCAAGTATTTTAAATTTCTTAAAAGATTTATTACGAGCGGTTATATTTGAAAATCCTTTAGTTTAAATTTCGAAAGTTACCGCGAGTCGGTAAAAACACCAACCCAGCCGCGAAGCAAGCTGACGCATGCGCGGTGGAGATTGTGGAGAGAATAACAATAGTGTCAAATTGTTTTCTTTTTGACAGCCATCGAGCTGTTGCATTTATAAAATTCAGATAAAATTCATTGTTTATCGGTTAATTAGTAAAGTTCTGTGATCAAGGACAGTGCACGTGTAGTGATTGATTACAAGTGATTATCATTTGACAATACGTTCTGTGAATACCTCCTTTCTTGATATTTAAAAATGGATCTCAAAACTTTGATTAACCAGCGTGGAATTTGCAAGGCGAAATTAACTAGGTTCAATGAATATATAAACGGTGATAATTTGTCGCAATCTGAAATTGAAGTCAGATTGAAGAAACTTGAACCAATTTTAGACACTTTCGACTCATTACAAGATAACATAGAAGCAATTTCGCCGGAAGAATTAACCAAAACAGAAAGGCAAGCATTTGAAAATTTATATTATAATCTTGTTGCTAAGGCTAAAGATAAATTGTTAAATAAAGTTCAGAATACAACATCACATAACATACGTTTGCCTATACTTGAGTTGCCAAAATTTAATGGGAGTTACGAAAAATGGTTGAATTTTCGGGATACTTTTGTTGCCTTAGTTGAAAATAATCCTTCTTTAGAAGTTATTCAAAAATTGTATTATCTGCGATCATGCCTCGAAGGTGACGCAGCTAAATTATTAACCTCACTTCCAAATAACCAGGAGAACTATTATACTGCATGGGAGATGTTAACTTCTCGCTATCAAAATATAAAAATTATTATACATAAGCACGTTGAAGCATTATTCAAATTGCCTGAAATAAAATTTGAAAATTCCGTAGCATTAAGGAATCTTATCGATGAATCCGAATTACATTTAAAATCGTTAAATAAGTTAAATATACCCACCGAAAATTGGGATATCATGTTAATATATTTATTGTCGCGAAAACTAGATAGTGAAACTCGACATCATTGGGAAGTATTTGCCACAAAAGAGAATCTACCCACATATAAAGAGTTTATAAAATATTTATCAGATCGAGTTCAGATTTTAGAATTTGCCGGGATTACTGAAGGAAAATTTAATCAAAATAAAACTTTTCCTTTCAAATACCGAAAAGAAGCTATGATTTCTTTAACGCCTCAAATGACAAAATGTATTATTTGCAAGGGCGATCATAAGGTTTATAATTGTAAAAATTTTTTAATATTAAATACTAAGGATAGAATTATAAAGATACGTCAAGTAAATGCGTGTTTGAAATGTTTGTGCTTGGGTCATAAGCTAAAAGAATGTAAAAGTAAATACAATTGTCGTATATGCGAAAATAACTCGCACAATACTTTGTTGCATTTAAAAAAGGAAACAGATAATTCGAAGTCTCAGGATAGGGATTCACCATCAACATCAAATAATGAACCTTTAGTTACAAATCACTCTACGAAAATATCTAATAGTTTTGTTTTGTTATCTACCGCCGTTATTAAAGTGTTGAATAATAACGGAAATTTGATTAAGGCTAGAGTTTTATTGGATAGTGGTTCTCAGTCCAATTTTATAACAGAAGAATTTGCAACAAGGTTGCAATTAAAACCCAAAAGGGCAAACATACCGATTACCGGAATCCAAAACAAAATATTGAATATTAAAAATAGCATAAATTTAAGAATTTTCTCGAACTATTCACCGTATGAAAGAGACATAGAATGTCTCGTTTTGAAAGAGGTAACAAGTCATCTGCCGCAAATTTCTTTTCAGAGAAAGGATGCCAACATACCGGATGGTCTTCAGTTAGCGGATCCTGCCTTCTATGAAACAAGCTCCATAGATATGCTACTAGGAGCGGAAACCTTTTGGGAAATTATGAAGCAAGATCAACTTCGAAATGGAGACTCAGGACCCATATTACAGAGAACTGAATTCGGATGGCTGGTGTCAGGACCCATCGTCACAACAAAAATAAAAAGGCCAGTAAAATCTTGTCAACTATCATTAAATATAATCCATAAACAGATTGAAAACTTCTGGAAATTAGAAGAATTCCAACCGGTGAAGCACCGGAGCCATGAGGAGCGAGCGTGCGAGGAAATTTTCAAGGACACGTATAAAAGGAATGACAATGGTCGTTTCATGGTAAGCTTACCACAGCGCCCCTGTGTTAAACAGTTGGGAGAAACGCTGCCTATGGCGGAAAAAAGACTTTGCAATTTGCAAAGGAAATTTTCTTCAAATCCTGACCTGATGAAAAAATATAAAGAATTCATGCAAGAATATATAGACTTGGGTCACATGACACGGTGCGAAGCACCTTCTAATGAAGATTGTTATTTTTATTTGCCACATCATGCAGTATTGAAAGAATCAAGCACTACCACTAAGACTCGAGTGGTATTTGACGGTTCAGCAAAATCATCCAATGGTATATCGTTAAACGATGCTCTCATGATAGGACCTGTTTTACAGAAAGATTTAGCCGCACAATTGATATGTTTCAGAAAACACCAGTACGCAATAACAGCCGACATTGAGAAAATGTACAGGCAAATATTGGTGCGACCCGAAGACAGAGATCTACAGCGAATAGTATGGAAAAATTTCCCGGAGGAGGAAATTCAGCATTATCGACTTAACACCGTTACCTACGGTCTGGGGCCGTCATCATTTTTGGCAACTAGATGCCTCCAGCAGCTGGGAAATGAAAATATATCATCAAACCACAAGGTCAGTCAGATTATAAAGAATAATTTTTATGTGGATGACTTAATTACTGGAGATGAAACTGAAGAAAACTGTTTAGTAATTAAAGAACAACTAATATCTATCATGGCATCCGCTGGAATGAACTTAAGGAAATGGCGGTCGAATTTGCCCTCGTTATGTTCGAAGGAAAAAAGCATGTCAGATATGATTATTAGCACAGATTCAAATGACAACAAAATATTAGGCCTGTCTTGGAACAATCAGCAGGATAATTTCTTATACACAGTGAAGTTATTAAAAAATCAAATTAATAGCAAACGACAAATACTGTCATGCATTGCGTCCATATTTGACCCGTTAGGATTAATAGGTCCTGTTACTGTTATTGCTAAATTATTGATGCAAAAATTGTGGCAGGCAAAGGTTCAATGGGATGAGCCTATTCCATATGATATGTTGAAGACATGGGAAGCATATGTGAATGAACTGCCTCAATTAAATAATTTAAGAATAGGTAGAAAGATAATATGTCAAGATCATGTAAATTTACAGCTACATGGATTTTGTGACGCCTCAGAAAAGGCATATTCGTCCTGTGTTTATATGGTGTCTACTGACAAATTGGGTAAGAAGTACTCCAATTTGATAATGTCCAAATCACGGGTAGCGCCTTTGAAAAGTGTTTCTCTACCCAAGTTAGAATTATGTGGAGCCGTATTACTGACAAGACTAGTGAATTACATTAAAGATGCTCTATGTACTCCGGATATACCTACTACATACTGGTGTGATTCCCAAATAGTACTGTGCTGGATCAGGGATCAGCCAGTAAGATGGAACACTTTCGTTGCTAATAGAGTGGCGGAAATCCAGGAAACCAGTCAGCCGGAGCAATGGAACCATGTACGGTCGGAAGACAATGCAGCAGACGTGCTTTCCAGAGGAATCTGCGTTTCACAGTTATTAATTTCCAGCATTTGGTGGCATGGTCCAGATTGGCTGACGTTGGATTCAGCGTGCTGGCCAAATTCCAACTCATTTTGTATTGATCCGCCAGAGATCAAAACAAGCTCGGCACTGTTGTCTGCTGTGAAACAGGACTGGGACATTTTTGATAGATATTCCAATTTTTCCAAATTACAGAGAGTAACAGCATACATTAATAGATTTATTTTTAATTGTAGAAACCCTTCGCAGCGCCGCTATAGTAAATTGACAGTTAGTGAGTTGGAAAATTCAGTAAACAAATTAATATCTCGGGCGCAATCATACTGTTTCAGAGACGAAATTCGAGCTTTAAATAATGGAGGTAATATACCTAGGAATAGTGCACTAAAGTCATTAGATCCTTTTATTGAAAAGGATCTAATTCGTGTGGGAGGAAGACTCTCCAAAGGTAAAATGGTAACCGAAGGACAGCAGCACCCAATTTTGTTACCTTCGCATCATAAATTAACAGAGCTAATTGTAAAACACTATCATTACTTGAACTTACACTCGGGAGCGCAGTCATTATTGGCGTTGATTAGAATGAAATTTTGGCCGATTAAGGGAAGGAATGTTGTAAAAAAAATAATAAAAAAATGTATAATTTGCTATAGATGTAATCCCAAATCCGAACAGCAGTTGATGGCCGACCTACCAGCTGAAAGAATAACTGAATGTAGGCCATTTAAGATAACAGGAGTGGACTACTGTGGACCAATATTAATAAAGTCGGGTATTCACAGAAAATCACATAGCGTTAAATCATATATTTGCTTGTTCGTATGCATGGTTACTAAAGCCGTGCACTTAGAAGCTGTGCTGTCCTTGAGCGCAGAGAGTTTTTTAAACTCTTTGAAACGGTTTATCTCGCGACGTGGTAGACCAAGCAAAATGTTCTCGGACAATGCAACCAATTTTAAAGCGGCTAATAATGAACTAAGAGAAATTTATAATTTTTTAAATATGTCTAATGATAAAATTGATAATTATTTATCCACATTAGGAATACAATGGCAATTTATACCAGCTCGTGCGCCGAACTTTGGGGGGCTCTGGGAGGCTGGGATAAAGTCAGTTAAGCATCACTTAAAAAGAATAACCAGTATCGCTTCATTAACTTATGAAGAGATTAATACGGTGTTGTGTCAAATTGAATCTTGCTTAAACTCCAGGCCACTGTCTCCCTTATCAAATGATCCTTATGACCTTAATCCCTTGACTCCTGGTCACTTTCTAATAGGAACTAGTTTGGCGGCGATTCCAGAACAAAATTTGGAACATATCACATTCAATCGATTAAACAATTACCAAAAACTAATCCAGATTGTACAATTTTTTTGGTCGAGGTGGCGGAAGGAGTACTTAGCAGAACTTCAAACCAGAAGCAAATGGATCAATAGGAATCAAAGGCAGATGCGGTCTGGCGACATGGTCGTAATAAAGGAGGACAATGTCCCTTCTTGCTACTGGAGACTGGGACGTGTGAGCGCCGTTCATCCTGGCGCTGATGGAAGAGTTCGCGTGGCGACCATCATCACGTCGAAAGGCATCATCCAGAGGGCCATTTCAAAGATCTGTCTGTTGCCAATAGATGACAACGAGGAGCTGAAAATGTCGACACCCCCACCCAACGGACCAGACGCTGAGTAAGCGCAAAATAAAAAAAAAGGTTTTGTGCAAAACAATATAAAAAGTTTCGTGATAAAAACATTATAAAATTTTTGTGTATTATCATAAATAAAAAATAATAATAATAAATTAAAAGAAGAAAAGGAAGAAATAATAATAAATGAAAGGTAAAAACAGTGCATAAAAAAGTGGATAACAATAAAACTTGCGAGTTTGATAAAAAATGTACAAAATAAAAAAAGGATTGTAGATCCGTATATACCAAGAAAAAAATGAACGCTTATAAACCGAGATAGCCTGCTGGCTATATGTAATTTCAAACTACACAAATACATCTGAAGAAACTAATTATAAATGTGGTAATGAACTATAGAAAAACACAAACCCTTAAGAAGGATGACCAGGAAACCAGCGCTCCATGTTGTGTTGTCTATATTATTTGTTTTATGTTTGATTATTGTTATGATTTCTGTTAGAACAAGGTTATTGGAATTATCTTAGTTGTTAAATTATAGTATAGAATAGCTTAGTGAATTGCATGAATTTGATTTGAACGAAAGTAATAATTTTAATCTCATAATTAATTTGTATAATTTTAGTTAGTTTGAAATTGTCATTTCGTTTTTAGAGTAATCTTATGTTTAAACTTATGCTTAGAAATAGGTTACCTATTATTTCAAATATTCATTGTGTAACATATTATCGTGGATGGGTGATGAAAGGATAATTGTATTAATTAATGATGGGTCTTTCGATTGTGACATTAATTGGTAAAATTACCGAATACAATTATCTAGTCAACCACGCACACGCAATAATTCAAAGTAGGTAGGTAGTAAAGAGAACTGATAAGGATGATAAAAAATAGAATACTTTAAATATCAACATACGCTAATTTATTAAAACAATAAATAAAATGTTTAATCAAATAAATAAACATGAGACTCTATCAAATAATTGAACTCAGAGCGTGACAAGAATGTACGTGTAAATAACGCCATCTTGATAAAATTTTGACTAAAGAACATGTGACATTAATGAATTTAAAAACACTTAATCTCGTAAAGAATGTCTGAGCGGGCGCCAGCGAGTTATAAAATAACTACGCAAGAAGTTAAAATGAGTAATCCCTATTTAAATTATAAGTACATTGTTAAGAGATATAAGTGAAAAAGACCTTCCGTAGTTTGCACAGTAGACCCTCATTGTTCCAGCGTTGTCCGAACACACCGTAATCCCACGAGTCCAGCAAGCAACTGAAGTCGATGAAGTGACGCTCCGCACTCATAGCTCGAAACAGTCGTGCCAATTTAAGAATGTTGACCAATGATTATCTTAATCGGGTAGGAACTGCCCGTCCAGAAGTACGCACTGCTACATTACCCCCCTTCCAAAGGAAAAAAATTTTCGGCACGATAATTTTTTTTTGATATTTTTTTTTCATGCCTCCAAATCCAAGTCCAATAAGTGGCAAAGAGTCACAAATGCCGATAATGCCTTAGAAGAAGAGTCCAGCACGTTCTGTAGAAGTCCGTGAAGTGCTCGCTGAGCAAGGATTGAAGCGCCAACACCCAGGAAGTAGAAGGAAGAATTCTCGCTGATGGAATATCTGAATGACCCTCTTCTGATAGCAGTGAACGGCCAGGTAGTATCCTATTAAACTCATCCCGTAGAAGAATGTTGCTTCCCTGAAGACTCGATCTTGAACAAAATTGCTTCCTCGAAGAATAGATAAAAGTTTGTAAATCTTGAAATTTTGTATTATCTTGAGTTATCTTGACGTGAAGAACCGAAGAGTGATGAAGGCGACTGACTTCCTTGAGGCAAGTGAAAAGAAAGGTATGCTATGCTTGACAAAATGGATTACTGAGCAAGGAATTTAACAACTACTAAAGTGTAAACAAAAACTTGAATAGAATAACAAATGAAAAGATAAACTGTAGTAAAGACTAACAAAATTTATTAAAAAAAAAAAAAATTTTTTTTTTTTATAAAACGAGTCTAGCTAAAAGTGCAAGCTGAGCGCCCAACAAAAGTTAAATTTGAAGCTAAAAGAAAACACTATAAAATGAAAATAATAACGTCTATATCCACATTGAAGTTACTGCCCTCTGTGAGCAGAGATGAAAAATTATAAAGTTATCCCAGAAACAAACCCAAATTCATAATAAGATAGAAGTGAGGGCTCAAACAGAACCATATATTGATGACCCAATATTGACAAAATACAGCTAAGTCCAAATGAAACTGATGCGACTTATCTTGAGCTCAGAGAGAAGCCACAGCAATTGCATGTGAAAACGCATAGTATTTGTTAAAAGAAAATGTAAAAAAAAAAATTACTCAATGACATTCTTAATAATATGAACAAATATCAATTTAATAATAAATCAAGCCAAGGACAATAAGAGCAATAAAAGTAAAAAAACTTCATGAAAGGATGCAATTTTTAAATGTTAAAAAAAACTATGATTCTGTAAATCTCAAATAACCTGAGCGAGTGAAAACCCACTAAATTTCAAAATAAATATTAAATAAATAAATAAATTATTAAATTAATTATTATGGCATAAAATTTTTTTAAAAAAATATTTGAAAAGTGTAATCAACAGTGACTAAATCAAAGAAAACACCATGCCAATGGTTTCCTAAAACCAGAGAAAAATAGATTGTTATGAGCATCTGAGGCTATCGCGGAAAACTGCATGAAGTATTTTCTAAATTAATGAATTAAAATAGTCAACCAACACCAAGGCAAACTAAGGTACTAAGGAACAACATATAAAGAACAACCATGCGCACAATTAAAATGACACGAGGACCAAGCTTGGTACAGAACTGTTAAACCGAAATACAGCTTCGTATATGCCATAATTGAAATACAGTATGTCCCTCTAGAAAGGACAAACCGTACCTCAAAACAAGTCGCCATCGCGGACTTAGTTCATTAAAGAACAATTAGTATCATCTCACAAAGTAAAATCAGCTATTAAAAGATCCCTCGAACAGAAAAATAGCACAAAACAGTGGCCAACTGAGATTGTGAACTTCACTGCCCTAGGATAACGTATAAAATGATACAATGGATTCAAATCGTGAGATCACAAAATGTTCAATACAATATAATTGCACTTAAATCCAAAAAAAATGTGTGGATTCAATGCGTGAGATTAAAAAAACGTCAATCCCCCGCGTTGAATCGGAATGGACACATTACTCCCAAAACACATACTACACATGTACACAAGGACAAAACAAAACTTATACAAAAAATCCACTCAATGTGAAGACACAAAAATACTAGTCATGTCCTCACAATGAGAGAACACAAGAAAAATTGCAAACCTGAGGGCAAGGCAAGCAATAACCTAATATATAACAAGAGAAAAGGGATTAATTCTCAAATAAAAGTATAACGATTACAACATAAGAAAAAATAGTTCATCAATTAACCCACCCCAAGGTCAGTTAGCTTCTTCTAACTTGATTATATCCTTAACATGAAAAGTTCCCACGGGTTTCCCTGTCATATCCGCTAATTGATAAGCAACCGGCGATATCTTGCAAATAATTTTACTACGTATAAATTTGGGGGCTAATTTTGCTGAAAAGTATCTACCAGCGTCAGACAAAGCAAATGACCTTCTCCAGACAATGTCCCCAACCTCATATTGAACGTCCCTACGACGCAGATTATATTGAACCTTATTACGTTCGTATGATTGTCTTAAGGACGTGCGAACTTGGGAGAAAATGTCATTTAATTCATGTAAATCAGATGCCCATGAATCGCGTTTAGAGAATCTAATGTCTTCCGCGTTAAAGTCTACACCTTTGTAGTCATTTCCCGAAATTACAATTTCTCTACCAAAATTAAGGAAGAACGGAGTATAGCCTGTGACTTCATGAACAGCCGTGTTTATAGCCAGTTCAATTTCAGGTAGATGGCACGCCCAGGATCTGTGATCAGATCCCACAAAAGAACCCAGGGCTGCTACCAACACCTTGTTTACACGCTCAACAGGGTTATTCTGCGGGTGATATCTGCAATTATAAAACAAGTGACGGATATGAAATTTATTGGCCAGCGCTTTCATGTCACGCGATATATATTGTGGGCCATTATCCAAAACAATCGTATCTGGAACACCGAATTTATAAAAGATATCATTTTCCAAAATTTCCGCAATAACACTACCCGTTGCTTTCCTAAGTGGAAAAAGTCTAGTATACTTGGTAAAGAAATCAGAAACCACTAAAAGGTAAGTATAACCCTTTTTATAAGAATTAGGGTAAGGACCTAATAGATCTGTCGCAATCATTTGCCACGGCCTTTGCACCAGTTTCGGGTCACCCATCAAACCAGGAGGCAGTAAGTTAGAACTTTTATAACCTAAACAAGTATGACATTTACTTACAAAAGACTTCACATCAGCTGCCATTTTTGGCCAGTAGTATTTAAGTTTAATCCTATTTAACGTTTTTAAGATGCCAAAATGTGCACACGAAGGCGGAACGTGATTTTGAACGATGACGTTTTTCCTACACTCTTTTGGGAGAACTTCCTTCCAGTCATAAGACCTGTGAAGAGCCTCCATGCTCTGAATGTGTTTGAAGATGACACCATTGCAAACTTTAAACGCTGGAAATTTTTCCGGATTAGCCAAAATTTTTTCTTTCAAACTTAAGTACCAACGGTCGGAAGTGGAAAAGGACTGATCTAACAAGTCAACATGTAAAGGGTCACGAGACAGTGCGTCCGGAACAATGTTGTCTTTACCGCTCCTATGAATTATTTCAAAATTGAACTGCTGTAGTCTAACCGCCCACCGCGCTAATCTTCCCGACGGAGACTTTAAGTTTGTAAGCCATTTTAGACTATAGTGATCAGTGATCACCTTGACAGGAATAGGCGAACCTTCAATATAACCCCTAAATTTCTCTAGTGCAAAGATCATAGCATTTAACTCCTTCTCGGTTGTGGAGTGATTTTTCTCCTGTGCAGATAGTGATCTGGAAATAAAGGAAATAGGGTGTTCTATACCATTAACGTCAGATTGAGAAAGGACCGCCCCCAAACCGGTGTTCGATGCATCGCAACTAATTGTAAAGGGTTTACTAAAGTCGGGACAAGCAAGAACAGGAGCCTTGACCAGAATATTCTTTAATTTAGTAAAGGCAGCATCAGCCTGTTCATTCCATACAAATTTTTTTCCAGCAAACTCCTTTTTGGTTAAATTATGCAAAGGAGCTGCAATTAAAGAAAAATTTAAAATGAACCTTTTGTACCAAGAAAGTATACCGATAAACCTACGCAAGCTCTTTTGCGACGTTGGAATGGGGAAGTCAACGATTGCTTTCACTTTTCCCGGGTCAGTTCTCAACCCATCCTTATCAATCACGAAACCTAGGTATTTAAGAGAGTCACGACAAAAGACTGACTTCTCTACGTTAATAGTCAAACCCGCGGCTTGTAACTTTTGTTTAACCCGTCTTAAAAGATCAATGTGTTCTTCAAAGGTGGAACTAATGATAATTATGTCATCTAGGTAACAAAAAACTTTCCCATCGAACTCCGGACCCAAAACCTTGTCCATTAGCCTCATCATCCGAGAACTCGCACCATGAAGACCAAAAGGCATTGTTACAAAGTGGAATAGGCCTCGTTTAGGGATAGTAAATGCGGTTTTCTCTTTAGAATCTTCCTCTAACGGGATTTGAAAAAAGGCATCATTAAGATCTAAAGTTGATAGATAACGTGCTCCTCCGAGACTATTTAAGATATCAGATATCAACGGTAGACTATAAGCGTCCCGCCGCGAGACCGCGTTGAGCTTTCTACTATCCAAGCAAAGTCTAAAAGAACCATTTTTCTTAGGCACTAAAACAATAGGATTATTCCACGAGCTATTGCTGGGTTCTACTACTCCCAGATTTAATAGTCTGTCAAGTTCTCTGTGAGCTTCCGGCAATAAATGAGGAGATATCGGATAAACACGTTGCTTAATAGGTTGACAATCACCCGTGTCAATAACATGTTTTTCAAGAGACGTTCTACCCAAACGATTACCAGAAAAGGCTTTAAATTCCAGTATAACGTTATTTAAGATTGATTGTTGAGATGAGTTTAAGTTCTCAAAGCTATCCAGTCCTCTTACCTCAGACACGCAACTATTGTCAGAGTCATTAGTCATTAATTTAGTTAACTTGGGACAAATGTTAAAAACTTTCCAAAAGTCGCAACCGAGGATGATGTTAGATTTTATATCTGGCATAACCACAAAATTAAAAATTTTCTTAACGTTACCAAGAACTACTGGAACCGCAATTTTGTGAACGCACTCCACAGTATGACCCGTAGCAGAAGTGAGTGAAAATTTTTTCTTAAGAACAGAAAGATTTAACCCTAGATTTAAAAATTGACGATGAAAATTATTACCAATAATTGAGATATGCGAACCAGAGTCAAGAAGGCCAGAAAAGTTGGAACCCAGAACCTGGAAAATGATGTGTGGACGGCCATCCCTTTTAGCCGCACCCACCACCTTCGAAGTCCAAAGGTTCTTGAAGAAAGTTCTGGTTTCCGACAGCACAGCAAGCCGATGCCTGGCGGTGATGTCAGCGAACGGTGTCGACTTGCCGCCCGCAGACAGGACCCCCAGGACATCTAGTTTTTTGCCTGCCGGCAGTTGCATGAAGGCGCCTTCACACCAGGACGGCCACAGCGGAAACATTTCACCTCCCTAGAACTCATATTTGACGGGCTACGTTTACTAAATTCAAAATATTGACGATGATTGCTGAAATTGGGATTATTCTGAGACATTCTGTTATTCCCTCTGCTAAATGCATTATTTGAGGAGGAATGAGAAACATTATTAAAATTACCAGTATTTGCATTTGGCGGGGAAGGTCTGGAATCAGACCGAACGTCTGCAAGTTCAATCATTTTTCCCAATTTTTTCAGACAATTAATGTCCGAGATGACAGAGAGCGATAATTTTTGTATGTATCTCGGTAACATATTACACTGCAATATTTCCAGAATTTCGTCATCTGGTAATTTTGACGACAATTGATTGTTTAAAGTCAAGACCCGCGTTATGAATGAACCCAGGTTCTCTTTTTGTTGCTGGTACGTGGCTCTGATCTGAGCAACTAATCGTCTTTCATGGTCCAGAAGCTCAAATTCTTCCTTTAGAGCAATTACAATATCCGTCCATGACTTGAAAGAAGAACGGTTGACTCTAAACCAGTCTAAAGCATGACCTGAAAAAAGTTCCACCGCAGATGAAAAAAGAGAAGCTGTACTTACGTTACGAGATATAGACAAATCGTTGACCCGTTCAATGAAATTATGCACGTTCCCCGTACCGTCGAAGGTTAAGTTCCATTTGTGAACCGGAACTGTGTTAGACGCGACCGCCGAATTTGCCGAAGAAGTGCCATCCTCTGGTTTAGACATGATTAACGCACGACTTCTTGTTACAATGGTCGAATCCGTCATACCTAACTAACAGGGTAGGTAGAAAAAATCATTAGAACATGCAAGCAACAATACAACAACCACAATCACCGCAAAACAAAAAATATAAAATAAGTGTGACGTCAGCGTACTAACAATCACGATAATAAGACGAAAAACGTCATGAGTTGTGCCGGATAAAAAGCTGCGTAAAATGAAAAATTAATAAAATCTCAGTGACACGATGTATTTTGAGCAACACCCGAACATCTACCATGCAAAACGAAAGGTCTTTTTCAAGGGATTATACAAGAAAATTATGAAAAAAAAAAATCAGACATCCAATACAAGATTAAAACAATGAAAGAAAAAAATACTGCATTCATTATTTAGTCAAACTTAGGTTCACCCACAAGGGCTGCCATTTTGTAACATATTATCGTGGATGGGTGATGAAAGGATAATTGTATTAATTAATGATGGGTCTTTCGATTGTGACATTAATTGGTAAAATTACCGAATACAATTATCTAGTCAACCACGCACACGCAATAATTCAAAGTAGGTAGGTAGTAAAGAGAACTGATAAGGATGATAAAAAATAGAATACTTTAAATATCAACATACGCTAATTTATTAAAACAATAAATAAAATGTTTAATCAAATAAATAAACATGAGACTCTATCAAATAATTGAACTCAGAGCGTGACAAGAATGTACGTGTAAATAACGCCATCTTGATAAAATTTTGACTAAAGAACATGTGACATTAATGAATTTAAAAACACTTAATCTTGTAAAGAATGTCTGAGCGGGCGCCAGCGAGTTATAAAATAACTACGCAAGAAGTTAAAATGAGTAATCCCTATTTAAATTATAAGTACATTGTTAAGAGATATAAGTGAAAAAGACCTTCCGTAGTTTGCACAGTAGACCCTCATTGTTCCAGCGTTGTCCGAACACACCGTAATCCCACGAGTCCAGCAAGCAACTGAAGTCGATGAAGTGACGCTCCGCACTCATAGCTCGAAACAGTCGTGCCAATTTAAGAATGTTGACCAATGATTATCTTAATCGGGTAGGAACTGCCCGTCCAGAAGTACGCACTGCTACAATTGTTAATCATTTTTTAGTATTAACAATTATAGTTAATAATTACTATTTTTCTTTCTTCCAAATTAATTTTGGCATATATGTAGATATTTAGCTGCTTAATTTTTATTCTTATGTTTTGGGGTTTGTTTCAGAAAAAATGACCTCCAATCCTTTTTTCGGGGGGAGTTTATGTTAGAAAATAGAGTTTAGTGTAGCTTTGCATAGATGTCGCTATATGTAGATACTTGAGGTGATGTTTATGTTAGGATAGTTTTTCATAGATGTCGCCATAGATTCTTCCCTGTTAAAAGTTAATAAATAGGTTGATTTATCATTTTTATGTCTCTTCTGCAATAAACATTTCTGGCGAAATAAGTGGGTTTATATTTCTACCTTGATCCAAAATTATACAGACGCAATGTATGTGAACAATTTACCGGCATCTGTTTTTTCCTCCTTCATATAATCCGAGCCTCTTCAAGACCCGCATTAATAAAGCCTTTCCTACACTTCTTACTTTAACCCGCCTCACAATGCTGCCAAACCGGGTGGCGACATAGCTCCCCGCCTTTCCACTGTACAGAAAGGGGTGCTCTTGTGAAGTGTCACATAAAAAAATAATAAACAATGAAACTCCTAAATAATATTGGCGCACCCGGTGGGATCTGTTGTCTTGGTCACTAAGCAAATCATCAGCAATCATGATTATACAGCTCACATGATTCAATCTAATACGTCCATTCCTCGCTGTCATATGGGACTTCAGGCATCAGGACACCATTATAGACTGATTGTCACACATTCTTTAACAACCCACCATTAGTGATAACACTGATATGTACTGCATCTAGTCCTCCTTGAAATATATTACCTGGATTCATACTTCTTACAAAATCGAAAATTCTTTCCAATTATACAAAATCTTATCCATTTGTTGTTTGGATTTGTGTTTTTCAACAATGCCAAAGAGCCTTCTAATGTTACTTGTTAAATTCAGAGTGATTGACAAACAAGTTACTGAGTTCAATCAATCGATTGAAAATGAACACGCTCCTTGAGGATTTGATTTTAAATCAAGAACTTCTAGAACATGTTGTACTAACGGCGTTCTTTCTTTGTTGATAACATATTATTCGCGACTACTGCATTCTAATTCATGATCTTCCCTACTTGACATGACAAAGGCAACAAAATAATACAATATCTTATTACTCATTCCATCAAACGCTATTTTGTACTAAAGAAGGATATCCTGATACGTGTTCATTATTATTTACTGGTACAGAAATGTTTCATTCACAACACACCCCAAATTCCCCGAAATCCTTCCTCTTCACACGCCCTTTCTCCTTTTCATACCCACAGGCAGAAGTGTCAATCGAGATCTAATTGTTTGAACTAGAACATAAATCCCTGCTGAAAAGAAGTCATGGACGAAGCAGATAAAAAGAGAAGAGAGAGAAAAAAATGTCTCGTCCTTATAGCTTAGAGGGATTACTGGACTAAGTTCCTTTCTTGTACAGGATCTATAGGCTCTGCAGGACAAATAGGCTAAATCTGGGATGTTTACAGTTTAAGGTGGAGGGGTTTGCTCTGTATTCTGCAAGTTCTCTGTATTCTGTATTCTTACGAGGGTGTGATTGTATTTTCTGTCCCTCGAGTCTGCCATTATTCTGCTCGACGTGGGTGAGTCAATACTCCGCACGTAAAGGTGCTTTTCAAATCAGGAATCACAAGTTAAGATTGAGGAATCAATGTATCAAATATTTTACGTAACTCTTTGTAATTTGGTAGACGTACATTTTATTTGTATTTTTACTTAAAAAATCTACCATAAGATGTAGTAACAAAAAACATAAAATTGTTGCGAAATAATAAAGTGTATTTTTTAGTAATTCCATTGTAACCTGTACCTATTATGGTTGAAACCAGTTATTTATTTTTGTTGTCTTTTTTTACATGTTACATTCCTTCCCTCTAGTGACTATCAATCTAGGTACATGTCAGTATTATGAAAGTCGTAAATATTATATAGTTATAAAATGCAACGTTCTTGGTGGAACTTTTTCACTATCCTACGGGGAAGGTTTAAAAAACCAGTCCTTATAATCTAAATAATGTTGATTCTTTCCATAAATATTGTCACTTATATTTCTTGAATATTGAATAGGAGTTGATCATAAGTTGAAAAGCAGAGTAAATAATGTGTTGTGGAAAAGATGAATGAAAAATTAATTTTAGGAGAAAAACAACAGAAGACAAGGAAATGAAAAATTAACGGTAATTTGATTTTATCAAAAAGAATTGTCGAAGAAAAAATATCTTTTTTACGCATTTTACAAAAAAATAATACTTCAGTCTAAATTCTAAATATAATAATATCACAAATACATTTAAAATTTTTCCAAATATTTCAAATAACTGCAAGTAAAACCTTGTCCATACGGATGGTTTTGCTTACAAAGCAAATATTTTATATGCCTTCGGGTTCGAAACGAACATCTAGCACCTTCCGACCCAAATATGTTTTTTTTTTTTTTTTTTTTTTTTTTTTTTTTTATTATTGTACGACAGACAGGTAAGTCCAATTATGGTACAATTTTATTAAAACTAACAATACATGTACATATATTTTTTAAAACATGGTATAGTGATATTTTAAACACATCTATATCCGCTGGTAGGGCATTTAGTAAGGTCATACCTCTTGTCATGCTATGTCGGGCAATGACATCTGTCCGACCCTGCGGTATACAGAATAGGTCGTGGCTACGATTTCGACAGTATTTATCAGGAACGAATAATCCACAGCATGACAGGAGATATGGGCAATCGATAAGGTTTTTTAGTAACTTTAATTCAAATACCATGAGTCCGGCATTACGCCTAGTCTCCAGGCTTTGGTAATTTGTCTCCTTTAGCAGTTCCACGTGATGCATGAATTTCGGATATATTCCGTATGATCGCATGTAAACATACCTTAGGAATTTTTTTTGAATTTGTTCAATCATATTTATGTATTTAAGTTGATAAGGTATCCAGACAGTACTGGCGTATTCCAGCTTGCTTTCTATGTTGACCACTTCATTCCGAAGATCATCAATAATCGATGTATTCGGAAAATTTCAAGCATTGAATCGAAACGTAGCTTCATGCTTGACATGGCTTTAGCTAGGTTTTCCACCCTCCTTCTACTTTGCGATTGTAATTGTTCTTCTACTTTTTTGGGGTATAAAATATACAGCGTCTAAAGAATGTACGTTTCCCATATATGGTGACCGGATAACTCATCAAAATGATAATTCATCACATCTTTAAAAAGTTATATAAAGTCATGGAAAGTGATGAAACAAAAACTTCATTAACTGGGTTAAGTAGGTTAGGTTAGGTAAGGTTTAAATTGATGTTTTTTCATCGTTTCTAATGACATTATATCACTTTTTAAAAATGTGTTGAATTGTCACTGTGTTGAGTTATCATGGAACCATTTTTAAAAATGGATTACCTTGACCGGGGTTTGGACTGTTTGAGGATTTTCAGTTTTATTGAATTATTTCTAATTTCACCGGAGCGTCTGTGGTAAACTTTTAAATGCGAAGAAAAAGCTGAGTATTCTCTCTTTCTAAATCTATTAATATTACATGCCTGGCCACAATAGAAAATAAAATAGAAAGAGTTTTATGAGGACGTGCCGTTTAGTGATAGATATGGCACTAAGTGGCCTGAGCGAATGAAAGGATGATACAGGCCATTGGAGGGTACCCGCCGCTTTCCCGTCCCGGTATAGGTGACTTAATGTCACCCCTTCGGGGCTCTCGGAAGAATCTAATTTTTTGACATAAAGGACTCTACAATTTCATAAAAAATGTTACAGGCCAGTCTAGCATAGTCCAGAAGTCTAGACTATAGACTCTGTAAGTCCAGCCATAGTCCTTATAATGGTACACAGCAAAATATATCCCGCAGTCCTACCGCTCTCATAGCGCAGTGGAGTACCTAGTCAGAATACAAGTACAAGCTAGACGGTAAAAACTTTAAACACACCAATATTTGTTACTCATCTGTGGGATGTATTTAATTCTTATATGAAGAAAATTTGTGGTAAGGTGTGTTTTTCCGTTCTTTTATCTTTATTTATGTTTCGCATAAATACATCTTAATAAGTTTATTTATTACACTGTTATACGTGGTAGAATTATATAGTATTAAAATAGAAAATAAAACATTTTTTAACTTATTTCCAATTGTTTATTTTACCAGTACCGGTTTCGTCCTATTATGGACATCTTCAGGCTGGCAATTCAATTGCTATTTTAATACATCTTAATAATATAATATTAATTGGGTTCGAATGAAACAACTTGCATGGCTAGGCTGAAAAATAGTTTTTTTTTTAATTTTTTTTTCTTATCTTAGACCAGTTTACACCGTTAGAGATAAGTACCAAAAGAAGTATCGTGAGCATATTATTACAAAAAAAAAACTAATTTTTTTACAAAAATATTTAGTTGGGCTCAATTTTGGTCATGTGCAGTATTTTCAAGGTTTCGGAAAAATGCATGTTTTAATATAGTAAGCGTACATCTGCTTCTCATCTACTTTTTATCACTCACACTGAGCTTTTCAAATTCGAATGTACTAAGAATATTATGTATATTAATTTTTTTGAAGCCTTTCTCCATGTCACGAACAATTCCTGCCACAAAACTAGTATGTGGTGCCTGTAAAGTAACAATATAAGCTGATGCATGTTCGCGTGGGAAAATATCGCAGCTTATTTGAAAAGAAAAATAGTTCCTCGATTTAAAAATATATATAATATAAATTATTTATTATGTATATATATACAGATTTAGATTTTTTTAAGGCAATGAATTATTCTTGCGTTTTATAAGGTAAAAACATAATATTTCTAACTTATCGAAAAGAATTATTTAATTTAACGGATTTTCGTGTATTATCTCCCTATTAAAGTATTAAAAATTGTCCTACATACATCCTAAAATAAACACAATTTTTTTCATAACCAAAATACTTCACCTTAACTAACTATCAAGCCAGGGGTAGGCAGAGAAGACGGAACGCTAAACAACTCGGCCTTGGCACACACTCCTTGCCTCATTTAAATGCATTTATCGTCTCACACACACTCTTCTATTATTTCAACTCTTGACGTAGCCCGACTCGAAGTATTTGATTAACTTGATCGTGCCATGTCATCCTCGGGCGTCTCCGACTTCTGCTACTATTTACATTTGATTCATATATTCTCCTTACACACCTTTTTTCGCTCATTCGCTCTACATGCCCAAACCATCTAAGCATCCCTTTCTCAATCTTACTTACTACGCTTACATCAGCCCTGCACTCTTTGCGGACGCAAGAAACGAATAAATGCATCTGGACGTTTCATAAAGTAATTATTAGACTTTCAGACTCCGGTATTAGTCAACCCGTGCATTAATCACTCCAATTAATCATGCATTTGTCACACTGTCTACAAGGTAATACCCCAATGACGTCATCGTTCAAAAATCCAAAGTGATTTATATACCTTCTAGCTTGTGCGGTGCGAATCACAGTGCGGTGTTGCACAACAAATAATATTATTCCTAATGATACAATGCCTTTCCATCCGACCCACCCCCACCCCACCCATCCTCAATGATGGAAACAAACACCGAGAAAGACAGGGTGAACAAAGCGTGGGTCAAGAGCTAAAAAAATTTCAATGATGTTACATTTTGATGTCAAGCCGTTAGACTTAAATAATATCATACCTTCAAATAATAATAAGGAAACATTGTAGCAGTTCTTTACTACCCGCTACATTTCAAGATTATTCGGAGTATGGAAACACTGAATTCTGGCAAGAAGAGGTGAGACGGCAACTCGAGCGGACCCGAACGGCCAGTACCAATACGGCTCCCGCCGGCGGTAGACGCAATCCCGGAAGACGCAGCGAACGCTACAAACGACATTGGACAAATATTTCGAGACATCGATCTTTTGGGGAAGAATGACGCAACATATTATAATTCGTCTTGCTGGTCATTGCATTCTCATCTAAATTTAACGTCATGTAAAATGACGTTTGGCGCCCTCTACTCTTTATAACAGGTCAGAATACTTTTGTCTCACACACACACACGTTTCTCATGTTACTTATTCTTAATTTCACTATTTTAGTCACACCTTTTAACATTGCTACCTATTATTAAAAAGTCCGATGCGGAAGACCTTCGGTCCGACGCACACGCCCTAAGATTAAATTCAAACATGAATGTTTAGAGATCTCTAGTTTGCTCTGGTTTTGTATGCTGTAGAAATAAATAATATGTTGTAATTCATAACTCTTTTTATTACTACTTCTTTTATCATCATGTTACCTAATGTGGGATTAAATCTCGTCAATAAAGGCGCGCAACGTGCCCTTAACCTTGAAATCTGGTTATAATGGCCGCCCAACGTGGTTTTTCTCGGATATTTTTAACATTTTAATAAGGTTAGCATTTTGAATTGATTTTTTTTTTTTTTCATGTGTGACATTAGTATTTGGCCTGTTCTTCGTGTTTTTAATGTCGTTTGGAGTGTGTCTTCCTGGATTGCGTCGTCACCTAGCCGAGTTTCTTTTAGAAATTGAAGACAATTTTAAAATTTTTATTATTACTTTTAACCTTTTAAAATTATTTATTGTCCGTTGGTACTCTGCGAGATTGGTGGGTATCTCGTATTTTTTTTTTTTATTGTTGTAAGTTGTTCCAGATTCCCACATCTGAAATTGTAGTATTGGTGTATGTCCATTTCTGAACTTTTGTCCATTAGATGTGTAGGTACAAATAATTTTACACCCATTTTTTCCGATTTTGGAAATTTTACTATTTTTGATCATTGCCGTCTTCGGACGTGATTAATGTTGCCTTGTTGTTCTTTTTTTTTCCAATTAATCTTTAGGTACATCTAGTCACAATGCCTGATACAAGGAGTCAAGTAAAAGAATCCGCCATGTCTTCCGTCAAGGTTTCAGACATTATTGTTCCCACATCTCCGTTGGTTCCTCTGCATTTATGGAATATCAAGTACGATGGCACTACTTGCATTAGGAAGTTTCTTGAACGTGTTGAAGAACTTGCCCTGTCTCGCTCTGTAAGTAAGCACAATCTTTTTTTAGGCGCGTTTGAACTTTTTGATGGAATTGCCCTAGATTGGCTGAGGGTCAATCGCTCCCTTTTCGAATCCTGGGATGACCTTGTGGGAGGCCTCAAGGAGGAATATGAAATTCTCGATTATGACCGTAGACTCCTTGCACAGTTGAGGTCAACTATGCAAGCACCTAACGATTCACTTGGTACCTTTATCACTAATGTTCTCATCTTAAATAAAAGATTAAACAAGAAATTGCCTGATGTAGAAATTTTGGAAATTCTCCAGTGCAATATGCTTCCCAGATATATTCAAAAACTTGCATTAAACTCCATTCCGGACATCGCTACCCTCAAAAGATTGGGCAAATTAATTGAATTGGCAGACAGTCGCTCTGATCAGAGGAAAGGTTCAAAGTCCCCTCAAACCCCTTCATCTGCTAGTGAAAAGGCGCCACTAAATACAAATGCTCCTTCTAAACCTAATTCTTTCAGGCATGCGAATTCTTCTCATAAAAACATGTCCTTTAAACGTTACAACGTAAATTCCAGGGAGGAGATTTATTGCTTCCGCTGTGGATGTCCAGGCGTCAAGACTCCTGACTGCACTTGCGTTAGGTCAAAAAACGCGAGAGCCGGACGTTAGCTGTGCCGCTGGCGGAAAACGTCTCCACCAGTATCACTGCTCTCGATCCGGCGTGGCAAGAATGGCTTTCGGTAGTCAGGAATTTCTACAGAAATTTAGGAGCATCAGGTTACGGAGGGAAGGCTGACAGGGACGGCCGTCCTTTCGTATCCTTTTCTACACTCGGAACTGTTTTTTCTGGCCTGTTGGACTCAGGCTCACATGTTTCCATTCTCGGTAATAATTTTCTTTAAAACTTTTAAAACTTGGTGCCAGGTTGGCTAAGCTCAATAATTCATTTTCTTTAACTTCTGCGACGGGTCATTCCGTTTGCTGTAACTTGAAAATCTCGCTTCCTATAACATGTAATAATGTTGTAAAAGAGTTTATTTTTGTTGTCATGCCAGATATAAAGACGGATGTTATTCTCGGTATTGATTTTTGGAAATCTTTTAAAATTTGTCCGGATATTTCTAAGTTTATGAATACGAAGGTAGTAAAATCTGCTCCTCGGGTTACTTCTGAAGTCAGAGGTATTGTGGACAAACATCACTTATCCAAATATCAACAAAATTTACTTGATAATGTAGTTAAAGATTTTATTTCAATTTCTGGGGACAAACTTGGTCGTACACATTTAGAGGAACATGTCATAGACACTGGTAATAGTATACCTGTAAAACAGCGTTACTATCCGATTTCACCTCACCTGCTCCCGGTTGTACACAAGGAACTTGATAGAATGTTGGAGATGGGTGTCGTTGAACCGAGCAGTAGTGCTTGGAACAGTCCCATCTTACTAGTACCAAAGAAAAATGGCACTTACCGCCTTTGCTTGGATTCCAGACGAATTAATTCGATCTCTAAGAGGGACGCATTTCCGTTACCATACATTTCAAACATTTTAGACAGCTTGGGGGGAGCTCGTTTTCTATCCACTATTGATCTAAAAGATGCTTTTTATCAAATTCCACTAGAACATAGTTCAAGGGAAAAAACGGCTTTTACTATTCCTAAAAGGGGTCTCTTTCAATTTACTTCTATGCCTTTCGGTCTTCATGGAGCCAGCTCGAGAATGATGCGGCTCATGTCGAAAATCTTTGGCCCAGAATTTGATGGTAAAGTTTTCTTTTATTTAGACGATATTATCGTAATTTCCAGTACTTTTGAAGAGCATTTAGCATTACTCAAACTTGTAAAACGTAAACTGTTCGAGGCGGGTCTCACGATTAACATTGAAAAGTCGGTATTCTGTAGAGAATCGCTTAAATATCTCGGTTATGTCATAGATAGTAATGGTCTGAGAACTGACCCAGACAAAGTTAAGGCTGTGGTTGATTTTCCGGTACCTACCTCACAAAAGAGTCTGAGACGTTTCATCGGTATTATATCATGGTACAAGCGTTTTATTTTAAATTTTTCTATTATTGCTGCTCCGTTACACAACTTAACCAAAAAAGAGTTCATTGGTAAAAAATTTTCTTGGAATAATCAAGCGCAGGCGGCGTTCTCTAAATTAAAGGAAACTCTTGTCGCGGCTCCGGTCTTAGCATGCCCAGATTTTAATAAACCGTTTACTATTTCTTGTGATGCATCAAACGAAGGTTTAGGCGCAGTACTCTCTCAATTAGATGATCAAAACAGGGAACACCCTATTTCCTTCATTAGTAGATCGTTATCGGCTCAGGAAAGGAACCACTCTACTACTGAGAAAGAACTTAATGCGTTAATTTTTGCTTTGGAGAAATTCAGGGGCTACATTGAAGGGTCACCCATCCCTGTAAAAGTAATTACGGATCATTATAGTCTGAAGTGGCTAGTAAACTTAAAATCACCTTCTGGAAGATTAGCTCGGTGGGCTGTCAGATTGCAGCAATTTAACTTTATTATTGAACACAGGAAAGGGAAGGAAAATGTGGTGCCAGACGCTTTATCTCGCGATCCTTTAGTTATTTCATCAATTGTTCAATCTCCCATTATTAGTACTGATCGGTGGTACAATAAAATGTGTCGTGACGTTTTAGCTAAACCTGAGTTATTTTCGAAGTGGAAACTTGTAGAGGGAGTTTTATATAAGCATGTGCAGAGTATGGAAGCCCTGCATAAGCCTAATGATTGGAAGGAAGTTGTTCCTAAGGATCAAAGACAAGAGTTGATTGCGTTACATCACGTACCTCCTACATCTGCCCATTTTGGGATTATGAAAACTCTGAATAGGATTTGTTTGAAATTTTACTGGCCTAGAATGTCCTCAGACGTAAGGAAATTTGTATCTAAATGTCACACTTGTTTAGGACAGAAAAGTTCAAATCAGGCTGCACCCGGTCTTATGGGAGATCCTAAGTTGGTCCAGCGTCCGTGGCAGGTTATCTCGACAGATTTATTGGGACCTCTTCCCAGCTCCTACAAGAAAGGTTATAAATATCTATTAGTTGTCGCTGATTTCTTCACTAAATTTACAAAAATTTTTCCGCTGAGAAGTGCGAATGGGAAAAATGTCTCTGCTATTATAGAGGATGAAATTTTCCTAAAATTTGGCGTTCCAGATTGCATCATCGCAGACAATGGTCCCCAATACATTTCGAAAGAATTGAAACATTTAGTTGACAGATATCATGTACGTCACATGTTTTTTAACTGTAGATATCATCCACAGAATAATCCTGTAGAGAGAATTAACAGAGTTTTAGTTACAGCCTTAAGTTCGTACGTGGGAACGGATCATCGAACTTGGGCAAATCATTTACCTGAAATAGAGCTTGCTATTAACACTGCTGTACATGAGGTAACGGGTTACACCCCTTTCTTTTTAAATTTTGGCAGGGAAGCCATTATTTCAGGCAAAGATTACAAATCACCTGATTTTTCTTCGGAAGATTTAACATTCTCGAAACGTGACACATGGGCTCAAGATGTTTCTGAGCTTAATGACATTTTCTGCCAAGTTAGGACGTGTTTACGTCAATCCTACGAACGGAATAAAGTTCACTATGACCTTCGTAGAAGGAATGTGGAATTCAAAGTTGGTGACATTGTTTGGAGACGCTCTTTCGTGTTGTCCGATGCTTCTAAGCATTTCTCCGCTAAACTTGCTCCAAAATTTTTAAGAAGCAAAATTATTGATAAGGTCTCGGCCGTCGTTTACAAACTGGCAGATATGAAGGGAAAGCCTATTGGAACATTCCATATTAAAGATTTAATTAGGGCAGAAAATTAATTGTTTTTATTATTATTTACAAAGGGAAAAAAGTGAACGGGTTTTCGGTACCTACACTGATCACGTGGGTATAGGAAACTTATTTCCTTTTTGTTACCTTGTTGATTGGGAGTAATGGTTTTCTTTTCCCTGGAGAATTCCATTCCTCTTTTCAACCTGCTTTGTATGTTTCTATGTCGTCATTTCTAATGATTATTATCTATTGTTATTTGTGTTTTGTCTGAAAATTGTCATACACATCTATTTCTCTTAAGAGGATCCGCTCTCATCGTTATGATTATTGTTTACCGCTGTTTTTCTCAGTATCATTGATTAAGATGTGCTTATTTTGCACTCTACCTTACTTATTAAGTTGTCATGTCTTGTTGAATGACCTTATCATAAGCTTATGAGCTTCGAGCTTTTGTTTTCACACATTAGCATACCAGCTCTTCTGTTGTGTTTCAGTATGTTGAAGGAAATATACCTTTTATCTAGATGCTGTCATTTCAGCACTTACTTTGGGAGAGTTGTTGTGGGGTTATAATGGCTTAGGCTCTTTAGCACATGATAGCCCTCATCAGGCTTACAATTAAGATATTTTTGTTGATTTTTTTATGAAAATTTCAATATCAATAGTCGGTAAGCCATTATCACATTCACAGGTTTATGGTGGTTGGTTCTCTCATGGGTTTTATGTTTTACATATTTAATTGTAGTGCATGTTTTAACATTTTCTTCGTAATTTGATTCCTTCCCTGCTTTTCTAGAGCTCGGAAAAGTATGGAACGAATCATGTGTTTCGTCAATTTTCTACGGTATTCTTCAGTCATTCACTGGTTCGCTCTGTGACGGAAGAATATGTGCTTGAAAATAAAATAATTATGATTAGATTAATTTCTATATAATTGCTCTATAAACTCTAGATTTTTATTCAATATTTTTTTAACAAGAAAATTTATTGATTTTCTATCTAAAAATTTCTACACTACTGCCATCTATTGTCAAGTAGTGCAAAACTTTTAATTACCATTGCTTTTGGTTTGATTATTAGCTTCATTCACTTGTTTGGTTATACACTATTTAGCTGTTATCTTCGATATTACGGTAAATTCTTCTTATTTAAGAAAATTTTCCTTTGAATATTAATTGCATTTGTCATCATGACGTTTCACTATTATATTTTTTTTTGGGCCTTGGAATTTATTTTTCATTGTTGGTTACCTCGCCTATGTACAACTGTCACTTTTAGTACAAAACAGTTTGTTAGAGTTTTTATTCAGGTTTTCAACTTGAGCTTCACCTTTTCAATTAGTAAATATATTATAATTCTTGCTTGTAAGGTGTGTACCTTCTTTCCTTGAAAAGGGCTTGCTATTTTAATAAATTTTAGCTTCTTTAATCAATGACCAGTTCGGGTAGGCTAGACATCCAACATTCTCACGAAGACTTCTTCTGCTTCCGCTCATCCTACTACATGATGCGCTCATCAGGATCATCTGGATTGCCTTGCTTCTTCTTCATTTCCGTGCTGGTGCGACTGAAGTATCACTTATCATCTTAGTATGCTGTCCGTCTTTGCTGTCCTTCTCTGGCAACTTCTGAAACTGAAATGGACGGGCCCTGTTTGGACAACTTGGAACCTGAGGTGCTCCACCACATAGACGTCGGAAACTCATGTCGTCATTTTTGAAGCCCCTTGCTGCCCTCCTTTACGCAACTACTGATTTCTACTGCAGGAGTGGTTTCAAGGCCTGTTGGCCACGAGGTGTCAGGTGAACCTCAGACTTATAGGCATAAGTCTTTTGGCTGAGGGGGCATTGTAGCAGTTCTTTACTACCCGCTACATTTCAAGATTATTCGGAGTATGGAAACACTGAATTCTGGCAAGAAGAGGTGAGACGGCAACTCGAGCGGACCCGAACGGCCAGTACCAATACGGCTCCCGCCGGCGGTAGACGCAATCCCGGAAGACGCAGCGAACGCTACAAACGACATTGGACAAATATTTCGAGACATCGATCTTTTGGGGAAGAATGACGCAACATATTATAATTCGTCTTGCTGGTCATTGCATTCTCATCTAAATTTAACGTCATGTAAAATGACGTTTGGCGCCCTCTACTCTTTATAACAGGTCAGAATACTTTTGTCTCACACACACACACGTTTCTCATGTTACTTATTCTTAATTTCACTATTTTAGTCACACCTTTTAACATTGCTACCTATTATTAAAAAGTCCGATGCGGAAGACCTTCGGTCCGACGCACACGCCCTAAGATTAAATTCAAACATGAATGTTTAGAGATCTCTAGTTTGCTCTGGTTTTGTATGCTGTAGAAATAAATAATATGTTGTAATTCATAACTCTTTTTATTACTACTTCTTTTATCATCATGTTACCTAATGTGGGATTAAATCTCGTCAATAAAGGCGCGCAACGTGCCCTTAACCTTGAAATCTGGTTATAACATATGAACTGCTTAGTGCGGTTTAAAGCCAATGGATCCACATAGATTTCACCGTTTATCCCATACTTTTAGGATTTATAAAAAAAAAATGATAAATGTGTAAATTATTTAAATTCATGAAAATCACCTTTCACTTATCTGGTTAGCGCTCGTTCAAATGGTTTTAAATTATATGTTGATCCATCCAGAACACCACTACATAAGCAAGGGTCTCAATGATTTACATTTACCTATTATCACAGTTTTATAACAGATGCCCCGTAGTAAGCGTGCATATATTGTTTGAAAGGGAGTTATGTAAATACGAATATTAGAGGGAGCGCGCTAATAATAAAAAACGAAATATTTAATAAAACATCGTTTGAAATAGAGCAAAAATTTCTCGACAAATGCTTTAGTTGCATACACTTGATACACTTTGATTTTTTTCATGCCTATAACACATTAAATAACAGAACAAAAAGTGTTTTAAATAATTTTAGAGCTTACCTTGCGATTTTTTCTATCGACGGAATTTTTAGGAACTTTAAAGTGTTAAAGAGAAATGTGTTATAAATCAGTAAAAATTGCTAATGCGGGGACTTAATAAATATCACTTTGTTACCAGTACGCAAGTAGTTATATACACAGCTTCTTTAGCTTCGTAATACTACTCATAATATCAGCATTGAAATAATATAAATTTTACAACCAAGATCACGAAATATGTATTTTTAAAACATATAAAACTAACTTGTGCTCGCAGCCTATCTAAACCGCTATCCATAATTTTTAGTCGCTCCCTTAAAGAGGGAATAGTCCCAAACACTTGGAAAACGGCATTTGTAACTCCCATCTTCAAGAATGGCCAAAAATCTATCGTCGAAAATTATAGGCCAATTTCAAAGCTCTGCATCTTTAGTAAGGTTTTCGAAAAAATTGTGTATGACCAGATGTTTTCGGCCTTGAGATCGTCACTCAATAATAACCAACATGGATTTATGAGGGGGAAATCTACTACCACTAACTTAACGGCATTCACCGAATTCTTACAAGATAACATGGATCAGCGTATACAGGTAGATGCAATATATACAGATTATAGCAAAGCTTTTGATTTAGTTATTCATGATATCTTGCTGAGAAAACTTTTACAAATCGGTGTACACGGAGACCTCCTCAGATGGCTCTCGTCCTATATTGCAAACCGTAGCCAAGTAGTAGTCGTCGGTGGCTATAAATCGAACTGGGAAACCGTGCCGTCGGGAGTACCCCAGGGGTCATTATTGGGACCATTACTCTTTAATATATATATTAATGACATTGGGAAATGTTTTCACCACTCCAGAACTTTATTATACGCAGATGAAATGAAAATATTCTCCCTTGTTACGTGTATCAATGAGTGTACCCGCGTGCAAGAAGATCTAAAGCGCCTAAATATTTATTGTGCAGAACACAACCTGCAAATAAATGTAAAAAAATGTGGCACCATCAGCTTCACCCGAAATAAAAATCCCATTTCTTTTAATTACTCCCTTAACGGCACAATACTGAACAAAATGACAGAGGCTAAGGATCTGGGAGTAGTGTTAGATCCGAAATTACTTTTAGAGCGCCATATCGAATCCATGGTTGCAAAAGCTTCCAAGGTACTTTGCTTTGTACTCAGAACCTGCAAAAATTTAAAAAAAGTAATTACCATGAAAATGCTGTACTTTGCGTATGTACGCAGTTCTCTGGAGTACGCCTCTCAAGTCTGGAATCCCACGTATAAGTCACACATAGAAAGGATTGAGAAAGTGCAATACCGTTTTCTACGATACCTTGATTTTCGGGCCTATCGTCCTCATCTGAGTCACGAGGAGTCAGCAGCGTTTTTCAGGATTTCGTCACTGGAAAGTCGTAGAAACTCCGCAGACGTACTATTTTTACAAAAAATTGCCACCTCTGTGATAGATTGCCCGGAATTACTAGAAAGAATTCAATTAAGAGTGCCCATCAGACAAACCAGACAAAATCGCACATTAAACATCCCTCAATGTAACACTAACTAAAAACAAAATGCTTTTATTCACCGTGCTTCATACAATTTTAATACTTCATACAGTAAATTAGACTTATTTAACTCAGCACCTCACAATTTAAAACCTAAAATCAATAATCCCCAACCCCTCCCTTCCGCCATCCCATCCCTATAGGCTAATGTAACTTTTTTTCTTACATAACTATTATATAATGTTCACTAAATAATTAAAATACCTAAGTGAAAACCTATTATTGGTTAAATAATTAACACTTACTACACCATACCTTGTAATAATTATAACTGTTGGTTTTCCAAATAAAATAAAAATAAAAATAAGAAAAATGCGATATTAAGTAATTAATTATTATGTACTTTCAGCCACTAAAAGAGTAATCTCTAATCTCTATGTACGCTTAAGTTAAATTAAGTGTTAGATGTTTTTAAGCCTCATTTAAATGTTGTGAACAAATGCCACCTTACTATTAAATGTGCTTTAAATTTTACACAACTGGTCAACCATACTACCCTTTATTAATATTTGTTTATCAGTTGCGTCAAATTTGAAACACGTTTATTAGTAAAGTTCATAGAGTTTGCTAAAACATGTAGTCGAAATATCTGCATATCTAAAGGTTGTCAGTTTGTGTCAATTGTAATTTGACATTTAGTTATTGTTACTACTTATCTACAAAAGTTTGACTACCCCTGATTGGAACATGCGAATGTGGAAATGAAGAAAAAACATGGATTCACATTGGCCCATTTGTACGTCATTTGTTTGCGCAGAGATGAAAGACGACGCCCTTCCATGTATCTCTTTTCTACATGGACATCAATTATTACTGTGTATTTATTTTTCACAGTGGAAAATGGTTTTCATGAATAAATATCAGAGGAAGGTTATTTTGTAGACCATAGATGGGATATATGGCATTGCCTAGCTACGACAGGTATATATATAGGTGTAGGTATTGCCTAAATTACACCTGCCGGCCAAGTGAAAGTACATGGCCTAGTAGCAGCTAGTGTTTTGGGCAAGATATTGGATAGAGACAAGGCCCAATGACTCGGTCAAGTAAATACCCCTCCCACCTGCATAGTGCATATTCAACTTAACCCTTCACGAGCTCTCCACTCGGTCAATGTGATCGGCCGAGTCAGTCAGTGAAAGTATGTTGTACAATCTTCTTAATTTTTTTTATTTTTCTTCCATCGCGACACCATGTTAACAGTACTTTAAACTATCCTCAATCAACTGACTCGCTCACACGGAGAAAACTTGCTTATTTATTAAAATATTGTTTTATTATTCGTTTTCCTGTTAAAAACGGGACTACAGGCCTTAAACGAATGAATTTACAGATTTTCTCACAATGTATCAGTAAGACGCCATTGTGTCATCAGGACGGCGGAAAACATGTTCATAAAAAAACCGATATTGTCGCATGTCATCGTTATATTCATTAGAAAAAGAAGACCTGAATGAACACGTGTGATGGTTTGAACACATACATAATATAAACGAGACGAACGTACTCCAAAAAAAAAATTTGTTTAGATTAACAACATAAAATGCGACAGGCGTGCCCTTCAAACAGAGTTATGAATTCTTTACCACGGAATTGTAGACCTTTGCAGCGTGTTTTGAAAATAAGATGAACTCTTTTAGACGTGAGTTTGGATAATTGATTGAAGTGTTTTAAAGTAAACACGTTCCCACGGTAAGGGAGAAAGAGGGGATATTGCAGGACGAAGACAGTCGGGGTTTAAACTTCAATAGGGAGAGAGCTCGGAGAAATCAACTAAAATCCGTGGTGATTAAAAGAATGTGTGAAGTTACTCTTAGTTAGTGAATTCAGATGGTGTTAAAATTTATTGTTAATATTAAATTAGTGTGAAATATTATTGAATCGGTGTTTGTGTGAAGTGAAAATGGTTGGACTCAGTGAGGATACAATCAAATGTTGTGCGATCGCGATTATATTATAAAACGTGTTAATTTGTGGTAAAGTGGAAAGTTAAGGGTGATTTCGTAAACAGTTCAAACTAAATTACTTATCTTAAAAACATAGAGGTAATGATAATAATAACAATAATAATTGCGTCTTAAAACAAAGTGAACGTATTTAGCAGCGGAGTGTTTGCCATATCGACAGCAGGGAGGATATTCCTACCCCGGATATATACATAATCAAAGCCTTATGGAAAAGTTACCTATGGAACTTAAAGACAATTCATCGCAGAAAGAAAAGTTGAAAAGCGCAGATCATTACACACGTGTTCCGATATATTCTGAATAGACTCAAATTTGATCGTGACATGGATTGCCATCACGTTTTTAACAGTATTTAAATAAATCAGTCTACTCACTGTCGCTTCTACTCTCCAATAATGTCAGGCTTTTCGTAACCCGGGAATGTATGTCTTTTTTTTTAAAACAATCAAAACCAAAGACAGACTCAATCATGGTAATTATGAGTTTTTTACTATAAAATTCGCATAGATTTTTACCCGGCGTGAATGAGGTCGGGTATGTCATACCCGAGAAGTTTTTAAACGCATATTATTTAATGTTTCTGTTGCCATGCAAATCTTACGAAAAAATGTTAAACTACCAAAACTTGTACTTTTTCAAAGAAAATAGACACTTTGTTATTTCAATTAAAAAATTTAATCTTAAACATATCATTTTATTTTCTCATATAGTTGTATGGATACTGTTATTAATATCCCAAATAAAAAAATGTAACACAAATACAATATCAAAAATACGACATCAAAGTTTTGGGTATCTCCTACCCACCTCGTAGCTGGTGTAACAATTTCTAGCCTCTTACACGCCGAGTTAAGAATGTCACATTTTTAGGCCAATTCAAGTATTTTCAATGTTCCTTCCATATTCAAATGATATTTGGTTTTATATGTGGTGCGGGATTGGACGACACATTTAAGCACTATACTGCCGAAGTAAGTAAAAACACAGCGTCATCCTTGAAGGATCCTTTCAAGGAATACGCTGTGTTTTGAACTAATAAATTTATTACGCACCTAAAAGACGATATGATATTATTTTTTGCTGTCCCGGCCTATTTTAAGGATACAAATGTTTCATTTCAAAACTTTCTTATTTCGAAGTAATCTGGATTATGGCCTTCGACATTCGCAATAAATATAAGTTTCTTGTCTCCATTTATTCAGTCCGATTATTATTATTGGTTGGGTGGGGCGGGATCGTGAGGGAGACCGGGCGGGGGAAAGCGTAGGGGAGGACTGCGTAAAAGTGGATTGCATTAATCATTCAACAGAACTAGACTGGCCAACGCCGGCCACATTACCCCAACCACTGAAGATGTAAACCTGTAGATGCGTGTTGTGGGCTTCTCCGTGTTACCGAAGTAAGGTCAAGTTTTCTTACTTCATATAAAAATATCATGTCATCGAATATTTATTATAAGAAATTCAATTTAAAATAGATTCGCTGCTTAATAATAAAATAGATAAAAATATTCTATCAAGATTTTTATATTAGAAACAGACAACAGTTAATATGTAATAATAAACATTTTTGTTACTACGTAAACATATCTAACTTTTTTATGATCGCCAACCGATGGTTTTTTCTTGTAATCTTGAATTACCACTATAAACGATACAAAAAAACAACTTTAGTTAGACAAACATATTAAATATGTTATTGTCACTTCCCTTTTTTTATTTTATGCAAAAATTATTATGTCATTTGTCAAATTGTTAGCGGTTCTTTTTTATAGAATTATTTAATATTATCCGGAAGCGTATATGGTACTTTTAAATGCAAAGTGAAACCTTCTTGTCTTCTCTTTCTAAATCTGTTAAGTGATGTTTTAATAATAATAATAGTAGTTGGATAATTTGTAGAGCGCCGTTTTTGTGAAAAATCACCTCAAGGGCGCTGTACAATTTATTTCCTAGGATCTACATTTGTTATTTAGACCAACTGTGCCAACACGAGGTTCGTCATCCGTTCAGGTATGTGTCCGCCGCCAATATAGCGCTGACATGTGTCTGCTGCCAATAAAGAGCGCTGACACAACAACCTCACATAGATAACATACCTTGGCAGCACCGCTGTGACGTTCGACGAAGACAAAAGATAGAGACTCTGCTGCAAGAATCCTAGGTAGCGAAGGAACTGTACCAGCTGCTGCAGCGAGAGAGACTACCCCGTTCACCAACTGCGCCAGCACGAGGTTCGTCATCCGTTCAGGTATGTGTCCGCTGCTAATATAGCGCTGACATGTGTCTGCTGCCAATAAAGAGCGCTGACACAATATCCTCACATAGATAACAGACCTTGGCATCACCGCTGTGACGCTCGACGAAGATAGAAGATGGAGACTCTGCTGCAAGAATCCTAGGTGGCGAAGGAACTGTACCAGCTGCTGCAGCGAGAGAGACCACCGCGTCCACCAACAGTGCCAGCACGAGGTTCGTCATCCGTTCAGGTATGTGTCTGCTGCTAATATAGCGCTGACATCTGTCTGCTGCTAATAAAGAGCGCTGACACAATATCCTCACATAGATAACAGACCTTGGCGGCACCGCTGTGCAAAATCACCTCATCCCAGTCTATTTTAGTCTCTCTAGTCACTTCCTAGCCATTCATGCCACTTAGTGTATCCTCTCGACCCTTTTAGACTCTTTCCTGGCTCCAATAGGCTATCATAAGCAAAATCTTGAACCAAAGTCAAAGTGAAGTGCATGTGTGTCATCTGTAACAAAATACATAAACAAAAACAGAAAATAAAAACAAAAACAAAAACTTTAAATAAAATATGGCTTATCTGTTTTCTAGGTAGATATCCTCGGTTGAAGAGGTCCCGTAAATCCCGACACCACTTGACACTTGAGGGGTCAGGTATAAAATCTTCGACTGCATTGAGAATCTTTGTTCTAGCTTCACTTTCAAAATTTAATCGGTTTAAAATGCTATAATAATTGCAAAATTCCGGCTAAACGGTAGAAGTTACGCGCATTTCGTGAAATAAGAAGGTAAGCACTATATAAAACACGGATGCTGAACATTTTTCAGCGATCTCTTAACAAGGGAAACCTTCTGAAAGGATTAAACAAACCGGAGCGGTTAAAACACGTCCGCTCTTCAGCACCGATTGGTGGTTAAATGTTCTCTTTTATGTTCCTACCATTACATGAACGTATGTATTATTGTGACAATAGATAACGGTTTTCAGCTAAAATTCTGCTATAAATAGTTTTTACACCATTGGTAACACTTTTTTTCATTTGCCTCTATTGAAGTATAAAATGTATGAATTAAACATTTTAGCAGTGCATATCATAACGAGGTCAAAACTAACAGGTTTTCTGTTTTGGTTTTGTTTCTTCTTCATTTCTTTTATTTGCTTTGTTTTTTATGTATATTCTTTTTTCCTTTGTCTTGTTTACTCTTATAATATTATACATTTTGTTTTCCTTCTTCTTGCTATATTGAAGTATGACTGTCAATAAATATTACATATGTAAATACCACTTGCGCCATTAATTATAAGTAAATAAATATTGCCAAAAGATATATGACGAGTTTATTTTATTTATTTATTTATTGGATGATTTTTATAGCGCCGCTTTTGCGAAATATCACCTCAGGGGCGCTGTACAGTTAATGCAGATATTACAAAAAATATATAAATATTACAAATTGAGATTAAGTTAAATAAAATGAAGTACAGAAACAGGTGACACGGAGATGGAGAATCTGCTGCAAGAATCCTAGGTGGTGAGGAAACTGGACCAGCTGCTGCAGCGAGAGAGTCCACCGCGTCCACCAACATTGCCAGCACGAGGTTCGTCATCCTTCCAGGTATGTGTCTGCTGCTAATAGAGCGCTGACACAATGTCCTTTCATGGATTCCAGACCTTGGCAGCACCGCTGTGACATTCGACGAAGGTAGAGGATGGAGACTCTGCAGCAAGAATCCTAGGTGGTGAGGAAACTGGACCAGCTGCTGCAGCGAGAGAGTCCACCGCGTCCACCAACAGTGCCAGCACGAGGTTCGTCATCCTTCCAGGTATGTGTCTGCTGCTAATAGAGCGCTGACACAATGTCCTCTCATGGATTCCAGACCTTGGCAGCACCGCTGTGACATTCGGAAAGTCCATCTCCTTGTACACTTGTTTCTGGTGATTATGTTAGTGGTGCATTGTTCCGAAATAAAAGGGGGCGGATGGGTTAATAAATCAGCTTGGGCACTTGTTAGGGCTTTCAGAGTTCCAAGAATAACATTGAAAACATCTGGCGTACCTACAGTTACCGATTCTCGTCCCAAGTTCAACTTCATTGAATTTAGAATATTTTTAGCACAATTTTCGATTATTCATTTTTGAAACACTGCACTCTAATCACATTACTATTAAGTTCTGATTACTAATTGGTAAGTTAATTTAAATGTTGATTCACTGATTTTTAAAATAACTTCAAAGGGATGTTGCCTCGTTTCCCTTGAAAATACTAAAAAAAACACAAAGCGGTTGGAGACGGCATGACGCGTCCAGCTGCCACAAAGGGCGCTACTCAACGAACGAAATGTAACACACAAACTGGCAATAACACCATTACTCCATTATTGTTGCCGTGGCTTTTACCCTGCGTGCTCACGTTAATGGTACCGAACTGAGTATTAAGTCGGTTATAGTTAAGAGTTAAGTTGAAGAATCTCGGGTAAACGTTACTTCGACCTGTTGCTTTTATGGCTTTGTAAATCATTGAATACGTAAAATTTTGACTTCATAACCGTCTAAAATTATTATGGCGATAAGTACCTACCAGTACTTAAGTAGTTGTATGAGAATGTGTCATTTGGTGACACATTTGGTGGCACTTCGTGATCCGAGTGGTTGCAGATAATCTTATTCTTTGGCCCAGGATTTAAATGGTATAATGTGACTTAGCGACATTAGTTTTCTGTCAAATCGGTTTTATATCACAGTACTATGGATTTACTGTCCAGTGGCTTAACCGCACTGTAAGGACCCGCATTTGTTGATTGGTGTATTACAGTTGTTTTTACATACTGAAATGGCACAAGCCGATTTTCTTCTCTACTCTCTCGACTGACTATATTCTCTAAATATATATTTCATTAAAACAATTTTTCCATGACTTTCACGCTCTTTGGTGAAGAGCGAATGAACATCCAAGAATTTTTAAGTTGTTCTATCTGTGAAAAGAAGAAAACTGAAATATCTTAGTCATAATAAAAATATATAGATTTTTATAGCAATTTTTTTGTGAAAAATTACGTCAAGGAAGCTGTACGAATAAATAATGTATACCGAACAATAGTTTCAACTGCTCTTTACCATATGGAGCCAGTGAGAGCATGGCAACCCCAAAAGGGTTTTTTAAATGTTTGTTTTCAATTCTCAAAATATTACGTAAAAAATTACGATATTGAAGGTGCTCTTGTTTTATTTTTAAAAACTAATAAACTTTGCCGCTTTGGATTTGCCACCAAAACGACATGTGCGTTTTTTATTTAAAAATTCGGTTGCGTTTACGTCACGCCGGGCGACGTTGGTGATGGTCGTTTTTATTTTATTAATTTATTTCATTTTAACGCCCATAGTACATACTTTTCCATATAATGCAATTTTTTTTAAATAGAATAAAAATAAAGAGTTAACATAATATATAAGATTATACAGATTACATAACATTTAAGATTTAACAATTTATTTATTTATTTATTTGGTACAATATTTTTAACATTTTAAGTTTTCCAGTAATGTAGGCCTCACTGGGTGGCTTGCCCGTGCTTAGGCCTTCATTTTATAATATGAAAATATAATCTACCTACATAATACATTTAAAGAGAAAATAATACATTTAAAATTAAAAATACATAATAATATATTTAAAATTAAAAAAAATAATACATTGAAAATAATGTTGTGTGTTTGTGAGTGATGTGTGTTTATATTGGTTTTGTGTGTTACGTGTAGGTTTTATTTTTATTTTATGCTATGACATTTTGGTAATATTTTCTTTTTTGTTCTTTAATCCATTTTGTAATTTTGTGTGTGAATTTATTTTATTTTCCTCAATTTTAATTTCAAGTTTTACACTGTTGAAAGCTTTTATAGCATGGTATTGGTAGTGTCTTTGTCCAAAGCTTGAATTTACTGTCCGAGTTTTTATGTTTTCTTTCTACAATGCATAGGTAACATGAAACATGAGAGTTTACGAAACGTAGGTAACATGGAATTTAAGTAAGTGAGATAAAAATAGATGTTCTGTCAATATCCTTCAAATCAATTAAAAAAAAAGTTAGAAATTGTTGTTCACGTTAGCTTATAAACTATGTATCTTAATTAACAATCTCTATCACGCTAGATTAGGATAAGAATCGACAAAAGGTCTAATAGAAAAACATTTATATCAATGTAAGCATTCCATTAAACTGAGTTTAAATTTTGACATCGATTGGCAGCGGTAAACATCGATTGAACTATACTTATTACCAAGTCTGTGTAATCTTTGAATAGGCGAGTTTACAAAATAATTGTTACCAGATTTTGGAACATTATACAAGGCGTTCAGTCGAGTGTCCCGTGTAGGTATTCGCAACAAAATAACGCTTGTTAAATCAATGGCGTCCAGTCTGCCATTCAATATTTTGAATAGACATACCATATCAGTCACTGTGCGCCTCGATGATAAATCGGTTAAGTTTAGCAAGTTCATTAAAAAAGCTTAATTAAGATCTTCGATTGGAATTCCTAATTTAAAATAAATGAATCTCAGGAACTTATGCTGCACTTTCTCAATTTTTAGTTGGTTATTCTTATAAAATGGAGCCCAGATTGTTGAATTATAATCTAGATTTCTTCTCACAAAACCAGTGAATAGCAATTTAAAGAAGTTAATTAATTTAAAATCTTTCACCGTTCTCAATATAAACCCTAAGCATTTCATGGGCTTGTTATTTATGAGGAATAAAAATACTGTCAAAAATAATACCAAGGTCCTTAATTTGCTCTACTCTTTTTAGGGAAATGTTGTTAATGCTATATTGATGCAATATGAGTTTTTTGGTTCGGGCAAAAGCTATTTTTTGACATTTTTTGACATTTTTCGATGTTAAGAAACAGTTTATTACGGGTGCACCACTCTTGTAGCATCATAATATTTAATTATAAAACGTAACAGTCATGGATATTAGTAATAGTTTTGTCAATTTTAAGATCGTCTGCACATAGGAGAATCATAACTCTACCAAAAACAGTAGTTATGGTGTTGATAAATAAGGAAAACAATACTGGACCTAAATGTGTGCCCCTGTGGAACACCGGTGAAAATTTCAAATTATTGTGAATAGTGTGAGTTGAGTTTGACTGATATTTATCTTACCAGATATTGGCGGTTTCTAAGGTATAATGACTTTGTAGCCAGTTGAAATGGTTTCAGAATGTGCGTTTTTACAAATCGATAATATTATGAATGAAAATTACACTCTTTAAAAATGATCAGAATCAGACAAATAATGTTTTAATCTTCCACACATTTTGCTTAGTTTGTGAAAATACCCCGTTGGGTAGAGTTGAGTACCTCATACAAGATGCACTAAAAATAATGTCCCAAATAATATAAATCATATTTGCGGCACTTTTTAGAGTGGAAGATACTCTCAGTAGCGCCCTGATGAAACACAACGATTCAGAAATGAAAAGTTGCTTGATGGGAATAACATTGATGGGAATAACCTTCAAAAGTTAAAGAAAACTTGTTCAAATAAAAATTGAATAAAATATTCATCTGATAGTATTATTACTCTAGCGTCTGGACGATCTAGGTCCTCTGATTGGTCGAATTCAAATCGTATGTTCCGGGTTAATCCCGAATTGGGGTCTACAGGCAAAATTCGACCACTCTGCCCCTCTGGCGGTATAAGAACGAACCAAATGACTAGCGCGAATATTTAAATATGCAGCTAACAATACGCAAAATTACTTGACCATTAACAAGCGTTTAATAAGAAGATTTCTTCTGGAAGCTAATCACTTTGTGATGGCATTATTTATTTTATTAAAACATAAATAACTTTGTTTACATCACTCAATTACATATAACCTCTACATGTTACATGAAGGAAGTTCACCTCATCAGGAGTAAGTATACATTGAAGTCAAAAATTAAATATAGAAAGAAGAAGTGGAAGTAGGGGGGAGGAGTAAGAGTGGGCGGAGTTTGTCAGAATTAAGAATTACAATATCGTTAGATGGAAAAGACCAGTTGAGTGGGAAAATACTTAAAAGAGGGTTTATAATTTTTTTTGCTTATTAATTATATCTGATTTTATATTGATATGTTTTCTTATTTCTAAAATTTTAAAATTTTAAAATTATTTATTTGCGATGCTTCACACAGGATATTCCTGTGTGAAGTATTTTAAGACCTGATTTTTTATCAAGTGTGATTATTATTCAAAAGATGATCAAACTCAGATTCACTATTTCCATTTAGAGCTCCGAGATGTTTTTTAGTTTTGATTTCAAAGTTTCTATTGGTTCTACCTTTGTAGAAGAAATTACAATCATCCCAATTGATTTTATAAACTCCTGATTTTTTTGTTTGATTATCGCTATCTTTATTATTAAGAATATATTTCTTCATTTTGTTAGTAGTGTAAAATGCCGGTTGAATAGTACCAGGAATGTTATTATTTATAATTTTGGAAATATCGTTATACATAAATAGAATTCTACGCCATTGTTTATTTCTATCTTTAGAAATAGGGCAAATATACCATTTGAAGAGATCATGTTTAATTTTATTAAATATTATAATTTATTATTTTGTATTTCAACTATCAATTTATTAGAATAACCGTTATTAAATGCTATTTGTTTTACGAATATATTGTTTTATGGTTATATGCTATTTGTGTTTTCAGGTCTTAAAAATACTTCACACAGGATATAAAGCATCGCAAATAAATAATTTATATATTTAGAAATTAGAAAACATGTTAATATAAAAGCAGATATAATTAACAATAATTTTTTTTAATAACTCTTTTAAATATTTTCCCACTCAACTGGTCTTTCCCGTCTAACGATATTGTAATTCCTAATTCTGATAAACCCCGCCCACTCTAACCCCTTCCCCTCCTTCCACTTCTTTTTTCCAATTGTAATTTATATTTAATTTTTGAATTTGGAGTATACTTACTCCGAAGTCAAAAATGAGGTGAACTTCGTTCATGAAACATGTGGTGGTTGTATATAATAAAGTGATGTAAACAAAGTTATTTGTGTTTGAAATAAAGTTTAATAAGATTACATTATTTTATCTATTTCCGTTGTATATCAATGCATATGTATGCAATAAAATGTAAAAATTATATTTATCTATTTATTGGACAATTTTTATAGCGCCGCTTTTGTGAGATATCACCTCAGGGGCGCTATATTGTAATAATCTATTTACAATATATACTCACCCTCTCTCTGTGAATGACATAATATGAACATATTAAATGTAACTGTTTTTAGTATCACTTAAACTGGGCGAATCTCAACCAAATGCCGCCCGCAAGGCCTAGTAGCAAAAAACCCGCGGAGCGGGTTTTAAACTGCTATTTTATAATAATAATCATTGGAAGTAAAAAAACATTAATGAGATTTCCAACATCGCACTTCTATCGGCTTTTCTTTTCAGATCTCTAAGTGATGACATTTCACGTTATTTTAAGTTCTCCGAAGTTTAAAATAAATTTTAATTTGTTAAACCCTCCAAGGCTTCTAACAATGTTTGAATAAATTAGGTTTCGGTTGACAGCCGGCAGACAGGTCACAGAAGGGAATGTTTTGCTTTGGTTTGGAATTTTCAGCCAGAGGTTCACCACGAAATAAAATCGAACATTGAACACAATGCACGTGGTAGTCTTGTGGCGGCTTATGACTTTTGGGTGTACTAGAGTGCTAATATTACAAAAAATGGCATTAATAATGTTTTTGTAGCTGAAAAAGATTTTTTTATTTCGAAAATTCGATTATTTGCATGAAGTTTTTCAGGAAATTTCAGTTTGGTCGTAGATTTCCTGAAAATCTTCATAAAAAATTAAAGTATGGTATAACAATAAACTGATAAAACTGAATGAATATGAAACAGTATTGGTAAAACAAGTAACAGTAACATAAAATGATATATAAACTAGAATAATTCTATATATATAAGACAAATCACTAAAACTAGATTACCAACGCTACTATAATTTGAAGGATACAATAAAGTGGTGGCATAGATTACGCTTCATTCTATAAAGGGAATCAATACAGATCAATTAGATCAATAGTACCCCAATCTTGTTTCCCAGATCATGCATCCTATTGGCTATTAGTTGGAATTTGTCTGATAGTTTGTTGTGTATGTATTGCAGAAGAATGTTACATTTTGTTTTGTGTTCCTAGTTGGCACGTGGAATTTAACAATGGCAACGATCGCAGGACTATCAATTAAGTTGTTAACGACTCTGGGTAACACAACAAGGTCTGACTTTCTTCTTATCTTATTTCTCCTGTAAGACAGTGTTATTGGATGCAATTGATTCATCAAACTGACCAACAAACTGTAATTTAATTTTAAAAAACTGTATTATATAACTGTATGTATAATTAAGAAATACTTAGATAAAACGATTGAAAACATAATAAATTAATAGAATAAGCGAGCACGGGTCACCGCTGCGCTCTACAAATTATTTTTAGAATATTTCATTTTTTTCTATTTATTTATTTTGGGATTTTTTGATTTGATACTGTTGTGTTCGTACAAACAGGTTTCCAACTCGTCGTGGAAGGAGTTTAATAAATAAGTGGTTCTTTTAGATTAATCAGGGATTTATTAATACTCCGCTTATTATATTGGAGACTCGATAGTCGACCTAACTAGTAGCTGGCTAATTGGAATCCGAAACAGTAAGTTTCTTTGAGAGCCTTCCCCTTGGCCCTGGCGACTACTGGCCACTGGCTTCAACTTGCGGACTTCCACGCAAGCTCTATGCACTGCCATCTGTGCGTGCATCTAACTTCCCAACAGAGACCGACCCTTAGGGAAATGGCTTTTAAGTATTCTAAATTATTATTTGATTATTTTAATGATTTTTAATATAAATCTTCACGATAGCGAAACTGGGAGAATATATATCCATATCTATTTATAATCGCACAATAATTTGTTTCAGATGTTTTGCTTTATTTTATAGAATGCATCACAACGAAATATGGGTCAAGTCTGAAGTCTGCAGTCTTCAGTCTAGGGTAAGGTATAGTGAACCAAATATTAAAGTACCTAATCAATTTAAGTCGGGTTCGTACGACACGGGGATTTCATTTTACTGGATACCGTACTTGGCGCTGTCGTTGGGATATTAGATTTTATAATAACCGAGATAAAATAATATTACTCTACCAGTGGAGAATTTATAAAAAATGTCTTCTTTAATATTCTCCGGTTATTTCAGTAAAAAAATATAAAAAGTAAGTATTTTTATAAGGTAGCACTTAATAATGGTTCTGATAACAACCCTGATTCAGTGATGCATTAATCTGGCAGGGGAAGTACAGAAGTAAGATCGGAAATGAGATCACTGAGGCGTATGTGTTATAAAATCGCATATAACTTTATTACAAATGCGGAGATCTATAAAGACTGCAAGAATGATGTAAGCTTAATGTACAAGATTAAGAAAGTGAGAGATTGATTTGGTTATATACGGCATAGACTTATCAATCAACACAATTTATCATTTAATATATAATGTCACATCACAAAGATATTTATTTCCCATCTCACAAACTGGTTGAGAATAAACAAACTAACTCTTAACGTAAAAAAAACCCATTATATACTTTTCGGTAACAAGAAAAATTTCAGCCTCGATATTAAAATTGGAGACAACTGCCTCGAAAAGAAAATGAACACAAAATATTTGGGTCTGATCGTAGATTCCCAACTCTCGTGGGATCTCCATATAAATCATATAAAAGAGAAAATTACCCCTATAACTGGTGTACTATATAGGCTTCAAGGATTACTACCTATTCCTTTACTAACTTCAGTATACTATGCCATGGTACATTCACACCTTTCCTATCTCTGCTGTATCTGGGGTTTTGCCTCAAAGAAATTGATAGCTGACCTGCAGGTGGTTCAAAACCGAGCTCTCAGAAATGTGTTTGAACTTCCATGGGACACTCATGTTAGGGACATCTATTCAGTTTCTGGTATCCTTCCAATTACAATCCTTCCTAAATATGAAATCACAAGCACCATCCTACAAATTACCCAAAAATCAACTCACACCAACATCAAGCCACTTTACAATCAAGACATCCACAACCACAATACTCGAAATAACAATAAAATCCGCATTCCTCAAACACACACTACAAAATATGGGTTAAAATCACTGAACTATATTGCCTATACACTATATAATTCGCTTTCAGATATGTACAAACACATCCACCATAACAAAAAATTGCAAAGCAATGCTTTAAAAGAATATTTTTTAACTACATTTAAAAATAAAATATGTAACTGTGTTGTCATTTCTTGTTGTACCTTATCATATCCGTTATATCTTATCCATCATTATCTTACCCTTGTTTTCTATTGTTGTTTTTTCTACTTAACGTGTCATTATTTTAATTTTCAATTTTTATGCTGTATTGAATGTGAAACTTATATTTGATATCAAAATACCGTTGTAAAAATGTACCTACTACCTCCTACATATGAATTGTAAGTTCCTCCTGTCCTAAAATGAGTTCTGTAACTCATCGGGATTGCTGTAGCAAGAAATAAACACAATAAAAAAAAAAATAAAAAAAAAGTGTTTGCTTCCTTTGATAAAACAATTTATCAACTTGAGGCACCGATCAGCTAAGCGGTTTGTTAAGCAACGTTCCATTCGCCAGTTTCTAACCATTTTTTATCGTTGATTATCTTGAGTGTCCCCGCCTACTTTCATTGACAATAAATTGACATAAAGTAAAAACTTTCGTGGTAAAATTAATAAAAACGAGATAATCTCGTATGTATTATTAGTACACATCATTTGTTTTAAACATTGTAATACACACCAACATTTTATACCTTTTAAACAAAATCATTTAATTAATTTGGAAATAAAAATGATAGAGAATGAAGGGCATGATCAAATTTGTAGATAATCAAATATTTAAGTCAGGCCACGCCGAGAATTAGAATAAGAGAAGAATATTTTTGAGACGATATGTATGCATGTGATAGCTTTGACTAGAAAGTCCACACAACGCACAAAACACATTAACTATTTCTAGACACATGTTCGCATTTTTCATCGCACGTCTCTCGAAGTCGGGAAGAAACTATTGAAGCAATAAGTGTGTGCCATGATTGAGTCGTGTGGTGGTCCATCCTCTCGTCTACTCCCTGCGAGGAAAGTTTATTTAGGTAGTTCAAAATGTGCATTTGAATAGAATCTGAAGTGTGTTAATAATTAGTTTTATTAAGCTATAAACAATGATTATATATTGAATGCAAGTAAGTTCAAAGTCCTGGCATTTGAAGTAGAGGAAACGGTGCTTAGTATAGTTTTGAGCGGTCAGTGCTTGGACGAAAAGGGTGAAATTATGTGCCTATACTTCTGAAGTTTGTTCAGAAATTGGCAGCAGTGTGATTGCCGGAAATTAATTGAATGAAGGACCGAATGCAGTTATCGTTTGCAAAAGGTTGTCAAAGGAAACTAGACTAGTAGTCATATAGAAATACATACTGTGGAGAACTTTGGTTTAAAGTATGGTATTTGGCAGTTAGGTTTGCAATTGCACGGAAAGGACCAATTGAATGCAAGGATTGAAACGTAAATCTTTTGAGTATTACTGACATATATTATGCCTTATGGAGAAATCTTAAATACCTCTATATTTTTTATAGTTAGTTATAATAATTTTAATTTTGTAGGTCTCCAAAAAACGCAACAAATCTGTGGACGAGACCCGTGACGTCACCAGTTTTAAAAAGCCTACATATTTTTTTTACTTTTTATGGGAATCGATACGATTTGAATTCTTAAGATTATCCGCTTTTATCATCGAAGAACACTAGGAAAAATGTTAACTTCTCAGTACTTATGTTATCGTATTGAATCAAAGTGTAAAAATGCATCCATCCATAAACAATTTACCGGTGTTTAAAAACCTGCATTAAAATATTTTCATCGGTTCAAATTTTAATGTGGATCAGAGTTGCCAATGCATAATACCTATGTTCTAAATAATCCACAAAAGATAAACAGATTTTCAAAATTCCCACAATTCAACAAAATTATTTTGAAATCAGCATTTTTGTTATTATGTAGTCATTTTCGGATTTTCTCTTTCGATCTGGCTTTAAAAATAGCATTTTTTTGAAAATTTTCTTACCCTTAAAAAATGTCCAAGTTCTCCTTATCACCATGTCAGTTGATGCTTTGTTTCTCCAGATATATTAATATAATCCATAAGTCTACATAATAATTATCTTTCGGTTTTTCCCATGTCTTTTGTGCTTGTGTTTTTTTTTATTTATTTTTTTTTATATTAACTCCACACAGGAGGCCCTGAAGAAAATAATTTCCTTCAGGGCCTATGTCATCTTTGGGGATGCTGTTTGGAGGGTCTTTTAGTGGAAAGGAAGGAGTGAACATGGGTCTTGAAGAATCCCAAGTTGTAGGAGGGAGGAAACACAGAGGCCGGCAGTTCGTTCCACAGCCGAGCTGTTGAACCTAAGAACGAATCGTAGAAGCGACCCGTTGTATAAATTTATTGTATGGTTTATCTGTGTTTGTTATATTTATATCATGTTGTCTCCCTCAATTTTTTTTATATATAAGCTCACACTTTTTACTTCTTGTCCAGTAATAATATGTACCCTGAATATGCTTGAGTAAAGCGAAACCGGTCGGTTCTAAAAATTATTAAAAACTCGTGGTTTTAAAACAAAAAGTATTTTATTTTATTAACTATGTCAAACAACAAAGTGATTGCTTTCTACAATAATACAAATATTTTGAATTACACACATGTTTTTAGGTGGTGGGCACAGGTAATGTGATGGAAGTTTCTAGTATTGGCAATATATTTCTTGTATACGATATTTTATGCCATCCCTCGATCCCCCAGGAAACAAAAATATTCTGGGGAAATTTGCTCTCTTAAATTCTGGGCATTCAAAAAAACTGTTTCTAAAATTTATAATAAAAACATTTGTTCCTTATACTCATTCATTTTCACCGACGATGTATTCTTGATCACTTCAAAAGCAACGTGTGTCACAATTTAGTAAAGCATGTCCTTAGAGACTGTTGAAAATAGATTAAAAAAATAAAATAAACATGCCTGTTTTTCATTAGGAACCTCTCTGACTAGGGCTCTCTAAGATAAGGGGAAAAAAGTTTCAATTTTCAAACAAATTACTCCTAATGAAGAGGCTTCTTGCCAGCCAAAAATATTAAGAACCTGAACAAACATGCGATTTTTTTTCAATTTTGGTGTAGAAATAAATTAGCATCTTATCTTCGAATGCACCCTTATAAACAACCCTCATTAGGCTTTTCTACTACCCTTCGAAATCGATTTAAAATTGTTCCACAGTGTGTTTTGAAACATTATTATGTAGCGTCGAAAAATAAGACTTGATACAATGCGACAACGCCGAATAAAGTACAAGCCTGGGCGCGCAACCGCCAAATTACAAGTAAAGCCAAACTACTAAATTAATATCAATGTTTTAGCTAAGTAAACTTGACTGTTTAAAGTAATCGAATCACTCTGTTTATTCAATGTGATTGCGGTAAAATAACAACGAGTATCAACAACAATTGCCGCAATTCGAAAACTGTCGTTGCTTGCTGGCTTTGACTTGATTTAAATTCTAATGACGAATGGTCACTTGGCATGGGGTGAAGAATTGTAATAGATTTGAAGCTAAGTTATTGCTACATTGTAGTCTTTTATTACGTAACAGCATGTGGTCGAGTGGTCCAAAGCGTCGAGTTCGCATCTAGGTTTTACGGGTTCAATCAAAACCTTCTAGATCACATCTAGGAACCACGAGGTTTTTGTTCAATCTACAAGCAATATTTATTGACATTATTGTTGGAAGTAGGAGAATTCAAATTCTGTTTTGTATTCGTAGAACGGAAAGTTTCTTCTTTCTTTGAAAATCTGGTAAGGAGACAATGAAAGATGATGTATTGTGTTGTGTCACAGCGTTTATTTCGAGTCAGCAGAGTTGCGCAGTTGTGAAATGACTCTGGACCAATGAGGACGGTACCAGGTGTTGACACCGCGTGGATGGAGACCGGACTCGTGGATGTGTTCAGCATTGGTGAAAACGTGGAGTCTTCCGGGTACTCCAGTGTGAACTAGGTAGTTGAAGGTGCGATGGACCTTGTCGGCAGATGAGCGGGAAATGAAGCCGGCAAAGATGCCGCGGAGCCGAGGTGCAGACCGGCGAAGTGGTCGCAGGGTCTAGGCGCGTGAGGTCAGCGCTGTCCAGGAATTTTGCCAGGGCCAGGGCGCTAACGTGATCCCGAGGAATCCATAATTAATTGTAGTCCATGCAGAGCCGGGTGTAGGTTAAGATCCTGTAGCAGCGCGGTGAAGAAATAGCAGGGCGCGACGCGGGGGGGAAACCGGTGGTCGGTGTTGGCCGCTTCAGTATGCAGCAAGCAGTAGCGGCGCTCGCATTGTTGGTCACTCGTATAACTGCTAACTACTGATTGATTAAGTACATCTCGGCGCGCCTCATTATATAGGCGCCCAAATACATCGAGAACATGTCAGAACGGTAAGAAGGAACGCCGAACGCTCGCATTGCATCTGGAGTGTTACCGCTACAATGCGTTTTGTATTTGCGATCGTTCCAGAAAGAAAGTATCATATTTGATTCAGAATTACATATATCAGAAATGTAGTAGAATTATTGACAGTAACTTGTGTTGGTACCTAGCATTGTTATACCTTATACTTTCCTTTTGATTCCTATCTACAAAATTATTGTTGTCTACCTACCTAATTCCTATCTCTCTATGACGACTACAACGTGTGTGTCGTTCAGTTGAAATTCCAAAATCATCCTATCTACATCTTACCTGTGTTTGATTACGGAGCCTCTTGTAGACGGTGTCGACATTAAAAAGCCATTGAGCTCGTGAGTTTGTGGCTGTGCAAAGTAAACTGTAATGAACCAGCGCAATCACGAAAAGCGGAAGAAGAAAAAAACGGTAAGCCGGCATTCCAGATTTCCAATCCTCTTCTATCCGCTGTGCGACAGTGTCTTGATTCCGTCCCCAACAACATACATGATAATAAATTATGTAAGAACATAAAAAATGAATTTCGAATGATACTATTATTAATTTATTTAAACACCCAAAGGGCTATTACATACAATTCAAAAATTATCCTAAAACATATAAGTAACTGTATAATATAAAATATAAATAAGTGACACGAAAATAGGTACTCTTCCAGTATTCTCCAAATCAACGATTATTTTACTAACGACGTTTGCAATGTTGGTAACAAAAGATATTGTCAAATACATCCATATCATTTAAATGTTAGTTACCAAGTCTACGTAAACATTGTATTGGGAATACAAACTTTATATTTTGCATTCCCAATACAAAATTACATTTACAGATATGTGTAATTTACGTATATGTAAATTACACGTATATTTACAGATACGTGTAAAACATAAATTTATACGTATCTATATGTCTTTAGATATGTGTAAAATTATTAAATGCAATAATCGAATTTAAAGTTGAACAATTTTAATAAAAAGATTGGGTCATTTATTTGCGTCTGTTGGAATATTTATAATATTCACTAACGACTGGTAAATAATAGCTGTTCTTAATATAATCCTAATGTTTTCATACCCTTATTTATCCGTTTTTGTTACACGCATCGTTTATGGGAAATGATACGTTAAAACGGATCTATTAGCAGCCTGCCTACACTAAACAAATTTTGCTGTAGTAAATACAATCTGGAAATGGAGTGCAACAACACGCGGCAGGCGGTTTTCTGCTAAATAAGGTTTCTGTTGTACCGTTAATCACCAGTGGAATAATAATATTGTTCAATAAATATATCCGGTCAATAAATCTTACTGTGTGTATCGTGAAGGAGGACTTTACTAGCCGAGTAATTGAACTCACGACGCCTGGTGAGAACCAGACCCGATGCCAACTCATAGACACTGACCGTTCCCGTTATCTGAACGTTCCCGATGTGGATTCCAAACTCGACCTGACTTAATCCCAACTGACCACAACTCACACTTTTTTTGATTAGCTCCTCACAGATGGCCCTGAGAAATATAATTCCCCTCAGGGCCTATATCATCTTTAGTGATGCTGTGTGAAGGGTCTTTTTAGGAAAGGAAGGGGAGGAAGTTCAAAACAGTAAGCGCAGGTTTCTTTCACCTGCGTCAAATCAAATCTATAAAAAGAAATATTCCGGCTAACGCCACAAAGATGTTGGTAAACTCCTACGTCTCCTACTAAGTCTCCCTAAAATATACACTGACAGACTTCAGTCAGTTTTCAATGCTGCAGCAAGGCTGATAACTGGCGTTTCCAAATATTCCCACATCTCACAACATTTGCGGAACCTTCATTGGCTTAAGTGCCCTGAGAGAATCCAATTTAAACTCTGCTGGATGGTTTTTAAAGCCGTACATGATATGGCGCTACCCTACTTGTCGGAACTCTGCATTCCAAACGATGTTAATGTTAGGCAAGCAACGCTTCGATCAGCATCTTCAACAGCCATAGGTAGACTTTCAGTACCTATGCGCAATCACAATAACAATTTTGGAGACCGAGCTTTTGCAGTAGCAGGCCCAACAGCTTGGAACAAACTTCCTTCATATTTGCGAAAGATCGACAGCTCATCTGAGTTCAGAGCAAAACTAAAGACTCACCTTTTCAACTTGTCGTATCCAGAATGATGACCTTTTTTATTTATTTTTTTTTCATCAGTAGGTAGTATTTCATTGCTCAGTCCAGGGGATTTTTCTACTTGACTTTTTTTTTCACCGTTATTAACCGTTTATTACGCGTAAACAATTTTTCTTTTTTAATATTTTATAACTGACACCACGGGCAGAAATCATAACAATCGGTATTTGTAAATATAAATTAAATATGTATGTTAGTCGTAAATCTCTAGTTTAAGCCGTAGTTGTAAGTCGTATTATAGCGGTATTGTGTAAATGCCCACTTGGTCATAAAAATATGTATAGCGCATTAGTTAAAAGTCTTAGTTGTAAATCACTCGATATTAGTCTTAGTTATAAGTCTCTCTCTATCTATGAAACTTAGTTATAAACCAAAAGTAATTAAGTCTAAGTGACCAATGCATAAATTAAGTTGTTAAGCGCCCTTGAGGTGATTTTCTCACAAAAACGGCGCTATATAAATAATCCAATCATTTATTATTATTAAGTTCAGGGATAGAAAAATGCTTGAGGGTTTGGTAAGAATCTGGGGGTCAGTGTCTCAATGACCCCAATAGTAACGTAACCATTAATAGCATAGTAGGTACTCCGTAATTTGTTGTAGATCAAAATTACTGGATTGTGTGTTCGATTCCTGCTGAAGATAAACAATCTAGTAGCCATATATAAATATCTAGCTTAAAAAATCTAGTACAACTATCTCCATTTTATTATCTAGTTTAAAGAATATAGTATAATTCTCTGCATTTAAGTATCTAGCTTGAAGAATCTAATATTACTATCTGCAATTAATTATCTAGTTTAAAGAATCTAGTATAATTCTCCTCGAATAAATATCTAGCTTAATAAATCTAGTGATATCGCTCTAGATTTTGAGAATTGTTATCGTTTGGTGTAAGTGGTTCGTTAACTGGGAGTGTTGCAATGTGAAACAGAATGATACATTTTAGGCATCAACCAAAGTTATTTAAGTCTTCTAAAGGCAGAGAAACTGCTTTAAATCTATTCAAATCAAGTGTTTCACAAGTTCAGTCGTGACTGTTTCCGTCTAAAATGGGTAGAAGCGAAAATATTACAGGCTCCTCTCACGAAAGTAAACTTTCCTTTGGATAAATTGGACATAATCGATATGATATTAAGTGAACAGTTCAGGACCGGGGACTCCATTGAAGACATAGTAAAGTTAACAATCACTAGGCGTGCAATACGGAGTACCTACTATGGTGCTACATAAATACTACTGACCACATACAAATCACAATTGTGCCATTTTTGTATTAATATAGTAGCTACCAAAGATATTAGAAGAACGAGATATGCTATGTTGGCCGCCGGACCGTAGGCGGAGTACTACCTAATTAGGGTACTTTGAACGGTATCGGGACGTGTACGCACAGAAATCTGTTCTATGTATTTGTGCGGATACCTTAGCGTAAGCGAAGGTGTGCAGTAGTATTGGTGAACAAAACCGGCGATACTGGGCAAAACAATTCCACACAGTATGAACTGCTCATAGAACATCTCGTTCTTCTAATATCTTTGGTAGCTACCTTGAGTCTAAAGCTCCTAGATAAATTCTTAACTATCCTTAGACAAAAATCCTCACCCACTAGTAGTAAAATTTGTAAAGTAGACCTCAGGTGAACATAATTCTAATACTTTTCGAAAATAAAGACATAGGTGGAACTAACGAAGCAAACAAATCAGTGGTGCCAAAGAAGAATAAAAAAAGCTGATAGGGCTACCCTATATATCAAAAAGAGAGCAGATCACCAGATACCCAGATTGAGTGGAATAGGAACAAAGTAAATAAACGTGGATCGTATCAATAAGTAAATGATAATGAACTGTTATAAACCTTATCAAATCATTTTCAATGACGTGAATGCAAAATACATAAATCAACGATGACAATCGAATTACCTACTTACATTTATATACTACAAAATCATTCAAACCACCAAAACCATTGAACTAAAATTGAACGAAATGAGGAAAACCTTGGTTGGTGAAAACAACTATTGGTTAAATAATTATTGATTTTAAAATATTATATCAATTGGTTTTCCAAAATAAAATAAAACAAGAGATTCAGGTAAATATGCGTTTGATGCTCGTCATTTTGACTAACGTTAGCTTTCTAGGGTTAAGGCATGAAGTGAATATCTACACCAAGGAGGTACAAATATAAGCATTATATTATTTCAGTTATTTAAATTCATATAAAATAATATTCACCAATATAAAGGGTTTTCCAATAAGAAGTGTTATTTTGATATTCAATCGTAAAAGATCAATGATTTTGTTGTTTGTGTGGCACGTAGCGCCGTCTTGTTGAAAGTAAACGTTGTCTAGATTAATACCATCCAATTTCGGCCATAAAACATAATTAATCATCTCTCGATAGCGCAATACATTGACCGTAACTGTTGCTCCAGCCTCATTTTCGAAAAAGTAAGGTCCAATGACTCCGCCGGACCATAAACCGCACCAAACAGTCACACGTTGAGAAAAAAGAGGCTTTTCAACAATAACTCTTGGGTTTTTCGAGCCCCAGATGCGACAATTTTCCTTGTTGACGAAGCCACCGAGGTGGAAATGGGCCTCATCACTCAAGATGATTTTCATTTGATTCACTCAAGTGAATTTTGATAATTTGAATGCGTTGTTGAAGCGTGTATCGTTCCATTTTTATTAATGGCGTAGTTTTTACTTGTCGAATGTCAAAAAATGACCGCTTCAAATATAACATCTACCGAAATAGCGGGCTATTCAAAATAACACCTCTTATTGGAAAACCCTGTATTATTATTCTTACACCGGGTTTTACCAAACTTGCATCCTTTCGACTCAGTAACCAAATTAATAGTATATCTTTATTGTAAGAAACTTGCTACTCTAAAAATACATGTTAAATGTGCACAGTGTACATTTGTTTACAATTTGATATCCCTGAGGCAAATGTGTGGTAAAACCATATATGATCGTGTGAGAAATATGGCGATCCACAAATAATGCAAGGCTGATGTAACCGTAATGAATAAGATTAAGAAATTATTGTTTGAAAGAAAGAGCGAATGAGGGAAAAAATATGACGTAAATGTGAATGGTAACAAAAGTTGGGGACGCCCAAGGAAGACGTGGCACGATCAAGTAAATCAGATACATTCAGAATAATAGAAGAGAATGTATGAGTATGTGTGCCAAGACCGAGTCTTTTGGCGGTCCGTCCTCTCTGCGGGGAAACGGCGTGATGATTAGTTAGTAAATTAAAATAACAACTAACTAACCATCACACCGTTTCCCCGCAGGGGTAGGCAGACAGGACGGACCGTCAAACAACTCGGTCTTGGCACACACTCCTTTCCTCATTCACATTCATACATACTCTTCTATTATTACTTACCTATCGGTTATTATTTACCTATTTTTATTTAGTTATTTTATTTTTTCTTATAATTTATTATTCATACTATCCATGTTGTAATTGTTAGTATGGTTACCCTATGCTTGTGTCTGATAAGCCAGCACAGGTACCTTGTACTTTAGTTAATAGAAGAATATTATTGTTGCCAACTTACTTACCAATGCTTCTTTTGATGACATTTTTGTTTTTATTGTTCTTACATTTGTTACTAAAATATTGTTTATTTTTGTCTACCGGTCTCGAAACGACCGTGTCATAAACTTTTCTTTTTTGGGTTTAAATTAAATGTTATTATTATATTAAATTTACATATATGTATTTTTTTAAATTATATAATTGTAAAGCTGCACATCTTGATACAGGAATGCCCCAGTGAGATGTGCAGAGTATGTTTTTTAAGTTAAAAACTCATTTTTTTAAATAAATAAATTATTCTGACTCTTGACATGCCCGACTCTGATTAACTTGGTCGTGCCACGTCTTCCTCGGGCGTCCCCGACTTCTGCTACCATTCACATTTGCATTGTATATTTTCCTTACACTCCTTTCTTCAGTCATTCGCTCTACATGCCCAAACCATCTAAGCGTCCCTTTCTTGATCTTACGCATTACGCTTACATCAGCCTTGCACTCTTTGCGGATATCCACATTCCTCACACGATCATACATGGTTTTACAACACATACGCCTCAGGGATCTCATTTCAATAGCATTCAATCTACTTTCATCCTTTCTTTGTCAGTCCCATGCCTCACTTCCATACATCAGGGTAGGTACCAGCACTCTATTGTGAACTGCTTAATATATTAATAGTAGGTAGTATGTAACAAAATGAAATGTATAGTTATAATATGATACTTCTTGTAGCCGCCCTCGCTAGGCTAGCCTGACACTGTGTTGAGGCAGACATTTTACAAGTTAATTATCAATACAAATGAATATCCCCACAAATATATTACAATAGTTTTGTTAAATCAATAATTTCTAAATTGGGTAAGTGCACCGGTAAAGGCCATATCTTTACTTTTAATCGAAATTATTACGATTTTTAATCTTTTTCTATCTGGAGGAATATTGTAAAATCTTGTCGCCAGGTACCTAAAGTACTTTGCCGCGGGAGTCGTCATTATGAAATATGGAATTGCGTTACACTTCACAATAACCCTGTGATCGCGTGAAGTTCTCAATGCAATACATCCGCACCCCACGATGTCGCCCCCGTCGCTCCCGAAACAAAATATTGTAACGCGCGGAAAGAGTGAAAACGGGCCGGCGCAATTTATGGGTTCGGGCGGATGATAAGGGGACCGGTCACGCACTCGCCGCGGAAAATGAAGCCGTAACGAGGCTGATGTTGCGTTGTTTTCCGTTACTTTGCGTCCTGTTAGGAGATTTATGGCTTACGGCGTTCTGGATTAACGGCCCCCGCGTCGAGTGCGGGCGTTTGCCGTGTGCCGTGTGCCGAGTAACCATGCCCTCCTGCCCGGTGAGGTATATCTCCTCGCCGGTACACGGCTAACCTTTTAGTCAGATATCTCGTTATGATGGTAATTTTGTGCAATTTATTGTTTTATAAAGTACTTCTCGCTAATGTTACTACAGCTGGTGTTGAAGCCTTTCCGAACGGGTGTGCAAATAAGTTATAAACAATGAATATGATAGATTATGGTAAATACAGTATTTTCACTGTTGTTTTAGTCTTGAAAAAAAAATGAGGAAATAAATTACGATAAATGAAAGTATTTTTATGTTGACCAATAAACTTTTTGTAACAAATTGAAAAATGCCGTTTTCGATTTGCCGCCAAAACAATATGTTCGTTTTTACTCATGAATGACGTTGTAGCCAATTGAAACTGTGAGGTTTTACATCGTTTATGAAATTAATAATTACGATCAAAACTACACATTTTTAGTACAGAATGGTATCAGAATCAGAATAATGATCTTTAAATCTTTCACACATTTTAACGGTATTCATATTTTGTTAAAATATGATGATGAAACTTTTCCTAAAAAAATAAACTAAAAATAAACATTATTTCAAATTGAACATATTAACTACATTTTCCTGATTATACATTTTTAAAATATCCTGGGTTAGGTTGTAGGATTTTCATGTTTAATTATACTAAACTTTAATTATACAATTTGTAGAGAAATATTCTCGGGTCAAACTGGGGAGCTAGTCTATGTGCTTTTATATAGATATATATAGATAATAAAATGTATAGTTACAAAAATGGAAAAAGAATATTTTCAAAAATACTGTAAAATACTATAAAATATTGTACAATAAGAAAATTACATATAATTATAGAAACAGAATATCAACAAAAATCAACGAAAAATCAACAAAAGTATAAGCAACAATATAAGCAACAGAAATAAGCGACAGAATAAGCAACAGAATATATCTGAAAATAACAGTAAGTCAATCTTCTCTGTAAAAATACAACGAAAGTTTTTTTTTTTTTATTTAAAATAATTTTTCTCACTTTTTATTGTATCCGGTAAATCGTTAAATAACTTTGGGCCTATATATTCATGATATAGTATAATACTTAAAAAATATAGTTAAAAAACTATATCGTTTATCGACTTTAGCTCTACTCCGTATTCCATTCCAGTGTGGAGAAAACGTATTTAGAATTCCTCGGGCGTCCTCGACTTTCTTGAACTTTTTACTTAATTTTGACATTATAATATACTGAATGTAAATATTTAATTTTTTCATCGTTGGGCTGCATCCTTTTCGCTTTGGTGGTCCTTCTGTTACCTGTTGGGAGAAAACAGTTTAAATAAATTATATCGACGGACGAGACATGAAATAAAAATAAACGGCTTTAGAGAAGCATGGAATTTTTGTTAAAAGATTCATATACCTAAGTATTTAACTACTTTTCAAGAACGATTTTGTTACTATCCAGATATTTTTTGTTATGTTTAATTCGGAAAAAAATATAACGAAACCCAACTTGTTTCCAGATAAAACCATTATTTTCTTATTAATATATAACCTTAACCATATAATCCGAAAATGAATAGATATAAAAAATGCTGATTTCAATGGCATTTTGGAGGTAAAGAAACATGTATGGATTTCGAAAATCTGTTCATCTTTTGTGGGTATTTAAGAACATATGCACTGGCAACTCTGGTCGAAATTCACATTTGAACCGATGAAAATATTTGAATGCAGGTTTAACACCGGTGAATTGTTTATCAGGTGCGGTCATGAATGCACTTTTACACATTCATTCAATACTATAACATTTGTGACGAGATGCCAACGAGTTTACCATTCCGTAGTGAATACACATATTTTCCTATGTTTCTTTATTTTTATTTGAATATATTCATTTTTAATACTTTCATATATTTTTATTATTTAAACCATTTAATTTAATTAGTTAATCTTATTTTTCATTAAAAGGGAGTGAGTTGTCTATATAGTTTCAAATGTACTTAACTTAAACGTTTTGAACTTTATTTACAACAATATTAATTATATTTATGTTTACTTCATGTAAAAGCCTACCGGGGCGAAAATAAAGAAAAATTCCAAGTGTTCTTCGGTGATTAAAGCGGGCAATCTTAAGAATAAAAACGTCTCGACTCCTATACAAAGTACAAAAACGTAGGAAAAACGTAGTAAACCTAGTTTTTAATACTGGTCATCGATGATTTCACGAATCACGTCCACAGATTTGTTGCGGTTTTTTGGAGAAAAATTGAAAATTATGGCAGTAAAAAAATTTGCAGATATTTAAGTTAGAAGATTATTATTGATAAAATAAAATGGGCTGAAATTCCTCATTATGGATTAAATATAGTACTTTCCTACGGTAAGTTATTAAAAAAGTTTACACCAGGTATTACATTCCGCACTGTCATACGATTATGAAATTATTATTACATATTACATATTATTATTTTTTGCTCTAGGTTTTTGTCTCTTATTTTATCTTGATGTTGTGTAGTCTTTTGTGGAAGTTGTACGGAGATTACTTATGCATATTATATGCGAGTAATAGTCAAAAGATGTATGTTTTCATTCTTGCATTCAATTCGTTCTTCCTCTGCTAATTGCAAGCTTAACTGCCAAACATCGTACTTTAAACTAAAGCTCTATATAGTATGTATTTGTATACGCTACTAGTCTCCTTTCCTTTGAAAAGTTTTTGTAAACGATAACTGCATTCACACTTCTGCCAATATCAGAACAAACTTCAGAAATATAGGCACATAATTTCACACTTTTGGTCCAAGCACTGACCGCTCAAAACTACACCAAACACCGTTTCCTCTAATTCAACTGCTGGGACTTTGAACTTACTGGATTTCAATATGTAATCATTGTTTATAGCTAAACAAAACAAATTATTTATAGACTTCGGATTCTGTTCAAAAGCAAATGCATGTTTTAAACTAGCTTTAATGTTTTAAACATGTTTAGCTCTTTTAGTGCATAAACTCTGCTATGTAACAAGCATTGGTAGTACATATAAAATACAATATTTAAGAATACTTTTGTTTATAAATTCTCCATGGGTAGAGTAATCTTATTTCATCTTTGTTTTTGTAAAATCTACCAAAAAGTACGGTATCCCGTAATATTACAGCCGGTATTCTCAGTACGCCTGTGAGTGTTTTTGAGTAACGTTTTCTAATAACCCATTCTTATTACCCCTTATTATCTATTATGAATAAGACGGTTATTATTTTAATCGTTTCATCTGAGTATTTATTAACTATTCGTACAATTGCATAATAAAGTTTATTTATTAAAAATCAGTGTTTGATGATTTATATGAATATAATATATTTTAAAGTTTGAATATTTTTCCCTGGAGTTCCGCATCTATTGTATTCGATATTCGATTTTATTTCGTGCCGAATCTCTGGGTGAAAATTCCGAACCAAAGCAAAACTTTCCCTTCTGTGACCTGTTTGCCGGCTGTCAACCGAAACCTAATTTATTCAAACATTGTTAGAAACCTTGGAGGGTTAAACAAATTAAAATTTATTTCAAACCTCGAAGAACTTAGAATAACTTGAAATGTCATCGCTTGGAGATCTGAAGAGAAAAAAAAAACGATAGAAGTGCGATGCTGGCGTGTCGGTGTGCCCGACGAAATCTCATCAATGTCTTCTTTAATTACAATAATAATAAATTAATATTTTAAATTCTTTCTTTTTTTGGCACAACCTATGATAATGATGTGAGATTTACATTTAAAAAATTAATTATAGGAATTATATGATGTTGCTGAAATATTAACAAATTCCAGTGAAAAATATTATGTATTTTTTGAAGAAGATAATACTAATAAATCTAAATGAAACATGAAACAGAACAAGACACAAAAAATAAAAATAAAAGATAATGGAATCGAATCCAGGATTGTCTTACTGGTTCGATTCCTAGTTGTGACTGTTAACGTTTATATTTGTTCTGTCTTGTTCTGTTTCATGTTTCGTTTAGATTTATTTGTATTATCTTCTTATTCTATAATTCATTACATTGAATAAATTATTCTATTACATTTTACCCTTCAAAACAGTTAAAGAAATTTTTTTCCTAAAAATATGATAGCTTAAAAAATTGTATATTCATGTAAAACTACAAACGCCGATTCCAAATACCTATTTATTCTTATTAGCAGAATGAATAAATCTTTAATTAACAAAATGAATAAGACGGCGTGTTTGTTTGGCTTCACTGCATAGGTGACTTCTGACGTCATATTATTGAGTATTCACAAGTAATATAGTCTGTTTTTGTATACAAAAATGTCAAATAAATCTTTTTTTCATATTTTTTCTTTTTTTCTCAGTAGAGTATTACACTGCCCTGTCAAAGCTACGGTTGTAACGAAACTTGGTCGGCAATAGGTATAAGAAGTAAAAGTGACGTTTTCAAAGTTATTGTTTTTTTTAAATATATCCCATTTAGTTTTAGCGATACTGAAACTGTTGTTAAATGTAAAAAAAAAACTTTTATCAATGACAGAAATAGGATATATTTATGGCCAAATCGACCACGACCACCAACCACTAGCGAAATTGATCATAATAATATCGTTGATCATAATAATATCGTTGAACACAATAATATCGTTGATCAAATTAATATCGTTGATCATAATCACATCGTTGATCATAATGATATCGTTGATCATATAATATCGTTGATCATAATAATATCGTTGATCATAATAATATCGTTGATCATAATAATATCGTTGATCATAATCATATCGTTGATCATAATGATATCGTTGATCATATAATATCGTTGATCATAATAATATCGTTGGTCATAATAATATCGTTGATCATAATAATATCGTTGGTCATAATAATATCGTTGATCATAATAATATCGTTGATCATAATAATATCGTTGATCATAATAATATCGTTGATCATAATAATATCGTTGATCATAATAATATCGTTGATCATATTAATATCGTTGATCATAATCATATCGTTGATCTTAATAATATCGTTGATCATAATAATATCGTTGATCATAATGATATCGTTGATCATAATAATATCGTTGATCATAATGATATCGTTGATCATATAATATCGTTGATCATATAATATCGAAATTCTTTATTTTTAGCACAAAAGATCTAGCTGCTCTCAATTGCCCGGATCCTGTGGCTCTTTGGCATCCCATATTGTGGTATGTTGTGACGCTGAAGGAAGTGGGGAAGAGAGGCAATGGGTAAGGGATAGGTTAAGTACCTGTTTATTCATATCTGGTCACCAAACTATTTCAAGCAACGTTTCGTTTCTGAATGGTTGTCTTTCAGCAGGGCGATACTGAGAGTAGGTATCTACCAAACTTTTTTGAATAATAATCAATTTATTTGGCCTGTCTGGAGCCTAGAAGTCGAAAGGTCTTATGTAAATTGGTGATATTAGTTTTATTTAAAATCGGTACAAATCACACTTCTTAGGATTTCCAGTTCAGTGGCTTAGATGAATTTCCACAGATTCGTTCTGAATCAATTTCCATTATGTCTAGAACAAAAACAAATTTGAATCAAAGCAAGAATGGATACGACTAATTAAGAAAATTAAATGGCTACGAATAATTCATTTGGATATAATAATCATTAATAATTATTATTCCTCTGTAACTACCGGCCCGGCAACTCATCGACGCTAATTCATCGTTTATTAATCTAAATTTCTTTAATAGGTAATAGGATATCCTTCCGAAAGATGATTTGAGGGCCTGTTTTTGACTAAGCGTAGCGAAGTCCTGTTTTAAGTCGACCTTTTTGCATCTCGTCTGTCTGAAAATTTGGTTTTTTCGTTGCATTTCCGATTCAAGATGGTCGCCGTTTTAATGAACTTGTAAATATCATTTTTCAAATGTGAAATCTTCGTGACTATTGGGACTTTCTTAGTGGATTTTTTTCAATATTACGGTATCTGCCTGCCTGAAAAAAAATTGAAAAAATAAAAAAAAATTACATAAAATATACGATTTATAATTAAGTAGGTAGGCAATTAAGTACCTACGTATAAATCTTATGATTTCACAGAATATTTTGGGTTTGATTTATTAAATAAGATAAATTGAGAAATTACTTTATGGAAGCGAGGTATAGAGAAATAAAGAGCTTTTCAATAAGAGGTGTTATTTTGAATAGCCAATATAATTGTTAATATTTCGGTAGATGTTACTTTTGAAGATGTCATTATTTTGACATTTGACAAGTAGAAACTACGTTATTAATAAAAATTGAACGATACACGCTTCAACAATGCATTGAAATTATTAAAATTCACTTGAGTGAATTAAATGCAAATCATCTTGAGTGATGAGGTCCATTTCTACCTCGGTGGCTTCGTCAACAAGCAAAATTGTCGGATCTGGGGCTCAGAAAACCCAAAAGTTATTGTTGAAAAGCCTTTCTTTCTTCAACGTGTGACTGTTTGGTGCGGTTTATGGTCTGGCGGAGTCACTGAACCTTACTTTTTCGAAAATGAAGCTGGAGCAACAGTTACGATGAATGGATTGCACTATCGAGAGACGATTAATGATTTTTTATGGCCGGAATTGGATGGTATTGATCTGGACAACGCTTACTTTCAACAAGACGGCGTTACGTGCCACACAAGAAACGAAACCATTGATCTTTTAGGATTGAATATCAAAATAACACCTCTTATTGGAAAACCCTGTAGGTACTTTAAAATAGGCTACTGTCAGATTAATTTGTTGCTTAAAATCACTAGATAATCCGAATTGCAAAATGTATTTATTATTTTTGTTTTTAATTTGTTTCTTCAAAGTAACTTAATTAATTTATTTTATGTAAATCAAATTTAAAATGTTATTATTAAGTTATGCATAGTTTAGACACACAGTTTGAAAATGTTGAACGCCGATACAACTGTCAAAATAATAAAAAAAAACTTAAATACTTGTAGAACTTAATAATAACATTTGATAAACATTCAATTTTTAAAAAGACAAAGAAGTGTAGAAGTCTCTGAAACGACAAATTGTTTCTATGGTGATTATTTGATATATTTTTTTTTATTATAGACCAATTTAGGGCATTTTGAATCGGGCCGCTAACAAATATCACTCCTTATGTAGATGGCGATAAAAGATCTCTCTCCATCAGTCTTTCCCAATCCGGTCCGCCATGCAGCAGTGGGGCAGACGTATCCGCATCCGCCGCCAACACCTAGAGTAATCTCACCCCATGAACCCGAGCACCCCTGCAATGTCACTAAACGTAGCCAGCCGCTTGGTGTCACCTACGGCGTAGGTGTTGGTTATCTAATAATTGGTTCCCGGGCGGCGGTAACTCGCCTCTTAAATTAATTTAGGCATGAGCTTTAAGCAAATCGCTTAAGAGGAAGCTACAAGCCAAAAATGTGTATATTCTTGGAATACATTATATTGTAGGTAATAGGCATTAAAATCGCTTGACAAATGGAGTCTAGAAACGTTCGATTTCAAGTACAAAACTGGTTTTTATTTATTTTGTAAATAATTTTATAAGAAAGCAAAAAAGTTAATCAAGCGAAACTGTCACAGATAATCTTAACTATAATACTATATTTTTAAGTTGTTTCCTTTACGCGTTCATACATTTCTATTGCAAAAATTATTTTTTTTAGTTAATATTTATATTTATTAAGTAATTTATTTTTTATTTGTATTCTACTCAAACGGAACGATAGGAAAACCTTCAATTTATCTAAAGCATATTTTTTAGTATTCATAATGTACACCAATTCGTTATAAAGATTAATCAAAATAGTGATTTAGCACTAAGCTTTGCCTTAATGTGTCAAGATTCAACAAATACAGCAAAAAAAATGCGTTGATAAGAAAATGTAAATAAATTACATTTATGTTAAAATATTCGCATTTTTTGGCTAATGCGATATTGGAGTTACTTTCCCCGAGAAGTGTTCTTTGTAAATGAAATTTAGCGGGCCGCCCGCAAATGTTAGGTTTAGGGTTAACAAAAGTACCAAGATACTACTTTTTGCGTAAAAGGAAAGCAGGGGCTCAAAACATTTGACTTTTTTATGTTGACCATGTTTAGTTGTTTGGCATCTCTTACTCCTGGCTAATCGCCATACTAACTTGTAGTAACAAAAGTACTTGCTCAACGCAGTGCCACCAACCCTGTAAGAAAGAAATACGCGGTTAGTTTATTAAACAAATAACAAAATATACTCAGCTGTAGGATCGATTTATTGAGAAGAGGTTTGAGCGAAGAGCATTTCTGAGAACTCTTAAAAATCTACCGAGAAGGAAGAGCTCGTTAGCGGTTTACAACCAAAGTTGTTAATTCCTTGTTAAACCCCTTTGAGTAATAGGGTTGTGGCGCCATCTAGTGGGATGAACGGAATTTCAATGTATCCGTGAAACAGTATTAGTTACATTAATTAGGGTAGTATTCATAAAACAGGATCACGTCTATTTGAATGATAAGTACATACAATAAAAAGGATTTCAATATAAATCTGTGTTCACCGAATTTAATGATTCGGCTTATTTGGTTATTTTTCAAAGGAGTAACAATAACGAGATTCGTGTGAAAATCTCTGAAAATGTACAAGGTTACATTTAGCTGTTTAGAAAATTATATTTTTACAGTAAGCATAACATCTTATTTTAAATGCATTGATTATTCCTCCAATCTTCAGACATTCGGACATTTCATCATACATTTTTGATCCTCTTTTTTTTCTCATACGCGACAATATTGTCATTGCTGGTTTCATAATTATGTATATTTAAAGTATTTTGGGGTTTGGTTTTAATAATATACTGTAAAAGTTTTGTATAGGACTGCACTCACCAGGGGTTGTAGGGTCAGTGATAAAATAGAGCTCTTCAATTTAATCTCGAAAGCAATACACTTTTGAAAAATTTAACATGAAGTTGTTTACTTTTATTTTTGAAACCATTGAATTACATTTATCATACAACATCATTTATTTATGGATTGATATACCTTTGATGAGAAAAAAACTTGGAAAAAACTAGAGGAATAATGTGAGGAAAAAAACATAGAGGACAAAATCAGTAATAAATTATAACGATTGTATTATAGGTATATCGCCGTTTTCGTGAGAACATCACCTCTAGGGCGCTTTACAACCTAATTTATTTATTTTATAACTAAAGTAACATTGAAACTAATTTATTTATTAATTTTATTTTAGTAATTTGTACATTTAAGTTTGCAAATGACTAATTAATTTTTACATATTAATATTTTATGTTTTTTCTTGTTTTATGTGGTTTCTACACAACATCTTGAATTTTTCAATTGGGGCAGTCTTTAGGTTTTACGGCAGCGCGTTATAGTATTTCATCCCTTTATAGAATATACTGTTCTGTGTATTCGCCTTGTCCTTTTTGGTAGCCTGATTTCATTGCACGTCCTAGTTTTATGTTTGTGTATGTCCTTGTTGTATACAATTTTATTTGAAAAATATTTGGGTAGCAGGTTGTTTACTATTTTGTATACAAATATCATCGTGTTCAAGGTCAACATCTGTTTCACCGTTAGCCAATTTAGTTCGTTTAACATTTTATTTACTTTTGAATATCTATTTTGTCTGAGTATTGTTCTCATTGCCCTATTTTGGAGAATTTGAAATTTATTTTGTTCTCGGTCGTTACACCGAAAAAGGATAGTTGAGCAGTAATTAAAATGTGGAGCAATAATGGAGTTATAAATGGTGATTGCAGTTTTTTCGGACAGTTTTTGGCGAATTCTTACCAAAAAAGATATCTTTTTTCCAATTTTCTTTTGTTTATATTCTGCAAGTTTATTAGAGTTGAGTTTGGAATCTATTATAACTCCTTAGTATTTTATATCGGTAACATTTTCAATAATTTCACCATCAATTTTGATTTTGATTTCACTGGATGTCTTCTTATAACCAATTACCATACATTTTGTTTTTTTTTTTGTATTCAATTTAAGCTTATTTATTTTTAGCCATCTTGATATTATCTAGTTCATTATTTAAAATATTTATTAGTTCATAGTTTTCTCCAATTATATATATTAGTGTATCATCGGCAAATAGTCGTACTTTGCATTTTGAAAATATTTTCACCATGTCATTAATATAGAGTATGAATGGTAGAGGTCCAAGGACTGATCCCTGTGGTACTCCTAATTTATTTTCCATTGGTTTTGAAAATTGATTATTAATTTTTGTTACCTGTATTCGGTCTTTCAAATACTCTTTTATTAATTTAGTGGCTACAGTTGAGAAACCAATTTCTTTAAGCTTTCTTATCAATATTTCTCAACCAATAACTTACAGCTAAGATTTATGACAGTGACACTCGGAGAAACTTACTGATATTGCTAATTAATTAAAAATCTGGTAACACTACCAGTAAACACGAAAGTGTTATGAGGATATTCAAATATTGTCGCATTTCGTCATTTAGGGGGAAAAGCGCAGCTGATGAACACGTGTTCCGATATATTCTAAACGGACTGATATTATAATAGGAAATGGCTTGCTATCATGATTTTAATAGAATTTCAATAAATCATTTTTCGTTTATTGTGACTAATATATCAACTTGTGACTAATATATATGTAGGGCTAGTTACCTATTGATGTATAGTTAGTTACTTACAAGTATGTAGTGACTTAAAACTAATTCTTATTTAAAATATAATATTCCTTCATGACTTACAACCTCAGATCAAAGAATTTACGATCTGGCTATCTAGAACGGTTGTATCGATAATGTCGGTAGCTTGTCATCTTTTCAACGGTTATCATTGACAAAGTGTTGAAATATAAACATTATAATTTATTTTACACTACTGTTATGTCTTGTATTACCATTATAATTTAGATACTCAGTTGCGATGTTAATTATATGAGACTTAAATGATTTGCTTGGTGTATCTCGGTTATGATTTATAAGTCTTACTGTACAGACGTCTGTTCAATTTGAGTACGATCGGCTAGGCTCGGGTATCCAATAAGAACCATTATGAACCAGGCTTGCGCCAGCGCCGCATGACGTATAGGCAGTGCAACCTATGGTTAATTACTAAAACTATATTTAAAATATATTACAGACACTGCAATAACATTATTTTTAAAAAAACTCCACTGGTTTCGGAAGAACTCTTCCTTCATCAAGAGTACATTAGATTCGAACTTTGACAGTTGAAGAACTCTCTTGTCTTTTTTTCCGTTCGAATACGAAAAAACCTAATTTTATTGCCTTTTGCCGGTTAAAACTATATTTTTTGTCCTCTTTGAGTGCCTTTATTGCTGACCAAGTCCAGAAAGTGTTATTTTATATTAATATACATTCCTTTTGCCCCAATGGCCTTTGCCATGGGGAAGAAACCACCAGATCCCGTCCCCCCTGATCCTGACCCTGTTAATTTTGATAATGACATTGCTAGTGAGGTTAAAATAATGAATGATTCCTCTACTCCCAAAAAACGAAAAGTTAGCATCCTTCCGAAAAAGGAAATTTCTCAGGTTATAGTTCCTGTAGAGACTGTCGCTCCTCCACTCGCTTCACTGTACCCGACTTCAGCAAAAGCCCCCTTCATCGTGTATGTGCAAAACAACACACAAGGCCACTCATTGCATCCCCTTGATTTCGGTAAATTTGTAGGAAAAAAACCACTTGGCATTTCCCCAGGTGGTATCAGATCGGGAGGAAGATTCCGCATTTGTGTAGAGTTCACAACTGCACTCAATGCCAATAAATTTATAAATTCCATTGATTACCTCTCTGCCACAAAATACAAGGCTTACATCCCTTCATTTAATGTCTTCTGCATGGGTCTAGTGAGAGGTATCCCTACAGACCTATCCGAGGAAGAACTTATCACGGAATTTATTATCCCAGCATTTTCGGGGAAAGTTTTAAAGACTAGGCGGCTGAAATATAAAGATAAGACTTCCGATTCTATAGTTTGGAAACCCTCCCAAACTGTAGTTCTTACATTTGAAGGCCAATCTCTTCCCTCTCATATATACCTTTTCCACAACTCTCTCCCAGTGGAAATTTATTCATACCCGACAATTCAATGTTTTAACTGTTGTCGGTTCGGCCATTCCAAGCAATCATGCCGTTCTTCGCCTCGCTGCTTTAAATGTGCAGAAAGTCATTTAGCAGAGCAATGCCCCTCCCCTTCCAATCCCCCTACTTGCATAAACTGCTCAGGCTCTCATACAGCCATAAATCCATCCTGCCCAGAACTTTCACGCCAAAAAAACATTAAAAGTTATATGGCTTCCAATAGCGTATCATACTTCCACGCTTCTAAAATAATAGCTCCCTCTAAAAAATCTTTTGCTGAAGTCGCCTCTCTACCCCAGTTATCTCAAAACATTACTTCTCCAAACTCGTCATACAGGAAGACTGTAATTACAAAATCTGCTTCTCGTCCTCTTAAATCCCCCGGATATGATCATCTTGGCCATAACTCCCAGCTCTTGTTCCCAAATGGTAACATCAGCTCCCCATTTTCACAAAATACCGTCTTTCCTAACACCAATTCTTTGAACTACAATTCCTTTATCCCTGATTCAAATGCCAATTCCTCAAACAACATCATTTCTATTGACAATTCTAATATTATTCAAACTCTCATCATGTTACTTATCTCTATAATTAATAACAATAATTCCCTACCGTCCAACGCTGCCTCTTTACTCTCCTCCTTAAATTCTCTTGTTTCCAATGGCTGCCCTGACAGCAGGGATTCTTCAGTGGAATAGTAGAAGCGCCTTCTCCAATAAGGCTGACCTCATCCGCCTTCTACAATTACACACAATTTCTATTGCTGCCATCTCTGAGACTTGGTTTAAACCATCTCAGCTCTTCAAGGTGAGTGGCTACCAATGTCTGCGGGACGACCGCATTGATGGGAAGGGTGGTGCAGCCCTTCTAATCAAAAACTCCCTGCCCCTATTTCCATTAAACCCCCGGATTCATCCTTCCAGTTAGTGGCAGCTACTGTCTCTAATATTACGTTTGTATCCCTCTACATTCCCCCTTCTACCCCATTTGACATTTCATTATGGATCCACATGTTTAGAAAAATAACTTCTCCCCTGGTCATTCTGGGTGACTTCAATGCCCACTCCCCTCTCTGGGGTTCTTCATCAACGGATCCCTCAGGAATCAAAATAATTGACCTTATGGACTCCTTGAACATGTGCCTTCTAAATGACGGATCTCCAACAAGGTTAAGTCTGCCTGGGCAGAGCATAACTCTTTGTTCCCCAAGTATATATCCAATAATTTCCTGGAGAACTTCATCAGACCCCTGCGGCAGTGACCACTATCCAATCATTATAAATCTGGCTCAAGGGTTAAATACTAACCTCTTTAAAAGAAAGCCAAAATTTATCACAAAAAAAGCCGACTGGTGCCATTTTAGAGAATCTGTCCAGGGTCACACCCTTTCCCTGCCTACCCCTTCTTCAGATAACTGCACCTCCTCTTACAAATCTTGGTCTGATTCCATTCTAAAATCTGCAGTCAAGTCTATTCCCAAATCATCCCCTGTAGGCACGAAGGCTCACCCTCCCCCCTGGTGGGATAAAGAATGCCTTCGGGTGCTGAAAGAGAGGAAAGCGGCCAATAAGACATACTGCCAACAGATGACAATGGAAAATTTCTTGAAAGCCAAGAATGCCCAAGCTGTTGCTAAACGTACATTTCGTTTTAAAAAAAAAAAACAGCTGTCGTAATTTCTGCACTAATATATCCCCTGCTACTCCGGCGGGGGAGGTTTGGTCATGGATTCGCAGGTTTAGGTCTTCCTTTTCCCTGCCGAAGTCATCTCACAATTCTGATATTTGGATTTCTGACTTTCTTAACAAAATTGCTCCCCCTTATTTATTTATTTATATATATAATTTGTACATTTATTTATAACAATTACAGGTAATATAGCCTAAGACGTTATAATTGTACCATTTATGCAGTGTATATGCAATGCCAAAAATCTCGCAAATGCGCTATAGGACACAAAAAATAAATCTATTTTTTTATCTACTGCATTCAAAAAGCACGTAGCTCTCCCCACAGGTGAGTACATAAATAAATTAGTGCGGCTTGCTCTACTATATAGAAGATTGTGATGACGTCCTCGAGAGTGAGACTCTGGTACAAAAAAATTTGTTGGGGCAGTATCTCATTATTAGATAAGTGACCGTTTATAAGTTGAAAAAAAGATTTAAGCAAAGCAATACCTCTACGTGTCTCTAGGGAGTGGTAATTGGTCATGCCTAATATATAAATCGATGGGTAAAGCACCTTATGTACCTAATCTTGACGAAGTGCCTGTTTTATCTTACTCCCCAAATTCTTCATCTTGGTTAGATGCTCCATTTTACATAGACGAGTTAAAAAGAGCCACGGAAGACCTAAAAGACTCAGCTCCGGGCAATGACGAAATCTTGAAATCCGCCACACTGATGACGATTCCCTTTCCTACTTTCTCTCTCTCATCAATATCTTCTTGAACTCTGGTATTATTCCCCCGGACTGGAAAATTCAAAAAATCATTCCCATTTGCAAAAGTACCAAAGATCCAAGTCTAGGCTCAAGTTACAAACCGATTGCTCTCTCTTCAACACTTTGCAAAGTAGCTGAAAGAATGATTTAGAATAGATTAGACTGGTTTGTAGAGAAAAATCATATTCTTCCCCCTTCCCAGTTTGGATTTAGAAAGGGTAAAAGTACCCTTGACAACCTTTCCTCTCTTGTTACAGATGTCAAATTAGCGTTATCTAAAAAAGAATATTGTATTGCAGTATTTTTAGACATCTGTGGAGCATACGACAATGTAAATATACCCATTCTTAAAGAAAAGTTACTGGCGATTGGTATTCCTCCTAAATTGGTTCAATTCATTATCAATTTGCTCTCCGAGAGAACTGTTTTTGTAGATGGATCCGAATCCTCTCCCCACTTAAGACAAATATTCAAAGGACTCCCGCAAGGGTCTGTCAATTCATTATCAATTTGCCCGATACTGTATAATATTTACACATACGATCTGGAAAAATCTATTAATTTCATGTGCAACATACTCCAATATGCTGACGACTTAACGTTTTACAAAATATCCGCCAATCTTTTCATCGCAGCATCAGCAATTAACAACGCTCTTAGAAAACTCTTGGCGTGGTTAAATATTAATTTTATTTTTATTTTTTTATTTATTTGTTTGGTACAAAAATATTACAGCATAGATTTTGACTGTCCAACTAGGAAGGTCTCCCGTTCTAGGACAGTCAATGGTCTTGAACTTTCCTCAGCCAAAAGCAAAGTTGTCATCTTCACTCGTCGACGAAAACTTCCGGATATTCAGGTAATATTTTGCGATGAAGTGATCCCTATCTCGAAGGAAGTTAAGTTCCTTGGAATGTTTTTGGACTCCAAGCTTACTTGGAACTCTCATATAAATCACGTTGTTACAAAATGTGAAAGCAACATCAATCCCCTTAGATTTCTAGCCGGAGTGTGGTGGGGATCCCACCCAGCTTCTTTAAAACTTCTATACAATGCCCTCATCCGAAGCCATCTCGATTACGGATCTTGTCTGTTTGATCCAATGTCCACGTCAAATTCTCATAAATTAGATAAAATCCAGTCAAAATCACTTCGCCTTGTCTTAGGAGCCATGAAATCTTCTCCAATCAACGCAATGCAAGTGGAATGTTGCGAACCTCCCTTACATATAAGAAGGCGATGCCTGGCAGAAAAATATGTTTACCAAATATATTCAATAACATCCCATCCCTTGATTCCTATACTTCAATCGTTAAAGTATGAGGTTAATTCAAATCACTTTTGGAAAAATCATACCCCTCCACTTTTTTATGATTGCTACAACTCTTTCCTGGATTTATCTACAAACACCTATCTCAATGAATCTCTTCCCTTATACTCATACCCCTATGAAAGCCTTACTTTCTATCCGAAGGTCCATCAATTTATCGGAATAAGTAAAAAAAACATTAAAAACTCAACTCAATTAAATAATGCAGAATTTAACTCAATTATTGAAAACAACTGGCCAAATTACATAAAATTTTTCACAGATGGCTCCAAACTCAGTCAGGACTCCCATTGCGGGGCCAGTGTCTATGTTCCTCACAGAAAATTGTGTTTCCCACACAAACTTCCCAAAGAATGCTCCATTTTCTCTGCTGAATGCATAGCTATCATAGAAGCTCTTCAACTCGTCAAATCATTAAATATTAAAAACGCACTCATCCTTTCAGACTCGCTTAGCTCACTACAAAAAATAAGCGCATCCCCACTCAATTCCAGTAGCGACTCTCTAATCTGCTCGATCAGGAACCTACTGCATTCCATGTCACTGGTTCATGCATCAGTGGTCCTAGCCTGGATACCGGGACACCTCGGTATTACTGGGAATGACATTGCTGATTATATTGCTAAGGAAGCCACTGCCCATGGCCCGTTAAGTGATATCCCTATTCCGGTTAGAGACCATTTCCCTATTCTAAAAACTAAGTACCAACTCCAATGGTCTTCTGAATGGAAAAAATCTTCTCTGATAAAAGGTCACCAGTACTCATTAATTCAACCTTCTATTCCTGTTAAGCCCTGGTTTCACAAATACACTACCATGCCTAAAAAATATATTTCTTCCTTAACCCGAATGCGGCTGGGTCACACTTGTTGTCTTAGCCATCTTGCCAGGTTCCACATAGTCAGTTCGCCGTACTGTGATTGTGGGTCAGAGGATACTCTGGACCATAATTTTTTTGAGTGGTCCTATCAATGACCAATTTCCAAACTTCATGCATGAATTGGTAAAACTTGATATTAAATTGCCTACCCTGCCTTCTTAGTCTAAACACTCTACTGAAATTTACTATTTGTTGGCAAAATTTGTTTATAAAAATGGCCCATAATAATAAATTTAAACCAAATTTCTTTCACTTTCATTTGTATTAATTTGTTCAGGTTCCTATTTTCATCTTTATTTTCATCTATTTTTACTAATCCCAACTCTGAATATTTTGACTGAGTTAAAACACTATTCTTTATGCATTTGTATATTTTTCTTGATTCTTTTATTGTATTTGTTTATATTCATTTCATAGTACTGTTTTAAAAAAAATAATGCTTCTAATTTTGGAAAAATCTGTTCTTTTAAATAACAAAAAATTCCCCCTACTATTGTGAACAGGTTCCTATTTTTATAATTTTCTAATTACCTATTATTACCAGCTCTGTATTGTTTTTGTTAAGTTATGTTTATGTTACACCCATGTTATGTTTATTATATGTTATCTTCATATTATGTTATGATATGTTTATGTTATGTTCATGGTATGTTTGTGTTATGTTTATCTTGATGTTTTATAATCAGATTTGTTTACTCCCATATGCTGTGTTTGTTTATACGATTGCCAATTTCATAATTCTGTTTAAAAAAAACGCTACTAATTTTAGAAAAATCTTTGGTTAAATAACGCAAAGCGCCCACTTATATTGTACACAGGTTCCTATTTTTATAATTTTGTGATAATCTACTGTTACCAGCTCTGTACCGTTTATGTTAAGTATGTTATGTAATGTTTATGTTATGTTATGTTATGTTATGTTGTGTTATGTTATGTTATTTTATGTTATGTTATTTTATGTTATGTTATGTTATGTTATGTTATGTTATGTTATGTTATGTTATGTTATGTTATGTTATGTTATGTTATGTTATGTTATGTTATGTTATGTTATGTTATGTTATGTTATGTTATGTTATGTTATGTTATGTTATGTTATGTTATGTTATGTTATGTTATGTTATGTTATGTTATGTTATGTTATGTTATGTTATGTTATGTTATGTTATGTTATGTTATGTTATGTTATGTTATGTTATGTTATGTTATGTTATGTTATGTTATGTTATGTTATGTTATGTTATGTTATGTTATGTTATGTTATGTTATGTTATGTTATGTTATGTTATGTTATGTTATGTTATGTTATGTTATGTTATGTTATGTTATGTTATGTTATGTTATGTTATGTTATGTTATGTTATGTTATGTTATGTTATGTTATGTTATGTTATGTTATGTTATGTTATGTTATGTTATGTTATGTTATGTTATGTTATGTTATGTTATGTTATGTTATGTTTTGTTATGTTATGTTATGTTATGTTATGTTATGTTATGTTATGTTATGTTATGTTATGTTATGTTATGTTATGTTATGTTATGTTATGTTATGTTATGTTATGTTATGTTATGTTATGTTATGTTTGTGTTATGTTTATGTTATGTTTGGTTTATTTATGTTACGTTATGTTATGTCATGTTGTGTAATCAATTTTATCCTGTAATTTGTTGTATTTATTAATAAGAAAATGTTGTAATGTATGGCCAAGATCACTCTTAATGGGTGAAAGCCAATATAAAGAATAAAAAAAAAAGAAAAAAAGTACATTAAAACAACGTTTAATTTTTCACCGAAGTGCTTCCGAAACCGATTGAGTTTTTTTAAAACAAAGTGTTCTTAAACAAATGTTTGTGTTTTATTGTAAATCATAGCGAGTCACAAAGCTAATACTTTTTACAATTATGTATGTGTTCTTAATTTTTTCGACACGAACTGTTGTTCGTTAGAGATTTGCAGTTGTGCTCGGGAACGATGACAAGTTATCGAAACTAACGATAAATCCTTAATCAATCAACCATGCTAAATACTCTGAACGTACAACTAGAGAATGGCTTAAAACTAAAGAAAAAATATATAATAAAGTCGCATAAACAGAAAAGTCATAAATAAAGCTCATTCCTGATGATGTTATCGGGGCGTTATTTTCATTTTAGTCTTTTAATCAATAAAATTATATCAAAATAATATATTTGGCACATGCTAAACTTAATCAAATAATGATAAATGTGTATTTTGAATATATCGGCAACACGGTTATGGTATGCTTTCAGCGAAATGTCAATTTATTCGATCTATTTAAAGCGAAACTCTCGAGAAGCTTTCGATCGTAAAGTAAAATTTTTGTTCCAAACTGCCTAGAGTATAAAAAAGTTAATAGAGGCATAAAAGTTGAACGATCCTTCGATTAGTGACTAAACAGTGTATAGGAGGAAAGTTTCACTGGGAGGTAAGTACAGTAGGCAATGCTGTAGAAGTACTGTACCCACTTTGAAACACCCAATTTGAGAATGGAGTGGTAACAACTTAGGACAAGTCAATACCCTAAAATAAAGCCAGAATCTTACGATCGTAAGTGAAGCAGCCGTGCATAAAAATATGCGACGCGAGACTCTCTCTTAAATAAAGTCGGAATCTTAACGACATAAGTGATGAAGTCGTGTAAAAATAATATTCAGCGCGCGGCTCGGCGTAATGGATGAACTTACGGTCGACTTTGCCCTAGCAGGTTTAGAAAATCGATCTTTCAGTGGGGTTTATTTTAATTATTTCTGATATACATATTGATATAATTTCATGTTTTCTAGGGAATTTACTAATTCATCGTGTAGAAAAATAAAATCTGGTGCCTACCGCTAATTTTGTCGTTGAAAAACGATTTATACAATTTTCAAACTTCTTTACCTAAATTATTTTAATGGTTGGGTCTTGTTTTTAGTCATCTTAAATATAAAATAACTTACATCCGTATTCGTTATTAGTCTTATGTCGCCTTAAGGGGGCTTAACGTTAGACCACTGAAGAGATATACTACTAAAAATGATATCATCGTGATTCATTTTTGGGTTATTATGCCGTTTTGCGCTTCCTCCTTTAGCCAATATTTCGGTCAGCGTTAAAGTTTTCATCATCATAATAATATTAACAGGAACAACAGGGCTAAGGATAATAGTTCTTGGTATCCGGTATTTGACGGCTTCATCAAAACTGAACGCAGAAAACCACATCGGGAGGATTATTGCTTGCAACACGAAATCACTTCTGTATACATACATATGCTCTTCACCATAACCTCCAAATCTGCCCTGATGATGGGCACTGAAAACGTTCCCTAAAGAAGGAGGTATCGCTACACGGCATGATAACTCGAAAAAAATCTTACTTTAAATTTTATAAACTACCATACTGGGGTTATGCCCTTATTATGGTAGTCGTACATGGTCTAGATTATAATGTAAGAACTAGGAAAATAATATTTTGTGGAAACAAATAATAAGATTTTTTTTTCTAATTCGCACAAATGTGTTTGTACAAAAGTTTTTAAATGATTTTCAACTACCAGACTAGATAAATTCCCTTATTATGGTAGTGTAGTAACTGCTCTCTCCTGTTTTATTTTTGGTGTCGGGCAAGAGTTATCAGCTTGCCACACTGAAGCGACACGTAGCCCTCATGAACTATTGCGGCGGACTTGGAAATCATAGTCCTGCATAGATTTTTCCCGCGATCACCTTCTGCCATTATTATGTCGCGTGTACATCTTGTGTCCTTAAATAAAAATAATCTATCGAACGATTGTCCCTCTTCATTCATCTCTACAACCCGCGACCTTTTTAGCACTGCGTTAGGGTAAGGCGCAGTCATTCTCTGCTCTAACTAAAGTAGTCTATATTAATATGTACCTACCATCGATGAATAGTATCATATTAAAATAAATTCTGTTATCAGATCACTATCAAAGTATAAGTGTAAGGAATCAAATTATTAGACAGTTATTAAATAGTCATCAAGGTATTAGTTATTATTTCAAATTACCAAAATTTGTATCTACCTGTCAATATATAGTACGTGCTTATTAATCTCAAAGTAAATACCTCACTTCTTGACCCTTATTTTTTCTAATAACCCTAACTACGCATTGTAAAAAAATTCTGTGGAATAAAATCAGCCGTGACAGGGCTGTTTTAAATATGAGGAAACGAACCCAATCAATGCCGCGGAAGTGACGTCACATGTTTAAACTTCCGTAGAACCTTTTTGAAACATTCTTCCGAAAGGGGGAAAGCGAGGATACGAAGGGGAGGTTATGTCGGAAGTTGCATTAAAACCTCCCCTACCGTATTGTAAAAGCTATGATGACATTTGCATGCATGCACTATTGTTGGGCAGGGTGGGGAGATTGGATTCGAAACCGAAAATATTTCGAATCGAATATACATTGTGTTTTTAAGTGTTAAAACAAGATTTTATATTGGTCCCGAGATGGTCTACAATACCCCGTGAGGACTCAGAGCATAGACCGAAAGCGTTAACTACCATAATTATTACATTTCTTCGACAGCAGCTGCCCAGTTTCTAATAAAATCGGTTGTTATTGAGTGTTGATGATGTCTTCTTGTTCCACAAATATTTAATTTGTATTACTTTATTTATAATGTACACAACACTGAGCACTTAAGCATGAAAACTAAAAAGAAAGAACACCATCCATCCGATAACGGCTTACAACAATATGTAAATATAAAACAATGTTTGTAAAACAAAAACAAGAGATAGTAAAGTTTCGATCAAGTGAAAATGATAGATTCTAGATATTCTGGGGACTATAGCCAAATATGTCAGGAATCTTGCCACAGGAGTGAATGTTATACATATGGTCGAAGCATTGGCACAAGAGGTTAGGAGAAAGTCAATTTGGTTCTTTGGTTAAGAATATTGAAAGTTTCGGAGTTTCTTCGTAGACGGTGATTGATATTGATAATGAGAAGATTCTACGTGGTTATTTATTTTGTAGATTTTTAAAAGTTAACGATAGAAGATTTTTCTATGATTTAAAAATTATGGGTAAATTTTCATAGATTATGCTTTAAAAAAATGTTAGGTCCTATGTGCACTGTGCACACGTGCAGCTCCATTCTTCATGACAACTTTTTCTAAAAACTGTCCTATTTTCTGATCGAACGCCAACGTTGTTGTAGTGATTAAGCGTTTTCCGGTTTTCATGGAGTTAAATGGAGGCATTTCCGGATCTACGTTAAATAATTGAATATACGTAATGGAGGTACCGGAGGACATTTTCGGAGTATCGTTAAATGAGTAACCTTATACGTTTAAGTAAACACGATTGAATATAAAATTCTATTTCAAGAAATTTGTGAATTATTTATTAACATTTATTCTATGCGTTTTTAGTTTAACAAAGTCGTGGACCAAGATTTGTAATGCTGTTTAAACTTCTGAAAGATTTCCGTAAGATTTTTAAAATATATTCAGTCGAATTTCTCGACTGAAATATCAATACGTAATATCTACCTAATACATTTTACTACATGTTTTATAAAAAACAAAGGAAGGATTGTTTAATTGTTACAAAATAACACTTTGATAAAACATAAAATCTGTTGGCTAGGAAATATGTATTTGTATAAGTATTATAGTTGCATCATGCAATAACAAACTAATTGACATTACTACTTTTTGCATTACTACTGAAGTGTGCTTAATGTACTGATCATATTTATTTATTGCATCTCACAATACATAAAACATTTTTTTTTCTCATAAAAATCAACCTCACTCATTCTTTAATTACTTCAAATTTACTGAAAACTGTGCTATCAACATGCATTTCTAAATAGTATTACTATAGTTAAATATATTATGAAGAAATATGTAAAAAAAAAATTATTTATCTACAAATTATGCTATAAGTTACGCGGCAATTAGACATTCCTAAATAAACCTGAAGCCACAGACATAGGAATTAATAGACGAGAAGATAATGGCGAGGGGTAAAATCAACTGTTGAAGAACGAAGGGCGTAAGGCTGACTGTGATTCGTCAATAAATCAATCTGACAGTAAATAGGCATCTCGCATTATAATATCACCATTTACTTCTTAAAAGTAAAATCTGCTTTTGAATGAATAGACATTTTTACATGGGAGCGCAAATTACTCGCCACGTTATGAACAAATTTGCGAAGTCCAAATTCGGCAAAAAAATTCGGTTCTATTTTCAGAGTCGAATATTTCGTTTAAGTGTTTAGTTAAGACACTTTTATAAATGTTTATAATTTACTTCCCAGCAACCAACCAGCTTTGTGTTTCGCGTCCAGACGTTTCTCGATGTGATAGTATATGTTTCTAAAACTGATCTATATTATACGATATGAATATGCTTAAAATAAAGTAAAATAATGCTTATATATGGAATGTAATACGACAATTGGGTTTATTCTCTTTTTCACATCTATTTTTACAAGTTTTCATAGTACAAGTCAACATTTTGCCGTGTTATTTCGTAAAATGAACCGATGATGCCTCGACTATAGTTCACACAAGAATGATGACGTCACGTTTTTAAATTTCACTTGAGGCCATACGCGAGCCCAGCCGGCTCCAATGGAACCGGTATGGGGAGTGGGGATAATACGCTTTTAATCACTTAGGGCAGGTCTACTAATATTCATATGTCTATGCCTGAAGCCGTTTTAACACATCAAGTACCTACAGCATTACAATGTAATATAATACTATACGAGAATCGAGCTATTAAGAAACGTACCCTACTTTCTGTAACCAGTGATTCCTGGGCTTATTTGAAGTAAAAAGGTAAAATGTAATTTTGGTCTCGGGCGATTTAAAAAAAACAGTATGTATTGGACATATAATGTAAATGCGGAGGGTGATTATTTATTTAAAAAACAAACAAAAATTTAATCGGAGTACAAAATTTCTACCTTTAAATAAGGCCAGGAATCGCAAGACAACGTTAGTTAAGTACATCTCTTAACATCATGTATAAGTAATACTGAATATTTCATCAATTTGAGTTGAAGTACGGACGTTCGTATCGCATGTACAAGTGCTCAGAAGTGAATTGTTGTTTTGCATCAACTGCTACAACATACAAAGCGTGTGAAAAGTGGTTGGTTATTGGAAAGAACGTAGTATAGCGTATCGTCATATTGAATTTCTGATGGTTCTTGTGTCTTCACAACTATAAAGCAGAAAATTTGATTATCGGATCATTGAAATGTTCATTTATCAATGAAACAAAACGGTACATTTTCGTTCGATATTTTGCAATGCGAATCCCCGGACAAATCGGGACTGACGATATGTTTTCACATCATTTTATTATTTAAGATTTTCACGGCCAAAAGTATTTTTGTTATTTGTTTTTGGGGTGTTATGCCGTGTTGCGCTAACTCCTTCTTTAGCCAACGTTTCGGACAACGTTACAGTGTCCAGCATCAGGGCAGATGTGTAATTGATAGTGGTGAAATGTGTGCTTAAGAACGTCTGTGCAATACGTACTTAAACACACATTTCACCACTATCAATAACACATCTGCCCTGATGATGGACACTGTGATGTTGTCCGAAACGTTGGCTAAATAAGGAGTTAGCGCAAAACGGCATAACACCCAAAAATAAATAGCAAAATTCATTTTATTAGTTCAATTCATCCACATCCACTATTCCACATCTTCTTCCCCTTCCCACTCCCTCCAGCTGCAGAACATACCAATAGGTATTTCTTTAATATTTTCAATATTATTATTAAATTTATAATAAAGTGCTGCTGTGTAATTTTTACTATGCGTGATAGATGAAGATTATTGCATATATAAAAGAAAAACGATAAATTAAAATGGTGTTATACAAACTAAAATTGATAAATAATTACAGGTGCGCTTGTCCCATTTCGGGCAGTCAGAACTCTTAGAATTAAACTCGATGTTCACAAAAAAAACAGGAGGAAAGTTTGAAAGGTTATAACTAATTTCAAAACTAGGTAACTGATGAAATAATGACACCTATTAGAGAATTGCGCCAGTTCATACTAAAACAACGTAAAATAAATTTACTCATTTGATGATTTTAGTTTCGAAAAGTTTCTCCCACCCCTGTTAACTTGTTTGCATGTAATAAAACATTTACCAACGTATATTTTAAAGGCTGTCATTTGTTTTAATGGAACTTTTCGTAAGTATTCCGTATAATGCTATCTACATCTAGGGTACCTACTTTATGTTAGGTACTTATAAACTATACCATTCTTATAAGAAAACTTTTTCCACCTCTGGGAAACGTCTACAGGGATATTCGTTAAGCTAAACAATGAACATGTCAACTAAAGCCCAGAGGTGATTATAAATAAAATTTTAAGAATAATTCTCCGCGTGTTTCTGAAAAGGGAGTAATAAAAACATTACTTATTTGTGTTCATGTATGGGGCACGTGCCGTTTAATATTTTATTTAAAATTAAATATTTCAGTATAGGTACGAAAACGCACATTAATAGTTTGGTATTTAAAATCTGCTGATGTAAAAGGTGTACAAAAGAGTGAAAATTATTTTGAACAATGTTGTCGCAGGGTGAATCAAATTGAGAATTGTAATTACACTACACAATAATACGAAAAACACTAATAGACACTGGCTTCAATATTTGTTTCAAGAGCAGTCAAGTTGTCGGATATGCGGATGACATCAACATTGTCGGAAGATCAATTTCAGCCATTAAGGAGATGTTCGACCCTTTAGAAACAGCGGCGCGGGAAGTGGGACTGCGAGTTAATGTTGACAAAACAAAAATGATGGTACAGAGCAGAAACCCTTCACACAGAAGAAGAAGTAGTGCACTATTTAAAGACAACTACTCATACGAAGTGGTCGATCAATTCACCTACCTGGGCTCCAGCCTGACAGAGAACAATGAGGATCCAGCAGAAATCAGAAGGAGAATCACAGCAGCCAACAAAACATACTTCTCTTTGCTGCCAGTGTTTAAGTCACGTAGTGTCCACAGAAAAACCAAAATAACCATACATAATTAGCGCCCTTGAGGTGATTTTTCACAAAAACGGCGCTCTACAAATTATCCAATTATTATTATTATTATTATTAAGACCATTGTAAGAACTGTATTGGCATATGGATGTGAGGCGCTGACACTGACGGTAAAGATGGCTGAAATGCTGGATACTTTTGAAAGAAAGGTGCTGAGAAGAATATGTGGACCCGTGAAAGAGGGCGAACAGTGGCGTATCCGGCACAATATAGAATTGTACGATATATATAAGGCCCCTAGCATCTCTGCACACATGAGACTCCTCAGGCTGAGATGGGCTGGGCATGTACAGAGAATGTCGGATACACGCGTCCCAAAAAGAATTCTGACTGGTCACCCAGGTGGAAAGAGAAAAGTGGGAAGACCCAGACTGAGGTGGGAAGATGACGTAAGAGGGGATGCAGCACAGCTTCTCCAGGTGACAAACTGGAAGTCAGCCGCTGAGGACAGGAGGAGTTGGAGGCGACTGTTGCAGGAGGCCAAAGCTCGATATGGGCTGTAGCGCCATCGAAGAAGAAGAAGAAGAATTACATTACACAAAGGGTTGGATTTTAACCGAGTTTCGAATTTCTGACGATTAGATTATAAATAAAATTATCGAATATCCACAATAAATGGTACAGTTTTTTTCACATAATAAGATTTTTTTATTGTAAAGCAAATAACAAAAAAACTGTGTCGGTCTTCCGGATTGAATTTTAATTAATTGTTTAATTTTATTGTCGTGTGTGTATCTCCTTTTTCAAACAGTTGTTTTCTGCCCTTCAGGCTTTTTTGACTGAGCGTAGCGAATCCTTGTTTTAACTCGACCATTTGGCATTTCTTCTGCCTGTAAGTTTGTTTGTTACGTTGTGCTTCCGGTTCAAGATGGTGGTCATTGGATAATAATAATAATAATTGGATGACTTGTATAGCGCCGTTTTTGTGCAAAATCACCTCAAGGGCTGATGTTTGACTAAGAAAACATTGGCGAAGTTTAGTCACAATAAAAGTAAAAGTAATAAACAAAATATTTATTTCATAAGAAATAAATGCATTTATACGTATTTCAAATTATTTTAATATATTTCACATCTTCTCTTACAACTCTTCAACTCTTACTAACTCTTTCATTATTTTTTCTTATTAGTACCTACATTGATTGAAAAATTGAAATTACATATATATATATAAATAGATTTTTATTGTATAGTACATGTATCTTAAACTATAGCCTCCTTATATTCTACAAACTTATAATACATCTCTACAGTGATCTATGTTATTACTTAACTATTTATGGAGATAATATACAGTACAATGCTTACCTGGTAGGTCACTTGAGATTAATACTTAATTAAAATTATATAATTCTACCTTTTTATCCCACCATACCTCGCGTGATCGAGTGATTGTTTTATTCTAAATATTAAAAAAAATATATATAATTAAATAGTACATATAAATATAAAATATAGTAATAATAACACTAGAAGTTTCTTCCATACAAATTTTAAAGGAAAAAAAAAATCAATTTAGCCCAATATCCCAGCTCTCTCACTTACACTCGCCTGACATCGTAGATCAACGAATTATTATTATTTTTTTTTTATGATTTATTTGTTCAGTTTTTTTTATTTGTATTTTACATATTGTCTTACAAAACTGAGTAGTATTCAGTTTGATTGTAAGAAATATCTCATTTGTACAATTTTTTCGGTGTACAAAGGTATTATCACTATTTTTTTTCTAACCAATAACTTTAACTTATTTATTAACTATTTTATTTTTATTTTACGTGATGCGTTATACTAAATTTTTTTAGTTTACTAAAACTAGGTTTGATTTCTACGACGTCCATCTTATAGGTAAGGTACGTCTTTTTAAATATAGCTTATTAGGTATAATACATTCATTTACACTTCTGTATACGTTTTCATGTTCTAGGGAGATAGAAAGACCCGATTTTTCTTTTATTTTAGAGTTAGATGTGTCTCTTTTTATGTCTCCAGGTAATGCATTAAACATTTCAGGGATTTTATGCCTCTTTGTTCTATCTCCGTACTCATTTTGTGATTTGTTAATTATAAAAATTTCTGCTTCTCTATGTCTAGAAGGGTAATTGTGGTTAATAGGTTTTTTGAATTCTGTATTCCAGAATTCATCCAGCGTTAATTGGTAATCTACCCTATTACGTATGGGGAGTACGTTACATTTGTTACACTTGAATTTCGTAAACACAGTATTTCATTGGAAATTTAGTTATCGATTAGGCAAATATTGGAATCACGAAACATTTTTTTTTTTTTTTTTTTTTATATTTACTCCACACAGGAGGCCCTGAAGAAAATAATTTCCCTCAGGGCCTATGTCATCTTTGGGGATGCTGTGTGGAGGGTCTTTTTGTGGCAACAAAGCATAGAGCACTACCCAAAAGCATAGAGCTAAACAGGGACGTACTTGACTTACTTTCCTGACATTATTTTGTCAACTTGAAACATAAAAAATAAGTTGGTATTTGACAGTTAAGGTCAGATAAAAAAAAATCTCCGGAGACCAAAATTTCGTTTAAATTTTTTACTCCAAATAACGTCCGGAATCACAGGTCAAAGTAAGTCACGTGTGTCGTTTAACACCCTGTATAATACATGAATGCCCAAAAGGCACTTCTAGTGTAATTCGTTATTCTGGGGGATTTAAGCACCCTTTAGATTAATCTTTACTACAAACCGGTTTACATTATGAATATTAAAACAAATACTTTTAACAAATTGAAGTGTTTCATATAATTTCGCTTGATTATAATTACAATCGATTCTATTCATGGTGATATAAGAATATACAGTATATACACATTTTTGGATTGTGTATTCTTTAATAAGAGAAAATTAGAAACATGCTGTTTGGACGTGAGGTCTATTGTTCATGGAACTACTTGTAATAGTCTAATGACAGCAAAAGCATCGTCAGCAATGGAGCCAATGGATAAGATTAATGGCAACGCACACCACAACCAATGTCCTTCCTTATCCAGAACTAACACCGCACAAGTATTCTTGAAGGTGTGTGGTCAAGTACACTTGCGCCTTGCGCTAGTCTTCAAGTTTGACCGGCCTAATATCTTCTGTCACACATTCACAGGATGATTGTAAACCGTCGACTGTTATTATATTCGACAAGTATGTATTTCGTTTTGAAACCCCCCATTACCAGTAATTAGGCTACAACTCGGAATTTACGCAGTTAAGTCAAACTTCCTCTATTAATATCAATAAACAAACATTGCAACCTTCTGAGCAAATTGATAGTGTAATTAAAACTTTATATGGACCTTAAAATGGATTAAAAGAATGAGGATAATAATTGAAATCCTCGATTAAAGATGCTATTCGTTTGGCATATTTTGCAGTTGAAAAAAATACTTGACTAACTAACCAGCACGCCGTTTCCCCGCAGGGTGGGAAGAGAGGATGCTCATATCCTAGCTTCATTCGCATTGATACTCACATACATACCCTTCTATTATTTCGGCTCTCGACATGGCACGACTCAAGTATTTGATTCAACATGCCATGTCTTCTTCGGGCGTCCCCAACTTAATCTATCATTCACATTTGCGTCATATATTAATTATCCTTACACTCATTTCTTTGTTCTTTCTACGTTTACATCAAACTTGCATTATTTGCGAATCTCTATTTTTCATCTCTGTTTTTACTGCAAATACACCTGAAGGATCTCATTTCTACATCATGTCTACTTTCAACCTTCCTCTGTCAGCTTCATGCTTCGCTGCCATACATCAGCGTAGGTACCAGCACTCCATTGCGGACTGCTAGCTTCGCTTCATAAGTCAACAATAATAATAAAGAAAATTTTTTTTTTTCTAAATACAATGTACAAAACAGCCTAAAAATATTCGAGCCCAGTATTTTTATTTCGCATTTTTATTACCCGTAAAATATTATTTTACTAAGCTTCTACTGATAAGCTACTTAGTAACTTAGAAGGAATTAAAAAATTAAAGAGCTTTACAATTTATAACATTACTTATTCATAAAGGTATGGAACTATTTTAAAGAATACCTCACATCATTAAAATAATTTATTTAGCTTTAATTCTCAATCTTTAATTTAATCCAAATTTAAATATGTATAAAAATTTAAGACATAGCCAAAATAGCATATCCGCTTTGGTTCCATAATTTTAATATCCTGAAACATGGGATGGCTTTTGGGAATTATAGAAGGGAATAAAAATAGTTTTATCATAATTTCCATCTAGCCAAACTTTGACTATTGCAATGCATTTGTTGGCTCTACTAGTTGTATCTTCCCACGTTTTACCTTGAACTGTTATTGCCGAGTCGTCGGCAAAAGAGAGAATTTTACCAGATTACTATGTTGCAAACACTCCTTTATGTATTTTGAGAAGGTCCACACTCGTTGATAAAAAAATATATGACTCTTGATTGATAACTAGCTAATATCATACAATTGGTGGCAAAGGTAACTGCGCAATCATTATTTTATAATTTACAGTTCAATTTCAAAAGTGCGACAGTTCGCGATGCGTTTTAAATTAAAAACGAGACATGGCTGTCACTGTAAAACATTTTTAAATTTCAATTTTGCAATAATTAATTGTCAATAATTGCAGCAGTTCTTCATTTTGCAGCACGTTTGTCATGGTTCCGTGAATGACGGCAAATTTCACAGCTATAGATCATAAAATATATGAAAAAATAATAGTCATATTCAAAGGAGTGGTTCTCAATAGGCGGTTCATATGTTTTTATTGGTGACCGGATAAATCATCACAATGATAATTCATCACATCTTTAAAAAGTTATATAAAGTCATGGGAAGTGATGAAACAAAAACTTTATTAACTGGGTTAAGTAGGTTAGGTTAGGTTTAAAAAAAAAATTCGTTGTTTCTAATGACTCTATATCACTTTTTAAAAGTGTGTTGAATTTTCACTGTGTTGAGTTATCATGGAACCGTTTTTCTTAAGTTTAATGCTAAGACACATTAAGCTACTTTGGGCGTCGCATATACGTATATATATTGACGTCGCATATATTGACGGCCGGCGTGGTCTAGTGGTATACGCTTTTGACTACAGATCCGACGGTCGCGGGTTCGAACCCGGCGTGCGCAAATAAATTTTATTTGATTAATTTGTGTTATTTCACAATTAATTAATTTAAAATAATATATAGTATATTTGCGGCACGTTCCAGAGTGGAAGATACTCTCACTATCGCCCTGGTGTAAGACCACCATTCAGAATTGAAACGTTGCTTGAAATGGCTTTAGCCGTGTTTGGTGACCAGATCTGAATAGCCAGGTACTTCCCCACCTTCCTCCTCCCCATCTCCCTCCCCTCCCCAATACCCTCAGCCTCACAACATACCCCAATTGGGGATGCCATAGTCTCACTGGCTCCAGACGGGAGCAGTTGGGACTCTTGTGCGGTATAACTGTAAAAAAAAAAAAAAAAAATATATATTGAGGTGACACACTACGCTATAATCTTCCTTATGATACCGGGTCGGATCAATTGGGAAACTGCCCACGAATATTGTTTCTTTGTATGGGATCTGTCACTTTGACAGATGACAACCTCGTAACTCGGGTCTCATAATTTTCAAGTATAGCTTGGCTAGCAGATCACAGTGCATATCGTCGCCACGCCCACACTTATTACACATCATCTTTGTAGGTGACAGGTCTGTATGTGATTGTATGGCGAGCAATAAGGAGTTATATAAAACGCTTTGAACTTATAGCGTAATCTGTCACCCCCTTTATAATAATAATAATAATAATAATAATACTTGGATGACTTGTATAGCGCCGTTTTTGTGCAAAATCACCTCAAGGGCGCTGTACAAACTTATAATACATTTCTACAGTGATCTATGTTATTACTTAACTATTTATGGAGATAATATACAGTACAATACTTACCTGGTAGGTCACTTGAGATTAACATTATCTAATTGTTTATTGGCGAAATTTAGATACAGGATTTAGGACTTAATTGAAAAATTGAATATAACTGGACTTTCTCTTAGGATTGGTATATTTAATTTAAGGATACGACAGCTTAAAAAGGTAAGTTTTTAATTTAGACCTGAATTCTGTTGGACTTGTTATGGATCTTAGTTCCGGAGGGAGTTTATTCCAAGCCTTCGGCCCAGATACTCCGAAAGCGCGATCACCAAACTTAGTATTTGGCTTGCGCATAGGTTCTATCAGTCTGCCTACAGCTGCTGATGTTGCTGATCTAAGCGTTGACTGCCTCAGACCAGTGTTTTCCGGGAAGCATAGTTCAGAGATGTAGGGTGGGGCCATTTCATTGATGGATTTAAACACCATCCAGCACAGTTTGTACTGGATTCTTTCAGGGCACTTGAGCCAGTGAAGGTTACGAAGGTGTTCTGAAATGTGCGAATATTTTGAAACCCCGGTTATGAGCCGTGCTGCTGCATTAAACACTGATTGAAGTTTGTCAATTTGATATTTTGGAAGGCTGGCATAAATGCCGTTGCAGTAATCGAGACGTGAGACTACGTAAGAGTTGATAAGTAGTTTTGTTGCTTCTGAAGGAAGGTTTCTTCGGACAGACTTGAGTTGTCTTAGGTGAAAAAAACCGGTGGAGAGGTAAACGTTAAACTTTTTCAAATCTGGTATTTTAATCAGCACTTTACAAAGCATTCTCAATATTTTTGAAACCAAAAAATAATTAAATCACAAACAATCAAAAAAAATTAAAATAAAAAATTCACTACCACATAGCTAAATTCAAATGTGACAATGTGAACGTAAATATGTACTCTTCTGGATAGGTACCTTTTATGAATAACCTGTGTTAGATATTTTGACATAAAATAATTGTTATAATTTTGCATGTATTAAATCTTAGTTTTAATTTTAGTTTCTATTTTCTTTAAATTTCTTTTTATGATTCAGTTTAATATTTATTTTATGGTTTATATAATAATATTTATTTTATTAAAATAACATGTCCTTTTCCCTTTGCTATCTGTTTGTACAAAATGTTTTCTTTTTTCTTACATTATTATCTAAATCGTGTACGACCACAAAAATTGTAATTTGTAAAAATTATAAATTTAAAAAATTATAATCTGTTTAAATATAAAATTCGTATGACATAAATCTATCTACCTACATTATTTTTCTCGTGTAATTGATAATATTGCTCAATTTATTAGAAATAAACGTTTGGAAGCTTATAAACCTCATTATAATATTAAATCATTGGCGAAATAATACCAATGATATAATGAAAGTCTGAAACAGAAAATCAATAGCTCAATTGGTAAAGACGTCAAGACGTCCCGGTAAGACTGGGGGATCTGAGTTTAAGTCCCAGTTGCGATCGTTACCTTTTTTATTTTCTTTATCTTTATTTGTTTACATTATCATATTTCACCTTTATTGACAGTTTGTCCTGCACTATTTCACACCATTTTCGGTTGTAGGTACTCCCAGTATCTATTCAAAATCGAAACATTGCTTGAAATGGTATGTTTGGTGACCGAATCTGAATTGCAAGGTACTTCCAACCCTTTTCTACCCCATCTCTTTCCCTTGTCCACTATTTTCAGCCTCACAATATAACTTAATTAGAAATGCCTTGTTCCATAATCTCAGAGCACTTGGCACTCAGTTAGTTCAATTTATTTATTATTCCTTCACTGTCAAATCGATAAGCCCAGTTCACATATTATTACGTGCAAAAAAATTATAATCTTTGAGATTAAATATAAATTATACAATGTTACATAATATGAGACATTTTATATGAAGTTTATTGTTTTTTGTTAATAATGTGACATTAATTAGGTTCTGAACGAAACAACGTGATTTGCTAGGCTGACAAATCGGAAGAGTTTATTACATATCATAGACAAGTTAACACTTCTAAATTAAAGGTGGCGTTAGAGACGAGTACCTTAAGACATGGTATCTAGAGCATATTATAACATTTTATATTTATTTATTAATGTTACATAATTACCACGAAGTCTAATTAATAACCTACTTTATTATTTTATTTTTTAATATAGGATTTACACGTGTATCATTATTCTATTGAATCATATAAATAAGGAAAAAAATAATTAATGCATAGATTGCAAATAAAGTAAAAAGAAAAAATATAATATGGAATCGGAGATAGTACGAAGTACACAGAAAAATAGATCAGTACCAAAATTCTTTAACACATAATCATTTTTTCAGCATAGATCTATCTCTTTCTGAAAATTTGTTCTATTCTGAAGTTCTTTCACCGTATTTATTTAGATATCTGGGAATAACAAGTCAATTTTTTTTTGAATAACGTGATAATACATTAAAAATACAAATAGTTCTTCAAGTTAATAATAATAACAGTATACATTTTTTACCAAAACTGTCCAACTCAATAGAGAAATAATTGTTGATGATTATAAAAGGGAGAAGCACCAATATCAAATAAAAAATTTCCTACATTTTTTTCAATTTATTCTAATTCCCGCCAGTAATCATTAAAAATTTTGTTAATTTAGTTTTAAAGACTACTCGTAGTGTAACGTCAAAGTTTCTGTGATACGTATTAATAAAGCAAATTGAAAATACCTTCGATTTATAATGTTGTCATCAATATTGCCTCCCTTCGAAATTAATTATTAATAGTAATTGAGAAACCAAGTCATCAAAGTTTAACATTACCTGGCTTATACCTGGCCGACCCAAGGGTTCCAAAAAAGGATCGCATTTCGTACCCTCCAAGTACCTATTCGCTTTCTTCTGCCGAATGTTCTTCGTTGGTCACAGTAAAAGGTCGGTTGAAAGCGAACTGCAAACACACACTGCACGGGCCTGCCTATAACAACAAGTAGCGTGTGGGTTATATAATAATAACATGTTTTATGTGGTGCAGGAGGTACAATAGGACGAACGAAGGGCGAACGGACAAGAATGTCCCCTACAAATGTTGACAAGGTTCTTTGGATTCTTTCTACAAATGAATGGGTTTGCTTGAATCCAACATACTAGCACGTGTTTTAATTAGGTTAATTATTATTTATTTCTTATGCACCATAAATATAACTACTCACTAGATTTCCATTGAGATATTTAATATCATGCATATAAATGATGTTTATGAGACACTGTGTTACTTCTGATAATATAATAAAACTAGGGTGTAGATACACTATTTACTCTTTATTGTCGCACTACTGGTACAAGTTAACTGAAGTAAGCTTACAGGTAAAAGAACAGGAAACAAAAGCAGACATACCCATTTATACGAGTTCGCATAATCATGCTATTTATATACATACACGAATGTCTCTTTCATACACGTTCAATAAACGTTCATTACATTTGCGCACTTGTTATTGTAATTCATATCTCTGTATACTAATCCTTCATTAGTTCAAACATTTTAATTTTTTCTTTTTATGTTTTGTTCGCATATCACTGTAGTATAGTCTGTTTTTCTTATATTACCGAGCATTCCTTTCCTAAACACATGGATCAGCTTACATTAGGAAATAATATAATAATGCACAGCATTGTACACTGCAAAATCTGTTGATTGTGTAAAATATCTAAAAAAAAATAATACTGACCAATAAAGAAAAAATATGACTCATGTCAGATCTATGCAGTCCGTCTAATAATACTTTCTTCTTCAATAATGGCAAATAATAACTTTGTATTTACCACTATTTAATCAAAATAAGCGTCATGTTTCGAAGCCAATGTTTTCTTAGTCACAATGAAAGTAAAAGTAATAAAAAAATATTTATTTCATAAGAAATAAATGCATTTATACGTATTTCAAATTATTTTAATATATTTCACATAAACAACTCTTACTAACTCTTTCGTTATTTTTTCTTATTAGTACCTACATTGATTGAAAAATTGAAATTACATATATATATATATATATAAATAGATTTTTATTGTATAGTACATGTATCTTAAACTATAGCCTCCTTATATTCTTTTAAATAATATAATTTTTATACTTATTTTAATTTCTTCTATATTTCGTACTTGATTTATTAATTTAATGTACTGTATATAAAATCAATCACCACAAGACAGGCATGTGTCTAGCTTGGTGGTCTTAACATACCCAATAATAATTGTAATTATCCAAAAAACTGTGATTATAGAAAAATTTAGAAAAAAATATTTTAATTAAAAAAAAAATTCCTCAAAATTTGAAACCATTTTACTTTTCAGTCTTACAAATAATTTAACTACATCCTTTACACTGCACAACTGTCTACGACAAAAGTAAAAAATATGTAAATTAAACATTTTTATGATTATGTTAGTATTTATCTATGGTACATTTTTCTAGGACGTGTTAACTAATAAAATTGAGTGCCTTTTTGTACAAAATTACACGTAGGCACTTACATATAAAAATATCTTAAATATGAGCAAATTCACTTTGTGGCATCATTTTATAAGACAGTAAAATTTCTTCGCAATTACTCGTATATTAGTATTCACATTTACTTGAAATAAAAATAATAATTAAATAATTTGTACAGTGGAAGTTTCGTGAAAATCACCAGGGCGCTGTAAAAATCTGATGTTGAATGACTTGCAAGGATATATGTTATTATTTACAAATAGATATCGAAAACATACTTACCTGGCAGGTAACTTCAGGTACACAAGCTTTTATTATAAATTATATATAAATCACTTTTTAATTTATAATAATCTACATGTTTCAAGCTTCGTCCGGATAATGAAAATTAACTTGAAGTTATTAACCCCTCCAGCGTTTTAGGGTCATACATGACCGGGCGTCCATATTTTAGGTAACTTCAGGTAAACAAGCTTTTATTATAAATTATATATAAATAACTTTGTACACGCCACTTTTTAATTTATATTAATCTACATTTTTAAAGCTTTGTCCGGATAGTGAAAATTAACTAACTAACTAACCATCACACCGTTTCCCCGCAGGGGTAGGCAGAGAGGACGAGAGGTATTAACTTTAGGTTATTAACCCCTCCAGCGTTTTAGGGTCATATATGACCGGGCGTACATATTTTATAAAAGCATTTTAATCTTTTTTTTTCTATTATGCGGATATACCGAAATAGGCTAGTTTTTTGACGTTAGAATGAGAAATAATAATTCTTTCCGGCTTGCCTCCAAAAATTATACTGGATGACATTAATAAAATCCTAAGAATAGCCAAAATTAATATTTCATATGAATTAATATGAACGAGATAAAAGTGAAGTTACAGTTTTCTTACAAATTCCCACACAAAAACGAACGTGTTTTCGAAATATCGAGTTATTTCAAATTTTCTGCGATTGGAGCAAAAAATTAAGTAAAATTGGGTTAGCGTTTTTGGCAACATTTTTCACGTTTGATATAAAAATTTTACTATTTAGAAATAGTAATATTTATTTTAAATGCATACACAAGGAAGATAATTTTCTTTAGTTTCTAAAAAAATATTTTTTATGCTGAAAATTACAAAATAAGATGTACAAAGCGAATTTGAAATACACAAAAAACATTTCAAACTGAACCAAAGTGATGAAAGTTCTGGGAAAGTTCAAAGGGTTAATTTTATGTTTATTTTCATTATCCTGACGAATAAACCATTGGCTTTAAAACATGTAAATTATTAATAATGTAAGTTGGTGTATACATAGTGTTTAATTTTCATATAATTAAAATGACGCCACAAAGAAATTTTTGCAACTGTTGAAGAATTTTTATTAAAAAGTTTAAGCTACGAGAAATACACCACTTTGCACGCAGTGGAAACTGTATTAAAATCACTAACCATTGCATTATTTTATAGATGTAAATTCTATTGTATCTAATAATCATTAAAATATTATAACGTTTAATAGAAGATTTAAGGACTTTGCCCACTACAGCGTATCAAACATGACCGTGCTATGAGCGAACCGCGAATTATGGGAAAGGTACGAAATAACCGCAAACACCACTTGCGGTTGCTTTGTTCCTTTCCCGTAATTCGTGACTCGGTCATAGCACGGTTATGGTATGATACGTTGTAGTGGGCAGACTCCTTAATGACAAAATTAGAGTTGATATTTATTTAAATTACTGAAGGGTTAAGTTTAAAAATACTTCATTTATATATTTTATTTCTATTTTAGCCATTTGTACATCGATGTTTACAAATGTCTGATTTGTTATTAAATACATACATATTTTTTTTAATTTATTGAATTTTCTTTTTTAATGACATGGCTCCTACAATCCAGTTTAGTCTGCACCAATCTACGAATTGGTGCAGACTTTATGGTTTTCGGCATCGCATTATAATATTGTGTTCCTTTGTACAATAAAATATTTGGTCAGAGCTGTCGACCGGAAATCGAAAGGACACGGGTTCAAGTCCCGTTGGCGTCATGTATCTTTTATCAGGAGATTTTTCAATGTGGATGAGTGTTTCAGGCGAATAATTATTGCTTGTAAAATAATTGTTACCCTTTGTGCTATGCATAAAAAATCTTGTCTTAAACATAAGTTTACCAAAAAAAAAATATTAATATTTGACAAGTTCTAATATTTCACCTAAAAATGTAGACAATTTGTCTCGACGCCATCTAGTGAGAGAGTTTGCACTTACAATGCCTTTCTCATATAAAATAAAGTTGGTTGTTTTCAGGTGAAAAAATGTAACAAGCAGTAATTGTTGAATGAAACACTAGTATATATTGAATTATTTCGCGGATAAGAGATAAGCCGCCATAGCTCAGTGGTCAGAGCTGTCGACCGGAAATCGAAAGGACACGGGTTCAAGTCCCGTTGGCGTCATGTATCTTTTATCAGGAAATTTTTCAATGTGGATGAGTAGTTCAGGCGAATAATTATTGCTTGTAAAATAATTGTTTAATAAAATATTTAATAACATTACACTTAATATACATTGTATCCTGATGAAGGGACTTTATTTGCTGAAACAGTGTTTTGAATAATTAAAATAATTTTTTTACATAAATAACGAACATAATAACACATCCCACATACACACAAGCTTTATTATTATTCTACATCTTATATATGACCTAATGTTAAAGGATTACTATGTTACATATTTTCTTTAAATGATGTAAGATTATTTTTAGTTTGAATAAAAAAATTGTAAAATAATAATTATTATTTTTACACGTTCTTATATCTTTCGTAGGCGAAAAAATTACCAAAAATTAAAGTACCTACTTGCTGTGGCCCGTTAGTCTGCCGGCATCCCAGTTAGTTAGGCACTAATGACAAGAAGCGGAGGGGGGGTGAGAGAAGAGATAGAGAGAGAATGGACACTTGAGTTGTTAGTTCTCCATAAGTGGCCATTAGCTTATCGAACCCTCCGTTATGCGCAGTGTAACGAATGCACTGAACTAATGGGACCTATTAGAACAAATGAATGTTATTTCAAGTAATGTATTGGATAGGATAACCTGTTACATAAATGCACTTTAAAGGTATTTGATAATTTGTGTATAATAATAACCGATATATGGTTATATGTTCTATAATAGTGACCTACTAATACATGCTCTATGGTACCAAACGGGCTGAAATTTTGGATTCGTGACAAGAATCCTGGTCCGAAGCGGAATCAGTAACAAAATCTTCAAAAAGTTGCATTTCTGGAAAAATCATCAATCTGATTGGCACTAATGCGAGACTTGTGTTCGGACTTTAAGCCACTTTCTATAGCGCCAACGGTCTGAAATTTTGGAATCGTGATAAGGACAAAGCAAAATCAGTCCTAAAATCTGTAAAAATTTGCACATCTGGAAAAATCATCAAACTGATTGGCACTAATGTGAGGCTTGGGTTCGAACTTTAAAAACCATTTTTTCAGGCTATATAGCGCCAAACGGTCTGAAATTTTTGAAATCGTGATAAGGACCATAGGGTCCAAAGAGCGAAATCAGTCCTAAAATCTGCAAAATTTGCATTTGTTGAAAAATTATAATTCTTATAGGCACTAATCCAAGACTTGGGTTAGGACATTAAAAGCTTTTTTTTCAGGCTCTATGGTACCAAACGGGATGACATTTTCGATTCGTCGTTAAAATCATGGTACAAAGCGAAATCAGTCCTAAAATCTGCAAAAATTTTCATTTCTGAAAAATCATCATTCTTATGGGCACTATTGCAAAACTTGGGTTCGGACTTATTAATTATTTTTATTATAATACAAATTTCTTGAACCATGTGCGAAGAACAACAGCATAAGTACACATGTACTGCAAATTCACTCACTCGTAAAAAACACACACTATAATATTTTTTCTTAAACAACAAAAAAAACCAAATCGTCGCACACAAGAACAGCAAAAGGGAATTACGGCCAAAAATAGGAAAAGGCGTTGTGAACTAATGCAAACTTATTATAAATACTTTTGAAACGTTTTCTATAAACCAGTTCAAAGTGAACAAGAATTTATTTAGTGAACGCAACCTAATATTCTCCACACACGCTCAAAGTTAGGTTATTTTTCGCGAGTCCAATATTGCTTAGCTGCGCCCGATTCATTGATGGGGTAACAATTCTCATCCTATATTCCCTATTTTAAAATAAGAAAGTTTTCTAAATAGATATTGAAGCGTCAGGTATGTGATTTAATCTACAATTACTTTTAACTCAATAGTTTTATATGTTTATGAAATACTTTTTATTTTGCTAATTTATATAGCGCCGTTTTTGTGAAAAATTACCTCAAGGGTATAATACTAAAACTACTGACTTACGACTAAGGCCTATAACTACTGTCTTATTGACATATATTTACATATGTAGAAACCTACAGCTAATCTATCACCTAAGAAATTCTAAAAATATAGGATTCATATGTCTTATACTGACTTATAAATGAGGAATTTCTAACTATACAATTGTAAATGTTCTCCAAAATGCCCTGGATAGAATCTCAGACTTGTGATGTCCAGAAAGAAACCATTCATCTATTCTGAATGCAATTACTAATGTTATCCAAATTGACCCTGGTAATAAATTACATGTTTGCGATTCTTTCAAGGATAAAGAAACCATCCTGTCACTTTGAATGCAATCAACAATGTTCTCAAAATTTGTTTTGACAGCATCGCCATTCCATTGTAAGAATATTATGTACTAAATACACAATTTATCTGTCCTGAAACGGGAATCCTTCCCAGTTGGACAGACAAAGGTTCAAATAAATATACTTACATTTAAAAATAAATCGCTAAATACTTTTTCTAATGTTACGCGCCAGAAGAAGAAGGAAGTTCTGTAATATTGGGGTGTTACGTAATTAATTTTAGAACCCGAATGCAAAATGCGCCTAATTCGTTATCTGAATTTATAGAAAAGTATACCTACATAAGTATCTTAAATGAATGAAGTGAACGAATGAAATTAACCGTCGATCTTTTTTTTTTTGGTAAAATATTTTTTACATTTCAGAATTATCCAGTAATGTTGGCCTCACTGGGTGGCTTACCCGTGCTGAGGCCTTTAATAATAAGCCTTTTTTAATATAAAAAATATAATCTACATAATACATTTAAAGAGAAAATAATACATTTAAAAAAATAATATTGTGTGTTTTATATTGGTTTTATGTGTTACCTGTAGGTTTTTTTAAATTTTATGCTATGAAATTTTGTTCTTTAATCCATTTTGTTATTTTGTGTCTGAATTTATTTTTATTTTCCTCAATTTTAATTTCAAGTGTTACACTGGTGAATGCTTTTGTAGCATGGTATTGGTAGTGTCTTTGTCCAAAGCTTGAATTTACTGTCGGAGTTTTTATGTTTTCTTTGTACGCTTGTCTAACTGGTGTGTTAGTGATATTTTGTGTATGTTGAAATTTGTTTTTTTTGTCAAATATGTAGTTTAGTAGTGTTTTAACGTATAATTGGCGTATATCTAGTACGTCACAGCTGTTGAATATTTTGTCTGTATCAGTCAGTCTATGTTTTTTTAGTATTACCTTTAAGATCGTTTTCTGTGCGATTTCTATGTAATTGATAGCCTAGTTTGTTGCTCCTCCCCAAGCAATAGTTTCATTTTCTATTATTGATTGGCAAATTTATACTTTGTTAAATTTATATTTATATTATAGATTTAAAAAAAGTTCCACTGAGTTCCGCGAAAATTTCTTACTAGTTCGAAAACACATCTTATAATTAATGTAAAAAATTTAAATGTGTCCCTTTGTACCATTTTTTTAAAGCAATCGCTTTCTTTTCAGGTAGTCTTGGCAACCCCGCTCTAAAGGAAATGAAAATTAAGAGAAAATAACCATATATTTACAATGTCAGTTTTACAAGCTATCGTTTTTTTTTCAGTTTAATCACAAATTAAATTAAAAAAAAAAAACAGAAATTATTTAATACGAAATATTTAAAAAAATATATTTTGGAATACTACATGAACCTAATCCCAACTAATGCTAATTAAGTATTTACCTGAAAGATTTTCTTAGATACTCTCCTCAACAACTTTTCTGATCAGAATATCAAATAAAAATATTTTGCCGCCGTAAACCGATAATTCGGGCTTGTGTGAGTCGTTTTAATGAGTAATTTAGATAAAGTCCAGATATGAGTGCCACTTTTAAAATTATTTTTAAAACACATTTATAATTACGGCTACAAAAATCTCACATCTGCACGATAATTATTAAAATTAAAAGAAAGTAAAAGAAATAATACGAAATTAAATAAAATCAATAAATTTTAACATTCGTTAGAAAAATGTGTGATAGGATAGTAATTGCAATTTAGAGCTTTGATCTCCGATTGAACCATAAGTGATTCTTCATAAGTTTGTACTCAATACAAAAATACATCTGAAATTATTTATATAAAACAAAACAAAAAAATAATGGATACTTAAAGTAGTTTATAAGCGTAAATCAAAATGTTTAGGTACGTTCATGTTTAATAAATAAACCGATATTTTGTGTCTTCTGTAAATTTGCCACTAACTAACAAATGCGCTGTTTCTCCGCAGGGGTAGGCATTGAGGACGGACCTCAAAACAACTCGGTCTTGGCACACACTCCTTGCCTCATTCACATTCATACATCGTCTCATACATACTCTTCTATTATTCTGACTCTTGACATGGCCCGACTCAAGTATTCACTCGATCGTGCCATGTCTTCCTCGGGCGTCCACTTCTGCTTCTGCCACCATTCACATTTGCCTCATATATTCTCCTTACACTCCTAGCGTCCCTTTCTTAATCTTACTCAGTATGCTTACATCAGCCGTGCACTCTTTGCGGACCTTCACATTTCTCACACCATCATAGATGGTTTTACAGGCGTATGTGTACGCCTCAGGGATCTCATTTCTATAGCATTCAGTCTACTAGTTGCCAAAATGGACAAAACGCAAAACATTATGTTAAAGCTACTATATAAAGTTGGTTTTTACTATCTGAAGTTGGTTAATGATTTCGCAGTGGATTTAAAATTAGAAGTCTACATTCCTGCTTAACTAGACACAAGAGAAAGCCAAATAGCTCAAATCATTGTTTGGAAATTGATGAAATAACTGGGATGCAAATCAGCCTACAGTAAGCAGTTAGTAAGTAAGCATTGAAGCTATTTGAACCAATGTGACCTTTTGGCAGCATATCTCGGCACTAAATCTCCTTTATCAACAGAGTTCAAAGGAAATAAATGCTCGTGGTCAGCGGCATCAGGCAGGACTGGATCGGACAGTGAATATTAAGACTTGGATTCGGATGTGTTCCATGAGATGCATCACACCTTTTTACTGTGATAAGTACCGGATTACTTTTGTGGTAAATCCCGGGCAACGCCAGGGATTTCAGATGTTACTTTTGAAGCTGTCATTTTTTGACATTTGACAAGTAGAAACTACGCCATTAATAAAAATGGAACGATAAACGTTTCAACAACGCATTGAAATTATTAAAATTCACTTGAGTGAATCAAATGCAAATCATCTTGATTGATGAGGCCCATTTCCACCTCGGTGGCTTCGTCAACAAGCAAAATTGTCGCATCTGGGGCTCAGAAAACCCAAGAGTTATTGTTGAAAAGCCTCTCTATCCTCAACGTGTGACTGTTTGGTGCGGTTTATTGGACCTTACTTTTTCGAAAATGAGGCTGGAGCAACAGTTACGGTGAATGGATCGCTATCGAGAGATGATTAATGATTTTTTATGGCCGGAATTGGATGGTATTGATCTGGACAATATTTACTTTCAACAAGACGGCGCTACGTGCCACACAAGCAACGAATACATTGATCTTTTACGATTGAATATCAAAATAACACCTCTTATTGGAAAACCCTGTATGTGACATTGTGTACAAAGATTAATATCTGACCTGATTCACAAAGATGGGCGCCATACAGCTCTTAGGAAAGAACTGTAAAAAATTTTAAGATACACGTGATGACCAGCGATTTCTTCAAACTAGCAAAATCCCCCATCAGCATCTCCCGTAAATTTTTGTCGTTTGGAGCAGTTGCTCGAATCCTTCCTGTTGTCCCGACTTCGCTCCAAGGCTGCCCGATTGGTACTGGCGCTCTGGAAAGCGTCAGCCCCGATCCTTCTACACCAACCATAGACCAAGAATGCCATAGACGAAGGCGGTCTTTGGATAGAGTTTCGTGAAGTATTCTTAAGCAGTAGCGGTACAAAAGTGAACTGCAACAGTCTACCTATCTTCTATGCCTTCTATCTATCTTCTATTTATGTATGTTAGGAGAGTGTTTCCATATTTGTGGTGGGCGGGAGTTGGAAGTCTTTTGCGGTAATCAAAAATTTTCAAACAGTTTCGACGGGATTATGTATCGGGACATATCAAATATTATTTAATATTAACTCCACGGAAGAATCCTAAAGGGTCGTTTATATATTGTAAATTTTACTAATTTATTAAAAAATCTCTTCAAATTATTCGTATTCCTGTTAAAGATGAGATTGTAGACCATTATCGAATCAATTGATAGGTATCCTGATAAACTTTAAGTAAAATACCAATGTTTTGTCACGATGTCCGAATACGTTCTTGCATTTTCATTTCATCACGATATATTATGAAGACAAACGCAGGAGGCTCCGATATTATTACGAATTTACTAAAACTTTGCCAGGAAGCGACTTGCAGTTTCCCGTTTTAAACAGGATTTCCAATAATATTATGACATTTTAATAAATCAGCGTTACTCATTTTTTGCCTTGTAGTAACGAAAAATTGGTTAACAACAATTGTTTTTATAAATTCGGCCCTGCACATAATGTTTCAGCGGTTTGATTAGTCAGTACAAACAGCCAGATCCTAAACAGGAATGTGACTTTGAAGCAACGAATAAAATGCAATATTGCTTTCCAAAAACCGATCTACATTGCCTACTAAGAATTAATCCCAGATTACGGAACCGCTTCCTTCATTACCAATAGGAACCAATAAATAGGTGGGCACAGTTGAGTATTTTCACTATCCGAGGATACCATTAAAAGATGTTACCTGCCACACCTAAAAAGATGATATATTATAAGCGTTAGTTTATATTTACGTAAGGGTGTTGTTAAAGTTTTTTGTTTTATTTAAATCGTTGTTATTTTTCTCGTTGACAATATTTTTTAAGTCCGTGTGGGAAGGATCCTGGACACATTGACCCCAGATTTCTACCACAGCTTAGTACCCTTTTCCTTCCCAGTAGTTTCTCTCCTACCTTTCTCTATAAAGACCCTCCACACAGCTTCCCAAAGATGATATAGGCCGTGAGAGAGCTTTTTTTCCTAGTGACCTCCCGTGTGGAGCTTGTAAAAAAACAATTCTATGAACAAAAGTCGAATATGTCTAAATAACCTACTAACCATTACATTATTTCGCTACAGGGTAGGGAAGGAGCTACCACACCACTCTGACTTGAGTCACTTAAGTACCATCGAACACTCTTACATAACTTATCCAGAAAACTTGACGATTTGAACAGCTACTGTATGGATATATAATGATTTATATTATAAAAGTAAGTGTACAATGTGCGTGCCGCTAAAACTCAGAAACGAGTAACGGTACGATCAAGGGAGTTATATGGTGTGGTAGCCCTCTATCCCCCATCCACGAAGTTTTTACCCTAAGGGCGTGCTTTCGAAGATAAAAGGGCTGGAAGTTTCGCCCTCTAGAAATTTCTAACAGTCCAGAACATTCGATAGTATTCGAGAGCATTCCACAAAATCCGGAACATCCCGGGACACTCTGCAATGTTGTGGAATGTTCGGGAATAGTCTGGATCGTTCGGGAACGTCCCGGAACTTCAAAGATCATGAAGAACTAAAAACAGGATTAAATAATAGTGAAAACCCTCAAACTCAAACTCCGTTGCATATCTTAGAAGAACTAAGCGCATAAACATACAGACCAGGATTGTGACTTTGTTTTATTCTATTTAGAAATACCAATTTACTAAACCGGCCTGCAACCCTTGTTTTTAATGAATTTTAATAAATCGGCAATACTTATTTTTCTCCGTGCAGTTCCTCTGCTGATTACAGCTACTATAAAGTAGATGCATTTTATATATCATTTTCCATGTTCTAATTTATATTTGCTGAATACCTTACATTTATAATGAGCTTCTTAGCTGAATTAAGACGAACACGCCGGGATTCGATGGAGCGAATCGGAAGACCAATCATCAACCATCTTCATCTCTCATGTTATCCTCGTTCTATCACACCAATTTATTTTCTCCCAACCTCTTGTGCGAATGTGTCGACCATATAAATAATCACAACAACAAGAACAAACAAAAACAAGAGGCTATAAATTTCCGGTTAAGTTCTGTGGGCTATCGCTATATAACAATGGATAACATCCACTGTAGCGACAAGATTCCGGACATATTGTTTAGCAATAGCCCACAGAACTTGACTAACTTAACCGGTACTTTATAGCCTCTTGTTTTTGTTGTTGTGATAGCCCCCAGAACTCGACTAACTTAACCGGAACTTTATTTCCACTTGTTACTGTTGTTGTTGTTTTGTTGTTGTGATTGTTATGATAGCCCCCAAAACTTGACTAACTAAACCGGAAATTTATAGCCTCTTGTTTTTGTTGTTGGTGTTGTTGTGATTGTTTACACAGGCACTTATTTTTTTATTCCCACATATTGTTGTACACCGTTATCGAATGGAAAATATTTTTAATTTTTACTTTTTAATGTTTACTTTCTCCTTGTTGTGTACATTACAAAAAAAATAAATTATTCACACTTCTTACCTCTGTTGTGTTAGCCAACCATCCACATAAAGTAGTGTTATTACGTGCCTAGTTATAACCCTAAGAGTTATAAGGACATGAGCATAAAGTAGTACCGAGGTAATAAAAGTAATATGAAGGTAGGTTCTCTTTATTCTTCATATAAATCTCTCACAAGGTACTCTGGCATTTATACGACCTTTACAACAAACGCTGAAATACAGAATACACGCTGAAGAAATGGCGAGAGTGGAAAAGCCAAAAAAATATTAAGAAAATGGAAAAACATATTTTTTCATGTACATACTGAATTATCAAATATTTTAATTTCGCAAAGTCTAAAGTGATAACAATTATGCTCACTTAAATTATTATAAGAAATAATTAGTCGCCTGCAATATCAATACAAATTGAAAATATCTTCCGAGTAAAAATAAATGCCGCCGACGGGAATTGAACCCGCGCCTTCTGATGTCCGGTCAGACGCTCTGGACCACTGAGTCGCGTCGGCTTATTTCCAACCCGCCAAATAATTCAATATGTACTAGTACTTCAACCAACAATTACTGCTTATTATAATTTTTCCACCTGTAATTCAATTCAATTTGTTTATTAATTTCAAAAACATTACAAAATTGTTCATTTCAAAGCGTTTTTAAAATAATTTTTATAATAAGAATTAAAAGATTAATATTTACAGTGTGTATATCAACTATACCAGTGATAATAGAGCTTGCCTTTTAAAGGAAGCTTCATTGATGGCAAACATGTCGATATCCGAATTGATTCTGTTCAACAGCAAGATTGCTCTCCCCACAGGCATGACCATTGGCAAGTTAGTTCTGCAGGCCGGGAGATAAAATAGTCTATGTTGTCGGTGACGTAGATAACCATCGGGAACATAGAAATGAATGCTCTCCATGATGACCGAGTTCTCAAACCATCCACGAATCAGTCTAAAGAAATGTGTAGCAATGCGCACATCTCTCCTGACCCGTAGATAGTTCATTCCGAGCATACCCAAAATAAAGTCAGTGGGATAGAGCCACGGGTAGTAGCCATACTCCCTCATGTAGAGAAATCTCAAGAATTTCTTCTGAACTCTCTCCAACATGAGAGAATACTTTACCTGGTGTGGACTCCAAATCACCGACCCACTTTCAAGTCTACTCCTTACTAAGGAATTAAATAAAACTATAAGCACCCGGTTATCTCTAAAATTCCTTGCAGTGCGTAGAACAAAGCCCAAAATTCTAAGTGAAGTGCTACATGCCGCCTCAATATGAGCATGAAATGTCAGTCAGTCAATCAAACATTATTCCAAGATCCTTCATTGTCGAAACACGTTTTAAACTTCGGGCGTCCATTGTATTCCGGTAATACTCACTATTCCGGTATGACTCGCCCTAGTGAATGACAAAATTAAACATTTAGAAACATTAAACTCAATCCGATTTATTTTACTCCATTCAACAATTCTATTAATGTCTGACTGGAGTTGATTGCAGTTTTCTAAATTTAGTATTTCTAAGCAAAGTTTTAAATCATCAGCAAAGAGAAGAAACCTAGAATGCAGAATTACTTCTGAAATATCGTTTATAAATATGGAAAAGAGGAGTGGGCCTAAATTACTGCCTTGGGGTACCCCCGATCTTACAAAGAAATGGTTAGATTGGAATAGTCCATGAGACACAAACTGTTTCCTGTCTGCAAGATAGCTAGCAAAAAAAGTAAGTAGTCTTATGGAGAATCCTATTGTAGCCAGTTTATTGAGTAAAACGTCGTGATTTACAGTATCGAAGGCCTTTGAAAAATCATTGTATGAACAATCTACTTGATGGCCTTTGTCTAATGATTTAGATACGTAATCCGTAAACACCAATAGGTTGGTTTCTGTCGATCGACCTTTTCTAAATCCATGCTGTTCAGAAATTAGAAACGGTTCAACTTGTGGTAGTGTGAATTTATGAAGTATCGATTCGAACAATTTAGCCGGTGCAGATAGTATTGCTACCGGTCTGTAATTTTTCACAGAAATCTTGAAGCCGCTTTTATAAATCGGACAAATTTTTGATATTTTCTACAAATCGGGAAATACACCACTTTCTAGGGAAAGGTTAAATAAGAAGCTAGTGGCAGTTTTAAAAACTCGGCACAACCTTTTAAGAAGAATACCGGAAGGAAATCTGGACCAAGTGAATGTGTATTTTTCAGTTTCCGAATGGAAGATTCTATATCCGATTCATCAATTTGACCAATATCGATATTTTGGGCTCCCTTTACATTCGACTTTGCAGCGGTATTAATATTTAGAAATGGAGACTCATTACTATACACGGATTGGAAGTGTGTTGCAAATGCGTTAGCTACATCCACTCCTCGAACTTCCCGATCATGATGCATCATGGTGTATTGAATACCACCATCTTTACGTAGTGATTTGACGTAGTCCCAGAACATCTTTGGATCATGTTTGATATCGTGTTCAATGGAATTTATATATGATTGGAAAGCAGTGTGAATGTTGCGCCTGACCACGGCTCTATGCGCATTGAACAGATCATAGTCACATCGACAGCCAGAAGCCTTCAACTTCTTATGGAGAGCATGTTTCACTTTAATGCTCGCGATGGTATCTCGACAGAACCATTTCGGATATCGACGACCACCTCTACTGGGAGGTTTTCTGGGAAAACAGGCATCAAAAATACTATAAATACTAGCATAAAAATGGTGTACAGCCTCATTTATAGGGCAATAATTATAAAGTTCTTGCCAATCTAATTGGCTTATCGTATTATATAACTTATCAACATCACCCTGTTCAAAATTCCATCCACAAAAAGCACGCTTGTCATTTTTGGGAATTGTTGTAGCCTTGATGTTGTTTTTACATGAAAAAATAAATTCTAATGCGGGATGATGTTGATCTTCGGTTAAAAGAGGAGAAGTGCTATGAATAACATGTATGACTGTATTGCAATAAATTAAATCTAACACTCTTGAATTTATATTTAGAATGTTATTGAATTGGGAGAGACCGAAAACGGCGCATAAAAAATTCAGGTCGTTTTCAATATCCTTGCTACCTCTTGATGAGTGTAGGTTGAAATCTCCTAGCACAATTACATTTTTTCCACCAATAACATCTACTTTTTGATGTATTTTGTTGAAAAACAACTGATATGTGTCAAAGTTTGACGCATAGTTATGAATATATTATACTGATTACTACTGAAACAGTTTAAAACTTTCCACTTTTTGAAGTGAAACTTCTTTACGCGCGTCATGCAATTTCGAGGACCGGAGTAAAACCGACTCATGACCGTCACGAAAAACGGGGATCATTTCGCTATAGGAGCCAAGCTAATATTGTATACCTAGTTTAGGTCACCCTCCAAACTCAGCTTCGCGGTCTAGAGGCAGAGCGTTCGACACTCGTTATGCAGGACCCGGGTTCGAATCCCATATTTTTATATCTTTTAATTTTTTTTCTATCAACGATTTGTAATAATGTAGTAAAAAATTACATAAATTTGTTAATTTACCTTTAATTTACTTTACGGTACCTATATGATATATTGGTCCAAATATGGCTTACAAATCGAGCCGGTAGAGTCACTCGGTATTTTGATTAATTATTTTTATTTATCAACGATTTGTAATAATGTAGTAAAAAATTACATAAATTTGTTAATTTACCTTGACTTTAATTTACGGTACCTATATGATATTTTGGTCGAAATATAGCTTACAAATCGAGCCGGTAGAATCGCTCGGTATTTTGATTAATTATTTTTATTTTGAATCATTAAAATTACTAATCAAGGCCCTATATGATATTAATTAATTATTTTTATTACTTTACTTTACGGTACCTATATGATATTTTGGTCGAAATATAGCTTACAAATCGAGCCGGTAGAGTCGCTCGGTATTTTGATTAATTATTTTTATTTATCAACGATTTGTAATAATGTAGTAAAAAATTAAATAAATTTGTTAATTTACCTTTACTTTAATTTGCGCGAGATACCTCTCCTCGCGGTCTAGAGGCAGAGCGTTCGACACTCGTTATGCAGGACCCGGGTTCGAATCCCATATTTTTATAACTTTTAATTTTTTTTATCACATGCAACTTATAAATATGTCAATAGACAGAAAAAAAGAGAGAATGAAATGAAAAGAGAGAGAGAAGAATACTAAAAGTTTCACTTCCGTCGTGCGTAGGCTTGCCACATACTGTATTTTTTTTGTTTATGGCCGTTACCAGATTTAGCCTATCACGGCAATATTCAGATTAGTGCAAATTTTTATTAAACTATGGTATATCTTAAAGCAGGGGTTCCCAACCCCGTGCCCGCGGGCACCATGGAGCCCGCGGAACGATTCGTATGTGCCCGCCACTATTCGAAAGTGAAATAATTTTTTCATAAACATTAATTAAAAATGTGAATTATTTTATTTATTTGTTAGAGTCTTAATTTTTTGTGTGCCTTGGTTTATTAAATACGTTCGTATGTTTCCGATATTGTATGTATGAGTGGTTCCTTTGCTGACAGTACTTGTCGCAACCTGTCTAGCGGCAAGCCAGACTGCACTCTTCACGCTAGCCTGGAACGGAGAGTTCTATTTGCACATCACCCCTTGTACACGCAGAAAACCCGAAGTGAACGAACGCCACGAACTAAGCCAAAACACATAGCACATGACTGCCAGCTCTGTCTGTCAGTAAAAGCAATAAGCATGGCCCCGACAGCCAAATTGACAGTGGTGCTCGTACCGTCCCGGTTCGGCGATCATCGGCTCACTTCGGGTTTTCGGCGTGTACAAGGAGTGATGTGCAAATAGCATTCCCTACCTGGAACCGCGTTGTTGTCATTTTGATTGCGATTGCTGCCCTGAGTTTGTCGATTAAAAATAGGTGGTGCCCGCCACCCTACCGATATTTTAGAATGTGCTCTAGAGTAAAAAAAGTTGGGAACCCCTGTCTTTGAGTAATAATATTGTTACTCAAAGGCCATCCGCTCACGGGGCAACAGAAAAAAAACAGTTGGCAACTCAAGTCGCTATCCTGTGTGTTTCAATAGCGTTCCCCACACTACACAACTGATCGAATACCCGTTTTCAACGGCAACGCAACCGGTCTCTCGCAACTCGCCGTACTAGTTAGTCAACGACGCGTTTCAGTTGCCAGTTGCATCTCAAGTTTTTGAGAAATTTGCGATACGTCCGAGCGGGAAAATTTCGAATTTGTTCAAGAAGTCGGTAAATTACCTTGCATTTATGACTATAATCTTTCTAATTATGCACGAAAGACAAAACATTAAACATGTACATTAAACAATTTTTGTAATTTAAAATACCTACTATTCTTAGTTTGTAACTTTATTTATATATTTTATTTATTAACGCCCTATCGGGCTTTTACATAGTAAGTTGACAGTATATGTATGTAAGTGTAACATGTACATGGATAAAATAGCTAAATATAATTTACTCATAAGGTAATTAGAAAATAATATGGTGAAGTAAATCAAAGTATGAAAGCAAGACCTTTTTGTATTTGCCATACAATGTTGTGATTTTTAATATTTGGACCATCGTACATAAAATTATAATATGTGCTCTTTTACGAAATAAGCAAATTATGTAAAAACCTTGGAGCGAAGAGCGAACAGTTAGCTTATGTATATCCAGGTTACTATATATATTTTTTTGAATATAATTGCACAGTATGATTCCACTACCATAAAAGTGCTGCTTCTGGTATAGGTATAAATAAAATTGCGAAACAATTTACTAGGTTAATCTTTGAATATTACAAAGTTATTTAAAGATCTTGTGAAGGTGGTATTGTGTCTGGGTCTGGAATACAATTTGTATCGTATTGAAATTATCGTGGATTGTTCCGGAAAACTCAAGATCTTATTTTAGGACGATTCCGTCTTCGTTTATAATAATAATAAAAAAAGGTGTCTTTATCATCACTTGATTCTGTAAACATTTTTGAACACAATATGGCAGTAACAGATGACAGATGAAGTGTTCTTTTTCAAACTATGATCAAACAATCTGAGATGATTAGGGAAATCGTAAACTTGAGTTGCGCTGTGATAGAAGCTTGGTTGCCAACCGGTTTTAGTTTGGATTCGGTTTCCCCATGAGCGAAGGGCCTAAAAGTATAGTATAGATACGAACAATTTTGATGGTATCAGGGCCATCAAGGGTTGTAAACAACGATTATTGTATTTAAATTATTAGGTATTGTTTTATCCTGATTTACGTGTCGTGGGATTTAATATATTTTGGATTTATTAGTACTAATACTTTTTTATACCGATCTACTTTTTAAAATTATCAAAGATGCGTTACATTGTAACAATTTGTCTATGATTTGACTCAATAGCCGTTTTTGACAGCACCGTAAATAATATCAATATAGTGTCAATAAAACAACCTAATAACATAACCCGCTTAAAAAAACAATATATAGTGATACGCTAGACAAAGTGGCAGTATTTGTGACGGTGGCAGTGAAATTAATCATTTGTAAATTGAAGTGCAAAAAGAGTATTGTCATTGTGACCCAAAATCAACTTTGGTGAAAACATACAATAACCATAGACAATACAAATCTATTTCGCCATAGACAATTTACATAAATTAATATATACTTAGGGGCATTTTTGTTCCAACATTAATAAAAATATAATTAATAAACCAAAAAAAAAAAAAAAAGAAATAGAAAATGGCAAATACAAGAGGAAAGGGAGTTATAACGGAAACCGAAGAAAAATTTAACATTGATAAAATTATACAGATTATTGAAAAAAAATTTGAATCAATGAAAAAAGAAATTATATCAAAAATTGAAAAACAAACCCAGGACACTCAAAAAAGCATTGATTTTATGAGTAGTCAGTACGATGATCTAATAAAAAAACTAGAAATAACAATTCTACAAAATAAAAAAATTGAAAATGATTTTGAAAACATAAAAAAGGAACACCAGGAAAAGAATATCATTATTAAACAACTTGAAATAAAAATTTCAGACCTCGAATACAAATCTCGGTCTAATTTCTTAGAAATAGCGGGCATTCCCCAAAAAAATGGAGAGCAGCAGATGGAGATAGTAAAAAGAGTTGCGGCGGCGGCAGGAATTGAAATCCAGCACAATGATATAATTGATATAAAAAGGACACATGATAGAAGGAACAATGCGCCACCGAAACTGCTAGTGGAATTTGCGGAAAAAAAGACAAGAGACAATCTTCTTTCTAAAAGGAAAAATATTAATTATGCAGCTATAAAAGATATCTCCACCGAACCAATCTATATTGCAGAGGAATTGAGCCCATATCAAAGGGAACTGCTCTGGAAAACGAAAAAATCTGCCAATGAAAAAATGTACTCCTACGTTTGGTTCAAAGATGGAAAAATAATGACGCGAAGAATGCCAACCGAAAAAATAATTTATATAAAACATGTAGATGATATAAAAAATATTGTATAACAAAAGGGCACAAAAACGATTACGAAAAAAAGATAAAAATGGCTGACATTATATTAACCTCGGAACCAAGTGATCTATCGAATTTAAATAACAACTCTTTCAATATACTACACAAAAACATAAGAAGCATAAGAAAAAATTTTGATGAATTGCAAATTTTATTGAAATATTTAAAAGTTAATTTTCAAATAATAATACTTACTGAATGTTGGATAAATCATAAATACATGAAATTGGAAATTGCTGGATATACAACCTACTCAAGTTTGAATAACAAAAAACAAAACGATGGTGTAATTATATACATTAAAAACGAAATAAAAGCCGAAGTTGAAGAAATTATTATCACAAATGCCAATTGTTTAAAAATTAAAATCAGTAAAGAAAAAGCTATATTAGCAATCTATCGATCGCCCTCAACAAGAAACATCGACCCATTCCTTAAATCCGTAGACGAGGAACTCTGCCTTCTTAAAGAAACGAAAAACATATTTATTATTGGAGATGTAAATATAAATATTTTAGAAAATGGACACCCTAAGCGAATTCAATATCTGCAGATGCTAGCATCCCATGGACTGGAAAGCTTAATAAATGTTCCTACTTGAAAAGTGGACAACAGTGAAAGTTGCATAGACCATATAATGAGTAAAACAAAAGACATTACTCAAACTGTTGTATTTAATTCAACTATAACCGATCATTATACAACTATGCTTTCAATAAAAATAAACAAGTCAAATAAAATGAAGAAAAAACCATTAACAGAAAAAACAGAAATCAACTGGAACATCATTAAACATAATCTACAATGTACCGATTGGAAAAAACTGCAAAGTATGAACAATACAAATGATGCATGGAATTATTTCATAGAACTTCTTCAGAATAATATACTATCTAATACCACAAAAATTACTAAGAAAATCTCACACAAAAATGTACATATTAAACCATGGATTACACAGAATGTTATAAACTGCATAAGAAAAAGAGACGAGTTACACAAGAAACTTAAAAAAATTCCATACGATATACACATGTTAAGATACTACAAAAGATACAGAAACATTTTCAAAAAAGTTATTATGTGTACAAAAGAAACCTACTATAAGAAAAAAATTGTAGATTGTAAACAAAATCCCAGGAAAATGTGGCAAATAATAAATGAAATAACCAGTTCTAAATCTGCCAACGTTACATCAATTGACGTGCTGAATATAAACAATGTTCCCAGGACATACGCTGATAATCCTGACCAAATACTTGAATACGTCAATAATTTTTTCATAAATATAGGATCAAATCTAGCAAAGTAAGTTACAAAATGTAATGAAGATGTACAAATAAACGAACCACCTGAGCAAGGAAATCAGCTCAATTTTAAACAAATTACAGCTGACGATATCAAAAACACAATTTCTTCTTTAAAATCAAATATTTCTTCGGGGGAGGACACAATCTCAACCAACGCAATAAAATATCTCTGTAAAGAACTTATCGAACCACTTACATACTTAGTCAACATGTCTATAACGAATAGCATATTCCCTACAGCCCTCAAAAAAGCGATTGTTATACCAATATTTAAACAAGGATGTAAAAATGACATAAACAATTACCGACCAATAAGCCTACTAAATGCATTTTCAAAAATATTGGAAAGAATACTAAAAAAACAACTCTTATCCTACTTAGAAGACAATAAAAAATTATCAAAAACTCAGTATGGATTTAGAGAGAACTTAAGTACTAGTGACGCCATAGAAAAAATTACCGATATGATCACTAAAAGTTTAGACAGTGGAGAAAAAACTTTGGCAATCTTCATAGACTTACAAAAGGCTTTTGACACAATAGATCACAAAATACTTTTTTCAAAACTTTCAAAAATTGGTATGTCATGTACAACACTAAACTTACTAAAAAGCTATATGACGGAGCGTACACAGAGCGTCCAAATTAACAAGAGAAAAAGCAAACCTCTCCTAATCAACCATGGAGTACCACAAGGAAGCGTACTAGGTCCGATATTATTTTTAATATACATTAATGATATCTGTAACCTAGAAACAAGAGGAAAAATCATTAGTTTTGCTGATGACACAGTAATTTTATTTAAAGAAAAAGATTGGATAAATACCTACAAAGAAGCTGAACACGGACTTGGTCTCCTGCAAAACTGGCTTAAAAGAAACTCCCTGACGCTTAATGTCAATAAAACAAAATATCTGACATTTTCTAAAACAGCCAGAGGGCAGCCGCCAGAGGACCTTAATCTCAAATTACATTCATGCCAAGGAATTTATCAAAAAAATCAAGGCTTATCATGCCTCTGTCCCACTATAGCACACTCCAAAAGCATCAAATATCTTGGGATTGAAATTGATGATAATCTCCGTTGGAACTCACATATAGATGTAATTACAAAAAAACTAACCAGGTACATATACTTCTTTAGAAACATTCGCAATATCCTCAATATAAACGATATTAAAAAAGTATACTATGCTTTGTGTCAATCACAAATAGAGTACGGAATAACTGGATGGGGGTCTGCCTTGAGCACTCACACAGAGCGGCTCAATATAGCACAAAAAGGAGTATTAAAGACTATACTGAAAGTTCCGCTTAGAACTCCGACAGAAGAAATATTCAAAAACTTCAATGTTTACAATGTACAGAAACTATATTCAAAAAATATTTTATTTAAACTGAAAAAAAACATATCCGAATACTCCACTGCCCAACATAAATACACAACCAGGGCAAAAAGCGAAAATATCCTGATTACTCCCAGTTTGAACACATCCTTTGGACAGAGAAATAATAAATTCCATGCTATAAAATTGTTCAATACTCTACCAAATGAAACCAAAAAAATAAACGAAATGAGTATATTTAAAACAAAAGTCAAAACATGGCTTAGAGATCAAAGTAATAATCAACTTACAAACATTATGAAGACAATGTAAAGACAATTCAAAACTAAATACAAAAATTTAAGAAAAACTACAGGCCGCCTCAGAACAGGAAACCCTAGTGAGGAGGACTGTGAAAAAAATACAAAAAATATAATTATATTATACTTTAAACCTACATAATGTACAAATTTTGCTATTGATATTAATAAAAAAATAAAAAAAAATGTGTTTTTATCAAGATAGCCCCGAAATTTTATTCCTTAGTTGACATTGGTGTTTTACCTACTTCTTCATAATAACAACCCTTGTAAAAACACGATATATATTTTAAAATGGGTATGAAATATCAAACATATTACGTATAAAATATTATTTTTTAAATGTCTATGTTTTGACAGAAAAAATCGTCAGGCCATTTCAGAAAATTTTTATCTTTTAAAAAAAGTTTCACTAACCGATTTATTGTTTTGTATTCAGTGAACACTTGAAACCCCAAAATTGTGCATTGAGCCGCAAGCGGTTGTCAATCAATAAAACACAAAATGGTTGCTTTTCAAGAGAAAAGCTTTTAAAATTTATCATTCGTATTTCTCATAAAAAATCGTGTTATATTTGACACGTAACAAGCCCACCGTGCGGCGGCTCTGTCAACGCAGCGGACACTGTGATGATATAAAGCCTATATGCATTATTCACACAGTGGGTCGCACAACCGTGTCAGCTGGTCATGTTTAGTCATTGAAGAAGGTAGGTAGGTATCAGTAATTCCAAACGGGGGCGGTACCGCCCCCTTCCCCCCCTGGGAGCGTTGGTGAGTTTCATGGAGGGCGGTGGTGGCCTCGAGGGCAAACGGAGGGCGGTGAAAGTCGGCACGGGGGCGTTGAGTGGCGGTCAGAGGAATTTAAAAAAATATATTAATTGAAATAAGTAGTAGGTGCAACATTGCAAGATCTTGCAATTGAACCGTTCAATTAGTGATTAGGTATTATTGATGGATTAATAGTTTTTTGGTCACGTTAATGTTGTATTAAAGGTTTTTTGGGATTTTTAAAGCAACTTTTCAGGGTTACAAATATTCTCAGAATGGTGAAAATTCACCCACTTCCATCATTATAAATGAAAAATGTGGCTTGTGTAATGATGAAGGACTAAACTAGTAGAGGATCGAACCCGCAACGCCTGAACCAATAACTACCAAGCTATCAAACGGTTGGTGGTAATATTTCAAAATATGTAATATTCGCTTAAATTTTTACGTAATACTTTTTTTTTAATGGAGTGGTGGGGAGTTGTCATTGGGGGGTCACCCAGATAAAGTTGAGAATCTTTAAATCTTAAATTTTAAAAACTAAAAATAAAATGGGTCAGCGGTACTTTTTCGACAAATAAGGTGAGGTGAGAATGTGTTATATTGTAAAATAGTGTGCATGAATAAAATAAATAATTACACTAATCTTGACACTCGCTCGAAACTTCATTTACATTCATACACCCTTCTGCTATTTGGACTCTTAACATCACCCGACTCAAGTATTGAATGTAATTTATTTTGATTGTGTTGTTATTTTGAATGGTTACGTTTGCTAAATGATAATATTGTACTCCGAATTAAACTGCCAAATTGAAAACGATTATCCGGTAATAATTGATATTCATTTGGTGTCGCATTTCAATAACCCTGGTCTTTATCGTAGTGTTTAAAATTGTCATTTTTATTATTTATATTCCAGGTCTCCATTTCTCATTGCTGCTTTAATATTGCTTTTATTAAGCTTCAGTTATTTATTTGTTTCCTCAATTAAATATATGAAAAAAACACAAAAGAATTTTTTTGTTTTGTTTTTATCGTGATTTATTTTTTGGGGTTTAATGCCTTGTTGCGCTACTTTCTTCTTTAGCCAACGATTCGAACAGCGTTACGGTGTCCATCATAAAGGCGTACGTATAAGTATTTTTGTTCGTTATTTTTGATAGAAATAGCGTCTATTGTGAACAAACAATTCAAATGTAATGGGAATAGGACATATCGCTGTAATAGCAACTTGCTTTTAACATTATCGTAAGACGTCAGGGAATACAGTTAATAAAAACCATCGCCTTACGAAATAAACCACTCGCACAACAGGAATAGACCTCGAGATCGTTAGTATGGTTTAATTCTAAATTCTACCGCAGAATGGGCACAAAGTGGTAAGAATTCACTAAATAAAATACTATTTTACATGTGAATAATAAATAACGCTGATAACCAAAGTAACGGAGATTTATTCCTTTTTAATACTATTCTTCATATTCTTAACGAAATGAAGATTTCTCCTTTTTTCCTGCCATAAATTCATCAGCCTGACTCGATTATTTGGAAAAAATATCTACCCTCTGCGAAAAGGCAGTGTAATATTTTATACGTAACATTGCCAAGTGTTTTATAAGGTTATATTGTACCGCGGGGGTTGATGTTACATCCCCTTGGAAGTTTATGAGAGGGGAGTCCATTTTACAAGATACATTATTTCCTTACCATTTTACTGACGCACTTATCAGGGGCGGGGAGTGCTAATCATATTCAGACATAGGAGTATAGGGGACTTATTTTATCCTTGGTCCACTCAAAATTTACCTATTACAAAATAATAAAACAAATGTCTGAATATGAATAACCTAAATAATAGCCTGATACTTGAGTTGTTCCCTGTTGATAAAGAGCACTCTTTTTTTAATACCTTTATTTTTCAGAATTTTTACATTAATTACATACAATATTATAAAAATCATTAAGAATATTGGGAACCCACTAAGGCGTAGCCTTTGCGTTGGTAGTATAGTTAAATATATTATATTATTGTAACTAGAAAGAAACCAACTGTGGGCATATAAAACAAACATAATTTGTCTAAGCGATAAGTGTTTACAATAGTGTATAGTGAAGTTACAAGTGTTTAGTGTAATACATGGTGAATAGTTTATGCGAAACAAAAAGTGATACAAATAAAATAAAAAAAGTTAAATAAACTGCTGTATTGAAATATGCCATAATTTTAACTCTTTTAAATATTGAGGAAGTTTAGTAATCACTTGAATTCTATTTATCTATCTCCACTGTAAACTCCAATTTGTCTGTAACACAAGACATGGCGTATAGAATAATACAGTATTATACTGCAATGATGAATCTACGACAGTACCGAAACCCGAAAGTTATGTAAACATAGTTAATGTTTTACTTTATATATTTATTGTTTATTTGGAACAATCAACAGATCAGTAACACATGTATTAACGTATTAAATGGCTGATGAAAACAATCGGAAAGCTTTCTGAATAAAATCATTGTCTGAAACATACACTTGAACCAAACGCTGTAGAAATCGGGGAATAAAAAAGCACCCTTCAACCCGTCTTACGTTTCCCTTATTATCGATCAACCTTGACTTTGAGACAATCCTGTTATTGAGAGTTGAAGGATATTAATATACGAAGAGGACTGGACTTTAAGCATTTTTAATCCAACATGACATCTCCAGCTTTGTCTACCACTACTGTCAGCCACCAATCAATGGACAGCTGCCCAAATAATGGAACGTAGATGTCGAATAATTTTTGTTTGTTTTACATTATAATTAGTTTTACTAGGTTATTGTAATATTACTTTAATATTATTATTTTTCTTAATACGTTACCACCACAATACAGACATTTCAGTAGTTCGAGGTATTTTAATATTAAATAATAAACATGATATTATAAAGAAATAGATTGTTAAAATATGTTTTCCCATAATGCAAACCACTGTAAAACACATACTTAGATGTGAATATTAGTTTATTTACAACTTAACCTATAACAATCTTATAACTTTTCTTCAGTATATTATCCAAGTTATTATATCTATATTTATCTCATCTTTTCTTTCTACATTTTTAAAATTATTATAGGATTAAATTAAAATTTCTTTTTAAAAAATCTTGTTTACGTGAAAAAAAAGATGTTATATTTATTATTATTACATTTATTACATACAAGATATACAAATATAAAAGGAAGCTTTGACTGTCCAACTAGGAAGTTTCCCGTTTTAGGACAGTCAAATTGGCAGGTTGCGTGTACATAATTCCAGGTAGGTACATGTAAAATATAAAATAAAATTAAAATATAACATATAAATGTAAGAAAGAAAAATAGAAAGAAAATATTTTTTTTAGGAAAATACAATTTAGCAGTAATAAACAATAAAATCCAGATAGGTACATGTAAAATATAAAATAAAAATATAATATATCAATGTAAGAAAGAAAAATAAAAAAATATTTTTTAGGTAAATACAAAATACAAAATCGAAGAAATCAACTCAGACTACGTTTTTTAATAATTTTTCGGAATCTGTCCTACCTAAGTCTAATAACCATTAAGTAATTTTAGTACCGAAGGCTGATAATTCACACAGTTTAAATTGAGAGGATGTATTTCTGTATTTAATCTTAGTATGCATATTATTAATATAACTCCTACGTCTTCCTCGACACATGCATTTCTCAGTGAGACAGGCATTGAAAAATCAATTATAATAATATCTTATCATGATAAATAAATAAATTTTAGCACAATAATAGTAAGGTCATAATCCAAAATAACGATATATTAGGATAGGTACTAATCCATTCGCAAATTCTTCTAATATTATTCCGACAGGGAAAATACTTATTTTATATTTATACAAAGATTTTGCCCATTAATACACTTATAAAAACAAACAATAAATTGATGCACGCACCGCCCCTGTAAAGCTATAAAGACAGTGGCGTTATAAACATTTAGAGGGGAGATCGACAAGTACCGGGTGACGTCATGCGAATGCAGTCAGAGGGTGTGTCCAATCAAATTCAACCCCCTTTTCCAGTAATGCAACAAAATATGGCACCTAATCCAAAAAGTACCCACTTAGGAAAAACCGATTGCACTTTGATAAGAAGTGCCTTTTTACTCTAGGGTAAATTTTGTAGCAGATTTTTACTGTATTAATTTGTAAGTCAATTTTATGGATAAGTACACAAAGTCGAATGCTCACTTACTGATCAAACGTAGAGCTGCTTTTTAATGCTTTAATAATAATAATAATACTTGGATGACTTGTATAGCGCCGTTTTTGTGCAAAAACACCTCAAGGGCGCTGTAAATGTATTACCAATAAATATTGTATTTCACCCTATTGTTTGAAAATGTGAAAACCGAATGAAGACAAGTTAATCATTATAATGGTTCAAGCTTATTACTCAAAGATTTATATATATATAATACTAAGAACATTTATACTTTCATTTTTGTAAGACTTGTGCTATATCTGTCACCAAATGACACGACCTAATAAAACTCGTTCTATCTCATTTGCCCTTATAATCACACATATCTTATCCTTACTACCAATACCACGCAATAAAAGCTTTCAACAGTTTAAAACTTGAAATTAAAATTGAGGAAAATAAAAATAAATTCACACACAAAATTACAAAATGGATTAAAGAACAAAAAAGACAATATTACCAAAATTTCATAGCATAAAATAAAAATAAAACCTACACGTAACACACAAAAACAAAATAAACACACATCACTCACAAACACACAAGATTATTTTCAATATACTATTTTTTTTTTTTCAATTTTAAATATATTATTATGTACGAGTATTTTTAATTTTAAATGTATAATTTTTCTCATTAAATGTATTATGTAGTTTTTTTATATTATAAAATGAAGGCCTCAGCACGGGCAAGCCACCCAGTGAGGCCAACATTACTGAAAACCTTGAATTGTAAAAAATATTGTACCTAATAAATAAATAAATAATATATAAAGGAGAGTTTCTGTTTGTGGCGGGCGGCGTGGATTTGATTTGTATACAAATCTACAGTTTTATTCAGAGATGAAATTGTGCACATTCGACTATCAAAATAAGATGTAGGTTTCTGTTTACATAAAATTTCGAAACACTTGCATGAAGCCGGGGCAAAACCGGGGACTTCAGCTACTTTATAAAATAGTTTTAGACAGAGAGAAAATCAAGTGGTCTCTTTGCGTTTAAAAGTTTACCCATTTAATTTTTTTTTTGTTTCATATAAATTGCTAAATACGGTTTACAAGAAGTAAAAAAAACATCGGTAAGCAGTTGCGTTCAAATTTTAGTACCTATTTTTAATTGCATATTTATTATATTCGACTGTAAAATCAAAATCTGAATAAGTCTTCCATGTGCCTTCAAAAACGATAAGGACGGGTTGTTTCGGAGAATTTGAACAATTCATCAAATTTCAACGTTAATTTGCGAGTTCTGTGAAAGTCCTATTCAAGTTCTGATATTATATCATTACAGGCTAGTTGCTTGACAGAACCGAAATAATAACAGAACTAGAAAATATCTTTCACAGAACTCGCAAATTAACGTTGAAATTTGATGAATTGTTCAGATTCTCCGAAACAACCCGTCCTAAATTTTGAATAAATTCAAAAACAGCGAATCTATTTGAAATTATCAAGCTGGAATTGTTTATTTATTTATTTCTATACATACATTACAGTGTCTACATACTATACATACATTACAAATATTTACATTTGTATATAATACATAAATTTAGAACTGTTGTTAATATGTTTTTTTTTTTAAATTTTTTTTTATTTTTTTTTTATGCTGGGTGTGAGGTAGGTTTGAGTAGGTGACACTGTGGTGGGTAATGTTATATGTTTCGTGAACACCTCACTGGGAGAACCTGTGCTGAGGTGTTTACGTGGTTATGATTAAATGGTACATGTATTTATGTGTATTGGTTAAATTTTCTTATATAAAAGTGTAAGTTGGGATTTTAATTTTTTTTTTTTTTTTAATGGTTATTGTACATTTTTATTTAAAGAAAAAGGAAAAAAAATATTTATTTATGTGCACATATATACATATGTTATCATGATAGTTTTTTGTCTGGTCAAGAGGGGTTAAATAAAATCGAAATGTGATACCGTTCAAGAGTCACAACTGCCCACAGTTAGTAGGACTATGTCTATATAAATTTTGAGGTTTAAGAAGATGAGAGAGGGGAAATATTTGGAGCAAAAAGATCAGGAAGAGCTTTTTTATTCAGATCTAGCTATTTCAAGAAACTTTTGTTTTCATCTCGAGCTATCCTTTGTTTCTTAAATTCTAAAGTTTCTCTTGAAAAACATAACAGCCCACTTTGATCCGTCGATTTCTATAGTCAGTGATGAAATACTTTTTCTGTTTTTAGATATTGTGTAGGAAGGTACTTACACTATTTCGTTTTGAAAAAATACTAATGGAGATGTAGAAATAACTTTCAAACAAATAATTGAGTGGGGAAACCGTTGCTAAGTGTAATAGAATTTGATTGAGACATTTACATACTTGAGTTTCTCTAATGGTCAATTTTATGTCGTAATGTCACGAGTGGAGTATTCAAAATGGCATTCATTATGAATTATGTGTTTCTATGAAGTGTGAGTAGATGGAACACGGAATCGGAAATATCCCCGATAGACTGGGCACGATCAAGTGATCCAATTTCTTTAGATGGTTCGATAAATAAATTATAAAGAAACGATTGCAGGTATAAGTAGATGTGTAAGTAACGCGATTTTTACGTGAAAAGGGTGAATTTTGCCATTTTCACGAGAATAAGAAATTAGCAAATTTCTGTCAAAAGTGTAAATTTTATTATTTTTCAGGCGATTTTATGATATTTTTGAAATTATGCATTTTAAATAACAATGATTTATTTTCTTCAGTTTTGACAAATAATCCTGTAACAGAGTCCACCGCATTTTTTAATTCAACATACCAAAAAAATTGACATAACATCACTTCTGTTGGAAAATACTAGTTTGCTGGAAATCAACACAGTTTTCGTCAAAAAATCGCTAATTTCATAAAACAAAATAAAATTTTCAACACACAATATTTCTTAAAAATCCACGATTTTCAACGTCGATATGGCTGATCAGGCCGCCATTGCAATAATAAATATTGAATAAGGGTTATTTAACCGCATGAAATGTATCGCCGAAGTCAATGAAACGAGAGTCAGATTGACAGCAATGCAGACTATGCTTATAACAGAAGTGACAGCCACCGCTGTCAGGTCCGTCACTCTCACAGTTAATTTGCCGATGTGACGAAAAGCATTAAATACTGTAACACTGTGATCGCATTGTATATTATGTAACGTGATGAATTTTAAACCACGGTGAGCGCCAAATGTAACATAAACTTTGTGCATGTACAGGTAGCACGCCATAATAGCAAATATCACGATAGTTGACTGTCATTCACCTTTTAACGTGTAATACATATTACGAGAGCAAGTATCATTTAAAAAATAATTAAGCTGAAACTCTTTTCTATATAAGAGGGGGATGAATTCAACGTATTTGATGAATTAAAGAATATCTTCAAAACAAAGTTTAAACGGAAAAACATCGCCAACTAAATGTAGAAACGGAAGTATATAGAAAATTAGAATATATAGTACTCGTAAATACCCCGATAAGTATTAGATATAGTTTTAGAAGCGAAAGAAAAAAAAAAAACTTCATTCCTTCCAAACGTCTGATCCTCCACCAATGGCGGAGTTTCTCAACTCCCATAAATTACGAAGGACTTCCACAGGTAGCAGGGTTCTCCGTTTCAGCACCTTAAGAAGTCATTGCCAGGACCTCCGGTGCAACACGGCAAAACATGTCCTGAATGATCCTTCGCCATCAATTCAATCTGCAGTTTGAAGTTTTTTTGTATGTAAAAGAGTTGTCAATCTTTGTGAATGAAAAAACTGATCTTGATGTTAGGAAGAGAGGATAGAGCCGATCTCAAACTCAGGAACTTAAAGACCTGGAGTCGATTTTGAAGAAAAGGATCTCCTTTTTTGCGAACGGATTTATCAGAGGGATATACCTCAAGTTAGCAAACACTTTCTTGATGATACAACAAGTGTGGAAGCGGAGAGAGCGCTTTCCGCTGTTGGGCTTTTGTGAGCAAATGTCCGTTCACGTAAAGTGAAAAGATTCTCCATAGTCTACGGTTTTTATAATCTTCTTAAAATATTAAGTATGTTACGTTTTCAACGTAGTATTTAGAATATTACTAGTACCGAAGATGTATGATATCAAATGACTATAGAGAGTCCTGTCAGTGATAGTTTTTATATTTGTTTATGATCTTTTCTTTATCAAAGTATTCTTAAAATACTTATTATATTACCTTCTCAATACCTTTGTACAATGTTCTTAGATCCAAAGATTATTGATTCGAGATGTTCTTTTAAATGACTTCATATGTTACCGTTACATTGTCTTTTTGATCGTTGTACTAGTGTCAAAAATGTTGTCATTATTCAAATTTAATACCCCTTAGAAAAAAAATCCGCAAATCCCGGGGGATTGAATTTTGAAAACGTGCGGATTTGCAAACCCTCAATGCAATGTACCGTCCAAACAATTCGCATTGTGTTACATCTTTCATTGCATGTTGAATTGCACTGATACATTGATGTTTTCTAACGAAAACCCCGCTACAGAAATAATCAAATAATTATTATTATAACATAGATTGCGACTATGAAAATCTGTCATTTAAATCGACTATTTCGTTATCTGTGTTTGCACTATTAACAGACACTTGGTCTATCTATATTGACTTTAATATCGTTGATTTATTGGAACTACGTAGCTAGAAATAACAGTAAGGTTAACGCTAACGTTACCTAATAAAAAAGTGGAGAGAGTTTTTTTCTCCTTATTCATACAGATCCTGCGGAAAATTCGTAGATTCTAAATTAATATTAGATACATAACTAGTAACTGACTATTGACTGTGTTGATCGCTCGATCACACTATTCTGCGTAGAATTTATATTTCTACTGTGACAGAAGTTACTATCATGAAAGTAATGATAAAAATAGGCGAGATAAAAAGTAGACAAGCCCTTTTTTATGTCGGCATAATTATTCTATCTCTTCATTCACTAATGTCTCTGTCATACCTTTAGATACACGTTCTTCACTCTAGCCATCATGCCGTGCTTCCGCCGGAGCAGGCAGAGAGGACGGTCCGCCAAACATCTTATTGTTGGCACAAACTCCTTGCTTCATTCAGTGTACTTTAATCATTCCTCTGCCAGTTCCATGCCTCTCTGCTATACACCAAGTTAGGTGCCAGGAACTGCTAGCTTTTCTTTGTTCAATGTGTTTTTAGTGCTAATCGCGTTCATTCCTCCATTAATAAAGTTTCCAGCATTTACTCTGTTTTAAATATTCCTAAAATATCACAAAAAATGTCAAAGCAAGCAGGCAGGTATATGGCTTCGGTGTAGGTATCTCATTAAACTAATTCGTGCTAAATTTACCCTAAATCAGGGAAAATACGAAAAATATATATGGAGAAATACCAAAAAAAAAAATTACACGGGAAACTTATAAATAAATATATTTTTTGTGGACATTGCTTTTTCTGTACTCAATAAACATTTATAAGTGTATAATATTTCTGATGTTTGAACAGAATTTATTGATAACCGCAAAAGATAAAGTGCAAAACAAATAACTATTTTCCATATAATTATTTAATATGTTTGTTTGTATATTCACGTATAATTTAAATAAAATAATACCTTCCAGTGTGTTAGATACACTTACGGCAGTTGTTCCCAATTTTTCGAACGATCAATCTCAGGCTCGATCAATCAAGTGTTTTGTTCAGTAACGTTCGATTCGCCTGTTTCCAAATATCTTTGAACGTTGATTATTTTAAGTGGCCCCGCCCACTTTAAGAGATAAATAAAATGACATCAAAGTAAAAACTTTCAATGTTACATTTATATTGAAGAATTAAATATTGTGTCTATCATTACTAACATATGATTTTTTTAAATACTGTAATACGTAATCCGATATTTTTTATTTTTTTTAAACAAACCGATGTAATATGTTAACAATGAAGTATTTGCTTGACTTAAATGCCATCGTGTCATCGTGAATATTTATATTAGTCATTAACTGAGGCAGGCTAAATCCAGTAGTTTGGCTTCCTTAAATTGGTTGATCGCTCAGTAACCACCTTTCCGCTGGAAAGAGCATAGTTGCGCGTTTGATCAGTGTTGAGCCAAAATTTCGGCTCAACTATTGATCAGTAGGATTGGGAACAACGACCGTAAGTATCTCCCTGAGAAAGACCACCATTCTCAAAAAGCCATGGTTATCTGATTTCGGCAAAGAGGAAGATGAGTAACTGTCTGTTAATAAACGGAATATATGCAAGTCTCCCCAAATGTCAAATCAACAAATTACAATCCGTTTTCAACGCCGCGGCAAGGCTTATCACCGGAGTATCTAAATACTCCCACATTTCAGAGCATCTTAAAAATCTGCACTGGCTCAAATGTCCTGAAAGAATCCAGTTCAAGGTATGCTGGATGGTATTTAAGTCACTTAACGGAATGGCGCCGGCTTACTTATCAGAATTGTGTATTCCAGAAGATTCCAATTCCCGACAGTCAACCCTTAGGTCAGCAACGTCATCAGCTATCGGAAGGTTGAAGGAACCAAAGCGCACACCAGATACTAAGTTCGGTGAGCGTGCTTTCGCCGTGTCAGGACCTAAAGCCTGGAATGGACTGCCACATGATTTGAGAATGATCGCAGACCCGACAGAATTTAGGTCTAAACTTAAAACGCACCATTTCAGACAGTCGTATCCATAATTTCAGAATCCTCCACTTTCACAGTCGACGGCAATTTAAATTAAATAAATGCAAAAAAAAAAAAAACTAAAATAAAATAAAATAAATAAAAATAAAATTTAAAAATAAATAAATAAAAATGATTACAACTAACAATTTGTAGGCTTTTTAAGACAGTTAAAATACAGTTAAATTAAAATAAAAACTATAGCAGACTTAAGGTCATGCGATGACCAGTGTTTTTTTATCTAGTGTCCTCTGCGTGCAGTTTCTTTTATAAGCATAAACTTTTTAATATAAGTGTGTTTGTCGGAAGTGACTTGCCAGGTTAGTATGTTTTGGTATCTTTTCTAAATAATAATGTAGATCCTAGGAAATAAATTGTACAGCGCCCTTGAGGTGATTTTTCACTAAAACGGCGCTCTAAAAATTATCCAATTATTATTATTATTCTGGTGCAATTTGATGGGAGAACCCTCCACAATGAAGATTTGGAGATGCTTAGAGTAAGTACCTCATACAGACCTAAGTATGGGGCTCCTTAGAGGCCCGAGAAAAATGTACCTGTTGTTACGGTGAAATATTTGTAAATTAGCCTGCCTCGACACAGGATAGCCCTAGTGTCAGAGAAAGTAAAAATATTTGTAAACCACCAAGGAAAGAAGGGAGTAGAGATGGCACTAGGGCAACTGGACATAGAAGTAAGGAAAAAAGTAAAAGGTATAGCATTACTTTTCACGTGAAAGTATTTTATGTTTCGGGCTGATGGAAAATTTGTGCAGTGTACAAATATTTTTTTTAAATAATGAAAAGTGACTAAAAATAAAAACTATTTTAAGAATTTCCTTCTTCCAATTTTCACCCTACAGAACGCAGTCCGGAACTTCTCGGTGGAACTGCACTCGTAACAGTCGTGTTAGTTTCAAAGTCATCAGGTGCAATCATGAATCACTAAAATCATAGTAACACCTTCTATTTTGTATTGCTAATTGCTTGAGATTATCAATTCTATTAAAAGGTGTGGTCTTGATATGAAAAAGCGATTAAATAGTACATACTAAGATAATTAATATTTCGTTGTAAATATTTTAAAATGCCTTTGTTTATATTCCTACATAGAGAATTGTCAATTGAAATGAAAAATTAAACTAAAATAATGCATAATATTAATAATATTTTTTATTCCAGGATGTGGGGAGGTTAGTGCAATCCCACATGTCCCATATAGATATACATATTTTTGTACAATAGATATGTGAAAAATGCAAAAATATATGAAGAAGAATAAATAAACAACAGAGGACAACTATGCAGGGCGTGGTCTTGAGTGATCTTGAGCCCAGCGCTCACTCAAGAGTGGCGTTTGGTGGTGGTAGGCTGCGGTCACCAACGTGTTGGCCGAGGCTATTAGCCGCATCCTGGAGGGCGATTCTCGTTCTTTTAGCCTTAAGCTAAATGATAGCATTCGTCAACGACTGCTATCGTTTGCGAAAGATAGCTGTCCGTCGCTTGCAACATCTTTTCTTAACTATTAAGCGATTCTCGTTCTTTTGATATCCTTACAAGTTCGATTTTGGAGAGACCTAGTAAAAAATCCTAAAGAAGCGTGGTTAAGAGCATCTACGAAATTGTTAAGCGATTATTGAAAACACAAATTGGTGAAATATAATTAAGTGACGCAAGGTTTCTAACTAAAACTTAAAAAAACAAATACTTTGTATTATAATGCATTTTAATAACTGCTTATTTTATTTATGAATGACATAAATAAGCCATTTATCGAAGATTTACGTTTTGTGAAAAGGTACTTACCTCGCTGGATAGTAATGACTTTGTTACAGATTCACCACTTCTAAAGTGACGTTTGCTGTCAAACTAACGCTGCCGAATGGCGCTAACTGTCACCCAAGTTGATTTAAGAATGAAAGGGATTCTTATTTCGTTGTGGTTAACTTCAAAACCCACAATTTCGAGCGCCAGCCATTCTGCAGCCATTTTATCTGAAACTTATTATTATTTATGTAGAAATCCTCAATGGTATGTGTAGTTTATTGTAAATTAAATCACTTATCTGGCTTTCGACATGTTACGTAATTTACAAACATCGCAATTACCTGATTCAATTCATTTAATAGCATCATTGTGCCACAAACAAGTCACTAATCATGTTTACAGTCAATACTTACGATAATATTAAGTTTTCTCTTGTTAAAACTACGCAAATATTGCTAATTGTCAAAACGTCACAATTAAATGAAGCAAATTCTCAGCGAACGCTAGCGTTCGGCCGCCGAAAGACAGGTCTAGGGGTACCCTTCGCGTAAGGCTAAAAGTTTTGGCGCGCAATCGAAAATCTAAGGATTCCATCTGTCATCGAGAGAACCGGAATCGCTTCATACGAATAAACCGAGAAAAATCGTTAATTTGAATGTAAGGACGATTTTAGTGTCGTTAAGAAGAACGAAAATCGCCCTCCTGGCTTCAGTGACCCGGTGTCTCATCAGGCTGGCAAATGCGCTGCTGTATCTTCGATATCCAAATATGATTCTACAGGCGTCATTATAATATTGAATTCGGAGTCGTTCCATCGAGCAAGTTCGGTAGTGACACGATGTCTCACACGTATACAGGCCAGTACAGAATGCGTTGAACAGTATTTTTTTTAACGGTATTAATGCATTTGCAAAATCCTTATGCTTATAAGTACGCACCTACCTGTTTAACAGGATATTATTCACAGTTGCAGTAATTAGATTATATTTGTGGGATAACTTCTCAGTTACATTTTTCTTTATAATTTCTAGCAATTATTTTATGTGGAAACTTCGAAGGATCATAGTTTATGTAGGACTACAACAACACTCATTTGAATACAGTGCTACAAAACGCCGTGTTGTAAATTCACAACAAGAACACTATATAAGTGAATAAACAGGTAATACAATATTATAGCGAATACCATCAGCAACAGTTATAATAATAATGATAATTTTTAGATGACTTTTGTAGCGCTGTTTTTGTGCAAAATCACCTCAAGGGCGCTGTACAAATATATCATACATTTCTACAATGATCTATGTTATTACTAAGTATATGTATATGAAGATAATACTAATATTATTTATCACGGACGCCTAGTTGTATCTCCGCTTTTACATACTTATTTTCTCTCAAATTTTAAATTTTACCAATTTTTTTATTTTTCTTATGCTCGACATTAGTGTATTTCCTTCTCAATTTCATTGTCATATTATTCAACAAGATAGTGTTACTGTTATGTAATTGTGTACATGTATGATAATTTAAAACCTGTTAATTTGACTGTCCTAAAACGGGAAACATCCTAGTTGGACAGTCAAAATCTTCCTTCCATATAATGTAATATATCTTTTCAAAATAAATAAATATACAGTAACTAGACCTGGTAGGTTACTTGAGCACACTATAACCTTAATAATACTTCCAACTCCAGTAAAATACTGGTAGGCTTATCAACGCTGGCCGCTAGAGGCGCTAGTATAGCATTTGGACGTTGAAATTCCTTTCAATCGGGGCAAATAGAATTTATTTTGTTTTTTGGAATAACTTATTGAGTAAAACCCCAAATTGTAATATTCAATTATTGAAGACAATATTAGCAATTTTCAAAAGAAAATATGAAACAAAAAAATCAGAAAAGGATACGGGGGTATCTAGGACTTGCACACAGGACCCTCGCCTTGCCGGGGCGCTGCTCTATAAGATAGCAGCCAATAAAAATGTGTGGTAAAAAAAGGAGATAATGTTCGTAGTTAATATTCAGTACAGAAATAAAACATACCAAAAATTCGTATATCAGGCAAAAAATAATTACCTCTCAAAGTGACTCAAGAAAAATGTGGACTACACTTAAAGAAATTATAAGCGGCAAACAGAGGGAAAACATTAAGGAACTTCGGTTTCCAGATGGAGTTGAAGATGATACACTTAAAATAGCCCAAAAATTTAACACAAATTTTGTACTTAGTGTCGAAAACATAAATAAGAGTATTCCATTAGTCGCAGATACCTCTTCTCAATCATCGGAAAAAAGAGAGAATAAAAATATTTTCAGGTTTAATAAAATTGACAATGAGTATTTAATGAAAATCATTAAAACAATGAAACCAAAATCATCGCCGGATGGAATTACTATAAGCATAATCAAAGATGCACTGCCAGCTATAGGAGACAGATTAATTGCACTAATAAATGAATCTCTGACTAAGGGAATTTTTCCGCAGTCATGGAAAACCTCCATAATAACACTAGTGCCCAAAATAATAAATGCTAAAAATTTCGAAGACTTCAGACCAATAAATGGATTGCCTAAATATGAACAATTACTAGAATGCATTGTGAAAGAACAGATGAGTAAATTTATAGAAAAAAATAACATCCTAGTAAAAGAACAATCTGGGTTTAGAAATAAATATTCCTGTGAAACAGCAATAAATTATGTGATAAATGAATGGAAAACAGCTATGGATCAGAATAAAATCACAATAGCAGTGTTCTTGGATTTTAAACGTGCTTTTGAAACGATAGACAGAGAAAGACTAATAATGAAATTGAAGGACATAGGAATCCGTGCTAATGAATTGCAGTGGTTTATTGATTACTTAAAAAATAGAAAACAAAAAACCAAAATTGGAGATACTATCTCTGAAGAACAAGAAATCATCATTGGAGTTCCTCAAGGATCTGTTTTGGAACCGCTCCTATTTATTTTATATATTAATGATATAGTGAAGTGCTTAAAGTACTGTTCCATCAAACTTTTTGCAGATGACACACTTTTATATATTATAGCAAATAATATTGAAGATGCGTTGTCAAAAATACAAAATGAACTTAATGAATTATCTAAGTGGTTAAACATAAATAAATTGAAATTAAATGTAACTAAAAGTAAATTCATGGTATTAGGGAAAAAACTAAACGTACACACTGTCCTAAATATAGACAATCAAAATATGGAAGAAGTAAAAGAAATTAAATACCTGGGAATCATAATAGATAACAAGTTAAAATTTAACACTAACTTTGAAATTTTAAATAAAAAAATGGCGAAAAAGGTTAATTTCTTAAGTAGGATAAAAGGAAAATTGGAATTAAAACAAGGATATTGGTCTACAATACCACTGTAGCATCCCATCTAAATTATTGTACAAGTGTAATATTTCTAAGTAACAAAACCCAAATTAAGAGAATGGAAGTAATCCAGAACAGAGGCATGAGGTCAATACTGTGTTGTAGCAGGTACACCAGAATAAAAACCATGCAACGTCAACTCAATATTTTAAGTGTGGCAACGATTAGTTTATAATACCTTAGTGTTTATTTATAAGCTAAAAAATAAAATGTTACCTGACTATATGTCAAAGAATGTTAGAATTAATAGTGCAGTTCATTTATATCCTACGAGAAACTGCAACGATTTTAGGCTTCCTAAAACACACTTATCAGAAACACAAAACAATATTTATTATAAAGGTTTTAAAATGTTCAATGAACTCCCGGTAATTGTTAAGGAAGCTAAAAGTCTTGCAGTTTTTCGTGGATTATGTCTCAATGTTGTGAAATCTAAATTTTAGTATGTAAGAAGTAAATAATATTGTAGTAGTCATAGAAAATAATATATTAGGTATAAGATGTAAACTCTTATAACTAAATAAAATATACATTAAAAAAAAAAATATATTCGAAGTACCTATGATACAGTTGAAAATGATTACTGGGTAAAGGGTCCCATTAGCTAAATTAAAAAAAAATCAACAAAAACACTCCAAGACGTTTTTCAGGATGCCAAAAAAGTTCATGAAATAATATAATAAGGGTTTGTTAAATCGTTCGGTTTTTATAGCACGCAAAATAAATCATTTAGACGATCTAGGAAATGTGAAAGGCATCGATTATTTTTATAACCTAAAAAATGTTGAATGTTCTGACCATTTTTAAATGAAATGTTTTAAGATTTTCAGTTTTTCTAAAAATAATTAAATTAGCGACATTTGTGAAAAAACGCTTTGCGAACAATTTTAAGTTGTTTACCCAAATGTATGAAAGAAAACTAAGTCTCACAACTTGTGCCGCTAGGAGGCGCTAGTGTAGCATACTGCCATCAGAATGTATGGGAAATGTCAGAATTTGGAGGTATTATTATTGTGAGGTTTATTTATGTTATTATTTTACTTGATCGAAGAAATAAAAATATCATATTTTCGGTACCTACCTGTGTGCAGTTTAAAGAATTGTAAATCTATCAAAAAATAAAAGCATTGAACAAACAAACAACATTATTATGAAAGTAGAAGTATCGTCGAATCGTTCCGTTTGAACTTGTTTTGTTCGGCCATCTTCGTTCGTTCCGAACGTTTCCGAAGTGGCGCCAACTTCGCGTCAGTCTGGCAAAGCCGTTCTCTGTTGTTGGTTGTGTCAACGCCGCCGGTCGAAATACCACGAAATTTTTACGATTCGTCTTACGAAAACTTAAATAGTTTGTTTGTGCAAACGTATTGGATTATTTAAATAAACCTAAATAGTGCGTGTAACGTTATTTCAATGGAAATAAACGAGATCGAGTGAAGTTTGAAGTGAAAATCTGTCGGATTTCTGTGTTCTGTGGTGCAATTTACACCGGTGTTTACCGGCTTTACTCGAGTGTTGCTTTTTTTTCTGAGTTCCATCTTTTTGTTTTCGTCTCTTGTTTTGTTTGAGCTGTTGGGGAATGCGATCTTAATGTCGCTGCACAACTGTCAAAAGACCGTGCTAACTATAATAAGCGCTGTACAGATCATCAATGCATCGAACTGTATAATTTGTTATAAATAGATTTAACTTCTACACCTGGACCGTGGTGTATATTAACTGTACGTCAGTTAATCTCAAGGATACCTTACATTACTTACTGTACATGTGTGCGAGTGATTTAAAAAGTGTTTTATGATTTCAAACAAACCGTAAACTGAAAAAACAAATAGTTTTAAACTACGTTAAAGAGTTCGTTAATTTTTGACTAGTAAATAAAACACTGCATTATATACGTTTAAACTTACCTTTATAATTATCAATACATTTTTTAAAACTCTTTGAAGAACCTATATTCTTTACGTACTTAAAAAAATTGAATACACACACGAACGTCTTGCAAGTGTTAAAAATTATTGTTGTTTTTAATCTGACATCTGTCAATTTGACAGTCGTATTTGATTTGAAAATTCGAATGTTTCAAAAGTTTTTCATCACAGTGGTAAAGTGAGTGAAGTCAGTTTTTGCAAATTAATTTGCTCGTTTTGGACGTTTTTGTTGCGATTCGTTGTTCGTGGCTGGTCGTTGTTCGATTGGCCGAAGGGATCTGCGATCGTGACGTCACCTCTGCCCGTACAAGGTAAGAACCGGTTTCGTTCTTGTTTTTGTTATTTTTACCTTTACCTGGACTGGATGCGGCTTGTAGCTCGGATGGGGATTGTTCAGAGATCGCTGCGGGCTACTGCCATTATGGAGGCTGTATAGAGTAGATTCAAATTGCATTGAAATAAGATTTAAGTCGACGTTCTTAAACCATTGTAATATTACAATGCAACCTTTATCAATATTATTGGCTTCTTATTAAAGTTCATTTGTTGATTTTTTTCATTTAAACTTTGTAAAACACGTCAAAGTCAAAGACGTTTTTATTTTTAATTTTGGTAAATATTTCACTAACCGTCCCACTTTTAATAGGCACATATTATGGAAATTACACTTCGATTCAACTTTATTTATAATAAACAACGATTTACGTCGGGATAGATGGTAAAAGCTGCATTATAATTACATTTTTGATTCAATCAAACTTTAAAATTCACCTTATGAAACGATCCCTTTGCCGCCATTTTTTACTTTCTTTTATGTGGAATGACACTTGCGTAAGTTTCGTTTCAATCTAAATACGCATAAATTAATTGATTAATTAAACCAACCTAAGAACCTAATAATATATTTTGTGCATCTAACTATTTGTTTCTTGTAGTAATTGTTAAAACAAAATGTAATTCCATCATCTGTGCCTGTAAGTGTAGTGATTATATGGTAATTAGAGAAATAATTACCTTAATTGTAATCTTTACACACTGGTCATGGGATGTTAATATTAGATAAGAATACTTAGATAATAGTTTATTAAATCATTTGCATAGATATTTTAGTGCAAAATCGCCCCAAGAACCGCTTTACAGAGAATACAAATGACATAAAAAAATATTAAAAAAATACTTAAATATTGAGTATGACACAATAATAAATTTTATTCATATTTTATTTATTTATTTTATTCTTTGGAAACAAACAGTACATTGGTCACGGTGATGAAAATAATTATAGATATTAAACATATTATTATACTATTATATTATTATATATATTATTATATTATACTATTATATTATATTAATATTATGCTATTATATTTTTATATTCTACCGTATTCGTCCATACTTCCTTATATTACTATAGTCATTTACATTATTTTATGTTCTTAAATATTCTGTAATAATATGTTATTTTATTTTATATTCCCGCACATTCCTTATGTTAATGTATAGAAAATCGACCACCATAACACGGGCATGTGCCTAGCATGGTGGTCGAAAAATTCCTCAATGCATGTAACTAATAATTTTTTGAATAAAGAACTTAAAAAAAAAAAAAAATTTCAAGGTCCTATGATGTATGTTTGTTTCTTTGTAATATCTCCGTGTGGTATGTATATTCAATAATTACCGTGTGACGTATGTAGTGTGTAAGTGTGTGTGAGTACTTGTGAGTTTGTGTTTATATGTATGCGTATTGAACAGTTTATAATATTATTGACATGATTCCACTTATAAATTTGGGCAGTTACTCAGAAAAAAATCTTTTGTACTGGTATAATTATTTCCCTCCATTAGTATTGTGGGCAGTGAGGAATAAATATGGTAGTTAGTCACAGAATTTCTGCACTCAAATAAATTCCGACTTCTTCCGACTTTAAAAGTGATCACAGTGGATACATACATACCCAAGTGCCTACGCATTGTTTCCATCTGTTTTGTCTCGGAAATTTAACAACACGAAATATTAGAGTGGAATTATTTCCTCAGAAGTCGGGAATAAAATAGTCTGTCAACTTTTTGTACAGATTGATTGATGTATGTATTGAAATTGATACGAAACGAATGCGGATATCTTTGGTAAACTAAACGAAACATAACACAACGAGACATTTTATCAGTTTTTATTTGTTTGGATGTTTGTAAAGTGCCCCCCCCCCGTCACTTCCCGTCCTCCACCCGCACAAATAATAAATAAGATTTTCTTGGAACCGTAGCGTTTTAGAAGTACGATTGTACTGACATTATTCAAACATTTGATTTATAACTCTGAATCACCATTTCGTGAGAATTCGTTTTCCAAATATGACAAAATTTTGGCGGTTATTAAAATTTTAACTTATTTCCGTTTTGTTGATAGTGAAGTTCATTAACCCTTCAGGCCTGTGGCATATTGATCGTTACATTTCTTAAAGATGCTGTCATAAAGTCGTAGAAATTGTGTAAATAAATTATATATTTCTCCGAAAACTAATAACTGTTTTTGAAAGGTGATGAATTACGCCTTAAAATTTTATTATTATTAATAAATATAATTATTTAAATATTAAATTTTTAAAATCATCAACATAACAAGTTTTAAAAATTACTCGCCTTCATTTTTTCTCATCTACACACTAAACTAAATTGAAAAAAAATTCATTAGACAAGTGTATTACAAATATTACTATCGCCTAATTTTTTAGTCGTTTATATATAAATATAAATAGTCAATTAAAAGTTCACAAAGTTTCGTAATTTTTTTTCAAATTACGGTCAATACCTTTGGTTTGATAGAGGTGTATATGAATTAACCACAGGATTTAATTAATACCATTCTTTAAAATATTATAGGTTATCCATCCTCCCATATATTTAGGTGCTATAAATTTGGCACATTATGTCAAGCGATCGCTCAAACATTTTTGCAAACTTGACATAATATGCCAAAAATCGTTCCAGTGTTATGTAAAATATTACTTTGATGGCGCTTTTCAAAGATATAAAATAACGCGTTACTGCTATTGTAATCATGTAAATTATCAGAAACGAGAGGTTCAAAAATAATTTATTTATTTACAAATGTCGCCGATTGTGAATATGTTTTGGGGGAAAAATGTCATGAAATTAATAAATGCGATTAAGTACATTTGTATGGAAAAACAAGAAAATTACATTTCTTAAGGCGAAAGAATTTAAGTAGGCATATTTGTGAATGAACGTATTCTAAGAATCTGAAATTCTCATTTTTTCGTGTTTTCTTCAATATTTTGTAACAAATTTTTTTGTAAACAATTTTCTTATGAAACATTTTATTTTGTGTGGGCGCTTTAGTTTGATGTTGAACGCAAAACAGTTTATTCTACAAAAGGAATGAAATGTTATAATGCGCTGCCGGAAAGCGTAAAATCTAGACCAATTAATAAATTCAAAAAGGATTATAAAAACTATATTAAATTAGTAAACATAAACAACTAATTAGTATAAAATAAATATGTAGTTTACTATCAAACTTATTAATTTCGGTTGTCTTTGATGTGCATTAGTCACTCAAAATTGATTTGAATTTGAGTGTCATATTTCAAAATTGGAACTGATCGTCTGAAGAATTCAGGGAAACGATAAAGTAGGTACCTTCCTATGATATAATATTTTTGTCGTTATTTTAAATTTTTAATATCCGGTGATTTTTTACATGTTTGCGCTAGTAACAATAAATGGTTAATAAAATTATATAGAATATTAAAAAAATAGATAACCAAGGCAGCCCGTCGACGAGAGACTTTAGTTGCTGACACAATTACGGGCATAAATATCCATTTGGACATAGACTAAATACAACTAGACTAGGTGTAACCAGTGAAAAATAACACCAACTCAATTTTGTTTTGGTTCACGTGCACATTTATGAAAAGGCGCACGCATTGTGTCGCAATGCGAAATTGCAACTGTGCATTGCGTTTTACCTTTTGTTGGTCTAGAGTTAAGCTATTTTGCTTGTCAGCTATGCTGGGCAAGTTCATTTTTTCAATCACAAAAATAACCCAGTTCCAAATATTTTAGATTGTGCCTATCGCGGACTTTATTTTAGAAAATGTAATCAGCTATCTGAATAAAAAAAAATATAAGTACCTTACCGATAGATTCAAGGCAACGCATTAACAAATATCAGAAATTAATAGAATTTCACTAACGACAAGTAAATTTTCTGACGTCATCTTTCAAACTAGTCACAATTATGACGTCATGCAGTGTGTTATACGCTTTTAACGAATACATATAAACAATAGTACATGGCACGAGCTTGCCACATGATAATTATTGATGTGTTGGTTAAAATCAGGCGTTCTTACTTGATGCGCGCAAAAAACTTTAGAAGTGTTGGTTATTTTTTAGTGTTGTCTCTATTCAGGGTTGTATTAAGTCCACAATTATTTGCATGTTAAATTATATGAAAAAATCGCGTCGTTGAGTAATTTATTTTGTGTTTACTATCTTAATTACATTTTTCTTTTCATTGAAAAAATATATATTACAAAGTATTTATATATATATTACACTTACCTTTTTTATTATAACTATTGCTGTAGAGGTGATGAAGGTGGTGGAAGATATGTTACATGAAAAGGAACGTTCACGTAGGCTTAAAATGTTAGGTACAGGAATAAATATTTTCTATATACATTCCGATAATTATTCTTAAAATGTCTTATTTTCGCTTAGGTTTCCCCACAAACCGAGAAAAAATTGAGAAATGGATATTAGCAATCCGGATTCAATTTTGTGAAAATAACTAGGTAATATTTATTATATATAACATTCGAAAAAATTCCCCAATTCCTCGTACATGTGCACAATCTAATACAAAATTTTACAGCATTGACATTTTTGGTAATAACCTAAAGAAATATCGATATGAAGTAATGCGTACGATCGATTATTAATATGAGAGTATGGAATGTATCGGGAGCATCTCCTATCCTCTTCCTATTTTCCTCTTCCTCTCCCCTTCCTTTAACACCAAATTAATTTCAAGACATTAAAACTTCATTTCTAATGAACTTTAACGTAAGAAACTTCTGTGGCTTGACTTCAGTTAACTTGTATATTTATATCTATCATTGTATATTATATAAAAGCTGATTGTTTCTTACAAAATATGGTAAATTAATATTTAAAAAATAAATATTTACAAATACGGAAAAAAGAGTGTTTGCTAATTTATTTAAAAAAGCGGATTGCAGGCCTTTAACGAACGAATAATGAACAGGTTTCTGGTTGAACTTTTAGTAAATTTCGAATACATTCATTATCACGATGTCGGAACAGAGTTTTTCTAATTTATTTAAAAAAGGGATTGCAGGCCCTTAACAAATGAATAAACAGGTTTCCTGTTAAATTGTTAGTAAATTTCGAATACATTAATTATCACGATATCGGAACACGTTGACCGTACCATCATCAGGAAGCCATTTATGCTCAAATCATTTTCATCCCAAATGTTTAGACTGCAATTTCCTTCAGGTCCTTTATAATCTTTGAGCACTCTGTGTGGAGGAGAGAATGTAATATACCCACAAATTAGCTATCGTTGCTTAATCTGAGAAAGGTTATTTTAATTACTGGTTGTTATTGTCTAGCTTTGATTAAGCACCATCTATATATTTCACAAAAATGGTACTACAAAAATAAACCGAATAGGTATTTCTCTGAAATCGTCTGACATTACAGCAGTTAATATAAGAAATAAATTTCGGTCCGATCGGCATGCATTTGGCAAGGTTGTTGGCGCGGTTCACTCCAATCCTTGGGAAGGAAGGTAAAATCATATTTTTTTCCGTAGATATGTAAAGTTGTGCCTATAATAAAAAAAGAAGACAAACACAATGTAAAAATGTAAAAGCTTATTTAATGGGCATAAATAAATTGATATTATTACCATGTAACCCCCACCCTCCCTTGTCCCACCCCACCATATGATTTCTCTCGCTTTATTTTGTCTATTATAATTTATACATTATTAATAAGTACCTAGACTAGTTTTTTATAATTCTGTCTTATAAACCTAACGAAGCGGTTAAAAACAAAATAACTTTTCATTTGATTAAAGTGTCAAGCCACAAAGTAAACGGTTTCTTTGATAATTATATACAATTTTATATAAATAATTTTGTAAATTCTTAAAACTTCTACTCAATAGTAAATATGTGTACGTTTCCCGTTTTGGTTCAATATGTAGTGTACAGAATCCAAAACTTAAAATGTGAATATAAAAATCATTTTGTGTTATTTATTAGTCCTTTACCTGATTCAGACCTGGTTAAGCAAAAAATGTTATTTGGTGACGGTTTTGTATTCAAATTACAACAACAACTCGGTAACAAAATGAACGCTGTTCCTTGGTTCCGCTTACGAGTTCGAACGTTTGTACAAGGAGTTTAAACAGAGTTGGGTTGTTAAGTTCATCTCCATATTTGTGACGTACGCTATGTGGTGTCATTTTTAAAATGGATTTAACTAGACAAGGCTAATCTAGTATAAATACATCAATGCATTTGGAGGTGCGCAATTTGCGCATAAAAGAGAGTTTTTTTTAAAATTTATATGAATTTTGGAATAGTTTTCAACTGTCGCCGAAACTAAAGTCTCCCATGTGCGAGCGGCCTAACTTGATGAATTTTATGATTTCCATTTCCAAACTTGGCGTAGGGTTCGTATTGGTATTATGTACGGCTCTTAGAGAATCTTGCCAACTTTTCCCAAAGTGATTGATTTGATAAATCGTTCTTTCTTATTTTTTTATCTTTAGAATTTATTGGTTTCGTCTACAATTTGTTAGACTAAATCATTGCAAAAAAAATCTTATTGCTTTCAGTCTCTTGATAAAGTAGCTCCCGGGGTTTTCTTCGTGAAAAAAATTGAAATATATCTGAATTGATGTCAAGTGTTTTTTTTTCTTGTAGGAATACTGAGACTAACGGATGACAATCTTCTATTTCTGCTTTGTTCCTTATGCCTCGTTTAAATAAACCTTCAATTCTGATTTATGATCAAAGCTGTATTGCATTGTGAATTATAATTATGACTTTATCGCGAACTTCGTATTTTACAAGCTAAAAACTATTTTTGAAATGTGATGAAATACACTTTCAAATGTTATTATTAGAAATAATCATATAAGTTTTTAAAAATTAAAATTTTTAATGCAAACATAATAAAGTTTAAAAGATGGCTCGACATACGTGTTTTCGTCTAAACACTGAACTAAAATTACTAGTAACAAACAAAAACATATTATAATACACAAATGTATTCTAAGCATTACAGCCGCCTCGATTTTTTAACATTTCGTGCAAAAATAATTAAGAAAAAAATCACAATTTTTTTTAATTATTCCGTGGTTAACTTCTATATTTGAATATAAAGCTTTGTGTTTTCTCTTTTTAGTTCATATTTCTAACTATAACGGTTCGGGAGACATAGCGATTTCTATGAGAGCTTATAAATTGTTAAAAAGGCTAACAAATTTACTCTTCGGGTTGCAAACAAGTCGGAAAAGGTTGGGTTTAGAAATCTCATATAGACAGTGACCTTCCCTTTGTTTTGAAAGTCAAGTGTGTAAAATTGCGTTAATCTCGAAATAAAACCGTAGATTTGTTTAAAAACAAACCCACACCAGGACCTCCTCATTATACAATAAATACCTACTCTCATTATCGACCTTGATATAGATAACCATTCAGAATTGTAAAGTTGCTTCAAATGGATTTAGACATATCCCGTGTTTCCTTCGGTGTTTCCCATCTCCTCAGTCGGGGATGCCATAGCCCCACTGGCACAGTTGGGACTCCTGAGCGATGTACACATAAAACAAATTAAACTGCATCTACTTATTGATTCTGGTTACGTACATTGTCTGGTCTATAGTTCGTAATAAGATTTTTTTAAATATATTGTCTTTAAAAATTTCACAAAAAACGGCACAATATAATTCATACATATATTATTATTTTTTTTCCGACTTTATGTCCGGGTTAAATCTTCCCACAGGAAAAAATAAACCCTTCCACACATTTTTCCACAAATGATCATCTAGTCTAGTCAATCCACATTGTGCAAGTGCATTATATAAGCATAATAAATACAAAACAATACTAGAACAACACGTCAACTCCAACTCCAACACCAGAGATCAAATGGGAAAATATTTCACCGACTCCAGAAATTTTCATATCAGAGGGTTCGGCTCGGTAGAACTCCTAACAGGGCCTATAAATTCTACTGATCCCTCAGTATAAATATTTAAAAAAATCTTTCGTAATCCTACATGTATTTAAAATGCCAGATTTTAAATTTTTATATATAAATTCTTTGACAGATCTAATACGCCTAAATCTTCAATGAGAGATTATAATGCCAGTAGCCGAAATAACAAATGGTAATATTTTTATAGTCTGAGAATGTCAAATTCTTTTAATCTCATTTCCTAAATCTGTGTATTTTCTTATATTTTCAGAAACATGAAACATTTCTTAAACTTATTAAAACTTAAATTATTATTAATAGGTATGGTTTATTTCATAAACGCCAAATTTCACCACGTTTTAAGTGCTGGTAACAGAAATCCATTATGGAGTGCTAGTCTTGTTTCCAATTGACAACTAGATTTTAGTATACAATCATACAACTGGGACTTAAGGGTCAGATATCTGCAACGGTAACTTAACGACTCTATACGGAAACTGGTCTTTTCGAGAAAGTCCCTTTGTCGGATCGAATTCTGTTACGTCATTTGATATGATGCAATAATGTATTAGAACTTGACCCTTTCTGCTCACAAGCAGGTAAACACTTGGAGACAATAATATTTCGAATCGAATTATTCGTGGGTGGAGGTGTTCCAGGTATCGCAGTCAGAATTGATACGAACACGGTACTTACTTACACACATCAATTACCTGATGGTATGTTATTAGTAGGTACCTACATAGATAATCTCTCTATATGCTTATAAAATAATAACGTGTCATATAATGCAAGTATCGTATTCTCAATTCCCTTCTCGCTCTTGAAACGCGAGAAGGAAACTACAAATGCATAAATGCACTTCCGTATACACAGTTGTTCCGGCTTCCAACTACAGGTTAAATGTTTGCCAGATATAGGAAGAGTAGTAGTCTTAGTACCGCCCTGGTGTAATACCATCATTCAGAATTGAAACGTTGCTTGAAATGGCTTTAGCCGTGTTTTGTGACCAGATCTGAATAGCCAAGTACTCCCCAACCTTCCTTTTTCCGTCTCCTTCCCCTCCCCACTACCTTCAGCCTCACAACATACCCCGATTGGGGATGACACAGTCTCACTTGCTCCAGACTTGGGAGCAGTTGGGACTCTGGATGACGAATCCTCAAAATTATTACAGCTACGAGTGAACAGAAGATCTCACGTTCAAAATATATGATTCTAATTTTCTTTTCGTCTGTCTGTTTGTGGGTTTATATGTAAAATACAGGCATATTATATTTATAGAAAGTAGAGAAAAGTCGATGTTTTGTAATCAAGTCGTAAAAATAATATTTCCAGGCGCTTACATTGCTAACGCTGGCTAAACCGTATGCGATACATCAAAATAATGTACTACGGAATTGTATTTCTTAAAAAGGCCTCACCTTACAACCCCCAAACTTAATATAAAATGTTCAATTCGCCCAAAGAAACGCGACTATCTCAATGACAATAATTATTTTTTCAATCATTATTCAGACAGGTAGGTACCGTTATATTGATTATTCTGATTTGACAGCTCATAGAAGGATCAGAAAGACAGTATCCAACACATCCACCATCTTGAACCAGAACCGGAATCTATAAACAAATTTACAAACAGATTACATACCAAACGGTCGAGTTAGAATGGAACTACCACGCTCACTCAATTATGTTATTTTAAGTTTGTTTTTATGTAGAAAAAATATGTAGAAAATATTAATATCTTTTCAGGAGGCATAACGTATGTTAAAAATTGTAAAAAGTATCTACCCGCTTTGAGTGTAAATAGTACCTACTTGGCTATTCCGACTGACGATCTGACTCGATCGGAATCTAGCTTCTTACCTACCACTCCCTGCATGGTTATCGAATGCCTTATGCTACTTATTCATACGCGAGCCGAACTGCCTAACTGAACCTCAACTTATGGGAAGGAATAAACGCCGCTTGCTGCTGCTAGGTTCCTTTCCCGTAATTCATGGCTCGGTTCGTGTTTAAGTTCTCAAATGTATATGTAGAATTAAAGTAGTTAAATATGTTGTAGATATTTAGAAGTTATGAGTACGAAGTTTTTTTTTAAATTTGTACTTACATTTTTGAGGTGTTTATGATCTCTGCAGAACTCCCTGGAGTTTTCTCAAAAACCGACTCTATAAAATGATAGTTATTATTTATAGGTTTTATTACTATTGCATAGATGTTTGTATATGGAATGTATGGACTCATTTATACCAAGCCCATATCGAAAGAATAGAAAGAATTAAAAAAAAAATTAAACACATAAATTATAAACTAAACTTACACTTCTCAAATTATACCGAATCCATTAAATTTCATAATTTTAACTCCCTCCAAACACGACGTCTAATTTTTGATCAAATCTTATTGTTCAAAATCCTAAATAATGGACTGGACTCACCAGAACTTACCAATTTAATAAATCTTCATATTCCGTCTAGATCAACCCGACAATCTGATTTATTTTATCTACCCTCGTGTAGAACAAACATTCGAAAAAATTCCCCAATTCCTCGTATATGTGCACAATATAATACAAAATTTTACAGCATTGACATTTTTGGTAATAACCTAAAGAAATATTGATATGAAGTAATTCCTACGATCGATTATTAATATGAGAGTATGGAATGTATCGGAAGCATTTCCTATCCTCTTCCTATTTTTCTCTTCTTCTCCCCTTCCTTTAACACCAAATTAATTTTAAGATATTAAAACTTCATTTCCAATGAACTTTAGCATAAGGAAATTCTGTGGCTTGACTTCAGTTAACTTTTATATTTATATCTATCATTGTATATTATGTAAAAGCTGTTTGTTTCTTACAAAATAAATAAATAAATATTTACCACAAAAACCCAGTTTTCTTAACTTTATATCCCTGATCTTGCTTAATTTCTATCGCTTCTCCTACAAACACCTCGGGTGGTATAAAACTGGTCGTTAGCCATAGGAAATCGATAGGAATATCCGGTTTGACCAGGTAATTATAATATTCTAATGGCCTTTGACGCGACCCGACCTTGAAACGATGGCTCCAATATATTGTGTTAAAGTTGTAATTTGGTAGACAGATGTCGCCTCGTTAACGGCAAACCTTTATTTTATGTTAACAGGAAGAGATGACTAGGAAGGCCAAAGATCTAGCGAATTATTATTTATTTTTTCACTTGTAGCAAACACTTTTTGGGTATACATAATTAAAATAAAATAACTTTGTTTGAATACCGCTCTATTGTATATATTTATAACCAACCGGTTTCAGTTCAACCCGAACCTTCATCAGGGTTAATAAAAACATATTAAATTAATAACAGAGGTGTATGGGTACTTATCAAAGATATTAGAAGAACGAGATGTGCTATGAGCAGTTCATACTGTGAGGAATTATTTTGCCGAGTGTCACCGGTTTTGTTCACCAATACTACTGCACACCTTCGCTTACGCTAAGGCATCGCTAAGGTATCCGCACTAATACATAGAACAGATTTCTGTGCGTACACGTCCCGATACCGTTCAAAGTATCCTAATTAGTTAGTACTCCGCCTACGGTCCGGCGGCCAACATAGCATATCTCGTTCTTCTAATATCTTTGGTACTTATTGTTAAGCTGGAAGAGGGAGAGAGAACATCACCCTGCACCTATGTTTACCGCCTCTCTCTTACCTAAGTCTTCCACCCCCACCAAAGTTGATTCCTTACACTCTCAAAATTCAAAAAAATATTTATTGCACAAAAAGAGTACAAAGGGTATAGCTTATAGGTTACATCCTATTTCTTCCAGCTAACCCAACAAATACACATTATATTACATAACCCAACAATTACACGTTAACAAATAAATAACAGTAAATAAAAAATAAAAAAAACAGAGGTATTTAATTCATGTAAGGTATTCATTTAAGGTGTAGTGACATTTGTTTAAAAGAAATTTTTTTAGTGTTGATTTAAATTTAAGTATGTCGGTTATTTGTTTGATGCTACGTGGAAGGTTGTTATATACTTTAATGGCCATGTAGTGTGGTCCTTTTTGAAAAATAGTTTTGTTTGCTTTTGGGATTATTAGGTTTTCTGTGAATCTTGTAGCGTGTTTACGTGTTGAGTTTTTTTTATTATTTCATACATTGTTTTACCACACATACGCCTCAGGGATCTCATTTCTACAGCATTCAGTCTACATACATCCTTTCTCTGCCAGTTCCATGCCTCACTTCCATACATCAGGGTAGGTACCAGCACTCCAGTGTGGACTGCTAGCTTCGCTTCTTTGGACATTTTTTTGTTAGCGCCAACTGCGTTCAGTCCTCCATTAATAGAGCTACCTGCATTTTTACATTAATGGAGTTACCTACCATTTCTTCAATATCTCCTGTCAGACTTCCCATCTCTCAAAAAAATATCTCCAAATTTGTGAACATAAATTAATCTTTTATTTTTATGTATTATTTATTATCTCTGGACTGAAAATCTATGGCAAACCAATTAACATATTATGACATTTAAGTAAATAGTTCAAAAGTTCTCATTTTGTTTATTCTTACCAGAATATTCTGGTTTATTTTGCAAAAATCTAATCTAGACAAGCTCAACGTTCGACAGTTGAAAAATGACGTTTTAAAAAAATATTTTACATATTCACCCTGTTTAAATAAGAATTTTGTATTTTTAAATATATTTGGTAGATAACTGAAAAGCGAATTCATCAAATTATTTATTATTTTAGATTTATTTAGAATTTTTACTAAGTTACAAGGTTATTTCCCGGGCTTAAGTCATAACTTTGACTCGCCATTTTAGTGAATATACTCGTATATTCGGTGACTATCGTTTAACTTTATTTTACTCTTTGTGAAATTATTTACATTTATTTAAATTAGGTTCCTAATTTCTCCTAATTCTGAGCAATAAAACATTTTTCTTAATAAACCCTTCTCTTATACTTAATTAAAAGTAAGTTATTAGCTTAACGTTTCATTTTTATTTGAAAGAGAAAAAGAAACAGCAGAAAAAAGGATTTAATCATTGAAGATAATATTGACAATTCTTAAACGAAAAATGAGAAAAGGAAATGAAGCAAGGATCTGAGCCTAGACTGGGCTTTGCACTACCATTGAGCCAATTCGACCATATCAATTTTTTAATAATAATGATTGTATTATTTGTATAGCGCCGTTTTCTTGAGAAAATCACCTTAAGTTTTTAGTCGAAGTTTGATACAGTTAAATATAATAATAATATTATTTGGATGATTTTATAGCGCCGTTTTTGTTCAAAATTACCTCAAGGGCGCTGTACAAATATATAATACATTTCTACAATGATCTATGTTATTACTAACTATATATGAATATAATATACAGTACCATACTTACCTGGTAGGTCACTTAAGATTAACACATAATTAACATTAACTAATTGTTAATTAACGAAAATTAGATACAGGATTCAGGACATAGTTGGAAAATTGGATATAATTTTCTCTCAGGAATGGTATATTTCATTTAAGGGTATGACAGCTTAAAAAGGTAAGTTGTGGGTTTAGACCTGAATTCTGTTGGACCTGTTGTGGATATTAGTTCTGGAGGAAGTTTTTTATTCCCAGATGCTCCAAAAGCGCGTTCACCACACCTAGTATTCGGCTTGCGCTTAGGTTCCATCAGTCTGCCTACAGCTGATGATATTTCTGATCTAAGAGTTGTCTACCTCAGACCAGTGCTTTCCGGGACGCATAGTTCAGAGATGTAGGGTGGGGCCATTTCATTGATGGATTTAAACACCATCCAGCAAAATTTGTACTGGATTCTTTCACGGCACTTGAACCAGTGAAGGTTACGAAGGTGTTCTGAAATGTGTGAATAAATGACGAAATTATGGTAGAATTAGCTCAGCGGTAAAGCAAACCTCTGGCAATTTTCTTTTTCCCGATATTGGCAACCACCTTCGTTACATTATCCAAATATGGTCGCATAAATTTAACACGTGAATAAAACTGACAGGCCAATGCTGGTGAAATGAATTATATTTGTGCAAGAAAGAATTTCATTACTTAATTTTTTTTTGATTAATTTCATCATAAGTAAGGTAAAATTGAACAGAGAAAAATGCGTATAAAAATATCAAATTTATTAAAAATGTCTTTAAATTATTCGTAATACGGTTAAAAACAGAATTGCAAGCCCATAACGAATGAATTAATATGTTTACTGTTAAACTTTTAGTAAAATTGGAATGTTTTATTACGATGTCGGAACACATGTTCATAAAAATCATAATATTTTAGCATTTATTCATTTATTTATTTATTTATTTATTGATTTATTGTGAAAAACAGTATAAGCCATTTACATTTCACAAATAACAGTTTATAAATTACAGTTTATAAGAAGTAAGTACATACATTTATTTGCATGGGTAAGTACATCAATACTATCTGATTAACCAGATTTGTTAAATAGTATGCTTATTGCCGTCTTAAATTCTCTTTGGTTCAAATTGAAAATGTCAATCACAGAAGAAATGTTATTTAACAAAGTAGTTATTCTCCCCAAAGGCATGATCATTGGTAGGTTGGTCCTGCCCCTTGGAAAAATAAATAATCTGTGCTGTCTAGCTCTGATGAAATTATCAGGGACATAAAAAGAAATTCGTTCCAGAATATCTGGATTGCAAATGTGCCCATTTAGCAGCTTGTGCGCCACTAACACCATTGCAATATTTCTCCTAACGTCTAGACGTTCTATCCCCAGCATTCCGGCAAGAAAATCAGAGGGATACAATAAAGGGTAATATCCGAACTCTCGCATGTAGAGGTATCGCATAAACTTTTTTTGCACCTTTTCTACATCATTTGAGTAAAGGGCATCTTCGGGTCCCCATATTATCGATCCACTCTCAAGAATGCTGCGAACCAGAGTAAAATAAAGCATTTTTATGACTGCCGTATTCGTAAAAGATTTCGAATTACATATAACAAAACCCAGCATTCGCATTGCAGAGTTGCACACCGAATCGATATGAGTTCGAAAAGTCAAACGCGTGTCAAAAGTGATTCCTAAATCCTTCGTTATCGAAATATGTTTTTAATATATTATCAAGGCAAATGCAGTTGCATGAACTCGTGTTCCGATATATTACGATTTTAGTAAAAGTTTATCAGAAAGCGGCATGCAGCCCCGTTTTTCATCGGATTACGAATAATTTAAAGGGATTTTTAATAAATCAGCAATAGTTTTCTCCTTGCACACGCCAACAATATACTTCTATCATTTTTTATTATAGGTAAACTTATGTTTACACAACAAGGTTTTTATGCAAAGAACAAAGCATAATAAATTATTATAAGCAATAATTATTAGCCTGAAACACAAATATAAATGAAAAAAAACAGTGGTTTCGTGCACTTGACCGGCAATCAGAAGGTGCGGGTTCAATTCCCGTCGTCGGCAATTATTTTTTCTCGGAAGATTTTTTTCAATTTATATTTGTGTTTCAGGCTAATAATTATTCCCTATAATAATTTGTTACACTTCTACTTCAATCTCTTCGGTGATTTTTAATTATGGCTCATTGACCAGCTTGATTATAAAACAGGTATCACAGGAACGATAATAAATGAGCGCCCACTGTAATTAAAATACCTTTGAAATATTCTATTAATTTCGTACATTAAAACTCGAACACGTATCATATTAACGATCAGCTTAATCGACATACATGTCGACATATTTAATGCAAATATATTCAACATATTAATAATTTCAGAATGTTAGCAATTCAGCTGAATTAATTAATTAGAGCATGTACGAGAATCATCTCTTTAAAGCCTGCGACAGACCACGCTATAAGCGCGCTATATTTTCGTGGCTGGGCCTATTTCAGCATATCGCTCGCCATACATTCCCATTGGTAGTGTATGGCGAGTCATATGCTGAAATAGGCTAAGCCATGATGCGTATAGCGTAATGTGTCGCCTACCTAATTGTCATTCAAAATTAAATTTGCATACTGAACATTTTTTACCTTCCGACAATCTTACAGATTCCGAGTAATTCTTACATTAATGAGCAATAATATTCATTATTATTTTTTATGCATTAGATATAATCAGTCAGTTTTGTTTCTAATACTTGAGTTTTAATTGATACACCATGCAGTATGAATTTAAATTAGGTTTATTTCTGGCAACTAAAATTTGATGTGGTGCGTATTGTAGTACGCCTATTGAATTTGTCTCTGTCACTCTAAAGGGGTAAGCTTTGGAATGGGGTGGGGAAGGAGATGAGGAAAAGGAAGGTGGGGAAGTACCTTGCTATTGATATCTAATCAAAACAGATTGGCATAGCCATTTTAAGCAACGTTTCGATTAGTCGATAATAGCGGTATTTCATCAGGGCGAAACTGACAGTATCTACCAAACGTGAACATTCCGCAAATATACTACCTATGTATATTATTTTTAATTAATAAATTGTGAAATAACACAAAATAATCAAATAAAATTTACTTGCGCACGCCGGGTTTTACACCCGTGACCTCTGGATCGTAGCCAAAATCAGATATCATTAGGATAATCTTCATATTGCTGACCGTACCTAAGAAAAACTATATTTTCATTGGCAATCCTATTTATTTAAATTTCTCAATCGTTACGGCAATATTCGCTCAAACGTCTTTCAAATTATTCATGTACATATGTAACAATTCTTTCATAATAATAATAATCATATGAACCTACATGGTACCTCGGGGGTGCTCAAGCGCGAGACCCTAAGATCTATCTTATTTTATTATTTACAAACAGGTACAGAAAAACATACTTACCTGGCAGGTCACTTCAGATAAACACACTTTTATTTTTAAAAAATACGAATTTGCACGCAGAAGACACTGTAATAAAAACACTGGACACTGATTTTAAATTGGCTATGTTACCCTCAATTACTATTACATTTATTAGAAGATTAGTTGGTGAATTTAGGACTTATTAGGACCGGAGAATTTTCGTGAAATTACCATAAAAAGTGTACAAATTAACTGATAATCTTGTAGTATAACACTTGAGTTAATCTTATCTCACGGCTTATTTCAGTGTAAATATAATGATAGGCTCATATAATTAAGTGGGAAGGTTTGTCATCAATTTAATATTTAAGTTTATTTCCTGTCATATTATCAAAATCTATATTGGTATATTCACTTCAAAGTAAATTTAATCATTTACGTCATCATTCAGTATTTTAATAAATACCAAACGAAAATGGAGGGCAAAAAAATACTGATAAAAAATATTGCTAATTTATTAAGAAATATAAGAATCTCTTCAGATTACTCGTAATTCGGTTAAAAACGGGATTGCAGGCCCTTAACGAATGAATTGATAAGTTTCCTGATAAACTTTTAGTAAAATACCAATGAATTATCACGAAGTCGGACCGCGTGTTCATAAAAATTCTCGCATTTCGTCATTATATATTATCAAGACGTGTATGAACACGTGCTCCGATATTATGACGAATTTACTAAAAGTTTATCTGTAAACGGCCTGCAATCCTGTTTTTAACCGGATTATCAATAACCGGATTTTCTCCGTGTTCAATCGTTTAAATGGCGAAATCAAGGTGGTTAAAAGGAATAGGCACAATGTACTTTTTTTCACATCATCATTAAAATGTGTTCAGACATTAGTGGCTCCTCAAAGGATATTATTTTGTATAATATTCTAAGAAATTTTAATAAATCAACTTGTTATTTTTAATAGTGAGATAACGGCATTAAAAAGATTTGTGTTTTTAAAAATTAAAAAAAAATCGGAAGAAGTGAGTTATACCATTATTCCTTTCCGTCATCGTATCTACTTTCAAAATCATAATCTGACATAACGTAAAGGATGTCTCAGATTTTTTTTCGTGTTTGATACTTAAAAAAATCGAAGTTAGTTTAAACCCGTTTTAATTACAGAACAGTTTTTGAATTTTTATTTATGAAAAACAACAAATTTGTAAATGAGCGCCATCACTTCTTCGCACTAATTTAGCTAGCAACTAACATTTTCAATCACTTGCTGTAGTATTGCTCGTGGAATTGCATTGATTTTGTCTGTGTCGTCGCTCTAAAACATTCAAGTTGGGTGGTAATGGGTTAAAAAATTTACTTTTTTAGTAGCCCCGTAGGAAAAAAATCAGCAGGCGTTAAATTTGGCTTCCTCGGTGGCTAGTTGATGTCTCGTCGGCCCTCTTACTCTTCCAGGGAATTAATCTTGAAGAGCAGCTATTGAGTCATTTTTTACGTATGAAGTGTCTCCAGCTTTCTGGAAAAATGTGTTGCAGTTGTAGCCAATCTGATTTTGCATTTTTGGAGTCAACGAAAACATTCTGAGACACCCGTTACTATCAAATAATTATAAGCAACAATATAATTAGTCTTTATTTTTCGGAATAACTTTATTGAGTAAAACCTCAAATTGTAATATTTAAATAATGAAGACAATATTAGTGATTTCTAAATTATTTTTTTTTTTTTATTTTGTCCCAGATGTGACCGTTTCCTTTTCTGATTTTTCTGTTTCAGATTTTCGTTTAGAAATCACTAATATTGTCTTCATTATTTAAATATAATTAGTCGCCTGAAATATCAATACAAATTGAAAATATCTCCCTATTAAAAATAAATGCCGCCCAAAGGGAATTGAACCCATACCTTCTAATGTCCGGTCAGGTGCTCTGAACCACTGAGCTATGTCAGCTTAGTTTGTCATTAAAAAAATAACCCGTTACGATGTTTTTTCTATTCGTTTCATTGTATTAACTATCCAGCAGCCAAGTGGGGGAGTAGGTAGTACCCAAAATTAGTATCCTCCTTATATTAGCTTAAATACTTGACATATCATTTTAGTATTTTACATATTCCTGCGCAGATACATAAGTTACCATTAATAATTGACTGAATAATTGTAATTTCCATAGTATAAAAGCCCATAAGACAGAAAAATGCACGGGGTCGTCGGAAGACCCATCTGGTTACAGACGTTTTGTTTGGCATCTTGGCCTGTCAAGTGTTAAGGCCCCGTAGTAAAAACAATAATAATTATTTATTTATTTATAAATTTACGCCCGGCTGGGCTTTTACGTGTTATTTTCTTATTTTTTTACAAAAAACATCTATCTAAACTCAACAAAATAAAAACAAAATCAAAAAACAAAATCAAAAAGAAAATATAATAAAACACAACCTCTTAAACAAAAATAATGTCAAAACGAAATTATGCAAAAATTGTGAACATATTTACGACTCGTTTGAAATAGAGCAAATATCTCTCGAAAAATGCTTTAGTTGCATTTAAAGATAAACTGTGAATTTTTTCATGCCTATAACATATTAAATAACACAACAAAACGTGTTGTTAATAATTTTCGGAACTTAATTTGCGATTTTTTCCTATCGAGGGAATTTCATATAATTAACGTTTCGACATAGATATCTTTTTTCTAAAATATATATATTTTTTAAATTTAAAAACTTGAAGATTAAAAAAACTTAAACTTGTTATAAATCGGTAGAAATTGGGTATGCAGGGGTTTAATTTGTTGACAGACTTTACCTTATTACTATTACCGAACCGAATATGGTACTTATGTACTAATAAACTCCCGATTTTCGACTTATGCCCATAATATTCCGGTAGTGCGATACATTAGTGCATAGTTGTATTATCACAGGCGCAATGACATTGGCGGACTATTAAAATGATACAAATAAATAAATAGCACAGAACATAGTCTAACGATAATAAATTCGTATAACGGAATGTCCATACGTCCAATAACAACTGTTGCATATTGTAAAATAAACAAATTAATTAATATTAAAATATGTCGTTGTTTATCTACGGAAAGCAACACGATTGAATTTATTATTCATCAACTTATATAAATAAGTGTTAGATATTATCAATCTTGGTGGCACGACCATGACTGATGTGTGGACATTACAAATAATAACATTGCTTTTATTTGTTTATAAACAGCAGATGTAAAACATCTAATCGATTTTTCAATTATAACCATTTATCGCAGCTTCTACCAAAATAATGAAGAAATTATGTGTTATCGTGATTAATTTTTGGACTATTATGTCGTGTTTCACTTCTTCCTTTAGCCAAAATCCACGGCATAATCTAAAGGAAATTAAATTAGAACAAAATATAAATAAACAAAAAAATTAAAAATTTTTAAACATGTATGTATGAGGATTTTATTTTATTATTTTTATTATATTTAATTATCCATTTAAAAATAATAAAAAAAAACATTCAAAAATGTTCCTTTAAGTCCTAACTATAACTTTGTGATTATCTATTTGTTTTTTAAAAAACTTCCGATTTTATGTCCGGGTTAAATCTTCCCCATAGGAAAAACTAAACCCTTCCACACACTTTTCCACAAATGATCATCTAGTCAATCCACATTATGCAAGTGTATTATATAAGCATAATAAATACAAGAACAACACGTCAACCCACCAGAGATCAAATGGGAAAATAATTCACCGACTCCAGATATTTTCATACCAGAGAACTCCTAACAGGGCCTATAAATCCTACTGATCCCTCAACATAAATATTTAAAAAATCTTTCGTTATCCTACATGTATTTAAAATGACCGACTTTTGCATCTTTTTATATGAATTTTTTTGATAGATCTAATACGCCTAAATTTTTAATGAGAGAGCTAGGTATAATGCCAGTAGCCGAAATAACGAATGGTAATATGTTTATAGTCTGAGAATGCGAAATTCTTTTAATCTCATTTCCTAAATCTGTGTATTTTCTGATTTTTTCATTAACAGATTTTGTTATTATTAATATGTTTATTTATAACCACTATATTTTTATTAATATCAAAGCCGACCGGTTCGGAACGACCGTTCCTTCCTCAGGGCAAAATATATAGTAACAGAACATTACAAAATAATGGGTGAGCATATGTTATTAAGTGTTGAAGTCGGGGGAGGAGGCGTGACTAGGAATTAGTATTATTAAAGGATTTCTCAATTTCTTAGGCTTATGTGATCTAAGCGTTATATATTAAAAATGATACCCCAAAAATAAATGTAAATGATACAAAAAAAATGTTATTCGGTACTTTTTGGTCTTATTTTGTACATTTATTTATTTTTTTAAATTCTAACGTGCGTTTTGCTAATAAGTAGGTACGCGGATTTGTGTAACGTTTTTACCCCAGTTTTATTTGAAAAATGTTACCCTTGTAATATTATTTGTTCCCGTCTTTAGTAGTATTTGTTTGCTCCTATCTCTCCTGTCCTACTTTTTGGGTTCCTGTGTACAGCGTGTACCTTTTTCCTATTACGTCCATCTGCCGCATGAAATTACTGCATTTCGTCAGCCATATGGCGCACTACAGGATGTTTCATAAAAATGAATTATTATTTTTTTAAATTTATTTTGGTTAATTCATTCTGTCAAGTCAAGATATTATAATGTCGACTTCACTTTTAAGTTACATATTTTGGTTAATATCACCGAAGAGATAAACCGTTAGAGTTGTGCTGTGGGTGTGTCCGTGTGCCTGAAGTAAGCTACTTTTTTCCTTATTTCGGGTGGAATTGAACAACCATTTTGAAATATCGAAATTCTTTCTTTGACATATTATTAATATCACTTGCCTGTCATGGGCGTTGGTGTCGAACGTTTTTCTGTGAAAATTGGCGCAGTAGTTTTTTTCTAATATGAGTAGTATAATTTTAAATTTTTTCAGTGTTACTTGGGCGTGTAATAAATATATATTTAAAATCTCGGCCATGAGCAGTGGCGACTTGTGACTTTGGATTATACTAGAGTGCTTATATTACAAAAAATGCCATTATTGATGTTGTTGTAGCCGAAAATGTCATAATTTTTTTTTCGAAACTTCTGTATTTTGTATGAAGATCTTTAGGAAATCCGTGCGGCGCACGGCCAAACTTTGATTTCCTGAAAATATTCATACAAAAACATAGACTAAATTAGACTAGACACGGCATATTAATTTAAAAATAACCCCAACACAATTCTGGTTTGGTTCACGTGCACATTTATGAAAAGGCCCACGCATTGTGTCGCAATGCGAAATGGGCACTGTGCATTGCGTTTTACCTTTTGTTAGTCAAGAGTAAACTATTTTGCTTCTCAGCTATACTGGGCAAGTTCATTTTTTCAATCACAAAAATAACCCAGTTCCAAATATTTAAATTTGAATTATGTCCATATTACAACACCTCTGACAACAAATTCTCCGTGGTTTCGCTTACGAGTTTGAACGCTTGTATAAGGAGTTTAAACAGAGTTAGGTTGTTAAGTTCATCTCCATATTTGTGAGGTACGCTACGTGGCGTTATTTTTAAAATGAATTTAACTAGACAGGGCTAATCTAGTATAATACATCAATGTACAAAAAATATAATATTCCGAAAAAAAAACATTTTTGGACTAAACAAGATCAATAGTATCGAATTTTTGTCATGAGCCGTCACTGGTTATGAGACTTTGGCATGCATCAATGAAAAACACACTTCTTTAAAAATAAAACTTCACTAACCATCATGTCGTTTTCCTGCAGGGGTATTTAGATATACAACTTTTTTATGATGTACGCTTCTTGCTTCATTCGAATTCATCGTCTTATAAATAGCCTTCGGTTATTCTGACTCTTGAAGTGACTCGACACAAATATTGATTCACTTGGTCGTATCATGTCTTTTCTCGGGTATTCTCCTGGCTCTCCATTCGCCCTTCATCCGCTGCTTTGGACTGTGTTAATTTTTTTTTAATACCGTACAAGACTCCCAACCGTCTGGGGCAACTGAGACTGGCATTCCCAATCGGGGTATGTTGTGAGGCTGAAAGAAAAATTAAAGGGGAAGAAAATGGGGGAGAGGATCGTTTTAAAGTACCTGGATATTCAGATCTAGTCGCCAAACACATATTTTGTCCACCTACCTATCTTATGCTGACTAGTACATGCTTGAAAGTATTCATCAGGGGAGTATAACTCCGTTCGAAAATTGGAACCGAAATATTGTGACGTCGCATGATTGCCTAACTATATCCACCAATGAAAAACTACGAAAGTTTATGGAATAAACTTTCAGAGTTTTTCATTGGTGTGTAGTATAATAAGTAGGCTCCGAATGAGAATTTTACCGTCTATATATTGGCATATCTATGATTTTTTAGGACCAATTTGTTTCATAGAAAAAGCTATCGATCTGAGTTGTTTATTTATGGTATTCAGTTAAAAATCACCTCTCAACACCTAAACTGTGTCTGATTACGGAGCCCGTTGTTCGACCGCGTAGAAATTATAAAGACATCTCGTGCTCGCGAGTTTACGGTGGTAATAGTAATTTTTTGGTGAACCAACGCAATTGAAGAAAAGCGATAGAAGAATGAATGTAAGTCGGCATTCCTGATTTTCCCCTTCTTTCCGTTTTGCGATGGCATCTCTTGTACGTCCCAAACAGCAACTTTTCGATTATGAACGGTGGACTTCCACCAGGGCGTTACTGAAAGCATCTACCACTCTGGTACATGGTAACGCAAATTATTATTTTAAATGTATAAATTTTTAGCTGAAGACATGGCACGACCAAGTTAATCAGATAATTGAGTCGGGCCATGTCAAGAGTCAGAATAATAGAGGAGTATGTATGAGACGATTTATGAATGTGAATGAGGCAAGGAGTGTGTGCCAAGACCGAGTTGTTTGGGGGTCCGCCCTCTCTGCCTACCCCTGCGGGGAAACGGTGTGATGTTTAGTTAGTTAGTTAAATTGTGAAATAACACAAATTTATCAAATAAAATTTGATGTAGGTTATGATAATAATAATAATTATTTTATATTACCACATTTCCCCGACACCCTATAAAAACCATATTAGCCATCCGCCTTCAAAGCAACCTATCCTTACAGCTATTGCTCTGTTTACATTCCGTGTTTGTGTAATTCCCTCGGAGTTCGTGTTGTAATCATCGGCTCCATTGCCTTCAATGCTTCTATTGCTTCCATCCGCCCGAAGTCTGCTACTCTGTTGTACAAGGTATTCGTTGTTATTAATTTTAGTCTTGAAACACACGTGCGAGCTGCAAATACAATGCGAGTTTAGTTTGCTTAGAATTCATTGAATCCGTTGTGTAATTTTGCCGGAGAGGACTGATAAAGATATTTAATTAATGAACGAAAGCAATTAATGGAGAACCAACGCAGATCCGACAGAGTTGTTGCAGCGACAAATAAATCGAGGCTAGCAGTAAAAAAGAATTACTGATGCGAACAGTTTTAACTGCGAGTAGCCATTGGAACTATAAAATATTCACTTAGGATCTTTGGAGAGTGCTTTTAAAAAAATTAGATTAAATGTATTTTTTAAACTTTTAATTTCGCACAGGAACCCCAGAGGAAAACAATGTCATATTTGGGTATGATGTGTGGATGGTTTTTTTTAAGATAAGGAAGTTATAGCAAGTAAGAAGGTACTAAGGGTGGGTTGGAATCTGTGGTTCAGTGAGTCCAGGAGTGATACTTATCTTGTTTCTAAAACAGTATTGGCATTTGAGAAAAAAATAAACTAAAAGCACATTTAAAATAACTGCCCCATCATATATATTTCAATTCACCATTCATTCTATCTCCTCCCCAACTCACTAATCCCTAGTCAAGCTTCCACCCCCAATTCAAAACCTTATGTATGTTCACCCATAATTTTGTAACATTAAGTCAGTTTATATTTTGCCCTGAGAAAGTATAAAGAAAATAAGTAGTGGTTACAAAGTTATATTGTTTTATTTAATTTATAAAATATTCGAAAACATTTTCAAACTGGACAAAAATCTAAGCATATCTTGATGAGTAAGTAACGCGGCTTTAAAGGTTATATAAGGATATAGTCAAGATGACTGCATAGGTAAGGCCATTCTGAGGTAATGGCCGGTGTAATCTCTCGCCCTATCTCAAGTCTGAAGACGGGTTCCTATTCCCGAGAACCTGCCGTACCCAGTATCTGCCTACCTAGCCACCTTGTTCTGCACCAAGAATTAAACTCGAATGCGGAATCGATACGATTCCACTTCTTGCAAAAAAATTATGTAATCATCAGAAAATCTGTTTGTGTGGTGCCGATCGGTGGGTCTTTAGCATCATGAAAATGGCACAGATTATTATGTCTGAAATTTTTAGGTTCACGCAACTATTTTCAGCTCCAGTTTGAGCTTTTGAAGATTTGTCTATTTATCAGATTATTTAGATACATTTGAATCGATGTGCTGTTGATGTTGGTTAGGGACTTTTTTCAACCTTCCTCTTAATCTTTTAAACTAAGCAACATCAATAATGTCGAAATTTTCCAACTTATCACTTTGTCATCCTCAAAATTTACGAGCCGCCACTGGTCACAGGACCATCTTGTGTTACGTGATAGTTAATAATTAATATATTGTCCTTAATTTGTAAATTTCCCGTCATGAACACATTCAAATAAGAAATTTTATGTTTACTCAATTATGCTCACTTCCGAGATAGATCAATTCCAACACTTCAAAATATTTCACAGTTCGCAGTCAAAATAATTATCAATAAGTATCAATACTTGAGCGTTGAAAAGTTTAAAAATATTATTTTTTACAACCGTTGATTTGATTTATGGCGATATTGGCGCCTACTTTGTCATTTTAAACCATTTAGGGACACGCGCCATCACGGAGCGATGACAGCTGATGACAAAAAATAAATAATGACGCCAGGAATCTAAGTGAAGCGATGAAATGATAAAATATTATTCAGTCAATGTTTGCCAGCGGTTGTTGGCTCAACACATTGATTTTGAATTAAGATTAGAAATTAGAATGGAAATTAGATCGGAAATTCGGTATGAAAATGAACACATTTCAACTAGTTTCTTTCTTGTTCTTGGAAACCACTCAATGTTTGAACTGAACAGTTCTTTTTCAAATTCCAAAAAAATATGCTCTTTATAAATTGAAGCTTTTTCTATTGTTTCCCTTCAGTTGAATTAATATAAAGTTTTTGATTATTTTATTAAAGAATACAGGCGTAACTCACCTACAATGTCTTAAGGGATGCAGTTGGGCATATGAGGAATCCAATCTCTATTTGCGTTTATCTCAAAACCATGTTTTTGTAGATAGGCTCCTGTGATGAAAATTATGAACGCAGATAAGAATCTACTTTAAAAAATGCGAATTTATGGCTAAGATAATTTAGGACAGTTTCCCCTGATTAACTTTTTCTTTCTTTATAAAATTATTCATAAAATGATTAAACTAAATTTCTAAACCTTTTATGCCAAGCGATTTTTATGTCTATTACCTATATTCGCGACGATATTAGATTAAGAATATAAATATTTTTGGCATTCCTCTTAAAGAATTATTTTCGATTTCAATTTGTCAGTCAATTTCAGTATCTTGTGTATGTATTATTCGTTTCAATTTGTTTCAGTCTAAACTTGTGTCTTTTTTTCATTTCATTTTGTCAGTATGTTTCAGTATATAGTCTCTTTTGTTCATTTCAAAACTGTCAAAAATGTCGTAAATATCTAATTTCAATGAGAACTGCAAAAATAATTAAACTAACTTTCAATTTCATTACCTGTTTAGCTTTTTTTCCATTTCGTGTTGTCAATTTCACTAGTTTGCCTATTTTCCCTTTCAAACTTTCAATTTCTTATATAATTTTATTTTCGCTTTCAAATATATATTTACTATTTCAATCTGGAAATATAATTCCGCAACTTTCAATAAATAGAAAAAACCCCGGGTTAATAGATTGACGAATCCATTCCTGCCATAATGCATATCCTCAATTTTTTGTTCTTTTTTTTTTTTAGTTTATCTTACCTCATTATATGGGTGCCACCAATTTGAGAACAGTGTTAAATTACCAAATAAGTATACATATAACAAGCAAACGTCCCTGGGGTACTCTAAATCTAAAAATTCTCAGAATCTGACGGAGGTTTTCGCTTGGATAAGCCACTAAAGGAAACATGTAATATTCTAATATCACGCAATTTACCTTCATTACATATTTTTTAACTTTGTGTTTGGAGCTTGATAATAAGCTTAAATAATATATTTTAACACTGGTCTAGACGAAGGTTAGATTACTTATCCTAATTTCATAAAATATTCGAGAATATTTACCAAAACTAATAAGTTTTTTTAACAACACGCCAAATACGTTTAATATATTACGGTTGACATTTTTCACATGAGATCGGGTCGCTTCTACGACTCGTTCTTTCGGCTGTGGAACGATTTGCCGGCGTGTTTCTTCCCTCCTACAACATGATTCTATTCAAGACCCATGTTCACTCCTTCCTCTCCTCAAAAAGACCCTCCACACAGCATCTCTAAAATTATTTTCCTCAGTGCCTCCTGTGTAGAGTATGCCTAACTCAGATATTATAAATACCCTAATATAAGTTTAATATGTTACAGTCTGATAAGACAGAAGCAGCTTATAACCGAATTGACAAAAAATAAATTGAAATAAGAAATTTTCACATAAAATCATAATTTTTGAATTCCAAACCAATCAACAGCTTCTAAAATGCAAATTTTCTTCCTTGTTTATAATATTAATAATCTTTCAAGTATGTCAATATGTTCATAGCCTAAATTCCCAGAAGATCAAAGCCGCATACCGCCAGCCTTAAACAAAGTTTCTTCATTGTACAAGGAAATATGCACTCATAATAATATATCAACCTACATTATATGTACGCCCGTTCGAGGTAATGAAGATTTATACTAATTCCCGTTCCAGCAAACACTAACTTTATTATATTGCAGTATCTATTTGACGGTTACATAAAAGATGCTGTTTTATTGGATACATTCATAAACTTGTGTTTTAAGACGTAGTAAGCATTCAAAAAGAAGAATAATATATAATATTGAAAATATAAACTTACAATATTATTATAAAAATAAACACTACAGTGATTTAAACTAAAATAATAGCTGGACAGTACATTTGAAGTTGGCAACAATGTCATTCGACTGAATAAATAAGTATTACAAAGTACCTGTGTTGGCTTATCAGCCACAATCATAGTGTGACCACATTGACAATGACAAGAGAGATGATAGTAGGAATAATCATTAACAAAAAGTATATGATAATAAATATATGAAAATAAATATACGTAATTAACAGGTAGGTAATGAATAGTCGATAATAATAAACACACAATAGTAATGGTAAGTAAATAAATAAAAGAAAATTAATAATTTACCTTAATAATAATAAAGAAGTAAATGTGGATAATATTTAATATTGGGTTTCCGTACTGATTTCCACCTTTGCTACAATTATTTTTGGTTTTGGTATATTATGTAGTTGCATGTAACATAATTTAATTATCGAAATGTGTTTTTAAAAACTCAAAATTTTTTTTCCATTTTTAGTGTTGTGCACCTTTTTAGCCAGTGGGCCACTGTGGGTATGATACCTATTTATAGCTTGACATGGTTAACTTTGCAGTCGGTGGACTCGTCGGGTAAATTCTTATGTGAATCTCGTACAAGAGTCTCAATTGCCCGGAGCAAAGAAAAAAAATCTAGGCGCCTACCTAAAGTGTCTCAAGTAAGTAATTTAAATAAAATAAATAATCTTTTATATATGTTTTTAATTTTTGGATTGTTCGACGTTAATAACGTATTAAAAAATATTTGTTCCTTGGAGGAAATAGGTACATACTGTAAGATTTGTTCAGGGTTCAAAGTGTACAACAACTATTCTACAAAAGAAGTAATCACTACAAGTACATACCTAGGTATACATGACAACACATACATTTATATTAAAAAACACTGGAAGTATGTTTAATTCGTATTTAATTATTTCTAACTTATATATATATATTATATGGTCGAGGTTAAAGGTAAAAACACACTGGGTCGACAAAAGCTACGTAAGCAATGCATTACGAAATCTGGAATAATTACAATCCATGCATTTTCTATGGAAATAGATGCTTTAGAAGCACACTTGTCCCACGCAACGCAAACCCACGCTTCCATCCCTGCGCCGATGTGCCGCGCCTGTCCAGATCGGCGTGGGACGTGTAAGATGTAGTGGGTGGCCGTCACGGCTCCAACGAGCAGATTTCACATCTGTGAGTGGTATTATCTATGCATTATCCATGCATTTAGTGTTATGTTTGTTTTGACCCATTGATTTGACAGTTGATTGAATAGCAGCTGGCTTAACTTGGATTTATTAAAGCAATCCTCTTCATCAGCTCACCATCTCTGGTACCAAGAATTGCCTTCCGAAGAAGTGTATTTTTCTTTTATTGTGTTACATTTAATGATGCTGTGAAACTCGTCAAATTTTATTTTGCTCATACGGAAGTACACGAAGAATCGTTCGTCATAAGATTCTAGTTCCTTTACCAGAGAATGGAACTCTCAGAACGTTTGTCTTTGTTTAATTATTTCGTGAACCCAAATTCTTCTTCTCACTTTTTAAAATAATAAACTAACAAAATCGTCAAGACATGACACGAATTGCGTCTGTTGATAACTGATACATAACAAAATTAAACGTGAAATCAACTGACGCGCTGCGAACCACATACCGCCTGTCAACGTGGTCACACGCCTTGTATACGTAGAGCCATGGTGTACGTTGACTTGGGAACGTAGTAATGCGTGTATCACGTACGTCGTCCCAGTGTATTTTACTTGAATACTGCAAAATCGCGTTTGGGTCCCACCCAAGCGGAGCGTGTTCTTTTACTCTTCTGGTTAATTCCTCCATTACAGCGACCGGGTATATCATCAAAATGACAATTCAACATACCTACAAAAAGTGGTGAAAAGTCATGAAAAGTGATGAAATAAAAACTAGTTTAAGTAGGTTACATATGTAACTCTTAAATCTAGTTTTTGTTTCATCACTTTTAATGACTCTATATTACTTTTTAAAGGTGTGTTGAATTTTCATTTTGATGAAATATCAAGGAACCCTCCATTACAACACAAGCAACATTTTCCGCTTACTGTGGTGGTAGTAGGAGATTTTCAAATATTGTAAGGTTACTCGTAACCCGTGAATTTTTGTTTTTCTTTAACAAAAAATGCAAACAAGCACTACGATGTATATTTTTATACTGCAACACTATGTAATTTTGTTAGAAATTTAATTGTAGTCTGTCTGTAATATGAAGTTTTCGTTATTAATTTGAATGTCTATGTCTGAAATCTAAATTTAAGTTTTGCGTGAAAAAGGCCGCGCAGCCGTTTTTCTTCACACCCTGTAAACTAATGAACATAATCAGGTATAAAATAACATGAGTTTTGCTGTAGCAGTTGTCATAGCACTATATATATATATATATATATATATTCATGATGTTTGTGCCCATTCACTGTACTGACTACTGACTACATGGACGCTAATTGCCTTCATTAACGTGGAATGGTAATACATAATGTTAATGTCCTACGTAAAGAGGTCACGATGGGTGCTTCTGTTCTATAGTTACGGCGGTCTGTACTGGATTATGTCCATTACCTATATACAAAAACATGACTTTATTGGAAGAAAATTAGGGTAGGGTACTTGGTAGTTACCTCAATAATATTTGAATTTGTTCCATGTTTGTAGTGTGATAAACTTAAGCAAATTGTTTTATAAGAAGGCTTATTAGAGTGTAATACAATAGATTAACAATGTGTTAGTACCGCTCCAAGTTTTCCAGAGGCTAACTCTTCTCTATTGCCCATCCTAAGCTACAGTATTATTGAATATACTGTAATTTTATTAGACTACGTGTTATTTTAATTTAATTTGTTATCATGCCTGTTTTAGCCTCACTATATTCAACACGAATTACACGCAAAATATATTTATTTATCTCGTATCATACATTTGGACATTTATTGCTGTTAGTTTGGTGTCTTTAAATCAACACCTCACTTCCTAAAATCTAATGGACAAGCGCATTAGCTTATTATATATTCTGCGTATTTTTTAAATTTTATTTATAGAGCGGAGATGGTTTACATATAGTTCCCGTGAGCACTTACTCCATAGGCTTATTATCCCATTTACCTCATTCCTTTAACAGTCACGCGATTCCATTTATAAAGTATATCAGGGTTGTCATTGTATATGTGACTATGTCTTTTGGTTCCACAATGAGTCTTCCTAGCTCCCTTGGTTCCCCGAAGATCCTACAAGGGAATCACAAGACGATCCTCATCTCTCCTCTCCACTCCTCCTTGGTTCCTCGAATGCCCCTTGAGGGAAGAGGGCCTCATCTATCCTCTTCACTCCTCATTTGTTTATTCTTGGTTCTGCGTAAATACATAACATTTAATTCGATTAGATATGTTTCTTTCTCCTTATCTCTCCCATTCACTTCCTGTCCCGTTGTTTGATCTATATATAGTAGTTCTGTGAACGGTAGACTTGCTGTTTCTAAGGACGGGTTGTTTCGGAGAATTTGAACAATTCATCAAATTTCAACGTTAATTATCGGGTTCTGTGAAAGTCCTATTCAAGTTCTGTTATTATATCATTGTAGGCTAGTTGCTTGACAAAACTGAAATAAAAACAGAACTTGAAAAAATCTTTCACAGAACTTGAAAATGAACGTTGAAATTTGATGAATTGTTCAAATTCTCCGAAACAACCCGTCCTAACTTTCTTTTATTTAATAAATCAAAACCAAAGTCAAATTTGTCAGTTGTAAGTAAGTACTTAAATAGTTGTCTAGTTAAAAACCGTATGTTTAATTATATATTTTTAAAAAAATTAAATTAAGAATTATACAATTTGTCCAAATCCAAGCGTTACCTTCTCAATGACAATAATATTTTTTTCAAACTTTCTTCAGGCAGGTAGGTATCAAAAAAAAAAATTCAAATAAACACTACGATTTTGCATTTGAAAAAATAATCTTTACTGAACCATAAAAACTGCCACCATCTTTAAAACGGAATGTATATACAAATTTACAGATTTACCCATAAATAAACCATTCACTATGTAGCTTACTTTTCTGCAACTCTTGTGTCTTTTATGAGAAAAAGCTGTAGATGTTTAAACTTCTGATTCATGTCTTTGCTTCGTAATACCTACTCAAACGTCAGTAGTCAGTGAGCAAATGACGTAGAAAAGAGCCATTATCATGGTCCTGCCATTGAGGACTCTGTTCTCATCTGTCTTTATGCCATATGCATATGGAAAATAGTAATGTATTACAGCGAAGCTATCGAATGCCTGTATTGACAAATAATCCTTCCTGATATTTTTTTTATATCGACAATCCAGTGATTGTTTGTTCACTTTACTTCCGTGATAGTCATCATTAGTATTCTATCACGGTAAAGTCATTTTGTATAGCATCTAATTGATTAATGTCATTAATAAAAGCTGGGCGAGTATAATGTATAATATCACACGATGAATCTACTGTGCCTTCGTATCGTATCGTAGTTCCAATCTTTACGGTGTTAATTGAAACATTAAAAAAACTGTACCACAGAGCTCACTGCACTTTTAAATTAAATTAATAATAATAATGATTTTTATTTTTGGAATAACTTAATGAGTAAAACCTAAAATTGAAAATATTTGATTTCTCTGTTTCAAATTTTCGTTAAGGAATCGTTAATATTGTCTTCAATAATTAAATAATAATAATGAGTTTTTATTATATTTTTTTGTAACAAATGGATATAATGATATCCTCACTGAAATCTCCCGTGCTGAGGATTTTTTTTTTACATATGATTAAAATTTAGTATTATGGATAATATAAAGTAATTATATTGAATATTGTTTTTTTGTTCAGTTGAGTGGTTTCGTTCTGTATTTAGTGTTAGTATATTATCTATTTCTGATCTCCCTATGTTTTGTATCGATCTTTTTATTTGAGATTTAAATTTTAAAATATGGTTGTGAATTTTGAATGAGAGTGGGATTTTGTTGTAGATTACGGATAATGGTTACGGTTTTAATAAACCGAGAATCGCTGTGGTAAATGATGCAATTTGGTATTAAAATTTTCCATGAAATGCCTTTAGCGGTGATCAGATCTAAATAATCAGGTACTTGCCAATGTTCCTCTTCCTCAAAATTCATTTCAGGCTCACAAATGCCGCAGACTCACTGGCTCCATGCAGCTCAGACTATTGCACCGTATATTTCCCCGAAAGACTTCAAATTGACCAAAATTTCCCGCCATCGGAGAAGAGACTGAAAAAATATGTTCATTTTAATGTATTTACCGATGATACGTGAGATGAATGCATAGAATTCGATATAAATATCTATTTACTTTACCCATAGACATATGAATATTAGTAGACCTGCCCTAAGTGATTAAAAGCGTATTATTCCCCACTCCCCATACCGGTTCCATTGGAGCCGGCTGGGCTCGCGAATGGCCTCAAGTGAATTTAGAAAACGTGACGTCATCATTCTTGTGCGAACTATGGTCGAGGCATCATCGGTTCATTTTACGAAATAACACGGCAAAATGTTGACTTGTGCTATGAAAACTTGTAAAAATAGATGTGAAAAAGAGAATAAACCCAATTGTCGTATTACATTCCATATATAAGCATTATTTTACTTTATTTTAAGCATATTTACATCGTATAATATGGATCAGTTGTAGAAACATTTATACTATCACATCGAGAAACGTCTGGACGCGAAACACAAAGCTGGTTGGTTGCTGGGAAGTAAATTATGAACATTTATAAAAGTGTCTTAACTAAATACTTAAACGAAATATTCGACTCTGAAAATAGAAGAAATTTATTTTGCCGAATTTGGACTTCGCAAATTTGTTCATAACGTGGCGAGTAATTTGCGCTCCCATGTAAAAATGTCTATTCATTCATAATCAGATTTTACTTTTAAGAACTAAATGGTGATATTATAATGCGAAATGCCTATTTACTGTCAGATTGATTTATTGACGAATCACAGTCAGCTTTCCTCCCTGCGTCCCGCAACTCTTGTTTTAACCCCTCGTCCTTAATTTCTCGTCTATTAATATTCATATGTCTGTGACTTTACCATAGCCAAAATCCTGAGGATGACACGGCACGATCAAGTAAATCAGGAGTGTCAACAGAAGAGTCTGTATAAGGTGATGTATGAATGAAGCTAGGAGTGTACCAAAAGAGAATTATTTAGTGATTCATCATCTCTGCCTAACCCTGCGGAGAAATTGCGCAGTGGGTAATTTGCCAGCAACGAATTCGCAATAGTCATCAATTTTATAAATGTTCGAAATATTTTATTTTTATAGCAAAACGGTAGCTTTATATAATTTGTCATTAAAATAAACAGACTTAAATAATGAGCACTGTAATTAAATTGTCTTAAACGTTATCAATTATTAACTCATACAAGGTAATGAACTCACTGCGTACACAGTCCGGTTTTAATGTAATAATACATGTTTATCCTTACTATACCTTTTGCGTTTGTTTCTCGTTCTGAACACGTTCTATGTGATGGGTTCTGAGATTTCTATTTTTGTATCTCGTTCTCACTTTTATCTTGCTCGGACCACTTGTGTATCACTTTTACCTTGTACAGAAGTGAATTATTGATGAGTACGTCTGACTTAACCTTTACCATGCCGACATCAAACATTTCCACTCATCCCCAAGATGACACGCAGGGTTACCGTTTAAGTATTATATAAGTTATTTATGCATTTCTCTGTTGAAAGGTATTTTTTTTACATACTCGTGTCATACAGTCATCCATAATGTATTACTTTATAAGCATTTAAAGCTGAAAAACGTGATTAAAAAGACATTTTATGTGAGTGTAATGAATAAGAAAACGATTAGTGTTATTTGAAATAGCTAAATTTAAATTGCTTATTTTATTAGCACACTCATAATAATCAAACATACTTATTTCGTTTGTCTGTGCGTTCTGCGTGAAATCTGGTTCAATGAACTCAAATTTCTTTGAATTTAAGTGTCATTTTCAAAATCGGAAATTAGTTAATTAGACTATAAATAAATGACCTAATCTACCTTTAATATAATATTTTATTATTTAAAAAAAAATGGATCTGATGTCAAGAATCAAAAATTCAAATTTTCCTGTGATTTTTCACAGGTAAAGCGGTAGTACTAATATAAATAGCTTGGCGTAATAATTATCGCAACCAGAGTTGAGTTGAACTCAGTACCTACTGACAAATATGAATTGCTTGTATACAGCGTGTTTCAAACTAGTTATTCAACGTCAGAAAAGAAAATTCCAATAAATTTGACAAAAGTTAATTTTTAAAATAATTGAACGAACACACTAAAACATTCCGAATTACTTTAAAAACTTCAATTCAGTTAGGGTATTCACTTGTTGTCCCTTTCCCTCTAAAATAAATGAATATGCGTAAACAAGACAAAAAGCTGTATCTTAGTGATGTTTTGTTCTCCTCAACTCTAATTGCGCGACCTATAATGTCGATTGCCATCTCGGATATGGTGTAAGGTTAAAGTTAGACAATGTTGGTACTCGCCTCCGCCCAACGATTCCTTCGACTTATTCGCTAAACTTTTCGCGTGCTTAATGATTTATAAAAATCTGGCATTGATTTTACGAACTATTTTTGGGAATCGGCAACTTTCGGGTAATAAGCGAAACAGAATATAACTGGAATCATTTTTAAATTAAGCCTTTCTTGAAAATAGTTTATTTTCTTGCGTGTCTATTTTAATTTATTTTTCGTGATATGGATAGCGCACATGTGTCCAGGGTATCGATTCTCCAATCCAGACCACTCGCAATCGCCTTCGAAAGAGCATACATTGGTCGACATTCTTATTCTTGAGTATCGTCGAAGGTACATAATTACATACGCATAACGTCAAAAGTCATTCCACTCAAACAACGAGTGGAATGACTTCGTTGATAATCGAGGCCCAAAATCGAATCTCTTTTGCTTGATATGGCTTTAGCCTTGCTTGATGACCAGATATGAATAGCTACATAAATCCAAACCTTCCTCTTGCCCATCTCCCTTTCTTTCCCACTCTAGGGGTATCATTCTCCCATATCAGGCTCCATTCAGTTGGGAGCTGTTGGGACTATTGGAATACGCAAGCCCTTATATCCCTGATAAACTATGGCTATTCCTGTCCGTTCCACAGCAGATCTGTTGACCTAAAGATTCAGTCGAAGAAACGACCCGTTCTCAGGTGACAAATGTGAACCGTGTACAAATGTAAGGCGCCCGTTTGTCGTGTTTCCCGACTGTGCACCTGTGCCGAAAGGATCAATGACCCCAATTCTTCGGAACATCTCCTAACATACTTGTAGAACAAGAACAGCATTTCAACCTGACACCCGTGCTCTAGAGATTGCAATCAGTTTGATAAGATAGGGCAATTATCACACGTACCGCCCGTCTTTGCAAAGTAAACGGTTTTTTCAAGTATTTTGATGCTCTAGCTCTAGAGTCTGGACCAAAGGTGGTGGCCGCCAAATTCAACATTGTTATTAGTATGCTACCTTTATCGTGGCAAAGTTCACGGACTTCATAAATCTCCGTAAAAATCGTTGGTTAAATAATTAAGAATTAGGCTCCACCGTTCTGCAGGGATTCACTGATAGAGTAAACCATTGCCTCATGATTCATGAATAATGTTATGCCCAATTAATAATTAAGGCCTGACCTCCATTCGGACTACGTTCAGGTTCAGGCAGAACAAAGGGGACTCGGAGCACGGGCTTTAAATGTCAGCGAAATAATTAGCTTACGGCGTCTAGCACTTATTTTGTAATAACTACTCTTGACTAATGAAATGCAGAAATGCGTTGTTCATAATAGATCTAAGAATGGAAATATATTATGTGAACAATTGGGTTCATGCAGTTTGTAGCATTCATTTTATTTTGATTCCCAATTTTCCGTAGTCAGTGGAACTAGTGACTTTCCACTCTCACTTTGATTGTTCCTTTCTTACTAATAGATTTCTAAATTTATTTGTTTTTCATGGCCTCCATAAAACACACATACACTAAACATAGCATGACATGGTGCTGTTGAAAGAAATTTCCGAAACAGAGGATGTATTTAATTCCTCTTTAAATAGTCTTAAGATTTTTTAAATTATTTTATATATACTTTCTATAATTATCTTCCCAGATGTCAAGAGTTTCAGAATGAGAAGATTTTACTGTAATTGGATGAATAATCTCTCATACAATAAAAAAAATATTTTTTTAAATGTGCATTATAATAATAATAATAATAATTGTTTATTCCAGAATGTGGGGAGGTGAGTGCAATCCCACACATTCCATAAAATATAACTACAATGTTATATACAGAGATAAGTAAGGACAAATAAAATAAAATATAAAATGTAAGTTTGATAAAACATATAAAACATAAGAAAAAGTAAAAGGAAATATATAGAATGGAGAGTGATATCATAAAACATTTACATTTCTTGTAAGCTTATTGGTATATCGGAGCGATAATTATGGGGGCCAATATTTTTCTCCAATGTTTTAATCACTATGAACAAGTGGGTAATCACTGTCAATATTTTGCGAATCACTATGAACAAGTGGGCAATTACTACATAAAGACTCTTTACACCTGCTCTCTAAAAATGGCTTAAACCATTTCAAGCAACATTTTGATTAAATTTTTGGTGACTTTTGCATGGATAACGAATAGTCCGAGGGTGTTCGAAGAAGGGATTGCAATGTTGTCCGAAATGTTAGCTCAAGAAGTAGGTGGCATTTTTTAAAATGATTATTTTTTTAATGTGTTTATTTTTTTAATTGTTGATTGGCAGGGGGTACCTAATGACTCTCCTGATTATTCAAAATATTTTTATATATAGTTAGTAGGAGTTTTCGTGATTAAGACTTTTTGTTCCACCGCAATGAAAAAAAAAAGTGGATATAAAAACTCGTAATAAAATCGTTTAATCATTGAAATATTATATAATTATTCTTGCTACCAGTGGCGTACTGACAAACTCTCGTGTCCTGTGCAAGTTTATAAAACTTGCGCCAATCGTTCTTTAAAATGTAATTTCAACGCGGATTGAATATAATCGGATTCATTATTTTTTAAATTTTTGGTTTCGGTCGCCAAATGAGTTAAAACTGAAAATCAAATCTGAAAATTCTGAAATATTCCATTTATTATTTTTTATTGAAAATCGGAAATACTCCGAAATGAATAAAAGCAGGCCTTAGGAGTTGATACTTTTTTATTACTTCATTTAATCCATGAATTTTAACAGGTGAAATTAATAATAATACGTTTTCAAATATCGAATTTCTTTCTTGGACAGATGATTAATTCCAGTTTCATTTAATTTAGGTAGATACGACGGGGGGAGTGGGTTATTTTAAACTAATGCTTCTTTGGGAGCGGGGTGATTAGGACTGCGTCCCGCGCTACGCGTACGGCTGTTACGCCCTTGGTTAAAGCCGAGTGGAATAAAAATAATAGTTAACGGTTAACGGAATATTATAGTTAATTTCTTTGTGTTTATGGGTGCGTGTTCAGAGGGTTTATCACGCACCCAGTAATGTGGCGGCCGCGGCCCTCGGCTTGGTGATTCCATCGATTATATTATTGTTGAGCTTTTTGCTAGCACAACGTATGTACGCCTCTCGTCAATCAAATACATATTATGTAATAAACATATATTATGTAGTAACTATGAAGTGGAAAGTTAAAAAAAAAAAACGTATATACCGCATATTAGTCCCAAATGTCTGGAGACAGTGAGACTGTAGCATTCCCAATTGAGGTATGCTGTGAGGCTGTAGGCTATTCAAAACTGGTCACCAAACACGGCTAAAGCTATTTTAAGCAATGTTTCAATTCTGAATGGTGATTTTACACCAGATCGATACTGAGACTATCTTCCAATCTGGACCGGGCCGAAAATATAGTATTTATTATTTTAGATGAACAAGTTACGAAATAACACAAAAATGAAATAAATAAAAATTACTTGCGCACGCCGGGATTTGAACACGCGACCTTCGGATTGCTAGTCGAGAGCATTACCCCTCGACCACGGAGGCCTTCAAGATCTAGTCACCAAAAAATTCATTAAAATCATTTTAAGCAACTTTTCGATTCTAAATGCTGGTTTTTCATCAAGGTAATACTCAAATTACCACTAGAGTTCTTTATTGCTATTATTTACAACTTTTCTCCATTCAATGAACTCGTTTGCTTTGCAGTGATGGGAGTTTGAATCCACGGAAAACGTAATACTTATACTTCTGTTTGTAAGATAAGGTACTCGTTAAGAATAATTTTATTCCCAGAACCCTTTGGCAAGTCAAGTAGTAGCCAAATAAAACTAAACGTTCCTGTAACGATCGGTACATGAATTTGTCCAAAGGCCCCCAGATCCAATTCTCAGAACGAGAGGAAGTAACGTAAGGTGAGAATTATTAACAACACGGGGATGTATATTATTAAAAATACGCGTATCTAAGAATGTTTAATATTGAATGTGTTCATTTATTCCGACTCTGCATACTTATACCAGTATATTTAGTAATATAAGTCCCTTGAACAAATCTTTAGAAATTTGAGAGGTGTTTTGTATTTTTATTAAAAACTACCTGACATGTACCCGGCGTTGTTGGGGGTTATCCTTAGGAGATAGACATAAACCATCACTGACTTTTCTGTAGGCCTTTTTAAGATATACAATTCCATTGTACATTATTTTGATGTATCTCATGAGGAAAATATTTTTTTGGCGACTTGATTACAAAGCATCGACTTTTCTTTACTTTCTGTATTTATAATATCCACATATTATACAGGGTGTATCGGCACGTACCCGACAAACTTTAACCAGCTATTTCTTAGCAAATTTGGAGTAAAAAATCTTATGTGCACTTTGCTGTCCGGTAACGTTTTTTTTCAATAAAAAATTTACTATTCATATTTTCACCACATGTCACCACTGTTTTATCCTTTGTCAAAGTTTGAAAACCCATCTGGCCATATTTTATTCGAATTCCGTTGAATAATGCACGTGTGTACCTATATTGGCGCACTTTTACAATCACAGCGAAATGGCACAGCACCATTCGTCTCATTTTTAACTATTATTATTTAGTGTGTGCGAAAGAGCGAAGACGCTTTTCGACACACTTGCTTATAACAGCTGTTGAACACGAAAAGCAATGCCAATGACAGTGATGTAGTGTGGAAATTTTTATTTTTTTTGTTTTTAATTGAAAAAAAATGCTACCGGACAGCAAAGTGCCCATAACATTTTTTACTCCAAATGTGCTAAGGAATAGCTGGTTAAAGTTTGTCGGGTTAGTGCCGATACACCCGTATACATAAACCTTTCGGAAGAAATTCTCTAAATGATAGTGAAAGCCCTATCAAAATCCTTTGCGTATTTTAGAAGAACTAAACGCACAAACAGTCGTGGATAGCGAGTTTATTTTATACTATATAGAGATAATTCCGTGTGCTCTAATTAAAACACACATTTTTACACTGTAATTTACACTTTGCTTATTGCTATTACAAACATATTTTTTATATGTTTCTTTAAATATGCTTAATCTCGGCCTCCGTGGTCGAGGGGTGAGGCTCTCGATTAGCAATCCGAAGGAGACATGTTTAAAATCCATCCAAGTCAATTTTATTTGATGAGTTTATGTTATTTATTTCATAATTTATTCATTGTGCGCCCTACTGTCGAATTTGGCAGCCATCTCTGGTCTGGAGCCCCTAAATACCTGAAAAAAACCCTTGACTCTGTGCAAAAATGGGCGGTCCGTTTGATAGATTCCCCAATCTTAACAAACAGACTGCAATATTTAGAGCACAGGCGTCAGGTAGGTATGCTGTCCTTGTTCTATCAGTATTACAATGGAAGATGCTCTGAGGAACTAGCGTCATTGATCCCTTCGGCGCCGGTGCGTAGTCGGGATATACGCCAAACGCGCGCCCCACATTTGTACACGGTTGACATTTGTCACATGAGAACGGGTCGCTTCTACGATTCGTTCTTAAGTTCAACAGCTCGGCTGTGGAACGAGCTACCGGCCTCTGTGTTTCCTCCCTCCTACAACATGGGACTCTTCAAGACCCATGTTCACTCCTTCCTCTCCACAAAAAGACCCTCCACACAGCATCCCCAAAGATGACATAGGCTCTGAGGGAAATTATTTTCTTGGAGTTAATATATAAAAAAAAATTAAAAATAATATCTAGTATACTTGCGGCAAGTTGGAGAGTGGAAAATACTCTCAGTATCGCCCTGGTGTAAGACCACCATTCAGAATTGAACTGTTGACCATATCTAAATAGCCAGGTACTCCCTCACCTTCCTCTCCCCCGTCTCCTTCCCCTCTCCACTACCGGCAGACACACAACCTACCACAATTACCTCACTGGCTCCAGACGGTTGGGAGCAGTTGGGACTCACAGTGCGATAAACAAAATGTAGTTACTTTCTTTTCAATGAGTACTAAGCTACACATTATAATCTATTCTGTGTTTTTGATTTACTTATTTTTTTAGTGTAATATTTTATTTGTGCCTTGTGTGGTGTGTGTGGAAATCTTTATTGTAATGTTATGTATATTATGTAATGTTATGTATATTATGTAATGTTATGTATATTATGTAATGTTATGTATATTATGTAATGTTATGAATATTATGTAATGTTATGTATATTACGAAATGTTATGTATATTGTAACTGGATAGTTCTCACGTAAGTGAGAACATCTGTAAAAACCCAGTATAAATAAATAAGTATATGAGAGAGTTGATGAGCATAGTCTGTTGGTGGGGAGGGAAAGGAGATGGTGGAGATGAAGCTTGGGATGTATCTGACTACTAAAATCTTGTCACTAAACGCATCTATTGCGCAGTATTTCTATTAACCCTCGATACTTCGAAGAGTATCTTCCTCTTGTGTCTGGACTCGTCCCGATGAAGAGAACATGGTTCTCGAAACTTGGAGATTTTGTATCTAATAACGTAATATGTCTTTAATTCATTATTTACTATGTCATCATAAAGTAAAAAAACTACTCTAGAAGAACTATTATTATTAGAAAAAATAATTACAAATTTAAATTAAATAAATAACCATATATGCACCACTGTTTTATCAAAATAATTATATAACTTTATACGTTTATCCCGACGAAGAATATTTTATTTAATTTAAAATGACACCACAAAGTGAATTTGCAATTGTTGAAGAAGTGGTTAGTAATTATTTGTTTTCTTTTGTTACAGGTATGCAACAAATCTGGAACGTGCTTCTTCCTTATCGCTAGAAAAACTGATGCTGATTCACCTCTCAGTTCTTCCCGATAGAACCATGTTAGGTGCAGCTAGCAATATCGTCATGTTTATAATACAGAAGATTGCGTTGTCTGGAGTTTTATCTATCGCCGAACCATATCGGGACATCATAATCACAGGCCTAAATTGATAGGATTTAAAAGTTTCAGATATATCAAACAATTTTTTCAGTTGATTAGTAGCATTATTCATGTTTTTTTAACGAAATACTAAAATAGATGCATTGTTATAACCTGTTTATTTCAATTTGCAGCAATTTTAATTAACTTAATCATTTTAGTGACCTATTTCGTACCGGGTTGTTGTATAAATCATTATTCTTCATCTTCACTGCAAATAATGTATTTAATATGTATTTATAATCAGTAACTATTTGATAGTATTTGAAATAGTGCAATTTTGTGAATATTTTTATTTATTTATTGTTTTTTCGCAATCAAAATATAAATATTTTCCGTACAATTATTGACTTCACTAGAACTAAGCCTGTATCGAGGTTAACAATTTCGCAGTTAAGAATCAATCAATAGAAGTAACATAAAATAAACAATGGTCATTATTAAATAAGAGTGAAGTTAGTATGAAATAGTCAATTATTATTATTATCTACATTAAATGAAATATAGAAAATTTATTTATCATCCTTTTTGAATTTCTTGATGATGTGTTAATTTGTAATGAAATGTTTTGTGAACATCAATAAACTGACGAACTTTAAAGTAAGGACTAACTGAACCTACGTAGGTACACAGCGTGTGCATTATCACGTTCCCAACCCAACGTCTTAACTTTTCCTACACACGCAACACGAATTTGAACCGTGGTATCGCGATATTCGATGGATTTTACGTTATAAATTACCTCGTAACATCTTACTAGATCTATTAGTTGCTTATCTCCGATTTTAACAACCATACGAGCAACAAATGTCAGTAAACGCCAAACGCCAAAACAAATAAAGCCTTGTAGCGTTGAGAAAAATCTAGATTAACTTATTAATAATAAACCGCTCGACCTACTTAGTACCTACTCCCGAATTATGTACCTGCAGTCCAAATCGCATCGTAAACAGACCAACCTACGTACTTCAAGCACCTACTTGTCTATCGACGACAATAACATCGCAAGTCCGTCTTTCACATTACGAGAACTCGCCAGAAGGTTCGAGTCTACGGCCTATGCATAATTGCCGCGTTGTCGAAGGTTCCTGAAACATACAGTCTGTGTGAGTGCCTAGGATTTAGTTGCCATCCATCTACTTACTGCTGCCGTCGGCCGTGTAGTATAAATATGCCCGATGCAGCGAGTCAGTCAGTCAGTCATCAGTCTGCCGCCAACGATTTACTAATCTCACGAGTGACAATCGGTGCGCCCCCGCGCCCCTCCGCGAAGGACATATACCCGGCTTCGCCCGTACCATCATGGACTCTATCGGGACATCATCTTAGCGCCTTATCCAGATCGCCGTTCCTGGCAAGCGCTACTCGGATTACAAGCGCCCTGGTTCCAGTGTCTCTGACCAGCGCTTCTTCCACGCCATCATGACCACCACGAGGACACGCAGCATCCTCACTGGTCACGCCGCTCCCGTTCAACCGCCTACAAGGTCCGCCGCACCTTCGGCCGTCTCGTCAGCACTGGAGTGCCTGAAGACCTACGTTCTTCGCCAGTGCCTGACCTTCATCGAGTCCCGGTCACCAGCGCCCGGCGTCGACTCACTGACCCGCGCTTGACCAGCATATCACCGCAGCGTCCGGAGTATTCAACTTTTGTCCTACATCATCTCCTCGTCTCGGCAACTGACTCAATAAACACAGTGACCTTCACCACACGCCTTTCATTTCGTGCCTCACCATTGATCCCCAAAGTATTTGAGGGTCATATATGAGCGAGCGTCCATATTTTATAAAAGTATTTTTTTCTATAATGCGAAAATACTTAATTTTTTGACATTAGAAATAGAAGTAGTATAGAAATATTTTTTTATTATATGAACGACATAAAATTGATGGTACAGTTTTCTTACAAATTCCCCAAACAAAACGAACGCGTTTTTGAAATATCGAGTTCTCTCAACTTTTCTTATAGTTTGATTTAAAAATTATGTTATTTAGAAATAGTAATGTTTATTTTAAATTCACACACCGGAAATATAATTTTATCTATTTTCTAAAACAGTGTTTGTTTTCACGAAAAATTAAAAAAATGTATAAATTACATTCGAAATACACAGAAAACATTGCAAACTGTACAAAAGTGATAAAAGCACCGAAGGGTTAAAGGTCAAATCAACTTATTGGAAGGCCTTCCACTAACGCCATCTTTCTTTCACACATTCCACGGCAGTTTTAAGTTGTCCAGATATCTTAATGCGTTGCTTACATTGCGTACGTGAGCCCAGTGTGTCTTACCTTCGTAAGCAATACATCCGAAAGTTTTCACCTGGTTGTCAAAAGGTGTGGTTTACAGTGCGATTATAATAATCTATGAATTGAATCTATGTTTTCTGGATTGAAAACTTTTATTGCAGATATCTCAAAAACAGTTTTTTTGGAACCCTTTCGAAAACCTAATAGTAAAATATCATTAGCATAAGTAATTTATTATCGCAAAAATAATATTATGCTAAGCATAAAGAGTAGAAGTCAAATACAATAACATTTAAGAAGATCGATTTTAAATTTATAAACTGTGATTACACCTATTGTGAGATTAAATACCAAAATTGAAATATTAATATTTTTATTTTGTTACCATGTGAAGATATTGTCCAAAAGAGTAAAAAAAAATTAAATAATCTGAATTTAATTTTTTTTTGTCTTTGTACATAGCATGATAGATATTTTTTTTCATATTATTATATGAAGAAGATATTTTGTGATGTGACATTATAATTTAAAATTAAACAATAAGTTAGAAAACACCACATTTATTTTTTATACTTAATGTCGACCGGGTTTCGATACAACCGTGGCTTCTTCAATAACTTCTTCTACAATACTCTACTAAAATCTACAATAAAATGTCTTACATAATATGTAATAATATATATATATATATATATATATATATATATATATATATATATATATATATATATATATATATATATACTAAGCTTTCACATCGTCTAAATAACAGTGGCTTCTTTGAATCTGCCAATCATCTCATTGAAACAGAACACACATTTAATAAAAGAACAAGGGTCAATTTACTACATAAAAACGGAATTCGGATCAGAATGGATAACTTGGAAGCACTAGAGTTACGAAAAGCCAGAAACATTTATAGCAAAGTCATCAATAACCATATCAACCTAAATAAAAGTACGATACTTAGGTTTTTTCCCTATTGATAAAGAGCACTCTCTTGCCAATCATCCATCTACACCTACTACTTCCTCTACTGGAGCTCAGCCCAATTTCTTGCAACCCTATGTGAAAGCTTAATATATTGGTAACAAATGTTACTTATAGATTTTAGTAAAGTATTGTACTGCTCTGAAGAAGCTACGGTTGTAGCGAAACCAGGTCGGCATTAAGTATAAAAAATAAAAGTGGTGTTTACTATGTTACTGTTAGTATAAGTTTAACATTTACTTGATGCACTTTGCAGTTAGTTTCTTTGCCTTAGTAACGAGCAACGACCAATTACACCGGTCATCGGCGAGCTTATTTCAGGTGTATCAAAGCGTAGAGCATAACGATCGTGATATTTACCTGAACATATAAAGCTCTGCCTGCGCTAACGGCGTAAATAAATTAATATCCAGTGCTAAATTGTTAGCATTCTGTGCTTTGGGCCTCCGTCCTAACAAAGGAATTTCATTAAAGTAACCTGAATAATATGCTTTCTTATAAAGGTTCACCGGGGGGATATCTCATCGAAATAATATCGAATAACAGCGTGGAACATCTTTGGTGTGCAGAAGGAATAAAATATCCGGGTCTGAATATTTTTCGAAGGGATTTTGGCATTCGAAAACACTGGCTGCGCCGTGTCTGAATATACCAGAACTGAAATCATACTTGGCCTTTCTGTTTTCGTGAAACATCTCGACCCTTAAATTAAGGCCGTCGGCAAAAATGATCATGTCATCTAACGTGGGACGTTAAATCGTATTGACAACATTGGCCTCTTCCTAACAAAATGCCATACAGGAGGCCCAGAGGAATTATTTCCTTCGGGACCTATGTCATCTATCACACATGGGCACGATGTATGGAGGAGTGAACCTGGGTCTTAAAAGGGACCCATGTTATTGGAAGGGAGGAAACACAGAGCCTGGCAAATCATTTCACACGAGAGCTGTTCAAAAAATGCAGTAGAAACGATCCGTTCTCATATGATGCAAACTTTACAAATGTAATTCCCGACTATACGCCGATGCAAAAGGAATCGATGACGCAATTTCCTCCAAGCATCTTTCATTGAAATACCGGTAGAACAAGGACCGCATTCCTACCTGACGTCTGTGTCTATTTTAAGATTGCAATCCGTTTGTTAGAGAAATCTAAGAAACGGACCTTTGTTAGAGAAATCTTTGATCGTCCGTACGAGTTAGGATATCCTTTGCGTGAGATTTTTTAAATAATTTCATAACGCCACTTCTTAACTTATTCAATTGCCTCCTGTCGTCTAGTCAAGTTCTATGGCGTTGACTTTACAACGAAATTCGTGCGTTATTTTATATTATGTGACGTCACAAAGACACACTCCCTACAAAATATTTTCAAGGGCGTAAAAGCAGTTTCGTGGTTGCGGGCACATATTTGAGATTACAGAGGTTCACAAAATTATTTATTGAAATTTTATGAAGTTATTAAGTGTACGAGTAGTTATTAAATACTAGAATGAATCTATTTTTGCATCAAGGAGCGAAAGGAGAGGGGGTAGAGTAAGGTTTAGAAATACTTTACATTTATTTAAAAAATTATAAATAACCATGTAGAATCTTCCTTCTTCGCCACAACCAAAGTCAATACCAACCGTTTGCCAAGAAATCCCGAAACTTTCCATATTCCTTTCCAAATAATCAATTTAATCTTCTCCCAACCTTTTGTGCGAATGTGTCCTCTTGTATCTAGCCCAAATTTCTTGTTTTCACTTTACTTCACTTAGACCAAACTTTATTATCGTTTGGTTATGATTTTAGTTTTTCACGGCCAAAAGTACTATCGTTATTTATTTTGGGTTATTGTGCCGTGTTGCGTTTCCTCCTTCTTAAATCAAAATTTTGGACAACGTTATAGTGTCAATCATTTGTGGAAGTAAATAGATTTAAAGATTGCACAGACATTTTGTAAGATGATTGAATTCGTTGGAAATTCCATCTGACCCAAATGAAGGAATACTTCTGTGTAAATACGATACTTTTGTGAAAATAATGCAATATAGTGATTCTTTATCCTTAATTTAAGGTTAAACAAAACGTACGTTATAATCTACGCGTTCATAGATGGCGTTAATTATTTAAACAACTTTTTGCAAGTTATGCTTTACAATAATTAAGACGAATTCTTTTTTTGCGCCCGTACATGCGCAATGTGAATACGTATAAATAGTTTTGTCCGAATTAAAACTAAATTCTTTCAAGAAAAGCATACAAATACAAAATATTGTATCGATAATTTCAATCCAAATGCCTTTCTTGAAAGAATTGAGTTTTATACGGACAAAACTACAATTCATTTTAATATTTAAAAGCATAACTTGCAAAAAGTGCATTTAAAAAAAATATAATAATTACGTCATCTATGAACGCGTAGATCATAACGTACGTTATGTTTACCCTTAAGAGGAAGCTACAAGCTAAAAATGTGTATATTCTTGGTATACCTTATATTGAAGGTAATAGGCATTAAAATCGCTTGAGAAACGGAGTCTAGAAACGTTCGATTTCAAGTAAAAAACTGGTTTTTATTTATTTTGTAAATAATTTTATATGAAAGTTAATCAAGTGAAACTGTCACAGATAATCTTAGCTATAATACTGTATTTTTTTAAAGTTGTTTCCTTTATGCGTTCATACATTTCTAATGAAAAAAAAGTGGTTTACATTTATTTTTGAGTAATTCTTTATTTATTTGCATTCTACCCAAGCGAAATGATAGGAAAACCTTCAATTTATCTAAAGTATATTGCATTTGGTATTCATAATGTACACCAATACGTTATAAATTATTAATCAAAATAGTGATTTGGCATTAAACTTCGCCTTAACCATCTATCTGTTGTGTTAATTATGAATAAAATAAACAAATTTCTATTGATTTTTCAGAGAAACGCGTGATTGACGTTTTCTCGTTTTTCAAAGGATATTTTCATATCGATGAAATAAACTTCATACCAATATAAGTTACAAGACAGGCACATCTGGACGAACCTTCATATTCTACCTTCCTAAATAACTTTATTACCTTAATGCCTTTCCCGTACCAATTGCCCAACTTGTAATAACACTAATAACCTAAAGTCTGGCAAAAAATTGGCTTTGTTCTATAACCGTTGCCCCATAATCTGTATTAGTTCTTTTATAGCTTCCTCGCATGTTGTTAAGGCATAAAATATGACTTAAAATATATTTCATTACCGAAATTTAATTATCTTCTCAGTCGTAAATCATTTTTATATTGTTTATTTCACTGTTGCATGAATTCTTTCTATTTCTTTAAACGTTCTGTATAGATTTGTTATTATTCTTCGTGACTTGTGGAAAATACCTGAGAACAGTTAAATTTGTTTTATTGTTATTTTTTTTTGTTATCACTGTAGAGTTGTACCGATAGAAATGTGTTGTGAGAATTTCTGTATTTCTGAAGTAAGCTCAATTTTCCCTCATTTCTAGTGAAATTGTTCAAATATTTTCAAACGTCGATATTATATCTTGAACATAATGGGTTTTTTTACATTAAATTGGTATGAAGGACTGAATTAACGATAATCGCGTTCAATCATGCATTTAAAAATTTAATTCATATTTGAACGCGGTAGGCGCTAACAAAAATTGTCCAAAGAAGTGGAGCTAGCAGTCCACAATGGAGTGCTGGTAGCTATCCTGATGTATGGCAGTGAGGCATGGAACTGGCAGAGGAAGGATGCAATTAGACTGAATGCTGTAGAAATAAGATCCCTGAGTCGTGTGTTTTGTAAAACATGATCATGTGAGAAACGTGGAAATTTGCAAAGACTGTAAGACTGGTGGAAGCGTTGTGAGTAAGATTAAGAAAGGGACGCTTAGATAGTTTGGGCATGTAGAGTGAAAGAGCGAAAAAAGGAGTGTACGGAGAATATATGACTCGAATGTGAGTGCTAGAATAATTTGGGGATTCCTGAGGAAAATATGGAATGTTCATTGGATCAAATTATGCTATATGTTCTTTGAGAAGTAATAGATAAATAAATACTTTAGTCGGGCCATATTAAGAAGAGTCTGAATAACAGAAGGGTATGAGACGATGTATGAATGTGAGTTAAGCAAGGAGTATTTGCCAAAATCGAGTTGTTTGGTGGTCCATCTTATCTACCAACCCCTTCTGGGAAATGGCGTGGTGGTTAGTTTAATTTATTTTATATAAAATGATATGTAGTGTTAATGTTACAAGTTTCAGAAGAATCGAAACACTGCTTGAAATGCGACCAGATCTGAATACCTAGGTATTTCCCAATCTTCCTCTTCACCATTTCTCATCTATTCAATCTCACCACATACCCCAATTTGAGGATGCCATAGCCCACCAGCTCCGTGTTGGGAGCATCTGAGAGTTTTGTGCGATTCAAAAAAATGTACAAAATCTGGGATCACACTAGTGATTTTCTCTTCTGTGGATTCATGGTTGTGTATTCGTTGTTAAGCATCGAAATACTTGTTGTGGAATGTTTCCACGTTGTGGAATTATAAATCCCCTCAAGCACTACTTGCATGAATGTTGTTTGTGGAAGCAAATAGATTTGAAAATTGCAGAGTTGCAGTTTGCAAGATGATTGAATTAGTTGGAAATTCTTTCCATCACGAATGAAAGAATGAATTTGTGGATATGTGATACATATTAAAAATAATGCGGTTGACAGGAGGATAAAAATTTCAATATAAGAGCCGTGTTTGTGTTCCGCCGCCCCGGGAACAATTTATTGGATAACCAACACCTCTGTTATAGGTCACCCCAAGTGGTTAGCTATGCTTGATGACTTGGCAGGGGTGCCCGGGTTCATCGGGTGAGGTGTGTTCACGATGCGACTGCCCACCAGCTGCGTGGCATGCGAGATCAGGAGAGGCCGGTTCGAGAGACCCTTGGACCTCTCTAACTGGTATCTCTTGACCCATCGCTGCATCCAAATGGCCGTCACTACTGGACACACTGATCCCAAGACTCCTACCCACCCCTCATACTTTTTTCATTACAAGAACTTCTTCTTTATTCTTTCCTTAAAAAAACCTTCCACACAGCATCCCCAACGATGACATAGGACTTGATATATATATAGAAAACACTTGTTCACGTCCATGTTCACGCTCTTACATTGCTAATGCTGGCTAAACCGGTGACCGGATAACTCATCAAAATGACAATTCAACACACCTACGAAAAGTGTTATAAAGTTATGAAAAGTGACGAAACAAAAACTAGGTTAAATAGGTTACATATGTAACTATTTAACCTGGTTTTTGTTTTATCACTTTTAATGATTTTATATCAGTTTTCATAGGTGTGTTGAATTGTCATTTTGATTAGTTATCCGGTCACCGTGGTTCCATGATAACTCTTCAAAATGACAATTCAACGCACCTTTAAAATGTGATATAAAGACATTAAAAGTGATGAAACAAAAACTTTTTTAAATAGTTACATGTAACCTTTTTAACCTAGTTTTTGTTTCATCACTTTTCATGACTTTTACTTTAAATGACTTTATATCACCTTTTAAAGGTGTGTTGAATTGTCATTTTGAGGAGTTATCATGGAACTTATAAAGATTACTTTAAAATAATAATGGATCCCAGACCAAGACCGCCGCAACCAGATCAGTCATATTTAAAAAAAAAATATTTTTATTAAATACAATAACTACTAATCTTAAAACATTATTTAATAATTTGGGCCTCACTGGGAGCTTACCCGTGCTGAGGTCCATATTTTACAATTATGTTTAATATGTGGCAGGTAAAAACATGTTTTTCTTAAAACAGTGCCGACGGTGCCGACAGTGCCAGTAGGCGTAAAAGCAAAACGCGCCATTATTTTTCTCTATTTGCACAGACAGACAGAGCTACAGCAACGCGTGGCGGGGTACAGCTAATATTCAATAAAAAGATGATATGAAATAATAAATTGAAATAAAATAAAATACAGCAATAGTGATATTTGGATGATTTGTTTAGCACAATTTTTGTGCAAAATCACCTAAGGGCGCATAGGCGGTAATAAAAAAAGGCAATTATTATGAGGTAAGTTAGGTTGTATATGTAATGATGATAATGATAGAATGATGTGCGTATTTTAAATTTTTCTATTTTATTATTGTTTTTTGTATTATTGTTATAGTTGTGGTATTTGTTGCGGAAGTAGGGATTGCAACCTAGGAGAAAAATGTAGACGTCATAATATTATGTGAGGGTACGTATACATTTACGAACCGAAACGCGAGCCGTACCACGAATTACGGGAAAGGAACGAATCAACTGCAAGCGTCATTTGCGGTTGCTTCGTTTATTTCCCATAAGTTGAGGTTCAGTTCGGCAGTTCGGTTCGCGGATGTATACGCAGCATAAGGAATATCCTGCACAAGCGATATGCACAATACTTGGAGACTTGTTTCAATTTGTTATTAATTTCCTGCTAGTAAATAATGGTATGAGGAATTCAGATGTTGTTCGTACCTTGAGAATGTTCGTTCTTTACTATCTTCATATTCACTTGTTTAACCATATTATGTGAACAATTAATTGTACGTATATAATTATATATTATATGTACTTACTTCCAATCGAAAAATATATTGGGTTCATTTGTTTTAAAACACCTTCCAATGTTACCTGCGTTATTAAAACACATGCTGTAATCTTCTCACCACATTTTAACGCCATCACACAACATTAATCTTCCTCTACTGTATTTCTTCCCGACCTAACTGTTATTCTTCCTCAGGAATTCCATCAATCTGTCTTCAACTGCCCGTATACTATCGACTGAATACTTTGTACTTCATGCTGGTAGAAATAATGGTACAGGCGGGCTTTACCCAATTCTCAAAGGTACACAATAAATCATAGAACTACTGATATTCGAATTTGAACAACTGCTTTTAACGAATCTTGCATAATTCAGTTTGAGTCAAACTACTAATCAAAACGAACCATCAAAGAGAATCCAGTTTTTTGTTGTTGTTGTAATTTAGTATATAAACTGAACTCTGCAAATGAGAATTACTTCATAGAACAACTTCGAAGAGGTAAAAAATATTAGTTCAACGTTTGTCCAGTCATTTTTCATTTAATCTTTGTAAATTATCTACTTCAACGTACCACAGAATTAAAATGAATTGTTCGCCCTCTTTCTCGGTGTGAATCGGTGATATTTGATTTTTTAAAGCGTACATACCTAATATTATCTGTTAGTCAGTAACGTTTAAGTAAGTTAGATATTTAAATTAAGGTCCTACGAAGATCCCTTCTTTAATTTAACCATCACTTATCTTTTTAAAGGAAACTTCTAAGAAACTAAACCTGTAAATTAAACCGTCGCCATATTTCTCCAAAGCCTTAACAAACAACCTATTATAATAATTTATTACCATACCCCATTTTATTAAAAATCCGAATCTTTCCAAACCTAACGTACTACAAAAATATAGTTACATTATTTATAACTATTATTGTAATATAATTTTTATGTTATTACTGTTATTGTAATATAATTATTATGTTATAACCATTATTGTAATATAATTATTATTTTGTTACATATAATAACATATTATTATGTTATAACTATTATTAGTACACTACCTACTTACATTGGTATCTCATTTACCAACGTGTATTATTTTTTGTTACTTTATCACTGCAATGATTTTACTACAGCACATACTAAATGAACGCGTACCAAAAATATTATTATTATCTGATAAATGAGTACAATAATGTACTGTACATTCCTCTTCCAACAAAAATGTAACGCTTTCATGAAAGACTACTATTAAAATCTCATAATATGTAGAAACCTAATTAAAATCCAATTTTTTACATACTTACCTTTTATCTTTGATAAAAAATGAAAACAAAAATTCAAAATCAGCACACAGTTTTAGCATTAAAATCAGATATCTGCCATAAAGGAACATACAGTCTTTTCAACAGTGGTAATTATTGTTTTGATAACGCGTTTAATAAACTTGTTCGTCTTTTTACAAAGCGTATGCGAACCCATCTCTTCGTCTTTCCAGAATAGCTTCCCTCGTATAAACAGCAGAGTCATGATCGACTCCGTCATACTCTGACCTCACGAACTCCCCATTCCTCTCTTGTCACGAAGCACTCAGCTGCTCCGTTCCTTTCTTCCTTTGTTCATCTCCCGGCAGACCTGTGTTCCTGGTTGCAAGTTGCGATCGTGGGCCGAGGAGTCACTCTCTCTATTCTTGTTTTATTTCTGTGGCCACTCTCAGTTCTTACCTAATGCATTCCTGCATTATGACTTTGAAGAAATATAAATTCAAACTGTTTTGTTTAATATATTTTATGATTTTCTTACTGTGGAGTTGAATAAAATATTAAAAATATATTTTCAAGACATACATGAAAATCGTCTTTTTAAATTGTCAGAAATAATACCTACAATTATTTTATAGATTCTTAAATAAATTTCGCTTTGAAAAGCGCGCTATTCTAAGTACATACGAAAAAACTGCCCGATAGTAAGTTCGAAATGAGTTCCATATTAATAATAACAAAAATAATATTTGGATGATTTGTATAGCGCCGTTCTTCTGCAAAATCACCTCAAGGGTGCTGTACAAATTTATAATACATTTCTACATTGATCTATGTTATTGTTATTACTAACTATATATGGAGATAACATACAGTACAATACTTACCTGGTAGGTCAATTGAGATTAACACTTAATTTACATTAACTAATTGTTTATTAGCGAAATTTAGATACAGGATTTAGGACATAATTGGAAAATTGGATATAACTGGACTTTCTCTCAGGAATGGTATATTTAATTTAAGGGTGTGAAAGCTTAAAAATGTAAGTTATTAGTTTAGACCTGAATTCTTTTGGACTTGTTATGGATCTTAGTTCCGGAGGGAGTTTATTCCAAGCCTTCGGCCCTGATACTCCGAAAGCGCGATAAAACTTATTATTTGGCTTGCGCTTAGGTTCCATTCTGCCTACAGCATATTGTGTGCGTTATTAATTAAGCGACTATGGGAATTTCCATTCAAAGAAAAAGATCATGCAAACATACCAGTGGAGCTTTAGCGATATAACTTGGTAATATACTAACAGACCGGTATTAGATTTGTTAACACCAAATTTGAACGGAATAGTAATTTGCAATATTCAATAGATTTTTTCTGTGGTTATCGTGTTTTAAGTTGTTACGAAAATAATTTAATTACTAAAGATGTTTTTTTTAAATTCAAATTCAAAAATTTCTTGCTAAAACTATGTTTCGTATTTAAAACAATTTTTTGAAACATGCAACATTTTTATGTTTGTTGACAACACATGTTATACTGAATCGCCGAATTGTATTCTGTTGCGAGGTTGCTAATCTAATATGATGTATTGTGACAAACTGAGTTCATTAAAATCTTATTGTAAAAGTTTTTAAAATTGTATATATGTAAATTCTCGTATAAATAAAATAAAATAAAACACGGTTTTTTGCAATTTTTCGTCATATTTCGACGCGGATAGCGATCGTGTGAATTTCAACATTATTTCCACCAACACAAGGCGTGTGTGATTTCTATCGATTATTAAAGTTATTCCAGAGAGTACGTTTTTCATATATTGATAGAGTGTCCTGAAATTCTTGACCTAATTAAATTTCCACTACCTGTGTTATTCAGAACCAGAAATTACCACATATTTCATTGCCACATCACTCCCAGACTATAACCACCAATTCCCGGTTTACCTAAAATACCATTTTTCGGTACCCATTATTAAATTGTCATTAACAAACATTGTAATTGTGATACCACAACAAATCCTAAAATATTTGCAAAATTTTAGGATTTTGACAGTTTTCGACGAAGACAACTTACTTATTCAAAATATATATATAGTTAATTTATTAAAAATCTAGTCAAATTATTCGTTTTCCTGTAAAAAAATACGACTGCAGTTCGATAACGAATGAAATGAAAGAGTTAAAACCTAACCTAACAAAGTATCAGTCAAAAGCAAATCCTTTGTGAGGACGGCGGAACAAGTGTACACACAAATGCTGATATTTATACTGACACACCTATGTTGTAGCGTTCTGTCTTCATATCTATTAAGAAATGAACAGATGTTCTCGCTATATTCTGAGTCACTAATTGTTTATCATCAAGTTCGAATGCTGTCGTTTTTTCCTGTGCATGTTATACAAAAATGTTATTAATTAAAAATACTAATGTTTTGTTATTACATTAATGTTGTTATATTCACCACATTAGACACACTGGACATACTAAAGTATTTAGTATGTCCAGTGGTTACCGGGGTACCCAGTGCCCAGTCACCACACCTTTCTTCCAAGAAATTCATTCTTCCAGTGAACATTTTATATTGATTCTGCAAATCATTCTCGTGACTCAAGCCAATCTCTCGGTCAATGTTTCTCGGTATAAATAATACAGGTAAATCTTATTTCTCGAGCAAAGTCATTTAGTCATAGACGCTTAATAATTTTTTGTTTTACAACTTTCTACATTTAGTATTGTAAGTATACACCGCTGTTGATTGATTTTTAGTCAAACACTCGTCAACGTACGAATCGAGAATCAGTAATAGAGGTTTATAACAGGTAGTGAGATATCATAGCAATCGCCGGATTAGTCTGAATTATTCATCAAATCGCCATCCCAGCGTTGTGCGCCGAATGCGCGACGAACCCGTTTCCGAGTCGCCGGATGCGTTTTGAAAAAGGAATGCGTTTCGAGGAAGCCGCGCGAGACGCGACGGATACCATAAATTGTGAAATATTCTTCTTTTTGTTTTATGTAAATTTTACATTTTTTGTTGTTTTTATGAATGCCGTTGGCAAAATAACAACAAAGGAATTTTGTAAGAATATTTTGAAAATGACCCACAAATGACACAGAGTGAAAAATATTTGCTTTGGTAAAATAGTTGCAGCGTTGCTTGAAATAGCTTTATTGTAGTTATTTAGTTACAGTTTATTTACTGTGATTAACCTTTCTCCTCCCCACCTCCTTACTCTCCCCACCCGCCTTCTGCCTAAAAGCATTCTTCAAGTCATTGGTCCCCCCGTGGTTTTAGACATGTGCAAACCTAACCTAACCCAAGTTTATTATAAAGTTTATTACACTCCTTAAATTCAATACAAAATAAATATTTTTTAAATCTTTGATGATTTTATTGCTGAATCGTATTCAGACAGACATTCTTAAAAATTCATAAAATTTTTATCAAGTTCAAATTTATAGAGCCATCAATCTGAGAAAACAACGATATTCAAATTAATTCCATAAAGTGATAGGCGCACCGCATATAGATCCATTACAATCTCTCCTCTTTTATCTGTTATGATGCCCGCAACAGGAATAATGGTTGCAACCGAGCTCTCAGAGGACTGACCATAAATGTTGAAAAAAAAATTCGCAACGATTTCAACCAATTCGTCGTTCTTAAAATTCACACGTTCGTCGTGTTACCAAAATATAGAGTCAATAATATCGTCAAACAATCAGCTACCGATATCGTCAAACCAAACACCAAGGGTGCATTAATAAAGACCTACGCTGCGAACCTTGCGGTATTCCTCTCAGGTATTAAATTATGTAAAGTTATTCAGGCCTTATCATGATAATTTTATGGCTGCAATGTCATACAAGGTTGAGCTGTCCTTGTTGTAGATTCTTTCTTCTTTGGCGGATTCCCTTTGGAAGTTATTTTTTTACTGTTTGACGCTATCTCTTTTAAATTTTTAATGTGTTTACCACACAAGAATCTTTCTAGATTGATTTAGTGTGGTATCACTAGGTCAAAAGGGTCTACGTTGTCCGTAATTTCGTTAAGTGTAAATAATTTTTTAGCTGGTAATTTAATTAAGGCGTTCATTATTACGGCATTTTCACACAAATTCTATTTTACAACCACTTTTGTGTTTTTTTTCGTTGGTATATGTGAAATATTGCTTTAAAAAAGAGGCAAAGTTTTATATTCGCTCTCTCTGCTTTCGTGATTAAACATTTTAAACTCATAATTTTAATGCGTTTACTGTTTCAAAAACACAACAATACTGATTTCCTGGTGTCTTCCTTATGAGTAAAATAAAACTTCCCATCTATTTTATGTCAACTGTAAATAAGGATTAATTGTTCGGAAGAAATTTCCACCAGTAATTAAGCTAACCTTTCTAGCTACAACCATGAATATGGATGTACATGTATACAGATTGTTAAATTAACTAAATAATTTGTCTAGAGAGGATGGAACTCCACACATATCTCATTCATAGTCTTTTGTTATTCTGATTTTTGACATAACCCGAAGTATTTGATTTTTCAAATCTGCTTAGCTCTTAATGGAAATGAGCAAATGGTTGAGATAGAAAAGCTTTATGACACCTGAGTTTTTACTGCTTCAGCAGGCATACGAGTATTATTTCGAATCAATATGATAGAAAATATAAATAAAACAATCATTTTTTAATTCGAGATTTTACTTCTAAATCTAGAATTACCAAGTTTTTACTTATTTTTAATTCCCCACTTACATTTCTTCTGTCACAGTCCGTATTATATGTGCCGGTGTAGAACACGTGTCTATATGAACTAGGGGTAGCTAACAGTTGATCGTACATAGAACTATCCGTCTTCATCAATCATAAGACTGTAATAAATTGATATTTCGGTCGGTTTCCAATTTCCTATATTTATTCGCTCACGGAAAAAACCGTCGAAGATTATTTTCTTGATTTGACAGCTCCTCACATTCTATTACTGTTATCTTGCAAAATCAGTAAACTTATTTTTGTTACGTTTTTTTGTTAAATCCAATGTTACATTTAATTTTACCATTATTTCATGTCTTACGAATTTCTACGAAATAAAACTGTTTATTTTCTTAACTGACCTATCATCGTGCCATATTCTAGCAGTAGTACCTATATAGTTAGGATGACACGTCACACAGCTCTATCTCGGCGCAAACTCCTCGTTTCATTAATATTCATACGTATCCCTACGTTGTTCCGCTCTTGACATGACCCGACTCAACTATTCGTTTCACTTTACTGTGCCGTCTCTTCCTGGCATGTCCCTGAGTCTTCTTTCTCCCACTTGTGCTTCTAATTCACCTGATAATCATTCATCCTGTTTTGGTTAATCTAATCTAATGTAATGGGCGGTTAGCGGGGTGAGTGGCAATGTTAATCATTCAGCGATTTTAATTGAACTGGTGCGAAACTGCCAAAAGATTGCATCAGTGATCGATGTAGGCAATTTGGTAACGTAAATAAAATGGCTTAATTCTATGCAATTTGTACCAAACAAAGAGTTTCCTCTACTCACATTAAAGGCTCGGCTCAATCCCAAAGATCAACATCAAACACAGATTTGCACAAAACACATACATTGGCAATGTAAATGTTCAAATAATCCGATGCGCCCTACTCTATCATGTTATTTTTGCTTCATCGGCATTATTTTCTGTTCTCCACCTTCGTAATACGATCGTATGCAACACATGTCTCAAGGATATTATTTTTACTGAATTCAGTATTCTCTAATTCAATTCAATTTGTTTATTAATTTCAAAAACAATACAAAATTGTTAATTTCAATGCGTTTTGAAAATATTTTTATAAAAAGAATTCTAAGATTAATATTTACAGTGTATATATCATCTATACCAGTGATAATAGAGCTTGCCTTTTAAAGGAAGCTTCATTGATGCAAAACATGTCGATATCCGAATTGATTCTGTTCAACAGCAAGATTGCTCTCCCCACAGGCATTATCATTGGCAAGTTAGTTCTGCAGGCCGGGAGATAAAATGTCTATGTTAATCCACCATTAGCCAGTTCCATGCCTCACATCAGAATTGATATCAAAACTCCATTGTGAACTACTACCCTCTTGTTGTTCTCTTGAATTTAAATGAAATCAGGCTACCAAAATGGACAAGGCGAATACTCAGAATAGTATAGTATTGTTGGGAAGTGAGTTAGCTAAGAGCTTCACAGATGCACTCATTGAGGGCAGTGCAAAGAGCTTGCTTGGAAGTCCGCAAGATGGCAGCTAGTAGTCAGTAGTCGCTAGGGTCAGTTAGGCTGCTTTCAGACAAACATGGTGTTTGCAGATCTCATTTAGCCAGCTCCTAGTTAGGTCGACTATCAAAGTCACTATTGTAATACGCGAAGTATTGAATAAATCCCTGATTGAATATAAAGAACTTATTCTTCCAAATCTCCTTCCACGACGAGTTGGAGAGCTGTTTGTGGGAACACAACATGGGATGAAGTACTATAATGCGCTGCCGAAAAACTTAGTCTGCACCAATTGGAATGTTCAAGATGTTGTGTAGGAGCTACATGAAGCAGGAGAAAATATAGCATATATGCATGTAACAATTAATTAGTATTTTGTAACCTTAAATGTATAAATTACTAAAATAAAATTAATAAATAAATATGTTTTTTCGATAAAATTTCAAACCCAAGATACCCGAGTATATAAAAATAACAAAATAAGGTGTTAACTGGATATAAACACAAAATAAACCTTCGTTTTACATAATATACAAAACGTTCCAAGGGGAGAATAAGGATTTGGCCGCAACAGCCTCTCCGTTGTCTCAATAAACAGTGTTTGGAGCAAGATTATCATCCCTTCGAACCCACCCTCCCTGGGGACTGAGCAGACTAATAAATCCTTCCATCGAGATCGGCAGGAATTTCTATTCCGCTTTATTTCACGATTTTACCTTTTACTGGGCACTTTGTTAGTTCAGAGCAGGAAAAGGTAGGAAATATTTACACTACACATTTGCATCTATTTTAAGAGTATAACCTGACAGCGTGCGAATAATTAAGGACGATTTCTGTGTTCTGGTAAGTCATATGCTTTCACAAATTTCCATTTTGCTCCAATTGCTTTAAGTTCATTAGACGAAACAATTTACTATAGACTTAATGGTTCTTCGATTTCCCTCTATCTCCAATACAATGATGTATACTTACATATTCATCGAACTTTATATACATATAACTTACTTCAATTATCAATTATGTTGCTTAAATAGAAACCTATTTGGCCATTTATATCTGGCCATCGAACACGGCTAAAGCCATGTCAAGCAACTTTTCAATTCTGAAAGGAGGTCTCACACCAGGGCGATACTGAAAGTATCTTCCACTCAGGAACGTGCCTAAATTTACTACCCCCTTATATTATTTTAAAAGTTAAATTGTGAAATAACACAAAATATTCAAATAAAATTTAGTTGCGCACGCCGGGTTTTGAACCCGTGACCTCCGAATTGCTAGTTCAGAGCCTTACCCCTCGATCACGTAGGCGTCCAAATTAATTCTTCGTTAGTTAAATGATGTACAAGTATTCCACTTTACATGATTTAAGCCTTTAAGGCACAATTCGGGTCATTTTATGTTAAAACAAAAAAAATAAATTTTGATAACTATTCTCTTCAAAATTAATTCTCCACTTTCTACATTATCAAAATCCGTCCGCAATTTTATGAGAATAACATTTTCGTTTGCAATAAAAACTAACAATTCGAACGCTCTTAACAAAACCTTAAACATTAACCTATTAATAATTACATATTCACAGCACGTTTTGGCCATTTAACGGCATGGGTTTCTTAGATAGCTCAATAGTTTTGGGCGGTCGGCTGGTTAGTGGCAAGTCCCGGAATCTTGTCGCGTAAAAAAGCCTTTTTTCGCTTTGTCTTTCAGACACGTACATTTTGATTAAAATTACATTATAATTTTATGATACTTGAGATATAGGTAGATTCATCCTCGCCACAAGTTTGCTTGTGGTTTGGCTTCTGATAAAAATAGTTATGTTGCAATCGTTGAAATGGTATCCTTTGTGGTTTTGGCTCGTACACAGTACGAGTACTTACACACTTATGGAAGTGTACTCTTCTTCTATTACCGATTCATCATCTTCAGCTAGCCTCGAAAATCTGTTTCACAACAATTCTTATAGCTACAGTCTTGGTTCATCTTCCACTGGTTGCATGTATATTGGAGTAGGTAACCTTGTCTTCCACCTGTTCTCCTTGTACCCAAGTTCTCAAATTTGGCTATTTTTTTCAACAACATCGTTCGCTTTAGAATAGTATGCATGTTTCCATCTCTTAACCTTTCGACTGTCTGTAAATTTATTTTTTTTGTATTATCCGTCTCCTGAGTCAAAAATCTGCTGCATCCACGTTATTATTCAAGCAAGCTTTACTCTGACTAGATAATTAACTTTGAAAATGGTTCAGTAAAGATTTTTTGGTAAATATTCGGAATCGCTGGACACGGATAATACGAAATATTTTTAAATAAAACCTTCTGATATATCTTAATTACTATAAAAGGAATCTGACTGCATTTGTGAAATTTTTAATTTTAGCATTTTAATTTTTAATTACGTAAAATGAAAATTCACTTTCGTTGTATGGGATGACAGCTGGAATGATTTCTGTTGATGACATTTTCTCTTTTTGGTTTGTTGGTTGTTTATAAAAATGTTACATAAACTAAATGGTTTATAATTTGGTAGGTAGGTATTTAATTACCTACTTACAAATCTTATGATTGTAAAGGAAATTTTGTTTATGATTTATTAAATAAGCGAAAATTAGAAACTTTTATGGAGGCGAGGTCTAACTATTGTTCACAGAACTTCTAGTAAGTGTAGCTTATTTTTGTACCATCGATTCGCCTGATCTGTCTTCCCGAAATGTACTATTTAGCTTTATCAAATAGTCGTCGAGGTCTCGCAGAGTATAAAATGCAGCAATATTTAAAAGGGGCAGTTCTTGCTCACGTACCAAAAACCCTGTTATATTGTGATTCGGTTGCAGTCTATGTTAAATCCTTTTAACATATTGCCTGTTTAATTTCGTCTAGCCGCGCATTGCCTTATCAAAAGCCGGAGACACGATTATAGACGACGTTTATTGCGACTTTATTATGATTTATTTATTGATAGTTGCTGACCGGCTTCACCCGACATTTCGTAATTCTTTCTTCAATTTTTATTTACTGAGCAAATTAATGAACAGTTATTATTACGTTTTCTCGTACTTTTTGTTAGTTACATGAATAATATTTATGCAGTTTGTAGAATGTGCGTGGTAGAAGAAGTCGGAGACGCCCGAGGAAGACATGGTACGATCAGGTGAACCAAATACTTAAACTTCGAAGAGTTCGTTTACTAATTGTTTTTCTTGGTGATTAGTGTCAGTTTTTAATTTGATATCGCCATTGAAATTCAAATTAATAGACTTGTCCTAACATGAAATATGGGTATTATTACGACTAGCTGGAGGCACAACACGTGATCATATTTTTGTCACCAAAAGGGTTCAAGAATGCTTTGAATAAACTATGATAGGTAGTCGTATATTGACTACCGAAGAGCGCCCATTGAAATAACCAACATAGACCATGCGCAAAAAAAGTAAAGTACGGCAAAAATTTGCAGCGTTGTCCACTGTGAGACTTTTCTGTGTAGGACCTGAATGTTCGATCTTAATCGAATCACCTGGTCACCAAAATTGAGTGAGGTGGGTAAATTATAACACATTTGTAAAAGTGTCTATCGAAATAGTACAACAAAATTTAAATTTTGGAAACAACTTAGATTTTATTTTCAAGGACCGACTGGTGATATTATAATGCGAGTTGCCTGTATACTTTCAGATTCATTTATTAACAAATCACCGAAAATGGCACGGTCACGCCGCTTCACGCTCTCCGCACAAGTTCGACGGTTTGTTTCCCTTTTCCTGATTGACTTAATATAGATGTCGGAAAAGATGCGTCATTGCAATGCATTATGCCGAATGTACAAGTTGGGCCAGCGTTGGCGCCAACTCGCCAACGAATGAATGCCGTCGCCAACGTTGGCCGGTTAAAAACAGTCACGTCGTTTAGGCGGCAAATCGAAAATGGCACATTTCAAATCATGAAAATAAACTAAATATAGGTAACATAATTATTGCAATTTTTTTCGAGAATAAAAAAAAACAATGATAATACCGTATTCTGCATTGACCATTTGATCTTCTTTTTTTTATATAAATACCGCACAAGAATCCCAACCGTCTAATCCCAAAATCTATTAGTCTATTTTGTTTTACTTTTTTGGGCACTGACCCCACAGAAAACCCTTGGCTGGACCCGCTAACCATTAGTTAGGAACTTATACTGTACATTATTTTCATTATATACGTACATTTATTTGTACAGTACGTTTAATTATTGATCATCGTAATTCGTAAACGTAAATAATCACTCACGCAGTAATCAACACGACTGTCTTTGCTGAACGCACATTGCGTATTGAAGTCTAGGCCAACGTGTGAACGCTATAAACATATTGGCGCCAAGGTCCTTTAATGTACATGAAAACCGATACTAATCGGGTTGAGCGGCCAATGTTGGCGGCTAAATCGTCCTGTACACGTTGGACCGGATTGGCCCAATGCATTGGGCCAACGTAGACTAGCCGCATTAGATTTGGTAATTTTGCTTTCTTTCACAACATTTTATCATATCTAGTGTAAATAGAAAAAAAGGTGAGCCCTGACGATCAGATAGCTGTCCATATTACGAACAACGAGTTGATTGCCCTTAGCAATAATAATATAAATAGTTCAATACGTAAAACTGATTAAGAGTCATTGGTCTTCTTTTGTCATTAACGCTGTTTCAATTACTTGTAACTCGTTTATAGGTCACGCGTGATGGCCGATGCGTAATGCATATTATTCTAATTGTATGTTCAAATTCCACATACTATTGTAATTGTATTCCTGTATGTTATAGTTGAACATATTTCTATTTATCGCATTTTCGTATCGCTTCTGAGAATGCTTTATTATTCATAAACATTGTATTTGTAGCTATGAAGATAAAAGTGACAGTCACGTAACGACATAGAAGTACACGTATTAAAAATATAAGTGTTTTTTTTTAAATATTCACCGCTTCATTTTTGTTTAAAGCCATTTGTTTTCGTATACAACTGGCTCCCAACTACTCTAATCGTCTGGAGCCAATGAGACTGTGACATCCCCAATTGGGGTTGTGGGAATGGGAGGGGATGAGGAAGGAGATGATGTAGAGGAAGTATCTGGGCCGAAGGCTTGGAATAAACTTCCTCCGGAACTAAGATCCATAACAAGTCCAACAGAATTCAGGTCTAAACTAAAAACTTACCTTTTTAAGCTGTCGTACCCTTAAATTAAATATACCATTCCTAAGAGAAAGTCCAGTTATATTCAATTTTCCAATTATGTCCTAAATCCTGTATCTAAATTTCGCTAATAAACAATTATATAATGTTAATTAAGTGTTAATCTCAAGTGACCTACCAGGTAAGTATTGTACTGTATATTATCTCCATAAATAGTTAAGTAATAACATAGATCACTGTAGAGATGTATTATAAGTTTGTATAGCGCTCTTGAGATGATTTTGCATAAAAACGGCGCTATACAAGTCATCCAATTATTATTATTATTATTAAGGTTGGTAAGTACCTGTTCTTCAAAACTTCGCGAGTTTCTGTGCAAGTTTTCAAAATAACGCGGCCGCGCGCTCTTCACAAAAATCAGTCATCTCAAAGACGAAAAAAAAAATAAAAAAAATAATTAAAAAAAATAAAAAAAAATAAAAAAAAAAAACAATCAAAAACGACGATCTCTCCAGCGCAGTGCTTGGCAATACTTGGAATATTGACTGGGGAAAGGTAGCCTGTACACTGTTCTACCGGCAGAACCCAGTACTACAAAAACTAAGGCCCCTGCAACATCAGCTCGGTTTCTTTTGCGTACCTTCACATATAGCGTAGTGAGTCGCCTATCTAGTTTAGACATAACTAGGGTAGATATTGTGGATACAAAATCAATGAATTATAAATTTTAATATATTTTTTTTTAATAAAATAAAATACTTTTTTGTTTTAAAACCACGATATTTATTAATTTAAGAACCGACCGGTTTCGCTTTACTTAAGCATCATCAGGGTACAAATTAATACTAAACAAGAAGTACATAATGTGTGCATATATATAACAAAATATAGAGGGAGACAACATGATACAAATATAAGCAACACAAAGACGGTCATAAAATACATTAACATAAGTGCACAGGTAATGGAAAAAACGGAAAAAAACCGCCAGATAATTATGTAGACTAATGGGTTATACCAATAAATCGGGAGAAACAAAGCATCAACTGGCATGGTGGTAAGGAGGTAAGGAGAACTGGGAATTTTTTATGGGTTTATTGGAAACAGACTTAATATTGGATTACTTGATATGTCTAATTGATTATTAAGTATCTGACTTTTGGTTTTTACAGCTTTTTTAATTTCTAGTGCCTCTAAGTTGTTTAGTCTGTTACCATGCCCGTTTTTATGTAAGATGTTAGCACCGGTGCTATGACAGAATGTATGATCTTTATCGATCAAATGATTTGCGAATTCAGAAAAACCGTTATTATTGAGGCAACGAAGATGCTCCTTTATCCTAATATTAACATTACGTGATGTCTTACCGATATAAAAAAAAAATTATACTTAAAATACACAAAAAAAATTATACTTAAAATACACAAGAATAATTGCCCCGTCAGGCCAGTAGTTTCATGTTGTAATGCCCCAAATTTTAAAATATCATCCGTTATTACTAATGTGTTTCAAAATACCAATGTTTTTTCACCTAAACATACCCTTAAAAACTCTTTTTCATTAGTAGAAGAATTGAAAGATATGATTCTCCCTAGTAATTCTACACTAATTTCTTTTGACGTTGTAAATTTGTTCCCCAATGTTCCCATAGAAGAGAGTAAACTTTTAATTTCTGATTTATTAAATAGTTCCGATCTCTCTATAGATTTTATAAAAGATTTAACTTCCTTGTTTAATATATGCCTGAATCAAAATTATTTTCAATTTAATAATGTCATATATCAGCAACGTGACGGCCTAGCTATGGGGAGCCCTACCAGTCCTCTGATTGCTGATATATTCATGGATAACTTAGAAAATAAAATTTTATCTAGTAACTCACATCTTATTAAAAATGTCTTTTACTGGAGAAGATACGTTGATGATGTTTTGTGTATATGGACAGGGACTAGGCGTCAACTGAATTCCTTCCTCAATCTTATAAATTCTTTTCATAATAAGATTAAATTCACATTAGAAATAGGCATAAATTCAACCTTAAATTTTTTAGACCTTACCTTATCGATCGTTAATAACAGAATTAATTTTAACATTTTTCGTAAACCCTCCTATACTGACGTTGTCATACACAGCACCTCAAATCACCCTATTTCACATAAGCACTCCGCATTCCATTCTATGGTCCATCGTTTAGTCACAATTCCAATGTCCGATAGTAATTTTGATAGTGAACTAAAACTAATTAAAAACATAGCAGTAAATAATGGCTATGAATCAAATTTTATAGATTTAATTTTAAATAAAAAGCTAAAACAAATAGCCATTAATCGCTTCCTCTTCGCTAGTCCTTCTCCTCAAATCAATGACAATAATATTAATTATCAATGGCGGCGAATTTTATTCATCAATCACTTTTCTACCTTATGTGTAAAAAACCTTCCTTCTGAAGTCAAACCGGCCTTTTATACCAATAACAATATAGGTAAATTTCTAATTAATTCTAAAGATAAGGACGATAAATTAAGTCATTCGGGGATTTATAAATTAAATTGCAATAATTGTTCGGCTTTTTATATCGGTAAGACATCACGTAATGTTAATATTAGGATAAAGGAGCATCTTCGTTGCCTCAATAATAACGGTTTTTCTGAATTCGCAAATCATTTGATCGATAAAGATCATACATTCTGTCATAGCACCGGTGCTAACATCTTACATAAAAACGGGCATGGTAACAGACTAAACAACTTAGAGGCACTAGAAATTAAAAAAGCTGTAAAAACCAAAAGTCAGATACTTAATAATCAATTAGACATATCAAATAGTCCAATATTAAGTCTGTTTCCAATAAACCCATAAAAAATTCCCAGTTCTCCTTACCTCCTTACCACCATGCCAGTTGATGCTTTGTTTCTCCCGATTTATTGGTATAACCCATTAGTCTACATAATTATCTGGCGGTTTTTTCCGTTTTTTCCATTACCTGTGCACTTATGTTAATGTATTTTATGACCGTCTTTGTGTTGCTTATATTTGTATCATGTTGTCTCCCTCTATATTTTGTTATATATATGCACACATTATGTACTTCTTGTTTAGTATTAATTTGTACCCTGATGATGCTTAAGTAAAGCGAAACCGGTCGGTTCTTAAATTAATAAATATCGTGGTTTTAAAACAAAAAAGTATTTTATTTTATTAAATATGTCAAACCACAAAGTGATTGCTTTCTACAATAATATTTTTTTTTAGTTCCTCATTTGGCCGCCTGCAAAGTTAAGCGTGCTCGGCTGTAGGTACTTACTACGTGGGTTGAACAAAGATACTAGGTTCAAATAATATTGAATAGAAATAATTGTATTCTTGTGTAGTGCGTGCGATTGTATGAATTGCTTTATCAACCGTTCATTGTGTTAAAAAAAATATTTACGTATCGATTAAATAATATTAGAGTTAATGTCCATTCTAATAGTTCATGACTCGAGGATACACGTGCAGCTAGCTAAACAAATAATATATTTAACCGATACAAATAAAATGTAGATTAATCATTTTTTTGTTCAATTAAGCATAAAACGTTCACCATTTCACATATATTACACGAAGAATGAACGCTTAGGTAGTTAGGTGCTTGAGTTGCATATACAGGGTTTTCCAATAAGAGGTGTTATTTTGAATAGCTAGTTATTTCGGTAGATGTTACTTTTGAAGCTGTCATTTTTAACTACGCCATTAATAAAAATGGAACGATACACGCTTCAACAGCGCATTGAAATTATTAAAATTCACTTGAGTGAATCAAATGCAAATCATCTTGAGTGATGAGGCCCATTTCCACCTCGGTGGCTTCGTCAACAAGCAAAATTGTCGCATCTGGGGCTCGGAAAACCCAAGAGTTATTGTTGAAAAGCCTCTCTATCCTCAACGTGTGACTGTTTTGTACGGTTTATGGTCCGACAGAGTCATTGGACCTTTCTTTTTCGAAAATGAGGCTAGAGCAACAGTTACGGTGAATGGATTGCGCTATCGAGAGATGATTAATGCTTTTTATGGCCGGAATTGGATGGTATTGATCTGGACAACGTTTACATTCAACAAGACGGCGCTACGTGCCACACAAGCGACGAAACCATTGATCTTTTACGATCGAATATCAAATTAACACCTCTTATTGGAAAACCCTGTATATATTTTTAAGTATGTCCTTAGCCAAGGTCTGAAATTAATCGACGGTAGCTAAGAACTGACTCATTTCATGGTTTTAGTTCTTCATTTTACAGTATCGGTGATACCTAAACGTGGATTAAAAAAAATTGGGAGGCGGATTTGGGTACCGCCGCCCGGGAACCATTTATTGCATAACCAACACTTCTGCCATAGGTAACCCTAAGTGGATCGCTACATTTGGTGATTTAGCAGGGGTGCCCGGGTTCATCGGGTGAGGTGTGTTAAGGATGCGTCTGCCCACTAGCTACGTGTCGTGCCTGATCGCGAGAGGCTGGTTTAGGGAGACCCTTTGACCTCTCCAACTGGTCTCTCGACCCATCGCCTTGCGCCGCTGTGGGTGGGATATGTTCATATGTCCGTCACTCCTGGACACACTGATCCCTAGATTCCTACCTAACCCTTACACCTTTTACCTTCCTAGATCTTCCTCTCTTTCTTTTACTTAAAAAAACCCTCCACACAGCATCCCAAAAGATGACATAGGTCCTGAGAGAAATTATTTTTCTCAGAGCCTCCTGTGTGAGTTTAATGTAAAAAAAATACAAAGAAGTGTATTTTTCCCTTTCTACATCATTCAATATCTCTTAGTGGTTATTATGAAATAGTCTTTCTATGCCAATTTGTTTACTTGACCCTGGACTTCGGTTGTGGGTCAGGAATGACCCATTGTTTACAAAAATAATTATTACGCCATAGATATTTCGTTGATGCTATTTTTCTTTAGTTTAATGTTTTATCAAATATTTACCCACAATTTGAAGTACAAATGACTATAATCCAACATTGAACAAGGATATAGATCATGTGAGTGATTGGTATACACTATACATACAGCCAGTTGAATTTTTACAGCCATCGAAGTTTGTTCTACAATAGGAATATTCCTTTGTTAAAACTTAACAATTCCTTACACGAAATTTTAGATATAAATGAGGAATTGCAGAAGATCGTTGTATTTTAAATTAAAAGTATGAATAAAAACTGCACGAAATGTACTTTAGGTTGGTTTTATCGGTAACCGTCACCGCTACTTGTTTTTTTTAAACATTAACTCCACATCAGATTCTGAGGATAATAATTTCCCTTAGCGCCTATGTCATAATTGAGTTTTCTCTGTGAAAGGTTTTATTGAGGAGAGAAAGGAGGAAAAACAGAGTTCGACAAATCATTCCACAGCCGAGCTGTTGAACTCAAAAACGTGTCGTAGAAACATCCTGTTCTCATGTGCCAAGCGTGTGCAAATGTTTCCCGACTACGCACCAGTGCCGTAGGGTTCAATGACCCTTCAGAGCATCTTCTTTTAAAATACCGGCAGAAAGAGGAGAGCATTCCCACTTGACGCCTGTGCTCTAAAGAACTCATTTGTTAAGACAGTGGAATCTAACAAACGCCCGTTTCTGTACAGACTTAAACAAGTTCGCTTAGTTTTGATTGGTGAAAGCAACCGTTACCGTAACCGAGGACTTGGCTTGCAGAGTGTTGAACCCGCGACTCCCATGTACAAACCAAAGTTTTGTGCTACTCGACCACACATCGATCGCCAAAACACATAAAAATTAATAATACGCGGTACGTGCGAGGATACTACCTATTTCTCTTTGCCATAAAAGTATAGTCGTGCATGATAAAGTACTGTTCCATGTTCATAATAATATCTAACGTGCTATTCACTTGAATAATAAAGTATGCACTGTCACACGTTCGGCTTTGGACCACATTAAAAATGTAAGATGCCGTCCTGCGCTGGATATACATACTATGTTAGCCACGTTTTTCTGAACTTGTTTGGATAATTATATAAAATAATTAATGTTTTGGGAATTACAGTTTGTAATGGAACCTTATTGAAACACTGTGACATTTTAACACTAGGCTAGTATACATAAATTGTGCCCCGACGAAGGTAACAATCACACATGATGTTACAAAATCGGTTGTTATGAGTAGGTGCAAAAAGTTGGTGTTTCAGTGTTTCTTGAAAACTGAAATAGCAGTGTGGTAATATCATCGTTTCTTGGCCCAGATATCTTAAAATCGCATTCGTGATAAAACAGAACAAGATAAAACAGATCGCGATAAAATAGACCAGGATAAAACAGAACACCATAAAATATAACATGATTAAACAGAATATGATGAAAAGAGAAGCTGGTAAAACCGAAAAAGATAAAACAGAACAATATAAAAACGGAACAAGATTTTTTAAATTTTTATTGAAACATATAAACAAGGTTACAATATTATAACAATATAAACACCAAAGATGTAATATAACATGATAATACGGACCTGATGAAACAGAACAAGATAAAACAGATAATGATTGTACAGAATATGATAAAACAGAACATAATAACTGACTAAACAGAATATAATAAAAGTTAACATGGTCAAAACGAAAAAGATAAAGAAGAATAAAGATAAAATAGAACAAGATAAAACAGAATAGATATAAACGGAACGTGATAAACAGATCGAGATAAAAAAGAACACTGAAGAAAATATCCTAAGCCAATCTAGACTAAAATAACTTTTCTAACCTAACCTCACTTATTCATGTCTGACCATGAATAACCAGGTACATTCTAACCTTCATTATCTCCATCTCCTTGCCCACCCCAATATTTTCAGCCTCCTAAAATACCCCACATTAAGGATGCCATAGTCTCCATGGCTCCATGCGGTTGTGACTCTTGTACGGTAATCACTTTACAAACTAAATAAATCGTTAGTATCATTACCTTTCTGGTTAAAATAGTCGTTGCTTATATTCTGGAGTTCTTTTTTACACGTGAAAAACGTGCCAAATTGACTTAAATAAACTTTCTGAAAAGAAAAGTGCCTAATGTCATTTCAGTGGTGGGAAACATAATAAAATCGTTCAAGGGGAATGTATATGAACCAAAAAATAATAAATCACCCAGATAGACTCGTAAGTGGAACATTTCTCCATTGAGAAGGAGAATAATTCAGGCAATTCGTCGCATTTTTACGGACTTGATAATATTATTATGATAAAAGTTCATTTTTGCGTTGGTTTCGTATTCAGGTTGTGGTATGATGGGATAACGCTGGATCTTTTTTGAGCTTTATTTCTGCTTCATTGCTTTGAAATTATTGAAGTTATGTAAATATTATAAAAAGAGTTGGACCCTTATTTTTTCTTCAGTTTAATGGCGTAATGTTTCGGCCACGGTTTCGGTTTCGTCCAATAGCCGAAACTTGCGTTCGTGATGTGTCGGATCATATTTGCCTTTACTCGGTTTGCGTGTGTATGCCCCTAGAATAATTTAAATTTAAAAAAATATATTTGAAAAGATGATGTTATTTAAAAATTTGTAATTTTAAAGCACTATTTATGTCAAAGTTCACCGTTTAAATAATGACTATTTATCGAATTGCTATTATCTAACGTAAAAAATATTAAAGGCTAGACTGATTTATTGACTATTAGTTAATTTTTTTTATTTAATTGATTGACTATTAGTTTCTAACAAAAGTAAGTTCTAACAAAATTGATGTATTTTATTTAACGCCAACATTAAATTAAAAATGTAAAAAATTTCATTCTCTCTCAGATCTTCAAATTATACTCATACAAATTAAAATATAGTCACGTCACCCTATCCCCAACAATTTTAGAAGGGATCGGTATCCTTAAAAGCCATTCCATTCTCTTGGCCCATACTGTCGATAATATGTTCAAAGACATTATTATTTCATATAAACGGCCCAACTCCTCTCTTTTATTTTCTCATGGCTCCAAATTTTCCGACTGTCCTAACTGTGGTATAGGTATTAACGTTTATCACAATAATACTAATGACAGAATATTTAATTCAATTTTCAATATTTTCAGCCGAGTACATTGCAATAATTTTGAATATTCCCTTGTTCTCTCCAAAAACTTAAATCCAGCCCTCTTCTTCATCCTGACGATCACTTTGTATGACTTATTCTAGTGCTGATAGCCTCCATTCAAAGCTCTGGGATCTCTGATATGAATTCCTGGACATGTTGGCGTCGCGTGTAATGATATTGCGGAATCCTTGGCAAAACAAAGAGCATCTAACCCTACTATTGGATTTTGTTGCTATGTCTCAATAAAAAGGACTATCCCATCAAAACCGTGGTTTCAACAATGCCCCCAATTTTCCAAAAAAGAATTTTCCTCACATATTCGAATGAGGATTTTGCATTGTTCCGTTCCTTCTCGCCTCTATAAAAGATTGTACCTTCTGTGGTCTAGAAGTGGGAACTTTAGATCACATATATTTTGGTTGTCCCTCTCTAAACAAAACCCTCTCTTCTATCAAGCCTTATCCCTATTGCCTCTCCTCCATTCAACTCTTCACATCTCTTCTAGTAATTATTATCATCCCTGATTGATGTATGGCAGTGAGGCGTTAATCGAGAAGAGAAATAATGAAAGTAGACAAAATTATGAAATATTAAAGCTGAATAATTGAGATTCTTGAGGCGCGTGTTTGATTGACTATAATACTTTGTCTGTTCACCTGTTTCGTTGTTATATCTCGGAATACCTTACGATATGTAAAAAGTATTACGAATGAATAAGCGTAACCGGTGAACAAGATTGAAAAGGAGACGCTTAGGTGGTTTGGTCGTGACGAGCAGGGAGAACGGAGAAATGAGAAAAGAGTGTCATGATAATTATACATGACGCGCAAGTGGATAAAATGATATGTCGAAGACGCTCCAAGAAGACATGGTAAAAACCTGAGTTGGATAATGTCAAGAGTCGGTTTAACAGAAAAGAATTTGTTTAAAATGCATCAAGTCATCATAAAAGACATCAAGTCTTGGATCATCAGCCAAGACAGATCCATGATAAAAATTTTTATAAAAATCCCTACATAAGTATGTACTCCAACTAGATGCTGATTAACAAATTTATCATTTATTATTATTATTATTTTTTATCTTTTTCACAATTTCATTTAGTGTAATGAAATATTTTATGTATCAAAAAATATGTAAACATTAATTCATGTATCAAATACGTCTGTCTCGACACAGGTTTATCCTAGTGAGACAGACATCGAAAAAAAACCTGTAAAAAAACTTTATATTGATAATAAAAAATAAAAAAATTAAAAATTTATATAAAGCAACGAGTGTGTGACAAGAGAAATTGTTGCGGCATTTCAAAATCTGCTTATCCCTATGTAGGAATAGCATTATAGCCACTTGATTACATTTCAATAAAATTTCGTTTGAAAGTTTTGCACCTTAGAAAACACGGCACGAGCAAGTGAATAAAAAGAATCACGTTCGCCCAGTCATCATCAAGAGTAAGATTAAAATGTACCATGCATTCAATGTATTCACAACCACAACGAGTATATTTAAAAATCGTAAACGAAAGTTATAATGGCTCTCTCAGTCTGACCAAAGATGGTCACGTCTCATAAAAATATGTACTTTATTCGTACTGAATGCATTAATTCAATATTTACCAGTTAGTCCGAAGCCAGCATTATGAATTCATTGCCGAGGGCTAATAACTCCTTTTATGCCTTGGAATTCAGTCACTTGAGAGCATTCGTATTTTCGTAACGTTACTTTTATTTTTAGATTGGCGTACAGAATTCCGATTCGTCTTGGGTTGTTAAGCCTCTTTATCATGCTGACATTAAGTACCTTTGTTAGTTTCTCTAGAATTATTATCGTTTCGATTCATTCATTCATTGACATTCACGACTTATCCAGCAAACATGACCATAATACTTTGTTTCTTTGTATGTCCACCTGTTTCGTAATTATTCAAAAAAAATATCTCTGAATACTTGCTATATGTTCACATCTGGAGCACAAATGTGGATTTTTGCTAAGGTTTAGATAAAAATGCCAACTACACAAAAACTTGCGAGATAAAGTGCGGTAAATTAAAACAAGACAAATAATAGAGTCATTATTACTTTTACTGTCTTCGATGTGTTGTTTTCGTTTGAGTCTATGCTTGGCACGTTGACACATATTAGATTAAACTCACGCATTGGATAATGACTTCTTTGGTTAGGGAAGTAAAATAGATTCCCCCAAAATAATTTACTAAATAATCGACAAACGCTTTTACTTTGTGGCTTGTCATTATTACGATATAATCACGTGAATTTGTTTGAAACCGGATGAGTTTTGAGATTTTCACGGCCAAAATTATTATAGAATTTTTTTTTTTTTCAATAATAATAATAATAATAATTTATTGTCTTCTTTTCTTTAAACATATAGAGATAATGATATCCTCACTAGGATCTCCCGTGCTGAGGATTTCATTTAAATATTATAATTTAATTATAAGAAATTATTATTACAACAAAGTAACATATGAATTTAATTATAAACATATATCATGTAGTAATTTTTTTTTTAAATTAATTTTAAAATAAGTAATATAGTGTTTTTTTGTATAGTTCAGTTTAGTAGATTCGGTTTTAGTCTGTGTTTGATATCAGTATATTTTCTATTTCAGATTTTTTTTATTTTTTTTTTTTATATTAACTCCACACAGGAGGCCCTGAAGAAAATAATTTCCCTCAGGGCCTATGTCATCTTTGGGGATGCTGTGTGGAGGGTCTTTTTGTGGAGAGGAAGGAGTGAACATGGGTCTTGAAGAGTCCCATGTTGTAGGAGGGAGGAAACACAGAGGCCGGCAGTTCGTTCCACAGCCGAGCTGTTGAACTTAAGAACGAATCGTAGAAGCGACCCGTTCTCATGTGACAAATGTCAACCGTGTACAAATGTTGGGCGCGCGTTTGGCGTGTATCCCGACTATGCACCGGTGCCGAAGGGATCAATGACGCTAGTTCCTCAGAGCATCTTCCATTGTAATACCGATAGAACAAGGACAGCATACCTACCTGACGCCTGTGCTCTAAAGATTGCAGTCCGTTTGTTAAGATTGGGGAATCTATCAAACGGACCGCCCGTTTTTGCACAGAGTCAAGGGTTTTTTTCAGGTATTTAGGGGCTCCGGACCAGAGATGGCTATTCATTAATTCGAGAGTAGGGCGCACTTGCGATTTGTACAGGGTCAGCAGTTGTGTACTATTAAAGTATCTGCGGGCCCTGTACAGTACGCCCAGCTTCTGAGAGGCCAGCTTTACTCTGGCTTCAATGGAGCCCCCGTACTTGAGCTGGTCACTTATAGTTACACCAAGCATATCAATGGAAGGCCTGTTCGGAAGATTGCTTCCGTTGAAGGAGACTAGATTCTCATTTGGATCCCTTTTAGACGTAATCAGACAGGATGTAGATCTCCCTATATTAAGTATCCAGCTTTTTATTTGTGATTTAAATGTTATAATGTTGAGGTTTTTGAGTGAGAGTGGTATTTTATTGTAGAGTTTAATACTATGATATAAGAAGCTTTTTTTGCCCAAAAGTTGTATTAGTAGTTATTTGTTGGATAAGTTTTTGACCATGAGATCTAGTGTTTCTATTGTACGTGTTTGTTGTTATTTCTTGGGTTTTGTACCGTTTTTTTTTTTTTTTTTTTTTAATTCTTTTATTTTTATTTATTTATGCTGGTATTATACCATGTTGCTTTACCATCTTGTATACATCATCAGAGACTACACAGGTATTACACATCTGCCATAATGATGGACATTGTAGTGCTGTTCGATACTAAACCTGCTAAAGAAGGAGGTAGCCCAACACGGCGTAATGCCCCAAAAATAAAACAAAAAGTATAATTGTTTTATTATCGTACTACCGTTTTGTGAAAGGACCTTCGGTTATCAGGAGATACCTTCACAGAGGGACCTTCGGTTATATATCAAAAGTAAGATAAAATACAGAGAACTGATATACATAAATATATATGTTTTGAATTGGTAGGTCAACAAAGGGGAAAGCGTAATTACCGAGAGAACAGAGCGGTTTGTTGGAAATATATGTAGAATCGACTACCAGATAAATTTAATTGTTTATTCAATACACAATTATTGCGCTTTTAAGTTATTTAATTTTTTGTCTTTATTATTACGGTGTCCTAAATAAATCATATCATTTCCACAGATCATAAAGAAGCACAATCACAAATTATAAATCTAGTATATTGAATAACTAAATAAAGAATAATTCAAGTATATTGAATAACCAAATAAAGAATAATTCTAGTATATTGAATAACCAAATAAAGAATAATTCTAGTATATTGAATAACCAAATAAAGAATAATTCTAGTATATTGAATAACCAAATAAAGAATAATTCAAGTATATTGAATAACCAAATAAAGATTAAGGACGGGTTGTTTCGGAGAATTTGAACAATTCACCAAATTTCAATGTTGATTTTCAAGTTCTGTGAAGGATTTTTTCAAGTTCTGTTTTTATTTCAGTTCTGTCAAGAAACTAGTCTATAATGATATACTATCAGAACTTGAATAGAACGTTCACAGATCCCGAAAATGAACGTTGAAATGTGATGAATTGTTCAAATTCTCCGAAACAACCCGTCCTGATTATAGTATAATGAATAACCTAATAAAGAATAATTCTAGTGTATATTGAATAACCACATAAAGAATAATTCTAGTATATTGAATAACCAATTAAATTTTTCTTTTATTTCTGTTCTGAACATTTTTTCAATATACCGCTCTGTTCTCCCCATGATTCCACTAATTACCCCTTTATTGACTCCCCACTTCTACACCTAAATATTTAAGTATAATATCTGTATTCATTTTGTATTTTATGTCAGTTTTAATACTCTCCTGATGAAGGAGGGTCCCTTTCGAAGCCGGTAGAGCAATAATTTATTATAAAGTGGATTCAAACAAATTATTACTAACAATTTGTGTAGCTCTATTTTTGTGCAAAATCACCACAAGGGCGCTTTAATTGTATTTATATTGTAATTTACTAACGACACTGCATTCGATGATCTTTTTCGATCCAGAAATGTTTGTCACGAGGCGTGTAAACGCATCAAACATTGTTGATTATGCTGCATGCCTGAGCACGTGTTATGTGCCTTGCACACCTCTGCACACACCTGTACGTGTCGATAATTAATTAATGCCTCGTATGGAGAGTATAGTCAGTGGTAGCAATATTAAACGTTCTGCTTGTAGACCTCTATAACTCTGGGTTGACCTTACAACTGGTGTTGACTTACATAAGAACATTCCCACAAAATGATTAATTCAATATTTCAGGTGGGTATTTAATCTATGCGGGGGCGATATCGATTGAATGGATCACAAATGTGTTACTCAAAGTGAAAATTTATCTTAAAAAAGTCATTAATTTTTAGCTGTTTTTTATTATAACAATAAAATAAGTAAAATTTTATGATAATATATCACTATACTGTTAAAAATGTGACTGCATGATCATTTCCTGATAAATAATAATAATTATTTATTCCAGGATGTGGGGAGGTGAGTGCAATCCCACACATCCCATAGAGAGTATAAGTACAAACAATATTTACATCATAGGTATTTTATAAATAATGGTAAATATGAAACTAAAAAAATAAAATAAAATATAATAAACATTAAAATGAGATCAAAGCAAAGAAGCACAGGAATCCATCGGATCTAAGATTGTGGGAGCAAGTATCTTTCACCAATGATCTTTAATGCTCGATCCTGAAGTCAGACGGGATTCTATGATGAGAATATTTCTGGAATGGTTTATCCTTCCCCTCAGTCCTGCAATCCTGGTTCTTAATAGAGCGCTAAATCCTGGAACTTGCCCTTCTGTAAACATTGAGGAGGCACTGCAGTGCCTGGGAAGTCCAAACATCAATCGATATGCGTTATTGCATTGTACCCGAAGTCTTCCATTATTCTTAAATAAATAAAATATTAGTCATTCAGAATATATCTGAACACATGTTCAATGCAGGTGGTCTTGTTCGAATAACTAACGAGAATAACGGACGAGATGCGAAATTATTATTTTTAAGAACACGTGTTCCGACTTCCTCATAACATATTCGTGCTGTTTTTTTTTAAATGTGAAACCCCATAAGAACTGCTCCCAATTGTCTGGAGCCAGTGAGACTATGACATACCCTAGTGGGGTATGTTGTGAGGCTGAGGTTAATGGGGAGAGGAAGGAGATAAAGAAGTACCTGGCTATTCAGATCTGGTCACTGAATACGGCCAAAGCCATTTTAAGCAACGTTTAAATTCTTAATAGTGGTCTTACACTAGGGCGATACTGAGAGTATCTTCCACTCTGGAATGTGCTGTAAATATACTATATATTATTTTAAATGAGTAAATTGAAAAAAAAAAACACAAACTATTCAAACAAAATTTACTTGCTCACGCCAGGATTTGAACCCGCGAGTTCCAGCTTGCTAGCCAGGAGCCTTACCCCTCGACAATGGAGACCGTCAGACCGTCGCTGCACGGTTTTTTTATTATGAAATTTGTCAATTCATTCATTATAGGCGTCCAGCCCCGTTTTTAACAGGAAAACGAATGAATTAACAAAGTTTCTTATAAGTAATTTTCTCCGTTTAATGACTGTAATTAATTATAATTTGAATTTCGTTAATATATTAACGAATACATTTTATAACAACGATTTAAAACATGTCATTTTTGATTTGCTGCCAAAAAGATATGTTCGCGCGGATCTTTGGAACCTGTTTACTGTGTCTGAAAGGGATCGTGACCTATACTACATTTTTGCTGATGAACCAGGCTTTATCTTAATCCCTCGCGGTCCTGCGATTGCATGGAGAGACGCAGAAAGCGAGGTTCTGATTGCCTGTGACTGTGATTCCCAACAGGGACGTTATCGCCCACCCTGGATCTTGCCAACGCCCTCACGGGGGGCGATAACGTCCCTGTTGGGAATCACTTCTTTGGACTGATCTGTCACAGGCGTCCAGAACTTCGATTTCCGTGAAGGGTTACGATGAAGAACCCTGGTTCATAGGGGTAAATGGAGTGGCGGTCACGATCCTCAGAAATGAGTAACAGCTCAAGAAGCGTAACCATTACTTGAGCATCAGGCCCAAAAGCTTGGTACAGGTCGCACGTAAATAAGCAAAGACAAATACAAGAGTTCAAACACAAACCAAAATGGAATGCTATGGTCTAACATCGCCATGACTTGTTCAAAATACCACATGACAGACCAGATGTTATGGTGCTATTTAATGAAATTTATATAAAAGTAGATACATTTTTTTATTACTTTTTAAATAACCAACCTATCCCTCCAAATATTAAAATAAGAAATTTTGTACTGTAAATGGTGAAAACAAAATCACATTTAATCTCCAAACTCACATTTTCCGAAAATGATATCCATAAATAAAAACCCTTATATCGGAGATAGTGACAGCTTTTTCCAAAGACTTTCGGGGTGGCCTTAAGGAATATAAATCGATAAGGCGACCAAAAATATATATAATTATATAGCTATATTTGATCCCCGTCTGTCTATCGGATGTATAAAATGGTGTAGGTAGGTTTATCATTATGTTCATATCTGGGCTTATTTCCAGTTGAGCTATCTGAATCCTACATAAAAATAAATTTGAATTACATAAATCTACCTAAAATCATTTTTCAAATTTTTTTTCTGTTTTTCAGAATATTGAATATTCAGATGTCTTCAATATTTTTAAATTTATAATTTCTTGAAAGAATCTCCCACACAAGAATTATCTTATAACTTTAATATCCTTAATCCTCCTCCCAAATCTATAGCCGCCTTTCTTACAAAACGATGCTTAGATCCACTTCTCTAAAAGCAAAAAATATCTCCTTCAATATTATTTTACATTTTATTTTTCTTCTTGTGCCATTCAACAGGGCGAAATTTCACGAAACTCGTTTATTGTAAATACCTCAAATAGCAGGAATTATACGGGTTTTCATCATTTTTTGCGGTCTTCTTCTTGAGCAAAACTGTTGATGCTTTGAAAATACAATACCTAAGCGACTAACAATGGACTCGCGATAGTTAAAGGTCCTGAACGGAGATTAAAATTCTTTTGATATCAAAAATCCTCCATCTTGGCAGCAGTCTTAAAAAATCTTACTAAATAATGTATGGATATTGATTTTCCTCACTAATATATATATTATATAGTTTTTATTATTAATTAGCTAACTTTTACTTTTTCGCGATTCTGAAATCATGACATTTCTCTTCTTTTGAGAAATATCATATCAAGAGCGCTGAAAATTTGTTAATTTTGTTTTAAATATAGTTCTGATAAACGCTATTTTACTTAAACGAATCCTTAGAAATAAAACCAACATTGATATTTACGGATGTTGTGATTTGTGAAAAGGTTCAGTGTCGTGGGATAAACTATCCACATTTCCTACGAGGCAGTTAATTAGTGAGCCTTCCCATGGGCATAAATGACATCACTATTGGTAAGTTAGTTCTGCACCTGGGAAAAATCAAAAGCCTGTGTTGGCGACCTCGCTTGAAGTTATCCTATTTTAGCCAGAATGTCTGGTATTAAATAAACTGTTATAAGCCTTTACTAGTGATACGACATCCCTTCTAGAACTAAGGCCGCAAATACCCAGCATTCCCGAGATATATGCTGTTGGGAACAGCCACAGGTAAAAACCGAGCTTTCTCATGTAGAGGTATTGTAAAAATATGTCATGTGTTTTCTCGACCATTAGTATACATATAGACAGTGTCCTCTGAGATCCACCGATACCTGAGATCCACTTTCGAGAATGCTACGCACTAAAAGCTGCAAGGAGTTTTCTGCAGTCTTCTAATGAATTTTTCTTAGTTTTATCATTTGGCATTTTGTACGTTCCTTTTCCGGATTCGAAAATTTGCTGCTCCCAATTTATTATTCAAGTAAGCCTTACTTTGACTAGAAGATTAACTTTGACTAGGTGACTAACTATGATTGAGCTTTTCTATATTACGGCATCTACTTTCCTGCCCGAAGAAAGTTTGAGAAATATTGTCATTGGGATAGTGACGTTTCTTTGGACAAATTGTATAATTCCTTATATAAAATTTTGAAGCTTTACATACAGTATTATATGCTTTGTAATCAAGCAGGTACGTGCTTACTTTCTTACAAATCTTATGATTTCAGATTTTATTTTGGTTTTGATTTATTAAAAATACGAGAAAATTAGAAACATACTTTTTTGGACGCGAGGTATACTGTTCACAGGTCATCTGATTATGGATGTTATTTTCTGAGGAGATGAGTGTTAAACATCGGTTAAAAGTTTACATTCCTCTGTTTCCGAGTAAGTATGTTATCCGCTTTATTTCATGTGATAGTCTGTTCCAAGGCTTCGGGCCAGATACTTTAAAAGCATCATAAAGCATTTATCTACGCAAAAACGAAACCACTCGCAACAGCATTCGTATTATTATGAACAACTTCGGCAAGGCAAAGTTCCCTAGTAATTTAATTGTACGTAGTCTGTTTTTAAAATTAGGTATACCTTTACTTAGAACCTGTATCTACTCTATTCAGAGAGAGAAAATCGTTGTAACAAAACTAACGTTTCTGATGTATATAGGAATAACGTAGCTAGTTGGGTTTCGGTTTTTTAAGTTGTCAGGGAGAAGGTTGAAGATTTTAGAAGCTAGGAAGATGAATTGTCTTTGTGCTGATGTAGTATATAGTTCAAGTACATTGTAGTGTCGGTTGGTTAGAGTTCTAGTGGCGTGATTGTGTTGTAAGAGTGTTTTTTTGTTGTATTTGTACAAGAAATGTATGTGTACAAATTTTATATGAAATTGACATATATTTAATATATTTTTTTTTTTTTTTTTTTTTTTATATTTACTCCACACAGGAGGCCCTGAAGAAAATAATTTCCCTCAGGGCCTATGTCATCTTTGGGGATGCTGTGTGGAGGGTCTTTTTGTGGAGAGGAAGGAGTGAACATGGGTCTTGAAGAGTCCCATGTTGTAGGAGGGAGGAAACACAGAGGCCGGCAGTTCGTTCCACAGCCGAGCTGTTGAACTTAAGAACGAATCGTAGAAGCGACCCGTTCTCATGTGACAAGTGTCAACTGTGTACAAATGTTGGGCGCGCGTTTGGCGTGTATCCCGACTACGCACCGGCGCCGAAGGGATCAATGACGCTAGTTCCTCAGAGCATCTTCCATTGTAATACCGATAGAACAAGGACAGCATACCTACCCGACGTCTGTGCTCTAAAGATTGCAGTCCGTTTGTTAAGATTGGGGAATCTATCAAACGGACCGCCCGTTTCTGCACAGAGTCAAGGGTTTTTTTCAGGTATTTTGGGGCTCCAGACCAGAGATGGCTGCCAAATTCGACAGTAGGGCGCACTTGCGATTTGTACAGGGTGAGCAGTTGTGTACTATTAAAGTATCTGCGGGCCCTGTACAGTACGCCCAGCTTCTGAGAGGCCAACTTTACTCTGGCTTCGATGGAGCCCCCGTACCTGAGCTGGTCACTTATAGTTACACCAAGCATATCAATGGAAGGCCTGTTCGGAAGATTGCTTCCGTTGAAGGAGACTAGATTATCATTTGGATCCCTTTTAGACGTAATCAGACAGGATTGGGTCTTTGAAACATTAAATTCGACGAGATTATTTTTACCCCAGGAGGAAATACTCTCGAGATAACCGTCCATTCTCTGCTTCAAAGCCCTCCGAGCCGTTGGAGTTTGTGTGCCCTTTGGGGGCTTGTCAAACAAAAAGCTATCATGAACTGTACTGTCATCCGCGTAACAATGAATCGGTGCACATGTCAAAAGGTCATTGATGTGCAACAAAAACAAAGTCGGAGACAGAACCGATCCCTGTGGGACGCCAGCATTTATGGAGTGCGAGGAAGAGGTGAAACCGTCAGCAACCGCCTGAATCGACCTATCCCTTAAAAAGTCAGCAATCCACGTACACAGGGATGCGGGAAGTCCGTAAGAATGCAATTTGTTGACAAGTCCTCGGTGCCAGACCCGGTCAAAGGCCTTGGATATGTCTAGTGCGACCGTTTGGGTCTCACCGTGACGTTCCAGGCACCGCCCCCAAACATGCGTCACATACGCGAGAAGATCACCGCACGAGCGGTTCCGCCGGAATCCGTATTGACGGTCGTTGATAATTTTGTTCTTCTCGAGGTATGTGAGCAGTTTGTCGTTGATCACACGTTCCATCACTTTGGACAGAACTGATGTGATCGCTATGGGGCGGTAGTTGGCCGGGTTGGAGCGGTCACCTTTCTTGGGAATAGGGTGAATTACCGCTTTTTTCCAACCAGAGGGCACAGTGCCACATTTCAGGGACATTTTGAAGAGCTTTGTCAAAACTGGAACTATTTCCGCAGCACACCTCTGCAATACCAAGGCAGGTATTCCATCAGGTCCACTAGCTTTGTTAACATCGAGCCCCCGTATGACGTGGAGTACATCCCGATGCCGGATCCTCAGCTTTTTCATATAGAAGCCGCAGTGAGGAACCGACGGCGGAACAGCACCCCCGTCGTCGAGGGTCGAGTTTTCCGCAAACATTTTCCCTAAAAGGTTTGCCTTTTCGGTGGCGGTGTTTGCTAGTGAGCCGTCAGGTCTGGTAAGAGGTGGCAAACTGGGTTTGCAAAAATTTCGACCTATTGAGCCCGCAAGCGACCAGAATGCTCTGCTGCCATGCGGGCAGGCAGCCAGCTTTTTGCTGATCTGCAGGTCGTGTTCGAATTTTGATCTATTGATGATTCTCTTGCATTCCTTTGCCGATTTGTTGTATGCTGATCTGCTTTCGGGCGTTCGAGATGTGTTGTAGGCTCGGTAAGCCGCGTTTTTTCGTCGAACTGCTTCGGAGCATTGTCGACTGAACCACGGCTTTGAGCCCACACCAGTTTCTTTAGTAGTCGATTGTATGAAGCCATCCATCGCCGATTTGATGACTTCACCAATCTCCTGGGCACATCTTGAAGGGTCCGAAGTCCGAAAACAAACAGCTGACCACGGAAAAGCATTATACTCGATGAAGAGTTGGATGGAGGAATATCTTATCGGTTATTTGCTGATAACACGTGTCACCATTTTGTGTGCTTTTGTAGAGGATCAATAATAGTTTGAGCACTGCCACCCTAAATGATGATGCCGTTTGCTATTAGCGATTGGCAGAAAACATAGTATACTGTTTTAAGTGTTGTAGGAGTAAGGATATTTCTTAGAGTTCGAAAAATATAAGACAGCTTTCGAATGCGGGGAGTTAGGCTGGCTAAGTGCTGATAATAATTGGATTATTTATAAAACGCCGTTTTTGTGAAATATTACCTCAAGGGCGTTGTAAAAAATTTACTTACTATGCTTTATCTTATTACCTACAATCAGTTTACGAAACATACTTACCTGCGGTTACTGAACCTGAAATTATCAATAATCTACATATATTTACATCTTTAGTTATTTTTTACTCTTGACAGGCCAAGATGCCAAATAAAACGTCTGTAAACAAGGGGGTCTTCCGACGACCCCATGCATTTTTCTTTCTTATGGGCTTTTAAACTATAGAAAGCCCAATTATTCAGTCTATTATTTATGGTAACTTATGTATTTGCGCAGAAATACGTAAAATAATAAAATAATAATATGTAAAGTATTTAAGCTAATATAAGGAGGATAGTAATTTTGGGTACTACCTACTCCCCCACTTGGCTGCGGGATAGTTAATATCGCAGACTGTGAAAAGTTTGGGACTTTTTTTACAGCTGTAGATCGACGCATTTGCGCACTATTGCGCGAAATAATATATTCTGGGGGTGACGGCAAGATTAGCTATGTAAATTAGGGTTGCAACTGTACCTTTTATTTCATGATTTTATGAAATAATGCGTTTTAAGCTTTGCTCTGAAATATGTCGAGTCTATCGTCATTCTTGGAATGACGACATTTGCAACTCTACCTTTTATTACATGATTTTCTGAAGTGATTACTTTTAAGCTTTGTTTTGAAATCTATTGACCCTTTCATCACTCTTGGAAAGACTTGCCATTTAATATCTTTTTTGTGTGGTTGAATGAGTTAGTGGAAGTCTTACTAGGATGCCGAGGTTATGGTTATAATGTGCCATTTGGAAACTGATAGAGTGAAAATTCTTCTGTAAGTGATAAAAAGTCATTAAAAAACTAACATATAAATCTAACCTATTTAATCTTGTTTTTGTTTCATCACTTTTCATGATTTTATATTACTTTTTTAAGGTATGTTTAATTGTCATTTTGATGAGTTATCCGGTCACCGTTTCTTTTTATTGATTACTAACAAACAACTAATTTGATATGTCTCATTTGAGATGTGACAGAATGATGGATGCTGCTACATACAGGTAGGTAGGTATACGTAGGGCCTTGGAAAGACCCTTGTTACATGTCTACTTCAGGGACCAAAAAACTATCAAATGGATTAGAAGCAAGTCAAAGATAGCCTACCGTGCTGTCTCAATGTCCACTGGGACTAGGGGACATGTGCCACCGTTAAAGGCCTGCTTACACGAGGCCAGTATTTAGCAGATCGATTTAGTGTCAACTAAATCGATTAGTATATTATATTAGTATCTGTTAGTACGATCATCTCCAGAAAAGTTCCCACCAAAAAACTCAACACGCTACAAGGTTCACAGAAAACTTATTAATCCCAAAAGCAAACAAAACTATTTTTCAAAAAGGACCACACTACATGGCCATTGAAGTATATAACAACCTTCCACGTAGCATCAAACAAATAACCGACATACTTAAATTTAAATCAACACTAAAAACATTTATTTTAAACAAATGTCACTCCACCTTAAATTAATACCTTACATAAATTAAATACCTCTGTTTTTTATTTTTTATTTTACATGCATTTGTTAACATGTAATTGTATGGTTATGTAATATAATGTGTATTTGTTGGGTTAGCTGGAAGAAATAGGATGTAACCTATAAGCTATACCCTTTGTACTCTTTTTGTGCAATAAATATTTTTTTGAATTTTGAATTTAGTTAATTTAAGTCGCTGTTCACGCGTGGATCGTGCCGTTTGTGGTAAGTTAACTTTTAGTAGCAATTTAGTTGACTGGAGTGGAATATTTCCTATTTTTTCGATTTAGTACACCCTCCCACCGCAACGCGCGCATTCTTTTAGTAGGAGGGGGGTGCTGTACTTATTCTGTCGACGTATGGATGCGTAGTTACTATTTTTGATCATTCGAGTTCACAAGTAGATAGTATCGGTTAGATTAATGCCATTGGACACGCACACAATCAAGTTGACTTAATCACTACATACTTAATAATTGCACATGTGGACGGTACTTTCAGGGCAGTGATTTAGTTACCACTAATCACTCTCCTAAACAATGCCCTCGTGAAAACGGACGATCACAGATGATTCGTGAATTTAAAAAAAAAGTCATTCAATGACGTTTTCAGTTTATTATTCAGAAAAGATACGTTATATCAAATGGTTTTGGCTTTGTTTGGTGACCAGATCCGAATAACCTTCCATATGATATTTCGAATTAAGTTGATGCATGTTTTTCCAATGGCGACACCAATATCTTGCTTATTGCGAAAGAATCCATTTTTTATTTGTGGTTATGATTTGATGAAAAATGAATGGTGTTTTTGGACAAGGCAATTCGAAGAATTTTTTGGTAAATGGATTGATGAATGAATTATATCAAACTTAGTGAACTTCTTAACAATCTCAATACCAAATTCGCAAACAACGGCTGCGAGAATCAAATGAAAAGATTCTCTCTATAGAATTGAAATGAACTCTGAAAATAATTTTTGATAATGAATTCAATGGAAACGTTTTCCATTGAATTCATTATTATTATTTTTTTATTGCCGCTGAGTGAAAGAATACACTGTCATGTCAAATATGTCGCGTGTAAGTAAATGAAATATGTCAACAATGCCCCAGTGGGGGTAAGCTGAACAATATCCTTTCTACCCAGCACTATAATCCTTTGAAATTTTCATCGTGAGCAGCAACTGCTCAACGTTTTGTCACATAGACAACTTTATCTTAGAGTGTCAATTCTTCGCCTCACTACTACTAACTACACATTCCCTTACAATCTCAGTCCTCAATAATTTATTTATTTTATTAATACATGATTTAGAGGGTACATGTGGTTTTTGTGATATTTCACCCTCCATGCTAGGGATGACCCTGTTTTATGGCGGGTGAATTTTACAGTTTGCGGACATAGAATCTATACATTAATATAATATGAAAAAAGAAAAATAATGTATAGCTAGTTTGGGTTGCAAGAAGAGAATGGAGAGGTTAGAGAATTATAAGAAGATGAAAAATTTGAGAAATTATTAGTAAATAGATCACACTAATTAATTATGTACATACTATACCGCTAAGTTAGGGAATAAGGTTATGTTTTGTCTGAAAGGTGATTAAATTGATAGAGTGTAGATTGTAGTTGTAATGTATTCCTATAATCCTGAACATCCCACTAAAACACTCCACCCACACGGAGAGAAATGATCCTCCTAAAAAAGTGCCAGCATGCCAACTTCCTGATAAAAAATTAGTCATTCAGAATATATCGAGAACACTTGTTCTTTTCCCAATAGATATTATGACGGAATGCGACAATATCAGTATGTCAATATCAATATCATAATCTGTATGAACACGTGTTCCGCCGTCCTCGTAAAACATTCGCTTTTGACTGATACTTAGGAAGTTGTTGAATTCATTCGTTATAGGCCTGAACTCCTATTTTTAACAGGAAAACGAATAATAAGTCATTTTTTTAATAAATCACGGTATTTCATATCAGTAAGTTTCCTCCGTGCAAACATCCTTTAAGTACTATATTTTTTTTTATTATGACTAAATTATTTCACATTTTTGTATATATTTTTTCGTTATTATTCTACTACTCCATAAGTTGAGCTCCAGCTACTATATATACCATTAAAGTGAATAACTGCTTGCCACCTAATCTGAAACAACCTGCTGATAATAATTCACCAATACACAAACTGAAAAAAAAACATATTACAGAATGGATAAAAATGAAAGATACACATTTTTTCCAAAATCTACTCAACCAAACCAAACAAAACACAACTTAATTTGGATGTATATTATGTTTTTAGTTCTATCAAATAGATTATTGTTGTATAAATATTTGTTAATGTTTTTAAATACTTGCATTGATGATCTACTTTTGATTTTCTTTCGTCTTAACTGCATCGTTAAGTACACTTTATATAGTATCCCTTTATTTTCACAAAATTGTGTCAATGTAATATGATGAGGTAATTGCTACTAACCTAATATGCTTACAGTACTGCCGCCATGGGTGGAACAACAGTATTGTCCTTGAGAATCAAAATGACGATGCTGTATTTTTACTTATGACGGTATAATAACACCTTAACTAAAACATGCGAACACCTCAGCACAGGTTTTCCTAGTGAGGTGTTCACAAAACATTTCTACTAACGCATACATATCTTGACTATCAATATTTTTTGTACAACTGGAGCCTATTATGCAAATTGTATTGAAGGCGGAGCACTACGTAGTTTGAACATTTTATCGCTTAGAAATTTTTTAAATACTGCCAGTAGAACACATCTTGGTCTTTGAAATGATCGAGTGTTTTTTTTTAAAGTGTTAAGTCTTATAAAATGCACAGAAAAAATAAAGTATCAGCCCTGAGAAAACTGCTTTAAAGTCCAAAATCTCTCACTTTGTTTCTCCGTTTTCGGTTACAATTTTATAGTATTTTTTATTTCAATTTTATTTTTAAAAAGAAAGACAAACATTCCCGGGTTACGGATAACCTGACAATATTTGAAAATCTCCTACTACCACCACACTAAGCGGAAAATGTTGCTTGTGTTGTGATGGAGGACTTAACCAGCCGAGGAATTGAACACACTACGCCTGGGACCCACCGCGATGTCAACTCAGCCACAGACCGGTCACGACTTGATTTTCCACACGACATAATGTGGCAAATTAAGTTATTTAGAAAACTTTGTGGTGTCTTTTTCTTGTTTAAATCAAAACAGGTGGCTGGTGTTAAGCGCGAATTTAGGTCCCTATTCAAAATGTTACACGACGTAGAGCATTGCTTTAAGAGAATATAAATGAATAAATAAATAATTTAAGTATGTTAATTTGAAAACGAAAAGCTAATTGTCGGCCATTTAAAAAATTGTACAATATTTCCTGCCTAAAAATAAAATGGTGTAAACATATATCATTTCATCGTGAATTCACCCTGCATTTACTCTGAAGTCACAATAATATGATTGCCTTTCTTTTTCACACCACCGCATTTGCGATCATTCTTTTACCTTTTAAGCGATCACCACCCCATTAATAGACTTCCACTGTTCTTGCGTTCTGCCCTTCTGATTCTCCTGCTCCCCTAGTATTTATTTCTCGTTGCAACCAAACGGTGTTCCATCTAAAAGCATCATTAATGTATTATCGCGCTTTATCGAATCGTTTTTTCCCCTACTTTGTTACCTTTCTTCGTTTAAGGGGAAAAAAACAAACGAACGATAAATGTTTTACGGCATTCCTTGAGTTTATGCTTTATTTAACTCAAAATCTTGACTTTTTCGAAGGAAAAAATCTGCATTTTTTCTTACTATAATGCATATTTATATCTATAACCGTGTTCTGTGACCTGATCTGAATAGCCAGGTACTTCCATACCTTTCTCCTCCTTATTTTCTTCCCTTACCCACTCTCTTCAGCGCCACAAAACACCCCAATTATAGATGTCATAGTCTATCTGGCTCCGCACAGTCGGGAGCAATTGGTTTTTAATACTTCAATCCTAAAATTTAAACTATTTCTGAAATCTAAATAACGTAACCTCGGTGCGAATTTATCTCTCGACACAATTTTTTTCAGCTCCCAATGTCGGTTTTATCGCGATTTTAATCAATATTTTTTTTACTAAAGAGCAGTTGTTTTGTAGAAATTCAATTATAACGTTGTCTTCAATTGGCCATTCAGCGCCGTTTTCATTTATTTTTTAACATTTAAAAGGTCCCCGTAAAACGCCGATTCTAGTTGCGTTTCAGCTTTCTACCGAATTGTAATTAGCTGACAAGCTTAAAAACATGATAGTTGTCCTCTTTTGTTGCTCTAAATTTATTAAAATGCTGAAACGGACTTAGAATCTGCATTTAACGGAGACCTTTCAACACATTTCTGTTAAAATGGCGCTGAATGGATGTTTGATGACACGTGAATTTCTGGGAAACAACTAGACCTATAGATTTAATTTCTTTACGGGTATTTCATAATTTTTGATAAGCTTTAAAACTTCGTTTAGAAGAACTAAGCACACAAACAGACAGACGCGGATAGCGACTTTGTTTTATACTATTCAGAGATATGACCGATTGATCGCTATTTCATCCATGTAATCGAATACTGACAAATGAAGGGTAAAAAAGCAAAATAATCTGCTTAGAATGAATAGTCTTTTAGTCGTATTGGATTAGTCAGCATTTGGTTTATTGTGTTTCATCCCTTAGGCAGGTCGTATTTAAGTAAAGTTTTTAGTTTATGGCTTCCCTTTTGGGGTGGATTTCTGAAGGCCACAGTGGTGGAAAGCAAAGGGGTGTTTAGGGTTATATCCTCACCTCCGCTTTATGGGAAAGAGGTTGGGCAGAATTGACCCTGTGGTAGAACACGTGTTTTTGAAATTTAGGGATGCCCCAAAATACTAGTCTCAAAACATCGAGTCAATTAACAATATCCTTTTATTTCTTCATATGAAGCGATTACTTTGTGATGTGACATTATAATTTAAAATTAAACAATAACTTTGTAAACATCACTTATAGGTAAATACTTAATGTCGACCGGGTTTCACTACAACCGTAGCTTCATCAGGACAGTATAATACTAAACCTAAACATCTAAAATATAAATTAACATGTGTTGATATCACGGTAAGTAGACGGTCTGAGCTACAGTGGAAGAGGTAGGGATAGGTGGGAGATTGAGATGCGAGTGCTCTTTGTCAATAGGGAACAATCTGAGTATAGGGCTTTTATTTAGGTTTATTTGGTTGTTGATGACTTTGCTATTGACGTTTTTGGCTTTCCTTAACTCTAGCGCCTCTAAGTTATCCAACCTAAGGCCTATTCCGTTTTTATGCAATAGACTGAAGCCAGTGTTTTTGTCAAACGTATGGTTGGTTGATATGAGATGATTTGCGAATTCGGAGAACCCATTACTATTTAAGCATCTCAGGTGTTCTTTGACTCGCGTGTTGATATTACGTGCTGTTTTGCCTATGTCCTGATGAAGCTACGGTTGTAGCGAAACCCGGTCGACATTAAGTATTTACCTATAAGTGATGTTTACAAAGTTATTGTTTAATTTTAAAATATCCTTTTAGCTTTATGGCTCGGCTCTTGGTCGTTTTATATTAAGACCTAAGTTTTCCCAAACGCATTTAGGACGGGTTCTTTCGTAAAATTTGAAAAATTCATCAAATTTCCAAGTTAATTTTCAAGTTGTGAGAATTTTCTATTCACATTCTGTTATTATTTCAGTTTTGTGAAACAACTGACCAATCAATTTCTATATAAATAAAAAATGTTCGTTTGTTAAAAATCTCAAATCTCCGAAAGTTCTTCCCCGTTCGAAATTGTTATGAAATTTTAACACAACGTTGCATTCGAATTCGCGTGTGTTTTTATATACCTATATGATGTAGATGATATGTGAGACGTAAAAATATGCTTCAAAAAAACAACGTAATCTGTTGGACAACCATGTTTTTTTGAAAAAACAGCGCCATCTGTTGGACGTAATTGTTATTCGAACTGCACAGACATACTGAGCCTCAGCAACACCTGTCGGGGTATTGCTAGTAATTATACAACAAAATAACTTTGGTAGAACCTTCACAGAACATGAAAATCAAGGATATTTGATGAATCGTTCAAATTCTGTAATTGCTGCTCTCCGTTCGGTTATTCAAGCTATATAAATATTTGGAGGATATAATTTTTTTTAAAACATTACCAGAATATGGCTTGAAAAATACCAAAATCGTGAATTTCATATTATTCACATGAAAATGGTTTAATTCGCGTTTTTTGTAAAAAACATCATGTTATTTTTTTTTATTGTGTTTATTTCTTGCTAGAGCAATCCCGATGAGTTACAGAACTCATTTTAGGACAGGAGGAACTTACAATTCATATGTAGGAGGTAGTAGGTACAATTTTACAACGGTATTTTAACGACTGTGCGAATTTTTAAAGTCACAATCCTTTAGCAGTTTTGACTGCACTTCTCCTAAACCCACGGTCACACGACGCGATCTTTGAATAGTAACGTCGAAATCGCTTTTGCTGCGAGTACTAGTAGATACCTACTACTACAGAAGTTCCGATTTCCGATCACTCATCACTGTGAAATCGCTCCGTGTGACCGAAGCTTAAATATCTTTTGATGTTTTTCCTAATTTATTTATTTATTTTTACATTAGATACATTTAAAGCAGACACAACAGTGATAACATAGCATTATGAGAGCATATATTTAAAATTAGTAGGTACAAGTGTTATTACGTTTTGTTAGGTCGAATTTAGTTCCTAGCTAGGCAGATTGCATGTTCTAAGGAACCAAATGTTTGTGAAATGCCAAATGTAATTTAATTATTACTCTTTTTTTAAAATTAAGTATACTTATATTAAGTTTTTACTAAATTTAACATTAATAGGTAAACGTGTATAGTTTTAAGTGACATTATATAATAGTTTTTCAGTCTTATATTAAGTTTTTACTAAAAGTGGCATTAATAGTTAAACATGGATAGTTTTAAGTGACATTATATAATAGTTTTTCAGTCTTATATTAAGTTCTTACTAAATGTGACATTAATAGGTAAACATGTAAAGTTTTAAGTAACATTATATAATAGTTTTTCAGTCTTATATTAAGTTTTTACTAAAAGTGACATTAATAGTTAAACATGTATAGTTTTAAGTGACATTATATAATAGTTTTTCAGTCTTTGTAAATATTTGTCAATATTTGCCTACATTCCATAATTGTCAGGTACTTACGTTAAATTTATCTTCACAACAGCATAAAAACGACCAACTTGGTACAAGTATCTTACAAGTACCTACTTACTTGATTGCCTTGTTTCAAAATACAGCACCATTATTATAACAACTTCACATCTCATAAAACTGAGAAAAATATCTTGGCATTTTAAAAGTATTTTTAGTGCCACTATACACACAGTACTTACTTACGAGATGTTCCATTTTGTGTCATAATGTTCAGGAACTGCGCTTTCTATGAAAATACACATCGTTTGCTAGGTACTTCACATCGGATTTAACAACACACTTAGATGTTTAGTGTTTGGTATCTTGGCGCACCCCTACGGGGTTTGCTTGGCTAGTTGTGTGGTTGCGTGGAAGCGAGCAGTTGGGAGATTCTTTTTACTAGCGGGATTTTACGCTCGAAATGAAAAATAAATTGAGTTCCTGTAGATAAAATAGCTTTTTTGTTTTGATTAAACATAAGTAGTCATGTCTTGTATGGGCGCGGTTAAGATTTAATGTAATGTGTTATTTTGTGAGTCTCCCGAGTGCTTCAGCATTTGGGAGGTTACGGGTTTGATTCTAGTTGTAAAGCAAAACCAATGATATGAGTCTTAGCTGGTTAGTAAGAACTTATTGCTGTAAAGTACAAATAATATTTTTTCATACACATAATTGAAATTTGATTGTTTCACTTCTTTCCCGAGTGGAAGTTGCTTTCAATTTCGCTTTGTCAAAAGCCATAATTATGGATATACAACACGGTTCCATGATAATTCAACACAGTGACAATTCAACACACTTTTAAAAAGTGATGTAAAGTCATTAGAAACGATGAAAAAAATTTTTTTTTTAACCTAATCTAACCTACATAGCCCAGTTAATATTTTTTTGTTTCATCACTTTCCATGATTTTATATAACTTTTTAAAGATGTGATGAATTATAATTGTGATGATTTGTCCGGTTACCATACAACACATTGTATACATTTTTACTATTATTATTTGTTTCGAGACTTTTTTAAAGTACCTATGTTATGTACTATTTTTTCAATGGACATATTGTTACTAACCAACTACCACGCTTTTTCCCTTCAGATACAGAGAGGGTGGACCACCGATGTTTTATTCACATTCATTCATCGCCTCATTCATTAACTTCTGTTATTCTAACTATTGACATATCCCGGTTCAAGTAGTTCTGTTTCAGTGCCGGCAACAATGGCGTTTATTTTATTTTGATTTTTATTACATTGTTTTCTTCACCCGCCTCACTAGACGAAGTCTGTTCTGAGGCGGGTAATTGACATTATATTAATTAAATTTATAAATACATATATACAAATATTATTCAAATAATTGTATACAACGTTTACATACTATATCTGCGAAATATGAAAATACACATAGAAATATAAACGGTATAAATATAGAAAGTACATTTTATTATATTGTATCATTATACAGATTCATGATAACTCAGCACAGTGACATTTCAATACACCTTTATGAAGTGATTAAAAGCGATAAAAAAAAACTAACCTATAAACCTAACCTACGCAACCTATTTAACCTAGTTTTTGGTTTATCACTTTTAATGACTTTATATCACTTTTTAAAAGTACGTTGGATTACCACTGTCTAAAATTAACAAACACATAAATAACTTACATTAGTTTGATATTTATTCAAATGCTTAAACTTCCTTTAAATAGAGTATCTACTAAAAGTCCTAGTAGTTTTGAGTCGCGCTCTTCAAATTCTGGTACAAGACGAAATGTCATCACTGTTAATGAATCCTGTCATCTGACATCTCCCATCATCTTTCCTTGACATCCTCCTATCCAACTTATTCTTCCAGCCTTTGTTCTACAATCCTATCCCTCCCTCATTCCTTTTTTTTCTCCCAGAAAATTGTTGCGGAGCTGGCTTCTTTTTTCATGTTGTATGTTGAAAATTCTCTGTTAATATCATTATTATTGGCGGAGATTAGTAGTGATGTACTGAATTGTCTTGGTACGAGCAAGGAAATATTTCCAGGAAAAAAATAAGGATTCATTTCATTTATTGTTCTTATTTTGGGGTGGCTCAGCTCAAACTATTATTGATCCTCTGCAAAAGGCACAAAACATGGTAATACATATTGTTATCGACAAGATATTTCTCCATTCGACTCTTCATAATGTCTTAAATATACGCCAAATCCATCTAAAACTTATACACATTTCTTGTACATATACAATAGAAAAATACTCACCACTTTACAACACAATCACATCACCAGAAATATAACCAACCCACCCTGCAATGTCCCTTGCTTTTAAAATATTCAACCTCCTCCCTGATTACTTAAAAACCGAAATCCGTCTCCATAATAATAATATTTGGCTAATTTATATAGCGCCGTTTTTGTGAAAAATCACGTCAAGGGCGCTGTACAAATATATTTCTTAAATAATTAATACAAGAACTACTGACTTAACCTGAACTAGTGACCATACTTTCAAAACACAAATAACTCTGTTGATCCTTACACATTTTTTTTTACATTAGCTCCACACAGGAGGCCTTGATGAAAGTAATTCCTCTCAAGGTCTATGTCATCTTTCTGGATGTTGTGTAAATCGTCTTTTTAGGAAAGGAAAGATGGAAAGTTTTGGGAAGGAAAAAAGGTACAAGGGGTGGGAAGGAATCTGGGGGTTAGTGAGTCCAGGAGTTACGGACATATGAATCCATCCCTCCCAATGCGGTGCAAGGCGATGTTCCGAGAGAGTTCTATTGGAGAGGTCAAAAGGTCTCACTCAACCAGTCTCTCCCGATCCGGCCTGCCATCCAGTTGGTGGACAGACCCGGAGTAAACCTCACCTCATGAACCGGGAACCCCTGCTAAGTCATCAAACGTAGCGAACCACTTGGAGTGACCTATGGCAGAGGTGTTGGTTATCCAATAATCGGTTCCCGGGGCCACGGTACCCATACCCGCCTCCCAAACATCTGCAATACATTTGAATCGTAACACCCATACATTCTACAATCTAACCATATAATCTCCCTTTATACATCTCTCACATTCCTTAATAATTTATCATACAAAATATTTATAACTTTTTTTTTTAAAGAAAGACAAACATTGCCGGGTTACGAAAAACCTGACAATATTTGATAATCTCTTACTACCACCACAGTAAGCGGAAAATGTTTCTTTTGTTGTAATTGAGGACTTAGCCAGCCGAGGAATTGTAGGAAGGAACCACGCCTGGTTGGGACCCAAACACGATGTCTACTCAGCAACCGACCGGTCTGAACTGTATAATTTAATCATATTATGAAAAATTTCATTCTGTAAACTTCACCAACGTATCCATAATAATAACACTAGAAAATGTATCCACTGTAAAAATTTCAATCTGTAAGCTTCACCAACGTATCCATAATAATAACACTACAAAATGTATTCACTGTAAAAATTTCAATCTGTAAGCTTCACCAACGTATCCATAATAATAACACTACAAAATGTATCCACTGTAAAAATTTCAATCTGTAAGCTTCACCATAGTATCCATAATAATAACACTACAAAATGTATTCACTGTAAAAATTTCAATCTGTAAGGTTCACCAACGTATCCATAATAACACTACAAAAAATTTTAAAATTGTAAAAATTTTCGTTGAAAAATTTTTTTTGAAAAACAGCGCCAACGGACAAACATGTTTTTTGAAAAAAAAAACAGCGCCATCTAATAGAGATAAAATTAAAACGCGCTATTGTTTCTAGCTCGATACAGCTAGTAAGTAATAAAGTAATAAAAAATAAACTCTTTATTTATTTCTAGTTTTTTCTTTTCGAATACTTCGACCTCATACTTACCGCTTATTCCGTCAGAAAGTCGAGGTTCGATATAATACTGTTCATTATTTGTAACTCGTATCTAACCCCACTTGACGCCAGCACGTTCAACACCATTCGTGCGTAATGGAACGAAGGATTTGATTTAGTCCAACATTTCTTTCTTTGGCCCGTGGAAGACCAAAGTTCTTTTGTACAAGGTGTTTCCCCCTCTTTACTGCTTGTTTAGCTTTGTTTTTCTGCACTTGCGTGTTACTAATATATTTTTTATCTTGTTACAGGTAAGCACCGACACTTTATATCATCAGAAGCGACTCGTAACATTATGTTCGTAAGTATAAGATACAAATTTAATTAAGGTTTATGTATTGACAGACGATTGTCTTAATATTTTTTCATCCTTGCCCTTTCTTAAATAATAAGATTTTATATAAGTCCCATTTGCTAAAAACTGAATGTCACCCTATCTGTCTTTATTATCTACTTTGCTTCTTCTTTTGAATAATGGTTAATGATTAGTTATGGTTCAAATATTGTTACAATATACTGTCAAATTACCCATCTGGTAACACATCTAATACTTATTTTTTCTTTTATTTTGAAATATTTTGTGTTTGTATGTAGAATTACTTTATGTTTGTGATACTCTTATGTTTGTTTCACTCAAATGTAAATTGTTAACCTCGATACAGGCTTAGTCCTAGTGAGGTTGATTTTTATGTGAAATAAAAAGTGTTTTATGTATAGTGAGATGCAATAAATAAATAAATAAATAATATTACAATTATGTTTTGTTATTCCCCACTTAAGATAATCTCAGCATTATATTGTCAAGTCATGAATTTTGTATTGCAAGTTATACTCGTAAATTCTCGTCTAAGTTATGTGTAAGAAACGGATTAATTATATCCACTAAAAACCATTATATACCTATGTGTGTTGCAAAAGTGGAAATTTTGCACTTGAATGTTGCACTAACCTTTCACGTAAACCATGAATGAAACAAAAAGCAGGAATGGTCATTTTCAGTTGATTTAAATTTAAACCTAATCTAATGGCTCCTGAAGTGACCGTTTTCACTGTAACTGTAAAATAAACTTTGTCCATTTATCATCATTATTTTTTTCTTGAATTAAATCTTAATTCATGTAAGCAACAAACCAACCTTCTTTGTAAAATAAACTATATGAAAGTTTTGATATTTCTACTAAAAAGAAGATATGGGCCAGTTCCCTAATTACCATTTTTAAAATAATCTCGAAAATTGCGTTCTTTGACCATATTAAAAAAAGACTCGAGTAGATATGATTTGAGATTTTCACAGCCAAAAGTATTATTGCGGTTAATTTTTGGGTTAATATGCCGTGTTGCGCTTACTCCTTCTTTAGCCGAAGTTTCGGATAGATTTTCAGTGCCCATAATTTATCACCATCTATGTTCGTCATTTACATCTACCATGATGATGAACACTGTAACGCTTTATGAAATGTTGGCTAATGGGGGAAGCGCAACACGGCGTGATAATCTTAATTTTTGTTTTCGTTAGTTTATTAGCTTAGCGTTATTGTCAAAAATCAAGGAGCAAAAACCAAAAAAAGGTCCATTAGTTTCGCAGAAATTCACGTGTGACATAGTCATCAAATGGCCATTCGGTGCCAATTTGTTTATTTTCTTGACATTTGAAAGGTCTAAAATCAATCTGTATCAAATTATAATTAGCTGACAAGCTTAAAAACATGATAGTTGTCCTCTTAAGTTGATTATATGTTATTTAAAAGCTGAAACGGACTTAGAATTGGCATTTAACGGGGTCCTTTCAACTGTCAAAAAAAAACGAAATGTCGATTTGATGATAACATTACATTTGAATTTCTCTGAAACAACCCGTATTTTAATATATTTAGCACCATTTAGAGACTGGCTGAGGAAGGGATTTGTTAACCCGGCTTCGGGTTCAAAGAAGAAATAAATACCTGCAATTCATTACGCTTAATATTCATAATCGTTAAAAATATCGAATCTGCAAAACAGGCCCGTACAAATAAGATTCTTGTTAGATTTTCACATAAAATATCGCTAGCTTTCTCCTCTCAACATCAGAATACTAAACTCGGTTCTGGATGACGTCCTCTCCTCTTCCCGTCCACATCATGTGTTGTATTGTTAAAGTTTTGAAGTATTCCTTCTTGAGCTGACAAAGCGATGTCAACGTTCAACGAATGAAGGAAGAATAGTCACAAAGGGTAGCGAGTCTTAGGGGTCTTATTTCATTTTAGACTTTCGCTGTATCACAAAAGAAAGCACAAAAAATCCGCAATCATTCAAGTTTAAAAATGTATTATGTTTTGTTATTTTAAAATTAAAGTGACGCTTGCCTTTCTTGTGGTCCCTCGTCTCCCGCTGCTGGGATAGCGAACCCGAACTTGTTTCAGCTCATGGGCCGGGCCGGGCGTTGCAAACCTTTGGACATCTGTTACTACACGGAGAAAAATGATCCTGTTAAGAAAATGACAGTATGTCAACTTCCTAATGAAATATTAGTCATTGAGAATATATCGAGAACACGTGTTCTTTTCTTTATAGATATAATGACGGAATGCGACAGTACGTCAATATCAACAAAAAACATTACCTTTTGACTAATACGTTAGGAACTGTTTTAATTCATTCGTTCTAGGCCTGCAGTCCCATTTTTAACAGGAAAACGAATGATTCGACAAGATTTTTAATAAATTAACAGTATTTCATATCAGTATGTCTTCTCTGTGTGCATGCGGTGATTATTTCCCTTTGTCCCGAATACTTACATATATTACGGAAAATGGTTTCCGTTTGATTTAAGTAATGATTTTTTTCTTCTGGTGTTTTGACAAAATTTATCTGTCAAATAAATTGTGGTAATCTCTTTTGTAAAGATTTGACTGTACATAAATATTTATAACAGTCTCTAACAGATAATAAAAAAATATATACCAAGAAAACACGTGATCCGTAATGAATCGTATCCATCGTAACTATAAGCACGATATCTAATTGTATGTTTTCCAAAATACCTCAACAGCGAGCTCTATCTTCATGGAATTTGTAAATCCTTTTCTGTCTCGAATTTCCAAGCTAACATACATTTTTTTAGATAGCACCACCATCCATGGTATACTCGTATTCTCCCGGTGAGTACTTTATATTTTTTCAATTTTAGTATAATATTCCGTATTGTTACTCCTTCTCATGCCAACGTTTCGTAAATTCAACACGGTATACCTAATGACGCTTTAGAAAAATGTTTTTTTTTATTATTAACATTATTTCTATCAATAGTCTTAAACGCTGTGCCCATGTGATGCACAGGAGTCTGCGAATGCTGTGTGGTGCAAACCACCGAGCATGTGGTCAAAGAATGCCCGCTGCATTCATTCCCCGGCGGGATTGATGAGGTCCACAGGGAGACGCCTGAGGTCCTAGACTAGCTCACTAACCTAGATGTTCCTCCCTGACCCCCCACCATACGTAAGAAGAAGAAGGTGTTAAAGGCATTTAACTCTGCGGGTACTATGAAATTATTTCTTGGTACCGTTTGCATAATACGTTCGTTTATAATCCCTTTCTTTGTATTTGGATTAAAGTTAACTTCCAGTTTACGTTATGCCGGCTTTGAGTTTTCCAATCCTATTATCTTAATGCAGGTTACGGGGAAATTGTACAAGTGCCGCTACAAACAAATGCATTATACAAATGCACTTCGGATTTAAAAATATTGCCAAGCTTGGGATTAATTTCTAGCGGCTACTATTGAATAGTTGTATACCCTGTACAAATGAAAAATTTATAAAATAAATTATTTATTCCAGAAGGCACGCCGTAGTATAAATCGCGAAACGGTGAGAAAGAAAATTCCAACCTTAAATATTTTTTACATCAGAAGGTAAATATTTTAAAAGTTTGTATATTTGATTAAGTGTTAATCCAGGTAAGTATTGTACTGTATATTATATCCATATATAGTTAGTAATAACATAGTATAAATGTATTATATACTCGTACAGCGCCCTTGAGGTGATTTTGCACAAAAGCGGCGCTATAAGTCATCCAAATATTATTATTATTATTATTGATATTTCATAGTTTATTGTCTTTATGACCATCTGCATTCAGGTAACCATGGCATTACTTAACAGGAAGTGTTGGCCATATTGTGCATTATTACTGGTGATCTCCAGTTCATGCAATGGGGATGAAGTATAGTCTACTACAATTCTGAGTTAGACAGACTAATGAATTAATCATCACGTAATTTTCTTAAAGATGTGGGCAGAGAAGATGAACTGCCACGCTCAGTATTGTACGGAGAAAATTTTTGGTTATCCGGTTAAAACGGGATTGCAGGTCTAAGCGTGCACGTGCATTCGCCTTGGTTTGCCTATCGCGACGAAATGAGAAAATATGCGGATTTTCATGATCACGTGTTCCGACATCGTGATATATTCGTAATTTACCAAAAGTTCAGGGAATTTCAGTTCCAATCTGGAAACCTTTAAAATTCATTCGTTAAGCCGTGCAATCCCGTTATATACCGAATTACCAATAATTTCAAGAGATTCTTGATAAATTAGCAATACTCAAATTTCTCCCTGGGTTTGCTCACTTCTTGCTTTGTTCAAATTCACACACAGTATCATATACATTTTTCACCACTGATTTCAACTTCGGTTTCATCAAGGGTTTAATCACTGATTTCTTCACAGGTTTCTTTCTGATTTCACCATTGATTTCATTTTCACAGGTTTCATTACTGATTTCACCGCTGTTTTCATCACAGGTTTCATCACTGATTTGATCGATTTTTTGTCACAGTTTTCTTCACGGATTTCAATGCTGGTTTAATCATTGATTTCGTCACTGATTTCATCGCTGATTTCATTACAGAATTCTTTATAGATGTCGTCGGTTTATCACCGATTTTATCGCTGGTTTTATCAGTGATTTCTTCATCGGATTAATCACGGATTACATCACTGGTTTCATCACATGTTTCAACACTGACTTTATCGCTGCTTTCATCACTGGATAAACTGTTGAATAACATAAAGAATCGCACTGGTTTTACCATAGTACAAAATGAGATAATTTTAAATTGTAAAATACCTACTTTTAACATCATTTAATAATTTACTGTGGTGCATGGGAGAAAAGTTCTTAACAGCATACCTGCGATCTCCTCTGGATGTCAGTCATCTCTGTTTCCATAATATCCTCAATGCTCTTTATGGATCAGTGAAGAGCTCATCTAGTATTATGTCTATCCCTGTTTAGGATGAATAGGTTCTGTTACAAGAATCCAGATTATTACATTGGGTGCCATTATTTTTGTCTAGAAATAAATGGCGTCATATTAAACACGAATATGAAGACGGTAATACTTTATTGCTTCTGGTCGGGTGATATTATTACGTTTTATTGTACCAGAGGATTTGTTACCGGATTAAGTGTAAGTGCAGATATTTGCAGTGGCGCGTCTTAATACCGGGCCATTTTTTTGGATCCGGTGTAAGAAAATCACAGCGTTTATTGTATCATTTTTGTAATTTCGGTTTCAGCTGATGGTATTCAAAAAATGTTATATTTTTAATCACATTAAAAATGTTTCTAAGTGAGTACTTACTACCCGGCTGCCACGAAAAATATTGGTAAGTGAGTACTTACTACCCGGCTGCCACGAAAAATGTTGGTAAGTGAGTACTTACTACCCGGCTGCCACGAATAATATTGGTAAGTGAGTACTTACTACCCGGCTGCCATGCCATAATTTATTTACAGATAAATAAATTAATGTTTCGAATCTCCATTGCTCATTATTAGAAAGGAAATAAATATCGAGGAAATTAAACTGCGAACCGAAAATAATCGAGTTGTCCCGGAAATTCCAAACGAAATAGAGTTTTGAAGAAATTTTATATGTGTTTTTTTTTTTTTTTGTACTTGTTTTCTATTGTTGTTTGTTCTACTTAGCGTGTCATTATTTTAATTTTTATGCTGTATTGAATGTGAAACTTATATTTGATATCAAAATACCGTTGTAAAATTGTACCTACTACCTCCTACATATGAATTGTAAGTTCCTCCTGTCCTAAAATGAGTTCTGTAACTCATCGGGATTGCTCTAGCAAGATAAAAACACAATAAAAAAAATATTTAGATCTCGGTTCTTTGTTGTTTTGACCTAGTGGTTATAAGTCAAAATTTTATAACGCCCGAGCTTATAATTCTTATTTTTTAGTGATGTGTCTGAAATATATGTTTATTTAATGTATAGGTACAGTAACTTCGTTGTAAATAGTTAAGATGTATGAGTAGGTATGATAGCTTCGTTGTAAACAGTTAAGATGAATGAGAAGGTAGAGTAGCTTCAACTTAAATTTTCTTTCTATTTTGAACTACATAAAGTCGCTTAAGGCTCTGTAGAAAGCGTTCAAAAAGAAGAAGAAGATGTTTTGAGAGAGAGATATGTATGTAAATACGAGTGTTAGAGGGAGTGCGCTTATTTCAATAAACGATAATAATTTCAATTTAAAAGTTAACAAAAAATTTAATGTGTGAAGAAAACAAAAAAATATTCCCTACTTCATAATATACCATGATAACAAACAAACCTGCACGCTTTCATAATAATTACAGTAATATCGCCTAATTATTAATAAACAATTGCAGAATTTAGTCAGATCGGATTCTCCGATACATTTGAAAGTGAAACCAATTAAATAAATTATGTATGATAATGCTTATCTATTCAGATATGTTACAAAGGGATTGTAAAATAATTACCTTTAATCACAATACAGCCGGTGGTATTTCCCCATTGTCGTTAGGTACGCCACTGTTTGTCGATATTTCTTCAATTATTTTCTCCCTCGCTATAATAATGGAGTTTTCTAATAAGATTCAGAACAGCGATATAGAAAACGCAAGATAAAATACTAGTTTGTTTTACGCCCAGCAATATGTTTAGCATTGTCTTTGTTAGGGGTAGTCAGCGGCGTGAAAAATGTGTATTTGAAATAAAAAAATTAACGGTAGTTAAAATTATTTTATAAAACAAATAATGCAAAGTTATTATTTTATGTTTTAACTATATTTGACAAAAATTGAAAAAAAAAAATTACTGTAGTTATTCGACTTTTGTAGGTAATAATATTAATTTTATTTGTTTAATATTTTTGTCGTCATTCCATCATGAACTACGACACTTTGAAATATCCATTTAACTGTGGAAACTCATAAGAAACATGCATAAATGAGTTACAGGTGATTCGAAACAAGGTAATCAAAAAGCTATTTAATTCAATTCTAGAACATCCACCAATAAATAATATGAGAGGAAACCAAACCGTCAACAATAAGAAAATATATTAATATAATTTATGTCTCCTAGTATATATGTAATAAATAATAAACGCATACATACAAACACAGAATTCATTAAAACGTCAAAAGTACACTCGTACATTAAAACTCCATGTAAATACGATACGTCAAGCAATCCATTGGTTTCAAGTGGGGCAATTTATATAATAAATAAGATTGCCTTCCAGAAGATATTAAAAAAGAAAAAATCTAAATGTATGTTTTTTTTTAAATATACCCTCTAAAATTAAATAAACGAAATAATTAAGGAATAATCATGTCATATATTTATTTAGATACTTGAACATTTTAGTTAAATAAGTGAAAAACGAGGGTCGTCATTATTTACTGGTGAATCTTGCGCCTTTTATATCAATGCCGCTATATAATAAAACCCTCTGTAGAATCAATACCGATATAATGAAAAATAAAAGGTCCTATTAAGTATATCACGTGTCGGACTGGTTTTTGATTGGTTTTATGAAAATCGATTGATTCGAAAGGCTCTATTCTCGAAATGAGAGTGGTCGTATTCTTATTCGATTTTCGATAAAAGTCGATTAAGCTGAATTATCACTGGGCTTAGTCACCTTGAATTAAATACGAATCAGCAATATAACGAGTGTGACTTTTAGCAATTTACTTTCACCAGAGACAAAATAACACAATGTACAATTCAATGCCTAATGTAAATACCCCAAAGTCGGGATATTTTTTTCAAATGAAAATGTACCTATTATACTCGTATATTGAAAAAGTTAATAACGACAGTAAAATTAATTTTTCGATATCTCCAAAAATAGCGCTTATGGGCTTTCTATCGCGACTCTTGAAGTCACACTAGTCACGATTTAATACAATTAATAATTCGAATTGCAATGCTTTGTATGTATTATCGGTCGACCGCAAATATCAACATTTTGCAGTGATTTGTATGTACTGTAACATTACACTGTTATCTGTCGACTGCAAATATCAACATTTTGCAGTGCTTTGTATGTACTGTGAAATCACACTCTTATCGGTCGACCGCAAATATCAACATTTTGCAGTGATTTGTATGTACTGTAACATTACACTGTTATCGGTCGACTGCAAATATCAACATTTTGCAGTGCTTTGTATGTACTGTGAAATCACACTCTTATCGGTCGACCGCAAATATCAACATTTTGCAGTGATTTGTATGTACTGTAACATTACACTGTTATCGGTCGACTGCAAATATCAACATTTTGCAGTGCTTTGTATGTACTGTGAAATCACACTCTTATCGGTCGACCGCAAATATCAACATTTTGACAGCTTTCATTTTCGGTACTATTCGTTATTTTCTAGAAATTCCACGCATATCAGCCCGCCGCAAATATGAACATTTTCAATATCTATATATATTCGGCTCTTAAGGTATTTTCAAAAATTCTAAAAGTTCTGTCCTCAGCAATCAATTTGAGGTAAATTTCCGTTTCGATTGCAAAAATTCCGTAAATATTCCCCGTTTGGGGAATTTTAACCATTTCGAAAATATTCCCCCAAAATAAATTTCTGGAAATTAACCCATCACTATTTATGACTCAATACAATGAAATGCTTTCTTTTGTGAATATACGAGTATGTAAATACAATCAACTTGCTCTATTTGATGAACTTTCTCATGAAAACTGTCAGTTGGTTTAACTTTTCATTTCAACAATTTTAATTGAAAGCCAGACCTGACTTGTAATTAATTACCAATATTATATAACGACTGATTTGACTATTTGCATTATACGTTCCGAAGAGAACTCTGACCTAAAATTTTATTATTAAAATATTTAAAGTCATCGAGGTATTCCCCTGAATCCAGGTCGAATGTGTAAATATTGATGACAATGTAACGACATCAAAAGCTTTAACCCCTTAAATACCAAGAAACGAATAATAGTTATTCGTGATGAAAAATGCTAACAGCAACAACGGTATTCAACAATTTTTGTGTCAACTTATACTCACAATATTTATCATTTTATTTACGGTAATTTATTTCACGATACTTATGCACTTTAATTGTCAACAAAGGATCCACGACTTGTAAGTGGTTGGGAGCTACTATTTAATTTATATTTTCGTGGGCATCGGTGATTACAAGAATTTTTGTTGTTACTTTTTTTTAGTTCTTCAAATATTGACTAATAAGCAGTTCCGTATAGATAAGCATTAATTTAGCATAACCAATTTGTCCCACTAACAAGATTGTTATAATTTTTTTCTTCCATAATGTAAAATTATTTTCAAAGTTCATAATCGTACTTATTGGGGTCGGCCATGTAGAATATTCCCTCTTAGCCAGAGTCAAAATTAATATTCATCGCCATCTACTAAGCAACTCCGAAACTTTCCATATTCCTTTCTAAATAACCAACCTTCTCATAGCCCCCAGAACTTTACTAAATTTCTCGAATCTCCTGTATTCACTTAACGGTTAAGTGAATGAGATTGTCTTAATCCAAACTTTATTGTCTCCTGTTTTTGTTGTTCTTGTTTTATATACCTACTTATTGTTTTATGTTTATTAAGCTAGAGGATGGTGAAATAACCCTTAAACCTATGTCGGTCGTCTACCTATATAATCAATTAAATATATATAACCACACATCCCTTACTTTTTCTTTATATCATTAATTTCAATCTTTGACGCATAGAGTAATAATGTTCTGGATTTAATGAATCGTGGTTCATTATCCTGTCGAGGGCAAAACATTCGTGTCTCGGTACCATAAAACGGGCAACAAGACCCGGAGAACCCCATTTCCCGACAAATGAGGTATTAATATTTTTAGTAAGGTTATTATTATTTGTCCAATATTTGGTGCGAGAACGTATAATAACAAATAGGAGAGATCACACTCTGTCTAGGGAATGAATTAATTTTTCAAAAGAAGCAAACACATTGTGACTTGACATTTTAAATAATAAAAAGGGAAACACTTTGTTTACAGTCACTTTATTGAAATTTTTAACGTCTACCGGTTTCGGTACCTCCGTACCATCATCAGGACAGTTATAAAAATACTAACAAATACAGAATAATACACATATATATAAACAAATAGTTGAGAGAGAAAGAGATAAAAAACAGAGAGAGACAGTATCAGTTGTGGGCGGGAAGTGGGGGAGGGGAGTTAGGGATAACAGGAAACATATTTATTATAGGGCTGAACGTTAAATTTAGTTGATTATTGATAATTTCAGCCTTTGAATTGACTGATTTTTTTATTTCCAACGCTTCCAAGTTGTTAAGTCGTAAACCTATCTCATTTTTGTGAAGGACTTTAATACCCGTGTCACGGTTGAAAGTATGATCTTTATTAATTAGATGTTCTGCAAATTCTGAAAATCCCGAACTGGTTAGACATCTTAGGTGTTCTTTTATTCTAGTTTCTATATTGCGTGATGTTTGCCCTATGTAGAATGCTGGGCAATCATTACAACTAATTTTATATACGCCTGAGTGGCTAAGAACATCTTCTTTATCTTTGGCATTAATTAAAAATTTTCCTAGATTATTATTAGTATAATACGCTGGTTTAATTTCTGGGGGGAATTTAACTGTACATGTAGAGGAAAGGTTATTAATATACAAAATTCTTCTCCACTGCTGGTTGGAGTTATTATTGTTGAGAGTTGGTGGACTACTGTAGACGTATTTATTTATGGCAATACATCTTAATTTTTTTTGTAAGGATTCTATCAATAAGGCCTATTTCATATCCATTATTAAGTGCTATTAGTTTAATTGTACTTAACTCATTAGCGTAATTAACATTTGATAAAGGAGTAGTGACTAAACGGTGGATCATAGAGTGGAATGCTGAATGTTTGTGGGAAATAGGGTGGTTAGACGTATTATGGATTGTAGTGTCTGTGAAGGTAGGTTTTCTAAATATATTAAACTGAATTTTATTATCAATAATCGATAATGTGAGATCTAAAAAGTTGAGTGTCGAATTTATACCTACTTCTAGTGTGAATTGGATCTGTTTATGTAAGGAGTTGAGGAGTAATAGGAAGGAATTTAGCTGACGCTCTGTACCCGCCCAAATACATATGATATCGTCTACATAGCGTCTCCATAGTAAAATATTTTTTAACAAAGGTGTTTTAAGTTCAAAAATATTGTTTTCAAAATTATTCATAAAAATATCGGCAATAAGTGGACTTGTGGGAGACCCCATCGGTAATCCATCTCGTTGACGGTACATTATATTATTATATTTAAAACTGTTTTGGTTCAAGCAAACATCGATAAGTTGGTTAATATCTTTTGTAAAATCCTTATGTAAGTTAGAACTATTGACTAAATTGCTTATAATATTTTTACATTCTACTACCGGAATACTGGGAAACAAATTCACTACATCAAAAGAAATGAGTTTACAGTTGCTAGGGAGGGTTAAATCTTTCAAGTGGTTGATTAATTCATGGGAATTTTTAATTGTATATTTTGGTTGAAATATATTGGAATCTTTAATTACCTTAGTAAGAAAAGAAGCAATTTTATAATTAGGTGCATTACAACAAGTCACAACCGGCCTAATTGGCCTATTAGCTTTATGTATTTTGACAAACCCATATAACCTGGGGATTCTCGGGTTTTTAGTTAAGAATTTAACCTGGTGATAAGTATCATCTTTGAATATTGGGGTTTTACACTCGTTTAATGTATTTTTAAGGGTTCTCTGGTATTTATTAGTCGGATCTACTTTTAAAATTTCAAAGTTATCAGATTCTAGGAAGTCATTAATTTTATGATTATATTCTATCTTGTTCATAATTACAACTGTATTGCCTTTATCAGCTCTGGTTAATATTAAATCTTCTTTCTTCAGTTTTTCACGGATATTTTTGGCAATGAATTACTTTAACTAATAATATTACAGTTAGTGGAATTATAGACAGACCTGATTTACTCAGTCTAATTACCTTCCATATACCAACTGGAACTACTCAATCGAAAATTCTTTTTAAATATATCTTTTTTTTAAGTCATTTAGACATTATTCGCTTGTACCGATATTGCACGCAGTTGGCAATACTTTCACAGAAATGGTATATGTGTTCAAGAGCACAGATTATAGTTACAAAAAGGCTGTAATAACATACCTAAATAATAATAATAAACATAACGTAACATAACTTTATTCTTATGCATGGGTTCCATATAATTTAAATAGCAAAATTTTACTTCTGTTCCACTAAATTATTATATATATTTATTGTTTGCAAAAGCTCGTATGTGCATATTATATAAATATATGAAACTTTTCTGGCAAAGCAGTTGTCCGAAACATTGAATTTGTATGATATTATTTTTTTAATTATCGAAAACATGTAATTTCGACATCTCAAAATAAATAATAAATTTAGTGTCAATATTGCCTGGAATCGACGCAAATAATAAATTATATTTTGATACAACTATATATTATACTTATAAGGTTCAAATACTATGAACAGTAATGGTAGGAACTAGATATTGACATCGATGGTTGCTTCAAGAGATAGTTCCTTCTGAAAGATAATTACTTACACAAATTAAGTTGAAGATGACAAGAAATTTATGAATTTTGTGGATAAAATATCATATTCCATTTTATATTATTACAGCTCGGATCGATGTGGATCAAATAACATTCAGAAAATAGTGATTATTCACTGTATCTAGTAATTGCTATCCGTCATTGGTTTAAATGTTCCAACGAGGTGTACCAGGCACACTACACTTTTTCATATTGAAGCAAACAATACCAATGCAGCAAAAAACTCAGTAATTACTCGCGCAATCACAACATACACCCATTACGAAAAATTACTACATTTAGACATCTTGCATGATTCCTTTGTAACATACAAAACTAACTTATTAAATTTCTTAGCATGACATCTTTCAAAAATATTTTCACATCTTTTTTCAAAACTTCTATGTATTAACAGTCAATTACAATTCTTGAGCTTATTATAATTCTTGTTTTCAATTCATTTATTATTATCTATCCACAAACTTCCTTCCTTTTATAACAATCTCATGCGAAATTACGTAATGATATTTTATGGACATACGTAAAGGTACTACAACTATGTAATAACTAAAAATATCTAACTGTATCTTATTGTACTGTGTATGTCTTAACAAATAAATAAATAAATAGAATTTCTACACAATTAATATTAATATTTGAATAGAATACGTAATGTTTATTATAATTTTAATATTTTCATTGCAAATAAAATGTTAAACTTACTGTACATTTCAATTTGAAAAACGGTAGGTACTCTCGTGAAAATACGGTGCATATAATTGTCTATCTTGTGGGACTTTATCATTAATAAGTCAATGCTTCATGTCATTATGGGAGACATACCGATAATCTCCAGTTACGAAAACCTCATGGTGTATATAACTTGCGGTTTCTTTGCACCAACTTCAGATCAATTTCGTTGCTTCATTCCTTATAAGTCTGACTAATCTAGTCAACTAACCGTCACGTCATTTCACTGCAACGATAGGCAGAGGTGATCGGCTGACACTTAAACGTTTGCTTCATTCAATTTCATACAAAACTCTTCTGTAAAACCGAGTCTTAACTTAACCCGCCTCAATTCTTAGATTCATCTGATCTTGGCGTGTATTTCTCTGGCGTCCCCAACTTCCATTTATCTGCCCGACATATTGTATGTATTACGTCGATAATATTATAAATTGCTTGATGTGTTAAGTTGATACCAAGACGCTTATCATGAATGTTTTGTAACCTACGAACGATGATAAATCGTAGGACCTTTTGTAGGATCCCTTAATAAGGGCGGATCACCCTTTTATCCCTTATAGTTCAATCGCTTATGGACTTCCGCCCAAAAACTTATTAGCAACAGACAACACCCTCCCGTTATTATATTATTTATTAGAGCGGGCAACCTTAGTGGAGAGGGTGCAAAGTAATTTAAAGTTTTTTGATAATTTTACTTTATTTTGATAAAGGGGCCGTTGAACGTGTTTCTTACATGCGTGAAATACATTATGAAGCTTGAAAGACGCCTTTATTTAAAGTAAACAATCGTGTAGAATTCAGTTATGTATATTTTAATGACAGATATTGAAATAACATAGGTACTATAAGCTTCTGGACGGAGTTCTGGAGGTTTTAAAAGAATGGTGTATAGCGTTGTAAATCCTATGATTGAGAACTCTATTGTACATGTAATTGTGTGTTGGTTACAAAGATGCTTTCAATAATAACGGTAGTTTACACCACAGGGAGAACTTACTGATATATAATATTTCTAATTTATCAAAAATCAGGTAAAAATTATTCGTATTCCTGTTAAAAACGGGACTGCAGGCCTTTAATGAATGAATCAGTAAAATACGAATGTGTTGTGGAATTGGAATGTGTAATGTCGGTTCATAAAAATTCTAATAGTCGCATTTTGTAATTATATTTATCATGAAAAGCGCAGCTGCATGAACACGTGTATGCTCTGAATTCGATAGTGGGCTAATATTTTACTAGGAAATGGGTTACCATCACGTTTTTAACAGTATTTTAATAAATCAACCATACTCATTTTCGCCGTGCACCCTTGTGAAAGACCACGAACCACGACGACCAGACAATTAAAAATCGAAACGTTGCTAGTAATGGATTTTTCCGTGTTAGAAATATAAAGTCGATAGGGAAAATATCACAATTCGGAATCTAAACGTGGTCTGAATAGACAGGTACCTACTACTTCCTTTCTCCTTTCCTTTCCTATTCTCGACGTACCCCAATTGAAGATTTCATAAACCCACATGCTCTAGACCAAGTGTGCTCAAACGGTCGATCGCGATCGACCGGTCGATCGCGAGTGCTTTTTGATCTCGAGAAAAATTTCCCATTTTTCATACCTTCTTTTTTATTATTTATTTGTAGCTTGTAGCGGACTGAGTTACTGAACGGAGTGTTCTGGAACATTGCAGATATACATCTCATAGCCACAGCATCTGGTAGTTTATAACTGAAGATAAATATCCGAATCTAAGGCAAATCGCCCTTCAGTTGACGACAATGTTTGGGTTAACTTACTTGTGCCAGTCTGCATTTTCTGAAATGAAGATAATTATGTCAAAATATCGTAATCGACTAACTGACGAACATATGTCATCGTGCTTGCGATTAGCACTCGGTAATTACGTACGCATCGTATGAAAAGTATGCTGAGGACATGCAGTGCCACCCTTCAACATCCAAAGTCATTATTTAGTTAAGTTTAGAAACTAGAACTCGTTTGTTTTTTGTAAGAACCAATAAACTTGTAATTTTGAATAATTATAAGTTTTTTTATTGACTTTTTAGTGCAGTCCTCCACCTACCTTGACTAAAAAAAATGCATATTGCGAACTAATTTCTGTCGTTCCTCCAAATTCTATGTGGATTCGTGGCCATGCAATTATGCAACGTCCATATATATACACTTATACCTCCACGATACACCCTACCTACATAGACGACAATCCTGCATCACACATACTTGCAGCCTCTCAGAGTCGATCGATCGGAATCTAATAATATTGAGGTAGATCGCCAGCAGTTCAAGTTTGAGCACCCCTGCTCTAGACGATCGAGAGCAGTTGAAAGTATTTAGAATTTAGAGTATGTTCACTTTAATAAATAACCCTCACGTAAGTTATCGAATTCTTCATAGAAGAAAATGTGTGTAGGCAAGAGAATTAAACAAACAGTGTGTGCCAGAACAGTAATGTGTGGCATTCAATCATCTCTCTGCCTACACCTGCAGATAACGCTATGAATGTTAGCTATTTAGTTAGAGCTCTTTTACAACCGTCAAGCTATGTATAATTGTCTTACTTATATAATTCTGTTTTGAGAACACGTGTTTCCCATTACAGAAATATCTTAGTATCTTATATTACTCGAATATTATATTCGTATTTTGTCACAAATAATTGTACAAACCACATTGCTTAAAGGTGGAAAATCGTCACTTAGCTGTTCACATGAAATACATTTTAGTCTACGGTGTCTTGACATGCTTTAGGGAATAAATATCTGAGTAATATGCGTGAAAGTACTTCCCCTTTGATCATTGACTTACTGAGATGTATCATGTCTGAGTAAATGAACGTGGTATTCATGTGTTGTATTATTTAATCTAAATTGTTTATTTTATGAGATTTTCGGGTCAATGCTCAGTAATATTTTATCATTATTTAATGTTAATAATACAGGTTATTTATTCAGAGCAGTTTTGTCAAGATTCCCCTCAAGTGCAATGTTATGCAATAAACATCTGAACACCTCTACAATATTAAAATGCATATTTGTTGATCATACTTATAATGATAAGAAGAAGCGACGTTTATTTTGAAACTCAGTATTAAAAAAAAAAATAATAATTCAGACACATTTTCAGAATTGTTCATCGATATTCCTACGAATTCGAATATTTCAAATTATTATGTACCTACAAGAAGAAAACTTACTGATTCAAAATATTGATAATTTATTAAGGATGTGACCTCTCCATTAGAAAGTAGCCGGATTTCCTCTTCACTTTGGGTTGTTTCGGAGAATTTTAACAATTCATCAAATTTTAACGTTCATTTTAAGTTCTGTGAAAAATTTTTCAAGTTCTGTTTTTACTTCAAGTCTTAGGATGGGTTGTTTTGCAGCGTTTGAATAAAAATAAATAAATCAAATTTCACCGTTCATTTCCGGATTCTGTGAAAGTTCTATTCAAGTTCTGTTATATCATTACAGGCTAGTTGCTTGACAGAACTGAAATAATAACAGAATTTGAAAAAATCTTTAAGTATGAAAACAATTAAGTATGATTTTGAAGAATTTTTCAAATTCTCCGAAACAAGCCTGCGTAATAATCTCTTCAAATTATTGAATTATACGAAAAATCACGGAAAATTATAATTGTAGGATTTATGAGGCTGAAAGTATTTAAAAATAAATAATAATATTTACCTCAGGATCAAACAATTTTAGAGGCAATCATAAATTTTGCTTCCGAAAGAACATCTTTAATAAACTTAATAAATACGATATATGTCAAAAAATTAAAAAAAGAAATGCTCATTTCTAATTCAGAATTATGAATTCATTAATAATTAAAATAATTTTTTGTGCCTGTTTTACGGCTTATCTGAATTGTTTTCACAATCTGGACCAATTTTGAAAATGACAATTAAATTCCAAGCTAATCCAATTTTAAGTGTTTATTGAACCGGAGTTACAGAAGGAAATGCAACCGAAATTAGAATATTTAATTCATATGATTAAGATTATTTAACCAATAATTTACGTTTATTTTTTAAATTATTCATTCTTGAATCGTACCATCATAATAATTCCATCAATAATTTAACAGTTAGTAATAATTATTTCTTTGCATGTAAATTCGGAAAAGCGAATTGATTATTAGGAAGTAAATGGATTTCTTTATTTTAGTTGAGACTGGCTAAACTCTGCGCTGGCCTTGTCGAGCATTACATTTTATTTTCTTGACTTGACTGGAAAGTAAAGGATCTCTTACTCCAACAAAACACCTTTGTAGGTATCTACTTTTAGTTCAGCTGAATTAAAGCAGTACTTTGAGTGTACTTGTAGGTTGTGAGTACCAGAGTAATACTACAAACAAAAGCATTGCCGCATCGCCTACACTTCCCGTTTAGTTCCGCTTACTTTACGAGTGGTTTAAATTAAAACTTTGGATAAACTTAAGTAAGAAATACAAAGCTCGTACAAACAGTTACGGCACTTAATTTCACATGAAACCCACAGTTAACGTAAGTATAAAATTACACATGAAGTTTTGCTTCATATTTTTTAAGGTTGGCGAAAGATATCATGTTGCAAAGGACAAGAATATAAAGAGCTTCTTTAGAGCTTGTTCAACTAGATTATTTAAACTGGAGAATTTGCTTGGCAGGACATGTAGCTAGCATGGAAGATAGTTAGCTGTCCTAAGCGAATGATGATCAGCATCTTTGAGGAGACCATATGAATGCTGGACTCGCGTTATCCGTGCCTCCCAATAATCGTGCACTGATGCCAAAAATATCAAGATACATAGTTCCAACGAAAATTCTTTGAGCAAACAAAGCAATTCCACTTGTCGTCCTTGTTCAAAAGAATGCAATCCTTTACGTTAATATACGTGCAATACTTCCGCCTGACAAAACAGATTATTTATTATATTATTAAATACAGGGTTTTCCAATAAGAGGTGTTATTTTGATATTCAATCGTAAAATATCAATGGTTTCGTTGCTTGTGTGGCACGTAGCGCCGTCTTGTTGAAAGTAAACGTTGTCCAGATCAATATCATCCAATTCCGGCCATAAAAAATCATTAATCATCTACCGTAACTGTTGCTCCAGCCTCATTTTCGAAAAAGTAAGGTCCAATAACTCCGCCGGACCATAAACCGCACCAAACAGTCACACGTTGAGAATAGAGAGGCTTTTCAACAATAACTCTTGGGTTTTCCGAGCCCCAAATGCGACAATTTTGCTTGTTGACGAAGCCACTGAGGTGGAAATGGGCCTCATCACTCAAGATGATTTGCATTTGATTCACTCAAGTGAATTGTAATAATTTCAATGCGTTGTTGAAGCGTGTATCGTTCCATTTTTATTAATGGCGTAGTTTCTACTTGTCAAATGTCAAAAAATGACAGCTTCAAAGTAACATCTACCGAAATAGCGGCCTATTCAAAATAACACCTCTTATTGGAAAACCCTGTACTACGGATCTGATATAAACTTCTGGCGCTAGTAAAATTAGAAAGAGTTAGTTGTAAGTCTCTACATATCTATAAGTATATAGTCGTTATTGGTCTTAGTCGTTAGCTGTTAGATATAAGTCTTAGATGTTAGTCACTAGTTATATGTCAATAGTTATTAGCCTTAGTCGTAAGTCACTAGTAATAAGTCTTAGGTGTAAATCACCAGGTATTATGAATCCTAGTTATAAGTCAATAGTTGTAATATATTTGTACAGCCCCTTGAGTTGATTTTTAGAAATTAGTCAAATATTATTGTTATTATTATAAACGAAATTGTTTCCGATGTAAACGCAACAAAACGTGTTTACCTTTGATGTGAAGCTGACCGGAAACAGATGTATAATACTATCGTTCTCTGATGACTGTGGAGCTAGCATAGTAAAATGATATTTATTGCAGCCTGTGTTTACTGCAAGCAAGTAACGGTCATAATCGAAACATGACGATTATAGAAACATTTTAATAATCGAATGATGTTTCACATTACTCTATGTGATATCACTTTGCAGTTTTGATTATGAATTAATTTGCTATCTTAAAAAGTGAAAGCATTGTCGATAAACAAAAGGATAAAACAGTTATTACGTTTCACATGATATATTACATTTTAAATCTTATTCTGACAGTGGAATTCCAGAACGAACGGTATCAAAATTAAAAATTACAGAATGACAAATAATACGTGTTAAATTACTACTCTTCCCTTCGATTTCAATAATATTCTTTGACTATTATTTATAACCATTTGAGGCCACCTTCGTGAACTCTTCCCTTGTGGGGCCTTCAAGGAACCAAAGGGGAGTGGAAAGAAGAGATGAGGCTCTCTTCCACATATTGTAAAATAAGGCTCTGGTTCCACATATTGTGGAACTAGAAGACATAGCCACATATCAAATGACAAACCTGGTGAACTTTATAATTAAAAATATAACTGTTTATTTGTTTATTAAATATAACTGTTTGGGAAATTTCACCTAACGATTTAAAAAGTTAGAAAGTTTCGTAGGTAACTGTACCTACCTATTGTTGATATTTCTAAAACTATGGATACCGTTAAAAATGTGCGGAAGAAGTTAAGTTAATTTTTCCGATTTGGATCATATTACTAATACTGATGGTATTTTAATAATTTCATTCTTAATTATTGATTTAATAAACGATCTAAAACCACACCAAAGGTTCAGTTATGAACATGTATATAACCTTCTAACCTTCATCTTGTCTTAAACATTAGTTTAATAATAATTAATATTTGACAAGTTCAAGTATTTCACCAAAAAATGTAGACAATTTGTCTCGACGCCATCTAGTGAGAGAGTTAGCACTTACAATGCCTTTCTCATATAAAATAAAGTTGGTTGTTTTCAGGTGAAAAAATGTAACAAGCAGTAATTGTTGAATGAAACACTAGTATATATTGAATTATTTCGCGGATAAGAGATAAGCCGCCATAGCTCAGTGGTCAGAGCTGTCGACCGGAAATCGAAGGGACACGGGTTCGAGTCCCGTTGGCGTCATGTATCTTTTATCAGGAGATTTTAAATGTGGATGAGTGTTTCAGGCGAATAATTATTGCTTGTAAAATAAATGTATATAACCGACATTGACCGGCGTGACGTCACCAATGCCACCATTACTAATAGCTGAGTTGTTTTTGGCGGCGAATCGAAAATAGCACATTTTAAATCGTATATTCGTCAATAAAAAAATAAAATTAAAAAATGGTAACAGTCGTCATTTGTTTAAATTAAAATTAAAACACCAGTGAAAATACTCTATTGCGGCTTAATATTGACCCATTTACAACGTTTCCTATTTTTAAAAACATTTCGATTACTGATTCTGTCGCCTGGATATGTCGATAATATTGCACATCACTACTTCACACTCCAATAATTAATATTTCTTTGAATAATCTAGCAGCTTGCAAATATTCTGCGGGCATTTGTCTATGGGTATTCTATATAAGGTCTGTTAATGCAATCACTACCTGTATGCCTATATCCATTTATTTATTCATGAGTGTATCTCTGCCATTAACGACAGTTGTGCTATAAAAGTAGAGTTAGTTAAAGTTTAAATCGATATCCGAGTTTACAAATCGATGATTCCCGATGATTAATATTTTTTTCTTCTACATTAACAATTTTACAAATATATTGGATATATTTACCGATTAACTGATAATATAAGATCAGAAACAATTTATACAAAATAAAAAACTATTTCAATAATATTTTTCAATATAATGTACCTTGTAATATTTATCAATACAAATATTAGATATCCTTTTTTTCTTTCCTTTCTGTTTTCTCTTTCATATCTATTATTTGTATTTATTTTTTGCTCTCTTGCTCTTGCTGCAAACATTATATAAAAACGTTATTTACCTACATTTCCCTGCCGTCTTTTATGGTTTCTGTAAAAAAGATGCAGGGCGATTTATTATTATTAATGAAATATCATTTAGGCTTTCTACACACCACGGTTTCTATGACTGTCTACAAGCAATACCATTAGGCTTTTCTGCACTCCACGGTTTCTATGGCAGTCCAGAACGTCCACAAGCAATACCATTAGGCTTTTCTACACTCCACGGTTTCTATGGTAGTCCAGAACGTCCACAAGCAATACCATTAGGCTTTTCTACACTCCACGGTTTCTATGGCAGTCCAGAACGTCCACAAGCAATACCATTAGGCTTTTCTACACTCCACGGTTTCTATGGTAGTCCAGAACGTCCACAAGCAATACCATTAGGCTTTTCACACTCCACGGTTTCTATGGCAGTCCAGAACGTCCACAAGCAATACCATTAGGCTTTTCTACACTCTACGGTTTCTATGGCAGTCCAGAAAGTCCACAAGCAATACCATTAGGCTTTTCTACACTCCACGGTTTCTGTGGCAGTCCAGAACGTCAATAAGCAATACCTTTTGGCTTTTCTACACTCCACGGTTTCTATGGCAGTCCAGAACGTCCACAAGCAATACCATTAGGCTTTTCTACACTCCACGGTTTCTATGGCAGTCCAGAACGTCCACAAGAAATACCATTAGGCTTTTCTACACTCCACGGTTTCTATGGTAGTCCAGAACGTCCACAAGCAATACCATTAGGCTTTTCTACACTCCACGGTTTCTATGGCAGTCCAGAACGTCCACAAGCAATACCATTAGGCTTTTCTACACTCCACGGTTTCTATGGCAGTCCAGAACGTCCACAAGCAATACCATTAGGCTTTTCTACACTCCACGGTTTCTATGGTAGTCCAGAACGTCCACAAGCAATACCATTAGGCTTTTCTACACTCCACGGTTTCTATGGCAGTCCAGAACGTCCACAAGCAATACCGTTAGGCTTTTCTATACTCCACTGTTTCTCGTAATTTTCTCTCCATCTTGTTTTTTTAAATATTTTTTTTAACAAATCTGATCTCGCTTATCGAGGCAAATATTGATAATTATTTTCAGTAGCTCCTTTAAATATTCATTTAATTTTATTGATACTCGTATGTAGGTTTATATCTATCCGATTTAAAAAGCGGAAAATCAGTTTGTGTGTTCTATTGAAAAAACGTGAGCTCTGACGTCATGACGTCTTGGCGTCGATTTTCGACACGTGTAAACGGGATTATATCTCAGAGATTAACTATCGGATCCGAGTGAACTACTTAGCTTAAACACTTGTTTATCTGAAAAAGTGTGGATATATGTTTATCTGATAAGGCTGTGAATTTGGAAAGTAGATAGAATTGGAAATAGATTTTCTTAAAATTTTGCGATATAATGTCAACCAAAATTACAAAACTTGGGCACGAAAGTGTAGAGCACAAAATTACAAAAGAGAATAACGCCGGGACCGAACCCAAAACCCTTACATGCCTACCAACAGAAAATAAATACGAGTAGTTTGGATAAACCAACCACGCAAGGGCAATTTAAAACCAAAAAAATATACTTTTATTACATTATTCACGGGACCTAGACTATACACGGTTGACTTTTTCACGAAAATAACGTTGCCAGTTACCGACAATGCCTATCTACAATTTTTATTTCTCATTAATTCGGCGTTTAACTGGGTTTAGCAATTACTTGACCCACTTAAGATTAAATAAACTAACTCATTAGCACTGATTATTATTTGCTCGTTCATTAACTACTTGATTACCCGGCAATTTATTTTGTTTACTCTCGTTATTTTGTTTATTGCGTGTCAAGGCTTAAAACAACAATTTCACATCAATTTCTGGAATCCTATTAATTTAATGTTTTATGTTTTATGCATTTTCCTATATTCTGATCATTATAACATTAAACAAATATATAAGGTTTTAAAGAAAATATAGGTAGGTACTGAGTTTAGTGAAATAACAAGTACATACCAAGTTATGATCCATAGTATGTCTAATATCTTCGTTTGTATTTTTAACTACCCGAAGACAGTAGAACTGTCGAGAGCGAGGGAGGAAAATAAATTGGGAAGAGGAGGGGTAAGAAGTACCGGGTTATTCAGACCTGTTCCCTATTGGAGAAAAAAAATCTTTCAGGGCCTATGTCAACTTTGAGGATGCTGTGTGGAGGGTTTTATTAGAAACAGGAAGGAGATGAATTTCTGGGTAGGAAAAAAGGGATGTGACGGACGTTCGAATCGAAAGAGTCCGGCTGGAATGGTCAAAGATCTCCCTAAACCACTGATAGTAAGTATCTATCAATCTGAATTTTTTTCTGTGCGTTAGTTCTGCGTAAAATCTGGTTCAATGAACTCAAATTTGTTTGAATTGAACTGGAACTGTTTGCTTGGAAAATTTAGACAAGCGATAAATATACCAATAATATAATATTTTGACGGAAAATTTATTTTAAATACCATTTTGAAAACTACGTATTTCAATTAAATAATATTTATTTGTGCGAGTCAAGTTTTAAGCACGGTATACTAAACCAAGGATCTTAGCTGCTCGCCCATTGAGGTCTTCATGTTTTCTAACTATCATTTTTATGACGCAAAATTGCGTAAAAAACATCCAAAACACGAAAGTGCTGAGGGATAAAAAAAATTGACAAATTATTGCATCGTCAATGATCAAGTGTTGATAATTATGATATTACTTGAAAAAACGCGGGCGAAGCTGGGTACAATATCTAGTTAAGGTATAAGTGCTTAAAAATGTTGTATGTAATAAGTTATTAAAAATCGCTAACTTAACCTTTGCATAACGGCAATCAAAATAAATATCCCGTAAAGTGGAAGTACCGCCCCCCGTAATAATTCCACGCCAATATTTACATTCGCACGCATATGTTTCAAGGGTTTTATATTCGTCTCCCGGCCGCGGGACGGTTAAATTTGCTCAATTAAAATATTTGAAAGATCGACGAAAACCTAGCGAGGGCATTGCTTGGATTAATGAACTGTGAAGGATGAAGCACACCATTTTTTTCACGTTTACTCCATATTGGGGGTCCTGACGAAAATATTTTTTCTCAGGTTCTATGCTATCTATGAGAATGCTGTGTGGAGAATCTGTTCGAGGGAAAGAAAAGAGTTGACATAAGTCTTGGGTATGGTCTGCTGTTCAGAACTCCATTATTTTATCCATTTTGTTTTTAAACCTACGTCGTTGATAATAGAAAGAAGTTAAACAAAGCCATCAGCGGCACGCCTATGTTAAGTTTTTTTTTCTGTTTTCGCATCATGTAATCACGTCATTTGTAAAAATTGACTACCCGTCAGCCCATTACGTCCATTGTAAAATTCCTTGCCAATTGACGGATGTTTCAAAGCTCCATATCACGAGATGAAATTAACATTGCGAACTGAAAAAAGTTGCGTTTACTTAAAAATTCCAGAATTGTGATTGATAAGTTTGATAGCTTCATCAGAAAAAATCAGTTTTTCTATTTTGTAGTTAAGATTATTATAACATCCACGGTGTCAACTCGTAGTAGAAGCGGGAAACTGGGAATCAAAATTTTAAATTGTTTCAATCTGAGCATTTCGATTTTTTACTCTTAACTAATTCCGGCAACTAAAGGGTTAATCCTTGCCGGATCTACGCTTTGACGCACCTTGAAATACACCAAACTGCTGATATTAACCCCCTAGCGACCGATTTTTTTGTAGTTCTTTGTAAAAACTTTTGAAGCCGTGTTTGACGTTCGACGAATTAGAAATAAAATTATTTAGCCGCCTATGTTAACACCATAAAATAACGTTCTAAAAAATTCTAATTTCGGATCGATTTACTCGAAAACAAAAAAAAACTAAACCTACGAAATCGACTACGAATCGATTAACATTCACTAGTTTTCCGGTTGTACCTTCCACGAGAAGAGATACTTTTGTGTTTCTTCTCTTTTGGTTACAGTTTCTCGAAGAACCAGGTTCTCACCTTTCCCTCTTTACAAGTCTCTACCTACTATGTACATACTTACCTTACTATTTAAAAAATAACACATCCTCATTTTTTTTAATTTTTAGCGCATTTGTTTACATGGGCCCTGATTTACGGGTGGGTACTGAATATTAAGTGTTTTTTTGTAACTTAAATGGGGTAAATTTAACCCCCGTTGAGTCGCATACGGGTTGCATAACTTATTATCATATGTGGGGTATTTTTTTACCACCATGTTTAACGAAGCGTATTTTGACGCGTGCCTTGAAAGAATAACAACAATAATTCAGGTTACATTAATTTATTTATACGTGGATACATACAAATGTGGGCTTTGAAAAGAGATATTAAAACCCTTTATTATTGCTCTATAGGTGGCTGTATTTTATGAATAGGGGAACATTGCAGTGTCGTTTTCTGCTTTAAGAAGTGGGAAAAGAGGATGGCGTGGTTTTAAAATGTTTTTTAAATGAAGATCAAGTTTCCAAAATGTCATCAGTCTGAGAATAAAACTGTAGTTTTTTTTATAAAAAACCAACCCACAGCCAACCTTCTTTATCATATGCATTTTCCCATGACGTACGAGATGAGAACTTCTTTTAAATTGTCATGTACTTATTTTGAAACAACTAACCATCACGCCATTTCTCTGTAGAGGTGGGCAAAGAGGATAGAACGCCACAAAACTTCACCTTGGCACACTTTTTACATCCATTCATCTTATGTTACATGCTCTTATGTTACTCTGACTCTTGACTTGACCTGAATAAAGTACTGGATGGTATCATATCTTCTTCGGGCATCCCAGACTTCTTCTACAATTCACTTGCGTGTCATATATCCTCCTTACACTTCTTTCATTGAGAAAATATATGGTGATATGTAAAAGAGTATTGAAATTTCAAATATGACTACCCAGTGAGTTTATTTATTGACAGGGCTGTATTTTACAACCCAGAACGAGATGGGAATTCCCTTCTGCCTTTTCACAGTCGAATAATGTAACAAAGTGTATTTATTTCATCCAATCGGGGATGAAACCTACCCTAAAGCAGGTACCCTTGAAACACTACCCTTAAATAACTAACATACCCACCTTGAAAGAAAACCTTACACTCCTGCTTTCTCATGCACGAAATAAATTTACAAAAAACACCCTCTGATGTTATCACTGTTACGTTGACTTTCAAACGTTACAATTGATTTTTTTTTCATTATTTAGGCCCCCTTTTATTTTTATATAGAATAAATTAGGCAGTAAAATATTTGTAAGTGTCTTTAAAATATGGACCCCATGTCATTTTATATTAGGTTATTCAAGGTTTATTTTTAATGTAATAAAAGGAGAATGAGTCATGCATGTTGAACAGCGGTTTTTTTACACTATATTTTGATCAGTGTTCCTCTCTATGGATTCAGGCATGGCGGGTGACACGTCCACGCGTGCCCTACAATTGTAGACGGTTGTCGTTTGGCGCTTGAGGACTGTTCGTTTTTGCTCTTTTGTTTCCGCTCTACACGGTATCCCCAGAGATGACGTTTACGTAAAATCAGATCTTAGAAGCTTTAAAAACAATTCTGGGGTATCGTCCTTTGTTTTTCATTGCTGTTTTCTTCTCCTTTCAACGCCTTTCGTCTTTCAAAGCCTTCTGCCTTTCAATAACTTTCACCTTTTAATATCTTTCGCCTTTCGCCGTCTTTCGTTTGACTTTCAGTGCCTTTCATCTTTTAACGCCTTTTGTCTTTCAAAGCCTTCCGCCTTTCAATATCTTTCATCTTTCAACCACTTTCGTCTTTCAATCACTTTCGTCTTTCAACCACTTTCGTCTTTCAACTACTTTTAACTGCTTTTGCAGTTTAGCGAGTGTTTATAATGAAGAATAAAACAAAAATCTTGGTAGTTCAAAGCCTTTCGTCTTTCAGTGCCTATCGTCTTTTAACGCCTTTCAATATGTTTCATCTTTCAACCACTTTCGTCTTTCACCTTTTCTTTCGCCTCTGTTCGTTCAAAGCATTTTTGTCTTTGAATGCCTTTCTTCTTTCAACGCCTACTCATATATGGTTAATACTGCTTTTAGTCGACCCTTCTACATTAAATTCAATCTTCCGTTCATTAGCAGTTACAAAATTGATTTTCAAGAAGTTATCTTAGTCACCGTATAAGATAAAACTAATTGTTGAAAATAATGAAACAATGTTTTCCTAGCTGTAAGCAGTAAGTATGGAAGGCGCGGAGTAACTAATTACATGATGAGGTTAATACGACACAAGTAATTGTATTTACCAGGTAAACAACTCTCTCTGTTCTGTCGATGTTAAAATAATATGGACTAAATTAATGTGGAATAGCGATACTTGCCTCGGTTATTACAACATATAATGTATGCTTATTAAAGGTAATTATTTTGTGTTTGTGCTTTTAAATTCGGTATAATTTCCAACTCAACAAATAGGTAGGCTTATTGCCTGGTGGCAACAATCCCCAAATGGGAAAGTCATTGTAACTTTGGCTCTGAAAAGTTTTTTGTTTTATATTAAGCCCACACAGGAGAAGCCAATTGGAAAATAATTTCCTAATAGGGCTTGTGTCATCTTAGAATGGTGTGTGGAGAGTCATTCGTAGAAACGACCCGTTCGCATGTGACGAATGATGTTGTTGTGCGATTTTGGCTTGTTTCTCGATTATGATTATGTTCCTCGGATCATATTCTATCAAAATACCGGTAGAACAAGGAGGACAGTATTCTCACCTGACGTATGTGCTCGAGATATTGCAATCCGTATGAGAATCTATCAAACGGACCGCCCGTTTGGCCTTAGATTGATCTATTGTTAGTAAGGTTTTTGCCCACAATGAAGGGTTTTTTAGGACTCCAGAGGTAGCTAGACCAAAGATAGGTGACCAGAGATGAAATTTTTGTCCATTATCACTAAAAATGAGTGTTTGCAATAAGTCTAAACTCTTTAATCTGCAGAATGGCGCCCAAATTCTAACCGCGATCGAATATTTTAGAAACTAGGCTGGTAGACTCATCCACATTCTAGCAATATTATACGTAGGTACTTACTACACCTAGTCTGGTCTCTTAGGACAGAGTTTACGTAAATAACCTAATGATCCCACGTAATCGATTCCTGAATACTCGCCCCGCAAATTACTCGTTCAATACAATATCGTGTCTGCTGGAATAGTTCCATTGTAACCTCTCTCTCTTGTGACGCCACATGTCAGAAAGAGAGGTTTATACAGAGCTCTCGGTAGCAGGACCACACCATACGACGTATACGGGCAAGGTGCGGAGGAAATAAATGACGTTTTTTTATTATAAATTCAAGTAGGTACTTTAAAAATACTGGGTGAGGCTTAATAATATTATGTTATAGGTGTTGTTATCAGAAATGTATTAAAGTTTTTAATTAAATGTAGGTGCTTGTTTAATAAGGTGGAGTAATCAATAATATAAATCACATTTTTATGGTTTACTGTGTACATATTCCCAAATGACCTAATCGTTTATCTGTATTATGGCAGAAAATAAATCAGTTATGTCGAAATCAAACATCACAATGAAATCGACATTTTTTAATCCAAATATGATCAGGAAGTCCTCCAAGGAACCTGCTGTTGTACCCTGTGTATACAAGGTGTCCGGAAGAAAGTACACATACGTAGGGAGGTGATAATGTAAAAAATACATGTAAAACTTTTTTTCGAAATTACAACGTTTTAAGGTAGTTTGCAGGTAAAATAGTACTATATGTGTACGGAAAAATATTTTTCTATGGAATAAAACAATGGAGTTTCAAAAAAAGTTATTTTCTTTTTTACTTCTACCATCATGTAGAATCACCTCCCGAAGTTTTTGCACTTGCGGACACTCTGTATTGTCCCCCGCGCTAGATTCTAACCGATGATTTGAAAGAAATTTTTGTAGAGGCGAATTTAATTAACCAAACTAACCATCACGCCGTTTCTCGCAGGGGTAGGCAGAGAGGACGGACCGCCAAACAATTCGGTCTTGGCACACACTTCTTTCCTCATTCGCATTCGTACATCGTCTCATACATACTCTTCTATTATTCTGACTGATTGTGCCATGTCTTCCTGACTGTCCCCGATTTCTGCTAACTTTAGTTAGTTAGAATTTATGTTTCAGTTTAGTGGAAGACTATATTATTTATTTATTCACATATATTAATTTATTTGTCGGCAAACCCGAACGTTTATTGACATTTGATTTTGATAAGTACATTTATGTATTTGCAAGTACGTTATCCGCCTCACTAGGCTATGTCAGTTCTTAGAATAAATAAATACAAAATAAGAAAAATAATTGTTAGTGTCTTAATGAATCTTATAATTCTGCATAAAATATAATTATAATTTCTTTAAAAATGCATAAGTAGCGGTTAAATCGCTTAAATAAATATAAAAACATATGTACAAGTAAACATTCTGAATATGTATTAAAAATAAATACATGTTAACATTATGAATATGTTTTAAAAATTATATACTCGTAAACATTCTGAATATGTATTAAAAATATGTTCACGAAAACATTCTGAATATGTATTACAAATATGTACATGTAAACATTCTGAATATGTATTAAAAGTATGTACATGTAAACATTCTGACTATGTATTAAAAATATGTACATGTAAACATTCTGAATATGTATTAAAAATAAGTACATATACACATTGTGAATATGTATTAAAAATATGAACATGTAAACATTCTGAATAAGTATTAAAAATTAAAAAGAAAACGAAAAATTTTAAAAAAATTATTTCATCTAGGCAATAAATTAAATCATTTTCGATGTTTTCAAAAGGTAGTTGAGTTCGAAGGTGTCAAAAACCTAAGTTATAAAATTGATTTCTTTCCGTCCTTAAACCATAATCAGTTTTAAAAACTAGCAATTTCATATTTGGAATATCGAAAGAAGTGGCGGCCGGTGGTAAAAAATATTTGGGGGTTCACCAAATTAATAATTAATAATTTACGACAATAAGTCAGACAATAAATTTTATATTAGGTACATACCTATTTCTAAAGAAGCTCTATTCTGCTCTCCGTTTGCTTAACGAAAACCCCTATGACCGTCTTGTTGATATGTGGACACTGAACAAAATGTATGATTATACCATTACTCAACATTCCCCTTTTACCTTTTTCCAAAAACTTCCTTACAATTCGAAACTTTCTCAGCTCTGGAGACTTCTTCCCAGACATTGACAACAACTAATCACTCATCTCATAATGATTTGTTGCATCTTGTATCGAGGAAAGCTGTAAGCGGAAAAAATAGTAGATGTTAAATTGAAGATACACTATCGAAAACAATACCACTTATACGCGTTCCCGTTTAATATGCTACTGAACAAACTGTTCCTTCCGATGTGGTGGTAAAAGTAAGAACGCCGTCCGCGATGTACTAATATTAGGAAAGAATCGTATGTACCTGCACTCTCGACTGTTCACAGATTCTGTTAAAAATTAGTAAAATTCTGGATCACAATTGAAAACGAACTGCGGCGAACATAGGCACAGTCGCTATGCAAGTTACGCACGCTTTTACCTACATATCATAAAAGATCTTTGTGTGATGTTGTAACCAAACCTAACGCACTGCGTACATGGCAAATATGTCGGAAATATTGTTGGTTGTTCGGGAGCACTTATGAACTGGCCGCTACTGATCAAAACGCAGAGCAAATTTATTATTGAATTGAGCAATTCAAACCATCTTATCGCTTTGATCCAAATTAGCTCCACAAAATTATTTACGAATAAGTAGGTGTTCATGTATATTATCATGTTCACATCATGATACATAATACGCCATTCAAATATGAAATGAAAGTAAACATAAAACTTTTGATATATCCACCTGGCAACCTAAAATGTCTGGCGTTTACTTTTTGGCCGTTGAATTGGTGTGTGTCATGCAAAGCAATAAAAGACTGATACCTGGCAATTACCGGGGGTCAGGGGTACAGAACCTTATCGGAAAGTACCTAATTACGTTTTAATGGCAGCGGTGTACGTACATAGGTACTTGGGAATTAACATTTAATAGATCATAACATTCGAAGCGTTATAAAAGGGTGATAAAGTCACTGTAGCGGAAAGGTCTACCTATTTTACTGAAAGGTCAGTGTGTTGTGGTTGCGGTTTCAGAACATAGACCATTTTGACGGCCTGCGTGGTCGTAGGGTAAATCTCTCGATTAGCAATCCGCAAATAAATTTTGTTTGATTACCATGTTTGGTGACCATACACTGTGACGCATGCAATTACAATGTAAAACCGTCGCGACGCATCTAAAAATGGCAGTTTTGTAGGTTAAAATTTTGCAATTTTCCAAATCACGTACATATGTTTACTTACATAAAAAAGTACATGCGCCATTTTTAAATAAACACAAATTTAGTTAAACCGGACTATGAACTGAATCATTTTGAATTTTATATAGAAATACCAAGTCAGTGAAAATTCTTCTGTCTGACAATTTGAGCATATTCATATAATTTAACAGAGTATTGTAGTTAAACATAATTGCTGGAATACACATTTTTAAATTTATAAAACGTAAGAATTTGTTTTGTATTCTTTCAACAGCTTGTAAATGTATATTGTAATGTGGGTTCCAGACAGGAGAATTGTACCTACTCAAGTTGACTTCTTGCATAGGCAAAATATAATAATTTAATACACTTTATATTGTTAAAATTTCTGGTTAGCCTAGTTACAAATCCCAACATTTTAAAGCCCTTATTAGAGATTTCTGTTATGTGGTTAACAAAAGAAAGATTTGATTGAAAAGTGATGCCCAAGTCTTTAATTTGTGTTAATTTTTCAAGAGCATTGTTATCAATGTTAATTTTAGTAACTCTATTTAATAAACTAACTCAAATGAGGACTATGATCATTTACATTATAAATTTTGTAAATTTCGGCTGAAATAATAATTAATTACTTTGCCTTTTCGTAGTTCCAAACATAATTTAGCCCTCACTTTTAGCAATTAATACTTGTATGTAATCTATAGATATGTACTGAGTTTTCATTGTGTAGATATACTGTGCTTTTCCCGTGTCAAGGAACTATTAGAGCTGAAGTAGGAAAATATAGATTCTCTTTGAATGATAACTCCGATTTCATCAGAGAATACAGCGCGCTTGCATGCCAGAAGCTTCGATTTTGTTTTATTAGGAGGGTAGCTGCTTTATTACCTTCACACGCCAAGCCTCCGGCCTGTAAGGGTTGAACGTCACGATTCAAAATTCACTAGAAAATCAACTCGATAGAGAACAGTATATCGATCTGTTTGATTCATATTAGTGAATCAATGTAATCCGATTCTCCGCGCAACGGAAATATTTTCTTTTCGTTCAATTTTGAATCATTCGAAATTATTATGTACTGGAATTTATTTTGATTTTCAATTTTAAATATGACAAAAAAACTATAACATTATGGCCGCTATGCTTGTCAGCTAATCACTAATGTTTATAGAGGACCACTGAAATGTTGGCTCTGTGATAATAATGTTGTATTTGGATGTCGGTGAAACCACCTGCCCTTAGTGAACAGATTCTGCCCTTAGTAAATCTGAATAAATGAATGATGAATTATTATTTTAGCTCTCTTTCCATTTTCTGCCACAAATCGTATTGTGAAGGTTTTAGATTACAACGGTTATTTTTTTTTACTATATTTAGAATTGATTCTTTCGCGTCACCGAAATTAATAGATTCTTACGGTCCTTCACGTCACTTTTCAAAACACAAGTACTTATGTTATAAAAGTTAACCAGTTTTTTTAGTTGAATTATTATTATTATTATTTATTGGATAATTTGTATAGCGCCGATTTTGTGAGATATCACCTCAGGGGCGCTTTACAGTTGATGCAGGTATTACAAAAAATATAAATATTACAAAAATAAAGTGAAGTTAAGTTAAGTGAAATGAAGTATAGGAACAGGTGATACGAAGTTAGAGGATGGAGACTTATTGAAGTTCAAGTCATTTATTCTCTTTTGTTTGTTTCCTTCCGATATGGCGTTTTATTTCGGATATCGTGATTACCTGCAATTTTCCTTTTCGTGTAAGGGGGTGATTTAAAGTTATTGGAAATATTTGTATCTTAAACGGTACGGAGGTGACAGCCATCCTTCTAGTCCAAGGATTCTCAAAATGGGTAATAATATCCCCCCGGGGTGGCAGTAAGAGGGCGGCGGGGAAATAAGAAGGCACTGACCAAAGGTTGGCGATTTAATATTGGTCAGCCACCAGTCGATGGCTGTGTTGACATCGCGTTTTGGTCCCACCCAGGCGTAGAGTGTTCAATTCCTCTGCTGGTTAGGTCCTCCATCACAACTCAAGCAATATTTTCCGCTTGCTGTGGTGGCTGTAAGGGATTTTCTAATATTGGCAGGTTATTCGTAACCCGGGAATGTTTGTCTTTCTTTTAACAACAACAAAAAATTAAGTTTTCTCCTACGATTATGTTTGGAGATATAAAGTCACGAATTATTATCACGATCAAATCAATTAACCGTTCATATAATACATATCTTGATTATTTTTTTTTGAAATTCAACCCGACGTTAGTGAAGTGAGGAAATCTGACGCCGTTGATGAAGTGCAAGGAAAAAAATTAGCATTTCTAATTTATTAAGAATCTCTTTAAATTATCAGTAGTCCCAATAAAACGGGGATTGCAGGCCTTTAAGGAATGAATTCACATGTTTTTTGATAAACTTTTAGTACATTTCGAATATATTATTGGTAAGAATTGGGAATTTGACACAGAATAAAAAAGAACACAAGAAATACCAATTGGGCGTGTCTCTTGATCCTGCTTTAAGGAAAAAACATCGCTAAGTTATCATAAGTTTGGGAAGCTCTGATCTAGGCAAAGAACATTATTTACATCGAAACTTCTCACGGATAGTAAGCACACAACACAAATCATTCTTCAGCCAAGTTTAAAGGTCAGAGTTCACCCCTTCACGAGCTGCCATAGAACATTGTTCCATCGGACCGGCGCAAATCAAAACCGAGCCGCTCACGCATAATCGGGCCCGGTCCTGACAGTCGTACCGATTCGCTCAATACGGCCCCGTCCAAATATAAAAATTCAATATCTAATGCAGGGGCGGCTTTCCCCTTAAGTCAATTGGTCATTGTCTCTCAAAAATTATAAGACAGCAATAGTTCGTATAAAATAGTACCCTTTAAACCTTATCACCCTTTAAATATTTCCTTTTATGAACCTCCAAATTTATAAAACGTCAACAGTTAATATATTTTTTTTGTAGAAATGAGATCCCTGAGGCGTTTGCTTGTAACTTTGCATAACCGAGTTAAAAATGCAGAGATTAGGAAATAACGCAATGCTGAAGAAAGCGTAATACTCGTAGTCAATATTAAGAGGAAGCTACTAGCCAAAAATGTGTATATTCTTGGTATACCTTATATCGTAGGTAATAGGCATTAAAATCGCTTGACAAACGGAGTCTAGAAACGTTTGATTTCAAGAAAAAAACTGTTTTTTATTTATTTTGTATATAATTTTATAAGAAAGCAAAAAAGTTAATCAAGTGAAACTGTCACAGATAATTAGCTATAATACTGTATTTTTTTAAATTTGTTTCCTTTACGCGTTCATACATTTCTATCGAAAAAATATTTTTTTTATTAGTTTGCATTTATATTTTTTATTGAGTAATTTGTATATTTATTTTTATTATACTCAAGCGAAGCGATAGGAAAACCTTCAATTTATCTAAAGCATATTTTTTGTATTCATAATGTACACCAATTCGTTATAAAGATTAATCAAAATGTTGATTTGGCATTAAGCTTCGCCTTAAGAAATTAACGCTTACGTTAAAAACGTTACACGTTAAAGTGAATATAATACTAGAGTCGGGACATGTCTAAAGTCAGAATAATAGAAGAGACGATAATATGTGCATTAATTAATGGGTGTCTGCCTACCGCCTACAGAAAATGACATGATAATTAGTTAGTTTAATTATATAAATAAAAGAAAAACAAAAAATTAAAAAATAAAATAAAAATCTAAGAAACTAAACAAATAATACCTCATCCCATACACACAAGCAATTGCTTATTATGGGAGAACATTGAAAAATAATAAATATTAATCATATCATAATATCTTTCATCTTATTACTAGTGAAATATATATATGTATATCACACATTGTAATTTTTTTATTGAATAAATATAATTTAAAAAATATATATATGACGGCAATTAGTAATAGTTCATCAAAATGATCTTCAAATCAAAACCAAGCCCCTTACGCAGATCTGGCCGCGTTTAAAATCACACTCGATGCGGCCCTGTTCAGATATCCAAAATTCAATATTCAACGTTCAATGACCATAATATTATCGTCGTTTGCTCGAACTGTCGGAAGTTGACGGGTCTCCGTTGTTTCAGACATCTGCGAGGCAATGAATTGACAGGTGATCTAGGTGTATATTGATCCATGAAGAGGTTTTCAAAACATCAATAACGCTAATTCTTTAAAATTTAAAAGCTTATTAAATTTTATTTTAAATGCCGGCCATCACGAACTTGACGCCTCTTAAAAGGGTTTTATTTAACCTAACTCTTAATTAATAGATATTTCAAGCCTTTATTTGATGTCAAAAATATTTGAACTTTTGCTAGGGAGCAATTTGTATGTTTCTTAAATAATAATATGAATTTTAAAATAGCCTACCACAATTAGCCACCAGAAATTATATCTCAGCAGCCCAGTGTGATAGATACTCTTAGTATCGCCCTAGTGAAATACAATCAGTCAGCAACTGAACGTTGCTTAAAAAGACTCAAAGTGAAGCTTAATGCTAAATCACTATTTTGATTAATATTGGTGTAGATTATGAATACCAAAAAATATGCTTTAGATAAAATGAAGGTTTTTCTATCGTTTCGCTTGAGTAGAATACAAATAAAATAATAAATTACTCAATAAAAAAATATAATTGTAAACTACTAAAAATTATTTTTTTTCATTACAATTGTATGAACGCGTAAAGGAAACAACTTTTAAAAAAATACGGTATTACAGCTAAGATTATCTGTGACAGTTTCACTTGATTAACTTTTTTGCTTTCTTATAAATTTTTTTACAAAATAAATAAAAAATAGTTTTTTGCTTGAAATCGAACGATTTTAGACTCCGTTTGTAAAGCGATTTTAATGCCTATTACCAACAATATAAGGTATACCAAGAATATACAGATTTTTTATTGTAGCTTCCTCTTAAGCCGTGAAAGTTGACCAGATCTGTATAATTAGGGATTTCACAACCTTCCTCTCTTCCAACTACTAGTAATAACTAGTGATGTGTATCCGGAAACATTCCACGGAATAATATAAATTCCTCCAAGTCGGGATTTTTTTAATTAGAAGGTCATTCAGAATGAAGCGGTCCCTTTTTATGTTTTTTTTTTTTATTTTTAAGAGGCTAATATTATAGTGAACTTGGGTAAAATGTATATAAGTCTCGTGACGTCATTTACTTGCTTATCAGCCAGCTTAGCCAGATTAGCGACATTAGCTCATCACCCAACCGCAAATATCTTCATTTTGACGGCTTTTACAGGGAGTCTGGGGGTAAAGAGCGCTAACTTCGGGAATTTATTCTACATGATGGTAGAAGTAAAAATAAATAAATAACTTTTTTCGAAATTCCAATGTTCATTTTCCTATACAAAAATATTTTTTCATTGAAGAATATTTATTTTCACACACAAACAATTCATATTTTTACCTCAAACCCAGCTTAAAACGTTAGATCGAAAAGTTATTTAACTTTTTTTACTTCTAAAAGCATGTAGAATCACCCCACAAATTTAGCGCACCTTACCCCCGAACACCCTTTATATAATTTCGGGATTTTCAAAAAATTGTTAAAATTGTTACCCTTGGCATGCTTTAATTAATATAATATACGTATTTATAAATAACATAAAATTTCGTTGTAGGACACCTCACTGGTTAGTCTGGAGATTTAGATAAAATATTATATTCCCCATAAATGACAAATGCAAAACCCTGACTTTCTGCAGAAATAAAAATCCTGTTTTATTTGAATATTCCATTAACAATACAGCTTTAGAAAGAGTCACTGAAATGAGAGATCTCGGAATTATTCTGGATGAAAAACTAAGTTTCGCCAATCATATCCACCAAATTGTAAACAAAGGCAAGAAAACACCAGGCTTCGTATTAAGAACAACTAAAAACTTTAACTCCATACAAGCCATTAAACTTTTATACATATCTCTAGTTAAAAGCATAATTGAATACAACTCAGTAGTTTGGTCTCCCTCTTACAAAATTCACATTAATAACATTGAGCTGATACAAAAAAAAATTAAATTAAATATCCCACTAGAAGACTTACAATATCATTTTTTATTAAATACTTTATAAATACACACATTGGAAGACAGGCGTAAAATAAACGACTTAACTTTTTTATTCAAGATTCTAAACTCTAAATTCGACTGTTGCGAACTTCTGCAACTCATAAACTTACGAATACCTACAATAACAACACGACAAAACTCCTCAATACAACGGTTTCACATTATGGGAAACCAATACTTAGGTGATGTCGATATATTTAATATTAACTTTGCGAATTTTGTGGATTACGTAAAAGACTTATTTAAACACTATTCCTAAATGGAAGTTATATTTTTGTAAGCCACTCAAATCGCTGTATTTTTTAATTTATGTTTTTTTTATTTTCAATATATCTTTCTCATGTTTCAAAACTGCCATTAAAATTGTACCACCTACATGTAAAAGCCCTCTGGGCGTTAAATAAATGATTAAAAAAAAAAAAAAAAAGATAAATAATTTTCCGGGAATTTACCCATCACTGCTAACTGCACATACGCCAATGTAGGAATGCCATAGTCCCACTGCCGACAGTTGGAACTCTGCACAATCAAGTGAGACAAATAATTGTGTTAGGTCATGTTAGAATTTGGAAAACAGAAATGATTAATTAATTTATATTGTACTGTATATTATCTCCATAATTTTTTTTATTATTTTATTTATTATATAAGTACATTTTTGTTTATTTGTTACAATATATGATCAATATTTCAAGACCCCTCTTCCATAGAAGCATTAGCTTGTGGCTGTAAGAAGAGTTTACATTGTTTTATTACAGTATGTAAGTAATTAAAAATAAAATGATTTAAACTTATTTGAAAAATGGAATGTTACTTAGGTCGGGTTGTTTCGGAGAATTTGAACAATTCATCAAATTTCAACGTTCATTTTCGGGTTCTGTGAAAGTCCTATTCAAGTTCTGTTATTATATCATTGTAGGCTAGTTGCTTGACAAAACTGAAATAAAAACAGAACTTGGAAAAATCTTTCACAGAACTTGAAAATGAACGTTGAAATTTGTTGAATTGTTCAACTTCTCCGAAACAACCCGTCCTTAAGGAAACTAATTGAGATGAGTTATTCTTAAGATTAATTCAATTGGAAACATTTTTATATTTTGTAAGTTTGTCTTTAAAATATTTTTTCACAGTGTTTATTATTTGGATGTTATCATTAATGTTTCTAATTTCTTCAGGTAGTCGATTGAAAAAAATTCTCGCCCGGTAAGTGTAATAATTTTGTGCAAAGGAAGTGTTTAATTTTGGGCATGGAAAAATATATTTAAGTCGAGTACGGTTTTCAGTTAGAAATTGGTACTTGTAAGTAATAACAATATATTAATAGTTAGTAATAACATAGATCACTGTAGAAATGTATTATAAATTTGTACAAGTCATCCAATTATTATTATTATTATTATTAATTTAGGTACGTGAAGCACGGAGTGTGACGCATTTTCACTCTAAAAACGAATCGTCCTTATTTACTGAAATTATACGAAGCAAATGGCAACTCTGCATGATGGATAAGGCTGTGATTTCTCCCCTAGAAATATATACGTCACTCGGGCTAATCTCTGAATCTATCCATGGCATAGAACAGATTGACATCTGCGATAAGATAAACGGGCCGATATTCTCGTAGATTCATCGGAACAATTTCTTGAACTGGACCTGTTGAAAATATCGTCCGTTAACTGCGTACTTTTTACTACTATGTAAAATAGTTGCAATATTAATGCGTAAAATGTTACAATTCGACGTCGAACAATATTATTAGGTAATTTATTCAGTATGGCGTTATTACAATTTTCTGTAGCGAGGGGCGTAGTAGTAGAAACGTTATTATAATACTAGCAATCGAAACATTTTGATGAATGGAATTGGAATGGATGTTCAGAATTATTATAATTTTAATATTGTATTTGATCGCTTCCTGATAACTACGCATTATTTACGCGTCATTTACCACGTGAGATATCACAGTATTTAAAACCTCATTCTACTTGCGTCATTCATGTCCATATCTTAACGGTCAGTGGCTAAGTTGGCATCGCGACTGGATCCCACCCAGAGGTCGTAAAATATATTCCTCGGCTGGCTAAGTCCTCCTTCACGACACAAGCAACATTTTCCGTTTACTGTGATAGTTGTAGGAGATTTTCAAATATTGTCAAGTCATTCATAACCCGGGAATGTTCGTCTTTCTTTCAAAAAAAGTTTTAAATTCACATCTAGGGCGTCTCTGACTTACTTCATCCATTTGTGCTTCATAATATTTTAAGTACATCCACTAAAGTTTAAACCGTTGAAGCGTTTTTTCATTCAATTTTTCGTGTGTCGAGATATGCGGCAACACACTTCTAGTAAATATATATTTTTTAAATCATGTGAATAATATTGAAAATATGAACCTACAAAATAATGTCTAAAATAAACACTACAATTATTTAAACTAAAATTACAGCTGCGATGTATGTTTAAAGTTGGCAACAATAACAATCCTTCCAACTAAATAAGTATTACAAAGTACCAGTGTTGGCTTACCACAATCATACTGACCATACTGACATTAGGGCGATGCCATACGTAGTAATGCAAAATCATGTGTTTTTGGTTTGAAAATTTGGTCGCCTAGAAATGTTTCAGATGCTTTAATTAAATACTGCGAGTAGAATACATCTTGGCCTTTGAAATAATCCAGTATTTTTTAGATAAGTCTTTTTATAAGCCCAGAAAAAAATAATGTAAAGGCCTATGAAAACTACTTTAAAGTTCAAAATCTCCTACTTAAGAACCTATTTTCGGTTATGATTTTATTGTATAATGTGGCAAATTAAGTTATTTATAAAATGATAGAAAAAAAAAAATTTATGCCTGAACATCCACAAAATAAAATAAAAGGCACTTTTTGGCCATGTTTTTTTCTTGCATAAATCAAAACAGGCGGATGGTGTTAAGAGGGAATTTAAACCTTATCGCCATTTACGTAAGGGTTGTTACTGATAGCGGCTTAATTTGAAATATTACACGACGTAGTGCATCGCCTTAAGTAAATTTGAAAAAAAATACTTGAGATTTATCGGTGATATTTGATTTTTAGAAACCTTTCAATTACCCTCAATATAATAAAATCATTACTATATTTCGAGAAATTCATACAATTCTTTTGAATGTAGCTGTAACTTTGTGGTTATCCATTATAAATGAAACAATATTACATTTTTAATTATTGAAGACAATATTAGCGATTTTTAAACGAAATCAGAAAAATAAACGTTCACATCTAGGACTTGAACCTAGGACCCTTTTCTTGCCGGGGCACCGCTCTACCAACTGAGCTAATGGGATCCTACCTCCCTCGGTCATATTTAACTGTATCACACTTCGAATAAGAACTATAGACATTGTCTTCATTTTCTCACTGCACATTTGTTTAATTGGCTGCTATTTTTATCTCTAATCGCTAGATTCAACTCAAACTAAATGCAATCTAGACAGTGTCTTGCATAAATATATATTATTTTTATTTTAATGTGCGACATCTATTGATTTTTTCTGCAAGTCAAAAATTAAGTTCTGATATTTCTGTTTTAAATTTTCGATTAAGTATCGCTAATATTGTCATCAATTATTAAATATTATAATTTGAAGTTTTACTCATTAAGATATTAAAAAAACCATATAAAATTGTTAAACCCACTATATTTTGGATCGGGATGATGGGTTGGTCGGTTACGAAACTGAGTGACCAGTGATGACGTATGCAATAATTTTTAAAAATTAGGTTTAAAAAAAAAACAAATATCACCGGATTCCAAAAAATCATGTTCATTTTTACTGCAAATAATGTCAGGAATTACTGGTAAGTCAAGTATCTCCCTTAACACCCTATATTTTCACCCATTTTGTAATGTTTCGTTGGTATAATATTATACCAAGAAGGAACGGTTTTTCTGAATCAGGTCGGCTCTGATATAAAAAAATATGGTGGTTTAAAAAATGTAATATTATTTCATTTATTGATACGTTTCTAACTTATCCCTTACCCATAATATCTTCAAACAAACAGTATCTTGTGTTATTGGTAAAACTTAATACGCAGAAATCCCACTAATGGTCCGCATTGGACATCAATTTTGAATATGGCCTAGTTAGGAAATTATTTTATGTTATTTATTATTTTTGTTTCTTTGCTACCGGAAGACTTATCTTATTTATTATGTTTTCTCATCAATAAAATCCATAAATTAAATCTTTAGTATCGTATTCTTTGAAGTACATAATAATCCGAGTGAATAACTTTCTACCCATTTTTAATATGAAAATGGGTAGAAAGGTACTCGACTTGAATATTCTCTTTTGGTCGATTTTAGAGTGTCACGGCTTTGATATTGCAAAGAATTCTTTTCAAATCAGTGGTGGGTAAAAAAGATTTTTTTACAACAATTCCCGTTTTTTTTTCCTCTCGTGGCACATTCCATTGTATTGTTGTAAGAAAAATACACAACTTCGCGCTTGAGAGCAATGGAGGTTATTTTTTTTTTTTAATAATGTCAAATAATCCCGGGTTACGAATAACCTAACAACATCTAAAATCTTCCAGTACCATCGCAGTAAGCGGATAATTTTCCATGTGTCGTGGTTGATGTTTTAGCCAGCCGATGAACTGAACTCATGGAGAGTGGTGGTAACTAAAAACGATGCAAACTCAGCAACTGACCGTTCCAACTCAACGGTTGGTGCTACACGAATCACAGTTGGTTTCTGTAATGCTTTATAATTATTTTGACATTTTTATTGAATTTAAAGAAATCAAGATACATTTTATCTGGACAGTGACATGACAAAAAAAATCACCCATACATATATATTTACCTGCAATTTATTCGAAACATTAAAATATGTTATAATAAGGGTGGTGAATAGTGGAGGCTCGTGATTTTTGGGTGTACTAGTGCTTGTATATAAAAAAATGCATTATTGATGTTGCATAGCAACAAAACAGTTTTTTTTGGTTACTGTCTACATGAGATTTCAAAAATCCACACCAATTCTCCAATTTAATGTTTTTAAACTATATTCAGAAATATATTTTAATTCGTTTTGGTTACCGTGCCGCCACTGTTTGAAGGTATTTTTTCTTCTAAGAAAGCCCTTCCGCCCTTGCTTTATTAAGGGCGAGTATTGTTATCGAGATTGAAAGGTAGAAAGGTATTGAAGGTACTAGCAATGGTTTGAGAGTGCTGTTTGAATCCGGAGGATTGGACCTGAAAGTGTTTGTAAATGAAAAGGACAGATTGTAAAGCAAAACTGATAAGATACAGATTTCGTAAATGAATGAAGGATAAGGATTGAATATTTCTATATTATAGAATGTTCAGGATTCAATAAACTTTTGGTTTGTTTTGGAACATTATTAAATGAAACAACAAAACTATTTTATGTACCTACCGACATCACTAAATTTATACGAAAATGTCAACCGGTTTGTATAGTCTCGGCAGGCAAACGGCCAAAAATAAATCACCATTATAACTAATAGTTCGTTAAACGTACTACATTTACTGCTATCTGAAATATTAGTACAAAAAAGTCATATTCGTAGTTTTTCACACCTCCTTTTTTATCCATTATTTCTGGCTTTCACCCTTCAAGGGTGTTCTTGGCCATCATTTATAATTATTGAGAAATGAAAGGTGAATTTAAATATTAATTTTATTTAAATAGGCAAATTTCAATTATGATGAAAATTGGAGTCGAGTTCAGACTTAGAAGAGATGAGATGTTGAATGGAGGGGAGGCAATTTTAGATAAGGCTTGATAGAAGAGAGGATATTTGTTTAGAGAGGGACAGCCAAAAAATATGTGATCTAAAGTTCCCACTTCTAGAACACAGAATGTACAATCTGGGGAGTCAAGGATGTGAATTTTAAAAAGATGGGAAGGAACGGAACAATGTCCGATCCTCATTCGAATGAGTGAAGAAATTTCTTTTTTGGAAAAAAGAGGGAATTGCTGAAACCACGGTTTTGATGGAGTAGTCCTTTGTATTGAGGCATAGCAGGCTCCCTTGGATTGACTAGCAATGTGCCAATACTCTGACCAAGCATTGTGGGATCTATCTTTGATGATGGAAAAAATGTCAGATAGGGGAATGTGGTTTGCGAGGGTAACAACAGGGTTGGACGCTCCTTGTTTTGCCAGGGCATCCGCAATATCATTACCCATGACACCAACATGTCTCTGTCCTTTTTTTACATACTTAATTTATTTGAATTTAATTTTTTTCGTGAAAAATGAATGCACATCTTAAAATTGGAAATTTACCCACTTCTCGACATACGATCGAGCTGAAACTCGGCAGATAGACTCGTTGTCGATGACAGTGCATTTTGGTGCTAACCACGCCTGGAAATACACGCATTTCTCTGAAATTGGATGACAGTACTACAGTTAATATACGACATAAATGTCGGTCCTACCCAATTGGGTTTTGGCACAGTTTATAATTATCATCTATTGAGTTCATAGATTCTATCGATTCGACTTATCACAGACTAGATCTAAATACTGCATACCCTTCAAAGCTCTTCTTGCAACATATTATTTTAATTTTTCCATCATTTTTCCTTATTCCCACGAGAGTGTGAATTATGCTGGGAGATCCATCAACCCTGGTCGTACGAGCATTATAATAGTTCGACGGAATTAATGATTGATGTTCCATTTTCATACCCACCCCCTCCCGGCAATCATCGCAACCAGGAATTTAATAATATGTATTTGGATACGTCAATAATATTACGTTTAGTGGCCCAGATTATTTTCAAATCTACTGATTACAGTGAAAATGAAAATTGACTATTTATCGACCCAAAATAACCGTGCAATTAAATTGATTTGCTTGTGTTTTAAATACACACAAATTGTGTTAAAAAGGGTTAAATCTAGGTATAATACTCTGAAGAGATTAGCCGATAGAAGTGTGATCTATACCTATTTGAAGGAAAACGATCGTCGCCAATTTACCTAAGATCATTCGACTAGTAAGCCTCAAACGGGACAATGAATTGATCTCTTCAAGAATTTTGATGATTGAAAATATTCGATAAATTTCACCCTTAGTAAGATAAAATTAACCCTAAAATAATTTTCCTTCAGGTCTATTTCATCTTAATGCTGTGTTGAGGGCAGTTTTGAGAAGAGGAAGATGTGAATTCGAAGGAGTGGCCTCTTTAACACCCATGTTGCAGGAGAGATTAAGAAAATCACGAACGAGTCGTAGATTTTCTTGACTACGATGCCTTACTTTAGATAGAGACACGATACAAAAAAATGCAAATTAAAAAAACTACTCGATAAACAAATTATATTTCTAACTTTCAATGTTTTGGTAAAATTCAAGAGAAATCATGATCGACTCGCACCTAAAACCTTGCGATAAGTGTATTTATTTTTTGACAAACTTCACGTTTTTTCCCAAAACCGTAATTTTACCTGCGAAACAATGATTGCGCATACACTTTGAATGATTTTCCTCACCTTTGATAAGAATTTTTGCCTAAATTGATTAAACTTACTTTGTTGAGTGACGTTGCTAGCGATAAGCTCAAAGAAAGTGAAAAAATTACCATTATACATTCTTTGTTCCAAACAATACGTCTTTTATGCCATCGTAAATTCAACCTCACCTCCAGATTAATACAAGCGTTTATTACTTCGTATTTTAACTATGGAACAACTTAACTATGCTAAAACGATCCGTTTTTTTATGTCAGTTAGTATACAAAGTAAACGCATATTATGTACACGTTTTCGTAAGTGTATTATACAGTGTTTAGGATTTTTTTATGTTTATGTAGGTTTAAAGGTGTATGCATGTACGTGTCATACTGTATTTTATGTTAAGGTAGGTTTAAAGGTGTATGTATATATGTCTCATACTGTATTTTATGTTAAGGTAGGTTTAAAGGTGTATGTATGTATGTCTCATACTGTATTTTATGTTAAGGTAGATTTAAAGGTGTATGCATGTATGTCTCATACTGTTTTTTATGTTTAGGTAGGTTTAAAGGTGTATGCATGTACGTGTCATACTGTATTTTATGTTTAGGTAGGTTTAAAGGTGTATATATGCATGTCTCATACTGTATTTTAAGTTAAGATAGGTTTAAAGGTGTATGTATGTATGTCTCATACTGTATTTTATGTTAAGGTAGGTTTAAAGGTGTATGCATGTATGTCACATACTGTTTTTTATGTTTAGGTAGGTTTGAAGGTGTGTGCATGTATGTCTCATATTGTATTTTTGACCGATCAGAAAGATTGTTATTTTTAAATACATTTTTTGAATTTCACTTTTCTTTTCTTGAAATGAAATGTAATCTTGGAATTGGAGATTAACCAACTTCCCGGCAACCGATCGAGCTGAAACTCGACAAATAGGCTCGATATCGATGACAATGACTATCAACTTTGTTTGCAATAAATGAGATTCCATTGATCATTGCAATTATACAAAATTGAGAAACATTTTTCTATAATTTTTACTACGCCTATGATGTCTAAAATATGCTATTACCGTCTACATTAAAAAACTTTTATAATTATTTTAACCTTTATTTAACTTCAATTTTATCTGTTTTTATTAAATTCGCATAAACTCCAGTAAAATCACATTCATAATAATAATAATAATAACGTAGCATTTATATAGCGCAGTTTTGTGTTGTTTCACTTCAAGTGCGCTTAACTATAATAAACTTAAAATAAAACTTCCTATTGTGTTCCTTTAAAAAAAATTAATTACATAATATGAAATAAAGAATAAACGGTTTACACAAAAGCAGAGAATAAAATTTAACAATAACAGTGCTATTTTAGTAGAGGACAACAATAAAGACAGTGACAGTGCACGAAAAATAAGAACTTTTAAATTAAAATATTATATAAAACAGGAAAACATTAAAATATTATATAATAGGTGGACATTAAACATAAAAGTACAATAAGGAGGAGACCGAAACCAAACAATTACCGGAAAACTTCAAAACCTGGCATTTTATAGTATATTAAAAAAGAAGCTTAGATTCATGAGAATATAAATGATTTTAAATTATTAAATATGATTTTTTGAATAATTTTGTTTTTAAAACCCGTTTAAATTCAGCCAAATTTTGTATATTGGTAAGGGCTGGGGGAAGTTTATTCCAAATGAGTGGGCCAGCTACACGAAAAGAGCGATCATAGTAAACAGCTCGATTTGACCGAGAAAGTTCGATTAAACGATTGGTAACATCTAGATCTGCTGACCTCAGAGTAAGCTGTCTATCGCTTAGATTTTGTCGGACACATAATTCCGATATATAGACTGGCGCCATTCCCTGCAATGCTTTGAAGGTCATTAAGCAGATCTTGAACTCTATTCTTTCAGGGCATCGAAGCCAATGAAGACGATCCCTTAGAAGCGGGGTTATACGACAATGCTTAGATTCACCAAAAATCATTCTCGCCGCAGCATTGAAAACGGACTGGATTCTGTTGAATTGTTTTTTAGGTAGGCCAGCATATGCACTATTACAATAGTCCATACGCGAGACAACGAACGAATTTATGAGTGATTTTGCTCCATCAGAGGGAAGGCATCTCCTAATTGATTTTATCTGCCTTAGGTGGAAAAAGCCAGCACTTACAGTTTTTGAAATTTGCGATTCAAGAGAAAGACAATTGTCTAAAGTGAAACCTAGAAATTTTATTTCCGTAGAAGGGATTATATTTGTATTCTGAATACGGATTGGACTGGAGTCGATGAGGGCTTGTCTTCCAGGAGAAGCTATCCAAATAAATTCCGTCTTTGTCGGATTAAGTTTGAGTTTATTAACAGACATCCAACTTGAAACCGTGTCAATGAAACTAACCACCTCGTTTTTAAGGACGTCTTTTTCATCCGGGGAACAAAACTTGAAAATCAAACGATCATCCGCGTAGCCTTGTGATTCAAAGCCAGCTGAGTGAATGAGTCGTTCGAGACGATTAGTATATAGAATGAAGAGAATGGGACCCAGTACAGAACCCTGGGGAACTCCAAATTCGATGGGAGTTTCAGGTGATGTATATTTATTGAAAGTTACTGAAGCTACTCGTCCAGACAGGTACGATGACATCCATTGGAGTACATCACCTCGAACGCCAAATTCGGTTTCAAGCACATTTAATAAAATACTATGATCTACAGTGTCAAATGCCGCACTCATATCAAGAACAGATACCAAACCCAACTTACCTGCTTCCATCCCGATGATCAAATCTGAAATTACCCGCAAAAGGACAGTTTCCGTTGAATGAAACTGTCGATAAGCAGATTGATTTTTGGCAAATAGACCGGCCGAGTTCAAGTACCCCACCAATTGTTTGGCAACGATTTTCTCAAGCAGTTTTGATAGAAATGGTAGGTTAGATATTGGCCTGTAATTATCCGTATTGTCTGTATCAAGATTTTGTTTTTTTAGAATCGGAGTTATAATTGATTTTTTTAGTGTTCCCGGTACAAGTGAATTTACTAGTGACTTCTGGATAATTGCGGTAATTAGAGGCGTTATATCCGGAAGACATTTCTTTAAGAGCCAGGTAGGTATGGGGTCTTGTGTGCATTGTTTATTAGGACAAGACATCACAGCATGCGTGACATCTTCTTCCGTTACAGCTGCGAAAGTAGTGAAGTCACCAGAGAGCGGACTTGGTGCTGCGACAGAAGGCGATCCTACTACACTGAGGGCCCGAATGTTTTCAACCTTATTTCTGAAGTGTGTTGCGAGGCTGTTTGCTTCAAGGGAGGAATCAACCTTGATGTTGCTCTCTCCAGACAGAGTCTTTATGTTTTGCCAGAGCTTTCGAGGGTCCTTTTCTGACTCAATTTGGTCACACCAAAAGTTTGATTTTTTCTTCGTCACTTCTTCCTTATACACTTTTTGCTTTGCAATCCAAAGCTGCCGATTGCTGAGAGTTGGGTTCCGTCTGTAAGCCCTCTCCAATTTACGCATTTCCCTTTTTCTTTGAAGACATTCTGCATCGAACCATTTACTGCAATTTCTAATGCGGCAGATCTTTTCTGTGAAAGGAGCATTTTTATCAATTAATGCCAGTAGCGTAGAATTATAGAGAGTAACTAACTCTTCTACCTGCATTTCGCAATACTTTTCCTTATCACAGAGAGGCGAGGTTTTAAATTCGATGCAAAATGTCTCGAAGTCGAATTCTCTCCAATTTCTGGAGATAATAGATTTAAACTCCAGTTTTGGAGGATCGAAGGCAAACACGGATGTGACGAGACGATGATCCGATAGTCCAATGTCCGTAACATCTACGATTTTCGGAGGAAAACCGACCCGGGAAATTATTGCGTCAAGTGTGCCTCCTGCATCATGAGTAGGTGAGTTAACCCACTGGTCGCAGCCGAAGTCATGCAGAATTTTATTAAATTTTTTAGTCATGGGATTGGCTTTCTTTTCCAAGTGACTATTTATATCTCCCAGAATAACAACGTCGCAATTGTAATTGGAGGTGCACTCCAGGAGAGATCTAAATTCATTGAAAAAAATTGCAGTCGGTGTGCATGACCCGGGACGATAGATTGAAATTATCACGAGGGATGCACCATTAGCTGAAGCCTTGCAGCCGACAAACTCAAAAGTGGTATAAACCTGACGTATTCCTATACTGTCTAAGCGAATACCATTTTGCGCTACAATTGCAACCCCCCCGTGATTTGTAAAATTAACGTTGCTTGTGTCCGTTTTGATCGGTCTTGCAGCTTCATACACCGAGAAACCGCTTGACCGAAGTGTTTTGATGGAGTATGAGTCTGCATTCTCATGCCAAGTCTCCGATAGCGCCAAAATATGAATATCTTTGCCCCTTATCAGATCCACAATATCTTCGTGTTTATTAGCAATGGATCTCGCATTCCAAGCCGCAACATTCAGAGACTTAGGTGGACGCAAATTTCTGGTTTGTGCTAACCGCAGATTTTTCACTAATTTTACCTTCCTTCCGGCTCTACACCCTCGTTTCCTTCCCTTACGTTGGGGAAGAAGTACACCATTGTCCTTTTCATTATCACCACTATTAAAACTATTATGATTGTTTATTACCGGTAAGGGTCGTAAGGCATACAGTTCGTCCAAAGTATATCTTATCATGATTTATGACCTTACTACCCATTTCGAAATGTTCCCACAAAAAATAAAACGTAACCTTACACCGGTCATCGCTCCACCCTGGCAGAAAAACATGTGGCATCCATCTGTGAACCCACACTGCACTTTTAAATACAGCTATGTCTGTTAAAAGTTTTGAATAAAACTCTAACTTCAATATTTTAAATTGTCATATCTATTAGAATTTACACTAAACAAGTATTTTAACATAAAAAACACAACAATTTTAATATTTCACTTATAAGGACGAACTTTCAGAACACTAGTATAAGAACTACCCCGTCAGGAGAATTAAAGTCCGGGAGCTTATATAGATACGTGTCTGCAGCTTCTAAGCGCGAACACAATTCCAACGCAACGTCCATCTATCTATAAGTACTATATTTTTTTCTTTATTTACCCACCACTGTTTTGTATACATAATTTATAATGCCTACGCACAGGCTTCGCCTTTGTGAGATTTTTTTTGTTGCTGTCTTATATTTTGTATAATTATATTATGTACCTGTGTGTATCAAAAAAATTTGCCAATAAAAAAATCAGCGGATGTAAAACTTTGTGTTTTACGGGAGATTCTTTACTTTTATTTATAATGTACACCAATCACACTGACAAAGAATTACAAAGAAGTAACAAAGAATAAATACATGTAATAATTAAAAAAAACGACCCACTCACTAATAAAGGTGTTTTAATTTTTACACATCTAATCATTTACCCCACACGTATATACTCGTATATTCATAACTTAAAACTGTAATGGAGTTCTACCAGTTAAACTTGATATCAATAAGTAATCTTTCGATACACATAATTGAATATTTATTTTTTAAGCAATAATTTATTTTTACACATAAACTTATTAATATCTAGGTATTGCTTCCATCTAATGATAACCCTCGTTTTCTTTGTCTAATGATGTCTGGGATTCTTAGTATCCATGCATGTATGAAAAATATTTCAATAATGCTATTTTTTCTCAAAGAAACGTCAAAGGAATGTTTTCCGAATAAATTATCCGAAATAATGTGATCATTATGTGTATCATTATTTTTAATATTTTTGTAAGACATATTGTCAAAGCCATCGATACTGAAAATATAATATAATAAGCCTTTGTTGTACAAAACATTACTTCTACTATTAAATCCAAATGTCTCGAGAAACGGTTTTTCTGAGACTACAAAGACAGATTGTGCTTCTTTAAGCATAAACAGACTGAAAGAAATATGTTCATTTGGTAGTTATTGCCTTAGTTTTTAGATTCAGAAATACATTACGTATTTATTATTTTACTTGATTATTATTTTATTTTCTTTAACAGATATTACGTTATGCACACTTTATAATGCGTTATTTATATTCCCAAAAATTTCCAGATTAGAATAATCTCATTCACGGAAAGATAATAATTTTAAATCATTTTTAAAATATCTATTAAGGCGATGCCATACGTAGTAATGCAAAATCATGTGTTTTTGGTTTGAATATTTGGTCGCCTAGAAATGTTTCAGATGCTTTAATTAAATACTGCGAGTAGAATACATCTTGGCCTTTGAAATAATCGAGTATTTTTTAGATAAGTCTTTTTATAAGCCCAGAAACAAATAATGTAAAGGCCTATGAAAACTGCTTTAAAGTTCAAAATCTCCTACTTATGAACCCATTTTCGGTTATGATTTTATTGTGTTATGTGGCAAATTAAGTTATTTATAAAATGATCGAAAATATATATATGCCTGAACATCCACAAAATAAAATAAAACTCACTTTTTGGGCATGTTTTTTTCTTGCATAAATCAAAACAGGCGGATGGTGTTAAGCGGGAATTTAAACCTTATCGCCATCTACGTAAGGGTTTTTATTGATAGCGGCTCAATTTAAAATATTACACGACGTAGTGCATCGCCTTAACTCTTTGAATGCCAGGTGTAAAATGCCAATGGCCGCCGTACGCCGGCTGGCACTTTTTTCGTAATAATTTTTTTGTAAATTGTACCGTCTAGCCAGATAATGTGTTATATTTTATTTATATATACGCCTAAAAATGCTTTTACATAAAAGTGATACATGATGCAGTGTACAAAGAAGAATATCTGTATTATACAGGAGATACTGACAGTAAATAGATGTAATCCATTGTAAAGTAGGTACAAAATACATAGTATAATAAGAAAATATTAAGAAATGATTAAAAAAAGGAAACTAAATAAAAAAATACTCAATATGAAGCAATATTAGTAAAACGTAAGAGTAACATAAAGTAAAAAAGAAATTACAACAACACTATCTACATATAAAACAAATCATTAAAACTAATTTACTAACGCTACTCTAATTTGTTGGATTCGAGAAAGTGTTGGTATAGATTATGCTTAGTTCTATAAATGGAGTCAATAAATAAATCAATAGCACCCCCATACTTGTTGCCCAGATCATGCATCCTATTGGTCAGTGAGTGTGTCTGATAGTTGGTCGTGTATGTATTGCAGAAGAATGTTATATTTTGTCTTATATTCCTAGTCGGCACATGGAGTTCAATAGTGGCATGGATGGCAGGAATATCAATTAAGTTGTTAATGACTCTGTGTAACGCAACCAGGTCTGAAATAATTCTTCTGTCAGACAATGTTATTAGACGCAATAATATATACAAAATAATGTATACAAAATATATTCAAATAATATGTAATATGTGTTAATATATGCATACAAAAAATCCTATGTATTATCTAGCTTATGTATTTTTTCAAGATAGCTACTTACATTCAGAGATATGATTATTTTCTGTCCAATATTATAAAAAATATGTATCCAGCTAAATAAGTATTCGTCGCAATAAATAATAGTCATGTGAGCCCTTTCCGTAAATAAATTCAGTACTGACTTTATAAAATGTTAAATTTTGAAATTTGATACGGAATTGGCGAAGCGTTTTTTCTCAGATAAAATAAACATGTTTGCAATTGACAAAATGACAAGCTAGAATAATATTAAAATACTTTTTTAATTTCCTTGAGAACTTGAACATGAGCATTTATTGGTTGGAAATACCATAACATCGAGGAAAATGCGGTGAGCTTCTAGCAAATCCACGGTGGATTTTTTGGCTCCCCGAGGGTTAATATAACTACATTTTTTTAGTAAAAATTTCATATCATTAATGTATTGCATAAAAAATAAGGAAATCGCCAACTGATAAAAATTAAGTTATATGGTAGAGGTTAAAAGTCACGTTTGTACAGCTTTCATTGATATAATTTGTTTATTCATTATTGATTGATTTTAGAAGTGCTAAGGATTTTCGCATCATTCGTACTAGTATGTGCAAGTAAAGGAATATAATTTATGCTAGGTGTGAGATAATTTATAAGGAGCGATGTTGACTCTCTTATATCCCAACTGCTAAGTAGTCAAGTTAAGTGTCAAGTAAAGTTGTCAAGTCAAGTGCTAGTTTCCGCAATCCGTATTCCGTATTCGGTCAAATAAATGTAAAATTATTTTTATCGGAGTATTACTCGAAGTCTATCTGATCGTCCACACAACAGTAACATAACAAAACACTTAACAGTGGCGCAGCCGGTAGGATAATAAGGCAAAACGTATTCAAGGTTTACCTACAAATTTACTATCAAAATAAAAAAAAACCACATCCTGTCCAGTGAGAACGAAAACACTCAAAAGTGTGAATTTTAAAATAAATTATTATCTCTTGCATTGCTTGTTGTTTTGTTTTATGATTATAAGATGAACTATTTAAAAAATAAACTTCTTCAGTTTTCTCTTGTCAGGTTAGGTTAGGTTTAATTGGTGTAAGTTGCAAATGAATGTTAATGATATAACTTTTTTCTTGACACTCACTCCTTGCTTCCTTCAGATTCATACATCGTCTCATATATATCATAGGCTTCTCTTAAGCTAACCTTTAGTATTTTATAAATATCGTACTCTGGGAGATTAAGTAATTTGCGAGTATTGCTAATTTATTAAGAATCTCTTCAAATTATTTTTAATCCGATTAAAAACGGAATTGCAGACCTTATATAATCAATTAATTGGTTTCCTGTTAAACTTTTAGTAAAAATTCTCATGTATAAATTAATCCATTTTGTCATCAATGTTGTGTTTGTCTGTAATTGGTGATATTATAGACCATGTTAAATGCAATTGTATTTCCGAGAGCTTTGGTATGAATCACTGTTGAAAACCTAATAAAAAATTAACGTGTTCATAAAAACCATAATATTTTCGCATTTCGTCATTATATATTTTATCAATCCAAATGCAGGTACATGAGCATGTGATATATTACGATTTTAGTAATTTTTTATCAGGAAATGGCCTGCAATCCCATTTTCAACCGGTTTACAAATAATTTGAAGAAATATTTAATAAATCAGCAATCTTCATTTTTCTCCATGCACACCTAAAATATTTTGCTGAATTATTTTTATAGTAATCATCTCTGTATGCAATGTTCAAATTATTTAGTCTAACTGTTAATAATTTTGTTTTTCTTTTTGTTACAGGTAAAAACTTAACTAGAACCTCCCAATTACGATGTTATTTGGTGTAAACTTCGAATTAAGGTAATTTACCATTAAATATTATGTACATTTATTATAGATAATATATTAAGTATACCCAAAAAATGTGATAAATACTTTTATGTCGGTTAATAAACAAACATACTAATTTCAGTTATTTGTCTTTGACTGTAACTCTGGTTCATTGAACTCGGATTCGTTTTGAATGTACGTGTCATTTTTAAAATTAGAACCCCTAAAATAATATTTTTTAGCAGAAAATAATTTTAAATAAATTTTTGAAATGTCTGTTGCTTTTGTTTAAATTTATTGGGATTAATAAAAATTGGGACAAGTTAAGTCCGATCAATTTTACAATTTTAATATCAATTTATTTTTCACTGGTAGGCGCTAGTAATAAATATAGCTCTTTATTTATTTTTGGAATAACTTAATGAGTAAAACAGAAAAATCAGAAATGGATACGGTCGTATCTAGGTCACGAACCCAGGACTCTCGCATTGCGCAAAAGAGGAACTTTTTTCCTAGAAATGACCGTATCTTGTTCTGATTTTTCTCTTTCAAATTTTCTTTTAAGAATCGCTAATTATTGTCTTCAATAATTAAATATTGCTCTTTACGTCACAGTGTTTGCAGTTTGAAACTTATTACTAGATTATTGTAAAATTATTCTAGATACTTAGACAAGTAAAGTAGTTGTTTATAAATTATGTCGTGAGTTACATTTCAACTCATTATCTTTGAAGGTCGCCGTATAAGGTTAGTATCAAAACGTGCAGACCAAATGGCTGGAATTATATTACAAGTAGTCAATTGCTGGCATTTAGCCGTATTTACATTAAAACTCCAATCAAATCAACCCCTAACGCGATTTCGTGATCAATTATTTAAATATATATTGCCTGCTGAAGACGAACGTTAATCGACTTGAATTATGTAAACCTACCTAAATTATATACATAGTAGAGTGGCCTTTGAGTTACCGAAAACGGTACTGTCTGGGAAAATATATTTTTAAAAATCGCCTGAGGTTTTTTATTTACTTGTCATTATTTACATATTTTCATTACTTTTTGTTTAAATGTAATTATTCATACTCTCCCTCTTGTCATTGTTAGTATGGTCACCCTATGATTGTGACTGATAAGCCATCACTGGTACTTTGTAATACTTATTTTGTTTATAATAAAATGTTGTCAACTCTAAATTGTGTACTGCCCAGCTGTGATTTTAGTTTGAATAACTATGTTATATTTCAAAATTTCCTCTAATTGTAAAACTGAACATCTCGACCCATTTCTAATTCATTTTAATTCTGATTGCTAATCTCTTTTACTATTACAGGTCAAATACTGAGAGTTTAAAAAAAAATATCCATCCACCAACTTCGTTGCAACAAAGCGTGCTCTCAGTTCTTCTGAGTGTATCTACTGCGTATCGTGTAGCATTGCTTCACCTATTTTATATCCCTTCCTCTGACTTCTCAATTCTCCGCACCCTTAAAATCAAACAATCTTAACTCTTGTTCAATGAACTCGGATTTGTTTTGAATTTGAGTTTCATTTTAAAATTGGAACTGATATTGTCAAGAATTCAGACATGCTATAAAGCCGATAACCTACCTATAATTTATTTTATCCCAGAATATAATTTTAAATCTGTATAATTTAAATTTCGACTTGAAAAGAATAGGAACAAGTGAAATCAGATTTCGTGATTTTTCAAAGATATGTGCTTTTTAGCTAACACGTAATTTTTATCAATATTGCAAATATAATATCCCGTGATTCTTCACTGGTCAGATAGATATATAAAGCTCAAACTTCAAATTCCATTATTGACATATATTATTTTTATTTTTTCTTCACGACCTGCAATATTATAGGTTATGCGAACTTTTGCCAAATAACGATAAACTTTTGACTCCAGTATTGAGTACAGTATTTTGGCTTTCTTCCAAGATTTTCCGAAATGTCCCCTTTTTTCAAAAAATCAACCCTCTCTATAAAACACCGAAGAGATATACCTACAGAAGTGAGTTGTGGGCGTGTCCGTGTGCTTAAATTATGCTCAATTATATTACTTTAAAATTAATCTAGTATTTTTGACAGATATTATACATCGTTGGCCTATCGGGGGCATAACTAACTAACCATTAAGGTTAGGAGTTTGCAGAGAGGTCAGACTGCCACAAAAAACTCGGTCTTGGCACACACTGCTTGCTTTATTCATATTCATACATCGTCTCATACATAACCTAATGTTATTCTGACTCTTTGCCTCCTCTACTTCTTCTGCTCCTTTCTTCGTTCATTTGCTCTAATTGCCCAAACAAACCATCTTATCGCCCCACTCTCACAAGATCATTATAGTTTTACCTCACGTGCGCCTTAGGGATCTCAATATATTTTCATCCATTCTATGATGCTAAAATATTATTCTTTATGAGAACACATGTTCCAACTTATAACGTATTCGTACTGTACTGTTATTTTGTTATGAAATTTGTCTATCAATTCGTTATAGGCATCAGTTTTAATAAATTATAATAATTCATTTCAGTAAGTTTTCTCCGTGTAACTGCTGGAACCTACCCTCATATCAGGGTAGGTTTCAGCACTCTATTGTGGACCGCTAACTCCATTCATCTTCAGGGGTCTAGAAGTCAAGTCTCGTGTAAATTGGTGACATCAGTGACTTTCAAATCCATATAGATCTCACATCTAGGTGTTTCTCGTTCGGTGGCTTTGGGCCATAAAACAGTGGAGTAAGAATTATTCCTCGGGTTTTATGATACAGTGAGGATGTTATATGAATGATCATATCTGTTTAATATATTGTACTCAATAAATGCTTCAGCTAACTTCTTCTGGAAATTATGTCCGAAGTTTGGCGTGAAGATGAAACCCCTTTAAGACGAAAGGGGTTATAGCGTATACCCGGTTATGATGCACAAAATTAATCGTATATGATAAAGAAAAAAATATGTGCCTTAGAAAATTTTGAAAAACACTATTCTCTATCATTATTTATTCATATGCAAAATTGTGAACTGTCTTGATGATTCATCCCATCTGTTAGAAATTTTGTTAAACAGTTTGTGTGTATTTCCGATTTTCAATAAAATCAAAATAAATGTAATATTTATGAACGTATCCAAAAACTAGAAACTGTTTTCGAAAGGTGATGAAAAACGATTTAAAATCTTATTATTAAAAATAAACATACAATTTTGAAATTAATAAAATAACTGATACCGAAAAAAACACATATTTTACTCCACAAATGTACTATAAATTTTACTGCCACCTCCCTTTTTGTTGTTTCATATAAAAATAATTAGTAAAATATTCTAATTTTTTCTCAAAATGAGGTTTGAAACTATGGCTTCATAGAGGTATACATTTTAATTCTTCTGTGGATAACTTCTGGATTTAAATATAAAGTGTGGTGCTTTCGTTTTTTATCATAGTTTAGTACCAAGATAGTAAGGGAGATAAAACGATTTCCATATGAAAATCGGTAACAAAATAGTATACGTCCTTTTTTTCAACCGGTATCTATATGAACAGGCGACTTATATAAAAACTGAGTGAAAAAAACCTAGTGCAAAACGCCCATTACTCGAAAGCATTATAATAAAAACGTGAAATGGATATAGCGGAATATTAATTTGTTGTATACAAAAAGCAAATTAATTAAATTCGCTGACTTGATCCAGTTTCATATTTAGTAGCTAATCAATCACACATTAACCCAATGTATGAACGTCAATTTAGGTCTGAATTTAATTGTTTAATTTTTTATTATTATTTAACAAATGATTATGCGCACAAAATAACTACTGAACCCTCATCAAAATTGTGCCGAAAATTTATTCCCTTCATTATCATCCTCTAATTAGATTTGGAACAACGCCTGCGGTGGCCTACGTTAATAACTAACAATGAACTTGCAAAAGCTTTTCTGTCTGCCTTATTCAGTTACTTCATACTATCTGATAATTTGCAAGACCGTCTCCGGGGAGCTTTAGGGCAATACTAATATTGTCACTGTCGACTGACAATTGCAATTGAAGTGCGATTGACGCAACTTCAATCGACGCGTCAGCACTCGTCTGTAGCACGCACTCCTACCCACACATTGCTTGTCAAAGCTTTTTTGTTGTTTTTTTGTGAATACCGCATAAGAGTCCTAACGGCTCCCAACCGCCTAGAGCCAATGAGACTATGGCATCCCCAATGGGTATTTTACGAGGCTTAAGGGAGTAGGAAGATGAAGAATAAGGGGTAGAGGATGATGGGTAAGTACCTGGATATTCAAATATGGTCACCAAACACGGCTACACCCTTTCAAGTAACGTTTCAACTCAGAATGGTGGTCTAATACCAGGGTGATACTGAGGGTATCTTACACTCAGGAACGTGCCGCAAATATATCTTATATTATTAAAATAATTAAATTGTCAAATAACACAAATCAATCACATAAAATTTACTTTCACACGCCGGAATTTTGAAACTGCGTCCATCGGTTTGTTAGTCGTGTGCCTTACCCCCTGACCACGGAGGCCGTCAAATCACGTACGTACAAAATACACAGGACACACATATTGATTAAAATGAATATTTTTTTAAGCTTTTGGGCAGTGACCGCACAGAAAACCCTTGGTTAGACCCGCTACCTATTAGTTGGGAACCTATACTGAACATTCTATACATTTCTCTTTACCATAGTTCAATTCCTTCATTTCGCTTCACAGAATCTAATAGAGTGAAACATATAAAATGGCAAAGTAAAAAGGTTACAAAAAAATATCTGTAGAAATTAAGTGACGAAAATTCTTTGAAAAGGCAAACTTTGTGGCAATAGAGTTCTGGACATTTGCCGAGGACCCAGTCCCTTTCCATACTACGATCGGCTTTATGCAAATAATATAGTCTCCAATTTCGTTATATCAGTGGCAATAAAAACCAGATATCCGCTTCAGAGTCAAGTTGTGAAATTTCCTTCGCAAAGTTTCCCTTCTGAAAAGCATTGACATAAATCAAACTCGTTATAAATGATAACGGTCGAGCTTTGAATAATTTTTCCCTCCCCGTCTAATTAATGCCAGTTTATGATTAATAATTCAAAACTAAAGTTTTAACCTCCGTTAAAATACTATTTCAAACTTTTACATCGCTGCAGTAGTAAGCTTTATGGCATAGGTTTTTTAGTTTCTTCTCTACGAGTTTAAAAAGGTTATTTAGTATCGACTTCAAAAAGTCATAAAGGTTTAACAACTAACTATCCCTCCGCTTCGAAGTTATAGTTTTGCTTTTCAGCGTTATTTGCGATTATCCAAGTTTTGGAAAAAGACTTTAGCTTCATGAACTAATATAGTGTTAAGATCAGGACAGATTTAAAAAAAAAAAACGTTACTAAGATCATGTAATAAAAAAATGAATTTATTGCTGCATATTTCATTTCGTAAACCCTATTTAACTGGTTGTATACCTCCTTAGAGTTTTCAGTTATATATAGTTTTTTAGCTTTTTAAATAAGATGATAATTCACAAACACGAAGCTAGCTACAAAAATTCGACAAATATTATTACGTAAAATAATTTTAATTGCTTACAAATTTATTTATTTATTAATCTTCGGGAAATCAACAGTAAAATTTTATATATTTTTTTAAATATGCAACCAATTATAGATTTCATCATTTTATTAAGATATGAACATAATTAACAGAACATAATTGTAATAAACAACATACCACAATGTTATAATATAATAAGAATATAGGATGTTCAATAAGTATGTAACATAAATTAAATTCATAACATAGTTATAAACAACAACAGAAAAGTTTTAAAACATTTTGATATTTATTTAGTTCGCAATTGAAATAGAAAATATCCACTTTTGATATCATGTTATTGTAATTATTACATAATCTGTTCAAGCAAGAGTTTTGTTTGCAGTTTGTTTTGCATTGATTCACTTTGAATAATATAACAGAAGAGCGTGTGGAGCGCGTTAAATTGATTCTTATTTAGCAACTCCGGGCGTTGGATATTATTGTTTGTGTATATAGGAAGAATACGTCACAATGCGAATTATTGTACAATAGGTTGAATCTACTACCCTTTTACTCAACATGGATCTGGGCGGCGGATGCAACTGCACACCTGCTGCGTGGCGGGCCGGATGGAGAGAGACTGTTGAGTGAAGCCTTTTGACCTCACCATCCGGACTCTCTCTACCCATCGCCTTGCACCGCAATTGAAGGAATGGATTCCTGGACACACTGACCCCCAGATTCCCACCACCCATCATACCTTTTTCCTTCCCAGAACTTCATCTCCTTCCTTTCATTAAAAAGACTCTTCACACAGCATCCTTTAAGCTGACATAGGCCCCGAGGAAAATTATTTTCCTCGGGGCCTCCTGTGTGGAGCTAATGTAAAAAAATCTGATCCTTGGAAAATATTGTTTCGGGCATGGTGAAAATTTAAAATTGTTATGTTTTTTAAAACTGTCAAGTCATTGTTTACACGTAGGCCACGAAGGTAGATACCTACCGGGTAGGAACTGGTTAAAAAACAAATTTCAGCAGATCGTTTCGGTATATTACAGGAAGGCTTTGTTTGGGGGGTTAGCCGCTATGGGGCTGTGGAGGTTGTAAACAAACAGAAGGAAAATTAGTTTTTTAATGATTAATGAGCGAGTATTTTTCTCGTCGGGTCGTTTCGTGTGAAAAATAACAACCGCTTGTTTACTTAACCGCCTGATTAGATTAACCGTCAGATGAATTTTGTGTTAACGCATTATAAAATAATAATAGGTACGTATATATTCCGCTATGTGGGGAGGTTAGTGTGATCCCACACATCGCCAATATCCTTCTCCTGTGTGCTTCAATGCTGCAATCTGGACTTTGGCGGGGTTCCATGGTGAGGTTATTTTTGGAGCTGTTTATAATTTCTCTTAACCTTGGCGCTGATGGCTGTAAAACCAGGAAATCGCCTCTCCTCTGTGAGCATATTATACTGCAGTATCTGGGAAAGCCGAATGCAATGCGGAATTGTATTGGACAAGACGTCTTTCTATATTGCTTTTTTTTGTAGTTTTGTGACGCTGCAGAGAAGGCAAGGAAGAGCGTCCTTAACAACTGAATATATGGATGAGTTTTTAACAGTAATTGTAATTAGTAATTGCTAGTGCGTACCGGTTCCTTCCTTTCCTAAATGTGTTCATGAATCAATAAGCTTACTCTCGGCCATACGCTACATTTCGGCCTCTTGTTCTTTCCAGACATCATACCCTTAGAACAACAAGGTTCTATCTGCCATTTTTTATGAAACTGAGATATTGATGTTCAAATTTTGAATCCCTAAATAAATTAACTCTGAAACTTATGAAATAGTGATAATGAACAACGTGTTTTTTGCAATTGAATTTTCTTTATATTTATGGGACATTTTGTGCACAAAACACAGCATTAAGCCACACAATTATTTAAAAAATACAGAAAGAAAGAAAGTCAACTAATCTCAGAGCAACAGGGTTATATCCGATTACTTTTTTTTTTTTTTTGGCTTTATTGATGCTATTTTTTTGCGTAGAATCGTCTTAACCCTTCAGGCCTCAGAAGGACATTACTAGCTACAAACATCATATTCCATTATAGCCTCTGAATCAATACATTATAAAAGTATTTTTATCTTTTTTTTTCTATAATGTGTAAAAATGTGATATGTTCGTCTTTGGAAAGATAAATAACTATTCTTCACAGTTTGTATCAAATATTTATATGTTATTATTACATGGATAAAATTTTACAAGATTGTCAAAGTACATGATTACGAATTGGCGGCAATTTTTCATTGACAGTTGAAAGTTGAAAAATTGTTTATATTTTTTTGTTGCCTAAACGGCATAAATAGTGAAGCGATAGTTTTATTACTAATTACCCACACAAAAGGAATATGTTTAATAAATATCGAATTCTTTCAAAATTATGGACGTTTCGAGTCAAAATGTCCTGGTAAGTTTTTTGTTAACATTTTCAAGCTTGATATTAAAAAAATATTTTTTTGAAATGCATAAATTTCAAAGATAATTGTATCTAGTTTCTATAATAGTATTTTTTTTAACGATAACCTCAAATATAAGTAATATGTAGCACATTTTAGATAACTCGGGATCATTTCAAAATACTAAGAAAATTCACCAAGTCGTTGGGACTTGTAGGTAAAAATATTTAAAAACCTGAAGGGTTAAACCTGTCATTATCATTCTGCATATTTACTATTTCATAAATGTAATTTTAAATTTTTTTTGTTCAGTTTCACGCAATTGGCAGATAATAATAATGTTTGGATCGTTTCTAATTGCGCGGTTTTCGTGAGAAAATCACCTCAAGGGCGCTTGATGGATCGTTCTTGTCCCGAGCAAATGAGCTCCAAGTACTACGCAAATGGAACCATATTGCTCCAATATATTTTATCCACAACTGATAAAAGTTAACCGTAAAACTTTTTTTTCATAAAAATCAAAATATATGTATTTTTTTAAAATTAAACTATGTTGCTCTCCAATATTAAGTATTTGAAATAGAACTTTGCTGCATAATTTTTTGCGGACCTGTATAGTTTTTGAACATATTTAAAAAGGTTTTAAACCATAAAAAAATGGAAGAAACTTGGTCAATTTTGGTCAAAAGGTCAAATGGTCCCAATGGCACGATATCTTATTTTGTAATATGTTCTTGGTGTCAACAAACATATTTATTTTTAATAATATTGATTACATTTTATGATTTTGACTGAAAACTAGGAAGGATTCCCGTTTCAGGACAGTCAAATGATTAATTTTATGATTCGAAAATCTCAATACCACTGTATTCAGTATACTTTTGTCTTTCCTCCACTTGTTCCACACCTCAATTTCACATCAGAGTCGGTATCAGCACTCTGTTGTGAACTGTTAGTCTCTCATGATTTTACAATTTTTACTAGTCATCCGCTTATAGAATTTCCCACATAATCCTTCTGTCACCGTCCTTATCAGTCTCTCGCGAAAACATTTCCCTGATACACAAACTCATCCGCATACCGTTCACAACTGTAATGCTACGTATACATACGCGAGCCGAACTGCCGAACTGAACCTCAACTTATGGGAAAGGGACGAAGCAACCGCAAATGGCGCGAAACGCCGCTTGCAGTTGCTTCGTTCCTTTTGCCGTAATTCGTGGCTCGGTTCGTGTTTAATTTTGCAAATGTATACGTATCGTAATTTTACACAATGTTTATTAGCAACATTCTATTTTGGACTGCAATCCACACCTTTATTATGCTGTAAAGCTAAATATACACCTATGATTTAATTACAATTTTTATGAATAATGTTCAGAAAAATTCGTCCGGAAGATTCTAGTAAAAGTTACGTATAAACAACGGAGTCAAGAACAAGAACGGGGAAACTAGGTCTAAAGAAAATAAACATATTAATTCATCGCAGCTCTATGAATTTCACCACTTTATCTTACTTCTATAAAATGTCCGCATAGTTTTCTTCTAATGAATTTTCGCGCGGAAGCAACAGAGGGTAATAAATTCCAACTACCCTTAATATTTTCCCTTACAAATTTATGTTACCGGCGCCCCTTGAGGAGGTTATTCTGTATTTTTTGAACACCTAAGGCCATTATTTTAAGTTTCTTCCACGTCCTTGGGAGAGCACAATATACTTTCTTCTTATTTCTTTGCTAGTTTATATTAAAATGCTTCTTTTAAATTGAGAAGAAAACACCGTCCAAATACATTAAAGCAAACTGAAACCATTCATATATTATTGAAGAAGAAGATAATGCTAATTAATCTAAATGAAACATGAAACAGTACAAGACACAGAAAAATAAAAAAGGCAACGGTCGCAGCAAGGAATCGAACCCAGAATCGCTTGTCTCACAGGGACAGGCGTCTTAACCAACTTGACATATTTGTTGATCTCATATTTCAAATTCCAGGATTAACAATATCATCTTGCAACTTATTTTTCCCATATTTTTGGCATCTACCTTTTAAATGGAAACAAAATTTCTAATGAAATTGGTTTTTAACCTAAATAGTGTCTCGGATAAACATATCCAATTTTTATGTATATGGGATACCTTGACTTTTTAAAAGTCTAAATAAATATTCAGGAACAACTTTTTCCTTTTAACTTATTTGGAAAGTTTATTATCAATGTAATATATCATTGAAGAAGAAGATAATTCTAATAAATCTAAACAAAACAAGACACAGAAAAATAAAAATTTAACGGACACAACTAGGAATCGAACCCAGGATCTCTTGTCTTTCCGGGACAGGCGTATTAATTAACTTAACTGGGACAGGCGTATCAACTAACTTAACTATTGGGACCTATTTATTAAACGTCATATTTGTCGATATTCAGAATGTTTTAATAAAATTATTTTTAGTTATTTCTTCTTATTGGAACTAAAATCATTATTTTTAATGACATTTTTTTTATTTTAGATTTAAAGAAATGTACACATTTCAATTTCTCAACTTAAACTTGCTTACTACCTAACTCGCCGATCTTAAACAGTTTATTCTTAAATATATTCATTCTATTTACTGATGTCAGGCTATTGGGAAAAGATATTGTATTTGTGTACACCCTCGTGGCCTATGTTTCTTTTACCACTTTCAGTCTTTGCTGAATGTGTGTATATTTTATTATGTTGTCTTGTGTAGTGTTCGTGTACTTGTGATGTTTTTTTAAATATTGTGTTCGTTTGTATCCATTTTGGATTTTGTAAATTAATGTTTGTTAGAAAAAAAAATTATGCATAGCACAGGGGACAAAAATAAATACCGCTGACGGCATTTATTGTTACTCAGCAGGTTTTTTTCAATTTGTATGGGGTATATCAGGCGAATCATTATTGCTTATAATAATTTTGAATTAGAATCTCTTATTAGTATCTTACAAAATCACCTCAGTCAGGTGCGTAAATCTAGCAATTATAAAATCATCCTCAAAATTTTAATTCGGCATGACAATCGAAAGCATCTCTTGAGTGTCAAGTGGCAGAACGGCGCGCGGCGACTCCTTTCGCGGCACTTCTATTGCCTTGAGACGGTATTTGGAGAGATCTCGGCGTCTTGTTACTTGTCGAGGCAGACCACTGAACATATTATTCCTAGAAGTGTGAATTAACGTAACATAATTTTGCTTACACCACTTTATTAGATACACAATATTTATTATTTTAGAATAGCGATGAGTCATTAATGAGCGAGTCGCACAATTGAGCTAGCTCCTTTTGATGAGCCGTATTCTTACGACTCCCGGTAAACCGTACCACGGCTCAATTGAACGGTCAATCTTTTTTATCAGGAGATATTTTACAAAAATAGTATTAATTGTTTTTGCATACTCAGGTACATGAACGGCGTCTGACCGTCCTACATCAGGACTTGGGCACATGTACCTACACCTACTACCAACCAACTACCTGAGCATCTTATCCGGTACTCATTCGCTAACTATTATCAAGCGAGCTCAGTTTTCTCATTACTCATACGCTCTGAGCTCACGGCTCCCGTTCAATTGAGCCGTCGTTCAATTGAGTCGACTCTTTGAGCCATACGAAAATATTGAGCTGGTACCGTGATTTCCGCTCTTAATAAAATGAGTAATAATCCATCGCTATTGTTGATAACAAAGGATGCATCGCATACTAAAGTTAAATATGATATACAGCAGCACAAAACACGATCATAAAATCAAATAGACTTATCGTCATCTACTCACATGACTAAATTTGGAATTAACTCATTACAATACATCGCATATGCGTAATAGAACGCATTACCTAGTAACCTAAAACTTCCTGTAAAACAAAAAAATATTGTTGTAAGCAATCATTATCAGCCTGAAGCACAAATATAAATTGAAAAAATCTGCCCAAAAAAATTGAATGCCGCCGACGGAAATTGAAACCCGCACCTCCTGATTGCCGGTCAGGTACACAGAACCACTGTGCTACGTCGGCTTATTTTTAACCGCTAAATAATTCAATATATACTAGTATTTCATTCAACAATTATTGCTCTTTTATTTTTTCACCTGAATAAAACCTTGTCTTGTAATCATATACTTACCATCAATAAATATTAATAAAATATTGGCAAAAGCTTAACCTATACTCACTCGGAGTAACGCAAAATCGAGTTTAGGTCGTGCACACGAACACGCCCACAAAACACTTGTATTCTATCTGCTAACATCTTCAGTGGGGCGGAGGTACCCACTTAACATCCTAGACGAGGTTTTTGTTACCAAGTCAATGAACTGCCAAACCACTACTCTATTCTCTATTGTACCTACTTGATTTATCTCAAGGTCCCTGTCAAATGTTGAGTAACGTTCTATTTGATGTGTTGTGATTTTAAATGTCGATATATTTTTTATATTTTGTACAGGCAGATAATATACAGTACCATACTTACCTTGTAGGTCACTTAAGATTTGCCGCTAATCTTCTAATTAATCAATCATTTTTGTCGTCGGCTTGCAAGGTCGTATCTCTCCAAGCTTAAACTTTTTAATGAAACTGTGTTTATCTGAAGTGACCTGCCAAGTATATTTTCTGTATTACGTTTTAATGTTCCTGTTTTGTCCTGTGCTATAATAGCACTGTTATTGTTATTCTTTGTTTTGTCAATGCCTTATTTAAACTGTACATTTAGTGTTATATTATTAAATATTTTATTTATTTATTTATACGCCCATCGGGTTTTTACATACATAGTTCATTAAATAAATATTCTGAAGATTGTAAGTTCACAATAGTAACAGTAATAATACATGTAACCATATCCATTTGACATATTATAACAGCAAGTAAATAGTAAATGCATACAATAATTATTTGTAGGTATAAACCTGTTGTACAAAAATGAGAATATGCCTACTCCTAAGGTATACAAACGTAAATTAGTTTAAAATAAATGTAAAGTTTATATGTACATACTAGATAGTGGCATTAATGGCACCAATATGTATTGGGTAATAATAATAATAATGATTGGATTATTTATATAGCGCCGTATAAGCGCGGAATAATTTTAATAAAATGACCAATAATACTAAATTATTATTTTTAAGATGGTTATAGTAAAGCGACGAAGTTAAATGACACTAAACTGCGCTATATAAATGCTATGTTATTATTATTATTATATGTTTGTACCTACATAATTATAAAGAGCCTAGAAAGTCATATTTATACAGCGTCCCTGAGGTAATTTTTCAAGAGACGACGCTATACAAATAATTTATCCCATTATTGTTGATCATATGTAAAAAAAATAATGTTAACTAATAAATAAAAATTAATCAATCTTTTTTAAATAATTTTTTTTTAGTACCGCACAAAATTCTCAATTGCTGCCGATTGTCTGGAGCCAGTGAGACTACGGCATCCCCTTTTGGGGTTTGTTGTGAGGCTGAATGGTAGTGGGGAGAGGAAGAGAATAATAATAATAATAATTGGATAATTTGTATAGCGCCGTTTTTGTGAAAAATCACCTCAAGGGCGCTGTACAATTTATTTCCTAGGATCTACATTTGTTATTTGTTATGAATGTAGAAGATGAAGTATTTTAGCATAAACATTAATTATTTCGAATATATATTAATGAACTCTGTTCTTGCTAAAATCTTTTTTTTTGTAAATTTGAAACCTCAACAATAAGACGCTGTTCATTAATCTCTAAAAAATTCTTTTGCCTGACATGCGGTTCCACCCTCCTCATAAAATGACCCAAATTCGTCGACCTTTTTATGCACACTATAGGTTTTATAGGGGGTGTCCTAACTCCTAACCTTAACTTCTTCACGTTACATCCATTAAGATATCATTTTTCACCACCCTCTATTATAAAGCCCCATTGAAAACGAAACGTCAATACAAAACGTTGCCGAGGATATTTCTAACTTTTCATAGAATTCAGGAAAAATGTTTCGCAAAAGAAGGTCGAAGACATGAAGATTTATGTTATTTTTTTATAAAATTTGTAAGTGTATCGAGTTATGTTTTGTCGAATTTGTTTACGTCAGTGTTTTTTTTTGTTATCACAATGTGCTTATGAAATATTATTTTTTCCGAGAAAGCACTTCAAATGATGTCAAGTATAAAAGAATATATTATCTGCAATATTAGAAAAAAAAAACTTTATTATTATTTCAGAGCAAACCCACAGTGAGACGGTGCCTTAATTTTATTATATTTTCTGTCTGTCAATTTTTTACATGCTTTCAAAAATTAATTTTGGATGCTTTTACCGACAAAAAATCTATAAATATGTATGTATTTAAATTTAAGGCAATGCACTACGTCGTGTAATATTTTAAATTGAGCTGCTATTAATAACAACCCTTACGTAGATGGCGATAAGGTTTAAATTCCCGCTTAACACCATCCGCCTGTTTTGATTTATGCAAGAAAAAAAGATGGCCAAAAAGTGCCTTTTATTTTATTTTGTGGATGTTCAGGCATAAATATTAAATTTTTTTTCGATCATTTTATAAATATCTTAATTTGCCACACTATACAATAAAATCATAACCGAAAATGGGTTCGTAAGTAGGAGATTTTTAACTTTAAAGCAGTTTTCATAGGTCTTTACATTATTTTTTTCTGGGCTTATAAAAAGACTTATCTAAAAAATAGTCGATTATTTCAAAGGCCAAGATGTATTCGACTCGCAGCATTTAATTAAAGCATCTGATACATTTCTAGGCGACCAAATTTTCAAACCAAAAACACATGATTTTGCATTACTACGTATGGCATCGCCTTAATAAGAATTCTAACTGCATGTAGCCAATAGGGCTACTGCTTCGCCATTTTGTTTATAGTTTTTTGAGGTTGATAGATGTGGAGAATGGGTTGAAGATGAGGAAATGAAAGATGTGATACCTGGCTATTCGGATCTGGTCACCATACATATAAAAAGCTAGTTCATGCAACGTTTCGGTTTTAAATGGCACTGTTTCAACAGGGCGATACTTAGAATGTCCTCCACTCTGAAACGAGGATGAATGTATGATTTCTTTGTTTTAAACTTCATTATAGTAGTCCCAGAGAGAGATGGTATGCGACGTCATCGTTCTGGAATCTTATGTTTTTTTCGTTTTCATACAAGACGTGTGATATGGCGGTTTTATAATACATTTTCTAATCTTCAATAATTTGTTTTGGAAAACGGGAGAATTATAATAACTATGTATATTTTCATTACGTTTGGTGAACTGTGTTATTTCCAAACCGTGTAAAAACATTACATTACATTTTACGTGAATATTAAAATTAGGTATGATTTGAGATTTTCACGGCCAAAAGTATTATAGTGATTTGTTTTTGGGGTATTATGCCGTGTTGCGCTACCTCCTTCTTTAGCCAACGTTTCGGACAGTGTGTACATGTGTAATCTAAGTTATTCACCACAACCTTAGATTACACATATGACCTGATGATGGACACTGCAATGCTGTCCGAAACGTTGGCTAAAGAAGAAGGTAGCGTAGCACGGCAAAATACCCCAAAAACAAATACGATTATTAAAATTCTTTAAAACAATTGCCTACGCTGGGTATCAAACCCGCGACCTTATGGTTTAGACCTAGAGTAAAGATACTATGTTAAGCGCGCTCTACACTCGCGGCGCGAACGGCCGCGAAGGCCGCGAAACGCGAGTGTGGATCTTGTTCACGCCTTCGCAATCTTCGCGTTCGCGCTTCGCGCCGTTCCCCGATTTTTGTCGGTTTTTTGGCCCGCGTCAAAGGGTTTGCATTTTAAAGCCGCGAAGAAGACTGAAGCTTTGCGAGTGTGGATGGACACAGTTCACGCGCGAATCGCGGCGTATATTCACGGCGTGAATTCACGGCGCGACTTCGCGCGCGAGTGTAGAGCCAGCTATAGGCAGGTTATGTATTGTTTTTTTCATAAAAAAAGAAAGTCATGCATAAACCAAATATTTCAAGATCGAAGATCTCCACTTGTTAAAATAAAATATATCTCAATTCTCTCACACCTTTCCTGAAAAATGCCACATATTAGAAAGTTCAATGAAAACTCCTAAGCCCTGAAGGCAAAACTCCGGACCAGCTAAGCCCTCTGTGATTTCCAAAGTTTGCTTTTAACTTTTCCAAAAAAGGCTTCTACGTAATTAAAGTTTGAAACCACCGTGCCGCATTATGGCACTGGGTGGTTAATAAGTATCGGCCGGAGAGATATTTGGCTAGACCGGACGGGAGATACTTTGCGGTCACCCACTGATAAACAGAAGTACGTACGTGATGCCGGTTTTGGAACACACTGTATCAGACTTTAAGAGACTTAAGAATATTATGTGTTTAAAAGCTAACGCAATAGGAGTTAGGCAAATGCCTTATTCTATTATAAATACTAGCTTTCTAGGTGTAGTGGTTTATTACAAGGTTGTGAGTTTTATCGAAGAATATACTGGTATTGGTGTTTTTCTTGCCTGGTTGTGATGTCTACTGTTTTTTTGATTGGTACATTACTAAAAATGGTTAACAGTCATAAGGAACGAAGATAGCTTTAAAAACATTAAATCCTGCAGATCTGCATCATGAGAGTTTATCTTTTGTTGTTGTTTCAAAATAGAGAAAATAATGAGTATCTCATATTTTAGTTTAATAAAAACAGGGTTTTTTTAATCAATATAATTAAAAATTTTATAAAAGATTTTCAACTATAAAATTAGATCCATGCACCAGATTTAGTTTTTGTAGAAGATGAATTAGTAACTTCCCCAGGTTTTCATTTAGAAATATCTGGGATTTTGGTAATACGTTTTTATCAGAATTAATTTAAATAAACCCCGCGGAAACATAAATTTTCTAGGCCAGCCAACGCAAATTCGATTGTAGGTCCGTCGAATACTTCGGGCCGTCCGCCTAATATTTTTGAAGACGCCTTCTTCACTTACGTCGTTAATATTCTAACTTTATTAGTGAGTATTTGCTAGGACTATTTCGACCTTATGTCAGTCCAATAAATCGGGGCCGCGCGTCGCTATTTCTGTAGACGACTTCTTAACTTACGTCATTAAGATTCCGATTATATTTTATGGTATTGTATCGTTTTAAATCGTTTCATGCACGATAATATCATAACAAAAAAAATTACATCACAACAACAACAACCTAACAAAGCTTCAGAAAGTAATGTATTATCGAAAATAGCTTATTCATTAGATTTCTACCACTTAATATATGTTGGAATAATGTTTCTATAAAAATGTTTACTTATTTTTTGGTAAACCTTGAAATACATTGAAAAAACTTAATTTTTTGTACAGCACTTCGATAGCGGGCTACTGTGATTGTCGTGTCACGTCGGTAACGTTAAAAGAAAAATACCTTTTCGAGGGTAATAAATATAGACGTAGCAGAACCTAAATGGTATTTTAATTCCTTGAGAAGCGAAACATTTGCTTTTAACTTTTTTCGAAACTGATTGAATTTTGTGGTTGCGAAAAGTTGCTTTTTCTTAATGTAACTAGATTTATTTTCGTTTTTTTTGCGAATCTTGAGTTAATTTGATTTGAAGTTTATTCTAAGCGGTTTCAGTTATTAGAATTGACGTTTCCGTGGTGTTGGGATTGTTATTAAAAATCTATTTTTATTTTTGTTAAATAAAATAGAGGCTTTAAAAACCAACCACTTAACGTGTGTATTACAGCATGTATCAAGTAGTTGTTAAATTATGAGATGTGAATATGGGAACACCCTTCAATTTAAGTGCTTTTTTCATAGCTCTTGGATTGATCCAAAGAATATTACAAAACTCTCACAATGAACACAATGATAAATGTAGAAACAAAAAGATATATATGGACTTGTACCTATGGTCCTATCTTTGAGAGCTTCGCTGTAAACTCTATGTCTGTTACACAATAACAAATTTGAATGTCGTCATATTGATTGCCATCGCAAGCTGCGAAGATAAGGTATCGTATCGTATGCATGATTTCGTTAATTATGCGAATTATTATTAAAAATACTAATTTCGGTTCTGATTCTGTCTGTAACTCCGGTTCAATGAATTCTAGAACTTGGATTTGCTTTGAATTTAAGTATCATTTTCAAATTTGAATTTTATTGAGGAAACAATTATTATTTTTAATATTTTTTTTATTCTTCAATGTAAACACCTGCTATACTGCCAAACAAATATGGAATCCGACAGTAGATTTATACCTTTTAAAACCATAATATCCCTCAAACAGGTAATATAATAACTAACTCATAAATACTTTTGCTTACCAAAAGCTTAAAAAAATAACAAAACTTAGTTTTAATTTGATTACTTTTAAGATTTACAATGTGGTATGCTGAATAAATCATTCGACCTGGTGTGGCGTTCAGGGCCTCGATTCTCGACGAAGTCACTCCACTCGAAAAACGAGTGATTCGACCCACTCGTTGTTCGATTGGAGTAACTTTTGACGTTGGCGTATGCAAGTATGTACTTTAGAAAAGTGTCAAGAATAAGGACCTCGACCAATCTATGTACTTTTAACGGCGATTGCGAGCGGCCTAGATTGGAGAATCGATACCCAGGGCAAAGAAATGCAATCCTTTCCTATAGATTTGATGAATTAATAAGACAGTTCACAATTTTGCATAAGAATAACATATCAGTGATTTTTCTACGTTTATATAGAATAATGGGAGTAATTCAGCTTCTATATTTTCACACTCTATTGGTATTATAAAAAAATACTGTTCTATTGATACCATGTCAAAGAAACTAATTTAATGTGTAGTCTACTTTCTCCTTTTTTGTTGCACTTATTTCTACACTATTTTCGTCGACTACAAGATTCCTTTCTAATAATTAGTATAACTCCATTACAAGTCCAAGATCCATCATTTACTGTGTAGAGAACAACCACTACATATATTGTGTATCCAACACTGAGGAGATAAACCGGTAGAAGTATAATAAGATTCACGGCCAAAAGTACATAATATCGCGGTTAATGTTTGGGTTACTATGCCGTGCTGCGCTTTCCCCTTTACTCAACGTTTTTAACAGCGTTATAGTGACCATCATCAGGGCAGATGTGAAGATTGTGGTAAAGTCGTTGTAGTGAAATGAGGAAGACCCAAAACTCATCTAGCACGTCTTATTGTGGAAGCTATTGAAATTCGCAAAAACCCATTAATGTTAAGTAATTGAGAAGACTGCAAAGCATAGCATGACGAGGGGAGTGGTGCTGTTGAACGAACTAGCAAAGAATTTAGATGTAAATGACTGTTCTCTAAATGACCTAAAACAATTATTGAAGAGTCACTTACCCAAATGCTGATATGATGTAAAATTGTAGCGTATGTAAAATTGTACTGTAACTGGAATGAATGTTCTGTTGTACAATAAAAATAAATAAATTAAAAAAAGACGGGGTCAAGCTTATTCGGGGTCGGCTACACCAAAACTAAACGACGAAAACACACAATAATTTTACATACAATTTTATTAAAATGCAAGCCCTAAAAGGATTGACGCTCCCAGCACGATATCACTTCTACGAACATATACACATGCCTCACCACAATCTACACATCTTCCCTGATGAAGTGCTGTAACGTTGTCTGAAATATTGTCTAAAGAAGAGACAGCGGAACACGGCATAATAACTCAGAAAAAATCACGACGGTAGAAGTGTACTGGGGCGTTTCCGTGTGTCCGAAGTAAGCTCAATTATACCTCGTTCCTGGTGACATTGATCAAATTTCGAAATTTTCTTGAACAATTTCAATTCATTGACCTGTTTGGGCCTCAATTCTCGACGAAGTCATTCCACTCAAACAGAGTGGTTCAACCCACTCGTTGTTCGAGTGGAATGACTTTTGACGTTTGGCTTATAATATATAAATATGTACCTTCGACGAGACTCACGAATAAGAATGTCGACCAATGTATGTAAATGTTTAATTTTGTCATTCACTAGGGCGAGTCATACCTGGTATTACCGGTATACAATGGACGCCCGAAGTTTAAAACGTGTCTCGACAATGAAGGATCTTGGAATCATGTTTGATAGTAGGCTGACATTTCATGCTCATATTGAGGCGGCATGTAGCACTTCACTTAGAATTCTGGGCTTTGTTCTACGCACTGCAAGGAATTTTAGAGATAACCGGGTGCTTATAGTTTTATTTAATTCCTTAGTAAGGAGTACACTTGAAAGTGGGTCGGTGATTTGGAGTCCATACCAGGTAAAGTATTCTCTCATGTTGGAGAGAGTTCAGATGAAATTCTTGAGATTTCTCTACATGAGGGAGTATGGCTACTACCCGTGGCTCTATCCCACTGACTTTCTTTTGGGTATGCTCGGAATGAACTATCTACGGGTCAGGAGAGATGTTCGCATTGCTACACATTTCTTTAGACTGATTCGTGGATGGTTTGAAAATTCAGTCATCATGGAGAGCATTCATTTCTATGTTCCCGATGGTTATCTACGTCACCGACAATATAGACTATTTTATCTCCCGGCCTGCAGAACTAACTTGCCAATGGTCATGCCTGTGGGGAGAGCAATCTTGCTGTTGAACAGAATCAATTCGGATATCGACATTTTTTGCATTAATGAAGCTTCCTTTAAAAGGTAAGCTCTATTATCACTGGTATAGTTGATATACACACTGTTAATATTAAACTAAGAATTCTTATTATAAAAATATTTTAAAAACGCATTGAAATTAACATGCGTTGTAATGTTTTTGAAATGAATAAACAAAATTGAATGTAATTTCGATTGCGATTGCGGGCGGCTTGGATTGGAGAATCCATACCATAGCTCGTAGTCGAAAGGGTTTATGTAAATCGATCTAACATTTTCTTTCAAGTTGGTATAGATCAGTCTTCTAGGCGCTTGATATTCAGTGGCGTCGTAGCATTTGGTTAAAACCAGTTATGAATAGGTACCTGTCTCTGTACGGGTATATTAGATTTTTAAGGAGTGACCGAGTGCATATCGACTAATTGAATTAGGTATCCACATCTTTGTTGAGCCCTAAACTACCTGTTTAGTCTGCTTGACTGCTCACAAGAGGCGGTTCGTCTAATAAACAATCCATTGTTAACTAACCAACGATTGCCATCTCGATATACATTAACACCTATGAAACGTATTGTTTGTTTACCAAGCAATGTTTCAATAAAGCGGTTGTACAATTTTGTAGAGACAGGTAAATGAAGACAATATTGACAGTATTTGTAACTGTTATTATTTATGACGCAAGTAAATTTTATTTGATGTTTTCGTTATTTCACAATTTACTAATTAAAAATAATATGTAGTATTTAATCATTGAAGACAATATTAACGAGTCTCAAACGAAAGGTGTGAAACAGAAAAAGATTCAGTCGCATTTAGGATTAATTACCATTCATTATGTTTTAAAAAAAGCGCTATTTGTAAACATTCAAATACATTTACGATTTTGTGTTTGATTTGTATAAATTCATATTATTTTTTAATATTAAGTTTAATCAAATATTTTATTGGGTTCGATAAAAAAAAAACAATGCCTATTCGCAAAATAGATAATATTTTATTAAATTTTAAAGGTGAACTGTTTACTTCCCAAATTGAAAACAAACAGTCAAAGTTCAAGGACCCAACTAAAGTTTTTCCTTTGACAAAACTGAGAACTCCATCCAATATCAAACAAAACATCTCATAAATTCCTCTACACGACGCCTACGAAAATTCATGAAAATATGATCAAAACATGCTTTGCGAATATCTCTCACGCATTTCAGCTTTTCCGAAAAGGTTACGTTAAAAATGACGATTTAAATATAAACATCTGGGTCCCAGTCTTGGAGACAATATATTTGATCAGTGGCGGTTTTCTCTAAAGTGCGTTTGTGCAGTGAACTCCCATAATAAAGATCAGAAAATAAGACAAACGTGTATTGTAATTTGACCACATTCAAATCAACCCGTCCGAATGATACCCGTACTCGAGTGAGTCAGAGAAATTAATCCCAATCCCATAGGTGCGTTGTGAATATCAGCACCTATGGAAACTTCCGTCATATTTGTTTGGTTCATACAAAACATAATAGTGGCGCCAGAGGTAGACCTGCAAATCTCGGGAATCTACTAGCTGCTTGAATATAATGTGATTATTGTGTTTTAAGTCGTTAAAATATTTAATTCATGAAGATTCTATTTTTTTTACCAAAAAAATAGGATAGTAGTTTCTTTCGTAATTTGTTATTTTCGTATATAAAAATATTTTTATTGCGAGAGTATAATTTAATATTTTAGCGGCAAACGTTTTAATGAATAGCCAATTTGTATCTTGTTGCTAGGTCGGTAATCTCTGGTGCAGTGATGTAAAATTCATTTAGATCTAAGGAAAAATATGTATACGTACGTTATATGGAAAAGACCATGCGATTTTTTTTTAAATATATCCGAGGGTTTTTTTTTCTTCCTTTTTTTAATCCCCGATCGAACTCCCAATGAGTTGGGTCACGAACCGCCATTGTTTTTGATCGATACCAAAAACGCAAATTTGTATTGCCTTAGTTTTTTCTTCAGCCGACTCTCGTTTTGTTACAAGAAAGTTAATGGCCCCGTCGAAAATGTATTTTTGATGACTGCTGTAAAAATAAATTCGCATTTCTGCTACGTTTCGGGGTGGGAGAGGAGCTCTCCTTCTTCGGAGGGTTCTTATTTGACCGCACCATCAAATTATAGTACTCTAATATGGTATTTTTAGAATAGGAAGGTCTTGCTGGAACGAAAACGACACTAATGTACAGCTAGTTTTGGCTAATATAAAAAATGTATTTTCGCTAATCGTAACGTATGTGTTTTGTACATAATAACTCCAATAGCGGAAGTATTTCCCGAAACTTTTTAACTTATTTTATATATCCTTAGTAGGTAATAACCTGCTTAACTATAATACTCCAATTGTCTATCAACAGGTACGAATTTACGTGTATTTTAAACGGACTCATATACTTTTACAACATATATACTTTTGTATAGAGAAGGGCGAATCATTAAGTTGGTATAGTGAAATAGTAACTTAGTTTCAAATTTCGTAATGGTAGTACAATAATAGAATACCAAGTACTTATCAAGTGTGCATATAATTTCGCATAGAAGTATCACAATACTGCTTTACGGGGTGGGAAAAATTTACCAAATCTCATGAAGACAGTGACCTTCCTCTTTGTTTGAGGGTGTGCGAAATTTCATCAATCTTAGAATGAAACTGTGGATTTGTATTAAAATCAAACCTACTCACAGACACTCGTCATTATATGAATATATAATATATTTCCAAGACTTTCAAGTCCCACCACTAAAAAATACATATACAAAAAATACGCTGCTTCAAATCCACAAAGATCTGTACAAGAAGTCACACCATGCCATGGTTCGTGTTCAGAGCAATAGGAAAAATACAATGGGTCGCTTACGCACTCCATTCATGCACACCAGCTTTGCACAACACTATTACACGTACACTGGAGTGGTGTGGTTTAATCAACTAACGACAGAGATGAGATTAGAACCGGACTATAATAAATTTAAAAATTAAATAAACTTCACTACCTTAAATAATTTAGCGAATTAGAATGACGATGACATCTCACTATATTATTTTAAATATTATTGTATAAAAAAACTAAAATCTCTTCACTTTATATGTTTTTATGAATTTTTTTCTTCCATTTACATATGTATGTTAAGTTTTTATTTTTTTCCCGAGGTTTAGACTCTTGTAAAGGTAAACATGTTAATTTTTATTTGAAATATGTTCTTACCATGTAAATTTAAATAATTATACTGTATTGTATAAAATAAATAAAAATATTAAAAAAAAATTAAAAAAATAAGAATAATATGTTACTTAACCGTTGTATGTATATTTTCTGTTTTTTTCTATTTATTTCTTGTCTTTTTACGGTGAGTCACAATGAGGAAATTTATAATTGGTTTTATTTCTTGTGTACAAACTGATAAAATAATGTAAACTGACGATTTTCCGAATATTAAAATAAATAACCCATACCAATACAGCGTCTAAATACCATCACACGCGTATTCACTGTTTTTGTCAGTTTTTGACGTTGACTAACTGTAGCTTGAACGACAGATTATTTGTATTTTTATTTTTCTGGCGTTGTGTAGTAATCACATTAAAAAAAACCTAATCGTACCTAAAGATTATTGAAGTGGAGGTGATACTTCGCAGAATCGAAGTTAAGCTATTGTTTACCTCCAATATTTATTTATTTAGGGAAGCTTTATAATATACATATAACTTAAAAGCTGATATTCATGATGGAACAAGAAAAAAATCCTTGTAAAGTTTTAAAAACAAATTTTTAATTACCTAAAACCATTTAAAACGATGTTTTATAAATTGTCAGGTGTAATCATAGCTTTAATTTTGCATAAAGACCTTAGGATAAGAGTTCTAACTCTTAAATTTCAACATTTTAAAAGTTTTTCATGAGCAAATCACCCCTCAAATTTCGAGGTATGAGCGTGGAACACGGTGTATATATATATATATATATATATATATATATATATATATACATCTAGTTCCTTGTATATCAACGTCCTCTCTTCTCGAAAAGATTATTTTGTTACTTTTATGAATACTTCCCATCTATATGTTGCAGTTAGGCTCAGTTTAACGGGACCCCAATAATGTTTTATTGGCGCCGAATTATTGCAGGAGATAAATGGCCTGGTAGTGAACATTCCCTAACTATTGGTAGATAAATGGCTGCTAACTAAATGGTTAAAACAATAGTTAAGTTTGTTACAGTATCTTTATTTATTGTAATTATTTGCCTTCAATGCTTAACGTTGGTGAAGGCGGTGGTCCGGTGGAAAAATAATCGATTGGTCTTAAACATAGAAATAATTATTGCGTAGGTAGGTAACACATCAATGTCGCTTTGGCTAGGATATAACGTAATAACATTGATTATTTGGAAATGGTGTTATACTAGTCCCAGAGAGAGGTCGTGCATGAACGTTTTTTTTCATTTTCATACAAGACGTTTGAAAAGGAAAATGACTATTATCGATAAAATATTATTAAATTAAGAAAAAAATTGAGAATATTACGTTTTAAAGCAAACGTTCAAAAAATGTACCTACTATATATTTTTTTTAATAAAAAAATATTATTTTTTAATGATAAACTAGTGTTTATAAGACAAGGTTTTATGCATAGCACAAAAGATAACAAATAATTATAAGCAATAATTAGTCTAAAAAAATATAATAAGCAGTAATGGTTGATTGAGGTACTAGTACATATTGAATCATTTGGCGGGTTGGAAATAGGCCGACATAGCTCAGTGGATACAGAGCACCTGACCGGACATCAGAAGGCACTGGTTCAATATCCGTTGGCGGCATTTATTTTTACTCGGGAGATATTTTCAATTTGTATTAATATTTCGGGCGACTAATTATTGCTTATAAAAAAAAGTGTTATAAATTGCGTGTTAAAGAGTAATGTGGATTTCTAAAAATTAAACGCGAAATTGTAAACACATTTGAATGTTTACATAAGTTTTCTTTTTTAAATCAATCACCTTAAAAGAAAGGTGACTTGTTATTTTCAGTTATTATTTTATTCTCAAAGTAAGCTGATACTCGATGAAAATCTATTGTATTCTTCAAGGCAAAAGTTAAGTAGCTAATGATGAAACAACAATAATTATTCGTAGATCAAAGCCATTGGCTTTGATCAGTTTTAATCACAGGTTAATATGGGTTCAATTAATTGCTTGGATCGTTTATCTTTGTAGGCTGGCTTGTCTGACGAATTCTCGATAATTTTAATTGAGTATCAGGAATCAATGTGTTTAGTAAGGTAGTGGGTTTTGAAATAAGTTCTGTGAAACACCTCATTTTATAGCTCAGCTTTTATAAAAAGCTCACCTCGAGGTCGCATTACACTTATAGCGGCAAGCTACTAGAATAATTCGCTATGCTCTCTAGAACGTTCGAGAATTGCATTATGAGTATTGCGCATTACACATAGAACCTTCTAGGCTCGCATCGGCATCGGCCTGGAGGATTCGCCACCGATCGTCATTGCAGTGTCGAGTATCGGTCCGGAGGAGTTCATCATCCAGTCTCCGTCCACCGCGCGTCGAGCACGGATTTGCTGTGACCTACATGCATCCCATCGTGATGCACACTGGGTCACTGCTATACTACAACTTATTTCATTAGAGGGCTATGCACTTCGTCGTGTAATATTTTATTTCGAGCCTCTATCAATAACACCCCTCACGTAGATGGCGATAAGGTTTAAATTCCCGTTCAACACCATCCGCCTGTTTTGATTTATGCAAGAAAAAAACATGGCCAAAAAGTGTCTTTTGTTTTATTTTGTGGATATTCAGGCATAAATATTTATTTTTTTTACGATCATTTTATAAAAAAATTAATTTTCAACATTATGAAATAAAATCATAACCGAAAATGGGTTCGTAAGTAGGAGATTTTTAACTTTAAAGCAGTTTTCATAGGCCTTATACATTATTTTTTTCTGGGCTTATAAAAAGACTTATCTAAATAATACTTGATTATTTTAAAGACCAAGATGTATTCTACTTGCAGTATTTAATTAAAGCATCTGAAACATTTCTAGGCGACCAAATTTTCAAACCAAAAACACATGATTTTGCATTACTACGTAGTGCATCGCCTTAATAAAGAAATATTGGAGCAATACGGCAAAGTATCTAATGACCTTTACACAATATCTCTGGTCCTAGATACTCGACGAAGTCATTCCACTAGAACAACGAGTGGTTCAACCCACTGTTGTTCGAGTTGAATGACTTTTGAACAACGAGTGGTTCAACCCACTGTTGTTCGAGTTGAATGACTTTTGATGTTTGGCATATATAAGTATGTACCTTGGATGAGACTTAAGAATAAGAATTTCGACCAATGTATGTACTTTCGACGGCGATTGCGAGCGGCCTGGATTGGAGAATCGCTCCTGTGACCGAAATTATGCAATAATAATTTCGGTTATTTCAATCGGTCCAATAATTACCTAATTGTTAATTAATTGGCTTTGGTAGAGGGAAGTCTGGAATATTAAAAATATTATTTCATTTTGAATTTAGGTTTATAAATGTCGGTATTTATTACTAGGTCAACTAGAAATTTCAACAATATTGTGTGTATTAAACTGTTTTAATTTGCTTTGTTAGAAGTCAACTTGAGCCCAATTCTCCCATCTGGAATCCACATAACAATATTTAAGTACGAGTTTGTTTGTTCATAAATCTTAAATGTACCAAAGTTTTTATACACCTGTATTATATAGATGTTACCTGTGACAGGTAAAAACATGCTTTTTTGTCACTTATGATAGGTAAAAACATGTTTTTTTTTTAAACAGCGCTATCAGTTGGACACAAAAACAACATGCATATTTTTTCTCTTTCTGAACAGACCGACTGAGCCACAACAACGTGTGGATACAGCTAATACATAATAAATTGTTACGTTTTATACGTTTTAAAATGGGTATTCAAGCAATTTTTTTTAAACTTTAAATTTATCGGAATATACTTAAATTGCCGGACAGAAGGTTTATCACTGACTTGGTATATCAAAAAAAGCATTAATTTTAGAATAATTTATACATAATTGGAGCATTTGGTTCCTTAGAACAGGCAATCAGCCTAGGTAGGAATTAGTAACGACGTTGTAAGAAATTATTTAAAAAAAGGCTTTGTGCACAATGATTAAAATACGTTATTTGAAACATAAAAAAGATCAACAAATAACTTCTTTTGCATATATCGTCAGCTCTGCAATGTAACGAAAAATATTAGTCAAAATTGTATTCAGAAATTATTGTCACGTGACAGCTTGTCTGTAGGTTCCACCATATCAGTATTTTTTCGAAATATTTAATACGTAATATAACATTTCTAAGTACATTTAGGCCCAATTCATTCGCAGAAATTTAAATGTAACATTGGCGTCGAATGGTCACTGAACTAATATATATTTAACAAACAAATAAAATGTGCGTAACGTTCATTAATTATGTTGATTCTTTAATTAAAAATTGTAGGAAATAATAATAAGAATTTATTCCAGAATGTTTGCAGGGATAGTACAATGCAATACTTTTATATTTTGAAATAATAATTAGAATAATAAAACATAGATAGGCACAAAAAATGCGAAATTTAAGTGAAAAAATATTTAAAAAAAAGATAAATACAAAAATATGTGTAAGTAGCCGTTTATGGAGGATATTTGGACATCTCCCGTCTTCAGAGGGTCATCAGGGGGGGGGGCTCCATCCAGGCAACCATGGCAGTGCTGATTGTGTTATTTGCTTGGCGTAGTCTGCGCCATAAGCTTCCCATGTGTTGGAGGAGAAACACTCTGAAAGAGTGCACTCGTCCCTCCAGGAACATTCCCGTAGCGCTGCAGTATCTCGGTAGGCGGAATAGTTGGCGATAATCATTATTGTAAGCTACTTATGGCTTATGCTATTGGGATGCAGTGTAATCCACCCACAGTTCTGACCTGTACAACGAAGAGCAGAATGCGTTAAATAGTATCTTTTTCACGTTTGTGCTGCAAAAGTGAAAACGCCTTGACAGCATACCTGCTCTATAGTCCAGTCAGTGGGGAGTTTTACCTTGCAAAGGGTTAGGTAGTAGCGATTTTGATATATGTTGTTAAGATTGGGACTCTAAGGAAAAAAAAAAGTTTTCGACCTTGGGAGGGTCGAGCTCAACCCGCCATCTTGGATTGAAGGTGCCAAAATTTGTTTTTTTCAAAATAATTGTGAAGTGGTCGTTTTTACAACCAAATTGTTGAAATCAAACTTGAAGACAACTAAATTATCTACATTTTTTGTAGAAAGTTTTTTTTTGTAAGTCTAATAGGTAACGAGTTACAGTGGCGGAAATGTGAATATTTTTCAAAAAAATGATGAAATTCCCAACTTTGTAATTTTTTCGGGTTATTCATTACATAATTATAATAATTTTTTTTAACTCATTTCCACACCACCATGAGGTAGAGAACATGGCGCATTTTTTTATTGTGGTATCCCCAGTAGTCTACTCCACAGATATACCAGCGATGGTAGATTTTGAAATTATGTTACATTACTATGAATTATGTTACTATAAATTATGTTACTTAATAACAGTTTTCGTCATCAATGTCATCATCTAACTCATTGCCTGTGATACTGAGATTCTGGCCTTCCATTGACAAAATCTCTTCTTCTTCGTCCTCGACATCGATGTGAACCTCTGGCGAATTTCGGCATGTTTTACCATTACAGCACCCACATACAATAGAACACTTCAATCAAGCTTTCCTGCAGCTACATGCAACGCCGCATCCTTTTTTACAATTGCATGAAATAAATTTTAATAAAGTCTCGGGTGCTGGTTTCTTTGTCATTCTTACTGGAACAAGCCCGTTGGTGTCACGTTTCCAGCCCCAGTTATCTGGATTTTTTTGGATTCCATACCATTTTTGGACTTGATGGTACGTTCTAAATGCATGGTACCGTGCAGCGTCGTTCGTTGGTGGCAAAGAGGCAAGATTAAATTTGCTTTTTGCTGTCGACTTTGCGAAACGTTTGTAGCGGACTTCTTCCAAGGTTTCCTTATCCATGTCACCCCCGTACAAAGCAACAAGAAAGCGTGTTCCTGCAACTGATATGTCTTCTGGTGTTGCATCATGTTGTTTGAAGATTCCTATCGTGGTATTGAGTCTTGTGTCGTTTTGCACAAGCGAACAAATTTTTTTTCCTTGGTTGAAGAAGGACGATGTTGTATCGCAGCCGCTAAAGGCATGAAGAAACAGAATATTCTCAGCCGCCTCTTTGTATTTCACACTATTCGCGGAATACAGTCTTTCAAAAGTTTTACCTCTCCCGGGTTTTTCGAAGATATATACTACTTTTGGGTGGTGCTAATGCTGTCAGCAGAACTAGGAGATCAACGTCTTCGCCAATAATGAAAACAGCGTCATATGATGAACACAAGGAAATCGCAGTATTGACAATCAACTCATCAGCATCTTCTTCAGCCTGCTTAACTGTAAAATCATCCTGTATAAATTGCTTTGTAAGCATCGAAATCAGACGGACTTTGTTATTTTCATTGGCTAAAAATCGTTCTTGTGAAACTTGAACTGGCATTGTTTCATCGAAAAGAACATCTGCAGACATGAGCATCCAGGCAACGTCCTGTAACCAGGACTCAATCAGTGTTGCCAAGTCAGCTGTAGACTAGGATCCCACTATAACAAATCAACGTCATCGAGCACACGGATGATGCTATATAAGTATATTGTAACGTAGAACTACGTTAAAATGATATTGTGTAATATGTTCGTACAAAATTTATCAAGAAAATTGGATTTTTATAATTGTTTGTCAAAATTTTCTTCTTTCAACCGCTGTAACTCGTTACCTATTAGACTTACAAAAAAAAACTTTCTACAAAAATGTAGGTAATTTAGTTGTCTTTAAGTTTGCATTCAACAATTTGGTTGTAAAGTCAACCACTTCATAATTATTTTGAAAAAAACAAATTTTGGCACCTTCAATCCAAGATGGTGGGTCGAGCTCGACCCCCCCAAGGTCGAAAACTTTTTTTTTCTTTAGAGTCCCAATCTTAACAACATATGTGAAAATCGCTACTACCTAACCTTTTGCAAGGTGGAGCCCTTTTTTATCCCCCACTGACTGGACTACTAACGGATATCGCTCTTTTTTGCCTTTCCATTTCCGATTTCTTGCAGGTCGTCTGTGAAAATATGCCCCAGGTATTTGACGCTACGACTAATATCCATTTTCCTTCCATCTAACCATACTGAAGGTGTGAGCATGTTTTCGTTTTTGCATTTTAAAACTATAACGATTGTTTTGGACATATTATATACAAGGTTATGATTTTTATCAAAATCTTCACATATTTGAAGTAGTTTCATTAGTGCGCTAATTGACGGTGCTAGAAGAACCATATCATCTGCGTAATAATAATGCAGGCTCTTATAGATAAGCTAAAAATAACGATGGCTTATTAATAACCTCCTCATAAAATCGATAATTCAGAGTTCAAGATAATAAAGATAGGATTCTCGTAAAGAATTCATAGATAACAGAATATCAATAAATGCACGCAAGCACGCACGGTTCATCGCAGTTATAGCAAAATCTTTGAATTACAAATGAAGAAATTCTAAAACTTACTGATATGCAGGCCCTTAACGAATGATTTGATAGGTTTTCTGATAAACTTTTAGTAAACTACCAATGTAATAAATGAATTATGTCAGACCTGGTTGTGTTACTCAGAGTCATTAACAACTTAATTGACAGCCCTGCCATCGTTGCCACTATTATATTCCATGTGTCGACTGGGAACACAAGACAAAATGTAACATTCTTCTACAATACATACACAACCAACTATCAGACACACTAACTAACCAATAGGATTCATGATCTGGGCGACAAGTTTGGGGATACTATTGATATATTTATTGACTCCATTTATAGAACTAAGCATAATCTGCATCAGCAATTTGTTGAATTCTACAAATTATAGAAGCGTTAGTAATGTAGTTTTAGCGATTTGTCTTATATGAATTATTATTCTACTTTCTATTTTATTTTATGTTACTGTTACATGTTTGGAGGATTGTTATCATCGCCAGTTAAAATGGGTTGTTGGCTAAATGATTCTGCTGTTCTTCAATCCGCAGAATCCAAAGTTGCGTGATTACTCTCGGTGTGAAATAATGAGAATGTAGATAATTGTAATTTATTTTATTTAAAAAAAAACTCACTTATAAAAATTTTATGAACAAATAGATCGCGTACGCTAGAGGAGATTTCGGGCTAACCTGACGGCTAGACTACTGGAGACAGAATAATATTATTTGCCAGCCTCACGTAGGTAAAAATAATGTTGAAGTTATTTTCGGGAGATGTAAACTTCCTATAATTTACCCTATACATACTTTACTAATATATTTTCATTTTAAGTTTATCAGTTTACTGTTATTTCATGCTTTAAAAAAATTGTGTAAAATTTTTGTTAGCTCACTAGGTATATTATTATTATTTTTTTAATTTTTTTTGTTTTTGTTTTTGTTTTTTTTTTTATGTTCGTACACCGTCATTATATATATTATTATAAAGACAAACGCAGGGGCATGAACGCGTGTTCTTCTATTATTATGAATTGACTAAAATTTTATCAGGGAACGGCCTGCAATCCCATTTTTAACAAGATTACCAATAATTTCAAGAGTTTCTTAATAAATTAGCGATATTCATTTTTCTCCGTGTATAAAAAATTTACTTGCCAAGACTATAAAACTTCTCCATGACAGAAGTGAACTCAAAGTTATTGTTGTGAAAACAGTATCTGTTAGTATATTCCATCTGGTATGCTTCGGAGGTACTTGTAATAACAAAAAATGAATCGCGTCAGGGCAGTCCAATCTTGAATCAACAATTTTATAGTATAAAAAAAGACCAAATATTGTCGTTTAATTATTATTGTTATAAAAATATTAATCTACCCCAATACCCCAAAGGGAATCATCAAATAGTTTGTGTATCAAATAACCGATATTATTTGGTACATAAACACTTACCCCCTTGCTAATAAATGTATTTTAAAATTTACACAACTCATAAACAACCATTTACCATACATTGATGGTTTTTATCAGATGTGTAAAAATTTAAATACTTTTATATGTAAGGCCCTTAGCCGAATCATATTAAGAATACAGTTTATTAATTAATTAACTTCGTAATAATTAACCTAGCGATAACCATCAATAAAAACACATATATATTTCAACCCTTTGTCATAAAACGGGTGTTCCATCCCAATTTGCCGTACCATTCATCATTTTAGTCGATTTTCCGTGGGCACGTTCCGCCAGTACCCATTTCGTCATTCCAACCCCAAAGTGGTCGATCGGAATAAAAACTACCCCGACTGACGGTTGTAGTACCACCGCATCCCATAATAACCACGCATGATCTCAACCACTTAATAATTCAGGGCTATTACCATGGGCATATTTCACCCCTAGCTTAGAAATAAATATGCTAGGTGGTCACTCCGGTCGTGGGCAAATTTCACCCCCAACTTACTGGAATAAGATTGATGAGATGGTCCTATGTAGGTTAATTACGCCAGGTGAAATGAGATGGACTGAGATTGTAAAACTGTAACAATAATATCATCAGGACAATGTACGTACGAAAATAAATAACACAATAAATGTGTGTCAAAACTGAGTTATGTGGTTTTCCAACATTTCTGCCCACCCTTGCGGAAAATAACTTAGTAGTGACTTTGTGAGTTAGTATTCTGTTTCATTTATTTACCATCTTCTCCCGGCAGCATCTAGTCTAATCTATACCATTGCCCTCGAGTCCAACCCACGGAAGCACGTAACAAATTTTTATGCCGATATTATGCGCCCGGGACAGTCATGTCCATGCGAGCAGCGCGGAATCCGCCCCTACGCGTAATTCGGTTCGGTTCATCCCTCGACCCTCGATGACTTATTTCCTAAATTATTGATTACCCAAACATTGCTCACATGACGACTTTTTAACGTTGTTTTCAAAGAGTAAATATAACAAACAAATAATAATGTAACTGAAGCGGACGAAAGCGTAGAAAATGATAAAACGCATTAATATCATATTGGAATAAATAATTTAAATACGAAGGTTATATGTTGATAGTGCGTAGAATTTGAAAAAAATCAAGGCAAACGACATTTTTGTTGAATAGTCGGAAGATATATTCAATATAAATTATGATTTTTCGAAGAAAACTTCTTCTAACTGCTTTTCACTTTGTGATGGCATTATTTATTTTTTATTAAAACACAAATAACTTAGTTTACATCACTTTATTTCGATACAAAATCTCAACAAGTTTCGTGAACCAAGTTCACATCATCAGGATACTTGTGCTCCTGATGATGTGAACTTGGTTCACGAAACATGTTGAGATTTTGTATCGAAATAAAGTGATGTAAACTAAGTTATTTGTGTTTTAATAAAAAATAAATTATGATTTTATACAGTATATTATAAAATTAAACATGTCGTGAATCAAATTTACAGACGAGTATGGATGTGAATGAAACAGGGAGTGTTTGCGAAACATTGTGTTGTGGAGGTCCATCCTCCCAGCATACGCCTGCGGAAAAACGACGTAATTAACTGAGCGTTGCCAAGTCTTGTTTTAAATCGAACATTTGTTCAATCGGTTCCAGTTCAAGATGGTGGCCTTGTTGGATACTACCATTTTATCCCGCCAGAGTTAGCATGATCGCGGTTCCTACTACGAGCGGTCAAATAAGAATAATCCATACCTGGCCTGAAGAATGTTTAATAAAATGTCATTGAGACGGTGACATTTCTTTAAACAAAATGTTTAATTCTTTATTAGTACAAAAATATATTTTATAATTAAGTTTGTTAGTTAGTTGAATTAAGCTATTATTGTTGATGGGCGTTTTTGTTTCTTATATTACTTAATTGAATTATTGAAGGCTTACAAATGGTTCTTAATTCCGAGGAAAAGTATTAATACTTTAATTTGATGGCTGCTTGAGAATTGCTACTTGTTTCCTCCTGCAGTTTGAAACTATCGTTAACCATGGCTTGATGGTTTAATCTCCTTTTATGCATTCAAATAATGTGCACCTTGATATTGGTTTCTAATGTCTTAACTCTCTTTATCTTAATGTAAGCCGTAATGCAAATAAATACGAGACCAACACACCTCATGCTCTCTTACAATGATTTTTGAGGTTTTAGTTTTGTGCTTTGGTACGTATTCTATTATTTTTGTTTGGCACAGTTAATGTTTTTAAGAACAAGTGTTTCCCAGAACGTTTAATTTGAAACTAATGAATATGTTGTTTGTACCAACCCCAGTTACACGAAACTACGATAAAATATTCATTTTTGATTTTATTTTTCTTTTACTTATAAAATAATTTTAAATATATTATTATCAGTCGCACTACTGAACTGTTTATGAGAACCTATACTATATAAATGTAAATTTATAAACCTTTAACCGGCTTAAATAAAATAATAATTGGTTATTATACTTCTAGTACTAAACATATTGTTTTGTAGTAAGATTAGATTTGTTTGTTTATTATATAAAAAAACTATTATATATTATTATTACTGTGGTATTTGTGAAGCTGAAAGATTTTATAAAACATTTGCCATTCGAAAACAAATATTGTGTATTCTCTTAATAATATCTAGAGTTATATTTTTGTTGACAAATTAGATACGATCGGAAATTTACATTTTGAATATACATCGATAGCAAACGAAAATTACGAAATCTGTACAATATTTAAACAAAAAAAAAAAATTCCTGTGTAAAATGCAATAATTGTCTGATTATCGGTAGGTAATACCAACATTTTCGTTTCTATGGATTATTCTTAACATCAATTCCAATTTAAAAAAAAAACACTTTAATTCAAAGCAATTTTGAGTTAATTGAACGTTTAAATTTTCACGCAGGAATAACTAACGCACATCATCACATACAACTGATAGTTCTATGCTGAATGATGTGGTATTTCCCCAATATTTCTTCCCTTCCCTTCTTTATTAAAAATACAGTCTGCACTAGTCTAGTTTAGTTTCGCCGATGTGTCCTTCCTTTCAAATCTTCCATTCATTATGAAGGGAACATCCCTTAGAGCTGTCTGAACCATAATAATATCTCGCAGGTTTTGGGAAACGTGCGTCTGGCAGAAAATCCTTTTCATAAACGAAAATTCATCAAACCAATTGAAAATAGGGGAGGATTCTCTTTGAGGGTTGTAAACCAAAACGTCCTTCGAATTAGCAATAAGGAAGTTGAATCAAAAATATTTTGACTTTTGAAAAATATGTTCATGTAGACCAAAAAACACCGATCCTAAATATACATATTTAATTCTATATTTTTACTCTCAGAATTAATAAATCGTTCATGAAAAGTGATTGAAAAGGTTATATACACTCTACAAACGTTCCCTTGATTGGTCGAACGAAATCTGTCGTCCAATTTACTCTGTGTTCTTTTTACCTACAATCTAATAACTAAACATCTCTGTCCGTCTCTTTCTGTTACATGGCGTACTTTGCTAATAAACAGGAAATGTTGCCATGCAGTTGTGTATTGTGTATTTTTGTATTTTGTATTTGTATGATATGAGGTTCTGAGATGATTTTAGTTTTATCGATGTTTGTGACTGTGATCTTTATACGTTGTCACATAAATATTTTGTGACAAGTGTAATTCTTGCTTAATTGGGTTTATTTTGTCTATGGTGTTTTTTTTTAGCTTTGGCAATATTTTTAAGGAAGGAAGCACAGTTTTGTTTTTGAGCACTTCCTCCCGACATCTTTTTTGACCAGCTGCTCGCGGATCTTGCCACTCGCCATTTAAGGTGTTTTGAATCTGAGTTAATCATGTGAATAGAAGTCATGCTTTTCTTTTAAAAAGGGCGCGGGGTGTTTTACCTTTCACGAATAGTTCGTGTTGATTATTATTTTAGTGGTGATTATGGAATCCCGCTTTTTATCCAGTGTTGGCAGGTGGTCATATTTGTAGTACTCGTGTTTCGGTTGTGAAACCGCAAATGGATTGGTCCTAGCTGTGGCTAGAAGTTGTTGGCTGAGTGTCCCCGCGTCGCGAAGGAACGGATTGCTGTTTCCGAAGTCCGTAAGACGAGTCTGGTTGGTTGCCACGTGCTGCAGACTTGATGATCCTGCAGACGCACGTTGAAGGAGTTGCGTCCTCCCGTTTCCACTAAGAGAAGGATGTCCTGGCTCCTTAAGACGAGTCTGGTTGCTTGCCACGTGCTGCGGACTTGATGCTCCTACAGGCGCGCGTTGACAAGTGACAAGAGACAAGTTTTCGTTCGCCACCCGTTGTTATTCCTTCGTTTCTCGACCACGTAAAGTTAGTTTAGTTTGGTTCAGGAGTCCATCTGGTATGTGCCTACTTTTTATTCCTATTGTTACATGGTTATTATTTGTACTCCTTTGTTGTAACTTTTGATGGTTTCAATATAATTTCTATTAAGTATTTACTCTTATTATTTCTGATTTTCCTCCTTACTTGACAGAGAATTAACCCCACAATCATGAGATTGAGATCTTTGCTCTACCGTATTTGTACCCTATAATTGATCCTGTAGATCTCAATATTACATGTAAACATTGGAATGTTCCTACTTTACATTTACACCGTTACATTTGGCGCCCCAACACTTTACATCATTACAACGTGTCCATTAATACACACAATTATTGTAAAAAATGTTAATATTATGTCATTTTATATTATAACATGTCAGAGAACATATTGCATCTACAATTTTTTGCGTAAAAACGTCCTGGAACGTTGATTAATTGCATCGTAATGTTTGTATTTTTTAGACATCGGTACGAATAATAATTAGCATTATCTCCAGACATTTTAGAAGGTTTTGTTAAATTTAAAGCGGTAATATTGAAGCCAAAGATATTAGAAGAACGAGATATGCTATGTTGGCCGCCGGACCGTAGCCGGAGTACTACCTAATTAGGGTACTTTGAACGGTATCGGGACGTGTACGCACAGAAATCTGTTCTATGTATTAGTGCGGATACCTTAGCGATGCCTTAGCGTAAGCGAAGGTGTGCAGTAGTATTGGTGAACAAAACCGGCGACACTGGGCAAAACAATTCCACTCAGTACGAACTGCGCATAGCACATCTCGTTCTTCTAATATCTTTGATTGAAGCTATTCACTCACAACTCAAATAACAGCGCGACCGCGACTAAAATCACCTACTCCTAAAATTAACGCTTTTGTAAAAATGAATAAGTAGAAACTCATTTCAAATTTATGTAAGAGTGATGACTTAACCCCGCTGGCAAGTACACATCAAACTGCAGCAACGTTTTATCTTGTGCGCTACATAGATATAAGGATAACACCGTGTGAGCCCCAATGTCCTGATAAGTTTTGGCGCGAATCACAAATTATAACGTTAAAAAATAATATTATTATGAAATTTTTATATTAAAAAAAATATCTTTATATTATTTAGACGGATAACTATGATAAAAAATACTGGAATTACTTTTTTTTTTTTCACACAGGAGGCCCTGAAGAAAGTAATTCCCCTCAGGGCCTATGTCATCTTTGGGGATGCTGTGTGGAGAGACTTTTTGTGGAGAGGAAGGAGTGAACATGGGTCTTGAAGAGTCCCATGTTGTAGGAGGGAGGAAACACAGAGGCCGGCAGTTCGTTCCACAGCCGAGCTGTTGAACTTAAGAACGAATCGTAGAAGCGACCCGTTCTCATGTGACAAATGTCAACCGTGTACAAATGTTGGGCGCGCGTTTAGAAATATAGAATATAAATATAAAAAAACGTTTATAATATAGAAAATCTTTTTACTTAAATGCCTATCCAGTGCTACCCACGGTAGACGTGCAGAGCACAGATGACGTCACGCACCCGTCTACCTCTTACCGCTCGGGTTAGATAGATTTTAGTAATACGTTCTTCAGAAATAATTAAAATTAACCCTAAGGAAAGATATATTTTCTAGGTTTGCTAGGGCAAATAAGACCGCAGGTCCTTTCATTACGCCGGGCCGCGTTCCGAATATTGTTTTACACGAGTTCGTCACTTATGTCCTTAAGATTCCCACTTTATTTTAGAGATTTGCTAGGGTGGGTCTGTCCAATACACTAGGTTCGCGAGTAGCATATTAGCATATGTAGCATTTTTTTGCGTGGCTTCGTAACTTACTTTGTTAAGATTCCGATTTTGGATATTGTCTCGTCCTGTTTAGTTTTCTACATTTCCTGTTCGATGTAGGCATATTTTCATCTGCCCGGAGCCAGCGCACTGCGGCTTCTCCTTTTTGGAAATATTAATAGGCTTGAAGGAATGATGATGAAGGAAACGATTTATGCAGTCTAAAAATTCCAGGTAACATTGTTAGTTTTGCAGATGACACTGCCTTAATATTTGAGGGTAAAAATTGGAGTGAAACTTTTGGAAAATGTGATACAGGTTTAGGAGTTGTTAATAATTATCTGAGTAATAATATTTTAACTTTAAATACACAAAAAACCAAATACATCACTTTTAGCATTTCTTATAAAAGTCAGCCGTCTACCTCTCATAATTTAATTATTCACAATTGTGTGCAAACGTGTAACTGCAACCCCTTGGAAAGTGTAGACAGCCTCAAATACCTGGGGGTAAAAATTGATAAATTTTTGAGGTGGAATGACCATGTCGAAATGTTAGTCAATAAAGTTAGAGTAAGGAGACTTATCTATATTTTTAAAGATCTCAGACATGTACTAGACAAAGAAAAATTAAAAACAGTGTATTTTGCTATAATTCAGTGCCTACTTTTGTATAATATAGTGTGCTGGGGTTCCTGCCTGAAGACTGTAATAGAACCACTTAATATTGCCCAAAAACTGATTCTCAAAGTTATATACAAGAAAAAATTTACATATCCTACACAGTTACTTTATAAGGAATGTAATATCATGAATTTAAAACAACTATTTATCCTACAAACGCTATGCAGATTTTTTAACAATATTAGTTCTGCGAAAAGAACGCAACAAATTCGTACCACAAGAATTGGCTCTGGTCTGAACTTTATGGCAATTCACCCTAAATCCTCATTTGGGCAGAGACATTATTTGTACCAGGCTCCACTTCTATTTAATAGCCTTCCAGATCACATTAAATCGTCAAATTCCTTGTGTACATTTAAAAAGAATGTTAAATTATTTCTGCCATCAGAGGATTTCCAACATATTCTTTCATCTTTGTCCTTTTAAATTGTGGCATTATATTTTGAATAAGTTAATTTTTTCATCCTTTTCTTTTTTAATGTAATTTTTTTTTCTCTCTTTCTTCTCTGTTTTAAAAAAAATAATAGTTTTTTACATTTTTATTGCAATTAAATATCATGGTCACCCTACATGTTTACAGCATTATATTGTAATGAATAGGCTGATAGGTACCATGTAGATATCCAATTCGCAGAAACGTCAATGTAACAATATTGTTATCTTAATATTTCAATTTTTTTTTAAATTATTGTGCTATCTTAAATCTATGTTATAATCTTTGTACTATTTTTTTTAATATTTTGTAAAATTATTAACCTCAACACAGGCTTGTCCTAGTGAGGTTAAAAATTATAACTTTTAAAAAAAGATACCATGTAAAGAATCAATAAATAAATAAATAAAAAATCGAAGAGGGGAAGGAGATGTGAAGAGGAAGGTACATAAGTCCTTGACTATTCAGACGTGGTCAAATATGGCTAAGGCCATCTCAAGCAAGGTTTAAAGTGTAATCTTTAACTCTGAAGTGTTCCTACGAAGCAGATATCTAGAAAAAAACAAAAGTTTTTTTTTAACTATAATACATTATTTTCAATTTTTGACATTGTTGCGCCATCTCTTGGGCCGGCTAGTAGCCAATTTCAAAGAAAGTTGACTGAGGATTAAATCTTCCTTCCCAGGGACTGGCTCTTGGGTCTGGTGTGAACTTTTAAAATGTCTTGTAAAACCTAAAAAATAATAGTTTGTTCGTTTAATTTTGTTAAACCGTACTTCCAAGGAACTGGAATCAACCGCGCTAACAACTGAGCCAAATCCCGAATGGATAGGACTGACATTTATTTCGTATATCAACTACTGTAACGTCATCCAATATCAGAGAAATGTTTATAAGTCCGCGTGTGTATGTGTGATTGCCACCAAAAGTTGATATAATGCATTGTCATTGGCAACGAGTCTATCTGCCGAGTTTCAGCTTTTTATTGATTCATTCAATACCGAAAACAAAAGTATTATTCAACTTGAGTTATTTATAACTCTCGAACGGTGAGCTCGATCGGCGAAAAGTTTTCACTGATTTTTCTCTACATTCTGAGCTTCTATCGTGATTTCTGTCACGAGCTTTGATTTTGAATTCCTTTATCTGTTGCTGGCGAAATTAAGAAGCAAAGACGACGGATATTTAATTCAGTGATTTTAAATTCAAATATCGGATGGACAAAAGTCGGTTGAGAAAATGAAAAATGAATTAGGAGAAAAACAGTGAAACGAAAAGTTTGTAAATACCTTCTAAGCATCTGTTCCGCCCGGTGAAAAGACATATCGAATTTGCCCCTTCCGATAAAATGCTTTCAGAAATAATTTATTTGTCTTACATTTATTTTGAAGTCTGCAAATGCAAGCGCTGCTTGCGGTCGGCTAATGTAGAGAGAAGCCGGGTCTACGTATTCATGGGAAATTGTATTTTTTGTTCTGACAAGGATATTCAGTAACTTTTTTTTATAAATATTGATGATCTTGGGTTATGTTATTCTGCGGTTAGAATGCGTCGTAATCAAAGATATTAGAAGAACGAGATGTGCTACCAGCAGTTCATACTGTGTGGAATTGCTTTGCTGAGTGTCGCCAGTTTTGTTCACCAATACTACTGCACACCTTCGCTTACGCTAAGGCATCGCTAAGGTATCCGCACTAATACATAGAACAGATTTCTGTGCGTACACGTCCCGATACCGTTCAAAGTACCCTAATTAGTTAGTACTCCGCCTACGGTCCGGCGGACAACATAGCATATCTCGTTCTTCTAATATCTTTGGTCGTAATAGTGGTGATTACATCATTGGTATTTTCACTGAGGTAGGCGGTATGACTTGTACAAGATATAAATATTTAATGGCTAGATATGATTTGAGAGTTCCACGGCCAAAAGTATTACAGTGATGTATTTTTCGGGTATTATGCCGAGTTGCGCTACCTCCTTCCTAGGCCAACGTTTCGCCCTGATCACATCTGCCCTGATGATGGACTGTCCGAAACTTTGACTAAAGAAGGAGGTAGCGCAACACGGCATAATATCCCAAAAATAAATCACTATAATTTAATACCTATTTCAGATGCGAATGGTAGCAGAAGTCGGTGACGCCCGAGGAAGACATGGCACGATCAAGTGAATCAGATACTGGAGTCGGGCCATGTCAAGACTTAGAATAATAAAAGAGTATGTATGAGACGATGTATGAATGTGAATGAGGTAAGAAGTGTGTGCCAAGACCAAGTTTTTAGACCCAGATACGTTATATGGTCAACGTTTTCTAATGAGGGACAATTACAATGCTCATTTAAGTGATGCGGGCTATGAATTTTCAAGTTAAGGTTTTTTTCAGAGTTTTTGTATTTTTTATTTTGAAAGTGATGAATTTGGTTTTATTAGCATTTAGTGTAAGTGAATGGTAGTCTAGCCATGTTTTAATCCTGTTTAGTGTGTCTTCTGCTTTCTTAAATGTTTCTATCCAATTATTCCCATTTATAAGGAGAACAGTATCATCCGCAAAACTGATGATTTCTCCGTCACATTCTATATGGCATAGATCATTAATGTAAATTAGGAACAGAATCGGACCCAGAATACTTCCTTGAGGCACCCTGAATTTGACATCAATACACTCACTGGTTATGTTGTTAAGTTTCACAGTTTGCTTTCTATTTCCTATGCAGCTTTTAAAGAATATCAGTTCATTATCAGTGATCCCTACGTTCTCTAGTTTTTCAAAAAGATGTGAATGATTTATTGTGTCGAAGGCTTTAGAAAGGTCGAGAAATACTCCAATGCATTTTTTATGTGAATCTATAGAATTTTTAATATATTCAATTACTAAGGCTATGGCGTTGGATGTTCCTAGATCTTTTCTGAAACCAAATTGTTTTGGTGATACCTAATAGTTTATTTGATTCTAGGTAATCGACGAGTGGAGTTTTAACTGTTATTTCTAAGATTTTAGATAATGTGTTCAGAATTGTGATTGGTCTGTAGTTATTGATATCGGTACGATTTCCTGATTTAAAGATTGGTGTAATAGTCCCTATTTTGAGTTGTGATGGAAATCTGCTTTCCGTAATAGATTTGTTTAATAGAAAGAGTATCGGTTCGGTAATTTCATCTTGTATAAATTTTAATGTTTTCATTGTGATTTCATCACTACCAGATGAAGATGTTGGTTTGAATTTAGAAAATATTAGTATTAGTTCTTGTTTAGTGATTTGTTTTAGAGCAAATTTATACCTTTGTGGATTTGGGTGTTTGTTTATTTTCGGGTTATAGTGTTGGGGTTTGGTTAATTTATTCGCTAAGTTCGAGCCTATGTTTGCAAAAAATTTGTTTGTGTAGTTAATTAGTTTATGTACGTTTTTGTTGAGCGAGAGTGTACCGTTCTATGTGTTGATTTCTTCCAAAGGGTTTGCTTTGTTTTGATATGTGTAGGTGATTTTTTTAATTATTTGCTAGATAAGTTTTGGATTACTATTGGATTGATGTATTTTAGATCTGTAGTAATTTTGTTTGGCCGATTTAGTAAGATTGGAGCAGATGTTTCTATAATTTTTGTAAAATAGTTTTAGGGAAAGGTCGTAAGGATAGTATTTTACTTGCTGATGGATCTTCTCTCTTTTTCTTATACGTTATAGTAGGCCAAGTGTGATCCATGCTTTTTTATAATTTTATTGTGTGAATATGTGTAAGTTTTTATTGAGGTGTGGTTATGTATTTTTAATTGCAATAGTTTAATAAATAATTTCCAAGCATCTTCAAGGTCTTCAGCTTTATATATTAATTCCCAGGTTTCAGTTTGTAGTGAATTTTTTAGTTCGTTGTAGTCTATAACATGTCTATTCCCCGTAAAATTTTGAGTCAATGGTCGATTTTCCTTTGCATGGATGTTAAGAATTAAAGTGTAGTGATCAGTGATAGTGGATTGATGTATGATTGTGGAGTATTTTTCATTTGTTTTTGTCATTATGTGGTCAATGCAGATTTGCGAGGGGATTGATTTATTCATTTTGTGATCCACTCTTGTTGGTTCCCTTATAGCGGAGGTCATCCCGTGGGATAGGAGGAGTAATTGGTATTCCTGTGATTGTGGATGTTGCCTTCCAGTATCCAGTATGTTAATGTTGATGTCCCCTACGATGAACAAGTTCCTGATGTTTCGTTCTTGAAGTAGAATGGAGTCTAGTGAATCAAGAAATGGTGACAAATTTGTAGATGAAGGGGATCTGTAGATAGCGAAGATGCATGTATCTTGATCGAGTTTTAATTTCAAACAGTTTGCGTCTTGTAGTTCGATTTCTTCTATTTTGCATTCCATCTTATTTTTACAATATACAATTACTCCATCGTTTTGATGTTTGTGAAGTTTAGTATTGAAGACTTTGAAGTTGTTGATGTTTTTATGCACAATGTTGAGAAATTTATCCAACATTCTGTAAGGATTAATAAGTCAGGTTCTAAATATAATTCATTTATCAGCACAGTGAAATCTTTGAAGTTTTTGTTAAAATTGTGTTTGAAATCGACTACATAATGAGGAACTCCAGCGAAATATATTTTCATTTAGATCAATGAACGCCGATTCTGAATACATAAGTATTATATACATCATGTTCATTATATTCTTTAACCGTTGTTTTATTTAATTTTTTGTATTACTTTATAAACAAACAATTCCTACAACATTAAAACGAGTGGTAAACAGTTTACAAGGTTTTATATGTAACTAACTAACGTGCACCCGGCGTTGCTCGACTTTTTTCTATTTTCAATAAATTTAATATCCATGTATTATATGGTTCCATGCTAACTTAACACAGTGACTATTCAACACACCTTTAAAAAGTGATATAAAGTCATTAAAAACGATGAAATTTTTTTTTTTTTAACCTCAACTAACCTAACCTACTTAACCCAGTTAATAAAGTTTTTGTTTCATCACTTTCCATGACTTTATATAACTTTTTAAATATGTGATGAATTATCATTTTGATGATTTATCCGGTCACCGTATTATATGTATATGCCGGGACTCGTTTCTGAGTTTTATTGGAACGCACATTGTAAACTTATTTTTATAATATATATTATATTGATCATAAGGATCAGTACAAGTGACATGTCTGTATGAAATGTCTGGTGAGTGATTATATACATTTTACTGGGCTGGGTTAGTACATGCTCGGGAATGATTTGAGGTAATGATAAATATAAACGATATATATCGTATATATATATTTATATTTATATATATATATATATATATTGGTGTATACGTGTATGTGTGTGTATTGTGTCGGAATTGTGTAGCGTTGTGAATGCTCACTGATTAAATTATCAGTAATGCTTTTTTTAACCTTTTCCGACTGTGTATATATTTGAAAATACATAATTTTACTGCCCCTAAAAACACTAATTACAACTTTTGAAGTCAAAACATTAACTATAGAAGCATATAGAATATAAAATAGAAGCCTTTTAGTGGGAATTTTTTGCTACCAACCACCATGTATTTTTCAATTAAAAAAACTAAGATTTAAGATTTTTTTCCTTACTGTCCAGAGCTAGTTTTCGTTTACCAATTGCTAAAGGTAGTCATAACTTTTAAACTGTTGAAAAAAATACACCAAAAATTTTCAAATAACTCTACCAGTCAAATCAAATCAAATATGTTGTTTCACTACCAGTCTTAATTCAGGCATGAAAGGGTTAGTTGAAGAAAGAGAGTAAAATATAGATCGAGATAAGAGGTGGTACAAATATTATTGAATGTTTGGATAACACTGGAAATAGGTGAGTTTGCTGCAGCGTTTGTCTAGTTTTAATGTGTAGAATAGTATGGTGGGGCGGGTACTACATAGGTGGCTTGGCGGGTTTAGATGGTAAGTTAAGGTTAATTTTAGTCAGGTGTTCAGGGCAGTCTATTTCATTATTTAGGATTTTATATAGGAATATAGTATCGGCTACACATGTCATTCATATGTCGCTGCAAATATCGGACAGCCACTATTTGATTTTTTCAATATGTATGTTGATGTCCCTTTTCCAAAAAGGAAGATTCTTTAGGATCATTATGTTTTATAAAGCAATTCAACTCTTCTATCTATCCCGGGATACAATATTCGTTTAGTGCTAGTTAAATTCCTACAATAGGGCCGTTATTTCTAATTTCGGCCGGCACATCCGGCCCAGGAAACGAAGCAGATCACAAATAACGCGATAGAGGAAAAGCTGCCCTATCGACACGAGCTTACGGAAGACATAAATAAGGCTCTACAGGATACGGGATCCAGCAACGAAATAACAAGGAATAAGGCTTTGGGAGATTTGTACGCAGGCCGAATTGCCGTATTGCCATATTGTCTTACTGCCGCATTACCAGATCGAAAGTATATAGGTGTGTGTTTATTCTCCGGATAACTGAATGGATGCATACGTTTTATCTTGGATATTTTCATCTACAAGCAAAGATATTTTGTTAAAATATCTTAAGGTTTCATTAACCCGTTAATTATTAGGAAACCAATTTTGGTCTCAAACATATATGCTGTTATGAATGCAGGTAACCAATATTGTACCAGAGCGACTATATATTATTAAAATTTATATATCTCTCTCCCTCTCATGCGAAAATTTGAGATTTTTTTATGTCTGAAAGAAAACGAAATGGTGTTCCTTACTGCTTTTATTTATTTTATTATAATACATATTGAAACAATGTGGATGTATTTGACAATAATTTGAAGTGACAAAACTTCAAACCTCATATTTGCGAACTATTTCTACCTAGTTTATGAATTATTTTTTAAACATTTTATGCATCTTTATTAATATCATCCTTGGTTTGGAGGATATTTAGCAGATTATCTATTTTTATATTACTTATTTACGCCCGCAGCTTCATTCTCAAGGTATTAGGGAGAATAACTACACAGAGAATTTTCCCACTGGAATGAAATGTTTTTTTCCGAGTTGAAAGTAGCCTGTGTAACTTCCCAGTAACTATTCCTATCCAAAAAAAATCACGTCGATCGGTGGATTGCAGTTCCAGACAGAAAAAGCTTCTCAAATTTCACATTTCCAGAGCTTTCATCGAGACACGCAATTAGTTTTTTTCTCTGTAGTTTAGATTTAGATCATCTTAAAATTACTTATCATGTCTTGTTCATTGTTATCATAGATATTATTATTAATTAAGATAAAAATTGAAAATGCAATTTTTTTTTCATAGATTGCGAGCTGCAAAAAGATTGTGACTTCGGAGATAGAATGTTTTTAAAAACTAAAAGATAGAAGTTTCTAAATTGTCAAAAAGTATTTTACGTCTAATTTGTTATTTTTTTTCTAAATGTCTTTTCTCGGGAAACAAATCAGGTTTAGTTCGCTTAAAAAATTGAATATAAATGTAAAATCCTACATACATATTGGACGTAAATTCTATTGTTGTACTTCCCTCCGATTATTAAATTCAACTGATTGGCAGTTATTTTAACAAAGCTATTAAACTTTTATGTTGTTATTATTTGTTTATTCAAAATGACAGTTCTCTGTCGTCTAGTTTTATCAAAGCAATCATTAAATTTAACGAATTGACACGTAACAGAATATAATTATACGGATTACCTTGAATGTCAACACAATAATTCGTTAAATGTCAAATCTTAATTAAACTTATCATTCGAAGCGTGTCAAAATAATCTAGTTAATTTTAAAATTCGATGTCGATCTGCGGCATGTACTTTTTTTAGGAATAATCAACAACACACTACACTCACCTTCCATTGTTTGATTCATCTCAAGGGCGCTCCCACTTCCCAAATTTTCTTTTGCTCATATCTTTCCTTTCCCCTCTTCCTTAAGCCAATTTGGTGATGCTATAGTCCCATTGGCTTTCACAATTAATAATAGTATATTTTCACAGTGTCGAAAAATATACGATAATGATTCAATTTTTTTACGTTGACGAATACATACCGTACCAACGTTGTTGTCCCCCGTCTTACCAGCGAAGAAAACTTACAGATAAAAATTGCGCTAATTTATTAAGAATCTCCAAATTATTCGTAATCCAATAATTATACAATCCGTAATTAACTAATGAATTGATAGGTATCCTGATAATCTTTTAGTAAAAAACGAATGTATTGTCACGATGTCGTAAAACGTGTTCATAAAAAATGTTATATAATCGAATTTCATCATTGTATATTATCAAGGTTCATGAACGCGTTCTGCGATATATTAAAAAATAACTAAAAGTTTATCAGAAAGCAACCTGCATAATTTCAAGAGATTTTGTAATTAATCAGCAATACTATTTTTTCTCCTAGTAGTAGTAGCTTGTCATAATGATGTTGTATCCAGTTCCGTTTAAAAATGTGCAGTTTTAGGTACTTTTTAAAATTAAAAATAATTATGAGGTGATCAAATTAAGAAAAATAACATTTTTCCAAACATTTTAACAATATCTCTCGGATTGCGAAAAAACTGTTTTTATTAGTCTTTAATTTTGTTGATTGTTTTTGATTCATTATTTTGAAATCAGTACATAAATAAATTAAATGTAAACAGTTAACAAAATTTAAGTAATTACTAGGTTCGTAATTCTGTACCAATAATAACATGTGTCTATGATATATCTAGAGTGATAATATACATTTTACCGGGCGTGGTTAGTATATAGGTAAAGTATAGGTAAATAAAGCATATGTAGTGTATACGTGTATATGTAATTTGTGTCTTAATTGTGTTAACTACTGGAGTATGCGTAAAATGCGTATTGATTAAGTTAAAGTAATGTTTTCTTAAATTTTTGAACATCCAAAATAAGTATTATAGGCGCCATATCCTAAAATATTTAAAACGCCAGTTAGGTCATGTTTCTCATTTACCCCATATTCACTTTTCTCGGTGCTGCAGTCCGCAGTTCCGCCAACTTTGAAACAAAATCACTCTCGAGACGCTTCGCCAAAATCCATGTCTTAAGTTCCTCCACGTATGTGTTTTGGTTAAGTAGTTTTCTCGCGCGACTTTGTTTGCCGGAGTGACGCTATGTGTTCTTTACTTTGATGCCATTTCCCGCTACTTAATCCTCACTCGACCCGCGACACAGAGTCTTGTGGTTCTGCTGCCGATTCCTAGTATACAAATTCGGAATTTATTTATTTATTTTATTTTATTTTATTTTATTAACGCCTAGAAGGCTTTTACATATACATGTTATGGGTTTTGTTGTTCAGTAGCATTATAAAATATTTTAATTACATAGCATAATAAATTGGGTATGAACTTACATAACAATGTGTAGGGTTATTGTTATGGTGTTATTATTTTATAAACATAAGCAAGCAAAGTTTATTGTACAAAGTACGTCGGTTGAATATTTTACAGAACTTAGGTTAAACTAATACATAAACTTGAGAAAAATATAACAGATATAGGTAGGTAGTTAAGTAGATACAATTCAAGTATATAGTTACGGTGTTATTGGAATTTGGACAATGAGTTCGATAAGTTTATATAAATATAGTGTAGTTACAAGAGTACAATAATGTAAGTAGGTAATACACACAAGACAAGTAAGTTTGTTATTATTAATATAGAGATAAACACTACAGTTTGTTGTAAACCATCTTTGTAATCATCAATCTTTATTTTGCCCGATTGGGAATTTTACAAAACAAAGCTTAGTTAATGAAACAATAAAATATGCGTTTGAAAAAAAAATTATGAATCTGTTACAAACATTCTAGTATACTGTATTTTAGTTTGTATACTGATTGGTGATGATAAACATCAATTGAGCTATACTTATTACCGAGTATGTGAAGTCTTTGAATAGGTGAGTTTTGAAAATAATTGTTAGCAGATATGGGAACATTATATAGAGCGGTCTGTCGAGTGTCGCGCGTAGGTACACGGAGCGATATAAGACTCGTCAAATCAATGGCGTCCAGTCTGCCATTCGAAATTTTGAAAAGAGATACTAAGTCGCACACTGTGCGTCTCAATGATAAATCGGTTAAATTTAGTAAGTTCATGAGGAAAGTGTAATTAAGATATTCGTTTGGAATTCCTAATTTATAATTAATAAATCGCAGAAATTTATGTTGCACTCTTTCAATTTTTAGTTGGTGAATCTTATAAAATGGAGACCAGATTGTTGAGTTATACTCTAGATTACTTCTAACTAAACCAGTGAATAGCAGTTTGAAGGAATTTATTAATTTAAAATCTTTCGCTGTCCTTAATATAAAACCCAAACATTTCATGGCCTTGTTGGTTATTTCGTTTATATGAGGAACAAATGTTAGTTGCCTGTCAAAAATAATACCAAGATCCTTAATATTCTCAACTCTTTTTAGGAAAATGTTGTTGATGCTATATTGATGCGTAATGGGATTTTTGATTCGGGCAAAAGTTATCGTTTGACATTTATCAATATTGAGAAATAGTTCATTGTGGGTGCACCACTCTTGTAGCCTCACAAGATTAAATTGTAGTACGTAACAGTCATGAATATTTGTAATTGTTTTATAAATTTTGAGATCATCTGCAAATAAGAGAATCATGACTCCATCAAAAACCGTAGTTATATCATTGATAAACAATAAAAATAGTACTGGTCCTAAATGATACCCCTGTGGAACGCCGGTAAAGACTTCGAACTGGTGTGAATAGTGTGAGTTGAGTTTAACACATATTTTTCTTTTATGCAGATAACTCTCAAACCATCTCAAAATATTCCCTGTTATTCCAAGGGCACTAAGTTTATGTATGAGAATTTTATGTGAGACTTTGTCGAATGCCTTACTAAAGTCAGTATACACTACGTCTGTTTGAAGACGCTTTTGCATTGTATTAAATATGTATTCCTGATAGATCATCAAGTTTGTAAAAGTAGATCTTTTTGCCATGAAACCATGTTGACGATGTGAAATAACTTTGTTAATCTCAGGCGAGAGTTTAGAAAGCAGAGCAGATTCAAATAGTTTAGGGATTGACGATTGGATACATATAGGTCTATAGTTAGAGATATCTGATCTATTTCCTTTATTAAAGATTGGAAATAGAAAACTGGTTTTCCATTTTTGTGGAAAGGTACCAATTTTTAGAGACAAGTTAAAAAGTTTAGTTAGAGGTAATGTTAAAACTGATAAGCATTTTGATAAGAAAATTGGAGGAATGTTATCGGGACCAGCCGATTTATTAATATCAAGGGATTTTAATTTAGTTCTAATATCGCTTTCTTTGAATATACATTGGCTAAAATCGATCTTGTTGTCATTGTTAGCTGTAGTTGTATCGAATAATGGAGAGTTGTTTGCAGTATCATAGACTTTGCTGAAAAATTCAGCAAACAGATTGACGACTTCTTGGGGGGTATCGGCCATTTTATTATCTAAATACATGTTTGACGGAATACTAGAGTCATTATTATTGAGCATGTTCGCAAATTTATAAATGTTCTGAGGATTAGCTGCTGCCAATTCTTCGCAGTTTTCGATACACCTTTTGTAACATAACTTGGACATATTTTTAGTTGTCTTTCTTAGTTCACAAAATTTTACATAATCTTTAGGATCACGTGACGATTTATAAACTTTATGAGCAATTTTTTTTTCTCTAATTATTTTAATAAGGTCGTTGCTAAACCATTTTGGGTAGTTGTGCACAGTGATTTTAGTGACGGGTACAAACAATTCAATTGCATTATTTAAAATTAAGTAAAATTTGTCTACCATTACATTTAGGTTTTCTTCAAAGTCAAGAAAGTTCCAGTCAGTAGACAATAGAAGATTTGTGATTTGCTTAAAATCAGCTTTGAAAAAGTTTAATTTTGTTGATGGAGATGGATTTTTTTCTATTTTTGAACTGTAGCATTCGATCGTTAAAGGAGGGTGATACTTGTCGATTGGGAGAATATCTTCAGCAGATGCGGATACTTTTACAGAAGAAGAATTGGAAAACACTAGATCGAGAAGACGAGCGTTAACATTGTAGACATAGTTTAACTGCCGGAGACTTAAAAAATTTGACATCTCGATTATATCATGGGAACCATGATTGATGTTGTCCGTGCATGAAGTTTTATTGTTTTCTGTGTCTCACGTTACATTAGGTAGATTGTAGTCTCCTGTTAATATCAAAGTGGCATCTGGAAATTTTCTTCGTATTGTTTCAGCTTCGAGGTAGTGGTCTTTGTATAATTGAGCATCAGAAGAAGGGGGTATATATAAGCGGCCAACAATAATTTTTTCCTTATTGGTAGACACCATGATGAATAGTTGTTCCAGATGAGTGTAGATGCATTTGAGTTTTCTTGAGTTGAATTTCTTATTTACGGATATTAACACACCACCTCCTCTAGTTTTATTGCTATTGCTTCTATCTTGTCTGTACACTGTGTGTTCAAAGAAACCCAATTCCGTAGTATCAATGTTTTTGTTCAGCCATGTCTCAGTGAAAGCGTAAGAATAGTAATCTACCATATAAGTTTAATACATATAAGTTTTATATATTTATATACCATATAAGTTTTATTTTTGGAGCATTATGCCGTATTGTGCCTATTTCTTGTTTAACCTGCGTTACGAACAGCGAAAAGTCCATCATCAAAGTAGATTGCGGTATTTATACATGCATTCATGATTCTGTGTTGGGCGCGTCAATCCTCTTAGGGCCGGAATTTCAGTAAAATAATAATACAATTATTGTGGTTTTCGGCGTTTAGTTTTGGTGTAGCCGTCAAGAACCGGATACCATAAAAATATTAATTAACATTTGCTCCGTCGTCTCTGCTGTTAGTGGATCAATATCTTCCTAATAAGGCGTGCTGGATGCGTTTTGAGTCTTCCCGGGAATTCGTGAATAGAAATGACCGGTTTCAATTATTATTAGTATGAATCCGCGCGCCCAAAAGTAACGCCAATCTACGCAAAGCGGCATCCCTCCTTTGTTTCTACCTTCTCACCAAATACGTAACTTTCATTGGATTTTGACACTTTGATAGTTCGTGCATTTTGGTCGTAGTTTCATGCCATAACTCTCTTCGTTTCAATTCTCTATGTATTTATTTATTTTATTAATCTTAAGTTAGCTCACATCGTCGTGTGTGCTAATAGTTTTAGAAACATTACAAAAATATTACATAAATTTTGCCAAGAATGGATTTTAAATATTTAAATGTAAGTATATAGTACCTATATGTCACAAAAAAAGAAAAAACATCAATATTTGAGGAAAATATGTTTTCTCAATTCTTCTTTGAACCATCTTCTCAATCTCAGTAACTGCCTTCTTTTTATTTTTGAGTTTTTTCCTTTTTTACAGTTTTTTTCCTTTTTACTGTTTTTTCCTTTTTTACAGTTTTTTTCCTTTTTACTGTTTTTTCCTTTTTACTGTTTTTTCCTTTTTTACCGTTTTTTTTTAATATTAATTATATTTAATATTTTTGTATGATTAAATGTTGTGGCCAGTTTTATTGTGTTTATTTGTAAATAAACTAAAATAAAGTCACCTTTTTACTTATTACTCTACATAAATTTCAAAGGCATGAAAACATTAGGCTTCGTATTAAGAACAACTAAAAACTTTAACTCCATACAAGCCATTAAACTGTTATACATATCTCTAGTTAGAAGCATAATTGAATACATCTCAGTAGTTAAGTCTCCCTCTTACAAAATTCACATTAATAACATTGAGCGAATCCAAAAAAAATTTCTACGTTTTATAAATTTGAAATTAAATATCCCACTAGAAGTCTTACAATATCATTTCTTATTAAATACTCTAAAAATACACACATTAGAAGACAGGCGTAAAATAAACGACTTAACTTTTTTATTCAAGATTCTAAACTTTAAACATGACAAAATAGACTATTCCACTGCAACACACATAAGCGCAATTACATTGCGAACTCCCCAATACAACGGTTTCACACTATGGGAAACCAATACTTAGGTGATGTCGATATATTTAATATTAACTTTGCGAATTTTGTGGATTACGTAAAAGACTTATTTCAACACTATTCCTAAATGGAAGTTATATTTTTGTAAACCACTCAAATCGCTGTATTTTTTAATTTATGTTCTTGTCATTTTTAATTTTGTTTCTTGCATATATTATTTTTTAATGTAATTTTATTTTTATTATTTCTTTCTTATGTTTCAAAACTCTCTGTCATTAAAATTGTACCACCCACATGTAAAGGCCCTCTGGGCGTTAAATAAATAAACGAGTCGGTAGTTAGGTACGCTCTGTATGTATATTGCAGTTAGGTACGCTCTGTGTGTACATTGTTGTTAGGTACACTATGTATGTAGATTGTAGTTAGGTACACTCTGTATTTAGATTGTAGTTAGGTATACTCTGTATGTAGATTGCAGTTAGGTATGCTCTGTGTGTAGATTGTTGTTATGTACACTCTGTATGTAGATTGTAGTTAGGTACACTCTGTATGTAGATTGTAGTTAGGTACACTCTGTATGTAGATTGCAGTTAGGTATGCTTTGTGTGTAGATTGTTGTTATGTACACTCTGTATGTAGATTGTAGTTAGGTACACTCTGTATGTAGATTGTAGGCAGGTACACTCTGTATGTAGATTGCAGTTAGGTACGCTCTGTGTGTAGATTTTTGTTAGGTACATTCTGTATGTAGATTGCAGTTAGACAATTTCAACACACAATAATACATATGATTAATTGTTTACGTTGATACAGCAACATCCGTATTGCCCTGTCCGCCCACAAAATACAATTGTATCAAAAACATTCAAGCATAAGCAAAACTCATCCAAAACCAGTACTTATATATTTATAAATACTTGCAAGTACGAGTACTCTGCATTTCTGAGTTCTTGTTTGAATAATGCACTTATCTGTGCGTCACATGCAGTTCAAACAAACACGTTTTATCTTTCTGTTCTAAATGATTCCACAATTTATCTTATCTACCTTTTCTACTGATATTTTTTTTTATATTTATTATCACTGGCAATTCTTATCACTGATTAAACAACAACTCTGCCGCAAGATAAAACATTTCTCTTCTCACAACTTTCATTTTTAGCTATGCCCGAAATAATTAATATTTTCATAAGGTAGGTACTTTATTTTTATTATTTTCTACACCCCAATGTAATTGTCTAAAAGTTCGCTTGTTGGTTAGTGGCCTTATTCCAACGAGATTAAGTTTACAAAGCAAATAAAATTACATACCCTGGTTTTTAATTGAATAATTACTTAATTTCTAAATATAAACTATAAATAGGGGATATATATATATAATAAAGAGGGAAAATGATTGTGTTTTTTGTGGTTGGTATTATAGGGTTTTTCACATGAGCGAAGAAAAAGCTAAGTTTCCTAAGAATATTGAATATTTACACGTGACAAGCGTTTGAGTTGTTATTGTCAAGAGTTTTTTGTTTGGTAAGTTTTATTTGAGTTCGAAAATATGTCGAACTTGTTTAATTATTTAAACACCCATTGGGCTTTAACACACTTACAGAACATAGGTACATAATGGTAAAAAAATATGGTGATAATAATCTTATAAACATATTAACAAACTGATAAAGTTAAGGATTATTGAAAATCTGCATGTATATAGGTATAAAGGAGGCAATTTTCTTATAGTTAAATATGTTATGACAGACGATTATTCACTCCTCACACGATGCAATCTCTGAAAATAAGAATACCACATAAAATTGGTGCGAGAAGCAACAACATTAAATGGAGCACGGAGTCTAGTGTTACATTTATTGCGTGCAAGATAATTAATCATACTCCTCAGGTCAGGGCTGTCAAAATGTCCGTTAATGATTTTAAATATTAAAAAAGCATTACAATTTTATCTTCGCTGTGACAATTCGGGTATTTTGTAATTGAATTAATTCAGTAAAAGTTCAATGAAACATTCAATGATTTACATGTAATTTAAAATTTAAATGACTTAAAAAATTGTGCTGCAATCTTTCAATTTTACTTAAATGTATGTTGTATAAATGTGACCAGAAATAGGAATTGTATTCAAGAATATAAATATATATTGTGTTTTTTCCATTTACTATCCCGTTTCGCTCAAATTGTTGCAACACCCTGTTTCCAGCATTTTAACAATGTAGTAAAAAAAATTATATAGTTTTTTTTTTCATTTTATAAAATTTTGACAGTCAATGGATATTTAAAATAGCTATGGCTCATGATGAAAATGACGATATTGGTGAAAATAGAAGATACCTAACGTTAATTAAGAAATTACGAAAACAAATAGAATTTCTTGTGAAATTCACGTCTTTTGTAGTGAAGAACATAAAATTGAGTAATTTAGGTTTGTTGCTTTTCTATCCATAATATCACCGCAGAGCCATTGTTGGGGTTTCGGATTATTTTACATACAAGTATCGAGTTATTGCATGCAATCCTGGAATAGTTTGTTGCAACTAACAAGAACCAAGAAACGCCGTGTTCAACTCCAGGAACAATGCACAAAGGGGTGAATCGCGATTTTAGTTGGCCAAGAATTTTCGTAATTAAAAAAGGAGAGGCCAACATTTTATTATTTGTTTTAGTATTTTTTACGTGTGTTGAAAACGTTAATGGTGATTTTCATCCACATAATATTTATGTCGCTACGTAGAATCTTAAAGATTCCTACATTTTGCAGCGTTTTTTCGTATCGATATTCCGTACCACGTGGTATGCCCCGTTCTAGCCAAAAAATTGAATGGGGAATTGAAGGACCTGAGAAAGAGAAATGTAGAGTATTACTTGGCTATTCAGAATCGTTCACCAAACATGGCTAAAGCCATTTCAAACAACATTTCGATTCGATATATTATTTCACTAGGGCGATACTGAGAGAGTCTACCACTTTGGCTATGTATATACGAGTTCGAAATAGATGTTAATTTTTTTGATCGTTAAGAGGAACGTCTGCCTGGCCTTTTCAACATAATTACATGGGTGGTTGGGCAAGATTATTTTTTTTGATAACTACCATCAACTGAAAAATATTCTCAAAGTTGCCTCTAAAATCACGAAATAAGTGAATTCTTTTATGGCCTATACATTATAATTTAAGACTCAATTAAATAAAGAGGTATCTGTATTTTCTGTACATTTTGATTAAAATAATACTATTCAGTTTGGTCAAGTATTTTGGTCTCACATCCAAAATTTATGTTTGTATGAAAAAGGCCGCGCAGCCGTTCCTCTTCTGTAAAATATTTTTTCTTCAAATAAGCTTACGAATCGCTTGTGAAAATCTGTCGTATGTGTCCAGTATAATGATTTTTATTAAGATGTTAATATTACCAAACCGTTTTTTGGTCATGTAATGTTACCACTCGAACGACTGTGCTTTGCGAGTATTGAAGTATTCTCGAAGAATTTGAAATCCGCCCTTGGGCTGTTTTGCATACAGCGCTTGTCGCTTCAATAACTTTAAAATCCCCCGTTTATGGACTCATACGGATTCAGTGCATGCGCTTCAAATAAAATTCTCGCAAAGCGGCCGATTCCGCTGCATTACGGACCTACCTTCTACGAGTAGGTACCTAGTACCTACCGAATACCTTTTGCATGGAATTCGTGTGAGACTCGACAATCGTCAGATTTGCATTTACCCGCCAATAACCAAGATATTCAAATAGTTTGCATCGTAATTTATTTATGTGTTTGTTATCATTTTGGGTCGATAAACTTAAAGAGTAGAAGATTGTATTATTTGTTACACGTATTTATAAATGTACATGTGTTAATTTGTTCTAGTTTTAAGCAATATTTGTAAGTTCTACATATAGCAGTATTTTGTAATAAGACCCACATGGTCATAAATTTGGTCACTAGTTATAAGTCTAGGATGCTAGTATCTAGTTATATCTCTAAGTAAGTTGCTAACCATAAATTTGAGTTGTAAATCACTAGTTATAAATCTCAGTTTTAAGTCACTAGTAATAAATCTTAGCTCTAAGTAAGCTTAGCTCTGGTAAGTTTGTACAGCGCCCTTGAGGTGTTTTTGCACAAAAACGGCGCTATACAAGTCATCCCATTATTATTATTAGTTATATGTCCAAGTGATATGTAAAAGGTTAATTAAATTAGTTGATTATCCTCTGAAAATGGCGCTATAGAAATAATCCAATCATTGTTTTTAGAGTCAAATCAGTCGGTATTATTGGCAACATATGTACCCAATATAGGAAGGTAAAACCAACAGAGATAAAGGAATAGATTAGTCGTTTTCGTCTTATATTTTCTTGCGTATTCTTACCTCTAATTGTGCCCCTAGTTATACTTTTCGAGGAAGGGAAAAGGTGAAGGTTTAGAGAGTACCTGACTTTTCTGGTACGGGTTCACCCTCACAATGCTATTACAATAATTTGGTCGTTAGTAAATAAAACTGTGAATTTCATATTTGTGCTTCAGATACAAACATGGACTAAGCTGTACCGAATTCGGTCATTAATGCCAAGATTAATCTAGATCTACAATAAAACATGCGTACCATGTTGATGAAGACATACGACTAATAATATTAATATTGCAATCTCCGCTGCTGTTAGGTTGAAGTGTTTGATTTGTGTGTATGTTCGTAAATAATATTTATTGTGTCCACGTGACCTGTTTGGACCAATCAGCGGTCAGGCGGTAAAAGACGCAGGCATCTGTCACTCATTGAAGACACACGGCGGCATCTAGCGGAATTAGGTCAAATTAATTGATCCCATATCAGTACTGGGCGCCCCACTTGAGTTGAGAATTAATAAATTGACGCATGAAGTAGTGGATCTTTGGTGTAGTTGCGTATACGAGTAAAACGAAGATCTTTGAATGGTGATGATTTTTTTTTCTAATTTTTTCTTCGTATAGAGGAGAGGTGTTGTAGGTCAAAGTGGAACACTGAGATTATTTATACCCGGTCAACGGCTTTGGGATTCACTTGGTTCAGCACAAATGTGCAGGAGTATTCTTCTGCGATGTATACTGTAGTCTACATTTACGATTATAGTCCTTTATGTACCATTTGTGTGTCATACGCGCACAGCGACTGTGATTGCACCGGATGCGGTTTAGTGAGACCCAAGTCTTCTGAGGGAAAGAGAACCCTGGCAGTTTCATTGATTAAGACGACATAATACACGGGATATTAGTGACGTACGTGAAGAAGGCGTGTGCCCTGGTGTATTGAACGGACTTCCAATGGGAAGTGGGGATCTTAACGACGTAAGTCAAGAAAGCGTGTACAAAAATATTCGGCACGCGGCCCAGCGTATTGGACGGACCTACGAACTAATTCGCTCTAGCAGACCTTGAAAATTGCTCTTTCCGCAGGGTTTATTTTATTTAATTCTGATGAACGTATTGCTAAAATAATCTCAGATGTGATTTAAGATTTTCACGGCCAAAAGTATTTTTGTTGTTTGTTTTTGGGGTGTTATGCCGTGTTACGCTAACTCCTTCTTTTGCCAACGTTTTGGACAACGTTACAGTGTCCATCATCAGCCTATTAGTATCGGTCGGAAAAAAAAGATTTTTTAGTTACAATTTCGTTGGAATTAATTAAAATGTTAGCCTCGAGTAAACCCCGTTATTAGATTATTGTGTCGTTTTAATGAGAAATTATAATTTCTGCTATTGATTAGTTATTTATTCCATGAAACAAGAGTATATACAGGTAACTCCATTAATGGAGGATTGACCACGGTTGGCGCTAACCAAAAAGTGTCCAAAGATGCGAAGCTAGCAGTCCATATGGAGTGCTGATGAATGGCAGTGAGGCATGGAACTGATAGAGGAGGATGAAAGAAGATCGAATATGTATATGTTGTAAAAACATGTATGATCATAGGGTAAATGAGTAAGATTACGAAACGACGCTCAGATGGTTTAGGCATGTAGAGCTAATGATGGAATAAAGTAAGTGTGTAAGGAAGCCCGAGGAAGACATGGCACGATCGAGTGAACCAGATACTTGAGTCGGACCATGTCAAGTCAGAATAATAAAAGAGTATGTATGAATGTGTATGAGGCAAGGAGTGTGTGCAAAGACCGAGTCGTTTGGCGGTCCGTCCTCTCTGCCTACTCCTGCTAACGGCGTGATTGTTACTTAGTTAGTGTTTAATTTGTGTTCTAATCGTTGCATTTTACCGGTTTCACCGTTTTACATAATACTGCTCTATGCTCTATCTATATAGGCTGAATGCTTTAGAAATGAGATTCTTGAGACGAATGTGTGGTAAAACCATGTACGACGGTGTGAAAAATGTATGTACCTGTACTTATAAGTCGATTTCGACTGAATTGTTGATTGGGATTTTGTTGCGTTAATTGATTTTTTATTGCCACTAATTTATCTATTCATATTAATAAGATTGTCTGTGGCGGGTGGACTGATGCCGAACGGGCGGCTTGGTTTTGATTGGTATACAAATCTACAGTTTTATCTCTATATTGACGAAATTTTATCCACTTGACCTTCAAAATAAGAGGACGGTCACTGTTTACATTAGATATCGAAAAAAATCTGTGGAAAGCCCCTGCAACGCCGGGGACTTCAGTTAGTCGCTGATGAAATGTTTATAATATCCTGATTATTATTTATTGAGGAGAGATTTAAAACTATTGATATCAAAATTGTACAATAGTACCTACGCGGGAGTCAATTAAACAATTTTTTTATTGTTATTAAGTTTAATTTGTAGAACTCCATTTTTAATTTTTATATATTCAATAATATTGTTATTGGGTTTATAAAAACAGATTATTTTTAAACAAGTTCTGCTGTGTAATTATTATTATGCGTGACAGCTGTTTCGCCCTCTGAAGGCATTTTGATAATGCAGGCCACAGTTTGATAATGCCTTCAGAGGGCGAAACAGTTGTCACGCGTAATAATAATTATACAGCAGAACTTGTTTAAAAATAAACTGTTTTTATAAACCCAATAACAATATTATTGAATATATAAAAAATAAAAAAAAATCAATTAAACAACGTTAGTAAACGTTATACAATATCTTATATCCTATTATGAATCCGTAGGTTATCGTGTATATGCAAAACGATAAGGAACAAAATCTTTTCTAAGCCATGGGAATTTTTTAAGGGCGCGGATTTTGACTATTTTTGCAAATATATTTTTTACTCTGCAGATTGAATTGTTGAAATGGTACTGGCAAACAATGATCATTCCTCCGATAACCTCTCACTCCAGAAGATAGGTCAAAACTTGTGTGGCAATCGGCTGAAGTAAGAAATGGCCATCTTCTGCACGACCCCACTGAGAGACAGGCTGGATTCCCACTGCCTCGTAAATCCGCCATCAATTGAATAAGGTTTCCCCACAGCTTCTGTGCACATATGATGCAGAATCGACGATTTGATCGACGAGGTCCACAGAGCGACGCCTGAGGCTCTAGACTAGCTCAATGACCTAGGTGTTCTCCTCTGACCCCCCACCATTCGAAAGAAGAAGAAAAATTGTATGTTTAATAAAATAATGGTTCACTTTAATGATATAAAATGCGTTACTTCAATATGAAGTGATGCAATGATTTTAACGTATTAACACTATCATTTTACCGTTAAATGGATCGATTTATTCCTTTTAATATATGAATACAACTCATTTCACGTAATTTGAATCGATTATTTAATTTGAATGTATAAATACAATACGCTTACCGTAACACGAATCAATTAAGTATTATGATCTTATACATAACCGTATTTCACTCACTGAAACGTGAATCGATTCGTTCATTTGAATATATGAATAAAAACAACTCATTCCACGCAGTATGTAGGTACAAATTGCTTCGTTCATTTGAATATATCAATATCTTTCATTAACCGTATCAATAATCGATTCGTCAATTAAATGTCTAAATACAATTTTCATTAATCGTAACATAAATGAATGCGGAAGTATATTTTGAAAAAAATCTTTAGAATATTGCACAATTGGCAACAGATTTTGATTCAATTAAGTAAACATTGATAAAAATGTATAGGTTATCTTAACATAGGCCTTGGACTTTTGTGTACATTATTCATACATTTATTTTATCCATCTCCTAAAATAATTGTTCCCTCTACCATTTTTCGCGTTTTTAAAGTTCAAACTCGTCTTATAATTTAACGTGCAAGAAAAATTTAAAATCAATTTATGAACGAATCTTTGATTCGTTATTTAATTCGAGTCATTCGAACTGTATTGATTTATAAATACTTTTATATTTTCATCTCCTCATAGAGTTACCATTTAGAGGCGCTACTGCGTACTAATATCTGGTCGAAACTTGTTTCACTATTATAAAGTGATAAGCGGTGCGCTTAGACCGGATTCGGCAGTTTTAGTTAGAGCGTTGGGAGAGTTGAAGGTCAGTTGGAGGTAAAAAGTCGTAACCTACTTTTTCGCTTCATGTCTCATCTAAATATAATACATGAATGGATCTGTTCACTTTAAATTGGTTTCATTTGAACATTATTACCTTGAGCAGGTTGTACTTACTAAGTAAGCACCTACTTAAAAGATGTATAATTTATATTATTTTTTGCAAAGTTTGATACAGCCCTGCTTTGCTTTCAAACTAAGTAAGCCTTATCTTGTTCAAATTCTTCAGATTCTTTGCGGCTTTTTGCAATATCCTTTTCGTGGCAACGCGCATGTCTCGGCGTCATTATTTATTCATTCTACTATGCTATCTGGTGACGGTTAGAACGTGCATGTCGGTAGCGCCACCCACGTACGGCAGTACAACGGCCATACAAGCGCAACGACCGGAATAACTATAAGGCACATTCTAATGGCACTCCAGGAAAAATCATGTAAAAAATTACACTGCGTAGTTTATGCAAATTTAAAAAACTTTTTTTTATGTTCTCTGTGCTTTAGAATTATTTTGGTGTGTAGATTTGGTGTATTGATCAACCTTTCTCTTCTCCATATCTTTCCCTTTCCTGATCGTCCGTTTTAGCCTCGCAAATTTTACCGAGTCTCACCGGCTTCAGACGGTTGGGAGCTGTTGGGACCCTTTTGGTTTTTTTTTATTTTTTTTATTTGGTACAATATTTTTTACATTTTTACAAAGTTTTCCAGTAATGTTGGCCTCACTGGGTGGCTTGCCCGTGCTGAGGCTTTCATTTTATAATATGAAAATATAATCTACATAATACATTTAAAGAGAATTTTTTTTTTTTTTATAGTGAATACCTCACAAGAGTCCCAACTGCTCCCGTCTGGAGCTAGTGAGACTATGGCATCCCCAATTGGGGGATGTTGTGAGGCTGAAGGTAAGTGGGGAAGGGAAAGAGGAAGGTGGGGAAGTACCTGGCTATTCAGATCTAGTCACTAAACACGGCTAAAGCCATTTGGAGCAACGTTTCAATTCTGAATGGTGGTCTTACACCAGGGCGATACTGGTAGTATCTTCCACTCTATAATACAATAATAATACATTTAAAATATAATTTTGTTTGTTTGTGAGTGATGTGTTATATTGGTTTTGTGTGTTACGAGTAGGTTTTATTTTTAATTTATGCTATGACATTTTGGTAATATTGTCTTTTTTGTTCTTTAATCCATTTTGTAATTTTGTGTGTGAATTTATTTTTATTTTCCTCAATTTTAATTTCAAGTTTTACACTGTTGAAAGCTTTTATAGCATGGTATTGGTAGTGTCTTTGTCCAAAGCTTGAATTTACTGTCGGAGTTTAACGTGAAAAATATCTCCTTCAAGCAAAAAATTTTGAAAAAGTTTTGAAAATAAGTTTGATATCTCTAAAATACTTTCGACTTATTCACCCACGGTTAGTAATTACCTTTGAATTTAAGAAGTCTAAGATGTTATAATATATTCAGGTATCATTTTTTTTTAAATCTCGACGCCTAATTGATTTAATTTTTACCTGAATTTTATTCATTTTTGTGGTCTTAATAAATTAACATATTTATTATTTAAATTGCTTCATAATTAAGCCAAAGTCCTCTGAAATTTACACTAATTAATATTATAATAAAAAAAACCAACCTGTCATGACCTCTCTCTCTGTTTTAAACTCACAATTTTTTTCTGAGAATTCTCAAACATAATACAGGGTTTTCCAATAAGAGGTGTTATTTTGATATTCTATCGTAAAAGATCAATGGTTTCGTTGCTTGTGTGGCACGTAGCGCCATCTTGTTGAAAGTAAACGTTGTCCAAACCAATATCATCCAATTCCGACCATAAAAAATCATTAATCTCGATAGCGCAATCCATTCACCGTAACTGTTGCTCCAGCCTCATTTTCAAAAAAGTAAGGTCCAATGACTCCGCCGGACCATAAACCGCACTAAAAAGTTACACGTTGAGGATAGAGAGGCTTTTCAACAATAACTCTTGGGTTTTCCGAGCCCCAGATGCGACAATTATGCTTGTTGACGAAGCCACCAAGGTGGAAATGGGCCTTATCACTCAAGATGATTTGCATTTGATTCACTCAAGTGAATTTTAATAACTTCAATGCGTGGTTGAAGCGTGTATCGTTCCATTTTTATTAATGGCGTAGTTTCTACTTGTCAAATGTCAAAAAATGACAGCTTCAAAAGTAACATCTACCGAAATAGCGGGCTATTCAAAATAACACCTCTTATTGGAAAACCCTGTATAATTATTAGTCTTGTCTAATTTTATTTACGTCGTAATTCAAATTAATATGTATTCCTAATTTTTAATTATTTACGTTAATACGTAATGTTTAAGTAAGCTCAATTTATCGAAATTTTCTGAAAGGCGGAAAATATTTGATAAATAAAATTGTTAATTAAAGATTCGACTACCCTGACGCTATAAAATTTGCTGTCCATTCATGTACCTCCGAAGCATTACTAGATGGAATATATTACTTCATTACTATTGTTCAATATAATTACGACTAAAATTTTGACACATTCAAAGCCAAATTAGATCAGAACTTTTTAGTTAATATAAATAACGAGTAATTTTTGGATATGTGTATTCACAATATTTTATTTATTTTTTACTTGTATATACATTTCAAGGGTTCGTTAAATTTAATATGATAATAAATTAACTAATATATTGTATTTTATGCCTTATTTTTTAATTATGTTTTACTGTTGTTTTCAGTTGAATTTATAATCGTTATGTAAAAGCCCAATAGGGCGTTAATAAATTGTAATTGATTAATTTAATAATTCTGTGGCTTCCTGAAGCGTATCCGATTTCTTCCACCCGCTTGGGTGCCATACATGCTCTCATCACTCCTTTCTTCATTAATTCACTCTACATCTCCAAACTCCGTTTATCTTGTTCATTAACTATGTTTAAAGGCACCGGTCTTGCATAAAATCCACAGTTTTATACACATCCCCTCAGGGGTCTCACTTCCACTGCATCACTAAATTATTCGATATGCATATGTAATATATACCTACGTTCATAGGCCACCATTAAATTTAAACATACATTCTAACATTAAGACTAATGGGGGCCTCAGCACGGGTAAACAACCCAGTGAGGCCAACATTACTGAATTAAAATATGAAATACTGTAATATAATGTATCAATAATAAAAAAAAAAAAAAAAAAAAAAAAAAAAATGCATTATGTAGGTAGGTACAGAATTGAAATCTTGTTGACAGATTAATGCACATTTAAAAACTCGCACGACAAAAATATATTTATTTTAATATATATTTATTTGTACATCATCAAATCATCCAAATATTTTACTGCGGAAAACGTGACCTTGGCGTATTTATTTCTAACTTCTAACGGCTTAGATGACATTGTACAATAAATCTTCATTACACCAGAGTCACGTTGTTTAAAATCAATGTTTCTGTAATCGATGAACCAACGAACTAATGAGTAAACTATGTCTCGTACATCAAGACTAATCCAGACATAAAACTTCCCACTCACGTTCGTATAAATAATATCGATGCACGATGTGTGATTCACTAAACTTGCATTCCGTGAGACCTGATCTCTGACTAGGTGTAGGCGTGTTTATGAGCAGTAGTTTATTTTCCTGTTTACTGGAATATTTTTATGATACGATGCTAGATTACGGAACATCTTGTCATAATTTGTTATTTAAAACTAGATAAATTAAACAGCTAATATTGCATTTCATATATCAAATTATTGATTATAATAAAATAGTTAACTTTATGTAGCGCCATTTAGTAAAACAACCAACTCAAGCGGGGGTTTAGGATTACAGGGGGCTATCTACAAAAAACATGGTTTTAAGATAAACGCAAATAAAGATTGGTTTGCTCATGTGCCCAACTGTATCTCTTAAACGGCTATACTTAGTAGATAGAGCTTCGTGTCACTAATCAATATTATTATGGCATTACCGAATCCAAGCTTAATGCTAAATCACTATTTTGATTAATCTTTATAACGAATTGGTGTACATTATAAATACCAAAAATATGCTTTAGATAAATTGAAGGTTTTCCCATCGTTTCGCTGGAGTAGAATACAAATAAAAAAAAAATACTAAAAAAATATTTTTTCAATAGAAATGTATGAACGCGTAAAGGAAACAACTTTTGAAAAATACAATACTATAGCTAAGATTATCTGTGATAGTTTCACTTGATTAACTACTTTTTTGCTTTCTTATAAAATTATTTACAAATAAATAAAAACCAGTTTTGTACTTGAAATGGAACTTTTCTAGAATCCGTTTGTCAAGCGATTTTAATGCCTATTACCTACAATATAAGGTATAACAAGAATATACACATTTTTGGCTTGTAGCTTCCTCTTCTCAAAACATCCGTTTTTGTAGTAAGGCCCTCGTGACCCTAAGCCCCCGCAAGGCACTAAGGAAATTGGGGCTACAGTTGCTTTTTTGAGGAGAGATGGAAATTACTGACATCAGAAGAGATAGACTTGCCCCAACATGAAATTTGGATATCATTTCGACAAGCTTGAGACCAACCACGTGACCATATTTTTGGCACCACGACGGTTCGAGAATGCTTTGAAAAATCTACATCAGTCGTGCGTTGAATGCCGAGAGCGCACATCAAAACAACCAGATCCTGCGCAGAAAAGTAAAGTTCGCTAAAGTAAGGCAACGGTTTACAGCGCAATCAATTGTGGGATTTTTCTACGCAGGGTCTGAATTTTCGTTCTTAAAAGAATCGCCTGGCGTAGCGACGCTAAAATCGAGTGCGACTGGTAAATTAAAACACCTTTTTAAAAGTGTATAAACAAAATAGTGTAGCAAAATGTTACATTTTTAAAACAAGCCCGACCTTTTGTTTATCCGGTTTGGGTATTATGTATTAAGGTTTTTTATGCAGTCAGCAATTTGTGCGGCATTGTAAAAAAAAAACTAGCAATTCGTAAGCATATTTTATTTAAAAGTACTCAGTGATGATAATACAATGTTTGGTGCCTGTCTACTGTCAGATTCAGGAACACGCCCGCGCCATTCCTCTGCTCCGCGCAACATGATTTGTTCCCCTCACCCTTATGGGCAGCTCTTTCTGTTCCTTACCCTGTTATGGAAATACACATGTAGATACGGAAAGATTAACAATGTGTGTTAGAAGCTTGAAGAAATACTTTATGTAACTTTATCAAGTTCTTGTTAAATTTACTCTGCCCGTTGATAGCAGTATCATAGTCTCACACGTCTATAAAATCCTCCTTCTCACACGTCTGGTATGAAAACGAAACAGACAGAAGTTACTAGAACGATGCCGTCACATACGACCTCTTTCTGAGCCTTAGCAGTAGATAGCAGCCTCTTTGCCACGACATAAATTCCATGCTCATAGAACGCGCGGCATCATCTGCCAGGAGTCCATATTATGAGAGGAGTAGTTCATAAGAACAACCGGTTTACGAGTAAGCAACTGATTCAGTCTACAGAACCGAATAATACGTAATGCTGTGCCTACTCGATCCTCTTGTACACGTTTAGGCAAACCATTTTAAAAAGCGTTCGTTTGAATTTATTTCTGCCCACCGGTAGTATTCAAACTGTACGCCAAATTGATTCGAATTAGTTTGAAACACCCGCCCGCAGTTCTCTCTTACCCTGCAGCGGTCCAACGATACAATTAAGTACACCACCAGAAAAACAATGATCTTTTTAATCTCTTGTACTCCTGGTAGTATTACAGTTCATATGCGGGGATAACTGTTGTTTTATTTATTAATTTTTGGCACATAATTTGATCAATTTGTCTTTTTTTTCCATTCCCATTCAACATTCCCCATTTAGAGATGCCATAGTCCCACTGGCTGTTATTACATTTATTGTTAAACCGCCATTTATTAAAGCATTGTTAAAAAAATCACAGAATTTGTGACAAATCAGTTTGAACTTCACAATTCATCAAATTTCAAAGTTGATTATAAAATTCTGTGAATATTCTATTAAAGTTATGTTATTATATCATTATTGACCAGGGTCTTCACAAAACTGAAATAATAACAGAACTTGAATAGAACCTTCAAGAAATTGAAAATCATATTTGAAATTTGATGAATTGTTCAAATTCCGTGATTCAACCCGTCCTTAGTTTATCGCTTGACTAAATTCTTCACAAAATCAGTTCTAATTTTGAAAATTACACTACAATTCAATGCAAATCCAAGTTCATTGAACTAGAGTAACACGGACAACTGAAATTAGTATTTTGAATCAACTATTATTATTGCTCAAATTTATTATTTTTCTAAGAATTTGTTCTCCTAATATCTTGAAGTTTCAAGAATTCAAGCCATAATATTATGCGACGTAATGAATTGGATAATTACTCACATCATTACTTATGTCACTTAAATTCTGTACTTCTCTACATACAGCTGTTGAAACGTACCTTACCATTAAACTACTAAATTAAATACTGCCTCTGTTAGTCTGATACGGAATTTCTTAGAATTGATCAACTTAATTGATGTCATTAAGGACGGGTTGTTTCGGAGAATTTGAACAATTCATCGAATTTCAATGTTCATTTTCAAGTTCTGTGGAAGTTTTTTTCAAGTTCTGTTTTTATTTCAGTATTGTCAAGCAACTAGCCTACAATGATATAATAAAAGAACTTGAATAGGACTTTCACAGAACCCGAAAATGAACGTTGAAATTTGATGAATTCTTCAAATTCTCCGAAACAACCCGTCCTAAGTCTTCATTGTAATATCAGAAGTATTTTATAACTTCAAATTCATTTAATTAATTCTAGTCAATTTAATTTAAAATATTTTATGGAATTTTATTTTGACTTCAATGCTTCGCACATTACGTGTTATTGTTTCATTTTTATTGTAATTGTGCAGTGCCAGTTTCCTAGATGCCATAATTGGTTGGCCATGATGTGGTTATGATTCGTAGGTAATTTGATAATTACTATTATTTATTACCAGCGCAGACTCGTGGAAAATCACGGAATATTCTGAATTTTTCAGAATATTCCGTGATTTTCAGTTCCGATTTTGAAAATGGCAGTTAAAATAATATTGTGTTAAAAGTATTTTTGGAGATAATATCTATACTTTTGTTATTCCCAAACGTTAATTACATGAAATTCCCTCGATAGCAAAAATCGCAAAGTAATCTTTTAAAATGATTAGAAACACGTTTTTTCTCTATTATTTAATATGTTTTAGACATGAAAAAATTCACAGTGTATCTTTAAATGCAACTAAAGCATTTTTCGAGAGATATTGCTCTATTTCAAACGAGTCGTGTTTTATCAAATATTTTTACCAATTTCGCTTAATATCGTATCTTATCATCGTTTTTCAATATTAAACATCTCCCTTTCTTACCATCTCTGAACGCTTACTACGGGGCCTTAACCGTAAAACAGAAATCTGTAATCAATCAAAACTCACCAATTGTGAGTTTTGACATCATAAAATTTTTACAATTTTTTTACTTTGACATTACTTTTTTTCTGCTTGTTACGTCATTTCTATCATGAGCTTTGGATTGGGAATTTTTCATTTCGGTGTCACCCATGTAATATAAGACACCATATAGTTTTTTATAGTTTTAAGTTTGTGCTAAGTAAATTTCTTGTTGAAAAAAAAAAACAAAAGTTAGGTTAGGTTTTTTTGGCGTATGTAATTACGTCTGTAAGTGCCGCGTAATATTGGTAAGTACGTGAAATTCACGCCCGTCTAATTAATTTGTTTATGTATCCAAATATCTTGTTTACCATTTGCAAACACATTGTTTCGTAACCTTCACTGGTTTCTTCGTGGTTGGGAGAATAACAATAGCAAATTGGAATGTTTTTATTTGTAAGCAGTTTTTGTTACCACTTAAATAAAATAAATCGCTGGAGTGATTAGTAATTTGATGATTAAAGTTCGTACCTACCTTGAAATAGCTTCAGATGTTTTTAATTCACTTGTAACTAATATGTTATTTTTCTTTATTTTCAGGTAAGAAACGTAATTTCATCTATTTTGGCCAGCAAAATAAACGTAAGTTATTTACCATTCTTGATATAGTTTGAAAATAGTTAATAATCGTAAGTTATTTACCATTCTTGATATAGTTTGAAAATAGTTAATAATCGTAAGTTATTTACCATTCTTGATATAGTTTGAAAATAGTTAATAATCGTAAGTTATTTACCATTCTTGATATAGTTTGAAAATAGTTAATAATCGTAAGTTATTTACCATTCTTGATATAGTTTGAAAATAGTTAATAATCGTAAGTTATTTACCATTCTTGATATAGTTTGAAAATAGTTAATAATCGTAAGTTATTTACCATTCTTGATATAGTTTGAAAATAGTTAATAATCGTAAGTTATTTACCATTCTTGATATAGTTTGAAAATAGTTAATAATCGTAAGTTATTTACCATTCTTGATATAGTTTGAAAATAGTTAATAATCGTAAGTTATTTACCATTCTTGATATAGTTTGAAAATAGTTAATAATCGTAAGTTATTTACCATTCTTGATATAGTTTGAAAATAGTTAATAATCGTAAGTTATTTACCATTCTTGATATAGTTTGAAAATAGTTAATAATCGTAAGTTATTTACCATTCTTGATATAGTTTGAAAATAGTTAATAATCGTAAGTTATTTACCATTCTTGATATAGTTTGAAAATAGTTAATAATCGTAAGTTATTTACCATTCTTGATATAGTTTGAAAATAGTTAATAATCGTAAGTTATTTACCATTCTTGATATAGTTTTAAAATAGCTAATTTTCGTAAGTTACTTACCATTCTTGATATAGTTTTAAAATAAAATAGCTAATAATCATAAGTTATTTACCATTCTTGATATAGTTTTAAAATAGCTAATAATCGTAACAAGGGAGATGGGCCATAATAATATAATAAAAATAATTACTAATAAGAGTTTTATTATCTTTTTTGCTGTCGTAATAAATACATTTTTTTTAAAAGAAAGACAAACATTCCCGGGTTACGAATAACCTGACAATATTTGAAAATCTCCTACTACCACCACAGTAAGCTGAAAATGTTGCTTGTGTTGTGATGGAGGACTTAGCCAGCCGAGGAATTGAACACACTACGCCTGGGTGGGACCCAAACGCGATGTCAACTCGGCCACCGACCGGTCAAATGACATATAATGATAACCTCACTGGGATCTCCGCTGAGGATTTCATTTACATTTGATTAAAATTTAATATTATGGATAGTATAAAGTAATTATAAATTGAACTTTGTCGAATCCTACAAAATAAAGTAGCGTTGGTAAATTAGTTTTAATGATTTGTCTTAAATGTAGTGTTATTGTAATTTCTTTTTTACTTTATAATATTTTCTAATAATACTTATAATCGCAATTTTACAATTGTGTATTTTATACCTTCTTTAAAATGGATTACATCTATTTACTGTCAGTATCTCCTGTATAATACAGATATTCTCCTATGTACACTGCATCATGTATCACTTCTATGTAAAAGCCTTTTCAAGCGTATATATAAATAAATATTAAATAGTGTTTTTTTCTGAAATAATTACAAATATATCACAAGGTGTTTTTTTGTCGAGTTGAGTGGTTTCGGTTTCAGTCTGTATTTGGGATCAGTATATAATCTATTTCTGATCTCCCTATTTTTTGTATCGAGCTTTTTATTTGAGATTTAAATGTTAAAATATTGTTGTGAGTTTTGAATGAGATTGGGATTTTGATGTAAAGTTTAGTACCATAGTATAGGAAGCTTTTTTGCTCAAATGTTGTATTTGTAGTTGCTTGTTAAATATGTTTTTGACCCTAAGATCTAGGGTTTCTAATGTGTGTTAGTTGTTATTTCATGTGTTTTGTATTTATGAGGAGTATTGAGCCGTGTAGATCTTTATTAAGTCTTTTTTACTAAGGACAGTCCATGTAGCTAATGAACCGTAATAAGTATGAAACCGCGTGCACAAGGCGTGTTGCCAACATAGTTCTCTTATACTACTTCAAACTGCATCTACGCGCAGCGGCGCCCCGACTTTGTTTCTACCTTAACACAAAAGCATTACTTTCATAGTGTTGCCGCTTTGATAGTCCGTGCAGTTTGGTCGTAATTCAGCAACAGTTCACAAGCCTCCATGCCATATCTCACATTGTGTCTTGTATCTATGTCGTTTTAACTATAATCGACTGAGGTTATGTTTCATAAAAATGGCGCTATATTATATATAATTTCCTGAAATGTTTTCTGTGTCCAAAGATTTAATTTTGACCCCAAAAGCGTGTCATCAAACTCACCAAAATATTAAAACCATAACTGTACAATGTAAACACCACTGAGGGAGTAATTAAAAGTTACATTAACCCCGTAAATAGATTATCTAAGTATAGTTATAGTTTATAATAGGTTAATACCAAAGCTGTCATGGGGCGAATGCCACGAAATTGCGCTATATAAATTTAATGTTACTAGTATTAGTTCTATTATAATCATCAAAATTTACCAATATTCTCATATTCCGCTGGACAAATAATCCCTAGAGTGTAATCTACAGCGATTTAAAAGAAAAATGCTGTCCTCTACTAATTTACAAAAGTCCTTTCGACTCCTAGGCCCCAGACAAGCCGATGAAATTGATCATAAACGAATCAATTAACAGGTTTCCTATTAAACTATCAGTAAAACACGAATGTGTTAATAAAGGTTTCAAATACGTAAAAAAAGCATATTACGTTTTTCTATAAATTTGCATGTTTAATGACGATTTTACAAGCTTTAAGCGTTTCTTTCTTCTGATCAGTGGCAGCTCGTGACTTTTGGGTGTACTAGAGTGCTAATACTACAAATATGACGTTAATGATGTTGTTGTAGCTGAAAACGATTTATTATTTTTTTTCAAAAATTTGATTTTTTGTCTGAAGACTTTCAGGAAATCTGTGCGGCGAACGGTCAAACTGAAATTTCCTGAAAATCTTCATACAAAAAATCGTATTTTCAAAGAAAATATAATATCGTTTTCAGCTACAACAACATCAATGATTCCATTTTTTGCAATATTAGCACTCTAGTATACACAAAAGTCACGAGCAGCCCTAGTGTTATGGCGATGTCGCAACACGTGTTCATAAAAATTCCAATATTTTCCCATTTCGTCATTGTGTTTTATCAGGACAAAAGCAGGTGCATGAACACATGTTCCGATATACTAGGAATGTTCTAAAAGTTTATTAGGTACTAACAGTATTTTAATAAATCAGCAATACTAATTTTTCTTCGTGTGTTTACAGCACAGTTCTCTTCAATTTCATTTACGAAAATCTTCTTTTAAGAGTCAGCCTTTAGCAAACACCAATATATTTTAATATTTTATTATTATAACTTAATTAAGTAATTCACGGCATTGTTTTTAATGTGGTATCCGAACGGTTCCGATAACCTTTGTCCTTATTCCTCCCTTAATTTAATAGTAAAGGTTAGTTGTATAAATAGGGCCTAGAACCTATCCTACAAGTGTGCAGAACAGGGGTGGTCAATCCAAGGACCACAAAACTTTTCAGTCAACATCTAACAGTTTTTGCTTTATACAACAACCCGATTTTATTTGTGCACTGATGTTTACTTAATAGAATTATCAACAAACTTTTCTACAGTTTTTCTATTAGTGTTGGTCAATAAATTATGTATATATATAAATGTATACGTATTTAATAATATATCTAATGTAACATACCTAGTATGTTACATTAGATATAATTAAGATAATTTGAGACCTTGAAAATAGTTTAAAAAAATTATAAAATTAAATATACCTTATTAAGGACAAGGTTCACTAGAAAACACTTTTTTAGTTTTCATAGTTTCAATACATTTGAATTATAGTTAAAAATCAAGAACAACGTTATGATATATTGAACTGTAAAATTGATATTTAATGGCACCCGATGGTTTCTCAATGGTTTTTTGATACGTAAACCACGTGAGCTAATTTAAATAAACTACAACGAAAATTTCTTTACAGTTTCTCATCTTATTTTTTCAACTATTTTACGAAGAAAAGAAATTGTATCGCATGGAATATTCTTCTAAAAAATATTTATTGTGCTTTTTGGAGTTCCCCAGGGCTCTAATTTAGGGCCGCTACTCTTATCTATTTTATAATTGAAGACAATATTAGCGATTTCTAAACGAAAATCTGAAACAAAAAATCAGAAAGGGATACGGTCACATCTAGTCCTAGATGTGACCGTATCCTTTTCTGATTTTTCTGTTTCAGATTTTCGTTTAGAAATCGCTAATATTGTCTTCAATAATTAAATATTACAATATGAGGTTTTACTCAATAAAGTTATTCCGAAAAATAAATACTTATCTATTTTAATTAATAATATCGCATAAATTATTCTGGTTTTCAGGTCACTTCTTTTCGCTGATGACCTAAAATTATTATTGGAAATACAAACATTAGAAAACTGCATTCGACTCCAATCGAACATCGATAGAATTGTTGACTGGGGTAAAAGAAATCAGTTTAAGTTCAATTTTTCATCGTTTCTTTCACAAGGACGTTTCATTCTTGGTATTACCGTTATACTATGAACTCTCGAAGTTTAAAACGTGTCTGATGATAGTAGGCTTAGTTACTATTATATACATATATAGTACATATAATAGTAACTATAGGATAGTACGTAATTGAAATCGCTGGGTTTCGTCATACGCACCGCGATGAATTTTAGAGACACCCAGGCTCTCATAATACTGTATAATTCATTGGTAATAAGTAGATTTGAGAGTGGGTCGGTGACTTGGAGCCCGCACCAGGTGAAGTACTCCCTAATGTTGGTTAAGGTTCAGAAGAAATTTTTGAGATTTCTCTAGATAGCTTCTTCCCGTGGCTCTACCCTACTGACTTTTTTAAGCAGAAATGAATCGGTGTGAAGATGGACTATGAACAATGGACGTGATTGTCAAGAACGGTCCAGGTAGGAAAGAAATAACGAATGACATTTTATTTTTCTTTATTAGTGTTTCTTTATATTAAATTATAAATCAGTTCTACTTTGGTTGCAATGTTTCAATGGTTGCCTTCGCCTGGCTTACATAGTAAATGGGGAGGGAGGAAGTTACCCACCCCCGAGAAAAGGGTTGTTGTAAGTTGAAACGCACAGCACATCCTAGTTATTTCCATTAGTAGGTAAGTTAGTAAACAAATCTCATTATTTGTGTCCTCTAATCATGTAGCCACGACCCACAGTGCGGTTACAAACTTTCTTATTTATTTATAAACTTAATGGAAAACCCGTTTCGAGGTTCTTAAAATCGATAATTAATTTATTATGGCGACGTTTGCAAGAGTTTTAATAGATAATTCTTTTAATATTGCCCTTGTGGCAGACCACTATTAATAATTTAAATTTTGCTTGGAATGGGTTTATCTTTGTTAATTTTTTTTAGGTACATGTATAAAAGTTTACAAAGTAATTGCATGAAAATGGGAACCCACGTAGGCGCTGCCTACGTGGGTTCCCATTTTCTATGTAGTATTTGGCTATGTAGTATTCAAAGTGATATGATTATTAATAAATCATATCAGCTAGAAAGTTTATAATTATATGTACATTCTAATGCAGCATCACGTTCATTGGTCAAACCAATTGTACAATGTGCATATTTAGTATTAGTGATCGACGATTTAGGAAGTTTGTTTACGAGAGATGGAAAGGCTGACAGAGATATCGAAAGAAGGCTAAATGCAGGTAACTCCATTAATGGAGTACTGAACTCTGTTAGCGCTAACAAAAAAATGCCCAAAGGAGCAAAGCTAGCAGTCCACAATGGAGTGCTCGTACCTACCCTGATGTATGGCAGTGATGCATGGAACTGGCAGAGGAAAGACGAAAGATTAAATGTTGTAAAAATTAGATCTGAGGCGTATGTGTGGTAAAACCGTGTATGATCGTGTGAGAAATGTGGAGTTCTGTAAAGAATGCAAGGTTGATGTAAGCGTAATGAGTAAAATTTGGAAAGGGATGCTAGGATGGTTTGGGAATGTGAGAGAGTGAGAGCGAATGAGCTCAGAAAGGAGTGTAAGGAGAATATATGACAAGTGTATAGAATATAGTGCAAGTGAGAATGGTAGCAGAAGTCGGTGACCCCTGAGAAAGACATGGCACGACCAAGTGAATCAGAAAGTCGAGTCGAGCCATGTCAGGAGTCAAAATAATAGAAGAGCATGTAGGAATGTGAGTAAAGTAAGGAGTGTGTGCCAAGATCGAGTTGTTTGGCGGTCCGTCCTCTCTGCCTACCCCTACGGGGAAATGGCGTGATGGTTAGTTAGTTAGTTTAGTGATCGACGAACCGATCATGCAATCTGTTATCTAATAATTTATTATTTTTTTAAAGATAAACTTGTGTTTACAAGACAAGGTTTTTATGCGAAGCACAAAGGATAATAAATTATTATTAACGATAATTATTAGAAACACATATGAAAATTTAAATAATCTTTCAAGAAAAAATAAACGCCGCCGACGGTAATCGGAAGGCTGCGGTATCGATTCCGTGTTTGAATATGTTTTAAGCTAATAGTTATTGCTTATAATAGTTTGATAATACTTTGTCTAGTCTATTGTTAGTAATAAGATAGATCATTGAATAAATATATTATAATGGGTTTTCCAATAAGAGGTGTTATTTTGAATAGCCCGCTATTTCGGTAGATGTTACTTTTGAAGCTGTTATTTTTCGACATTTGAAAAGTAGAAACTACGCCATTAATAAAAATGGAACGATACACGCTTCAACAACGCATTGAAATTATTAAAATTCACTTGAGTGAATCAAATGCAAATCATCTTGAGTGATGAGGCCCATTTCCACCTTGGTGGCTTCGTCAACAAGCATAATTGTCGCATCTGGGGCTCGGAAAACTCAATAATTATTATTGAAAAGCCTCTCTATTCTCAACGTGTGACTGTTTGGTGCGGTTTATGGTCCGTCGGAGTCATTGGACCTTACTTTTTCGAAAATGAGGCTGGAGCAACAGTTACGGTGAATGGATTGCACTATCGAGAGATGATAAATGTTTTTTTATGGCCGGAATTGGATGGTATTGATCTGGACAACGTTTACTTTCAACAAGACGGCGCTACGTGCCGCACAAGCAACGAAACCATTGATATTTTACTATTGAATATAAAAATAACACCTCTTATTGGAAAACCCTGCATATTTGTACAGCGCCCTTGAGATGATTTTGCACAAAAACGGCGCTGTACAAATCATAATTATAATTTAATATTTGATCATAATTTCATTACGTAATAATGTATCTTGTGCTGTAAACATATGATTAATCTGTCAAACAATAAAAAACGCATGAAAATTGGATATGTCGTAATTTAACCGTGTCCGGATAGTTGGTTCGTTGGTATTCAATTATTTTTAATTAGCTGTTTTGAGTAACCCCGCATCAGCTTTTTTGAATAAAAACAAGTAATTAAAATCCGCGTTTAAATGATGATGCAACCACGTCAACAACATCTATAATTCTACCCCATCCTCTGGGCCAAGACCTCCCGGGAAGTAATATCATGTCTAGGATGTACGGACTCAAGTGACATTTACATGAGAATATTATGTCATTAGACAGTGCTCGAGTTCAAGTAATTTCATCAACCAGAACGCAACTTATTTCCAGAGATTTTAAAAAAATTACCCGTGAGAATCATGGGAAAAGAATTTAATAAAATAATACAAATAAAATTTATTAGTAGGTATTAACTAAAATCTATGATCTTGTTTTTATGGAGATTCAATACTATTTACCATGGATTTGAAAGTATAAATACGCTTTTCAATTTCCCTGGTTTGCCGTCTCGCTAACGGCGTATTATTTACTTTTATGATAATTAGAAGCCTACAAGTACAGCGTTATATGCATCTACATTATTTATGTTCAACTCTACTCCGTGAAATATGAATTTCGTTTTTATTCACTCGCTGTTTTATTTTCCATTTCGTAACCGGATTCCCCGCGTTCAAGGCTTCAATATCGCCTTCCTCGAACAAAAGAAACCCGGTGTAATCTTTTCAGATTTCCTCGGATTTGTTTGGAAATTGGAAAAAATTCTTTCATTTCGGTTTCGCATTATAATCCTTTATATCCTTTTCATTTCTTAAGGTTGAAATAATTTTTGTAAAGCTTCCCAAAGTAAAGCAAAAGTCCCGCTGAAATAATTTATGGGTTAACGTTATGTACGTTTAAATAACGCGTTCATAAATGGCCTTGATTTAATTATTGTTGTTATGCTTTAAAATATTAAGAGAAAGCTACAGTGTATATTCTTTGTATACCTTATATTGTAGGTAATAGGCATTAAAATCGCTTGACAAACGAAGTCTAGTAACGTTCGATTTCAAGCACAAAACTGGTTTCTATTTATTTTTTAAATAATTTTATAAGAAAAAATCAAGTGAAACTGTCACAGATAATCTTAGCTATAATACTGTATTTTAAAAAGTTATTTCCTTTACGCGTTCATACATTTCTATTAAAAAAAAAATTTTTAGTAGTTTACATTATATTTTTTATTGAGTAATTTATGTATTTATTTGTATTCTACTCAAGCGAAACGATAACGACCTTCAATATATCTAAAGAATTTTTATGGTAATCCTAATGTACACCAATTCGTTATAAAGATTAATCAAAATAGTGATTAAGCATTAAGTTTCGCCTTAAGACGAATTATTTGTTTGCGCCCGTACATAAGCAATATGTATTAGATTAAATAGTTTTGTTTGTGTAAAAACACAATTCTTTCAGGAAATTTCAAGAAAATAAATGTAAATCATCATAATATGGTGCTCTACGTTCAGTCTTCAAAGTTCAGCTCGTTTATTGCTATAAATAGTGTTAACACAAATTAAAATGAGTTTCGTGTAACAAAGTAACTAACTAATAAGTCGTAAGTATATAGGTATAATGAGTATGCGATGTTTTTAGTCCGAATTGTGTGTTAAAAATCAGAAATACACGGAGGGCCCATACATTATATAATTCCGGTACACGGATGATAAACGCTCGCCCGGCCCAATGAGAGACTAATTTGACAGTTGTTTGACAGCAGTGCTAGTTATGTTCAGGAGAATTACGTGAAATTAGTTCAGTAATTCGATTATTTAGTGTAATAAATTATACAAAGTTCACTTACGATTTTCATTATTTTGTAAGAAAATAAGTGTTTTTAAATTATACCCGTTGACTTGTTTTATAATGTTGAGAAATTAGAGTCACTTTATAGTTTTGAGTTTATAATTTATTATGAAAATAGACTGTATGAATATAACTAATGTTGTGATCCAAAGTAATGCAAGGCCGATGTTAGTGTAATGACTTGTTAACAATATTATGTTATTTTACTTTAGTTTATTACGGTCTTAAAAAAATTTATTATATTGATAAACGACTGTCTTTGTAAGACAGTACTTACTGAAATGTAAAATTGAAAAGGTATATAAGAAATATACATTGCTTATCCAGTCAAGGGGATTAGTTAGTAAAAACAAAAACCATTTTAGAAACTAGATAAAATCACCCTTGAAATTTATGTATTTGAAATTACTTTCATATTTAAAAAGTGTATTATTTTAACCACGGAAAAAAAGCTTATCACAAACATTTTTAATCAAAATGTCAAAAATTTCTCAGATTTCCATATTCAAAATACACAGTCCTATTATTTAAAGTAAATGCACGAAAATTGTATCTTCACTGTTTATCTCATTTATGCAATTAAAATTAAATTTAGCTTTCGCTAAATATGTCCGGAATCTTGCCACTACAGTTGATGTTATAAAGAAAAATCGCGCTCGAGATTGGGAGGAGATTAAACTGTTTTTTTGGAATGTTTTGAGAATGTTTGTTTTGATTGTGGCCAACAGGGAAGACTACGTGGTTTACAATTTAGAAAATAAATTTAGTTTTGTTTTGGCTTTGTTAGTCACTAGGCCTATATTACGGCTTCCTCTATTTTAGCAAGAAAATGGTTAATTTCTTCTTCAGAAGGAGCGATAAGGGTAGTGTCATCCGCATATCGATAACAGCATATACGCATATATTCCACCGTTCCAGCCACCAAGAACCTTAGGCAATATGTATTAAATACATCCATTAAATAACATCGGTAAAAGGATGCATCCTTGACGGTGACCGGATAAATCATCACAATGATAATTCATCACATCTTTTAAAGTTATATAAAGTCATGGAAAGTGATGAAACAAAAACTTTATTAACTGGGTTAAGTAGGTTATGTTATGTTAAAAAAAAAAAATTTTCACGTTTCTAATGACTTTATATCACTTTTTAAAAGTGTGTTGAACTGTCACTGTGTTGAGTTATCATGGAACCATCCTTGACGTACCTTTTTCTTCACATTAAATGTGTCTGATTTTTAGGTTTCAATCTATTGATACATGCGTGTCCTTCGGTGTACAGGTTTCTGATTATATATTTGTTAAGAAATGCCTTTCTTGTAGATTTAGAATGAAAACCATGGTCACCACTGACTTTTTCAGCTTGACTTGTATCATATCTTGCCATCTCAATTGATCGAAATGAAAATTTAATATGATTATAGAACACAGTTCTGTGTTTGAAATTTAAGCAAAGAATAGTCTGAATTTTGGATCACGAAACTCGCCTACGTCGCATTTCTTGTGTTTTTCTTTATTCCATGCTCGTTTAGCAACCGCACAAATCGAGTTCTCACTTGGGAAACTCAGGTACGTACTCCCTTTTACGTACAAGTTACCATCTACCTTCAATAAATCTTAGGGTTTATTGCTTCTTTATTAAAAAAAACACCTACCTAAGGACTAAACCCTGTTCTCTTCCGCCTTCTGACAAAGGACGAAGCACGTGGCGTTTGTCCAGATAAGACCTCAGGTTTTTTGGCTTAGCGCTTTTACCGAGACTTAGGCGGTGTTGTAAAATATCTCACGAAAATTATTAATTTCTTATGCTTTTCTGGCGTTTATGAATGATTTTTTTTGCCGGTAACCCGGTCGTTTATTGACAACATTGGTTATTTACAAATCATGTGCGCTACCCGACTCACTAGACAATATCTGTTCTGAGTCGGGTAGCAGTATCATTACATGTATTTTGTAAACAAATCAGGGATTAATAAAAAATACATAAAATAATATCGATTTAATATATAACATACATATATAAATATAATTGAACAATCTTTAGTGTGAGAGTTCTTATTGAGATGGAGAACCCCATAAAAACCTATAATATGTATAGAGTAAAGTTGTGTTTAAAAATAAAAATAAGTAAGAAAAATACTTTTGCAATTGCATTTAAAACTTTAGAAACAGTATAATAGTTTGTGTATATGTAAAATAATTTTTCCTTTCATACTCAATGATCTTTGTAGTATTGTGTATAGGCTAGACACTACTTATTGCCTATAGGCATATATACCAAGTATTATTTATTATTAACATAAGAATTTTTAAAAGCATACAAATAACAATGTTAGCAAAAGTGGTTGTTATTTTGTATATTTCCACTGTTGACATTATTGACGGTTTTTACTTTATGTCTAATCTTTATCCTTATCTTTAATCTTTTATTATATCGTATTCAGTATTTGCTTGGCTTTTTAATATTCAATACTTTTTGACGTTTGCATGGTCTATAGATGGGCTAGATCTGGAATCTACATGGTTGTCTATCACTTCCAGTGAACTTTCTGCCTACGAAACACCCTGTTGTGTGTTCACAGCAAATAAAGCTGGACATTTCATTTGTTATAATGGCGTCTAACAATTGAATCATTCTTTATGCACCGGCATCTTAACCTCTTACATATCTGGTAATCATTTATCACCATACTTTTCTTTACGGTTATATGTGGAAATGTATTTTATATACATAAATATCGACAATCTTAACTTTGCTGACGGTGGCGTGTCTGATGTTTATTGTGTGTATACATCAAATCTATGACATGAAAAAATATTTCATTCGTTATTAGTTCCTCCTTTGGTCGATTGTAAAGTGAGTTTGCCAAGTTGTACTAATAGTAACCCTATATCAAAATTTAGTAACTAATAAATCAATTTCATTTCCGTGGAAAGTTTAATAATCACTTTGCTGGTAGCAATGACGACTAAACTTTACTGCATTTTTACACGTTCGTCTCGTGTCGAAATGAGACTAAATATTCCAGAGTCGACTTGTTTATGGAAACTTCCATTATTGGCAAAGACGTTTAACTTTCCGTTGTTGGGGAAATGGCGACGTTTAACGGCGAATACAGCGTTATATTTCGCGTTATTTTCGTGAGTAAGCAAAAGTTTCAGACTCTGTTATGACTTTGAGACCTTTGTTGGGTCGTGAGCTATGTATGGCCTCAAAATCTTTTGTACTAAAGTACTAAAAAGAAGAAAAAAAAACAATTGTGCCTGGCGCCATTTGCATGCCTAACCTTTTCTGGAAAGGACATTATTTAAAGTACCCACTTTAGTATTTACAGAGGTACTTACGTTAAAACAGTTTTTAAGGAAACACCCCTAAAAATATCCACCGTATGAAAGAAAAGAGGCATTTCAGCTAGTTCCGGAAATGATCCGACTTTATATAAACGTTCTTTGGTTTGATTTCACAGCCATTTTCAACTTTGAAACTGCTTCGTAGTTATGTATTTTTATTGTACTTATATTGTAGCTATGTAAACGGCCGATGGGAAGTTGAAAAAATATTGCTCGTATAAGAGTTTGGCCAACTTCAAAACAATATCCTCCAACACAAAGTCCATATTCCAATTCAACCAAAAACCTCGTTAAAAACCTGATTCTTAACAAATAAAACACTAAACATACCGATAACACACACCACACACGGACAAAGACACTTTCAATACTACGCTACTAAACTGTTTATTTGTATGCCCATTACTCTGAAGCAACTACTTAACTGCAAATACATCCGCAAACATTCACAAAAAATATATCACAGCCTGGATCAACAATCAAGATATTTTATTTTTTCAAAACATAATAACTCCAAACCAAACATAACTAAACCATAAAAAGTGTATAGTAAATAAACATGTTTTTCGAGATTTTACCAACTATACTCATACTTACAATACAAATATATGCACTTACATATATGGTAATATATATTTATATATTTTTTTTACATATTTATTATGAATATTCAATTTACAAAAACCATAAAAATTTTATGAATATTCAATTTACAAAAACCAAAAAAAAAAAAAAAGGTAAAATTAAAACTTTACACATAAATACTTGTCACACATAGGTGTGTATAGACATAACCACGTAAACACCTCAGCACAGGTTCTCCTAGTGAGGTGTTCACGAAACATACAATATTACTCACATACAGTTTCACCTTCTCAAACCTACCTTACACACAACATATTATAGTTATAAGTTTGAAATATATCATGTACAAATATAAATAATTATGTGAACACTGTAAATATTATATAGAAATAAATAAAAAAAAAGAAAATAAAAATATATATATATTTTTTTTTATATATATATATATCTAGCATGACTCGAGAGACGCTATGGAAAATGAACATTAGTTGACGTATTAATTTTTTGCACACAGTTAAACGCAATGATAGATAATACAAAAGATAATTCATGGTATTTCGATTCCGCAATATTTATTTAAGCTTTTTTTTGAAGAAACGGAACAACGATCCTTAGAAACTCCTTAAAGGTTATTCAAATGATGAATGATGAAGTTATCATTTTCTAAATTTGTAACTTTGTCAGTTATGTGTTTAGAGTACATATCTACTACATCTTGTCTCATTTCTACTGCATTTAGTTTAATTTGATCCTTTCTCAGCAGTCCATGCTCACTGTCATATAAAATGACTGTATAAAACATAACCCTTATCTCAACAGCCATAAAACACTGCCGTAGAAATTTTTTAACTTTCCACGATATACTAACATTTCAGATTCAAATTTTCTTTTACATTCTTTTACATTCTCATTTAATGCAATGCTTTTGCAATAATGGCATAACCTATCCGATCGCTGAGCCCGTCTTCCTGCAATTCCCTACATCCGCCATTAACTGCACGTATTATCTCTTCACCAATAATAATCGCACCAGTTACAACATTTTAATTCCTATTAAGCATTGAAGATGGTTTGAAAGGGAGATATATAATATGAATGTTCGAGGGAGCTCGCTAATATAAAAAAAAAAAACATTAAAATTAATAGGCGTAAGCGACTTCCGTGAAAATATGTAATAAAACATGACTTATTTAAAATAGAGCGAAAATCTCTCAACAGACATGTTCAATATGTTTTTTTAATAATTTTCGAATCATGCCCTGCGATTATTTTTCTATCGAGAGTATTTCATGTAATTATTTTTTCAACCCGGTTAATGAATAGAAATTATTTTACAAAATAACATGAAAATTTTAAGAGCTTAAAAATGTGTTCAGTGGAAGCGTGTTTCATTTCGATAGAAATTCGGAATTCGGGGACTTAAACACCGATATTTCTCCAACAGCTTATCATATCTATTTTTTTTTTTTTTTTTATTCTTTATATTGGCTTTCACCCATTAAGAGTGATCTTGGCCATATATTACAACATTTTTCTTATTAATAAATACAACAAATTACAGGATAAAATTGATTACACAACATGACATAACATAACGTAACATAAATAAACCAAACAAAACATAAACATAACCATAACATAACATAACATAACATAACATAACATAACATAACATAACATAACATAACATAACATAACATAACATAACATAACATAACATAACATAACATAACATAACATAACATAACATAACAAAACATTAACATAACATACTTAACATAAACGGTACAGAGCTGGTAACAGTAGATTATCACAAAATTATAAAAATAGGAACCTGTGTACAATATAAGTGGGCGCTTTTCGTTATTTAACCAAAGATTTTTCAGTCATATCTAGTTACTGACAAGCTAACCACAATTAAATGTAGCACCAGCAAATTAACTCTTGCTCGTCTTGTATTATTATAAGTACTGCGTACACTGCAGCACCATTGCAGCAGTGTTTTATTGCACTTTATTATTAATAAGTGCTTCCTCTCCGCTTTGGATCGATACTTGAACTCTTTATTGAGCCTGTCCTGTTTAATGTCCCTCGGACACGGGTAATTTGGACACTGGATGGTAGACGCTGTGTGCGGTGTCTGGTATCCAATTGCTCGGTGCTTTCCAATGTCTGTATGTATGTCTGTCTGTCTGTGTGTCCTTGAATCTTAAAATACTTAGTCTTGCAGTCAATACATTCTCGGGCCGGAGACATTCCTGGAAGAATGTTATTCGTGGAGCGAATTTAAAATTGGCTCCGATTTCGGACATTCTTTTGAAGCTATGTAACGTTTCAATTGGTTTCAGTACCTACTTGGTTTTACAATCTTTCTGTTTTTGAAACATTATATAGGATAGCGGAATTCCGTTGTAATACAATAAACTTAATTATATTTATTTTAAAACGTACTGGTTTCATCGTATTTCGAACATCTTCATTTTTATATGGTTTGGATAACTGTCAACTGTGTTTGAGATACGGGTCTAAAGAAAACCTGTTTTTTTTTAAATTTGATTTTAACCCTTTTATATAAAAGAAATGTATGAAATACAGAGTCAGAATCGCTGGCGCTAATTTAGAAAGTTTAGAAACTACTTTTAATTTGTTAAATGTAGCTTCTCTGACAGCTTTGAAATAAGTAATAAAGATTCAATATTTTGTAATAATAATTATTTTCTGTGCGTCATTTTTTTTATCAACGATCGCGGAAAAAAACAGCTGCACCTACATAGGAACCCAAATGAACAACAGATTTATTATTTTACAAGCAATAATTATTCGCCTGAAACACTCATCCACATTGAACAATCTCCTGATAAAAGATACATGACGCCAACGGGACTTGAACCCTACTAACTAACTAACATTATTGCTTGTAAAATAATTGTTACCCTTTGTGCTATGCATAAAAAATCTTGTCTTAAACATTAGTTTACCAAAAAAAATAATAACAGATTTATTGAATAAAACGGAAGGAAACTTGTTTTTTGCACATTTCATAATATAAATAACGTGTTTTGTTAAATATAATTCATTTATGCTCAAGATAAACTTTACTCGTAATCGCTGATTTTTTCCCAAATGGGAGTTGTTGTTTTTTTTTTAGATAAACTTAGCTATTCTGTGTAAACATCTTACTACGTAAAGATGAAATTTTTATGAATAATAAGATATATTATCTGGTAAACAGAAGGCAATCCATTTCATCGTTGTTTTTTTTTGTCTTTCTCTCTGTCGTTCTTATCGGAATAAAATACATAATTTTATTCCGATATTTAACCAAAACTCATCACAGTAATTTTCGCGCGGTTCTGAAGTTAAAAAATAAGTAGAATTTATAAAAAAAATACTTCATTTGTGTAAACCGAACCATAACAATTCACAAAGGCTATGTCACAAATTGTAACTACTTAACTAATTCAATCAATTGAGGTGTAACTTTGGATGCCAGATGTATCAGGTGTCCTATAATTAATTGCATTTGACCAATTACTTGACTGTAGTTATGCGTTATGGATTATGATACAAGATATCTATGTACAAACATGATAATATTAAATCCAATCACTGCGTGATCACCGTGAGATTGTCATACCATACCACACTCGTGATACTTGATCTCTCGACAATCTAATGTAATGAGCATTCCGTTGTTATTGCATTATTAATCCTGTTCAAGGCTGATATTTGCAGTGTAATAGAATGAACGTCTTTTAGTAACAGATATGCACAATATTAACTTACCTAGGTTGTAGACGCCTCTGTTCTGCCAGACGTCTTTATCGATAAAACATTTTGATAGTAGGTTTTGTCTACTGTTCGAATGACATTTGTTGTATCTAGGTGTTGAGAAGGGACAATTGATCAAAGTATCATGAAGTCATTTGATAGATGCGTGCTTATCTCGTGATCAAATTTAAGCAATAAACTCACTGGCAAAGTGAATATTTCTAAAAAAATATTGTATGGACAAGTGTTAACGATTCAATACAAATGGGAATAAAATACATTAAAAGTTCGATAAAATATATCTTTCTGTAATTTCAAGTCTTAGCGTGAAAACCGTGTCTTTCTAGGACTCCATTGATTCTTATTACATTCTCTTCCTGTTTCTAGTCTAGTATTAAAAAAAATGTTTTCGGTTGCATCTTTGGTCTTTGAATCTTTTCATTCGCATTTCGGTCATTCGTAGGTTTTAGGCACATAATCTCACTGCATTCAGTTATAGCCGGGCTATTTCCGAAAGGAGAAGTCAGCAGAATCCCACCGGCTGCGCCTATATATTTTAGTGTTTCGTTTGAGAGGTAACTTCGAAAACACTTCTGTTCCAATCTTGATGAAGTTTATCGATTGGTAATAACGATTTAAGAAACCACTAGTATGACGAACTAATGTCTAACTTGGATGATGGTCTGGTATAGAAAAAGGCTCTGGTAAAGAGTGAAATCGCGCTACTCTAAATAAAGGCTCATCTATTGTGGTCTCACTCTAATACTACGTAAACAACTTAGCGTTTTTCCAATCCCACACAAAATCTTTCTCTTCTAAATATGGTCATGCTAATCTCTCAACAGAAATAAAATAACATGAACTTTTAAAAGCGTCGACAAATTTCACGAGAATAATATTAACAGAAATACAGCAAGAGGGAACAAAGGGGCTGTATATATATAATGTTTTCTTTAGTCATTTCATTTCTCCCCGTCAGGAACAAGGAACAACTCCTTCATACCGCTGTACCCTCGACTTACTCTGTTTCCACCATACAACAACGAATTTAACAAATTGAACCTGATTTTGGAACAAATTAATTATACTTCGTTTAACATGTTTTAATTATTTAAATACAACGTGTGTTTTCCCTGGGGGTAGTTATTTTCCCCAGGGCCTCTTGTGTGGGGTTAATATATTTTGAAAATATATACTATGCCAGCTATTTAAGACACCAAAAAATTAATCTTACATACCAAAAATGAAATACAAAATCAGACTTTATTTAATCGAATGTTGAAATGGGACATGATAAAAGAACTCTTCCTTTTGATCTAAATAATAATTTTAAAATATTTACAGGTTCGATAGTTGAATATGACTGACCATATAAAGTTCATTAATTAATTTGCATGTTAACGTATATAACTTACAAAATTGTACCATAAACAGTATGTCAGATACTTAGTTCGGTGAGCGCGCTTTCAGAGTATCAGGACCTCCTGGAATGAACGGTGACATAAGCTGATTGACCACGCTATATTTTCGTGGCTTGGCCTATTTCAGCGTATCGTACATTCCCTTTGGTGGTGAATGGCGAGCGATGTGCTGAAATAGACCAAGCCATGGTGCGTATAGCGTAATGTGTCGCCCACCTTATGAGTGATCACAGACTCGAAAGAATTAAGAGCTAAACTTAAAACCCATCTTTTCAGACATTCAAATATTCATAAATTCAGAAACCTTTCATCTTCACAGTCCGTGACATTTTAAAAAACTAAATATATTTTATAAAATTAATAACAATTTCGCATTTAACCTAAGAAGAATTTCTAAGCTTTATAAGGTCGTGTCATAAAATTCTTCACTCCAAAATTGAACAGTAAAAATATTAATATGTATTTTAAATAAATTTCAAGTCTGTTTAATTAAGTTTAATATCAAGAAAAATAGTGGTTGAAATAACTAAGTAACCGTCGCGCTATTTCTCTATAGGGATAAGCAGAGAGGACTGACCGCAAAAACTACTCGGTCTTGGCAAATAATATCCAATCATGTCCAGTGTTTTTTTTATTAATATGGTGCCAGCCTCATGCAAAGTAATTTTCTTCTCTAAGCTTAAACTTTCTAATAAAAGTTTGAATAAAAATTTATCTGAAGTGACTTGCCAGGAAATTTTTTTTTCTGTATCTTTTTGTAATAGTAGATATATTGAAGCTTTTGTTATTATTATTAATGTAAAGTTATCGTTTGTTTTCTGCCGAAATTTCAATACTGTTCCACTAGTGTATAAATAGTTATCTATTATCACATAAATATATATGTATTGCTGTAAGGATACTTGAGGGTCTGAAGTCGCTTTTACATGTAACTAACTAACTAACTAACTTACTAACTAACCATCACGTAGTTTCCCCGAAGGGGTAGTCAGAGAGGACGAACCGCCAAACAACTCGTTCTTGACGCACACTCCTTGCCTTATTCACATTAGATCGTCTCATACATACTCTTCTGCTATTCTGACTCTTGACATGACCCGACTCAAATATCTGATTCACTTTATCATGCCATGTCTTCCTCGGGCGTCCCCGACTCGTTACAATTCGCATTTGTGTCAGCTTTGTTTAAAAAAACAGAGTCCTTGTTGTGCGCCTTGAACGAGTAACAATGTGTTACTAATAACAGTGTGGGGAAGGGTTCAGTCCCTTCAACTGTTTCTTTTGGCGAAAAATAAAATTATTTATAGTTAGGAAATCGTATTAATTGTGAAGTTGTTGAGGTGATTTTTCAAAAAACGGCGCAATGCAAATAATCCGTATATTACTATTATTATGAGGGTTGTATGTTTATAATGTATCTTTACATCTTTTGTTGAATTGAATCTGTGTGATAGAAGAAGACGTTGCAAGAAAAGGGCAATTAATTGTTTTAGTCCAGAGGTTCCCAAAGTGGTCTATATGGACCCCCAGGGGTCGATATCGGCTTGCTGGGGGTCTATGTCTAGCGAGAAAAAATTTGGGGGTCCAGGAGATTCAAATGGGGGTACATACGAGCGGACCCCCATTTACCTCAAGTCAACATTTAGGAGTTCCGTAAATGACATAATAGACCTAACACAAATATAACAGACTGAGAAATTACTTATTTTTTATTTTTTTTATTTATTGATTCTTTACATTGTATCTTTTTCATAAAGTTATAATTTTTAACCTCACTAGGACAAGCCTGTGTTGAGGTTAATAATTTTACAAAATATTTAAAAAAAATAGTACAAAGATTATAACATATATTTAAGATATTAATATTGTTACATTGACGTTTCTGCGAATTGGATACCTACATGGTACCTATTAGCCTATTCATTACAATATAATGCTGTAAACATGTAGGGTGACCATGATATTTAATTGCAATAAAAATGTAACAAACTATTATTTTTTTTTAAACAGAGAAGAAAGAGAGATAACAAAATTACATTAAAAAGAAAAGGATGAAAAAATTAACTTATTCAAAATATAATGCCACAATTTAAAAGGACAAAGATGAAAGAATATGTTGGAAATCCTCTGATGGCAGAAATAATTTAACATTCTTTTTAAATGTACACAAGGAATTTGACGATTTAATGTGATCTGGAAGGCTATTAAATAGAAGTGGAGCCTGGTACAAATAATGTCTCTGCCCAAATGAGGATTTAGGGTGAATTGCCATAAAGTTCAGACCAGAGCCAATTCTTGTAGTACGAATTTGTTGCGTTCTTTTCGCAGAACTAATATTGTTAAAAAATCTGCATAGCGTTTGTAGGATAAATAGTTGTTTTAAATTCATGATATTACATTCCTTATAAAGTAACTGTGTAGGATATGTAAATTTTTTCTTGTATATAACTTTGAGAATCAGTTTTTGGGCAATATTAAGTGGTTCTATTACAGTCTTCAGGCAGGAACCCCAGCACACTATATTATACGAAAGTAGGCACTGAATTATAGCAAAATACACTGTTTTTAATTTTTCCTTGTCTAGTACATGTCTGAGATCTTTAAAAATATAGATAAGTCTCCTAACTTTATTTACTAACATTTCGACATGATCTATTTGATATTTGTATTTTTATATTTCGTTAAGTTGTTAATTGAGGTATATAAATAGAATCTAGGTTTCCTTTTCTCGTCAGAAATAATGACGTTCAACATTTAAATGCACTTCACACAGACTTCAAAACTAGGTTTAAGGAAATTTTGGAACTATACCGCCACCCGGTTGTTGGACAAGCAAGGGAAGGGAATCTTTTTACGAAAAAAATAAATGATTATCACATGGGACGTTAATAGTTTAGAAAAATTCAATAATCGGCAGGTAGAGGGTCTGTTTGGGAACCTCTGGTTTAGTCGAATTAATTCAGTATACTTCAACGTCAGATTGAAGGTTTCAATAGTCATGAATAATAGAGATTTTATGCCATATTCCATATTTTATATAATAAATTCCTTTAAAAAATAAGTCGGGAACACTCTAGGAGGAAGACAATGCAGGATTACGCATATCAAATACTCCTGTCGGGAAATAAAAAGTGTAGGTTAAATAGTGTTACAAGCAGTTAATCAGTTAAGTTTGATTCTCGACAGTAAAATTTATTTGTGTATATTTTTTTATTTCTACTATAATTTTTAAACATACCTATTTTACATTTTATAACCCGCCTATTCAATAAATCAATTCCTTCCTGAGTACTTAATAATATTCAGACATTTTGTAAAAAAGGTTCGTCGTGACCCAAGTCTAACGATTACGAATTTGGTAATACGGTACTGTCTCAATATATTTGGAGGAGTGTTTGAGTTAGATAAAAGTTAGGGCTGGTATTGCTGGTACGACCAAGTTGCGGATTCGCCGGGAGTTTGGGCAAAGCCCCGAGGGGGAGGGGGGCGGGAGAAGGGTTGAATTAAAACTTGGGATTCTTCTGAGGAAGGCAACCGGCTTGGTAATCTTAAGGCAGTTATGTTAAACCTTTTTAACAGTATGTACAGCCTGTCTCGTTAATATTCATGTAACATTTCCTTATTATAATATATACTAGCGCTGTTTAGTATTGAAACAGTTTTGGATAATACCTACCATTTTTCTCATCATATACTATCATACCTACTATCAATTTCCTTCCTTAAAAACATCCTTACCCACACTTGGAAAAAATAAGATGATTTGTTGCATTGTAAATTGTCGCAAGTACAACATTCGTATTCGTGTCGTGTAGCAAGAAGGTTTAATCGTCGTATCCTCGTCGTATATTCACATGCTTTGTGCTGTTTGCAAATATCAAAATCATTAAAGACTATCTCGTTTTGGAGGAAATTTCATCCTGTGAACAGTGCAAGTTGCCGGGATTCTTGGGAATTCAAGGTAGGCTGTTCCTTCATTCCACTTTTCCCATTGATTTTTCAAAACCAATTGAATGAGCTCTATACTGTCGTGGATATGAGCTCTATACGTTTGTGGATTTGATTTACAGTTCATTTCCATGTAATAGAACACGTTAGAACTTATTAGAATATATACTAGCGCAGGCCCGTAAAATTCACCGGATATTGTAGGTAGGTAGGTAGGTACATTATCGTTTGCACTGCAATGCCGCACGGAGAAAAGTTACTGATATAAAATATTTAAATTTTATTAAAAATCTTTTCTAAATTATTCTTGTTAAAAACGGGACTGCAGGCCTTTAACGAATAAATTGACAAATATCCTAACCAACCATCAGTAAACACGAATGTGTTGTGAGGATTTCGGAATACGTGTTCATGAAAATTATAATATTGTCACATTTCGTCACTATATTTATCAGAAAAAGTGCAGCTGCATGAACACGTAGTCCCGAGATATTCTGAATGGGCTAATATTTTATTAGAAAATGGCTTGCCATCACTTTATTAACAGGATTTGAATAAAACAGCCATACTCATTTTTCTCCGTGCGTGATTTCACCAAATTGAAAAATGGTTCATAATCTGTTCTATAATTATTAAGAAATGCTATTTTAAAATATTTAGAACGTTAACCTATATTTTGTGATTTACAGACTAATAAGAAGTTTTTACTAATGCTACATTTGGATAAACGACCTCTTCAGGTGCAAACTAGTCTTACTTCGTTTTTCCGGTACATTTTATCAGATTAACAATAACCAACTTGTCATTTCGTTTAGAAAATCGGGAAAAGCCACAATAAAATAAATATTCCAATTAGTCAGCGGCCCCGGGTTGTGTACTACTGGCTTAACGCAATACATAAGTAAAGGCATTCCTATGTAGAGATATTACCTTACATTTTATACCAAGTGACATCTGTTACGTCTGACGGGATTTAAGGTGGGTAAATTGTTCAATTTACATTTTAAGACGAAATAATGGAAAATTCTTAACAAATGAAACATCCCAGCAGGTACATAGAACATACCTTCCCTCGCCTTACTTATTGATTTTTCATTCAATATAGTTATTTTAAAAATTGTCCTAATTTATTACCGAATTATTTGTGCACTTCTTCTAATGGCTGAAAACAGTTGGTGTTAAGATTATTCAGATTCAGCAAATCTACGACACACACGCTCAGTTTTACGCATAACTATCTCTTATTAACAATAAACCATGTGACACACACATTACAACATATCCAAAAACATTAATAATTTGAAATATGTATCTCATATTGTCCACCCTGTTTACCGACTGTAAGAAACACCCAGAATATTAAACATTAAAATCAATGAACATCGCGACTTGACAAAAATGACATCAAATTTATTTTTAAAATTATAAATAACCATGTAGAATTTTGCCTCTTGGCTATAATCAAAATAAATATCAATCACCGTCCACGAACAATCCCCTAAGCTTTTGATTTTCCTCTCGTGCGAATGTGTCGACTATATAATTTTATACCATCAACTGTAGTGGCAAGAATCCGGACCTATTTAGCGATAGTACTTTTCACTTGATACCGCTTGACCCTAGCCTTATTGTCTTTAGTTTTTCTGGTTGTTGCTTTTGTTTAGCACCCTTTTTGGTTTATTCTTACATGATGTTGAACCGAAATCGTCGGTGGTCAGATAACAATGAATCACTGACAAGCATGTTTTATAATGTGTAATTTCTTCATTTTTTATGTTGTTTTTTTATTTACTGTACAACTATCTTTAAATACAGAATAAAATATTTCTTTCAAAAAAAAGTATTACAAAACAATTGCTAAACTTACATTTATAATCAGACTATTGGAAACAAAATGTTAAACAATATGTGAAATGTTTTTTGTACCCAAGTTCTTTCGGTACTATTGAAAATATCTACATAATTCTACATATTGGTTACCGGAAGTGGTATTGGTAGTGGTATTGGTATTGGTGGTAGTGGTATGCGTGGTATACGGAAGTTTATAAACGAATTGGTATTGACATTATTTTATAGGATACCATTTTATAGTTTATATTAAAATATATTAGATATGTTTGTGAAGGTTATAATACATATAATACCAATGTAGAAAAAAGGCCAATGTGAAAGGTCAATTCATGAAAAGTCAGAAAATGATAATTTGTGATTGAACTGACGTATATACGTATGCTACGTATAAACTTTTGTTTCATAAAGGTACCATTTTGAATCTTCTGTGGATAACTTCTATTTGAATATAAAGCATGGTGTTTTCTCTTTCTCACGCCGTTTATATCACATTCCTTACGATGGCGGTACGGGAGATGCATAGATTTCTACGAGACCATGTGACTTTTTCTCAAAAGTGAATAAATTATCTCGAAGGGATAAGCAGGCTGTCCACTGTCCATCCTCTTTACATAGCTCTGCGTTGAAGTTTAAGTTAAGAAGAGACAATACCCTAAAATAAAGCCAGAATCATAACGACGTAATTGAAGAAGCCGTGCACAAAAATGTGCGACGCGCCGTTCTGGTATATTGGACAGACCTGCGGTTGAATTTGCCATATCAAATCTCTAAAATAAATTGGAAATCTTAAAAAAATTAAACTACAAACTGTGCGAAACGCTGCTTGCGGTTGCTTTGTTCCTTTCCCGTAATTGGTGGCTAGGTTCGCTTAAATTTTGTCGTGTTTAAAGGCAAGCTCATACGAAAATGCTCCAACAAACTTAAATAACCATATAAACGTTTTATGTTGATTATTAGCACAATAAATTATTTAGTTTTAAAGTGTCCTCTTGAGACCTTTTGCACTTCGCTATCATATTTAGAGCCAAGGTCATAGATTTATATGGCGCAATTCAGTGATATTTCACCCCAAGTGCTCTTTTCTTTAATGGCTTTAACCTTTAAAAATTTGTATTTTATTTACTATGATTATCCATTCGAGTTCAGAATGTTCTCTTGGTACTTTAAATTACTCCCACAGTTGTGTTTACATTTTATAAAAAGTCTCAATCTTATAGTCATTTTACTAACGTCAATATTGATAAAGCCACCCAATATTTATTAAAGATAAAATATAAAATAATATGTATATATATATTTTAAAAAATAACGTGACTAAAATATTAACCTAAACTTATGAAACATCAAAGTCTAATTGGAATCAATATATAATCAATATTCGTTCAACGTTATTATAAAGCTACATTAATAATAAATTGGTTATTTAAAAAATAAAATGAATTGAGATAAGACTTAACACAGATAATTTTGCAGGCGGCCAAAGAAGTAATTAACTCACGAGCAAACTATGTGCCAAAAACCAATAATATAAGGTATATTTGCGATACGTTCCAGGGTGGAAGATATTTTTAGTATCGCCCTGGTGTAAGATCACTATTCAGAATTGAAACGTTGCTTGAAACAGCTTAATCATTTAAAATATTTAAAAAATAACAATTTTTATGAATGTAAGATTGCTTTTTTTGATTTTGTTTAGGAAGTATGGATATTTGAAATAAAAAAAAGAGGTCTTGTGAGTGAGAAATGTGGAGAGATGATGAAGAAGACTTTCTATATGTAGAAATATAGAAAGTCTAGAAATGAATATATCTACAGCACCCTCGAGATAATTTTCCATTAAAACAGCACTATATACATTAATTATCCAAATATTATTATTTACATCATTTAGAATGAAAACTTTGCCTGAAATAGCTTAGCTACATTAGTGAACAGATAACAGATTATTGACAGAAACATAACACGAAAGTAATACAAATAACTATTTCATGTCAAAAATGCACATTTACAATCTAGTGATAATCTATAAGATACAAATAAATAACTAAAATTCATTCAGAAATAAAGAAATAATCTAGGATAATAAATCTTTAAAAATTCGCCATACTAGTCGAAAACACGTCCGTCACTACCAGTGTTAATTTAAATGAACATTTAAATGAAATTCATTTACAATATTCTGGTAAATGACTGTGAACAGTGAATTGAACTGATGTTATTATTATAGAACACATGCGTTAAAATATTTCTAATTCGAGTAGAAAATACTGAAATCTCACCTTAAATTAAGTAATCAATGACACCAGAAATTCGATGAAACTCACAATCAGCAGATGTCAAAATATTTATCATTTTTGTGGCGGGAATAAGGATTTCAACCGAGCGGACTACAAGCTATAAGAAAACAAATACAGGCTTTTCTAAATCGCTACCGTTACGGTAAAAAAATAAAAACACTGGGGTTGAAAGAGTTAAGCCTTCCACTTATTTATTATCATTGCCTTACTTGATTTTGCCATAAATGTTGCTTAACACCTGATTTTTGATGTTGCTAGCAACGCCAGTTCTGTTTAATGAAATCAGATAGAATGCAATGCCATAGAAAAAAGACAGTTAGAACGTTGGAAGTAAGAGAAGTACAGAAGTAGATAAGAAGAAATTAAAGATAACAAAGGAATGGAAGATAAGACAGTAACTGAATTCTCAGATAAAACAGTCTGATAAGAATGATACAGTTTCATTAAAGATTTATATTATCTTCCCATCTCGTGCATTTGAAAGTTGAATCTTTCTTCTTCTTAACATTTAAATATTGAAAATGTTTTTTTTAATAAGCGCGAATGCTGTAATTGACTTGTCATCAAGTCTTCTCTGAAAGGTAAGCAAAGCGAACGTAAGTCACAAATAAACTCCTTGTTTTATTCATAAGTTAGTGTAGTTCTTATTCATGCTAGTCAATTAGACGGAGGTATACGTATGCACGATTGGTCAGGGATACCAGAAGTCAAAATTATTGATTTATGGGTGAAAAATAGTTATAATGTCATTCTACATGCTAAACGGCCTCCGCAGTAAGGCTCTCGATCACATTCTACACGCCAAACGGCCTCCGTAGTAAGGCTCTCGATCACATTCTACACGCTATACGGCCTCCGTCGTAAGGCTCTCGATTATATTCTACACGCTAAACAGCTTCCGTGGTAAGACTCTCGATTACATTCTACGCGCTGAACGGGCTCCTTAGTAAGGCTCTCGATCACATTCTACACTCTATACGGCCTCCGTCGTAAGGCTCTCGATTATATTCTACACGCTAAACGGCCTCCGTGGTAAGGCTCTCCATTACATTCTACAAGCTAAACGGCCTCCGTGGTAAGGCTCTGACTTATAATCCAGAGGTCACGGATTCGAATCCCGGCGTGCGCTAGTAAATTTAATATGATTAATATGTGTTATTTCACGATAAAAGTGAAAGGTACTCTCAGTGTATGACCACCAGTCAGAATTGAAGCGTTGCTTTAAATAGCTTCAGCCGTGTTTGGTGACCAGATCTGAGTAGCCACATATTTCCCCAGCTTCCTCTTCCTCATCTCCTTCCCTCCCCACTTCTTCTGGCCTCACAATATACCCCGATTGGGGGTGCCACAATCCCACTGGCTCCAGACGTTCGAGAGTGGTATTCAGGGAGAAATACTCTTGTGCGGTATTCATATTAAAATAAAACATGTATGGTGACGCGGTAGATCGCGCCACGTACGGTTCAGAGAAAACGAATCTATCTGCCAAATGAAAACCAATGATCCCGATACAGGATTGCACTGCCGAAGTATTACGCACTATTGCATTCACCAGCTTATCTGCTGGTTATCTTGATTTGTCGATGGAAGTGGCGCCCGCACTATAAAGATAAATTTATCGCAAATCACGTTAAACACTAATCAATGCACTAGCACACGGCAATCAATACTTGCAATGATTATATTTTCCACACCGTCTACGGTGAACCATATCAGTAGTTACTGATGAGAACAAAACAAAAAATGCTGTTGTTTCTTGTCGTTCGGAAATTCGCACGCGTGCTCTAGTCCTTCTCGTTTTTTAGCTTACTCGATGTTCAATTCGATAATTTTTTAAACGATTTTGTAACTAAAATTTTATCTTTTTATTTTCCGCATTTTTCGTTCACTCAGTGTTCAATTCCATATTTTTTCAACAATTTAGTAACTAACGTTTTTACGTTTTTGAGTTCGAATGTTTGATAATAGTAGTTTTTCCTCGATACGTCACCAAAGTAATACTTCCTTTATTCCCAAGTGAAACACTTTAGATAAACGCAAGGATAAGGATGCAATAATTAAATTCTTATCGCTCAAAACTTGCCTTTAAGTGCTTTTGAAACGGGGTAAAACTTTGAAGGGGCTAAGATTTATGGAAATAAAAACTGTAGTAGTCATAAAATAGGAAATATAAAACAGTTGACAGCCATTAAGATAAAGTTTTTATAAACTGACATGAGAATGTTCTAATTTTGTATTTCAAATTTTCAAGTTATGGTAAAATCCAGATTGGTCGAACACAAGGTTCGTAGAAAATGTTTTTTTTTTTTTAATGTGTTTTCTACGGACCTTGGGTCAAACGCCTACTAAAGAATGTAGAGCTTTTTGATGTGGGTAGATATGTGTTTAATTTTTTAATCGAATTTAATAACATGCTAACATTTTGACTTGGCTATACCGAGGCTATGCGTTTTCGTTCCATCTGATAAAAATGCAATCCAACCTTGAGATCTATGCCAGTAGCGCAACTGCAAAACCTCGGGAGAACTGCCCTGTGTTGTTAGAACGAAGATTTTTTTTTAATTAAAATATTTTATGACTGTCAAAATTTTGTCCGTATTAATCAATCGCGGTTTTCTCTGAGGAACGGATGTGCAGTGAACTACATTTTCAAGTGTGCGCCATTTAACTCTTTACTCATAAATCATCCCGTCATTGTGAAAATCCGTTCATAGGAGCGGAATCCAGGACGCACCTATATGGACAGAATTCCTTTGGAATTTTTCATACGAAAAATATTCTCTCTCTTAGAGTGAGTGTACCTCTCAATTTCCAGGGACAAAATATTCTAACATTTACTGTACATTGTGCACGTGACATCCGAGCTTTTATAAAATGATTGTTGGGGTTTTTATCAATTTTTCTGCATTTGTATAAATATTTGATGCTTTTCAAATAAACGAAGATTTAAATTAATTTATTTTTTGATTGAATCCCCCATTGAGAATTACCGCAAACCGCCACTGCTAGCAACTGTATATTATTTTGACCGCCAATTTTACGTAAGTACCTATTTAGTTGTAAGGTAATCTGAAATTTTCGATCTTTAAAATTGATCCCGCTTTGTGATTCTGGTGACACATTTAACACTATGTAGACATAAAATAGTGTAATTTCCGACCTAACCTTATCAAAAAGCTATTTTAAGCGTCCTGTTTTATGAGCCCGTAGATATGAGATATCTTCATCTAGGACCCTGGAAACTTTTCAGGGCGGTTGAAATCACTGAACCGAAAATTCGTAGAAGTGTGATTAAAAAACTGAACCAATACTCAGACAGACTAATGAAGTTGATTATATGTTCTAGAAAGAATTTAGGTTCTTTAAGACCCAGAATCATTCCTTCCTTTGCTCGAAAAGATTTTCCAAACAGCATCCACAGAGATGACAGGCCTTGAGTGAAAATATTAAAAAATTAAAAAAAAAACTTTTTCGCCAAAATTGAGATAAGACTGACCTTACTCCAGGAATACCTGACACGCATACAACTCACTTCCTTCAGTTTATCTCTTCAGTGCTTGAAACATTGCCCCAATTTACAATTTGTTCGGGCCTTATCCGCTTTTCCCAGAAAATTGAACATTCTCAGCGAAGTTACGATAAAATGGAAATCCTTCAAGGACGAATTTCTGCCCAGCAGACGGATAACCTCTTACCGATATCCTTGAAGACGTATAGCCAATTAGAGTAGTATAAACAGCCGATTAAATACACCGAAACAAGAGCTAATCCACTGTTTAAGAGCGACCTCGGTTTAAAGCCAATTAACCTCTGAATTAAAATATGGCTTCCTTTGCCGTAACGACGAATAAACCTCGAACAACTTAACCCGTCGTACCACGGGTCGGTAAGCAATCGACATGAACCGAATGCTGCGACACTGCGCAGAAAATTAAATTCGCTATTGAAAGTTAACGTCCTACAGCGCGGTTCAGTGTGAAACTTTTCTGCTGGGGGTCTTGCAGCATTCGGTTTAAGTAGATTGCTTACCGACTCGTGGGACGACGGGCTTAAAATAGTTCACTCGTTCACTGAAGTCAGAAATTATTAGGCTTGAAATTTTTCTGATATTTCAGGGTGTTATGAACATTTGTTTTTAAATTTCTTTTGCACAGTAGATGAATTTTTTATGCGCTGGCTCTGCGACCGACTAAGGCCGACCGTAAGCCCGGTATAAGGCCGTTTTAGCCATAATATTATATCTTCACCGTGGTTATACCTCAAGTTTTTCACGATCTCACGCTGTGAAATATTTACCCTGCGATTTATAGTAGGGGTAGAATTAACAATAATGACGGGTTGTTTCGGAGAATTTGAACAATTCTTCAAATTTCAAAGTTAATTTTCAAGTACTGTGAAAGTTTTTTAAAAGTTCTGTTATTAGTTCAGTTCTGTCAAGCAACTAGTCTATAATGATCTAATAACATAAGTATAATAGAACTTTCACAGAACCCGAAAATGATCGTTGATGAATTGTTCAAATTCTATGTGACGTAGGTAATTGAGCGTTTTGAAGAAATCATCTCAAAAATAGAATTTTAAATTATTAAAGCATAATCATCAAACATACTTATTTCGGTTGTCTGTGATGTTCGTTATTTCTGCGTGAAATTATTAACGTTAATTTAACTAAACTTTTTTTTAAATTTTTAATTGTCAATTTCGAAATTGGAACTGCTTGTGTTAAGAATAATTCAGACAGGTGATAAAGTAGGTACCTTCCTATTATATCATGTATTAACGAAAAATTATTTGTAATTGTCAATTTCGAAATTGGAACTGCTTGTGTTAAGAATAATACAGACAAGTGATAAAGTAGGTACCTTCCTATTATATCATGTTTTAACGAAAAATTATTTTCATTGTCTTTTTTCATAATTTGAATTTCTATTCCGTGATTTTTTAGGAAAGTGATATTTTTTTATAAAAATCTATTTATATTTCGAATGACACTATAAACTGACGTTGCTCGAATGCACATATTGCATTTAATAAACAAACATTTTCGCCACGCACAACTCAATTGTATGTTATGTAACTTTTTATTGTTAATTGTTGAATTTTTTTTTTTTTAATTATATTTTTTCAAGAAATTTTTTTACAATGTGTGATATACATATATATTTTACTAGTAATAAGATAAAAGATATTATGATATGATTATTATTTTGCAATGATCTCCCATAATAAGCAATTGCTTGTGTGTATGGGATGAGGTATTATTTGTTTAGTTTCTTAGATTTATTTTATTTATTAAATTTAGTTTAGGTTTTCAGTATATTTTTAATTGTGTTTTGAATTCTTTGAATCTATCATTAAGTGATCTTATATTTTCTGGCAATTCATTGAAGAAATTTGTTCCTAAGTATTTGTAGTTTTGTTGACTCAGTTTTTTTACAAATCGGAATTAGTAACATGTATTTTTGCCTGAGATTTGCTGTGTTTTTGAATGGTACGGTTTTGTTTAGGATATCATCTTTGTAAACTTGTAAGGTTGAGTGATACAGAAAAAGATTATTTAATTTTCTGACTTTAAATTCTTTGAAAATGAGTTCGGATGAATATAAAAATGATTTCTTTAATATTATTTTAATTATTAGTTTTTGCGCAATGTAAAGAGGTTGTGTGTGAGTTTTATAGGCGCCCCCCCATCCTATTATACATATTGGATTATGGATTGACAGAATGCGAAGTACGGCATTCTCAGTAGTAATGTTTTATTTTTTTTAGTTGTTAATTGATAAGTTCTTGATGTAAAAGTGGTTGTTGCATTTAAGATTTGGTATAACTCGCTTATTAATAATATTATGTTTACGTGCAATTGATAACTTTCGTTTATATTTTTTAAATATCTATTCGTTGTTAATCGCCCTTGAAATGAATCACCAAAACTGTGCCGTAAAAATAATGTTATACTGGATGTTATTGTCCAATGTTAAAAAAAGTTATGCTGGAGTGCACATTGTAATAAAAAATCATTAGTTTTGGTTTCACCATAAACCAAATAAATTTCTAGAATGGCAACGAGACACGCCAAAAGTAATAATGTTGCTTATGAAATCAAAGGTTAATGGATATTTATTTTTACGGAAGCTACAATTACAGGATCAGTGTTCCTTGACATGCTCAAACATCTCCTCGAACTCTGACTTCTTTATAATGGCATTCTGAAACAGTAATTTGTAAACAGTGTGGATAGCAAAGCTTCTTTGCAACATATCAAGACCGCCATTCACATTCGAGTATAGGTACTTGAGTTGAGACTGTGCACGGAGAAAAACGAGTAATGCTAATTTATTAAGAATCTCTTTAAATTATTGGTATTTCAGTTGAAAACGGGATTTCAGGTCTTTCTAATGAATTAACAGGTTTCCTGGTAAACTTTTAGTAATTTACTAATATATTATCACGGTGGAAACACGTGTTCATGAAAATCCGAATATTATCGCATTTTGTCATGATATAGGGCACGTGTTCTTCGTAATTTACTAAAAGTTTATCAGGAAACCTGTTAATTCGTTCGTTAAGGCCTTCAATACCGTTTTTAACCGGACTACCAATAACTTGAAGAGATTTTTAATAAATTAGCAATTCTCGTTTTTCTCCGTGTGTGGGACGAATATTTCATAAGATTGAACAAGATTCCTGACAAGTGTGGTAAAAAGTTTGAGAGATTTTCAACGGTGTAACTAATATTAATTAGAATACATTTTTCCTGCCATTTTGGCTTTTTGTAATAGCTAACAATAGTTCAATGGATGTCAAGGTGCGTCGTCAGTAGAAGCCATGGTTAAAATTAGTGGCATCGCACAGTACAACCACCTTCACCTGTCCGCCAGAACCGACACTTGTACTTGTACAATGTGCAAGTATACTTGAAGGTATATGGTCACATGGCCGATCAAGTACAATTGCGCTAATCTTCAGCTTAAGGTGTATTGTCGGCCTTCTAACTAACTAACCATCTTATCATTCCTCCGTAGGATTGGACTGCCACATCTCTGTCTCAGCCATTGAGGTAATTTACTTAATAAATACATTACTTGATTCATGTAGACAACATGAATATAGTATTTTCAAAAATACGCTTACCTTATTACGAACTATTGACACGACCTGACTAAGTTTATGATTCACTTGATCGTGCCATATCTTCCTAGAACGTCCCCGAATTCCACGCAACAGTTGCTCTCAATGTCAACAGTATCTTTCCGATGTTGAGATTGTTTGCTGCAGGCGTTATTTATTGGTGCACGTTCACCTGTTTAACTTACCTTAATTAAATTTAAATGATGCCATTGAAGAATTAGAGTTTTTTTATCGATCTTGTAAATCGTGTTACATTAATTATTATCGAGAGATTTTGACGAAGATGCGCTCGTTTTGCCAATTCAAACATAAAAAAGTTTTCTTTCTAAAATAAAACAATAGTTAAATTATTAAATATTTTGTAAAACGGTTTTAAAAAACACCCTGCGTATATTATTAGTATATATTACTTTCCTTAGAAAACATTTGTTTTAGAGGCGAGACAATATTTATATCCTTGAAGAAAAAAACAGGTGCTTTGTATTACAGATGCCGACCAGGTGTTAAAGCAAATTTTATGTGTTTTTTTATTATTTAGATTACAATGTCACACCAAAAAGTGTTAGTTTCTCATGAAAACACCTTTTTACGGACTCAAAAATGTCTTTAGCCGTGGTCATTGATCAGTTTTCCCATCTCGTTCTTATTCTTCTTTCTTCCACCTCACAATATATCCAGAATTAGAAGCGTCGTAGTCCCACCGACCGATAGGTCAGACTTGTACGGTAATATAAAAATGGTGCATCAAAGTGTTATAATGTAACTTAAGTAGAATTTTTAAGGTTTTTGATGTCATTTTATAACAATTCTCCACCTCTAATGTAAATATTAAACACAAATGTCAACTCTTCTTTTGCCACTAATCAATATATATTATAAAAGGAAGTGTACAATGTGCGTGCCGCTAAAACTCAGGTACGATCAAGGGAGTTATATGGTGTGGCAGCCCTCTATCCCCCATCCATGAAGAAGATTTCCGTTTTTACCCGAAGGGCGTGCTCTTGAAGATATAAGGGCCGGAAATTTTGCTCTCTAGAAATTAGTAGAACAGTCCAGAACATACGATTGTATTGGAAAGCATTCCACAATAGTCTGGAAAGTTCGGGAACATCCCGTAACATCCCAGATCATAATGAACTAAAAACGGGATTACAGGCCGTTTCCTGATAAACATTTAGCATATTTTTTTTCTTTCTGTACTTGTTTTCTATTGTTGTTTGTTCTACTTAACGTGTCATTATTTTAATTTTTATGCTGTATTGAATGTGAAACTTATATTTGATATCAAAATACCGTTGTAAAATTGTACCTACTACCTCCTACATATGAATTGTAAGTTCCTCCTGTCCTAAAATGAGTTCTGTAACTCATCGGGATTGCTCTAGCAAGAAATAAACACAATAAAAAAAATATATTCGTAATCATCACAATACATTGGTTTCTCTAAATAGTATAAAACAAAGTCACTATTCTCGTCTGTCTGTTTGTGCGCTTAATTCTTCTAAACTATGTAACGGAGTTTGATAGGGTTTCACTATCGTTTAGAGAATTTCTTGCGGAAGGTTTCCATATATAATTCATGGATTTTGTATGTTTTGAAAGTAGAAAAAGGTCGAGCAACGCCAGGTTGCACGTCAGCTAATCTTCTAAGAAATGTAATTTAAATCAATGCTAAAGGAGGATTAACTGGCAACTCTAAAATTGCAGTGTTTTTAATGTAGTGTCCTCTGCGTGCAATATCATACCTTCTCCAAACTTAAACATTCTGATAAATCCGTGTTTGTCTGCCAGGTGTGTACGTTTTCTGTACCTGTTTGTAAATAATTAGAGCCTAGGAAGTTGTATTTTTCACCCTTGCGGTGTTTTTTCTCAAACACGGCGCTATCAAATAAGCTTCCTATTATTATTACTACTATGAATCGTTAGCTTTCTTCGAAAACGCAATATCTCAACATTCCTGAATATGTTCAATTTTAATAATGCATTTTGCCGTGCACCATGAGTTACGAGTGGCAATAGAAAGGCAGCTTGACCAGGGGTCAGGAGATATCAATTATTCAGTGCAATCTAAAGCCATTCATTGCCTCGGACAAGGAACAGGGTCAAGGAAGAAGGGCAAGGATTGCATATCTCGGGAGAGGTATTCGTACCTCATTTTACATGTCTTTAGATTGGGATATTCTATGCTAAATTCAAATTATGCATTTAATGGCGATGATGTCAAAGATTCTTTCGAACACACTAACCAACGAAGTTAATTTTGATTTAGTTTAATTAACGTAATAGTAGGCACGATCAAAATACTAATTTCGGTTGTGTGTGTAACTCTAGTTCAACGAACTCTATTAATTTTGCTTTTAATTTAATTTATTTTGGAGAATTCTGACCAGCGATAAAGTAGGTACTTACCTTTAATGTAATATTTTTAACAGAATATTATTTTAATTGCCATTTTCAAAGTTGAAATTTATTTGTCGAGAATTCGGACTATCCGTGATATTTCGCGTGTCTGCGCTGGGTTTAAATAATAAACTTTTCAACGTGAACCCCGACAAAAAATAAAACAGGAGCACAGAAATATCAAAGGGTTATTAGTAATTAGAATTTGTGTTAATTTCCGCAGTGGCGCTAATGAATTATATCACCGCCAAAAGATGGCTGTGATTATACAAAATAATAATGAACGGCAACATGTGAACCTGTAGACAAGCACAAAATACCAGGAGCCCATAAAATGAATATCAATGATTTTTATGGAAGTCTTTTTTTTATCCAACCGCTTTTATCTCTACATCGATTCGGTAGGTCAACTTAATGCCCATACCAATACTAATTTTCAGCTAGATATTATGATAAAATATTATAAACATATAATGTAGCTATTTTTTACTTCCTCATTGTAATTTACTTAATACAATACGTAATACCTATTATATTATTATTAACTACAATATTGTACTGTGCACTCCTCTTCCAAACACAAGCTAATGCTTCTATGGAAGAGTAGTATTCAAATCTTTTAATATAAACTTAGATCAAAAATACCAATAAGAACTAAAGAAAATCACTAGTTAAGAAAGAACATTTGGCTTTTTTATTACTTCAGAAACCATTGATTTAACGAATTCCCAGACATACTTCATTGAATCTGAGCAACAAATTCAATGCCACCTTTCCTGACATCATTTTCATGGTACATTTATTTTTAAATTTCACCCCTAACTTTTTAACTGCCCTTAACTCAAGGGGAGTCATATTTCGGTCCCCTGTGTATTCTTCTGTGCTGGTTGGTCATAAGTTCCAGGACGTGACAGGAATGTCAAAGGTCACAATTTCAATAAGGGCGCCACGGTAAAATTGCCCTTTAGCGGAGGCAGTATTGCAGTAATGTTGCAAATCGTTGACATACAAAATGCATAGAAAATTTTATTATTTTCTTCCACTTTACAAAATTTGACGTGAATTTTGCCGTTCTTTCACTATATTTTCTCTTTTGCCGAATTTTATTATTTATATATCTATTTAGCTGCTTTAACCACCCCTTTGGACAATTTTTGTATCCATTCGGAAGGGATTTAGTCCTTGACAATATTTTTGTTCGTTTGGACATTTGGCCCGGTCGAACAAAATTTTTGTAATTTTGTCCATTTGGTCAGAATTTTTATGCATTGGGTGAGTACCCGCCTTTGTCCATACGAACCGTATTTTTGTCCATTCGAACAGGATTTTTGTCTATTCGGGCAGTATTTTTATGCATTCGGTGAGTATTTGTATCCATTCGGACAGTATGTTTTCGTCACTCAAAATTCTGTCCAGTAGTTTTGTCCCTTCGGACTTTTGTCCATTCTGTGATTATTTTAATCTTTTCGGATAGTTGTCTTATCGAAAAATATTGTTGTCCACACAGACATTATTTTTGTGTATTTAGCTCAGTTTTTGTTCACTCGGGACAGGTTTTTTGTTCATTTGAACAAGTTTTTCATTCAAACAGAATTTTTGTCCATTTGAAAAGAACACGTGTTCTCGATATATTTAGATTGACTAATATTTACCAGGACGTTAGCATGCTGTCACTTTTTAACTGAATCATTTTTCTACGTGTAATGGTTTGATTATCGACTTCGTTATTTAGTTTATTTTGTACAAATGAAATTCAGTTCTTCGTTCAAGGTCTTTTTATTAGTTTGTGTGTTATATTTTGTATTTTTCAAAACGTGTACTTACATTTTTAGGATTTTGCCTTCAATGGTAAAACCTTTTCTGTTTATCACACTTGTTTGCAAATTTTGTTATTTTTACGCCTTGTAAAACTTACCTAATGCGATATATTACATACAACTAATGCTTTTTAAAACTCACCTAAGGCGATATACTACATAAAACTAATGCTTTATAACCGTTCAACTGTTTATGGCGTCAATTTTAATTATAGTCTGTTCATTATAATTACCGGACATGTTTTAGTAGCCGGCTAACATCACCAGCTATAGCTCCCGGCAGATGTAAGCTACCGAAAGAAACATCTGGCCACGGAACTGCCACGCACCCAGCGCACCTATACAAAAAAAAACACGACTCACACATTCGTACAGCATGGGACATCCGCACGCGCGTACAATGTGGCGTCTAATTACGTATGACATGCGAGGATGCGAGTTGAAGCTACTTGAAATGACGCTTTTGACTGTCCATTAAAATACGTCATTTTTTCATGCAATATGATGTTCATCTAGTTCCTTTTTGAAATATGGATCAGGAAATGTGTTCAGTAGTTGAATGCATTATGATGTTCAACTAGTTGCTTTTTAAAATATGGATCTGGAAATGTGTTCAGTAGTTGAATGCAATATGATGTTCAACTAGTAGCTTTTTTAAATATGGATCTGGAAATGTGTTCAGTAGTTGAATGCAATATGATGTTCAACTAGTAGCTTTTTTAAATATGGATCTGGAAATGTGTTCAGTAGTCGAATGTAATATGATGCTCAACTAGTTGCTTTTTAAATATGGGTCTAGAAATGTGTTCAGTAGTTTTTTTTGTTGTTTGTTTTTGGGGTGTTATGCCGTGTTGCGCTAACTCCTTCTTTAGCCGACGTTTCGGACAGCGTTGCAGTGTCCATCATCAGGGCAGATCCGGTAGATCCGAAGATCTTCGGATCATCTTCGGATCTACCGGATCTGCCCTGATGATGGACACTGCAACGCTGTCCGAAACGTCGGCTAAAGAAGGAGTTAGCGCAACACGGCATAACACCCCAAAAACAAACAACAAAAATGCTTTTGGCCGTGAGAATCTAAAAACTTACCTGTTCAGTAGTTGAATGAAATATGATGTTCAACTAGTTGCTTTTTGAAATATGGATCTGTAAATGTGTTCAGTAGTTGAATTAAAATATTTTTTTATTATTATATTTTATTTAGTTATAAAATTTAACATTTTATATCTAGTTTACATCTATTCTAAAACCACTATAAAAATATTCCATTACCTACGTACTAATATTTGGACTTTACAACATTGAGACATAACCCACGAAAAACTGCAAGACTTTTGGCTTCCTTAACATTTAAAGGGAGTTCATTGAACATTTGTACTCGACTTTAATACATTTTTCGATGTCCAAAATCAAACACTTCCTTTGCACAAAATTACTATACATACCAAGGAAGAACCCTTTTCAATCAACTCCCTGAGGAAATTAGAATCATAAACGACAAAAAGCCAAGCTTTAAGCATTTCGGAAAAAATATTTTCAAGATAAATTATCAAAAAAATGAATATTAAATATTGTCAATGTAATTGTAAACCTTATTACTTATATGTACTTTTTCCTTAGATAAATAAAAAATAAAAATAATAATTTTTAAACCTTCATAGTAAGTATTGTTTTGTAAATTAAATTTGTCTTAGGAAACCTAAAATCGTTGCAGCTTCTTGTAGGACTTCTAGCCATGGACTCTCCTATTAATACGTACATTTTTTAACGTATAATCTGGTAACATTTTATTTTTTGACTTGCATATAAATACTAGGGTATAAAGTTTAGGGTACTTGTATGTAATACCAAACGTTGCCACGCACTTAGAATATTGAGTTGAAGTTGCATTATTTTTATCCTAGTATATCTGCTACAGCACAATATAGACCTCATACTTCTGTTCTGAATTATTTCCATTCTTTTAACTTGCGTTTAATTGCTCAAAATAATAACATTTCGTGAACTTTTGAAAATAACAATAATATTTAGATGATTTTTATAGCACCGTTTTTGTGCAAAATCACCTCAAGGGCGCTGTACAATATATAGTACATTTCTACAATGATCTATGTTATTACTAACTATAGACTAGTAAAACTATTATCAATTTATGGCTAACAGATTGCATCCACTGGTTGGTCGATCACTAATACAAAGTTTTATGTACAATGCATTTGATTGATGAACGTGATGCTAGAATGTACATGTGATAGCTCTTATAATACTTGTACATTTAATATAATTCATATTACATAATACATTTATTTTACGTTGTCCTACGTATAACTTATCAATGAAAACCTTTGAATTATTTATCAACATAAATCATCATCAAATAATTACTTATCCGATATTGTAGATATAGCCGTGTTTTGTGACCAGATCTGAATAGCCAGGTACTCCCCCATCTTCCTCCTAACCAACTTATTCCTCTCCCCACTACCATAAGCCTCACAACATACCCCAATTGGTATGCAGTTGAAATTGTGTGTGCAGTTGAGGTTCTTGTGCGGTATTCACATAAAATAAATAACAAAAAAAATATCGGGCCTCTTGAAGACCCGCATTAATATATTCCTTTCTACATTCTGTACCGTAACCCACCTCACAAAGCTGCCCAACTGGGTGGTATCATAGCTCCCCTGCCTTGACACTATACAGACAGGGGCGATCTTTTGAGGTGTCACATAAATAAAAAAACATCACTGTACCTATCAGTCTCCGAAGAATACGGATTCAGCGCTCTTCATAACGGCGGAAAACGGCGCTATATAAATTATCCAATTATTATTAGAGACACGAGTGGGTACCTACTTACAAACTATAAGTTCATTTGATGGAATAAATCTACGTTAACCTTTCCTTTGCTTAAAGGGGTACTAAAAGTCTTTAATATTTAAAAATCTGATAAACTTATCTACCCTCCATATAACAACTAGAAACACTCGATAAAACAATACTTTAATTGCAACAAAAATATCAGGTCTGACTCATTTAGTCACTCGCTTGTACCTAGATTGCATACAGATAGCAATACTTTCTCAGGAATGTGTTTAACGGCGAGAAATTTAGTTACTAGAAGGCTATAATACCATATCTCATAAATAAATTAATATTAGCTTTTATTATTCTTGTGCATGAAATATTACTACCATCCACGTTTAATTTTAAATAAATGCCTTATACTGTTGATATTTTTTGTATTCCTTCAAACCTATAAACACATAAAATACAATAAAAAATATACTTAATTTCTAGATTAAAACAGATTTTTTGTTGTAAATATGTAGTTATCATTCCTTGCGCAAACAATACTCTTTTGCTTGCTGGAATCATACGCACTGCAGACTACGCTGTCGAATAATGCATCATCTCACTCGCGCACTAGTTGGCTTATAGAGGTATTTGGGCCAATCTAACCGATATAACACAAGCCGTCGCGGCCGGAGGCCGATTTTGTTTATGAATGAATAGGTTTTTTTTTAATATAATTAACTATATTATGATAATTTTTTCATGATACTACATTAAATATGTAAGCCATAGGAATAATTTGCAATGAAAATCATGAATTAAAGGGAAAAATGTCATTAAAATACCAAAATGCGTGGGGTCCCAGAGTCACCCCTTCACGGCACAAGAGTTTTGTTTTGCATCTTGGCGTGCCGACGGTTAATGGTCAGAATGTTTTTTTTAAATAAACCCCTTAAACAAACTAAACATCAAACGATTAAAAAGGTACCTGTCATCAGTAGCCAGAACTTATTCCAATATCAAATACTGCTTGTTTACTTTCTCCAACTTGCTCGCAGGTTGTTTTCATTTTGATGTTGACAACTTGTGATATAATATTAAAATCCAATTCGTAAGCAATGAAAATCTCTCGTCATTTCGTAGCACCGTACATAAATGTCAAAAGTAATATTTACTCATAAACGTTTGTGTCCGCCAAAGTACTAAATTATTCACGGCTTCCACGAGTTGCTTCAGGCCTCGAACTTATTTCGGAAAATCCTCGATGATTGATAAAAAATAACTAATGTACATATTTAGATGGTTTCTTAAATGACTACTTTTGATAAAATCTTCTAATTCTTTGTTTTTTTTTTTTACAGGTAATAACTGCATTTTTCTACTGCATTTGTGGGAGAGTTTTGCTTTCATTGGTAAGTTTAGATATCAATTGTTAGTTTTTTTTTTAAATATATTTTTATATCATTATTCCATTGACCAAGAAATTGCATAGAGAAAGGTGCTATGAATTATTTGAGGTCAGAGTTTACCTTTCGTAAGTTTGTTGCTATATGTCGTATATAATCTGGAGGGTTCTCAAATGAAGATCAAACTCTAAATGCACGACTCCTCTCACCCCGAAAAAACAAATCTACATTGTCTTGATGTTTGATCTTACTAGATGAGCTTTTTGGGTGAGATTTGAAAGCTTCCATTGGATTGATTGTTGCTTTGTTTCTGGATCTTACCATAGTACACGTCACCTGTGACCTTGGATAAAAAGTTTGGGTCATTTCGGAAATCTGTTGTCGAAAATCAGATACGTAGGGTAACAATTATTTTACAAGCAATAATTATTCGCCTGAAACCCTCATCCACATTGAAAAATCTCCTGGTAAAAGATACATGACGCCAACGGGACTCGAACCCGTGTCCCTTCGATTTCCGGTCGACAGCTCTGACCACTGAGCTATGGCGGCTTATCTCTTATCCGCGAAATAATTCAATATATACTAGTGTTTCATTCAACAATTACTGCTTGTTACATTTTTTCACCTGAAAACAACCAACTTTATTTTATATGAGAAAGGCATTGTAAGTGCTAACTCTCTCACTAGATGGCTCACTAGAGATACGTAGGCATTGAGCAACTGGCTATTGTCTTCCTGTCTTGTCCAAACGCGTTTACGCGCAAACAACGCGGCCGGGCGCGGTAGTGGGGGTCTATCCCTGAGACACTGTCTTGATTCATTGTGCTGTCATTCAAACTACAGTTCACACAAGGACAATGGGTTCAGAGCTGGGAGAAAACACAGCATTGTATTGTCCTCGTGTGATCTTATCATCGACACAAAGTTACTTTTTAGCTAAATAACTAACCTCACTACCAGCATTCCTTTGTTGTCGCCAACCGCATTCAGTCCTCCGTTAATGGAGTTACCTGCACTTGCCCTCCTTTTGATATGATAATATATTTTATAGTTACTATAATAATACACTTAATTCCAAAATCTGACTCCCAGTTGCTTCGCGGAAATTACGTATGGCAAACGGCCATTCAGCGACATTTCGTTTTTTGACAGTTCAATGGTTCCCTTTAAATGTCGATTGCAATTCCGTTTCAGCTAAGCTTGTTAGCTAAATTATAATTATATGAAAAACTAAAACGAACCTAGAATCTGCGTTTTACAGGGAACTTTGAAACGTAAAAAAAAAACAAAATGCCGTTGAGTGACCATTTGATGACATTGGAATTTATGCGAAACAACAGGGCTTTATAATATCACATAAGTTTCACTTTTTCACAATGTAACAATCTTTGACAAACAATGTAAATGACAGTTTTTATTTATTTTCGGGATTTACTATTTTTAAAATCACTAATTTTTTGTCATTGTCTAGCTGCTTAAAAAAAGTCAGTTAGTAATATTTCACTATAATGGCGCTATGAATAAATTCAAATCCTGGAAGCGGAAATCATCCCACTTCCTAACATCCGATCGAGCTGAAACCTGGCAGAAAGACTCGTTGTCGATGGCAATCACGTACATACATGCGGACAAATACGCTTTTTTCTGAAATTTGATATACAGCACTTAATATACGAAATAAATTACTGTCCCACCCAATTTTATTGTCAGGTAGGTAGAGTTGTCGACTCCAGTTCCTAGATAGTAATGTTGAATCCTCAATCACATTTTTTTAATGTTCTAAATACATTTTAAAAGAGGAAAATGTTTAAAGTTTTTACGGGTTGATTTTTTTAATAAATGTTTTTTTTAACAATCATGTTTATATTTTTAAAGAATGGATCTATACGTATATTCTGTAAATAGCATTATTATTTCGAATCATAGACGAAAGATATTTATTGGAAAAATCAAAAACAAAAACAAAAAAAAACAACGTAAAATTGTTGTGTAATCAGAAAAACAGTACAGAGAAAATCGGGGTGAAAAATAGATCAGTACGACAAGGCTTTTTGACGTAATCAAAAATTTGTTCAAGTTTTTTACTAAGTTCGATAACATGTTGTCAATTTTAGGGGCATTGCGTTTAATCGTATGTATTTAGATATCTAAGAAAAACAAGTCCAACTTTTGTAGTTAGCCTTCTATTACGAGCATGTTCCACTATTTTGTTATATTCAGATTGAGATGTGTGCTGTCTCTGCTAACTCACTAATTTAAACAATGTAGCACGACCAGATTACATTTACAGAATTGTATAACAATGATTTAGGTACATCATCTGTGACACATGTTTATATGTAAATTCCAGGTGTCCTTTATTTTATAAAACTTTGTTCGAATCTAAAATCTTTAATCTAGTATCAATTTATGATGTTATAAAGTAATTTTATCAGGTTTTTGTTATTTTTCATAGTCACATTCCAGCTATGGAAAATAAGTATTTAATTAATCAAAAGTATTTAATTTCAAATACTCTTAAGACGTGTTATTACACAGAATTTGAACAGTTAAGTTTTTAGATTCTCACGGCCAAAAGCATTTTTGTTGTTTGTTTTTGGGGTGTTATGCCGTGTTGCGCTAACTCCTTCTTTAGCCGACGTTTCGGACAGCGTTACAGTGTCCATCATCAGGGCACACATCTTCGGATCTACCGGATCTGCCCTGATGATGGACACTGTAACGCTGTCCGAAACGTCGGCTAAAGAAGGAGTTAGCGCAACACGGCATAACACCCCAAAAACAAACAACAAAAAAGAATTTGAACAATTCATCAAATTTCAAAGTTGATTTTCAAGTTCTGTGAAGGTTCTGTTCAAGTTCTAGTCAGTTGTTTTACAAAACTGAAATAATAACAAAACTTTAACAGAACCTTCACAGAACTTGAAAATCAGCTTTAAAATTTTTAAGAATTGTTCAATTTCTGTGTAATAACCCGTTCTTGGAAAAGAGTATCAGGAGAATATACGTGAAATTTCGACCACCATAATACGGGCATGTGCCTAGCATGGTGGTAGAAAAATTCCTCAATGCATGTAACTAATAATTTCATTGATTAAAGAAACTTTAAAAAAAAAAGAATGGTAGAAAATATGGTGGACATTCGAGGACGACGTGACGCATTCAAGTGAATCATAATGTAATTGAGCCGTATCATGTCAAGAGTCGGAATAACAGAAGAGTATATATGAGACGATGCACGGATGTGAATGAAGTGAGTGTGTGCACAATAGAGGTATCTACTTACAAAAAATGACATAGACATGCCATCTTAAATGCTGATCAGTCAAAATAAATACAAAACTTTTATCTCTTAATAAGTACACATTTACCGCATTTAAATTAATTTAAACTATTTTGTTGACAGCCCATACCCACTGCTATAAAATTTTCGTACCTAACAACTACCGTCAATGTCGACACCACGATCTGCTATGTAGAACGGACTAGCTGGCCACACTATGGTGTTACTGAATGATATCTCAAGGTCTTTCTTTTCGTCATTGGTCTTGAAGGTTTCAAGAGCAAGAACAATTGGTTATGTAAATTGTTACATTTGCCTTGTAATTGATAAATTTGTTATGTGAAAACAACAAAAATATATAAAATAATAACGGAGTTCCTTCCTTCATATTATATTTCCACATTCAAGTAGGTACTCTCTGGTTCGCTTTCGAGTAATACCATAAACTTTAACGCCACTTCCAGAATTATCATTTGAACTTCCGATATTTAGGTACACTTTATCATTGTGACTGCTCAAATAGCCCATCAACGTAATTACGAAACTTTCCTACATATTCAACTTCGTGCCCGGCTAGTTAATTTAAACTTCAGAAACTCGTGATTACCTGTACATTTTAAATGATGACTTTGTGATTCATCTCCATATGTACAATATTTGTTTTACGCACATTCACATACTATGTTGTTCGGCTTTCCAACTTAAGAAGTGTATTTAGTGAAAAGCAATTTTGGTAAGAGTATTTTTTGGTTGCAGTTCCTAAATAGGTTCTCGTATGAATAATCCACATTACTGCCTTTCTTCATAGATAATAGGAGAGTATGTTTTGTTTGAGATGCAAAATACGCTTGGATTCCTTATACACGGCTTCCGTGGCCGAGGGGTAAGGTTCCCGACTTACAAGCAAGAGGTCACGGGTTCACATCCCGGAGTGCGTAAGTAAATTTTATTAGATTAATTTCTTAAATTTCACAATTTACTAATGAAAAATAATATATCTGTATAACTGTAGTATTTTGCGTCACATTCCAGAGTGGAAGATTCTCTGAGTATCGCCCTGGTCTATGACCACTATTCAGAATTGAAACGTCGCTTGAAATGGACTTGGCCGTGTTTGGTGACCAAATTTGGATAGCCATGTACTTCCTCACCTTCCTCAACTCCATCTCCTCCCCCTCCACTACCGTCAGCATCACAACATACTCCAATTGGTGATACCATAGTCTCAGTGGTTCCAGATGGTTGGGAGCAGTTGGGACTCTTGCGATTTCACTTAAAAATTATATAATCAACGGTTGAAAATATGTATTCTGTGTGTATGTTAGTATTAGCCAGCCATCGTACCACTGCCTCTCACTAAATGTTGTCGGTAACAATACAGAAATTTAGATAAAATAATTTAATATTCTACGTTTTTTGCGTGTGTTTGTATATTCATATAAATCAAATTCGGTTTTAAAACTTCTGCCAGATGTGGTTATTTTTATTTGTACTGCTGTTTTGATTTCCAAAAGGATTATGTAGCTGTCAAAAGCATTGTCATAACTTAGTTTATCTATGAGAGCTTAGCCGTGTTTGATATTGAAAATCTATCGGCCAGGTATTTTATAAGATACGATTAATCAAAAGTTGCTTATTGTAATAAAATATTTGCAAGAAGCAACTGCATTGAAAAATATTATGGCTTAAAAGATATATTCATAAAAATCAACAAACGCTTATTCGGAATATATAAGTTTTAATATATACTATCTGTACCCTGCCACGCGTTGTTCTGGCTCAGTCTATCTGTGCAGATAGAGAAACAATACCGCTTGTTTATTTACGTCCAACAGATGGCGTTGTTTTTTAAAGAAATACGTTTTCATAGGTGAAATTTATAATATAGGTATATAAAAACAATCGCGTATTCGAATGCAACGTTGTGTCAAAATTTTCGTAGAACTTTCGGGGATTTAATATATTGAACAAACGAAGATTTACATTTTTATTTATATAAATAAAAGATAGATTATTATACTAGATATAATAGAATTTATAAATCTCATTTAAAACGAATAACACACTATCACGTTAAAACACACCGTTTGGTTGGTACGAATCAACTTGCAGTTTCATCACAACCAGTCTACGTGAGTTATATATCTATGGTTTTCATAATCCAAATCAGGGTTGCCAATTCGTGGAGAGTTCCTCAAATTGCAGGGAAATTGTATACAACATTATTGACGAGATGCTAGAATGTTACAATTTTTCAAATTTATAGTTTCGGTATTTGTTGCTATTATTTAGTTCTGTTTTACTTAATTATAATATTCAAACTATTCTCTTATTACTATTTGTCTCAACTTTAGTAAATTATATTTTCATTTGCCCACGCAGTCACGTGGGCAGTAATAATTGGCCCACGTACTGTGCACGTGTTAATATTTAACAGTAGTAGCTGTCAGAGAACAGTTATAATAATGAGAGGAATAATTGCATTCACTTCCTCTGCGTTGGTCCGACTATTTGTGTTGCAGTAATAACTGCACATAATATTGGTAGTGCAGTTTATTGAACTTTGCAGTTACAGATATAAACAGGAAGGAATAGGTACTCAATGTAGAACTCTTCAGAATATTGTGTCCTCAAATGAATAACTCAACATGGAGCAGATACCTCAACCTTTTTCTGAAGCATTAAAAATTCTCAAATCTTTTTAGTCTTATTTATTTGGATATTCACAGAACATTTTACTACAAGTTATATGATTCTAAATTAAACCATACAAATCTACCTATAACGTATGTCCTTAAAATGTCTTGTTAATTTCATAGGTGTGAGTAATGATAACAAAGAATACTAAATATAAATAAGGTGTGTGGAGAGTGGAAGAGTTTTTTTTATCAGTAAGTACACGAAGCTCACGAATTGTTATAGACTATTAGTAAAAGATTTTGAAAGTTAAGTGCAAATAGTTTTCAAATGATTTATCGCGCCAAAAATTTTAGTAAATTAGTTTTATGCATTAGAAAAGAATCATGAAAAATTTCCAGGCTTAGAAAATTTTCGTAGTGTTTATTTCTTAATTAAGCTATGGAACTCATTTTCATACCCATGGAGTGGTCTGAGCTGAAAATAGTAGCATTAGTTTGTAAATTCCAGATTGGAGATCATGTGAATATTTCATGACGCCAGAGCTCACCGTTAGCAAGCTTATACAGCTCATTTGAAAATGAGATCTGATGATTTTTTATGGGCCCGGTATATCAGTCTATTTTAAGCTTGGCTGGGTTAGAATGTCGAGCTTAGGGTGGCTTGAAATGTAATCCGTATATAGGTCGTAAGCCTTGATATCACCTATTACCAGTTTCACATAAGAATAATTGGATAACTTATATAGCGCCATATTATTTATGATTTTAATGGAGTTGTTTGTTTTTTTTTTTACTTTTTACTGGTCTACGTGAGTGGTATTTCTATGCTCTCTACCGTTATCGGGAGATTATTTTTAGGAGGTTTTAATTTAAGAGCTAGTTATGTAGAACTAACCGCTGAAAGCAAACTGACCTGACATTGTATCAATTAATAACATTAAATTCAGTTAGATGTAATTATTTACGTAAACATCGAATGTGATTGCTAGCGCTTCGGCGTCTAAAAAACTATTCTGCGGCTTATTATGGCTTAAGCGGCCTATTTAGCCCGCTTAAATTTGAGCGAGGAATGTCGTACACGGCCAGGACACGGATTGACTGATACACCGCCATAATATTTCATGTTTACGATTTTGTGCAAATTTAGACGTTGAATCAATTGTATATCTAAAGGCTCTTGTCCAGCGGCAAAATGTTTTAAAAACATACGACAAAAAAACATAGGGGTAGAGCCACAATGTTTATGTTTTCCGTAGCTGATGGAAAACAAAACACGTTGTGGCCCCGACCCAATGTTTTTTGTCGGTTGTTTTGAAAATATTTTGTCGCTGGAGATCCGACTTTACTCTTATTATTCTTTTTCAAACCTTGAACCATTTGACGAAAATTGATAATTTGTTAAAAAGGATCTTTCTTTCGGTTCATTGAACAGAAAAATCGATTGATAAATTACATTTTTCCAAGAAACTTGGTATTTAAATACAGGGCGGGCAAAAGGTCCCTTTGCGATTTGCTGTAACTGTGGTAATAATGTAATAAGATTAATTTCATTCATTCTCTTCATTCTTAGAGAACATTTGTAAACTTTTCTATAAATCCAGCTAACCCATTGGACACATTTTGCACCCGTGTTCTAAAATTAATTATGAAACACCCTAATATTATAGAACTTAATTCTTTTTCTGGCGCTAGTAAAATTAGAAATAGTATTTATCAATGTATTTTTAAATGTACGTATGTTAGCTGTAAGTTTCTACATATGTAAATATATGTCATTAAGACAGTAGTTATAGGCCTTAGTCGTAAGTCACTAGATATAAGTCTTAGAAGTATGTCACTAGTTTTGGTATTTATTATATAATAAATATATTTGTACAGCGCCCTTGAGGTGATTTTTACGAAAACAGCGCTGTATAAATTAGTCAAATATTATTATTAGTATTGTTAATTGTTTTAAATTGGAAAATTAGAATTTATAAAAGCGCCGTGTCGGCATTTGTCATTGCATTTTGTATCACTTTTTGCAATGTGATCGGTGTCAAAACACAGTACACTTAAAAGTAACAATTAAAAATTAATATGCAAACAATAATTGACTTTAATAATTAAGTGATGTTTTCGTTCGATCTGCATGGTGTATTGTACAATATTGTAATCTATTAGTTTAATGTATGAAATAATATGAATTTTAAATAATGTGAAATGTTCACAAATAAGAAAATAATTATTTTTTCGTGAGTAAAGGGCCTTTAAGCCCATTCTGTATTTAAAATAATCGTAAGAAAGTTCACCGAATTCAGTTATTGGATTAAAAGCTAACATCCTTACGAAAGATATTAAATTTCAAATATTATGAATTACAATATTTTTTAATCCATCACACCAGGCGACATCTAGCGTTGAAATATAGAGACTCTCGACTGGCTCCGGCTTACGTGGGTAGTCAATTATTTTTTGCGCATAGAATAAAAAACTGTTCGAAAATATTCATTGAAATATCAATATGAAGTTACTAGTGGATAGAGTTTAGAGCTCCGTAGAATTTATATTAGTGATGCAACGATTCCTGCATTGGCGATAACGATTATTTGATATGTGTAATGATGCACTTTTTTTATTGATTCATTAAAATATATTTTTTAATAAAATATGGTTTGGTAATGTGAGTCTAACTCGGTGCTGAGGCTCACACTGTATAACATGTAAAAATAATTTGTATGTTTATTGTAAAAAATACATTAATAAATAGTAAAAAAAATATTTAAAACCTAGAAGGTTTGAGGGCCATTTTAACGTCAATTTTTCCTCAATATTTGTTCTGAATTTCCTTTTGTCATCTTCTGGTAATAAAACCGCAAACGGTTTTTTTTAAATCAACACAAATAAAATAATATTATTTCTAACCACCCCTAAAATATTATTAGGATTACAATGGGTAATTTTGTATTTACTTGTGGATGGAAGAGGAGTGTACATAAAAATAATATATTATTGTACAAGCATAATTTTGCTCGTAATTTAGTGTAAATTACTGTTCGAATTTAGGATTCTTTCGAAAGTAAATATAGCTATGGTAACATCGAAATATGAAATTAAAGACAAACATGTTTTTAGAAAGAAAAACAATAATCGTGCTGGATAAATAGAATAAGAAAATTACAGGATTGTCGTTTACAATCGTGCAGGATAAATAGAATATTACATGATTGTTGTTTACAATCGTGCAGGATAAATAGAATATTACATGATTGTTGTTTACAATCGTGCAGGATAAATAGAATATTACACGATTGTTGTGTACAATCGTGTAGGATAAATAGAATATTTCACAATTGTTGTTTACAATAGTGCTGTATAAATAGCATATTACAGGATTGTTTTTTGCAATCGTGCTGGATAAATAGAATATTACAGGATTGTTGTTTACAATTTTTTTTTTTTTTTAATACAGCGACTATTTAAACATAGTTCATACATTCTTTGTCCTCTTTACTAGCTACCTGGGATGAGGCGGACTAAAGTTATTCACTTCTATTTTATTAGTTTCCTATGTCGTTTTTGTTGTGTTTTTGTGAGTTTTTTCGTTGATCTCTTTCTGCCAGATTTTTATTCTTGATTTGTAATCATTAAACTTTTCTATTAGTTTTATATCCGGGGGAAGGATGTTGTGGAGTTTTGTCGCAAAATTAATGTAGTTTAATAAAAATAAAACACTCATTATGTGTAGAACCACTAATTTTATTTATTTACCGACCCGTTACGCTCTGCTCAAGCATCATCAGGGTACAAATTAATAGTAAACAAAAATTACATAATGTGTGCTTATATATATACATAAAGAGGGATACATCAAGATTAAACATAAACAAACAATACAAAAGCAATGGAATACGTTTATATTAATATAAAGGAATGGGAGAATCCGACAGACTAATGGGTTATAGTAATATATCGAAAGCGACAAAGCATCAACTGACTCGGTGATTAGGAGAAGTGGGAAATTTTAAATGTTTATTGGAAACAGACCTAAAATTGAGCTTCTAGATACATCTAATTGATGATTAAGTAAATGACTTGGTTTTTACGGCTTTTTTGATTTCCAAAGCTTCCAAATGATTTAATTTGTTACCATGCCCATTTCTCTGAAGGATATTAGCACCAGTGCTATGACAGAAAGTGTGATCCTTGTCAATCAGGTGATTGGCGAATTCTGCAGAGCATGTGTTACTTTATCTTAATATTGACATTACGCTTTGTCTTCCCAATTATTACAGTTTAATTTATAGATTCAGTATGTCTTTTGATTTAGTTAGAAATTTAACTGTATTATTATTGGTATAAAAGGCCAGTCTGACTTCAGAATGAAGGTTTTTTACAGTCAAGATAGAAAAATTATTGGTGATTAAGATTATTATCATTGATTTTATTACGTCGACTAGCGAATACGAATTGGCTAACGTCTATTTGTTTTAGTTTTTTTATTATTTAAGATTTGATCTATGAAATATGATTAGCAAAATTATTATTAGACGTTGGTATTGTTGCGTGTCGTATCTTGTGATTGTCCTGTTTTATTTAACTTCAGTCAAGCCTAAACTCTTTCACTTTTTCATTTTATAATCTCGATGTGTAGAGCCTTTTACATTATCTTTTTCTGTCTGTGTCACCTTTTATGTTAAATATTTTTGTCTATTGCACGTCATAGTGTAATATTGTTATTAATTTCGCATCTCTAAAATCTTGTGTCTGTGGTCACGTCAAATCTATGTTTGTTTATAAATAGCTTGTTGTGATCGAGATATCATTCAATTCTACATTTCAATTCTACATTGCAATTCTACATTAGCATTCTTGGTAAATATTTACCTACGACTACCGTTTGAGAAAATATTCCGTACGAGACACTATTTTGACACACCGATTTCTCGCATACTTCGCGTTTGTTATTACGTAGTGTAGGGCACTGCCAACATAACAATTAAAAAACACAATCGGATAGTTTTTAAAATTTATATGGCAAAACGGTTTTTTATATCATAGACAGTGAAAAACATTTTTTTAAATGATGTGTTTATTTATTTATACATAAAAAATATTGTAAATAAAAAATTATTTATTAAAATTAACGTATTAAGGAAAGGTTTTTTGGTAAAGGTTACGAATTCCGCTTCACGGTAAATATGGAATGATTGCTTTGAATTAATACTTGAATTTAGTTATATTATTAAATTATTACTAAAAGTTACTATAAATGTTGGGGAACCTTTAATAACGCCTGCTCGCGTCCATTTTAGAGTTATATCCCAGTTTTCAAGTAGTTTGTGGGCTACGCTAGGTTTGTATAGACTGGTTTGTGATTTAATTCTAATACCTATTTTCCATGTTATTTTCTGTAACAAAAAATTGACCCTTTAATAACGCCTGCTCGCGTCCCCTTTAGAGTTATATCCCAGTTTTCAAGTAGTTTGTGGGCTACGCTAGGTTTGTATAGACTGGTTTGTGAATTAATTCTAATACCTATTTTCCATGTTATTTTCTGTAACAAAAAATTGACCCTTTGATAACGCCTGCTCGCGTCCCCTTTAGAGTTATATTCCAGTTTTCAAGTAGTTTGTGGGCTACGCTAGGTTTGTATAGACTGGTTTGTGATTTAATTCTACCTAATCCAACCTAAACTATACTATAATAACCCAACCTAACCTAACCTAACCTATCCTAATCTAACATATATATTAATCCAACCTAACCTAACCTAACCTATCCTAATCTAACATATAATAATCCAACCTAACCTAACCTATCCTAATCTTACATACAATAATCCAACCTAACCTAACCTAACCTATCCTATAATAATCCAACCTAACCTAACCTAATCTATCCTATAATAATCCAACCTAACCTATCCTAAACCTAACCTAACCTAACCTATCCTAATCTAACATATATATTAATCCAACCTAACCTAACCTAACCTATCCTAATCTAACATATAATAATCCAACCTAACCTAACCTATCCTAATCTAACATACAATAATCCAACCTAACCTAATCTAACCTATCCTATAATATTCCAACCTAACCTAACCTAATCTATCCTATAATAATCCAACCTAACCTATCCTAATCTAACATTTATAATAATTCAACATAACCTAACAACAACATAATCTAACCTGTAATAACCTATAATAACCCAACCTTACCTAAAATGAAAACGTATTATTTAAAAAAAATCGTAGTAAACCTTTAAATATTAAGAAACTAAATCATCTGATGTTTGGTATCAAAGTTGATCGCCTAACAATTAACGGGTGCGTGTCTAGCGATCGAAAAATTGTCTATTATGCCGATTATGCCTTTCATGTTTCCTACACTGCCACTACACAAACAAACGCGAAGTATGCGAGAAATCGGTATGTCAAAATAGTGTCTCGTACGGAATATTTTCTCAAACGGTAGTCGTAGGTAAATAATTACCGCATTCTTCAACATTCATTATCAACCAACTTTCGCTTCTCTCTCTATGTTTTAATGTCTACCCTCTTCTTTGTGACATATTAAACGTATCAACAAAAAACACAAGTGTTTTCATGAGAAGCGACTCTCTCAATCTTTCTCAACGGCAAGCCAATCCTTGGAGTGAAACGAAAGAAGCCAACACAAGCCGATCAGCCTTACAAACTGACTGGAGGCTTCTGGAGTCAACACGAGGACGCTGCTCAGGTATTGTGACCAAGCGATGGTCCATTGAATGGAATGTGCAGTGTTTATGTGCAAGTGGATGATTCGAAGTGTTGTGTATGATAATGTCGGTATAGGACGGTTTTTGAATTTTATTATTAACGATTGATAAGATAAGGTCTATTGTAATGTTGAATTGTTGCCTATCTCTTATGTGAATTTAATCTATTTATGGTACGAGTTTATAAGATTGAGGAAAGAATTCAGTTGAAGCTCTGTCCCATGTCCATAAACAAAAAAACGTCAAAAACATATTTTAAATCTCGTGGTTTTACGCAAAATAAGTGTTTTATTTTTATTAAATATGACAAACCACTAAGTGATTACTTTCTACAATAGTTTAAATGTAGTTTTTTTGTCCAAGTGTTGTTTTATGACTTGGAATATTTTACGTGGAAATAGGGGAAGCATTATAAATGCATTTGAGACATAAAAAGCAGATGATAGTTCCATTCGTTTACCTTCCAGTGATTTGCATTTTTGCGACTGGCAAAATGAAAAATGTGAGTTTTATTATTATTTGTAAAATATCAGAATTAAGTGGCATTAAAATTCATGATTCAAAGCTCGTTGTTCGTTTGAGTGGAACGCGTTTTTTTAATATTCATAGCGATTGAGTGACTGACAGTTGACAGATATCTGGTTTTGGAGGCAAATGTACTCCACTCTTCTTTAAAGTACCTGTGTTCTGTATTCGAATTGAGTCTCATTGTTTTTCCGCGGGGAACTGCAGATAACAAGTTACAAGCGGCACAGGTAAAAAAATTTAAAGAGGACATCTTCGAATGTATTTGTGCACACCACACTATGTAAATGTCCAAAATCATTGGGTTCTTGCGGGCGTTCTTGCTCTTTTTATTTCTTTACTCTATTTCCTTCCGTCTCAAAGCATCCCCCAACTAGAGTTCCATAGTTCCTCTGGCTCCAGTGGAACATGGTTCATTTCCTCTTTGGTATATTTTTCTCCATAATGTCTTTTCTGTCTACCCAAAACCATGTACTGGCAAATCATTTTAAAATCAACACATTTAAATTTTTTTGTGCACACAGCTAATATGGAAAGTTTTAAGAACTAATTTGGAACACCCGCTCGCAATCCCTCATACCCCAAAATAGGATATTTTAACTCTAGAAAACAATTATGAAATAAAGTACGACAGTGAGGGTATTTTTATGCTCTCGAATAAATTTTCTATAACTATTTAAAATCTACCATTTTTCGATTTGCCGCCAAAACATGTTCGTTTTTATTAGTGAATTCGGCGGAGTTGACGTCACACCGCGCCGGGCAAAGTTGGTGGCAGTAGTCTGTTCCGAATGGGCGATTTTAGATGGTTTTTGAAATCAATAATTATAAAAGAAAAATATATTAATTGTATTATATTAGTACAGCGCCCTTGAGGTGTTTTTGCACAAAAACGGCGCTATACAAGTCATCCAAGTATTATTATTATTATTATTAATCATAGTCATAAAAAATATGCACATCTTCCACATATTGACGGGATACATAGTTTGCGAAAATAACCCATTGCCCAAAGATACGATGATGTAGACTCGCGATCCAATTCTACAAATATTATGTTCATATTGGATGAATTCTACAAATATTATGTTCATATAGGATGCATGATTTGGGCAACAAGTTTGGTGGTATTATAGATATATTCCATGATTCCCTTTATAATCTTAAATTCAAATTAAACCAACACTTTGTGGAATCATACAAATTATTGTAATAGATTTAACGATTAGATATGTTATTGTAATGTTTTATATTATATTTTGTTCTTTGTTATTGTTAAATATTATGTTGTTTAAAATGTTTCTTTACGCCATATTCTTCAAAAACTACTTGTATATTTTTTTAAAAATTCTTCACTTTTATAACTCTTAGTATAAATTCAAACTCGATAACTTATGTAAAACTTATTTATAATCTATGTAAAAGCCCCTATGGGCGTATAACAACAATAAATAAATAAATAAATAAATAAATAAACAATAAATAAATTGTTTTGTTTAATTTTTCGGCTTTTATCAAAAATAAAATGATTAATTTCAAAATTACATTATTTTTGATCCATCCAATACGCCCTTCACAAGTAATGGTCTCTTTAAAATATTTACCTTTAGTTACGATAAAACGTTGCCTTTACAATCACTATAATTTGTTAAATATGTTAAAACCTTTATTTGAATTAAAGCTTGCTATTATCTACTATCTTCAGGTTCATATATGGTTTCATACATTCTCTTCTGTTTCAGACTTTTGACACGGTCCGACTCGAAACATATTTTATTCAGTGGTCGTGCCATTCCTTCCTCTAGCTTCCCTGAATTACTGTCTATCTACATATTACAATTTTATGTAATTACTATATCTACCTATTTTGATTTTCTAAACTTTTTTATTTTATTTAAGTACTGTGCCTATAATAATTTTGACAATTTATGAATATAAAATGTACATAAATACATATTGTTAAAATAAATACCGGTAAGTCCAATTATGTCCTGTGCATTCGAACCGTATCTAGACTTCTATAATAAACAATAAACAGTGTTAATCTCAAGTGACCTTCCAAGTAAGTATGGTACTATATATTATCTGCCTGTAAAAATTTTAAATAAATAATAATAATAACATACCAACATTCTAGCATCACCTTCATCAATCAAATTCATTGTACATATGGCTTTGTATTGCTGATTGACGAACCAGTGGATGCAATCTATTAGCCGTAAATTGATAATAGTTTGACTGGTCTATAGTTAGTAATAAGATAGAAAATTGTAGAAATGTATGATATATTTGTACAGCGCCCTTGAGGTGATTTTGCACAAAAACGGCCCAGCAAATATTATTCTTCTAGCGTGCATATATTCTTTCGCGTCATATATTCTCTTGAACTTCTGATACTACTGTCTTCGTTTACCCGCACATTCTCATTCTGCGGTCGGTCGGCTGTCTGTCTTTATGTATGTCTTTATGTCTGTCTTTATGTCTTTAGTACGTACGCTAGTAAAAAATAACTTTCGTTTTTCCACGCCTAACTTTTTGTTTGTTTGTTTTTGAATCTTTATTTAGATGTACGCTAATTTTTTCATACATCTAGTAGGAAAATATAAAAAATACAAAAAATACAATTTGAAAAAATAACATCTACAACTAAATTTTAAGAGCGAAAGATAAATACACAAAATTACATTATATAATATATCTAGGTGACTAAAATAATCAGTATGTTCAACAATCAAAAACTATTTTTTACATATAAAGCACATGTCCTACGAAAAGTGCTAAGGCTTGGAGCTTCCCTTACGACATTTGTAGGTTATTGAAAGTTTTTGCACTTTATAAAACGCGCTGTTTTGTGTGCATGAATATTTAGTTTTGGGAAGCCTAAAATCTCTGCGTCTTCTCGTAGGATAATTGTGAACATTTTCATGGTATATAATATTTCTTTGCAGATAGTTTGGGAGCATATTATTTTGATGCTTATACATCATTGTTAACGTATTTTATATTATATGTTGTTTGGTTGTCATCATATATAAATTTTGTAACATAATTTTAACTCTAGTAAAAATGTTGCATTCAAGCACTCAAGATGATTTGCATTTGATTCACTCAAGTGAATGTCAAAAAATGACAGCTTCAAAAGTAACATCTACCGAAATTGCGGGCTATTCAAAATAACACCTCTTATTGGAAAACCCTTTTGTGACTTTTCTTAGTTTTTATGGGTCATTTGATTTTTTAAATGGAGGTAAGGACATATGTGTATATATATATATATATCTATATTTTTTTAGTGTATATATATTTTAATGGTTAAATAGGTAGGTACTTTCCAAACCTCGTTATTCTACTTCCTTGTGATTGATAGTAACATAGTCCCACTGCTTCCGGGCATTAAGACTGATGTGCGGGGTTTTCTTTTAAAAAATGTGCGCTTGATCAACTTTTAATTTTGATTTGGAAAAGAATAAACAATTCCGAAGAAACTTTATCTCGAGGACGCTTTACGATGCTTCTAACCATAGATAAATTTCTTTAAAGATTCGTGAATTCTCTCTTGGGAATTCACATAAATTAAACTGGGCGTTATGTTACAAAGTAATCGTAAACTGGTATTTACATATTTACGGAAGTAACGGGCTGTGAAGGGATTCTGATTTGTCGACAAGTATGAATAATACATTATCGAGTAATTTATTTTACTTTGCCATGCCTTCTTTTCCAATTTCCCTAAAGAATTTTTTTATATTATTGAAGTTATAGAAATTAAGAGTAGTAGTAATTTATCATATTAATCTATTTTTATTTATTTTAGGTTGAGAGAGTCTGAGTGAGAATGGCTGGAGAGGTAAAAAGTTCTCCCTCAACCTGTCCCTTCAAATCCATTCCGTGAACCCGAGCACCCCTGCTAAGTCACCAAACGTAGCGAACCACGTGAAGTGACCTATGGCTGAGGTGTTGGTTATCCAATTAATGGTTTGCGGGGCGGCGGTATCCATACCCGCCTCCCAAATTGATTTAGGTACTCGTATATACAATCATTATGAGAAAATGATTTTATCTAGGTTCTGTATCTATATAACTTCTGTATGTATGTATTCGTCCATGGTGTATTTTTATTTGTATGTTGTTCTTATGAGTAAATGATTTTGACCCTCGGTTCTGTATCCATGTATCTTACATATAAGTTCATGTTTTGACTGTTTTATTTGTTGTCATATAAATACATTTTTCAGAAATTTTGTGTATACAATTTTAGATATAACTAATAAATCATCGCTTATGGTATTATTTTTTTTCTTCAATTACTTATTTGTCTATCTTAATGATGGAGTTAACTTCTTGGTGGAGATACCTTTGGTTTTGAAAAATGTCAACAATTTGTATTAAAAAACTAGAAAAGTTGGTTATTTGTATTAACTCATCAGGCCTCAGGCAAATTCTGTCAGAAGTATTTCTGCTTCGTAAAAAAATAAAAAAATAAAAACATTTTTCTGAACGTATTAACAACTGTTTTTGAAAGGTGATAATTATGTTTCAAATTTTATTAAAAGAAAAAAACTTATATTTTTGAAAAAATAATATTTTGGTTGCAAACATAAAAACAAAATAATATAGTGTAACGGTGTAAATGTAAAGTAGGAACATTCCAATGTTTACATGTAATATTGAGATCTACAGGATCAATTATAGGGTACAAATACGGTAGAGCAAAGATCTCAATCTAATGATTGTGGGGTTAATTCTCTGTCAAGTAAGGAGGAAAATCAGAAATAATAAGAGTAAATACTTAATAGAAATTATATTGAAACCATCAAAAGTTACAACAGAGGAGTACAAATAATAACCATGTAACAATAGGAATAAGAGTAGGCACATACCAGATGGACTCCTGAACCAAACTAAACTAACTTTACGTGGTCGAAAAACGAAGGAATAACAACGGGTGGCGAACGAAAACTTGTCAACAGTCAATAAAAAGCGGAGTTCCATCAACTCCACTAAAAAATAATAACCTACACGAACTATTCGTGATAGGAAAAACACCCCGCGCCCTTTTTAAAAGAAAATCATGACTTCTATTCACATGATTAACTCAGATTAAAACACCTTAAATGGCGAGTGACAAGATCCGCGAGCAGCTGCCCAAGCTGACCCGGGGAGGAAGAGACCAAAAACAAAACTGTCCTTCCTTCCTTAAAAATATTGCCAAAGTTAAAAAAAACACCATAGACAAAATAAACTCAATTAAGCAAGAACTACACTTGTCACGAAATATTTATATGAACATTTAAACACCATAGACAAAATAAACCCAATTAAGCAAGAACTACACTTGTCACAAAATATTTATGTGACAATAGCTCATTTTACGATTTTTGTAACTAAAATTACTGATAACGAAAACACATTTATTTTATTAGATAAATAATGTAGGTATTACAAACGTTACTTTCATCTCACTTTTTTCTTGTTTCATATAAAAATAATTAATAAAAAAAGTACTTGTATTTTTTTTCAAATCGCGGTTGGAACCTTTGGTTTCATAAGGGTGCAATTCTGCAATTTTATTTACTCTGTAGTTATCTTCTAGATTTGAATACAAAGCGTATTTCCTCTTTTTAACACCATTTAAGTTATATTTCTCTCCACAACAGTGAAGGACACACCAATTTCTGTGAGACTATATGAGTTGTTCCCAAAAGCGAACAAATTAGCCTAAATGATTAAATAACTAATCTATATAAATAAAAATTTTACGTGAGTTTGTTTTCCGATTTCCCGGTTGCTAATTTCATGCTCAATCCAGTAACTCATGCTCAGTCGCTTCATTTTATAATGTTTTGCAAAATGCAGATTATATAATTTAGTTAATAATTTTCAAGGTAATTGATTGAATAGGTACTTTCCTATAGTAATTAATTATTGAATAAAGCAACCGTTCCAGAATCAGGCTCACGTAATAAAGTGCGACGCACCTTACCGCTGGAACACTAGAGACCAGAAACGTTTTTCTTTGAATTCGATCTGCCACGTGCGTGATCCATCGATTACAATTATTTATGACTCGCGCACGTGCCTCACTGGGCTCCAATTCCGGAATTGTAACATCTCGAGTACACTCCGCATTGCACATGGCCCAAAACATAAACATGAAGGAAATAATCCATGATTTATGGATACATTTACATAATGTGACCCCAAACCATTGACGCGCAACCCGCGGTTCCTATGTCAAATATCTGTTTAGTCAAATTAGTTAATGTTAATTAAGTGTTAATCTCAAGTGACCTACCAGGTAAGTATTTTACTTTGTATTATCTCCACAAATAGTTAGCAATAACATAGATCACTGTAGAAAAGTATTATAAATTTTTACAGCGCCCTTGAGGTGATCACGTAAAATCACGATACACGTCATTCAAATATTATTATTATTATAATTTTTACATTTACATACAAAAAAAAGAGACTTACATTATTAGAAGATACCATAATAATTATCAACGATTATGTTATATAAAAAGAAATAAAATAATATCAAACGAAAATGCAAGACATATAAGCAATGTAAAATGAAAATAATTTCTAAGCTATTAATTTAATTATCACCCCCCTAATTGAGAATAACTCTTGGTTAGGGATATGTAAAACAGTTTATGGTTTACAAAATACAAAATGATTACACGGCCACGTTTTATTTGTAAATATTATTACGCCATTATCCGCAACAATTGTGCGGCCGGGAGCATTGGTAAACAAGAGAAACGTCTCTCTTCTAAAAAGGTTATGCATCCCATCCCTGAACTGAATGCATTTATTGCCAAACCTCTGACATCGCCACCATCAAAAGATTAATCTGTTTTGTGTAAATGTCTTACGGTTCTGGATATAGTCGATTACCTTTTTTGATGGAGCTGTGGCTTTTCACATTTATTTTATAGCCGGCCCGCGTTTGTATCGGTTTAGAATTCAAGATAAATAGAACTAAAAATAATAAAGGGGTGATTAGACGGCTCGGACATTCGGAACGGATTAAACGAAAAAGAAAGACATGAAAGAAATAAATTGATAATGTAATGGCAGGCAGCTCTGGAAGGCAAATCATAGTGAAGAGTCATACGAATGGGACTGATTTGTGTGAATTAAAACAGAGTTGACATAATGTGTTTTACCCACCATTTCGGGGGAAATGCGTGATGGTTAGTTAGTCGAGTGAAGGATTTTGTTAATGTACTATAATATTGGGTTGTTTCAGAGAATTTGACAACTCTTCAAATTTCAAAGTTAACTTTCAAGTTCTGTGAAAGATTTTTTTCAAGTTAATAATAATATTTGGATGATTTTTATAGCGCCGTTTTTGTGCAAAATCACCTCAAGGGCGCTGTGTTGTTATTATTTCAGTACTCTCTTGCAACTAGCCTATAATGATAAAATGAACGTTGTAATTTGATGAACTATTCAAATTTCAAGTTCTGTGAAGGTTCTATTCAAGTTCAGTTTTGTGAAAACTACCGATCGGTAATGATATAGTAACCGAACTTGAATATAACGTTCACGGAACTTTAAAATCAAAATTGAAATTAAAAGAATTGATTGAAAATTATTTGAAGAATTATTCTAATTTCAAAGTTAATTTTCAAGGTCTATGAAAGATTTTTTCAAGTTCATTTGTTATTTCAGTTATTTCAAGCAACTAGGCTATAATGATAAAATAACAAAACTTGAATCGGACTTTCTAGAACCTGAAAATGAACGTTAAAATTTGATGAATTGTTCAAATTCTGTGAAACAATACATCCTAAGACTTCTAGACATTAAAATACCAGAAATAAGGAGCGCCTAAGGTGTTTGAATAAGTTTATTTTCACACTAATAGCAGCATTCATAGTAATTTTTAGTTTTGTTACATAGGTATCTTGGTTTCTATTCCGTTCTGTTATTTTATGAAAGTTTTTGTTAGTTATTGTATTATAATTTTAATTTAGTTTAATTATTTTTTATGGTAATTTTGTATGTTTTTAACATTGGCTCTACACAGGAAGCCTTTAGGAAAATAATTCCCCTCAAGGCTTATGTCATATTTAAGGACCCTGTATGGAGGATCTTAATAAAGGAAGGAGAAGTAGGTCTGGGAAGGAAGTAGGTATGAGGCGTGGGTAGGTATCTGGGGGTTAGTGTGTCCATTAGTGTCGGACATATGATACCATCACTCCTACTGCGGTGCAAGGTGATGCCTTGAGAGAGTTCTGCTGGAGACGTCAAAATGTCTCCCTCAACTAGTCTCTCCCAATTCGGTAAGACCCGGTCAAACCTCACCTTATTTAGCCGGGCACTTCTGCGAAGTCACCAAACGTAGCAAACAGCTTCTGGCGATCTATGGCAGAGGTGTTGGTTATCCGATAAATGGCTTCCGGGGTAGCGGTATCTATGCCCGCCTCTCAAATTGTATATCCTTATATATCCTAATTTTCAGTGAAAATTGTATCCTGCTGAAGAATCCTTTTGTTTTCAATTCACATGTTGAGAATTGTTATAAACATATTGTTGTTTTTTAATGATAAACTAATGTTTATAAGACAAGGTTTTGATGCATAGAACAAAGGATAACAAATTATTATAAGCAATAATAAGTTGCCTGAAATATCCATACAAATTAAAAATATCTCCCGAGTAAAAATAAATGTCGCCGAAGAGAATTGTTTCACCAACAAATGTTAATATAATATGTCTCGACGTCATCTAGTGAGAAATTTAGCACTAAAAAATAAAGTTGGTTGTTTACAGGTGAAAAAAAATATAGTAAGCAGTAATTGTTAATAGAAGTACCAGTACATATTGAATTATTTGGCGGATTGGGAATAAGCCGACGTAGCTCAGTGGTCCAGAGCACCTGACCGGACATCAGAAGGTGCGGGTTCAATTCCCGTCGGCGGCATTTATTTTTACTCGTGAGATATTTTCAATTTGTATGGATATTTCAAGCGACTAATTATTGCTCATAATAATTTGTAAAAATAGTGTTGTAAACATTTTCATTTAGTTTAAAAATGATGCCACAAAGTAATTTTGCAAAATTATTCAAGAAGTTTTTGCAACCCCAAAAGTTACATTTGAAAGAACAAACCATCATTCATCAGAGAGGTCTCTCACTGAATTGTGGAAGACGAATAAATAACTAAAGTTTTAAAACTTCTCTCATAAAAGTTTAAATATTACCGACAAACAAAGCATAGTTTAAAAAAGTACACATTTCAACAAAAACAATGCGAACAAGTTTTCGTTGAACAAATAATAATTTTTCAGTTTTTTTTAAATATTTTTTCTGCGTACACATTTCATTACTTTCTCCTCGTCGACTAGTTTCAGTTGAACGTTGTAAACATGTTATTTTATGAACAGCCTCTGTATTGTCCCAACATTTTATGTAGTGTCCCGCTGTTCTATGTCTATGCCTAAAGCCTATGTCCTATGTCCCGTATTTATTCGTACTGCGTAGCAGTTGTTCACTATTCAATGTCCGACATGTACAAACTTTGAAGTTTTCGTGAAAAGGTTTTGAATGTTTGTTGGTCAAACTCACTTATCCCGAGTATAATATCTTTAATACAGATATAGCTACATCTAATGATATTCGTAAAGCTATCGCGAATGATACCACACCATGCATATTTCTATGTCACCATTTTTTTAAAATAATTAACACTTCAATCGCGGATCGGTCGGTGGCTGAGTTGATATCGCGTTTGGGTCCCATCCAGGCGTAGTGTGTTCAATTCTTCGGCTGGCTAAGTCCTCCATCACAACACATACAACATTTTCAACTTACCGTGGTGGTAGTAAGAGATTTTCAAATATCGTCATGGTTATTTGTAACCCAGGAATGTTTGTCGATCTTTTTAAAAAAATCTAAAACTTTGTTAAATTTCCTTAAAAATGAATAGTTGATTCTGTAGGTGAAACCACACCTATATTTATATATTTAAATCTAAGTTTTGTAAATTATGTTTGGCTGAGTTGGTATCGCGTCTGTTTCCCTCACAGGCGTGCGTGTGAGCTCAGTTCCTTCTCCTTCAAGTCCTCCATCACGACACAGGTAACATTTTCCGCTTACTGTGATGATAGTACGAGATTTTCAAATATTTTTCTGTAACCCGGGAAAGGTCTTTCTTAAAAAAAAATAATTAACCGTTTTTGTTTAGACATGAGTTTGAACCTTCACAGGGAATCGACTTTAGATCTTCATTATTTTCACCTGTTAGCCCAATATTCAAACATGCAATACATCAATCTTAGCACACAAGTTTTACTGTAGATTTGGGGAATGTGTTGTAAACGTTATGAAGCCATAACCATTACTCGGGAGCGGATATAAAAGAAACAGCGTTTCAACTGGCAGAGCTATATTAGTTCTGAAATGTAATTTTGACAACCGAGGACGTAAATCTTGACGATACAACACATCATACTTAGTTTTCTTTCCCCCACTGAAGAGATAAGCCGATAGAAATGTGCTGTTGGCGAATTCGTGTACCCGAAATTACCTCAAATTTTGGTGAAATGGATCAAACCTTTTCTGATAAATAATTCATTTCTTGAAAAGATAATCAATTTCATTTGCCTGTCTGACGACTTGGAATCGAAACCCTTATTTAAATTTTTCAAAATCATTTTCATTATATGGAAACGTAAAGAATCAACCGAACGAAATGATTTGCGGGCGCATCTGTTTGCCCGAAAAATGCTCATTTATTTTCTTATTTTCAAATATAGAACTTATTTGTTTTTGAAATGTTTTTAGTTTCCCTAATTTTTTTTTGTCAAGTTTAATATTGTAGAATGCTTTTATTGACTGGTGTTTGTAGTGTCTTTGTCCAAAGCTTGTGCATATCGACGGAGTTCTTATATTTTGTATGTACGCTCATCGCACTGTTCTATTAATGTTAGTTTGCGTTTGTTGAAATTTAGTTTTTTTGTTTGAAAATGTACTTTGTTAGTGTTTTTACGTATATTAATGTGTATGTTTTTATGTAATCCTTTTTTGAAATGATAAGCAATTTTTCAGTCTCTTACCAATCAGTTTAAGGGCCGTATATAATTTAGCGACAATAGTTTTCTTTTACCTTTCTAGAGATTATCTGTGCAGTGATTTCTCCGTATTCACACAAGATGACATCTTGACGAAACGACGCAAAGCTTCTGACGCTTTATTTTTGACAAATTCCAGTCTGTCTCCTGTCAAAACTAAATAAGCAACGGCTGTCAATTATTGTTCTTATTTCCCCATTGTTTGCGTTCTGTTGTTCTTTGTAACGTTTCAGTAATTCCCGTGACAATAACTAATTACTCTCGCGTTTAGTCTCACATAATTGGATGCCATTTAGAAATTTGGTTCACTATGAAACGGCTTAGATTAGATAGGTCTTCACTGCTTTAAAATGAGTCTTTTTGAAACTTAAATCAACAGACCAAAGAAAGGATGGACTCAATACACAATTACGAATAAGCTGGCATTATTTCATACGTCACCGTAGCATCCTACAAAAGCTCCAAACCTGGTATCATAAAGTTTTATATGTTTTTCTTTTTTGAATTTCTGGTTGTACGCAATTTTTTTTGTGTTTCGTGACATCATTTCTGTCATTAGTTGTTTTGAGTCTCTTTGATATATGATATAGTACCTAGAGCGTACCGTTCACTCCTCATTTTTAAATTTTTCCAAAAAATTTTCGGTTAGTAACAACCAGTAATGTATATTTCTGTTGTTTCGGACTTTCACATGTGTAAGATAATAAAAGGAAACATAAACGCAAATATCGTATCACGTGCCACAGTTAATTAACTCAATTTCTATAATCCCAAGTGACAACTCTTTTTGCTCAAACCTTGTGACACTTAAAATAGTAAATCATTTTTAAATGGTAAGATAGGTACTCTAAAAAAGTATGTACGAAGGGGTAAATAATTTTAAAGAGGCCTCTACTTGTGTATTGATGTTCTAGAAGGATAAAAAATATTTATTGAACTCGGCAATAATTTGGTTTTTGTTTGAAACCTGAAGAATGAAACAAACATGTAAAAAGAACAATGTCGACTTGAATCGCGGGTCTAAATTTAAATAGAATTTAAAAACTTCGGTACGCATCCAGTGTCTTTTGGCATTCGCAGGCTAAGAGGGGACTTCGAACGTGTGTTCCAAACAAGGTCAACAGACTTTTGAAACTTTCGATGTGCACAAATACATTCAAACGTGTCCTCTTTACTTTGTATTTGTGGACATTGAGTTTTTTTATATTTGTAAAAAAATATTTTATAAAAGGCTACTAGTGGGTGCATGTTTCCTTCAATCTTCCGTCACCACACTCTTATCCATACTTATTTGCTCCTCTTGGGCAAAAAGCTGCCCAGGGAAGAAAACATGGAATGGGACGATTTTAATCAAGTTTCAAATAAACACACATTATATAAGATTTTAACTGCCAAATTTTGTTGGGTTATTATGCCGTATTGCGCTTCCTTCCACTCTTTTGCCAAAGTTTCAGACAGCGTTACCGTGTAAGAAAGATGTGTAGATTGTGGCGAAGTGTGTGTTTATTTATGTAGAAGTGATACCGTGTTGAAATAGTAAAACTATTTAATGTGGTTTTCTGCGTTTACTTTTGGTGTAGTCGTTATCTGCCCTGATGAGGTACATTGTAATGGTGTCGGAAACGATGGCTAAAGAAGGAGGAAGAGCGCAACACGGCATAATAAACCAAAAAAGAGTATTCACGTTATTACATATAAAAGGAAGGTATCAGTTTTTATGTCAATGGTTTTTATAATACTTTTCTTCGTGTAATGGTGCGTTTCGAAGATAACACCGATGACTAATTTCACGCATGCGTTGCTCAGTTTAAAAAAACCTCAGCAGTTTTGATCGCAACCACTTAAGTAGTTTTTAAGTGCGATGACAACATGCTTAACCTGGTAGGCTAATCGTCAAATTCCGGAAACGTGCGAGTATGTCCATAGTGATGGGTAAATTCTTAGGAACTAATTTTTGGGGAATATCCGAAACGGGGGGTATTGCGGGAATTCTGATATCCCCATGAGGTTGTCCCTTACAACGAAAGTTCGTATTATTTAGAGTGTGTAATATTAATTAGAGCATGCTGAAGACAGACTTTTATTAATTTAATATCAACGGTACAAAATATACCATATACAGTAAATTATAAACAGTGACATCAGAAAATATACAATTAACAGAAATTCTAGATGGATATAAAAAGTTAGAGATACAAGTACATGCAAAACTTATAGGTAGACTAGGTTAGATTAGTATTGATTGAAATATATGATAGTATAGATACATGATATAATATATTACAATAGCTAAAATTTATACATTTATTTTCAGGTTTTTGGTTGAAAGTAGGTAAGTGCCAATCAAGCTGTTGGTTCACAGTATTGAATATTATTATTGACCCAAGTTTTCTCAGTTGCCCCAGGCAGTTCATTTTATATACATATTTATTTGACTTTTTACGTAAGTATGAATAGACTTACATTTTATTGGTCATGATTTAAAATATATGATATTAAAGCCTTTTTGTACCTAGCTTTTGTGCAGTTAAACAGATCCGCTACATCTGCGTACCTATTTTCTGAAAATACCAAATAGTACCGAAGATGTGATATTGTACCGATGATTCAATCCAATATTTTATTTGTATGCTTTTCTTTGAAGAATTGGGTGTTTATACGGACAAAACTATTAAAATAATTATAATTATTAATATTCATATTGCATATGTACGGGCGTAAACAAATAATTCCTCTTAATATTATAAAGCATAACTTAATAAAATAATCAACTGATCGCTATCTATAAACCTTACAGATGGCGTTAATTTCACCTTAAGGCGATGCCATACGTAGTAATGCAAAATGATGTTTTTGGTTTGAAAATTTGGTCGCCTAGAAGTGTTTCAGATGCTTTAATTAAATATTGAGAGTAGAATACATCTTGGCCTTTGAAATAATCGAGTATTTTTTAGATAAGTCTTTTTATAAGCCCAGAAAAAAATAATGTATAAGGCCTATGAAAACTGCTTTAAAGTTCAAAATCTCCTACTTACAAACCCATTTTCGGTTATGATAATAACAGGCACATAAATAAAAGGCACTTTTTGGCCATGTTTTTTTCTTGCATAAATCAAAACAGGCGGATGGTGTTAAGCGGGAATTTAAATCTTATCGCCATCTACGTAAGGGTTGTTATTGATAGCGGCTCAATTTAAAATATTACACGACGTAGTGCATCGCCTTAAGGACGCTTATTTACGAGTACGCCAAGGAACATGGGAAAGGGAGAAAAAATACACCATTCTTGAGGTGATTTTTTACAAAAACGGTCCTATGCAAATTTTCCAAATATTATTACTGTTATTAGCGGTTTCCGCTATTGCTAATATCTACAACAGTGTTACTGTTAAAAAATTATTTTACTTCGACATTAACTCGACTCCGTATCTCTTTCCAGTGCAGAAATATTGCGTTAAGTATTCCTCGGTCTTCCACGACTTCTTCTACAACTCAAACCACTCTAAACACTCCTGGTACTAATAAGAACAAATTTGATTTTTTAGTGATATCGGTGAAGAACTTTCGGAGATTTAAGATTTTGAACAAACGAATATTTAGGACAGGTTGTTTGAGAGAATTTGAACAATTCTTCAAATTTAAAAGTTCTTTGAAAGTTATTTTCAAGTTCTGTTATTATTTCAGTTCTGTCAAGTAACTATATCGATATAATAACAGAACTTGAATAAGATTTTCACAGAACCCGAAAATTAACGTTGAAATTTGGTGAATTGTTCGAATACTGTGAAACAACCCATCCTTACATTTTTACTTTAATTAACATTTCATTGTCTATTTTCGTATCAACAAAATGTTCCTTGTCAGAAGACACTGAATTGGAGTCTTTACAGAAGTGTTTATAATTTCTTGGAACATAATGCATAATAGAAAACCAAAACAAATAACCAATAACCATTTCCCAGTTATTTACATGGCGGCGGATTACCGCATTGTTTTCCGATATACAACATTGGTGCTTATTATAAATTTACCGCAGTATCAAACCGACGGGAATAATTTTATTTCCCACAGTGGCGTAGTCAATAATTTCTCGTGCCCCAAACGAGATTGCGCGCCGCCCTTTGCCGTTTCGTCGGTTTTAATTTCCTCTGTCGGATTTTAATATCGCCTGGGAATTTCGCGCGTAATCGAAATTGATTATTCACTCATGGTGTGCCTCGTTCTCGCGAATATAACCGCGAATTAAAAAAAAAGAATCTGATAAAAATGTAAATTTTGAAAAATCTGGCGATTCAGTGATTCAAATGGAAAAAAATTAAACAATGCTCGCTGCGACTGCCTTTTTCTTTCATATCTTGTAGGTTGGTGGGTACCTAATTTTATAACCACCGAAGGGATAACTCGGTAGAAGTGAATTAATGGCATGTTTGTATACCCGATGTGAGGGACATCTGTTATCTAAAACATCGGCAGCGTTATTTGTGATCTAATATCTAGTTCACACGGGGTCAATACAGGAGACAATTTAATATTGTCTTGTCCCAGCTATGTGAACAGCTTCGACGACTGGGACAATACAACAATTCAACCGTATTCAATTGCGAAACGCTAAGAAAATAGATACACGATGGCGCGAGTTTGTCAAAAATATTATTCGCAGTCGTGTTCGCTATGTAGGGTTATTAATTTAGTAATCTCTTCCGGGTTCCGGGTACTATTTATGCAACATTTGATTTGACACTAACGCTCTGAGCGACTGGCTATTGGCCTACTGTCCTGTTCGTGCGCGTTCACACGTGGATAATACGTCCGTGCGCGGTAGTGGGGGCAAGACACTGTCCTGTGGAGAGAGTTTGCTCGTCTACCTCTAGGATAATCTTGGCCCTTTGTCCTGTCCTCGAAATTTCTGCTCACATTGGGACAGTAAAATATTACCCTGTCCACGTGTGAACTAGGCATAAAATGCAATTTTGACAACTTGCGTAAATATTGATGATTCAAGCCATAATAATTATAGTTATTTGTTTCTCCCACTGAATTGTGATGTGGGAGTGAGAATTTTTCCTTACTTCTACTGATATTAGTCAAATATTTTTAAATTAAATTTTCGTTGGCCTTTCTTGAAACTAGGATTCGATAGGTTTTCTGAAATTTGGCGTCATCAGTTTTCCTTAACGTCGGTATAGATCACACTTCTTGGGATTATGTGTTCAGTTTATAATACAATCATATATCCAATGTTATAATGGTAACTCTGTGTGCGGTCTTGTGGAATGACGAAGAATTCTTTCATGTAGATAATACGAGATTTAGAAAATAAATGGACGTGGTCGATAGCTTGTAGGGTAGAATGTTGATTAGCAGTCGGACGGTCCAAAGTATATCTCAGCGGGAAACCGAGCTATGATTAAAAGCATTTATGATACTATAAATTCCCTACCGTTTTTAAATACTGCATTTATATGAAGATGCTCCTAGCAGCGTTATACACGTTTATGCATTTATAATTAACGGCACAAGTTCCATTTACAGACATGATTGTTATTTACAATTATAGAACAATATAAATAAGAAAAAAGAAAAGAAACATCATAAGATTATACAAGTAAACGAGACAATAGAAAAAAGAAATAGAAACAAAAACCTAGTAGCAATGACATAGTTAAAATATGCACAGTACAGCTTTCCGCTTCAATAGCGGTATATGAAAAACATCAGCTAACAAAGCATTAGAGTTACCAATGATTTGTAATCTATTTATAACGGAATTGTAGCTTTAATAAGTAGTATAATTGTCACAGTTATACATTCTCTTAAACCGTGATCTAATGGGTATGAACGTGAAAGTTAATCAACATCAATATATCAGAGCTATCCAACTGATAATTTACATTTTTTTATGATATTAGATAAACAATTTTTATTCTGTCTCTTAACTTCAATCATTTCAATGAATGTTATAAATATCTTAAATTCAATGAAATTAAAAAAAAGTATAAATATAACTTACAACAAACAACTTGTTCCCTCATCCTCATCGTACAAGAGTTGTTGCTGCTTCACACAAAGAAACACATTTCAGGATTGTAATTGATAAGGTACAAATCTATAAAGATGTCCTTAAAAATTGAAATTGGGTTGAAATTTAAAAGAGCTCAGTTTTGTTGCTAATATTCTCCCAAGGGACAATATAACACATCTTATAAACAGCCCACAATGTTATTAAAAATTAAAATTGGGGTTGAAACTTAAAAGAACTCAGTTATGTTGCTAATATACTCCGAAGAGACAATATTAGACATCGTATAAACAGCCCACAGTGACAAATTAAACATATTATCATCACGCTGTGTTCTGTAAAAGCTCAGTGGTTTCCAGCTATGTTTTCAGCAGCGGGTGTAGTGTTGTGTGTTGTGTTCATTGCTAATTTACAACGCAAACAAACCCCTATTGTCTGCGGAAATCTGCAGCTCACCTGAGAAATAACCGGCGCAGCCACCCGTGGTGCAGGCTTTTGTTCTGGGGAGAAAAGTGGCCGAATAATTGCTGCTTTGTTCCCCTATAGTCCTGTGCCATACGATACACGCTGAGAACTATAAACTGTGTAGAGAAGCTCTGTTAGCAATTAAAAAAAAAACTATTTTATATATGTGAGGTTAATCAAAGGTCTTGAACGATGTATTTCTTCATTTTGTTAATGATAATATGTTTTTATTTTCCATTTATAAAGGACTATTTAATGATTTCTCTCCGCAATTTCATTCTGTTCTATGCCTAATTCTTCGTATAAACACGACAAAAAAGCGGCGTTTCGCGTTGTTTGCGGGTTCGTTCCTTTCTCATAATTCGCGGTTCGTCTCGTGGAAATTTTGTCTTGTTTATATGGACCCTGGTACGTTCTAAACATGATAGTACTGTTTAACAATGTTGAATTTTTTATGGATTGTGTATTAGTAGGTATTTTCTTGTATTTCAGTGCGGCAAATTAATCACACCATATTATTAATTTAGCAAACGTACATAATTATTAGTGTCAAAAATAGAATTGCTTAGCGACCGAGGGGATATTCTTTAATTTATTTATTTAACAATGATTTTGATTATTATTCAGAGTCTGTTGACAAACTGAAATCTAGAAGTTTAACGGGAGCGTCCATATTGTTATATTTATTATTGTAATTAACAGTGATATACCTATAACAAAAATTGAATAAATCAATATAGTTATATATGCCCATAACACATAATAATAATAATAATATTTACATGATTTGTACAGCGCCGTTTTTGTGCAAAATCTCAAAACGCTGTATAAAAATATATAATACATTTGTAGAATTATCTATGTTATTACTAACTATATATGGAGATAATATACACTACCATACTTACCTGGTAGGTCGCTTAAGATAAACACTTAATTAAAATGAAATAATTGTTTAATAGCGAAATTTAGATACGGGATTTAGGACATAGTTGGAAAATTGGATATAATTGGACTTTCTCTCAGGAATGGCATATTTAATTTTAGGATATAACAGTTTAAAAAGGTAAGTTTTTAGTTAAGACCTGGATTCTGTTGGACTTGTTATGGATCGTTCCGGAGAAAGTTTATTCTAAGTCTTTCGCTCAGATGCTCCGAAAGCGTGATCACCAAACTTAGTATTTGGCTTGCGTTTAGGTTCCATCAGTCTGCCTACAGCTAATAATGTTGCTGATCTAAGAGTTGACTGCCTCAGTCCAGTGTTTTCCGGAACGCATAGTTCAGAGGGTTCATTACTGTACTTACTAGTCCCAGCGAGAGTTCGTACGACTCGTTTCAAGAAAAGATTCCATCATAAGTCCTCCATTGCAAAAGCAAAATTTTCCACTAATAATGATGATAGTAGGTTTTTTCGAAATACTGTCTCGCTATGGGAATGTTTATCTTTCTTTAAATATAAACATTGATTAATTAATTAATAAACCTCAAGCCACGGTTCCAAATCTCCCTTTGACATATTTTTTGGGAATCAACAGCGAAAAGAATGAATGAAAACAAATCACATATTTTAATAAAACACATTTGAGTTTTATTCTCCCGTTCCCCAAATACAGTTTATAGGTTGCAAAGTAAATACCCGAAGGAAGAATGATACGTCCCTCCAATCATGGTGAGACCAAATTCAAAACAAACAAAAATACAAACAAAAAATACAAACAGCACGGACCATTACCATTTTCATTTCAGTGGCAGAACAGCCGAACCTTTTAATCAAAGTTCTTGGACCGTAGAATAGCTACACAGAAAAATACTTTTGCATGATTGGACTTAGTGGCCGTATTAAAAAAACATATTTGAGAGATTTAGACCGTGAAAATATTCAATTTATCGGAATGATTATTGAAGGTTACTCACGTCTATGTAATATTTAATCATTCAAGAAAAATATAATTTAAATACATCTGAATGAAACATGACACAGAAAAGGCCCAACAAATAAAAAAAAGGTTACGGTCGCAACTGGGAACTCTGGCTAACCGGGATATTACTCTACCACTGACGTACCGAGAACTGATTATTTTCCATCGTTTTTATCGATCTTATATTTCAATTATTTGAGAATTGTCAATTAATAGCAGGAAAAAAAATACGCGTCTTCATGCTAAAATAGTTCATGGCCCATTTTCCTTGTTTAATTTGTCTATGGATAGACGTAGTGGGGTGACTGTCTCTCTGACCACCTTTAAAAAAAGAAAGAGCACGATGGTCAGTTATATATATGTCTTAAACCGAGGGAAGAATCACATTGAGGAAATTGAATTCTGATCGAAACCTTGTACTTTAATACCACCAGCGTAAAATTTGTTTTTCCTTTACTAAAAACGCTCATTAAAGAACATATATAGAAATTATTAAAATAAATACTGGAAAATCCAATTATGTCCTAAATCCAGTATCTAAATTTCGCTAATAAACAATTAGTAAATGTTCATTAAGTGTTAATATCAAGCGACCTACCAGGTAAGTATGGTACTGTATATTATTTCCATATTGTAAAAATGTATTACTTATATATTTGTACAGCGACCTTGAGGTGATTTTTAAATCATCCAAATATTATTATTATTATTATTAAATAGGTTCTTGAGTAGATTTTAAACGGCCTTTTTATGTATATCACCTCAAGTGCGTAAAAGGTATTATATTATACTTGAAGTAAAATGATTAATAATGTATATTACACCCCAACATCAATACCAAATTCATGAAAACACATTTCAGTTTAATTGGTCCTCGTATATTTAATCTTCTACTAATTATGGCTGAATGATTTAGATTTTGAAACACTGTTCCTCTAAATTGTTTGCCAAATTTCTTGATTCATTTTCACTATTAATATTACAATAACTATTCTTATTCATTATTTATTATTATATACATGTATCCAGGGGTACAGTGCATAAACTTCGGAAAGTGATTCTATTTGATAGTAGAAACAAAAATTTATACAATTTTTTCGAAACTTCTACATTTTATGAAACTTTTCAGGTACAACAAATGGAATTGTTTGTATGGATAAAATAATATTCTATGAATATTTTTGTATGGGAAAAAAACAACGGAATTTCTAAAAAAGTTTCATTCATGTTTTTTACTTCTTTCATCATGTATAATCACCTCACAAAGTTTGTGCACTTTACACCCGGACACCCTGTATACATTACTTGTTATTATTTAAAGACAAAACATTAATTCGTCAATCTTTCTTCTTCCCAACAATTTTACATTATTATTCTGTAATTTAAAATTTTCACTATAACTTGCTTGATATTGTATTTTTTATTTTATTTTATTTGATTTCAAGTGTATATTTTTATTCTTATTTTATTATTAATTTCTTGTTTTATTACCCACACACGAGCAGCAGATGTTTTTTTTTCTTCTAAAAATGTATGTACCTTCGTTGTAAAATTATTGGGAAAATAAAGAATAGAAAAAAATGAGGTACTTCTTTTTTAATGCTAAACCATAATGTTTATATTAAACGAGGCAGTAAGTAACGAACATTAGTTTTACATACATTTTTACAGATATTACGTAATGTAGAAAAGATTCCGAATATTGTAGGGTAAACTCCTAAGAATGATAAACATAACAAGACAGAAAAGATATCCAAATTTTCAGAAAATTGCAATAATTAAAAAAAACATTCTGTCGAATTTATGTTCAACTGAATATCTCTTTAGCATGGCTTTACATTTAATAACTATTATGGAATTGACTTTCTGAAGAGACGAGTTTCTCTCTGAACTCCGGTGTGTCAATATTACAGTAGATTAGAGATCCATCTTAACACACAGCTGCGATTGATTTATCATTTATCTAGTTAATCAAATAATCCACATCTCCACCCATTAAATTGATAGGTTCACGACCATCTAATTGGTCTCGATCAGGGCAGCAGAGGCTATAGGGGCGAACCCATCAACTATACAACTGGTAAATGAGGAGACCATATTCTACAAATAATTTTATATTGGTTTTGTGTTCATCTCCCACACCCACGCCTCAGTCCTGGTAGAATTATTTTAACCTAACCCTTTCGAATCTGTTCAATTAATTATTCTGACAACCGATGATTTTACTTGCATTTTATATGCCACATGACCATTGATATAAAGTACACTAAATAGATCAATTAATCTTGGACATTGATATTTTCTCCGAACCGAATGTACTGGTGTATAATTTTGAATTGTGTCTGTAGCAAGGATTAAATTTTAAAAGATTAAATTTTAAAAGTATATAGAAGATTTGAGTCGATTTCAGACTTAGAAGAGATGAGATGTTGAATAGATGGTAGGCAATTTTAGGTAAGGCTTGATAGAAGAGAGGATATTTGTTTAGAGAGGGACAGCAAAAAAAATGATCTATAGTTCCCACTTCTAGAACTCTCCAAGCTTAACCTTTATAATAAATCTGTGTTTATCTAAAGTGTTCTGCTGCTAAGTATGATTTACGTATATGTTTGTATGTAATTAGTAGGGCCTAAAAATACTATTTTTGTACATTTCTCTTGGTGTGACTTTTCACAAAAACAGCGCTGTACAAATTACCCTATTAATAGAGAAAATAATAATCTCGTAATAATACGTGGTATAATTGAGGGCACGATCTCCCATCAACCGATAGATTCAAGTATATGTCTGAAAGTTTGTTTTTAATGTTTTATTTGGCTGTACTGAATTGTTTTCGTAGATTTCATCTAGTTATTTATATTACAATGATTTGCGCTTGCTTATTATATACAAAGTGCTTATGAATAATAATAATAATAATGGCGTTCTAATTTATATTCCTAAACAATGAGCCCTTCCCTACAGCCCAACGCAGGAATACCCAGTATTAGATCCCTTCCAGGATATTAGGATACCAGGAGCGCAGAGGTCGCAGGGGATGGTAGGTGGTAGGGGATGCCGAAGTCGCTCGCGGCACCTTCTTTGTCTTTCCAGCAATAAGTCAAAAGCCGCATCCACTCACTAAGACAATAGCTTACACGAGAATAGGGCTTGTAAATCTGCTCCTATGTTAATATGGCACATCTTGGAGCAGGATTTTCTAGGAATGCTTTATAGTATTTTCTTTACTATTTTGAAAATTTTGCAGTTTAATGTTAAGGCGATGCAGTACGTACTCATGTGTTTTTGGTTTGAAAATTTGGTCGCCTAGAAATATTTCAGATGCTTTAAATAAATACCGCGAGTATAATACATCTTGGCCTTTGAAATAATGGAGTATTTTTTACATAAGTCTTTCTATAAGTTCAAAATTTCCTACTTACGAACCCATTTTCGGTTATGGTTTTATTTTATAATGTGGAAAATTATGTTATTTATAAAATGATCGGAAAATATTTGAATATTTATGCCTGAACATCCACAAAATAAAATAAAAGACACTTTTTGGCCATGTTTTTTTCTCGCCTAAATCAAAACAGCTGGATGGTGTTAAGCGGTAAATTAAGCCTTATCGACATCTACGTAAGGAGTGTTATTGATGGCGGCTTGATTCAAAATATTACACGACGTAGTGCATCGCCTTAATTTAATTTCAGAACAGAAATATTCTAGTGAGGCGAATTACTTTCATGTTTGTATATGATTATGTTATTGCAATAAACGCCCGGGTTGCCGGCAATTAAAAAAAATATATATATACATATTTAAAAAAATTCACAATCATTTTCTTATATTGTATTGAGTATAATTTCACCATTTTTGGCATCGGGTTATATAAAGAGTCAGAATAATAGAAGAGTATGTATGAGACGATGTAAGGAGTGTGTGCCAATATCGAGTTGTTTGGCGGTCCGTCCTTTCTGCCTACCCCTGAGAAATGGCGTGATAGTTAGTTAGTTAGTTGGTTAAATATGTATGTCAACATGTTTCGGAACCAATGGTTCCTTCATCGAGTTTACTAAAATTTCAATGGCATCCAAGTACGAGTATAAATAGACATAAATAAAACTGTTAAAATATTAAGTGGTGGAATAGGATAAGAGGGATGGGGTAAGGATTTTTTTACTTATTTTTAAAATGGTTAAACATATTTAGGAGGCGGCTATTGGTAAAAAGGTTGCTGTTAATAAGTTTTATATTTTGTTACCACCTATCTGTTCAGGGTATTTTGGGTGATGTGTGCAAGTGAGGCATGGAACTGACAGAGGAGGGACGAAAGTAGACTGAATGCTGTAGAAATGAGATCCCTGAGGTGTATGTGTGCTAACCGAATGAACGAAGAAAGGACGACAAGGAAACTATATGACGAGAATGTGAATGGTAGAAGAAGTCGGGGTAGACGCCTGAGGAAGACGTGGATGATCAGATGAACCAGATACTTGAGTCGGGCCATGTCAAGATCCATGTGAGACGATGTATGAATGTGATTGTGCCAAGACTGAATTGCTTTGCGGTCCATCCTCTCTGCCAACCCCTGCGGGAAACGGCGTGATGGTTAGTTAGTTCACCTACACATATAATATATACCTACCCATACAGTGCGCATTTCAAAAGTTTTCTATCTCCTATCTTAATGTTCGGTTTAGTTCGAAGTTAATGTCGTACAAAATAATAGAGAAAACCCAAATAATTTATTTTAAACTTATTTTATTTACTGTCAAAGTCTCAACCTATCAATTCTTCACATTATGTTCCTTAAATAAATAAATATTCTCGCTCGTTCCTAGACGATTTAATTTCTCAATCCTCAGCTTTACAAAAAATTCAAAGTTATAATTCCTCTAGCAAATCGCCACTCCGGTACTACCAGCTAATAAAAGTTTATTCCAGATTCCAAGAAGGCCAACATCTGTAGACTGTAAAGGCGAGCAGAAAGCATTGAGAAACAGCACATAAAGGGGATGCAAAAATATAAATGCGGGTTTTATTTTTATTACATCGTGGTGGACACGTTACTCGGGTGAGACCAACATTTGACCTCAAGTTTGTTAGAAGGTAGAGCGTATTTTAAACCTTGTTGATGTTTCTCTGGTTAGGTCAATTTTGAAGAATAACCTAATTGCCCGAGATCAAAGCTGAACTTCCGCTGGAAAAAAAATTCAGAATTGCTGGACAAACTTAATTCAAATATTTTTTGAGATAACACTTCCATACAACATAATCTATGAAAATGTTTTTTTGTTTAAAATCTTAAATCTCCGAAAGTTCTTCACCGATTGCTTTGAAATTCTGGCACAACGTTGCATTCGAATACGCGTGTGTTTTTATATACCTATATTATATAGATGTCACCTGTCACAGGCAAAACATGGATTTTTAAAAAATAGCGCCATATGTTAGACATGCAACACGCGCTATTGTTTCTCTATCTGCACATACAGACTAAGCCACAGCAACGCGTGGCGGGGTACAGCTAGTTACTATATAAAAGTCAACTATTTACGTCGGGAAAATACTGCAAGTTCATTTTTTCAAAGTTCAAAATTTTACGTTTTGACAATTTCGACCGCCATGATCTAAGTTAATAAACATAAATTATTTAAATAACCCAAAGGAAGAACCTAATAACCTATTTTGTGCACATTTTACGACACCCCGACGTAGATCGTTATCTCTTGTAGTAATCGAGCTGAAACCATGTGATATTTTATATTCATTTTATACTATCGAAACCAATAGTAGGTTATAGCCTACGTCGGTTACAGTGATGTAAAAATTTACAGATATTAAATATTTCAATGTATATTTCATATGACATGTTTCCTTGTTATGTCTATTATTTAGTAATTACCGGGAGATACGTGTGTAGTATATATGTGAGTGTGTGGATAAGACTCTGGACTAGCAATTCGAAGGTCGCTGGCTTAAATCCAGGCGTGCGCAGGTATGCTTTGTCTAGTTTACAATATTTTATTTACACTGCAAGCCTACTCATATGTAAAGCATTTAAGCATTAAAATGAATTATCAAAATTAAAAAGTGTTTTTTTCAACTTTGAGGATTTAAAAAAAAAAATCGCAACTTGCGCCACAATACGAAGTATGTTAAAAAAAAATACAAATAAATAATAGTATATTTGTGTGTGAGGATATAATGGCCAACCCTATGATTCCAGAGATAACCTCATTTTTAATGTCAGTCCCATACAAATTTTTCTTTAAAAAAGCGATAACTCCTTCATTTGTACACGCAATTGCTTCATACGAAATTTTATAGCATAGTAATGATCAGCAGAATCCATTTCTAGCCAAAAAAATACCCTTGAAAATTCAAGTCTCTATGTCTATGAAAGGCGATTTTCAGTCCTGGCGATTTTCAGTTCTGGTGTAAGACCACAATTCAGAATTGAAACGTTGCTTGGATTGGATTTTGCCGATGTCGTAGTATCACTGGCTCCAGCCCGTCAGGAGCAGTTGGGACTCTTGTGCGGTATTCACATTAAAAGGCAGCAAGTAAGTAAGTAGAACGAATAGAGTAGCGTTTAATCCTATCTTCACATGCCTGTGATGGTTAATCAGCTAATTAACTTGAAAACATTATTGTTTTGTCATATTTTGCCTTTGAAATATTGTCGTCCCAATTTTTGGCAAAATTAAATGACCTTCAATTAAAAAAATACGGTTTCATAGACATCGCTGGGTCACAACACGTGCTGTATACGTCAGCAATTTCGATTTTTTCATTTGAGAAAGAAGAACAAAATTGATCACGCTTGTTTCACAAATTTGGAACAGGTCGGAATAAAATTACAAAATTCTCTCAAAAAAGTAACGGTTGGTCACCCATTGAAAAACGTTATTTATCGCTGGGTGCTCTGCCGTCCTGTGAACATGTTCCTTTTGTTTTAAAAAAATTGGTATGAATTTTTCTCACTTGAATTTTCTAAATGGGTTAAAAATAAAATAAATGTGAGAATTACTGCATGGTATGCGAAAGTATTTGAAATGGCTTAATCCATTGCTTTTAAATTGTGATACGTAAAGTTGGTAGGAATTATTTTCAATGAAAGTTGTTATTTACTCGTATAGCATTAGTTTGCGAATCTGAAGGTCTAGTATATTAAAAATGTGAACATTGACAACAAAAGATTTTTATATCAAAATATCGGCGATTAGTCGATTAGTTAGCATGCTAACAATCGGTATTTGTGTTTGACACTTGTAATCGTCTAAAAGCTGCTTAGTTTGTTCATTTTATATATATTGGGCGCAACTTGATTTACGTCCTAGGTTTCGGAAATTCTCGACAAACTAAGCAGCTTTTAAACGATTAGAACGATCAAAGATTATATATATATGCATATATATTTAATAATTTTAAAATTAGATTTGAACTTTGGGAAATAGAGTTTCGACAGTTATTAATGATTATTTTAGCTATTGGTCAATAAGAATCAGCAAATGCCTAAAATATTTATTAAAATCAGCCTTACGAAAGGAACTCATTTGACTGACTTCTCAACATTGAGGTGTTATATTATCTCAATGCTTCTTAACGACAAAAAACTGTCTACGCCATAGATAAAATGTCTCAGTGTTGCCATGCTAAGTAGTTTTATCCTGACATTGTCACAATTATCGATTTAAGAAGCTTGGTGCGTGCTAACCGTATTGATAAACCAACGTCTTAGTATGTCGTGTCGATTCTGCTTCCTTGCCGATTACCGTTCTAGTTCCCTGGTGTGTATTAAATGCTTTATCATATCTAATATTTATTGTTATGTCTACCTTATTTATAGGTAAATTCTCTTCTATCTATCATATAGGTATATTCTCGACATTATGAACGACTGTAGCCATAGTAATTGATTCGCTTGAACTTGCCATGTCACCTGGGGACGTCCCAACGAATAAAATAAAACCAAATGACAAAGCTACTAACAATACAAAGCAAGTAGTATCCAATACCTTCGGAAAAAGCTTCTACCACCCTTACAATCGGCAAAGTAACGCCGCACCGCAAGACAACATTCTGAGAGCAAGAAAGCTTTCATATTTGGAATCTTTTTCAGATCACTTCATTAATTTCCTGTGAGAATAGGTCTGACTCCTAGCCTCCCATTTACGTGCGAGGGCAGGGCATTTCCCTTAGGAATTCTGATATCTTGAAATATCAATGGGATCGCTTCTTACGTAGGGGTGGAATAGGCAGAACCGACCCTTATTTTATGCCCTAAATTACCCCGGCGAGAAGCTCGGGAGTTCCTGTCTACCCTCGTAGGCAGAACTTCTTTCTGGATTATATCTTTGACAAATAAAGTAATTGAATAGATTTTGTACGTGTTAGATACCAAGCACCAATACGTACGCATGTGAATATGGCGCACTAGAAATGATACCTAATTACAAACGAAAAAACAAAAAATTACGTATTAATTTTTTGCTTTTTTAAAAAGTTATTTATTCAGATTTATAGCGTTTTAAATATAAACATGAAAAGATATAAATTTATAGTTTAATATTGAAACAGTTTTTTGATCATCCCAATTCCTATCCATATTGCCTTTTCCCTTGTTTTGTTCAATTCCTAAATGTTTCCTTCGAAGAAAGCAAAAATGAAGATTTGGAAAAGAGAAGCCCAAAGCAAGTGTCATTCGTTTTTTTATGTTCGAATACTCTTCGTTGTATATAATTGCATATTTTTGCCCCTCGTATTAATTAATCTCGTGAAAAGTGTTTAAATTATCATCCCAAAGTGAAATTACATTAAATATTGTAGAGTGGTGAACACAAAACATTTCGTGATGTGGAAACAACAGTGCTAGATGTACATCTATGAACTATTAATTGTGCCCACGGAACCTAAAAAAAAAAAAAAACTTTCTACTACAACACATAAATACCTGTCACACTTAATCACAAACACGTTAACACCTCAGCACAGGTTCTCCTAGTGAGGTGTTCACGTAACATACATTATCACCCACACACAGTTTTACATATATCAACCTATGTTCTTTATTTTTTATACCTTTTTTCTGTACTTTTTTCTCTGTACTACAATATAAACCACTGTAATCATTTGTAAAATATGTATTCAAGAATAGACATAAATAAATAAATAAACCTTCCAGAAAACACCAGAACTTCCAAAAGATAAAGCCATCATTCACAAGGTATAGGTCTCTTTTTCCCCACTGCTAATTTTCTTTTTGATAAACACGATTGCTTGATTCTTTCTATCTCGTAGTTATTTATAGTCAAATTTTACAAATACAAATACATTACAAATTTTCGGTACGCAACATGTACAGGATTTTCCAAAAAGAGGTGTTATTTTGAATAGCCCGCTATTTCGGTAGATGTTAGTTTTGAAGTTGTCATTTTTTTTAAATTTGACAAGTAGAAACTACGACATTAATAAAAATATGGAACGAAACACGCTTCAACAATGCATTGAAATTATTAAAATTCACTTGAGTGAATCAAATGCAAATCATCTTGAGTAATGAGGCCCATTTCCACCTCGGTGGCTTCGTCAACAAGCAAATTTGTCGCATCTGGGGCTCGAAAAACCCAATAGTTATTGTTGAAAAGTCTCTCTTTCCTCGACGTGTGACTGTTTGGTGCGGTTTATAGTCCGGCGGAGTCATTGTACCTTACTTTTTCGAAAATGAGGCTGGAGCAACAGTTACGGTGAATGAATTGCGCTATCGAGAGATGATTTAGTTTTTTTTTGGCCGGAATTAGATGGTATTGATCTGGACAACGTTTGCTTTCAACAAGACGGCGCTACGTGCCACACAAGCAACGAAACCACTGATTTTTTACGATTGAATATCAAAATACCACCTCTTATTGGACAACCCTGTATAATAATAAAAACAAAACTTTGTTCATTAGTACATTTGGAGTGCTTTTTAATTTTTTTTTAGTTGTCTCTATTTTTGTAGTGTTAGACTTATTAGAACTTTGATTTAAGTTCAAATGTGCCAACGTTAGGTGGTTTTTAATTACTAACTATTAATTTAAACTTATCGCCAAACACCCCAAGATATCTATTTTTTTTAATCTTCTTTAATGATTAAATATTACAATGAAGTTTTTTAGCTTCAATAAGTTATTCCAATATATTTAACTTCTTTTAAGTAAGTCATTACCTTTATTAATTTTTATTGTTTTCTTAGTTGAGCTCTTTAATTTGAAAATTTCCCAGGGGCACTAATCATTTTCATTATTGAACAAAGAAATCACCTCGAACCTTAATTCTTGAAAGCGTAATACAACAAATTGAATATTTATCGTAAATTGTTCGGTAACTTAGTCGATAATACAATTTTGGTCATGAAAATTTAATTAAGAAAAATATTAATTATTCCGAGAATACAGTATTGACAAGTAGTGAAATGAATGCTTCCGGTCAAATTAGTTTAGGTTTATATTTCCAAATAGGTATGTTTATTGAAAAGCAATCTTTGTAACTAATTGAAAATTGATCCATTTTCCCAAGTTATTGTTAACAATTTGTGTCTCCGCCAAAATAATTATTGTGATGGAAGTAATTTAGAATTAAAATCAACTAGCTGATGTGTACCCGGTGTTGCTCGACTTTTCTCTACTTTCAATGAATATAATTCTATAAGCCCTCCGGAAAAAATTCTCTAAATGATAGTGAAAACCCTATCATACTCCGTTGCATAGTTTAGAAGCACTAAGCGCACATTTAGAGATACCAATGTATTGTAATGGTTACGAATTTACCAAAGCTTATGAGAAAACGGCCTGTAATACCGTTTTTAGTTCATTACGATCTAGGATGTTCCCAAACGTTCCAGAATGTTCCGGGATTTTCTGGAATATTGTGGAATGCTCTCTAATAGTCTCGAATGTTCTGGACTACTCTAGAAATTTCTAGAAGGTGAAACTTCCAGCTCTTTTATCTTCAAAACGGGAACCTTCTTCATGGATGGGAGATAGAGGGCTACCACACCATATTAACCCCCTTGAGCGTACCGGGACTCGTTTCTGAGTTTTAGCGGCACGCACATTGTACACTTACTTTAAAAATATATAAATTGATTCTTAGTTTTAGTTTACTTTGTTTTGCAATAAATAAAGTATATATTTAGATTTAGCATCCTCCGCCCGTAAGGAATGGAAGCGCATTTAGTGTGTCGGTTCGGCTTCGTTGTGTCTTCCTTGAGAGTCTCAAATCACTGTGACAACTATTATATCCCGTCTGTAAATATAATTATTATTAATTAATTAATTTATTGGACAATTTATATAGGGCCGCTTTTGTGAGATATCACCTCAGGGGCGCTTTACAGTTGATGCAGGTATTACAAAAAAATATATATTACAAAAATAAAGTGAAGTTAAGTTAAGTAAAATGAAGTATAGAAACAGCTGACACGAAGATAGAAGATGGAGACTCTGCAGCAAGAATTCTAGGTGGTAAAGAAACTGGACCAGCTGCTGCAGCGAGCACTTGTTGTGTACAAAATGGAGGAATTTGGATGTTACTTTTATGTCTTAATGTTGAATTAAGTTTTAAATGTTTTTTTTTTCTTTGAACATTTGTAATATTGATTCTTTTGTATAGATGTCTTCAAATTTTAGAACATAGAATTTTTTTAACCAATGTTTCGGATGAGAATGTGTGTGGTTTTTAACCAATGTTTCGGATGAGAATGAGTGTTGTTTTCATTCTTTTCATCACCTTTACAGATTTTACATTTTTTTAACCAATGTTTTTGATGAGAATGTGTGTTGTTTTTAACCAATGTTTCGGATGAGAATGTGTGTTGTTTTCATTCTTTTCATCACCTTTACAGATTTTACATTTTTTAAACCAATGTTTCGGATGAGAATGTGTGTTGTTTTCATTCTTTTCATCACCTTTACAGATTTTACATTTTTTTAACCAATGTTTCGGATGAGAATGTGTGTTGTTTTTATTCTTTTCATCACCTTTACAGATTTTACATTTTTTTAACCAATGTTTCTGATGAGAATGTGTGTCGTTTTTAGTATTTTCATCACCTTTACAGATTTTACATTATTTAACCAATGTTTCGAATGAGAATGTGAGTTGTTTTTAGTCTTTTCATCACCTTTACAGATTTTACATTTTTTTCATATTCACCTCACCATCCAATAACTCCATATTGAATTAATAACTGGACTAGCGCGTAACATATATTTTTTAAATTATCTAATGTAAGAATTTTTCTTAATCTAATAAAAACATAGATACATTTCCTATTGCGCTTTACAAGTTCACATAATGTGTGTATTATTTTTGGATCAATTAGATACCATTAGTGCCACCTGTGTAGGTTAGGTTATAGTATTTATGAAAGGTTCTCGCCTCTGCTATTTGTTTGTATTTAAATCACGTCGACAAGGACGATTCCTGTTTTGCGGCCTTTTGAATTTGAAGTTTGTCAACTGTCTTTGTCATATAAAAGGTTAGGTTTCATTAAAAACGCTCTCTTGTTCAAAAACCTTTCCTAAAAAACCACAGGAACTAGCCTGTATCTAGAGTATTTACTGTAAAAGTGCCTAGTCATATCATGTGATAGTGTATATTTATTGTTAAATAAAGTGATTCAGTTTGCTCTCAAAAATAACGGAGTTTAATTAACAGGACCCTAATTTAAAACAATGTGTTTATTCTCTTCCATATGTTGGTCTATAATTATATCTACGGACTTTATTTCAGTTGTTTGGTTTAATATGCTATATGAACCATTACATATAGCTTTTTTATATATTTATAGTGTATAATTAAAATCATGTATTTTATAATAGTTTTTATATAAAAATATATATAGACTTGTTTACATTCGTTTTCACTCACTTCCTTCAATGAAAACAAATTTCGATGTTTCACATCTGCCAGGTGTCCCGTGACGGCTTTTTTAAAGAATGACGAACATTCCCGGGTTATTCAATAAAATGTCGCTTGTACTGAGGTCTTACCTAGACGCCTGAACGGAAACAAGATACAGATTTGCCATTTCGACCACTACCACAATTCAATTTCCTTAAAATTAAAAGACAACATGAAAATGTTTGTTACAGTCTGTGCGTAAAAAAATATTGGTTCCCTGGCTTTTTTCACTGTCGATATTACCCTTTGTTCTTTCCAGAACTAATTTACATTAAATTAAAATCTTTTGAATGTTTTCATTTCAATACTTTTGTAAAAAAAGTTTTTTTTTGACAACACGACATCTTTTCAATTCTGTATGATATTTCACTAACGATGAAAAATTTATAAACTCTGTTATGGAAAATAAATAATCTTTGATAAGCTTACGTGTTTTTCATTGAATTTATTATAAATATAATCTAAGGCCAGTCCGATACCTTTGGGAAACATGTTTATAATTTTAATGAAAATGTCACATTTTCAAAACATGACCATGTTTTTAGATGAACAATATGAACACGACATATTTTCCCTTTCCTTCCAGAACTTGGTCCTATATATATATATGTATACCTGTGATTTATGTTTATTAGTAATCCTCGTAAATACGTAAATCTTTTGATTCCTGTAGATCCAAGACTTTAAAATTAGTTTTATAATTTAATAATGCATCTTTGGAAGGCGTAACAGTTGGTCAGCAGTTACGTTTCGTTACTATTAAATCGTAAAACTTTTTTTAATTAAGCCTTTTATCGATATATTTCCTGTAAAAATGTTTTGTATAATCTTAAAGCGATATTGTTATTGTTATAAAAATTATTCGTATAAATGTTTAAAATAAACCTTTTTCCAGGATTGTGCTGTTTCATTTTAAATTTTTCTATAAAAAATGTTTTTTTCTAAAAAATGGGAATATGTTGATTATAAATTTGTAAAAACTCCGTTTGGATATTGGAACGGTCGCTTGTAAATAAGGTCGCATTTGGCGTGCGACATATGGTGTTTTGTCATCTCCATATCGCCGTCTTTCCTCCCACCGTCCTGCGTCATAAACATCCCATTTCATTCCCTACGTACTTGGGCGAATGTGACACATCTGCTGTTTATTTCGTATTAAATCGCCCATAAGCGACAATAAATTCTAATGTTTGATCTGTAAAAGTCTCGATCGATTACATATCGTCCGCCATCTTCCTCTCAAAATAAGCAATATTCAAGTTTTTTTATGAAACAGGATGAAATTACACATGCGTGAATTTCACCTGAATTTACATTACATTATTCCAGTATGTACGTGAAATTCACGCCTGTATAGTTACGATATGTAACTTTGCTTTTATTAATTGCAGGATGTAATTATGTTTCGTAAACAGCTTGAATTTTAATATTACGCTTGTAAAGTTTAGTACTAAAGTTTATTCATATATACCACATTTATCCTCAATTTTCATCACATTTAAAACTTGACCTTTGAATGAAATTTCACCCCAAATGAACTTTACTATAATAGTCTAGTCTCTTTATGTATATATATATCCTTTCTATTTATTTATTCCGGAAGATTTATATACGTTTAAGCAAGTGCATATTATATTTACAGAAAGTAGAGAAAAGTCTAGCAACGTCGGGTACACATCAGCTGGTATTCCATATATTTTCATGTTTTGTCGCAAGTTGTTCTTTACACTGTTTAGTTTTATGAATTTCGTAAAATGATTTAAAATTGTTTTATTTATTAAAAATGTTGGCGTTGCCCGGCCGTGTTACGTGTCAACTGTTTTTGTAAAAATTAAATTACTTTTGTCAAAAAGGCAGCGTCCATGTTCATATATTTTAAAACCTTTTAGAAATAACAATTCTCGAAAAATTTTGTGATTTTTTAAAGTATTAACTATATAATTAATATTTGTGTTGCATACGGAGCAGATTATTTTATTTCATGGATTTTAAAATTTTCTGATATGAAGAGTGGAAGATGATTTTAGTATCGTCTCTTTTACTAACGCCATGCTTAAGGCCCTAACCGCCCGAATTTTCAATTCATTACTGTAAACCGTTTCGTCCTTCTCGTCCTTTTCATTTCGTCGCAATGCCAAAGATCAGAAAGCGTTTCGCCGAGTGGCGAGGAGTTTTTTGTAATGAAAAATCTTGAGAAAGTATTAGAAGAAGCATTTAACGCATGAAAGGGTTTGGAATTTTTTATTAAGGGAACCGAGGCGCGGTGGAGGAGTGATTGAAAACGATACAGCTCGCACCGACCATTATTAATTACTGTCGAGAATCGAAGAAGGAAGAATTTTGAATTTAAATTCGTTCTAGAACTATTTTAAAACTCTTATTTGAAGGTGCCTCCGTGGTCTGGCGGTACTGTAAATTATTTTTAATCTCTCGTTTAGAGTTGCCCGAGTGTTCTAATGGTTCTGAATCTCTCTTTTTTTAAATTTTAGTACTCAAGTTAATTTGTAATAAGCTACCTGTATTTGGATTTAGAGGTCACGTGATACATACCCGCAATTGCTTTTATATTATTAATTCATTCGTTATTACATATTATTACTAGCACTATTATAATTCCAATTTTGAAAAAGAAAAATAAAATTATTTTCTGTTAACCTACTTTATCGCTTGTCTGAATCTTTACATAATGACATAATGAATACTATTTCCGGCAGCGATATCATCCCAAAAACAACAGTCAAACTTCTCGGTGTCAATTTAGATTCAGACTTTTCGTTTAAAAGTCAAATAAATAGGACTGTAAGCACCGGTTTTTTTCACCAAAGACAACTCAAGTCTGTCCGAAGAAACCTTCCTTCAGAAGCAACAAAACTACTTATCAACTCTTACGTAGTCTCACGTCTCGATTACTGCAACGGCATTTATGCCAGCCTTCCAAAATATCAAATTGACAAACCTCAATCAGTGTTTAATGCAGCAGCACGGCTCATAACCGGGGTTTCAAAATATTCGCACATTTCAGAACACCTTCGTAACCTTCACTGGCTCAAGTGCCCTGAAAGAATCCAGTACAAACTGTGCTGGATGGTGTTTAAATCCATCAATGAAATGGCCCCACCCAAATCTCTGAACTATGCATCCCGGAAAACACTGGTCTGAGTCAGTCAACTCTTAGATCAGCAACATCATCAGCTGTAGGCAGACTGATAGAACCTAAGCGCAAGCCCAATACTAAGTTTGGTGATCGCGCTTTCGGAGTATCTGGGCCGAAGGCTTGGAATAAACTCCCTCCGGAACTAAGATCCATAACAAGTACAACAGAATTCAGGTCTAAGCTAAAAACTTACCTTTTTAAGCTGTCGTACCCTTAAATTAAATTAAATGTACCAATCCTAAGAGAAAAACCAGTTATATTCAATTTTTCAATTAAGTCCTAAATCCTGTATCTAAATTTCGCCAGTAAACAATTTGCTAAGTTATGGGTAAACCGGTATCGAACCTGGTTATTAAATTGGCTAAGCTCAGATAAAATGGTAGAGCAGGCGACTCGTGTACAATCAGGGGTGGGCAGTTCTTTGATCAGCAGCTCGTCCATCGGTCAGGAGGTTGGAAAAGGACATCACAATAATAACACATAAGTAAGGGCACAAGGTATATTAATTGTCTCGAGAAATACAGGTATACATTGGATCTCCCCACTAACTCTCTCTACTAATTTATGACGACCAGATAAAGCGTGGATTCTACCTGAATTTACGAGAATTGAACACAAGAAAAGGGGGAAGGTTGAAAGCTTACGAATCGTCTCGATGTGGTATGGGGCATCATGTTGAGCTAGATGTACCCGCGCTCACAGGCGGCGGTTCAGTTGAGGCGGAGAAGTGCACTCGGGATTTTACACGGGAACGGGACTCCATTGAGTTAGCCCGAACCGTAATAATAAACATGATTGTAAATTCGATAGTGATTAATTAAGAAACTGGAACGAGATTCCGTCTGTTCGCGTAATTATGCAAGTCATTGCGAGTAGATTGTTTCCGCGAGCGACCATGCGGTCAAGGCCGAGGTCGGAGCTAGACTGCCGGAGCGCGGCGAGGCGATTAGCTTGTGGCCGCGGCGCTGCGTGTGGTCCGTGCCGGTCACGTATTTTGACCATCTGGCGGCGTGTTCGACACACGCGGTGAGGGGAAGTTGGGGCAACCGTGCCCTATTCAACAATAGGGAGACTATATTACGTAACACATTCCCCCTCCGCCAGTAAAAGGCGACGTGGTAATGAAGCTTTAGGCGCTAAAAATCCTCTTCATCTTGTCGTGAGGGAAGTAGAGAGAGAAGAAAAAAAAAGTTGATTTACAAAAAAAACAAAGAAGAAAGAGTACATGGTTATGCAATGATGAAAAGACAACATACAAGGTTATGCAGTGATGAAAAGAACAACATACAAGTTTATGCAGTGATGAAAAGAACAAACATACAAGTTTATGTAATGATGAAAAGACAACAAACAAGGTTATGCAGTGATGAAAAGAACAACATACAAGTTTATGCAGTGATGAAAAGAACAAACATACAAGTTTATGCAATGATGAAAAGACAACAAACAAGGTTATGCAGTGATGAAAAGAACAAAAAAAAGGATTCTAAAATTTCATTGGTCTGTAAGCTAAGTTTGAAGAGCGTAGTGTTTTCGTAGAGTACCAAGTAGACGTAATTTCACTGAAGTTATAAAGTTACATTTTCACTGTAACTTGACCCATTTGAGATTGCACTCAAGTATCACTAGGGCCATAGAAATTGAACTGTGCTTCTTGGTTGTGGTTGAGGGATGGTGATGCGGAGGGCCAGAAGTATCCGGGTTTTGTTGTTGTACCAGCGTGAATTCCATTATGCTGATGTGGTGGAGCAGTGGTTGTCAAGGTGAAATGAAGTTGGTATTAACATGGAGTAATACCAGTAAGTTGATTGATGGTTGTTGCGTGTAATGGCTATTATGTTGAGTTTGCGCATCGGCAAGTGGTTGGTTTGTACAAATGGCAAGTGGTTGATTTGTACGACAGCCAGTAGTTGATTTGCACAAACGGCAAGTGGTTGATTGCACAACGGCAAGTGGTTGATTGCACAACGGCAAGTGGTTGATTTGCACAAACGGCAAGTGGTTGATTTGCACAAACGGCAGGTGGTTGATTTGCACAACGGCAAGTGGTTGATTTGCACAAACGGCAAGTGGTTGATTGCACAAACGGCAGGTGGTTGATTGCAGGACATAATTAACCTTGAGCTGGCATGTTCTGAGGTTGGTTCTTTTGAATGTGGTTTGAATGATGAGACAACTTGATTTGCAACTGCACGCACGACTCACACCTAATTTGGGTGCGGTCGGGTGTTTTTGGTACGCAGAAATTGGAGAGATGTGAGTGATGGAAGTGAAGGCGGCAAAGAAGAGAAGCTCAGCTTGCAGGTGATGAGAAGGGCTGCTGGTCTTCTTTTTAATCCAGGGACAAGTTATTATTAGAGCCAAAATTCTTGAAGTTTACCTGCCTAGTAGACCAATGATGCAAAACGTTTGGAGAGAAACAAATTGTGTTCAAGAGAAAAGACAAAAAGACAAAAAAAACGTCGTTGGTTAGAGAGAGTAGAGAGAGAGTAGAGAGAGAGTAGAGAGAGAGTAGAGAGAGAGTAGAGAGAGATCCAATATGCTGACTATACCATGAGTATCCCGAGATTGGGGAGACGAAAAACTATCACGACTGGCGTGAGGTTACCTATTTGATATACAAGGTATAGGTAGGTGGTTGTACAGTAGTAACACCAAGTTTCTGAAAGAAGTTGGCCTTCCATGGCCGGTGTTAGCGCTTGAGCGATAACAACTTACGACTTTCAAAATTACAAGAATATGTGTTGATTACCTAGGTATGGGGTGAAAAGGAGAGATTTGAAGCAAATTTCATGGATAAAGATTGTCTTATAGACAGACGATACGCTATGTGCGTAGGGTACACCTTCCAGATTCATGAAATTAACCTCAAGGATAATGAGGGATGAGAAAAAAATGGCGATGAGCGAGAAGGTCTGCTGGTGATGGAGCTGATTCTCCGTTCGATCTCTTTCAGAGAACGAAATGTGGTCAACCAGCAGATTTCCTAACTTTTACAAATGTACAAGAGTTTGATGGAGGGGTGAAGGATGGAGGATTGAGTAGCGAAAATTGATAGTGACTGAGCTAATTCCCAATTCGATCTCTATGTGAGGACGAAATATATCAACCAGCAAATTTCCTAACTCTTTACACAAATATACATGAATTTGATGAAAAGGTGAAAGAGAATACACAGTAATAACAATCTAATCTTTCACGTGTATTTGGTGAAAGATTAGGGGTCGTATTTAATCCTCTACAGTTTGTGAGAACAAGACAGACCCTTGCTCAAGTTTCACAAACCTGGGAGTTTTTCTTATTCGTCTCCCAGACAACGAGTTAGGTGGTTTTGTGTCACTGTCTCAATTAACTCCCACGACACGATACCTCATAACCAACAGTGAAGCTGATGGCTAGTCCATGGTCAATGGATAGTGGATGGTTCTTGGGTCCGCTGACAAGAAGTCCACAGGTATCAGTTAGCGTAAAAAATTGCTGAATGCACAGCTTCATGTTTGTTTGAAGAGAACAAAAAAATTTCTCACTACAGTGAAGGACATTTCCCTCAGTGTCATGAGTTATACAAAAAAAGGGCCCCAATTAAGGGTGACAAGTCAGGGTAAAATGATCTACGTCCGGTAGAACAAGTACATAGTGTCAACTTATTTAAAGAAAACAACAACAAGATATTGTATCGTTCGCACGAATCATGGTAAGTATTATAACGTCTTCACGTCTCATGTAGAAATTGAACGAATTACGATAGAACCCTAGTATTGAAAGGAAAGGTACAACATAGATATTTATAACCATTTAATGGAACAAATTATCTCTTTGGCCACAGTGTATGTAAGCCAGTAAAAAAAGTAATTATAACGAACTTCTCGTATCATGGTAGATATTATAACATTCTCATGTATAGTGTTAGATTTTATAACGATCCCTCGTCTCATGGTGGATATTGTAACATTCTCATGTATCATGAAAATAACATATCAACGTTCAATAATAAAAAAAGTACCATTTCAATACCGGAAAAAAGATACATACACAATGTCAAAAACAATCAAGTAGTGGCTATTGGTATTATCAAAAAGACGATGGCATAACCTTTGGTTGGGTTTATGCGTAAAGTTGGCAATAATACAGGACATATGCCAACAAGGATGTCTTAAACAAGACACAAATATAGCAAAAGAGACCTATTTGGTTTTACTAACTCTTTGCTTACAAAATGTTGTGATGGCATAACCTTTGGTTGGGTTTATGCTTTAAGTTGGCAATAATACAAAACATATGCCTACAAGGATGTCTTAAACAAGACACACATATAGCAAAAGAGACCTAATCGGTTTTACTTACTCTTTGCTTACAAAAAAGGTTTGTAGTGGTTTATTTAAGACCTTTTAGGGTTTTACTTACTTAAAATGACCAAACAAAACAAGGAAACACACTTGGTGTTGCCAAAATTGCCACAAACACGAATGTTGTGAACTTTATGTTACAAATCTGATACAAAAGGCACCTAGAGACACAGGATGACTTAATATGAGTGACCTGGCTCGGTGTATTTGACAAGGCAAATTAATGCTTATTTAAGTCAAAATATAGTACATAATATAACAAATTGGGGTCAGGAAGTTGAGATCTTAAGATTTTACAAACTCAATGTGACCGAAAGGTGTTATGTATTATACAATGTTATTGATGAGGAGGACAAATCGGTGTTTGTTCTCCTTTACAACAACCTTTTTCAGAATTGACGTGTCAATATCAAATTCTGAAAAAACAACCAATTAGAGCAAATGGGAATGTTGAGCGCCATTCAATTTTTTAGAAAAAACTGAAAAACTTTAAAACAAAGTAATTGTAACTTTTTATTTGTTACACCTATGTAAACTTGAATCAAATGACGATACCAAACTGGAATTTACACACGCATTATGATTACAAGTTACAGGGGGTAGAATATTCACCTCAATTGGGTGTATGTTGCAAAGGGGCCATTGTTTTATGTACGATGGAACCCATTGGAACAAATGTGAAGAACAAATGTGAAAGAACAATGTGAAGAACAAAGTGAAAGAACAATGTGAAGAACAAAGAACAGAAAAAATATTTACAAAACAATGTTGTACGTGACTTTTTGTGGTATTTATGACAAAAATAGTTATGTATTTAGTGTCGTAAGTGTCAGAATGGTAACGACTAACAAATGATGTCCAGGGTCGACTCCGGGAGCATAAATTGTTCGGGAAGTGGAAAAATCTCTTGACTGGAATGATCAGTTCCAGAGAAGATACGTACAAAATATGAGTACAATTTATAAACATTACACGGTGAGGTGTGACAAAGAAACAAAAATAACAAAGGGTTTATACAAAAGAGCATAGTAGTACATGTATTGGTGAGAAATGATTTAAAACCACAGTTGACACTTCTGTGTTTAGAAAAAAAAAGGTTACCTTGCAGAGGTCGAAAAAAGCGAGTTTTTATATGAAACTAACGCGTTAAGACATGCTGTTTGTCTGCACGAGGGCCAAATCTCGTGGGACAAAGGTAGAGCCAAAAGTTTGTTAGTTATGTGAGTGTGAGCTAGTGAAGGTGGTGTCTATTGTGTCCACACTTCCTAGTTTGACAATATCTTTTACGTGATAGTTGCCGATGTGTTTCCCTGAGGCATCCGATAGGGTGTACACTACATCGGAGATTTTTCTCAGGACTTTTGCTTTAACAAAGCGAGGAGCTAGTTTTGCAGAGAAATACAGAGCACCTTGTGAGAGTGTGTTGTTGCGTCTCCAAACTATGTCGTTTTCCTTAAAGGTAACATGTTTCCTGCGTAAATTGTATCTGTTTGCACTCTTTTTGTGAGCAAGTATCAACGCATCTGTGACTTCGCTGTAGATAGCGGAAAGTTCCTCAAGACGGTGAGCATAATTCTCTGATGGGTTATCAGTGGAAGGAGGAAAAGATGATGGGAGGCTAGCGTCCCAATGCAAGGAGCCATGGACAATTTGTTCCATACCATGTTTGAGGAAGAAAGGAGTGTACCCAGTAGTGAGGTTCACTGTATTGTTTAGTGCAGCTTGAATTTTTTCTAGATTTTTGCACCATGTTCGTTGATCTTTGTCAACCAGGATTGCCAGAGCTGTGTTGATGGTCTGGTTGTAACGCTCTACCGTATTATTTTGAGGCGTGTAAAGGGTATTATAGAAAATATCTTTTATGCCATATTTGGCCAGAAATTCCTTGAATTCCAGAGCTATGAATTGTTTTCCATTGTCGCAAATGACGGTGCGAGGAGTGCCATAGGGGATAAAAATGTTTTTTTCTAACAAGTTTATGATTGCAGAGGCTGTGGCTCTTTTTAATGGGAAGATCCAATAGAACTTTGTGAATACATCCACTATGCTAAGTATATGCATGTTTCCGGCGTAGCTTCTGGGAAAAGGGCCGATGAGATCCATAGAGAATGATTGTAATGGCCTGTCTGCTCGTTTGGGGTTATTCATGAGACCAGATGGGGGTGCAGTACTATGTTTGTATGCTTTGCAAATGTCGCACTTAGAGATGTAGTTGCGAACTTGTTTAAACAGGCCTGGCCAGTAATACCTTAAGGCTATCTTCTTATAGGTTTTGAAAGTTCCTGGGTGTATGGATCCGGGGGCGCTGTGATTGTCAATGATAATTTTTTGTGTGTCCTCTGAGGGAATGACTAACTTCCAAGCATAGTCCTCGAGTATAGACAGTGGTGGTTTGCAGTTACGATATAACCGACCTTCTTTTATAATAAAGTTGGGAAATTTTTGCGGGTTGTTCCTGCATTCCTCGTAGGTTTTTAAATACCAAGTGTCTTTGGTGGTAGGAGTTGGTGTTGCTTCCTCGGAGGTCAGAGTGGCGAGTTCTATTCTTGAGAGGGCGTCTGGGACGATATTGTCTGCGCCTTTACGATGGATGACATCAAAGGTGTATTGTGATAGGCGAGATGACCAGCGGGCCAATCTACCAGATGGGTTGCTTAATGATACCAACCATTTTAGGCTACTGTGATCGGTGATGACTGAGAACTTACTGCCTTCGATATAGCCGCGGAAATGGTGGATAGAATCCATGACTGCGAGTAGTTCCTTTTCAGTTATCCCATAGTTTTTTTCGTGTTTGTTTAGACTACGAGAGAAGTATGCCACTGGGTGTTCGCCGTCGGGGAATTCTTGTGTTAGAACTCCGCCGATTCCAACATTGGAGGCGTCTGTATGCAGGGTGAAAGGCAGATTGAAATCTGGACAGTTTAGTACCGGTGCAGATTGCAGTGCTGTTTTTAGAGAGGTGAAAGCCTTTTCAGTTTCGGCAGACCAAGCGAAGTTACTGACACCTTTACGGGTACCGGTAATTTTATTAAGGGGGGCCGCTATTGTGGAGAAATCCCTTATGAATCTTCTGTAGTATCCGGCGAGACCAAGGAAACCTTTAACTTCTTTAGCATTCTTTGGCCTGGGAAAGTTTGTCATAGCTTCGACTTTGGCAGGGTCGGTCCTTAGACCTTTTTCGTCTATTACAAAGCCGAGGTAGCGTAGGCGTGATTTGCAAAATTCGGATTTCTTTAGGTTGATTGTTAATCCGGCAAACTTGAGTTGTTGGAATACTCTTTCTAGGGTGGCGATGTGTTTTTCAAACGTGTCGCTGATGATTATTAGGTCGTCCAAGTAGCAGAACAAATTATTGTCGGATTCGGGGCCAAACAGTCTGTCCATCAGTCTTTGTAGCTCAGCAGGGCTGTTTTTTAAACCGAAAGGGAGTCTCTTAAAGTGGAACATTCCTCTGCCGGGCACTACAAATGCTGTTTTTTCACATGAAACTTCATCCAAAGGTATCTGCCAGAATGCTTTGGACAGATCTATTGAAGAGATGAATTTTGCGTTGCGTAGTTTATCCAGGATTGCGTGTACAAGCGGAAGTGGGTACGCGTCAGCCTCAGTGCAGGCATTAAGTCTTCTACTGTCGAGGCAGAATCGGGCGGAACCGTCTTTTTTGGATACCAAGAGTGTGGGGTTGGTCCAGGGGCTTCTGCTGGGAACCACGATGCCCATATTTAACATATCATCGAGTTCCTTCTCCAACAGTTTTAGTTTCTGGGGAGCCAAATTGTAGTATCTTTGTTTGATAGGTGGTCCATTTGTCTTGATGTGATGTTTGACTAAATTTGTCAAACCAAGTCCACACTTTTCGAACGAGATTGATTCAAATTTCTTGATCATGCCTTCCAGTTGTTCGGCCTGTGGTGGGTGAAGGTTCTCGTACGGAATTATTGTACGGATTTCGTTGATTGAGGTGGTGGGTGTGGTGTTGTTGCATGGGTTGAAAACCTGGGGTGCAATGTTGAATGCTTTCCAAAAATCAACTCCAAGAATAAATTTCTGGGTGATGGTTGGTACAATTAGAAAATTTATTGGAATTGATTTACTTCCACACTTGACAGGTAGGACAATTGCTCCTGTGACTTTTTGAGTGTTGTTGTCTGCAGTGGTGACGAAAGCGGGGTGTTTGTTGATTGTGAATCCATTGTTGACAAAGGGGATGTGGGCGTTACCGCCGAGGCAGCTAACTGAAGCTCCACTATCCAGTAGTCCAGAGAAGACGACGTCATTAACAGAAAATTGCGCGTATGGGCGACCATCTTTAGCTTGAGTGCAGCTCACTGTAGAAAGTTGTAAGGCCTCTTTGAAATATGCAATGTGTTTCAACCACTCGGTCCATTCAGTAGGCCTAGATATTGAATGAACTTCCGAGGGGTTGAATCTTAGTTTTTTGGAGTTCTCTTGGACCAATTTGGCGGAGGTTTAGAGAAGTCTGTAGGTGGTCTTGCAATTAAGTTGTTAGAAGGATGTAATCTTTCAAGGTTATTTCTTGATCTCTTGAAGATTTCCCTCAAGTTGTCATGTTGAGGAGAATGGTCACGGGGGCGCTTTTGGTGGCCCCTGTTATCTTGAGTATACGAAAGTTTAGCTTTTTTGTAGCAAGATGATTGTGAGTGTCCGGTTCTTTTGCAAAAGGTGCAAAACTTCTTCTCGTTAAACTCTGGTTTAATTTGATTGGATGACCGAGAGGCGAGGCTTGGTAGAAGGGGCTCGTTAGAAGTCTTGGTGTTTCTTCTTTTATCTTGATAGTTTTCCAATAGAAGACAGACATCTTTGAGTTGTTCTACTGAGGATATTTTTTGAGAGGTTATTATGTTCTCATATCTTGCTAGGAGGCCATCAGTCAAGATAGGGACTAGCTCTGTTTCAGGGACTGGAGTTGTCAGTTTGATGTTTAGAAGATCTGCTCTCTGGGCGTATTGTGCTACTGTTTCGTTGGAGAATTGTTTGATGGAAAACAGAGTAGACTTAATCCTATGCTGTGTTTCTTTTGGTGCGAAACTTTTCAGGAGAGCAGCTTGAGTTCGGGCCAGGAGCTTACTTTTTTCTTGTGAATTCTATGCCAGGAGAGTAGCTCGTGCGAGATGAGATCTATGAAGTTACGGTGTAGTATCTCAGTAGGAATGTTGCGTATCGCGGCTGTTTCTTCAATTCGGTCGATGAAATCTTCTACGTTAGTATTGCCGTTGTACTTAATTTTCCATCCAGTTAGATCGAAGGGTTTTGTGGTTTCCTTGACGGGTGTAATTGGTGGTTTAATTTCTGTGCAAGTAGGTGTGCTTGTGTCAGAGATTGTTATACTGCCGGGTTGAAATTCCAGTCTCCTAATATATTTCCTGTTATAATATGTTGCGTACTTGATCAGGACGTTTTTGGTTTTGTTGAAAGGAGAAATATTCCTGTCTTTCAATTCCTTTTCTAAACTTTGCGTACTTCGAGAGCAGATGTTGGCTATTATGCCTAAGGTGTTGTTTCGAGGATTCATTTTGTGGCTAGTTGAGTTAGACATTGTGAAAAGAAAAAAGAATTGTCAGAGTGTTGTGGCTGGTTGTTTTTCAAAAAAAAACCAGGGGTTTACTTGTGATGGTAGGTGAAGAATTTTGTGAAATTTTTGAAGTCCCAGTATGGAAAAAAAATGGCCAGCGGTCTCCTTGTGTTTTTAATGGGAAGGTCCCTGAGATTGTGCGTTTTGAAAAAAAAATTTCGAAAAATTTCAAAGTCCTAGATGAGTGAGGGAAATTTTTTGAAAAATTTCCAAGTCTTTGATTTCAGAAAAAAAACGGCCAGGGGTCTCCTTGCAATTTTAGTGGAAAAGTCCCTGATTTTGTGCGTTTTGAAAAAAATTTTCGAAAAATTTCAAAGTCCTAGATGAGTGAAGGAAATTTTTTGAAAAATTTCCAAGTCTTTGATTTGAAAAAAAAAACGGCCAGGGGTCTCCTTGCAATTTTAGTGGAAAAGTCCCTGAGATTGTGCGTTTTGAAAAAAATTTTCGAAAAATTTCAAAGTCCTAGATGAGTGAAGGAAATTTTTTGAAAAATTTCCAAGTCTTTGATTTGAGAAAAAAAACGGCCAGGGGTCTCCTTGCAATTTTAGTGGAAAAGTCCCTGAGATTGTGCGTTTTTGAAAAATTTCCGAAAAAACCAAATTTCCGAAAAAATTAAAATTTCCGAAAAATTTTCAAAGTCCTTGATTTTTGAAATAAACGGCCAGGGGTTGTCCTGGGATTTTGATGGAAAAGTCCCTGAGATTGTGCGTTTTTGAAAAATTTCCGAAAAAACCAAATTTCCGAAAAAATTAAAATTTCCGAAAAATTTTCAAAGTCCTTGATTTTTGAAAAAAACGGCCAGGGGTTGTCCTGGGATTTTGATGGAAAAGTCCCTGAGATTGTGCGTTTTTGAAAAATTTCCGAAAAAACCAAATTTCCGAAAAAATTAAAATTTCCGAAAAATTTTCAAAGTCCTTGATTTTTGAAAAAAATGGCCAGGGATTACCCTGGGATTTTGATGGAAAAGTCCCTGAGATGTGCGTTTTTGAAAAAAAATTTCCGAAAAAACCAAATTTCCGAAAAAAATTTCAAAATTCCGAAAAATTTCCGAATACAGATTTCGAGGAAGTATTGTTTGTTCTTTCAACAATTAATGGAGGGTTGTTTGTGATTCGTGACCAATTGTCTGAATTTAGGCAGAACCAGCTTTTGGTTATTTACACGCAAGCATCCCTTTCCCTGGACACGACAGGCTCGAGGCGGAGAAGGGCCGAGAGTCGGGGATTTACGTCAATCGCGAATCTCAATTATATGTAAAGGGTAAGTCGGCTTTCAAGACTTTTCTTTCAAAAAGGATACTCTACCCACCTTTATTACATATAAAGCGAAATTATCAGATGACAGAAGGGCGTTAGTTTTCCTTGTCTATGTATTTTGCAGAACGATGCTGGCTTATGGCTCCACTAACAAGGAATTTATTTTGTATCATGTACAAGATTTGAAATTGTTGAATTGTAGTTTAATGTAGCTCGTTTCCTCTAATAGTTGTACTCGGAAAGTAAACCTTCATGGTTAAAGATCACTATGTGATGTTTGAGATGTCCGAAAAGAAGTGAATGTTGGTTGCGCACCTTGTGATAGAATACCGGTAATTAAATTTTGTCGAGTGACGATTCGTAGAACTTGTAATTTAACACAGAATAGTTTTAATGTGACACGGTTGTTTTAGATTTGACGCGATGGTTTGTAGAACAGCTATGATTTATTGGAAGAAAACATAGTTATTCAATTGTTAATACAAAGCAAGACATAAAACACAGTGAAAGAGTTCAAGATTATTTCCAATTTGACCTCCCGATGGACTACTAATAACCAAAGAAAAAATCCACGTTGAAGGGGCCAGTGCTAAGTTATGGGTAAACCGGTATCGAACCTGGTTATTAAATTGGCTAAGCTCAGATAAAATGGTAGAGCAGGCGACTCGTGTACAATCAGGGGTGGGCAGTTCTTTGATCAGCAGCTCGTCCATCGGTCAGGAGGTTGGAAAAGGACATCACAATAATAACACATAAGTAAGGGCACAAGGTATATTAATTGTCTCGAGAAATACAGGTATACATTGGATCTCCCCACTAACTCTCTCTACTAATTTATGACGACCAGATAAAGCGTGGATTCTACCTGAATTTACGAGAATTGAACACAAGAAAAGGGGGAAGGTTGAAAGCTTACGAATCGTCTCGATGTGGTATGGGGCATCATGTTGAGCTAGATGTACCCGCGCTCACAGGCGGCGGTTCAGTTGAGGCGGAGAAGTGCACTCGGGATTTTACACGGGAACGGGACTCCATTGAGTTAGCCCGAACCGTAATAATAAACATGATTGTAAATTCGATAGTGATTAATTAAGAAACTGGAACGAGATTCCGTCTGTTCGCGTAATTATGCAAGTCATTGCGAGTAGATTGTTTCCGCGAGCGACCATGCGGTCAAGGCCGAGGTCGGAGCTAGACTGCCGGAGCGCGGCGAGGCGATTAGCTTGTGGCCGCGGCGCTGCGTGTGGTCCGTGCCGGTCACGTATTTTGACCATCTGGCGGCGTGTTCGACACACGCGGTGAGGGGAAGTTGGGGCAACCGTGCCCTATTCAACAATAGGGAGACTATATTACGTAACAAATTATATAATGTTAATTAAGTGTTAATCTCAAGTGACCTACCAGGTAAGTACCTATTGTACTGTATATTTTCTCCATAATTAGTTAAGTAATAACATAGATCACTATAGAAATGTATTATAAGTTTGTACAGCGCCCTTGAGGTGTTTTTGCACAAAAACGGCGCTATACAAGTCATCCAAGTATTATTATTATTATTATTAATGGGTTCCAATTTTGAAAATGACACTAAAAATTGAGTTTTTTTTTATTTTTTTTTTTTTATATTTACTCCACACAGGAGGCCCTGAAGAAAATAATTTCCCTCAGGGCCTATGTCATCTTTGGGGATGCTGTGTGGAGGGTCTTTTTGTGGAGAGGAAGGAGTGAACATGTGTCTTGAAGAGTCCCATGTTGTAGGAGGGAGGAAACACAGAGGCCGGCAGTTCGTTCCACAGCCGAGCTGTTGAACTTAAGAACGAATCGTAGAAGCGACCCGTTCTCATGTGACAAGTGTCAACTGTGTACAAATGTTGGGCGCGCGTTTGGCGTGTATCCCGACTACGCACCGGCGCCGAAGGGATCAATGACGCTAGTTCCTCAGAGCATCTTCCATTGTAATACCGATAGAACAAGGACAGCATACCTACCCGACGTCTGTGCTCTAAAGATTGCAGTCCGTTTGTTAAGATTGGGGAATCTATCAAACGGACCGCCCGTTTCTGCACAGAGTCAAGGGTTTTTTCAGGTATTTTGGGGCTCCAGACCAGAGATGGCTGCCAAATTCGACAGTAGGGCGCACTTGCGATTTGTACAGGGTGAGCAGTTGTGTACTATTAAAGTATCTGCGGGCCCTGTACAGTACGCCCAGCTTCTGAGAGGCCAACTTTACTCTGGCTTCGATGGAGCCCCCGTACCTGAGCTGGTCACTTATAGTTACACCAAGCATATCAATGGAAGGCCTGTTCGGAAGATTGCTTCCGTTGAAGGAGACTAGATTATCATTTGGATCCCTTTTAGACGTAATCAGACAGGATTGGGTCTTTGAAACATTAAATTCGACGAGATTATTTTTACCCCAGGAGGAAATACTCTCGAGATAACCGTCCATTCTCTGCTTCAAAGCCCTCCGAGCCGTTGGAGTTTGTGTGCCCTTTGGGGGCTTGTCAAACAAAAAGCTATCATGAACTGTACTGTCATCCGCGTAACAATGAATCGGTGCACATGTCAAAAGGAGTTTGAGTTCAATGAACCACATATTCATTTGATATTGCAACTCTGGGTCAAGGTGCTATCCCTGAAGAAAGCTTACTATTCAAAAATCTGTTTTAGATCTGGATAATTCAATAGGTATTTCTAAATCTTCCCCCACTCCTTTTGCTCCTACCCATCATTTCACTACTTTCGCCAAATGGGAATGCTACACCTTTTTTATGTGAATACCCCACTAGTCCCAACCGTCTGGAGCCAGTGAGACTATGGCATCCCCAATCGGGGTATGTTGGAAAGTGGGGAGATTAAAGAGATGGGGAAGAGGAAGGTAGGGAGTACCTTTCCTATTCGATCTGCTATCCAAACACGGCTAAAGCCATTTAAAGCCACGTTTCAATTCTCAATGGTGGTCTTGAACCAAGGCGATAATGAGAGTATCTTCCATTGTAGGACGTGCTGCAAATATACTATATATTATTTAAAATTAATGAATTGTAAAACACAAAATCATCAAATAAAATTTACTTGCGCAAGCTGGGATTTGATCCCGCGACCCCAAAATCGACCTACGGAGGACATGAGGCCAGTACCTAACCTAACCCTCATCTGCTTCTTCTCCTCGCTATCGCAACACTCCCAAATAGAGATACCGTACCTTCAATGATTCCGAGAAATTTGAATTCTAGTACAATTCTAACGCAATATAATAAAAAAATTATCTTAATTTTTTCCGAGAATCTTCTAAAAATACAATTCGCAAATTATTTTTTGAGATTTTCGTCACGATCGATCATCTATCACTTTTTTTATCAACGACTGTAACGAGACATGACGTGATAGATTCGTCACGTCATCGTCAACCTACCGAAGGTACCTCTTCGTTTCCCAACCCCTGTAGGTCCTATATCCTGCAGCCAAAAGCTTTGGCATGGTTCCCTTAATCACTCTGCAGATTCTTCAAATTTATTGTATTTGTATTGCGTTTTATATAAAACAAAAAAATATTCATAAATATACCTATAACTTACTCCCAATTTACTAGAATAAATTCATTTCGATAATGTTACATACCTTAAGTTTACACTTACATACTCACAGTTTACACTTTGGGGGAGGGTGGGCGTTTATAAATTAATTGAAGTATATATATTGTAATTTATGTAACGCTGTTTTTTGTAACATATACAATAATATTGCGAAGAACGATAAAGGAAGAATGTGTTTAAGCCAAACAACGTTACCCTATTTTTTAAGTGCAAATAAAATAATTTTAGATAATTTAACAATATGACAGTTTTGGTACTATTTTATAGAAAACAATAACAGTGTTGTATGAAAATATTACGTAATTTATAAAGTAACATAATAATAATATTTGGATGATTTGCATAGCGCCGTTTTTGTGCAAAATCACCTCAAGGGCGCTGTACAAATACATAAAACATCTCTACAATGATGTATGTTATTACTAACTATATATGGATATAATATACAGTACAATACTTACCAGGTAGGTCACTTGAGATTAACACTTAATTAACATCAACTAATTGTTTATTAGCGAAATTTATATACAGGATTTAGGACGTAATTGGAAAATTGGATATAACTGGACTTTCTCTCAGGAATGGTATATGTAATTTACGGGTATGACAGCTTAACAAGGTAAGTTTTTAGTTTAGAAGCAATCAGTTGGACTTGTTATGGATCTTAGTTCCGGAGGGAGTTTATTCCAAGCCTTCTGCCCAGATACTCTGAAAGTATGTAGGAAAGTAAGACTTGTAGGAGGATATATGAGGAGAACACGATTTGAGAGCAGGTATTGGTATCGCCGCCTCGGGAACTGTTCTTAGTGGTTCCGCTAAGTTTGTTGAAAAGGCATTGGTGCCCCTGTTCATGAGGTAAGCTTTGTCTAGATATTGGCGGCGGATGCGTCTGCCCAACAACAGAATAGCGAGCTGGTTCGGAAGAGGCCAGTTGCGGGAGACCCTTTGACCTCTTCAGTCAAAGTCTGGCATCCCATCTCCTTACACCGCAGTGGAAGGGATGATTCATACGTCCGTCGCTAATGGACACACTGACTCCCAGATTCCTAACCACCCCTCGTGTCCTTTTCCTTTTCAGAACTTCCTTTCCTTCCTTTCGTTAAAAGGTCCTTACGCACAGTATCCACATATGTCATAAGCCCTTTGGGAAATTATTTTCCTCAAAGCCTTCTGTGTGAAGTTAATTTCAATAAAAGTATTTTTTTTTATTAAATTCTACAGTTTTTGATTATAAAAATAGAAAAAAACTTTCAATCTCCTATCTGAAATAATGGATTTAAAGTCTTGGAAAATTACGACTTCAAAGTTGAAATGGTTTTTTTAAAGCTTTTCACCTTGAATTGCTCGCAATGATTTTCGACAGTAAGCAATTCGTTTTTCGATAATACCGGTACACTAATTTACAATTGGTAACATAAAACAAAATCAATTTGTTCATAGCATTCTACCAACTAATTGCTTGTTCATTTTAAAAAGAAACTGACATTTTATCAAAACGAGAAATCTCAGAAATTCTAATTTGAAATCTCAGTTGATCTTTTTACTTCGCATTTAATTCTTATAAAAAATGACCGATTATTTTTCAATAAAGTTGAAGGTGAGTTTATAATCTTTGCTCAGCCTTTTTTAAGAGTCTATTCCATATTAATTACAACTTTGAAGACTTTTTTCTTGACAAGGATTCAGAAGTAAGATTTCGAATCGAAAAATAATTTTATATGAATATTGAACGTTAAATTAGCATTACGCTCCGAATTTAAGGTTCGATATAATTTCTATAGGCAATCAATCATTGGGGGTGGTCGACCTGCTGGCGGTGGAACCTTATTTTAACACCCTAACGCTATGAAGCTCTGTTGGTCGCTAGTGTTGAACTTCTCATTTTTATGGGTACACTAAAATTAAGCAGATTCCTTTGAACTATGCGCGAAGGCCTGTTAAAAGTTATTTAATTCAGTTAACTAGGTAAAATGGTAAAATTTCTACCTAATTAAAATGGCGGAAAATGTTTTCAGTTGATGTTGGCTTCATGAGAATGTGTCGGTTCTTCGACTCGTTTTTTTGTAAGTTGGCTCGTATGTGGAACGAGCTACCGGCTTCTGTTTCTCCTCCTTCACATGGAGTGTTGCCTCTTCAAGACCCGCATTAATTAATCCCTTCCTACAGCCCTACATTAACCCGTCTCTCAACGTTGTCCAACCGGCTGGCTACATAGTTTACCTGTGTTGTTTACACTGTTTAGATAGGGGTGCTCTTGTGAGGTGTCAAATACAAATAACAATGGGCAAATATTTATGTATGATGGGATTTTTGTAGGGTGGTAAAGTCAGCATCGCTCTGGTGTAAGCCCATCATTAATAATAGAATCGCTGCTTGAAATAGCTTTAGGCGTGCTTAGTAAATAGATGAATAATTTCAACCTTCCTCTTATCTATCTCCTTCCTTTTTAAACTCACAACATACCCCAATCAAGAATGCCACAGTGGCGCTGGCTCTGATCGGTTGGTTTGTTTTTCTATGTTTATTCACATAAACAAAGAAAAGAAAAAATTCCAAACCTGTTATTAAAAGATACCCTTACTTTGTAAGGAATCATAAAATATTGTGTTATTTATTTACTGTAGTTGCTTAAGATGGCACTAAATAGAAGTTTAAGAGGTTACCTGTAGATGGCACCTAGCTGTCGATGATGGAGGGATTGAGTATATAATAAATTATATCGCAACTTTAAGGTTGAGGCACAGAATAATTCCTACCGCCTGTCAAAGAAGCCATCAGAGATCATTGTTACCTATGACAATAAAGTCCACAGTGTTTTATTTGAGTTCTAAGACACCCTCGTAGTTACATATACATACAACTGTTGTTAGTTCTTAAGGCGATGCACTACGTAGTAATGCAAAATCATGTATTTTTGGTTTGAAAATTTGGTCGCCTGGAAATGTTTCAGATGCTTTAATTAAATACTGCGAGTAGAATACGTCTTGGCCTTTGAAATAATCGAGTATTTCTTAGATAAGTCTTTTTATAAGCCCAGAAAAAAATAATGTATAAGACATATGAAAACTTCTTTAAAGTTCAAAATCTCCTACTTATGAACCCATTTTCGGTTATGATTTTATTGTATAATGTGGCAAATTAAGTTATTTATAAAATAATCTGAAAAAAATTAAACATTTATGCCTGAACATCCACAAAATTAAATAAAAGGCGCTGTTTGGCCATGTTTTTTTCTTGCATAAATCAAAACAGGCGGTTGGTGTTAAGCGGGAATTTAACCTTATCACCATCTACGTAAGGGGTGTTATTGATAATGGCTCGATTTAAAATATTACACGACGTAGTGCATCGCCTTAACATTGAATTACGTTTGTTCTCATGGTACCATCGTTTGACTGAAGTAATCCACCCGTTTCAATTCCTTTTTTTCGTCCCTAAAATCGAACACTGTAATTAAAATAAAACTGGAGATCATTAATAATCAATTTGGTTTATTTTGCTCCTCGTTTCTGTGCTTATGCTCGTTGAAGACTGTTTTAATATTCTAGTAGTCGCTACACTGTCAATGAATGCCCGAGTTTATTATTCTTCAATTGGTTCCATGATAACTCAACACAGTGACAATTCAACACACCTTTAAAAAGTGATATAAAGTCATTAGAAATTATGAAAAAATTTTTTAAACCTAACCTAACGTAACGTACTTAACCCAGTTAGTAAAGTTTTTGTTTCATCACTTTCCATGACTTTATATAACGATTTATGATTTATCCTGTCACCTCTTCAATTAACCATTTCGTGCATTTTACGGAATAAAAGCGAAATGATAAGGTACCTACTCACCACCCATCATATTCCCATCTCCTTCTCTTAGTCCAGCCCTACAACGTATTCCAATTGGGGATGCCATAGTCCCACTGGCTCTAGACAGGTGGAAGTAATGGAAACTCTTGTGCTGTATCACTTTATAAAAATGTAAGTTCTTAGTAAGAGGTTGTCAAAATAAATGAGATAAAGATTAAGTCCACATTGAACAACAAATACATGATAGTGAGGCATGAACAAAACTGGCAGAGAAGACATGTAAGCAGACTTAATGCTTTAGATGAGTTTACTGAGGCGTACGTGTGGATAACAATGTAATATTAAACACGTTTTAAATATTATAAATTAATATTAAACATATTGAGAAAACATGACAGAACGCATGTTTGGTTTTTGGCGGTCCATCCCATCTAACTTCTCATACGAGGAACGGTGTAATGTTTAAATAGTTAGTTATTTTGACTATTTATTTATGATCCCGATTATTCAAAATGTGTTTTTAAAAACCCCCCACACTGTAAAAAGATTGGATGCCACTATTTCGTAATTATTATCAATTTCAAACAACTTCTGTTTTTTTTTTTTTTATTTTCAAATCATTGTTTGTGATGTAATCATAATCATCATTACCAGTCATTAAAATGCCATTATAAAAATTACAGTACATTTGCCGGACTTTTGTTTGTAATTATTGAAAATCTCATCTTTTCATTGAACACGCGTTTGTGTGCGTTTGAGAAATGAATTCACCTCACGTTAATATGTAAGTAATGTACCTCCTTTTTAATCATATAATCTTATTTACTTTGGGTTGTATTGACTCGGGCCGATTTGGTAATGTAAAGACGTTGAGACGAGAAAATATCCTAAAATAAAGTCGGAATCTTAACGACGTAAGTGGAGAAGCCATGCACTGAAATACACGACATGCTGCCCTGGTGTATTGGACAGGCCTACGGTTGAATTTGCCCTAGCAAATCTCTGAAATAAATTGTGTAACTTAAAGACATAAGTGATGAAGTCATGTAAAAACAGTATTCGGCGCAATGCTCGGACCTATGGTCGAATTTGCCCTAGCAAGTATAGAAAATTGATCTTTCCCTGGGTTTTATTTTTTATGATGAACGTATTTCCGCTTACCGTGATGGTAGTAGGATATTTTCAAATATAGTCAGGTATACGTAACCCGGAAATGTTTGTCTTTATTTAAAAAAAAAAATATATATTTATTCATATAAATATATTTTAAAATTGAAATGGAATGGAATTCGTCGGAATTAATTAAAATGTGAATTTCGAGCAATTCCCAGACGGTCAACGCTTGCCAAAAAAGTATTATTCTTGATGAGATATAACAATATATTCTTTACTTTGGCATTACCTTGTTGGTAAGTGATCATTTAAAAAATTCTTGACCTTACTATTAACGATTTTCTAGATTATAATATCAAACACTCTTGATAACTAAAAGATTTACGTTGAGATTATCGAATCTCATACACGCGTACGTAACATTCGACCGTCATTTTTTTGCCACCGTTCTTTCGAAGTAGTTGATCGGGGTTCGATTCTCGGCAGTTGCCATAAACGTGAAATCTGTGTATTATTTCGAGGAGCTGGAGGAAAACCACGTGACCAAATTTTTTGCACCAGGAAGGTTCGAGAATGCTTTGAATAAACTACGATATCAATCGTGCATAAACCACCGAAGAGCACACAGTGAAATAACCAGAGACTGCGCAGAACAGTAAATTTCGCTAAAGTAAGGCGGAGGTTTGCAGCGCAGTCTATTATGGGAATTTCTGTACAGGAAATTTCAGTTTTGAAGCGAAAAATTGACCACCACCTAGAGATGGTTCGTGCCTGGGGTAAGGCCAACTTGGTCAGTTTCAACGTCTCAAAAACCCAAGCGTGTCTGATTTCGGCAAAGAGGGAGATCAATGACTGTCTGGTGCAATTTGATGGGAGCACTCTCCCCAATAAAGACTCCATTGAAATGCTTGGAGTTACTATATCAGACCAGCTCAAGTATCGGGGATCCATAGAAGCCCGAGTAAATCAGGCCTCCAAAAAGTTGGGCGTCTTGTACAGGGCTAGGAGATTCTTCAACAGTGACCAGCTGCTGACCCTGTACAAGTCTCAAGTCCGCCCAACTATTGAATTTGGGAGCCACCTTTGGGCTGGTGCCCCAAAATACTTGATAAACCTGCTTGAGTCTGTGCAAAGGAGAGCGATCCGTCTGATTGACAATCCGTTGTTAACAGACCGATTGCCTTCTCTGATGCATAGACGCAATGTAGGCATGCTGTGTCTCTTCTACAGGTATTTCAATGGAGCCTGCTCCAAGGAGCTAGCAGCATTGATTCCTGATGCACCGGTGCACGTGCGCGAAACTCGACGGACACGAGCTGAACACCCGTTCACGGTTGACGTTGGCTTCATGAGAACGGGCCGTTTTTACGACTCGTTTTTGTGTAAGTCGGCTCGTATGTGGAACGGGCTACCGGCGTCTGTTTTTCCTCCCTCCTATAATCCGAGCCTCTTCAAGGCCCGCATTAACAAGTCCCTTCCTACAGCCCCTGCCTTGTTCCGCCTCACAACGCCGCCCAATCGGGTGGTGACATAGTTCCCCTGTCTGTGCACTGCACGGGCAGGGACACTCTTGTGAGGTGTCACATAAAAAAAAAAAAAAAAAAAAAAAAAAAAAAAAAAAAAAAAAAAAAAAAAAAAAAAAAAAGGATCTGGATGTTTTGAGGTGAATTGAGTGAGATGGGTAAATTATGACACATGTGTAAAAGTTTTGGGATTTGCAGTTAAGAGGAAGCTACAAGCCAAACATGTGTATATATATATATGTGTATACATGGTGTACCTTATATTGTAGGTAATAGGCATTAAAATCGCTTGACAAACGGAGTCTAGAAACGTTCGATTTCAAACACAAAACTGGTTTTTATTTATTTCGTAAATAATTTTATAAGAAAGCAAAAAAGTTAATCAAGTGAAACTGTCACAGATAATCTTACCTATAATATTTATTTTTTTTAAAGTTGATTCCTTTACGCGTTCATACATTTCTATTGAAAAAAAAAAAATTTTTAGTAGTTTACATTTATATTTTTTATTAAGTAATTTATTTTTTAATTTGTATTCTACTCAAGCAAAACGATTGGAAAACCTTAACTATACATACAACATATTTTTGGTATTCATAATGTACTCCAATTCTTTATAAAGATTAATCAAAATAGTAATTTAGCATTAAGCTTCGCTTTAAGTTTTTTACGCAGCCAGCAATTTGCGCGCCCTTATGAATAGGACTTGTTATTGGTAAGCAGATTTTATTTTTGAGAACCAAATGGTGATATTAGAATCCAATTTGCCTGTAAACTGTCAGATTCGTTTATCGACAAATTAGAGAAAGATGGATGGACTCGTCGCATCTCGCTCTTCGCGAAAAATGCTTTGTTCACCATTCCCTGATTGGCTTGTGTATTAATTTGAATGTCTATGGCCATGGCAATTTATTTTTTAGTTTAACATTTTTAGTTTTTAATAATGTGGGTGGGTACAAATTTTTCTTTAGACACCAAAATATATCGCGTACCGAAATTTGGGAAACACTTGTATAAAATATTCATCCCTTGTCGCTCACTAAGGGCGGTACTCGGCATTTATTACGGGGGTTGGGAAATTTTCATAATGACTACCCCCAAAGTCTGCAAAAAACCTGGAAAAGTACTTCCGCCATTAAACCGGGATTAAAAATCCACCAGGCTAAAGGAAAACTTATGACATTATAAAAGGGCTCACCCACCGCATAATACTTTCTGTAAATCCTTTATTATTGTATCGTTAATACTACCTGCTTACTTTATTTGACATTATCATCAATATAATGAATTTCTTTCATGTGAAAATTTATTGTCAGTCGGGGAAGTCCGAGGAAGATATTATTATTATTTTTTATTTATTTTTTAAAGAAAGACAAACATTCCCGGGTTACAAATAACCTGAAAATATTTTAAAATCACCTACTACCACCACAGAAAGCGGAAAATGTTGCTTGTGTTGTGATGGAGGTCTTAGCCAGCCGAGGAATTGAACACTTTACGCCTGGGTGGAACCCAAGCGCGATGTCAACTCGGCCACCGACCGATATATTTGATATCATTGAAACAAACAGTACATGAGTTACTGTTATGAAAAAATATACAGGAATGAAATATTTCATGTCAGGTACCTATGATGTGTTTCCCTGTTATGTGTGCTAAGTAGTATGTTTATTCCTTAATTACTAGGTGACGTGTGTAGTATATAGGTGTGTGTGTGTGTGTTTAATGTATGTGTCAGTGTGTGTATGTATATGTAGGCGCATTGAACAGTTTATATTATTGACATGATACCACGTTTGAATTTGGCAGCGAATTCTAAAAAATGACAACGTTTGAGCTTAGAAAAATTTCATTTACAGTATGAAGGGCTCGGTTAACTGGAGGAGTATGTTTGATTATATTATATGAATGCGAATAAAGCAAGGAGTGTATGTCGTGACAGAGTGGGTATAACTTATCTGCCTACCCTGCGTTGAATCGGCGTGATGGTTAGTTATTGACTGAAGTGAAAACGACCGTGCACGAAATCTTGGATACAATAAATTTCCTAACTTGTACCACTATAATTTCATTTTTAACAATAACGATTGCTTACAAGACGCCGTGCCATCAAAAATACGTGTTGAACTACAAACTTGGTTTTCCAATAAGAGGTGTTATTTTGAATAGCGCGCTATTTCGGTAGATGTTACTTTTGAAGCTGTTATTTTTTAACATTTGACAAGTAGAAACTACGCCATTAATAAAAATGGAACGATATACGCTTCAACAGCGCATTGAAATTATTAAAATTCACTTGAGTGAATCAAATGCAAATCATCTTGAGTGATGAGGCCCATTTCCACCTCGGTGGCTTCGTCAACAAGCAAAATTGTCGCACCTGGGGCTCGGAAAACCTAATAATTATTGTTGAAAAGCCTCTATATCTTCAACGTGTGACTGTTTGGTGCGGTTTATGGTCCGGCGGAGTCATTGGACCTTACTTTTTCGAAAATGAGGCTGTAGCAACAGTTACGGTGAATGGATTGCGATATCGAGAGATGATTAATGATTTTTTATGGCCAAAATTTGATGGTATTGATCTGAACAACGTTTTCTTTCAACAAGACGGCGCTACGTGCCACACAAGCAACGAAACCATTGATCTTTTACGGTTGAATATCAAAATAACACCTCTTATTGGAAAACCCTGTATTTAATGATCTGCTCCTACCTATAGATAACCGCCATCCCCCCTGTAAATCATATTATACATACTATGCGATAACGATACTAAACCTATACTAGGATAATTTGAGACCTGTTAAATTGAGTGTCCTAAAACGGGAAACCTTTCTAGTTGGACAATCAAAAGCATAAAATGTAATGAATATTATAAAAAAATAAATATCAATCCTGAAAAAGGAACCCTGAACCTTAAACGAGCCGACTTCGATTCAATTAACTGCCATCTCTCATCTATAGACTGGTCGCTTTTTTATGAAAAAATTGAATTTGTTCGTGGTAGAAATCCTTTCTAGGTTTGTTTAAATTTTAATAGTTTGTAAGTCGAAACACAAAAAATTTTTGTTATGTTTTATGAAATGTCGTCAAATTTATTTTCTTAGCCAAACAATTTTTCTTTTATTTATATTAGCCAAAGTTTGTTTATAAAGGACGTAAGCATTTACAGTGCACAATATTTCTTTCCCCGGTATGTTATTTTTAACTGTGATTTCAAAGAAAATGCTATTCCTTCAGAATGTAAAATTATATTTTTGTTTCGACTAACTCGCATCTTGTTTGAGCAAATTAAAGATTTCTTAGAATATTTCCTACCATACAGTTTTTCTTTTGTGTTTCTAATTATAATTTTTAAACCCACCATTAAATATAAACTACCTTTTATCATTCATTCAGCTTTAGCGTATGTTTTTTGTCATCTATTTAAAAAAAATCTTATTTATGGAAACCTTTTTTGGCTTGTGCGACACTTCTCGATAAAATTGTGGTTTTTATTAAATGGTCGCAGTTCCTGCGATTATTAGGCTTTACAATATAACTTGTTAAAAATAAACATACTAATGGATATATTTGTCTCTTTTCAGGTAAGCAGAATTATTTGAATGGAATGGAAAGCCACTTACGTAAGTAAAGCAATAATTTTTAAATTCGTGTGATAATCTTCAGGGCCCTTCTTGCACCGGGATACGCAAGTATCCGATACTCGACGATTCAAGTATCTTAGCGAGTCCTCTCCAATTTTGCCGCGGAGGTTCGTACTTGTACACAAGCATATGTTACCACATTTCGCAAACTCGTCGGCAACGCAACCTGCAACTAGCTAGGCGAGGTTGTTCTGACTTCCGATTTGCCTCACTTTTGTTAGACACTTTGTAACAACGCTTATGCTTTAGACCAATGCTAGAAATATAACGCTCAACAAATTTTGGTTGTGAGTGAGGTTATGAAAAGATTCTAGTTTTGACGTTTCGAGGATTCGACAATGATGGGTGACCATTCAGGTCTCTTTATTTCAATAGCGACGTGAACTATTTATGCGGGAAATTGCGACGTGAGTTCACAACATGTGTATCGGATACTTGCGTATCCCTGTAGAAGAAGCGCCCTAGAAAAAATATTTTCATTCGTATTCCAGAATATTTCAAAAATGTTTGATTCGCTTCTCTCTCTGATATATCGTTCAATTCCCTTAGGTTTGAGAGTATCAGAGCATAGAATAAAATATCAGGTGGCAAGCTTGTTGCAACCATTGCACGAATACGTCCAAATTCCTAAGGCTTCTAACGCTAAGGGGATGAAGAGATTTGCGCTTCGGAAAAACGTTTTTTTTCTTTTCCCCTAGGGGTTGTAATCTTTAAACTTTAAAAAGTATACAACAACTTCTACAAAGGGCCTGCTTCCTTTCTATACTTTATTCTGCAGAAGGTCAAATTGGTAAACCCTTTTTGTTCATCGGTCTAAGTAACCAAATTTCAAAATGATATCTGCTACGTAGTGATTGAAAAAATCATACACAAATCGGGACACACATCTTCAAAACAAAAATATAGCACACTAGTCAAAATAATAAGCCCTTTTGTTTTTGTTTTTTTCGTCACCGTTTTTGATATCTTTCGTATTTACCTTATCTCTTTATTACCTCAGCGGTAAAGAATAATGTGAATATAAAAATATTTTTAACGGTCAAATTCAATTCAAAATTAATTTATATTTGTGATTTGATAATTTGATCCTTTTGCTGACGTTGTCTTAACTTAACGGAAAAGCTTTGTGACGCTTTGAATTTTTGTAAACTAATCCCCATGGAGTGCTTTTGCGAAGAAGAGCTCGGTGGAAGGAAGGTTTAAATGACCCCTTCACTTGTACTCTTCTCTTCTTGTTCTCATGGTATATTTCTTCTGCTACTTTAAGTACGTGACATGTCTTCCAGTGGCGCACCGTTACACTTTAACGTGGCGATTCATAATTCTACAAAATATTTAAAATTTAAAAAAAAATCCCTCTGAATGTCCAACATTACACTATCAATCTAAGATATTGGCATCTACCTCTGCTGCATCCTCTTAATCTTTCCTTGATTATATTGTAGGTAATTTTATATTATTAATTGCCGCTCCTCATTATAATGTTACCAATATATTGAAATTGTCTTCTTTTTACTTCAGTACAGTTTCAGAATTATTGGACATTCGATGAAAACCCTCTACGTAAGTAATCATATTTGTCTTGGGTTTGTGACAATGTGCCTAAATACCCATATTTCTAAAGCATCTTTCTTCCATGTCAAAGTCTAAAATTTTGTCCGCTTCAACACACGATTCTACGATGAAGAGGATAGAGACAATTTTAATAGACTTCAGTACAGAATTATTATACAATTACGTAAATACCTTTAGACTTACATTATGTAAAAGGTTAAAATGAAAAGAGAGTGTGAAAGAATTTTAAAGGAAGACAGAGAATCAGAGATGGTGTGGGAAAAAGGTAAAGGGGGGGAGTTTTACATGGGGAGATAAGGGAGGAAAGGTTAGTTTAGTTTATAGTACTGAAGAAGGTTAGCTTATAATCAAGACTAGTTGACACAATGTATAGTAAATTATAGTAAAATGTGTTATTGGAGAAGAAGATAACATTAATATGTCTTAACAAAACTTATAAGAGAACAAACACAAAAATAAACAAAGTAAAGAGCAATGGCCGAGTTGGTCGGTGTCTTGCCCAGGTAAGACAGAGATCCTGGGTTCGGTTCATAGTTGAACCGTTACCTTTTAATTTTTCTGTGTCTTGTTCTGCTTCACGTTTCGTATAGATTTATTTGTGTTGTCTTCTTCTTCAATGATATATTAGATTTATAACCTTTAATATTTATTCCAATAAAATATAGTAAAATGGTTAAAAAAGAAACTTTTCATTTAATTATAAGCCCCAAACTTATTGCTTACTTAAAAAAAAAATTTGTTGTAGTTCGAAATTGTCTAGTGCGAGGTTTTAGTTTTCTCCAAATATTACGGACTGTACGCCTTTGGCTTGTACCTACTCGTACAAGCCAAACATCTACTTCCCCTGTACACCCACTCTGGAAATTCGAGTCATACAGCTCTTGTAACTTGTTGGCTCAGTGGATGAGTGGGTAGAACGTTTGGAGTCACTGCCAAAGGTTGAGGTCAAGTCCCAGTGGCAAGTATCTAAATCAAGCCACTTATTATTTAGTCTCTCATACTTTACTGCAACATAGGCCTTTCTTTGAACAACTTCGTCGAGAAATTTTTTTATTCTTTTTTTTATCCATCTTGAACTACTTATCTGACGACTAACAAGAGGTACCCTAACTGTGCTTTGTATATTTGGATGACTCTGGTAGACTATTTTTACTACATACTTGATGAAAGCAGGGTTTCGTTCACACGGACTTTAAAGATAAATGTATTAAATCATAAAGAAATATGAATGTCAGCAAAGTGGTCCATAAAATGAACCTTTTACCACTGAAACATATTTAAAGCGGCCGCTACACTACTCGCTTCGACGCTTCGACGAAGTCCTCGACGAAGTTAGCCGAAGTTCGAAGTGCGTGCCCACACACTCGTGCAACTTCGCGAGTAACTCAGTCCAACTCAGTCGGGATTGGTTTATTTATGTGTTCGAACTTCGGGACGCTTCGAGTCCTTTGACTCGGGCGCATTTACCGACAACAATCGGAAGTCGGGCGAAGCGAAGCGAAGTTGCCCGAAGCGAAGTGTAGTTCGTGCCCACACTATCGTATTCGGTCAACTTCGATCAACTTCGCGAGTAGTGTAGCTGGGCTATAGCAAATGAGACCATATCATGCTGCCGACTGCAAGTGAGCAGGTGTTAACGCATTTGTTGGGTCATAGACATTCAAATTAATAGACATGCAATAACATGAAATCTGGGTATCATTTCATCGAGCTGAAGGCAAACCACGTGACCATGTATTTAGTTCGAGAATGCTATAAATAAACTATGACATCGGTCGTACATTGACCACCGAAAAGCGCACATTGAAATAACCAGATCATGCGCAGAAAAGTAAAACTCGCTAAAGTCCATTAGTAAACGACGCTTAAATTGAGTGAGGTGGGTAAATTATAATACATTTGTAAGTGTTTAACATATACATGGTGTCCGGGGGTAAAATGCGCTAACTTCATGGGTGGTTTTACATGATTTTAGAAGTTAAAAAATAAGTATATTTTTCGAAATCTTGATGTTTTAAGGTAGTTTTTAGGTTGAATTATTTGTACGTGAAAATAAATATTCTTCAATGGAAACATATTTTTGTATGTGAAAATAAACATTGGAATTTCTAAAAAAGTTATGATTATTTTTTACTTCTACCATCATGTAGAATCACCTCCCGAAGTTAGCGCACTTAACCTGGATACCCTGTATAGTTATATTTTTTATGCAGCCAGCAATTTCGCGCCATTACTAGGCCATTACCATTATTACGGCAGGACTACGGGAGCTGATTTTATTTTCGTGTGCCGAATGGTGAAATGCTTGTTGCCTGTATACTGAAAGATTCATTTTTTGACAAATACTGTCAAATCGTCACACCGCCTCTATTACTATTAATTGGGATGTCTTTGGCGGAGTTGCTCAGAGGCACTGCACTTTTGTGCAGAGTAAACCGTCAAGCTGGTATCTTTGTTTCTTAGAGTCTTCTGGTGAAACAAATACGGAATTCCCACCTATGGCGTATGTTCCAACGATTTAAATTTGTCGGTAATTGAAATATGTAGAAATACTGTAGAAATGAGATCCCAGAAGCATATGTATGGTAAAACCAAGTAAAATAGTGTGAGAGATGAGTAGATTGCAAGGTGTAAGAATATTTAGTAATTAAGAAAAGGAAGCTTTGGTGGTTTGGGCATATGAGCACTTGAACGAAGACAGGAGTGTAAGGATAATATATGACGCAATTTCGAAAGGTAGAAGCAGTCGGGGATCTCCGAAAAAGGTACTTGAGTCAGGCCATGTCAAGAGTCAAAATAACAGAAGGATATTTACGAGACTTGGGAATATATAAGGCGTGGGTATTTATGAGGTGTGTATAGAAGTTTGAATATGAATGAACTAAGGACTGTGTACCAAGAGTTGTTTGACGTTCTGTCCTCTCTGCCTACCCCCGCGGATAACTATGTGATAGTTATGTAGTTGAGATGGCAAATGATTTTCAAGACACAAATGATTTCAATTATAATAATGCTTTCAAATATATTTTCGTTTTCCATCGACTCGTCGATAACACGGTTCATTGAATGTTATCATTTAAATTATTTTAATAACAGTCTTTTTCACCCTTCAGTGAGTACAAAAGGAAAATTGATAGCGACACTTCAATTGCTGATTACTTTTCTTCTCAGCTGTAACTTTTATTAAAAACTAAAACACTGTATACCCCGCTTTGATGTAGGTTCATTTTTCTTTTCCGCTCTTTTTCGTTTTATTATTCTTTCTCCTATCATGTATGGTTTATAATTTTCTCTGATTTTATAAATAAAAACAAACATTTCCTCTGAATGCATACGATTTGTAATTAAATATTTAATTATAAACCATATATTGAGGTAATTTTTTTTTAAATAATGAATTGTACAATTTATTCCAAAAAACAGTACTATCTCTTTACTGAACCATTTAAACAACCACCATCTTGAAACGGGAACGAAACTTACAAACAAATTTAGAGTCACGCGAAATACGAAACGGTCAGAACAGAACTTACTCAGTCAAAAAACTATGCTTAAACATTGTGAACATTTTTTATAATTTGCAAAAGCAGTTATTTTGTGCTATAAAATTGTACGTTAGTTCATGGCTTGCCGATTTGCTGTTGAATTCGTGCTATTATCAATATTATAAGCGAAAGATGTTGCTGCTGCAGTGATGGAGGATCAGCATAAATAGCTAGCAGAGTTATTTATTTCCACTGTCTACCATATGCAGAATACCCAACGTTCCGTGCGAAAATTATACGAAAACCGGTTGACAGTGGATTTTTTGTTGTTTTTTTTAATTTAATTTAGAATGTTAAACCACAAATTATTAATACGCCCTCTATCAGATAGAAGTAAATTTCACAGCAAATAATGTTGGTCTTTTTGCCTCCTGATGGTGTAATCAAACAGAAGTAAATTACACAACAAATATTGGTCAGCCATACGCTTCCAAAATTCCAGAAGTAATAATTCTATTTCCCAAGAACGCGAACAGAAAATCGTTCCACCAAAAAGACCTGCACAAAGCTGTGGAAGGAATTTGGCCATATTCCTCATGGCCGTAACGAAATACCTTCTTTAAGTCATAAAGCAGAACGGGATCGTAAAATACATGGACCCTTAATACTTTCGTAAGGTCACGATATACAATACGCCATAATACGAAAGAAACATACAAAAATACCTTGAAAAATCTGCGTTCCTCGGAACTCGATACGTTATTTCAAAATTAAAACTGGTTCGCTTCTTCTTGTTTCTTTTAAAACATTGTTTATGAGCTTCTTTAAACACTTAAAATTATGGCTTAGTGAGTTAAACGTTGAATCACTGTTCATATAAATTCATTGTATTTTATTTTTGTTAAAGCAGTTTATTTTTTATCAATTTAAATTTTAAGAAAACTACATTAAGACGCACAGGCGGTGCCTTTGTGGGTTCTCGTAACTTAATATTTTTTAAACATTAATAAGCATGTAATTTTTTTTCAGAAATTATGTATACCTATAACTTATGTGTAAAAAATTATAGAGAAAAAAAAAGTTTGGTTAATATGGTTTATACATTGTACCTTGCAGCATTTTACAAAAAATTCTAAAGAAATGGTTCTTCTTCTAATGTAACAACTAAACAAGGTTCAAACCACAAATCGAAAATATCTGACGAACACTATTCCTCTCACAGTGTGACAGTCGGTGACATCTTGACAATGTTATTTTCACGGCCAAAAGTATTTTTGTTATTTGTTTTTGGGGTGTTACGCCGTGTTGCGCTAACTCCTTCTTTTTTCTATTAGGGCAGATGTGTTATCTGATAACACATCTGCCCTGATGATGGACACTGCAATGCTGTCCGAAACGTTGGCTAAAGAAGGAGTTAGCGCAACACGGCATAACACCCCAAAAAAAAAAAAAAAAATACCTGTATTTGTTTATTTAACCCCTCTAGCCTCAAAAGGACATTACTAGCCACAAACACCATATTCCTTTAGTCGCTGATCTAGTCTTTGACCGGGGCGTTCATACATTATAGAAGTGTTTTTTATTTTTTTTTTCTATAATGCGCAGTTACGTGATTTGTTCGCAGTTAGAAAGATAAATAATTATTCTTCTCAGTTATAATATAATATTCATTCTTGATTCCATGGATAAAATCTTTCAAATTTTCGTGGTATTTTTTTGTTGACAAGTTGAAAGTTCAAAAGTTAGTTCTCTTATTTTTATTTTATAAACGGTATAAAAAGTGAAGTTACAGTTTTCTTACTAATTTTCTACACAAAATGAATGTGTTCTATAAGTATAGTTTTTTTCTCTATATTATGGACGTTTCGAGTCTAAATGTTTCGTTTTTTTTTGTTAACATTTTCATTTTTCATTTAAAAAGTTATTTATTTGGAAATAACAATATTGTCTCCAAATATAAACATCTAAAAGATTAGTTTATCTAGTTTTTAAAATGGTATTTGCACATTTAAAATGCTTCGGAAGCATTCCGAAATTCCACTAGAAATAGTAGATAAAAATATTTAAAAGCCTGAAGGGTTAAGATATATTTCGCATCTGTGCGAGTAACTCAGTCTATATTATTTACATATCTATATAATGAAATAGAATTGTCGTCTTAAGTTGCTTTGAAGCTACTTATATAAAGCATTCTTCAGGTGAAATATCTCTAAAATTGTGCTATACCTACTATCCTAGTAAATTCAACAAAGCAGTGTAATAAACTTGGACCGATTCATTACACCGAGAAAATAAACCATAAAATGAAAAGCTTGGAATTAAAAACCCTCTTCATTAGTTTCAAATCCCTCAAACCTTTTCAATAAAAAAACAACGCTTTTCAAAATTATATTCCCTTACTAATTAAATTCCTAATTCCTAAACTTTAAGTAAACCTTTACAAAACAGATTAATCTTTGAGCCTTAGTTCTCTAATGAATGAAGCATTGCAGACATTTTCCTCTCTTATTAATAATTATGATTAGTTATATTTATTGTAAGCAGATGAAAGGAGAAGCAATTTACCGAAAGAGTGTGTTTCACGGGATAAGACATTGGGTTAAGAACTCGAGCTTGGCTCTGCGGTACATTAAAAAATATACTTTTAAACAAGTTCTCGTACTTCATCATTTTAACCCTTCGATTACCAAAGACACGATAAATCGTGATGCGTATATTCATGAAAATTTCTCAAACAACGATATTGTTTGAGGAAACATTCCTCAAAAGCTGACTTCTGTCGTTTGGTTTTTTTCACATTAACCCCACACAGGACGCTGTGTGAAGTGTCTTTTTAAGGAAAGGAAGAAGATAAAGTTTTGGGAAGGACAGGTATGATGGGTGCGTAGGAATCTAGGGATCGGTGTGTCTATGAGTGACGGAAGAATGATCTAGAAAGATCAGTTGGAGAGAGCAAAGAGTCAACCAAACCAACCTCTACCGATCTGGCACGCCACGCAGTTGCTGGGCAGGCGCATCCTTAACACACCTCACCCGATGAACCCAGGTACCCCTGCAATTTAAAAAAAAACGTAGCGAACCACTTGGGGTGACCTTTGGCATGGCTGGTTATCCAATAAATGGTTGCCGGGGCGGCGACTACCCAAACCCAACTTCCAAAATGACATAATTTCAAAGAACGACAGTTTTGATAAAGATACGTGGATTCATATAAATATAAAGGAAAGGTAAAGGTAATAAGCAATCCGTAAAGAGTAATGAAATGTATTTTAATAAAGAAGAGTGTCTGTGGCGGATTCCGGTTGGATAGCGTGGATTTGATTTGTATACAAATCTACAGTTTTATTACGAGACTGATGAAATTAGGCATACTTGACCTTTAAAGCAAGAGGAAAGTGATTATCTACATTCATTTTAAAAAAACTCTCTCTAAAGCCCGTGCAACACCGGGAACTGTAATAACAACACTATGTCATACAGTCCGATTTTATATATGTTCCATTTTCCACAATAACTGTCTCTTTCTCACCCTCCCACTCTTTTCTTAACCTTTCCCCCTGTTACACTTCCATCATCACCAGAAAACTTAATGTCTTGACTGTAAATGTGTAATAATGTATATTTAGTATAATACGCCAGTGCAGACCTGCGAAAAATCTAGGCATATTATAATTAATTGGCAGTGTATAATTTTAAATTTTAAATGCAAACACAAACACTACTTAAATCAAATATCTCACACTAATACAAACGGAGATATAACTACTTTTTGGAGTCCGTATCAGTTTGTGCCGTAAAGTACTCAAGAGTACCGCTGTCGGTGTTGTGTACCAAAGAACACACAAATACCCACGTTGTTAAACCTGCAGTGTTCTGCTTGCGGTTAACTGCGGGCCAGGCAGAAGATCGATCAAAACTCCATATATATAAAAAATAGCATATCTCACCGTTAAAATCCCGGCATCCCAAGGTTTAAGGGTGAAGGTGGTAAGCATAGTTATTAATTTTTCTTAGGAACACATTTTCTAGGGTCGTCCATTTCAATGGTCTTACGGGGGATAAAGCTGAGTAAATGAATCCTTTCATAAACGATGGGACGAGCGAGATTATTTTGACATAAACATTTGTGTAGAAAATTAGTGTTTATTGATCCCACGGCTGAGTGAAGGGTTTACTAAGAAGGGGAATTGTACAGAGTAAAATGCTTTAATTTATTTACTTCTTATCGTGCATCTACTGTTAGATTTTATATATCACCTTGAATTTTGCAATTTAAAACATGTTATAAATTTACGCACGTTCTCATATATATTTTTTAATTCTATTGGATGAAATATTTTACGGTTTCCTGTTACCTTCATAGTATTTTATATTTTTGAGGTTTTTTTAAAGAAAATCAAATCAGGTTGAAATTCTGGCTTGAATAAAAATGTGCCTTATTTTTATTATTATTATCATCATAAGCCCATTTCGTGCGTATCTAAGGGTAATTTAAATAAATTAATACAAAGACAGAAGGGTAAATAAAGGTAACTCCATTAATGGAGGACTAAACGCAGTTGGCCCTAACAAAAAAAATGTCCAAAGAAGCGAAGCTAGCTGTCCACAATGGAGTGCTGCTACCTTCCCTGATGTACGGCAGTGAGTCATGAAACTGGCAGAGGAACGATGAAGGAAGACTGAATGCTGTAGAAATGAGATCTCTGAGGCATATGTGTGTTAAAACCACGTATGATCGTGTAAGAAATGTGGAGATCTGCAAAGAAAGCGAGGCTGATGTAAGCGTAATGAGTAAGAATAAGTAAGGGGACACTTAGATAGTTTGGACGTGTAGAGCGAATGAACAGAGATAGGTGTGTAAGGAGAATATATGAGGCAAAATTAAATGGTGGAAGAGTCGGGGACGCCCGAGGAAGACTTGGCACGATCAAGTGAATCAGATACTTGAGTTCAGCCATGTCAAGAGTCAAAATAATAGAAGATTATGTATGAGACGATGTGCGGAATGTGAATGATGCAAGAAGTGTGTGTCAAGACTGAGTTAGTTAGTTAGTAACCGAATGGTTAGTTAGTCAAAATATCTCAGTTGTCATATCTTGATCCTTCGTCAGGGCGATACTGAGAGTATTTATACCGCTAAAAGGAGCTACAATATTTAAGATATTGATTTGATATATGTACCTACGTACGTATGGAAAACTACAAGAAATGCGATGTGGGCGAGTTTCGTGGACCAAAAGTCTGACCGGTCGGACCTTAAATTTCATATACGGAAATTTGTTTCATCGTTATTATGATATTTTCATTTCGATCAAATGTAATGGTGATGTCAGGTGGTTTAAGAGCAACAGAGCGCTTGCTAAATGGGCTAGAACAGGTATTATGTCAGTGGCGTTATCGGTTTCCATTCAAGTCTATACGGAAGGCATTTCTACAAGTGTGTGTACTATCTATTCAGTGGAGAATTTTAACATCAGGTTTACACCTACGGACACACGATTTGGAGCTAATGAGATTACGAAATGATTATTCAGAAGAAACTGTATTCGGTACAAATAGAATCCCTGAGGCGTATGTGTGCTAAAACCATGTATGATTGTGTGGATATTTTTAAAATTGATATTAAAATGGTTTGGATAGGTATGTAGAGCGAATGAACGGTGAAAGGAGTGTAAGGAAGTCGGGGACGCCATAGCACTATCAAGTGAACCAAGTACTTGAGTCGGACCATTCAATTTGGCAGGCGGGTATGGGAACCGTTCATTGGACAATCAACACCTCTGCCATTGATCGCAACGTTTGGTGACTTAGCAGGGGTGCCCGGGCTCATGGGGACTGGTTTGTTCAGGTCTTGAAGACAGATGCATCTGACCACCAACTGCGTGGCAGGCTGGCTCAGGAGAGGCTGCTTCAGGGAAACCCTTTGACCTCCCCAGTAGGACTCTCTCAGAACATCGCCTTCCACCGCAGTGGGAGGGATGGATTTATACATTCGTTGCTCCTGGACATACTGATCCCCAAATTCCTACCCACCCCTCATACCTTTTTCCTACCCAGAACTTGCTAACCTCCCCCTCTTTTCCTAAAAATATCCTCCCAACAGCATCTCTAAAAATGACTTAGACCTTGAGGAGAATTATTTTGGAAAAAGGCCGAACTTTTATTTACCCGATTTAGTAAAGTAGCAATTTACGCGCCATTGTAAAAAGGACTATTAATTCGTAAGCAGATTTTATTTTCGAGGGCCGGATGGTGATATAACAATGTGAGTTGCCTGTATACTGTCAGATTCATTTATTGACAAATAACCGAAAGTCACGCTACCTCAATTTTGAATAGCAATTATATTCCAATTATTTCGTATAATGAGGTTCGATTAAGGTAGGCGACGCATTACGCTATACGCATCATGGCTTAGCCTATTTCAGCATATCGCTCGCCATACATTACCAATGGGAATGTATGGCGATCGATATACTGAAAAAGGCCAAGCCACGAAAATATAGCACGCTTATAGCGTGGTCTGTCACAGGTTTTAATGCTACTGTGTTATTCGCCCCTTTTGTATTATATTATGAACATGTTTTACTCGTGTAATATCGTTCTTCCTCTCTCTTTGCCCGCATTTCATATGAAGGCAATTTGTGGTTGACATCCGCCATTCCTTAACCTTTTGCATACTGCTGCTGGTAGCGTGTCCTTTAACCATAATAATAATGTGTCCCTTCATTTGGGATGGTCTACATTTCAGCGATTTTCTTGGCGGTTGTTTTGTTAACTTAATTTAATTATTTATTTTGATTAGACAGCCCTGATTTACTGAGAGTAATCACCTTCCACATACCAAATAGAACTACTCGATCGAAAATTATTTTTGATTGCAACAACAATGTCAGGACTGAGTCATTCAAATACTAGCTTGTACGTAGATTGCGTGCAGTTGGCAATATTTTTTAGTTACAAGAAGGCTATAATAAAATACTGCAGTAATTATAATAATCAAGGTTAGCGTAATACTGTTCTTCTGCATGGGTTGTATATAATTTGAATAGCAAATTTTACTTCTCGATTACTGCTCTCCTAAATTATAATATACATAAATAAATATTAGTTATATGGATGAGACATTGATCCCTTACTTAGTGACACAAATAATATTGATACACATTTAGAAAGCGCGATTACTAGTGCTCAGGAACCTGTTTCAAATTGACTACTTCAGTTTGTTTCTGTCAGGTACTCGTTTCAAATTGACTACTTCACTTTCTTTCTGTCAGGTACTTGTTGCAAATTGACTACTTCACTTTCTTTCTGTCAGGTACTTGTTGCAAATTGACTACTTCACTTTCTTTCTGTCAGTTACTTGTTGCAAATTGACTACTTCACTTTCTTTTTGTCAGGTACTTGTTGCAAATTGACTACTTCACTTTCTTTCTGTCAGGTACTTGTTGCAAATTGACTACTTCACTTTCTTTCTGTCAGTTACTTGTTGCAAATTGACTACTTCACTTTCTTTCTGTGAGGTACTTACAAATTGACTACTTCACTTTCTTTCTGTCAGGTACTTCACTATCTATTCAATGAACCAAGCATTTACATCATATCTGCTATATCATTATTAATAAATAAAATATAACAAAAGCAATAAACGTTATGCGATGTTCACACAAGTCACGGACACGCTAAACGCCTACAGCCAATGACAATTACGTTGACTTAAAGTTTTCTATAATTGTGTTCGTTTTCGACTTTAAATTTATTTTTTAAACAATAGAAAATTTGAATTTAACTCGACTAAGTGCGTTCTGCCACTTTATTAAGATTACTAACTTCATAATATTGTATTAACGTTAAATTACCTACTGGGCGAAGCACTCCGAACTTCGTAAGTCCGAAGTTATGCAAAATCATATATTTGGATTTGAAAATTTGATTGGAAATATTTAAATATTTGTGCCTGAATTTAGCAAAATAAAACAAAATACACTTTTTTTCTTTCATAAATCAAAATCGGCGACTGGTATTAAGCGGCAATTTAAACCTTATCGCCATCCTAGTGCGAAGTTTTATTGTTAGCTTCCGATTCCAAATGTTAGGCAATGTGGTGGCTTAACGTTTTTTGCCAGTATGTCCACGAAATTTATTTCTTAAAACTCCACTCTTCGAGGGTTAAACATATCCCTCCTCTGATTGGTCAAAATACCAGCCATCGTAAAGTAGAGTTGTAACTCATTTCAATTGTCGCTCTGTTTCTTTTAAATTGGAATAATTATTGGTGAGAACAACTAACTGTGAACATGCAACTAGTACATTACTTCTTTCACCGCCCCGTATTTATGGTTTCCTGGTAGTCCCGCTTTGTATTGTTCGAATACTTAGCATATTAAAAGTAAAGTAATAATGTTTCTTAAAATGTTGATTAATGTTTCCTCAGTTTAAATTCTGCACACCACAAAAACCCAACAACAAGACCGAAATGCCTAATGTAATGCGTTTTTGTATTTTTCTGCTGACCCACTTCTGGCGAATTTGATGAAATCCTTAAAATTGTGTTAAAAATTCTTTATTTTAATTTTGCATTGTGAGTAGGTACAGCACAAGACTCTGAACTGCCCCCTACTGTCCGGAGCCATTGAGATAATGGCATCCCCAATTGCGGAATATTGCGAGACTAAAGGAAAGGAGATAGAAAGAGGAAGGTGGTGAAGTGCCTGGCTATTCAGATCTGGTCACCAAACACCACACCGCAAATACACAACTTATTATTATTTTATTTATTTTTTATTAAAGAAATAAAGTGATTATATATAAAATACCACTCTCACTCAAAAACCTCAACATTATAAAATTTAAATCTCAAATAAAAAGCTGGATACTCAATATAGGGAGATCTGAAATAGAAAATATACTGATATCAAACACAGACTAAAACCGAATCTACTAAACTGAACTATACAAAAAAAAATTACTTAAAAAAAAAATTATACTACATGATATATGTTTATTATTAAATTCATATGTTACTTTGTTGTAATATTAATTTCTTATAATTAAATTATAATATGTAAATGACATCCTCAGCATGGGAGATCCCAGTGAGGATATCATTATCTCTATATATTGCTAAGAAAGAAGACAATAAATCATTATTATATTATATATTATATACATAAAATCGTATTGACATTGGATTTTTACATATTAAGAGATTTGAACACTTATATTAACAGAAGCGTTAGCTTGTGTTTGGAAAAGTAGTGCACAGTACATTTATTGAAGTTATTTATAAGTAATAATAAATTGTGAAATAAAACAAATTAATTAAATATAGTTTACTTTTAAACCCGCGACCGAATTCGAAGAAAACCATAAAAAATCCGTCCTTAAAACTTTTTTGCAACCGTGAAGAATTAATACACCTTCGCTCCTCTACAAATCCCCAGAAATCTACGCATAAAAGGTTTTTTTAAATCTCGTTTCTGCGTGAACTGTTTATCTAAAACTGACAGCTTTTTTGGTGACAGAGTAGAATCAATATCGATTTGTTTCAGAAGCATGCCACCCCCCTCCCACCGACAAGAGCGAGGGGAGGGGAATCACACCAGATTTTGATGGATGGCTTAAGGGATGTTAAATTTATTTTATCACGTTCTCCAAACCTAACAAGAGGAATGAAATGTGGGGGAAATATACTTTTTTCCTACAAGTCTTATATTTTTTTCAATTTTTAGCACCTTTTTGTCATTAATCGCGACTCGATTCGTTTTAATAAAAGACTCGTTTAAATAAAAAAAAACCGAAATAAGTTATTTTTATTAATAACTATCTAAAGTCCCCGGCGTTGCACGGGCTGTATTATGCTTTGAGAGATGGGAAAATCGAATGGGGTAGTTTTTTTGAAATTTCACCAGTGTCTGAATTAAAATGTAGATTTGTATAAAATCCAACTAACCCACGGACACTCTTATTTCCATACATAAAGGAGTTCTTAACTTAATTTAATCAGTGATTCCTTTAACTTTGTTTCATAAAAAAATATCGAATATTTTTTCTTTCGCTCGTCTTAACTGATCACTCAGTCAAGTAACCCAACCTAACGATTTTTCAAATGTTTTTAGTTAAACAAAAAAAACAATAATGTCAACAGACCTGGTTCCCGTGAAAAGATTAGAATGTGCACTTTGGTTTCATAGTTACGATAGATACACGAAAATTTCCACGCTTTATAGCTCACATTTCGAGCTGATTGATTCAAGCGAAACTGTTGCCTTGAACCGGAAATTCCGGATAGATACTATGCTAATTTCATGACGCCAGAACTCCACCTTACAGAGTTTTTTAGCTACTTCTGAAAGAAATTCGAAAATGCCTTGAAGCAAAGCTCACGGTTTGAGAGTTTCTGTAGTTTCTGTTGAACTTGTTTTGAAAACTTTAAATGTTAATTTAAAAACACACTTTGTTTACCCTCTTCCACAACTACGATAAGCAATGTAAATCGTCCTGTATCTGTGTGAGTCAGCACTGTACAAAGTTGATTATTTCAAATTATTTTAATTACTAGCACAGACCCGTGAAAAATCACCGCATATAATTATAGGATTTGTGAAGCTCAAAGTATTTACAAAATATTTTCCTTTCAAAAAAAAAAAATATTGACAATTTTCTTTATATAGTGTCCGATGGGTAAAGTGCGCTAACTTCGGGGGGTGATTCTACGTGATTTTAGAGGTAAAAAAGAAAAAATAACTTTTTTCAAAACTCGATTGTTTTAAGGTGGTTTTCAGGTTAAAAAGTTGAATTGTCTCTATGGGTAAATATATTTTATATATAAACATTGTAATTTCGAAAAATGTTATTAATCTTTTTTACTTCTGCCATCAAGTAGAATCACCTTCCGAAGTTAGCACACTTTACCCCCCGACACCCTTTATGATATCACATTTTTTTACGTGATGACAAATTAGAAAGACAGAGAACAGAAATTTACCTTTCGAATTCAGTGAAATTGAACAATCACAAACTGTGTGAACTATCAACTTGAAACAAAAGAAAAACACATTTCAAATATAGGATTATTAATCATAAAATAATTATATAATTATAGGAAGTTACCGACTTCACTCAATCAGTTTTTATTTTTATAATTTGAAAATAAATTTGAGTTCATTGAACGTGTATAATTTTGCGCAGAAATATTTCATTTAACGCACCGATAACCGTAATAAATATGTTCGACTATATTATTTTAAAATCAATCCTTAAAACAATGATCTCACGATCATTTAACATCAATTTGCTGATTTCGTTTAACCGTCGAAGGACGAAATGAATTGTTTTTACGTCGCCCCCATAAAGCGGATTTTATTCATATGAGTTCCACTTGAAGCGTTTTATTTTCATTTTAACGATCGTTTATGGACCAGCCCTTAAGGGCGTTTTATTACTATAGTCAATATACGTCACTTTTACACCTTTAAAACAACCCGAGGAATATGTAGGCCATGTGTGTTTTACTGACGTTTTTGAATATTTTTACTCCATTTACGAAAGTTAAATATTTTTTTTATGGTTCATTTCCGAGAAGCGATGAAAAACATAAAAAAATGGTTATCTAAAAAAAATATTAACATGACATTATTTGACTTGAACATTATTTGTTTGATAATTAATCACTGCGTAGTAATGCAAAATCATGTGTTTTTGGTTTGAAAATTTGGTCGCCTAGAAATGTTTCAGATGCTTTAATTAAATACTGCGAGTAGAATATATCTTGGCCTTTCAAATAATCGAGTATTTTTTAGATAAGTCTTTTTATAAGCCCAGAAAAAATAATGTATAAGGCCTATGAAAACTGCTTTAAAGTTCAAAATCTCCTACTTATGAACCCATTTTCGGTTATGAATTTTTTGTATAATGCGGCAAAATAAGTTATTTAAAAAATGATCGGAAAAAAAATAAATATTTATGTTTGAACATCTACAAAATAAAATAAAAGGCACTTTTTGGCCATGTTTTTTTCTTGCATAAATCAAAACAGGCGGATGGTGTTAAGCGGGAATTTATACCTTATCGCCATCTACGTAAGGGGTGTTATTGATAACGGCTCAATTTAAAATATTACACGACGTATTGCATCGCCTTAAGTTCTAATACTTAGCGTAGAGTACAAAAAAGATTATGTTCTTTCTAACCGATTAATTCTTTAGGATAATTTGTTCGGTATGCGCACAACGCACCCGTAGAATCAATTTGATCGCTTTACCGAACAGATATGATCTCAATGAAATCGTTGTGTCTCCCTTACTGACATGGTAAGAAATATGATCTAAATAGTGTTAGAAAGAGAAAGCACCACGCTTTATATTCGAATCTAGAAGTCAAATACAGAATAGTTTAATTTTACAAGGTTCCGACCGCAATTCGAGAAATAAATATGAAGCTTTGTTATTTTTTATTATTATTTTTTTTTTTTAATTTTCGGTTATTTTCATAATTTCCTATTTCTTTGGATTCTATTCACTAAAATTATCGACTTTCCGCATGTATTTTAAAGAAATGTAACGGTCAATGTGCTAGAGGTCTGAAGCGTCAATAACTTCTTACAAAACATTTCAGATATTGCTTTAGAATTATTATTTGAAAATAGTTTGCGATTTGCGGAACAAAGTATAAAAAATAAAGTACAATTTAAAAAACTGTGTCAATTTGCACACAGAATAAACAGAAACATTTTATTTTATAAGGCGAAAGGGTTGCCTTAGGTAGAATACCGAGCAACAAGCGAATGTTATGTCACTCCTCTATGAGACAGCTTTTTTACAACACAATTAAGAAAATGTCAAAACATTTTGTTTGCAGTTAGAAAAGGTAGGTTATGAAGCACCTGCTAGTTAATAGGTACCTACCTACCCACTATCCACTTACTCTCTACCCACCTTCTGGTTATGTGGAAACATATTATCATTGTCCCCTAAATACTAAGCCGTGGAGCCCGAGTAAGCCGAAATAATTGTTGTGGGTGAAATATGATGTTGTGGGCTTATTTTGATGTGACGGAATGTGTGGGTGAAATGAAAAACGAGTTTGTTGGAAGGTGTTGTTGTTTATTTTTAGATTACGCTATTGTTATAAGAATTAGTATAAGCCTCAGCTTACTGTTGTGGCGAGAATTATCATCTAAACGGTGTTAGAAAGAGAAAATACCATGCTTTATATTCAAATCTAGAAGTTAACCACAAAATAATGAAAATGTGCACCTTTATGAATCCATAGGTACCGACCACAATTTGAAAAAAAAGTATTTTGATTTTTTTAATATTTTTTTCATATGAACGACAATAAAGTGAGCTGATACATTTGTCTTATAAATTGAGTGTGGTTTAATATATTTTTCGTAATTTTAGTTAAAAAAAAATATCTGGAAAGACTGATATGTAAAAATGATATTAAAATAATTGTGAATGCCGGAAAATCCATTCAGTTGTATAAAGAAGCGTTAGTAGTCCACCATGGAGTGCTGGTACCAACCATAATTTCGTATGGTAATGAGGCATATAACTGACAGAGGAAGCATGAAAGTAGAAGACTGCCGTAGAAAATGCGTTAATTGATGACAGGATGTGTTGTTAAACCATTTACGACATTATGATCTATTAAACATATAGAAAAATTAGTGAAAAATCCCAAGACTACTAATACGTGTAAATAGCAAGCTTAGGAAAGGGACATGCAAATGTTTTAGACATTTAGATCCTATTAACGAAGACGGAATGCCTGGAGAATATGTGAAGCGAAAGTGAATAGATGTCGGGGCATCAGAGGAAGACAAGGAACAATCAAGTGAATCGAATTAATTATATTCATAAACTAAAGTCCCCGGCTTTGCACCGGCTTTAAGCAGAGTTTTTCGAAATCATATCTTGACTGTAATTTTGCTCTTATTCTGAATGTGGTCAAAAATTCATCAAGAAGTATCAAAATTCTGCTTGGAGCGGTGGGAAAAGGGGATGGGATGGTTTTTCGAAATCTTATGTAGAATGTGTCCTTCCTCCTATTTTGAAAGTCAAGTGTGCAAAATTTCATCACTCTCGGAATAAAACTATAATTGTATAAAAAAAACAAAACAACACCGAGACACACTTCTTTATAATATACAAACATACATTGATAGATACGTAGAAGACGTATTTCTCGTATGTAACTAGTATAGAATGAGTTATTGGAGAAGGTGAAATTGGAAATTCCGATAATTTTCGAGACAGTAATTACTTACCTACGTATTGTAGCTAATTACGACTTAAAGTCTATTAAGATAAAGGAAAGCTAAATTAAACGCTCTATTACGGTATTCCTGCTAATTAAACTCAGTAAATTTGGGCTATTTTTGGTACTGCCAACCTTAATTTGCTGAGTCATGTTCCTATCGATCCGAGTTCACCATACTGTTATCTTAACCTATTAAAGGATTTTTCATTTACTGAGTAAACTTCTTACTTATTTTGCTTAGCGTCTAATGTTCTTTTAGTGGTCACACTGTGTCAATATCGCGTCATTGACCGCTTTTTCAATAGTTAATATAAAATACCTCCCTCCAATTTAAACCTAATTGGTATTCGGTAAATCTGTTATAGAATAAATTTATCTCTTGATGGATTTTATATAATATAGCTATAAAATTGATAACAAATAATTATAAGCAATAATTAGTCGCCTGAAATATCAATACAAATTGAAAATATCTCCCGAGTAAAAATAAATACCGCCAACGGGAATTGAACCCGTGCCTTCTGATGTCCGGTCAGGTGCTCTGAAATCACTGAGCTATGTCGGCTTATTTCCAACCCGCCAAATAATTCAATATGTACTAGTACCTCAATCAACAATTACTGCTTTTTATATGTTTTCCACCTGTAAACAACCAACTTTATTTTTGTAGGAAAGGCTTTAGTGCTGAATTTCTCACTAGATGGCGTCGAGACATATTATATCTTCATTTGTTGGTGAAATATTTTTGACTTGTCGAATATTATTATTTTTTTAATGATAAACTAATGTTTACAAGACAAGGTTTTATGCATAGCATAAAGGATAACAAATAATTATAAGCAATAATTAGACGCCTGAAATATCAATACAGATTGAAAATATGATTATTTGTTATCCTTTATGCTATGCATAAAACCTTGTCTTATAAACACTAGTTTATTAAAAAAAATAATTTAAAATTGATAATATTACACCTTTACTAATTTATCATTACGCTCTTCATGGAGGGGTAGGTAGAAAGGATGGACTTCATTCACATCGTGTTGCATGAACTCGTACAATATGTACATACTCTTCTGTTATTCCGTCTCTTTTCTTGAACCACTTCCACTACGACATTTATAAATTGGGGTATGCTGTGATGTTGGGATTAAATTAGTGAGAATGTAGGGAAAAGGTATGTTGGGAAATACCTAGCTATTTCAGAGCTGGTCACCAAATCATCAAAAAATACCCTTAAAAAATGTCGATAATATTTGGAGTAGGATCGAGAGAGATGAAAAGACTAAAGTCGTCTCCCTCTTCCAAATCTTCCAGCAATCTTCCCCTATTCATTATCAGTTAGGTAATTCCAGTTTTGCTACCCTTGACTTGACCAAGTTGTCACAGTTTTTTTTCTGGTAGATTTTTTTACACGATTCGATGAAGAATTTAACTATAATAACAATAATCAATCATCTTTTTTTTAGAAAATGTGAAAGTAACTGCAATTCCACACATCCCAGTATGCAGTTTCATACAGGGATTCAAGTAAGGACATGATTATAGATGCAAATAATTTTAAAATAAAATGATAAAACAAAGGAACAAGAGAAAAAAAATTGAGTGTAGTATCACAAAAAAAAATAATTTTTAGAATAATCATTTATTTTTTTAATTTTACCAATCATCAAACCCCTTATGGGTTTTTAAATTTTTTTTTTGATTGTTTATTGAATGAGTGTGTTCCAAGACCGAGTTGTTTGGAGGTCCGTTCTCTGTGCCTACCCCTACGGGGAAACGGCGTGATGGTTAGTTATAAAAACTGCATGGATATAATACGTGGTAGGTTTATAAGTGCATTTAAGCATTTATTATAATATTTATATAATGAGAAAAACAATTTTTTTTATTTATTTTTTTTTTTTTTATAGTGAATACCTCACAAGAGTCCCAACTGCTCCCGTCTGGAGCCAGTGAGACTATGGCATCCCCAATTGGGGGATGTTGTGAGGCTGAAGGTAAGTGGGGAAGGGAAAGAGGAAGGTGGGGAAGTACCTGGCTATTCAGATCTAGTCACTAAACACGGCTAAAGCCATTTGGAGCAACGTTTCAATTCTGAATGGTGGTCTTACACCAGGGCGATACTGGTAGTATCTTCCACTCTGGAACGTGCCGCAAATATACTATATATTATTTTAATTAATTAATTGTGAAATAACACAAATTAATCAAATAAAATTTATTTGCGCACGCCGGGTTCGAACCCGCGACATTCGGAATGGCAGTCCAATGCGTTACCACTGGACTATGCCGGCCGTCAATGCCGACAATGATCGCTTATATGCGTAACTTTTTTATTTATTAATCTCGAGCTCACATCGTCGTATGTGCTAAGAACTTTAAAAACATATTTATATATAAATAAATATGTTTAAATTTCAACATATTAAAAAACACAAACAAAACGTCAATATTTGAGGTGGACATACTTTCTTAATTCCTTTTTAAAATTAATCATATTTTTAATCTCAAGAATATCATTCATTATTGTGAAGTTGGACAGCCTGGTACATCAGAGCACCTGCGTGATTGATTTCTTCCTTGTGCGCAATCTTATTTGCTTTGTATTTCTCTCCCGTATTTATTTTTCCTTTAATTTTCTTCGATATCATCCCTATTTTTAACTTATGTATAAAAATAAATACATTCAGATACATAGTTTGCTTCACTGTCATAAAAGTAGGCTCCTTTAACACATCACTTATCCGTGTGTATGTATATATTGCGTATCAGTATTGTTCTCATTGCTTTATGTTGCAGTTTTTCCATTTTCTCTTCATTTCAGAGAAAAAGGATTCTTGAACAGTAATTGAAGTTGGTTCATCGGATCGTTTGTGCCAGTTTAGTTTGTATGGGCCAATATCTTTCGCCAATGTTCTTCGATGCTCAATTAATCAGAAGGGATACGATGACGAGGTCATTTCTAGAGTTGATCCTTCCCCTCAGTCCTGCCACACTGGCTCTTATTACAGCTGCAAAACAAGAACTCGTTCTTCCGTGAATATTGAAGAGGTGCTGCAATGCCCGGGAAGTCCAGGCATCGTTGTACATTGTTTTATTACAATCGTAGACTTTCCGTGGTTCTCTTTGTGAGATTGGCTTAGAGCTCGCAGGTATGCAAGGTAGTACAAAAAGCTAAGACAGCGTCCTTTTCACCTATGGTCTGCAGAGCTGAAATCTTTGTTACAAGTTATGCTCAGTGCTAACCTCTGTCGATGTCATCATCATCCGTCAACTTGTTACTGATGGTGTAACCTAAATATGTTATTGTTTCTACCATTGTACGTTGTACTATTTGTTTTATGTTTATCGCTCTGTTAATCGCCATTAAACGGCCGTATAGCAAAAAATAACGTTTTAGATTTTAGCCAAGTATTATCGTCTCATATATTATTGTATTAGTACAAGGCATTGTGTTTGTTTTTACGTTCTTTCACGAATCCATCACAATCTCTCCCGAGGCAAATGTAGTTGAAAATAAAGTCGCGTTCATAACGCGCCGCATGTTCCGTTCCGTTTCCCACATTTTTACGGGTTAAGACATTATTTATCGAGACATTTACGACCGAAATATTAAAATTTCTTTGCTTCAGAACACAATACGAGCGTGCGTGTATTTCATAGTCGGCCATTTCGGGCCCATTATTCATGTTTTTAGCGTTCATACGAGATTTCTACCAGAACTTCTCGGTGTTTATTTCACTTCGAACAGAGCTTTATTAACGTACGGGGATTTGACACAAAATACGTATATATTGTTTAGTATTAAATATTAAACACAAAGGTCCTTTGTCACCCGATTTAATAGGCGGAAAGTTGGCTCGCTCCTAATGTGTAGGAACATGTCACGACGAATTATTTATAACCGTCAACTAAATCCGGAGATTTGAAGCAGACCCTCTTCAATTTACCTGCTCTAGTTTCCTGTCTGATTCATTCACTTATAAGAAACATCACCCTTAGTAAGGAATTACACGGACACGAGACTAGAAATGGAAATGCAATTTATGATTTATTGCAGACTGATTTTAAAATATTTTTTATTGCTGACAGAATATTTATCCAGTTACAGTACGAGATTCCTTATTTTATAGTGTGCGCTTGACCATTATTATATGACATTAATGGAATATAGATATTAATGGAATTAATGAATATTGCAAAGAAAACCAATTATTCCTAAACATGAAATAACGAAAATAAATAAATAACTAAAAATAAATGTAATTCAATAATATTTTCACGTAAATGTCACCCAATCATCTATACTAACCATCTAAACCATGTCCCTCTCCAACGAGTAGAACAAATCAGAGACCTTGGAGTATTACTTGACTCTAAATTACTTTTTAAAGATCATATTGAAAACATTTTAGAAAATGCCTACAAACAAATGGGCTTCATTCTACGAATCACAAAACCATTCAATAAACCTTTTTCACTTGAACTTACGTAAGATCTCATCTCGAATTTGCATCTGTCATTTGGAATCCACAACACCAAACTTATATTAACCGAATTGAAAATATTCAAACAAATTTCCTGAAACACCTGTCGTATCGTTTTGAAAATCATCAATGTAATCCTATTACTCTTTACAAACGAAAAAAAATATTTTGACTTACATTTTCTGTACAAAATTGTGAACTGCCTTATTGATTCCCCAGCCCTGTTAGAAAGGATTGCATTTCATTGTCCTGAACGCAATACCAGATCAAATACCTTATTTTATGTACAACATTTCAAATCGAAATACGCACAAAACTCCTTGCTCGGGCGTATCTGCAAATCTTATAATGTCTTAAGCGATATTGACATTTTCCACTGTACCCTTAAATCGTTTAAAATCAAATTAACCTTACTATATACCTAAGTTAAAAATCTTACTTCTGTATTGTTTAGTATTCTCTTTTTAATCACTTTTCACACACACTATGTACTTTATTACTTTTAATTAATTTCTAGCTTTTATAAATATTATAAATGGAACTTAACAGGTTTAAATCATGTTCTATGTTTATGTTCAATTAATTTTTTTTTTAAAACTGTATGTTTCCTAAATAAACTAAAATAAAATAAAAAATAAAAATGACAGTGATTATTGTATGAGAGTGATTTTTGTGTGGCAGTGATTATTGTATGCCATTGAATATTGTATGCCAGTGATCACAGCTGACATAGCCATATTTTCCGAAAAGAAAGCGAAGAAATCAATTTCTGCCACCGTCTACTAAAAAACCCCGCAACTTTCCATATTCCTTTCTAAAGAACCAACTTAACATTCTACCAATCTTTTGTGCAAATGTGTCGACTATATAACATCCACTGTAGTGGTAAGATTCCGGACATATTTAGCGATAGCGATTGGCAAAATTTTTCGATTTTCTTGTTATCACTTGGCTTCTTCTTCACCCAAATCCTATTGTCTCGTGCTGTTTACCATTCTTATTATTTTATTCTTACTTAGTATTGTACCAACACCTTTATTGGTTAGTTTGTATTTATTCTTTGTTAATTCTATGTTATAACTATGTATATTTATTTATTTCAATCGCTGATACTGCGTACAAAATTAAAATTAATTACCGAGTCTCCAATCATCGTAATTGATTCTTGTCTTTCCAACTACCCATTATTCTTATTATCTTTTTTCTTACTTCATCTTAAGGCCCAGCATTCCGATTTTCAACATAATTCCCTTAATTTAAGTTTTAAAGCTCTTAAAAAAATTAATGTTATTTCCAAGGATAATCTTTATACATTTGTCGAGATAATAAAGTAATTATATGTAATTCCCTCTATTAAAAAACCGTAAATTATGAGCCGAAAATTGTAAAAATCTCATCTTGGTCTCTTATTTAACATGTTATATTATGTATGAGAAAAAACAGTGTCTCTTTAAATGCTACTTAAGATATTTTTTCTCCATTTTAAATAAGTCATGCTTTTCTAACTAATAAATAGAATAAAACAAAGTCGCTATCCTCGTCTGTCTGTTTGTGCTGAAATTGTGGTAAAATTCTTCTGTACTACGCAACAGATTTTGATAGGGTTTTTACTATCATTTAGATAATTTCTCCCCCAAGGTTTATGTATATAATACATGCATATTATATTTGTAGAAAGTAAAGATAAGTTGATGTTTTGTAATCAAGTCGTTTTCGGGCGCATATATTGGTAAAGCTGGCTAATGAGATACATCGTAACAATGTAATACGCAATTGTATATCTTAAAAAAGTCTATAGAAAAGTCAGCGATGGTATATATCTATCTCCTAAGGATAACCCCCACCAACGCCGGGTACTCGTCAGTTAGTTATAAAATATTTTGGCTTACGCCTAAAAATTATAAACATTTAGTAGTATAAGCGCCCTCTCTCTAACAATTATAAACATTTAGTAGTATAAGCGCCCTCTCTCTAACAATTATAAACATTTAGTAGTATAAGCGCCCTCTCTCTAACAATTATAAACATTTAGTAGTATAAGCGCCCTCTCTCTAACAATTATAAACATTTAGTAGTATAAGCGCCCTCTCTCTAACATTCGTATTTATGTATCTCCCTTTCAAACCATCTTATTCTTCTTTTTGAATGCTCACTACGGATCCTTAAGGGGGGGCTAGGGTTAATTCGTACGAAAAAAGGCATTATTTGTGAATTTTTTGTGACAACACATTTAAAATTTCTTTATTAAATCTAATAGGACAGTAAAGTATGACATTTTAAGAATGTTGTATAAAATTTTCACGGAGAAATATTAAAAAAACACGGCAATGGCAGCAATTATTCGGACGTATCTCAAAAAAAAGTAGAATGGCGGTGACCCTCATAACTCGGTGCTGGGTCATCTGAAATCAAAAAATCAAAGTTCATTCGTTAGATAATAGTTTTTCCCAAGTAAGGCTGGGAGGGTTTTTCGAAATTTTAATTTTTCACTTTTTTGGAACACTTTGAAGGGAAAAACGCTATTTTTAGTGAAAAAAATCGGCTAATTTGTTATTGTAAAATAATAATTATTAACAAATTTGAAAAAAACTCTCCAGCGTTACCTCGTAAATTATGTACAAAAATAGTTTTCAAAATTTCAAAAGGATCGGTGGAGTAGTTTTGAAGTTATGACGGTCACCGACTTTGAAAACGTGAGTTGTGGGAAAAACGCTATAAAGTTTTGAACACTAAAAAATCTGGTATTAAACGTTTATAAGCAAATTTTATCGGCTTACCTCACACTGAATCATCAATGCCAGGTCCATAAAGGATGTTGCTATCATCCATGATGTCTAAAGCACCTTTTTGCTCCTGTCTACGACGAATCCTGCCTTCTTTAGTTTGTCTCTCAGCTTCCTGCTCTGCTCGGCTTATACGTATGGTCGGGTAGGGATTAAAATCCGACAGGTATAAAAATACTCGTAACTTCGTCAATTTTACTCCAATCAACTTGAAATTTGAACACAATATTCTTAACATATTAAGCATTTAATTAAAAAAATTAAAAGAAAATGCAAAAAAAATAATTTTAAAACCCTAGCCCCCCCTTAAGGGGAATAACTTAGTATTAGGCACACAAAACACCAGATTGTGTTTTTTATGATTTAAGATCTTAAAGTTAAAGCGTTCATCGAGCCACTGACCAGATTGTCTCTAGAAGTGTGATCTATACCCATTTGAAATAAAATCCATGTAACCAATTTACATCAGACCTTTCTCCAATGAAATCTCACAATCTATATGTAAAAAGGTTTGATCAATTTTAACAGGAAAATGAAATTTCGGTTCAGTTCGGGCACACCGACACGCCCTTAACAAACTCATATCGGATTATCTCTTAGTAAAGTGTAAAATGTACCCCCTCCTACAACAGTAGTATGACAACTCTCTCACAAACTGAACATAAAACGTACCTGAAAACTTCAGCGGTAGTCGTCGCAACGTCTAGTTCAAGATACCACACGGCAGAACAGATGTTTTTGCACAGTAAAGCATAACACGAGGAATGGTGATATTGAATAAATTTTGTAAAACAGTAATTTTTTTTTCTTTAAATAACTTTATGGGGTGACACCTCCTAAAAAATAGGCATCGTATGAAACATAAAAAATATATTAAAATCGGTAATAGCTAAGTAAATGACAGTTGTTTGAAAAAAAACTCGGATTTTTATCGAAATTTTGAGTTAAAAATATTTATAACTTATAAACGTGGAATCCAATCAAAAAAATCTTATAGAGTAATGTAATATTTTCATTTGATTATCCTGACGAAGAAACCATTGGCTTTGAAACACGTAGATTATCGTTAATTAAAAGTGGTGTTTCGTTTATATGATAATAAAATGACCCCACAAAGTAATTGCCGATAATAATAAGTGACGCCAGTAAGTAATAAGTACATTCAACTATTGATAAATTCATAAGATAATCTAGCCAAAAAAATTATCGATTTTTTGAAAATCTCATGGTGGTATAACTCCTAATAACTTTTTGGCATACCTACCTACACCAAATATTAAGAATTAAAATAAGTAATCTGTGAACGAATAGTAAAATTAATCTTTCTTACAGTAAAAAAAAATAGAACCCTTAAAAAAAAATATTTCTACTGAAATACATCTTTTTACAATTTTCTACCTAGCTGGATTTTTTTTAGGTTTTACTAAGAATTGACATTCATCCCCAGAGGCTGGCTCTTAAACTGCTGTGAAATTTTAAAATATCTGTTATAACTTAAAAGACTTGACTGAGGACTGAAGGTTTGACTGGATTCAACCGCGCTAATAGCTGCGCCAAATCCTAATTGGTATTAACTGCTTTAATTTAATCTTATTTCGGGCTATAAACGGGCTTTAAACAAAATTATTTAAAATATCCTACCATTAATAAATCTCCTTTTCAATTTTTTATAATAAGCCATATTCTCAAGCTTCCGGTAATTGTTTGGTTTCTGTTGTCTCCTTATTGTACCTTTTTTAAATGTCTACTCAGAATATTCTCATTTCTAAGCACAAACTTCCTCTTGTTTTATATTATGTTTTAGTTTTAATGTTCTTGTTTTTTCCTGTGCTATAATACCACTGTTATTGTTATTCTTTGTTTTGTTTTCGCTTTGTATAAACTGTTCATTTAGTGTTATATTATGAGATCTGAATTTTGTAAGGCGCACTGTAGGAATAATTTTAAGAACATGACCACTATTAATAAATTACTATTATTAAGTTTGTTGTAGTAAAGCGTTCTTGAAGAGAAAAACTGTAGTATATAAATGCAATGTTCTTATTATTATTCAGATAAATGCGTATATGTCCAATTAGAAATGCATTATCATCGACAACGAGTCTGTCTGCCGAGTTTACTTCGATCGCTCGTCGGGAAGTGGGTTGATTTCCACTTCCAAGAATTGCATTCATTCGTCCATTCACGAAGTCTAAATTCAAATAGATGTATTTAAAAAGAGAAAATTAAAGATTATCACAGACTAAGCCATTTGAGACTCTTCTTGCCGACTTCTCAACGTTAATTTAATGAAACTCACTTTGGGCATACGGACACGCCTGCAATTCCCTTCTACGTATTTGTCTTCGGTGGGTACAGTGGCGCTAGTTTAAGAGCGAGCGCATTGGAAGAAGTTTCAATGTCGAGTTAATTGAAAAAAGCATTAAAACCGGAATTCAACAATGGATGTCGGGCTAACTAACGGATATTAGCTATTCCGAGGAAATGCTCGGCGCAAAGTTGAAAAACAAATAAAGTATAAGATTTTTCTCGCAAATAAAAGCGTAGAAGTTAATCGCATTTTGCCCGTTTGTATAAACACCAGGCCGGGTAATTACTGAGCTTTCGCATTCGGCAATACTCATTTGCGTTTTAAGCAGAAAAAATAATTAAAACTTTGCAAATTGTCGGAAGCAAGTTGTTGGAAGGCTCTGTTCAAACATGAAAAAAAGGAAATGATTGTTTATCGAGTTTTGGTGCCCTATTTTGAACGAACTGTAACGTGTGTGGTGATCTCAACTGAACCAATTTGTGGTGGACTGTGTGATCGCAATAGGCGAATCAAGAGTGGACTGTAAAATATTAATTGTTACTTGGAAGTTGACCCAACTATAGTTGGAGATGGTGAACATGGAGTAAGGAAGGAATCCGAATTACCCCTTTGATGTTCTTCAAAGATGATGATGGTTTTTTTTGTTGTTTGTTTTTGGGGTGTTATGCCGTGTTGCGCTAACTCCTTCTTTAGCCGACGTTTCGGACAGCGTTGCAGTGTCCATCATCAGGGCAGATCCGGTAGATCCGAAGATGTCTACCGGATCTACCGGATCTACCGGATCTGCCCTGATGATGGACACTGCAACGCTGTCCGAAACGTCGGCTAAAGAAGGAGTTAGCGCAACACGGCATAACACCCCAAAAACAAACAACAAAAATGCTTTTGGCCGTGAGAATCTAAAAACTTACATGATGATGGTTGGTTTCATTCACAGGAGATATGATTTATTTCACGCACAAGCTTCCATAACATCCAGGTTGGATACGAAACACACTGAGGGAACCGAATGTGTTCACTGCACAGGCTTTCTAACCTGAGTTGATATTAATAACAGCACTGACCACAAATATATGTTCATCAAACAGGCTCTGTTTCTGCTATCGTGGTACGAGAACACGCCGTCAGGTGGAATGCAGGAAAACACTTTTTCTTCTTGACATATAAATTTATTAAATCACAATATAATTGCAGAGGATCTTATTTTCCTCTGCTCAAACTTAAACTGAAAGAAATAAAGGTCTAGTTTCCTTTATTCTTCAGTTTTCTCTAGGTACACATAAACCTAGTAATTATCTCACGACTGACTGCGTAGGTACGTCTGTACCTACCCGTTATAGCAACACTCTAATACTGTGTCCTGCGTAGGTACGTCTGTACCTACCAGTTATATGAATACTGCCCTTTTTCTGGGAGGTATCTGTATTTAAACTAAATTCTGAAGGACATTTTACCAAAATAATGATGTTCCACCCGCTCGTTGGCAAACAACATTCTTAAAATAAAATAAAATGCACTTACTATTCTTAATGATACAAACGTGACTTAAACAATACAAATATTTTTGAAAGGAATTATTTTAAAGGAATTATTTTAAGGGAGATGAAACTTTATTTGGGGCTTTTATTACTATGGGACAGGGGTGGGAAAGGTATTGGAAAATATTTTTAGGCATAATGGTTTAACTAGGGTCATCATAAAATAGAAAGCGAACAGCTCTATTTGAAAGCTGCCGCTGCTTGAAGTAAAATGTCACAAATTCTTAAATCATAAATGATACACAAACAAGACAATATCTTTATAAAAATACCAGGCCAAAGAATTGTTTTATTGTAGGGTCGAATGTGCAAATGTGTGAAACTAACTAATTTTGAAAATACAAACTGTGGGAATGGGCCTGATTTTATATTTTACTGAGCAATATGTAAAAGTCGCATTCTGGAAGATACATACCTCCTCCCGTGAAGATACTTCACAAAATAGGCAAAGAATGCGACTGTTATCTTTATTAGGTACCTACTGCTTGTCTACGAAAATTACCAGTTAAATTTATTAAAATTACTAAAATAAAAATATTTATGCTACTCTTAAAACTAAAAATTCCGTGGAATATGTAAATCTTATGACTAAAAATTGTGTAGTAAGTAATGTATTAAAACTAGAAATCCTGTAAAAATGTATATCTTATGACTAAATAGTTGTAGTAGGTAATTTCGCATTCACCTCCCCCCTTAAACCCGCCTTGAGCATGTATGTATGTAATATCTTGTATTAATTTCTTCGCACTTTCTACTGAATTTATACTATCTAAATAGTCGTCCATGTAATGTTTTGTTTTTATTGCTTCGACGGCCTGGGGATACTGAGATAAAAATTGATCCGCGTTTTTATTTTTTATGAATTGCGCCGAACAAGGTGATGATCTTGCGCCAAAAATCATTGAATTCATAACGTATACAGACGGGGCTACCTTACGATATTTTCCTCTCCATAAAAACAACTGAAACGGTGTATCTTCATCAATAATTTTAATTTGTAAAAACATTTCTTGGATATCGGCGGTGAATGCAATTTTATTTTGCCTAAATTTAAAAAGCATTCCTAGCAGAGAATTATATAGATCGGGCCCGGTTAAAAGCCTATCATTCAAAGAAATTCCCTTTGATTTTGCCGCCGCATCAAATACAACCCGAAGCTTTCCTGGCTTATTTGGGTTGTAAACAGCAAAATGTGGTAAATAAAATTTATCCGAGCTATCCGGATACCTATCACTGACATTGAATTTTTTCGCATATCCTTTCTCTAAATAATCTTGTATTTTGTTGCAGTAGGCTTCCGCAAATTCAGGGTCTTTATCCATTCTATGTTCTAAAGTTTTTAATCTATTTTCCGCAACCTGAAGACTATCAGGAAAATATCTTTCTTCTTCCTTCCACAGCAAACCCGTCTCCCAATGACACCCCTGACTAGCGCGTTTTGTGGTACTTTCTAACAGGGAATATGCACGTTTATCATCTTTGCATATTTTCGGGCTCACTACTCCCATCTCGTCTATCTTAAAACTCTCTTTGATAATTTCATGCAATTCGCTATTTTCGTTTTCCTGAACATGAAAATTGAATTCTACACTATTTCCCGTCTTCTTTGAAATATTTCCGAGCGCGACCCAACCAAGCTTTGTATAAGATAATGATACCTTATTTTTATCTCCCTGAACTATTTTTCTGGAAATAATTAATTCCCAGTTGTTTTGCCCAATTAACATTTGGGGCTTTACATTCCTTTCAAAGTGAGGAGCGTTCTTTAAGTGTTTATTACTCGAAATGTAAGAATTAGATAGCGCCATTTGAGCTGGTATCTTTAAATCCCGAACGGTTCGAGCACTAGCTATGTACGATTCTACTTCGTTTTTACCTTTTATTGTTACATTTATTGACATAGAATCCGCGTTTTTGGAGCTCATTTCATTGACTCCATGCAATGAGAGGTCACTAACTGGTCCAGACAAACCGATTTGTTTGGCTACTTCTTGGTCTAACAATGTGACGGTTGACCCATCGTCTAATAGCGCATGAATATCTCGGCTTCCGAGTGGCCCGTATACCGTAATCGGAATAATTTTTAAAAGTACTTGATTACTTTCCCACGTGTTTGTGACAACTTCATCGGTTTCCACCCGATTGTGATTAACCAATAAATCATGAAATTTTTTGTTTGGTGATTTTAAATTTACTTTACAATTAAAACGGGAATGTCCGTACCCTAAGCACTTGTAACAAACATTATTATATTTAGCAATTTCCCATCTTTGTGTTATTGGGACATTTTTAAATTTCTCACATTGCCAAATCTGGTGTTCTCCTTTGCAAACACAGCACGGTGGTTTTCCATTATTAGTGGTGTGATAAAGGAAATTTTTTGACGTATCATACGGACGTTCGAAATGATTATTTTTGGATGCATAAGGCCTATTAAAATTTAGTTTATTTTGAAGTTGACTAGCTTGCCGTGGATGATAATTATTACTATACTGCTTGAAATGGTTATTGGAAGCGAATTTAGTTTCGTTACTGAATTTAGAATTAAAACTTATTCCTGAGTCGCGTGAATTAATTACGATTTCTTCCAGCCAAAGTGATAAATAGCAGAGTATTGGCTGTGTTGTGTTCCGCCTATCTTTGTCTGTAAGCCACAACGTTCTTAGTGTACTAGGTAGTTTACCGATTAATGTCGATAACAAATCTGGATTGTGCAAATGTCCGATATTTTTAAATGATTTTAACATAGAAATTAAATTTTTTACTTTACAAGAAAATCGAATTATGGCGTCTGAACTGGTATTCTCGTCTAATTTACTTAAATTTCGGATCTCACCAATAGTTTTTTGTATGATGTGATCCGTGTTGCCAAAAATATTTTCTAACGTATTTATTATTTCCTTGACATTGCAAGGAGATAATAGAAGGAAAGAAACTGCGTCACGCGCCTCTCCTTTTAACGCCTTTTGCAATCTATATAAATTTTCGCTGTCAGATACTTTTAAGAAGTCTGTGGTATGATGGTATATTGATTTGAACGCAATCCATTCAATTGGATTGCCGTTAAATGTGGGAAGATCATTAACTTTGGGCCTGGTATTATATAAAGACATTGCCTTACCAATTGATTCCGCGAGACGGTCTTCAGTTATAGCAGGTGTTGGTCCCTGGAATCGGCCCTGCGACTCTGGCCACTGTTGCCCGTCGCGTTGCTCTGCTAAGTTGAATGGCTGCTCTGATGTAGGCAGCTCCCAGCAGCTACTGCTTGGCTGCTGATGCTGCGTCGACTGCAGCTGAAGAGATTGCCCTACCAAGGGCTGCTGATGTGATGTTCCTCTGGGTGGGAGTAGCTCGTACCGCCCGCCCTGCTGCTGCTGCTCCAACCGCTGTCCCAAGTGCAGCGGAAGAACCTGCTCTGTCCGAGGCTCCAATTGCGATGGGAGAGTCTGCCCTGCCAAGGGCTGCTGCTCTGATGATCCTTTTGGTGGGAGTAATGCGTACCGCCCACCCTTGTGCTGCTCCAACCGCTGTTCCAATTGCAGCGGATGAGCCTGCTCTACCCGAGGCTCCATTTGCGACGGGAGAGTCTGCCCTGCCAAGGGCTGTTGCTGTGCAGTTCTTGTGGGCGGTTGTAGTGATAACCGCCCATCATGGAGCAGTTCCTGTTGCTGCTCCATTTGAACTCGAAGAGGCTGTTCATCGTGATCTCCAAGTTCTGATGATGAACTGTGATGTGACTGGTCCACCCAGTCATTGACTCTATCCTCGAGAGTCCGTTGCGAAGTCCTTGATGCAGCTTCTAAAACGAGCGCCGCATGTTGCTCCTCTGCTTCCAAGACTGATATTGCTGCAGCCATCTTTTCTTTGGAAGCAGCCATCTTTGCTTCGGAAGCAGCCATCTTTTCTTCGGCCATCTCCGTAAGTAGGCGGGCCTTTTGTCTCGTGATGTGCACCTTGGTTGCTGAAGCTTTTATTTGAGCCTCCGTCCAGCTGCTGCTGGTTCCCGCCTTGCTGCCGCAGACAGATGACGTCTTTGAGTGTTGTCCCGCTTCCATGATGCTGCTGTTCCCGATGCGGCTCGAAGGACCATATGTTTCTGCTATCGTGGTACGAGAACACGCCGTCAGGTGGAATGCAGGAAAACACTTTTTCTTCTTGACATATAAATTTATTAAATCACAATATAATTGCAGAGGATCTTATTTTCCTCTGCTCAAACTTAAACTGAAAGAAATAAAGGTCTAGTTTCCTTTATTCTTCAGTTTTCTCTAGGTACACATAAACCTAGTAATTATCTCACGACTGACTGCGTAGGTACGTCTGTACCTACCCGTTATAGCAACACTCTAATACTGTGTCCTGCGTAGGTACGTCTGTACCTACCAGTTATATGAATACTGCCCTTTTTCTGGGAGGTATCTGTATTTAAACTAAATTCTGAAGGACATTTTACCAAAATAATGATGTTCCACCCGCTCGTTGGCAAACAACATTCTTAAAATAAAATAAAATGCACTTACTATTCTTAATGATACAAACGTGACTTAAACAATACAAATATTTTTGAAAGGAATTATTTTAAAGGAATTATTTTAAGGGAGATGAAACTTTATTTGGGGCTTTTATTACTATGGGACAGGGGTGGGAAAGGTATTGGAAAATATTTTTAGGCATAATGGTTTAACTAGGGTCATCATAAAATAGAAAGCGAACAGCTCTATTTGAAAGCTGCCGCTGCTTGAAGTAAAATGTCACAAATTCTTAAATCATAAATGATACACAAACAAGACAATATCTTTATAAAAATACCAGGCCAAAGAATTGTTTTATTGTAGGGTCGAATGTGCAAATGTGTGAAACTAACTAATTTTGAAAATACAAACTGTGGGAATGGGCCTGATTTTATATTTTACTGAGCAATATGTAAAAGTCGCATTCTGGAAGATACAGGCTCCATCAATAAACTGGTTTGACAGTCACTTTTATTGTTGTAAAATGTCACACAAACACGTGGGTATAGTCAGATAATGATTGGTACTTGTTGGTAAAAATTGGATGGGAAAATGCAAGTACAATGTTAAAGGACAACTAATAGTTGCGTCAACAGAATGTAATACTTCATCTCCGTAATACTTCTGGTAAAGATTTAGTAGACGATCTTTCGTATTATACAGGATGGGCAGACTTAGAATAACAATAGAATGTAGGTACACTAATTAAGTTACATGAAGTTTACTCCTAAAAAAGACGGTATGAAAGCAGACATATTTTTTATACCTGTAAACATAATCATGCTATCTCTTTCTTACATTAATGTCTCTTTCATACATTTAGATATAAGTTCATTACAATTTTTATGATGTGCACCAACAATTTAATAAATTTTAGATTTAGTTATTTTTTGTAATTGTTTTGAATGTTGTTGATTGACACATTACAAAAATTACAGTAATTCAGGTATTTTTATGTTGACGAATAAATTTTCTGTAACAATTTAAAATTTGCCGATTTCGATTTGCCGCCAAAACGACTTGTTCGTTTTTATTCTTGAATTCTGTTTCTGTTTAAGTTCTGTTATTTTTTCAGTTTTGTGAAGCAACTGGCCCATAATCATGTGATGACAGAACTTTGAATTTTTAAAGATCTGTGAAACAACCCGTCCTAACTAACCATCAGGGCCGTTTCGGTGGCATGAATCGCCAAACAACTCGTTCTTGGCACACACTCCATGCTTCATTCACATTCAAGCATCGTCGCTTTCATACCCTTCCGTTATTCTGAATAATGACAAGATCCGACCCAATTTTTCTTCTTTTTTTATACTAATATTAATACCACACACGAGTCCCAACTGCTCCCAACTGAACTGAGGCTGAAGGTTGTAGGCAGGGGAAGGAGATGAGGAAGAAGAAAGTCTAGTCCTGCATATCTGGTCACCAAACGCGGCTAAAGCAATTTCATCTAACGTTTCAATGCTGAATTGTGGTCTTACACCAGGGCGATACTGAGTGTATCTTCCACTATGGAACATACCGCAAGTCTACTAAATATTATACAAAATGAATAAATTGTGAAATAGCATAAATTCGTCACATAAAATTTGCTCGCACACGCCGTGTTTTGAACCCGCGACCTTCGGCTTGCCAGTCGAGAACATTACCCTCGACCACGGAGACCGTCAATTTGATCGTGTCATGTATTCCTCGGGCACTCCAATTTCTATCATTATACCATCGTCGTGTATTTTCCTTACACTCCCTTATTCGTTCATTCCCTCTACATACCCAAACAATCTTAATCTTACTTCATTTCTTCGTTTCGAATCTCCACTTTTCTCACAATATCACACTTGGTTTTGCCACAACAACGCATCATAGTTGGAATCTCATTTCTAAAACATTCCATTCTATACAAGTACTCCATTGTGGCCTGCTAGCTTCGCTTTTTTTAATATTTCAATAAATGGTGCGTACACCCTGCGCACCCTGTATTGTGAGCATTTGTGCAAACCGCCAGTGGAGTTAAAAATCATTTTTCGGAATAAAAACTTGAATGAAATCAAAAATGCCAATCGGATTTCGCCAACGCACAATGCTGGCTCAGCTAATTGGCTCTATCGGGAAAAATACAACATTTAAAAACGGTGCGGATGGGAAATATTCTGCAACCACTATTTGCACTGCAATAAAATCATTTGCATCGGAATTGAGCCATCATTATTAATTTTTGGTTTGAACAGATCGATAATATTGATATTTGAACTGCACTCGGTGATTACACTGATGATACTTCACAATATCAATTTTTATTAGGTTCGAAATACAGCAATATTTACAACCTTTATATGTTTCTAATTTACACTTGATGGGGCGTTGATCTGTATTTAAAATTTTTGCAATAGTACAAAAACTTGACTTATACAAATTGCGCCATTTTTGTGAAATGTCATCTCAAGATCGCTTACCAAAGCGTGTAGGAACCTACTTACCTACTTCTGGAATCGTTAAAAATGAGCAATAAATGATTTTGCTGCCTTGTCAATTTTTATTCATTCATATTATATTTTATTCTGGTATTTGAGAAACCTGAACTAACTGCTTTTTTATTTTCTTTTTACCTTCATAATATTATGTTTGTATGTTTCTGTTAATTTTAAAACCTTAAAATTAAAAGTTACAAATCAATGTACACCATAATATGTATTTATAGTTGTAATGTGTAAGCTTTCCTAAATAAAGATATTATTATTATTATTATATATATATTTAATAAACGGAAGGAAATTGGATGTTAGTCACAGCGTCAAATACCTGGTATATATTATCACAGACGACTTGAAAAATATCGAGTATATGGAAAGACAGAGAAGAACGATATCCGTTAGAGCGGATATGCTGTCATGGCGTTTTCAGTACAAACGTCAAAAGGATTCCATTCAACCCATTCTGCACTTGACTGTACATGTCAGAACTGTGGGTAAATTACATTGCATCCCAATGGCACAAGCCAAAAGTCGCTTACAATAATGCTTATCGCCAACTATTCCGCCTACCGAGATACTGCAGCGCTACGGAAATGTTCCTGGAGGGAAACACCCTTTCACCCAAGCGATACTGAAAATACCTAGGTCAACCCAACTATTTTTAGCCCTTATCACAATATCCATCACGATCTACAGAGCCTTGAAATTTCAATTTCACCTGTAAAAAAATATATAAGAAACCACCAAATTTATTAATCCATATTTATTATAAAGGTTTTTAAATGTTCAATGAACTCCCTTTAAATGTTAAGGAAACTAAGGATTGGTTGTTTCACAGAATCTAAATTATTATTATTTTATTATTATTTATTTATTATTATTAATTATTTTCAAGTTTTGTGAAAGTTGTATTTATGTAAAACATCTCGCCCACAATGATCGCCCAAACAGAACTCGAATAGGTTTTTCACAGAATTTTGAAATTTGATGAATTGTTCTAAATGTGTGTAAATCAGTCCTAAAGTTCGTAAGTCATTCCATGCAACGTTTCAATTCTCAATGGTGATCTTACATCAGGGCGATACTGAGTGAACAAAAAACAAAAAAAAATGAAAAAGTCGGTTAGTATTTACAAGTAAGAATTTTTTTTCATATTCTTTCTGAATTAATTCATAACCGCCCATAATTCCCAAAAAATATTTTTATTATTTAGAGGGCGCTCCCAGCATGAAGTGGCTGGTTGGATCTGTAGCCAGCCTAACCTAACCTCTAACAATCACCGGTATCCGGTACACGTCGCGCTGCATTATATTCGTATGTGCGCCCAACAAAAGGCCGATTGGGCGCTATTGTGCGCACCAATTGGACCAATGTATGGGATTACTTTTATTTTAAGCCTACGTGTGACGTATGATGAGGTGCAAGATTATAATGGAACAAGTCACATTAAAAAAATATGATGCGACAGCCAAGTAATGCATTGCAATTCTGGTATTATAGGAGCAACGCGTTATCCTATTGATCTTGCATTTCAAGTTACAAGTTACTTAAAAAAAAACAGACAAAACCACATACTAAACATCCCTCATTGTAATACTAATTCAAAATTGTTACTCATCACATAGACTAGATCCATCCCATACCCCTCCTTTCCTCCATCCCATCCCATCCTCATAGGCAAATGTAACTTTTTTCTCTTATATTCACTAAATAATTAAGATCCATCAGTGGAAACCTATTATTGGTTGTATTTTATATTACTCATACTGCTACACTTAATAAATATTATAACTGTTGGTTTTCCAAATCAAACAAAAAACTAAAACACTTATTTCGGTTGACTTTACGTGAGAAGTTAGTTATTCCTGTGTGAACTTTTTAACATTCAATGAATTCAAATTTGCTTTGAATTTTAGTGTCAATTTATAAATTGGAACTGATTGTTCGGATAAGCGATAAAGTAGGTAGGCACCTACTTATAGCAAGATTTTTGTTTTTATTAATTAATAATTGTATATTTGAAATGGGCATTTCTTGCTGTAATCAGAACTGCCAAACGACCCTTCTCTTCTCATACCGAGGCCGCTAACTTTTTTTCTGTAGTTATGTAAGGGTGCATATAAACAGGACAAATTTCTGCGAGCCGATCCACGAATTACGGGAAAGGAATAAACGACGTTTCGCGCCATTTACGGTTGCTTCGTGTTTTAGATTATAAACGCGTTTCCTACGCCAAAACGAAAATTATATGTCCTTATCCGATAAAATTTTGCTGCGTAGATTGAGTTATAAAGCTTTTTTTCGGTCAGTAAATATACCCTGCCAAACTAAAATAGATCAGTTTACGACATGATGAAATGTGTTTTGTGATTTAAAAGTTCATTATATATAATTTTTCTAAGCAAAAAGCTGTTTAATTTTTTTTTTAAATATAACATATATTATTATAATCTGAACGCTTCGCGATTTCGAACACGTATTGTTAGTTCGGATTATCGAGGTTCTGATGAATAGTAATAATCAACATATACAGTAACAAATATGAAATACCGCAAATGAAAGCGGGAATAAATTATTACCATCGTAAGTGTGAATAAATTAAAACAGCTAAAACATTTTAACTGTCACCAAAACCAGATTTTCTTATACATTAATTAAATTGTTAAAGTGAATGAACCTATGAAATAAACCAGGAAGTACACGTTTTACATGCGGAATATTTATTATTTATTTTTCCACTGTTATTCTGAATAAATGTTGGCCTAAACAGCATATCGAATTTCATTCTCTGCAATTGATTGAATTATAATGTCACTTATACAAAATTATGAATAGCTCACGGCTTAAAAAAAAACCGATTGAAAAAAATGTTTTGGAAGGGGAACTTATAAACAAAGGAACCGTTTAGAATAGAGTTTAGCCGTTTTTCTTAATTTGAATACGTATATCTCTTGAATGCCTTGGTTTTAGTTCTTTCGTATTATTTAAAAAAAAAATGTTTTTAATATCTAGATACTTACTGCGTATTTGAGTACCCTTAAAATACCATAACCTGATAGAAAGTCTCATGCAGGGGTTTATTCATCGTGTGACTAAACGACTGTGAACTAGTAGGAGGTCTCATGTAGGGGTTATTCATGGTGCGACTAAACTACTGTGTAATATGAGGTCTCATGTAGGGGTTATTCATCGTGTGGCTAAAATACTATGAACTAATATGAAGTCTCATGTAGGAGTTATTCATCGTGTGGCTAATATATTATGAACTTATAGGAAGTCTCATGTAGGAGTTATTCATCGTGTGGCTAATATATTATGAACTTATAGGAAGTCTCATGTAGGAGTTATTCATCGTGTGGCTAATATATTATGAACTAATAGGAAGTCTCATGTAGGGGTTATTCATCGTGTGGTTAAAATACTATGAACTTATATGAAGTCTCATGTAGGAGTTATTCATCGTGTAGCTAATATATTATGAACTAATAGGAAGTCTCATGTAGGGGTTATTCATCGTGTGTCTAAACTACTGTGTAATATGAGGTCTCATGTAGGGGTTATTCATCGTGTGGCTAAAATACTATGAACTAATAGTAAGTCTCATGTAGGGGTTATTCATCGTGTGGTTAAAATACTATGAACTAATATAAAGTCTCATGTAGGAGTTATTCATCGTGTGGTTAATATATTATGAACTAATAGGAAGTCTTATGTAGGGGTTATTCATCGTGTGGCTAAAATACTATGAACTTATATGAAGTCTCATGTAAGAATTATTCATCGTGTGGCTAATATATTATGAACTAATAGAAAGTATCATGTAGGGGTTATTCATCGTGTGGCTAAAAAATTCGAAATTTTGTTTATTTTCTTAACAAAACATTATTATTATTATACGGATTCTGGAAAATGTACCCTATGTCTGAATAGATTTTTGTAATTTTGTGTACCTATTTGTGTATTAAATGTGTTTTTATAACTGGATTTTTCTCACTTCTGATTGTTCTCACAAGTGAGATCATCTGTAAAAACCCAGTATAAATAAATAAAAAAATAAATTACGTTTATATTCCGTCTGGATTCAATGAGACTATGTCATCTTCAGTTTTTGCGGTATATTGTGAGGCTGAAGGTAGTAAGAAGGAGAAGGAGATAGGGAACATAAAGATACAGAAGTACCTGGCTATTCAGATCTGGTCACCAAACACGGCTAAACCATTTCAGGCAACGTTTCGGTTCTGAATGGTGGTCTTTCACCACAGAGATTACGAAATTATCAATTTGGAACGTAGCGCAATCTTACGATGTATTTAGTTAAATTTATAAATAGTTAAATATCACAAATAAATCAAATCAAATTTTATTATGTACGCTGGGATTTGAACCCGTGACTTTCGGAACCATAGTCAAGTATCGTAACCACTCAACCATGGAGACCGTCTATGGCCGCTGATTGTAAAATACACACACAATCTAATCCTTAGTAATAATCATGATCTGTAGAACGGAAACATGATAAAAGTTGGGCCCGTCCTGCCTCAGGTAGTGTCCCATAATTGGACCTTTCAGGGGCTTTGATAAACACGGGGGTGACAAAGGAAGTCGGGGTTGTCTGTCAACATTGTTTTTCATTAAGGATGTACAGTTAAAGGATCTGCTGTTCAAAGCAATTTTCTTTTCAAACAAGTCACAGAGTATTCCGAATTCGCAATGTGAAAAGTCAATAACTATCCCAACTTTGCTCTTCTGTTAAATTACAAAAAATGTAGAAAACCTTAAAAATTCTACGAACTGATAGTTGACTCTTGACACTGTAGAGACAAATCGATTTGCTGATGGGTTCACTGACGCTATTGTTTCGATGCACCTACCATTTGAACAATAGTGGCACGCTTAATACATCATTGAATAATATCAAATAGCATTCTTACAACTCCAATGATAGATTGCATATCATAATATTGTATTAAAAACTCTAAACCAATGTTATATCTGTAGGTACACTAAATTCAAAGGTTAATTTCGGTTGTCTGTGATGTGAATTTTTCTGCGTAATCAACACATATTTACTTTGGATTTTTCTAAATTTTGATGATTGCGTGAAAACGCGCGATAAAGTATGAAGGTAGGTAACTACATATAATGAGAAAATTATTATTTTTATACAATTAATCATTATTTGTTTGAAATGTGTATTTCTTTTGTTAAAATTTTCGACAGATAATTTTTCAAGTTTACTAATGGTGTTCATTCGAAAGGTAAATTTGTGACGCCTTTGCAAAATAAATATAATTACATTATGAATAAAATTGACATTTGATTAATTTGTTTTTGAATGGTAATGTGATCCCGATTCAAACATTATATATACAGGGTGTCCGGGGGTAAAGTGCAGTAACTTCGTGGGGGGATTCTACATGATCGTAGGAGTAAAAAAGATAAATAACTTTTTCCGAAATTCCAATTTTTTATTTTTCATACAAAAAGACATACCTGCTAAAAAGCCATAGTGTAGGTGCAAACTTACCCGATAAATTCGCAAGTGTGAACGTGGCAACGTTGCATATTTGTGAGTGGCGCGTATCCATGGAAACCGCATGTGAATTGTAAACAATAACAACACAGAGTTCGCCGTATGTTTTGATGTTTTACCAAATTCAAAAAGAGAACTGCACTAAAATCACGTTGCACTTTTTATTATAAAAAATATTAATAACTCATTGAACACTTAACTAATTTCATCGCTTTTTACTAATAGGCCACTTGCATCATATTTTTTTAATTTTTTTTCCGGTTAAGGAAAATATTCTAAGACATTCTGTATTATAATTATTTTTTTAATCGTATTTTTGAAACCCTGGGGATTTTTTGAAAATTTCAATCCGAAAAATCAGACCTTTTTTTATAAACCGGAAAGACGGGACATAATTTTATAGGTGAGAAAAAACAATGATTACATAGCCGAAAATCATTTAAAAAAAAAGAACGTTTTCCACACGAATGACACAGCAGAATAACGAGGCATACCAAAAATATTACATCTCATAAATATTTTTTTCCTTGATCCATCTTATTGATCATAAATCATTATAATGTACAACGTCTATATTAATAAATCCAATGTAATATACTTGTACTTGTAAATTATAATAATAATAAGAATATTATAAAATTTGATTTTGATAAAATCAGCACCATAACCATTATACCTCTAAAACACGTACCGACATCTAAATTGTACGGGGTTCTCTTCACATCTGTCAAAAATTCAAACCAAATGAAAAGTTCGCAGAGAACTAACAATAAATCTAGTGAACGAATTCAAAAATTCTTAGATAAATTAAATTTTCAAAGTTGTTTACTCCGCCCGTCAAGTTTTGTGACACATTACATTCAAAGCACGATTTACTAATAGCGGGGGGTGCAGGAGGGGGTGCGGGGGACAGTTTACCAGCTGACCGACTGAATTCGGGTGCCGGGGGTAGCGGGGATTAGTTACCGGGGGGGCGCGGGATGTAGATTTGGCAACGACGAAAAAAATAATGCCGTCTAGGCACGTCGGAGAAATTTTTCGTTATTAGCTTAAAAGTACATCTAAAAGTTGGAATTTCAGAAAAAGTTATTTATCTTTTTTACTCCTACGATCACGTAGAATCACCTCCCGAAGTTACTGCACTTTACCACCGGACACCCTGTATATATAAAATTTATTTTTTTATTTTTAAATTTCTTTATTTAATATTAAATTTACAATACATGTTATTACATTACATTAAGTTTATTTTATTTTTTATTATAGTACATATATATATACTTTCTGTTTCAAAAATCCTACAATTATAATATCCCTCGGTTTTTAATATTATAATTGCACATTCTTTTCAAGGAGGTATTTTATAACCCAAATAACCACAATTTACATGCAGTTAAACACATTTTAAAAAATTTTGAATTTCATCACGGCACAAGTATATTATATCCTAATAATAACTGGACCCTTATCTCTGTCAAAAATATTAATGAGAAATTAGTGTCCTGGGCGTACATAATTTTCTACTCTAAATTTAACTCTTTATCCCATATAAACCCAATTAATAATAATGTGCAATGGAATGATATTACTTGGCTTCATTCGTCGAAATTCCAGAGGCTTTAAGAATATTTCAAACTTTAAATTTTAGTGCACGTCTTTAGTTCGAATTTAAGTCTAATATAATTCCACAATCTCTTCCCCGCTTTTAAATACATTCAGATTCAATCGAAAAATTCAGCATTAATTTTTGAGATATACATATTAATTTTAAATTCCTTTTCCCACTGAAAATATAAACTACAATTACTTAATGAAAGAATTAAATTTATTAAAATTCTTAGATCGAAGAAAATTTATCCAACTTAATATTTGTGTTCAAAATATTAAATTGTACTATAGACAGCCCTGATTTACTTAACCTCATTGAATTTCATATACCTACGAGAACTACGAAAATCGTTCTAAAATCCTGTTTAAATGTAACAATAGCAGCATTTAAAAGATCTCAACAAGTGCGCAGCACTAGAATGGGTTCTTCTTTAATGTATCAGCCGGTGTATACCAGAACATCCTTCGGACAAAGGAGTTTTTCATATAAAGTTCCGTTGCTATATAATATGCTTGGAGAAAATATAAAAACTATAGGTACGTTAAATTCATTCAAGAAAATGGTCAAAATCTCCGTACTAGCTGAGAGTGATGATTTTGGATCACCCATGTTGTCGCTTATATCATAATTCCTTGTGGAAGCTCTGTTTCGATACAATCCTTATTTACTTACTGCGCATGTACTTATTTACTTCTAAAATAACTTTTGGTTATTTATTATTATGTTACTTATTATTATTATTATTATCTACTTAATTATCGTATTAATATTTACTTTAATTATTGTCTAGCTAAATTATTTTCTTACTTACTTTTTATTATAATATTATCTACTTACCTATCGGTTATTATTTACCTTTTTTTATTTAGTTATTTTTATTTTTCCTTATAATCTATTATTCATACTATCCATGTTGTAATTGTTAGTATGGTTACCCTATGCTTGTGTCTGATAAGCCAGCACAGGTACCTTGTACTTTAGTTAACAGAAGAATATTATTGTTGCCAACTTACTTAATAATGCTTCTTTTGTTGACTTTTTTGTTTTTATTTTTTTCATACATTTGTTACTAAAATTTTGTTTATTTTTGTCTACCGGTCTCGAAACGTCCGTGTCATAAACTTTTCTTTTTTGGTTTAAATTTAATTTAATGTTGTTATTATTTTAAATTTACATATATGTATTTTTTTAAATGAAATTATTGTAAAGCTGCACAACTTGATACAGGAATGCCCTAGTGAGATGTGCAGAGTATGCTTTTTATGTAAAAACTGTTTTTTGAATGAAATAAATAAATAAAAAATAAATAAAATTGAGAATTTCAAACACTCGTGTGTACCTAGATTACATGAAGTTAGTTATAGATACGCAGAGGAGGCGGATCTATTCAACTGCACGGAAAGTAGGTACAAGAAGGTTATACTATAATATCTTTTCGATCAATATGTATTTACTTGTATCTCTTATTTTTTATCCTTTTAGAGCTTTCTTCCTTTTTATATACATTGTATATTTTTTGATGTCATCGTACATCGATCTAATGCCACATTCACTTGATAATTAAAAATATTTTTTTTATATTTCCTTATGCGTTTATTATTTAACTGTGCCATGCGATCATTGTTTATGGCAGATTTATACCGTTGGTATGAAATAAATAAATATCCCTTCAATAATAAATTCCCTTTCTACCGTTGCGTTTTTTCCTCACAACCCTGTAAACATAATGTCATTTCAGCTCGGGTGGTGAAGAGGGGTTTTAAAAAAGGCGCAAGGTTGGGGCATCACAGTCAGTTGTTTCAGATCCACTCCCGACGCGACAGAACAAAACGCAAAGGGGCAAAATGTTAATTGTTCGCTCTTGTCTCGCGTTGCTTTTGACGTCAAAGGAGAGGGATGTTTTTTTAATAATATGGCACTAAACTTGACACTGGGAAAACACCGACTACTGTTTGCGACACTGAAATTTTTCTAACCTTTCGTTTTACGTGATTTTTTAACAACGACGTAATAGGCAACTTGCATGTTTTTTATAATTACTTGAAAAAAAATCGTTTTGATAGATGTTTCTACTAAGATTTCAAGTGTTATTAAAAAAATTAGAAACGAATTGTTTTTTTATTGATAAAATAAACTCATGACATCAATATACAGGGTGTATCGGCACTAACCCGACAAACTTTAACCAGCTATTCCTTAGCACATTTGGAGTAAAAAATGTTATGGGCACTTTGCTGTCCGGTAGCATTTTTTTTTCAATTAAAAACATAAAATTTAAAAATTTCCACACTACATCACTGTCATTGGCACTGCGTATTCGTGTTCAACCGCTGTTATAAGCAAGTATGTCGACAAGCGTCTTCGCTCTTTCGCACACACTAAATAATAATAGTTAAAAATGAGACGAATGGTGCCGTGCCATTTCGATGTCATTGTAAAAGTGCGCCAATATAGGTACACACTTGCATTATTCAATGGAATTCGAATAAAATATTTCCAGATGGGTTTTCAAACTTCGACAAAGGATAAAACAGTGGTGACATGTGGTGAAAATATGAATAATAAATTTTTTATTAAAAAAAAACGTTACCGGACAGCAAAGTGCACATAAGATTTTTTACTCCAAATATGCTAAGGAATAGCTGGTTAAAGTTTGTCGGGTACGTGCCGATACACCCTGTATATATATATATATATAAATGACTGGTATTCGAATTTCTTTTTTTTTAAATAAAATTTTACATTGCTTTTTTTATATCACAACTTTGACTTTGGCATTTCTGACACCTTTATATCTTGGTTAAAGCGAAAATGTTCTTATTATAGCAGAAGTATTTTTGCACAAAGAAACTATACAATATCTTAAGTTGTTTTTACGATCGCTGACCCTACGGTAGTTAATAAATCCATATTTAAACAACGTAACACAACACGGAGGCGGTTCATTTCTTGTCAGAATTTTGACAGATATTATGACGTTCTCTTGCTTCTGACTTTTTGAGATATTTTTTTCACGTCAATGTGTCCGGTCTTTACGGCTTATAAAAAAAATTAGTCCGATTTCGCGGATTGATATATTTAAAAAAAAACAGAATGTCTCAGAATTGTTGCCTAAATTGATCATTTTTTAAATGTGATGTAAGTGACCTATTCCCTGGATAATTTTAATTTTTATATTTAACCTGGTCTTACTTTATCTACATTACTCGTTTATTTTAATGTTTTATGTTGTCATATTTATTTTCAAGAAATTAAGTAGCTAGCAATGTTATGGCGTGTGGCCATAATTTGGTAGTTTTTATTATTGTGACTGCTGTTTTGCATCAAATGTTATGTGGCTAAAAGAACAGTGAAGAATAAGGAAATAAGGATGATGAAGGTTTTAAAAGTACATAGATATTTAGATGTAGGAATTGAACAGACCCAACACTGAGAGTATTTACTACTCTGTAATACTACTACGTAAAAGGGGCAACATATAAACAAGGACAGGTGTCGAGCTATTACAGAGGCATAAAAATAAGTATACAGGGTGTATCGGCACGTACCCGACAAACTTTGACCAGCTATTCCTTAGCACATTTGGAGTAAAAATGTTATTGGCACTTTGCTGTCCGGTAACATTTTTTTTTAATAAAAAATTTATTATTCATATTTTCGCCACATGTCACCAATGTTTTATCCTTTGTCAAAGTTTGAAAACCCATCTGGCAATATTTTGTTCGAGTTTCGTTGAATAATGTACGTACGTACCTACGTTGGCGCGCTTTTACAATCACAACGAAATGGCACGGCACCATTCGTCTCATTTTTAACTATTATTATTAAGTGTGTACGAAAGAGCGAGGACACTTTTTGACACACTTGCTAATAACAGCTGCTGAATACGGGATACAATGCAAATGACAGTGACGGAGTGTGGATTTTTTATTTATTTTTTATTTTTAATGGAAAAAAAATGTTACCGGACAGCAAAGCGCCCATAACATTTTTTACTCCAAATATGCTGAGGAATAGCTGGTTAAAGTTTGTCGGGTACTTGCCGATTCACCCTGTATATTGAATTTTCTGTCAACACAAAATATCGCAAGGACTGACCATCGGCGACAGTTATTGTTTTTTCTCCATGTCAAGTTTTGTGCTATGCGAATATGATATTTTTAGATACAATCCTTTGAAAACGTCTGCCCAGCTTCCACCGGATAATGCGATGGAACCAATTTGAACCTCCGACCCGTCCTGAAATTTGCAACAAGTGTCTGATTGGGCGAATGCAATGCTCGGACTTATTCCGCAGTCAAAATGGGTCGACAATCCCCGTCTCTGTTGATCTTACTAATCAACTGGGCCTTATGATAACACCCCGGCTCTTCGCACTGAATCAATTTGTTAGGAAAACATATCAGATTGAAGCTGGGAGCTGACAGCTGGACCATTATGAGAGTCGCTCTGACTGACAGTCTAAAAGGACGAGTAAGCCTGATGATTAATTAAAATGATAATAATGGTAATCCCACGGCGGTATAGTGATTTACAATAACACTTATCAAGTGATCACTCGGCTAAAACACTAACCACTTTAGAAAGAAGTACCCTAAATATATTGTGGAGCTGAAAACTTGTTTTCATGGCTATCAATTACCTATACAAAAGTTCCTATTAAAGTGGAATCATTTATCAGTATATGGTGATGCCCACATCTATTATGAGTATATATCTCTCGTCTGGTACTAGCTTCACTCTATCATTCTTCATTTTTATTATTTTAAATATATATTCTTCTTTATGTTTTATTATTTTTAATGATAAACTTATGTTTTTAAGACAAGGATTTATGCATAGCATAAAGGATAACAAATTATGTATAATGCCATAAATATTGATTGACGTACAAGTACATTTTAAATTAATAGGCGGGTTGGAAATAAGCCGACATAGCTCGGTGGTTCAGAGCACCGGACATCAGAAGGTACGGGTTCAATTCCCGTTGGCGGCATTTATTTTTACTCGGAAGATATTTTCAATTTGTATTGATATTTCAGGCAACTAATTATTGCTTATAATTTATTTGTTGTTCTTTATGTTTTATACTTAAACTATTTTCGATTGTAATAAACTGGAAATTTCTAGCAAAAAAAACAAGGAACCGAGTTAAAAGTTAAATTTTGTAATACTACATTATACGACTGCACCAGTTTTCTAAGCACATCTGCGATGAATCAAGTGTCTTCCAATGCCATCGACTGAATGCGTAACAACATCCTCTACCAAATATGACCTCTACCAACCCGCCTTCGCTATACGAAGACTAATAATTGTGCATTGACCATATTGTAGGAGGTACAAGTTCTCAAATGACAAACGTCAACCATGTACAAATGTTCAAATGCAGATTCAAGAGTTTTTAAAGTACCTTTGGGCTCTAGAACAGAGGTGGGGAGCTCTTGCGATTTGTACAGGGTCGGCAGTAGTATACTATTAAAGTATCTGTACTGTACGCCCAGCTTCTGAGAGTCTAACTTGACTATGCCTTCGATGGACCCCCGTACCTGGGCTGGTCACTTAGAGTTACACCAAGAATATTGGGAAGATTGCGTTCGTTAAAGGAGACTAGATTGTCATTTCGATCCCTTTTAGACGCAATCAGATATGATTGAGTCTATGAAACAACAAAAAGCCGTTTATCGAAAAATCGCGGTATGCAAATCTCTAAAAACAATATTATTGGTGCAATGACCATTTTTCTAGCGTATTATTCTACTGCATAAATAACTCGACTTCCTAGAAATCTATCCCATTATAGAATTCTCTTTATGCTGTCAGTTTTCGTCATTCCCACTGTTTAAATTATTCGCATTGCATTGCAGAGGTGTTCTACGATATTATTTTAAATTATTCCAGGAATTCGTCGCAAATAGAAGAATTGTCTGCGATGTTGGCAATGATTTATTGAATACCTGTGTGCAAATAATGCACTTCGCAGCTGAAGCCATTCTCGTTTTGATTTTCCTTGGAAACGTATGTTTCACGATTTATTGAGAATTCAATAAATTCGGAGAATTTTAGTTTGCGTGATAATTTGGTTTAGGAATATAAGACGACCCAAAGTAGCAGTCATTTGATATATTCGATGATTTATTTATTGACTGGTGAAAATAGCAGTACTGTCACTTTTCTAATTTATTAAATCTTTTCAAATTTAATGCCGGTTAAAACGGAATTTCAGGCCTTATAAATGAATTAACAGGTTTCTTCACAAACTTTTAATAAATAACGAATATATTATCATGGTGTCGGAACAGATGTTCATGAAAATCTGAATATTTTGTAATTTCGTCATGATGCATAAAAGAAAATGCGAATTTGTGTATATTCGTAATTTACTAAAAATTTATCAAGAAAGCTGTTAATTCATTCCTAAGACCTGCTATCCCCTTTTTAACCGGAATTACTAATAATTTGAGAAAATTCTTAATTAAATAGCAAAAGTCATTTTTCTCTTTGTAGATTAACAAGTAAATGAAAAATAGACCCTTAACCGGTTAAGTGTATAATAGATTCTCATGTATGAAAATATTTGAGAACGGCATATGGAAAATATGTGTTTATTTTGCCAGTATGTATTGTATTGGTCTTTGCTCTGTTGTACTCGTTTTGTTGTACCGCACTTCCAGCAACGCATATGTGTATATATATAACATAAGAATTGATAGTTTTTTATCGCTCTGTTGAAAGACCTCTATTCAGAATCGAAACGTTTCTTGAAATAGCTTTATCCGTGTGTGGTAACCAGGTGTGAATATTCAGGTACTTCCAAACCTTTGTCTACCCCATCGCTTTCCCCTTCCTATTCAATTCAGCCTCACCGCATGTCTAAATAAGTTGGGGATACCATTTTCATAGAGCAGTAATTATTCAAAAATATACAATTTTAAATAATACACTCGTGTGTAGTCTCTCCTTGAATCAGGTTCGCAACTAGACTGTTATTTTTAATTTAAAAAATAATTTATTTTTATAAGATTTCTTTGATTTTATGTACTTGTGCCACGTTACTTGGGAAGACTAAGGTTTAATTTCTAATTAAATAATTTATCAATATTATTCTATGGTCTTTCCTCCCTAACCCGTTTTCCAACTATTTGAAGCCTGTGAAAGTTCCTATAGAACCTCCCATAAGTATGTCCCGTGGCATGGATAGTTGGGCGCAAGGGGGCTGGGAGTGGGGGTGGTTTGAAGATCGCACTATTCAACCGCCCTTCTGTTTGCGACCCCTAACAAGACAAATGATTAACCCCCAAGGATCTGTAAGCGTTAATTGCTTCCTGTGTTTACTTGTTGAATTGGTAAAGAGTTGCTATTTAGGTTAAAGTACTACGTAAGTTTATTCAAAATTCACATTTTTTACACTAATATAACATACTAATAATAGCCCTTTGTTGAATTTATTACTTTGAAATTTGAACGAAATAACACTCCACCCCTCCCTGCGCGGGTTATTGCGCAATAACGAAATTTCGATTTGTCGAAATTTATCCCAAAAAAAACATTTCTGACTGCATGTTTTATTTATCCTGTTTTTAAAGTGGGGCTCAAATTTTAATGTTCTTTCGGTTAATTCTCAGATGAATATAAAAGCTACAATGTACAGTAAAAAAAAAATCGGAAGTAGGATAATCAACATTTCAGAACATTGTTTTCTAGTTATTGCTTTATTTATGGGATATTTTCACAACCTATAGATTCCATTAAATATAAGTGAAAGTTTATTTTTCTTATTCTGTAAAATTAAAATGTGTTATTTTAATATTTTCGTTCAAAATGATTATTGGTTTTAAAAACGATATAAAACGGCGCATTCCTAAAAAACCTGAACAACGTCATTATGACGTTCTCTAACGCTATTAGCTAGTAAGTAACGCCACATTCACGAACAAAAAAGAATGTTTTTTACATGTGGCGGCATATCAAAAATGACACACTTTAAAACTATATAGAAAATTAAGCACTCGCCTAGTAAGGGTTTCCAAAGATCATTTCATAATGCCTACGCTGAGTTGTTACACAAATCGTCACGGAAAAGATCGAAAAAGCGTTTGTACTGTTTTTTTTTTACTATCTCTTTTATAAGCACTAGAAGTTGGCTCGCCGGTAACCCAAGTTCTCCGGGCTGTGGCGCGGCTGGCAGTCACCGACGACTCCGTTCGCTTAGTTCGTTCGTGGTCGGAAGGTTTCGGACGACGTCAACAGCCGCCACACACCCTTTCTACTTCCCGCACGGCAACAATATTTTACACCGATTTTGCAAAAAATGTAAACTCCATTTTTATAACTCAATGATTCCAACTTAGGACCTCCCGCCATTTCATCCGTATTTGAAATAGAGCCATGATTAAAACGTAATCATTATCTACCAATTTCTATTAGATTTTTTATTAAATAAGCAACATATCTGTCTCTGCAAACAGCCTGTAATTAATTCTGCTTCGGTGTGGGAATCTCTCTAAGGGCTGGCTACTGGGTGGAGTCTGGTTTCGCTGGTCCATGTAAATTAATTATTGAGTATTGAGTTGTGGGCCCCCTGAGACTCTATCGACAAACAACATTAATCACACATGTATTGGATTTACACGAAAAACTTCCTATTGTTACCACGTAATTGTTGCGTTGGTTATTTACCATTTTGGAAGAATTAATCTCAGAGCCTAATGCTGTTTTCCTGATGAGTATATAGAACTTTCATGTAGTGCATACATTTATTCACATTTCCAAATATCATGTACTTATTCCTTTTTAGCCCTTTCCTATGGGAGATTGGCTATCATGACAGTAATTATTAAAATCATGATATACAGTAGTATATCCCACAAATCTGAACCGTCTCACAGCCTGTGGTATACGTTAAGAGGAAGCTACAAGCCAAAAATGCGTATATTCTTGATATACCTTAAATTGTCGGTAATAGGCATTAAAATCGACGTTCGATTTCAAGCAAAAAACTGGTTTTTATTTATTTTTTAAATAATTTTACAAGAAAGCAAAAAAGTTAATCGAGTGAAACTGTCACAGATAATCTTAGCTCTAAAACTGTATTTTTTGAAATTTAAAGTTCTATCCTTTACTACATTATTGAAAAAAAAATTTTGTAGATTACATTTATATTTTTTATTGAGTAATTTATTTTTTTATTTGTATTCTACTCAAGCGAAACGATAGGAAAACCTTCAATTTATCTAAAGCATATTTTTTTGTATTCATTATGTACACCAATTCGTTATAAAGATTAATCAAAATAGTGATTTAGCACTAAGCTTCACCTTAAGACGGGATAATACAATAAAATAAAGTCGGAATCTAAACGACGTAAGTGAAGAAGCCATGCACAAATATATGCGACGCGCGACCCGGCTTTATGGACGGACCTACAGTCGAATTTGGCCTAGCAGGCCTAGAAAATGAATCTTTCCGTGGGGTTTATTATTATCATTTCTGATGAACGTATTATGAAATTTTGTGATGTTTCTAGACGAATACTTCGGAAATCGTCTAGAAAAATTAAATCTGGTGCTTACCGCTAATTTTATAGTTAAAAAACGTTTTTTAATATTTTAATGGTCAAGTACTGTTCTAATTAATCTTAAAAAACATAAATAACATCGTAACGAATTTATCTGAATTAATTAAAGTGTGAGCCTCGAGTAAACCACCGTTATTAGGTCTTCTGTCGCCTTAACTTAACTGGTAACTTAATTTTGGATTGGAGAAAATGATTTTTGATTGGAAATGATTTTTCGAAATCAGTTTAGTTGGGTATTTTGACCTCAAAACGTAAATTATGTTTAGTATGAAAAGGGAAGTTGTTCCGCATAAAGTATAAAATTTGTACAAAGTATAAAATATTTCCAGGAAAGATTTAGTAAGTTTATAAACATGTCCAAAGCTTCTTATATTCTGTTTCAATTCTTGGTTTCCAAATTAATTTACCACATGCGTATGTGCTGTATTTTCTCTTGCTTGATAGCGTATTTGTGGTGAAATGTAACTAAATTACGCGGTTGAATTTGTGTTTTTATTTATTTATTTATTTAAACGCCCATTGGGCTTTTACATACATTGTTATTAGTTTTATTACATTAACTATGTGACATTTAAAAGTTTACGTAATATTAATTTTTATATTAATGTATATATTATATTAATGTAATTACATTACATTACATTACATTACATTGCATTACATCACATTACATTACATTGCATTACATCACATTACATTACATTATATTATATTATATTATATATATATAAATTCAACCACCAAAACACAGGCGTCGGGCATGTGCCTAGCATGGTGGTTTTAACATACCAAAAACCTGTAAAAACCAATAAAAACACTGAATATAGAATAAAATGTTTGTTTTCGTAACATGGTTTTTATTTTAATTTGTTTTTCAACATAATCTGATGAAATGTGATGGGTACATGACCAATTCAATCTAAAATCAATCTTCTTCAACAGTAATAACAAAATATTCTCGAGTATTATTTTCCAAGTTTTTCCAAGACTCGTAAGTTTATAGGTTCTCAATATTTTCCTCATTTTATATTATTTTACCTGAAATTAATTATGTCTTCTCTTCTTTCCAGGTAAATCAACATTCTTAGAAAATCACAATTGAATTCCAAACCGTCCTGAGGGTAACTAATATCTTTACTATTAACAAAGGAGGAAGTGTGTTAGTTTGTTGTTCTTTTCCACCAAAAACTCTCTAACCGTAATGTCTGGCATCATAAAATGCAAAGCTCTTCTGCTTTGAATTTTTAGGTTAACGTAACAATTTTTATCTGACTAATTAAGTAATTTTAACGACGAGCTATGAATATTTGCTATATCCACTAACTATCTTCATAGACTTCAGAAAGACTTAATAGACTTAACATGATAACATCACCTTGGTGAAAGACCATACTCCAAAATCAAAGCGTTGCTTAAAATGGCTTTAATCATCTTTAGTGACTAGTTCTGACTAGCCAGCTACTTAACCTTTCCAATATCCTCCTCACTCCCTTTAGCCTACTACAAACCCATACATAAATTTAATTTGGGAGGCGGGTATCTGTACCGCTGTCCCGGGAACCATTTATTGGATAACCAACACCTCTGCCATAGGTCACCTCAAGTGGTTCGCTACGTTTGGTGACTTAGCAGGAGGGCTTGGATTCATGGGGTGAGGTTCGACCGGATCGTGGCAACAGATGCGTCTACCCACCTACTTTGTGGTGGGCCGGATTTGGAGAGACTGGTTTAGTGAGATCGTTTTACCTCTGGGTACAAATGCCTACCCATCCCTCACACCTATTTCCTTCCCAGAGCTCTTACTCCTTCCTTTCCTGTAAAAAAACCTTCCACACAGAAACCCCAAAAATGACATAAGCTCTGAGAGAAATTATTGGATGAATTGGAACTAAATCATAAAAAAATCCCCAATTGACTATGTCATACATCATCTCACATTGTCCGAACAGCCGGGAGTATTTGGGACTGTTGTCCGGTATTCACCTTTTTTGCAGTAAATAACTGCTAATAAGGTTTAAAAAATACTACCGAAATTCCAGTCGAATCCTGGTTGTATATGCTAGTACAAATAAACATAAAAATAACCCCGAGTAGTAGTTGAAAGACGCAGTAACAACAAGCCTCTTTAATATTTAACTAGTTTTAATTACACTGCGTGAAAAGAAAAAAAAATCGGCCTTTTTCATGGTCTAAATAAATTGAGGCATTTCTTTTCTTCTGCAATATTAACCACCCCTAACTACAGGGATTCGCAACCTTTTGGTCTCAGTCATTAATCTACTTTCTCGAAATTTAATTCACTGTGAAGATAATGAATTCCCCCACCGTACGTTTTGGGAAACCACGTACAACCATGTAACGAATGAGGATATCGTATTTAATTTCTTAGTCAAATTTTTAGTGGTTCTTTTCAAAACTTTCTTATTTTACTCAGTTAAATTTTCTTTCATTTTCTTTGATAGCGTGCTTCTTTCCTGATAAAATATTAGTCATTCAGAATATATCGAGAACAGATGTTCTTTTTCTAATAAATATCGTGACGGAATGCGACAATATCAGAATGTCAATATCAATATCAATATTTGTTTGAACACGTGTTCCACCGTCCTAATAAAATATTTAATTTTGACTGATACTTTGTTACGAACTCTTTCAATTCATTCTTTATAGGCCTGCAGTCCCGTTTTTAATAATGAAACGAAAACTTTGACCATGTTTTTAATAAATGAACAGTATTTATATCAGTAAGTTTTCTCCTTTTAAGTAAATAAACGATAAAAACATATTTTCAAATACCATGGAATATTAATAACACGACCAACTCAAGTAAAATTTTAGTCGTATTTGCTTGTATTGGCTGGCAACTTTGACCGCTAGAGGCGCTAGTCTAGCTTGGCATAATCGTGCATAAAATTCATTAAGGCGAAGCTCTAAGTCAAATCACTATTTTTGAATAACCTTTACTATGAATCGGTTTATTATATTATGGATACACAACAATATGCTTTCGATAAATTGAAGCGTATCTTATTGTTTATCTTTAATATAATAAGAATAAAAATGTATGAAAGCATGTAAACAAGAACTTGAAATATATAACATAACTACATTGAGCTTAAATCGAGCGTTTCTAGACTCCGACATTTATTCTACAGTATTTGATGGTACTTTCATAATATTATTTAATAAACAATTTACACATTAATTTAATGTATGTAAAAAATTAATTAAAAACGATAGATAAGATTTCTCGAAATTTTAACGTTTTAAAGAAGGTTTCTGGTTCGAAAATTGAAATGTTTGTATTGAAAAAATAATATTCTCGCCTGGAAAAATATTTTTGGAAAAAAAAACAACGGAATTTCGAAAAAAGTTATGTGTCTTTTTACTTCTACCATCATGTAGAATCACCCCCCGAAGTTTGTGCACGTTATCCCCGGACATCCTCATAATAAATGAATAGGTGGTAACGAGAGGATTTTCAATAATATAAACTTTCGAATTGGTGGTGCACATCATTTTACGAAGTTATTTTTTTTTCATTGTAAGAGTCCCAATTGTTCGGAGCTATGGCCGGGGGGGAGTAGATGAGAAAGAGGAAGATTCGAACGTACCTGGCTATTCAGATTTGGTCACCAAAAACGGCTAAAGCCATTTTTAGCAACGTTTTGATTGTGAATATATATCTGTCACCGGGGCGATACTGAAAGTATCTACCACTCTATTCCCTATAGATAGAATAATAGAATCTTGCATATATATTTTTTTTATTAAATTAACTAATTTATGTGATATTTAAACGTTCATTCGCTGTTGTTGTCAACCGTTGATGTTATAAAAACTTAATAATAACGTCGCTTTTGTCAAAAAATATTTAAGCTTTTCCCATCGAAAAACCGACGCGCGACGTTTTCAAGTCTCAGATTATTCTTTTAGTATAAAGACGTTAAATAACAGAATAGTTTAACGTCTCCTGTAGCAAAAAGGTCTTCGTTCTCTGACTTTTTGTCAGGTTTAGTATTTTTTCCACCCTTAATTGCTTAGGGGTGTCTAGATGCTTATGATAGAACCTTTCTAGTCCCATTTGATGTTAAGTTGTCAACCTTCCTTTGTGTTTTTATGTCTTATAGCGATACTTTTATAAGAGAAGTCTTCTAAGGATTTAACCCGAAGGTTCTACATCCTATAAAATCTTGACAAAGGAAGTTTCCTACAAAATGATCCAATTTTTACACAGTGTTAGGGAGGTCTATGAAGCTTCTGATTATTTTTTTTTCATTATTATTATTTTTGTATTAATATTGCTTTCCTATAGTCCGTGGTTCGGCTCGCGCTTTTTTTCTCACGTCTATACGCAGCGTAATTGAATTAAACATTGTTATAGAATTTGTAACCAAGATAAGCATTTATGGGGTCCGGGAACGCGAGCTAGCACACTTGAGAGTGAATCCTTTGAGAAAGGGGATAAGTTTGTTTTTATAAAGCAGGTCTGAGAATTCGTACACTGGTAATAGAATACTAGTAGTTCTGTGAACAGTAGACCTTGCGTCCAAAAAATCATAAAATTTTATGCATACAAATTCAAAAAAAATATTAATTGCAAAAAATACAGAGTACAAAGGGTATAGCTTATAGTTTACAACCTATTTCTTCCAGCTTACCCAACAAATACACATTATATTACATAACCATACAATTACATGTTAACAAATGCATGTAAAATAAAAAATAAAAAAACAATTACATGCTAACAAATGTATTTAAATAACAAAATAAAAATCAGAAATAAAAAACAGAGGTATTTAATTTATGTAAGGTATTCATTTAAGGTACACTTTGACTATAAAGTAAAGAAGAAAAACCCCTAGAAAATAGATTTCTTTTTGAAAGCTAAGTTTATCAACGCCACTTATTGAGGTAATAGGGCTGTTTTTTATGCTTAAAAAATTACGATGGTGTGGGTATTTCTATTATATTTTTAGGGTGACGAATAACTTTTCTATAACGATTTAAAACGTGCCATTTTCGATTTTCCGTCAAAACGACGCTCGTTTTATTCTTGAATTCGGCGGCGTTAACGTCTCGCTGGGCAACTTTGGTGAGTGCCGTCTTACCAGAAATTGGCGGTTTCTATGCCTTAATTACGTTGTAGCCAATTGGAACCGTTTCGGAATGGGCAGTTTTTGATCGATGAATGAAAATATTAATAATAATATATGTTTTTTGTACAATAACTATAAATGAAAAAATAAATATCAAGTCTTTGACATATTTTGTTTGTCAAACCCATTGAGATTTTAAATAAATCACGAATAAGGCAAGACGCTTTTTTTTACATATTAATATTTTACTATCGAGTCGACGACTGAGTGTTAAAACTCGAGCGAATAATAATATTACACCCAAAAGTGTTAAATAATTATGATGAACTAACACTGATTTAAAAATCAAATTTTTGTAACCATTTCACAGTGAAGATAATAATAACGCAAACAGACTGAATACTGACAATCATCCGGTATCCCTGGTGATTATTTAGGCGGGTTTGTAATATTTTAATGCCCCATTGTAACAATCTAATACGGTTTCAGCACGGTCCCAGTTATCCGGGTAACGCGAAGTGGCAGGTAGAGAGTAGAAAGATTCGGCGCTAACCGCGAGACAGATCCGGCAATTTGGCAAAGTGGCAAGCTAATATTGTTTTATTTGAATAAATTACTACAAGAAAGTAATTTGACTGCTCGGAGGCATACTGTCTGCGTAGGGCAGAGCTTCCCAAACTTTTTTAACTAACCGACCCCTTTATATTTTTTATGCATGACAAAAGAAGATATTCTCTTTACTTCACTTTCAAGACTAATGATCTGCACTGGTAGACTTCTAAAGCGGCTTTCGGGTGATATTTCACACAAATTGCACTTAAAATTATCCAATTTTGGTTAAATTCTATCGTCTTAAAAGTCGATGGGTTGTATAATCAAAAATTACACAGACTTGGTAATAGTTATAGTTCAATCTGTGTCATAATTTACACACAGTTTAATGAAATGTTTACATTGATATTTTTTTTCTATCAGACCGTTTTTCGATTCTTATCCTAATCTAGCGTAATAGAAATTGTTTATTAAACTACATAGTTTATAGTCTAATGAGAATAACAACTTCACACTTTTAGATTCAATTGATTTGGAGGATATTTCCAGATCATCTATTTTTATTTCACATACTTAAATTCCATGTTACTTACGTTTCGTAAACTCTCATGTTTCTTGTTACTTATATTTTGTTAACCTATGCTTTGTTAAATCTTATATTTTATGTAATCTGTATATTCTTATATATTATGAAAACTCTTTATTTTTATTGTATTTAACTAAAATTGCATTGTATGTAAAAGCCCTATGGGCGTTTAAATGAAATAAATAGATAACTGAACATAGTCGCATTGACCTATTATAGATTGGAGAGCAAAGAAAATGGTTTGCCATTTTCTTGGTTGGATGGTGTTTGAATTCATCAATGAAATGACCCAACCTTACATCTCTGATTCTCGTCCGAGACAATAAATTTCTTAGATCAGCAACACTATCAGCTATAGGCAGACTAATGGAACCTAAGCGCAAGCCACATACTAAGATTGGAGATCGCGCTTTCGGAGTATCTGGGCTTAAGGCTTGGAATAAACTCCCTCCGGAACCATAAAATGCATAAAAATCTAACAGAATTCTGATATAAACTAAAAACTTACCTTTTTAGGCTCTCATACCCTTTAATTAACTGCCTGAGAGTAGCATTCTAGTATTATATCTTAATCACAATTTTATTTTTGGATTTACATTATTCTAAGCCTTACTTAATCTATCTCATAAATTATAATCAAATCTTTGTACTGTACTGCCCAACATAAATTTTTTTTTTGCTCTCCTAAATAATTAAATAACATCAATTTATATACTTAAAACAAATACTATAATTAATGTTGACATTTCCAATTATATGTGATCCAATTATGTCATCTGCGTGAGAACAGTATCTAAATTCCTCTAATAAACAATAAACAGTGTTAACCTCAAGTGACCTTCCAGCTAAGTATGGTCCTGTATATTATCTGCCTCTACGGAGTCAGTAGTAATGTACATATGTACATTCTAACGTAGCACCATGTTCATTGGTCAAATGCATTATATATATATAGTTTTGTATTTTGTATCCACGAATTGGTGGAAGTAATCTGTAAATAATATTTTATATTTTGTTTATTCTATAGTCAGTAAGGAGATAAAGTGTTGTAGAATTTTTTCATTCCTTATGCATTTATTATTTTGTACATTGCCCTTGAGGTGATTTTTCACAAAAAACTATACAAATCATCCAAATATTACTGTTATTTTAAAAGAATAACCAACGGGCCGAAAATCACAGGCTTGTCATGCTTACATAAAGTAATACAATGAAATTGAATCTAAACTAATTTGTAAAATAAATTTCCATCTGAGAACCAGACCCCAAAGGAAATATAAATCTTTCAAATTAAACTCATTCAATAGCAAAATAACACCTTTAAACCCTCTCTCTCCCTCGCATGTTTCATATGTATATAGAGAATGGTATGTTCAACGAAATTCATAATATATACTCTCCAACTCAACTATAAAGTTCAAACAAATTTTAAATAGAATGTTTACTTAAAAAATACTGACCTTGATTTTGCACTAAACTTGGTAACTATTTTTATTTTCTTCTCTCTGACTTTATAGTGTTATATATGTTTTTCTTTTTATTTATATTTTGCTTCTTTTAATATGTATTATTTGTTAGCAGCCGTTCTTAATCCAACATAGTAATTTCTGTTTTCTGAGCATTGTTACTTGTCCCTGTCAAATCTGATTAAATTAATTCAAATTTGCTTTGAAATTAAAAATCATTTTAAAAATCGGAATTAGTTACCAGTACCTACTTTTAATTTAATATTTTATTTTTTTTAAAAATTGATTTGTCATGGATCAATTCAGATAATAATAATAATAATATTTTGATGATTTGTATAGCGCCAGTTTTGTGCATAATCACTTGCGGCGATATAAAAATTTGTAATAAATTTCTACAATTACAATTGTCAATTTATGGCTAACAGATTGCATCCACCGGTTCGTAATCACTAATACAAAGGAATACGTACAATATATTTGATTGATGAACGTGATGCTAGAATTTACAAATTTTTATCCCGTAATTTTTCACATGTCTACGCTAGTCATCAAACGTACTACTTTTAGGTATCTGTGCGTGTTTTTTTGTCCCCTTTGATTTTGATTTAATTAAATATTTTTTCTTGGAATTTAAGTGTTATTTTTAATATTGGAACTTTATTTATAAAGCATTTAGAAAAGCTATAAAGTAGGTATCCTACCTAAGATATAATATTTTTTCCAAAAATATTATAATAGTTTTTTATTTATTTTTATTTGAATTATAATATCCCGTGATTTTTCACGGGTCCGCGCTAGTTTTGTATCTATAAAATAAGCGTTCGATTATATTCATTTCTTACTCAATAAATATTAGTAGTTGACACTCGAGATACGATACAACTTCTCAGAATCTTATCGTGGGTCTGAAGGAAGTGATAAGATAAATTTTTACACATTTTTTTCTGCTCCTTATGTATTTCACCGCCCCCTTTCCATCCTTCTACACCCACCACCACCCCCCTAAATTATTTGGAATTTTAAGAACCACTGACTTCTGCGTTCTGTACGTCTTGCGTTCTCGTTTCGGGAGTTGAGCGTAATCTCATTTGCATTATAACTGTAAAAAAACAAAAACACAAAAATTAGAGCCTTTTCAAATTCTACAGAATAAAGAGACAACGACGTTGAACAGAACTGTGAAATATTAAGAAAGAAGCGAGACGAGAATAATAAACAAATTATCTTGCTTTAAACTTTTTAAATTTAGTTTTCTTTTTTTTTGTAAAATCAAATATTTGTCACCTGCTTTAGTTCTGTTTATAGTTATAAGAATTAAATTATTTTTACTGTCCTTCTTTGTCTGACGGATGCATGTTCAGTTTATTGCCAACTATTCACCTATCTACAAATAAGCGGTATGTTTATACGAATAGAACAAAAATATGGCACGTTCCTGTTTCCAGATTTAAATCGAATAAAGAAATGCATAATGCAAAAATAGCCACAACGAATGTGTGTGAATGAATGAAATGGCTACAAATATCATTTTTCATAGCTAAATGAAACCGAACGCATTAGAAAGAGATAGCCATTCAAAGGATGAACCGGTCAGTGGCTGAGTTGGCATCGTTTTTGGGTCCCACCCTGGCGAAGTGTGATCAATTCCTTGGCTGGCAAAGTCCTTCATCACAAAACAAGTAAAAATTTCCGCTTACTGTGGTGGTAGTAAGAAATTTTCAATTATTGTTATGTCACGTATTGTGGGAATGTTTGTCTTTCTTTATAAAAAAGGATATGTGTACGGGTGAAACAGCTATATTATTATGAACGCACCTCGTTTCTTTATGCGTTCCACGTGACACCAGTTTCGAGCTCACGGACGTATGGATGTCCGTCGGATAAATCGCGTGACGTCATGCTCAGACTGCTTGCCGCGAACATGCTCGCCCGTAAGTGAGCTGCTTTTCCTCTACTTTTGGACGAGCAAACGAGCGAGCAGAGCAGTAGAATACGGCTAACGTACTGTCACTAGGTTGTCATTCATCATCTTTTGTGTTCGCTGTCTCACTTTATTTTATTTGACGCTTAACGATTTCGGGTAACAAAAAGTATTTCAAATAAATATATTTATTGAAATAATATTTGATTTTTGATTACGTGCGAATAGAAAGAAACTCCATCGCATTTGGTTTTTGCTCGAGAATGATTTGTCTAAATCTCAAAAGCACAAATGGACATTTTTTTCACAAAAAAACACCCATCTTCCCTTTTAATTAATCTAAGTTGCCAACCTACTTTTTTCCTTCTGTTTCCACTCGAGCACCATAACACCCCGACAATGGGGATGCAAGGAAGACGGGGAAGAGAAAAAACTTATTTATTGTTATCAACTTTAATTTGTAGAACAACGATTTTAATTTTTTTTAATTCTTCTATATCCGTTAATTATATTATAATATATATTTAAACGATTTTATTTCTAAATTATTAAAAGCAATAATAATTAGTCGCCTGTAATATCAATACAAATTGAAAATATTTCCCGAGTAAAAGTAAATGCCGCCGACGGGTATCGAACCCGCGCCTTCTGATGTCCGGTCAGACGCTCTATACCACTAAGCCACGTCAGTTTATTTCCAACCCGCCAAATAATTCGTATATTATACTTCAATCAACAATTACTGCTAACTGCACATTTTTTCTATTGAATTTAATCGAATAGCACAGCAAGGCGCAGTTGTTACCAGAAATTTAAATGTATCATTATCATCACATGGCTTTTCAGCGCCATTTTAGTTTTTGAAATTTGAAAGGTCTCTGTTAAACGCCAATGGTGCGTTTCTATCACATTGTAATAAGCGGACAAGCTTAACAACATGATATTAGTTCTCTTCTGCTTATCACAATTTGTTCGAACACTAAAACGGACTTAGACATTCCATTTAACTGGGAAATTTAAACAGTAAAAAAAATGGCGCTGAGTGGCCATTTGATGACATTGTCACAGTTGTATTTTTGCTAAACAACTGGACCTTAGATAAGTTTACGGATATTAAATTTGATTCGCAGTATGCTCACAAACGATCAAGTTCGCAATTCCTTACAATCGCTTAAGGGTCGTATAGGTTAACAAAATAATGTTCATGTCATTCGCGTATAACATGACGTAACTATTTTGAAAGCATATGTAAATGACTTTTCATGAAACGATTCGATTTTAAATGATTGCCCTTAACTGGGATAATACTGACAAGTCAGTATCAAGTTAGCCTATCAGAAGCTAAGCGTACTGTGCAGGGCCCGAAGTACTTTAATAGTACACAACTGGTGACCCTGCACAAATGGCAATGGCGCCCCACTGTTGGGCAACCCTCTGATCTAGAGCCCAAAGGTACTTAAAAAAACTCTTGGATCTGTGCAGAAACGTGCGGTCCGTTTGATTGATTACTAACGAATGGTTTACAATCTTGCACTATCGTGAGATGAGAATGCTGTCCTTCTGCTACCGATATTTCAATAAAAGATGCTCCGAGGAACTTGCGTCATTAATCCCTTCGGTACCGGTCCGTCGGCACACGTCGGCATAGTAGGAAAACACACACCAAACGCGCCCCTAACATTCGTACGCATTTTATAATTGTCACATGGGAACGTGTCGTTTCTACGGCAAGTTCTTGAGTTCAACAGTTCGGCTGTGGGATGATTTGCCGGCCTCTGAGTTTCTTCCCTCGTACAATATCGGTCACGTGTTAATTTCTTACTCTCCACAAAAAGATCCTCCACCCAATATGTCTCAAATATGACATCGGCCCTATGGGAAATTATTTTCCTAGCGGGGCCTCCTGTGTAAAGTTAATGTAAAAAAATATTACCTTTCTACCTTAAGTGAGAGAACCATGACATTTTTAAACTTTTTTAAATACGGTTTGTGAATAAACCCTTATAAATCTTACTATATCATTTTCCAACACCAAGTGAAAATGACGAAAATCTTGGTTACCCACGTTAGTTAAAACTTAAATTTTCTCTTAAATAACAAGAACTTCGTAATTCTTCTAACGATCATTAAATCTTTCGAGTTCAAAGTACTTCTAGAAATATTTATAGTCTCAGTAGTCTATCTCCTGTAATTTTCCTGTCTCGTCCTTTTTTACATTAACCCTTTCATACCGTCAAAGTATATAAAAGAGAAGACACAAATTTCAGAATGTTTTCTTTTATATCTAGAGCGAATAAACACTTTCGGTTTTGTTTCCCAATCCTAACTTTTGGAGCTATTTATAACTCGTTCAGGTGTTAGCCATGTTCATAATTGATGATTTTTCTGTTTAATTCTTTATAATGTTACGTGTTAACTCCTTACTCTCCACAAAAAGACCCTCCACCCAGCATGTCCCAAAGATGACATCGGCCCTGTGAGAAATTATTTTCCTAGCGGGGCCTCCTGTGTAAAGTTAATCTAAAAAAAATTCAGTATGTTTTTGTTGTTAATTTTCTTTCTAATGAAATTAGAAATTACTTCTACAATATTGAAAAAGACTACAACAAAATTTTTCAAATAATTCTACAAGGTCTGATAGGGTTAACTCTACATGATTTCCATCAGAGCCTATTTCATATTTGGGAATGCCACGTGGGAGGTCTTTTTAAGGAATTGTGCTACCAAGGTCTGTTATCTATATGAAGATATTGTGTCAGCACTTTATTAGCAGCAGACACATACCTGGACGGATGACGAACCTCGTGCTGGCACTGTTGGTGGACGCGGTGCACTCTTTTGCTGCAGCAGCTAGTCCAGTTTCTTCACCACCGAGGATTATTGCTGCAGAGTCTCCATCTTCTATCTTCGTGTCACCTGTTCCTGTACTTAATTTTATTTAACTTTATTTTTGTAATATTTATATTTTTTGTAATATAAATATTACAAAAATAAACTGTAAAGCGCCCCTGAGGTGATATCTATAATAAATAAAGGGAAGAGAAGAAGTTCTCATAATAAAAATAATAAATTTAAATAAACGCAACAAAACGCCATCTCTGATTTTTTTTAGGAAAGTTTCCCGGCAGCTTTCTTCCAAGTTTCTAAAAGTATCCTAGTGGAACTGCAGACTGTGTTAGTAAATCCTGGCCTTATGTTCCGTCGACCATTGCCGTTTGGCCGAACTCCGAACTGATAATGGCCCAATAGCCGCGCTGTCTATAACCTTTTACAGTTTCTCTTCGATGGTGTGATGTGTCAACGTAATGGTTCCGTTTGTCTCCGGGTCAATGTGAAGTACCAGACATATGGAACGAACTTCCTATTTAACAATTCAAACACTATCTATATTGTTTAAATACTACCGCAAACTCGCAAAGTTCCACGAGATATGAAATAATAATATTTTTTTTTTAATAAAAAAAACAGAAATCTGATTGTCTGAATTAGAATGAGCTCTGACTTCATTAAATTTGCAAAGCTCATTTTATTTAGGATCATTATCTTTTAGGATCAAATTCAATTACGTGAGTTACGGTACTTAAAAGGTTAATTTTGCTGACACCATGTAATTTCTACCATAATTTTAAATTGGCTTTAGTCCCGGCGTTATCTAGACTTTACGCACAGTTTTTAAATTTTTGCACAAAAACTGTAATTTTTGTGTAAAATTTCATCAATAAGTCTAAAAATTCTACTTTTAGGGATCGGAAAAGGGAAGGGGTGGTTATTAGAAATCTCATGTAGACAGTGACCTTTATATTGCTTTGAAAGACAACTGTGCAAAATTAGTTAACCTCGGAATAAAACTGTAGATTTTTTTTAGAAAACAAACACACACACTACTCTTTATTAGATGGAAGATGGAGATATTGTTCAGAGAAAAAGAACTATTATTGTTTTATAAATCTTATAAATATTTTTATTCTTCTTGATCTTTTTAGGTTAAGTTTTCTCCTCTTAGTTATTTTTGTAATCTCTTTACTGCCTAGTTGTTACTCAACGGAATACCATCAATTTTAAAACGCTTTTTCCTGTTGGTATCTTGAATTGTTCAATTTTTCTTTATGATTATTTCGCAAATAAATATTTTCTTATCTGATATATTTATTTCATAGCTTGCCAAATAGCTCTAAAATATTTAACCCCTCCAGCGTTTGAGGTTCATATATGACCGAGCGTCCATACTTCATAAAAGTATTTTTATCTTTCATCTATCATTAAAAAAAAAACAATTTTTTGACATCGCCTTAACAAACGAGATAAAAGTGAAGGTACCGTTTTCTTAGAAATTCCCCAAACAAAACGAATGTGTTAAATTAAATAAGAATGTGGTTAGCGTTTTTGACAACATTTTTCACGTTTGATATTAAAATTGTATTACTTATAAATAATAATAATATAATAACTAAATTCATTTTTAGAAAACGAATTTTATAAAATATATTATGATAAAACTATACTAACAGACCGAACGATAAGTCATAATAGACCTGATATAGTTTTACAGGACAAAATTTAAAAAAATAACTTATATCATTGATGTTGCTATTCCAAATTCCTGTAATATTCAAAAATCTGTTAATGGAAAAATGAGAAAATACACTGATCTAGGAAATGAGATAAAAAGAATTTGGCATTCTCAAAATATGAAAATATTACCATTTGTTATTTCTGTTACTGGCATTATACCTAGCTCTCTCATTAAAAATTTAGGCGTATTAGATCTATCAAAAATTTATATGTAAAGATGCAAAAGTCTGTCATTTTGAATACATGTAGGATAACGAAAGATTTTTTAAATATTTATGTTGAGGGATCAGTAGGATTTATAGGCCCTATTAGGAGTTCTACCGAGCCGAACCCTCTGATATGAAAATATCTGGAGTCGGTGAATTATTTTCCCTTTTGATCTCTGGTGAGTTGACGTGTTGTTGTTCTTGTATTGTTTTGTATTTATTTTGCTTTTATAATGCACTTGCATAATATTGATTGACTAGATAATCATTTGTGGAAAAGTGTGTGGAAGGGTTTAGTTTTTCCTATGGGGAAGATTTAACCCGGACCAAAAATCGGAAGCACATATATAATTCAAATTTTTAGTAAAAATTATAAAAGGAAACAATTAACGTTTATTACACATTTCCAGCGCAGACACGTTCTTATTTTGAAAATGACTATCAAAATAATTTTATATTATTGGTAGGTACTTTATCCTTCAAAATGATATATTATGCGTCAGGTGAATATTTAATGCGACTTAATAAAATAATTTTCTCTTCAACTGCTGACAAGTAACTTGGCAGTTGAAAATATTTTATTATGATTCGTAAAAATTTTCTTTCTCCTAGTTCTCGAATCATAGGTTACCGACCTCTGGTTCCACCCATTAAGCATGTGTGCGTGCGTGCCCAAAGCAGTCGTGGACGTCTTACGAATCCTTTAGTACCGACACAATGTCCTGAGAATCAGTTCTCTTGAATCAGGACATTCGAGTATTCGACCGTACGAGGCCCAAATGGGCCAAACGCCGAGATAATCTCTTTATGTCTCGTGTTATGGGACAGTTTTCGAGGATATTGTCGTAATACTGTCGTAGGAGGATGGGTACACTATAATACACATCGCTGAAGATAAAGAGCGAAAGAAGTGTGTGTGGGCATGCCCGTGTGCCCAAAGTAAGCTTATTATTTCAATAGAGATAAACAAAAATTGAAACTTATTTGTTGTTTGTTTTTGGGGTGTTATGCCGTGTTGCGCTAACTCCTTCTTTAGCCGACGTTTGCCAAAAATTGAAACGTTTCTTGAAATGGTTTTTGCCGTGTTTGGTGACCTAATCTGAATTTTACTTTGCCACTTTCCTCTTTCCCATCTCTATCCCCTCTCCTCTACTTTCAGCCTCAGAACATACCCCAATTGGGGATGCCATAGTCTCACTGGCTCTAGACGGTTGGGAGCAGTTGGGACTATTATGCGGATATTTGAAAAAATCAATATCCTTTCTGGGGTCTAAAAGTTAATAAATATTGGGTTTTCTTTCCAATCGTACAAAACGTAGTTCACACTCCACTGAAGTGATGAAATGTGCATGTCCTTACGCCCGCATTAACCCCTCGAGTATCTTAGCGCCAAAATAACCCTGCGTTGGTACTAATCCCTGATACTAACATATACGAGTACTAACTATACTAATATATACATACTAACCCAGTGCAAAAGTCTGAAAATAGGTGTCTTAAACTGTTAGTTCATTTACTGGCCTGTATTGATAAAAGAAGGCGGTAGTTAAACTCATTTTTCCTTACTTCTGTTGAAACTGAACAAAAATATTAAAATATCGAAATTCTTTCTTGAGCAGATGAACAATTTCGGTGGTCTATCTGGGCCTTGGAATTTGAAAGTCTTGTTCAGTTTTCCTTCAAATCTGTAAAGATTACCTTTCTACGGATTATCTGCACAGCGTACCCTATACACTGTATTTGTACGGTACGTACGTACGGACAATAGTTTTATTTGCTTGCTTTTTTCTGTACCCGGGTAAGTTGCATTTTTATCGTGTTACCCGTATCCTTCAATTCTTGACCGCTATATGTATAACATCTGTTTTTGTTGAATTAAGCCATTCTCCATGCTTCGCTCGTGACATTGACCCAAAAATTGACCCAGAGAAGATGCAATTTTCTATTATATTCAAAGAGATTGTCAGTAGCACCTAACTACCCTCACAATTTAATTTAATTTATTTGTCAGTGATACAATTATTATGTATTATTTTGAATGGATTCTGCAATGGGTAATGGCTCCGAGAAGATTTTATGAGTTGAATTTGTTTAATATTTATAAATAATAAAAAAATTGTGACCTGGTATGTCATCAAAATGACAAAAAGTTATATAAAGTCATGAAAAGTGATGAAATAAAAACTAGGTTAAATGGGTTACATAGGAAACTATAAAACCTAATTTTTGTTTCATCACTTTTAATGACTCGTATATCACTTTTTAAATGTGTGATGAATTTTCATTTTTATGAAATATCATGGAACCAAAATTCGCGTAATAATTTTTCATTACGTAAACACCCGTATATAATTCGTTAATTTAAGCTAAGTTCGAGTGCTGAGAATACTTTTAGTATCATTGTGATTAAAGCTGCATTAAGAAGTGATTAGATCTGAATAGCCAGATACCTACTTTCGTGTCTGCTATGATATCGTTCTCGTCCCCTCCGCCATTTCTTCCCGCGACGCTTTAATGTGGTACCTACTTATTTAAATTAAAGACTACAACAAAGGTCGCTTGCGGGCTCAATAGGTCGAAATTTTTGCAAACCCAGTTTGCCACCTCTTACCAGACCTGACGGCTCACTAGCAAACACCGCCACCGAAAAGGCAAACCTTTTAGGGAAAATGTTTGCGGAAAACTCGACCCTCGACGACGGGGGTGCTGTTCCGCCGTCGGTTCCTCACTGCGGCTTCTATATGAAAAAGCTGAGGATCCGGCATCGGGATGTACTCCACGTCATACGGGGGCTCGATGTTAACAAAGCTAGTGGACCTGATGGAATACCTGCCTTGGTATTGCAGAGGTGTGCTGCGGAAATAGTTCCAGTTTTGACAAAGCTCTTCAAAATGTCCCTGAAGTGTGGCACTGTGCCCTCTGGTTGGAAAAAAGCGGTAATTCACCCTATTCCCAAGAAAGGTGACCGCTCCAACCCGGCCAACTACCGCCCCATAGCGATCACATCAGTTCTGTCCTAAGTGATGGAACGTGTGATCAACGACAAACTGCTCATATACCTCGAGAAGAACAAAATTATCAACGACCGTCAATACGGATTCCGGCGGAACCGCTCGTGCGGTGATCTTCTCGCGTATGTGACGCATGTTTGGGGGCGGTGCCTGGAACGTCACGGTGAGACCCAAACGGTCGCACTAGACATATCCAAGGCCTTTGACCGGGTCTGGCACCGAGGACTTGTCAACAAATTGCATTCTTACGGACTTCCCGCATCCCTGTGTACGTGGATTGCTGACTTTTTAAGGGATAGGTCGATTCAGGCGGTTGCTGACGGTTTCACCTCTTCCTCGCACTCCATAAATGCTGGCGTCCCACAGGGATCGGTTCTGTCTCCGACTTTGTTTTTGTTGCACATCAATGACCTTTTGACGATTCATTGTTACGCGGATGACAGTACAGTTCATGATAGCTTTTTGTTTGACAAGCCCCCAAAGGGCACACAAACTCCAACGGCTCGGAGGGCTTTGAAGCAGAGAATGGACGGTTATCTCGAGAGTATTTCCTCCTGGGGTAAAAATAATCTCGTCGAATTTAATGTTTCAAAGACCCAATCCTGTCTGATTACGTCTAAAAGGGATCCAAATGATAATCTAGTCTCCTTCAACGGAAGCAATCTTCCGAACAGGCCTTCCATTGATATGCTTGGTGTAACTATAAGTGACCAGCTCAGGTACGGGGGCTCCATCGAAGCCAGAGTAAAGTTGGCCTCTCAGAAGCTGGGCGTACTGTACAGGGCCCGCAGATACTTTAATAGTACACAACTGCTCACCCTGTACAAATCGCAAGTGCGCCCTACTGTCGAATTTGGCAGCCATCTCTGGTCTGGAGCCCCAAAATACCTGAAAAAAACCCTTGACTCTGTGCAGAAACGGGCGGTCCGTTTGATAGATTCCCCAATCTTAACAAACGGACTGCAATCTTTAGAGCACAGACGTCGGGTAGGTATGCTGTCCTTGTTCTATCGGTATTACAATGGAAGATGCTCTGAGGAACTAGCGTCATTGATCCCTTCGGCGCCGGTGCGTAGTCGGGATACACGCCAAACGCGCGCCCAACATTTGTACACAGTTGACACTTGTCACATGAGAACGGGTCGCTTCTACGATTCGTTCTTAAGTTCAACAGCTCGGCTGTGGAACGAACTGCCGGCCTCTGTGTTTCCTCCCTCCTACAACATGGGACTCTTCAAGACCCATGTTCACTCCTTCCTCTCCACAAAAAGACCCTCCACACAGCATCCCCAAAGATGACATAGGCCCTGAGGGAAATTATTTTCTTCAGGGCCTCCTGTGTGGAGTAAATATAAAAAAAAAAAAAAAAAAACAACAACAATCAAAATAATTTAATGAAATTTTATTCAAAGTCTGAATTTAAAATTGAATCCCAAATTTGATAGGGTGAACCTTTTTTATCCCCCGATAACTGGTGAAGACATTTTCCTTACGGCCAATTTAAAAAAACTCAAAATCGATATTTCGTTCCTAACACTGAAGGGATCAACTGAAAAAAGCATTGTGGGCGTGTCCCTTCTTGAGGTGGAATCGATAAAAAATTTACAAACTCATTATTTTTTGATTGGCCTGTCTGGGGTATAGGAGTCGGAAAGTCTTACATAAATTTCGATTGATAGTTTTCTTTCCAATCGGTAAAGATCAAATTTCTAGACTCTGAAGTGATAGAGTAGACCGATATAAGTATGGTGTATCCGATGCAAGGTCAATTTGCCCCAACTTTAGATGAAATTAGTGAAACTTTTTCGAATGTCGAAATTATTTCTCGCAGATAATTAGTTCATTATTAATTTCATTAACCTGTCAGTGAAACCCAGGAGTTTAAATGTTTTATGCGAACTGGCAACCTTATTTTTCCTTTTAATTGCTACAGACCACCACCCTTCTAGAAGTCATCTCTGTACAGTGGTTCGTTGAACGCCCGGACGATTGTCACACGTTCCGACTGTTCAGTGTTCACTGCCTATTCTTACGGAGACCGGGTGGGGGTTGCTTCCCCTCGGGTCTAATATCGAGCTAAAGTCGCGTGAATGATCATTTTAGAATTTCTGATCTAAAATGCTGAAAGAAGCAAGTTTTTGGGTTTACTGTAGGGATTGCTCAATTCAATATATGTACGGGTAACCAGTTTTTCTCCGTGTTTAAAATTTACTTAAATTATTGAAAAGTTCCCGAACTTTTACAAAGAGTTTTTGTAATTTTACACAAATATTCTGTAGACAGTGACCTTCCTCTTGTTTTGAAAGTCAAGTGTGCAAAATTTCTCATTTTCAGAATTCATTTTTTGAATAAAACTGTAGATTTGTATACAAATCATATCCACGCCCCCCCCCCCCACATACACTTTGTATAAATAGATAGATGGATAGGTAGATAGATAACTTATATCCCATAAAGATAACTTCACGATATATATGTAATAACTACGTTAAAGATCACGAAGGATCATTCCTTCTGTCTGAGAAATTTTTGAAAACTTGCTGATAATATCAAGTTTCGCGGTATAAGAAATATATATATAGTTATAAGAAATATTAAAAATTAAAGCTATCTTTATAAGTAGTTTTATTAAAATATAACCGCAAGTTTTACGAAATTTTTCTTCTTCTGCAGTTATTCTTGGTAATTTTCCAAGTTTCCTTGATTACAATAAATTTATAGTATTTTTGGTTATATTATTGAATTTAATTTTTCGTTATCTTTTTCCAGGTAAATCAACATTCTTAGAAAATCACATTTGTATCCTGAACAATCCAGAGGTAAATATACCCCTTAACTATGTAACTAGTAGATAATCTATGCATTTAAGCTGCAAAAAATCTTGATCGTTAAACTCTGGCCCGTGAAATTTACACAAATGTTCAGCTCTCCGCACATGATTCATGCCATGTTACATCGTATACTTTTCAGAATTAACGGTAAAAAAATACCATTTTAGCAGGTAACCAGTTTAATATAGTTATAATGCCTACTTGTCCCGCGATAAAACACTGGTATAATTTTTTCAGAATTATCAGCTAAAGCAACACGGCCGCTCTTTCACATTCTCACTGGGCGATGTTTCTCTGACACCAGTAGAGTTGTTTTAATTTTTTTTAATCAAATTCTATGCTAGTTCTTTAATCTGGATAGGTTCTAGATCTAGACACCGTACCACAGATTGAAAAGTTATTTTTACGGTGTTTGTTTATTTTGTAGAGCTCTCGTATAATAATAATAATAATAATGTATGTTATTCTGGAATGTGGGGAGATTAGTGCAAGTAATACATGAAAGAAAGTGCAACCAAAAAATGTATATCTATACGAAACAAAAAAAGACGTTGATGATCTATAGTAATTGTAGTAATTCGAGATGATGGGGCCAATATCTATAATTTCTCTAGTGTTGATGCTGGAATCTGGACTCGGAAGGGATTCCATAGTGAGGATATTTCCGGAGTTATGTAGCCTATCCGTTAATCCTGCCGCACCCAGGTTCTTATAAGGGCTGCAAAACCAGGTAGACGCCCCCCGTGAGCATGTTGGAAACACTGCAATATCTGGGAAGGCCGAAAATCGTGCGATGGGTGTTATACTACACGCTAAGCCTTTCCATGCCGTTCTTCTTAAAGTATGCTGCTCTTCTTAAAACGATCTATTCAAATTATTCGTTTTCTTGTTAAAAAAGAGAGGCCTATAACGAATGGATTGACAAATTTCACAACAAATACCAATACAGCACGAATATGTTATGAGGAAGTTGGAACACGTGTTCTTAAAAATTATAATAAGTTTGCATATTTAATCGGACAAGGCCACCCGTGTTGAACACGTATTCAGATATTTTCTGAATGACTCGTATTTTATAATGATCACGTAGTCACACTTTTAACAATGAAATGATCATTTTCAATAACTCATTTTTCTCCGTGTGGAAGAGAAGGAGATGGGGAAGAGGAAAATTGGGAAGTACATGGTTATTTAGATCTGTTCTCCATAAAGCTATTTCAAGAAACGTTTAGATTGCGAATGGTGGTTCACAAGGGCGATACTTAAATCTAGCATTCTGGAACATACCGAGCATATCCTTTTTTTATGATTTTTAGTTAATAAATTAGAAAAAAAGAAACAATTTAATAATATAAAATTTACTTGCTCACACCGAGATTTCTTTTGATTTGTAGCCGAGGTTTGGTAGTTAGAAAACATGTATATCTCCAAAATATGCATTCACGCAAAATCGGTTCCCAATTGAATAGGCCCACAGGGTGAAGAGTCTCTAAACTGGCTCAAGGAACCTGAAGTTAATTTATCATACTCCTCCACAAAGCGAAAGAATGATTTATTTTTTGTAACATTATAATTTAGATTTGGAACGCACAAAGCGGAGCAGTTAGGGCCTTATCGCACTATTCCTTTTGTTAATCGTATGAAAGGAGGTTTACAACAATGTAGTAGGCTTGCTTTGTGTTTATTCAATGATCTCGCATTTACCCTGACCTTTAGGTAACTTAGAAGTCAAAAGAAATAATTTTAAATATCAATTTGGTCCGTCATACGTTATTCAATTTTTTTGTATGGTATAGATTTGAACTTATGTGAAGTGAAGCGTAACTCAATGAGCGGAATGGAATAACGATATTATTTTTATTGTTGTTGTGGAGACAGACGATATGTAAATTCGTTTTTGTTCAATTATTCTTGTCTTAAATGCATCCGGTTTGAAATGAAAATCACTCTGGCGTTGTGATGCAGATATGAAGATTCTGTGATGAGTTTTTTTTTAATCTACTACAGTTATTATATTTCAAATACTAATTTAGGCTGTGATTCTTTATCTGTAACTCCGGTTCAAGTGCTTGGAATTCAAGTGTCGTTTTCAAAATTGGAACTGATTTTGGGAACAAATTCGATTGTAGAAACTAGCGATAAATTAGTTTAAAAAACTATTTTATTTTAATAAATTAATTGTTATTTCTATATTTGGAATTTGCAACTCTTTTGTTTAAATTTTTGAGGGATATCGTAATATTTTATGTTTATTAAAGACGTTCATTTGAAAGGTAAGTTTATGATTATTCACAAATCTTATACTTATAATATCCCATGATTGTTTAGAGGTCGGCGCTAGTTTGTTTTCAAATCGGAAAGTGATCGTAAATTAGTCGAAATCTTTTCGTAATAATGCTTACTGGTCCGTTCTCATGCAGCAAATACCAATAGTTTATAAATATTGGGAATGTGTTTGACACTGGTGCCAAAGGGATCACTGTTTCTTGTTCTTTCTAGCATTTTCCACTGAACTCCCAATTGAATGTTATCTCTCTTCACGTTTTGTTTCAATCTTTTCTAAAAACATTGGATCACCAACAAAGATCGTGCAATAATTAGTCAACTCTCACAAATCTAAGTTAAAAGTTATCTAATCCCATTACTGTTACCAAATACCAACCTGAATTACATAACTATATCAAATATCTTTGCTTTCAACTTATGAAAAATATGTAGTTGTCGAAATTAACCTTAAATTTATTTATCTATTGTTAAGATATAATAGACCTGGGACATAAATTAAACAAAAAATATTGGCCAGAAAGTCCGTATAAATAATTCCCTTGATCCACTAGGTTCGTTTTCAAAAGCACCTGTGACAATACAAGCATTCCCTTACGCATTTGTACGTCAATACACGGACGCAAACACTGCATCAATTCAGTTCTTTATAAATTTGTTTATATTTTCGTTCTCCGTTCTTACTAATTACTTGTATGTTGTTTGTGTTGGTTTTATGATTCAAACATCGTTTTGGCTGAAATGTAATATTTCGCAAAGTAAGCATTTCACATGTTTTAAATACATAAATGTGCTTCGCAAAGTTGTCCATATTTTTTAATTGTCTCATTGCATTCAGCTTTGGACACAACTACCCGTGTAACGAATATGGAATTAATAGAAAGTCATCTATCACGGTGCTCTCACAGCCACGACAGCCAAATTAAATTACACTTCGCGTGTTTCTCGTCAATAAAACACTGCGTCAATTAAAAGGGACATGTAGCCTCGTAGGTATGCGTCCAAAGTGGCTGGTGACTAGGTGTAGAGAGGTTACAATGCTACAACCATTTCCCTAATGGAAACCTTGCGTCAGTTGTTCCAAGAATTATATTTACCTGCTAATTGCGCGTTATTTGGCTCTTCTACTTAGCTTACTACCTGTATTGGGTAAGCCAGTAAAAAACATCCCTTTTACCCGATTTTTTTTATTTAATTCTCAAAAAATACACATTTGGCATTTTGTCTGATGATTTTTTAGTAAAATTGGGAGCAGAAAACATCTTAGGCAATATTCCGGTAAACCCAACATTTTTTTCTTTTTACAAGGAATCGTTATGGCGATTACGGATCTATTTAAGGATAACGAATTCTTTTTAACCTTAAAAATAACAACTTTTTTGTTAACCAAGTGAGATTCCGGGTCTGCTTCCTTAAGCACCCTCCTTATAAAGATCCTTATAAGAAATAAAGTGGACGACTTTTTCCTTAATTAAGGCAATTCCGATTGTACTTAAGGATAAAAAATTCTCCTTAAACTTAAAATGAACCACTTTTTCGTTAACTGCGATTCTTTTTCTCTCGAATGACTGAGAAAAAGTTAATTTTAAGTGTATCAGACGTAATCGAGTGACACACAAGACTGTAAAAGGGCCGGTGATCCCAATCTGTGGAGGCGTAAGATGTCGTCCTTCAGTGGCGTGGAGGGGTAGAACGGGGCCGTCTCTGAAGCCGCTGTAGAGCTGGTCCGATTGCTTGTCGCTTGTTCTTGAGCTGATGGAGGTTGCTGGCTAACTGCCTTTCCAAGGGACTATTTCCCGTTTTATAGGCCATCGGCGGCAGGCGCTGGCCGAACGACGCTCACACGGGCCAACTTTCTCTTTGATTCCAGGAATCGAAGCCCGTGTTTGTGACGCGCGCGCGGCCCGCCGCCTGTGTGATTACCGCCTCTCGGCCGGTAATTTTGGGCTCGTGGCCGAACGTGACCACGGCCTCTCTTTGTTCAGGCACGGTTCTCAGAATCGCGCTTGTGGAACGCTCGGGCGGCAAACCCACCTCGCACGCTATGACGGCGCACGGCCCTTCGCTTCGGGTCGCGGCCGAGCGTTCTCTCTCGTATAAGCACGATTCTCATAACCGTGCCCGAATTAAATGCTATTAATCCACCAGCTCTCTCAGTATGCTTCTCTGCCCGTGTCCCCTAGCCAAGCTCCGACGTTTCATTTATTGATTTAACATTTCTTTACATTACATTCTTACAAACAGAGGGTTACACAATTTATCTTTTCATATATTGACATTTTCATTTTTACATAATTTAGGGTTTATAGTTTAATTTTACATACATTTACTCCAGTTTATTTAATTTAAGGACAGGCAAAGTTAAGGCAAATAAAAGATTTTAATATGGGGCGACCGCGCCCGATCACGGAGCAGTACGTCCGTTACACTCCCCCCGTGGAGCTCGGCTACACCTTTTTAGCAAGAGGCGTGCTGCGACTGCGACGCGGCGTGGTCCCCGGCGTCCGCTCCCTCTGGCGAGCGTGTCACGGTGGCGAGTTCGGTGGGGCGGCGTCGGGACAGGTTCCCGGCGGCAGGCTCCCCGGTGGCATGGTCGGTCCCCGGTGGCATTGTTGCCGGTGGCATGGTCCCCGGCGGTATGGTCCCCGGCGGCATGGTCCCCGGCGGCATGTTCCCCGGCGGCATGGTCCCCGGCGGCATGGTCCAGGGCGAGGACGGTGGGGCGGCGTCCGGACAAGCCATCCTCAGTGTTGTCCCGGCGTCGGCGTCGCGCCGGGTGGTGCCCCCATGCGTGATCCAGCCGAGGGCTGTGGGCTGGCGGGCGGCCCGCTGATGTTCGACCGAGCTGCTCGGCCGCACTGCTCGGCTATTTTCGGTGAGGCCCGACCGCGGCACCGCGTTGGTCAGCCGCTTCAGGAACGCGGCAGGCTTTTTCGGCATCTGCACCGGGTCCAGGAGGAGAGGGCTGACGGTTTCTCGTGCCTTTCCCTTCAGGGCACGCTGCAGCCGCATCAGATTCTCGGCCGCCGTCATCCCGCAGGTGGCCGTCGACTGCAGGAATTGTGCCTTCCAGGCCTGCCACTCTATGGCATCGCCAGCGTAAGGCGGCAGGTCCTCTGCGCTGGACTGCCAGGCGATGAGCGACGCCATCCGCACATCTTCGGGGTGGGAGCGGGGCGTCCCGCCGGCCTGGGACTGCCGGAGGGCGTCGGCAAACATGGTCGTCACCTGGGCGAGAGGGACACTCCCCTGGTTCACCCAGTCCCGCGTCTGCCTCGCTGCCTCGTCTGCGCGGTTGAAGGCCCCGTATCCGTCCATGTGGGGCTGCGATGGCGAGTCTGCCCTCGGGGCAAATGCTGGGAACTGGGCGGGCCCGCGGTTCACACCGGGATAGCCGTACTGCGGCTCTGGTCCACCTCGCCGCGTCGCGGCGCCTGGGGAAGCGCCGTCCGTGAGTGGATCCGCAGCATGGTTTCTCTCCGTCCCGGTGTGAGCCCTCTCGGCGCGGCGCAAGCTCCCGAAAACATCGCTAGGCTGGGCTGTAGTTGGTGGCACAGTGGGCTCTCCCCCCACTGTGTAGGCAAGGCTGTGACTGGGGCCGCTAGAGGGCGCCGCAGTCTGTGGCAGGCCCATCCGTGGGCCAGTGGTTTGCGCCTCCGCTGCGTACCCCTGACTAGGTACGGCCGGGGGCGCCGGCGTCGGTTGGTAATCCAGCCGCGGCGCAGTGGTGTGCGTCTCCGCTGCGTGGCCCAGGTTTCGCTCGAGGCCGCTAGATGGCGCCGCCGTCGGTTGGTAGTCCGCTCGTGGTTCTGTAGCTTGCGGAACAGTGGGCTCTCCCCCCACTGTGTAGGCAAGGCTGTGACTGGGGCTGCTAGAGGGCGCTGCAGTCTGTAGCAGGCCCACCCGTGGGCCGGTGGTTTGCGCCTCCGCTGCGTACCCCTGACTAGGCACGCCCGGGGGCGCCGGCGTCGGCGTCGGTAGGTATTCCACCCGTGGTGCTGTAGCTTGCGGAACAGTGGGCTCTCCCCCCACTGTGTAGGCAAGGCTGTGACTTGGGCCGCTCGGGGGCGCCGCAGTCTGTGGAAGACCCACCCGTGGTGCTGTAGCTTGCGGAACAGTGGGCTCTCCCCCCACTGTGTAGGCAAGGCTGTGACTGGGGCCGCTAGAGGGCGCCGCAGTCTGTGGCAGGCCCATCCACGGGCCAGTGGTTTGCGCCTCCGCTGCGTGCCCCTGACTAGGTGCGCCCGGGGGCGCCGGCGTCGGTAGGTATTCCACCCGTGGTTCTGTAGCTTGCAAAACAGTGGGCTCTCTCCCCACTGTGTTGGCAAGGCTGTGACTGGGGCCGCTCGAGGGCGCCGCAGTCTGTGGAAGACCCACCCGTGGGACAGTGGTTTGCGCCTCCGCTGCGTAGCTCTGAGTAGGTACGCCCGGGGGCGCCGGCGTCGGCGTCGGTAGGTATTCCACCCGTGGTTCTGTAGCTTGCAAAACAGTGGGCTCTCCCCCCACTGTGTAGGCAAGGCTGTGACTGGGGCCGCTCGGGGGCGCCGCAGTCTGTGGAAGACCCACCCGTGGTGCTGTAGCTTGCGGAACAGTGGGCTCTCCCCCCACTGTGTAGGCAAGGCTGTGACTGGGGCCGCTAGAGGGCGCCGCAGTCTGTGGCAGGCCCATCCACGGGCCAGTGGTTTGCGCCTCCGCTGCGTGCCCCTGACTAGGTGTGCCCGGGGGCGCCGGCGTCGGCGTCGGTCCGTAACCCAGCCGCGGAGCAGTGGTGTGTGTCTCCGCTGCGTAGCCCAGGTTTCGACCAAAGCCGCTAGATGGCGCCGCCGTCGGTGGGTACTCCGCCCGTGGAGCTGAGGCGTGCGTCTCCGCTGCGTAGTCCGGATGTCGCCCGAAGCCGCTAGATGGCGCCGCCATCGGTTGGTACTCCGCCCGTGGAGCTGTAGCTTGCGGAACAGTGGGATCTCCCCCCACTGTGTAAGCAAGGCTATGACTGGGGCCGCTCGGGGGCGCCGCAGTCTGTGGAAGGCCCACCCGTGGGCCAGTGGTGTGCGCCTCGGGTGCGTAGCCCCAGCTTTGCCCGGGGCCGCTAGGTGGCTGGCTTCCGGGATAGGCTCCGTCCGGTTGCCAGGCTGCAGGTGAAGCGGTCCGCGTGAGGTCTTTCAGCGTGGCGACCAGTTCTGCAATCTGTCGGGCGTGGTCGTCCTGCAGCTTCTGGGTGCGCCGCCTCTCAGCTCTTAGCTCGAGCTGCACCTGCCGGAGCGTGTCCTCGCTAGAAGCCTCGCTTCTTGACGAGACGTCGGCCGCGGCAGGGGGCGTCTGTGGTGGTGATGCGCCGGAGGGACCAGGCAGTAGGTCCGCTCGGGGATCAGAGGGGGCCAGGGGGGCGGTTGGCCGGAGTCCGGGGGGCGCGGCTGTGGCCGCCCCGGTTGGTGTGGGATCATCGCTTCCCTGCGATGAATCCCCGTCAGCGCTGTTCTTCCCAGAGCGCAGTGAAGGTGACATCTTCCACAGAAAGATCCGGCGGCGAAGGACCACTTATGTATCAGACGTAATCGAGTGACACACAAGACTGTAAAAGGGCCGGTGATCCCAATCTGTGGAGGCGTAAGATGTCGTCCTTCAGTGGCGTGGAGGGGTAGAACGGGGCCGTCTCTGAAGCCGCTGTAGAGCTGGTCCGATTGCTTGTCGCTTGTTCTTGAGCTGATGGAGGTTGCTGGCTAACTGCCTTTCCAAGGGACTATTTCCCGTTTTATAGGCCATCGGCGGCAGGCGCTGGCCGAACGACGCTCACACGGGCCAACTTTCTCTTTGATTCCAGGAATCGAAGCCCGTGTTTGTGACGCGCGCGCGGCCCGCCGCCTGTGTGATTACCGCCTCTCGGCCGGTAATTTTGGGCTCGTGGCCGAACGTGACCACGGCCTCTCTTTGTTCAGGCACGGTTCTCAGAATCGCGCTTGTGGAACGCTCGGGCGGCAAACCCACCTCGCACGCTATGACGGCGCACGGCCCTTCGCTTCGGGTCGCGGCCGAGCGTTCTCTCTCGTATAAGCACGATTCTCATAACCGTGCCCGAATTAAATGCTATTAATCCACCAGCTCTCTCAGTATGCTTCTCTGCCCGTGTCCCCTAGCCAAGCTCCGACGTTTCATTTATTGATTTAACATTTCTTTACATTACATTCTTACAAACAGAGGGTTACACAATTTATCTTTTCATATATTGACATTTTCATTTTTACATAATTTAGGGTTTATAGTTTAATTTTACATACATTTACTCCAGTTTATTTAATTTAAGGACAGGCAAAGTTAAGGCAAATAAAAGATTTTAATATGGGGCGACCGCGCCCGATCACGGAGCAGTACGTCCGTTACATTAAGGTTATGGACAGTTCCTTAACCTTAAGTAGAACCGGAATCGCTTCAACGCAACAAAGCAGTTTAAACCTAATATGATTTTGGGTCCACTCTCAAACTTTATGATATTTTCATAATACGGATCGCCTTATCTAGAAGTTTTTTTATTTATTGTTATTATGTTCTAAAAGAACTATAGTAAAAATCCATTAAAAAAAATCGCAATTTGTTTTTTTCGTCCTAAAACGCCGAAATAGCTGTCGCAATAATACAATTCAAAAACTTTAAGTTAATAATATTTTTATAGATTTAATTTACTTTCAATTAAAAAAATATGTAGTAGGGGATTGCTCGTCTTGGGATATTTATTTATGATTTCAAGAAAATTTTACAATTTCTATTATCTCTATCTATCTCTCCATTCATTTGGGTAGTTATAACAATAACTCTAACTTTGCGGCTAAAGTATAATTACGTAATAAAGTTTAATTGATGGATGAGAGCTTTGCATCATGGCGGAGTAAATCAAGCATTAGCTTAATATGATGCCCGGAGTACAATGGCATAAATTAATTGACATTGATAATTGTATTTCAAATGACATATTCTAGCCTTACTAATATTATATACCGCCATTTGGATATACTTGTAGGTTAAAGTTTATTCTAGCTGTTTAGAAATATCGATATAGATAATGCCCAACAAGATGCTGATTTGAAGGCTTGTTGGAATCAAACATACATTGTAAAACAAAGAGTAATTTAGTGATATTTCATAAAAAGGTTAATATTTTTTTGTGAGAATAATTTTAGATAACGATTCCGATAATGATTGCATTTGTATTTTATTTTTATGATAACGGATAAATTTTCTAACAAGTTAACATTATTGATTTTCGTGCTGGCCAACGTCGGTGATAGCCATTTTTCCCGAATCCTCGATATTATTTTATTTTTACATCATACCTGACCAGAATTCTTAAGATAAAAAATCAAAAATGCGTGACTAAACGTCATGATCGCAAATGAGTAAAGTACTAGAAATTTAAAACTGCACTCATTACTCATCACTATTACAAGTATTAAAAACGAAAATACACCTCTTCAAAACGGAAAATAAACAAATTTAAAAAATAATGGTTTAAGGCGATATAAGCCTATAATAACAAAAGTTTGCTCGACGCTACATTTTAATTATTTCTGATATTCCTGATTCTGATTCCCCTGGAAAAATTTCTTTTTAGGATTACGTTCATCAGAAATAATTAAAATAAACTCCACGGAAAGATCCATTTTCTAGGCCTACTAGAGCAAAGTCGACCGTAGGTCCGTCCAGTACACAGGCCGTGCGCCGAATATTGTTTTTACATGACTTCATCACTAAAGTCGTTAAGAATCCTACTTTGTTTTAGAGATTTGCTAGGAAAAATTCGACCGCAGGTCTGTCCAATACACCAAGGCAGCGCGTCGCATATTTAGTGCACGGCTGCTTCACTTACTTCGTTAAGATTCTGGATTTATATTAGGGTATTGTCTCGTCTAAATTCCCCTCAATCAATCCTAAAGCTACATAGATTGGTAAGGTGTCACATACAAAAATTAGTTTTATTTTATATTCATTAATAACGAATTTTTCAACCTTAGCATCTCTTAAATAATAATAGAATTTATTCCATCGTGATATTTCGCCTACCGTGAATATCGATGGAGAGTTCCAATTACAGAAGCAACCGGAGTGGAAGTCGTAAGGACTTTCGTACGTCGCACAGTGGGCTGAAAATCGCCTTTCATAGACATAGAGACTTGAATTTTCAAGGGTATTTTTTTTGGCTAGAAATGGATTCTGCTGATCCTATGCTATAAAATTTCGTACGAAGCAATTGCGTGTACAAATGAAGGAGTTATCATTTTTTAAAGAAAAATTTGTATGGCACTGACATTAAAAATGAGGCTATCTCTAGAATCATAAGGTTGGCCATTCTATCCTTACACACAGATATACTACTATTTATTTGTATTTTTTTGACATCCTTCGTATTGTGGCGCAACTTGCGATTTATTTTAAAAAATCCTCAAAGTTGAAAAAAACACTTTTTAATGTTGATGATCAGCAGTATCCATTTCTAGCAAAAAAAAAATACCCTTGAAAATTCAAGTCTCTATGTCTATGAAAGGCGATTTTCAGCCCACTGTGCGTCGTTAGTTGGGTTTGCACAGGTCTGGAGTTAAACCGGGGCCACTTGTTGGCTTTGGTAACATTACCCTTTGCCATTTTCTTAGGGGAATTTTTATATGTTTTTGGAGCATTCAATTTTTATTTTTTGTGAAGATTAAACTTTAGTATGAGTTTCGTATTTTGGTCATCCAAATTAGCTTGCATATGTGATATGAATATGCTTGTATATGTTTTTTTAATAATAATTTCATTGCATGCCTCTTTCTTTGTTAGACTATAGCATTCCCAATTAGGAGGCTGAAGGTAATGGGGAAGAGATGGAGATGAGGGAGAGGAAGGTGGGGACGTACCTGGCTATTCAAATCTGTTCACCAAACACGGTTAAAGCAACTTCGAGCCACGTTTCAATTCTGACTGGTAGTCTTACACCAAGGCGACACTGAGAGCATTTTCTAATCTGGAATACTACGAAAATATTATCATGCATATTATTTTTAATGAACAAATTGTGAAATAAAACAAATAAAATTTATTTGCGTCCTCCTGGATTTGTACCCGCGACCTCCGGATTGCTAGTCGAGAACTTTTCGTCCTTCTCGTCTTGCGAAAAAGAAAGAAAACACCAGAATGTCGTATGCTCCAATCAAATATCCATAGAGGAGAAAGTACGTACTTTATTCTTTCGGAATCATAGCCCGAATGCTGCGACATACAATGCACACACTACGGCTTACTGCAGATCTCTGATAAATATATTGTCCTTGTATACGCTTCTTTTAAAAAAAGATTTCTTGAATACGTCTGAAACAATGAATGGTGTTTCAATAATTTTATTCGTCAAATAGCACCGCGTTAAAAAAAAACTCCCTTTGCAAATAAAGCTGGGTCGCAAAGGTTGTGATTCTTACAACATCCGTAAGAAACTCGTATATAGCTAATGGCATTCTGTTTTTCCGAAGATTATTTGTCCAATTGCTCCGAATTTTCCAAATGGGATGGACAAATACTTATGTTTATCAATGCTTGGAATTCCGCAAATTCTTAGTGGAATATCTATTAATTTTGCGCTCCTATTGTGAGTTTGAAGATCTTTTATTGTGAAGCGAAGGGCATTTCTATTGCTGGAAATTAAAGCAAATGATTGTTGTTTTCGCTTGCCCATTATTGTTCCGGCAATTCAAAGTTTAATCGACTCTGAATAATGAAGGTTTTTGTACAATTTTCGATTATACCCGTTTTTATTTTGGTATCTTGAGTTGGTTTCTTTTAAATGTGACATCACATAATGGTCACCAACTGAAACCGACTTATCCGCGGCAACCCTAGTTAAAAAAAAAACCCACGAGTTTCACAAAAACTTTAATCTTTTTACTGTCAAATGCTTTAGACTGAAAATAGTGACCCGCGTACATCGATCGCGGTAATATGTAGATGAGTTTTCAAGAGCTGTAGTGCCACGCGATTTGCTAAGCTCTGCGTACGAGGACCATCGGTCCAGCTCGTCAGCGTTACATCGTCGGTCGACCGACCGTACGCGTGGCACTATTTCAATCCTCAAAGTGACAATATTCTTAGTTTTTCATAATATTCTGTATGAGATTCTGATCTGTTTACAAACTGATTTTTTTAAATTTAATAATGCCCCCAGTGTTGAAATAAATTTATTTGACTGGTATATTCAGTTGAACAACAACAAAAATTGATTAAAAATCAGATGTAGACTTCAATCATAAAAATGATTAAAATTATACAATATGCTTCACGTATTGATTTGTCACAAGTAAGCTTTAATCCTGTAGTAGCTTTCATATCATTATTGAATATATTTTTTAAATGCTTGCATTAATTACCATCTAATTTGTTTTGTTTGATTCTCTTTTCGTCATAACAGCATTATTAATTACACTTCATTTGGTATCCATTTCTTTTCTCTAAATTGTTACTACTTTGTGTCTTTGTAATATTGTGATGTGAGCATTTTAACTTCTACTATACTAGTATACTTTGTATAACTGGTACTTATGATGTAAACTGCATGTAAGAGAATAGAAAAGAATAAATAATTAAATATGGGAGGCGGGTTTGGATCCCGCCGCACCGGGGCCATTCATTGGATGACCAACACCTCTGCCATAGGTCCCCCCAAGTGGTTCGCCACTTTTGGTGATTTAGCAGGGGTGACTGGGTTCATCGAATGAGGTGTGTTTAGGATGGGCCTGTATTTTTTTTAGTCATTGGCGCCTGCTCACCAGCTTCGTGGCTTGCCAGATTGGGAGAGGCTAGTTTGGGGAGACCCTTTGACTTCTCCAACTTGTATCTCGACCCATCGCCTTGCGCCGCAGTGGGAGGGATATATTCATATGTCTGTAACTCCTGTACACACTGATCCCTAGATTCTTACCCAACCTTCATATTTTTAAGATAATCCACACAGCATCCCATACGACTACATAGGCCTTGAGGAAAATTATTTTCTTCAGGGCCTCCTGTGTCTAGTTAATATATAAAAAATAGCTTTACGGTTTTGTGTGTGTGCGTGTTTTTTAAATTTTATATTATTAAATTAATTGAATTTGTAAGTTCTGAACAAAACGTTTACAGACACGCCATGTCAACCTTATTCGTATTCCAAAGGAAATTGACACTTCACCCTAATTCAATTGTATCATTTTCCTTTCAAATTCGCCCACACAATGACAGCGCGAATTCATGATGACTGACAATATTTTAGTCCTACACATTCGTAATAATTCAGTGTTTAAAATAGAACCCAACAAAACAAAATAAATTAACCTAGAACTGAAAGTTATAGTTTTATGTTCCGCTGTAAAAATATCGATTGTAAGTTTTGATTTCCGATTTACATTTTATGCCTCGTCTACATTCTCGGAAAAAAATATTAGTAGCCAAGTTGTTGGGGACGGATATAGCACCGTCGCAACGCGGAATCATAGGAAATGGAAAGGTTCGGAATGCCGACTTACCCTTTTCTATTCTTCCACGGTTTTCAATCCTTCTTTGCGCTGGTTCACAACAATTCACAAATTTCACCACGCGCGAGCTCACGATGGCTTTGAATTTTCGACACGGTCGATAAAGGGGGCTCCGTAATCAAACGATGTTGACAGGACGAATATTTTAACTCAACTAAAGTCGGCATAGGAGAGGAGAGGAGTTGGGTAGATAGGCCACAATAATTTTAGAAAGGATATAAAGGTAGGTAGCACGATGCTAGGTGCCAACATTTCCGCCCACCTAATTTGAACGAATTAATAATTATGATACAAAATTTAATAAAAGGTAAATTTAAATATATACATAGGTTAATTGTTCATTCAAGTTGTATCCGTAATGCCTCGCAGAAAACAATTAAAAAAAAAAAACTTTTACTTAATTACGTATAACTTTTCGAAGAATGGTTCCTGGACCATAACAAAAATTTTGGTTTTGAAAAATATTTAAAATTGCTAATAACTCCTTTGGTCTAGAATCTGAGTAAGAAACAAAACGAGAATTAGAGTCTAGACATCTAAACAACAACAAAAAAAGATATATACATCCCAATGGTAAATAAAATAAAAATAAAACACAACAAAACTGGAAAATGAAAACGTATTCTATTTTAGATGTATATCTTAAGAATTATCACTAATAATAATTTTATTCTTCCGGTAACGGGCAAAGCTTTATCACTGGTCGAACCAACGAACCAGTTTTAGTTTTAACAGTAGCTACCCTAACTATTCCATCCTTACCGGGATGAATGTGGATAATTCGTCCTAATACCCACTTCATCGGTGGAAGACGATCATCCTTTATTAACACTAATTGACCTAATTTAATGTTCGGATTAATTTTGCACCACTTTGATCGTTGTTGAAGCGTATTTAAATATTCTAAATGCCAACGTTTCCAGAAATGTTGCGACATCTTTTGGAGATGTTGCCACCTACTTAAACGATTAGACGTGGTGTCAAGAAAGTCATATTCAGGCAAACCTAGTAGGAATCCACCGATTAAAAAGTGGCCCGGGGTGAGTCCATTCACATCCTCGGGGTCTGAGCTCATTGAACACAAAGGGCGGGAGTTGAGGATGGCCTCAATTCTAGTGAGAACTGTTGCAAATTCTTCATAAGTTAGAACGGTCTCACCTATCACCCGTTTTAAATGGTATTTTACAGATTTTATCCCTGCCTCAAATAAGCCTCCGAAATGAGGACTTGCTGGAGGGTTAAAAGACCAAATAATGCCGCTCTGAATTAGATGATTAGATATAACATCACGCTGTGATGCCAAGAATTTATTTATACCGAGTAGGTACCGATTTGCACCGACGAAATTGGTTCCGTTATCGCTTATGATTTCAGAACATAACCCTCGACGATCTGTAAACCGGCTAAGGGCTGCAATAAATGCTTCAGAAGATAAATCAGACACGATCTCTAAATGAACTGCTTTCGTCGCCATACATACAAATAGACATAAATAACCCTTTGACGTTTTTGCTCCCCTACGTTTGTGATCTTTCAAAGTGAAAGGTCCACCAAAATCAACACCAACTCGAGAAAAAGCACGGCTTTGTTGCACTCGAGAGGGAGGTAAATCACCCATTAGGGGAGGTAGCACCGAAGATTTCATTTTATAGCAGACAATGCATTTCGACAGTTGTGAGCGAATTTTATTCCGTGCAGCCACTATCCAAAATTTACGCTGAATAGTGAATTGAAGGCTTCGTGGCCCAACATGAAGATATAGTTTATGATAATAATCTATAATTAAATAAGCTAAATGACAGATTTTCGGAAGTAAGATCGGAAATTTACTTTCATATGACAAATTTGAATACTTGAGTCGACCGCCCACCCTGATAATACCGTGGCTATCAAGAAACGGTTTTAAGTTTTGAATTTGCGTTGAACATGGACTGCCATTTCGCATTTTACGTATATCAACAGAAAAATACGTTTCCTGTTCAATGCGTACGATTTTCATAAGCGAATCATTTAATTCGCGAGAACTTAGATAAGTCGAGTTTGAATTTCCACTACCAGGACGTTTCCGACAATTATTTACGAAACGCATTATCCAAGCGACGACGCGTTGCAATTTATAAAATGAAGAATATTTACTAATAATCGAATTAGGTACTATTTGAGATGATACAAACGTTTTAAGGTTGCATGTTTTGAGTTCTGGTATTTCTCCGTCAGATTGATTGTACACAGCTGAACAAGGCCAGAGTGCTATTGGTCGGTGAAGCCATTTTGGTCCCGTAAACCACAAAGGGTGTGATATAATGTCTGCTGGGAAAAGCCCTCTTGAACCAGAATCGGCACAATTTTCCTCCGAGACAACATGCTTCCAAACAGCAATTGGTGTATTTTCCAGTATTTGTACAACCCTATTAGCGACAAATGTTTTCAATAAATATGGCGGCGTTTTTAGCCACGCTAGTACAATAGTCGAATCTGTAAATAGAAAAACGTTTTCTATTTGTTCGGCAAACTTTACAGATGACATAATATACTTTACAAGTTTCGTGAGAAGAACGGCCCCACATAATTCTAGTCGTGGAATTGACAGGGTTTTCAAAGGAGCGACCTTCGATTTTCCCATTAAGATGTGAGTGGTATTGCTACTACGCTCTAATAAATATACTACTGCAGAATAACCCAATTGTGAAGCGTCACAGAACCCTACGAGGAAAAGACGACTTGTCATCACCGTGTTGTAATATCTAGGAATATTCAATGTTCGAAGTAATGAAAGTTGACTTACAAATTTACTCCACGTATTATGAATATGTGGTGGAACATCACGATCGTCCCAATCGACACCTAACTTCCATAGTTCCTGTAATAGACATTTTGCGAAAAATATCACTGGGGTGATGATCCCAAGTGGGTCGAATAAACGAGCTACCGTTGATAAAATTGTTCTTTTTGTGCATATCTTATTTGAAGGTAGATCGACCTTGTAGGTAAAATTATCAGTCGTTGGACTCCACTGAATGCCTAATATTTTAACAATTTGATCAGTTCCGGCGTTATCAAAAGAATGACCATCTTGCTGGTGCTCTTGCGAAACGTGATCCAAAAGTGACGGTGTATTAGATTGCCATTTACTAAGTTCTAATTTCCCAAGATTTAACAATCCAATGATATCTTATTTTAGTCTGAGGGCTGTGCTAATCGTTTCTGTCCCTGTTACCAAATCAACTACATAAAAATCATCGCATAGAACCTTGGCAGCGTCAGGATACTTTGATCCTTCATCTTGTGCTAGCTGGCGAAGGGTACGAATGGCCAAGAATGGTGAACTAGACAACCAGTACGTTACAGTTTGTAACTCGAAATCAATAACTGGTTCATTCTGAGATTCTCTCCACAAAATATTTTGGAATTTACGCTGAGATGGAATAATTAATATTTGCCTATACATCTTACAAATATCAGCTGTAAATACATACTTATGAAAACGAAAATTTAAAATCATACGTGGAATTTCAGTTTGCAATTTTGGACCATTCAATAATAAGTCATTTAGAGATAAGTTATTTGGTTGGGTTTTTGCCGACCCATCAAAAACCACACGTAGTTTTGTAGTTTTACTGTCAGGATTCAAAACACAACGATGAGGTAAATAGAATGCATCTAAATTCCGAGGTACCCGTGTCATGTGTCCCAGACCCTCATATTCTTGTATAAAATTTCCATAATTAATTGCTAACATGGGATCCCTTTTAAAACGAATTTCTAGTTTGTTCAATCGCGATTCCGTAAGTTTTAAGGAATTTTGAGAAGGCATAATTTCAGATTTTGTTAATAATGGTACAACATATCTACCATCACATTCTCGATAGTGATTCGAAGCGTACATTGTTTCGGCTAATTCGTCGTCCGGATTACTCGTCACAATTGAAGGTGTTTCTTCAATTTCCCAAAATTGTCTAAGAGTATTGCTTAACGAATTTGTTTCAACAAATAAAGACGAAGGCGTTTGAAATGACGAATTTTCCATCTTCCCCATTATAATGTAACCGAATACACTGTTTACAGCACATGGAGAGCCGTGAATTATTTCATGGCCACTATTAAATATATCCAAGTATACGTCAGCTCCTAACAAAAGGTCTATTCTGCCCGACTTGTAATATGATTCATCAGCTAATTTTAAATGTTTAAATTGTGACGTTCCACTCGATGGTAAATCATATGACGGATGATTAGAAGTGATTTCTGTAATCACGACAGTTTGACATTGAAGAATAGGCCCTTTTTTATTTCGAGGTTTTATAAAACATTTTGTTTTTCCATGACAAGAATTTATACTAGAATTTCCTAAACCGTTCAGTGAAATACGATGTTTTTTAATTGACAAACCCAAAAGCTGAGCACATCTTTCCGTAATCAGAGAGACTTGACTCCCACAATCTACGACGGCGCGGATAGGTATATAATCATTATATTGATTTCGGACCTCAAGTTGTACAGTTCCTAACAAAACGGTAGAAACGCTCGGAATCGTTGTTGCGGCCAGGGTTGCACTTGAATTATTAAATTCATTTTCGCCCGATGGTTCGGCGGCAATGTGCAACATTGAATGGTGTTTTTTATTACAAACCTGGCATGTGAATTTTGATACACAATCTTTTACATGGTGTTGTTTCAAACAATTGAAACAACGGTTCAAAGTTTTAATTTTGTCCCTCCTTTGATGGGGACTTAAAGATGTAAAAGATGCACATTTGTAAAGAAAATGTGCACCTTTACATAATGGACAATGAAGGTTATTATCATTCTTATTGGCAGATAACAACGTTTTAAACGAACCTTTTTTCTCTTTTGTAGTATGTGGAGATAACATTTCTAAAATTCGCGTTTGATTTCTCAGAAACTCGAAAATTGAATCCAATTCTGGAATCTCTTCACCGGGCAATTTGGATTCAAATTGACGTTTAGTTGTCAGATCCATCGATCGTATCATAATATGACCAACAAATTTATCAAAGATATTTTCTATCTTCATCGCCTTTATAGCGGCGCAATTCTCTTGAAACGTACTGAGTAACCGCGCTATACCTGACGCAGACTCGTTTTGTAATATTTTGAAATTAAGAATTTCATCAACATAATGCGTGAAAAGAATTCTAGAATTTTGGTATTTATTTACCAGAATATTCCAGGCAATGTCATAATTCTCTTCGATAAGAGGCAATGATTGTATAAGTGCCAGTGCCGGCCCTGTAATAACTGATAAAAGATAATGGTATTTTTCTACATTAGTATATGCATTGCTGTCATGTATAAGACTTTTAAATAATGAATGAAATGAGCACCAACTTTTAATTTTACTATCAAAAGTGGGCAGCTTTATCACTGGTGCACGAATCACCGAATTACTTGCCGTTTTTGGAATTGAATTTTCATTATTACTAGTGATAACGCTTTTCATTTGCATGATCTCGAAATACATTGAATCAACATTATTCGCAATGTTTCCTAGTTCTGACATTTCTGTAATCTTGTCTAATGACAGTAATTGTTCCTCAATCTCGTTTTGAACTGATTCAAATTCTTGTAACCAATCTTTTAACTTTTCACATCTAGCAAGAAACGTATCTTTTTTCTTACTATCATCATAAATGCTCGCTATGAGCTCTTGCGTAATACGAATACGAGATACTATTCGCTCACGTCGGGATTGCAACAAAAGTACTTTTTTCTCAGCCATTGTATTGAGAAATTAATCTGCACAAAAATGCCGAGTACAACAATTTATTTTAAATGTTAACAAATTTGTCACCAGTTAAGTATTTTTTTTACTACCTACAGGCAATTTTCGCTAACAGCACGGCTGACGCGAATTTTACACATAGATCAACTTTTATGAACAATTTATCCTTGAAATAATTAAATTAACCACAATTTTTTCAATTAATATAATTATCAGGCTCGAATGACCAATGTTGGGGACGGAAACGCACCGTCGCAACGCGGAATGATAGGAAATGGAAAGGTTCGGAATGCCGACTTACCCTTTTCTATTCTTCCACGGTTTTCAATCCTTCTTTGCGCTGGTTCACAACAATTCACAAATTTCACCACGCGCGATCTCACGATGGCTTTGAATTTTCGACACGGTCGATAAAGGGGGCTCCGTAATCAAACGATGTTGACAGGACGAATATTTTAACTTAACTAAAGTCGGCATAGGAGAGGAGAGGAGTTGGGTAGATAGGCCACAATAATTTTAGAAAGGATATAAAGGTAGGTAGCACGATGCTAGGTGCCAACACAAGTTGTCCAAAGCGGTCAAGTTTCCACTCGGTTCCCAATCATCTGCTAGCTAAGCTAAGTTCTCCTTCATTTCACAAACAACGTTTTTCGCTTATAATGATGGTAGTATAAGAAATTTAAAAGTTGTTTTTTAGCCGGGTTCTTGTTTTTTTCATGCGACAACACATAAGAGTCCCAGTCTGCACCGTGCAAATATAATAAATATACCATCGCCACCCGATTGGGCAGCGTTATTAGAAGGGTTAACGTAGGGGCTGTAGGTAAGAATTTATTAATGCGGTTCTTGAAGAGGCCCAGATTATATAAAGGAGGAAAAACAATTGTCTTTCCATATCGTTTTTTGCAAAAGGTCAAAGGATCAAGTTGAACGTTGAGAGGTACTTGGTCATGAGCAAACGCAGTACTACATAACCGATAATAATTCAAGTAACAATGTTTTACCGGAGATAGGTCTTCCATGACGTCATCGTTCTAGTAACTTCTGTCTTTTTAATTTTCATACAAGGCGTGAGAAGGAAAACGACGATCGTTGATGACGTGCGTATGAGCCATCTCTGGGACTAGTATACGAGGCGTGTCTATGAGTTTTGTAATGATTATTAAAATGTATTTGACAGTCGCATTAAAATATCGCATAAATATTAATTTTAATAATTTTAATAATTTGCATTGGATGGGGTGGAACAGGATTAACAATATTATACCCGCTACTGAAGGCAAAGAAATCCATTCTACGCGTCATTATGAAGAAACCCTTCAGATACTCGAGCGACGCTCTCTTCAAGGAGTTTAATGTGCTTGATGTTCGACAGTGTTACATAAAAAAAATAACAATCTGCGTCCACAAAAATAAAAACAAAACGATAACAGTCGATCATAATCATCAAACCAGAAGTAAGAGCAGAAACGACCTTTCTATTCCAACTAGCAATACTGCGGCTTATCAAAAAGTTTTCTCATACCTGGGACCAAAAATATACAACAAAATCCCCTCTCAATTTAAACTGTGTGAATTATCAGCCTTCAGTACTAAAATTACTAAATTGTTATTAGACTTAGGTAGGACAGATTCCGAAAAATTATTAAAAAACGTAGTCTGAGTTGATTTCTTCGATTTTGTATTTTGTATTTACCTAAAAAATATTTTTTTTATTTTTCTTTCTTACATTGATATATTATATTTTTACTTTTTATTTTACATGTACCTATCTGGATTTTATTGTTTATTACTGCTAAATTGTATTTTCCTAAAAAAATATTTTCTTTCTATTTTTCTTTCTTACATTTATATGTTATATTTTAATTTTATTTTATATTTTACATGTACCTACCTAGAATTATGTACACGCAACCTGCCAATTTGACTGTCCTAAAACTGGAAACTTCCTAGTTGGACAGTCAAGGCTTCCTTTTAAATTTGTATATCTTGTATGTAATAAATGTTATAATAATAAATAAAAAATAAATAAATAAAGTCTTGTAAATTTTTAAACTCCCAACAATCGAAAGCATTGAGCTTAAGTGACAAATCTCTTCTAGGAATCATTCTGGCGCTCTATTGTCCGTGTCTACGTACGAGTATTGAAGCAGACTTATGTAACATTAATGCATGCTTGGAAAGACTTGGTGACAATTTCACATTCGAGAAACTTAACAAACCGAACTTGAATGTATTCTCATTTGTGGGAAAGTCGTTCATCTGAATTTCACAGAAATGACTGAATTTTGAACGGGATGTAGATAAAAGCTATCCGTCGGGTAAAGACGTATGTTTAATTACTAAATAAGGCCCTCGCGATGGCGTATTTGTATTCAACGTGATAAGTCGGAATAATACATGAATTTTGAGGATTCGTTTCGCTTCGTGTTTCTGTTTTATTTTATCATTAACTTCTTACAGTTTTAATTTTTAGATAGCACAATATATACTCGTAGAATCCAGGTCATCGAGTAAAGTTATAGTTCTTTGGAATGAATTGATAGGTTACCATTTTCTTTGTTTTATTCCTGATTTCGATCACTGCCAAAACATTTCAAAATTATCCTGTTCTTAAGGGATTCTTGAATTAATAAGAAATACGATATATCATAATCAAAATCAATATCAATCAGCGTTTACTAATACTGCGTATAAACATGAGAACAAAGTTGGAATTTCGGAAAAAGTTATTAATCTTTTTTTCTCCTACCATTATGTAGAATCACCTCCCGAAGTTAGTGCACTTTACCCCCGTTCAACCTGTATAACATTTGACGACCATTGTGGAAAGATTCTGGACATATTTAGCAATAGCCTCCAGGATGTGGATTCATCCTTAGTTAAGGAATATACCTATCCCTTTCGTTTTAGCTTTGGCACAAACCAGAGCGAGTGAGATCGCATGGGGATAGCTACGCGGCTATCTCAAACACTCCAGTGTTTGTCAAACCCAAAATGAGGGGAATATGTACACTAATGGCATATTCCTAGCCAAAGATAAAGAACGGGAATCCGCTTCCAGATCATTGAAAAAATCTTCACTCAAACTTTATTGTTTCTTTGTTGTTTTGTTGTTGTTCTAATTTACACCATTATTGGACGGTTTGTATTTATCCTAGGTTATTTCTTTGTAATTATTTTATATCCGCCTGTCTGTTCTGTAGGTACATGTATAAAAAATAACAGTGTTTTGTTTTTTGTACCCAGTTTTTACTTGTATCGTTACGATCATTAATCAATATTAGTGTATCTATGTATAAATGAAAAATTACTTTACAAAACCTTTTCGTCTGCTTTAAAATACTTCAATAATCTATTCCGAAAGTAAATCAAAATACGTCTTAAGTCTCACAAAATATATACTAAATAATATATAACCAATTTCATTTTACTAGCTTATTTTTCCTGATTGTGGGCGCCACGTGTGCTACCCTAATAAAGTGGGATCTCTAAGGGGTTTGAGGGGAAGATTGAATCGCCGGCTGCGGGGTGTAGCGGTAGAGAGTACGGCAGCTGGCGGGAGCTGTTATTGTTTTATTAGTGTTATTTGTTTCCTGAAGGGTGGACGACATGGCGGATGATAAAATCCCTATCTCTTTTTCGTGTGCAATCATACGGAACGATGTAAATTATTGATATGGAGGTCTTTGATGATCATCTTATTGTTGTTTTTTCGAGGATGAATATTCAGGTTCGATATCATGGTTATATTAGACACGTGACAAAATTAACAATCCTTATTTTTTTTAGTATACATAAGCACAGAGGGTGGAATGCTACGGAACCCTGTTACAGAAATAACACATGTAACTTTATTCTCTTCCACAATATACTTCTGTAATACCTCGTGTAATTAATAATTATAAGCAATAATTAGTCGCCTGAAATATGAAGCCAAAGGGAATTGAACCCGTACCTTCTGATGTCCGGTCAAGTTCTCTGAACCACTGAGCTATGTCGGCTTATTTCCAACCCGCCAAATAATTCAATATGTACAATAATAATTTAATCTACCTACAGACTTGACGTTTCATCCTTGCTCATACTAATTTAAAGAAATAAACGCAAATAAAGCTATATTTAAGCAGTAAAAAAGTGCAGAATACATTGATTTCACGATCGTGCGTTGTTTGTGCGTTTTCAAACTTTAAAAAAGTGAATCTGTGCTCTATTTCATTGTTTGTGAAAAAAGGACAATAAGACACAAAAAATTAGTGAATTAAACAATTAACAAACAGTGAAACATAACGAAATTTAAAGTTTATCCTAAATATCTAGAACCTATTAAGGTTTTTATTAAAAAACGGTGTTTTTTACTTCAAAAAAATATGAATCCACATCAATTCATGGATTCTGCGAAGGAGGCAATTGATGATTTATTGAATTGTGTTCAAGATAAAGTGAATAAATTTAATAAAGAACAAATTAACTTAATTACAACGAAAACAAGTGCTATATTTAACTGGATGGGACATCTAACTCTTCAGTTATCTGAAGCAAAGGAAAAAATAATCGAACCTACATTTGGATACGGGAAAGTAGCTGAAAACCAAAATAAAATATTGGAAAGTGATTACAAATTAATAGTTTCATCGAACAATGCTGACGAATCTTCAGAAAATATACAAAATAAAATCAGGAAGAAAATTAACTTAAGTAAGATTGGTGCCAAAGTGATTGGTGTTAATGCGATATCTAAAAATAGAATACTTATAAAATGTTCGACAAAGTACGATGCGGAAAAAATGAGTAAAGCTATCGGAGACGAGTTCAAAGACATCAGTGCTACAGAAATTAAAAAGAAAAGACCAACTATAATACTTAAGGGCATTGCTAATGACTATAATAAGGATGATATTATACAAGATATAATCGAACAGAATGAAGATATCAAGGATGTGATGATAGATAAACCAGAAATTGAGATGACGTTAAAAAAGATCTTGAAAAACAAATATAATAACACATCTAATTACATAATAGAAGTTAGTACTGAAATAAGAAGAAGGCTAGTATATACCGGTAAAATCTATGTGGGATACCAGAGAATACAAGTAGAGGATGCCCATCCTCTAGTGCAATGCTATCACTGCCTGGGCTTTGGACATACTTCTGTCAGGTGTCTTCATAAAGAAAAGGACAAACCATTGTGTACACACTGTGCTGGTGATCATTCATACAAAGATTGTGCTAACAAAGATAAAGAACCTAAATGTAAAAATTGTGATAAAAAAAATAAAAAAATGAACTGGAATATCGACATCAGGCATTCTGCAAACGATAAAACGAAATGTATTGTGTATAAAAAAATGAGCCTTTTAGCAAAAGAAAAAATAGAATATTGACTAGAAATAAGATTAAACCTGTCTCAAAGTAGATTTAGTGTTATTACATTTTATTACATAAATATCGTTATAAAAATTATAAAAAATCACAAATTAACTAACAAAAATAACATTATTATATTACATTATTTTTTTAATAGTAATATCATAACGTCACCTTCAACAACATTTTTTTGTTTACTTAAACATGCATTTTTTCACTGTGTACTATATTTCACATTCATAATTATAAAAACAGCTTTTAAAATTTTTTTAAAATATGATAAATATTCTGAAATAACACTAGATGTGAACATACAGTTTATTTTATATTTATTAAGCCTTTATCAAAAATTACTTGTACCAATTAGCTTCAAATACAATCACTTTTATTTTGTTAAATATTTAACATTAAATTCTTCAATTTATACTCAAAATATGTCTGTTAAACAAAACAAGAAAACAATTAATTACCATCACGAATTAAATGGCGCAGAATAATTTTTCTTATATAGATAATGATAATGAAATAGAAAGTAGTACAGTAAATAATTTAGAAGATTGGATAAAAAAACAAAACATAAATTCGTCTGATAATCTTGTTTGTATTCAATTAAATATTAGATCTATACAAAAATATTGGGATGTATTGCATATATATTTAATTAATTGTTTGAAGCATATTGACATTCTGATGCTATGTGAAACATCTGTTCAAACTGAAAGTATGTGTATTTACAATATTCCTGGATATAATGCATATAACTACTGCAGGACTGATAAGTCAGGAGGAGTTATTATATTGTATATAAGAAACAAATTTGAATTTAGACTAAAAACATTAAAATCAATACATTTTGAAAATATATCAGGAAAGCTCATACTCCAGGACAAAACTAAAGTCAATATAATAGCTATCTATAGACCTCCTAATTTCAGTAAATCTTCATTTCTGACGGAATTATCATCATATCTTGAGACAATTAATAGTAAGGAAAATATTATCTTACTTGGAGATATAAATCTTAATTTGCTTGATGAACAAGATAATATTGTAACTTCGTATGAAAACTTACTTACTAACCATTATTTAACTAAATGCATCAATGTAGTAACCAGAGAAGCTGTATCAAATGGACAAATTACTCGCACGTGTATTGACCATATATTTGCCAAATTTAGAGGCAAGAAAATAACAGCTTGCGTCTGTGAAAATAATATTGCCGATCATTTTATTACTGCTATTAATATAAAATGTCATAAACGTCAGGTAGACTTTGCAAATAAGTATATTCAAATCATCTCACAAAAGGATATTGATAGACATATCAGAGATTATAACTGGAGTAAACTTATAGAGGATAAGGATTGTATTTCATTATATGAAAAAATAAAATCTTTATTTAATAAATTTTACAAGAGCAGTTCTAAAACGATAGTGCAAAAACCGAAAACACGACCTTATGCAATAAATGAATGGGTAAGCAGTGAATTATTATGTCAAATAAATAAAAGGGATAAACAATATAAAAAATGGAAAAGTACACCAACAAACAAAACATATGAAACAGAATACAAAAAATCACGAAACCTTGTCAATAAACTTATAAATAAAGATAAAACTAACTACTATAATAATAAATTTAAAAACTGTTTTAATGATACAAAAAAAACCTGGGATGTGATAAATAATATTTTAGGACGTAAACCCAAAAACGATTGCGATGAAACAATAACACGATATATGTTAAAAGATAGAACTGAGGATTCTGTGTCAAATGATTTTGTGAATTACTTCTCGGATAGCATCAGCAACATGTTACATAATTGCAATCACAAAGCTACTAATATTGTACTGGAAGAACTGCCTCACAGTTTATTTATACCAAGAGCTACTATAACTGATATTGAAAACATTGTTAAAAAAATGAAAAACTCTAAAAGCACAGGTATTGACAATATAAGAATGTTTGATTTAAAAAGAAATATAAAAACTCTTGGGCCAATAATTACTCATTTAATCAATACGATAATAAAGCAAGCAAAAATTCCACAAGAATTTAAATGTAGCATTACTAGACCAATATTTAAAGGTGGAAAACACATTGAACTGGGAAATTATAGGCCTATTAGTATACTACCTGCGTTAGAAAAAATTCTCGAAAAATTTTTATCAAATAAATTAAATAATTACATTGAAAAATTCGCTATCATAGATCCAAATCAATATGGCTTTCAAAGAAAAAAAAATACTGAAAAATTACTGCAAGATTTTTCCAATTACATAAATAATCAATTAAATAATAAATTACACGTTATTGTGTTATTTATCGATAACTCTAAAGCTTTTGACACAATTAACTCTAAAAAACTGCTAGAAACCTTAGAAAAAATTGGAATTAGAGGAAATGTGTTAAATTTATTTAAAGATTATCTTAGAAATAGAAAAATATGTACCAAAATAAATAATACTTTTAGTAAAACAAAGAATGTATCTGCAGGAGTTCCACAAGGTTCCATATTGGGACCTACACTATATATAATTTATGTAACTATAATGAAAAAACTTTTCTCTTTTGTTAAACATTTTGTATTTGCAGATGATACGGCATTGGTCATATCACATAAAGATCTAAAAATTGCAATTGAACTCATGCAAATTGACTTTAATCAACTTTGTAAATGGTCACATGATGCAGGACTATTAATAAATGCTAAAAAAACCAAAGTTATGCATATAAGATCACCTAATGCCAGATTTCAATTTAATCCTAATATTATTTCTCATAGTTTTAATTGCATCCATAAAAATATCCCGACTAATTGTAAATGTGAAAGCTTAGAATTAGTTACAGAATATGTCTATCTTGGTGTTACAGTAGATTGCTTTTTCAAATGGGACAAACATATTAAAAAAACCTGTAAAAGACTCAGATCAATTGCTGGCAGAATGTACACATTAAATTTTTTCCTATCAATTGAAACACTTAAAATAATTTATATGTCAATGGCAGAATCTATTATAAGATATGGATTAACCATATGGGGAAATACTAGTATAACCAATCTGAAACAAGTCCAAGTTGTACAAAACGCAATTGTAAAATTACTAGTCGTCCCTAATATTTTTAAACAGAGACATAATACACCGTTGCTGTTTCAGAGTGCCAAAATTTTACCCGTTAAGGCTATACTATGGCAAAAAATCATAATTCAGTATATATTTACCCCGCAGCATAAAGAAAAATTAGAACATAAATACAGTACTAGATTCACGCGCAATGACGGGTTAATAGTTCCGAAATTTAATAATAAATACGGACAGAGAACGTTTGAATACAACATACCGAAGATATTTAATTTATTACCTGACACTATAAAGCAATGTAAATCTATGAATAAGGTTAAATATATGGTGAAAAATTGGCTATCGGAAAAAAAATATTTATTTTAATATGTATGAAAAATTGTATGAAAAATTGTTAATTCTGTAGATATAAGATGTAAATTATAACTTTAAAAAATGTATTTGAAACTAACTTTAAGCACCTGTTGACAAGCCAATTCAATCGGCTTAGCAGGACTTGTTTGTTGATATTATGTATTAACTATTTATTCAATAAAAAAAAAAATAAAAAAAAAAAAAGTACCTCAATCAACAATTATTGCTTATTATATATTTTTTTCGGTGACCGGATAAATCATCAAAATGATAATTCATCACATCTTTAAAAAGTTATATAAAGTCATGGAAAGTGATGAAACAAAAACTTTTTTAACTGGGTTAAGTAGGTTAGGTTAAAAAAAAAATTCATCGTTTTTAATGACTTTATATCACATTTTAAAGGTGTGATGAATAGTCACCTTGTTGAGTTAGCTTGGAACCATTTTTTTCACCTGTAAAAAACCAACTTTATTTCGGCGTTTATTTTTACTCGTGAGATATTTTCAATTTGTATTGATATTTCAGGCGACTAATTATTGTTTATAATTATTTGTTATCCTTTGTGACATGCATAAAACCTTGTTTTATAAACATTAGTTTATCATTATAAAAAAATAACCTCATGTAATAATATTAATTCTCTCTTGCATAATTTTTTAATATGCTTGATAATATATATTAACGATTAACTATCTACGGCCTCCGAGATAGAGGGGTAAGGCTCTTAACTAGTAAGCTGGAGGTCAGGGTTCAAATCCCGGCGTGCGTAAGAAAATTTTATTTAATTTATTTAGGTTATTTCACAAAATACTCATTTAAAATAATATGTAGCACATTTGCGGTACGTTCCAGAGTGGAAGATACTCTCAGTATCGCTCTGGTGTAAGACCACCATTCAGGATTAAAAATTGCTTGAAATTGCTTTGGCCGTGTTCGGTGACCAGATATGAATAGCTTGGTACTTCCCCACCTTCATCTTCCCCACCTTCCTCCCCTCTCCGCTTCCTTCATCCTCACAACATACATCAATTGGAGATGCCATAGTCTCACTGACTCCAGACGGTTGGGAGCAGTTAAAACTCCTTTGCGGTTTCGCATAAAATGTACATATATAAAACATTGCACATTAAAAATATTATGGTGAATTTAATTACGGTATTTCTTAGTCTTCCTCACTATGGTGTCCTGTGTCGAGGCGGAATAAAGTTATTTAATTCTCTTATATTTGTCTTCTATGTCGTTCTTAGTAATTTTTTTCAGGTTTTTCGCTGACCTCTTTCGCCCAGATTTATATTCTTGATCGGAACTCATTAATCAACTACATTCGTTAGGGGGAAGGATGTTGTAGAGTTTTTTTTTGCAAAAAAAATGTAGTTTATTTACCCAAAATGTTCACCGAAACAGCTGTCACGCAAAAGCATCGTTCGCAGAACTGAATAATTATTTCATTTTAGTTAATTTGAAAACATTAATTTGTTTAAATCTGAGCAGAAGCTGGACCGGACAGTTAATTAATAACTCAGTTGTTTATGTTAACTGACTTTACTTTAGAAAATGCACATCCTAGATAATGGAAAATAGCAGCTTTGTGCTGTATTAAGCCGTCGTTAGATGTTTATTAAGTCACATTATAGTATTATGTTTTAATTTTAAGTCACTATATATGTTAAATATTAGTTTTGATAAGTCTTAGTTGTAAGACACTAGCTGTTAATCTTCGATGTAAGTCACTTGTTATAAGTCTCTGTAGAGAGAGTTGGTAACTCAAGTCACAGTAACGTAAATTTTAGCAGTAAGTTATGAGTAATGAGTTAAATCTCTAAGTGATAAGTTATAAGTTAAATATATCAAGGCCCCGTAGTAAGCTTTCAAAGGTGGTTTGAAAGGGAGATACGTAAACACGAATGTTAGAGGGAGCGCGCTAAATAAAAAAAACGATAACTATTAAGCGAAAATAGTGAGAGTATTTAATAAAACACGACTCTGGTACACTGTGAATTTTTCATGTTTATAACATATTAAATAACAAAACAAAACGTGTTTTTAATAATTTTCGGAGCTAATTTGCGATTTTTTTCCATCAAAGAAATTTCATATAATTTCATAGCATTTCGACATGACAAATGTATTTCGATATTATCTTAAAAAATAGCATATATTTTTTTGGAATTTAAAAACGTAAAAAGTTAACGAGAAACTTGTTATAAATCGGTACAAATTGGGTATGCGGGGGTTAAGGTGTTGAGCGCCCTTGTGGTGATTTTCACACGAAGATGACGCAATATAAATAATCCAATCATTATTATGATTATACTGCTAGCTGACGTTTACCCGGCGTTGCTCGGGGTTATGAATGGTTTAGAGGTTGTGAATTCTATTGTACCCGAAAACGGGATGCATTTTTGTGGCGGAAATAATATTATTGTAAAGAATTACAAAGTATATTTTGTGTCTTCCTCGGACGTCCGCGATTTCTTCTACTACCCACTTCTATGTCATAATTCTTCTCACATCTCTTTCTTAGTTCGTCTCGTACTCCTCATTTTACCACAAGTTATTTCTTATTTGATTCATGTCTAGAGTGGAAGATACTATCAGTATCGCCCTGGTGTAAGACCACCATTCAGAATTGAAACGTTGCTCCAAATGGCTTTAGCCGTGTTTAGTGACTAGATCTGAATAGCCAGGTACTTCCCCACCTTCCTCTTTCCCTTCCCCACTTACCTTCAGCCTCACAACATCCCCCAATTGGGGATGCCATAGTCTCACTGGCTCCAGACGGGAGCAGTTGGGACTCTTGTGAGGTATTCTCTATAAAATGTCTACCTCTACCTCGGGTGTCCCCTACTTTTCCTACCATTCCCTTAATATAATATCGTGAAATACACAGTGTTACTGTTAAAAAAAACATTATATCGAATTTCATTCGAATCCGTAACGCATTCCAGTGCAGTGGTGATGTCTTAAGTCTTCCTCGGGTGTCCCCACTTCTTCTACCGTTCAAAGTATTGATGGGAACCAATTTTGAAATTTTCAGCGGAATCGTTCCAGTAGTTTTTGAGTTCATAGGGCACATACATACGGACACCTTTTATAAATAGATAGATAAATCTCTTCTGCATGCATGCATCTTCTTAACTATTTGATGAACTTTGTCTTGCCATGTCCAAAAGCCAGATCAGTGCAATGCATTTATAAAACCCTATATTTTTTCTTGGTTTATTTCTAAGGAATAAATATATCGCGCCATCCATCAATCTCTGGAGGTCACGTAGCATCAAACATCACGCTTCGCGGCGCACCATGATAGTATTCATTCGGCATAAGTTTTCGGTAACGGCAGGTCGATTGTGATGTTTTTATTTTTTATATGCACCATGGAACTATTGGGTTAATTTTCGACCTCTTTTTCGGTCTCGTGGAATCTAAAGGCGGATCATTTAAATATTTCATTAATACAGTCCCAAAACCAATAATATTCCGTACAGTTAAAATAATAAATAAACATATCCCGTGAAAGTGATCTCGGAATGAAAATAATAATATTTGCTTGTGTTAATAGGCACCCATCCTCAATAATTCAAATTCATGTTGTGATCTCGGCATATCAAAACATTATTTCAGCAAGTGTTTATCTTGAAATTACAAGTAAATAGGGCTCGAGGAATCCGTTACTTGAATTCATGAATTGATAACTCGAATAATCTATTAATTCATTCCGAGGAAACGCAAAGCTAATAGACTTATTCAACTTTCCGTCTAATCTGGATCGCAAATTCAATCGGCAATCGTAGAAGCGTGCACAGAGTTACTTTATCGAACTTATTTATGCGGAGCTAAATTTACATTTACAAGATAGGTAGGGAAAAAACTTTCCAAGGACCCGAAAGATTACTTCCTTCGGGCGGAATTTTTGGGTCTGGAATATCTTTTTACAATTCAGGAAGTGCGACTGAACCGCAAACGTGAAGCTTTGTTATCAAAATATCTTGAACCTTATCGACTTTTTAACTTTTTAATAACAGGTTTTATTATAAAAGTCTCTCTTTGAAAAATACGCCATTCTTTCCAAGTTTTGGTTTGTCATAATATTCTTTTCAGTTAAATGCCAAATTATTTATAAAATGTCTTAAAACTAAATATTCCATTTCACCCGACCGACCGGTTGGAATTTTGGACAATGTTGGAATCCAAATTTTCCTTCCAGACATTTTCCCTATATTTATAAATATGGTATGTATTTGTACTTAATTTGTTAATTACTAGCACTATTATCTATTTACAATTTTTGAGAACAACACTTGGGAATAAAATGTATACATATATTGTGGAAAAAAAATTAAACCGTAAGAAACAATTTTTTTTCTATAATACGTCTATTTTCATTGGTTATATATTTCTATTTTTTGGTTTGACTGAAGATTGATGCTTCCTCCCGAGGTACTGAAGTCAACCGCGCTTAAACTGAACTAAATCCCTTTTCAGTAGAACCGACATTTATTTTGTATATGAACTAGGTGTAAAGATTGATAAATTTTTAAGATGGAATGATCATATCGATATGTTAACAAAGAATATCAGGAGACTTACATTTATTTTTAAAGAACTTCGACACATATTGGACAAAGAGAAATTAAAAACTGTCTATTTTGCCTTAGTCCAATCTCGACTTTCTTATAACATAGTATGCTGGGGATCATGTCTAAAGTCCAATGTTGAACCACTAAATATTACTCAAAAATTGATCCTTAAAGTGATGTAAAAAAAAAATTCTGTTATCCATCCAACCTACTTTATAAGGAATGTAATGTTATGTGCATAAAACAGCTATATATCACTCAAATACTTTGTCGATTTTGTATCAATATTAAATTTGCTGAAAGAACACAACAAATGCGTACAACTAGAATTAGCTCTACATTGAACTTTGTGGCGGTACATACTAAAACTTCTTTTGGTCAAAGAAATTATTTATATCAGGCACCACTTATGTTTAATATTCTTCCAAATCATATTAAGTCTACCAATTCCTTAGTTAAATTTAAAAAGTTACTTAAGGTTTAACCCTTGACTCTGTGCAGAAACGGGCGGTCCGTTTGATAGATTCCCCAATCTTAACAAACGGACTGCAATCTTTAGAGCACAGGCGTCAGGTAGGTATGCTGTCCTTGTTCTATCGGTATTACAATGGAAGATGCTCTGAGGAACTAGCGTCATTGATCCCTTCGGCACCGGTGCGTAGTCGGGATACACGCCAAACGCGTGCCCAACATTTGTACACAGTTGACACTTGTCACATGAGAACGGGTCGCTTCTACGATTCGTTCTTAAGTTCAACAGCTCGGCTGTGGAACGAACTGCCGGCCTCTGTGTTTCCTCCCTCCTACAACATGGGACTCTTCAAGACCCATGTTCACTCCTTCCTCTCCACAAAAAGACCCTCCACACAGCATCCCCAAAGATGACATAGGCCCTGAGGGAAATTATTTTCTTCAGGGCCTCCTGTGTGGAGTAAATATTAAAAAAAAAAAAAAAAAAAATGTATTGACAGACGATTGTCTTAATATTTTTTCATCCTTGTCCTTTCTTAAATAATAAGATTTTATATAAGTCCCATTTACTAAAAACCGAATGTCACCCTATCTGTCTTTATTATCTACTTTGCTTCTTATTTTGAATAATGATTAGTTATGGTTCAAATATTGTTACAATATACTGTCAAATTACCCATCTGGTAACACATCTAATACTCATTTTTTCTTTAATTTTGAAATATTTTGTGTATTTATGTAAAATTACTTCATGTTTGTGATACTCTTATGTTTGCTTTACTAAAATGTAAATTGTTAACCTCGATACAGGCTTAGTCCTAGTGAGGTTGATTTTTATGTGAAAAAAAAAAATGTTTTATGTATAGTGAGATGCAATAAATAAATAAACTGTTTTAATCTGAAAGTATGTTGCCTGTTGTATGCTGATGATGCAGTGCTGATTGCTAACAGAATGGAAGATCTACAGTCTCTCGTGTCTAGGATGAACGAAGTACATATGTATGAAAAATGAGTTAATGATGAATGTAAATCTAAACTAATGGTGTTTAAAAGAGAGAGTACAAAAACAGTGTGCAATATAGTTTTGAATCAGGAATACTTGGAGCAGGTGGAATAGTTTGTGTATTTAGGAAGTATGTTTACGATAGATAGGAAGGCTAACAGAGATATTGAAAGAACAGTGAATGCAAGTAACTCCATTAATGGAGGACTGAACGCAGTTGGCGTTAGCAAAAAAATCAAAAAAGCGAAGCCAGCAGTCCGCAATGGAGTGCTGGAACCCTGGCGTATGGAAATGAGTCATGGAACTGGCAAAGAAAGGATTAGAGTAGACTGAATGCTGTAGAAATGAGATCGTGTGAGAAATGTGAAGAACCGCAAAGAGTGCAAGGCTGATGTAAGAGTAGTGAGTAAGATCAAGAAAGGGACGCTTAGATGGTTTGGGCATGAAGAGCGAATGAGCGAAGAACGGAGTGTAAGGAGAATATGTGATGCAAATGTGAATGGTTGCAGAAGTCGGGGACGCCCGAAGAAGACATGGAACGACCAAGTGAATCAGATACTTGAGTCGGGCCATGTCAAGAGTCAGCATGTGATTTGATTATATAAACTGACGTAATGAAAAAAAAAAATTTAGGAAGAAAAAATAAAAGGATTTTTATCAACACGTGTTCCGACATCGTCATAATATATTCGTATTTTACTCAAAGTTTAACAGAAAACCTATTTATTCATTCATTAAGGTCCTGCAATACCGTTTTTAAAATACAATCAAAATCCAATATTTTGAAGAGATTCTTCATAAATTAGCAATATCCATTTTCCCCGTGTACCCTTTATTACTTTAACCAGTTTGTTTTATTATATAGGTACCAGTTTTAAATCAGTCATTTTAAAATTACTTTCTCTATAATGCGACACCACAAAATAATAAATCGTTTTAATCTAGATTTAATATTTCAATTAAATGACACCCGGCGTGAAACTATTCACTGTACTCCACATCGCGAATTCGACCACTTCACATAATAATAATAATTTGTACATTGTTCTTCAGGTCCTTAATTTAAATGCTGATTTAAAGTGTACGGAGACAACAATGGGCGAATAATAATATTTAATCTAAATGTCTGATTACAAAGCCCCAAATGCCAGCGCTAAATCCATACAAGCCTCTCAAATCTGGACCATTGTTAAATCAGTAAGAGAGAACAGAACAAACGCACGTTAGTTTAAATAAAAATAATGCTTCATAATTAATATACTTCACAATTATAGAAAATTACCTTACGCGTGAATTCTTTCCACGAATATCAATTCGTGTCAGTTAGGAAACCGTGGTTTACGTGTTATCTCGCAAGGGTTCCAAGCACAGACATAGGAATTAATAGACGAGAAGATAATGGCGAGGGGTAAAATCAACTGTTGAAGAACGAAGGGAGTGAAGCTGACTGTGATTCGTCAATAAATCAATCTGACAGTAAATAGGCATCTCGCATTATAATATCACCATTTACTTCTTAAAAGTAAAATCTGCTTTTGAATGAATAGACATTTTTACATGGGAGCGCAAATTACTCGCCACGTTATGAACAAATTTGCGAAGTCCAAATTCGGCAAAAAAATTCGGTTCCATTTTCAGAGTCGAATATTTCGTTTAAGTATTTAGTTAAGACACTTTTATAAATGTTCATAATTTACTTCCCAGCAACCAACCAGCATTGTGTTTCGCGTCCAGACGTTTCTCGATGTGATAGTAACAACTGATCTATATTATACGATGTGAATATGCTTAAAATAATGCTTATATATGGAATGTAATACGACAATTGGGTTTATTCTCTTTTTCACATCTATTCTTACAAGTTTTCATAGCACAAGTTAACATTCTGCCGTGTTATTTCGTAAAATGAACCGATGATGCCTCGACCATAGTTCGCACAAGAATGATGACGTCACGTTTTCAAATTTCACTTGAGGCCATACGCGAGCACAGCCGGCTCCAATGGAACCGGTATGGGGAGTGGGGATAATACGCTTTTAATCACTTAGGGCAGGTCTACTAATATTCATATGTCTATGGTTCCAACCGAGAGAATTGACGGACAAAAGTATCCCTGATTGTGGGAGTATGCTGTTCAGCTGGAGAAAACAAGGAGGGGAAGAGGATAGGATGGATCTGATTATCAGATAATCCGGATCTAGTTGCTAAACACGGTCAAAGCAAGTTTAGATTCGGAATGTTTGTTTGTCATCCATTTCTGATACCTATTTCGGAATGAAATATTTTTCTTGCCACGAAACGATTTAAGCCAAAAACAGGTGGTTCTGCGGTCACTGATACATTTCAAATTAAGACTATTTTATAAAAGAACAAATCAAATATATATAAAAACATTTATTTGGCCGGTGATTGGACATTAAGAATAAGGACTCAATTTGAGAGGTGGGTTTGGGTACCGCTGCCCCAAGAACCATTTACTGGATAACCAACACCTTTGCCGTAGGTCAACGATTTAGCGGGGTGCCCGGGTTCATCGGGTGAGGTGTGTTCAGGAGACATTTTGACTTCTCTAACTGATGGAGGAATATTTTCATATGTCCGTTACTCCTTGACACACTGATTCATAGATTCCTACCCACCCCTCATACATTTTTCCTTCCCATAACTTCCTCTACTTCCTTTCCTTGAAAAATATCCTCCACTCAACATCTCAAAAGATGACATAGGCCCTGAGCGAAATTATTTTCCTCAGAGCTTCTTGTGTGGGGTTATTAAAAAAAGGAATGAAACAGAAGGCCACCAGCAGTTGAGACATTTGCTAGAGACGACAAGGACTCTCCATGAGTTATAGCGCGAATGAGGATAATGAACGCATTCTAGTCGCATCTCAGTTGCTTACGCTTATCACAAACATCCATAGTATATATTTGGTGCATATATTAAAACTATTGTGACAAACATTATGCAGATGTTTCTGTTCATGGTTCCTTCGTAAGGTTTAACGAAGTATCTAGGAACAAGCACGTTGACTGCACATATATTATTCAAACTAAATTATTACGAGTACGTTACCGTCATGACCGAAAGCAAAACTTGCAACTGGGAATTTGTCAAAGGCAACGAGGCAAGAGGAGTGTTCTGATATATGGCAGGGATGCTTGATATTTCCAAGAAAGGACTGATGTAATTTGAATGCAGTAGAAATATCCCTTAAAATAATTAAAAATATGAACTCCTTCGGAAAGCGAACTCCCGCGATCTAATGCTACGTATACGAGAGCCGAGCTGCCGAACTGAATTACCTCAACTTATGAGAAAGGAACAAAGCAACCGCAAAGGGCGCGTAACGCCGCTTGCGTTTGCTTCGTTCCTTTCCCGTAATTTGTGGCTCGTATCGCGTTCAGGTTCGCAAATGTATACGTTATAATGCTCCGTAATGTGCCAAGGGAAAGTTCGCGACTCGCTGTACATTGGCAAAGGAGGTATTGTGTAAACACGCACAGCGAACTGCCAAATAAAGATTCGGAAGAATATATGAAGCCAAAGTGGTTTAATGACCGGGTCTGCCATGTCCCATATAGACATGGCACGAACAACTAAAGCTGCACCGTGCTTTTTATGGATGAACGAACATTAATTTGCGTGATACGAAAAAACAGCCGATACTTTTTCTCCTTATTTTCGTTATTAAAAACTGCAAATTTTTTACTATGATAGAGAATTTGCAAGAAGCTTTATGAAGATTAAATTAGGTTTTGATTTTATTAAATACTATCTGACGTGTACTCGGCGTTGCTGCGGGTTATATCATCAGTGATTTTTCTATAGGCCTTTTTAAGATATACATTTCCGTAGAAGATTATTTTGATATATCTCATAAGGTTTAGCCAGAATTAACAACGTACCCGAAAAAATATTTTTTTATATAATTTTTATATTTTATTTTTTTCTATAAAATATCTTGATTATATATCATAGACTTTTCTCTATAAAGATAATATCCATGTATTATATTTGTAAGCCTACTGGATTTTTTCTAAATTATGGTAAAAACTCTTTCAAATTCCATTGTGTAGTTTAGAAGAACTAAGCACACAAACAGCAGACGCGGATAACGACTTTATTTTATACTACGGGGTTTTCCAATAAGAGGTGTTATTTTGAATAGCCCGCTATTTCGCTAGATGTTACTTTTGAAGCTGTCATTTTTTGACATTCGACAAGTAGAAACTACGCCATTAATAAAAATGGAAAGATACACGCTTCAACAACGCATTGAAATTATTAAAATTCACTTGAGTGAATCAAATGCAAATCATTGAGTGATGAGGCCCATTTCCACCTCGGTGGCTTCGTCCACAAGCAAAATTGTCGTATTGTCGGAAAACCCAAAAGTTATTGTTGAAAAGCCTCTCTATTCTCAACGTGTGACTGTTTGGTGCGGTTTATGGTCCGGCGAAGTCATTGGACCTTACTTTTTCGAAAATGAGGCTGGAGCAACAGTTACGGTGAATGGATTGCGCTATCGAGATGATGATTTTTTACGGCCGGAATTGGATGATATTGATCTGGACAACGTTTGCTTTCAACAAGATGGCGCTACGTGCCACACAAGCAACGAAACCATTAATCTTTTACCATTGAATATCAAAATAACACCTCTTATTGGAAAACCCTGTATTTAAAGAAAAGAAAATTAGAAACATACTTTTTTGGATGCAAGGTCTATAGGTACTCCCAATATTCTGAAATAGTCTTATTTCTGGAAAGACCACATAATTAAAACATAATTGAAACAGCGTTAAAGCATGGTACCTATAAATATAAATATAAAAAAATAATAATTCACCTGGTTGTGTACCTAAAAATAAAATTTGTATTCTTAGGATATATTTAATTGTATTAAATAATAAAATTTGTAATTTATGTTTTGGAACATACTTCCTTCGACTACTCAGTTTCAGATATGATTATCTCATTCGGATGTCTGCTTTCATATAAAACTAGCCATGCAGAAATGTGTCACTCATTCGGAAGCTGCAAAACAGAGCGAGAAAATTATTTTTGGAACAAACAAACGGGCAAGGGAATACTGTACATTTTATGTGTGAGTTATGGGAATTGTATAGAACAGGGCACTTTCGTATTAAGCGATTATATGGAGATTACTAACTGAAAAGCAATGCACAAACACAATAGTTTATTAGAATCATACGATTTAAGAATACACAGTACCTATTACCTCATTATACGGAGAAATATGAGTGTTACTGATTTATTAAAAACCTGTTAAAAATGGGATTGCAGGCAGTGGCGGATCGTGACTAATGAGTGTGATAGAGTGTTAAGTTTGAAAAATTAGACATTATTGATGTTGTTTAGTCCAAAACAATATTTTTTTGTAAATTGATTTATTTTATGAAAATTTTCAGGATATCTCAGTTTGGCCGTGCGACGCACGGATGTCCTGAAAATCTTCATACAAAATATCTAATTTTCGAAAAAAAAAAGATGTTTTCGGCTACAAAAACATCAATAATGCCATTCATTATCACCCTGGTACTTGTTCTTTCACCAGGGCGATACTGAGAATATCTGCCACTGTGGGACATGCCGCAAGTGTACTATATATTATTTCAAATGAATAAATTGTTAGATAATACAATTTCATCACATAATATTTACTTGCGCACGCCGGGATTTTTTTTATTTATTTCTTGCTAGACCAATCCCGATGAGTTACAAAACTCATTTTAGGACGAGAGGAACTTACAATACATAGGTGGGAGTTAATAGGTTCAATTTTACTTATTGGTATTTTGATATCAACATTATAAGGTTCGCATACGAAACGGAACAAAAATATCATACTTATAAGTTTCACATACAAAATAGTACACAAATAGAAAAAGGGAGGTTAAGTAGAACCAACAAGAAGAAACAAAAAGGAAACAGATAGGGATTAATACATAAGCATAGAGCTGAATTAGGAATTAAGAAGAAGTTACTTAATAAATTAAGTTAATTTGAACCCGCGACCTTTGAATTGCTATTACCCCTCGACCACGAAGGCCGTTAAAGACGACCATTAGACCATTTTATCAAATCACCATAGAATAATGTAAAACCATAATTTATTCCAATATGTTGACGGTAGTTTTATGTAAAAAAATTCTTAAGTATTAAAAAAATATATATTTCAAAGTAATTAATATATAAAATATTCTAAATGGTATATGGTATCTAATAAGGTTTATTTTTAAAAAATTGTAAAACTTTGCCTTTTATAGGTTCTATCTTTGTATGGCAGTCAGATATGGAACTTGCAGAGAACGGATGAAAGTATGCTGCGTGATGATTGGTTAGTTATAGTAATAATAATATTTGGATAATTTATATAGCGCCGTTTTCGTGAAAAATCACCTCAAGGGCGCTGTACAAATATATCTATTAAATATATAATACTAGAACTACTGACTTAAAACTAGTGACTTACATCTAATATTTATATGTAGTGACTTACGACTAAGGCCTATAACTACTATCTTAATGACATATATATATACAAATGTAGAAACATTTTTTTTTTTTTTTAAAGAAAGACAAACATTCCCGGGTAAATAACCTGACAATATTTGAAAATCTCCTACTACCACCACAGTAAGCTGAAAATGTTGCTTGTGTTGTGATGGAGGACTTAGCCAGCCGAGGAATTGAACATACTACGCCTGGGTGGGACCCAATCGCAATGTCAACTCAGCCACCGACCGGTCTACAACTAACATTAACATTAACAATTTAATTTTACTAGCGCTAGAAGAAGAAGGAAGTTCTATGATTTTAGGGTGTTTTTATAATTAATTATAAAACACGGGTGCAAAATGCGCCCGATGGGTTAGCTGGATATATATTTTAAATCAATGAAATGAATAAATAAAATTTATCATTGATCACTACCGTATTTAGATTATTCATCTGCCAACAATTAAACCGATTAACGTATTCTGTTCCCACTGATATATAGTGTGGCGCCATTTCGTTGATAGCTTTAAACACCATCCAGCATAGCTTGTACTGGATCCTTTCAGGACTCTTCAGCCAGTGAAGATTTTGTAGGTGTTGAAATGTGCGAAAACTTGGGTACCCCGGTAATTAGCCTTGCTGCGGCGTTGAACACTGATTGTACAGGGTTTTCCAATAAGAGGCGTTATTTTGATATTTAATCGTAAAAGATCAATGTTTTCGTTGCTTGTGTGGGACGTAGCGCCGTCTTGTTGAAAGTAAACGCTGTCCAGATCAATACCATCCAATTCCGGACATAAAAAATCATTAATCATCTCTGGATAGCGATCCATTCACCGTAGCTGTTGCTCCAGCCTCATTTTCGAAAAAGTAAGGTCTAAGGACTCCGCCGGACCATAAACCGCATCAAACAGTCACACGTTGAGGATAGTGAGACTTTTCAACAATAACTCTTGTGTTTTCCGAGCCCCAGATGCGACAATTTCGCTTGTTGACGAAGCCACCGAGGTGGAAATGGGCCTCATCACTCAAGATGATTTGCATTTAATTCACTCAAGTGAATTTTAATAATTTCAATGTGTTGTTGAAGCGTGTATCGTTCCATTTTTATTAATGGCTTAGTTTCTAATGTCAAATGTCAAAAAATGACAGCTTCAAAAGTAACATCTACCGAAATAGCGGGCTATTCAAAATAACACCTTTTATTGGAAAACCCTGTAGTTTATCAGTTTGGCATTTAGTAAGACTTGCATAGATACAGTTACAATAGTCAAGACGTGATACTATATATGAGTTCACAAGTAGTTTAGTTGCCTCTGTTGAAAGGTTCCTGCGAACTGACTTAAGTTGTCTTAGGTAGAAGAACCCCGTGCTAACGGTCTTATTTACCTGACTTTTTAAAGAAAGCTCTTAATCCAGATAAACTCCCAGAAGTTTGACTTATCTTATTATACTTTGTGTTCCCTAGTTCCCGGCGGCGGTTTACAACACGATAAGTCATACTTTTTAAGTCAATATAGTTTAAATTCGTTCTCCAGAAAAATCCAATAAATTCAAGAGATTACCAATTATAAAAACTTCCCACGAAACGCTCTGGTAAAGACATGGGCTGATTCCTATAATAAGGGTTGTACTGTAACGTGGACAGAACCAACAGAGGCCTGAGGGCGGAAAAGGGGTAAATAGTGTATGGAGGAAGCGTGTAACTATATTTTAGTGTAAATTGTGACATTTTGTGGTTGACCCTTTCTGAGCTGAAAACAGCGATGTCTGTGTTTAGATATATAGATTATTTGAGAAACACCTTTTTGTTTGAAATGTTTTGTTGCCAAGGTCGGCGGTAGAATCGTAAACAAATTGAGGATTTTATTTAGTAAACAACCCCCGTCTGGAATTGTATATTTTAATTTTTGGCTATTATTTTTGTAATGTCTAACTAACTAATGTATCCACTACTACTGTCCCCTATTATTGTACGACGTGTATTATGTTTGTGAAAGACCTACTGGAGTTTATTGAATAAACATCACATATTTTATAATTTTAAGTTAGTTAAATAAATAAACTAATATTGTCACACCACTTGCACCAATAATGTCTGTACGAAAGGCCAGCTTACAGCCTCTAGCGGCAGTTTCGTGGTCATCTTGTTAGAATTTTATTTCTTCGCTGTGTTCTATTACAGATCGAAATAAAGTAACTTTACCATGATGTAAACTACTCAAATCACTGCAATATATATAAATATCATTTTCAGAATGGTTTATACTTGTTGTATATCTGATTGTGAGGAATTTTTAAAATCAAAAGATCGAAATCCCTAAGATTCAGATTAATTTTTTGGGTCTCCCTAGTAGCCCATATATTTTTTTGATAATTTTAAAAATAAATTGGTAAAGTCGCACACATCCGTATTAGATATTTACTATACTTTTTGTTTAAAAAAAACATTTTGGTTAAGTATTTTCGCCTCATATCCGAAATTAAGTTTTGTATGAAAAAGGCCGCGAGCCGTTCCTCTTATGCTGTTAGTGTTTGTTATTGGCAATAATATTGAGTCTCAGACGAAAAATTGAAAGGGAAAATAGACGGTCGCATCGAGGAATCTGGGGAGTCTGCTTTACCACTGAGCTAATTCGACCCCGTTTTCTTCGTCATATTTAACTTTATTAAACTTGACTAAGAACAACCAACACTATCATCATTTTCTTAACGCATATTTTTTATTGGCTGCTTTCTTTATGTATGATCGATAAGATTCTTCCCGAACTAAATTCACTCTAGATAGTGTCTTGGATGAATATATCCATTTTTATTTTGTGTTACATCTATTTATTTTTTGCAAGTCTAGAATGAGTATTTTATATTTTGTAACAAATTAGTTAGTAAACCCTCTAATTGTAATATTTAATTACTGAAAACAAAATTATCGACTCATAAACGAAAATTTGAAACAGAAAAATCAGAAAAAGAAAAAAATTGAACCCAGGACCTTAGCCTTTCCGGTGCTCTGCTCTACCACTAAGCTAATATGGAACAAAGTGGTATAGATTTTTCTGTTTAAAATTTTCGTTTGAGAGTCACTTACATTGTCTTCAATGGTTAAGTATTACAATTTGAGGTTTTACTCATTAAATTATTCAAAAAATAACATAAAATTGCTATAGTTTTCCATTTCTTTCAACAGAAGTTCTCATTATTTCATGGACTGTCTCAGAAAATCAAACAAATTGTATCCCTTTATCTTATGACAACACACTCTCAATCAGCCAAAAAATCTCCGACAATTTTCTGACGAGTCATCAATTCACGTCATTTTCTGAATACATACATAATAAACCTCATTTAAGCTAAAAAAGCCTTTCAACTTTGACACTGTTGACAAATTGCTTCGTGCTTGCATCTTCCGCAAACACGCTGCGGAATTCGTTGCACTAATTAGAATGTGACAATAATTTGTAAACGTCAAAAGGTCTGGGAAATAATCTATGGTTTGTATTTAACGTCACGTACGCTTTTTCTTTGTGTGACCATCAAAGTGATTAGGGAAGCTTAGGGAGTAAATTGTGTTTCAAACCATTCAAAGTGTTGAAACTAGGGGTGCCGCAAAACACTGTGCTCGTACTGGAATCTGTAATATCATCAAACATCGTTATTTCGGTTGTTGCGTTCAATGATTTTAAATTTCCTTTCAATTTAAATGTCATTTAAAAAGTTTCACAGTTTTCACATTTGAAAGTCGCAAGACATCAAAATTTCTTTAAAAGAAACTATCAATTATTTAGGTATATAATTTATTTGGATGCCTTAATAAATGTGTACGATTATATATCTCATGGTAAATAATAAAAAAAATGGTCCTGAATTTAAAAATCGCCCCCCTAACCATTAATGGTAAATACAAGGTGTACGAGTTTTACGTTTAAATAATTTGTTTAAATATTTAGAATGTAACGAAGTAGGCTTATTTTCTGTTTTGATGATAATATAACTGTGCCACAGTTTTCAAACGGCAATTGTCTTTAAATTATCATCACGAACATCGGCAATTCAATTATACAAAGAGTCCTACCCTTTTCTTAAACCACTATTAACTCGTAAAAAATGCCAAACAAATAAATAATGCAGCGCGTATCCGTACTAGATATTTGCTATACATATTGAAAAAATATTATGGTTGGATATTTTTTTGTATTTCAGCTTTGCAATAAATTCCAAATACATGGATTATTTCTGAACGTATCCGAAAACTTAAAACTGTTTTTGAAATGTGATGAAATACACTTTCAAAAGTGTTTATTTGAACCCATGTATAATTTTTGATACGAGTATATAATTTTTTTTAAATGCAAACATAAATGTTCATATTTTCCCGTAATTTATATTACTTATCAAAAAATACACATTTTATTAGAGAAATGTAATGTATGTGGACACTTTTTTTGTCATTTCATATAAAAATAATTCACAAAGTCTTATATTTTTTTCTCAAATTGTGGTCTGAACCTTTTTCTTTCGTTTTTGTTAACTTCTAGATTTGAATATAAAGCTTGGTGCTTTTTTTTCTTTCTAACACCGTTTAAATCATATTTATCGACAGCAAGGGAGATAAAACGATTTCTATCAAACTATTCCAAAAGCCAACAAAATGGCTCAACGGATGATAGCTGTTTGTTTCCAAAACCGAACAAATTAGCCTAAGAGTGCAATGCGTTGCTTGCGTTGCGTACGTGGGCCTAGTGTATCCTGACCTTAACTCAACTTACAAAGTTCGTTGTGTTTTCAAGGACATTTGATTTTATCTTATAGTTCTATGAAGTTGAGTGATGTTACGATACTTAGTACTTAGTGTTACTATACGTATAACCTCCTGGGAAATATGATTGAATTTTATTAAATCAAATTCTTAAGTGTTCATTCATCAAACATCTCAAATATTTGAAGGGAAGTCCTTTCATAATAAATTTGATTGATGGGTGAAATTTTTCAATCAAAATTATCTTTTTGTTAGATTATTAAAAAACTCTGGCGCTTCGCTTTTAAAATATTACCGCTTACTCACTTTCATTTCGTAGAAATAATCTTCCTCGTGAAACGTTCGCCGAAAATAGTTTTCCAATAAATGGGAAAGATAAAGTTATGAATACTTTTTTGAATATTTCATAATCAAACTTAAATTGGCGTTTTGTTTTGTAGGTAGCTTTATTTAAATATTTTTTTTTGAAAATAATGTTTTATTCCTTCCCAGAATCTTGTACGACATAAATTATTTCGGCTTTCAAAGGTAATTGAAACACTTATTTTACTTAATATTCGTTTTTATAATTTTAGTTCCAACCATCTGAACCCAGTTAAACTGGCATCCACGATGGAAAGGATGTTGAAGGAGATGCGGAGAAGAAGGTGGAAAAATTCCTGACCATACACATTTGGTTACTAAACACACCTAAAGCCATTTCCAAAACCTATTCTGAATGGTGGAGAAGAGAGACTCTTTCACTCTAGAACCGCCCTGTATACTGCATCGAGAAACTCGTAGCACAAGCGGGAAACTGGTTAATATACATCACACCGAGAACCCAAATATAATTTTTCCCATCAAGGATTTTATTTTATTTTATTGTCGGTTCTACGCTTCGAAGCATTTTAAAAGACATTAAACAGCTGATATTACCCACTTGCGACCGATTTTTTTTCTTTAATTTGACCTACAAAAATCCAACTTTCGATCTCGATTTACTCGAAAACGAAAGCCCAAATCAAAAAACTTATACAACAAAATCTACTCCATGTGTGTTGTAGATTCTCTGATTTCCCGTTTGTACTACGAGTTTCCGGACACCGTATATATATTTTGTATAAAATTTAGTGTCTGAAGGAAGGGTAGAGAGGAATGAGATTTGAAGACTTAAGTCATTTGAAGCAAACAATGATTACTACAAGCTATGTGGGTTTTCTCTTTTTTTCAAAGTTATATAAAGATTATTATGAATTATTTAACCCAACACGACCTCTACTATTGTATCTTCAAAATCCTGATTGTTGAGGAGAGCAGTTTAAAGTTTATTTTTGCCACACAGTACAAAGGAGTTACGAAAAATGACAGTGTGAAAAAACATGTATATATTATACCTATACATATATATTTTTTTGTTAACTATCTCATAAAATTTGTACAGCATCCAAACAAGATTCATTAAATACTCAAAATTACCATTTTGTTAGTTATAATCTTCTATTTCAGTACTCACCTTAGCAACAGCTTTCTTCGTAAATTTTAAATTTTATTTTCGAAAGATGAATGCTGTTTGGTTCGTTTGTTTTGACTTCTATTGATATTGTCTTTGAATAATTTGTGTATTATTTGAGATAATATTATCATTTGTCATTGATTAGGCATCCATTATTTCAGTAATTTCAATATGTCTTGAAGACTGCCTATCATTATTTGGCATTTGTCATCTGTTATTTCAAATTAATAGTTAATTAATTACCAAACTAACTTCTTAGCACATTCTACGTTTTGTGTCGCATTCTGTTGCGTTCATACATAAGTTTCAAGCGCTTCAATAAAACAATATATGTTTGGTATATTTAATAAGTTAAACATAAAAACATATTATTTATAAAAAAATTAAAAAATGCTGTTTTTTTCTGTTAAAAAATTACGGTATTTGTTTTTACGTTGATGAATAAGTTTTCTGTGTCGTTTTAAAATGTGGCGAATTTGATTTGCCTCCAAAACGGCATGATCGATTTTATTCGTGAATATGGCGGTGTTGACATCACGCCGGCCAACGTCGGTGATAGCTGTTTTACCAGGCAATGACGTTTTCTATGTCACAATGACATAGTAGCCAGTTGAAATCGGTTCGGAATATCCAGTTTTAGATCTATTTTAAATCAATTATTATGAATAAAAATTAGGCATTTCTAGTACGACGACCAGAATCAGAAAAATTAACGTTTTATCTTCCGCACATTTTTAACGTTATTCATAGTTCCTAGATAAAAAATATTGGGCTGGAATCAAGATTCACACTTAGAATCTTCCTCTATTCAAATGACGTATTTGCCAAATGTGCTACTGAACTTCTCTGCTGTAGTTTTTATCAATTATACTTACAAAAATAAAACACATTTAGCCTTAACCTTCCTCAGGACTGTATAAATATATACTAAAACCAATACAGAATTAAATTAATTAAGGGAACGTTAAATTCTTATTTTAAATTTCCACAGTACGGTTGTATTGATATAAGCTTCTGTTAACAAAATGTAACAGTTTATAAATGTGGAAAAATGGTGCGTCTTGTCAATTTTTTTATAAATACTTATAGTTTTTACAAACAAACTCCCCACAGGTAAGTTTTTAGATTCTCACGGCCAAAAGCATTTTTGTTGTTTGTTTTTGGGGTGTTATGCCGTGTTGCGCTAACTCCTTCTTTAGCCGACGTTTCGGACAGCGTTGCAGTGTCCATCATCAGGGCAGATCCGGTAGATCCGGTCTTCGGATCTACCGGATCTGCCCTGATGATGGACACTGCAACGCTGTCCGAAACGTCGGCTAAAGAAGGAGTTAGCGCAACACGGCATAACACCCCAAAAACAAACAACAAAAAAAACTCCCCACAGTTTTTTTCCCCGGCATCTTACCGGGAAGTGCTTTAAAAGTGTACGAATCTTGTTTATTTTTTTCACTATTGATGCCATTGTCATTGAATCGAACAAATAAAAATGAAGTCGCTCAATTGTTTTCTTTGAATTCGAGATACAAAATTAACCAAGCTGATATACTGGGAAGAATTAAAAAAACTATAAAATTGGACTCATCCAAGGGTTATAGTGATTTGTTTTTGGGGTATTATGCCGTGTTTCGCTACCTCATTCTTTATCTAACGTTTCATCGCCCAAGAGTTTTTGAATTTGAGATTTACACAATTACACAATTTACACAATAATCCAAGAGAGGAATAATGGAAGCACGTTAAAGGAATCTGCTACAATCAGAAGAAAAGACCAGTGCGTTACAGAGAAATACTGTGTAATTAAATTAAACTAAATGTACCACATGATGATTATGTGTTATTTTTATTAAATTTTTAAAAAAGGTGGAAGTTGCAGACAAGCTGCATTATTGCAGTTTTGCGGGACTGCTTTTTTTTATTATTAAAATTTTAGTAATATAAAAGTTTTATAATAAACTAGCTGACTTGTACCCGGCGTTGCTAGACTTTTTCCTATTTTCAATGAATATAATATCCATGTATTATACATATATATAAACCTTTCGGAAGAAATTCTCTAAATGATATTGAAAACCCTATCAAACTCCGTTGCATAGTTTAGAAGAACTAAGAGCACAAACAGACAGATGGATAGTGACTTTGTTTTATAATATTTAAAGATAAATTAAAAATGAAGAGGGAGACGGAGCTTCAAATTTGAGTGAGAAGGTAAAAACTTTTTTTATCTGTATGTTATTTTATTTTAATTATTGTCTCTTCAATTGAAACCATTGATATGTTTAAATACACGAACTATTCGGTATTAAATATTTTCCTACAATGCTTCGATTGCTTTCCAAAGTTTTGGTAATTTCTGTTTCCTGTAAAAACAATATCATAAACGTAAGCCTTATTATCTAGGTACTATCCTCAAATCGACGAATTTAATTTGAACGTTATTTGAATACCAAGTCACTAAGTAGGCAATCGATTTTAAATTGTATTTTGTTTGATGAAGATTCAATCATCAAATGTTACGAGATTCGCAATCATCAAGTTCCAGAAATATCGCTCATTTGCTGAGCATCTTGAATTTAATTATTCATTTGAGAATGCTGTTTCAAATTCTGAAATTTGCCCTTATTATTAATGCTGGTTTTGACGTTGAATTACTATTTCCTTTCCGAAATAATATGCTAATTTCGATGGCGGGTTTGAGTACCGCCGCCCCGGGAATCATTTATTGGATAACCATGTTCAGGATGTGCCTGCCCACCAGCTGTGCGGCGTGCCAGATCAGGCTGTTTTGGGGAGACCCTTTGACTTCTCCGTTTGGTCTCTCGACACTCCTGAACACACTGTCTTTTAGATTCTTACCCAACCGTCATACCCTTTAGCTTCCCAGAACTTCATCTCATTAAAAAAATACCCTCCACACAGCATCCCAAAATTTGACCAAGGGAAATTATTTTCGTCAAGGACTCAAAGTTTTGTTTGAACTTTTTCAAATATCTTAAAATTGGAATGCATAGTATTAATTTATTTATTTATTTCACGCCTATTAAGGCTTTTACATACATATATTGTTACAGTAATGGCCTCGTTAAATTAATGATACCAAGAAATATAATTGATAAGTTTTATTCTTTAAAACACACATCACTGGTAACAAAAAACAACGACCCTCGAATTCCTTAATTATTTCATGGTTGTTATTGATCCGTTATTTAGAGAGAGAAGAGGAAGAAAATGGGCTTGCAAGCCTATTTATAACCTAATTCATTTGAATGTATTGGAATATATAATCAGAATTATTGCCCTTAGGGGAGACATCTGTCGGATATTTCAATTACTCAATACAGATACAGGTGGCATTTTTCGTTGGTTTGATTCTTGGCTAAAGTCTGAACATGCTGCCAGGGCACGGAAGAATTTATTTTTTTACACATAAACAAAAAATTTTTTTTTTAAAATAACCATAATATAAACAAAAATAATTTGAAAAATAAACATAATATAAATATGGACAAATTAATTTGAAAAACAATCATGAGATGAATATGAACAAAAAAGTTCTAAAATAAGAGAATCATAATATGAACAAGTTAATTCGATGTTCCTAGGCCATCCTTCAGGTAGGTTGCTAATTTTTCTCCTTCTTATGACTGCTAGCAAAAATTTGATGGTCCAAGGTCATCCTTCAGGTAGGTTGTTGATTTTTCTCTTGTTTATGACTGCAGGAACTTATTTATTCAGTCCGGGGGGTACATCGGGCGTCCCTGTAGCAATGCTTGAATTCCTTTCCATGGGTAATAAACATATTTTGCTGATAGGTCTCTTAAATGTTCCTTGTGCGGTTTTGAGGGTAACCACCCGCACTTTCCCGTCAGCTCCAGGGTGAGTAGCTAGGATCCTGGCTAGTTTCCACATATTAGGCGGCAGGTTGTCCTCCTTTAGTATGACCATGTCGTCCCTTTCAACAGTCCTGAGGCCCTTGTCTTCATTCCATTTGGTACGTCTTTGTAATTCTGCAAGATATTCCAGTTTCCACCTGCACCAAAATGTTTGAATCAGTGCATTTAATTTTTGATATTGATTCAATCGATTATATTGTATCTCCCGAACATCCTTCTCAGAGATAGAAGCTATCCCTCCGCCAATCAGGAAATGATTTGGAGTCAAAGGATTCAGGTCAGTCGGATCGTTGGACAGAGGAGTGAGCGGACGTGAATTTAAACAGCATTCTACCTGACACAATAAAGTATATAATTGTTCAAAGGTTAAACTTGAATTATCGGTTATTATTTTTAAATGATATTTGGCGGATTTCACTGCTGCTTCCCAGAGTCCAGCGAAATTCGGTGACCGTGGTGGAATAAATCCCCACAGTATTGACAAATCAGCTAAATATTTTTGAATCTTGTCATCAGATTTCTTTAACTTATCATACAATTCTCTCAGTTGATTATATGCTCCCTTAAAATTGGTCGCATTATCTGAATATATTTTAAAGGGTTTGCCCCTCCGCGCAATGAAACGTTTTAAACAATTTTAAAAGTTGTCAGTGGTGAGGTCTGTTACCAGTTCCAAATGCACAGCTTTCGTTGAGAAACAAACAAAAATGCATAAATAAGATTTCACCAATGGAGCCTTCCTGGTGATACCGCTTTTCATCATGATAGGACCTGCGTAATCAATCCCGGTAACCTCGAATGGCCTGCTAGGTGTTATTCTGTTTTCCGGCAAGTCACCCATGATATCTTGACTGGTTACTGGATTTTTTCTGAAACATACTATACATTTATGTAATATTTGCTTAACAGTGGTTTTTCCGGCAATCGGCCAGAACTGTAATCTCACTAGAGATAACAAAGTTTGTGTCCCTGCATGTAAATGTACATAATGAAGATGTCGAATAATTAATTCTGTTAACTTATTATTTTTTGGTAAAATTATTGGGTGTCGTTGCTGGTATGATAAATGTTTCGCCTTTGTTAGCCTGCCCCCGACACAAATTAATCCATTATTTATAAATGGATTAAGCGACAAAATAACGCTACGTTTATCCAGTGAACATTTATTACTCAAAGCCCTGAACTCATCCTTAAAATGGTAGCGTTGAATTATTGCTATTAGACGATGCAATGTATTGTCCAGCTCCGGCACGCTTAACCTCCCGGTTAATTTACAGTTTTTTGTGTTACAATTATTAAAGAAACGCAATATATATGCAGTTACTCTCTTTAGCTTGTTGAGAGAGGAAAATTTTGAAAAGATGTCCCACTCCGTGACATTAGTAGACACGCATACCGCCTTGGTTTTTATCTCTGGAGGATTTATACAGGAATTTTCTGGCTTCGGCCAGTGATCGGCCTCTCTTATTAGCCAATCTGGACCCTTCCACCAAATATCTGCTTGTAATAGTTTGTTTGCTGTAACTCCTCTTGATAAAATATCAGCGGCGTTTTCCTGCGATGAAACATGTCGCCAATGGGCGGGATCGCCGGCCTCTTGTATCTCGGCAACCCTGTTGGCCACAAAGGTATTCCATCTAGCTGGCTGTCCTCTTATCCAGCATAGTGCGATGGTAGAGTCACACCAGTAGTATGTATCCACCTCAACCATGTCGAGTGCTTCTTTGATGTTTTTAAATAATTTCGATAACAGCACCGCACCACAAAGTTCCAATTTTGGCAGGGATATGTTTTTTAATGGCGCTATCCTGGACCTGGAAGATATTAACTGAGAGTGCATCTTACCCTCGGCGTCCCTGGATACTAGATACGCACAGGCTCCGTAGGCCTTTTCTGATGCGTCGCAAAAACCATGGATTTGTAGGCTGTTTTGACCCCACAAGATTCTTCTCTTTATTTTCAACAGGTTTATTTGAGATAAATTTTTCATGTAATTTTCCCAATCTTTTAATATTCCCTCGGGTATTTCTTCGTCACAGGAAGTCTTAGATATCCATAATCTCTGCATAATTAGTTTTGCTACAACCGTTACTGGTCCTAGCAGTCCTAAAGGATCGAACGTTGAGGCGATACTTGACAATATCCGCCGTTTGCTTTGTACGGTACATACTGGTTTTTTCACTACATATGAAAAGTAATCAAACTCACTGTTCCAGATTAATCCTAGTATTTTTTCTTCTTGGGGTTCTTTAGATATCAATCCTTGCATATCTTGACCTGGTTCGGAAGATAATTCTGCCACGTTCGATCTCCATTTTCTTAGATTCATCCCTGCAGATTTTAGTAAACTGATTACCTGTTGTTTTAGAAGGTGGCACGATTCAACGTCATTTCCTCCCGTTAATAGGTCGTCCATGTAAAAGTCGTTTTCAATGACATTGCTTGCTATAGGAAATGAAAGTCTATTTTCAATACCTATTTGCTTCAGGCATCTTGTCGCCAGGAAAGATGACGGTCCTAATCCATAAGTCACTGTCCTTAGCTTGTAATGCTTCAAATCCTCATCCTGTGAAAAGCGCCAAACAATTTTCTGTAGATTGCGGTCGCTTTCCTGCACGTTTATCTGACGGTACATTTTCTCTATGTCCGCAGTTATGACTACAGGATGTTTTCTGAAATGTAAAATTTGCATATTTAAATCCTTTTGTATGTTAGGTCCGACCATCAGAGCATCATTAAGGGAAATACCAGAAGATGTTTTTGCCGATCCATCGAACACCACGCGAACTTTAGTAGTGGTGCTTGACTCCTTCATCACCGCATGATGTGGTAAAAAATATGATCTCGCATCGCATTCGGATTTTCGGCACTCTTCCATATGACCCAATTGTAAATATTCTCTCATAAACATGCTATATTGACATTTCAATTCTTTATTGGTGGAAAATTTTCTCTCCAATTTATGAAACCTTTTTTCAGCCATTGACAAAGAACTCCCTAGTTGGTCTATACAAGGGCGGGTTGGTAAGGCTACCGTAAATCTGCCCTCCGTGTCTCTACTATGACACTCTGTAAAGTTGACTTCGCAAGCCTTTTCTTCAAAATTCTGAGGTTTCATGGCATCCACCTCTTCTAGTTTCCAGAATCTTTCCATCTGGTTACCTATTTTATTAATGGCTAGATTACAATTAATTGATACTGGCCTTGTTTTAGTGATGATGTCGATCGCTCCGGAAACAATCCAACCGAGTTCAGTCCTTTGAATAGTTGGCCCGCCCTCCGTTAAGCGTATTTGATCATTATTCATTATTTCCCAAAAAACTTCCGCACCCAACAGGATGTCAATTGGAGACGTGACATTGAAATCCTTATCCGCTAGTTGCAAGCCAGATGGGATCATCAACTCTTGTTTCCTGAAGGTCATTTGGGGTAGGTCGGTTGTTATAGCCTGCAATACTAAACAAGAAATTTTCTTATTATAATCACTATTCACTGCTAACATGTCAATTGTAACTCTTCGATTGATATGTGTGATGCGATTTTGTATTCCAGACACCGGCGTATTTATTTTTTCTGTTTTTAATTTTAATTTTTTTGCAAAACTCTCTCTTATGAAATTCGATTGAGCGCCTGAATCCAATAATACCCTCGCTTTGTGTAAACAGTTGTCGCTACCTACGATATTCACGATCGCTGTAGATAATAAAATTATCTTTTCATTTTTATTTAACACCGTATGATTTGCCACTGATGTCGAGCTGTGTGCCTCTTCATTTGTGTTTTCACTATTTAATTCATTAACATGTATCAAAGTATTATGTTGATCACTTGCACAGATTTTACATTTGAATTTATTTTTGCAATCTTGTGTAAAATGTCCTACCCTCAAACATTTGAAACAGGCTCGGGCCTTTCTTAAAAATTCTAATCTTCCCTGGATATTTAATTTGAGAAATTTTTTACAATAATACACTGGATGATTTTCTTTACATAGGATGCATCCGTGTTTGGTTGCTATCAATGAGACAGACAAATCTTTCTTGCGATCATCACGTGTTGTAACATTCTTGTAGGTAGGCCTTTTTTCTTGCAAATTTGTGAACTCCAGTACCTCAACACGTTTGGTTAGACATGTAATAAATTCTTTCAACGTTGGGAGTGCACCATCTATTGGCTGCTCTTCCCAAAATCTACGAGTTGATCCATCCAATTTATTAGATATTAAATATATCATAATCGCGTCCCAGGAATCAACATGTAATCCTAGATTTTTTAACGCTTCTAAATTTATATTAGCCTGATCAATAATATGCCTTAACGCGACTGGACATTCTTGTTTCATATCTTTTAACTGAAATAAAGATGCAACATGCCTATGAACTATTATTTTTTTATTCGCGTAACGTTCCTGCAGTATCTGCCACGCAGATTTGTAATTGTCGTGCGATATGGTCAAGGAGGCAATCAATTTAGCTGCGTCTTTTTTAAGGCACGATTGTAAATAAAAGAATTTTTGAGAATTGTTTAACGTATTATTTTCATGAACCAATGCTTTAAAGGTCTCAGCGAATTTAGCATACTCAGTAATTTCACCATGAAATTCAATAAGTTTCAAAGTTGGTAATTTAATTTCACATTTTTCATGATTTACTGAATTCAATAAACCTTTTGCTAATGCAAGTACAGAGAAATATTGATTTTCAAAGGATTCACGTTGACTTACGTGTTCTGCCTCGTCATCCGAAAGTTCTTCAATTTGAGATTGAATTTTTTCAAAGTCATCTAACAATTTTTCGACCTTTTGATAACGTAATTCTAGTTCCGTTTTATCGAGTGTCTTTAAAATATCATTAAACCTTGTCAATTTCGCTTTCGAAATTCCACGCTTGTTGATTAACGGCTTTAACTTTTCCATCTTTTGGTAAATAATAAACAATTTAACTTTTAACCTCAAACAACTGACAGTTTACGAATGAAAACACGGCGGTGTTAGTAAAAATGCTTGCCAGGGCTGACAACTTTTTAAATCAGAACAACCACTCACCACTGACAACTTTTTAAATCAGAAATTCGCTGAAATTATTTTGTACCCGGTAAATTTGAACATTCGCGTGAATTATTTTTAATTAAATAAATCCAATGACAAAACTCTTACAATTGAGATGCTCATTTAACAATAATCGTATCAATTTGCAATGTAGGTAGCTATTAAAATTTTATATAACTGAAAAATCAGAAACAACAATAATTTATTTTTTTTAATCTTTGTTGCATATTTAAATATTTCATTTGGGATAATTTGAAATAGGAAGGATTCGGGATTCGGTCACAGTTTTGATAGGATGGCGTTGGGATACTTATCTGATGATGATCTGCATCTTCTTGGTTTTTTGCTGGTTCATATTTCGGCTCTTTCTGGTGCACGATGCGGCTCGATTGGACCATATGTTACAGTAATGGCCTCGTTAAATTAATGATACCAAGAAATATAATTGATAAGTTTTATTCTTTAAAACACACATCACTGGTAACAAAAAACAACGACCCTCGAATTCCTTAATTATTTCATGGTTTTTATTGATCCGTTATTTAGAGAGAGAAGAGGAAGAAAATGGGCTTGCAAGCCTATTTATAACCTAATTCATTTGAATGTATTGGAATATATAATCAGAATTATTGCCCTTAGGGGAGACATCTGTCGGATATTTCAATTACTCAATACAGATACAGGTGGCATTTTTCGTTGGTTTGATTCTTGGCTAAAATCTGAACATATATATAATAAATATTTACGAAATTATACAGGAAAATAGTGCAGGAAACGACTATTTAAAACAATTGCAGAAAAATAAATATAAAGTCAAAATATCACTGAACTTGATCTACACAGTATGTAGGCACAAAACATAAAAAATCCAAAATATTTTTTTCTGTTTCAGTTGACAAAATTATTATGTGTTAGTCAAATTAAATAAGTTTATTAAAATATTCCACTACTTGATGAAAAAAACTTCAATAGGGTATGCTTATATATTGAAATTGATGTACTAAATATATCAACAACATCGTAGTATTTGTTTCCTAGCTGTTGAATCCGTCGCATAGGAGTGTGATATTGGGACGTTGATATAGAATTGCTACAATAATATGGTAGGTACTGTCTTCTAACCGACGTGCTTGGAGTATGAAAAGAGATTACATATAATAAATCAGGGGTATCAAACATTGAATTAATGAGTTTATACAAACAGGTTAAATCGGAAATAATTCTACGATCAGATAATTTTATTAAATTTAATGAACAAAGTACGTTATCGTAATTTAGGTTTTCTCTAGGAATGCCCATTTTAAAATTTACATATCTTTAAAAATTATTTTGGATTCTTTCAATCGCATGTGAATGAACCTCATAATTTGGGGCCCAAACCGTGGAATTGTACTCTACATGACTCCTTACTAGTGACATATATAATGTTTGTACAGTATTGACATTATTGAAATCACAAGATACCCTTAAAATAAATCCCAACATTTTCAATATTTCGTAATAGAATATTCGAATACTATCAAAACCTCCTGTGATCTTTTCTAGGAGGTTTTGGTACTACACGCTACATATTAAACTTTGCTATCTATCTGTCTACCCATTTATTTATTTCTCTGTTTATATAAAGGAGAGCGAATGTGTGTTTGTGGGCGGACACCGGTCGGACGCTATAGATTAGATTTGTACACAAATCTACAGTTTTATTCAGATTGTTGAAATTTTGCACACTTGACCTTCAAAACAAGTGGAAGGTCACCGTCTACATTAGATTTTGAAAAGCTCTGTGTATAGCCCGGGCAACGCCGGGGACTTCGCTTAGTAAAGAGTGCGTTCACTACTCTTTGATTTATATATTTTTTAAAATTAATTAAAAATATCCTGATAATATTTTTAACTACCGAAATCCATCGCAACAAGCAAAAAATATTGCCTGTATCGTGATGGAGGATTTGAAGCCTAGGGATTGCTCTCATGATGCCAGGATGGGAACCAGGCGCTAAGCTACCTCAGCCACTATGCGGTACACTTCAAATGATATTGGTGACTATCCTGCGTAATGCCCTAATCCTGGTAGATACTCTCAGTATCTTCCTGAAAGGCCACTATTCAGAATTGAAACATTGCTTGAAATGACTTTAACCGCTTTTGGTGACCGGATTTAAATGGTCATGTATTTTCCAACCTTTATCTTCCCATCACATTCCATTCCCATACTGCCTCGCAACGTACCCCAATTAGGGATGCCATAGTCCTGCTCCGCGATTTCGCGATCCATCTTATCTGGTCTAATTTGAACATACATTTTCACCTTTTATTTTGCACTTTTAATACATATTACGTGCATAATGTTAACATTTTTCTTTAAATGTGCTTAATCTAGTTACATTTTTCATTTCACTGGAAGCTATGCTAAACATTTAGTTGTTTTTATTCAGTAAACAAGTTGTGTTTTTGATGTGTTCAATATTTTTAGTCAAATGCTTTTTTTTGTCATGTATGGCGTGTGTGGAAGTCTTTATTATAATTTAATTTGTCTCTAAAGTAACTTGGTACTAAATTGATGAAAACAAATTAACTTTTTTGATAAAAATTAAAACGTTGTAGAAAATTATTTGTTTAACAATCATTATATCTTATTCCAAGCATTTTCTGTATTGATTTATAATTATTTCACTTGAAATCAAAATTTGTCTTTTTGACCTATTCTTCATTATTTTTAGTTTTTTTAATATACCTACACTACTAAGATATAGAATACTGTGTGCTTTACTTTGAATTCCTGTCCACAGGTAAATGTTCTTCCCGCACTAACAGAAAGATAAAATAAGTCTTATTTGCTTTGCTATAACTTACATAATAGAAGCGCAGTATGAAATTGAACTAAACACGTGGCTGCATGTAGGTACAAGGTGGGGCAAAAGTAAAGTCATAATGTGAATGTGCAATAATTTTTTCAAGTGGTGTCAAATGTCGTTGTCCTTTGACATTTAAATTTTAAATTAGTTGTAAACAATGGAGATCTTAAGAACGTTGAATTATTATTACTACTTACTTCATCAATTTTCTATCTTATGTTTTAACACGGGTGGGGCAAAAGTAATGTCATAATGTGAATTGACTTCCATTTTGTTTCTTCCATCAGAAGTGAAAAAAATTGGTCTCTGTTTTCACTGAAAATTTATTAGAAGGATTGCACGAGACGCTCAGCCAAAGCTTAAATGGTGCAGGTAGACGAGAAAAATTACGACGAGATTCACGCTGCGTTAAAAAAAGACCGGAAATTGGTCAAATAAGCACTAACAATATTTCAGCGTTCTTCAGGTGTGTAACACTCCATTGCTTGTTGTCAACTAATTCTCTATCTGTCTTCAATATAAATGTCAAAGTGTGACATTTTACTTCATTAGCAAAAAATATGGCATTTTCACATAATGGCATTACTTTTGCCCCACCATGTAGTTCAGTAATTTACCTAGTTTGCTTTTGTTAGTAGACAACTCTGGCAGTGTATCCAATGTAACCAAGTCGCCTCCTGTGGGGGGATTATTCCAATATTGTCACAATTATCAGTTTGTCGGAGCGCAACCCCCACTCTCCTGCCAGGGGTGGGTGGCTTTGGGTATAGCGGGGTAAGTGGTGCGGTGCGCCGCGCGGATTCATTCATGTTTGAACGCAGACGCATATACAAAATTACCCCGCTGGGCCGCATTCACCCCTCGCCTCCCATCACGCTAGAAGCCCTGTAACACTGGAGAAATTAACCGATGGAAATGTGTTGTGAGCGTGTACTGGTGTCCGAATTAAGCTCAATTTTATCTTACTTCGGTTAAAACTGATCAAACGTTTTCATTTATATATGTTTTGAACATAAAACCGCACAAGAGTCCCAACTGCTCCTAACCGTCTGTAGCCAGTGAGACTATGTCATCCCCAATTGGGGTATACTGTGAGGCTGAAAGTAATGGGAAGGGATGAGAAAGAGGAAGGTGGGGAAATACTCATTGGTTTTGTTTCAAATCGGTATAGATGGCCTCCGTGGTTAAGTTCCTTGGCTACGAATCTGGAGTTCGCGGCTTAATATTCCGAGTAATTTTATGATTCATATTACCTAGTATGTTTGCGGCATCTTTTAGAGAGGTAAATACTTTCAGTATTTTCTTTGGTGCCCAGAAGTGAATACCAATGTTCTTCCGCACATTCCTCTTCCTCATCTCCTTCTCTGCCGGCTACCTTAAGTCTCACCCCAATTAAATAATGATATAGTTTCACTGGCCACAGACGGTTGTGACTCTTTCGGCGGTACTCACGTGAAAAAGATCACGCTTCTTGGAATGTTGCATTCAGTGTACTGAAATAACGCACTGAATCTTGCTGAATTTCAGGTGAAAGTACGTACTCTAGAAGGCTCGGTTTAATTTCGAAGTTAAACGAAGAATTAATGGGAGTAATTCATATTTCGTACGAACTCTTAGCACGTTGGCTGTGTTTTGGCGGTGGCTAAAGTAGTGGAGGTCGGCCGCGTTACGGGGGCAGTTAGCATGAACTAGTAAAATGTAGGTCACGTTGTACTTGTAATTTATTTTAATTTTAATGCTATTAAAAACTGCCCCGAAATAATGTTAGTTAGTTCATTTAACTAACTAACCAACAGTCAGACCACTACACCACAGGGGTAGGCAAAGAGAGTGGAATATCAAACATCGCCGAATCTTAGCACGACTCGAAACATAACGCAACGTATTTAAGATACCAAACAGTAGCACAGGTGATGTCATGTCGAGATAAATGGTGCCATTAAATGAACTTTCTTATTTATTTATTTTTTAAAGAAAGACAAACATTCCCGGGTTACGAATAACCTGACAATATTTGAAAATCTCCTACTACCATCACAGCTGAAAATTTTGCTTGTGTTGTGATAGAGGACTTAGCCAGCCGAAGAATTGAACAGACTTCGCCTGGGTGAGACCCAAACGCGATGTCAACTCGGCCACCGACCGAGTATTAATTACTAACCTTGAAACTATTTTTAAATTTGATTATTTTATGAATGTTAAGATAAGAAATCTCGTACTGTAAACGGATGATGTATCTGTCGTACGATGATAAAAATGTATACATATATATATTTGATTATTTTCATTATACCTTTTATTCTTTGACATCTCAGAGTTCTTGAATCTTCTACATAAACGGAATCCAGTGTAATATATTGTTTCAATAACATCCGTGAAAAACCACCAGGTTTTAAATTGCTTTAGGCATGTTTTGTGACCGGATCCGATTAGCCAGTTATTTCCAAACCTTTTTCTTACTCACTTAATCCCCTTGCTGTTTATTTCAACCTCACAACAGTCTCCAAATTTGTGGTGCCATAGTCCCTCTAAGTTGTTAAGGCGATGCCATAAGTAGTGATGCAAAATCATGTGTTTTTGGTTTGAAAATTTGGTCGACTAGAAATGTTTCAGATGCTTTAATTAAATACTGCGAGTAGAATTCATCTTGACCTTTGAAATAATCGAGTATTTTTTAGATAAGTCTTTTTATAAGCCCAGAAAAAAATAATGTATAGGCTTATGAAAACTGCTTTAAAGTTCAAAATCTCCTACTTACGAACCCATTTTCGGTTATGATTTTATTGTATAATGAAGAAAATTAAATTATTTATAAAATGATCGGAAAAAAATTAAAGATTTATGCCTGAACATCCACAAAATAAAATAAAAGGCACTTTTTGGCCATGTTTTTTTCTTGCATAAATCAAAACAGATGGATGGTGTAAAGCGGGAATTTAAACCTTATCGCCATCTACGTAAGGGTTGCTATTGATAGCGGCTCAATTTAAAATACTACACGACGTAGTGCATCGCCTTAAGGGATTCTCATTGGTATACTCGTGTATTTGTTTTTCTTACAAATCGTTTATGAAATCCAAACTTGCTTCCCATTGGTCACGTCAGCCGTATTGGGGAATTAAACATCAAAAATTCATATTCACATTAATTTATTTTCCTTTCTTTCCACTCCCATCTGTCGCTGTGGAGAAATTGCTCGATTTGTATTTCTCAAACAAAATTCCACGTTTTGCAAACATCTTTGTCAGTTCAAAGTATCGTGTGGCGCAGTGGCATTAGTGAGACTCTTAAGCCCCCGTATACCCAATTTCTACCGATTTATAACAAGTTTCTCGTTAACTCTTTAAGATTTTAAGTTCCAAAAAACAATGTTTTTTTTTAAGGTAATATCTAAACATTTATTATGCCGAAACGTTAATTATTTGAAATTCCCTTTAATGATTTTTTTCAAAACGAATTGATATTCAAATGACTCGCGAACTGGAGTTTTCAGAATTGTCTTAACGAGTGGCACGAGTTCATATTTTTTTTTGACAATACTGACCACCATATTCTGTGTGTATTATATAAAATAATGGCCATACTTTGTACTGATACTAGTTTTTCTTTTTTACAGGTAAATCATAACGACAACTTTCTTCCATAACAACTCTGCAGATTATCAGTATCGATGCGAATGTGTAAGTTTTCTTTATATATTTATTTATAACCATGAAACTCTGTAATAATATATACATATGTAAAAAAAATGTTTTTTGAAATCTTAGTTTTTAGATTGACGATAGGATGTACGCAGAAAACTCTTTTAGAGAAAAGTGTTTAAAAGTAACGTAACAATGTAATACCGGTATTTTTATCATTAATTCCACACAAGAGGCGCTGACAAAAAAAAATCCTCAAGGCCTATCATCTTTGAGAATGCTGTGTGGAGGGTTGCTTGAGGTAAAAGAAAGAGAGAGAGAGTTCTGTGAAGGAAAAATATATGAGAGGTGGTTAGGAATCTGGAGGTCAAAGTATCCAGGAGTGACGGACACTGCAGTGCAAAGCGATGGGTCGTGAGATAGTCTGGAGGAAAGGTGAAAAGGTCTCCCTCAGCCTGTCTCTCCCGATCCGACCCGCCACTTAGTACGTGGGCAAACACATCCGCCGCCAAGTCCTAGACAAACCTCACCACATGAACTTGGAACCCCTGTTAAGTCACCAAACGTACCGAACCTCTTGGGGTGACGAAGGGATGGTGATTATCCAATAAATGTTTTCCGGGGTGGGGGTACCCAAACTCGCCTACAAAATTAAGGCGCAAATGCGCAATTCTCAAATAAATGGAGACGGGGAAACGAGTGTCAATAGACTTTATGAAGAGCATGTGGATGGAAGAAAATGTCGCAGAAGATACATCTCAGGGGGATATGGTGCATTTAATTAAATTAAATCTTTGCCTTGGATGATGTCTAAAGACGTAATATTTTTTTTTTTTTTTTTTTTTTTTTTTTTTTTTTTTTTTTTTTTTTTTTTTATTAGTGTCTATTCAATAAGGTTTGATGAGAGTTACATTATATAAAAATCTATAATATTTCATTCATATAGTTTCTTCTTAGTCCTCCTCACTAGGTAGTCCTGTGCTGAGGCGGACTGGTAGATTTCTTTGATTTTCTGTTATTTAGTTTCTATGATGTTTTTAATACATTTTCTAGTATGTCTGCATTAATTTCTTTCACCCATGTTTTGATTTTTTCCCTAAGCTTATTTATCTTTTTCAAACTTGGAGGAAGGATGTTGTAAAGTTTGGTTGCCAGATATATGTGGTTTCTTTGGCCAAAACTTGTCTTGAGTTTTGGAACATCTCGTATATCCCTTTTTAACGTTTAACAAGCATGAATGACCTAGGGCGAGTACAATTTTGGAAACAAAGCGAGTTTACTAGAATAACGATTCTTTACATCATTTCTGCGTACTCATATTTAAAAAAAGCCTTATGTTTAAAGTTGGCAGGTATGGCTGATGACGTAACACCTCAACCTTTAGGTCCATCTGTGTTTCTTTTTGGTCCCGCCGTCGCTAACTGTTTACTTTGGCATCTTCTGTTTTCTGAGTTTCTCGCTACAAGCCGAGCTTATTCCCGCTTTAATCTGTCATACCTCATCCACTGTATGTATTTATTATTCTTTAGTTTTAAGACATATTCAAAATAAACTTATTCCGAGTTGGAATCCCGGCGGCAACTAAATATTTATTTTCTTTTCGTAACCCTTTGTAATTTGTATTGAATGTAGTTATTCTTGTAGAATGTTTACAGATTTTTGAAGCAGGAAACCTTTGAATGGTGAGCATTCACATCATGAAATTTGCACGTTTTTTCTTCCCCCAAAATCATTTCCATCAGGATATATACAATTTTAAAATATACATTACACCTTTTTTCAAGTTATCAAACCCGTTAATAAAAAATTGTTGATTAATCAAATTATTTATTTCAATTAGGTACCTAGGTTTCGGCAACAACTATATCTACTGAGTGTACGAAACGTCGTAGTACAATCGGGTAACGAGTGAATCTAAATCACATATTTACTCGTTTTGCGAGTAAATCAATCCCGAAGTTGGAATTCTTTAGGTAAAATTAAAAATAAACGTTCTCTACGGCGATATTTATTGTCTTATAAAATGTGTCAACGCGAAGACCTAAAGTTTTTTTGAACTATTAAATTTCTGAAAAAATAGAAAGAAGCGAAAAAAAAATCAAACGCTCAATTGGAACAATTGTTGATTTTAGGTATTCTATGTGGTGTAGATTCTCCAGTTTTCCGCTTGTACTACGAGTTTCCGGACACTGTGTATAAAATAGGTGTTGTGTATTCTAACAATTTTACAGTTTGATGTTGATGTTTTTATTCGCTGTGAACTTTATTTAGGCACTATGAAGCTCCTGATTGTAGCGCTCTTGGTGTGATTTTTATCAACATGAGTATTTCGTGTGATATTATAATTATTTTCTTGTAGATTAAAGATTATGTAAATTTTAACTCTTTAACCAAAAATAGCATTTCCCACGTTTTGGAGATAAATTTACATGGCCAAGTAATACTCTGAATTCCTGGAAAATAATTAAAATTTTCCTAACATTATTACCAAACGGAATCCTTATTAAAATAATACTTAGGTACTGTTTGGTATTTATATTAAACTTCCTTCAAATAAGTTGTTATTTTATGTGTTCCTCTTTTCGTGCCAGTTATTACTACATGATATGTGAAAAGAAACGTAAGCTTTAATATTTAATTTCCGGAAATTAAACATATTGTAATATAAAATATCTTCATATCATACCTTCTAGAATAGCTCAAAAATATTGGAATCTTAGAACTATGTAATCTAAACTGTTAGTTTGGCAGATGAGACGGTGCTTCTCTTCTATAAAAAGTCGTGGGAGACTGTATTCGAAAAGCAAAAGCGAAAAATCAGGGATTCATAGTTATAATATGTAACAAATCAACCAATACGGTGTTCCACAAGGCAGTGTCTCAGGCCCGATCTTATTCCTGATATATATTAATGATCTATTTAATCCAAACTGTTATGGCTCAGTTATTAGTTTCGTAGATGACATGGTGCTTCTCTTCCATGGAATGTCGTGGGAGACTGTATTCGAAAAAGCTGAAGTAAGGATGAATAGGGTAATACAATGCCTCGATTAAAAATCAATAACCTTAAATGGCACAAAAACTAAATCTATTAAATTTAAAACCTATAATAAACAGACAGATAATCACAACTCAAACCTAAACATAAAAATTTATTAAGCGTGAACCAAGAAGATACTTGCAACTGCCCAAAATTGAATGAAATGCAAATGATAAAGTACCTAGGAATAATTATTGATCAAAACCTAAATTCCCAAAATGAAAATATAAGCCACAAATTTAAAAAAATTAACCTATTTTTTCAAAACAATAAAAAACATTTTAGATGAAGAACAACTAATTAAAACTTATTACGTCTTACGTCAATCTCATCTACAATATGGTCTTATCGGATGGGGAAGTTCATGCGATTCCATTCTACAACCAGTCCTCACAGCACAAAAGGCAATTTTGAAAATTGTACCTACTCACCCCAACAAAACCCCTACAGACTTTATTTTTAAATCCCTGAATTTAATGTCTCTGAAACAGTTATGTTTAAGAGATATTTAAATTTATTCATTCGAAAACCATTATTACTTTACAGAAAAGAACTCGAGTCGATTCGCAACATCCTCATTACAACATACATTTCACCAACCTACAACATAAACGACTTCTGGGCGAAGAAATTTGCAATGTTTCTCTTTAAAGCTATTTAATATCCTCCCTCTTGCAATAAAAACCATTAAAAAATAACCGACTTCAAAAGAACTATTGAGATGTGGATTATAGACACGGGAAGCCAGAATATAGATAATTTTTTTTTTCTTTTGTATGTTTTTCCACAATATATTTTTCTTGGATTATGTTATGTTTTTCTTCTATTATTTTGCTTTATAATTTACCTCTTGTTATATTTTGACACGCTTACAAAAACTTACTTAAAAAATTAACATATTAAAAAACATGACTAAATTGATAATTCACACAACCATGTACATGTGACCTTGGAACTGGGTACCCCAGTAAGGTCACATCCTTTTCAACAATTTTTCAACTTTTCAATAACGGACTTTATCCCGCACCCTTCTGATTGCTGGTCAAGTTCACCAACTGCATAAGGGTACTAAGTGCACTAAGTTGAACACGGATAGTAAAATGGGATATAGTATTATTTGACTTTATGTCGATGCTTAATGCATTGTACATTTTAGGAGTTGTAGGAGTTGAATAAAACCACGCGAAAATAACACACGTGTGAAAAAAAAAGAGTTTTTTGGTAAATTTTTGGCTAAAAACAAGGATCTTATCTCTCTTCCCAAGGGTTTTTCGACTAGATTAAATTCCTACGTCATAAATATTTCTTTAATGCAGCAGTGTTAATCACATCGACCCCCTAGCCACTCACCTCAATTGGCGATAAACTCAAGTAAACGTGTCAATTAACTTAATTTGATTAGCTCAACGATCGTTTTAATTTTGCCACTCAATTTTGAACTGTTATAAGCCCCGGGTGATATCAGCGGGTCGTGTGCCTTCATTCCGAGTAGAGCCTTATCACCCCGGGTAATCGCCCTTTAATTACAAGTTCAAACATCGATTACGTATTACTGGGCCTGATCACGTGTTCCTTCTCACTACCCTTATTATATTGTCACACCTTGCCAGCCCTTCGAAGATCCCTTCGTTTATACAAGTTGCTTGCTTGCAACGCTGGGGATGAGATATGTCGCTTAAACAAAACATCGTTGTTTTTAAAAAGTTTTACATATTCATTAGAAAAACATTGGTGTTTTCATAATATGTGTGAATTCACGATATCCAGAACATTCAATAATCTTTCCATTGAACAAAATATCGTTGTTATGAAAAATGTTAACATACAAACATCGATGCTTTTGTAATGTGTGAAATCATGACGTTCAGAACATTCAATGATCTTTTCATTGAACAAAATATCGTTGTTTTCAAAAATATTAACTTAAACATCGATGCTTTCATAACGTGTGAAATCACGATGGCCAAATTATATTATCGTATTTTAAATAAAGCGCGTTTTTAACGCTTATAATTTTAAATGGCATTGCGTACTTCTTATCTACAATAATACATTTGTTTAGCGCGATTAACATGTGCGCACACTGCACATGCTTGTTATTTGACTCATTCCTATATTTATTTGCTTGGTTTTTTGTGAATTATTACGTTCAAATTCGCAGTTCGCAACGTTCAAACTTTTAATTTACAATTTTGAAAAAAAACATAAGTCACATATCCTACGCCAATCCTGTGTATGTATTTTTAATAAGAAGTGTAGTTATTTTGTTTTTATTTTATTTTATAGATTTTTAAAAATTACAGTTTTCAAAGGGGACATTTATCTTAAAATTTGTCTGAAGTTTTTCAAATATTTTTTATGTGAATTTTATGGTGAGGTAACCAAATAATGAAATTATACTCTAATTGGCTACGAACTAATGAGACAAAATTAACATATTTTTACAGAAAGTGAATTTAAGTTTTTAATGGTTCTCATCAAAATTTCTAATGTTTATAGTGTGATATTTATGTGGCGTAGAAATTCTAATTTTTCATTAAATATAGCTCCACGGTCTCTAATTGTTTTCAACACTCCACAGTTAAACTGTCAATTGATTTTCCTGCTTTTGTGTTTCCTCACTCCTCCAACATCAGTCTCTTCAAGAGCCAGACTCCATCAATTCCATTTTTAAAGAATCACGTAGAATTGATAAACTAAGAAGACGAAGTCTCGAGGGCCTCTTGTTTTGTGGAGGTTCTATTAATTCTATGCTATGGAGATGAATGTGCTAAAAACTAAACATCTTGAGGTAAGCATCAATCCTCCCTTTAGTATTCTAAAAATCTAAATGCATCTTGCCTCCTGATAGATGCTTATGCGTGCCCTAGCCTAGGACGGTGACTAAAATAAGATTCTTGGGAATTATTTTTGACAACAATTTAAACTGGAAAAAACATATATTAATATCACTACTGCAAAAAAACTATATACTTCTTTAAACAAACTTGCAACTATGTCAATCTTCAATCAAGCACGGTTTTATAGCTTTAAGAGACGCAAATGCTGCCACCATTAATCCGATCTTTAAAGCTCGAAAACTAATTATTAAAAATCTTTGTTTGAAACATTAGCACCGCCATCTTTTATTAACACAGTCCGTGCCTTAGAAAATGAACTGACCGTTTAAAAGATTTGTTTACGGACTTTAGTATATATAATAGTATAGGTTAGTAGCAGGGATTAGTAACAAAAACTGCTAAACCCAGTGCAAAAGTTCGAAAACAAGTCACTTTAACTGTCAGTTAATTTTCTACAGCACAGCCTGTATTAATAAAGATCGCGATGAGATTATGCAGCTTTATGACTGAAATGTCAGCGAAAATTCTTTTTTCAAACTTTCTTCAGATTGGTAGGTACCATAATATTGATTTGACAGCTAGTAGTAGAAATCATGATCATGCAAACTCTAGCAGGATAAAAATTTTGTAACGGCCACCATCTTGAATCAAAACCGAAATAAACAAATTTACAGACACAAGAAATATCAGTTCAGTTAAAATAGGACTTCTCTGCGCTCAGTCGATAAATTTGTCGATTTAATAGTAATATATATATATAATTTTTAAGAGAATTTTTATTTGTGATTTCGATTGTTAAAAATACCATTCGGTTTACTTTAGAAGTTTAGATTTACTTTTGTAAAAACGACCACGATGTTTCAAGGAAAATATTCACATTCTTCATCCCTTCTTTTGGCACAGGCAGTTAACTATTCACAACTCGCCGTAAAGCGAATATAAAATCCGAATGAGATTAAAGCATCTAGTTTGCACCATCTCCCCCGCTTTACGTGAGCCCTGAGTAGGTACTGGGTAGGCTTCGGCGCTCCGCAGGGTTGAAACTATCCGGCGCGTCGCGGCGCCAAACAAAGCCTTTATAAAAAAACATGCAAAGTTTGCGTCCCTCTAGATTCTAGATGAATGTGTGGAGAAAGAAAATTAAATTCTGCAGCGGAAACTAATGTCTTTCGCTTTTGGAAACACAGAGATGGAAATTAGATTAAATCCGACGGAATCCGGACGCTAACAAAATGGACAGTGTTATTTTAGAGATGTACAATATAATATGATTTTAATTCTCTGAAGCGCTATCCTAACTAACATTTTTAAGCTATCCTTTTTTAAGTAGTAGAGAATTAGTTTTAAATTTGAATATTTGGTAATCTTTATGATAAGTTCGGTATATTATATTAACACACTTTATGAAAACAAGGGTTCCATTCGAGAAAATGTATTTTGTTTTAAATAGCTATCTATATCTTACTCTCTACTCTTCACACCCTAACTATTAAATTATTGCCTGTAAACAAAGCCTACTTCTGTAATACAACTCCATACACTGAAGTTAAAGTCAGTGTAAGGGCCATTTAGTGATGTTTTATTTGCAAAAAATATGTATATTTTTTTATTTGCGCCCAAATCAAAAAAAAAACTTTTGCATCTTCAGAGCGATAATTGTAAGGGTGTATTACCATTCTACGCGTTTAAATATAGTTTTCTTTTGATTAAATATTATTTTACACAAAAGACAAGAATTTGAAGATGGGGAAGACTTGGTTCATATTTGTAAATACATTTATGTACATATAGTTGGGATCTTTACGAAGAGATTGATGTAAAATACTTGTATAAAGTTATCGGACAGCAATGCCTTTCCAGCTATTCACCATGTAGGACCAGCATAAAGGGTAGAACTACCCTTCTCAGCGGAAGTGTGTTATGATAAGTTCTCTATATGATTCGTTAAAATCCGTATAGCTTGAAACATTACGTAAACTTTGACGATCTCCATGCTCGAGTGGTAATGTCCTCGATTAGAAATCGGGAGGTTACATGTAAATTTTATTTATTTAAGTTATGCCATTTTAAATTCATGTAAGAGTGGTAGATATACTCACTGTATCGCCCTTGCAGATCACCGTTCAGGATCGCAACATTGTTGAAATGGTTTAGCCTTGTTCTGTGACCAAATCTGAAAAACCATATATATACCCCAATTGGGTTAGCTGGGAGCAGTTGGTACACTTGTTTAATCACATTTAAAAAAAATCTTTTCAAAATTTTTTCAAACAATACATAGTACTGAAGAATGGAGGTTTTTCTAACTTACAGATTCTTTGAGATATCGGAACAAAGTCTCAAAGTAGCCTAGATTATAAAGAGGGTGGAAATAAAAAGGTTCCTACCGAAGTAATAGATCACTTAAGCCTAGTTTTCAATCAACTTCTCAAAGCTTAGACTAATTCTGAATAGAATAGCAAACAAGTTTACCTTATTTATTAGTACAAAGCGTGTTTTTTTCACGTTCAATTATCTACAAAGCTGAGAGAATTTCTTATACTATTTGCCTGAATTTAAATGTGAATGTTTATTACGATACTATGCAATAAACAATCAATCAATTTCTGCCTGGCATCGCCCGAGCTTTGAAACACATATTGAATAATTTATTATTGAAAAAACGAAAAGGCATCTAATAAATCAATTTCTCAAAGTTCCATAATAAAAATTTATTTGCGGGCTGAAAATATCCAACATTTAGAAATTATTTTGTAAAAATTTTTATTTAGTTTAAAATAAGGCCAAACATTCATTCAACTGCCCAATTCGAAGTAAATAAAATTTCCAAACATTTTCCTCTACCCCTTTTAATTATTTTTTCTCTGGTCTAGACTTCGCAAGCACATAATATCACTTAGCTTACAATGATAAGTTCATTGATTTTATTTCTTCTCTGGTCTAGACTTCGCAAGCACATAATATCACTTAGCTTACAATAATAAGTTCATTGATTTTATTTCTTCGTAACTTCTATTCTACTTTTCTTTTTTCCATTATCCTAAAACCACCCTTCACTCTCATATCTTCATCCTGTTACACTCCCTAATCGGCCCTAAAATCTTCCGCGAAGCCTGTTTTAATCTCGGTCAAGGATACAGCAACATGTTCGTACATTTATTTATTTGTCGGATCAAAGAGTCTCAAGTTCCATTGAAAATCTCACATGAAAGTGCGATCTTTAAATACTCACCTTAAAATTAATATAAAAATACGCAGATTTGGTATAAGAGGATCTAGATTTGGAACATGCTTATCTGATATTCAATTATTTTTTGTTAATTTCAGGTCGAATAATATTTTAATTCTGAAAAAGGCCGTGTTTTATATCGTTGAATTCATTCGACATCGAAACGCTCGGACACGAGGATATCGACAAGGCTCTGCGCTGTCTAAAAAAAGAACAACGAGTTTGGTCAGAACCGCCTAGATCACAAGGCCGGTAAACTCATTCAATGCAGCCTCCTAACTTGTATGAGAATCTGCAAAAATTTTCTATTTATTTTTTTATTCAATTTATTCTTATTTATTAAAACATTTTTAAATGTTTTGGTTAGTTAAAAAAATAATAAAAATATATTTATTTTTGGAGGTTCCCATACAAGCTAGGAGGCTGATTTGATTCAGTGTCCCGGCCTTGTGATCTAAAAGGTTTTGGTTTGGTTCCAATGTCGTTATAGACGGAATAAACGGTTTTGTCCTTTTTTTAGGGGAAATAATTATCTTTGGCGTCAGAAACAAAATTCCTAAACATCACTCTATTATTAAAATGTTTCGGAATCGGATATTACGTCCATTAAAATACTCCAATTATGACAAATCAATAGATAGGTACTTCGACTTATGTCCTTGTACTCGTATACAACATGTCCCAAAATTCAACGCCAACCTTTCAAGGGGTAAAAGGCCAGCTCACGGCTAATCAGAATATTTAAATATGACCTATTTTATTATATTCCATATTTGGCTCTTCTAATTTCTGTCACGATATCCTGAATAATGCTGCTATTGATCACGGTTCAAAAATAAAGTACATACGCTTTACATTTCAAAAATCATCTAATTTTACTAACTAACCATCACGCCGTTTTCCACAGGGGCAGGCAGAGAGGACGGACCGGCAAACTCAGTCTTGGCACACACTTCTTGCCTCATTCACAATCATACATACTTTTTTATCCTGACTCTTGACATGGCCCGATTCACTCGATCGTGCCATGTCTACCTCGGGCGTCCCCGATCTCTGCTACCATTCGCATTCGCATCTTATATTCTCCTTACACTCCTTTCTTTGCTCATTCACTCTAAATGCCCAAACCATCTTAGTGTCCCTTTCTTAATGTTACTCATTTTATGTTTACATCAGCCTTGCACTCGTTGCGGATCTTCACACTACTCACACGATCATACATTTTACCACACATACGCCTCAGGTATCTCATTTCTACAGCATTCAGTCTACTTTCATCCTTTTCTCTGCCAGTTCCATGCCTCACTTCCATAAATCAGGGTAGGTACCAGCACTCCATTGTGGACCGCTAACTTCGCTTCTTTGGACATTTTTTTGCTAGCGCCAACTGCTCTCAGTCCTCCATTAATTAAGTTACCTGCATTTACCCTTTTTTCAATATCTCTGTCAGCCTTCCCATCTCTCTTAAACATACTTCCTAAATACACTATACTTATCCACCTGCTCCAAGTATTCCTTATTCACAGCTATATTGCACACGGTTTTCGTACTCTCTCTTTCAAACACCATGTCTTGAGACTTACTTACATTCATCATTTACTTATTCTTCGTAGATCTTCCTTACTGTTAGCAATCTAACAGTAATATAACTCTTGTTGTTATTGTAAAAGAATTTACCGCATTGATCTGGCATGTTATTGAAAAAAACAGCTCGTTTTCTGTTGTTCATTAAATTATATAAGTTTTACTATATTTTACTTTCAAATAAGATATTTCAATTTTACTCACAAAGATTTGATTTGAAATAAATAGTCAATCAAAGAAGTTTAGAACATGTGATTTTGGTCTCCGAAGACGTTTGTGAATATATTTTTTTAAACTAAAAACATTAAAAAATCTGTAGGTATTGTACAGTTAGGGCCGTTGTTCCCAATCCCACAGATTAACTCTTGAGCTTAAATGCTAAACTACGCTCTTTCCAACGGAAATGTGACGACTGAGCGATCAACCAATTTAAGAAAGCCAAACTACTGGATTAAGCTTGCCTCAGTAAATGACTAGTTATAAAAAGTTAACACTTTATTTTTAACATATTGCATACAAATTGCATATAAAAAAAATTTATATCGCTTTATGTTTAACAGTATTTAAAAAAAATATACGCTTTAATAATAAATACAATAATGAATTCGTCAATATTAATTTAACATTGAAAGTTTTTACTTTGATATCATTTTATAATCTATGAAAGTGGGCGTGGCCACTTAAGATAATCAACGGTGAATTTGTTTGGAAAAAGGCGAACGTTACTAAACAAATCACTTGGCTGATCGGAGCCTGAGATTGATCGTTCGAAAAGTTGGAAACAATGGCCGTTAGAGTCGGGTAAATTGGTTGAGGTAAATGCAGGTACTCGGCTGAGTGACCAGTCCCTTAATACCCTGTATATGTATATCATATGATTATATTATTGTTTATTATCAAATGATTCCTTTTTGTATTATGTTACCACCATAATACGGCATTAAGATAGTTTGGGGCATTTTAATAAATAAATAAATTACATTAACTCCACATAGGAGGGCGTGAGGTAATTAATTTTCATTAGGGACTATGTCATCTCTGGAGATGTTTTTTGGAGGGTCTTTTTTAGGACAGGAGGGAGTGAACACGGGTCTTTAAGAGATCCGTGTTGTCGGAAGGAGGAAAAACAGAGGCCGACCCGTTCTCATGTGACAAATGTCAACCGTGTACATATGTTGGGAGCGCGAATAAATAAATTTACCATAGATAAAACAATTTTATCAGTTGTGTAAAAGTTTAAACCCATTTATTAGTTAGGCTCTGTCTTTTCTGTATTCTATTATTTTTTATTATCTCGTTCATTTTTATTTGCATATTCCATCTTACCTTTCTTCTTATTCGATACTTCAATTTTTCAAATAAGGTTTAGTTAAATTATATCTCTGCATTATGGGTGGTTAAAGAACGTATGTCACCTCTGTGGAGTATGGTTGAACAATGTTAGCGACACTATTGTACTAATAATGGATTATAGTCCGTTTCCCTTGTTTATTATATGGTATCTGCTAAAAGATAACTGTGTGCTATTTCTCTGCATAACCGTGCTAAGAAATAGCGTGTCAGTTAGTTAGTCAGTTAGTGCGTGTACGAGCAGAAACAGTTGAAAATGCCAGTTAAAAATTGCGAGTTTAACTCGTTACAGTGGTATGATGGAGTTTTATCATTTTTAGTAAGTTAAGTCACGCAAGGCGAGTCTCACGCGAATAAATTATACTCAGTTGAATATTTCATAGTGATCAACAACTAGCAATTAGCATTTGTTCTGTTTTATTTTTGTACTGTTCTGAATTATATATTATCTTAAGTTACAAACCTTTGCCAGTTTTCCGCGGTACTTGCGGATAACATATAAACACGGAGAAAACTTACTGATCTAAAATATTGCTAATTTATTAAAAATCTCTTCAAATCATCCGTTATCCTCTTAAAAACGAATGTATTGATAGGTTTCATGTTAAACTTTTAGTAAAATAAGAAATGTTTTATCCCGACGTTGGAACACGTGTTTATGAAAAACATTATATTTTGGAATTTTGTAATGTAGGTGCGTGAACACGTGTTCCGATATATTCGGAAAGTACTAACATTTTATTAGGAAGTGGTTTGATGTCCCGTTTTTAACAGGATTTTCATAAACCAGCAATACTATTTTTTCCCGTGTAGAATCTGTGTTCGGTCGCACTTTTTTTTCGGTCATATTGTGTATATTCATACATCCTAGTTCATCTGATTTTCTTCGAATCTTAAATGTTATCTATACAATTCGCATTAGGGGTATGTTAAAAATAACCTGTTTAGATGTGGCTTTTCAAATGTATGAAATTAATTTAGAAATCGCAAATATTATATTGTAAGCGATACAGATATGTTAAAAGATATTCCACACGCAGGTGAATCATTATTTAGCCACGTCAAAATCAATGCGCTTTCTAGGTATATTACAATCTGTAATATTGCTTGGTAAGTGTTACATTAAACACGCAATTTTTAGACAATTTAAAGCGTATCCGTGTTTTACTGTTTTTAATAATCATCATAGCATATAAAGGCCGATAAAGGAAATGCGATCTTAATGCTTTCAAATCAATGTCTACAAACGTGCATTTGAATTTAAAATTACATTACCTTTAACTATTTTTTTTTGGACTGCATTGTAGTTTTTTTTCTTTTTAAAGCCTTAACAATTAACAATTATTTTTTTATCAAGTAAATGTAGAACCTTTTTGGCCTTTTGATTCTTGTTAATTTTTTTTTGCAATTTCACAAGGATAAACTAAATGTATGAATATTTTTAATTGATCAAAAATTTTCTTCTCAGGACAAGCTGTTCATTAAGTATTTACTCGTTTCTAGAATACTCTACGTTGTTCTCATGTTAATCAAAAGTTGAGTTTGCTCACCATCTTTAATTAAGTAGTTCTTAGGAGTCGGGGGCAGTGAATACTTTAAAGTAATATTTGCGTGAGATGCAATGGCTGGTGAAGACTGGTAGAAAGAGGATTTAATCAATATCTAATCTCCGGAGGACTGAACGTGAAAGATTGACGATAATTTACTAGATGCAGTATATTGGGATAGGCAGAGAGGACGGACCGCCAAACAACTTTTTCTTGGCACACACTAATTGCCTCATTCACATTCGTATATCGTCTCACACATAGTCTTCTGTTGCTTTGACTGTTAACATGGCAAAACTCAAGCATCTGGTTCATTTGATCGTGCCATGTCTTCCTCGGGCGTCCCTGACTTCTACCATTAAAATACGCCCAAACCACCTTATCTTCTTAATTTATGACTTGTCACTTTGAGACGCGGTTCGGTGAATTGATCATTTAAATTAAATACTTGAATCGGATCTACTGAAATAAATACTTTATCTATTTGATTAATTGAGAGTAATTGCATTTCATGTTTCTACGATAATTGATTTTAACTATAATGGCAGAACCGAGTCATTCAGATATTCACTTGTGCCTAGATTAAAAATAACCTGTAGAAAATATACCGCAGTTCCGAGTGTATTTGCATATTTTTTAATGTAATAGCGAGAAGTCTTGAGTGTTTAGTTGATAGTCGAAATAATACAAAAAGTACTTAAGAAAAGATGTGTATCCATAGATGAAACAAATAATACGATGTTCCGACATCTATCTCTTCCCTGGAGGGAATCTGCCCTGGCGATCTCTAATATCTATCATTATTCAAATCCATAGCCATTCCGTTTGCTTTTCTGTTCTGGACATAATATTTATTACCACCTAGTCAATTTAGCCTGCTCTGATGAATTGTGATATCCTTCCATTTTCTCATCTTCTGGTCCATTCTCCCCCACTGGACAAAATCAATTAGAGATTAAACCATTTTCAATACCTCCTCTTCTTTTAAATATCTGCCCTTTACCATTTATATTTTTCTTCGCTTTCTTAGAAATCTTTTGCAGGGGTAAATTACGATAAATTTAATTGATTCGATCCTTTAAATGGCTGCTTTTTGCTTTGAAACGGCTTAAAAGGTTTTTCAGTGTTCGTTTTTTTAATATTGGTTTTCAATGATTTCTCCATATCGCCAAGATACTGCGAAATTGTTTTTAAGTAATTAAGATATCTTTAATTCCATTTCTCGTAGCATTTTACAAATTTCTACATTTTTAATTTCTTCTATCTTTCCATAAACGATTGGCTATCAAATCTAAGCTTATTAAGGACGGGTTGTTTTCTAAAAATTGAACAATTTATCAAATTTCAACGATCATTTTCGGGTTCTGTGAGAGTCCTATTCAAGTTATGTTATTAAATAATTATAGACTAGTTGCTTGACAGAACTGAAATTATCTTTCACAGAACTTGAAAATCAACTTTGAAATTTTAAGAATTGTACATATTCTCCGAAACAATCCTTTTTTGAGTTCTTAGCTTGTGGGTTTGTTCCGCTAGTAAAGAGGGCAAATTTATTTTTTTTCGAACAAACGCTATTTTTTTTACATATTTTATTTAGACCACTAGTACTGTCCCCTCAATATAATATTATTCCAACAGCATCACGCAATATAATATAATTCCAACTTTGAAAAATACAATTAAAATAATGTTCTGTTTAAATGACAGACTGGTTTAGGGAGATCTTTTGACCTCTCCAACAGGACTCTCTCAACCCATCGCCTTGCACCGCAGTGGGAGAGAAGAATTCAAACTTCCGTCACTCCAGGACACACTGACCCCCAGATTTCTACTCATCCCTCGTACCTTTTTCCATCCCAGATCTCCTTCTCCTTTCTTTCATTAAAAAAACCACACTTCTAAACTACGCAACAGATTTTGATAGGGTTTTCATTATCATTTAGAAATTTTTTTCCGGAAGGTTTAAATATATAAAACATGCATATTATGTTTAAAGAAGAAAGAAAGGAGAAAAGAAAGTCGAGCAACGCCGGGCACTTGCGAGCTAGTTGTTAATAAATTTTACTATTCCATTTAGCTGTGATGAAAAGAATTTGGGCTATTTCGGTATTTTCGGTCTTGCTATTCACATATGGTCACCAAATACGGCTAAAGCTATTTCAGGCTACGCTTCGATTCCGAATGGTCTTTCACCAAGGCGATGCTGTGAGTTTCTACCACCATGTGCGACTCTTTGTATAAATACTATTATTCTCAACACTTTCACTATCATATCCTAATCATGCTAAATGAGACTTTCAATTTTAAAATTTGAATGTCTTCAAGGCAACGTACAATGCGCTCATAAATAACCTTGATTCTGCAACATCAAAGCATAAGTAAATATTCCTGAGATTGTTCTGTTTTATTCAAAAATATAATAATTGTTATAATATTACCAACGCATTATAAATAAAACACTGCAAATGCATTCTGAGTAACTTGACGCCACTTATAATGGAGTAAATTCAAATCTCCCAGTGGAAAATGGGCTTTTAGCTACGTCACGACTTTCTAGCCAATCATCGCTCTACCCCCTGGATGAGCTAACCTTATCAAATACATTTTCTACGAACCTTGAGTATGATTTATGCCAACTCTCTTCCAAGATACGAAGAAAAAGTATGTTAACAATTATTACTATCTTAGGCTGTTGGATTTTATTGAAAAATGACAAAATAAATGTTTTAGACGAAGCCCTCTCAAAAGCAATGTAAAGTTCCAACAAGTTTGCCCAATCCATATTGAAATAATATTTCGTTCTAAATGTAGATAAATAATTCCATTAAACCATTGGTATTATTATTGAAATACGGTTTACCCCAGGGACTACTTCTGGGTCCAATGAACCGAAATAATCATTAAAGTTATTATGGTGAAGTGAATATTATTCTCCATCAGGTAAAGGTTGGACTTTCCGAAAACAATGCGATTACTGAGTTGGACCCTCAATCGTACCTCTATCCTCCCTTTCACCCCTTGGCTAGATGACCCTAAACCATAAAGCACTTGTTATTGTAACCTTGGTGATAGTCGTATTTCGGCTTTTTGTTTCAATGACTTTTAATAACTTCGATTCATTTGATTTACTATCACATTTACGGTCACTCGAACACAGTACATATTTTGAATTATATAAGGAGAGGGTTGTTTTGTATTTAATTTAATTTTATCTATTTTAATATTTATTGAATTTCAGTCGTTGTTTTTGTAGTGTCAGTATCTAAGGCCTATAACAAACTGCTCCGCGATTTAAGTCAAAGCTTTACTTTGAAACACTATTTTAAATATATCTTTACTCCGAATCTGTTTTTATTATGAATACCAAAAAATATGTATTGCCTTGGGTAAATTGAAGCTTTTCCTGTCGTTTTTCTGGAGCACAATTAATGTAAAATTGTAAATTAAATTATAAAAAATTTAAGCGTTAACTAATAAAAATGTATTTTTTCGTTAGAAAGGGATGAATGCGTATAAGATACAACTTTAAAAAATATAATATTATTACTAAGATTATCTGTGACAATTACACTTGATTAACTGTTTTCTGTCTTCACAATTCACACTTTCACAAAATAAATTAAAACCACCGTTGCGCTTGAAATCGAGCTTTTCTAGACTCCAAGCCGATTTGCGAAGCGATTTTTATACCTATATTTGTGTACCTATAAGACATACTAAAAATATACACATTTTTAGATTGTGGCTTCCTCTAAGAATGATTCCAGATAACAATAGACACGAGATAAAAGTCTCGTCAGAATTCAGTTTGAAGCCTTAAAACTCGTCTCTTTAGAAAATCATATACACAAATGATCCATACAGTTGCAAATCTACACAGCTTAGTGACATTGTAAATAACTAAATATGTAAATGTAACGAATTATTATTGATGTGTAATTATGTTCAGGAAAGTACGTTTCTGTATCTGTTTGTACACCCCAGCAAGTAATATCTGTACAATACCCTAAAAAAGATTTTTCACAATACAAAATATCAAAATATTATTCATAATGTCTGAAAGTAGGTTGAATGCTGTTGAAATGAGATCCCTAAGGCGTATGTGTGGTAAAACCATGTTAGATCGTGTGAGGAATGTGGAGATCCGCAAAGAGTGCAAGGCTGATGTAAGCGTAATGAGTAAGATTAAGAAAGGGACGCTTAGATGGTTTGGGCAAGAAGAGCGAATGAGCAAAGATAGGATTGTAAGGAGGATATATGATGCAAATGCGAATGGTAGCAGAAGTCGGGAACGCCTGAGGAAGACATGGCACGATCAAGTGAATCAGATACTCGAGTCGGGCCATTTCAAGAGTCAGAATAATAGAAGAGTATGTATGAGACGATGTATGAATGTGAATGAGGTAAGAAGTGTGTGCCAAGACCGAGTTGTTTGGCGGTCCGTCCTCTCTGCCTACCCCTGCGGAGAAACGGCGTGATGGTTAGTTAGTTAGTTATGTCTAGAAGCCCTTTCGATTAATCGAATGATGAGTTTTAGAGTTATAAAAAGTTCAAAACCAATTCGGAGCATTTCCGTTGTTTTCCCATCTCGCCGAAAGTTGACCGATAAACGGAGGATTTGCTGAAAATTGAAATCCTGAAAATCGTCTAGAGGATTCTGATAGTTTTCACCTCTTATGTCGTCAGGGAAGAGTCAAGGATCTCAGTCAGACAAATATAAAGAGACAATTCGATTTGTGTGTCGCTCTAGGCCCTAGGCCTGTGCTTTATTTTATTTGTTTCGAAACCGATTTCCGCGCTTTCTACAGGGGCGGTTGGTTTTAAACATTTAATTCTTTTTTTGTTATATTTAAAAAGAAAAAATAATTACTAAGAGATTCTACACAGTTCAAGTAAAAACTATAAGTAACTTTTTTCGAAATTCAAACGTTTTAAGGTTTTCAGGATTTATTAAAAATTGTTTGTATTGGTAAAAAATCCACTTCTATGGAAAAATATTTTAATAATTACATATAGAATCAATATATTGAACCTCTCTAAGTTACTGTACTAAACCTCGGACAACCTGTATAAATATAGTTATATTTATTTTTTTATATTTATCTGCAAGTAGGTATGCCTTATTCCTTCCCTGCTAGAGTTACCTGCGTTCGATGGCTGTGAAATTGAAATGACATCCAATCCTCTGGGCGTCCGTTGTGTCTGTATGTTGTTTTCTCCTGTAGACCTCCCTCACACCCCCTGCACCCTCTAAACCCTTGCAACCTCTGCCCGGCTCAGCTCGGGTGCGTTCTCGCTCAAAGGGATGAACGGCGCAGCAAACGGGGTATGTAATCGTCGTAATGGATATCCACTTTGATGTATGATCAAATAGATTTTTCGGTACTTCATGTTATGTATTATATCTGTAGCGTTTTTTTATGGTTTTTGATTGACTTTTTTTATATTCAATCGTTTATCGTTGTACACCATTTGGGGTCAAGTAATTTAGTAACAGATGCTCTCAGTATCGCCCTGGTGAAAAACCACTTATAATGGAAACTGTATGACCATATTTGAATAGCCAGGTGCTTCCAAATCTTCATCTGTGGAATTTCCTTATTATACAGGATTTTCCAATAAGAGGTGTTATTTTGAATAGCCCGCTATTTCGGTAGATGTTATTTTTGAAGCTGTCATTTTTGACATTTGACAAGTAGAAACTACGCCATTAATAAAAATGGAACGATACACGCTTCAACAACGCATTAAAATTATTAAAATTCACTTGAGTGTATCAAATGCAAATCATCTTGAGTGATGAGGCCCATTTCCACCTCGGTGGCTTCGTCAACAAGCAAAATTGTCGCATATGGGGCTCGGAAAACCCAAGAGTTATTGTTGAAAAGCCTCTCTATCCTCAACGTGTGACTGTTTGGTGCGGTTTATGGTCCGGCGGAGTCATTGGACCTTACTTTTTCGAAAATGAGGCTGGAGCAACAGTTACCGTGAATAGATTGCGCTATCGAGAGATGATTAATGATTTTTTATGGCCGGAATTGGCTGGTATTGATCTGGAAAACGTTTACTTTCAACAAGATGGCGCTACGTGCCACACAAGCGAAACCTTTGATCTTTTACGATTGAATATCAAAATAACACCTCTTATTGGAAAACCCTGTATTTGACGGCCTCCGTGGTTAAGTGGCTACGAATCTTAGCTGCGAATTCGTTTGTGGCGGGTTCAAATCCAGGCGCGCAATATAATTTATTTTATTAATTTAACTTAATTAAAAAAAAAAATTATAAGTAGTATATTTGTAGCACGTTTCAGAGTGGTAAATACATGCTTTCAGTATCGTCCTGATGAAAGACGCAATTTAGGAATATTACCTTCCTCTTCTTCGTTTCCACAGTTATCCCCACTCTCGTCATGCTCATGACATCCTTAAAGAGCGCATGCATCCCCGATGCCATATTCCCACTGGCTCAGAGAAGAGGAAACTCCGTCATTTTTTTCTGAGTACAATAAGTAATAATAAAAAATATTAAAAAGAGTTAACCGAATACAGAAAAGAAAATATAAATAATATGAGGATATGTAATCTGGATATATCCACCAAATCAATAAATTAATGTTAGTAAAAATTAATTGTATCAAATTATCGTTAACAATAATTTATAAATAGATATGATTTAAGATATTCACGGCCAAAGTTATTATTTTGTTATTTACACTGGGTTTTTACAGACGATCTCACGTACGTGAGAATAATCCAGTTATTTATTATATTATTGTGAATTATTTTTTGGGATATATGACAAATCATGTATTTAGTCAACGTTTCGGACAGCATAACAGTTTTCATCATTATGGATGATGTGTAATCGAAGATTGTGGTGTTTATGTATATTACACATAGTTACTATTTTTTTTTAATGTATTTTCACTTAATTGTATTTCTTATTTTTTTTGTTTATATTCAAATATTTATTATAAATCAATTTGTTATTTTTATTATTATTTTTTATTTATTTAACAAAATAGGTAGACCAACAAAGCTGTCACATGCCAGCTTGTCTGCAGGATCCACCGAATCAAAATATCTTAAGTCTATGTCTATAACATTGTATGATTATGTGTACATGAGTAAGTCTTATTTCTAAGTAGGTACATTTCACAGATTTTATTTTATTGTATACATTCGCAAAATATATTTCTACCGAGTAATTGTAAATACATAATGTATAAATATATATATATATATATATATATATATTTGCGACGTGCAATCCCAGCACTATCTCCACGTCCTGGAATAAAAATATTATTAATTGAAATCGGCCACTACTTTGGTTTTGTTTCTGTGAAGTCCTGGGAAGACCAAGCACACCTAATTACGGAAGCAATTGAAATTTACAAAAATCTCATTAATATAATAAAGGCGATGGGACTAAGCTCAATAGTTCTCGGTATCCGGTAATTGACGGCTACACCAAAACTAAACACAGAAAACCATTTTAAATTATACAGCTATGGTACGTATACATTTGCGTACCGACGCCAGCCGAGCCACGAATTACGGGAAAGGAACGTAGCAACTGCAACCGCAAATAGCGTAAAACGCCGCTTGCAGTTGCTTCGTTCCTTTCCCATAAGTTGAGGTTCAGCTCGGCAGTTCGGCTCGCGTATGTATACGTAACATAATACCAGCTCTTACAGGATTGAGACTAGCAACACGGTATCGCGTCTACATACATGAGCACACACTTCACAACAATCTTCGATAACACAATTGCCCTGATGATGTACACTGTAATGCTGTCCAAATTGGAGGCTAAAGGAGGAAGTAACGCAACACGGCATAATACCCCAAAAATAAATCATGTTTATATATAATATGTAGAGATAGCTTTGAAGTTTACTACGTTTAAATTGTTGTCAAAAACGTCCATATTGTTTAAATATTTGTCACCGAGACTGTCTAAATATTGTTTTGAGCAATGTAAACTATAGTTGGAATGAGAAATGAAATTGCAGCACATCTGCCATATTATGAAATTATGTTTTCGTCGACTTGGTTTGTGTATCTCGAAGCCCCTGAAAGTTTGGTAGGAAAGCAACCCCTGCATTAGCTTTTGATTAAATCAAAGCCGGTGTCGGAGTGACGTGACGTTAGATTAATTTTATAAAACACCGGTTCTTCAGCCATAAGTCCCAGGAAGCAATTATTCCGCTCGCAAAGTTCGTATATCACTTAATAAATCCGGGACAGCATAGATTCCCAAACTGTTTAGCATATTTATTGTTGATAATATATGGAATTAGAGTCGCTACCTTATTTAAATTTGCCTTTTGTCTCTCGCTCCGTACAAATTGTTAAACGGCATAATCCGAAGGGATGTTATATGCAAACGAAGAAGGGCATATTTGCATACGCTATTTTGCTGGATAAAGGGAATATCTGAGTTACACGCGATTCGGTTACTACAATATTGCTAAAGGATACAAGGATACATTACGACTTGGTAAAATATGTATTTATTTTGCGAACGAATGGTAGATTATACTGATTATTTACAGGGTGGTTCAATTATATTTCTTCGCACTTGTCAGCAGCTTCTTTGAAACTTACTTGTTACATTATTTGTCCTCTTAGAAACCATAGAATTTTTTTTGTAAAAGTTTCCGAATACGAGGTGTAGGTTTTGGAGAAAATAAATAGAAGAATTTCTTAGATATATGGGACTACTTTATTTCCCCCCACATGTGGCAATACTAACGCGAATTAATCCGCTGCTATTCGCAAATGAGCATGACAAGAGGAATCTTCATTCCCGTTTTAGCGTTTGATTCAACCGCCAGTACTACCTTCTTTACGATATTTACAGATATATATACCACAGATATTTACAAAGGCAATGGAATGGTGAGAATTCGGAGTAAGGCGACGCCTTCCTACAATTAAAAATACATGAAATGGTGTACTTCGGCTTAATCCTAACTAATTAATTAATCATCACCCGATTCACCCTCAAGTGTACGCATAGAGGATGGAATGCTACACCATGGTTTTGATACACATTATTTGCTTCAATCAACTTCAATAAGATGGGATTATTCTTTAATTTTCCAGTCCCATCTAAATAGTCTAGTAGAAATATGGGGACATACGCGTATCACGTAGTTCAACGACTAATGACTGGATTCGCTACAACAAACCCTACATCATGGGGTACACAGATAAAACTAGTTGTTAGTGAGAATGGACGTTTAGTAACCTTTGAAAAAACTGGTTTACCGGAATGCCTCTTGGAGGGTTCCGCGCAGCCATGGAAAAATTTGAATAATTTTTTCGACAAAATTACGTCATAAGATACTTAAACGAGAATGGTTTCTTATGATAGAGTCGGATGAGGTCTGCCGAAGTGCACAAAAATTGGTAAATTTTACATCATCGTATACATGAATGAAACCAACGAATAACTGGAGTGTAGACCATTTTTTTTTTATTCTAGATAAAAGAAAATAACATTTTCACTTATTTAACTAGAAATAACTAAAATAAATACATTGTTAAAATTACATTACACATAAATACATAACAAAACAGTATTATTAACTTTCAGTGTTTTGCTATCTGAGCATAAAAATGAACAATTTTTTTTGAAAATGAATTTACACATTTTTCATTTTTAATGTTTTTAATCTTAAACATACATTTATAAAAACTCAACAAGTACACGAACACTGCACAAGACATCATAATAAATTGTACACTAATACAGTAAAGACTGAAAATGGTAAAAGAAAGCCATTAGGGTATACATATTTACCACATAAATAAGTAAAATATCTATGTTTCTTTAAATATAATAAATAATAAAAAAAATAAAAATTGCATTTGATGGGCAACTTCGTTCTATCTGCCGTAGGTAGATAAAATGTTTTTCTGAGCAACTTGGTTTCATTTGCGTTGTTTTGGATCTCATTCCCTAGGGGCAACAAGGTTCCATCTACCAATTGCGTGGAACTGAAAAAAATAAATGAAAAAGTTAATACACAGAACGTATTGATTACAGGGCACGCGACAGTGACACGGAAAGGACGGGGTTCGTCAGTTTCTGTCGTTTTCCGAATGAACACAGCTCTTACGGCGGCGGCGCGGCGGTTGTTCAAACTTACAACCAATATAGACCATTAGGCAATTTTATAAGATGTTTTATATTTTAGATAGGGTTTTAAACTTTTTAGACATTTTTGTTCTAATGGCACGATGGACCTACTTAATATTTTATTTCACTTGATTGTATCTGTTCTCGGAGCGTCCCGGTCTTTACTCTCAACATTATTATTATTTTTGCATTTGAGTCCAAACTGCTCCCAATATTAAAAAGCCAGTGGGGCTATTGAACACCAATTTGCAGTACGTTGTGAGGCTGAAAGAGTGCAGAACTGCAGAGGGGAAAAAGGCTGAGAAGAGAAAGGTTGGGAAGTGCTTAGCTGTTTAGATATGTTCACCAAACACGGCTAAAGTCATTTCTAGCAATGTTTCGATCATGAATTGTGGTCTTTGACCAGTGCGATACCAAGAGTATCGGCCATCATGTAGTGTGCCGTAAATTCACAATATATTTATTATACAAATGAAATAAATAAAAATTAGTGTTTCCTTTAAATTATTATGACAGGTCCATTGATTAATCAATGGATAGGACAGATTTACGGGAATAACGGTCACTGAAGACTAAACTAACTGAACTAGTAGATTTTTCTTGTTTGGATGTATTTGGTTGAACAAATTAATTGTGTTGATTAAAATAAAATTATTGAAGTGTTTGTAAAACAACATAAAAATATTTAAAATAGCTATTTTCGCTGGCCCAATATGCTATATATCCCCATAAGTTTCCCAAATATTATAATCCAAAACAATTCCAATCTGCGATCCGAGGGCTGCGAAAATTTCGCAAGTAATTTGAATATGAAATTTCTCAAAAGTCCAGCCCCTCCGGCGGCCAACTTCTTAATATATTTCCCGTGCGTGCATGGCGTGCAATGTGTTTTTGTTATGCGGCACAAAGTTACACGCGTAACAGCGCGAGGCGTATCACAAATTACCATGGATTTCCAACAAAGCATGCTTAATTCTATCACCAGCAAAACACAGCCCAAGCTCTTGTAATTTAATATTGATTCGTGTTTAATTTTTTTAAAGGAATCAAATACTATCGAGTAATAAACAATCTAGCAATATAATAAATCTCTTTCAAAACTGAAAATTCTTGATTGTGCTTTGATGGAGGACTTGGCTTGCAGGAGATTGAACCCGAGACGCCTGGATGCGAACAAAAGGCTTTGAACCACGCTGCCACAAATTGTCATTTATTTATTATTTTTAATCAATAATTTTAGGCAATCAGAATTTATACAGGGTGTTAAGGGACGTAATTGAATTAATTTAACCAGTGATTTCTGAAATTATTTATAGTAAAAAATTTAATAAAATTTTGGTTAAATCTGGTGACTTTTTTGAAGTTTTTTTTTACCCATCTTCTAGTACAAGACTCCCTCGCAAGAGCAAGCGGGCTGTTATATCCCGATATGCTTGGAACCATGTATTACCATACTACTGAACCTACACCTAGCCGAAACGGTGACATGAGCGAGACAGATTACACTCTTTCACTAAAATCACGTGTTCAGATATTAAACTCACCCCGTGCATTATCGAAGCGCCGTGATGGTGAGTGAATTTTGCATCACTATGATCATGCGTAGTTCTATGCGTCTATAATGTATTCGCTTAGAAATACTAATGTACAATGTTAGCGCTACGACATTCACACATTGGAACTCGTGCGCAGTGAATTCAAACGGTTTCGCTATATTTTCAACGATGAATTGCGTGCAATTTACTCTCGAGATTATTTTAAGAACGCTGACGTAGGAGTATTAGTTAATCAATTAGCTTACAAATATAATTTAGTAGATAGTAACAAATATAACTTAATAGTCAGTAACAAATATAACTTAATAGACTTAATGAATTAGAGTAGGTACCGTAAGATAAAGAATATAATTTTATATAAAATGCATTGAAATGTATCAGAGAAAACTAAGGCGTGTAACTCATGCTGCTAGGAGGCGTTAGTGTAGCAGGTTGCCATCAAAATGTATGGGTAACGTCAGAAGTTGAAGGTTTTATTAATATTATAGGGTATTTGCGTTTACTAACTATGCTTAATAGTAATAATAATAATAATAATAATTGGATGACTTGTATAGCGCCGTTTTTGTGCAAAATCACCTCAATTTTTATATCTTATCTAAAGATTTTAGTAAATGCCTAATGTTTAATACTTCTCTTCTTGTTGTGTTTAGTTTTGAAGGTGCAATCACAGGGAGGAGAAGTTTAATTTTTAATTTAGTTATTTATTTAGACACGCACTTTACATTTTGTTGGGATGAGGTAGGTAAATTACATTTTACATAGTTAAAGTCCCTATCACTTATGTCCATACAATATCTTAGTAATTTCGTCAGGGATGAGAATAGTTAATAATGATTGTAAGTATGAGTAATAATGACAAAAAAAAGTAATGTGAAGAAATTGTGTGGAGAGATGAAGAGAAATTTTGAAATTAAGAATTACATGACCACGAATTGTAATTGACAACCAATAATAGTTTATTTCAAATTTAATTATAAGTGGTTAAAATAATTTAAGTCACGATAAAAAATAATTTTGTTTGTTAAAACTGTATTGATTTTTTGCGGTGAGTAATTAATTATTTGCTGCCTTAATGTTGTTGGCTTCTAAGTGAAGAAGCGTACTGTGCCTTGATTTGTGCATTTAAGGCGACGACGGATAGCAATTCGGGACTGACTGTTTTATTTTAATTCTCTAGATTTCTACACCGGTGTGACGTGCACTTAAAGCATATCTGAATATCATTATTCTTTTTCATGATGAATGTATTTACACAGAACCATCTTGACGTTTTATGAACCATAAATTCATTAGTCACGTGCATATCGCTTCCCCCTGTCGGTCTTGTCTTCTCTCTGCAAGCAAGATATAAATAGGTTTCCTTCCGTCTAAGTAAGGAAGTATATATAATTTGTCTTCACGAAAGCATACGGTAGTTTTTAATGGATGTTTTATTACATCTTTGTTTATGCATTCAGTGTCAGAAAATGCTAAAAAGGACCGAACGCAGTACTAATTCGAAGTTAAAATTCTAAAGGCATAAATCCTTTAACATACTCCCATTTGCATGAACTTTACTAAGACGAATACATTTTTCAGGGTTAATTCATATCTACGAGAATTATATTCAAAAATATGTAATGAAGTTAAATCTTCTTTGTCTATAGTGTATTTTTATTATTCTTGATAGTTCATTCTTTAAATTTTTACACTTTTACAGTTTTAATTTATTTAACTATTCCTCGATTTCTATACGGGCAACGTGAATATCTAGATTTTAAAATGATCTGAAGCAATATTATAGTGAAAAAATAATCTTATTCCACAAATCTGAACGCTTAAACTCTTTAATAATAAACCAAATTATTGGAGACAATATTAGCGATTTTTAAACGAAAATTCGAAGCAGAAAATTCAGAAAAAGATACGGTTCCATCTAGGACTTGAACCCAGGACCTTTGTCTTTGCCGTGGCGCTACTCTACGAATTGAGCTAATGTGACCCTATTTCCTTTGGTCACACTTAACTGTATCATACTTCGAATAAAAACTACCAACATTATCTTCCTTTTATCAGCGCATATTTTTATTGGCTGCTATCTTTATGTATGATCGCAAGATTCATCTCATACTAAATGCAATCTAGATAGTGTTTTGGGTAAATATAGCCAATTTTAATGTTATTTATTGACTTTTCTGCAAGTCTAGGATGAATAATTATTTTTGGAATAACTTAATGAATAAAACATCGAATTGTAATGCTTAATTTATTATTTTTTGGAGTACATCATTAAATAATGTGGTTTTTTAAGTTATTCCAATAATTTATTTATACCAGTTGGTATATTTTAAAAGGCATTGTTAAATCTATAACTGAGGTGATTTTTCACGAACATTATTTCTGGCTTTGAAAATGATCTGAGAAAGAATTCACCAAAACTGAGTTATTTATGCTTTCTGTTATCATTTCTTGTTACTACACAGACGAATATCTACATGATATTTCCACTAAAAACGGGATTCCCGGAAAAGAAATGTGGAAAGATACGTTTTTATTATTGGCCAACACTTAATTGATTTAATCAATTCTGAGACATTGACAACAGATATTGCTAAAATATATTTTGGGCAAACGTAAAGATAATATCATACTGATAATCGGCAATTACAAATACGCTATCTCTTTTCTTACTAGGTACTTATATGACTAACAGTGCATAAATATAAAAATATAATATTTATTATTGACTTATCTCAAATTTCAATGCATGCTATAATACTAGTGGTAAATCCCGGCGTGCAGCCAAGCCCACTGGGAGTGCAGAAGACGTTGTCATGGCAATTTCACGGCCGTCAGTCCCAGTTGACATGGCAGATAGATGTCTAGCACATGCTTCTTGTTGCTCGGTCCTACCTACTTGCTACTTCGCAATATGCGGCCCCGGTAGCTCGGCACGCGATATGCAGACTAGAAGATGCCAGGATATCAGAGGTTATAGGATGTAACAGTCAAATAAAGCCACGAGTCTCACGGTCAATAAGTCGTTGAGCAATGTTTATATTCAGTGCATTGAGTTTTGACTGAGTGATACTACTAGTCGAAAGCATGAATTTTAGTTAAATATTTATTTATTTATTTTATTTTAGCCATTTGTACATCCAATTTTAAAAATGTCTAATTTATTATTAGGAGACATGAGAATTATGTCAGACCTGTTAAATTTAATTAATTTAATCTATACCAGCACTTTGTTGAATCCTTCAAATTATAGTAGCGTTTGGAATGTGTAGTATTGTTCTAGTTTCTATTTTATTTCATGTCACTGTTACATTTTTTACTATTTATTTATTTATTTATTTATTAGATACAAATAATTACATACATACTAAGGAAGCTTTGGCTGTCCAACTAGGAAATTTTCCCCGTTTTAGGACAGCCAAATTGCCTGGTTTAGTTAACATTTGTACACGCTGCTGTTATGAATTATATTTCCTTACTTTACATTAATAGTTAAGCTAGTAATATATAGTCTATATACATATATAATTAAGTGAGGTTGGAGCACACTATTCAGGGGTTTTGCTACTTCAGACGAACATATTTTCGGCTCCTTAGCTCACGGTGAAATTTAAAAGTCTGCGGGTTTTAATATTAGATATCAATGTATATCTTTGATGTTTTGTACGTCTTAAAATGCATCCCATAGAGCGCATTCGTGAGAAGCAGACCGAGGTAGAAAATTGCCTTTAAATTAGCTTTAAAGAGTTTAAATGAAGATCAACCAATTTATGAATTAACATGAAGCTAGACAGAGTTGTGTGGTGTCATCTCCCAACTATGTAACCCAGCAGATAAATGGAAATTAATCACAACTCAAGGATTTAAAAAAAAATCTGCTAATGTTTTTCACTCTCTATTCCCTTAAAATAATACCCATAAAGCTTATTTTATTACCTCTAGGGGTAACAGCCCCTATCACCTGCCTACTGCAACCCCTAAATATTAACCTTCGCTACTACATCTGTTATACTGAAGTTTAGTTCGCACATTTATGTATGTACTTGTCTGTTTATTTATGGTTAAACTAATACTGAAACAAAAAAAATAATGGTTTCAGTTAGCTTAACCATGGGGGTGAGTCATCCCATAAATGGAACTTTGAATCTGATCGTGTCTTTTTTATGTAAATACCGCACAAGTGTCTCAACTGCTCCCAACCATCAAGTTAATATACCAGTGGGAATATAGCTTCTCCAATTAGGGTATGTTTTGAGGCGGAGCGGAATGGGGAAGGAAAGGAGATTGGGAAAGAGGAAGGTTAAGACGGAGGATCTGACTATTTAGACTTTTAGGTACCGTCGCTCCGGGAACCATTCATTCGATAACCGACACTTACTACATTGGTCACCCCAAGTGGTACTTTTGATGACTTTGGGGGGGAGCTTTATCCAGCTATTGGTGCGCGTCTACCCAACAGCAACGGGCCAGATCGAGAAAGGCCGACTGAGGGAGACCCTTTGACCTGTTTAGCCGGTCTCTCTCTACTCAATGCCGTGTACCGCAGTGGAAGTGATGCATTCATACGTTGCTCTTGAACACACTGACCCTCAAATTCCTACCCACCTCACATACCTTTTTCCTTCCCGGAACTTCTTCTCCTTCCTTTACTTCAAACGTCAATCCACACAACATCCCCAAATATGACATAGAACCTGAAAGAAATTATTTTCCTCTTACCAACGTTTCGATTCTAAATGGTGTTCTTTCACCAGGACCCATGTGTCGTGAGATAAATTCCTCGGCTGGCTAAGCCATGTAGTGTGTATTATTGTAACAATACTATAAATTTAGATGTTTTATATGTTAAAATATTATAATATATATGTGAAATACATACTAGTTAATAAAATTATTTGCATCTGTGCACATCGCATGCACACAACCCCGAGACCTCTGGACTCGTAGCCAATGATCTTAACCACTTATTTCTAGCTTTGATATGGATTTTTAAATACATCTCTGTGAATTTCACTTTTATTTTACCAAATGAATGAATCCATGTCTTGGAAACAGAAATTAACCCACTCCCCGACATCCGATCGAGTTGAAGCTCGGCAGACAGACTCGTTGTCGAGTACAATGTATTCTATCAACTTTTGGTGGCAATCACATACACACACGCAGACATAAAGGCATTTCTCAGAAATCGGATAACATAATAGCAATTAATTAACCAACTAACCGCCCGCCTTACCGCCCAAACACCTCGGTCTTGGCCAAAGATATTAGAAGAACGAGATGTGCTATGCGTAGTTCGTACTGAGTGGAATTGTTTTGCCGAGTGTCGCCGGTTTTGTTCACCAATACTACTGCACACCTTCGCTTACGCTAAGGCATCGCTAAGGTATCCGCACTAATACATAGAACAGATTTCTGTGCGTACACGTCCCGATACCGTTCAAAGTACCCTAATTAGGTAGTACTCCGGCTACGGTCCGGCGGCCAACATAGCATATCTCGTTCTTCTAATATCTTTGGTCTTGGCACATATTCGTCTCATACAAACTCTTCTATTATTCTGACTCTTGACATGACCCGACTCAAGTATCTGATTCACTTGATCATGCAATATCTTCCTCGGGCGTCCCTGACTTCTGCTACCATTCGCATTTGCGTCATGTATTCTCCTTACATTCCTTACTTCGCCCATTCGCTCAATATGCCCAAACAATCTAAGCGTCCATTTCCCAATCTTACTCAATACGCTTCTACAGCAATAAATAGACGAAATAAATGTCGGTCCTACCCGAACGGCTTCTAGCGCGGTTGACTCCAATCACTGGGAAAGGTGGTACAATCATCGATCAAACCAAAACAATATATATATTTTTTTTAAGTTTTAAAAACAGACATTATACAAATAGTAAAAAAAACATTTGTATGAATTTTACTTTTTGGACTGTGGCTTCAACTTCTGAGGTCGTGCTAAATAGAACCTTTTATTTTAATGTATTCAGTGCAAATAAAGCAACTTATTATAATGATTCCTGCATACATTTTTAAACTCCCATTACCTGAAAATTTGGCAATTTCAGAATCTGCCTCGTAAACATTAATGTTTATAACCTGTATTTAAATAAGCTTTAATAACCTTTTAATTTTGTGCCTCTCTGCAAAATAATTAAACTTTTGCAGAAAGCAGTTACTGGATATTATGAATTCGTAGGCTTTGTTTTACAAACTATTAACCCCTCAGTCCTCGGGCATATTCTGTCAGGTTAGAAAATGTCTGCTTTGCAATAAAATCCATATACATAGAATATTTCTGAATGTATCTGAAAACTAATTGAAAACTGTTTTTGTAAGGTGATAAAATACACTTTCAAATGTTATTATTAGTAATAAACATGTAATTATTGAAATGTAAAAAATTTGAATGCTAACAGAAAAAAGTTTTAAAATAAAATATACCAAATATATTAAATATACTGAAAAAGAAAAACATATGTTTTGCTTGACAAATATATTTTAAACATTGAAGACACCTAATTTTTTTCGTTTTACATGAATATAATCTTTTTAAGGCACAATTTCAAAATATTTTCTCAAATCGCAGTAGGAATATTTGGTTTCATAGAGGTGCACATTTTAATTCTTCTGTGGTTGATTTGAATATAAAGCATGTTTTTTTCTCTTTCTTACACCATTTAGATCATGTTTCTAATCATGGCAGTAAGGGAGACACAACGATTTCTATGAGATCATACGAGCTGTTCCCAAAAGCGAACAAATTGACTCTACTGTAAATTACCGTCGGTAATAGCTTTTGTTCGCAAAACCGAACAAATTAGCCTTGAGCGTTAATTCGGAGGGTAGTTTAAGGCTTTGTTTTACGAACCATTAATAAACTTCCATCTTTGTAAGGATCAACCTTCAGGACTTTGAACTCCATCTAAATAATGAGTGATATATTTAGTTGCGTAATAGGTACCTAGAGCACTTTTGTTACTTCCAAATTCAAATATTTCATACCCTAGTATAATCATTACTTGGAATAATACTCCAAGGATTGATAAATTCCTTACAATTCTCTTAGGAAGCTGGGATTAATTCTTTCCCGGCGAAAAATGCGGAGAGATTGAGGAAAATATTGCCAGGAATGCTGTAGGCTTTTCTCAAACCCCTAACTTTAATAATAGAGTATTCACCACCTTTCTCATTTCAGGTTTTTATTTCAAATAATAAGTAACTTCTCAAATAGTCTCTTTATTTTCTCTATCGGTTTTCTGGTTTTCTACGCTTTAGACGTAGCCCTTAAATATAATACTTGAAATAATGTTTATACTTCACTTCTTTTTTTTTTAAATGTCTTATTATTTTTATTTATCTTCAATCCGCTTTCTGGTTTTTTAGCTTCAACAAAGACCTCCACCAAGTTTCTCAATATTTTTTATCATTTTTTGTGATTTTTTAACTATGTGAATTCCACACACGAGTCCCAACTGCCTCTGACCGTCTGGAGCCAGTTCGACTATGGCATCCCCTTTTCCTATATGTTTTTATTGTTTATTGACTTTTTTTATAAACATTTAATGTAAATCAAATTTAATAATGTTATCTTATCAACAAAAACTATTAGTAAGTTATTGAGTTAGTTTTTTTTACTTTGCTAATGTGAAATAATCGGTAAATGGTTACATTTCAATGTTTATAAAATTATATTTTTACACTAACCATTTTTTTTAAATACTCGTACATTCAAATTTCCTTCATTCTTCAATCTTTCAGGCATTTCATCATATTTTTTTAAGTCCGCTATCCATTGCAGTTCTGTGACTCTGTTTTTCTCATATGTAGCAAAAAATTTTATTAACATTTCTGGTTTCATTATTACGTATATTTTTATTAAAAACTATACTTTAAGACTTTTGGCGTTTGTTTATTCATATATTTTATGTTTAAAAATGAACACATTATACATCTGTCTCTTTTTTTATTGGAATCCACTTAAGCTCTTCTCTCATTTGAATAATTTTAGCATATTTTTCCTTAGCCTTTCCTTAGTATACATCTCAATTAGGGTAGGCTGTCAAGCTAAAAGCAGTAAGGAGGGAAAAGAGATGGAGAATAGGAAGTTAAAAAATTACCTGGCTAATTAGATTTAGTCACCAATCACGGCTAAAGCTATTTAAGAACTTTTGCAATTGTAAATGGTGGTCGTTCATCAGGGCAATACTGATACTCTCTGTAAAGTGGGGTAAACTAAAACTATTGTTTTCATTCTTTATTGTTTCACTTTTGATGCCAAACCATCAGGCGAACACATATCTGATGTGTCCTTATTTTGAGTTACTATTAATTATTATTTGTAAGTGTGCTTACATTATTTCGTACGAACAATCAATGCAGAGATATTGGAAAGTCTAGACGATTCTAGATTTAAAAAAAAAAAAAAAATAAATAAAAAAAAAATAAAAAAAAAATAAATAAAATAAAATAAAATAAAATTTTTAAAAATAAATAAAACGATTTTTAAAAATATTGTAGCTTCTTTTTAAAAAAAAAAATAGAGTTCTGACGTGTGCGACTAAGGAGGTTCCTCACACAGCCAATTTTGAAATAACACGAATTAATCATATAAAATTTATACCACCATCTTACTATCACATCCATCCCAAGCAGACAGTTAACTTTAAAATTGTCAACCCATCTCATATTTGGCCGGCCTTTGTTATAACTCTTCAACAAAGGACGAATGCATTTCTACTGTTTCATAAGCTTTCTGGCCTCCAGCTTTGAACAATAGTTCTCCCATAAATGTTTCTCTGTAGCGGTTCTTACTCTGGAAGAACTTTCTTAATCATCAGTCCATCTCATCTGCTGACACATATTGTTTGTCTTCCTAAATAAAGCCATTGTATAATGTTTGACCGCCATTGTCTTATTTAAGTGTGAAGATGGTCACAGTTACATCGGCCACCTTCGTCTTACTTCTCAATCACTTGTTAAAATAGTTTTTCAGTTTCTTAGAAGTCTTATAAAATTGAATAAGAATATAAATTTAACCGAAACAGAACAAGTCACAGAAAAAAGATAACGGTATCAACCCAGGATGTCTGTCTTACCAGGACAACGTCTTTGTGCACTCGACCTAATTACAAATTTCAAATTCCGAATTAACAACATTATCTTGCAACTAATTTTTTACCATGTTTTTGGCAGCTTTATGAATAATCACAAAGTTCTAAATAATTGGTTTGTTACCTAGATAGTTATCTTTTTGTTTTCTGTATCTTGTTATGTTTCATGTAATGTTTAGATTTGTTAATATTTTCTTCTTAAATTATATTACATTGGTGCATCTAAACTTCAAAAGTTTATGAAAAAAATAGTCTTATAAAAGTTTTTTTTTAGATTGCACTATAAATGCAAACTAACTGACCATAGTATTATGTAATCTCCTGCTTTTATTCAGAGTTATTTGTTTTACTACTGTTTGTTTCTACTCAACTAGGAATTAACTGACATATGGAGGAAGGTTGTATGTGCCTTGGGCCCCTACCCAAGTAGGGGTTTGGAGTGGCTGAGAACTAGAAATATCCCCCCCTCGTACGTGGCCCAGACCGCAAGGGATGCTGCGCTCGGAAGAAGTGAGATGTTTACGAAGTTAAGGGATGATGAAGATATCGGGGGAGGGGAAAGGATGTTACGCCACTTGTTTTCCGTTTCGCGGCGGTTCAAGCGGGTTCCTTAGCGATTAATTTCGTAGTTATACGTATTATCTACATAACTTTTCAGCATTGATACGACTATAGAAATATTGTATTTTATTAATTATACTATTTATTTCTTTTATTTATTACTAATTCTACAAAATGACTCTGGGACTGTGGCGCTCCATTGAAAAAGTCGTAAACTGGAAGGCTTGCTAATCTTGTAAATGACTGCCAATGCATTTAAGGTTTTTCTGATAATAGGTCGAATTTATTGAATGATTTTTATAGCGTCCTTTCATAAAAATAAAATCACAACAATGGCGTTAAGTTTGTATTTAATTTGGATATACCTACTGGTCATTAGTAATCCTCTACGAAATCTTGTGACTTTTTCCATTAAAATACTCGCCAATATACCATGGCCAAAAATCTGTAAACAAGTAAACAAATATTTATAAATTAAAGATTTGTTATAAAATTAAATTAAAATCTTAGTTCGATGTTTTTCTCCAGACGGAATAAATTAATAAACGTTATGCAAAAAAGAGTTACAACTAAATCCGTATATGTCAAGATTATTGAGGAGTGCATTCAGCCTTCGTTGGAAATCATATTCTGCTTATCCTTGTGTTTCGTAGTCTACATTTCGCAAATGATTGTTATCTTTATGACTTTTTAAAGAGTTCAATTTTATAATTGCCACCAAATAATATTTCATTTCGATAGCGCCACACCTGTAAAGTGCTGTCTTCTAATATATTTTTTAATCTTATCTGTGAAAATGCACTTAACACGCTTGATATTTTTAATCGATTGCCGATTGCCGATTGCGATAGCCTTTTTTTAGGAAAGACTTAAATTGTCAGGTAAGTTTAACACCCCAAAAACAAACAACAAAAAAAACTTAAATTGTCGATAACTTACGCGTGATGAATTTCACTCAAGGTTAATTTTATGGTTTTTTTTCCAGATTAGAATATGTTTCGTCTAATTATAATGTGTGTACTATTCCCCTTTATAAGTATCACCATATAATTTGTAACTCCGATTATAAAGTCTGTACCTCAGAATACGGTCTGTATTCAATTAATACAGTTTAAAAATACCCACAGTTTAGTAGTATCTTTATATCTACATACCTAATAATGAATGTTTCTTTATTTGTCCCATATTAACTCAAATACCACTGGACCGATTACGCTGAAAATTTTAAAGTATTTTCTTATTAGTGTCTGGAGTGTTTATAGAGTGATGGTAGAAGTCGGGGACGCCCGATGAAGACTAAACGCATTATCTCTGCACTGGAATGAGATACGAAGTCTAATAAAAATTTATAAATGTAGATTTTTTAACAGTAACAATGTGGTCTACAGTAGTCCATGGTCGAAATCGTGGATGCCATCGAAAGACAAGGCTAAAAAACACTTTCAATTATTCATAATAATATATTTTCCACCTATAAAATAGATCCAGTTTTCAGGTACACCAGAATTCACAATCTCAAAACTTTGCTCCAAAACATTCATGACCCCTAGCAATGGATACTTATCAGCCAGTAGTTTATTAATATAAATCAGTATAAACATGTGGTTATATGTATAGTTGTGGAGTACAGTAATGTAGCTGACACTCTTGTGGTATATTCTAATTTTTTTTTATCTTACTTAAATCCTACAAAACTGATCAATTGATTGTAAGAATCTCTCACTTTTCCTATTTATTTGCTTATAATAATATATTTAAATCTCAACTTTATATATTGATGCGTAGTAAATAATATTTACTTAATAGTATATATCTAATGTAAAAATACTTACTAATTATTATAATGCTTATGATCATAATGTACGATAGTAATTGTTTTATTTTTAACAATGGTTAACAGTTCTAGGTATTTTTCACAATATTATTTGTTTTTGATATTATTTGGTTTTCATAGATCTAGGTATTTATTCTCAATATTATTTGTTTTCATGTTACGTGGATTGGCCTATTTGACCATATTGCTCATACATACCTAATCGGAATGATAACGAGAGATATGCTGAAATAGGCCAAGCCAGGAGAATATATCGTGGTCTGTCACAGGCATAATACGGGATAACAAAATAATTAGAACAGCAGAAAATTGAATTGAATAACAACAGACCAAGTTGGTGAAACCAAAATATAGGTAGTGCCAAAAGAGGCTGCACCACAGTGGACTGAGGCCACTAAGTGCGAAGAGAGCCTGCACCGCAGTGAACTGAGGCTACAAAGTGCGAAGAGAGTCTGCACCACAGTGGACTGAGGCCACTAAGTGCGAAGAGAGGCTGCACAGCAGTGGACTTAGGCCACTAAGTAGCCCGGGCGAATATGACAAGGAGGAGAGCATGAAGATAAAGGGTTAAATAAAATGTATATCATTAGAAATAGTATTGACGACAAAAAACGTAAAGCAATTTAATAATTTCTCGCTGATAACAGATTTGACTTTGACTAGTTTGTTATATCACATATATCGAATACATACTTAAAAACCAATCCATACCACAAATTACTTGTTTTACCTTTAAAAAAATATTGCTTTGTTATACTAAATTAATACAGCCGCAATAACGTGTTATATTTCCTTCAAATTGATATCAAAAATGTAAATAACAACTTCATAACTTTAGTAATAAATCAAAAAGATATTAAGTGTTGTTTTGGGAAGTTGGCAGTTGCCAGTACTAAAATTCAGCGAAATTTGGTTTACAAGAATGGCCTTTAAGTTATCGAAAATTACACCGTAATGTCAGTTCGGTAGTCATGTTTGTTATTTTTCAATTTAATCTATAATATACTGGTTAACTTAATTTTCAACAAATTTTTGCTCAAAATCAAATAAATAAGGTGTCTTCTCTTATATTTTGTCCGTTGTATGTTAAGAAATTTCAGAGCTCATGATAAAAGTCACTTTGCGTGCTGAAGACAGTTGCATTGTTCTACAAAGCTTGCCAGAAAAGGCAGTACAAGTTTCATGACATCGACTTACAGATTTCATGATTACAATTTATAGAAATGGTCTTTTGTTTATCGAATATCTTCCACTCGAAAGAAGAAGAATATTTACTATAAACAGTTTTATTCTCTTTCGATCATGCGAGTACGTATGCTATATAACTGGAAGCATGTTTACGAGAGATGGGAAGGCTGACAGAGATATTGAAAGAAGAGTAAATGCAGGTAATTCCGTTAATGGAGGACTGAACGCAGTTGGCGCTAACAAAAAATTGTCCAAAGAAGCGAAGTTAGCAGTCCACAATGGAGTGCTGGTACCTACCCTGATGTATAGAAGTGAGGCATGGAACTGGCAAAGAATGGATGAAAGTAGATTGAATGCTGTTGAAATGAGATCCCTGAGGCGTATGTGTGGTAAAACCATGTATGATCGTGTGAGGAATGTGGATATCCGCAAAGAGTGCAAGGCTGATGTAAGCGTAATGAGTAAGATTAAGAAAGGGACGCTTAGATGGTTTGGGCATGTAGAGCGAATGAGCGAAGAAAGGAGTGTAAGGAGAATATACGATGCAAATGTGAATGGTAGCAGAAGTCGGGGACGCCCGAGGAAGACATGGCACGACCAAGTGAATCAGATACTTGAGTCGGGCCATGTCAAGAGTCAGAACAATAGAAAAGTATGTATGAGACGATGTATGAATGTGAATGAGGCAAGGAGTGTGTGCCAAGACCGAGTTGTTTGGCGGTCCGTCCTCTCTGCCTACCCCTGCGAGGAAACGGCGTGATGGTTAGTTAGTTAGTAATTTTAAATTTATTCATATAACTTTTCAATGTTGTACCAATTGATAAATAAAGATATCAATGATATATTGGTGTATAACCGTTTTATGGAGAACATGAAAAAATAAATAATAAATAAATAAAATATTTAATCATTGCACAAGAAGAATAATGTGTTGTCACCTTGGTGGCACGCATAGACACGTGGACATATACGCGTTTATCTGAAATTATACGAAATACAATAGAGATAAGGCTCAATTGTTAGCGTGATTAACTCAAGTCCCTGGAAGAAAGGTTCAATCCTCAGTCAAAAGCTAGTCCCCAGGGAGGAAGGTGCAGTCCTCAGTCAAACCAATAAATGTGTATATTATACATTTTTTTAATACTTCTATTAATAATACATGTAAAAAAGTTTTTACAGTGAATATGCCGTATTTTGTTGTTTGTATCTTTGATAGTTTGTGCCTTTGCAACTTTGCCATTGAATTGTCTACCACAACAAGGGTTGGCTTCCGGATCGCTAGGGATGTGAGATAGGAGGGGGTGCTATATATTATGTGTGGAAGGCTTTTGCGGGTGGCGTTAAATCTGATTCTATTTCTGTTGAATTTCGATATTCGGGTGAGAAATCCGTGACCTGCCCGGTATCACAGGTAGATTATTTATGGGTTTGTTGCCTGAAGCTGACTTTCATTTGAATAAATGAATAGAAGTAAAAATTACAATTACCGGTACACGTTGAATAAAAAGTTTTGTGTGACATTTATTTATTTTTGATTCGTTGTTTTCAGCGCAGATCGATTAATAAAAACAATGTTTCTGGAAGAAAAGCACCAAAAAGATGTCAATTAGTTAAACAGCATGATAATTGAGAGGCTGAAGTGTGTCCCGGATTACAATTTAATATTAGTTGCAAAATTAAAATTGAAATGCATATTTGATTAATTGTGTAAATGATACTAGAGCTAACTTTGGGTTAGAAATTTGTTAAAATTGAAATGCGTGTTCAATTAGCATTATTTTTATTTAATTTTCATTTGCGATGTGCGAGAATTTGTTGTTTATTCTTATAGTGATGTTAACTCAGTTTTCTACAAAATACTTTGATGAATACAAATTTTGCAGTGTCTTTAAACACACTTGTTTAATACACATTTATTTGTTGGTAATATTTATAATTAGAATAAAATAACTTAGGTTAAATACCACTATGCGATTAAGTTATTTTATTTAAATTATACTAATTAACTAACTAAATCATCACGATGATAATTCATCACATCTCTAAAAAGTTATATAAAGTCATGGAAAGTAATGAAACAAAAACTTTATTAACTGGGTTATGTAAGTTAGGTTAACTAATGACTTTATATCACTTTTTAAAAGTTTGTTGGATTGTCACTGTGTTGATTTATCATGGAACCATTGTAGAGTGTAAGGTGAAAATGGTAAATGTCCAAGTTACATATTACTTTATTATAATTCAGTACATTATTTAAGAATTATTTGTGATATTTTTCGTTGGTATTGGTCAAATAATGTTATTTTTATAATGAAATTTTAAATTGAAATCTGAGAAGTGTGGTTCAATTTATGTGATATGGGAAATTTGAAATGAATTTTACATTCTGAATTTATTGATATATTCATAAAAGTGATTTTTTTCTACATATATCTATTTGATTTTCACTTTTGTTTTCGCCAATGAATGAATGAATGAATGCAAATCTCGGAAATAAAAATTAACCCATTTTTGTTGTTTGTTTTTGGGGTGTTATGCCGTGTTGCGCTACGAAGATCTTCGGATCTACCGGATCTGCCCTGATGATGGACACTGTAACGCTGTCCGAAACTTCGGCTAAAGAAGGAGTTAGCGCAACACGGCATAACACCCCAAAAACAAACAACAAAAATGCTTTTGGCCGTGAGAATCTAAAAACTAACCAAAAATTAACCCACTTTGCGACATCCGTTCGAGCTGAAACTCGGCAAATAGACTCGTTGTCGCTCAACCTCGACTACCTGAATATTGACTTCTTGTCGGGCTGCATGACACGTGTTATAACAGTGTGCACTATTCAATATATAATAAAAAACACAAAATAATTTTTTATTTGTATTTATTTATCAATATAAAGTTTTTTACGTATAATTTTCGACATCTGTCTCACTAGGGTACACCTGTGTCGAGACAGACGTATTCAGATACTTGTATACACTTTAAACCATAGACTTAATAGAGAGATAATAGAAAGTGTAGGTACAGGGACGACAATATTATAAATGTATATTAAAAATAAATGCATTTGGTTGGAGGACGTAGTTACAAAGGTGGTTTTATAAAATTATTGATTCTAATATTTTATTTTGTATGTGAATTGTTGATATTGTTTACATGTTATTCGGTTTACAGATGTTTGCGATAGTGGGACGCCCAATACTTGTTATCCATTTCTTTATTTCATGTTTGAATTTGGTCATTGACTCTGTTTGTCTAATAGTGGCTGGTAGTGTATTGTATAGTTTGCAAGCTATGTATTTAAAATGTCTTTGCCCAAAGGTGGTTTTAGCAAATGGAGTTTGGAGAAGTTCTTTATTTTTGGCTCGGGTATTGTGTACCGTTTGAGTTGGTTTGTACAATGTTTTGCTGTTTTGGTTTAAATAATATTGTATTTACTCTTCTCGCTTTTCACAGAAATTTACATACACAAAAATGTAGAAAACCTATGCAGAGAAAACGTTAAGTGTTCATGACTGTACATTCTATTTTATCTCCTATTGGTGTCAATCACTTTTACACACGCGGACATATACGAATTTTTCAAATTGTATGATCTCCTATTGGTGGCAATCACTAGTACACACGCGGACATATACGCATTTTTCAAATTGGATTACATTACAACAGTTTATTAAGCAGTTTATTATAATCATTAAGCAATTATTTTTCGCAGTTGTAAGTCTGGTTGATGCAGTCACAGGGGAGGAAGGTTCAATCCTGAGTCAAACAAACAAACAAAAATTATTTTTTTTTGAAATTGGCTACTAGCCGGCCCAAAAGATGTCGCAACTAGGTCGAAAATTTTAAATAGATGAATTGTAGTTAAAAAAAAAATGTGTTTTACGCTTTGATTTTTTATAACATGAATAAATGCAGAAATAGCATTTCCTCAATTATAAAACTTTGTGTTAGCAGTAATACGTAAGAAGCGTAATTTCATTATTATTTCCTTAACCCTTCTGAATAAAATAAAATGACAAATCACCAATTTTCCGGTTTATTTAATGTAATCTATCAACGTAACATTTGTCATGACCATACGTCCTCAGTGCGTACTGCGTGGGTTATCCCGAGGATGATTTATCGCTGGTATTTTTTCTGCCACTGAATTATTCATTGTCCCCCGTTTGAGATGGCATTTTTGTGGTTACAGCGCAAAATTTCTAATGCCTGGAATTCTGGAGGTTCTATTGCTCATATTTGAGTTAGTTGGAAATTTCACGGACTCTAATGAATCAAAGATTAAATTTAATTTAAAATTATAAATATCCGGAGTTAGTAGCAGACTATGGCATCTCCAATTATTAGAGTATGGTATAAGGCTGAAGACAGTTGAAAGGAGAGAATTCGGGAAAGATAACGGTTGGGACGGCTATTCAGATCTAGTCATAAAACACGGCTAAAGCTATTTCAAGCAACGTTTCAATTCTGAAAGGTGGTCGTTCAACAAAGCGATTTTGGTATTATCTGCCTAGAACGTGATATAAATGATACCTTACTATTTTCTTAGCTCTATTATAAATTGTAAAACATCACTAGAGCAGTTGTGTAGATTAAATGTCCTAATGATTGGTTCAGTTAGGCTACAGGTATTTTTATATTTATTTATTTGAGTCACAAACATGAGGTTTTTAAAACATGCTTTTAGGTTCGACCGGTCAGTGCCTGGGTTTTCATAGCATTTTGGTCCCACCCAGGCGTCGTACGTTCTATTCCTCTGCTGGCTCAGTTCTACATCACGACACAAGCAACATTAAGTACAAGTAGTAGAAGATTTTTAAAATATTGTCAGGTTATTCGTAACCCGGAAATGTTTGTCTATCTAAAAAACAAAAGGTTATGCAAAAATTATTAGTGTTTAATTACTATTAATGTCTCTAGATTAATGCGTCAGCGGCATTCACATTTGATTTTGGCTCAAGTGTCTGCTTCACTTGATCGTGCCATGTCTTCCTCGGGTGTCTCCAACTTCTTCTACAATTCAAATTTGCGTCATATTTTAGCTCTTCCCAATACATGCAATATTTCTACATTTAAAAAAAAGTCCAACTTTACCGGGCACGATATATCTGGGTCCGGTTGTATAAATTTTTTGTAATGTGAAGCTGCACAAGAGTCCCAACCGTCTGGAGCCAGCGACACTATAGCATCCCCAATCGGGGTATGTTGTGAGGCTGAAGGTAGTGAGGAGGGGAAGGAGGTTGGGAAGAGTTAGGTGGGGGAGTACCTGGCTATTCAGATATCGTCACAAGCGCTGTTTCTTACACCAGGGCGATATACTGCGAGCGTGCCGCAAATATACTATTTACATTATTTTAAGTGAGTAGGTAAATCGTGAAATAAAACAAATAAAATTTACTTGCCCACGCCGGTATTTGAACCCGCGACCTCCAGCTTGCTAGTCGATAGCCTCACCCTTCGACCACGTGGCCGTCAAAGTAATCTCTTATTGCTCTGCCATCCAGTAAAGTAACGCACAGTAAATTAAAGCGTTAATCATGACTCATAATAAATATTAACTTTCCTTAAGGTACATTAGCTACAACCCTAGGTTTAAATGCGACGCTTTACGTTTATTTGTAAAAAGTTTACAATTGTTATTATTTGAATCGTAATTTGCTTTTTTTCTTATGGCTTTATAAAACGTAACTACGAAGCACAAACCCAATTAATTTGTGGCACTTGTTTATTGTCCGTAAATAAAACCGAGATACCATCAGATTGATGGTAGCAATTCTGCAGAATAGTATTGACCAGAAGTTGCCTTGAGTTTGGAGGTCAAACCTATTTAAGTCCCGGCGAATTTAATTTGATAAAAAATGCGTATATCAACTAACAGAAGGTAGTCACGCTTCAAAACGATATGATAAAGTTAGGAAAGTGATTCAAAATTGATCGATTGATGTTTTTCTCGTTTTTTGTTTCGTGTTCGAATGTAGTCTTTTTGTAATTTTTATTATTCTTGAAACCTTGGTTTTATAGGCTCTGTGCCAAGGTTCTTTCTGTAGAGGAATATAATAATATATTGTTTCAGAAGGTCATTTCTCCCCTTCCTTTTTCATCTAGTCTGGTTTCTATGGTGCTTGTTGAATTTTGAGTAGACGACTAGTACTATTCTACGATTTTTTTAAAAAGTTATTTTGATCAAGTGTCGTAGTATTCAGTTATAACTAGAAAGGAAATCAGACATTTCTATCATTATTTACTGAGCGGTACTAGATCTCACAAAAAAATCTTGTGCTTGCTGCATTCAGGAAGACTTTCCAAAATAGTTACCCGAAAGTTTCCACTTCATCTTGTATCTCGCAGTCATTTCTCGGATTATTATTGGGTGTACCTATAGTAGCACAAAAGTTCTTATTTCTTGTACCGGTTCCACCCCGTTTAAGCTGCACCCATCCTAAAGATATGTATGTTTAGCTCTCGTTTATCATATAACACAAAAACTGTTTTGTGTAGGGCTAGGGGGATTATTCTCGATGTTGTTTCGAATGAAGAGTTTCGGATGAATTCTAAGAAGACTGTTCAATGCAGATAGGTCGTTCCACAAAAGTGCAGTTACAAAAAAAAAATCAATTATATAAACTACTCTCTTCCATGCTACCAACAGAACTCTGAAAGTGAACCTAATTAAAAACGTACTAATACTAGAACATGCTTCATAACTAAATGCGTATTGTTTCCGGCGTGAATGCAACTTAGTTGTGAAGTTTAATTAGGTTAGGTCGGATTAGGCAAGGCTTAGCTTAGCTTAGGTCAGGTTAGATTCCATTCTAACAATCCTCCAGGCCCCAAAGTGTTTAACTTGTTGCAAGAACAAAGTTAACAAATCCTCCTCAATGCGGAACGGCAGTTTCCACTCCCCAAAAGTGTGCCGATTTATTACCCTTATTTGGAAGCTTTCGATATAATTTATAACTTTCAATCAGATTATACCTCCCGAGTACCTGATCAGTTTACCTAGGTTGAACGATTGATGAAGCGATTTCCTAGAACATGCACGGAAAGTGCCTACCGATTTACATTATTTCTAGATGAAACATGGCGCTAATAAATTAGATAGGTACATTATATCTGTTTCTCTCAGTGTCACCAGCCTGCTTCGCTGTAAGTTTCGCTTAGTGAGTCAATTTAAGTGATCGGCCTCTTATATAATAAACACAACTTTAATTCTATAATCAGAATTGCACAAATTTGTATGTTTAATATATGAATAACGTTGTTGTCCAATATGCTTCTAGTAGCAATGTTAACAAATACAGAAATAATTTTACTTAATTTAAATATTTGGGGATGTGGTTATTACCGCTACAAATACAACTGATAAAGTTGTTCATACGAAATAATTTAAACTTTTTTTTCTATCTCCATCGGAAGAACAACGAGTTTTATGTATTTAAGGCGACAGAAAACAGAGTGGTTAATTACGGGGGTTTGCTCGACGCTCACATTTTAATTATTTCTGATGAGTGTATTACTAAAATCTCAAATGTTTCTGTCACGGAAATATCGTTTTTCTAGGCCTGTTAGGGCAAAGTCGACCGTATGTCCGTCCTTAACGCCGGGCCGCGTGCCGAATATTGTTTCTACACGACTTTATACTCGTTGAGATTCCCACTTTATTTTAGAGATTTGATTTGGCAAATTCAACTGCAGATCTGTCCAATACACCAGAGCCGCGCGTCGCTTATTTTTGTGTACGGCTGCTTTACTTACGTCGATAAGATTCTGGCTTTATTTTAGGGTATTGTCTCGTCTGAATGTATCTGCTTCAATATTTTTGACCATATTTGTTAATTGGGTTTTTTTCTTTGCAGGTAATTTTCTTCTCTGTCAAGCAATCCCCTGTTTTCTTCTGAAATAGAGTAAGTTTGTAAATTGCATATACTTGTACTATTTTCACTATAACTATAGTCCAAAGTAACTCTGATTATAATATATATGATGGCTTAGATTTTTTGTTAGAACTTCTAAAATATGTCCTGAAAAAGTACTGCTATTTTGAACTATTTGTTCTCTTATCATCGCTTCGTATATACTGTACATTTTTTGTCACGTGAGTTATTATTATTATCCTAGGATGTAATAATAATAATAATAATAATAATAATAATAATAATAATTGGATAATTTGTAGAGCGCCGTTTTTGTGAAAAATCACCTCAAGGGCGCTGTACAATTTATTTCCTAGGATCTACATTTATTATTTAGAAAAGATACCAAAACATACTTACCTGGCAAGTCACTTCCAACAAACACACTTATATTAAAAAGTTTATGCTTATAAAAGATAGAACTGCACGCAGAGGACACTATATCAAAAAACACTGGTCGTCGCATGATCTTAAGTCTGCTATAGTTTTTATTTTAATTTAAATGTATTTTAACTGTCTTAAAAGCCTACAAATTGTTAGTTGTTATCATTTTTATTTATTTATTTTTAATTATTATTTTTATTTATTTTATTTTATTTTTAGTATTTTTTACATTTTGTTAATTTAAATTTAAATTTAAATTGCCGTCAACTGTGAAAGTGGAGGTTTCTGAAATTATGGATACGACTGTCTGAAAAGGTGCGTTTTAAGTTTAGACCTAAATTCTGTCGAGTCTGCGATCATTCTCAAATCATGTGGCAGTCCATTCCAGGCTTTAGGTAAAAGTAAAGTTAAAAGTTAAAAGGTAAACACGGCAAAAGCACGCTCACCGAACTTAGTATCTGGTGTGCGCTTTGGTTCCTTCAACCTTCCGATAGCTGATGACGTTGCTGACCTAAGGGTTGACTGTCGGGAATTGGAATCTTCTGGAATACACAATTCTGATAAATAAGCCGGAGCCATTCCGTTAAGTGACTTAAATACCATCCAGCATACCTTGAACTGGATTCTTTCAGGACATTTGAGCCAGTGCAGATTTTTGAGATGCTCTGAAATGTGGGAGTATTTAGATACTCCGGTGATAAGCCTTGCCGCGGCGTTGAAAACGAATTGTAATTTGTTGATTTGACATTTAGGGAGACTTGCATATATTCCGTTGCAATAATCTAGACGTGAAACAACATAGGAATTGACTAGCAATTTAGTCGCCTCTGTTGGCAGGTTTCTCCGCACTGCTTTAATTTGCCTTAATTGAAAGAACCCCGTGCTTACAGTTCTGTTCACCTGAGTTTTAAGGGAAAAATTAGCGTCCAGATTGACACCCAGTAATTTGATGCACGTTTTTGGAGTGATGTCACTTCCGGAAATGGTTATTGGGGAGTTTTCAATGTTATGCTGACGTCTGCTTGTAGCAGTCCACAGAAACTCAGTCTTTGTGGGATTCAGTTTCAATCTATTTGAGGTCATCCAGCGAGTAATTGCTTCTATACACTCAGTTATACGAATTTTTAGACTGTTTATTTCTTCTGGTAAGCAGTAAAAATAAACTTGCTGGTCATCAGCGTAGCAGTGAGATAGAAGGCCGAATGATTCTATTATTTTAGCGACATCATTTGTGAAGAGGATGAAGAGTAGTGGGCCCAGAACGGACCCTTGGGGTACTCCAGATGAAAGGGTTGCATAATTTGATTGGTTTTTTCCCACTTTTACGGCTTGTAAACGGTTGGCCAGGTACGATGTCAGCCAGGTCTTAACATCACAGTTTAAACCAAATGATTCATCTAATCGTTTAATAAGAAAGTCATGGTCAATCGTGTCAAATGCAGCACTCATGTCCAAGACTGAAAGAAGTGCCAGTTTACCCGACTCAATGGCAGTAGTTATGTCCGACAAAACACGTAGTAACCCGGTTTCTGTGGAGTGGAACCGTCTATATGCAGATTGGTATTTAGTTAATAATTCATTTGAATTCAAGTGACATATGACCTGTGAGGCAGCGATTTTTTCTAATATTTTTGATATAAAAGGCAGATTTGAAACGGGTCGGTAATTTGAAAGATCTTCAGCGTCCAGTTGTGGTTTTTTTAATAATGGAGTTACGATAGCTGATTTAAGGGATTTTGGAAAGTCACCCGTGCTAAGTGACTTATTGAAAAGATGAACTAAAAAGGGAGCAATTTCATTGCAACACTTTTTCAGTAGCCACGTTGGAATAGGGTCGAGCGAACACTGCTTGTTCGGTGAAGTAAGAATTAATTTCCTTACTTCTTCTAGGGATGTAGGTTTGAAGGCAGAAAGGTTTTCTCTATTGCATTTAGTAAAATACGGTGGTGGAGCGTAGGTTGTTAGGGCTCGTATTGACTCAATTTTGTCAAGGAAAAACTTGGAGAAGATTTCCGGAGCTATGTCGATTGTATTTGGTGCATGGACATCAGCAATGACTGTCTTAACCGAGTTCCAAAGACTACGTGGATTTTGACGCTCTGAAGTGATCCTCTTTGTCCAATATTCAGACCTTTTTGAACGGATTAAGATCATGTACTCTTTTTGAGCCTGTATCCAATCGTTCCGTGATGTAACTCCCGAGTGTCTGTAGGACCTCTCCAATTTACGCATCAATCTCTTCTGGCTCCGACATTCTTCGTCAAACCAGGCATCAGATTTTCGTAGACGCCGAGTTTTTGTAGAAATTGGAGCATATGTATTTAGAAGGGTTGAAAGGATGGTGTTATAATCTGCTGCTAGTTTGGTTGGCGACTCTGTTTCCCATGCACTATGTGTACAGAGCGGAGAAGCTTTTAGTTCTGACAGGAAGTCGTCAAAGTTAAAACCGCGCCATGCTCTTGATGTGATAGTAACGTAGGGAATTTTCGGTGGGTTAAAATCGATTTCTGCGCGAATAAGTCGATGGTCTGATAGTCCTACATCCACACTATCCGCTACCAGAAACGGACCGCTTGACTTTGAGATAAAAATGTCCAAAGTTCCGCCAGCATCGTGAGTTGGGGAATTAACCCATTGACGGCATCCGAAGCAGTCTAATAAATCAGTGAATTTAAGAGTATTTGGTGATTCTAGACGCTCTAAGTGAATGTTAATGTCGCCTGTTATGAAAATATTATCGGAAAGTCCAACAACCCGCTCGAGAAAACACGAAAATTCATTAAAAAAGTCCAAAGTGATTTGTTTTGAACCGGGCCGGTATAGGGTACATAAAATGAATGATGTTCCTGCAGACGAAACTCGGCATCCCAAGTGCTCAAAGGTTCGGTATGCACCAATTGACACCCTTGTTAAACGCAAGCCCTGGCGACCTAAAATCACGATACCCCCGTGATTTACGCTAGCGATGTTGTCATCCCGAGAAATTGTTGCTTTAGGTCGGGCTTCTTCTAGCACGACATAACCTAAAGCTCGGAGTCTCTTTATTGAAAAAGAGTCACTATTTTCGTGCCAAGTCTCAGTTATGGCCAGGACATGAAGATTCTGTTCGTTGAAAACCTCCCCTACCTCCTCTATCTTGTTATTGAGAGATCTAACATTCCAGGATCCTATACCTAGTTGACGGCTCTTAAAGTTGGCATGCCGTTGTATACAAGCATTAACTGTGTTATATTCTCTCTCCGGATTCGGGAGAATTTGAGTTGCTACTTTTCCCTGTTCTTCTGTTAGCGGTGACGTAACTGCACTGCACTGTAATAGCACTGTTATTGTTCATTTTCGTTTTCTTGTCATTGCTTTTTTATGGCATGTTAGTTATAATTAATATCCTGTGCTTTAATAGTACTGTTATTGTTCATTTTTGTTCTCTTGTCATTGCTTTGTATATAATCTACATTTTTTGTGTTTATATTTTTTGATCAATATTATTTAAGGCGAACTGTGGGAGTAATTTTAAAAATATACGACCACTGAATACAAAATAATTTAATGAAATAAAAACAATATTTTTTTGTTTAAAACCACGAATTTTTATTAATTTTAAGACCGACCGGTTTCGCTACACTCGAGCATCGTCAGGGTACAAAATTAAACAGTTTAATTTTGTACCCTGACGATGCTCGAGTGTAGCGAAACCGGTCGGTCTTAAAATTAATAAAAATTCGTGGTTTTAAACAAAAAAATATTGTTTTTATTTCATTAAAATGTTAAACCACAAAGTGATTGCTTTCTACGAAAATACAAAATAATTTGTTTTAAATTTATTATTTTATTGCGCACTGAATTGAAATAACACAAAATTAAATAAATCTTATGTCATCATTATCATTATTATTAAACTGTTCTCTAGATGTCACTCAAGTTTTAAATATCGATGTTTTTTATGTGTGATTGTTTTGACCATAATTGTGACGTTGGATCATATTGTTTCAAATTACGACACTTAAGAGGAAGCTGCAAGCCAAAAATGTGTATATTCTTGGTATGCCTTATATTGTCACGAATGTAGGTAATATGTATTAAAATCGCTTGACAAACGGAGTCTAGAAACGTGCGATTTCAAACACAAAGATGGTTTTTATTTATTTTGTAAATAATTTTATAAGAAAGCAAAAAAAATATAATCAAGGGAAACTGACACGGATAATCTTAGCTATAATCCTTTATTTTTTAAAAAAATGTTTACTTTACGCGTTCATACATTTCTATTTAAAAAAAACTATATTTTGTATTGAGTAATTTATTTTTTTATTTGTATTCTACTCAAAGGAAACGATAGGAAAACCTTCAATTTATCTAAGGCGTATTTTTTGGTATTCATAATGTACACCAATTCGTTATAAAGATTAATCTAAATAGTGATTTAGCATTAAGCTTTGCCTTAAGATAGTAGTTGGGATGTTGGTGGACAACCTGATGCGTTGGAGTAACCAGCATTATCATTACATTTTAACAATATATAAGTAGATCTCTTAGCTATGATATTGAAATTGTATGGTCATATTCTACATTTACACTCTTTGAAAAAGTTACATTCATTTCAATTTCCTAATTCCATCATACGATTAATTAACTACAAATTTCAAAACTTACTGATCATTCGTCATTCATATCCTCTAGCTTAGTGTACAAAATCGAATTAAGTGCCAACCACCGTTGCGCCATTTAATTAGATTTATTAGCCAGTGAGATTCCGTTAATACAAGTTAATCTAGTAATCTACCTCGCACAGGGATACACGTGATACGGGAAGTCCTTTCCATTTGGGTGGCATTATTTATAAAGAGCTCTCCATTTGTACGTTTTGTTTTTTGGTCTATTTGTACCTCGATCCACAAGAGTGGATTTTCATTCAATTATTTTTTTAATAATTCCAGTAGTTGATGAATTCATAACTAAAAATGTGTTAGAACACTTAAATGAAACTGACCATTACTTTGGATTAGTTCCTTAACTACTGTGAAGAACCAAAACGCATCGAACATGCCTTATAATGTAGGCAATTAAAATGCATAATAACCCCATTAATATTATTAGTGCCAACGGGACTAAGCTTTAGGCGATGCGCTACGTCGTGTAATATTTTAAATTGAGCCGCTATCAATAACAACCCTTACGTAGATGGCGATAAGGTTTAAATTCCCGCTTAACACCATCCGCCTGTTTTGATTTATGCAAGAAAAAAGCATGGCCAAAAAGTGCCTTTTATTTTATTTTGTGGATGTTCAGGCTTATAAAAAGACTTATCTAAAAAATACTCGATTATTTCAAAGGTCAAGATGTATTCTACTCGCAGTATTTAATTAAAGGATCTGAAACATTTCTAGGCGACCAAATTTTCAAACCAAAAAAACATGATTTTGCATTACTACGTATGGCATCGCCTTAACAGTTTTTGACTTGGAATAAAGAAGAAAACATGAAGTGCCTTCCATACAAATTTGTTTTTTTTTTGTTCTAGACGATTTAGCATGCTGTCTGTCTCTCTTACACTTGCCTTAAATTGTATATCGCCATCCCATTTAAATTTTGTAATAATTGTGAAACACAATTTTGTAAGGAAATGTAGGCCTGACTTGGGCTTATATTTGGATTACGAAACACGCCCACAGGCCACTTCTTATTGTTACTTTCTCACATGTTATTATTTACTCTGTGGTTTTAGATATCCGGTACTTGACAGTTCCCCCAAAACAAAAAACCGAAAACCTCGTTGTTTTCACTAAAGATTTTACACTTAATTATACACTGTAATACTGTCTGAAACATCAATTGTAAAACAACCTGAATTGATTCGATACTAATTAAATTACCAATTCCTCTATTAATAATTTTTAGGTTTAAACTTTCATTTCCCACCTTAACTTAATTCAGCACGTTATCATTTCAAACCCCTTTGATCCAAACGACCTTTAGTTTCCTACATCCTGTGATTTCGGGACATTGATTTTTCCCCAGTAGTTGGATATTCCCTTGGACTGTACCAGTGAGAATTATATCTCGGAATAATCCGAAATTTCTAATTAAGGCTTTCTAAATAACGGTCTGGAATGGGTGTGATATCAGCAGCCCACAATCCACTGAACATGTAATACCTAGAGGTGTGATCTTTACCTATTTAAAAGAAAAGTTATGACGCCAATTTACGTACGAACTTTTGACACCTAGGCCCCGGACAAGCCAATAAAAATGATGTGTTTATTCCGGAATGTTGAGAGGTTTGCGCGATTCCATGAAGCATATTAAATAATATTACAATAATATACAATTCTAACATCCATAAAGCATAATAAAATAAACATACACGTAAGAATTTACAACCAAGTAGTATGATGTCATGTTACTGCGCCCACTACCTAGTATGTACATATAAACTTTACATGTATTTTTAACTAATTTACGTTTGTATACCTTAGGAATAGGCATATTCTTATTTTTGTACAACAGGTTTATACCTACAAATAATTATTGTATGCATTTACCATTTACTTGCTGTTATAATATGCCAAATGGATATGGTTATATGCATTATTACTGTTACTATTGCGAACTTACAATCTTCAGAATATTTTTTTTATGAACTATGTATGTAAAAGCCCAATGGGCGTATAAATAAATTAATAAATAAATATATGTAGAACAAAAACGACGTCAATGATCTGTACAATTTTAGATTGACAGGGCCAATAACTTTCTCCAGAGTGAATGGATGAATCAGGATTCTGGCGAGATTCCATTATAAGGACTATTTTGGATTTGTTTATCCGACCCCTTAAACCTGCTACCTGGGCTCTTATGAAGGCTGCAAAACTTGGTACTCTCCCTTCTGTGAGCATGTTGGAAGCACTGCAGTATCTGGGAAGGCCAAACATCATGCGGTAGGCGAAATTGATCATCTGCTCCAGAAATAAGTTTGATATTCAAATAGGTTGAATTGATCTTACTTAAGGCACGCTGCCATCCCACAATACAATTCTATTAGCTTATCTGTACAGTGCTTCAATCTAACCCCGAGATGGCCTTGTTCTTGGATTGACTACCATTTTCTCTATTTTGATTAATTTATTATTTTATCAATGTATTTCTGACTTCCCCGCCAGTTAAATGTTGATGCCTAAAGGCTATTAGGTAGGTACTGACTTCTTGTCTGTGCGTGAAATCTTGTTCAGTGAACTCGAATTTGCTTTGAAATTAATTGTCATTTTCATAATTAGATCAGATTGTGGGAACGATTTCGACAGTAGTTTCGTGAAGTAGGTACATATTTAAATAATTTTAACTGAATGAATTTATTACAAATTCTATGTTTGAAATGTGTAATTATTTTTGACAAATGCCGTATTCATTCGAAAGGTAAATTTCTGATTGTCTCTAATATTCACAATTTTATTTTATTTTATTTTTATTTTTATTTTTATTTTATTAATACAATACTTAGAGGGTACATATAGTTTTTGTGATATTTCACCCTCCATGCTAGGGATGACCCTGTGTTATGGCGGGTGAATTTTACAGTTTGAACAGAATCTACACATTACTATGATATGAAAAAGAAAAATAATAATAATGATGAAGAGCTAGTTAGGGTTGCAAGAAGAGAATGGAGAAGTTAGAGAATTATAAGAAGATTATAAGATTATAAGAATTACTAAAAAATTATTAGTAAATAGATCAGACTAATTATTTATTTACATACTATACCGTTAAGTTAGGGAATAAGGATTATTTTATGTTATGTATTATATGTTTATTGTGTATTATGTGTTATAATAAGTTATGTTTTGTCTGAAAGGTGATTAAATTGATAGAGTGTTCGATATGATTTGGGATTTTCAACGCCAAAAGTATTATAGTGATTTCTTTTGGGGGTATTGTACCGTGTTGCGCTACCTCTTTCTTTATCAAACGTTTCGGACATCATTACAGTGTTTATCATCAGGGCATATGTATGTGCTAATGTATGTAGAAGGATACCGTGTCGCCAACTCCAATCCTGTAAAAGATGGGAATACATTAAAAGATGGTTTTTTTCTTTAGTTTTGGTGTGGCCGTCATTTATCGGATACCAAGAACTACCCCGTCATCTTTATTAACATTAATGACGAGATATATTAATATTCCGTGATTTTTCATTTGTCTGTGCTAGTAATACATTTTTTTACATCGTTTCCAAAAAAATGGTCCTTCGAGTCGGATTTACAGAATATTGATATTTATCATAAACTCTCCATCGTGATCGATTACCCTACAATTTTTGGTTTGCTTATTTAATAAACTTATTTTCTAAATTAAATAATCATAGTATGTATAATATAAAAAAATATAAAAATTTAGTCCTACAAATTAAACTAGAAAACAATACAAAAACAAATGGTTACCCTACAACTTATCGTATGGGCGTAAGAAACAAATAAAAGGCACGTTTCAATGACACTCAGTTGATTCTCCTTTGTTTTGTAGCCATTTGTCTTTTATTTCTACACTTCTACCGGAAACGCTTAATCCTTTCTGTCCTACATCCGGAATTAACACTTCCTGGTGTCCCTGGTACCTACCTACCTGACGGAACTGGAGCGCGGTTATGTGTCACTTTTCTTACACCCGGTGCCGGGAATACAATCTGGTCCCTACAACAGGGAGATTAGAAATCTTTTGCTTTATTTATGTCACTTGGTTGATTTATGTTCTGTCTGTTTTTATTTTAAAAGAACGACAAACATTTAAACAACCTTACAATCATTTTAAAAACTCCTACTACCATCACGATTGTATGCATAGTTTAAAATGGGGTAGATATGAAGTGTTACGGATTCTTACGGATACGATTGGCCGCTGACAAATGGTTTGGTAAATCTGTCCGCTCCAAATCTTAAATATAGTATGTTGGATGTTAGTATTATTTCTCAAGTGCATTTATAAACTCTGACGATATAAGGAACGGGAGCAAGTTATTAGGGACTAGCGCAGACCCGTGAAAATCACGGGATAGATAGTTAACATTTTGAAAATGACAATTAAAAAAACTTTATATTCATATGTAATATTATAGCTAAATAGTTTATCGCCGATCTGAATTCTTGACCCAATCAGTTCCAATTTAAAAATGACACTTAAATTAAAAACAAACTATTATCGAATATACATTTAGTATTTTTGTTCTTATATTACAATATATGTAGAACATTGTATTATTTCAGTTCAGTTTCAGTGCCGGCAACCCGGGCGTTTATTTAATTTCATGGTTGTTTACATTGTTTACTTTTCTTTTACCCGCCTCACTAGACAAAGTCTGTTCCGAGGCGGGTATTGTTTTTATATTTTCTTTTTATATTTTCTTATTTATGTTACCACCATAATACGGGCATTTTATTAGTTTGGGGTATGAATAATAAAATAATAAATAAAAATAGTCGGTACATAATTATTTTTCATTAATTAAATATTTTTTCAAAAATTAATAAAGTTTACAAACACATTCCAGAGAACTCGGATAAATGTAATGTGTTGTTGACACAATATATTAAAATATATAAAAGAGCAACAAATTTTCTTTTTTTAAATCCAAGTTCATAACTAGAGTAACAACCACAGACAGACTCGCAACCGAAATTTGTATGTTTAAATTGATTTTTTTTTTGTTTTTAAATTTATTCTCAAATATATTTGTATTAAAAATGTATAGTATATTGTCCTCCACGCTAGGAGTTCACCTGTGTTGTGGAGGACTTTTTCAATTGTAAAGTTATATAATACTAAAACAATACAGTGGAGTTAGTTACATAGAGAAACAATAAAAAATAAAATATAAAATCGATTTTTCCATAGTTATAGCAAAAAAAAGGGAAATCTAAAAAATTAAATATTAAAAGGATTGTAGCCAGTTCCATATGTGTTTTTTGTATTCTGTAAGATTAGATGTTTTATATTGTGTTGGAAGTGAATTGTATAGTTTTATAGCCTGAAATCTGTAGGGTTTTTGTCCAAAGGATGTGTTGGTTTTTGGTATTAGTAGTTGGTGTGCATGTCTTGTTCTAGTATTGCGAGAAGTTTTTGAAGTTTTAAATGTGTTTAGGTTATTGTAAAGGAAAGTAAGTTAATTGAATAATTAAATAATCAATTGAATAACGTCATCAAGTGTGTAGGTACTTATTCAATATATGCATACATCGATTTATGCGTTTGGTTGAAATGAAATTTACGCGCCTCAATCTAACCTAACCTAACTTTTTGTCAGCTTGCAATACCTATATCATTTCCACATTTCTGGACATTTCAGTTACGGTTATAAACTATGATAAACAAAAAAAATGTCGCGAAACTACAACTTTAAAAAAAAAACACTTCAAATATGATTTAAGATTTTCACGGCCAAAAGTATTTTTGCTATTTGTTTTTGGGGTGTTATGCCGTGTTGCGCTAACTCCTTCTTTAGCCAACGTTTCTTTGGATTTGTTCCTGAAATCCTGGGGAGACCCAAAACTTATAGAGCACGGCTGATTACGGAAGCCATTGAAATTCATAAAAATCCCGTAAACATTAATAGAGACGATGGAGCTAAGCTCAATAGTTCTTGGTATCCGGTAATTGACGGCTACACCAGAGCTAAACGAAAAAAACCACTTTAAATAAAAAAAAATAAAAAATGATACGTTAATGTTAGCTCAGAGGGTTGGAGCTGGCAACACGGTATTACAACCTCATACATAAGCTCACATTTTAACACTACCTCAAATAACACATCTGCCCTGATGATGGACACTGCAATGCTGTCCGAAACGTTGGCTAAAGAAGGAGTTAGCGCAACACGGCATAACACCCCAAAAACAAATAGCAAAAAAAAAAAAACACTTCATATTATTGTATTATTAGAAATATTCATGGCAAAGCTGGTATGAAAATATATGTTTTTAAATACTACATTAAAACAACAAAAAAATGCGCTGTTTGGAGGTAGATATCCATTTCTATGTCAGTTGTCGTGAAATTAATAATTCAATAATTGATAATTTTCCTTTCATTTGTGGCTTAATTCTCGCTCCAGAAGCGCTGAGGACCCGTGTCCAGCTGTCTTACGACAAGAGTGTCATTGGATAACAACGTGATGTGGGTCTCTACCGCTTAATAAACCCCTAAAGGAAGGGGAGGGGTCGGTAATACCCTTAAACCTTAAATATTCACAAAATAACCGCCCCTTAGGTAGCTGCAAAAAAATAATTCCATGGAAAAAGTTTGTGGCGACATGTTTTGTCGCTTATGTAAAACTTTGTTTTACTTCTGTGAAACGATAATCTGTCTACGGCGGGTTTTTCCACTTGTTATTCTTATAAAACCAAAATGATTCGTTTCGCAATGTCCACAAACGCATTAAAGAAAGTTTTTTTATGAATTTCTATCAAGTTTTTAATTTTTTAAATCTCCAAATAGTATAAAATATGGTAGATATCTGCGTCCGTCTGTTTGTGCGTTTAGTTCTTCTAAGCTACGCAACGTATTTTTATAGGGTTTTTCCTTATATCTTAGAGAATTTCGTACGAAATGTTTAGATTTAAAGAAAATAGAGAAAAGTCTATGTTTTGTAGTCAAGTAGAAAAAAACTATTTTCTAGCGCTTAACATTGCTAACGCTGACTAAACCTTGTGAGATACATCAAAATAATGTACCTACTACAGATTTGAATAACCAGGTACTTCCCCACCTTCCTCTTCCCCATCTCCTTTCCCTCCCCACTACCTTAAACCTCACAACATACCCCGATTGGAGACGCCGTAGTCTCACTGGCGCTAGACGGTTGGGAGCAGCTGGGACTCCTGTGCGATTTCGCTTAAATAATTCATAAATCAGGACTGATATCAGAACTCTATTGTAGAAAATAATGGCATAGAAATGTGTCTTGTGGTATCCCGCCCTTTGCTTATTCTGGGAAAGAGATGGTTATGGTTGTTTTGTCACTATTACTAATGCAATGAACGCTCAACAAAAACGTGCCCACGGACTCCATGGACAGTAAATTCATCTCCGCCCAAGATTGTGGGTCACTGCGGAGGTGTTGTGATGCTCCAATTATTATCGTATTGTAGAGTCCGACCGATAGCGTCTTTGTTTAGTCTGATAATATGTAACTGAGAATGAAGTCTTTTGTTTTTCTTAACGGAAAGAGATTTTTCTACAAGTTTATATTATATCTGAGTTATTATTCCGTGATTCCGATTGGAACAAGCCAAAGCGAAATATTTTAAGACAAAAATACAATATTGCCCTATATCGTGCTGTAGACCATCATAATATATATTTGTATCGGCAATACAATAATCCACTTAGCACATATGGTAGAAATCTGCAACACTTGACGAAACTGTAATCGGTTTGAGGCTCTGCTACGTATTGATTATCATCTATTACTTAAATGTATTTATATTTTTATTTCATTTATAAATATATATTTACTAACCTATTAGCGTACGGGCGTATATATATTGTACGCCCGTATGTGCTTTTAAAAACGTGTACATAATATTTCAGTTGTAATCAATAGTAAAAGTTTCTTTTAATATTGTACAGAACCCATGCAGACTAAAAATGTTATGCTCACCTTAATTGTAATTTTTACTTATAAATTTTATTATAGCCTTCTTCTAACTATATTATGTGCAGTTAACACATCTACAATTTCTGCAGAAGTGTTGCCAACTGCATGCAATCTTGGTACAATTAAGTATCTGAATGACTCGGTATGAGATGTAACATGAAAATGAATGCAGCAAGGAGTATGTTCCGAGACGATGTCTGCCTACCTTAGATGGGAAATGGCGTGATGGTTTTGATAGACTTTTTATGGTGACACCAAATCTGAACGTTTTACGAACACTTAAACCAATTGTTCGGTTGATCTACACCTATGTTGTTGCCGCTCTGACCAGTGATGTAATAGGCCTATTCTCATACAACACCGTGTGACAATGTTATGTCATACGGCGGAAGTTAATATTTGACTCAATTAAAACCAATTACTTAACTGCCTACTGAGTGGTGTTGAAATAAAGAAGTACCTCATAGAGAAGCGAAAAAAAATTTAAATTAATTAACGCACTCAAAATCAAACAATTATTGATTGTAAAAATTACTTTGTGCCATTTTAATTAAATGATAATAAACGGATATTTTTATTCACTGAGTTTAGCGAATTCCTGTTTTCACTCGACCGTTTTGCTTTTTTTCTCTCTGTATATTTGTTTGTTTGTTTTGTTTCCGTTTCAAGACGATGGCTTTTTTATATGATTTTATAATTCCTTATTTAAGTACCTACCTATCTACCTACATTCATTTCCAGTATTTTAGATTTTTTTCTAACCTTTTTTAGAAGACATTTATTCAATTTTAATCAAACTTTAAACACGAGTCTGAAACTAACAAAATAGCGAAAGCAACAAAAAGTTTCCAACACAATTTTATAAAATAAAAAATAATTACACGGCGTCCCAGTTTCGCGGCAATATGTCATAAAAATAATGGCGAATAATGATACGTTGTCGGAATACGTCAAAACGGTTAAGTTCTCGCCAAAGTTCCGGTATTTTCAGGAAGAATAATATAAAGTTTCCGGGGGCAGCTGTCTCGGTTCCCAGAATCGCGTAACTTGCAGAATGTCCCTCAAGGCTAAACTTTGCCAATTCGGGAAACGCTACTCGACAATTCACTGCTTTACAGGTGCCCCTCATTTTGGTAATGGTGGGTGGGGATGGCACGTGAAACACCCCCCCCCCCCTCCCAATACCCGCTTCCTAACCACCTTTGTGTCAGCTGGTAACGTGAATTTCGTTTTCTAACCAAAGCATTTTTAATGTGGCATGACAGATATTCGTGTACATCGGTATGTCATTTCTATGAACTCTGAACTCTCATTTCTATGAAAGAGAACGATAGTAGCAGCTCACCATCGAGTTTTGATACAAACTCTGATATATTAACAAAAAAATTGTATCATTTATTTTTCACACAACACGATTGTAAAAATAAAAATAATTGCTGATAAGTACATTGGCACAAACCAGGAATATCAATTAGATGTGGACTAGCTACAGTCGTTGCCAACAAAACATTATTATTACTTATTACTATTAGTAATAATAATGTTTTGTTGGCAACGACTGTAGCCAGTCCACATCTAATAGGCAGCATTCTGCTGATGCGCTCATGTCTGATTTCACAGTAAGTTGAGTTGTTTTAGATTTAAGATAAGTAAATCCTTTCTTCTCTCCAAATAATAATCGAATCGAGCTTTAAAATGGTTTATATTAGTAAAATTGACGAAATTTTGTGGAAGTTTGTTTCGTTCATCCACTATTCTATTATCAAGAAAATGTTTCCTAGGATTGTATGTAAAAGTGTGTTTTTTTTCATATCGTCATGGAGATTTATATTTTTGTTGGTGGTGAAGATTTCTTGGATACCAGGGCAACTATAATGTCCAGATAAAAAATGTAATGTTTTAAAAGTCACCTCTTCCTCTTCTTTCTTTTAACATTGTTAATATTAGTTCCTTCAGTCTATCTTCATATTGTGGGTCTTTTAAAGTTCTTGGTATTTTTGTAAATCATCTTTGTACTCTCTCTCGATCTATATCTTTCGTAAAATATGGACTCCGTATATAGTAATCATCTTCCAGGAGAGGTTGCATATATGTTTTATATATTTTTTAACTTCAAGTCCGGTGTTACGTCACATAATACTTCCCTGATTCAACATGTTACCGATTTCTTATTTATTTATTTAAATAAATTATTATTAGACTTCTGACGGTATTTGGCCGTATATGAAGCAAGGAATACGTTAAATAGAGTAATGGTGCTACTATTAGATTTATAATGGTTACACGACGATATTAAGGTAAGCGACGCATTACACTATACGTATCACGGCTTGCCCTATTTTAGCGTATCAACGGGAATGTATGTCGAGCGATTCTGAAATATGCCAAGCCACACAAATATAGCCCTCTTATAGCGTGGTATGTCACAGGCTTACATCGGTGTGAAGTTCACTGTGTAGCAGTTCTTTACTACCCGCTACATTTCAAGATTATTCGGAGTATGGAAACACTGAATTCTGGCAAGAAGAGGTGAGACGGCAACTCGAGCGGACCCGAACGGCCAGTACCAATACGGCTCCCGCCGGCGGTAGACGCAATCCCGGAAGACGCAACGAACGCTACAAACGACATTGGACAAATATTTCGAGACATCGATCTTTTGGGGAAGAATGACGCAACATATTATAATTCGTCTTGCTGGTCATTGCATTCTCATCTAAATTTAACGTCATGTAAAATGACGTTTGGCGCCCTCTACTCTTAATAACAGGTCAGAATACTTTTGTCACACACACACACACGTTTCTCATGTTACTTATTCTTATTCACTTTTCTAGTCACACCATTTAACATTGCTACCTATTATTAAAAAGTCCGATGCGCAAGGCCTTCGGTCTGACGCACATGCCCTGAGATTAAATTCAATTATGAAAATTATAGAGATCTCTAGATTGCTCTGGTTTTGTACGCTGTAGAAATAAATAATATGTTGTAATTCATGACTCTTTTATTACTACACTTTTTATCATCATGTTTCCTATTGTGGGATAAAATCCCGTCAATAAAGGCGCGCAACGTGCCCTTAACCTTGAAATCTGGTTATAATGGCCGCCCAACGTGGTTTTTCTCGGATATTTTTAACATTTTAATTAGGTTAGCATTTTGAATTGATTTTTTTTTTTTTCATGTGTGACATTAGTATTTGGCCTGTTCTTCGTGTTTTTAATGTCGTTTGGAGTGTGTCTTCCTGGATTGCGTCGTCACCTAGCCGAGTTTCTTTTAGAAATTGAAGACAATTTTAAAAATTTTATTATTACTTTTAACCTTTTAAAATTATTTATTGTCCGTTGGTACTCTGCGAGATTGGTGGGTATCTCGTATTTTTTTTTTATTGTTGTAAGTTGTTCCAGATTCCCACATCTGAAATTGTAGTATTGGTGTATGTCCATTTCTGAACTTTTGTCCATTAGATGTGTAGGTACAAATAATTTTACACCCATTTTTTCCGATTTTGGAAATTTTACTATTTTTGATTATTGCCGTCTTCGGACGTGATTAATGTTGCCTTGTTGTTCTTTTTTTTTTCCAATTAATCTTTAGGTACATCTAGTCACAATGCCTGATACAAGGAGTCAAGTAAAAGAATCCGCCATGTCTTCCGTCAAGGTTTCAGACATTATTGTTCCCACATCTCCGTTGGTTCCACTGCATTTATGGAATATCAAGTACGATGGCACTACTTGCATTAGGAAGTTTCTTGAACGTGTTGAAGAACTCGCCCTGTCTCGCTCTGTAAGTAAGCACAATCTTTTCTTAGGCGCGTTTGAACTTTTTGATGGAATTGCCCTAGATTGGCTGAGGGTCAATCGCTCCCTTTTCGAATCCTGGGATGACCTTGTGGGAGGCCTCAAGGAGGAATATGAAATTCTCGATTATGACCGTAGACTCCTTGCACAGTTGAGGTCAACTATGCAAGCACCTAACGATTCACTTGGTACCTTTATCACTAATGTTCTCATCTTAAATAAAAGATTAAACAAGAAATTGCCTGATGTAGAAATTTTGGAAATTCTCCAGTGCAATATGCTTCCCAGATATATTCAAAAACTTGCATTAAACTCCATTCCGGACATCGCTACCCTCAAAAGATTGGGCAAATTAATTGAATTGGCAGACAGTCGCTCTGATCAGAGGAAAGGTTCAAAGTCCCCTCAAACCCCTTCATCTGCTAGTGAAAAGGCGCCACTAAATACAAATGCTCCTTCTAAACCTAATTCTTTCAGGCATGCGAATTCTTCTCATAAAAACATGTCCTTTAAACGTTACAACGTAAATTCCAGGGAGGAGATTTATTGCTTCCGCTGTGGATGTCCAGGCGTCAAGACTCCTGACTGCACTTGCGTTAGGTCAAAAAACGCGAGAGCCGGACGTTAGCTGTGCCGCTGGCGGAAGACGTCTCCACCAGTATCACTGCTCTCGATCCGGCGTGGCAAGAATGGCTTTCGGTAGTCAGGAATTTCTACAGAAATTTAGGAGCATCAGGTTACGGAGGGAAGGCTGACAGGGACGGCCGTCCTTTCGTATCCTTTTCTACACTCGGAACTGTTTTTTCTGGCCTGTTGGACTCAGGCTCACATGTTTCCATTCTCGGTAATAATTTTCATTTAAAACTTTTAAAACTTGGTGCCAGGTTGGCTAAGCTCAATAATTCATTTTCTTTAACTTCTGCGACGGGTCATTCCGTTTGCTGTAACTTGAAAATCTCGCTTCCTATAACATGTAATAATGTTGTAAAAGAGTTTATTTTTGTTGTCATGCCAGATATAAAGACGGATGTTATTCTCGGTATTGATTTTTGGAAATCTTTTAAAATTTGTCCGGATATTTCTAAGTTTATGAATACGAAGGTAGTAAAATCTGCTCCTCGGGTTACTTCTGAAGTCAGAGGTATTGTGGACAAACAACACTTATCCACTCATCAACAAAGTTTACTTGATGATGTAATTAAAGAATATATTTCCATTTCGGGTGACAAACTTGGTCGTACGCATTTAGAGGAACACGTTATAGATACTGGTAATAGTACACCTGTGAAACAGCGTTACTATCCAATTTCTCCTCACCTGCTCCCAGTTGTACACAAAGAGCTTGATAGAATGATAGAGATGGGGGTCGTTGAACCGAGCAGTAGTGCTTGGAACAGTCCCATCTTACTAGTACCAAAGAAAAATGGCACTTACCGCCTTTGCTTGGATTCCAGACGAATTAATTCGATCTCTAAGAGGGACGCATTTCCGTTACCATACATTTCAAACATTTTAGACAGCTTGGGGGGAGCTCGTTTTCTATCCACTATTGATCTAAAAGATGCTTTTTATCAAATTCCACTAGAACATAGTTCAAGGGAAAAAACGGCTTTTACGATTCCTAAAAGGGGTCTCTTTCAATTTACTTCTATGCCTTTCGGTCTTCATGGAGCCAGCTCGAGAATGATGCGGCTCATGTCGAAAATCTTTGGCCCAGAATTTGATGGTAAAGTTTTCTTTTATTTAGACGATATTATCGTAATTTCCAGTACTTTTGAAGAGCATTTAGCATTACTCAAACTTGTAAAACGTAAACTGTTCGAGGCGGGTCTCACGATTAACATTGAAAAGTCGGTATTCTGTAGAGAATCGCTTAAATATCTCGGTTATGTCATAGATAGTAATGGTCTGAGAACTGACCCAGACAAAGTTAAGGCTGTGGTTGATTTTCCGGTACCTACCTCACAAAAGAGTCTGAGACGTTTCATCGGTATTATATCATGGTACAAGCGTTTTATTTTAAATTTTTCTATTATTGCTGCTCCGTTACACAACTTAACCAAAAAAGAGTTCATTGGTAAAAAATTTTCTTGGAATAATCAAGCGCAGGCGGCGTTCTCTAAATTAAAGGAAACTCTTGTCGCGGCTCCGGTCTTAGCATGCCCAGATTTTAATAAACCGTTTACTATTTCTTGTGATGCATCAAACGAAGGTTTAGGCGCAGTACTCTCTCAATTAGATGATCAAAACAGGGAACACCCTATTTCCTTCATTAGTAGATCGTTATCGGCTCAGGAAAGGAACCACTCTACTACTGAGAAAGAACTTAATGCGTTAATTTTTGCTTTGGAGAAATTCAGGGGCTACATTGAAGGGTCACCCATCCCTGTAAAAGTAATTACGGATCATTATAGTCTGAAGTGGCTAGTAAACTTAAAATCACCTTCTGGAAGATTAGCTCGGTGGGCTGTCAGATTGCAGCAATTTAACTTTATTATTGAACACAGGAAAGGGAAGGAAAATGTGGTGCCAGACGCTTTATCTCGCGATCCTTTAGTTATTTCATCAATTGTTCAATCTCCCATTATTAGTACTGATCGGTGGTACAATAAAATGTGTCGTGACGTTTTAGCTAAACCTGAGTTATTTTCGAAGTGGAAACTTGTAGAGGGAGTTTTATATAAGCATGTGCAGAGTATGGAAGCCCTGCATAAGCCTAATGATTGGAAGGAAGTTGTTCCTAAGGATCAAAGACAAGAGTTGATTGCGTTACATCACGTACCTCCTACATCTGCCCATTTTGGGATTATGAAAACTCTGAATAGGATTTGTTTGAAATTTTACTGGCCTAGAATGTCCTCAGACGTAAGGAAATTTGTATCTAAATGTCACACTTGTTTAGGACAGAAAAGTTCAAATCAGGCTGCACCCGGTCTTATGGGAGATCCTAAGTTGGTCCAGCGTCCGTGGCAGGTTATCTCGACAGATTTATTGGGACCTCTTCCCAGCTCCTACAAGAAAGGTTATAAATATCTATTAGTTGTCGCTGATTTCTTCACTAAATTTACAAAAATTTTTCCGCTGAGAAGTGCGAATGGGAAAAATGTCTCTGCTATTATAGAGGATGAAATTTTCCTAAAATTTGGCGTTCCAGATTGCATCATCGCAGACAATGGTCCCCAATACATTTCGAAAGAATTGAAACATTTAGTTGACAGATATCATGTACGTCACATGTTTTTTAACTGTAGATATCATCCACAGAATAATCCTGTAGAGAGAATTAACAGAGTTTTAGTTACAGCCTTAAGTTCGTACGTGGGAACGGATCATCGAACTTGGGCAAATCATTTACCTGAAATAGAGCTTGCTATTAACACTGCTGTACATGAGGTAACGGGTTACACCCCTTTCTTTTTAAATTTTGGCAGGGAAGCCATTATTTCAGGCAAAGATTACAAATCACCTGATTTTTCTTCGGAAGATTTAACATTCTCGAAACGTGACACATGGGCTCAAGATGTTTCTGAGCTTAATGACATTTTCTGCCAAGTTAGGACGTGTTTACGTCAATCCTACGAACGGAATAAAGTTCACTATGACCTTCGTAGAAGGAATGTGGAATTCAAAGTTGGTGACATTGTTTGGAGACGCTCTTTCGTGTTGTCCGATGCTTCTAAGCATTTCTCCGCTAAACTTGCTCCAAAATTTTTAAGAAGCAAAATTATTGATAAGGTCTCGGCCGTCGTTTACAAACTGGCAGATATGAAGGGAAAGCCTATTGGAACATTCCATATTAAAGATTTAATTAGGGCAGAAAATTAATTGTTTTTATTATTATTTACAAAGGGAAAAAAGTGAACGGGTTTTCGGTACCTACACTGATCACGTGGGTATAGGAAACTTATTTCCTTTTTGTTACCTTGTTGATTGGGAGTAATGGTTTTCTTTTCCCTGGAGAATTCCATTCCGCCTTTCAACCTGCTTTGTATGTTACTATGTCGTCATTTCTAATGATTATTACGTATCTATTGTTAATTGTGTTTTGTCTGGAAATTGTCATACACATCTATTTCTCTTATGAGGATCCGCTCTCTTCGTTATGTTTATTGTTTACCGCTGTTTTTATCAGTATCATTGATTAAGATGTGCTTATTTGGCGCTCTACCTTACTAATTAAGTTGTCATGTCTGGTTGAATGACCTTATCATAAGCTTATGAGCTTTGTGCTTTTGTTTTCACACATTAGCATACTAGCTCCTCTGTTGTGTTTCAGTATGTTGAAGGAAATATACCTTCTATCTACATGCTGTCATTTCAGCACTTATTTTGGAGAGTTGTTGTGGGGTTATAATGGCTTAGGCTCTTTAGCACATGATAGCCCTCATCAGGCTTACAATTAAGATATTTTTGTTGATTTTTTTATGAAAATTTCAATATCAATAGTCGGTAAGCCATTATCACATTCACAGGTTTATGGTGGTTGGTTCTCTCATGGGTTTTATGTTTTACATATTTAATTGTAGTGCATGTTTTAACATTTTCTTCGTAATTGGATTCCTTCCCTGCTTTTCTAGAGCTCGGAAAAGTATGGAACGAATCATGTGTTTCGTCAATTTTCTACGGTATTCTTCAGTCATTCACTGGTTCGCTCTGTGACGGAAGAATATGTGCTTGAAAATAAAATAATTATGATTAGATTAATTTCTATATAATTGCTCTATAAACTCTAGATTTTTATTCAATATTTTTTTAACAAGAAAATTTATTGATTTTCTATCTAAAAATTTCTACACTACTGCCATCTATTGTCAAGTAGTGCAAAACTTTTAATTACCATTGCTTTCGGTTTGATTATTAGCTTCATTCACTTGTATGGTTATACACTATTTAGCTGTTATCTTCGATATTACGGTAAATTCTTCTTATTTAAGAAAATTTTCCTTTGAATATTAATTGCATTTGTCATCATGACGTTTCACTATTATATTTTTTTTGGGCCTTGGAATTTATTTTTCATTGTTGGTTACCTCGCCTATGTACAACTGTCACTTTTAGTACAAAACAGTTTGTTAGAGTTTTTATTCAGGTTTTCAACTTGAGCTTCACCTTTTCAATTAGTAAATATATTATAATTCTTGCTTGTAAGGTGTGTACCTTCTTTCCTTGAAAAGGGCTTGCTATTTTAATAAATTTTAGCTTCTTTAATCAATGACCAGTTCGGGTAGGCTAGACATCCAACATTCTCACGAAGACTTCTTCTGCTTCCGCTCATCCTACTTCATAATGAGCTCATCAGGATCATCTGGATTGCTCTGCTTCTTCTTCATCTCCGTGCTGTGCTACTGAACAAGTCAATCATCATCTTCCCTCAACGTACTACATGATGCGCTCATCAGGATCATCTGGATTGCCTTGCTTCTTCTTCATTTCCGTGCTGGTGCGACTGAAGTATCACTTATCATCTTAGTATGCTGTCCGTCTTTGCTGTCCTTCTCTGGCAACTTCTGAAACTGAAATGGACGGGCCCTGTTTGGACAACTTGGAACCTGAGGTGCTCCACCACATAGACCTCGGAAACTCATGTCGTCATTTTTGAAGCCCCTTGCTGCCCTCCTTTACGCAACTACTGATTTCTACTGCAGGAGTGGTTTCAAGGCCTGTTGGCCACGAGGTGTCAGGTGAACCTCAGACTTATAGGCATAAGTCTTTTGGCTGAGGGGGCATTGTAGCAGTTCTTTACTACCCGCTACATTTCAAGATTATTCGGAGTATGGAAACACTGAATTCTGGCAAGAAGAGGTGAGACGGCAACTCGAGCGGACCCGAACGGCCAGTACCAATACGGCTCCCGCCGGCGGTAGACGCAATCCCGGAAGACGCAACGAACGCTACAAACGACATTGGACAAATATTTCGAGACATCGATCTTTTGGGGAAGAATGACGCAACATATTATAATTCGTCTTGCTGGTCATTGCATTCTCATCTAAATTTAACGTCATGTAAAATGACGTTTGGCGCCCTCTACTCTTAATAACAGGTCAGAATACTTTTGTCACACACACACACACGTTTCTCATGTTACTTATTCTTATTCACTTTTCTAGTCACACCATTTAACATTGCTACCTATTATTAAAAAGTCCGATGCGCAAGGCCTTCGGTCTGACGCACATGCCCTGAGATTAAATTCAATTATGAAAATTATAGAGATCTCTAGATTGCTCTGGTTTTGTACGCTGTAGAAATAAATAATATGTTGTAATTCATGACTCTTTTATTACTACACTTTTTATCATCATGTTTCCTATTGTGGGATAAAATCCCGTCAATAAAGGCGCGCAACGTGCCCTTAACCTTGAAATCTGGTTATAACTGCCAGAATTACGCACGGGAAAAATTATACATGGACGAAATTACACGTGGAGAAAATGACGCTGACTTATATTACAACTACTGGAATTACAAACATCAAAAAAAAAACCTACCCTAACTTTTGTTATTTGCAAATATGAAAATTATTTAGCACCCGCAGGGCCCGTTCCCACTTCCGTTTTCAAATCGGAGGCGGGTCCTGTTTTAAAAAAGGATGGCCAATGGCCCTGTTCACACTTCCGTTTTAAAAACGGATCCGTTTTAAATACGGACCATACTAATAATTGTCGATTCAACCAAAACATGTTATTTGCTCATTCTTCAGTAATGGTGCGCAATGGACGACGATGAAGCTCTTGTTGTCATGTGGTACTTATTAAAAAGAAGGAAAAAAGTGAAAATAAAATTTTGGGTACACCCAATCATAGCTGAATGATTTTCTGTAGGAATTTTCCAAGTGTTAATTGGTTAGTTGAGAAGTGATGAACTAAAGTTCTTTAATTATTTTAGAATAATAATGATTGGATTATTTATATAGCGCCGTTTTACCGTGAGAAAATCACCTCAAGGGCGCTTAATGGCTTAAAAAAATGTCTATCACTTCCTTTAACCATCTACTGGAATGAGTTTCAGAGAGCTTAACATATCAAAATTAAAAATTGAGAGAGTGCATTTGTCCTGAAGAAAGACTATCGATATTTTAAAGTAAGAAAACAATAACAACTCAAATATTTTTTATTATGTGTTTATTAAACTAATACGCTTTTCCGTGCATCGTGCATCTCATTAAAGCTTTAAAATTTAAAAAATTAAAACAAAAGTTGTATACACCAAGTGTTTTGTTTTTGTACCGGACGGGTGTACCGATCCCGGCGGCCGCTATTTCATAATGGTCGAAGCGCCGAGCGGGAGCGTGGTTTTAGAACTTACGTGGGGCTTCGATACCTCGAGTCCCGCTCGCCCCCGCATCGCTTCCCCTCACCGCAAGCGCCCGGCCGGCCCAGGCAACTGCCCGGGACCAATCAACGCACCCCTAAGCAACGCTGTACGGGGAAATAGTTTGAATTGACTATGTATTGAAATGTTTAGACTAAATTTGAGAGAGTTCGGCCATAGATATTACGAAATAAAAGACATTGATAAAACGGCCGGACTCTCCTTAGCATAACTAGATAATAAGAATTTGTGTAAAATTAAATATAAGAAAATTAATTACGATTTCCCCTGAATATGTTGGGCCGGGGACCCCCACACTGAATGAATGTATGTAAATTAATTGATGAATAAAAATGCTAGAGAGGAGTGGTTAGGATCGATTAAAAGAGCATAAAGAGTAGAGTAGTTCTAAAGGTTGTGACCTCCGCTAATTAAAACTTAGCGGACGTCACAGCCCGCGGACTATCAACAACCCGCGAATGAAGGCAGCGCGTCGACCCCGCCCCCCCCAAAGTCGGGAGAGGGGGATTGCGCAATAAATACGGCACGCCAGCCTTCAGCTCGCTCTCTCTGCCTTGGACCGCCACCAGCTACTCTACTCTGCTCTTCCCGACCACTTCTCTCTGGATCTGAACTTGGATACTTCTTTGACTTGGCTCCCCCCTGGATTTCTGCCCCTGCCTGCCTCCTCCTGCACCGAGGATAAAGCAGATTCCGGCCCCGAACTGAGCAAGGATAAAGAAGATTCCTGTACCGACCGGAGCAAGGATAAAAGCAGATTCCTGTACCGACCGGAGCAAGGATAAAAGTAGATTCCTTTACCGACCCGAGCAAGGGTAAAGCAGATTTATACCCGGACCTAGCGGCTAACTACGGACTGACCGGCCCCCTATCTTACAGTCTGTGTAAAAGACCTAGCTGGTCGATTACATAGTAGTCCTTTCGAAACGGATCTAGTCACCAGCCGCTACGATGTCCCGATCGCTCCGCTCTGGCAAGGGCGCCCGTGAGGAGGGCGCTCCCGAACGAGATGACACACGCCGCGGCCCCGAAGTGCCCGGCCCAACCCCCGCAGCAGCCCCCGGCCCAGATCATGCCGGACCTGCTGCCCATCAAGCTGAACTGGCTAGAGCACGAGCTGCCCCGGCAGCGGCTCTGGCCACCGCACCCGCCCCTACCGCAGTCTCCGCGGATGAGCGCCTCACATCAGACAGCGAGGCTTCCACAGAGAACACTCTCCGCCAGCTGCAACGAGAACTGCGGGCCGAGAGAAAACGCTCCCGGGACTCTGCCCGGCAGATCGAGCAACTAATTGTCGCGCTTGGAGCTTCAAGGCTGCCGCTCGAGACACCACAGCCGCTCGATTCATCGCGGCTACCCGAGACGTCACGGCATGTCGCCAAGCCGACCGCAGCACGCGAGCCGCCCCGCCTGGAGGCCCAACCCCGTGCTTTCGAAGCACATCTCCCGCCGACCACGCCAGATCTTACAACCCTGGCGGGAGGCGGGCCATTCTCTGGAAACCCGATGGCGGATGAGACAGCCCGCCACACGCAAGATTGGGTAAACTCCAGACAAGACCCGTTCGCACACTTCACCGCGGCTGTGGTAGACGCTATCCGCAGCTCGCAGTCTGGAAGTACCCCGAGAGCCCAGGAGGAAGACAATCGTATGGTTTCCCTCATCGCCCGGCAATCTACAGCCAAGGACCTGCCGACATTTTCCGGGGACCCGGTAGAGTGGCCGACCTTTCACGCTCAATACCAGCAATCGACAATGACATGTGGGATGACGGCTGCTGAGAATCTAATAAGATTACAGCGCGCGCTGCGCGGAAAAGCGCGCGATGCCGTCAACCCTCTCCTAATGGACCCCGCTCAGGTCCCGGAGATTATCGACGTGCTGAAGCACCGTTTCGGCGGCGCACACGCAATTGCCGCCATGATGTACGATAAAGTGAAGAAATTGCCGCTCTTACCTGAAGATGCCTCCAACGAAGCTATAGTGGAATTTTCGGGAACTGTTCAAAATGTCGTCGCCTCGCTAGGTAACTTGTCGGACAATTACCTTAGCAACCCGGCACTACTCAGTGAGGTGGCCTCGAAAATGCCGCTGGCCCTACGCATCGCGTGGCTCGACAAGGTCGCGGACAGTGCTGCCGCTGCCGATATCCACCAGTTCGCAGCGTTCCTGAAGCGGCTGGCAAATGCCGTCCCGAGGTCGGGTCTCGTTGACCCCTCCCGGATTTCCCGGACCCGTCGCGACCAAGTGCACGCGCAAAGTACTTCGGCGATGAGAAGTGAGAAGATCGCGTCAAACAGTGAAAATTGCGCAAAATGCAACAGTTTGCACAAATTACGGGAGTGCCCGAAGTTTGCCGCGATTGACATTCCCGCCCGGTGGGACTTAGTAAAAAGTGCGCGCGTGTGTCACAAGTGCCTGGACAAAGGACATTACACGCGGGTGTGTAAATTTCATACGAGCTGCGGCGTAGGCACGTGCCGCCTGTCACATCACAAATTACTATACGAACCCGCGAGGTATAATACGGCTCCCTTCGTCGCAAGTGAGACCGTGAACGCGATTTGGATTGGGCAAAGTTCGGTTTTGCTTAAGGTAGTTACGGTAAAAGTATGTGGCCCGAAGGCGCAAGTGTTTACCCACGCGCTGCTCGACGAGGGGTCAACCGTGACCCTCATCGACGCTGAACTCGCAGACATGGTGGGGGTGCGCGGACCACCACGTGGACTCCGTATACATGGTGCCAACGGGATGTTCTCATCAAATAGCGCATCCCAGCGTGTTAAACTTTCCGTGCGTGGTGACGGGGCCGAATACCCCATTATCGCAAACACAGTGACGGACCTAGATCTCCCGCGACAAACAGTGGCCGGCCGCGGGCAAGTGAAACCACGTTTATTGATCGGCCAGGACAATGTGCATTTGATCGTGTCTCGGGAGGTCCAGGAAGAAGATGGCGGCCGCATGACGTCACGAACCGCGCTCGGCTGGATCAAACACGGAGGTACCCGGCGTGACGTAGACAGCGGCACCACGCTTAATATGATCGATGAAACAACTGAAATGGGTAAAATCGGTGAACTCATCAAAAGGGACTTTTCAGTTGACTCGCTTGGCTTGACCACCGTGAGCCGGGTGTCTACAGATATACAGTGTGCCGAGGCCCTCATGGAAAGCACAACGCGCCCCCTGAGTACGGGCCGGTGGGAGACCGGCCTACTATGGCGGGAGAATAACGCGTGGCTGCCTAGAGCGCGGGTACGCCCTGCCGCGCAACAGCTGGCCCAGTGGGCGAGCGATCGAAGCCACGCCGGCGGCCGACGGCCGGGTACGAACAGTCCGGGAACGAACCAGTACCGGAGAATACATACGGCCGGCGGTAAAAATCGTCGTCCTCTCGTCAGCCGCACCACCAGATCCTGCAGCGGCATCCACATCGGCATCCACATCGGCATCCACATCGCATCCACATCAAGGCGCCAACCATCGCGGACGCCGGCGCCAACAACCCCGTCCTAGCTGAATGGGGCTCAGACACCGCTGCGCCGGGGGGAGTGTACCGGACGGGTGTACCGATCCCGGCGGCCGCTATTTCATAATGGTCGAAGCGCCGAGCGGGAGTGTGGTTTTAGAACTTACGTGGGGCTTCGATACCTCGAGTCCCGCTCGACCCCGCATCGCTTCCCCTCACCGCAAGCGCCCGGCCGGCCCAGGCAACTGCCCGGGATCTACTGAACTGGGAACCAGTAAAAGTGTTACCTATTATACACATACATTGCATGTAAGAAAAAAAATACTTAGATTAACAAGTTATCAAATATTACATTTATATAATTATATAAACCTATGTATATAAATTTCGACTACCATAATACGGGCATGTGTCTAGTGTGGTAGTCGAAAAGCATGTAAAAACTGTACACATTAATATTTCATGAATAAAGAAAAGAAAAAAAAAAAAAAAAAAAAATTAACACACCCCTAAGCAACGCTGTACGGGGAAATAGTTTGAATTGACTATGTATTGAAATGTTTAGACTAAATTTGAGAGAGTTCGGCCATAGATATTACGAAATAAAAGACATTGATAAAACGGCCGGACTCTCCTTAGCATAACTAGATAATAAGAATTTGTGTAAAATTAAATATAAGAAAATTAATTACGATTTCCCCTGAATATGTTGAGCCGGGGACCCCCACACTGAATGAATGTATGTAAATTAATTGATGAATAAAAATGCTAGAGAGGAGTGGTTAGGATCGATTAAAAGAGCGTAAAGAGTAGAGTAGTTCTAAAGGTTGTGACCTCCGCTAATTGAAACTTAGCGGACGTCACAGCCCGCGGACTATCAACAACCCGCGAATGAAGGCAGCGCGTCGACCCCGCCCTCCCCAAAGTCGGGAGAGGGGGATTGCGCAATAAATACGGCACGCCAGCCTTCAGCTCGCTCTCTCTGCCTTGGACCGCCACCAGCTACTCTACTCTGCTCTTCCCGACCACTTCTCTCTGGATCTGAACTTGGATACTTCTTTGATTTGGCTCCCCCCTGGATTTCTGCCCCTGCCTGCCTCCTCCCGCACCGAGGATAAAGCAGATTCCGGCCCCGAACTGAGCAAGGATAAAGAAGATTCCTGTACCGACCGGAGCAAGGATAAAAGCAGATTCCTGTACCGACCGGAGCAAGGATAAAAGTAGATTCCTTTACCGACCCGAGCAAGGGTAAAGCAGATTTATACCCGGACCTAGCGGCTAACTACGGACTGACCGGCCCCCTATCTTACAGTCTGTGTAAAAGACCTAGCTGGTCGATTACAGTTTTTATTTAGTTAAAAATAAAATATTACTACACTCTTTCTTTGACCAGTGGTATTAAATTTTCGGAATTTATTTCCTTATCCATTATTGTAGTTTTGATTTATTTACTCAACAAAATAACCAAATACAAGCACGCAGCGTGCCTGCTTCCTTGCGACTGGGAGCGGGCGGGGATGGGTCGGGGTGTGGGGGGGAATCTGCCGGAACGACTAGACGACAAGTGTGAACAGCTCCATACAACACTATGAGCGAGCGTGTTCCGACACGATTTGAAAACGGACGCTCTGCGCTGGCGATCCATCCGACAAAAAATGTCGGATCCGTTTTCAAATCGTGTCGGACAAGTGTAAACAGCTCCATACATCCACTACAGCCACCAGGGCATCCGTTTTTAAAACGGGACCCGCCTCCGTTTTTTAAAACGGAAGTGGGAACGGGCTCTTACACTGTATTTTTTTGAAGTGTGTAATTCCAGTGGGTGTAATTTCAGTAGTTGTCAGAGAGTAAGAGACTCCGTAAGTTATGCCATATTTTTTATTCTCTACGATCAATCCTTGATATAAACACTCTAAGAACTGTATATTTTGCTCTATTTCAATCGATAGCAACGTATGGCATTATAGGATGGGGAGGTTGTGCAGCATCCATCCTCTACCCTCTAGTGACCGTTCAAAAACTTTTGCTAAGGGTCATCTTCAAATGTTCCCCCTCTCATCCATCGGAGCCACTCTTCAAGAAACTCACAGCCCTTGATATTCGCCAACTGTATATCAAGATAGCTCTTATCCATATCTGGAAAAATGGATTGATAAACTCTACACAAACGGACATACATACACGCTACTCAAAGCACGGAAAATGCATAATTCCTGTAACAAAAACCACTTTTTCACAAAGGCAATACTCATACATCGCACCTAAAATATTCAACACGTTAAAAAACGACATCAAAAACACTTACTCACTTTGCAACCGGTGTGCATAAATGGATATCTGAAAAGGGGCGAAATTTCTTTAAGGAACATATGAACCTATATCACCAGTAAATAATTTAAATAACTTGTATATTACTAAACAATATATTTCTTTTTCATATTCATCATTAAAAAAAAATATATTTACCACCACTGATATGTTTCTTATACTCTAGTATTTATTACGAAAAATATTGTGACAATAATTCCACATTTGTGTACATATCCTTAGCCGTAGCTCAAACGTGGATTTACACAAAAATTGCCGATATATATCTATACACCTATGTTACCATAACACGCACATGCAAATCGCTCATCAAGATATAACTTATCCCTACTTTCTTACCAAATAGTACTTTCTTTGATTTTATATTGTATTAGTATTATTTTTTTAGAAATACACTTGTACTTAATGTACTTGTATTTTTACTACACTTTTAATTCTATTTTAATTACACAAATGTACTTGTATTTTTTTTCTTTTTTTTTGATACATGCTCCTTGTATTATTTTTAATTCAATAATACGTATTTTCTTTGATATACTTTTTATATTATTTTAAATTTTTCTGTTTTCCACACCTATTTTTTATATTCATATATCTTAAACTTATGTAGATATTTTGCATTATTTTTAATTCCTTTATACTTCATACTTGTTTTAGATGTATAAATAATTTTATTTTATTTCTATATTATTTTGTTTTCATTCAACTTATTTTTAATTTGTATTATTATACTTAACATAAAATTGACCACTACAACACGGGCATGTGCCTAGTGTGGTGGCCAAAAATTTACCCGTTTACTGTAATGTATAAACTTTACTGAATAAAGAACATATAAAAAAAAAATTCTCTCCATGCGTATATCAATCCTTGTGTAATTCCGTTCGTATGTAATTCTGGCAGTGTAATTAATATTGGTACGTGAAATTCACGCCTGTTTAATTTCATCCTTACACCATTTAAAATTTATTTGTATTATGTATTTTCTGAATAAGTATAAAATAATAGTAAAGCCACATCTACGGCCATCCATCATCACATTTGGGTCTTCCGTTAAATCATTAACTCAAGACCTACTCTCGAGTCATGTATATGTTCACCTTTTACTAACTTGACTTAGTTTTGTTTTAAGGTTATTACATATTACTTAATAATTCTGCCATTCCACCTTTCATTCCACATTCATTCCACATTCTAAACTCCATAGGTTGGTATCTCATAAATTATTTAATATTTTTTTCTTTGTACGCTTATTACAATACCTCACATCAATTCTATTTGGGATTCCCATAATTCATATAGCCCAGGATAGCTGGAACTCGAGTGCAGGGTTCACATAAAAGAAAGTAAAGTATATATTTTTCAACCTTGCCTTGTAATATATTATATTATTTTTTGTTAATTATTTTGTAAGAATTTTAATAAATCTTTGCCTTATTTTGAAAATGCTTGGATATTGAGCATTCTCGGTAGAAACTAAACAGCATGTTAGACTTCATTATCATGATTATACATCGTTTTTGTATCGCCATACATTTTAAAGGAATGTTTCATTTAAACGTAGCACGTACTCATCCGCCTATAAATCCCTTGCAGGGGGTGGTTTGTGCGTAGGAAAGTACCCTTTTAAATCGTGCTTAAGGCTCGCAGCCTTGAAGGCTGTATAAATATAATCCTCTCTTCTGCTCCCACTGTCCGCTTCTTCTACGGGCGGGAGTTTAAACAACCTGAGCCGTATGGTAAAATACGTCCCCGTAAAATGAAACATTTTTTACCTGTCGACAAGGAATGAGGGTTGGACAAGTTTACGAGAAGTTTTGTGTATGAAAAATGGAAAAAAATGCACCAAGGTATCTACTGTTGAAATGGCTATAAAATGAAAAAAAATTGATATTGTACTATCCAAAGTAGCGATGAGTCATGGCAAACCGTAGAACGGCTCTGAACTATTTTATTTTGAGATATTTAAAAAAATAGCGCCATTAAAATTGTCCGAGTATTAATTGTTATTTTTTGGTCAGAGAGGTGAACGGCGTCTGAAATTCCGATATCTAGACTTGGACATATGTTTCTAAACCTGCTAACTACCTAGCATTTTATTTATCTCGTATTACGAGCCGTCATACCGGCACCAAGAGTCAAACGAACATTCATTCCACATGATATCATCATCATTACCGTAATCAGAGCTACAATCTTGGCAGTCTCTAGTTCCAGTTCTTTATTCCTAAAGTTGCGGTGTTGGATTTTTATAAGTTTTGGCATCCCAACACTCCTTCATCCTACAGATTAATTTTATAATATGTTATTTGTTAAAATATTTTCTATCGAATCATGTTATTTGGCACATGGCAATTATGTGTGAAAAATAATATCGCCCAAATGTTCGCCAAGGCTTCGGCGGCACACCTCACTCGATGGACAAAATGTCATGTCTGTACATTTGCTCGTTGATCTCACCAATACGTCTTAATATCTCATCTTTTAACTTTTTAATTGTTGAAAGGCTTACTGCATGCTCTGAACTGAACATATGATATTTTATTTTGTTTATAATTATCCCTTTCAAGGGAATGGATAGACCCTGACCTTGCAATCAGCCAGGCTAAGACAATCTGAAGCAGTCTCCTCACATAACCCACTGGAGACCTCCTCCAACGTTATGAGCGTGCATGTGGAATTTTAGCACAAGTCTGATGCCCCCCCCCCCCCCCCCCCTTTGTGATAAACTGAGAATCACTTTATTTCCTTCAGAGTCTTCAAATGTTTCTCCTCTTTTCTTCAATTCAGATTTCTTCATAAAAATTCTCGGTGAACTGGTTTTAGGACAAACCTGTGATAGCGAGTTAAACTGCCCTAGCTATCTTCTTATCATTTTCAAAATAAACATTTAAATTTAATTATAATTTTTTTATTTATTTCTCTGTAGATCCGGCAATAACGAGGAGAAATTATTTCAATTTTTTTTTTATTTTCTGAATGTTTGTTATAGAGTGTAAATGTGTATATGCAATAACAAACGCTGTGTACGGGAACACTGATGGGTCTAGAGTCGTTCGTAATAGTTAAATGTATCTTCAATTCATTCATAAAATTAAAGTCTTGACGTGTAGGACGAAGTAGGTAAAAAATCTTATTCCCTATACCGTCGTTGGAGATGTGGTGAATGTTGAGTTGTTCTTGGCATAGACCTTACTCTAGGGATAACCTCAAAGTAAGAAGTCCAAAGGCGTCAAATAGCACGATCTTGGTGGCCAGTTGACTTCACTGTTTCGAGAGATGTTGCGACCTGGGAACTTCTCATTCAATTGTTGCATTGGTTGTGTGGCATGTGTTGCCGTCCTGCTGAAACCACAAATCTTCGGCATCCATAGCGTCCAATTCAGCCAATAAAATGTTGATTATCACGGCACGGTAATGCTCACCATTCGACGCAATATAATTCCCGGCATTCTTTTCGAAGAAAAACGGTCCAATGATTCCGCCAGCAATAAGCTTCAATAACTTTAACACTCTGTTCCATTGTTAACCTTTCTATGGTTGAAAAGGTCAAAGACTGAACTTGTCAAATATTCAAACAAGATGTCAAAAATCATTTGACGTTTCAGCCTCATTCACATTTAACATCGGTCCAAACCATAGGAACAACCTTTCGAACCCTCTTAAATTTTCTATGACCTCTGCGTTTCCACGATAACTCAGCACAATAACAATTCAACACACTTTATATAACTTTTTAAAGATGTGACGAATTATCATTTTGATGATTTATCCGGTCACCGACCTCTACAACGGAACAATCCTAGTTCTGATTAATTTTATTCCTTGCCTTCTATACTTTAAAATAGGCTCTCATTAAACTGTTTTGAACGAATGTTCAGGAAATAATAATAAAACTAAGCCAATTGCATTTAGGAGGCATTTGATTTTCCAACCGATTTGCCTACTCGGCTCGAATAAGGGTATTTTTCAGGAGTCAAGTACCCCAACCTGGCGAGGGTTGCCATGACTTGACTGCAATGGCTTGAATAGAGTATTAAGGGATTTCGAAGGTAAGCTACGAAAACATCAATGGTTTCTGTAGACATAACAATTGTCATTGTAATCACATACACACAATATGCATAGCTTTTTATTTGGGTACATATTTAAATAAAATATATATAAATACTTATTTTTTTAAACGAAATGTTACAATATATTATACAAAGGTTTGAATTTTTACTTTTTTTTTGTATGTGATACCTTACAAGAGCGCCCCTGTTTATAGTGTAAAGGCGGGAGCTATGTTGAAAATTATTATTATTTATTTTCTTCACTTCCCACGAGAATCAAACTTATGCTTTGACATGTTTGAAGGTCGAAAAACTTGAATTATAAAAAAACGTTTCCCGGCGAGTACTTAAAAAAAATTCTGAAAACAGTAGGTACTTACGTGCGCCAACTGAACAAAGTAATGTTTTTCTAACGAACGGAATGTTTAAATGTAAAAAATAAATTTCTCAATGATCTTAGAATACATGTGTGTATAGCGTGTTAACATAAGTTACACATGGTAAAATTACTGCTTTTAAAGCAAGACTATTTTGTTTACTTCTATAATCATTTTATTTTGTCTCTTTTGCAAGGTATTGTTTTGTAACCACGCCTCGAAGATTTTTACACGACGTTACAAAAATGTAATCTCGCCAATTTTCTCTTATCAATGCATCGCCAGCGCGAAAACTATGAGAGCATGTACCTTAGTGTTGTATTTTTTCATTAGAGATTTAGTGGATGTTTTTTTATTATACTTGATGGGTAGACTAATAATAATAGAATGTTGGTTTATTATTTACACTGTTTATTGTCGCACTACATTGTTGAAATTACTCGAAGGAAGGTTACTGTCAAAAAGACGCAATAAAAAAGCAGACATACCCATTTATTCTTCGCCATAACCTCTGTCATAAATTTGGACGTACGTTATTTAAATAATGTTATTGTAGGTAATACGGGCGTGTCCATTGTCCGTGGTGCGGTGGTCGAAAACTATATTATTTTATTTGATATATTTATATATTATTTTGTCGGAAACGTTATATGCACTATGTGAAGTTTTATTAAAAATAATTGTTTCAAAAAGTTTCACTATAAAATTATTATGTTCATGTAAAATAGAAGATAGGATAGAACAGAAAAAAAAATAGAATATAATAGAAACTATTAGGAGGGATGGAAAGTGTGGCTTTTAATTTAATAGATTTTTTTTCTCGGTAACGTTAAATGCACCCTTTAAAGTTTTGTTAAAAATAATTGATGTCATGGAAAAATCCACCCTTAATTTAAAACGGGTTTTAAGGAACGTCTGGTTTGGAAATGTGATGGCATTTCCTTGAAATATTCGGACTAATTTATAAACCCTTCTTGACCGAAATACGACCCCAAAAATGTAAAATCTCTACCGGATAAAATAGCAGTAAATTAATAAGGCTCTCTATTATTATTTTTCATCCCTTTTATCCTTCTGGGGACTAAGGATATCTACTTGAAGGTACTTAATTATTCAAATACGAGAGTGGATTAGGAGAATACATATTATGAGCACTGCATAATCCTCGAATATATTCCATCACACATTTCGTCACCTGTTTTGCCTATTCGGGTGAATACCTAAACTACATTTCATAATAGCTCCGACTACTCTATCAACTCGTACAAACCAAAAAATGCGTTTTGTGTATTTTTAGCGTACCTTTTAGTTATGTTGCAGTCTTGTTGAGAGCCCTCTCGCATTAAAATGGCACTGTGTGATTTATCTAAATATTATTATTTTTAGTGGAGCTGAATGACACCAGCGGGTTTCCTATTGTTATTGGTGCTGAATGACACCAGCGGGTTTCCTATTGTTATTGGTGCTGAATAACACCAGCGGGTTTCCTATTGTTATTGGTGATGAATGACACCAGCGGGTTTCCTATTGTTATTGGTGCTGAATGACACCAGCCTGTTTCCTTTTGTTATTGGTGCTGAATGACACCCGCGGGTTTCCTATTGTTATTGGTGCTGAATGACACCAGCCTGTTTCCTTTTGTTATTGGTGCTGAATGACACCCGCGGCTTTCGAATCATTCATTTTGGTACAATTATCTCAGTATCATTCCGTTGAAATATTATTATTGTTATTGGTGCTGAATGACACCAGCAAGTTTCCAAATGGTTCCTTGATAACTTAACATAATGACAATTCACCACACCTTTGACAAGTGAGAGTCATTAAAAGCGACGGAATAAGAACTAACCTATAAACCTAACCTAGTTATCATAATATTTAAGTGTTAATCTCAAGTGTTAATCTCAAGTGACCTACCAGGTAAGTATTGTACTGTATAATATATTATCTCCATAAATAGTTAAGTAATAACATAGATCACTGTAGAGATGTATTATAAGTTTGTACAGCGCCCTTGAGGTGATTTTGCACAAAAACGGCGCTATACAAGTCATCCAATTATTATTATTATTATAATTTCATCTTAGTTTCATCATTTTTAATCACTTCACATAACTTTTTAAAGGTGTCTTCAATTTTCATTTTGATGAGTTATCCGGTCACCAATTAAACAACTAAATTCACATACAAGCGGTAAGTTAAAATCAATGTAATTTATTTTCAACAGAACAATAAACATAAAATAATAACATAAACACGCTACAAGGTTCACAGAAAACTTATTAATCCCAAAAGCAAACAAAACTATATTTCAAAAAGGACCACACTACATGGCCATTAAAGTATATAACAAACTTCCACGTAGCATCAAACAAACAACCGACATACTTAAATTTAAATCAACACTAAAAACATTTCTTCTAAACAAATGTCACTACACCTTAAATGAATTCCTTACATAAATTAAATACCTCTGTTTTTTTATTTATTATTTACATACATTTGTCAATATGTAATTGTTGGGTTATGTAATATAATGTGTATTTGTTGGGTTAGCTGGAAGAAATAGGATGTAACCTATAAACTATACCCCTTATACTCTTTTTGTGCAAAAAATATTTTTTTGAATTTGTTTTTGAATTTTTAACCGCTGAATATTAATGATGATAACAAGTACACTCGTGGCAGATCCCTTGCACTTTGTATATGCTTCAAGATTGAGGACTTCTGATTATTAGAACAGAGCGACTCAACCTCACTGAACGATTCTGGATTGAATTCAGCAACTCTCTTTTGACGCATGTGAAAAAATAGTAATACTGCCTCACCCCATTTTTATAGTCACACGTACCTCAAATTTGTAATATATTGATATATAACCGCTTTGCGGTGAAATAAAGGTGTGTTCATACGAACGCTTTGTAAAACTTAGAAAAATAATAAATCGTAACTTTCAATTTACCTTCATTTTATTTGGGCACTAATGATAAAAAAAACTTTTTTTAAAGTTTTTCATGAATTGCCCCTGAAGTTTAGCGGTACAGGCGTTGAACCAAAACCTCCTAGATCACAGGCCAGGACACTGAATCAAATCAGCCTCCTAACTTTTACGAGAACCTCAAAAAAAAAGTCCAAAATGTTTTAATAAATAATAATAAATTGAGAAAATAAAATTTAAACAAATTCTTTGTAAAATCCCATACAAATTAGGAGTCTGCTTTGCATGAGTGTACCGGCCTTATGGTCTAGGAGGTTTTGGTTGAACACTGTGTAAAAATTTAATAAATAATAATTTAAAAAAATATATATTATTTATAGTAAGAACTCAGATTGGTTATTTCACAGAATTTGAACAATTCATCAAAGTTCAGTGAAATTTCTAATGAAGATATTTTATTATTTCAGTTATGTGAAATAGCTCGCCAATATTGACATAATAATAGAACTTTAATGGGACCTTTACAGAAGTTGAAAATTTACTTTTAAATTTGATGAATTGTTCAAATTCTGTGAAACAACCCGTTGAAACAAAATTAAGTTGTCACTAAATATTCTTAATTTTATTGCAAGATAAAAGTCTATGTATTTATTTAAAAATAAAGTATTGGAAAATCTTTGTTGTAAAGCTCTTATTATAAAAATTGGGCGACATCTCCAGGAGTAAGTCCTTCCTAAGTCGTTGTCAAGCCCAAAGTTACAAATCAATTTGAAAATTGACACTTCCCTCCCAAGAACTGTATACAATTACTTTTGAATGTTACATCAAAAGCTTTTGAAATGTGGTTCTTTTTTCATTGGAAACAAAACAGTCTTAAATTCTATTATCAATTCAAATCCACAATGGTATATGACAATTTATGTCGCTTAATAATGGAAATTATTCCACAAAATACAAGATTTGGTTTCAGAAAGAAATTACACAGACGCAACATTCACTTATTCTTTCGTTTTATATTTACAGTAGAGTTTACACATCTGCCCTGACGATGGACACTAAAATACTGACCAAAACATTGTCTAAAAAAGTAGGTAGCGCAACACGGCATAATACCCCAAAAATAAATTCTCATTAAAACTCATTAATATTTTACTTCAATTATGAGTGTACTACGAAACCTTTTCATTTCATTGAAATATGTGGGCGACATAATATTGCTTCTAGTATAATGAAAATTTTGTATAATAATTGTTGTTAGCACTGTGCTAAGTGTTTTGTCAAGCACTAACGGCTTCAAACATTACATGACAATATCTTAATGTATGATTTACTAAACACAGCACACTTGTAGGGTATTTACAAAACTAGGTTTTATTTGGTACAAAGCTGATCTAAGTGTTACAAAAGGGATAGTGAAAATAATGTTGATACACATGGTTTTGACATGTAGAGCTGTTGGAGAAACGATGTATAACATATACAACTCTTACGACGAAATCGAGAAACATTTTCGAATTACGAAACTACCCAACAGGAGGATTGTCGCTGATCAGATGCTCTTGTATAAAATTATTAACTCAAAAGTTGACTGCCCGGAGTTGCTGAACAAAATAAATTTCCATGCGCCAATTCGATATAGCAGACAAAATACCCTTTTCTACATTGATAGATGCAATACCAATTCCAATCAAAATGAATTTATGCAAAGGACATGTAACTACTATACCTAATAATAAATTTGCAAATATAGACACTCGTGCTGACATATTCACTGCTAGTTACTATCACTACAGAATTTCATCGTATCACATTCTAATTCATATTCACGACTGTTAAATTGATTGTACTTAATATTTTAATATTACTTGAGTGGCAACTTTTCCTTATCCCTCTCCTCCCATTTCCCGTTCCAACCAAAAGTCTATTTAAGTATAGTTATAATCACATTTATTTTATTGCTGTTTATTGTAGGCATATTATAGGTTTATCGTTTGTTGAATTTACATTCGTATTATTATTTTTCTTATTTGCTGCTTTATTCTGTTTTTTTTTTTCTATTTTTATTAAATATTCTAGTTTACAGGTTAGTTTTATGTTTCTGAATATCTATCTGTGAACATTAATAATTGGTCTGTTTTTTTGTTATCCTCTTATGCATATTGTATTACTAAGACTGTTTATGTTCCTCAAATAAATAAATAAATATGACTTCCTTATTAAAACCCCACATAGGAGGCTTTAAGGAAGTTAATTTCTCTCAGGGTCTATGTCATCTTTGGGTTGTTGTGTGAAGGATCTTTTTAGGGAAAAGAGGGAGAGAAAGTTCTGGGAAGGAAAAAGTGTGAGGGGTGGGTGGAAATCTGGGGGTCAGTGCGTCAAGGAATGACGGATGGATGATTTCATACCTCCCACTGCAGTATAAGGCGATGGGTTGGGGGAGTCCAGCAAATGGTCGTCCTTAACCGGCCTCTCCCGATCCGGATAAATAAACCAGGGCGCCTAAATCTCCAAACGGAGCGAATCACAGGTGGCCTACGACGGAGTTGTTAGTTTTCAGAAGTTTAGTTTTGTAGAAGACGGGGAAGCCAGAGGAAGTCATAACCAAGCCAAGTGATTTCAATGGTCATGTGTCATGCCAAAAGTCGGTACAGCAGAAAATAATGTATGAATGTGAATAAAGCAGAGGCTGTGAGCCGATATAGTGAAACTGGGAGATGTCAAAGTGTTATTTTTTCATGCATTGTATTAAAATGTCTATTTTCTTTTTTACAGGTAACTGACAATATTCATCCATAATACTATCTGAAGATTATCACCGTCTTTGTCAACGAGTAAGTCTTCTTCTTTTGAGTTTTAAATATTTTGCTCAACCTCTAATATCATCCGATTTATTTATTAACAAGGACACAAACCGAAGGGTGAATACTGTAATCACACTAACACAATAATCACCAATAAAAGTTCCCTATGAATTTATACACTAAACCTGATTTAGGACGGTGATTAATTGGCATAGAGAGGAAAATGGATAGGTAAATAAACATAATTAACAAAATTTAAAAAAGATTCACATGTATGCCTGTCTATACACGTGAATCTTTTCTGAGGTTCATTCACCAAATATATATGTCCTTGCTTGAGGCAACATGTAGATTCTCAGTTTTACTACAATTCATAATTATATTAACAGCCCATTCCTTTGTTATATCTGCCTGAAAACTTCAGCCCTAAACATTTTAGTACGGATTTTTTTTCAAGATACTGTTAAAAATGTGACTGCAAGACCATTTCCTAATAAAATATTAGTCATTCAGAATATATCTGAAGATGTGGTTAACACAGGTGGCCTTTTCCAAATAAATATAATGGACGAAATGCGACTCAAAAAATATTTTTGGTGTACTGAAAATTTGTTTGCTGAAATTTGCCAAATCATTCGTTATAGTCCCATTTCTAACAGGAAAACGAATGAATTGAGTAGATTTTTAATAAGTTATACATTTATATCCGTAAGTTTTTTCCGACCATTGACGACTTGTTGAATATACCACACGACAGAACAGATTTGCTAGCACAGCATTTTAATGGTAGTTACTTAGTTAAAGGTTAATTAACATACTCTTATCCGCACCGGTCCTTGAATTTTATATTGGTTTATGTAATTTCAAGAGCGCTGGCTTATCCTATCCACAGGTAAGCTTTACCCCCTACCCTCCTACAAGGCTGTTTGTTTGTGTGTTGTGTGTCTGTGTGTGTATTATTCCAGTCCTCTGCGTTAAAGCCTTTGGGTTTTACATCCCTCCGCTGGAGCCTTTGATATAAAACACCCCAGCAGCCTAGAATACGATTCACTCGTTTGAACTTATTAACAAAGTATCTCTTTTAAAATCACAGTGGTATCAAAGTAAATGTTACAACGCGTAATTAACTAATGTTTTCATTTTCAAACACTGGTAGTATTTATATTATGTTATAATTTGACCAGTTGGTGGCCGAGTTGACATCGCGTTTGGGTCCCATCCAGGCGTAGTGTGTTCAATTCCTCGGCTGGCTAAGTCCTCCATCACAACACAAGTAACATTTTCAGCTTACTGTGGTGGTAGTAGGATATTTTCAAATATTTTCAGGTTATTCGTAACCCGGGAATGTTTATATTTCTTTCTTTTTTTAAATAAATTTTTGTCATGCTTCTTACCACAAAACTTCCCTTACCAGTATATTAAAAATTACTAACAATTTTAGGAAGAAATTTCACCCGAAGAGCATGTAGGCACTATAATAAAGAAAACAGTTTAATATCTACATTGTTTCTATATAAAGGGTGCTCTTCCTACATAAAATTACTTTCTCAGCGGTATTTTAGAAATTTACACAACCCTATTTATTAATTAAACCATTTAACTTCTATTAAAGATTTTAGATATTGTTAAAATCTGGAACATAATTGCTAATGCCTGTCAAACCATTCATATATAGTATATTGCTTAGGGTAATAATATTAACGGCAAAATTATTATTTTAAAATTTAAAATATTATTATAAAACTTATAGAAAGAGCCAATAAACAGATGATAATAACTTATAACATTCCACGTTCGAAACGACGTCCCATGCACGGTGTCCGGAAAGTCGTATTACAAGCGGAAAACTGGTAAATCTACATCACAGAGTATCCGAAAGTACTTTTGTTTTCGATCTGAGCACTTCCATTTTTTTTCTTCCATTCGATTATTTTGGCAACCAAACAACTTAAAAACTGTTTTGATGGGTCTATACTTTGACGCATTTTAAAAGTAAAGCTACAGTAACCCCATAGTGACCGATTTTTATCAAAATTATCAAAAAATAAATAAAACTTCAGACTCGATTTACTCGAAATCGAAAGCACAAATCAAAAAAAGTTTTTATCGAAAAAATAAACTGCAAATACATATGACGAGGAATCACCCATTTCCCGCTTGTACCACTAGTTTCCGAACATTGTGGATAACCAAAGCAAAGAATGAGAAAACTAGAAACCGAGAAATATTTTTTAAAATTAACATTACACAAATAATTCAGAAAAAAAGTAAACTAAAAATTATCGCCAACTGAATCACGTTTCGTATACAATACGTAAAATTTACCTATGTTACGCGTAAGTAATAAATTTGAATTACATCAGAACAAACGAAAACTTTTTTTAATATATCATTGCTTTCAGCCTACCTCAGATGTCGTGTACTGTACATCCTGTACAGTGTACATTATTACACCATTATAATAAAATTATTAACATTACCAAGCAAGGCTGCTATGAAGGTAGGTACTACACAATAATTTTCCTTCGACCGCTAAAGCCCGCTCTTAAGAGCTTTTTCGTGTCTCCCCTGATATAAGGACGTATTTAGGCGTATTATACAGCCTTTTATGCGTGTCATATTTTCTATATTAAAACAAGGAAAAAACATTTGCGCCTTAAATTTAATTTAAGCATAATTCTCATATTATAAATGCAAATAGATCTTTGCAAGTTTAGGGGAACTTTATAAAAAGCTCGATCTTGTGGAATCGTGTTGTGGACATCCTAAATAATAATAATAATAATTTAGGACACTTTACAAAGCTTGAAAATTGCTTTAAATTCATTTAGTTATTGTGTTTAGACTAAACGAGGCATTGTAAAAGACATATTTGTTATTTACATAATTTCAGACGTTGCGGTCTGTAAAAAAGGTTTAGATTGGTGAAATAAGAAATTTCAAGCGTGAAAAATATAACGAAATTTTAATTTGAATGATAATATTTTTTTAAATTGAATTACTGAAGACTTGAGCAGTCCCAAACGAAAAATGGAAAACAGAAAAAGATTCAGTCGCAACTGGGAATTGAACCCTGCAACTTTTCTTTACTTTTTTTATTTTGCTACACGTTTGCTTTTGAGTTTGATGTTTCCATTTTGAGCAAAGGCGCATTCCGCTTACGATTTCACCATGTATTTTCACCCAGTTTAATAGTTTGATGTTTCCATTTTGAGCATGGGCGCACGTCGCTTACGATTTCACCATGTATTTTCACCCAGTTTAATAGTTTGATGTTTCCATTTTGAGCATGGGCGCACGTCGCTTACAATTTCACCATGTATTTTCACCCAGTTTAATAGTTTGATGTTTCCATTTTGAGCATGGGCGCACGTCGCTTACGATTTCACCATGTATTTTCACCCAGTATAATAGTTTGATGTTTCCATTTTGAGCATGGGCGCACGTCGCTTACGATTTCACCATGTATTTTCACCCGGTTTAATAGTTTGATGTTTCCATTTTGAGCATGGGCGCACGTCGCTTACGATTTCACCATGTATTTTCACCCAGTTTAATAGTTTGATGTTTCCATTTTGAGCATGGTCGCACGTCGCTTACGATTTCACCATGTATTTTCACCCAGTTTAATAGTTTGATGTTTCCATTTTGAGCATGGGCGCACGTCGCTTACGATTTCACCATGTATTTTCACCCAGTTTAATAGTTTGATGTTTCCATTTTGAGCATGGTCGCACGTCGCTTACGATTTCACCATGTATTTTCACCCAGTTTAATAGTTTGATGTTTCCATTTTGAGCATGGGCGCACGTCGCTTACGATTTCACCATGTATTTTCACCCAGATTGAGAGTTTAAGAGCTGAATGATGATTTCAATTTTTATTTTCGCTCACACAACTAAATAAATATGAAAATTAAATTGCAACACTCGTTACCTATACTAAATTGCTAGGTAACATCAGGCTCCTGGGTTTTCTACGGCTAAACAGCTAGGAAAATCTTTTTATAACTCTCTTGTGTATTACACAAGTCAGATTCTGTACAAATTCACGATAGCGAAAATGACAAGCGTTAACAGATTTCTTATCAGAATGGCCATAAACGATTTGACGCAAGACATAATAATAAAAAATAATCTATTTTTCTGTGCTAGAAACTACGGAGAATTATATATCTTTTACTTATAAAATCAATCTTGTAAAATTCTTATATTTTTCCCTTAAGAGACCCATTTCTTCAACCATCAATCTGTTATTACTATATTATCTCGTTTACGCGCAAAAAAATTCAGCGTGAAATGAAGCCCAGACGCTTAAAAAAAAGTAGCGAAAAATCTCGGGTTATCATGGTGAAGTGAAAAATGATTACTTTTCATTATTTTTAAGTAAACCGCTTTATAAATAATTTTCATCTTAATCTCGAATCTTCACCCAATTACTCAGCCTGCTGTACCGTTTAATGGCAAAATACATTTTAATGAAGCCTTAATACTAACTAATAGATTTTGACTCCTTAATTCTTTGCTTCTTCAGGTGAAAATCCAATCTCCCGCAAATGTTTAGTTTACGCTTCGAGCCTCTGTAAATTTATCATACTTTGAGGAGAGCTTTAACCAAATTAGTTGATTAACTTTTTTTGATGGGGTAAATACTTTTGATATTTTTTTACAAGGGGTCCACCATTGACTTTCGAGGTGATGTAAAAAAGATTGTTGCTTTTGACATTTGGTCTATAGATATTTGCTCACAATTTAATGGACAGCTCGATGCGTTATGGCCCCGTATTAAGCGTTTAAAGACAAAGATGGTTTGAAAGGGTGATATGTAAATACGAATATTAGAGGGAGTGCGCTAATATTATAAAAAGATAATAAATAAGTGAAAATCATTAAAATATTTAATAAAGCATGACTCGTTTGAAATAGATCAAAAATCTCTCGACTAATGCTTTAGTTTCATTTAAAGATTTTTTTTTTTTAACAAATTCAATTTATTCAATAAACAAATTTACAATGTGTGATATACATATATATACATTTCACTAGTAATAAGATAAGATATTATGATATGATTAATATTTATTATTTTTCAATGTTCTCCCATAAAAAGCAATTGCTTGTGTGTATGGGATGAGGTATTGTTTGTTTAGTTTCTTAGATTTTTATTTAATTTTTAAATTTTTTGTTTTTGTTTTTATTTTATTTATTTATTTTTTTTTTTTTAAATTTAGTTTAGGTTTTCAGTATATTTTTTTAATTGTGTTTTGAATTCTTTGAAACTATAATTTAGTGATCTTATATTTTCTGGCAATTTATTGAAGAAATTTGTTCCTAAGTATTTGTAGTTTTGCTGACCCAAAGTTTTTTTACAAATCGGAATTGGTAACATGTATTTTTGCCTGAGATTTGCTATGTTTTTGAATGGTACGGTTTTGTTTAGGATATCATCTTTGTAAACTTGTAAGGTTGCGTGATACAGGAAAAGAGTATTTAATTTTCTGACTTTAAATTCTTTGAAAATGAGTTCAGATGAATATAAAAATGATTTCTTTAATATTATTTTAATTATTAGTTTTTGCGCAATGTAAAGAGGTTGTGTGTGAGTTTTATAGGCGCCCCCCATCCTATTATACCATATTGGATTATGGATTGACAGAATGCGAAGTACGTCATTCTCAGTAGTTCTTTATTTAGAATATGTCTCAAGCAGCTAAAAATTAAGGTTAATTTTCGTACTCTGTTTTTGAGAATGTTTATATGTGGTATCCATTTTAGGCATTGGTCAATAGTGATCCCTAGATATTTGGTTGAAGTTTTAATTTCAATATTAGTACATAGTAAGTTACAGTGGTGTTGTTGAGTGCTTGGTGCAGAGTGAATTCGAATGTTTATTTCATGCGGCGTATTTGGTTTGTTTATGAAAAATGGTACGTAGTGTGTTTTTTTAGAGTTTAACGTTAGTAGGTTATTGTCAAACCATGTTTTCAATTCATTGATGTCTGAATTAGCCTTTTTGTTCAGTTCTAACTATGTGTTTGCTTTTAGAAGAAGCACTGTGTCATCTGCATATGAGACAATTTCCCCGTATTTAGCAACTTCAAATATATCATTTACATATAATATGAACAAAAGTGGTCCTAAAACTGTGCCTTGTGGTATCGAGAAGTTATTACTTTCGGAATCACTAAATTCATTTAATAATTTTACTTGCTGTGGTCTATTTTCCAAAAAGCTTATAATCCAGGATAGTACCGTTCCATTTATTCCAATTAATTTTATTTTTTTTATTAAGTTAGTGTGTGAAATACTATCAAATGCTTTTTTAAGGTCAATAAATATTCCAATGCATTTTTCATTTGAGTCTAGGGCGGTATATATAAAATTTGTTATTTTTGCAATAGCATCGTGGGTGCTGGTATTTTTTTTGAAACCATACTGTTTTGAATTAATAATTTTATTTTGTTCTAGGAAGGACCAGATTTGATTTTTTACAATTTTTTCGAATATTTTTGATATATTTGATAAAAGGGATATAGGGCGGTAATTTTGAGGGTCGTTTGGGCAGTCAGCTTTATAAATCGGTGTTATTATTGTTCTTTTGTAGTTATCAGGAAATACACCTTTTATAAGGCTTGTATTTATTATATGAGTTAGGGGGTAAATTAGATATTGTTTCATTGTTTTTAATACGTTTACATCTATGTTGTCATAACCGGGTGTGGAACCCCCCCTTAAATCATCGATAATTTTTCCGACATCAGTTTCTGTTATTTTGTTGAAACTATTATATTGGTGTTGGGAAGCGTGGGGATTTTTTTTATTACTGTTGGGATATGTTTTGATGGCTTTAGCCAGATTTTTTCCGACATTTGCAAAATAGTTGTTTAGAATATTACAGCATTTTTTGGTGTCAAGTTGGACATTATACGTTTTTTTCCTATCTGAAATTTCGGATATACAACTGTTCTTTCTATTTTTATTTATTATTTCGTTTATTGTAGTCCATATTTTTTTATTATTGTTTTTAGCATCTAGAATTAATTGGGAGTAGTAGCTGTTTTTCGTTTTTCGAATTAAAGTTGTTAAGATGTTTTTATATTTTTTATAATAAGAAATAATTGATTTTTTGGCAGTCGGTTGATTAGCTAATTTGTAAAGTTTGTTTTTTTTTCTAACTGCTTTCACTAATCCGATAGTGATCCAGGGTTTTATTTTCTTTGTTTTAGAGTTTTTATGCAGATTTTTAATTTGGCACACTTACTGTTTATTATTTTGATTGGCACACTTACTGTTTATTATTTCAGTCCATTTTTCGGTTACGAGTGATTTTTCTAATAGTTGGTAGTTTAGTGTGGTTTTTGTGGTACTTGATTTAGGTAGGTTTTTTGTTTTATTTTTTGTTTCATAGTTAAAAAGGGTTGCGTGATGATCAGTTATATTTATCTTCCAGGTTGAGGATTTGATATTTTTTATATAATTCAGGTTTACATTACACCAAATATGGTCTAGACAAGATGGCGTTTGATTTGGTACTTCACGGGTATAGTTGTTGATGCACGATTTGAAGTTAAGATGAGTCATCATGTTCAAGAAGTTATTTTTTTCTATAGAATTATGGTTATTAGAAATATTTATGTTAAAGTCACCACATATAATCGTAAAAATCTTTGTTAAATTATTCAGGTATAGATAAAGTTCGTTTGTAAAATTCGTTATATTTGATTTGTGTGTGCGGTATATTGTAATGATTCTATATCTAATAGAATTTTTAAATTTAATATCTATTTTTAAACAGTTGACAAATTCAATATTTACTTCTTCTGTGTTTATCACTTCACAATCGTCACGTACAAACATAATTATTCCACTATTTTTGTTTATAGATTTTTTAGTTGCTATTCCTCGGTAGTTGGGTAGCGCATTTATGTATTGATCGCTGTTGGAGTGTGTTTCAGTTAACCCTATGCACACCGGTGATGTATTTAAATTATTTATATTTATTAATAATTCATCTAGATTTCTTGAGATACTTCTTATGTTCATATTCAGCACTAAAAAAGTAGAATCCCTATTTTGACACCATTTGTTAATTTCGGTAATGTTTTCGCATATTTCTTCTGCAATGTTGTAGTTTTGGTCAATTTTTTTTGCAGTGTAATCATCCATGTTAGTTGTAATTGATTCGTTCCTTTGCAAATTTGAACATTTTTATGCGTTGTTTGCATTCTTTATTGTTTGCTTTATGATTTGTTGGAAAAGAACTTTTTTTCAAAAGATTGTTATTTGTGCAGTTTATGCACTTAGGGACTTCATTTTTGTTTTTACAGTCTCTAATGCCGTGATCTCCAGGGCAATGAGGGCAAATAGGTTTTTCATTTATTCTTAGACAGCGCGTGGCTGTGTGGCCGTATTTTTGGCAGTGGAAGCACTGCATTAGTGGGTTGCAGTCTTCCACCTTTATTTGGGAGAAACCCAGGTTTACTTTTGTTTTTTTATTAGTAAATTTCTAATGTCTCCAGTGCATTCGATAATAATGTTTTTTTGTTTATATTTTTTTATGTTGATTGTTCCTTTTATTTTAATTTTTTCTTCCATATATATTGTTTTTATGTCTTCGTTTTGTATGATTAAGTCATTCATACATTCTCCATTATTATAATTCTCGTCGATTCCTTTGAAAATCATACAAGGACTTTTCTTTTTTAAATCGCCCACGTTTATTCCTTCTAGGTTCATTTTTTCTATTTCGTTTTTTGTCTTGATCCTATCTTCTTCTTTATTAAGGTTAATTATAAGTTGGTTTTTCGATGTTTTTCTGATGCTAGCAATACCAACGCCAGTTTTTGATATCTTTACGTTCTTAGTTATTATTTCCTTGATGTCTTCTTTTTCGTTTATTGAGCTTATAATAATGGGATATAAAACCGGAGATTTGTGTTGCGCGCTAACTTCAGCGTATGTTTTAACATTTTGATTTGTTGTGATTATTTTTTCTAATTTTTGACTGTAATTTTCATTATTAATAATTATTTGGTCTTGCAATTGAATTATTTTATTTTGTAGTTTTAATTGTTCACATTTTATTGCTTCTTCCAGCTTTTTAATATTGTTTTCCATACTTTGTTTTATTTTCGAGTCTTTTACAGTTGTTATTTTATTAATATCGATTCTTATGTTTTCTATTAATTCCTCCATATTTATATTTTTATTAAATTAACACTGTAGTGACATCTATTGGCTTACTTCTAGTTTTTGAAAGATATTGCTCGGTAGGTGACATACTGTGATTTTTTTTAACCTATAACATATAAAATAACGGAACAAAACGTGTTTTTAACAATTTTCGGAGCTTACTTGGTCATTTTTTTCCATCGAGGGAATTTCATATAATTACTGTTTCAGCTTTACAAATGTACAGATATTATCTTCAAAGATAACATATGTTTTTTTAGGAACTTGTTGAAGAGAAATATGTTGTAAATCGGTAGAAATTCGGAATGTGTGGGGGCTTAAGGCGATGCACTACGTCATGTAATATTTTAAATTGAGCCGCTATCAATAACAACCCTTACGTAGATGGCGATAAGGTTTAAATTCCCGCTTAACACCATCCGCCTGTTTTGATTTATGCAAGAAAAAAACATGGCCAAAAAGTGCCTTTTATTTTATTTTGTGGATGTTCAGGCACAAACATTTAATTATTTTATAAATAACTTAATTTGCCTTAAACATTTCTAAGTGCAACGAATTATCTTTTACGCTCAACAAAAATAAAATTTCTTTTAATTATAACTTTCATGATACACATTTCAATGAAATAGAATTAATCCGTGACCTTGGGGTAGTACTGGATGTAAAACTATATTTTATCAAACACATTAACGAAGTAATCAACAAAGCCAATAAAATGTTGGGATTTATAATTCGCATATCTAAACCTTTTCGCAATATTAAAACTATGTATTCCCTTTACACCACGTATATCTGCCCCCACTTAGAATACTGCACACTAATTTGGGCACCGTTCTACCAATGCCATATTGACAGAATCGAAAGTGTGCAAAACAATTTTTTTAAACACATAAATTATAAATTCAAATTACTCTTTGCAAATAACACCGAATCCTTAAAATTTCACAACTTTACTCCACTTCAAACACGTAGATTAATATCTGATCAAATATTTTTATACAAAATTCTGAATAACGGCCTGGACTCTCCTGAACTCGTAAATTATTTAAGAATTCACATACCTACAAGGCCAACCAGACAAAACCATTTTTTTCATTTGCCCGCGTGCAGAACCAACCTTAGAAAAAATTCTCCAATCCCCCGTATATGCGCGCAATATAACACGCAATTTAACAATATCGATATTCTTAATAATACTCTTGTGAAATACCGAAACGAAGTCAAGCGTACGACCACAAATGTTAATTAAATTAATGCACATTTATAGAAAAGGTACAACATGAGCATCTCCTGTCCCCATCCCATCTTCCTCTGCCTCTTGCCCTTTCCTATTCCTTCTTCCTTCTAATATATTTATATGATTTTTTTTTATTTCTTTTTTGTTTATTTCATTTTCAGTTAATGGTTATAACCAGTTACAATTTTGTATTATATCACATTAACCAACATTAGCATAAGAAACTATTTTGGCTTACCTCATATTTAACCTCTTGTATAACTAATCCTGTATAAAATTGCTGTTTGTTTCTTACAATAAATAAATAAATCTTTCAATGTTCAAAGCTGCGAATGTTTTGCATCCCCTATAGGCCTATAGCATACATCTTTTCTGTATTTAAAATACGTATTTTCATATAAATCCGTCATTGACGTTTCGCTGACATTAAAGTTCTATTGATACATTGAAGTATCTATATATCATATTAAATTTAAAAAAAAAAATAATAATTTATGTGGTCAAGCTTCATGAACAGATTAAAAAAAATTTTTTCCATTTTCTTCCTCGTCTCAATTTTCATTTTGGTCGGTCACCTTGATTAATGTTACAAATCGATATATTTCAAATATATCGCCACCGCCAATGGCCACCGCAATATCATTAACCACGATGCCAACATGTCCAGGAATCCAAATCAGAGTTACGATTTTTCCAAAGCTTTGAATGGAGGCTATCAGCACTCTAATAAGGCATACAAAGTGATCTCGGATTTTCTCGTGTTTTCGGAAGGAACTGAAGGAACTTTTGAATTCAAAAAGTTGTATAAATCGGTATTTTTCCGCGTATATGTTTTTAAAAAAATAAATTATTCCCACTGTCCATCCATGCGAGGAAACGATGGGGTTTTGTGGTAAGTTTTGTTATTTTAGTATGGTAATTTCTCTTGTTAAAACTACCAACAATTTTCTTGTCATTTTTTACTTCTGTCAGCGTTAAAGTCGAAAGGAAAAAAATAAATTTAACCCTCGTTTACTTTTGAGATATTTCATGTCAAGTAAAAAAGTGGAGTCCTTTCAACCATAATGTACGCTTTGTCGTGACATTTATTTTAAAATCTCATATATTTTTTTCTGCTTTTTCTTTTAAAATGACAGGGTTTTAATTTCTAGTCGTGCTTGATATAATAAGTGCCGCCAGGAGGCAATGACTGAAGACGCACAGGGGATCTGTTACAAGTCCTTAACGACGCTTGTAAAGCAAGTTTTATCAGCAATAACCTTAACAATCGACATCGCAATCACAACACACGTAAAAAAATAATCTACGACTTTGCTCAACTTATTTTGTGTAATCATGTTTAAATGAGATTTTCACAGTAAGTGTTATCGTGATTCATTTTTGGTTAAATTAAAACTAATCACCGACAACTACATTAATTTCACTAATTACTATACTGATATACTGGCCTTAAGATGATTAATGCGTGTATCACTTGTACATAGATAAACACACATTTCAAATCAAGCTAAACATCTGCCCTGGTGATGGATACTGTAACGCTTTTTCGAAAGAGGGAGGAAACGCGATACGGCATAATAACTGAAAAATTAATCATGTCAATAAATTAAATGTGGTCTGACGAAGCTTGAAATAAGCGAAACCTGTTTGGGTGTCATTTATAAATCAATAAAAGTGGTGAACTACAAGTGTATTGTTTTCATTTAATATACAAAGTATTTGCTACATTCGAAAAAGAATTGAATACGCTTTCTCCTTCTCGTGCTGTCTGAGAATATACTTTATTTTATTTATTTATTCCTTTAGATTTACACACAGTACAATATGATACAAGATATAATTAAAATATTTTTAGTGATTATAGATTATTGTACCTTATCAGGTCGAAATTATTGGTTCCTAACTACGCAAATTGCCCGTTCCAAGGAACCAAAATGTGTGAAAGTAGGTATGTGATTTGTCTATGTCTATAATATATCTCATTATTTTTTTTAATTTGTGATGTTTAATCGTTACAATCTTATGATAGAATCGAACTTGAGCTGTTGTGTATGTTTCAATTGTGTATGAGCAATAATTAGAATAGTGGAAGATACATATAGTGTGTGATTAGTCTATGTCTATCCTATGTCTATTTATTATGTGACGTTTTTTAACATTTTTTCAGATTCTCCTCTACCCAGTCCAATCAACCATTTAGTTATTATTGGGCCTATGTAGGAAATATTACAAGATTTTATGCTTAATTCAGGGGGGATTTTGTTGTACAGTTTAGGTCCCAAGTATGTGTGTCTTTTGATACTTTGCCGTATTGCTCGTTGGGATCATAAGGTCATTTCTGGTGTGGCTTCTTGTGATATGTTTATGGTCAATTTTATTAATATTATCTAGATTTTTATGTACATAGATAATAACCTTTTTATATAGTTTTGACGAACATCAAGTACATTAAATTGTTTAAAGAGCTCATCGCTAGAGAACCTATATGGTTTGCGCATTATGACTTTAATTATTGATTTTTGGGCCTTCATAAGCGGCTCTAGAATTGATCTTCCTGATGCTCCCCAGCCAATGCAACCATACATTAAGAGGGGGTTGCACAGTCCGAAATATATTTTACTTAGATCTACTTGTCTAATTATGTTTCGCACTGCAAAGAAAATATGAATCAGTTTTCTAACCCTAGTTGTAAGATTGTCAATATGATAATTCCACTTAAGATGATTGTCTATTATAACACCTAGGTACTTAATGTTTTTCACACATTCAAGATCTTCACAATTGCAGTTAGGTTCAGTATTATAGGAGTTACAGTCGTGATTATGTGTTTTTATTGTGTCTGTTGTACTAGGTTGTCCCTTTATAGTTGTGCTGAATCTCATGTATTTGGTTTTAGAAGTGTTCAGTGTTAGTAGATTTCTGTTAAGCCATTGTTTTATCACATTAATTCCAATTTCAGCAAGTTTGTGTGTTTCAGTCCAGTCATCTCCTTCAAAGATAGCTACCGTATCGTCTGCGAATGTAATAATTTTTCCACCGATTGGTAGCTCGCACAACTCATTGATATAGATTATAAATAGAAGGGGTCCCAGTGTGCTTCCTTGTAGTACACCAAAGTTAATGCCTAGTGAGTTACTCAAAGTTTTACCAGTTTTGAGTTGCTGGCTTCTACCTGCTAGGTAACTCTTTAGCCATTCGTATGGCATACCTAATAATAATTTAAACTAATATTTACTTAAATATGCCTTGTCCAACTTGTGCTGTCTACGGATATATTTTATTTAAAATAATATTTAGTTAAATACGCCTTGTCCTTCTCGTGCTACATGGGGATATACTTTATTTAATCTAACATTTACTTCAACCATTCAACGGCAAAACGAATGTTAAAAAATAAGCTCATGTGGGTAATTGTGTGTCCTCTGAAATTATTAAGTCTTTCATTGAATATAAAAGAGATTGCCTGCGGCGCAGTGGGTATATTTGATTGTCACTTCGCTCGGCAACTTTAAAGTGAATTTTGTATTGTTAGCGAGTTTCCCATCATGACTCGAGACTTAAGGACTCAGGGCGGGAATGCAGGGCGGGTTTGCAGGGTGGGTTTAAGCAAAGTTTTCGACATTTCTCGCCTCGAGAATTCGGCAAAAAAATTGTAATATTATGAGTTTTTTTATAATGACTTTGTACAGACTCGATTTGCTGGGTTGGGTGTTTTATTATACTTTCAGTTTACACGGGGATCTTTTAATGATGAAATTCAAATCTACGCATTGTTATCTATTCATTGTTTATATTCGTGTCAAATATCAATAACAAAAGGTTATTTTAGATTCGGTGTTATGCAATGCGCAAATTCGTAGGACACGACAGGTGTGGTATATACCAAATGGAAGCGAATATTGGTGAGAATTGAATATGAAATTTTGCGTTGAATTTGCCTAACTACATTCGATACAGAGTGCATCACCTGAATTCGTCATCCCCAGAGAAATGCAATTGATTTTAACCGTTGGAGTTGAATTTGCTAGGTCTGCTCTAAAATGACCCATTACTTTTTATTTATTTTTATTTATTCAGTGCATTTTTTATTGCAGTCATTAAGAATTGTCAATGCTAAGTACATGTTTTTGTTGTGGTGGTCGATTATAATATATAAAATACATTAAAATAATTTAAAAGAACATATCCAGTTTGAAATACAGAAGAATTTTATAGAAATATAAACAGTATAGAATGTAAAATAAAATAAGGAGTATAGAATTTAAAATAAAATAAGTATATACTATAGAAAAAAAGTATATAAAATCTAAAGGTAAGTACTTCTACGTAAGGAAGTAAGAAAAAATAAACCGATCATTTTTTATATGTGCAAGTTAAAGTGTTTATATAAAGTACAAATATTATCAAAGAAAATTTAGAAGCATTTATAAACTGGTATTATTATTTTTTTTTATTTATTAAAAAATTAATCAGTTTACAGATTATAATCATTTATGCTAACTTAAATAATTCGTAAAATTAGATTTCACAGCTTTTTATTTTTTTTAATGTTTCTCTTCTTTAGAAGCAGGCGCTTGTTTTTAAGAGTGGTGAGCATCAAGATGAAACATACTTAGTGTTTGTAATTAATTAATTATTTTACGAAATATGATTATTAAAAAAAATGTAAATAAACAAATTAAAAGTTATATTAATTAAGAACATAGTTTTAACATTTTGATATTTTTAAATTGAGTTTCTAGTAGGTGTTTATCGTTTTCGATTTTTCTGATATTTTCAAGTAGGTATATGTAATGATTTTCGGCAAAAGTGGTGTTAAATTTTTGTGTTGGAAATATCTGTTTTTGACGAGTACTACTTTCAGATAAAAAGCTGTGATTATTTTTTTCTTCTATTATTTGAATTATTGTGTTTTTTCGGACAAGATCATTAAATTTTTTAAATAAATACATTCGATCGCAATAAATTGAACATAAAATTTCCGCCCCAAATGATTTTATAAACAAAGTTATATGATTTGAAGTTGAAAATTGACCAGTCACCCCCATTTTACGCTTCTTAAATTTTGCGAATTTAGTTTTCTTATTTTTTGTATCATCTAGTCCACTATATTCCAAGTCTCAATGTATTTAACCCTTTGACCTGTGCCCCAATCTTGCTTTATCAAACGTTATTACGCCGCCCGGAACACTGAACGGTGAACATGTGCGTCAAATTTGAACATTATTAATTTGATAAGCCGGTCAAGTCGCTTGCGACTCAATAAGCGACTAATTTCCGAGCGCCGACCCTTTGTCCGTAACACCATTAGTATTTGTTCCCGGAACCTGCATCAATTTAATTCCGGATTATCCACGAAATATTCTCATTGGGAAGTGATGAAATTATTATGTGGACTGCATGGAATCAAAGTGGCATGCATTTTGAATGTGTTTTAGTACCAATAAGGGTAGTAGAAATATGGAAGATATGTCATTAACCATTATTAATATTGCAACGCATGCACATAATCACCAATAGTCGTTCACCAATACAACTGCAAATTGCAAATCGATTTTTTCATGCTAGTACCGCGCAACTTAAAGTCCCATTTGCTTCATATGGTCTGGAGTTAGTGAGACGATGGCATCCCAATAAGGAACTTGAGTAAAATATATTATGGTTTAAAAAAATTCTGAATTCTGATTCTTAATATTTAAGTTTTTTTTTTTTTTTAATTAAACAATAACTTTGTAAACATCACTTATAGGTAAATACTTAATGTCGACCGGGTTTCACTACAACCGTAGCTTCATCAGGACAGTATAATACTAAACCTAGACATCTAAAATATAAATTAAGATGTGTTGATATCACGGTAAATAGACGGTCTGAGCGACAGTGGAAGAGGTAGGGATAGGTGGGAGATTTAGATGCGAGTGCTCTTTGTCAATAGGGAACAATCTTAAGGAACAATTTTAAGTTTTATTGTAAATAATGTTACTCTTAGAACTAAGCGTCACTTAAAAACGAGTACAACGGTGAGTAACTCAAACGCCCCGGTCGGTGATTTACTCGCACACGGCTCACCCGTAGTATGCAAATTATTTTAAAAAAATATATATACCATCTTGCTAAATATTTAAATTGTTTTTTTTGCTTTTATACCGACCCGAGTGAGATTTGTTGAGACAAAATCGAGGTACTTATGTACGTCACGCGAACCCCATCAGATTTCGATCATTTTAAAACTATTTTAACTGTGAAACCGATTTTTTTTTAAATACTGTATTTAACCGAAGAAGGTGAACATCTATCTATATAAATAAAAAGGTAAATGTTCGTTTTATCAAAATCTTAAATATCCGAAAGTTCTTCAACGATTGCTTTGAAATTTTGACACAACGTTGCATTCGAATACGCGTGTGTTTTTACAAACATAAAAATGTTTTATATAGATGTCACCTGTGGCCGGTAAAAACATACTTTTTTGAAAAGCAGCGCCGTCTCTTGGACAAATATTTTTTTAAACAGTACCATCTATTGGACGTAAAAACAACACTCGCTATTGTTTCTCTATCTCCACAGATAGTCTGAGTCACATCAACGCGTGGCGGGGTACAGATAATAAAAATGACTGATATTCCTGATTGAAGAGTTTTTTTTTTTAATTTAACAAGGTGCTTTACCCAGTTTAATATAGGTAGTATTTTGACGTTTTTTTGCGGTTAAATATCTTAACTTATATTCAACTTACAATAAATTTTTAACAATAATATTTGCGTTGTCTTACCTTAACTCACAAGCAATTGAAAAAAAAACAAATTGTCCATGAAAAATTTGATCTCTGACTTATTATGTTGAGTTTTGAAAAGACACTCCTAAAAGAAGGTAATGAGTTGAGAAAGGAGATAGGGAGGAGGAAGTTGGGAAATTACCTGGCTATTCTGATTTGATCAATTTTTATGTTTTAATTTAACGTAGTATCACGCATTAGGCAATTTAAAATGTGCCTAATAGTATCAGAGTGAATCCGGTCCCATCCCAAGTAAACATGTTTAAAAAAATCATAATTTTCAATACATTATAAACTTTTTGTTTCCGACATAAACAACAAATAAAACTTGTAAACCGCTTTAGACATATGAAATTCCACCTGAATTTGCTTGTAAAATCTGTGTTCGAATTATATCTGTCCCAAAATACAACCTCCAAGAGTTCCCCTATCTGCGGTCAGCACCCATTTGGCTATTGTTTTACTCTGGCAATAGCGCGCCCTCTACCCGTATGGGTAAACACAGATTACACAGTGCTACACAATGAACAGATAAACCGATATGTCCTGTGGAGTGTCAGTGTGTCAGAAGTAATATCAAATGGTTTTGATTTGTGTAGTTTTAAACGCAATATACAGGTGTTATTTATATTTTATTGCAATGTATAATTTGAGGTCGTCAGTATACAGAGAAAAATGACGGAAGAGGTTATTAGTAAAAGTAAGGGACCAATGTGCGATCCTTGTGGTACTCCCGACGTAACTCAAATTGTGGAAGAGTTAAAACCATTAATAGAGTTTTGGACCAGCTTTGTTTAACATCTAACTGAAGTAATCATTAACTCACATCTATGATTAACCAATCTATGCCATTGGGTTCTTAGGGTGAATAACAAACAATTGGATAAACATTTAAAATAGCGAAAATCTTTCTTGAGCAGATATTCTTGAGTCTACCACATTACTGAGGTTCGTGACTCCCAGTCCAATTGCCCTGATGAACCTGGCTCCTCCTGGATACCGTCGCCGATGTTCTGGGCATCTGTGATACCTTGATCAGTGCAATGCATCGGTGAAATTTCGCTTCTTCTCCTGTCTTCCACTTTATCAGTGACCATGAGCTTTTCCATGTTCGTGTTCTCAGTTTGGCAAACAACGTGTCATAGTCCAAGCTACAAATGTGGATAATTATTGCTTATACATTACTTATTCGATATATGTCGGTAGTATATAGGTTTGCCCCTCCATGGTCAGTATCGGGATGGGTTATCAGTTATATTTTTAGCACCGTAGATATTTTTAGAGCATCATATAGATTACGTTGGCCTCCAAGCCACCCTACACGCTCGTTCCCGATTATAAGAGTTTCTTGTCTAAATAAAACAATAAAAAATTTCTAATTCACTTTTTGTCGTCATTTAAAATAAAATCTATCACTTTGTATACACCACTATTTAATCAAAATAATTGACATATTTCAGTATCAATGGTTTCTTCCTCATGATAAATATGTAATGATAATTAATAATAATTTTTAATTAATTAATCTATTCACATTTGGAAGGAAATTGATTTTATACCAATTTACATAAAACATATTATCGAATTAATATTTCTTATTAATTCTCATTAATATCTTTAAATATGTGTAAATTGGTATTATCAGTTTTCTTTCAAATGTGCATGGATCACACTTCTAGTGATTTGCTTTCCAGTGTCGGTACGTGTGCCTGCACTGCATACCTGCCCGAATATTTATACTCGTATTACTCGTGTCCACCGCATTTCTGCCGGTTGACCGAAATAGGTCGCTTTATCTGTAGATTCATGGAAATCGTAGTTTAATTTTGTTTGTCCATCGCTGGTCAAATACATACTGAGACATTTTGTATGATGTCATGGTTTTGCACTATTTGTTAATAGATTTAGTACTGCTTGTCCCAGCTGCTCTCATTTCGCTCTTCTGTAATACGTATCCATTTGAAAAAAGCAAGCATTTTATATTCGCTTAAATCGGCAATGTATTTCTTTAAATTTTATTATTACCATCTTAACTTACTTCTGACATGATATTTCCCCGCCCCGTGCTTCATAAATCAGAGTTTTGTTTCAGTTCCAATAATTCGACATGTTTGTAACGCATGTATTTTAAGGAAGAATGTATTTATTTCGGAAGCCTGAATTAGGGGCTGAAACCCCCTCGAAAGCCTTAATTATTACTCAGAAGACGGAGATATGCCGTTTCTGAACCCTTAGGGAAATCTGCTCATGCCAATAAAAGACCGGCAGTAATACCTCAGACAATCAGGTGAGAAGCTGTTTGTGCAAGATGTTTTGGTTCTGTTTGAATTTGGGATGCTTCGATGAATGCATTTATTCTTCTTCCCTTGGGTGGCAAAAGTAAGAATACTATTTTACTAACCAACGTCTGTTCACACCGTCTTCGACTTGGTTTTGTACCTATTATATACATGATCAGCCATGTCTTATGTCTAAGATTATTTTTAATGCTTGCCTAGGTATTTAAAATTATTTATTTATTTCAAAAATAGCATAGTTTCCACGGTATATTTGTCTACACACACACATTTATTTTTCACATTACCATGAGCGCTATGATATTCATCATAATCGGTATCAAATGTAAAGTTTGGTGTATTTCTTGTATATTAATGGTCAATCCATTAATGGAGGACTGAACGCAGTTGGCGCTACTAAAAATGTCCAAAGAAGCGAAGCTAGCAGTCCACATTGAAGTGCTGGTAATTACCCCGATTTACCGAAGTGAGGAATAGAACAGGCAGAGAAATGAGATCCCTGAGGCGTATGTGTGACAATACCATATTTGACCAAGTGAGAAATGTGGAGATCCGCAAAGAGTTCAAGGTTGATGTAAGCGTATGAGTAAGATTAAGAAAGGAACGCTTGAGGGTTTGGGCATATAGAGAGAATGAGCGAAAAAAGGAGTTTAAGGAAAATATATGACGTAAATGTGAATGGTAGCAGAAGTCGGGGACGCCCGAGGAATACATGGCACGATTAAGGGCCCACTATTCGAATTTCATCCAATTTCCGAGATATTTTCCTTAAAAGTTTGAAGTTTTTAAGCTCTTAAAAAAATATATGTTATTCTTTAAGATAGTATCTATTTGTTCCAAAAGCCGAAACGGTAATTATTTGAAATTCCCTCGATAGAAATAAATCGCAAAGTATGCTCCGAAAAATATTATTAACACTTTTATTTCTGTTATTTTACAAGTTATATGTATGAAAAAAATCACAATGCTTCTTTTAATGCTACTCAATAGACCCCATAAGTAATTTTTGCTATTTTTGAAATACGCCGTGATTTATTAAACATTTTCACAACTGTCGCTTACGCCTATTGCTTTTAAATCATATTTATTATAGCGCGCTCGCTCCGACTTGCAGATTAAACTATCTTTCTTTGAGAAGTTCATTCGCCAACTCGAGGGCTTTGGGGGCAGACGTGTCGTTCATCGTTCTATGATCTACAGACGTGCGATTACGTGCAAATATTTGAATTTATAAAGATAATTTTTACGCGTGTAAAGTTTATGAGTTAATAAATATTGTTTTTTCAAAGATGGGAAATACACGAAAGATATCCCGTATTTCAAAGAAAAAATGTTATCTCATAAAATTATATCCTATCTAATAGGTGAGAAGAAAAAAATACAATTTTTGATTTGTAAGCTTATATTTATTATAAACGATAATTTACTATAAAAATTAATAATTCATATTTTTATTTATGTATTGTGTAGTAAAAAGTTATTATTTTTTTTTCAGAATAGGTACTTTGGGAAATAAAACTAATTCCAATGCATTAGAAATTACGGGGTAAATTTTTATTAATTTAGTTTTCTTGTTGTCTTGTCTCTTTTCTTGTTCCTATACGATCGTGATTTATTTGCGAATTAACTTTCTACGTACACAAATACACACGTCACTTTACATCTGCTCCTTAGAGTAATATTACTCTAAGATCTGCTCTAATGATTCACAATGCAACGATGTCCGAAATATAATATAATATGTAATAATAATATGGGCCACCTGTTTCAAATAACAATACTCGAACGTGGAATCCAGAAAAATAATGAACGGGCCAGCGAAAAAAGCTATCGAAAGTTCTGAAACTGTGGGGAATATAATTTAATAAAATAAAATACTTCTTTGTTTTAAAACCACGATATTTATTAATTTAAGAACCGACCGGTTTCGCTTTACTTAAGCATCATCAGGGTACAAATTAATACTAAACAAGAAGTACATAATGTGTGCATATATATAACAAAATATAGAGGGAGACAACATGATACAAATATAAGCAACACAAAGACGGTCATAAAATACATTAACATAAGTGCACAAGTAATGGAAAAACCGCTAGATAATTATGTAGACTAATGGGTTATACGAATAAATCGGGAGAAACAAAACATCAACTGGCAAGGTGGTAAGGAGGTAAGGAGAACTGGGAATTTTTTATGGGTTTATTGGAAACAGACTTAATATTGGACTACTTGATATGTCTAATTGATTATTAAGTATCTGACTTTTGGTTTTTACAGCTTTTTTAATTTCTAGTGCCTCTAAATTGTTTAGTCTGTTACCATGCCCGTTTTTATGTAAGATGTTAGCACCGGTGCTATGACAGAATGTATGATCTTTATCGATCAAATGATTTGCAAATTCGGAAAAACCGTTATTATTGAGGTTTTATTGATGTTTTGTTTTTCCCGATTTATTCGTATAACCCATTAGTCTACATAATTATCTAGCGGTTTTCCATTACTTGTACACTTATGTTAATGTATTTTATGACCGTCTTTGTGTTGCTTATATTTGTATCATGTTGTCTCCCTCTATAATATATTTGTATCATGTTGTCTCCCTCTATATTTTGTTATATATATGCACACATTATGTACTTCTTGTTTAGTATTAATTTGTACCCTGATGATGCTTAAGTAAAGCGAAACCGGTCGGTTCTTAAATTAATAAATATCGTGGTTTTAAAACAAAAAAGTATTTTATTTTATTAAATATGTCAAACCACAAAGTGATTGCTTTCTACAATAATATAATTTAGTTCAGTGATGTTATTTTTTATGTCGGAAGGAGGCCCTGAAGAAAATAATTTCTCTCAGAGCCTGTGTCATCTTTGAGAATGCTGTATAGAGGGTCTTTTTTGAGGAGGAGGGAGTGAACCTGTCCTGAATGTCAACTGTACAATTTCTTCCCAGAATTAACTTTATTGTACGTTTTTTGACTAACCGTACCTTGGTGTTCTATTTTCAATAAACTCTTTAATTATGTTTCAGATGTGAAATCTATACTCTGCTACAGAATGTTTTGCCCAAGTCTTGTAAAGATGCAAAGGCACGGACGTAACAATAAAATCATTTGAGCCCTTTACTGTTATTTAAAAGGTCACTTGAAGTGCAGTTATAATCAATGATTTTATTTTTTTCTAGCTTCCACGAATAATTTGAAAAGGCATTATCTAAGGATTATACTCTTAAGGAGAATATAGAAAATGTAGAAAGGTGAAACGGATTTAAGATTTTCGATGAAATTATTGTGTTGTGAAATATTTATTTTGTTATTTATTACTTTATTTTTTTTTACAGTTTTACCGTACGCGGTCTTGTTGTAGAGTGGTATATCTAACTGTCATGGAAAGTTTTTTTCTGAGCTTTAAGAGAAAGGTTTCTTAAAGATACTGGAGTTATTCTAGGGCTATGTTAGATTTTTAACATCGATCACCGTAATGCTTGCCTTCCTGAATAAATCTAATTTTATTTAATCATTTACGGCCAAGATGTTTTTGACAATGGTGTGTTTTTATCTTTCTGTATTCCAATCATTTAGCTTTGCTTCTAGGGTTGTGCCCCAGTATTGCTTTTTGGAGACTGTAAACGGATCTCTCGGCATTTAATGAAACTGCAGCAGAACAAAGGCTGTTGCTATATTGACGTTCATGGTATGTTTTGCTCAGATTGACGATAAGGTTTCCAGATCCGCATTTCGCTCGAAGCATGTTTAGGGTAATAAGTTTATAGTTTAGGGTTCTTTCACCGTATTTATGGGAACATTTCAGAACCACCAATCTTTCATTTTGAGTGAATCTTGTGCTTGTGATTAAATTATATTTGACAATTTAAACAAATAATATTTAGAGAAGTTAAAAATAAAATTGAAAGTTCACTGAAAGCTTAAACTATTAAAAGTAGTAATTTCATAAAAATGTAAATAAATAGAGCCCCTTTCACATTTTAGAATGTAATTTTATGTTGCTTACATGTTTTATTACTCTTTATAATTATTGAATTGTTTAAATGAATAAATAAATAATTACAAAAAAGTCTTCTGATTTGTAAGTCCTCAGGAAGCACTAAGGATCTTTCTATCTCTCTTTATAATATAATAAATTTGATGAGCATAAAAATGTAAACGTGTATATAATTTATATAAATGTACAAAAGTAGATATTACACGTGTATAAATATTATATTGCGCATATTATACAAGATGTCGGGGGTAAAGTGCACAAACTTCGGGAGGTGATTCTAATTGATAGTACAAGTAAAAAAGAAAAAAAACTTTTTTTGGAATTCCAACGTTTTAAGATAGTTTTCGAGTAAAAAAGTTTAATTTTTTGTATAGAAAAAAAAACAATTTCTTCTACGGAAAATAAATTTTTGTGGAAAAAATTTGGAAATTCGAATAATTTCCATTTCATTTTTACTTCTTCTACCATTTAGAATAACCTCCTGAAGTTTGAGCACTTGACCCCCGGACACCCTATAAAGATAACCATATAAGAAAAACCTTATTGATGTAAAAATATATTTATTGATTTTATAAAAGTTATAAATTACTTTTATAAAAGTGAGAATAGTATTTTAGTAAAGTAAAGTAATTTTTATACCTATACAAATAACTTTCGTAAATGTTTTTTGTAAAATTAAAAAAAATAATAATTAATTAAATCCGTAATAAAACCCATATTTTGAGAACCATCTTCATTTCGACTCGGTTCTCATTTGCTCGCTGCTAACTAAAAATGGTTCTGTTTTTCTAAAATTGCAATAGATGTCGGTAATTTAATTTCATAATCCCCAAAATTATTCCTAATACGAATTCAGACACCTCTGTCGGATTCTTTTAACACTAAATTTTGTGGGTGTTGCCCAAATCTAAATTCTTTACGCGGAAAGCGGGCCCTTAAGTCAATCAGATACTTGAGTCGAGCCATGTCAAGAGTCAAAACAATAGAAGAGTATGTGTGAATGTGAATGAGGCAATGAGTGTGTTCTAAGAACGAGTTGTTTGGCGGTCCGTCCTGTCTGCCAACCCTTCGGGGAAACGGAGTGATGGTTAGTTAGTTATTTGCATACTAAAACATAATTTAATTTATATTATAATATAATTTTAATTTTTTCATTTTTACTATATTTTTTCCCAAAATTGTTATGAGATGTCTTACTGACAGCCCTGATTCAATAGAGCTAACTCTTAGTTCTCAGCAAATTCAACCAAATTCAATATTGAAGGTAACAATAACCTCAATACTAAACTACTGTACGGATTGAAAATAAAAATGCTAATGTACCTATGTATACCAGATGTTATTTTTGTTTAATTTTCAACATAATTTCTCTGTAATTATTCTGTTTAACATAATACTGTTTCGCTCCTGTGAACCACTGTAAACATAAATCATGTATATTGTAAAAGCCTTTTACGGCGTCTAAATAAATAAATAAATAAATAATTTAATGTACAACTTATTTGGAGGTTTAAAAGGAAGAGAATCATGAACACGCATACAGGTCTTTTCACATCCATTCCAGACATACGTTCACTTTCATTATAAAATTTCCGATCTACTACGTTAGTTACACCAAGGAAGGGTTATTTCAGAGAATTTGAACAATTCTTTAAATTTCTACGTTAATTTTCAAGTTATGTTAATATTTCAGTTCTGTCAAGTAACTGGCCTATAATTATATAATAACAGGACTTGAATAGGACATTCACAGAACTCGCAAATGAACGATGTAATTTGATGATTTGTGCAAATTCTTTGAAACAACCCATCCTATGTTTGTACCTAGTGTGTAAACATCAGGCAAGGTGGCTCTTGTGATCATGTTTTAAGATTATTTCCGATCCTGCAAATCATAGAAATAATTATTTTTGATACTGTGCAGGTAAACGAATGGCAACATGATAATGGTGTCGTGTCGCGGTTCTCTTTGAAATGTGTGCTGAAAAGTATTTTTCTTCCCATTGCCATGAGCACTGCATAATGTATGGTATCTTACCATTGGTATCGAAGTACACATATGGTGTTTGTTTTCATAGACAAAGGTATCTTCAAAACCTAAGTTCTTATTTTCTCTTCTTGAAATATACGTTTCTACGAACCATGTCTTGTGACTTCCTCATGCCTAACATTTACTTTTTATTTCTTGTTTTCACTTGACAAACGACTTAAAGTCACAGCCTAAGCAAATCTTTCCATTCCCATCAACGTGGCATTTTTTCACCGTAAACGTAACAAATAGATTCTACGTTTTTATTTAAATTTCAAGGCACGTTTTTGTACGTATCGAAGGATTTCTTGGAAAACTGTGTCAACTGGTTAAAAAAGGTTCACGTAGAAAAATTGACATTTCATTATTATGTACGTTTATCACGTAAAAAAGGTTGTGTTCCGATATCAATCAAATGTCAGGCTTCAAAGTGACAAAGAACATTGATTTGGATTGTACGAGAATGGCTTTTGCTGTACCTTCTAAAAACGACGATATTTTAATTTGTCATCTCATTTGCAGACTGATATTTGTTTTCTTTCACCAGTGACGACGACCTCCGTTCTGGACTTACCCTTGAACCGAGCGTGGGTAAATAAAAAAAAATATATAAATACATAATTTTATCTTTATATATATATACAAGGATTTTAATCACTGATTCCTGTACAGAGAAAACTGAGTAATGCTGATTTATTAAAATCCGGTTAAAAACGGGATTGCAGGCCGTTTACCGTTATACATTTATTAAATTCCTGCACAAATTACACTATACGGTGCTGTATAAATGCTTATTGCTATTCCTAATATATCGGAACACGTGTTCATGCACCTGCACTGGTCCTGAAAATATATAATGACGAAATGCGATAATATAATAATTTTTATGAATACGTTTTCCGAAATCGCGATGATACATTCCTTTTTTACTAAAATTTTAACAGGAAATCAATCAATTCATTCGTTAAGTGCCTGCAGTCCCGTTGTTAACCAGAATACGAATAAATTGTAGAGTTTATTAATAAATAAGTAATATTTTATGTCTATTTTTTTATTTATTTGTTACTTAAATTCTAAATCCGAATTCATCGAACCTGAGATACAATATACCGAATTTAGTAATTTTGGTTGTTCACTTTCAGATAGTTTTCCTGCGTATTTTATATCATTGAAGAGAATCAAATAAAAGAAAGCACGTTTTGTGTACATCCTCATCAGGTTTCTACTTGTTTGAGTGCTTAGTAGATATAGTTTTTCACCTCTTTGTTTGAACTTTAAGTTAGACAAATAGATGGAACCAAATAGATAAGATAAGTAATTATTTTGGGCCCGAGGAAAAGTAAAACGTGGTAAAAGTGAATATCTATTTGAAAATAATGAAGACAGATTATTCTAAGAAAGGGTGTTTACAAACAAATAAACTAAATGTAAATTTATGGACTCGAAATCTTGTGAAGAAATTTTTTTTTTTCAATTTTAAGTCATATTATTCGGTAGTGGTTTGAAGGAGTTGGTACCTAATGAGTCATTCGATAGTGGTTCGAAGGAGTTGGTACCTAATGTATTATTCGATAGTGGTTCGAAATAGTTGGTACTTAATGTATTATTCGATAGTGGTTCGAAGGAGTTGGTACCTAATGTATTATTCGATAGTGGTTCGAAATAGTTGGTACTTAATGTATTATTCGATAGTGGTTCGAAGGAGTTGGTACCTAATGTATTATTCGATAGTGGTTCGAAATAGTTCGTACTTAATGTATTATTCGATAGTGGTTCGAAGGAGTTGGTACCTAATGTATTATTCGATAGTGGTTCGAAGGAGTTGGTACCTAATGTATTATTCGATAGTGGTTCGAAATAGTTGGTACTTAATGTATTATTCGATAGTGGTTCGAAGGAGTTGGTACCTAATGTATTATTCGATAGTGGTTCGAAATAGTTGGTACTTAATGTATTATTCGATAGTGGTTCGAAGGAGTTGGTACCTAATGTATTATTCGATAGTGGTTCGAAGGAGTTGGTACCTAATGTATTATTCGATAGTGGTTCGAAATAGTTGGTACTTAATGTATTATTCGATAGTGGTTCGAAGGAGTTGGTACCTAATGTATTATTCGATAGTGGTTCGAAGGAGTTGGTATCTAATGTATTATTCGATAGTGGTTCGAAGGAGTGGTACCTACGTGTATTATGCAAATCTGTATTATCAAAATCAAAAATATTCACTGCCTCAAATGTACTGAAAAATCCAGTTTAAGCTCTGCTGGAATTTAAATGACTTAACGGAATGACCCCAACTTACTTATTGGAAATGTGTCTTTTAAGTCCTCCACAACACAGGTGAACTCCTAGCGTGGAGGACAATGTACTTTACCTTTGTAAAACTAATTTATTTAAGAATAAATAAAAAAAAAATAAAAAATAGTAATACCGTTTCACGACAGTTAAACCTCCTTCAATTCAGCAACTATCGGATGGTTGAAGGAACCAAAGCGCACACCAGATACTAAATTCGACGAGCGCGCTTTCGGAGTGTCAGGACCTAAAGCCTAGAATAAACTGACACATGATTTAAGAAAGATCACAGACTCGACAGAATTCAGAGGTAAACATAAAACTCACGTTTTCAGACAGTCATATTCATAAAGACAGAAACTTTTCACCTTCACATGCCGCGACATTGTAAATAACTAAATGTAAACAACTAAGCTTTTTGACTGATGACCGGTCGGTAGCTGAATTGACATCGCGCTTGGGTCCCACCCAGGCGTAGAGTGTTCAATTCCTCGGCTGGCTAAGTCCTCCATCACAACACAAGCAACATTTTCCGCTTAATGTGGTGGTACTAGGAGATTTTCAAATATTGTCAGGTTATTCGTAACCCGGGAATTAGTCTTTCTTTAAAAAAATTAAAATTAATAAAAAATAAAAATAAAAAAATTCGTTTCGAAAAAATTCTCCAGTCTTTCAAAAGAAATATCAACTCTATTTTTGCCACTAATCTATATAAATAAAAAGGTTAATCGTTCGTTTGTTCAAAATCTCAAATCTCCTAAAGTTCACCAATTACTTTGAAATTGGGCACAAAAAAAACAGCGTTTCATTCGAGTACGCGCGTGTTTTTATATATACATATGTTATATAGATGTCACCTGTGTCACGTAAAACATGATTTTTTGTCACATGCGACGAGCAAAAATACGTTTTTTTTTAAACAGCGCCTTCTGTTGGACGTAAAAGCAACACGCGCTATTTTTTCTCTACTTGTATAGACAGATTAAGCCACAGCAACGCGTGGTGGAGTACAGCTAGTATTCTAATAAATATAAAATCAATAGTAAAGGATGGTAAAATAGCAAATTTTAAATCAATATCCAGTGTTTTTACTATAGTGTCCTCTGTGTGCAATCTCGTAAACTTTTTAATAAAAGTGTGTTTATCTAAGAGTGTGTGTCTTTCGAATTGCCTGCCAGGTAAGTGTGTTTTTTCTGTATCTGTTTTTAAATAATACGTATGTTTTTTAAAAAAATTTTTAAATAATAAAATTATGTATATCCTAGAAACTTGTAATAAATTGAAGAGCTCCCTTGAGGTTATTTAAAGAAAACGGCGATGTATAAATTGTCTAACTATTATTATTGACAACATGGTAATATGATCTGCATTTTATGTCCAACGTGTCCATGCAAAGAGGTCTGTCTATAACAGTGAATAAATAATGACTAATATTGATTGCTTGGTACCAGTTTAGACTCATTTTCGTTATGTGTGCAGGGATATTTTAAGATTCCTTATCAATATTAAAATGGTAAACTGAAACCCTTATTTCATAACGCATCGTAGATAGATACCTAATTTATTCTATGTTATGTTAATTTAGATCTTGTTATGCGTATTTTTAGTTCTGTCCTTCTCGACGGTGGTAGTCTGAAATACTTAAGTACAAGTTTGAGGTTAGTAATTATTTTGATGCATAGCTTTTGGAAGTGATTTAAGTTATTTTATTTGTAATTATCTCTCTTCTCTATCCAAAAAAACGACTATTTTGTTATCTTTTTTTTATTTTTGAACAAACTAAATAAGCAAAACTAAAAATTGTAATATTTAAGTAAAGCTCTCCAAATCCCCTGCGAGGCTGCTGTCCTGGGTTCAATTCTTAGATGCTATCCAAGTTTTTTTCGATTTTTCTTTTTTAAATTTTAAATATTTTATTATAATTTCTATAGGAGTCAAGATTAGTTTGTTGGCTTCTATTTGCTTTTTTCTTTCAAGTTTTCAGATGTCAATAAACTTGTTGATCTGTCGGATTCGTCGGCGAGACGATGGAATCCGGGTGATACCAAAACCTCGTGATACTCTCTTCACACTCGTATCGCGTAGTTTCTGCTTGATTCATCGATTTTTCGAAGTCTATATCGATAGTTCCCAGTGTAGATGCAGGCAGATGCGTCTACAGATAGATAGTGTTGCGAACTATCAATCCTTGCTACTCTGAGTTAGTTATCTACTGCTACAAAGAAACACTCTTTTAGACCCGGTACCAAGAAGTGTGGAGTTGGTATTACTTGTAACTGGTCATCCCTATGAATGTAAAATCAAGCTCTTATAAATCCCGTCTGTAGTTGATTGAATTTGGAGGGTTTTGAACCTTCTCGGTATTTTACTCTCGAATTGAAGGAAATATCCAGTATTTAATAAGGATTTGTCCTGTTAACCAAAGCATGTCTGAATATTTTCGGATGCTGTTATTATCAATATTAATAATACTAAGTGGATTATTTACATGTCGCCAGTTTCATTAAAGGTTGTCTTTACAATTCTCTGCTAAATAACCCAACCTAACTTAAAAACTAAGAAATTTGAATTTGAACATAAAATCTACCACATAAAACAAGGAATTGTAACTGGAGTCTCACTAATAATTATTAATGACTAAAGCCTGTTTTAAACGGCCGCGTAAACTAAATGTGTGTGGCTCTTTTGTCCTACCTTTTTATTGATATTATGTGATATCCTTTATTAAATTACGCGTGACTTATAAGCAATTGCCTGCCAATTCAAACCAATAAAATAATTTATTATTGTCCGTATCGTTTGCATTATGTAAAACTTTTCACTTCCTGAAATTACCCACTAGTAAGGCTAAAAAGTAGTTATCTTCATTGATAGTAACAGCTGCAAGGCTGTCCAAAACGTTGGCCATAGAGAGAGAAAGAACCAAACAGCTCAACACCCCAAAAATATAAGTAAAAAAATTACATTTTTGACAGTAACAAACTAGGCAACTTTTTCACTGCTGTTGCATGCAGCATTCCTGTATGGAATTCCAACTTTTTTTAACTCATCTATTTGCATTCAAAGCAGCTCAAATTCCAATTGCCTTCCTTGAATAGTCAGCTGCTTATTAACTCCGAAAGGGCTGATTTGTTCCGACCCTCTTGGCGTGTGTTTACCTTCCCCATCTTCTATTATTAGACAAGTATTTTTAACACCCCTTAAGCCTGTCACAACCCCATAAGTCACTACTGCTCAATACCGGATACCCTATGGTTTCAGCTTCAGATGCAATTATTAACATTGCCATAGTAAATATTAGTTATTAAATATTAGTTTGGAGACTTTAAAGAGAAAGTCTCCAAAAATTTTATTTGCTGAACAGAGTAGAGTTTTTATATTGTAGAATAAGCTCCTCTGTAGTATGTCATATTTGACATATTTAATTGCTATCCACATAGAAATTAGCCAAGTATAGACGTAAAACGTCATCTTTATGTTTAAACTGAGTCTGAAAAATACAGCTGAAGTTTAACTAACCAACAGTGAAAACATTTCTCCACGGGATAGGCAGATATGAACAACAACTCCGTCTCCGACTCCGTCCACGCCTCGCGTTCGCATTCATATTACATAATCTCAGATAAAAAAAACGGTTCCATGATAACTCAACACAGTGACAATTCAACACACTTTTAAAAAGTGATATAAAGTCATTAGAAACGATGAAAAAAATATTTTTTAACCTAACCTAACCTAACCTACTTAACCCAGTTAATAAAGTTTTTGTTTCATCACTTACCATGACTTTATATAACTTTTTAAAGATGTGATGAATTATCATTGTGATGATTTATCCGGTCACCCAAAAAAAACAACGTTGTTTTTGATTCTCTTCGTAGGTCTAGATGCTGCTGTTTTCCTCTTGTGTCACGAGCTTCCGAACACTGTGTATTTACATTGCCATTACAATAAATAAAGTCAACATGAGCTGTTTGAAATGTGTAGATCAATCGACACAGGTGTAATTTTTCACAATGATGGCGCTGTAGGATCATTTTATTATATTACAGTTATTACTAAAGGACTCAAATCTCATGTAATGGCTTCATTGTGCTTGATAAATAAACTGTATACGAGACGTAGTCTAGACGTTCGGACGTTCTGCCTTCGTGATATGATTTTATTGTAATAAATTACACACACACAATAATTTGTCATCAAATAGAATGGTGAATAGTAATAATTGCGTAATGGCAGACTGGAGAACTGAATACATTAGTCAGTAATAAGATATTGTCAAGCAGTGTAGGGTGGTGCTCAGTCATGACTCATTTCATTTAGCGACGGCTCAATTGAACGGGATCTTTGAGCTCAGAGCGTATGAGCAATGAGAATACTGCTTTATCCCGATACGGCTCCCTCGGTATGGCTCCCTCGCTACGGCTCCCCCGCTACGGCTCCCCCGCTACGGCTCCCCCGATACGGCTCCCAGCTCCAAGTGTAAACGTATGAATGATCGTTCGAGCAGATTTCAAACTGTCTCTGAGTATGTAATAACAATTAATACATTTAATGGCACTATTTTTTAAAAATATCTCCCGATATATGTAAAAGAGTAACCATTCAATTGAGCCGTGATACGGTCTATCGGAAGTCGTACGAATACGGCTCAACGAACAGAGCTAGCTCAGTTGCGCGGTTCGTTTACAAAAGACTCATCGCTTTCTCAGACTGCTCATGTTATTTGAATATGAATGATATTGGCAATGTGTCATATAATTGGCAGATGCAAGACAGAACTAGACCGAATGCGATGGGAATTGAAATTAGATGCATGTCACGTACGTGTAATTAAACCTGTGTAATATACTGAATGAGATCTAAAATATTGTATATCCGTCAATTTGGGAACGTAAACCATTTATTGGATTACTAACACATCTGTTATATAACATGCCATTTTCATCGCATTGTCAATGAATGATTCATCAATTTTCAAATACAAAGTTTACCATAGTAGACAAGACAGCAAATTTAGTACTAATAAGATTAACCTGCAAAATTTGTGAGCGTGTCTATTTGTCTGAAGACTTTTTCTTTACTTCTTTATCAAATAAAGAATATCTTTCTCGGACAGATAATCAACTTCTCTGGCTTGTATGGGGCCCAGGAGTCCAAAGGTCTGACGTAAATTGGCGACTACAGTTTTCTTCAAAATCGATTAAGATTACGGTTTTATGAATTTATCTATTCAGTGATTGGTGAATTGTTTAAGGTGAAAGACTTTTTTTTAATGTGAAATCGCAATAGAGTCCCGACCGTCTGGAGCCAGGGAGACTATGCCATCCCCAATTGGGGTATGTTACAAGCCGAAGGCGAGGAGGAAGGTAGGGAAGTACCTGGCTATTCAGATCTGGTCACCAAACACGGCCAAAGCCATTTCAAGCAATGTTTCAATTCTGAGCGGTGATCATACACCAGGGCGACACTGAGAGTATCTTCCGCTGTGGGTGTGCCGCAAATGTACTATATATTATTTTAAATCAATAATATCTGAAATAACATAAATTAATTAAAGAAAATGACTTGCGCACGCCGGGATTTGAACCCGCAACCTCCAGCTTGTTAGTCGAGAGCCTAACCTCTCGACCAAGGAGGCCGTCAAATAAAAAAAATGCTTAAGACAATTTCGACAAAATGCTGTTTATAATCGGGCGAAGCCGGGTAGTTAATTAAGCAAGTTAATAATAATACATTTCACTGATTTATGTGGCGCCGTTTTCGTGAAGAATCACTTAAGGGGCGCTGTACGAACATATATATTTCATAATAATAACTAGCGACTTAGATCAAGTGACTCAAGACTAAGGCTAATAACTACTGACTTAAAACTAGTGGCTTACATCTGAAACTTATATCTAGTGACTTTCGACTAAGGTTTGTATTTATATAATTATATCTCTTATCTCTTCTTTAAATAGTATAAAACAAAGTCGCTATTCGCGTCTGTTTGTGCGCTTAGTTTTTCTAAACTACGCAACCGATTTCGATAGAGATTTCACTATCGTTTAGAAAATTTCTTCCGGAAGGTATATATATATATATATAATGCATGTAAATTATATGTATAGAAAGTAGAGAAAAGTCGATGTTTTGCAATCAAGTCGTAAAATAAATATTTTCGAGCGCTTACATTGCTAACGCTTGCTTAATCGTTGAGATACATCAAAATAATGTACTAGGGAATTGTATATTTTAAAACGCCTACATAAAAGATAGTCTCTATATATCACCTAAGGATAACCCACAGCAACGCCGGGTACACGTCGTCTAGTATTAAAATAAAGTCGCTATCCACATCTATCTGTTTGTGTGCTTAATTTATATATATATATATATATATATATAATACATGCATAGGTCATCTGGTATGTATTAAAAAAAAAAATAATATAATTTTCTTCCAATGTCAATAAAGTATTGCAGACTTGGCAGAATCGAATTAGGTAGGTACACCCAATGTCAAATTCTTGCTAATTTAATTTTCTCTTTGTCTAACTGTTAACTTGATGATGATACAAAAATACCGACCATCATTTTATTATTGTTATTATGCTTCTCCCGCAATTTTAGATTTTATTTCTGCCAACTTTCTACACGCTTTTTTAATGTCACGACGTCAAACCACCCCCGAGTAATAATTTAAAATAAATATTTAAAGCCAGTTCGTTGGGGTAGTAGAATTTAACGATGCATTGGGGGTGTGAAATTGCTTAGGGGATGGTGCCGCCCGCCCCCGGTTGTTCGGCTAACCGAATTAAAACAAAGCGCGTGAAAATCATCCCCAAACAGCGATTCAGTGAAAACATTCAGGGTTGTTTTTTTTTTTTAATTGTTTTGACCATTTTGTTTTAATTGAATCTTACATTGTATTTAGCAGCATTAATTTTTTAAATTTCTTCTTGCTTGAATTTTATATTTACTCTAATATTGAAAACCCTTGACTCTGTGCAAAAACGGGCGGTCCGTTTGATAGATTCCCCAATCTTAACAAACGGACTGCAATCTTTAGAGCACAGGCGTCAGGTAGGTATGCTGTCCTTGTTCTATCGGTATTACAATGGAAGATGCTCTGAGGGACTAGCGTCATTGATCCCTTCGGCACCGGTGCGTAGTCGGGATACACGCCAAACGCGCGTCCAACATTTGTACACGGTTGACATTTGTCACATGAGAACGGGTCGCTTCTACGATTCGTTCTTAATTTCAACAGCTCGGCTGTGGAACGAACTGCCGGCCTCTGTGTTTCCTCCCTCCTACAACATGGGACTTCTCAAGACACATGTTCACTCCTTCCTCTCCACAAAAAGACCCTCCACACAGCATCCCCAAAGTTGACATAGGCCCTGCGGGAAATTATTTTCTTCAGGGCCTCTTGTGTGGAGTTAATACAAAAAAAAATCAAAAGTCGGTTCTACTGTAATGAAAAACAGTTGATAATTTAATTAATTATTTAATATCAAGTTCTCGAACGACGGGTTCTAACATTATGAAATTCGCGTCGCTTTTTATTTTTCTGATATATCATTATTCATCAACTTTTAGCTTGCAATATCATTTCCATCATGAGCTAAAGATTTTTGAAATATCCGATGTTCTGAGATATCCAATGTAAAAATACTTCAAATCTTTACTAAAACACGACAAGGTGCCAAAAAAATATTTATTTGAGATTTTCAGTTAAATGTAAAGATGTACACGAAAATATAATTATTAGTTTAAGAATTTAAATCACCGGTGAGTAAGGGTATTAAAGCTTGTCCATATAGAAATTAAATGTACGATTCATCTTAGAAATTAAATGTATGATTCATAGAAGTATTATAAACCATCATAATTTGTAGTATTATTTACTTTAAAAAAAAATAATTGTTTTTTCATCATTAAAATTAACTTACATAAAATATTACAATACAAATCGGACAGTTCCGAACTCTTGCAACTAGCTAATTCCCCGGTACAGCGGTTTCGTATCTACTATGCGAAACCAATACCGAACCAATACCGTAACAATAATGTTGTGATTCTCTGATCACGGTACTTCAAATTTTTGTTTTCATTTTTCACTGTACTTTAAATTTAAATTTTTATTGCATTTATTTATAATTCTTGTATGTATGTATGTATATTTCTTTCTCGTGTTAAATTGTACTGCCTTTATGTAATATGTAAAAGCCCTCTGGGCGTAAAATAAAATAAATAAGAATATAAATATTTTTATAAATCTACAGTTTTACTCAGAGTTTGGTGAAATTTTGCATACTTGAACTTCAAAACACGGAGAAAGATCACTGTCTATACGAGATTTCAAAAAACCACCCCATCCTCTTTTCGCATCCCTTACGGCAGAATTATTTTACTTTCTGATAAAATATTGCACACTTGATGTTCAAAATGAAAATAAAATAATTGCTCTCTAGGTGTTATTTCATTATTTCGAAAAACTGCCGAAAGCCCGGGCAGCGCCGAGGACTTCAACAAGTTATATGTTCATAAAATATCTTTTAATGGGGATTATATTCTGATTTAATATTGTTTTACAATTAAATGCACTTAACATTTTTTTCAGATTTTCGATATGATCGTCTTTTAAAAAAAAAACTTTAAAACACGTTTCCAGTAGCAGCCACCATCACCATGCATATCACTCGGTGGTATTTAAAGCAAACGATATCGGATACCCCTAACACCCTTCCTGTTTAAACTATAGGGGGATGTCGCACACCCTGACTCCTCGACTGAGATGAATCTCAATGCACGGAGATTCTGTGAGAACGTATATTCTAGATTAACCCTTGTCAGGATAACTGTGTACCAAACCTAGCACTGAGTGGCTGGAAGCTATTTACTAGGACCAATATTTTCTACCATTCATGCAACATGCAATAATGTCACTGGCTTCATATTTTTGAGCAAGGCGAAGCTATAAATGAAATTACTATTTTCAATTGATCTTACTTTACACCCGTTTACATCTGCCCTAATTACTTGTACTGTAACGCTGTCCGACACATTGGCAAAGAAAGACGAAGCGCAACACGGCATAATCTTGGCCGTGAACATCTCAAATGACTTTAAAAGAGTTTAAGATGTTTTATCAATCATATTTTTTTGTAGATTTATTTATTCTTGGCTAATTTATATAGCGCCGCTTTTGTGAGACATCACCTCAGGAGCGCTATAATACTATCCAGTCAAAAGCATATAACAAAAAGTATTTATCATTTTGACAAACAATGATTAGTATTTTATACCAGATTTAGCAATTAAGATTGGAAAATTAATCTTGTGATTTGTAAAGAATTCATTTAGAAGAAAACCTTTTAACAACTTGAATAATACATGTGACTTTTAGACCCTTGATATAAAACATTGAAATGCTTAATATAGGCAACATTTTAAAACAAGAAAACTTTTTGTTACTGTAACTGAAAGTAGGAGTGTTAACCAAACTGAACCAAACGGCGCTGGTAAAAACCTTAAGGGCGCTGTATTAGGTGTTAGTTTTATCAGCTCCTTGGCTTCTTTGCGTCCGTAACAAACTGATCCAATTGCGCTTGCATAGGGCCGGCCCCGGCTGTTAAGACCTGGCTGTGTACTCTCATCTCTTTCCAAAATGAGAATAATCATTTTCTACATCTCATATTTATTTATCAATATTCCATGGAACAGAAGACGTAGAACCACTTTTGCAAGGTTCATCAAACTAAACAGACAATATCACGTCCAGACCTCAGCTCGGCAGCACCAAAATATTAAAAAATGTAACATTTCGGCAGTAGACCAAAATGAAATCCAAACCCAGTTAATTTCTAAAAGAAGAAAAATCCTTACCCCAGCATTCCATTTCAATATTTGTTTATTAATTCTGTAACATCTTCAGCGAAAAAGAGTGCAAACATTGTACAGTCTATGAAACAGGAGAAAACCTGAAACAGATATAATTACATTTGTTGCGCTATTCACAATCAATTCCATTTGTCGTAAGAACCAGTATAATCTTTTGAAACAGGTGATTGGAAAACCTGAAACATATATAATAACATTTGTTGCGCTATTCACAATCAATTCCGATTGTGGTAAGAACCAATATAATTTCTTTGAAACAGGAGATTGGAAAACCTGAAACAGATATAATAAAATTTATTGCGCAATTCACAATCAATTCAATTTGTGTATCAATATAATATTTTGAAACAGGAGATTGGAAAACCTGAAACAGATATAATAACATCTGTTGCCCAATCACAATCAATTCCATTTTTGGTAAGAACCAATAAAATTTGCTTTCTTCTCATGTCTAAATCTCTACCTATTCAAAATGTTTAATATATTTATTACGATAATTTTAGAGACAGCGATGGGTATCCAGTTGGAATCAACCAAGAACTCAGGTTTACAAAAATACAAAATGCTATTTATGAAATGGGAGAATTTCTCGTATACAGGCTTGTTAGAATACAGGACACTACCAGTTTTACACAAATTTATTTTAGACGTCATAAGGAAGAGGCATGTAATTTGAGCATAAGTAAGTATAGGCTTTAAACCGTTAAATCATCTTTGTTCCTTATTCTACTTTTACAAGTGGTCAATAAAATATATCAGTTGAAATCAACTTCATGCAGCAGATTGTTCCTACTTCATGCAGTATTCAATATCAATTCATTCCATTCAACCGTTTCGTGAAAGCTTCTGCTAATTCCGCTGCATTTTGTAGCGTTTCACTCCATTGAATCGAATAGCCGTAACACCTTATGATTTTTAAATCGGGAATGGATGTTCATGTCGATTACTCGCTACCTTTATTCCAGAAATAACCGACTATGTGATAGATGTTTCAGAGAGATCGAAAGTTCGTGATAAAGATGTGCATTATTTGTTAGGAAATTGAGAAGTTTTTTTAAATATTTGATTTTAATTATGTTTAGTAAGAAAAAATATATTTATTAGTTAAAAAGCTGACGCGTACCCGGCGTTGCTTCATTTTTCTCTTCTTTCTATAAATAAAATTTGCATTTATTATATTTAAATATACCGTCCGGAAGAAATTCTCTAAATGACATCAAAATCCGTTGCTTATTTTAGAAGAATTAGGCGCACAAACAGACATACGCGTAACTTATTAATCTCTATTATTTGAGTATAATAGAGATTACATTATAAAATCAATATACACGGTGTCCGGGGGTAAAGTGCTCTAACTACGGGAGGTGATTCTACATGATGGTAGAAAAAAAATGCAAATAACTTTTTTCGAAATTACGCTATTTTTTTCCACACACAAATATTTTTCTAAATATGATTATTATTTTTTTCCATACAAACAATTCAAATTTTCCACCTGAAAACTATCTTAAAACTTTAAAATTTCTAAAACAGTTATTCGTTTTTTTACTTTTACTGTTATTTAGACTCACCTTCTGAAGTTTGTGCAATTTACCCCCGGACACCATTGATGTATTATGTATTGATGTATTGATGTCTATTTTGGCGTAAATATGAATTCTCTTGAAATATTCTGGAGGTCTGGATACGTATGATACACTCTGTTTATTTAATATGCTTGCCGTAAAACAATGCGCAAATCAGCATTAACAACAACAATCGCCGCCGTTTGCAAAGTGTCATTGCTCGATGGCTTTGACTAAGTCACGTGACACATGTAGCGCGCCAAGGTCTGTACTTCAGTCGGCCTTGATCTTGGCCGGTGTCACGTCACAGCGCCTTTGAAATGATTTTGCACGAAAACGGTGCAGTACAAATCATCCAAATTATATTATTATATTTCAATTAGACATAAAGAACACAAAAAGTTTCCAGAAAACTTTAAACTATACGAATATTTTAAAAAATTCAGAAATAAACTATGCCACATTATTCGGAAAACCAAAGAAGATTTCTATAAAGAAAAAATCAATATTGCTGGCAACAATAATAAAAAGATATGGCAAACTATAAATGAAATTATCAATAAAAAACCAAAAAAATCTAACATAAACAAAATCACAGATATTGATAACAAACTTTACGATGTAAACACGGATCCAATGAAATGTGCAAATATTTTTAACAGTTATTTTGGGTCAGTTGGTGAAAAATTAGCACTCAAAATAAAAAACACTGATAATAATGAAAAATTAGCACTTAAAATAAATAACACTGATAATAAAGATCTACTGTCACCATCCAATAATTGTAACACCTTGAGTCAATTTCAACGAACTAAAGTTGATGAAATTAAACAAATTATTAATGAATTAAAAGGTAATTCTTCCCCTGGTTTTGACAACATTTCTGTAGAAATACTTAAAAAAAATTCTGACTCACTCTGTAAACCATTGGCTCACATCATAAATACAAGTTTTGAAAATGGCAACTTTCCCTTTAACTACAAAAAAACTATTATTTCCCCAATTTTTAAATCTGGGGACCCCAATCTAAGTAATAACTATAGGCCAATTTCTCTCACCTCAAACATTCCAAAATATTTGAAAAAATTGTAAAAAAACAAATATTTAAATTTGTAAAAGAAAATAATATTTTAAATGCACATCAATATAGTTTTAGAGAAAATATGAGCACTCAAGATGCTATCGTAGACTTAACATCTGAAATATATAAATCTTTAGATAGTAAAAAAAAATGCATTGGAACTTTTGTCGACTTAAGAAAAGCATTTGATAGTATATCACACTCTAATCTTATCTCGAAACTAGCGAAAATTGGTATAACTAACAATGCTTTAACATGGATCGAAAATTACCTATTTAATAGAGAGCAATTTGTAAAGTTAAATGGCTCTCTGAGTGATTCGCAGACCACAAATTTTGGCATCCCGCAGGGAACTGTTCTAGGTCCAATTCTTTTCATCATTTATGTCAACGATATTTTTAAACTCTCAATTATGTCTAAACTTATTTCATACGCTGACGACACAGCAATTTTAACTGAGGGATTAACTTGGAATGAAACCCAAAGAACAGCAGAGTTAGATATAAACATACTAAAAAAATGGTTCGATAAAAATCTGTTAACACTTAATACTGAAAAAACTTTTATAATACCTTTCACCATTAATAAAAATTCATTCCCTGATAATTTAAAGATGAGTATACACTCATGTAATTGTAATAGAATTTCAAATTTATGTAAACCTGACTGCTCTGTACTTACTGTTAAAACTAATGTAAAATATCTAGGTGTAATTATAGATAGTAACATAAAGTGGAAATTACAAGTCAATGCAATAGTAGAAAGGTTAAGAAAATTATTGTACATTTTTCTTAGAATACGAAACATACTAAATTTTAAATTATTAAGAACCATCTATTTTTCACTAATTCAATCAGTATTACAATATGGAATTGTTGGTTGGGGTGGAGCATTCAAAACTTCTCTGTTACCTTTAGAAATCATCCAAAGAATATTAGTAAAAATAATTTTGAAAAAACCGTATGATTACCCCACAATTAGATTATTTCAAGAATTTAAAGTCCCTTCACTTCATATTATTTATAAAAAAATAACTCTTTTTCAAATACATAAAGATTGTTTCAACAATGACAACTTAATAACTTTTTCGAACAGCAATAGACAAAGTATTCTTGGCTCTATAAGTATCCCGCGCTGTAACACCACCACAGCCCAACAATTTTATAAATATTTTGGTGTCAAATGGTTTAACCAATTACCTCTTAACTTAAGATTGGAAACGAATTATAAAAAATTGAAAAGCTCAATAAAAACACTATATCAATAGCATATTAAAATCGTTTATACTTTTAAAATACAATATAATCTTTCAATTATTATTATATTGAAATCCTTCTCTCTTATTTCTTATTCTTATCTCTTTCCTTCTTTTACATCCTTTTCTCTTTTCTATTTGATAAAATTTTGTTACATTTAAAAAAATTATTTTGTTATATTAAAAAATAAAAATTCTTTTCATTATCTTTACACTCTTTGAAAAAATATGTGAAATCATTAATTACACGCGTTTCTCCGCCTTTTTAACACGAGCATTTGCTCTAAAAAAAGGTGTATCACGATGTACTATAATAAAAAAAGAAAATAAACTTAATGTAATGTAATAACATGTAATTGTAAATTTAATATTAAATAAAGAAATAAAAAAAAAATAAAAAAATATGTGATATTAAATATATTTATATATTTTAAATCGAAATTGAAAAATGTATGATAATTAAGGGTTGAATTCCTAGATGCGAACGTATCTTTTTCTGTTTAAGAATCACTAATATTGTCTTTAATGATTAAATATTACAATTTGAGGTTTTACTCATAAAAAAATGATCTTAAAACCTAGTAAACGATACCTCAGACCTAGTTTGTAAACAAAAGATCTCTCCTCCCCTCCCACTTGGGGTATGGTTGGTGTTGCTCCCCTTTTTGGATTGACTTTGCAGATCTTCATTTACACGGCCAATTTTGTCATTCTTTTTGCATTTTGATCATACACTTCCAAATTAATAGACTTGCCCTAACACGAAATCTGGGAATCATGTCGAGGAGCTCAAGGCAAACCACGTGACCATATATTGACACCAGGAGGGTTCGAGAATACTTTGAATAAACTATGACATCATTCGTACATTGACCACCGAAGAGCACACATTGAAGTAACCCGACCATTCTCAGAAAGGCAAAGTGCGCTAAAGTAAGACGAAGGTTTGCGGCGCTGTCCGTTGTCGGACTTTTCTGCGCAGAATCTTGATTCTTTGTTCTTAAACGAATCGCCTGACGTAGCGACGCTAAAATTGTGTTAATGAGTTAATCATAATATATTTGTGTCTAACTAAAAAGCGTAACAATATATATATTCAAATTTGTAAACAAGCCCGAACTTTACCCAATTTGGGATATGTAATCAAGTTTTTTACGTAGGCATTAATTTGCGTGCAATTGTAAAAAGGACTAGTAATTCGTAAGCATTTTACTTTCGAAGACCGAATGGTGATATTAGAATACGAGCTGCCTGTATACTGTCATATTCATTTATTGACAAATCACAGAAAGGACGTTGGTGTGTTCTCGTTTCTCTGATTGGCTCGTCTATTAATTTGAATGTATTTCTAATATGATTTTTGTACTATTTTACCTGTACATCTCGACTTCATTACCCATTCGTATTAGCCACACAACATGTCTGTCTATCTAGTTTCATTGATAGCGGGTAAGTACTACGTACAGCCTATAATTCATTATGATCCCTGATTTGAGATAACCGCAACACAATTCTGCTTTCAAATGAAGCAGACATTTACGTGTTCATTAATGGCCCGTTCGTGACTATGTCGTGTAATATAAATCGCATATTAACTTTGTGGATGTAATTACGAATTATGGACGCGCGTTGTTTTGGCAAAACGCTGATTCTTTATTGCCGTGTCAAACTAAATATTGATACGACCATTTCCAAAATAAAATACACCTCAGTAAAGTATTTTTTGTATACCAATTTATACTAGCAGTTCAGTGAACAGTTGACCTTGCGTCCAAAATAATGTGTTTTTATTTTTTTTTTATTTAAGAAATCAAAACAAAATTTTCCTTTGAAACCATTAGATTTAAAGGTGGTCCTATATATTAAATATATTTTATGTAACAATCAAAAAAATCAAATAAGAGCTTTTACAATTTCTCCATAGAAACGTCAATATCATTAATAAAATTATTTTTTCATACTTTATTCAGGAAGGTCGATACCATAATATTGAAAACATGCGAATAGGAAAGTCCAATAATTAAAAAAAATAATAAAAAAATCTTTACTGAACGATTGCAACGGCCACCTTCTTAACCAGAAACACATGTTGATACAAACAAATTTACAGATAGAAGAAATGCAAATAATAGATATAAAACAGGACTTCGCTGCGCTCAGTCTATAAATAATCAAAATAATAATCTCGATTGTATAATCAATAAAGTACTTATCTCTAATTTAATGTTTTGTATTTAAAAAATTGGGACTTTTGTCAAGAATCAAGAATTCAATACCCCGTGATTTTTGATAGGTCTGCACTAATATATCGTAATGTGGGGTTTCACTGCCTGCTGCTCAGAGGAGAGGGTTGTGTTATACGGTATATCGCATTCCACTCCGAAGACGGACTGCTTCAGCGGTTGTTTTGAGAGATGAGAGCTATAGCATTTATTATGTCTGCCTGTTCGTGATAACGTCAGCACTAGTTTTATGTTCCTGCCCGTTTAATCAGTCTGCCAATAGTTTTGCCGTTTATGAGGGGTATGTTGCTTGTGAACACAAACTTTTGCTTCCATCTGGAGAGATTCTATAGGCAAAATTTGTTGTTTATCTTTTAATCTGTAGAACCAACCTGCCTATGGTTCTGACGGTAATGTGGGCATTTGTCGCTGAAAAAAAACACTCCTGATAGAAGGTGTTCGGACGAAATTACACGGGCGTGAAATTGACATACCAAAATTACAATGCTAGAAATTAGAATTACCCGGACTCAAGGCCGGCTGTACTAAACCAACGCTGAAAAGGCGTGTAAGAATCGAAGTAGTAACAGCCACAGTGTGTGCTAAATAAATTCCATTTGGAATAAAAACATAAGTTCGGTTAGGTTAGGTTTATTAGAGTTCTGAAATCAAATTTAAATAAAACAATAACACCAAACACATAGTGAAACAGAACTGCACTAAATATTATTTGTAATACTGATTCTTACACGCCCGTTCAAAGTTGGTGTGGTAATACAAACATAAGCCGGCCTCGCGCCAGGTTTTAAACCGTTTTAACCAAACAAATGCCATGGTAATAAGTCAAGTTTTTCACTGTTCTGACCTTATGCGCCGCGTAATATTTACACCACGTCAAAAGACGTGGCTCTTTGAGTATGATTCTATTCTATTAAAAACTTCATATTAACAAAAAAAAATTATATAATTTAATTCCATTATCCGATAGTATTATTATATTAATGACTGTACTGTTTAGGATTGTTGTAAACGGAAGTGGCGCCATCTGTTATGTTAAAAAAGAACCGTTGAATCGCGCGGCAACGGATTTTTATCCACTAGTTATTATTATTTCATAGGTATATCTAACACGTAGATAATTTTGCAATATTTATCCGTTCACTTTACGGAGCGTTGTTTTGTTCCGTAACCAGGGTGAACTTTTCAAAGTAGAGTAAAGTGTGGTTGTAAGCTCCCTAAGTAGGTAACTTCGTGAGACCGACGTAAATATAAAGTTAAGTAACTTGGACGCGGGTTATAAACGGAATGACAATCTTGATTAATTTACACCCCGAATCAATATTTTTTACAAGGCTTATAAAACATCTTGGGCACAGTCGACTCGAGGTTCCAGCCACTGTTTTGTAGAATGTGATCAATATGTTTGTTATAGGTAAATAATATAGATAATCTCATTCAGTTGATAACATTATATTTCAATAGGGGATGCCATAGTCTCACTTTTCTGCGTGGTTGTCTGGAGTGGCGAGTGGTACCGCCGCTCCAAAGTGTACGTGTGGCAGAACCTATTGTAACTACATAAATTTATAGTCAAGGTGTACAGCATTTTTACTTGTTTTGTGGAGACCTACGTAGAAGTCTCATATTTTTATGTATAATATTTTATTTATTATACAAATAGTTCCACTGTGTTCTTGTGGCGTAATATAAAAAAAACGTTTTAATTACACTTTGCTTAATTCTGTAATATTTACAACGCACGTAATTTTCACACTTTCATTTATAAATAAGCTTAATCTAAATACATTTTTATTTTCCTGGAAACTAAGCTATAAATTTGAATGTCTTTATACAGTAAACAATTCCGTGTTTTTGATTTGTTAATTCTTTTTAGTCTATTATTTTCTTCTAATGTTGTTTGTCTCTAAAGTAAATTGGTAGTAAATGGTTTTTAACTAAAACATTTTAGAACATTGTTAAAAGTTATAGAATTTTTTTGGTTCACTCAGTATATCTAATTACTTGAGCATTTTTTGTATTGAGGTATGTTTATTACAATTCTTCATTCATCTCATCGTTCCCACATTTACCAACAATATTGAGAAAAAGCTTTGATACTACTCTAGATTACATTGAAAGCTCTACTCTTTAATGTTTAAAGCTTTTGAGATAACCTTTTGTTGCTTCGTAAACTTTCCAACAACGTCGTTGACTATACTATTTTAATTAACGTAAAAACTGACATTAGAATGTTATGTGTAACATTCAAACGATGTAAACGAGATACCCATAATTGTTTAAATTTCAGACTTAGGGGCACTAACGAGGAATAGGAAGCGTATAATATGTAATATTATACGCTTTACAAATACACTAAGAAAGTAAAGCGTATAATATTACACATCACATTGTAATGTCACCATGAAAATAATTATCTAGCCGGAACCGAGATTTGAACTCCAGGAATCTATGAAATGCTATGTTTGTTTATTTGAACCTCAATGCGGGGATTAAGGATCATAGTTTTGACATAAACGCAAATAAAGATTGGAATGCTCATCTGCCCAACTGTAAGCCCAGCTGTATGTACGAGATAGAACTTCGTGTCACTAATAAATATAATTATGGCATTACCGAAACCAAACTTAACTCAAAACACCAGTTTTTGTAGTTAGGCCCCTGTGATCCTAAGCCCTCGAATAGCAAGAGGAAGTAAGAAACCAAATGGAATCTCAAAAACGGAATTTAACCATGTCAGCGAGTAAGTCATTGAACATTATTACAAGGGAAATATGCTCGTAGATTTGAACCATTAAAACATCTTCCTAATATAATAATAATACGAAAACGTTGAGGAACCTAAACACACCGTAAAACAAGTTACATTTCCTCATTAATTGTCGAAGTCGTGTAACAGTATGTTACACAGTATTCCATTGTTTCATATTATTTATACGTCTTACCCGGAACCAAAGTTACAACAGGGCTTTCTTAATAAATTACCTAACAATTAATTATGTTAGCATTGTTTTAATACGTTTTGTTGTTGTTAGTAATAATTGTTCAATTGTTTATTTTCATCATCATATTATTATCACCCATCGCCGCAATTATTTTCCTCGTTAGTGCCCCAAGTCTGAAATTTAAACAATTATGGGTATCTCGTTTACATCGTTTGAATGTCTCTTCTCGGAAATCGGTAGAGAAATAAAGAGTAGTGTTTTTTTTTTATTCCAGGATGTGGGGAGTCCGTGTCACACGTCCCATATAGATATTCATTTTAATTGTACAATAGGGTTCCATGATAACTCAACTCAGTGAAAATTCAACACACTTTTAAAAAATGATATAAAGTCATTAAAAACGATGAAATTTTTTTTTTCAAATTAACCTAACCTAACCTACATAACCCAGTTAATAAACTTTTGTTTCATAACTTTCCATGACTTTATATAACTTCTTAAAGATGTGATGAATTATCATTGTGATGATTTATCCGGTTACCTTAAAAGACACATGTAAGTAAATAAAACATGAAGTGGTTGATTTCTCAAGAATACATATTATAATTCAAAGGGCGATGTTCGAATTTGGATTAAATTGTTTGCTTGGACATTTTATTTTATCAACTACAGCTTGTTTTCTTTAAGGTAGTATATCATATTGTTATGCTAACCCTAAAGAGTCACCCTCTTGAACGAAACTTCTTCTATTGGTTTCCTTCAAACCTATCTCTCATATTATTTGAGTGACTTCTGCTTTTTTAAATTTTATTATAAAAGTTACATCGGTCATCTTTAATTCGTTCTCGAGCCCAGGAACAATCTCAAAATAGCTTAACGCTCGTATTAAGTGATGCATGTCCAGTTATAGTTTAAGGTCCGTAGTAAGCATTCAAAAAGAAGAAGAAGATGACTTGAAAGAGAAATATTTACATACGGTTTTTAGAAGGAGCGCGCTTATATTATAAGAACGATAATAACTAAGCGGAAATTGTGAAATATTCCGAGACGACTTGCTTAAAATAGAGCTAAATATACATAAATTAAATATTTCGACAGATAAAAAGTTGCATTTAAAGATACACTGTGAATTTTCATACATATAGTATATTAAATTGCAGAACGAAATATGTTATTAATTAATTTTCCGTACATATAATTAGCGATTTTTTTTCCATCAAGACAATTTAATATAATTATTATTTCGGCTCTGCAAATGTATAGATGTTATTTTCAAGTACCACATATATTTTTTAGGAACTTAAAAACTTAAAGTTTTAATAGAAAAATGGTGTTAATCGGTAGAAATTCGGAATGCGGGGGCTTTGATGTATTTGTTTATTTATAAGAGTCAGGATAATAGAAGAGTATATATGAGATGAGGTATGAATGTGAATGATGCAAGAAGTAGGTGCCAAGACCGAGTTGTTTGGCGGTCCGGCCTCTCCGTCTACCCCTGCAAGAAAATGGCTTGATGGTTGGTTAATTTATTTATACCTAAGTTTGTAGCTATTTGAGTATTATATTATTTTAACAGATTTAAATTAATCTAAATTCGATAAAAGAATTTACTTAAGTTTTAAATTACCAACTATCCTTTATGTTCCGCCAAATCGAAAAGTCAAAGCACGCCGCTGATATTGCAAATAAATCAGGAACATTGGAAGAGCAGAGTAAAAGGTTATTAGCGGGACTTATTGGCAATCATTCTTCTTTGGTCATGGGTCTGCGCAAACTAACTTTTGCCGTCTAAATCGATGAAACTTACCAAAGAGAAATCAGTATTTTCATACCGATGAATCGACGCAAAGGAAAATTAACTGGTATGGTACGATGAAGGTGGTCGTACAGATTTAGCTTTTTTTTCCCCTGCAATGCTAGAATTTTTCCCTGTGTTACAATAGAAAATCGTAAGTCTTAGAATATTGATCCCCTGCAATCCTTTGCATTTGTCTATAGTCCCGATGGATAAAAAAATTAATCAAGGTATTCTAATTTTTTTTTTTTTTTTTAAATTATGTACAGGTATCGAAGGGTAAGGTTCTCGACTAGCAATCCGTAGGTCGCTGGTTCAAATCCCGGCGTGTACAAGTCAATTTTATTTGATCAATTTCTGTTATTTTTCACTATTTATTAAATAAAAATAATATATAGTATAGTTGCGGCACGTTCCAGAGTGGAAGATGCTCTCAGTATCGCTCTGGTGTAAGACGACCATTCAGAATTGAAATGGCTTTAGCGTTGTTTGGTGACCAGATTTGAATAGCCAGGTACTCCCCCACCTCCCTCTTCTCTATCTCCTACCATTCCCCTCTATCTTAACCCTCACAACATACCCCAATTAGGTATGACATCTCACTGGCTCCAGACGGTTGGCAGCGGTTGGCACCAGTGGCAGCTCGTGACTTTTGGGTGTACTAGAGTGCTAATATTACAAAAATGGCATTATTGATGTTGTTGTAGCTGAAAACCTTTTTTTTTTTGCGAAAATTCGATTTTTTGTATGATGATTTGAAGTAAATTTCAGTTTGGCCGCACGGATTTCCTGAAAATCATCATACAAAAAATCGATTCTTTGATTATTGATTCTTTCAAATTTGGTGTTAAGAAATCTCATAGTCGCTGTACACCTGGGCAGCGAACCGATTCCCAATGTTTGCACACTCGCGTGGTTTACCGCTCAAATGCAAATAGTTTTGTTTTGTATGCTGTTCCGCCGTCGGTTCCTCACTGCGGCCTCTATATGAAAAAGCTGAGGATCCGGCATCGGGATGTACTCCACGTTATTCGGGGGCTCGTTGTTAACAAAGCTAGTGGACCTGATGGAATACCTGCCCTGGTATTGCAGAGGTGTACTGCGGAAATAGTTCCAGTTTTGACAAAGCTCTTCAAAATATCCCTGAAGTGTGGCACTGTGCCCTCTGGTTGGAAAAAAGCGGTCATTCACCCTATTCCCAAGAAAGGTGACCGCTCCAACCCGGCCAACTACCGCCCCATAGCGATCACATCAGTTCTGTCCAAAGTGATGGAACGTGTGATCAACGACAAACTGCTCACATACCTCGAGAAGAACAAAATTATCAACGACCGTCAATACGGATTTCGGCGGAACCGCTCGTGCGGTGATCTTCTCGCGTATGTGACGCATGTTTGGGGGCGGTGCCTGGAACGTCACGGTGAGACCCAAACGGTCGCACTAGACATATCCAAGGCCTTTGACCGGGTCTGTCACCGAGGACTTGTCAACAAATTGCTTTCTTACGGACTTCCCGCATCCCTGTGTACGTGGATTGCTAACTTTTTAAGGGATAGGTCGATTCAGGCTGTTGCTGACGGTTTCACCTCTTCCTCACACTCCATAAATGCTGGCATCCCACAGGGATCGGTTCTGTCTCCGACTTTGTTTTTGTTGCACATCAATGACCTTTTGACATGTGCACCGATTCATTGTTACGCGGATGACAGTACAGTTCATGATAGCTTTTTGTTTGACAAGCCCCCAAAGGGCACAGAAACTCCAACGGCTCGGAGGGCTTTGAAGCAGAGAATGGACGGTTATCTCGAGAGTATTTCCTGCTGGGGTAAAAATAATCTCGTCGAATTTAATGTTTCAAAGACCCAATCCTGTCTGATTACGTCTAAAAGGGATCCAAATAATAATCTAGTCTCCTTCAACGGAAGCAATATTCCGAACAGGCCTTCCATTGATATGCTTGGTATAACTATAAGTGACCAGCTCAGGTACGGGGGCTCCATCGAAGCCAGAGTAAAGCTGGCCTCTCAGAAGCTGGGCGTACTGTACAGGGCCCGCAGATACTTTAATAGTACACAACTGCTGACCCTGTACAAATCGCAAGTGCGCCCTACTGTCGAATTTGGCAGCCATCTCTGGTCCGGAGCCCCTAAATACCTGAAAAAAACCCTTGACTCTGTGCAAAAACGGGCGGTCCGTTTGATAGATTCCCCAATCTTAACAAACGGACTGCAATCTTTAGAGCACAGGCGTAAGGTAGGTATGCTGTCCTTGTTCTATCGGTATTACAATGGAAGATGCTCTGAGGAACTAGCGTCACTGATCCCTTCGGCACCGGTGCGTAGTCGGGATACACGCCAAACGCGCGCCCAACATTTGTACACGGTTGACATTTGTCACATGAGAACGGGTCGCTTATACGATTCGTTCTTAAGTTCAACAGCTCGGCTGTGGAACGAGCTGCCGGCCTCTGTGTTTCCTCCCTCCTACAACATGGGACTCTTCAAGACCCATGTTCACTCCTTCCTCTCCACAAAAAGACCCTCCACACAGCATCCCCAAAGATGACATAGGCCCTGAGGGAAATTATTTTCTTCAGGGCCTCCTGTGTGGAGTTAATATAAATAAAAAAAAAGTACTATTTCTTAGAACAGAAAGTCCCATATTGTCTAAATTCATAACGCACGTGTGGTATTGATTTTGGACTAGCTTTCGTCGTATTAATACGGATGATTGATTTTTGGCACTGAATTAGAATAGCGCGGTGTTTAAAGTGTGGTAAAATCATTGATGTATTATATCTCTATGGGTAAAATTTTATTAAAATCTTATTTTCTTTGATCTAAATAACCTGGTACATAACAACTTTCCTCTTCCCGTAATTCTTCCCTTTCTCCTAAATTTTTCATCAATACACATTCCCCAAAAGGCGATGCCACAATTCCACTGACTAAAAGTATCAGTAACTCTTGCAGTACATTGCATAAAACAGGTAGTAATAATATTGTTTAGACAACTTTTTACTTTCGCAAAAATTTATTATTGCTTGCTTTTCATTTCTCTGCCCATTAGTGGTAACTATAAAATTGTCATTTTGAGTAAAGCAGCACCCTTTTGTGATAAAATGTATGTATTTTATTTCGTAGGGAATTTATCAGTTGACATTTATACGTATTTATTGTTACAAGTTAACGTGACTAAGTCTGATAAATGAAAGGATTTGTTGAATATAGCACCATTCATATGCTGCGCTCTAATGACAATAAATTTGTCCAGAGCAGACATAATGTTGTTACAACACGAAATATTCATTTGCATTTACATGTTTTGGTCACTTTTGCATTTTGTTGAATTATTTTTGAAATAACTGCCATGTTTTTTGTTTTTGTTTGTGTAATTTGTTTAATTCATGTCCAAAAGTACTTTTAGAAGGCCCGCTTTTGTAGATGAAAGTTTAAAATCGACTGAAGTTTCTCTGGTCACTCTAGTTTTTTGTTGAGTTTTATATAATGAAATATTGAGTTTTATTTTATAAAATTCAATAACCTTGGAGTTATCTTTGACTCCAAATTACGCTTCTTGAATCACATTAATAGCATTACCAGTAAGAGATTACAAATGCTTGGATTTATTCTCAGAATCGCTAAAGACTTTAATAACATAAAAACTATAAAATTACTATAAACGTCTCTGGTTAGAAGTCAGGTTGAATACAATTCAACCATTTGGTGTCCTCATTTCAACTCTTATTGTTTATAAATTGAAAAAATTCAAAATAAATTTTTACGTTTTATTAATTTCAAAATTGGTATTCCTATTATTGAAATCAATTATGTCAATTTACGCAGTAAACTTAACTTATCGAAATTATCTGAAAGGCGAAAAATATGTGATCTCCTTTTATTATATAAAATTGTTCATTCAAGGTTAGACTGCCCTGACACTATAAACTTGCTATCTTTACATATACCTCCAAAATATACTAGACGGAATATTTTATTCTACAAGAATAACTTCGCTACGAATTCTGTGTTAGAAAGAATACATAGGTTGGGCAATGAACTAAGTAATGTCGCTGACATATTTAATTTAAACTTCAATACATTTAAGGCCAAATTAGTCCACCACTTTTTAAATATAAATAATGTATGAGAAATCATTATATTTTAAATGAAAAAACATACACTTAGTAAGACACCACTTTATTTTTGAATCAATAACGATAGCCAACCGGGTTTCGCTTGTCCCAAGCTTCATCAGGGCTAAATATCAACTAAAGCTAATTAGATACAGGCACATATAAATATAGGTAAATGAAAACAATGAGTGAAAGAGATACAAAACAGATAGAAAGAGATGCAAATAGAAAAGGTGGAGACAAATTATTAAGGATGATGAGGAGGGAGGGGGGAGGGAAGGAAATAACAGTTTCAGCGGCGGAATAAATTTAATATGGGACTATCAGATAAATTAATTTGGTTATTTATTATATTTAAATTATTATTAACTGCTTTTTTTATTTCAAGGGCTTCTAAGTTGTTTTTGTCACCTTTTCTATTTGCATCTCTTTCTATCTGTTTTGTATCTCTTTCACTCATTGTTTTCATTTACCTATATTTATATGTGCCTGTATCTAATTAGCTTTAGTTGATATTTAGCCCTGATGAAGCTTGGGACAAGCGAAACCCGGTTGGCTATCGTTATTGATTCAAAAATAAAGTGGTGTCTTACTAAGTGTATGTTTTTTCATTCAATATGTCACACCCCAAAGTATTTGCTTCCTTCGAAAACATTATATTTTATTTCGATTTTCTATTGTTTGTTTTATACTGTTGTTAAAAATGAAATTTGTAATTGTTATGTACTTAAAAGCCCAATAGGGCGTCAATAAATAAATAAATATTATATTTTCGTTTTAAAAATCTGCATTTTGGTGGTAATTCATTAATCACAAAGCTTCATATTTTATCGTGATAAGGGATTGATTTGGGTGGTAGTTGGGGTACCGCTTCCCTATAAATCATTTACTGTACAACGAACACCTCTGTCATAGGTCACCCCACGTTAGACTAAGTTAGGTGACTTGCCCGAGTTCATGGGTGGAGGTTTGTTTAATTACTGCGTGGCAGGCCAGATTGCAGCTGGTTGAGGACGATCTCTCCAGCAAAAATCTCTCGACCCATCCCTTGCACCAGGGAGGGATACTTTCATGTCTGTCAATCCTGAACTCACTGACCCCTAGATTCCTACCCACTTCTTACGTATTTTGCAGTGACATCCTTTCCTATAAAATACCCTCCATACAGCATTCCCAAAGTGAAGTAGGCCCCAAAGGAAATTATTTCCCTCAGGGCCTCCTGTGTGGATTAAATGTAAAAAATCTATTCGTTATTATAATAATAATAATATTTGGATGATTTATATAGCGCCGTTTTTGTGCAAAGTCACATTCTCTCAGTTTATGTGATCTTAGTTCTATTTAAACATTAAAAACAAAAATAAATCTCTTTCACATGATGCCACATAATAGTCTCAATTTTAAAGTAGTTCTAAGACAATATGGGGGGAGACAGCAGAATGGGAGAGTAAAGTCTAAAATGCCTTGTTATTCAGATATGGGCACTAAACATAGCTAAATTCATTCCAAGCTTTTGTTTCAATTCTGAATGAAGAACTTTCACACAGTGGAAGATACTCTCAGTATCGCCCTGGTGTAAGACCACCATTCAGAATTAAGCAGTTGGTGCGCTTCAGCGGTTTTAAAAAAAAAAAATTATCTGCAATATACTCGGTGGTAATTCATAATACTTAACATAATTAGAAGAAAATTATTTTTCTCAATCATTTTTTACATCCCTTATGTACTTCAATGAATTAATTTACGTCTATCATTTGCATTTATGATATTTCTAAAGTTAATGAGTTCTTTCGATGAACCCAAAGTGATATTAATTAACCCATTGGAAGAGAGTAATTGATGAGTCCCATTTATTAAGCGGAAGTGGTTTTCTTTGATTTCCGCTCCAGCCGGAAGGGCGATAAATTTGAATCTAGAGCCTTCGGAATGCTCCTGCTGCTACAGCCTATTCTGGGTCAATCAATGGGGCGCGTCTTACGTCTTAAGGGGGATGAATTAGCAGGGTGACCATTGCTTACTGATTACCTCTGTACATTAAGGGCCAATTGTTTCACAGAACAATTCGTCAATTTTCAAAGTTAATATTCAAGTTTTGTGAATGTTCCATTCGAGTTCTGTGACGCAACAGGCACATAATAAAATAATAACAGATCTTTAATGAACTGTTTAAGGTCTGTGAAATATCTGGCTTTAGTAAAGTAAATTCCAATGACAGGTAATTTTCTATATAAAACAAATTGGTTTTTTGTAGTCATGCATGAATTTCACCTGACGAGTGCTCGGCTGATGTGATCAGTACAGTCAGTACTCGGCCTAGTAGCGGGCGAGTGATTCAGTCGAGACAGTGGACAGAAGAAGAGCAAGGCTCAATGACTCGGTCGAGTAAGAACCCCCTCCACCTGCATACTGTACTCGGCACTTCTCTCGCTCCCACTTGGTTAGTGCGATTAGCCGAGTCAGTCAGTGAAAGGAACATAATTCAAAATCTTGAATTAAAAATTTTTTTTAGGAGTGTTTGACTATGTTGTTGGAAAACTGTCTTATTTTTTTCTCTTCCCGCAATCGCGAAACCATGTCAACATCACACTAATCTCAATGAACTAACTCGCCCACATGTACACTCATCTTTACTCTTCAATAAGTTGCTCGGCCGAGTAACTAAGCGAGTGGCTCGGCCGAGCACTCGGCAGGTATAATGTTTATTCAGTTCAGTTCAGTAGAATGTTGATTACATTGTCATTGGGCAGTTCAATATCTACATTGTTATTATATTACGGAAGTATAGATTTTTTCTGTGAATTTTGTGTCCATAATACGATTAAAAATAATTCGTTAATACGCAGATATTTTTGTCCTAAAACATAGGCAATCAGTCGTTGAATTTGGCAACTCTTTTAACCAATAACTGATCGATTTACGTAATCTAATAATTTCTCTTTTTATTAAAAAAAATGGTCTGGAAACCGAAGGATTTTTTTGTATTTCTTTCAGAAGCTAACAGCTTTCAGTAGCTTTTTGTATCTGGCATTCAAATTATTTTTTTTTTCAAATGTTGGTAGGTACTATAAAAATAGGTCATGACGATAGTAATGGGTCCTCCTTACGAAGCTAACTATATTATCTAGATTTAGAAAATCTTCACCTTGCAAACTGCAGTCCGGAATAAGTTGAGAAGACATCATGTGTGGCGTCTTTACTATTATTTTTTGTTGCATTTTCGACAATTGTTGATGGAGACTGTGAGGCTGTTCGAAACGTTGGTTGAAGGAGGAGGGAGATCAAATGGCTTATTACCCCAGAAAGCAATCATTGTAATTATTTTATAATCATTTCTGATATTGGATTCCATATTTTTTAAACATTAACTCCGCACAGAAGGCTCTGAGGAATGCAATTTCCTTCCGAACCTATGTCGTGTTTGGGAATGCTGCGTGTACGTTATTTTTTAAGAAAGGAAGGAGAGGAAATTCTGGGAAGGAAAGGAATGTAAGGGTCGGGTTGGAATAAAGGAGTGACGGACGTATGAATCCATCTCTCTAACTACAATGCAAGGCGACGCGACTGTTCGAGAGAGCTTCCGGCTGGAGAGGTCACAGGTTCTCCCCTTAACTCTCTATAAAGAAGTGGAATACAGTTTTTATAAGAATACATTGCAAAATGTCGTTTTAAAAATGAGTAAATAATTTTTGTACCACCTTTTCTTCAACCCTGGTCCCTCCACAATTCTAAAGCAAAAGCATTATACATTTACCGGCATTAAAATCTCAGCTGGGGTCTAATTAACCGAATGGATAATTTATATACCACTAGAGTTGGCTCGTATCGATTTCGCCGATTTGCGGAATTAACTGCGCCAGTCCGTCCGTCCGTCCGACAGTCTTGCGATGTAGGCAATGATTTATCGGCTACAAACAGGGCAACTCCGGAAATTTTTGGAAAGTTGTTTTAAAAGTATTTTTGGAGTATGGCTTGCTGAGTTGTAGTGGTAGTTAACAATGAAAATGCTCCGATTTGACGGAATTATGTCAAGTGGAATTTTATAATTTTTGTTTTTGTCAAAAAAAAAAAATTGGATTTCTTCGAAATATTTTCGATTAAATATTTTCAATTATTAAAAATGTGAGATTTTATCACACATAGGTATTTATTTATTAAAAATCACAAACCGCTCATCTCACTGGAGAATTCCTGTGTCGAGATGTGTATTATGGAAGCGGTTGTAATTTGTAGAACAAACTGCCATGAATGAGTAATATCGAACCAGGAAAAAATGGCACAAAAATACTGTTATTTTATATACATCACTTAAACCGATAACAAAACGCCGACCGGTTTCGTCAAACCACCGTCTTTAGGGTTGGGTGTAACACAAAAAAGGACAATTTATAAAAAAAAAAATTAGCATTTCACTGAAATTTCCAGTTAAATCACGGTATTTATATATCTTAAATTAGTTATTATTTCTTTACGTTGAATATTGTTCTCTAGGATACTAGTAGGTATCATTCCGATGCATTGGTATTTACTATTCTAGATTCTATCAATTTTGAATTTAGGTAAAAAGGGTAAGGTAATTTGTACCGGTTGTTTTGTTTTGTAAAAGCATTCAAATGTTGCTATGAATAAATCGCTTATAATGAAACTAATTAATTCATCACATTTAGTTAATTCAACACATTAAGATAATTCAACACATTTAGATAATTCAACACATTAAGATGATTCAACACATTTAGATAATTCAAAACATTAAGATAATTCAACACATTTAGATAATTCAACATGTTTAGATAAGTCAACATATTTAGATAATTCAACACTTTTAGATAATTCAACACATTTAGTTAATTCAACACATTAAAATAATTAAACACATTCAGATAATTCAAAACATTTAGTTAATTCAACATATTAAGATAATTCAACAATTTAAATAATTCAACACATTAAGATAATTTAACACATTTAGATAATTCAACACATTTAGATAATTCAACACTTTTAGATATTCAACACATTTAGATAATTCATCATATTTAGATAAGTCAATATATTTAGATTAGTCAATATATTTAGGTAATTCAACACTTTTAGATAATTCAATACATTTAGTTAATTCAACACATTAAGATAATTCAACACATTTAGATAATTCAACACATTAAGATAATTTAACACATTTAGATAATTCAACACATTTATATAAGTCAACATATTAAAATAATTCAACACTTTTAGATATTCAACACATTTAGAATTGTCTATGGACACACATCTAAAAGTACAGTTGAAGTTCTATCCACAATTTTTTTATTGATAACAGTGCCAAAACTTAAACCGAACTAAAAAAATACCTTACAAGTGATCCGTTATTCAAATGGTAGCACGAAACCAGAGTGATCTGTGAGTTTATAGTGTCCTAACACTTCATGCTGACATTCCAAAACAAACGTCACTCAGCCACAATAACAACACAGATAACGCAGCGAATCCACATAGAGTAGTAGAGCCAGTTTCCAACCTTTCCTACTACAAAGAGCATAACAACAAGAAATGTCTGCCGACAAAAACCTTCGAAGCAAAGGACTAATGCCCGCGACAACGAGCTTGGCTACAGATGTATCTTCACAAATTGACATACTTATGGAGAAAATGGAAAAAAAAATGGTAACAAAACTGGAAGCTTTTAAATCGGCAATTATAAAAAAAATTGACGATGAAAACTTAGAGAGTAAACACTCGAGAGATTTCATCAGCCGTCAATATGACGATCTAATTGCTAAAATGGAAACCATCACTAAATTGGTTTCCGAAGTAGAGTCTCTAAGGAACACACTCGTCGAAAAGGACAAACAAATAAAATGTCTGGAAGTCAGATTGGCGGAAGTTGATCAAAGATCACTAGAAGATTCACTGGAGTTTGCCGGCCTCATTCCAAAAAATGACGAGCAGCCCTCTGATGCTATAAAACGGGTGGCTTCAATTGCAGGAGTGGATATAAAAGGAGAAGATATAGTGGAAGTGAGGAGGATACCTGATAAACGACCGGGAGTCCCCCCAAAAATACATATTAAACTAAACAATAGACAAAAGAGATACCAACTTCTTACAAACAGGAAACTTTTAAGCTCAGCCACCGCGCAGAATCCAGAGTGTCAACGAATCTACATCAGCGAAATTCTCAGTCCTCATTACAAAGACCTTCTATGGAGAACAAAATCAAAGGCGAAAGAAAGGGGATATAATTATGTGTGGTACAAAGATTCAAAAATTATGATTAGAAAAAAAGAAGGAGAAAAAATCATCTACATTAAACACGCTGATGATCTGTTAAAAATGGTTTAGATGCTTCTGGAGAGCTCCAACGTCGGTTAGTTATTGGCCCGATCACCCTTCATAATCAAACGGTAAGGAGAAACTTTACATTTATTGTTTCGAACTACAACAATAATTATCCACTTCGGTAATTCTCTATCTGCAACTAGGGTGAAACTCCCGGTAACTGCCACGGACAGTGGAGCTCCCATAAACATATAAACTATTTTTTTTAATTTTCGTATAATTATTATATCAACATGCCTTTCTCAATGGAATTTTTTGATGAGGAATTACACAACCAAAACCTTTCTTACGCAACTTCAGATACTAATATGTGTAAACGCCTGATTGGAAACTCTGCCAATACAAAAATTATGCACCAAAACATAAGATCCATAAATAAAAACTTTGACGAACTCTTAATTCAACTTCACCACATAGATATTGTTTTCGACATAATCATTCTGACCGAGTGCTGGTTGTCAAACACATATACACCTAAAATCATAAAAAATTACACATCACACAATTCAACTACGTTTGATAATCAGAACGATGGGATTGTTGTTTACACAAAAAATAATCAAAACTTCACAGTAACCGAACTAAAAATTCAGGATGCAAGTTGCACACAAATAGAATACAACAATGATACAGTTATCCTCGCTATATACCGCTCGCCATCGACTCGTAACATCACGCCATTTCTAAACAGTCTAAGTTGCACACTTTCAAATCTTTCCAATACCAAAAATATCATAATAATGGGCGATCTAAATATTAACATACTACCGAGCAACCAACACCACCAAAGCCAAGACTATATCAACATGCTAGAATTTCATGGATTAGTGAGTACCGTTAACTCACCAACAAGAACGACAAATGGATCTATATCATGCATTGACCACATTATGGTAAAGTCAAAAAAACCATCTAAAAGTATCGTCTACAAATCAACTATCACGGACCATTATTCAACTATCTTTGCACTACAAACACCTATCCAAATAAATAAATGTAGCCTGCCTTTAGCATACAATAAAATCAACTTCCAAAATATAATAACCAATTTAAAGAACAAATCATGGCAAGAACTCTTCCAAATTAAACAATCGGAGGACGCATGGATATACTTTATTAACTATTTGAAAAACGAATTACACCACCATACCCTGACGATGACCAAAAATATAAGTAACAAATTGAAACCCTTGAAACCATGGATTAACCACTCCATTATAAATTGCATTCACAAAAGAAACACGCTACACAAAAAAACCAAAGAAAATCCGTATGACCAACTAACATTCAACTATTATAAAAAATATAGAAACATGTGCTGTAACGTCATCAGAAAAGCAAAAGAAATTTACTACTCAGAAAGAATTAAAGAAAGTAACAATAATCCCAAAAAATTATGGGAAATACTTAGAGAAGCCACAAACTCGCAAACTACAAAAGAGAAACAGAGCATAAATAAACTTTCCATTGATGGACATATTGTTGAAACCACAAAAAATCCTAAGCTCGTTGCTGATCATGTAAACAATTTTTTTATTAATATCGGTCCAAATCTTGCTTCTCAAATTGCCCAGAGCGGAATCACCCAATCTACCGATACAGTGGTTCAAACAAATAACATAAATACAAAATTTCTATTCCAAACTGTGTCACAGGAAGAAATTCTCAAAACAATTAATTCTCTAAAAAACACTTCTTCTGCTGGACCAGATGAAATTTCAACCAAAATCCTTAAAACGCTGTCTTCGGAGATTACATTGCCACTAGAATACCTTATAAACCTAAGTATTACACAGGGCTACTTCCCCTCTAACCTAAAACAAAGTATCGTAATTCCCATCTACAAATCTGGAAACAAGTCAGATATCAATAACTATAGACCAATTACTTTACTGAATAGCTTGCCTAAAGTTTTTGAAAACCGTATTAATACACAACTTTTAAAATTCATCGAGAGCCATAAAATACTTTCAAAAAATCAATATGGTTTTCAAAAAAACAAAAGTACCTCAGATGCCATTGCCAGGGTGACAGACTTCATTGTAAAAAGCCTTGATAAAGGAAATAAATGTATTTCAATCTTTTTAGACCTCTCTAAGGCTTTTGATACAATATCACACTTTAAACTAATTAAAAAACTTGAAAAAATCGGCATCACGGACAAAGAGCTAAACTTCTTTAAAAGTTACCTAAATGGACGCAAACAACAGGTTAAAATACACAATACCCTCAGTAACCAGCGCTCAACTGACTATGGAATTCCACAAGGAAGCGTATTGGGACCAACTCTGTTCTTACTGTATATAAACAACTTTTGCAACCTTGAAATTGAGGGAAGCATTGTTAGCTTTGCCGACGATACTGTCTTACTGTTTGAAGGCAACAATTGGTCAGCTGTATTTAAAAAAGCTGAAAAAAATATTAACTTAGTTAAAAAATGGTTAGATATAAACACGCTTACCCTTAACACGAAAAAAACAAAATATATCACTTCAAGCATCAATACTGCAGGCCAACCTAATGATGATTACTCCATAAAAATACATAACTGTACGAATTCCAATGTATGCAATGAGTGCCCCTGTATAGAGCGAACTCCACAGATGAAGTACCTCGGCCTCACCATTGACCCATACCTCAAATGGAATATACATACTCAGATCATTGCGAATAAAATTAGGAAAACAATACATTTCTTCAGATCCGTAAGGAACTTCCTTAACTTACAAATTCTAAAAACGATTTATTTTGCATTAACCCAATCTATCATTGAGTATGGTATCATTGCATGGGGAGGGGGTACTTCATCAGCTCTAGATCCTGTTGAAAAGGCGCAGAAAACAATTATGAAAATTATTCTCAAACTTACTCAAACTGCAAACAGTAACTTAATTTTCAACATAATGAGAGTATTTGATGTTCGACAGATCTATGTAAAAACTATCCTCATGCATCTCTTTAAAAACAAACACGTGCTTTACGAAAAAAAAACTAACTTTAGATTTACGCGTAATTCGAACAAAGACATGTTGCAAGTTCCAGCACTTTCTTCCACCTTTGGTCAACGTAGCTTTGGCTACTTTGCCACAAAGATCTTCAACATGCTCCCGGAAAATATTAAAGAGAGTCAAACACGGAAAGAGTTTTAAAAAAATGTTAAAATTTGGATTTATTCAAATGATCGAGCCTACACTGGTGCCCTCACCCAAACGCCTTGTCATTGACAGTTATTGCAGTATGTACGGTGCTAAAACTTACCATATACGTATTGTGTAAATGCAAACAATAATGAAAAGTAACCAAATGCCTTGTCACAGTGAGTTATTATAGTATGTATTGTGTTTAAACTTATTCTATCTGTATCTTCAATATGTAAACAATAATGTAACCTAAAATAATGGATTGCTGTATGGGAACCCATATTAAACATTTACATATTAGCAAACCATAGACAAAATGGAGAAATAATTAACTAAAAATTCTGCCTCAATACAGGTTCGCCTAGTGAGGCAGGTTATGCACAACCTAAAATATAATATATTATGCCATTTCTATATAACACTCTTACATTCATATATATTTTTTCTTATATTAGAAACTGCCGTATTATTGTAACATTATTCTTTCAACAATTTCATTGTTTCTAACTGACATATAATTATACAACTTACTAATGATATATTATATATATTCTGTAATTTTTTGATGAAATAAATAAATTTAAAAAAAAAAAAAAAAAAAATGTTTTGCATTTATCTACTCCTAAATACCTATTAACCGAATTACCCTCACGGAAATTCGCCCCTACAGCTTGATGCCAAAAATAAAACAAATTTGTCTGTGTTCGAGTAATAAATAACTTTGAAACATCATTCGATTAATTCAGTGATTCGATTGGGACCATCATTAATACATAATTCTTCTATTTCATCGATAAAGTGAGGGAAGCGATTGGCAATGACTAATGATAAAGTAACTACCATTAGAAATTCGTATTCACCACTGAACGTTATATCACTAGAAGTGATATGGCGTTCTATACCGGTCTGAAAAAAACTGACTGTCATTTTGATACTTTGGCCGGACTCAAGCCAATAGCTGCGCTACGCATGCGCACGTCAGCTGTTCCCAACTAGTAAGTAAGTCAAATCTTAACATACCTAATCTTACCTTCAAATTCAGCAATAACATACAATAATATGCAACAAAAGAAGTACAGTACTTGATATAACATTTCTACATAGAATTTTAAACAACAATTTCGGCGGTACCGAACTTCTGTCTCTAATTAACTTCAACACACCTTGCCTGCTATGCAGCACTATTATACACCATTAACCTTGCTCTTTATACCTTCCATAATATTTGCCTAAACTCCAACGATCGACAATCGACAAACAATCCAACAATCGACAGGTTTTTCCATGAGTATACATATCGTTTTACTTATATGGACCACAACTTCTCAGTTTCTCAAATCTAAAAACACACTCATACGTACACAAGTATACTTTACACATGTCACCCGGTAGTAAAATGTATCAATATACCTCCCACAAATAAGACAACACGAAAACGTAGATATAGATACTTACTATGAAACATTTAGTATGTGTAATTTTGTTTCACCACTGTAACTAATGTACTTTTGTCTATCCAATTAGGATATGTTTTTTTTTATTTTATTTTTTATTGAATATACAAACACATTACAATAATTTACAAATGTAGATATTTCGAGGCTGATTGCGAAAAAATTAGAAATTTTTAACGAAAACTGCCCAACTCCATTGAGAAATTATTTCTCGTGTTTGAGTTGAGGGGTGTTGGGAATCATTATGGTTTATAGGTTGTAAAATTTCACTAGTTGATGTATCTAAAAATTAACAAATAGTTATAAAACTAGATGATAAATTTGATAACACAATATAATTAAGAAAATAAGAAATTTAATTACAAATTAAAAAATATAACTTAAATAATATAATAGTTATTAAACTTAGAAAAAATAAGATATAAAAATAAAAATGTACTTATTATGTACGAAAAAATAAAAGGTAGGTACAGTACTAGTTGTAAATTGTTCAAAGACCGAGCTGGCAATCTTGTATGAAATGGGTACTTAATAAAATGCAACAACAATAAACGCATATTAGGAAGTTATGAGGGGTTCCATAATAACTCAACACAGTGACAATTCAACACTCTTTTAAAAAGTAATATAAAGTCATTAAAAACGATGAGAATTTTTTTTTAACCTAAACTAACCTAACCTAACCTACTTAACCCAGTTAATAAAGTTTTTGTTTCATCACTTTCCATGACTTTATATAACTTTTTAAAGATGTGATGAATTATCATTGTGATGATTTATCAGGTCACCGTTGTGAGGTCGAAGGAATTTTGGGGAGAAGGAGACGGGGAAGAGGAAGGAAGTACCTGGCTCTGGATTATTTGGATCAGGTCACCAAACACGGTCAAAGCCATTTCATACAACTTTTTAATTAATTTATTTATTTCATACACTCTATTTTGCCGTTTTACCCCCTCAATTATTTATTGACTACTTGGGAACGGCTCACATGCGTTATGTGGAGTATCTTGACGAAGCTAATGAAGTCATTATCCGTTAAAGATAGAATTTAAATATTTGAATATGTTTGATCAATATCTCTAGAAGTAAGGAAAAATTGAACTTATTCGGGCACACGGATATTCCTACAAAACAGTTCTATCGCTTTTATTCTTCAGTGCATAATCAATATGTAAACGTTTCATTTTCCGCTAATTTAGTATTTTTTCTTTGCCTTTGACCTTATTTAGGGTCTCCCACCAGTTAGGTAGAATTACTAATGGAAGTTCTTTCAATTAATAACGTCGGTTACGTGATTAATGGTTTTAGGGAACCAAAGGACCAAATGGAAAAATATCCCAGACGGAATGTTGGGAAATCATTAGGGAGGAATGTTATCAATTATACCTGAAATATCGGAATTTCATTGATTTTTAAATTGCTGGATAGTTGATTTCATTCAAAAGACCCATTGTCTTCATTTTGACAGCAGTATTGTATAACGGTTTTATTTTAAAACGTATTTTCCTCAATTTTGATGTATTCTTTTGTTTTTTTTTGTGAATATTTAGAACAGTTGTTATCTATACATTATCACTTTTCATGACTTTATATGACTTTTTGTAAGTGTGTTGAATTTTCATTTTTATGGGATATCCGGTAACACAAAGTCTTCTAGCAGTGCCCAAAACTTATTATTTTGCTGTTTATCTTTGAAAGTTATCCCATAAGCGATATTCACTTCGAAATTTCTTGGAATGTGCCATCTTCAACTAAACTTCAAAACATGTGACAGCTAGGTTCATAGAAGTACTGATCTTGCCGATTTTTGATAAACTGGTAGAGAAAGTATGTAAGTTTTTCTAATACCACAGAAAACGTCAAAGAAACTCTCCTACCGAGTGTTAGATGGCATTTACTTGCTGTGATATATGTCGGTGGAATTTATTTGCCAGTAAGTCTAAAATGATTCAAACCTAAAAACAGAATTTAAAAAACAAGTTTTCTTTAACTTGCTTTGTTTTACATTTCTGTCATTTTTTTTCACTTTCAATGCGAATACCGCACAAGGGTTTCAAGTTTCAATTATCTGGAACCAGTGGGACTATTGCATTTCCAACTGGAATATTTTTTAAGGAAGAAGTGTGAAAGAGAACGAGTTGGGGTAGGAAAGCTATTCATGCTTGTAACTGAACAAGGCAATTACAATTTCAAGCAACGATCTTCAATGAGTATACTACTTGCTACGAATATATATATATATATGTGTGAATTAACACATATTAATTTAACTAGTAGTTCTATGAACAATAGACATCGTATCAAAAAAAGTATGTTTTATCTTATTTTCTCCTATTTTAAACTAAAAACAATTTATCCTCTGAAATAAGATCATAAGATTTGTAAGTAGACACTTCAATAACTACCTACTTCAAAACGACGGCTTCACATTTGAAAAAAAAACTTTACTGAACCTTTAAAACGGCCACCATCTTGAACCGAAACCGGAACGTAACAAACAAATTAACAGACAGAAGAAATGCCAAATAATCGAGTTAAAAAAGGACTTCGCTATGATTAGTCAATAAAATTCAAGACTTAGTTTTATAATGAAAATGGCGTTTCGTTCTGAAAATTAGAGTTTCTTCCTTGTAATTCTAGACACCAAAGTTCACCATTCAATATATTTCATCTCTGTAGTTAGATATTGTGTTAACATCGCACTGGCAGTCAGTCGCCTTGTAGAAAAAAACGTATTACTATTAAAATATATTTAGAAACTTCACACCGATGGACGGTGTTATTTTTAATATTGTCGAATACAGCACTTGTGACACGTTATTCTTTTGAATATTGTGGTGAATTATTGGTTTGCGCCCGTAGATATATTAATCTGTTTAAATTGTTTTTTCTACCTACAAAGCTCACGTCTTAAAAACACGCAATTTGATCGCAAACAGAACACGTAAAAATATATACGAGTATTTTTCTAAACTCGCGGTTTGTTTGTATGCCTAAAAATATTACCTAACCAAAACATATAGAGTGCATCTTTAATTCCTAACGCTATAGCGTGTAAGTTGGAAAGAAACGGAACGTTGGAGGATTGTAGAATTCAGTCATATAAATCAACGCCCGGGGAGATTGAATGATTAGTAAAAAGGTCCGCCGGGTAACAATGGTCGTTGGTACTCTTCTTGCGTTAAGAGGAAGCTACAAGCCAAAAATTTGTATATTCTTATTTGTATATTGTAGGTAATAGACATTAAAATCGCTTGACATACGGAGTCTAGAAACTTTCGATTTCAAGCACAAACTAGTTTTTATTTATTTTGTAAATAATTTTATAAGAAAGCAAAAAAGTTAATCAAGTGAAACTGTCACAGATAATCTTAGCTATAATACTGTATTTTTTAAAGTAAAATTTCATACATTTCTATTGAAAAAATATTTTCTTTAGTAGTTTACATTTATATTTTTTTGAAGTGAAACTTCTTTACGCGCGTTATGCAATTTCGAGGACAGGAGTAAAACCAACTCATGACCGTCATGAAAAACCGTGATCATTTCGCTATAGGAGCCTAGCCAATATTATATACCTACTTTAGGTCACTCTCCAAACTCAGCTTCGCGGTCTAGAGGCAAAGAGCCCGATTGTCGTCGTGAAGAACTCAGGTTCGATCCCCGCTTTAACTATTTTTTTTTTCTTTTTGTGATTTTTTTAATAATAATTTTTTTTAAAGTGATAAAATGCTCTCGTGCTGCGACTTTTAGATATTTTGACTATATGATATTTTGGTCGAATACGTAATAACCGCGGTCTAGAGGCAGAGCGTTCGACACTCGTTATTCAGGACCCGGGTTCAAATCCCATATTTTTATAACTTTTAATTTTTTTTTATCAACGATTTGTAATAATGTAGTAAAAAATTAGATAAATTACGGTACCTATATGATATTTTGGTCAAATTTCTTATAGGTAGTATTTTGATTAATTATTTTTATTTTGAATCATTAAAATTACTAATCAAGGCCGATAACGCCGCGTCGCGCGAAATATCTCTCCTCGCGGTCTAGAGGCAGAGCGTTCGACACTCGTTATGCAGGACCCGGGTTCGTATCCCATATTTTTATAACTTTTAATTTTTTTTATCATATGCTACTTATAAATATGTCAATAAACAGAAAAAAAGAGAGAATGAAATGAAAAGAGAGAGAGAAGAATAATAAAAGTTTCACTTCCGTCGTGCGTAGGCTTGCTACACACTGTATTTTTTTTATTGACTAATTTATTATTTTATTTGTATTTTACTCAAGCGAAACCTTTAATTTATCTAAAACACATTTTTTGGTATTCATAATGTACACCAACTCGTTATAAAGATTAATCAAAATAGTGATTTAGCATTATGCCTCGCCTTAACATAAATAATTCGAATGTGCTGTAAGTGTGCTCGACAAACGTATATCGAAACCGCTCACATGCTGTCTCATTCAAATGTGCATAAGCCGGGAGTACCTACCTATATGGCAGGGTGCGTGTTTTAGCTACCATTCACTAACATCCAATTAAATGGGACGAAAAATAAATACTTTTGCCAATGCAATTACTTGAATATTATAAGTATTATAACAACGAATAAGTTATTTGCACCAATTTCATTTTAAGTATTATTTTTCTTTACCAAAATAAATAAAATAATGTAGGTTGTTTTGGAGTGGCGCATGCAAACAAATTGTCGCTTCCGTTTTACCCTTATGCGTTCGGCGTGAATTCCGACGATATATGACTCTACTCAGATAATTTATCGCCATTTTGAATCTATTATTAATATTACAAAGTAGATAACTGTTAGTTTGCATGATGTACCTTGTGATATGCATATTTATAATCGTTATCGTTTTCCTAGAAATACAATCTTTATTAATCGACAACAGTTGCCAATTTTTGTGCCAACAAAACTTATCGAGTTTTGCTCAGTCGATTTCAACCTGCCAACATCTACACCATATATGTGAAACAAGTTGTGTTTTCTTTAAAAATCAATTAATATTTGTAACTTCATTTGAAAATCATTTATTTTTCTAATTTATGTTTGTGAGCGAGTCTCGAATTTATCGATATCATAAGTTGAGCGTGTGTGCATGGTGACTGGTGCTCGATGCGAAATATTGATGGAAGTTATCCACGAGACATATACCAACGAGAAGTTTATGTGAACAGTGTCGTCAGTGAGGAATTCCAGTCGAATTTTTATTTATTTTAGAAATTTTTCGTTTTTATTTTAAACGCAATTTACTATCAAATATATTTTGAAAGAACACACAAAGTATGTGGACGAATTTTTAAGTAAAAATATTAACCTCCTGAAATCGGTTTTTATTACTTTCTATGGTTCTTTTTACTTCATTTCTGTGCAATCTTGATCGATTGGTTTTTTAATATTTTTTTATTATCGATTTATTAATAAATTACACGAATCAGCTTGCAATACCACTCGATATCTGTTTGAAATAAAATATTTTTTAGTGGAGTTTATTATTAATTATCATATTTTTATTGGGTCAGACTCGTAATCATATCAGATATCCGTGTTGAAAACTTATTTTTAAAGATAAGATTATGTTTTTTTAATAAAAATCTTATATCTCGCTTAACGAACTAGGGCCTACTGAAGACCCAGGATATGATAGAGATTCTCTATTTCGGAGGTAATTTGAATTATTTTTTTATGATAAAGAATTTAAAATTATGTTCATGTGAATTTTTGTCTTGACTGATGTACTAATATATCATGTCCTTCTATATTTTGCATTAATTACCATTCACTATGTATACGGGCTTTACTTCGAGTAAGTGCCATCGAAATTAATTTCAACTTTAAATTTATTTTTACCCTTGTTCAATTATGTTTAATGTCCATAGCCACATTCTAGTAAATGTGTTCTTTTTTTGTAAATTTTGTATTCTAGTGAATAATACGTCCCCTTTTACAATAGTGTACGAATTATCTGACAATTCGTTGTTTCGAAAGACAAAAACTTGAAACTCTACTAAGCAACACTGACTAATAACCAAGTTTGACTTACATACGACACATTTTATTTATTTGATGTATTTGTTTTGACCTTTTTATGGTTACCAATTATTTTACAATCGCACAGAAACATTTTTATCATATTTCCAGCTTCATTCAACTGACTTTTTTGTATTTGTGTGCTTGTGTCGCGATACGGACATCAAAACAACGATTAGCTCGAATTTCACCAATACGTCCAAGCTGAAAGTTAATATATTTTTTTTATTATTAACACCTGCTTATATCCAACAAATGTGTGCCTAGTTGCAATATTGGCCCGGTATATCAGTCAGTCCGTATCCTCGCTATGTTCGACATTCGACATTCCTCGCTCAAAAAAACGGGCTCTATTTGCCGCTCAAGCCTTGGTAAGCCGTAGACGCTTCTTTTAGACGCCGAGGCGCTAGCAGTAGCAAATTTCAAATATGATGCTTCGCAAGTAATACCTACTTCCAACTCACGGGAATTTTCGTAAATTGCCTAACTTTTTCAGTATTGACTATTATATTCATCTGACGATGAGGGATGTTGATGTTATTAATTGAAAATCAATCTAAAATACACAAATAGTCAGGTAAGATATTATTATAAGAGGCATTTTTCAACGTCAGGACAATTTGTTTTCAGCGGTTTTTTCATTAATACTTATTAATTTCATTAAAAGTTCACTGACAGCAAAACAAAAACTATTTAATATTATTATCCTCGCATACGGCACAATGCTGATTGACGTGAGAAACATTATCAAATATCTACTCGTAAATGCTGCCGTCGGAGTCGTTGACATTTTGAAAGCTTGTGATCTCCCAATAACAGGAGAGAGCATAGATATACCACTCAATTAGACCGTAGTAAGGCTCTTGACAAGAGGTCGCGGGTGCAGGCTCGGTCCCAGGCGAGCGCATATATTTTGTTTGGTAATTTGAGATATTTACGGATTACGTTCCAAACCTTACTAAGCCCGACATTCCAACCAAGCCGAGCTTAAAATTAACTGATATACTATGGCATAAAATTTGTTTTGGTTCTAGTGCATTCATTATTAAATTTAGTCCAATGCATCTATGGCCTAAAAAATCAGTTGCATTGATCCCGTAACCCTTAAATAATGATGTAAACTTTGAAACGCAAACGGACTACGCAATCGTTGTAGGTATATTAAAGTTTTATCTAACATATTTGGCCCTATTAATAATGATGGAATACGGAATGAATTCGGCGTAATATAAAGGCCAGCCGTACCGTATTTTGCTTTTCAAGCTTCGTGCGTTTCCCATTAAACTTTTACTGGCGCTTAGTTTGGGAAAGCACCCAGTGATGCCGGGTTATTTAATTTATTAATGAAAAATGGAAAGTACCTACCTCGGTAGTTATGAAAACAAATAAGAACCTTTTACACAAAGAGATCCCTTTTCATCGGCAGATATTTTTATAATACTATTTAATATTTTTTATTCTTTCATAATTTTTGCTTCGGCAATAGAGCGGTGTATACACAGCTGGTTTACTATAATTAATATTTTATTAAAATTAAAATTATTTATAACCACAAAGTGATTATTGCTACCTGTGAAAAATATATAATTCTTTATTTGAAGGGTGTATTTGTTTTGTTTAAATTTAAAAAATTCGTAAAGTATGATTTTCATTTGATATGAACTTATTAGATGTCTCTAAATTATGAACAAAAAATATTTAAATACTTAGTTTTAACATAATCCATAACTATATTGATAGCCCGTTCCTCTTGGAATGCTATGGTTTATACGTGCCCGAAAACTTCAGCCGTAGTCGTCGACACGACTTATTCAAAATACCGTACGGCAGAACAGATATTCTAGCACAACATAGCATGACAAGAGGAATGGTGCTATTGAATGAAATCTCAGAAGCACTAGATATATATAATTCTTCTTTAAATAGCCTAAAGTTTTTTTTGGATAATAATTATCTTCATAGGTGTTAAGATTGTCAAATTGAGAATTGTACAGTAATTGGATAATCTATCTGTTGTGCAATAAAAAAAATCAAAATCAGCAATCACATTTTACTTTAGTACTCATTTTATAAATGTGTTTTTTTTTTCATTTGAACCAAGTTTAATATTCAACGAAGTTTTTTTTAATAAATATCTCAACTCAGTTGATAATCCACGACTTAACTTCTATATCCGTCCCAAAACCCTTTGTAATTTATTGTGATGTAAATTATTTTTAGACTTAATTTTTCAAAAGAAGCAAACACATTGTGACTTGACATTTTAAATAATAAAAAGGGAAACACTTTGTTTACAGTCACTTTATTGAAATTTTTAACGTCTACCGGTTTCGGTACCTCCGTACCATCATCAGGACAGTTATAAAAATACTTAGTATTTTATTCTGTGTGGCTACTTTTTCGCTAGTCTGAATTCTTGACAAAACCAGTTCCAATTTTGAAAATGACACTCAATTTCAAAACATATCCGAGTTCATTGAACCAGAGTTACAGTCACAGACCCCGAACAAAATTTGTTAGTTGAATTTTTTGTTCTCAAATTAAGTAGACAGGTTGTGAATGAAACTTTTAAGATTGGTAGTTTAATGAATTTGAAAAATTCATCAAATTTCAACGTTAAGAGGAAGCTACAAGCCACAAATGTGTATATTCTTGGTATTTCTTATATTGTAGGTAATAGACATTAAAATCACTTGACAAACGGCGTCTAGAAACGTTCGATTTCAAGCACAAACTGGTTTTTATTTATTTTGTAAATAATTTTATAAGAAAGCAAAAAAGTTAATCAAGTGAAACTGTCACAGATAATCTTAGCTAGAGTACTGTATTTTTTAAAAGTTGTTTTCTTTTTGCGTTCACACATTTCTATTGAAAAAATATATATTTTAGCATTTTACATTTATATTTTTTATTGATTAATTTATTTTTTTATTTGAATTCTACTCAAGCGAAATGATAGAAAAACCTTCAATTTATCTAAACAATATTTTTTTGGTATTCATAATGTACACCAATGCGTTATAAAGATTAATCAAAATAGTGATTTGGCATTAAGCTTCGCCTTAATTTGCGAGTTCTGTGAATGTCCTATGCAAGTTCTGTTATTATATCATTATAGGCCAGTTACTTGACAGAACTGAAATAATAACAGAACGTATAAACAACTTTCACAGCATTTAAAAATTAACTTTGAAATTTGAAGATTTGTTTAAATTCTCTGAAACAACCCGTCTAATAAAATATATATTCTATAAATAGATATTGGTTTGACGGGTTGAACCTTCCTCCCCAGAGACTGTAGTGAACTGGGCTAACTACTGAGCCAAATCCCGATTGGGTAGGACCATTTATTTCATATATTAACTGTTGTAATGTCATCCATTTTCATAAAGATATCGTATTTGTCCGCGTGTGTGTCCGTGATTGCCACATCAATGTAATGCAATGTTATTGAAAACCAGTCTATTTGCCGAGTTTCATCTTCATCGTATTTCGGGAAATGGATTAATTTCCACTTCAAAGATTTGCATTTATTCATTCACGAAAATGAAATCGAAATTCAAATAGACTATCTAAAAAATATGTCTTGCTTCATGCGGAGTTTTATAAACGAAGACTTTTTTAGTAAATGTGTTGGGTTCCCACGTATGCGTCGTGTGGTCAATTCCTTCATTAGCTGAGTATTCCGAAATTGGACAAGAAAAATATTCCGCTTATAATGATTGTACAGGGTTTTCCAATAAGAGGTATTATTTTAATATTCAAAGAAAAATGCCATTTTTTAAATATAAATGATCAAATGTTTATTTCATTATAAAGAGGAAGGTATTCCGTTAATAGTGAAAAATAACATCAGTCAAATGACCACCACGACCACGCCTACAGGACCATATCCTTTTCATTAAATTTTCCATAACCAAATCGCAAAGTGGCTGCCTTATGTCCTCGATAGCCCCACGAATTCCATCTTTGAGGTCTTGAATCGACGCTGGGCTGTTGGCGTAGACCTTTTCTTTCACGTGGTCCCAAAGGAAGAAGTCGCAAGGTGTTAAATCACAAGATCTCGGTGGCCAATTGTGATCAACTCTTCGAGAGATAACACGGTCCGGAAACTTTTCCCGTAAAATATCAATGGTTTCGTTGCTTGTGTGGCACGTAGCGCCGTCTTGTTGAAATTAAACGTTGTCCAGATCAATACCATCCAATTCCGGCCATAAAACATCATTAATTCCTTAATTAATATTTAAAATAACACCTCTTATTGGAAAACCCTATAGTAGGAGTTTTTGCTTTAAAAAAGATATAAAATATTTACTATATATTTTTAATTTTTGTTATGACAATGTTTTATTGCAAAAAGTGTGTCCGAAAAAACGAGCTTATCTCTAGTTTAAAAAAAATTATAAAACAATATTTCGTAAAAAAATTCACCACTCCAATTACTTACTAGGGACGGTTTATTTCATGGGATTTGAAAATTTTGAAGTTCTGTGAAGGTTGTATTCAAGTTTTATTATTATATCATTATTGGTCAGCGGCTTCATTACAGTCAAATAATAACAGAACGTGAATATAAACTTAACCGAACTTGAAAATCAACTTTGAAATTCGATGAAACAATTCGTCTTTACTTTACTAAACAATATTCTCAAAAAAAATTACTGCTCCAGTTGTAAAATTTCCGCAATAAAAAATTGATAATGTTTTGCAGTAATAGTAAAATTCCGATCCGATAGTGAGAATATCGGCCGTTATCTCCGTTTTGCTGTTGTCTGTGCTGTTATCTGTGCTGTTTATATTCTGTTTGCGCTGTTTCAATAATAAATCTATATACGCGATTTGCGATATTCTGCCATTGTTTGTTTAGTGAAAATGCTCGAAGTAAATGTACCCTGTTAAAGCGCACGCGGCTTATCTTAACGCCATACTGCAGCTTATTCGATAGCGATATTGCAGTAATTATTTCTGCATCCTGTACATGACGTTCTTTATGATACATTTTAATAGCCTGTTAGTTTAATTAGAGACTAACATTTTTTTTATAATTAGTATCAAGTGCCGCCCGCCAATGGTATTGTGACATTCCTAATTTGGTAAGACATAAGAAAACTCCACAGTGAGGTATGGAACGGGCAGAGGAAGGTTCAAAGTAGACTGATTGCTGTAAAAATGTGATCCTGAGGCGTTTTTGTGGTAAAATCATTTATAATCCTGTAAGATTTGCCAATAATGCAAAGCCGATTGGTGTAAGCGTAATGGGTAAGATTAAAAAAGAGACGCTTAAATTTTTTGGGCACGTAGAGCGAATGAACGAAGAAAGGAGTGTAAGAAAAAAATATGACGTGAATGTCAATGGTAGAAAAAGTTGCAAAGGCCCGAGTAAGACAAAGCATCAACATGTGAACCAAATACTTGCGTCGGGCCATGTCATGACTCAGAATATTAGAAGGGTGTATTTGAGAGGATGTAGGAACGTGAATGAATCAAAGAGTATATGTCCAAGTATATTTATTTAGCGGTCCATTCTCTATTCCTGCTCTACGTGATGGTTAATTAGTAAGACCAAAAGCTAAGCTTTGATTAGTACGTATTAGACTCTCATGATGTCGAAATACGTACAGAGCAATGAGAAACTGCAGTAATTTGTTTAAATAATATTCATCTTCTAACTTGAATGCCAGATCAAAGCAATTTTACGTAGCAGAACATTAAATAAAGTTTTGGTTTATTGTGCCTCATGAAAACGCGTCCGTTTTTAAGTATAGAGTGCTCCGTGCGATTTTGAACCAGACGACGCGCGACCACACAATATTAAGACGATGCCATACGTAGTAATGCAAAATCATGTGTTTTTGGTTTGAAAATTTGGTCGCCTAGAAATGTTTCAGATGCTTTAATTAAATAATGCGAGTAGAAAGGCCTTTGAAATAATCGAGTATTTTTTAGATAAGTCTTTTTATAAGCCCTGAAAAAAATAATGTATAGGCCTATGAAAACTGCTTTAAAGTTTAAAATCTCCTACTTACGAACCCATTTTCGGTTATGATTTTATTGTTTAATGTGGAAAATTAAGTTATTTATAAAATGATCGGAAAAAAATTAAATATTTATGCCTGAACATCCACAAAATAAAATAAAAGGCACTTTTTGGCCATGTTTTTTTCTTGCATAAATCAAAACAGGTGGATGGTGTTAAGCGGGAATGTATACCTTATCGCCATCTACGTAAGGGTAGTTATTGATAGCGGCTCAATTTAAAATATTACACGACGTAGTGCATCGCTGTAAGAGGAACGGCTTCGCGGCCCTGAGGACAAAATACTTGACTAAACTGAAAAAAAAAATTATCAAAAGGTATAGCAAATATCTATTACAGATATGTGCTACTTTATTTATTTGTGTTTTTAATTACAAAATACAGGCCTTTAAATAAATAAATTTTGTATTTTTTCATAGGCAACTTGGGCATGTTTTGTGAGTTAATTGTAATTGTTAAAAAAATAACCTTACCCTACCTACTCTTTAACACAATGAAAAATATATTGAAAAATAATTCTGTATTTTGGTTAGGTATTTTCGCCTAAAATCCAAATTTAAGTTTTGTATGAAAAAGGCCGCGCATCCTTTCCTGCCTCACTTTACATGGACTTGCAATGAAGCTGCGATTGGGCTTGAATGACGTCAGGAATGTTTTATCTTTTGATATTTTAAACATTATTCTAAATCAATATTCAAAGTACCTAACCTAACCATATTCGTCCAAAATATTTCTCTTTGGATATTTTAAAATCAAGATAACTGAAATACATAGACATAATTCACGAACTCGTATTAATCTTCATTATTATATTTTTGGTAAACTAATGTTTAAGACAAGATTTTTTATGCATAGCACAAAGGGTAACAATTATTTTATAAGCAATAATTATTAGCCTGAAACACTCATCCACATTGAAAAATTTCCTGATAAAAGATACATGACGCCAACGGGACTTGAACCCGTGTCCTTTCGATTTCCGGTCGACGGCTCTGACCACTGAGCTATGGCGGCTTATCTCTTATCCGCGAAATAATTCAATATATACTAGTGTTTCATTCAACAATAAAATGTAACAAGCAAATGTAACAAACAAATTAAAATGTAACAAGCAGTAATTGTTGAATGAAACACTAGTATATATTGAATTATTTCGCGGATAAGAGATAAGCCGCCATAGCTCAGTGGTCAGAGCCGTCGACCGGAAATCGAAAGGACACGGGTTCAAGTCCCGTTGGCGTCATGTATCTTTTATCAGGAAATTTTTCAATGTGGATGAGTGTTTCAGGCTAATAATTATTGCTTATAAAATTTTATTGAACTAGTCATTTTTTTTTACTATTACGTGTGTTTTTCTATGGTATTTTTATTTAATTATTTTTCACTGTTTTCTCATTGTACTTGTAATTAGATCAAGTCAGATAAATTATATTATTATATATTTACTGTACTTATTTTGTTACTATGTTATAATTACATCTGTATTCAATATTATTATTTCTTATAAAATATAGTCTAACATCCTCCTGTAAACACCCTTTATATTATTGTATCACTTTAATAGAAAAGCGTTTTTTGGTGTACAAATAAATAAATAAATATTTCATTGGCACACTGTAATATTGTATGTCCAGTAAATGTTATAAAAAAATATTACAACGTAATATGTTAAGAATCGAAGTTTGTCATAATATATTTTTTTTAAGTCCTTAAATATTTTTCATTAGATTTTTGTCCTAAAGTGCATATCAATCATTAATGAAAAAGTATATTCATGATATTTTATTTGATAAATGGGTGTGATTTTTTAAACAATATACAACCTAATCCATTATTACCTAACCTAAATGAACACTGTTAATCTCAAGTGACCCATCAGGTAAGTATGGTCCTGTGTATTATCTGCCTCAACAGAATATAAATAAATAATAATGAACGTACATTCTAACGCAGCATCACTACATACACTACATAATACAATACATAATACAATACAATACAATACATGTAGTGATCGACGAACCGGTGTATGAAATCTGTTAGCCATAAGTTTATAATAGTTCATCTTGTATATAGTTAGTAATAAGAAAGCATTATAGATATATACTATATGTTTTTACAGCGCCCTTGATGTGATTTTTCACAAAAACGGCGCTATATAAGTCAGCCAATTATTATTATTATTATAGTATATTATTAAATATGCACAATTAGCCTAGAAGCACATTTTTCATTTAAAAAAAACATTTATTCTTTTTTACTTACCTTCTTTTTTTTAAGATTTAACTAGTGGAGGCTTTCCAGGTTAAAAAACGCTTACATAAATTATGAAATATGTAGGTACTAGTTATACACACATTTCGGTAGATTCTTGGAATCAATGTATTCCATTTATATAACATTTATTTGATTCTCATGTTATTTCTTGACTTTGGATAAACATTGTCTGTTTATATTATACGTGAAGTAGCATGGGAAACTTCTTTGACAAAGTTCTTGACATTTTGATTTTCCGCGTTCGTGTTTTTAAAAATATTAAGGTTTTTATTTTGTTTTTGCTTTCATTATTATGTTGTTAATATTTACAAACGTTTTTCTTTTTCTAACATTTTCTTAAATAGGATTATATTAAAATTATTTTTCTTTATGTTTAACTTCAAACGATTGTTTGTGTTATTTTTCCAAGAACGTTCAGCTCGATTCATTCGATAATAAGAGATTGCTTTGAATATCGTTAGTTATGTATTATCCATGTGTATAAATAATTTTTCAATTCCGAATAATATTCATCTTCATTTCATCAACAAGGGTTCTACTTTTTATCTTATTGGATTCTTTCTTTCCGTATATTATTACTTATTTTTTTGGATTTTTTTTAAAAATGGCTTATTTTTTATCAATGATTCTTATAGCTTAGAGTAGAGGAGGACTGTGATTATTCTATGTATACTTTGTACAATCACAGTCCTCACTAGGGATTCCTTTTTCGAGGCATACTGTGTGTAGGTGTTGTGTTGGTATTATGTCACGATTTCCTCATATTTTATGTTTGTAGACCTCATCTTCATGTGTGTTGATTTCCACATCTTCACGTTTGTTGGCTGTGTTTGTTGATTTCTCCATCTTCATTTTTGTAAACCTCTTCTTTACTTGTGTTGATTACTACATCTTCACGTTTGTTGATTTTCTCGTCTTCGTGTGTGTTGATGTCCACTTTTTCACTTTGTTAGCTGTGTTTGTCGATTTCCTCATCTTCATGTTTTTAGACCTCATCTTCATGTGTGTTGATTTCCTCATATTCACGTTTGTTGATTGTATTTGTTGATTTCCTCATCTTCGTGTTTGTATACCTCATCTTCCTGTGTGTTGGTTTCCATATTGAAACGTTTGTTGACTGTGTTGGTTGATTTTCCCATATTTATATTTGTAGACTACAATTTATGTTTTTTGATTACCTTATTTTCATGTTTGTCGACTGTAGGTTGTTGTGTTAAACTTTGACCGGTCAGTGGCTGAGTTGGCATCGCGTCTAGGTCCCGCCTAGTCGTCGTAGTTCAATTGCTCGTCTGGCCAAGTTCTCCGTCACGACACAATCAACAATTTCCGTTAATTGTGATGGTAGTAGGAGATTTTTCAATTATTGTCAGGTTATTCGTAAGCGGGTATATTTGAGGCACTACTGAGATTTTTCTATTGCAAGTCGAACGAAAAGGCTTTTCAAATGTTTTTTTATGTCCTATTTGAATTTTGAAAAACGTTTACTCCATAAAAGTCATTTATTTTAATTTTTTTAGTAAATTGTAGATGAAGCATTTCAGTTTCAAGGTTTTAGAGTTTTACTCGGGTTCAATTGATAAACACCCTCGCGGTGCCGTGTTTTATAGACATTTTTATTTTATTGTTATGTTTGTAATTAACATTTTGTTTTCTTTGTTTCAGGTATGCACGTACATTTTTGCTAAAAGTATTTTTCGACTCCAATGCGTAAGTAGGTATCATCAAAGTTATATTATTTTTTTAATGATAAACTAATGTTTGTAAGACAAGGTTTTTATGCATAGCAAAAAAGAATAATAAATTATTACAACCAATAATTAGTCGCCTGTAATATCAATACTAATTGAAAATGTCTCACGAGTAAAAATAAATGTAAATATAAGAAAATAAAAATAAGCAGTAATTATTTATTGAAGTATTAGTACATATTGAATTATTTGGCGCGTTTGAAATAAGCCGACTTGGCTCAGTGGTCCAGAGCGTCTGACCGGACATCAGAATGCGCGGGTTCAATTTCCGTCGGCGGCATTTATTTTTACTCGGGAGATATTTTCAATTTGTATTGATATTACAGGCGACTAATTATTGCTTATAATAATTTATTATCAAAGTTATAAACACAAAAATTATTTTTATTCTTATTGGTGTTTTAGTCTTATTAAATGTAATGATTACCTGAAGAAATTTTTATCACCGTATTATTCTGTTCACAAATAATTAAATTCACCAGGGTTATTACAGAATATTTCTCCTAATAAGTCTCCTGGCTTTACAAAATGACTTATTTGTACATGAAACTTTTTCTCGTTGTGGGGGGAGATTTCGACCATATATGAATCGGCGATTCTTCATCCTCTCCGCATTTCCCAAAGCTTTTGATGCTTTCTACTCCCGAATTCCACTCTCTGAGGCGTGTATGTGGTAAAACCATATCGAGTGAAAATTATTGTTTTGTATTTTTATTTTTTAAATTTATTACACCACAGAATATTTCTCCAATATAGAACAAGATTTTTTATCCTTATCGATTGGAAAGATAGTTTTCCAAAAAAGTTTTAAGAATATTTAAATAATTTTTATATGTATCCACTGTTTTAGTAATTACATTCAATACCACCATTCACACTGTCGTGGTGTGCTGTGACAGAACATTTATTGTGTGGTAATCGATATGAGAATCGCAAAGAATGGACGGCTGATGTGGGCTTAGTGAGTAAGATTAAGATTGGAGTGTAAGGAGAATATATGACTTAAATGTGAATGGTAGCAAAAGTCGGGGACGCCCGAGGAAGACATGTCACGATATATACTTAAGTCAGGCCATGTCAAGATTCAGACTAACAGAAGGGTATGTAGTATGTATAATATGATGCGGCTATGTATGAATGTGAAAGAAACAAGGAGTACGTGCTACGAAAGAGTTGTTCGTGATCCATCGTTTCTGCCTACCACTACGGGGAACCTGCATGATTTTTAGCTAATTAGCAAGTTAATTCCTGGCTTCTAAATGCTTGGATAATTTTTGAGCAAATTACCTCATTTCACTCCCTTCATTATACAATTATAATATTAATATTATTATATGGAGAAAAAATTTTTTCTTTCAATTTTGAAGGTAACCCATCAATGTAAATCTATTATATTTACTATGGTAAGACAAGAAATCCTGGGTTCGATTCCTAGTTGTAACCGTTTTTTTTCTTTGTCTTGTTCTGTTTCATGTTTCGTTTAGATTTATTAGTATTATCTTCTTCCTAAATGATTTATTATATTAATTTTGAATTTCGAATTATAAACCTAGTGAAATCTAAGGATCATATTCAATTTTTTAGTATAATTTTCTGGCATGTTTTAATATGGATTTCCTTTCGTATGTCATCCCTTATTTGCCCTTTTTGTAATAAAGCTGCCCTTATTTCCCTAGAGGAGTATTTAAACTTATCTTTAGGGTGGAAACTTCATCCACAGTTCAGATATAATTATTAATTTGACTACGTTTAAAATAATGAAACCTAATCCCGTTAGAAAGAACATTTATTCTATAATAAACATAAATATTTTATGGCGTCCCGTTGGCGTCATGTATCTTTTATCAGGAGATTTTTCAATGTGGATGAGTGTTTCAGGCGAATAATTATTGCTTGTAAAATAATTGTTATAAATATTTTAATAAACCTTCAGAAATATAAGGATAACATTTATAGTGTAATAGACTTGTAAAATCAACTTTTTATTATATCGGTGTCCCGTAATCTATAGATCATTTTATTTGATTTTGTTAAATAATCCTATCATCTTTGTTTATTTTATTATTTTTCTTATAATCATGCGAAAACTGTATTACAAATAACTGTCTTTAATTGTTTTATAACATTTTATAATTCCTTATAATGATTATTTTTTATATTTCTTTGTCATTTATAAATATTTTGTATAGATGCAAATATTGAATCAATGACTAGAATTAATGGAACATTATTGGTCTAATATTGTAAATAATTGCTGTTTATGCTAAATATATAAATGACTGTTTGTTTCCTAATAAAAATAAATAAAAAAATGAAGGTTATTTGCATTTTATTAATCAAAATGACTGAATAAGTTGTGGTCCAATTCTTAACCCTTTCAATGTGTCATGAAGAATAGCTTACGTGGCATCTTTGTAATGCTTTACACGACTTGTTATTTTATTGTACCTACATCTATACGACTTTTTAAAGAATCTGTTTTATTTGTCTACATATCAAGGTGTTTTGGATTTTCGGCGACATTAAATTTACAACGAGTGAAGCAACATTTCTGGCTTCGTTATCCAAAAGTCTAACCATTTTTTGCTTAAATTTCAAATTGAAAACTGTGTTACATCATCAATGTGAAATATTCCATTTCGGCAGTTGTGAGACAGACAGGTTGCTTACTAAATAGGCTAGGACCAAAGGTACTAAGCAGTTACAACATTGATTTTATAACTTTTTTTAAAAATAACCCAACCAATATTTTAAATAATTAAAACGTCAGTTACATAAAAGCGAGTCATATAAAAGTCAGTTTTATAAAATTCAGTCATATAAAAGTAAGTTATATAAAAAAACAGTTATATAAAAGTGAGTTATATAAAAACCGGTTATATAAAAGTCAGTTATATAAAAGTAAGTTATATAAAAGTCGTTTGAAGAAAGTTTTAAGGTGTTTTAATCCACACAATATATTACAACATAAAAAAGGAATTCCCATATTTAATTTAAAAAAATATTGTATGTTAACCTTCTAACTCAAAATTAGTATTTTTTCCAAATGTCGATTTCCTAGTAAATATTTTTCAGAGTTTGCATTTTTCAAAGACGAAATCTGACGAGGTACGAGTGACGCCATACGTTATCACAGGGCATTTGAGTGCCTTACGGTTTATCGGTTTAATCGGTTTTAAATGACGATTTAATAATTTTACTTGTAATTATATACAATTAAACTTACATATTCAGAATCAACTTGTGTTGATCTACGTGAACATATGTTTTTTAAGCCATAATATTTTTTCTAATTAAAGTTTTCAGTTCTTAATTTTTCTAACCAAGAAACTCCTAAATTATTTCATTCTTAGGTTAAACGTCCTGAAATATAACGTATTTTTCCAGAACCGAATCATCCAATAATTGATCAATGATCCTTTTGCTAAAGATTAAGCTAAGCATTATTGTGTTTCTGCGGCTTCATGTTTAGCATTTAACTTGATATTGTTCCTACCACAGCGTGCTTTATGGTTATAATAACAGTAAATTAACTAACCCGAAAGCCATTAAACTAATCTGCTCTAATAAAAAAAATTACAGCCCATCGATGAATTTTGCGACGTTTGTGGGTCTTTATTTAATCCTCGAGACTACAGTATTTTATCAAAAAACATTCAATCATTGTTAGGAAAAGTGTTGGATTGGCATATGTGGCACATTTTAACCTCGCATCTATCACTCTATTTGAAAATATAAAGAAAAACATGTATTTTGTACATGTTTTATACACATCAATCTTGTTTTTCGGACCACAAGTTATAAAAATAGATTTCATCGTAAATTTTTAATTTGCTTATTTTACTTTAATTCCTTCCCTACTAGCGGCGAAAATCAACACGTCAAAAATAAAATTTCATACTATAATTTATTTATTTATTTATTGACGCCCTGTTGGGCTTTTAAGTACATAAAAATTACAATTTTCATTTTAACAACAGTATAAAAGAAACAATAGAAAATCGAAATAAAATATAATGATTTCTCATACATTATTTACATTTAAAAAGAGGTGGACTAATTTGGCTTTAAATGTATTGAAGTTTAAATTAAATATGTCAGCGACATCACTTAGTTCATTGCCCAACCTATGCATTCTTTCTAACACAGAATTCGTAGCGAAGTTATTGTCGTAGAATAAAATATTCCGTCTAGTATATTTTGGAGGTATATGTAAAGATAGCAAGTTTATAGTGTCAGGGCAGTCTTACCTTGAATGAACAATTTTATATAATAAAAGGAGATCAAATATTTTTCGCCTTTCAGATAATTTCGATAAGTTAAGTTTACTGCGTAAATTGACATAATTGACTTCAATAATAGGAATACCAATTTTGAAATTAATAAAACGTAAAAATTTATTTTAAATTTTTTCAATTTGTAATCAATGAGAGTTGAAATGAGGACACCAAATGGTTGCATTGTATTCAACCTGACTTCCAACCAGAGACATGTATAGTAATTTTGTAGTTTTTATGTTATTAAAGTCTTTAGCGATTCTGAGAATAAATCCAAGCATTTGTAATCCCTTACTGGTAAAGCTATTAATGTGATTCAAGAAGCGTAATTTGGAGTCAAAGATAACTCCAAGGTCATTGAATATATTTATTTTTAAATGTCTTCTATTGAGTATTTTTTTTGCTTTGACTGAGAATTATACCTCAAGTCAAGAGTGAATGTCACTGAGTTGCAGCACGATCGGATGTCGGAAGTGGGTTAAAAATGCCTTTTAAACCAATGGCTACGTTTTAATTCTCAATGTTGGTCTCTCACCAGGACGATACTGACAGTATCTTCCCCTATGAAATGTACTGTAAATATATTCTATATAATAGCACAATACAAACCCAACAGAGACGCGACCTCCGAATTCGTTATCACGAGCCTTACCCCTGGCCATTTTTAATTATTTATTTTTTGTTAATGGTTGAAAAATATAGCCGTCACGGGACACCTGGCAGTTGTTAAATACCGAAATTAGTTTTTAAAGAATAAAGTAAAAATGTATGTAAAAAAAGTCATAATTTTTTTTATATTAAAACGATTCTTTTATTATTGTGAAAATATACACAAAGAGATATATTAAAAATTTAAAATATATATTTATACAACGCGGTTAATTTATATCGCAATCGTATCGTCTTTCAATAAAGTAATACCACGGATTCTTATCGAAAATATTGACACAACAACAAACTTTACGCAAGGAATAAAAATATTTGAGATGAGCACCAGGACAACAAAACATCCCACAAAGTTCGATGAGCCTTCCCCGCACAGAGTTTTGGCGGCCGGGTGGAAAGAGCCGGAACGAGGCTGGCCGAATAAAACGTTGTTTCGTGCAATCCCGTATTCCCACGCTTGCTACGCTTATAGGTCGGTTTTACCCCACTAGGCGCGCTAAAAGATGGTATTTCCATAAAAAAATGTTCAACTGTCGAGAATGAGGGATTAATTCGCTCCAACGTCATTTCTATAGTGAACTAAATACTTTCAAAAAAAAAATTTCCGGCACTACACAATTCTGTTTAATCACTGAGAAAATACACAAAGACTCATTTTTTGTTATTTGTGTTTGATCCTTTTTTACGGTTACACAATTGGAAAAAATGTTTAAAAAAAAGCGTGTTGAATCTAGGCTGAAGTTATAAGATACCATATATTACACAATAAAAAATCAATAATATCGTATCTAAATAGAAAACAGTGTGTTTATTTTAAACATTTCGTTAAACATTCCCAGGCTGAGTGTAATCTTTCTTATCATAACTGTCCTATATTATTTCATTGCGTCACTCTGCCCCACGTGGGCTTGTGATTTTTAATCTTTATAGCCTCGAAGCTATTTAATTTATACCCTACAGAAGAGTTATATTGTTATTTTTTGCTTGGATTGATGTCTGTTGCTAGTAGGTAGCCTGTGGGTTAGCGCCGATGTCAAGTGCCACAATCGCGATATTCCCGGGCTATAATGCGCGCTTACGAAAAGCTGTAATCCGATAACGGATGGTGTAGCCGTGAAAGGGTTAATACAGGGTTCTTAGACCTTTTCCTAATATTTCAATTTTAACATTATTTATTACAAACGATCTACGAGAAACCTACTTTCGAAATGAAATGAATCAACAAAGTAAACGAAGAAAGGCGTGGAAAAGTTCGTAAATAATTCCTTTCAGAGCTGTGTTTGGTAAATTCATCTCAATGCAAACAAATCAACTAAGTGTAAAAAGAGGGTTTCTATTCGTAAGTTTTTTTGATATATATATATTTTTTAATGTGAATACCTTACAATACTCCCAACTGCTCCCAAAGGTCTGTAGCCAGTGAGGCTATGGTATCCCCAGTAGGAGTATGATGTGAGGCTGATGGTAATGGGAAGGGAAAGGAGATGGAGAATAGGTGGGGAAGTACCCGGCTATTCAGATCTTCTCTCTAAACATGGCTAAAGCCATTTCAAGCAATATTTCCATTCTGTATGGTGGTCTTACACCACGGCAATACTGAAAGCATCTTCCGCTCTAAATCGTGCTGCAAATAATCTGTATATTATTTTGTAACTAATAAATTGTGAAATAAAGCAAATCAATCAAATAAAATCTACTTGCGCACGTTGGCATTTGAACCCACGACCTCTAAATTGCAAGTCGGAAGCCTTACCTCTTGTCCACTTGGCATTTTTTATGTAAAATAAGTTGTCTTGCGAATCTGTATACATGCGCAATCAGGTTATATATTTTTTTACTATACTAAGACTACATAAATGAAGAGAAAAAGCGTACTCACAAATTACAAATTATTCTGAAAATACCGAAAATACGAAGCTTAAACCTACCCTCTTAATGCTTTCTGCGGCTATCTGCCAAATTACAATATAATGTCTTGCTTAGTATATGTAGTTTTCATGTAATTTAATAAAACACGCTTCTACAATAATAACGAAGTTAGTGTACCGTGTAATTTTCAATGAAATAACATTTAGCAAAATTTTAGAGTAGCCATTCGCGACCACCAGTTGCCCACCCCGCTGCAAAACATGTGAGATAAGGTGACCTCAGTGTGTTGGCAATATCATGTTATGAGAATATTAAATCCAACAATGCCGCATTGTACTGAAAAGGTTAAGGGCTGGGACACGAGCATTACGTCCTAAGTGCGGTCCGCACTCCGCACTGTGCGGTCCGCACTGTCCCACCGACCGGTCCACACTCGAAGCTCTGCGGTCAACGACTTGTCTTTCCTTGCCTTTTTGTTGAACGTTCTTGCCATTTTTCGGGTACAATTTCGAAATTGAAATTGTTAAAGTATACCTTTCTTATTATGAGTCGATAATGTTTCGATAATGAGCTGATACGTATCGGAAACCATCGAATTTTTAAACAGAATACCGCACACAAGCTTGGAGCAATTGGGATTATGGCAAATCCTCACAAGGCCGACTACAGGCGCGCAAAGTGATACTTGATCAATTCAGTAGCATCGAGCAGTGGATGTTTGTATATGGCGGCAATTGTTGTTGATATTCATTGAAAGCTATGTGACTGTCACAGTTCCAGTTGCAACTCCGGTGAGATAACTTCACTTCTGAGATGAGAGGGCAATAGAAGAAGCAGTAATGGGTGTTTTACACGGCGCTTTTTTTAGTCCAGGTTTCCACATTGGTCACGTTTAAATTTGGATTTTGGATGAAAAAAGTAGAAAGTGTTCTATTTCGATAAATTTTTCTTATAATTTAAGATAGCGGACATTATTTGGCACCTGTCATTGTTTAACGTAACAATTTTGTGTGGAAATTTTGCATGATATTTCGTTTTATGTATAAGCATGTTTTTATTATTGATTGTGAACTTTCTGACTGTGAGTTTTCTGTTCGGATGTTCGTCATTGTGAACCAGCTGAAGTCCCTGGCGTTGCCCGAGCTATAAATAAGGTTTTTTGGAAATCTGACATAGACAGTGAGTGACTTTCTCTTATTTTGATTGTCAAGTGTGCAAAATCTTAAAGAATTGTAGATTAGTATAAATATTAAAGCCACGCCACCCGCCATAGATAATCTTCAGTATATAAATAGATAAATATATTTAACGTGTATTTTTAATGATTTGTTAGCGGCGACGATAAAGTCAAATTACAGATGCTTATGTAATCTATGATAATGTTAAAAGTGTTTGACCATTTAGAACCATATCTAAATATTATTTCTTCTCCAACATCAACGTCTTCTCTATGAAATCGTATTCATATGGGTCCTGATTTAGTTTCCGTACGGGGGAAGGTATGAAAAAAAACATTCTGTGAAACGTTCATTATTACTTTGATACGTGGATAAAATAAACAACTTGAGATTGAAACTGATATTTTTACATAACTTTAAAAGATAGTTTGTATATTTATTGTCCATTTTGGCATGTCTGCTATTAGCATGTCTTAGCAGAATCATTTATATAACCTCGTTCCCTCTTAATAACCATAGACTACATCTGGGGTATAATATTGTATAATCCGGCCGCTCGCTGATCGGCCCCGTCGCTTTGTCCCCTTCGTTATCTGCTTGTCAACGCTTTGTGCGGCTTGTCAGCTCGACAAGCAATTGATTGATTGAAAAAAACATTCCACCACCACCCCTCCGTACGGCCAATTAGCTAGGGTTAAAATGCTTCATATGAAGTCTATAAATCAGCGGACTATCGCTTTGTCCTTTGCTTTTTGCCCGCTTAATGAAGTGAATTACGATAAGTTGCTCGTTTACGTTATTTCCTGGCGAATCGAATTGAATCGACTTCAGCTAGTCCTTTATATATTAATCGAATTGAATCGACTTCCACTAGTCCTTTATATATTAGATTCGTATATATATTTTTGAAACTTCGTTTGAACCAATATTCGCTCGTAAAGAGTAAGACGCGATATAAGCTCATTTTAAATTAACAGTATATTTTATTTAATGCTAGCCGAAGTCCCGGCGTTGCCCTGTTGAGTTTTTCGAAATCTGATGTACATAGTAATTTTCTTTTTATTTTGTAGGTCAAATTTACGAAACTTCGTGAAGAAGTATTCAAATTCTACACTCTCCGTGATTACATAATGTATGCCTACAGAAGATTAAATTCCTGGAATACCCCTACTTCCTTTCCTCTTCCATCCACATTCTATATTCTATTGACACTTTTTCAACGCACATTCGCTTGCCTTCTTTTTACTACTTTAAGTGTCTTAAAAATACTAATTTAAAATAATCCACATTTATGTTTCACAGCAATTCAACATTTTGAAGTTAACTAATTCCAAGTCCCGAACAATACTAAGTTTTCTGGAATCCCTCGAAGGAATACGAATTGCGTTGTTTTCGTTTTTACATTAAAAATTCAGGACCATTCCGTTGACGTTTGTCACGAAACTCTACTTTCGTAATTTCGTACTTTTCTGCGTAAATATTAACGCCCTTGCAGAGTTGCTTAATTGCCATCGGGCACGAAAGGGTTGGAAAGGCATTTTGAAAAAATGTTTCTGGGAAGTTTTATGCAAATTCGTGATTAATATTACCTAAGTTTGAAAGGTTGTGATCGATTTGAAAAATCATCCTTCAAAGTTTAGTGAGAAATTTTGACTTTCAATAATCGTTGTCACTGACTTGGTGGAAAGCTCTCCAGGTTTTTTACAGTTTTTTAATGAGTTCAATATTTCTACTACCCGGAGCCGGTAGAAATATGCAATCCTGAATTTGGGAAATGTTAGGCTGAGAGAATTGCAAAAGAGATGAGGATATTGTAGTTTGGACGATACTTGGCTATTTAGATCTCGACATTAAACAAAATAAGCAATTTTAATTTTCTTTGCATAAACATTCCGTGAAATGTTTCGTTTTGATCTCTTTTTATAGTGGAGATTAGTTTTACTATGTGACTACGCCTAAGGATTTGGTTTTTATATCGATTTTGGAAATATTTTTTTCTCGTTAAACAGTAATTAAAATACACTATACAATAAACAATTTAGCATTCCTTATTTTCTTTTGACGGTAACAGAAGTATTTCAAACATCCTTTGCTCAATAGGGAAATGACATTGTGAGTTTCAAGTAGACACAAACAGATTTTCTGCTTTTATGTTAAGATTGTCTTATATTCCAAATCTTCGACCTTTATTCAAATCTCAGCAATAGCCCAAAATCGTTATTAACGCTAAACATTTCCCAAAAAGGAATATTATATTCGTCAAGGAATTACGTTTATCCGAATCCATTTTCCCTTGACAAAACATTCTGGCCCCTTTGCCGTTTTCTCTTTATGTTCTCCGGGCATCATTTCCATATTTTTATTTGTCATTTGTCCCAAAGCCGTTTTATTTCTGATGAAATTCTGGAAAAATAAAATAACGGTGTCCGGCGCTGAAATGACCCAAAAACAGCCTCGTTCGATTCGGAATTCCATAAATTCAGCAATATTCGTAATGATACCCTCGAGTCGGACTCCTGAATTACATGCACGGCAGAAACTCTGGGATATTATGTTAGTACTCTACTTGCGGCTTGCGGTACGAGTAAACATACATTATATACCAGTTCGCCGCACGGAAAACAAATTTATTTCATATTTTATCTATTTTTATTACACAGTGCATTCCACACGATCATGAGGTTTTCGGGTTGTGGAGTTGCGGCACTACTGGTGGATTTGCCACGGTTCAACATATCTAATTCTCTTTGGTTGTTTTTGCACGAATTTATATCATATTTTCTTGAAGAACTTTCTAATCTGTAAATCGGTGTTCAGTTGTTGCTGTAGAGATATTGATTAAAACTCTTGAATTTACTAACGATACATTTATTTGCGAGAATATTTTTTACAGAGGATTCACACGGAACTCGCGGTGTAACGACGGTGGGGAGTAGTCAATCGCGGGGTTAGGACGTCAGATACAGAATGAATTATGCCAGTCACGGTTAGCAGCTACTGCTCAGTAGCCAGTACAAGTGGTATAAAATATTTTCAAGGAAAAACATTTGTAAAGCAAATTAAAGCAGTCCTTCTACAATATGTTTTTACTCCACCGTGCATTCCGCATCTTCGTGGGGTTTTTGGGTTGTAGAGTTGCGACACCTGGTGGATTTTTCACAGTTCAACTTTTTTAATTCTCTTTGATTTCGTTTGGAAACAGTTCGCATTATATATAGAAGTGAGCATCGTACGTCGAACTTTGCTTTCATCACTTCTGTCCTTATGTATGAATACTCTTCGTCTGTTTAGCACAATATAGGTACAATCATATTTAGCATAGTCGTGTCGAATGACGCACTTTGTTAAACTGGGTACAATCATGTCTATAGAAAATAATGAATGAAGTTAATATATATGTGTGTGTGTAAATGACTCAAGGCAGATTAGATCTAAGACTGTAGCTGATACTATATCCTGATTCCTCTTTTATTTATTTTATGAGGTGTCTAGACATTCTGCGTCTATTTACTTTACACATGAACAGTAAAAAATACAATAATTCCTTATTTCATAATGTGGTTAGTTCGAGCCACCGCATTAAAATTTCTACCGATTTATAAATATGTTTCCTTAAACACTAAGGACTGGTTGTTTCATAGAATTTGAACAATTCATCATATTTTAACGTTATTTTTCGAATTCTGTGAATGTACTATTCAAGTTTGTTATTATATCATTATAGACTAGTTACTTGATAGGACTGAAATAATAACAGAACTTGAAAAGAACTTTAACAGAACTTGAAAATAAACTTTGACATGTGAATAATTCTTCAAATTCTCTGAAACAACTCGTCCTTAGTTTTAAACTCTTAACAAAATATGATATTTTTTAAGATCATATCTATACATTTGCCAAGCCGAAACAGTAATTATGTCAAATTCACTCGATAGAAAAAAATACATTTTTTTTTGTTATTTATCATGTTATAGACATGAAAAAATGTTCAGTGTTTCTTTTAATGCTAATTTTAAGAGTTATTTTTACTTTATTTTAAATAAGTTCTGCTTATATGCTGAGCCAATACTTCTGTTCTGTCATGTGGTATGCTAAGCAGATCGCGTTGCTGCCCCTGGCAATAGTTGTTGGTGTATATAATGCTCTTTTATGTTTGAGATTATTAAAAAAACTAATTTCGGTTGTAAATATAACTGTGATGACTGTAACTCCGGTTCAATGTATTACTATAGATAGAACTAGATTTTGCTTTTATTCGAAATTCGTTCTGTTTGATTGAATAAATTCAGTGAAAACTGTGGTTTTCGAAAGTCGATTTATGATATACTGTTATTTTTCTCGAGTCTGCATTAGTTTATTAAGAAAACAAAACACATTTCCCCTTACTATTAAACTTGTTTTTTTAATTTTATTTTTCAATTCAATTTTGTTTATTCATTTCAAAAACATTACTAAATTGTTAATTTCAATGCGTTTTTAAAATATTTTTATAATAAGAATTCTTAGATTAATATTAACAGTGTGTATATCAACCATATCAGTGATAATAGATCTTGCCTTTTAAAGGAAGCTTCATTGATGCAAAAAATGTCGATATCCGAATTGATTCTGTTCAACAGCAAGATTGCTCTCCCCACAGGCATGACCATTGGCAAGTTAGTTCTGCAGGCTGGGAGATAAAATAGTCTATGTTGTCGGTGACGTAGATAACCATAGGGAACATAGAAATGAATGCTCTCCATGATGACCGAGTTTTCAAACCATCCACGAATCAGTCTAAAGATATGTGTAGCAATGCGCACATCTCTCTTGACCCGTAGATAGTTCATTCCGAGCATACCCAAAAGAAAGTCAGTGGGATAGAGCCACGGGTAATAGCCATACTCCCTCATGTAGAGAAATCTCAAGAATTTCTTCTGAACTCTCTCCAACATGAGAGAATACTTTACCTGGTGTTGACTCCAAATCATATATACATTATTATTATACATTATTATATATACATTATTACATATCTGATAAACAACCATTTAACCTACATTGTTTGTTTATCGGCTTTGTAAAATTTTAACCACTTTTATTAGTAAGGCTCATTATCTTTATTTTACACCAATATTTGTTATTTTTGTTACCCTGTTATTAAGCTTACTTTCGGCTTTAATGACTCATATTGACCTATCACTGATCAATTCCGCATTTATTGACAATATTAATAAAATTATTAAGAGAATGTTAATATAAAAATCTGCAAAGACAAATTATTAACAGAATTTGAATTTATCAATTTTTGTTTTGTTATATAACTTACTCACATCGTACCCAAATAAGGAAATCCAGTAGATAAAAAGTACTTATATATATATATATATATATATATATATATATATATATATATATATATATATATATATATATATATATATATTTAAATTTTCATCTTCTAACTTATACATTATATATTGTACATCTGTGTATTTTTATTACTTTACAAATGTTGATATCATAGTTTGCATTTTTCTAAGCTGGTCCAAACAATCGACTGACGGTGCACGCGTGACGTCATACGTACCTCGGTTTTCTCAATTAACAGTTAGGTCAATCCCATTCAAGGTCGGTATAAAAACATACAAAAAACTTAAACTAATTTTAAATATTTAAGATAATTTCCAAAAACATTTTTATTTATTTAAATTATTTGCAAGTCACCTGTGTGCAAGTATATGCAGCGCAACTTGGATCCAAATTATCCGCATTATTAATGCACGCGGCCGGTTAACCGGTGTTGTAGCGCCTTAAAAAGAAGCTACAAGCCAAAAATGTGTATATTCTTGGTATGCCTTATATTGTAGGTAATAGGCATTAAAATCGCTTGACAAACGGAGTCTAGCACCGTTCGATTTCAAGCACAAAACTGGTTTTTATTTATTTTGTAAATAATTTTATAAGAAAGAAAAAAAATAATCAAGTGAAACTGTCACAGATAATCTTAGCTATAATACTGTATTTTTTAAAGTTGTTTCCTTTATGCGTTCATACATTTCTATTGAAAAAATAGTTTTTTTAGTAGTTTACATTTATGTTTTTTATTGAGTAATTTATTTTTTTATTTGTATTCTACTCAAGCGAAACGATAGCAAAACCTTCAATTTATCTAAACATATTTTTTGGTATTCATAATGTACACCAATTCGTTATAAGGATTAATCATAATAGTGATTTGGCATTAAGCTTCGCCTTAAGTTCTGTCAACCAATCATAGGGCGTTGGAATTGAACGATTTGAATCGTTTTTAAATGACAATTTATTAATTCTTTGTTATTATATATTTATCGAATCTACCTTTGTTGATCTATTTAAATATGTTTTTAATGACATAATATGTTTGGCTACTTAAGGAAGTGTTGTCTTTCACATTTTAACATTAAATGAATACATCTTTTTACATTTTAAGAAGCCATATTATTGTTTTTCATATATTTTCTTAATATAAAAGTTTTAGCAAATTTAAGCTACAAAATTAGTGAATTTTTGATCGATTGCTGCTCAGTTTATAAGTGACTGCCTAATTTGAATTCAGGCTCTATGCTAATCCAATCCTTGTGCTTGCTCCCTGTATATAATCTTCTATCATTCGTGCCCGTGAAGTAGAGTAATGAGCAGCTATTCATATTGCGAACATGAGATATTTCAGGCGTTCTGGAACTCTCTAGCTAAGCCTATTATTAGTTTCAGGTACCAGCGTTCATTTGGCTTTGTATCATTCTTCTGGAGAACTCTTAACTCGTGGATTAAGTGAGGGTTATTTATTATCAATCTGATATCTGTAAAGGTAGGTAGATAATAAGATATTTTTTAACCATTGAAGAAGATAATATCAATGACTTCAATGAAAATATGAAAGAGATAAGTAAAAAGTAGAGGAGGTTTATCCAAGAACCATCTAGATTCGATAGCCTCCGTTGTCAAGGGGTAAGGTTCGGGTTCCGATCCCGACGTGTAAATTTTATTTGATTGATTTGTGTTATTTTACCATTTATTAATTAAAAATAATATATTGTATACTTGCGGCACGTTCCAGAGTGGATGATACTCTTCGTATAGCCCTAGTGTAAGACCATTATTTAGAATATAAACGTTGCTTTACATGGCTTTAGCCGTGTTAGGTGACCAGATCTGATTAGTATGGTACTCCCCACCTTTCACTTCCTTATCTCTTGCTCCTCCTCACTACCGTTAGCCTCACAATATACCGCAATTGTGGATGCCATAGTCTCAATGACTCCAGACGGTTGGGAGCATTTGGAACTCTCGTCTCCTCTTCATTGATTAAATATTACAATATCGACCTGGAGAATTACTACTATAGCATAGAAACGTTGGCTTTGGTTTTGTTTAGTTACCAGATTGTAATACCAAGTCCTTTACAAACTACATTGAGATTGTTGTAGTTCCACTCTTTCCGGGGGTCTTGTGCCGGTGACCGGATAAATCATCACAATGATAATTCATCACATCTTTAAAAATTAAATATAAAGTCATGGAAAGTGATGAAACAAAACTTTATTGACTGGGTTAAGTAGGATAGGTTAGGTTAGGTTAGGTTGAAAAAAAAAATTTTTCATCGTTTCTCGACTTTATATCACTTTTTAAAAGTGTGTTGAATTGTCACTGTGTTGAGTTATCATAAAACCCTTGTGCCATATCACATTGAGAAACGATTCTCAATGTGATATGGCACAATATAATAATGCTCACACAAATAATTAAAGTTCATCAATCATCAGCCACTCTCTAATATTTAACTTAATTGACTTAATATACTGTCTTATTAAATTATTATTTAAAATCTTCAAAATTATTAAATCTCTAATTGACAGCCCTGAATTATTAGCATTAATTTATATGAATTTACCTCACAGACTAACTCGAAGCAGAGACACTTTTAAATGTAACAATAACCTCAATATTAACTACTCTATTTATTCACCAATTCAAGAAAATCATCAACGATCGCTGTGTACTTATTGATATGTTTGGTGTTTTAAAAATTGAATTTTGTGGGTTTCAAAAGGCAACTAACTTCAGACCTATTTGCTCGTTATTAACTTTTTTCATTTCTTGTCTTTTTTTAACATCTTGTCTCTATACCTTCCTACGAGTGCATTGCTTACTCCTTTTTAGTATTATTTTATTTTTAACACACATATTAATAACTGTAGCATGTACGAACACACTTGATTTATATATTGTTATTTTTTGTTGTTGTTTTAAAAATAAAAACCCTCGGTGTGCACTGTATTATGCAGCAAATCACGTAAAATATGTATCACGTAAACGTCCATCAGGGCGTTTAAATTAATAAACAAATAAATGCTCTTCCATCATATCAGAAAACTCACCAAATGGAATATTTTATTAAATTATTCAAATAATAACAAAAACCTACGATACTATACTCAATTCCTATCAGTGCTACCTACTAGTATCCACTACATTGATATAAAATATTAAAATGGGTTTTAAGAGAATGACTTATTTCTTTGAAGTTTAAAATTCGTTCCATCTGGAAGGGATTATTTTGTAATCAGTTCAAATGAATCATGAATAATTTAAATGTTCATTTTGTAACCTCCCTGTTTTCTGTAATTCAGTGTCGTAGTCATTTTTTTATGAGACGGTAGGTAGGCATCCCGTAGGTCCTTGGAATGGCAACAAACCTCCAGGTGACCACGCTTTCATTTCCACTCTACCCTGAACCGTTCTGTGTAATAGGTCGGAAGGGTAAACTTGTATTTTCCGGCTTCCATACAACTTTGCGATTTCTGCCGACTCGGGGATTAGCTGAATCCTGGAAGTATGTATGACCACAGAAAAATCAAAAGTCCTAGAATGACGTATTTGGTAACAAGATAATAATAATTATAACACGATTTCGCTTCAGTTTTCATCACTCGTTTTTGTCGGTGAATAATGAACATTAAACAATGGCGTCATTTTTTTATACAGTTAATCAGATTTTTCGAAGCTCGTGACAGATTTTACAATTGTAAGCTAAAAAACGTTGAGTTGACCTCTAAATTTAAAAAAAACAACAGTTCAATTTTCATGGCACCAGAGCTCACCGTTATCAGCTTTTGTCTCTTCACACGGAAAAAACTTGCTGACATAAAATATTGTTAATTTATTAAAAGTCTCTTCAAATTATTTGTAATCATGTTTAAAATAGAACTGCAGGCCCTAAACGAATGAATAAGGAATGTATTAACGTGACGTCGGAATACGTGTAATAATTCCGTAATTGTAAAAAGCATTCACTTTGTGGCTCATCATAATTTATAATAAAAACACATAAATTTGTTTTTGACCACGATAGTTTTATTTTCACTCTACCGGTTTCGGAAGATCCCTTCCTTCGTCAGGAGACAATTTTTCTTCACTTAGTACAAAAAATTTGCCTACCCACATTAAACCCGCGTTCTATACTGATAACAACTTGGGAAAATTACTTAAAAATACTAAAGATAAAGATCACAAATTTAGCCACTCAGGCATTTACCAACTATGTTGCAATGATTGTCAATCGTTCTACATAGGTAAGACAACTAGAAATATAAATATTAGAATCACCGAACATTTAAGATGTTTAAATAACAATAATTTGTCGGAGTTTGCCAATCATCTCATTTCCACCGATCATACTTTTAGTAAAGATACAGGGGTTAAAATTCTTCACCGTAGTAATAAAGGCAAAAAATTAGATAATTTAGAAGCACTCGAAATCAGAAAATCCCTCAATAATAACTCCAGTATAATAAATAACCAAATTAATCTGTCTTATAGTCCTATTCTTGACATATTTACAGTTAACCGCTCTGTTCTTCCTGGAATTCCCGTAATTACCCCTTCCACTTTGTCGACATCTCTCTCAAACACTTAACATTTTTGTATTTATGTGTCAATATTTTGTGTAGTAGATTAGTTTTAAATATTCTCCTGACGAAGGAAGGGATCTTCCGAAACCGGTAGAGTGAAAATAAAACTATCGTGGTCAAAAACAAATTTATGTGTTTTTATTATAAACGTGTAATAATTGTTTTGGATCTCATTAAGAACCACTGATTTCGGAGCCTCACATTCTATAACTAACTATCACGCTATTTCTCCATACGGATAGGCAGAGAGACTGAACCACCACATAGGCACCAGTCCGCATGGGGACACACTCCTCGAAATCGATAATAGAATATTTTCTGATAGGTATATCCGAAACACTTTCTACATAGGTCACAAATAAAATCCTGTAGAACTATTTTATCATACAAAAAGATAGCAACCAAAAAAAATTAAACAGTTTAATGACCCATGACTTTATAAGAAGTAACCTGGAGAATGCTAGTGGTGTGTTGACTCCGCACTAAACTAAACATACATATATATTTATGATGGAACAAATTTAAAAAAAAAATCAGGTGCGCCTATAAGTTCGTGCACCATATAGACTTACTTGAGGAAAAAGTAGATTAAGCCTTGAAACTAGACGTTATGCAAATCTTGCAATACTTAGTTTTAATATAATTAGTAACTTTATTGATAGCCCATTCCTCTTAGAGTACTCGTACTATGGCTAATACGAGCCCTAAAATTTCAGCCATAGTCATCGCCACGACTTGTTCAAAAAACCACACGGCAGAACAGAGATGTTCTAGCACAGCATAGCATGACACGATGAATGGTGCTATTGAATGAAATTTCTGAAAAAGTGGATGTATTTAATTCCTCTTTAAGTCCTTCAGATTTTTTTTGTTTAATTATCTTCCCAGATGTTTAGAAATGAGAAGATTGTACTGTAATTGGATTAATAATCTGTTGTACAGTAAAATAATAATAAGACGTAGTTACTGGGTTTCATTTCATTTGTCACCGTTGCCTTTTTGTTTTTTCTGTTTTTTCGGTTTCATGTTTCGTCTTGATTTATTAGTATTATATTTTTTTTCAACGAGTGAATATTTTATTATTTAATTTTTCACTTGTAGCAAACACTTTGTGGGTATACATAATTATAATAATTAAAATAAAATAACTTTGTTTGAATACCATTTTAAATATATTTCCATACCCTGCACCTATGTTTATCCCCTCTCTCTTACCTAAGTCTTCTACCCCCACCAAAGTTGATGTTCTCTCTACCTCTTCCAGCTTAACTATAAGTAAGATATTAGAAGAACGAGATGTGCTATGAGCAGTTCATACTGTGTGGAATTGTTTTGCCGAGTGTCGCCGGTTTTGTTCACCAATATTACTGCACACCTTCGCTTACGCTAAGGTATCCGCACTAATATATAGAACAGATTTCTGTGAGTACGCGTCCCGATACCGTTCAAAGTACCCTAATTAGGTAGTACTCCGCCTACGGTCCGGCGGCCAACATAGCATATCTCGTTCTTCTAATATCTTTGATAAGTATCCATACATCTCTGTAATTAATTTAATATGTTTTTATTAACCCTGATGAGGGTTCGGGTTGAACTGAAACCGGTTTTTATAAATATATACAATAAAGTGGTATTCAAACAAAGTTATTTTATTGTATTTATTATTTTATTATTTACTTGTATTTAAGTATTCAAAATTTACTACTCACATGATTCAATAATTCTTACCGCAGTGATGAGTTTCTTTAAGTTCCACAGTTCTACGTTTCCAACGATTTTAGTTGGGATTTTTTTGCTGTGTTTTCCATATCGAATTCGTATTATTTCCATTGTTTGGACTTTGAGAACCAAAGGCGCGGGAAACCTAAACTGAAACTGGATATTTAAATAGGAATGGTATAAATACGCAGATAAAATCAATTTAATGTTTCGGATATTTAGACTCACCGGGAAAGCCAATTTTACGCATTTTGAGAAATCTAGATTATGCTTCTAAATGTTTTTATTAATGTTCAAGGGATTTCTTACGGGAAAAATTGGGGGGAAATGTTTACGGTTATGTTTTCTTTAAAGCGTTTTGCCTTTTAAGCAATATTTTTAATTTAACTTGCGTCGGAAACACAAATATCTGACCCAAGATTAAATTTGGTTTTAAAGGGGAATAAGGGGGAGCAAACCATTGAAAAGGTTAAGCAACATTCCCAAAAATAAGCGCTTTAACTCCTCGGGCGAATGTGTTCGTTTTTCGGAACAGCTCATTTGGTTGCATAGAAATCGTTGTGTCTCCCTTATCATCATAGTTAGAAATATGAACAAAACGGTGTTAGAAAGAGAAAATACCAAGCCTTATAATCAATAATAGAAGTTTACCACAGAATAATTCAAATGCACACCTTTATAAAACCAAAGGTTCCGACCGCAATTTGTGAAAAATTATGAAAGTTTGTGAAGTGTTTAATTGATTATTTTTAAATGGAAATACAAAAAAGTGAGGTGGCAGTAATGTTTGTAATACAATTGCCTAATAAAATGTGTTATTTTTTCCGTTAATAGAAAATTTAGGACAGTTTTTAGACGAAAAAAAACCTTTTTTGTTTTAGATTTCCAAATTTGTATATTTCATAAATTGTGTATTTATTTCTAATAATTAAAAAAATAAATTGTATTTCATCATCTTTCAAAAACAGATTTTCAGTTTTCGGGTACGTTCAGAAATATTAAGTTATGAAATCCAAAAAGGATATTTATTATTTATCCTCTCCGACTAAATCACTCAAAATAGAAGGTACCAAAGTCTCACCGGCTCCAGGCAGTTGAAGGCAGACTTTTGTATGGCCATAACCCACGAAATACAAGTACGTCTTTATGATGAAGTTAAACGTCCAGCATTTAATTATATTTTCGAAAGGTGTAATCTAAGATGGACCTTGTTTATTCCCTACTAACTTAAACCTCCTCGCAGTTATTCCGTTTTAGAGACACAAAAGTATACATAAGTGTTAGCCTTTATCCTGTTAAAACCCTCAAGGTTATGTTTACTCCCTTTTTAATTTGCTCTTTGCACTCATTTTAAATGCTTCAATGCCAGGTTTTATTTGCCATTATTCTGAATCGAGCACTTAACTCCCAGTTTAGTCGTTGGACATGTTTTCTCATACAAAATTGAACGAAATTAGTTTACGGCTCATTCTGTTAGGGCCGTAAAAATGTTTCATCGCTCAAGACTCCCTTTGACTATAGCCCAATTTCCTTGCTGTTCTTTCTTTCCTCCGTTTTTATAAGTACTCGTCTCTATTCCTCCCTTTCTTTATTTTGCTATAATGTCTACTCCGTTGTATTCCGAAATTACACGGCAATTTGTGAACATGGGTTATTAAATAGTCATTATTTGAAAATATAATTTGGTCCCTTTAGAATTATTTTAAAAGAGCTTCTATCTGATTTTTTTTTGTTATTTTTGTTAGCTTTTAAAAGTTCATAAAAATTTAAACCTCAAATATTTTGGTATTTTATGATTTGATGTTCTCACGACAAATATATTTATTACATTGTTGAATTTGTGGTTTATTATGGGCGGGTTGTTTCACAGAATGAAAGTTTACATTCAAGTTCTGTGAAAGTTATTTTTACGTTCTGTTATTATTTCATCCCGGGTTGGTGGTTTCACAGTACTTGGATAGCAACATAACCTGATTAGGACTTTCACAGAATATAAATATTAAATAAAATAATTAAAACACTTTGTTTTTACCACGATAATCTTTATTTTTTATATAAAGTCAACATGTTTCGAGAACGATGTTCTCTTCATCAGGACAATTAATGTACTAAAAACTATATTGTCAAGTATATAGAGACAGGTGTGGGTAGAAAAGGAAGTAGTGTGTGGGGGGGAGTGTGGAGGGGAGGGGTGAGAGATGGAAAGGGGAGGTGCTTAGAAGATCAACGACAAAAAATTACAATGGAAATATGTTTAAGACAGGGTTATTCACAAAATTAATTTGATTATTAATAATATTTAAATTTCTATTGACATTTTTCCTTTTTTTCATTTTCATTTTTATTGACAATTATTGATCTTCTAAGCACCTCCCCTTTCCACCTCTCACCCCTCCCCTCCACCCCCCCCCCCAGACACTACATCCTTTTCTACCCACACCTGTCTCTATATACTTTACAATTTAGTTCTTAGTACATTAATTGTCCTTATGAAGAGAACATCGTTCTCGAAACATGTTGACTTTATATAAAAAATAAAGATTATCGTGGTAAAAACAAAGTGTTTTAATTATTTTATTTATAAAATGGTGCCACAAAGTGAATTTGCAAAATTTGAAGAAGTATAAATATTAACTTTGAAATTTGATGAATTGTTCAGGTTCTGTGAAATAACTCGTCCTAAGCCATCACTCTTCCCCGTTCTTCCGTAGTCAACGTTTCTGAGAGGCTTGTAGCGTCTGTAATCAGGGTTCATTACTGTACAGGGTACAGGGTACATATTGTGTGTGTCAACAAAACTCAATACTTCTTGATACCCTGATTTGGTAGACATTTCCGCAAGTGGCCGCCGTAGCCTACACTAAAGAGGATTAACTACTTTGACACCAATAAATTCATAATTTCCTCTCCTAAATCCAACTATATTCCCAATGAGTTATAATGAAAAAAACCGGTTCAAAGCATTTAATAAGCCAAACTAGAAGAAGGAAGAACTTCAAACACGGATTAGTATATCTAATTCAGACGATTTTACCAGCACTTTGTTTTTTTCGTTGAGTTGAATATTTTCAATATCTTTGAAAAAATATCCTAATGCATGTTGATGTATTGTGTCACTTTGTTTTGTCTTATTAGTTGGTTTATGCTCAAACTAAATAGCTTTATTACTATCTTAACAGTTGTTTTTCTATGTACATTTTCTATAACGCTTTGTTAAATTCATATACTAACAATTTGCGACATTTGAAAGCCTTAACCAAACTGATTGTGTACCGATGTACATTTCGCAGAAATCACATGCAAAGGCGGAGATCAAAGAGGTTGGAAAGCAAATCATACGCACCGAATCCCTTTGATTGACAGCACTCGTATTGTTCGATCGGAGCAGCCGTTTTCGTATTCCGTATCTGTCAATTGCAACATTGGAATCCGCAAAAAGCCAGCGATATTTTAAATCCTGCGTACGGATCCGCGGGCACGTCACGCGTGGTGTACCTCAGGGATTTGGGTCGAGCCTGTTATTTTTATTTATTTTCTTTACGTTCATATTTTATTTTCAATTACGTACTTACCTCAAAATATATTCATTTTACTGCGAATTGATAATTTATCACCGCATGTAATTTTGCATAAAAATTTTATCACTAATTTGTACTCATTTTTTTAGACTATTTAATTTTGGTGCATTTCTTCGTCTTTTTTCGTATTTTTTCGATTGTGGTGAGGTCTGGAACCATAGTACTACACTTATGTGCTATTAAAAATAAACATTTTACAGCCGAGTGATTTAAAAACTTATTTCTTTATGAAATACATTTTGAAAGTCGTATTGAATGACGTCTAATTCCTTGGTGTAATGTATTCGCGTAAACGTAGATTTACTGTGAAATTACATAAAAATATATCTACTTTCTTAGACTTTTATGTAGCTTGTCTGTTATCTCAGCATTTTCAGACCGATTTTCATGCCCTCCTCTGCTTAAAAAACCCTTCAAACAGCACCCTCATGATGACGAAGTGTGTGTAGAATATATTTTTTTTAAATAATTAAATACATGGCACCTAAAATTATTCACTGCACAGCCTTTCGACCGGAACGGCGGCCTTTAAAAACGTCTGGCGATAGGAGATGGGAGGGAGTGCGTCGACCTTTCTGCGGACCGGATGTGCTAACTGCGGCTGGCAACGCACTTTCCGTGTCCGGTGCGACAATACCGGATGTGCGGACCCATATCGAATACAATGGATAGGAAGAGGGTTGGCGGCGAAAGGAATGGGGTGACTTACGAATACAATTTTTTTTCGAGAATGCAAGTAACGTCAAATATCAAAATATGTTTTCAGGCCTTATAAAAGTTTTTTTTCCTCCTATTAATTTAAACCAGCACGTGCCAAGCGACGCACAAAGGAAAAAAAATATTTTAATACGTGTTGTAAAAATTATAAAATCCAGACAAGCGGTAATGTAGCTCCAACATACATACAATATAATGAAAAATTTTATTCTTTCTTTGAAATTTAATTTGATAAACAAACATTTATTTATTTATTTTATACTGGGTTTGTACAGACGATCTCACTTACGTGAGAACAAACCAGTTATTAAAACTCAGTTAACATACAAATACACATACAAAGCCACATTAATTCTCATATACCTAAATAAAGATTAAAATATAAAACAAATAAAAATAAAAATTCAAAATTAAAAATAAATATGAAATACAAATATTACAGAAAAGTAAGAGACGCAAGTGATACATAATATAATCAGTGCAACATATTATTTAACAATAGCAGATTTTTTTTTCTGAATCCATACAAATTATCGACAAAAATATCTACTTCAGCACACTCAATCTTATTGTACAGTCTACACATTTGTTTCAGAGGGCTAAAATAGACGATATTATTTTTGAAAATATTCAGGTGAAAAATGCTATGGTGTCTTAAACAATGGGAATTGGGGACATTTATTTCAATATTGCTAAGACATTTAATTTAATTAATTTAATTTTAATTAATTTAATTAATTTTAGTATTTTTTTTTAATAATGAGGTATCAAGATGGCCGTGGATAATTTTATGCAAACATATTAGGTCAGTGAATTGCCTTCTTAATTTAAGTGTATTAATCTTAAAATATTCACTACGTGCGTCGTATGATCTAAGATGGTCATGTAGTCCACATTTGTAAGATAATAGTCTAAGCATTTTTTTTGAACCGATTCTATAATGTATTCATACTTGCAATAATGTGGATTCCAAATAGTGCTTCCATATTCAAATTTACTTCTTATTAAGGCATAGTAAAGGGTTAGAATTGATTGAGGATCTTTGAAATGTTTAGTTATTCTGTGAATAAATCCCATCATTTTAAGTAATCTGGACTTAATGTCATTAATGTGTAAATCAAATATGAATTTAGAATCAAGAGTTATTCCTAAATCTCTTATAGAAGACACTTTCTTAAGAATAATCTTATTAATGAAATAGGAAAAATTCTTTATAACCTTATTTCTAGTTAAGTTTAAATGTAACATTTTTCAACATTTAAGTGCATATCATTGACAGTACACCAGTTATTTAGTGTATCGAGATCTTTTTGAAGCACTAGATGATCGGTAACAGACTTAATTTTACGAAAAATTTTAAGATCTTCGGCGAAAAAAGCATAATTTCAGTTTAATTTCGAGCCAAGGTCATTAATGAATATAAGAAAAAGCAGGGGCCAAGATTTGACCCCTGTGGTACTCCAGAAGTTACAACTATAGAGGATGATTTGTATCCGTTAATAAGCACTAGTTGTGTTCTATTATATAAATATGATTTCATCCAGTGCACCGAGTCTCCATGTATTTCTATTTGTTCTAGTTTCTTTAGTAAGATGGAATGGTTAACTTTATCAAAAGCTTTTTGGAAATCAGTATAAATTGCGTCTACTTGTAATCTTTCATTAAAAGAATTACACACATAATTACAAAATTCCAAAAGATTTGAGTTGATAGATCTATGAGAAATAAACCCATGTTGCCTAGTGCAGAGAATATGCTTAAAATGTGAAAAAATATTTTTGTATATCCACGATTCAAAAACCTTGGCAAAACATTTATTTATTTAATAACAACGGTATAAATACACCATAACACACCATTACTTGTGAACTCATATATAGTATCACGTCTTGACTATTGCAACGGCATTTATGCAAATCTTCCTAAATGCGAAACTGATAAACTACAATCAGTGTTCAACGCCGCAGCAAGGCTTATCACCGGGGTACCCAAGTTTTCGCACATTTCGGAGCACCTCCGAAATCTTCACTGGCTGAAGTGTCCTGAAAGGATCCAGTACAAGCTATGCTGGATGGTGTTTAAAGCTATCAACGAAATGGCGCCACCGTATATTACTGAGCTATGCATTCCGGAAAATACTGGTCTAAGGCAGTCAAGTCTTAGATCAGCGACATCATCTGCAATTGGAAGGTTGAAAGAGCCTAAGCGAAATCCGAACACTAAGTTTGGTGATCGTGCATTTGGAGTATCCGGCCCTAAGGCTTGGAATAAACTTCCTATGGAATTGAGATGTATAACCAGCCCAACAGAATTTAGATCCAAACTAAAAACTCACTTTTTCAGACACTCATTTCCATAAATCCGTCATTCTATCCAAATATTTCTTTTTTTTTATACTGTAATTGTTACATTATCTAGCGATTTCGTTCATTTAATTTTTCTATTGACTTGCCTACCAATGGACAATGGACAATATCAGCGGGAACATAACAAGTGAATCGGTTTAATTGTTGGCAGATGAATCATCTAAATGCGTTTAAGATTGACGATTGATTTTATTCATTAATTTCATTAATTTAACATATATATCCAGCTAACAATAAAAACACCCTAATATAATGGAACTTCCTTCTTCTTCTGGCGTTAGTAAGATTAGATTGTTAATATTAATTTCAGTTATAAGTTGCTAAATATGTAAATACTCGTATATATGTCATTAAGATAGTAGTTATAGGCCTTAGTCGTAAGTCACTAGATATAAGTCTTAGAGATAAGTCAGTAGTTCTAGTATTAACTATTTAAGAAATATATTTGTACAGCGCCCTTGAGGTGATTTCTCACGAAAACGGCGCTATATAAATTAGCCAAATATTATTATATTATAAACAATAAATCAAATACAATGACATCAGAAGTATAAAATGATCAGAAACTCTATAATGATATTAAAGTAAGAGATGCAGGTACACGCAAATTTTCTAAGTAGACTTTCTAGGTTTAATTAATATTTATTGAAAATATATGATATTATAGCCTTCTTGCAGTTAAATAGATCCGCCACATCTGCTTATCTATTACTCACTTCATGTAATTTAGGTATAAGTGAGTATTTTCAATGCTCAACCCTGGTATTGATACATTTAAACATTATTATGGAACGAGTAGCTCGCGCAAGTACATGAAATTCATTGAGGTTAAGTAAATCAGGGCTGCCTATACTACCAATTACGATTTTGAACATAAATATTAGGTCGGAGAATTTTAATTCTTTCTTTAAATATTTATTTATTTATTCACGTCTTGAAGGCTTTTACATGCAAACATTATTGTAGGTAAGTTGTTCAGGAGTACGATAATGTAGGTACATTAATTTTATATTAGGTCAATGTTACGAAAACATGACAGTATACTAATTGATCTGTAGTTTTTTATCAAAGATTGGTCACCTGATTTGAAAACTGGTACCACATGTGCTTTTTTCCACAAGCCAGGAAAAGTTCCTGTAGTCAAAGATGCATTAAAGATAATGAACAGCGGTAAACATAAAGAATCTGCACAGTAAATGACAAAGAATGGAGGAATTTTATCAGGTCCAGGAGGGCGATTCTCGTTCTACTTAACGACACTTAAATCGTCCTTACATTCAAATTAACGATTTTTCTCGGTTTATTCGTATGAAGCGATTCCGGTTCTCTCGATGACAGATGGAATCCTTAGATTTTCGATTGCGCGCCAAAACTTTTAGCCTTACGCGAAGGGTACCCCTAGACCTGTCTTTCGGCGGCCGAACGCTAGCGTTCGCGGAGAATTTGCTTCATTTAATTGTGACGTTTTGACAATTAGCAATATTTGCGTAGTTTTAACAAGAGAAAACTTAATATTATCGTAAGTATTGACTGTAAACATGATTAGTGACTTGTTTGTGGCACAATGATGCTATTAAATGAATTGAATCGGGTAATTGCGATGTTTGTAAATTACGTAACATGTCGAAAGCCAGATAAGTGAGTTAATTTACAATTAACTACATATACCATTGAGGATTTCTACATAAATAATAATAAGTTTCAGATAAAATAGCTGCAGAATGGCTGGCGCTCGAAATTGTGGCTTTTGAAGTTAACCACAACGAAATAAGAATCCCTTTCATTCTTAAATCAACTTGGGTGACAGTTAGCGCCATTCGACAGCGTTAGTTTGACAGCAAACGTCACTTTAGAAGTGGTGAATCTGTAACAAAGTCATTACTATCCAGCGAGGTAAGTACCTTTTCACAAAACGTAAATCTTCGATAAATGGCTTATTTATGTCATTCATAAATACAATAAGCAGTTATTAAAATGCATTATAATACAAAGTATTTGTTTTTTTAAGTTTTAGTTAGAAACCTTGCGTCACTTAATTATATTTCACCAATTTGTGTTTTCAATAATCTCTTAACAATTTCGTAGATGCTCTTAACCACGCTTCTTTAGGATTTTTTACTAGGTCTCTCCAAAATCGAACTTGTAAGGCTATCAGAAGAACGAGAATCGCTTAATAGTTAAGAAAAGATGTTACAAGCGACGGACAGCTAGCTTTCGCAAACGATAGCAGTCGTTGACGAATGCTATCATTTAGCTTAAGGCTAAAAGAACGAGAATCGCCCTCCAGGAACTTTACTCGATTCTATTTTACTCAAAAAACATTTTATTTCATCTGCACTAATATGTATTATACCTAGGTTGCTTTGGTTGTGCTCAGTAATGTTTGGCATTGAATCAGTAGATGATTTTGACTTAGTGTAAACAGATGAAAAATATTTAGAGAATATGTTTGCTATGTGTTCTCCATCATTTGCGGAAATATCATCAAGGTGCATTATTTTAGGAATGCAATTAGTTTTTTGTAATGATTTTGAGTATGCCCAGAATACATTTATGTTATCACGCAGACCACTTTCAACAGAGTCAATGTATGATTTATAACATTCACTTTGCATATTTTTTGCCATTTTTCTTAAATTAGAGAATTCTCGATAATCCGATGCATTATTATGTTTTTTTACCTTAAGTCTAGCCTCGTTTTTTTTCTTAAGAATAGCAATCAATTGCTGATTAAACCAGACAGGATATTGATATTTTGATTTAATAACATTTTTCATAAAATTTTCATCAATTATTTCCCACAATTTGTAATAAAACAAAAAACCATGTCATTTACATTTTTATTTTTAAAAAGTGTTATCCAATTAACCTACAATATATCTTGTTGACATTTATTATAGTTTCCTTTCCTGTAGTTATACTTTGAATCATTTTTATTATTTTCCAAGAAATGATTTTTATTTTGTTTTACCTTAATTTCAAATGAAGGATGATAATGATCTAATTTGGTTAAGCCTGGTGCTAAATGTATATCTATGTTAACTTTATCAAACAAAATAAGGTCTAATACATTTTCATTTCTATTGAGTACATAGTTAAATTGATACAAATTGATAAGAGGTTGACAAGACTGTGTGCTTTCTGGCTTTTATAATAAGAAGGACAAAGGACATTCTTTTTAAATGAAGTGTCAGGTAACCATTTCATTTCGGGCAAATTGAAATCACCCATAATAATAAACTGCGAATTGGAATTTGAATGCTTTAAATATAGATTCTGTAATTTTATGATCTGACTGCAATAATTATCAACAGTTACATTAGGAGGAATGTAGACGACACAAATAAAAATCAACGAGTTTGAATGAGTATTTAACTTGATCACCAGCCACAAATCTTCATTTTCACTCTCCCACTCAGTTTTTTTAGAAACTAGAAATTTTTTTAGAAACGGCAGCTAGAACTCCAGCACCTTCTCTAGACACAGATTTGGTGGACTCGCGATCTCTTCTAAATACTATATATCTGTCATCAAACAATTCTTCACTGAATATTTGAGTTCAACCATGTTTCGGTAAAACAAATGATATCATAGTTATTAATTAAAATTTCATTACGTACACTGACAGTCTTAGTTCGAATACCCCTCACGTTTTGATAAAATATATTGAATGCACCAATAGTAAGTAACTCGTCATCTTTTTCTGTATGATTAGATGCCATAGTCGATGGTGGAGAGGTCCTTCAATAGCGCAGCCTTGTAGGCCGGGTAATCCTTATCTCCGGTCGGGTGGGCAAGGGAAGCTGCGGGCTTTCCGAAACGGGCGCACGTGGTACAACTGGGTGCTGCTGCAGCAGTGGGGTAGTCCTCGCATGCATGTCCTTCTACACCGCAATGGGAACATCTCTTTGTCTGGAAGCAGCTCCTGCTCTTGACTGCTGGCAATGTGTGTAATATATTTTTAGAAAGTTTTCTTAGTTATCGTCTTGGTTCAAGTTACATTTCCTGATTTTTACGGGAAAAAAACTAGTAATATAATATAATAGACCCGTGAAAAACGTTACTAATGTAAACGATGGTTAGTAAATAGCGTTCTCCTGAAAACCCTTGAAAATCACGAAACCGAACATTAATTGTGAAAATTAATCAGAAGAAATATACATTTCAAACATCTCTGTAAAGTATAAATTAAAGTCGCTTTCCGCGTCTGTCTGTTTGTGCGCTTCGTTCTTCTAAAGGACGCAACGCTGGCTAAACTTTATGAAATAAATCAAAATAATGTACTACGGAATTCTATACCTTTAAAAGGCCTCAAATTTTTTACATCAAACCATTAATAAGTTCCCGAGCAACTTCAAGTACACGTCAGGTAATAGAATTATAAAAAAATATGGAAAAAAATATTGTATTATGGGTAAGTATTTTATGGCTTGTCAGAATTTTTAAAATATCATTTCTATTTTTGAAAATGTTAATTAGAATAATTTTCTGTTAAAATATTATACCGTAGGTTGGTAATAAGGATACTTAAATTCGAAATAGAGGAGTTGAGTTGATGACTAGAGTTACAATCACAGACAGACCCACAGCCGAAATTAATACTTTTGATGAGAAAATTCAATCACACGGCGAAACATCTTAACATCTTGTAAACATCTTACCAAATACAATAAAACATGCCTACAAGCTGTTGGAAAATTTATGGTTCCTTTCTTCCTTTTAGGCACCCAATGTCCACGAAGCAGCAATTACCACTTGGAAGTGTGTACCAACGCTCGTTCATGCTCGTTGGTTTTACACTCATTCGAACATGTCTTCTTAACATACCTTCTCGCTCGGTGCACTTTTTGTAAAGACATCGAGCGATGCTAAAAAGATTCAAGGGCTTTAATTCTTGCTCGATGTTGCTTATAAATTTACGAGTTGACTGAGCATCTTGGTAGTATGTCTATGGCGTCTTGGGTCGAACTGCTCGAGCGTGTGGACGCAAATACGAGCATGTTCCAAGTCAACAAGTTTGATGGAGTCAAACTGTCGAGTATGAATAAACGTGTAAAGGTATGTACATAGCTTTGGCTTATAGTCGGATTTATCGAGTCGTAGAGTTATTTGTTTCACAGAATTTGAATAATTCATCAAATGTCAATGTTAATCTTTAAGTTCTTTGAACATTTTATCCAAGTACTGTTATTATTTCATTGCGGACCTGTCGTTTCAAAAAACTGAAATAATAACAGAACTTGAATAAAATTTTCACAGAACTTTAAGTCACTTTGAATTTGATAAATTGTTAAAATTCGGTGAAACAACCGGCTCGTGTACAGAAAGTTGTGATTATTTTTTTGTTAATTTAATCTACAGAAAGCACAAGTAACTTATTATATTTGTTTTTTCCGATTAATGAAGTTGAAATTTTCGATTTAAATTATTGTGAATAATATTTGTTCTCCTGGTTATGAATTTTACAAAATAGGAATGATTACATCCATTTGTTAAAGCATTTATAATGAATTTTTGTAGTTGATCTATTAATGCAATTTCGTAGCTTAATTATCGCTTACAAATCATGGGAATGTATCAATATGATTACAGCTTTCAATTTTATGTGTAAAAGGCTATTAATAATTATAATCATAAAATTTTTATGTTATTTGTCAGGATTTGCTTGGATTTTTGAATATATTCGTTTTCCTCTTTAAATACAGGATATTTTCATAAGGGTTATTAATATAATTTATTATAAACAATGTGGAATTGATTTGGTGAAATTTTAGCTGACCTCGACTAACTGAAATTATCTATTAGTTGAACGAGCTTTGGGTTCCCACCCAGGGGTCGAGGGTTTAATCAAAACCACCTAGATCACAAGGCCGTAACACCTCCCACATTAATCGGTATGAGAACATCGTAAGCTAGCTACCAGTAAGTTCGCGATGTATTTCATTGGTAAAATTTTCTGCTTCTTTATGATAGTAGCAGTTAGAATTCAAATATTTTCAGATTATTCATATCCAGGGTCATTTTTACATAATATGGATATATTTTTCAAATTGAACTACTTTGTATTGAAATTATATTATAATTTGTGGACTGTGTGTGTGATTAATTCATTTTTTAATTATAAATCTTGCACACGTGAGTAAGATGTGGCAAAGAATTTGGCAAATACCCCAGACACAGCCGATATCATTAGCACGTGTCCGCGAGGAAGCAGCGCGCTAGCTTCAATGCGGCTGTTCTAAAAAGCTCTACGTGCTTCCGCAGAAATTACACCCAGGAAAGAGCAACCTTTCTTGTTTGGTATTGTATTCGTTGGCTTTCGAAACTACTTAAGCTTTGTGGAAACAAGCGTAGAGAGCTAGACCTTTAGAAAACAATAGATTTTTACATTACCTGGCCGGTCAAGGCAGGCTGACTGACGAGCAAGGAAAGGTGCTGAATAATCTGTCTCCACCACATCAAACTACATATTGATATGCGGGTCAAATCTCAGCACTGGAAGGAATGGGATAGGGCACCGGAATGAGACAACCCAAAGTACTCATAAATGGACTACTCAGATGAACTACTCAATATGGACACAAATTCACTCAGGGAACTGGTAGGACTACTAACGAGAGACTCCCACCTTGGGAGATACATGCAGCTATTGAGAGTAGAAAACGCTGAATGCAGGAAATGAGAAGAGGGTGAAGATTCTCCAATTCATATATGGTGCAAATGTCTCACTCTGATGGGAGCAAGGCTCAGATGCCTTGAAAGACACATTGTGGAACCAGGAGACTTAACCAAATATCCAATGACAACCCTGCTGGACTTCTATCAAAATGACCGAGTTACTGTTAAAGGAATGAGGTGAAATAACAGATATACTATAATGGGTTCATTGCCTAGGTGCTCACGACATCTCTACATAAACTGTCTCTGCTTTATAAAATATAATAATAAATACCTGACCTGTTGTGATAGCATGCTTTATTTTATGTTAAAAAGCTTGCATGCTTCCGTACACATAATTACACCCAGGAAGGAACAACCTTTGTTATCTTGTATACTTCCTTTACGTTAAAACTACGTCAGAATTAAGCTTCAGTTGTCGAAACATTCATAGAAAGTTTGAACTTTCCGAAACAACCTGAAAACAAACGATTTTTCGATACTTGACCGGCTACAAGTCGATTTGCTCAAGTATTCAGGCGTCGTTGGTTTATTTCTCTAAAAGCTATTCCATAATACAAAACACAATTTCTACAGATTTTGGTGGTAGAATAAGGAGAATATAAAGCTTAATATTAAAAATATTAGTCATTGTTTATTGTTGCGTGATAATAGTATACGAATCTTTTGATTAAAATAATGATTCCGCGAATTCTGACACCTATTGTTGAGTGCTCTTCTTGTTTATTATCCTCAAATTACACTAATTATTTTATTTCCACAACACATTCATATAACCTTCAACCGACCTCCAACCTTTCTATATCCCTCCTGTTTTCTTACTGATTTTTACGCAAAATCACTGTTTTCTACTATGTAACAATATCTGTCAGAAGAAATGGTATTGATATAAGTCGAACAATATATTTAAATGTATGGTGTAAATAAAGTACACATACGTTGAAGCATGAAAATACCACATTAAAGGGATAAACCAAATCATGATCATCACTACAACAGTCCTGGCTGTTTCAAGGAAATGTGTTGTCTTCTGCTATATCCTTTCAGTTATGGAGTTTCCTTCTCATCGTCTAGTTATCTATTTTTAGTCTCTCAATAATTTGTCTTGCAGGATTATTATAAAAAAGCTTCTTTGGTCATCGGTTATTTTCTACACTTGCTAGATGTTCTATTCATGAAAACCTTTGCGTTGTAGCGTTTGGCTTGTGGCTAAACCTTGTCCCCCATAACCTATTTTCTTACACAATTCCAAAGGTTATTTTAGGGGTCATCTTCTCAAAAAAAATCAGTGAAAGCTCGGCATTATGACTTAGCACGTATTCGACGAGCGTTTTATAAACATTGGATTTCATCCTCACAAGGAGAGTATGAATTCGAAAAATTTGAGAGCGCTGATTTTTCTGTTAATTTACAAACTTGTGTCATTTCGCTACGTAGAGCGGATAGTAAAGTATGCTTTTTATTCAGCTGCCCTCAACCATTACCCGTCGTATTAATAATATACATGGCGTGATTGCTGTCACGGAGAACTGTTGTGTTCACAAGTCGTTGTTTGTCGATCAATGAACACAATATTAAACATGGCGAACTGCTTAAAGAGTTTTGGTGGAAAAATCATGTGAAATCACGAAACTTCGGTGGAAAGGGGACGTTTATAAATAGGTTCATAAAAATCAAGTCATAATCGTACAAGTTGACCTTTATTTGTGATCTTTTACGAAGATTGTTTTTTCCCTTCATAACTACGAAATTTAAAAAAATATGTATTACATACTTACTTTCTAATTATTTATGGACACTGTTGGTTTTAATATTTTTTTGTTATTTATTTATGTTTACATTAACCCCACACAGAAGGCCAGGAAGAAAATACTGTCCCTCATAACCTATGTCATTTCTGGGGATGCTGTGTTGATGGGTCTTTTTAAGGAGATGAAGTTCTAGGAAGGAGAAAAGGTATAAGGGGTGGGTAAGAATCTAGGGATCGGTATGTCTAGGAATGACGGACGAATGAATATATCCCTCTCACTACGACGCAGGGCGATAGGTCGAAAGACCAGTTGGATAGGTTAAGGGATCACCCCAAACCAGACTCCAGATCACGCAAGCCACGCAGCTGGTGGGCAGGAGCATCCTGAAATCGCCCCAGGGGTGTTGGTTATCCAATAAATCGTTCACGGAGCGGTGATACCCAAACCCGCCCACAAAATTTGTTATTTAACCTTTATTTCTCTGTTTTGAACTAATCTTCTTAGGTGCGTTGGCTCAATAGTAAAGGTTTAAAAAACACTGGATCATTTACCATAATACAGGGTTTTCCAATAAGAGGTTTTATTTTGAAATTCAATCGTAAAAGATCAATGGTTTCGTTGCTTGTGTGGCACGTAGCTCCGTCTTGTTGAAAGTAAACGTTGTCTAGATCAATACCATCCAATTCCGGCCATAAAAAATCATTAATCATCTCTCGATAGCGCAATCCATTCACCGTAACTGTTGCTCCAGCCTCATTTTCTAGAAAATAAGTCCAATGACTCTGCCGGACCATAAACCGCACCAAACAGTCACACGTTGAGGATAGAGAGGCTTTTCAACAATAACTCTGGGGTTTTCCGAGCCCCAGATGATTTTGCTTGTTGACGAAGCCACCGAGGTGGAAATGGACCTCATCACTCAAGATGATTTGCATTTGATTCACTCAAGTGAATTTTAATAATTTCAATGCGTTGTTGAAGCGTGTATCGTTCCATTTTTATTAATGGCGTAGTTTCTACTTGTCAAATGTCAAAAAATGACAGCTTCAAAAGTAACATCTACCGAAATAACGAGCTATTCAAAATAACACCTCTTATTGGAAAACCCTGTATATGCCTGCAACACGCTGATTGACAAACAACTGATTTAACGCTAGTTCAATCAAGAAAGGTTTTTTAAAGACAAATATTTATAAAATTAGCCGGAACTGCGAAATAGACTATACCATAATGCCGGGATTTTTTACAAAGACAACAAGAGATACAAAGTAAACAACTGCCAAATAGACATAATAATCATATATATTCTGATGCAACCAGTAAAACTTTACAAAGAGACAACATAACAACTACGAAACAGACTATATAATATGCAATCAGCAAAGTTTGGCAAAGACATAACAGATCAACCATATAATTGTTTTTTTTTAGCCCGCTCTTCTCAATGGTATTTGAGTACTGTAGAACGAGCAACGCCAGGAATTTATGTATACCTGAATACATTTTTAATGAGGTTTCCTTGAATCAACTCCTGTTTTACGATCATAGTAACTGTACTTTTGTTATTGTAAATTATTATAAGTGACTATTTTTGTAATAAGCAAAAAGTTTCGTACACAGTCATTATTTTTGTCGGACTAAATTTAAATGCCTTCGATAATATTTTTTAAATTGCATTACAGTAGGTTTCTCATATGTAAAAAGCCATAATTCAAAGAAAACCTACAATAATTTTAGTTTAATATTCACCACAACAAGAAAAAATTTGAAAAATTGTGTTTGAATGTCTTAAATCAGGTATTTATTGAAGGAATTATTACGAAAGTGTTTTCACTGCTATTTTTAAGGGACACTGACCCTAGGTAAATAATCAAAAGCTTATTCAGGAATAAAATCAACTGACCTCGATGTTCTAGAAATCAATACATTTTATACCTGCGTGCTTTATAAAGCTTTTTTACGCCCGAACAAAATCTGTTTTTCCATTGGGTATATGTATTTAATTTACGAGTAGTTAACAAAATTATTATTATATGTTTTCACGATTTAATCGTAACACAAATATTACCAATCGAACTTCGAAATTCACTTAACATCACGCTATTTTAAATCAGGCTTTAGAATATTGAATAGGTGGGTACTTTTCTAGTTATTAGTTTTACGTGTATCAAACGAGAAGCGTGTAGGTATTAAACATGCAAAGTTGTTTAACAGTTAACCAGAGTTTCAATGAAAATAAAAAAGTCGTTAAAAAAATGAAAATATTTTAAATCTTTGCTCTTGGCAAGGCTGAGAACTCCACCATCAGAGATGAGCACTGCTTCCATGACACATTAGATTAGATTTCGGGTTTTTAAAGAAACCAGATGAGTTATAAAATTATAAGGAATATATTTAAATATTACATTAAATGAGACTCACCCATGGACCGTTGTTATTATACCCTAGCTATTATAACCTCGAAAGCATGTGACGCGCTGGCTTACAGGGGACGAACAAGAAGGCGAACAGAACGCCATCGTCCGCAAGAACTCCGTTCTTTGCAAACTCCATCCTGAGCGTCTTCCTTCTCATCTGGAAACATCGCCAATGTGTTAATCAATTACCATTATCAATAACTTGATTCTAGATGATAACCGATCACTATATATAATTGGGCTGAGCTGCCACTATAATTTTAATTATCAATTATGTAAACTTGAATGGTAAACATCGTCATCGACATGACGGATGATTAATTTTAAATAAATTTCCTTTATTAATCTTCTCCTTACATCTTTATTCAACCGGTCTGACTCTATGAGTGTATTTATTCCCAACAAATAATAAGCCATGGTTTTAAAATAATGTTTTTTCTCCTGTAAAAATACCTCGAGATGAAATCCCTTGGAATCTGCGCACTGTGGATTTAGCCCCTGCTTAAGGCTTGGCATACATCTCCGCTAGTCCAGACTTATTATTATGTCTGCATCAGCCTTAATTCTGAAAGATGTGAACGGACAAGGGCGACGGAAGTTGAACACTTTTCATTCGTTTTAGATCTCAAAGTGTAAAGCAGTGAAAATATATAATGCAATGTTTAGTGGCTGGTTGGAGAGATGCGTCTGGTTCCCAACAGGCGTCCTCTGTTCAATTCCTCTTCCAGCTAAGTCATCCATCATTGCATAAGCCAAATATTCAGTTAATAATGATGGTTCTTAGATTTTATCAAATATCAGGTTGATCGTAACCCGTTAATGTTACTCTTTCTTAAAAAAAAAAAAAATTTACAAAAAATCGTACCATTCTCAATCTCTGTCATAACTCCTATTTTATAGTAAATATCGCCTTTTAGTTATTTAAGGTAAATATAATGTAATGATTTAACAGCTGTTTCGGCATTTAAGGCCATTATCAAATTGTGATAATGCCACATTGGAAATGTAACGTTTTCACCTATTCGGGGAATGAAATAAAAGATGATGACAATTTAAGCTTTTATTAGCAAGTGAAACATACTCGTGTATTTTTTTAAACTGATACACTTCATAACCAAGACTCCATATTTTATTAAATTAATTTACCTCAGGGTATGAACAAGGTCCAAGAATCCAATATCAGTAACTATATTATATTTTTGGTTCCTTGGAACGGGCAATTTGCCCAGTTAGGAACCAATAATTTCGACCTGATAAGGTACCATCATTTATAATCACTAAAAATATTTTAATTATATCTTGTATCATATTGTACTGTGTGTAAATCTAAAGGAAAAAAAAATTAGAGTTAAAATTCCAATTACCGGGGTATCAAGTATAACTGCTACAAGAAGACTTATTCATGTAATTATATTTACCCCCCCCCCCCCCCCCCCCTGTTTTTATTTGTACGATGTTTTAAGGTTAAACATAACACAATTTATAATGTATTAAGTAGTAATACTGTAGTTGTATATATATATATATATATATGTATAGTGTAAATGGCGCAAATTAAAATATAAGAAACAGACTTTTGCACGTTATGTTTTACTACTAAGATGGGGAATTGTTTTTTGAAGGGTGTACATACGGAATACGAATATGAATTACTTGTTTCGTTCGTAAAAAAACTAATTTCTTTCAAGAAGCAAATACAAATACAAAATTGGATTGAATCAGCATTTCATATTCCGTATACAGAACCCGCCAACAAACAATAATTCATCTTAATATTTTAAAAAGTACAAAAAGGGTTTTTATATAAAATATTTTGATTAGTGCCACCTATGAAACTGAAGATTATAAAACTGTGTTGCGCTTAACCTTAAAATTATTTAAATAAATGAAACGAAAATACTTGGTTTTAAGTCACTTTATTGATTTATTTTCACTCTGTACTGGTTTCGGTAGCTCCGTACCATCATCAGTACTGTTATAAAAATAATGCTATCAAATACAGAAGTACACAAATATATACACATATCATCAATAAAGAAAGGGACAGTATACTAGAACAGTGCAACAGTTGTGGGAGAAAGGTGGGGGAGGGGAGTGTGGGATAAGTGAAGTAATAAGGAACATACTTTAAATTGGGCTGGCGGTTAAATTTAATTGGTTATTTAACATATATTTTGAAAAATTTAAATAATTTATTGATATTTTCAGTAAAAACCGATTTATTTATCTATGATATAACAAAAAAAATGCTTTTCCTCCACTAAACACAGTAATTAAAGAACATAAATACATAAAATAAATACCGTCATTAATAATGGTATTTCCAATTATATGTGCGAACTGTATCTAAGATTCTCTGATAGACAATTAACCTCAAGTGACCTTCCAGGTAACTATAGTTCTGTTTACATGTACATTTTATGTACAAAATATAAATAAATTATAATAACATTAAAAATATGTACACTATAACGCAACATCGCGTTCATTGATAATATTGTTTTGTTTTGTAAATATTGTTTTGTATTATTGTTCACGAACCGGTGGATGCAATAAGTTGAGAATAGTTTGAATATTTATAGTTAGTAATACGAAAGATCATTGACATAAACTTTATATTTTTACAGCGACCTTAAGGTGATTTTGCACAAAAACGGCGCTATACAAATCATTAGTATTATTGTTAAAATCAATTATGTGAAGCACTAACCGTGTATTATCTTAATGACTTCCTTAGAACACAGTAATAATAACTCACGTTATTATATTTCAGGGACAAAGACTTCTTGCCTCGTTACGGAGATGCGAGTATCCTCCTGTGATAAGGTAGACGTATTATAATTTGCCAAGATGGAGCCGAAATCAAAACACACAAGGACTTTAAGCAAGATTCCAGGCTCTGAAATAATATCAAGAATGGGGTGGAAAATCATCCCCGGGATAAACCTCGAAGAGCTTTCGGGTTGATTTGTTTACAACAATCAATTTAGTCGGCTGAATAATTTATTACGCATTAAAAGGAAGATGTATAATGGATTACCGAACGTAATGAAGCAGAAGATGATAAGCATGGGCAGGTGGGATGTATTTTTAATACTTTAAATAAATTAAGAAATTAATAAAAGTAAATAAGTTTGTCAAAATTAAATATTTCTCAAATACAAGCTTGCAATTAAATACTGAAACTTTAATAATTATAAAATCATTTGAATCGAACGTCGGGATGTGATCAGTGGCGGCTCGTGACTTTTGGGTTACTAGAGTGCTAACATTACAAACAATTGTATTATTGATGTTGTTAGAATGATGTTATAGCTGAAAACGGTTTTTTTGTTATTCGAAAATTCGATTTATTGTATGAAGATTTTCATGAAATCCATGCGGCTCACGTCCAAACTTAAATTACCTGAAAATCTTCATACAAAATTTTCGAAATAATTAAAAAATGGATTTCAGATCCGCCATGTTTCTCCAATACATTTATTTAGTGTTTGAAAAAGCAATAATTCTTATTGATTTGAAATCATTAAACAATACATTCTCAAAAATCATTTCATCTTCAATTGTGACGAAAATAAAGATGAAATCTTTATTAATTTGTATTCATACCCCAACTGAACCAAACTACGTAAAATGTAACTATATATTCTGGAGTATCTCTTCTTGTAATTATAAAATACGTTATATAATACATTTTCTGTTTTATTGTTTAGTGGACAATGTATAAGTATAATGAGGAATTCTTTAATCGGTTAAAATATAATAACATTTTTAAAATTTTTTAAATTATAAAACCAAAATCAACGAATCAGTCCCGTATTACCCATCATTACCCAGCCCCCAACACACTAGGGCAGTCCTTTATCGAGATGAGCAGTTTTCAAGTTAAAACAGCTAGAAGCAATAATAGGCATCCACTTTTCTTTATTTTACTCTCGTTTTGATGGTCAGTGGTTAGAGCAGAAGCCCGTACTACGGAAGATCGCGACATACAAGTACAAATCGTGATGATTACCTTTTACTTGTGTGTTTTTAGAGCGTTAAATAATAAATAAATATATTTTATATCATTGTTTAATTATGTTTATTGTTTAAGCAAATTATTATCATGGAGCGCTTCCAAAATCTTATTAACAAATAAGTTGTTCTCGTTTTTAAGTTTAAAATATATTGTTATTTTGCTTAATAATTTTTAACCTATACTAGGTTTATTTTCTTTCGAATCTTTATGATGTACAATAATATGAATTTACAATAACGTCTCAAAAACAAACAAAAAATAGAATAATAACTAAGGGTTTGAATACATAAATGGAGTTAGCCCTGTTCTTAGGGTGTATTCTAGCGAAAAATCCAAAAACAGGATGTCCTCGACCCGGAGGGCTGACAAATGCGATGTCAAGTCAATTCCGTTGTCAAGGATGTTATTGTAGGGAGGATCTGCTTGTGTCCCTTCTCCTTTCTTCTGTTCGGGTCGTGGAAAAGATTGGATAAATATATCGAGGATTTTCTGCCACTTTTCCGTTCGAAGAGGTTTCCGTGACAGTGAATATACGCCAGACGTTATCTGGAAAAATCCTTGTTTTGGAACAGAAATTTTATTTGTTTTCTTACAGGTATAGTAATATAGTTAGATATTTTGATAAAATAGATATTTTTACAATGTTATATATGTGAAAAGGAACGAAAATTCTTAACATCGTTTAATGTTTATTTAATTTGAATTAACGACACAAGTGCCATTTACATGCACGATAGTTTTTGAAAATCATATGGAAATCAGAACAAAAAGAAAAATTATAAGATTATATATGTAGATAAGACAAAAGAAAAAAAGGGTATACATTAGTACAAGGTTAGTGAAAGAAATGAAGAAGAAACAAAAATAATAACAGAAAACCTGTTATACATTAACCTCGTTAAAATATGCACTGCTAATATCTTTAATTAGTAAAACTTTATACTTCAGTAGAGACATATACAATGGTGCGTAATCTATTTTTTTTATTATATAAATATTTTTTTGAAATTGTTGACTTTCTTAACTGCCATACTAGGCTCATGCCCGTATTATGGCAGTCGCACATAACTCATGTAAGAAAACAATAATAAAGTATAACGGATATACTCGTATATTTATATGGTTCGTGTAATATAACGGAATTGTATCCTTAAACCGTAGTATAATCATCACAATAATCCATATTAGGGAACTTTGTTAGGTACCTGGTAAACCTAGTCACACATAAGAAAATCTGTTGATTGAGCAACAAAAACTCACGTACGGCGAGCCATGGCGACGTGAAACTAGCACAGGTTTTTCGTCTGAAATTTCTAGGTTAGCTTAAATAATTGGAGCTATCAACGTCTTCATTGGCTCTGGAGATCTATTAAAACTGTCAACAAATACAATTAGCCGCTTTATTGTTTAAATTTGCCGGCCGGTGTTTCCTGCCTTCGAGATTCATGTTCACTCCTTCCTCTCCTCAAAAATACCCCCCACACAGCATATCCAGAGATGACACAGGCAATGAGGGGAAACATTTTCCTCATTGCCTCCTGTGTGGTGTTAATGTGTTTTTTTTTAAAGTTATATATCGGACGCCAGTTATGAAAAACAGAAGTTTTAACGTTTATCATTATAAAACGTTGGAATTTTCTATGAAATGCGAAATAAATTCATTTTTAAATACATATACATCCCTCTATGGGATGTGTGGGATTGCACTAACCTCCCCACATCCTGGAATAAAGAATTTATTTATTATATTATTATTATTTATATATTTGTATTTGGTTTTTGTTTTCGCTAATGAATGAATTAATTAATTCGAATCTTGGAAGCGAAACTTATTCCACTTTCATGACATCCGATAGAGCTGAAACTCGGCAGGTTGACTCTTTGTCGAGGATAATTTATTCTATTAACTTTTGGTTGCAATCAAGCATACACACGCGAACGTATACGCATTTCTCTGAAATCGGGTGACATTACAGTATTTAATAGACGAGATGGATGTCTTTTCAACCGGGATTTGGCACGTTATTAAATCCAGTCTCTGGGGAGGAAGTTTCAATCCTCAATATTTATATAAATATATATATATATATTTATACATATTTATATTTATTCGGGTTGATTTTTTTAAGTAACTTTTTGGTTTTGATATCTTAATAAAGTGCAGGTACCTTCGTATTTCTCACGACAAATATCCGATTTGATCTGCCACTTGTTAATATCTAGATTATAGATAACTTCAAACGATAACTCTAAACTTCGTATCCACGAATATTGGAATTAACGCCAAGGACGACACCCGGGAGAAGGGGTAAGATGTGGTTTAGAACGCAGAGGTCGTTGGTTCAAGTCGTTGAATTTGAGTCGTTGGAATTTCATCTCAAAGTTTTCCGACAGTTTGATAATTAATTTATGAGATTCTATTCAGTTAGATAAATACTTGCCTCCCTAGGACTAATAAAAATAATCAGGTTATGCATAGTGAGTACTCAAATATTTATTGTTATAGAAAATTGTTTAAATAACAGAAAGCAATGACGCTCATTTTATGTCCGTCATTGGCCTTCGTGGTCGAGGGTTAAGGCTCTCGATTAACAAGCTGGGTTCAAATCCCGGCGTGCGCAAGTAAATTTTATTTGATTAATTTATGTTATTTCACAAAATACTCATTTATAATAATATATAGTATAATTGCGGTACGTTCCAGAGTGGATGATACTCTCAGTATCGCCCTGGTGTAAGACCACCATTCCAAATTGAATCGTCGCTTGAAATAGCTCTGTGTTTGGTGACCAGATCTGAACAGCCAGATAGATAATTCAAAACACTTGTGTAATATTAGATCGTATTTATTTTTCGCTTGTAAATATCACTTTACAATTCCGATATAGTTTTTGGAGTTATGCCTACACAAACTGAGTTTTGTTCTAAAGGAACCCTTTTTAGAGATCTAACTCTTCTGGTGTTTTAAAATGTAAGATAATTTCAGAAATCAATCGATGGGATAGAAAAATAAATATCTGCCTCGCATTTGTGTGGGTAATACAATAATCTACTTATGACCTATGGTAGAAATATGTATCTTTATGAAACTTTAATTGGTTTGATATCTTGCTACTTGCTACCAAAAACGACAAAGCCAATAAATAAAATTGTTTACTATACAAAGGAATGAAATATTTATCCGCTACCAGAAACCATTAATTCTGCACCATTTGATAGATTCATGCTGGATTGTAGGAGCCATATTAAGCAAAATAAAATTTAATAAATAATAAAAATGATACCATTTATTTATGTAAATAACAATAAATTAGTCATTTGTATACTATACATGGATATACAAATAGCTATAATTAAATTAAATTTTTTTGCGTACGTTTTCTTAAGTTTTACGAAATATACCTACTTCATAGATTGATAATCCTTGCAATTCAGCGAGGGAAACACAAAGGAAGAAAATATGTGAACGGGTGAATCAAGTGACATCTTTGCTAATGTCCAATCAGATGTAAATGATAAAATATGAGTTTTGAGGAGTTAATGGTACCTTCACCGTGTTATGGTAATTTTTTTTTTAAGACCATCATTTCCAAGTTTCCAATAACCTGACAAAATTTTAAATACTCCAAGTACAAATATCATTATAATCGGATGATTAATGATGCTTTTGCAATAATATAGAACTTAGCTAGCAGGGCACTTGAACCCCGGTTTTTTACTACCGCTTGTTTCTCTAAATTTATATTGGCTTGTTTTTTTTTTGGTTTTCAATTTTGGTTTGAATGAAGATTTTCAGAAATCTAATGTTGCTCCTAATATTGTTATACAGGGTTTTCCAATAAGAGGTGTTATTTTAAATAGCCCGCTATTTCGGTAGAAGTTACTTTTGAAGCTGTCATTTTTTGACATTTGACAAGTAGAAACTACGCCATTAATAAAAATGGAACGATACACGCTTCAACAAGGCATTGAAATTATTAAAATTCACTTGAGTGAATCAAATGCAAATCATCTTGAGTGATGGGGCCCACTTTTTCCACCTCGGTGGCTTCGTCAACAATCAAAGTTGTCGCATCTGGGGCTCGGAAAACCCAAGAATTATTGTTAAAAAGCCTCTCTACCCTCAAAATGTGACTGTTTGGTGCGGTTTATGGTCCGGCGGAGTCATTGGACCTTACTTTTCGAAAATGAGGCTGGAGCAACAGTTACGGTGAATGGATTGCGCTATCGAGAGATGATTAATGATTTTTTATGGCCGGAATTGGATGGTATTGATCTGGACAACGTTTACTTACAATAAAACGGCGCTACGTGCCACACAAGCAACGAAACCATTGATATTTTACGATTGAATATCAAAATAACACCTCTTATTGGAAAACCCTGTATTATGTTCGAAGGTTATTCCATTCTCTACAAATAATAATAATGATTGGATTATTTCTATAGCGCCTTTTTCTTGAGAAAATCACACCAAGGGCTCTGTTCTTACATCGATATGTTTGTATTATTTAATATCTAAGACTTTTTTCGCTTGATTTTTCTTTTATTCACAAGGGTGGGTCATTTTTGAGAGCCACCCTTAAACCCCTAAGCCCAATTTTATTTATTTTCTCTTACTGATTACAACGTTTAATACTTCGTTAAAAGCATAAAGAGTTTAGTTCTCTGTTAACCCCACAACACCAAATAACCGTAACCTTTCTTTGGTTATTTTTATTTCACCGTTCGTGTTTAATACTTGTTTATTCCCTTCTAACAGAATTCAAGCATTTCTAAGATTCGATCAAGTTGGCCTTTAAAATGTTAGAAATTCAGCTTTAACGCGGCTATTTCACGTTATAATCAGCACGCTTTATGGCCCGTCATAATCTCGGAAATTCACGATTATCTGGACGAGGCAACCCGACCGGTGTTGCTCGGCGATTTGAGATTAGTCCACAATAAACAAGTATATTTACTCTCTCGCATGTCTAACTCTTAGCACTTTCATAAAGGGCTGTAGCATGAAAGTATGTAAACATCGATACCACAAAGGTCTTTAATAAACAAAATTAAATTTTGTGAGTCTACATGGACGACCACGACTGCTGCATTTGGTATTTGACAACAATATTGTTAGTTAACGGAGTCCGTTCGCTTTCTAGTTAGGCATGCCTTCAAAATTTTGGCGTGCTTATCAACTTAAACAGATTATATTTTGCTCAACGCTAAAGTTGCTGGTAATCGAGAAAGATGAATTTCCCGTTATTGCCTATTGCCGAAGAATTGTCTTGATTGACAATAGTCTTGCATAGCAAGGAGTTGGACGGTAATATTGCCTTGACGGGACACGGCAATATTACCGTCCAACTCCTTGCTCTGCAAGACTATTGTAAATCAGAATTTTCTTGATTGACAATAGTCTTGCAGAGCAAGGAGTTGGACAGTAATATTGCCGTGGCCCGTCAAGATTGCCTTAAAATCGCTAGCCAAGCAACACCGTCAAAATAGGGCAATACATCGACAGAATTATTTAGCCAATAGACGACAATATTCACCGAAAATACGAATACCTTGCTGGCATGTTTACCAAAACTAGATTTCAACGGAGTTTCAATGGTTCTTCGGAAAATTCAAAAAAATTTCATAATCTGCTCGTTGATACATGCGGTAAATTTATTATTTTCGGATAAACCCCTTTTGCCAGTTAAGCTGTAAAATATTGAGATTAAAGTTTGTTTGCGCCCGTAAGTACGCAATATGAATATTTGTTTGTATACAAACCCAATTCTTTCAAGAAAGGCATAAACATACCATATTGTATCGGTGATTCAATCTAATATTGTATTTGCTTGCCTTTCTTGCAAGAATTGGGTCTTTATACTACCGAACTCTTTATTCATATTCATATTGCGTATTTACCGGCACAAACAAACAATCCATCTTAATATTTTACAGCATAACTAGACAAAAGGGTTTTTACCTAAATAATTGAATTACCGCCATCTATGAAAAAGCAGATAATGAATTATTTTATGTATTACCTTAAGGAAAAGTTCAGGACTCATCCTTTTTACTCTTTTTAGTCTCTGGAGCGACGGCCAAATTGACATTGACCATCTCAAATTGACGATAATCTATCTGTTCTTCTGTAGTCGTCCTGCTGAATGCTGTAAACATTCCCAAAACCTTATTTAGTCATCACCGCGACTTGTTCAAGGTTCCACACGGCAGAACAGGTGTTTTAGCACAGCATACCATGACAATAGGAGTGCTGCTATTGAATACATTTTCTAAACCGGTGGTCATGTTGAATTACTCTTTAAATAACCTTAAAATACCTTTTTTGTATACTCGGCTTCCCAAACGTTAAGAATGTTAAAATTGGTAATTTTGAAGGTACTGTAAATGTAAGCTTAATTTGTCGTAAAATAATTTTAATATGTATGAATGAATAAATTACCTGCGACTTTCCATAATAAGTAGTCAGGGTTTGATGTGATCTATGTGGTTTTGGTTTGATCCCAGGCGCCCCTCGAATAGTGAAGTTTCCCTCGCACACTCTCTTTATGATTTCGATTAAAATCACGGCAAGTTTTATCGCTTGGTGATGTAAAGGATGGAAGTACGGAATCAGGACCGGCTCGTGGATAGGGTAAACGAACTGGGCGCGGCGATTCAGAGGGCGTAACGTTCTCGATATTTTTTTTGTAATTAATTTGTTTATTTACTAACATTTCAATAGATTTAGAAAAAACATCGTAAAAAACAACTTTAGTGTAACTCATGAAATTAATACATTTCGTACCTATTTACTTATAGCTTTTTTTATTGCCGTGAGTAGAAGAAGCAGCGATTTTAATGCTGTACGAATCAGTGGCGTTCCGTGACTTTTCAGTCAGCTAGGGTGGTAAGATTGAAAAATGCGTCATTATCGATCTTGCAGCTGATTTTTTTTAAAATTTAATTTATATATATATTTTATATAAACCAAAGATTTTTCAGTTTGTGAATGCTGTCGTGTGTATTTAATACCGTGTTTTTAATCTTATCACTCCAGCATACTGAATAGTCGCGGACTGCCAATGATACCTATATCTAAAAATTAAAGATTATTAATATCACGTATTTCAGTATATGGGTACATACATACGATATAATAAGAAATGTTATTCGATAATAACTAAAGGTACTAAGCTAAATACAGGGTTTTCCAATGAGAGATGTTATTTTAAATAGCCCGCTATTTCGGTAATGTTACTTTTGTAGCTGTCATTTTTTGACATTTGACAAGTATAAACTACGTCATTAATAAAAATGGAACGATACACGCTTCACCAACGCATTGAATTTATTAAAATTCACTTTAGTGAATCAAATGCAAATCATCTTGAGTGATGAGGCCCATTTCCACCTCGGTGGCTTCGTCAACAAGCAAAATTGTCGCATCTGGGGCTCGGAAAACCCAAGAATTATTGTTGAAAAGCCTCTCTATCCTCAACGTGTGACTGTTTGGTGGGGTTTATGGTCCGGCGGAGTCATTGGACCTTACTTTTTCGAAAATGAGGCTGGAGCAACAGTTACGGTGAATGGATTGTGCTATCGAGAGATGATTAATGATTTTTAATGCCCGTAATTAGATGGTATTGATTTGGACAACGTTTACTTTCAACAAGACGGCGCTACGTGCCACACAAGCAACGAAACCATTGATCTTTTACGATTGAATAACAAAATAACACCTCTTATTGGAAAACCCTGTATTATACATCAAACAAAACCATATACATCACTGCCTTATTATTTGTTATACTAAAGTAATGTTTTGTGATCAGATATGAATAGCCAGGTGCTTATATAATAATAATAATAGTATTCGTTGGATTATTTCTGTAACCAGTCTGGAGCCAGTGATACTATTACATCCCCAATTGGGATATGCTATGAGGCTGAAGGTAGTGAGAAGTGGAAATTGAAATTTTGGGATGTACCTGACCATTCAGATAAGGTCACCTTATACGGCTAAAGCCATTTCAAACAAAGTTAATATTTTGAGTGTAGTCTTTCACCGGGGCGATAATATTTGATTTCATTCTGAATTATCTTTCACTCATTTGAAGTTAAATAATTCTTACTATTTCTTGCGTTAGCCTACAAAGTGCTGGCTTTTAAATCTCACAGCATTCAAAATATATATTGAATAGTTCCCTTGGCTCTGTTCAAATGAAACTTGTGTGTTGTACTTATGTAAATAAAATAAAAATCTTATCTAGATATCCTCAATTTTAGGTAGGGGTGGCAAAAATGTGTTTACCTTGGCGCCGAAAAGTCTACAGCCGGCCCTATTCGGAATGATGAAAGACACGACACAAAATACATTAAATAGGAATTTACTGAAAACGTTTCCAGGTTTCAGCGCGGAGTGACTTCAGAATAAATTTCCTTATCATGATTCTTGAATGGGTTGTTTTTTACGAGAGCCACGTCTAACGAACTAACCCTACTGTGTGCGTGAAAGCATCGGACTAAAAATCAGACTAAATCAGATTTCTGTAAAAATATGTTTCGTTAAAGTGTGAAAATGTTTTTAAATCAGATACTTATCAGCTGAAGTTTTCATAATTCTAGATGAGATTTAGTTTTTATTACAAAATTAAACTTTTGTAACATATTATTAAAATCTTTTTAAATAAATCTCTAAACGAAATCAACTATGGCGATTTATTTATGTCAACCCTTAAAGTTTATCGGTTGGTTTTGAATGTACCTTTTACCACATGTTTCATCGCGTGATTTATGTCTAGGTTACATTTATTGATTATGAAAAAAATGGATTAACCTTCTTTTACGAAATCTGACAGAACTTAAATAAAAATGTTATCATTTATTTTTTAGTTATTGATATATGTACATATAGTCATATTTTTAGGAATATTTATTTGATATATATATTCCATTATTTATTATGGAAATAAACAAAGTCAACGTGAACTTTTTTTAAACCGCTTAAGTAATTTTCCATGGAGTTTTGAAAAAAACATTTAACTGAAATTTTTTTAATGTGATTGCACATTTTTCGTTCCTTTTTTAAAACTGGGTCAATCCTGTTGTTACCTATCGCTTAGTTATAACAGAGAACATCATGTATATTTTTGATGTATTCAAAAGTTAGTACTTAAGATACATTTTATTCAAATAACGATAACTAAAAACGTGGGTTGTTTCCAGCCCACGTCATATAATTTTAAATTAAGATTAGAAATGTAGCTGAATCGTTAAAATAATAACAATTAATGCAGTAAGATAATAGGTACGTAATTCAGTTGACAATCAAAAGCTATTTTATAATGATTTCTTTGGCTCTAATGTATATTCTGCCAAAATAACTTTTGACCACAAACTTGCTTTCCAAATTATGAAGTAAAAACAACCAATGTGAAGATGAGGTATACAAACACGAAGATGAGAAAATCTTAAAAATTATGAATTAATACCAACACAACAACCTAATCGACAAGCATGAAGATGAGATCTACACACGACATTAATATGAGGAAATAAATACAGTCCACAAATATGAAGATATCTTAAAAAATTATGAATTAACTAACACCAACACAACAACCCACAGTCCCCCTGGAACAGGAATCCGTAGTTCGAAGGACACTAAATATACAAAATAAAATACTAAGAACGTTACCTTTTCAACCAATTTTTTTAGAAAACCTCTCTTTAAACATGTGTAGGTATAACTTGAAAAATGTCCATTTATTTGTATATTTTAACTTTTTCAAATACATCATATTTAGTAACGGAGCGCTTTCCAGGAAACATTGCATCATCCCCTTTTATCGCCTCAATAAATAGCCAACTTCGGTGCTAACGACGCTGACCCCGTATGCAACTTTAAATTGCTTCCACATTTCTTTAAGAAAATACACTTCTAACTAAAGCACTATTCTAATGGTTGGCACGTATAAATCTAACTGGAAGTGCTTAACTTTTAAACTTTTTTCAACTGGTATCTCGTGCACTGCCCGGTTTTCATTTATACTAAGTGATTGCAAAATATTTTGTATTACAATATAAAAACTTTTTATTTGGCACAATTTTTTATTAAACCGTATCATCAAGGCGCTTTACTTAAGTTGTTACTTTGTGGTCTTTACAAAATAAATATTTAATTATTTTTTTGGCCAGTTCTCTACGCCAGTAACATTTGGAAAAAAAGGCAGGTCATTCCAAAAATGTGGACTCAATGCGTTAAATGACCTGCCTGAAAACATTGCAATATTTATTCGAGAGGGTTAAACCAGCCTGTTTGACTCATTGCTCTTGGCCGACCTGAGTGAGAAATCATAAACCATCCCACATGTAGATATCAATTAAGTATGATGGTACTAGCCCGTTCAATGCATATTCACCAGAATATAAACCGAACGTATTTATGCAGAAAATATTTAAAAATGTGCATAAAGTGCCCATGGCAATCAAAACACTTTTAAAGTGGCTATTTCTCAAAACATATTTAGCATAAAACAGTCAGAGTCAACCGTCCTGCAACCATTACAGCACAATACTTAGCATTCGAACAATAACATTTACCTAATCAACAGAAAACGTTCACGGTACTTGTAATTACACACCTTTATTGTTTTTTGTAGCTCTATTTCACTCAGTATGGTCGGACAGTTGATTCCAGAGCTTACATTCACTTATATGTATTCTACAGAAAACAGCCAGACCTGAAAATAAACCAATATCTCTAAAAATCTACATTTTAATTCACTTTAAAAATATAAAGCTCTTATTAATCTCTCTAATTGATATTTGTCTAAACTCAAAAATTGTCATTTTTTCGGATTCACCGCCCAAATTCAAACGTGGCATCATGTCAATAATATAAACTGTTCAATGCGCATATATAAATACACACACACACACACACACACACACACATCTATATACTACACACTAACATACCACGCAGACATTACAAGGAAACATATCATAGGTACCCAACATGAAATATTTAATTCCTGTATATTGTTTCATCACTGTAAATCATGTACTGTTTGTTTCTATAATAATAAATAAATAAATAAATAAGAAATCGGCGTCTTTATATTATTTTAAAGTAAAAACTATTGTAGGTGTTGAGTAAATTTAATAATTCAATATTTAGACAATAGTTAAATTAAACTGTTTCCGTGACTCGCAGACAGCATTTGTTAGTTATTTTATTAAAACATTTGTCACAATCACTCCTCAAAACCGACGTGCGTACATTATATACCCGTTTTAAAAAAGTTCTACTGGGTCTACCATATGTAGCTTATAATAAAAATAACAATTCTAGTTAAACTATTTTGCACTTTTTCAACTATTTAACACTTTTGCATCGTAAATAACTTGCTGAAATAATAAAAAAGAACACTTATTTTAATCCAACATTTCTGTTTGCATTTCAGTTATTTTTACAGTTCCGCTCGAGGTGGTTTTAACAAACAATGAAATCCTTTTAAAAGCTTATTATTTGCATTTGCCCTGTTACCCTATTTCAGAACGTTTTAAATTGTACGTTTAATTACACAAACAGAATGCATTTTTACTAGGGATTTCAATTGTTTTTTTTCCGGATACAACCTACATAAATTAAAAAAATATTTTTTACAAAATTGTTTCCAGCTTGTACCGTTAGCTTTGCAAAACCGTATGCAGGGTGTCTTCGGCGGATGATTCTACATGATTTTAGAAGCACAACATATAAATCACTATTTTCGAAAGTTCAAAGTTTTAATGTATTTTATCCTCGGAAACTCTGTATAACCGTGTTACGGATGAGGAAATTCGAAGGCCCGGAAGAATCTTACAATCAAAAGGATTACTCTGTTTTGTAACACTGCAAGATAAAATGTGTAAATTGAAATATGTAGATGTAAAAATAATGTAAGGCTGGGCGGTATGGTGAATATGATTAAGAATGGTTATTATGTTATTTAAGTTTATTATTATGTACTTCAATTAATGTAATTTTCAAACACCTTATAAACTGTTATGGCGCTAGCCCCCAATTCAAACACGAGAAATAATTTCTCAATTGTGTTGGGCAGTTTTGTTAACAAATACAACCCTTCACAATTTGCCTCAAACTATCTGAATTTATAACTCTATTTGTATATTTAAATAAAAATATAAGTGGAGAAATCACCCTTCACCCCATTTTCCCCAATTAAAGCAGAATTAATATAAAATTTTGTGCACTTGATCTTCAAAATATGATGAAATTACATCTGATTTTAAAATAAATCTGTTTAAAGCCCAGTCTACGCCCGCCAGGTGCGTCTGCACACAACTGCTAATACAACGTTGTTGTGTTTTTTAAGTAAGTTTTTTGAACCTTTGTTCTAGATAATACAAAACCTTTGTTCTTGGTATTTCTTGGGTTAAGTTAATATACGAGTACTTTCCAGCAATTCATCATTTTCAATCGTAATGTAATATGTTGGTAATTCAATATAACCATTTTCAACTTGCGAGTACCTTCTTAACATGAGCAAGAACTTATCTATTCTTAGCGGAAGCTGGTATTTCTTGTCATTCAAAACCTCCCGTATCCATTAATGAGTTTCTCGTTATAATTTCGTAGAAAATTAATTGTTAAGTTTGCATTTTTAACATTGATAAAGTCTGTACCGACATTTTGATATAACATCCCATATATATATAACGCTGTTTATTTAATTATACAAAGGAAAGTGATTTTTTTATTAGTCAATATTTTCAGTTTGTTTATTCAATATTCACGATACTGGTTGAAAAAACGTTGAAAATTTGTATTTACTGTATTATCCTAAATTGTAGTTTAATTGGTTATTCATAGATGGCACTGTTAACAAATAAAGCTGTAGATAATGCAGGGATTGATACTTTGATAAATACGATTGCAACCTCAACATCGTGGCCAAGAATCATTCATACCGTTTGTGAAAGATCCATCCGAGCTCATTGTAATCTATCAATAAATAAATTTAACCCCTTACTACAAAAGGTGTTTTAAATTTTACACATTGATTTCCTACCTTAATTAAAACATTTACCCTACTTAACATTTACCCTACATTAATGGTTGTATATCAGTTGTATAAAATTTAAATCACATCTATTAGTAAAGCCCTAAGTAAGTGTTGTTGACCCCGAAGTTTTTTTTATTTAAAAAGCTGTGTCACAAATCCGGAGTTACGACAATTACCTAGTACTAATCTAAATTTCTCAGAGTATTAAATTCTCTCATACTATCATCCGCATTTTGGAGTATATAAAGCCATTTCAATAAACTTTTCATTTCTGAATGATGGTATTTCATCAGGGCGATACTGAGAGTATCCACCACTCTATTAATACCCGTATTTTCCCGGGGTCAGTGATGTTAAGTTTATAATAAATTCCCTGTTATTGGGAAATGTTTCTGAAATGGTGGAAATGTTAGGCTGCCGATAGTTAAAGAGAGTCGAAAAGGATGGTTGAGAAGTAACTAACTGACAATTCTGATTTGATCACTAAACATAGCTAAAACTGTTTCAAAAGATACTAAATAATCACACGTTTTTTCAATATTAGTCACAACACAAACTTTTACTACCCACAGGTGAATTTGATATGAGCAAAACGGAAGAATTTAGTTTCAAAATAATTCATATCTGTTCGTCAAATATTGTTCTCATTTCTTCTTAGTAAATTATACACGCTTTTTGCCGATTTTTTCTATCTTAAACGAAAATGATTTTCGTGTTTTTTTCCCTCATTTTGACGTTTATGCTACATTACTTTTTGAACCAATATTTTTTCCTATCGAATATTATTCCTTTGATGTTTTATCTCGCGCAGTAAAATATACAAAGTGTTATCTTCTAGAATTTCAGACCTTCCGGGTAATAATTTAATATTCATTTGGGCATTTAGGGAATTTTTGAATTGAAATGGGGAAATCATGCAAATGTCGGGAAAAGACCGCCCATCAACTTTTTTAGTGAATCTTAAAATGTTCCCTCGATGTTGAGATAAGAAGTCGTTAAATAACTCAAATTAAGTAAAGGTTTGCGATTTTTAAATTATTGAAATTCTTGCTTTGATATTAGAAAAAAGGGTTAAATAAATTACTCTTAAATAATAGAAATTTATGAACAGATTTCTTTTTTCATTTCTTTTTTTCAGTTTATTGTGGATTCTGTGAACCGTCAGGCGGATGTTGTGATTCAACTTACGGTTGCGCCATTCCCCACAGGGGTAGACATATTCTCTATCATGCCTTCTTGGACAACACTGACTTCTTCCTTTATTTACTTGCTGGTTTTATTGTATTCTCCTCACCCTTGTTCATTCGTTCAACCGTTATTTCATGTCTAAACCATCTTTGTTTTTTTCTTAATCTTATTAATTACGCATAGATCAACCCAGCATTATTTTAGAATCTCAAAACTTGTAACACGTCATATGATTTTGCAAGGCCGACTATAGAACAGGCCTTGGTTGGTGACAGATTTCGAAGTGTCACGTGATCAAGTCAGTGCCATCGAGCAGATACGGTTTGCAAATGGCGGCGATTGCTGTTGATACTCGTGTTTTACTACTGATTTGTTTGTTGTTTTACAGCGCACTAAATACACAGAGTGACTATTTTAAGCAGTGAAGTTTACTTCCTAATTCGGCGGTCGCGCACCCAGGCCTTTACTCTAGTCCACCTAGTGATTTTACCATACCTACAAACACATTATAGATCTCATTTTTACAGCATTCATCTTTTCTTTGTCTCACTGATATACAAAAGGGTTGGTATCATAATTCAATTGTGTACTGCTTCTTTTGATACATTTTTATTCACGACTGCTGCGTTCTGCACTCGATGAACAGATCTTTCAGTATTATTTCATTTCCGTTTTTCTCTCATAAAAATATTTCTCAAATACGCATCTTATCATGTTGCTACAAGTGTTCACCATCCTAAACTAAAATGTGGCTAAATGCTCCACAACGACACAAGCATCATTTTCCACTTAGGTACTGTGTGATTTTTGGTAACCCGGAAATGTTTCTTACTTAAAAAATATATGTAGGTATGTACATGTTTTTCTTGTTATTGTGTGAAACAAACACTTTGTATTTACCAACTGGTTTCACTTGGCTCAATTAAAAAAAAGTGAATCGATGAATGAATTTAAATAAATTATTGTTTAAAATATTGTGTACTTAAATATTTTTTATTTAATATTTTTGAACATTTTCAGAGTAATGGACTGCACTTCAAACCTTTACCTTATTATAGCAGTAAAGTACAACCACGCATACAGAGCCCTATTTGGCCTCCCCTGGCGATGCAGCGCCTCACAGATGTTCACCGAAGGAAGGGTGCATGGGTTCGCTGCTTTGATGCGACACAGAATAGCCGGGACGAGGCAGCGCTACCAGAGATCGGACAACACTCTTGTCCAGGCCGTTGCCCAGTGGCAGGGAGCGCCTCTACACCGGAGATGGAGAATTTCACTCAAGCCACCATAAAGACCTAATGTGCACATCAATGTATTGATTTTTTATTTATTATTTTTATTTTTATTTATTTCTTTATTCATTTTATTTTTATGTATTAACTTAAATGTAAACTTTTATGGCAGGCAGAGCATTGCACACACCGCTCTGTCCAGCTGAAATAAACATTATTATTATTATTATTATAGAGAACATTACTTTTCTGCGCAGGGTCTGTTATTGTCAGAATACATGCCAAGCATAGACTAAATTAGACTAGACACGGCATATTCATTTAAAAATAACCCCAACACAATTTTGGTTTGGTTCACGTGCACATTTATGAAAAGGTCCACGCACTGTGTCGCAATGCGAAATGGGCACTGTGCATTGCGTTTTACCTTTTGTTGGTCTAGAGTAAGCTATTTTGCTTCTCAGCTATGCTGGGCAGGTTCATTTTTCAATCAAAAAAATAACCCAGTTCAAAATATTTAAATTTGAATTATGTCCATATTACATCACCTCTGACAACAAATTCTCCATGGTTTCGCTTACGAGTTTGAACGCTTGTACAAGGAGTTTAAACAGAGTTGGGTTGTTAAGTTCATCTCCATATTTGTGACATACGCTACGTGGCGTTATTTTTAAAATGAATTTAACTAGATGCCAAGCTATCAGCCAGCAATATGTTTATAAACCTATATATAACTCACCACAGGCAAACATTTTGTTTCGTTTTGCTTTTACTAAAAAGCTTTTCATCGAATCAGCACTCAGCGACCCTTGAAAATTTTAATTATGAAAATGCACTTTCCACTTTGCTAGTTAAAGAAACCATTAATTTAGGGCGCTCTTCTCTCGAAGTAATATTAGCCCGACCTTTTTGCGGAATGAAAACTTGGGGTCGACCTTTTGCAAAACTAAATTGTAAAATACTGTTGTGTTTATTATGTACGCTGAAATAAAATAATGCAAATAATAAATAATGATAGTAAAAAATCATTCCTCCCTGTAAGTATACACAGACAATATAGATTTTTTAAATCCTTCTGATTATCGGAGGGCGTTATGTAATTTTCCGTAATTCCGTAATTTTCCGAGAACGCGTCGGCTTTCCCGCAGTTTTTAGAACGGTCGCTATTTAATATATATATATATATATATTTTTATTTTATTATTATTAATAATTAACGCCCCTTTTTCGGGTCTTTTAAATATGAATATTAGGAAATATACATTATTTTTTGTACATTTTGTACATTTGTATTGCTTCATTATCAACATTTTATATTTGTTTAAAAATAAATTGAAGATGTCCGCTGACTTGGTATAATTGTTTCCCTCCATTAGTATTCTGGGCAAGAGGAATACATATGGTAGTTAGTCCCAGAATTATAATAAATTTATATTATAATAACGCATGTTATAAGCATATTGATGGTGGAAAGGCAACCTGTTGGGTGAAATCTGAATAGTATAGACCAAAATTCGGTTTGTTTTAACCTACGATTCGTTTACAAAATTTCCCGCTTTACAAACCTACTTACTACAATAACGGCACCGTTCACACTCTTTCGTATTCCTTTTTTTGCTTATTCATCTATCATACCTACTTGATGTTAGTTGTACGGTCATTAGTCATAGTCATTACATTATTAACAATCGTATTTAGTATTGACAATTGAACCCTCTATATTTCATTAGTTTAAAGTCAAGTGTAATATAATTCACCTAGTTGTTCCCTTTTGTATAAAGTACACTCTGACAATATAGAACAAGTTCAGCACATATTTCTTAAATACTTACATTTTTAGCTCAAAATTCCAATTGAATAAATTATGTCAGTTTGATGAATCAATTGCATCTTATAATGCTGTCTGACAGAAGAATTATGTCAGACGCGGTTGTGTTACACAGAGTAATTTCTTACTTAATTGACAGCCCTGCCATTGTCGCCACTATTAAATTCCAATGGCCGATTAGCAACACAAGACAAAATATAACATTTTTCTGCAATACATTCACGACCAACTATCAGACACACTCACTAACAAATACAATGCAACAAGTTTGAGGGTACTATTGATGTTTTTACTGGCTCCGTTTATAGAATTAAGCGTAATGTATAACTGCACTTTGTTGAATCCTATAAATTATAGTAGCGCTGGTAATGTTGTTTTAGTGATTTGTCTTATATGTAGTATTGTTCTAGTTTCTTTATTATTTTATGTTACTGTGCAAATATTGTTTGTTATCAGTTTTACGTTATTTTATGCTTTAAAAACTTTGTCTACAATTTTTGATAGCTCACTAGGTATATTATTTTATTAAAATCCATGTGAAATCCCGGCTGAGCCATTTTCCCTTTCTGCAGCCACCCTCCTAGTGAACGGTATTTCAATGTCCGCCAAAGCGCCCATTTTGCAGTAATAGTTTTATGTTCAAAGTAGATAAGTTCCTCCGACCGTGGAGATAAAATTTACGAAACAAAGTATCGCTTCATAATAATTACATCTGATTGCCAGACCGCTTGGTTCCCTTTAATGCTTGCCGCATCTGTTGTCTTCGGAAGACGAACGGTTCGGATTTTACGATCATTGTGGGGAATTAATTTGTAAGATGAACTAGTTTAGTGCTAAGACAGTGTTGTAGTAATTAATCCGAAAGCATGATATAATACCATGTACATAAACGTGTTTAAAAACAATATACAAATATTGCTAAGGAAACATGAAGATGATGAAAACATAAAAATATGAACAGAACAACCTATAAAAGTCCTAAATTTGAACAACTTATAAGTGTCCATAAAAATGAAGATGAGGAAAATATAAAAAAATGAACAGAACAACCTATAAAAGACCTATAAGTGAACAACCTATAAGTGTCCATAAACATGAAGATGAGGAAAACATAAAAAATGAACAGAACAACATATAAAAGTCCTAAATGTGAACAACTTATAAGTGTCCATAAAAATGAAGATGAGGAAAACATAAAAAAATGAACAGAACAACCTATAAAAGTCCTAAATGTGAACAACTTATAAGTGTCCATAAACATGAAGATGAGGAAAACATAAAAAAATGAACAGAACAACCTATAAAAGTCCTAAATGTGAAAAACTTATAAGTGTCCATAAAAATGAAGATGAGGAAAATATAAAAAAATGAACAGAACAACCTATAAAAGTCCTATAAGTGAACAACCTATAAGTGTCCATAAACATGAAGATGAGGAAAACATAAAAAAAATGAACAGAACAACCTATAAAAGTTCTAAATGTGAACAACTTAAAAGTGTCCATAAAAATGAAGATGAGGAAAACATAAAAAAATGAACAGAACAACCTATAAAAGTCCTAAATGTGAACAACTTATAAGTGTCCATAAACATGAAGATGAGGAAAACATAAAAAAATGAACAGAACAACCTATAAAAGTCCTATAAGTGAACAACCTATAAGTGTCCATAAACATGAAGATAAGGAAAACATAAAAAAATGAACAGAACAACCTAAAAAATTCCTATAAGTGAACAACTTATAAGTGTCCATAAACATGAAGATGAGGAAAACATAAAAAAAATTAACAGAACAACCCATAAAAGTCATATAAGTGAACAACCTATAAGTGTCCATAAACATGAAGATGAGGAAAGCAAAAACGTATACATTCCATAACAAATTTCAAATATGGATTACGTTATTAATTTATTTTTTTGCTGCTTATGCATGAGAGAAAAAGCGCGAACTGAACCACGAATTATGGCAATGGAAAAAAGCAACCTCAATCGGCGCGAAATGCCATATTCCCACATTTTTTTATTCGGTTCACGCTTTTTTTCACGTGTTTACGTAGCATTATAGGCAGGTTATTTAATACTAAAAAAGTACCAAAGAATTTAATAGAAAATAAATGCGATAAAAAGATACTATATTACATGTAAGTAGATACAAACTTTACCGATATATCGCTTTATTGTAATCAATTCCTATTTTTAAAAGAGATTTTAATTCAAAGCCAATCTAAGTTCTAGATATCTTTTAACCATAGTTACAGACGGAAAATTGTGTATTAGGTGGAAATCCTACGCATTGGACTATTCGATCACTAACTGTTAGCTGAAGCTGATTTAAACCGTACCGGGATGGTGAAATCGAAAATTCTTGACAAATCAGTTCCAATTTTGAATTTTTTTTTATTAAAATATTAAGTAAGTTAAATATTAAAATAATAAGTAGGTGTTTTATCGCTTGTCTGAATTCTTGACAAAATCAGTTCCAATTTTGAATATGACACTTCAATTCTTATTTTTTCTTTATACTATTATGTGTTCTTTATACTCTTCATCATTTTATCGTGCCTATCGTGCATATAATATTATAAATGTCAAAGCCCTAAAAGGGCGTAAGTAAACAAATAAATTAAATTCGAGTTCATTGAACCAGAGTTACAATCTCTTACAGACAGACCCACAACAATTTTAAATTTATGAGGCGGGTTTGTGTTTGTGTGCCGCCCGGGGAACTATGTATTGAATTACCGACACCTCTGCTATAGGTCACCCTAAGTGGTTCACTACGTTTGGTGATTTAGCAGGGGTGTCCGGGTTCATCTATTGAAGTGTGCCAGAACGAGAGGGGCTGTTTCGGGGAAACCCTTTGACCTCTCCAACTGGTCTCTCGACACATCGCCTTGGGAGGAATATATTCATTTGTCCGTCACTCCTGGACACACTGATCCCTAGATTCCTACCCAATCCTCATACCTTTTACCTTCCTAGAACTTCCTCTCCTTCCTTTCCTTAAAAAAAGACCCTCCACACAGCATCCCAAAATATGTCATAGGCCCTTAGGGAAATTATTCTCTTCAGGGCCTTCTGTATAGGGTTAATGTAAAAAAAGGAAATTATTAATAACTTAGTAAAATGTTCTTTGCTTTTGTGGTGATTAAATTTGAAATCCTCCGATCCTGAATTAAAGCGCTCGTTTAATATGAACAACACACTTTTACTCCAGTTTGGATGCTGTGTACAAACTTTCAAGCAATTTCAGAATTTTTTTGTTAGAAAAACCTCGTAACGGCTAAAAGTTATGCTAAGTAGTTACTGGGTATTTCCTAATGGCCCAAAACAACAGCTTGGTTTGAAAAAGGTAAGTTTAATTGCCTTTCTATTACGTGTTGAGAATTTTTATTTTTAACTCTCGTTTTTAATGTGCCAATAAAAAATTAGATTTGAAGTTAGTTAAGAAGATAAAAGTTTTCAGGGATGTTTTTCTTATTTTTTACCATCGTACTTTTGAGGGCAAAGAACGGTTCTATTTTTAAGTAAGTATTTGATCAATAATTATTTTTTTACTCGGTTTTTCTTTTTTGAGAAGTCTGACCCATATACCAATAATATGGATGAAAAATATATATTCATTCTTATTTATTACTTACAAATGCCAATTCTTAATTTAGGCATTTTATTTTATTTTATTAATTAAAATTAAAATATGTAAAAATTAAAAACTCAATTTCCGTGTGATATGCTCGGAAATATACGTCCCGATCGTTCCAGGGCGCAACGTATATTTCTAGGACGTATTCATATGTCCTACCCGTACCCGATACTGTTTACGTTTGACGTATTTATACGTCCCGCCCGGTTAACAGGTTAATATAATACAAAAGTACCTACGTACGGTTAAAACATTTTGTTTTTATCGAAAATTTGGAATTTAACCTCACAAACGCTGGTCGGTAGATTTAATTACACGGAAAAATTGAATCTAGTGCGGAAACGGGTGTATTTTTACACTTTTGTACAATTTAATTACAATAGTGACGAGACGCCGACATTTTACAATGCGTATGTGTACTAACACAAAGGAAGCGGGTTTCGGCTTTCTGATTAGTCGCAATAGACTGGTGCATGCGCGTTGACGAGAATATTTGTATGTAAACGTATGAGACCTCACATAGTGAAGGCAGGCTCAGATTTGTGTCCGCTTGTATCGGCGCCGATAAGCTTTACCGGAATGAATTCTTAATCCCTACTCGCCGGTGATGCCGGTTACTGACGCTTATTTTATTGAGCAGGAAGGTAGCATTAAAATGAGCGACCTGTTAATTGCCGCCGTTTTCAACAAATCGCCAGTCTGGGATAAAAGAAACATTTAACACACTGAACACATGCTTTATTTCATAATTTCATGAAAGGATTCTCCAAAAGTAAAAAAATCTTCGTCTGACGAGCTCGACATTTTGTTAAAACTGACAACTTTGCTGTCAGGCTACCGCGCAGGTGGCGCAGATTTTACCCGCGCTCTACGTTTCCACAACTCGGCGCCAACTTCCGCCGACGAACACTGGCACTGAACACCGACAATATGAAAGCCGAAACCCGCGTCCTTTGCATTTGTATACTTATGCAATAAAAAGCGGTCAAATTGAAGAAACAATACGTCTCGACTTTACGATACAAAATTCATTACGTTCGCTGTGACGTCATACTCTACACACACTCTAGTCGGCCTTGAGACACGCCATAGATTTGGTGTATTCTGCCTTCAAAAAATAAGCTTTAAACAATTTATATTTATAATAAAATTTAATTTGTATGATTTCACAAATTATTCATTTAAAATAATATATTTTCGGCACGTTCCAGAGTTAAAAATACTCTCAGTATCGCCCTGGACTAAGACCACCATTCAGAATTAAAATGTTGCTTCAAATGGCTTCGGCCGTATTTGGTGACCAGATCTGAATATCCAGGTACTTCTCCACCTTCCTCTTTTCCATCTCCTTCCCCTCCCCACTACCTTAAGCCTTACAACATACCCCAATTGGGGATGCCATAGTCGCACTGGCCCCAGACCGCTGGGAGCAGTTGGGACTCTTGTGGGGTTTTAAATTTAAAAAAAACCTCTTCTTTACTTCGCTCTCATAAAATTCAACTTGAAAACCAAGGCTATAGACCCGCTAGCTCCAGCGAGTTTGAACTCTCAACTAGCTTATGAGATTAAAAAAATCTTTGCTAATAAACATTTGTCAAAAATACGATCATCCCTGCTTCTCCTGATCACTGCTCACCTTACCACCATTTACCTAAAGCTATGGTTTCCGAAGAAAGCGGTGCTGTTATCTAGCGGCCCTGATATTCGTGATGCGGCGGGCGTTACAAGGAAACTAACTCGAAATCAACGCCATCTGGTTTGTATGGACAACGCTTTAGTGACTTCGTCCACCGCTACATTACGGCCGCTAGATAACAGCACCGCTTTCTGAGGAAACCTAACCTCCCATAATAGTCATGCGAGGATTAATATATTATATTCCCGTGTTAAGTGTTTAAAACTTTGGCTTAGGTTCCTTCGCCCCGAAACACACTTAAGGCGGTGTGCGATGTGCTATGTTATACTACATACAATTTTGAACCGTCTTTGTTTTGAAGTTAGAGAAAATGAAGGACGGAGGAAAGAGGGTAACTTAGATTGGGTTCTATATTGAAGGCAGCCGCGCTTATTGCTAAGTCCATAATAGGACTTCTTAAACTTCCTAGTTTCCTTGTTAGATTTTAAAGCCATTCTCTTTCGCGACCCACCTGACCCTTGTTATAATGATGGGGGACATTTTTTATTCCCTTCGATTTTTTTTTAAGCGTTTAGGTTTTAGGTGTTTTTTTAATTCCTTTATTTTAACGGTATTAAGTATATAATACCGTTAATGCCCTGTTCGCAAGTTTTACTAAATGTTTCCCGATTCTCGAACTCATCAATATTATTTTGTTAAAATAAATATATTTTTATCGAAAACAACTCACTCCTTGGATTTTTTAAAGATGTGAAATTTTGATCAATTAAAATTTCTTCAATAATTTAAAAATTTGTGTTTGTCGTCAATTTTAATTATATGAAAATAAATTTGTTTGTTTATAAAATTTTTTGCCATATCCATAAATGTAATAATGAACTATTTTATAATTTAATTTATTATATATATAAAATAAACTATTTTTTTTAAATTTATTTATTAAGTTAAAAGAAATTTACATTTCACTTTCTTAACTTAAATATATAACATTAAATAAATAGTTTTCTAATATTGTTCTAATAACTTAAGATTAAAAAGTTTTTTTTTAAACACATTTATACTCTCCGTTTTAAGTTTATCTGGAAGGAGATTGTATATTTGTACATTTATATTATTATATATTTAATATTTATTTATATATTTATTACCCCTCGTTATAATTTTTTGTTTATAGGTACTCATTTGTCTATACTTTATGACTATTTTTAAATTTGTTAATTTTCATTATAATATTTTTATTCTGACGAAGAAATCATTGGTTTCGACACGTGTCTATCCTTTTGGTTAAATAGTGGTATATACAAAGTATTTCATTTTCTTCTGATCAGTAATTTTTTTATCATCATCAGATCTGTCAATTATCTGAACTTCAGAGTGAGTGTTCTGTTTTTATTTTAGTTACTATTTTTTCTGTTAATCATTTTGAAATCAAATCTTCACCTACGGTCCGATATAAAGGACGGGTTGTTTCTGAGAATTTGAACAATTCTTCAAATTTCAAAGTAAATTTTTAAAGATTTTTCAATTCATGTTATTATTTCAGTTGTTTCAACTGGCCTATAATAATATAATAACAGAACTTGAATAGGACTTTCGAAGAACCCGAAAAAGAACATTGAAATTTGATGAATTGTTCAAATTCTCCAAAACAACCCGTACCTCCGTTCTATAATTATATTTTGAGAAGTGCGCCTTAATCATAAATGGATGTTCAGAATTAAATTTTCGTTGTCCTCGTATTAGTACATTAATTGACTCAACTTCTAAATTGATGTTCAAAATAATTTCTTAGTGGCAACATGTTTTCAAAGGCTAATGAGACTTATTTTTGAGACTTGTCGGCTCTTTATAGCCTTTGTAACAAGTGCGTTTATTTATTAAAAAAATCAGCACCTCAGAGAAGGCTTGTTTTTAGTTTAGATAACCATTTTCTTGCTCGAAATAGCCCTTCTCGCAGCGTAAAAACAAGGAAATTGTCACTGTAAAAGTACCGACATGTATCACTTCAAATATTGTCAATATTTTCTTATAAAAAGGGCTATCCAATCATTGGCTCACCCCCGAGACACTATCCTCTTACAAAATTCCTACCCGTAAAACCTTCAACCCATAGCACTTTTTCTGAGGAGAAGATGGGGTGTTATTTTAACCCCGTTGCTATAAATTGCGATCCGCCATTGGGTTGGTACATTAAAGGTTGCAACGGAAGAAAATTACAGTGAAAATAACAGAGTGCTGCATTAGAAAAACGAATTTAGTTTATATAAATCTACTTTAATGATAATGTTGTAGGTTTTTCAAAATTGTAACTTCGCGAACACAGAGATTGTTCCCAATCTTTCATTATACTTACAATTTTCACTGTAATTAAAATAGTAATACAGTGAAATATACTTAAAATTTTCACTAAGCTTACAATTTTCATTATAAAATATTTCATTATAAATTTTCACTAAGCTTACAATTTTCATTATACTTACAATTTTCCCTGATTTCCCTGCAGATTTTTGTGTCTCTCAATTGGAGCTTTGGTTGATAATAATATAAATTTATGACTGCCTTTGTTTTCGAGTGATAAGGCTCTTGACTAGCAATTTGGATATCTGAGGTTCAAACCTGGCGTGCGCAAGTAAATATATTTGATTATTTTGTGTTATTTCACAAATTTACCAATTATAGTATATATTTAGCATACTTGCGGCACGTTCCAGAGTGGAAGATACACTCAGTACGTTCTGGTGTAAGGCCACCATTGAAGAATTGAAACGTTGCTTGTGACCAGGTCTAAATAGCCATGTACACGGTTACAAGCAGTTGGGAATTTTTTTTTTTAAATCATTTTTACACTGTTTGTACTTTAACTAAACACTAAAAATGTAAATATGAATCCATGAGCAAATGTTTTTTTCACATTGGATTGTTTGATTTGATATAAAAACTAATTATTGTGTTTTTTTTTTTATTTTTTCAGGTAAGCTGACCCTATGGATTGTTTCGTTCAACTTTTCAAACACAAAGAACGGTATGTTTTAATTTTCTGTATGTAACGATTCTTACTTTTAGCATTTTGCTTCAATGGTCAAACGTTTCAGATTATACTCACAAGTTTATGGTAGTAACATAAACAAAATAAATACAGTATTTTTGTATCGAGAAACTAACTAACTAACTAACCATCACGCCGTTTCCCCGCAGGGGTAGGCAGAGAGGACGGACCGCCAAACAACTCGGTCTTGGCACACATTCCTTGCATCATTCACATTCATACATCGTCTCATACATACTCTTCTATTGTTCTGACTCTTGACATGGCCCGACTCAAGTATCTGATTCACTTGGTCGCGCCATGTCTTCCTCGGGCGTCCCCGACTTCTGCTACCATTCACATTTGCATCGTATATTCTCCTTACACTCCTTTCTTCGCTCATTCGCTCTACATGCCCAAACCATCTAAGCGTCCCTTTCTTGATCTTACTCATTACGCTTACATCAGCCTTGCACTCTTTACGGATATCCACATTCCTCACACGATCATACATGGTTTTACCACACATACGCCTCAGGGATCTCATTTCAACAGCATTCAATCTACTTTCATCCTTTCTTTGCCAGTTCCATGCCTCACTTCCATACATCAGGGTAGGTACCAGCACTCCATTGTGGACTGTTAACTTCGCTTCTTTTGACAATTTTTTGTTAGCGCGAACTGCGTTCAGTCCTCCATTAATGGAGTTACCTGGATTTACTCTTCTTTCAATATCTCTGTCAGCCTTCCCATCTCTCGTAAACATGCTTCCTAAATACACAAATTCATCCACCTGCTCCAAGTATTCCTCATTCACAGCTATATTGCACACTGTTTTCGTACTTTCTCTTTCAAACACCATTACTTTAGACTTACTTACATTCATCATTAACTCATTCTTCACGCATACTTCGTTCATCCTAGACACGAGAGACTGCAGATCATCCATACTATTAGCAATCAGCACCGCATCATCAGCGTACAACAGGCAACATACTTTCAGATTACTCAAATTCGCGCCCAATCCCACCTCTTTCAATTCTTGCATACAATTATCCATGTATAGATTGAATAACCACGGTGACATTACGCAGCCTTGTTTAACACCTTTTGTGATATCAAACCACCCCGTAAAACCACCGTTCACCCTAACACATGCAACGCTTCCCTCATATAGAGACGCAATTGCCTGAGTCAGATTCGCATTCACTCCATACTTGGACAACACCTTCCATAGCTTTTTCCTATCGACTCGGTCATATGCTTTTTGTAGATCTACAAAGGCACAGAAAAGTTTTTGTTTTTTTGCCAGAAACTTCTCGGTGAGCATACGCAATGAGAAGATCTGGTCCATGCACCCCCTTCCACTCATAAAGGCACCTTGCACATCCCATATTTTATCCTTTGTTTCCTTTCTTACCCTTTCAATCAAAATTCTACCATACAGCTTGCCAACTGAACTTAGCAGGCTAATAGCCCTATGATTCCCATATTCCATACGTGACCCTTTACCTTTGTATAATGGCATGATCACTGCCCTTCTCCAATCTAAAGGCGTGTAACCTTCCTTTAAACATTGGTTAAAAAGATTGCACAACCATGTGAGAATTATACGGCTACCTCCTTTAAAATATTCAGCAGCAATATTGTCGAAACCGACAGCCTTACCATTCTTCATACACTTAATTGATCTTTCTATCTCATCCATGCTAATTTCGGTAACATTCAGTCCATCATCATTCATATCTGATTCGCCGCTAGAATCACTGTCACTCACTTCGCTTTCAAAGACTTCCTCGAAATACTTCATCCATCTCTCTTTTATTTTTTCCTCATTCGTCAACATTTTTCCATCTTTCGATTTTATCACTTTCATGCTTCTGGTTTCAGGGCCACACCGGGACCTTTTGACTTCCTTCCAAAATAACTTAATATTTTCTTGGAAATGGTTTGTCATATTCATTCCTTCTTCTTCTTCCAAGCGGTTCTTTCGTTCTTTCACCCCAACTCTTACTTTTTTCTTACATTCCTTATATACTTCTTTCGCTCGATCCTTCTCTTCGCTGGAAGCACTGCCAGCCGCAATCAGACATAACCATGCTTTCTTCTTCTCTGAGACCAGTGCTTTAATCTCATCATCCCACCATGCATCACCTTTCTTCCTACCTTGCGTACTTATTCCACAAACCTCTCTAGCAGATTCACAAATACTCACTTTTATGTGGTTCCATGTTTCGTCTATGCTTAGACCGTCCATTTTCTTCTCATTCAATCTCATCTCTGCACAATTCACATACTTACTTCTCTCATTATCGTTTTGTATTTTTTTCTATTTTGATTCTTGTTGGATTTAGCACCGTTTTCACTTTAAAGCGCCAACCGCGAAAGAGGTTTACTCTCGACACCACCAAAAAGTGGTCAGTTTCAACCTCTGCCCCTCTGAAAACTCTCGTGTCTTCGGTAACAGCTCTCAACCTAGAGTCAATTACTACAAAATCGATAATTGACCTCTCATTTCCTCTTTCCCACGTATATTGGTGGATACCTTTATGATCGAAAAAGGTATTGGACACAAACAGGTTCCATTCTAAACATACTTCAAGTATTCTGTTCCCGTTGTCATTCGTTCTTTTGTCCCCAAACATACCTAAGGCCGATTCAAATCCATCACGTCTAATTCCTACCCACCCATTCAAATCGCCTGCCATTATAATCCTTTCATTAATATTTTTCAGTATCATCACATCATTCACACCAGTCCAAAAATCATCTTTCTCTTCGTCACTCTCAGAATTGACAGGGGCATAACAAACAACAAGAAACACCCTTGTCAAACCGATTTTGAACCTGATCCACATTATTATCGGACTTACACATTCATACTGTAACATACATTCAATCATTCTGGGAGACAGTAGTGCTGCAACACCTTGATACGCCCTCTCCGTATCTGGTCTCCCAGACCAAACGACGAGCCTATCATTATGCTGCATTGTACCGCTCCCTTTTTCATACTCTCTGTTACACAAAGTATGTCCAAACATTTGCTAATCATTGTCTCACACAATTCATTCATCTTTCTTTCCATACCTCCTCTAATATTCTACGTACCAATTCGACATTGTTCGAGTTCCTTCCTCCTCTTTGCGCCACCGAAGGGTTGGCGATGTGATGGATAGCGAGCCTCATCGACACCTGTGTCGGCCATACCCTTCTACGAACTGCTTATCTAGTCCAACATACTGATACTTAGGTATAAATCACTAACATACAAATTAATATAATATTTAACTTAATCCTAACGCCATCAAAACTGTTCCAGATGTCCAAATGAACAAACTTAATTGTAAAACAAAAAGTATCACTATAACAATAAACTATTCACTGCATAATTGTTTGTAATAGTTCATATTGGCAGAAGACAAAAGACGTGGCTTCATTTCGATTTCGTCCTTCCTAGAGCGTAGGGGCACGGGGGCGGTGCAGCGGGGGTGTAGAAATCGCCAGATGATTGTCTTGTACGTTGCATCTTGTAAGGGCGGTTCAGTGACCGAACCACGGACAGGTCATATGGCCGACAGACGTCTATAACGGCCCCAGTGAAGGTAACGGCGAGCATGGTGGCGGCAGCGGGGGTTGAAATATTGGTATGCGACGGCCGATGAGGTCTCCACATCTGGTAAAAATTATCAAATGCCAAACTTGGGCTCACTGATACTGCATTTTTTTTTGCGGCACCGGGGGTTGACATATCGGTACGGGGTGGCGAGAGACACGGGTAGGTTGCTGCGACCGCCGATGAGATCCACATCTGGTAAAAAATCCGGACTCGGGCTCACTAACACTACATTTACACTATCCCTTGGGATAAACAATCTTGCTAATTATTCTTAAAACTCGTCATTCTTCCAAACCTGTCACTGTAAAATTATTATAACTGCACTTACGTAACTGACAGACAATAAGGCACATTTACGTGTACTTTTGACGGCGGAATATATTAATTATCCCTATAAATTAGGGAAGAATAGCGAGACCGACGAAAAACACGTCAGGCTCTCCTGAGAGCCCGACCTATTCTGGGAACCATTTATAAAATAACCAACACCTCTGCAACTCCGACTTGCCAAGGAGCCAATAATACTACTACCACCTAATACTGCTCTTGAGGTTTTTACCGTTTCAATCACACGTTCATACCTATATTTCGTGCATTGCAATAGTTGCAAATGTATTGAATTATATACATATATAATAACTCCGACTTGCCAAGGAGCCAATACTACTACTTAACACCTAATACTGCTCTTGAGGTTTATACCGTTTCAATCACACGTCCATATTTATATTTCGTGCATTTCAATAGTTGCAAATGTATTAAATTATATATATATATATATATAATAACTCCGACTTGCCAAGGAGTCAATACTACTACATAACACCTAATACTGCTCTTGAGGTTTTTACCGTTTCAATCACACGTCCATATTTATATTTCGTGCATTTCAATAGTTGCAAATGTATTAAATTATATACATATACAATAACTCCGACTTGCCAAGGAGTCAATACTACTACATAACACCTAATACTGCTCTTGAGGTTTTTACCGTTTCAATCACACGTCCATATTTATATTTCGTGCATTTCAATAGTTGCAAATGTATTAAATTATATACATATATAATAACTCCGACTTGCCAAGGAGTCAATACTACTACTTAACACCTAATACTGCTCTTGAGGTTTTTACCGTTTCAATCACACGTCCATATTTATATTTCGTGCATTTCAATAGTTGCAAATGTATTGAATTATATACATATACAATAACTCCGACTTGCCAAGGAGCCAATACTACTATTTAACACCTAATACTGCTCTTGAGGTTTTTATCGTTTTAATCACACGTTCATACCTATATTTCGTGCATTGCAATAGTTGCAAATGTATTGAATTATTTACTTAATGTCACCACGATACTTTTAGTTTCAGGTCACCCCAACTGGTTCACTACGTTCGGTGACTAATCAGGGGTGTCCGAGTTCATTGGGTGAAGTGTGTTCAGATCTTGGCGGTGGATGCGCCTGCCCATCAGCTGCGTGGCGGGCCGGATCGGGAGCAGCCGGTTTGGGGAGACCCTTTGACCTCTCCAGCTGGTCTCTCTCAATCCATCGTCTTGCACCGCAGCGGGAGGGATGGATTCATACGTCCATCAAGCACTGACTCCCAGATTCCTACCAACCACTCCTACATTGTCCTTGCCAGAACTTCCTCTCCTTCTTTTCCTTAAAAAGACCCTCCACACAGCATCCATTAAGATGACATAGGCCCTGAATGATTTCTTTCCTCAAAGCCTCAGGGTTGGGGTTATTGTAAAAAAAAATACCAATTAAGGGCAAACGTTATAATCTTTGCGTTCATAGCTGACGTTAATTTTGCAAGTTATGCTTTGAAATATTAAGACAAATTATTTTTTTGCGCCCGTATATATGCAATACGAATATGTAGTTTTGTCCATACAAAAACTCAATTCTTTCAAGAAATGCATACAAATACAATATTTTATCGGGAATTCAATCCAATATTGTATTGTGTTTTCACGGACAAAACTATTTATTCATATTTATATTGCAAACGAATAATTCGTCTCAATATATAAAACAAATAACTTGCAAAACGTGTTTTTTCGTAAAATAATTAAATTAGCGCCATCTATGAACGCATAGACTATAATTATAATGAACGTTACGTTTACGTTTAACCTTAAGTGCTACTTTTCCGCCAATGATTAAACTAATAACCATCTGCAAAACTTTTCTCGTATTCTATGTAATAACTGACCAACTAACCATTATGTAACTGGGTAGAGAAGACGGAATGTCACACTCCATACCTATTTACATTCATATATCGTCTCATAAATATTCGTGTGTTATTAGAATTCTTTAAAATAACTTAATTTATTTCAGTTGATCTTACTACATCGCACTCGCTCCGTAAATACGCAAGATAAACAATTAAAAAACTGATAATAACTAACAAAACAATCAGCATATAGTCGCTTCACGGGACGTACATTACTAACATATTGTTTTAGTAAAATAATGTGGTGTATTACAGACAGATTAGTGTTAATCTGATAATCCTCATTAAAAATGAGATGAGCAATTATAGACCGATCTGCCTTTTATCAACTATTCTTTTAAATAAAATCATTCACTGTATCAAGCCAGTAATTTCTCCTAACCAGCATGGTTTCACTTCAGGAAAATCTGCTTTGTCCAATCTTTTAATTTGCCAAAACTATATATCCGAATCCATGTCTAAGAAGTTACAAGTTGATTCAGTCTATACTGATTTCAGCAAAGCATTCGACAAAGTTAATCACGATCTGTTGTTAAAAAAGCTTCATAAATTAGGAATAGCAGGGTATTTATACATGTGGTTTAACATTTATTTAAGTAACAGGCAATTGGCCGTTAAATTGATGGCTATATTTCTTATAAATTTACTGCTATCAGCGATGTCCCCCAAGGGTCACATTTGGGACCAATTTTATTTTTGATATTTCGGAACGATGTCCTCACTATATTCAACGATGTCGAAGTTTCAATGTTTGCGGACGATATGAAAATATACAAAGCTATAAGAAATATGAATGACTGTCAAACATTGTCAAATAACTTGCTTAAACTATTTGTTTGGTGCCAAGAGAACTATCTACAACTAAATATAAACAAATGTTTAATTATGAGATTTCATAGAATAAAAAATCCAATTATTTATGATTACTCCATCAATGATATAGTTCTAACCGCTGTAACCGAGGTGAATGATTTAGGTGTAAACTTTGACCAAAAACTGAATTTTATAAACCATATTGAAATTACATCAAATAAAGCTTTGAAAATGTTGGGTTTTGTTATAAGAATTTGCAGCCAATTTAAAAACATTCAAACCTATAAAAATTTGTATATGTCATTGGTTAGGAGTCAAATTAAGTATAACTCGACAGTGTGGGCACCTAGTTACGCTAGTCATTCACTCACGTTAGAAAGAAATAATAAAAAATTCTTAAGATTTATTAATTTCAAAATGGGTATTACAAGGGAATGCGTCAACTATGATTATCTACTATGTCAACTCAATTTATTAAAATTATCTGAACGCAGAATAGTTAATGACCTAAAATGTTTATATAAAATCATAAATTCAATAATTGACAGCCCTGAATTATTATACTTGATTTCTTTACATATACCTCGCAAACCAACATCGAGGCATTATCTACCGTTCTATTGCGATAACTCCAACACAGAATCTCAATTCTATACCCCCGTTCGCCGTATACAAAATTTGGGTAATGACTATAAAGATGTTGTTGATATATTCAACACATCATTCACCAAATATAAACAAGTCATTACCCAATTTATTTCAGAAAGAAGAATATCAAATATAATTTAACTTTAGAAACTAAGTAGCTCTGTTTATCTCACCAAAGATTTGTAATTTTCCATTATATTTTTCCAATCTTGCATGATGGAGTGTCTAGTTTCCACTTTATTTCGTTTTGACATTGTTTTTGTTTAAGAGGTTGTGTTTTTCTTCTATTTTCTTTTTGATTTTGTTTTTTGATTTTACTTTGTCTTTGTTTTCTTTTTGTTTTGGTTGTGTTCTTTGTAAAAAAATAAGAAAATAACATGTAAAAGCCCAGCCAGGCGTGAATATATAAATAAATAAATAAAAAAAAAAAAAAATGTTTTCTTTTGTCTCATAAAAGCATTGGGGATGGTATTGGAATAGAAAAATAAAGAGATAAGAAGGATAGAAGCGAATTAGGATTAAGCTGGTGGGAACGTATAGTGCTTTTTGAAATGGCTCCTCGTAATTTGAAAACCACCTAGATGCCTCCTATTTCCCTCCCTCCCACCATCCAATCGACACAGACTAGATCCCTCCCATTCCTCCTTCCTCCCAACATCCAATCGACACAGACTAGATGCCTCCTATTTGCCTCCCTCCCACCATCCAATCGACACAGACTAGATGCCTCCTATTTGCCTCCCTCCCACCATCCAATCGACACAGCCTAGATGCCTCCTATTTGCCTTCCTCCCACCATCCAATCCACACAGACTAGATGCCTCTTATTTGCCTCCCTCCCACCATCCAATCGACACAGACTAGATGCCGCCTATTCCCCTCCCTCTCACCATCCAATCGACACAGACAAGATGCCTCCTATTCGCCTCCTTCCAAGTTTATTGATTAAGTGATGATACATATTTTACCATAATTTATTTAATATTATAGCTGTTAGTTTTCCAAATAAAAATTAGTAGTCCAACTTCATTTAGTGACATGGTCTGGGTTGTGTTGGTGTTGCATATCAGAGGGTCACTAACTCATTTCAAAGATATGTTTCTTGTGTTATGCAATAAAGTTTTGAAAATCAAATAAAGCACGTAGGTGTCTTGCACTCCGTTTCCACAAGAGGCCAATGTAATCCTCCTTGTTAAAATTTCGCTTATGTGATTTTTTTTCCCTCATCAACGTGCACTGTGAAGCGTTTCTTTATGAATGCGGACAAAAAGATTTTTTAAATCTTCCCCCGAAACAATGCAAGCTCGCCCGCATTGAAAACCCAAAGGCGAGCAGGAACGGCTTGTTTAATTATTCAATGCTTAGCACCGGACAAACAACCCACATACGTGTACGTAGGATATACCGGGACCTCTCTTCGCATGTAATACGTTCTACGTGACCGGAGCTGGACCCAATGTGCTCATAGAGAACTTAAGCCGTGGATCGCCAAACGTTATCATAAACCTTTTAGATTTACCCATTGAAAAAATATGGAAAAATATTAATAACCGAAAGCACTTATTGCATACACCTACAATATTTATATTCAGATATAAACTAACCTTAATTCTGAATTTTTAATAAAATATTTTTTTATGTTGGTGAAAGTCTACATATATTATGTTGGTACCTACCTACTTCACTTTTAAACTAACTAATATACACATTATTTTTATCAGATAATTGAAAACCAAATACCTCTGACCCATTGCGTCGTTCACATTCATACATTCTCTGCCTATACATATTCATACCTATTCTTAAGACGATTCGATTTGTTTCTTCGATTCCCTTGATCGTGTCATCACTTCCTGGAATATGTTTGCTTCCTTCTTCCGTTTCCTTCCGAAGCAACAATCAGTTTATTTGTTTAATTATTTATTTGTATTGGGTTCTTTCAGATGTTACAATAATGCAGTTATAAAAACTCATTTTTTATGCAATAGGTACATAAAATTATTAAAAAATATATTATGTAGGTATTTATACGGTCTCGGTGGAGGTTCAGGCATCAAAATTAACTGATTTTATACTTGTACAAATAATAATAATATTTTGATGGTATGAATGGCGCCGTTTTTGTAAAAATTACGTCGAGGGCGCTGTACGAAAATATATAATATATTTCTACAAAAGCCTACCTGCGTTAAGGTAGATATACTAGAAAGTGTCAAACAAACAAAACTGTTTTCGAAGGAAGCAAACACTTTTGTGGTGTGACACTATATATTAATTGAAAAAACACACTTATTATTATTGATATATCATTGTTTTTTTTCTTATATATATATATGTCTCTGTATGTAATTATCTTTAGTTTGACGGCCGGCATAGTCCAGTGGTAACGCATTGGACTGCCATTCCGAAGGTCGCGGGTTCGAACCCGGCGTGCGCAAATAAATTTTATTTGATTAATTTGTGTTATTTCACAATTAATTAATTAAAATAATATATAGTATATTTGCGGCACGTTCCAGAGTGGAAGATACTACCAGTATCGCCCTGGTGTAAGACCACCATTCAGAATTGAAACGTTGCTCCAAATGGCTTCAGCCGTGTTTAGTGACTAGATCTGAATAGCCAGGTACTTCCCCACCTTCCTCTTTCCCTTCCCCACTTACCTTCAGCCTCACAACATCCCCCAATTGGGGATGCCATAGTCTCACTGGCTCCAGACGGGAGCAGTTGGGACTCTTGTGAGGTATTCACTATAAAAAAAAAAAAAAAATACAATAAGCCCTGATGAAGCTTGAGATAAGCGGAACCCGGTTGGCTGTCATTGTTGATTCAAAATAAAAAGTTGTGTATTACAATGTGTGTTTTTTCAATTAAAACTATTATCGTAATATTGTAGAGATGCTTTCTAAATTTTTTATGGAGTATTTTTGTCAACGAAATGATTTGTAGTATTTATATAATATGTGTATCATAAATTGTAGGTTGGTAGACAAGTTAGATTGGCGGCTGCAATTATCAACTTTTTCCCTCCGTTAGAATTATTAAGTCTTATTGCATTAAAACTAAAAACGAACGCCTATTATTTCAATACAAGCTACGTTTTATTTGTCGATAAACTTGGTTTGTGATTAACTTAGCATTTTTCAGCTCAGTTTTAAATCTCTAACGGCAGAATTGATCGCGGTGATAGTAATATAAATAGATCCCCTCAACCGTTGATTTAATTCCTACTTGGCTTCTTGGGTTGGCAGTCCCCATTTACTAAGGCACTCCGACCGGTCACGTAGTACGTGACGTAGTTCCTTGGAGTACAGTCTCAGACGCAATTATTTAGCCTCCCTCTACGTATACTGTACGGGGCACTGAAATGTGAATGGAGCCATTTACCACCGGTCTCCGACACCGACCCTGTGGCATCCCTCGCGTAGAACGACTGGCTACATCTGCGCTGGCTTAGGCCCGGTGAAGACAAACTGATATAAGTGTACTCCCGTGGAAATAAGCGCAATTTATCCTCACTTCTGGTGAAATCGAGCAAATACTAATCTAAAAAACTAACTATCGGCACAAATTGCTTCTTTCTTACGTTTTCTTATGTTATTCTGTTTCTTGAGAATATGATTAATTTGATCATGTCATGTCTTACTCGTTTGTCCCCGACTTCTTCTACCATTAACGTCAGCGTCAAATGTTCTTCTGACACTCCTCAAACCATTTAAGCGTCCCTTTGTTTATATTATCTCTTTCTTGAACAGATAATCAATACTGATTTGTTGAACTGTGGCCTCGGAGTGTTGTGTAAATTAGCGGCATCAGTTTTATTTTAAATCGGTGTAGGTTACACAAACTTCTAGGAACTACCTGTTCTGTGCTTAGTCCAGTCTCAACTCTCCAGGCGGATATTAAATCTCAGATACATTAGACTTGGCTTTCTGGAAGTATATTTTTAACCATTCTCAAAAGTAGTCATTACACGCGATGTAATTTTCACCACGCTCATCTAAGAGACTTTAAAATCTCTAATTATTTCTGACCATAGTGGCTTACCCTTTAGTTTTCGTGTGGAAATTCGCATCTATCTTTCCTTTTCTCCAATAATCCCCATGTGATGAAAATTATTTATTTTTAATTCATTTATTTATTACATCTGCAAAAACGGTAGAATGAAAAAAATATAAGAAATTGTATGTGTGCGTGTTACATGATTCAATATTCTTACCATTCTTTGCTTAAATTTTGTATGCAGAACTGTGTTTAACTATTATTATGAAATAAAAAAAATGATTCCAATATACGATGTCAAACAAGTATAAAAGAGACAGAGCGGGTGACAAATTGGCTAGAACCTAAATAGTAAAAAGATGTGATCTTCGGATCTACCGGATCTGCCCTGATGATGGACACTGCAACGCTGTCCGAAACGTCGGCTAAAGGAGTTAGCGCAACACGGCATAGCACCCCAAAAACAAACAACAAAAATGCTTTTGGCCGTGAGAATCTAAAAACTTACCAGTAAAAAGTACTAGTTACACTCCATGTTATTACTTTTATCTCTTACACCAAACTCAAGAGCTAGTTCTCTTCATTGGTAGGGTATGGGAATGGGTACCGCCGCCCTGGGAACCATTTATTGGATGACCAACACCTCTGCCACAGGTCACCCCAAGTGGTTCGCTACGTTTGGTGACTTAGCAGGGGTGCCCGGGTTCATGGGTTAAGGTTTGCCCGGGTCTTGGTGGCGGTTGCGTCGGCCCACCTTCTGCGTGGCGGGCCGGTTGGGAGATGCTGGTTGAGGGAGACCCTTTACAACCGGTTACCGCTGTCCGGGCCGCTCGATAGTACAGGGGCCCGACCCTCAGGCTCACGACTAAGGGTGGGCTGCCCCATCAGCGAGTGAAAAAACCCCGCCACTGCTGTTGTGCCGGTTCGTGACCGGAGGGGACCCAGCAGCAGCGTTTGGGGCGCATTGGATGCCCTCTCCAGCCGGACTCTCCCGGCCTATCGCCTAGCACCGCAGTGGGTGGGCTGGAACCAAACGCTCATCACTCCTAGACAGCCTGAACCCCAGATTCCTACCCACCCCTCATACCTTTCCTTTCCAGACCTTTCCTTTCACCTCCTACACCTACAAAAAAAAAAAAATTAATTAAATTCATGAACATACAAAACAACAATCTTAACATCATTACAGCGGCGAGTAGCAGGCGTCCCCGGTGCGGGCCAAAACTGTTGGTAAATTTTGCCAACATTCGCGGCCTGCACACAAATTTAAATTCCGTCCATCACCATCTTTTGTCCCAACGTCCCAACCTTCTTTTCCTATCCGAAACTCAGATAGCCGAGCCGCCAGACTCCTCCTATCTGGACTGCCCGGGCTTTACCCTCGCAAGCAAATTCCGGCTGAAAGGAGGAGTCTGCCTCTATAGTCGAGCTGACGTCAACTGTGTGCGACTATTGAGTCTGGAAAACTCCAGATTCGACGTAATGTGGGTGCGCGTCAATCTTGCCAGTACGGCAAGATTCTACGCATGTCTATACCGCTCACCGAACCATAGCGAATCAGACACTTCCGAGCTCTTCAAACATTTGAGCGATACTATTGATGATCTCTTGCCCCGCTACCCTTCGGCCGAGTTTGTTGTTCTGGGGGACTTCAACGTTCATAACGAACCATGGTTGAAGTTCTCAGGCCCAACGGACTCGGCTGGCCGACAGGCGGAATCCTTTGCCATTTGCTACGGATTAGAGCAATTGGTTCAGGAGCCTACAAGGGTTCCTGATGTCCAGACTCACCGCTCCAATCTGTTAGACCTATTCTTAACTACTGTGCCACACGGTTATAAGATTGACGTCACAGCGCCTCTGGGATCATCTGACCACTGCCTAGTGACGACTTCAATCCCCGTTAGCCTCAGACCAACCAATGAGAGGCTGAGGAGAAAAGTGTGGCACTATAGGTCAGCAGATTGGTTCGGTATGCGGGCCCATTTCAATGCTTTTCCGTGGTCAGCTGTTTGTTTTCGGACTTCGGACCCTTCAAGATGTGCCCAGGAGATTGGTGAAGTCATCAAATCGGCGATGGATGGCTTCATACAATCGACTACTAAAGAAACTGGTGTGGGCTCAAAGCCGTGGTTCAGTCGACAATGCTCCGAAGCAGTTCGACGAAAAAACGCGGCTTACCGAGCCTACAACACATCTCGAACGCCCGAAAGCAGATCAGCATACAACAAATCGGCAAAGGAATGCAAGAGAATCATCAATAGATCAAAATTCGAACACGACCTGCAGATCAGCAAAAAGCTGGCTGCCTGCCCGCATGGCAGCAGAGCATTCTGGTCGCTTGCGGGCTCAATAGGTCGAAATTTTTGCAAACCCAGTTTGCCACCTCTTACCAGACCTGACGGCTCACTAGCAAACACCGCCACCGAAAAGGCAAACCTTTTAGGGAAAATGTTTGCGGAAAACTCGACCCTCGACGACGGGGGTGCTGTTCCGCCGTCGGTTCCTCACTGCGGCTTCTATATGAAAAAGCTGAGGATCCGGCATCGGGATGTACTCCACGTCATACGGGGGCTCGATGTTAACAAAGCTAGTGGACCTGATGGAATACCTGCCTTGGTATTGCAGAGGTGTGCTGCGGAAATAGTTCCAGTTTTGACAAAGCTCTTCAAAATGTCCCTGAAGTGTGGCACTGTGCCCTCTGGTTGGAAAAAAGCGGTAATTCACCCTATTCCCAAGAAAGGTGACCGCTCCAACCCGGCCAACTACCGCCCCATAGCGATCACATCAGTTCTGTCCAAAGTGATGGAACGTGTGATCAACGACAAACTGCTCACATACCTCGAGAAGAACAAAATTATCAACGACCGTCAATACGGATTCCGGCGGAACCGCTCGTGCGGTGATCTTCTCGCGTATGTGACGCATGTTTGGGGGCGGTGCCTGGAACGTCACGGTGAGACCCAAACGGTCGCACTAGACATATCCAAGGCCTTTGACCGGGTCTGGCACCGAGGACTTGTCAACAAATTGCATTCTTACGGACTTCCCGCATCCCTGTGTACGTGGATTGCTGACTTTTTAAGGGATAGGTCGATTCAGGCGGTTGCTGACGGTTTCACCTCTTCCTCGCACTCCATAAATGCTGGCGTCCCACAGGGATCGGTTCTGTCTCCGACTTTGTTTTTGTTGCACATCAATGACCTTTTGACATGTGCACCGATTCATTGTTACGCGGATGACAGTACAGTTCATGATAGCTTTTTGTTTGACAAGCCCCCAAAGGGCACACAAACTCCAACGGCTCGGAGGGCTTTGAAGCAGAGAATGGACGGTTATCTCGAGAGTATTTCCTCCTGGGGTAAAAATAATCTCGTCGAATTTAATGTTTCAAAGACCCAATCCTGTCTGATTACGTCTAAAAGGGATCCAAATGATAATCTAGTCTCCTTCAACGGAAGCAATCTTCCGAACAGGCCTTCCATTGATATGCTTGGTGTAACTATAAGTGACCAGCTCAGGTACGGGGGCTCCATCGAAGCCAGAGTAAAGTTGGCCTCTCAGAAGCTGGGCGTACTGTACAGGGCCCGCAGATACTTTAATAGTACACAACTGCTCACCCTGTACAAATCGCAAGTGCGCCCTACTGTCGAATTTGGCAGCCATCTCTGGTCTGGAGCCCCAAAATACCTGAAAAAAACCCTTGACTCTGTGCAGAAACGGGCGGTCCGTTTGATAGATTCCCCAATCTTAACAAACGGACTGCAATCTTTAGAGCACAGACGTCGGGTAGGTATGCTGTCCTTGTTCTATCGGTATTACAATGGAAGATGCTCTGAGGAACTAGCGTCATTGATCCCTTCGGCCCCGGTGCGTAGTCGGGATACACGCCAAACACGCGCCCAACATTTGTACACAGTTGACACTTGTCACATGAGAACGGGTCGCTTCTACGATTCGTTCTTAAGTTCAACAGCTCGGCTGTGGAACGAACTGCCGGCCTCTGTGTTTCCTCCCTCCTACAACATGGGACTCTTCAAGACCCATGTTCACTCCTTCCTCTCCACAAAAAGACTCTCCACACAGCATCCCCAAAGATGACATAGGCCCTGAGGGAAATTATTTTCTTCAGGGCCTCCTGTATGGAGTAAATATAAAAAAAAAAAAAAAAAAAAAAAAAAAAAAAATTGGGGTACTAATACTAAAAATCACACTATTTGTTATTTTTGCCATTTACTTTATATTATTCTAACAATATTATAAATTAAAAATATATTACCAGCTATGTATTTCAAATTATTAAATTATGAAATAACTTAAAACCTTCGATATAATAATAATTCGATTCCATGGCTAGAACCAAAAGGTACTAAGACTGTGGCGATATCTATTAAAATCTATAAGCATTTTTTGTGTTCTTATTTATTATATGATAAATATGAAATTTTCTACTTATTTATACTAACTAAAGATGAGTCTTACTTGGATTACTGAAAAATCCATGGTGAAAATGTTAACTTTGTGTTAAGGCGAAGCTTAATGCTAAATCACTATTTTGATTAATCTTTATAACGAATTGGTGTACATTATGAATACCAAAAAAGATACTTAAGATAAATTGAAGGTTTTACTATCGCTTCGTTTGAGTAGAATATGAATAAAAAAATAAATTACTCAACAAAAAATATAAATGTAAAGTACTAAAAAAAACATATTTTCAATAGAAATGTATGAACTCACAAAGGAAACAACTTTTAAAATTACAGCATTTTATCTAAGATTATCTGTGACAGTTTCGCTTGATTAAGTTTTTTGCTTTCTTATAAAATTATTTACAAAATAAATAAAAACCAGTTTTGTCCTTGAAATCGAATGTTTCTCGACTCCGTTTGTCAAGCGATTTTATTGCCTATTACCTACAATATAAGGTATACCAAGAATAAACACATTTTTGGCTTGTAGCTTCCTCTTAAACTGAGAATGTATACGTCAAACTGACAACGCCTTTGCAATGAAACCGCTCAGCTTTCGTGTAAATGGCCCACAGCCAACTGCCGCGCCGTAAGTTCCACGCCAAACATTTCACTCCCGTCTGAATGAGGCTTTTTGCCCCTTTTTTCTTTATTGTTATATTTTATTTTAGAGCTCGTTGTCACACCAACTTACAAGCTTGTTCTACGAGGACGTTACCGTTTGCAATGAGTGATTCAGTTTTTCGGATGAATTTTGTAACACTACACAAAAAATATGTGTGAGCTTGTCTCTTTCAACGATTTACGTCTTATTTACAAATGCATTATATTTATTAGCATATGCTAAGACATAACATTAAAAACAAATCTTAAATACCGAACAGTACCAAAGATATAAGCGTTGATGTTTGCGACCGGCCAAAAAGTGTGTTTCATCACGGTACATGCGCAACAATCTTCTTCTTCTTTCGTATGGCGGGGGATAGAGGGAGACATCTAGGTCTGCGAGCCATTCTAGGGTCTCAGGCGTCGCCATGTGAACCTCATCAATCCCGCCGGGGAATGAATGGAGCGGGCATTCGTTGACCATATGTTCAGTGGTCTGCACCGCACCACATTCACACATCGCCGACTCTTTAAGGCACCATCTGTGCATCATGTGGGCATAGCGGCTATGTGCACCTTAATTTTAATTGCGCAGCAATCCTGCATCACTTATATTCGAATTTCAAATTGTACTGTGTCGTCACGAAATACAATTGCAAACATTTGAGCAATATTCACATGGAATGCTCATAACGTCGTCATTTTTGGAAACTTACTTTACACTCATTATTAATTCTTTAAATATAATACATTTTCTTATAAAAATATATTAATATATATGAGACAACGTTGTTCAATTAATTGAGGAAATTGGTTGTATAAAGCAAGGCTACTAATCCTGATATTTTAAAATTGGACAACTGCTGAAGAAAGATCGAAAATAGACTGAATGCGGTAGATCTTAGATCTCTGTGGTGTAAAATAGTTACAACGAAAAGACGTTGGTTTGGACATGTAAAGTGGATTGATGGAGAAATGAGTGTCAACAAACGAATGGGATGATATTTAAGAGATATTCTCCTCGGTGAACTCTTCCCTTGTAGGGCCTTCACGGAACCAAAGGGGAATGGAGAGGAGAGATGAGGCTCTCTTCCCTTATGGGGCCTTCAGGGAACCCAGGGGGATTAGAGAGTAGAAATGAGACCTGGGAAGACACATAGTGAAACCAGAAGACATAGCCACATGTCCAATGACAACCCTGGTGAACTTTATAAAAGGGACCGGAAGACCGTTAAAGGAATGAGCCAAAATGGAAGATAGCACAGTGGGCATATGGCATAAGTGCTCACGGGAATTAAATGTAAACCGTCTCCGCTCTATAAATAAATAATAGATGTTCCACGAAGTATGTCACGATTGAGTGAATCAAATATTGGAGTCGGAAAGCTGGTAATAGTAACAGCATCTAGGTATTAATTTGAATGAAAGTGAGAGTATGTCATCATAGTTCAAAATTGTCAATAATTATGTAGAAGGCATAAATGAAAATAAAAGCACGTTAGGCGCCAAATGTCATATTTAAAAAATGTACTAGTTAAAATTAAAAGGATAGGTTCTATAAACGATTTGTAGAAAATATAAATGAAACATAAAAAGCTGTAATGTAAATAAAAATCAAGTTCTAGTTAACGAAATATATTTGTATTATTTTATGTTTGAAGTTATAAAAAATGACTCTATATTAATTTAATATAAAAGTGCTCAAAGGTGGTCAGAAACTCAAAGATAATTTCTGAGAGTTAAGTTACAAAATGTCACCACATTACTATATTTAAGTTAGTCGAATAATTAATGAATTTATAGGGCGCCAGTTTGTTTAAACAAAACCAACAAGTCATTATTTAAATATGCTACATGATAAACCAAAAAATATAAGATAGAAACTAAATAATATGATTATTTCTTTACGAGTCGCATTTCGTTTGTTTCCTTAACGTGTGCTCTGCTGAATTTGAACTGATCTGAACTGAACTGAACTGAACTGAACTGATCTGATCTGAACTGATTTGAACTGATCTGAACTGATCTGAATTGATCTGAACTGATCTGAACTGATCTGAACTGATCTGAACTGATCTGAACTGATCTGAACTGATCTGAACTGATCTGAACTGATCTGAACTGATCTGAACTGATCTGAACTGATTTGAACTGATCTGAACTGATCTGAACTGATCTGAACTGATCTGAACTGATCATCGAGCCAAACGCAGCATCGGGCCAATGTTCCAGCACAAAATGATATACATATTATATCAAGCTCTACAATATTTTGTCACCGATACACACAGCAGAGTCTACTCTTTGCATACTATTCTGTTGTTAAAATATGCAATATGATTAATGGCTCTTTGGCAGTAATTCGAAAAACTAATGTAGATATATGATAACGCTGCCGTGTTTTAATTAACAGGAACACGTTGCAGAGGGGAGTGTGAAACCTCCACTCAGTTCCTGACATAAATTAACTCTCCCCAAACAAGGCATAGGTATATTCTTACGTATAAATTAAATTCACTCAGATTTTCTTAATTTTCCACTTTGTTCCCGTGACTTTTGCTGAAATCCTTAAATTCGTGATATTTTTTTATATATTTTGGATATAAAATATTGCAAAATTTTTAAGAATCTCTTTAAATTTTTCGTAATCTGGTTAAAAACGGGATTGCAGACCCTTTACGAAATTATTGATAGGTTTCCTGGGTAAAATTCGGTTTATGGGAGTCACTCGAATAACCGAAATTGAACTTGATTTAGACTAATTTAGGGCTGGGGAATCCGAATCTGTAAGAATTAGGTGGGGGTCGGCACTATTAACTGAGTTATAGGGTTTTGAAATTTCGTACGCGATACATAGAAACCATCTTTTATTTATCAATTATGACATAAGAAAATCAAATTAGTGACGATTTATTAGTCTCACATTTCAGAAGTGCCAGCCAAAAAATAAAAAGTGTTGTCATATAATAATAATATTTTTTTACAAAATAGGTTAGGTTTTTAGTTTGGGTTAGAGTAGGCAGAAGAACGTGGGAAAAGGGTATTAGAATTAAATCACAAACCAGTCTATACAAACCTAGCGTAGCCCACAAACTACTTGAAAACTGGGATATAACTCTAAAGGGGACGCGAGCAGGCGTTATTAAAGGGGTATTTTTTTGTAACGGGAAATACCATGGAAAAAAGGTATTAGAATTAAATCACAAACCAGTCTATACAAACCTAGCGTAGCCCACAAACTATTTGAAAACTGGGATGTAACTCTAAAGGGGACGCGAGCAGGCGTTATTAAAGGGGCAATTTTTTGTAACAGGAAATAACATGGAAAAAAGGTATTAGAATTAAATCACAAACCAGTCTATACAAACCTAGCGTAGCCCACAAACTATTTGAAAACTGGGATGTAACTCTAAAGGGGACGCGAGCAGGCGTTATTAAAGGGGCAATTTTTTGTAACAGGAAATAACATGGAAAAAAGGTATTAGAATCAAATCACAAACTAGTCTATACAAACCTAGCGTAGCCCACAAACTACTTGAAAACTGGGATATAACTCTAAAGGGGACGCGAGTGGGCGTTATTAAAGGGTCATTTTTTGTTATAGAAAATCACAATTAGGTTAGGTTATACATATATATAAATTTAATATTTACAAGATTTTAAATAATAAACTACAAATCTGGCAAATGATATTTAATTTTCTGAATTTTCCATGCATTGATATTATTATTATATGGCAACACTTTTTATTTTTTTGGTTGGCACTTCTGAAATGTGAGACTAATTAATCGTCACTAATTTGATTTTCTTATGTCATAATTGATAAATAAAAGATGGTTTCTATGTATCGCGTACGAAATTTCAAAACCCTATAACTCAGTTAATAGTGCCGACCCCCACCTAATTCTTACAGATTCGGATTCCCCAGCCCTAAATTAGTCTAAATCAAGTTCAATTTCGGTTATTCGAGTGACTCCCATAAACCGAATTTTTTCCGGTTTCCTGTTCCCGCGATGTCGGAACACGTGTTCATAAAATCGTAAAATTTCGTCATTATATAATATATTATAAAGGAGGTGCATTAACAGGTGTTCCGATATGTTGGGAATTTATTAAAAGTTTATCAGAAAAGATTACCAATAATTTAAAGAGATATCTAATAAATTATTAGTCAAGTTAAGTTTTATTTATCAATTATTTCTTAAATATTTACCTCCAAATCATTGCCTATTAAAAAAATGAATAAAGAGAATTTACCTTTCGAATGTACTTTATAAATCATTAGTTATTCAGATTTAGATATGTCGAAAATTTGAAGGAAAGAAAAAAGCTTTTCGAATTTAGAATTATTAGTAATAAAATAAAATTGGTTACCTACTTTATCGCTTGGTTCTCACAAACAGTTTTAACTTTGGTTGTACGTAAACAATTTTTTTTTTCAGAAAATCGACAGTTTGTATATGTGTAGTATAAATATATCTTTGGGGATCAATGGTGAGGCACGAAATGAAAGAAGGTTGTGAAGGTCACATGTGTTTTATTGGTGAGTCAGTAGCCGTGACAAGGAGATGATGAAGGACAGATGTAGAATACTCCGGTTGCTGCTGTGATGTGTTGGCAGGTCAAGCGCGGGTCAGTGAGTCGACGCCGGGCGCTGGTGACCGGGACTCGATGGAGGTCAGGCACTGGCGAAGAACGTAGGTCTTCAGGCACTCCAGTGCTGACGAGACGGCCGAAGGTGCGACGGACCTTATAGGCGGTTGAACGGGAGCGATGTAGACCAGTGAGGATGCTGCGTGTCCTCGTGGTGGTCATGGTAGCGTGGAAGAAGCGCTGGTCAGAGACGCTGGAACCAGGGCGCTTGTAATCCGAGTAGCGCTGGCCGCGGACGTGGCCGAGGCGCTATGATGATGTCCCGATAGAGTCCATGATGATAGGGGCGAAGCCGGGTACGTTGTCCCTCGCGCTAGTAAGATTAGCGCGGGTGATCACTCGTTGAGCCTTGTAGACTGGCGGCAAAATTATGACTGACTGACTGGCTCGCTGCGTCGGGCTTATTTATACTACCCAGCCGATGGCGACAGTAGGTAGTAAATTGCAATTAAATCGAGGCCACTCGCTCGGACTGTGTGTTTCGGGAACCTTCGACATTGCGGCGATTAAGCATAGGCCGTAGACTCGAACCTTCTGGCGAGTTCTCGTAGTATCCCGGACTGAGTGCGCGTTAGTATTGTCGCGAGTATGCAAGTAGGTCTTGAAACAGGTAGGTTGCTTTGTTTTGATTTCGGCTGCAAATACGTACCTAAGTAGCAAGTACGTACCTAAGTAGATCGAGCGATTTATTATTAATTATTGAATGGATTAATATCGACGCTACAGACACCCCCTTCCCAGCAGCTTTGCTGAGGGCTGCGATAGAAGAAATAGCTCGGAGACGAATGTCTTTTAAACTGTGACACTTCATAAAAAAAAAATTTTGCAAAACACATGTTCACAACACAGGTTGAAGATTCACTCAGATAACCATGGTGGCACTATTATCCGCGCTTGTGCGGAGATGGTCTGGTGCTGCTGCTCCGTGGTGCCTTTACTGATCACCCATTTTGAGACGGGGTTACCGGTGAGTCGGGGTAACACGATCACGTCGGGCTGCAGATCACGTCGGGCTGCAGATCACGTCGGGGTCACCACTTTGGGGATCAATGGTGAGGCACGAAATGAAAGAAGGTTGTGAAGGTCACATGTGTTTATTGGTGAGTCAGTAGCCGTGACAAGGAGATGATGAAGGACAGATGTAGAATACTCCGGTTGCTGCTGTGATGTGTTGGCAGGTCAAGCGCGGGTCAGTGAGTCGACGCCGGGCGCTGGTGACCGGGACTCGATGGAGGTCAGGCACTGGCGAAGAACGTAGGTCTTCAGGCACTCCAGTGCTGACGAGACGGCCGAAGGTGCGACGGACCTTATAGGCGGTTGAACGGGAACGATGTAGACCAGTGAGGATGCTGCGTGTCCTCGTGGTGGTCATGGTAGCGTGGAAGAAGCGCTGGTCAGAGACGCTGGAACCAGGGCGCTTGTAATCCGAGTAGCGCTGGCCGCGGACGTGGCCGAGGCGCTATGATGATGTCCCGATAGAGTCCATGATGATAGGGGCGAAGCCGGGTACGTGTCCCTCGCGATAGTAAGAAGAACGCGGGTGATCACTCGTTGAACCTTGTAGACTGGTGGCAAAATTATGACTGACTGACTGGCTCGCTGCGTCGGGCTTATTTATACTACCCAGCCGATGGCGACAGTAGGTAGTAAATTGCAATTAAATCGAGGCCACTCGCTCGGACTGTGTGTTTCGGGAACCTTCGACATTGCGGCGATTAAGCATAGGCCGTAGACTCGAACCTTCTGGCGAGTTCTCGTAGTATCCCGGACTGAGTGCGCGTTAGTATTGTCGCGAGTATGCAAGTAGGTCTTGAAACAGGTAGGTTGCTTTGTTTTGATTTCGGCTGCAAATACGTACCTAAGTAGCAAGTACGTACCTAAGTAGATCGAGCGATTTATTATTAATTATTCAATGGATTAATATCGACGCTACATATCCAAAATAAAAACAATAAATTTTTCTCCTTGTGGTTTTGCCTCTTATAAGACAACGCATAAAAATATTAATATTTTTAAGAAAATTACATTATGCAGGAATGTTTCATACAACCGAAACTAATATGTTCAATTAAACATGAGGTAGGTTTATGTAGGTTTTTCTGAATTGTGTTTTGATTTTGAGTTTCAACACCTATATTATAGTTCACCACAAGTGGTTCGCTACGTTTAGTGATTTAGCAGGGGTGCCCGGGTTCATCGGGTGAGGTGTGTTCAGGATGTGCCTGCCCACCAGCTGCGTGGCGTGCCAGATCGGGCGAGGCTGGTTTGGAGAGACCCTTTGACCTCTCCAACTGCTCTCTTGATCTATCTTTATGTGAGGGATCATCCACACAGCATCCCCAAAGATGACATAGGCCCATAAGAACATTATTTTCACTAGGCTCTTCTGTGTGGGATTAACGTATAAAAAAAACCTTCTCAATTCCCTCCCCACCTCGTGCATTCTCACAATACTCACCACTTTGAGAATGCCATAGTTCCACTGGCTTTGGGATGTTGAGACTACCATTTGGTAGTAAGAAAAAAATCGCAAGTTAACACCAAATCTTTAATAACATAGATACATGATATAATAATAAAAATAATGAATTATGCCAATCATAAATTTTCCACTGCTGATAGAAAATGATATTATGAGTAAAGTGTGAAAACATACTTAAGTAAAACAAAATTCAGTTAATCTTGAAATAATCTTCGGGGAGAGTGGTGGGAAGATCGGATTAGTATAAAGGGATGATGAACGTAATGAATTTTGTAGCGCGCCGTCTTTACGCTAGCCACTACACCATCTCTTTCCCTCGTACAGCGCCATCCTGCTCACCCACTCCTAAGCAAACCCGGATGCGCCGACGCCTTCTGCGCATCTCCCCCCCTCGAGCCGCTACACAAACCACACCCCGCAACAAGGAATGGGCTATATAACCGGCTGCGCGCCCTAAATTAGTCAGTTCGTCTGCAGCTCGCCCTTGGCTAGTACGCTCTCTTAGTTGCGCTTCGTCCTCTGGCACGACCCTCTAAGGAGTATTCTACTACCATAAGTAAAGCCCCAACCAGACCCTCAGTTAATTAGTGAATTGATACATTGTGACTATTTTTACCATATTATGTGATCTGTGAACTTACTTACTTTAAATAAATAACCGTTTACCAACAATTGTGTTATAATTTTCATTTTATGTCCCGTATATGTAGTAGAGTTAAAAAATTTAATTTGGTAATTCTTCTTTTTTATGTGCCGTATCAGGTCCCCCGACGTTGGCGATCACTCTGGAAAATGTCTCTTTGTCTTGCGCTGCCCGGAATAGCTCCTCCACACTTCTAATACCGGTCCACTCTCGTATATTTCGCAGCCAAGACATTTGTCTCCTACCAGGCCCTCTGCGACCCTCTATCTTGCCTTTCAATATTAACTGGAGCAAGTGATACTTCTCCCCTCGAAGTACATGACCCAGATATGAAATTTTCCTGATTTTTATTAATCTAAGCAGTTCTCTCTCTGCTCTAGCCCGCCTGAGAATTTCTGTGTTGGTGATCATGTCGGTCCATGGGACTTTGAGTATTCTCCGGTGAAGCCACATTTCAAAAGCCTCTAACCTGTTCATGGTATTTACTTTCAAGGTCCATGTTTCACATCCATACAACAAGACCGACCACACATAACATTTTAGCATTCTCTGCCTTAGTTTTAAGCTGATATTATCATTGCAGAAGAGGGATTTCATTTTAATGAACGCTGTTCTTGCTGTTTCAATTCTGGTATATATTCAATTTGGTAATAAGTTAACATAAAGAAATTTGTGATTTATTTATTTATTTATTTGCAAAACAGTACAAAAACCAATACATTGCAAAAGCGGTAAACAAATTATAGAAGAAAATTTTATACATAAGTATACAGTTAAAACATATGCAAAAGCGGTAAACAAAATATGGAAAAAAAATTATACATAATTATACAGTTAAAACAAATACAATATTTCGCGCTTAAAGTCGTTGTAGGACATATGGAAAATATCCAAGTTAGCTGGAAGGGAGTTAATTAACCTAGTGAGTCTTCCCAGGGGCATCACCATTGGTAAGTTAGTTCTGGACCTGGGAAGAATTAAAAGCCTGTGTTGGCGGCCTCTCGTGAAATTATTCGGGACATAAAGTCCTATTTTTGACAGAATGTCTGGAATTGATAGTAAACCATTCAGAAGCTTGTAAGCCATCAACAATAATGCGACGTCCCGTCTGGAACTACGGCTGCAGATATTCAGCATTCCCGAGATAAATGCTGTTGGAAACAGCCATGGGTAAAAACCAAACTCTCTCATATAGAGGTATCGTAATTTTTTTTTTTTTTCTCGACCATTAGTACGTAGACAGTGTCCTCTGGCCCCCATACCTGCGATCCACTCTCGAGAATGCTACGCACTAAGCTAAAGTAAAGCAGCCTAATGACTGCAAGGTTTGTCAGTTCCTTTGAATTGTGTATGACAAAACCTAACATTCTTGTAGCTGATTTACAGATCTGCATTCATTAAAGGAGTTCTGTTAAGAGTTGGTCTTGTAAAGAGGAAGATGAAAAGTAAATCTGTTGTTGCGATTTGGAATACGGAATAATTGACTGCCTCCGTGGTCGACTAAGGCTGTCGACTATCAATCCGAAGGTCGTGGGTTAAAATCTCTGCTTGCGCAAGTAAATTTTATTTAACCAATTTTGTGGTATTTTACGACTTATTCATTTAAAATGATATCTTGTATACTTGCGGCACCTTCCAGAGTGAAAGATACTCTCAGTATTGCCCTGGTGTAAGACCACTATTCAGAATCGAAATTTTGCTTGAAATGGCTTTAGCCGTGTTTGGTGACAAGATCTGAATAGCCAAGTACTTCCCCACCTTCCTCATACCCATCTCCTTTTATATATCTATCATATCCCACTTTTACAAAAATTCAAAGTAGCTACACAAAAGATCTAATATTTTTAGAGAAATGTAAATATCAAGTAAGACCACAATTCATAATCGAAACATTGCTTGAAATTGTTTTTTAACAGATCGGCCAGATACTTTCCCACCTTCTTCTTTGCCATCTCCTTTCCCTCCCCTCTACATCCAGCCTCACAACATACCCTATTGGGGATGCCATAGTCTCACTGGCTCCAGACGATTGGGAACGGTATTCCATAAAAAAATAAGTTGAAGAAAATTTTAACTATCAAGTCAAGTGCGATTTTAAATAGCATTACCGAGTCCGCTATTTTTCTTTGGCCAGTTGTTATTCAGAATAAGTAAGGTGTTCAAATCAATGTTCACCTTAGCCGAACTTATGACATCTTTCTGAGGGAGACAGCATAAAAGAAGGACAGTGGTGCCTGTATATAACAGCGTGCAAGATTGTCCAGTATCTCTAATTATTAATTACCACCATCCCAATATCGCAGTAATATCTTGAACGTAAAAGGCCATCGTGCAAAAGACATAACAAATATTTCATTTTCATTATTAATGCGGGGCTGAAGATCCTAAAAGCGCCCGTTAATATCAAGCCAATACTCTCGGCGGTCACGTGAGCGGCGTTCGGAATCGTGTTAACTGAAAACTCCTGTGAAATTATTTGAATTTCGTTGAGAATTTTCGTTGAGAATTCGAGGTTTAACGAGCCTCAACCCGAGCTTAAAGCTGCCGATCCTCAAATATACTTTTGTTATGTTCAAAAAGGAAAACTCAATTTTTCCTGACAGCATCACATATAAATGAATCGAAGCGTTTCTTGAAATGGAGTTTTTCGTATTTTCTGAGCAGATAATAGCCAGGTTGTTCCTGAAATTCATCGTCCCCATATCCCTCTCCTCTTTGAGGTTGCTGCTTTTTACCTAATTAATTTTTATTGGGATCTTTTAACAAGAATCCTTTCAGAGTCCAGACTCAGTCATCGCAGCATACTGGAGAAAGGTGTTGGCCCCGTCAATATAATGTCCTTCTCGTGGAATCCCGTCAGAGTCCAGACTCAAGCATCGCAGCATACTGGAGAAAGGAGTTGGCTCCGTCAATCTAATAATGTCCTTTTCGTGAAAACCCGCCAGACTCAAGCATTGCATAAGACTGGAGAAAGGTGGTGGCCCCGTCAATCTTATGTTTATCGTATTAAATAAAAAGTTAGTTCCTGTTCTATATAATCGCTATTCCTGTTCTATATAATCGTTAATATTTGGATGATTTGTACAGTGCCGTTATTGTGCAAAATCAAGCGCCTATGTTTAATGGGATGTGTGGGATTGCACAAACCTCCTCACATTCGGGAATAAACTAGTTAATATTACTATTATTATTATAAAACCAGGCATAGAGCATTACATCAATTAAAAAAATATAAAAATTTTACGCTCTTCCATAAAATAACATTTAAAACCCTGCTTACTGTTGTTCATTTTTTGTCCGGTAAAGAATTCTTGTCCACTATTAAATCGGGTGCATTGCACTGTCTTGAAATAGCCGCACCATATAAAAAGGCGCCCTTTCCAAGCTAATAATGTATATCCGATCGCTGCACATTGCACATTGCCCCCGACTGACCGCGAGTTGGTCATTAAAATAAATTGAATGTTGCTTCTATTTTTAACCTTCGATACCACGTGGACCTCCGGTGAGATTATTTGTACTGTGTTTATGTTGGATTTAACGTCTGAGATGTTTATTATCTACTTACTTAAACATTCCAGAAATTATTCTTCTTTAATAGTTTTTGTTATGTGTTCGTAACTGTAATAATTTTTTTTATGTAATTTTTTTGTGTATATCTTAAAATAGCCTAAGAGATATTTATATTTTCCACTGTATCCTTAAAGCGTTTAAATCAAAGTAATCTTATAATGTACTTAGATCAAAACTATAATTTCTTTATTGTATATTTTTTCCTTCTATTTATGTTTTTATTTGTACAATATAACAGACCTTTTAGTATCTACTTGCTTTCTAATCTTTATTTATTTTATATTGACCATTAAATATTAATATATATAAATACACATAAATTAATTAATTAATTCCTAAATTAATATTTTTGAAATAAATCGATTTTATAGTTTTTAGATAAACAATGCATGCTATGAATTCTTTACTGAACAGAATCTTATTCCTCCGAAAAAATAAGGAAAACATCGCTTTATGTTTTCTTCATGTTGAATGATTTTTATAGCGCCGTTTTCATTATATAAAAAAACACCTCAAGGGCGCATTGCAACTTAAACATAAGACCTTTCAACTCTTATGACCCAGACAGGTTCAATATCTGCTCATGCAAGATTTTAAATTATTTGATTTTTTAACAATTTCACGTTTAACAGTTTCCGTAGTTCTTGAGCTAACTTTGGTCACACCAACACCACTGTTTACCTTCAATAAGTGAATTCAAATAGATGTATTTTATAAGATAAGGCAAACCCATTTAACATACGTATAACCTTTTTTTGTAACTTTCATTCAAAATATATTATATTATTTTTGTATTCTTAAGGTAAGGAGCTTTATACCTTATCTCTTAAAATTATTATGTATGAATAATGTAATGTAATATCTCTACTGAAAAATATATTTCGCTTTTTCACTGACATCTTTCGTTTTGATATAACGGACAACGTTATTCCAACTCGGACGAGAAACATTTTGTCTTTCTATGAGAAAATTTATGAATCAGAATTTCAGGAGACTATATTAAGACTTGCTTTGAAATAATGAGATAAATACACAGAAGCAATGTTATAAAATATTCAAGGGTGATTTGCTTTTATCATTCTGGTATATTTTTCCTTCACAAATCTAGGTCTATTGGTGGTCTCCATGGCTTAGTGGTTACGATCATTTGCTATGAATATGAAGGTCGCTGGTTCAATTCCCGGTGTGCGCATCGAAATTTTATTTTATTAATTTGTGTAATTTTACACTTTGTTCATTTGAAATAATAAATAGGTAGTGCATTTGCGGCACATTCCAGTTTATTGGATACTTTTAGTATCGCCCTGGTGTAAGATTACCATTCAGAATAAAAAAAGTTGTTTGAATGGCCTTAACCGTGTTTTGGTGACCACGTCTGAATGGTCAAAACTTTCCAAAATCCCCCTTTATCATATCTTGCCATTCCTTTTCCCTTTTAATCGTCACAACATAGCGAAATTAGGGATGCCATCATCCAAATGGATCCGGGCAGTTGAGACTCTTGTACGGAGTTCACCATTAATGGAGACTCGTCCTTAAGTTGTTTTGTTGTTAAATTAATATAATCCGGGCCTCTTCAAGACCCACATTAATGAAGACCTTCCTTCAGCTCACAACGCTGCCCAACCGGGTGACACCATAGCTCCCTTGCCTTAACACTGTACAGACGGGCTCTCTTGTGAGATGACACATAAAAAAGAAAACATAACAATCATTGGAATATTTTTGATCGTCAAAAGTATGAAGGAACCAAAACGAAGTCCGGATTGTTTTACCGTTTCGAGTGCACAGTTCTAACAAAACGAAGTCCGGATTGTTTTACCATTTCGAGTGCACAGTTCTAACAAAACGAAGTCCGGATTGTTTTACCGTTTCGAGTGCACAGTTCTAACAAAACGAAGTCCGGATTGTTTTACCATTTCGAGTGCACAGTTCTAACAAAACGAAGTCCGGATTGTTTTACCGTTTCGAGTGCACAGTTCTAACAAAACGAAGTCCGAATTGTTTTACCATTTCGAGTACACAGTCCTACACTTTAATGGTTCTCCAAATATAAAAAAGTACATGTTGTATTTACACTATTGTGCAAATTTAAATCTTCTTGTATTTTTAAATTTTATAATAATTCTTGAGATTTTTTCCCAGAACTCTGAACCCTTTCACAGACCGCTACATCTGTAAATATGTAAATACCAGTTTTTTTCTGTTTAATCTATTAACCGCAAAGCATTTTAGGCTAATTTAACTACGGTTTTAAGTTAATTTCTAGCTTTTTAAAGCGCTCCTGTTGTGATATTTCTCCATAATTACCCACTGATTTTTATTCTTCCGCCATAACACAAGGACATTCCCTGGCAAGGCGGCGATGAATACGGTCTATTTGTTGTAGAATCATAATCCATTTGGCAAAATAAGTAATAAATAATTAGCAACATTTAAATAATTATTATTAAATACGTACATGATTGACTTTTAATTTAAATTAAAAGTCAATAATCATTAAGTCAGTTAATTTATTTATCTGCTTCGATTTTGCTTGATCAATTCGATGATTCGAGTATTTTGCACATTGACTAGATTTCTTCATAGCATCATCACACTAGATTCCCACTACCCAAACCACTGGCCTATCACAATCGAATATAATAAGAGATATAGCAAGGTTACGAAGTCACAGGATATTCAAATCTGGTTGATAATGTTGCTAATTGCTTATCCTCTATTTCAAGCAACTTTCGAATTCTGAATACATATCTTTTACAATGGATAAACTACATTCATTTTAGATTCTACACGTGAAATTTTTATTTTCGTATCCCAGATTTAATAAAAAGCCGGTTTTATGTACACTAGCGCAAACCCGTGAAAAATCAGGTGATATTATAATTACTATTTTCAAAATTACAATTATAATGATTTTCTTTTAACTATTATACTTTATCAATAATATCGATTCTTCTCACAATCAGTTCCAATTTGGAAAATTGCTCTTAAATTCAAAGCAAATTTGAGTTTATTTAACCATATTTCACGCAGGACTGACGCACAGCAGAAACAACCGAAATTTATATGTTTGATGATTAAATTATATTCCACAATGCGATGCGTGATACTTGGATTCGAAAAAAAATTGATTAAAACCATAAAATAGAAACAATTTGTTTTTTTTTCAAAATTTGTGTCACTAGCTTTATGTATAAAAATATCGGGTTGGCAGAAAAAATAATTTAATTTCACAGTGGTAATATAAAATAATTTAGAGTCGGATAGAGCCACATTTCTCGGAGCTTTTTAGGGCTTTGAGGGATACTTTTTAAGGCATGAATAACGCCGTCTTTACTCGACCTTACTTGGTATGGAATATTTAATATTTTCACCGTAATAAATTAAATTATTAGGTACACTTACTGAATCTGGAGACCGTGTTTTGAATTCTCTAGTAAGTATTTCAGTATTTTAGTGCAACGATTTGTTAGGACCCGCAAATGATTTAAAGTTATTACTTCGCCGTTTCAGCTTAAAAAAAAAATTTTTTTCATCGCACAATACGTAATAATTAATATTCTTTTAGAATGAGATTTTTTTATATTCATCCCAATTACTATGAAACCCAAATCTGGTTATAGTGTGTCGTGGTCATTTCTGCGTTTCCGAAGTGAGGTAATTTTTATCGTTGAAATATATCTTTTTTTTTTCAATTGCCGAATTTATTTCTTGTTGTACAACTCTCACTAGACCAGTGCTAGGCTATGGCTCAGATTTCACGATCCTCGCGATAAATTACGTAAGGATGATAAATGATTTACCTAGCCTATGTATTTGATATTATGGAAACAAACAGTACATGAGCTACAGCGATGAAACAATATACAGGAATTAGATGTTTCATGTTGGGTACCTATGATATGTTTCCTTTTAATGTCTGCTAAGTGATACGTATATTCCTTAATTACCAGGTGACGTGTGTAGTATATAGGTGTGTGTGTGTATTTTGTGTGAGTGCGTGTGTGTGTGTAACAGTTTTTATTATTGACACGATGCCACGTTTGAATTTGGGCATTGAATCTAAAAGATATCAATGTTTGAGTTTAGTCAAATATTATTTAGAGTATTAAGAGCTCGGTTAATTGACGAATTCTAATTTGTTTTGTTATTAAGCGTGTGAAATAGCACTTTATGTCGTGTACGTCTCAAAGGTATGTTAAAATTAATAAGGGATGCACGTTCGGTACAGTCGATGTAGTTGGTTAAAATTCTATGTATAAATGATAAATCAGCTACTACTCGCTTTTACTGCAAAGTTTGAAATATACATTCAAAGTTATTGTTGAATATGGAGGAAAAATATGTTATTAATATTTTTTTAATACGTTCTGTATCATCTAATTACATTTATATTTACATTTCATATACTAACGAGAACAACTCAATCCAAAGTTCCATTTTATTGTTACGATATTATCAGGGCTGAGTCATTTAGATACTCACTTTGGTCAAATTTCCGTTCTCCTTTTACTTATTAAATACGCACAAATTATTGTAATAATAATTCGTTTCAAATAAATTACTACAAGAAACAACCATTAACATCGGAGTAGATGGTAAAGAAATAATTGAGTTCCAAATGGCCAATTTTGACGCCATGTTTGATGTTGTGATTATGATGTGACCTTGGAACTATGTTTGGACGTGACCTATGCCGTAAGGTTCGGCTTCAATTAAATTTGCACAAATTATAAAAATAACTTAAAATATGAACCTATTAACTAATTTTGTTTACATTTTCTTTTATCTTCCCCGACGTAATCAGTTTCGTCTTGCATGCAACTTCATTAATTTAGGCGTGTTTAGGAGTAATGGTTGTACGGAAATTGTTATTTTTTATGCGAAATTTTATAAACGTATTTAGTTTTTTAATCTTCAAAATAGCTTAAGTTAAGCTTCGAACGTGTTTGGTGCCCAGGAGTCAAAAGGTTTTATGTTAATTGGCGACGTGAGTTTTCTTTCAAATCAATATAAACCAAACTTCTAACACTATTCGTTTTTCTATGCTGTAACAAGCCTCAGACCAGTGCCAAGCTTTGTCAATCGCTAATTAACAAGATTTATAAACTTCGAACATGGTTGTAATTATAAAGGATTCTTTATAATAAGTCCGCAGAACGAAGGAGTGTTTGGTGATCCTTACTCAGATGCCAGTATGGTGTGGAAGCGGCATCATACTTTTGGGTATAAGGAACTGGAGGGAAACAAGGAGTAACAACCAGGACTCTGCCATTCCCCTTGCAATACTCTCTTTAAAACTTCCCAACAATATGTTTTACTGTAATGAATAGTATGTCTAATTTTGAATTTGTTTTATGTGAACACAAAGAAAAAATATCTTCAAATCGTTCCTTAGCCTAAAAATCGAAGTTATATTATGGATCTTTTTTTAATCTTTACATTAGCCTAAGTTAAGCTTCGCACGAATAGCGTTTAATTAAAAGTAATTGATTTTGTTACGTATGATGCTTTACGTAATCCAATTTAACATAAACCAAGTTGTTCCAACATAGGTTTTACGTATATCAGTCAACAATCTACATTATTAGATCACGCAGTAAATCTGTACTGCCATCTAAAAGTGTCTCTGGAATTTGGTTCCAGTTCCAATTAAGGCTATAATCACTCCACACTACAGGAAGGGTGGTAGGTGGCGGGTGTAGGGGGTGAATCTACAATCCACCCCTAACAACTACTTGTGCGTGACATGTTAATTCTAACTACCCACTGATATAGATTACACTAGATGAAAACACTGGCACTTCTCAAATCCGAATGTTATGAAAATCTACAAGAAATCTCCTGAAGTATTCAAGACTTAACTTTGTAGATGTGTTTTAAAATGGCACAGAAATGCTTTCTGAAGTTGAATCCCAAAGTTTTCAAGCTATGAATGAACACTTTTGAATATGATAATGTATTCGTTAATTAGTTGATATCGCAAATGGGTCGGAAACCATTTTATCTTGGATACGTATGTCTTATTTGAAGAGAGTTTTAGTATTGTTTCTTTAATTTATTTAATAGTTCATCACATAACTCTATTTCAGTCCTGTTCCTCTTGGATTGATATGGCTTATACGTGACTGAAAACTTCAGCAGTACTTATCATCACGACTTCTTCAAGATACCACACGGCAGAATAGATGTTCTAGCATGGAGCACAATAAGAGGAATGGTCCTATTGAATGATATTTCTACAACAGTAGTATTCCACGCGATGCCTTATTTTTTATTAAACCGTATAAATATTAATGATAACATATTAAGAATGAAAAATTCTTACTTTTGTTTTTTTTGTTTATCTTTCCATGCTAGACAATGCTCTAACTACGAAGTTGCACGTGTTGAGTCTTTCGCTGAGAATTTACTACCAAAAGCGAGAGACTCGCCTCTTTTAAACGACCTTTGTCGAAGAGGCTGCAATAAAAAGTATGGGAGTCATATAATATATGTAGTAAATATTTAAAAATCATTATTTTGCCGGCTATTGAATATGTCAGCAATTGGCTTTTTACATTAATACAATACGAAGCACCAATCTTAAAGCTGATTTTATATATTTGGTTTAAGTTGAAACACCCCTCATTCAAACAGATCTCTTTACCCAGGAATTCAAATAATACTCTCAGGATATAGAGGTTGTATTTTATCAAGGCTTTTACAGCGGAATTACGAGTTGGATGCATCATGAATTTGATACTATACATTGCAACTGAGTAACTTGAACGACTTAAGTATCCAAGGCGGCCTAAGAAATATCTCGGGTCTTGATTGACGGCTTAATTATAAGGGACGAAGGGGGACAAAGGGATGTAGGGAAGAAGAATTCTAGACTTTAAATAACCTTTAGCCCTAAATTTGAGACGTTATGCGCGTACCGCTGATAGCTCCGTTGTAACTTCTCCCTCTTTCTCATAAACGACCAAAGTAACAGGGTGAAAGTCTAAGACGTGGCTCTCAGTGACAGGACTGTACAGTTTTTCTAGTAAAGTTATTGTATTAAAAACGCCAAAAAATGGTACAAAAAACGTGGAGTTAGTCAAATAAGTGTTTGTAATACATTTTCGTACTTTGATAGTGAACTTATATCTTCTTTGTTTTTTTACAACAAATGGAGGGTTCACAAGTTCACATAATAATTTAAATAAATAAGAAAGAATTTTTACCAACTTCCAATAACGTTCTACAACAATATGTATTAACAAAACCATAAGTATGTAAAAGAACTACACCAAAATCAAGAGACAAAAAAGTTTGGGTCAAGTGGAGTCAAGCGAAAATAACATACTTTTGCAAATCGCTAAATATGTCCGTTATCTTGAGCCACAGTGGGATGTGATATGTATGTATATATATAGATATTTCGAGAGATTTACACAAGAGGTTGTGAGAAAATTATGTTGGTTCTTTGGAAAGTAATATGGAAAGTTTTGGAGTTTCTTAGTAGACGGTGATTGATATCATAAAGTAACAATTAATCACGCCATTTATTTGCAGGTGTTAGCAGATAGGTCGAAACGCTACACGCGCATTTATTATTTCATACACATTATTACATCGTCTCATTCTTAATCTTCCGGTATATTAACTCTTCTCTCAAATTTACTTCTATCATCTGTAACAGTACATATGAGCATCTCTTTAACTTTTATTCAATGATTGATCAGGTATCTTTCCCGTAGCCTAACATAAACGTATTTTTATGACAGAACAAACGCACACATCTCACACCCTAAACTTTCTATGAAGAACGGTTTACGACAACGGTGTACTTCGCTGCTCCAAAACCAATTCGCATGCTATTTCAGAGTACGTAACAATAAAGCACCGTTTCCTACCTTACCCCATTCTGCTGATCTTCAATACCCAAAACTCCAAAGAAGCTATAAAAGGTCCAAACCATTCGTATGATAACAACAAATCACCAAGAAAATTGTCAGACTTTTTTACTTGGAACATTTATTTTTCTTGGCAATTTTTTCAGAATTGCATATACCGTAGGATGGCGAGAGTTTGCAATCACATATCCCGGAATGTAATCGTGTTTTCGTCTCCATTCAGTTTCTCAGCGTACTGTTGGCTATAAAGTACAGAGGATGTAATCATATCGTATAGGAATCGATGCTGCGACAAGGACTATGTCGCGACAATCACGTTGCAATATATTGCTCCTTTTTTGACATTTTTGTAAAAGCTACGAAGCAGTGAAATATGAAATAGTTCTCGAAGATTTAATGTTTCTATATATGATCAACTTGCAGCTTTTCGTCATCGATACATTTCAAAAATTGAAAAAGCAATTTCGTCGGAGTTCTATAGATATTATTAATGTCTTAAAAAAGATTCACGAGAATTTTTAAATGCAGATTGAATTCCGAATAGTTTTCCTAATATTGTTGTATTTGATATTAAAAACAAAAAAAAATCTCGCACAAATTTTTTTTTGGGGAGATGTTTGTAACCTTTCTCCCCTCCGTCGCTGAAGGTAAAACAAAACTGTGAAAATCATCTACAATGATAGTGCATGCATTGTTTCGAACAACTAATAAAATAAAAACAAAATAAAAATCAATTAAAAAGGCAAAAATTATTATAATAAAATTAAGTTGATTGAATTGGATAAGTTCAGTATAGACACTGTTTAAAAATAAATATATGTATGTTTTACATTTTAAAAAGCTCTAAACTTGTGAGATTCTTGTTAGTGAAACGAGGCGTAAGCCCATTTCTAAGGGTAAGCTAAAGTGCTTAAGGCAGAATTTACAGGCTATAAGTACGAAGGTAAAAAGCAATCGCCACCGGACCCGAAGCATATAAAACTAATAAACAATACCGGGAAAAGGAATTTAAATCTGGTTGTCAGGAAGTTTGTTTTCAGGTTGATATGTAGGTGTACCTGTATACTGGATGCTAGGGTTGATAAGCCAACATCGAACTATATTTAATAGATAAATTATTTCTAAGTTTACATCTTTGTATTTGATCTTTTTCCCAACAATTTTTTTTTCTCTTTGATAACTGTGAAAGATTCAATGGTGTGAATATCTTACAAGCGATATATCTTTTGATAAAAACAAATCTTTAATGCTGTATTTTTGTCAGTAGTACACATACACTTCCCCCATGATGGTATGTTTATCCATCTAAGAAAATAGAGGGAGATGGGAAAGAAGATGAAGATAGATCATTGTAGAAATATATTATATATTTCTACAACGCCCTTGGTGATTATATTGATAGGTGATTCTACACAAAAAAACGTCGCTATACAAATCATCCAAATATTATTATTACGATGATTTGGAGTAGTTTTCCTTGACTGGGTACCTAACAAAACTAAAGTAGTTTTTCTTTTCTGGTATTGTAACAAATCTAAAGTACTTAGTTTATCTTGTCTAGCTACCCAACAAATCTCTAGTAGTTTATCTTGTCTGGCTACCTAACAAAGCTAAGGTAGTTTTTATTTTCAAGCTACCTAACAAAACTAAAGTAGTTTTTCTTTTCTGGTAATGTAACAAATCTAAAGTAGTTTATCTTGTCTAGCTACCCAACAAATATCAATTAGTTTATCTTGACTGGCTACCTAACAAAGCTTTTTTTTTTTTTTTTTTTTTTTTTTTTTTTTTTTTTTTTTTAAATTTATTTATTAACATTCAAACCTGCTAAACTACTTATGTAGTTTGTCAGCAGGTACATAATGACAACATTTTTGCAATAACATGGTACAATGGTAAAACAGTATGTAGGTATGTATAAGCTAATAGCTAATAGCTATATAGCTAATGTAGTTTTTCTTGTTATGCTACCTAACTAAGCTTAAGTAGTTTTTCTTGTCATGCTACCTAACAAAGTTGAAGTAGTTTTTTTTTCTCTGGCGACGTAACACAGCTTTAATAGTTTTTTCTTGTTTGGCTATGTCACAAAGCAAAAATAGTTTTTTTTTTATCTGGATACGTAACAAAGCTAAAGTGGTTTTCATAATTGAAAATACTCATCTTTTCGGCTTGGCGAGTCGTCCTCATACAAAACCACGATTTCAACGGCTTTAGCTGTATTTAGTTATCAAATGTTAATTTGATACTTCGCAATCTTTCTATTCTTATTTTTTACCAAAGTTTAACTCTCGAGAACGTCACCATAACCTAATTTACTGTAGACCTAGGCGCACCAGTTTATTTATGAAATTACCCGTGGGGACTGCCACTTACCTCTTTAACGCAGTTGATCAAAATTTCGATTTATTCTTAATATCCTATAACGTATTTACAACGTTTTTAGCACTGCAAATACATTGTTTAAACGGTACAAATATAACCACGTAGGTCCTAAATCTATAATGTTAGTTATCTATAGTAACAGACAAATAAATTCCACTTCCACATTTCTCGCATATTTCCTTCCGCCTCACAACATTCCCTAATCCGAGATTTAGTACCGCTGGCTTCGGTCAGTGAGATTCATGTTCAGTGTTCTTACAACCTTAAAAAAGATTCAGTTCTGATTGCAATCTTAGCAGGACTTCACTGGACTATCATTCTAATAACACTGTAAAGTTACTCAAATATGCTTTTATTAATATTATTCGTAAAAATAAAAGTTTTGAACCTGCGACTTTTTTGTGCAGAGCTAAGATATTTCTGCTCCACCGAAAAGATAAGTTTTATTAATAGTTTTATAATTAAGTTCTCTACAATATAACTTACAACTTAACAACCTCGCATCGAAATATATATGACGTACATACGTTGGTGTTTTGGTTAAGAAAATCATCCCTAACTTTCCTACGGTACAGGTAAAGTCACAGAAGTATCCATTGCCACCTTAGGAATTTTACAGGACCTTTCTCCCATAAATCCTTCGCGAGGACGTGATACGAATTCGGTCCATTGAATTTCATTATATCCTGCCTTCCCCTACCGGGTGAACTAGGGCAGTTACCGGAGTAGTGCAAACAGTTGTATTGGGCGTGGGAATGTTTATTCTTTAATAAATATACCGGGACATGCGCTGCTGCAGTCGGAAGAAAGGTAATGTATTTATGCATTGCAGCTTCCTTCTTGGAAAAACAAATAAGTGCGATCATTTGTTCGTCATTTTATACGCTGCCAGAGTTCACGGAACATGACTCAAATACGAAAAATACAGTGGTTTGAATCGTTCTTGTGAATCGTCTCTTTATTTGATTCATCTCATTCAGTTGCAATTATAAAATGATAGTGCATTCTGTACATTTTAATGAAGCTCACAATTTGGGTGGCGGGTTGGGTACCGCCACCCCGGGAACCATTTATTGGATAACTAACACCTCTGCTGTGTCACCCTAAGTGGTTTACTACGTTTGGTTATTTAGCAGGGGTGTCTATCATATATTAAGATTCCTACCCTTCCCTCAGACTTTTCCTTTCGAGACCTTACTCTCGTTCCTTTCTTTAAAAGGATCCCCCACACAGCATTCCCAAAGATTACACACACCCTGAGCGAAATTATTTTCCTTGGGGCCTCCTGTGTGGGACAATGTAAAAAATAAATTTATATGATATAAACTGATATATTTTATTACATGAAACAAACACTTTTGTTTAATCCGCTAATTTATTCAAATTATTATGAGCTAATTTAACCACATGAACTTCCGTCATTTTTAACATCGACTGAGAGCCATCAACATTATTTTTTTTTTTTAGTTATTATCTTTATGTATCATGGCAAGATTCTACCGGAACTAAATTGAAATCTGGATAGTTTCTTAGATAAATACATCAATGTTATCCATTACTTATTAATCCAATAATAGTTTCATTGTTATTCCACTCTTTCTTTGTTAATTAAAAACACAGGGTTTTACTAATAAACGTTGTTAAAATTTTAAATAACTGATATATAACCACTAATTTATGGAAAATCGTTGTTAATCAGTTGTGTGAAATTTCACACATTTATTAGTAAGTGGGACAGGCTTTAAAAAAAGCCGGAATTTTATCCACTTTCGATTGTTTCTTTTTCTATTTTCGTATTTTCTATAAATGTGTGTTAAGGTTTTATATCTGTATAAAAGCTGCTAGGTGTTACCACCTATGAACCTTCCCTAACGATAAACAAGTAAGGGTTAGAAATATTATATGGCCCCTACCGAGAAGGGTTGTTTTTTTTCGATAAACTTACAAACAATAAGGTTTTTATAACCCGCTTTTTTAAGGCTGTATAAAGTCAGGCTCTATTCTTCTTCATTCAACTGAATTGTTTCACTGCCCTCTAAATTGTGTAAGTATTTATTTTTTTAAAGAATTCACAACGCCATCTTTCTCAACCGGTTCCGTAAGTGGTGTAAAAACTAGATCATTCCTAGGAATTATTCATTAAAATGCTTCACACAAAACCTCTCGAAAACAAATAGGCCGAGACTAAAATGTCTGCGTGATAGGAATATGTAAGCATTTTTTAACAAGAATTATCTCCGAGGACAAGACAAAGCTTAAATAATCCTAAAGGAAGTGTAACATTTTTCTAAAAGGATTCTGAAAAAAATCAACAAGTTTTATGAAATTCAGACACTGACGCTATATAATACTATCGCTATATACGAGTATCTTATATTTGCGATTTCGTGTTTCCTAGAAAGTTTTGCAATTTTACATCATAAAAAAAAACTCTGTAGTCTCCTTTTGGTATGTTTGGGAATGCTGTGCGGAGAATATTTTTTACGAAAGTAAAATATGAACCAAGATCTCGAAGAGATGTATGAATTTATTAAAATAGAAAATACAAAGGTCGGCTAGCAATTTCTTAGACCGTGTCAAACTTTATACAAAATATCTGATTTTTAACTAAGGGTTTTAAACGTTTATGACTTCGTTTCAATACAATAAGGTATTGACTCAGATCGAGGTAGTTCCGTCTTAAGACGTAGAGCTTTCATATCAATAAAAATAACTAATAGCTCGTCAAAAATTTGCATCTTTCCCCATTGTAATGAACTACTCTCCCTTTAAAATTTGTGCAAATACATTACAAATTGTATTCAAATGATTCTTAAAAAAAACTTTTTTGTTTGTTTAAATGTTTTAATTTGTTTAACTCACTTGACTTTGCTTAGGGATTCATATTTTCGCTACGTCCTCTAATTTGTAATCCCAGTTAAGGAGAAGAGGTGTTATGTGTTTCGTTCTTATTCTATCTCGTTTTAAAGAATAATACAAATGGTGGAAAATTATCTTACAAAAACTCCGCGAGAAAAAGTTTTGTGGTTATTTTTGTGGAATCCAGAAACATCCCATGAGCTCCTAAGGGATGCCGTGGAAAAATATAGGCTTATTTCTTTTCTCCGTTGATATGAAATACAAAGGATTGGTGGATAATTTGCTTTGCTTAACTTTCTTAAAAATGATTATCAACTCATTTCTAATTTCAAGATTTTAAATAAATATGTTATATTTTACGAAGTCATAATCTTCTCAAATTAAATTTCAAAAGAATTGTCGAGTTTTTGGAATACTTTTAAAGGCCTGATGGGTCTCTCTTTCACTTAAATTCTTCATGAAAATATGAAAGTTTTTTCTCATATAATGCTTTATTTAATAAATAAACAGTATGTTAAATCGCTACGAGCATATAAATATAAAGCAAATACGTATTTCTGGTAAAATACAAACTTTCAATCTTCTAAATTATATGAATTTCAAAAGTCTTACTTCAGAGCTAACCAGTATTCTATTTTATTACTCGTATTGTAGGTATTTTCTTTTCACACTATTTTGCAAATGAGTCGTCGACTTGCAAAACTCGCTCTCGAAATTTCTGTTGATTCTGATATATCCACTGTATGATACAAGTGCTTTAAGTAAATCGAAAATAAATAAATTAATAATTTAGTCATTAAATATCAATAAAATTACGTACAATTATGTTGATGTTTAGTATTTAAGGTATATTTTTTCCAATATTGAAAGTGTTTTGAAACAGTTTTTCGTGACATCTACAGATATCAGAAAAATTCCAAAGCAAGTTTTCGTGACATCTACAGATATCCGATAAATTTCAGAGCAAGTTTTTCGACGTCTACAGATATCCGAAAAATTCCAGAGCAAGTTTTTCAAGTCAACGAATCGAATCAGATCTTGTGTTTTTACACGGAAAAAAACGAGTATTGCTAATTTATTAAGAATCTCTTCAAATTATTGGTAATCCGGTTAAAACAAGATCGCAGGAATCGTGAATGAATTAACATGTTTCCTGACAATCTTTTAGTAAAATACGAATATATCATCAGAATTTCGAAACACGTGTTCACGAAAATCTGAATATTTTTGCATTTCGTCATTGAGTTGGTAATTTTTCTCCGGGTTATATAATTCAATACTGTGACATTTTATTCCACCACTAAACTTTCTATGGCTTGCAACATCCGTGAATACGTTTAATAATGTACTTCCGCAGATCATCCTCAATTACATTGTTTAGTCATAAAAGCATTTATACTTTTATTTACTAGTATATATTATAACTAGTCTGTGAACAGTATTAGACCTTGCGTTCAAAAAAGTGTGTTCCTTATTTTCTCTAATTTAATAAATCAGTCAACATTTTCTCTGAAATCATAAGGTTAAGAACTACTCAATTACGTTACTTAATTATACAATTTATCCAAAGAAATGTCTCTATTTCAGCTACAATTATTTTTTATAAATTTCTTCATACAGGTACTATAATATTAAAAATAATCGCGATTATAATGATTATCAGAAAGTCAAAAAGAATCTTTACTGAACCATTAAAACGGCCATCATCTTGAAACGGAAACGGAAAGCAAATTTTTTGACAGACGAAATGTAAAATGGTCAAAACAGGACACCGCTACGCTTAGTCAATAAAAGTAGAATAAAGTTTTAATAAAATGGTTGTATTAAACTTTATTAATATGATGGTGTTCCACCAAGTTGACAAAATATTGTGAAAAATTACACTTTAGAAATAATCCTGATAGCTCCAACGTAACAACTTATCATTTATCATAAACGATGCATGTTTCTGTGTTTGTTTAAAAAAATACACCAGTTAATTTTAGGTTGACTGTATATATACTTTACAAAAGAGTACTTATAGATACATGAAATTTCGCGTGGTTATGTCGTTATGTGTACAAAAGTCAATTCCCATTGAAAATGAACAGACAGGTATTATTTCGAGATATTTCAAAGTCGTGTTAACTGCGAATGCAACCAATGCGAATCCATTATGTAAAGCTTTGAGCTTCTAGATCTTGAAAGCTTTCAATACAAACCGATTGGAGTCGCTGCCGTACGTAGGTACTAGGCGTCAACTGAGCTCCAGTCTTGCCGACCTGGAAACTGCATACTGGCGGAAGTGAATCGAGCAGTTCTGTTGTTATTTTAGACGGGAAACAAAGGAAGCGGGCGGAAATGTGACGGAAATTAGCTGCGTGATGTTTCCGGATCTACAGCTTTCTGTTTTCAAATGCATTTTCTGTGAATTTCGTAATTTGCGTGTTGTACCTCCTTACGTAATTGGCGTATTGTTGTACAGGGTTCATTTTCTGATAATGTGTACTGTTGGATTTTGGTGTAATTGATCGGTAATAAATGTCATTTGGAATCATATTCGACTGTTTATCTGATTTTAAAAATTACTTAATTCGGACTGCAGAAAAATTTGAAATATCTTGTTGGTTAACTTTTAGTTATGTTTGCATGATGGACTTACTGACTTACTTTGACTGACTCGATAATGCAAGACTTGTAGAAACGTTGGTTCAAAAAAGATAGACGTTATCCAGTTGTTGGTGAAAATCTTCGATAATTTTACCCATAATTAACGTTTGGAGAAAATAGCATTGTTTTTTGGTCCGTTATTTTATCTTGCGAGATTGCATGACATCATTTTTGTTCGTACCCGGCTTAGTCGGAGTTAACACTTAACTTTAGAATTTTTTTTTAATTAGTTCATACTTGATGTTATTTATTATTCAATTTGTACAAATTTTTATAACATCACAGATTTGGTCTAAACCGCCATTGTTTAACTGTTTATAAAGTGTATTTTTAATGGTTCCATGATAACTCACAGTTCCACAGTGGCAATTTAACACACTTTTAAAAAGTGATATAAAGTCATTAGATGCGATGAAAAAAAAAATTAACCTCACCTAACCTAACCTACTTAACCCAGTAAATAAAGTTTTTGTTTCATCACTTTCCATGACTTTATATAACTTTTTAAAGATGTAATGAATTATCACTGTGATGATTTATCCGGTCACCATTTTCAATATCAAAAACCCAGTGAATGCATTATAGGACATGAAAAACAAATTTATGCAATGCATTTAGAAAGTACTTACTAACGTAGAAGCACTCCCAACATTTGTCCTTACGTAAAACTATGAAAAGCTTACATCTAGAAACTCAAGGGAAAAAATCATGCGTAAACCATCTAAGCATCCCTTTATTAATCTTATACATTACAGCAATTTAACACAGTCTTAAATGATTTTACCACATATACGCTTCATTTTAAAACACAATATGTGATTCATTTGATCGTGCCATAACTTCCTCGGGCGTCCCAGACTTCTTCTACCATTCACTTTCTCGTTACTCTCCTTTCTTGGCTCTTCCGCTCAGCATGCTCTAACAATCTAAGCGCCCCTTTTTTAATCTGATTCATCACGCTAAAATCAGCTTTTGAACACGGTCATACACAATTTTACCACGTACGTCGTAAACGTTGACCGGATAAATCATCAAAATGATAATTCATCACATCTTTAAAAAGTTATATAAAGTCATGGAAAGTGATGAAACAAAAAAATTATAACTGAATTATGTAGGTTAGGTTAGGTTTAAATTTATTTTTTTCATCGTTTCTAATGACTTTTTATCACTTTCTAAAGGTGTGTTGAATTGTCAATGTGTTGAGTTATCATGGAACCGTCGTAAACAACTTATTTTACAACACAAGAATTTTATTCACTTGATCGTACCATATTATCAGCGCCATTATAAACGGCGCTATAGGTACTAGTTATCCAATTATTGTTATTATTATCTTTCGGGAGTACCCGACTTCTTCTACCAGTCATTTTCACGTCTCTTCTCTTTTTTTCGTTCACCCCCTCTACAGGCGCAAAAAATCTAAGCGTCCCTTTCTTAATCTTACCCATAACGCTTACATCAGTCTTGCAAAAAAATTCAGGATCTCAACATTTTTAACTCGGTTACACTTGATTTTACCAGATATTAATTTTACTGAATATATTCGACAATAAACACTTTTAACCGTTTTGTGTACTTGCTTCTGCAGAAAGAAGTTCGAAATTATAATTTGTGGTATATTATTTTACCACAGTGTTGAGAATAACACCCTTCCCAAGGGGAGTAAAATATCACCAATTCACTAATGCGGCAATATTATACCCGGTATACTATCCCCCGCAATCTTTTGTGCCATTTCCTACACTAATAATACAATAATCATTAATAATACCGGCGTGTTATTTCGGTTGCCAATATTAGGGAATTTAACGCCTAACCGACTGGAAATGTTCTAAATATAATGTTTAGTATTGTATTGAATTCGTATGAAGAAACATAATATTGTATTGCTGTATGAATATTGGGACACCTTTGTTTGGCTGTCACCTTAATGTTAAAGCTAAATTGACATAGAACAAGCTGGGTGAACACTAGGCTAAAAGTATCAACCCCGTTTTATAAATCACAAATTCAGTGTTTCACGTTTATACCGTGAAAGTATGTAATAACTTGGGAACGATAGTTTTTTTTTAATCTTACCATCTACTTTTTGGATTTGGTTTTCTTGAATGAATAAAAAAATTAATTAACAATTAAAATAGAATCTTGGAATGGATAAATAACCCACTTTTCATCAACCGATCGAGCTGAAACTCGGCAGATGGACTCGTTGTCGATGACAATGCTTTTTGGGTGCACTCTCGCACACACACGCATTTCATTTGGCTTAAGTGATGTCGCGTTTCACTCATTTTAGTGAACGCGGTCAGTCCCTCGGGAGGAAGATTAAATCCTTAGTCAAGCCAAAACAACAACAAATTATTTATTTTTAAATACATCTATTAGTAATATAGTAAAAAAAACCTATTTTTTACGGGTTGATTTTATATTTCATAATTTTAATTATTTTAAATTGGAAATGGTATTCGTATTGTTGAAAATCATACATCAATAAATTGCTTTTTGATTTTAAATGTATAACTCTTTTCGGTACAAAACCTTGAATGCTATTTTTTAACAATCTTAATCCTCTTAAATAAAAGTCAAGAACCTCCACTGAGTGTATGCCCAGCTTTACTTTTTGCTGACCAAGGTTATTGAGTTCAGAAATCATATACATTTCAAGTGGTGGGTACTGTCAGCATTACCCGGGTGAAAGCCCACCATCATTTTTCTGAAATAGATTTGACCGTGTTAAATTCGACCAATGAAGAACTAGATTCTTCCCAACCGTCCTCTACATCATCTCCTTTGCATTCATTCTTCCTCACATTAATTCGGGGCAGTTAGGACTATTGTGCAATTATCACATAAATAGACTGTTGTGCTGTCATGGTAAATGAGAACTATGTTTATTACAACAATGTTATTTATTATACCAGTTAGGTCAAGTTAAGTCAACGGGAACTGTGAATATTTGTTTACAATATAGCATTGCGAACCATAGACGATAAGCAGTACTCTACTCGAAAACATTACCTACCAACATAGCCTGGTAACAAAATAATGATAATGAAATAAAACAATCACTTGTTATATACAACGAATTTTTTTTTAATTTTTCAAGTGTGTTTCGCTTAACAACCCCCATCAGGATAAAAATTAAACAAATAAAAAATTCGCTGTGTGTGCTTATATATACAGATTATAGAATGAGACAAAATATAACAAAGGAACAGAGGGATAGCATGAAAACATATTAGCAGAGAAAAAAAGACAGTTAATTTGTACATAACGGATTATAATTTAAAAATTAAAGAGACAAAGCATCAACTCAAATATTCCTAATATTGGACTACTGCATCTATTGAATGGATTATTGAGAATATGATTTTGAATTTAACGATTTATTTATTACAAAGGCTTCTAAATTATTGAATCTGTTACCCTGACCATTTTAACGGTAATGTTTTTTGACAAATCTTGAATATGAAGGTACTTTATGAAACCCATCTAGTTTGTTCCCAATCCTGGACATAAATTATTTACTGGCAAGTTGTTTATGGATCGTTGATCGGTACTAATTCATACCGATCCCATGGCAGCCAATAATTATTATTGCTAGTGTATAGTTGTGTTAAACGGCACGCTGGTTCACTGGTTCACTGGTTCACTGGTGAGAGATCGACAAGAGTATTTGGCTTATTAGTAGTATGTGTCGCTTTAATCCCATTATAGCAACTCGTATCAGTAATTACTACTTCAATTATACTACGATAAAATATTGAGCACTTAGGTGCTTGATTTCATATATATGTTACAGCCAAAGTAATAAATCCGGATATTATATATACTATCCAGCCATTATTTATAATATCTACCCAATTTAGACAAAGTGATAATTGGCACAAAATTAATCACATTAACTAGCAATTTTATATAATATCTTCGAAGACTTGGATAAAGTAATAAAACCTAACCTAACCTCAACAAGTCAGTTGGACCGTATTTATTACTTTGACTAACTTCGACCAGATATTATGAATAATATCCGGATAAAGTGATTAATTTATCACATTGTCTAAACAATTTTTTTATTATATATATAATGACCAGTCATTATATATAATAGCTTTTTAATCACTATGACTTTAACATATATAAATGTAGAGTTGTAAAGATATAAATATAATAAAAACCTAAAACATTGTCAAAATTATTATTATTTTATTTCATCAAAGTTTATTGGAAAAACTATACAGATATTTCTTCTTTACTAAAATTCTAGAAATTTGTTACGAGATACTGAACATTGAGTAATACAGTTTTATATTTTATTTTTGAATCTTTTTTTAAGACAAGTCAAATATGCCGATTTTGAATAAGTTGGGCAATTTCGTTATGAATTATTGTGCTCTCCTCCTGTTTCAATTGAGAAACAAGTAAAAAATTACATTTTGTTTGGCAGGGGATGTATAATGGTACACAAAAAAAAAATCTGGAAATATGTTGAAACAGTTTTCTATTTTTACTAAAAATGTATATGAGAGAATCACGAATACGACATAAATACGTGATTGATATGTGAAATGTCGATAAAAAAACGTCTAATTCACTTTGTTTATGTATTAATAATAATAAAAACATGGCATTTATATAGCGCAGTTTAGTGTCATTTCACTTCAAGTGCGATTTTCATTATGATAAAACGTACTTAATTGTTTTTTAATATTTTTTTAGGAATCTGTAATTTTTTAGTTATCTCTGTATAGAAATAACCATAGTTGGATGGGGAGAGGAGTCATAAGAGAAAAATAAAATGGAGTCGTGAAAAGAAAACATGGTAGGATTGAGTACAACACATACTTAATCTGGATATACCAAGACTTGGAACAAGGGAAGAAAACGTATTAGAAGATATCAAATAAGCATCAATTTGAGTCGCTCTCAGTTTGAGTACAAATATGTTGGAAAGCTTTCAGTTTTTAAAAATGATATCAATTAACATTATATTATTTTGAGTTGTGCTTTTCCAAATGGTACTAATTACACAATATCTCTAAGCTTGCTCAGTTTACTCTTTTGAATGGATTCGAGTAAATAATACAAATAATAAATTCAATATGAAAATCACCACCATACAAGGTTCTTCTAAGCCTTTTGTGTAGTTCACTATTGAAATTCCTCCGTTCAATACCTCCAATGGAGCAGGCTTCACCTGAAAGGTTCCGAAACTACCCGTAAAAGCGGCGGCATTTCCGTTCACAGCTGATTATGGCGCCGATTCACCCCTACTGTGTTATACCTTACAGAATACATGGAAAGAAGTTTTGACAAAACCGCTGTAGGCAAAACAGCTTTGTGATAAAAAGCTTTGCGGCCTAATATCTTCATCAAATATCCTCATACCTTGTACCGTTTAAAAAACAACAAAAGAAACCGGTGTTCTAAATCGACTTAAAACAAAATACTTTTGTGATTTAAATTTTTCACCGCCAAAAGTATTATAATGATTGTATCAAAGGACAATTGCCCTGATGATGGACAATGTGAGATTGTCTGAAACGTTGGCTTAACAAGAAGAAAACGATATACGAATTACTTCCCCAAACATCAATCATCATGCGACAATATGCAATAGTATTCCCTCAAAATAATTAAAAAATATATTTAAATGTTAATTCCTTAGTTATATATATTTGACAATAAAACAGAATAAGTTGTGAAGCAGAAAACGCATTTGGGCTTTAAGATCTAATGTCATTGAATTGGACAATTTTTTGTTTGGAATTTGGTAAAAAAAATGTTTAAATTTACGAGCAATATCCGACATATTTTTTACATGGAACAACTTTTTCACATGTTTTTAAGGTTATACCCATCAGTGTAATATATATTATTGAAGAAAAAGATAATACTATAAACCTATCTAAACGAAATATGAAACAGAACACAATGATCACAACTAGGAATTGAACCCAAGATCTCTTGTTTTACGGGAACAGGAGTCTTAAACCACTCGACCTTTGGGACATTTTATTAAGCGTCACATTTGTCGATGTAACCTTTAGCTTTTTATTTTTCTGTGTCTTGTTCTGTTTCGCGTTTCGTCATTTGAATTATCTTTTTCTTCAATTATATATTATTGACAAATTTCACAAACAGTAAAAGGGTTCTGACTTTTTACAAAACAATAAAAATAATATTAAGATGACTAAACACTTTAAAAAAAATCATGTTTCGTTTTGACAGAATTATTTTGTAAAGAGGCTGTTTTGTCGTATATGGTTATTTCGTTTTACCGCTGAGAATACCGTGTAAACAGCCATTTTCCCTCTTCCGGCGATGCTGAGTTCGATGATACAGAAAATAAAATTTCCCGAATTTCCCAGGCCTTTATATTGTAAGCGTTTTCGTAACACGGTTACGTTTTTAAAGTGTTTTTCCTTGCGGGTACTTCATTCGGGCGTTATTAGATTTCCGTTTTTTACACGGCATTATAATAAGTGTGATCATATATTTTTACCTTGATTGTTTGAAATTAGGTCATTACGACAACTGCTCGTTAAGCGCTCAAATATTTTGATGTGTTTTTAACATGTATAAGAATTTTTACTTTATATTGTACCATGATATCTTTTTTCAATTAACTATATTGAAGGGTTGTTAACCCAGAAAATGGTAATTCATTTAATGGAGTACTTAATGGAGTAGATATAATAAAGATTCGTTCACATATAATATTTTTTGGGATAAGTCTGAATGATTTTTGCCAGTCGCTAAACAAGTGACGGAATATTATAAGTGTCCTGTGGTCCTGACCCACGGCGTAGTCTTTACTTGATTCGACTTGTCACTTTATTTTCTTATATTATATCTGCCTTATGTCTTTGCTTTCATGTACCTTTGTCTACTCCTGTATTTTTCATTTTACTATATTCGTGTTATTATTTTGTTATTTGGACGATGTCCGTTAATAAATAAATAAATATACAAGACTAGTATTTAACAACGGACGTCTCATACCCTGATAAAGTTATGGCAGAGGATGAACTGAAGTTGACAGATGCAGTAGATATATGTTTCCTGAGCCTTGTGTGTTTAATCCGTGTTTGACGAATTTTTGAATTAGAAAGAAACGTCAAGACGATTTTGATCAATTTCAGTGGATGGACCGATAAATGAGTGTCAGGAGGAGATATAAATAAAGAAGATATCAAAAAACTATCAAAATCCCAAAACTTAATACAAAGCACACACAAAATACCTATCTCTATCTAGGTATAACATATTTTAACATCCTTCCATTATATCTAAAAAATATTGAAGATATTCAGGAATTTAAAATAAAATTAAAAAATTACCTAAAACTACTATAAAAGTCCATATCTTACTCTTATTATTATTTCCTTCAAATCTTGAAACTGTATTATTGATAAATGTTGCCTATTTCTTACTTATCCCTTTGGTTTTGCAAATATATTATTTACTTACTTACATGATTCCATATAATTGAGCTAGGATTCACTCACCAAACACAAGAGCCTCGTCTCTTTATGGTGAGGAAAAGCTATTATTATTTGTAACAAGTATATAGGAGATATAGATGAAGAAGTCAGGTACTCTCCAAAAAGACGAAGGAAGTAAATTACCTGAGACGAATCATTTTATGATTTGGAATCACTTTTGGATTTATCCAACGACATCTAGGTCCAGAGCCTAGGATTTTGTCTCTCTTCCAAGGAGGCCGTCACATTGACTAGATTCGTAACTAACTATTTGATAATGTTTTTTGTTTTATCTACTGCTTACGATACCTTCAAATCAATGATCCTAATGTTAGAGGGTTCATTAAACTTAATCAGTAATTTAATTATTAATGAAATAAACCTATTTCTCATTGTATTTTTGTTTCTCATATCTGATTTTGAATGTATTCATTTCTTAATACCAAGTTAATTCTCAATAAAACATGGGAATTTCTAAATAATTGCACTTGACATAATACTTTCATCCACCATTTTTAGTAACACGGAAAAGTCCGGGAAATATTTTGGCATGAACACGCGGTCCACAACAAAGGATATTTGACATGTTTGACTTTGGACTTGATGGATATTGATTGATTGTGAGAATTCCGGCGATTTATTACAAACTAGGTGAATAATTTTTTGAAAATAAATCAATTTATTGCCAAAAAACAATAATAACTATTAAATTCAGCTTTACATACCGCCGTTATTGGTCAAATTAGCTTTAGTAAAATCTTTTTTTAACATTTTATTATTCAACAATAAATAATACATTATGAAATAATAAGCAATTCCGTGTTTTGATTTATCGCTTTAACTGGTTCACTGCCAACTCCGCCGTTTGGCGGAGTTCGAATGTCTCGAGCAACTCCGCGCCCGCCTATTGGCATGAGCGTCATCACAACTTTCAATACTCTGTGTAAATCCGGCAATTGTCACAATATTTTTATGTTGGCTCAGTGCTTGAAAGAATCAACAAAAAATGAGTTAACTCGATTTTTGACTACCTTCTCCAGTTTTGATGTTAAAGATTGTTGAATTTGGGTGACAAAGCTTTCCAAGTTTTCATGTTGGATTTTCCAAAGCCGTCGCTGTCCAAGCTGGCAGTGAACGTGTTAATTGATAAATGCATTTTTCAAAACCCAATATGTCATGATGGAAATGACGTGTTGAGCTAAAATCTGAAAATAAATGGTCAAATAGAAATTCAAAAATTCTCGGTTCTATTGGAGATTTTTTGGGAACACACAAACATATTTTCTGCTTACATAGAAAACAAAAAACAAACTATGTTTGTGTTCCTACATTATTATGAACCTGCATACCTAATTAAATTTGTTTTTTTTTTTTTTTACATAATCTGACGTTAGTAAAATACGTTGGATAACAACTGGTTCTTTGCTAACTTCGGATGGAGGGGGGTTATCCTAGATGACAGTACAAGTAAAAACGACAAAACTTTTTTAGAAATTCTAACGTGTAAGGTAAAAAAAATTGAATTGTTTGCATAAAAAAAAAATTCTTCCATGAAAAATTTTTTTTTATTGGAAAATTGTAATTTCGAAAAAAGTTATTCATCTTTATTCTTTCATGTATCATCCGAAATTAGCGCACTTTACCCCGATCATTCTGTATAGTATGGTGAAAAAATACACTCCTGAGAAGTATTGGTTATTGATATCACTACACGGAGAAAAGTTGCCAATTTATTAAGATTGTCTTCAAATTATTGGTAATCCTGTTTCGGTTTCCTGATAAACTTTTGGTAAATTTCCAATATATTATCACGATATCGGAACATGTCATCCGATCACCGACATGTTTGTAATTAATAAATAAACAATACTAATTTTTTTCCGTTTGTCAGTAATTATCTTTTTACCTATGTCCATTCCATTGGTGTGTATTTCATTGGAAAGGTCCTTATGTCCGGATAAAGCTGACCCTAAGAACTCAATTTTTCTTTTCAAATTTATTACATTCCTTTCCCTGTCCTATTTGTTATTTTTTCACTGGCATTTATTTATTTATTTCCCAACGAAATCTGAGACATGGGAAACCATTAGTTGAACTTGTCGTTACACAATTTTAGGATTTTACTCAAATTTAGTAAAGTTTCCTTCGAACTTAATAAAGAACGCTCGTTGTAAATATATTCGTTCACACACTGAGAAAAATGGGCAATGCTGATTTATTAAAAAACCTCTTAAAATTAATTGTAAGCCTGTTAAAAACGGGACTGCAAGCCGCTTCCCGATAAAGTGTTAGTAAATTAATTATATTGGAACACGTATTCACACACTTGCGTTTGTCATAATAATATGTTATGACGAAATGTTTGGATTTTTATAATCACGGGTTCGGAAATCGTGACAAAACCTTGTATATTTTTTTAATTTTTTTTTATGATTTCTTTATTCAGTTGTTTTTTTTACATTTGTATTTCATTTATGTTATTGTTTACAGGATACCTATCAATCCATTAATTAATAGCTTACAATCCCCTTTTTTAACAGGAATACGAATAATTTGTAGAGCTTTTCAATAAATTAGCCATACTCATTTTTCTCTGTTCAGTGATATCAATAATCAATACTTCTCAGGAGTTAAATAAATTAGGAATATTTTAACCAGCAAGTTTCCTCCGTGTAGTGTACAGAATTACGTACTTTAACATACATATATTCACAGATAATAAGATTCCCAAATGTCTAGATCCAGTGGGACTATTGCTTTCCCAATTGGGTATATTGTGACTAGTGAAGGAAAGAAGATTTGGAGGAGAAAGGTTGTGAAGGACCTAGCTATCTAGATTTGCAACTTCGCCATTTCTTTTACGTAAATAAATCGAAAAAAACACTCGAAATTTAACCACATCCCTTACTTTGCTGCAAGCAAAAATCTCATCTAATTTTAAATATTATATTCTATGTATGTAAATATTTTGATATTTTTTATTCACTCATGTTATCTTCAAAATATATTTACACAATTTTTTTAAAGTTACATAACAAATCCAAAAATGTTACTTTTACGTTGGTCGGACTGTTACCTGCTGTATTTAGATTTTTGCTGAAAACAAAATTTCTGAATATTATTTTAGATATTTCAGCATTACGGAGACATTTGTTGAATAATTCATTTCGTAGAATTATTTTTGTACACGATTTTATTTTCGTATCAGCCCTTTGTGTCTGAAATTTATTTTACTATCAATGAAAATTTCTACATTATTATTTATTTTAAAATTGTCCATAAAAGTCATTTTCGCCGAAGTAAGTAAGTCTATTGATAGTCTATGAAGTTACTTTTAGCTTACTCACATTGCTTTATTTTTCATTAACTTTTGTACAAAATTTCGTTTGTATTTGTTTGAAGTTATATCGTGACCTTCACATTCTACCACACATAATGTTTGATTTTAGTTCCGCAGGGAGTTTATTCCAAGCCTTCAGCCCAGATGCTCCCAAAGCGCGATCACCAAACTTAGTATTTGGCTTGCGCTTAGGTTCCATCAGTCTGCCTACAGCTGTTGATGTTGCTGATCTAAGAGTTGACTGCCTCAGACCAGTGTTTTCCGGGACGCATAGTTCAGAGATGTAGGGTGGGGCCATTTCATTGATGGATTCAAACACCATTCAGCACAATTTGTACTGGATTCTTTTAGGGCACTTGAGCCAGTGAAGGTTACGAAGGTGTTCTGAAATGTGCGAATATTTAGAGACCACGGTTATGAGCCGTGCTGCTGCATTAAACACTGATTGAAGTTTTTCAATTTGATATTTTAGTAGGCTGACATAAATGCCGTTGCAGTAATGGAGACGTCAGACTAAGTACTTATATCGTGACCTTCACATTCCACACATAATATTTCTTTATATCCAGATCCAGAGTGGAAGACACTCTCAGTATCGCCCTGATCAGAAAGATCACCAATCAGAATTGATACTTTTTTTTAAATGGATTCAATCGTATTTGGTGACAGATCTGAATAGCAAACCTTCCTCTTCCCCGTCTCCTTCCGTTCCCCTCACTTTTCATCTCCACAAAATATCCCAAATGGGTACGTCATTCTGATATTTTAATTATTTTACAACAAAAATTCTCCATCTTTCCACCTTTGGCACGTCATCGGCTTCTCCGTGTTTTGACCAAATGAAGTCTTAGCCAAGAGTAAGTTATAAAGCCTTAAGTCTTAGCTGAGAGAATCTTTATCCCACGTCACCCTGAACTACGGCTTCCTCCCTATCTAATCTACTTAATTCCACTCTACCCTGTATAGGGGGGGGGACGTGTAGAGCCGTTGTACGTTTTCTTAACCGTTAAGAACTCATGATTACCCGACGAGCTCAGTGACAAAGCGGTAAGAGTTCTTGAATTTTATATTACGACTCGGTCCCAGTTCCAAACATACTAGGTAAAATAATATGTATTTGATCAGAGATTGTAAAACAGAAATTATAACATCATATTTTTATCATTTCTTTTTAGTTCATACAAATCACTTATTATTTAGGAAGGATTGCAATCTTTTCAAAAAGGCTCATTCAATTCGTTGCCACCGGTAAAAAGATCCCAAAATTATCACAAAAAATGTTAAATTCAAAGGAATGAATAGATTCAACGAAGAACCTTTCAGACATGAAAAAAATAATACAAAAACACTTTCATGGTACATTTTCGACCAAATAAACCCCTTATTTTATCTATGCTGACCAATTCCGTTCGGTAGTTTGTTCCCATGCAAAAAAAAATAAAGTTTAATTTAGTATTCCGATGATTCGTCTTCTTCATTGGCCGCTACAAACAATGTGCTAGAAGAAGACCGCAATAGAATCCGGTAAAAAAGGTTTAAAAAAACTACGATTCTCGATCCTTAAAACCGAATTGAACTGAAAGAATTTCTTTCTGGCTTTTCGACTGAAAGGTCCTGAATAAAACATACGGGGGTTAGTGGGTGGAAAAAAGACAGATTGCGCCACGTACGTTCTGCCCGAAAAACCTGAAAAATTGCCCGAGCAAGACTGGCTTCTGGGAGAAAATCCACCAAAAACATTTCCTTTTATGGAAAGATATTATTAATTTCGTAAGGTCAAATAAAATATGGAGGCTAAAGTTGATCGATGTTCTTTTATAAGAAGTAGACACGTGTAAATATTCCAATCCTTAACTTAATTTTATAAAACTGATACGTTTTTTTGTTGGGAGAGGGCGCTGAAATATATAGGAAAAAAACCTTAATTTACAGCTACACCTACCGTCACACTTTATTAGATTGGTATGCACCGATTCACCATTAGTAAAGTAAAGCCGGCCTTTAGCACGGTTTAATGCCGTTTTATGCATACCTACGCCGTGGTAACAAGTCAAGTTTTTCACTCTTCCGACTATACGCGCCGCGTCATATGGACACCGTTATTATAAATATCTTGGTATTGTACAAAGCCCGCAATAACTTTAATAGTATCTTCTAAACAGCTAATAAAATATTAGTGGCAAAAGTTGATTGGAATATTCTCCATCGATTTACAGGTAAAACAGACACAGCTTTCCTACCTGTCGTATGTGCTCGAACGAATTAATTATCAATTAACAACTGTTGTATGTATGTATGCATTTTCTCTTTTCTCCTATGATCAACTATTTTAATATTTCGATTTAATTCCATCATTAGCTTTAGAGCTTTAAACCATTAAAAATTTACATTGTTAAGAATTAAATAAATATTTTTAAGCACATACATTAAATAATCGGAAATTGGATAAATTTGGTTTACATGAAGCACTTTTTGTGCTTTTTTATTTTATTTTGACTTTTCACCCGCAAACTATGGAACCAGTATCACTAGAGTTGAATCCCCAAATTAATTAATGCATTTAATCGACCTCGGAGATAGTCGAATAGAATCTGACCAAGTGTTAAATTGACCTCTCGCGATGAGTATGACCTACTCCCAAATGCTAGATAGTTCCCTCCATTACCGACTCAACAATCACCGCCAGCTGAGCTGGCGCCATCTGTTGCTTTGGATTCAAAGATCAATATTGGTCGAGTTCAGTAGTATTGACATAGGATTTAACAGTTTGGTTTATTAAACCAGTGATCTGGATTTGCGTACAAGTGATAAACTATTAAATGCTTAAGGCAACACAAGACTCTAATAACGGGGGTTCGCCCGAGGCTCACGTTTTAATTAATTCCGACAAATTCCTAACGATAAAGAATATATAATTGTTTATTGCGATCCCTACGGATGTAATTATTTGTACTTAAGATTAATTAAATCAGTACCTTTCCATTAAAATATTTTACATTGTAAAACGGTTTGAAAAATTTATAAAACGTTTTTAAACTACAAAATTAGCGGTAAACACCAGGTTTTATTTTTATAGACGGTGAATTAGTAACTTCCCGAGGGATCCCTCTAGAAACATAGGAGATTTTAGAAATACAGTCATCGGCAATAATTAAAATAAACCACAGGGACAGATCAATTTGCTAGGCCTGCTACGGCAAATTCGACCATCGGTCTGTCTATTACGCCGGGCCGCGCGCCGAATATTGTTTTTACACGACTTCACTACTTATATCGTTAAGATTCCCACTTTATTTTGGAGATTTGCAAGGGAATATTCAACCGTAGCTTTCTTCAATACACAGGGCTGAGCGTCACATATTTTTTGTGCATTGTTTCTTCATTTACGTCAGTAAGATTTCATCTTTATTTTCGAGTATTGTCTCGTCTTAACGATTTATTATGCTCTTACTGTGTCGTCGCGGGGTCAGCCTCTGCTAACTAAGTTATCCATCACTGCACAAGCAACTTATTTTTATATTATTGTTGTAGAAGTAGAAATTGAAATATTGGTATTTCTTTTTTCACAAACTAAAAGAGATAAAGTTAAATTTACGCTCTTTGCATTATGTTAGGTTACGCGAAATACGTAACGCTTGCATTTTTAAACTGGGCTTATTTTTGTGTTATAAATATCAGTGTTAAGTAAAACATATCGTTAATTTAGTAGTTAGCGTTAAATTAATAACGCTGAAACCACAGTTACAAAGACCATTTTTTTAACTCTGCGGTTCTGACCTCGTTAATTCCGCGAAAGTTCTGCAAAGCGCCAACATTAATTTTCCGGTGAAAAAACACTACTGAAAAAATTGCACCGAAATTGCAAAGAAAATTTCTCATTTCATGGTATAATTTTCACGTTGCTTCTTGTGTGCGGAGAATAATATGTCTCTAGTGTAAATTTTTTCCTGAACTAAAATGGCGTTAATATTACAGGTTGGCGTAATAATGTTTCCCGAGAAAACTTTGTGCAGTTTTTTAGACTAATGTTTATTGTTTTTTTTTTTCAGCGTCTGTAATTACCTCCTTAATTGCTTTCTTCTTGTTCGAGACGCTTGTTCGTATTCATTTGTACTCTTAATAAAGGGTTTAACTATACACACTCCATTCACAGAGAAGTAACCTGATGAACTAACCTAATCTGGTGCCAATGCAATAATTGTCGTTTCCAAGCACCGCATTGGTAATTCCTAAAAATGTGAATTCTCTACCAATTTGAAAGAAAAGGGCTGTCGTCAATTTTCACAAGTCTTTCGATTCTCAGATCCTGACTACATTGATTAGGAACCTGTTCAAGAAATAAATTTGATTAAAAAAAAAAGAAGTTATATTTTAGATTATTTCAGACACATGGACACCCCTTTAACAGACTTCTAGCTGTTTTCTTTTTTGGATAGGAAGATTTTCTTACTGCGTCTCCTTCTCCCCATCTCGTTCCCTTCCCCACTCATTTTAGCCTCCTCTCTTCCTACTCCTGAGAATTACGATATGTGTACACTGATATTGTGTTCCTATAATCTCAATCGTATTTAAGTAGATAACTTAGCAACATACTCTTACGTGCAATATTATTTGCCAGGCGATCATGAAGCGAACTACCTTTAATGTGAATTACGTAAACTTACTTTAACCGTATGTAGTGACTAGATCTTTATTGTGAAGAACTTCCCAACATTTTCCTCCTCTATCTGATTCCCATCTCACTCCCTCCAACCTCACAACATGCCTCAATCAGGGAGTCTAGAATTCCACTAAGAATATGAGTATAAACATAAAACACTACTTCTGATAAGAATTTTGCGATAGACTCGAAACATCTACTTCTTCAATGGTGTTATTACATTGTTCAATTTCATCGCCAGCAAAGATGGATGTCCCAATTTATTTGAATGGCTTACTCGCAGGGTCCCCATTTTGTGTACTCTACGCCAATGAACAAGTATGAAAGTTTCAGGAAAACCATCCCCAACCAGTGGCGGATAGCGTTCAGGAGCGTTGAGGCAACTCACTCCTTAAATGTCAGTTAATTTAAAAATAATAATTATCAACCAATAATAACACCACCAAAAATCAACGCAAATGACACTTATAAGTTTAGTACTATGAAAGTTATTAGTTAAATTCTACCGTCTCGAATTGTCATTATGTCAATTACGCGTCATAAGCCACGTGGTGTGAGCAGATTCCTTATCGATCATCAAGAAATGTCACCTGGGAACATCAATTGTCTAATGTTACCCATAGTATTGAAATTTCTCCGAAATATAAAGGTAATACCCCGAGACATAATATATTTATTTGTCGCGCCGAGGTGGAGCCACTTTGTTCACAGGCAGGTATAAGCTTTAAAATCGCTAGTATTATTTAACTGGCGTAGGCGATAGACTGGCAATATTTTTAGCGCACCGTCCATTTTTGCGAGTTCACGCTGCCACTGCTCTCAGTGAACCCAATATCTCCTCTCATCCCTTGAATTTCCAGTCGATTTAACCTTCGAATTAAACCAGCGGCGGTACGAAATGTACCCAAACAGGAATGGGCCTGACACGTGAGGGTTGTTTATGAATAATGCCCGAGTAAATACTTATATATTATGCCTTTAGCGAAACTTGAATTAACTTCCCTTACAAATAACCATAACCTCAACCGAACATACGAGTACTCATGCAACACTGCTCTGTAAGAATCCCGAGCTTTATCCCAAAAACAGGTGTAAAAATTTTGCTTGGAAATAAAGCGCCTATGGGATGATTAAGGAAATTTTAATGTCAAAAACTCAATAATATAATGTAGGTAGTTTTTAGTGTTTATTTAATGGTCTTTATATCAACGCCGCTAGCGGCCAAATTCACATAAAACTAATAATACGATTATTGATCTTTCAAAAATCAAGAGTAGCCCTTAGAAGCCGGATCCCTGCATTTGCAGTGTTGAATTGTGCCTACGCACGTCACGAAGCACTGCCATTGTAGTGTCGACCATAAACATATTTTGCCTTTGTAAATTACTTCTACTGGGTTTCGTAATTAAAAAATCAAAATATCACTTTATCAATTGTGGTATTGCGTACATTAACAAAAAAATATTTTTATTTATTGAATATGTTTGTCGGCACCTACAGGGTAGAATACTCACCTAACATAATCTCATTGTTTTATTAATTTCCATGATTATATTTCTATTTTGTTTTCTCTAAACGCCTTATAAATCCCAGCATTCCGATTTTTTGCCGATTTATAATATACTTCCTTTGAAAACTTATGTTAAACAATAATAAGATATATTAAATATAAGTTTATTTTTTGGATTAACTATATTGAGTAAAACCTCAAATTGTAATATTTAATTATTGAAGACAATATTAGCGATTTCTAAACGAAAATCTGAAACAGAAAAATTAGAAAACGATACGGTCACATCTAGGACTCGAACCCAGGACCCTTGCCTTGCCGGGGCACCGCTCTAAGGCAAGTGTCCTGGGTTTGAGTCCTAGATGTGACCGCATCCTTTTCTGATTTTTTGTTTCAGATTTTCGTTTAGAAATCGCTAATATTGTCTTCAATAATTGTTATTTTTGAAGGTATTGTCTATTCATTTGCCGACTTGAAAAATATATGAAACCCCCTTATAGAAGTGTTCCGAAAATTATAAAAAACAAATTTGGTTCTGTAATTAAGCATGTTAATTGTATGAAAAAAATTACATTGTTTCTTTAAATCCTATTGTAGACATTTTTCGAGAGTTTTTGATCTATTTTCAATAAGTTATCTTTTAAAATATTTTCGCTTACGCCTGTTATTAATTAGAATGGTTTTTTTATCTTAGCACGCTCCCTCTAACATACTTATTTATTTCTTCCCATCAAATCCTTTTCTTCTTCCTTTTTGAACACTTACTACGGAACTTACTAGAACTATACTTGTGCAATATAGCTGTGAACGAGGAATACTTGGAGCAGGTGGATGAGTTTGTGTATTTAGGAAGCATGTTTACGAGAGATGGGAAGGCTGACAGAGATATTGAAAGAAGAGTAAATGCATGTAACTCCATTAATGGAGGACTAAACGCAGTTGGCGCTAACAAAAAATTGTCCAAAGAAGCGAAGTTAGCAGTCCACAATGGAGTGCTGGTACCTACCCTGATGTATGGAAGTGAGGCATGGAACTGGCAAAGAAAGGATGAAAGTAGATTGAATGCTGTTGAAATTAGATCCCTGAGGCGTATGTGTGGTAAAACCATATATGATCGTGTGAGGAATGTGGATATCCGCAAAGCGTGCAAGGCTGATGTAAGCGTAATGAGTAAGATCAAGAAAGGGACGCTTAGATGGTTTGGGCATGTAGAGCGAATGAGCGAAGAAAGGAGTGTAAGGAGAATATACGATGCAAATGTGAATGGTAGCAGAAGTCGGGGACGCCCGAGGAAGACATGGCACGACCAAGTGAATCAGATACTTGAGTCGGGCCATGTCAAGAGTCAGAACAATAGAAGAGTATGTATGAGACGATGTATGAATGTGAATGAGACAAGGAGTGTGTGCCAAGACCGAGTTGTTTGGCGGTCCGTCCTCTCTGCCTACCCCTGCGGGGAAACGGCGTCATGGTTAGTTACATAGTTAGTTAGTTAGTTACTACGGAACCTTAACATCTGAATGAATTGAGGTGCTATTTACATGGTATTTAGCGAAATAAAAATAAGAAACATTGTATATTTTTTATCATAATGTCATAAATATTCTGATGCCTTCATATTATGTACGCATCTGAGCGGACGACTTTTTTTACATTAATCCCCAATATCACCTTTGGGGATGCTGTGCTGGGGTTCTTTTTGAGGAAAGGAAGGAGAATAAGGAAAGATAAAAGGTTTGAGGGGTGAGTAAGAATTTAGGGTTCAGTATGTCCAGGAGTGATGGACATATGAATCCCTCCCACTGAGTTGCAAGGCGTTGGATCGAGAGATTCCGGCTGGAGAGGTCAAAGGGTCTCCCACAACCAGTCTCTCCCGATCCACGCAGTGAACAAACGCATTCGCCTCTGAGACGTAGACCACCAACCTTACCCCATGAACCCGGGCAATCCTGTTAAGTCACCAAATGCAGCGAATCACTTGGGGTGACCTATGGCACTGGTATTGGTTATCCAATAAATGATTATTAAATGGCGGAGGTATTAGTACCCGCCTCCCAAATTGTAAACAAATATTCATTATGAATATAAATTTTGCTTAAAAAATCGAATTTACTAGATTTAGGTCAAGAAGAATAAAATCAAACAAAGAATGCAACGTAAAAATGTTTGGCAACCTTTTTACATAGGTTCTTCAAATATCTTCTTTGTTCTTCAAACGTTTCTCTCTCCCTAATGAGATGCTATTCCATTATATTGGCACCGCCTATGTTTAAAATTATTTCAGCTTTTTCTGATATTATTTCTTTACTTATTCGCGTGCATCTTGAATATTTAAAGGCTCGTTAATCTTGCCTATCCAATCCACGCCCGCCCCCTTTAACCACCCCGTGGAACCACCCCTCGCCTTAATAGAGACTCAGAAACACACCCTTCAAATTGCAGGATTTTATAAATCTGATAAGATTGTTTTTTCAATTCTTTTGATATAATCGCAATCGGTTTTTTAATGTATTACATATTTAATGGAAATGCAGTAAAATGGGAAAAGCGTACGTTTTGAAAAATTTCTAAAGAATAATTGTTATATGTTTGCTTTTATGAAGTTGTTCCATTGGGTTACCTGGCTTTGCAACTCTTTTTCCATTTTGAAAAATACAAGAGTAATTTAAAACCTATGGCTATTTCAAAGCTCTTTGAGAAATGGCTTAATGACGTATAAATAATAACTACACACGCTGCACTTATTTTAAGACGCCAGAACGCAGTGTTTTTTCTACTTTAGTTCTATGTTAGGACGGGTTGTTTCGGAGAATTTGAACAATTCATCAAATTTCAACGTTCATTTTCAAGTTCTGTGAAAGATTTTTTCAAGTTCTGTTTTTATTTCAGTTTTGTCAAGCAACTAGCCTACAATGATATAATAACAGAACTTGAATAAATCTTTCACAGAACCCGAAAATGAACGTTGAAATTTGATGAATTGTTCAAATTCTCCGAAACAACCCGTCCTTTAGTGTTGCTCTTATTCCGTAGAATTAACTCAATTCTTCAGAACATTTTTGAATGCATTTTAAAATTAGTGAAAATTACAATTTATAATTTTAAAAACACCTGACAAAAAACTTCATAATTATTTTCTGCAATCTCTTCCATATTTCCGTCTTCTGTGCTTAAATTTCAAATTGTGTTACATTCATTTTTGTAAAGAAATTGTCAAATATTAAAATTAATCTTCTGTTGGATGTGTCAAAATTGTTTTTGTTCAAGTTACAAATACTTCGTCACTACAATTTTATGTTAAATATGATTATTCGGGCGTCGAGTTGAGGAAGGGACTCCGTTTCTTTTTTAATTTACCATAACTAATGGGGAAATGTAAATTTTAATAAAAATGTGGAGGGAAATAAATATAAAAAATCTTTACTTAAGCTTCGCCAAAGGAAATTGAGATTGATTGCTTCTATTTAACAAATGGTACATCATTTTTATCAGAAAAGAAAGCAAATTTATCAACCTTTTTTATACGTGCAAAACACAAAGCACGAATTTAAAATTATCGTCATTAGGTCTGGGTTTTTAATAAAGTTTTTTTTCTTTCTTATGACTTAATGATATTTTTTTGCTGCTTTATTGTTATATAAAGTAGGTTACATTATTCTTATTTTTCTGGTGTCTGGTTTTGACAAGACTTCCCTGAAATATGTCCACTTTTTCCGATGCTCACCTGCACCGGTAATTCTTCTCTAATTGTCAACCCATCGCATATGTGGGTTTTCTCTGCTATTTTTGAACAAAGTACGTTATTCGATGTTCTTGGAATTCACAAGGGGTTGGCCGTATTCGTGCTCAGTGTGATTTCACTTAAATGACTGAATATAATCTGAAAATTTATACAAACATTTGGTAACAAAAACTACAAATTCAACATTTGGAAACAAAAACATATCCAACAAGCAACTACAAATATAAAATTTGATCAAAGACTTATCCAACAAGCAACGAAAAATACAACATTTGGAAACAAAGAGTGTCTCCCATACGATGGTACTAAACTCTCCGACATAATCCCAATGTCAATAAAAACTCACAACAATATTACAACATTTAAAAGTCCATAAAAACGAAGGATATAAAACACAGGGAGATCAGAAATAGAAAATATACTGACACCAAAATACAGACTGAAACCGAAACCAATCAACTGCTTTTAAAAACACCATGTAATATTATAATGATTTTTTTTTGGTAAATTACACCGTGCTTTTTCTTTTCTTAGCCAACGTTTCGGACAGCATTACAGTGTCCATCATCGGGGCAGATGGGCAGGCCAGGAGGAAGCGCAACAAGGCATAATACATAATGAATAAATCACTAAAATACTTTTGTCAGCGAAAATCTCAAATCAAACCTTGTAATTATATTTATAATTATCATTGAAGATTAAGATAATACAAATAAATCTAAACAAAACATGAAACAGAACAAGACACAGAAAATAAAAAAGATAATGGTCACAACTTGAAATTGAACCCAGGATCTCTTGTCTCACCTTGTTTACAATTATTTCAGAAAAAAACACGATTTAATATATTTATAATTAATTAATATTATTCAAACAACAAATTTTTAAAAATCCATAACCGAAATCCTCAGCACGGGAGATCTCAGTGAGAATATCACTATCTCTATTTGGTACAAAATAGGAAGATACCGAATCATTTATTATTATTATTGTATTTGGATAATAGATTTTTGTTATTTTTTTTTCAATTATCAGTAGGTAGTAGGATTGTAACAAATTTTGTATTAGAACTAATTTTTCTTTTTTTTCAGGTCAACCCCTCTACCGTCGAACTAGGTAAGTCCACCCCATTTCAAGTCGTCACATTTAATTTAAATAACTCTTACTTATTCGTGAATAACTGTCATTTTTTAAATTGAAATAAGGGGGAGGGGATTATGGAGTTAGCAGCTTCCGCATCCGGTCGCTTATCTGTAATATTTTCAAACTTGGAACAGTAAATTCCTGCGTTAATGTAATTTAATACGATTGCCATCTATCGGAAATACCTGTTAACTTCGAGGGGGATGAAATAAGATTTCCGGGCATGAAATGACGTTAGAATATCCATGGCTAATGCTTTCTCCAATTATTTCGTTGGGATTTGGCGTTTAATAGTCCAAGAAATGATTTTGAATTATTTATTATTTTCAGTTCCTAGCTGAAGCTTAACTGCGTATTTTAATTTGTGAATTGATAAATTCAATATATTTTATAATATTGACAAATAAATACTGCATTAACAAAAGCCAGGTAGAACATTATTCACCTTAAGATGTAATCCATTAGTAAATTGTTCTAGTTGAACAGTATTCAGATTTCCGGTCGACAGCTCTGACCACTGAGCTATGGCGGCTTATCTCTTATCCGCGAAATAATTCAATATATACTAGTGTTTCTTTCAACAATTACTGCTTGTTACATTTTTTCACCTGAAAACAATCAACTTTATTTTTATATGAGAAAGGCATTGTAAGTGCTAACTCTCTCACTAGATGGCGTCGAGATAAATTGTCTACATTTTTTTATGAAAATACAAGAACTTGTCAAATATTAATTATTATTTTTTTTTGTAAACTAATGTTTAAGACAAGATTTTTTATGCGTAAATTTATTTTTTTAATGTGAATTCCGCGCAGTCAGATTTTGACCTCAGCAAACATCCGCTTCCCAATGCCGGAGTCAGCTGGATTATGGCATCTCCATGTGGGTATGTTTTAGGCTGATGGTAATTGAGTAAGGATGAAGATGGGTAAGAGGAAGGTTGGGAAATACTTGAATGATCAGATTTTGTCAGGAAACACGGCTAAAACCAGGAAAATATTGATAGTTTCTACCACTCTGGAACGTGATATCTGTGATGGCCTTCGTGGTCAAGGGGTAAGGCTCTCGACTACCCAGCTGTTTAAATCACGGCGTGCGCATGTAAATTTTATCCGATTTATTTGTGTTATTTCAGAAATGACTCATTTAAATAATTATGTAATACTTTAATTTTTGTGACACGTTCCAGAGTAGAAGATAATAATAATATTCGGCTTTGGTGACCAGACCTGAATAGCCAGGTGCTTACCTTACTCTTTCCCATCTCCTTCTCCTGTCTACCTCACAATATTCGCCAATTGGGGATGCCATAGTCTCACTAGCTCCAGACGGTTTTGAGCAGTTGAGAGTACTGTAAGGTTTCACATTTGAAAAACGTAGCTATTTCAAGTACCTACATTTTTATACTGCACGTCTTAATGTATACATTTAATTAATGTATGTTTCATGGAAAGCAGTCATTTTGTGGTTTGACTTTATATTAAATGAAATAAACACTTTTTAACAAAAAAAATAATAAATAAACAAAATAGACCAAAATTTAATTTACATTTTTTACTCCAAATAATGTTCGGAATCACTGGTTAAATTAAGTGAAGTGTGTCCCTTAACACCCTGTATAGGAAAAAATGGGTACAGAATATAAAATAGAACGATGAATAGTGAGACAGAGATAAGTTTATTTATTATAACAGAATGTGACAACATCATACTAAAATTTCTAAACATTTTCTAAACACCAACCTAATATGTGGGCGCCTAGTCTTGATCTAAACTTGCAATTCCTTTGCAGTGGTTACACTGAAATTACCGAGAGTTGGTTGTTTGAACGACTTAGTTGGCACTTTCTAAATACGTGCTTCGTGAACAAACCATGCAGCTTAATGCAGCACAAACCCGAGTCTCATTAGCTCAATTTCACCTGCCAATGTATCTAGTGTGGTAATAGACTAGGGAATCTGGGTACACCAGGTAAAATAAGAATTTGTTTGAATGTTTTTTTTTTTAGCATTTTAAAAAATTATTATTTCATTTAAAAAACGGTTATTGTAGTGTTGGTAAATATATGTTGTTTCAATACCGCTCAATAAATATCGTTAGACTGTGTAGATTCAAGTTAGGATATTTAGTTTATATAGTTTTAAGATTTCTCCATAGGTGGCAGTCGTAATACCACATGACATAGATAAAATCTTGGACGTTTGGGTCTAATACCCGAATGGTTACGAGTAGAGCCGAAATTAGCCGATCTATAGGCGAGCATCTCAGTTCCCTCCCGCTTCAGAATAACTTAGAGCCTCCTATAGAACGGACGTAAGTCCAGTTAGATATTCATTGTAAATATCTCACAATAATGGACATTCTCATAATCTCAGATTATTTCAATAGCCGAAGTAATTATTGAAATCTCCCGATCATTAAGTGTATCCCAAAATACTCAGAAAATTTGTATGTAAGTCACTTGTATCTTGACTTCCGGACCGAACAGACACGCGAAAGCGTTCAGTTTGAGACGAAATTCAGGACATAAGGCCTCTGAAGATGGACAGTGAGATCTGTCCGAAACGTCAGAAATTAAAAAGTCCTTTTAAGGACTACTTTACGCGGGTAAACCGAGAACATTATTCTACATATATATATATATATATATATATATATATATATATATATATATATATATATATATATATATATATATGCAGAGAAAAACAAATACAAGGATTTAGTTTGGCATAACTAACTCTTCCCACTTACTTCAAGCCCATTTTTTTCCACATTTCCTAATTAATTTAACATATTTCCTAAATGGCCGTTACCAAATTTAATGTGTGAAAAAAGGAACCCAATTTTTTAAGTTTGGTCTAGTTTACGGCCGGCGTGGTCTAGTGGTATACGCTTTTGACTACAGATCCGAAGGTCGCGGGTTCGAACCCGGCGTGCGCAAATAAATTTTATTTGATTAATTTGTGTTATTTCACAATTAATTAATTTAAAATAATATATAGCATATTTGCGGCACGTTCCAGAGTGGAAGATACTCTCAGTATCGCCCTGGTGTAAGACCACCATTCAGAATTGAAACGTTGCTTGAAATGGCTTTAGCCGTGTTTGGTGACCAGATCTGAATAGCCAGGTACTTCCCCACCTTCCTCTTCCCCATCTCCCTCCCCTCCCCAATACCCTCAGCCTCACAACATACCCCAATTGGGGATGCCATAGTCTCACTGGCTCCAGACGGGAGCAGTTGGGACTCTTGTGCGGTATTACTGTAAAAAAAAAAAAAAAAAATCTTTATAGGTAATCCTTACCCAAAATCTTTACTTAAATGTCCGGCTAAATGGTTGGAACCCTTCAAGAAAACCTGGAATAATCAAGGTAATTTGAAAACATTTTTTGTGGCAACCCTAGTCTTATTTTTAACCCGCAAAAAAGTTAATTATTTAACAACTGCCTAGACCGCTAATTTTATTTCATTTCTTCAAAACAACTCTTTGCCGGTTTTGGCCACTTCCTACGTCACGACCCTTCCTACGTCACGACCACAAGATATATACACGTGAATGTTGCGAAGTTTGGGGACTGAGTATTCAACGCGTATGCAGAGTATTCCTGTCATTTAGAGCTCATAAACTGCCTTTGAAAACAATATACAAAAATAAATGTAGGTGCCTTTGAGGTGAATTAATTATTGAGCGGAATGTTCATATTTTATTTTCACCATTAATTATTACTAGCTCAGTAACCAGTAAACATTTTCTACAGGTTAATTTAAATAGTGAAATATTTACTTAGTTGGAAATTTAATAATGAATATCTTAAATTAGAAGGGAATGCTCGCTTCAAAATAAGTACACCCTCGCAAACTCCTCTAGAATGGATATTTCCATCAACGACATTTCTGATTAGAGATCATAAACTGCGTTGATCTTAAGCCCCCGCATTCCGAATTTCTACCACTTGAAGTTTTTAAGTTCCTAAAGAAATATGTGTTATTTTTAAGATAATAACTATACATTTGTAAAGCCAAAACAGTAATGATATGAAATTCCCTCGATAAAATAATCGCAAAGTAAGCTCCGAAAATTATTAAAAACACTTTTTTTCTGTTATTTAATGTGTAATAGGCATGAAAAAATTCACTGTGTATCTTTAAATGCAACAAAAGCGTTTGTCGAGAGATTTTTGCTTTATTTCAAACGTATCGTGTTTTATTAAATATTTTTGTTTTTCGCCATTTTCGCTTAATTATTATCGTTTTTTTAATATAAGCGCGCCCTCTCTAACATTCGTATTTACATATCTCCCCTTCAATCCATCTTCAAACGCTTAATACGGGGCCTTAACCTTTTCTCATCTAAAATGACGTCGTTATTTTCAGAAACTAATTTAATACTTTTCAAATTAAATGTTTTCGTGGTAATGTTTTTTAATAAAATACACAATCATTGTGAACTGTAGAAAACACAGTCGTGATATTTGGAGGTTAACTGGCGCTTAGGATTATTTTCGAGAATTGGGCAAATATGAAATTACACTTTAACTGAGCTTTCTAATAGCCGCTTTTGTATTGTTTGTAGACCAACGGTGTTATCACTTTTATTGTACAACCTGAATATACCTGATGTATGTCTTCTTTTTTTAACTTAACTTCTCGAACTAAACGAATCCACCGGAACTGTAGTATCGCCATTTTTGGAAAAGTCGTGAGGTAGAAGAAAGTAGGGAGTTATTTATTCAAATATTTATTATATGTAACAATACAAGACCTCCCCTCTCTGCACAGTGTAAAGACAGAGTAACTATATCGCCACCCGGTTGAACAGCGTTGTAAGGTGGGTTAAACTAGGGGCTGTAAGTAAGGTATTTATTATTGTTGTCTTTATGAGGCCCGGATTATATGAAGGAGAACAAACGGAGAAGACTTACACGAAAACGAGTCGAAGAAACGATTCGTTCTCATGAAGCCAACGTCAACTGTGAACGTCTGTTCCTCTTGTGCACGGAGAAAAATGTATAATTTTTAAAATCCGTTTAAAAACGGGATTGCAGGCAGTTTGCTGTTAAACTTTCAGTATATATCTTAATATATCGGAACACGTGTTCATGCATCTGCATTTGCCCTTATATATAATGACGATATTCTAAAACATTATGATTTTCATGACCACGTGTTACGAAATCGCTATAATCATTCGCTAAGGGCCTGCAATCCCGTTTTTAACCGGATTGCGAATAATTTTAAGAATTTCTGAATAATTAAGCAAAATTTTAAATCAATAAGTTTTCTCCGTATATGCACCGATGCGTGATCACTGATACTTATACTCCTTAGAGCAGGCTCCATTTAAATACTCGTATAACAGACTCAGTCTTCATTTTGTCTATGAATTAGAGATCGGTATTTTACTAACGGATTGTCAATCTGACGGACCGCCCCCTCCTCTCACAGAATCAAGTAGGTTTTCAAGTTTTTTTTGGGCTCCAACCCAAAGGTGGATCCGAAATTAATTTATTGGACGTACTTGAAATTTGTAAAGAATTAGCATCACTTGTCAGTTAATATGTTGTGTCTCACCAGAGAATCGATTCTCCGTTCAAGGCGCTCGCAATCGCCGTCGAAAGTACATACCTTGGTCGACATCCTTATTCGTGAGTCTCGTCAAAGGGGCGCACTTACATACGCCAAACGTCAAAAGTCACTCCACTCGAACAACGAGTGGGTCGAATCACTCGTTGCTCGAGTGGAGTGACTTCGTCGAGAATCGTTGCCCAGAACGATGATGGTAGTATCTACCACTATAGAACTATGTAAAACTCAAACAAAAGTCTCTTGTTTGATATGGATCCATAATACAAATTTGCTTACAAGGTTATAAGTTTGAATTTTCAATTCAATTTTGCTTACAAGGTTTTAAGTTTTAATCTAAGTTATTATTTAAATTATCAATTACACGTGTTGTACCAACGACTTTTCCTTATAAATTACGTGTGCCGCCTGTAACTTAAGAAAGCTGATGAAATTTCACGCAAGAGCTTAGGAAAACTAATAAAAGCTCTACAACAAACCATTTTATTTGATTTTCAGAGCGAATTGCGACTCTTTGACACGTTCGTCTTTAGGTAGATAAAGTAGATTAGTCAGACACAACAAGAATTAACTTAGTTGTCAGCAATTATATATTAAATTGTGTTATTTGCGTCGTTAATGCCGAAAGGTAGTTGTATAATTAATACGATAAGGTTATCTGGCTTTTAAGGGATGATTTTTCAGTGGAAGAGCAAAGCGGAATAATACAGGTTGTCCCAGGGTAGTAGTGCGCTAACTTCGGGAGGTGATTCTACACGATTGTAGAAGTAAAAAAAAATAATATTATTATTCGAAATTTCAATGTTTATTTTTCCATTCAAAAATATTTTTCGATAGAAACAATTTATCTTTTTAACCTAAAAAACTACCTTAAATGATTATAATTTCGAAATAAGTTATTTTTCTTGTTTACTTCTAAAATCGTGTAGAATCGCCCCCTGAAGATACCGCACTTTACCCCCGGACACCCTGTAAATCCCACTTTTACAAACATTCATAGTAGCTACCCGAAAGATCTCATATTTTTAGATAAATGTGGAGATGATCAAAATGGCTTGAAAAAGTGTATTGTTACCGCGTGGGAAGCCGGGTAGTAAAATTATTTTAAATACCTTTCACCTTCCTTTCCAGAGTGGTGCATATTTTAAGTATCACGCTGGTAAACGACCATCATTCAGATCCGAAACATTGCTTAAAATGATTTGATGACCAAATCTGAATAGCCAGATACTTTCCTCTTTCCCATCTCCTTTCCCTCCCCACTACCTCAGCTTCAGAACATACCCCAATTGCGAATGCCAGAGTCTCACTGGTTTGGGGTCAGTTGGGACTCTTGTGCAGTATTCACATTAAAAATAGTCTATGAAAATTAATGCAATGCGATGCACAGCTAAAAAAAAACTTGTAACAATGTGGAGGAGGAAGATGGGGAAATACCTGACATTCGGTTCTGATCACTAAACACATAGTTGCAAATGTATTGAATTATATACATATACAATAACTCCGACTTGCCAAGGAGCCAATACTACTACTTAACACCTAATACTGCTCTTGAAGTTTTTATCGTTTTAATCACACGTTCATACCTATATTTCGTGCATTGCAATAGTTGCAAATGTATTGAATTATATACATATTCAATAACTCCGACTTACCAAGGAGCCAATACTACTACTTAACACTTAATACTGCTCTTGAAGTTTTTATCGTTTTAATCACACGTTCATACCTATATTTCGTGCATTGCAATAGTTGCAAATGTATTGAATTATATACATATATAATAACTCCGACTTGCCGAGGAGCCAATACTACTACTTAACACCTAATACTGCTCTTGAAGTTTTTATCGTTTAAATCACACGTTCATACCTTTATTTCGTGCATTGCAATAGTTGCAAATGTATTGAATTATATACATATACAATAACTCCGACTTGCCGAGGAGCCAATACTACTACTTAACACCTAATACTGCTCTTGAAGTTTTTATCGTTTAAATCACACGTTCATACCTTTATTTCGTGCATTGCAATAGTTGCAAATGTATTGAATTATATACATATACAATAACTCCGACTTGCCAAGGAGCCAATACTACTACTTAACACCTAATACTGCTCTTGAAGTTTTTATCGTTTTAATCACACGTTCATACCTATATTTCGTGCATTGCAATAGTTGCAAATGTATTGAATTATATACATATACAATAACTCCGACTTGCCAAGGAGCCAATACTACTACTTAACACCTAATACTGCTCTTGAGGTTTTTACCGTTTCAATCACACGTTCATACCTATATTTCGTGCATTGCAATAGTTGCTAATGTATTGAATTATATTCATATATAATAACTCCGACTTGCCAACGAGTCAATACTACTACTTAACACCTAATACTGCTCTTTAGGTTTTTACCGTTTCAATCACACGTTCATACCTATATTTCGTGCATTGCAATAGTTGCAAATGTATTGAATTATATACATATATAATAACTCCGACTTGCCAAGGAGCCAATACTACTACTTAACACCTAATACTGCTTTTGAGGTTTTTACCGTTTCAATCACACGTTCATACCTATATTTCGTGCATTGCAATAGTTGCAAATGTATTGAATTATATTCATATATAATAAATCCGACTTGCCAAGGAGTCAATACTACTACTTAACACCTAATACTGCTCTTTAGGTTTTTACCGTTTCAATCACACGTTCATACCTATATTTCGTGCATTGCAATAGTTGCAAATGTATTGAATTATATACATATATAATAACTCCGACATGCCAAGGAGTCAATACTACTATTTAACACCTAATACTGCTCTTTAGGTTTTTACCGTTTTAATCACACGTTCATACCTATATTTCGTGCATTGCAATAGTTGCAAATGTATTGAATTATATACATAATGTCACCACGATACTTTCAGTTTCAGGTCACCCCAACTGGTTCACTACGTTCGGTGACTAATCAGTGGTGTCCGAGTTCATTGGGTGAAGTGTGCTCAGATCTTGGCTGTGGATGCGCCTGCCCACCAGCTGCGTGGCAGGTCGGTTCGGGAGCGGCCGGTTTGGGGAGACTCTTTGACCTCTCCAGCTGGTCTCTCTCAATCCCTCGTATTGCACCGCAGCGGGAGGGATGTATTCATACGTCCATCACGCACTGACTCCCAGATTCCTACCAACCACTCCTACATTTTCCTTGCCAGAACTTCCTCTCCTTCCTTTCCTTAAAAAGACCCTCCACACAGGATCCATAAAGATGACATAGGCCCTGATTGATTTCTTTCCTCAAAGCCTCAAGGGTGGGGTTATTGTAAAAAAAAAATTACCAATTAATAATAATAATAATAATAATGTTTATTTCAGCTGGACAGAGCGGTGTGTGCAATGCTCTGCCTGCCATAAAAGTTTACATTTAAGTTAATACATAAAAATAAAATGAATAAAGAAATAAATAAAAATAATAAATAAAAATAATAAATAAAAAATCAATACATTGATGTGCACATTAGGTCTTTATGGTGGCTTGAGTGAAATTCTCCATCTCCGGTGTAGAGGCGCTCCCTGCCACTGGGCAACGGCCTGGACAAGAGTGTTGTCCGATCTCTGGTAGCGCTGCCTCGTCCCGACTATTCTGTGGCGCATCAAAGCAGCGAACCCATGCACCCTTCCTTCGGTGAACATCTGTGAGGCGCTGCATCGCCAGGGGAGGCCAAATAGGGCTCTGTATGCGTGGTTGTACTGTACTCGGAGTGTGTTCATGACGCCTTGTGTGTATGTCGTCCATAGCTCGCTAGTGTAGAAAAGGGCAAACGTTATAATCTATGCCTTCATAGCTGACGTCTCAATATTGTTTTTGTTTTTATTTTCTGTTTTTGTTTATGTATTTTGTTACTGATGACACACATACACTTGACTTTGACTTTGGTTCAAGATTTTGCTTATGATAGCCTGCGATAAGCGAGCCCTAAAGGTCTGAGACAGAGGCGTGAAATCGTCGGATCACGACAATAGAAAGAATTGTATTTTTTTTCTGCTGGATTTTATTTAGGTATTGGAGCCAGGAAAGAGTCTAAAAGGGTCGAGAGGATACACTAAGTGGCATGAATGGCTAGGAAGTGACTAGAGAGACTAAAATAGACTAGGATGAGGTATTTTGCACAGCGGTGCTGCCAAGGTCTGTTATCTATGTGAGGATATTGTGTCAGCGCTCTTTATTGGCAGCAGACACATGTCAGCGCTATATTAGCAGCGGACACATACCTGAACGGATGACGAACCTCGTGCTGGCACAGTTGGTGGACGGGGTAGTCTCTCTCGCTGCAGCAGCTGGTACAGTTTAGGATTCTTGCAGCAGAGTCTCCATCTTCTGTCTTCGTCGAACGTCACAGCGGTGCTGCCAAGGTTTGTTATCTATGTGAGGATGTTGTGTCAGCGCTCTTTATTGGCAGCAGACACATGTCAGCGCTATAATGGCGGCAGACACATACCTGAACGGATGACGAACCTCGTGTTGGCACAGTTGGTCTAAATAACAAATGTAGATCCTAGGAAATAAATTGTACAGCGCCCTTGAGGTGATTTTTCACAAAAACGGCGCTCTAAAAATTATCCAATTATTATTATTATTATTATTATTGACCAAAGCCATATCAAGCAACGTATCAATTCTAAATGGTAGCTTAGACCTGGTATATACTAAAAGTATCTTTCACTCTGGAACGTGCCGCAAATGCACTATATATTATTTTAAGTGAGTAATTTGTGAAATAACACAATTTAATCAAATAAAATTTAATTATTATTTTTTTGGTAAACTAATGTTTAAGACAAGATTTTTTATGCATAGCACAAAGGGTAACAATTATGTTACAAGCAATAATTATTCGCCTGAAACACTCATCCACATTGAAAAATCTCCTGATAAAAGATACGTGACGCCAACGGGACTCGAACCCGTGTCCCTTCGATTTCCGGTCGACACCTCTGACCACTGAGTTATGGCGGCTTATCTCTTATCCGCGAAATAATTCAATATATACTAGTGTTTTATTCAACAATTACTGCTTGTTACATTTTTTTCACCTGAAAACAACCAACTTTATTTTATATGAGAAACGCATTGTAAGTGCTAACTCTCTCACTAGATGGCGTCGAGACAAATTGTCTACATTTTTAGGTGAAATACTTGAACTTGTCAAATATTAATTTTTAAAAAAAATGTAACAAGCAGTAATTGTTGAATGAAACACTAGTATATATTGAATTATTTCGCGGATAAGAGATAAGCCGCCATAGCTCAGTGGTCAGAGCTGTCGACCGGAAATCGAAGGGACACGGGTTCGAGTCCCGTTGGCGTCACGTATCTTTTATCAGGAGATTTTTCAATGTGGATGAGTGTTTCAGGCGAACAATTATTGCTTGTAAAATAATTGTTTTCAAATAAAATTTACTTGCGCACGCCGGTATTTAAACCCGTGACATTCAGCTTGCTAATCGAAAGCCTTGCCTCTCACCTATGGAGGCCGTCAATAATTGAATACCCAATTGAAAACATGTGTCAAGATTCTCAAAATAGAAGAGTATCTATGAATGCGGATGAAGTGCCTGCTAGGATAAGATATTTGGCATACCATCTTCTCTAACGCCCCCTGCTGTATAATGCCATGATTGTAAGTTAGTATTTTAGTTAGCCATTTTTAAAAAAATACTGCTAAAACCTTAATGTACCTCCATTCCAATCAATGAACTACATCCACCACCCGTCATCTTCTATTTTCTCGAAAAAGCGAGGGTCATTCACTCTTGCCCTTCCCCAATCGATATCGAGCTACGCCGCACAAAACTATTCTATAGAAACTGTGTTATTTATTTTTACCATAACAGATTGAAAGCGCAACACTTCTTTGCAGCGTGCAATGTGCATTCCCATCGGACTGTTCAAAATGCACTGTTCTATTGTTATTTGATCAAAACTTGTTATTCCCGCCGACGCAATATCCATGTTTAAAAGTTCGACAGTTCCTTAGTGAAATAAATCACGAGTAAAGTCTTGTAGCAGTCGTGTTATGGTTTCAAAAACTTTATTCAAAGCGCGGAACGCTCGGTGTAATGCACTGTGTTTTAAACAAAGTTATTCATTCAAACCCGTCTGGGAATCAAACCAGCGGTAATATCCAGAAACTGAACGTTAGGATTGATGAAATTTTGGATTACTTTATTTGTAATTCTTGTTGTTTTATTTTGTTGAATTATTTATATTTATGGCATTAAATCTTTGCCATATTTACGACTCAATCCAATATGGTGGCTAGAATATTAGACACATGATCAGGACAATAAGTGTACAAAATTCTGTCTTCAACTTCAGAGGAAAAGATTCTGTTCACATTTCCGAAAAAATGTGATGCATGAAAATGGCATAGAGAGTACAAATATTAACTGATTGCTGTAGAATTGCTGGTGAAAGTTATCAGTGAGGAGATATGAAAATAATGCAAGGATGATGTAAGCGTAATTATTGATGAATTCTATTAACCATTGGGGTCAAGTGGTACTTTATTTATGACAAAAAAACAGTAAAATATTTGGCACATGGTGCTATATTTGTCACCATATAAATGATACTCTAAGAAATCGTTCTGATTCCTTTTCTATTATGGTAGTATAATATGATATAAACGGTTTTCCAAAGAGAGAACGCTAAGCTTTCTCTTTGCATTTAAAATGTTACCAGTGACGCTCCCGAATAAATAGAAATGATTATTTTTTATTTTTATTTCATTTTATTAACGCCTAGAAGGCTTTTACATATACATGTTATGGGTTTTGTTGTTCAGTAGCATTATAAAATATTTTAATTACATAGCATAGTAAATTGAGTAAGAACTTACATAACAATGTGTAGGGTTATTGTTATGGTGTTATTATTTTATAAACATAAGCAAGCAAAGTTTATTGTACAAAGTACGTCGGTTGAATATTTTACAGAACATAGGTTAAACTAATACATAAACTTGAGAAAAATATAACAGATATAGGTAGGTAGTTAAGTAGATACAATTCAAGTATATAGTTACGGTGTTATTGGAATTTGGACAATGAGTTCGATAAGTTTATATAAATATAGTGTAGTTACAAGAGTACAATAATGTAAGTAGGTAATACACACAAGACAAGTAAGTTTGTTATTATTATTATAAAGATAAACACTACAGTTTGTTGTAAACCATCAATCATCAATCTTTATTTTGCCCGATTGGGAATTTTACTAAACAAAGCTTAGTTAATGAAACAATAAAATATGCGTTTGAAAAAAAAAATTATGAATCTGTTACAAACATTCTAGTATACTGTATTTTAGTTTGTATACTGATTGGTGATGATAAACATCAATTGAGCTATACTTATTACCGAGTATGTGAAGTCTTTGAATAGGTGAGTTTTGAATATAATTGTTAGCAGATATGGGAACATTATATAGAGCGGTCTGTCGAGTGTCGCGCGTAGGTACACGGAGCGATATAAGACTCGTCAAATCAATGGCGTCCAGTCTGCCATTCGAAATTTTGAAAAGAGATACTAAGTCGCACACTGTGCGTCTCAATGATAAATCGGTTAAATTTAGTAAGTTCATGAGGAAAGTGTAATTAAGATATTCGTTTGGAATTCCTAATTTATAATTAATAAATCGCAGAAATTTATGTTGCACTCTTTCAATTTTTAATTGGTGAATCTTATAAAATGGAGACCAGATTGTTGAGTTATACTCTAGATTACTTCTAACTAAACCAGTGAATAGCAATTTGAAGGAATTTATTAATTTAAAATCTTTCGCTGTCCTTAATATAAAACCCAAACATTTCATGGCCTTGTTGGTTATTTCGTTTATATGAGGAACAAATGTTAGTTGCCTGTCAAAAATAATACCAAGATCCTTAATATTCTCAACTCTTTTTAGGAAAATGTTGTTGATGCTATATTGATGCGTAATGGGATTTTTGATTCGGGCAAAAGTTATCGTTTGACATTTATCAATATTGAGAAATAGTTCATTGTGCACCACTCTTGTAGCCTCACAAGATTAAATTGTAGTACGTAACAGTCATGAATATTTGTAATGGTTTTATAAATTTTGAGATCATCTGCAAATAAGAGAATCATGACTCCATCAAAAACCGTAGTTATATCATTGATAAACAATAAAAATAGTACTGGTCCTAAATGAGACCCCTGTGGGACGCCGGTAAAGACTTCGAACTGGTGTGAATAGTGTGAGTTGAGTTTAACACATATTTTTCTTTTATGCAGATAACTCTCAAACCATCTCAAAATATTCCCTGTTATTCCAAGGGCACTAAGTTTATGTATGAGAATTTTATGTGAGACTTTGTCGAATGCCTTACTAAAGTCAGTATACACTACGTCTGTTTGAAGACGCTTTTGCATTGTATTAAATAGGTATTCCTGATAGATCATCAAGTTTGTAAAAGTAGATCTTTTTGCCATGAAACCATGTTGACGATGTGAAATAACTTTGTTAATCTCAGGCGAGAGTTTAGAAAGCAGAGCAGATTCAAATAGTTTAGGGATTGACGATTGGATACATATAGGTCTATAGTTAGAGATATCTGATCTATTTCCTTTCTTAAAGATTGGAAATAGAAAACTGGTTTTCCATTTTTGTGGAAAGGTACCAATTTTTAGAGACAAGTTAAAAAGTTTAGTTAGAGGTAATGTTAAAACTGATAAGCATTTTGATAAGAAAATTGGAGGAATGTTATCGGGACCAGCCGATTTATTAATATCAAGGGATTTTAATTTAGTTCTAATATCGCTTTCTTTGAATATACATTGGCTAAAATCGATCTTGTTGTCATTGTTAGCTGTAGTTGTATCGAATAATGGACAGTTGTTTGCAGTATCATAGACTTTGCTGAAAAATTCAGCAAACAGATTGACGACTTCTTGGGGGGTATCGGCCATTTTATTATCTAAATACATGTTTGACGGAATACTAGAGTCATTATTATTGAGCATGTTCGCAAATTTATAAATGTTCTGAGGATTAGCTGCTGCCAATTCTTCGCAGTTTTCGATACACCTTTTGTAACATAACTTGGACATATTTTTAGTTGTCTTTCTTAGTTCACAAAATTTTACATAATCTTTAGGATCACGTGACGATTTATAAACTTTATGAGCAATTTTTTTGTCTCTAATTATTTTAATAAGGTCGTTGCTAAACCATTTTGGGTAGTTGTGCACAGTGATTTTAGTGACGGGTACAAACAATTCAATTGCATTATTTAAAATTAAGTAAAATTTGTCTACCATTACATTTAGGTTTTCTTCAAAGTCAAGAAAGTTCCAGTCAGTAGACAATAGAAGATTTGTGATTTGCTTAAAATCAGCTTTGAAAAAGTTTAATTTTGTTGATGGAGATGGATTTTTTTCTATTTTTGAACTGTAGCATTCGATCGTTAAAGGAGGGTGATACTTGTCGATTGGGAGAATATCTTCAGCAGATGCGGATACTTTTACAGAAGAAGAATTGGAAAACACTAGATCGAGAAGACGAGCGTTAACATTGTAGACATAGTTTAACTGCCGGAGACTTAAAAAATTTGACATCTCGATTATATCATGGGAACCATGATTGATGTTGTCCGTGCATGAAGTTTTATTGTTTTCTGTGTCCCACGTTACATTAGGTAGATTGTAGTCTCCTGTTAATATCAAAGTGGCATCTGGAAATTTTCTTCGTATTGTTTCAGCTTCGAGGTAGTGGTCTTTGTATAATTGAGCATCAGAAGAAGGGGGTATATATAAGCAGCCAACAATAATTTTTTCCTTATTGGTAGACACCATGATGAATAGTTGTTCCAGATGAGTGTAGATGCATTTGAGTTTTCTTGAGTTGAATTTCTTATTTACGGATATTAACACACCACCTCCTCTAGTTTTATTGCTATTGCTTCTATCTTGTCTGTACACTGTGTGTTCAAAGAAACCCAATTCCGTAGTATCAATGTTTTTGTTCAGCCATGTCTCAGTGAAAGCGTAAGAATCATAATCCAGAGTAGGTAAGGTTGATTTCAGGTCCTGTAATTTTGTTCTTAGTCCACGTACGTTTTGATAAAATATTTTTATTTTAGAATTTAGTTTTTTGGGTTCGATTTGACTATCGACGGATTATTATTTATGTATTTTATCGTGATATCCGTTTCACCAGAAGATTTTCTATTTTCCAATTCTTTTCTTAGGTCACTCAATTGTTATATAAACAGAAAACCGCCAAACAGTTCACCCGGTCAAAGATGGTCATTTTATTATAATTATTTTTATATGAAACGATAAAAGTTAGGTGAAAATAACCTTTATAATACATTTTTCTAGTTAAAGCATTGATTTTTGATCTATCTTTGATGAATTAAATGTACTTTTTAAAGTTTAGTATATTTATTTACTTACTTATTTATTAAACGTCCACAGGGATTTAACATGTAGGTGGTACAATTTTGATGACAGACAATTTTGAAACACAAGAAAGAAATAATAAAAATAAATTTACATTAAAAAATACACGCAAGAAACACAAATAAATAAAAAAAACAAGAAACAGAACCAGAACATCGATTAAAAATACAGCGAATTGACTGGTTTACAAAAATACTACTTCTATTTACGAATAGTGTTGGAATAAATTTTTTACGTGATCCACAAAATTCGCAAAGTTTATACTAAATATATCAACATCAGCTAAGTATTGGTTTCCCATGATGTGAAACCGTTGTATTGGGGAGTTCACAATGTAATTGCGCTTATGTGTGCTGCAGTGAAATGGTGTATAAAGTGATAAACAAAGTTTATAAGAAAACAAAACATCGGACACAACATCTTCATAACTTTAGCTACATTTGACTTCATAGGTTTAATATTTTATCTACTTACACAATATTTAAATTCGTTTTTAGTGTGACAATCTGAAAGAGTTCGTGTAAAAAACACGGTTTTATTTTAGGATAGTTCAAAACAGCGAATCTAATTGAAATTGAATGTCAAGCGGGAAGATTTCTAAACATTAAGATATAATCTGACAGATGTTTTAACTGATATGAAACAATATTGTCTAGACCCCGGTGCTATTTTTTGATGGTTTTAAAATATGGAGCTGATGTACGGAGAAAGGAGTGTCGTGATAATGTTATGCTTCGTGTACACATGAGAAAATTTGCAACCGCAAGCAGCAGCGTTTCGCGCCGTTTGCTTCATTCCTTTTTCTTAATTCTTGGCTCAGCTCGCGTAAATTTTCTCATTTGTACACGCAGCAAAATATATAATGCACAAGTTGATAGAATATGTAGTCAATAACCCTCAGGAAGAAATTGAATAACCTGTAATCCAAATACTTGTGTCGGAATAACGGAAGGATAACATGTATGAAATCATGTTGGAAAATTGATTTAAGACAAAGTTGTTTTACATATACCTTTCAACTATAACTATAACTTTCTACCTATAAAAGTTAACTTTTATCTATAACCACCCCTTTGAAGAAATGGCGTGATGGTTTGTTAGTTTTTGTGCTTTGTCCACGAGGGATTAAATTATGTATTGCAAAGTTTAAAGTTTCTAACAGTTATTAGTGTTATTACATTTAGCTACAGTTTTTATTTAAAACATTTTACCATAAGTTGTGATTGATCTTATTATTTTTTTCACTTACAACTGTAAAATAAGAAAATAGTTGTTCCGATAATTTCAAGTTGTAATTTATTTATTTATTTATTTTATTGATACATGATTTAGAGAGTACATGTGGTTTTTTGTGATATTTCACCCTCCATGCTAGGGATGACCCTGTGTTATGGCGTGTGAATTTTACAGTTTGCGGACATAGAATCTATACATTACTATAATATAAAATAGAGAAATAAGAAAAATGATGTATAGCTAGTTTGGGTTGCAAGAAGAGGATGGAGAAGTTAGAAAATTAAAAATTTGAGAAATTATTAGTAAATAGATCACACTAATTAATTATGTACATACTATACCGCTAAGTTAGGGAATAAGGATATATTATGTTTTGTCTGAAAGGTGATTGAATTGATAGAGTGTAGAATGAATGGGTATTGTAGTTGTAATGTTTTCCGTGTGTAAGGATCCATTTCGTAATTTGTTTTTTAAAGGAATGGGGTTGACTCACGGTTTTTAGCTTTTCAGTGATAAGGTTAAATATTTTAGGAGCTAGGAAGAAAAATTGTCTTTGAGCTGACGTGGTATGTAGTGAAGGTACTTTGTAGTGACAAATGATTAATTAATTTACTTTTTTAATTGGTGAGTTAAAACCCTTAAATGCTATCGATACAGCATTCCAATATATTGTCTACGAATTTTTTTGGATCACAAAATCACCAAATTCCATATTATTGTTGCAGAAAAAAATCATTGGTTGCGAAAATATATATATTTTTATACCTATGTAGTGTTTTTACAAGACCCAGGCATAGTGTGTTCAATTCCTCGACTGGCTAAGACCTCCATAAAAACACAAGAATCATTTTCCGCTTACTGTGGTGGTAGTAGGAGATTTTCAAATATTAGGTTACTCGTAACCCGGGAATGTTTGTCTTTTTTTTTAATAAAATAAATACATGTAACTTGTTCATTTGCTCAACTACACAGTTTTAGAAACTCTTTAAATTTGTTTTTTTTTTGTTTCCAGCTAGTGCAAACATTTTTTAAAACAAATTAATCATATTTTATATCTCTTCTTGTAAAAAATATTTTTGCTCGTGTTCATTATACAGGATTCTTCACGGAAACCGCATGTTTTTGATTGGCTATTACGGCCAAGTGGTTGGCCTCAGAGAGTGGGGGGTGGCCTTGATTTGTCTGTTAGTGGGAAGTTTAGTTGTCGCGATGTCGTGGAACCTAGAGTACATTCACGCCATTCCTACCAAAATTTTGGTAAATCTACCGATTTCGGCAAAAATTGACCGATAATCGTAGAAAATTTGACGAAATTTGTAAAAATCAATAATTTTTTTAAAACTACCGTTGCAACTGCACATACAGCTTATAATTCTATGGTTTACAATTCTTTCGGGATCAATTTCCAGGGAGCCTTATCTCCATATAGCAATATTCACTGGCCTTCTGGCTCCCCTGATTTAAACTTATGTGACTTCTTTTTGGAGGGATATTTCAAGTCCCGAGTATTTATTAACAAGCCAGACTGCTTTGATGCCTTGGTGAAAATCCAGGGGGGCAATCGCTTGAATTCCACGTCAGATGATAGACTCTACTCAAAGTTTTCGGGTCCGGCTACAATCATGCATAAATTTAAATAGCCAAAGCAATGGCGATGTGATCTTCAAAATATACCAACAAAAAATCCCAAATTGCACTACGTTATATCACGTATAAAAATTTTTTTTAAGCAAAACCGACCGAGTACATCTTATTTGAAAACCATGCGATTCCCGTGACGAACCCTGTATTTACCTAAAAATGTGATTTTTATGAAAAAAAAAAAATGAAAGTTATTGGTATTTTTAAAAACTGTTTTTAATTCTATGAGCCTACATAAATTTTTTTTTTCAAATTTAAAAAGTCAAACATTCAAGGTTTGAAAGGCGTAGAGAGGTGTCAATACTGTCACACTTAATAATTATTTTATTACGTACCCACTGCCTCAATAAACCCAATACCCTCATTATGTTCCTCTTCTCTGACCCATCCAACCCCTCCTGCCCGCCGGAAGTAGGCAGTGTCGTGTCTGAAGGCTGTTAGCAGCCAACGACCCCCCCGCCTTCTGGCCTGCAGAGTCTTATGAAGCTAGGGGTCGGGTTGTGGTAACCGCCCCTGGTTTAAATAAGGGGCGTTTATTCTCGCACCAGGCTCGTCCGATCATTACACCTGCAGTGTAATCGACACGATCATATCTTCACTATTAAATAAAGGAATATCTGGGGCACATTACCATATGCGATCCAAAGAACATTGACGATATGGAGCGAGCAGGTAACGGAGTGCGGTCGTGTACTAGCGCATACCCGTGAAACCCACGAAATGGTCTGATTTTTTCACACAATCAGTTCCAATGTTGAAATAGAAAAAACAAATCCGAGTTCATTCAACCAGAGTTACACAGACAGACAGACCCATAACCGAAGTTAGTATTTTTGATGAAATAATGGTTTTTGGAGTTATTTTGTGTATTTTAATCTTTGTAACATTCAGATTTAAGGAAGGTATTGAATTACATTACCCTCGCATATCAGAAAAAAATATTATTTCTAATCTACAACAACCTTATAGACACTGGAAGCGACTCTCGGAAGATATCTGTGGAAATAAATATTGTCACAGAGGTCCAAACTTTTGAATTCAGTCGGAGTCGTTATAGTCGCGATCTGTTCTGCTTTGTTGTTTTTGGTAAAACAGAACAGACCGCTATTCGTTCTTCGAGTAAATATTCAAAAACGCCCAATGGATCCACATCGTATAAAAATTCCGTGGAAATAATTAAGAAAATGTTTTCCCTGCTTTCAGTTTTATTTCTTCATCCTACGACGCCTTCAGAAATACCGTGTTATTTGCAAGACACCGAAAAACCCTCCCATACATCCCACTCTCTCACATACTGTGTACCAATTTTCCGCCCCCCTCGCACCCGTGGCGCATTGCGGCTTTGCCTACCGCTTTTGGTGTGGAACGCAAAACGTCACTCTGTTAATGTGAAAAATTTAAGCATTAAAAAGGCGCTCACGTGTAAAAAAGTTTCAATCAATATGCCAAAAAGAAGTGTTCAATATATAATTTAAAACACTTTTCTGTTGAGTGTTTTTGCTTAACTTTTTGCTTAATTAAGTCACGATCCACTCTCCATTTCTGATGTAAATATCTATAATATTATTTCAAAGCAATTTTTTATTTTAATGAATTTCGTGTAATTTTATTTATGTAAAGAGTTATTTGCACAATTGCTGGTAGTGTTAAGTTACCCCTATTATTTCGACTTTGGGAACTTTTTATCATGTTAAGATAGTACAATTCGGTTTGTGGGTTAAAGAAAAAAACATTTTTTTAAGTCATCCAATCGTGTTTTCATCGTAATACACGTATCGAATTTAAGGACCTTGATTACCTAAATTCTTAAGGATTATTTTAGCTCAAATTTTAATGGTTCTTAATTTAGTCTAAATAATCACATTTTATGACCATTTTCTTTATATTTCCTCACCCCTTTTCCATCCAACTAAAACACATCTCAGAATCTAACATATGGTTTTGATTTGAGATTTTCACGGTCAAAAGAATTATGCGTTTTATTTTTGGGGTATTATGCTGTGTTGCGCTACCTCCTTCTTCAGGCAACATTACGGACAGCATTCAGTCACATTTAAAAAATAAGTTATTCTAAAAATCACGATATATACTGAATTCTTGACAAATTTCTAAAATATCACGAATAAAATAATTTTCTGTTAAAATATTGTATTATTAGGTACTTTATCGCTTGTTTGAATTCTTCACATATCAGTTTTCATTTTAAAATTACAGTTCAATTCAGAGCAAAATTTGAGTTCACTGAACCCGATTTCACGCACAGACAACCGAAATTATGTTTTTTATTAATATACAATTTTTTATTAATATATATACACCTTGTTAAGAACCACGTAGGGCCCCAGTGTTAAGAACCACGTAGGGCGTCAGTGTTATGGGCCGCGTGGGGCGCCAGTGCCGGCTTTGGCAGCGTCAGTGGGTAGAATCACGGGACTCTAATTATTCAGCTTAGGTTTGGTTCGGCAAGAAATACCTTTACACGGGGAACATTCAACAATCTAGACTCCACTTCCCTCGTCAAATGAATCTCCTATCTTAATGATAAATGAGTGTATTTACAGTCAACATGTACATAGAATAACACAAAATGGGGACACAGTATACATCCTAAATTATTTCCTGGCTGATTGAATTGAACAATCTCTTTCTCATATTTGCTCTGTCTGGCAGACGTGTTTAACAGACATTAAAAGAAGACACATAATGAGGCAAGGGTTTGGGAATACGCTTACATGAGTTGTCCCGGGGGATGTAGGAGTTGTGAGGCCAGCGAGGTGTTACTCCTAGTCATTGTGGAGTGGTAACCAAAGTTGTGATCGTCTACACGCGCAAAACGGGCGTGTGCTAGACTTTGGTAATGTTGCGGGACCAGGGTCCGGCGCTCAGCGTCCGCTACCGGTTTTGAAGTTGCAAACCGCACGTGTTGTTGAGACCAAGGCTAGAGTTGGAATGGCGATCGCCACCGGTCACAAAAACCGTTGGGGTTTTGGCGTTGATGCGCAGTAGAATGCGCGTTGCTCTGTGCTGCCAGGATCTACGTTGAATTTAGTTTCGCGGGGTTTTTAAAATGCGTTTGAGATATCTGCTTCGTGACAACCTGCATACTTCAACTTTAACCAAACAAAAAGTTTCCCGGAATATAGTGTGTGCTTTTTTAAAGTTCTGACTCCGTTATATTACAAAATTGGCTGATGGTCCGGTGGAAAGGACGCTCGACACAGTCACGGATATAGTTCGAATTTCAAAATATGAACCGACTTACCTGATTTTTACTTATTTATACTCTGTGAGAAGGTCTGTACTGTAAGTAAACCTTGTGGTTTATGGCTTCTTTTAAAAAAGCATTATTGTATTATCTGATAAAGAGCTGGCTACGTTTCTCCCTCTACGCTGCTGCGTGAAATTTGTTGAAAAAATCCCGCTACGCATATTCTGACTACCTTTGCCAATCAATTCAGACATCACGCTCTGCCATCGGTGTAGAATACATGAGATTGGATTATTACGCCTCGAAAAAAAATAATTTTATGAATTTAAGTAGGTACGGTTTTATCTTGGGTGTAACGTTTTTTTTCTTTCGCTTTTTTTATTATAAAAAAAAATGTCTGTGATTTTTTTTGTGAGCCTAAGAACCTTTCCAGAAATACGATATTTAGGCAAAACTCGCACCGTTAATAAATTTGTAAATCTTACTTTTACTATTTTTAATTTATGAACAGAAATACAACATATTTTATGAAAATAGTACTCATATATTAAACATTTTGTTCCTTAGTTATCATATTTGTATGTTTGCACTGAATATTTTTTTGTTATTTTATTTTTGTGAATAAATGTTTTATTCTGTATTTAAAAGTGCTTGTACCGTAAAAAAATTAAAGCTGCTTGTTTCTTGAAATCAAAAAAAGAAAAAAAAAAAATATATTTTTCAATCCTGGTTATGTAAATTTTCTTTGAAAATAACAACTATGTTCCTTGCCCTATTTTATTCGTACATTTATAATATTATTAAATATATTTAAATATTTATATATTTAAATATTTATATATTTAAATATTTAATTAATATTCTTAATTATTTAGAGATTGAATACGCTTTCCTAATGAAAAATTGACATATTTAAGTAAATATATGTAGGTAAGTACTTCGTAATACATATTTACATATGTTGCATTCATAGTAAAGTTTATTTTGAGTGTAATCCAAAACGCTTCTGTACAGTACTGCTAATACATTGGAATAAACAAAATTCGTAACCGGTTAGTGTACGAAAGGTTCTCTTAAATAAGTATAAGGCATACCTTGACCTTTCTATATCAATAATTACTACGCAGATTCAATCTTCGGTACTCCGTAGAGGCAATTGCCCGTTCGCGGTATTCGATTTTCCCACTTCTTACGATTCGATTTAGCTTTTCAATTCGATACCTCGAGATCCTTTAGAATCAGTTTACTTGCGACGGTTGAACGAACCGGTGGAAAAATTTCGATTCAATATTCGCACTGAATTCATTAGATTATTCTCGTACTTACTTACTCTCAAGAAAGAGAGAATTATTTCTTTTGCTTGGGGTAAATTTTTCACACCTTGAAAAGATGCATGGACAAGTTGAAATATAATTTTCATTGAATATTGGTTCTTTTTTCTTTGTGTAAATCCAATCTTAAATTATGAATGATTTGGACTTCTTACGTTTTGCTAGTTGACGATTACAAGTATTAAAACTATTTTGTCGCCATTCACTTATGGATTGAAATTGCTATAGCCGTGCTGAGTAACCATATCTCCACAGCCATCAACTCTTCATCTATTACCACTTGGTTTGTACCGTGATTTCTTGGTGTAAAATTTCTGAAAAGGTGAGTAAAACATACATCTCAAGTGTAGTACAAAATTAAGAAAGGAAATCTGAAATTAAAGAGCTGTGTGTAATACTAACAACAAATTTATTGAGGTTATTTTCCACAATTCTTTATCATCCATTAAATTACAATATTAATCAAGTTAGTTGGCAAGAGACTCTACATTTACTATGATCATCAGGGCATGTTCAGATCGTTAAACTAAATCTGACTAGTGATGCGAATTTACAATTCCAATATGCTAATCTGTGGGTATATAAAAAATTAACAGGTTAAAGTTTCAAATCTCAAATAGTAATTTGCTTTAAATACATAGGGCGCCAGTTCTTCCTAATTATCATATGAAGAACAAATTTATAATTATAGTAAACCATATTGTGAATTCTAAAATAACATGATGACAATCGCTCACGTGTTTCAAATGGCGCAAGACCTCTTGGGAATCCGTTCCGTGATGATCCTGATAGGTGTCCAACCTCTCTAGAACTCGCTCGAAATCTATGATCTCTATGATTTTGTACTCGGCCGTCGCTGTGTTCATAATTGCACGCTTGTTAAATTAATAAGTTCTTCTCAAACGCTTGACACCGGGGCGAGTAGTTTCAAATCGTTACAGGTTCAGGAAATTCCAAGAATTTAACGACATTCTCCGACAATTTTAATAACTTTCAAATTCTTAGTTCAACCTTGTGAATGAGGCAAGAAGTGTGTGCCAAGACTGAGTTGTTTGTCTCTCTGTCTACCCCTGCGAGGAAGCAGTATCATGGTTAGTTAGTTAGTTTAAGCGCTTACAATCAATCCAAACCATCGTAATACCACTTGTTTTTTTTAAGAATTACTTATATTTTTGCTAAAACTAACTTTTGAAGACAATTTCCCCTAGCAGAATTGTTCTTTTTTCTCTCAACATTATCTCTTAAGTGAAACTTTAAAAGTGTTGTGTACATTTCAAAGTACACAGTACACAATAATGCTTCTAACTGAAGGGCCCATTATGTTTGTTAATTGCCCCGTGTTCCCATATGGCTCCCTGCGAGCTTTTGCCTTATGGCAGGCAAGAGCAGACCTTACAGCCTTTATATTACCCGACTTTGTTTACTTCTGGGTCGCTATAGAAACAACCTGCGGTGAGTATCGTTGAATATCAAAGGTTCAACTTCACATATTAAATAGTGTTTGGTTCCCCACATTGGAATCTAGCATTTTCAAGACTGTCTAGACTTCCAAGGCGTTATGGTTTCGATTTCTGCCTAACGGTAGGTGTTGAGTATTGGGTAGATATTTGTATCAATATTCATTACCCCAGCAGAAAAGGTGAGACAACAACCATCAAGGAATGTAATGAACTGGAGTCTAATTGTATAGAGATGGCATGATAGCGAAACAACAATCTCATAATACAATGATGTCTATTGACTGTTATTACGTCAACATCACACTAGAACCGGCATGATAGCGAAACAAGAATCTCATAATACAATGATGTCTATTGACTGTTATTACGTCAACATCACACTAGAACCGGCATGATAGCGAAACAAGAATCTCATAATACAATGATGTCTATTGACTGTTATTACGTCAACATCACACTAGAACCGGCATGATACCGAAACAACAATCTATATTCCCGAGGGTTTTCTCCATCACCGACAGCATAGATTGTTCTGTCTCTCAGCCTGAAAGACTAACTTGCCAACGGTTGCTGGTATGGAGAGCAATCTTGCTGTAGAACAGAATCAATTCGAATTTCGACATATTCAGCATAAATGAAGCTGCATTCAAAAGGCTAGCGTTACTACTTATATCTATAATTGATACCCAAGGTTTATATTTATATAATTCTCCTTTAAAATTAACATTTTTGCAATAATTAAAAATGAAGATAAACGGAATTGATTTTAATTGAACGGGTATATATTTTATGAAGCAAATAGTGGGTGCCGATGAAGGAATATTATAAAAAATCTTGAGCATTGTTAAAAAAATAATAGTATTTATTACAGTTCCTGCCTCTTTTCAGAGACCATTCATAACCGAGGTACCGGTCTTAAGTTGCGGTTTAAAACTGACCATAAATAAAATTCTTTTTTTCCATTTTTTATTTGGTTTATCTGTTATTTCCTTGCCTTATAATTTGAATTCAGAAACGCCTCGGTACTATTAAAAGTGGTTTAAGAACTTCAAAGGACTTGTAAGCTTTCATATAACAAAAAGTGTGTTTTTCTATATAATATTTCCATTTTTCTTCTCTTATCTTAATATATAAATATCACGGTAACCGGATAAATCATCACAATGATAATTCATCACATCTTTAAAAAGTTATATAAAGTCATGGAAAGTGATTAAATAAAAACTTTATTAACTGGGTTATGTAGGTTAGGTTAAAAAAAAAATTTTTTTTCATCGTTTCTAATGACTTTATATCACTTTTTAAAAGTGTGTTGAATTGTCACTGTGTTGAGTTATCATGGAACCCTCTGCACCGTATTGAGTTACGGAGTCGAATTGAAGTCGATGTAATGTAGTTTTTTAACAGTAAATTATGGTATACAGTAGCTAATGGTTGAAGAAGTCGGAGGCGCCCGAGTAAGACGTTAGCAATAGCGAAGCGTTGCGGGAGATCCACTAGTATTATATAAATTTGGAAGGCGGGTAAGGGTACCGCCGCCCCAAGTCGTATCGGGCCGGGTCGAGATAGATTGGTTGAGAGAGACCTTTCGACCTCTCCAGCCGGACTCTCTCGACCCATCTCCTTGCACCGCAGTGGGAGGGATGGATTCATACGTCCATCACTCCCAGATACATTGACCCCCAGATTTTGCCTTCCCAGAACTGCCTCTAAAATAGAAAAGCTAGATCACACAGACAGGACGCAGGATATTACTCGACTCCACTCCAGATGAACCTCACGCGGTCGGGAAGTACGTACTTGGCAATTCAAATCTGTTCATTAAATAATATCCTTAAGGGCCCACTATTCGAATTTCATCCAATTTCCGACATACTTTCCTTAAAATTTTGAAGTTTTTAAGCTCTTAAAAAAATATATGTTATTCTTTAAGATAGTATCTATTTGTTCCAAAAGCCGAAACGGTAATTATTTGAAATTCCCTCGATAGAAATAAATCGCAAAGTATGCTCCGAAAAATATTATTAACACGTTTATTTCTGTTATTTTACAAGTTATATGTATGAAAAAAATCACAATGCTTTTTTTAATGCTACTCAATAGACCCCGAAAGTGATTTTTGCTATTTTTGAAATACGCCGTGATTTATTAAACATTTTCACAACAGTCGCTTACGTCTTATGATTCTAAGCATGATTATTGCATCCCCTCTCACTTCCTCACGCGCGTTCGCTATCTGCCTTTCAGTCACTGCTTAGAGAGCTTCGCGGATGGTCGTGTTGTTCTACATTTCGTGATTTCTCCTAAATAATATTTATCGTAAATAATAATATTGGTATGGCGTGGTATGTTGTAGATCCCCTCCCCCTCTCTGAACGGGTCACGTAGTATGGCTACTGTATATATTGCGCGAAGAAATTCTAAAATCAAGCCGCACTTAATTTACAACGTTCTAACAGCATTACGTTTGTTTTTTTTTTGTCCTATTGTATTTGTCTGTTTCTGAGGCGTTTTGTAGTTGTTCATTTTGATTGGATATAGTTTTAACTTCGCTTTTCCATGTTCTGAGGAGAGAAAGTTTGCAAAGACAAGTTTTCGTAATCCATTTAACAATTTTTGAATTTGAGGTTCAATCTTGTGCAAATTATTTTAGTTCGTCATATTTTAATGGAAAATATTTATAAAGTACGTTGCCAGAGCACAGAATTGCATTCGTTAGAATCTTGTACAATGAATAATTATGCCCTAGCTAATTGCATAATATTCCATATGCATATTTAGGTATGTTCTAAAATGGTAATTATATGTCCTATTTAAATATTTTTCATTTTAAAAATATTAAACTTAAAAACTTTACAAAAAACTCAAATCAGAAATTGGTAAATATATAAATCGTCTTTGCAAACTTTGACATCTCATATCATAGAACTGTATATCTGATGTTAGAACGCGTTCCAACTAAGGCTTGATACAAATTCTAAGCTTTCTGGATCGAGGCAAGTAATATGTATAATAACACTGTAGGTACCTGGAATATGTAGAAAGCGACCCGGTCAGATTTGCATCTCTGCCAATGATTTCGTACAATAATAAGACACTTTTACGGTGGGGCAAACTACCGGCATTTTCGATAATGTATCCAAGAACATAAAGATCTTCATACTAGTTCTCAAACTTTAGGGAATTTAATTTGAGGAAGTTAATTATTGATTGGATATATAATAAATAATTATTTTGTTTTTCTTCCAATAAAAATTAGGTTTTCTATTATTTTATAGTTACGTACTTATTTATTCCAGAATTCGTCCATTTGAAAATAGTCTAATTTTTTAGGCGATCTGTTTTAAATAACTAACTAACTAACCATCAGGCCGTTTCCCCGCAGAGGTAGTCAGAGAGGACGGACCGCCAAACAACTCGGTCTTGGCACGCACTCTTTGCCTTACTCACATTCATACATCGTCTCATACAAAAACCACTTAACTTTAATTTATATTCGTCGATATATATAAATGTTTATTGTCCTGAAGAAGGTTGAGTTCAACCGAAACCGGTCGACGAATATAAATTAAAATAAAGTAGTTAAAACAAAATATTTATTTCATTTTGTTCTTTAATTATATTTCAGATGTGACTATACTCAACTGAAGAACGTTTTGTCCACATCTTGTAAAGATGTTGAAGCACTGAGGTAACAATAAAATCATTTACGCCCTTCACATTTATTTAGAAAGTTCTTGAAATGTAGTTATAATCAATGTTTTTATTTTGTTCCAGCTTCCACGAACAACGGGAAAGCATACCTGTTGAGAATACATATAACGACATACCTAAGGAGAATATAGATAATGGAGGAAGGTAAAATGGATTTCAGAATTTCGATTAAACTATCGTGTTGTGAAAAAAATATATACCGTTAACTTTTTTTTTTATTACAGTAAATCTGATGTACGTGTGTACTACAACAAAAAACGTAAAATTGTAAACAAGAAACCCATCGGCCGGAGAGGTCTTTCTCAAAGCATTGACAATTGGTATGTTATAGTGATTTACTTTACTAACATTTATGTATTTTATTTTACTAACGGTAAAACATAAGTTCTAAAGAGATGAATTATTAATATACAAACTATCTGCTTTATGTGAAAGAACATCCGCTTCATTCGAAAAAATTAATCTTCAGTAATACAAACATTCAAAAATTTATAATACTTTTATTGGTATCCAAATCATTATCAATATCCACTTTTATTTGTAGTTTTTCATAAATCAATTTTGCTTTTCTAGGTTGGATAAAAATGATGCAGTCGAAGGAGGAGAAGAAAGACGCATCGTCGACATTTTCTTTTTTATTAACCAGCTGCAATCCATATCGGACCATTCTCCTTTTGGATGCGGATTTCGAAATCTTATTCTTAAATCTGAGCAAAGAGTTGGTCTAATGTCCAAAATACTATTTGAATGTAACATGTGTTGCGCCAAATTTACAGTCAACACATGCGACCCAAAACCTAAACATACCATGGACGTCAATGTAGCAGCAGTATCGGGGATGACTCCTGCAGGAATTGGGCTTGCTCAACTGTCCGAGTTTTTGACGGCTGTCAACATACCCCCGATGTCCGTAAAATTTTTCCACAAGACAAATGTATTAGTGTCAAGAGAATGGGAGAAATGCGCGTTAGTCGCCATGGAAGTCGCAGCGAAACGAGAGCGTCAAGCAGCTATCGAAGAAGGTTGTCTACAGGACGGAGTGGCGGTGATTGACGTGATCGCGGATGGGTGTTGGTCGAAACGATCATATAGAACAAATTATACAGCCCTCTCCGGTGCGGCAGCAATTGTTGGCAGAAGATTTGGAGAAGTTTTATACCTCGGAGTTAAAAATAAATATTGTTGCATTTGTGCAAGAGCTGAAAACCGAGGAGTATTGCCTAAAGAACATGTTTGCTACAAAAATTACACTGGACCTTCAACTGGAATGGAAGCAGAAATTCTTGTAGAAGGGTTCAAAACTTCAGTTGAATCTCATAATTTGATATATGGGCGGCTAATAGCAGACGGAGACAGTAGTACTTATCATAAACTTATCAAAACGAGACCAGAAAACCTGCAGAAAACCTTCTTCAATAGCAGATTGACGCTCTCGCTCCACTGTGACTTCCACTGCGAGTAATGCACATTTCTTTCACTCTCTTGACATATATTTGCTTTATTATAATGTTTTTGGTACACCAGGGATAAGTCGACAGCCGTAAAAAACTCAGACAGTTGAGCAAGCCCAATTCCTTCAGTCATCCCCGATGCTGCTGCTACATTGATGTCCATGGTATTTTTAGGCTTTTGGTCGCATGTGTTGACTATAAATTTGTCGCCACATTTTACATTCAAATTTTATTTTGGACTTTAGGTCAGATCTGAGCTCAGATTTGACAATAACTTTTCCAAATCCGCGTCTAAATGGAGAATGGTCCGATATGGATTGCAGTTGGTTGATAAAAAAAGAAGGTGTCGATGGTGCATCTCTATTCTCCTTATTCCGACCGTGTCATTTGTATCCAACCTAGAAAATAAAAAGCTGCCTTAAAATGGATATCGATCTATGAAAACAATAACATTGATTTGAGTGCCAGTATAACTGTTATAGTTTTTTAATGTTTGTATTGTATTACGGTCTTCATCATATGGCACCAGCGTCAAACGTTGTTACCAGGTTGTCTCTTTTCATATAACCCACTTTCATTCATCACACCCAATTTCACGTTGAATGAACCCGATTATGTACCTGTTGTCGCTGACGTCTATTATTTATTATACCTGACGAGTTTTATTTTTATTTATTAATATTTAAACATGCTACACTACTTATGAAGATTGTCAGCAGGTACGTAGTGACAACATTTTATGCAATTGGTAAATTTTCAAAGAAGGTATATGTATAAATAAAGATGATGATAAATTACCAACTAGATCAATTGGTTAAATTAACAGAATAGTATAAATATAAATATGTAAACAGCAGTAAAAAACTTATACACTAAACAAGTACAAATGAATGGTCACATCAATAGTTTCATATATTATATAGGTAGGTATATGAAGTATTACAAACATATAATGATATTCCTTTTCCTAACAATGTCAATTCTAATTACAAATACAAGTGCTTCAATAGGGCATCAATATAAATATCTGTATCTTATAGTAATTTCCTTTTATTATATTTGACTTGCAATACAAATGGTATTATTTTTGATTGTTTTTAGTTTATTGTATTTTTTGGGTACAACATAGTTTAAGGTTCTTTCACCGTATTTATTGGTATATCTCAGAACCACCAATTCTTCATTGTATTATGTTTGTGATTAAATTACATTTGACAATTTAAACAAACAAGATTTAGAGTATTTAAAAGTATATCGTATGTTATAACCAATAAAGTTCAAAATTAAATTGTAAGTTCACATGAACTTAAACTATTAAAAATAGTAGTTACAAAAATTTCTTACCTTTGTGAATAAATAAAGCACCCTCCAAACAAAAATACAGAAGCTTTTTTGTGAGAGTAGGTACATCATTAAAAATATATGTTGGAATGTAATTTTATGATTCATACATGTTATATTACTCTCATAATTATTGAATTGTTTAAATGAATAAATAAATCATTACAAAACTGTCTTCTGATTTATATTTAAATCCTTGAGACACTAATGGCCCACACCCTGATAAAAAAGCTTAAAAATGTATAAATTATCTTCATAATACAAAATATGATAAGTATAAAAAACGTATACATCTATATAATTTATATAAATGTACAAAAGTAGATAATACATATATATTTTTTATACAATATGTCCGGGGGTTAAATGTGCAAGGAAGGTGATTCTACATGATAGTACAATTAAAAAAGACGATTTTTTGAAATTTTAACGTTTTAAGCTAGTTTTCGGATAAAAAAAATTAATTGATTGTACAGAAAAAAGTATATTGGTCTATGAAAAAATGTTTTTTTAAGGAAAAAAAAAATGAAATTTCTCCTCCTTGAAACCTCCTGAAGTTTTTGAACTTTACCCCCGGACACCCTGTTTAGATAAACTTATATATATTGATTTTATAAAGTCATATTTTTTTACAAATTACATATTATTATAAAATTAAAAAAATAAATAATTTATGGATTCTGAAATACCCCACAGTTTGACTTCCTTTGTATTGTGCCAGCAGAGCGGCAGCCACGTGTTGATATTATTTCACATTTGTAAAAGTAGATTTAGTTTGGAGTCGTGTTAATAGATGTCTCAAATTCAGGACATAATAATAATATAATTATTTTTCTTGAAGTGACGACAGAGACCCTATAGGCAATCTTACAAAGGTTTAAAAGTTGCCGTAGAGGCAATTCTCAAATTCTGATAGGGAAAGTGCACTCTTAAAGACGTTTCTAGCATTTGATTCGATACAAATGGGTATTTTACACGATCCTTTTTTCATACCGACCCCCATACAGTAACTAAAACGGGACCCATGTGAAAAATCTATGCCTTACACGATAATTATTTTTTATTCTCACGATTTCATACAGGTAGTTGATGGCAATTTTTCTAATGGTAGATGAGAAAAAATACAGGGTTTTCCAATAAGAGGTGCTATTTTGATATTCAATCGTAAAATATCAATGGTTTCGTTGCTTGTGTGGCACGTAGCACCGTCTTGTTGAAAGTAAACGTTGTCCAGATCAATACCATCCAATTCCGGCCATAAAAAAATCATTAATCATCTCTCGATAGCGCAATCTATTCACCGTAACTGTTGCTCCAGCCTCATTTTCAAAAAAGTAAGGTCCAATGACTCCGCCGGACCATAAACCACACCAAACAGTCACACGCTGAGGAAAAAGAGGCTTTTCAACAATAACTCTTGGGTTTTCCGAGCCCCAGATGCGATAATTTTGCTTGTTGACGAAGCCACCGAGGTGGAAATGGGCCTCATCACTCAAGATGATTTGAATTTTATTCACTCAAGTGAATTTTAATCATTTCAATGCGTTATTGAAGCGTGTATCGTTCCATTTTTATTAATGGCGTAATTTCTACTTGTCAAATGTCAAAAAATGACAGCTTCAACGGTATACGCGTTCACAGTCAGCAATAAAAACATTTTATAGTATTTTTTTATCAATATTTTTAACATATAACGAAATTTTTAAACATAAAACTAAACGAAATTTCCTTATATTATTACGTAAAACAATGACAGACGGCAAATAATGTCCACCATCTTAAGCTTAATCCCGAAATGATATTTAAAGAAGATCCATATTGAAACTGAACCAAAACAAGCATCGTGTGAAACGCCAATAACAGTAGTTTATACTCTCTGGATCTTACTAATAAACGTATATTAAATTTTACTAACTATCAACTGATAAGCATATATTATTGTATGGTAAATGGTTGTATATAATTGGTTATTAGGAAGGGGGTAAATATTTTACTTAATCCAATATTTCACTGTTGCAGAGTGAAATATATGTACTAAGTACTTCTGTACGATATTATTCATAACTTCCATTTGAAAGTTGCTTGGAATATCTTAAGTTATGCATAGTTACAAGATCGTAATAGTTAGGTAATAAATCTTCCCTTTCGCAATGCATTCCCGTTTCCTGGCACCTCACAACACACCCAAGGACGCACATTTCAGTTCAGTTTAAATTTCATTGTCACCTGTTAAACCATGCTGCATTTCCACTTTAGTGCATTCCTCCACATTCTTGAGTACGGTGAGAGCGATAGTTATATCGTCTGCATTTATCTTACTTCTAATTAGTCCTCGTTAGTTCCTAACTTACAAAATAACCGCAAGGATGGGCAGAGATAATTAACCGTCACATAACTCTGTCTTAATATACTCTTTAATTTTCATTATTCGCCTCAAACCGTTATTTCGATCGCATGCATTCATCGTCTCAAATATATTATTCCATTCTTTGGATTTAATTTATTCATCGTCTCAAACGCACTATTCCGTTATTTTGATCAAATTCATTTGTCGTCTAAAACATACTATTCCGTTGTTTCGATCACATTCAATCAACGTCTCAAACACACTATTGCGTTATTTCGATCACATTCATTCATCGTCTCAAACATAGTATTCCGTTATTTTGATCACATTTATTCATCGTCTCAAACATACTACTCAGTTATTTCGATCACATTTACTCACCGTCTCAATCATACTATTCCGTTATTTCGATCACATTCTTTTAAAAATTTAAAAAAAAAGTGTTTGAAAATGGCCTTGAAAGCCGAAACAGCTGTAACAATAACAAAAACCAAAAAATACTTGCAAAACTTAATAATTATATTATTAAAAAATTAAATGGAGTTCTTCAAATTAAAAACAAAAACAATACATCGATCACATTCATTCACCGTCTCAATCATACTATTCCGTTTTTCCGAATAATCTTTGATAAAATTGATTTAATCTTCTAATAAGTCTTTGACTACATCCTTTATATTTCTAAAATTAAATTTTATGTTTAATTTTTAAGGTTCTTAAATGATAGGGTTTTGTCAAAAATATAGGGCCCCTAGGTCATATCCGGGCCCCTGTAAATATGGCCGTGAGACCCCAGGGAGGGGTGTAAATCTATCAGGAAACGAAATTAATGGTTGAAATAAAGATAACATATTATGAAGGATCCCCATATTTAGGGATAATGACGGCCATCTCTTTTTTATTTCATTTGTTTTGTTTGCTTTCCCAACTTTTATTGCGTTCATTTTTCCGATGCCGCGTTGGTAAAATATGTTGAAGATACCAACCAATTATAGTGAGTGTTACGCTTCCCCAATAATACCCCAAAAACAAGTCACTATAATACTATTGGCCGTGAAAATCTCAAATCATACATGCCAACCGATATTTCGTCTATATCTTGTTGCAGCGGTATTGCAACAATACTAGTAAAATAATCGTAAATGTTATGCACTTTTATGGCAATCTGCAGTTAGCTTTAAAAGTTTTAAAAATTATGAAGTTATTAATTATACATTTATAATGATTTCATTATTAACTAGTTCTTAATAAGTTCTTTAAGTGGCGCTTTAATATCGACCAACAGAGGAAAGTAAGTATATTTAAGTATATGGACTAGACAGCATGATAGTGAATATGCGAATAAAAGTATGTTCCTCGTCTTTATTTTATGCGTACTTACCTACGGGCAGGTAAAAGTTATAATTAGGTACAGTGAAAAAAAGCAACTGACAAAGCAAATTTTTTTGAGTGACAGTAGGTGAAATTAATGGTAACATTTTATTTTTATTTTTTATTAAGCTGATTGACTGAAAATTTTACATTTTTTTTTTTTAGACATTGTACGATAGTCCCACGAAGCTGCCACATGGCTGCTTGTCTGCAGGTTCTATCTCAATATACAATTATAATAGAATATAACTCTCCCGTTATTTAAAATAAATAACAGACTCTTACATACAATCATAGAACTCACTAAAGCGTCCCAAGTACACTAACACTTTGAATGACAATACGATAACGTACATTCAAAAGTACAAGACAATATAGCACACAGATAACACACATTTAAAATTAAGACATATACGATAACACACATTGAAAGTGAATAACACCGTACTGTAGCACAATGCAATAGAATTAAAATTCTAGTTAACCAAGTGAAAAATGTTATTTTAATTTTTTTTTCGTGAAATAAAAAGCTTGTTAGTGAAAAAAAAAAACATTCATTTATATTAGAATTTAAACTTTCAAATAATGTCTTTCCTTTTCTTCTTTGTTTGCTCTATTTTTTTATAGATATACAGATTTTTCATTTATAAGCCACATCTTTACAGTTTTCATGCTTAAACTCTTATTTTCTGAAAAAACAAATTTATTTTTGAGCTTATTAAAAATCACTGGCACACAGTACTCCAGCGTTCGGCTTCCATACTTATTTGTTATTTTAGGTATTTTCAACCCTTTTTTTCTGTAAGACGTGTGCTGTGACTATGTGCCAGTGGTTTTTTATAAGTACTATCGCCCCAGTTATCTTTAATGGTAAGGAACCAAAATAAACCTTTTATTGGGAGCAGGCCCTCAGTACAATATAAGAGTTGCACATTGTGTCTTTGTCTATACATATTAGGTGATACAATTGTTTTAATGATAGAGGTTTGCAAATTTTGTACATACTTGATATATGTCATGCTTGTATTTCCCCAGCTTCTAATTCCATATCTAAGAATAGATTCTACTAATGAGAAAGAATAGAATAATAATGACGCATAAATGGTATTTAGAACTACATTTTTTTTAATAATGGTAAAGTTACATTAAGTCGTTTTACATGCGTAGTCCAAAAGCTTACTTCGACGCGCTGAGATATTGGCCTCATTTTCAGGATATGATGCACCGCCACTAGAGCTAGGTTTTGATAAATGTTGTTTATTTTGTACATGATCAACATTTTCGGATTATTTAGTGTTAGGTACATTAACTGCTTGTATAACAGTGTGTAGCTATGTCCTTGCTTCCCATATAAGTCATATCTGTCTAACAAACCGTCCACGTTGCAAAACCTTTCGCTCATGTTAAACCCTATTTAATGGTTTTGATTTACTCCATCGACGAAAGCCTTCAGCAACCGTTTCCCTTGAGGCAAAATGGTTTGCCTACATTTCTCTTATCAACCCTTGGATGCCGAGCTTTTTCCAAAGATCTGTTGTCATCACTGAGATGTTTAAAAGTTCACTCTTTTGGTAGATGGTGAATTTGAATTTGAATAAGCTGATTCACTCATACCCTCACGCAGAATAACACAGATTTCAGGTACCAACGATAGTGGAGGTAAAAAAATGATACCAAAAATGTTATCGTGAATAATTTTTGGGTAATTATGCCGTGTTGCGCTTGCGCCGTCGTTAGCTAACGTTTTGGACAGCTTAACAATGTGCATCATCATGGCAAATATGTAGATTGTGTTCAAGTGGGGTATGATTATTCACCAAGACTTAACATTAATACCTTAACCAACAAGGGTCCTAAACCATTGCATATAGAAAAAAGAGCATTAGATTAAATTTACTTGAACAATTAGAAATCAATAAACGAACGAATGACCCAAATTTAACACTAATTAATAAAGTACGGAAAATAATTTACTCACCACTTCTCAGTATTTTCACAAAACCCAAGCAGTATAATGCACCCAAATAATTCATAGCAATAAAGTCATTAGTAAATAATTAAGAACTCATTACCATTTACTGAGGGGAAAACATAGATTGGTTTAACCAACAATATATCATGTCATCGGTTTAAACAGTAATAAATCAATGTATGCACCTTCAAAATTTAGATTTGAAATAGTATAAATACGTCGTCTCAATGTGGACTAACCACAGTTTGAAAATGGCCTTGTAAGCCGAAACAGCTGTCACAATAATAAAAAACTAAAACACTTGCAGAACTTAATAATAATATTATCAAATTTATAAAAAAACTTTTTTCGAAATTTCATTGTTTTTTTTTCCATAAATTTTTTTTTTTTCGTAGAAGAATATTTATTTTTGCATTCAAACAATTCAACTATTTTTCCTAAAAACTACCATAAAACGTTGGAAAAAGTTATTTATTTTTGTACTTCTAAAATCAACCCTCAAGTTAGTGCATTTTACCCACGGACACCCTGTATCACCTCAAGCACTCCAGTGGTTAAAAAAAAACTCCAAAATACTACTTTTTTTACCTAAAAACTACCCTAAAACGTTAGAATTTTGAAAAAAAATTTTTTTTTCTACTTCTAAAATCACTCCTCAAGTGTGTGCACTTTACTCCCAAATATCCTGTAAGACTTCAGCCACTTCAGTGGTTAAAACAATAAAGTACAAAGTTCTCTCAAACAACATCGTTGTTCGCATTTCTCGTCATTACCTCGAACTGCGATTTTTCGTGTCTTGGTAATCCAAGGGTTAAGGTATACATGTCTTACCTGTTGAACCCGCACTTGCAAAGTATTAAGTCAAACATTGTGTTTCCGTTTATCAGTTTATGAGGGTTACCTGTGCTAATAATTTATGGGTAAAACGCTCTACGGATCCGATCTGACCTTATTGTGAACCTCGTTTAGTTACCTTGAATTATTGGGTGTTAATTAACGTACCTTGTTTAGAAATTATGGCGTCCTTTGCTATGCTTATCTCGGGAACGATTATTTCACCGTTCAGAATGGAAATGTTGTTGAAATTGCTTTTGCTGTATAAAACTAGACTTGAACAGGTTAGCCCTTAAAATCTCTCCTGTCTATTAATATTTCATTGGGGTAGCATAGCACCAACGACTCCGGGGAGCTGAGAATGTTTTCAAAATAGACAAATAAAAATTCCAGTGACAGGCAAATTTTGTTTAAAACAAATTGATTTTGTGTAGTTACGATTAGTAAAATGTTGTGATTAGGCAGTTCAATTTTTTTTTACTATGCTATGCGAGCCGAACGGCCGAACTGAACCTCAACTTATGGGAAAGGAATGAAGCAACCGCAAATGGCGCTAAACGCCGCTTGTAGTTGCTTTGTTCCTTTCCCGTAATTCGTGGCTCAGTTCGCGTTTCGGTTCGCAAATATTTAAGTATAATTATGTTACGGAGGCAGGTACCTTCCAGTTTTGTCAGTGAAATTTGTGTTTATTCCAATATGCACGACTCGGGTTAATGTGACACGTCCTGCACACAATTTAAACATTTCCGTTTATATTTGGGAGGCAGGTTCGGGTACCGCCGACCCGGGAACCACTTTGTTGGATAACAAACATCTCTGCCATAGGTCATCCCAAGTGGTTCACTACGTTTGGTGACTTAGCAAAGGGTGCCGGGGTTCATCGGGTGAGGTGTGTTCAGGATGCGCCTGCCCACCTGGTAGAGGCTAGTTTGGCTTCGTTGGTACTATAGTTACGAGTATTGTCGCCACATAATTATCAATTTGGGAGGCGGGTATGGGTACCGCCGCCCCGGCAACCATTCAATGGATAATCAACACCCTTGCCATAAGTCAATCCAAGTGGTTCGCTACGTTTGGTGACTCAGCATTGCCCGGGTTCATAGGGTGAGGTTTGTGTAGGTCTTGGCGGCGCATGCGTTTGCCCACCTAGTGTGTGGCGGTCCAAATCGGGAGAGACTGGTTGAGGGAGACTCTTTTACCTCTCCAAGTGGCCTCTCGGCCCATCTCCTTGAGCCGCAACGGTAGAAATAGATTCATACATCCATTACTGATACACACGCTGATCCCTAGATTCTTAAGCACCCCTCATACCTTTTTCCTTCCCATAACTTCCTCTCCTTCCTTTCCTTAAAAAGATCCTCCACCTATCATCCCCAACGTTGTGTAAGGTTAATCTAAAAAATGATATCTTTGATTCATTTTCAGGTTCTTTAAAAGTCCTATTCAAGTTCTGCAATTATATCATTATAGGCTAGTTGCTTAACAGAACAGAAATAAAAACAGAACTTGTAAAAATCTTTCACAAAACTTGAAAATAAACGTTGAAATTTGATGAATTGTTCAAATTCTCCGAAACCACCCGTCCTTAATCTAGTTGATTGTCTTTTTATTTAAAAAAAAATGGAAACCAAAAGATTTATTTGTTTTCCCATCAGAAGTTGCCGTCAGTAGTTTTTTGTATGCAACTAAAGTGATTGAAGTTTTTTAATCGTTAGAGTCAAAGTAAGAAAGTTTTCATTACAAGTTTAGAGGTAATTTTGAAATATTGTGCAGATATATTCACCACCAAAATGCTTATAATTTTTTTTAACCAGTTTTTTGGGTGAAACTCACAAGGTGGTATCAAACCTACAATACATTTTTTCAGTGTCGTTATTGATAACATTATTAGTATGTAATGAACGGAAAATCCCCGAGGAGCCGTATATTTTCATCACATTTCGGCGACTTTGGGGGTTTTTTGTCCTCCATGTAATTTATTCCTCTGAAACGCATCCCTTGGAGAGAATATGATTTATTTAACGATTTATTTTTCTAAAATATTCCAGTTCAACAACCACAGTGTTTTTATTTTATTAAGGGGGATCAATGGTGAAAACGAAACACTTAATTTATTCTGCATTTTCGTCTCAAAAATAAACTCCCAAAATCACATTAATTTCACAAATTATTATACAGAAATTATCGGCCCTAAGAAAATTAACGTTCGTCACACGGTATCACTTCTCCATAGATAAACACACACTTCACAACTCGAGCCTGATGATGGCCACTGTAACGTTTATCCGAAACGAAGAACTGAGCTCATAATAAATAATTACGATAATACTTTTAGTCAAGAAAATTAAAAGCGTTCAGGTATTTATATATAAATTTGAGAGGCGGGTATGAGTACCGCTGCCCCGGGTTATCAACCATTTATTTGATAACTAACACTTCTTCCATAGTCTACCCTAAGTGGTTCGATAGGTTTGGTGATATAGTGAGGTTTGTCCAGGTCTTCGCGGCAGATGCGCTCGCCTAGCAACAGCGAATCTCTCCAGCAGGACTTTCGGACAGCAGTGGGAGGGATGGATTCATACGTTCGTCCCTCCTGGACTCACCGACCCCCAGATTCTTATGCCCACTCTTCATATTTTTTGCCTTCACAAAACTTCCTCCCCTTCCTTTCCAACAGAGATCCTCCATACAGCATCTCAAATATGATATAGGCCCTGAGGGTAATTATTTTCCGCAGTGTGCAGGTAAAATAAAAAAAAATATTTAGTGACATTTCTATTGAAAACCCTCCCAAAAATAGTCCAACCTCTTTTCATTACGACATTTTAATTTAAATCTCATAATTTTTTTTCATATAAAGCCAGTCCGCCTAATCATAAAGCACCCACGCGATCTGGAGGACCCTTCACAACACACTCCTATACAGACGCACCCAGATTTTGGACAGAACATAGCCACATTATTTATGGGGTCTACGTGCAGGCGGGTTTTTAATTTTGTTTGTTTTTGACTGCTCTGGTGGTAATAATTTTCACACTCGAATGGGGCGGGTCCAGGTATATGTACCTACTTACCTAGAATTGCACCATTTCATGAATCAAAACCTTTTTTTATTTTATTTTTTATTATTGTTATCTAGTTTAATTTACTTGTTTAAAAATAAACTGCTTTTATAAATCTAATAATAATATTATTTAATATATAAAAAATAAAGGAAACTTTTTTGTTTGCTTTTTTTTTAAACAAGTACGTTTTCTGCTGTTGCTTTTTAAATATTGTTTTTTTTTCTAACTGATTATCATGTGTTACGCTATTAAGTATAAGTATAGTGAAATATTCGTTTTTTTAATATTCACATTCCTCCTAACTATGGTTTCTTGTTTTTTTTTTTTTATTTTTTTTTATCCACAACCGCACAAGAGTCTCGACTGCCCCCAACAGTTGGGAGCCAGTGAGACTGGCTCCCGCCAGTCAGCAATATATTTTTATAATTTCCTTTTGTTCATGTTTAGTTAGCCTTTTACATATTATTGTTTTTTTTATTGTTTGTCTCCATGGTATTTGTGTACCTACCTATCCTGTCTTCATAATTTTTGTAATGTCCTCATCTTCGTATTTACTTAGCCTTATTTTAATAGTGTCTTTAATAATTGTTTGTCTCCGTGTTTTAATATCATTTGGATAGGCATTCAATAATTTTGTAGCACGAAACATAAAATGACTTCTACAATATAATTTTTTTCCAAATGATTTAGAACCTATTTTTAATGTGTTATAGTATGTAATATATTCATTTTCCTTTAGTTCAGAGAATATTAAACCAAATTAGATTTACAATAATTAATTTTAGTGATTTTAATTAATTTTGTATATTATCACCCTTGTCTAATTCTGAGAAAACTGACTGATATAAAATATTGCTAATTTACTAAAAAATCTCTTAAACTTATTTGTATTTCTGTTAAAACGGGACTGCAGTCCCTAAACAAATGAATCTATAGGTTTCATGTTAAACGTTTAGTATTAATGGAAAGTTTTAACGCGACATCAGCTCTTTTTTCTCCGTGCAGAGAGTTGAACATTTCATTTTCTATGCGATCTGCCTCTCTACTTCTCCTTTCCAATTGCCACTGTCCAATTAAGCACAAATATATACTTATTTAAAGTTATTTAAAAATCTTTCTACTTTACTTGTTTATTCTCTACTTTATTATACAACTCCTCCGGGAATACGACTTCCTGGATTTCGAATGTATAGGTTTAGTAACAATTTTGGAGGTATGAGTACCGCCGCCCTGGAAAAAAATCATCGGAAAACCAACACCCAAGTAATTCACTAATTTTGGTGATTTAGCAGGGTTTCCTATATTCATTGGGTAAGGGTTTGTCCGGATCTTTTCTGTGGATGTGTCTGCCCACTAACTGCGCCGCATTGGGAGGGGTGGGATAATTCGTCCTTCAAACCTGGAGCCACTGACCCCATGATTCCTAACCGCTCCTCATTCCTTTTTCCTTCCCAACTTACTGTCCTTTTTTTCTTAAAAATTTCCTTCACACAACATTCCCATAGGTCACATAGGCCCTGAGGAAAATAATTTTCCTCAGAGTCTACTGTGTGAAGATAATGATTAAAAAAACTCAACAAAATTACTAGTCTTTATATTTTCTATGTTCTCAAATTCATTTTTGTATTACAATTCTGTTTACACAACCCTTACTTTTCCACCCCTGAAATTCAAAACTCTCAAACATCCACTCGCATTACCGCCCTTATTCCACATAACTTCAAGGGCTGTGCCAAAGAGGGAAGACTCACCTCATATCATCTTTCTGGACTGCGCCAAACAAGGAAGTTCCAGCGCACTATCTAGGGCTGTACCAAATATGAAATGCCTACCTCCAGCAGTATATAACAGTACATAAGGTAGTTCTGTCAGCGGCAGGGTTGCCACGCTAAACAACGCGTTTTAATGTATTAGAGACAGGCGCCGCTGACTGCGCTCGTGTGCTGCGATTGCGTTAGCGGGCTTCGTAAATACTCAACACCTGCAAGACTGATAGAATTTAGTTAATAGTAAATTTAGAGTTTCCTATCAACATTAGATTAGTTTAGAAATCAATGTATTTACTTTTACTTGACACTACGTTCATCGGGCTATGTTTCGATAATGTGTTTTTATTCGAAATTTAATAAAAAATCATAAACTGTTTATATTTAGCAGTGGCGTGTCGTGAAACCTTTTTCAATACGTTTTTTTCGAAGTTATTGATTATTTTTCGTTAACACTGCATCCTTCTTCGCTTCATCCTTTTACCCTAAATATAAAAATAAAATAAAAATTTTAAAAAACTTAGTTTTCAATGTTAACATGTTTCAGTGAAAATCTCGTATACGACCATTAAACTTTTGTGACGTGTAGGACGTGACATAAACAAATCTCACCAACAATTTTCAATTGTTTGTAAATCCACCAAAATAATAGTTTCCGCTCTTCAAAGCGTTGCCTAAAATAAAATATCAACATATTTATTCAAACCACACAACGTGCCCTATCGGAGTGGCCAAATTCTCTGCCTTGAAACTACCTTCAGTGTCGGTGGGGGCGTTATGTTACCCCCTCTTTATCGCCCCCCTAAAACACCTCTTTACCACCTACTCTGTCCCCCATAGAAGGCTCCTAATGGGTCATCAGAATGGGGGCGATACGCTAGTAATTGGGGAACCGCAGGACGGTGAAGCATTTTTCACTGTGTTCATAGCTAATCTATTTGCACAAAAAATGTGGATATAGTATAGATATAGTGCTGATCTTTTGGAATTTTAAAAATTCTCTTTTGAGCTTCAATATTATTTGACATTCCGATTGCTGGTATTTTTTTGTAGCAGAAAAATATTTGGTGGGAAGCATATGATTATGAAGATGATTTTAGGGTTCTTGCGCCATTATTGGACTAGCTACAAAATTTAAATCAAAATAAAGAGTGTCCGGGAGCAAAGTGCGCTAGCTTCGGGGGGTGGTTTTAAATGATTTTAGAAGTAAAAAAATAAATCTTTCCTAATTCAAATATTTCAATGAGGATTTAAGGTTAAAAAGTTAAATTTAGTAAATATTTTTGTATTGGAAAATAAACTTTGGAATTTCTAAAAAAATATCTGTCTTTTTTACTTCTTCCATCATGTGGCCTCGCGAAGCTATCGCACTTAACCCCCGGACCCTGTATATCCATTATTTTAATGTTATTCAATTCACTCGTAAAACATATTTTTCTTCACTCTGCCGATTTTCAGGGTCTCAGGGCCTGTATCAGATCTCAATAAGTAGCAAAAGATTTTAGTATTTTTAATGCAGCCCAGCGGTTACATATATTTATTTATTTCCACAGCTATTGCAATAAACACAATCTGGATTTCTGAAATTGTAATTATGCAATAAATACATATAATTTTTAATTATTAGTTTCATAGAAAAGTATCTATCATATGAGATACACGGACACGGGATGAGATATGCAAACTGTATAAGAAAACTATCTATCGTATTGAGATACACGGACACGGGATAAGAAATGCAAACTGTATAAGAAAACCATCTATCGTATTGAGATACACGGACACGGAATGAGAAATGCAAACTGTATAAGAAAACTATCTATCGTATTGAGATACATGGAGACGGCATGAGAAATGCAAACTGCATAAGAAAACTATCTATCGTATTGAGATACATGGAGACGGCATGAGAAATGCAAACTGCATAAGAAAACTATCTATCGTATTAAGATACATGGAGACGGTATGAGAAATGCAAACTGCATAAGAAAACTATCTATCGTATTGAGATACATGGAGACGGCATGAGAAATGCAAACTGCATAAGAAAACTATCTATCGTATTGAGATACACGGACACGGGATAAGAAATGCAAACTGTATAAGAAAACCATCTATCGTATTGAGATACACGGACACGGAATGAGAAATGCAAACTGTATAAGAAAACTATCTATCGTATTGAGATACATGGAGACGGCATGAGAAATGCAAACTGCATAAGAAAACTATCTATCGTATTGAGATACATGGATACGGCATGAGAAATGCAAACTGCATAAGAAAACTATCTATCGTATTAAGATACATGGAGACGGTATGAGAAATGCAAACTGCATAAGAAAACTATCTATCGTATTGAGATACATGGAGACGGCATGAGAAATGCAAACTGCATAAGAAAACTATCTATCGTATTGAGATACACGGACACGGGATAAGAAATGCAAACCGTATAAGAAAACCATCTATCGTATTGAGATACACGGACACGGGATAAGAAATGCAAACTGTATAAGAAAACCATCTATCGTATTGAGATACACGGACACGGGATAAGAAATGCAAACTGTATAAGAAAACCATCTATCGTATTGAGATACACGGACACGGAATGAGAAATGCAAACTGTATAAGAAAACTATCGTATTGAGATACACAGACACGGGATGAGAAATGCAAACTGCGTAAGTAATCTTGCTAGGAATAAATGAAGCGCGTAGTAGTACTGTGGGTAAAATGATGAATTTAGATGTGATTAAATTAATAATTTATAGATAGACAAATTGTGAATAGCATCAGTAATTATGTGCCTTTAACAATATTCGCGCAATACCCTAAAACGTGTCAAATTCTCTCGCAGTAATTCTCTTGTATTGTTCAGCGAGTGTGGCTTGTTTCTTGTTTGGCCGCAATTACGTGGGTATGTCCGTACAGCCGCGCACCAGCCGGTCATACGATCCCCGTCCGATATTACCTCACACAACGATGCTTGTCATCAATCTTTGCTAATTGTTTAAACACACTAATTATTTGAATTAGTGCTCTAGGGTTTAGTCACTATATTTGTACTTGCGTGGGTTATACTTAAGGAATATTCAGGCGTAGTTAGATAATCTTAACATAATACGTATCTATTTAGACGAAACAACACGGAGACAACTAACTGATATAAAATATTGCTAATTTATTAGGAATCTCTTAAAATTATTTGTAATACGATTACAAACGGGATTGCAGGCCTTTAACAAATGAATCGATAGGTTTCCTTATAAACTTTTATTAAAACAGTAGGTAATGTGTTATCGCGATGTCGGAACACGTGTTCATAAAAATTCTAATCTTTTCGCATTTCGTCAATGCAGGTGCATGAACACGTGTTCCTATATATTCTGAAAGTAATAAAATTTTATTTAGAAACGGCCTGTAATCTCGTTTTTAACAGGATTTTAATAAATCAGCAATACTCATTTTTATCCTTGAATTCCGAATCAGTTGATACGATTTCACCAAGCTTTAACAAGCTAGTTAACATCACAATCGTATCTGTGAAACTCACAATGCCTTACGAGATGTAGACATTTTCAACCATAACTTAATATCATATAAAATTCAGCTTAATAAATTAATAATTTAAAATATTTTTATTTTATTCGATTTTTTTGTTGTGAAAATTACATTATTATTACCCGTAGTGAATAGTATAGCTATGCGAAAAGTTGTTTTTTTTCTTTTTGTTTTTAATTTTATGTATTTCTAAATTATGTTTATCTTTTTGATTTGATGCCATTCAAATTATCAAAGTATTAAACTAACTGAATTTATAAATTTCATTTGCCATTTTGATAAGTAGGATTAAATTATAAAGTACTGGAATTATTCGTTTAAAACTATTCGAATCGAAATAGGAACTTGAATATGAACAAGAAGATAATTTAGTTGAATAAATTATAAATTCAAAGTTATATCCAACGAAGAGTAAACTGAAGAATCTCTATGAGAGTCATGAAATGCCAAAGATTAAATTAATCGTGAAACTGGAATCGCAGGCTAAAGAAAACACTGTGTGACCTTTTTTTGCTGAGAGCAAACTTTTTTTGGTTCGTTTGGTAATCACGCCTTTTCAGGGAAAGAAGATGTAGGTACCTGGCTATTCCCTTACAATCTCAATCCTCAATAATAACAGGTCTTTAGCAAACCTAACCCTTAACATCGCAATAAAACACTCCACCAACGGACAAAGAACCTTTAAGTACTATTCCATCAAACTGAATAACTGCTTGCCACCTAATCTGTAAAAATCTGCTAATAATACACTAACGGAAAAAAACATCACAGAATAGAATCTATTCAATAGATAAAAACTAAAGGTACAAAATTTTTTCCAAAACATGCTTTTAATTCTACTAAATAGATTACTGTTGTATTATAATTTGGTCTTGTTTTGAATATTTTAAATACTTGCATTGATTATCATTTACTTCGTTTTGTTTTATTCTCTTTCGTCTTAACTGTATCTTTAAGTGCACTTAATTTAGTATCCTTTTTTTTCACGAAACTATGTCTTAGTAATATGTAACATTATGGTGTAACAACTATCAACCTATTGTGTATAGATTACTGCCGCCATTGATGAAACCACAGTATTCTCCCTACCTAGGATTATGATGAGAGATATCATCCTCAAGGATGATAATTTGTTTTTACTTATGACGACATAATAACACTTTTTCAATACATGCCAACACATCAGTCAGTGGCGGCTTGTGACTTTTGAGTGTGATAGAGTCCTAAGTTTGAAAAAATTGACATCATTGATGTTGTTTAGTCCAAAACATTTTTTTTTTCGAAAATTCGATTTATTGTATGAAGATATTCAGGAATTTTCAGTTTGGCCGTAATCGCCGCACGGATTTGAAAACTGAAATTTCAAACTGAATTTTCGAAAAAAAAGAAGAAATTTTCAGCTACAACAACATCAATTAAGCAATTTTTTGTAGTATTAGAAATACACAAAACACACAAAAGTCACGAGCCGCCACTGAGCTCGGAGCAGGTTCTTCTAGTGAGGTGTTAACAAAACTTATGTAAAAAATAATAATTGAAATAAATAAATTTAAAAAAAAGCAGATTTGTTCCCTAAACACGGTTAAATCCATTTCAAGCAATGCATCTACTCGGAATGGTAATTTTCACCAAATTATAGAAATTTATCAATCTGATATATCTCTACCCCAGCTGCTATAAAAGCATCGTGTTCCTAGATCTTTGAAAGTTTCGGAATGGACTTTTTTCTTAACATTTTTATATTAGTAGTTCTGTGAACAGGAGACTTCACGTAATGGTGATTATTCTGACTTGACAGCTCGCAACAGTCGCAACGCTCATGCGCTCTGGCGGAATATAAAAGTACTGACAAATACGGCTACCATCGTGATAATGGATGATATCAATTTCCCGGACAGGGAACACACATCAGATTTATAAACAGACGAAATGCAAAGCGGTCTAGTCAAAACAGGACTTCGTTATGCTCAGTCAATAAATAAGGCAACCTAAAACAGTTTAAACCGAAATCCTTAAAATTTCTAGTAATTTTCGTTTATTCAATTCACCTGGAAATTTACCCCTTGCATTTATTTTAAATATATGAAAGGATTTATTCCTAAAACCAAAGTACATTTTTCTTTCATAGTCTATGGCGCAGCATTTCATATTCAACACGCCGTTTCTCCGAGAGGATAGGCAGAGAGGATACCGCCATACAACTCTGGCAAACGCTCCTTACTTCGTTAACTTTCAAGTATCGTCTCTTAAATACTCTCCTGTTATTTTCACTCTAAAGTATTTGATTCGCGTGGTCGTGCCATGTCTTCATCGGGCGTCCCCCTACTTCTTCTATCATTCGCCTTGATTGGTGTTTTTAGCTTAGTTCCATGTCATTCTTAAACGGGGATCATCTAGTCTTAATATTTATCAAAATTCATTGAATCGAGATCGTAAATTAGAAAACAAATTTAAAATTTTTCGGAATAAATAAATATAAAATATTTTGTACTTTCCACAATCGAAGGAAGTTTAACTTGAATTTTGTTTGCCAAATTTGAAATTATGTTTTTATTTAAAGTTAGGAAAAAATCGGGAAAATAATTTGTACATGCTGTAAGAACATTGCTTATTTGAAATTCTTCAGATTTTTTGTGACCTGGAAAAAGTGTCATTGTTCATGGATAAAAAATATTTTAGTGTTGAAGAAGAAAATAATACTAATAAATCTAAACGAATCATGAAAATAGAACTAGACAAAGATAAATAAAAGATAACGGTAAACTGTTATTAACAACTAGGAATCGAACCCAGGATCTCGCATCTTACCGGGACAAGAGTCTTAAACCTCCTCCTTTCACGGTGAGACAAGAGATCCTGGGTTTGATTGCTAGTTGTGACCGTTTTCTTTTATTTTTGTGTGTCTTGTTCTATCTTCATGTTTCGTTTAGATTTATTAGCATTATCTTTTTCTCGATGGCATATTACTTTGATGGGTATAACCTTTAATATATGCTAAAAGAAAAAGTTTTTTCTGAATATTTTATTGATTTAAAATCAATTTTCTACTTATCAAAATGCTCAAAAGAACTTGGATAATGAGCAGTTGTCAATGTTACTATCTCAATTATTTCATAGATACATTGGAGTATCTTTCTCTTTTTAGATTACAAAATGTTTCTTGATCCTTCCACTCGCATATTGCATAATTACATTGTTCTTTCTCAAGGACAGCACTTTAAACTTTGGGCTTAATACCGGCCTGAATAATAAATAGTTTTAAGAGACGACTTTGATCCTTCTCGAGAGGAGTCTGTAATCAAATAATTGTAATATATTTGTAAATCGTTGTATTGGGTTAAATTGTTATTTTATTGTGCTTTGCGGTATGACTAAAGTTACCAAGTAAATAAATACATTCATAAAGTGAGAGTTTTCAGTATCGCAAATTGGTGAAATGCCAACTGGCTTTAATTTCGTGCTTGATTCATTCGCGAGTCCCATCTCTGGTTGAACAGTAATTTAGCTTCGGTCTGATAAATAGAGCTTAAATAAAGTTTTTTTTCCAGAATAGTTTGCATTTAAAGTAACTTATGAAACAAAATTCACATCTCACTGAGAAGATTCGTCAATACTATGCCTAATTACCTTCCTCCGTGGTGTTTAATATTCTGTCCAAGCTTCTATATCTACATGTATTTAAGATTGTTTTAAAGTACGAACGTGTTTTCAATTTTCCGCCATTATCGACCGTGACTTTGGAACAATTATTTCCAGGGCTACAGGGCCTTTATAGAAGTTCTTTGTTACTGCAAACGTGCCTTTCTTTGTGTCCATAAAATTAATTTTACTTTGGTCTCTGAAAATGTTGTAAACTTGATTCTTTTATCAAGGGAGCAAGTTCCAGTTTGGTGTATATCTCGGTGAACCGCGAAGCGGAAACAGCGGGACGTTATAAATTATACCAACAATTTAATTGACGACAGGTTTATCATTTAAAAAATAAATATTACGCTTTGTTTTAGTGTATGATAAAACCCTGTGTTGACGAATAACGAATGCCGAATTCGGAGACGTTTTAGGAATACATACATTAACAAATTAGTTATGAGTTTCAATGAATTATACCTGCATGAGAATATTATGTATTAAAGTACCTTTTGAAATTAGGAAATAGAACTACCTACTGTAAAAGAACATTTAGCAAATAGACGAAGATTTTCTAAATAATTTACATCGTTCAAAGTAAATGGTAGATATAATATAGTTATATATAGTTAAAACCGTCCCATAAAAACCACGTTAGGTCAAGTTAAACAGATGCCAGATACGCAGAGAGGTAAAATAAAAAATTGGAATAATAGATGTCAAATTCATTTGCATGAAATGAAACACAAATAATATGAATACGACTAAGAATAATGTAGATGAAGCGGGTATGCCACAAATGCCTCATTCATGGTTTTATTTAAGTTTTTTCAGGAAACATATAGTTATATGTACAAATTCATTTACATTGAATTTTGATTATAAAATAAAGCAGTTATGTTTCATTTACAATATATTTTATATGGTTACAGATTAGGAAGCAAGTAGATATTAAAAGTTATAATATTACAAAAAAATAGTCAAAAGATTAAATACACAAGAAATAAAAAAAATATATAAGCAATAACTACATTACAAGATTACTTTTATTTTAAACATTTTAAGGCTGTAGTGGAAAATAAATAATAAGATTCGCAGATACGTCCAAGCATTTGGATTTGAAATGTTGTACTTCCAACAAGGTATTCGAACTGGTTTTACGTTTAGCGCAACGAAATTCAAGCCTTTCTAATAGACCTGCCAAATCAATAAATCTGTTCGCAAACTTATGCAGAAACAGGAAATCAACAATTTTCTCCATTTGTAAAGATAATAGGTTTACTCTGACGATTTTCAAAACGATACAATAACTATTTCAAAAATTTTGTTTGAATATTTTCAATTCGGTTTATATATGTTTGGTATTGAGGAATACAAATGACAGATGCAAATTCGAGATGATATCTTGCATATGCCATATATAGTAGTTCAAGTATAGTTAGTAAACCAACATGTCAAGTGCGCCCTACTGTCGAATTTGGCAGCCATCTCTGGTCCGGAGCCCCTAAATACCTGAAAAAAACCCTTGACTCTGTGCAAAAACGGGCGGTCCGTTTGATAGATTCCCCAATCTTAACAAACGGACTGCAATCTTTAGAGCACAGGCGTCAGGGAGGTATGCTGTCCTTGTTCTATCGGTATAACAATGGAAGATGCTCTGAGGAACTAGCGTCATTGATCCCTGCGGCACCGGTGCGTAGTCGGGATACACGCCAAACGCGGGCCCAACATTTGTACACGGTTGACATTTGTCACATGAGAACGGGTCGCTTCTACGATTCGTTCTTAAGTTCAACAGCTCGGCTGTGGAACGAACTGCCGGCCTCTGTGTTTCCTCCCTCCTACAACATGGGACTCTTCAAGACCCATGTTCACTCCTTCCTCTCCACAAAAAGACTCTCCACACAGCATCTCCATAGATGACATAGGCCCTGAGGGAAATTATTTTCTTCAGGGCCTCCTGTGTGGAGTTAATATAATTTTTTTTTTTTTTTAAATGTCAATACTATCTGCACCTCTTCGTAGATACGACATTTGTGTTATTCGTTTTCATGTTTTGCTTTGTTTGGCTCTGCATATTTTATTTTTAAACTGTGTTTGTAAAGATTTGTTTTGTTGTCAGATTCACTTTTCATCAAAGTTCAAAGGGTTTTGTTAGCTTTGGTCGTTTTGTCTTTAACACTTTTAACTTGACCCGTTCTGCTTGGCTCTGGTAATAAAATTAAATGCTACCTCTCTATTTGTACAGACGTTAAGTCCTTCCACCTTTATTATTTATTCACAGTGTCTCTGTTTGAACATAAATTAATTAAAACATGCTTCTTTTCAGAGAAATAAAATAGCCTTGAGTTTTATTTTAGATTTAATGCCACGAAACTAAATTATGCATTTGACCTTATCTCAGATTTTTTACATTTAAATTAATTCTTAAGCTACTTGAATCTGACCTTGAACACAAATGACTCAGATTGTAAACGCGTTATTATTTTCAATAAAAATAATATAAATAAAGTACCAAACCTGATCCCTTAGTCTAAGCTCTGAATTTTCCTCCTATACAATAATTGTGCTTTATAAATACTTCAAATCTTTATTTTTCTTGATTCTTTCATCGGGCTTTAATCTCCAATATAACTACGCAAAGCACCCGAATTTTATTACATAAAAGTTTTTTTACTAAATTGTACAATAATGAATAATCCCTAAGTAAGTATAAGGTAATAAATATTGAAAAGGTGTTAAATAAAACCTACATCAATTTATTCTCATCGTTATATCCACTTCACAATCTATATTACCTATCCAAAAAACTTTTATTAATATTGTGTTCAATACAGTGAAAACGATAATGCCAGCCATTATTAAAATTAATCCCCCCATTAAGGGTTGTTGAATCACCCGATAAGGGATGTTTATTCAAATAATCCGTTAAGCGTGTTGTAACTGGCCTCGCATAAGGACCCTGAGGTACACCTGCGGTCAATTTCAGTTCAAGGACATTTTTTGTGAAACAATTCGATTAAGTGATAAAACGTTCCTTTAAAGCAGGGATTATTAGCTGACTTGGTCTATGGACCCCTTAGCCAGTCATATGAAAATCACTGCAATGTCAATGTTTTTTTTCTTGTTTTAATGGAATTCTAAACATTTTCACTAATGGCTCGTTTCGAAAGGTGGTAAGACATATCTCACTTTACAAGGCTTCTTAACTAGGATTTTTATAAATGGTTCAATGTAATTTCTTTATTTTTTACCTAACCTTCGCTTTCGACGTAGGGGTAAGCCTTCAATCACAAAATGTCATGCTGCTTCACTCTCCTTTGTTTTTATTTTATTTTAAAATCATTGAGTTCAACACTTATTTAGTGTAGCCCACTAACCGCGAATCCATACTTCAACTTTCATGTCACAAAGTTGTAAATATCTTTAACGGATCTCATGAATTTTTCCTTGGTTCAGATGCTTTAAAACTAAAAAACTCTAAGAACTGGTCGTAACTTTTTACCACATAATCAAATACATTTTTTGATTTAAACTCTAAAACATCGAATTATAAAAATAATTATTTGGGATTGTCAACTTTAATTACCTACTTAAACAGTTTTACAACAATTATTTTATACCGAATCAAAACATACTCTTCTGCTAATTAATGGTTTAGTTTTCAGTTGAGTAATGGAAATTATTTATTCATGAAACTATTTCGGAACATTTTTTAATATTTCTGTTTTTGATACTAACAATTCCTTGTGGAATTCCATTATAATAATATAACTAAGGTTTTGAGACTTTTTCCACTATATTTTATTTTTGACCGTAACCGGTTTCAGCCTGTTAAGACCATCTTCAGGCTGCTACAAATATTTCTCAACCTAAGGCTTATATAATACATTACATTTGGGGGAGGGGGTTCACAGGAGGTGTCATACAATGGGTTAATTCAAATTATTTGGATTTTCCTATCTTCATTGTTGTGTCTTGCTTTCCAATTGAAATGATATTTTAATGGACTCTATTCAACAATATCTATTCAATAAATTTATCAATTACCTAGGTTTGTTTGCTTTGCAGATTAATATTTATTTAGGGTATACCTTATTTGAAATATTTATCTATTTTACTGCTGTTAAGTAGGTATCTATTACTATTATTATTATAATTATGGTTTCCTGGAATTTTCGGTTTTTGTAAGTAAAATTAGATTTAAAAGGGCACATATTTCACATATGATATGATAATGTACTCGATAAAAGGATTACATATTTAGAATATAGGATAAAATTTACAAGTTGGCTTATGCTTCTAATTGTTTATTTATGAGAAAGTTTGGCTCTATTTTTATACTACATAATTTGTGCATATGTGCGTTAATATAAATTTTAAATAAGCTGCTTTTACTGTACCAAAATTATTCAAATGCGTGTTATACAAGTTCAAAAAAATCTACGTTTTTATTTCGCCAAAATCATTCGAATGTGTCCGATTTTTGGTTATCATCATGGATTTATTATAATAATTTCAAATTGTATGAACGAGATAATAAATGAATTTTAAAATTTTCTTGAAAATTCCTTAAATTAAATATCTCTGCATTTTGAATTCTGTGAATTTTTTTATACGTTTTCACCGAGTTATATTTTGGTAAGCTCTTTTACAAGTTTTTTCGTGATAAAACAGAAGAATCTATAATTTTATCTAGTTTCTGAACACAACGTTTTTACGACATCTTCAAAGTGAAGAAAAATATAGAACATTTAAAATACCTCGGAAAATTTCGGAATTTCGATAAGAAATTAGTATTATTTCAAGTTTATACAACAGAGAAACAACGCTCTTCTAATGGATAAGCAATATATGATTCTTTCCATAAACTATTTCATGTCAGTTTCTATATTAGTAAGGTTTTCACATACATTAATTGAATAAAATTTTCACCGCGTTTTTTATATATCCTGTAACAGTTTGACTAAATAATATAATTCTTATAATTAATTATTTTTATTATGAAAGTTCGTATCTTTTGATATTACTTCAACTCATGATAATATGAGTAACGTAATTATTCAGTAAACCTGTTTGGAAACTGAAATTGAGTTCGTGACAAACTCGGAATGGGAGACATTCTAATAAATTTACGGTACAATACTTCCATATTAATTTTGCTTACAATTATTATTTGTCTGTAACATGTAAATATTTTCAAGGTAAGTGATCCATATTTTCTTCATGTTGTACTGTTTTGTCAACGACCTTATAATGACTACAAGTATTTTTAACTAAAGACTTAAAACTTTGATTTATTTTATATATATTTTTTTTTATAGTGAATACCTCACAAGAGTCCCAACTGCTCCCGTCTGGAGCCAGTGAGACTATGGCATCCCCAATTGGGGTATGTTGTGAGGCTGAAGGTAAGTGGGGAAGGGAAAGAGGAAGGTGGGGAAGTACCTGGCTATTCAGATCTAGTCACTAAACACGGCTAAAGCCATTTGGAGCAACGTTTCAATTCTGAATGGTGGTCTTACACCAGGGCGATACTGGTAGTATCTTCCACTCTGGAACGTGCCGCAAAAAAAACTATATATTATTTTAATTAATTTTTTTTATTTTTTAATTTTTTTTTTATTTAAAGAAAGCAAGACAAAAATACATATTACAGTAAATAATAAAATAATAAATACAGAAAAAACAGAAAAGTTCCAATAAACTACTTTTCAGTAGTTTGTCGATGGCAACTTTTCATATAAAAAATATTAAAAAAAGATAAAAACTTATTTTACTTAATGACAACAGTGATAACAATAAAAATAACAATTTGTTTTAAAAATATAAAAAACATATACACAACAGTGATAGTATCTACCAATAGTTTGTATTAGACTCTAATACAAACTATTTCTTTCAGCGAGCCAATTTTTCAACATAATATTTGTTTTTACATTTTTACATTTTTTTATTTCAGCAGGTAACATATTTAAGCAACTAGGTATCATGTAGTCCAGTGTTCTTTGTCCATATTTGTTCAAATGCTTAGGTACAATTAGTCCTTCATTTAACGTAAAACGAGTGTTGTAAGTGTGGTCCAGTCTATTTATGTATATAGGGCTATTCAAATGCTGAAATATAATTTTATACCACAGAATTGATCTTACTGAGAAAATTTTAAGATTCTGATAAAGGTATGGAACATTATGCTTTTGTTCGTATAAACTTTTATGAGCTAATAATTTAACTAGTGAATTTTGAACTGATTGAACATGGTTTATATTTGTTTTACATGAAAGCCCCCAAGCTGTGATTCCATACCTTATAATAGTTTCCGCTAGTGATAAATAAATTATTCTAAGTGTACGTATTGGAACATAGAATTTTAATTGATATAATCTATTAACAATAGATCTCAGACGTTCACATACTTTATTTATTTGTAAGTCCCATTTGAAAAAACAATCAATAATAATTGTGAAAATAACACAAATTAATCAAATAAAATTTATTTGCGCACGCCGGGTTCGAACCCGCGACCTTCGGAATGGCAGTCCAATGCGTTACCACTGGACTATGCCGGCCGTCAAATTTATGTACAAAAGAGAAAAGCTTTCATTTTAGTTACTTTAGCAGTGAGTAACGGCGTCTTTTCATAACGCAGTGCTAAACAGCTCACCGGTTATAGGGATGTATGAAGATTATATATTAAAGATTTTATTTACAAACACAAGATGTACACGCGACAGATATTTCCAGAAGGTGAACGCGGAATGATTTTCTTTATCGCCGCAATTGCCCATGAGGGCTACGCGTCGCTTCAGTATGGCAAGCTGATAAATCTTGCCAGACGCCAAAAATTAAATTTGTGCGAGCAGTTCCTACATTACCCACAGAAAGGTAAGACGATAACTCGTGTTTTCGTTTTTTCGGGATGAGAAGTAGGTACCTACCTGTTTATTTTGAACTGGTTGGCGACAGTTGAATCGTGGGCGGTACTGCCTTCGTAAGCAAAAAGAAATTTTCAATTGTGACATTCTGATGTAATTCTTATTATAGGTTGATAAAAATTAAAGTTCTGGTGAATGTGAACATTGAAAATTTTCAACTGCTTTTATGCTTATGACGGCAGTGTAGGTATTTATATGAAAAGCCTTTTTAAATACTTTACCATGTATGCTAACTTTCTGTCATCAGATTCCCAAAGAACGCGTCCCCTTGGAACAACAAGGTTCTATCTGACATGATGGCTAAAATTGGCTTGTTTGCACCCTTAGATTTTTTTCTCTTTAAAAACCTATCTATCTCCATATATATATAATATTATGTCTTACTATGTAAGTTCATAAATAATTTTTTTAAATAGTTCTATTTAAATAACAACACGGTTCCATTTGCATATATTTTACGGGCAACTATGTTCTGTCTGCATAGATACAATATTTTTAGAACAACATGGTTTCATTTTTGTTGTACTTCGGGCTCATTCGATTGGGACAACGATATTCGTTTGCCAACGCATTAAAACTGAGAAAATAATTGAAAAATAACGTTGATAAAAAAGTGATTATGCAGAACGTATTGCAATTAAATTATATCTATGTTTAAGAACATTCTATGCAACAAAACCAATTTAATGAGATAAAACCCTGTTTCTCTGAACTTAGCTAATTTTCAAAGCAGTTTTTTTTTCTTAGATGTTATGTCTAAATACCTCATATTTATGTATAGAATGTTCTTAATCATAGATAAAATTCAATTTCAATACGTTCTTCATATTCACTTTTCCAAAAATTGCTAACGGAAGGATTTACGGTTTCACGGAATTTTAACGATTGATCATATTTCAAAGTTGATATTCAAGAGCTATTCAAGTTGAGGTAACAAGTACTGAGAAAAAACCGGTAATTGGTGAAATAATAACAGAACTTGAAAATAACTTACAGAGAACTTGAATTTCAACTTTGAAATTTGATGAATTTTTCAAATCGATCGGCAGCAGTTAGTAGCCTTGTGCGGTTTCTTATAAAAAAATCTCTTTTGTTTTTGAAAATTTATGTATGTATGCAAATTTTTTATAAATTTTGTAGGAGAAATATATGAAATAGAAGATAAAAATAATATAATACAAGATGTTAAGGAACGTAGGTACTCGACTTACTTACTTGAATCCGAATGTCAGGAATCAGTGGTTAAAGTAAGTCAAGTGCGTCCCTCAACACCCTGTAAATAAACCTTAAATTATAATAACTACAATACTAATAAACTGTATTACAGTTATTATAAATATGTATTCTGTTTATTAATTACGGTTATATAGGTTTTAAAAATACGATGAAAGAAATACTGTTTAATTCATTTAAGGTGACTAAAATAAGTACCTTCGTATAAAAATCATATTTTTTTCTTACACATATAGCAAATGTCCTACGAAATATGCCAAGATTTGTGGCTTCTTTAGTTTTTGTCCTTTATAAAACAAGCTGTTTTGTGTGCACGTAAGTTTTGTTTTGGGAAGCTAAAATTTCGGCAAGTGTAACATATTCGTGGTACATAATATTAGATAATACATTATTTGCAGATAATTAGGGAGCATGTTATGTTTAAGCTTATACATCATTGTTAACGTATTATATATTATATGTTGTTTAGTTGTTAAATTCTGTGAAACAACCCGTCCTTAGTATTTAGTTCGTAATTTAAATTTTGTACATCAATTTATCATTTTAATGTAAATCAAAAAGGCAGATAGAATCTTGTTGTTCCAAGGTTGTGAAATCTGACTTGAATGCATGTCGAAATGATCAATATGATTCCACATTCAAAATACATTAGATATTTGGTATTCCTCTCGGTTCAAGTCCCCAGGGAGGCAGAGTGCGGGAGCGGTAAATCAAAATAAACCGAAAGAAATAAACATTGGACACCTCGCGAGCCTCTGAAAGCTGAGTCTCTGACTGACTGCGATTGTAATAACACGCATTTCGGTACCGATGGACGTTCGCGAGTATTGTTGTAATTTACTTGAAAATCAGTCAATTGTGTGCTAGTGAAGTTTTGCAAGTGTAGTTCTTTCATCATATCCCATAAATAGACGGTTCCATGACAAAACAGAAAAGTAATGAAAACTAATAATAACCTAATCTCACTTTTTAGTTTGACTACTAGCTGAAGTTACCGGCAAAGCCCGAGCTTTATTCTGCTTTAAGGGTGGGGAAAGGGGATTAGAATTTTTTTAGAAATATCTTATAGTTAGTAACCTTCCTCTTGCTTTGAAGGCCAAGTATGCAAAATTTCATCAAGAAGTATCAAAATTTTGCAACAAGCGGTAGAAGGAGGTGTTTTTTGAAATCTCATGTAGCAAAATTTCATCAGAATAAAACTGTAGATTTGTATTAAAACGTGTTGTGAGATCCATTCATTCCTTTCCAATGGAATAGTTGGTTGGGGTGGAATTTATAATAATCACATAAAACCCCTGGTCAAGAAAATCAATTATCAAGATTATATGTAGTAAAATCAAAATTACCTCTCCAAACAATTGGTCCAAGAAAGTGAAATTTCGAGGACCTAAAACAAACCTTTTACGTGCAATGTCTAAAATTAATTTAAAATTTCACAAAAAAAAGATGATAACCGTTCCAGCCAAAGACATGGTACTTGTGTATTTTCAGTACACCATTGCAAACCAGATTAGCCCAAAGGCAAATTAATTTTATTACCCCTAAAATGTACAACACACTAATTACAACTGTTGATGAAACATTGTTACGTCAACACATAAACACGTCAAATCTTGGCTTAAAACTCACCGAAATACATACATTTTTTTCTTATAAATCAACAGTCGTCCGTATTTATACCTACATCGGGTGTACCTTTGTTTTTGTTTTTAGTTGCACAATGTTTCTATTTTTGTTTTTGATTGCATAATTTTTATGTACTTTAATAATAAAACTTTTTCTTTCTAAAAAAATAGTAGGTACCATATTTTTATGTCTACTTTAAAAGTTCATTTAAAATTTCATATTATTTTTTTTTTACATTTCAAATATCGTTTTATTTTTGATAACTTAATTTTATATCTTTTACCTTCAAAGAAAGTGTACATTTTAAATTATACTTAAACCATATTAATGTTATAATCTACTATAATTCCCGCGCACAGGCTTTGCTACGTACTATAATATATTTTTATTTGGATAACTATTCCTGTGTCAAAACATTCAATTAAAAAAAAAAAAAATACCATCTGAAATGAGTGTGAGAAGGGGAAGGAGTTGAAGAAAAGGAAGGTTGGGAACAACCTGGTCACCAAACACAGCTAAAGCCATTTCAAGTAACATTTTAATTTTTGCTGTTGAAATGAGATCCCTGAGGGGTATGTATGGTAAAACCTTGTATGATCGTGTGAGGAATGTGGAGATCCGCAAAGAGTGCAAGCCTGATGTAAGCGTAATGAGTAAGATTAAGAAAGGGACGCTTAGATGGTTTGGGCATGTAGAGCGAATGAGCGAAGAAAAGAGTGTAAGGAGAATATATGATGCAAATGCGAATGGTAGCAGAAGTCGGGGACGCCCGAGGAAGGTATGGCACGATCAAGTGAATCAGATACTCGAGTCGGGCCCTTGTCAAGAGTCAGAATAATGGAAGAGTATGTATGAGACGGTGTATAAATGTGAATGAGGCAAAGAGTGTGTGCCAAGACCGAGTTGTTTGGCGGTCCGTCCTCTCTGCCCACCCCTGCGGAAACAGAGTGTCATGATTAGTTAGTTATTTCGATTTTGATGGCCTTTCTCTTATATGTAAAGGTTATCAGCAACAATATCGTATAATTTTTTAAAATTTTGTTAACTGTTTTTTTGTTTGTTGTCTTTTATTTGACCCGCTTACAACGCCACGTGTTTAAGATAAATACGTCCGGAGTAAAGATGCTGAGGCTAATTAGTAGTGGTCTATCTCTAATTAGCTAATAATTCAGCTGGCTGCCATGTTCCATCTCCCATTTACCATCTCGGCGCAGTATAATTATTCTTCCCCGCTATAGCGAAACGTGGTTAGGCGCATCGAGGTCGTCTCACAAACAAACAAGGTGCCTTGTTGTAACGATCCTCGCTATGGCGAAGTGTTGGATATAGCAAGCTGGGATGTTGAATGAGTTTTTCGTGGTGTACAAATTAAAAAATCTTTTATACGGGGTGTATCCCCACATACCCGAAAGATATTTAAAACATATTTGTAGAAAAAAATGACGGCATGGGTGCATGGGTTCACTGCTTTGATGCGCTATATAGTAACCTAGGACTAGTAGCTGTCCGATGATTTTTTGTTTTCAATAAAAACAAAACATCTGTTTTTCTATCACACCGGTAGTTGGGTACAGCCTAACGAGTCACCAGATACGCACTCCGTATCGTTTTAGCAGCCCGGCAAGCAGTGTGATCTGTGTGGCATGTGATCGAAAAATATATGTTTTGTTTTTAATTGTAAACAATACATCATCGGCCAGCAAAATGACATCTACATTTTTTATATTTATCGGGAAAATTACACCTGCATGAACACGTGTTCCGAGATATTCTGAATAGAATAATATTTTATTACAAAATTATTGGAATCACTTTTTTAACAGAATTTCAATAAATCAGCCATACCAATTTTTATCCATGTAGACGGTTCGGTTCAGTTGGAACCATTGGCGACTCGTGACTTTTGGTTGTACTAGAGTTCTAATATTACAAAAATAGAGTTATTGATGTTGTAGCTGAAAACGCTTCCTATTTTTTTAGTAAATTTTGTTGTTTGTATGAAATTTTTCAGCAAATCCGTGCCACGCACGGCCAAACTGAAATTTCCTGACATTTTTCATACAAAAAATTGAATTTTCCAAAAAAACTTTCTGAACTACAACGTCAATAAAGTCAAAATTTTCAAATGTAGCACTCTATCACACTCAAAAGTCACGAGCCGCTACTGGTGCTCTTGTGTGTAGTAGTAATAATAATAATATTTCACTGATTTATATAGCTCCGTTTTCGTGAAAATTTTTATTTTATTCACTTTAAAAAATCACCGTAAGGGGGCTTTAAGGTACAAACATAAAAAAATCAATCACTCTGGATTTTGGCGTGTTGCAATAAATTAATGTCGAAAACATCCTCTCAACTGTAAACAATTTTTAACTTTTCAATGTTTAGTTTTTCTGGAAAAAAGCAACAACTAAGTTAAATTGCCGATTAGCAACATCTCACATGTCAAGTCATTTGGGAATAGCAGAAACTTTTTCAGTGTGATAAATTTCGTTGCTGTCGCTGTCGCTTGACAGTGGAGGTATTTCAAAGAGAAGATGCAACGTTGCAGATTATTATAAATTGTGCCACCTTGTTTATTACGATAGAATGAGTTTACTACCGTATTTACCGCATTACGGTTATTAAAAATACAGGTGTGAAAACGGGACAGATTAAATTCCCACTAGTTTTTGTTCGTGTTAATTTGATCATTTCGACTGCTTATTTTATTTGCATGTAAATAATTTTGTATTTTTTTAATGAGTACAAACGTTGCTTAACAGGTATTTAGGCTTCTGAATAACATTATCAATAGGCATAAGGTAGATAAAGTCACACCATTGAACAGATTAAAAGCTCTATTAGAAAATTATGAGAGAAGCTTTTTATCAAACCCCAGCTACTCTTTATTTTTTTATTTTAGTTTATTTAGGAAACATACAGTTTTACAAAAAAATAATTGAACATAAAATATAGAACATGATTTAAACCAGTTAAGTTCCATTTATAATATTTATAAAAGCTAGAAATTAATTAAAAGTAATAAAGTACATAGTGTGTGTGAAAAATGATTAAAAAGAGAATACTAAACAATACAGAAGTAATATTTTTAACTTAGGTACATAGTAAGGTTAATTTGATTTTAAACGATTTAAGGGTTCAGTGGAAAATGTCAATATCGCTTAAGGCATTATAAGATTTGCAGATACGCCCGAGCAAGGAGTTTTGTGCGTATTTCGATTTGAAATGTTGTATATAAAATAAGGTATTTGATCTTTATGTAAACAGGTGTCTTAGAAATCTATTAACGATCTCAAAAGAATATCTACTGTACATTAATATATCGGCAATTCCTAAGGGCAGGCGTTCAGCGTCCATTTAGTCTCCCCAGTCAAACATTTTTGAAATCAGTTTCAGAAGCTGTACCTGCAGATGAGCTTTAAATGGACGAGGGCCGTTGAAGTGGCACAAGACACTTGCGCCTGGAGGCTTGTTTAAAGCAATAGTTTCTTGACCCTTCTAGGAAAAGGGGTGATATTATTATTAATGCTGACTCTGATATAGTTGAATTAGTTAAATTGACTGTTTTATACCATTTAAACTAGCTGTTCAATAGTTCACAGATTTGGTTATCAAGTTCAGTCAATAATTTGCCTGTTCCGATTTATTTACTTGAATCAATTTTTTTACAATCACTCTCAGCATGCATTATTCTCGGAACCGGCTGAATGAAATATCAATTCCTTTGGGCCTGTCAATGCGCTGAATATATTCCTACTTTTAATATCGCGTATTTGCCACGTAAACAATGCCCGTAAGAATGCATTTGCGCCGGGCGCATTGGATATGCGGAACCGAAAACACGCCAATAGTTTCAGCACTTTCAGTAACAGGGGTGAAAAAACTTTGGAATTAATGTTTTTAGCAGCTTTTTATAACGCTAACAATTTTTCCTACCCTAGAAAAGTGCAAATCTTTAATGGCCATGGCCTAACATCTCGGTCTTTTAATTTTTTGAGGTCATCACCATACTGTGATATTTTATTACTCGTATCTATTGTAATCTTCAGCTCAGTAAATGAGTCCTGCCTATATATGTCACTGGGGAATGGTCTGTAATGCATCTTATTGGTTTGGGGATCAGTAGAGTAATTCCTGCAACTTTTTTCTGTACCACATTTTTATTTCCAGTTTTGTTTTCACAATTTGTTATTAGGATATGTTCGTAATTTGTGATTTACTTATTTATTAAATTTTGTAAATTTATTTTAATAATATTACAGATTTAAGGGCTTAGTTGTTATAATTGTACCATTTAAAGTTGAAACAATGTATTTGCAGTGCCAAAAACCTTGTTAGTGCGTTATATAACATGAAAAAGATCGATCTTTTGATCCACTGCATTTAGGAAGTACGTGACTCTTTCCACAGTGAGTTCATAAATAAACTCCGCTGATTAAAACACTCGCAGAAGTATTGCCTGTCTTAAACATACATCCTTATCTTTAGGAGCTTCAAGAATTCACCGTTCTGAAGTTATTATGTTTTATGATTCAGTTTTTTTGTATCATATCCTTAAAAGTTTGATTTTGAACATAACATTCGTCGTTTACTTTTCCATACAAAATTCATTAAACCTTACATCAAACTTTGTAAAAAAAAACCCTCACTTCTAAAGGTTTGCGATATATTTCCTACCCCGTAGCACCTGCTATAAACCGTCCTACATTGCCTTATAATATAGGAGAGAAAGGAAAGCATTTCGACTTTGGGTTAAATTGGATGCAAATGTTCCACAGAGGAGATGGGGGCTGCCTGTCGAATTCAATTCAATGGCTCCCTTTTTTCTTTTCACTTCATGAAAAATTCACACCTGCATAATAATGAAATGTTTTTGTATTTCTATAAAATAAACGCCCTCTGAATTCAGATAGTACAATATAATGCGTGCTTTATATTCTGACAATTCGCTTTTCGATAATTTTATTTTTTCCGCTCTTGGGTTTTATTTGTTCGTGCTTGGCTATACGAATGATGGATTTAAAAATATAGATTTTTTTTTCTTAAGGTTTTGGGTGTGTAGAAAATATAATACGTTATTAATCATACCTTTTTTAGTTTGTATTAACCAAATGAAGTTTATAGTTACAGTTATAACTTTGACAGTGTTATCGGAAGCTTTAAAAAAACGACAAAGCTTTACGAAATCTTAGAATTTCTTATAACTTAGTACAATATTTTAGAGAAAATTAGTACAATATTCAAAAACCTTTTTCACAGATCTATTAGAAAATAATTTACTTTATTCTATAGTGAGCTTTAATCACTGATCAGATTACAGATTACCCCAAAAAGTGTAATCTATACCGACATGAAAGAATACTGATGTCCGCAGTTTATTGGGCCACAGAAATTCATAATAACGTTTGTTCCAGTAAGAATTTAGGAATGTAATTTTTGTTAACAATTTCAACGTATGGAAAAATTACGTCCTTTTAATGCACACGCGAACGTCTACAATACACTTCCATGGGTTTACTATTCAGTGAAAAAATCAATGGTATGAATTGAAAGCTTTCTCAGCTTCTATTAGATTCTAGTCGCGTTTTGCACGATTCTTTCGAGTCTCCTAGAATTTACATTAATTAAAACACAATATTGTTCTTCTCAGAATGAGTTTGTTCTACATCGCTGATGACTTATAAATAACGCCCTATATTTAAGATACAAATATTTAGTTTTGATGGAAGACATCTCATCAAACTGCTGATTTCAATATGCATATTAATTTATGTAGATATTCCTATTTGGCGTGGCTTATTTACTATCAAATTTTTCGAATCTAATACATTTCGGGATATTTCGTACATTTCAACTCGAAGCTTATTTTCCATCATAAGCTGTTTATTCTATAAATTTTTCTTTGCGTCCCATCCTAGACTGGACCCAGTTTTATGGATATTATTGTCTAAAACCAGTCTAAACGGAGATAAATATAAGTGTAATAATTTTAAAAAAACTGGTTTATTAATATGATAGAGTTCCAACAAGTATATATATTCTACTTCACTCTCTTCAAGCTTCTTTTACCATTTTGAAATTAATTTTAAAATCAATAATCTTATCTACCCTATTCCCACTCATTTCACTGGACCCCTTTGTTGTATAAGACGAAAAAAAATTCCTAATTGAAATAAATATAAAACGGCAATAATTAGTTTAGCATTTTACCCATGCAAAGCACTTCCCCCGATTTCCTCCAGGCTGCGGCGAGGGCGATGTACGCGGGCTTTTATAGAATTCTTTAAAATGAAAACGCATCTGTTTAAATGATAACAGTAACTCCGGCTTTACAGAACTATAATATTTCCTCGGAACAAATAATTATCGCAATAAAATACCCTTTCTTTAATGTTAATGTATGCAACCTAAATTACTGCGGCTGTAATATTTTATACAATATTCTTGGAGAATATTTTACACGATGTTGCAGCTTTAAAAAACCTTAGTAATTTATTGGCATTGAGTTTCTGATGTTCGTGTTATCATTTTCATATTTCAAAAATGAAAGCCATTTGACAACTTACGTAGTGGAGTGGTTTCGATCCTTGGCTATGAATGAAGTGGTTCAAATCCCGGCGTACGCAAGTTAATAAAATTGGATATTTTATTTATTTTCATTTTTATTACTCTTCATTCCATGCACCCGCTAAACTGCCAAAGCTGTTTGTCAGCAGGTCGATTTCGCGATATTAATTATAACACTAAAGCACACACATAATGAGAAGTTAAAACATAGAAAATAGATAAGGAAGAAAAACATTTCAAGTGACTATAACACAGAGGCATTAAATATATATAAAGATATTACACAGTCAACATATTCGTAAACGTATAAGAACTCAAATATATACAACATATATTATTACATTGTGTTTTTTCCAAATTTAATTATTTAAAATAATATGGTTACCTATAGCACATTTGCTGTACGTTCTAGTGTGGTAGATACTTTCAGTGGGGCCCTGGCAAAAGACCACCATTTAGAATCGGAACGTCGCTTGAAATGTCTTAAGCCGTGTGTGGTGGCATTTCAGAAATGTTCATCGATCACCGTTTCAATTAAGAATGGTAGCTAATCTTTCACCTTCGCGTGTCATATAAGTATTTTACTCTATTCGGTCCTATGGTATATATATATATATATATATATATGGTATATATATATATACCAAATATTTCAACGGTCCTGCAAAATGCGCTGCCTGGTGAAAAGCGACTAATGCATAAAAAAAAGCTGCAATTTCGGAATGAAACTGCACTCTCGCCCGAGGCTAGTTTGGGGTTAAAAAGCCAACATATTAACGCCTTTTTGGACTCTCAGCGTATTTTCGCCATACTTACGGCTTTATTTCTAGATGTTAAAGTGAGCGGGAATATTATTTCAGACCACAATTTCTGAATTGAGCACTGTTTCGACACTAATGATATTTAGAATTTGGAACAAACCCTTCCACGTTTAAAAAACTCCTCTAATTAGTGACACTTTCTGTGGCCTAATGGTGCCTTGTTAAATTAATTGTTTAATGTAATTAATGCAATGTTTATTTAAAGAGTTTCTAAAATATCGAATGATTGATTAATTTTTAACCTATGAGTAATCACATGCATATTGTGCATTAAACTAGTTCTAATTTCATTTTTAAATGTGAATATCGCACAAAAGTCTCATTTTCTCTAATAAATAATAGACATTGTTAATCTGAAGTTATCTGCCAGGTAAGTAGGGTACCGTATATTATCAGCCTGTAAAAAATAAATTTAAAAATTTAAAAGTTTGTAACTTTGAACAAGGGTAATACATATTTTTAATACGAATTATTATTATTTAATCGCTCCGAGCCAGGGAAGAGTAAGGTCGGGAAATACTTGGCTTTTTAGATCTAGTAACTTTTTAACATTAATTCCACTCTGGTACGTCATCTTCGGGGATGCTCTGTGAACATGGGTAAGGGCTGAAGCAAACATTCGATTCTGAATTGTGATATTAAACCATGTCAATATTGACATGGCCACCACACTCCAATGTCTAACAAATCTGAGTGCCTACTATAATTTATTTTTATTTTAATAACATGTTAAATACTTTATCCATACAAAATCAGATATACGAGCTATGTTAACATATCTAAGCTACTTAGCAAGAGTAATTGAAATCCCTGAGTGGAAGTGAACCCTTTCGTTTCGAATTGCGAGCATAAATCAGGCGAAGGTCAAATTGTACCATTCCACTAAGCGCTTTTGGGTTGAAGTTCTTTCACAATATGGCCTTTGTTGTTTTTATTTTTTTATACCCGCTTTTTAAGGACAGATCGCAGATATCCTGCGGAAGAAATACAATTAAATGGATGAATTCTTTTCCTTTGTTAGTTTAACTTTTGCCTCTTGGAAATTAAGTACGATTTGTTTATTTTAATTTATTTATGGTAAACTACACTTTAACTGGTTTTTATCTCATATCAAATATATAATTTTGATGTAATAAGTTCATTTAATGAGAATATGATATTGATAAATCTAAACGAAAGATGAAACAGAACAATTCGCACAAAATAAAAAAAGGTAACGGGCGCAACTGGGAATCGAACGTAGGACGTCTGTCTTACCGGGACAACCACTAAAGTTAAGCTCTTTAGTTCTTGGTATCCGATAATTGACAGCTACACCAAAACTTTACGCAAAAAAAACTTCAATTAGGTATAATGTGTTAATGCTTTTAGAAGATTGGAGTTGGCGACACGGTATTACATCTACATACATAAGCACATGCTTAGGTTTTTTATTCAGTTCAGAATTTTTCCTCATAAAACTTATTAATGTAACATAAAATCAGTCAAGTAAATACAACTATCAGATGGTAATAGTAATAGGGCCAAATGAGCCGCAGTATTAGTTAGTTAGAAACATGAAAGGGCATTTTTATAAGCCATAGCTAGTTAGAGGATTACGAAAGAATCCATAAAATAAATAAAAAGATCTAGCGTTGTGTTATGTATATTAAGGTAGCGCAACACGGCATAATACCCCAAAAATAAATCACTATAATAGTTCCAATATGTTTATGGCACCAGTAATATTGAACGAAGGGCGTGAAGAGACCAGTAAAAGTTATTTATTAGTGCTAATCTGTTCTCCCATAACTATAGCTAAAAAAAGTATAGCTAAAACCATATCAAGTAAGTTGGTAGCGGGATTACAGAATCGCCAAATGCTCAAATGCGAATTAATTTGGGGATAAAAAATATTTATTTTATTTTATTTAGGAAATAAACAGTCATTTATATATTTAGCATGAACAGCAATTATTTATAATATTAGACCAATAATTTTCCATTAATTCTAGTCGTTCATTAAATATTTGCATCTATACAATATGTTTATAAATGACAAAGAAATATAATGAATAAACATTATAAGGAATTACAAAGTGTTATAAAAACAATTAAAGACAGTTAGTTAGTAGTAATACAGTTTTCGCATGATTATAATAAAAACAATAAAATTAACTAAGATGATAAGATTATTTCACAAAATAAGAAAGTAAGTTATCAGTTTAGTAAGTAGCATTTTATATGTTTTCAAGTTACACTTGAAAATTTCAACATCTCGTAAGGCATATAATGTAGTATGTAGTATAAAGTAGAGGGAGGAAAGCGAATGATCAGAAATACCTGGCTATGCAAAACTAGTTAATTAATTACATTTGCTTTCTGAGGGTGACTATTTAGCATTGACATAGATAAAAGAAACAAAAGGAGATATGGCATTGAAGAACGCCGACTGTCGCGCAGCTTTTTTTCACTACACACAGGAGGCCCTGACAAAAATAATATCCCTCGGGGCTTATGTCATCTTTGGAAGCTATGTGGAGGATCTCTTTGAGTCATGAGTCCCATGTTGTAGGAGGGAGGAAACACGTTGCTCCACAGCCGAGGTAGAGCTCAAGAACGAGTGGTCAAAATGATCCATTCTCACGTGAAAAAAGTGTACACGTTGAACGTGTTAATATTGTGCGTGCATTTGGCGTGTTTCCCTATTATGCACCGGTGTCGAGGGGTTTAATGACGCTTTAATGATGCTTCCATTGAAATCCCGGTAGAACAAGGACAGCATTCTCATATGATGACTGCGCTCTAAAGATTGCAAACCGAAATGAAATGCAATTCTACGACCAAACTGCACGTTCTAAAAGCAGCGAAGCCAATGAAAGTTATACGTTTCGTGTATAGGTTAAAACAAAGGCGGGGCACTGCCGTGCGTAGATACCATTTACAGTAGTATAGGTGAACAATATTGGCGACATCCGTTGTGGAATTTCATAAAGATTTTTAGCAATTTTGTACCAACTAACTAACAATCGCGCCGTTTCTCCGCAGGGGTAGGGAGAGCGGACGGACCGCCAAATAACTCGGTCTTGGCACACACTTCTTGCCTCATTCACATTCACACATCGCCACATACATACTTTTATATTATTCTTTACATGGCCCGACTTAAGTATCTGCTTCACTTGATCTTGCCATGTCTTCCTCAGGCGTCCCCGAGTTCTGCTGCCATTCGCATCTGCGTCATATATTCTCCTTACGCTCATTCGTTCTACATGTCCAAACCATCTAAGCGTCCCTTTGTTAATCTTACTCATTACGTTTACATCAGCCGTGCACTCTTTGCGGATCTGCACATTTATCACACGATCATACATGGTTTTTCCTCAGAAACGCCTCAGGGATCTCACTTCGAACAATATATATTATATTTTAACAATATCTAAAATTGCTTTTACTCTAAATTTTTATACATCATTCTAAAATCTCAGAAAGTGTCTGCGTTTCTACTAATAAAAGCTATATTTACGATTCGTATAAAATGTCAACGTAATAAACATGGCAGTGAAGGTGACCTACAAACCCATCGAAATGACAGAATTTAACGTTGGGTCGTTTGCATTTCGTATATTCGGGCGAATTCTTTCATGTATCGAAGTATCGCTATCGGAGATTCAAAGATATCCCGTTTCGGAACCGTTCCGTTACATTTCTATCGCTTTCTGAACCTAACTATTTGAGTAGGCACACAGAACTGACTTTGACAATTAGGGTTGCCAGAATTTATAAGAGCGAAATATTGTTTTTTTTTTTTAATAATCAATAAAAGTACTTTGTTTAAACTACTTTATTCAATACAATATCTACATGTACCTACATCATATAAAAATATCAACATGTAAATCTTATATTAATTTCGGTCGCTTTCTTAATCTATCTCTTTAAGTAGGCACACAGAACCGGCTTTTACAATTAGGGTTGTTAAAATTTAAAAGTGAGAATATTTTCTTAAATAATTAATTAAAGTCGAAGTAATTTATTCAATACAATATCTACATGTATATCGTATAATAAAGTTAAATGTAGATTGTGTAATTATAAAGGATTAAAATTTTAATGATAAGTATTAGAAAAAAAACTTTCTGATAATACATCATATTCTGTATAAACAAATATGTGTACTCAGTTTTGTAATACTTGCGTAAAATACAAGAGTAAAAAAGTTTTTTTGTTTGTTTTAAAGTACTGAACTCGCTTAAGCATAGGCACAGAGGATGAAACACATTGTGACTGTCTTTCCATACATTCAATGCTTTTATCACACTCACAATATTCAATGCCTCTTGACATGAGCAATGTCATACAAACGAGTCATGTCACATGACCCAACTCAAATATTGTACAAAACTCCCTTAAGCATAGGCACAGAGGATGAAACACATTGTGACTGTCTTTCCATACATTCAATGCTTTTATCACACTCACAATATTCAATGCCTCTTGACATGAGCAATGTCATACAAACGAGTCATGTCACATGACCCAACTCAAATATTGTACAAAACTCCCTTAAGCATAGGCACAGAGGATGAAACACATTGTGACTGTCTTTCCATACATTCAATGCTTTTATCACACTATTAACATTTACTGACTCTTGACATGAGCAATGTCATACAATCGAGTCATGTCACATGACCCAACTCAAATATTGATTCACTTCATCATGCCATATCCCCGACTTATTACACATTACAATATTATGTTCTACACTTTTTACGTCCATCCGTTCTGTTTACATATCTAACCACGATTTAATTTCTTGTAATAATTTCAATCACATTAGCTTTAAAATGTTATGGCATATAATATAGGCTCGCATTTTGTAGCCACGAAAATGAATTATTTTTTTTATATTATAACAATATTTCGCATCCCTCTTTTGATAGGGTAGTTATATACCTATATGTTATTATCCTTATACATTTTTAGGTAGCAAGGTAATGGAGCCTCCCTCCCCCGTCTTATCGCACAGTCACCACGATAGCACTTAACTCGATATTCAGATAACTTAACGACTGCGGTGGTATCTTTGAATACGTCGATTCACTTGAAAATGCTCTTCGCACCTGATACTCATACCTCCGCTACTCGCTCCGTTGAAGATATCAAAACGAAGATTTATCCGCGCAGAATTCGTTGCAGATTTTTTGTGTCAGTATTTCTATGTATTTCTGTGTTCCTCGCTGTTGTCATTCGATGGGTTTGGAATGCTTGAGAAATTACAATATCGCTCGTTGAACAAAGAATATAAAAAAGATTTATTTGTACTTTGTATTTTTACGTTCTATTGGCTAAAAGCTCCCTTTATGTATTTGAAACCCCGCCTCCCTCCGTTAATGTGAAACATGACCTCTTTAAGGAACTCCAGTTTTTAAATTTTTTGTGTTAATCAAAGGACCTTTTGTACTAATAAGAAATATTGTTGTGAAGAAGAGGGAGAAAGGACTCACCAAATGTAATCTCCGAGCAACCTCTTCTGCGGCCAAATCACTCGCGGAATTCACAAAGGCGCGGGTCGAGTCATTATTTGTTTGTTGAAATGGCATGGACGAATTTGCGTATTTTAGCGATAAGATCTTATAATATTCGAAGAATGCACTGGCGGTAGCGGCGAGTGGTTATAAAAGAACTGTTACTCATATCAGCTGTAAAAGAAGAGTGTTTATTGATGCTGGTAACAATAACATTCTCAAATCACGATGGTCTCGTCTGCGTGTGTCTTGATTAAAACGTACGTGTATGTTAAAATGTAATTTACGGAAATCTTTCTTTCAGTTGGTTAGTTTTCTAAATGTGGCAAATTCAAGTCCTTTTAAGTCTGGTTTTGTCGACTTCGTTGTAGGAACATATAATCTACTCCAGAATATATCCCCGCCTGAACCGCTGACTCCGAACGACACAGATCTCATACGAGTGCTCTACTAGTACATCTCTACTAGCGATGCATTTATTCTACATCTCTACTAGAGATGGTTTTATTCTACGTCTCTACTGGAGACGCTATTATTATAAGTAAGTTCAAGTTCTTCCCGACTCTTAACCTACAATTGCAGTGATCCGTGTGGAAGTTGAAATTCATTTTATTTGTGCAACGCTTTTAGAAACGAGATTTGATGTTGTTATGAAATTTTTCGTTGTTTCTGTAACACTTCATTAAAATTGTGATATCGATTTCATGATGATTTTGAGTATATATATACTGCATCTAAATTCTACGGTGTCTATTTATTTTACTAAAAGCGAAGTTATTCAATAAAATATTTGTCAATTTACACTTCTAGTTGAAAAAAGTATAAAAATGTTTTGCTCAAATTACAAGTGCTATTAGTGCTTTTTATAACATAGGTTACGTTCAAATCCCGTTTTTCATCCGTATTTTGTTTCTAACTGTATTCTACTGTTTAATGATTTTATTGTTGGACTATTTTGTTGAGTTATTTGTCAGCAAATGATACGACATAAAATTAAGCAAATCTTGAATCTTTAACACACTGTGTGACTACCCTTGTGTTTAGTGGTCAAACCTTTTTTAGAAAATGTTATCTATGCTTAGGAATAGATTTTTGAGAAAAACAGCTTTTAAATTATTAATGAATTAAAATCTAAATATTACTTGTGTTTATTACTTTAACCACTTAATTCTTTTGAACGAGCGGTGTTCGCGGACGGCGCGTGCATCGTACCGCGACGACCCGTACACTGCTCGCGTCTTTTGACTTGTATAAACAAACGAACTGCGCTCGCCAGGTTTTTTTATTGTTAATTATAGTAAGTCTTGTTTTATTTTTTGAATATGGTTAAGTTTTTTTACATACTTTATTGCGTCTGTTATGTTTTTTTTTTGAACTGGTCCATTTTAAATTATGTTAACTTTCTATAAAAAATAAAATCACCTGATGTGTTTAGTTTCATTTTTGTTAAAAAAAAACGAGTATTAAGTGGTTAAGTACCAACCCACCAGTGCTTTGTTCTGCAACCATAAGAAGACTGAGTAGTTTTAGAACGAATTTTTGAAAATTATAACTTTTCTGTGTGATTTTTCGAATATTATCATTAAATTAATATTTTCGACTGACTGTTAAGGCTAACTGACTAAACGAGTTTTCGACCTCCGTATCGAATTCAAGAAATAGTACATTTTGATCAGAAATTTGTCGTATTTTTCTATTATCGTTTAACTTCCGTTTATGGTTAGTTGTTTATTAGGGTGACATAGAGAGATCAAAAATAGAAAACACACTCGACAATAAATACGGACTGATATCGAAACCACTTAACTGCACTAAAAACACCATATTAAATATTTTTTCAAAAACAATACATAATATAATTACTTAAAATTATTCATACTACTAAACTTTAATAATATGTAAATGAAATCCCAGTCATCATATCATTATCTCTATTTCTCACATAAAAGGAAGATAATAAAATATTTATTATTATGTCAATTTGGGGGGATGGTTTGGGTACCGCCGCCCCGACAACCATTTATTGGATAACCAACACTTCTGCCATAAGTCACCTCAAGTGGTTCGCTACGTTTGGTGATTTAGTAGGGGTACCCGGGTTCATCGGGTGGGGTGTATTCAGGATGCGCCTGCCCACCAACTGTGTGGCGTGCCAGATCGGGAGAGGCTGGTTTCAGAACCTTTGGTCTCTCCAACTGCCATCTGCCTACTGGGCATACTGATCCCTAGATTCCTACCCACTCCTAATACCTTTTTCTTTCCCAAAACACCCCTCCTTCCTTTCGTTAAAAATACCTTCTCGCAGCATTCCATCTGTTTAGGGTTAATGTAAAAAAATAATTGTTTCTATATATTAGAAAGGTACAGTTTTTTACCTTTGTAGACTGCACGCCACTGCTACCTGCTACCTACAATTTTATTTAATGTTGCCACGCTTTCATCAAGTTTCAATCGATTAAATATATATATATACATACAGGTTTTCCAATAAGAGGTGTTATTTTGATATTCAATCGTAAAAGATCAATGGTTTCGTTGCTTGTGTGGCACGTAGCGCCGTCTTGTTGAAATTAAACGCTGTTCAGATCAATACCATCCAATTCCGTCTATAAAAAATAATTAATCATCTCTCGATAGCGCAATCCATTCACCGTAACTGTTGCTCCAGCCTCATTTTCGAAAAAGTAAGGTCCAATGACTTCGCCGGACCATAAACCGCACCAAACAGTCACACGTTGAGGATAGAGAGGCTTTTCAACAATAATTCTTGGGTTTTCCGATCCCCAGATGCGACAATTTTGCTTGTTGACGAAGCCACCGAGGTGGAAATGGGCCTCATCACTCAAGATGAATTGCATTCGATTCACTCAAGTGAATTTTAATAATTTCAATGCTTTGTTGAAGCGTTTATCGTTCCATTTTTACTAATGGCGTAGTTTTTACTTGTCAAATGTCAAAAAATGACAGCTTCAAAAGTAACATCTACCGAAATAGCGGGCTATTCAAAATAACACCTCTTATTGGAAAATCCTGTATATATATATATATATATTTAAAAAAATATATATCAAATTTTCTTTAAATAATCATTAACTATGTTGACAAGACTTTTAGCGAATTACTATTCCTTGAAGGATTGCCTGGATTGATAATAATAATAATAATGAGTTTTCGTGAGAAAATGTATTGGCCCTTTATAACGTAATTGACATCTTCATCCATTTCAAATCTGATCTAATCTTAGCATCAAACTTCTCAATTCCCCTCCTTCCAGATCGTCACCGCCATGCAAAACCAGTAAGTCTCGCTTGTACCGTATACCCGCCAATCCATTACTTCCGGGTACGTAACCCAAACAGGAAGTAGCTTTACCTGCACCGGAACTAGTCTGCGCGGAGAGATAAACGCTCTTGGCGTTAAGACGCCGATGTACGGCTGTGTACCCAGGCGGATGTATAACAGATATACCTGGATATATACTACAGAATCTTATCCAAGCCGAATCCAGTTGGTCGAGAAATGCCGGGATCAAAGGGGATGATACACTTAGGAGATGTCATAACCTAGAACCAAACTGGAATGCAACTGGCATTTAAGTTGCTTCCTGTGTTCCCCTTTTAACCACTCGAGTGATTTATGGCGCATTACGCCAAGTTTTCAAAACGTTTTGATTGATCGCTTGCCATAATGTGCCAAATTAATAGAGCATAAAGATATTTATTTATTTAAACGCGATAATATGGCTTTTACAATGGAGTGATACAATAGAGTGATTACAGAACAAGTAATGTGTACACAAAAATATTGTTGCAAGTGATACAGTTGTTAATAGAAGTGCAGTTAAACAATACATAATTAAAAGAAATATCCACTAGTGTAGAAATAGTTCAATGAATACTAGGTTGAATGAGTACTATGAAGGCCTCAGCACGGGCAAGCCACCCAGTGAGGCCTACATTACTGGAAAACTTAAAATGTGAAAAATATTGTACCAAATAAAAAAAAATTATAAAAAGGTTTGTATAAAACCTGACATAAATCGAGGTATGAGGTGTTTATGATAATTAATATAAGGTAAATTCTATTAAAACCTAGAATGTTATAATAACAGAGAATATTTTATTTGAACAGAATATTAATACGTATAAAAAGTGACTTTTCTCATGAATAATCTAGCAAATTATTATAATAGAGTAATTAGTTGTGAGTTTATTGTTGCTTTCAAAATTAATTCTACTTGGAATAGATGGGCAAGTATCGCAATTTGGCTTTAGTAAAACAGGGCTGTCAACGATTTTATTATACTTTTGGATAAGAAATAATATATTGTTTTGTTTCCCGACTATGATGCTAATTTCTTACCAGTAGAACAAGTATGGCATTTCTACATGATGCCTGATATTGGATAAACGTTGAAATCAGGTAGAAATGCTAAGGTTCTTAGCATTTCTAAGGTTCTTAGCATTTCTACCTGATTATGTTTCAAAGAAGTTATTTTGACTATGCCTCTACCTCCTAAATTTCTAGGTAAATTAACTCGTTCTATAGCTGAATTTGGATGATGGCAATTAAATTTTGTTAGCGTAGTTCTAACTAATCTTTCTAAGTTATCTAAATCTGTATTAGACCATTTAATTATGCCAAATGAGTACGTTAATAGAGGTATTGCCCAAGTATTTATTGCTTTTACTAAATTTTTAGCAGATAGATTGCATTTTAAAATTTTAAGAACTTTTTTCCATAGGAAAGCTCATAGCTCAGAAATGCACAAAATAATTTGCAAGGCAGATAGAAATATTACACCTTTAAATTTATACGATGAGAATGCCAACATTTTTATAAATCCCAACCAGGAACTATTAGATTCCTGGTCAAATAAAATTTTACACGCAAAACACTTCAATTATCTCAACCAAACGTATGTTGACAAATTTTCGTCAAACAAATGGTTGAGTATTGGAGAGTTGAGCGCAGAAATAGAAGGATTTATGCTTGCCATTCAGGATAGAGTCATTAATACTAAAAATTATAGAAAGCATATAATCAAAGATACAAATCAAATTGATGATTTGTGTAGAAAATGTTTGGCTTTTCCGGAAACTATAGAACATATTATATCGGGATGTTCTATATTAGCACCGTCCGAGTATACATTTAGGCACAATCAAGTTTTAAAAATAATTCACCAAAATTTGGTAATTAAACATAACTTGATTGACTGCCGTAATATAGTACCATATTATGAATACGAACCAAATTCATTTTTAGAAAACGAATTTTATAAAATATATTATGATAAAACTATACTAACAGACCGAACGATTAGTCATAATAGACCCGATATAGTTTTACATGACAAAATTAAAAAAAAAACTTGTGGTCATTGATGTCGCTATTCCAAATTCCTGTAACATTCAAAAATCTGTTAATGAAAAAATAAGAAAATACACAGATTTAGGAAACGAAATAAAAAGAATTTGGCATTCTCAGACTATAAAAATATTACCATTCGTTATTTCGGCTACTGGCATTATACCTAGCTCTCTCATTAAAAATTTAGGCGTATTAGATCTATCAAAAAATTTATATATAAAGATGCAAAAGTCGGTCATTTTGAATACATGTAGGATAACGAAAGATTTTTTAAATATTTATGTTGAGGGATCAGTAGGATTTATAGGCCCTGTTAGAAGTTCTACCGAGCCGAACCCTCTGATATGAAAATATCTGGAGTCGGTGAATTTTTTTTTCCCATTTGATCTCTGATGAGTTGACATGTTATTATGGAATTATCTTCCTAGAGCAACTCTCTTTTAACACAAAAAATGTCTTATATGAAGGAAACACAATGTACCAATCAATCTTAAACCTCTCTTAAGCCTGCTTTTCTCCCCTCTAAGCTTTGTTTCCGTCAAACTGACTACACGTATAAAATAAAATAAGTATACATTCAAAGTTCCGAAAGTATTTCACGCCATATCGTTTTTAAATGATAACTTGGACTTTTCTAAAATATCACAAAACAATTTTAGTAGTTAACGTTGTTCTCAATGTTAGTTCGTATTCGTCTTCTTATTTAAGGTCCAACATATAATGATACATAAATTGCTCATTATTTAATTATTTTAGGAAAAAACACTTTTTACAAGTTGTGCTTTAAAATATTAAGTTGAGTTATTTGTTAATATGTAATATGCAATATGAACTAATATTTTGTCCGTATAAAAAGCCAATTCTTTCAAGAAAGGTATACAAATACAATATTGTATCAATCATCTAATCCAATACTATATTTGTTTGCCTTTCTTGAAAGAATTCAGTTTTTATTCAGACAAATATATTTATTCATTTTCTTAATACATATGCACGGGCGCAAACAAATAATTTGTCTTAATATTTAATACCATAACTTGTAAAAAGTATATTTCAATAAATAAATAAAAAAATTAGCGCCATCCATGAAAGAGCAGATTTTGAATTCATTTAAGTTCACCCTTGAAAGAATTGAGTTTTTATACGGATAAAACTATTTAATAATATTCACGATACGTGTGTACAGGAGCAAACAAATAATTCGTCTTAATATTTTAACGCATCACTTGCAAAAAAGTATTTTTTATAAAAATACAAAAGCGTAGATTATAACATACCATGCCTTTAGCCTTACATTGGTATTTTCAAGTAATAAACTACATTAATATGTTTCTATGTTACCTTCCTCTTACATTAAATACTAAATAATAGAAAACGGTTCCATGATAACTCAACACGATGACAATTCAACACACCTTTACAAAGTGATATAAAGTCATTAGAAACGATGAAAAAAATTGTTTTTAACCTAACCTAACCTAACCTACTTAGCCCAGTTAATAAAGTTCTTGTTTCATCACTTTCCAAGACTTTATATAACTTTTTAAAGTTGTGATGAATTATCATTTTGATGATTTATCCGATCATCATAGAAAACATATCGAAGAATCAAAATACAAAATACCCAACAATGAAAAATAATATGAGATACAATTTCTACCATTAAGAGGAAGCTACAAGCCAAAAATGTGTATATTCATGGTATACCTTATATTGTAGGTAATAGGCATTAAAATCGTTTGATAAACGGAGTCTAGAAACGTTTGATTGCAAGCACAAAACTAGTTTTTATTTATTTTGTAAATAATTTTATAAAAAAGCAAAAAAGATAATAAAGGGAAACTGTCACAGATAATCTTAGTTATAATGCTGTATTTTTTAAAGTTGTTTCCTTTACGCGTTTATACATTTCTAGTGAAAATATTTTTTTTTTAGTAGTTTACATTTATATATTTTATTGAGTAATCTATTCTTTTACTTGTATTCTAATCCAGGGAAACGATAGTAAAACCTTCAATTTATCTAAAGCACATTTTTTGGTATTCATAATGTACACCAATTCGTTATAAAGATTAATCAAAATAGTGATTTAGCACTAAGCTTTGCCTTAATTATTACATTCTTATGAGTAAGCGGATATTATATAAATAAATACAGCGATGTAGAAGATCCATCTTGAACAACTTAACTATCAAATGAAGCCGTTTCAGGTTTGTGAACTACAGGTAATCTCGCTGTGCTTTCACTTCGCATAGCCTTCTGTGCCCGGGCACATTTCACATAACGTCTCTCCGTCTGGTGGTGGTGAACAACCCTGATCTAGTCGGTAAACTTTCAGTTCCTGAATTAATCTTGTACCGCTGCAAACTGCTGAAGTTTCCAAGCAGAGATTTGAATCCTAAATATTCCAAGGCTTGCAGCTTGTGGGAAAACGTATTAAACTACTGTTGGATATTGCTATTCTAGTTATTTTGTATTAAATCACAGCATTAGGAGTACTATTGATTTTATTTGAGACCTACGCAGACCCGTGAAATATCATGGGATATTATAATTATAGAATTTGTGGAGCTGAAAGTATATTTAAAGGACACACCAGAACAAGGATAGTAATTCCTGCAAAATGATCAAGAAAAACATTCACAAAAATCTAATAATTAACTATAGGGAGGTTCTTTAACGTTTGTCTGAATTATTTCAATTTATATTTGTGTTTCAGGCTTATAATTATTGCTTATAATATTTAATTTAATTATGTAATTGATTAATTTTCCAATATTTTACCATCATGCGATTAAATATTTAATTTTAATTTTGTTCACAGTGATCCCAAGTAACGCACCGTAAAAATTGTAAACCCAATTATTTAAAAACATAAAACACGAAATTAACAGCTTATCATTATTTGTTTTGGAGTGCGATTAATTTTTCGGGTTCACAAACAATAATTGCATCGTGAATTAATCCGAATGTCGAATTTTACATTTAAACGTGGCTTTATAATGTTGAAAAATTCATTCTTGGCTCGGTAGGGTAATTATTATATTTTAGTACCTATTGAGAGTCTCTCAAAACGGGCAAGCTCAATATTAAACTTTTTTTTAAAAGATTAACTATGAAGATGATATTTCAATTTTAATTACAACACAATCATAAATTTATTATGATTATAATCGTAACGTCATTAATTTTTCATCATAAAGATTTTAAAATGAAAATTTTGTTAGAATATTTATGGAAATGAAAATTTATGATGCACTATCAAAATTCAAAAAATGCAATTCTGCCTTCCCTTTTCTCAATTAATCTTCTAGACAATTTTCCAATTTTGAACAGCGTTGATTTACGTTCGATTTTTGTAATTTTACCTGCACAATGCCTGTAAAAAGTTTGACTTTTTGTAGATTTTTCCGACAACGGATTGTGACGAAAATGGAATCTTAAAATTCGAACTTTTTTATTAAAACAAGTACGCTTTTCATGTGTTAATTCAAATTGCAAATATATTCACGTGTGACAAAGTCATCAAATGGCCATTCAGCTATTTTTTTTTCTACCGTTCCTGTTAAATGCCAATTCTAAGGATTTCGCTTGATTTTCGCTGAATTTGAACAATTCATCAAATTTCAAAGTAGATTTTCAAATTCTGCGAAGATTCTATTCAAGTTCTGTTATTATATCATTACTGGCCAGTTGTTTCACAAAACTGAAATGATGATAGAACTTAATGAATAGAACCTTCACAGAACTTGAAAATCATCTGTGTAATTTGATAAATTCTACAAATTCTGTGAAACAACCCGTCCTAAGTCCGTTTCAGTTTTTGAACAATTTGTGATCAGCGGAAGAGGACAACTATCGTGTTTTTAATCTTGTTTTCTTATTATAATTTGATAGAAAAATGAAACGCACCTTGAATCTGCGTTTAATTGCGACCTTTCAAGTGTAAAAAAAAACGAAATGGCGCTGAATGGCCATTTGATGACAATGTTACATTTGAAATTTTGCGAAACAACTGGGCCTAACAAATTTATGTTTTTCGAACTATACTCCAGCATTTTACTTCCCAACCTTCCTCGTCCCCATCTCCTTCCCCTCTCCGCCCCTTTAGCCTGGCGGCATACCTTAATTCTAGATGCTCTACACCCACTAGATTCGGACAGCCGGGAAAAGCTGGAACTCTTGTGAGAAAAATAAAATATTAACAGAATGGCGCCATACCCCTCGTCCCTTCCCACATTTCCCATTTCCCTCCCCCTAGTTCATACCTATTTGATTTTCTACGCACATTTTTTTATCCAGTGGTGTCAATGGTTGGTTACATTTCAATATCCATTCATTATTATTTGTCATCGTCCAATTTATATTCATTTCCGAGCTTTGCGTTTTTCCAAGTGATGTGAATTATTATAGGCCAATTTGTTTATTGTTGAAATTGAAAAGCAAATTTTATTGGCAGTGAAATATATTTTAATCAACTTTGTTACTGATGACACTTTGTTTGGCACACTCATTTCAACATTTTAATTAACTTTCACACATGAATAATAAAGAATATATATATAAGTTTACAGTGCCAGATTGGTTTTATCAAAAACATTTTTCCTATTAATCGCATTATTTCCTCTGAAAACTTTTATAAATTCCTCGTACTATTTCCCACATCAACAATAATATCATCTTTTGTTCTGACGAAGAAAAAATTCTTCCGAAACCAATCGACAGTTAAAACAAAGATTTTCAAATTATTTTAATTTTCGACATGAAAATTACACTTTATTTAAATCTAAAAAAAAAAAAAAAAATTAAAAAGTTTTTTTTTTGATTTCTTGTAACTCTTATTATCGGTCAATTTAATATAGCACTGTTTATATATTAAATCACCTCAAGGGTTATATAAACGAACATTTCTATATTGTTTGCTTGTATTAATTTATTTATTATATTTTTTTACTGACTAATAATCAATTATAACTCAGTATAAAGCAAGTAAAACGAACTGGAAAACAGTATACGAACAAATAGAATGGTAGGTACCTAGCTAATAATTAACTATACCTGAATACAGCAATGCACCAAAACATAAATCAGTAATATTATGATTTATGAACATTTTTTTAGTCGAAATAACTATTTGATTTATACAATATCATATTTTTTCTAGTTACAGTGCAGTCCAGCCCCAATGAATGCCAGGCTAGATACAGATGTAGTTATATATTAATCTTTCTAGTTAAAGTGCAGTCCAGCCCTGATGAATTTCAGGCTAGATACAGACGTAGTTATATATTAATCTTTCTAGTTACAGTGGAGTCCAACACTGATGAATGTTAGGCTAGATACAGACGTAGTTATATATTAATCTCTTTAGTTACAGTGCAGTCCAGCCCTCTTGAATGCCAGGCTAGATACAGACGTAGTTATATATTATTATTTCTAGTTACAGTTTACAGTGGGGTCCAGCGCTGATGAATGTTAGGCTGGATTTTTTTCAATCAAAATAAACAATTTTTCAATATCGTTCCAAACCGTTATATTTTATTTTTATTAAATGTGCTCAAGTGTTATTATGTCTTGTCAGGTCGATATTAGTTCCTAGCTAGACAGATTGCTTGCTCTAAGGAACCAAATGCTTGACAAAATACTAAATGAATTATTCTGTAAAAAATATATATGTTTTTTTAATCTACTGAGATTTTACTAGGTGTGTCATTAATAGATAACTACGTATCGTTTTAGCCGACATTATTTCATAGTTATTTCAAATAGTCCTCTATCCCAGCCAATCAACCATTTAGTTATCATTGGACCGATGAAGAATGACGAATTCTGGGAGGATATACATACGTGTTTTTTTTTTTTTTTAAATTGCTAGTTGTGTGTTTTAAAGTATATGTGTCTTAACAGGTTAGTGTCTTAAAGCATTATCACTTCCTTTCATATTATCTAATTTATTAATAACGTTTTTATTCTTCTTTCAGATTGCAACATTGAAGAAAAAGCCGCGTGGATATGATAAATGGTAAGAACCCCAAAACTTTCACATCTTTACACTTAATATTCAAACAATGTCCAATAAAACAACTGTTTGTTCGAGTAGTCACCTACTGCCTTAAAACAAACTGTAATTCTTCCCCAAGTTAAGCAATAAATACATCACGGGGACAGGTACGCCCTGAAAACGGGGAGAAAACTTTCAGGATTGTCATTTTGATCCTAAAAAAAAAATCTCAGACATAAACAAGACTAATGCTTCGCGGCGTACTCCGATCTATCTTTATTTGGTGACCTTATAAGGCTGCTGGAAGTAGAACCTATTTTCGCTTCTGCTATCCGGAGATAAATACTCACAGTTCGCCGGAGTTTTAATACCGGACAAACTTGACACGCTGACCTATAAAATTACGTTTATAAGAGAATTTACTAAAAATTTCGCACACTATTTTGTTTTAAGGTTATGTAGGCTACCGATATCGCTGAAGTATACAAAAATGATTCATTTAATTGAAATAAAATAGCAATTTGTCCCGGCGCAGTTCCCTCTTAGCTATCTCAATCTATAAAATTGCATGTTCCCCAATAACTATATCATGGGTGTTGTGGGATCGAATAATGGCAACAATAAAAATCATTACAATCTTATGGAGTGAATATATTCATTATTAACTATTAACTTAGATATAACGAACATCATCTGAAATATTTTTTTAATTGGTAGATGGCATTAGCACATTAATCCTTCGCTAAACTTTACATCTGAACCTGTGGTAATTCTCCCTAAAACACTAAATATCTAAAGGAAGCGTGTGCATGTCATTCGCAAAAGTTTGATCTAGGAACGGTCTACGGCAATCTGGTAACAATTTCACCAAGAGCTAAATATGTAGGTAAAACTTCAGCACAGGTTCTCCTTGTGAGGTGTTCACGAAACATATAATTTTCCTAAGCAATAATTATTAGCCTGAAACACTCATCCACATTGATAAATCTCCTGATAAAAGATACATGACGCCAACGGGACTTGAACCCGTATCCTTTCGATTTCCGGTCGACAGCTCTGACCACTGAGCTATGGCGGCTTATCTCTTATCCGCGAAATAATTCAATATATACTAGTGTTTCATTCAACAATTACTGCTTATTGCATTTTTTCACCTGAAAATAACCAACTTTATTTTATATGAGAAAAGCATTGTAAGTGCTAACTCTCTCACTAGATGGCGTCGAGACAAATTGTCTACATTTTTTGGTGAAGATACTGGAATACTTATGATACTTGAATGAGAAACTTGCTTATAAAAATAATTGTTACCCTTTGTGCTATGCATAAAAAATCTTGTCTTAAAAACATTAGTTTACCAAAAAAATCACCCTCTCAAACCTACGTTCAACTCCACGTTATAAAAAACCATCCAAATCAACGTTATCACAGATATTATTATGTAAACAAGTAAAAAGTTTTCTAAAAATTAAGAGGCATTTGATCACAATTCTCAATAATCCATAAGTAAACTATGATAAAATTTGTCTCGGTCTCATTATCATGCTGTACTTACGAATTTTCAGTTTACGGCAGGTATACGTAACCCATCATTTTATTTGCAAGGATTAACCTCGCCAAGTTTCGAAGTATCAAACGTGAGGTCCCTTTCTAGCCCGACCCCACTCAGCAGTTTCAAAAGTATTACTTTATTCAAGTTATTTGAATAACTTTTGAAAGTTATACCCAGCAATATAATATTTAATCATTGAAAAAGAAGATAATATATATAAATCTGAACGAAACATGAAACAGAACAAAACACAAAACATTAAAAGGTAACGGTCGCAATTGGGGATCGAACCCAGAGTCTCAATCTACCCGGGACAATGCTTTAAACCACTAAGCTATTAACCCTTTGTATCTCAAATTATTTTAGAGTGTAATGGAAGAATATGAAATATTACGATATTTTTAGAAAATTAGAAAAAAATGTTTTTTGGTAAGGCGGTAAATAAAATGATAGGATTGTTAGGACACGTGTGACCTTTTACTGCCCTTTTCGAGCAGACCACACATTCCTGCTTGAGACATTTTCTTAAAATATTTAGTTTTCCATTGAGCCTGGTCTCTGGTGGAGTGAAAATATTTATTACCCAGTGAAATATATTCAAATGAAATACATGCGTAGTTATTGTTATGTATGAAAAATCACAACCAATTGTAAGTGGGTACTGTATACAACTGAATAGAATCATGTGTATACCTGTAAAAGGACCCTTTTATTTTTTAAACAATAAAATGTATACCATTGTTTATGTCGCCGCTGCGGCGCCATCTGAGTTGTTAGAATGTTTTTTATGTCGCCGTGGCGGCGACAACAGAGTACTAAGAGTTAAGACGTGATGTATATTATATGATGATTATTAAATTATTTACCTTTTCATAATCTGTGATTTAACTTTTGTTTATGTGTTCCAGTATAAAGATTGTTGGTACCTAGTTTATGTTCATTTATTTATAACTTTTTAAACTCCCTTTTTACGAGATTTTACATAAGTATTATATATTTTTACAGAACATATTTACTATACATAACTAAACTGCCTCAGTAACAATATTGTGTAGTTGTTAATAAATTAAAGAAGTCCTCTGGCTCTGTATAATTATTTCCCCCGTAAGTATTCTGAGCAATGAGGAATTCATTTGGTAGTAAGAAGCAGAATTTTTGCGCTGAAATAAATCTAGACGTCTAGTATTACGTATTATCCGAATGCTTACCAATGCAAACAATTCTGGACTATCAAATGGATTATTTAGAATTTTATACAGAAATACTAAATCAGTGAAAATCCTTCTCTCAGACAATTTAAGTATATTCATTTCATTTAAACTAGTTTTGTAGATCAACGAAATTGTTAAAAGACCCATTTTAAAACTTAGAATATTTATTTCGTGTTCTTTTAATAACTTGTACATGAATATTGTAATGTTGGTTCCTAGCGGGAGAATTGTATTCAAGTTGACTTCTAACACAGGCAAAATATAATGGTCTAATACACTAGATATTGTTGAAATTTCTAGTTATCCTAGTTATAAATTCCTACATATGTAAGTCCTTGTTAGATATTTCCTTTATGTGGTACAATATAAAAAATCATTTATATATAACTATATTTTCATTGGCTTTGTGGAAAATTAACTCTTGGTCAAACACACTTCGTGATGTAGAATCGAGTAAGCCTTTTTGAGTGAGGCATTTTTTACCTGTGTTAGGCGGTCGGCAACATCATAAATATTATACGGTAATAAAAAGTAGCTTCCTTGCGGCTTACCATAATTAGACCGAATGAAATGAATACCTTCTTTTTAACCACTAAACCGCGTTCATATGTTGTGGTTTCATGTAGCTATAAATGTTACGTTATAAAAATATATGTTAATTCACGCGCAGTTTTTAAATTATTGAGAGTCCTGTCCTGTCCTCAAACTTGACCATTTCGCCTTTAGTCTGTCTGTAAATTTGTTTGTACGTTACATTTTCGGTTCAAAATAGTAGCCGTATAAATGATATATATATATATATATAATTTTTTTTTAATGTGGACGTGTCGTTTTCACTTGAACTTTATAATTCGATTTTTTTTTAACATTTTCGTACCTACCTGCCTGAATAAAGTTTGAAACAAGAATTGTCATTGAGATGTTGACGTTTCTTTGGACAAATTGTATAATTCCTTATTATTTTTTTTTAGTTCAATGCAATAAATGGTTTATAATTAAGTATTTATTCATTTATTTATTGAACGCCCATAAGAGATTTTACAAACATTTGATAATATGAACATAACAATTCAGTGAAACAGTAATCAATATATTTTTTTTATTTTTCGGAATAACTTTATTGAGTAAAACCTCAAATTGTAATATTTAAATATTGAAGACAATATTATTACTAATAATAATAATATCTTTATATGATCGCAAGATTCAACCCGAACTAAATGCAACCCAGACAGCGTCTTTTTAGATAAACCTATCTTATTTTTTTTTTGATTTGACCGTTTCCTTTTCTGATTTTTCTGTTTCAGATTTTCGTTTAGAAATCACTAATATTGTCTTCAATATTTTTATAAATTATTTATTTAAAATTATACAGAACCCATACAGAAGAATGGTATTATGCTAAACTTAATTGTTATTATTTATTTATTTATTTATTGGTAAAGGTAAGAGACAAACAGCTTATACATAAAAAATAAATATAAATATATACATGTTAAATACATTATTACTGAGGTATGTTATTATAGCCTTCTTGTAACTATATTCCGTGCAGTTGAACACATCTACAATTACACAGTATATAGTACCTACGACATACCTGCTTAAGAATCTTATAACTTTGAAGGAAATTTTGCTTTTTTGGAATCGATTATTGTTGTTCACAACACTTCTAGTTCTTTTGTGTTACGGGCAAATGAGAGTGTTAGAAAATAACCTCAAGGCTTTGTAGTTTTCATTATGTCTATTAACGGTTCATAGGTTTGATTCTTGCATCTATGCATTCTTAATTATCTCTAGTCAAATTAAAAAAATATTAATACATGTCTTCTGCTTAAACCCACTATTCTACACCGCCACAGGACTCATATATCTCCAGCGCGTTCTGAACAATATCGGACACTTTGGGAATTGTGATGGTTTGATCTACGTGACACAGATGGCTCTAGTTTTAGTAATTTGTGGAATTTCTTGATTTTACAACAGATGTCATTAGTGTATATGTTCGCCTCTCCGTGGTGAATTCCGAGGTAAGGGGAGCAGTTTGGATTCTAGAAATAGAGAAAAGACTACAATATATCCGAGTTTATCCTTTTTTACATTAACCCTACACATGTCATCTTTCGAGATGCTGTGTAGGGTTCTTTTTAAGAAAATGGAATGAGAGGTGGGTAGGAATTGAGGGATCAGTTTGTCCAGGAGTGATGAACTTATGAATCTATCCCTTCCGCTGCGATGCAAGGCAATGGGTTAAGAGAGATTAGTTGGAGAGGTCAAGGGGTCTCCCCAAACCAAAGATGGTGGGTAGGCGCATCCTGAACACGCGTGTGAATCTGAACATCCGAACATCCCGGTGAGACCGGGCACTCCTACTAAATCACAAAACACAGCGAACCACTTGGGGTGACCTATGGCAGGGGTATTTTTTTATCCAATAAATGGTTCTCGGGACGGCGGTATCCAAAACCGCCTCCCAAATTAAACAGCCTGCTGGCGGTCCAATACACTCGTCACCATTACAAGAGTTTTAAGCCTAATAAAAAGTGAAAAAACTCATCGAGTATCATTCACAACACACTGGCGCAGCCGGTACGATCACCGGTTCAAAGAATACTATTTATATATTCAACACAGAATAAAAGATGTAACTAACTTTTAGTTTTACATTCAGTCGACTAATTTCCCACGCTGTCTACAGTTACAGGGATAAAAAGTGAAAACTACAACAATCCTCTCTCTGCCATAAATAAGGGTAGTTAGATCACGTGACTCATGTTCACCCCATCTTTGTCTTTTGGTTTCTCCAGCCGTTGTTTTTCCGTAACTTTCTGTTCTCTTCAAACGTTAAGATAACAGTACGCTGTTGAAAGGATTATTGTTGATAATCAACGAAAAGTTTTAAATCCCCGTGAGATAAAAATTACTGTTTCGTTGAGTTATTATTATTACGATGAGTAGATATTGACCGAATAATATTGTATAATTAATGTGTATAGTTAATTTAAAAGTGATTTTATTATGATTGACATATGTCTATATAAGTCTATGTAAGATCTATCTACACAAGAGCCATACATGTCTTATGACTCCAACGACCACCAAATTTGATAAAGAATTTGTATTAATAAAAATAGTTAACTCTCTTCGTCATATCTCTATGGCAGAGCGGTAAAATTGGGGTCAGAAGTTGGGGTTTTAACATTCAGCTAAGTGAAAAAAAAAAACAGAATTTTCGTATCCCTCGCTGAAATTTTGCTTAAAATGACATCGCCTTACCAATGGCTTACCAGCCATTAGAAGTTTTTCATCTTATCATCTTATGCCCGCTTTACTTTAATCCAAGGGCTGCCATTACCCCAGTGGTCCGCAACCCCTGGGTCCCAAAAATGTAAACAAAATTTTGTACTAGTCGAATTTTATTAAGTTATTTTTACTGAAGAGTAATCAATCTATCTACACAAGACGATCGGAGACCAATGTATATTTATTTTTTTGTGAATTTAGGACACGGAATTCTGAATTTCTACCAACAAATACGTACTTCCCCTGAATAATTTAATTTTGTAAGCTCTTTAAAAAACTATATGTATTTTTGAAGATAACCTCTATTCAGATGGCTAGTTGAAAAAATGATCATATGAAATTCCGTCGATCGAAAAAAATCGTAAATTATGCACAAAATTATAAAAAACATATCTGCTTCTGTTATTTGACATGTTATGAATATGAAAAAAATGCAGTACTTCTTTAAATGCTAATTAACTCAGATGACCAGAGAGTGTTTAGTTAAATATTTTCACTACAGTGAAAAGGTAATTTTGTACTTAATTCAGTTATTTAATTAATCAATATTTTATGCTTACTAAAATATTTTTAAATTGCTGAAGTACCCGGCGTTCCGCGGGTTTTATTCCGAGTTTTTGGAAGTCACCTTCCTCTTATTTTGATGGTCAAGTGTGCAAAATTTCATCAATCTTTCATCGATTGTATAAACTTCAAATTACGCTGCCCGCCCGACGTCCGCAATAGACATTTTTTTTTTAAATATTTTCTTGTACTTTCTCTTATTATTTTAGAAATTATGTTTATAACATAATTAAAATAGTTATAACTATCTCTTATCGTGACATATACCTATGCCAACCTTTGTGTAACCTATAAAATTAGCAATTTTTATCTTCTGGGATCGCTGAAACCACCTCATTCGATTTTGGGGTTGCTTTTCCAAAAAGGTTTAGGACCGCTGCATTGTACCTTTGGCTCCGAGCAGTGTAACTCTAATGCTGAAGGCGATATCAAGAAAAATACATAAGTTATATTTGAAGTTTTAAAAGGAACGAGCAACTTTTTGGCATTCAGCCAAAACGATGCCCTCGATGTATCGGTTAAATTTACCGACTTCTTGCATATTATCTCCCCTAGAGATCTGTCTGACTCACTGAAGAAGTTAACCGACACAAGTGTGTTGTGTTCGTGTTCGAAGTAAGCCCAATTTTCCCTTACTTCGGGTGAAATTGATTGAAAAGTTCAATTAGACGACCTCCGTGGTTGAGCGTATTTTCGCATTTAGTTATTACATAATTATATTATATAAGTATATTTTCGGTACGTTACAGGGTGATTCTTTCAATATCGTCATGGTTTAAGACTACTATTTAGAATCGACTACATAAAATTATGGTTTACATCGAAATGGAACCTACTAAAATTTGGGGAACCCTATTCAAACTCAAAAGATTTGAATTTCCAAATGGCTACCATAATACGGGCATTTGCCTAGTATGGTGGCTGTAGAAACAAAAAACAGTAACCATTTAAATTTTTATGAATAAAGAAACACAAAAAAAAAATTAGAGTCTTGCTATGTGCTTCAAATGGTTTTTGCCGTGTTTGTTAACCAGATCTGCACATCCAAGCACTTTCCTGCCTTCCTATTACCTATCTCCTTCCTCCCCGCTCCCTTCTGCCTCACAACATACTCCCATTGGGGATTCCATAGTCCAACTGTTTTTTGGGTAGTTGGGACTCTTATGCGGTATCCACATGCTTTATTAACTCTTGACAGGCCAAGATGCCAAACAAAACGTCTGTACGAAGTGGGTCTTCCGACGACCCCATGCATTTTTCTGTCTAATAGGCTTTTAAACTATAGAAATCTCAATTATTCAGTCAATTATTAATGGTAACTTATGTATTTGCGCAGAAATACGTAAAATACTGTAATGATATGTCAAGTATTTGAGCTAATATAAGGAGGGTAGTAATTTTGGGTACTACCTACTCCCCCACTTGGCTGCGAGATAGTTTTTTTAAATTTATTTAAGGAGAAAACACAGACACAGACAGTAATTAAAAGATAATTTTATAAAACAATATCTCGAGAATTTGCCTGCATCCTAAATTTTTCTCACGGATTGATTGATATTTCTCATGGTTAAACAGATAATCAGATTTATTAGCTTTTTTGTGGTCTAGGAGTTGAAAGGTCTTACGTAAACTGACATCCTAAAGCCAAAGGGGTATAACCTTTATTCGATGTTGTTACTCTTTCACTTTCTCACTGGAATGCTAAGACTAGATCGTTTAGACGTTAGGTAAAAATGCAATGATGTTAGTAGCACATAAGCTGCACAATGGACACATTTGCAATCCTGATCTTCTGGAACGTATTACTCTTATGTCCCCGATAATTTTACCAGAGCTAGGCAGCAAAGGCTCTTATTTTCCAATAGGCAGAACCAACCTACCAACCAACCTGCGTCTGGGAAAAATGACTACGCTATTAAACCATACGGGCATGTGCCTAGTATGGTGGCTGTAGAAACAAAAAACAGTAACCATTTAAATTTTTATGAATAAAGAAACACAAAAAAAAAACTCTTTTCCTTTGAGATTTTTCAGTGAAAACCTGAGTGGATTCAAGATTAGAATAGGTTTTTTTAACACGAGGCTGCATCTCTTATATAAAGAATGGATGTTATTGATTAATGTACTCGTATGAGTGTTACTTATTGCAAATGTTGTGAAATATTACTGGAATCACTATTTTTCACAATAAATAAAAAATAAATCTCACCTCTACGGATTGACTGTTCAGTGTTTCTGACTGATTTACATTTAATTTCGCTCACCTTGACTAAATTCAGAACAGAATGTAAGTTACAGTCGGCGTTAACAGTTCCATAAAACGATTCCACCCCTAATGTTGCATTTCATCCCCTCGTCTCCTTTCCCCTACTATCTACTTCCTCACCCTTTATTAAACCATTGCTGTTTGTAATCTGCTTGAAACAGAACGCGGCGTGTTGATACGTCCCGTGTGATTATACGTGTCACGTGATTACACGTGTCACGTGATGAGACGCCTCGCGCGATGATACGTTTCACGTGATATTTCAACCCGTACTACCTGTGGTTCCGATCTTAGCCCTGACAGGGGTGCAACAAAGCTATAGGATTTAAAACTTACACTACGTCAGGTATTCTCTCCATATTATGTAAGCACGTTGCACAAGAAACGGTATATTAAAAACTGTAAGATTTATACATAATAAAATTTTAAATGATAGTATAAACAGTCCCAATTTAATTAACCTCATTGAATTTCATATACCTACGGGAGCTACTTGTTCCAAAGTTCAATTACAACTAGAATAGCACTGAGTAATTCAAACACTTTCACGGTACACTTTCTTATATCTTTATAACATGAAGTTAGTGATAGATACGCAGATGTAGCGGAACAGCAGGGAAGTAGGTACAAGAAGGTTAAACTATTATATCTTTTCAATCAATATTGATTATACCCAGGTCTACTACTACTATATATTATATTCTGTATGTACTTGTATCTCCTACTGTTATATCCTTCTGTGGTTGGTATTAATTTTATTCCATTTGTCGTTATTTTACGATCAAATGCCATTTTTAATTATTATTTAAAAAATATGTATATTTCTAGAATTTTTTTATGCTTGTATTTAACTGTGACATTTAATTATTGATAATACCGTTGATATTATATAAATAAATAGTACATAATATTCATAACCTCAAAACAGATAAACAGGCAGTTGTGGGTTCTGGGCGTGACTGTGTGCCGAAATAAGCTCAATTTTATCCTTTTTAGGGTTAAATTGACCAAACCTTTTCAAAAATCGAAATTCTTTCTTGACACTTACATTGGTTTATTTTTTTTTTCAAATACAAAACTTTTAAATAGTAGTTGTTGCAGCGTGTCCGTAATGCTAAAATCCTTGAAAACTAATTACAGATGTTGAAAATTACCTATGATTTTAATTCGGTGATATATATTTGGTTGCCAGCTTTTAACAAAGTTTTACTTATCTTTAAAAAGGTTAGACGTGTTCAAAAGTAAAAAATTTAGTATACAAATTTGATCTTACATGTAATGCGGACAAACGGTGTCTAGATTACGATGTCTAGTTCTAAACAAACGCATGTATGTTTTGATTATTAATTTCCTCTCCCTTGAAAAATATTTGTTTTAAAAAGGGATTTTCTAAACATTGACTTGTGAATCACATTTCAATAGTTTATTATCGGTACTATACAATCACATGCGATAATTTTGATAGATGACACGTTTTAATTTTTAAAAATCAATAGCACGCCATAAAATATCTACGCTCAGTGTGCAATGCAAACGTTTGATTTTGTGCGAACTTGCATTATTTCTTGCGGGTGCAATTAATTACGTGTAGAGTATTGTTTTTCGGCATATAATTATTTGATGTCTTAGCAATACCAAAAATTTACCTGTAGGTTATTTTTAAATTTATTTTATTTTTATTTGAGTCTAATTAGGAAACATACAGTTGTACGTGTGATTTAATTTTACATTTAAGTTGAATATAAAATAAACCAGTTAAGTTCCATTCTTTTTATGGTTACAGATTAGGAAGAAGGTAGATTTTTACAGTTATTGGTAAAAAATGAATGAAAAGAATAGACGAAGAATAAAAATAATCCTTTTGGTTTAGGATCATTGTAAGCTTAATTTGATTTTGAAAGATTTTAGGGTAAAGTAGAAAATATAAATATCTCTTACGGTATTGTAAGTTTTGCGAGAGTTTTGGGCATTTTTAGTTTTTTATATTAACTCCACACACGAGGTCCTGAGGAATGAGGTCGGTGGCCGAGTTGACATCGCGTTTGGGTCCCACCCAGGCGTAGTGTGTTCAATTCCTCGGCTGGCTAAGTCCTCCATCACAATACAAGCAACATTTTCAGCTTACTGTGGTGGTAGTAGGAGATTTTCAAATATTGTCCGGTTATTCGTAACCCGGGAATGTTTGTCTTTCTTTTTAAAAAAATATATATACATTATTTCCTTCAGGACCTATTATATCTTTGGGAAAGCTGTGTGGAGGGTCTGTGGAAAGTATTTAACTTAACTTCACAACGAGGTTGGCTCCTACAACGAAATTTCATTTCAGTTATTTACATATTGATGTATCATGTCAATTAGAGCATGCGAGGTCTGAACTTTTATAATTTTCGAAAAATACCAAATTGTACCTACAGAAGATATAAACTGACAAAACGTTGATATTTGCTGCCGGCCGAAAAACGTGTGACATCACGGTGAATGCGTGGCCATTCGAATTACGAATTATTGTGCTGCGTTGGAATTCCAGCACAATTACATACATTTGTTCACTTTGTAAGTTATAACTTCGTAATTTTTGGAGATATCGTAAAACTTATTAATTCTTTAAATATAATACATTTTCACCAATAAAATAATGGGGCAACCTCATTGGGTTAAAATATTTTTTTAATCGTTATATTTCTTATCTTTACCGTCATAGTCTTCATCTTTACCAATTCAGAATACATGTTTTTTTATCCCCGAGTTAGTCAAATTGTGTAGTACATCCCTACACTTTATCCCTTCAATGCTCTGAAAGCTCCGCGATATGTCGAATGTATCTAGGCTTCTGTTTGCTAAATGTTCCCCGTTACAGCCTACCTACGGATCGCACGGGGGATGGGGGTGGTAGAAGGCTGGCTGCTAAGGCTTTCTGGCAAATTTCGCAGGAAATACGACGTGTAAAGCCCCCACATGTTCAACCCTTATACATTTAATTCCGCTTGATAAGGGTAGAAGCTTTTAAATTTAATTTGGAAATTAGTCACGGCTACAATGAAATCTTTAAAATTTAAATATTCAAACAGTCGCTAAGCCATGTCTGTAACTTTTTTAAAACTCGATAATCATTATCACAACTATACAAAACTAAAATTCTATTATAAAATATTGACAAAGTTTTTCTATTGTCGATTTTTTAAGTAAAACATCATTTATAGGTGACAAATATTGTGAGGGTCGCTTAGATGACTTGGACACGTTCAGACTTGGAGTGGCAGCAGAATAAATGACACGCAAATGGTGGAAAATGAAGTCGGGGTCATTCCAAGAATAGAAGGCGTTAAAATAATTCAAATACCTTAGTCGTACGCCATTATAACTAACCAACAATAACGTAAGTAATGATAACGCACTAACTAACCAACAATAACGTAAGTAATGATAACGCACTAACTAACCAACAATCGATTTGTATCTCTGAAAGTGTGGCCATAAAAAATTGCGTACGGCTAAGGTATTTGAAATATTTAAAATTATTTATACTTTGTTTGATTTATACACATAAATTATTAATTTTCTAAGCCTAGAAAGGTCCTGTATAACTCGACCATTTGGCATTCATCAGTCAGGAAATTAGTTCGTTATCTTCCTGTTCAGGTTCAAGATATGGATACTATTCTTTTTTCTGCCAGAGTTCGCGTAATCATGGTTACTAAAACGAGCTATCAAATCAGAATGCATTAGAAATTTTAAAAAAATAACGTAAAATATTTATGATTTATAATCAAGTATGTGGGAATTTAAGCACCTACCTACAAATTTTATGATTTCAGAACAAATTTTGGTTTTGAGTTATTAAAAAAGAGAAAATTAAGAACATACTTACTTGGACGCGAGTTCTACTATTCACAAAATTAGTTTTAAAAACGTTTATCAATAATTTTAAAAATTCAGTGGAGTTTTAAAAATAATTACTCTTGAAAACACTAAGGACGGGTTGTTTCGGAAAATTTGAACAATTCATCAAACTTCAACGTTAATTTTCGGGTTCTGTGAAAGTCCTATTCAAGTTCTGTTATTATATCATTATAGGCTAGTTGCTTGACAAAACTGAAATAAAAACAGAACTTGAAAAAATCTTTCACAGAACTTGAAAATGAACGTTGAAATTTTATGAATTGTTCAAATTCTCCGAAACAACCCGTCCTCAATATTTGTATTTTCAAGCCAGGAATCTATATATTCCATCATCTAACTCACCTACCCTACGGGCTATATGATACGATTATTATCGGAGGTTAGCTTACATCCAAACTTCTCGTTATACTAGAACCAAAGGACATAATCTCTTACTAATTCCTTTCGCTTTCACAACTTTTGGCCAGAGAACTTTTAGATATTTTTCAACAAGGCTATATAATGCTCTCCCACTAGCCATTAGACTGATCACATTTTTTTGAAATATAAAACAGATACCAAGTCTTGGATCATTAGCCAAGATAGATCCAAGATCATAAATTTTGTAAAAACCCATTTATAAGTATGTACTCCAACTAGATGCTGATTAACCAATTATTTTCCGATTTTATGTCCGGTTTAAATCTTCCCCATAGGAAAAACTAAACCCTTCCACACACTTTTCCACAAATGACCATCTAGTCAATCAACATTATGCAAGTGCATTATATAAGCAAAATAAATACAAAACAATAAACGAACAACACATCAACTCACCAGAGATCAAATGGGAATATAGTTCACCGACTCCAGATATTTTCATATCAGAGGGTTCGGCTCGGTAGAACTCCTAACAGGGCCTATAAATCCTTCTGATCCCTCAACATAAATATTTAAAAAATCTTTCGTTATCCTACATGTATTTAAAATGACTAATATATTACATACGCACATACGGAATATGTGCGAACTATTTCCACTACTCTACAAATTACGTTTAAATAAATAAATATTATAATACTTAGTTTAATATAACTTAATATTATTGTACTTTGTTTAATATTATAATACTTGACTGAATATTGTAATACTTAATTTAATATTATAATACTTGGTTTAATATTGTGGTACTTGACTTAATATTGTGATACTTGGTTTAATATTATAATACTTAACTAAATGTTTTTCTATTAGACTTTTTGTCGTTTCTTATCCTAATCTTGCGTAATGGAGATTGTTAATTAGAGTGACATAGTTTATAGGCTAATGTGAACAACAATTTCATCCTTTTTTATTCAATTGATTTGGAGGATATTGGCAGATCATATATTTTTATTTCATTTACTTAAATTTCATGTTACCTACGTTTCGTAAACTCTTGTTTCATGTTACCTATATTTTGTTAACCTATGCATTGTTCAATCTTATATTTTATGTAATCTGTATATTTTTTTTTATTTTTTTTATTGTGTTTATTTCTTGCTAGAGCAATCCCGATGAGTTACAGAACTCATTTTAGGACAGGAGGAACTTACAATTCATATGTAGGAGGTAGTAGGTACAATTTTACAACGGTATTTTGATATCAAATATAAGTTTCACATTCGATACAGCATAAAAATTAAAAATTAAAATAATGACACGTTAAGTAGAACAAAAATCAATGGAAAACAAGTACAGAAAGAAAAAAAAATGGATAAGATACAACAAGAAATGACAACACAGTTACATATTTTCATTTTTAAATGTAGTTAAAAAATATTCTTTTAAAGCATTGCTTTGCAATTTTTTATTATGGTGGATGTGTTTGTACAAATCTGGAAGCGAATTATATAGTGTATAGGCAATATAGTTCAGTGATTTTAACCCATATTTTGTAGTGTGTGTTTGAGGAATGCGGATTTTATTGTTATTTCGAGTATTGTGGTTGTGGATGTCTTGATTGTAAAGTGGCTTGATGTTGGTGTGAGTTGATTTTTGGTTAATTTGTAGGATGGTGCTTGTGATTTCATATTTAGGAAGGATTGTAATTGGAAGGATACCAGAAACTGAATAGATGTCCCTAACATGAGTGTCCCATGGAAGTTCAAACACATTTCTATATATTCTTATATATTATGTAAACTCTTTATTGTTATTGTATTTAAAAAACATAATAGCATTGTATGTAAAAGCCTTATGGGCGTTTAAATAAAATAAATAAATATATTATTATCATTAACTATTATTATTTATTATTTTTTTATCATTTTCATATTGTCATTTAATGTAATGAAATATTATATGTATCAAATAAGATGTAAACACTAATATATGCATCCAATACGTCTGTCTCGACACAGGTATATCCTAATGAGACAAACATCGAAAAAAAACACATGTAAAAAAGAAAAAAAATTTTGATGGTAAAAAAAAATAAAAAAATCAAAACAATCTTTTATCATAAAGACAATCTTTTCTATTTAAGCGCGTAAGGTTAACCAACATACAACTGTTTGAAGTAAATCACTATCCTTTTTAAAAATTAAATTTAACAATAGAAACCAGGGCGTTATTACCAAACACGTTTTGTAAACTAAGTCATATCACCATTACTCATTTTCCCATGCGGCCAGCTTCCCTGTTCTGTAATTCGTTGGCCCGTTAAATTAGACATCACCACATCTCCCCCGATGGTTCACTTATTCGTTCTAGTGCGCAGTGAGACAGACGTACCATCTACTGCCTCTACTGGGTGACCGGATAAATCATCACAATGATAATTCATCACATTGATAATTCATTAATATAAGTGTGTTTGTTGGAAGTGACTTGCCAGGTAAGTATGTTTTGGTATCTTTTCTAAATAAAAAATGTAGATCCTAGGAAATAAATTGTACAGCGCCCTTGAGGTGATTTTTCACAAAAACGGCGCTCTACAAATTATCCAATTATTATTATTATTATTATTATTATCCTTAAAAAGTTATATAAAGTCATGGAAAATGATGAAACAAAAACTTTATTAACTGGGTTAAGTAGGTTAGGAAAGGTTAAAAAAAAATATCATCATTTTTAATGACTTAATATCACTTTTTAAAAGTGTGTTGAATTGTCACTGTGTTCAGTTATCATGGAACCCATCTACTGATATAATATGAGCCCAAGCCTAGTCTAGGTCAACGTGTGGCAGCTGAATTGTTCACAATGAAATTCAAAGTAGAAGATCAAATAGTATTGAACAATATCTTCTTGTGATCGAATATTTGATTGGCGGATTACACAGGGCGAAAGATAATCATATAAAAATGTAAATGAAATTTTCGTCTCTGGTGACATGCTGACGTTTTTTTAAATTTTATTTTCAACTTAACTAACTAACTAACTAACCATCACACCGTTTCCCCGTAGGGGTGGGCAGAGAGGACGGACCGCCAAACAACTCGGTCTTGGCACACACTTCTTGCCTCATTCACATTCACACATCGTCTCAACATAATCTTATATTATTCTGTCTCTTGACATCTGGCCTGACTCGAGTATCTGATTCACTTGAACGTGACATGTCTTCCTCGGGCATCCCCGACTTCCGCTACCATTCACATTCGCATCATATATTCTCGTTGCCCTCCTTCCTTTGTTCATTTGCTCTACATGCTCAAACCATCTATGCGTCCCTTTTTTAATATTACTCATTACGCTTACATCAGCCTTGCACTCTTTGCGGATCTCCACATTTCTCACACAATCATGCTTGGTTTTACCACACATACGCCTCAGGGATCTCATTTCAACAGCATTCAGTCTACTTCCATCCTTTCTCTGCCAGTTCCATGCCTCACTTCCATACATGGTAGGTACCAGCACTCCATTGTGGATTGCTAACTTCGCTTCTTTGGACGAATGTATTAAAACATTAAAAATCTGTATAGTTATTGGACAGTTAGGGTCGGGTTGAGGGTTTGGGCGATTACTCGGCTAATTAACCAGCGACAAAATATGGAAGAAATTTTTAATGTTAGGTTTGGGAATTTTTTTTTTAATCTTATGTATCCGTGCCAGTGTCACTGGATTCATAAATTTGGAACTTGGAAAAGGTTAAGGGGTAGAAATTAGTTGTACCTACTTGTATTGAAATGCAGGGGTTAAACCGCTCAGTATTTCGCGTGATCGTATTTTCTATTTAGAACTGCGTGAATATTCGACTTCATAACATCTATGAAGGGTTGTAAATAACTCCAAATTTGAATCCGGCTCCAGTTGATTTATCGCTGCTTGTCGCTGTATCGAGTTATATTTTATTTTTCCACATCATGCCGTGACTTAAGCTACTTTTGATAGTCCCCCCCCCGGATATAAAGTTAAAATCATACTGCAGTACAAAATAAATAATATCACATATAAATTACAAGTATAACATTTATTTGATTCAAATCATATATTTTATTGATAAAAATAGATATACATATTATAATAGTAAGAAAACTTGGTTTTTCACTAACTGGTTTAAAAAAAAAAAAATTACCTCCACATTTACCTGGATTTTTCAAAACATTATACATTCAACCTAAACACTATACACACCTATCAAAGAAATTTCTTAAAACCTAAAGTACGCTAACTTCTGGAGGTGATTCTGTATGATGGTAGAAGTAAAAAAGATAAATAACTTTTTTCGAAATTCCAGTGCTCTTTTTTCTATATAAAAATATATTCCCATAGAAGAATATTTATTTTTCATCATCATCATCATCACTTTTGGCTCTACAACCCCTGGTGGGTCTTGGCCTCCTCAAGAGTCTTCCTCCACTCATCTCGGTCCCGCGCCAGCTCTCTCCAGTTTCGAAGCTCCGAGGCAGACAAATCTTTGAGGACGTTGTCGCTCCATCTTAACCTTGGCCTTCCCAGGCTCCTTCTCCCTATCGGTCTTGAGCTCAGCAGGGACTTTGGTTCTTGATGCTCGGTCATTCTCTCCACATGACCTAGCCACCGAAGTCTTCCCAGTTTTATGAAATTTGTGACGTTTAGCTCCTTAAACAGAGTATAGAGCTCATTGTTATAACGTCTGCGCCAAAATCCATTTTCTAGAACCGGTCCGAAGATGCGCCTCAAAATTTTCCTTTCAAAAACGTCCAGTGCTCGCTCATTCTTCTTAGTTAGAACCCACGTCTCGGCTGCGTACGTAAGCACTGGTCTAATTAGTGTTTTATACACTAATTAGACCAGTGGTTGGTGGTTCTGGAAAGCAGTCTAGATTTTATTTGTTTTTGTAGGCGAAAATAGCAGCGGTTTGCATTCACGATGCGCTTCTGGATCTCCTCTGTAGTGTTGTTATTGTTTGTTATCAGGGAGCCCAGGTATGTGAATCTTGGTACCATTTCAAAATTTTGGCTTCCACATACGAGAGATGGGGTTTGTTGGGTACATCCTACGGCCATGTATTTGGTCTTCTGCTGGTTTACTACAAGACCCATATTTTTGGCAGAACTTTCAAGATTTATGAAGGCGTCTTGTAAATCATCGGGATTTTTCGCAATTATGTCGATATCATCAGCGTAAGCCAATAGTTGCACAGAGTTGTCAAATATCGTTCCTCTTTTCTCAATGCCTGAGTCACGAATAACTTTTTCTAAGGCTATGTTAAATAAGAGGCAGGCCAATCCATCTCCTTGTCTCACCCCGTAGAGCGCTTCAAATGGTTCGGACAGATCACTGCCAACCCTGACTCTATTGTTATTGGGGACATTGTCAGTTTCATCAGATTGATCAGCTTACGCGGTATTCCAAACTAACTCATTGCATTATACAATGCGTTCCTATTAATACTGTCATACGCGGCCTTGAAGTCTACAAAGAGGTGATGAGTCTCGACATTGTATTCTAACGTTTTTATATTTAAAATATTTATTTTTTCAAACAAAAAAATCTCTTTTACTTAAAAACTACCTTGACACATTATAATTTAGAAAAAAATTATGTATCTTTTTTACTTCCAAAATCTTGTAGAAACATCACCCTTAGTTAGCGCACTTTACTTTCGGACACCCTATATCATCTTCGTTCAATTAATATTCTCTTTTGTAAGATTTAACTTTTATTAGCCTCTTAATATATATATATATTTTTTGGTTTGTTTATTTATTATTTTTTTTATTAATTATAAACCCCCTGGTGGGCTTATTTAATATAATAAAATCCTTAAAGAAAAAACCTAAAATGTATTATATTATATTAGTACCTCGTAGATCTGTCTCGACACAGGAATTTCTTCGCAAGGAGTCAGGTATAGAACAATCCATTATAATTATTCTTTATTATATAAATAAATAAAATAAAATGGGAAATCGTGAGTAAAGCCGGGTACAGCAACCAGCTGTATAAAACTGTTATTACCCACATATAAATGATCATTTTATGGGTTTGGAAAACGTGGAAAAGGCTACAGCTCCCATGGGGTCACAGACAGAGGCTCCAGAGAACAAAGAAGGAAAAGCTCAGGGAATTTTCTAGAATAAGAAGAAAAAAGTAAAATTAGTTAACTTGTATGGCAGCTTAACGGTAGAGAAAGTTCCCTAAGTTCTTTTTATACTAATGCACCCTGATAAATTATGCTCTTGAGGGCAAAAATAAATATGTATTATGGTTGTGCATTATTTTATATGTACTTATTAGGATATAATTCAACAACACTTTATGTGCACAATGTTGGAAGTATTTTTTTTTTACATAAACCCAATATTTTGGGATGCTGTGCGTAGGATTTTTTTAAGGGAAGGACTGAGATGAAGTTCTATGCAGGAAAAGGGAAGAGATCGAAAACTTGATCATCTACTTCGCGATCTCACTATGTTTGAGACTACCCTTTTAATAATAATAATAATAATACTTTTATTCTGGGTCACATGCAGAGATTTTGCTGTGCAATGTAATCGACGTTTTACAAGAGAAATATCAAAAAACAAAATTAATGATATTGGCATAATATATTATTAGATCGATAGTTCTTCTTATAGAGGTTCTTAACGCATCCATTTGTGTTAGTATTGGGGCGTTAAACCAACCAATTGCAAATTTTAGTAGATCATTTCGAGAGCTTTCATCTTGAGTTGGTCGCTTTATGCCTCATTGTAACATAAAAAACAAATGACTATCTGATGTTTTTTTTTTTTTTTTACATTAATACCGCACAAGAGTCCCAACTGCTCCCGTCTGGAGCCAGTGAGACTATGGCATCCCCAATTGGGGTATGTTGTGAGGCTGAGGGTATATTGGGGAGGGGAGGGAGATGGGGAAGAGGAAGGTGGGGAAGTACCCGGCTATTTAGATCTGGTCACCAAACACGGCTAAAGCCATTTCAAGCAACGTTTCAATTCTGAATGGTGGTCTTACACCAGGGCGATACTGAGAGTATCTTCCACTCTGGAACGTGCCGCAAATATACTATATATTATTTTAAATTAATTAATTGTGAAATAACACAAATTAATCAAATAAAATTTATTTGCGCACGCCGGGTTCGAACCCGCGACCTTCGGATCTGTAGTCAAAAGCGTATACCACTAGACCACGCCGGCCGTCAAGATGTAAAAATTTTGTAGGCGCTGCGAGCAAAGTCCGCCAAGGCGCTGGTCCCGGGTTCAATTTCTGGATGCGACTGAATCTTTTTCTGATTTTCTTTTTCAAAATTTTAATTACTTTCGAATGAAGTGATGGTTAGCAAGTTGATAGAGATAAGTCTTAAACAATTTCCAAATTCTTATTTTTTATGTAAATACTGCACAAGAGTCCCAATTTCAATGGACTGTCCAGAGGCAGCAGGACTATGGCTTTCTTAATCTTCTTCCAGTGAGGCTGAAGGGGGTGGGGAAGGGAAAGATAAAAGTGGACAATTTCAAGTGAATGGTTGTCTTTCAACAGGATGATACTCATTATCATTGAGATGACTCATGTATTTGATACACTCCAGAATGCGTATTCGAAGAATTCAAAGTTCCTACATTTAAACACTTATTTATGAAAAATTCAGTTATGCAAATTATAAAAGAAAAAGATAAATACTCATTCATAGCTGAAAATCGAACCAGACTTAAATATGTATTTGCATGCCCTAAACTACACACTTATTTTGCCCAGCACCATTATACCCACCAAGGAAAACATTTATTTAATAAATTACCATAAGAAATTATGCAAATTATAAAAGACAAAGATAAATGCTCATTCATAGCTGAAAATCGAACCAGATTTAAATATATATTTGCATGCCCTAAACTACACACTTCTTTTGCCCAGCACCATTATACCCGCCAAGGAAAACATTTCTTTAAGAAATTACCATAAGAAATTATAAGCATTAATGATAAAAAAAAAACAAATATTGAACTATATAAAAAAATATTTTGGGGAAATCGTTAACAAAAAAACTGATTCCCCTAGTTTCACTTGAAAATCTCACAAATTATCCTACTATACTCTATTTATCCTCCGTAATATACATTTTTTCTTCCTTCCAAATACAATAATTTGAATGGATTTCAATTTTGTAATTTTTTTTACTTTGCAACCTAGTTCTATTATTTTTTCGCAAATGTACCTACACTTCTCTTCCATCCACAAGAAAATGCTTTTAATGGAAGTGTAGTATAAATTAAAACAGTATGACTTGTAAACATTGTATATCTATTGTAAAAAACAAAAATAATAAACAAATAATTAATAGTTCCTCGTCTTCCTTGGGCGTCCCGGACTACTTCTTACATTTACTTGCACATCGCTTATTATTTTGACATTATTTAGCCTTCCTGAAAATGCTTCTAACGATATTTAAAAACACCACCAACTATTTAATTTTTTCGTCCTTAAGAATAGTGAAGTGAAATTAAGACGTAATACCCAATCATTCCCTATGACCGGTGTTACTATAACCGATTTCCACTGTAATTCCTATACTTAAATGATATATTTAAAGCATTATTTTTTTGTAAATAATTCTTCTTCAAGCGTTACTGCCGTAGGTAATATCCATTCGTTTCATCCCTTATCCACGGCTATGCGCCAAACGACCGCCGAGGGTGAGATTTGCAGACAGCCGTGGCGCTAGGCGCGTGGCGTGTCCCGTCACGTCACGCCCCGTGGTGGGGCGTGGAGTGGGGCGTGCATGTCACGCTACGTCTGCAGGATAAACATCCGTTACACACTGGTGGAATCACATTATGGTTTTGTTATATGAGGGAGTGAATGCAGTTTGACTTAATGTTACTATTCAAAAATTGTACAAATGAATAATACCTACACTAAATTAAATGTTTAATAAAATGTTCAAAATAAAGTTTTGATACAGCTTATGATATAAAGCAGTTACGCATGCAAAAAATGCCCATAAAGATATAATATATTTACTTTGGTTAAAGATCTGTTGACATCGACTAACTTTCCTTTATTTTTTTATTTTTTTTTTTATTTTTTTTTTATTTGGTACATTATTTTGTTACAATTTATGTTTTCCAGTAATGTAGGCCTCACTGGGTGGCTTGCCCGTGCTGAGGCCTTCATTTTATAATATGAAAATCTAAGATAGTAAATTTGAAAAGAAAATAATAAATTTAAAATTAAAAATAAAAATACATAATAATACATTTAAAATTAAAAAATAATACAATGAAAATAATCTTGTGTGTTTGTGAGTGATGTGTGTTTATGTTGGTTTTGTGTGTTACGTGTAGGTTTTATTTTTATTTTATGCTATGACATTTTGGTAATATTGTCTTTTTTGTTGTTTAATCCATTTTGTAATTTTGTGTGTGAATTTATTTTTATTTTCCTCAATTTTAATTTCAATTTTTAGACTGTTGAAAGCTTTTATTGCATGGTATTGGTAGTGTCTTTGTCCAAAGGTTGAATTTACTGTTGGAGTTTTAATGTTTTCTTTGTACGCTTGTCTAACTGGTCTGTTAGTGTTATTTTGTGTGTGTTGAAATTTATTTTTTTTGTTAAAAATGTAGTTTAGTAGTGTTTTAATGTATAATTGGCGTATATCTAGTACGTCACAGCTGTTGAATATTTGGTCTGTATCGGTCAGTCTATGTTTTTTTAGTATTACCTTTAAGATCGTTTTCTGTGCGGTTTCTATGTAATTGATAGCCGAGTTTGTTGCTCCTCCCCAAGCAATAATTCCATATTCTATTATTGATTGGCAGAGTGCAAAATATATTGTTTTCAATTGTTTCATTTTATATATGTTTCTTATGTTAAGGAAAATGTGTATTGTTTTGAGAAGTTTATTTGTGATTTGTTTGATGTGAGGTATCCATCTAAGGTTATGGTCAATTACGATTCCTAGATACTTTATTTGATCTGTTTTTTCTAGAGGAGGGCAATCGCAGATGTTGGTGTTTAAACATTCGTGTATTTTTATGGTGTTTGTATTGTTTTTTGGCTGTCCCGTGCTATTTATACTGTATGTTGTGAATTTTGTCTTTGATATGTTAAGTGTAAGTATGTTTGAGTCTAGCCATGTTTTGACTTGCGAGATTCCCAAATTCGCTATGTTATATACATTATTCCAATCCTTAGATTTGAAAAGTAAAACTGTGTCATCAGCATAGCTAACTATTTCACCATCTATTTTCATGCTGCAAAGTTCATTTATGTAAATAGTAAAAAGAACGGGCCCTAGTATGCTTCCTTGTGGAACTCCATATGTAATCGGCAGTGGTTTACTAGTATGGTTGTTAATTTTGACTTGTTGAGTTCTGTTACTCATATAACTTTTAAATAGTTGAAGTTCCTTGCCTTTGATACCCATGTTTTCTAATTTTTTAAAAAGTGAATTGTGGCAGATTGAGTCAAAGGCTTTAGCTAAATCTAGATATATCGCTATGCATTTGTACCCTTGATCTAAGTTGCTATGTATATAATCTACTGTACATGCCAAAGCTTCTTTTGTGCCTATTTTGTCTCTAAATCCATATTGGTTATCCGAGATTAATTTGTTTTCTTCAAGGTATTTTATAATTTGGTTTTTTAATACTCTTTCGAAAATCTTTGCTATTTTATCATTCTTAATTGATTTGAATATTGTGATTGATGATCTTAAAGACAATAATTTATAGCAAAATACTGTCCTGGAAGATCCTACATTCACCCCTTCAATATTCCCTTCCGACAATCAATCTCTACAGTCACCCTTGGCAATTTGTACCGGACGCGGTGATTTATTTGCATGAAATTAACGCTGTGATGGCTCCACCCTTCCACATCCCGGTTTATCAACCCCTGTATCTTACGATGAGAGTCTACCGGGACGCTAATTTAGGAGAGATGATGGATTTTGAATATTGAATGAAATATTGAAAAAAAAAAGAAATCTAAATTTTTTTATGAAATGATTTATTTTTGGTTGACTTCTCACAAATTAAAAAAAAAATTATATGAATACCGCACAAGAGACTCAACTGCTAGAGTCAGTGAGACTATGGCATCCCCAATTGGGATATATTGTGAGGCCGAAGGTAGAGGGGAGGGAAAGGAGATATGAAGAGGAAGGTGGGGGAGTATTTGGCTATTCAGATCTGGTCACCAATCACGGTTAAAGCTATTTCAAACAACATTTAAATTCTGAATGGTGGTCTTATAACAAGGCGATACTGAGAGTATCTTCAATTCTGGGACGTGCCGCAAGTATACTATACATTATTTTATATGAAAAAATTGAGAAATTAATCAAATTTATCCAATAAAGTAATAAATCTTATCCTATGATCTATTTACGGATTATTAACAAAAAAGTTCGATAAATCATTCGTCAAAACTCAACCCAAGCGATTCAATTAGTTTCCATTTCTCATGATACCTGATACGGTTCAAAAAAACAAATGGCGATAAATTAAAATCGGTAAATTCAAATTTGGCGCCAATCCCAGGGCGGAAATACAGCGAGGCTCCTCCGTTTCCGCCAAACTTCGATCGCCGGAAGCTGCTAGCGCCAATACCGGAAACGCGGCCGAATTATTTATCCCGTATCTACTCGTCGAAGGTTTTAGTATTTACCCGCACAGGTTTGCGGATTGTTTTAACTTTAAGGGTGGCTCCAATTGAGGCGAGTTCATTAGATGTTGTTTGGAATCATGGGAAATTTTGAAATATTCTGGAAACTAATAGAAAATGGTTTACGGAGAAAATTGGGCATACCATCACTGAATAACATGATGATCATCGACTGCTAAATGCTTGCGTTCATTCACACACGGATCGGCTCGTAAAGGACAAATGGACAGCGGACCGATGGACCGAGCCGATCTGTCCTTCGCAGAAGCACAATGGCGGATATTTCCGATCCGTGTGTGAATTCTGCGCATTATACTAGACACGAAAACACTCCTCTGCCGCCCGTTCGAACCGTTAAATTTAAACCGACCGATCGCTGTAATATTTCATGGTACCGAAATCACGTGTCTTTCGGGATGACATGTGATATGATACGTTTTCTACGATCTATGACCTCAGGGGTTGCCATCATGATAATTTGAAACAACCCCTTCAAGTATAGCCCTTTTTGCCATATATACCTTGGAATTTTGCATTTTCTTTATTTCAATTATTTTGAGTTCAGAGGGAAAAGACAACCATTCAAAATCGAAACGTTCAGTGAAATAGCTAAAACTGTGTTTTAGTGACAAGATCTAAATAGCCAGGTACTTCATAACCTTTTTCTTCTCCATTTCATCCCTTACCCACCTCCTACAGCCTGGTTACTCACAATACCCCTATTGGGGATGTTATGGTCCCTTTGACCCTGTAGAGTTGGGTTAGTTCATTTATTGATGAAGTAAGTGAAAATACGTTTTTTCCAAACAATTCATCATGATGCAATATATATTCAAACGAAATCCGTGCATGTATTGCTTACTCTCGTAAATTAGAAGTGGATCAAAATATTCTTATTTACAAGTAAACCTTTACCGTGTACATGTCAAGGTAATGACACACTAGGCCCACACACGCAACGTAAGCAATGTTACGTACCCAGGCCGACGAGCACATTTGTCCTACGTACGCAACGCAAATTAGGTCGAAGCCGAAACAATTGTGATCAGTAAGTTTCTAGTTCTTACGTAGGTAGCGCTTCAGTGGAGTTGATGTTTAGTCTCAAGGATATGTGTTTCTCCTTTTTAAAAGAAACACAAATACTATACAGCTTTGTTATATCTTGTGATTCTAAAATTCAATTTGAGGACAGCTTATTATGATTATTGCTTTATGAATATTTTCGTAAATGCACGAACCAATGTCAAATCAACTGCAATAAACAATTGTTACATCACACATAGACTACTGTTCTAGTATTTTCTATCTTAGTAATGTAGGTAACTTTAAAAAAAATGGATAAATGATTACCGTCCTACTTTAGAGACTGTAATGTATGTCTATATAAGAACTTCACACACGCCATGCAAGACAGAAAAAATACCAAAAAATGAAGAAAAAAAAAAACCAGAATTGTTTACTGTATAAAGGAATCCAGATGTATGGATGGGTTCCTAGATTAAGTGAATTCAAAGAAACGTTTAAAAATTATGAATTTAGTAAGTGTCAATTAAAATGTAAAAATTTTAGAAAAATTGGCTTAAGAAGGAGATAGCGCAACACGGCATAATACTATTGGCTGTGAAAATCTCAAATCATATCCAAATGTACAAATGTTTATATAAGATCCCATGAGTGGATCTATTTTAAGTGTAAATAATAAATAAATATAACCAAATTCAAATGAAAAAATGTCAAATACGTTAATGCGTTATGCCCGTGGGTCCAGTGTATCCGTATCTTAAACCTATCATTTTTTTCGTAAACATGATTCAAAAAAGGGTTTGTCAAAAATAATCCATGACATACTATTATTAAGCATATCCACGAAGTAATCAAACATTTTTTTTGCCAAGTAATAAAAAGGTTTTAAAAAACTAGAAGTAAAGTTTCCCGGTTTGGCTTATCTGCGAGTAGGTGCAGTGTGAGAGGGGGTGGGAGGTGGGAGGTGTGAGGAGCGTCGCGACGGGCGTCTTCTGTGCCACTTCCCTCTCAAAACTTTTCCCATTAACAAATAATAATAATATTGAATGATGTCCACCGCGAGACACCTCCATTTCACCGCTACTTTCTAACACCTAATTACCCGGTAATGATTTATAACCATGTCAGAATAGCCAGGTATTCATGTCTTTATTAATGTAAAGATGTAATAATAATTCGTGCTTTTACAAATTAATTGTGTAGTATTTCTGCTTGTGCTGGCGCCTACCCTGATGTATAGCAGTAAAGCGTGGAGATGGTAGAAGAAATATAAGAGTTGACTGAATGCTGTAGAAATGATTTGGAAATGAAGATCTCCAAAATGTTATATAGTTTGGCTATACAGTCCCATCCTCTCTCACCCGTCTGGAGCCAGTGAGACTATGGCATCTCCGATTGGGGTATGTTGTGAGGCTGAAGGTAGTGGGGAGGCGATGGAAATGGGGGAGAGGAAGGAGAAGAATTACCTGGCTATTCATATCTGGTCACAGCCATTTTAAGCAACATTTCAATTCTGAACAATGGTCTTACACCAGAGCGATACTGACAGTACATTCACTCTGTAACGTGCCTCAATTATAATATATATATATATAGGAGTAATTTATGAAATAAAACAAATTAAAAAAATAAAATTTACTTGCGCACGCCGGGAATTGAATTTGCGACCTCCTGCTTGCCAGTCGAGAGCCTTACCTCTCGACCACGGAGGCCATCCCTCGACTTCCGCCATTAGTTTATTAGTTTCGAGAGGCACGTAATATAATATTAAAATCTATGCGGTTTTTTTTTATTTATAGCCAAACTGTAATTACTTAACAAACACGGCCACCGACCACCATAACACGGGCATGTGCCTAGCATGGTGGTCGAAAAATTCCTCAATGCATGTAACTAATAATTTTATAGAATAAAGAAACTTAAAAAAAAAAAAACTTAAAAAAAACTTTTCTTGTATAATCTGTTAATAATATATTATGTGATATTAAAATAGAAGGAAGGTATTATTCTACGTCATATAAAGGATGCATTTAATCTGCAAATGTACATTTAAATGTAACACTATGTATTCTATTTGTTACTATTTCCCGTCTTTCTTGCCTCTTCATTTGTCTCATTTTCTTACTTAGGATGTCATAGTTCGTCGTGATCTGAATAGTGGGAGTCTTGCAGGGTATAATAAAATACTTCTGGGAGCCAATAAGGTTTTATTAGACAATATTGACCATAAAATGATGACATACATTTCACTAGATTGGTCATCATGCAACTATCAATAATATAGAGCTTTATGGAAAAACAAATTATAAACTACCATGAACAAAGCTGACCTATGTTAGATGCGTCAAATTGACCGTTTAATTCATTTTCACTGCACATTTTTGTTTTGTGTTATCCACCCTCGTGTATTTTATTTCAGTGGTCGGTGAATCTATTTATTTCTTTGAGAAGTCTGATAAATGTTGTGATATTCGAAAAGTCAGGCCCTCAACAAAAAAGTTGGTGGTATCTTTTAAATTCCCTCTTTCTTTAAAAAACTTTGTTAAACATGATTTATTTCAATTATTTATTCTTTTCTCTTCATACGGTAATGATGTCATAAATCTTTATATAAAAAGTTGTTGATGTAATCGGCAAAATTTTCGTTAAATCCACTTTCTAGAATATTACAGAGCTTGTTAAATAAATTATTCATCACTTAGAGATGCTTTCAATACAGGGTGTCCGGAGGACTACACGATGGTAGAAGTAAAAAAGATAAATAACTTCTTTTTTTTTCATAGTAAAATATTTTTCCATAGAAGAATATTTATTTTCTCATACAAACGATTCAACTTCTTTACCTTAAAACTACCTTAAGACGTTGGAATTTCGAAAAAAGTTATTTATCTTTTCTAAATATGAAATCATGTAGAATCACCCCCAAAGTTAGTGTTAGTTAAGTTAGTTACCCCCGGACACCCTGTATAAAAGTTTTTTATGGGTAAGCATCATAACTAATTATCCATTGTCTGGTAATCATAGCCCCAGTTGTGATCAAAAACTCACGTGTGACAATGTCTTCAAATGTCCGTTCAACGCCATTTTGTTTTTTTTTTCAGTTCAAAGGTTTGGGTTAAATGCCGATTTTATGTCCGTTTCAGCTTTTGAACACATTGTGATCAGCAGAAGAGGACAATTATTATCATTTTGTTAAATTTGTCAGCTTATTACAATTTTATAGAATGCTAAAACGCACCTAGAATCGACGTTTGACGGGCATCTTTCAAGTGTCAAAAAAGGAAAATAGCGCTGAGTGACCATTTGATGACAATGTTACATTTGAGTTCATGCGTCACAACTCGGTCTAAGTGCGTTTTCTCTTCCACCCCCAATTGTGGAATGTTATAAGGCACGAGAAAATATTGGAAAAGAAGAAGATATAGGAAAAGATATTTGGGAAGTATATTTTATTTATTTATTTTTATTTATTTATTTATTTATCAAAAGAAAGTACATATTACATATTGGATGCTTTGCCTGTCCAACTAGGAAAGTTTCCCGTTCTAGGACAGACAAATATAACTATTAAGTTCTACTTGCTGAAGTCTGAAAATATCTAGCTCTTGGGCACAAAGTTCAAATACCTACCTCGAATACGTATCCTTTGGGCTAAGTGCCAAGGATCTATCCTCTCGTCTCCAAAGATCGTCAGGTCAAAGGCCTTTGTTTTGTGAATCCTCAAATTTATCTGTTTTTAAAATTGTCGTTAAAAATATTACCAAGTTATCAAAATTGTGTTATCAAATTTTCGTTAAATTTAATGAAAATTTCTGTTTTCGACATCATTTTAAAACTCTCTCGGCTTTGGTTTTAAAATATTGTTAAAAGTTATGAATTTGTCGCTTGATAAAATCGCACTTTTTTGCTAGGCTTGTAGCCGTCACGTTATTTTTTTACATTTCGTAATGAAATTATTGCGCAGGCGACTCTACGCTTTTCCGCACCTTAATATTCTGTGTAATTTATATTCTCTTTGAGTGAATGTTTAAACTTTTTCATAGTCAGTCGCCTCTTTCTATCATTATACGACAATAATGATTGAAGGCTTCATCGAAACAGAATAATAAAAATATCTAATGACTTCCGCAAGCAAGGAATGAATAAAATTTGACGCAATTGTGTTATTTTCTGGTCTCTTTCGAATGAAAAGTATTTTCAAACCTCGTCATCGACACATAACATGACATATATCGAATTACACCAATAACATGGAAAATATACTAATTTCTGTTGTGTCTCTGTATTTGTAACTCCGGTTCTATGAACTCTAGAACTTTAGCTGTGATTCGTGTTATCGTTTTCAGAATTGATATTTTTGTTTGAAGAATTCCGAGTAGCGAAGTACCTACCTATATTATAATATATTAACATTATTAATAATTGCTATTTTCAAAATTGGAACTGTTTTGTCAAGAATGAGTTAATCTCCTACAACGGTATTTCATGTTTTTAACAAATAATGTATCATGTTAATTAGAGTATTCGATACATAGCGATACTGTAGCTCTGCCATTCGAATTATAAATTGTACTGATTCGTGTTTTGTGTGACGTCACGAGACACTATTCCATACGTTTAACCTAAATTCACCTTGAAAGCTCATAATATCGTAATTTTTGGAGATATCGAAAGAATAATTTTACTGTTGGTATTAATTATGTGAAAACAATAATTGAATAAAAAAAATAGAAAACAACCTCATTTAGACTATCCTGTAGTTTTTCACAGTAAAATTTTCTATATAATCCATAACATATGTTACTTTACACTATCAAAATCGAGTCCGCCGCAATCTTCTTACTTGAAAATACTCCTACGATGACGTATATGACACGTACATCCTTACTAACTACCCAAAGGGGTAGGCAGACATGATGGACCGCCACGGACCGTCTAGGCACACACTCCTTGCCTCATTCACATTCATCGTCTCCATACCTACTCTTCTATTATTCTGACCCTTGAAATGGCCCGTAAATTACCATCCCAACGTACAGCTTAATTTAAATGTTAAGACATGGCACATAGATATATTTAGAATTTTAGGTAAAACTTGTTTAAATATGGGTAAATTTTTGTATTTTTGATTTTTTTATATTATACATTTTCATCAAAAAAGACAACCTCTTTCAGATTATTTATTTATTTATTAACGGACATCGTCCAAATTACAAAATAATAACACGAATACAGTAAAATGAAAAATACAGGATTAGACAAGGGTACATGAAAGCAAAGACATAAGTTAAAAAGAAGCGGCGCTAGATGTGCTCCTTGAGGTACGCCGGACGTTACTTCAATAATAGTAGACACAAAGTTGTTTAATTTAACTCTTTGTTTTCTATTGCTTAAGTAAGAATTAAAGGAGGACAGCAAGGGGTTTCTAATACCGATAGCATATAGTTTGGCCATAAGGATTGAGTGGTTTACTTTGTAGAAAGCTTTAGAGAAGTCGGTATATAGATTAACTTTCTAAATAAAAATAAATATTCCCGACTTTTAGGAATTTATATTAGATCGGGGAATATTCCCTGGAGCACATCGCTAGGTGCTAGGTTAATTCGTACATTCCAATGAAATATCACCTCGATAATACTTTACGTAACTAGTATTTTAAGGAGTTTTTTTCTCGTCTTTTTTTTTGTGTGTAACACTTGTGTTTCACTTTCTACGTAGTTAATGGGCAGAACCAATGGAATTATGTATGGTATTTTCTGTTTTGGGGATTTTCGGAAATAGGAAGTTAGGGAGGGGAAGGAAAAGGGGAAGATGAAGTTTGCGAAGTACCTGGCTATATAAATTTGTTCCCTTAACATATAACTAAAATCGTGACAATTGTCTAACAACGTTTTTATTCTGAATAGTGGTCTCTGTTTTTTTTTACTTTAATCCCTTAAAATTTACGACAGTTCTCTCGGCGAGCAGTAAAAAATATTCATTTTATCTGAAAATATACTAAAAATCCATAAAAACCTAACTATCCCACGTAGGTACCAGCCATACCGCCGGCACTTTGCCTTTTTTACAGTCAGCGAATCATAAATCGGGGAATAAAACAAACATTTTGCCATTTGCCTCGGAATATTAAAATTGTCCTTGTTCCCGCAGGCGGCTCAATGTGACCCACTGTGCTGCGGCACTTAGACCGTTAGCCTTGCACCCACTGGAGAGGTGACTTTGCATCAACCGAAAGAAGTGTGCTGTGGGCGTGTCAGTGTGCCGGAAGTAAGCAAAAAAAATTCTTAATTCTCTTAAATTGATCATTTCATCACATCGTCTTCCCCTTATCTTATTCCGACCAGAGACCCATCACTTTGATAAAGCTCCTCTAGCGTCCATTGGTTACTTCAGAGGCCTTCGTCCATTGCACGCCCAGCCTCTAGAGATGATTTCTACCGCTTTGTCTGGGGCGGACCACTGGACGTCTTCGCTCTAGAAGTATTTACCGCCAGTATTTTATGCAAAATTCTGCATCAATCATCTGGCATAGTGCATGTCTAAGCGATCTCAATTGTGACTTTTCAAGGAAGAATTGGACTATCAGAGGTGTACCCAAAGATATTAGAAGAACGAGATGTGCTATGCGCAGTTCGTACTGAGTGGAATTGTTTTGCCGAGTGTCGCCGGTTTTGTTCACCAATACTACTGCACACCTTCGCTTACGCTAAGGCATCGCTAAGGTATCCGCACTAATACATAGAACAGATTTCTGTGCGTACACGTCCCGATACCTTTCAAAGTACCCTAATTAGGTAGTACTCCGGCTACGGTCCGGCGGCCAACATAGCATATCTCGTTCTTCTAATATCTTTGGGTGTACCTAACATCGAATTCCTGAAACTTACTCTTCATACAAATTTATGATTTTCCAATTTCGAAATTCACTCTTAAACAGATAATAATCATAAATAAATAGGGTAAAGATTCCAATACCATCTTGAAAAAACAGATAATAATAATAAATAAATATGTTAGAGATCCCAATACCATCTTGAAAAAAACAGATAATAATCATAAATAAATATGGTAAAGATACCAATACCATCTTGAAAAAAAACTTGATTGATCAAAAAAAAAAAATCAAAACATTTATGACGGCTGGTAAAATAATAAAATAAAATAATTACATTTTATTTTTATTAAAGAAAATATCTTATTTATGACACCAATAACTGACATGGAAAAATTCATTTCCAAATTCCCTCACTGGCCAGATTTGGAAAAGATTTGACAAAAAAACAAGCACTCTTACTAAACGGACTTACTGCTGCCATATTGGATTGACTGCTTGAATATAGTAGCTAGTGGCTGGATTGCACCACTAGGTCTATTTTACAAATGATGACAATTTTAATACATTGTAATATGGAGGCCTATTAGACGATTTTTATTAATGCCCTGCAAATTTTTGGGTCCCTTAAATCAATTTCTTTGGCTTGTGTGATGTCAAAAATGTACAAATATCTTATGTGAATATCTTTATCAGTCTTCTTTCAAATCGGTATAGATGTTGAAAGGTCTTATGTGAATAGCTATATCAGTCTTCTTTCAAATCGGTATAGATGTAGAAAGGTCTTATGTGAATAGCTATATCAGTCTTCTTTTAAATCGGTATAGTTGTAGAAAGGTCTTATGTGAATAGCTATAGCAGTCTTCTTTCAAAATGGAATAGATTTCATTCAAATCGGTATAGATGTAAAAAGGTCTTCTGTGAAAAGCTATATCAGTCTTCTTTCAAATCGGTATAGATGTAGAAACGTCTTATGTGAATAGCTATAGCAGTCTTCTTTCAAAATGGAATAGATTTCATTCAAATCGGTATAGATGTAAAAAGGTCTCCTGTGAAAAGCTATATGATGCTACATGATCAATATTTTTTCAAATCGGTATAGATGTGGACAGGTCTTCTGTGAATAGCTTTATCAGTCTTCTTTCAAATCGGTATAGAAGACACTTCTATGGATAATCTTTTCAGTTCCTGCACCGTACACAGTGGCGGCCTAAATATGTAGACAATAAAAAGAGTCAGGACGTCAGATGGGACATAAATCACAGTTGTTTTATACGACACCTGCAACGCGAAACGTTCACCCAGTACTGTATACCTACGCCATACGACTTCCATTGTAACAGTCGTTCCCGGTTCTACAAGAATATGGAATGATTTACATATTTTTACGTAAATATTATGACTTCGTACTTTAAGAAGTTAGCATTAAGGGTGAATGGCGAAGTATTTCACTTGTCAACTGTTTTTAAATCTATAAATCTATAACCGACTCCACAAGTAATCAGAGTTAAAGATACTCTCAGTATCGCCCTGGTGTAAGATCACCATTCAGAATTGAAACGTTGCTTGAAATGGGTTTAGCCGGGTTTGGTAAAACCTGCTTACATTGCCCAGAAAACTAAGGGAACTACGCAAGGAATAAGATCTACCCTTCCTATGCCCATCAACCCGGATCGCACTCATACGACCACACATTCCGGCAGGCGTGTTCTTTTTCCGGACTACTTTAACGCCTAAAGGCACGTTCAACCCTAAACGCAACCCTACTCGTTTTGACGAACGGGGAGTGCTGTAGCGATCGGTTGAGGCACCCCGGAGCAGCATGCACCAGACCATCTCCGCACCAGCGCGGATAATAGTGCTCACCATGGTTATTTTTAGTGTATCTTCAGCCTGTGTTGTGAACATGTGTTTAGCAAATTTTTTGAAGTGTCACATTTAAAGACGTTCGTCCCCGAGCTTTTCCTTCTATCACAGCCCTCTGCGAGCTGCTGGGAAGGGAGTGTTGTATTTAAAAAATATTATGTTTGCATTCAAAATATATATTTCAAAAATAATATGTTTATTTCTAATAATAAAATTTATAAACGTAGTTTATCGCCTTTCAAACACAGTTTTAAATTTTGGCATACATTCGGAAATATTTCGTTGATCGCAAAGCCAAAATACTCCAACCTCCTGACAGAATGTGCCTGAGAAGGGTTAATGATGTTCAATAATAATAATGTTTTGGGGTTGACGGAAGTGGAATATACCCTATTTACTCAAATATGTTCTCTTGCGGGACACGTACAGTTAACGACCTCTTATCACTCTTATCAAACATTTCAATTTCATTTCATAAACGATACATATTTCCGAGTACGGGACGTTAAAAAATGTTGCGAATTTACACTTTGCAGGTGCCACAACTTGTCTCATCTTTCTTGGCAATAAAATGATCAGTTTAAGTCAAATGTTGGTCATCTATAATCCGAATGTTGAACAGGATACAATTGAATAATTAGCGCTAGAAAACAACCCCTTAAAATGGACACCACTGCTGACCAAGCCGCTCAAGTGTCTTTTTCCGTTTTTCCGTTCGACGGTTTCAAAAGACTGGTGGCTTCATCCAAAGGTGGATCACTTCCGAAAGAGACACTTTATTGTCTCATAAGATTTTTCAAAAGCTGCGTTTTTTGTGTCGTCAAGTGTATATATTCTTTGTGACTCTTTTGTTGTGGTTCTAAAAATGTAAAATATTGAAAAAATTAATACCCACCTGTAAACAAAACTTGAATACATTTCCGTTCTTCAGTCTTGCAAACTGTCCACTATTATTTAATATCACTATAAATCCACGCTCGGCGCTGAGTTTATTTACAGCGCTTTTCACACAATGTCTCAGTTTATTATTTTCGTGGTGCGCTTTAAAGCTTGCGAATTCAACCTGGAACGTTCTACCATAAAAAATAATATTTATAATACTCGGGAACGGCTGTGTTAAGTCCGTTTCAGCTTTTGAACAATTTGCATAAGAGGACAACGATCATGTTGTTGAACAATTTGATAGAAAGCTGATACGCAGGGGATTTCAAATGTCAAAGGAACAAAATGGCCCTGAATAGCCATTTGATGTCCTTGTCACAGATAAATTTCAGCGAAACAACTGGGCCTTAGTATTTAACTTTGTATCTTTGAGGAGACAACCATTTTACTCTTTTATAATTAACGCGGTTTACATTGTGGGTAGTTTAATTGAAAATAAATAAAAAAATATTGCAATATATTAAATTGTAGGATTGTGGGGCAATCAACACATTATAATTGTAGGATTTGTGAAGCTGGAAGAAATACATATTTCAAATATAGTATTATTAATTAACTAATATAAAATTATAAAAAAATTGATACCTACCTTACCGCATGTCTGAATCGTTTACACAATCAATTCCAATTTAAAAAATCAAAGCAAATTACTTCCATATTTCGTTGAGTTACACAGATCCGCAACACCGAAATTATTATTTTTAATTAATTTATTTTTTTACGTTGACAACATACCTGAGGAAAATAATTTCCCTCCGGGGATATGTCATCTTTTGGGATGCTGTGTGGTGGGTCTTAGTGGGCGTATGTTCAGGAGTGCGCATCCTGAACGTACCTGATGAACCCAGGCACCCCTGCTAAATCACCAAACGGAGCGAACCTATAGCAGAGGTGTTAGTTATCCAATAAATAGTTCACGGGGCGACGGTACCCAAACCCGCTTCCCAAATTGAGATTGAATTTCTTAGAGATATGTTGTGTTTTCAGAAAACGTTATGGCCCTCAGGAAACTAGATTCTAGGCGCGCGTGTGGTAAAATGACTTTTTTTGCAAATTGATGGACCTAAATTAATGCTTAATCGATAAAAGCCAAAACACTGTTGCCTGAATTCACATTTTTTGCATACTATCTGAATAGTCAGGTACTTCCAACCATCCTCCTTCCCATCACCTTCCCCTCTTCACTCTCTTTAGCCTCTCAACACTGGGTGATACTGTAGTCACACTGGTTCCGGGCAGTTGAGTCCCTTGTGCGGTAATGATATTAAACACGTATGTTTTAAAAATGGTAATCAAATGAAAGGGTTGAAGATTTTTGAAAGATTGAAGTATAGCAGATTGACGGAGAAAGGGGTATCATGAAAATATATTATGAATCGAAGAAGAAGATACGATGTGTCCCACAAATATGTGACTCAATCGAGTACTTGGGTCATGTTATGAGTCGAAATAACAGAAGAAATATGTGCATGAGGATAAATCATGAAATCGTGTGGGATTCCATCCTCTGAGACGCATTTCCACAGCATCAATCTACGTTTCGCAGATTGTATTCAATCAACCCTTCATGAGAATAAATGACATAATATCCTCCCCGCGTATAAAATATATACACTGGCTTTTCCTCTAATCCCGCTGCTATTAAACGACAAATTAATATTAATAATTCCTGGAAATGCTCGGTATATTTTTAATGAGCAAGGGTCGGTGGGCTGTTGTTATAATGAACGAGATGTACAAAGTTAATCTTGAACAATAAATATTAATTGTATAGCTTATCTGGAAACGACAAAAGAATTCCCAAAAGAGATCATGCCATGAAAAGGTTGAATTTTGATTTTATTTTAATTCTTGTTATTTTACTCCCTTTGTCCAATCTACAAACCCTCCGATTTGAAAAGTAAACCTTCAAATAATTACCTTTTTTATTATAATTAACTCTCCCGTTTCGCTTCTATTTCTTATGGTTGACTTAATTTTTGGTTCATCAAAAATTCATAAACTTTCGTTTCAAAAAATACAACTGTTCTGTGGAAAGGTCATTAGGTTTCATCCATGTGGAACAGCCGAGATATATTTATGTATACGTTATAATATCTTCAGAGTAAAAATTAAGTGTGGATTTATTTAGGGGTGAAAACATCGGACGAATATTGCGCCAAGCATCCGATAGTCCGAGGCTCATATTTATGGTAAACGTTTTCATATCTTCTACGGAACAATACACATCTCTTTCTCTTTCTTTCATCATTAAATCTGGGTCTTTAATTCAAAACTTCAAGACACACAATGACGTATTGATTCTTACGGCATCTTCCTTAATCCTCCTGACAATTTTGCCTGACCGAACAACGATATACTGCCAGCCGTAACTAAAAAACACAGTGTCTTCCTTTAGAGTCTCAAGGAAGACACTGTGTTTTTATTTGCCACGGCAGTATACCATAGTTCCCCTGATTGTACACTATACAGACAGCAGGGTTATTGTGAGTCACACAAATTATAATATTCGTTAACATTTTTTACCATCATGTCGTGTCGAACAAAATTCCCTAAAGTCTCAAGTGAGTTAACAATTATTTTACAAGCAATAATTATTCGCCTGAAACACTCATCCACATTGAAAAATCTCCTGATAAAAGATACATGACGCCAACGGGACTCTTTTATCAGGAGATTTTTCAATGTGGATGAGTGTTTCAGGCGAATAATTATTGCTTGTAAAATAATTGTTACCCTTTGTGCTATGCATAAAAAATCTTGTCTTAAACATTAGTTTACCAAAATAAAAAAAAATAATTAACAATTTTTTCAGCAATTTCTTTTTGGAAATCTATTGCCGTAAAATATTGCACATTTACCACATTTACTCATTTAAAAAATATATAGTTTATTTGCGGCACGATGCAGAGTGGTAAATACTCTCAGTATTGCCCTGGTGTAAGACCAACATTCAGAATTGATACATTGCTTGAAGGATTTAAAAAATTTCGGTGACCGGATCTGTTTAGCCAGATACATCCCCACCTTCTTCTTCCCCATCTCCTTCCCCTCCCCACTGCCTCCATTCTCACAACATACCCCAATTGGGTGTCACATTAAAATAATTAAAAAGAACCTTACATCATTTATAGTGTTAAAATAGTTTACACCTTAAAATCTAAAAGAACACAATAAAACATTTAAAATAAAATAAGTGGCAGCGTGGGAAATTGTAAAGGTGGAGAAAATATTACACTTCTTTATATAACTTACCTATAGTAATGTATCTATATGTAAAAGCATTCAAGGTGTTAATAGTTAAATAAATAACAAAGGTCCATTTTTAAGTTTTACTAAAAATATCGTCTACCCCATTGCCAACCCGAAGTCTTTGAATAAATGAGCTCATTTAAAATTTATTACCAGACTAAGAACAATGTCCTACTTTTAATGTATTGTGATGCTATTTTCGTAGCATCCATGTAAAAACAGAATGAACAACATCACACGAAAAATACATTTATGAATTTAATGGAATCGCTAGAAGATCTGAAATTAGCTTTTTTACTGTTAATTTAAATACATTTTTAATTCTTTAAATGCCGCTTTTCTTTCTCTTTGATGCTTCGCCTTTTGTTATTTCTTTCTAGTAGCCAATAAATTTACTTTCGTTACATTTTGTAGCTGCCTTTTATTATATACATTTGTTAATGCTTCAAAATCACAACTGCCCGGAACCAGTAGGAATTTGGAATCCCCAATCGAGGTATTTTGCGAGGCTGAAGGGAGTTGGAAGGTAAAAGAGATGGCGAAGAGGAGAGTTTTGTAGGCACCTGGCTATTCCGATCTCGTAACTAAACCGTAACTAAAAATACGATAATTAAAACATTTATTTTTATATATGTTGTTTCTAATAAATTTTCTGCAAAGATTTAAAACATCTTTTTTATTTGCCGCCAAAATGACATGTTCATTTTTATTCGTGAAAATGACGTTGTTGAGATCACTCTATCCAACGCCGGTGACAGTCGTCCTACCAGTGGCGTGTTCTACGTCATTATGACTTGTCAGTCAGTTGCAACTGTTTATAAATGTGGGGTTATAGATCGTTTTTAAAATAAATAATTATATATACAAATATTAAAATTGACCATTTTAGTACGATGATAAAAGTCATAAAAATAAACTTTAAATCTTCTGCACATTTTTGACGGTAGTTTATGAAAGTACCCAATTATTCTTTAATAAATAATAATTATATTTAGGATGACTTGCTTAGCGCCGTTTTAGTGCGCTATGGAAATATATCATATATTTCTACAATGCTCCTCTTATTACTAACTATAGACTAGACATACTATTATCAACTTATGGCTAACAGCTTGCTTTGTAAGTGGGTTGTTTATGTGTCTCCGCATAAGCTGTAATTTTCAGGCTTCAGTAAAGTACGATTGTAAAAGAATTATGTTGAAATTATAAGCCTTTCTCAAAAGCGTTAGTGGTCTGGTCCTACGTTGTTGCTGCGGTCAGTTTCCACTTAAAATTATCTCAAATTCAACCGTCAGCCTGTTTTCATTACAATAAATCAACCTGGGTTAGTTTGGGGTTGTGGACCACGCACTCCATCCTCTTGTATTATATAATTTAATATTGTAATGTACTGTGTAAGTATTGTCTTGGTATGAGATACACTTGTGATCGGGAGTATTCAATAAGTGATTTAATGTTGTTTTATTATCGTAGATAATTGCAATAAATCTCAAGTAGGTCATACGTCCGTTCCATCGGAGGCTATTTATGAGCTATTCTCACCGTACCGCAACTAGTAAGATCCCTGCCTAGGAATCCGCTACGCTTGGAACTATTCGGGTACAACCTACATACTATCTCTGTCAGATGGTGCCAGTACCGCTATCTAATAATAACTACCTTAACTGGATAATAATAGTTATTAGTCAATATTATATTGGCCAGGTTACCATTTAATCTCCTCAAGACGTTAAACATTGGTTACGTTAGTTACTTTAATTTTTTTATATTTTATTCATGGTGAACAAGACGCCTTAAATTCCCAGTCTCCAAACTTATGCGGGGATCGCACGAGGACAGTACAATACTGTTTTGTTGCAGTTCCGGACAGTATAGTACTTAGGAAGACAAGACAATAATCTAAGACACTGTCCCTGAGATAGACAGACAAATAATATGTAGTAAATTATATATAGATACTCTCAGTATCGCCCTAGTGACCACCATTCTGAATCGAAACGTTTGCTTGAAATAACTTTGGCCGTATTTGGTGACCAGATCTGAATAGCCAGGTACTTTCCCACTTTCCTCTTCCCCATTTCCTTCCCTTTCCGACTATTTTCATCCTCATAACTTACGCCAATCGGGGAGATCATGGGGTCACTTGTTCCAGACCGTTAGGAGCAATTGGGACCCTGTGGACTGTACGGTTTCATATAAATAAAAAAGAACCGAAAATCATTTATAGTGTTAAAATGGTATACATTTTAAAATTTAAACGAACACAATAAAACATGCGGTACATGCGAAAAAAAATTAAGGAAAAAGGTATATGGCATACCTCAATGATCAATGATGAATCAATTAATTAACAATTCTGTGAGTCAAATAATAGATTCGATCTATCCCAATTCTAACCTTCGTGATATATTCATGATGCCATTTCCCATCCATTCAATCTCCTATCCAGTTGAGCTAGTTACTCATTTAAAGAATAATAAATAACTCAACTCCCAGATCTGGTCTCGTCCGAGTCTTGAGCAGTAGTCGTCAACCCTTTCGCTAGTAACTCGCACTTTAAATAATAAAATATTTTTTAATTTTGTCAAGGCCTGTAATATGCCTTTTTTAAGGCATTTTGAGTGCTCGGGTTCAATTCTTAAATGATTTTGTTATTAGAGGCGAATGTTATGAAGGGAGGCGAATATTTGTTGAAATTATCTCTCTTTGTAATAATTAAGTGGAAGCAAGGACCGCTTTCAAATCACAAATTTCCAAATATGAGAACCTTATTATCATTGAAATAAGAAACGTTTCAACACACATGATTTGAGATTTTCACGGCCAAAAGTATTATAATGATTTTTTCGTCGGGTTGCCGGGTTGCGGTTAGTGGCGGCTCGTGACTTTTGGGTCAAGAGATTACCTGAAAATCTTCATACAAAAAAAAAAAATTTATTAAAAAAATAAAAAATTATTTTCAGCTGCAACAACATCAATAATGCCATATTATTTTAATAATAGCATTTTAGTATACCCAAAATTCACGAGCCGCCACAGGTTGCGGTACCTCCTTCTTAGCCAGCGTTTCGGTCAGCATTACACTCTTCATCATAAGGGCAGATGTGTAAAAGGCAGACGATGTCAGGGTAGATGTTAACACACTGTAATGCCGTCCGAAACGTTGGTTAAAGAAGATGGTACTGCAACAAGGCACACTACCCCAAACATAAATCATTATAAAAGTTTCAACAGATTTCGGAGCGAAACTCAAAAACTCTCCCCTTAGAAAGTCAGATAATACATTAATAACTCATAAGTTGATAACTTTATATCAGAGCTAGTCTGAACTGCGTACATTATTAAATCCGGAACTTGTTTTCCGGGTCTTCCGTGTCTTATAATTTGTTCTCTCTTGACGGACTTTGGGTCTGAACTCTGCATCTATTTCGTCTCATATAGATGACCGCCCATGGTCAATCGGTTAAGATACTCGACGATAGCTGGTTAAAATCCATGCTTTTGGTAATCAAATCTGAAAAGCCAGGTCCTAACGTTCCCCCATTGCCGTTGTGTCGATGTTATACACAGGTAGGGGTCATAAGGAATGCGGTGCGGTACAGACCACCAAACAGTCGAGGGTACGCAGCACTTTCCGAAACCAAACGCTTCCCTCTGTCGGTTCTCACGTCAAGACTTATTTTTTTTAAAGCTTAAAGAACATGAAATTTGTGGTCAATGAATGCCACCTCCATTCATTCCCCGGCGGGATTGATGGACTGCACGGGGTGACTTCTGAGGCTCTGACTGACTCGCCGACCTAGATTTTTTTCTTTGATCCGTACCATACAAAATATCCAAGTTTTCACCAACCTTCTTCTGCTCCATCTCATTCCTTTCGCTTCTCCCTTCAGCCTCACAACACACCCCAGTTAGGGATGCCTTAGTCACACTAGCTTGGAAAATTGAGAGAAGTTGGGATTCTTCCAACAGATTGTTGTTATTATTAAAAGATATCTAAGAACTTTAATTATTTTTGATTGTGTGCTAAATTTCAAAGGTTGCGCATCCCTCGATTAGTAAAGTTTGTCTTCGAAACTATCGCAACGAAATCTTCTCCGTTCGACGTGCCATCCAGCCTTAACGGATAACAGATAACGGATAACGGACACGGGCCGTTAATCCGCGCGGATTGATCAGGGCCCCGTTAGGGATTAACGATAACGGGCCCAGCCCCTGGGGTGCGGAATCACACTTAACGGACCACAAGGCCCTTTGATTTCTCATTAGGGTCCCCGTGAAACTGAAATTAAACTTAATGGATAGTTGGAAGATAAGTCCTGACGGGGTTAGCATTTGGTCCTGCTCAGTTCTGACTGGGTTAGCATTTGACCCGGCTCATTTTTCCACAAGTTTAATTAAGATCATTGCTTTATGACGAGGAATCTATTAAATTTAAGGTTTTTATGGGAAGACACAGGATAGCAGGAGTCTTGTATGTGATCACCCGATAACTCATCAAAATGACAATTAACACACCTTTGAAAAGTCATGAAAGGTGATGAAACAAAACTAGGTTAAATAGGTTACGTAGGTTAGTTTATAGATTAGTTTTTTTCATCGCCTTTACTTACTTTTTATCACTTTTTAAAGGTGTTTTGGATTTTTTTTTGTTAAATTATCATTAAATGTTTGTTGATTCGAGGCTCTCCGGACTTCAGTTATTGGTGTAATTAACATAAATGACTTAACAGCTTTAGAAGAGAGTATATGAAACTTAGCAAAGTACAGTTGGGCTGTTTGAAATTAGGTCATAATTATTTTAATTATTTTGCCTCTTGCCTTACGCAATTTCTTTATGCTCGTTCACCAACATTAGAATTTAAGTCCTTCTCACTAAAAGTTATGTTCATACATGTTTAAATTAATCCCATTTCGTTCAGAAACGTGCCTCGGGGGAAGTGCCGAAGTGTCGGGAATGTGGCGCGAAACCATCCCTTTGCTTTCTTTTCTTTCATCCGTAGGGAGGGTTGCGAGTTTTCCAGGAACGGACAAGATACCTTTTGATTGGGCCGAAAAACAGGCCAATGACTTTATATAAGCATAAACCGACAACGTGGAATAGAAGACGCCTATACAGGGTGGTAAACTTAGGAAAATTTTTATTTTTTTTTAAATCAACTTTTTCGAAATTCCAATGATTTAATGTAGTATTTAGGTTAAAAAGTTGAATTTTTGGATGGGAAATTAAGAATTTTTCCATAGAAAAATATTTTTGTATTGGAAAATAATCATTGAATTTTCGAGAAAATTTATTCATCTTTTTACTTCCACCATAATGTAGAATCACTTCCCGAAGTTAGGGCACTTTAATCCCGGACACCCTGTATAAATGGAATAGTCTTTATGGAATACTAGCATAACTCCCCGGCGTTGCTCGGGCTTCACTCAAAGTTTTTCAAAATCAGACAGACAGCGACGTTTCTCTTGTTTCGAAGGGCAAAGGTGCAAACTTTCATAAATCTGGAAATAAAACAAAAAAATCATACAAACGCTGGCCGCCACAGACAACCTTCTTTATATAAATAGTTGGAGTGAACCCGGCGTTGCTCGGGGTTATTATTGGTTTGGAATTGTTGTGAATTCTACTAAACTGGGTATAGTTTCAAGGTGAAAAAAATAATATTTTCATTGAGCTTTTGGCTTTTAGATTATAGCTTCTAGCTTTGAGTTTTGAGCTTTGGGATAACAGGTTTTAGCGTTGAGTTTGAGCTTGGCTTTAAGCTTTTGTGATTTGAATTCAGCGCTTTGAGCTTTCACCTTTGAACTTGTATCTTTGAACTATGGGACTTGAGCTTTGAACTTTGCATTTTGAGCTTTGCGTTTTGAGCTATTAGTTTCGAGTTCTGTGCTTTTGGATTTGGACTGCTTTGAGATTTGAGCGTTGAGCTTTGTTGAGATTTTTGCTTTTTACCATAAGTTTTTAAAAATAAATTGTGTCCCTGGCATTAACCGGGCTTCTCGCAGAGTTTTTTGAATTTAGATGGAGTTCGTGATTCTCATATTTTGTTATAATTCTGTTTTTTAAGGGAGGAAAAAGGGAATGGGGGTGGTTTTTGGATATCTTATCTAAACAGTGACCTTCCTCTTGTTTTGAAGATCAATTGTGCAAAGTTTCATCAATCGCTTAATAAAACTGTAGAAGTCACTCTCCATTAGATATGTATAATATAATATTTATTTATTTATTTATTTATTTCATTTTATTAACGCCTAGAAGGCTTTTGCATTATAAAATATTTTAATTACATAGCATAATAAATTGAGTATGAACTTACATAACAATGTGTAGGGTTATTGTTATGGTGTTATTATTTTATAAACATAAGCAAGCAAAGTTTATTGTACAAAGTACGTCGGTTGAATATTTTACAGAACATAGGTTAAACTAATACATAAACTTGAGAAAAATATAACAGATATAGGTAGGTAGTTAAGTAGATACAATTCAAGTATATAGTTACGGTGTTATAGGAATTTGGACAATGAGTTCGATAAGTTTATATAAATATAGTGTAGTTACAAGAGTACAATAATGTAAGTAGGTAATACACACAAGACAAGTAAGTTTGTTATTATTATTATAAAGATAAACACTACAGTTTGTTGTAAACCATCTTTGTAATCATCAATCTTTATTTTGCCCGATTGGGAATTTTACAAAACAAAGCTTAGTTAATGAAACAATAAAATATGCGTTTGAAAAAAAAAATTATGAATCTGTTACAAACATTCTAGTATACTGTATTTTAGTTTGTATACTGATTGGTGATGATAAACATCAATTGAGCTATACTTATTACCGAGTATGTGAAGTCTTTGAATAGGTGAGTTTTGAAAATAATTGTTAGCAGATATGGGAACATTATACAGGGTGTCCGGTGGTAAAGTGCAGTAACTTCGGGAGGTGATTCTACGTGATCGTAGGAGTAAAAAAGATAAATAACTTTTTCTGAAATTCCAACTTTTAGATGTACTTTTAAGCTAATAACGAAAAATTTCTCCGACGTACCTAGACGGCATTATTTTTTTCGTCGTTGCCAAATCTACATCCCGCGCCCCCCCGGTAACTAATCCCCGCTACCCCCGGCACCCGAATTCAGTCGGTCAGCTGGTAAACTGTCCCCCGCACCCCCTCCTGCACCCCCCGCTATTAGTAAATTGTGCTTTAAATGTAATGTGTCACAAAATTTGACGGGCGGAGTAAACAACTTTGAAAATTTAATTTATCTAAGAATTTTTGAATTCGTTCACTAGATTTATTGTTTGTTCTCTGCGAACTTTTCATTTGGTTTGAATTTTTGACAGATGTGAAGAGAACCCCGTACAATTTAGATGTCGGTACGTGTTTTAGAGGTATAATGGTTATGGTGCTGATTTTATCAAAATCAAATTTTATAATATTCTTATTATTATTATAATTTACAAGTACAAGTATATTACATTGGATTTATTAATATAGACGTTGTACATTATAATGATTTATGATCAATAAGATGGATCAAGGAAAAAAATATTTATGAGATGTAATATTTTTGGTATGCCTCGTTATTCTGCTGTGTCATTCGTGTGGAAAACGTTCTTTTTTTTAAAATGATTTTCGGCTATGTAATCATTGTTTTTTCTCACCTATAAAATTATGTCCCGTCTTTCCGGTTTATAAAAAAAGGTCTGATTTTTCGGATTGAAATTTTCAAAAAATCCCCAGGGTTTCAAAAATACGATTAAAAAAATAATAATAATACAGAATGTCTTAGAATATTTTCCTTAACCGAAAAAAAAAATTAAAAAATATGATGCAAGTGGCCTATTAGTAAAAAGCGATGAAATTAGTTAAGTGTTCAATGAGTTATTAATATTTTTTATAATAAAAAGTGTAACGTGATTTTAGTGCAGTTCTCTTTTTGAATTTGGTAAAATATCAAAACATACGGCGAACTCTGTGTTGTTATTGTTTACAATTCACATGCGGTTTCCATGGATACGCGCCACTCACAAATATGCAACGTTGCCACGTTCACACTTGCGAATTTATCGGGTAAGTTTGCACCTACACTATGGCTTTTTAGCAGGTATGTCTTTTTGTATGAAAAATAAAAAATTGGAATTTCGGAAAAAGTTATTTATCTTTTTTACTCCTACGATCATGTAGAATCCCCCCACGAAGTTACTGCACTTTACCCCCGGACACCCTGTATAGAGCGGTCTGTCGAGTGTCGCGCGTAGGTACACGGAGCGATATAAGACTCGTCAAATCAATGGCGTCCAGTCTGCCATTCGAAATTTTGAAAAGAGATACTAAGTCGCACACTGTGCGTCTCAATGATAAATCGGTTAAATTTAGTAAGTTCATGAGGAAAGTGTAATTAAGATATTCGTTTGGAATTCCTAATTTATAATTAATAAATCGCAGAAATTTATGTTGCACTCACTTATAACATACAGACTTACAATATACAGACACTTAGCTTAAATTCCCAGAGTTAACCGGGTTTTATGCAGACTGTTTTCAAAATCAGATGTAGACCGATATTTTTCTCTTATTTTCAACGTCAAATATTAAAAAATCAGAAAGTGGTATCATATTTCTGCTTTCAGGGGTAGGAAATAAGGATGGGGGTAGTTTTGAAAATTCTCAAGTACACAATGACCTTTCTATTGGTTTGAAGGTCAAGTCAATTTCATCGATCACGGAAAAATAACTGTAGATTTGTATAAAAAAGAAATCCACATCAGCACACTTCTTGTGTGTATGTATATACGAATATATAAACAAATAATATCTAAATCAGATTTTGACAGTAATTTCCCTCGTATTTTATTATAATATTATTATACGTGTATTTCAACTCGGAACTGTACATTAAGGACGGGTTGTTTCGGAGAATCTGAACAATTCATCAAATTTCAACGTTCATTTTCAAGTTCTGTGAAAGATTTTTTCAAGTTCTGTTTTTATTTCAGTTTTGTCAAGCAACTAGCCTACAATGATATAAAAACAGAACTTGAATAAGTCTTTCACAGAACCCGAAAATGAACGTTGAAATTTGATGAATTGTTCAAATTCTCCGAAACAACTCGTCCTTAGAATATGGAGCTCGTGGGATTGCACCACCCTCCCCGAGATCTGGAATAAAAATTTAAAAAAAAATTAAAAAAATTAATCATTTAGTAGCTTTAACCTTTTAGATATTTCAACACGGTTAACCAAGTCTTGTAATATTTTTTCGTTACGTTATTTACGCTACTGGCGCCCTATATTAAAACACGAAACAATAATGAATTATTTCTTGAATTTTGAATCTACCCACAGGGGATTTTTGACGTATGATAATTTTTAATTGATATTTCAGCAAGCAAGCATTTCTTCGATGTTTCGATCGTATTGAAATATAGTTTTGAAACTTTCATACTCTATCATTATATATATATAGAGTAAAACGAAGGTAAAAATTTTGCAGCAGGTTTTAGTCATTACAAGTCCTAGTTATTATTTTTTTGGTACACTAATGTTTAAGGCAAGATTTTTTTATGCATAGCACAAAGGGTAACAATTATTTTACAAGCAATAAAATGTAACAAACAGTAATTGTTGAATGAAACACTAGTATATATTGAATTATTTCGCGGATAAGAGATAAGCCGCCATAGCTCAGTGGTCAGAGCTGTCGACCGGAAATCGAAGGGACACGGGTTCGAGTCCCGTTGGCGTCATATATCTTTTATCAGGAGATTTTTCAATGTGGATGAGTGTTTCAGGCGAATAATTATTGCTTGTAAAATTATTATTACAGTCCTGTATTTTTTCAGGTATTTTGGGACTCCAGACCAGAAGCGTCTGCCAATCAAATAATGGGGATTATTAACTACCTGTCAGGCTCATTGACTTCCTAGTCCGCTCCTTACTTCGGGGGTGGGTTGGCGGGATGAAATGAAAAGGGAAAATCCGACGGTTCCCAGACCACAAATCATCCCCCTCGCCCAGCGCCAGAATGTGTGGCGGAGATTTTACATAATGTGGGCACTTAGAAGCCTTTGTTGGGGGTGGAAAAACCACCCACAGGAATTTCAGTATTCTAAAAAATGTTTTGTTCGGAGAAGTTTGCAAAGTGGCATTGTGTGAGATTGGCTTTTAAACATTATTTCTGGCAATTTAACCTGCTTTTTTAAAGCTATGGAAGCACGCAAATAAGAAGAGTGAAAAGGCGAACAAAGATTATATTACGTCCCCTTCATGCCATGAATTCGTGAAAGCTACCAGAGTACAATGGTAAACCATTTTGATTGTAAAATTAATCAAAAATCATAACAATCGAATTTCACAAAATAACTGTGTTCATTAATATAATGATAAATACTGACTAATATTTTATTGGTAGTCCTAATATTTTAACAATTTACGCTTAGTTATCACCGTTTTTTTTAATCTTAGCGCTCTCCCTCTAACATTCGTATTTACATATCTCCCTCTCAAACCAAATTCTTCTTCTTTATGAACCCTTACTATGGAGCTACCTGACGATCTTTAAGAGGAAGCTACAAGCCAAAAATGTGTATATTCTTGGTATACCTTATATTGTAGGTAATAGGCATTAAAATCGCTTGACAAACGGAGTCTAGAATCGTTAGATGTCAAGCACAAAAGTGGTTTTTATTTATTTTGTAAATCATTTTATAAGAAAGCAAAAAAGTTAATCAAGTGAAACTGTCACAGATAATCTTGCCTATAATTCTGTATTATATAGGGTTTTCCAATAAGAGGTGTTATATGTATTTAATTCCGGCCATAAAATGATTTTTTATGGCCGGAATTGGATGGTATTGATCTGGACAACGTTTACTTTCAACAAGACGGCGCTACATGCCACACAAGCAACGAAACCATTGATCTTTTACTAGAAAAGTTTCCGGACCGTATTATCTCTCGAAAAGGTGATCACAATTGGCCTCTTCCTTTGGGGCCACGTGAAATAAAAGATCTACGCCAACAGCCCAGCGTCGATTCAAGACCTCAAAGATGGAATTCGTGAGGCTATCGAGGATATAAGGCAGCCACTTTGCGATTTGGTTATGGAAAATTTCATGAAAAGGATATGGTCCTGTAGGCGTGGTCGTGGTGGTCATTTGACTGATGTTATTTTTCACTATTAACGGCATACCTTCTTCTTTATAATGAAATAAACATTCAATCATTTATATTAAAAAATTGCATTTTTCGTTGAATATCAAAATAACACCTCTTATTGGAAAACCCTGTATAAGTTGTTTTCTTTACGCTTTCATACATTTTCTATTGAAAAAATAGAATTTTTTTTTTTCGTAGTTTACATTTATATTTTTTATTGTGTAATTTATTTTTGAATTTGTCTTCTTTTTAAGCGAAACGATAGGAAAACCTTCAATTTAAGCTAATTTTTTGGTATTCATAATGTACGCCAATTTGCTATAAAGATTAATTGAAATAGTGATTTAGCACTAAGCTTCGCCTTAACCAGAAATTCATGACCTTATTTGGAGTAAAAATAGAAATGAAATATTGGTCTCCGGTGAAATTTTTCATCGTTTTTGTTTTTAAATTCAAACAAAACAAAATTATTTCACATGTCGTCACTGGTCACTCAGCAGAGCGACCTCCTAACCCTCCACCCCTACTCTTAACTTTACTGTCCACTAACTTCGAATATTTTATGTTTCACTTTGACTCCATCGCCTAGAAAAAAGTCTTACTGAATGTCTCGACGAGACATCTCACAGGTATTGTAAAGGTGCATTACAACTTACAGTCACATCACACTGCTATATGAATGAGTGTATTACCGTACCATGAATATTATGTTGAGTTCGTTATAACATGGACAGCAGTCATCCTTTGAACCCATCCACGGTCGTAGTTAGAAGTTCATAAATGTACAGGTGTGTCAAAAACTCGTGTCAACTTTAATGAACTACTCCTACAACTTCTGCGCGCCTGTTTCCTTTGTATTGTCACGTAAATTAGCTTCTGGAGGGACGACATAGTTTTAATTCGATTGTTACAGAAATAAAAGTTTTGATTAAATAAATTATAACTATACCTAACCTTGTTTTTTATGTAAATGTAAATAATAAGTATTGGCATGAAGTGCTAAAAAACAATCGTTAAAATTGAAATCCATCCTTGTTTTCCGATAAATTACTGATTATTGTGTTAAAAATTACAACCAACTCATATATGAACCAGGCAACTATTCAATGTGGACAGAAACTCGCTGATAGGATTACTAACTGGTCACTAAAACCTCAGGAGACACGTGTAGCCGTTGAGAGTGGAAAACACCAATAGAGTAAATGAGAAAAGCGTGAAGAGACTTCAATTCACCCATGGTGCCAACAACTCATCTGGATTGGAATAAGATCCAGCTGCCTGGGAAGACACTTTGTGGGACCAGGAGACAAAGTAGAATATCCGATGACAATCCTGATGAACTTTCATAGGAACATGGTTACTGTCAAAGGAATGAGGAAAAAATATGAGCTAGCACAATTGGCCATGGACTGAGTACTAACTGGAACTATGTAAACCGCCTTCGTTTTATTTTTAAAAAATACTGTTTTATTTGTACATGCATTGTATTTGACGTATCGTAATCGTTCAATGTAATGAAAATTAATGTGTCTGGTGAGATAATTACCTTGATTATATCTGGATGTTATGTCAGTCAATATCTTTGGTCGTGCTAGCTTTTAGTGTTGGCTATTGAAGTTATTAAAAAGATAATTAAACGGCATAAATCTGTCGACAAACTGTCAAAGGCGCGAAGATAATATTGTTTGTTATTGTCATCATGACATCTATTAATTTGGTTTAAACTTACATATGCACTGGCCATGGAATTTTGTGAATTTTTTTTTTCTACAAGCTGAGAAATTTGCCGCTGTCGAAAATATGATATTTTTTCCAAAAAAGTTTTAATAAACTTACAGAAAGTTTTAGAGTTAGAACCATATGTATTAGTTTAATTTGGTGTATCAATACTTATTATTATTGGAAGCGAAGTTTGATACAAATAAACAGCAGGTACTTTATTATTATTATAAATTCTTTTACGGAAATGTGGTAAATATTTCTTAGCAAATTTCCCTCAGTATTTGGTTTTGACAGATGAATTATCGGAGTGAAAACAAAAGTTTTGGGATGAAGAACGGAAGAGAAACAGTTTGGGAGTAGGGAGGGGGAGGGGTAGGGAGAAGGGAAAGATTGGAGATTGTTTGGAGATGGGATGAATTGACCACCCTTAGGCCCCGTGGATAGAAGAGGTGTACAAGTTAATCGGAAACACGTGGCATCGCAGCGCCGTATCTACAGATCAAGTGACCAGGGCGAACTATTTCACTAGAGTAAACCGGGAGCATTCGGTATTCCGAAATTTTCCAAAATATTCCAAAAATATTATGACGGTGTTGACAAATGACATTTTTTATTACACGTCGGTGAATATGAAATTTGTTGCAAGGATTGAAATTTTTTAAAAGGCGCTAAGATACAGAAACATTGGTTTAAACGCAGTACATCTGCAATGCTAACATTTAATCTATTTCCACTTGTTCGTAATGAGTGTATTAGAAAATTGCGGCTTGCACTCGACAAAATAAGTATATTATTAATTGTGTTTCCAGTATTCGACTAGTCAGTGTCTGAGTAGTTTGCTTCGCATCTGGTTCCCAATCAGGCGTCCTCGTGAGTTCATTTCTTCAGCTGGCTAAGTCCTCCATCACGACATAAAAAACATTTCTGCTTACTGCGATGGTAGTAGAAGATTTTAAAAAATTGTCAAGTAATTTGTTACCCGGGAATTTCTCTTTCTTATGAATAATTTTTTTTTTTTTAAATTTTTTGATTGCTAATCCCAAAAAAGGGAGAAAAAGTTTAAACATCATTTTACAGTTAAAACGTCAATGTAAGCATTCGTTTACAAGTGCGTACTTTTCAGGCAATTCGAACGGTCGATTGTTCAAAAAAAGTAGTCTCTTTAGATTATTAAATGATAAGGATCAATGTTTTAGTGGCGGTATTTGTCTGTCTGTTAATATTTAATAGGCATTTTTACATCACATTCGACATTTTGACTAATCAATATTTTTTTATATATGAAAGTAGTCATTTTCGCATTTTTAACTGACCAGAGTTTCAACAATGGTTTTTCGAAGTATTTTTTTTACATGACTTAGACTTTTTTTATCATTAATCCGTTCATTTAGGTATAATTCAAAGGTCCGTAAATTTTTCATAGTAGAAAAATATTCTGCGAGTTTAACATATTTTGATTGATCTGCAAACTATACACTGAAAATTTGGACGAAGTTGATTCCCACAGATCACTGTTCGAGAGCTTTGGCTACAGATGATCTGTTTTATTATTTATAATTTTAAAACCGGTAATTCGTGGTGAAATTCCCTTTTAATATGGTTTCTTTATTTAAAACCTTTATAACTTTTTATATAAAAAAGTTATACCCTATTTCACTGTGAAGAAGTATTACAATACATGTTCCTCCTCTATCACTACTAGATAAATATCAATTTGTGAGATTCATTCGAGTTTTATGGAACCTTTTATCATAAACATGATTTTAATCGACCTTACCGATTTCAATAATTCGTAGATGAATTGAATTTTTTATATTTTCATAATGGAATTAATTTCTTTGTGGAAAAGAATTAGGGATCTAAAACACCACAGGGTTTTTCTATTCTGTGGGTTTTTGTATTCTTCATCAAAAGGAAAAAGCTGATAAAATCTTCACAGGAAAAATGGTTTCCATTCAGACACTTATAATAAACCTTGTAGGTTTGCTTGTTTAAGTCCTAAAGTTAAAGGTGAAATATTATGTTTTCTGTTTATTTTCTTGCTTTAATTTAGGTAGGTGTTCTTTTTTATTTTTCGCTTTCATTCTGGACAGTTTTTCCGATACAAATAAATGTAGGATTTATAGTTTACTGGTAATACCGTATTTGATTGATTTGACACCATATTTGTATAATTCATTAAGTACCTTATTACATTACCTGGTTCAATTCCTGGTTCTAACCGTTATCTCTTTATTTTTGTCTTGTCTCTGTGTCTTGTTCTATTTCATGTTTCGTTTATATTTTTATTATTATCTTCTACTTCAATTACATTGATGGGTGTAACTATCGAAATAAGCTAAAAGAAAAAGTTGATCCTAATAACTTTTTGTTCTGCCTCATTTTATGACGATATAATTGTTTAGTGAGCATATCAATATTTCCTCAATCAATATTACGTAATAAGAGAATGAGTTCTACTAAGAAACTGTTGTTGAGCATTACAGAAGTTTAGGCACTTTCCAAATATGTATTCAGCCTCCCTATACAAAGCGACTTAACCCTTTGCACTCCAAATTATATTGCGAGTTTTATGAGTGTTATGTAAAAATATGAGGAAAAATTACGATATTTTTAAAAAATTAGAAGAAAAAAAACAAATAGCAAGGCAGTAAATAAAATGATATAGTTATGTTAAGATTTTTTATTATCATTTTAGATTTTGAATCGAATAAAAATTTGCATATTCTCTTCTTTATAATTTTTTAACGTGAGGTATTTTAGAAACCTAAACGCCCAAATGCACATGGCCTTATTAGGGGACAAGTCTGACAGCACTCACTGGTTTCCCGTCTGCCACTTTTACTGCCCTTTTCGAGCAGACCTGTCCCGCTTGGGATCTTTTCTTAAAATATGAAGTTTTCCATTGAGCCCGGTCTCTGATAGAGTTAGAATATTTATTGCCCAGTAATAAATATTCAAATAAAATTTATTTATTATTCATTAATGCCCTATTGGGCTTTACAGGGTAAATTGACAGTTTATGTATGTTAGTATAATATAATACATGGATAATAGCATAACTAAAACTAAAAACGATAAAAATCAAATGCTAATACTAAGATTAACATAAAATCCAATTAAAATAATTTTGTAAATAAAGAAAAGTTTCAAGTATAAAGTAAGTATGTACATTGTACATTCATATATGCATTTAATTATTCATGTTTGTTGCAAAACCAGTAAGACTGAAAACAGTAAAATAATTTACTCGTCAGGTAAATAGAAAATAAATATATATAATAAACAGATATGTATTATAAAACAAATGTTTAAAAGAAGAAAAAAAACTAATAAGTAATGGCAAAATACCATCTCCGTAATTAATATCGAATTTAAATAATAGTTAATTATTGAAGACAATATTAGCGATTTCTAAACGAAAATCTGAAACACAAAAATCAGAAAAGGATACGGTCACATCTAGGAATCTTATTTTTTATTTTATTTTGTTCTGTTTCTTTGTTGTCCTAGATGTGACCGTATCCTTTTCTAATTTTTCTGTTTCAGATTTTCGTGTAGATATCGCTAATATTGTCTTTGATAATAAATATTACAATTTGAGGATTTACTCAATAAAGTTATTCAAAAAAATAAATTAAATAATAGGACTTGAAATGGTAAAGTAAATAAAAGTATAATATACATATCAAGTATGACCTACACGCATACAGTCATTAATATGCGTCCAAAAAAAATAAATAACAAATAAACTAAGGAGTATGTGAGATAAACGTTGGAAGGTAAAAAAAGCTAATAACTAGAATAAATGAATGCATAGTTATTATTATGTGTGAAAAATAGAGCAAAAAGCACAACCAATCGGTTCTGTATACAGCTGAATAAAATCATTTGTCTACCTGTAAAAGGACACTTTTATTTTTTTACAAAAAATAGTATAACCAATGTTTCTGTCGCCGCTGCGGCGCCATCGGAGTTGATGATTCCTATGTCTCCGTGGCGGCGACAACGGAATATAAAGAGTTAAATGCCTTGAGAGCACAATATATACTGTGCGAACTTTCAGTCAGTTTCTTCGAGTATTTAACACTTCCGTGGTTTAATTGTTTGACCTTTGGTTTTACGTTAGAACTTTATGTTACTGTTCTCCGTATAGGTCCTCTGTTAAAAACTCTTATTTTTGTATTATTTATAACGTCTAAAATACGTTTATCTTTTGTTTATGGACGAGGTTATTCACATATTTTTTCCCATTATTTGTACATGAGATAAGTTATTTTATATAAGTATATTTTACGTACAAAATGGAATAATATATAAAATATTATAGCTATTTTTCGTAGTGTCATGGGAACCCACTAAAGTTCTGTCTGCGTGTGGGTTATATAACCAAAAATTAGCTTGTTGTTGGATCAATTTTTAATTTTATAATGATATAATGTACTAGTTCTATTATACTTATAAGGTAAGTTACTGAAAGCTAGGTTAAAATATAACCTAACTTTTTTGTGTGAATGCCGCACAAGAGTCCCATGTGCTCTCAACCATCTGGAGCAAGTGAGACTATGGCATCCCCAATCGGGATATATTGTGAGGCTGAAGGGATTGGGGAGGGGAAGAAGGTGGGGATGGTGGTGGCGGGGAAATACCTGGCTATTCATATCTGGTCACAGAACACGTCTAAAGCCATTTCAAACCATGTTTCAATTCTGAATGGTAGTACAAAACCAAGCTGATACTGAGAGTATGTATCTTCTGCTATGGAAAATGCCGCAAATATTCCGAAAATTATTTAAATGATTATATTGTGAAATAACACAAATTAATCAAATAAAATTTACTTGCGCACGCCGGGATTTGAATCCTTGTCCTTTGGATTGCTATTCTAAAGCCTTGTCCCTCGACCATAGAGGCCGTCAAAATAAAACATGAATTTAAAAGTTATTCTGAAATGTGCTAATATTTAGATAACCCGGTTATGAGTCGTGCCGCTGCATTAAACATGGATTGAAATTGGTCAGTTTTATTTTTTGGAAGGCTTCCTAATACTTGTACTCTGAAAGCACGATATCCAAACTTAGTATTTGGCTTTCGTTTAAGTTTCATCAGTCTGCCTATAGCTGATGATGTTGCTGATTTAAAAGTTGACTGCCTCAGACCAGTATTTTCCTAGACGCCTTAGTTCATATATTTTAGGTGAGGTCATTGGATGGGGAATTAAACACCTTCCAGCACAATTCGTACTGGATTCTTTCAGGGAAATTTAGCCAGTGAAGGTTACGAAGGTGTGCAAATATTTAGAGACCCCGGTAGAGCCGTGCCGCTGCAAAACCAAAACCTCCTAGATTACAAGACTGGGACATTGAATAAAAAAAATATTATTTTTACATTTAAAAATGTTTTAGTAAATAAGAATAAATTGAATAAAAAAAATTAAAACGAAAATTTTCGCAGAATCTCACACAGATTAGGAGGCTGCTTTGAATGAGTGTCCCGGCCTTGTGGTCTAGGAGGTTTTGATTAAACATGGATTGAAGTTTGTCAGTTTTATATTTTGGAAGGCTACATACCTTCTACTGAACATCTGAACAATTTCGGGAACCACGGAGAGCTCAATTTATAAAAATCTAACATAATTAAAAGGGGGAGGATAGTGCATGTGTAAGAAAAAAATTCGGAAGTACCTGGTTGTTCTGATCTTGTCAATAAACAAGCTTGGCTTACATTCTCATTGTGCGTTAAACCTCGTGTTTCGACTTTAGGCAATGCACTGTCAAGTAATGCAAAATCATGTTTTTTTTGGTTTGGAACTTTGATCGCATAGAAATATTATAGATATTTGAATTAAATACTGCGAGTAAAAAACATCTTGGTCTTTGAAGTGATCAAGTATTTTTTTTTTTTTGATGATTCTTATTATAAGTCAAAAACATGGCTTCGAAGTTCAAAATCTTCTATTTACGAACTCCAATTCGGTTTTATTGCATCTTGTGGCACATTAAGATATTTTAATAATAATCGGTAACCAGTTTTATGTTTGTGCCGGGACTTCGCAAAATAAAATAAAACGCGCTTTGGTGATTTGTATTATTACATAAATCAAAACATAAATGAAAGCATTAACCAAAGTAAAGCTTAAAAATATATTTTTTAGGTTCATTAAAAAACGAAAATACGTAATTTTTTGTCGTGTTTTTTTTCCTCTCCTGATAATATCGTGAAGAATGTTTTATCCCCTGTATTTGCAATCGAGCATAATAATAATATTTGAATGATTTGTATAGCGCCATTTTTGTGCAAAATCACCTCCAAGGCGCGGTACAATTATATAATATATTTCTACAATGATCTATGTTATTACTTACTATATATGCAGATAATATACAGTATTATACTTACCTAGTAGGTCATATATTTTTACCAATGTATTAGTGGGTAAGTACATTTTTGTTAAATCCTACCATGCCTTATGTGCATATCTGTGTTTGTTTCTTTTTGTGCTATTTCTTGTTTGTTCTACTTAACCTCCATTTTTCTATTTTTGTAATGTTTTGTATGAGAAACTTATAATTTTGATTTCAAAATACCGATGTAAAATTGTACCTATTAACTCCCACTTATCGTGAGTTCCTCCCGTTCTGAATGAGTTTCGCAACTCGCAATTGCTCTAGCGAGAAATAAAAAAATAATTAATATATATAAAACAGGTGGCTAATTTTAAGAAGAAATTTCAACCTTATCGCCGCCTACATAAGGAGTGTTTTTGTTAATGGCACGATTCTGAAAGTTACACGGCGTAGTGCATTGCTTCAAGCACATTTTTTCCGCAAGTCATGCCTATAATTGGAGTCCGTTAATAGGTTGTTTTAAGGTTTCGCCGGAGTAGATAGGTAGTGGATAATTTTGTTATTAAGGAGGGAGCAGGGGAAAAACTACCCGAGCAGAACGTACTCCTTTATGCCTTTAAAAATGAAGCAAGTAAACATTTTTCTGTTCACGTTCAGATTGGAATTGCTTATTTATGAAAGTAAGTAACTCCGAAGCCATCGAAGCATCCCTTATATTCCTGCAGGTTCCCGTTCCACCCCTTAGAGTAGATTCAAATTTAAATTTGCATAAAACGCAAGGTGCACGCCGTTTACCAATTGCAATTTCGCGGGGGGAGTTGAAACATATACGTGATGTTGAAATCGGAGATTCTAAACGTGTTCAAATTCAGTGGATTGGATAAATGTTCGAGTAGCAACGAAATTAAAATTCTGTTTTATCCTTCTAATGTTTATTGGAATGAAGTGAAAATCTCGCTTATAAGGGAAATTTTAATAATATATAGACTTAATATTTTGTGCCCTTTGAAAACACATTGTGATTTGCAATTATAGTAGGTAATATACGAATAATTTTTATAACATCATAAGTGAAGTATCATCTTAATAAGGGCGCTTGAAAAGCTAAAAAAAATTATCACTAACTTAATACCTAAAAGAAACTGAATGACTCCCCTATAAAATATGGACATTTCAGATACACCGAGGATTTATTGCGATTATAACTGATAAGTTTATTATTTTGATAAATTATTTAGATTATGTAACAATTTCGTTAATTATTTTCATAGTTTAATTTAAAAGATAATACTAATAAATCTAAACAAAACATGAAACATATCAAGACACCGAAAAACTATCTTTTTAATTAATATAAATGTTATTTTTTTAATTACATATATTTTTTTAATAATCATATTTCCTTGAATCATAATTAATTACAAATACTAAATATTCTTCATCTTGATGCTCACCACTCTTTTAAACACAAGCGCCAGCATCCATAGAAGAGGATAGTTTAAAAAATCAAAAGCGGTGAAAACTAATTTTACGAATTATTGTAGTCAACAAAAATGATTATTCTTTATAAACTGATTGATTATTTAATAAATAAAAAAGGTCGTGGTCGCAACTGGGAATTGAACTCAGAATTTCTGTACTAACGGGACAACGCCTCTAACCACTCGGCCATTGTGACGATCTCATATTTCAATTTCAGATTTAGCAATATTTTCCTCAATTTTTTTTCAGGTATCTAAATTATAAATAATTTCGAGTAGAACTTTGTAATCGTACACAAAGATAGCAGCCAAAAATCATGCGAAAATTAGTAAGGCGTCACCCCGGTAAGACAGGGGTCCTGAATTCGATTCCCAGATGCACCCGATACTTTTTATTTATTTTCGTTCTTGTTCTGTTTCATGTTTCGTTTACATTTATTAGTTTAATCTGGCTCTCCAATGATCAGATATATCCTTCTAAATTTATTTCGATAAATTATAATTTTGAAACATAGTGTCTCTAATGTCGCTTAGCAAGGATAGCTCCAATCCTGCTGTGCTTGACACCAAATTCAAAATTTGTATTATAATGAAAGAAGCAAAACTTAGAGTATAATACAAGTTGATAATGTCACACTTACACGGTGTCTCAATGAACTTTTGCGAACTTTCAACAATGATGTCGAAAACTTTATTTTCTTTAAGCATGAAATAATGCCAATAACCTGGGTGGAAAGATATTTGAATAGTCGCGATGCTAAACCATCAAAGTAATTTTATATTTTAAAGTTCATGAAAATTTTTCGAGTTTGTTTTAAAGAATTCTTTGACGAAGACCCATTTAGAACGAAGTTTTAGAAAAATCTTTCTTATCAGACCTATTTCTTTTAAATTAAAAATCAAATCATTTAAATGTTAATTAAGGTTTTATATTTCAAATCATTAAATTATTGGACTTATCTGAATTTGGTCATTCAATATAATATAGGAATATTAATTTATAGATTAGTTTTTTGCACGCATTGCCTAATAAATAGTTAACAGAATTTCAGTTCAACGTGTTATCAGTCATATCAGTTCTTAGAAATAACGAGTTTCAAAAAAATCGCCACCTGTTTTCAATTACAATTCAATTTGCAAAACTGTCGTTGCTCGATGGCACTGACTTGATTATCTCGTCGCGCGCCAAGTCTTGTTCTGTAGTCGGCCTTGTGGATAGATATGGTGATGTATGAATCGTCTAAATTGCTCAAATAATCCGTATTTTTATAAATCGAGAAATAACACGGGGTATCAATGATTTCAAACCAACTGATAATTTAAGGGAAGTTTATTGGAAGACTGGTAGTGTAAGTCACCGCATCTTATGGCTTCAGAATATTGTAGGAAGATGGGTAAGTCAACACACCCCTCATGGCTTCTGAACGTGACTGGTACGTTGCAGTTACGCTATTTTTATTATATATAGCCAACAGAAAAAAATAGTATGTTTAATGACATACCTAAAACAAAATAAAAATATTATTTTAACATATTCGCTATATAAATCGACAGTGTTATCGAAATAAGGCTTTCTTTGAATTCTCTGTAGAAGTAAAATCTTTGAAGAAGCCTAGTAGTGACTAAATCTTCTTATTCAATACATCAACGTCTTTTATTAATCCAATTGTCTCACGTTATTTCATCATTGGGGTCAAATTTCATCCCACGGTCTTAAGGTTAAAGTTTCTAATCCGAGAAGCAGAGCGTTTCAGCCACTGAAGAGAAGAGAAACTAATTGAAACGTGTTTCCGTTAGCCCGATGTGAGCATAATATTCCCTCACACAAGAATATAACATTTTCATAAATCGACATTTTCTTAATAAAATCAATTTATTTAGCCTGTCTGGGATTTCAAAGTCAAAAAGTCTTAATTTAAGACAATAACATCAGTTTGTTTTTATTCTTTCAAAGCTGTATAGATCAATATACCCTACAATATTAATATTACGTCCAACTCCAGTAAAAAAACAGGTAAGTTTTAATTGAGGGAATTGAAATGAATTAATTACAGTAAATAATTAATACCATAGTAAATAATTAGTCCTAATAATACATAAGTCTAATAATACATACAGTAAATAATGAGTCCTCATAAAAGCTTATATAAATAGAATTAATGATAATGATTGTTAGATTTATTTTAAAAATATTTTATTACCTTTCTAAACCATCAAATACATAGTTAATAGGATTAGTCAATAGCTATACTTTAATATATGCTTTAATTGTGAACAAAAATAGCAGTAAGGTCGTATGTATGTTACCTATTTTTTTTCGGTTTTGTTAATGTACTAACGTAAAATAAATAATGTTTTTCACATAAAACCCAATAAAATGTAGAAAAGAAAACAACGGCCAACTCAAGCTACTAGGAGGCGCTAGTGTAGCATGTTGCCATCGCAATATATGGGAAATGTCTGGGGTATCTCTATATAGTATAAAATAAAGTTGATATCCGTATGTCTGTCTTCTATACTATTCAACGGATTTCGATAAGGTTTTCACTATCATCTAGAGAATTAAAAGATGTATAATAATACATGCATATTATATTTATGTAAAGTAGAGAAAATTCGATGTTTATCATAGAATTCAAAATTTCAAAACATTACATCATTTAAAATCCCGAGCAACGCCGGGTACATATCAGCTAGATATTAATATATCAAGGTATTTGGTATAGATCACACTTCTAGCGAATTTCTATTCGTTGGTGGCAGCGGTCTTAAGCTCCGACTAAGGAGGAGTCAGTCGAGCTAAGCCCGAATTAAAATATTGAAACCCCAGAGGATTAAATTATTCGAGCGTTCTGAACTTGGAGAGAATTGATCTCCTTAATGGTGAATCCTTAAATATGTAATGAGTTGCTTCTGACGAACTTTACGTTACGGTTAACACTTGATCTCAACAAATCCAACGTCTCTATCTATCGTGGCAAAAGTAATTTAAATATAATTTTTTTTATGTTACAACTTGTTTTCACTTGCTACGTTTACTCCAGACATAGCTTAGGAGGTTTGGACAGTCACTTATCAAAAGGGGACACTAATAGAAACATACTGAGAAAAATCTCGAATTCTATAAGCTCTGGCTTTTTTTGGTATATTGACTTAATAATAAACTAGAAACATAATGATAATGTTTAAAAAAAAAACAGTACTATTTTCAGTAAAACTTAGCAATCTGGTCGCGATGAATTAGAAATATTTAATTACATTAAATATATATAATAAGTTAATTATGCAGCATCTAATTCGCCAATTAACCGAGCTCTTCATACTCTAAATAATATTTGTCTAAACTCTAACGTTGACATTTATTCGAATTCACTGCCCAAATTCAAACGTAGCATCATGTCAATAATTTAAGCTGTTCAATGCGCATACATACAGACACACACACAAAGACTCACTTATATAATACACACACACCTATATACTACACACGTCACCTGGTAATTAAGGAATAAACATACCACCTAGCAGACATTACAAGGAAACACATCATAGGTACCCAACATGCAGTATCTTATTCCTGTATATTGTATCATCTTTGTAAATCATGTACTATTTGTTTCTATAAAATAAAATAAAATAAAATAAAAAAATACTTGCGCACGCCTGGATTAAAAATTACCTGCGAACTACGGATTGCTATTCGAGAGTCTGACCCCTCGACCACCGAGGTCATCAAAAACACAACTCATATATGCACATAAATCTTATACATACATTACCAAGTCTATGCAATAGTAACGCATGGAGTTAACATCCTGACTGCCGAATTTATCATCGAATACCATCCTTATAACAAACCACCCGCGGCACCATGGTATAAAAGGATAGTAAAAAGCAATAACCGGCATATCTCCTTACTGTGTACACTTAGGCCTGGTTTTTCCGTTGAACTTTAAAACATTTTTTTAAATATCTCTAGCTTTGAAATTTCCCCTTCGTCGTTTCGAAAGTTTTTCGATACCGTTTTATTTTTAAACTTTGTTAAAATGCGCAAAAATACAAAGTTAGAAAGTGCTTAGTCGGCGGGCTTTGTACTGAGTTTGGAAGAGATTGTAGTTTTACAGTAAAGGGACTTTATCGATCGTAAAATTGATTCGATATCATGATAGCAGGTAACCAGCATGATCTGGGATCCCTTGTATCTAGTTTTATGTTCAGAACCTATTAAAACCTCCAAGCTCTTATCGTTTAAACGCTGTAACGTAAAAATCTTCGTTTAAGTAAGAAATAAGTAGGTTTTTTAAGGTGTAACAGACTGAATTTATTTCATATACACATGAAAAGTAATAAGAATAGAATTGGGTTATTTCAATATAAAAGTTAAATTTAAGTGGTAAGATGAATCCGTTAAGGTTTATCAAGAAACATATTGTTTAGCAACCCCTTACCCGGCGTCATTCTGTGCTGAGCCATACGTCTTATTCTACCATGTGTTATTCATAGCAGATCGTGGTGTCACTCCTGTAAGTAGTTGTTTGTTATAAACAACAAACAGCCTTCCGAAATGTATGGATTATCATCAAATTGTTCATAATATGATACGCTGTTACTGCAAGGGCGCCTTTACTAGACTGGAAACTTTGGTAGTGAGTCTCAGAGCAAATCTTCGTGATGCGTAAATTGCGGGTATTCACCATGAATTCTCAATAGGTACCTGAAAAAAATTTTGTTTGTTGCGGGGTCAAAGGAAGTTGGGAACCGAAGATGATTTCATTGCTGAAGGTTGGGAAATGCCTGTAGTACCACATGGCTAAAGGGTATCATCTCTTTATGCGATAATGATAGTAAACGAAATCAGATTGAATTCAATGTTTCATTCTTTCTTTCACAAGAGCATGTCATACTTGGTTTTACCTGTAAACCATGAATGCCCAAAGATTAAAACGTATCTGCACTATGAAAGATCTTGGCATCATGGCTACTTACTACCCGTGGCTCTATCTTGGGATGCTCGGTATGAACCATCTACGGGTCAGAAGAGATGTGCATATTGTATCACACTTCTTCAAACTGATTCGTGGATGGTTTGAAAATCCGACTATCATGGAGAGTATAATCTCTATGTTCCTGATGGTTATCTCCGTCACCGGCAGCATAGACTGTTTTATCTCCCGGCCTGCAGGACTAACTTGCCAATGGTCATGCCGGTGGGGAGAGCAGTACTGCTGTTGAACAGAATCAATTCGGATACTGACATATTTAGCATCGGTGAAGCTGCCTTTAAAAGGCAAGCTCTATTGATGCTGGTATAGTTGATACACCGCTTATTTATTATGTAATACCATTTTACAAATGTACTTAAAAACGAATTGAAATGTAATTTTGTAATGTTTTTTAAGGAATAAACAAATTGAATTGAATATTTTACTCCGGAACGTGGTTCAACTTGTATGTTATCAAAACTCTTATTGAAAAAAATATATATATAATGACAATTTCAATCGTGATCGGATGCTGGGCTCGTGTTTTAAGTAGGCATCCCAAGTGTATCGGTGTTGAAGTGTTCGATGACACAGTTTCATCTGATTATTTAATCCGGGCAATATAACTGTTCTTTCAATCAACTATATACGTTTCTGCACATGACTTCCAAATCAAAATTAAGTACGTACAAAGAAATTCAGATAAAAAATACGGAACCTTAAAACTTCCGCCTCCCGTCCCAACGTGTTTTCAAACTACCCTTATTTTTATATGACGGCGCTGGCCGAAGCAGTTTTTCATGATTTACATACTCGTATAACCAGGACAGGTGGGGGATAAAGCCATGAAATATAACTTTTTGCGTTCTGTTGGTCCTTACCAGTATTTATTTATTCTCTGGGTGGAGTCTCTACTTCAACACGGGTGATGTAAAAATTTTACTAAGTAACAAAATCAATCAATCAACTAACATAATAAAACTTTGCATGATAAAACATAACATGATGAAACAGAACATGGTAAAACAGGACATAATATAACTGAACATGATTAAACATCATAAAACAGGAAATATTTTTTTATTTATTAACGCCCTTTTGAGGGGCTTTTACATGAGAATATTAAGAAATATACATTATTTATTGTACATAACTGAATTGCTTCATTAACACCATTTTATATTTGTTTAAAGATAAATTGAAGATGTCCACTGACTTAGTATAACTGTTTCCCTCCTTTAGTATTCTGGGCAAAGAGGAATACGTATGGTAGTTAGTCCCAGAATTTCTGCACTGAAATAAATACTGACTTCTAGTATTATGTTGTGGAATCCGAAAGCTTATCAATCTAGCAATACCGGACTATCAACTAATCATTTAGAATTTTATATAGAAATACCAAGTTTGTGAAAATTCTTCTGTCTGAGAATTTGTGCATATTCATATAATTTAACAGAGTATTGTAGTTTAACATAATTGCTGGAATACCCATTTTAAAATTTATAAAAAGTTAGAATTTATTTGGTATTCTTTCAACAGCTTGTACGTGTATATTATAACGTGTGTTCCAGACATATGATAAAACAGCAAATGTTTAAATAGAATGATAAAGCAGAACAGAACGTTTTTTAGTTTATTTTTTATTGAATATGTAGCGTCGATATTAATCCATTGAATAATTAATAATAAATCGCTCGACCTACTTAGGTACGTACTTGCTACTTAGGTACGTATTTGCAGCCGAAATCAAAACAAAGCAACCTACCTGTTTCAAGACCTACTTGCCTACTCGCGACAATACTAACGCGCACTCAGTCCGGGATACTACGAGAACTCGCCAGAAGGTTCGAGTCTACGGCCTATGCATAATCGCCGCAATGTCGAAGGTTCCCGAAACACACAGTCTGTGCGAGTGCCTAGAATTTAGTTGCCATCCATCTACCTACTGCCGCCGTCGGCCGAGTAGTATAAATAAGCCCGACGCAGCGAGCCAGCCAGTCAGTCAGTCATAATTTTGCCGCCAGTCTACAAGGTTCAACGAGTGATCACCCGCGCTCTCTTACTAGCGCAAAGGACACGTACCCGGCTTCGCCCGTACAATCATGGACTCTATCGGGACATCATCATAGCGCCTCGGCCACGTCCGCGGCCAGCGCTACTCGGATTACAAGCGCCCTGGTTCCAGCGTCTCTGACCAGCGCTTCTTCCACGCTACCATGACCACCACGAGGACACGCAGCATCCTCACTGGTCTACATCGTTCCCGTTCAACCGTCTACAAGGTCCGTCGCACCTTCGGCCGTCTCGTCAGCACTGGAGTGCCTGAAGACCTACGTTCTTCGCCAGTGCCTGACCTCCATCGAGTCCCGGTCACCAGCGCCCGGCGTCGACTCACTGACCCGCGCTTGACCTGCCAACACATCACAGCAGCAACCGGAGTATTCTACATCTGTCCTTCATCATCTCCTTGTCACGGCTACTGACTCACCAATAAACACATGTGACCTTCAACACTTTCTTTCATTTCGTGCCTCTCCTGATCCCCAAAAATATTTTATTTAGTTCTAAATTTTTTACATTTTATCTCTATCATTTGATTATGTTACCGGTAGACATATATGTTAAATATGTCCCTTGATAAATTTGTAATTCTCGTGTGATCGAAATAGAATACTGTGCAATTTAGGAAAGTGTGTTTTATTTTGGTTAGCGAAGAAACGTTTTTTTTTCGTTTAAAGTTTTCGTTTCGTACACAGACAATAAAAAATCTACTTATATCCAGTGTTCTATGGCTAAGTACCAACATTATGATATCTTTTCCACTTACACACTTATTGGAAAATAAATAAAAGTGGAAAAAAAAGCTTTTTTTAATAAATAATATCCAAGTATAAATGTTTTCTCATAGAAATACGGCTAACGTAAATAAAAATTCTCGGAATATTTGTATTTTTTTTTGCTTGTACAATACACTAGATTTATTATTATTTATTATTATTTATTATTTATTATTTATTATTAATATTTATTATTTATTTATTCGATACACTAGATTTTCTAGCCGTTAACTTCTAGAATTATCTTCAAAAATATATGGTAGACGCTTCAATGATTAAATTTGATGATAAAAATATTAATTAGTTTTGTGTCATCAAAAATTTTCACAATGGACCATCTCCATTGTACTTTAAATCCCTTTCCCTCCCCTTTCCTATATCCCATCAAGTAAAACTGACAGCCTCAAGCTCAAACAAAACACGGGGAGACACTTTAAGACACATTTTACCATCAAATTGAATTTCTTTCTTTTTGAGGGGCTTATGAAGTCTTAAATGTTTTACGTGCTTTTATTTTTATTAAAGATAGATGATATCTACGATTAGTGTCGCCCTTGTAAAATATTTCTATTAGAAATAATCACGGATGCTGTGATTACGTTTCTAATGCTATTAATGTAATAAATCTGGTATTGGTAACCTTTCGGCTTCCACTACGTAATCCTAGAAGTCGGGATTTATTTCAGTGCTGAAATTCTGGTATTACCTACCATACGTTTTCCTCATTGCCCAGAATACTAATAGATGTAAATAATAATACCGAGTCAGTGGACATCTTTAAATTATCACTTAACAAAAACAAAAGATTTTTACTGCGACAGTTTAGTTATTTATATTAAATGTGTACTTTATTAAAGATAATTTTTACTAATCATATGTAAAAGCTCCTAAAAGGGGCGTCAATATAATAATAAGTAAAATACTAAATATCATTAAGGTTGTCCTAATGGTAATTATTATCTGTACTAGTATATATATTAATAGCTGACATGTACCCGGCGTTTCCGTAGGTTATTCTTATGATATAGACATATGCCATCGCGGACTTTTCTGTAGGTCTTTTTACAAAACATCGACTTTTCCATACTTAACCTTCTGGAGGAAATTTTCTAAATGATAGAAAAAACTCTATAAAAATCTGTTGCGTAGTTCAGGAGAACTAAACGCACAAACAAGACAGAAAGGAAAAGCTACTTTATTTTATACTATTTAGAGAAACGCCCATATGGGCTTTTACAAACATGTTATAACATGTACATAAAAATTCAGTGGAACAGTATTCAAGTAAAATTTGTATTTATAATTATTAAGAACTTCTGCAGACGAATAGTGTCACGCTAACCTTAATTATTATTATTACTGAGGTATGTTATTATAGCCTTCTTGTAAATATATTCCATGCAGTTGAACACATCTACAGTTATCGCATGTTGTATATTAATTTATGGACAGAGTAACTTTGTTTCAAAGACGACTATTAATTTTAACCACGTTTCGCTTGTACTTTCAGGCTTCATCGGGGCTGTGTAATAATAAATACAGAAGTACGCAGATCCATGAAAAAATCTCGGATACTGTGAATTTTTGACAAATCAGTTGTAATTTTGAAAATGAAAAAATCATTTTCTGTTAAAATTTTACACTATAGGTAGGTAACTACTCCATCGCTTATCAGAATTCTCGACACAATCAGTTCCATTTTTTTAAAACGACACTGAGTGGCGCGAGTGCGATGGTTTTTAATAAAGATTTGAAAATAATTTTTTTGGACGTTAAATGCTTTTTATTCTACTTCAATGTAGGATTTTTTAATCAACGACGTACCATTTTTCCCCCAGCACTGATGGTAGGTGTTATTTCCACGTTGCATTGTAGACATAACCACAGGAAAGGAATTTGTTAGTAGGTAGGATATGATCTACTTGAAAAGGATTGAATGTGGTGATATTTGGTTTTTAATCGTTTTGAGATTATGCGAGATTGCGAATTGAACGGACCCTTGAAGATTGGCGCTCAGGTAGCGAGATAATAGGTGTCTGATAAGCAGTAAACTAACTAATAAAAGCAGTATAAACGGTGCTAGCGGTTTTTAAAGATCTTGTGTTCTTGGTGGCGACGTAAAATAAACTTAAGGTAAACAAAATATTTTATGACGTGTGAGACAGTTGAGAAGATGTTTGGAGACCTGCAGCAAATGGATAATCAAATAAGTGTCGGAAGAATATTAGTTAAATATAGAAAAACATCTCTAGAGTCATATACACGAAAATACACGAAACTGGAAGAAGAATGATGTGCTTCAGGGCAGTTTTGGCAGCATTCCTACGTGTATGCTAACGTATAGTGGAATAATTTGATGGTTAGTGTGTTTATTAATGTCGTCCAAAGACGGAGTATGATGTGTTTCGGGGCAGTTTTGGCAGCGTTCCTACGTTCATGCTTACTTATAGTGGAATAATTTGATGGTTAGTGTGTTGATTAATGTCGTCCAAAGACGGAGAATGATGTGCTTCAAGGAGTTTTGGCAGCGTTCCTATGCCATGCTTACGTCCAGTGGAATAATTTGATGGTTAGTGTGTTGATTAATGTCGTCCAAAGACGGAGCATGACGTGCTTCAGGGCAGTTTTTGCAGCGTTCCTACGTTTATGCTTACTCATAGTGGAATAATTCGATGGTTAGTGTGTTCATTAATATCGTCCTTTTATTATTTTCAAAACACAATTCATCGTAAGTAATTGCTTCACAGAATTTGTGAAGAACCAAACCTTGTTTAAAGGAGGCTTCTTCTCTGTAACCTTCGCCCCGGGTCCGGGCTACTACTAAACGCTGTAAAGCCTTAAAAGAACTGATCCTAAATTCTGATAAGCCCGCCTCTGTGAATACTCTATGGGGAGCTATTCACCATTCCTTGCACACTGTAGTATCGTAGCTGTGTAGTACCGTAGCATCGTATCACTGTATTTAGATGTAGTGTGAGCGCATATCATCGAGCTGTTTTTTAAAAGACGAAATCCTGTCAACAAACTCTTTTTTTGGGAAGTGGATTAAAGTCTTAAAAAAAGATGTTTATTCACTTATCTGGAGAACTTTAATAATGTAAGTAATTTGTTCGTCTGTGTGTTTTGTGTAACTATGTGTGAGTGTAAAAACCATGAACAGCTTTATTATATATGTGTTGATCCAAAAATAATAGACGGTTGATATTTATTTATTTATTTATTTATTACACGCCCAAGTGGGCTTTTCTTTAAAAAAAAATACAAGCATTTTGTATCAGAGTAAACACTTAAAAATTAATACAATAAAGAAGAATGTAAACATAATGGCAAAAATGAATCCTCACACATATAATTGAATTTAAAAGATTCAAAAAAACAAAATAGTAAAAGCGGAGAAATTATATGGGTACATAGGTCTATTTGTGTCTAGAAGAATAAAAGTGATAGAATATACAACATTTATACTGATTAGTTTTCAAATAAAATATATCACCCAGATCAGAATATTTGTTTCCGAGATTGTGAAGTCTCGTGTTATTGAAGTAAAAAGGTAAGAAATGTCGGCATGATTTTTTGGGAACATGGATATTATTGATACATTGAAGTAATTCGAGACAGTCAATTTTAAAATGTAGTATTCTTTGTAACAGTATTAAATCTGTGCTTATTCTTCTTCCTTAGAAACTTCCATTGAATCTTTTCAATGTTATCTGAATGAATATTGAAAAATGGAGACCATAACGTAGAGTCATACTCAATATGAGACTGGTTGTGTAGTTAAGTAGTTACGATTCCTTGGCTACGAACCCGCAGATTTAATAATTTGAGTTATTTCATGATATATTATTTTCAAATAAAATGTAATAGGTTTCGGCACGTTCCAGAGTGGAAGATGATACTTTCACTATCGCCCTTGTGAAAAACCACCATTCAAAATCGAAAAGTTGCTGGAATGGCTTTAGACATGATTGGTGACCAGATCTGAATAGCCAGATACTACCCCACCTTCATTTTCCCCATCTACTTCGTCTCTATACTACCTTCAGCCTCACAGCATTCCTCAATCGGGGATTTTGACGGTTAGGTGCAATTGGAACTCGATTCCTGATTGGCAAGTCAATTACGTAGGCTTCCGCCCTTGAGGTGATTTTGCACAAAAACGGCACTATACAAATCATCCAAATATCATTATCATTTTGTGCTACGTAAGATTTCCAATATTTCAATAATTATAATATTATGTCTACTAGGTATAATTAATTCCGGATTTATCGTGCCTCGGATTCCGTATGCCCGCAATCTCGCAGCCTCCAGTCCCGCCCTCCTCTCCTACTATCTCCTATGCCCTTCTGTTCTCCCGTTCCGTCCTCCGAATATTTGTTTGCTCGGCGGGATGCGGTGGGAGGAAGCCCGGAACCGCTTTGACTGAATGCTTGTTTACCCGGAACTCTACGGATGGATCTCAATTCATATCACAGCATTGATGTGACATTGGCAAGAAGGCATTTTCAATTGACAAAATTGAACTGGATTCTAGTTAATATGAGTTAGAAGGTAGCGGATTTGAGTCTTTCCTTTTATTTGGGAGATGGGTTTGGGTACCGCCGCCCCGCGAACCATTCATGGATTACCAACACCTCTGCCGTAGGTAACCTCAAGTGGTTAGCTACGTTTGGTGGCGTATGCTTCTGCCCATCTGCAGTGTGGCGGGCCGAAGGGATAACTACGTTTGGTGGCGTATTCTTCTGCCCGTCTGCAGTGTGGCGGGCCTAAGGGATAGCTACGTTTGGTGGCGTATGCTTCTGCCCGTCTGCAGTGTGGCGGACCGAAGGGATAGATTCATATGTCACTCGTGGATACGCTGACTCCCAGATACCTACCCACCTCTCATACCTTTTTCCTTCCCAGAGCGTCTTTTCGTTGCTTCATTTGAAAATGCCTTCCACACAGGATCCCCATGGATGTCGTAAGCTCTGTGGAGTTAATGTAAAAAATATGTATTTTGATTTAAATCTAATTTTATGTTTGCCCCCGCAAAGGAAGGCATGGTTGTGCCTAACCTGGTTAGCTAGTATTGCTGTCTTCTATTTCGTTTGTTAAAAATCTTAAATCTCCGAAAGTTCTTTACCGTTTGTTTTGAAATTTTGACACAGCGTTGCATTCAAATACGCGCGTATTATTTTAATATACCTATATTATATTTTAAACAGATCCATCTTTTGGACGCTAAGCAAAACCAACTATTTATTTAACGCCTAGAGGACTTTTACTTGTAGGTTGTACAACATTAAGATGACAGATAATTTTGAAACAAATTGTTATTCTATCTGCACAAACAGACTGAAGTGGGGTACAGCTAGTAAATAATAAAGTTGTTTACACGAACTCAAAATTAGTCAACATTTACGATTTACTTATTAAATAACACTAAGCATTGTATTCATGACTAAAAGTAGAGATCTGTTTACTGAAATAGCAAACACCCTCTTACAATGAGCTCTGGCGTCGAAATATCCGACATTTTTAGTCCAATACTACTTATTCTTAATTAGTTAACGACTATTTGAAAATCTCCCAAAGTGTATGTTGTTTTTCGTTTCACAATATTGAGTTTTTAACTATCATGTCGTAAGTATCGTTAACCTCTGGAAAACCGTTGATAACCAATGATAAGATTTTTTTCCCGCCGACAAACCGTTCAGTCGCTGATGGCATTGGTATTTCGCCCTATCTGGAATTTTTTGATGTGCGATTCAAACCTGTATGCCATGAGAAAGTGCACACAATTTTTTACATAATCACTTGCACTTGAAACACTTTAGAGTTAATTTTTGATTTCCGTCAAAAAGGTTCTGGTGTTCCAAAGGTTAATAATCAATTAAATCAATGGTATCATCATGTATTAGTACGCTAATCTAGTATTTCATGTTTCATTGGAAATCTCCATACACTTTCAGTTTGCATTCGAATCGTTTGGCGCAGCAACGACACGTGTTTATTTTTTAAAGGTTTCATGTTTTATTAAAGTTGATACTACGCATTGGATACGATGCATTCCTTAGAAAACTCATAAATTCCTCGTCGCTCTGAACTACAAGTCTGCAGCTGAATAAGTACTTTACATTGCATCATAAGATTCAGGTGAATATATGTATTGAGTAGTATTTTATTTACACTTTTAAATGATTTCTTCCTACCAAGACGTTATCAAACTGCTGTAAATTCTTAGTTCTTAGTCTTAAATAAAATCGTGTTATATTTGCGATTTGGCGTTACCTTTTATAATACAATAATTATTATTAATCATATATAGATAAAAAGTACATCACAAAATTTAGTTAAAATTACAAATAACCTTGTTCCTACTATATTAAATCCTAATGCAAAAAAAAATCATATCAAATTACACCATTGAACTCAAAAAACTGCGTTTGAATTTTTTGTATTGATATTTTCTGTAAGTACCTATAGATTAGCATACATTGATTTTATTCGTGTAATCTTATCTACAAATATGCCTATGAGAGTTTTTGAGTATTTTGTGTGCCTTTGAGTGTATGTAGGTCCGTCAGTATAATACCTGTGTTATCTGTCTGTGTATTTATGTATTTGTATCGTTGTCACTTGTAATGTTATTCTCTGTGTGCTTTAGTGTTATAATTTTTACTAACGGGTATTTAAATTAAAAATATAAAAATTAAATCTTATATCAATTTTCCTAACAGGTACATAGTACTGACTTACAAATTTATAAAATTAATCAATAACGGTCTATCGAAAATTTCAGATGATTTTTAGAGTTTTGATTAGTTCTACCTTATACAATCTGCTCCATGTGTTTCTTCGAGTTTTCATTAATTCCACCTTATACAACCTGGTCCATGTGTTTCATCGAGTTTTGATTAATTCTACCTTATACAATCTGCTCCATGTGTTTCATTGAGTTTTCATTAATTTCACCTTATACAACCTGGTCCATGTGTTTCATTGAGTTTTCATTAATTTCACCTTATACAACCTGGTCCATGTGTTTCATCGAGTTTTGATTAATTATACCTTATACAATCTGGTCCATGTGTTTCATCGAGTTTTGATTAATTATACCTTATACAATCTGGTCCATGTGTTTCATCGAGTTTTGATTAATTATACCTTATACAATCTGGTCCATGTGTTTCATCTAGTTTTGATTAATTCTACCCTATACAATCTGCTCCATGTTTTTCATCGAGTTTTCATTAATTCCACCTTATACAACCTGGTCCATGTGTTTCATCGAGTTTTGATTAATTCTACCTTATACAATCTGCTCCATGTGTTTCATCTAGTGTTGAATAATTCTACCCTATACAATCTGCTCCATGTGTTTCATCGAGTTTTGAATAATTCTACCCTATACAATCTGCTCCATGTGTTTCATCGAGTTTTCATTAATTCCACCTTATACAACCTGGTCCATGTGTTTCATCGAGTTTTGATTAATTCTACCTTATACAATCTGCTCCATGTGTTTCATCTAGTTTTGATTAATTCTACCCTATACAATCTGCTCCATGTTTTTCATCGAGTTTTCATTAATTCCACCTTATACAACCTGGTCCATGTGTTTCATCGAGTTTTGATTAATTCTACCTTATACAATCTGCTCCATGTGTTTCATCTAGTGTTGAATAATTCTACCCTATACAATCTGCTCCATGTGTTTCATCGAGTTTTGAATAATTCTACCCTATACAATCTGCTCCATGTGTTTCATCGAGTTTTCATTAATTCCACCTTATACAACCTGGTCCATGTGTTTCATCGAGTTTTGATTAATTCTACCTTATACAATCTGCTCCATGTGTTTCATCTAGTTTTGATTAATTCTACCCTATACAATCTGCTCCATGTGTTTCATCGAGTTTTCATTAATTCCACCTTATACAACCTGGTCCATGTGTTTCATCGAGTTTTGATTAATTCGACCTTATACAACATGCTCCATGTGTTTCATCGAGTTTTGATTAATTCCACCTTATACAACCTGGTCCATGTGTTTCATCGAGTTTTGATTAATTCTACCTTATACAATCTGCTCCATGTGTTTCATCTAGTGTTGAATAATTCTACCCTATACAATCTGCTCCATGTGTTTCATCGAGTTTTGAATAATTCTACCCTATACAATCTGCTCCATGTGTTTCATCGAGTTTTGAATAATTCTACCCTATACAATCTGCTCCATGTGTTTCATCGAGTTTTCATTAATTCCACCTTATACAACCTGGTCCATGTGTTTCATCGAGTTTTGATTAATTCTACCTTATACAATCTGCTCCATGTGTTTCATCTAGTTTTGATTAATTCTACCCTATACAATCTGCTCCATGTGTTTCATCGAGTTTTCATTAATTCCACCTTATACAACCTGGTCCATGTGTTTCATCGAGTTTTGATTAATTCGACCTTATACAACATGCTCCATGTGTTTCATCGAGTTTTGATGTGCTTACAAAAATCGTATATTATGTTTTATAATTTCGAAAGATTGCAGTCATCTAATTTTACAGTTGGAAAAACAAAACAAGCTTCCATATATATTTTTAGCTTGAAATGCTATTTCCATCAATGTAGCTTTACAAATCTAATACTACGAGTATTATAATAAAAACCCAACTTTTTTTACATTTATTCTATTCTAAGTTTAAATAATACTGAAATTTTGGTATCGCTGGATGGCTAACTACTAATTCCTACGTATGTAATTTTATATTAATTACACGAATTATGTTACTCGTATTTTTTTAGAATAAAATATCACGCGTTAGAAAGGTTAAATGTATTTTTATTGTTTTAATAATTATTCTTTTGTTCCAGATATACCTGTCAAATGAGCTCTCCACGTAAATGTGAGTCCACATTTACATTACAACTTACATTATAAAGAAATTGAAATTTAATACCCTTTCATATTTGCAACATTATCCTGTATATCCTGATTTCAACGGTTCATTGTGTACACATGTGTTACAGTTCCAAAACAACATACAAAGCGTCTAAGAAATTTGATATTGGGTTCTCTAATTTAATATTCGCTCTTACTCGTGTTACTAATTAATTATAAAAATAATCAATGTGATGTGTGCATCACGAAATGCATGCATAACAATATACGGCATTACTCTTACATTTATATTTGAAAACATAGTGGATGCCTGTCAAAAATGACAGGGAAAAACAGTTTTGGCCGCGTTAAAATCAGTTTTTCAATTTAAAATCTCCGTGACCGAACGGTTGATTCGGTTTGCCGGTTCGGTAACTGGAGTGCGTCAATAAATTGTATTTGATTCATACTGTGTGTTATTTAATATAAAATAATATTGTGTATATTTGTGGAATGTGGTAGATACTCTCAGTTTCCCTCCGGTGAAAAACTATCATTCGGAATCGATACGATGGTTGGTTGAAATGTGTTGGTTGAAATTTAGTGCCCAGATCTGAATATCCAGTTACTTCAAATCCTTTCTCTTGTCCATTTTCTCCCTTCCTTTCCTATAGTCTCTCTGGCTACGGGTAGATGGGCAATATTCACATTTATAATTAATAAATGGGTGCTTAACGGCAACACGTGAGTCATTTAAAAAAGTTTAAAATTGACTGAATGCTGTAGAAATGGGATTCCTTTGGCGTATGTGTGATAAAACCGTGTATAATCGTGTGAGAAATGTGAAGATCCGCAAAGAATGCAAGGCTGATGTGAACGTAATGAGTAAGATTAAGAAAAGAAGAAGTAGAGAAAAGCTTAGACTGTTTGGGAATGTAGAGCAAATGGGCGAAGAAAGGAGTATAAGGGGACGCAAATGTGAATGAAGACTTGGTACCATCAAATGAATCAGATTTTTGAGTCGGGTTATGTCAAGAGTCAAAATAATAGAAGAGTATTATTATTGTTTTAGTTATTCATTAAGTTAAAAGAAATACATATTTCGCTTTGTTAACTTAAGTGTACATTGATTAAAACAAAAATAATATATATATCAATAATTATGGTTTACTACCTAAGTAACATATTTTTCTTAAGTAAGAGCATTTTGGTTTTGCTCATTGATCTTGAGGGCAAACAGTTTTTTCTTAAATATATTTATTCTATTTACGGTTGTCAGGCTATCAGGAAGGAGATTATATATGTGTACACCCTCATGGCTTATGTTTCTTTTACCACACTCTGTCTTTGCTAAATTTGTGTATAATTTATTATGTTGTCTTGTGTGGTGGTCATGTACTTAATTTAAAATTTTGTGAATGAGGCAAGAAGTGTGTGCCACGACCGAGTTGTTTGGCGGTCCGTCCTCTCTGCTTACCCCTGCGGGAAACAGAGAGAATTTAGTTCAAACTAGTAGTATTTTTTTTAACATGTACATTATTTCTTTATTGGTCAATACTCCTTACTTAATTATTAGCTTTATGAATTTATCAATATTCACGTGGAAAATGTTGTACCAGGCGTAAGTTCATTTAAGAGTACGAATATTCCAAGGGCCATTATTATTAGATGCAGGTAGATTAGTTCTGCATCTTCGAACAATTAAAGATCTGTGGACCCGCGCTTTTGTAAATTGATCAGGGCAGTTGAAATGACATTTTTAAACACATCTATTTGAATTTCACTTTTGTTTTCTTGAATGAATGTAAGAAGTGGAAAATAATTTCCCTCGAGGACTATCTCATCTTCTAGGATGCTGCGTGGAGGGTCTTTTTTAAAGAAAGGAGGGAGAATTCTAGGGATCAGTGCGCAAGGCGATGAGTCGAGAGACCAGTTGGAGAGGTCAAAGAGTCTCCCCAAACCAGCCTCTCCTGATCTGCAGCCATGCAGCAGGTCGGCAAGCGTATCCTAATCACACCTCACCCTTACGAAATCACCAAACGCAGCAAATCACTTGGGGCTGTCAATGCCACTGAGCAGAGGTGTTGGTTATCCAACAAATGGTTCCCGGGGCGAAGATACCCAAATCCGCCTCCCAAACAGAACTAACCCGATGTCAGATAGACTCATTGTCGATGACAATGTAATTTATTAGCTTTTGATGGCATTCACGTGCACACACGTGGACATATTCGCATTTCCCTGAAATCAGATGACAACACTATTTCCTTAACAATATACGAAATAAATGTTTGTCTACCCCAATCGGGATTTAGCTCATTTGTCATCACGGTTTTCAACCGGAGTCAACCGTGGGAGGAAGTTTCAATCCTCAGTCAAAACAAAAAAAATGCAATTTTAAATACATCTATTAATAAAAATGGATGCAATATAGTAATAAACTTATTTTTTACGTTTTTTTTTAATCTCTGGATTATTGATGTGACTGTTCAAGTGGTTACAGACCATTATCAGCAAAAAAGATTTCCGCCTATTGGCAATGCTATTAATACCCAGCATCTCTAAAACAGATAATAAAATAGACTATCTCTAAAATGGAGCAAATGCAAATACTCCCATAAGCTCTTTTCAATATTCAGCTCAGTTATAAATTATCAAATAAAACAAGTTTACCACGTGCGTCGCATTTCGGAAAATTTATCTGAAATAATAATTTTATTGTTATTCAATTTGTTTCCTTAACTACTGTTATTACTAGCTTCTATCTAATTCTCAATTCAGTCCGCGACTCCAGTTTCCTTTATCGGCAGGATAACGGTTCGGGACATACCAGCCGATAGTACATGGTTATGTATTCCTGGAGTTTATTTTTCCAATGAGCAGAAAACCTAATTGCTAAAATAAATACTGACCAAGATAAAGGCCGACTTGTTTAAAAGCAAAGCTGCGGATTGAATTTAAAATTAACAAGATCTAATTTTTTTTTATGTGAATACCTCACAAGAGTCTCAACTGCTAACAACCGTCTGATGCCAGTGAGGCAATGGCATCCCAAATTTCCTCATCCTCATCCTAATGCTGTGAGACTGGAGATAGTGAGTGACTGGAGATCATTCCCCTGAATGAGAGGGGGAAGAGGAAGGTGGGGAGCACCTTACTGTTCAGATCTTGTCACCAAATACGGCCAAAGCCATTTCAAGAAACATTTCATTTCTGAATGTTCGTCTTACACGATACTGAGATTATTTTCCACTTTGAAACGTGTCACAAGTGTACTATATATTATTTTAAATGAATAAATTGTTAAACAACACAAATTCAAAAAAAAAATAATTTCGCCACCTTCGGATTGCTAGTTTAGGGCCTTGCCCCTCGAGAACGTAGGCCGTTAAGATACATACGTACAATACATATATTGTAAAATATCAAGATAAGGGCGTTTGTTAGTAGTGTTATTATTTTAGAATCTGTTTTATGGGAATCCAATATAGTATCTAGAAGTAATGAAAACTAACTGATAACGTAACTCACTCATTATTTATTCATATTGTTGTGAATGCTAGTGTAGTGATAGTTGTGAATAATCTTGATTTTACTTCACAAAAATATTTTGTTCATTTATTTAATGTAGCGCCCACGTCCTGAAAATTCTTTTTCCTCTTTTAACTTTCTGAAAGCTTTTTTGTTTCGAAATATTTTTAGCACGCCTATGGAATCTGTTCCCAATACTCTAAATAATAATTTTAAAACACCTTAATCAACTTGGCTTCTTAAAAAGGTAAAGAAATGTGTTTCCAAAGGTGAATTTATTCAAATAATATTGGCAAATTAGGGTCTGCTCAGTTTTTCAGCGTTTTCCGAACTTTTTTATTTGTGTTTTTGAGTTGTATAGATTTAATCACATTTTAATTTTTTTATTGATAACGAATTCAAACAATGATGCCTTTAATATACGGTTCTTAATTCATAAATTATTAATAATAATTAAATAGTTTGGAGTCAAGTTTTAAAAAAAAAACTTAAAATCTTATGAATTCATTAATTTTTTTTAATGCGAATACCGCACAAGAGTCTCAATTGCTCCCAACCGTCTGGAGCCAGTAAATTAAAAAAATATGTTCTATTATGTTAGTACTATTTTGAATCCCCATGATTTTTTACCGGTAAGAGTTAGTACATATGTACAAAATGCCTAGCTTACGTGGAACACTAATTTATTAATATATTTTCGAGCCAGCAACTTTGCTGAAACCTAACTTCCTTAATAAAAACAACGTAAATGTCAAACCACAACGCTTCCCATGAAAACAAAACAAACACAAGTTTGGCTTCAAGCAACCCTTGCTTTTATAATATTCCCAGGATGACATACGAGTATATAGCTTAGAAAGATAACAATAACTGGCTTTATTATTAAAGTTATATCACAGGACCTCCAAGATAAATAGAATCCATAAAATATTTTAGAGTTTCAGTTGTTTGCATTAGCAAAATGTTTGGGTAATTATGGAAACCGTTTCTAATTGCAAACTCCTTTTGAATTGAACAGAAATAAAGTAAAATTAAGTAATAATCCGAGGAAATCGTTGTTACTATTTGAATTCTTAGAATTACGGGTAGAACTGAAAAGAACATTGATAGCAGTGTGCATGCAGGAAATTTTATTAATGAAGGACCAAATGGAGTATGTAAAAAGCGCAATTTTCCCTGCGAGGGGTCCATTGCAAAAAGGGTGCCTTGGAACATATCGGCGTTAGCTCAGGTGGAAGAGATTGAGTTCCGTATCGTCAGGCGTTAGGTCAGCCAATAGGGCTTTTACACGAGGGACAAATGCCAGACCAACCACTCCATATTCGTCAAAGGAAACACAAGAATGGGGGTATGAAAGTATATTCACAAAGCACGATTACATAACAGATACAGGTGAGAAGAATTATTAACATCCTAAATATTCCTAGTTGTTTGTTAGGAACAATCTCTCTCTATTTAAAGTTCTGGCTGGCAAGTTTGTACGTAGGCATGATTCAAGTCATAAAAAGGCACATAAAGGGTAATGATAGTTAGTCCGCTTACATGAATTTGCAGTAGGTTTCGCGTACATGTTTAACCACAAATGGAGGGTTATCTTCTATACTGTACGCGCCATTACGCGTACATTTCTCCATTGTAAGTTGGCACAGAAATTAGGTACAGGTTTCAAAAGTACTTGTACAAAAGTAGCCGTTAATTTAGGCGCGCAACGATAGCGTCTTGGTTGATTGCAAAACACACATGTTGACAAGGCCAAGGTTAGATTGTGAGTGCCGTTGGTGATTTCGTCAGCCGGCGTGTGTCGAGCGTTGTGCAGTTTACCAACTTAGCCGTGCACAAAGCGGGCGCACGAGCACAGCGAACAATGGTAACAACTGACAGCTAACTAATTTGAATTCGCGGGAGTTTTGAACGTGTCCGATTCGTTACGTGACAAGTAGTTACTGATTAAATTCTGGCAAATTACAATACACTATCAGTCTCAAACGGAGAATTGGTAGATCATAATTTAAAGTATGTAGACTGAATGCCATAAAAAGGAGATACGTGTGTGATCACGTAGAAACGTAAATGAATTAATCCGAATTGAATGCCAAGCTGGTTTTAACGTAATTATAGGAGACTCTTATATAGTATAGTCCTTTTCCTTCTGGATTTACATTATTCAAAATCTATCTAACCGAGGGACAAATCAAATTTAGGAAAGTGAATTCTGATCAAAAACTTCTAATGCAGTACCGCCCAACACAATTTGCTTTTCCTTTCCTAAACACGCTCATTAAAGAACATGAATATACATTGTTAAAATATATAACGAATAGTCCAATTATGTCCGATTTTACAATTATGTCCTTAATCCTGTATCTAAATTTCGCTAATAAACTATTAGTTAATGTTAATTAAGTGTTAATCTCAAGTGACCTACCAGGTAAGTATGGTACTGTATATTATCTCCATATATAGCTAGTAATAACATAGATCATTGTAGAAATGTGCTATATATTTGTACAGCGCCCTTAAGAGGAAGCTACAAGCCAAAAATGTGTAAATTCTTGGTATACCTTATATTGTAGGTAATAGGCATTAAAATCGCTTGACAAACAGAGTCTATAAACGTTCGATTTCAAGCCAAAAACTTGTTTTTATTTTTTTTTGTAAATAATTTTATAAGAAAGCAAAAAATTTTATCAAGTTAAACTGTCACAAATAATCTTAGCTATAATACTGTATTTTTTTAATCCTTTACGCGTTCATACATTTCAATTGAAAAAAATGTTTTTTTTAATTGTTTAAATTTATATTTTTTATTAAGTAATTAATTTTATTACTTGTATTCTACTCAAGCGAAGCGATAGTATTACCTTCAATTTATCTAAAGCATATTTTTTGGTATTCATAATGAACACCAATTCGTTATAAAGATTAATCAAAATAGTAATTTAGCATTAAGCTTCGCCTTACGGTGATTTTGCACAAAAACGGCGCTATACAAATCATTCAAATATTATTATTATAGATATAGCAGAAGACAGTCGGTAGTGGTGTTCCGACAGTATATTATGGCGCACGAGTGAATGGAAAAAGATGTCGGCGTAGTTCTTTGTAATAATATGTCGCACGATCGAGTGAATCATTGAATCATTTATTTGTTTTGAGGTTGGCCTGTTGTGTTAACGAGGACTGAATTATGTGACTGTCTATCCTCTCTCTACAAAGTTTAATTTATTTATTTTATTTATTAAACCCCATTTTAGAGGGTTTTACATAATAATAGTAACAATTACGTAGTTTTGTATTACTTTTATACATTACCGAACTGTTCCAGCAACAATCTCTTGTATTTATTTAGTGTCAAATTGAAGATTTCCATTTACTCGGCATAATTATTTTCCTTCATTGGTATTCTGGGCAATAAGGACTACATAATCTATTGCGGTTAGTCCCAGAATTTTTGCATTGCAATTAATCCCGACTTCTTGTATTACGTAACAGAAAGCTTATCAATGCTAATATATCATTTAGAATAATATATAGAAATACTAATTCACTGAAAAGCCTCCTGTCCGACAGTAAATTTAAGCTGACTCCAAAACTGTTATTATTTATTTTTTCAAAGTAAGACAAATATTCCCGGGTTACAAATAACCTGACAATATTTGAAAATCTCCTACTACCACCACAGTAATCTAAAAATGTTGCTTTTGTTGTGATGGAGGACTTAGCCAGCCGAGGAATTGAACACACTACGCCTCGGTGGGACCTCAACGCGAAGTCAACTCAGCCACCGACCGGATTTTGATATAGCATCAAACCAAAATGTGTAATTGGTCAACCAATTTCCATTGAAAAGACACAGCTTAAACCAACACCATGGGAAGATCTATTGTTAAAAATACTAATTTCGGTTATAAGTCCCTCTATCTGTCTATAAATCCGGTTCAATCTAGTAGGTCCATGGGTCCAATCAACTGTCAACCTAACACTGGTACCTACCCCTAACACTTCAATCTAACTACTTTGAATTTATGTGTTATTTTCAAAATTAAAAGTGAAGTATGAAGAATTCATACAAGCGATAAAGAACCTACCAATGATCAGTGACTTTACAAAATGTATAGACTCGTTGTGGGGATCTCAATGTGGCAAGCAAAATATACGGTAATCGTCGTTTAGTATATTAGTACCGAAGATGTCTGTCACTGTCAAATTGCGAGTGCCAAGATTTCAACAACTTCATATTGTTTTTTGCTGATTCATAACATCTGTTTTTCTATTCGAGATGCCGTTCTTTTAGTTTATTTTTTTGCAAAATGTTTACAATCTTCTTTTCTTGTCATTTTTTTTTTTCAATTATTGTATTAATTTATTTTACAGTGAATAATATTGTAATGCTTTTGTTTGTTCTTGATTCGAACTTTTGATTGTTTGATGTCGACGGAAAATCCTGAAATATTTTGTAAGCATTTATTTTTGTATTTATTTCCGGGTAAGAATAATTTTGTAGAATTGTTATTATATTCACCAAACTATTATGAGACAACGAATCTCACTCTTTTTCAAATGTGTTCTTCAATAAACTCATTAAATCTGGTCTGATTTCTTTATTTTTCCATTTACTTTAATTCGCTTCCTCAGCAAAGTAACTACTCTTAGTGCAAATGTTAACTGCATTACTTGGAGCTTTTAAAAACCAGATAAGCCATTTGTATTCAGAGCTCTTTAAAAGAAATAGATTCTCTTTTTTCTACCATCTGGTGGAAAAAGCAGTTAGCAATTTAAACTTCTTTCGTTTTATTTTTTTTTATATTTACCCATATTTTTTAGTAATCATGATTGCAAAGATAACTTTGCACTTAGAAAAATGACTATCGCTAATTTGCGAAGAATCTCTTCAAATTATTGGTAATTCCTATAATTGATATACTTTTTGTAAATAATATATTATCATTCTGTCAGAACACGTCTTCATGAAAATTCGAATATGCATTGCAACGAACATTTTTTGTATCGTCCTCATATATCAAGGCAAATCCATAAAACATTCTTAAATTGATGTTTTATGTTAATATATTATTAGAACAAAATCAATTTCTCTCCGCATGTTGATAAAAATTATGAAAAAATTTTCAACGCTATTAATGCTTCGAAGCTAAATAATTCATTAGGTAGCCTAAGATTTTCTATATTTAAGGAATTTTTCTGAATTTCAAAACTTTATTTTTTTTTCCCTTTTTAACTAAAAATTCTTCTATTATTCTGACTTGACATGGTTCGACTCAAGTATCTGATTTACTTGGTCGTGCCATGTATTTCTCGGGCGTTCCCGACTTCTGCTACCATTATCATTTGCATCGTATATTCTCCTTACACTCCTTTTTTCGCTCATTCGCTCTACATGCCCAAACCATCTAAGCGTCCCTTTCTTGATCTTACTCATTACGCTTACATCAGCCTTGCACTCTTTGCGGATCTCCACATTTCTCACACGATCATACATGGTTTTACCACACATACGCCTTTAGGGATCTCATTTCTACACCATTCAGTCTACTTTCATCCTTCATCTGCCAGTTCCATGCCTCACTTCCGTACATCAGGGTAGGTACCAGCACTCCATTGTGGGCTGCTAGCTTCGCTTTTTTGGACAATTTTGGTTTAACTAAAAACACTTTCTATATATCCATACACAATCTAAGCTGTGTTACTATGCTTTCTTCAGCCTTGCAGTGTTTCCGGATCTCCACATTATACATGTATGACACGATCAAACTGGGTTTTAGCACACAAACGCCTCAGGGATCTCATTTCTACAGTATTCGAAGGCCTCAATGGTTGAGTGTTTACGATCCTTGTCTCCGAATACGGAGTCACGGGTTCTAGTCCCGGCGTAGCTAAGTACATTTGTTTGGTTTTATTTCATAATTTATTCATTTCATAATAAGATAAAGTTTATTTCTGGCACGTTCCAGAGTGGCAGATACTTAATATAGCCATGGTGTATGACCACCATTCAAAATAGAAACTTTGCTTGAAATTGTTTTAGACATGAAGCAGTTGGTACTCCTGAGCGGTACTCAAATAAAAATTATTTTAAAAAATTCAGTCTTGTTTCATCCTTCCATGCCTCACTGGCCACTGCTGTACATCAGAGTTGGTATCTGGTCTTCATTTTAGACTACTAGCCTCGCTTCATTTTTTTTTTTTTTTCAATTGCTGGAAACCCGGGCGTTTATTGCAATAACATGATAAATATTACAAATATGAAAGTGGCCTCACTAGAAGATTTCTGTTCTGAAGCGGGTACATATATTTGCTTACACATACACATACATTTATACAAATATATATATACATGGAGCATTCCATATATAGTTACATAAAAACAGGAATTTCGTAGGAACTTTAAATTTAAAAAATGGTAGCGTCTAAATCACATAATAATAACAAATCATAAAATAGTTTAAACAACAGTATTAGATATTGGGAAACTAGGCATGTGTAAAACATAAGCAGTTTTAATAAGAAAGAGTAAATCACTATAAATGTAAATGTTTGTTTATTTACATGTTTGTAAATAAGGAATGAGAATTAGACTAAGAAGGGATTGCTAGAAATTTGCTGATGCATGCCCTTTTTTTATGTAGTAACCATGTGTTGAAATGTTTAAGTAAACTGTTTGGGTGATTATGAGTGTTGCAGTAAGTGGTTTCTTTTAGGAAGGTGTTGAAGATGTAAGGTTCTAGGAAGGATTCGTGCTTTTTGGCAAAGATGAATTAATTTATTATATAAATTGTTTCTCTGAAATTATTATATATCTGATAAAAAAATGTGGATTATTTAGCAAATAAACGTTTCGTGTGTAATTGAAATTCTATAATTTTAATCTAGAAAAATATTTTATTTTATTTGGTTTTACACCCAGTTGATTTTGAGAACAGAAAGTTTTTAAAGCATTAAATAATATTAAACTGATAAACTGAATATGAAAAAATATTAGTAAAACATGTAACAATAACATAAAATATTTAAAAAACCGGAACAATACTGCATATACGACAAAACACTAAAACTACCTTACCAACGCTACTAAAATTTGTAAGATTCAACAAAGTGCTGGTATAGATTACGCTTAATTCTATAAATGATGGAGTCAGTAAATACATTAATAGTATCCCCAAACTTGTTGCCCATATCATGCATGCTATTGGTTAGTATATTCTGTGTCTGTTTGATAGTTGGTTGTGTATGTATTGCAGAATAATGTTACATTTGTCTGGTGTTCCTAGTTGGTACATGGAATTATCAACATGAACATTAACATCGATATTAATATTTCAATTACATCAATCCTTGTATTAAACTCACCAAGTCGTAATCGATGATTAACCATTTGTAACCTAGAAACCTTTTGACACGGAACACACAATAATTACACAACATTCATTTATTATTATCTCTCGTTTTTTCCTCTGCACTTTCACAATTTCTCAGCCTCTTGTAACTAACTATTCACATTTTTCACAATGATAAATTTTCTGTAAAAAATGAGCCGCAGCTCGCATTCTGGGTGAATACTGAAGCCAGTTGGTTGCATGCGCTGAACAAAGAATTCGTAGAAGTGTGATCTATAATCTGTAGCGTTTTTAAAGTTAACTGATTCGGACCTTTCGACTCCCAGAGCATAGAAAGGTTAATAAATTGGATTATCTACACGAGATTATTTTTGGATGTTTAAAAACGTTTTTAAAAAAGTAAGGTAAGTTTTATTTTCTTCGGACATACTAACACGCTCACAAAACACTATATTTACTCGGTATAAACTTATTGCTATATCTTTTCAGTGGTTTATGTCGAATTAAAATTTGATTAGAAAAAAACAGGGCGTCTTGTGTTCTGGCGTCTAGCAGATTCTTCAATAATAACCAGCTGCTAATTCTATACAAATCTCAGGTACGCTCAACGTATTAATTTGAGAGCCACCTCTGGGCTGGAGCCCCACAATACTTGATAAACCTACGTGATTCTGTGCAAAGTAGGGCAATCCGTTTATTGTTAACAAACCGATTGCCATCTCTAATGCACAGACGCAATTTGGGCATGCTGCTTCTGTTCTATAGTTATTTCAATGGAGTTTGCTCTAAGGAGCTAGTAGCATTGATCCCCAGTGCACCGGTACACGTGCATAAAACTCGACGTACACAAGAGGAACACCATTTCTTGATGTTGACCTCAGGAGAACGGGCTGCTTCTTCAACTCGCTTTTGTATAAGACGGCTCAAATGTGGAACGAGCTACTGGCATCTGTTTTTCCTCCATCATATAATCCGGGCCTCTTCAATACATCCCTCCTAGATACCCCACCTTATCCCGCCTCACAACTCTGCCCAACCGGGTGGTGACATTGCTCAGGGGAGCTATGTCACATTTAAAAAAAGTTTAGAACTTAGGGTATGAAAATGTTCGATCACTTGAAGTAAAAATAAATTGGATTGCTTGTTTTGGCACACTGGTACGCCCGCTGCACACCGTTAGCGGTTTAAATCTCCGGTGGCTGGTTGCACGTCGATTGCAATATTTCCCTCCGCCAGTCACTCTGTGTGACAATGACAATGCGGTCTATTTCCAATAGCGTGGTGCCACCGGAACACCTCTATCCGAAATGCAATTTCGACAATGAAGTCTTCTCTGTCGGAAATGTATTGTTTTATTCACGAAAGTGATATTCTATTCTGTTGAGAATGGCCTTTGCAATTATATTATTATATTATTATTTAGAACACGGGTTCTGAAGTTTATTTCGACCACCGCCCACTTTGAGAATAAAAAAAAATCAATTGCCCCCTATATTTTTTACACTTACCTTACTACTCTTAACCTACCTTTTTATTGCGTAGTTACCATGTATTTCGTATCTTAAAAATATTTATTACAAATATAATTTTTAAATATGCATTCTGATATGGATAGAAAACTTGTTAGAATTTGATTGCCACAAACAAGTTTTACTCAATTTAAATACTACCTAACAAAGTGGCGAATACCCGGTTTTGTTATAAGGAAGTAAATCAAACTATAATTATTTCATCATCATCAGTTTTGGCTCTACAACCCCTGGTGGGTCTTGGCCTCCTCAAGAGTCTTCCTCCACTCATCTCGGTCCCGCGCCAGCTCTCTCCAGTTTCGAAGCTCCAAGGCAGACAAATCTTTGAGGACGTTGTCGCTCCATCTTAACCTTGGCCTTCCCAGGCTCCTTCTCCCTATCGGTCTTGAGCTCAGCAGGGACTTTGGTTCTTGATGCTCGGTCATTCTCTCCACATGACCTAGCCACCGAAGTCTTCCCAGTTTTATGAACTTTGTGACGTTTAGCTCCTTAGACAGAGTATAGAGCTCATTGTTATAACGTCTGCGCCAAAATCCATTTTCTAGAACCGGTCCGAAGATGCCCTCAAAATTTTTTTTTTTATAATTATTTAATTCAGCGAAATTCCGTCGGATTTTTATAGATAGAATTTGTCTGTCATCGCCTCTCTAGATTTCCTTAACGCCCGCTAATTTTCTTTGAGCCTTTTTGCCCCCCTGAAAGCCTCTAGCACCGTTACCGCCCACTTTGAGAAAGACTGATTTAGAAATAGGATTCAAATAAATAATTTCTTTTTGTTTCTAAATTCCGCGCTAGAGTTCCAACGTCCGAAGCCAGTCTGTGGCATCCCCATGTTATGTATGTTGTGGGGCTGAAGAGGTAAAGAGGAAGGTTAGGAAGAATCTGGCTATTCAGATCTGGTCACCAAACACGACTTGAGCAATGTTTCGATTCTGAATGGCGAGATTTCTACCACTCTATACACAACAGGGTTCCATGATAACTCAACACAGTGACAATGAAACACTTTTTTTAAAAAAGTGATATAAAGTCATTAGAAACGATGAAAATTTTTTTTAAACCTAACCTAACCTACTTAACCCAGTTAATAAAGTTTACGTTTTCCAAGTTCTAACAAAACAGTGGCCCCTTGTGTCTCACCAGGACAGGAGTGCTCCTGGCTAGGATGGTACAATCGTATCGGGTAGGCGTTGGTATTTAATAAAATCATAATTAAAATTACATGTATATCGTTTTAAAAAAACATCGAATTTTTTGCTTTAAGCTACGGACACATGCTCATTGGTAGCACAAAAGCATGATATTATTGTGCAATTTCGTCGTAATAGCATCTACAGTCGGTTGATTTGTGACCATGCTACCCGAGGCGTCGAGAAGAAGAGGGTGTGTACTTAGATTATCTGACCAAGTTGGTTTATAAGCATGCTATTATCGATTATCGTAGGGAACTGACACTATTTGACTACTTTTATTTTCTTACAAAGCTTCCATTTTGACCGAGAGCATGAGTTTAAATAGCACGTATGTTCAATTGTTTGCTTTGAGCACGCTTATTCAGGAGTACGCAAAACAAGTGTGTATAGCACAAGCAAATGTGTTCAGTTAATGAGCATGCTCGATAGCATGCTTAATGAGAAGCATGTGTGTCCGTACCTTAATGTATAACGATTTCATCCTGCAATAGCCTACATTACATTGAAGTTAAGTAGTCTACAATTATTTTGATATATCAGAAGTCGAAAAATTTATAAAATAATTGATATTAAAATTCTGTTCCCTTGATCATCCCCTGATCCTTCGAAATATTCTAATTAACATCCCGGAATGCGGACAATAAACGTGATATTTATTGGTTTGTAATTTATTCTATGGAATTCCGCACCAGGCGCGCAGAAGTGCCAGGAGACAAGAAAACCGAGAAGTTTCTCAATGGGCGGCTGAAGAAGCGTACTGCCAAAGTTTGCACCGCGAGCGAACTAATGCAATATGCAAGACAATAGATCCGCCCCCGCTTTTGTTGGGACTTTTCCCCAAACTATTTGATTACTTAAGCGTCGTGAAAGCGCAGCGAATTGTGGATCTAATGACGCTAAAGTATTTTATATAACAATAGGAATGAAAATAATTTGACTAATTGGTGATAATTGGAGGCAAAGCTGGAAAACTATGAAACGTTCTATGTACCTACGACCATTGATGGTTATAAAATAAAATAAATAAATATTTAACTTAATAGTAAAAATGAGAAACCGGTCTTGCCACTAAAGCAGGTATTATTAGAAAACGAAAACTGCCAATTTTATTTGCTCGAAGCAGATAGGAAAAAATCTGAAATCCATATATTTTCAAATGTACGTTCGGTACGGAAGGATTAAGTCTGTTTCGTGATGTTCTCGAAATTTTCATTATAAAAAATATCAAAGTATTTTTTTAAATAGATATTGTAAGCCTAGTCCCAATACGTTACTAGAATCAGAATATTAAGTAACAATATTGAATTTCAATGGAAATTTAACTAGAATTGTAATCAGTACCTAAAAGTAAGCTCAGTATACGCATAAAGCTTCAAACACAAAGCCGGCTTTTCTGGGAAGGAAAATTATTCCCATAATTTGTTTTATTTTTTTATTTTCGCAACCAAATTGTTAACGATATAATTCAATTTTTAAGAAATTTGACACTTGATTCGTATTCCTTCATTTTATCAAATTTATCTAAAATGAAATATAATCTAAATGAAACAATATTAGTTTGTTAGAGCCACTAATATATTTTATTAAAGCCGGCCAGTTTTGGAACAACCGTTCCTTCCTCAGGGTAAACATATATTCCTCTTGCCCTGAGGAAGGAACGGTTGTTCCGAAACCGGTCGGTGTTATTAAAAGATATTAGTGGTTCTAACAAATTAATATTGTTTCATTTAAATATAATGGCTAACCACAAAGTTATAGCTACTTGCAAAAGTATAGAAATATAATTTTGTTGTAGAGCTTCTATTTATTTATTTATTTATTAATCTTAAGTTAGCTCACATCTTCGTGTGTGCTAATTGTTTTATAAACATATAAACATGTACATTGTTTGGCAAACATAATCTTTCTTTAAATATTTCAATAAAGTCACAAAAAAAGAAACATTAATAATTGAGATAGACATATTTTCTTAATTCATTTTTGAACTTATTAATATTTTCTATCACAGCAATTTCCTTCGGGATTTTGTTATAGAGTTGAACGGCCTGGTACATCAGAGATTTTTGGGTGCTTGTTTTTTTTCTTGTTGGCAATCTAATTTGCTTAGAATTTCTCGTCCCGTGTCCGTGTATCTCGTTATTGTAATTTATTTTTCTTTTCAGTTCCTTAGTCATCATCCCTAAGTTAATTTTATGTATAAAAATAAGTACATTCAAATACACAGTTTGCTTCACCGTCAAAATATTCAGAAAAATATTTATTTTATTTATGCTACAACTACGAAAGTTATGAATCCATTTCTGTTAATGTTATCATAATATTCACTTTTAACATCAATTCTTCAATAATTGCCATTTATTTCTATTGATGAACACAGTTTTCACAAAGGGTTTGCAATCTGAAAGTCTGTTTTTGAAAATACCTTCGTGACTTCGACGATTACTATCATGTTTGTATTATTAATATTGCTTTAACTTAAAGATCAATTGATCTATTTTTGTTTCTTATTTTGAATCTTCGAGCAAGCATGTTTGCTTTGATGTACAGTCCATTTTCGCTCGATATTAAGATCTTCGTAAGCACTTATATTTTATTCCGTCTATAGTTTATTTGTCTAATACTATTTACTTCCCATAATAATGATAATACTTCCAGTCAAATATTGACAGTTTAGTTATAATTGTGGGAATCAAATTCAATAATATAATTATAAAGTTCTGCAAGTATTTTTTGGTTTTTGTTATTGTTACAGCTGTTTCGGCTTTCCAGGTCATTTTCAAACTGTGGTTTTAACCACGTTTAGAAGACTTATTTATATGATTTTATTTTGCCCCCTCCCATCTTAAACTGCATTATTTATTATCTGATAATGTTTCATATATATTGCCCCTTACTTAAGAGAAAGCTACAAGCCAAAAATGTGTATATTCTTGTCATACCTTATATTGTAGGTAATAGAAATTAAAATCGCTTGAAACGGAGTCTAGAAACTATCGATTTCAAGCACAAAACTGGTTTTTATTTATTTTGTAAATAATTTTATAAGAAAGTCAAAAAGTTAATGAAGTGAAACTGTCACAGATAATCTTAGCTATAATACTGTATTTTTTTAAGTTGTTTCCTTTATGCTTTCGTACATTTGTATCGAAAAAATATTTTTTTTAGTAGTTTACATTTATATTTTTTATTGAGTAGTTTACTTTTTTATTTGTATTCTACTCAAGCGAAACGATAGGAAAACCTTCAATTTCTCTAAAGCGTATTTTTTGGTATTTATAATGTACACCAATTCGTTATAAAAAATAATCAAAATAGTGATTTGGCGTTTAGCTTCGCCTTAAGAGATTATCTTACATTCTGAGATGATTTTGATTTTCTTAAAATTATTTTTTTTTCCTTTTTGTCTTTTCTCAAACCACAAAAAATAGGTAGTTTTTCAGAAAAAAAATAGATAGCTACACTACTTAAGTCACCTTTGATTTGATTATAACGGTTATTCATGGGTTTGTACCAAAGATATTAGGTTTGTACAGATTGGCATCAATGGATAATAATTTATTATATTTCATTAATACGTCATTTTAAATTATTATTTTCTCCTACCTTTTGTATTTTTATATTTTCTTACACATTATACTTTGTACTTGTAACCTATGTTCATACCTTTGTTGATGGCACATTTTGTGCCGATGTTTTTTTTTAAATAAATAAATAAAACGTCATATGTTCAATATTGATGCATTTCCTGTCGAGGTGTTTATCTATAACTTTGATAAATCAACACACTTACTTAATAGTTTTGCCACCATTACGTGCTGTTGACTGGAAACGATCGTTCGGCGTCTCGAGTATATCAATTTTCAAGGAGTAGAATTCCGCTAATTGGATTATTTAATTAATAATTGCTGGCGGGGTCATATTCCCCGACGGGAATCATTATTGACTAATCATTATTACTGATAATCGGCGCTGATTATTAACAGCGCAGCGTTAAGTTAAATATGGGTTCGTGTTGCAACTATGGAAACTTTGATGAGACTGGTTATTCTGAATATGAATAGACGGCTTCCGTGTTCGACGGGTAGAGCTCTCGACTAACAAATCCCGGCGTGCGCAAGTAAATTTTATTTGATTGAGTTGTGTTATTTCACAATTTGCTCATTTTAAGTAATATATATATACGGGTCTAGGTGCACGTTCCAGAGTGGAAAACACTCTCACTATCGCCCTGGTGTTAGACAACCATTTAGAATTTTTTTTTTTTTTTATTGCCGGTAACCCGGGCGTTTATTGACATCAATATTTGTTTACATATTATGTGCGCTACCCGACTCACTAGACAATATCTGTTCTGAGCCGGGTAGCAGTATCTACCATTACATATATCAATAATAATAAAAGTGAATAAAAATACAAAGTAAATAAATAAAAATACAAAATACAGGAAAAAAATTGAAACGTTGCTTGAAATAAATATGGCCATGTTTGGTGACCAGATCTGAATAGGTGGGTAATTCCACACCCTCCTCTTCCCCATCTCCTTCCCCTCCTCAGTAAAGTCAGTAAGCTAGTTTTCAAAAGTCGAGCAACCCCGGGGCCGGGTACAGGTCAGTCAGCTAGTTTTCAATAGTCGAGCAACGCCGGGGCCGGGTACAGGTCATTCAGCTAATGTTCAATAGTCGAGCAACGCCGGGGCCGGGTGCACGTCAGATAGATAGTGTTCAATAATCGAGCAACGCCGGGGCCGGGTGCACGTCAGTCAGCTAGTGTTCACCAGTCGAGCAACGCTGAGGCCGCGGGTACAGTCAGTCAGCTAGTTTTCAATAATCGAGCAACGCCGGGGCTGGGTGCACTTCAGATAGATAGTGTTCAATAATCGAACAACGCCGGGACCGGTTACAGGTTACAGATAATTCAGCTAGTGTTCAACAGTCGAGCAACGCCGGGGCTAGGTGCACGTCAGTCCGCTAGTGTTCAACAGTCGAGCAACGCTGGGGCCGGGTGCACGTCAGTCGCTAGTGTTCAATATTTTGTTGGTTATTATGTCGAAGCTAGTTTAATCCGGTTCAAAACGATAATTTAACATACAACTTGATGTAAATGTGCCATTTACGGAAATGTCTTTCTATTTATACCCTAACGCTACATTCATATGTCTATCTTATTTGCCTGGTTCCGGAGGCCCAGTGCTCTCTAGTACAAAGATACTAGAGTTGGCTTGGATTTAAGGTTATGTATTTCCTCGATTTGGGGGTTTGTATTCCAAGTCTATCCCTTGAAACCTTCGTGGAATACATTCATCCGTTTCCCCGTAACCTTCCCTTTGGGGATAGTTAAGGCTGTATTTACCCGTTAGTAGCTGGCAAGCCTGGCATAAATAATATTGGTTACTGTCTGTTTTTTCGTAATATTTACTTGTAAAAATATGTATACTGTAGATTATTTTCAAATAATAAATTGTGAAAAAAAAAAATAATTAAAGAAATTTTATTTCTTCATATGAAGCGGTTACTTTGTGATGTGACATTATAATTTAAAATTAAACAATAACTTTAAAATTAAACAATAACTCAGTATTATACAGCCCTGATGAAGCTACGGTTGTAGCGAAACCCGGTCGGCATTAAGTATTTACCTATAAGTGATGTTTACAAAGTTATTGTTTAATTTTAAATTAAAAAGAAATTTTACTTCCTCCGGATTGCTAGTCGAGAGGCTTACTCTTCTACCGCAGATGCCATTTAACAATACCGATAACTCAACGCATTTCTATCCACTGCACATTAATCTTGTATCCTTAACAAAACTGTAATAGTTTTAATATAAAACGATACTGATAACCGTGTATAAGAACCGTGAAATTATTGTATGTTCAACGAACCAAGCGTGTTTGAATTTTTCAAAACCCATGAAGTGATGGTTGTCTACCAAGAGATATAAAGATGACATTTACGACATAGGTTCTTCAAGAGTACGGTGTGAGACTTTAGCTCTAGTGCAATCTCAATAAACTGCATTACGTTCTGCAGTGAAGAAGCTAAAGGATTAAAACCCTATTTATTTTTCCATCAACTAAATTCCCAGAAGATAATCAGCGACGACGAACGGAACATGCATCACCTCGTAAATGCTGTCTAGTTCCTAACACCATCAGTGTCGTGCTTGGGAAAAAAACTCTACAAAGACAAGAATTTATAGAAAATTGAAATAATGATAATTAGCTTTTTTAATCTGTTGACTTAAAATTGACGTTATATAAACCGTAGTTAGAAAAATCCCACTAACGCGTTTGAGTTCAAGATGAGCCTTTATTTAAACTTTGCTTGGAGTTAATTAATAAATAAAAATCGATTAATTAAATATTCAAATAAGCCTAATTTTTGTATTTTTTTATAATATATGAAAGTTTGTTTTTATATGCTTTAAAATGATTTAGTAAATTTTTATTATTTGGTTGTTGAGTAGTTAATTTGTAAAGAGCTTGCTTATGTCGTACAGATACTACTAAACCATGAGTAATCCATGGTTTTATAGGTTTCAAGTTCGACACTTTGGATTTGGTTATTATATTATTATTATTATTATTTTCCTCCTCAAACGTGCCTGCCCAATTTTATCAATACATCACACAAATTCTTAGCAATTTTTTGGCCGCTGAAAAGCACAGGACGCCACTGGTCCACGGGTGAGAGGAAGGAGCTGGTTTCCAAACAAGATTTTCTCCGACTTAACGTGGTCGTAAAGAAGGTAGAACCTGTATCAGGAGATAATAATGATACAATTCTAAAGCTAATAATTTTACAAATTATATTCAAACCAAGTTTCGAAAGCCGTAAATTTACAGTACATTTTTCACCCATTTTTTTCATCCTTAAAATATTTTACAATACCTATTTGTGATGCCATAGTCCTACTTACATCGTAAACCACGTGAAAAAATGATTTCCTGGAGCCCATAGAAGAACATTCGGTAAGCAATTTTTTAAAACCAAAAAAAATAATTCTAAAAATAATTGTGTATTTTCAAAACAGTATGGCTACCTACTCATAGTGAGAAAACAGGGATATGCAGTCGATATCGACAGCTTCAAATAATTTCTACAAAAATATTTTTTATAACCGTTGCTTTGTAGCTGTCGATATTGACTGCTTTTAGCAGTCCGTGTATTCCCAGCCTAAGACAATAATTTCCGAGTTACGAACATCCAAAGAATATTTGAATTCCTCCTACTAATATTATTACAGTTTTCTTGTGCAATTACATTGGATTCAAATAGCGGAGGATTGAACCTACGACGCAACGCCTGGAAGTTAACCGAGGCATTTATCCACTCGGCTACTAACTATAAAAATGTTTATTTAGTTTTTTTTTGTATTGAATTAATGAAAAACATGTATTCGATACATGAAAAAATACTAGTCAAAAGCATTAATTAGCCACGAATTATTTTAATATTCAGCTGTAACCCTATGTATTAATTATTCGCCAAATTGCCAAATGTAACTATTATGCAAATCACTGTGTCAAACTAACGGCCGCCATTTATTTATTGTACAAAACACAGTTTAGCTACCCTTAGCGCAACAAATCACAACGGACCATTCTGTAACCGCCCCTTTGCAGCGCTACTTGGAAGGACGACTCTGTTTAGTTTGTAAACAGGATGTCTAGTACAATAATTATATTCAAATTTAGATTGTAGCCTGTTCTTGTCGAAATAATATCACAGAAGCAAAATGGATTCACGCACTATTTGTATTTTCAAACCAGCGCATAACCATGAGATTGTCTGAATTCTTGACAAATCATTTTTTATTTTTAAAATAATTTTCTGTTCAAATATTACATTACAGATATAATCAGTTCCATTTTTGAAAATGACGCTTAAATTCAAAGCAAATCTGAGTTCATTGAAACAAGAGACCCAAACAATTATAACCGAAATAAGTATTTTTAATAATTTTGTTTAAGTAACGTCGTATTCATAAAGAAACAATGCAGATAAAAATCTTACTGGAACTGAACTGGTCCATTAATTGGCCAAGCCGTTAGTAGTATTTATTTAAAAATATATATTTGCCGCAGGATCGCCTTTCAAAAGATGATCATAAATTAAACTTTCGAATTATTTCAAGTTAGTAAACACCGTTACTAACTTGAAAAACCTAGGACATTTGTTAAAAATTTTAACGAAAGAAATTCACATTTCAAAACATGATTATTAACGACCTGCTTAAAATTTTTTACCTACTTTCTGAATCTTCTAAATCGTTCCCACAGGCAATTCGAGTTTTGAAAATCAAAGCAAATCGCCGTTCTATGGTTCATTGAATCCGAGTTACACGTAGCACATACATGCCACCGTAATTATTATTATTAATTAATACTTTGGTTAAATTATTTCAACAGTGCGTTACTTATGGATACAATTAACGGCCGGTTTTTCAATATCTACAATGAGCAATTAGAGTCATATTCGGTTGCCAGAATTTGCCACTTTCTACCCGATAGCATCTTAACAAACATATATATCTCTTAAGCTCAGTTTATAAAGAAATACTGGCCTAGAACTATTCCATCAGCCACTATTTCATTCATTTTGTCAAAGTAAATCTTAAAATCTGTTAAAATAATACTTAATTCAATTCATTTCAACTCTCATTGTTTACAAATTGAAAAAAAATTTACGTTTTATTAATTTCAAAATTGGTATTCCTATTATTGAAATCGCTATTATAGTTTACCTTATAATTTATTCCTATTATAGTTTACGCAGTAAACTTAACTTGTCGAAATTATCTGAAAGGCGAAAAATATTTGATCTCCTTTTATTATATAAAATTGTTCATTCAAGGTTGGACTGCCCTGACACTATAAACCTCCAAAATATACTAGCGGAATATTTTATTCTACAACAATAACTTCGCTACGAATTCTGTCTTAGAAAGAATACATAGGTTGGGCAATGAACTAAGTGATGTCGCTGACATATATAATTTAAACTTCAATACATTTAAAGCCAAATTAGTCCACCATTTTTTAAATGTAAATAATGTATGAGAAATCATTATATTTTATTTCGATTTTCTATTGTTTGTTTTATACTGTCATTTAAAATGAAATTTGTTATTGTTATGTACTTAAAAGCCCAATAGGGCGTCAATAAATAAATAATTCATTGTATTAAAAACAAAACTTGGATTTGAGGCCAAAATACCCAACCAAACTGAATAATTATTTTTTTAATCAAAAGGTATAGAAAACATCGCAAATACAGGTATAGCAAATGTACGGATGTGCTACTTTATTTTGTATTTGTATTTCAAATTATGTGTTTTTTAGTTTCAATTTTTTATCTAAAACACAAATATATCAACCAGCACATAACCGTACGAGATATATAGGCTATACTTTTAGATTAAAAACAAATATTATTCAGTTTCGTCAAGTATTTTGGCCACAAATCCAAATTTAAATTTTGAATAAAGAAGGCCGTGCAGCAGTTCCTGTTAAGGTATTTACTTTGACAAATCTTCTAACAGTTAGAATTCTTACTTCCCTTCTGGTATAATACATTATTTTATGACTGCTGTATACCACTTTGTTCGCCTTGGAGGGTAGTTCGCCTAAATAAATATAAATCAGCCCTTTGCGGGGGATAATTGCCCCGGGAGCGTTGTCTAGACCGATCTTATCGCTAATTAATGCACTTGTAGTTTTCATTACGCAATAATTTATTCCATTAGATTTAGGGTTGCAATTTCATTTGCCGGTTTGAAATTATGTACTTAATCACAGGTTCGCAAACCATGCTAATTTGAAAGAATTTTGATTGTTTCTACTTTAGAATATCCATCAAACTTCAGGTTTTTGAGGAAGGAATATTTTGTATTATTTTTACACATTGTTCTATGATGGAATGCGGGACCTGTTTCGATTTAACAACCATTTAAAAAAATTCCTTTTTCATTTATTTAAAATCATAAAATATCTTATGTAAGTATAAGCAACACGCAAGTACAAGCCAGCCTTACTTTGAATAGGTGACAAACATTGACAGAGCTTTTCAATACTGTATTAAATGGGTTATTGGCTAAAGAAAGTTTGATAAATGAATTGTTGTTATTGAGATAGTAACGTTTCGTATAAGTAATTCCTTAATGGAATTTTTAATTTTCCTACGAAATAATAAATTTTTACTTGAAATAATATATTTTTACATGAAATAATATATTTTTACATGAAATAATATATTTTTACATGGAATAATATATTTACCATGAAATAATATATTTTTACATGAAATAATATATTTTTACACGAAATAATATATGTTTACATGGAATAATATATTTTACATGAAATAATATATTTTTAAATGAAATAATATATTTTTACATGAAATAATAAATTTGTACATGAAATGATATGTTATCGGTTTTGTTAAATAAGAGAAACATAGAAACGTTCGTTTTTTTACACGAGATATACCGTATGTAGATGTACAATGGCTTATAAACCATTAGGTACTTATACTCTTAGTAAGTTCTTTAATAACAGAAAGTAAATAGAAACACTATAAAGCTCATATAAGATTACTGCTCCTAGATATTATATTTGGCTAATGAAAGAATCCTAAACAAACTAGAAATTATTCAAAATAGAGCTGTGAGATGTATACTAAGGAAAGGCAAATATTCAAAATTTAATCAAATTAGAGAAGAGTTACATTGAATTCCAATATACAATTAGACTACTTTATAAAGCACACTATAATGTGTTCATTTTTATATATAAAATTATGAATCACCAAATGCCAGAACACTATAAGAATTAAATAGTTTTTAGTAAAAATATGCATCATTTGAAACCAGAAATGTAAATAGAATTACGTTGCTGCATACGATAAAAACAGAGTCACAGAACTGCTCAATGTATAGAAAGCTAAAAATTTATGATGAAATGCCTGAAAGTCTGAATAAAGAAGTATTTTTTAAAAGTTTACCGTAAAAATGTAATGTTATATAACACGAAATGTAATCATGTATGTGACAACTCTGTGAGCAAATGGTAATTATTAAACAAAAACCCGAGGAGATCAAATAAATAACTAATCTAGTAAATCTTCCAAGGAGCGTAAACATTGGTCAGTTGGTTCTGCACCTAAAAAGTATCAAAAACCTGTGTTGGCGACCTCTCGTGAATATAGGATACGGTTCAGAAATGTATATAGCAGTATTGTAAAATCCCTGCGAAAGGTACGGTTGCAAACACCCACCAGTTAAATTTATAGTAGCCATACAAACGTTGGCAAAACCTTTAGTTACCGGGACCATTTATTAGAAAACTGTCTTTGCTTTCTTCACTTCTAAATAATGTAATATTATCTTCAGTGACATCTATAAGGGATCTTGGGGTCACATTTGATCCCAAACTTACTTTTTCAGTTCATAATATAGTGCAGTTATCAACGTCGTGTTACAAACTTCTTTGGTTTGTGATGACAAAGTAAATCATTTTCCAATCCCGAAACGATGCCATCGGTGTTCAACTGCTGTCCCTTACCAGCAAAAATTTCAGATAAAACTTGTAGAACAAATCCAAAAAAAGTTTCTAAGAGATCTCTATATATGAGAATACGTGCTGGCCCAGCATAGTATGACAGAAGGAATATTGCTGCTAAATGATATATCTACGTCTTATTTTCAACATTGGCCTTAAAGGTTTCTGGAGTCATAATATTAGACAAAAAATTTAAAATATATTATTATTTCATATTTATATTTTTAATTATGTAAATTATTGTTACTCGTGTGTTTTATATAATAGGATCAGTAAATCAGGAATAAATAAATTAATAATATGATTATGCTCGTTAGTAACTATTTTTTATTCCTGAAAGTGACATACATTCACTGCCAATCCACTGGTGATTGTATTGTCTTGTCAATTCGCCTGAAACTTGCCCGAGGCGAATTGCCAAATAATGAACCCGCTTCCACTTCGCAGCTTATAAGGTATAATAAACAACAATACCCTAACTTCATCAATATTAATACGAACTTGCATAATTTCTTTCAAATGTGATATGGACCGATGTTAAATGTAAATGAGGCTTAAACGTCAAATGATTTTTGACATCTGGTTTTGACATTTGACAAGTTCAGTCTTTGGAAATTTCAACCATGGAAAGATTAACAATCAAACAACGTGTTGAAGTTATTAAAGCCTTTTACGAAAATGAGCGTTCAAACAAAAATGAATTTCTGGCTCTTCGCAATTTTTTGGTCAGCATAATCGACAACCATGGAAAAATTGTTTGAAAAATTCAAACAATCTGGGTCGGTGGCAGATGTGAAAACACAATTGCGTGCTTGAGTAAGCCGAAAACGTAAGTACAGTGAGTGTGTGAAAATGTCGCTGAGAGTTACCTCTTTTCGTAGACTTGCGCAGGAATTGAACCTGTCCGCAACCACATTACACCGAATTTTGAAATAAGATTTGTCTTTACACAAGTTCGCTGATTGGGCACACGAGCAAAGACAAATCGATAAGGTTTTTCACAAACAAAATCATCTTTAGTTTTGTCTATTTTCATCTCAGTGGCTTCGCTAATAAACAGAATTGCCACATTTGCGCTGGTGTAAGATGTAAATCTAAAGACGATTGTTCAAAAACCGATGCATCTACAAAAGGTCACTGTTTCGTGTGCATTTTTTGCTGGCGTAATCATTGGACCGTTTTTCTTAGACAATGATACCGGAAATTAGGTGAAAGGTGAGCCACTATAATCAACATGTTATGCCATTAATTGGACGCTATGGATGTCGTAGATTTGTGGTTTCAGCGGGACGGTACCAATGCAACAGTGGCTTTATCGAATAAGAAGTTCCCTGGTCGCATCATCTCTAAAAACAGCATTGTCAATTGGCCACCAAGATCGTGCAATTTGACGCCTTTGGTTTTCTTCCTTTGGAGTTATCTCAAGACTAACAGCTGAACGATGAGATAATAAGGTATATTGGTGAGATTGCGGAATAATTACGCAGAGATGTCATCAAAATTTTGTGACAAATCACATTGTCTAATTTACTGTTAACATCGATCCGTCTTTTTGGAACACCTTTACGTACAGAATAAATCTAAAATATTTAGCTCAACTTAGTTTCTTCTTTCATCTATTAATTCCCGAAAGTTGAGGTCTGGCGTCATGAAATGTGTACACCTTTCGTTTGTATTGTTCGGTTCATTGCAACTATTGTCAGCTCACTGCATAAATAACGAAAAAAAATATTTGCAAATAATCGATAAGACGCGTGTTATAATTTTTCTCATTATTTAAGTATTGCTAAAATTGTTCTCAAAAGATCAGATGAATCAAAACACAGTCACGTGTTCTCAAACATTTTGTTTCAGTGTTTTTTTGACTTTTTTATAAATAAATCAATAAATTATTTATTTCATAACTTGGGGAGGATAGTGCAATCGCCTTCATATCATAAAGTATTTACAGACATACATTTAATTAAGTGTGATAAATGTCTAAAAATAATAATGGTATTCAATAAAAGCATTATGCTTTTTCACATGTACGGGTTAGTGAAACCACAATATGCGCCATATTGCGAATGTCCGCGTGATTTACTCGCGAGTTTCTGTACCGGACTGTTCCACAGTTCCACAATTCGGCTTTTCCCCTGTTCCACAAAAATATTCCGTCGAATATTCGTATTGAAACAACTGAAAAATTCCCACGATTTTTTCTTGGTTTAATTTTTTTGCTCTTCCGCGCTTGAGTTTGAGTGACTGATTGAGATTCTCGGCGGAATTATAATTTTAATCTACGTGGTTTGTTGTGGAAATGCTTGGAATTGTTTGCTGGACTCAACAAAGAATCCAGCAATGACTTTAGTCTGAGATTTTCATTTTAAGAAGTGAATTATATACCGCGGTTTCGTGAAAAATCGCCTCATCCTCTAAAATCAAACTGTTTAACTAAACAATTGTATTAATGTATTGTTTTTTTTGTGTTTAATTTATAGAACTCGAAAATTAATAATTTAAAATAAGTCTTGAAAGTAAATTTTAAATAATGTCACTGTCGTAGGTGTCTCGACATTCAAAATCATTATCAAACTGTGGTTAGGTTAGGCCACATAGAGACAGTGATCGTCTCCAAACTAAGTTTCAATCAAATATGAATTATCAGTAATTTAAATATGAAAACCTTAAGGCGATACCATACGTAGTAATGCAAAATCATGTGTTTTTGGTTTGAATATTTGGTCGCCTAAAATTGTTTCAGATGCTTTAATTAAATACTGCGAGTAGAATGCATCTTGACCTTTGTCTTTTTATAAGCCCAGAAAAAAATAATGTATAAGCCTATGAAAACTGCTTTAAAGTTCAAAATCTCCTACTTACGAACCCATTTTCGGTTATGATTTTATTGTATAATATGGAAAATTAATTTATTTATAAAATGATCGAAAAAAAATTAAATATTTATGCCTAAACATCCACAAAATAAAATAAAAGGCACTTTTTGGCCATGTTTTTTTCTTGCATAAATCAAAACAGGCGGATGGTGTTAAGCTGGAATTTAAACCTTATCGCCATCTACGTAAGGGTTGTTATTGATAGCGGCTCAATTTAAAATATTACATGACGTAGTGCATCGCCTTAACAATTTTTTTTTTTCGATCTCCATATTTTATTTTATATTATCTGACGTTTACCCGGCGTTACTCGGTGATTTATTAATGCTTTTCGGTAAAGTTTTGATGTCGTGAATTTTAGAGTACCTGACAACTGTTGAAATTGAAAAAAAGTATTTGTTTCACGTGATTGTGCCAAGTCTTCCTTGGATGTCCTAGACCTTGTAAATCATTCACTTCTAAGTCATACATTCTTCTTACACCTCTTTCTTTATTCATCACGTACGTCACATTTTACCAAAAAATAATTTTCTCGGGCATACCCGACTTTTTCTACCATTCACTTCATATAGTATAATAAAATCCACAGATTTGCTTTTAAAAAACTACATTATGTCGATTTTAATTCGGCTACACATCTCATTCCAGTGCAGAGATAACCTCGACTTCTTCTACCATTCAAACTACTATCTAAACACGCCTAGCCAAAGGTATAGGAAAGCGTACGTGACAAAGAGAGAAAAATTCGTTTTCGTATATCGATTATAGAAGATTGTTATCATTTTTATTGCACGTCCTTTATTTTACTTGATACGTCATTAAGTAACTTTTAAAATCTCGCAGATACAAAGTATTCGGATTAATACCAACGTATTAAAAGTATCTTCATCAAATTCACAATTTCAAAGTTAATTTCCAAGTTCTGTAAAAGTCCTAATGATGCTCTGTTATAACATCAAGAAGAAAGGACTATACGAGAGTGTGACCTATTGTTTAGTGGCTTAATCGAGAAAGAGACGGCATAACTGCAAGAAGAAAGGACTATACGAGATTGTGACCGATTGTTTAGTGGCTTAATTGAGAAAGAGATGGCATAACTGCAAGAAGAAAGGACTATACAATAGTTTGACCGATTGTTTAATCGACATGGCTTAATGGCTTAGTCGAGAAAGAGACGGCATAACTGCAAGAAGAAAGGACTATACGAGAGTGTGACCGATTGTTTAATGGCTTAATCGAGAAAGAGGCGGCATAACTGCAAGAAGAAAGGACTATACGAGAGTGTGACCTATTGTTTAGTGGCTTAATCGAGAAAGAGACGGCATAACTGCAAGAAGAAAGGACTATACGAGATTGTGACCGATTGTTTAGTGGCTTAATTGAGAAAGAGATGGCATAACTGCAAGAAGAAAGGACTATACGAGATTGTGACCGATTGTTTAGTGGCTTAATTGAGAAAGAGATGGCATAACTGCAAGAAGAAAGGACTATACAATAGTTTGACCGATTGTTTAATCGACATGGCTTAATGGCTTAGTCGAGAAAGAGACGGCATAACTGCAAGAAGAAAGGACTATACAAGAGTGTGACCGATTGTTTAATGGCTGTGTTTCTTCACCTGTTGACATAATACAGAGTGTTAATTACGGATATTAGATATTTCACTATTAATCCTCAGTATTATATTTACATATAATCCATACTCAATTTGCTATGCGGGTTTGGGTACCGCCGCCCCGAGAACCATTTATTGGATAACGAACACCTCTGGCATAGGTCCGAGTGGTTCGCTACGTTCGGTGACTTAGCAGGAGTGCCCGGGTATATGGAGTGAGGTTTGTCCAGGTCATGGCGGCAGATGTGCCTGCCCACTTAGTGCATGGCGGGCCGGATATGCAGACCCTGGTTAAAGGAGATTTGTTCACCTCTCCAGCAGGACTCTCTCGACCCATCGCCTTGCATCGTAGTGGGGGCGATGAATTCAAACGTCCGTCACTCCTGGACACACTGACCTCCAGATTCTTACCCATCGCTTATATCAATTTCTTTCCCAGATCTTCTTCGCGTTCATTTCATTTTTTAAATAACCTATTTACAGCATCTCTAAAGATAACATAGTCCCTGGGAGAAATTTTTCTGACACTATAAAAATCACAACCGTCTTTGACTATTAATTAACAAACTTTAAGAAGAATAAGAAATAAATTAGTTCAAAATAATATAGTAGCATCTGATTTAAATTACTCCTTTTTTGTGCAATCAAACACAGATAAAAATTGTAAATAATTCAAAACAGAGGCATGCGAGCAGTATTGAATTGTAGTAGATACTCTAGGATAGTTAATCTGCTTAAAAAACTAGGTATGCTAAGTGTGAGACAGCGTTTTATTAATTTTATTAGAAAAAACTGGGTATGCTAAGGACGGGTTGTTTCGGAGAATTTGAACAATTCATCACATTTCAACGTTCATTTTCGGGTTCTGTGAAAGTCCTATTCAAATTCTGTTATTGTATCATTATTGGCTATTTGCTTGGCAGAACTGAAATAAAAACAGAATTTGAAACAATCTTTCACATAACTTGAAAATGAACATTGAAATTTGATGAATTATTCAAATTCTCCGAAACAACCCAGCATAGTCTTACACTTAGCATACCCAGTTTTTTCTAGGATAGTTAATTTGCAGAAAAAAACTGGGTATGCTAAAACTGGGTATGCTAAGTGTGAGACAGTGTTTTATTAACAATACCTTAATATTTATATTTAAGCTTAAAAATAAGATGCCCCGAAATATATGAAATACATGGCTACCCCACGAGAAGCTGTGGAGATTTTAGAATTCCAAAAACAAGTTCGTCGGGAAGTCAAAATAATCTCTTTTTCAAAGTAAATTCAATGAACTAACTAAAGAAGCTAAAAGCCTTCCAGCTTTTCGTGGGTTATGCCTAAATACTATAAATAATAAATTTTTAGATGTAGTGTAAAGTGTGCCTAAATGTCATAGAAATAAGTTGTTTTAAAGGTTTATACTAGATATTTTAAACTAATTTCCTTTTTTTGTTAAATTAAAACATTCAAAATGAACTTGGCAGCCACCTATGGTGTTGAGCTGTTAGATAACTGAAAATAAAACTCAACTCAGTGCAAAACCAGAAAAACCATGCTAGGGGGAACTCCGTTTCTGTTTTACTGAGGAATGCTTGATGATGATGAACGTATCCGTAATAACTTTATATTTCACCTTGAATTCAGTTTTCATAAACATAGAACATAGAATGATTGTTCAATTTTTTTTTTATTTTTGTGCAATATTTACTAACTCTTTATTCGTCAGGTTAAAATGGATATATTATTTCATTTACTCTTTGACTATGTCCCCCACGCGATCCGACTTGCAAAACCCGACATGTCGGTTTGTCGGATGGTGTGTAGACAAAACCGCCGACCGAATTATTATTCCGGTCCCCAAATTGAATTGTTTAAAAAATAAGTTTTCGTCACAAACATAAATATTTCGAGTTTCTTTTTACCCAACGTTTTATGAATGAGCGAGATACCGTATGAACATTGCGAAATTATCCTGAGAGCTTTTATACAAATTTTGGTGAAAAAATGTCACTTGAAGTAAATATGTATTTTGAAATTATTATCCCTATCCAGACCATTTTTTAGCTTCGCCGAAAGCACTCACATTTATTTGCGCAGAGTGTGTAAATTTTAAAACACTATATTCGGTAAAAAATTCGAAGTGAAATACGTTTTATTGTTTTAGAACACTTCTGGAATTTTTGATAAAAATGTGGTTAGTATTTTTCGGGTTTTTGCAGTGCTTTTATGACGGCCCCAAAAATGCACAGTCCTCTTTTTAAAAAGCCTGTCTTTAATGGGTATTGAATTCAATATGTCTAATTTTAGCGAGATATATTTAACTATTTTATGCAATTCCATGATTTCTTTTAGCATCCTCAAACTGGTTTCATTTATAAATTTACATATAAAGCTATTTCAATCATTTTTGTGCTAGTGATCTCAAATTAACATACTAATAAATGAGTTTAAAAGAATCTTCATTTCAAAATTTTCTTCTCTTTTGAAACAACTTAATGATTTTTCTTAAAAACTTAATGATTTTTCTGTTACAAATTTTTGTTTAGGAATCGCTAATATTGTCTTCAATAATAAAATATTAATAATTTCTTATACTTACACTCTATATTTAACCCTCTCGGTCATTATTTTAAGTCTAAAAAGTAAGTCACCAATTATAATTTCAGTAGATAGTAGCTATAATTTTATGTTTTAAATCACTAGTTATTAATCTTAATTTTAAGCCTCTAGCAATAAATCTGTAAGTTATTAGTTTTTAGACTGGTAATGAAAAATGGTTATTTATAAATTAAGTTACATCCTAGTTATTTTCACTGAGGAGTTATCATTAAGGTGTGTTAGATATCCAAGAAATCTCAGTTATTTTCATTGAGGTGTGTAAGATATCTCAGTTATTTTTACTAAGGAGTTTTCATTAAGTTGTGTAAGATATCTCAATTATTTTCATTTTGTTGATCAAGGTGTTTTTATGTTTTCTTTTTATTTTTGGTTTTTTCTATATATACATGTAACATGAATTTTATGTGGAAACTTCACTGTTTAATGAAACGTGTAAAATGTTATTATTTTTACGACTATAACAGTTTTTGTTTTCACCAAGATACTAAAATAATAAAGGCCCTTGTGTGATTTTCTCGCAAAAAATGCTATGTAGAAAATATGTATGTATTATTATTATTAATTGACTTTTTGCTGTAGTTCTTTTTAATTTTCCTTGAACTCTTCTTAGAATTACTAATTACTAGATTCATTCTTCACAAGAATTATTATGGGAAACCAATAGTGTCCCTTCATACAACAATGAGTGTCATATTGAAACACTTTGTCTTTTATCTTCCCAATTAATACAAAAACCCCTTCCCTAAATTGGAGTGTTTTTAAAGCGCTTCATTTCACCGCAGAAAATATTCGATACAAAAATCTGAATTTGATAACGTTCCGGTCTGAAAAAGTATCCTTATCGCCTTTAGGGGAGTTTAGCGGAAAAATCACGCTCGTCCAATTTGCATTAATTAATACAACCCCGACCAGCGGTAGATACAGACCTCTTGGGACATAATCAGTATGGCTACCAGTTGGTCCCCTTTTTGGTTTTTGGTTCTGGCCGTATCAGCCTTTTGCAAAGTGGACGTGCTTTTTGATATTGTCATGTGGATACAATATGGTAGGTAGTTTTAAAAATTTTGTCTTTGTTTTGATTGAGGCTTTGTGTTTTTAAACTCTTTATTGGGTATTAAGTTTATTTATATTTAAAACCGATATTTATCACACTAGCTGACTATTATTCTCGTCAATTCTTCAAATGGCACAAATCAGCATTAAATTAGAGCGCCTATGATATATCTTATTGCTTTAGTTAGTTATAAGATAAATCGTTGTAGAAATACATTATATATTTCTACAGCGCCCTAGAGGTGATTTTTCTTATAAACGACGCTATAAAAATAATGCAAATATTATTATTATTAAAAAGTACATCGGATTTAATGTACCCATTTTCTATAAAAGTAATAAATTGAATTTTGAAAAAATATAAACTTTTAAAAACATTTCAAAATCGAAAATTTTACCACTTAAAAACGCTGTATGAAATTACTAAAATTGGTAAATCGATGCTTAAAATAATTTCTTTAATTGTGTCGAGGTGATCAAAAAATAGTGATTACTTACTATTAAGACATATATTTTTCCTCGTTTTCCTCCAGGTAAAAAGGATAGCAAATCTCTCAAATTGATTATTTTGTTTACATCTCAAGAAGAGCAGCCGGTGGAAGTTCAAAACAGTTGCTTGTTTATTGATCGTGCTAAGATTACTGGAGACTTAAAATGTATCCCTTCACCTTTTCAGTGATTCAGTCGGAACTTGAAGTCATTTACAATGTAGGTTTCCTTAAATATTGACTCCCTTACAACCGTCAAAATATAATCGGTCTACTTTATAACTACTCAAGTTTTTAGTGGGTTTCGGTCTTCTGTCACTTTAATAGCCATCAGTCAGATGATACATCTACTCTACCAATTAGGCTTATCTGATCTGTCATCGCACCAAATAAGAAGTAATAATTGTACTGAAATCTCGGCCCTAAGAGGATCAACGCAAGCAATATGGTATCACTTCTAAATCTTCACATCTCATATGACGATGGATACTGTAAGCTTTCAGAAACCCTGGCTATAGAGGGAGGAAGCGAAATACGGAATAATACTAAAAAAAATCCGGGTACGAAAACGACTTATCAAATACAATGTCAACATAACTTTCTGATACAATTTTCTTATTGAAAACGTACCTCGTCAACAATCCATAAATCCTTACTTGAGAGTTCTATTGAATGATGCATTACCATTCAAATCGCAGCAGCGTGTTTTTCATTCCCTTAAAATGTCTAAAAACACAATTTTTCAAATTCTGCAACCTTTTAACCCGGAATCAAAGATCACATTCGAGATTCAAAGCCTCTGGAGGCTTGGAGGTCTCTGAGGTTAAGGGTGGCACTGCGAGAGCCTTTTTAAACATGAAAGGAAGTTGCTACGTGACCGCGAGATACGATCTCTTCCCTCCACCCTGCATTGCTGCTCCGTGTGAAGTGCTAGGGGCTGTTTTTTAGGTAAAGGGGTGAATTAATTCACTGATTATTTAATTACTTAATACATTAAAATAAAGTGTTTTATATCAAATATTTAAGCAAATATCTCAAGTTTGGTTCTGCTTCTACCAATCGAACTGAACGACCGAAGAGTTAATCAAATGTACGATCTCGTTTTCAGCAATCCGACTGGTCGTAATTTGTAGGTTAACTTTGTTTTTCTTCTCACAGATTTCTCATAAATTTGGTTTTTAAATTGAGAACGTGCTTAGTTCCTACCGGAATCTCATGTATCCAGTTTCTACCTATTTTTACCATCACCTTACTTGAATAGCATTTAAAATTTGGAAAAATGATAAAAATGCAAATTCGAGTGCATTTGTTTTGAAAAAAACAGAAGAAGAATTGAACCACTGGATTCAAGTTGTTGGTGCTTTGAAGTATACATTATCTTTATAAAGAAAGAAGTTGACTATATTGGAAGTTCTTAATATAGTTAAGTACTCATTGGTTTTTTTGTGGTGATAATTACATCGGGGTATCGCGGTGGAACGGATTACAATGTGTTATGCTTGAACTACCTACATTGTGATTGTGTTCGCAGACATACAGTGAAGTGATTGTACTTCCTTTTTCCCCTACATATACATTCAATTGATACACATGCAATCACCCAATTCCAATAAACGTTGAATAATAATTAATGATAATAAATTCCAATAAATTTCATTTCGTGTCGTTTTAAATTATGTTTAGTCCATTTTCATGTTCATCTGAAACTGTAATTCGTAAGCAGTTTCAGATGCAACATCTTGATTAACTTTAACTTTTTTTCATAGGTTCCTCGTAACCCAAGTGTAAAACATTGAATAGTCAAAGTCATGGCTGTGTACCCTCATGGGTATTGCAGCTCAAAATCATAATTTAATTTTGAAATCTTTAATTTTTCTTTGATCTAATATCTATGTATTGCTTATATTTATTGATACTCGAGAAACCATCAGTTATAAAATTGTTGGTGAAATATAATAACTGAAAACTCCTTCCACTAAGGGTAAAATTGGGCCGTTGTTCGAACGATCTATCTCAGGCTCCGATCAGCCAAGTGATTTGTTCAGTAACGTTCGATTCGCCTGTTTCCAAACATCTTTACCGTTAATTATCTTAAGTGTCCCCGCCCATTTTCATAGACAATAAAATTACATCAAAGTAAAAACTTTCATTGCTAAAGTAATATTGACTAATTAATTATTGTATTTATTATTTAGGCTACCATTCACATTTGCGTCATTGCCATCATTACAGTGGGGGAAATCAACAGTTTAACAATACATACCTCACACTAAGTCAATCACTCATTTTCTAAGTCAATCGGTTTTTACATAAAACATTTATAATAAATTACTTATACATTACTACTTATACATTACTATTTATACTTACATACTTACATAAATATGGGTGAGGTAAAAAAAACATAAATAAATCGTCTCATTGTGGCATAACCACAGTTTGATAATAGGCATTGAACGCTGAAACAGCTGTCACGATATTAAAACTAAAATACTTGAGTAATAATATTATTAAATTTTATGTACTTCTTTTTAAATCGACTTACGACTTTAACAGAATTTGAACAATTCATCAAATTTCAAAGTTAATTATCAAGTTCTGTGATAGTTGTATTCAAGTGTTGTTATTATATCATTATTGATCAGTTGCCTCACATATCTTCTATAATAACAGAACTTCAATAAAACTTTCACAGAATTTGAAAATTTACTTTGAAATTTGGTTAATTGTTTCACAGAATTTGAACCTTCAAAATACTTGCAAAAAAAAACTTTGAAAATTGATGAATTGTTCAAATGTTGTGAAACAACCCGTCCTTAGAGTCATTGCACAACCGTTCAACTTTTTGTGTTACTAGCTAGCTCTCTCTTGATGTCTTTTTCTCGAATAATTCTAAGTGATAATTTAAATTCGAAATTATTTTGAATTTAACTGCCAAATGTTCATTTATGACTGATAGTTGGGAAGATGAATCTATTAGGACTCGTTTGAATATTTTGAGAAACTGGTAATCTTTTTATAGTACACCATCTAAGAATTAATTGAACAAACAACCCTTCAGTAGCAGAAGGGTAGTTCGCCATTAATCGTTTTATTTATGTTTGTTTATCATCTTGTTTCTTCTCCAATACAACTGTTTGTATAAACTAAATCACCTCCCGGGGCGTTATTTTCAAACATCTCATCCTGTGTATAAAACAGTGTTGGAAATTTTTGATTTATTGTATTATGTGTCCAATTTGTAGACTTACCGTCTTACCAATAAGATTCTGTGGTAAGATTAGTGAGGTAAAGCCGGCCTTGAGCCTGGTTTAAGACGGTTTTAAATAAACATGCGCCATGGTAAGAAGTAAAGTTTTTCACTGTCATAGCTTTACGCGCCGCGTAATATTTATACTACGTTTTTTCAGTAAGGCTGTTTGACACTATCGGTTCTTCTAATTTAATTTTACTCTTAGTTTTTTAGCTATTTATGCTGTGTGATATTTTCCCACAAAAGTAAGAAGCCTTTTATTTGGAATCTGATCGCACAGACAAGGATACCAGCCCTGTGTTCTCAATATTGTTGCATGAATTACAACTGCCGAGTGCTCGGCCGAGACAGCGCATTCCGCCGAGTCAGCACTCGGTATTAAAGTGGGCGGGTGAATTAATATATTAACTCCATGTGAAATTCTTAACACTCAGTTCTATTAAATTTTGCTTTATTCTAAAAACAAGTGGTTAATAAAACTTATAAATTTGCTGATATGCATGCAATTCTTTTTTAAACACCACGTATTCGTGCAATTTGAGCTTTGAATTGAAAAGGGGCGTTACCAGGAACACAGAAGAGATGTAGATAAGACACGCGCGGAACAAACTGCATACCTCCAATAACACACCATTCCTGCTACTAACACTAACCCTTGTCAACACTTTTCATCGACGTGTACTCCTGGTACCTCGACAAATAGTACTCCTTCTGATGTTGTAATTTTTGCTTTGGCCAGTGCAATTAGCGCGAAAAGGGGGTCGCGATCGTTATTATTTCGGTAGTCCCAATTGAATAAAAGTTATAGGTAATTTTATGTTCTAATAAATTTGTTATGTTGCTTTAGCCGAAATTTTCATTTGGAACGCGGGGTATTTGGAAAAAACTAGATTTTTGCGAGATTTTAGCTGGTTTTTTCAAAATAGTGGCTTTAGCACAGGTGATCCAAGGTCGACAACTTGGATTATTACATCATGGGACCAGTCTATAAAACATATTTTAAAAAATGGGACTAACGGAATAGTTACGATTGAGGATGGCTAATTGTACTGGCCTATTAGCAAAGTGCTTTGTAACAAAACTTCTCGTTATCGTATACTCCTGGCCGTATAAATATTGTATTTTCAGTATGCAGATTTTCATGTATTTCTTTTAAAATAATGTTAAGCTAGATTAAAGACAGTATCATTTTCAAAAATACTCATTTCGACTGTGGGTCACTCTATCTGTCTAACTGTGGTCCTATGAACTAGGATTTACTTTGAATTAAGCGTCAAAATTGGATATAATCATTTAAATATATAAATAATCATTTGAATACAAAAACAATGATTTGAATATATATTAATAATAATTGGAAATAATCGTTTGAATTTGAATCAAGCGAATAATTTAATATAATATTTTAACATAACATTATTTATCTCGCCATTTTCAAAATTGAAACTGATTTGTCAAGAATTCAGACTATCTCGTGATTTTCCACGGGTCTGCGCTAGTCATTAAAAATCATAATAAACTATACACCCATTCAGCAAAGAGTGAAAGTGGTAAAAGAAACATAGGCCACAAGGGTGTACACGTACAGTGTACACATATACAATCTCCTTTCCGATAGCTTAACATCAGTAAGTAAAATGAATATATTTAAGAAAAATCTGTTTGCTCGTAAAATCAGCGAGTAAAATTAAAATGTATTATATAAGTTACGTAGATTTTTAATGTGTACTTTTAAGTTAAGAAAGTGAAATGTTTATATTTCTTTTAAGACGTAGTAATGCAAAATCATGTGTTTTTGGTTTGAAAATTTGGTCGCCTAGAAATGTTTCAGATGCTTTAATGTTGCGTGTAAAATACATCTTGGCCTTTGAAACAATCGAGTATTTTTTCAGATAAGTCTTTTTATAAGCCCAGAAAAAATAATGTAAAGGCCTATGAAAACTGCTTTAAAATTCAAAATCTCCTGCTTATGAACACATTTTCGGTTATGATTTTTTTGTATAATGCATCCACATAATAAAATGAAAGGCACTTTTTGGCCATGTTTTTTTCTTGCATAAATCAAAACAGGCGGATGGTGTTAAGCGGGAACTTAAACCTTATCGCCATCTACGTAAGGGGTGTTATTGATAATATAATCAACCGCTCAATATAAAATATTACACGACGCATTGAATCTCCTTAACTTAAAATAAAATAAAACGTGTTTCCGTTGATTCTATTGATACTTATAGATCTACCAACGGCCGGTTTCACCATTCAAAACTGAGCGAACGCTAATGTAGAGCCCACCTTTAGAAAAAGCATGTCCAAAATAAATAATAATGTTCCTGTTCACCTAACATCGCAAGATATGTATTTTCATTCAAATTTATTCTATTGTTTTCGAAAAAAATTCTTCCCGGTTAACGACCTTTAAGGATTTTTTTACTGAAAATTATTAATTCACCGTGTTTCCGTGTTTTTTTGAACCTGCAAAAAGCCGTCATTACAGTACCTGTTAATTTAATACGTTCAAGTTATTTCTCTACCAATTAATTAGTGTTAATTCAACTTTTCTTTCTTTAGCACTCAAATTAGGCACGAAATAATACACAATTATTTTTAAGATAATTTTTTTTCACAATGATTTATTTTATAATAAAGTGATGAACGTGCCTTATTCATTATTTTCTTCGTCTCATCCTCGTCGTTAATTAATTTTAAGCATTCCAGGGACCTAAGATTTTGTTCCCAGATAAAGCCTTTCTAAGCTGGGCAAGTTTTCGAGATATTATTTTCGTGATTTCATTTTTGTTCACAATATTATTTTGCTTTCCTTTGATGTTAAGTCAAGTCAAGATTAATTCGATAAAAAATTCTGCCATAACAGAATAATTAGGCAATTTTTTTTTATACTTTTATGGCAAAATTGTGTGTACCTAAATAAAATCACTCTACGAATTCTTGGCAATTTTAAAAATAAAATTTGTTCTTCTAGTATTATTTAAGAATCTCACGATCGATAGGGTTGTGTTATTTTATGTTTCGGCCAGCTTTTCAATGTCCTAATTTTTTTTGTGCCTGATCTCGTATTATGATTTTATTGTTAGTAGAATTGGTATAAATTTTGACTAATGAAATCAGAACTGTGTTGGATTGGAATACACTTTTACGTCATTCACTCTAATTAATCGTCGCATACAGACCCCTTTTAATAATTTTCACTCCAACAATATAGTACGAGTACATCACAAAATTACATACTCAGGTACGTACATTTTAAGCTCAAAATTCTAATTGGACATATTAATTATGTAAGTTTGATTAATAAATTGCATTAATTGTCTCGCAGAAGAATTATTTCACACCTAGTTGTATTATATAGAGTCATCAATAACAGCACTGCCATCGCCGCCACTATTAACTTCCGTATACCGACTAGGAACCTTTAATGTATGCCAAATGTAGCTGTACGCCAACGTGGTGTAGAGACTGGATATTATTGTAGCGGGTGTAAGTCGTACTCAATAATGATACTTGATCTTGTACTGATATTTATTGGGGAGCAGCTTGTAACAAAAGAGGCACACAACTAACGTGCATCGCCTTTTATAAGATCTTGCAAGCATTCCATCTCGCTTGCACTCATCCACATTCGTACAGACATCACAGAACCCAAGACAAAATGTAACATTCTTCTGCAATACATATACAATAAACTATCAGACACACTCATTAACCATGAGTGTGTCTGATAGTTCAAATCATCATGAGTAGTAAGTTTGGGGTACTATTCTTATTGATATCTATAACAGCTCTTTTCCGAATCTACTACAATGTAGGTAATGTAGTTTTCGTTTCTGTTTTATTTTATGTCAATGTTACATGTTTTATTAATATTATTTCATATTTGGATTATCACTTTTACATTACTTCATGAGTTAAAAACTTTTTTGTTTTTAATGTTCGTAGCTGACTAGGTATATTCTGTTTTTGTAATGTATGTAAAAGCACAGCTGGGCGTAAAACAATCAACCCATAAAAATATGTTTTTTAAAAACTATAATACATATATTTTCAAATGTCTTGCTAGTTGTTAGTTGATTGTCATCGATGACGAGTCTATCTGCAGAGTTTCAACTCGATCGGATGTCTAAAAGTGGGTTATTTTCTTCTTTCAAGATTTGTATTCATTTATTCCCGAAAGCAAAAGTCAAATTCAAATAGATGCATGAAAAAAAATCTCCTCTGTTATAACGACTCTTAAACACACACTTCACCACTTCTGATGATATGTAGATTGACTCCTTAATTATGGACGCTATAAAGCTGTCCGAAACGTTAAATAAAGAGGAGGCGCAATACGGCATATTATCCCAAAAATTAATTACAAAGTTATATCGCATATCATGTCTGTGTGTAAACATAATTATCATTATAATCGTTTCGAAATAGACATTATGTCGATAAAATGCCACAGTGACAATGATCATGTTTTTAAAGCAAAAATAAATAGCATCGGCATTTTCCACTCTTCTAGAAGACATAAAAATAATGATACTTGAATCCAAAACGAATTTCAGTCACATAGAGGCTTTTAACCGTAGAAACATCTTCAAGTGTCGTCTTCCAGGGTCTCTCAACTGCGGTCACAATGAGTCAGAGATTGTCAACTGCTCCCGGGGGGGTGTTTTGCTGGTCCATTGATTCTCCTCCAGATCCTGGGCCGCACTTAACAACCCCTGAAGGGCTATCGGCGTTAAATCCTGAGCACGCCATTGCCCATTAAACATTTCGCAGTTTTTTAAATTTTATTTTTTATTATATGTCGCAAAAATTCTCTAACAGATTTTCTTACCTTTTTGTTTGGCCGAAACGTTTTAATTGTGAAAATGATTAAAGAATGTGTCTTAATATTAGCCAAACAACATGGCTTCTTGGCTTTTTCATAGTTAAATGAATATTTCAAAACTCCATAACTGATGTTGGAAATAACCATTTAACCTCAGAATGGCAGCGGTGTTCTAGAAACTAAAGTCAGTACAATAGTTGGTTAAACATTAAAAAAATGTTCTGTATTTTAAAAGTTACATAATAGAGTGTTTAATCGTAGCCGACGCCGGGAATTAGAGCTAGCTGTTTTAAAAAAAGCTTTATATTAATGTATTATTATTGAGGTAAATATGAAAATAATCCTTTCTCAGTGAATGAATCCCCTATACAGCACTGCAACTCTTCGCTTTATTTCGTTTCCCTACCCTTTTGTATCGAGATGATGAAATATTAGATTTTCCGTACTTCGTACAAGTTTTCCATTAACTCGAGAGCTTCTGCCCGCATAAAAGTCAAACCCCTTTTTTATCGTTACAAGACTTCATTTTATCGTCCACATAAATATTTTTGCACACTTTAGGAATCCTGACCTTGAATATGTGGCAATTTTATATGTGTATATGTGCTTACTAGAACTAACTAGCAGGTAGGCTGGGAGGATGGAACGCAGTACACTCGCATTGATACTCTGATACGGTTACAGGAAGACATTGCATATGCGTGAATTTCACGTACCAATATTCATTCGGACGGTACTACACATGGATGTGAGGAGAAAACTTCCAAAAACTTAAAATTATTCGTATTCGTAGACCATTAACGAATCAATTGCTAGGTATCCTAATAAACTTGAATAAAATACCAATTATTTGGTACGATGTATTAACAAGTGTTCATAAAAATCCTAACATTTTTGCATTTCGTAACGAAATTTAAACAAACGCAAGTACGTAAATACGTGATCCGTTGTTATTATTAATTTCCTAACACTTTATTAGAAAGCGGTCTGCAGACCCGGTTTTAACAATATTACCGATAAGTTTTATTTACTTTTGGAATAACGTTATGTGTAAAACATCAAATTGTAATATTTAATTAACCCAGGACCATCGCCTTGCCGGGGCGCCGGCCGCTCTACCAACTGAGCTAATGGGACTAAGTGAGGTTCAAGTCCTAGATGCGACCTTATCTTTTACTGATTTTTCTGTTTCAAATTTTCGTTTAAGAATCGCTTATATTGTCTTCAATAAATAGATTTAATAAATCAGCATTACCCATTTTTCTTCCTGTGAAATTACACATGGAGAGAATTACGTACGTCGAAAAAACCTATCCTAACCTAACGTTAGTTTTTTCAAATATGATATTTGACTGAGCGTAGCAAAGTCCTGTTTTAACTCGTAAATATGTTTATGCGTTCCGTTCCCATTTTCGAAAATCTTCTGTATCCATTTTATAATTCGAGCAAACCTTACTTTGACTAGATGGCTGTCTTTTGTTGGGTTGCTAACTTTGACCATGGTTTAGTATTTATAAGATATTTATTTCAAATGTGAAATTGTCGTGTTTATTTGGACTTTCTTACTCGAATTTTTTTCTTAATATTATGGTACCTACCGCCCTGAAAACGGTTTGAAAAAAGAATTGTCACTGAGATGGTGACATTTCTTTGAAATAATTGTAATTTTTTTTCATATTGTCATAATATTTGTTTTATAATTAATTAGGTAGGTATTTATGTACCCACTTTTCTAATGATTTCAATGAATTTTGGGTTTTATTTATTAAATTTGTACGCGGGTCCTACTATTCATGGTTTTTTAGACTCTCACCCTTAAATTTAATATACCTGCCTAAGAGTAGCATTCTTGTATTGCTTATAATATATCCTAATCACACTTTTTTTATTGTATTTACATTATTCCAAGCCTTACTTACTCCTCAATCTGTCTCATACCGAGGGACGAATCTCATTTAGGAAGATAAATTCTAATCAAATCCTTGTACTTCTGTACCGCCCAACATACAGTTTGCTTTTCGTCTCCTGAACACACAAATTAATGAACATACAAATATATATTATTGAAATAAACGATAATGGCATGTCCAATTACATGTGTTCCACTATTGGGCTCGGCGTGCGAACTATATTTAAATTTATCTAATAAACAATAAACTGTGATAATCTCAAGTAACCTCCCAGATATGTATGGTAGTATATATTATCTGCCTGTACACAATATAAATAAATAACAGTATAAGTACACTCTTACGTAGCATCACGTTCGTTGATCAAATGCATTCTACATATAGTTTTGTATTAGTGATCTATAATCCGGTGGATGAAATCTGTTAGCCATGAGTTGATAATAGTTTTTCTATAGTTAGTAATAAGATTGATCATTCTAGAAATATCATTAAAATTTAAACCTAACCAGAAATACATTTTTCTCAAGAGTCTCAAAATTTTTTTTTGTTGTATTATCGTAGATCTTTCAAAAACAAGCTATCCAAATACTTAAAAATTATTCAACCTCTTTACGTATCAATTATGCATGTTGGCTTCTAACTTTCAGGAATTTTTTTCAGTTCGGACCCTTTTTCCAAAGAAGTTACTGAAAAGGTTATTTCTACGTTTTCATCAGAATTTATTTCTATCTTGATTTTAATATTTTGTTATAACTGTTTATCTTATCTCAGTCTTTATTTTTTCTTTTCAGATTTAAGGATTTGCAGAAAATCGTCTTAAGCTGAAATCTATTGTAAGTACCTTCCGCTATGATAATCTTTATTATTCTAAAATTTTTAGATTGTAATTTTTTTTTCCGATGTTGTATCGCCTTTTTTATGTGAGTACCGCACAAGAGTCCCAATTGTTCCCAACCGTCTAGAGCCTACGAGGGTATTTTGTAAGGATGGAGGTGGTGGGAAGGGCAAGGATGTGGGGAGAGAGGAAGGTGGGGAAGCACCTGGTTATTCAGAACTGGTCACCAAACACGGTCAAAGCCATTTCAAGCAACGCTTCCATTCTGAATGGTGGTCTTTTACCAGGGTGAGACTGAAAGTATCTGTTTTTAACTGTGTTATTGATGAACTTATTAGTTTTGTCTAAACGTGGATGCCAATTGAATCTATGAAAATGCTAATCAAGACATAAGCATGATGGAATAAGATCTTTCACAGCGCTAATATTATGTGAGAATACATATTAGTACTTAGTGAAATATGGGTAACTTGTTTCAGTAAAGCGCGTTAAGGCGATGCACTACCTCGTGTAATATTTTAAATTGAGCCGCTATCAATAACAACCCTTACGTAGATGGCGATAAGTATTAAATTCCCGCTTAACACATGCCCAAAAAGTGCCTTTTATTTTATTTTGTGGATGTTCAGGCATAAATATTTAATTTTTTTTCGATCATTTTATAAATAATCTAATTTGCCACATGATACAATAAAATCATAACCGAAAATGGGTTCGTAAGTAGGAGATTCTGAACTTTAAAGCAGTTTTCATAGGCCTTTACATTATTTTTTTCTGGGCTTATAAAAAGACTTAAAGAGATCTAAAAAATACTCGATTATTTCAAAGGCCAAGATGTATTCTACTCTCAGTATTTAATTAAAGCTTCTGAAACATTTCTAGTCGACCAAATTTTCAAACCAAAAACACATGATTTTGCATTACTACGTATGGCATCGCCTTGAATTATTAATTTACACTACTGTGGAAATGTCACAAAAGCGAAAACGTACCCGGGTACTTCTTCAGCCACATAAAGTTAACTAAAAACTAACTATATTTACGCTTTACAAATAAAATAATACGCCTTAAAAGATGATAATAACCGTTGGGATTATTCGCACTTTGTAACTAACGTAATTCTTTACAAAGCGCTCATTATCATCGTGTCTTTTTAAACAATGTTTGATTCATAATAAGACTTGACGAATATATTTTTGTGTTGTTCTCATTACAACACAAAAAGTGTATTTTTTATCTATACGAATGTATGTGTGGCCCCAGTCCGGCGGGCGGACACCAGACGAGCGGCGTGTATTCGACTTTTATACAAATCTACATTTTAGTTCCGAGAAATTTTTGCAAACCTTTTTTTGTTCTTGTTCTGACCTTCAAAACAAGAGTGAGGTAACTGTTTACATGACATTTAGAAAATATCTGAGAAAAGCCCGGACTAAGCCGCAGACTAGTTTTTGTATAAGTGAAATTTTATTACCAAATTTTGAAAAAACATTTTATATTAAGACAACTTTATCCTGATATTTTAATTCAGCTTATTACTATCGTTGTAGGCGTTTATTTTTCTGGTACAATGATGAATTACTAGACTAGGCAGAGAATTAAATTTGTTATTTATGCAACGGTAAACGTGTTTTCAATTCGTTACCATTCATTTTGTTTTTATTTACCCACCTTGTTTACTCTCTTATACCTGGTAAATTGGCCTAGTTTGAAGATTGTTCGGGCTGTTTGTCGGTCAATTGAAGATTTATCTTCTCTGTAATTTTACCCCTCAAACAACTATTCTCCACTGCCTTCGGCCGGTCTATTTGCCATTTGGAAATGTCAATTTTCCTCTCTATTTGTTAGTTGGCCGAAGCTTGCGGCCAATTTTCAACTTAAAGAATTGAACCGAAAATCTCAGCTGGAAAATTGACTAGCGTTTATATTATTTCTCTTTAAAAGACAAGACGCAACGAAATTAGGCCAACTAGAATTTTAACTGCTTTTCCTACACAGAAAAATCGTTAGCTAGACAGTTCTAAACTTCTGCATATCATCATTAGCAATGGGAATAACTAACGCTGTTTCTCCGCAAAGATGGGCAGAGAGGATATACCGATATTCTCTCTTGGCGAAATGGCAAATTTTTCTTTTTTTTTATTTATCACCGCCTTACTGGGCTTTTACATAAAAATCACAACATAAATTTAAAACCACAGTATAACACAAACAATAAAGCATAAAATACAGTAAACATATATTAAGTAATTATCACGATTAACTTTAAAAGAAACTCTTTAAATTTATATACGTGTAATACAAAATAAAAATAAATAATAAAATATATCATGTATATTTAATTAAGCATATTATGCTTAAATTATGATTACCTACTCGTTTTTACATGATCCGAAAAATGCTGAACTGATTAGGATTTGTACGGGTCTAGAATTACAACAAAAATATAAGTGACATCTATAAACTCATTGCCCAGCCTATGTACCCTCTCGATAACTGAATTGAATACAAATTTATTGTTGTGAAATAAAATATTCCATCTAGTATGTTTGGGAGGTTCATGTAGTGACAGCAAACTTATAATTTCAGGGCTGTCAAACATAGAATTAATAATTTTACGCAATAAAAAAAGATCAAATATTTTTCGCCTTTCTGATAATTTAGATAAATTTAGTTAACTTCATAAGTTTGCATAATTGATTTTTTTTTATTTATTTATATTACACGCCCATAGTGGCTTTTACAAACATGTGATATAATTATAATAATTTAGCACTAATATAACAAAAGCTAACATTAATATTTATTTATGAGGTATATTATTTTATCCATATTTTGAAGTATCTCTGCATTATCTCTGAATAACATAAAATAAAGTTGCTATCCTTGTCTGTCTGTTTGTGCGCTTAGTTCTTCTAAACCACGCAACGGATTTTGATAGAGTTTTCGCTATCATTTTTTTTTTAAATTTCTTCCAGAAGGTTTAAATATATATAAAACATGCAAATTATATTTGTAGAAATTAGAGAAGAGTCAATGTTGAATCATAGAATTCAAAACCAGAAAACTCCAAATCATTTACAACCCCGAGCAAAGCCGGGTATACGTTAGCTTGTAATTATTATAACGATAATATTTTAAACTATTATACCTACCTAATTGATATTTTCAAAAAGTTCAAATTTGATTTAAGATTTTCACTGGCCTGATGATAAACACCATAATGCTGTCTCAAGCGTTGACTAGGAGATACCGCAACTCGGCGTAATACCCCAAAAATAGAAATAAATCATTATCAATTCGATGTTATTCAGCGGTATTAAGTTTTTTTTTAAGGAAGACAATAATTATTAACAGGTTTATAATTTTGAACTCTCCACGCCCTTATAAAAATATTATTTCAGAAAGTGTTTTAGATTTAGCATACTGTATGGATACCCGACGCTTTAAGCCACTAGTCCACAACTGATTTTCTATAATTTATGAGGTGAGCCTTTCAACTACGAATCTGGAGGTCGCGGGTTCAAATCCCGGCGTGTGCAAGTAAATTTTTATTTTTATTAATTTGTGTTGTTTGACATTTACTAAATTATAAATAGTAAATAGTACATTTGCGACACGTTCCACAGCTAAAGATACTCTCAGTATCGCCCTGGTGAGGGACCACTATTCAGAATTGAAATGTTGCTTGTAATGGCTTTAGCCGTATTTGGCGAGTACCAGATCTGAATAGCCAGGTACTAGCCACCTTTCTCTTCCCTCTCCCTACTACATTCAGCCTCACAACATACCCCAATTGGAAATGCCATAGTCTCACTGGCTCCAAACATATGGCACCTGTTGGAACTCTGGTGCTGTAATCACATTTAATAGAAATCAAGTTAAGTAGCTAAATCTATATACATTTTCAAATAAATAGTACCAGTGTAATCGCAAACACAACACAAAATACAGATGAAATGACTCAACAAACATTTTGGATACAAATAGTATTTCTTTTGTCATCCAGTGGTCCGATCGTGGGTCGTGTTAAAATGAATCAAAGTAAGCAACTGTTGAACGTTGTTTAAAAAAAGGCGCCAGACTCGCAACGAGTGTGAAGTGGGCAGCTTTCGCGCCAAAACTATTTTCTCGCGCCAAAAGTAAAGTGCTCGACGCGAGATTTGTCACAAAGGGGTAATGGGGAAGAGGGGATGTTTGCGGTTCGTTATATTTTCATGATTACCGCAACAAAGCCGCGGACGGGTCAAAGGGAATGTATGGGATATTTGAGTAAAGTATTTGTGTAAAAGATTAACCGGTCTGTGGCCGAGTTGACATCGCGGTCCCACCCAGGCGTAGTGTATTCAATACCTCGGCTGGCTAAGTCCTCCATCACAAGACAAGCAACATTTTCAGCTTACTGTGGTGGTAGTAGGAGATTTTCAAATATTGTCAGGTTATTCGTAACCCGGGAATTTTTGTCTTTCTTTAAAAAAAAAAAAAAATTCCGGTAAAAAGAATGTTTTTATGATAGAATTTGATAAATAGTATAGACACATCATAATTCACAAAAATGTAATATTCATAAAACAATTATTGTACAGTGCACAGTGTTGTGATTACATACAAGGCTTGGGATATTTTTTTTATTTTTTATTTGAAAGTAGCACAAATAATAATTAACATTTTTAAAGGTTGGCTGACAGCTTAATACACGGCGCTCATTCGCCCATTAAAAATAGCGCCAGGCATTAGTCATCCAACCTTTAGGAGGATATGTTAATTATTTGGGATAGAATTTAAAAAAAATTAAGAATATATTGTAATTGATTTATTCTCGTGTTTTAAAAGAATCTGTGGAAAAAACACGTTGCATTTAGCAAAAAAAAAGTTTAAAAAATGAAGGTAGATCCTTGTTAGGTACTTTAAAATTAGCTAAACTCCACATGTTTTTTTTCTTTTTTGCCAATTTTTGGCAAAGAATACTCTTAAAATAAAATAAATCAATTTATTACGTCAACTTTTTCGTGGTTGCATGATATTTCATCAAAATGAAAATTCAACACACCTATACAAGTGATACAGAGTCATTAAAAGTGATGAAATAAAAACTAGGTTACATAGTTAACTATTAAACCTAGTTTTTGTTTCATCACTTTTCGTGAATCACTTTTTGGTGGTGTGTTGAATTGTCATTTTGATGACATACCCGGTCATCCTTTTGCATATTTATATATTACTTTTTTTCTCATTTAGCTTTTCTCGGTTGCTAATTTCATCTCCGAATTCACAGAAAATTTCGACATGTTTTGGATAGGGTTTTAAACAGAAAAAAACGTAAGAATTTTTATGCAAAAGTTTAATTTTTGCCCAAATGTCAGATAGAACCTTGTTGTTCCAAGGGAACGATATCCTGTAGAAATTATAACTGTCAATCAATATATCTACATGTAATAATAAAACTACAATGAAATCATCGTCAAAGCCTCATTTTTCCGTTTCCCCTTCATATTTCATAAAAAAACATCATATATCCCGGTTAATCGAATAAACATCATGGATGAGTGAACGCCCAAACTAAATATATTAGTATTATTGTTTGTTCAGAGCCCAATCCCTGGCCGAATCGATAATCTAGTTATTTACTTATTTTTCTTGCAAAAAATAATATTACTTCTCTTCAGGGATTGTGATCATGTTTGAACTACCATCGGACTGTATAAGTGTACGGGATTTTAATATTGATATTTGTTAATAATAATAAAAATGTTCTTGATAAACCGCTATATCCCATTCTTTCAATTTTTTACTTCTCCTCGCGGTACTTCCTACTCCGACACTCAACTCACAACAAATAAATATTTTTAACTCTATGTATGTTTTTACTATAATTATATTTAAATACGTATAGGTACCGAATAGGACGACTAGATATGGTCGATATTTCTGTCCGAGTTACTTGGAACAGGTTCCAAATTCTCCAATCCAGGCCGCTCGCAATTGCCGTCAAAAGTACATACTCTGGTCGACTTTCTTATTCTTCTCATTGAAGGTACATACTTACATACGCCAAACGCCAAAAATCATTCCACTGTTTGGAATGATTTCGTCAAGAATGCCTTTGCTATCGTTTGTTTATTTTTTTGAAATCGGTTCTATTTGGAATATTCACTAAAAATTCACTAGATAGAGTACCGTTTCCGATAACTGAAACCGCAATGACAACCCTTTTTATATATCAACCACCTCTAATGACGACATCCTCATTAGATCATAAGATCCTCATTTACGAATCCGTAGGTTGTGGGTTCAAATCCCGGCTAGCCCTAATAACATTTATTCAAATAAATATTTTTTATCTCATATTCAATTAATCTCAAATAATATTTAGTGAGTTCGTTTGTTACCATTCCAGTGTAATAAATATCTTCAGAAAGACCAGTATTCGGAATCGAGTTGCTTCAACTGACTTTAGCCGTATTTGGTGCCAAGGTCTAAATTGCCAGGTACTTCCACATATTCCCCACCCCAACACCCGCTGCGCTAACACACGTCCCAATCGAGGATGCCATAGTCCCAATGGCCTAGGGCAGTTGGTACTCTAGTGTGGTATTCACAAAAAAAACATTAATGTAAGTAACACACACCATGCAATTCTTACGCCTTACTTCACTTCCCTTTTGTGTTTGAGGTTGTAAAACATACCTCTTTATTTGTTTACTGGCACAAAAAAAAACAACAATATGGCTTTGTTTGCTCAAGTGATTTTTTCCACTAACTTGTACTTGATTTAATCCAAAAAAATAAATAAGATAATCAATTTCTCACTAAAGTTTTTCACAAAAAAAATTGTGCTAAATTATCGATGAGGGCTTATTAATTTCAAGATACTTTTAGTACCTGTCGAACTAATTTCCTATTTAGCGATTTTTTATTATATATTTCATATCATATCTAAAGAGTCACGGAAATGACAGATCATGGAATTATTTTTGACGAAAAACTAAGTTTCACCAATCATATACACTTACACAACCAGAAAAGAGAGTTATGTATTTGATCTTTTCCTGCATAATAGCATGTCTTACACTTCTAAATTATTTATTTATTTATTTTTTTTTGTATTTCTTTTATTTTTACTTCTTCTTTATAATTTTTATTTTTCTTTTTTTTGTCTTCTGCTTTCTACTTTAACATTTTTATACTTTCTATTTCCATTATAATTCATTCTAATATAATCTTTCATACTTTAAACATGTATAAATATTTAATTCATATGTTAACACTAGTCCTCACATACTAACTATATACCATTGGTCGCCACGAGACAGGCAGTCGCCTAGTGTGGTAATTTAATGTATCACATGTAAGAAAATGTATTATTGTATTATCATGTATTCTATAAATAAATAAAATAAATAAATATCCATCAAATTGTGAACAAAGGTATGAAAACACTAGGCTTCGTATTAAGAACAACTAAAAACTTTAATTCTTTACAAGCCATTAAACTATTATACGTATCTCTAGTAAGAAGTCTAATTGAATATAACTCAATAGTTTGGTCTCCATCTTACAAAATTCACATTAACAACATTGAGCGAATACAAAAAAAAAAATTACGTTTTATAAATTTTAAATTAAATATCCCTGTCGAAGACTTAAAATACAATTTCTTATTAAATACTCTAAAAATACATACATTAGAAGATAGACGTAAAATAAACGATTTAACGTTCTTATTCAAAATACTTAACTCTAAATTCGACTGTTGTGAACTCCTGCAACTTATAAACATACATACACCCCCCACAGTAACAACACGACAAAATACAATATTCTACAGCAGCACACATAAGCGTAACTACATTGTCCACTCTCCGATACAACGACTTCACACCATGGGAAATCATTACTTGGGTGATGTTGACATATTCAATACCAACTTGGCAAGTTTTGTGGATCATTTAAAACATTTATTTCAACAATACTCCTAAACACATCATGTAAACCTACAAATAGCTGTAATTTTCTGTTTTTGTTTCTTGTGTTTTTATGACTTGTTGCATAGCTTTTATCAAATGTAATTTTATTCTTATTTTTTATGTTTCAAAGTATCTGTCAAATTAAAATTATACTACCAACCATGTAAAAGCCCTATGGGCGTTAAATAAATAAACAAATAAAAATAAATATCTGATTTCCTCACTTTATTCAATATACTTTAGTACTAAAACATTTTAATTCAATAAAATTATTTAAAAAATAATCAATCCGGAGGATGTCAAATCCTTCGCCACAATAACACAAATTCTCTCTCTCATTCACCGTGTTCGTTCAATGTTTGTTTCCAAAGACATTATAACCAAAGCAGCCCAAAGTAAGTGATATTTATGGCTTTGTTTTTCCATTATATATTTGACACACATCATAAACATTATTAGTTGAACGTGACCAAAATCCATCGTAAATAAGCGGTGTTGGTTAACTGTTCCGTTCAACTGCTTTTCCTGAGACTTATTATGTGCTTAAAGCTGTTTGAATTGTATTTACATTCGTAGGAAATAAATTTATATTTTGTTTCGTGTTTTCTTTTCGTTTATTTGGTTTGAATTTAATTTTAACTTAACCTCTAAGGTTAATTTGTTTGGTTTTGTGAACATACATTTATTTCCCGTAGAGTCATTTTTTTCGCTTTTGGGAACAGTTCATATAGTCTCATGGAAATCGTTGTGCCTCCCTTACTGTCATAGTTAGAAACAAGAACTAAACTGTGTTAGAAGAGAAAACGCCAAGTTTCATATTCAAATATAGATATTAACCACAGAATAATTATAATGTACACCTCTAAGAAACGGTGTTGAGAAAAATTTATGAAATTTTTCGTTAATTATTTTCACATGAAACGACAAAAAATGAGGTTACAGTAATATTTATAAAATGTGTGTTTTTTTGTTGTTATTGGTGCATTTCAGTGATATTGCTATTAGTTCAGTGTTTAGAAGGAAAAAAAACGTACCTGGTTCCATTTTTCAAACTTTTCATGTTTGCCTTAAAATTTTGTACGTTTAACAAAATTATATGATTATTTCTGATGATAAAATTTGAAAGCTCATTTCATCACCTTTCAAAAAAAGTTATTATTTTTTGGATAAGTTCAGAATATTACATTTATTTTGATTTTATTGCAACGTGGAAATATACAAAAATTATCCGACATTCTTACAGCGTCTTTAAGAAGAAATATAACGGTCAACATTCCAGATGCTTTAAGGGTTAATATACCTTTTTTTCAAACTGGAAAATAATAATGTAATGAATGAATTGAAGGTGAAATTATTAAGGCATACGTGGAGTAAAACGTTTTACGAATGAGGTGATCTGAAAATAATGCAAATCCGATGTCGCCAGTTGCAAAAATACCATGCTTGTATTCGTTGATTTTTGGAAGAATGAATGTCAGTATTTTAAAAATATGGTGCACAGGTGGACGAGCAAGTCCGGGATGCTCCAGAGAGACATGGCACGATCGAGTGAATCAAATACTTGAGCACGATCATGTCATGATTCGGAATAACAGAACAGTGTTTATGGAGGGATATTCAATGCGAACGAAGAGTGAAAGATCTTGTGTCAACAGAATTGCACAAGCGTTTCATATTCTCTGCCTTCCACACTAAGAGCCCATAAATTAATTATAATAATCAACATAGAAACATCTATAACTCCACCGCCATTTTTTTCTGCTTCGTTAATCGAACAAACAACGCAGTCAAGCTGTCTACAAAATTATTATTTGATTATATTGAAGTATACCATCGTCAGATATTAAAGTATTGATATATTCAATAAAAGTTGACTGCTTTAAATACGGGCAGCTGTTTGTAATAAATAAGGGATAAAATAACCCTCGTTATGTCATGTAACATGCGAGCGTCTTGTTCCTATACTTTCAGGCCATAAACTTTATCTAATTAGTATTAAACCCCTTGATTATTCCTTGTTTTCCGACTATTTTTCCCCGCTGTATTTGTAAAATTATTCATGGGTTTTGCTTTGAAATGTCGCAAGGTAATTTGAAAATTGTTTCGTGACTTTTCCTATTTTTCCTTATTTTATGTCAGCAGTTACTAAAATTATCATCACATTTTCAGGTTGACGATAAAATCTTTTTCTGTGATTCCTTTGCGGAACTTTTTGTTTTTCATATTTTCAATGCGCTGGAGGAATGTGTATTATTTTATTATTCACTTTTTTTTCAAATACAAAAAGGCTTTACGTATACGAACTGTTCACAAATTGTTCGCCCACATTAGGCGACTTGTTGATCTTCAATAAAAATGCAGCTGTATGAGGGTCCGAGGGAAGATTAAAAACTTCAATTTTTTAACCCCCGCGATTATAAAAAATATCCCGTATTTGTCTCGCAATCTAACCATCACTCTATAAGAACAAAAATAATTTTATTTAGAAGCACTATTTTATTTATTTTATTTTCAATTCTCCCTCCATTAGCGAATTAAATCTTTATCTGCAACCTTCCCTCAGTTGCCTTAGCATATTTAACCCTTCACGCCTTCATTATTCATAGTCATGAATAAGATATCATGTGTGAAGAAACTGCCTGTTTATTTGTGTTTATGAAGGACCCGAGTCCCGATCCTGTGGAATGCCATATTGCGACGGACGCGGGAAGTTTTACCACGTCATCTGTTTTGCTCTGTGCTTGCTGCTTACTCTGAACTTTGTATATTGATTTTCCCAACTGTCTGAATAACTTTAGTTCGATACTAGTTTTTTGATTGATTGTGAGGGAATTAATGCGTGTCTAACGAATGGCACGAAGAACTTTTAATTATTTGTTGAGTAATATCAAAATCTTGTACATTTATTATTAATTGGGTCTCGAATAGTTTTAGAAGTTTCTTGTTATAGCGTTATTGCTCTAGAGCTGTGTATTGTTAACATTTTACATGAAATGTATTTCATTTATTTTTATTTTATTTTGTTTTTCGCCTAGCCGAGAATTTACATGGATTTTAATAACAGAATATTTTTTATATTTTAATAAGAAATTATACAAAAAATCGATATAACAGTAAACTGATAAACTGAATATGATACAATATTAGTAAAGCTTGTAACAGTAATACAAAATAGTATACAAACAAGAACAATACTACGAATACGACAAATCACTAAAACTACATTACCAACGCTACTATAATTTGTAGGATTCAACGAAGTGCTGGTATAGATTACGCTTAATTCTATAAATGGAATCAATAAATATATACACCGACCGGTCGGTGGCCGAGTTGACATCGCGCTTGGCGAGACACCCAGGCGTAGTGTGTTCAATTCCTCGGCCGGCTAAGTCCTCCATCGGTGGTAGTAGGAGATTTTCAAATATTGTCAGGTTATTCGTAACCCGGGAATGTTTGTCTTTCTTTAAAAAAAAAATATATATATATATTTATCAATAGTACCTCAAAACTTGTTGCCCAGATCATGCATCCTATTGGTTAGTGGGTGGATCTGATAATTGGTTGTGGATTGCAGAATAATGATACAATTTTTCTTGTGTTCCTAGTCGGAAAATTTATCTAATTAAGGTTTACAAATTATTGTATGCAATAAATAGTCGCCTGAAATATCCATACAAATTGAAAATATCTCCCGAGTAAAAATAAATGCCGCCGACGGGAATTAATCATGTATTGTTTCATAGTGCTTTCACACAAACGAAGTATTGAATTCCGTAAGTCTAAACTTAAACTTTAGGGTGCACAGTTTACACCCGCGCTGTGCAAGCGGGTTCCTACAGAGCATCGGACCATCAATTGAACCCGCACCTTCTGATGTCCGTTCAGGTGCTCTGGACCACTGAGCTACGTCGGCTTATTTCCAACACGCCAAATAATTCAATATTTACTAGTACATCAATTACTGCTTATTTTATTTTTTCCACCTGTAAACTACCAACTGTATTTTTGCAGGAAAGGCTTTGATAGTGCCAAATTTCAAACTAGATGGCGTCGAGACATTTTATCTACATTTTTTGGTCAAATATTTTGACTTGTCAAATATTATTATTTTTTTTAATGATAAACTAATATTTATAAGACAAGGTTTTTTATGCATGGCACAAAAGATAAAAAAATACTACAAGCAATAATTAGTCGCCTGAAATATCCATACAAATTGAAAATATCTCCCGAGTAAAAATAAATGCTGTCGACGGGAAATGAACCCGCACCTTCTGACATCCGGTCAGGTATTGCTTATAATAATTTGTTATCTTTTGTGCTTTGCATAAAAAATCCTTGTCATATAAACATCAGTTTATCATTAAAAAAATAATTAAGGTTTGTTAACAAAATATATCCCACACTAATAACAAAACGTGGAATTGTTTTTTTTTTATTTACAAAACAATTATTTATGTTAAAATGACACCGCATATTAAAAATAATATTTTTGAAAATTGATTGGTACTAGAGGTTAGTTCTTGTGAAACAAGTTGAGATGTTAACATTATAAATAAGAAAACGAAATGGATGAATTGATGGTGTATTAATAGTAGAAGGCTTGTCAGGAAATATTATTAAGTGGATAATTGTATTTTATTTTATTTAATTACTGCGTTATAATGTTAACATTTTTAGAAGATAGATATGATATATAAATAAATATAAAAGAGATGTAGATTATTTTCTTAGTCCTCCATACTAGGGGATCCTAGGAGGACTAGGTTTTGGATATGTTTTCAGCGACTTCTGTACAACTGGTGTAATGGTACAACTTCATGTTTTTTCAGTAGCTTCTAAGAAGATGTTTTTAAAATACTAGTTGGTTCCTTTAGCCAAGATTTGATTTAGTTATTTTTGTCTTACTGTCAAAGACAATATTAGCGTTTCTTAAACGAAAATTTGAAATAGAAAAACATGAAAAGAGACGATCACAACCCAGAACCCTCGTCTTGCCGGGATGCCGCTCTACCAACTGAGCTAATGTGACCCTATCCCCTTCGGTCATATTTTACTGTAATAGTATAACTCCGAATAAGAACTACCAACATTATCTCATTATGATTTCCTCATCGCACATTTTTATTGGCTGTTATTTTTATGTGTGATCGCAAGATTCAACTTAAATTCAATCTAGACAGTGTCTTGGATAAATGTAAATATAATAAATATTTTTTGTAATAAAATGAATAAAAGAGGGCCCTGGGTTCAAGTCGTAGATGTAACCTATTTTTTACTGATTTTTCTGTTTCAAATTTTCGTTTAAGAATCGCTAATATTGTCTTCAATAATTAAATATTACAAATTGAGGTTTTACTTACAAAATTATTCCAAAAAAAGGATAGTTTTTTGTTTTGTTTTTTACATTCTTGTAGGTTGTTATATTACTTTACTTTAGAACTTCGTTTGGTATATGGTATATTTAAGGTATAAAGGCTCTCATTTTATGACTATGTAAGGTCTTTGCCTCTTTGTCTTTTTTGAGGCGATAAACCAGAATATTTTCGGCATAGTTTTTTTGTAAACTTAGAACATCGACGTGACATTAGATACTTAGTTACATTAGTAATTCGTTCTTTGTGACATAAGATTTCGTTTTCTACTTGGTTGCAGGAAATATAATACAAAGTGAAAAGCAATCTCAATCATTACATTCTGAAGAGTGCTTGTGAAATGCATTCCTGTTTGCACACATGCTCTCACTACTTGGTTTATTCGTATCACTCTAGCCTCACAAAACTCAAGTAGTAAATATTGTGATTCTACTAAAAATATGAAACCAAATGCAATTCGGATTTAGTGCCACAAATATATGAACGCTATATAAATAAACGTATAAATAACTACTTTACAAAAAACGCATTTGATGTTTATAATGTTCTTACCTCTGAAATATATCGGTTTTTCTCTGTAAATTTATAATACGTAAATCATTTTTCAAACCTCCCGAGATCGTTATAGTAATCTCTTTTTTATGATCCAATTACTTAGTAACGCGAACAAAAACCAAGCTTAGAGACGGTTTTATTGCCTTTACAAATTTTATCCGAAAAGACGAGTGAGAATAAGTACTTACGTATTTTTTTTTCTGAATTATTGTAGCAGAACATTTCATGGAAAATCCTGCTTTCCCACGCCAACTGGTGCTTTTACTATTTTTGTAATATGTTTTTTTTTTAAATTATAATTTATTTATTAATTAGATTTGAAAATTTTAGAACATTGGTTTCATTGATTTTTACAGTGACCTGATTATGTCACCCGGAACCCTCAGTAATTTGTTCATGGAACTACATTATTTAACATAATATAAATAAATATTTTAGAATGTTAATAAAAAAAATATCACAACTTAATTTTTTTTTATAAATATTATTGAAACAAATAGTTTTTTTTTGAAGAACTTAATGAGTAAAAGCTCAAATTATAATATTTAATTATTAAAGACAATATTAGCGATGCAGGCAAGTCCTAGATGCGGCCATATCTTTTTCTGATTTTAGCTGTTTCAAATTTTCGTTTATGTGTCGCTAATATTGTTTACAATAATTAAACAGTATTTTGGTTACAGTGATATCTTTCCTTATGTATAATTACCGGATGACGTGTATTGTGTAAAGGTGTGTGCGTAAATGTGTGAGTGTGTATTTATATTTGTGTATATTGAACACTTTATATTATTGACATGATGCTCCTTGTAAATATGGGCAGTGAATCCGAAAAAAGTCGATGTTAAGGTTTAGACAAATATTATTCAAGTTATGAAGAGAACGGTTAATTGGCATTTGGTTGATGCATTTTTGTGATAAAGCGTGTAAAGTAACGCTGTATGTCGTGTACGTCAGAAAGGTCTGTTAAAATTAAATATTAATTGGGGACAGAGGTTCGGGGTACAGTTCAAGTTCAATTCTGTGTATAAATATTAAAGCAACTACTCCTCGGCTTTGTTGCAAATATATATTTTTTTTAATTTATTCTTAAATATATTTGTATTACAATGGTATAGTATATTGTCCTCCACGCTAGGAGTTCACCTGTGTTGTGGAGGACTTTTTCAATTGTAAAGTTATATAATACTAAAACAATACAGTGGAGTTGGTTACACAGAGAAAAAATAAAAATTAAAATATAAAATCGATTTTTCCATAGTTATAACAACAAAAAAAGTGAAATATAAAAAATTAAATATTAAAAGGATTGTAGCCAGTTCCATATGTGTTTTTTGTATTTCGTTAGATTAGATGTTTTATATTGTGTTGAAAGTGAATTGTATAGTTGAAATTGTATAGCCTGAAATCTGTAGTGTTTTTGTCCAAAGGATGTGTTGGTTTTTGGTATTAGTAGTTGGTGTGCATGTCTTGTTCTGGTATTGCGAGAAGTTTTTGAAGTTTTAAATGTGTTTAGGTTCTTGTAAAGGAAAGTAAGTATTTGTTTTGAATATAATTTTTTAATAACACTGGGAATTTTTTGAATATGGTTCAAGTGGGTGTTAGTGTTGGTACTTTAAGTATTTTGAAATGTACATTCAAAGTTATTGTTTAATTTGGAAGTAACAATGTTTATATATATAAATGTTTGGTTGTTTGTTTGTTTGTTTGTCCCCTATAGACTCAAAGCTACTGATTTCGCTGAAAATTTGTTTTTATTATTGTTAGAAGTCTTTAGAAAATAGTTTGAATGGTAGAAAAAGTCGGGGACGCCCAAGGAAGTCTTTGCATTATCTCTGCACTGGAATGAAATACGGAGTCGAATATAAGTCGATATAATGTAGTTTTTTTAGTTTAACCAATGTGGTATACAGTAGTGAATGGTGGTAGTCAGGGACGCACGAGGAAGACGTGGCACGATCAAATGAAACAAAAACTTAAAAAAGTAAACTTTTCAATTCTTTGGAATAATAGATCCAGTTTTCAGGTACACTAGAATTCACAACCTCGAAACTTTACTCCAAACCATTCATAACCCCGAGCAACTCCGGGTACACTTCAGCTAGTATATTATAAATGTGTTTTGAATACGGTCTATGCTGTACAGTATATATTGTAGATTTCAAATTGACGAAGCATATACCAGCGTATTTCTGGAAAATGCGAAAGATAACATTACGATTGTACGCGGGTTACTGATCACTTTACTTTGTAGAACAAAAACAAACATTTTATACCACCTTTGGTTACACGTTATACCTAGATAACCTTTTCCTTCCAGGGGTAAACAGAATCGATGGAACTTTACACAGCTTTGTACAAACACTTCTTGCTTCATTCATATTTAAGCATTCTCTTCTGTTATTCCTATCCTTGCCATGTCCTGGCTCCGGTATTGGATACCGGAAGCATTATTTTACTCACTTGCTCGTCGTTGACAGTTGACGCTTATTTCTACCTGCTTCCGCACTACCCATCCTCAGGCACCTCTGTCTTAGTCTGGTTCTTTTCGCTTACAGTTTTTTTTTTTTTTTTTTTTTAACATACAACAAACGATGTTGTATTCCCATGAGTTATAAAAACTCATTAAGGGATCGCCAATTGGTAGTTTTCAAATAGAAAAGTAAAAAAAATAAAAAAAGAGTTTTGTACAGAAAAATTAGATTAAAAATTAAAAATAACCAACCCAACCCAATGTGCAGACACAATGTATGAAGAAAACATTTACAAAACATTTCACAGAAGCAACATACAGACACAACATATGAAGAATCACTTTACAGATATGTTACAAAAAAAATTGTCTTATAAGACTTTATGAATTATTATAATCACTCATTTGATTTATGTACTGTTGGTGTCAAAAAGTTGAAAAAGTATCCTCAATGATGGACTATATAAATGCATAAAAACAAAATCAGGAAAATACATTAAAAAGTATGGGGTCAAAAATAAACAGACCTAATACAAGATGTTTTACATTCAAAATACATGAGAAGATTAAAAAAGCTCATCATCTCTGGATGTACAAAGTTTGGTATTGGAGATAATTAGGACGGCTATCAGAACAGAGTTTGTACCTACTTATGACTCGTTTCCCAAATAACATTTGAAAAAATAGGATTTCAATATATCGTTTCGAGATTTGTTAGAGGCATATACCTGTCTTAATTCTTCATGCAATTTGTTATAGTTAGTGTAGGCAATATATTCTAATGATTTCAGTCCGAACTTTGTTGAGTGTATTTTTGATATATGTAGTTTGTTGTGTTGTCGTGTATTATATTGGTGAACATCGTTGTTATAGTTCAGTTTTATATTTGTGTGGGTGTTACACTGAATAATATTTAAAATGGTGTTTGTTATCTCAAAGCTAGGAACCATCTTAAATGGCAAAACAAGTGCGTGACGGTAAATATCTTTAACAGGTATATCCCAAGGCAATCCAAAAATGTTACGCATGGCTCTATTTTGGATTATTTGCACCTCCGATATCATTTTTTTGGTAGCAAAGCCCCAGATACTCGAAAGATATGCCAAGTGGGAGTGAATCATAGCATAGTACAATGATCGCAGTATGGCTGTGGGAAGCAATCTACGTAGTCTGTACATTACACCGGTCACCGGAGCAATCTTTGATTTAACATGGTCAAAATGGTTTTTCCATGTAAGCCGTGAGTCAATTAAAAGTCCTAGATACTTCGCGACATCTGTTTGTTCCAGTTTGTTTATTCCCAAGGAAATTTTTAGGCGTTGTCCTTTCCTATTCCCGAATAGCACATAGTGAGTCTTTTTAATGTTAAGGCTAAGTTTATTGATTCTCAACCACTCGGCTAGATGACCCAAATCCCTTTCCATGTCTTTTTCCATTTCGTTTAAATTAGTATTATGATAGAATAATATTGTGTCATCAGCATAAAGTTGAAGGGTACCTTTCAACCCCCATTTTGCAATATCATTTATATAAATCAAGAATAATAAAGGCCCGAGAATCGAGCCCTGTGGTACACCACATGTTATATTTCTATGATCACTTGATTCTTTTCCAATAACAACCGAAGAGCACCTACCCGTAAGATAACTAGATAAAAGTTTTAGATTTTTGCCCACGATGCCCAGATATTCAAGCTTTTCTAACAGAATCTTATGATCATCCGTATCGAACGCTTTTTTGAGGTCTATGAAAATGCCCGCTGCATATTTTCCTTGATCTAAGTGTTTTTGAAGAGTTAGTATAAAATCAAAGGCAGCACATTTCGTGTTGGAGAATTTTCTGAACCCATATTGTTGAGGCGTGAGAATATTATTAGTAGTTTTATTTATTTTTATTTAAGTACACAAAACAGGCATGGTGCCCAAGAATTTACATACATGGATGTTTAAATACATAATAATAAAAAATTGATAATAACAAATATAGTAACAAAATGAATAAGCTAAATATGCAGAAGTAAATAACAAATAAGAATGGGTAAAAGGTAAGTACGAATATATTCATAAACGATTTGTTATTGTCACACCTGTACTGGTGAGACACTGATTAGGTAGGTACAATGTTGCTTCTCATTAAATAAAGGGTTTCATCATAATATCAGCTTAATATGATTAAAGGTAATACATTTTTTTGAAGTGTTTAAATTGGTCATTAAAAATGTCTATTTCATTATTAGAGCCATGTATAATGTTATAATTTCTTAATGTTCGCGGTACAGGGGAAAAATATCCTGTATTTGTGTGGAAGGCTTTAATATAGAAAATCTCTTTCATCCTCCTTGTTGATTTTCTTGGTGGAATATTGATATTAATTTGGGATAAAATGTTTGGTGTATCAACTGATGCATGTTTAATTTTGTGTAGGAGCAGTACGTCATAAATTTTACGTCTGACCGTCAGTGAGTGTAGTTTGTAGTGCAAAATTCGGTCATTATATGTTCTTACATTGTGCATGCATTATGTTTGTACGCCTTCATTGCAAAACGGTATGCATGATTTTACCACACACACTTGGGAATCTCATTTTTACTGATTTAAATCTACTTTTGTCCTTCTTCTACCAAATTTTTTTTACACACAGGGGTCCCTGAGGAAAATAATTTCTGTGAAAGAAAAAGGTATGAGTTGTGCGTAGGAATCTAGGGATCAGTTTGTTCGCGAGTGACAGTCGAATGAATATATCCCTCTCACTGCGGTGCAAGAGGTACCAGTTGGAGAGGCCAAAGGATCTCCTCAAACCAGCCTCTCCCGATCTTACACGTCGCGAAATTGACGGGCAGGCGCATCCTGAACCTACCCCAACCGATGAAAAAGGACACCCCTAATAAATCACCAAACGGATCGAACCACTCGGGGCGACCTATGGCAGAGGAGAGTTGGTTTTCCAATAAATAGCTCCAGGGGTGGTATCTTGGTGTTTTTTTTTTATTTTTTTTTTATATTAACTCCACACAAGAGGCCCTGAAAAAAACATAATTTCCCTCAAGGCCTATGTCATCTTTGGGGATGCTCTGTGGAGGGTCTTTTTGTGGAGAGGAAGGAGTGAACATGGGTCTTGAAGAGTCCCAAGTTATAGGAGGGAGGAAACACAGAGGCCGGCAGTTCGTTCCACAGCCGAGCTTTTGAACCTAAGAATGAATCGTAGAAGCGACCCGTTCTCATGTGACAAATGTCAACCGTGTACAAATGTTGGGAGCGCGTTTGGCGTGTATCCCGACTACGCACCGGTGCCGAAGGGATCAATGACGCTAGTTCTTCAGAGCATCTTCCATTGTAATACCGATAGAACAAGGACAGCATACCTACCTGACGCCTGTGCTCTAAAGATTGCAGTCCGTTTGTCAATATTGGGGAATCTATCAAACGGACCAAAAGTATCAAAACAAAATTGTCGTCTTCTAGCCCCGCTTACATAGTCATTTTTCATTTACAACTTCCGAATTACGAGTAAGTCATCCAAAAAATGAATTTCCTGCATTCACCCTTTTTCAACATCCGTATCATTTTTTGTCCACTTTTCAATTTCATTTAACCCTGTAGGATTAAAACTCAGTTATTAAATACTTAAGCAGTACGTGGTTGGGTTTTGAACTCGAAACAAATTATCTTCCATCTTTCAGAGAATTTGACTTGCAATTTGACTGCAATAAAACAGGCTATTTCGTGATGCTTTCCCTGGCAGTGGTGTTCCCGCTGTAATATCCAGAGTTATTCCCTTTGTCCGCTGGTCCGCCCCATTGAGGTCTCTTATGAATTATGTATGGGCTCACATAGTGAATTAGCTCCCTCACTAGTTGGTACGTTGGCGTTGGTCGCTTGCTTCGCGTCTGTAAAACTCTGGCTTAGGTAAAGTTGCTGGCTGAAGTTTTTAATGGCTTTATTTCGGTTTTGTTGGCTTTACGAATAATGCGTTCTATATTCTACTTTAATTTAAAAATTATGCCGCACTCATTCTGAATAATTTTTTTATAAAATTATCAAACATACTCATTTTGGTTGCCTGATGTGATGTGTGTAGAATAACTAATTTCCATATGAAATTATTCACCGTGAACTGTTTGTGGGAGCAACAATTAAGGTATCTACTTATAATCACAAAACATACTGTTTGTAATTAATTAATCATTTTATATTTGTAATGTGTGATTCTTTTGTTTAATTTGTTGACAGATTTTGTGATTTCCAAGTAAAATAACGGTGTTCATTCGAAAGGTTAATTTCACAAAAAATATATATATAAAAAATTGACAGTTGTTTTTGATCGGCACGATTCTCGGGCAAATGTTTCATAAATACTTTTCGCTTCACAAATTCTAAAATTTTAATATCCCATGATTTTCCGCGGGTCTGTGCTAGTCTTATAAAATATGATATTATTTTCTAGGTAATTAGATTCTTATACGCCTGCTCAAGGTTGGCATAGTAAAGCCGCCCTTAAGCTTGGTTTAATGCCGTTATAAATGCCTTGATAATAAATCAAGTTTTTACACTGCGTTTGTAAGTAAGGGTGGCATTATGTTTTATTATGAACAAATTTTATTAATTAAAAACTCGCAACTTATTTATAAATCTATGTTTTATAATATGAAAGCAAATGTGCAGGTTTCTATAATAATTATAACATATCTCAACAACTTTAAATCATTAAAACTGTAAACAAAGCTAAATACTGGTATTCAACATTATCCATCCGTGTAGGATATGTATTTCTACTACTTAGTGACAATATTAGTCTACACATTTTTACAGTATTCTTCATCTATCCTGGACGACCAGTATTTTAAACAATTTTTTATGTTTTAATCATTATTAACATAATTTTTATGTCCAAAACGGGTCCATTTAGTGATGGCAGGAGCTTCATAGGATTTTAAACAACATGCCCTCACAACATTGCTCGTATATTAAACATAATTATATGAATCAACGTTTGTTGTTAAAACCTTTTTTTTCATAATATTTTTCACTGGTCCTTCGAGCCGGATATATATTTATACATACTGTCACAGGCGAAATATTCATAGCAAAAACATATAGTTACCTACCAAGTTTATAATCTTCCGTAGATAATTAATGTGTTTTGATTAAGTGCAGACAATCTTCAATTATTTTAACATTTTTCATCCGATTGCAGTTCAGTCAAACTCAATCAGAAACCGAAACATGGGAACTGTCGAAACTTCGTGGTAGTTAATGGTATACTAACGTTTCTACTGAGATTTAATATGCATAAACATTGGGTTAGTTTTACTGCAAAGTTTTGAAGCTTGAGTAGTTAACAGTCAGCAGTTATGACGTTTAGAACCAAACGCGTTGGTTTATGATACACTAGGTGAGCCCTACACCTAACCTGACAACAACTCAACAACTTAAATAAACTTTTTATGTCAATTATGCCACAAGACAAGGGGATATTTCCCAAACGAAACATGCTTTTTGTAATTGAGTTATAATTTGAAGTAAGTTTAAAGTACTTAGATGTCTACCGGAGACTCATATGGTGGCATAGCGATAAACTCCTTGATTCTGGGACCAGAGATCGCGGGCCCCAGATCGCTCTCGGGCGACAAGTTTGTTTTTTTACACGGTGAGGGGAATAACAGTAAGAAATTGGAGGCTTTGATCAGAAGGGCTGTTCAAATGGTGTTGCAGAAAACGTTAAAAGCCAGGTCGATCATTTTTTATTTTTATTTCATTCAGAATTTAAACTTTCCTTGTGAAAATGGTTTTAGTCGAGTTTTGTGACCAGATCTGATAAACCGGGTAGTGCCTTACCTTCCTCTCTATCTATTTTCCCTCCCCACTACTCTTAACCTCACATCATACCCCAATTGGGGATGCAATAGTCTCCCGGGCTCCAGACAGTCGGGAGCAGTATGCTTATCTGAATAATTAATGGAAATCTTTTTCCCAATCTCAAAGCAAAAATATTTTAAGATAGTGCATTTTATGCCACGGAGAGACATATTACCGTCATATCAACATAATATGTTTGTCTCAAAATGCGCGTTATTAGAAACGTAAAGGTTATGGTTGTTCTGACACATACTATCCGCCGTATATAGTATACCGCAGTATAATAGTGCAATCTCGCTTACTTTACATCACTGGCTGGGGACTTTGCACATCGAAGCGTTTAGAATTAAACACAAATGCAACTCGATCAGAGTGGGGCACTTTTTCACATCCGATGAAGAAAGAACTCATAAGGATGTTTTAGCTTCCTGTATCATTTGCTTCATTAAAAACTGTTTAAATTAATATACATTTCCCGAATTCATTTTCAACATTAACGTTCTTTGTGTAACTTTAAGCTAACCGTCATAGTTTGAAATATGAACTCAACAGTATTAAAAAGAAAAAACACCAATCTTTTTTTTGTTATTATTTTATATGTTCAATAGTATTATTATTAAATTATGAAAACACAGTTTATTTACCAAGCTTTGTTTTGAAATATAAAAGTTAACTACAGAATAATCAAAATGTATACCTCTATCAAACCAAAAGTTCCAACAACAACATGAGAAAAATTTATGAAACTGTGAATTTTTTACTTATTATTTTTGTATGAAATTACCAAAAATTGAGGATACTGTAATGAAACTAAATACGTGACCAAAACCCTCAACCTACGATAATTTTTCGTACTTTAACGGATAGGGTATACCATCTGGCATTCGGACTACAAGTGGTGTTTCTTTTACCAGCATTTTTTTGTAAAGGACTCAGCTCAAAGTTAGAAGACACCAAACGTCTTCTTCCCAGCACCTTTGGGTGATTTTCTCTGTTTCTTTTCCTGTGTCCAGCCGTCGAAACGTAAGAAAACGTTATAATGGAATTTAGAGCAGAACTAAAATGTTCAAACTTTTTTTCGAGTTTTTTAACATTTTGCAGCACTGCTTCATATTTATGCTGCATCCAATACTTAAATACTCCACAACACATCGGCTCTTTCCGATGCCTAATGCCTCTGACTATCGCCTGAATTTGAACTCCGGGCGCCAACTAGCGAGGCAGATAAGCCTCCGCAGTACCTTCCCACTCCCACCCACAACCCCACCACCCTCCCTTACCATTGCGCCACAGGGTCGGCCAATTAACGTTTACTTCTGATCCAGATAAAACTACGGCAATCCGATACGTACTCCACTGCCACGTGAAAACGTTAAAAGTTAGAATTTAGGTCAAGAGCTTATCTAATTATTGAAGATATTACTAGCGATTTTTATACGAAAATTTGAAACAGAAAAATCAGCAACAGATTTGCTTTGCCGGGGGCTTGAACTCAGAACCTTCGCCTTGCAGGTGTTTATATATTACTTTCTTCTTTTTGTACAATCCTCCGTCAAACCATTCAAGTTTTAAAACACATTTTGAAAGTTTCCATCTAAAAGTCCCCGGTAAAAAAAGTTTCCATCCTCAGTGAGAGCAAATAAAATTTTTAATACTCTAAAAATATGTTAATAAAAATGCATATACTCGTATGTAACAATTTTTTGTTTTGGATTTTTTTAGATTTTGAAAAAAACCTTCATTTACTTACGAACTCCGGTTGCAAAGTCAAGTTTCTATGTTTACAATTACCCCTTATAGTAAACATCGCTGCACCATATGGACCCGTATTATTTAACGTGCTAACGTCCATACGAAATCCATACACTTTCTTAATCAAACTGTTTCCTCTCTGAACGCCAAAGCTTTTATAGACCGTTTTATTGCTCCAATCGACTGAACTATATTAAATAGAGTGCGCTCAGTTGAGTGTCGTTCAGGTCCTGCAATTTCTTATTTTATACATGTGTGGCCTTATTCAGATGGGGATGAAAATGTTCGTTTCTGAGACTTTTATGGTGGGAGACTTTGGCAGTTTGAGCTTTACGTTACATTTGAATACATATCATGATGTTTACGTTTTTAATTTCCTATTTTCAAGCAGATGGTGAAAGACCACTATCCATAATTGAAAAGTTTCTTGAAACGGCTTTAACCGTGTTTGGTGACCTAATCTGAGGGTGGCACAATCTCACTGATTCTGGAAATAACTGCAGTCATCTGGTTCATACAAAAAGGTCGATATTTTAACCCTTTCTGACCGTGTGTATTTGAAAATACATAAATTTAAGAAAATTTTCCTCTACCTGGAGCAAACATAAATTGGCGGTTATCAATTTTCAATTGCTGATATAACTGGCTTTGCGCGCTATATTTATTTTCTTGATATTTGCTACTTTTTTAAGCGGTAGCAATTTTTATACTTGAAAAGTTATTTTTGTGTTCAATTCCAACCAAATTTTTTTCCCGGTTTTAAAATGTTTTTTGAATTTTTTTTTTATGTAATTTATTTTTAAATTAATAAAATGTTATGTTTTTTGTATACAGTGTATTATTTGACATTTTATGTGACCAAGCCCTTTGAATGTTTTTTTAAACATCTAAACTGTTGAAAAAAAAATCTACCAATTAATTATGTTCTACCACTGCCAGTTTTAATTCAGGTCTAAAAGGGTTTAAGAGGAATGGCTGCGCGGATTTTCATACAAATCTTAAAATTGGATTTGTGGTCAAAATACTCGTGCAAACTGAAAAATTATTTTTTTTTATCAAAAGGTGTAACAATCATCTGGTACGGATATGTACTACTACATTTATTTGTATTCCAAATTAATAAATTTAGACCATTAAATACGACGATTATTCACGATTATAGAGACAACTTTGCCAATTATTGTTGAGTTAACCTATTTTGTTACATTGACCTAGCTTCTATGTAATTATAATTAAATATAAAATAAAACAAATATAAAAAAGCGTTTGAATGGGCTTTACTTTAAATTACAAACATTTGTCGTATACAAATTTAAAAATTCGACCTGAAATGTTTTTATTTTTACCGTGTTTTAATTTTTTATTTCATTATATTCATGTGTTGTTATATGTATATATGTATGTCTGCTGCTTTATACACATGTGTGCTTGCATGCACACATATTAAAAATTATATATATAATTATGTACATTTTTACAATCTAATGCTAATTTACTTTTTTCTCGTTTCTAATTTCTATCTTCTACTTTTTATTACAATTTTTCCAAAATTTTAGCTTCATCTATAGTTACTAATTTCATATGTTTACACTAGATTTCATATTTCATAGAAAGTAATTACACTCAATTGGTCACCATGAAACAGGCGGCCGCCTAGTATGGTGATTCATTATATCTTCTTTATGTAAATTTCAAAATAATGTAACGTGTATTAAATAAATAAATAAATAAAAATTTACATAGTAGGTTGGGCAAGATTTTTTTTTCATAATTTCCAAAATCACCAAAAAAATATATTATGAAAAATTTAACTCTTTATTACCTATGTTTTATAATTTATAACACAAATAAATATAGTAGCACATTTCTGTACCAGATATTATATTTGTTATGCCTTTTGATAAAAAAACTTTTTTAAAATTTTTTTTTTTTATTATATAATGTGTTTTGACCTTAAATTCAATTTGTGTACGAAACAAGCCGCGCAGCCGTTCTTCTTAATATACCTACCGCGTTCAAACAACAAGCTGTTATTTTGATGATCATTAGACAAACAATTTTCAATATTTATTAATTTCAGTTTCTAACTTTGATTGTTTAAATCCACATTTATTGAATGACACCTGCCACCGATTAGCTTGTGGGCCAATCAACACGCATTAACGAACGCGGAGACCACCCTCTTTACCGCTTCCTACTGCGGTGACAGCAGTGGCTCTTACGCCGCGATGCGACCGGAATCAACTTGCCGGAACTGCACCGGACCGACCTGGAAATGCACGTGAAGCGTCGCCGTGCGGTGTGGAACGTCCAATAACGTCAGATTAACCTAATTTATATCTGTCACTTTTCTGATGGCCTAATTTACTTGGCTGCATTTGAATACGTTATCCTTTTATATTTGTGTGTTACCGTTAAACAATTCCGCCTGGGCACACAATCCTTGCTTCCCTTATATATCCTTCCCATACATACCCTTCCGTTAATCTGTCTCTTGACATGACCCGACTTAAGTATGTGGTTGACTTGATCGTGACACGTCTTCCTCGAGCTTCCTCGAATTCTTCTACCATTCATGTTCACGTCACATATTACTAGCAAGCTAGCAGTCCACCATGGAGTGCTGGTACCTATCCTGATGTACGTTAAGTGAGGCATGAAACTGGCAGAGAAAGGATGAAAGTAGATTGAATGTTGTAGAAATGAGATCCCTGAGGCGTATGTATGTAAAGAGAGTGCAAGGCTGATGTAAGCAAAATGAGTAAGATCTAGAAAGGGCGCTTAGATGGTTTGGGCATGTAGAGTGAATGAGCGAAAAAAAGAGTATATGGAAAATATACGATGCAAATGCGAATGGTAGACAAAGTCGGGGACGCCCGAGGAAGATATGGCACGACCAAGTGAATCAGATACTTTAGTCGGGCCATGTCAGGAGTCAGAATAATAGTTGAGTATTTATGTGATGATGTATGAATATGAATGAGGCAAGGAGCGTGTGCCAAAACCGAGTTGCTTGGCGGTCCGCCCTCTCAGCCTACCCCTGCGGAGAAACGGCGCGATGGTTAGTTAGTTAGTTAGTTCTCTTTTCTTCGTTTATTCACTCTACATATCCCTTTCTTAATCTTGCTCATTATGCTTACTAGGGATCTCATTTCTACAACCTGCAGTCTATTTTCATCCTTCCTCTGCTAGTTCCATGCCTCTTTGTCATACTTAAAGATAGGTACCACTGCTCCATTTTAGACCGAAAATTTGGCTTATTTGGACAATATTTTACCAGCGCTGAACTATTGAATAAACTGGAATAATAATAACTCTTGTAAGAATATTAGGATTTCTCATGTAAATAGGCCAAGGTTGTATTAGAAAGTCGATATCATTACGATCATGTGACGTATATGGGACATTTATAGGATGAAACTCAATTTATTATTCTCCTTTTAATATCACCCCGTGTCACTTCCGATCTCCCGGGAGGTGACACGGCCCTTTGCCCGTGATACGGTATAGATTGTATGTCGAATAAAATAGGTGAAATCTATCGATCAAATTAGGAAAATTGAAATTAATTTACTGTCACATAGACTACGCGTTTTATACTGTGATGCCTCACAAGGTCTTGACTGTATAAATTTAATTAATTAATTGTTTTGTTTGGCGCGATGTCTCAAAATATATCTTATTTAAATTTATTTTTAACTCGATGTTTTAAAGTGGCAGATACTCTCAGTATCGCCCTGGCGAAAAACCACCATCGAAACGATCCTTAAAATAACTTTATCGGTGTTTAGTAACAACTTCAACCTAGACAGGTACTTCATACCATACAGTACCTTCCTCTCCTCATCTCCTTCCCATCCTCTCATGTTTTACTAAAAACATACTCGAAATTAGGAATTTCATAGTCTCGCTAGTTATGCTAGTAAGACTCTTGCGCTGTATTCACACAAAAAAGCTTACTGTTCATTTTCTTTTTTGACAAAAAGAAAAGCAAATATCAATATTTTTTATACAGGGTGTTAAGTGGCGTACTTGACTTACTTTAACCAGTAATTCCTGAGGTTATTTGGAGTAAAAACTATAGACAAAATTACGTTTTCATGTTTTACTCCAAATAATATCAGGAATCAGTGATTGAATAAGTCCGGAACATCCCTCTAATGATTACATGATTCTTTATTTAATTTTCGTTCATATTAAACACCGTTGAGGTATATAGATAGAGCCAACATTGGCGTTCGAAGTATGGTCCACAAACATCGGTTCATTGTCCGCTGTCAGATACTACGGGCTTCAGTCGGTTACAAAAGCTCGCTAGGCACAGGTCTCCGGCGATAACTTCAAAATTCCGACATGCACGCTGATATATTATATAAGTCGTAATGGAAAAAATAGGGAAAGGAATGTATAACCTTTCAGCGTTAAATATTGTAATGTTCTTGCTGTTTTAATAAAAAAAGGTTCTATTATACGAAATATTGTTTATTGTTAACTCAGTTGTTAAAAGTACAATCCAGTCCAGCTGCATGGAAGGAATCGAATGCCCGCGCCTCCCGTCCGTCCCACTGCTCGCGTTCCCCGAGCAGTGTCGGAAGCGTTCGTCAAACCTCGGCTGTCTCCGGCCGTGCACGATCGCCTATACGATACACTACAAATATGGTTTTACCATAATCAGTAGTCGTGTAAATTGTCTTTTTAATGTTAAATAACTGAAGGAGCACTTGAAGTTGGCGCGCTGGTAACCCAAATGTTCCGGGCGGCGGGCGGTTACAGGCGACTCCGTTCGTTGAGTTCGTTCGAGGTCGGAAGGGATCGGGCGACATCAACAGCCGACACCTCCCCACCCTCCCTCCTAATTCCAGCACGGGAATAATCACAAATAAACCATACACTAGATCGATATCTTCGGGCTTTTGTTTGAAACAAATTGGTCTTAAAAAACCATAGATATGCCAATATATAGACATTATATATATAGACATAATTCCCATTCGGAGCCTACTCATTATACTATCCAGCAATGAAAAACTCTGAAAGTTTATTCCATAAGCTTTCAGAATTTTTCATTGGTGCATATTTGGGGATCTTGTGAGAGGCACGATATGAAAGATAATGTAAAGGTCACAGTGTTTATTGATGAGTCAGGTAGCCGTGATGAGAGTGGATGTAGGACAGATGTAGTATTCTCCGTATGCAGGCGGTGATGGCAGGTCAAGCGCGGGTCATCGTTGACTGTCAGGCACTGGCGATCTTGGCAATCAGTACTCCAGTGCTGACGGGAAGGCCGAAAGTGCGGTGGACCTTGTAGGCGGTTGAGCGGGAGCTGCGTAGACCAGTGAGGATGCTGCGTGTCCTCGTGGTGGTCATGGTGCGTGGATGAAGCGCTGGTCAGAGGCGCTGGAACCAGGGCGCTGTAATCCGTTGTAGCGCTGGCCAGGGACGGCGGCCAGGGCCAAGGCGCTATAATGATGTCCCGATGGAGTCCATGACGAATACGGGCGAAGCCGGGAATATTGTCCTTCGCGCAAATAAGGTGTGCGGATTATCACTCGTTGATCCTTGTAAACTGACGGCGGATTGATGACTGACTGACTGACGAGTTTCTTCACGCTGCCGCTTTTATAAGGTGAAGAAACTTCTCGAACATTTGGTTGCTATGTAAATATTGCCAAAACAAAATTAAAAATAATAAAAGAACATCCATTGTTTGGAAAAAGCCGAAACTTCTAGAATGCCGTTCGAATCAAGTAGTGGCGTACCACTACACATATAATGCAACAATATGACGTCACAATATTCACGGTTCCAATTTTTGATCCGAGTTTTAAATGTTGTTCCTTTGGGAACAACATTTTACACTGATTTGATTACTCTATATATATACCTCAATCTACCTATCTTTTTTATAAAAATGTTCGTTTATTCAAAATCTTAAATCTCCGAAAGTATTTCACCGATTGCTTTGATTTTTACATAACGTTGCATTAGAATACTCGTTTATTTTTATATACCTTTATTGAATGTCACCTGTGAAAGGTAAAAATAAATGTTTTTAAACAGCCCCATCTGTTGGATGTGAAAGAAAAACGCGCTATTGTTTCTATATCTGCACATGTAGACTGAGCCACAGTGCGTGGGGGGGTAGAGCTAGTGTTTAATACTAAAATTTTCAGTTTTTTAAGACACAAACTTTTATTAAACGTAAGGATTGGCATTCAAACATTGAACCTATTATTTTTATTTATTTCTTTCTTTCAATAAATTTTGTTTTATTCTCCAATTATTATAATAACTTTGTCTCCATTAGTTCTCCTTAAAACCACTTAACCTGTATCGTAACATTACATTTATGTTCCGTACTATTTATCCAGTAAAATTACCAGTAAGTTTCCAGGAAATTCACAGTTTTCAGTTTTATTACACTCTGATACGAGTAATTGCATACAAGCACGATACCACTGCTTGTAGATCTGATTCGTACTGCAATTGTAATTATTTATTCACTGTACAAGGTGGGGCAAAATTAATGTCATAATGTGAATGTGCCATAATGTATGGGATACGGTTATTTGACCGATATCAATTTTCCACCTTCAAATAAACTTTGCGTGAAAACAGAGCCCATTTTTTTAATTTCTAACAAAATGGCAGCAAATTCACTTTATGACATTATTTTTGCCCACCTTGTAGCTTTTTTTCATTTGAATCAGATTATCGAGTAAAATTGCAAGTAATAATGAAGCCTTTTCCGGGGAAAATTTTTATTCTTTCAAATGCGCTTCACAAATCAATTAAAGTCTTAGAAAATTCGCTTTGTAGGTTGGAAAAAAGTGTTAAGTGTTTTTTCTGATAATATCAAGATTTTAATAATTATTGCACATTTATATGCAGGGGTATGCAGGGAAGATGTAATACCACACAAATTTATCTAGGTACAAGGTTTTTTGCATTCGCTTCTGTTGGACCTATTCTTAACGTTACTTTGCTTATGCATTTTATTCACTGAATCATACTTGTGCTATGTTAGATATTCGGAATAAAGTTGCTTTGCTCGAAAGGGCTTTATCCGTGTTTAGTAACCAGAACATAATAACCAGTTTCTTCTTAGAAACTTCCTGTCCCCACTCCCTTCAGCTTCGCGACATACCCTAATTATGGACGCCATAGTCCCTCTTGCTCCGGGCAGTAAGAATTCTTGCGCGGTATTCACTTAAGAAAATAATTTTTAATAAAGGTGAAATGTGTTGAAATTTGTCCCGCGAACGTATGGAAAACTAATTAATTTATTTATATTATACTATACAAAAAATAAATACGGTTTATAATATAAATTTTGTATCAGGACAATGCTAAAACATGTCATTACATAGGTGTACAAAGTTAAAACAGACTAGCAACAACAACAGAAAAAGCAAACCTAAGAAAAGCTTATATTCAGAATGCACGGAGAAAAATGAGCATTGGTAATTTATTAAGAATCTCTTCAAATTATTGGTAATTTGGTTAAAAACGGGATCTCAGGCCGTCTCCTGATAAACTATTAGTAAATACCTAATATATCGGAACACGTGTTCATACGCCTGCATTTGCCTTGATAAGATATAATGACGAATTGCGAAAACATTAGGATTTTTATTAACACGTAATCCATGGAAACCTATCAATTTATTCATTTAGGGCCTGTAATCCCTTTTTAACCGGACTACGAATAATTGGAAGAGATTCTTAATAAATAAGTAATGCTCATTTTTTCATTGTATATACTCGTAAGTGTCACGAGAGATTCACAAGCATAGTATGTGTCATATAAATTACTCACAAAGAAAGATATGCCTTCACATACACAAGTAAATAATTTAATGAAAGAAAGTACATGTCTCTTGTTTATAAAGCTCTTGAAAATAAGTCGGAGATGTTCCAAGAAGGTTTGGTATGAGTTGGGTTATGCCTAGAGTCAGAATAACAGAAAGGTGTGTTTTAGACTTTGATGGAGGATCTCCCACGACACATGTGTGTGGCGTTTCGTCCTCTCTTCCTACCCTTCAGAGTGATGACGTGATGATTAGTTTGTTATTAACTTACAAATTTAGTTCTTACATACAGCCGAATTCTTTAATAATACTAATCGGCGTTTTACACGATAATTTTTTTCGTCTGGTTTTCATGTGGGTCGTCTTTTCAATTCTTTTTGGAATCAAAAAAAAATCTATCGTGGTAGCCATTTTTGTATAGTTTAAGATGCGGACGTTATATGACATATGTAGTCTGTTATTGTTTTACGTAACTATATCATGTGGAAATGTTCCATTTAGTTTTATATTCATGTAAAATACTGATTATACTACAACATGTGTTTGTTCCTCTGAACGTTTTCAAATGTATTTTCGATGATTTGTTGACGGCAATTACGAATGCAAATGACAAATGCTTTCATGATATTTGTGGTCATGTTCATTGTTGCCATTTTTTTTTATTTATTATCATCTCAAAATATTATTTCCTCTCTAATGGCAACTATCTGTGGGAAATTTTAAGCAGGAAATTAATTTATTTCCACCCTTTTTAGGAGCTTTTACACGGGAATATTAACAATTATACATTTTTCTAACTTTTTATACTCAACTGAACTCCCCTAGTAGCAATCTTATGTATTTATTTAGTGGTATAATAAAGATGTCCACTGACATTATTTCCCTCCTTTAATATTCTGGGAAATGAAGAATACACAATATTATTTGAGGACTTAGCACCACTTAGGACCAAAACTGTATATTATTATTTCGGTAGTAATAAAAAAACATATAAACAAACTTTTCTGAAAAAAAATTTTGAAAACTCGAATAACTCAATAGGAAAAGATTTCATTAAAAAAAAAACTGAAAAATAAAAAATAGCATATACACGAACCATAAACAGAACACAACGAATAGAATTATTTCGGTAGTAATAAAAAAACATATAAACAAACTTTTCTGAAAAAAAATTTTGAAAACTCGAATAACTCAATAGGAAAAGATTTCATTAAAAAAAAAACTGAAAAATAAAAAATAGCATATACACGAACCATAAACAGAACACAACGAATAGAAGCTATATGAAAGCATATCTTAGTTTATTTTTTATATTGGATGTTCAAATCACCATAGAATAATGTAAAACAATAATTGTAACAACTTACACCTCAGAACAGATCTGAGACTGGACATTCAAATACATCATTTAGAATTTTGCGTAGATCAAAGATTTTTCATATGGGTCCCTATATAGATTCCATGTGGGAATCGGTATGCAAAAAATCACCGTGTAAAACGTCCATTAGTATCAGGGTACATATATTACGCCATATCGTATTCAAAGAAATCGTGAAAAAGCTTTTGGAATGTTGTTTTACGGAAAGGATATTTAAATTGTTTAAAATCATTGTTAAACGGGAGATAGAACGCTAAAAACGATCTTTGCCATATCATAAAATAATAATATATTCGAGTCTTGTTCAATTGAATTAGTTTGTACGTGCATTTTTCAATCATAAAATCACTGTGTTTTCCCCTGATTCAGTTCCCAGCTAACTGCTAGGGTAATACTTTAGTAATAATTAATCCAATGATTTATTCTAATCACGTCACATCGCGGTCCATTTGTTTATGAAAGCCTAATATTGAATGGACCCCTTTTGCCTCCTTTATTAATTATTATTCGGAAAACGTGTGCTGTCATAATAATCAATTTCGTTGCTACGCATTATTCATTTATGTCAAATATTATTCTACATAATATAATCTCCATGTAAATTATTTGATTAAAATTGACCGACCAATGTTTATATTTTTAATGTGACGTTATTATAATACTTCGTGGTTAGAAATCATCATTATTTTAATAAAAAAATTCTTTATATTGTGGTTGATATATACAGCCTCGGTGAGTGTGTATTTATACAGCCCTGAAGAAGGTTAAGGCTGAACCGAGACTGGTTTTTTTGAAGTGAAACTTCTTTAGGCGCGTAATGGATTTTCGGGGACGGAGTAAAACCGAGTCAGGATCGACACGAAAATGCGGGTACCCCCACCACCGCTCACCGTTCACTGTCCCTCTCTCACCATATGCGCTTGTTGAGGTGGGGGAGCCGCTCACGAACGTTCTCTCTCTTCTCTTCTTTCCTCTCTCTCAGACACCAGCGAACTGCGCCACGCCAAGCATCAGCTGCTTGGTTAGTATACTGCGTCGTGAGTGTAATACGAGTGAAATACGTAATTGATTGTGGTTCATACGGTTTGGTACAGAATTTCATTTTAACCTCTAATTTTCAAACTAACCTAAGAGAGAAAATAGAGATGATGAAATGAAAATAGAGAGAGAGGAATACTAGAAGTTTCACTTCTGTCTTGCGTAGGCTTGACACACCCACTTTTTTTTGTCTATTTTTATATCTAGCAATATCTGACCTTCTTAACAAGAGTTAGGTCACTATCCAAATGTGATTTCGAAAACCACCCCATCCCTTTTTCCCACGGATGCCCAAATTTTAGTACATAGGAAATAATAATTTTTATTGTGTTTTAAAAAAATGTCAAATACTGGATTCAAAATATTAATTTTTATCATAATAAAAAATAAATAAAAAATAAAATACATCTAGGGTAAGTCCGGGAGAGTTGGCCATTGTTTTTTTATGACATTTTGTCTTTAGTTGTAGATTTTGAAAAACTCTGCGGAAAGCCAGAGCAACGCGGGAACTTGAGGTAGTATTCAATAAAAGAAAAGATGGATACAAATATTGGACGTGCTCAAATAGTTTTTATAGTCCTTTTCAAAAATGATCTTGTCTTCTCGAATTATTCTCCTCGTTGATAACCCCATCGTACCTTGAGAAATTTTTTCATAAAATCAGCTATAAAAAAACTAGCCATGTTTAAATATAAATAGTTTTAACACATCACATTTTTCAATTCGAGTATAATCGGTTTGCTTTTAAGCTTCCATTAAACTTGTCCATTTTCAGAAAATAATACTTACACTTAATAATTCTGTGGAAATCTTTAATAAATAATACCCTATTAGTTATTTATAAGTTGAAGAATAAAATGTTTCCCAATTATGGGCTACAAAATGTTAGGACGGGTTGTTTCACAAAAATTGAAATTTAAAATTGTCATCAAATGGCCATTCAGGGCCATTTTATTTCTTTTGACAGATGAAATGTCCCGTTAAATGCCGTTTCTGAGGATGAGTTTCATAGAATTTGAACAATTCATCAAATTTTAACGTTCATTTACGGGTTCTGTGAAAGTCCTATTCAAGTTCTGTTAAAATATCATTATAGGCCAGTTACTTGATATAACTGAAATAATAACAGAACTTTGATAGAACTTGACAATTAAGTTTGAAATTTGAAGAATTGTTCAAATTCTCTTTAACAACCCGTCCAAAGTCTGTTCCAGCTTTTGAACAAATTGTGATTAACAGAAGAGGACAACTACCGTATTGTTAAGTTAGCGGCTTATTAGAATTTTAAAGAATTTTGAAACGCACCTGGAATCGATGTTTAACGAGGACTCTCCATATGTAAAAACAAAAACAATAAAATTGAGTTCTATGGCCATTTAATCACTATGTTACATGTAAAACTTTGCCTTACAACTGGGCCTTAGTATTAGCAGTGCTATTTGTGGTTTTACGCCTTCGAAAACAAATTTATTGAGAGGCAAGAATATGTGAGAAGAGACAAGAAAAAGGAAGACATAAAGAAAAAAAAAACAAAGCTCAACCATCTTCTTTACTTCAGTCCATCCTAAATTCCAACATTGGCTTATTATTATTACCATGTATACTGGTGGATTAAACTCCAACCTCCTTCCAATTATCAGAGCACGTGTTCCAAGTCCTAACAAATCAGTTTCCCTTGGTGTACCGGTCGCACCGAAACAGGAGTGCTCCCGGGTGGGGTGGTACTATCGTCTCGTATCGTAACACAAAATAATATTTATTATTGGGGTTTTAAAAGTGTTCAATGAATTCCCTGCAAATGTAGAGCAGGTCAATGCCGTGCCATTTTTCCAGAGGTTATGTCTCAAAATTGTGATGCCCAAATTTTAGTACATAGGTAATAATAATTTTTATTGTGTTTTAAAAAAAATGTCAAATACTGGATTCAAAATGTTAATTTTTATCATAATAAAAATAAAATATATCTAGGGTAAGTCCGGGAGAGTTGGCCATTGTTTTTTTAGGACATTTTGTTTTTAGTTGTAGCAAATAAAATTCCATTGATTACTGTAATCCAAACTTTGTTTAATTTTAAACATAATTCTTCAGCAGTTGTTCAATTTTGAAAATAGATAGGGGTTGATAAATTAACATAAAAAAACTCAACTGGCCATCTCTCCCGGATTATCCAGTAGAGATAGCCATGCCTAATTTTTTTTATGTTTCTTTCTTTTGGTTTCTTCATTTTTTTACGCTTCTAAGTCCTTCCAACCGCGTAGATGGCACATTGAAGCACAACTTACACGGTATCCAGTCTACGGTCTTTTCATTATTTTAGTATTACTCTCCGTGTGTATTGTACATTGTAACTGCTCCTCCGTCCAGTTGCCGCGAAGATCCATGCACGCGCGCTTGTATTATTAGGTATCGGAAAAAAGAAGAAACCAACATTCTGTAATAGTAAAAACGACGGGATACATATATACACGTATGGCCATCACATCCTTAAAAAGAATGATTCTAATAATCTTAGCAAATAAAAAAATATACAAAAACACATAGCGCTTCATAAATAAGTGGTTAAAAATACTACCATACGAAAAAAAAATAGTATCAAAATGCCGACCAATTAGGCTTGATAATAAAATGATGTAACACAAATGATGAAACATGCAAATGTTCGACGTTGTCATCGCGGCAAGTAGTACTAACGTCAGCTGTGTTTAGGATTTGAAATTACGAATTCGAGCCAACTCTCCCGGACTTACCCTACTTGAATTTCACTTTTGTTTTCTGAAATGAATGAATGCTAATCTTGGAAGCTGAAATTAACCCACTTTCCGTCATCCGATCGAGCTGAAACTTGACAGATAGACTCGTAGTCGATGACAATACATTCTTTTAACTTTTGGTAGCAATCACATACACAGGCGGACATATACGCATTTCTCTGAAATGGATGACATTATAGCAGTTAATATACGAAATAAATTTCGGTCATACTCAATCGGGATTTGGTTCAGTTTTTAGCGCGGTTCAATCCTCAGTCAAACCAAAAAATTTATAAATTTATATTTTAATATAAATATATGAATTCTATGTTTATGGGTTAATTGTTTAATCTGTTAAAATTCTATTCAGAAATCATTCGAGTGGCGCCCTTAGCACTAGTATTCAAGTAACTACATTTTGCCTATTTCTACAACGACTACAATAAGTATCGATTCTAAAATATTTTCTAGGTGCAAACGCTACATCTTATCCCCGTATTATTTTCTCTTATAATAGGTTATCTGGAATACAATAGAGTCCTTGTTGTGGAGTATGAATGGATGATGTTTGTTCTCACAAATTCTGATTACTAATGGGCAAATTCAATCACCGACAAGCCGATACATTACATTTGCCATTAGCGAAGGTTTCAATGGTTCTACGGAATAAAGGTTGTGAACAATCGACATTGATATCGGTGCGTTGATGCGGTAACGGGTAACTATCTACTGGTAACCTAAATCATTCATTTTTTTCTTCAGAAGGATTAAGACTATTGCTGTGTCTTGTTGTGTTGTTAATGAATGACATTGTTTTTTATTAAATTTATCTAATAAATAATCTTATAAAGTACAGACTAACGTTAGTTTTACCTTCATGCAAATTTATATATATACCTAGATATTATCCTCGGCTCGCTTGGTGTCAGGAAGAAATTACTGTACAAAGAAAGATGTCATTCCTCGGTTCTCCCAACTATTCCCATGCAAAAAATCACTCACAAAAATTCAGACAAAATTATAAATAGTGCTTACCTAACATGCATTGATTAAAAATTAATAACGTCTCTTTTAGCCCCTCGTGTGGTATCAGGAACACCAACATACGAAAATACCATGGTCAGAAATTATTGTAAATGGCCTGCATCCCATACAACGAATGCAGTATTTTACATTTTCGCAAATGCAAATGGTTGCCTTTTAAATGCGATCCCGAAGGTTTACCAAAAATTCCAATGATAGATGAATATTGTGTAAAAAGAGGACTCATTAATTGATAAACTATTAACATAAGCATACTCAATATGTTTAAAAAGTATTTACTATAAAACCAGAACGAATACAAAACTTCAAACATAATTAAAAGATAAACAAGCTCATTACCCCAAAACGAAGATTCATAAAGCCATCCATTTTATTATAATTAAAACGGTCAATGTTAACCCCAGGAAGTCCAATATCTATCCCGACTATGGCAGGAATAGACAGAATTAGGTCATATTTAATTCCATCGCTGTACGTAAACAATATCCACGTATTGGCTTTAATTATAAATTATATGTGCAGTGGGGTGGTTGGCTTTCACCAAGTTGATTAGAAAGCAACAATGGCCGCCATCAGCCTCCATTAAATGATATATTATAGATCGGATATGACGTGTCGCTGTCCGAAATGAATATTCAACAGAAAATTTGCTTTGAAATCACTGTCAAATTTTAATGGATATTTTGATGTGTGATTGTAATTTACTATTGTGATGTTTTCAACATTGAGATTTGGGTTATTCTACTTGATTGAATGCGTAGGTAAAAGGTCGTTTGAATTATTTTAGCCTATTTATGTAAATTGTACATTTGGACTTGAGCCCAAAATACACAACCAAACTGAATAATATTTTTTAATCGAAAGGTATAGCAAATATCTGGTACGGAGATGTACTGTTTTTTACTTGTGTTTTAAATTATTGGTTCCATGATAACTCAACACAGTGACAATTCAACAAACCTTTAAGCCACCTACTCTCGGTCTACGAGACGTTGGCGATATATCGAACTCGCAAAAAAAAAATGGTAATTTGAAATAAAACTTAGTCTTTTAGGGGTTTCACTATTTATATAATTTATAGTTACGTAAAAAATTAACAGCATTTTTTAGACAAATAAAATATCTTCATAAACTCATGGAAAAGGCTAAATCCTCCATAAATTATATATTCACACATAAAATATACATATTCACAAAAATAATACCGCTGTTGTCTGTGAGACAACAGTGGAGGTAGTTCAGGGTTAATATTGGGCAAATGAAAAAATCTTCATAAACTCTTGAATAAAGGTTAAAATCTACATAAATTATATCGTTGTGTCTGTGAGACTGGGGGTATGTAGTTATTGATAAATATATAATTGGCCTTTCCTATTATGTAAATATAATGAACAATAAAATTTAAAAAATTAATTTATAAGATTTCTTTTAAAGTATTCAATTTGGTCGGGTAATTTTCCATTAAATCTAATTTTGAGTTTTGAATGAAAAATTTCGCGCAGTCGTTCCTCTTAAGAATATAATTGCTTTATCCTAACTGTCTATTATTATTCTATTATGTTTCGTTTTTCTTTATTCCCTGCCAGTTCCTTACCCCATTACTCATTACCATGCATCTAATTTGCTTTCAAATGTCTATTGGGAACTGATAACCTCGGTGACCGGGTATCTCATCAAAATGACAGTTCAACACACCTACAAAAAGTGATATAAAGTCATGAAAAGTAATGAAATAAAAACTATTTTAAATAGTTTATATCGATAACTATTTAACCTAGTTTTTGTTTCATCACTTTTACGTCCTCTGAAAACTCAATGTATAAATTGCATTGCCTATGTCTTGCTGTAAAAAAAACATCACGTTTTATTGTATTTTTGAACACTGCGTATAATATGGAATTGGCCTTCAAAGCAATAAATACTTAAGTCCGCCCCATCAAGCGATCGTTTGTCCTAAACATCTGACACTCTTATCTGTGAAAGCACGCGGAATGCCATTTTTTATACGCATATATATAGAAACCTACTGACATCGTAAAATGTAGCCAGATATATGCAAATGCCGCCCGGTGCCAACAAAAATGTTCCCCACCCCTCTCTTGCAAAATGCCTCCCAGAATAACAGCAGTGCGAGGCAGCCTTGTGTCATGATTTCATTAGGGTTGTCAAAAAAAGAAATTTAACGAGGACAAACATACCCGGGTTACGAATAACTTGACAATATTTGATGTATCGCTTCTTCCATTATAAATGTTGCAGCAATTATTGTTCGTGCTATGATAAAGGACTTTTATAGGATTGAATCGGCGACCTGTGGGTTGACCTAGATTATCCTGACGCATTGGACCACTCAGCCACAAACCGTTGTTATACACAATATGTAAATGGTCAATTTCGTATTGCGCTATTTTCTCATTCAATCAACTTACTCTATATTAAAACTATTGGTAGACCATTATTATACCTCTATATTTTATTTTCAATATTATTGTTAAATTTTATACTTTTATTGCTATTATCTTAGCTCGGAGCAGTATCTTTTATTTTTTGGTTGAAAACCGATTCGTCCTTTGATGAAATTATTAAACTGTAACGAATCGATCAAACTGTCAGATTGATAATACTTTGAGATTGCGAAAAGGATGTCACGCGTAAACCAATCATAATACAAGATAATACGTTTTCCGTGAAATTGTTAGAAAATAAGAAGCTTTTGTTTTTTTTTAGAAACTAAATGAAAAGGAAATAAAAGAACATTCACAGCGCTAAAATAAGAAAAAGTTGTAAAAAAATAACCTCGAACGGTAATATACTCTAAGGACGGATTGTTTCACGGAATTTGAACAATTCATCAAATTTCAAAGTTGATTTTCAAGTGCTGTGAATACCTGGAGTAAATAACAAAAATCAACACAAAATTAAAAGTAAATTATGTACATAAAAAGTAAGTTACAGATTATATAATATAATAATGTTAATGAAACAAAATATTAGAAATTTCTTAATTAAATTTTAGTACGGAATAAATGAAAATATTAACGGAACTGATTTCATTCCCAAGCCTATACCTATAGCCTGGAGAAATAATAAAATAGTTGGTTTATTTTTAAATATTGAAGACAATATTAGTGATTTCTAAACGAAAATCTGAAACCAAAAAGATATAAAGATAGTTGCCAATAAAAATGTGCGGTGAAAAAATGAAGACAATGTTAGTAGTTCTTATTCGAAGTATGATACAGTTAAAAGTGACCGAGGGGAATAGGTCCCATTAGCTCAGTTGGTAGAGCACTGTCCCGGAAAGACAAGGGTCCTGGGTTCGTGTCCCAGATGTGACCGTTTCCTTTTCTGATTTTTCTGTTTCAGATTTTCGTTTAGAATTCACTAATATTGTCTTCGATATTTAAATATTACAATTTGAGGTTTTACTCAATAAAGTTATTCCGAAAAATAAAAATAGTTGGTTTTACATGAATAAAATCTCGCGTTTGGATTTGGTACTCGGAACGCATCCATTAAGCCATTTACTAATTTGGTACTCGGAACGTGGTGCATCCATAAAGCCATTAACTTATTTGAATAAAACTACCAAATTGCTTATTTTGTGATGTAATGAGAACCTTACTAGTCGGCAATATTCAATTATGCATTGTGCTTAAGACTATAACCGTCACATACCGTGGTAAAATATAATGTTTACGAATCCAAAATCTATATATGGAAACAAAATTGTTAAAATTAAGAAAACTATGTGAATATAATACATGTATAAAATAAATAATCAACTCATACATACAAATACAGAATTCATTAAAACGTACCAAATACACACACACTTTACACAGCAGCACGATAACATGCATTTATACACCATTCATACTAACTATGGCAAGCAATCCATTGGTTACGAGGGGGGTAACAATATAATTGCTATCCAGACAACATTAAAAGGGAAAAAAGGGGCAGGTACATCTGAGAAACCGGTATCTTACATACAAGCAGTCAATGGCTGAGTTGGCTCACGTTGGTTCCCATTTAGGCGTCGTGGGTTCAATTCCTAGACTGACTAGTCCATCGGGATACATGCAATATTTTCCGCATCCTGTGTTGACAGTAGGAGATTTTAAAAGATTGTCTGGTTATTCATAACCCGGAAATGTTTGTCTTTCTTTATAAATATATTGTTGTGTGTTCACCATACACATCACCTTACACATCGCCTACTACTACTTACTTACTTTACTCTTTCACTACCGCTGCGGCAACCCTTGCCCTGGTTTACATTGTTTATGCTTTCACGGTTTTTATGGCGCTCTTCGAGGCTCACTATACGAGGTGCCACCTAGCGACGTGGAGTATAACTAAAGCTAGTAACACACTCAGGCTGTAAGTGGTTCGCAGCTAAGGATCCTAAATAGCTATCAGTAGTGTTGTGGCGGTTGTGTTATTGGAATGCCGACAATAGACACTTGTAATTACTCGTATTGTGTTGCTTTGTCCCGACGGTAAAGACGACTTCATTGTTTATAATAGAAATATTATCGTTATAAATATCATCCTTTATAATAGAAATATCATACATAAAAGAAATTTTCTTGGTCTTAAGTGGGACACACATATCATGGACATTTATTCAATTTCCGGTATCCTTCCAATCACAGTCTTTCCCAAACATGAAATCACTAGCATCGTCCTACAAATCACCAAACAATCAACTCAAACTAACATCAAGCTACTTTACAATCAAGACATCCACAACCACAATACTCGGAATAACAATAAAATATTTTGTGTAAAAAAGTATGAAATTATGTAAAATTATAATAGAGTATGTATGAGACGATGTATGAATGTGAATGAGGCAAGAAGTGTGTGCCAAGACCGAGTTGTCTGGCGGTCCGTCCTCTCTGCCTACCCCTGCGGGGAAACGGCGTGATGGTTAGTTAGTTAGTTAGTTCAGTATGAAATTTTTACTAACCATTTTTCGACTTTAAAATTAGCGGTAAGCATCAGATATTATTTTTCTAGACGATTTTAGCAATGCGTTCATCAGAAATAATTATAATATACCCCACGCAAAAAAAAAAAATCTAGGCCCGCTAGGGCATATTCGACCGTAGGTCCGTCCATTACGCTGGGCCGCGCGCCGAATATTGTTTTACACGACTTCATCAAATGTTTTTTGACACTATTTCTTCACTTATGTCGTTACGATTCCCATTTTATTTTAGAGATTTGCTAGGACAAGTTCAACCGTAGGTACCCCAATACCCCAGGGCCGCGTGTCGCATATTTTGCATGGCTTCTTTACTTTCGTCGAGGTTCTATGATTCCGACTTTTTTTTAGAGTTTTGTCCCGTCTTAAATCATTTGAATTCATCATGATTTTCTTTATGCACTTGTTTATGTGGCCCAGAGATAATCGTTATGTCGCTCAGTTTACCTTTCGGAATTTACTGCTGAAAGTGACAAGAAAGCCGAAAAAATTGTGTTTTAACATTATTTTGTTAAATGAAAGATATCTCTAGAAAAACACAAAACACGACGTGTCTGTTATTGACGCACCCATATTTTATAAATACTTAGAATTTTTCTCGGGCAATGATAAAAAAAAATCTCTTAGCAATCGTGCATGTAAAATGACTGCGATTCGCCGTGGCATGAATAAATGCTTGCGAGTCTGTTGTACTTTCTGTCTGTGATCTTGCTTGGTTTCGTTAATAATTATATAATCCTTATTCATTACGTTAAGAGGAATTCCATTTATTTTTTACTATCAATTTTTACAATCTTATTTAAACATCAGTTTTGTTTCCTTAAAACCTGCGATAACGACGAATCGATATCCCAATTATTACAGCCTTGTCATAATTCCCAATAAACATCAAATTTAAAAACATTAATTATTGAAGACAATATTATACGATCTTTAAACGAATATTTAGATACGGTCACATCCAGGACTTGCCTAATCTTGCGGGGACGCCGCTCTACCAACGATCTGATGGGACCCTATCCCATTCGGTCATATTTAACTGTATCATACTTCGAATAAGAATTACCAATATTTTCTCAATTTCTCTTCGCACATTTGGTCTCAAGATTCAACTTGAACTAAATACAATCTAGACAGTGTCTTGGATAAATATATCCTATTTTTATTTTAATGTGCGACATCTTTTGACTGAATATTTATTTGTTTGAATAACTAATATCGTTTTTAATAAAATTAAAAACGATATTTCAAAACAATTCTTATTTCCAATTATTTTTCAAAAGAAAGACAAACATTCCCGGGTTAGGAATATCCTGGCAATATTTGAAAATCTCCTACTACCACCGCAGTAAGCGGAAAATATTGTTTGTGTTGTGATGGAGGATTTAACCAGCCAAGGAATTGAACGTGCGAATCCTGGGTGGGACGCAAACGCGATGTCGCTACACCTTATAATTTGTTTTTATTTGCTTGTTTTTTTTACATTTTTACTCCGTACTTTAATTTGTTGCTTTGACCTTTAACCTCCGTGCTAATGTAACCAACCGGCCGATACGCATTGTGTTTCGTTTAATACAAGCTAGACAAAAAAAAATACACGCCAATCAAGTACAGTGAAATGACTTTGAACTGCGCTATATAAATGCCATGTTATTATTATTGTTGTAATTTACCCGTGGGGTGTATTTACCCTAAGAAGAATAAAATTCATGATAAACAAAATATACATTTTTTTTTAAATCATAAAATAAATTTTCCTTTGTTTTGCATAATGTTTCATCTAAATGAATGTTTGAAGAAAATATGCATTTTAAGATTAAAGTAAGCCCAGCTCCATTTTTCAACTCCTTTTCATAACTTGCACTAAGGTATTTAATCTCAAATACATATATAATCCCTGAACTCTTTCTTTCTTCGGCAAACTCCTCCATGTCACAAACAATTCCTGCCTGGAAATATCGTATGTGGTGCCTGTAAAATAACAAAATAAGCGGTTCGTGCGGGAACCTATTGAAACTGATTTGAATACAAAATTATTTGTTCTATTTAAAAATATATATATTATCGATTGCGATTTTGATATACTCTACGAAATAAATTCTCGATTATTTAGAAATATAATATTTTTAGACCGCTAAAATTAATAAACTTTTTTTAAAATCTACATCATTTTATATTATAGTATTGGAAAAATAACACCTAAATACATACCCTCCAAAGTAAACTCTGTTTTTTCGGAACCGAAACCTTAAACATTATAAACAAACTGAAACGTACGTCGCGCTCCAAGAAGCGAATAAATACACATAAAATTTCATAAACTAATTATCAGACCATGGAACTCTGGTGTTAGGAGACCCTTACATTAATTACCCCCACTAATAATGCATTTGATATACATTCTATCTGGCAATATGTCATGACGTCATCGTTCAAAGATTCCAAAGTGATGTATCCATCTTCCAGCTTGTATGGGCGTTACGCCCGGTTTAACTATACCAACGCATAAGAATCTAATAAGTAAGAAGGTAGGGTTCCACGATAACTCAACACAGTGACAATTCAACACACTCTTAAAAAGTGATATAAAGTCATTATAAACGATGAAAAAAATATTTTAACCTAACCTAACCTAACCTACTTAACCCAGTTAATAAAGTTTTTATTTCATCACTTTCCATGACTTTATATAACTTTTTAAAGATGTGAAGAATTTTCATCGTGATGATTTATCCGGTCACCAGACGGTAGATGTCTGAAACTGGTTAATCCCATAAACTTTTGTGAGCGTAATTGGCTACTGCAAAACCGAACACAATTATTGGTTTTATAATTTTTTTTTAATTACTAAGAAGAAAAAAAATTTCCACTTCATCACTTAGTTTTCCTTGATGCTTCCTAAATTACTCACCATCCTTTAATTTCTACGTCAATAGGCAGGCTATATAGACTATTGCCGACTATGTTGAATAAGTTATAGAAAATAGCATATCAAAAGCCTATTTTTGGCAGTTTGCTTTTAAGAAAGCACTTCTCCGCAAAATAGCGAGGCCATTACACAAACTTGTGGTTTTTATCTATCTCTATTAAAACTCCGATAGTGCCACAACCACTGAAAAGATAAACAGATAGATGAGTATTGTGGGCGAGTCCACGTGCCCGAAGTAAAATCAAATCTTCCTTACTTCTAATGAAATGGATCAGACTTTTTTGGATATCGAAATTCTACTACAAATTCTTATGTTACTAACATTTGTTTTCTTCTATTTGTTAATTTTCTCTTCTATTGAAGTTAACACTTGCGTTTTAGAGGGGTGAGCATCGTAATGATTAATCTAATTTTGTAAATTTAGTTTTTAAGTAAATTTGAACATTTTAATTTTTTTCACAAATTTAGAAAATAATTTATTCTTTAGGTGAGAAAGGAATTATTACTTTTGAATCAAGTTAACACAGTAATTAGTATTTAATTGCTTCTACTGTGCATCTATCGTCTTTAATTGATCTGATATTTTCCGTTAGGCTGTTGGGAGTATTTTTTTCTTCAGATAACAACCTTTTTTTCAAAACTTTTCAAAATTGCGTTGATTTGTCACTGTTTTGAATTTTCCGGTTAACGTTATATTTGTGTGTTTATACGTATTTTCGTCGAGTGCGATTTTCAGTTGAAAAATCGTTTTTTTATTATTTGTATTATTATGTTATTCCGGACAAGATCATTAAATTTTAAATAATGAAGACGATATTAGTGATTTCTAAACGAAAATCTGAAACAGAAAAATCAGAAAAGGAAACGGTCACATCTGGGACTCGAACCCAGGACCCCTGTCTTTCCGGGACAGTGCTCTACCAACTGCGCTAATGGGACCCTATCCCCCTCGGTCACTTTTAACTGTATCATACTTCGAATAAGAACTACTAACATTGTCTTCATTTGTCCGAAAAATAAATATTCATTCTAGACTTGCAGAAAAGTCAACAGATGTCGCACATTAAATAAAAAAATAAGATAGGTTTATCTAAAAGACGCTGTCTGGATTGCATTTAGTTCGGGTTGAATCTTGCGATCATACATAAAGATAGTTGCCAATAAAAATGTGCGGTGAAAAAATGAAGACAATGTTAGTAGTTCTTATTCGAAGTATGATACAGTTAAAAGTGACCGAGGGGGATAGGGTCCCATTAGCGCAGTTGGTAGAGCACTGTCCCGGAAAGACAGGGGTCCTGGGTTCGAGTCCCAGATGTGACCGTTTACTTTTCTGATTTTTCTGTTTCAGATTTTCGTTTAGAAATCACTAATATTGTCTTCATTATTTAAATATTACAATTTGAGGTTTTACTCAATAAAGTTATTCCGAAAAATAAATAAACATTAAATTTTACTTTAAATTCTTCAAAAATGAGGTTTGTTTGATAATCTCTTGATGTTTTTTAAAGATCGATAAAATTATCAATTTAATTGGGCTTTCTGTAGCTTAGCAGTCGAAAGATTTATATAAATTTGCAGTATAAGTGTTCTTCCTAACCGGCATTGAATACGTTTCTAGGGATTTTTGGTCAGTGTCCTAAACAGATCTGTTCTCCTAACGATACGCTTTAATGGGGCTGTTTACAAAGTGCTGTTTGTACCAGACCGATTTCTTGTTTTCCAAATGGGAAATGAATTGGAATAAAATTGGATATCCGCAAAAATACATTTGTAAATTTTCTGTTTTTGTGTTGCGTGAATGGCCAAGCGCCAAACTTTTTTAATGAAAAGCCGCGTTCAGACATGAGTACAAATTTCAGCCCCGAGACTTTTTGGCGCGGCGCATCGTATTCATTCGTAATATGAGTGCTAAATGATTAAAATCCTCCACAACACAGATGAACCCTTAGCCGGGAGGATGTTAGACATTCTCTTATACAAAGAAAACTAATGAAAAAGACTCCCCTTGAAACAGTGATTTATTCTAAAATTGTGTTTTTGATATTAATACATGTTTTAGGATGATATAAGCACGTAAATAACCTATTTAAAATACCATAAATGAATAAATACAGGCATGTATAATTGGAAAAAAATGCTTTTTGCATCGAACCATTCAGTATGGATGACACCTGGGTTTTTATCGCATGCTTTGGAACAGAGGATGAGTTGAGTGCTAAGATTATCATACTCCTTATCTACTTTTTTATATGAATACTGCACGAGAGTCCTAACTGCTTCCTGCTACCGGAACCAGTGATATTATAGCATCCGCAATTGGGGTTCAAGGGTATGGGGAGGGTAAAGAAGAAGGTGAAAGTACCTGTCTATTCATATATGGTCACGAACCACGGTTAAAGTTATTTCAAGTAATATGTTTCAGATAATATTTAAAATTTAATGATATTGTCCGAAAAAACATAATAACTCAAATAATAAAAGAAAAACAAAATCACAGCTTTTTAACATATATTTAAAACATATATTTCCAACACAAAAATGTAACACCACTTTTACTCAACATCATTACATATATCTAGGGAAAAAATACTTCAACAGCCTACCCGAAAATATCAGAACAATAGAAAACGATAAACACCTACTAAAAGCAATTAAAGAGAATTTCAATGTAAAAATACCAAAATTATGAAACTATCTTTTTTAAATAATTATATATTTTAATATTCACTATTACAAACACTAAATATTCTTAATCTTGATGCTCACCACACTTCTAGACACAAGCGCCAGCTTCTATAGAAGAGAAACATTAAAAAAATCAAAAGCATTGAAAAAAATAATAATAATAGCAGTCTTTAACGGGACGATATTGCATGTATCTCCCATCTCTACTTTAAAACAGAAATATTTTTTTAAATATTCAACCCTCAATCTCAAATTCAATTTGAATGACAATAGTTTCATGTTACAAACTCGGTAAGTAACTAACGTTAGCCATAAAATAAATAAATTCAAATTTCATAAGACATCAAAATGGCGATAATTACATCGCGTTAAAAGACTCTTTGAAAAACGTTTAACGTCAGCAACATAGGGCTTATTTCTGTCAAATATGCTTATAATTTTGTTTTAAGTCACATTTTGCTAGAAAATGGAGATTTTGTAAAGGCTATCGGTTATGTTGCTTTCCACTTTCTTCATATTATTTTCTAAAAGTAGTATTATGGCCTTTGCCGTAAAGGAAACAAAAGTATTTGACCTAAATAGTAGTTTCGCTTATTATTTCTGCTCTTTCTCTGCAACTGGGGAAAACGAACAAAAAATTGTTTGAACTTAAAATACACAAACATACATTGGATTCGTAGAGCTTGAAAAACTACCCCTCGTTGATACATTTGAATAGCACGAATATTATGCTCCTGCCACTTGCAACCAAAAATGCTGACCTGATTTCTAGCGTTTGTAGAAAATATTTTCACAGCTTAATATGAAGAAATAAAAATATATTCTTAAGTTGAAAAAGATGCATAATAACCTAGTTATCGTAATACGGGGTGACTTTGGAATTGGGGGGCGACTTTGAACATCGCGAATATCTGCATAATTCTCACTATCGCTCTGAAATTCCTCGCTTCTTTTCAATGATTTTTTTTTCAAGCAACGTGGACACAATGAGACTTCGAAAATAAGTGTCAAATTAATTGGTTTCTGATTACGTATATTCAAACAAATCGACGGTTGAATTCAAGCTGTATTTAAATATTTTTATGCAGAGAGAAATGGAAATACATATTATATAATCTTTATACTAGTTTTGTTTCATATATATTGTGAAATATGAATACGAAGTATCTATCGATGTATACAAAAGTACTTGAATATTCGAACTCGCATTTAGGATTGACGTATCATTGCTTTAAGAATTTTTGACTCTCGAAGCAAAAATATTTTTTGATTGGTTTAAATACGAGCCATAAAAGACATAATTTTTTTAATTATACGGTATCATAAACTATTTAACTGTCTATCCCATCTATTTCCCCTTGTCCCATTTGGGTCGGGGACCAATCGCCTCGATAAGACGCCTCCACTTACTTCTGACATTTGGAACTCGTGTGCGGTAATCAGAAAAAAATACATTTTTTATGGTACCGTTCTATTTTACAAATTAAATGATATTAGTTTTTCTAAATAATAAGTCTGTAAATCTTATCGTAAAATTTTTAAGTTTGTTTTTTCTTGTAGAACACATATTAGAATTGAATACAATATTTTGTTGTTTTTGATTATTTTACCTTGTGCTAAAACAACGCAAAAAAAATGGTAATACCGGAAATTCACCTCTTATTTACGCTTTTCCAAAAGCGTTTACCTCCGGAAAAGCCTCGTAAAAGACCCCATAAACCTTCTGCCAATAAAAATATTTTAGCGAATATCAATTTTAGTTTCATTTTCAATTTATTGAGTCTACTTTATTTACTGTTACTGTTTAACGACATTCGCAAATTGATTTCCGTCTCACTTAGTTAGACTTGATATTATTGTCGACGATAAAATAATCTTTATTACTTTCATTTAAGACGTTTTGGCAATTAATATATATGTACTTAAAAAAGTATACCTTAGTTAAAAGTATTTTATTTTGAAGTTTTAATTTGGTCATTTCCTCTCCGTCAATTAAGGAAACTTTATTTTAACGTTTTGCTTTAAATCTTTAGGTCCACTTTAATTTTTTTGTGTCCAGCTTTGCCAGTTTTTATCATTTGACTATAAATGATATGGTAACCGGATAAATCATCACAATGATAATTCATCACATCTTTAAAATGTTATCTAAAGTCATGGAAAGAGATGAAACAAAAACTTTATTAACTGAGTTATGTAGGTTAGGTTGGGTTAGGTTAGGCTAGGTTAGGTTAGGTTAGGTTAGGTTAGGTTAGGTTAGGTTAGGTTAGGTTAGGTTAAGTTTAAAAAAAAATCATTGTTTCTAATGACTTTATATCACCTTTTAAAAGTGTGTTGAATTGTCACTGTGTTGAGTTATCATGGAACCAAATGATATATAGTTGTTTCATTAAGTTTGTAGAACTAGTAATTTGCTAACTACCTAACCATCACCATATCAAAGGCAGATAGGATGGACCGCCAAACAACTCTGTCATGGTATTAACTCCTTGCTTCATTTACTTTTGTACGTCGTTTCATACAAGACCTTCACTTGATCGTGCCATGTTTTCCGATGTCGTCCCCGACTTCTCCTAACACTTCTTTCTTCGTTTATTCGCTAAAATCATCTAAGCGTCTCTTTTTTTAATCTTCTCTTCTCTTCTCTTCTTTGTTAATATCCGATTCCACAACAAATGCATTATGCAAAGAAGCAGATTTTAAAAATCACATTTTAATTAATAGCAAATAATTAAAATTATAAACGTTGTTTTTTGTGGATTTATTTTCATCTGCTAGCAAATACATTTAGTGCTTTTATATTTGCTAGCAGATGAAAAAGCACTAAATATATTTGCTAGCAGATGAAAATATATTTAGTACGGAAAACAATTAACGTCAAAACTCCAAAACTGGATGCTTGAAAATCTCCAAAATGAAGAGACACAAAACCCAACTGAAATGTGGAAAGCATTTGAACGGGTATGTCTACAGGAAGCCAAACAACATCTGGGAGTCTCCAAAGGTAAACTGAAAATAAAGAAGGAATCATGGTGGTGGACAAACGAGGTGCAAAAATGTGAAAAAGAGAAGAAAACTGCTTTCACTAACTGGTCACAATGTAAGTGCTATAACGAGAAAGAGCAACTCCGGATAGTGTATAAGCAAATCAAAAAGACAGTAAAGAAAATAGTTGCCTCTGCACAACATGAGGCATTGAGAGAGCTGTATGATGACCTAGAAACACCCAACGGAGTGCAAAGAATATACAAAATCGCAGCACACAGGAGAGAAAGGGCCAAATCTATTAGAACACCCAAATACATAGAAAACACTGACGGTGAGTTGATCACAGACGAAATCAAAATATGTGAAAGATGGAAAGATTATTATTCTACATTACTGAACGAAGAATTTCCAAGAACAATTCACGTGTCAGAAAAACCAGTGCTGGGGCCAGTTGAAGAAATCACTCCGACAGAAGTTAAAGTAGCCATATCACAAATGAAAAAGGGAAAAGCAGTGGGGCCAGACAATATTCCAGCCGAATTATGGAAAGAGTGTGGGGAAGTGGGACATAAATGGCTGTGCAACCTGTATAATAAAGTACTGACCGGAGAACCAACGCCAGAAAGCTTTAGGAAAAGCTATCTTCTTCCATTTTACAAAAATAAGGGAGACTCTAGGAAGTGCGACAATTATAGAGGGATAAAGCTTATATCTCACACCATGAAAATATATGAGAGGATTATAAACACACGAATTAGGAATATTGTAAAAATACACGACGATCAATGCGGCTTTGTATCGGGGAAATCAACAATAGATGCTATTCAAACAGTCAGAATCATAGTTGAAAAATATCGAGATGCAAAAAAAGATTTACACATGGTATTTATAGACTTGGAAAAAGCATTTGACAGGGTACCCCGAAGCCTGATATGGGCTGCATTGAGATCTCATAATGTACCAGAAGGATATGTGCTCTCCATACAAGATATGTATACAGACGTAGAAACACAAGTAAGATGCACATCAGGGATGTCACCAACATTTCCAATTAAAGTGGGGGTACACCAAGGATCTGTCCTCAGCCCATTGCTATTCATAATGGTCATGAATTACCTAACGAGTCAAGAAATGAACAGTATTCTCAAGACTATGCTTTTTGCAGATGATGTAGTACTGATAGAAGAAAATCATTGTGATCTACAAAATAGCCTGGAAAGGTGGAGAAAGATCCTGGAGGATAATGGACTAAAAATTAGCAGGAAAAAGACGGAATATTTGTATTTACCATTTGAAGACCCAAATGCTGTAACTCCTTCGATGCAATTGGATGGAGTAACATTAGCCAACTGTGACTCATTTAAGTATCTGGGCTCACTCATCCACAGAGACGGAGGATGTGCAGCGGATGTCAACCATAGGATAGGAGTGGGATGGATGAAATTTAGATCCGTAACAGGAATTTTGTGCGACACGAAAATGCCAATAAAACTTAAAGGAAAGACATACCAGACTATTGTTAGACCCGCGATAATGTATGGCTCCGAATGCTGGACTATGTACAACTCGAATCAGCAGAAATGCGAATGCTTAGATGGACGGCAGGAGTATCATTAAAAGATAAAATTAAAAGCTCACGCATTCGTGGTAGCCTGGGTGTCACTGACATAAACAGTAAGCTAGAGGAACGACAGTTAAGATGGTATGGGCACATAAGACGGAGACCACCAGACCACACAGTGAAGCAGGCAATGTCTATAGAGCTTCAAAGACAGTCATCCAGAGGTAGACCAAAGAACTCCTGGATGACCCAATGCTCCAAAATCCTACAAAGAAACGGCCTAGATGAAAGCGACACTCAGAACCGATGAAGCTATAACCTGAGAACGAGAAGAGCCGACCCCAACAGCCTACCTAGGCAATGAGTTGGGATAGTGCTAGGAAGAAGAAGATGAAAATATATTTAGTGCTTTTAGAGCTATCATGTTAAGTAGAGCGTTTTCACAAATTTCTCATTGATATCAATTTTTTCCTTGCATCGTATTTTAAGATTAGGTACTTTTCAAGTCCATGTTGGAATGCCAAAAAAATTAAAAATGCTTAAAAAATTACCAATTTTTTAGTCAATAACTAGCGCAGACCCGTGATTAATCACGGGATAGTCTGAAATTTTCACAAATCAGTACCGATTTTGAAAATGTGTTAAAAATATTATATTGTAGAAACGGTACCTTATCGTACCTCATCTAAGTACTATACCACTCTTCTGAATTCATCACACCATCTCTTCAATAACTCTTAAATTCAAAAGAAATTTCAGTTAATTAAACCAAATTTCATGCACAGACAATCAAAATTAGTATTTTTGGTTATCATGCTAAGTACGTTGACTGTTTAAGCCGCATAGTCATGTTAAGCCCCCGCATCCACAATTTCTGCCGATTTATAACAGTTTTTGTATTGAACTTTTAAGTTTTTAAGTACCGAAAAAAAGTTAATTTTGAAGATAATATCCATACATTTGTTATGCTGAAACGTTAATTATATGAAATTCCCTCGATAGAAAAAAAAACACAAAGTAGGCTCTGAAAATTTTTACAAACGCGTTGTGTTCTGTTATTTAAAATGTTGTAGGCAAAATTCAAAGTGTATCTTTAAATGCAATTAAAGTATTTTTCGAGAGATTTTTGATAACATTTCAAACGAGTCGATTTTTATTAAATATTTTCTCCATGTTTAATTTAATTTTATGTTTAAATGTTAATTGTTATCGTTTTTTTTTTATATTAGCGCGCTCCTTCTAACATTCGTATTTACTCTCAAACCATTTTTGATTGCTTACTACGGGGCTATAACACTGTAAATAATGAATAATGAATATCAGTGGCGTGTAGGAAACTCAGTGTTTTTTACTGATCACTCCAACCAAAAAAAGAACTTCTTTATTATCTCCACGTTGTTTGTGTTTATATTTAAAGGCCGTATTCTGATGCGTATCGCGTTGGCAGTTCTTTGGATTCAATACAAAAATATTGTACAAATATATATAAATAAGTTGGTTGGTTGTTTTAATGCCGCTGGTTGGTGGGTTCCACATTTCCATACATCTTCCGCATCCGCTATAATTTATGCCCGTTACATAGTTTCGTATAGTCCTAGCCGCTCTTTTCCATAAAACGGGCATAAACAAAAAGCTCTCGGCTTTCGTGCGCCCTTATAGCCCGCCAGAAATAATATCTCATTTGAACTTTAGCTGCTTCTTTCTCCACTCCAGGTTGCCTTATTTATGTGTATATTATAATCCATCGACATACAATGTACTAGATGCCAAAACGACAGAACAAAATTCGATGTTGATTACCCTGAATTATTATATTTAAGTCGTAGACCTGCAAATCCCGCCATGGTAATTTCTGCTGGTTCTAATTCATTCACATAAAATAAATCTCTAAAAGTATAAAATAAATTAGCTATTTGCGTCTGTCTGTTTGTGTCCGTAGTTCTTCTAAACTGTGTAACGGATTTTGATAGGGTTTCCTTTATCATTTAGAGAAGTTCTTCCAGAATTTTCAGAATTTCTTTCAGATACATTCAAGTTATATTTATAGAAAGTAGAGCAACGCCGTGTACACCTCAGCTAGTTAAAAATAATATTTTTTTGATGTTTAGCATAAAAGATGTTACCGTTTTTGTGTACCATCTACAGATTTAGGAAAAAAATCCAGAGCGGGTTTTGCAAGTTCTGTAAATATGTTGTTTTTTGTTCCTGGCTGGACAGTCACAACCACAAGACAGTATCTACCATTTTTTTTTTTCAAAATTCTTCTTCAACTATATAGTCTCATATGAGTATAACATATTATACTCCTATGAGACGAATTCAAAATTTGAGAAACACAATACACTCCGACGTTGTTGATATATTTAGATCATTAACATTGCAGTAAAAGCTGACTTTAATACGTTTTTTTTTCATCTGGTAGAGCCAATTCATTTGGTCATATTATTTATCTCTGGATTTGCAAAAGAGCGTTGTTTCGATGGCTGAAGGTGTCAAACTGTATTGATACTTTTAAATGATGCCCTTCTTCGTAGGTACCCATATAATTTTATTTTTCCTTTCTTGTACAATATTTTAAACATGTTATCAGGCAAACTTATCTACTGAACTGTTTATGAGTATATTGTATAAACTATGTAAATGTACATTATGTAACAGCTTATTTGAAGGTCGTAAATAAATTAATAAAAGAGTTACCAGACCAGATCGCAGATCACCTAAAACACTTTAGTTAGCGATAGAATGGACGGTGCGACATAAATATATTAAAGAATTTAAAAGCATAATCGTGATTAAGTGTTTGACTTGACAACAACTACAGGGGGTGACTAAAAATCAGCTCACAACTATAGAATCAAAATAAAGCAGAGGAAAACCTTGAAAAAGTTGATCTGAAGTTATTAAAGCCAGAGTTGTTTTCAAATGACTCACTGTGACCTGTAGAGTAAGACAAAAAAAGAATAACACACCCTCGGTTTTATAGTATGCAATAATACTCCACGTGTGTCTTAATCTCTTATTATCTCTTTATTAGTCTCAACTTATCGGTAATCTTCCTCTGCTTCTTCTGCCTTGCACTTTTCCGGTGACCATCTGGCTTTTTGTCTCGGCTTGAGTTCTCAATTTAGTGAACTGTGGCATGTGGAAAATGAGACAAAACAATTGGGATATGTTGTGGATGCATCCATTTAATAGATTGTTATGGATACCTACTAGAATTGATAGATTGGTGCGCTTGGCTGTCCATTGCATCCAGACTATTATCCTCCAGTACAACTACTTGACTAGCTTAGTATAAAAATACAATTCATTGTCAATGCATTATTTGCAAATATTTGTTCTTGTTTTGGCTAACAATGGGTGTATCACCTGGTCATTCTTCTTCGGTCCTCTTTCACTTCCATCATGCCCCAATTCTCTTTCACGATTTCCAGTACACCTTTTCCTGTGTCTTCTTCTGGGTCATAATTTCAACTATCATTTCGTCTTGTGTCATCTTTAATCTGTTTGGAAGTGAACGCAGTGTTTTTATTTAATCTACGTAGGTCAATCTTGTCTGTTCTATTGCCGCGTGTTCCGTTATTATTTCGCTGTATATAATGTAATGTTATTTATCCTGCATTTATTTATGGCCACATTGTTTGAGATTGAAAAGTTACAACCTTTCTCCTAAGAGCCCCGTTATTTATTTTTTTATGCCCCTTCGCATTCAATGGTCGGATTTTCTCGTTTCTTATGGCTGTTTTACGTTTTCTTTCATTTTTCGCCTCATTATTATCCTTTTAACTCCTGAATGCATAACTTATAAATATATTATACGAAAATCTGTAACTGGAGAAATTTTTACTTATGTACGTGGACTGTTCCATTGTATAAAACCCTTGTGTTTGTTATTATTTTTTTTTGTTTTTCCTTCCCTGCACTCAGTCATATGGAAACAGCTTTGGCTTTAATGTCGACATATCTTATTTTAAGGTTTTCCTCTATTTTTCTTTGATCCCACGTTGTCTATCTGATTATTTGTAACCCTTAGCATCTTTTCTGAATCTGCGATTTATTTCGAATTTAAGCTCTACAAATCGGAAGTGTAGTAAATACGAAAAAAATTTAGTATCTCTCTTAAAACTCTTCAATTCAAAACATAGATAGCTAAAGCTATTTCAATCAAAGTTTCTCTTATGAATGGTTTTGTGATTTATTTTTAGCGGGTAGTTTTTTTCACTATTTTGTCGTATTTTTGAACAGTCTAATACGCATGTGACCAAATCATATTTAGCGTATCATTATTGAGCCACTGTTTTTGAATCGGTTATTGTTGGGAAGTGAGTTAGCTAAGAGCTTCACAGATGCACTCAGAGAGGGCAGTGCAAAGAGCTTGCTTAGAAGTCCGCAAGATGGCAGCTAGTAGTCAGTAGTCGGTAGGGCCAGTTAGGCTGCTTCCAGATAAACATGGTGTTTGCAGATCTCATTTAGCCAGCTCCTAGTTAGATCAACCATCGAAGTCACTCTTGTAATACGCGAAGTATTGAATAAATCCATGATTTAATATAAAGAACTTATTCTCTAAAATCTCCTTCCACGACGAGTTGGAGAACTAATAAAATAAAATAATAACAATTAGTTTAAATCCGATATCATAAATTAGATTGAAGTATTTTGTTAAAAGAATTAAACAATAAGCCATTCAAACTCGAATATCACCACGACCCATAATACACTATATTATATTCTAAATTGAGGCAATTAAAATTAGTGAATACCTCCGTCAAAATAATGTATTGAAATAATAATGAATTATTGGGCATTTAGGCTTATTTTCATACGTTATTTCACCGAATAATGTTTCTGTTTTTCATTAATTTCTCGGTATTGTTATTCATAAATTAGCTATTGCCTGATTTTCAATTCAGTTTGCGTTGTTTTATGCGCTATTTATTTATGTATACACATTTCAATTTCAAAACAGTTCGACATTCCATGTATACAAAAAAACTATGCCGAAATATTCTCGTTCATCGTTGGATCATGGATTGATATGCAGGTATTCAAGAGTCCCGGATTATATGAAGGAGGAAACTATTGACGTATTATTCAGATGCCGGTAGCTCGTTCCACATGCGAGCTGACTTACATAAAACGTTTCGGAGACATTTCTCGTTACCGGTTTTCATGAACCCGACATTTTTTTTCAATGAGTTTATTTTTCATAAATTTTAATTTAACAATATGTTTTACTACATAATAATAAGGATTTAAATTATATTACATACACTTTCTTTATAAAACTGATTCTTGTGCTCAGGAGATTTAAACTTATGTACAACTACTTGTCTTTATTATTGTGAAAAGTTATAAAATGAAAAAAAAAAATTATTTATTTATACTGGTTTTTACAGACGATCTCACTTACGTGAGAAAAGTCCAGTTATAAAACTCTGTTAATATAGAAATAGATGTAATAAACATTAATTTTCATATATTTAAATAAAGATTTAAATATAAAACATATAAAAATAATTTAAAAATTATATAAAAGACAATTAGTACAGTAAAGTAAAATACAAAAGAGATATGAATAGACACTAAAGTAATATTTAACATAATCAGTGAAACATATTTTTTAGCAATAGCAGAACGTTTTTTTTTAATCCTTATAAATTATCGACTAAAATGTCTACTTCAGCACACTATAGTCGACACATTTGGGTCAGAAGGCTAAAATAGGCGATATTATTTTTTAATGTATTCAGGTGAAACATGCTATGGCGTCTTAAGAAATTGGAATTGGGAACATTTATTTCAATATTGCTAAGACATAATGCAGTATCATGATGGTCGTGAATTAACATATTATGAGATCAGTCAGTTGCCTTCTAATTTTTAGTGTGTTAATCTTGAAGTCTTCAACACGTACGTCGTATGATATAAAATGGTTATGTAGACAACATTTTAAAGAAAAGTTATAAGGTAATAATTTTCTTAACGAAGTTTAAAGTTTAAATTGAAAAATTACAAATTCAAATTTTAGGTTGAATGGTTACAGAGTTAATTTGGCGTCCACTGTGAAAGAGTGTTCCGCTCGTGTCCGTCGAATTTCGCGTAAGTGCACCGGTGCACAGGGGATCAACGCTGCTAGCTTCTTCGAGCAGGCACCATTTAAATATTTGTAGAACAGACTCAGCATGCCTACATTGCGTCTGTGCGTTAGAGATGGCAATCGGTGTGTTACCAACTTATTTTCAATCGCCCTCCCTACCTCGCACAGAATCATTTCGGTTTATCCGAAATTTTGGGGCTCCAGCCCAGAGGTGGAGAGGTGCTCCTAGATTCAATAATCGGACCTACTTGAGATATGTACATGTTTAGCAGCTGGTCGCTATTGAAGAATCTGCTAGTCCTATACAAAACGCCCAGTCTCTTCGAAACTAGATTTACTCGGGCTTCTCTATTAATACTTGAGCCGGTCTGAGATTTTACTGTAACCAATACAATCGAGTCTTTATTAAGGGGGGGGGGGGGTAATCCCTTAACTTCTAATCTAATATAAGGGAGGTTTTCCGAAACCACTCAACGGTAGAAATAAATTTGATGGTTTGAAACAGAGTAGTTTATATAGGTGAACTATCGCTTATAAACATTAATTTCAACAATATTATTATATTAATTTGATTGCGTTTCCCCCTCTTATAATTTGGCAAGCTGATAATTCGAATAGTGATCTAAACGACCCATCAAAGCCTCTCATAATTACACAATTCTTCGCATAAATTCACGCATTAACATTTCGTTCCCTAGGAGTAACAAGGTTCTATTTGAAATTTAGATATTTCTTAAAATTCTTTTTTTCTAAAATGTTTCTAACTTCTATTTAAATTCGCACATAAATATTTATTTATTTAGAATTTACGGCACAAGTGCCATTTACATACAAAGTTTTTATTTTATTGTTTCACATAGGTATACATAGTGCAGTATTAAATTTTGATGAGAAAAATTAAAGAATTTAATTAAGTTAAAACATAACAAATAAAATAACAGTAAAGAAAGAAGCAATGACAATAGCCTGCTATGTAGTGACCTCATTAAAATAAGTGGCGTTAAAATGTGTTATTAGTGCAGCTTTATACTTTACAAGGGGAATATTAAAAGTATCTGCGAATTTAGCGTAAAAGTATAAGTAAGAATATGCAACAAAGCTGTATTTATTTTTATAAAACTACGTTCCATTAGAAATTTAAGTGCAATTTAGTTATGTTAAAAAAAACGATAAGGTTCCGTTTGCAAATTTAGCGGATATTTTAGCTACCTTTCTACCTTTAACAATTTTATAAATAAAAGTCAATTCGGAAACAAGTCTTCTTTTTGAGAGTTTTGATAATTTAGATTTTTTCATGAACTGGTTGTAATTTATGGTTTTTATCAGTAGACATATTTCTTAATAAATATATAATAAATATTTCTTTTGAGAAATTTGTGCTGAATATTTTCAATCAGAATCAGAGTGGATTTTAAAGTGACGGGACCATTAAATAATGTATATTACCTGTATACATTATTTAATGGTCCCCTCACTTTAAAATCTACTCTGATTCTGATTGAAAAACATGATTTACATAACAAAAAAACATGTTATGTAAATCATGTTTTATGGAAAATAAAAGTTGTTTTAATCGGTTTGCATTTCTTTTAAGGCGAGACAATACCTTAAAATAAAGCCAGAATCTTAACGACGTTTGTGAAGCAGCCGTGCATAAAAATATGCGAAGCGTAGCCCTGGTATATTGCACAGACCTGCGGTTGAATTTGCCCGATCAAATATCTAGAAAAAAATGGAAATCTTACCACAAGAAATTATTAATTCAATGTTTGATACCCCTGATTTATTATATGTAATCTCTTTTCATACTCCAAGCAGGTTGGTTACAATACAGTACCTACCATATTATTGTAGCAATTCTATATCAACGTCCCAATATCACACTCATATGCGACGGATTCAACAGCTAGGAAACAAATACTACGATGTACTTGATATATTTAGTACATCAATTTCAATATATAAGCATACCATATTGAAGTTTTTTTCGTCAAGTAGTGGAATATTTTAATAAAGGTATTTAATTTGATTTGAATAACACATAATAATTTTGTCAACTGAAACAGAAAAAAATATTTAGATTTTTTATGTTTTGTACCTGCATGCTGTGTAGATCAAGTTCAGTGATATTTTGACTTTATATTTATTTTTCTTCAATTGTTTTAAATAGTCGTTTCCTGCACTATTTTCGTGTATAATTTCGTAAATATTTTTATATATTTATGTATGTAAAAGCCTTAATAGGCGTGAAATAAATAAATAAGTGACGAAGACGTGTAAAAACAATATTCGGTGTAATGGACCGACCTACGGTTAACTTTTCCCTATCAGGCCTAAAAAATCGATCTTTCCGTTGCGTTTATTTGAATTATTACTGATGAACGCATTACTTAAATCTCAAATGTTTCTAGAAGAGTACCTCAGAAAGTTGCTAATTCATCGTCTAGAAAAATAAAAACTGGTGCTTACCGCTAATTTTTTTAAATTTTCAAACCGTTTTACATAAAATATTTTAATGGTGAGGTCCTGTTTTTATTAATCTTAGAAACATTTGAGATTTTATCAATACGTTCATCATAAATAATTAAAGTATGAGCGTCCAGCAAACCCCTTTATTAGAGTCTCATGTCGCCTTAACGGAGCGTTATAGTAATAACGGTAATATATTGATTACCGATACGATTTGACATAATATTATTTTCCCGGCTGGTAGCAACCATTAATTGATATTGGAGGCATTTGATGTGCTTTAAAAGCTCTATTGATTGATGATAACAAACGGTAATGCTTGTGATAAAGCACAATCGTGTTAATAATGTGTTGATAATGATAATAATCGACACACTAGTTTAAATGTATGCCTGAATGACTGACTAAATTAATGGCATAACAATGAATGTATTTATAATATTTGTAACTAATACTATAGATGTTTTTCTTTTCCCAAATCAGTACTATTGATATATAATATATGTATTGGGCTAGTGTTACCTTCGAAAAATGCTTTCTTAAAAAAATTAGGTGAAATCCTCCATAGTTGAGTGGTTACGATTCTTGGCTACGAAACAGGAGGTTGAGGATTCAAATCCCGTCGTATGCAACTAAATTTTGCAATTTGTTGGAGAATTAGATAATACTAACAAATTCGAACAAGACACAGAAAAAAGATAACCGTCTCAACAGGGAATCGAACGCAGGATTTCTTTCTTAACGAGGTAACGTCTTTATCTACTGAACATCCCTAAATTAAATGCATCTTTTGACCACTAAAATCATAATTTCCTTTATAATGTCCTTCCTAATATAATTTTAAAAAACCATGAAGATAAAAAAGTTCTAAAACAACTTTAAAATATGGATAACTAAACATGCATTTGAGGAAATCATTAAAATAGTGAAGTAACTTCAACAAAACTAACAGTCAACTAACTTATTTTGTGGAAAACAACATGCGTGAAGGTTTGGAAATCATGATGTAACACCCATACAACAACCTACAGTCCGCTTCGAAACAGGAATACCTAGTGAGTAGGACTGTGAATACAACTGCTTTGTATTTTTAAAATAGTCACTAATAAAAAATAAAATAAATGTAAACATAATAATATAATATTGTATAGTTTATACCTGTCGCCCTGGTGACATACCACAATTCAATTAAAACATTGTTTGCAAAACCGAGTTTGATGACCAGATGCAAATAGCCAGGTACTTCCTCACACCACTACCTTCAGCCTTACAACAATCTCAATTAGGTATACCATGGTCACACTAACATAAAAAAAACTGTGGGTTGTACGATACTAACATTTAAAAAAAAAAACAAATAGTGAATAGCGGGTTTTACAGTTGTGAAGGTGGTTTTTTGGTTTATATGTTGTGTAACATTTGTGAATTGGTAAATATTTTATCAACAATTATTTTATAAACAATAATTATTAGCCTGAAACACTCATCCACATTGAAAATTCTCCTGATAAAAGATACATGACGCCAACGGGACTTGAACCCGTGTCCTTTCGATTTCCGGTCGACAGCTCTGACCACTGAGCTATGGCGGCTTATCTCTTATCCGCGAAATAATTCAATATATACTATTGTTTCATTCAACAATTACTGCTTATTACATTTTTTTTTTCCATCTGAAACAACCAACTTTATTTTATATGAGAAAGGCATTGTAAGTGCTAACTCTCTCACTAGATGGCGTCGAGACAAATTGTCTACATTTTTTGGTGAAAAATACTAGAACTTGTCATATATAATTTTTTTTTTTTTGGAAAACTAATGTTTAAGATAAGATTTTTTATGCATAGCACAAAGGGTAACAACTATTTTATAAACAATAATTATTAGCCTGAAACACTCATCCACATTGAAAAATTTCCTGATAAAAGATACAATCAGGAGATTTTTCAATGTGGATGAGTTTTTCAGGCTAATAATTATTGTTTATAAAATAATTGTTACCCTTTTTGCTATGCATAAAAATCTTGTCTTAAACATTAGTTTACCAAAAAAAAAATAATAAATATTTTATTCTTTTTTGACTGGTTAATCTGTCTGAGCTAATGAGTGAGACATTCAAATATAACTTGTCACACTCCCATATGTATATATATAGTTGATCAAGGTGTCAAATATAACTTGTCATATATATATATATATATATGACAAGTTATATTTGACGGCCTCTGTGGTCGAGGGGTAAGGCTTTCGACTGGCAAACTGGAGGTCGCGGGTTCAAATCCCGGCGGGCGCAAATAAATGTTATATAATTAATTTGTGTTATTTCACAATTTAAAATAATATATAGTACATTTCCAGTGAGAAGATACTCTCAGTGTAAGACCATCATTTAGAATTGAGACGTTGCTTGAAATGGCTTTGGCCATATTTGGTGATCTGAATAGCGAAGTACCTTCCTTTTCCCCAGCTCCTCACAATATACTCCAATTGGATTATAGAATAGTCTCGCTGGCTCCAGACGGTTGATAGAAGTTAGGACTCTTGCGCGGTTACACATAAAAAAAGAAACAAAAAAATAACAAATTTAACTTATTATTTTATATTTTCTATAACCTTGATCAACAACGCATTTATCAAACCTTCTTAATTACTTCTTAGTTATTGTCTGTATCTTAAATTGACTAAACATTCTCAGTGTCATCTTCTAACTAATTAGCCTGATCGACGAGAGGTTGTTTTCAGTAAAGCAATTAGCCTAGTGTGTTCTAGATGAATTATCAAATTGTGATGGAATATTACTTGATAAATATACGTAGTTAGTTGTTCCACATTCATACTTGGAAGTTTGGCTATGTGATTTACGATTGTTATTTTCGAATAAGTCTCCACTTTATAGTAAATTTTCTTGAATAACATCGTTATTCTTGATTTAAAATACCTATCTTATGTTTTCGGGTGGAATGCTTCTTTTTGACTTACTTTTATGAACTCATATCTCACATCTTGTCGACCTTACTTATTTTTTTAAGTGGCATAATGTTCGTGTTTTGAGCCAATGTTTCTTAATTTGTAACTCTGATTTTGAAAGAACTATTATCGATGTTTTGATGTTTTGTATATTATTCCGCATATTGCAGATTTGTTTTTGACAAATATTTGAAAATTCGTCAGAAAACATCAGAAATGCGGATTTTTTTCTTTTGAATTTCATGAACGATACATTACATTCGTTAATATCCCTTAATCAATAGGTATTAGGTTTTATGACAAAGGTTTTAGTGTGACACTTTTCAGTCACTTCTGCTCTCACCCACAACCACACCGGCAGTGACTGTTGGCCGAACCCCCATGAAACATCGCCGAATCCGTCCTGAAACTTTAGAGCCTTAAAAATACAGCCTCCGTGCGCTATCAGCCGCGGAAACGGAACCCATCCATCCGCCGGGGAGATGGGGGCAGCCCGACTGCCGGGGCATCTATCACAAGCATTGCGGCTGTGTTTACGCCTCTCTCCCCATATCGAGTTCATAGTATACATTATACATGCTCCAGAGTTGAAAGTAGGCCAGGCCATTCCAAACGGTGGAGATAGGGTATCTCGATAAATCTTTCATAATGTTTAGTATTAACATTTAGCATGTATCAAGCTTTGAAAAAATGTATCCCTCTTTTAAAGGGGAAATAGCAATCATAAAAAATACTTATAAATTATTATAAGCAAGTCGCCTGCAATATTGAAAATATATCCCGAGTAAAAATAAATGCCGCCGACGGGAATCGAACCCGCGCCTTCTGATGTCCGGTCAGACGCTCTGAACTACTGAGCCACGTCGGCTTATTTCCAACCCGCCAAATAATTCAATATGTACTAGTACTTCAATCAAAAATTACTGCTTATTATATTTTTTCCACCTGTAAACAACCAACTTTATTTTTGTAGGAAAGGCTTTGTTAGTGCTAAATTTCCAATTAGATGGCGCCGAGACATATTATATCTGCATTTGTTGCTGAAATATTTTGACTTTTCAAATATTATTATTTTTTTAATGATAAACTATGTTTATAAGATAAGGTTTTTTATGCATAGCACAAATGATAATAAATTATTATAACCAATAATTAGTCGCCAGTAATATCGATACAAATTGAAAATATCTCCCGATTAAAAATAAATGCCGCGCTTATTAATACGCATTTATTTTTACTCGGGAGATATTTTCAATTTGTATTGATATAACAGGCGACTAATTATTGCTTATAATTAATTATTATCCTTTGTGCCATGCATAAAAAAATAATCAAAAATAGTGATTTCGGTTGTCTGTGCGTCGTGCATAACCTTGGTTCAATAATGATCTCAAATGTGCTTTGAATTAAGTATCATTTTCAAAATGAGAACTGATTGTGAGAAGAACTGTCCTGTGATTTTTCACGGGTCTGCCTGGTTTTTTTTACCAACTTTAACGACTTATACTTTACTGGTTGTGACTACCAGACTTCTTAAATATTACGACCTTTTTTGAATGAAATGACGTTGCAAGCTGAAAATCAAGCTTGATATTCCTAATAAAAACAGCTTTATGTTTCCAGAGTGTAAGATACTCTCAGTATCGCCCTTATGAAAGACCACCACTTACTATTTAAACGTGGCATAAAATGGCTAAAGCCGTGTTGGGTGACTAGATCTGATTTCCCTTCGCACAACCTTCAGCCTCACAACACACCCCGATTCGGTGTGCCATGGTGTCACTGGCTCCAAATGATTGGGGGCAGTTGGGTCTCTTATGCGGTACTCATATAAAACATATTAAAAAAATATAGTACAAAAATGTTTTAAACAAATGACACGGTTCTTATTTGGAGATGTTGAATAAATTGAATGTTCCGGTAATGAAACATTTTTTTGTTCATTTTTAGCTAGTTATTCTTCAAATATTAATTCATTGATTGTTTTCACGTAGACCCCACCCTGTACCCGGTGCCTAATGACAGTTAAACCGGAAGCAAAACAGAAACATTATCGTGTCCCACACACATGAGAGTGTTAATGTCGTGTCATTTATTGCTCTAACTGCTTCAATGATTTACTAACCGCCCTGTACTTGGTTTACTGCAAGTGGGCACCGTCCACCGACTGCTAAACAAAATACAATATACCTAACATTCCATTCAAATTATTATATATTTGATTCAATGACACTTAGGCCTAGTTGTTTTGCAGAAATTTAAATATAACATTGTCATCAAATGGCCATTCAGCGCCATTATGTTTTCCTACATTTACAAGTTCCCTGTTAAACGCCGATTCTAGGAGCGTTTCAGCTTTCTTTTTTTATTTTATTTTTTTTATTATTTAGGAGAAAAAATAGATACAGATATCAATTGACAAGAATATACAAAACATCATTCACCTGCATCCAAACTATTTCTCACGAATTGACTTAAACAGCAGTTAAAAACATATACAAATATTTTGACATATAAATAGGGGAAAAATATTAAATTTTAAAAATAAGAATATTATTTTACAAATAGAGATATGAAAGAAATGCGTATCCTTATAAGATTTTACAAATTATTTGTGAAAAAATTTAGAGGGTAAAACAAAAAATATATATATATATAAATAGATAAACAATGTTAAACAGAAATTTAAAAAAAATATATTTAAACGAAGTATGTCTAAGTTGTTTACTTTGAACATTGTAGGAAAACAGTCTTCATTTTTCTACTAAAAGTAGTGCGTGTATCAAAAAATAAGTCAGAATCCTTGAGGTTTTGATTCTGATTAAGTGATTCGCACATTCTTCTGATTGGATCCCTGACACCAGCATTTGTACGCGTCCTGCTAATGTGGAATAAGTCGTTAAGCCTTCTCAAACTCTGGGTGGTACTTTGAAGTTTTCCATCAAATTGTAATAAGACAAGCTTAACAACATGACACAAGTCTTCTTCTTAAGTCTTCTTCTTAGTGGCTGAAAATAATGAAATGAAGGGCGAATTAAAAATATTACGACCACTAATAAAAAATTTTACCCAAAATATTATTGAAGTAAAAAGTGTAATGAATGAAAACAAGTCGCTTCTCGTAAACATGGCAGAAAAAAATGAAGAATTTAAAAACAAATTGCATCTCACCAATATTAATAACCAAAATAAAGAAATTAAAACACCCCTTCTGGCACAGGACATCACACATCGCAGAATTAAAACAGCACAACTTCAATGGAAAGAAATAAAAATACGGATCTTTGGAGAAGAAGCAGGCCACCAAATAAGAAGAAATCTGGAAAAAAACTATAAAGATGTAGATTGTTCCAGCTATATATACCCTGGGGCAACACTAGACTGGTACACGGCAAACATCATAAGAGAAAGTAAGAATTTAAACAATAATGATTTTGTAATTTTAATAGCCGGAGAAAATGAGACATCCCCTAAAAACTTTCTAAGCAACTTGTACTACACCCTACGACAACTAGCCCATACTAATGTCCTAATACATCCAGTTACTAAAAACAACTATTTAAACATCTATAAACTGAATTCTGAGATTACATCTCACATCTTCGAATTCAAAAATTATTGTAAATTTACTGGGCCCATTTTTTATGAAAAAATGAATAACCATACAATTATCAAAATGATGAGCTTAACAAGGGCGTATATAAAAAATGAGATCAATAAAATATCAGTCTACAATTTTGAGCACCCACATCCATCAGAAAAAAACCCAAAATATACTCATTCATCCATTCCTACACAAACCCGAGATGACAGGAACTCACCTTACCCGGAACAACAAACTATTTTTTTATGAATAATACTCGTACTCCTAAACTTGACGACATCAAATCCACCTTCAATATAATGCATCAAAATGTACAATGCATTCGAAATAAAATGTTAGAATTAGAAAATATTCTGTATGAAAAAAATATCGATGTACTTTGTGTTAGCGAACACTGGCTACAAAAGGATGAAACGACATCTATTAATTTTAATGGTTATAAATTAGGTTCAATTTTTTGTCGAGAGAGTCATATTCATGGAGGTGTCTCCATTTACTTAAACGAAAACATTGTATTTAAAGAACTAGAATTTGTTAAACAAATAACAAAAGAATTTGTATTTGAATGTGTTGGTATAGAAATTCCAAAACTTAAAATGATAATTTGTACAGTCTACTATAATGACTCTGATATAAATATTTTTTTTGAACAACTTGAACTATTATTAAACAAAATTTGCAAAAACAACAAAAAACAAATAATACTCTGCGGTGATTTAAATATTGATACAAGCTACAAGAACAAAAACGCAGATTCACTCAAAAACACACTAAAATCTCACAACATACGCTTGATTATTGATAAACCTACTCGTATACAAGGAAATAAAAAAAGTATAATTGATCATATAGGTACAAATATATCAAAAAGCTCCTACACATGGGAAGTCACAGAATTAGCTGTATCAGATCATATGGCACAGTTAATGCACGTAAAAACAGAATATAATATAAACCAAACGTGGTATACAAAAAAACAATTATTTAACACAGAAAACACAAACATTTTTAACAATTACTTATCGTGTATATGTTGGGAACCACTGAATTCCTTTGAATCCATTAATGACAGCTACGAATACTTCATTAATGAAATAAATAATGGTATGAAGCTTTGTTTCCCCTTTAAACAGTATAAATATCCCCAAAAACGCAAAATAAATTGGGTAACGACTGGTATTAAGATATCTATTAGACAAAAAAGACATCTGTACATGAAACAAAAAAACACAAATGACCTCACAATCATAAACAATTACAAACAATACAAAAAAATTCTCAGTAAAGTAAAACAGGTAGCTAAACGAAATTACAATAGTAAACGAATTCAAAACGCGCAAAATAAAACCAAAACATCGTGGAACATAATAAAAGAGAACTCAAATAATTCTAATTCTAAAAGTAAACCAAAAATCTGTCTTAAAATAAATGATAACCTGGTATCAGAACCAAAAAACATTGCAAATGAATTTAACATTTGCTTTGCACCACCGCCACCACCACAAAATACATCTCTACATCCACAATCTGCCAAAACAGTCAAAAACAAAAAGTCGCGATCATTCTTTATAACGCCTGTAAACAGGGAGGAAATTATTAAAATCATCGTAAAACTGAAAAATAAAAGCAGTGTCGGCACTGACAAAATCCCTATAAAAATTATAAAAGCATGTGCCGAAGCGTTAAGTTACCCGTTGGAAATATTAATTAACAAATCTTTTGAATCAGGAACCTTCCCAGAACAATTAAAACAATCTATTATTGTACCTTTGTATAAGAAGGGTCCTAAACAGGAAATCTCAAACTACAGACCGATATCCTTATTACCAAACTTTTCAAAAATATTTGAAAGAGCCATGTACAATCGCATTTATAACTTTCTCGAAAACTTTGAGATAATATGTCCACAACAATTTGGATTCCGTAAAGGCCGTTCAACAACACAGGCAGTATTCAATTTTTTGAACAAAATTCTAGAAAATATTAATATTAGTAAAAAAACTGTAGGTATCTTTCTCGACCTCTCAAAAGCATTCGACAATGTTGATCATGAGCTTCTTCTTATTAAACTTGAACATGTGGGTATTAGAGGTTTAGCATTAAAATGGTTTGAATCGTACTTAAAAAATCGTCAGCAGAAAGTTCAAATTTCAAATATCAATGAAAAAATGGTCCAGTACATGGTAGAATCCAAATGGAGAACAATAAACAAGGGTGTGCCACAAGGAAGCATTCTTGGGCCTCTCCTCTTCCTTATCTATATAAACGAACTTCCAATAATTGCTGGCACAGAATGTTCAATGTTTGCTGATGACACCGCTTTGTTGTTTGAATGTAATGGAGACGTTGACGAATTTAACAAACAAGTTAACGAGACTTGCCAATTAATAGCAAACTGGCTGTTATCGCAACATCTATCACTCAACACAAACAAAACCCAAATTTTAAAATTTTGTCCAGTGCAAGCTACACCTATAAATATAAATGTAAACATTAATAATAATATAATCGAACCTTCCCAAACCTGTTCACTACTGGGAATAGAATTAGATACAAACATAAACTGGAAAGAACATGTCTCAAAAATTGTAGCAAAAATCAGTAGTTTTTCTTATGTTCTGGGTACCTTGAGAAAAATATTAAACACCGAATCAGTAATAGCCGCATACTATGGTTATGTATATTCAATAATAAAATACGGTATTATTTTTTGGGGAAACTCGGTAAACGCTAAAGATGTTTTCATCATACAAAAGAGATGCATAAGAAAAATTACAAACTCTGATCGTTTAGATTCATGTAGACCTATGTTTAAAAATCTGAAAATTATGACAGTCACAGATATATATATTATGGAGTTATGCATGTTAGTGCGATCATCTACAGACAAGTTCCCACTAAAAAACTCGACACATAAATACGCTACAAGGCTCACAGAAAACTTACTAATACCAAAAGCAAACAAAACAATATTCCAAAAAGGACCATACTACATGGCCATTAAAGTATATAACAACCTTCCACATAACATTAAACAAATACAAGATACACACAAATTCAAATCGTTACTAAACACTTTCCTTGTTAATAAATGTCACTACACGTTGAGTGAATACCTCACGTAAATGAAACGCCTATTTTTATTGGTATATATATTTGTATTTTTTTATTTTTTCATTGGTATATTGTTATTTTATCTGTATAAACATTGTACAAAAAATATTATATAAACATTGTAATTAAATAAATGTGGTTAGCTGGAAGAAATGGGGTCTACCCATAAGCTACACCTTTTGTAATTTTTATTTTACAATAAATAATTTTTGATTTGATTTGATTTGATTTTTATGATCATAATTTGTTCAAAAGCTTAAACGGACTTCGACACTACTGGAACCTTTCACTGCCAAAAAACATGTATTAGTATTACAAATGCGTATTAGTTACTAAATCACTAGTTATAAGCCTTAGTTTGGAAGTTACTATCTATTATAAGTCTTAGACGTAGGTCACTAGTTATAACAGTTAGTAGCTAGCTATAAGTGGTAGTTTTAAGTTACTAGTTATAAATCTTAGTTGTAACTCACTCATAATAAATCTTCGCAGTTATAAGTCTAAGTGAAATTAAGTTGCGTAGTTTTCTGTAAGACAGAAATCCTGGGTTTAATTCTTATTTGTGATCGTTATTTTTTTTATTTTCTGTACCTTCAAAGAAAAGTTAAGTTTTACCAATAAAAATTGAAAATCAAAAGAAATCACTGTCCCTGCAGTGAGTCACACAAAACACAGAAATTCAAAAGAAAGATCAATAGAGGTACTGACACTGACCGTTTTTTAATAAAAATACAAGGAGATTGATCTTTCTTTGACAAACATATTCCAACAGTTGGCAGTGAAAGGTGGTTTGAAGGATTATGGTTTATAATTCATTCAAATCATTATTTAAGAATGTATATTATTAGAAAAAAGATACAAAGTTTTATTTGAAATAAAACAATTCGTTTAATTTATTAATCCCGACCGGTTTCGCTTAACACAAGCATCATCGGCGTACAAATTAAACTAATCAAAAACATGCATTGTGTGTGCTTATATATACATATATTAGTGTATAATACATTTATTTATTTTTTTATAATATAATATTGATTACATTTTATGATTTAGACTGTCCAACTAGGAAGGATTCCCGTTTCAGGACAGTCAAATTTACAAGTTTTTTTTTAATTTACATTATATAGGTTTATTACATTTTTTTTACTTCCATTTTTATATTTGTTACTTAGTTCGGCTTTTCAAATTGTTACTTTGTCCTGCTTTTTTATATTTTAGTCTACATTCACTAAATACTTTATATTACAAATTCAACCATCTGTGGACATTTAAAATTCGCCTGTTTCTTTTCGATCCTCCTTTGTATATTAAATTTATATTAAGATTGTTTATGTTCCTTAAAATAAATAAATAAACATAGAGACAAAATATAAAATAGAATAAAGGAACAGTGATAGCATGAAATTAAAATACAACATAGTAACAGGGAGAAAGAGACATATGATGTGTACATAATGGGTTACATGTTACCATAATAATATACTGAAAGAGGCAAAACGTCAATTTATTGAAGAGATGGATAAAGGAAAATAGGGAATTTTAGGGAGTATATGGAAATACATACTTAATATTGGGGTATTCGATATATTTATTTGATTATTATCAATATATTTTTCGGTTTTTACAGCTTTCTTTCTTTCGAGTTGGATTGGTTTTCTCAAAAAAAAATATTTTAAATCAATGTTAACATGATGTTTTTTTTGCTTTTTTATTATTAAGTATTTTTTAAGTAATAATCATATTTGAGTGTTAATTTAGTGTGGGTACTTATATCAGAATGTACGAAGAACACTATTTTTTTAATTTTAATACAAAGAGTATAAAATTTTATTCGATTATCCCATAATTAACTTTCAAGGATATTCTTCTTTCTTCTTACCCTTCTAATTTAATAAAATATATTTATAAGCTATTAAGACGAGACAGTACCCTAAAATAATGTCAGAATCTTAATGACGTTAGTGAAGAAGCCAAGCACACAAATATGCAACTCGCGGCACTGGTCTAAAATAAAGATAAAATCTTAGCGACATAAGTGATGAAGTCGTGTAAAAGCAATATTCGGCGCGCGGCCCGGCGTAATGAACGGACCTATGGTCGACTTTGCCCTAGCAGGCCTAGAAAATTGATATTTCCGTGAAGATTATTTTAATTATTTCTGATGAACGTATTACTAAAATCTCAGATGTTTCTACAGAGATCCCTCGGGAAGTTACTAAGTCATCATCTAGAAAAATAAAATGTACTACTTTCCACTAACTTTATACTTGAAAAAACTTTAAAACAAAATCTTTTTTATTAATCTTTAATATAAATATCTTACATCCGTAGGAATCGCTCTAAAAAATGTTTGTATTTTCGTTACGAATTCATCGGAATTAATTAAAATGTGAGCCTCGAGCAAAACCCCGTTGTTGAGTCTTGTGTCGCCTTAAAGGAGGAAGATTTAAGATTATCTCATCGGAAGAAAAGAAACTACAAAACAGATCCATATTATTTATACAACATTACAATCAACAAAATATAGTTTTATAGAAAAATACTATCAACCCTGGTGAGGGATTTTCTTTTATCATATATTTATGAAATTTGTGTTTTTCAGATGAGTTTTTGAATTGCACTCTGAAAATGTTGAGTGTGAAAAAATGTGAATTTTAAAGTTTACAAAATAAAAACAAAACTGTTAACTACCAAATTATTACATCCGCTTATTGCATTTTCGTGTAATCTGCTGTGATGCGATAATTGCGAGACTTAGTCGGGGATGAAACGAAATGTAGATTTGCATCATCTAGCGCCGATTTCGTGTAAATAACGTGTTATTAAAAAAATATTTGTGTAGATTTTTGGTCAAATATGTAAAATTTGGAAAACTTCCGTGACTGAGCGCCTAAGAACCGTAGAGAAAAAGTAAAAACCGGTGGTACTTTAGCATTCTCACTACGGGGAATGTTGTAAGTCTGGTAAAGGGAAAGAGATTTTTTTTTATTTTTTTTTATTGGCAATTTTTTTGATACATACAGGTACATACATAAATTATACAAAATATAAGCCAGTAACAAAAAAATCCCACAAAGGCGAAGCCTGTGCGTGGGCATTATAAGGTAAGTATTCAAAACAGTGGTGGTTACATTATATATGGTTTAAATGAAAAAAGAAATATGAATAAAGAAAAAAAAATATATAAAGTACAGGCGTGGTCTAGTGGTATACGCTTTTGACTACAGATCCGAAGGTCGCGGGTTCGAACCCGGCGTGCGCAAATAAATTTTATTTGATTAATTTGTGTTATTTCGCAATTAATTCATTTAAAAAATAATATATAGTATATTTGCGGCACGTTCCAGAGTGGAAGATACTCTCAGTATCGCCCTGGTGTAAGACCACCATTCAGAATTGAAACGTTGCTTGAAATGGCTTTAGCCGTGTTTGGTGACCAGATCTGAATAGCCAGGTACTTCCCCACCTTCCTCTTCCCTATCTCCCTCCCCACCCCAATACCCTCAGCCTCACAACATACCCCAATTGGGGATGCCATAGTCTCACTGGCTCCAGACGGGAGCAGTTGGGACTCTTGTGCGGTATTACTGTAAAAAAAAAAAAAAAAAAAAATATAGTTATTTTTGCGTATTTAATAAAAAAAAACAGTTTAAAAAGACGTTAGACTTTTTTTTTTTTTTTAAGATTAGATAGTAAGGAAAGATTGAAAAATGCTACGTCATTCAGTTCTTTTAAAAAAAAATTATAACACTAGAGCGCCCCCTGTGTATACAAATTAAAGACAGGGGAACTATGTGGCCACCCGGTTGGGCAGCGTTGTGAGGCGGGGTAAGGTACGGGCTGTAGGAAGCGATGTATTAATGCGGGTCTTGAAGAGGCCCAGATCGTATGAAGAAGGAAAAACAGATGCCCGTAGATCGTTGTACATACAAACCGACTTATATAAAAACGAGTCGAAAAACGACCCATTCTCATGAAGACAATATCGACTGCGAACGAATGTTCCGCTCATGTGCGTCGAATATCTCGCACGTGCACCGGTGCACAGGGGATCAATGCTGCTAGCTCCATAGAGCAGACTCCATAAAAATACCCGTATAACAGACTCAGGATGCCTACATTACATCTGCGTGTTAGAGATAGCAATCGGATATAGTTACTAAAGACATCTAAAACAAGTAAATTATCGTGATTAATTTTTAGTTTACTATGCCGTGTTGCGCTTCCGCCTACTTTGTAATGTTCTCGTGGTAATGTGTTGCAAGTGTTAATCCTCTTTAGTTTTGGCGCAGCCGTCTAACAACGGATATTTCGAGCAATGGTTTGGTATATATAATATTAAATATTCCGTCCACATAAATCTACCTATATTGAAAGCACTTTCCAATATGCTTATAAAGTTAAAATTACATTATTCTGCTAAACATTTACCAATTTTCCGTGAATTTTTTTACAAGTTTGTGTAAAGAATAAAGGCGCGATGAAGAGAGAAAAAACTTGGAGCATTGTTCTCTTGTCAAAATAAAGTTAGTTCTCTATTATACGGTATACAAGGAATACAGAATGACGGATATGCAAAAACGTAACAAATTGCTGTAGACTGTATTATTCTTTATTCTTTTACGTTTTGTTTTATTTTACATAATTCCATACAAAATTCAGATTCAGGGTAATCACGCACTAACGCTTCATTTTTCAATGGTAATATTTTTTTTTTATTTTTGCAGGTTTTATCTATAAATTCCTTTCAGGAAAACCTTTTTTCACGAAATTAAATTTTATTTTATTAAATTTTTTATTTTCACAATTGACTCATTTAAAATATTATATAATATATTTCCAGTGAGAAGATACTCTCAGTATAGCCAAGATCATCATTAAGAATTGAAACGTTGCTTGGAATGGCTTTAGCCGTGTTTGGTGAAAAGCCAGGTACTTTCTCACCTTCCTTTTCCCCATCTCCTTCCCCCCCACCACTATCTTCAGCCTCATAACATACCCCAATTGAGGATGCCATAGTCTCGCTGGCTTCAGATGGTTTGGAGCAGTTGGTACTCTTGTGCGGTTTTTTTTTTCAATTCCATCCAGTTGGGTAACATTGTGATCCTGTTTTAGTGCTGGTCTTAAAGAGACCCGTATTAAATAAACATGATACATCAGATCAATGCAACAGTAGGTACAGTTCGTTGCTATACTTAAAGAAGCTGCAACGGTTTTTGGATTCCTGACACGAATTTATCGGAAACACATAACAACATTTATTAACTAACTAACTAACTAACCATCACGCCGTTTCCCCGCAGGGGTAGGCAGGGAGGACGGACCGCCAAACAACTCGGTCTTGGGACACACTTCTTGCCTCATTCACATTCATACATCGTCTCATACATACTCTTCTATTATTCTGACTCTTGACATGGCCCGACTCGAGTATCTAATTCACTTGGTCGTGCCATGCTCCTTTCTTCGCTCATTTGCTCTACATGCCCAAACCATCAAAGCGTCCCTTTCTTGTTCTTACTCATTACGCTTATATCAGCCTTGCACTCTTTGCGGATCTCCACATTTCTCACACGATCGTACATTGTTTTACCACACATACGCCTCAAGGATCTCATTTCTACAGCATTCAGTCTTCTTTCATCCTTTCTCTGCCAGTTCCATGCCTCACTTCCGTACATCAGGGTAGGTACCAGCACTCCATTGTGGACTGCTAGCTTCGCTTCTTTGGACAATTTTTTGTTTGCGCCAACTGCGTTCAGTCCTCCAAATGAATTTACATGCATTTACCTTTCTTTCAATATCTCTGTCCGCCTTCCCATCTCTCGTAAACATACTTCCTAAATACACAAACTCATCCACCTGCTCCAAGTATTCCTCATTCACAACTATATTGAACACTGTTTTCGTACTCTCTCTTTCAAACACCATTACTTGAGAACACCATTACTTACATTCATCATTAACTCATTCTTCATACATACTTCGTTCATCCTAGACACGAGAGACTGTAGATCTTCCATTCTGTTAGCAATCAGCACCGCATCATCAGCATACAACAGGCAACAAACTCTCAGATTACTCAAATTTATTTAACATTTATTATGAAGGTTTTAAAGGGGACAATGAACTCTTTTTAAATGTCAAGGAAACTAAAAGTCTTTCTATTTTTCGTGGGTTATGTCTCAATTTTGTCAAGACCAATCATATGTACGTAGGTAATAGAATATTATTAGTATAGTAGTTTTAGAATAAGTAAAAAATTTAATAGCTTTAAGTAAAATATAGATATGATTTGAAATTTTCACGGCAAAAAGTATTAGGGGGGAGTCCCCTAGCGCCGAACGACAGGTAGTACCGAACGAATACGAAACCTTTAACAAATAAGCGAACGAAAACGGTCGTTGGTAAAACGAGAAGAAGACGCAAGAAGAAAATTACTTCGTGTTACATTTAAGAAGACAGATAAAAAAGAAAAGATAAAAAACTAAAACTTTGCCGTTACAAGAAAACCTTCAAAAGTGTAACCAATCTGCGCATGCAACCCAAGAAACGTATTGTGTGGTTTGTTTAGAAAGTCATGATAAGGACAAGATTCAGTGCAACTCGTGTAAGGAATGGGCTCACGAGGCATGCGCTGATATTCCAGAGTGCTCTGACAAGTATATTTGAGATAGATGTTACCTTTATTAGAAGTGTTCGGTCATAAGTGCCATTTTATATGTATGTTCGGTACTAGGTGCCACAGAATGATAAACCAAAAATTGATGCCATTGATTACCTTTTGTTTTCACTTTTAGTTTGTGTTCTGTTGATTGTTTGTTGTTTTTTTACATGTCTATGATTGTTGTGTACCTAATAATGTGTAATAAATAAATACAAATCCATTTTTTTAGTATTTTTTTTAATATCTCCCAAGATTAGGTGTTCGGTACTGCGGGACTTTATTATTAACCTTCCCCCTATTTAACGTTTACCGTTTCTGACGATGGCTAAAGAACGATGAAGCGCAACACGGCATAATACCCCAAAAATAATATATACTATATATAATGGAAAAGATCGAGTTGACAAATGTATCGTTATCATGCCTCCGACATCAAATGTGAAATCCCACAACATGGACACAAAGTATTTTTTTGTGGTGACCCTGTAATAATCTATTTTTTTAAGTTCTCCCAAAAAATTCTATTTGAATCCAGTTAATATCTCACCTGTCTCTAATTTACTATATCACGTATGAATTTTTGATGGCATCATCCGCTTTGCCCTCCGCTGTGTTTTTTCCCCCCTTTACCCCTTACAGCGTTTTACCCTTAGTCGTTTTGTACTACTCTCCCCTATGAGAAGGTTAATGGGGCTAGAAATTTACCATTTGTTCCAAGTCGCGTAAAGTATCGCCGTACGAAGGGAAAGTGTTTCGTTTAATTTGTGCACGTTCGCCCGTCTCTACTCTTTGAGATTGGACAACATGAAAAAATAAAAATTGCATCTTTTATATATTGCGTCATTTACCTCTATAAATCTCTTCTGTTTGATCTGCTTAATAGTGTGTTTTTTCATATTCGCGTCCTTGATTTAATGTAGATATTTTGTTGCGTTTAATTTTCTGTCTGAATTATCGTAGGGTATAATCGATAAATTACTAGAATTTGACGTAGGATAGCTAATTACCTGAAACAGTTATTTTAACTGATTTAGAAATAAATGTTCATAAAAAATATTTACTTTGTGACTTGCCATAATTACATTTTATTTTTTTAACCCTTGGTGTGCCAAGAACCCCAACGTGGATTCCATAGTAGCTCATCGCACTTACCTCGTTTTTATGGTATTTTGAACCCTAAAAAATGATTCAAGCATATTAAAATACATTTTTCGCTTGGCAAGTAAATAATGTATCTTAATGTTATTCTAGCTTATCGTTTCGTCACTTGCAAATATGTTTATTTTATCTGTAAAAAAGAGCGTTTCAAAATTTCACATTCAAGGTCATAATTCCGACTTTTAAGTCATAGTTCTGTGTTCATTAACAGGAAAGCCTCTTATGACTGGTTTTTAAAGTAAAAAACGCTTTTTTAGCTGAAAAGAATAATAAAACTCATGAATATTTTCATATTTTTTTTTATTATAAAGTCATTGATGTACGGAGCGTTGAAGTTATTTGGAGAGCTACCAGAAGAAATAAAATCAGAAGAAAATATAAAAACATTTAAAATTAAATTACGAAAATATGTGATTGATTCATTTTAAATGTGTTACTATAATTATATGTATATGATATAAGGATTGTATTAGGACATAGATACTATGTACCTACTTAAAATACCGCAATAAACAATAAACAATATAATAAATATATCGTTACAACATTAGAGAGAAAAAAAACATTATCTCGAAATATAAGTAGCTATCCTGTGGAAACTACATAGGATAGATGTATGAAAATATATTAATATGGTCAGATAATTTACAAAAACCTTTTTCTTAATTGAGGCATGTTTTTGAGGCTGGAGGTAGTGGGGAAGTGTAGGTTTCAACTCTAGCGTTTTTAAAAGTGCCCATCCTTCTTCAGAAGAATATTAGAAATGCGGGAAACATATTTTTAGCTGTGCTGTTTGTCCCGCTTTACCCCTTGCAGCGCTCGACCCCCATCCATTTTGTACCGCTCTCCTCCATCAGAACCTTTTTTGAAATAAATTTAAAGATGTGTTTTGCTGATATAAGAAATAACTCAAAATTAATTTTTCATTAATAATTTATTTTTGATAATAATTTACCTTGTCTAAAAATGTTCAAAATTAAAGTACGTATGAATCCACCTAGCATACACGGAATTAAATTCATGAACCCTTAGGTCAAAACTTTGTCTTGGAACTGGGAACTCGCTGGTTTGTGAAATAACCCGTTCAGCCCGTTACTGGAACTTCAACATAACACTTTGAGCGCCGCCGGCTATTTACTCTTACTCTCTCTCCTGCTGCCTCCCGTGTAGGGAAACTTTCACTAAAACTTACTACCTACAACTTGCGAGTAAATAATATTATGTAGGAACTGAATGCTGTAGAAATCAGATCCATGAGAATGCTGTATAATGAAATGAAAAATATAATCACGCGAGAAATTTGGAGATTCGAAAGAATTACATTGCTGATAAGACTTAAGACTCTAATAACGGGGTTTTGATCGACGTTTGCATTTTAATTAATTCTAATGAACGTATTACTAAAATTTCAGATGTTTCCAGAGGAATCCCTCGGAAAGTTACAAATTCACAGTCAAGAAAATAAGATCTGGTGCTTAACGCTAATTTTATAGTTGATAAATGTTTTACATAAAATATTGTAATGGTAAGGTACTGCTTTATTGATCTTAAATATATATAACTTACATACGTATGGATCACCCTAAAAAATATGTGTTATCTTTATTCGTTGGAATTAATAATGTAAATTGAGCCTCTAGTAAACCACCGTTATTAGAGTCTTATGTCTCCTTAGGCGATCGTAAGAAATACGGCAATAAAACGTCTGATCACTTCCAGGACAATACTTCCGGAAATCGATTTCTAGACTATTCATTTCGTGCCTTGCCAGACTTTTTCTTATAGTGATATTTTTGCACCATGTTTTCCAATCTCACGTTTTATAATTCATTGTTCAGAAGTCTCCTGTATACGAGTGTATGTGGAAAAGTGCAGGGAAAAGATTATTGATTTTCCCAATGCCTCCGTCGAAATCTGCATCGAGACTTAGTTTGTAGGTTCGGATTTTAGAGGAAGAATGGATGGTCCACCGTCAGGGCAGATAATAACTTTTCATCTAGCCTCGCAAAGGAGAAATTTCGCGGAAACAGGTTGCTCCTCACAGTGGGCCCTGAGGAAAATATTTTCCCTCACGTCCTATGTCATCTGTGATGCTGTGTGGAGGGTCTTTTTAAGGAAATAAACGAGAGTTCTGGGAAGAAAACAGGTATGAGGGGTGGGTAAGAATCTGGAGGACAGTGTTGACGTTGTTGTCTAGAAGTGACGGACTCAACTAGTGTCTTGCAGTCCGGCCCACCATGCAGTAGGTGGGCAGACGCATCCGCTACCAAGACCTAGACAAACCTCACCCCATGAATCCGACTTGTTAACATATCAAAGAGTAAGGACTGGTTGTTTCGGAGAATTTGAAAAATTCATCAAATTTCAACGTTCATTTTCGGGTTCTATGAAAGTCCTATTCAAGTTCGGTTATTATATCGTTATAGGCTAGTTGCTTGACAGAACTGAAATAAAAACAAAATCTTTCACAGAACTTGAAAATGAACGTTGATATTTGATTAATTGCTCAAATTCCCCGAAACAACCCGTCCTAAGTAACAGTTCACAGCGTTACAGTTTTTTGGATATTATTTACTAAATGCTGAACATATCGTCTATCTAGTGTAAAACTATCCTAAACGACATTTTGTCTTTTTGTTTCATATTCTAGAATGAATGGCCCATCGCTTAGTTGGATCTTTTAAATATAATCTAAATATAAATATAGTCCTAAACCGATTAATATTGTAAACGTAAAACTGTTCTAAGCACGTAGCACAGTTTTGAATTGATAAGAATATTATATTACTACATTTGTTTTCAGTGTAGAGCTACCCAATGTAGGTATTTCTTACAGTTTTACATTCAAAATTGTCTTCGATTCTTGCTGGATGGGGGTGTCTACTACCTATTTCTTTTATTTTCTAATTATTTTTGAAATTGCGGATGTAAAACAATCCGAAACATCTCAATGTCGGTTGGAATTGGGTTACAATAAAGAATGATTGGTTTCCGTGATCAGCCTAAGCCAGTGAGCTCTCGTAAACGTAACGTTTTTGCTAAGTCTGTCTGCTAAGAAATCGCGAAACTTTCCATATATATATTTATTCCTATATTGTTGCACGCCGTTATTGGACGGTTTCTATTTTTTTGGTATTTTTTATGTTAGCCCTCTGTCTCTTCTTTACATTATTATTAAAATAAAGTAAATAAATAGATGTGGACTTTTCACCTGATGATAAATCATATGGTAAGAATTTGACACAAAGAAAAAGAGCCATATAATTTCGGATAGATTATGGATGATAATGACGTGTAGTGTGTGATAGTTTTAAGGGTTTTCCCATAAAACGAGCGCCCTGAGATGATTTTTCACGAAAACGCCGCTATATAAATCAGCCAAATATTATTATTATCATTTTGAGCGAAAACTCTTACCTAAATAGAATGAACAACCCTTTAAACTCTATTAACTTGCAACAATACGTTTGAATATTATGATTTTATACCAGGAGCACATATTATGACAAGAGATTGTGGGCACAATAATAATGAAACGGTCCATTAGATTGGACCGCGGCTAATGGGGCGCAAATTCTCCCATGGTACCTCCTTAGAATATTTAATGCTTCGTTGAACTTTTGTCTGACTCTCTTCTCTACCTGCAATCTGCTTGTTTGAATTTGCAGTATGAAAATATGTTATTATATGGGCATGCTAAATACATAATACATAATACACTTGATAAGCCTTTCATACGAATCTTCGAATGGAACCAATGTCGTCTCTGTCTTAGTTCATTTTGGTTCTAGCCCATTTAGCTCGCGCTCTGACTCTCTCACACTAGCCTGATATCGTATAACACAATCCCATTTAATCGTAATTAAAATTGTATAATGATGATGAAATTGAGTTCTGCATGTTAAATTTAAGCAAAGAATGGTCAGACGTTTGGATCACGAAATACGCCCATATATCATTTCTTGTGTTCTTCTTTATTCTATGTTTTAGTATTCTGTGTCTAATATACCATAAATTATGTTACATGTTAGATTGTAAGATAACACAAATTAATAAAATAAAACTTAGTTGCGCAAGCCGGGATTTGAACCCGCCATCTCCCTATTCGTAGCCTAAGACCTTGACTACTTGACCATGGACGAAGTACTTCTAATTTATTATTGGTTTCTTTTGGTTGTTCATAATCTAGTTATTTTCGTAAAATTGTTTCGTTCCAAACTCAAATTTGGTATATTACGTTCTGTTACTAAAAATTAAAAACGGTTCACCTGTTCGGCTATGCTAACTTCATAAATATTTAATACGCACAATCCAGTTGCGAGGTTATTATATGATTATACAGAATGTTCAGGGACGAACCGCCCAACTCCTCACCCCGACGCTAACTGTCCAATACTTACTGATTTTTAGTATTTTTAGTTGCAAAGAAAACATGAAAATTATCACCAGAGGCCAAAATTTCATTGGCATATTTTTCTCTAAATAATATCAGAAATCACCGGTTAAAGTAAGTCAAGTACATCCCTAAACTCCCTGTATAATAATATATGATCTCCCGGCTTCCGTACTCCACTTCGACATCGCGCAGGAATTCAAGGGAATCCTTTATGAAATTCCTGAAATATGAATTGACAATCCGAATATCCGCGTTTCTCTTTGCACGCCATGTTCGCTAAACGCGAACAGATTATTATTTATTAAACCCTGCGGTGTTCAAAAAACACCATTAGAATAGTAAAATAACTTTAAAAAAACTTAACTAACTTCTGTTTTTATTCACACACTAAATTTATTTAGCCCATACTTAAAACACTAAATTTAAACCTATTAAAAACGGATTTTTTCACATGCCTAGATAATTCAGGTGTTTGTAATTCCTATTTTTTTAGTATTTATTTATATTAAAATTAAAGTAGACTTCTACAAATTAAACATGATTACAGTAAACATAAAAGAGTATTTCTCTCCATGTGTAATTTCGTCCGTGTTTAATTCAGTCCGTGTGTAATTTTTCATTTTAATATGGATGAAAGATGAAATTCTCGTAGATGGCAATACGGATTCCTTGTACATTACAAGTACTATGGAGTATGGGGAAAAATATGTTTTGGTTGAAGTTATTTTCTTTCGCTGGGTTTTAACTCCGGTCTTTTGACATCAATATCAACATTTGTTTATCATTGTAATTGGCATGGATTCCTATTTGGTCACACCTAATTCATAATGTGACTTTAAAATTATTTTCTCCTCGTCATTTCATTGAAGTTTTTCCAAGGATCCGTCATTATTCCCCGTATCTCTGAAACTGTTTTTCAATACGTATTTCAGGGACCGTGGCAACCTTTCAGGATCTTATCGAGGGGTTGAGCGCGCCATCAAAAACCCCAGACCCATGTAATACGAGCCGTAAGCCCACCCTTACAAGTATCATATTTAATACGGTACATACAGCCTTTATTACGTGATAGCAACGCAGAACCGGGTTTCTATACAAAATTGATAGGATTTTTTTATCCTTGCTTAGTTTCAGTTTTTCACTCGAAGCTTTTTGTAGCGAATTTTCTAAATAAACTCCTTCAAATCTGTATGAGATTGAATTATCAGCATGAAAATAAAGTTTAATTAAAAATAAAAATAAATTATTATCGTGGTTAATTTTGATAGATATTATGCCCTCTTGCGCTTCCCCTTTTAGCCTACGCTTCGGACAACATTACAGTGTCCGTCATCGGTACGTATGAGTAGATTGTAGTGATTTCGTGTTTTGTATGCAGAGTTATACCATATTAGAAGCGTCAATACTTTTAAAGCCAGTATTTTAGTATAATAGTTAATGAAATCATTGTGGTTTTCAGCGTTTAGTTTGATGTAACAAGAATTATTAAGCTTAACCCCATCAACCTTATTGATATTGATGGATGTATATCGATTGTTTTAGGTTAACCTTTCAATGCACAATTTTTTGGAATTGTTTCTTCTCAGTTGTTTGATTAAGAATAGTTTTCAGCACAACCAGGTAATGTTATATTAAGATTAAGGCATTTTTAATAATGCAAATATAACCCCGCTAAATATCAGGCGAGATATTGCTAAACTGAGAGAATGTAAGAAGACGCAATTCCTTTGTACAATGATGTCGTCTCTCACCCTGCATGCCGCTGAAAGTCCCGAACTCCCTTCTGGATGGATTCTGGATTCATTCTCTCCTCCGTATAGGTACCTCTCTCTCCAGAAGTTCGGTGGAACGACTGCCGATTGCCGACTTGAGAAATGCCCATTTCGTGCATTACCCCCACTCAGAGACAGCCTGGATTCTCACTGCCGCGTATACTCTGGTCCGAAAACAATAGGATATGGTCCACCCTCACCGTTGTGCCCATTTGATGCACAGGTGGGACCTTGAGTTGCGATTTGTGAATGCGGTACGTTGAACATGTGGTCAAAGAATGCCCGCTGCATTCATTCCCTGACTGGATTGATGAGGTTCACTAACCTAGATGTCCCCTCCCCCAACACGAAATAAGTAGAATAATGAATTATTTTTTAGGCCATTTCAAGAAAACCATATATGAAATTTTTCAACCCTCAAATCTCTCATAATTATAAATAGAATTGCAACATTTTAGACCCAAATTTTAAAAACAAATAGCCACTTTCACATAAACTTCTAAAGATTCTTAAATTAGTTTTTACAAGAGTTTTTTTACAACAAATTGTAAATAAAATTATATTTTGACTCCGTTGTCATTGTGGCCGACCCGCTAAACACAAGAACACAAACATCTCTTTGAGAGTTTTTTTTAATACTTAGCTTAAGTTAAAGTTTTTCATGCAAAAAGTTCAGATTACGTTTCGCGTTTTTTACAAATTTCTTCAAGAATAAGTTTTAACTTATTTCATTATTTCAACATCTTTTCTAGTCAAAGTAAAACATTTCATCTTGAAATCTTCACCGTCTGGGAATCCGCCGGTACATCCGTTCCTCTTTATGTTTACTGAAACTAACCCTCCCCTTTCCCATCCTCTTTTCCGCAATCCTTTGTATTTCCGTTCTTCCTCGACTGACCTTCTGTAATTTCTATTTATTATGTCAAACAACTGGAGCCTTATGGAACTTTTGACAATTTCGCATATTTGCCCAAAGAAACTGGACTACACAATAAAGATGATGGATTTTTAAGCTGTGACATCTCGAAAACATCAATTTTAAGATATTAAAATTTTATTTTTATTTTCGTTGGGTTATCTGCATTTTATTACTGTCTTGCGTCTCTTTTGTTATTACTTCTCATTAGTCTAGGTTCTACGGGATACCTTCAAACAATGTCCCATTTATCGCCATCGTGTGATTAGCATTCCACAATGGATTTCTAATACCAACCCTGACGTGCCTACGGCAGTGAGGTATGGAATTGGGAGGTAAAGGACGAAAGTAGACTGAATGTTTTGGAATGAAGGAATTAATAAAGAATCTTGTATTCAAACCCCAGAGGGCGCACAAGAAATGTCAATAATTCCAGATAAATTTGCATAAATCAAAATTTAATCTTTAAAAGTGTGTATTTTTGTCATTGCCATTAATCGTTAATGCATTTTACCATCATCATCAGTACTGGTTTTTGTTTTTGTGTGCAAACGCTCATGATTCTTGCCTGTCATAAATAACCAAATAAACCGCCATAGTTAATGACAGCGATGGTTGTTGCTAAAATAATTTTTACAATGTTGCAATGTTAAAGATACATAGTTATGCCACATGGCATTGATGGCATTGTTACTTCAATTTGGGACTTTAACTGACATTCCTCTGTGGTCTTCGAATATGTTAGTTGTAAAGCAAGTTAACAGAGAAAGAATATATATTAAATAGATCCCGTGCAAGTGAATATAAGAAGGAATCAGGAATAATTGTATGAAGTTTTTATGAAAGTCATTACTTTTCACGCTTTTTAATCCAGTTTTAATATTTTTTTTCCTCCATCTTTCATATTATTTTTCACAGTGGCATAAGGTTACTTCGGCCATAAGAATATCGTTTTATCTCCCTTCAATACTTTCAAAGTTTTGAGCAACTCTCTTGTGCAAATTAACTGAACAAATTCATCAACAACTTTCTCCTGAAGTTATTCTTGTCTACAGGGAGCTTATGGCTATACTTCCGGCACAATTAATAATTCTTCAAAGGATAAAACACAATATGATAACGGCTATAAAAGCAGAAGGAATTCAACCACCTTATAAAACTTTACTTACAAAATTTTCGAAAAATGTCTTTATATTTAGCAGAACTTCCTTAGCGTCAGTTACAGTTTTTACAACTCGACGCCTGGTTGTTCTAGCAAAAGTAGTTATTCAGTCATCATTTATAATTTTCGTCCTTCCCACTTCTAACTAGCGCAACTCCTTCGTACATTTTCTCCTTTTTTCCAGGCAAATATCACGCATTTTTCGATTATTTGAAGGCGAGTGAATATCTATATAAGAGCTTTCCTCCTGATTTTCTAATCTCTGACTTAATATAGGTATTTTTCTATCAAGTTTATTAATAAAATCAGCAATAAATTTATATGTGCATTGAAAGCTCTATATTCTTTACTATTAAGAAAAACTCTAGTTTTTTTTTTTTTTTTTTTTTTTTTTTTTTATATATTCAATAATATTATTATTGGGTTTATAAAAACAGTTTATTTTTAAACAAGTTCTGCTGTGTAATTATTATTACGCGTGACAGCTGTTTCGCCCTCTGAAGGCATTATCAAACTGTTTGATAATGCCTTCAGAGGGCGAAACAGCTGTCACGCGTAATAATAATTACACAGCAGAACTTGTTTAAAAATAAACTGTTTTTATAAACCCAATAATAATATTATTGAATATATAAAAAAATAAAAAATAAAATGGAGTTCTACAAATTAAACTTAATAACAATAAAAACTCTAGTGTAACTTATTATTTGGCCACCTTATAGTGTGTCTGTAGTAATGAATAACAACTTAATTTATAATTAAACGAGACTATTTTAATGAACTTATTTCCATTTGCTAATAGTTTTAATATAGCAGTAATAAATCTAAACAACAAATTACATCGTTGGTTATCTATTTCTCTCTTTTAACAGTAAAAATAATTCCCTTTATCCATGGAACTATGATTTAAACCATACACCGAACTTGTATCCCTTTCTGTGTTTTTCGAATAGCGAATCAGTTGTTGCTCGTGTCCGATTTCAGGGATTATGAACAGTGGAAGATGAACAGAGAGTTCAGTTGATTAACAAAAACAGTACCTACATAAAAAAATTAATACCTACTGAATAAATTTGAATTTGTTGAGGATATTTAATGGTGTCCTGTCTCCAGAGGGCCATCAAAGGGGACTCCATTCAGGCGACCATGGCATCGAGGTCAATATTTCATCCCCCTTAGGATGATTTTTCACAAAAACGGAGCTATACATGATGAGTTCCATAAGAGGAGAGGTTCTCGGAATCTCGTGTGTATGTCAAAACATATTTTGCAAGGGTTTTGTTTTCGGTTTTAACGTCAATCTAGAGGTTGATTGTTGCGTTTGATGAACGTTTCAAAAATTTGACAATATTTTTTAAATTTATTTAGCTAGCTGCAAAACTATCTTAAATGAGTTTTTTTATGTGAATACCGCACAAGTGTGCTGAAAACTGTTCGGAGTAACTTGAAAACTGTAACTATTGAATCGAAAAATGGGGATGTTATGAGGTTGAAGAGAGTGGGAAAGGGAAAAATACAGGTAAGGGAAGGTGAAATCACCAAAAAGGGCTAAAGCCATTTCAAGAAAAGTTTAGATTCGATGGATGGATGGGTGAAGATAGATGGTGGCCTTTCACTTAAGGCAATACTGGGACTATCTACTGCAAAATAAATAATGCTTTTCTTAATCCCCAGTACAATTAACCAAGTTCTCCTCCTGAGCAAATTCCACTTAGTGTTCTTGGTACCTGTAATTATGCAGTGGCGCAACTTTCCGCCGCCGGCCCCCGAGGCGCCTTGTTAATTGGAAATTTCTTTTTTACAGGCTGACCGCATTTGACTTAAGCTGCGTTTCTTTTGAAAAAGATATTGCTGTAAACCGCTCACCACTTTGCATCACCCACGGCGGCCTGAAAAGGGTAAGTTATTTTGCAAACCATTTTAAAAGTTCTGATTTTTACAGATATTTCGTTGACGAATTGTTTCAAAAATCTGGATAAAAGGATAAGCAAAAAAAGTTTCTAAACTGCTTAAATTTTTGCGTTTTATTGTGCTTTAAGGCGAAGCTTAGTGCTTAATCCCTATTTTGATTAATCTTTAAAACGAATTGGTATACATTATGAATACTAAAAAATGGGCTTTAGATATATTGAAGGTTTTCCTATCATATCGCTTAAGTAGAATACAAATAAATAAATAAAAATTACTCAATGAAAAATATAAATGTAAACTACTAAAAAAAATTTTTTTTCAGTAGAAATGTATGAACGCGTAAACGAAACTACTTTTAAAAAATACACTATTATTGCTTAGATTATCTGGGAGATTTTCACTTGATTAACTTTTTTGCTTTCTTATAAAATTATTTACAAAATAAATAAAAACCCGTTTTGTGTTTCAAATCGAACGTTTCTAGACTACGTTTGTCAAGTGATTTTAATGCCTATTACCTACAATATAAGGCAATATACCAAGAATATACATATTTTTGGCTTGTAGTTTCCTCTTAAAAGTAATAGGTAGGTTAAAGGGGAGAGGAAGAATATAATATAAGATAAAGATCGGAGATGCTTGTATATCATATACTGATGTATTAATTTATGTTCGTACGCGTTAATTCGATTCGATATTTCTGAAGGTTATTATTAAGAATGTTTACATTATGTAATTTTGCGTTATATTATCCACAACGAATTGTGGATTTTTGTAACTTTGGTTCTGCATGTGGGCAAATGTTTTGTGGGGTTTATCTTGACGGTACGTGATTTTTTAAAAGATTGATCACAAGAAAGCGAGTCCTATAATTAGATTTGATCTAAAGTTAAACGTCGTGTTTAAATGGAGTATAAGTAAATTACAATACTTCAAGTATTGTAATTTAATGCATTTGTTGGAATTTGTAAAGCGTAAATATAGTTAGTTTTTAGTTAACTTTATGTGGCTGAAGAAGTACCCGGGTACCTTTTCGCTTTTGTGACATTTCCACAGTAGTGTAAATTAATAATTTAAGGCGATGCCATACGTAGTAATGCAAAATCATGTGTTTTTGGTTTGAAAATTTGGTCGCGTATAAATGTTTCAGATGCTTTAATTAAATACTGCGAGTAGAATACATCTTGGCCTTTGAAATAATCGAGTATTTTTTAGATAAGTCTTTTTATAAGCCCATAAAAAAATAATGTAAAGGCCTATGAAAACTGCTTTAAAGTTCAAAATCTCCTACTTACGAACCCATTTTCGGTTATGATTGTATTCTATAATCTGGCAAATTAAGTTATTTATAAAATGATCGAAAAAAAAATATTTATGCCTGAACATCCACAAAATAAAATAAAAGGCACTTTTTGGCCATGTTTTTTTCTTGCATAAATCAAAACAGGCGGTTGTTGTTAAGCGGGAATTTAAACCTTATCGCCATCTACGTAAGGGTTGTTATTGATAGCGGCTTATTTTAAAATATTACACGACGTAGTGCATCGCCTTAAGGGTTGTATGTAGGCGCAAAATGCTTAAGTAAAACTTACACCTTCTAATGACTGAAGAGATATTCGGGTGTCTTCAAATTTTGTTTCATATAGAATTCTTTACGAGATTAAATAAAAATGTGAATTAATAATTAATAATTTGAAATATATTTTTTGAATATTTGATAAGTTTATTAGTTTTTTCATGATATGATATAAAAGTTTGTTCGTAAAGGCAAATTGGTTAAAAAAAAATCGTGTTATTCCAACCACCTCTACAGTTTTCTGTATGACGGCCTTCATATCTAATGGTACCGCATTAAATCCCTTTAAATGATCACGGGCGCTTGTAAGAGTGAAATAAAGCATTAATTCTGAATGCCCAACCATCAGATTGATGGCTGTTATTAGCCCCGCCCGCAGCCCGAAGCCTTGGTACGGTTATTGAATCGCAGCCTCTCTGGCCCCATGGGTGGCTAGGGGAGACGTGAAACTAAATAAAAATTTTAAAAAATTAACACAAACCGGATTTATTGATTTTGGAACTTCAAATTTCAACTCTGTTCCAAAAAGTTGCAAAATAATATTTTTGTAGACATTTTATCCCCAATTTAATTTTTAAATATAGACACTCGTTATGTTCTGAGCGTTGATTATTGTGAAACCCGGTTCAATGAACTCAAATTTACTTCTAACCGAAGTGTCATTTTCGAAATTGGAACTGATTGGTTGAAGAGTTCAGACGAACAATAAAATACCTACTTTAACAGAAAATTATTTAATTTTACATTTTCAAAATTGATTGGAATGAATTTGAACTGATTTGTCGAGAATTCAGACTGTCCCGTGATTTTTCCGGGTCTGCCCTGGGCTTAAAAAATATTTTAGAAATATTTTCGCACGATTTTGTTTCATCGATATAATTGTTGGTCGATGTTTCAATGCTCCTCAGCTCTTGATGAAATTGAAGTTGTCACCTTAAAATTGTCGTGTTTACCTAGAATTTCCATAAAGTAAAAGCATTCCATTTTTACTAACGCCAGAACACATCGTTTTACTTTTTATTGTTGGACACACTAACAGATTATCCACTTCACCATTTTTATTAATTTGAAGCAATTGAAAAACATTTTTTTGATTCTGGGTAATAATAATATTTCCAAAATTTAATATTATGTCTTACTAAACAATTATTGGCGCTGTAAGTATTTTTCGGAAGATTATGTGAAAATTGAAGTTGATACATTTTATTAACATCTGAATGTCTTACCCGCTAGATCAATATTTATTTATTTATGCATTTATACTGGGTTTTTACAAACGATATCACTTACGTGAGAACAATCCAGTTATAAAAACTCAGTTAACATACAAAGACACATTAATTTTCATATACCAAAATAAGATTAAAATATAAAACAAATAAAAATTCAAAATTAAAAATATATATGAAATACAAATATTACAGAAAAGTAAGAGACGCAAGTAAAACATAATATAATCAGTACAACATATTATTTAACAATAGCAAAAAAAAAATCTGAATCCATATAAATTATCAACAAAAATATCTACTTCAGCACACTCAATCTTATTATACAGTCGACACATTTGGGTCAGAGGGCTAAAATAGGCGATATTATTTTTGAAAATATTCAGGTGAAAAATGCTATGGTGTCTTAAACAATGGGAATTGGGGACATTTATTTTAATATTGCTTTGACATAATGAGGTATCAAGATGGCCGTGGATAATTTTATGCAAACATATTAGGTTAGTCAATTGCCTTCTTATTTTAAGTGTATTAATCTTAAAGTATTCACGACGTGCGTCGTATGATCTAAGATGGTCATGTAGTCCACATTTGAAAGATAATAGTCTAAGCATTTTTTTTAACCGATTCTATAATGTTTTCATACTTGCAATAATGTGGATTCCAAATAATGCTTCCATATTCAAGTTTAATTCTAATTAAGGCATAGTAAAGGGTAAGATTTGATTGACGATCTTTGAAAGGTTTAGTTATTCTGTGAATAAATCCCATCATTTTAAGTGATCTGGACTTAATGTCATTAATGTGTAAATTAAATATGAATTTGGAATCAAGAGTAATTCCTAGATCTCTCATAGAAGACACTTTCTTAAGAATATTCTTATTAATGAAATAGGAAAAATTCTTTATAACCTTATTTCGAGTAAAGTTTAGAATGTAACATTTATTAATATACGCAATACGACCACCTCCTGGACATTGTCTGTTTGCAAATGTCTATCTGGTTGTAAAATTTGTTTAGTTAGTTTACTGCTTATTGCTTCCAAACTCAAAGTTAAGTTCTTCGCAAGAAAACTGTTTCAAATAAAATTTTGTGTCAAATGGGTTTACTGTCATTTGACTGACCCATATGACGTAGTGTAAGCACTTCTTTTGTCCCGTAATCAAGACTGTCATTACCGTTCCTGGTCACTTACCTACTTCTGCTAATAGGCTTAGCGTTCTTTGTGTATAATGGTCCCCTTTGTGGGACGTTATGCATGGTAATGCGCTGAAGAAATGTATTATGTGCATTTACCGGTGTTTACGGACTATAACGTGTAAAGACTTCGTCATTGTTAGGGTAAAGTTGAAAGGAAAGTTCACAGACGCTAACCTATGTACTTATTATGACGTCGCCATCAAAGTCTTTGTTTGAAGTATGAAGGTCTCTCTAAACTGTTTCTACTCTTCTAGGTTCTTTGCTTTTACTAGACTTGTTTTTCCTCGTTTCTTTTATTGTGTCTTTACGTTTCTTCCTTGTCTTTTTTAAGTCTTATAGTAGTAAATGAAATTCAACTAAAGAAGAAAAGAAAGAATCTTTAACTTTAACCTTTTGAAAACCAACGAATATTAAAGGATATGTATAAAAAATATTTTCTCTGAATATATCTATCGCTTCTGGGGACACTACATAATCGTATAAAATGTACTGATTTTTACCAATGCATAAATATATTAACAGGTAAGACGGTACAATTTAGTAAAACAAGAAGTAATGATGAATATAGAATCAGATGGAGCACGCGAAAATTTTGCGTGGGCACACCTACAGTTAATATATTTAATAATATTCGCTTTAATAAAGTTTAGTCTCGCTATACAAGTTGATGTTTACAATTATTGAACTCCTTTGTAAAACAGAAATCTCTATGACAACTTGTATTGTACCTGCTTATATCATTCATACTCAGTTTATTATGTTATTTATTTATTTCACGCCCTAGTGGGCTTTTCTTTAAAAAAAATACAAGCATTTTGTATCAGAGTAAACACTTAAAAATTAATACCATAAAGAAGAATGTAAACATAATGGCAAAAATGAATCCTCACGCATATAATTGAATTTAAAAGATTCAACAAAACAAAATAGTAGAAGCGGAGAAATTATATGGGTACATAGGTCTATTTGTGTATAGAAGAATAAAAGTGATAGAATATACAACATTTATACTGATTAGTTTTCAAATGAAATATATCACCCAGATCAGAATATTTGTTTCCGAGATTGTGAAGTCTCGGAATCGGAGAATTTTGGTAAGCTAGTGTCCTGGTGTTATTGAAGTAAAAAGGTAAGAAATGTCGGGATGATTTTTTGGGAACATGGATATTGATACATTGACGTAATTCGTGACAGTCAATTTTAAAATGTAGTATTCTTTGTAACAGTATTAAATCTGTGCTTATTCTTCTTTCTGAAAGTTTCAATAGAGACATTTTATCCAAGAGGTAATTGTAATTTATGTTTTGTATAGGAATATGCAATTTATAATTTATAAACCTTAGAAACTTTCGTTGAATCTTTTCAATGTTATCTGAATTAATATTGAAAAATGGAGACCATGTTATGTACTATATGTAAATACTAAATGTATATGTACATGTACTATACACTTATTATTGTACTCCTGAATAACTTACTTATAACAATGTATATGTGTAAAAGCCTTCGAAGCGTGAATAAATAAATAAATAACACTTTTTCAAGTTCGGATATGTATTGTGCAATTAATATTAGATAATGGACATTTTATATTGCACATACTTAAACAACGTCTACTGAAATTACATACCTAACACAACCTTGAGCTAACATAGCTTTTATTTGTATTTTTCAAATTGAATTTAATTTAGCACACAGTCAAACACTTTTTTTTTTAAATTAGAGCATGCCTTATAGTCAATCAATTCTAAGAATATCTTCCGATTCCTTTGATAACCCCATAAAAATTTTATGGCGTAGAGCTGACAGTTCGAGAATTTTTTTGCTGAGACAAACAACAAACAGATTTTATGCTTTATAGTTAAGGTAATTAATCTCAAATTATAAACAATTAGTCGCATACCTGAGCGCCTGCCGATGATTCCTTTGATCTGCGACTATTTAATTAGACACGCAGGCTTGCCATTATAAGCCGAGAGAGGTCAGTCCGTAATTAGCCCAGCCGAACCCTTCTTTGACTGTTCCCATCGGCAATTTGTGCACTTAGAATTAATTATTTGCATTGTCTTTGGTTCACGCAAACGGAAAAATAGTCTCTGAAAACAAAGCGAGCATTCATCAAAGACAAGAATAATATGCTTCTAAATGGATAGCTTTCCATTTTTCGATTCGGTGATTAATTTGCAATTATCTTTTTCAGGAAAATTGAAGCCATTCCTGATGAGGTTTTACTTTAATTTGTCTTCAATTAAAATAATTGATATTGAACATTTAATTTCCAATCGTTAATTGACTCAATTCCAGCATTCTAATGGTAGATTTTCTTTGCTAAACAAACGTTTAAGCAATTCTCTGACATTATAATTTAAATTATGTCATTAATTTTTATATCTTAGATGATTTGTACACGTGTAGTGGACCCATGGTAAAGGCGTATCTGAAAAATATTTGGCACGATAGACTGAATCAAATATTGGAGTCGGGTGGTGACAAAGGTCAATTTAACAAAAGGTTCGTGTCGACCAATTTCCACGCAAATTTGTTTGTAATTTTAAAATCAGACCCAAAAAAGCGTTTTTCGCCATAGTTGGAGCAAGATTTTTGTCACAATAAGTTACGTTTAGTCACAAATAATTGCCAAAGCTGTCTCTAAACTCATGAAAAATCTAGCCTATTTTATAATAACAAAACTCAAGGTTAATACATAGAGTGATATATCTTCAATTCATACCTTTTTATTTGAAAATAAAACCATTCAGTTCGGTTAGCTATTTTAGCATTAAATCCAAAAAGGAAGTTTTATTTGAAATAGACACCGCGTGCTATTTATTCTCTGAAGGCCAGAGGATCGACTGCGTGGTGGTTTTAATACAAAACTTAATTTTGAATCGTTTTAAAATTATGATATATAAGGCCAATTCATCGTGATTTAGGAGGCAACTTTGGTATTTTTTGTAAGTTAATGGTTACTATTAAAAAAATGATTTTGCTCTACCTGCTGTATTAATATAATAAGATACACGACGTAAAAAAACAAAACATATGTGATAAAAGCGTTTTTTTTGGAGAAATTTTTATTTATATGCAAAAAAATTGTCTTTCAATGTAAATTGTAATTTAAATTTACGCCCATGAAATTATTTTTTAGAATCTTTAATATATATTTTTTTATTTTTTTATTCATTTTTATGTTAAAATTGAATTATTTTATCGGCTCAAATCGAATTATTTAATGGCCTGTTTTTTTATAATTTAAAACACCTATAAATAAATTTTTAAAAATCCATTGCCCTACTAGACATTTGCTATGTCTTTTGATAAAAATAATATTTTTTAGGTTTGGTTTGGAAATTTTGTCTTCAATTCCAAATTAAAGTTTTGTTTATGAAAAGGTCCGCGTAGTCGTTTCCCTTCATAGAGACATTTCAAACGATTTTTCGATACTAAATTTATATGTAGGTACGTAGATAGATACCTGTTATGTTATATTATTAGAATAACCCACATCTAACCCGTCTAGAGTTCTAATGAAATGGAACTTACCTCTGTCACGGATATCGTACAATTAAATTCGATAACCTCACTGTCAACTTCATCTTAGGTCACTTGATTCACAGTATTAATATCCAGTGCAGTGGAGCATTACAGTAATACTAAATTACAGTTATAGTACAGCCGGCGACATCTGGCTTTACATAATGAATGTCTGCCCGGGTTAATATTATTATTATTTGAGACCCGTCTAATTGAAAATACCTACCGAAATACCACCTGGAGCCACCCCTATCCAATAGCCAGTAGCAAGTAAGCACTTTTGTTACTTTGAACCACACGACATGTACGACAGTATCGTATGTTTATTTTGAGTTATTTTTGTAACATATGATGGTTAAATTTTTTTTTTTTGATTTTATAATTAAAAAAAAAACTTATACGTAAGTTATTTTAAGTTTTATATGTTTGGCGTCTGATGGGTTATCTACAATCACTAAATAGTATAAAATAAAGTAGCTTTCTGCGTCTGTCTGTTTGTGCGCTTAGTTCTTCTAAACTACGCAACAGATTTTGATAGGGTTTTCACTATCATTTAGAAAATTTCTTTAAAAGGTTTATATATATATATATATATATATATATATATATATATATATATAATACACACTTATGCTATCTATGTCTATCCCCTAAGGATAAGTCCCAGAAAGGTCGAGTACACTGTAGCTAGTATTAATATATTTAATATGTTTTGTGTTGTAATAGATTTATTAATATGTTTTATCGTACTACTCTGTTATGGGCAAAATCATTTTAAAGAGGACATTTGAATGTATTTGAGCACACCATTTTATGTAAAATTAAAAGAAGAGATAACTTAAATAAACCTTGGAAAAATGCTCCAACAAACAAATATTACGAGAAAGAATATAAATGTTTTAGAAATGTATTAAATAAATTATTAGTTAAATCAAAAACATGGGAGGATCGTAATAAAATTTTAGGAACTAAATGTAAAAATGACTAAGATGAAAATGCTTCTAAATATCTGATGAAAGCTCGAACAAAAGTAAGCTTAACTAATGATTGTTGATTATTTCTCTGGAAGTGTTTACAACATGTTACATAAGTGCAACCATGAGACAATTGAATTTGTACCAGAAAAGAAGCCTCAAAGCATGTACCTACCGAGGGCAACAGCGGCGGATATAGAAAGTATTGTTAGAAAAACGAAGAGTTCTTCTCCAGGAATCGATAATATCAGGATGAAAGATATTGAAAAACATATTTTAATATTAGGTCCAATTATAACCCATTTTATAAATAGAATCTTATTACAAAAGATCGTTAAACTATATGATTCCCAGTTGTTTTAGTATGTTAAATGCTGAAATTAAAAACTGTGCCCAAAACAAACAATTGGTGAGCTTACTGAAAGGATTAATTTGTATTCGCTTACAATGATATATTATTCTAAACACTTTTAAAATTGTTATTTATGTTTTTCATAATTTTCGTTTGCTATATTTCTGTAAAATTTTAATTTTTTGTTTTATACATATAATTGTAAAAATGTAACTGTAAATTCAATATAATAAGATTTATAATGTAAAGAACCCGTTAAAAGCAGTTTATCGGGACTTTTTTGCCTTATATTTGTAAAGTGTGTAATATATAATAAAAATAAAATAAAAAATAGTTTGAAACACCCGTCCACAGTTCCTTCCTACCCCGCAAATGCCCAAAGATACTGGGTGTTTAGCGACGATTATCAATTCGATTTTTAAATAAGGAATGCAAAACCATTTTTTTGTTTGAAAATTTAATTACTGCGAGTAGAACACATCGTGCCCTTTGAAATAATCTTAATTTATTTTTAAAATCAGACTGCGTATGTTTATACTCTCAAACTCGAAAAGTAATCGACAGATATCGCTGAAAATTTCAAAGTTTGTTCTTATTAGTACCAGGATTTGAATAGTAGAAGAAGTCGGAGTCGCTCGATGTATACTTAGCGCAATATCACTGCACCGGAATGATATACGGAGTCGTATAAAAGTCCATGTAATGTAGTTTTATAACAGTAACATTGTGGTATACTGAAGTGAATGGTGAAAGAAGTTGAATACGCCCGAGAAATATTAGTTAGCAATAGCGAAACTAGTTTTAATATAATAATTATAAGCCCAAAAAAGAATACAGTGTCGCCTGCTTTCGAACCTATTTTCAGATATATTTTAATTGTCGAGCGTATCTATAGAATAAAGTAAATGTAGCAAATTAAGTTTTTTATGAAATGTCCGTAAAATATTTTAATATTTGTTACTGAAATTCGCAAAATAAAAGTAAACACACTTTTTGGCCATTTGCTTTTCATGCACAAATCAAAACAGGCAGCTGGTGTTAAGCGGGAATTAAAACCTTAGCGTATTCTACACAAGGAGTGTTTTGTTAGAAACTAGATTCCAGTTGTTACACGACGTTGTGCATTGCCTAAACTCTACGGTTTCCGAACAAACCTTTTTTTATTCATCCGTTGCGTTTAAAAAATCACGATAAATTAAACTGTTCATTCATATTAAAAATAATCATTCAAATAAAAGTCATTTCACAAATTTTCCAAGATGTTTCTGTGCGATTTATATTTTTAATAGTAGCAATCGTATAGGTAATATAACTAATCATTTAGGTGAACCATATCTACACTTAGAGAAAAAACAAATTAATTTGGTTATATGCACGACTTGATGATATATATATTTTTTAAATTCAACAAAAACGCTTGAACCTCATGGAGAGAGCACTGTATAGACATTGGAGATTAAGTGACCCCAAAAGCCTTATTGAGTTCTGGTCGCATGTGAGGACACAGTAAATAGAACCTCTTGTTCAAAGTTGTGGCTCGTGACTTCCGCATCTGAGTAGCCTTGTAGCCCCATAGACCCGCGAGTAGACAACATTGTTAACCCCTTGAAACCTGCGAGTCACCTTCATTCAGCTTAGTGAAACATTCTTTACTCCATGTGAAGTGGTAGCCAACCACATATGAAGAATTAAAAAAAATCTCTGTACCTAAAAAACTTAAAATATGTTTTTTACTAGTAGGGGCAACAGACTTCGACGGCCTCGGTGGTTGAGTGGTTATAATCCTTGCCTACAAGTCCAGCGGTCACGGGTTCTAATCCTGGCGTTCTTTAGTTAGTTAAATTTGTGATATTTTACAATTTATTTATCAAAATAATAATAATACATTTCCAGAATGGTAGATACTTTCTTCAGTATCAAAACGTTGCTTGAAATGGCTTTAGCCATGTTTTGTGATCCGATTTGAATAGCCGGGTACCTCACCATCTTTCCATATCATTCCCCTCCCAACTATCTTCAGCCTTACAGCAAAATGCGCTATAAATATTGTCGATGCGGACCTTTTTTGATCGTTGTATCGAATTTTCAACCCTTCAAAAATATAAAATCAAGATAAAAGACAGTTGACATGTTAACCATTTATTTGTGTCAACTTACATCTCAGTTTGGAAGATATTAAAAAGTACAAGTAGTGCTGATTGTGAAATATCTATTATTATTTCCGAGTGTCAATCGTTTCAGACGCCTTTCATGAAAGATATTCAGCCGCCCGGATGCCAAAATATTCCCCGCCTGTTAAGTGAAAGGCAAATATTAGGACGGGCGCCGCCGGGTCTGCCCGTGTCAACTTGTCCGGGATTTTCCGAATCATGCCTTTAATTGAATTGCTTGCCGATGTTAGTCGCTGCCCCACATTTATTTAGCCCTACATTGTTCAGTTTGTGCGCTGCGATATGTTTTGTTATACTCGACAAGAGTACAGTGTACACTGACAGGCCATTTTAACTCGTGATAAATCGATAGCTTGATGGTGTGTGCGTCCAAGTGAAAATACAAAAGACATACGACGAACTTCCTACCTTGATTTTATTAAAAGGTTTTTTTCTTAAACCCCCCTCTCAATGACAATAAATTGCCCATGTGCTTATGCAATTGTGAAACCCACATTGCAATCTGTAAAAGCTATTAAAAGAATACAAAATGAGTTCTGACCCTTATCACCATTCAGAACTAAAATATTGCTGAAATGGCTTTGGCCGTGTTTGGTGACCAGATCTGAATATCCAGGTACTTCCCCATCTCTTTCCCCTCCCCATTACCTTCAGCCACACAACATACCTCAATTGGGGACGCCTTAGTCTCACTAGCTCTAGATGGTTGGGAGCAGCTAGGACCCTTGTGCAGTTTCACATCAAAAAATATTTTTTTAAAAAGCTGCTCACTTCATTTGTGCGATCCATCTGGAGGTAACTAATCGCGCTTGTCAATGCGCTCAATCAAAATATCAATCATTGCCTCTGTTAATGGGATATCCCTATTGTCAATTGCTTCAATTTCCCCTGACAAAGATTAGCAAATGTCAATCGCTTCGATTGCCTCTGTAAACTATCGATTAGCAACTATCAATTACTTTAATTTTTACTGCAAAACAATCAATTAGCAATAGTTAATCGCTTGAATTGCCTCCTAAAACGATTAATTAATAATGGTCAATCGCTTCAATTGTCTCTTAAAACGGTCAATTAGCAATGGTGAATCTCTGTAATTGCCCCTGTAAAATATCAATTAGCAATTGTCAATTTCTTCAATTGCCTCTGAAAACGATCAATTAGCAATTGTCAATCTCTGCAGTTGTCTTTGTAATCGATCAATTATCAATTTTTAATAGCTACAATTACCTCTAAACGATCAATTATCAATTTTTAATCTTGTTATGTTTTGAGGTGATTTTTTTTTAATATACAAAGCGTGAAAATAACAATAAACTTCAATTATAGTAATAATAAATCATTGATGTAGAAGATAATACAAATAAATGTAAACGAAACTTGAGACAAAACAGGACACAGAAAAATACAAAGATAACAGTCACAACTAGGAATCGAGCCCAGGATCTCTTGTTTTACCTGAACAGGCGTCTTAGACGTGGCTCAGTGGTTCAGAGCGTCTGACCGGACATCAAAAGGCGCGGGTTCAATTCCCGTTGGCGGCATTTATTTTTACTCGGAGATAGATATTTTCAATTTGTATTGATATTACTGGCGACTAATTATAGCTTATAATAATTTATTAACATTTGTGCTATGCATAAAAACAATGTCTTATAAACATTAGTTTATCATTGAAAAAATAACACCAAGATAGTGTCTCGGATAAACATATCTGATTTTTATTTATATGGGATACCCCGACTTTTTAAAAGTCTGAATGAATATGATGTGAAGTAATCATAAATATATTATTTAGTAGTATGTATAGTATGAATTAATCATAAATATATTATTTAGTAGTATGTACAATATGAAGTAATCATAAATATAATGTCCGAAACTTTGGCTAAAGAAGGAGGTAGCGCAACGCGGCATAATACCCCAAAAACTAATAACTATAATACTTTTGGCCGTGAAAATCTCAAATCATTATAGTTAACGTTTATTATGAATGTTAATATTATTTTGTACAAGTAATATGCATTTTTATAATTTTTAATTTTTTTATTTCATTTCTCTAGCAATTTTTTTTTTGTTTTTTATATGATATTCTTGTACATTTCATTTTTTATTAGAGGTAAAGTCGCAAGGAGAAAATCCGTAATTGGTTTTATTTTGGCTATACCACACAACTTGCACAAACTGATAAAATGTAAACTTTCTATTTCTCAAAAAAAAATGTATTTCAAATATCTTCAATTGTGTTTTTGAAAGCTTAGTTAAGAATATATAATTTATGGTTCTTGCATAATATTTCTCATGTGTCGTTTGTAGTTAATTTAAAATATTTTTAAACATCTTTTATTAATAAACTGAAGGAAAATATCTTTTAAACTCTCAATTATTCTGTGTTTTTATTTCTAGGAGTGCTCGTTATTAAACTTTACAGCGCAAAATTTCAGAAAAAACGTTTGTTAAATAAATTATATTTCCTCGAAAGTTCACTCCATTATACTGTTTTATATGAAAATTCCTTATCCTTCTCTTTGTCCGTGTTGAGAAAATAGAATATTTTTCAGAAACTAAATTAGGCGGAATATCTCATATATTATAATATCAACTGTGATAAGACGTAGGGGAATCCACATTTACAACGTTTTACATGAGAAAATTAAGTTTATTTTTTAATAATTTCGATGTGTCTTCAAGGTCACAATTGACCGGAGCCAATGGGACTAAGGTAATAATTTGGACTAGCAGTTAAAAACCCGCTCCGCGGGTTTTTGCTGCTAGGCCCTGCGGGCGGCACTTGGTTGGGCTTCGCCCAGTTTATGTGATACTAACAGTTACATTTAATAGGTAGATATTAGATCATTGGGTAGATATATAATAGAAAGACATTCTGCACCACTAAACACCCCTCACCCCAACATAAATCTCGTCAATGAGAAAAATGTTTCCTCTTCCATACCACCGAAATGATTTAATTTTTAAATCGAAATTAAATTGCAAAATATTTATATGTAATTCGAAAATAAAAAAATTTCAACATATTACAATATTACATATAACTTTGGTAAAATAATATACTCTTACCAAAAGACTGTCAAAGTAATTACATTTTTTTTAAATATATTAAGAATTATTTTATTGGGATAAGTCCTAAAAATCTACATATTTGGGTGAAATAATATTACGCTCTTACCTAACGATTGTCAAAGTAAATACACCAAAACTCTCTTAATTCGCGAAAACCTTACAGGTGGGATAAATTGAGTCATTTTCATTTCAAGGGACACAAAAAACAAAACTTTTTAAGCAAGTACAATTTATTATACTTTTATTTTTTACAATCTGCAACATAATATTATACACTTTCATTAGGAAAAAATCTCTTTATAAACAATATTATCCGTATACCAATCAGTCAGAATTTGTATAAATAACGATGACTGCGCTCAAACTGTCCATAAGAAAATACTGGTTCAGGAAGTAACAGTCCACCCCGTTCAAAAGTTTGTCCTTGAGATTTATTTAATTTAATTTGACTGGAAACTGTTTTCTGCACATATTGAATTATATTGTAACATCCGAAAAAGTGTTTTAAATTCTAGGAATGAAATGTACTGTACCTTTTCTGTTCCCTGTAATGATTTTGGCTTGAATTAAGTTACAGCTGAAATTTTTATAGCACCGCTTTTGTGAGATATCACCTCAGGGGCGCTTTCCGTTGAAGTACATCTTCATTGATTGCATAAACATGACTATTTTTAGGGCACAATATGGTACGTTGACTCAACCCTAAGGCATCAGCAGTTGTATGTGTCTCACCGTATATATAGTGAATCTTGACAAATATTTACATTGGGAATAAGCACAGATGACTCTAATGTTCCTTCTACAAAAGGAAGTTTGCCATCTTCCAAGTCCAAAAGCCATTTAGAAAATATATTTTCACTTTCTAAAGCTCTGACATTTGTTTTTAATTGAAAAGTTTTGAAATGGTACCAAAGTGTGCTGCTTTTATGCAAGCGGCAATTAATTGTCCTCGTGAAGCACGTCGACACACTGGAAGGATCTGACGAAAGTCTCCGCCCAAAACAATAACTTTGTTACCAAAGACAGAATCACTTCCCATGATATCACGTATAGTACGCTCAATTACTTCTAAAGCTACACCTGCCATCGGTGCTTCATCCCATGTTATAATTTTCCGATTCTTTGATGTGACCTTACATGTTGTATTGTCCTGTAAATTGAGGGGTAAATTAAAAGCAGTATGACACGTTACCCCACCTGGAAGCAAGAGTGCTGCAATGCCTGTCCAAGCGACTGATAAAACTCTTTTACCTTTTCGTCTTAGAGTGTGAATTAAAGTTTAGTAAAGGTATGTTTTCCCTGTTTCGCCTGGGCCATCAATGAAGAAAAATTTATTGTCATCATTTTCATGTGAAAAAAACTTATTCAAAATAGAATTATATGCTTGAAGTTGTACGTCATTGAGTTTGGCAGCCATCAATTCACCTAAAGTGTTTTCAGAAATTACATTAAAATCAGATACTTGTCCAAAACTGCAACTTTCATCAGGTTCAGGTAAGCCCTGCATTCTGCAAGATGAATTCTCCTTCATGAGAATATCCTGTATGTTTAAAAGACAAAGATTAATAGCTGTTTCTTCAGCAACACCATGATGAAAAAAATCTTCAGCCGAAGATAGAAGGGATACATTGTATTAAAATTAAAACAAATAGATGTCTAAGAATTTTAGGCGTCAAATACAATGAAGCCTCCGTCATACTGCGACCATTCTCGTATGTCATCAATGAGCTTCAGTTCACGCGCCGCATCATGAAAAGTAGCTACATAGTAAATTGCCATCAACAGTTCGCAAAGATTCAAAGGATGTAGCTCCAGCCACCTTTATAAGAATCAGCCGTAAATGATACAGTTCTATATTTCTAGGAGAAATTGAAGGTATTCATCCAATGATCCCCGCTGTCGCCTCGTCCACTTTTTACCAGCTGTAAAGACATAGTTATTTGGTACATCTTGATAGAGAATAGAGCGTCCCTCAATATCTTGAAGATTCAATTGGAACCACGCTGTTAAAGAGGTGTTCCTTGTAGATGCTTCCCTGAGAGCCTGTTCCTCCCGCCCAGAGGGGAGGGAGGAGCAGGTTTATTTTGTAGAGACAAAACAAACAGATTGGCTGTCGGGTAAATGTAAAGCCAGAAGTAAAATTGAGTGAGATTGATCATGTATAGATAAATAAATACTATCCAAAGAGGAACAAATTTTAACATTAATATGAGCATCATATTTTTTGCTAAGGAATGCATTATATGGAACAACAAATCGATTGTCGATACGTATATCCCGAATAACGTGATTTTCAGAAAAATTATCACGTCTCCTGTAATCTGGGTAGCCTGCGGAATTATTATCAGTAGCGTCTTTAAATGATTTGGGGAATTTTTTAGAGCACTTACCGTCTACCATGCAGACTGACCTTGGATTAAGTACGCCACATGGTCCATGAATGTTATTTTTTTAAATAATACGGTACAAAGCCGAATTCTTCGGATGGGGTAGTTTTGCAGATACGGCATTATCAATATCAGAAGCTGTATACAACTTATCTTCGCTGCAAAGTGTAAACACACCATGTAGATGAGGTAGTCCTCTTTTTTGCTGTTCAATTGTATACACCCAACAAATTACCTTTCCAAAAACATGTTTCTCAGTCATATCATGAATAAATTCCTTGACTTTTAGATGGAAAACCTTGGCTACTATATCAGGCCTGTCCGCGGCCGAATGATAATGTTCCAATTCGGTTGGTATTTCTGGCCATTTGGGATTGCATGTAAAAGTTATGACGACGACAGGACGACCAAATTTACGTACCATAGCCATTGAAACTTGATAAAGTTTATTCATATGGCGTGGTCCACCAGTAAATGAAGATGGAAGAATGACTGTATTACCTGCACATACTCCTCTATCAGTGGCTAAATTTCTTACATGGTTTTGCAAACCTTGATAGCATTCCACTCTGAGGTGTCGTTGGTTTTTCCTAATGTAATCTAGGCGACCAGATTCATAAATAATGATAATAGATAAATAATGTAAGCATGAATTAAATACTGTTGAAAAAGTTTACCCGCATAATGGACTGGATTAAATATGTTTCTTCGCACTGCTAATTTACTTGCATAAAACTACATAGCAGTTACAGTATGACATTGAGCAGTACAGAAATCAGCATGATGCTTAAAGCCGGGGGTCCAACCACATTCACCTGATGGAAATAGTAGTGGGAAAACCATAGGATCTAAATGCTTTGATAAAGTTGCCATCCTTTGAAGTCCTTAACATTTTTAGGTTAAACAGCGATATCTATACCCGATGGCAAACTCCCGTCTGTCTGCTACGTATACCATGGCGATATCGTGAGAACTGGTTGGAGCATTTTACCTCTGATGAACGTGTAAATAATAGACGTATATCTCTCACCTGCCCACCCTCAGCCGCAATGCGTATTTCTTCTTCCTCGACAGATTCTTTTAGTTTCTTATACTGATGAGGGCTTATTTGGCGTATTTCACTATCAATTATTTGCATTATATTTTTATAGCAATCGGCATTAGATGGATGACTCATACGCACTCTAACAGCCTCATCAGGATCGTATAGATAAAGCTGAGCATAGGAAGGTATTTCACCTGCAACTTGTATACTTCTGGAAGTGAGATGATAAACCTAACCAGAAATTTTTAAACAATATGGACCATTACCTGGGATATTAGCTATTTGCGCTCCAAATTAGGCAAATCTATTAGCACTCTTGTATTGACAAATAAAATTCCTAAAGTTTTTAGATTGACTACAATCTCCTGTCAATAATTCGGTGCTGGATAATAAGCTAAAATTTGTGGTATTATTTTTTCCAGTATGACAGCAAGAATGTAACAGTTTACCTTTTTATATGACACTCTTTTGATATGACGCCGAAATAATTCTGTTCTAGAAGCACATAATTAGGATTATTGAGCACACTTCAAGAATACACTACTATCGCTTCGCTTGGTAAATTTCCCTCTCATTCGAACATTCCGAAATTCGACCAATTCTGGTAAAATATTGTCCACATTCCTTTTAGCCATAGTAATTAAATTGAAATAATAATCTGAAAACAAAATATTTCTTTTTAGCGATTCACAGGTAGTTTGTAAACAAATTTCTTGGTTATCACGTCAATAATTCTATAATTATCACATATGACACATATCAAACATTGACAGCGCATGGTGGCGCATGGGGTCGGTGTTGTAATATCAAAAAATAATTAATTACGTATTTAAGTATCGAGTGGAACTGGTTATTTTAGCAGCCATTATTTTTTAATGGTGGATTTATTATAATATATTATATTTATAATTATATATTTGTATATATATATATATAACTTTAAAAAATTACACTGACATTGTACATTGCTTGACACTAACTGGCTATAAAGGCTTTTTGCATTGATTGGAAATCGATATACGCTGGCAGCACTGAACAATGTGTCTTTCGCGTGAATAATGATAAACGTCAAATTTCAATACGTAATTGTGGATAATTTTTACTGTAATGTAATTAATCCAATGAATTGTGAACTTTCTAAAACATATTTTCTTCGATATTATCCAAAAATTATATGAGCATCGTGTTTTAATTTTCAAATCGTGTTAATTTTCAAGTTAGCGGAATTTAACCGAAACAGACAATTTAAATTTGACCAATCAGAGGGCCTACACCGTCCAGACGCTGGAGTATTAATAATATCAGATTATGTCGTTAAGTTGAAGGATTTTGAGGAACGGGAAGGAGAATTAAATTCTTTTTTTGTCTGGTCCTCGTCTAGAGTCGGAATAATAGACTAGTGTGTATAAATATACTTCATACCAGATGAAGTATTCCCTCATGTTGAATAATATGCTAGTATGTATAAATATACTTCATACCAGATGAAGTATTCCCTCATGTTGAATAATATGCTAGTATGTATAAATATACTTAATACCAGGTGAAGTATTCCTTCATGTCGAATAATAGACTAGTGTGTATGAATATACTTCTTCATGTTGAATAATAGACTAGTGTGTACGAATATACTTCATACCGGATGAAGTATTCCCTCATGTTGAATAATAAACTAGTATGTATGAACACACTTCATACTAGATGAAGTATTCCCTCATATTGAATAATTGACTAGTGTTTATGAATATACTTCACACCAGATGAAATATACCCTCATTTTGAAGAGTATTCAGAAGAAATTTCTGAGGGAATATGCTACCCCTAGCGTTATCCTACTGATTGAATGAACCATCAACGGGTCAGAGGGGATTTATTTAAAAAAAAAATTATTTTATTTTATTTGGGAAACAAACAGTTATAAAAATATATTTTAAAACAAATCATTTTTACCAAGTTGCATAAACCAGTAAAGTTTCCACAGAAGATTCATTTTATATATAGGTAGAAAAACATATGAATATAAATAATATAATACAATATAAATACTAACTAGTAGAAAAGGAAAATCTCAAAAAAAATAAAAAGACTACAGATTCAACCCATCCAAAAACAATACACACACTAACACTACTAAGTTTCCCGCAACGATCGAACGCTACTCTCTTAGGAATGCTATGAATCCTGCGAGGCTCGTATTGAACACATCGATATTTGTGCATAATCTATTAAAGGTGCTACAGCTTCTTCTTATAAATACATTTTCAAGATAATTAGTATTGCTCTTAAAATGTGTCCGGATATCGAGTTACTCTTAATGGACATCTGAAATGAATATTTTGTAAAAGGTATGGGCTATCAATAAAATAGTGGATTATCTTATATAGCATTACTAGGTCTCTGATATCTCGGCGTTGATCAAGAGTTTTAAGGTTCATGGACACATTTTTTTCATCATTTCGCATGCGATAAGAGACATATTTCAAAAACTTTTTCTGAACTCTTTCTATGTTTGATTTATATGTAGAACTATCTGTGCATAATGTATCACATTTCATCAGACTGTTTCGTAGGTGGTTTAAAAACTCAACTATAATGGAGAACATTAATTTCTAATTTCTATAAATCCATCACCGATAGCATAGATTGTTTTTTCTCCCAGCCTGCAGGACTAACTTGCCAATGGTCATGCCGATGGTTTTGCCGATGGGGAGAGATATCTTGTTATCACGTTTCTCCGTGATTACTAGTGATTCTTCCCTTCGGATATCGATATATTTAACATTAACGAAGCAGAATTTAGCCCGCAAGCTTTGTTGCTGCTAGTATAAAATATGCTTTTATATACGTAACCTCTTGCTGGTGGGCGTGTTTTAGAATTTGCACGGCTGATATATTAGTTTGTTAGTTGTGTAGGGTTAAGAGCGCTTTTATCTGTAGGGCACATATTGTTTTCCTTGGTAACCGGATAAATCATCACAATGATAATTCATCACATCTTTAAAAAGTCATGTAAAGTGATGAAACAAAAACTTTATTAACTGGGTTATGTAGGTTAGGTTAAAAAAATATTTTTTTCATCGTTTCTAATGACTTTATATCACTTTTAAAAAGTGGGTTGAATTGTCACTGTGTTGAGTTATCATGGAACCGTTTTCCTTATATATCTTTTATATGTCTCTGTTTTGTAGTTATTTAAGTTCTTATCTAAATTATTCTGTATCTCTTTTAAATATTGTGATTTCTCGTTATATGTACGCTTTAGTAATATATTAATATTGTTAAACTGACCTGCTGACAAACTGCTTTGGCAGTTTAGCGGGAATAAATAATAAAAAATAAAATAAAATAAAAAAACGAATAAAAATTTAAATTTTGTAATGTTCTCGAAATAATTGAATTGAACAAACCGAGGGGTGTGGCATTCCAGCTTATCCCGAAATTTATAGAAAATATATATTGACAGGAGTCCCAAATGTCAAGTTGGACTATGGCATGCTCATTTGCGGTATATTACGAACTGATAAAAATGGGAAGGAGATGTAAAAAATGAAGGTTAGGAAGTACTTGGATATTCAGATCTAGTCACTAATTAACCTACTAACCGTCACGCCGTTTCTCGTTCAACTCGTTCTTTGCACACACTCCCTGCTTCAATCACATTTTTTCGTCGTCTCATACTTGCCCTTCTTCTGCAATTCACGTCGACGTACTATTATATTATCATTACTCTCCTTTTTTAGTTCTTTCGCTCTACATCCCCAAACCATCTAAGCGTCCATTTCTTAATTTTACTCATTACGTTTACTTCAGCCTTACATTCGTTGCGAATCTCTACACAAATTCTCACACGATCATAAATAGTTTTACCATTCATCGAATCAGTTAGCCATTTCAAGTAACGATTGGATGTTTAATGGTGTTCTCTCACCAGAGCGATACTGAGAGTATTTTCCGTAATTACGAAATGTAAATATTGTATACTAAAACCACGTTTATATTGTTATCGTGTTTTCTTAGGGTTGTTTTCCAGGCCATTAAACTGCTTTAACAAAATATAATATTTGGTGTAAGTTAGTGGGGTATTATTATAATTGGCATATCGTGTTGCAGTGTTTCTTCTTCCATTATAAATCCCACATTTTCTCAACTATTAATACATACTAGAACTAGACGATACTAAAATAAATTTGATATATTTCGTAAGTTCATCAACCGAAATTTTCTTGATAAAACCACACTTCTTAAATTACTGATACGATTCATTTAAGTATGTGAAATTCATATTTATTATATAATAAATTTGTTTGCATAGCCCATGAATTTCCATTATTATTTTTAAATTCTATACTACATCTTAAAAAAGATACCCAAGAGATTTTAAAACATCTTTATCAGGGCCATAGTTAACCTAACCTAATTAATCAACTTTTTATAGTACAAGATCGTATTTTTAAAGTTATTTAAAAATTTACTAACTACTATTACTGACTAATTAAATATAGCATCTACTTACATGAAAATAAAATACTTTGTATTAATCGCCATTTAATCAAAAGGATCCACATGTTTCGAAAACAATGGTTTCTTCGTCAGGATAAACATAATATAATGAAAATTGACAAGTAAGTACCTGTAGAAAGAAACATTATAAAGAAAGGTGATTAATTAGATAATATTATTAAAAAAAATTAAATAAATTAGGTTGTCATAAAATAGTTAATTATTACATTTGATTATAATATCCATTGTTCTAGAAATTTCATCCAGTAGTACCATTCCTCTTATCATGCTGTGCTGTGCTAGAATCTGCTCTACCGTTTTGTATCTTTTACAAGTCTTGGTGATGACTATGGCAATAATACATAATTTAGTTATCAATATATAACTAAATTATGACCGGTCGGTGGCCGAGTTGACATCGCGCTTGGGTCCCACTCAGGCGTAGTGTGTTCAATTCCTCGGCTGGCTAAGTCTTGCATCACAACACAAGCAACATTTTCAGCTTACTGTGGTGGTAGTAGGAGATTTTCAAATATTGTCAGGTTATTCGTAAACCGGGAATGTTAGTCTTTCTTTTTAATACCTAATAAAATTAACTGTACCATGTGCGTTCCGCTAAAACTCAGAAACCAGTCCCGGTGCGATCATGAAGAAGGTTCCGTTTTTACCGGAAGCGCGTGCTTTTTAAGATATAAGGGCTGGTAGATTTGCCCTCTAGAAATTTCTAGAACAGTCCAGTACTTTCGAGAGTATTCTACAGCATTCCACAACATCCATCCCGGAACATTCTGGAATGTTGTGGAATGTTCGGGAATAGTCTAAAACGTTCGATAACATCTAAGTATTTAATAATTCAACCTGCGTATGTTTGTACTCGCAAAACTCGAATATTAGTTTTGTGCCATGATTGTTTAGAGATGTTTAAATGTTAGAAGACGTTGGGGACGCCGGAGGAATGCTTAATGCAATATCTCTGCACCGTAATGAGAAACGGAGTCGAATTAAAGTCGATGTAAAGTATTTTTTTAACAGTAATTTGTAGTATATATTAGTGAATGGTGGAAGAAATAAGAGGCGCCCGAGAAAGACATTAGCAATAGCGAAGCGTTGCGGAGATCCACGAGTCTCTTTATGTAAATAAGAGACGGGGCGGGCGATGTAAATTTAATTTTTATAAATAAATACAGTTTTTTATCAAGACTGATAAAATTATGCACGCTCGACCTTCAAAACAAGAGGAAGGTCACTGTCTACATCTGAGTTAAGTTTACTGTAAAATTCCAAACCTTTTCTCAAACATTTTATTTCAGTAGACTTTAGGTAGAGTAAGGTAATGTTTTTTTTTAAGTAATAATTTTAAAGTGCCTTTCTCACAAAAACTTAGATGTACGAGTATATACTATAAAATATTATAAAGTTCTATGGCCAGGTTGCGTATAAAACATGCAATCTTACTCATTTTACGAGCACATTTCTGGTCCCTTCTACTTGTACTTTATATAATAGAAGGCTGGATCTATTTTAAATATAAATTGATACTTACATCGTTTAGCTAGAGTCTATGCAGAGAATTTTCTCCCATAAGTTGTGTATCGATTTTGCTTACGTATGCCTTATATCTATGAGGGGAGCTGATAGAGCAGGTTTGCACCTTAACCTGAGATACAGGATGTTTACATATAATGTACAATATTATATTATACGGGGTGGTAAGGACATTTATGGCGTAACATCCCCTAAACACTCAGGTACAGAACCCCCTCGGACCAGATAAGAAACTTCCATCCCTTCGATCCAATAATTTAGAGTGACAGGAAATATTATGTTAGTGCCTGAAGTACCCACTGAAGGACTTGCCATATATATTACCTGCAGGTTGTTGGCGGCTTAGAGGGTGGTAATTTTAATAAATTTGAATAGCAAAGTAAGCCAAAATTCTTATATTAACTAGGTTTAAAAAATATTGACTTTTATGTAGTGAAGAAAAAAAACTTTGTGCTTTATTTGTGCCACGTGAATTAATTTGTTTTTTTATAACACTTTATATACGCCTATAAGGACACACATTATGATGTGAGCTTAAGATGCAATGCACAAATATTTGGGTACCGATTTGGCGGCTATATTTTTTTTTTTTTATAGTTAATACCTCACAAGAATCCAAACTGCTCCCGTCTGGAGCCAGTGAGACTATGGCATCCCCAATTGGGGGATGTTGTGAGGCTGAAGGTAAGTGGGGAAGGGAAAGAGGAAGGTGGGGAAGTACCTGGCTATTCAGATCTAGTCCCTAAACACGGCTAAAGCCATTTGGAGCAACGTTTCAATTCTGAATGGTGGTCTTACACCAGGGCGATACTGGTAGTATCTTCCACTCTGGAACGTGCCGCAAATATACTATATATTATTTTGATTAATTAATTGTGAAATAACACAAATCAATCAAATAAAATTTATTTGCGCACGCCGGGTTCGAACCCGCGACCTTCGGAATGGCAGTCCAATGCGTTACCACTGGACTGTGCCGGCCGTCAAGCCGGCATATATATAATGGCATATATAATTGTAAGCATTGGTAAATAATTGAAAATAATTTTTAATTAGATCTTTAAGATTGTTTATTGTTTACGGATGGAACAAATAACTTTTTCCTCTAAAGTGTTTAGTGATGGGTAAATTATTTGGGTAAACTTATACGATTTGGAAGACCATTAAACATAAGTACTTACCGAGAATCTTAGCCACAGCAACGCGTAGCGGAGTGCACCTAGTATTTTCATAAAAATATAGTTAGGAGAATACCTTAAATAGAATATAACTTTTGGGAATTTATATTAGATCGGGTAATATTCCTGTGTGCACATCACTAGTGTTAGAATTGTACCGAGGTTGCAATTGCTCCGATAACCGTTATACTCTATAATGTATATTATTATTTTAAATTTGCATTAATACATCAAAATAAGTGGCTGGTACTAGATACGAAACATTGAAAGATATCATAGACCAAGCACAAGCAAAACACTTCGCTCAGGCATAGTTAAAATCCTTTAAGGCGATGCCATACGTAGTAATTCAAAATCATGTGTTTTTAGTTTGATAATTTGGTCATCTAGAAATGTTTCAGAGGTTTAAATTAAATACTGCGAGTAGAATACATCTTGGCCTTTGAAATAATCGATTTTTTTTTAGATAAGTCTTTTTATAAGCCCAGAAAAAAATAATGTATAAGGACTGTGAAAACTGCTTTAAAGTTCAAAATCTCCTACTTACGAACCCATTTTCGGTTATAATTTTATTGTATAATGTGGAAAATTAAGTTATTTATAAAATGATCGAAAAAAATTTCAATATTTATGCCTGAACATCCACAAAATAAAATAAAAGGCACTTTTTGGCCATGTTTTTTTCTTGCATAAATCAAAACAGGCGGATGGTGTTAAGCGGGAATTTAAACCTTATCGCCATCTACGTAAGGGTTATTATTGATAGCGGCTCAATTTAAAATATTACACGACGTAGTGCATCGTCTTAATATGTTTCCAACCTCGTCGAATCTATGTTAGGATTAACAAGATTTAATTTACCCTCAACATGTGTGCTCCTTGGAAAAACATTCTGCCGCATCTGATACCGGGAAACCGCTTAAACTCTACAAACTCCACGAAACTAAACTTAAATCCAGACTTTGGAGATTTTAAACTCTAACAAAAGTAGGGAAAATGCATCCAGTTTATGGCGGAACTTATTGAAAATAAATTTAAAGACCTGAGACTCTCCATATAAAGTAGTTTAAACTAAAATTCGAATACTTCAACTCCGGAAAGTCTCACGGATATCACAAACTTTTAAGTTAATTGAAACGAACTGATAACCAATTTTAAATGGCCGCTCAAGATCGAAAATGGTTTCAAAACGTTATGTTAAATATTTAGAACCCACGTAAAATTTTAAATGCAGAAATTTAACTTCGTAAGAAACAAACAGCTTATACATATTAAATTAATTGAAGTTATATCAAAATTGTTTCTTATGCTAGATGGAGTTTAATTGTATTTTAAAACTAATTTTAGATAAGGGGGAGAGGAACAACGATTAGGATAAGAATAGGAGATGTTCCCGATACATTCCACACTCACTTATTAATTTGCAATCGTACGCGTTACTTCTATTCGATATTTATGTAAAGGGGTGAGGGAAAAGGATATAGGATGAGAATGGGAGATGTTCCCGATACATTCCATACTCACGTATTAATTTTCAATCGTACGCGTTACTTTTGTTATATATTTCTGAAGGATATTGTTAAGAATGTCTTCATTGTAAATTTTTGTGTTATATTGCGCACATATACATATGTGGGGTTGTATGCTGGTTGTAAATACAAAAAAAAATCGTTTGTCGTGTTGATCTTGACGGTATATGGATGTTTATTAAATTGGTAAAGTCTGGCAAGTCCAGGCCATTATTCAGAATTTTAAATAACAATATTTGATCAAAAATTAAACGTCTTGTTTGATCGGAGTTGAAATTGTGAAATTTAATGTATTCAATGTAATTTGAAATGTGTAAGTTTAGTTTACAATTTAATGTATTTAAATCTTTTTATTTCTTTCTATTCTTTCAATATGGGCTTGGTAGAAGGGAATCCAGATTGGTGTGCTTTCTGTTGCGGAAACATATACTAATTATAATTCTCAGCACATCCTCAGACTTCATTAATGTGTTGGATAAATTTTTATTTAACTGGTGTTATGGTGCACCCATCTACAATATGCTTTTTTTCGTTAGGTGGAGATTTTCTGAGCCATCGCACGTTGCAATTAAAAACTCTTTTATAATTTCAGATCGTATTGTTTTTTTCACTTGAACTTATCACTTTAACAATACTGGTAGAATTTTTTAGAGTTATACCGACTATTTGTTGTTCTGAACGAACCGTTTTTAGGAAATCTAACCCCTTTAGGGTTTTAAAATGGAAGAGATTGATTTTATGAAATTGATTTTTCAGCATTTAAAAATGTACCTCATTTTTCTCCGGGTATAATCTTCAGCATGCTTACGTTAAACAAAAACCCTTTGAAGATAGTAAAGTTTCTTCAAACTATCATTGTGATCTTCGATCATTGGATATTAATGAAAACTTATTTTTTTACTAAATTCAAAGTCGCCATATGTAATATAAACACCAAAATCGGTGCGATAGATTCCTTTTATACACTATATTACTTAAGTTTTCGATACGTAACCATCACAAGTTTGCGGCTTAATTAAATTATTTCAAATTAACTAATTTACAACCAATTTTTATTGAATGAAAATAAGTTTGTCTAAAGTTTTCGTCGTTTAAGAATATTATGACTAAGTTTGCAGAAAGCACAATTCAAATCTGACATTGGCCTGAACGCTTTTATATAATTCACAACCGAATTAAAAACCTTCCTGTTATTACATTTTTACAATGAACTCCTCGGGTTAATTGATTTCATAATCGGTTATACAATAAATTTGAAAATACTGTTTTATTATTGTCATATTTTCTAGCGTTCAGAAAAGCTGTCACTGAACCACAAACATACTCGCAAAAGAATGCAAATTACTTTACAAAAAAATCATATTACTTCTCTAATCCAGACGTGAACAATTTTCACACAAATTTCTTCTTCGTGTTAAATTGTTCAAAGTGCCGAAGTCTAGGGGTGGGTTTTGCATACCGCCTTGCCCTAGGGTGCAAGGGTGGTTCCAGGGGGAGGTTACTAGGGGTAGTGGAGGGAAAAACGTACTAAAAGTGGAATTCTTTGCTGAATCCGAATTCTCTTCTCGTTTGTCCTACTACCGGTAACGAGACTTTTACCCTTGCACTGGCGATGTTTGCATTATACTATAGCTGTTTTTTATTCTGGCAGAATATTATAAAAGATTAATAACAAGAAAGCACTCTCAATTCAAAAAGAAAATTTGTTGTGCTACAGTAGAATATTTGTTGAAGGATTTACACAGAAAATTCAATTTATGGGGAATGAAATAATTTAGTTGATACTGTAAACTTATCAAAGGATTCGATGCTTGCGGTGTACGACGGGGTTCTGATACGGACACTTCTGTATAGCTGTGAGACGTAGAAGTGACAGGTCAATTGTCATGAAAGTAAGTTAAATGCAGTAGATTAATTCTCTATGGTATTGTGTGTCGTAAAACCATTTGTAACCGAATTACGATGAATAGATCAAACTATCTAATGAACCGTCACGCTGTTTCCCAAGGGGGTAGGCAGATAGGGTAGACCGCCACTCAACTCTCGTAAACATCTTGAATTTATAATGAGATTGAATTCATATTTTATATACTTTAAAAAAATATGACCATTAAAAATACACAGCGCTACCTAGGACCAAAGCCGTATAATATTATTCCGATCATAATTAAAACAAAATAAACAATCTAGCTAGAGCTTAAAAACATTTTTTCTAAGCTGGATCCAGTCAACCGGAAGATATTTTATTAAAAAAAAAAACAACAACAAACAAAGTGGAAAATAAAGAATAACAAATGCATATAACCATAAACAGAACGCAACGCAACATACTAATATCTATTCTAATGATCAACTCATAATAACATAAAACAATTATATTTGAATACGTAGACATATATAACAAAAATTAATAATCTATCTAACTGTAATCTAACTCTTTTTTTAAAGTATTCAATAATAATTTTAAAAATTGAAAATAAAAAGATTATTATCATTAAAATGTTTGTGTATTTCTGTATATTTCTCAAATTGTTTAAAGATTCGATGAAACCATACAGCCTTCGCACAGCGCATGTCACCATACAGCATTCACACGGCGTATGTCACCAAACAGCCTTCACACAGTGTATGTCACCATATAGCCTTCACACAGCGTATGTCACCGTATAGCCTTCACACAGTGTATGTCACCATATAGCCTTCACACAGCGTATGTCACCGTATAGCCTTCACACAGCGTATGTCACCATATAGCATTCACACAGCGTATGTCACCAAACAGCCTTCACACAGTGTATGTCACCATATAGCCTTCACACAGCGTATGTCACCGTATAGCCTTCACACAGCGTATGTCACCATACAGCATTCACACAGCGTATGCAATTATTTAATTTCCATTTCCGATAATGATTCCTGAAGCTTCTGATCGCCTTGTCAAGGAAACAGGAAGTATGAAATTTATTTTCTTCATATTCTTCGAATGTTTTCGTTATTCGCTTTCCCAAGATCTTCCGGAGTTTTTCAAACGGCTTTCATGTAGTTTGGTTAGGTTAGGTTGGGTTGGTTTGGTTCTGTTAATTCTTAAAGAGATTTGCATCGAAATGCAGTCGTGTGTAATAGCAACAACACCCACTGTTGGAAAGTAAATATCCTCCCGATTTAGCACTGTTCATTGCTTGGAAATGAAATACTTGAATGATCGTTATGTTTAATTGCAATGTGACTTCGTAATACAAAACCGAATGAAATTATAATCCTGAAATGAGAATTTAAGTGAAACTAACAAATTTTATTTGAAATATATTATCATGCAATGTGCTGTATTTTTAATATTGTGTCGTACTGCGTACGAAATCGAATCTCCTGACTTAAACTTTCTAATAAATTGCGTTTATCTGAAATGACCTACTAGGTAGGTATGTGTGTTTTCTGTATCTGTTTTTACCTACAAAATTGGGGAATGGGAAGTCATCAATTTACATAGAGGTGATTTTTCAAGAAAACAGCGCTCAAGTTATTAACCAATTATTATATCTCAAAATCTCCAATATCACATATAACTTCTCTGCATCTTTCCTTAGAGTGTTTCTCCTGCCAGAGAATTGCATAATGCCTGTTGAAAGAGGTGAAATTTGAGAATGCGAGACGAAAGAGGGAATACAAATAAGAATTGTACGGAGAAGACGAAAAATGACGAGGAGGAACCACCTCGGAGTGAACCATTAGTAATTCTACACTTATATTTCTTTTCTATCTTTCCATATTGTTATTTTACATTCGGTGCTCGTTTGCATTGCAAAAATTGTAAGAATTCTTCCTTGCTATGGTTTATTTTATGTAAAATGATACTGGTTTTACTTTTTTACTTGCATAGATGTTCCTGGCTTCTGATAAATATGTATGAATTAGCGTGGCGTAGTTTTGACTATTTGGTTATACGTTGGTTGACTTTTGGCGTTATGAGCCGTGTGTCCTTTCCTCACTTTCTTGAGCTGACGTTTCGGGCTGACTTTCAATGTCCATTATCAAGGCAGCAGCTTAGTACTGTAGTAAATTTAGTCATATAGTCACCGCTTCAAGTCTAATCCTCGTTAATGTATGTACCTTCGTTCGCTTAGTAGATAAAGCCACTTTTTTATGTGATGCCACGGAAAAAATTATCATAGACCGTAACGTCCTGGATTCAGTCTAACTCTTAAGGATGCTGGATGAGAAGTAATTTTGAAACTGAAAGATTTGGAAGTATTTTCTAGTCAATTCAGATTGTTATTAAACATAGATTTGGTAATTTTAAATAATGTTTTCTTTCTAAATGGTAGTCTATCTCTCTCCAGGACGTTTTTGAGATTATCTTCAACTCTGGGATATTGTGAAAACGCGTTTTGATATGCTTGATAATACATGACACAGACCCAAATCTCAAAACTTGATAATATTGTATATCGTAATTCCTAATATTTTTTATAAGAATATTTGTTTAACCGAGTAAAATTATTGATACTATCAACACAAAAACATCTTCAAAAATGCTTCCAAGTAGAATCCTAACATAACGACTACATAGACGTCATAACCCAGAAAAAAAAAACATTTCTTTTCCCCCCTCCTAGAAGCCTTGGCCAACAAGAAGTCAGTTCCCAAGAGGAATTAAGCTCTGGACTCGAGAGTTATTAGTCATCGTTCTTACCCCTATGCATCACATTATAAAGTAAAAACATTGTGGAGCTTCAATTAAGTTAGTTGCCATGCAGCTATACCAAATGATAGCTTATTAGAGAGAAATGGGGTGCATGCAAAATGCAACCCCTAATTACTTTGCGAGTACTTTTATATTGAATTACAACCCTCTCCTCGCTGCGGGAAACTATCAAGGCTGTGAGAGACGGGCTTTCTAACTGGAGTTGGTTAAAGTTGCGGCAACGGATTAGTGATTATAAATATATCATACCCATTGATCTGCGCTTTAACGTGATTAGTGATTATAAATATATCATACCCATTGACCTGCCCTTTAACATGATTAGTGATTATAAATATATCATACCCAGTGACCTTCACTTTAACGTGATTAGTGATTATAAATATATCATACCCAGTGTCCTGCGCTTTAACGTGACTAGTGATTATAAATATATCATACCCAGTGACCTGCACTTTAACGTGATTAGTGATTATAAATATATCATACCCAGTGACCTGCGCTTTAACGTGATTAGTGATTATAAATGGTGACCGGATAAATCATCAAAATTATAATTCAACACATCTTTAAAAAGTTATAATAAGTCATGGAAAGTGATGAAACAAAAACTTTATTGACTGGGTTAAGTAGGTTATTTTAGGTTAGGTTAAAAAAAATCATCATTCTTAATGACTTTATATCACTTTTTAAAAGTGTGTTGAATAGTCACTCTGTTGAGTTAGCATGGAACCATTATAAATATATCATACCCAGTGACCAGTGCTTTAACGCGGTTAGCGGAAATTATTTTGGTTCCTTTGTAAATTTATTTTGGTTTTTAACTTCTCAGGCTAATTTATTCGGTTTTGGGAATAAAAAGCTATTACCTGTACAGTCAATTAGTTCGCTTTTCGGAACAGCTCATATGTTCTCATAGAAATCGTTGTCTCCCTTACCGTTATAGTTAGAAATATGAACGGTGTTAGAAAGAGAAAACGGACTTCATATAAATTAGTCTCATTTAGCATATTTCTGTACCAGACCATCATCCAAGGAAGTTAGTCCGCAATAATAGTATTTGGTGTATCAATAAATGGCATTAAGAGAAGAACAGAAGTGTTAACATTGAAAAACTGTTCTAGAACAAAGTTATCTAAAATTCTATCTTGCGATTTAACGCCATACAGGATGCCTTGGAGGGATTTTTTTAAGAACAGGAAGGAGAGTTCTGTTAAGTTCTGGGGTGGGTAAAAATCTTGGTATCAGTGTGTCCAGAAGTGACGGACGTATTAATCTGTCCCTCCCGCAACGGCACAAGGCGATGGGTCGAGAGAGACCAGTTGGAGAGGCCAAAACATCTCCCCCACCGGCCTCTCCCGATCTGGCACGCCACGCAGCTGGTTGAATGGCGCATCCTGAACACACCTCACCCGACGAACCCGGGCACCCCTGCTAAGTTACCAAACGTACCAAACCACTTGGGGTGACCTATGGCATATTGGTTGGTTATCCAATAACTGGTTTCCGGGGCGGCGCTACCCAAACTCGCCTCCCAAATCTAAACTGCCCAATGGGCCCTAATGGGACTACGACATACCCACTTTGAGGAATGTTGTGACACTGAATGCAATGCGATGGAGAAAGAGATGGGAATGAGGGAGGTTGAGAAGCACCTAGCTCTTCAAATCTTGTCACTAAACACAGCCGATACCATTTGTAGTAGAATCTGACAAACAAGGTGCAATTGATGGTTGATGCACATAAACGCGTTTTGTTAGGAGGCGGGGTTTACCTGAAAAAACATTAACTACCATTTTGCCAACTTCTAAAGACAACTGAAAATAACAATCAGAAAAAAAAATTAATAATCTTCTACTAATCCTTTTCCCCTTTCTAACTTAGTAATTTGAAGCTAATTCATTAATATGTCATCATAATCAAGTAAAAAACCTAAACCTACCTTTTACTTATTGTTCGAAAAATTAACTACAAATCAATCTGTAATCATGTATGTCATTTGAATTTTTCTCTTTAAGTTTCAATGCTTTTCACGATCAATATCATTTTTTTTATCAAAAATGTAATACAATTCACACACAGAAAATATATGTGACAATGTATCGTGTCACTTGAAATAAAATCACAACCCAGAATACGTTTTGACAACTTTTCCTTATACATTACTGCCATAGTAAACATGTAACTTCTGGGAACATACACTGCAAAGCGTTTCTTCAATATATTTATCTCAACATAATCTTTCCAGGGTAAATACTTTGTAACATAGAAATTTCTCTTTTGATCATATCGTGCTCCAAGTAGTCTCGGAGATATCTGAAAAGTACCAACGTTTATCTGAAACGGTCAAACAGATTGCAGAGAGATTTGCTGCAGAATTTCTGGACGAATATTCCAAACATACAAAGACTGTAATACATTTTTCCAAATAGAGAATTGAAAATAAGTGCAGTATTCAAGTGGCTGACTTTTAGACAAAACTTCTTCATATTATTGTTAATACGGTTAAAAACTGGATTGCAGGCCGTTTCCTGATAAACTATTAGTAAATTCCTAACATATCGGAACACGTGTTCATGCGACTGTCTTGAAAATATACAATGACGAAATGCGGAAATATTATGAATACTTGTTCCGACATCTGGATAATAAGTTCGTTTTAAAAACAAGTAATGCTGATTTATTGAAATCCCGTTAAAACGTGATGTCAATCCACTTCCTGATAAAATATTAGCCCTTTCACAATACATCTGGACATGCAGAAATGTACATAATATACTGACGAAATGCCAAAATATATTTTAATTTTTATGAACGCGGTTTTCGCCGTCCCATAACACATTCGCGTTTTAATGATATGTTAAGACATCTGTCAATTCATGCATTAAAAGCCTGCATTCCCGTTTATAGCAATAGCAATATTTTATATCAGTATCGAGGCATACATGATGGATACTAACACTGTCCGAAACGTTCGGTAATGTTGGCTAAAGAAGAAGGAAGCGCAACACGGCATACTAACCCAAAATTAATCATTATATTAAATTATTATAAGCAATAATTATTAGCCTGAAACACAAATATAAATTGAAAAAATCTTCCGGGAAAAAATAAATGCCTTCGACGGGAATTGAACCCGCACCTTCTGATTACCGGTCAGGTGCACGGAACCACTGTTCTACGTTGGCTTATTTTTAACCGCCAAAAATTTATATGTGTTTCATGCTAATAACTATTATTTATTGTTTTTGTGTTTAATTCGTAGAACTCCATTTAATTTTTTTTTAATTTAATTAAAATCAAATTTAATAATAGAATTATTAAGTTCTGCAAGTATTTTTTGGTTTTTGTTATTGTTACAGCTGTTTCGGCTTTCAGGGCCATTTTCAAACTCTAGAAACAGCTGTAACAATAACAAAAACCAAAAAATACTTGCAGAACTTAATAATTATACTATTAAATTTGATTTTAATTAAATTTCTAATAATTATTGCTTATAATAATTTCTTATCCTTTGTGGTTTGCATAAAACCTTGTTTTATAAACAATTGTTTATCAACCTTTAATAAATATTAACCATTAAATTATTCAACTTACATTTTTTTCTTAATTATACTCCTGCTTACATTAATCAAAGATAATTTTCATGATCTATATTCATAACATTAGAGATTCTTGTATAAAATCTCTACTTTATTTTAAAACTGCCTTATGAATATTTTCGTGCTTTTTATGGCTTTTAAAATATGATCACCGGAGCCTCTTTGCATCCCTTCGTATGATAAGCGTCCCGTTAGGTCGCAGTAAAATATTCTCCTCCCTTGAACTGAGTTCACAGGGTTAATAAATCAGCTCTCCGTAGTCGGTACATCATGGCCTGGATGCTGGATGCTGTAGAGATACCTTGCAGGGGTGTGAGTTGATAGCCTGGGGTCGAATTTAGTCCAAAAATTGATCCTGTTATTTCTTTGATTCTATGACCTACTTCTCCAATCGATAGGAGAAAACTCATATTTGATCGGATTACTAGTTAGTAAACATAGATTATACAACTTATTGTGATTCTCCAATATGTAAAACTATTAATCATTAATAAAAGTGTACTGTTTTAACTTGTCCTTTTGGTTTTTTATCTGTCTGTGTGTACGTTTCGCTTCCGGTTCCTAAAATCTGCTGCATTCACTTTATTATTCAAGCAAACCTTACTTTGATGGCTAACTTTGTCTAGATGGCTAACTTTTACTACATGGCTAACATTGACTAGATGGCTCATTTTGACTGGATGGTTATTTTTGACTAGATGGCTAACTTTGGCTAGATGGCTAACTTTTACTAGCTGGTTAATTTTTACTGAGTTATTATACTTATTATACAAAGATTTAGTAAAGTTTTTAAAAAAGAATTGCCAGGTTTCTTTGGAAAAATTGTTTAATTCCTTATTTGAAATTTAAAATATATAGAATACAATTTATTTTTAAGTAACTAGGTTTCAAGTTATGTTAAGTTCATGCTTACAAATGAATAAATACTTTTGGTTTCGATTTATTAAATAAGAACTAAATTACATAAGAACATATTTTTTAACTCGAAATCTACTCGAAAACTGCTCGCAGAACTAACTACTAGACAAACACCAATACTAGTCGGTACTGGTGATTAACTTCTAATAAAATGTATCTATTATACTTAGTTGGTTCTTGTAAAGAAAGTATATTGCAAGTGGTTTACTTTGCATTGACGTTTCGAATTAATTTATTTAAAATAATGGCTTGAATCTCCCTTCTGCATCTCTAGTTCCATACATTTAAAACATAGTTGCGCCACACTACCTGCTTCGGTCATAAGTCTCTTTGACCCTCTACCACGTATATTTAACCAGACTCTGCCCTAGGCTTTTCAACCCTCAACATGCCGTAAAACTCGTCAATTCCTCCCTTAAATCTGTTTACTCGTAGCTTTCCATCATAGGTCAAGTCAAGTTAAAAACCATTGTCTGTACATCTTTTATGGTATTGCTGTAAAAATCATCGATTTGGAATTTCAGAGGTAAAATTCGTATACCACAACGTACGCCGGCTGACACTATTTTCACAATGGTTTACTTGGTTTTTGTAAAATGATGTTTTTGTAAATTGTAACGTCTTACTGAATATTTTTTTATACATTGATAAAAAAAATATAGCTACTTTAATTCATAGAATTTTTTTTTTCTTCTAATGTTTAAAAATAAATTATATAATGAAGATATACGCAAATTTTTTCGAATTTTATTATATTTTTCAGCCAAATAAGCGTTCTTCAGATTAAAGAGTTGTATGAGGATGTCTTGTAAATAAATGCAGTACATACTACAGGGTTTTCCAATAAGAGGTGTTATTTTGAATAGCCCGCTATTTTGGTAGATGTTACTTTTTAAGCTGTTATTTTTTGACATTTGACAAGTAGAAACTACGCCATTAATAAAAATGGAACGATACACGCTTCAACAACGCATTCAAATTATTAAAATTCACTTGAGTGAATCAAATGCAAATCATCTTGAGTGATGAGGCCCATTTCCACCTCGGTGGCTTCGTCAACAAGCCAAATTGTCGCATCTGGGACTCGGAAATCCCAAGAGTTATTGTTGAAAAGCCTCTCTATCCTCAACGTGTGACTGTTTGGTGAGGTTTATGGTCCAGCGGAGTCATTGGACCTTACGTGCCAAACAAGCAACGAAATCATTGATCTTTTACGATTGAATATCAAAATAACACCTTTTATTGGAAAACCCTGTATAATTTTTTAATATCGGTATTATGACATTTGACGTGGAATCTTGCTACGCGCTTTTTCAGAGATAGAATAAACATATTCACAAGTGACAAAACGACAAGCTAGAATAATAATAAGATTCATTATTTCCTTGCCAAGCGAATTATATCTATTTTATTTGATAAGAGCATTTTTTATGTTTCGAAATACAATAAAATCGAGGCAAGTGCGGTGAGCTACACGGTAGATTTCTGGGCACACTAGGGGTTAAATATGTTTACTTTACTGGTAACGTCCCATTATAGGTGAGCTTGACAAGTTATGTACAAACGTCTTAACATTATTTATGCAATTTTTGTTTTCCTAGCGGCAAAGTCGTTATTGATAGTTCTATTAAAGTTAACAACCAATATCGCCAACACTGACTGACAGCAACCATAATACAAGAAATTGAAAAAACCTATGGCAATATTTTTTTGTCTCTCTGATACAAAGTAGACATAATACACGTGTAGATCATTGTGAAAGAAGCCCATTTTATCTGGTAAATTATTATCACAAGGGATTTAGTAGCTGAACCAGGAATTATGTGTATTTAATAATCTTTATTGTCTGAATAATCTTTAGAGGGGTTTTTAAACTCGGTCAAGATAAAACCACTTTTCTCTTCTATTTTTTCGGGTGACTTATAACGTAGAAAATTGAATTAATCTAGAACTGTAGGTTAATAGAGAAATGGTATAAAACAGCTGACCCTTCATTAAGTAGGTAAGTGCGTCCTACTGTGGAGTTTTATAACCACCTCTGCTCTCGAGTGTTTGTAAAATGTTTCTTTAGACGGATTGCAATAGTTTAAATGTGGACTTTAGGTGGGATTGTTGTTTTTATCATATATATATATATATAGCGCTTCGAATAAATAGCTGGGAGACAAAACAAACAATTTGGGAACCGGATATGGGTACCGCCGCCCCGTGATCTATTTATTTGAACACCTCTGCCACAGGTCACTCCAAGTGGTTAGCTACATTTCGTGTCTTAGCAGGGATGCCCGGGTTAATGGTTTTTCTCAGTCATGACGGTGGATCGGGAGAGACTGGGAGACCATTTTACCTCTCAGGCAGGACTCTCACGACTTTACACCGCAGTGGGAGGGATATATTCATACATTTAAATTCCTACCCACACCTCATACCTTTATCCTTCCCTGAATTACTTCTACTACCTTTCCTTGAAAAGACCCTCCACACAGCATCCCCAAAGATGACAGATTCCTGTGTGGAGCTAATGTAAACAAACAAAAAAAATGGGTGTGTCAAGCCTACGCAAGACAGAAGTGAAACTTCTAGTTTCAGCTGATGCTTGGCGTGGCGCAGTTCGCTGGTGTCTGAGAGAGAGGAAAGAAGAGAAGAGAGAGAACGTTCGTGAGCGGCTCCCCCACCTCAACAAGGTTTCACTTCAAAAATGCCACAGCCGAGAATCGAACCTCGCTTAACTGATTGAAAGCCAACCACGCTGAGCACCAACTGTAAGCAAAGCCGCATAAATTGATTATATTATGTAGGTTCTGAAAATATGAGAGCTTGTTATGTTTTATAATGTTACCTACATCACACCCAAAATATAATATATTTTTAAAAATAATGTACAATGTACAGAAATAGAATCCCACACAAGATCGCGTAGTGCGCTCTAGCGAACGGATATTTTATCAGAGGGAGATAGTTTTAATTTTTTTTTCTGTAAATTATTACATATTATCAAAATAAATAAATTAATTAAATAAATGTAATACAATTATCATAATATACGGATTAGATAATAATTTTAATCCAACACAATAACGCAAAGCGCGCTCTAGCGGAGTAATGTTTTATCACAGTGAGATAAGTGTTTTTATTATTTTGCAATATTATTTTCTTTTAAAAAATGTTCTGACCTACTAAAAAATAAGATATTGAATGAAAAAGGCGTTAAAAACAAAAAAATAATGTGCGATGGCCGAGAATCGAACTCGGATCAACTGCTTGGAAGGCAACTATGCTGACCATTACACCACCAACGCCAGTTGTCGGGATGAGCTAAGAAGCATTTATATGTTACTTCAAAACTTTGACTAGATCAAATGAACTTTAATCGGTGGTGGGGGTACCCGCATTTTCGTTTCGGTCATGAGTCGGTTTTACTCCGGTCCTCGAAATTGCATGACGCGCGTAAATAAGTTTCACTTCAAAAACGGTTGCTCAACATTTGTACACGGTTGACATGAAAACAGTTCGTTTTTTACGAACTTATTTTTGCGCCTTAAATCTCGGCTGTGGAGTGACAAAGACCCTCCTTACAGCATTGCCAAAGATAATATCCCAATTATGAGTAGATTCATAAAGCAAAGAGTATGTTCCGGAACAGAGTTGTACGGGGTTTCATCCTCTCTGCTAACCCCTGCAGAAATGACGTTATGATTAGTATCTTTGGCACGTTTTTAAAATGTTCTCTTTGAACTTTCTACCCTTTTTTTATTTAACCCCCAGCAAGAAAAATCTCCTACCGCCACTGTCTCTTATACTACTGCAAAGAGTCTGAAGTATACGAAGTATAAAATTGTCACATTCACGCGCTTTTTCGGTTCATTTAACTATTTTAAAAGATACCTTCATTTATTACGTCTATCTATTTTTGGAGTAGAAAAACTTGGAAAGCCATTTGACGAAGGGAAAAAGCGATTCGCCATCAAGCCTGGCACTCTGGCGGCGCCGAGGCGAAACTTCCTATCTCCGAATCTAATCGCGCGCCATTTTCGCGTTCCGCGTTTAAAAAACCCGCGAGAATCGGAAGTAGAGCTTTTACTTTGTACATTTTGCCGTATCTCTTTAATGCACGGATGTATAGTTAGTTTTTTAGCTCAGAGAAAAGGGTAGTCACAGTGTTACGAAACGTTCAAACCACCATAGAAGGCTTTGCATGCTATTGTTGGAAATAAAATGTTACTTCATTATTTTTTAATTTTATCCCAATTAAGGTAGTGTTGCGAGTTGCAAGGCTGAAGAAAGTAAGTAGAAGTTTGTTAACCTGGATATTCAGATCGTAAAGTTCGTAAAGTGATTTTGTCTTACCTCTAATAAGAGAGAAACTCTGAACTTTAACTCTATCTGGAATGTTTTTTATACAGTAATGTCTATTAGGCTCTGAAGAAAATAATTTCCTTCAGGGCCTATTTCATCTTTGGAGATGCTGGAGTGTAGGAAAATAATAAGAAGAAGTTCTGGTAAGGGAAAGGGTATGAGGGGTGGGTAGGAATCTAGATATCAGTATGTCTAGGAGTGACGGACGTATGAATCTATCCCTCCAGTTGAAAAGGTCAAAATGTTTCCCCTAAGCGATCTTGAGTTATTCAATTTCTGGGAAAGTAAAATGTATGAGGGTTGGATAGGAATTTATGGATCAGTGTGTCCAGGAAAACGCGATTCATCTGCGGCGCAAGGCCCCCAAACCAGTCTCTCTTGATCAGTTGGTGTGCAGGCGCATCTGGAACACACCTCAACCGATGAACCCGGGCACTCCTGCTAATTCACCAATAAATGGTTCCCGGGGCGGCGGTATTCAAACACGCCTTCCAAATTGAATAAGCGGTAAATCTTACAGCTTTTCCTAACAAGGTCTTTCAAAGATCAAATAATTTATTTTCATTTAAAATAACCATTTTCCCACCTTTTTTGTGAATATCCTATTACAGAATACATTCGCGGTTATGCTTCTTAAGAAGAAAAGCTGCGCGACCTTTTTTTTATTAAAAAATGAATTTTGCATTTGAAGCCAAAATACCCCAAAAAAACTGAATTTAAAAAAGAAAAAATTACAGCAAGTATCTAGTAGGTACGGATGTCAGCTATAATGTTTATTCGTTGTTTAAATTATAAAATAAAGGCTTTTAAATAATTCGAATTTTATGATTTTAGGATGCAATTTTGACTTTTTTTTTGAGTTAATAATTACAAAAAATTAAACATCCTTATTAATGCGTTATTGTTTGAAATTTGTATTCCAACCTCAATCGGTCGTTTGTAATTTAAATTAAATTAAATAAATATTTTCGCAGTCGGTAAATAAATCATTTCCAAAGTTGCTTTATTAAATTAATTTAACATCTTGAAAGCATCCATTTTAATTCGTCTCAACTCTTAAATACCTAGGTAACTACCTAATTTTAAAATAACTTTTCATTGCTATAAAATTTGATGCCTTTCTTTGTCAGATTTTTTCTCTTAGAGATCCATGCGATATGCAAATATTTGCAATTTTCTTATCTTAGAAATTGGTGGCTGAAATTCACTGAAATCTCTGTCCATTGATCTTTACGTCCCGCTGAAAGATTCTGAAAATTGGTCTGAAAACGGGACTGTTCGCTATTTAAATTCTGACCGGATAGAAGAATTTAAGAAACGTCTTAGTAAAAGCAGTGATGCAACGATTACTATTACGATTCGGCTTTCGTAAGTGACGATTATTTTTAATATTAATTTTGCCATTTTTTTATTTGCAAAAGACAAACATTTGGTTTGGTTTTCATTAATGAAGTGCCGTAATAATAGGTTAATTTTACTAAGTTAGTATTCGTTTCTTTTGATATTTTAAATGTGTACAATAAATATGACACAAAATCTTCCGATAGAAATTTTATTCTTTTATTTGATATAGTAGCAAATTTAAAAAACATTATTTAATATAAACAAGCCTTACTGGGTGCTGAGGCCCCTAATTTTATAAGATACAATATAATATAATTTTTTTATTTACACACATTTTATGTAGGTATGAAAATAAAATTGACTTTATTGAAATTAAATTAAATGAATTAAGTAAAATGAAATACCGAGAAATGAAATGATGATTTGAAACTGATCAAAGTCACCATTTTATGCCCGTGCTATAAATTTGTTATGCCGAAACATTAATTTTATAAAATTCCGGTGCTAAAAAAAATCGCAAAGTAAGCTTCGAAAATTATTAACCCGTTTTGTTCTGTTATTTAATATGTTATTATGAATGAAAAATTCTCAGTGTATCTTTAAATGCAACTAAAGCATTTGTCAAGAGATTTTTGCTCTTTTTCAAACGAGTCGTGTTTTATTAAAAATTTTCACCATTTTCGCTTTTTATCGTTTAGCGTTTTTTAATATTATCGCTCTCCCTCTAACATTCGTATTTTCATATCTCCCTTTCAAACCATGTTTGAACGCTTACTACGGGGCCTTAACGATATATGAGCGGAGCCGGAAGTCGTTAGTCAATCAATAATATATTTTAATTTTTGGAATACATGTAAAGTTACTTTTTATTACGACGAATTTTTTCAGGAATTGTAGAAATAAAGCAATATAATTTGTACGTATTTTTTCAGGAATCTCAGAAATAAAGCAACATAATATTATTCTACGTAATTTTTACAGGCATCACAGAAATAAAGCAATAATATTATACTACGTAATTTTTCAGAAATCACAGAAATAAAGCATCGTAATATTAAACCACTTAATTTTTACAGGCATCACAGAAATAAAGCAACATAATATTATACTACGTAATTTTTACAGGCATCGCAGAAATAAAGCAACATAATATTATACTACGTAATTTTTACAGGCATCGCAGAAATAAAGCAACATAATATTATACTACGTAATTTTTATAAGCATCACCGAAATAAAGTAACATAATATTATTCTACGTAATTTTCACAGGCATCACAGAAATAAAGCAATAATATTATACTACGTAATTTTTCAGAAATCACAGAAATAAAGCATCGTAATATTAACTACTTAATTTTTACAGGCATCACAGAAATAAAGCAACGTAATATTATACTACGTAATTTTTACAGGCATCGCAGAAATAAAGCAACATAATATTATACTACGTAATTTTTACAGGCATCGCAGAAATAAAGCAACATAATATTATACTACGTAATTTTTACAGGCATCGCAGAAATAAAGCAACATAATATTATACTACGTAATTTTTATAAGCATCACCGAAATAAAGTAACATAATATTATTCTACGTAATTTTCACAGGCATCACAGAAATAAAGCAATAATATTATACTACGTAATTTTTCAGAAATCACAGAAATAAAGCATCGTAATATTAAACTACTTAATTTTTACAGGCATCACAGAAATAAAGAAACATAATATTATACTACGTAATTTTTACAGGCATCGCAGAAATAAAGCAACATAATATTATACTACGTAATTTTTATAAGCATCACCGAAATAAAGCAACATAATATTATTCTACGTAATTTTTACAGGCATCACAGAAATAAAGCAATAATATTATACTACGTAATTTTTCAGAAATCACAGAAATAAAGCATCGTAATATTAAACTACTTAATTTTTACAGGCATCACAGAAATAAAGCAACATAATATTATACTACGTAATTTTTCCCCGTTTTGATTATTTCATCACATTATATCGTAACAGTTTATTACTATAAAAAATTATCAGTCAAAAATCGATTACTATATTCGTGTTCGTAATCTTGAACGCAAGCATCATTGCGCCACAAGTGTGTATGGGAAATCTATAAAATAAAATAAGAGAAATCGGAATATCGCAGGAATATGTTTTGAATCACTCTGACAGAAAATTCTGTGATGACTCAGGAAAAGAAAAAACTGCTTATCTGTTAAAACGTTGCGATGTTTTGAATGTATTCCCTTTCCCCTTCGAAGTCTTTACTTTTGCTCACAATTCCACGCTGATATGGCAAAAGGGAATAAATAACCTTCATCACTTTTTACAAAAATGCCTTTTTTCTAATATGGCCAAAAATTCTTAAATAATGCTAAATAAAAAAGCTCTAATATATTAGCAATGTTGCGAAAAGCGAAAATGTATGTTTAATTTTCCAATCTCCCAAAACTTTATAGATTTTATTTTAATTAAATACTATATCAGAGTGTAAGATACTCTCAGTATCGCTCTGGTGTAAGACCACCATTCCGAATCGAAACGTTGTTTGAAATAGCTTTTACCGTGTTTGATGACCAGATCGGAATAGCCAGGTACTTGCCCACCTTTCCCTACCCCATCTCATAACCCTCCCACAACATACCCCAATTGGGGATGACAGTCTAACTGACTCCAGACATTTGGGAGCAGATAGGATCTTGTGCGGTATTCACATTTAACATCTTCAAAAATACTATTTTCGGTTGCGGATCTGTCTGTCTGTGTATGTGGAACTCTGGTTCAATCATAGAATTAAGACGAAAACTAGAAGTGCCTTATGGGCATGTTTCGTGATCCAAATATTTGCCCATTCGAGGCATAAATTTCCAATATAAAACTGTGTTTGCTAAATTCAAATGGGATGGAGATCTACCATATCAGACGAGTGAAAGTGAGACAGAGCGCTGGGCTATCGGACTAAATGGAACATTTGTTTCCATTCAGGCACTGTTCGTCTTTATTCTATGGGTTCAATGAACTCGTATTTATTAATATTAGGTTAGCTCACATCGTGATGTGCAGTAATAATGAAAAATATTAAATCACAAGCAAAACATCAATTAAGTGATGTGTACATACTTTCTTAATTTCTTTTTAAAATGAATCATATTTTTTAAGTCAATAATTTAATTCGAGATTTTGCTTAGAGTCATTTTCGAAATCGGAACTGAATACGGCAAGAAATCAGATAAGCAAAAAAGTACCTACCTTTAAATACAACACTATGACAAAAAATTATTTTAATTGTATTTTCAAATTTGGAACTGATGTGTCAAGGATTCAGTCAAGCGATAAAGTACCTACCTAAAATATATGTTTTTTGCCGGAAAATTATTTTATCTTGAAGGTTCATCTTAATACACAAGAAAAGTTACTTTAAAGACAGCCATAACATCCCTTCGACACTAGTGTACTAGGGTTTCGAAGCGAAAACCTTCGCAATATATTTTTTTTTTTTCTTTTTTTTTTTTTTTTTAAAACATACAACAAAACGATGTTGTATTCCCATGAGTTATTAAACTCATTAAGGGATCGCCAATTGGTAGTTTTGAAATAGAAGAGTAAAAAAAAAAGTTTTGTACAGAAAAATTAGACCCGACCCAACCCAATGTGCAATGGAAAATGGACATTTGTAATATTAAAACCACAAAAAGAAATACTTGAACATATATTTTTCTCAATTTATAATGTATATCTAGGACTCTCTGAACACATTTTATTATTTTTATACACACCGTATCCAGAAACTCGTACAACTCGTACATACAAGCGGCAAACTGGTGAATCTACATCACATTAGTCGATTTTGTGATATTACTTTTTGATCTGTCAAAGTTTTCACGGTTTACTACATCTTCGTTAGTACCATAAATAATGGTGTGCTTTGTTGAAGAGTTTTAGATAAGCGTGTGAATGAATAACCGTAAAAGTTTATTATGTCGTGATATTTAGTGTAACCCTCACTAGGGCAGCCTGTAGGATTTTTTTTATTTATTCCTGTAAATGTTTTGGTACAAAAGTTTTTACACGATAATCGACTGCCAGACGCTCGTGCTAAGGCTCGTGAAATTTTATTGATGGTTCACGATGATTTCATTTCTAGACAAGTCAGGAAACAAAATAAGTGTAAAATATTTTTGCTTGTCCGATTCACAATCGACTAAATATTAGACCTATATATTTTTTTGAAATAAATAAATTTGTTTAAAAAAAACAGGATAATGATTTAATAATAAAACAGTAATTTCTGTTTTTACCCAACATTCTCTACTATTTTTTTTAATTAAAGTTTATTCTACAACCTTTCCTGCTTTATTGATAATATACCTTGCTAGCACAAGAATACCAGGCCATGTCTCTTTGACAACTTCTTCGATTCTCTCTGGTGGCATGTCAAATCCAGCACTGCCGCCAGATGGCAGTTCCAAGGTATAAGCCAGTCTAATACCAGCTGCTCCATACGCGTAATCATCGCTTGCTCCAGAAGCTAAGTAGTTAAGTGCTGCTCCAGAATTTCCCACCAGATAATTCGGGGATGTAGGAGAAGTTTCATCAATGGCAGAAACAACTTTCAAACCCAAGGAGTGAAGTTCAGCATCATCTGAAGTTGGTAGTCCATTGTATCCGAATGGATAAAGAAAATAGCTTCCGTGGCTATGTATGGCCAAGTATAATCTCTGACGTCCTTCGTATTCTTCCATTAAATCTCTGAGATACCTGGTCTCGGGTTCTGAGAATGGTGCAAGCCCAGCAAAGTTAAGAAGGCAGTAAATAGAACTGGAGCCAGAAACCATCCATTGGAAATCAAAGTTTCTATTTCCATCAACTCCAGGACAAACCGTGCTGTATTCTGTTGTGCGCGTTTTCCTCCAGAGTCGGGTCTGTGAACATTCAAATATATTAAATATAGTTTTTTTTTTATATATTCAGTAATATTGTTATTGGGTTTATAAAAACAGTTTATTTTTAAAAAAGTTCTGCTGTGTAATTATCATTACGCGTGACAGCTGTTTCGCCCTCTGAAGGCATTATCAAACTGTGACCTTCAGAGGGCGAAACAGCTGTCACGCGTAATGATAATTACACAGCAGAACTTGTTTAAAAATAAACTGTTTTTATAAACCCAATAACAATATTATTGAATATATAAAAAATAAAAAATAAAATGGAGTTCTACAAATTAAACTTAATAACAATAAATTAAATATAGTGATTAGTTAATAAATAGAATCGGGAAGAGATATTATTTTAAAGCATTTTTGTTATGAAAAAGCACTGTTTGAATCTATACTCTACAACATTATGAATTTTCTCACACACGAGGTTTTATTATTCTAAGCCACTTTTGTCTAATTCTTCTTTAGAGTTGATAATTTTTCTGCCTTTGCTAATTATTTTTATAAGTTCTACATTGGTCTGTCTAGATTATTTCCAACATGGACGATATACGATTTCAAATGTTTAAATATCTTCTTGACCATCTTCAGATTGGGATACTTACAGTTGTGTGGGTGAATTCATAGCCATCAGGATTCAGCAGAGGTACAATGACCCAGTCAACATTCTCCACAACATCACTTTCCGTGACATCTTCCACCAGCTTGCTAATAATGTATAGTGCCTGAGCTGGAGCAATCCATTCCCTGGCGTGGATTCCTGCATCGGATATGATCACTGGCTTGCTTTTGTCAGCTCCTCCCGTCGTAGAAATACGTATTACTTTAATATCTCTGCCTTCAAACGACTGTCCCAAGGTTTCAACAGTGACTAATTGTGGGTATTTGATGGCCAGATCATCCAAGTACCTGTTGATCTGCAAGAAGGTGTCTTTGTTTACTTTGCTGTAACTGGATTCTTGATTACATCAATTCGATCATTTGTATATACAGTTTAGCACCCTTACTTCTGCGTGACGTTGATATGCTGTAAAACTTATACTCCCATTCTTCAGGCTTAAACTTCTCAATATTGCATTTTCATTAGCTTGTGTTTCTTTTTCCAATACTCTAAAATAAAACAATTGTCAATCAACCATTAATTTATTTTCTTTTGCTGCCCCATCATATCGTTTAGCTATCATCAAGAAAATCTCCCAGCTGCAGCCCGTAACAGTTAAACGTAGATTTTTAAGCACGTCGAGGTACATCATCTTTCTTACTACGTATTCTATCAATATTCCCTTAGATATTCTGTTAACTAAAATTGTATTTGTTGCTACTCATGATGGAACCCATATATTTAAGTACGATGTTATTTTTGAATGTATTGCAAATTTTGCCATTTGATAAGGCACTTCAAAAATACTAATTTTTATTATAACAACTTACTTGTTAACATCTTCGATTGAAATGTCATGTCGTATGTCCTCAGAGTTGAGAATGCTTTCAAAGGTGGCTTGCAAGGCTTGAGGTACTAGAATCCTGGCCTCTCTTCCCAATACGTGCGCTAACTGCCAAATATCTAAACCTGGCAATCTATTCTCCAAGTCGTTCACTGTCTTCACTTGGATTTTTGAAACCGGATGAACATTATATACTTTACTCCTAGAAAAAAAGATCAATTGTTTCATTTTTAGTATAACATGCTCGCTAAATGACGTCCTTTTGAAGGATTGCCCATTGGATGAACAATATTTTGCAGTACGGTTGCACAAAATATGTGGATAGTGTCCAATATCTGAGATAAGGTAGCGTTCTAGTTGTGTATAGTTTGTAAGAAGTGCATATTCATTTTGATGGTCAATCAGCTTTTATTTATAAAATTAAATAGCCGAGGATCTCCGTTCATTTTTGAGTTTTTTTTCTTCTTTTATAGATGGTTGTGGTCCAATGTGGTCCGAAATCCGGAACATGACAATTTTGGATAGGATGATGGTATAATGAAGCTGTCAGGTTTTACCTGTAACGAAGTTTCCCGCTTTTCAACAGTTTCTACCGAAATTTAACTACGTTTTGTTTGTTTTACCCGTTTAATACTTTTTTTAACCTGCCATCAACTTTCTTATGAATATCAAGGTGAAAGAACACCATTCAGAATCGAAAAGTTGCTTGATATATTATATCAATATATATAGATTGATATATTGATATAGTATTTGGTGACCAGATCTGAATAGCCTGTTACTTTTTCACCTTCTTTTTCTTCATCTCTTTTGACTTCTACATCTCCTTTCCATCCCCACTCCATTCAGCCTCACAACGTACCCCAGTTGGGTAGTCTCACTGACTCTGGACGGGAGTGGGACTCTGGTGCAGCACTCGCATACAAAAATATAGTGTATTGTTATTATTTATTTGCGTGAAAGGGTTAAAACGATACTCTGCAGATTTTATTGCACAGCCCCTCCCATGAAATCAGGATATAAAATCTAATGATTTTTAAAACAAAGGGTTATTTTTCAATCAGTTTTGTTTATTCAGGACAATTTTTTTCTTTAATTCAAAAATATATTTTTAAAACATATGATTTTAAACGTACATGCCTTCCTTGGTTGCCTGGTCGATAACATATCTTGCCAGAACAAGAATACCTTGCCACGACTCCTTGACCACTTGATCAATCCGCGCTGGAGGCAAATCGAACCCAGAAGATCCTCCAGATGGTAGCTCCAGAGTGTATGCCAGTTTGGTTTCTCCCACTGCATAAGCGTAATCATCACTAGCTCCAGCTGCCAGATAATTGAGAGCTGCTCCAGAATTTCCAACCAAATACTTCTGAGATCCTGGAAGTGCCGCTCCATCAATAGCTGCTGCCACCTTCAGACCCAAACTGTGGAGTTCCGCGTCGTCTGGGGTAGGAGAACCGTCATAGCCGAATGGATAAAGGAAGTAACTTCCGTGGCTGTGCATGGCCAAGTAAAGTTTTGAACGTCCTTTGTACTGTTCCAACAAATCTCTGAGGTATCCCGTTTCTGGCTCAGAGAAAGCCTTGGGTCCAGCGTAGTTCTCAGCGCAAGTAAGGGAACTAGCTCCAGATTGCATCCATTTGAAATCAAAGTTTCTGTTTCCATCAACTCCAGGGCAAAGTGTACTGGATACGGTGGAGCGAGTTTTCCTCCAGAGACGAGTCTGAAATCATTACAACATTCAGTTATATCTATGATTGCAAACACATGTTCATGGATAATTACAAGTTTTGGATGTTGGTAGACTTACATTAGTGTGACTGTATTCATAACCATCAGGGTTCAACAGGGGTATAATAATCCAGTCAATCTTGTCCACTACATCACTTTCCGTGACATCTTCCACCAGCTTGGTGATAACGTAAAGAGCTAGAGCCGGAGCGATCCACTCCCTGGCATGAATTCCTGCGTCGATGAGGACCACCGGCTTTCTATCGTCAGTTCCACCGGTCGTGGAAATTCGGATCATTTTCAAGTCCAAGCCTTTACCGGACTTTCCTAAAGTTTCGACGGTAACCACGTTTGGGTATTTGGCAGCTAGGTCATCCAAGTATGCATTGATCTATTAAAAATAAAAGAAAACATTTTTTTAATAAAATTACCTCCACAAATTCTCGTTATGTACTCGTACTATGCTTTATATCATCATCATATTTATAGCATCATGCATTTAGTTGTGGCAAAACTGTCAAAAACTTTACCGATTCGTCTTTACTTACTTCTGCGTGGCGATTGTACGCAGTGAAACTAATTTTAGCATCTCCGCTCCTTGCTTTCAGTCTCGCTTGATCGTTGACAATTTTTTCTTGCTCCAGAACGCTGAAAAGTTTTACAAGATTATCAGCATTTAATTTTTAACTAATAATAAAATATTTATTTGACACTCGACTCGAATACGGGAACTTTGCTCTCCGGTATCAGATTATTATTTGGCGAACAATTTGTCACGCAGATATTGAAACATTCATCATTAGAACTTCTAGTAAACGCTCCTACATTGAAATTTACAAACTTATCAATTTTTGATGCAAAAATGCGACATAAGACTCTAATAAAGGGGGTTGCTCGACGCTCACATTTTAATTATTTTTGATGAAAGTATTACTAAAATTTCAAAATGTTTTTTAAGGAATCCTTACAGATGCAAGTTATTTATATTTAATATTAATGAAAACGGGACCTTACCATTAAAATATTTTATGTAAAACGGTTTTAAAAATGTATAAAACGTTTTTAGCTATAAAGTTAGTGGTAAGCACCAAATTTTATTTTTCTAGACTATGAATCAGTAACTTCCCTCTATAAACATTTGAAATTTTATTAATACGTTCTTCAAAAATAATTAAAATAAACCCCACTGAAAGATCGATTTTCTATGCTTGCTAGGGCAAAGTCGACCGTAGGTCTAATCATTACACCGGGCCGCTCGCCGAATATTGTTTTTACAAGAGTTCATCACTTATGTCGTTAAGATTCTCACTTTATTTTAGAGATTGGATTGGTCAAATTCAACCCCAGGTCTGTCCAATACACATGTCCACGCATCGCATATTTTTTTCGCTACGTCGGTCGCTAAGATTCCGAGTTTATTTAGGGTATTGTCTCGTCTCGTCTTTGTGCCTTTAGGCACATATTTTGTATTATAAGACAGAATGGAAGCATAGACACTAGACACTAAAATTTACAACATTGGTCTACTTCCAGTATCGATGGATTAGAATGCGTTTTTGACTGTTGATAATGTTGTTAAACTATGCTAAATAATATGTTAACGTCGTATTTGTCTTACCTTTTGACATCTCCAATAGTGATTATGTAAGGAATGCGCTCGCTATTGAGAATATTCACAAATTCAGATTGCACGTCTTGGGGGACCAGGATTCTGGCTTGTCTTTCTGACACGTGAGCACGTTGCCAGATATCGAGGCTTGGAATTGTATTATCAAGGCTATTCACAAACTGGACTTGGTCCCTTCTATTGGGGTAGACATCGTACACTTTACTCCTGAAAATTAAAAAAAAAAAAATGTTTAATAACAGATAAGAAACAGCAAATCAAACTGATTAATAATAATGGTTCGCTGCACATTTATTTGAACTCAAACGTTTTAATCACGATTGTTGTAATCATATCAATATAATCTTTAATGTTTAATATGAAGTTTCATAAAAATTATAAGTACCTACCTATATTAAACATTTCTAAATAACAACATAATAACAGTAGCATTGTTATCGTAGTGATTTGGTCTTTCGGAATAAGAAAATAGCAAGCGTGTTATTAGATTATTATGTTAATGTTTTTTTTAAATTATAAATAAGTCCAACATTAATTGTTATTACTAATACTACTAGTTTTATTTTTGTTGTGGTTTTTTGTACCAGACATTAAACGGAATAATTAGAATAATATTTAGTTTACAGAGTAAAATATTGGTAACTTTTTGATTCTACAATGTATTGATCTTGAATGAGTACCCATTTCTGTCTAGAGCCTAGAGTCTAGACTAGACTTATAAAATATATGGTTTTATGACTGTGGATTCTTTGCAACGTAGACTTAGCACTCTTGGTGGTGTTAGGTATTCGAGTAGGCACATGTTGTCAAGAACCCAACACTCAAGCAACGAAATATTATCGGTGTTATACTTTAATTTTTAATCGTACCTGGAAAAGATAGAACAATTGATATTTGACAATGGGTTCATACACGATCATAAAAGTCAGGAATCTAATTCCTCGATTCTTCAATACTCAACAAATTCTCAGATACAATTTTACAGAAATTTTGAAAGATTTTTATAGATGAATCAATGCACTTGTGTCAGATAAAAAATATCAATCACGTTCCGTCAGGTAGGATTTTAATTTGGATTACATAAACGTTGCTTCGCGTATCATGGAGATTTTCAAGGAAAGATAAATAAATTATTAAAATGAAAAAGCTGCCAAAAATCATCAAAACTGTACACAATTAGTAGTAAGTCGATGTCTAAAGCTGGAAGACAATGAACTTAAAAGGTAAAATTAAACAAATGGGTAGTAAGAGATGTATAAGAAGATGTAGAAGAAGAAGATAGATTTGAGATTAGCTATCGCTTACCCTTCTAAAAGTGTTTCTTCCTCGGAAGCCCCCACGAAGGCGACCACCGACAAGAAAAATACAGCCAATAGCTTCATTGTTCTTTTGCGACTGAGCTACTGTTTTTTGCTACCGATTGAATAAGTCTTATCAACTGGATGAGATTATACTTGAAATCTTAGGTTTTTTTTTATTATCTTTCACATAAAAAAATATGTCAAAGATAATAAAAATTTATTATTTTCTACAATCTTATGTAGATTGATTCTATTATTTATGTAATTTTGCCTTGAGATTTACGTGTATTTGTTGCACTAGGTACCTTCTAAAATATATATATTTTTTTAAATATTTTTAAGATTAAAGTTAGATAAAACCTTGTTTGGACCAGCGAAATTAACACTAGCCATCTGATTTTTTCGGAATGTTCCTAATAATTAATTTTCGTAGAATGCAATCAATTTGTGGTTCGACATATTATTATTAAATGAAACAAACACTTTGTTTTAAATTATTATAATTATTACCATTATTACCGTCATTTAATTAATTTAAAATGTAACAACTTAAAGCAGTTTAAATTGTTACTCCGGTGAAGTTTAAGTCAGGCGAAACCGGTGGGTAAATTTAAATAAATTATTGGTTTAAAGCAAAGTGTTTGTTTAATTTTTTTTTCTCAAGTTCATAATATCTATTTTATCCTGAACTAGCTGAAGTCCCGGACGTTGCTCCGGCTTTACAGGAAGTTTGTCGAAAGCAAATGTGGACAGTGACCTCCCTCTTGTTTCTAAGCCAAGTGTGCAGAATTTCATCAATCTCAGAATAAAATTGTAGATTTGTATAAAAATCATATCTACGCCGTCCGCCCGCTACAGATTATGTTCTTTATATAAACAGATGAGCCTTATTTGCAGTTACCATACCAACTCATTACGTCGATTAGCTAATTTATACCAAAGCATTTATTTCTGCAGTCAATCATTTAAAGGTTGAAAACCTCTTTCTCCTGATATATTTATAAATAATGTTATGTTGTTAGGTATCTTCTTCGAAACTAAAAAAATATTATCGAAGACTCGAAACGGAAAATGATAATTATTTTTCTAATATTAATTCTTGACCATGTCAAAGAAAATCGTTCAGTGTAACGATAATTGTACCAAAAATGAACCCTTCCCTGATGGTTATTTTTTGTCTCAAAGTCATCCAAAACACCTTACTTTGATAACAGATAAAAATAATAAAAGAAAAATATTTTTGAGTAATGGTAAAATAACTGTATAAAAAGTGTATCTGAAGCCTGATACGATAGGGGAAATTAATAAATAATAATTAACATATTTATGGAACACTCTACTTTATTACAAAAATCACATGGATACGTTTGTGTTCAGATTGATATGTTGTTTTTAAATTATTTCTGCGTATTTAATCCTCTCACTGAGTATCAATAATATGACGACCCAAGACGATGAATCCTTGCCAAGTCTCCTTGACGACCTGATCGATGTTTGATGGAGGCAGATCGAATCCTTGTCCAGGCAACTCCAGAGTGTAAGCAAGCCTTGCCTGTCCAATTTCGTAAGCGTAGTCGTTGGTTGCTCCAGAAGTGACGTACAAAACGGCTCCAGAATTACCAACTGTGTATTTGGGAGATCCTGGCAACGCTGCACCATCAATAGCGTCTGCTACCTTCCTTCCAACACTAGCCAGCTCTGCGTCATTGGCAGTAGGGAGTGCGTTATATCCGTAAGGGTAGATGAAATAATATCCGTAGCTATGAATGCTGATGACTGCCTGAGTCCTTCCTTTGTATTCTTCGATCAGGTCTCTCAAGAACTGGGTTTCCACTTCGGAGAAAGCAGTCGGTCCAGCGTACGTGGTGGAACAAGGGGTGCTGCTCGATCCGGGACCATTCCAGAAGAAGTCGAAGTTCCTGTTACCATCTACTCCTGTGCACAGGACGCTGCTTGTTGGGGACCTTGTCTTCCTCCAGAAGCGATCCTAAAGTCAAAATAAAAACCATTAAATTAAGTGCTTATCTGAAACCGAACAGTTCTAAAGGCAGTTGTCAAAAGTAGTCACGGTAGTCTAAAACGTAGATTTGATTTAGTAGGCTAATGCAGGAGAAATTAAATCCCTTTATTGTGTTACAAAAACATTGTGGAGTTACGAATTAGGAGATGTCTGGCAAATACTTGTATTAATGAATAAGTTCCAGACCGCGTTAAAGTGTTCATCATCAGGTCAGATAACTTCGCAGATGTCCGAAATATTGGTGAAAGAAGGAGGAATATGGCAAAATTACTCAAAAATTAATCGCGATAAAGTTAATCATTATTAATTTGTTTATATTTGTACCTAATTGAATTTCTACGTATATCAGCAGACACATGACAAAAATTCTGATAACATTTTTTATATCAATAAAACTATCAATCACACTTTTTGATCACTCTGATACTGGATTTATGACATTACATTCATTTTTGCTTTTAATCTGTTATTTTTGAGATTAATCACAACATTACACAATATATAAATATGATATTAGCATTCTTATATCCAGTCAGCCAGATTATTAGGTTTTCTACCTAATAATTACTATTTATTGTGATAACAATATTTCTACTCAAATAAACAATATTATATTTTCCTTACCCGTACAAGGGCGACATTTTCACAAATGGAACCGATGTATAGGTAGGTGACACATTACGCTATACGCATCATGGCTTGATCTATTTCAGCACATACACTACTAATGGGAATGTATGGTGAGCGATATGCTGAAATAAGCCAAGCCACAATAGAGTGGTCTGTCACCGGCTCTACACGTTTGGCATTGTGAAAATTATAAAATCATTCTTTTAAAATCAGATTTGGGAACCATTTATTGAATAACCAAGACCTATGCCATAAGTCGCCCCAAATGGTACTCTACGTTTTGTGACTTAGTCGGATCGGGAGAAACTGGTTGAGGGTGACCATTCGTCCTCTCCAGCAGGACTCAATTGTACCGCTTTGGGAGGGATAGCTTCATACGCCCGACACTCCTGAACACACTGACCCCCAGATTCTTACCCACACCTTATACCTGTTTCCTTCCCTGATCTACCTCTCCTACCTTTCCTTGAAAACACACTCCATACAGCCCCAAAGATTACATAGGTCCTGAGGGAAAATATTTTCCTGGGGTCATATATCGGAAAATATTTTCCTCAGGGCTCCCCGTGTGGAGCTAGTCTAAAAAACAAGACTTTCAAAAAAAATCCTACCTACAATATATTTCCCACACTATTGTTTTTATTCTATATTTGAAATGTATAATTTTTTTTTGATTCTGTGGAAATAAAATGTTTTAATTTTTACTAGTCAAGTAACATCATTTAACATTTCACCTAAAATTCGTTTCTCGTGATTAGTTAGTTATTCGAGTGATTAGTAATTTTAATGAGGTTTTTTTAATACTTTTACAATCGACCTGTACAATCAATTTGATTTATAGTCAGAAGTAAAACTTTAGTATTATTCACATTTATTATTATTTCTATTTTTAAGTTCTTACTACGCGGTATCGCTTTTTGACGCATAAATCTGTCAAAAATGGACGGATCTAAAACTGAATCACTAATTGGTTATGGGTTGTGTAGGGTTTTAAACACGTTTATTAGTAAGGCCAAATATCTTACGTTATATATTGTTTTCATTTATACAAAATAACTATAATGTATTGGTCTCCATAAAACAAGTAGTTGCGTAGTATGGTGATTCATGGTATCAATGCATGAAAATTTCAATTATTTTTCATTCGAAAAGTAAAGTTCTGATCGTCTTTCTAATTTTTTTTTTACCAGGCAATGATCCCGTTGAAAATATTTTATAAATAAATTCTTTCAGCTTCACAAATCCTACATCCTACAATTACTAGTAGGTCTGTGAAAAATAGACCTCGCGTAATATTTATTATTCCGATTTGAAAGACCGTAACGCTCATGCTAACTCTGGCGGTATAAGATGTACTATCGAACGCGGCCGCCATTGTGAATCGGACACGGAATACCTAAACAAATTTACAGACAGACGAAATGAAAAACGGTCCAGTTAAAACAGGACTTCGTTACGCTCGCGCTCAGTCAATAATGTCCCGTGATTCTTTAATCTGTTGATAGTAAAAAAACAAACACGCTATCCAGTTCTGTCTGTTTGTGCGCTTAGTTCTTTTAAACTACGCAACATATTTTTATAGGTTCATGTATATAATACATGCATATTATAATTATATAAAGAAGAGAAAATTCGATGTTTTGTAAACAAGTCGAAAAAAAATATTTTTCACGCTTACATTGCTAACGCTGGCTAAACCTTGTAAGATGCATCAAAATAATGTAGGTACTACGGAATTGCATATCTTAAAAAGGCATACAGAAAAGTCTAAGTTGTTGTATATGTATTTACGACGTATCTCCTAAGGATAACCGCTAACAACGCCGGGTACACGTCAGCTAGTTAAGAGGAAGCTACAAGCCAAAAATGTGTATATTCTTGGTATACCTTATATCGTAGGTAATAGGCATTAAAATCGCTTGACAAAAGGGGTCTAGAAACGTTTGATTTCAAGCAAAAAACTGGTTTTTATTTATTTTGTAAATAATTTTATAAGAAAACAAAAAATTTAATCAAGTGAAACTGTCACAGATAATCTTGGCTATAAAACTTTATTTTTTAAAGGTTATTTCCTTTACGCGTTCATACATTTCTATTGAAAAAAAATTTTTTTTAGTAGTTTGCATTTATATTTTTTATCGAGTAATTTTTTTTTTTATTTGTATTCTACTCGAGCGAAGCGATACTATAACCTTCAATTTATCTAAAGCATATTTTTTGGTATTCATAATGTACACCAATTCGTTATAAAGATTAATCAAAATAGTGATTTGGCATTAAGCTTCGCCTTAACTATAATAAAAATATATATTTACCGTAGTGTGAGTGTATTCATATCCGTCTGGATTCGCAACTGGGATAATAACCCAATCAATTTTGTCGACCAGATCGCTCTCGGTGACATCTTCCACCAGTTTGGTGATGATATAGAGGGCCACAGCAGGAGCGATCCATTCCCTGGCGTGGATTCCTGCATCGGAAATGAGCACAGGCTTGCTCTTGTCGGTTCCTCCTGTTGTTGAAATGAGGATGGCCTTCAAATCTCTTCCTTGGTAAGACTTCCTGGTTACAATGGTAACCACATTAGGGTATTTGACTGCCAGCTCGTCCAAATAGGCGTTGATCTGCAAAAAGAACAATTATTAAACAATGTTATTTTGTAAACATACAGTATAATTTCGGTTGACGCACAACGGTTTCGGTTGTTCGGTTGTTCGGTTCGGTTGCTTTCTAAGCAGTTGATCGGGGTTTTATTCTCGATATTTTTTACGATAAATGTAATTAATTATTTTAACTTTTTTTAAATACATCTCTTTGAATTAAAAAAAATCATATCCTTTGATTTTTCACGGGTGAAGGGTCCGGGGGTAAAGTGTACTAACTTTGGGAGGTGATTCTAGGCGATGGTAAAAGTTTTGAAAAAACACTACCTTTTTTCGAAATTCCAATGTTTGTTTTCCATGAAGAATATTTATTTTCCCATACAAACAATTCAATTTTTTAACCTAAAACTACCTTAAAACATTGGAATTGGAATTGCGTACTGTACCCCCGGAGATCCTGTATTTAAAATTACTACAATTACGTTTATAAACGATAACAACGTGTCTGTTTGGATTGAGTTTTAATTTCAGTTTTGTTCTATTTCATAATACACAATTTCCATATATTTATCTACTTACGATTAAATGCTTATAAACAAAAATTCATTCTTAATACATCATTGATTAGAAAGATTAGCTAAAGCCTTCTTAAATGAATCGAAAACACTTGAAATTCAAGTTGTGTTTTCAACTGAAGTATTTTGAGTTATAAAAACATATACATATCACAAATTCGGGTTTATTTGTTGAAGAGACAGTACTAACAAGAGTAAGCGATCTGGTATATGAAAATCAAATCCCATCCTAGAGGAATATTTGAACTGTACATTTTGTGGCTGTTTTATTAATGAAATTGAAATGAAAGAATAGACTCTGCCACACGTACAGTGTACACTTCGGAGCTGCGGTACCACACGCCACTCCAGGCCGCCTCGCAGAAAAGTTCAATACCGGCTTACAGCGCAGTCTTTAGTCTATGAGCGCAGTCCATTGTGAGACTTTTCTGCGCGGCGGCCTGGAGTGGCGTGTGGTACCGCCGCTCCGAAGTGTACGTGTGGCATAGCCTATTCTTTCAAATAGTCGGCAGTTACAACGACCTTAAAGATCAAATCGTAATTGTTACCTACTAATATAAATTTGCTGTGTACACTTACTTCATCGTGTCTGTAATAAGCTGTGAAGTCAATATTTCTTCCTGCCTTGGCAGCGGTCATCTTGGCCAAATCATTGCTTCGTCTCTCGTTCTCGATGACACTAAAAGCATAAGTTTAATTTGTTTTTATATATTCTCTTCGGGTGATATCCTCAGCTTAACTTCTTTTCTGGAGTCTATTATTCTTCAAATAATCTTGACAACCATCTCGCCAAACTAAGTCTTGAGCCAATCTAAGGAGTAACTCCTTTCCACTGTCAAAATGTTATTAAGGCGTGCTCAATATAAACAAACCCTACATTCTGCATGTCCTTCACCTATTCGACCTTCCCCGTCTTCTTTCATTACTGATTGTGTATTGTAGAACTTCTTGTTTAGTTCACTTTATTTATTTTATTACTAGGGCAGATCTATAAAACATCACGGGATGGTCTGAATTCTTGACCAATCAGTTCCAATTTAAAAAAAGATCTGTTAAAATAGTTTATTATAATTGGGTACCTACTTTATGGCTTGCCTGAATTCTTCACACAATTATTCCCAATTTTGAAAATGACAGTTCATTTAACCCGATTTCCCGCAGAACGAACAGATAACGAAATTAGTACATTTAATAATTGGTATATCTATTTTTATATCATAATTCTTCTAGACGTCATTGAATAATTACCTAAAATATGCTGACATTCATTACGTTTGCAGTCCTTCCTATGTTATTTTTTTCAATCTACTTTTACATGATAGACAATAATCATTATTATCATTATATTGCCTTGAGTAACATAGTCTGGTTATTATGTATTTAGGTTTGTTAAAGGATCTACCTGTCAATTGCTTTTAAAATAGAGTACACAATTTTTTACTTCCTTTAGTCGGAAGTCATTATAGAAGTTTAAATTTCACTGACATTTTTATACACCATTAAAGATGTGCTCAAAACAGTGTTTCACCTCCATCTAACCCTTAATTATTATTTTGAATCTAAGATAATTTGGAGTTATACTCACGGTTCAAGGTCCTCAACAGCTACGATGAAAGGAACTCCAGCCGATTTCATATCAGTTTCAAAAGAAACTTGAGAGTTTGCATGTACCAGCACTTTGCCCAATCTTCCATCTTTGCTAGGGTGTTGTAAGATGTCAACGCCATAAGAAGTCAGCTCCAAGCCGTTCACAGCTGCGAACTGGCTTTCTGATGAGGGGTAAATGTCGTAGATTTTGCTCCTGAAAACCATAAATAATAGTTACATCAAAACGTTAATCATTAATCATTAAAGTGTATTTATTCACCAACTTCAAAGGCAACTTCAGAGAGGTTCAAAGAATCAGATTTAGTTTAATTTTCTGCAAGCCTAAGTTAACATTGCACAAGCAACAATTTCCTTATGGAGAATTCAAATACACACTGCCCTTGAGGTGATTTTGCACAAAAACAGCGCTATACAGATCATCCAAATGTTATTATTATATACGTGGTTGATAATTCACCTAATTTTATGTTTGTCTATCAATATCATCACATCAGTAGAGAAAATATGAATAAATCAAAAATGTTTTAATACGGTAGTCTTTCGTTGGCATTCATACCAAAGCTTCATCAGGTCAGTATATTGACACAGATTATTTGTGAAACTTATGTATTAAACTGGTAGGCTACAGACTTTAAAATTAAAATAAGTGGAACTTATTAGAATTACTAGAAGTTATTGTCCTTCAATTTTTTTTAAATATTAGTATTTTAATATAAAATAATCAATTTTCCTACCCTTTCAAATTAGCCCCGGCGTTGGCCGCCCCGAAGGCGAAAAGCACCAATACAACACTAGCTGACAACTTCATCTTGGATACAATACAACATGAAGTGTGACGGATGCCTTAAATATGTTCACGATGATTAATTATAGTCATACCGACTAGAAATCTCGGAGTAATCTTAAAAAAATCCTTTTTTTGCTAATATTTTTTTATTTATTTATGGAGTTTTCAATTAAACCTTTCTTTAAGGTTTCCATAAACAATATTTATACACTAAAAATTACACTGGTTTATTAACAAATTTATCCTATTTTTATATGATGTACAGTCCCAACAGCTCTGAGAAATTGTGACAATAGTATCCTCAATAAGCGATTACACACAATTTAAAAAAATATATTTTCACGTACAATAGAAGAAAATTTAGTGTTTTCTAATTTTGCTCACAATTTTTTCACAGATTATAAAATCTCTATAAAATGATTTAATTATTTATTTTTCTTGTGAAATACCTATATACGAGTATATTAATAAATTACATACATTAATTTGATCAGTTTCGTTGCAGTATCTTGATAAAATAAATACTTTTCTAAACTTTGATTCACTGAGGTTTGACTGAAAAATGTCTATCTCAGAACAAAGTTGGTTCATAAGCGAAGTCATTAGTATGTTGGTCCTGCCTCTTGGAAAAATAAAAATGGCTGTCCTGCTTTTGTTGAAGTTATCGGGGACATAAAACGTAATGTTATGTATAGGTAAACGCGAGCCGAGCCACGAATTACGGGAAAGGAACGAAGCAACTGCAAGTGGCGTTTCGCGCTATTTGCGGTTGTTCGTTCCTTTCCCGTAAGTTCAGCTTCAGGTCGGCAGTTCGGCTCGCGTATGTATGAGTAGGATAATAAGTTCCAGAATATCAGGATGAAGTATAAATTAAAATGACATATTGTTTGTAGCGAATTATTAAGTGATGTTAAAGTTTCACTGGTAGGAGTATAATGATAATGAATGGAAGATTCAATCAACGTTGCTATCTAGTCTGCTAATCTAGGGTGGGTTTTGTCATCATTCTTGTAGACGTCATACACATATAATCACCCAAAATATGCTGACTTTCATTACGTTCGCAGTCCTTCCGATGATATTTTTCTATTTTTACATGATAGACAATAATTATTATCATTAATAGTAGTATGGCCTTAAATAACATTGTCTGGTTATTGTGTATTAAGATTTTTTGAACGATCTACGTGTCGTTTTTGTTTGTTCTGGGAATTGTTATGAAATACCTAATTAAGATGCAATCACTTATCTACGTACTTATTACACGATCTTAAAAGCTTGAAAATCATTATCTTTTAACCTTCTGAAATAATATCTAGAACGATTATAGACACATCATAATAGTCTAAATAATATTTTTCTCTTGTACGAATGTGTCGATTTTTATAACATCCACTGTAGTCTGTAGTGGCAAGCCTAGAGCGATAGCCCTTAGAACGATACAAAATTTCTTATTATAACTTGACTTCACTTAACTCAAACTTGTTTTTTTTGTATTGTTTTACATAAATACCTATTATTTTTTTGTTTATATATTGCACGGAGAAAACTAAGCCATACAAAAGATTACTAAATTATAAAAAAATCTCTTCAAATTCTTGTATTCCTGTTGAAAACGGGACTGCAGGCCTTTAACGAATGAATTGACAGATTTCTTAATAAACTGTCAGTAAAACACGAATGTATTATGGCGTTGTCGGAACCCGTGTAATAACAGCATAAATGCAGCTGCATGAACATGTGTTCCGGTATATAACGAAAGTACCAATAGTTTATTAGATAATGGTATGCTATCATGTTTTTTTAATTAATAATTTTGAACCGGATTTTAGTAAAATAAAATAAAAAGTTTTTTATTCCAGATAAATGAAAATTACATATTCACTTATTTAACTAGAAATAACTAAACTAAATATTTTTTTAACAACATTACACATAAATGAATATAAAAATATTATACATAAAAATATAAAAATATTATACATAAAAATATTATTCACTTTCAGTGTTTTGCTGGTTGAGCATAAAAGTATATGTACCTATCTACATTTTTTTAATTTTCAACTTTGTCTGGAAGACAATTATTTATGTTGCCCCCCTCGTAACCAATGGATTGCTTACCATAGTGAGTATGTACGGTGTTTAAATGTATGTTATCGTGTTGTAAAGTGTGTATGTACTTGGGACGTTTTAATGAATTCTGTATTTGTATGTATGAGTTTATTATTTATTTTGTATATAAGGAGACATGTATTATATTCATATAGTTTTCTTAATATTAACAGTTTTGTTTCCATGTACTATTTTTTTGGATGATCTAGGTTTGAAGTGAAATAGCTTTTTGATTACTTTGTTTTGTGTTACCTGTAATTCAGTTATATATGTTTCATATGCGTTTCCCCAGATCAAGTAGTTTAAATGTGAATGTACGAGGCTGTATAATAGATCTTTTTTTTAATTTTATTTGGTAAATCATCACCAATACTCATTTTTTCTCCGTATGTTCTACACCGGCATTGGATTTATTATTTGTAATTTTCTTTATATTAACATCGAGTCATTTTGTATAATCTTTTCATAAGCTTTGGAGTGAAGATTTCCCTTCATTTTACGAACAGTTGTAATATATGGTCTGACAAATTTGATTTGACGAAGTTCTGATTGGATAACATTTTTGAATTTAGGCCTAAAACTGCATAAAATAAACATTTTTTTGCCTATCTCTAGACAGGCGTGACTCTGCAGTTTCAATACACTGGCCGCCAGCCATCGGTCGATGCTGCCAGTACAAGGAGTGCGTGATAATTTCAAGGGCCATCGCATTATGCGATTACTATGAGATTGTATACCTTTTGACGCGCATTGTCGTGACCGTTAACCGCATATTCACCATGTATGAAAGCATAAAGTATCAGGTTTAGTACTAAGGGTACGTCTAATAAAAGATTGGAGAGTCATCGTAGGCCCTAAGTCTAAGTTGTTCAACGCGCGTTTTCGTGACAATTAACCTAGAATTTTGACATTGGCCCTTTGAACGCCCGAATCAACCGCTGGCGCCAGTGAGTTGGCGGTCATGCTGACCGTCAATTTTTGTTTATTCTTATGCAGTGACGAAAGTTTTATATAAAAGTTTATTACTAATTGCAATTGAAATGCCTCAATATTGTATTGTGCCTTTGTGCTCCTCGATAACGTCTAGACATGTTGTATTGTACCTTCGTGCTCCTCGATAACGTCTAGACATTTTGTATTGTACCTTCGTGCTCCTCGATAACTTCTAGATATGTTACATTGTGCCTTTGTGCTCCTCGACAACGTCTAGACATGTTGTATTGTACCTTTGTGCTCCTCGATAACGTCTAGATATGTTGCATTGTGCCTTTGTGCTCCTCGATAACGTCTAGACATGTTGTATTGTACCTTTGTGCTCCTCGATAACGTCTAGATATGTTGCATTGTGCCTTTGTGCTCCTCGATAACGTCTAGAAATGTTGCATTGAGCCTTCGTGCTCCTCGATAACGTCTAGACATTTTGTATTGTACCTTCGTGCTCCTCGATAACTTCTAGATATGTTACATTGTGCCTTTGTGCTCCTCGACAACGTCTAGACATGTTGTATTGTACCTTTGTGCTCCTCGATAACGTCTAGATATGTTGCATTGTGCCTTTGTGCTCCTCGATAACGTCTAGAAATGTTGCATTGGGCCTTTGTGCTCCTCGATAACGTCTAGACATGTTGTATTGTACCTTCGTGCTCCTCGATAACGTCTAGACATTTTGTATTGTACCTTCGTGCTCCTCGATAACTTCTAGACATGTTACATTGTGCCTTTGTGCTCCTCGACAACGTCTAGACATGTTGTATTGTACCTTTGTGCTCCTCTATAACGTCTAGATATGTTGCATTGTGCCTTTGTGCTCCTCGATAACGTCTAGACATTTTGTATTGTACCTTCGTGCTCCTCGATAACGTCTAGATATTTTGTATTGTACCTTCGTGCTCCTCGATAACTTCTAGACATGTTGCATTGTGCCTTTGTGCTCCTCGATAACGTCTAGACGTGTTGTATTTTGCCTTTGTGCTCCTCTATAACGTCTAATAATAGCTTTATAAGTAATGAACAGAACAAAAAGTTGATAGTGCCTCAAAATAGATAAACGGTTCCATGATAAATCAACACACCTTTAAAAAGTGATATAAAGTCATTAAAAACGATGAAAAAAAAATTTAAACCTAACCTAACCTAACCTACTTAACCAGTTAATAACGTTTTTGTTTCATCACTTTCTATGACTTTATATAACTTTTTAAAGATGTGATGACTTATCATTTTGATGATTTATCCGGTCACCCTATGGCAGATATGTTGATTATCCAATCCATTGAATGGTTCCCTGGACTACGATGGCTGGAGACAGGACGATTGATAGTATTTTGTTTTTTTTTTTACAATAACTTCACACAGGTGGCCTTGAAGACAATATTTATGTCATCTTTGGGGATGCTGTGTAGTGAGTCTTTTTGAGGAAAAGTAGAGTGAACATGAGTCTTGAAGAGACCTGTGTTGTAGGAGGGAGAAAACACAGAGGACGGAAAATGGTTCCACAGCCAAGCTGTTGAACTCAAAAACGAGTCAACCGTAAACATATGTTGACTATGCATCTTTCCTGTTAGACATGTCTCCATCAAGTGAATCAGTACATAACGTAATGTGGGTAGAAGAAGTTGTATGAATAATGTGGATAAACAAAATTATGTGCCCTGACAATGGACGAAGTTTCAATCGTGATACCAGAGATTTCAAGTTTTACTGGCCTAGTTTGGTCAAGAACTCATTGATAAAATCAATTATTATTACAGGAAACGAATAATAATTATTATTAATGTGTTTCGCGTTAAACCTTTTTCATTAAGATATTATTTTAGAAGTGCCACCTGGATTATAAATATGTAGGTGTGAAGTGTTTAGATAACCATTTGTTATCTATCTTCATTGCACAAAACTGCCAGGCATAATAATATACTTTAAATATACAGGGTGTCCGGGGGTAAAGTGCAGTAACTTCGTGGGGGGATTCTACATGATCGTAGGAGTAAAAAAGATAAATAACTTTTTCCGAAATTCCAATTTTTTCTTTTTCATACAAAAAGACATACCTGCTAAAATGCCATAGTGTAGGTGCAAACTTACCCGATAAATTCGCAAGTGTGAACGTGGCAACGTTGCATATTGTGAGTGGCGCGTATCCATGGAAACCGATATTGTGAGTGGCGCGTATCCATGGAAACCGCATGTGAATTGTAAACAATAACAACACAGAGTTCGCCGTATGTTTTGATATTTTACCAAATTCAAAAGAGAACTGCACTAAGATCACGTTACACTTTTTATTATAAAAAATATTAATAACTCATTGAACACTTAACTAATTTCATCGCTTTTTACTAATTTAAAATATTTTCAAAATGTCCACCTTCTGCTTGTAGGCAAGTATGTAAACGTACAGTAATATTATTTATAATTCGTACATTGTGGCGTATTTCATCTGCGGCTTCGTGAATACGTAACCGGAGATCTTCGACGTTATTTACTTCTTTGGCGTAAACTTTATCCTTCATCGCACCCCAAAAGAAAAAATCTAACGGTGTCAAGTCTGGAGAACGCGCCGGCCATGGCGAAGTACTCCCTCGTCCAATCCAACGATCTGGGAATTGTTCGTCTAGGTAGCGACGAACGGCAAGTCCGAAATGTGGTGGAGCTCCATCCTGTTGAAACCACATTTCACGTCTTCTATTTAAATCAACTTCTTCCAAAAGAACGGGAAGGTCATTCTTCAAGAAATCCAGGTAATTTATTGAATTAAGCCTAGGTGGCAACACATGCGGTCCTATAATTTGATTGTTAATAATTCCAGCCCAAACGTTAACGGAGAATTGAACTTGATGGTGCAACTGCCTTACGGAGCGCGGGTTTTCTTCCGCCCATTCATGCAAGTTATGCAGGTTTATCACACCAGTTCTGTTGAACTGGGCCTCGTCCGTCCAAAGGATGTTCCCAATGAAGTTCGGGTTATTAAGTTGCTTACGAAGTAGCCACTGACAATATGCAATCCTTGATACGGGGTCACGTTCCAGAAGGCCTTGCACGCACCGATAATGGAACGGGTGCATTCCGTACGTCTTGAAGAGATCCCAGATAGAACTCTTAGGAACACCAGTCATTGCGGAAATTCTACGAAGCGACAATGTAGGATCATTTACAATTGTAGCCATGATGAAGTCTTCGTCCGCTATTGGTAAATTAATAGCATTGTTGTTTCGGGGTCTTCGGCCAATTCCTTGTTCGCGAATAAGTGCATGCGTTTGAACAAAAACACGAGCGTTGGGCACATTACGATTCGGAAAACGACGTGCATATTCCCGGCGCGCCGCTTCGGAATTTCCACCATGTAGTCCATAAAAATAATGAATATCTGCCCGTTCTTCGTTGGTAAAGCGAGGCATTGTCACAATAATTCTGTATTAAAATTACGCACAAAAGAAACACATTTTTAACAGTTAGGTTACTCTTAAACTAAATAAAACTCGATGTTTAAGGAAAACACGCACCGAATAAAGATGTACTTTTTAGTAAGACTTAAACACTAGATAAAGACACTAAATTAACAAGTTTTTATTTAAATGAGACTTTTAACACTAGATAAATTAAATTTTCAAAGTTGTTTACTCCGCGCGTCAAATACATTACATTCAAAGCACAGACGTTTGCTTACTGAAGGGGCGCGGGATGTAGATTTGGCAACGACGAAAAAAAGAATGCCGTCTAGGCACGTCGGAGAAATTTTTCGTTATTAGCTTAAAAGTACATCTAAAAGTTGGAATTTCAGAAAAAGTTATTTATCTTTTTTACTCCTACGATCACGTAGAATCACCTCCCGAAGTTACTGCACTTTACCACCGGACACCCTGTATGTATAATATTACTAAAATTATTTGGAATTAGATCTTACACTCAGAAAATATAAAATGAATACAAGCTCTTGAAGTAGACTTAGGTTAAAATAATATAGATTGAAAAGATATGATAGTATTTATAGCCTTCTTGTTACTACCGTTTGTGCAGTCAAATAGATCTGCGTATGTATTACTAGCTTCATATAATTTAGGTGCAAGCAAGTGTTTGAAAGTGCAAGTAAGTCCCGATATTGTTACATTTATACAGGATTTTTGAATGAGTAGCTTTCGTATGTATGTGAAATTGAATGAGGTAAATCAGGGCTATATATACTAACATTTACTACAAACTTTTTCAAAGGTCTTAATAAAGTCCATATATATGGAATCGACTTAACTTCGGTTAGTTAATGCAGTTAATATATCGTTTTCATATAACGAGAGATTTGTGGAAATTCACCTGCCCGGAAAAAATGCATGTTGATTCCGAACAATGAGATGGTTAATATATTACGGAGAAATTTCATCTAGTTTTAGTTTTTCATAATGTTTCTGTATCATGGATAACTTGCATATTGGCCTATGTGTCAATATCAGAAAAGATTTGCTTCGGCAGCGTTACAATACTCCTCCCCACTGGGAGAACCATTGGTAGCTTAGTCCTACATACAGGAAGATAGAATAATCTATGATGACGCAGTTTGAGATCATCATCAGGGACATACAGCGCTTCTGCTTTTTTCTGTTTTTATTTTTACATTATTTTTTCTTAAACTTTTTTATTATATGGAAACCGCACAAGAACTAGTAACTGCTCCCAACCGTATGGTGCCAGTGAGACTATGGAATCCCCAATTGGGGTACGTTGTTTGGCTGAATGTAGCGGGGAGGGGATCTGATCTGGTCACCAAACACGGCCAAAGCCATTTCAGGCAACGTTTCAATTCAGAATGGTGGTTTTACACCAGGGCAATACTAAAAACTCACTCTGGCCACTCAAACGTCCCTGGAACGTGCCGCAAATATACTATATATTATTTTAAATGTGTAATTTGTGGAAATTACACAAATTAATGAAATAAAATTTATTTACGCATGCCGGAATTTGTACCTGCTAGTCGAAAGCCTTACCCCTCGACCACGGAGGCCGTTTATTGGACATTATGTTAAGTTTTTTTCGGTTAAAACCGGTGAACGGCGTTAATTCATAAATATATTTTGAAAAAAACAAATACGTTTAGTGTGGTGGAAAAATTGGTTTTATTAATTTCAATGTGTGTTAAATCTTAATGGTTGCATTACGAGTGCACTAAATTATTTATGAATGTTGCGAATTTCCCGGTGGTTGGTTTAAATACATTTAAGACGTATTTAGTTGGCAATGACGTAACGAGCCAATACGACGATTCCCTGCCAGCTCTCCTTGACGACCTGGGCGATCCTCGCAGGAGGCAGATCGAATCCGGCGCTACCTCCTCCGGGCAGTTCCAGGGTGTAGGCCAGCTTAACACCGCCAACTCCATACGCGTAGTCATCACTGGCTCCAGCAGCCAAGTAGTTCAAAGCAGCTCCAGAGTTTCCCACCAAGTACTTAGTGGATCCAGCCAGAGAAGCGGCATCGATAGCAGCTCCAACCCTAACTCCCAGAGCATTGATCTCTGTGTTGTCGGGCGTGGGTCTGCCGTTGTAGCCATAGGGATACAGGAAGTAGCTTCCGTAGCTGTGGATGGCCAAGTAAGCCTTCGCCCTCGCCTTGTATTCGACCAACAGATCGCGGAGGTACTGGGTCTCGGGCTCAGAGAAAGCCCTGGGTCCAGCGAAAATGTCGGAGCAAGGGGAAGAGCTGGATCCGGAGACCATCCACTGGAAGTCGAAGTTCCTGTTTCCGTCGACTCCGGGGCAGCTGGTGGATGAGACGGTGGAGCGTGTCTTCCTCCACAGGCGGTTCTAAACATTACGAAGCATATAGTTAGATTGCTGCATAGATTCTTCTCATTTGGATGTTGATGTCAATTTGTATAAAGATCTCTCATCATTTGTCGACAAATATTACTTTTGATGATTTTTATAAAATTAAATCGTTCGTCACTAATACTAATCCATTCGGTTTTGAAGAACCAGGGAAATCCCGAATTCATTTTAAGACCCATTATTTTTTCACGCAATCCGTGGAAGACGCTGCAAAATATAGTAACTAAACAGTTATTTATACTTACGGCAGTAGAGCTCTGGCTGTATTCATAACCATCGGGGTTGATCAGAGGAACAATAACCCAGTCAATGTTGTTAACGATATCGCTCTCGGTGATCTCTTCAACCAGCTTGGTGATCATGTACAGAGCCAATGCGGGGGCGGCCCATTCCCTGGCGTGGATTCCAGCATCGACGACAATGACGGGTTTGGTGCCAGTTCCTCCGGTAGTTGAAATGACGATGGCCTTCAGGTCGCGACCTTCGCCGGACTTTCCGAGGGTCCTGACTTTCACTTTAGTGGGGTACTGGGTGGCGAGGCCATCCAAGTAAGTGTTGATCTAGAAAAACAATTAGCATATAGTACTCCAAACATCATTAGAATCTATGGAATTGTGGCCTTTGAAACTAATTGAAAAAAAATACGATAAAAGTATTGGATATTCAGTTGAAATGCAGGCAGAATGAAATAATAAAAGATAGCTTTCTGTGGTAGTTTAAAATGTTTTATAGTTCCTACCGCAGCGTGACGATGGTAAGCGGTGAAGCTGATCTTAGAGTCCTTGGGGGCGGTCAGCCTTGCGATTTCGTTGACGTGACGTTCGTTTTCCAGGGTGCTGTAATTCAATAATGTATTTATATTCAAGGCAGGGAAGGGGGAAATGGTGAGAATATATTAAATTACACTAAAAGACGATAAACTGAGTAGTTGTAGTCGTCCCAATAAAACATGTGTAGATGAGTAAGAAGTGGTGTATGCTAGCAAAGATACATTCCTTTCCGCTGTGACGAGAAAACAGCAAATAAATCAAATAAAAAGCACTCTTTATTGATTTTTATAAAGGTTTTTGTGAATTAATTTCGTTTAATAGCTTATCAGAACGTTATGATTGATTCCACATTTAAAAACAAAAGTGAACCATCGCGCTTCGTAACTTCGCCGCGTCAGATAATTTAATGCTTGGTTGTGTTATTCTCCTAAATTTTATTCATTTTTATTTTTTTTTGTTTTTTTGTCGTTAGACATTACTCACATCTCGAGATCGTTGATTAAAATAGTCCATGAGATGCCGGCGTTCTCGAGCAGGGACTCGAAGACAGCCTGGGACGCCTGGGGAACCAGAATCCTTGCCTCGCGGCCCAGGACATGGGCGCGCTGCCAGAAATCGACTCCATCGACAACCTGCTCAAGGGTGCTCAGCAGGGCGAAGTGGGGGTCGCTCTCTGGGAACACATTGTAGACTTTGCTTCTGCAATGGAAAATAATACATAATTATTAGTTTTAACTCATTATTCTTTATTCTGAAGATTCTAACAGTGTTGAAGAACTCAAATAAGCTAGCATAATATATCTTCGTAGTTAGTTTCCAGAAAGAAGCTAATTTTGTATCCCAATACCTCTATACGAACATTTCGCCGTGGTAAAATTGTCACTCTGAACGTATTAAATAAATCATAGACAGTGAACTATGCTTGGAAGTCATTCCTGAAAAGTATTCGTAACCATCTGATGAGAACTTGGCATTGAATATAAAAGTGTAAAATAATGTTTTAAATTATGCTACGCAGTGATGCAGTTTTGAAAGTGCGAAAACAATTTGATCTCTATACGTTTAGTACTCATAAAAGGTAAAGTAGAAAAAAAAACAAAATCTAATGGTCAAAAGGCAAATTACTCCACTAACAAATACAAGGGTCTACTGTCCCGTCAAGACCCAGATTTACTCCTTTTTTTCCTTTAAAAATCCTTCACGCATACCCTGATATAAACCCCACAGCCTCCTATGTGGAGTTTAAAGAAGTAAAAGAAATGGTGGATTTAATCTTACCCTTCCAGACTCCTCTGGAACTCGGCAGAAGCCAGGGCCAAAGCCACTAAAAACACGCTCACTATCAACTTCATCTTCGCAATTCACTACTGACTTGCAAACGTTGAACCCCGCTTTTATAGTGTTCTCATTAAATCCTCCTTAATCTTATCTCGAATTGTAGCGGATTTATTTCGCCGTCTGATTTATCACTACCTGTAACAGATAACGACAAATCAACTATTGTATTCTTGAATATCTCTGGAATTGATAATCAGTCATTACATACCACTGCACCGCACTATGGTCCCCTTAGAGGAAACTAGCTAGACAAAAAGATTTCAACGATGTTTTTATTTATGTACAAAAATATTCTCACAACATTGAAAAATGTCCATAGTATTATGTTCACATCGATAAAAAATTTAAAACAATACGCGCGATACGTGACAACGTTGTAAACACGACACTTTGGATGTGCCAATCGTTAGCCCAGCGGTTAGTCGCTTTCGGGTGGGCACGCTGTTCGATCGTTAGTGTTGTTATTTGAAATCGGAGAGAAATTACGCAAAGGTGGAAATTGAAGTCTATTGTATGTTTTTTTAAATAGATTTAATTATTTTATAATTTGCCTATTCAACATTACTTTCATACAACATCAACACACTTCAATCTAATATTAATAGCTTTTACGATTGGTGTCTTAAAAACAAATTAACTCTTAATGTAAAAAAATGTCAACTTATAAGATTCCACAGAAAAAAAAACCCATTGTTGTTCACCTACTTTCTCAATAATCACACCTTATTATCTGTTGATGAAATAAGAGACCTTGGTATAACCTTTGACACTAAATTAACATTCATTAAACATATTAATAATATAACCAGTAAAGCAATGCAAATGTTAGGATTTGTCTTACGGATTTTAAAAATTTAAAAACTTTCAAATTACTTTACACTTCACTTGTTAGAAGCTAACTAGAATTTAACACCACCATTTGGAGTCCTTACTACAGTGTACATGAGAATTCCCTTGAGCGAGTCCAACATAAATTTTTACGTTATATCAATTTCAAATTGGGAATATTCATCGAAAACATTAATTACACCTCTCTGTTACAATTATTGGGACTCGATACATTAAAAGAAAGAAGAATTTGTTTTGACCTATTTTATTTATTTAAAATCGTTACCAACCTGTTGAACTCCCCTGAACTTCTTTCGTTAATATGTTTCCATGTACCTAGTCGATCAGTTCGTTTTAAATTACCCTATCATTGCAACAATACAGGATCTAACGCTGAACTCAATTCCATAATGAATCGCCTACATGTACTTGGTAATAAATATGTTTTGGATGAATCTATAAACATTGCTAGTTTAACCTCATACAAACACTACTTAATTAAAACTGTGTGTCAGCGCTTCTCAGATTGACTATAATCAAATACAGTTTTAATGTATTAATTTATCCGGGATTTATTGTATATGAATTGTTTATATATTTATATATATATTGTTGTATTGTATTTATAATAACTATTTCTATTGTTCTCTTTTATGTATTTTGTATTTATATTTTTTTATCTATGTATTTTCTGTATTCATATGTAAAACAATTGTTATTCTTTTGTAAAAGCCGCTATAATCGGCGTTAATAAATAATTAAATAAATTATTAATTAAAAATCGTGAAAAAATTATTAATATTTACAATTATTTGCCAAAGTTTGATTAAACTTTCAAAATCGTGTACCGATTTGTACCACCAAACAAAACTAGTTTCATATAAAACTATTCTTTATGTACAATATCTTATAAAATTTGTTTGCTCAAACTTGCTCTTTTGTCTTTTACAGAGCCTCTACCTACAATCTATCGTTTTGGATATTTTCTTAGATTCTAGAAGTAAAGGGCACTTCAAAGTTGAATTGTGCTGCGATACGGCAGTGTGTTTATGAACATATAAAACATTTATTGAAGAAAAACAGTTTTAAAAGTCTTGAGCATAGTTTAATTAAGAAAAAAACCTTTCGTTTCTATTAATATTTCATAGAAAATGGTTTGAAGTCGGAAGAAGTACTTTAAAATTGAAGTTTAAACACGCAACATGGCTTAACATAGTTCCTATTCTTCCTGTAGTAACGCGTGATAACGGACTACGCGGTAGATTAGAAAAAGAATTTGGTTTATGCTCGTCAAAAAGCAAAACAAGAAAACTTAAATGTCTTCTGAACTCTCGAAATCCATCAGAACTCTCTCATACTACTCAAATCAGCTTGAGGTCACATGGAAAATGAGATGCTGCCAAAATATCAACAAAACATTCCGATGTCTTACCTAGTGGTGTCTTAAAATTATTATCGATTCCAGAAGTTCTACGGAAGAAAATACAGAAGTCTGTTATAAAAGCCAATATTGGAACATTAGCATTTAATAATAGTTACGATAGCGACTCGGCCAGTAATTCATAAACAAAAATTGTCATTTGGTTTTGTTTTTATATTATATTAAAAAAATATTTTTTAACTAATAACTTAAAATAAGTACTTCGTTATGACTTAACCGAACCATTATACTATAGGCATTTTATTAGTAATTAATTTTGTTTTAAAAATTCTGTTACAATGGCTTAAATAAATGTATATATTTTTAAGTATTTTTTTTTATTACATTGTGACCCTTTTGCATCAAATGCTATGAAAAAATATTTTTGTCCAGCTAGATCGGGATTTGGGACCACTGTGCACCGGAGCGATTTTTGGCATATTATGCCAAGTTTGCAAAAACGTTTTGAGCGATCGCTTCTCATAATGTGTCATATTTATGGAACCTAAAAATATTGGACAAAAGGAGATATATAGTTGGATTTATTGTTTTTAAACCGCAGTAAGCAGTTCATGTTTTTCCATATTAATATCTTGAGTAATGATATTATTTATAAAATATGGTAAACGTATATATATATATATATACAAACAATCGCTCGAATCGTTTTTTTTTTAGTCAAATCGTATATTATGCCTATGTAAATTCTCCCTTTTTTGATATCATTCTTTTGTTGATATCATTCGGACATTGTGTTCGGCTTTACGGGTGTGGTTTTGAAATCTCATGGTGTTAAATCTCTCCAGTTTCAGCACAGCATCAGCAATCAGCACACGTCCTATGCTAACAATTAGTTCACAGCTTTTTAACGAAATAAATCAACAAACGAAATAAACAGCCTTGATTCAAATGTTACTTGATTAGGAATTTTAATGGTTTTCATTATATTTGATAATAGTTTGTGTTGAAGTCAAAAAAATAAATAATTTTTTTCGCAATTTAAACGTTTTAAGGTAGTTTTTCAGGTAAAACAATTATATTTTTTGTATGGGAAAAATAATATTCTTCTATGGAAAATTATTTCTGTATGGAAAAAAACAATAGAATTTTGAAAATCGGTATCACCTCCAGAAGTTTGTACACTTTATCCCCGGATGTATATGTGTCGGAAGCACAGACATAGGAATTAATAGACGAGAAGATATGGGCGAGGGGTAAAATCAACTGTTGAAGAACGAGGGAACGAGGGAACGAGTGAAGCTGACTGTGATTCGTCAATAAATCAATCTGACAGTAAATAGGCATCTCGCATTATAATATCACCATTTACTTCTTAAAAGTAAAATCTGCTTTGAATGAATAGACATTTTTACATGGGAGCGCAAATTACTCGCCACGTTATGAACAAATTTGCGAAGTCCAAATTCGGCAAAGTAAGGCAGCTTTTATTTTCAGAGTCGTAGTTAGTTTCAGAGTATTTAGTTAAGACACTTTTATAAATGTTCATAATTTACTTCCCAGCAACCAACCAGCTTTGTGTTTCGCGTCCAGACGTTTCTCTATGTGATAGTAACAACTGATTCATATTATACGATGTGAATATGCTTAAAATAAAGTAAAATAATGCTTATATATGGAATGTAATACGACAATTGGGTTTATTCTCTTTTTTCACATCTATTTTTACCAGTTTTCATAGTACAAGTCAAAATTTTGCCGTGTTATTTAGTAAAATGAACCGATGATGCCTCGACCATAGTTCGCACAAGAATGATGACGTCACGTTTTCAAATTTCATTTGAGGCCAAACGCGAGCCCAGCCGGCTCAATGGAACCGGTATGGGGAGTGGGGATAATACGCTTTTAATCACTTAGGGCAGGTCTACTAATATTCATATGTCTATGGTCGGAAGAGATTTCGTTCAGGAGCAGTATACTCCTCCCCACTGGGAGAACCATTGGCATGTTGATCATACGTACAGGAAGATAGAATAATCTTTTTTCAGTTAAAACCGGTAAATAGCGTTAATTCATAAATAAATTATGAAACGAACAAATAGATTTTATTTATGTCGTAGGTTTTGATAAAAAAGGTTTGCGCTGGAAAAATCGTTTATTTTAATAATTACAATGTGTGTTAAATCGCATTGGTTGTATTACAAGTGCAATAAATGATTTATAAACTTGGTTGGTTGGTTTAAATAGATTAAATGCATTCAGTTGGCTAGGACATAACGAGCCAATACAACAATTCCCTCCCAGCTCTCCTTGACGACCTGGGCGATCCTCGCAGGAGGCAGATCGAATCCGGCGCTACCTCCTCCGGGCAGTTCCAGGGTGTAGGCCAGCTTAACACCGCCAACTCCGTACGCGAAATCGTCACTGGCTCCAGACGCCAAGTAGTTCAAAGCAGCTCCAGAGTTTCCTACCAAGTACTTGGTGGATCCAGCCAGAGAGGCAGCGTCGATGGCGGCTCCGACCCTAACTCCCAGAGCATTGATCTCTGTGTTGTCGGGTGTAGGTAAACCGTTGTAGCCATAGGGATACAGGAAGTAGCTTCCGTAGCTGTGGATGGCCAAGTAAGCCTTCGCCCTCGCCTTGTATTCGACCAACAGATCGCGGAGGTACTGGGTCTCGGGCTCAGAGAAAGCCCTGGGTCCAGCGAAAATGTCGGAGCAAGGGGAAGAGCTGGATCCGGAGACCATCCACTGGAAGTCAAAGTTCCTGTTTCCGTCAACTCCGGGGCAGCTGGTGGATGAGACGGTGGAGCGTGTCTTCCTCCACAGGCGATTCTAAACATTTCGAAGCATATAGTTAGATTGCTGCATAGATTCTTCTCATTTGGATGTTGATGTCAATTTGTATAAAGATCTCTCATCATTTGTCGACAAATATTACTTTTGATGATTTTTATAAAATTAAATCGTTCGTCACTAATACTAATCCATTCGGTTTTGAAGAACCAGGGAAATCCCGAATTCATTTTAAGACCCATTATTTTTTCACGCAATCCGTGGAAGACGCTGCAAAATATAGTAACTAAACAGTTATTTATACTTACGGCAGTAGAGCTCTGGCTGTATTCATAACCATCGGGGTTGATCAGAGGAACAATAACCCAGTCAATGTTGTTAACGATATCGCTCTCGGTGATCTCTTCAACCAGCTTGGTGATCATGTACAGAGCCAATGCTGGGGCGGCCCATTCCCTGGCGTGGATTCCGGCATCGACGACGATAACGGGTTTGGTGCCGGTTCCTCCAGTGGTGGAGATGATGATGGCCTTTAGGTCGCGACCTTCGCCAGACTTGCCGAGGGTCCTGACAGTCACTTTGCTGGGGTACTGGGTTGCGAGGCCATCTAAGTAGGTATTGATCTAGAAAAAACAATCAACTTATAGTTCTTCAAACATCGCTAGAATCTATGGAATTGTGACTTGGGAGACTAAATCAGAAAACAAATAAGTTAAAAGTTTTGGATATACAGATGAAGTACGGGCAGAATTAAGGAATAATAGATAGTTTTCTGGGGTAATAAAAATGTTTTATAGTTCTTACAGCAGCGTGACGATGGTAAGCGGTGAAGCTGATCTTAGAGTCCTTGGGGGCGGTCAGCCTTGCGATTTCGTTGACGTGACGTTCGTTTTCCAGGGTGCTGTAATTCAATAATTATTTATATTCTAATAAGGGAAAGGGGAATTCATGAAAATATAATAAATGACAATAAAATAAGATGAAAAGCCCAGTTGGAGACGTCCCAGTAAAACATGTAATGATGAGAGAAAGAAGAAAATAGTAAATAAATCAAATAAGAAGGCACTTTTTATTGATTTCAATAAAGGATTTGGTTAATTAATTTTGTCTAATAACTTTCTCATTATGCTTCAATTTTTTATTCCTTATACGTTGTTATTTTTCTGTCATTATTAACATTACTCACATCTCGAGATCGTTGATTAAAATAGTCCATGAGATACCGGCGTTCTCGAGCAGGGACTCGAAGACAGCCTGGGAAGCCTGGGGAACCAGAATCCTTGCCTCGCGGCCCAGGACATGGGCGCGCTGCCAGAAATCGACTCCATCGACAACCTGCTCAAGGGTGCTCAGCAGGGCGAAGTGGGGGTCGCTCTCTGGGAACACATTGTAGACTTTGCTTCTGCAATGGAAAATAATACTTAATTATTAGTTTTAACTCATATCATTCTGTATTCTGAAGATTCTAACAGTGTTGAAGAACTCAAATCTACTAGCAAAATGTATTTAATTCCTGTAAATAAGCTAATTTTATATCATTAATATGAACATTTCGCTGGGGGAAAATTTTCTCTCTGGATGTATCTGATTGGATATGATTTCACTCCTGGAGGGTATTCTTGAGGGGAACAGTTGCGCGGCACTTTTAACACAAAGCTGAAATATGAATTTGAGGACAAAACACTTGACCAAATTAAAAAAAAACTTTTAAACAAAAACAATAGAACATATCTAGTACGGATATACGCTACTTTATTTATTTATATTTTGTTAAAAAAATTATCTAGTTTGGTTACTTATTTTGAATTTAAATCCAAATTTAAGTTTTGTATGAAAAAAGCCACGCAGCCGTTCCCCTCAAGCATCAGTTGAGATCTCATTCTACGAAGTGATGTAATTTTGAAAGCATAAAAACAATTTTATCTGTAAACCATTGTAAGTAATAACAGGTAAAGGAGAAAAAACAAAAGTCGTAAGTGGTGGTCGAAAAACTAATAAGCCCTGGAACAAATTCATTGTCTACTGTCCCGTCAAGACCCGGATTGACTCCTTCCTCTAATTTAAAAATCCTTCACTCAGGCCGTGACGGAAACCACAAAGCCTTCTATATAGAATTTAAAAAGTAAAAGATGGATAATCTTACCCTTCCAGACTCCTCTGGAACTCGGCAGAAGCCAGAGCCAAAGCCACTAAAAACACGCTCACTATTAACTTCATCTTCGCTATTCACTATTTTGCAAACGTCGCACCCCGCTTTTATAGTGTTATCGTTAAACATAATCTAATCTCGATTTTTCGCTGATTTATTTACCCGTCTGTTATCCCTGTTGTATTTTTAATTATCTCAAGAACTAGTAATCGGTCTTTACATATTTTTTCTTAGATTAGTCGTGTATTGTGTCTATGTGAGTTTGTCTTTATTATGTTATGATTATTTTATTGGCATCGTTATGATGCCATCAGAGGGATTGCCATTTCTTCTCACTGACGCAAAATATGTATAAACCGGAATAGATTTGGTTCGGGAGCAATATACTCCTCCCTATTGGCACATTGGTCCTACATGCAGAAAGATTGAATATTCTGTTTTTCTGTTAAAATCGGTAAGCGGCGTTAATTCATAAATAAATTGTGAACAAAACAACAAATAGGCTTAGTGTATGTGGTAGGTTTTATGAAAATGGTTTTATGTTGGAAAATCGGTTTAATTGATAACAATGTTGTTAAATGATAGTGGTTAAATTACTAGTGCAATAAATGATTTATGAAATTAGAGGATTTTTTGGGGGTTGGTTTAAATAGATTTAGGATTTATTTAGTTGGCAAGGACATAACGAGCCAATACGACGATTCCCTCCCAGCTCTCCTTGACGACCTGGGCGATCCTCGCTGGAGGCAGATCGAATCCGGCGCTACCTCCTCCGGGAAGTTCCAGGGTGTAGGCCAGCTTAACACCGCTAACTCCATACGCGTAGTCATCACTGGCTCCAGCAGCCAAGTAGTTCAAAGCAGCTCCAGAGTTTCCTACCAAGTACTTAGTGGATCCAGCCAGAGAAGCGGCATCTATTGCTGCACCAACCCTAACTCCCAAAGCGTGGATCTCTGTGTTATCGGGCGTTGGTAGACCGTTGTAGCCATAGGGATACAGGAAGTAGCTTCCGTAGCTGTGGATGGCCAAGTAAGCCTTCGCCCTTGACTTGAATTCGACCAATAGATCGCGAAGGTACTGGGTCTCGGGCTCGGAGAAAGCTCTGGGTCCAGCGAAAATGTCAGAGCAAGGGGAAGAGCTGGCTCCGGCAACCATCCACTGGAAGTCGAAGTTCCTGTTTCCATCGACTCCGGGGCAGCTGGTGGAAGAGGCGGTGGAGCGTGTTTTTCTCCACAGGCGGTTCTGTACAATAAAAAAGCATAAAGTTAGATAATTGCTCATTTGCTGCACAGATTCTTTTCATTAGGTGTTGATATCGAGCGGTTTATAAATGACTCATCATTTGTTAACAAATAAGAATTTTGATTGTTTCGGTTTATTGGGTCGTCTTCGGACCGTCATACTCAATATTAACAACAACAAAAAAAAAAAAACAAAAATTCAATCTGTTCGGTTTCAAAGAACCAGAGAAATAACTTATGCATTGTAACCCAACTAATGAGTTTATATATCATCATTTTAAGACCCACTCTTTTTTCACGCAATCCACATAATAAGCCACAAAAAACATAAACTAATCAGTTCTCTGTACTTACGGCAGTAGAGCTCTGGCTGTATTCATAACCATCGGGGTTGATCAGAGGAATGATGACCCAGTCAATGTTATTAACGATATCGCTCTCGGTGATCTCTTCAACTAGCTTGGTGATCATGTACAGAGCCAATGCGGGGGCGGCCCATTCCCTGGCGTGGATTCCGGCATCGACGACGATGACTGGCTTGGTGCCGGTTCCTCCAGTTGTAGAGATGATAATGGCCTTCAGATCGCGACCTTCGCCGGACTTACCGAGAGTCCTGACAGTCACCTTACTGGGGTACTGGGTGGCGAGGCCATCCAAGTAGGTGTTGATCTATAAAAACAATCAACTTATAGTTCTCCAAACATCGCTAGAATCTATGGAATTGTGGCTTGGGAGACTAAATCAGAAAACAAATAAGTTAAAAGTTTTGGAAATACAGATCAAGTGCAGGCAGAATTTAAGAATAATAGATATTTTCTGTGGTACTCAAAAAAGTTTTATAGTTTTACAGCAGCGTGACGATGGTAAGCGGTGAAGCTGATCTTAGAGTCCTTGGGAGCAGTCAGTCTTGCGATTTCGTTAACGTGACGTTCGTTTTCCAGGGTGCTGTAATCAAAAAATATATATTTTCAAGTAAGGGAAAGCGAAAATCATCAAAATAAATGACATTTAGACGTCCCAATAAAACGTCTAATTATGGAAGACTGATCAGAAAACTAAAAAGGTCTATTAAAATAGCACTTTTTATGGATTTTGTTAATTTGTCTAACAATTTAACGAAATCAATAAAAAGTGCCATTTTAATAGATTTATTTTCTGTTTTCTGAGAGTTTTTCATTATGCTTCAATTTTGTATTCATTACACGTTGTTGTTTTTTTCGTTGTTGTTTATCGTTAGACATTACTCACATCTCGAGATCGTTGATTAAAATAGTCCATGAGATACCGGCGTTCTCGAGCAGGGACTCAAAGACAGCCTGGGACGCCTGGGGAACCAGAATCCTTGCCTCGCGGCCCAGGACATGGGCGCGCTGCCAGAAATCGACTCCATCGACAACCTGCTCAAGGGTGCTCAGCAGGGCGAAGTGGGGGTCGCTCTCTGGGAACACATTGTAGACTTTGCTTCTGCAATTGAAAATAAGACATAATTATTAGTTTTAACTCATTATTCTTTATTCTGAAGATTCTTACAGTGTTGAAGAACTCAAATCTACTAGCAAAATATATCTTCGTAGTTAGTTTCCAGAAAGAAGCTAATTTTGTATCCCAATACCTATATACGAACATTTCGCCGTGGTAAAATTGTCACTCTGAACGTATTAAATAAATCATAGACAGTGAACTATGTTTTAGAAGTCATTCCTGAAAAGTATTCGTAACCATCTGATGAGAACTTGGCATTGAATATAAAAGTGTAAAATAATGTTTTAAATTATGCTACGCAGTGATGCAGTTTTGAAAGTGCGAAAACAATTTGATCTCTATACGTTTAGTATTCATAAAAGGTAAAGTAGAAAAAAAAAACAAAATCTTATGGTCAAAAGGCAAATTACGCCACTAACAAATACAAGGGTCTACTGTCCCGTCAAGACCCAGATTTACTCTTTTTTTTCCTTTAAAAATCCTTCACGCATGCCCTGACATAAACCCCCCAGCCTCCTAAGTGGAGTTTTTAAAGAAGTAAAAGAAAAGGTGGAATATGGAATAATTGCTTGGGGAGGAGCAACAAACGCAGCTATCACTCAAATAGAAATCGCACAGAAAACGATATTTAAGGTAATACTCACAAAACATAAACTAACCGACACAGACCAAATATTTAAAAGCTGTGACGTACTTGATATACGCCAATTATATGTTAAAACACTACTAAACTACATTTTCGACCAAAAAAACAAACCCCAACAAACACAAAATATCACTAATAGACCGGTCAGACAAGCGTACAAAGAAAACATAAAAACTCCGACGGTAAACACTACCTTTGGACAAAGACACCATAAATACCACGCAATTAAAGCATTCAACAGTCTTCCACTTGAAACAAAAATTGAGGAAAATAAAAATAAATTCAGACACAAAATAAAAAAATGGATTAAAGAACAAAAAGACAATATTACCAAAATTCTATAATATAAAAGAATAAAAAATATACACGCAACACAAAAAAATATATAAAACACGCAACACGCACAAACACATAAATCATTATAAATGCCGATTTACATTCTCTTATTTTTCTTTTAGTGTGATAATTATATTTTAATTTTTAATCTTTATTTTTAGTTTAAATTTATCTTTATTTTAATGTTGTTTTCTTTTTTTTTAAATGTTTAAATTCTTATATTATAAAATGGGGGGCTCAGCACGGGTAAACAACCCAGTGAGGCCAACATTACTGAATTAAAATATGAAATATTGTAAAATAATGTATCAACAATAAAAAAAAATAAAAAATAAAAAATCTTACCCTTCCAGACTCCTCTGGAACTCGGCAGAAGCCAGGGCCAAAGCCACTAAAAACACGCTCACTATCAACTTCATCTTCGCAATTCTGTACTGACTTGCCAACGTTGCTTCCCGCTTTTATAGTGTTCTTGTTAAATCCTCCTTATTGTTATCTTGGATTTTCACGGGTTTTTTCCCCGTCTGTATCCCTGTTGTATTCTTGAATAAGCTCAAGAACCGATTATCGGTCATTACATATTCTTCTTAGATTAGTCAGTTATTGTGTCTACGTAAGTATATCTCTAATTACTTTGGTGGATATCAATCTCCGGCATTGTTCTGCGCATGACTTTATGTATGTGATTTTGAAATCTCACTGTCTACCCACACGTCTATGCAAATAAGACCATCGTTTTCAACGAAAAATCACTAGTTTTTATTCGATTGTTACGTTATGGTTTTCATTATGTTTCGTAAAAGTTGGAATTTAAAGTTTACAAAAATTCGTACATGTCTTTTCTGTTTATTTTGGTTTTGCGAGGTTTGGTTAAGCTTGCAGTAGGTTTAGTCATTTTATCATTTCCTCCCCATTTACTGACATCTCGGTTTCACTAGATATCTTATAATAAGCTTGTGTGCTAATGTTTTTTTTTCAGTTTCAGAATTATCGAAATTAAACATATCTCTTGTCATCTTTTTGCATTTTTTGGATTTAATGGCGTTATGATCAGTCTAGTAACGTCCCGTCTCAGAAATGTCTTTACAATCATGCTTTATGTTGGTGTGATTCCTGAGTTATTCGTCGTGATCCTTGGTGCTGCTACACGTTGAGAGTCTTGGTCATCTCAAAAAAGTGCTTCCATTCGTGCATCCTTTATTTTATTATCCCCCTGGTTGCAATTTTGGCCTTCACACTGTCAAGCGACCCGTATAATAGATCTGCAGGTTTCTTTTAACTAAGCCTATTTGTTGTTCGGGTAACGTGTATCCTTGAATATCTCTCCTGTTTTATTTATAGATCTATTCATCTAATCAAACTATTCGATTAGTTGTCATTGTTTTTTTATTACTTGTCTTCCATGTATTACTTTATTTTCATCAAATTGAGGCCAACATTACTAAATTGTGTTAAGAAATGTAAAATATTGTACCAAAATAAAAAATAAAAATGAGAAAGAATAGAAGATAAAAATGAATTAAAACCTAAAGTAAAGTATCATAAAGGATTAAAAGATAAAAGGTAGTCAACTGGTGTTTGCTTTGCATTTTAATTAATTCATTACATTATATATATTGTAAAAAGAAGAAGAAAAAATACAAATGAGAAGAGAAAGGATAAAATATAATAGATTAAAAAATAAGGGTAAATATTGTTTGGTTTGTTTTTGTTTTTTTTTTTTTTTAATATAAAGTTATAATTATAATTCTATATAATATTATATTTCTAGCCTCACTGTTGACTTCGAAATTTGTTTGAAAAATGTTGTGTCTTGTCTAATATTTTTATTGTTCAATTAATATCTCAACATTACTGATGGAAAAGACGTGATGCAAAGAAAAGCTGTCCGAATTTCATGACACTGAAGTTCTCCGTTCGAGAGGTTTCACTTTTTCATACTTTCAGATGTCTGCTTCACAGTTCAGGTGTACCTTCAAATTGATAAATTTTTCAATTACATAAACAAAAAATATGATAATGTTATTATTTACTTCTCTTGCGACATATTTCCATATCTGGTTAATTAAATTGAATCATGATTCATCAATTAAAATCTGGGATATAAATAAACTTGAGATAATCAATAACTAGGAAATCATAGTAATAAGATCAATATTTAATCTATAAGATATGCCAGTAGCCATACAAATCGTTGGGTATTTACGGCTTTAATAAAATCATTCCATCATTGTCAGATAATTTTATGTTATAATCACGCTTTTTCGTAATCCGTATTATTTCATAACAAATTAATTTAGAAAATATTGTGTTTTAATCGTGGTTGATTCGTTAAGTTTTAATTCAGCCGCCATTAATCCCTGCTCCTGACTTCAAATATCAAAAGATTATTTTTGGATACTACGTGTAAAATGTGTACATAGTCATTTTGATTAACTTTTGTTCAATATCTTCACATTAATTTTTTTACTTTATTGCCACATTACTCTTACCTCCAACAAATCTAAAACCGTTAACTAACCTTCCGTTTTTTCACCTAATCTGTGGTTTCCCTACAATTGTCATTTTGGTAACAATAATGTTTTGAAAAAACTTTTTCTTTTAAGGCGAAGCTTAATGACAAATCACTATTTTGATTAATCTTTATAACGAATTGGTGTATATTATGAATATCAAAATATTCTTTAGATAAATTGAAGGTTTTCCTATCGTTTCGCTTGAGTAGAATACAAATAAAAAATATAAATGTAAACTACTAAATTTTTTTTCAATAGAAATGTATGAAACAACTTTTTAAAAATACAATATTATGGCTAACATTATCTGTGACAGTTTCACTTGATTAACATTTTTGCTTTCTTATAAAATTATTTACAAAATAAATAACAACCAGTTTTGTGCTTGAAATCGAACGTTTCTAGACTCCATTTGTCAAGTGATTTGAATGCCTATTACCTACAATATAAGGTATACCAAGAATAAATAGGTCCCAATGGTCGAGTGATTTTGGTTATCTTTTTATTTTTCTGTGTTTTGTTCTATTTCATGTTTCGTTTAGATTTATTAATATTATCCTCTTCCTCAATCAAATATTGTAGTTTCACTTATAGTGCATAGAGCACTGTTGTGTTTCCTATTCCTTCGTGAGTGAACATTTTGGACGGTATTGCAGTATCAATATTTAGGAAAAAGCATTATAGAATTCGTATTTTTAAATATGTTTTGTTTTCATCCACACTAAATTGAAAAATCTTCCGAGAAAAAATAAATGCCGCCGACGGGAATCGAACCCGCAGCCTTCTGATTTGTTCAATTTATATTTGGCTAATAATTATTTCTTATTCATAATTAAGAAAGGCCTCAAAAATGAGTTCTGCGGAATACCCTAATCGATTATTTTTGTCTGATGTATAAGCTCCATTGTATGGAAGTTCTTTATCTGCAAATAGCGAAGTATTTATAAAGATAACACGATTACTACAGGATACAATTTACAAAGATGATTACTTCATCATACTGTTCCACTAAATTATTTAATATGCCACATATTTGTAAATGCCCGATTGAGCGTATTTGCATTCTTCAAATGTGCATCTAGAACATTTACATCCTTATTCCTATAGATAAATACTTCTTAATAATTATGGTGAATTCGCGATTTTTTTAGTGCTGATTAAAGTGACAATTTCCATCAATCTTAATAGGTACTTACAATGCCAAATTTAAAGGTTCACACTGAAGAGTTTTTGTCGCAACAATTTTTTTTTTCTTAACTTTGATCTTTTGTGTGTTTGTTTTTGAATTTTGGTATATATATTTCAACAAATCGTTCGCTGGTATCTCACCCCTAGTCCTTCTTTTGCTATCCCATTCCCCCTACCTCTCCCTAAATGACCCTTACTTGCTTCCCACATTATACATTTCTATGAAAGTAAAATCGTGTCTCATTTTGTATCGGGATGTCGATGAAATGTCTTTGAGAAGTGTCTATGTCGCGTCGTCTCTAGGCGCGCATCCATCTTATTAGCGTCGCTAAAGTCTAACGTAGAACGTGTAACGTATATAACGTCTGGCGTGTCATATAACACGTATCCCTCGGTGTCATCGGAGGCGCACGTTGGATACATTTCAAAGCGCCAAATGAGACAGCGTTGCTCTGAAAAAGCCTTCACTTGTTGAAGCGGCGTGTTTCTGTAATGAGAAATAACTGTTTCTGGAGTCAACCAACTCTAGAGTTTCCTGGTGACGATGAATTGCTTTCTTTAGTTTTATGACAGCCTTGATTTACGAAAGCTAATTGTATTCCGTGTATTTTTCCGAGGAGGAAACTATCCAAAATATTGTTGAATTGTTGTACAAATTTAAGGTGAGACACTAAATGATCCTTTACTTCAATCAAGATTGCATAATACATACTATTAGGATATATTTAATTGTTCTAATTGCTATGAATGTGGGGTACGAGAAGGAATATCTTGAATCGTTAATCGTTCATGTTTTTCCCTTTTCTCTGAGGCTAACAGTAACTTATAAGGGTAGCATAATAATTAAATATAAAATATGAACAACTATTCTAAATCTATTTGTATGTCCCACTACAATTCGGTGAGCTCTGGCGTTATGTAATTTGCACAGCTCCTTGTTTGACAAAATCATCTAATTGTGAAAATATATGAGATTTTTTTTAATCGTGCGAATAAATCTTGAGTAACTGATTTAATGAAAACCGGTGTGTAATACATGTATTTTTAAAATAAAATAATCTGTCAAATAAATTATTTCAAAGTTTAAGTTTTTTTAAGGGTCTCATTTTTACTCTTTATGGCAGTGTCCCAAAGTGAACGTATAACCCACGTTAAGTCTTGTATTTCGAGCCATCATGTCACCCCGTCACTTCCTTGAGAGCCGATTTGTCTCCGGATAATGAGATCTGCTGTCGGGTCCAGCTGGCGGGATGCTGTGAACTGAGTTGTGTGAGCTATAGCTCATGCAAATAGCAAATAATTCTGCCATCCAATCCACAGTAATGAGAGAAGACTCCTTATATCTTATTGCCCTGTTATTGGGTGCCTGGGGAGACATTTATCCTGACTGCCGGGAATATTCCCCTAAGAAAATTATTCTGATTGATGTTATATTTCTTTTCTTGAAAATGAATTTAAAGTTAATATCGCAGGAATATTAGTTGTTCGATATCTCCAAAAATTACTGTTATGAGCTTTCAAAGTGAACTTGGGTTAAACGTATGCAATTGTGTCTCGTGACGTCACACGACCCACAAATCATTACAATTGTATGTACCGTGACGTCACATGCGTATTGGCCGGCAAATGTCAACTTTGACGGCTTTTTCATAGTGTGAAACCGCACAAGAGTCCCAACAGCTCCCAACCGACTGGAGCCATTGAGACTATGGCATCTCCAATTGGAGTATCTTGTAAGGCTAATGAGAGGAGGGAGGTTGGGAAGTACCTGACTATTCAGATCTGGCCACCAAACACGGCTAAATCCATTTCAATTCTGAATGGTGTTCTAACACCAGGGCGATACTGATAGTAGGTATCCACTCTGAAACATGCCCCAAATATACTAAATATTATTTTTAATTAGTTATTTGAGAAATGACACAAATTAATCAAATGGAATTTAACATTTATATTTTTAAAACCCCCTAGTTCCCCGTTTCCGTAATATTCCCAAATAAATCCTGCAAATATCAATCAATATCAAGGATCAATTTCAATTCAGGAAAGAAGGAGTCAATTTTATTATTATTATAGAAAAAGACTTCCAACACCTAAGTAAATGAAAGAAATAGTTTGGACTGCCTCAGAGGTCTTATAACCTTCCTTTATATGCACTGTCTCAAAAAAAATTTCTGTTATACCGACTGTTCTAAGTCATACATTTTTATTCCAATCATTTGGGTGTCAGTTTTCTCAGCGCTTTTGATTCAGTGAATTATTAACATTATTTGTGTTATCAATCTAAAAAAAAAAATTATCACATTTTAATAATAATAATATGACAATAATAATCAAAAACACTAATTTCTGTCTGTATCTCCGGTTTAATTAACTCTAGAATTCTGATATGCTTTGAATTTAAGTGTTATTTTAAAAATTGGAACTGACTGTATAAAAATTCTGATAAGCAATAAAGTGGTACCCACCTTTTTTTTCTCTTTTTTCTTTTTTTTCTTGTTTTTTATAAAATATATTTATGCTCGCAATCTCACCAATGAAGAAACTGGTTCTTGTGCTTGGTGAGAGAGTTACACTAATTATAAGAAAAAATAGAATACCATTATGCTATTGGTAAGTACAGGGTTTTCAAATAAGAGGTGTTATTTTGAATAGCCCGCTATTTCGGTAGATGTTACTTTTGAAGCTGTCATTGACATTTGACAAGTAGAAACTACACCATTAATAAAAATGGAACGATACACGCTTCAACAACGCATTAAAATTATTAAAATTCATTTGACAGAATGCAAATCATCTTGAGTGATTAGGCCCATTTCCACCTCGGTGGCTTCGTCAACAAGCATGATGAGAGATGATTAATGATTTTTTTATGGCCGGAATTGGATGGTATTGATCTGGACAGCGTTTACTTTCAACAAGACGGCGCTACGTGCTACACAAGCAACGAAACCATTGATCTTTTACGATTGAATATCAAAATAACACCTCTTATTGGAAAACCCTGTAAATTTGTATATATATTTAATAGGAAAAATATATGAAGAGACAACATCTAAATACAGTGAAGATGAGTGTAGACTGATAATAAATAACAATAAAGGGAAAAACAGGCAAATATTTAGTTAATTATTTCTGAAAGTTTAACTTCAGTTTTAGTTTAAGTATGTTAATATCCTTTAATTTCTTTATTTCAATCGGAAGGTTGTTGAAATACTTTATTCCTAAATAGGTATAGTTATTTTGCATTTGTTTGGTAGTACATTTTGGAATTTTGATATTGTATTGATATCTTTTAGATAGGTGGGTTTCAAATTTCTTGATTATATTATCTTTATAAATTTGGATAATTGCATTTTTCTTGAATATATCCTCTACTCGGGGCACCTATAATATAAAATGTATTTTAATGGAAATTTTCACAATTTGATTTATAATATCCCGCGATTCTGCGGGGTCTGCGTCAGTTATACAATAGAAACAAAAAGATAAATTACATTTGATTCAAAATAAAATATCAACCCAAAAAGTTAAAGGATAAAAATGAGAAAGCTGACATAAAATTCTTTTCACTTGGTAGTTTGAAATTAGGACACACATGTACCAGGAGCACATACGTCTTGGGAGGTGAGCAAAATATAAAATATTATTAAAACTCTCTCGATAAAGGAAAATTAATCGACTATCTGCTAGGAACGCGAAAAAGTAAAATATTCGCCTTGCGCGTGCAATCCTCACAACTCAAGTAATTTCAATACTGGTAAATAAATTATGAACGGCACCTTTCGTTTAGTAAATTCTCACAAAATATACCAGCAGCGCATAACGCCCGAGAGGTAAGAAAAATCAAAAGCTGAAGCCGAAAGTCTTTATAAAATAATATTTTCTTCGGGTTTGCCTTTCAAAAACAAATATTTATAACTGTGGGTTTTTGGTGACAAATAGGTATTTACATTTAGTAAACCTGAAAAATTGCCAACTTTGTAAAAATAAAAAATAAATACACATTTCAAATATAGAATTTTTATTTTTATAATAATACAATAAAATAACTTTCTGATTATAGGTAGCTGCCTACATTATCGCTTGTCTGAATTCACAGTAAATTTCAATTTTGAAAATTTTCAAACCAAAATTGAGATCCTTGAACGTGAATAATTTCACGCTGGAATATTTCACTTCCACGCACCGACAACCGGAATTAGTATTTTAGATTCCATGAAGTAGTAGTGTCAAACTGTCTAGCATGTTATAAGTAATAAATTATTTATGGAAATTTTCCCAGGAGCACAAGAGATTAGAGAGGTACATTTTTTACGCCTGCTTTATTCTATCATGCAATCCTCACAACTTTTGCTTTGAGATTCGAGCTTGGAGCTCTGAACACTGGGAAACCCTCATGAATTTTTGAGTTCCCAGGGCTAACTAACGAGATGGCTTCATTATTTAATATTTGTAATTAAATATGGTATAATTCGTGTTTTTTTACTATTCATTGTTAAGTTTAATTATTTGTAGAACTACAATTTTTTTTTAAATTTAATTTTAATAAAAGATATAATTATTTGTAAAAAAGTTCTGCTGTGTAATTATTATTACGCATCACAGCTGTATTATCAAACTGCCTGCAGACATGCCAGAATTAGTTTATAAAAAAAAAAACTTTTCGCAAATGAATTATTATTAAATAAAAAATTATAAAAAATTAAATCCACTCATATTAAAAAAAAATAAAAACATTACAATAAATCAATAATCATAACAGCCTTACTAATTATACATAAAACACTTTCTTCTACAAAAATTGAAGGTGTCTATAAATTAAAATACATTTATGTCAGTATTCCAGAGTGGAAAATACTCTCAGTATCGCCCTGGTGTAAGACCACCATTCAGAATTGAAACGTCAACCTTCAGTCTCACAACATACCCCGATCGGGGACACCATAGTCTCACTGGCTCCAGACGGTTGGGAGCAGTTGGTACTGTTGTGCAGTATTCATATTAAAATATATATATATATATATATATATATATATATATATATATATATATATATATATATATATATATATAACTATATATATATATATATACATTCATATTAAAATTATTTAACAAATCATTTGATATTTATAAACTTCGTTTTACACTACCGTGCAAAATAATCGTACTCAATCTCAGATTTTTTTGATTACTGGTTTACCTTTTTGAATTATTACGATTCATTTCCATATCAAAATTTTTTGCAATTTTTTTCTCAAGTCTTAGATTTTTCATGTCGATGAATCAAGAAGCATTCTGACACCGAAATCCACTCGAAGTGACGTAAAGAATGGAGAAAATATTAATACGTCATGAATAAAGCATGAAAACGGGGAAATATTAAAAATGTTGAATAAAACATGGGACAGGTCACAGTGGGTTCAAATTATTGCCGCAGGAAGTCGCCTGTCGTCTGCTGGGAAGTCGGGAAGTATGTGAGAATGAAATCAACATATTTCTTACGTGGGTAAATCTTATATGGGTGAAACCACTGAAAAGAAAATCACTAGACGTGTTATCTATACCGGGTTGAAAGAAAACTAATTTTAATGTCGCCAATTTACATAAGAACTTTCGACTCTCAAGCGCCACCGACAGATCAATGTTTAAATACATTATAACTAGCGCAGACCCGTGAAAAATCACGGGATAGTCTGACCAAAAATCAGTTGCCATTTTGAAAATTGTAAATAAAATAATCCGTTATAGGTAGGTAATTTAACGCATTTCTGAATTTTTTAAACAATGTGGTACAATTTTGAAAATTATGCTTAAATTCGTAGCAAATTTGAGTTCATTGAACCAGATTTCAAGGAGGAATAACTAGCGCACATCACAGACAACCAATATTAGTATGTTTGACGACTAGCGCAGACCCGTTAAAAATCACGGAATAGTCAAGTTTATTTTTTGATTCTTGACAAATCAGCTCCAATTACATTATAATGTACAACTGATTCCAATTTGGAAAATGACCAAAGCAAATTTGAGTTCATTGAACTAGATTTCAAGGGGACAAACAATCACACACCGATAACCGAAATTAGTTAAAAAAAAATTATCAGTTTTACCCGAGGACACGCCCACAAATTGTTTGTTTATCCAGTGTTTATCCTACTGTGTGTTATGGGCGTGTCTTTGTGCCCGAAGTAAGCAAAGTTATCTCTTCCATCTGATGAAATTGATCACACGTTTTGAAATATCGAAATTATTTCTTGGACAGATAATCAATTTCTTTCTGGTCTGGGAATTGAAAGGTCTTATCTGTCAAACGGCGAAATCAGTTTTCTGTTAGGTCAGTATTATTTCTTGTTTCTTCATATGATATTATTGTTTACATTGCAATTTTAAACCTCGCTAGGAGTAGCCTGTGTCAAGGTTAATTATTTTTTTCTTTAAATTATGAGGTTATGCTTCTTACAATCACTCTTCTAGGCGATATCTATTCAGTGAGTTAACCCTACAAGGGCCACAAGTTGTCGAGAAAAAAGGGTTTTACATGAATTTAATTCTTATTTCAAATTATAGCGACACTTGACTCCAATGTAATGTATTATTTTCCTTTTTAAAATTACAAAATACGCAAAGGAAGCGTTCGATACAATTTTTTTCTTTAATAACTATCTTCACTAACCGGCTTCGCCAGAGTTTCAACTATCATTTTTCTTCATTATCATCTTCTTCCCCTTGTCATATTCGGATCGAGATCATTTGACTGCCTCCATTGTCGAGGGGTAAAGCTCTCGACTACGAATCTGGAGGTCGTGGGTTTAAATCCAGACGTGCGGGAGTAAATTTTATGTAATTAATTTGTCTTTTTTACAATTGATTAATTTAAAATAATATAATTATGGCAAGTTACATAAGGGAAATTCGCTCAGTATCGCCCTGGTTAAAGACAACCACTCAGAATTGAAACATGGCTTGAAATGGCTTTAGCCGTGTTTGGCGACCACCATTATCAAGTAAATACATCTGTTTATTTAGATTAAATAATAAATCTTTCAATAAAATATAAAAATTATTTTTGACCAATTAAAAAAATCATGAGTGTCTTGTCTTATTTTTTCATCATTGTGTAATTGTATATTTCAAAGCTCCGTAGCATGATATAATTATATTTTTAGCTCGATATATTTACGTTAACCTAGCAATTCTAGATATTTAAAAAAATAGGTGCTAAATTTGAGATTCCAAAGTTCACTGTGTTTTTATTCGCTCGTGCAATCTGTATAAAAAAATATTTTAGCTAAGGTATTATTACATCTGTAGATAAGGAAGCATGATAACAAACTGATATGATTAACATAAAAGTTAGAAACGTTAAAGATATATTTGTGAATCTTACAACTACTAAGAAATTGCCGTTTTTGTCAAACTTAAACTAAACGAATGGAAAAGGCAATCCTTTGTAAAATAAGACTTCAACATTCACTTCCCCTACATTGATCTTGCAGAAGTTGTTCCAGGTAGGTACCAATGTCAATGTTATAAATAAACCCTTAGTTTGTACCGTGAACCTAAAAAGTCATTTTAGGTCAATTGTTTGTACCTAGACAAGATAAGCCTCCCATACTATCTGAGCCTTTTTTATCCAAATTATCTATGGCTTTATGCAGTAACTGTTTCTTTTTTTCCCGTCAGGTAGCGCGCAACAGATAACAACAAATAACTTGTGCGTGACGTTTGACGGTTTGACATTGCACCAGTTTAGTTCAAATGCATCCAGTTTATTTATCCGTTACCCGTCATTATCTTCGCTGTGTGTATTATTTTAAAATATAAATACCTAATCACAATTTATCCTAATCGTCTTAAAGTTATTCATTATGATATCCGCTTCTAATCTTCCATGTTGTAACAGTTATTTGAGTTTTGTGTTTTACAAGCAATAATTATGAACAGTTATTTGTATTTATTACAAATTATTTTATTTATTATTCATTTCAAATGCGAACTGAATGCAAAATTTAAAACTTATGATAACGGTTATAACACCTGTCATTTTTTGTTGTGTCAACTAGCGCCACAGACGGCAATGTTTGAAGCTAAACTTATTTATGCCCCGTGTAGCGTTGGTTTAAGTTTTCGCGCGAAATATGAGTTTTTTACATTTAAAAATGTATATTTATTTATAAATGCCGCAAGTTAGTAATTCCGATGTTTTTAAAGAATTTTAAGTCTCCTAATATCATCGTCCAACAGATGTATTATTTTATTTGTCTCAATTCCGCTACGAAAATTTATTTATTTTTCGTGTATAATTTTATAAGAAATAGAATAATCTTTTTGATTACACATCTAGAAGTATTTAATCTAATTCTACGCAATATAAAAAAATATATATACAATATTTTTATTTATTTTACACAGGATATATTTTATCTCCTATATTTTTTATTAAAAACTTCGTTTTTTCTCCTTTTGAGAGTGATTTGAACTAAATAAATAATCATCACGCCATTTAGCAGCACGAGTATGCAGAGATAATGGACTGCCACAAATTTGGCAATACTAATTTGTTTTAATATTTATTTCCTTAAAACTGAATTGAATTGAAATAAAATGTAATTTACGTAGATATGTTACTTGCGGGGCTATCTTTTCTTTCCATCTATTCGTGACTAATTTAGTGACTCTTTGATATATTATTTATCTGATGGATTGTTGGTGTTGTATTGTTGCAGGTCCCCCGTTGCCCCTTGGCGTTGGATGAGCTGCGTGGAGCCCCCGCCCTCCTCGCGTCAGCCATGGGTGCCCCCCGCCCCGCCCTGCTGACCCTGCCCGTCCTGAGCGTGCTGTTGACCCTGCTGCTAGCCGCCCCCGCCCCCGCCGCCGCCTCCGACTTCACCACCAACTGCCCCGCCCTGTGCGAGTGCAAGTGGGTGTCCGGCAACAAGGCGGCCGACTGCTCCAACAAGAGTCTCTCCACCATCCCAGACAAGCTCAGCAACGAGATACAAAACCTGGATCTCTCAGGAAACCCGCTGCACGAAATCACCCAGAACGCTTTCCAATTGGTCGGACTCAGCAACCTGAAAAAGCTCTACCTCAGAAACTGCAACATTCAGGTCATCAACAAAAATGGCCTGAGCACTCTCGGAATCGTAATCGAATTTGATTTCTCCCACAACAGCATCAAGATTTTGCATCCAGATACTTTTAAACATACGGAAAAGTTGAGATTGGTGAATTTGAGCAATAACAAATTGGAAAAGATAGAAGATGGAGTGTTCAGAAACCTGCCTTATCTTCAAAAGATAGATTTGAGCAATAACCACATCCACAAGGTGGGTGTAGGAGCATTCACAAATTCACATACAATCAAAACCATCAGATTGGCCTACAACAATCTGAGCTTTGTGAAACTCGACACAATCAATCTCTTGACGAATTTGTCCAGTCTGGACTTGCACAACAATCCGTGGAAGTGTGACTGTAATTTAATGCCGTTCAGAAATTGGATCATAGATCATAATCTGTACACGTCACCGACGGCTTGCGAGGAACCAGCCCTGCTCCACAAAGTGCTGTGGAGTCATACGGAGTCTGGAGACTTTGCGTGTCAGCCCAGCATCCTAGAACCTCTGCACGATAACAAGATGGAAGCTCAAAGTGAAAATGTCACGCTTACCTGCAAAGCTATCGGCAATCCTCCACCGGAGCTCGACTGGATCCAGAACTCTCGCGTCATTGACGGGGACTCCAGAAGGTCTGGTGATCGAAGATACCATATACACAGGAGTGGCCACGATATGACACGATACATCAACTTGACGATTTCCAATGTGAAATATCATGATAGAGGTGAATACACTTGTGTCGCAAAAAATCCCGCAGGTGTTGAAGAAAGGGTCGTTTCTTTATCCGTCAGCAGAACTCAAGGGGCTGCTGACTCTGGCTTCCATGCTAGCGACGTCATGGGGATGGTCATTGGCATCACCATTGGCGCCATTGCTGTGATGATGGTAATCGCGGTGCTGTGCTTCTGTTTCTGCAGGAGGAGGGACAATAAGAGGCACCTCAAGTCTGACATGCACTCCTCCAACGGGGAAGCCCTGATCGAAGGCTCCGTGATCCCCGAGATGGAGAAGAGCCTCATCACCACAGTGAATCCTGTCACCAAGCCCCCGAGAATATATGACGCCCCAACTTCTATCATGAGTGGAGCGACTGAGATGTCCGAACTCAATAAAACTCTACTGGACAATGATTCTGTATTTGGTACGTATACTTTTATAATTGAAAATAATACAATAACTTTTTAAACATCACTTTTATAGTTGCATTACCCCCAATCAACACAATCTTTTTTTTTTGTGACACTTAACAAGAGCGCCCCTGACTGTACAGTGTAAAGGCAGGGGAGCTATGTCGCCTCCCGGTCGGGCAGCATTGTGAGGCGGGTTAAGATAGGGGCTGTAGAGAGGGATTTATTAATGCAGGTCTTGAGGAGGCCCGGATTATATGAGAGAGGAAAAACAGATTCCGGTAACCTGTTCACAAATAAAAGCCGTCTTACACAAAAACTTACAAAGTCGAAGAATCGGTCCATTCTCATGAAACCAACATTAACTGTGAACGGGTGTTCCACTCGTGTACTTCGAGTTTCACGCACGTGCACCGGGTATTGATCACATTGACACAAAATCGACTTCAAATATGATATAGATTCACCAGTTTCCCACTTGTTCTACAAGTTTCCAGTCACTGTGTATAATTCATTTTAGATTTTATAGCTCTGTACTGAGGTGATGAGTCACTTGGCATTAACCTTGTTATGTTTTTATAGCAGATAGAAATGAGTTTTAGATGATAGTAAATGTAGCGGATACCTAGATATTAAATAAATGTGTATACTGATCTTTTTCTTCTTTCATTTCAGCCCCCAATGAAGATGAGAGCCGTTCCATGGATTTTACTGACCAGCAGCCCAAGCGCTCCAGAGAGGCCTTACTGGGAGACCTTCACAGCACCAGCTCTGGTCTGCACTCCGTCAGAGGAGAGTCTCGCACCTACCCTCCGGACCTGCTCTCTTTCCCTCCCAGAGCGGCGCAAGCCTCTCCGGCGTCGTCTTCTGCATCTACCGCTCCTGACACCTCCAGACTTCCTCCCCAACCCCAAGTTCACAGCCCCATACACTCCCCTATCTACGGAACAAACATGTTCAGAACTCTTCCGCATTCCAGATCGCAGTCTCCTTTCATTTCGCCAGTTTGCCCGCCGACTGCTATACCAAGGCAAGGATATGTCACAATCCCGAGAAGACCCAGAGTCCCCAGTTGGTCCAGCACAGCTAGTACCATCACTCCTTCAGTCCTCGGAGAGTACGTGGAACCCGTTTACGATAACTTGGGACTCAGAACGACTGCGGACGGTAGCTCCGTTCTGTCGTTAAACAAAGCGGGATTAGAGCAACAGTTCTCACCAATGAGAGGAAGACCTCTACCAGCTACTCCCGGAAGTTACAACGGACCCCTGCCTACTCTGTATACGCCGATTGAAGAGCACGAAAAAGCGCCTTCCCCAGCTCCGAGCACTCCGTACAGTTCTACTCTCCCGAGAATGAACGGCAATTCCCTCCATTTACAGCTATCACCGAATGCCGAGCCCCAAGAACCTGTCAACAGAAGACAGCGAACCACTCCGGAAACTGGATTCCTTAAACGCTTTACACTGAACGACAGTGACAGTAGCAGACAGTCTCCCGCGCCTTCCTTGTCAGGTAGCCGGATCTACGACACGGCGGCAGCCAACAACGACACGCTGGGTAGGTCAAGTGGAAAGGTACCCCCTAGAATCCCTCCCAAGCCAAGGAAGAAGAGTCCCACGGACTCCGACCGTCCCCTGTTCGAGGACGAAGGGGAAGACGGGACAGAAGTCTGAGAGTTGCTTAAGCTGGTCATACGGACTATCCTGACACAGTCATAACAGATTTGGCATTCGTCTAATAATAGAAAAAGTGGTGCTTTTGTGAATAAGAAAAATTTTAAAGGCCGATAGTGTGTCCGTGTGTGCTGACGAGAGACGAAAACTTTGAACCAAATAAACTGTAGGCCTCAATTATTGTCTTTGACATTTCGAGTGATAGAAATATTTATAGAAGTGTAATTGTGCAATAGAATTATTGCATGTAACGAACTTGAATATTTAAAACTTAACTTTGAATGCTGAAATTATGTTTTTTTGTTGATGCTCCTTTTTTCTTACCCTAGCTTAGAGAACTAGATACGAAAATTGAAGGCGTATGTGATTGATAAAATATTTTTATAAATAAAATTAAGCTATTATTAATTGTTTGACAGTGATGGAATGGACATTTGTCATTAGAAACAATAACATTATTAAAATTTCGATATTCAGCCAATTCTGTAGATAAACTGTCGCTTCGTTCTTAAAATACAATTAGACCGTTTCTTTGCATTTTTAAAAACATTTATTGCGTCTCATTCCCTCACTGTCTTTAAATTTGTTTCCATGTCTGACGACTTTTTGTAAATTTAATGTAACTGTTAATTAAGTTCTGGTAACATAATTATTACACCGGTGTTATTATATAGTTTTAAGCTGTGATTAATTTTGAAGTTGACATTATGTTGTATGCATTTTCAATTTGAGGCAAATGTTTTTGTTTCAATGTGTACGCAAGTTTCAAAGTACCCACCAAAAGGTGCTTCACATAATATTTACTTGACTAATTAAAATAAACGGTGTTTTTAATCATTTAATCCTACAATCATGTTTTGGTGTCTTTATTAAATAATCATGATTCTTTTAATTGGTGTTAAACAGATTTTTATACTTTATTTTATTTGAGTGTTTTTAAACAGCTTTTTATACTTTTTATTTAAACATGTGCTAGTAATTACTTTAATATTGTATTTGTGCCAAATCAGTATAAGTATTATTTTTACCAAATATTTATATTTTCATATGTCAGATATAGGTAAAAGAATATATTGGTTACTGAGAACCGATAGCAAATACAAAATATATTATTTTCATGATAATCATTATTGTGTTTTATCGATTAGTTTTCCTATTTTTGTTGGTTCAAACCACATTAATTATTTTAATTAGCACATTTTTTTTTATTTTTAAATGTTTTTTTTACATCTACCAAGCCTGGACTGTGTGTTATTATCCAGTCATAACTACAAAACAGCACTGGCTGGATGGAAGCAGGTGTAAAAGTGAAACGAATAAGATTTTTTTTACAAAATTTTTAAAAACTTTATTCGAAATGTTACATTCTTGCCTTTTTAAGATTAAATTTAATGTTTGTTTAAAATAAATTGTGAAGATTCGTTTGAATTTAAAAATTGTTAATAAATGCATGTAAATTTAGAAAACTAAGCAAAAATTATAAGACTGGTTTAGTTGACACAAATAAAGGGAGCTTTCCTGCTAGAAAAACAGTGGATTTAATATTGTTAAATGCTTAAATAATATGTTTATTGTAAACTTATAGAAATATGACCCTTGTATGTATAAACCCTTTCCCGTGGCATATTCACTTCCAAACTGGATAATTTATTTGTGAATAATCTGCACTAATCTAAAAATAATTAATCGATTAACAGACATTAGCAGACAAAACCTTTTTTCCATCAAATTAAAAATTATGTAGCTATCTCACAATATTTACATTTTAAAAATTATGGAGCTGCAATTTTCGTTTCGCATTTTGGTGTTTGCTTTTTTGTTCTTATTATTTTATTTTATTAAAGACAATCACTATATATATTATACCATTATTTTAATTTCTTGTAGGAAAGAAAGTAAATTTTATAAAGTTGTTTGTAATAAGTAAATTATTATTTATTAATTACCACAACACCATTATATATTCACATAACTTTATTTTTAAATGGACTTGTATCTACTGTTTTATTCGTAATTCTTGTAAATTATTTATAATTAAAGTGAATATGCCAAATACTTCCATTAAAATAAAACTTTTAACATAAAAAAATAATCTTTAAAACTTTCTCAAAAAATCTTATTACTGGAGGTATACCATCGCTTTTTACTGGAGGGCCTGTATACCTCTTTATACCATCGCTTATTACTGAAGAGTAGAGGTATACCATCGCTTATTACTGGAGGGTAGAGGTATAGCATCGCTTTTTGAGAAATTTTAATTTATTATTTCTCTCTAATCACAAGTTTTATAGTTTTTTAGTATACTTTTTTAGATTGTTAAACATCTGTTAATAAATATTATGCGTGATTGGAGTAAAGATGTAATAGCTATTCCATCTGAAGACTATCTGTAATAATTTGAAAGCATTGTGCAAAGACATTAGAAATAGACAAATGCAGTGGCAGCGCAGGCGCCAGTGATTTTTTTTTTTTAAGGACGAAACACAGATACAGATATTTCTCACAGATTAACAGTTCTGATTTCAAACTTTTATTTTGCAACTGTTCGTTTTCATTAACTATTTCATACATTCATGCCACAAGAAGCTATAATATTGAATATCGACTCTATCTCATTTGAAACAAGTACAGATGGGCCTCTGTGATTCTAAATCCCCAGACACTGAAAAAGATTACAATACCAAAGCCAACATCATTGACACAAAGCAGTCTTACTTAGTAGCGTGGGTAATGGCCTTAAGCCCTGTTTAAGAGCATTTTAACCATGCTGTGGTGGTAATAAGTCAAGTTTTTCACTAAGTCGACCTTAAGCGCCGCGTCATTTAAACCAGGACTGTAAGGGTTGTAAAGGGCTATGATTTGGTACATACATAAAAAAATTTGACCCTAGAATAGAATTCTTCACACCACCCATAGTCAATGTTTTATGTAAAATGAATGAAGCTATTTTAATGTTACTTCGAATTGAAAATTGTAAAAAATAAATATCTTTGCTTTTATTGACTACAAAGTTGTAAATAATATACATATTTGTAATTGTTTGTAAGAAAGCTGTAAATAAATTATTATTGAAGCAATTTATTTAATTGCAGTGTAATTTAAGTTTTTCAAAGCTATTTGTGAAATTGTAATGTAAATTCAGTAAAATAATATGACATATTTTTTATATCCTTAGAAGGTTCACAGAATGACTAACGAAAGAATATTGACTTTTTTAAATAATGTATACTACTACTTATGTTTAAATTTGTATTTGAAAACTCAGTAGAAAGAATTATTATTAAAAATATTCAATTGCTTGTAAAAATGCCTCTGGTCCAAAAATTATGAATAAAATTTAAAGCCAATATTTATAAAAATCTTAATTTTTATTTAATCTTTTTATTTAATAAATGAAGCATATTTTCACAAATTAGATTGTAAGTTTTTGAAATATTGCGTAAAAGTATATTATGAACCTACTATTAACTTAATATTCCTAGTTTTAAATAATTTAGTTTTTTTTATAAACTTTCCCGTTTAATGTAAAGTACATTTGAATGTTTACAAGGACACATTAATCATTGGAAATAGCGTATAGAATTATTATTGTTACTGGAAAACATTTAATGAGAATTAAAAGAATTGGAAACAGTATAAATGTGTTCTAAAGTTATGTACCTATCTAAAGAACAAATAAAAATATTTAAAATAAATCACTTTTTCATTTTATCTACTCCACTGTCCTATTGGCTTTTTCTTGCAATTCACCAAGAAAATCATTTTATTGATCATAAAACATAAAAATTTCGGTTTTTTATCTGCGATTGAAACTCTGTTTAGAATTTAAGTGTCATTTTCAAAATTGGAACTGATTGTGGCAATAATTCATAAGAGCGATAACCTACGTACGTGATAACAGAAAATTATTTTAATTATTATTTTCCAAATGATGCATCATGAATTCAGACAAGCGATAAAGTACCCATGTACCAGTGGCAGTCTGTGACTTTTCAGTGAACGGAAGGGGTAAGATTAACAAATACGACATCGAACATACAAACCGGTTGTAGGCCAGATAATAAAATAGAAAAAAAAAATTAAGACTTCAGAGAGGCGCCATTCATAAAATTAAAAGTATTATAAGCTCAATTAAGTTGATTTTGTTTTTCATACATTTTTCAAACCATTAAGGCCAAAATCGCATTGCAAATTATCCTAATAAGAATTATATTAGAATGCTATATGTCAGGGGTGCTCAAACTTGAACTGCTGGCGATCTACCTCAAAAAAATTAAAATCGGAATCTAATAATAATTAGATTCCGATCGATCGTCTCTGAGAGGCTGCAAGTATGTGTGATGCAGGATTGTCGTCTATGTAGGTAGGGTGTATCGTGGTGCAGGTATAAGTGTATATATAGGGACGTTGCATAATTGCATGGCCACGAATCCACATAGAATTTGGAGGAGCGACAGAAATTAGTTCGCAATATGCATTTTTTTAGTCAAGGTAGGTGGAGGTCTGCACTAAAAAGTCAATGAAAAAACTTATATTTATTCAAAATTGCAAGTTTGTTGGTTCTTACAAAAAACAAACGAGTTCTAGTTTCTAAACTTAACTAAATAATGACTTTGCATGTCTGCATTTCCTCAGCATACTTTTCATACGATGGTACGTAATTACCGAGTGCTAATCGCAAGCACGATGACATATGTTCGTCAGTTAGTCGATTGCGATATTTTGACTTAATTATCTTCATTTCAGAAAATGCAGACTCGCACAAGTAAGTTGTCCCAAACATTGCCGTCAACTGAAGGGCGATTTGCCTTAGATTCGGATATTTATCTTCAGATATAAAATACCAGAATTTTGTATCAGATTCTGTGGCTTTGAGATGTATATCTGATATTATCTGCAATACCTCATTTTCAACAGAAGATGAGTCCATGTTAAACTGACTTGCTATTTCAGTAGCAGATTCCTCAATGTTTTTACACGAAAAAGGGTAACTCATAAAAGATGCGATATTTGCCAATTTACTGAAATCATAATAACGTCTTTCGAATTCACCCAAAATATTTGATAATTCTTCCTCATAAATATCAAAATTCAACTGAGGAATCCTTGCTTTCAAAGACGGAAAATGTTTCAGATCCTTTTTTTTCAGTTGATCTATCTCTCTCTCTCTGGTTTCAATCCTGGGATTGGTTTGCAGCAATTTCATCTAATCTCCTCTTCCATTCTTCCTTGTCTTGTGCGGCTCTTTTGACTTCTGCATATGATGAGCAGCGCACATCCACCAGCAGGTCCTCCAGGTACTCTCGGCGTGGGCGTCCCCTAGAGTTGGTCCCCTCGGTCATACCCTCCATTATGACATGCAAGATTGATCTATCATAAGTTGCAATTTACTTTTGAATGCGTTTATTGCGCTAATCATCTCAATAATAGTTTTTCCTTTACCTTGAAGCTCCAAGTTAATGGTGTTTAAATGCATTGTAATATCTGTCAAAAAAGCTAAATCAGTCAGCCATTTTCCGTTTTTCAGTGTCATCACCTCTTTCGTCCAGAAAAGTTATTATTTCGGGCAATAATTCTTGAAACCGTTCTAGGATCTTTCCGCGACTCAACCACCGTATGAAGAACTAAATCAGTGTGTTCAGCAGATTCACTATCTTCCAACTGTAATTTGAAGAGCCCTCGTTGCAAGCTACGGGCACGGATGGAATTCACAATTTTTATTGCTATGTCCATAATCTCCTTCATGTTTAGAATTTTTGAACGCAAAACTTGTTGATGAATAATGCAATGGAATGAGAAAAACGAAGGGAAATCGTCGTTAGCTCGACACAATGCCACAAAACCATTTTTGTTTCCAGTGTCATTGCTGGTGCTCCATCGGTTGTAATGCACACTAGTTTATATATTGGTAGCTTATAGTTTGTTACAAAATTGAAGAAAACGTCATATATATCTTTGCCACGGGTCTTTCCTTTCAGAGGAATCATTGTCAAAAACTCTTCCTTAGCCGACATGTCATTGAATACCATTCGAATGAAAATACACAGCTGAGTAGTGTCTGTCAAATCGGTGGATTCGTCGAACTGTAAAGAAAAGTATGTACATTCCATGATATCATTTTTTAGTTTATCTGCCATGTCCTGGTTCATGACTTCAACACGCCTTGTGACAGTCGGACAAGATAACTGAAGTTCTCTAATAGCAGACATAATCTCTGTTTTATTTTTAAAATTGCCAAATAAAGTTTCACCCGCTTCAATAAATGCTTCCTTCACAACCATTCCATCTTCAAATGGTTTCTTGTGTTTCGCCAGTATATGAGATATTTTATATGACGCGATCGTTGCAGCTTTTGATTGTTTGGCTGGTCTTGTGAACAAGGTTTGTTCGTTTTTTAAACTAGCTATCAAATCACATACTTTTCGTTTTCTTAATTCACTCTGTGGCGGGAAATCCTTTTCATAATTTTTATGAATGGTTTTATAATGCCTCTCTAAGTTCCCACGCTTAGGTATTGCAACTGATGCACGGCAAATGAGACAAATGCACTTATCCTTCACCATACAAAATAAGAATTCTTCCTCCCAAATGTTATTAAAATGATACGTTTTACTTCTCTTCACCGCACTCATTTTGTATTATTTATCAACAAACGTATCGCCTTCAAGTTACAACTTGGACTGACTGACTACTGACTCCCACTATTCTGCTCCCACGGCGCAGTATATATATCGGCACCCGCGCTCCGCAGCACGTGGAACTTTCTCAGCTCACAGCGAATACGAAATTTGCCAGCTGTTCCAGAACACTCCGTTCAGTAACTCAGTCCGCTACAAGCTACAAATAAATAATAAAAAAGAAGGCATGAAAAATGCATCGAAATGGATCGACCGTTTGAGCACCCCTGCTATATGTAATTTCATATGTACTTATATAACATCCTGTACCCACTTATATATATATATAAAATAAAAAAATAAAAATAAATGCTTGCATATTCTCCGGAGACCCATCGGCACTCCACTGGTTGATATGTATGTAATGCAATCCTTAAGCATGTCATTTTCTATCATAAGTTTTTTAATTTTCAGTGTGTTTATATTTTTAATCCAAATCATTAGTGATTTAATACATATATCCTCTGTAAATGTCTTAATTAAATGTCTGTCTGTCTATCAATGTCTGTCAATGACTGTCTCGACACAGGTTTACCCTAGTGAGACAGGCATCGAAAAACCACTTGTAAAAAACTTTATATAGATAAATAAAAAAAAATTTAAAAAAATAAAAATACCATATGTGTTATAAATAAAAATGTAGCTGAAAATACACTTTTTTTCAAAATTTCATTTTTTTTAAGGAGATTTTCAAAATTATTTCAGTTCGGGGAAGTGCAGAATCCCCAAACTGAAAAAACTTCTTACAAAAATATGAAATTTTGGAAAAAATATGTATTTTTCAATTTAACTTTTTAACTGCAGCTCACTGAAGTGGGAGGCATTAAAAAAATTAAAGAGCGTTCATACGATGGTCCGGCCTTCAATTCGCAATATGAGTTCAGCGGAGACAGTCGCGATGATTATTGCGTGAATGATTATTTACGTTTATGAATTACGATGATTAATAATGTAACGTGCTGTACAAATAAATTGCCGAGTCTGCGATAATTTCTACATCCATCTAGATTTGAGGGCCTCTGTGGAGGAGGGGTAAGGCTCTCGACTAGCAATCCAAAGGCCTCAGGTTCAATTCCCGACGTGCACAAGTAAATGTTATTTGATGAAATAGTGTTATTTCACAATTCATTAAATTTAAAAATAATATTAGAGTATTGGTACCTGCGGCACATTCCAAAGTGGAAGATACTCTCAGTATCGCCCTGGTGTAAGACCACCATTCAGAATTGAAAGGTTGCTTGAAACGGCTTTAGCTGTGTTTGGTGACTAGATATAGCCAGGTACTCCCTCACCTTCCTCTCTCCACTACCTACAGCCTCACAACATACCCCAATTGGGGATGTCGTAGTCTCACTGGCCTTAGACGGTTGGGAGCAGTTGGGACTCTTGTGCGGTATTCACATTAAAAAAGAAGATCAAATGGCCAAGGCTTAAATGGGTATTTTCGTTTTTATTTATTCCTCAAAAAAGTGAGGAAAAAAATTACTATGAATGTATATTTAGTTTATTTTTATGTTGACAAATAAATTTTCTATAACAATTTGTAATGTGCCATTTTCGATTTGCCGCCTTAACGACATGACCTTTTTTAACCGGCCAACAACACATTGGCGCCAAAGTGGACTGGACCCATAACAGCGGGTACCCGACTTTGTTCAACTTCGGATACCCGATAATAGACTTCAGTTATTCAGTTCGTATTTATTTCATGTATGTATTTGCATATTCATCTAATATGAAGTGGAGAACAATGGATGAAATGCATTGCATGGAAAAAAAATGGCTCACGTAGAATGTTGTGGTAATGATAATTAAGGTTTTATTTATGATGCCTTCAGTAAATAGATTTGAACACCCTACCATTGTAATACATTACTATTTCTAGTATGTTGGGTCATAACTTCAGTAAAAACAATTAATATTTTTTATAAACTTTTTATTTCAAATACATTTATCTAAATTATGGCCGGCGTGGTCTAGTGGTATACGCTTTTGACTACAGATCCGAAGGTCGCGGGTTCGAACCCGGCGTGCGCAAATAAATTTTATTTGATTAATTTGTGTTATTTCACAATTAATTAATTAAAAAATAATATATAGTATATTTGCGGCACGTTCCAGAGTGGAAGATACTCTCAGTATCGCCCTGGTGTAAGACCACCATTCAGAATTGAAACGTTGCTTGAAATGGCTTTAGCCGTGTTTGGTGACCAGATCTGAATAGCCAGGTACTTCCCCACCTTCCTCCTCCCCATCTCCTTCCCCTCCCCAATACCCTCAGCCTCACAACATACCCCAATTGGGGATGCCATAGTCTCACTGGCTCCAGACGGGAGCAGTTGGGACTCTTGTGCGGTATTACTGTAAAAAAAAAAAAAAAAAAAAAAAAAAAAAAAAAAAAAAAAAAAAAAAAAAAAAAAAAAAAAAAAAAATAAAAAAAAAAAAAAAAATAAAAAAAATAAAAAATAAAAAATTTTATAAGTTCCTGTAGTAATAATTTTTATACCTGTTACCGGGTATATGGGTAGGCAAACTAATAACTTGTCCAAACAATCAAATAAAAAATTTTAAAAATTGACAGGAATGCTTTCCTAAACTTTCACTTACCTTTTTTTTTTGTTTTTTTAATTATTTTAATATATATATCATATAAGTTACATTAATACATATTTTGCAGAAAATAATATTAAGGTTCATAATTGGTCATGTATACCTTATCAGAAAAGAGGAGCTCTTGTGCCTGATAAGGGAGCCACGATTCTTACTTAGATTCAATGTTATAATATATATTTTTTTTAATATAAGTTTTTTTGGAAAAAAAGTTTGATTTTAAAGTTCGATATATTTTTTTTTTAATATAATTTTTTTGGAAAAAAAGTTTGATTTTAAAGTTTGATATATATTTTTTTTTAATATAAGTTTTTTTGGAAAAAAAGTTTGATTTTATTTATTTGTTCTTGTTGGTTCGTAATACAGCGCAATTCGGAAGGGAGATTATTGTAGTTTTTTATGGCTTGGTAAATATAATGGTTTTGCATTTGAGTTGTTTTGAAGATTGGCGTAATAAATCGATTTCCATTTCTCATGAGTTTGTAAAATTCTTGATATTCTGTGTTATTTTTTTCTTTACACATTTTTATAATGGAAGTTTGCTTAAATATATCATCAATATTTGGTACTGGAAACAATTTAAAAAGCAATTTTGTTGGGAAAGTAGAGTTTTTTTTAAGTATTACCTTTATAATAATTTTTTGCGAGACTTTTACTGAGTTTAGGTTGTTTTTATAAGATCCTCCCCAACCTATGATTCCGTAAATAAGCAGGGAGTGGACAAGAGCATAATATACATTTTTTAGTATTTTCACATTTAAAATATTTCTTAACCTAACAAATATATATATACATTTCCTAATTCTCTTTACTAACTCTATAATATGGCTTTTCCATTTCAGATTTTCATCGATGATCACACCAAGATATTTAATTTCAGAAGAAGAGTTGATTACAGTACAAATAGGATTAAGTAGTTTACAGTTGACATTGTCACAATTTTCATCATGTATTATGATATTTACTTTGTGTTTAGGTATTTTTTGTAGTGAAAATAATACATATCGTCGCATTAATTCGTAGAATTCCCAAATGCAAAATTTTACAGGAGGCACAAAAAACCTCGTAGTGAAAAAAAATGAAAGACGGCTTATTCTTTTTATTTATGTTTCGAATATATAATATATTTGGAAATTTATTTTCAATCATTAAACTTTTGTAAGTTAAGGCTTTCTATTTCAAATCGGAGTTAGGAAGTTTACGTAAAAACCGAGAATGGAGATACGCATTTTACAAAAGATACATACTTTTCTGCGAACAGTTTTATGAACAACCTAGCGGAAAATTTGGGAGATAAGAATTTTACATTTACAAAATAAAACACAACAATGTATGTGTATGTCGAGGCAGTCTATTTAGATGCATTTTAATGATTTTAATGATGCGGAAGGTTATCGCTAAAGGAGTGGTAATCCTTTTTTAATGTCTGTTTTAAGTCTTGTAAATGCTGGTACTTTTCCTTCCTTAAGGGATTAAATCTGACTCTCAAGTGAAATCTTCAAACTCTGGAGATCATTACAGATTCGGCGACGGTTTTGTGCTGGGTGAGATCTACACTGACCGGGAGTAGTCGTGTCAGAGATGATCGTTAAGTGACGCTTGGAGTTGATGAAGGAGATTGTAGAAGAATTTGATCTGACATTGTCGATCACCCTTGTTGTCCTGTAGAAATAAAACTGATGTACTTACTAGGGTTTGCAAGACCCGGGCAAAGAGTAGCCATGACAGGAAACGTTGTGAAAGAGACTCCTCAGAGTGTGAAGATAGGTGGGAGAGACTTGAAAGTGGAACTGGTGAGCAAACATGTGCAAACAAGCGTAGAAACTCTTCATGCTCAGCATCACTTTGGAGTAAAGTGAACGCTTCATCTTGCCCGGCTGGTCGATCCCGAGGCGAGAAGAAAGGACGTCGATAGATGTGTGCGTTCCTGCATACAATGCAGGACAATTGACCCTCCACCATCATCCCATGAAGCGGGTAATCTTAATGTTGTGACAACCCGGAGTCGCTTGGCAGTTGATGTTACTCATTTCAGTAGGAAATGTTTACTCACATTTATCGATTGCGGTCCAAGTAGATTTGCCGTGTGGCGGGAAATCGAGTCAGATAATGCAGCTTCGATTATCAGACGGAAGAAGTGTTTCGGGAAAGAGGCCCGCCCAAAGTAGTTCTCATGGACAATGGTACTGCATTTTGTTCCTACAGTGTTACAGATAAGTGTAAGAGATGGAATGTTCGTCAAAGATTTTGCGCGGCATACCGACCAGCTGGAAACGGTATAGTTGAACGACATCATCAAACAATAAAGAGAACTGCAGCCAGAAGTGGAAGCGATCCCCTGCAGGCAGAGTTTCGGTACAATCTTTGGCTGCAAAAAGTCAGGATGATCGAGGTATTGCGCTGTCTAGTATAGTTCACACTTCACACTCGTGGAGACACCCTTCTGCGCAAATGAATATAGAAGAGGAAGTATTGACTGAGCTCTAAGTGGGCGATCTTCTTGCGGTTAAACCAGTAGATGGGAGATGCACATCGTGCATGGAAGGGTGACAGGACTTACTTCAGTCAACAACATCGAAGTAGATGGCATACCAAGACATGTGCTTGACCCGCGGAAGATGCCTGACAGAGAACGGACTGTGTCTGAGGAGAGACGAGATGGAATTGCCGCACGTTCAACCGTAAATATTTTGGGTTTGTTTGAAGAGGACAGTGAAGAACCGGATCCGGATATGCATCAGGAGGAGATCCACTTGCAAAGAGATGGTGACCTTGAAGAAGAGATAATCAAAGAACAAGGACCTATTAGGTATTTACGAAACCGCAGAGGCACATAAAACAAGAGAGCTACGGCAGAGCGTCACACGGTGCAGAAGACGTCAGTTTAGACTACAGATACAAAACACTATTCGTGACTTCACAATTAAAATTAAGGTTATAAAATGTTCAAAATTGATGAATCAACTTATCTCAGTTAATTTCACGGTAAAACTATTACACCGTAAATAAATTTCCTCAGTCAAAAACACAACAAGCGTGCACGGCTCACCGGCCAATACTGAATTAAGGAGTTACGAAGTATTCGCGAGTAAAAATGGCACCATAATTTTACGCAGTTTCCTAATTTGTGTTTATCTAAAAGGTTAATTTTTTTTTAAATTTTCGAGTTTTACTAGTCGATGCGGGTCTAATTTTAACACCAGATGGCATTAAAAACGTATTTTCGAAAAATTTGGAGTTACGCACTCTACGAATTAATGCGACGATATGTTGTTTTTTTAGCATTAAGTGTGAGTAAGTTATTATCAAACCATGATTTTAAGATATTAATACATTCATTTGCAAGTTTGTTAACTAGTTCCCATGTTTGACCTTTTATTAATAAAACAGTATCATCAGCATAAGAGATTAATTCACCTTTGATTTTCAGTTGGAAAATGTCATTTACATACATTAAAAATAGTAATGGTCCGAGGACCGTGCCTTGAGGAATGCCAAATGTACTTGTTTTTTTTTTTTTTTGTATTAGTCAATTCACCCTAAAGAGAGTGCTTTGTGCCGATTGGGATAAGATATATGGTTAAACTGATGTGAATTATCTATAAGGGGACTGGACATATCATATATTAAAGTCATTCAAATCTATAAACTTATAAAGAATAGAATATACGCGAGAGTTGTTGAGAGACAGCAAATATGGAATACTAAGGGGAGACTGGTGAGTGATTTTAATAAGCAATCGATACATGCCTTTGAAAGAAGAATGGTTTTTACAATTGAAGAAAACATGGTCAAGAGTCTCATCCTCCACACCACACTGGCATAATGAACTTTCGAGCACCCGAATTTTAAACAAATGAGTTGCAATAGAGCAGTGGCCAATTCTCATTCTCGAGATACAGGAAATAAATCTTTTGGACTTTTTTTTGCTTTGGAACCAGGGTTTACTTGGAATATGATTTTGTATTCCAGCATAGAAAGATCCAGTTTGAGTTTTCGTGACTGTCCAATTTTCTTCCCAGGAACGAGACATGTTGGATTTAAGAATAGAGAAGACGTCAGAGACAGGAATTTTAAAATCTAAAGGAATAGAACCAGATACAGTTCCAAGTTTAGCGAGAGAATCAGCTTTCTCGTTACCCTCAATTCCTAGATGGCCAGGCACCCAAACCAGTATTGTCTCAAACATAGATTCGTTTAAAGAATCGAGGATTTTTTTAATATTACAAATAACATAGTCTTCTGGACAACGAACGATATTAGAGGAAATTTTTAATACTGCACTTAGAGAGTCAGTACACAGTAAGGCTCGACGAATATTAAGGAGTTGGATTTGAATTAAAGCTTGTTCAATTGCGAAGCATTCTGCAGTAAATATGGAAATTTCTTTAGGCAATTTATAAGACAGATTAACATTGAATTCAGGAATATATACCGATGCGCCACATTCTTTGTGGTCGGATTTGGAACCATCTGTGTATATGAGGGAAAATCCAGGAAACTTTGAAAATATAAAGTTTTTAAAATGTTCTTCAACATTTTGAAAGTTATTAGCTGATGATAAAATGTTCGTCCGGAAGTCAGAAATTATTACGTTTGGGATAAAATTAATAGCATTAAACGGGGTACTGTAAATAGGAAGGATTGGATCATCTTGTAGATTTTGAAGGTAAGAAGACAGAGATCTAAATGATAGAAAACTTTTTAATAAGAGAGGGAATCGATCTCTATCTATTACCCTCCTTCTGTTATTCAAAATACTGAACAAACGATCGAGACTCTGTTCCAATGAGTGACGCGATAAAGATAACGCTTTGAAGATATATCTATCCGCGAGGTATTGTCTTCTCAAAAATAAGGGAGGATCTACACATTCTATCTGAAGAGCATTAATTGGAGAAGATTTCATTGCCCCAATAATCATTCTGAGCCCTTTTGATTGGATTCTTTCAAGTTTTTTATCCAGATATTTAGGAAGTGGGTCGAAAAGAAATGTGCCATAATCCAAGTGACTTCGAACGAGGGAATTATACATTAGTTTAAGAGTAGTAGGATGGGATCCCCACCATACTCTGGAAACAGCTCGCATCATATTAAGCCCCTTTTCACACTTAGCAGAAACGTTCTGAATATGAGGGAGCCAGGAAAGCTTATGGTCCAAAAGCAGGCCAAGAAATTTTATTTGCTTAACGATTTGAAGGGGGAAATTATCAAAAGAGACTGTAAAGTTAGGCAGTTTTCTTTTGCGAGTAAAAGCCACTACCTTGGTTTTAGAGGTAGCTAAATTCATTCCATTTGTCAACATCCAAACTTTAATATTATGTAAGGCCAAATTTAATTCCTTCGCAGCATGCAATAAATTTTTGTGAGATAAATATATGAGAAAATCGTCCGCAAAATAAAGTCGCTTAATAGACGAAGGGATTACAATGTCTAAATCACTCATATAAATATTAAATAATAATGGACTGATAACAGACCCCTGGGGTAGCCCTTTCCAAAGTTTGCGCTTCAATATGTTTGAGGAAGAGTGGATAATAATGGATCTGTCTGTTAGCAAGTTGATAATAAATTGAACTAATTTTATGGGGATTTTTATTTTAATTAATTTTTCCTTCAAAACATCAATTAATACATCGTCGTAAGCTGAAGAAAGATCTAGAAATGTGGCCAATGTACAAGAGTTAAGGGATTGAGATATACGGATATCTGTTGTTAACAAACTTAAATTATCCATAGTAGATTTCTTTTTCCGAAAGCCGTATTGATTAGGAGGGATAATACTGTGATTTTCAACAAACCATTCTAATCTGTTCTTTATCAAATGTTCCACTACTTTAATTAAACACGACGAAAGAGCAATAGGACGATAAGATGAGACTTCGGACGGATTTTTCCCTGGTTTTAAAACCGGGAGGATTTTTTGAACCTTCCAGACATCCGGAATAAATCCTGTTTCAAACATGTTATTAATTAAGGATAAGAAATATTCAACCGACATGTCGGAGAATGCTTTAAAGAAGCTATATAATATTCCATCAGGACCCGGAGAAGAGTCAGAAAGAGATTTGATTACTCGTTTTAGTTCACTAACTAAGAAAGGAGAGTCTAGCCAGTTAGAGTGAGATGGATATGAAATAAAAGAGGGCATTTCTTCACATGTGGCAACTGAAGGAGGGGCAATTTTATCAGCAAAACCTATAATAATTTCCTCCGGAATATGTTTGGTACGCTCCGGAGCATATGACGAACCGAATTTTTTTAAATTAGTCCAAACAGATGACTGGGGAGTTTCAGGAGACAAGTTTTCACAAAATTTTCGCCATCCAGACCGCTTTTTATTTTTCAAAATACGTTTAGTTTCTGATTGGACGCGTTTCACTGATAAGAAATTTTCAAAAGACATGCATTTGTGGTAAATGGAAACTGCTTCTTTTCTAGAGTTAACAGCACGAGTGCATTCTTCGTCCCACCACGGAGTCGAATGTTTAGTTTTAATGTTAACTTTACGCTTTTGAATGGATTTTTCTGCTGCTTTTATAACTATACTAGGAAATAATTCACATTGTGTTCTGATGTTCCCAAGAGAAGATTTTACAGAGTGAACAAGAGAGTCTAATACAGAAGAAAAAAATCTCCAGTTCGCATCTTTCGTTTTAAATTTAAAATTATTGTTAATTGTAAAGGAATGCGAGGTGGTTAGATGGTGAAAGAGGATTATAATAGGGAAATGATCACTGGAAAGGGGGTCTTTAAGTATGTTCCAAGAACATTTACGTATGACCGAAGATGAACAGAGAGATAAATCAACAACACTTTTCCTTTGTTGAGGGGGGGTGAATCGGGTTGGAGATCCGTCGTTTAAAATACATAAATTATGGGAATCAATAAAATCTAAAAGATTACGGCCAGAACGATTCGTTAATTCACTACCCCAAGAGGTAGAATGAGCGTTAAAGTCGCCCAGTAACATATACGGGGGACGGATCTGAGACATAAATGATGACCATTCGTTTACATCAAAAATAGTGGAGGGAGGGACATATATTGATAGTATTGTAATATCACATACAACAGCTGCTACTATCTGAAAATTGTTAGAGAGAGTATGAAATATGATTGGTTTGAAAGGGATAGAGTCATGGATGATTAAGGCAGCGCCACCTTTACCATCCAGTCTATCATGTCTAAGACAATTATATCCAGAAATCTTAAATAGATATGAGGGTTTAAACCACGTTTCAGAAATAGCGGCAACTGAAATTTCATGTTCATCGAGTAATTTTACAAGTTCAAATTTATTACAGATTAGACTTCTGATATTCCACTGAAGAATTCTGTTCAGTTTCGGAGACATTAGGAAGACAGGATAATAAAGATTTAATGCAATCGGCAGCGTTGGACGGTATATTATTGTTGTTTGAAAGAATAGAAATTAAGAGGGTAATTAAAGTCTGAATGAAAGCAGAATTTTCATTCACCACTTTCCCTAAATTAGGGGAAGATTGGAAACTATTTAAAGCACTCCCATTGAGTGTCTGAGATTTATAATTCCCATTTGGGTTAAACAAAATATCATTATGTTGATTTTTATCAATAGAAGCAATAAATTTTGGTTTTGGTTTGAGTGGTATAAAAATTGTTTCCCTGCGAGAAGATGATGGAGGAGATTTAGAGTAAGATAGATTGCAAGGAATTGAGGTAGATGTTACCTCTGCAAACGATTTTATTGCAGGTGGGAATAATTTTGATGCCTGGAAATAGGAAATGTTGTCTGAAGCCATTGATTGTTTAATATTCCTTTGTCTGGTCAATTCTGGACAGGCCACACTAACCGCTGTATGATTTCCCTTGCAGTTAATGCAACGTGGATCATTCGATGATTTTTGGCAAAGATCAAAGGGGTGGTCTTCTCCGCAATGAAAACAACGTGGAGGGGAACGACATATGGGTTTTGAGTGTCCGAAACGGCAGCAGTTAAAACACTGGATCGTCGGGAATTTATATACTTCCACAGGGAGTGCGTTGTAATAAATAAATACCCGAGATGGCAAAGTTTGGCCTTCAAAAGTAATAACAACCGATTGTGAGGGTTTCCATGTAGTGGTTCCATTAGATGTATCTTTGTAATTTAATCTACGTGCTTTTAAAACCTTAGGGGTCACTTGAGAATCATTAAGTGCATCAACAATTTCAGATTCTGAGAGATCGGTTGGTATACCTCTCACTCGGCCCATTCTAGTAAGGTTGTAAGTTGGAATATAAGATTTAAATTTGTGGTGTGAAAGCGTATCTATTTTTTGGACAAATTCATTTGCAAAGTTTGCGGATTTAAATTCTAGGGATAACTTATAGCGGCCTTCCGGCTTAATAGATCCGTTAACTATGCCAAGGTTACTGTTTTTTGAACTAAAAATGAATTTCCCGAAATCCAGAGGATGAATGATTTTTCCTTGTTCAGTACTTTGGACATTGACAATGAATGGAGCCGAGGAGGATGGGGAATAACTTAGTTCAGTATTTTTAGATTCTGATAATATGGTATCCTTACGACTTTCCTTAGGGTTTGAGGTTTCATCGGATTGCGAAGGTTTAATTTTGGGTGGTACATTAAGACAGAGCGATGGTCTTCGTTTTCTGGAAGGGACTATTATAGAAACATCCGATTCATACTCATCTCCAATATTAAATATGGACTCGGGGTCAGGAGGTCGATTTTCATCTTCCTCCATATTTATAAATTAATTAACAAAAAAAAAATAATACAGTCTATTTGATTGACTGTACACACGAATTTATCAAAACCTAAATATAACAAACAAATAATAGAAAACAAAAATGTAACAATAATTTCTTATCTGTACGAAGTCCGCGACAGCAGGTAGGCAATTTGTCAAACACAGAGCACGACTATCCACTACCGTAGTTCGATGACTAATCAATGTACTTGTTAGTGGTGTACTAAAAGTTTGGTTTAATTTTACAATTTGAGGTCTCTCTGTTAAGTAGCTTTCTATCCATTTAAGGGCTAAGTGGTCAATGCCATTTTCTTTTAATTTTAATATAAGTCTTTCATGGGAAATGCTGTCAAAAGCTTTCTTTAAGTCAATAAAAATTCCTATACATTTATTTGATTTGTCCAGGGTACTCTGAATACTAGATGAAATTTTTGCAATGGCATCTTGGGTACTTTTTCCCTCTGTGAAACCGAATTGATTTTCATTTATAATCGAGTTTTTTTTTAAGAATGCAGTTAGTCTTTTTTTAACAATTTTTTCAAAAATTTTCGATATATTAGATAAGAGTGAAATGGGTCTATAATTAGAAATGTCCTCCGGGCTACCGGACTTAAATATTGGAGAGATTATGGTTTTCTTATACGTGCTCGGGAAAACTCCTGTCTTAAAACTATTGTTTATAATATGAGAGATTGGTGTAGAAACATAATTTTTAATGATTTTTAGTGTTTTTACGGCGAGACCGTCAAATCCCGGAGCAGAACCACCTCGCATTTTTGATATAATTTGTACAATTTCAGACGGATTGGTTGGTTCGAAGAGTTCAAGTTTAGTTTCTATATTCGGAATATTTTCAATATACATATTATTTTTTTTTTTCACGGTAATTTTTTCTGCGAGACTCTTTCCGATATTTGCAAAGAAATCATTAAAAGCGTTTGCTCCTTTTTTAGGTTCTTCAATACAGTTAATTATGTTATTGTTTTGTATTACACTCTTAATAGTATTACTTTTGGTTTTTTGTTTATTTTCCATGATTTCATTGATTATATTCCAAACTTTCTTACTGTCATTTTCAGAATCATCAAGTTTATTTTTATAATAATTTTCTTTCTTTCTTTTCTTTTTATAAATTAAGTTCCTGCCATTTTTTAATTTGAAACTATTTTATACTCGTTGGCTGAACACTTACGTGGTATCTTGAATGTTTATTTAAAAAACTTTATATTGTTTATAAGCTAATATTTTATAATTAGCCAACTGACAGTTTGAAAAAATGGACTATGTATGAACAATGGCATCACACGTAATACTGAACAGACGATAGGAATTTATTTTTTAACGGCAATATAAAGTAAAGTAAAAAAGATACAATATTAAGTAAAATAAAAATATAAAGTGATGTAGTTTGTTCTCAGTCCTCCTCACTAGGTATTCCTGTTCCGAGGCGGACTGTAGGTTGTTGTATTTGTGTTGATCATGATTTCCTCATCTTCTAATTTGTTGGTTCCCAGAAAATATAAAATAAATTAAGCAAAAAGTATTTATGTTTGTTGTCTGTAGGTTGCGTTGGGGTTACTTCATAAATTTAATGATTTCCTCATCTTCATGTTTAGTTAGCCATAATTTGATGTCTTTTTTAAACTTTTCTATATCCATGGTGTTTTTAATTTCAATAGGAAGGGCATTATATAATTTTATAGCAATAGTGGTTTTTCTGGCCGAAAGATGTATTTAAGGCAATGCACTACGTCATGTAATATTTTAAATTGAGCTGCTATCAATAACAACCCTTACGTAGATGGCGATAAGGTTTAAATTCCCGCTTAACACCAACCGCCTGTTTTGATTTATGCAAGAAAAAAACATGTACAAAAAGTGCCTATTATTTTATTTTGTGGATGCTCAGACATAAATATTTAATTTTTTTTCGATCATTTTTTAAATAACTTAATTTGCCACATATACAATAAAATCATAACCGAAAATGGGTTCGTAAGTAGGAGATTTTGAACTTTAAAGCAGTTTTCATAGGACTTATACATTATTTTTTTCTGGGCTTATAAAAAGACTTTTCTAAAAAATACTTGATTATTTCAAAGGCCAAGATGTATTCTACTCGCAGTATTTAATTAAAGCATCTGAAACATTTCTAGGCGACCAAATTTTCAAACCAAAAACACATGATTTTGCATTACTACGTATGGCATCGCCTTAATTTTAGAATGTTTAGTAGATTTGAGGATTTTGTCCTTGTAGTGTAGGTGTGTTGTTCAGCAAGGTACTCATACTTTTCTTTAAAATTGAGTAGTGCATTTTTTGAGTACAGTTTAAATTTAGCGTGTTACTGAACACGCTAAATTTAAAAAAAATTTCTTTTGACAATATAGTTTGAAAAAAAAATGTAGGCAATGAAACTATTCTAGGCTCTGTCTAACAAGGGATGCGCGATGACAAAAGAAGAGTGCAACTGTGCAATTAGTAGTTTATTTGTTTTATCTATCTGCATTATTAGGGCACTTTCTCTGTTTATTCTCTATTGGTTGGGAAATAACTACATACTTATTAAACTGCATTATTTTCCATTTCTGGAAATTGAAATACTCGCTTCTCACTATTATCTAAATGAAATAAAGTGTGTTTTTTTTTTTTTTTTTAAATGGGTATTAACTTTATCCCACTTTTCTGCATATTTTTAGTTTTTTACACAACAAAGTAACAAATTTAACTTCTTTTTTTTTCAAATCATTATTCAGTCAATTTTTTTCCGAGTTGTATACAGCATCATCCGCTCCCGTCAGCGAATAAACAAGTGATTTTAAGCTGTCTCAATTAGATTTGGTGACAGTAAACTTAGGACGGGTTGTTTCGGAGAATTTGAAAAATTTCAAAGTTAATTTTCAAATTCTGTGAAAGATTTTTTCAAGTTCCGTTATTATTTCAGTTCTGTCAAGCAACTAGCCTATAATGATATAGTAACAGAACTTGAATAGGACTTTTACAGAAAACGAATGTTGAAATTTGTAAATTGTTCAAATTCTCCGTAACAACCTGTCCTTAATTCAACCCGACAGTTATAATAATAATAATTGATGAAAATAATGGCAGGATGGAAACCCAACAAATTAAAACAGTATAAAATTGATATTATTTGTAAAAAAATGCATTTTTTTATTTAACACTTGGTGTATAACAGTAAACATTAATTCATCTTACAATATTTACAATCTTAATTTATAAATCTTAAACCTTTGACATTTTACAATGTGGACGATGTATGTACATACATTAATAAAATATTAAAAAGTGTTTTTGAGAACAAATACATAAAAGGTTTAAAAAATGAATAATATAGAAGTTATAAATGGTTAAAATAAAACATAAGTTTTAAAACAATTTTTATACCCTGCATCTGTTAATAATTGTGATATAATTTTATGTTAATAACTAACACGTATGCAAGATTTTCTTAGTACATAGATAGAATTTCAAAATATTAATAATAATAACAGCTAGGTACTGTAATTTTTCAAAATCTAATGACATATGGTTATGTTACCTATTTATGGGCAAAGCATCACACCGATAGTGGTTCAAACTGTTTTTAACTAGTTTGGAATACCCACCTGCAGTACATCACCAAAATAGCATATGTGTATTCCATATTTATTTTCAAACAGAGGTGAAAACTTTGATTACTTTTAAAGAGCTCTCAGATTCATTGGCTATATATGAGATACGAAATATATGTACCTGTAAATACAAAATGTATATTCATAGCGGAACCAGGGAATATCAATGCATTAAAAACACTGTATGTACAATGTAAACCAAAACAGATCATGTTAACTGACATTTCAGTACATTCAATGAACATTTTACTACAGAAAATGCAAGAAGCGCTTCTTATGAAATTAAACAACCTATATAGGGTTAACCTAACCCTCTTCTCTTGTTAGGTTATGTTAGGGTTGGGTAGATCCTCTGGTCCAGAGGGCAACAAATAATCCAGTGTTTGTAAAACTAAAGTTGAAACACCCATTTATCTATGGTGTCAAAGACCTTTCAAGATGGGAAATACATGGAGAGTTGAATACCAGATTGTGGAATCAGGGAAATAGCCAAACCCCCAAAGACAACCTTAGTGAACTAAGGGTGTAGCCCATACTTCCAAAAATATGTGTAACACATTGTGCATATAGCCTGAGTACTTATGAAAGCTATGTAGACCGTTTCCGTATCAATACAAATAAACTAAAACTTAAATTAAGAGAATAACCTAAAGGTGACAAGAGTTCACAGTTTAACAAAAAGTTGTCAAAGGAAGCGAGACTAGCAATCCGTAAAGGAGTTCTGATATTAATCACGATATTATGTGGCAGTGTGCATGGAATTGGCATAAAAGGGACCAAAGCAGACTGGACGCAGTAGAAGTAAGATCCCCAAGGTAAATCAAGCGCAATGTACAAGATAAAGAAAGGGATGCAAGGTCGTAATGATTTGGACATGTTGAAGTAAGTGTAGAGTAGAAGTTGAGGAATACACAGCATAATCAAGTAAAAATATAACATGTTTATAACCGTATTTTTCCCTTACATGCAGGTAAATCCAGATATGTAGGTGCAGCAGGATCACTGAACTGAAAAGAACGCAGCCCTAGTAAATTATAGTGGTAAAATTGAATATAAAGTTCTGAACTTTTTTCTTTTTCTTGTATGAGGTTTTTTTATCCAGATAAGAAATTTTCCTCGTAAAACATATTAATGTAATGTAAAATCAGTCAAGTAAATACAACCATTAGATGGTAATAGTAAAAAGGCCAAGTGAACCGCAGTACTAGTTAGTTAGACATATGAAAGGGTATTGTTATAAGCCCTAGCTAGTTAGAGGATTAGGAAAGAATTCATAAAATCAAAATTTCATAATAAAGTGAAAATGTCTGATATGAAATGTAATTGTTTGTGCAAATCCGTGTTCTATGTTGATCTTTGGGATTTGAGCAGAACCTATATGTAGTATGAATGGCGAAAACTCTGTTTGGTCCAGATGCCCAGGTGCATCCAATTTAGTCAGAAATCGCTTTGATCCTGGCTTTGCCCAATTCAATTAACTTCATCTCCCTAAAGTCATCCAACTGTTTACATGCCAGATTAACCCCTTAGATTTAAGTAATAAAAAAGACAAGATTTATGTGGCGTGCCATCCACACCGCCCAACACTGTGGAGAAATGGTGTGATGGTTACTTAATCAGTTATAAATCTCAGTTAACTGTTTTGCCCTGGACATTTTTTAAGGCTTCTATTTATGCTAGATTAGGTGGCACCGGACCATCTACATCCCGTTGTAATTGGGACCGCCTCCGCTCTCCGGCACCACCCAGTTGATGTTCTGCGAAGGGTCCTTGATGTCGCAAGTCTTGCAGTGGATGCAGTTCTGTGCATTAATCTGCAATCGCAGGCCGTCTCCTTCTTCCATGGGGACGAATTCGTATACTCCTGGAATTACATAATATACAAGTTGGTTTGATGATTGAAAACATTATTATTATGTATTCTTAACAGTTTAGAGAACAAACATATTTAGAGATTCCGTATTGGTTATAAAATGAATTCTTCATAAATACTTTGTTGAAATGTACGAGTTTACCACTTCTTAGTGAATAGACATTTTTTTCTATTTGTCTATTTTCTTTAGCATAGTAAAAAAATAAAAATCACTATAGTTGACCCACGATGCCGAAGAATAGAAAGGAGTGCAAAAAGAGTTACACAGTAATCTTTTTACATTGTGCTGCAGTAGAAACTCCAGTTAAAACTTGGGTTATGTGTAGTATTGACATCGGGTATGCAATCTTTGCAGCAATACATAATATGCACTTGTAAATCAATCACAAAGTCAATCAATATTGTAGAAGTTGTTGCTCGGAAAGGAAACTTTAATATAATGTAAATTTATACCTGCAGGACAGTATCTGCCTTCTGGTCCATCGTAGATAGCCAAATTCTTCTGAACAGGGATGCTGTCATCAGCCAGAGTGAGATGGGCGGGTTGGTCACCTTCGTGGTTTGTTCCTGTGCAATACAAACATTATGATAATTACTAAAGTTAATCAACATAAAATGCACTTTGTAAGTAAGCTGAACTCTAGTGTGCACTCTCGGCGTGTGTTTAGCTCCACTTCGAGACCCAATAAATATTTCAATTTGAATTCAAGTCCTATAAACTTGGCAGGGATTTCACTGATTTATTGAAATTAGGGACTACTATCTTAGTTACCATCTGTTCGGAGATGTGGTCAGTGAAATAAAGTGTCATGATTGGTTTATTGATCTAATTTATTATATACAGTATGTAGAGAAAAGTTCCACATTCCTAGGATTAGTGAATTAGAAATAACGAAGTTGTGCAAATATAATAACGAGCAGTATTTTAAGTGACCCAGTTTTATTTTACAGGTGACACTGAGTATTTCAACCACAAATATGTTAGTACCTGTGAGGGCAACGGAGCTGAGGATGTCGAAGGTCAGCTTGTTGTCTGGTTTGGGATAGTCAATGGGGGTGCACTGGGCGGCTGGCAGCAGTCTTGTTGAATCAGCAGCTGAAATAAAATATCAACTAAATGAGGCGTGCAAAATCGGCCATCCGGACAAATTGGCAATTACCGAACACTTAATTCAAACCGGTCATGGGAAGTCCTCGGAAGACCCAATATGCACCGAGCACGCCTAATTACCAATATGTCCAGGAGTAAAGGACGTATAAATCCATCCCTCCCACGCAATGCCGGCGATGGGTCAAGAGAGTCGGTTGGAGAAGTCAAAGGGTCTTCCTCAACCGGCTCCTTCCAATCTGACTCAGACGCATCGGCCACCGGAACATGGAAAATGAACCCGGGCCCCCCAGCTAAATCACCGGCCGTAGCTTGCCATTTGGGGTGACCATTGGCGCAGAGGTGTTAGTTATCCAATGAAAGATTCCCGGTGCGGCAGTACACATACCCGCCACCCAAAATGAATTATTTATCTCCCATTACCTCCGTGGCTGAGAGTCCATGGCTCCCGTCCCCCAAGCAGGGTGGAGAAGGCGGAGTAGATGATGCCCCCAAACAGGCCCAGGCTGGAGTGGAAGGAAGGTCTACAGTTCCTGACGGCTTTCAGCTCTTTCCAAACCCAGGAGGAGCGGAGGGCCGTCTCGTAGGAAGAGGGCTCCGTAACGTCAGTGCCCTCTTGCATGATCATCTCGCAGGCTGCGTCTGCTGCCAAGGAACCTGTAATAGTGGTTTTTTTTTAAATATTTGTTTTTTTTTATACATAACTAGCACAGACCCGTGATAAATCACTGGATTGAAAGTAAAAATTAAAAAAAAAAATACTAAAATAAATTTCAGGTAGTGGAATCACTGAAGCTCGCCATGAAATTCATTTATGCTTACAGAAGCCCCCAATCCCATCATAAACGGTGGTAAAAAAATTACACCGTCGTATAACAACAAATAGAAGAAGAAAAGCTCACCGCTCTTGATAGCGTTGTGTGTGCCCTTAATTTTAGGAACATTGAGAAGCCCTGCTGCGTCTCCCACGAGGCAGCCTCCAGGGAAGGTCAAGCGGGGGAGGGACTGCAGCCCCCCTTCGCATAGGGCCCTCGCTCCATAGCCTACACGGGTGCCCCCTGAAAGAAACATTGAACAAATTAAATAAAATTCTTTTGCAAAATTCACACTTCAATCAAACACCTTTCTACATAAATGCCTCGACAGTAATTCTTTTATGAAACATAATTTCTAACAAGGCGAATGTTCAGTTCTATGTTCACTTCCCTAATAACACATGCTGAAATCAGGGAATGAATAATTATGCAATTAATTGGGTAAATATTTTTATTGTAATAAATGGTGTCATCCAATTTCTAGTGTAACAAAAAGGTTTCCAACACAGACATAGGAATTAGTAGACGAGAAGATAATGGCGAGGGGTAAAATCAACTGTTGAAGAACGAAGGGGGTAAAGCTGACTGTGATTCGTCAATAAATCAATCTGACAGTAAATAGGCATCTCGCATTATAATATCACCATTTACTTCTTAAAAGTAAAATCTGCTTTTGAATGAATAGACATTTTTACATGGGAGCGCAAATTACTCGCCACGTTATGAACAAATTTGCGAAGTCCAAATTCGGCAAAAAAATTCGGTTCTATTTTCAGAGTCGAATATTTCGTTTAAGTGTTTAGTTAAGACACTTTTATAAATGTTCATAATTTACTTCCCAGCAACCAACCAGCTTTGTGTTTCGCGTCCAGACATGTTTCTACAACTGATCCATATTATACGATGTGAATATGCTTAAAATAATGCTTATATATGGAATGTAATACGACAATTGGGTTTATTCTCTTTTTCACATCTATTTTTACAAGTTTTCATAGCACAAGTCAACATTTTGCCGTGTTATTTCGTAAAATGAACCGATGATGCCTCGAACATAGTTCGCACAAGAATGATGACGTCACGTTTTCAAATTTCACTTGAGGCCATACGCGAGCACAGCCGGCTCCAATGGAACCGGTATGGGGAGTGGGGATAATACGCTTTTAATCACTTAGGGCAGGTCTACTAATATTCATATGTCTATGGTTTCCAACAAAAAAGTCTTCAACTATAATTACAAAAATCATTCAAGCATGCAGCTAAAACTCGACGGACACAAGCAGAATACCCATTCACAATTAACATAATAAAATCGGATTCCAGCTGATTCACAGTTGATACAAGCGGAACACCCATTCACAATAAACATAATAAAATCGGATTCCAGCTGATTCACAGATGATACAAGCGGAACACCCATTCACAATTAACATAATAAAATCGGATTCCAGCTGATTCACAGATGATAATAGCGGAACACCAATTCACAATCAACATAATAAAATCGGATTCCAGCTGATTCGCATCTGATACAAAATTCTTTGCCGACCCACATATACAACACGACCGACTGCAAAACAACTTATATTAAGTACAGAGGCGGCTCCAAGGGTCCAGAAGTGGAAGGTCAATCGAAAAAAAATGAATATGAAATGTTAATACATATTACTAATGAGTAATGAATATTATAAAAATGCCAATATATGTAATTAATTTTCCGGTTCCCACCTATTCCGAAGCCGGAAGTACAATATTGTTTTATGTAAGATTATTTATTTATACATATAACTAATTAATGTTTTTTTTTAAAGATCTTTTCCTATCAAAAGTTTTAATTTGTAATAACTCCGAACTCAGTCCATTGTTTATCAGTAGACTTAAAAAGTAAACAATGAAAGCAAAAGTACCTATACATTCATTTTGTTGCACCCGCAAATGCACTGATAAAAATGATAACTTTTGTTTTTAACCTCTTTATTTTTCTCTCTTGTAACATAAACTAATTGCCACTCTTTATTTGAATATGTTTGTGATGATTCAATGAATTGTTTGCAATTTCTTTCAATATGATATGTACAGAATTTGACATTTTAAATTATTCCATGCAAATTACCTCAACAATGGATAAACAATTTCGCAAACTAATATTCAAGTTCAAGATGGCTATCATTCATAACACAAAAAACTTACGACTGACATTTTTTCACATCTCTCTCTAATAATGTTCTTAGGTCGTAGATATCTCTATCTCACCGCGGTCATGTCCGAAAATCCCTTTTAAATAAATTTTGTATGATACTAAGTATACGTCAGACACGATGGTGTTTACCTCCTTTGTCTGTATAGCAAAGAGAAAGAAATGAGATAGCTTGGGGACAAAACTTGATGTGACACACGCTAGGTACATATAGTAGCTTCTCATTTGAACGCTAGATGGCACTGGAACTCGCTATTACCGTATGAATATTAAAATAAATTAATAATCCGGTAGTTTGTTAAATCCGTAAAAATGCGATATATTTACGCGTAAATCGAAATTTCGGGTCCGATTTCCGTCGCGGCTGACCCTTTAAATTCAGATATTTATAATAAATTCGTAAAAATACGATATATTTCCGCGTAAATCGAAGTTTCACGGCAGATTTTCATCGCGGCCGGCCTTTTAAATTAAGATATTTGGTGTAAATTCATAAAACTACCACATATTTCCGCGTAAAACGAATTTTCTCGGCATTTCAAACTCGGATATTCGAAATAAATTGGAAAAAATACGATATTCCAGTGTAAATCGATTCCGATTTATAATATAATAATACTAATTAGGGCGATGTATAATCACATAAAAATACACTTTTCGGCGTTTTACCGTCATGGCTGTCTTTTAGATTCAGATTTACGAAATTTTATGATTTATTTTCGCAAAAATCGAAGTTTTTCGAATTACACAAACAAATTTTCGTGTGCGGACAAAAATAAATTTCGAATTACGAATTAACGAATTTCGAATTAAAAAAAAAAATTTCTATGAAAAAAAATTTCTGTGGATATTTTTTTGGCGAAAATTTCGAATTACGCGTTTTTTCGAATTATCGGGGTTCGAATTAACGGGGTTCTACTGTAATATGAAGATAGACTCAAGGAACTAAGATTACCAAAGTTAAAATAAAGAAGAGAAGGGCCTGACTTGATTGAGACTTTCAAAATTTTATCTGGACATTATAGTTGCCCTGGCATCCAAGAAATCTTTCACCACCTACAAAACTATAAATCTCAAGGGATACTCAAAAAAAATTAATAAAACACCTTTTGCATCCAATCCTAGGAAACACTTCCTTGCAAACAGAGTAGTGGATACATGGAACAAACTTCCACAACATGTCATTCAATCCTAGGAAAGACTTCCTTGCAAACTTAATAGTGGATACATGGAACAATCTTCCACAACATGTCATCCAATCCTAAGAAACATTTCCTTGCAAACAGAATAGTGGATGCATGGAACAAACTTCCACAACATGTCATTCAATCCTAGGAAAGACTTCCTTGCAAACTTAGTAGTGGATACATAGAACAAACTTCCACAACATGTCATCGATTCCATTAACATAAACCAATCTAAAGCTCGATCGGAATCTTATTTGGAGAGAAGAAGGGATTAACTTATTTTAAATTTAAAACAACTCAATCACTGTTAAACTTATTGTGAAATCAGATATGAGCGCATCAGCAGAATGCTGCCTGCTCATTAAATAATAGTAATAATAATTGATGTTGGCACCATGAGAATGGGTTGTTTCTTAAACTCGTATTTGTGAAAATCGACTAATAAAAAATAAATAAAAAAAACACAATACTTATCTGCAAAGGCCCTTGAGGTGATTTTGCACAAAAATGGCGCAATACAAAACATCCCAATATTATTATTATTATTATTAAAGAAAGTGTTAAAATTAGGCTTTTATTCACTTTAAGACTTGTAAAACTCACCTTCAAACACCTTGCTGACGCTTGGATGAGTCTTAAACTTCTGAAACTCTCTGAACGGACTGAGATACGGGTTCGTATAATCAAGCCCGATCACAAAGCCAACCGCCACCATCGGAGCGTCTCCTTCTTCCTGGGCCAGGTGGTACAAGAAGGAGCCTCCGTAGGTGTCCTTGGGCAGGGGCCACCCTACGGTGTGCTCCACCAGGCCGGGGTGGTGGTTCTCAGGGGTGACTTCCCAGAGCTCCTTGATCCCCAGACCGTAGGTTTGGGGCTCAGCTTTCTCGCGCAGGTTCAGCTTTTTGATCACCTGTTTCGAGAGGTGGCCGTGACAACCTGCAATAGATAACCGACAGATTTTTTAATGCATGATGCAAATTTAGCTAAGCAATGCAGTGAAGAGGAAAAAAATGTCATTTAAATATTTCTGTTAAAAAATAATTAAACTAATTTCATTTCGATCAAATGGTGTGGCACAAGATATCATACAAAAAAATTTATGAAAAATAATTTCAGCCACAACTTCAATAAAGTCGTATTTTTCAATCTTAGCACTCTACTCTAGCTCTCTTAACCCTGAGTTCAGGCACAATGTGTTTGTTGGGCACACATTAAAAACACAAAAAACATTATTTTTAAAAAACCTTAAATAAGTTCATTTATACAACTGCTAAGTAATGAACAACATTATTAGGAGTGTCAAAAGAAGAAAAGATACTAATTTTCAGCAAAAAAACCAAGGAAAGATGAAATCTTTTCAGCCTGTTTTGTGGTTCAGTTATTATTCCAATGGTTTTCAAACGAGGTCGGACGCAATGAGCTTCTCTGAACAAAACTTGATTCCCATAGTGAAGGTCAAGGACAAACTAAGTAGGAAGGTTGCACAGAGCACGTCAAAAAAGGCAGCTACTGAGAGTGCCAGGTGCCAATGCCGCTCTAGAAGTGGGGTGAAGTAATCAAATGGCCGCGCTGAGAGGTTAAGTCACGAGTCACCTCTGAGTGCAAATTTCAGGTGATAAATAACTCATTTTAATATTTCTGTATTATGCATAAGGAGATGAAATAAAGATCACATTATCGTATGCATGTATTGAATATATTATCAATAATGCCTTAATTACTTATTGTTATTAATAATGTTTACAAGTGATGTACAGAGTAATCTTATCGACAATGATAATAATGCAAATAAAGCAACTAATAAGGTTATTAGCAATTTATAAACATATTTTGAATGACTAAAACAGATTTATTTTATTTTGTCTCGTTAATTATTGTACTACAGTATTTTGCGATACTACCCGCGGTTACTGTTACTACCCGGATTTGCCCGAGATTCAACTATTTTACTTTATTGAATAATTGAAAAATATGGAAATATAATATGACATCTTGTAACATTTATTGACTGTAAAATGAATGCAGTACTCTCTCAGTAATTCGCCGCTCGATTATCTGATAACTTTTTTTTGTTTTTGTTATATGGATACCACAGAAGAGTCCCAAATGCTTTCAACCATCTGGAGCCAGTGAGTCTATGGCATCGCCAATTGGGGTATGTTGTGAGGCTGAAGTTTGTGGGGAGGAGAAGGAGATGAGGAAGAGGAAGGGGGGGTAAACCTGGCTATTCAAATCTGGTCACCAAATACAGCTAAATCCATATCAAAAAATGTTTCAATTCAGAATGGTGGTCTTACAACAGGGCGATATTGAGAGTAGCTTCCACTCCGATAATACTGCTATAATCTACCATTTTTTTCAATAGTTGAAAGCACAAAATCAAGTTCTATAATTTGCCGGTATTCGTATGTAAATTCTGTAAACATGTTGGATTACCTTACTCTTACCAAATACCCTACAATATTAATAATACGTCCAACTCCAGTAAAATATTAGCAATATCAACAACTCACGCCGCCAAAGGCGCTAGTGTAGCGTGCTGACGTTGACATGAGAGAGTACTTACTGTATGTTTAAATTTCACAATGCCAGAGCTCACCGTTAAAGTTTTTCTGCTTCAGCTCAATGATTTTATGTTTTTTATTGACTAAAAATAATCTTAATTATTATGTAAATTTGTTTATATTTGACTAACCTTCTGCTAAGATGGTGCACTTGGCGTGCAATTCCATCCCTCGTTCAAAGTTGTCCTTGGGTGAACCGTCCTTGGCGATGCCCATGTCGCTGGTGGCCACGCCGATGAGCTTGCCATCCTTCCAGAGCAGCTCGGCGGCCGCAGTACCCGTGTACACCTCCACGCCGGCCGCCTCCGCCTGCTCGCCGAGCCACGCCACCAGGCGACCCAGCCGCACAATGTAGTTGCCGTGGTTCCACATCGGGAGACCTGGAATGCAGATGGTTCTATTTAATCATTGGTTCCAGGACATAAATGACCGTGACATACAAAACATTGAAGAAAAGAAAAACAAAAACAAAATATACATAGCCTAACTTGTTATTTCGGGGGTTTAAAGTCAAAAAACATTATCTACAAAAAATTCTAGGTCTTAAAGTCAAACAATGTTATCTACCAAAAAATATACCACTAATTTGTGAGCTTAAAGTCAAACAACATTATGTATCCAAAAAATATACCAATAAAGGGTTGGTATGTTTTTTTTTTCTACCTGCCTTTTTTTCTAGCATTCGTGTCAGCCACATTGTGACCAAAAAAAATTATCATGTATTTATGGTTCGTTACACTCCTTTAACACTAGTTATAATTTTATTTGGCTATCTAAATACTTTGTAGTTAACTTTAACCTTTGCTGGCCTTTTCAAACCTATCTATTCAATCACATGAATCAACCACCATAACACAGGCATGTGCCTAGCTTGGTGGTTTTAACATACCCAAAAATTGTAATAACAAAAAAAAACACTAAATAAAGAAAAATTTAAAAAAAAAAAAGAAACACAAAGTGTCGTTCTGGCCGGAACGAATCCAATGAATCTGATTTTGAAGGCATTTGAATCAGTCCGAGTTCGCAAAATATAATGGAACGCATCCGGATTCACTCTCACTCATTCTGAACAGAGGTGGATCTGAAATCGTCGCTGGAACCAAACATGTTGGTGCAAAAGTGCATTATCTCATCGTTAAAAAGATAGCAAGAAGCATTGCTTTTTACCTTTTTTAGTCTGCATGGGGCAAATTTGCAACAATCATATTATTGGCCTAGCGTACACATGTGTTAAGTGTTATTTGAGAAATCAATTTCTAAGAATTGCTTAATTATAAAATGTAATGCAACGAAATTAATGTGAAAGTTCACTTTTTATCCATCAGGTACTTATTTTAACAGCTCTTATACACCATTATGAAGTATGTAAGAGCTGCAGCATTATTTTTTTTTTTTAATAATAATAAGTGTTTTACTATCTTTTTTTTGTAACAAATAGATTTAATGATATCCTCACTGGGATCTCCCGTGCTGAGGATTTCATTTACATATTATGTATAATTTAATTATAAGAAAATTAATATTACAACAAAGTTACATATTAATTTAATTATGAACAATATATCATGCAGTATAATTTTTTTTTAAATAATTTTAAAATAAGTAAGATAGTGTTTTTTGGTATATTTCAGTTGATTCTGTTTTAGTATGTGTTTGATATCAGTAAATTTTGTATTTCTGATCTCCCTATATTAAGTTTCCAGCTTTTAATTTAAGGTTTAAATTTTAAAATGTTGAGGTTTTTGAGTGAGAGTGGTATTTTATTGTAGAGTTTAATACTGTGATATAAGAAGCTTTTTTTGCCCAAAAGTTGTATTAGTAGATATTTGTTGGATAAGTTTTTGACCATGAGATCTAGTGTTTCTATTGTACGTGTTTGTTGTTATTTCTTGGGTTTTGTACTTATGAATGTAAATGAGTATAGTTTTAGAATATAGTTGTTTAATTTGATTGTGATAACTAAATTATGTTTTGTGCTTTTTTTTGTATCTTTGCAGCAGGAATTTTATAAGCACCCATTCTAGAAGAAAATGTAAAGTAAAATTCCCACAGAACATCTATTTACAAAGTAAGTAATCTTGACAAATGCTTTACAAAACACTTAATTGTTTTTACTTAAAAGCAAATCAAACATGCGACACCTGCTTACAGGGATAGCCGCCGGTGGATCATATACACATATGACAGCCACATAGATAAGGTTAACTACCCAATTTTAAGCATCATAAATAAACTGTTTGATTTCAGCTCTACCTGGGAACACGGGAATAGGCAGTGCACCCGTAGCAGTCAGGTATTTAAACTTATCCTTGGTAACAGGTGTGTTTAAGGGGGCCCCTTTTTCCTTCCAGTCGGGGATCAGCTCCTGTAGCCCCTTGGGGTCTATCACAGCGCCGGAGAGTGTGTGCCCTCCCATGGCAGCGGCTTTTTCAACCACCACAACTCTGATTTCCTGGTAGTAATAAAATTAATCATTACATCTTATTCAAAATTATGTTTAATTTTACAGGTGAAATTCGCACAGCTTTTTCTTGCCTGAAATTTCTAAGTCATGTAAACTATTTTTAGCTTGCCACGTAATTTTTATCAAGATTTGAAAAATCTATTTGATTGTATTACTGTTTTGGGTTATTTATGTGATGTGCGGTATGATTAGGTAGTCTTCAAGTAATACTTCAATATAGATTATTGCATTTATTAAATCGAGTACAAGATTACGGATACTTCTTAACTAGCTAGCAGCTGGGATGTGAGAGAGCGATCTACCTACTACATTCGTATTTACAACTGTATCACCTATCTTCTTGCTCAGTACTGACAGAGTCAACCACAATACTTATTTATCCCACAGTCAACAATTAAACAAGACGCCATAATGTTTTCTCTTTATTTTTTAACTGTAAAATTAAAAAAGAAAAACAATATTTAAAATCAGGCAAAGCTGGTGGTAACAACAGCTGCTTGACTCACTTAACATTGCGGGCGACCAAAAGAAGAACTAACGAATGTGACTATTTTGAAAATACTTCAAATCAAAATTAACAAAATCTAAGTGATGTCACCTACTTCAATGTTATATTACATTAATAAGTAATGTTATCAGGGGTGATAAGAATATCATTTGAGAAGGGTTGGGATATTTTTTTTTTAACTGTGTAGGTACTGCAATCATGTAACAATAAAAGTATAAATACTGATTAATGTAATATTATGTAAAAGTACCTTTTCATTTTTTTCAGCAATTTGTTTGGCGCGAATAGCGGCGGCCATTCCCGCCGGTCCCCCTCCAATAATTAGCAGGTCTGTTTCGTCCACAAACCTTTCCATGTTTGCTTCTGCAAATAGGAAAAGAAATGTTCAATTACCCAGTCATAATGTAAAAATAAATATTCAGTCATAATATTATTCCCGATGTGATGTCAGAGCTAATGTAAATAAATGGTGTAACCATTATAAAAAACTGGATGATTAATTAGTCAGTAAAATCTAGCCAAAAAGCATCAATTATTCAACAGATAAACGTACTCCTTGTGCTCTGTTATTCCAATGGAAAATGTTACATTTTACCTTTCCATCTTGGATCGTTGTCTCTTGGATAAATCGTGTAGTGTGTGGTTATCTTAGGAGTAGAACTGGCATAGCTTCGGCTGCCCGCACCACGCCATACTAAATTAAAACAAAAAACAATTTATAATAGCATAATAAGACAGATAAAAACAAAAGTAAATATAATTACAGAACGCTTAATCAAAAAATGCAGCGTAGTTGTTATATCACTAACATTTTGTAGTAAAAACGTTAAAAAAAATAATTAAATTACCTTTAATAAAACCCAAATTTTACATTGTTTACAAAACTATTTTAAGATTGATAAGAGAAGATAATGGTATAATATAGGTATGTACGACTATATATCACACATAACACTTATTGTGCCATTGAATTACATAATGGTTACTTGCTTAAATATAGTTTCATTAAAACCAAAACATTTGCATACATATTTATTGTTATACAGAAGAAGATTAAATTCTAATTAAAATGTGAACCTTGGACCTTGCGGATGAAAATCTCCGTAACGATATGTATTATCTTTAAAAATGAGGATTAATTAGCAAACTAGGTGGAAAACAATGAGCAATTTTAAAGTTAAGGGTACTTAGTTTAAAATACTATCAAAAATATTACGAAAAAAAGTTTTGTTTACTTCGCGAAAGTTTCAACCATATTATTATTTTATTTCGATAGTGGAGCTAAAATATTAGATATTAGAGATATTTTCGTGAATAATCTAATAACTTACTCAATTTCGACGTGGCACTAAAAGAAATCATCATCTTTTTCTCATATAAAACTGGTAAAACGTACAATAGTACAATACATAAATATACCACTCTCTAGATCGATATCTTCGGGATTTTTGTATGTAACTGAATTATACAGTACTTAACCACAGAAATACAATCAGTACCTACCGTGCGGAGCAGAGCAGTAGACAAGGTAGAGGAAACTCAAGGCCATTTAAAAAAAGATTCGACCATAGACAACATAATTGCTCTCAGCCTACTCTATTCATTCACTAGCCCAAAAAAACTATTATAAAAATAAAAATGTCCTTGAAGCAGAAAAATGTCGAAATGTTTTCCAAAGGCAAGGTTCATCTGACTAAGAAAATAAACTTTTACAGTGCATTTCCTTAAGATGAAACTTGTTAATCTGAGAAGAAGAAACCCAAAATGACAAGAAATTTGCAAAAACACTGAAGAAAATTTCCAAAACATGATTGTCCGACGAAGAATTCCGACATTTTTCAGCCTCATGAACTCATGGTTACATATGTTTAAAAATCTTTAATTTCACCAAAACAATAAGATAATACAGGATAACACTAATCAATAACATGAATAAGTTTATCGATATAATAAATAACATTTATACGTTCTTAGCATTGTTCAAAAAACCGAACGAATAACCTAAAAGCTGTCAATTCACTTTAAACTTGAACTTACGTAGGTAGGTTGAATATATGTTTGTAACTCGCTAACACTATACTGGCTTATATTGTATTTTTATCACGAACAACTTTAACACGCAATATTTTCGACGGAAATGATAGTATTTCGGCAGCAAATGACAACCCGCGTGTATAAATAAACCATTCTCATTTTGTTTGAATGATTTGGAACTGTCAAACGGCAAAATTCCGTCATCTCTTTCTGTTACACGAGTCATTATGATAGAGAGCGAGAGATCAAACCAATCCTTCTTTTCTCACCAATGAGATCTGAGCTTTTAGCCATATTATTCGTTTCTATAAGAATTTTGAGGTGGGCGTGGCGGTTTCAAATGAGTTTCAAGGCCAAAGCTTAGTTAAATGCCCCTGGTACAATATTAGCGAAAGTGACAGCCAGCCAATACCGAACTAAATATCACAGATATAACTAAATATAGATCGGAAAATCACGCTTTAAAATTAAAAATCTAGGGTTGTCATGTGTTGGTGAGTTACATAATTGATTAAAAGTAGATAAGTACTGACGAATTTTTGACCAGCACGCAACTTTTTAAATCAACCAAACTAACGGGTTTTTTTGGCATTTTATAATTTCTGATACAACCGTAAAGCGACCATGAAGTGATTGAATCACTTATTATTATTATATTATACCTTGTACAATAGGTAATCAGGTATAGTTTCCTTCCTACAAATTATTATATATTCGCTCAAATTATTGAAGTAACACTTCGTTTCAACTTAATTAGTACAAGAGACAATTATTATGGAGACTTTAATGCCGACATGAATTCGCCATTTGGACGTGAGCTTAAATCATTCTGCTCCGAATATAACCTACAAATTGCGGATGTTGACATACTCCCGCTCGACTCCTACACATACGTAAGCGATGCACATAATACCACGAAGTGGCTCGACCACTGTCTAGTGACTCAGGCAGTACTAAATACAATAGAAAATACGTATATTGACTACAAGTCCGACTGGTCTGATCATAGACCAATGCACACCACTCTAAGAACTAATGGGTTACCCACATATACCGCAAGTCACACAAAAGTAGAGGATCCGTGTCGATGGCGGCCCAAAAGTCATGTAGAAGTGCAGTCCTACTCCAGGTATGCCCAATTTGCAATAGTTCAACTTCAGATAATTTATGGAACCAACACAGAAACTTATGACAGCACCACGATGAATGTAGCCCAAATCGATGACCTATACAAAAACATTGTACAAGCATTGAGTAACTCAGCTATATCTGCGTTTAACATAGGGAGAAGGCCAAAAAATGGGAGAAAATGGAAGGCTACAGCGGGTTGGAATGAGCAGGTTGCCTTATATTATGAAGCGTCTAGAAACGCACATATAAATTGGCTGCAGAATGGACGACCTACTGAAGGTCCCATCATGGAAGCTAGAAAAGAAACCAGATTGCTTTTTAAGAAAAAATATAAGAATTGTCAAAGAAGCTTTGAGCAGAACAAAATGGACAAAATAGCGAACAGCTTTGAATGCAAGAATTTTTCATCTTTCTGGAATAAAACCAATGCCGTATTGAAAGCGAAATACACCGCACCGAGCCAGATTGATGGAAAATCTGTAAATAAAGATATTGCTGAAGTTTTCAGAAATACATTCTGCTCCGCACCAGATCAACCGCAAATAATGGTTAAAGAGATTGAAACAACAACGCATCAACCAGAACAACAGCCGTCCATCGTCATATTACCTGAGATGATCCAGCGAGCAATACGCAACATGGCAGGAGGTAAATCTGCAGGTCACGATGGACTAGTCATAGAACATGTAAAGCATGCGGGGGAGTATTTAACAATACTGCTTGCCTCTCTCTTCACTGCCATGATCGGCCTCGGACACATTCCGAAAGAACTGTCCAAAACAATAATAATACCGATCCCAAAAAGACGCCAGTTGAACTTGACATCATCTGTTAATTACAGACCCATATCTCTTGCCACAATAATTGCAAGAATCTTCGAAAAGGTCATCTTAAATTTAACGGAAGACAAGCTCAATACAGAGGACTCTCAAATGGGCTTCAAAGCTGGATGCTCTACTGATACGGCCAAATATAGCATAAAACAAACAATCGAATACTATAAAGCCAGAAAAACAACGGTATACGCATGCTTCCGAGACTTAAGCAAAGCCTTTGACAGGGTTTGTCATAATGCGTTGTGGAAAAAACTGACCGAACGACAAGTTCCACCACAAATTGTTAATATATTGAGAACATGGTACAACCAACAGGAAAACTTTGTCAGATGGAATGAAAGCTTATCAGAAGCAGCCAAATTAAAGTGCGGCGTTAGAAAAGGAGGCTCAATGTCCCCAGTGCTTTTCAACGTGTATATGGATGAAATTAGTAAAACACTAAATACGACAAGAATTGGATGCCATATTGCCGGGGTATGTATGAACAATATTAGCTATGCAGACGACATGGTCATACTAGCTCCATCGATAAGAGCGATGAGAAAACTTCTGGCAATATGCGAAGCTTACGTTGATAGTCATGGGCTGATGTACAATGCTAAAAAGTCATCCCTGCTGATATTTAAAGCAAATACTGGTCCCACTGTCATTCCACCCATACGTCTCGGCGGGGCCAACCTGACAATTTGCAGCGAAATCAAATATTTGGGGCATGTCATCACCGATGACCTAAATGATAAAAAAGACATAGAACGTCAAAGAAGAGTACTGAGTGTGCGAGCTAACATGCTTGCCAGGAGATTCAACAAATGCAGTCCTCCGGTGAAGAAGTAACATTTCCAAACATATTGTATGAGCTTCTACACTAGCGAGCTATGGACGACATACACACAAGGCGTCATGAACACACTCCGAGTACAGTACAACCACGCATACAGAGCCCTATTTGGCCTCCACTGGCGATGCAGCACCTCACAGATGTTCACCGAAGGAAGGGTGCATGGGTTCGCTGCTTCGATGCGCCACAGAATAGCCGGGACGAGTCAGCGCTACCAGAGATCGGACAACACTCTTGTCCAGGCCGTTGCCCAGTGGCAGGGAGCGCCTCTACACCGGAGATGGAGAATTTCACTCAAGCCACCATAAAGTCCTAATGTGCACATCAATGTATTGATTTTTTATTTATTATTTTCATTTTTATTTATTTCTTTATTCATTTTATTTTTATGTATTAACTTAAATATAAACTTTTATGGCAGGCAGAGCATTGCACACACCACTCTGTCCAGCTGAAATAAACATTATTATTATTATTATTATTCACGAAAGGGGGAGACGGAAAAATATGCATACATAAAAGGGTAATAATAATATAATGCACGAAACAGGTTATAATTTCATAGTTTCCATTATTTAAATCATTTGTGTTTATTTAGACTGAAGCAGATCCTTTCTGCAATCGCCACTTCATACTGACAAAATCCAACATGAGGCCAAAAGATATCTTGAAAAGGAAAATTCTACAATTTAATTGAAAAAAAATTAATTTAAATGCATCTTTTAACATGTCCTCCGACGTAAATAATTGATTCTTCTAAAATAATTTGCTCGTATTAAGAAGTAAGCGGAGTAAGGAAGCTACCATTAATTTCATTACACAGTGGTAACTATTGAAGAATTCGTTATTTTCAGGAAATTTATTTTCATTACATTTTTAGAAAAAAAATCTCTAATGGCGAACTGTTAAAACTTCTTGAAAATCTCAACGGTATGAAAATAAACAATAAAGGCATGAGATGTACATTTTTCTTTTGCAGTTATTGTTGAATTAGGACCAACAGAGTTTTTTTATTATTAAAAATTCAAACAATATCAATTTTTTATGAAACTTAAAGTTTAACATTGGAATTTGTAAAGACCTTCTGCTTACAACAACATGAATCGTGAGACCGCCTAATGTGGCTTCTTCATTGGCCAGTAAGGAATCGATGGCATAAACCAAGGCTGCCCAACCCCAGGCCCGCGGGCCACAATGTGGCCCGCGAACGAATTATAAGTGGCTCACGTGAACCATTTTCAAAAAACCCGCCAATCCGCCAATTTGAAAAAGTGTCGCGGGTCCGCGGTAAAACAAACAATGCAGCTTGCGCGCGGTCACCAGTGTTGCCAACAGCGACGAAAAAATCTAACCTGTTGAACTTACTTTTTAAACAAAAATACATCGGTTTTTGATATAACATTTTTTGCGTCCGAAATGAAATCTTGTAGCCACCCCCCCCCATGGAATTCGAAAAATTGTTGTGGGGAATCACATATGATGTTTTTGGGTGCGCGGAATTTTTTCTCAGCGAAGTTCCGTAACAACTCCCCCCCCCCCATGGATTTCAAATATTTTGTGGGGAGCACTCATTTTGAATTTTTTTTGTGGGGAATTATGTTTTATAGAAATTCTCTAACAACCCCCCCCCCCCCCCCCCATGGAAATAGGAACCGCCAGGTATTCAGTTGCCCGCCAGTGATTCAAAATCGTCAATTTCGCCCAACTGTGTCCATGAGAGCCGCCAGATTACCACAAAAAATAGAAATTACAACAAATCGTCCGTATAGCAATTTTCTGTGAATGGTTTATTCATGAATTTGCTTCATTGGCCATACGTTTACTGATCTGCACCGATATGTGCCGATATGCACTGAAATAATATAAAGTGTAAAAAAAACGTAATTTACGAATTCATTATTATTCCCGAGTGGCGTCTGTCATGAAAGCAAAGAAAACCGTAATCAAAATAATCCTTAGGCCACCTCTAATTACAGACTTGAACTTAATCTTAAATATTATTTTGACGTTCGGCGTTGTGTTTGACTTTCGCCGGATATAAACAAAAACAATCCTCACGCACGTAGAGTGTGAGGATATTTTAAGACAAAAAGTTTAAATACTCGATGTACTTCAAACAATAATAAAGATTTACACCAAATTCCTGTAATGCAAAGTACTTTCGGTCAAAGAAATTTTAGGTACATTACAACAAGATTTTACCACACTCTTCTAGAGAACATAAAAAATGTGATACTCGAACAAATTTCAAACAGAACAAGTACATATATTTTGGATCAAAAATAATAACAGGGCCTTTAACCGTTCCCTCTCCCAATTTCAAAATTATAGATCTAACAATAATATAAGTGTAGGTATATTCCATATGTATTTAAATTAACTCTTACAATGACTGCCTCAACATAGGCTAGGCTAGTTAGACAGGTTATGAGAAATCTTTTTTTTCTATTTGTTATTTACATTTTTGTATTATTATTTTCTGTTGTTAATTCTATTTACAACCAAATTTATCAACAAATGTACACCATGAACACTTAACATGTATTCTTAGTTTTAGTTACAAAAGTTCTGAAATAAGTATAAACATACATATTCAGGTAAAATAATATATATTATATTTATCTGAAACGATCCAGCAAGCAATACGTATTGACTTGTGATAAACGTGCAGGGGGGTACTTAGAATCACTGCTCGCCTCTTTCTTCACTGTCATCATTGGGCTCGGGCCTGAAAGAACTGTCCAAAACATTAATAATACCGATTCCAAAAGCCACTAATTGAACCTGACATCATCCGTTAATTACAGGCCCATTTCTCTTGCCACAATAATCGCAAGAATTTTTTAAAACTCATCTTAAATTTAACGGAAGACAAGCTCAGTACAGTCCCAAAAGAGCTTCAAAGCAGGAGGCTCTACTGATACAGCCATTTATACATAGCATGAAATAATCGAATACTATAAAGCCAGAAAAACAACGATATATGCATGCTTCCTTTAGCAAAGCTTTTGACAGGGTTAATCGTAATATATAAGTTGTGAAAAAATCTGACCAAACGACAAGTACCACCGCAAATTGTTAATATATTGGGTACATGGTACAACCAGCAGGAAAATTTTGTGAAATGGAATGATATGCCCATCAGAAGCAACTTAACTAAAGTGCTGGGTTAAACAAGGAGGCTCAATGTCTCCAGAGCTGTTTAATGTATGTATGAATGAGCTCAATAAAACATTGAACAAAACAAGATTCGGATGCCATATTGCCGGGGTACATACCCCATTGATGTATTTTTAGTGAATGTACTAGCCCCATCAGTAAGACCAAAACTTTTGGCCATATGCGAAGCATTCGTTCATAGTCACGGGTTATGTACAACGCTAAAAAATCATCACTGCCGATATTTAAAGCAAATAGTAGTCTATATATCTCGGCGGAGCCAATCTCAAAATCTGTTATTTTTTAATTCGTGGGTAATTGATAAATAACTAGTTAATTGATCAAAAATTTGGTAAAAAATCCTTCGATTTTAACTAATTAGTAAAGTAAGTGATTTTCTGGGTACTATTACAATTTATTACTAAGTAAGAAATAAAATATAAAAGTAAAGTTGTGAACAAGAATCACATTATTATTTACAAAAATATTTCCATGTGGCAACACCGCGAAGTGTCGTCCAAATTAAGTTTTTCTATGGCACTTCCTTTCAGTTTTTAGCCGCAAACATGGCGACCTCGATTTCAAAGAAACGCAAGGTATGGTAACTTTTTAAACGATAATCCATCAGTGAATTCGATAAATAAACTGTTCATTTTGTTTATTGATCCTTTAATAATATTTAAAAATTAATCTGCGCGGCTTTCCGTGTTGTAAAACCCTTGGATGGGCTGGATGTTTTTACTTTGAAACTGTGATCGTAGCCTCTGACATGTGAGGTGTCCTGTCAAAAGTATTAATTCTAGTTAGTGTAAGTGATTACGATGTGAATTCAATAGTTAAGTGCATTCCACCAATATTATATTAATCGTTATCACCGTTAATCGCAAATATTATTCAAAGTGTTGAATTTCATGGTTAACCTCCAAAACCTGCTGTCAGAGTATCAACCTGAGAGCATAGTTTTGTACGTGATTTTATGTTATAAGTTCGCGTTTACCTTTAAAATTATAATCAGTATTGTACCCCCATTGTAAAATTTATATATTTGGTCTATATTGGCGGTAAATTGACCGGTGTTTTCATCTTATGTCGAGAATAACAAGTGTCTTCAGTTTCATTATTGGAAGACCTTGTAATGAATCTTTGGATTTTAGAGAAACCTCCAGATTCGTTTGAACCTCTTGATATATCGTCTTAATGTTTCATTTTGTTTTTATTTTAATACTGTATCTTGTGCCTTTGATTGTCAACACTCCTTAGTTTTTTGGTGAACAAACTTAACATAATTAATAGGCGGGTACGGTTTACAGTTTTCCAGTGCCACGTAGGTTGTCTTTTAATTAATAATCTAGTATAAACTTCCACTTATTCGTTAAGGATAATAAATTAGTAGTTATGTGTAGAATCCGCATTTAGCAGAGATTATTTCATTCCATGCGAATTGGTCTAAGAAAATGTGGTAGATTAAATTCCACTGTATTTGGTGAGCCATCCACTCAAAGGAATGTTTACTAGTGTAAGGTGGATACATTGTATGTCAATATACAAATAAATATATTATATTTGCAGTAATTAATGTGCCATTAGGTCCAAAACTTTACTTGATGTTATATTAATAATGTTATTTCATACAATCTTACTGTGAAACTTGTCATTTTCCCCCAGCTGTGAGACATTTCTATGTTATTCCGTGTAGTTCAGCCCCAAATAGACATGTTATTCAGTTTGATCAATAATAGCAATGTAATATTTCATTCATTAGATTTCCGACATACCTCTGAAAACTCAGATAAGATTGGTTGGGAATAAAAATGTTATCTAGCTTTATTACTTAAATTGGAACTGTGAGTTAAAATCTGTTAGACACATCTTATTAGACCTTTTATATTGCTTTCAATCTGCCCTGAAGAAGGTATGATTGGTCGCAAATGTGTTGTAAAATTAATGCTTCATCTAAAAATATATTTTTTATATTTCCAGTTTGTTGGCGATGGAGTGTTCACAGCTGAGCTCAATGAGCTGCTGACCCGCGAGTTGGCCGAGGATGGCTACTCCGGCGTGGAGGTACGCGTGACGCCCACGCGCACCGAGATCATCATCATGGCCACCCGTACACAGAACGTGTTGGGAGAGAAGGGCCGCCGCATCCGCGAGCTCACCAGCGTGGTGCAGAAGAGGTTCTCCTTCCCTGAGGGCTCTGTGGAGCTGTACGCCGAGAAGGTGCCCACCCGCGGACTGTGCGCCATCGCACAGGCTGAGTCGCTGAGATACAAGCTAGTCGGAGGTACCAATACATCACTATCATAAAATAAAATAGTGTACTCTACGATAGTGTTGCGTGACTGTCCATCCTTTCTGCCCACCACTGTGAGAAATGGCATGATTGTTCATTAAAATACATCATCGTTATCATAAAATGGAGCAGGTAGTGTGCACCACGACAGTGTTGTGTGATGGTTTATTCTTCGCATCCCTGTGGAAAAATGGTGTGATTGTTAGGTAAAGCAGGAACCTTGTCTTTTATAACCTAATATGAGCTTCTGTCTGTACTGTGTAAATTATAATAATAATTATATTATAATAATAATTATATTATAATAATAATTATAATTATAACCGGGGAAATTATATCGCCAACTGGGGGTTAGTGTGCCTATGAGTGACATACAAATCCTCCCTCCCACTGTGGAGCTAGCGTTGGGTTAGCTGGAGAGGTCAAAGGATCTATTTCTACCGGCCTCTCCTGATCTGCAGATGTATTTGCCAGCAAGCCTGGAAAAACCACTCTCCACGAACCCGATTAAACGATGTATAGGAATTTTAGCAAAAGACTTGTTAATGCAGGGCTTGAACAGTTAGGAAAGACAATACCAATAGCTTGTTACACAGGCGTGCACTTTCAATAAATCTGAGAAACAACTTGTTTTCATATTGAATATTGTGAAAGATATTCCATTTTTATCCTGCGCACACGGGTACTGCGCTAGTGCGTATTCCCTCCAAGCAGCATCCATTGAAATAGTCTAAAACATATACTTACAAGTTATTTGTTCGTTAGGAATCTGGTTAAGAGCAGTTTTTAGTTAGGCGAACGGCCCTCCATTACATAGAGTGAATCCGGTATCTCGTAATAACGTTGAATAGGATAAATTATCGACAATGATCTACTCTTTTGATCAAAATAATTCTTAGAATGCAATTCTAAACAAAATATATATATTTTTTAATCAGAATTTAACCGGTAATAAATCATTTTAAATTGGGAGGGGGTAAAATAGAATCATAAATAAGTCATCTAAACGTGGTTATAACCACAGTTTGAAAATGGCCCTGAAAGCCGAAACAGCTGTAATAAAAACCAAAAAATACTTGCAGAACTTAATAATAATATTATTATTAAATTTGATTCACATTAAATTAAAAAAAAATAAGAATAATTGTACATAAAGCAGGAATCATAATAAATCATCCGTTATTTGACATATTAATTTGGGTGTTCAATATACTAAAACTAAATTTACATGCAATTTGAGTAGGATCCACATTTAGCAGAGATCGTTTCATTCCATGTGAATTGGTCTAAGAAAATGTGGCAGATTAAAGTCCACTGTATTTGGTGAGCCGTCCATTCAAAGGAAGGTTCACTAGTGTAAGGTGGAAACATTGTTATGATGATTATAACATCTTTGTTATGTTACAGCTATAAATTCCACTTTCTAATACTAATTATTCTGTGTTCCAGGTCTGGCAGTGCGCAGGGCGTGCTACGGAGTCCTCCGCTTCATCATGGAATCTGGCGCCCTCGGCTGCGAGGTGGTGGTTTCTGGAAAGCTCCGAGGCCAGCGTGCCAAGTCCATGAAGTTCGTGGACGGAGTCATGATCCACTCTGGAGACCCGTGCCTGGAGTACGTTGACACAGCCACACGCCACGTGCTGCTGCGTCAAGGAGTGCTTGGCATCAAGGTACACAAAACTCTCACAATTATTACTTTTAAACCTTTATATTTCTTTTGGTGTCCATTTAAAAGGGTTCTTATTAGCTAGGTTAAAATTGTGATTGAATGAATGAATTAATGACTAACGTTGATCCCCGTTGGCATTTGTTCAGTATGAGTTGCAAATCTGTTGACTTGTCACATTATGGGTCCTTTCAGAAAACAGAGTATAAGAGCTGTGAATTAGATTGATCTGAGAATTATCAAGTTTAGTAAACCATAGAAACACAAGCGTATGTATCGCTGCAATATGTAGAAACTGTTCTGTCGAAAACCAACAATCAGCTTTGCTTAGATGGCCACAGTGCCAGTATCGAAGATTACAGACTAACCATGAAAAACATTGATACCCCTAACAGGAGTGGTTGTTAGAAACCCAGGAAAGTGCAAATGAAAATATTATTTAGAATTTTTTACATGTATATTTTCAATATCGCCTTTAGATTGTTGACGATACGATTCTACTCAGATTCCGAATAAGTAAATCTTATTTTCTAGATAATTCTCAACCTTCCCCTGGCATATTTCGTTTGTTGTAATGTCCAAAAGCTGAGAAGTGTGTAAAGTTTTGCGTGTGCAGAGAATAGAATAATATGTATGTATTGTATAAAATGAGTCCACTGAACACAGAAATGCCCTTACCATCATGTGAGGGTGTTTAATAAAACATTGGCAGAGAATATCCCTTATCGATGGGGAGGGCTGGCCAACCTATGGTCAACCTCTCCACATCTCTGGGGACAAACAATCACAAATAGTAAATCACTAGTGTATTCCTGACGTTTGTGCTTCAAAGATTATAATCCATTAATTGAGATAGGAGGAATCATTAAACAGATTGACATTTCTGCAGAGTTGAGTGTTTTGGGACTCTAGATCAGAAGTGTGCTATACTCAACAGTGAGGTGCCCTTCCAATTTGCACAGGGTCAACAGTGGCATAGTGCATATTATAATACAGTAGAACCTCGTTAATTCGAAATCCACGGGACATCAAAAATCAAATTTCGAATTAACGAATTCACACGTAATTCGAAATTTTATGAAAAAAAATAGCCGAAAATCGATTTTCTCGGCCGCCTCTTCAAATCCGGGTGGTATTTTAGGATAAATTCGTATTAATACCAATTTTTTCTTTATTTTTGCGGCTGATTAAATTTAGATTTTCGCAATAAATTCGTAAAAATGCTACATATTTACGCGTAAATCGATATTTCGCGGCAGATTTCCGTCGCCGCGGGCCATTTGAAATTCAGATATTCTAAATAAATTCGTAAATATACGATACATTTACGCGTAAATCGAAATTTCGCGGCCGACCCTTTAAATTCAGATATTTGGTGTAAACTCGTAAAACTACGACATATATCCGCGTAAAACGTATTTTCTCGGTCCTTCAAACTTGGATATTGGAAATAAATTTGAAAAAATACGACATTCCAGTGTAAATCGATTCAGATTTACAAAATAATAACACTAATTAGGATGATGTATAACCACGTAAAAATACATTTTTCGGCGTTTTGCCGCCACGGCTGACTTTTAGATTCAGTTTTACGAAATATTATGATTTATTTTCGCAAAAATCAAATTATTTCGAATTACACAAACAAATTTTCGTGTGCGGACAAAAATAAATTTCGAATTACGAATTAACGAATTTTGAATTAAAAACCATTATGTATGAAAAATTTTCTGCGGAAATTTTTTTGGTGAAAATTTCGAATTACGCGTTTTTTCGAATTATCGGGGTTTGAATTAACAGGGTTCTACTGTATCTGCGCACTATGTACGCCCCACTTCTGAAAGGAAACACTGGCTTCGTTGTAGCCACCGTGCCTGAGCTGGTCGCAAGACTACACAGCATGACAATGATCTTGGTTTGTTGAAGGAGATTGTAGCATTATCATTTCAATTAGTGATAAGTTAACAACATTACTGACTGTATGTTGTTTGTTTGTTTTCCAGGTCAAGATCATGTTGCAACACGACCCCACCGGCAAGAACGGTCCCAAACGCCCGCTGCCCAAGAACGTGACGGTGCCCGAGCCCAAGGAAGAGATCCTGCCCCCCCACCCCAGCAGCGAGGTCAAGGCCCCCAAGCCAGACCTCCCTCCCGCGGTGCCAGTTGCAGTGGCATAAACACACTAGACTATAATACATTTATATTATAACAACCAACCGACACTGGCTTTTCATTGTTTCTTCCTATCTATCCTAAATGATCCTGCTTTCCCTGCTGAGAGCTCTGTCGTATCGTCTATTTGCCATAACGACATTACAAACCTATAGACACGTTATTGTCTCGCAAAATTAACACAATGTGGCAAGTATCAAATACATTTACGTTTCCAGTAAATTTTTTTCAAATGTTCATTCATGTGTGATAAAGATAGAGATGTTCCAAAGAATATATAGTATTTCAGTACAAACTTATAGTTTTGTAAAATATTACCAAGGTCTGTTAGCGGGTTTTTACAAAAAATACTCAAGAATGAATCTAGTTCCTTAAATAACAAAAAAATTCAAGTGGGATCCAAAGCACATGGATTCCCACTTGGCGTTATTTCAAATGAAGGTACAAATAACTTATTTGATTTTTCAAAATAAATCCAGGTCACGCGGATCCTTTTAACACTGGTTTGTGGAATGATCGTTATTTTATTAATTTTTCCATCGAAATCCAATTCGCATGGATCTTTATTGCAAATCTCAAATTGTCTTATTTTTTCTCCACTTTTTTAACATAAAAGATCCACATATTCACGGTAAAATGCAATTTTAAAGCTTTATGGAAGATCCATAAAGCTTTTAATAACGAATAAAATGAACAGCTGGAGGTGCTTTTGTTATGTTTTATGAAATGGATCTTCAGTTCCATTGGATCCCAGTCAGTGGATTGTCAGTGGCAATTATTTAGGGTAGAAAAATACAAAAACATTTTCTTAGAATCTGTGAACCAAGCCTCTGACAAAAATATACGTACAACAAGTGTGATGCTTTTGCTGTTCAAGAAAGAAATCCACGACAGGCTGAATGTGGTTATACTATGTGGTTGTTGAGCGAATTAAACATAACAACAATTTGTGGAAGTGTTTGCAAAATAAAATGAGAAGTGACTTGATGGTTAACCTTTTCTTATCTGTCGTGTGTATTTACTACACATTGCTTCTAATAACTCTATAAATTCTGGGTTCAGATTTTAGGTATTCCTCCGTTATACATTTATGCACTGAATTAAAAAATAAAATTTTACATAGTTTTCAAATTCAATTAAAATCGGAAACAAATACACCAATACAATCGTCATCAATCAATCATCGAATTACCTACAATAGTCTAGTGTTGACGTATTTCTGTGCCTGCTTCAAAATATCAAAGAATAATCAAAACAAACAGTAGTAAATTAACTAAAAGTGGTCAATTTTATAAAACGAAGATTGCGCACAAGGCCTGCGTAATTATTTTTCCCAAAAGTGTGTTTTTTATCTATCAAAGTAGATTTTGTGCTTGGGAATTGTAACACAATTTTAATCAGTGACACAGTGATCATAAGATTATAGTTTTCAAGTAATCATTCACAATAAGATCTAAAGAGCTACGAAGGCGTGCACATTCAAGGAAAAAGTGTATATTTTTTATGTGAACTCTCGTATCAACTTCAAAAATGGTTACGAAATGCAGTGCCTGTGAAATCATCATTGAGGTTCCTTCAGACTTTATATCGTGTTCGATTTGTGATGATGGCTATCACATAATGTGTGCTGGAATAGGAGAAAACTCTCGCAGAGGTAAAAGTCAACAAAATTGGAGATGCAAAAAATGCTCTAAACCCCAAAAAGTGAACAAAATAAAAAGTGTTGGAAATTCTTTGAGCGAATACAATCAAGAACTGCCACCTTTTGAATTACAATCAAAACAATATGCCAACTCACAGAAATCTACCTCCGACCAATCTTTCACCAATGTAAACTCATCGAAAGCAAACATAGATGGCGCTAGTCATCAATTAACAGTTGAATTGTTAAAAAATGAATTGAATTCTTTTAAGTCGGCAATGATTTCTCTTGTAGACAATAAACTCGACTTGTATGCTAAAAAATACGAAGAAATTTTAAAACAAAACAATGAACTGATTAAGTCACTTCAATATATTTCGGACCAACAAGAAGAGCTAAAAAATCGAGTAACTGTTTTAGAGACATCAAACGATAAAGTGAAAGCGGAACTTATTGATTTAAAAAATCAGAATTTTAGTTTATCTAACACAATCGATAAACAAGACGATAGAATTGATAAACTGGAATACTTGAACCAATCATGCAATATCGAGATGAGGGGCATTCCGGAATCCAACGAAAATAACAATATGGAAGTGCTTTTTAAAATATCAAAAATTATCAATTTCGAGGATGCAACAGAAGACGTGCATTCGGCAATCAAAAAAATATACAGGATGGGGCCGAAAATCTCAGAAAAAAGTCCCAGATCCATCATTACAACATTTTACAACAATCAAGCAAGGGATAATTTTCTATACAAATTGAAAACATATCTAAAAGCCACAACACCCAGCAGCAATAAATTAAACACATACGATTTAGGATTATCGCAAGATGCCAAAAGAATTTATATATCAGATCATCTAACACAAAAAGGCAAATTTTTACTAGCGCAAACAAAACGATTCGCCAGAGAGAACAACTTCAAATATGCGTGGTCAGCGTCAGGTCGTACCCTACTAAAGCAGTCGGATAGCTCCAAAATCATAACAGTCAACAATGCCAAGGACCTTGACCGTTTAAAACGTCAGAACATCTGACTACAACTTCTCCCCATTATTAAGGCTACTAAAAAAGGTATTTTTAAATGTTCTCATTTCAAGTTTAGTTATCCACTCAGCTTTATAGTGAAAAGCTATTACGTCATTCCTATTTTAATAAAATTTAAATCTTGTAAACATACATACTGCAAAATAATATGCACATTGTTTTTTATGTTATTATATGTTTCTCTTGATAACTTATGTGAGCACTGGATGTCAAATCATTTATCTTATAAAATCAATTCCAATAGAAGCACTTACCTTATGTTTATTCATTCGTTAGTTTTAATTTACTTTAAGAAATTTAATTTAGTAATCATAATTTCCTTTCCTGGTTTTTTCACGATTCACGTCACCAATTTCAATATGACACTACATCGTCGAATCAGTTACCTAGTGTCTATTCATTTTTTGGTTTTAATTTACTTTAATAAGGATAATTTTTTAATAGTAATTTCATTTCCTGGCTTTTTCACTAGTCATAACAATTTTTTCGAGAGGACATCACATCGTCAAAAAAATGTTTTCTCATTATTATTATTATTATTATTATGGTATGAAATTATATTTAATCACATACTCTCAGTAAAGCTATACATAACTGATAAAAAAATAATATCTTATACTCATTTTTATGTACTTTACATTCATTTTTCAATAGCAAATGTATTTATCATAAGTCATTTGTCAATGGGTAACAATATACTTATATCAATTATTCATAGATTCGAAAGAAAACTTCACTCCAAATACCCACACAAGATCAAAATCTTATCTCTATTTATTCATTATGTAATTTATCTTATAAATTTGCTATTTCTTCATTTTTTCATTGTAACTTATTTTCAGCATCAACCTCTCTTCATCATAAGTACTTACCATGATATAGGCCTTTTTATTGTTTTTAGTATATTTATAGCCTTCAAGATTCTCAACATACAAATAACTTTCAGAACTTACAATAATACGTGTTTCATACATCATTCATTGACACAAACACCACAAAAATTCCTACACATCATTCTGAACTCACTAACTCTAACATTTATATATTATATTAATTAAATTATAACTATGATTCAGCTGCATGTGAATAATTACAATGATTCCGATATTAGCTGTAACATGAATGTTGTTCTAGATTTGAATAAATTAAACAACTACAACTGGAACTCATATAGCTTGAAAATAATACATCAGAATATCAGAAGCATATCGAATCTTGATGATTTTACAATTTTTCTTGATCAATTTAATTCCTCTTTTGATGTTATTATATTAACTGAATGTTGGATAAACAAAGATTACTCATCCAAGTCAATCCCCAATTACTCTGAACAACACACCAAATTCAATCTCAACAAATCAAGCGGTATTGTTATATATATTAAAGACGGTCTACAAGCTCAAGTAGAAGAAATTTCACTATCGCAATCAAACTGTATGAAAATAACATTGAATAATAATATGTGTATATTTGCTATCTACAGGTCACCCTCTTTCCAAAATATCGACCCCTTTCTGAATTCATTACAATCAATCATAAATAATTCAAAAAAAATAGAAAGACAAATCATTATAGGAGATATTAACATTAATACCATCCCGGATTACCATCGTCAAACAAATGATTATCTTTGTCTGCTTGCGGAAAATGGTTTCACTCAGACAATTAACAGCATTACTCGTGAACAGGGCCTTAGTAAATCCTGTATAGATCATATCAATGTGAAAAAAATTAATTTTATCGACTCTTTTGTTATGCACACTACTATTTCAGACCATTACACAACAGCGATTTGCCTCAAAGAAAAGCCCCATACCTCTACTAAAATTAAATTCGTTTCTCAAACAAACTTCAATAATCTACTTGACGAATTGAGATTAGAAAAATGGCAAAAAGTTCTGGACCAAACAGATACTGATGCAGCAATGAATGAATTTGTTAACAAACTAAATGAGTATATTTCAAAACACACAAGCATTAAACCCATATCTAATAAACTAATAAAACTAACGCCATGGATCTCCCCGGGACTAGTCAAATCGATCCACAAAAGAAACCAACTGCATGAAAAGGCGAAAACGTACCCAGAGAATTTGTTATTACAAGTTTATTATAAAAAATATAGGAATTTGTGTAAGAATTTAATTAAATCAGCGAAAGAAAATTTTTATAAAAAAATCATTTACGAAAACAACTGTTCTCCAAAACATTTTTGGGAATCATTTCGTCAAATAACCAAATCTAAAATTAACAAATCTTCAGAAATTAAATCTCTATACATCAACAACTCAAACTCTCAAGTCCCAAAAAACATGGCAAATTATGCCAATAATTATTTCACATCTGTGGGAGATACACTTGCGAAAAAAATTCTCAATAAATGTATGACAACAGAAACCGATCTAGCCAATCTATCTATCCCTAATCTCAGTCACAAAATAGAATTAATCCAAACATCTCCAAATGAAGTAATGAAGATAATTGACGACCTCAAATCTTCAAAAGCGTGTGGTCCAGATAAAATTTCATCAAATCTGCTAAAAATCATTAAATCATACATAGCCATACCCATTGCATTCATTTCCAATCTAAGCTTTAAAGCGGGTAAATTCCCTAACCATTTGAAACACTCAATAGTTATATTACTACACAAAAATGGGGACAAATCACAAATACAAAATTACCGACCTGTTTCATTGCTAAATTCTGTATCTAAAATTTTTGAAAAAATTGTGAAGAACCGTCTCAGTCATTATCTTGAAAATAACAACATCCTTTCTAGCAGACAATATGGCTTTCGCAATGGTTTAAGTACTGAAAATGCCATTGCCAATTTGACAAAAATCATCTCTAATAATCTAGACAAAGGTATTAAATGCATTGCACTCTTCTTGGATCTAGCCAAAGCATTTGACACTATTTCACACAAAATTCTGCTGAGCAAACTACAGATAATCGGTATCCAGGGGCAACTTTTAAAATGGTTGGTCAGCTACCTAGAAAATAGGAGCCAAAGAGTGGAAATTAACGGTACTCTAAGCGATCCAGCAGATATAAAATTCGGTGTACCTCAAGGAAGTACGTTAGGACCTCTTTTGTTTAATGTTTATATAAATGAGTTATGTAATAGTTCCTTTGCAGACCATATCATTACCTTTGCAGATGATACAGTATTATTATTTGAAGGAAAAACCTGGGAAAAAACTCACAGTAAAGCAGAAATTGGCATTAACAAAGTTAAAAAGTGGCTTGACAGCAATCTCCTCACTCTAAACTCGGATAAAACTAAATTCATCTGCTTCAGCGCAACTCAAGCGGGTCAACCTAAAGAGATGCATAACATTTTTGTACACCATTGTAATGCCATAAATGTATGTAAATGTAGTACATTAGAATGTGTGGACAGTACTAAATATCTAGGAATTATCATAGACAAATTTCTGAGGTGGGACAAACATATAGACTTAACTTCCTCAAAAGTCAGGAAACTTACACATCTTTTCAGGGCTATTAGAAATATTCTCTGCATTAAAGACATGAAAAGAATTTACTTTGCCATGTGTAATTCCTTATTAGATTATGCTTCCTTAGGTTGGGGAGGTTGTACTAAAACAATACTTGATCCCTTAGCAAAAGCTCAGAAATCACTTCTTAAAGTTATACTCAAAAAACCGTTCAGATACCCTAGTGATTCATTGTTTGAAGAGTTTGGTGTTATAGATGTGAGGCAATTATACATGAGGAAAATCATATTACATACCCAAAGAACGCGTCACCAATACACTTCCGTACTCCATTACCACGATACTAGACATGCTAAGAGGAACCCAGTTGTTCCTCCCACCACTTCTTCATCCTTAGCTCAAAGACAATTCTCATACTTAGGCCCTAAATTGCTTAATCTTATTCCCGATGTATGGAAATCAAAAAGTGCTAACATTCTCCGAAATCTGGTAAATAATTGGCTTCTGATCTTGGGGAGAGATGAATGCGAAAATATGCTAATTAACAGTAATTAATTTGCTTTTCTTAAATGTCGTTTTTTCGAACTACACTGTATTTTATTTTATTTTATATATATATGTATTACAGTAAATTTATGTGTTTACCATTGTAAATTTAAAATCTTCTTATAACCTTTCTTTGCATCTTTTTATTTTATTTTTCCTTTTTTTAATTTCTCAACTCTTTTTTTAAATTTTAAATATTAATTTCATCAAAATAAAAAGCAAAATTTCAATTTTATAAACTCATATGTCAATAATTTTTTACGATATTGCTATTTTTGTATTATCATATTTGTATATTCTTTTGGTCTATTCAAATACAAGTTAGCAACTTCTTATACTATTATTTTTTTTTCTTTTCATATTATTTATAAAGTGCAATAAGTAAAAGTCAATACACTAGACTATACATGAATCGCTTTCAATAAATATGCCTATTTCTGACTGTCCTAAAACAGGTATTCTCCTAGTTGGACAGCCAAAGATCATTGTACTATGTAATATGTCATGTTTTTTAAAAAATAATAAATAAATAATAAATAAATCAACTAGACAATGCTACGCGAAAAGTGTGCGAGGGAATGACACGCTATTGATGTCTGGCTTTAGTTCCCTATGCGGGAACATGAGAAATCCACATGTCCACAGTTGTAATTTTATTTAGACCATCGATACTTACGACCGCACAGCTGTGTGTGTGCTAGCACTGCTAGCCGCCACCCAGTTGGTCGCGGACTGTCGTTAGATGTGGACCCCTCGCACGTTTTTTTAGCATCTGCTGATGGTTTTTTCATGTTTTCAGCAATTAAATTACAATTATTTTCACTTTTGATACAAAATATAATAAACATAAGCGATTAGCTATGAATATTCATATTTTTACGATATTAAATCGCTTATTTTGAGATGTGTATTAGTCAATAGTAATAAGTAGTCACACAGCACCGGAACGTGTGGATTTTTTTAGCACAATAAGGGAAAGATTAAAAGTCATAAATTGTTTTTTATAAGAGACAGCTGTGGGTTTACAATCTGAGCATTAATGTTGATTCAGATGACAAAAGTTTTAGCACTGAATGTGTAGAAGGTCAAGCTAGGAGGGGTGCTCAAGAGGTGACGTCGTCGTGCCTCATTACATACATGAATAAAAAATAAATGCTGAGAAATTTATTTTCTGGAGTGAGAGTTGTGGCGGTCAAAACTGAAACGCAAAGATAGTTTCCCGCCGAAAGTTTACAGATTATGACCAAATAGATACGGCACTGAAGATATATACTAGAATATACACTTCAGAAGACCATATGCACGTAATACAGACATGCAAATGCAAAAATCCCTTAACGGTCAATAAAATAGACCCTTCGCATTTTTTCTGCCGTCACGTCGGGAAAGAATATTGTGTATAGAAAAATAACAACATTTGGAAAAAAGTTATGCTAATATCTCTTTGACCGAAGACTTGAAATCTTTACTACCTCACGTTCCAAAAGACGCACAGGATCTACATATAAAATACATTAGAAAAAAAAACTCTTTAAAGATGATGCTGATTGCTGATGGATTTTCGGGCAGTTCAGGTTTTGATATTGAGGGTGAAGAGTAATGTTGATGTATGAAGAAGTGAATGTTTGTTGTTTTTTATAACATTTAAATCTTTCTTTCTGGTATTTTTAATTAAAAAGACATAACATGTAATTGCTTTCAGTCATATATCTTTAATCATGTATATCTGTACCTATCTGTTAAAAGGATCCAACCCACAAAATAGCATTTTGTTAAAAAGATCCATGCTAATTTTAATGACTATCTCTTTATTCCTCCATCTGAGTAAATCCTACATATTAAATTTCGAAAAAACACATAATCCTCTAATAAGTAACAGAAATAAGGACAGTTATTACACACGATTTTTGTATTTGTCTTTTCCTTAAAACTGAATTATGTCAAAACTATGCTCCTGTGGGTTGGATCCAGTTTGCAGAACTAGGTCCACTTTTACTTAAAAATTGCAGTGAATACTACATTCTACATGACGGGTGTGATTGAGATGATAATACGTTTACGGAACTGTATGATACCGCCAGTTTTTACACTTACGTGCTGCTACGTTTGCTATCTCACTTTCTCTAATGGCACTTGAAATCTTTTGGAAACGGTTATATTATTTATAATAGTAAGTAATTTATTAATGAAATATTATTCCTTGACTTTTACAACTGTTTTCCATGTAAGAGAGATACTCTCATCACACACAAGGGTATTTTGGCACTCATTTACGCAATTTAGGTAGAGATCAGATAACCTCAGCGACGCGTGAGAATTTAGTACTAAATCTAAATTATGAGATTTACCCCGCTTTGAGACCTCTTTCATGTCTATTTGTTATGTACAAATATATTAGAATGCAATGAGATATGCTGTCAAGTATTTTTACTATGGAACCGTATGCCGCCGATTTTGTTAACTAATACTACTGCACGCCTTCGCTTACGATAAAGTGTCCGCCCTTTCCAAACACACATGAAACGTCTCAATTTGGTTAGCACAAATTCCCATGCCTACACGTCCCGCAGCTTGCATTATTAGCAATACTTACAAAGGACAAAGTATAGTGTTTACAAGACACAAATAAAGTTAACTGTTCATTTGATAAAAGTTCTTATCTCAGAACAGATAAGAATGAGTGTGATCTGGCCTATGGGCGCAGTTAGCTTAACAACCTATGTCGATTGTTTCATACTGTAACAAAAGTTAGGACTTGTGAACAAAAGGGTAGAACACTTTGGAGAAGTTGAAATTACACCTATTTATTGCTAAGTTTATATTGCTACCGACACTCTGTGGAGATCACTCCATCAACGGAGAGTGAATATAATAATTACTTTGCGTTCCTTTAGCTAGAAAATATCGAAGAGAATTTGAGTTCCCTAATTAAATATGGACCTAGTTTCGCTGCCCTTCAACAAGGTGTAAACTAGCACCATCTATATTCTAAGTCAGTTACTCTATATTTATTATAATTGGTTTGAAACTCGGAGCAAATTCCAACACATACCTACAATTAGATAACTAAATTTCTTCGGTACAATTTTTTGTTTTGTTTTGGCTGTTAATGTTAATTACAATAACACACGTAATATTTGTTTTCATTGCCGTAAAAATCCATAAAATGAGATTGTTTATTGTTAACTTATTTTGTATTTGAGTTCCATCTGCTCCCAACTATTTGGAGCCAGTGAGACTATAGCATACCCAATTAGGGTAGGTTGTGAGGCTGAAAATGGTGGGGAGGGGAAGGAGATGGGGAAGTACCTGGCTATTCACATCTGGTCGCCAAACACGGCTAAAGCCATTTCAAGCAACGTTTCGATTCTGAGTGGTGTTGCCGGGGCTTTACATAGATTGGTTTCGAAATCAAATGTAGACAGTAATTTCTCTCTTATTTTAAATGTCAAGTGTGTAAAATTTCATCAGATTTTCAATAATTTAAGATTTTACAAGTATAATTTACGACATGAAAACTGTATACAGGGTGTCCGGGGGATACTTTACCTAACAAAAATAAATAATCGCTTTTCATGTGAAAACCGCACAAGAGTAACTGTTCCCATCTGTTTGGAGACAGTGAGGCATCCTCTATTAGGGTATGTTCTGAGGCTGAATGGGGTAAAGTTTTCGCACTAAGCTTACTTCTTAACTTGCACAAATTATTTAAACAACTCTTTGTTTCAACTTAATTACTACAAGAAACAATTATTTACACCGAGAGATGATAAAAGGTGCATTTAAATTCCATTTTTCCAATCAAAGTTCATAGGTAATAATATTTTGTATTTGAAAAGAAACATTGCCTTTTTTTCTACCACCATATCAGCGTCTTCAACAATAATTATCTATAAAACAAAATTGTATTATGAAATATCGATAGTCTGTATTTAAACATAATCACATACCTAATTTTGATGTACCGGTACACTAATAAATTAACATATATTATTTAAATGGCTATTTTTTGCGCAGGCACTACGCTGTCTCCGGGTGAAAATAAGACTCCCGCGCGAATTTATTTAATTTGTTTTAATTCGCTATATCTTTGAAAATAATTTAAATCTTTTTATAAAAATTTCTACATAGTAACTCAACATACCCAAGCTATAAAAGTACTAAACGAATATTATTTGAAATGCAACTCAATTAACCTTGTACAGTAGAACCTCGTTAATTCGAAATCCACGGGACATCAAAAATCAAATTTCGAATTAACGAATTCCCACGTAATTCGAAATTTTATGAAAAAAAAAAAAAAAAAAAATACGCTGAAAATCGATTTTCTCCGCCGCCTCTTCAAATCCGGGTGGTATTTTAGGAGTAAATTCGTATTAATACCAATTATTTCTTTATTTTCGAGGCCGATTACCGTAGCGGCCGGCCCTTTAAATTTAGATTTTCGCAATAAATTCGTTAAAATGCTATATATTTACGCCTAAATCGAGATTTCGGTGCCGATTTCGGTCGCGGCCTACCCTTTAAATTGAGATATTCACAAAAATACGATATATTTCCGCGTAAATCGAGATTTCGCGGTAGATTTCCGTCGCGGCCGGCCCTTTATTGCGAACATCTGAATTTAAATTCGTAAAAATACGATATATACGGTTTATTATGGTCCACCTATCGGTATTTGACAATACCTGCTTTCTTTAAATACACCCAACATCTCTCGCTCGCTTGCACATAGGAGTTGAGTAGACAGAGACAGAGATTCGAATTCGGGTTTCACGGTCATAAAAACCCTCATTCCAGGAATTGAATTATTACAATAACAAATAATATACTTTCCTTTTGTTGAAATACCGATGTAAACGAAAGGCACGAAGATAAATATAAAAAGAAGATTTGCATTAGGATTCGATAATTATTTTCCTATAGTTGGGACCTTTACAAAGAGATTAGTATATAATATTCATGTGAAAACATTGAATACTTCAGTCTTTTCTGCCATTGAAATGAGGCCGGCGCAAAAGGTAGAACTACCCTTCCCGCCGTTAAGCATCAATTGAACGAACGGGTAGAACTGCCTTTCCCGCCCAGTGGGTTAAGAAATACAAAAAATTGTAGCACACATTCTAACTAGTGAAATAGATTATATTAAAACTAGCAGAAGTTTACCTCGCATTGCTCGGAGACTTTTCTTTACTTTCTATAAATATAATATGCATGTTTAATAATATACATATAAACTTTGGGAAGAAATTCTATAAATGATAGTGAAAACCCTATTAAAATCCGTTGCGTAGTTTAGAAGAACTAAGCGCACAAACAGACAGATGCGGATAGTGACTTTATTTTATATTATTTAGAAATGAAAAAACATTATGAAATAAAATTATATTAATACAAAATCATAGTAAATAAATAAATAAAGAATCATTTTCATATTAAAATAACGCTCAATAGGCTGTGATCCGCCGGCATACCTCACAGCATATCTCCTTGTTTTCTAATCTTTGGTTATGTGCGTCATTTGTAAGAGGGAGAGGTTACGAGGAGATTTCAGCAGTACACGTAGTCTTGCCAAAGTACAATTCCAAACGTACAAATTAAAACATAAAAGCTGTTAAAACATTGATGTATTTTTCAAATTAATAAATAGGGGTTTATGCAAGATGACGAAACACCTTGTGTACTTCTTCTGCAAGGCTAGAAGGAGTGTTATTCTGTATCTTTTGCATTATCTAAATTGGCATTGAATCAGTTGCATGTAATCATCAGAACTTCTTTGGTGTCATATGTTACATGCAACTGATTTGACACCGATTAACTTACGTTAGGCTAGTACAAAAGATACAGAATCACCCTGCTGGTTAGAAAGCTATTTTAAGGTTGAAATGTCACAGGTTAAATTATTTTCAGATCTTTTTATTCTTTTGTAACACAGTACATTATTAATACAAATAATTTTTAATATGAATGGCAATTCACTAAACATAAATATAAATTTTAAATAAAATAAAGTAAGATTTTTCCATGACAAGAAAAATAAAATCATAAATCTGAACCATAAAATATTTATTCAGAACACTTAAATAAATAATAAACTGCATTGATAATAAAAAATATTATGTTGCATTTTAACAGCTTTGGTAATATAATTGTTTTTATCAAGAGATGCAACAAAATTATTTTTGTAAATGGTTTTTTGAGGAGCTTCAAAACCAAATTCACAAATATTTAATAAATTTAGCATCGTATGCTGCATAATACAGCGTTTATAATGCCGGGTTAGGCGGAATTTTCCATTTGTTCCACCAGTATTTCAATGGAAAGTGCAGATTCTAAATCATTCATCCACAAAAAAAATAATTATAAAAATAGACTTAAAATCCCTCCCAATAACTATGCAAATCAGTATGTACATAATACAGAAAATAGAAGATATTAGGAAGCTTACGAATTAAAATACATATTTACAGAACGCTATAATTTATTTCTACATGCCCATATAAAATACTTACCAGCATATCTGTTTATAACAGGAAAAAAAAAGGAAAATAAAAGTTGTTTTTTTCATAAATTATGCTAAATTTTTTTTTTTTTATATTTTCTATTTTCGACATCCTACTTCCCCAAAGTAAGGTAAAAGATATGCGTAGCAACTAGTATATACAATAGGCACATTTATTTTACAATTTAAAAAAATATATTGAAATTACTTAAGTCATGGCATTAAAATGGCTTAACGATTAGACAAATAAAATTATTTATTTCTTACATAATAATTAAATATCACACCTTATGGTTTATAGGTATATTAGTTCCAGAAATAAGTCATACATGATGTCATCATTCTAGTATCTTTTGTCTTTCATTTTCATACAAGAAGTGTGAGAAGGAAGATATTTTTCAACAATGACGTATGTACGACCTCTCTTTGACTACTTTGTGCACCAACATGGATTTATTTACAGCCGTGAACTAGTGGTTTTGAGCTGGGCGGGTATTCACCTTACAATAAATATCCCAATAGTGCGAAAATAATCTTAAAAAACATTAAATAATATTTTGGACTTGTATTTGGTCCCTCAAATGGTTAACTTATACTATGGTAAAAAATGACAATTTAGGAAACATAAGTAACTACATGGTTAAAAGTACATCAAAATATATGTAGGGATGTTACATGAAATATAATTTTGTTTATACGCTTTAAAACTAAATATATGTACAGTTTTCTAAAGCAGGGGTTGGGGCAAGTCTATGACATTGATAAAGTTTGAATTTTGTATATCTCAAGACGAATGTTGTGAACTTCTGTTATTGCTTGCTGTGAATAGAAATTCACAGCAAGCAATATATGTGTATAAGTCTTTTATGCCCATCGTATGCGTCTATGCAAAAGCAATAACTAGCTCGCTCTTATTTATAGGCTAACATTGAATGTTTTCTCATGTCTTACTTTCTTGCAAAGATTATTTAAACGAATCAGACAATATGGAAAAAATATAGGTTTACCATCCCTGTTCTATACCTTGGTACAGAGATTAAAATATATCAGTGGCGTAACAACAAAATTCCGGGCCTCCTGCATTAAATTGTAAAATAGCCTTTTCAATTCGCTTATAAATTTACTAATTTAATTTGGAAGAAATGCTAGCGACCTCGGTGAAGCGAGGAAAATTTTCACACATTCTAATGGCCACCGTGCCACTGAATATTATACTATTTGGCCTAGAACTTGGTCATAATATTGGTAGGTGAGTCCAGTTGGGTTCGCTGGCTGTACTGCCTCTCCAGGGTGGAGAGGCGGATTCCAGGACCGTTCTTGTCTGAAGTTATTTCTTCCTCTTGCGAGTTGGATAGGTTGATGAACACCTGGAATAAGAGACAAATTTTAAATAATTCAAACAAAACATTACAACTTGGTTTGACAGTAGTTAGAAGTCAATGCATTGAGTAAGGAACTGCAGTGACAATGTATATTCGTATAAATCAGCAAACGCTGAATCTGAATATATAAGTTTTATTATAAGCAGAATTTATAAATCTTCATTTAAAAACTAATAATACACCATGTTCTTAAAATACACCATGTTCTTAAAACACACCATTTGGTTGGTACGACTAATCTGCTGATTAATCACAACCAGTCTACGTCAGTAAAAATCTATGGTCTAAATTTTCTACATCAGGGTCGCCAATTCGTGGAGAATTCCCCAAATTGCGGGGAATTTCTAAGATTTTTCATGAATTTGGTTTTTTGCAGGAAGAACTTTTTGTGGGAAAATGCGGGGATTTTATGCATTTAGTGAGAACGCAATATATTTCGTTTTCGTTCACAGCTAATTTTCAAAAAAGTCTATTTATAACGCAAGGTAAGAGAAAATCCAAAAATTACTAGATAATAAAAATAAATGTTAATTGAAATAGAATTTCGTTTCATTTTGGAGGAAAAGGAACTTGTGGGGAATTTGAAAATCTCTTCATTTCTTGTGCGTATTTTAGAACTTATGCATTGGCAACTCTGGTCCAGATTCATATTTGAACCGATGAAAATGTTTTAATGCAGATTTTTAAATACCGGTAAATTGTTTATCAGGTGCAGTCATGGATGTATTTTTGCACTTTGATTCAATACGATAACATAAGTCATGACATTTTTCATTTTTAGTGTTCTTCAATGTTAAAAGCGGGTAATCTTAAGAATAAAAAGCGTCTCGACTCCCATATACAACACCGGTAAAAAAAACGTAAGCTTTTTGAGACTGGTGACGTCACGGGTCACAACCACAAATTTGATGCGTTTTCGGGATACCCAAAAAAAAAAAAAAAAATATATTTTTTTTTAAATGGACTACAGTTCTTCATTGCCAGCAGAAGGCGGGATCACCACCTAGATATCAAGCACGGTCGATTGATAAAGGTTTTATCAATAATGTTATTAAATTGTCATGTTCCCGAGCATGACTGCAGATCGCCAACGGACAAACAACAGTCCACCACGGAAAGTGTTTTTAATTTAATTGACTTGTTGATGTTGTTGATGATCTGCAATCGTGCTCGGGAACTATGACAACCTATTGACATTATCGATAAATCCTTTATCAATCGACTGCTAGATACCCAGGACTACAGGTTAGTACTGTTTATCAATGAATGACTGTTGCCTAGTATTTTACAGGAGAGGTAAGATAAGCTAATAGGCAAACCCTTACCTCCTTACTAATAAAACGTGTTTAAAATTTTACACATCTGTTTATGTACGGTAAACAGATGTTTATAAGTTGTGTAAAATTTAAAACAAGCATATTGGCATTAGTCAAGCATTATGCCTTTTCTCTAGACTCTGACAGTCTGTCTCCTCAAGTAGTTCCATGAGGTCCAGGAATGTTCCGTGCAAACGAATATACACATAAACCCAACGAATTAATCTATTCTAGCCTGTTAGCCATTAGGCGTGCTGTTGTTGTGGACTAACCTGGTAAAAGGTGGCAGAATGACAATTAAATATACGAGTGTTGTATACTGACCTGGTCAAGAGAGCTCTGGTTGATGGAGAAGTCTTTGATGGTGACTTGCGTGCTGATGGTGGCGATGCCCCTCCACACCTGGCTCAGGGGGCAGGGGGGCGGCAGCAGCAGCTGCAGGCAGGGAGGGTGCAGGGCCAGCAGCCGGCATGTAGGCCATTGGCTCCTGGCCAGGGCCAGGGGGGCTGCGGGTGACACCAGTCGCACCAGGTGTCCGCCACCTAAACCAGAAAATCAAATATTGTTAAAGGTAACAAAATTTTTTCCTTCCTGTATCCATAATGTAACGATAGTCTACCATGCTCGAATCAATATGCTAGATGGGTGATCCTAAAACACATATTTTAGCATCCGTATAAACTTAATCAGAACAATATTTCAACATAGACATGGGTAATGAATAAGACCCAAATTTTCTATGGTAGGATGAAGATATTTTTTGCACAGTTAAGGAAAGTGACGATCGCTGGACAGGACATGACGTAGCAAGGACGGAAGATTGCTGACCACCAAAGAGGCTTTGATCCCTTCGGCACCGGTGCGTAGTCGGGATACACGCCAAAAGCGCGCCCAACATTTGTACACGGTTGACATTTGTCACATGAGAACGGGTCGCTTCTACGATTCGTTCTTAGGTTTAACAGCTCGGCTGTGGAACGAACTGCCGGCCTCTGTGTTTCCTCCCTCCTATGACTTGGGACTCTTCAAGACCCATGTTCACTCCTTCCTCTCCACAAAAAGACCCTCCACACAGCATCCCCAAGGATGACATAGGCCCTGAGGGAAATTATTTTCTTCAGGACCTCCTGTGTGGAGTTAATAAAAAAAAATAAAAAAAACCCCTATAGGACGAGTGTATGGAGGGTGTAAAAGACTACAGGAAGATAGCAGGATATCGGCAGAAGTGGATGCATTTACTAGAAGAACCTATCAGGAGAATATGGTGAATGCAGAATAACCTTTCAGCCAAATTCTTGAATGTTTTCCATCACAATCACTTAAAAATATTACATTACATACCGTATCTTGCCTTCAGCCTGGCTGGGGGCCCAAGGGCTAGCAGACGTCCGCCCCACATGAGCCCCGCCACCGAGCACAGGGCCTCACACTCTAGCAGGCTATGCGAGCTGAGCAGCAGGGCTTTGCCCCTCTGTGCTGCCTTCGTCATAGCCATGCCGGCCCTTTGGCGCGCCCCTGGGTCCATGCCACTGCAAAATAATAATAAACGGTTTTCATTGGTGCATAAATAATTAGATACATGTACAAATGGGTAGAATATAAAATGTTTTGTGGAGTGCCCGCTAGGATTAGAAACAAGACAATTTAACAATTTTTTTTATGTTTAAATTTATTCTTACAGAATTTTAATTTCAATAAACTTTTAAAGAGTTTAATTTAAGAGATAAGACATATTGTGTATTGATAAGAGATCAATACACAAAGAAAAGAGTAGGGACTAAGGAAGAAATAGTGGAAGGCTTAGAGAATCTAGCATTGAAATACGGAGAGTTCCACAAGAATCACTTCTGGGACCACCTTAAATTTAAAATTTTAAAGGTGACAACAAAATAATAGAAATAATGACTTTGAGTTAGAAGAGTCCTGAACAAAATCGAGAAGGTTAATAAATTTTCTAACAATAATTTATTAATCTAATTAGGTTGTTTTTTTAAATTTATTTAGTACAGGAAATATATATTGTACATTTGTAAAATGTTTTGACTGTCCAACTAGGACGAATTCCCGTTTTAGGACAGTCAAAATTTGGACAAATCAGAATAAATATTTTGTGCAAAAAAAAAATATAGAAAAGAAAAAAGAGGAGAATTAAAAGAATAAAAATAGATTAAAACATATGATTTTTGTTTAGCATACTTAATAAATATTAATAATAATAAAGGATTAAAACTTTTAACGGTTTTTAAAGGTTTTAATTGGTGTTTGCATGGCATGATATATTATATTTTTGTTTTTACCTTGTAGGTTCATCCAAAAGCAGTAAGGTAGCATCAGAGAGAAGGGCAATGGCCAAACATAGCTTCCTCTTGTTTCCACCGCTGAGAGTTCCCGCCCTCTGATGGCTGTACCTCTCTATCTCCAGCTCTCTGAGAATGTCTCTTATCCTCTGCAAAAAAAACAAAAATATTCATTAGCTGTACAAGTAAAATTAAACGAGGAGCTTATCAAAATCTACAGAATCAATTATGAAAATAATTTTTCAGGACACATAAACATGACATTGCATGACAAACCTTGCCGGAATTTTTGATTCCTCTTATTCTGCAGTAGAACTGCAAATGCTCTGTGAGTGTAAGTAGAGGATCCAGAGCATCATTCTGTGGACAGTATGCTGTAAAAGGGAAAAAATACACACTTTAGTTTGACGTCATTTCAACAGCATTAATAATTCAGAATCGTCACCAAAATGACAATGACGTGGTTGTTAAAAATATGTGTTCATAACAATTGAGGGCACCTGAGGCTACAGGTGCCCTCAATTAGATTAGTCAAAAATGTACCCTCATTGAGGGTACATTTTTGACGCCCTCGTTAAAACCATTAGACGTCTAGGGAGGTGATCATTGTAATCAATAATATTCAGATGATCTGTATAATTGTGAAGCAACGTTTTGGTTTAAAAATAATCTTGCGTAAATAAATAAAGGGCTGTTAAACTGTTAGTTGTTAAGTATTATCAGCACCTTGGCAGTTCGGCACCCAGAGCAGACTGCTCCAATTGTGCCAATATATTTCTACTATTTTTTTTACAATAAAGTAGCTATAGATTTTTCATAGAAAATGACCGTTTCTTGTAAACTCGTCTTATTCCATCTAATGTTACTATCAAAACAGACTTATTCCATTTCAACCAATAGAAACAGAGCAGCCAATGATCCAAAAACAAAAGAGCCACCTAATTGATTTGTATGGAAGTTTCTGTCAGCTGTGTTATATGGCATTTCAAAATCAGCTTATTCCAAGACAGATGGTTGCAAAACAGGATTATACCAAACATAAATATCTTATTACTTTTCAATAATTGTTTATATTTTGTGATTCAAATTGAATATTATTAAAGTAACCTATTACTAAAAAAAAAACACAGATATGTATATATTTAACACCTGTATCAATTCTGTGCGATTTTCTAACAAAACATGAACAGGAGGAATAAGTCATTTTGCAAAAATACCCCTCAATTAATGTATATATACCAAGTTTCATTGATCCTTTGTTTCTACCTACACACCTATGCCAAATCCATGCAGTTTGGTCATACCTTTGAGATACTCGACACACTTCTATGCTATACCCCCCTTTGTTTCTATTATCCACAGTTTAGCCTATATTTTAATATGAAAGACCTAAAATGAGTATGTATTTACCAATGTCCCCATTGCAGATGTCTCTCTGTGAGACTTTCTGTCCCCTGACGTAGATACACCCCCCCGTGGGCCGCAGCTCTCCTGTCAGCATGCTGAAGGTGGTAGATTTGCCCGCTCCATTCACTCCCAGCAGGCCAAAACACTGACAAACATAAATATATTATTACTTACAGATAGAAATAGGCGGAGTTATTTACAATACATCAATAATCATCGATATCAAATTTATTCATTAATTTCGGTTGTCTATACGTTAGTTTGTCCTGTGTGAAATCTGGTTGAATAAACTCAAATACGTTTTAAATTCAAGTGTCATTATTTTTCAAAACAGAATGTTCTGTTGAACAAAATTATTATAATTGCCATTTAAAAATAAAAATTGGAATGGATTTGTCAAGAGTTCAGACTATCCTGTATGCGCTAGTACATCATAAATGATAACTATTTTTGTGCCAGTAATGTGATATATTTATTTAAAAAAAAAACAATATTTTGGAAACGTGATAAAATTAGAAAAAGGTACATCAGTGTTACAGTCCTGTATCAGACTGAAGTCAGTGAGTGAGTTTTCTAGTCAGTGAGCTGCTATAATTACAGGGCCTGATCCGGTTGCTGTGATGTCGTATATCCAAGGAGAGAGCAGTCGGTAGTCCAAGGAAGCGCAAGGTCAGAAGTCAAAGGCGGTTGTAGTGGTTCCAGCGGGAGAAGCAATTCAGAGTGAAGCGGTCAGAGTAGATGTCAGAAGAGAGATACTTGAGATCGCTTTTCGCGCAGTATATAAGGGGATAGCGGGACCGTGCACAGATCAGGACCACCCCATGTTAATGAGGTGCATTTTTGTGCATCTTCGTGTGTTTTCACGTGACTTTAATAGTCAATATTAAATTATTATTCAGTTGTACTCTTTACGCCGCTTCATCTCATGAAAACTGCTTTTCCTTAGTATTTTCAGTGTTTTTATAATAAATTGTACAATATGAATCAGTGGGTCCTCAGCCCGAAATTGGTGTGAGGAAATCCTTATAACTACTTAATATTAATGTTAACATATTTCAATCTTAATCAATAACATAGAGGCGAGTTCAGCTTTTCAACATGTATATTTTTATTTAGCATTACTTTGGCAACTCACACAAATCTAACATTAATTTTCACAATTATATGTGAACACAAATATTTTACTAGCTATTTCGTACTTTGCGGTGATTGGCTGACGGTCGCCGGTCAATGTTTGGCCTGGGCAAAAGAGAGAGGATGCGACGTAAATACTGTGTCCGCAGCGCACGCTGTGCTCAGTGTGCTGTGGATACGATTTAGATGGTGACCGGGTATCTCATCAAAATAACATTTCAACACACCTGCAAAAAATGATATAAAGTCATGAAAAGTGATGAAACAAAAACAGGTTAAATAGGTAACTATTAAACCTAGTTTTTGTTTCATCACTTTTAATGACTCTATATCACTTTTTAAAGGTTTGTTGGATTTTCATTTTACAACCCTGAAGAAGGTTCAGGCTGAACCGGAACCGGTTGGTTTATATGTTTGTATCTATATTCAGTGGGGCTCAAATTAATTATTTTTACCCAAATTATAAACAAATAAATCATGAAATCTCACCTGTCCTCTTTTAACCCCAAAGGTAACATTATTAACTGCTACCCTGGCCCCGAGCACCGCCCTGTACTGCTTCACCAGCCCTAGCACCTGCAGCGTGTCCTTCTCCACCTCCCCTGGCCCCCCACCCCCTCCCTCTCTCTCTGCCTTGTTATTGTCACCGGCGTAGTCCATGTTGTAGTAGGCCTTCAGTGTGGCCAGTTCTACGCGATAGCGTTCAGTCGCCACATCGCAATCTTCCGTGTCTAAATCGGTAGGCGGGATGTCTGATTTGAAGAACCTGAAAAAATTGGTTTAAATTAAAAATGATGCAATACTCTGGGCACCGACTTACCTAGACGCCAAGGCGCTGATAATAACGTAACATCTAACACAGCGCCCTTAAGGCTTTACTAGCGCCGGGCGCCATTTGACTCAGGACCGGCCCTGTGTAAAATATCTGGTCATTCTTGAAAATATTAAAAATTTCATGGTACGACAATGTACTTGAAATTTAATCTGTAACATCCTTGAACTTCCTTAAATAATAAGACTTTCCATAAGTTCCATGTGTTAAAAACAGAGTGTTACCATAGTTGTTTTTATGTTTGCTATGTTTCTTCTTGGGAATAATGATTTATTATTTATAGTTCAAATATTGTTACAACGCATTCTCAAAGTACCAAACTGGCCACTCATGTAAATGTTTTTTCTTTTTCCTTATAATATTTTGTGTTTACATATGTAGTGATTACTTTATGTTGCTCTTCAGATGTGTAAATTTATTTGTTAACCTCGATAAAGGCTATTAGTCCTAGTGAGGTTGATAATTATGTGAAAAATTATCTGTGGGAGCAATAAATGAAACATTATTATTATTGTCATAATTTCATTGTGTATCATGTATTCTTGAGATCAGTAAATATACGTACATTAGTTGATGAGCAAAAATTTTGGATACACAAGACTTGTTCAAGATATCACACGGCAGCACAGATATTCAAGCACAAGAGGAATCGTGCTATGGAATGAAATTTCTAAAACAGTTAATATATACTCTAACCTTCCCAAATGTTAATAATGTTAAAATAATAAATCTTGTACTGTAAATGGATAATAATCAATCTGTTCTACAATAAAAAAAATTCTGTACAAAAATCCAATATTGTTGTCTATCTGCTAAAAACACAATGTTATTCCTTTTTTAATAAATTTATGTCCTTATTGAACAATTTATTGAAAAATATGCCTCAAATAACATGGTTTTGTTGCTGAATCTGCATTTTGCTTCAGATTTCTGTTTTGCTGCAGATTTCTGCCACCACTAGCTGGCGTAGTTAAAATTACACCAAATTAATATTTAAGAAACAAGAGTGTTGTGTCTTATAATGTGCACTAAATTTATTCATTATGTTATTCCATCGTCGTTAGACTTAATTAAAAAAAAAAATATATATATTTGATCAATCATACTCACTTTTCAAGCAGCCAATCAAACAGCCTCATTTCAATGGTCACATTGAGCGTCACAAACCCAAGCGTGGTGACGACAAGAGCGAGCATGTGCGGACCGAGCAATTCCCACGAAATCGGGGAAACATATGTATCGAGGCCAAAGCGCGCCAGAAGGTCGGCCTGGATACTGTTGCGTGATATCTGCACCAGGCCATCACCCAGCGCAAAGCCCGGCCAGATCAGGAATAGTTTGTGCAGGATCTTGCGGACATCTTGCGCCATCTAGAAATTAATAAATTATCAACTAACATGTCTCACTTAATCCACTTTCATACATCTCCCATCAGTTTCCGACTTCCGTTAGATATTATGTGGCATGTGTCAACTTTAGTTTCTGTGTACTTTCGCAGTGAGTAACCTGCTTCGTGAAACCACTAACTCTCTGAGTCACCTCTCTTAATGTGATAAGACAAATGCCACATCGATGCTGACATCAAATGTAAACAGGTGTTTCGTTTTGGTGGGTGAGTTAGTCGCCAATAATCAATGTGGATAGTTCCTCTGAGCATCATTTACTATATCTCCGGGAAAATAGTCTCGGCATACCTGCATTTTGTCTGAGCATTGATATGTTAATTTCATTTCTAAGATTCCTATACCTGAAAAAGTATGGCTACTACCCGTGGCTCTAGTCTACCGACTATCTTTTGGGCATGCTCGGATGAACCTCCGGGTCAGAAGGGATGTGCACATTGCTGCACATTTCTTCAAACTAATTCGTGGATGGTTTCATAATTCGACTATCTTGGAAAGCATTACGTTTCCAATGGTTATCTCCGTCACCGGCAGCATAGACTGCTTGATCTCCTGGCCTAACTTGCCAGTGGTCATGCCGGTGGGCAGGGCAAGCTTGCTGTTGAAATGAATGAATTCAGATATGGATATATTTAGCATCAGTGAGGCTGCTGTAGCAGGTACCATTAGAAACTTTAGTTATTTTATACTTATGCATTATATAAATATATTTGTTTTATAATATGGTATTTGTAAAAAGTTAGGACTTGTGAACAAAAGGGTAGATTCCTCTTTTAAAATAAAACACTTTGAAGAAGTTGAAATTACACCGATTTATTGTTATGTTTTTTCCAAAGTTTATATTGCTACCGACACTCTGTGGAGATCACTCCACCTACGGAGAGCAAAATATAATTGTCACTTTGCGTTCCTTTAGCTAGAAAATATCGGAGAGAAGTGAGTTCCCTAATTAAATTTGGAACTTAAATAACCTAGTTTCGCTGCCTTTAAAGGTGTAAACTAGCGCCATCTATATTCTAAGTCAGTTACTCTATATTAATTATAATTGGTTTGAAACTCAGAGCAAATTCCAACAGTATTTAAAATGCATTAAAATGTAAATTTTGGAGCATTTTTAAAAAAATAATGGATTGTAAGAACTCCATCCTTCGAACAGATTCAAGCAGGTTAATCAAGTTCTTAATGGCTTCAGCCCAAAGGTAACAATCAAATTCAACTGTAAAGTGTACATGACGTCTGTACAGGATCAGCATTTGGTAATTTGTGAAGAATCTCTTCAGGCTGGAAGCCAAATTTACTTGGGAATCAACAGAGCACCAATTCTGGAGCTGAAACTCCTAATCATTTCAGCAGAGCCTTTGATGGTAGGATGTTCCATTAAATCAGCCATATTAAGTAATGGTCTCATGGTATTACGATTTCGCCCTAATTATGTACATTGCAGGACTGTCCAAAATTTTTACTAAAAAAGGAGACGACAGCGCAAAACGTATCAAAAGAAAAACAACTGATATTTTTGTATAAAGAGTTCAACTTACATCAGAAGTGGTGACCACATCAATGATGAGCAGAATGGTTAGACCGATGACTGCCACAAATACATTGGTGCAGAATATCACCATGTTGGCCAAACTGGCTTCACTGAACAGCTTTTCCAACAAGTGGACAAGAGATGAACTCGAAACCCTGAAATCAGGCAAAAATATCATATGACAATAAGAAACAGAATGTAGAAAATTACAAAAATTCTTTCCATAAATGAAATTTGATAGGAAGTCAAAAGACGAAATTGATCAGGGTAGAAAAAATTAACAATTAAACTTACCCATAAAGAAAAAGAAGAAAACACACAGCAGTTAAGTTGTCTCTGGACACATAGACAGGCAGACCAAATATTTGGAATACTACGGTAGACAGAATTATGGCTGCTATAATGATCTGGAAACAAATATAAATAATAATCATTAGTATGTTATAAGATGTGAACAGAAAAAGATAAAATACATATTTATGTTTCCTATTCTGGAACATAGGTATGTATGTCAAGAAGTAGTCGATTTGGGAGGCGGGTATGGGTACCGCCGCCCCGGGAACCATTCGTTGGATAATCAACACCTATGGTGGTTCTCAAGTGGTTCGCTACATTTGGTAACTAAGTAGGGGTGAGGTTTATCCAGGGGGCCTACTCTGTATCTTTCTGGTTAACAACCAGAGAGTTCGTGGTTTAACCTTTCCTTACCGGTGCTGTCAACTGGGTAAACATCGTCTCTAATTAATAAAATATCTCTGTAAATATACTAAACACGCAGTTCAAATTTTTTGGTATTCCTCCGCAATACCTTTATTTATTGCATTAAGTAATTACAATATATAAATATTTACCGAGTGTATAGCACCAGAGGACGAGGATTTTTTTAACACCGTAAGGGAAGGGTTAATACGGGTTTTGTGATGTGGCTAAACCGGTTGCAGGAAAGTTTCGAAAGATGCAGAGTAGGCCCACAGGTCTTGATGGCGGCTGAGTCTGCCCACCAGCTGCGTGCTTCTTACATTCTCCATATTGCAGTTCCGTTAGTAAACTTTGCATTACTACATCTGTTATTGTTTGCAGAAAACAGAAACTAAGAGGTGATAACTTACCACCACATCCCACACTAGCGAGGCCATCCAGTATGTGACAGGGTGCACAGAACTAAGTAGCTGCAGGCGCTTTTGCTGAGAGGTCCTCTCGCCTACGAGGAACACGGCACTGACGGCCGGCACAAGACTGAACCCGATTAGGAGTACCACCGATATGCCCACATCAGCTACATGCTGCAACCTGGGAATTAAAAATAATATTAATATGCCTTTTTTAGTAGTACGGTCGCAGTAGTACACTTCAAGAAAAAGTCCCATTAGCAGGCGCCCATAGGAAGAAAACAATTGTGACAATACTCACAGGGTAGACTTGCTGAGCTGCTCAGCTGACAGCTTGAGGGGGTGGCTGTAGGTGGTGATATTCCCCCCACCGCCCCCGGCCTGCAGGACTGCATTGCTGAGGGTGTTGAGGTAGGCGGGAAGCGAGTGCTGACCCTTGTTGTTATACCACACCACAAACTGCGCCTGGCTCATGGAGGATGTTTCGTTCAGTTGGGTGTGAGCAAGACTCCAACCACCATATCTTAAAAAAAAAAAAAACTTATAATAGAACTGGTTTGCTTTTCAGTTTTGAGTTTCAATACTTATTAAACAATAGAAGAATGTGACTGAAACAATATGGTGTCTGCTATTATGTTTTACAATTAATTAGATATTCCAAAGCTCGTGATGGAAGTAACAGAAAACAGCTGCAATGACATAGAAATTTCAGACAGAAAATTTAGTGCAAATGTCATAATGCCAAGGAATTTCTGTTGGTTTTACTGCTCCATAAATTATATACAAGGTGTCCGAAAACTAGTAGTACAAGCGGGAAACTAATGAATCTACATCACATTATTATTATTTTTTTAACTTATGACTCGATTTACTCGAACAGTGACAACTGACAACTAAAGCTCAAATCCAAAAAAGTTATACCACAAAATCGTCTCCAAATGTGTTGTATCTTCAGCTTTATAGAGATAACATAAATTGGTGCACTAATATTATCTACAAAAAAAAAAATTACAAAAGTCCATTTCACTAGATGTGATGCTCACTTTACAATATGTATCCACTATGTAAATATGTACATTGTACGAAACAATATTCCGTCCGTACAATACTGTAAATGCGTAGGTAGCTGGGTACACTTTTATTAGTGTTTCAGTCTTTGGTGGATGTTTGCAGAGGTTCTTGTACGAGTTTAAGGGGGAAGTATCATAAATAGCGCTAAACATCACTTTGTATTTACCTAGTAAAAGGAATACCACTAATAATTTATCTAAAAATTCTATAGGGGTAGTTAGAAAAATGTCTTATGTTACCAGTGAATTAACTTTTTTTATCGTAAACTTTTTTATTCTATATGAAATACACATTGCAACTTTACGTAAAACTTCAAAAATGCCTTCGCTGGAAGCAGAATAGCTCCTATCAGAGAGATTTTTTTTTTAAATCCATCGGTCATCTCAAAGTAAATATGATACAGGTCATTTTAAATAAATAAAAAACACTTTAACATATATGGATTTTTGTTGTGATTCAATTAAACTTCCCGAATATTTCAATTATTTTCCGTCATACAAAATCCTATGGATGAAATCATTGTCCATGGCTTGACCGAACACCGCTAGTTACTGTCAGTCTCGAGGTGAATTCGGAAGTGAGAGCACGCTTATTTTGTTTATTCTCCAGTCCTCGGCCAACTTTCAAATTTCTAATTAAAGAGGAGATTGGTGCTATAGCCAAGGGGTAAGTGGAAATTAAATATTATTTATTTTGTAATATATAATTTGAAACTTGTTTTACGGTCTCAACTTTTTTTTACCTTTTTCAGGTACCAATACGTAAATAATAAAGGGGCACATAAATGGGAAATAATAAAGGGACTCGCGCGTACAGCGCCGAAAGAGACCGCTCCACTGGAGGAAAAGAAGAATAAGGTTTGTCAAAATACATCATTCCGATGGACACGTTTTCTACAAATTTTTACCGACTTCTATCGAAGTCGGTAAAACGGAGTAGGTGGTGGCTTGAACTCGGATCTAATTTCAAAATGCATTATTTCGGCATCAATCATAAATTTCTCCAGTTCTCTACCGATTTAGTTCAAAATCGGGATTAAGGAGTTTGGATGTGCACTGTACTCGGATCTAATGTCAAAATGCATAATTTCAGCATCCATCTTGGATTTCTTCAGTTCTCTGCCGATTTAGTTCAAAATCGGGATTAGGGAGTTTGGATGTGCATTGAACTCGGATCTAACGTCAAAAAACATAATGTTGGCATCCATTTTGAATTTTTCGAGTTTTCTACTGATTTGGTTCAAAATCGGGATTAAGGAGTTTGGATGTGCATTGAACTCGGATCTAACGTCATAACTTCAGCATCCAGCTTGAATTTCTCGAGTTTTCTGCCGATTTGGTGCAAAATCTGGATTACGGAGTTTGGAGATGGACTTTGCGAGACTAGTGTGAAGGTGCTTTCAACGATTCTACCGATTCCTTTCAAACTGTCGCTAATATTGGGAACAATGTCTATCAGTTTTTGTTGTTTGTTTTTGGGGTGTTATGCCGTGTTGCGCTAACTCCTTCTTTAGCCGACGTTTCGGACAGCGTTGCAGTGTCCATCATCAGGGCAGATCCAGTAGATCCGAAGATGTGATCTACCGGATCTGCCCTGATGATGGACACTGCAACGCTGTCCGAAACGTCGGCTAAAGAAGGAGTTAGCGCAACACGGCATAACACCCCAAAAACAAACAACAAAAATGCTTTTGGCCGTGAAAATCTAAAAACTTACCTAATGTCTATCAGATCCATTGATAAATGCACTGAATTTCGTTGATGGCTAATTCCGGGTAGTAGTATTATAAATAAATTATTAAAAAAAATATATAAATATATATATGAGAGAGAGAGAGAAAATAAATATAAAATAATATATTACCGGTAACATGCATAGTAAGAATTGTAGTGTATTTTATACAATGTACAAAAAACTTTTTTAATAGCCTTAACCACAAAGAAAGCCAAAGTTTTGGCACTTTTCGAGGATATTATGCTAAAAACATGAAAAAAGTATTTTTAACCAAGACATTTAGATAATTTTATATCAATTTTTATCAACTTCTTTATATCTATCTTAGACTGGGTTTTTTTCTTAGTTTATGTACTTCATTCTACTTTTTTGTATATCTAAGTTAATATTGAAAAATATATTCTTTCCCGAGTACGAAAAAAACATTGAAATAAATTTTCAAATTACATTCATGATTTAAAAATAAACTTTTTTCAATTTCTATCGCACTAAATATATAATCAAAAAATATTTGTCGTAACTTTATTTTACGTTTTCCCTTTTTTCACACCCATTGCTTTCTGGTAATATTATATTAAAAAAAAACAGTTATTGTCATTACACAAACCATACAATCAAATTCATGAACCAAAAATCTTTTCCAAGTCAAAACACGATTAGATTCTATGTGACTTTGAGTAAAAAACTGAGACGTCAAAAAAGGTCCAGGGCGTAAAAGATGTGACTGTATATCCATTATTTTGCTAGTATGATTTTTATTCTGTCAAGTTGTATCCATTATTTAGTAAATAAATATAAATTTTATAAAGCACGTGTATTTTTATTTCGTATTTTATCAAAACCGTGTCAATCATCCCCCTATCTACTCAAAAGACGCAGGTGTGGTTTTGAAACCGCAGCTGTTCTAGCGGCCGACCGATTCATTTACAAGTAGCAATAATACCTAACTGTACTGAAGTCGAGATTTGATACCGTCCCCTTAATGCCAAGATCAGAGAGGGATTGATTCCCAAGTCTGAGTCAACGAAAGGAATTTAAGACTGGCAAAACTGAATTTAATACTGAATTAAGAACACTTGAAAATATTCTTGAGACTTGTAGACTTTGGAGATGGTTTCTTCAGAAGAGAAGTTTCTCTTTCAGGGGTAGTTTTTGAACTGACTTTGTATGGAATTCGGTTCTCTATTTATAGAACGTTTTCAAATCGAGCCCTCTCGGGGAAGTTTTCACCCCTTTCGTGAGGGGTGAGTTGGTTAGGTATTTTTCCTCTTTACAATTAATTTGTTTAGAGAAAAGTTATATTTAACATTATACCTTTTCTCGAGTCAGTTCAATTTACCCGAACCATCTCCTTCAGTCCCGTTTATTTATTTTATAATAAATTATACAAAGTTTCATATTGGGGTTGAAGTGAAATATCTTTGGTTTGAACATTTCCCAAAGAGTAAAAAACATATTTAGGTTCAATTCTTTAAGTTATTATGTTAGCATATAATGATTTCTTGATGTTGATATTTATTCTGTGGTCGTATCTTCTGATATTTTCATTGAGCTGTGATTGGTTGAAAACTCGGCGGCCATCATGGAATTCCTTCCGGGTAGTATGGAGGGGGAGTCACGTAAATACTGGGTCGCTTCCTTAGAGTGGTTCATTCCGTGGGTTGGTGGCTCCGAGTGAGGTGGTGGATGGTTATTTTCAGATGTGTTTCAGGTTCTGCTGTTATATTTCTATGTAATTGTCTTGATTAATTACATACAGCACATAATTTGATTAAGTAATTATGATTTGAAGATTTCCAATTGTGTCGGCGACACGGTATCAAGCGGTTTCGGGGTTTGAGTGTTTTTGTGGTTTTGGCGTAAATATGAATTCTCTTGCAAAATTCTGGAGGTCTGGATACGTATGATACACTCCCCCCGTACAGTCTCGCCTGTACTTAGCTATTTGATCAGACGTGTCTTCTTTGATGTTTTCTCAGGTTGGAGGTAGAGGGATGAGGAGAGGAGGTGCTGTCCAGATTTAGCCTCAGCCAGGGAGGAGTAATGGCTCCACAATGGCAGCACCATCCGGGGTCAGCAGGAGAGGTGGATTCGATTCTGCCATGTCAGTGAGGGATAGCCGCTCAGTGCCAGCATCATCGAGAGGGGGTGCTGTCCAGATTTAGCCTCAGCCAGGGAGGAGTGACGGCTCCACAACGGCAGCACCATCCGGGGTCAGCAGGAGAGGTGGATTCGATTCTGCCATGTCAGTGAGGGATAGCCGCTCAGTGCCAGCGTCATCGAGAGGGGGTGCTGTCCAGATTTAGCCTCAGCCAGTGAGGAGTGACGGCTCCACAATGGCAGCACCATCCGGGGTCAGCAGGAGAGGTGGATTCGATTTTGCCATGTCAGTGAGGGATAGCCGCTCAGTGCCAGCGTCATCGAGAGGGGGTGCTGTCCAGATTTAGCCTCAGCCAGGGAGGAGTGACGGCTCCACAACGGCAGCACCATCCGGGGTCAGCAGGAGAGGTGGATTCGATTCTGCCATGTCAGTGAGGGATAGCCGCTCAGTGCCAGCGTCATCGAGAGGGGGTGCTGTCCAGATTTAGCCTCAGCCAGGGAGGAGTGACGGCTCCACAATGGCAGCACCATCCGGGGTCAGCAGGAGAGGTGGATTCGATTTTGCCATGTCAGTGAGGGATAGCCGCTCAGTGCCAGCGTCATCGAGAGGGGGTGCTGTCCAGATTTAGCCTCAGCCAGGGAGGAGTGACGGCTCCACAACGGCAGCACCATCCGGGGTCAGCAGGAGAGGTGGATTCGATTCTGCCATGTCAGTGAGGGATAGCCGCTCAGTGCCAGCGTCATCGAGAGGGGGTGCTGTCCAGATTTAGCCTCAGCCAGTGAGGAGTGACGGCTCCACAATGGCAGCACCATCCGGGGTCAGCAGGAGAGGTGGATTCGATTTTGCCATGTCAGTGAGGGATAGCCGCTCAGTGCCAGCGTCATCGAGAGGGGATGCTGTCCAGATTTAGCCTCAGCCAGTGAGGAGTGACGGCTCCACAATGGCAGCACCATCCGGGGTCAGCAGGAGAGGTGGATTCGATTTTGCCATGTCAGTGAGGGATAGCCGCTCAGTGCCAGCGTCATCGAGAGGGGATGCTGTCCAGATTTAGCCTCAGTCAGTGAGGAGCAACGGCTCCACAATGGCAGCACCATCCGGGGTCAGCAGGAGAGGTGGGATTTGATGTAGATAAGTTCTGTTGGTTGTGTAGATCCCTATTTGTTGGTATCGCAGGGAATGTCCGGTATTGTAGGAGCAGGGAGGATGACGGCGACTTTTACTGCTGGTCTGATGTAGACTCCAGTGCTTGTTTGTATCCGAACAGTTCGGACTCGACCATCGGTTGCAGGTACTGCTTCGATGACACGGCCTCGTGGCCAGCTGTTCCGGGGTAGTGCTGGATCCATGATGATTACTAGGTCGTCTTTTTTGATTGGTGTAGTCGGATGGTGCCATTTTTGACGGGCAGCCATAGTGGGAAGGTACTCGCGCAGCCATCTTCTCCAAAAGGCGTCTGCGAGTTGTTGTTCAATGCGCCACTGACGGCGGAGGCATACTTCTTCTTCTGTCTTGTTGTAGAAAGATAATTGAGGGCGTTTCCCAGCTGACCCCAGTAAGAAGTGGTTGGGGGTCAGGGGTTCTTCGTCTCGCGGGTCGACCGAGATATGGGTTAGGGGGCGGTTGTTTACAATGAATTCGGCCTCCGTAAGGGCTGTGTGTAGAGTTTCTTCTTTAGGCGCCCTTTCCTTAAGCGTGGCGTTTAAGGCCTTTTTGACTGATCTCACTAGTCTCTCCCACGCTCCCCCCATGTGGGGACTCATTGGTGGTATAAAGTGCCACTCTATGCCTTGGGTGGCTACTGTGTCGATCATCTTGGTATCTTGGCTCAGTGACATCAGGGCGTCTCTCATTTCAGCGTCGGCTCCATGAAAGTTTGTGCCGTTGTCAGAGTATATGGCAGTCGGTTGTCCCCTTCGTGCGGTCATCCTTTGTAGGGCCATGATTGCGGAGTCAGCTGACAGTGAAGTGGTTAATTCCAGGTGGATGGCGCGTGTTGAGAGGCAGGTGAAGATGGCTCCGTAACGTTTTTCTCGGTGTCTGCCGACTGTTATGGTCATAGGACCGAAATAATCCAGCCCGCAATGTGTGAATGGGCGGACGTGATGTATTAGACGTGGTGGTGGTAGTACGCCCATCTGAGGTGGATTGGGTTTACTGCGTCGTATGTGACACATTGGGCAGGCGTGTGCAATCTTTCGGCTTGTTGTACGCAGTCTGAGTACGAAAAAATGGCTGCGTATTTCTGCTACTGTTTTCTCTGTGCTGGGGTGATCTGATTTCTTATGGTAGTGATTGATCAGGAGACGGGTGTATGCGTTGTCGCCATCCAGTATGATGGGAGTCCGGGCTACTCTCTTAGCCTTTTCTAAGGTTTGCAGGCGTGTGCCCATTCGGAGGATACCGTCAGGTCCGAAGAAAGGGTTCAGGGCGTTCAGGCGGCTGCTGGCGGGTAATTTTTTTTTCTTTTCTCGAATGGTGTGTAGGTCCGAACTGAACGCGTCTTCCTGTGATCTCCTGATCCATCTGTGTTCTGCTGCTTTTATTTCCTCAGCTATCAGTGGCCCGTCTGGGTTTCTGTCGGGGCCCATCCGGCATCGTCTGGTAAAGCGGAGAACCCAGGCAGTCGAGCGGATCAGTCGGTGCCACGATGAGAACCGTTCAACCGCTGGTAGAGCTTCGCCTCGTTCGGTGATGAGTCCGACGTAGAGAGGTTTGACTTCCAGAGTTAGGTCATCGGGTTTATGGGCGGGTGCGCGTTCTTTGGGCCATTTGTTTTCTGAGTAGGTAAGGAAGGTTGGACCGGTGAACCATCTTCCTTCTGGTGTCAGGTCGGGTACTTCGAGGTCCCGTGTGCCGATGTCAGCAGGATTGAGCTTCGTAGGTACCCATCTCCAGTGGGGTATTCTGGTCAGCTCGTCAATCTCTCCTAGTCGGTTGGCCACAAATGTTGAGTAGGCTCGTGGATCAGTGCGTAACCAGCATAACACTGTTGTGGAGTCTGTCCAAAAACATGTGCGGCGGATGTTGGCTGTGCTCTCTTTCTGGATGGTTTGGGCGAGTCTTGCTGCAATGAGGCCAGCTTGCAATTCGAGGCGGGGAATGGAGAGAGGTTTCAGTGGTGCGACTTTGCGTCTGCTTGCAAGGAATGTCGTCTGTATTTTCCCTTCTATGTCTTCGGTGAAGTAGGCTACGGCGCAGCAGGCTTGTTCTGATGCGTCACAGAAGAGATGTAGGGTTACGTTGCTTTGTTTGTTGTAGAGGCAACGTCTCGGGATTGAAATGCTGTCCGTGTGTAGTAAGTTCAACCAGTTTGTCCACTTCTGGGCGTGTTCGGGTGTGATGGACTCGTCCCAGCCGACGTTTGATCGCCATACTTCTTGTAAAAGTACTTTTGTCCTGATGGTCAGGCAGCCGATGAAGCCCACGGGGTCGAAAATCTTCATAACTGTTGACAGCAATTGTCGTTTTGTTGGTAATGTAGTCGCTTCGGATGGAGTCATCTCGTGGAATGAGTATAGGAAGTGATCCGTGGAAGGGTCCCAGATTAGTCCAAGTACTCTTTCTGTTTCTGGACTCCCGTTGCTGATGGCTATGGTGGTATTGGCGCGATCTTCGTCAGGAAAGTTGGCAATAGCTGCTGGATTGTTGGATGCCCAGTTGGTCAAATGGAATCCTCCTTTCGCGAGGAGGGTGCTCACATTTTGGGTGAGTTGGGCAGCTTCCTGGGGAGTGTCTACTGCATCCAAGTAGTCGTCCATGTAGAATTTGGTGCGAATAGCTGCTGCGGCGGATGGGTATTCGAGCTGGTACCTTTCAGCGACCTTGTTCAACACAAACTGGGCGCTGCTTGGGGAACAGATGGCGCCAAACATCATTGAAGTCATTTGATATGTTTCGGGTTCGTCCTTGGTTGATGTTCGCCACAAAAATCGCTGTGACTGTTGGTCCTCTGGTTTTATTTTTATTTGTAGAAACATCTCTCTGATGTCAGCAGCAATGGCGATGTTTCCTTCCCGGAAGCGCATGATGTTTCCCAGGAGAGATGACAGCAGGTCAGGTCCTGTGAGCAACTGGTCATTGAGTGAGGTCCCGCGGCATCGGCTGGCTGCGTCGAACACCACTCTGATTTTCCCTGGTTTATTGGGGTTGGTCACTGCAAAGTGCGGCAGAAACCATCGTCGGGGTGTACGTGTGGATGCTTCTTCATCTGACAGTTTTTTCGCATGGCCTTTGGTTATCAGCTGCTCAATTTTGTCGGTGTAGGTAGGGCAGCTTTTTCACTTTTTCGAGCATAAATTTGGCTATTGCTCCAGAGTTGCCGTACCGTTGCTCAAGTACGCTGAGGATTTCGGGCAGTTGAAAGGGATCCATCAGCAGGGGCGATACGGCCTCTCGTGCCTTGCCTTTGAGGGCGCGTTGCAGTCGGATGAGGTTTTCACTGGAGGTCATTTGGGAGGTGGTAGTAAACTGCATATATTGCGCTTTCCAGGTAGGTCACTCGAGCGGGTCCCCGGAAAATATGGGCAAATCCTTTGCCGAAGATTGTCTGGCGATGAGTGCTGCCATCCTTGAGTCATCTTCCAGTGTTCGAGGGGTGTCCTGGGATCTGGTGGAGCGGATGGCGTCTGCCATTATCGACGCTATTTGAGTCAGTGGGTCGGCGCCTTGTCGTAACCATTCTTGAGTATGTTGTGCCCTCTCATCATTTGTAGGAGGTGGTGGGAAGAGCGGAGAGTCCAGGTTCGTCAGGAATGGTTGTGGTTGGTACTCCATTGTGTTATGAGTTGGGTATTCTTGTCCTGATATAGTGATGTTAGCTGCTGGGCTCGGAGGTACATTTGGAGTTGCTTCAGGTGCGGTTAAGTTGAGCATGGGTTGGGTAGCAGTTTGGCGTGTTGTTGCATTCAGGGCTGATTGTAGTTCTGTGATTTGTTTATTTAGTTGCTCCTCCCGAATGTGCATTTCTCGGCGTAGCATTTGGAGAGAGTCTTCAGTTGATTCAGAAGGTGCATCGGGCTCTTGGGGTTCTCAGTAACAGGTTGGGTTCGGTTTCGGCTGGTCTCAGATGATGTTGAGGCCTTGCGGCCACTGCGAAGTGAAGGCATCTCCACTTTTAGTTGAGACTGAAGGCGTGTGTGTAGATCCGGCTCGAAGGACCAAATGTACGAAACAATATTCCATCCGTACAATACTGTAAATGCGTAGGTAGCTGGGTACACTTTTATTAGTGTTTCAGTCTTTGGTGGATGTTTGCAGAGGTTCTTGTACGAGTTTAATGCCAAGATCAGAGAGGGATTGATTCCCAAGTCTGAGTCAACGAAAGGAATTTAAGACTGGCAAAACTGAATTTAATACTGAATTAAGAACACTTGAAAATATTCTTGAGACTTGTAGACTTTGTATGGAATTCGGTTCTCTATTTATAGAACGTTTTCAAATCCAGCCCTCTCGGGGAAGTTTTCACCCCTTTCGTGAGGGGTGAGTTGGTTAGGTATTTTTCCTCTTTACAATTAATTTGTTTAGAGAAAAGTTATATTTTAACATTATACCTTTTCTCGAGTCAGTTCAATTTACCCGAACCATCTCCTTCAGTCCCGTTTATTTATTTTATAATAAATTATACAAAGTTTCATATTGGGGTTGAAGTGAAATATCTTTGGTTTGAACATTTCCCAAAGAGTAAAAAACATATTTAGGTTCAATTCTTTAAGTTATTATGTTAGCATATAATCATTTCTTGATGTTGATATTTATTCTGTGGTCGTATCTTCTGATATTTTCCTGTAAATTGAGTCTGATGTCATCATAGGTGGTCGCATCAAATTTCGTTATCAATGTTTGATAAGGGCTTCAATGGGGTATGCTGAGCTGTGATTGGTTGAAAACTCGGCGGCCATCATGGAATTCCTTCCGGGTAGTATGGAGGAGGAGTCACGTAAATACTGGGTCGCTTCCTTAGAGTGGTTCATTCCGTGGGTTGGTGGCTCCGAGTGAGGTGGTGGATGGTTATTTTCAGATGTGTTTCAGGTTCTGCTGTTATATTTCTATGTAATTGTCTTGATTAATTACATACAGCACATAATTTGATTAAGTAATTATGATTTGAAGATTTCCAATTGTGTCGGCGACACGGTATCAAGCGGTTTGAGTGTTTTTGTGGTTTTGGCGTAAATATGAATTCTCTTGCAAAATTCTGGAGGTCTGGATACGTATGATACATACATATTACATTGAAAAACATAGAAGGTGTCTTTTTTCACGTTTACAACATATAGAAAGTCTAAATCATCTAAGGGGGAAGCTGTGCAAAAGGTATTTTAAAGAGAAGGAAAACAAACTTTGTGTAAGGGATCAACGATGCTAGTTTTGCAGAAGACGATAAAAAAAGGGAAAAGACCTCTTACCTCTTCTCAATGTACTGGTCCTGTGAGTTGACTATCCAATGTACCAGCTCCTTCATGGAAGGAAGGACTATGATCTGGTTTTCTGGTGCCGTGGAATTGCGGAGAGATGTGTCCTCGTTATCTTCACAGTGTTGCCAACCGTTCAAACACTCGCATTGCTGCTCATTCTGGAAACATAAAACAAACCTGAATGAAATTCACTAAAAAATATGGGAGAAACCTCATATAAAGAGATAATCTACAGGCGTCTCAATTATGTGGGAGGTAGTTTCTCAAGTGTAAAAATACTACCTACCAATGGTTTCTCATCAATTTTAGAGACATTTGAAAATGAGATTCAGAAAACTAAAGAACATAAATAATAAATTACCTCAATCCATATCTTTGAAGTCCTATTTCCTGATTGAGTGGACATTTGTATCAATCTTTGTATTACTTCATCTCCTGGCTCCAGGAATGGATACTTTGAAGGATCAGGAAAACTGAAAAATAGACAAACATGTTTTTTAAATTTCAGAAATACATCAGAGTTCCCAAAAGAGTAAAAAAACAAGTCTTATGGACCAAGGGTCTAACAGTCTCTATGTTTCAACCAATGATGCAGTGATAAATAGCCTTTTTGAGGCTTTCCTGATCACAATTTGATTAAATGCAAGGGACCGAGAATCTGCATTTAACGGGGACTGTTCAAATCACATATATTGAAAATGGCAATAAAATGTTATTTTTTTGTTACATTCACAACTACACACAGGAGGCCCTGAGGAAAATAATGCTGCGTGGAGGGTAGTTTTTAAGGAGTGAACATGGGTCTTGAAGAGACCGGCAAATTGTTCCGTAGCGAAGCTGTTGAACTCAAAAACGAGTCGTAGAAACGACCCATTCTCATGTGACAAATTTCTACCATGTACAAATGTTGGGCGCGCGTTTGATCTGTTTTTCAACTATGCACCGGCGCCGAAGTGATCGATGAAGCAAGTTCGTCAGAGCAACTTCCATTGAAATACTCGTAGAACAATGTGATGGCGTTTGAAACACCCAAAACCTTAGAGACTTAGCACCTGAAAACATGAATAAATCAGCAATTCATACAGAGCGAGTGTTGAATTTCATAACAATATTGAATGTATTACGTGGCAAATTCAGCAGAATGTCCTCCATACAAGGTGTGATCTAGTTTAACTGGCGTGTGGCTGTCAGGTGGTGGTCGGATGAGACTGAAGCCCATGGCCATGGCCACAAAGATCGTGGGCAGCAGGAGCGCAGCGGCTAGCAGGCGCGGGCTGCGCAAGTAGTGCAGCAGGCGCTTCTGGAGCAGGGCCAAGAACTGGAGCAGCGGCAGGAAGGACAGGGGTGCTGGAATTACCACAATAACAGAATTACAATTACAGTTCTGAATGAGTTCAGTTGCTTCTCTGTGATTGGGTGAATGAGGTTGGTATGGAATTGTAACAATTAAGAACAGAACAAGAATTACAGCTGTACTGAAAGAGTTAGATTTACATTTCTGTCAATCTACAAAAGTGGGAGGTCAGGAATTGCAACAAAAGAGTTAGAATTATAGTTGAGTTCAGTAAGTGTTTCCACGATTGTGTGACATAGGAAAGCTTAGTATTATGATATAGTCAAGTACCTGAAGACAACTCTGGAAATTCAATAGGACTATGTAAGGGAAATAAGGTAAAATATGGGAGGTGAAATGATGGGCCTATAATCTGAGTGCTTACAAAATCTATATAAATAATGTAATGAAAGAGTTCAGTAGATAACGTGAAATGGAGGTGCATGTATGTAACAATCACAGAAATAGATTTATAGTTTACATTTGTAACTTGAATACAACATGGATATGGTCAGAATATATACAGAAAAAGCTGCGTAAATATCATTACAACAAAGCTAACAAAGTTTAAGACAAAATTGTTTGAGTTCAATTGTTTGAAAAACTTCTTTGTGATTTTTTTTAATATAAAATAATAATATGATATGTAATAAACTCACTAGAATTGAATCCAGACTCTAAATCAGATTCTGAATCACTATTCTCGGGTTCCCACTTCTTGTGGTCTCCCTCTATCTCGAAGTCCGTGTCCATGTGCACCTCTCCCGTCTCCTCCAGCTCTCCCTTCTTCCCGCAGAGAGTGAGGAACACCTGCTCCAAGGTGCTGCAGTCCATACTAAGCCCGGAGAACTTCAGATCCGACTGTTTGGATTCTAGCGATTCCGTGAGTGCTAGGAAACTGGAAAATAATAAAATTATAGTACATAATGAGATAACAGTAAAATAAAAAAATATCTTTTATTGATGCGATTAGGAGGCATTGATGCAATTAGAGAAAAATATAAAGGGATAAACACATGAACCAAAAAGCTCTAGACAGAGCATTTGTGCGATTTTGTATGAATGGCATTGAAGCCAAATCTAGGGAGAGGGAAAATTGCTTGGCAGCCATCTTGTATGACAAACTTTTGAAAATGATTTATACGCAAAGTGGTATATACATAATGGCTTGAATATTTTTTGTGTATTTGATAAGAAGGGTATGGGATGTTATTAAAAAATTTAGGCAGGTTTTGACAATTTTCATACATATTCCCCCTCACCCCGCGGCTTCAAATTGTTCTCAAATAGCTCTGTCAGGGGCATTTTAAGTTCACGGTACAACACCATTTTACCGCAGGGATGGGCAGAGAGAATAGAAAACCAGCATTTGATTGATTTTTATACAAATCTACAGTTATATTCCGAGGTTGATGAAATTTTGCACGCATGATCTTCAAAACAAGAGGAAGGTTACTGTCTAAGTCTGATTTCTCTGAAACTCTGTGTAAAGCTTAGGTAATGCCGGAGAGTTTAGCTAATCAAGTTCAGTAATAATTAAAAATTTTGACATGTCCAATATCGAGACACAAGTATTTGATTAATTTGTTGTGCCACGCAGAGCCGGCCCTGTGTGAGTGCCCTGACTTACCAAGGCACTGATAATACCGAACACCCAACACAGCGCCTTCGAGGTTTGTAGTAACGCCGTTTGGCTCAGGGCTGGCCCTGGTTTTAATTTTTGGTTTTAAAAATATCATTTGTAATGCATTCAGTTCCAATTCTTATTTCCTTGACAACTTTTCAATAGCAATTACCTTCTAATGTCTTTATCAGCCTTCTCATCTATTACGTAATATGAATACAGAAATAAAGAAAAAAATAAGCAATAGCATTAAAATCGTTACTTACTCGTTATTTAGTCCTTTATCGTCCAAAAATGGTAACTGTACTTCCACTTCATGCGGTGTAACATCTGTCACTTTAGAATTAGCAACAACACTTCTAACTACTTCCATTAAATCCTTGACACTGTGGTTAACCTCCAAAACACCATCTCCAATATGATTACCGCTACCATTCGTAGCATTGCTTCCATTTATGGCCTTGCCCCCGTTCATCGTAATGTTGATGCTGCCGATTGAACCATTTTTTTTTGGCAGAACTATATTTCCATTGGTTTCATTGTCTCTGAAGAGTTTGGTCTGGCCTGTGATGAAGGGTTGGGACAGTGGGTAAGTCACGGTTAACTTGTAACCTTCGCCGTATCGGTGTTTTAAAGATAGCGGTGTGCCCGATGCGTGAACTTGTCCCTGAAATATAAATAAGGTTAAATCAACAGACTTTTCATTAATTTGGCATAACAAATGTGCTTATCTAAAATGAAGACTTTTTCATTAACCTTTTGACTCAAACAGTGTTTGAAGTTTGAGTCAAAAACTGCCTCTACAAAGGCAAGACACAGAGGGAGGTTGTATTTTGTACATTTTTCTGTTGATATCTTTATCATTCTTTGATGGTGGTATGTACTGATTTTTTTGCAGAATCCAGGGTTCAAGCGGTTTTCTGGATTTATGATCCTTAGCCTATTTTTATGAGTTAAAGGAGGAAAATTGCAGTGAATTTCAGACTTACGAGGGGAAATTTGTAGGAGAGGTTTGTGGAGGGGAAATTTGTACCTCTGATCTGAAAACCTTTCAAAACAACTTTTTTCTTAGATGATCAATGTTCAACGAATTTCAGAATGTTACTTATTATTTTTACGAAGGAAAGATATAGAATTGTACCTTGTCCATGATGATAACAGTATCACTGAGGATCTCAGCCTCATCCAGGTGGTGCGTGGTCAGCAAGATGGTCCTCTGCGCCTTCAGCCCCAGGATCATGGACCAGATGTCTCGGCGAGCCACCGGGTCTACTCCGCTGGAGGGTTCATCCAATACCTAGGAATGGTAGGAATATTAAAAAATATTAAATTTAAAAAATATATATACACGGTGTCCGGAAACTCGTAGTACAAGCGGGAAACTGGAGAATCTACACCACATGGGGAACCCAAATAAACATAAAGTTTTTTGATTTGAGCATTTTCACAAAAAAAAAAAACCAAAATAAATATTTTTCGGCTATTTTAGGGTTAAAGTTTTTTCTGGTGTTTAGGGTTGAACAACAGATGTTTTAACCCTGCAGAGCAGAAATATTTTATGATTACACCGGATTAAATGAAGGGTGATTTCAAAATAATGCTTCAAATCCGAGTTTCTTCATTTGTTTTACTTTCAAATAGTTTTAATTAGTTGGGTACTTTGATCTTCAGTAATAATTTATAAGAATTTGATTAAAAAAAAAAAAAAAAATAAATAAATAAAAATGAACTTCTAACTCGATTTACTCGATAACGAAAGAAAGCTCAAATCAAAAAAAAATATACTACAAAATCGACTCCAAATGTGATGTAGATTCACCAGTTTCCCGCTTGTACTACGAGTTTCCGGACACCCTGTATATTAAATAAAAAATATAAAATATAAATCCTATAAAACTCACACACAACCTCTTTACATTGCGCAAAAACTAATAATTAAAATAATATTAAAGAAATCATTTTTATATTCATCTGAACTCATTTTCAAAGAATTTAAAGTCAGAAAATTAAATACTCTTTTCCTGTATCACGCAACCTTACAAGTTTACAAAGATGATATCCTAAACAAAACCGTACCATTCAAAAACACAGCAAATCTCATTCAAAAATACATGTTACCAATTCCGATTTGTAAAAAAACTTTGGGTCAGCAAAACTACAAATACTTAGGAACAAATTTCTTCAATAAATTGCCAGAAAATATAAGATCACTAAATGATAGTTTCAAAGAATTCAAAACACAATTAAAAAATATACTGAAAACCTAAACTAAATAAAAAAACGTAAATAAATAAAAGAAAAACAAAAATTTAAAAAATAAAATAAAAATCTAAGAAACTAAACAAATAATACCTCATCCCATACACACAAGCAATTGCTTATTATGGGAGAACATTGAAAAATAATAAATATCAATCATATCATAATATCTTTCATCTTATTACTAGTGAAATATATATATGTATATCACACATTGTAATTTTTTTTATTGAATAAATATAATAAAAAAAAATAAAAAATTAGTCATTATTTAAAAATGTAATCTTTTGGAAGGTATGGTGTCGAGTGATTACTAGTGAAATATATATATATCACACATTGTAAATTTTTTTATTGAATAAATATAATTTAAAAAAAAAAAAAAAAATAAGTCATAATTTAAAAATGTAATCTTTTGGAAGGTATGGTGTTGAGTGATTCGTTATACTTTTATGTGGGTACGTCTTCAGTATTTTCCTAAAATTCTAAAAGTTCTATTATCAGTATACTCTAATTAATACGATATATTTGTAAAACATCAAAATTCATTGTAGGTGAGAACATCACTATTTAGTACATACCTATAAGGATTAAACCATTTAGAAGAAAATTCCCGCAATTTTTCAGTTTCGGGAGTATTCCTCAAAAATTTATTCACCTGAATTTACCCGTCACTATTTGTTACTAAGCTCACTCTATTTCTTGAAGATTTATGGTAGCATTAAACGAAGATATGGTAAAAAATTCAGGTGAATAAAAAATTTATTCACCTGAATTTACCCGTCACTATTTGTTACTAAGCTCACTCTATTTCTTGAAGATTTATGGTAGAATTAAACGAAGATATGGTAAAAAATAATATAAATTAATTACCACCAAGTGAGGATCTGCGATGAAGGCCAAGCCGACACAAAGTCTTCGTCTTAATCCTCCAGATAATCGATAAACTGGCTCCACCGACAGGGGGCCCAATCCCAGGGCATCTAGCATACTGAAAACAAATAAAATAGAAATTCATTGATTTGGCGATCTAGACAGATTGAGGAAGAAGTGGACTGACTGCATGCAAGAAGATTGTAGCAGGATGGGTGGGCCTGAGAATCGGAGAAGGATGACTAGGGACTGGTGGACCACCAATCGTTGACTAAAGGTTTATTTCATTTTGACTCTTATAATTGAAGAGAAAAGTCTAAACACAAAATGAAACAAGTGTTGATAATATTCATTAGTGAACCAATCAAACAATGTTGGATTTTGGCATTCGGTATTATTCACTCGGCTCAGGATGAAATATCTAGACATGGAATGAATATTCACTTGGGTTCGGTCATTGGTTTCACTTCAGGTAGCGGAAAGACGTGGTGTCACACGCAAAAAAATGGTGTTCAAGTGGAACGATCAAAACACAGACTTTGTCTAGTGAGGCGGGAAGAAAACTGTATAAAAAAAATTACATTAAAATAAACGCCCAGATTGCCGGCACTGAAACTTAAACTGTGAGAATTTTAAGAATTACCAATGTCTCTGGAATCATAAACTAGATGAATATAAAGGGTTCCATGACACCTCAACTCAGTGACAAATCAACACGCCTATGAAAAGCGATATAGTTATTAAAAGCGAAGAAAACTAAGTTATAAACACTTATCGTAACCTATTTAATTTAATCTGTATTAATCATTTTTCAAAAGTGTGTTGCACAGGATTGTTTGACGACATCGTCGAGAATGTCGATCTGTCTGTGTGAACGCGGAATGAAATAAAAATGAGCCTTCACTCGAGTGAACATTCTACCGAGAGATCCTTCTGATACCGCTTTTACTTAATCGATTAAATGAATGTATGTAAATTTCACACACCTGTCAACTTCATGTTTCACATCCGAACTAGGCAGTCCAGTTTTGAGCTGAGCATAGTACGTCAGATGTTCTCGGGCAGACATAACCTCCAAAAGAACGTCGAACTGGGGACACAGGCCGATGTGGTTCTTTATCTTGTACGTAAGGTCCTCCTCCTGGTTGGGGCTCTGCTGCTTGTTGATGATTATCTTTCCGGCCGTGGGCTTGATCATGCCGGTAAGAATTTTTCTGGAAAGAGACAGATTAGCATTTATTATTAGCAACAGAGTTTCAGGTCAATCTGATATCGGGAAATGGGTTCATTTCCGCTTCCAAGATTTGTATTTATTCATTACCGAAAGCAAAAGTGAAATTCAAATAGATATATTTACAAATGACATAATTTTTTTAACGTTTTTTGTACTGAAAACTTATGAATAAATTTATTAAAATACATAAAATATGTTGTCTATTAAACGAAATACCTTGTTACATATACATTTATTCGACTTTCAATGTGTATATGTTCACTACAGTCAAATGAAATGTTTAACAGCCATTATCTCAGAACACACAAGGATTCAATTTAACGAGTATTTCAGTTTAATAAAAAGTCACTGTGCTTGTTAAGAAGAAGGAGTTTTATAACAACCAAGAATCATAATAAAATAAAAAGTAACCGTGCTTGTTAAGAAGGAGTTTTATAACAACCAAGAATCATAATAAAATAAAAAATCACCGTGCTTGTTAAGAAGGAGTTTTATAACAACCAAGAATCATAATAAAAATTTATTGTAACTTACATAAGTGTAGTTTTCCCGGCGCCATTGTGCCCCAGCAGGGTGGTGATGTGCCCCCTGAGTAGGTCCATAGACACGTGCGACAGGGCCGCGTTGTTGCTACGGCCGTACACCTTGCTAAGGCCTTCTATCCTCACGCCCACCTCTTGAGAGGGCTTGTCGGAACCGCTGCCGATAACGCCCGTTGTTATATTGTTTCCTGAAAACAATATAAAAATGATTATTTTATTAAATTTCACCTTAAAAAATCCTAAATAGATCCCTCCCACCGCGTTAAGAACCAACAGGACCCTCCCCACCCAGCCCGCCACGCAGCTGGTGGGCAGAAGCATCCACCACTAAAAGAGCTGGACAAACCTCACCCTGTGAACCTGAGCATCCCTGCTAACCCATTGGCCTCCAAATTGTAGAGCTAAAAAATTGGCCTATACCTCTGAATTAATTTTGAACCAATTTTTTAAAATCTGCAATGGTGTACTAAGGACGGGTTGTTTCAGAGAAGTTGAACAATTCTTTAAATCTTCTTCTTTAATTTAAGTTCTGTTATTTTCAGTTCTGTAAAGTAACTGGCCCCTAATGATATAATAACAGAACTTGAATAGGACATTCACAGAACTCGCAAATGAACATTGATGAATTGTTCAAATTCTATGAAACAACTCATCTTTAGGACAGGTGTCAAATTTGAATAATTTTCAAGTTCTGTGAAAGTTCTATTCAAGTTTTTTTATGATTTCAGTTTTGTCAAAAAACTGGCCCATAATGATATAATAATAGAACTTGCATATCGACTTTGAAATTTGATGAATTGTTCAAATTCTGTGAAAAAACCCGTCCATAATCTAATATAACTTTTGAACATTGATCAATCTTATTGACATCATTTTGCTGGGGTATATTATGTAAAATGAAATTTCTTATTTGAGATGATGCACCAATGCATCCACAACGCGTTTTTCGAGTCCAGAACCAATCGCCATTTTGAAAAATCACTATTACGTTGATCGCTAACAAAACTTCATTCGTTATTATCGAGGAAAACTTTACGCACACATTATTGCCAGTACGAAATGAAGGCTTCATTATCTATAGAGTGATTGATAATTAAAATTTGAAACTCAGACATCACCTGTACATAAGTTTTTCGTTTTTAAGCCAATATACTTCAAGCCCGTTGTGCTGGCATGATTGGAGTACAAGACATAGCGATACATCCCGCCGGGCCGACGGAGTTTGAGGCCAATGGGTTGAATTACCAATTGTAGCAAACCACTTAAAGTGATCTATGGCAGAGGTAGGTGTTTCTTTTTCAATGAATGGTTCCTGGAACAGCTTCCCAAATTGAAAAGCAGACTACTTAAAAGAATTGTAATTTTTTAGTAGCTGATTCGACTCACGGAAGAAGATGGAGTTGATGGCCCACCCGATCATGCCATACAGCAGCGAGTCGAAGAGCACCACAAAGCAGGATAGTGAGATGCTCATGTTGTCTCGGGCCGTGGGGGAGCCCCAGACGTTGTCCCAGCGGAGACCGGAGCCCTGGACCTCGTAACGGGCCGTCTGGAGCAGGCCGTAGGAGAAGCCGCTGGACATTGAGAGGCTCTGGAAGATTACAAATAAAACAGTTTCATTCGGATATTTGGTAATTTTTACACTGGTTTGTCACTGCTGTTCACTAAAAATAACCAGTTCTTCAGAGAAATAATATCGACGGTTTCAGCGACAGCAAAGGAACTGGTTCCTCATAACTGGGAAAGAAGTATCGAACATCTCTAGTTAGGAGTCTGTTTGTTTTTTTTGTGTTCTGAAAAGTAAGTTGATATTAATGAAGAGATAAAACGACATTAATGTTTTGAGGGTGTGTCCACGAGCCCGAAGTAAACTCAATTATTTGATCAGGTTTTTGAATATTCAATTCTCAATAAATTGATTTGTATTAAAATTTCACCTTCAAGATAATCAATTTCATCGGACCGCCTTGTATTGGACCTCAGTCATGTAAATTGGTGGCATCATTTTTCATTCAAATCGGTATAGATTACACTTCTTGGGATTAACTGTTCAACCTTCGCAAAAATAAATGCTGCTTAAGGCTACTGTGTTTGTAGTAAATCTTGCCGGCAAGAAATTGACATAAAAAACTTGCTTGTTTAACAGAGCTTTTAGACATAAAGAAAACATAGAAAAATAATTGCACAGAAACCAGGTTAGCTAACCTTTTCTGCAACAGATTTAAAATTCATCAAACACAACAAAGGTAGTCAATCAATTATGAAATAATTAAAAAATAAACTTACAGCCAGCATTTTTTGGGACAGAGTCAGTTCTGCCTCCATGGCAATAATGATTATGAAGGGCATATAGGAGAGCAAGTACAGGATAGCGGCGCTCACAGCACCCAGACTGGCAGAGCGGAACATTGCAGATATCATGTAACTAGAACAAGAATGGATACTTAGTAGATAGAGTTGGAAATGAAGAGCAGATGGACGGAAAAATGAGCGTAAGGAGAAAGCAAGTGTAGGTACGGAAGAAGTCGGAGATGCCCCAAGAAGACGTGGCTTCAGTGAATCAAAATTTTTTCAATTTTCTGTTCAAGAGACGGAATAAAGAATACATAGTATGAATTAATAACCCTACAGATGACCTAATGGATATTTATTAATTTAGGAGCAGCTTTTTCTTTTTAACTTTTTTTGAAGAAGAAGATAATACTAATAAATGAAACAAAATAAAAAGATAACGATCACAACTAGGAATCGAACCCAGGATCTCTTGTCTTACAGGGACAGGAGTCTTCACCTACTTGACCATTAGTACCTATTTATTAAATGTCATATTTCAAATTCAGAATTAACAAAATCATCTTGCAACTAATTTTTCCTATGTTTTTGACATCTATTTTTTTAAATGGAAAGAAACTTGTAATAAAATTGGTTTTTAACCACAATAGTGTTACGGACAAAATACATTGATATTCAGGAACAACCTTATCTTTTTAACTTATTTTGACAGAATGACAATTCAACACACTTATAAAAAGTGTTATAAAGTCATTAAAAGTGATGAAACAAAAACTAGGTTAAATAGTTACATATGTCATCACTTATCATAACTTTATAACACTTTTTATAGGTGTGTTGAATTGTCATTTTGACGAGTTATCATGGAACCATCCTATTTTTGATGTATTATCTTTGAAAATCTGAATTTGATGGGTCGGCCGTGACGTTTTTAAAATTCGATTTACACGTCGTAAATCGTATTATTACGAATTTGCCTTAATTACCCACTTGAATTTGAAGAGGCAGATGAGGAATTAAATTTTTGGGAATTTAAAACAAACAAAATGTTTTTTAGAATTACGGGGGAATTTATTAATTCGAAATTTGTTTTTAATGTCCCATGGAATTAACGGGGTTACACGGTATTCTAAAAAAATTATCTTTAATCAATGGTTGATATAATATTAACATTGTGCGCAAATTTAATTAATATAACTCACTTCAAACATTCTACAAATTGGGAATGCCACTAACTCCGGGCAGCTGGGAGTCTTGTATGGCAATAAAAATTACAATTAGATAATTGAAAGAAAATTCCTCACCAGAACATCACAATGGAGAGTCCGAAGTTGAGTAGCACCAGCAGAAGCAGTCCTGTGTCAGTGTTGGGCAGGATCCCGCCCCACTTCAGCACGGCGCATAGCACCAGCATAGTCAGGAGTACCTCCAGCAGCGAGGCGATGGCCCAGGAGAGGGTGTGGAGCTGTCTCTTCATACCCATCACACACATCAACTGGAATTGATTAGTCCAGATTTAGTAATCAAGATATTGCTATAAATTATTAGATAAACTGGAAGATCATGTAACAATAATGGTTCAGAGTACTCACAGAAGTGTTTCCAGACTCCCTCTCCCAGACCATGTTGCGCACTATGGAGGACACAGTGAGGATGAGGCAGAAGAAAAAGGCTACTATGAGGGCTTGAGACTCGTACATTGTTGTTTGGAAACTGCAAAAAAAGCAACAATATTTATTAACCCATTTTCTCCAAGTGGTCACAATTCGCTACCTCATGTTAGCTTCGGCTCTAATACAATAATATTGCATACATAAAATGTAGTAATGTTGTGTCAATACACAAACACCTCACGGCTCTAATACAAAATTGTCCCATACACAAAATGAGTGAAGTGGTGCCAGTACACCAACCACCAAACCACCTGTTTTGGAGAAATACAATTAAAAAGAATTGTGTCAAATTTATACACATTGCAATACTACAGTATGATGTACGTAAGATTTAGAACAGCAGTCGTAGTATATAGTATAATCCTGTCTAATTGTGATCTCTCTCTCTGAATTTAAGTTACGAAATTGAGCACCGAGTTTACGAAAGCACATGAATAGGGGGGTAGAAAGGTCAAGCTTACATAGTTTTCTTCTATCGGTGTTGCGTAGGTGAGGCGGCCATTGCCCACGCGCAGGGAGCGCGTCGGAACATGAGTAAACAAGGTTAGGATCGCTGAGAAATCCGGCCAGGAGTTAATACTATATTCCTTGTCGAAAGGTAATGATTTTAGGGTGATTATCCAATCTGACGTCTGGATATTCTTTTGAATTCGGATTCGGCTTCCGAGTCGCGAGACACGCCTCGCAGCAATGTAACAGAATCTAAAGAAAGGGCGAGGCCGGCGAGCGTTGGGAACAGCTGGGCGATTAATTCCGAGATTTACCGTGAGGACGCTGCTGGCCAGAATTTATGGCCGGTGGGTGCTGCTCTTTGGCGGCTTTCGCAAGAACTAGCGTGTGGCAGCTTTGATTGTTATTGTTATTTCCTACGAATCAAACCACTACATAACAATATAATTTATTTTTTTAACTACCCAAACATATTTATACAATCTTTTAAACAATATATTTTGATAAATTAATTATGTGTAATACGTATGAAAAAAAAATGTGTTTTACGTTTTTGTAACATTTGTAGTGCGTCTTGTATGAGGTACTCAACACTACTGCAATAAGTCGCGCTACCACTCAAAAATTCTTTTTAATGTATTTTTATTCGGGCAACATGGATACAATGATGCTTTGAAAATAGATGTCAAATTAGTTGGTTTTGAGTTATATTCAAACACACTGATGGTTGAATTTTTTAGATATTTTCAGATTGAGAGAAATGTAAGTACATTTTATAAATTCCTCAATAAAGCCTGTAAAAAATATCAGTGTCTATCGATATATACATATATGTAACTACTTGCATATTTGAACTACAATTCTTTTGGGATTAGAGTGTCATTGTAATTTTACAAAATCGTGGTAAATCAAAGTCGCTCCACTCCGAAAGCTGAGTTACAATTTTTAACTCCCCAAACACATATATACAATCTTTAAAAAATATATTTATACAGTTTTGGCGGCCTCTGTGGTTGAGGGGTAAGGCTCTCGACTAGCAAGATGGAGGTGGCAGGTTCAAATCCCGGCGTGCGCAAGTAAATTTTATTTGACTGATTTTGTTATTTCACAAATTACTCATTTAAAATAATATATTGTATATTTGCGGCACATTCCAGAGTGAAAGATACTCTCAGTATCGCCCTGGTGTAAGACCACCATTCGAATTGAAACGTTGCTTGAAATGGCTTTTGCTGTGTTTGGTGACCAGATCTGAATACCCAAGTACGTCCCCACCTTATTCTCATTCCCTTATTCACATTCCCCATCTCCTTCCCCTTCCCACTACCTTCAGCCTCACAACATACCACAATTGTGGATACCATAATCTCACTGGCTCCAGACTGTTGTGAGCAGTTGGGACTTATGTGCGATTTCACAGAAATAAAAAACTTAGGTATGTGTAATATATACAAAATAAAATTTTTCCACAAATGTTAAAAAAAAGTTATTTAGTATCAAAGTTCAAAAATGATAAAACTAACCCACAGTGATTTGAGATTTAACAGTTGCACAGAAAGAATTTATTTTTGTAAAAAGATAAGTTTGTTTTTATGATTTACAGCTGAGCTCTCAGCGATAGGAACATACTGAATTAAATTATAACATACTCGTCTTTAACCCAGCATGCATACGGCATCTGCTGCGTGTAGACTGCCCAGTCCTCAACTCTGCTGTCATTGATTGCCGCGTCCATTCCCATAGTCCAGGGTGCTTCTCTCTTGACCACCCCAGTGGGGCTAGCCACGGGGGTCGAGAGGTCCGCCGAAGACAGACGCGTTGAGATGATGGCCTTGTCAATGAGGTCCTGCAGCTGCACAAAGCCTCGGAAATAGCGAAGGTTGTCGATGAAGTCGGCATCGGGACCTGGTGCCCAGAATCTGGAAGTAGTTATTAAACAAGATATTATAACGATTCAAAAAGATGTGCGACAATCCATGAAATGTTTGCTGCCACCAGTCAATGTCTTTTATAACTATTCCTACTCTTTTATAACCGAAACCTACTTTGAGTCACAGAAAGAATCAGTTTTAAATAAACCATTTTTGACATTCCTTAACCACTCGAGCTATAGCTACTCAATTTTGGGTAGGTGATTTTGCACAAAAACGTTGCTATACAAATCATCTTAATATTATTATTATTAAAATGATTTTTTTTTAAATTTTCCGTAATATATTTGGATGCTAGCTTGACTACACTTATTTTGATTACCTAAAAATGTCACTAAAGTTCATCTCATTGAATATTTTAGATAACATTTTTTATTATGAAGTTGGTGTAGATGTCATTTTAAATTGTTTTCTAAAAAGTTGAACATCTGTTTACACGTTAATCATATTAAAAATTGCATTTTTTTGATGTAATGAACCTAAAAAGCCCTTTTAGGTTTTTTAGGTCCATGGTGACTGTAGACATATACAGTAGACCATAGACAACATACAGAAATAGTAATATTAAGGTGAAACGGAAGCAACTCATACAATCTGTTGGCATGCCCAACTCGAAAACAACCAATATTATTTTAGTACTTAAAAATAATAAAGTAGAACCTCGTTAATTCGAAATCCACGAGACATCAAAAATCAAATTTCGAATTAACGAATTCCCATGTAATTCGAAATTTTATGAAAAAATAAAATGCCGAAAATCGATTTCCTCGGCCGCCCCTTCAAATTCAGGTAGTATCTTTGGAGTAAATTCGTATAATACGAATTATTCCCGTGTAAATCGAATTTTCGCAACCTATTTCTGCCATGGTCGGCCCTTCAAGTTCAGTTATTCAAAGTAAATTTAAATCAAATTAAAAGCGGCCGGCCCTTTAAATTCAGATATTTTACGTTAATCAAGATTTCGCTGCCGATCCTAACTCAGATATTCAAAGTAAATTCGTAAAAATACGATATCTTTAAGTTCACATATTCGAATTAAATTCATAAAAATAAGATATATTTACGCGTAAATCGAAATTTTGCTGCCGATTTCCGTCGCGGCTGACCCTTGAAATTGAGATATTTGGTGTAAATTCGTAAAACTACAACATATTTCTGCGTAAAATTAATTTTCTCGGCCTTTCAAACTCGGATATTTGAAATAAATCCAAAAAAATATGACATCCAGTGTAAATTGATTCAGATTTACAAAATAATAATACTAATTAGGACGATGCATAAACAAATTTTTCGACGTTTTACTGCCATGGCTGTCTTTTAGATTTAGATTTACGAAATTTTATGATTTATTTTTGGAAAAAACAAATTTTTACGAATTACACAAACAAATTTACGTGGGCGGACAAACATAAATATCGAATTACGAATTAATGAATTTCGAATTAAAAACCATTTTGTATGAAATTTTTTTTCTGGGGATATTTTTTTGGCGAAAATTTCGAATTACGCGTTTTTTCGAATTAACGGGGTAATACTAAAAATAATATTGGCACTAATACCGAATTCATTGTTATAACAAAATCAAGTAATAAAATTAGCAAAAGTATTTATTTTTTGTCCTATTTATGTGGGTGTTATGGTGTGAATGGTAGCTGAAACACACACCGTACAATATAGTTTAAAAAAAATAAATTAATTCTTCCACTGGTAATTTAGTCGAGCAACCGCCCAACCCCTCTCATCAACCCTAGCTGTACAATACCTACTGGTTTTCTATGTTTTAGTTGAAAAAAAAAAACATATTTTTCTCCAAATAATGTCAGGAATCACTGGTTAAGGTAAGTCAAGTATGTTCCTTAACACCTGTATATAAATAAACTTTTTTAAATATCCATAAATGAAATATTGAACATTTGTCATCATATGATGATGCAATGACACATTCCTTTATAAAAATAATAATATTAAGTTAGTTTATATAGCACCGTTTTCGTGAAAAATCACCTCAAGGCTGCTGTACAATTATATTTATTAAATAATAACAACTAGGACTCATAGTAACTAGTGACATAGTAATTAGCTTAATAATTACTAAATCAGTAGTTATTATGAATCCCCGCCAGTCACTAGTTATTATGAATCCCCCGCCAATTGTACCCGCCTCAGAACAGAAATCTTCTAGTGAGGCGGGTTACTTTCATGTTTGTAATATTGATCATGTAACTAGTGACTTAGTAATTATTAAACTAATTACTATGTCACTAGTTTTTATGAATCCTAGTTGTTATACATCTAAGACTTATTACTAGTGACTTACAACTAACATACTTACATTTAAAAATAAACTTAGTATAACTCCTTGTTTATTTCTCAATCATATCCAATGCTAAGTATACATTTGCGAACCGAAGCATGAGTTAAACCAGGAATTATTGAAAAGGAACGTAACAACCGCAAATGGCGCGAAACGAAGTTTGCAGTTGATTCGTTTCTTTCCCATAATTTCAGTTCTGTTCACAAAAACCCAGAAACACATGTTCAGTTTATAATTATAATTCAACAAATCATCTCTATAGCTTACTGGTTCTTGATTCTGCTTGTTGATGGTACATTGTCTATGTCCATTCTTATTTTGTACTCTATATTGGCTGACATCTTGGTGTTGACACTTTTATTATTATTTTCCATAAACACAACACCTAGAGCAAAAAAAAAAATCAGTAAATAAATTATTCTAAAAATGGAAGTAATTTTATTTTATTTTATTTAGGAAACAAACAGTCCTTATATATTTAGCATAAACAGCAATTATTTACATGTTCTAGACCAGTAATAGGAGTAAGGTACTTTCTAGTAAAGTTTTCCTTTGTGTTATTTGAAAGTGCTCTATTTTTAAATTCTACTAAAGAAAAGCAAAGTTGTTGGTGTTGACAGATGTATTCTTGGCGGGAAAACGCCGTTGACTAAGAAATAGTGATATTTGAACTAACCTGCCAAGAACTCATTTAAGATCATTAGTTGTCCAGCTTTTTGCTCGAGCAAAGCTTCTGTAGCCACTGGTACGAATCTGTCCAAGCTGATGCAGTCTGTCATTTGTGAAAACTTAGTGACTAAAGCCTTCATAGTCTGTAAAAAAATAAAAATAAAATTAGAAAATCATAATCAAATCTAAATCGTTGGACTCTACCTCTCAAGACAGCTATAGACCGATCTCAATTGCCACCACCATCGCACGATTATTCGAACATCTATTATTAAACAGTATCGGACCCAGTCTGGAAACCTATGACAACCAAATGGGATTCAAAAAGCAAACTGCTACCGATACTGCTATTTTTACGGTAAAAAGAACCCTGGAATTACTACAGGAATAAAAAGACCACCTCATATGCATGTTTCTTAGACCTGAGAAGCCTTCAACAGGGTTTCTCACCCTCTGCTATGGGCTAAACTCAGAGAAAGAGGCATATCATCGGAGGTCATACATATCCTCGACTCGTGGCACAGACAGCAGGAAAACCTAGTAAGATGGAAGGATGATTTTTCCGAACCTTTCCTCCTAAAGAGTGGCGTCAGACAGGGAGGATGCATGTCACCGATACTGTTCAATCTGTACATGGACGAACTCACCGAAAGGCTAAACAATGCAGGAGTAGGCTGCCACATCGGAGGACAGTGTCTGAATAACGTCAGTTATGCGGACGATATGGTCCTGATGGCACCATCTATAAGGGGACTGCGCATTCTTCTGAAAATCTGTGAAGAGTATGCTGAAGAAACAAATATGTTATACAACCCAGCTAAAACGGCTCTATTGGTCATAAGACATGGGCAAGGCCCGAAAAATATTCCTCCAGCTACCTTGAACGGTGTGAACTTGAAGGTGACCGAAGGAACTAAACACCTTGGGCACTTAATCACCAGCAATCTGATGGACGATGATGATATGGATAGACAAAGGCGAGCTCTCAGTGTTAAAGCAAACATGCTCAGTAGAAGATTTCGCCTTTGCAGTACCGCAGTAAAAAGGACGCTCTTCCTTTCCTTCTGCGCAACGTTGTACACGTGCAAACTACAAAAAGAGTAGTATAGAAAGACTACGGGTCCAATACAACGCCTTCCGCACAATGTTTTGTCTTCCCAGATACTGCAGCGCTTCCCGTATGTTCACGGAGGGGCGAGTTCCCGGATATGCAGCCCTTATTAGATCCAGGGTGGCAGGAATGAGGGAAAGGATAAGAAGCTCTGGAAATATCCTCACTATGGAAGCCCGCCTCACTCCATCCTCCAGCATTGACGCACACTGGAGAAAAATACTAGCGCCTAATATAGTCACGGCTCCCTAAAGGCTTCAACTTTCTAATATTCTATTATTTTATCATTTTATTCTATTTTATTTTCAATTTATTCTGTTTTCTTTTCTTTGTTTTTCTGTTCTATCTTTTTGTTTTTGATTATATATTTTGTTGTATCTCTATATGGAATGTGTGAGACTGCACTAACCTCCCCACATACCGGAATTAACACCTTATTATTATTATTATTATAAAAACTAAATATGTGTGCAAGGGAATAAACATCTCAAGAATGCATATTGCAATAAAAATAAATTAATATTAGTCTAAACTCATTTTCTACCTCCTGAAAATAAATGTACGGATGTTAAATGAATCGAACCAAGTACCTACCACCTTCTTGTTGAACAGAATATTGTAGGCACACTATATTACAATGATAATATTTCCATTACAATTTCTCTCTCCTTCTCATAAACAACAAACATAAAAGTTATATCAGTACTAGGGAGTTCTCAGTGTCAGGATCACAGCATGACTCTCTCCGTCAGTTATTTAAAAATAATAATAAAAAACCATTTTATTAAAATTAATATGCATAATTTTATTTATTCTTACAGCTGTGTCTCCAAACTGCGAGATGAGGTCATTCAGATTGAGGTTGGAGATGTCCAATTTGGAGTCATCGGAAGTCACTTTGGCCAGAGCATCCTGCACAAGGGGACTCTGGGCCAACTTCTGCATGGTGGCGAGACTGGCCTTGTGGAGAGTGATCTCTTCCAGGGAGGAGAACCCTTCGGTCAGCTGCTTCAGCAGGGTGGTCACCTGCCCGACTTGGGAGAAACTAGAGTTCGCCTTGAAAATATTTAAATTAATATTATTTTGGATAGCGTTGGAACTATGTACATATTTTGTAAGGTCAATCCAACATAATAATCAAGATAAAGTTGGAAGTTTTTGCGCTTCCTTCCTGTCACGAGATGGGTCTCTTCAAGACCCAGGTTCACTTCTGAATAGGTCCTCAAAAGACCCTGAATACAGAATATCCCCAAAGATGATGATGATAATAGGACTAGAGGGAATCCTTAGAAACTTCTGTGTGGTGTTAATATGGTGTTAGTGCTAATCTGTTATGAAAATGAATTATGCATTTAAATGTTTAATAATAATTATGTAAAACATATTAGATATCACTTGTATCTCTCTTTGTGTCTCTTGCTTATATAATATGTAATACAATTATTTTAATTTGTGTTACATACGCTTGAAACACTACAAGGTCTGTGCAGGCCTAACAAATATTTTGCAAGTGGTTGATGTGTGTTCTTGTGATATGATGCTAGTTAGAACTTGTTTTTGAGGTAGTTTTTTAGTTGTGTATAAAATTATAACAATACTAATAAGGTTCCGGATGGAAGAATGGGCCACCAATCTAAAGATATGGCTGTTTTCAATGTTTTGGTAAGTATTCGAAATATTTTTAATTTTTATTTTTAATTTTATTTTTATTTTTATTGTGAAAAACGGTTTACATATTTATATAACCAATTACATTTCACAATTTGTAGTTAATAGCTTCATTATAATAACATTAATTATATAATATAATAGGTACATTAATAATGACAGGTGCTAAAGAATACCATTATTTCGCTCTTGAAATGATTTGAGATTCGTTTGAAAAATGTCAATTTCAGAAGAAAGGTTTAATATTGAGGTCATTCTCCCCAGAGGCATGATCATTGGTAGGTTGGTCCTGCCTCTAGGAAAAATAAACAGCCTGTGTTGCCTCGCTCTGGTTGAAGTTATCGGGGACATAAAATGACAATTTTTTCAGAACATCAGGATTGCAAATCTGCCCGTTTAGCAGCTTGTGTGCTACTAATACCATTGCAATCTATATATAATTTATGTATATCTGCACACATATCTCACAAAATAACAAATACTAACTGTATTTTTTATTGTTTTATTTATGTCGTTAAATTATATATAAGGTCTACACAGACCTTGTTGCACCACTTACCGCCTCCCAATGTTGCTCATTGAAGGGTTAAGTAAGTTTTTATAACCGTATTGTTCCTACGTGAGAACATATTATTTAAGAACACAAATATAAATAATTTTAACTATCAACACAAGAGACAGTTTTTATATTTGTGATATTGCCTTCGATTTTATCACTTCTGGAAAGTGGCCAAATACAACATTCAAACAATGTATATCAACAACATTTTTGCAGTGCAATGCGAGTAGAACAACAAAAACAAAAACTTTGGGACTAATAATAAAATATGACACTTACAGCGACAACTATCTCCCTGGCCTGCGGTGTATCCGGTGTGTACAGGATCTTGCCCATCAGCAGCGGCTTTGCGTAGCTCCACAGGATCTTACCTCCTCCCATTTTCAGGATCTCTTTGTGCATGTCTCGGCAGTAATCACCTAACAAACAAACCTTTTATTACTAGTGATCCTATTAATAAAAACTATAAAAACCATTACACATTATATGTATTAAAAATGTAGAATGTGGTTATTTAGTTGCACTTTGCACACAATTATTTATTTGTAAAGTGAAACCTCTATCTATCGTTTTTGAAGGATCCTATTGAAATAAACTATGAATGCGGGAAAAAAATGGATGCCGGAATATAGAAAACATATACATTCATACTTAAATATTTCATATTTAAAAAAAGATACATAATTCACATATAAATTTCAGTATTTCAGCGAGATTTTTTTGACTTCTAGGATAATTTTTAATATTTCCTGAAGAGCAAGCACTTTTTTCACCGGACGATACATTTTTAAGGTTGAAACTCTAAAAAATTAGAAAGTAAAAAAATAACCGCACGCTATGTTAGAATGTCTAATGACAACTAACGTCAGAAGCGGCCGCCTGCAGTGATTAATCCAGCAAAATAGTACTAAAACTGCGCTAAATAAATAGTTTATGCAGTAAAATGATGCGAAGAGGAATGATCGATGCAATTTTTGCGAGTTTTGTACGAAATTAATTCGGGACTTGAAGAAATGAACGACGCGGGAAAATGATAATTCGAGAAACGATTGGTAAAAAAAAAAAAAAAAAATAATGTACTTGGCAAGGAGTCTAGTTGATCTTGGTCTGGTCCTGCGTTATTGTCCTTCAGTTCTGTGATGGCAGTGTAGAATCTGTTGGTGTTGGTATAGAATGGTTTTCCACAAGCCATATTGCCTGCATCAGCCAAGAAGTCTTTATCTGAAATAATAAAAAATAGTGTTTTTTCCAAAGATATTAGAAGAACGAGATGTGCTTTGAGCAGTTCATACTGTGTGGAATTGTTTTGCCCAGTGTCGCCGGTTTTGTTCACCAATACTACTGCACACCTTCGCTTACGCTAAGGTATCCGCACTAATACATAGAACAGATTTCTGTGCGTACACGTCCCGATACCGCTCAAAGTACCCTAATTAGGTAGTACTCCGCCTACGGTCCGGCGGCCAACATAGCATATCTCGTTCTTCTAATATCTTTGGTTTTTTCATGTTTTAAATGTACAAAGAGACAGAATGGATTGAGGCCACCGAGAGAATTAAGATAGAGACATTAAGGTACCTTGTTGAAATAATGAAAACACAAACTCAAATAAAATGCAAAATGTGGTCTTTCAAAAGGAAGAGTTTTAGAACCTTAAAAAATGCTAGAAGCTTACGAAAATATGTATTATTCGCTTGACAGGGAGATATTGGCAAAGAAATCCCTTCATTTCATCACATATTTATATATATATTCAACAATTTTTTTTACCTGTGAAAAAGTGCATCGCCATTGTGGAAGCGACAAGTCACAAATTTTATCTGTGAAAAAACCTTGTGGCGGACTTCTTTTTTAAATTTTTTTTATTTCATATGACTCATTGTGAAGGACACTTATTGAGCTTTTTGAAAGTATAATAAAATCTTTAAAATTTCTTATCCAACCTTTTTATACAAAATGAGGGAGAAAAAATCATTTATCTGAATAAAAGTAGCTATTCTGGAAAACTTTAATACAATATACATAAAATGTTGATAAATACATTATTTGAGAAGATGGAACAATTCAACAAACATTATTTTGTAAAACAACAGTGAGTAATTACGCACACAGCTTGCAAAACGTCATTTTACTGCTGGCACACAAGGGGTTTTGTATTTGGTGGGAGCTCGGCAACCCACCAGTAAATAACCAATAAATAAGTTGATTAATTGGAAAAATATATATTAACGTCTATACTCACTAGCCAATAGGTCAGTGATACCCCCACCGCCTTGGAAAGACTGCAGCAGGGGTTCGCTCTTCATGACCTCAGACACGTTGCTGAAGACCTCCTGGAACGTCGGTAGAAGTGAAGCAGCTTGGCCCAGTGTCTGGACTATCTTAGCTCCTTCCGCCTCCGTCAGGTCTGAGGCCTTCATCACCTGCTTTACAGTGCCGTTGATGACCTGACAAAATAAAATATTTGCATTTTCGCAACATTAGCGTAATATGGGTTAATCTTCCCTGGATCTGTTGGATGCTCTTGTATTTTTGATCCTCATCACAGTTGAAATTTGGCACATGTTCTTGTGTTCAACATAGTCTTACCATGGAATGATTTAATAACTTTTGTCCTTCTTCCTACAACATAGGTCACTTCAAGATCCATCATCACCGTCTTTCCTTAAATAGACACAGCATCCCCAAAGACGGCCTATGTCAAAGAAGAACCTCTACATGTTTCCCTACCTATCCAGTGTACTTGCAATTTAAGCTAAATACAATAAAACCATTGGCTGCACATCACTGTGCCTTCATAACTTTAAGGCGTTAGAAATTACGAAGGCAAACAAAAATAATAATTTTTTCTTCATATGAAGCGGTTACTTTGTGATGTGACATTATAATTTAAAATTAAACAATAACTTTGTAAACATCATCATATAAGTGATGTTTACAAAGTTATTGTTTAATTTAAAAAAATAATAATGGTTTAATTTTAAATAAACAAAAGGAACTATCCAAAAGTTCAATTTTAAAGCTGTTCCCTTTCTCCCCTCTGTTCTTACTGTCAATTTTTTTTTTTATATATAAATATATATAAAAGTCTGTACCTAAGTTTGTTTATATTACTATCATCCTGAAGAAGTTAAGTCACTAACTAGTTATTACTTGTAAAATTGTATAATAAAGTGGTTTAAAGCAAGTAATTTTTAATTGAAATTAAAATAAAAACAGTTGTGTTTTGAACTTACGATATCAAAAACGTATGTGAAATTAATTTTCTGCATCAGAGTAGTGGCCATCTTCTTGATTTGTGTATTGGTGAGTCGGCATATCTGTTTGGAGACATCGGCCAGAGCTATCTTGGAGCTCTGGAACTGTATCAGCCTACCCAGGCCCGGACCACACACGAGGTCGTGGATATGGCTTGTTCCACTGTTTGGCATCAACATCTAGAATAAGTTAATATTATTAGTAGAAACAGTCTATTTTATTCATTAAATTGACATTAACTACGCTGCACAGCAAACCTACTCAACCAAACCAAATTGAATATTGGCCGAAAACTAAATTTAGGAAAGAAAATTAGCAGAAGACCTTTGATATTAGTTGGAGGTTAGAATTATGTGCTGTGGAAAGGATGTAAGTAAGGTTAAGTGGTATCGAGGATAACAAATAGGAAAGGAAGAAAAATGTGAAATTCATAAGTGAACCAAATTGTAATCAAAAAAAGATTTATTTAATACTTACAGCGGCAACATCCAAAGTTCCATTTTGAAGTTCATCCAATAATAATGGTGTGAGAATTGTTTCATTTTGTATTTGAGGCTTCAAATCATCCCAGTCACGGAAAAGTTCAGATATTTTCACTAAAATATAAACAGCTCATATTATTAAACAAGCCAATCAGAAATGCCATGAAGTAAGAAAAGTTGCAGTTTAAAGATCTACAAAAGAGGGTACGGAATGAACGATCGCAAGACAAAATTAATATAATACGTAAATTTGTACAAAAGTTAATAAATATGCATTTTATAATTGTGATGCATTCAGTTAAGAGGGTTGTTTACCTAATTTCAAAGTCTCACATAATTTGCTTCAGCAAAGTCTTACATTTTATGCTGTTGAAAAAAAGGTTCATTTCAGGTACCTAGGTGTTTTGACGTTTGACACTAGTTTTGATGATAGTTTTACTGCGCAGCTCATAAAACCTCTTAAATTTGATGCAGACAATGATGGAGTTTTACCTACCATTAAAACTCTTATTATGTTGTCTTGCTTATCCAGAATATATAAAGTGAGATATCGCGCTTATTTCTCGCCAGCGCCGTCGCATCTGCTGCCGTAATCTTGAATTTCCCGCCTTTCTTTTTGTAACACCCTTCAGTTGTCTATTGTCACCTTAGCAGTTGGCGTCCTGAGACGCCATCTTGATTCAATTTGGACTCACCAAGCAGAGCTTAAGTATATTCTGGATAAGCAAGACAACATAATAAGAGTTTTAATGGTAGGTAAAACTCCATCATTATGTGTGTCGTTGCTTATCCAGAATATATAAAGTGAGAAGTGTTTGTTATCGCTTGGTGACAATTCTAAAGCCAAAATTGTGACTATTACTGTATTGCTTGAAATAACTTAGTCAAAGACTGAGAGTGAATGGGGGGATTCAGCACCTCAACATTGAGAACTCTGATTTGCTTTCTATAATATTTCTTGAAAGTGTTTTCTGAACGCCAGTTTCCTCTTTCCAAAATGGTGTCTATAGGGCACTCTTCCAGCCAACTCCTTGAGGCTACTGCTGATCTCAAACTCCCAGGGGAGGCGTCAATCCCAGCGTCCTTCAAAATAGTTTTAATCCATCCACCAATAACAGTTCTTGAGGCTGGTCTTGCAGGCCCCAGCGTGGAAATAAACAGACATTCAACACCAGCTTCATGTCTCCTGTTCTCACTCAAGAACATAAGTTTTCTTAACCAAAATATAGGATCTATATTACGATCCTCTGTTTTGCAAAGCTTCCAACCAGACTGTCTATGTGTAGAGGTGTCCGTCTTAGAGCCAAAAATTGGCCATAAAATAATGTGATCATCATTGTCAACAAGATTATCAGGAGATGTATGTAGCAAGGTCAGATCATGTACTCGTCTTCCTGACGCCAGTAGTAAAATAACAGCACATCTACGAGATACTTCGAAAAGAGTCAGGTCCTTTGGAGGATTTTTACAAAGCCAAGACACCAAGAGTCCTGGATCCCAAGTAAATGCTCTAGGCTTCTCATTTACAGAATTCCTTATACCTCTCATCACTCGCTTGACCAAGGGATGATTACTAGTCCTCAAATCGCCATTGGGGTCACACAAAACCGACACTGCAGACTTGTGAAGCGCTATGGTACTGGGAGCCAAGCCTTTTTTCACTCTTAGGTATGCTAAAAACCGTGCCAGCTGAGATCCCGAAGGGTTATTAGGACAGGTATTGTTAATGGAGCACCATTCCTTCCAGCTCTTCCATGCCATGTGATAAGTTGAAAGCGTAGATTTGCGCCAACCCGCATTCAACAGAGCTTTCTCTTGCTGTGACCAATCGTTCAATGCTTCACTCCACCCCCAATCTTCCACACCTGTAGTTGGAGCTTCTGGACCTGTTGAGGATGAAGTCCTGTCGATAAGTCTATCAAGTTGTCGACCAACATGGGTATTATGTGAGGTTGGTCTAGGGCTCTTTTCTTTAGGTCTGGTAACCAAAACACTTTTGGTCAATCTGGGACTACAACCAGATACACCCCTGACGACTTGTTCAGGTGTGCCAGCACTCGTGGCATTAAGCAGGGGGGAGGAAAGATCCATGCCAAGGGGAAATGCCAACTCCTGCTGAACGCATTGTGAAACATCGCTCTCTTGTGGTGGGGATCTATCGAGACATACTGATCCACGACGTGAGCCCTCGAAGAAGCGAATAGATCCACTACTGGACTGCCCCACTTGTGAAAGACAGCTCCTACCGCTGGGGGTAGGAGGTGCCATTCTGGTAACGTCATCCCTCGGGATAGATGATCCGCGAGGCCATTGTAGCGTCCCGGCAAATACTGCACTTGTAAAGAGATTCTGTGCTTGTCCAAAAGCGCAAGAATCTGAAATGTCAGATGAAGGAGACCCATTGACTTGGTGCCTCCCTCGTTCCTCAAGTAGGCTACGACTGTCCTGTTGTCTGATTGAATGAGTAACGAAGAACTTCTCAAATTCTGAGTCAGAGATGTTAAGGCATTTAAGATTGCTGTCATCTCCTTCATGTTGCAATGTCCCCCCCTCTGACTGTCTGTCCAATAACCCGACAGAGGTACATCGTCGATCAGGGCTCCCCAGCCGTGATCGGCCGCATCTGTGGTCAGAAAATGTGTTGGGCTGGGAACATGAAGAGTTGAAACATGATCTAAGTTGTTCATCCACCATTTCATTTCCGACAAGACTTCCTTCTTTATCGGAGATTTCTGCTGAGGGGTCAGCTTCAGCATTAACTGCAACTGTAATTGTATCAGTCGAGTATGGAGTCGACCTCTGGGGACCACAAAGGTAGCAAAATTCAACTTTCCTAAAATACTCTGAGCTTCTTTCAGAGTCCATCTTCCCTTTGTCACGAGGCTCTGAAGTGAGTTCCAAAGACCTTGTCGTCTGTATTCGGTTAAGGTCTTCTGATTCAGATGGGGGTTCCAAACAATTCCTAGATATTCCACTGACTGTGCTGGCTGACGGACACACTTTTGGAAATTTACCAACCAACCTAACCGCTCCAATAATTGAAGAGCTTCTCGTGTTTGACTGAGGAGGACCTCTCTGGTCTGATGAGCCAGGAGAAAGTCGTCTAGGTACACAATGATCCTGATACCCCGTCTCCGCAGGATTTCTGCAACCCAATTTGTGATGGCTGCAAAGGCCTGTGGTGCACTGCTCAGGCCTTGAGGCAGGCATGTCATCTATAAGTGAAGGCCTCCGTAATACAATCTCAGAAAGCAACGGTGAGCTTTTGCAACCGGTATGTGGAAGTAGGCCTGTGAGAGGTCTATTTTTGTCATCCAATCGTTGGCTTGAAGAAAGTGTGGGACCTTGTGGTGAGATATCAGAGAAAACTTTTTCCAAGCTACATCTAAATTGAGAGCTTTTAAATTGAAGATTGGTCTTCTTGAGCCGTCGCTCTTTTGAACCAGAAAAAGTGTTGATAGGAAGGAGGCATTGTCGCCAGCTCTTTCCAATGTACCATCTCTCATCATCTTTCTTATTTCGAGTGTCATTTCCGGGGTTACTTTTGTTTTGAATCTCCTTGCGAGAGCTTGGCTTGGACTTATCAACAAGGGCTTTCGGATGAATGGTATGCGGTATCCTCTTATCATACGTAAGATGGTCTCTGAGGCATCTAGGGTCCGCCATTCTATCCAATAATCCTGTAGTTGACCGGCCCGAAATGGTTGATAGTCATCTGTTGAAGCAGCCACGAGAGGTCTGCCCCCTCGCGCCACGCTTCTGTTCCCTACCCCTACCCCTCGCACGGGAGGAATACTGGGGGTCTCGCCCGTGGTCTGCCCGCCGGGGAAACGAGGGAAATGCCATCTTTTCCTTTGATGTCTGCTTGGGGGGAAAGGCAACAACCTCCTTAGATGTTGAAGGGCGGTTGTGCGCCGAGTGGCTACCCTGAGGTAGGCGCACTGGATTAAAGCACTTTGTTACACCACCCAGTTTCTGTAACTGTGTGGACAGTGCTTCTTCCCCAAAAAGATGAGTGGAAGAAGGAGGAATTCTGCTGAATAGCTTCCGTTCCACTCCAGTCTTACAGCTGCTCAAAATCTTATCTCTTCTGTGCTGAATGATTTCAGCTCGCTTTCCGCAGGTTATCTGCAAGATATCGTCAGAGCATTTTATAAACTCGGAGTCCTCTCCTAACAGGCTGTCCAATTGTTCCTCTAAAGCCTCGCCTGACAGAGAACTTTCTGAACTGCTTCCCCATTTGATGAGTTTTTGGAGAGCCTGTTGAAGGCACTCTCTCTGCTTCAATGAGGCATGCGTTACCGCAGCCAGCATCTTTTCCATAGCCGGAAATATTGGTGAGGGGGTGTCAAATGCCAGCACCTCGCAGTTCACCTCCAGCTCCTTGAAGCCTGGATCAGCTAAATATTCCTTTAAAGCGGATGCGTAGCGGACATTGGCCCACTCGCTCGAGTTGAAGCGTTGGAGATTCTCCACCAAACCCAGATGTGTTGCAGAAGGTTTTGGCGCTGCAGACTCCTTCAGAACAGTAGAGGGACCCGGCATCTGATACTGCCTTTCAGGCGACAACGAGCAAACGCTCCCAGATGCATGCGAGGGTGCCACTATACTTGGCGTGTTGACAGTGGCTTCCTGCGTTGACCTGTCCATGACAAAATCTTGCAGGGACTTGACTTGACATGCTAATCTTTTGAGCAGATGTCTGTCATTCCGCTTACGTCTCTTCGTGCGCCTGCGTCGCCTACTATTTTGCGACGTCGAACCGCTAGATTGCGAGCTCGATGAACTTGTTGATATTGAACGGCGTCGCCTCTTTCGATCACGTCGTTTAGAGGTTACGTCATCTTCTACATGGTCCTTGTCTGAGGCCATTTTAACCCCGTGCACAAAATGAAGACGCTAATAACTGTCAAAAATGTTCGCACTATCACTTAGCACTAATTTTCATGAAAAATTACGACAATTTGCGGGTAGCAACAGATATTCTTTTCGTTAAAACAATCCCAAACGAAAATTACACGACCGGCGTGGGTGAAAAAACGCCAAAATTGAATCAAGATGGCGTCTCAGGACGCCAACTGCTAAGGTGACAATAGACAACTGAAGGGTGTTACAAAAAGAAAGGCGGGAAATTCAAGATTACGGCAGCAGATGCGACGGCGCTGGCGAGAAATAAGCGCGATATCTCACTTTATATATTCTGGATAAGCAACGACACACATAATAATAAATAAAATGTCCCCTTTGGGTAAAAGGGGACATTTTCAGGTATATTTCACTACTCCTTTCAGTTTGTGGTGGATTTTCTGCCAAACTTAAACAAATCTTAAGTGGGAAGCAGTTTTAGTTGCAAAACATCTTATCTGGGAAAAAAAATCGTATTTTTTCAGTTTTTTGTATGGAATTTTCAAGGGACCGAAAAACAAAACTTTGAGGGAAAACTTCTTAAGAGGGAAAACTTCTTAAGTGGGAACCTCTTAAGCGAGTTTGACTGTAACAGAAATTAATCACATCAAATTTATTTACAATCGCCACGATTACCCTTACCCTTAACCGCGGAGGCTCTCAAAGGAGGTCAGTTTGTAATAAAGAAAATTGACTTACGTCTGAGGTCCAAAGATTCTACGAGTTCGTTTCTGAATGCAATCACAGATTGGATACCCCTGGAAGTGCTCACAAGGTCCTGTTCTATGTTGAGATTACCGAGAAGTGGGTGAAGTTCCTCGATTATGCCATTCAACCTATAATAAAATAAATTTAATTAAAGCGAGCGTAGCGAAGACCTGGTTTGACTCGACCGGTTTGCATCTCGTTTGTACGTTCAATTTCCGTTTGAAAATGGTGGCCGTTTTCATGGTTCAGTAAAGATTATTTTTTCAAATGAGAAATCGTCGTGTTATTTTGACTTTCTTATTTGCATTTTTTCAATAATATGGTACTTATCTGCGTGAAGGATGTTTGAAAAAAGATATGTCATTGAGATAGAGACTTTTATTTGAACAAATTATATTTATTCCTTATTTGAACTAATTTTTATTTTTTACATAAGATGGTTTATAATTAAGTAAGTAGGTAGGTATTTAATTTAATTCAATGTTTGGATCATTTCTACAGAACCATTTTCGTGAGAAAATTACTCCAAGGGTGCTTTCAGTACCTTCTTACAAATCTTTTGATTTCAGAGGAAATTTTGGTTTTTATTTACGAAATAAGAGTAAATTAGAAATATAATTTTATGGACGCAAGGTCTACTGTTCTCAGAACTACTAGTGATATCTCACCTATAGACAACGGCAGTAACAAAGTCCTCCTGCAGAACACTCAGCATGAGGTCTATGGTGGCGATGGGTTCACCCCTCATCAGGCCGCCCCAGTTGACTCGGGTCAGAGTCCCCAGCAGTTGGCCCGAGTGATCGAGGAGACCGTCTACAGACTGGACTATCTTTTGCAGCCAGCTGAGGGACCAGAAAGACTTGCTGCGGAGATCTGCCAACTGAAAAACAAACATAAAAATGAAAAATAATAATATCAGAGGTGTATATCAGAAAAGCGATACTTTATATTTCGATCGTCTTTTGAAAGGCCATGATCCTGAGACTTATATTTTTTTTATAAATACTTTCAGTGTTTAAAAATATATATTTCGTAGAAACAGAAGTACAGAATCATTATTTGGCATTCGCTCAGTTTAGATTAGTAAATGGCCGTTGTTATTAGAAGTTACTTACATTTTTTTTTATATAATCTTGGTTTAGATGTTTTAACAATATTTTCATTATCTGGTGTTGTTCAGCATCAGGGATTTGTAAGGTGATATTTTCAATAATCTGTGACAACTCACTATCAAAAATGTTGTAGTACGGAGAAGACACCTGAAATAAAACAGTATTATTGTAATCACTAACAATCATTTTCAATGACTCGGAAAGCGGGAAAATTTACTTGTTAACCCATATTACGCTGATATTGCGAAAACGTAACGGTCAGCTTGCCGGGTCATATTCTGAGAATTTGTTAAGGAATCGCCATTATTTCTTCAAGTACTCATTAAAAAGGTCGAAGAACAGGCAAAAACAAATTTCATTTAGACCAACAACGCTTTCAAATTTGGACAAAATACAGCACTCAGGAAAGTTATTTTAACATTAACACACATATATGGCAAAATGTTTTAATAACTTAGACATATTTCTAATACCAAAATGACAGAGGTTTAATAATAAATACACAATAACAAAAAAACTGCATTTAAAATTATTTCTTTTAAGTTAAGACAAACACCCAAAGTATAAGTTTTTCTTTTATTTGAGTGGTTTATTTGTCAAAAAGGAAATATAATAGAAATCTTAGTTACCTTATTCAGATCAAGGTTCAACTTAACAATTTCATCAACTGTCTGCTTCTCGTTGGTCACAAGGTTCAGTTCCTTCCTCAGCATGGTCATGTTGGCTACAACTTTCTCCAGTGGCACCAGCACTGCCACGGTCTCATTGAGGATGGTGGATAATTGCTTCATAGCGGGGCTGCTGGGGAACCCCACCACTTCCTTGAAGTGTGGGATCATGGCTTGGATGAGCTTCATCACACGGGATCCCAGGGTTATGTACCTGGAGAATTAAAAAAATTAGAATGTAAGGTCCTATTTTTAAGAGGAACGGCTGCGGTGCCTGTTTCATACAAAATTTAAATTTGGATTTACGGCTAAAATACTAGAGTAAACTGTTTTTTTTTTTTTTTAGTTAAAAGACATGGTATATATAAAGTACGCATATGGATCAGATTTTCGATTTTTGCCTTAAATTATAGAATATAGGCCCCAGAAGATGACGATTTTACATGATTTTACGAGGCATCTTTGGCAATTTTTTGTGACCAAATTAAAGATATTTTTTGAAAAAATCTCACATATCCCGTCTCAGGCATATAATGAACTATACAATAAAATTTGAATCTTCACTGAAAAAAGTTTTATTTGCTTCAAAAGCCGAATTTGGTGGCCACAAATTCAACGTATATTTAACTAGCTTTTTTGTTATTGTCTCATTCGCACTTTCTTGAGTCGGGCTGGCTAGGGTAGGTGGAGCACGGGCCGGGGGGCAGGGGCTCGGGAGAGATCGCCCGCCTAACAAATACATGCATACGTCAATCGTCCTTCATTTTTTATTATTATTGCTAGTGTATGTATATGTGACATTCGCAGTCAGCCCGCGCGGACATATAATTGACGAATTTGTTACTTTGTTTACGAATAATATTATTTTTAAACTCCACAGTTTTTAACCGAAGCATCCCCAAATAATTTATTTCATTCAACATGGGTAAGTAATCATTATTTGAGCATTTTTAACAATGATAATTAGGTTATGAATTAGGGTACTTACGTTATTGATTTTTATAAAATTTTATTTGTGTTTTAGGTCGAAAGTGGATACGTGGTAAGCCACCCAGTATGCACCGGAAAAAGAGTTTTTATTTATTTATTTATTTATTTGCTTATTTATATTGGAGTCTGTTCTTACTATACAACTACTACCTGTCCAACTTTTTTTTATTTTTCACCTTGTGCACATGTATTGTGTAGATTATAAAATAGGATTTTTTTCAGTATAAAAAATCTGGGACTAACTACCATAAATGTATTTCTCACTGCCTAGAATGGACGGAAATAATTATACCGATTCATTGAACATTTTTAATAAAATATGCTTGATGCTATTATTCTTGCTGTTATTGTTTTATTATTGTGCTGCTATTTTTATGGTTATTTTTATTTATAGTTGTATTACTTAATTTTTTTGTTCACATAATATTCTTCTTACACAACACTTAAAAATAATCTCGACCAAAATCCCAGTGATAAAGTCAGTGCGTGTTCGGAATTATATACACAGCGACACGACTTTATAACTTTCTTCCAGATAAAATAAAAAAAAATGTGATTCACAAAAAAATTTCAAAAGTAATGTAAAAATTAAAAAATAAAAGATTATGTCAACAGTAACAGTAAGGCCTTTACCGGTGCACTTACACAAATTTTAAGTAAGTGTATATTTCTATTCTCTACAATTATATTACTTACTGTTCATATATTATTTACTGCTGTTAATTCTATGTACTTATCTAATTTATAAACTTATACACCTATTATTACTATTATTATAATTTCGTCTGTGGCCACATGTACAATGCACGTGTAAAATTTCCGTATCTCCTACAATAATACACGTATCGGCTAATTTAAATGAACTAAACAAAAGGGTGATTCCCCGTTTTGATGCAAATATATTCACGCACAAAAGAAAAAAAGCATTTCTCTTTTACTGGCCTTCAGTGCGTGATATTGTCAGTGCCTAACGTGTACATGCGCATATACCAATACTATTAAAGAATAGGTCGGAAGCCCTTGTATGTCTGTGTCTGCTAATGGAATGAACTAAACGAAAGGGACATTTCACCGACTTCGTGCAAATATTCAAGCATTGAACTTAATTTCTTTTTTATTTAATCTCATATTATCTAACTTTTTTTGATAGCTTGCAACGTCAGCCGTACTAAAAGCCAGGTACTCCCTCTCCGTTCCCCGCTGCACGCTCCGTTAGAGAGGGACACAGGACAATAATTATTTTTGCGGGCGTCGAAATTTCGTCCGCGAAAACAACGCTCTTAAACACAGACATAATCCTAGATTGGAACACGAGTGGACTCCGAAGGCAATTTTGCATTTTTAACCAATGGCTACCCAAATTTAAGTCATTTAACCCTTCAGTGAAGGCTGCCTAAATTTAGGTAAATGGTTTTGCAAATTTAATTGACTTTTTTATTTTGAAATTCACGCAAACAGCTAAAATGTTTATTCGTTAACTTGATTCAGTTTCAATCTAGTTCTAAGAGATGGCAGTAGTGTTCCTTCTCTGTGATTATTCATATGTCAGTTGTTAAAATTATTTTGTTCTTGCCGGTGACTGGCGATGTCGTTTAAAAATACTGTGGATCTTTATTTTACATATTTTATATCAATGTATTCATTATCGATTTCTCTGTTTAATTAAAGTTATTTTTATGTCATGGGATTAAAAATAAAGTGTATATATAGTTATTTGTAGTTGTTAGCAGCTGTCTGGCGAGTCTTCTGTTTTTCAGAGCGCGGTGTATTTTATTTATTCTTACAATCTTAGCTCTATTTACCTAATCTGTGCATTTTAATTCCATTAACTTTAGTCTTCAATTCTGATCGGTAATCTCTCTCTAGGGTGACCCTGGAGGAAATATATATAACTCTGATTGGTAATCTCTCTCTAGGAGGACCCTGAAGGAAATATATATAATTCCTATAAGGGCGATACAATTCTACTGTAATATGTATGTATCAGGATTGACTGATTGATGGTATCTCACATGGCGGCCCTATTGATGGGCTGGCTATCAGTGGAGTTGAGGAGACAGTGCGTCACCCGATCCAGCTTCCCTCGAAGAGAGTCTTGAGAGTAGTGGCGGGCAATGTCCAGCAGTTGGTTCAGAGACTTGTTCAGCTCCGTCCACGTGTAGTTCCTACCTGAGACAACCTGAGAATAGAAAACAACATAGGATCAAAGAAACAAATAATATCAGTTTGCGTCTACCCAAAACATTCCTGGCACCATTCTCCGACATTTATTTATCTATTAATTTTCGGGAAACCGACAGTTTACATTTAATCAGTTTGTAAATATGTACTTGTGACTTTACATCTGATAATACAACATGCGAGAAGATCATCATATGAGGGGTTAGGTTATTTATTTTGTGTGCGTAAAACATTTGGGACAAATGAGTTGATCGCATGGGTTATGTTCCAGATAACAGTATTCAATCTACGTATTGTTGCCGACCTGAATATTTCACATTATTTTTCATCGAAATTTGCAACATCTTTTGGCGAAATTTGCATTATTTTTTTGGGAAAGCGGGTTATTTTTCAAGAAAAGTTAATTATTTTCTTATTTTAAAATAGCAGAAAATCGAAAAAATTTGTAAAAAAAAATAAAAATAATAATAAAATAATTTGCATTATTTGGTCGAAAATTGCAACTCGTGTTATTGTAATTCTCGTTAAAATGGCAAAATTTGCTTCTCTACGTATTCTTCATCCATACCTCTCCAAGTGCTAGATCCCAGTGGAAGGTTTCCAGCAGTTCATTGTGAATCTCTTCCAGGTTCAGCAAAGGCAGTTCGCAGACAAAGTTGGCGTATTCATCGGCCTTGATGAGTTGGAGGTTCACTTGTTTCACCCACGGAGTCAGGGCTGATGATATTGGTGAAGACCTAAAACAAAAACCATTCAAAATACACATCATCAAATGCTTGGAGTAAGTATCTCAGACTGACGCAGGTATCGGGACTCCATAGAAGCCTGAGTAAATCTGGCTTCCAAAGAACTGATCGTCTTATATAGGGCGAGCAGATAATTTAATATTGACTAGCTGCTAACCCTGTACAAATCTCAACCAAGTTCAACAATTGAATTTGGGAACCACCTCAGGGCTGGAGCCCCAAAATACATGATAAATCGACACAATGTAGGTATGTTGAATCTGTTATACCGGAATTTCAATCGAGCCTCGTTCATGGAGCTATTGACATTGATCCCCGATGCACCAGAGAACATGTTCACGAAACTCGACGGACACGATCAGAACACCCTTTCACAGTAGATGTCTGATCATGAGAACCTGTGGCGATATAGTTCCACTGTCTTTCATCATGCAGACAGGGGCGCTTTTTTGAGGTGTAACATAATTTTTTTTTCTTTAAATATCATTAGTATTTGGACATAATTCTTGGTGTATGAAATAAGAAGTATCGGTTCTAGCTCATTAATAGTGATAGGTACCGGCTTACTTTTTCCTTAGGTAATCTCGTTTGAGGTTTGGGAGTGTTGATGTTTAGTGGAAAAAAAAAAACGCTTGTTGTCTGTTAATCTGCCAGTATTGTTATCCCAAATGCTCTAAATACATTTATTACCAAGATTATAATTGCCAGATATGTACTTCCCAAACTTCTTGATCAATTCTCTTTCTTCTCCATCATTTCCTCAGGCTCAAAACATTCTCGATTGGGGTGCAATAGATCCACTAGCTTAAAGTAGTGAGAATCTTGTCTCATTTCGAAACGTAATAAAATATTCAAAAACTTACGTGGAATTAACGAAAATCGTTGAAGCGTCAATGATATTGTTCAACAAAAGGAATGCAATGTCAATGATAGTGGATTCTTTGGACATTCTCAAGTCGAAAGAGTAAAACTTCTCCTGGTGTTCAGCAGTAATCCAACTGGGAAGACTGGCCCGCTTGACCCCTGTCTCAATTAGAGACCTCAATTTGGTCTGGAAATCCTCGATGTTAGTGTTCAGAGACGTGGTGTTGACTTCCTCGGTGATTTCCAAGCTGTCTTCGTAAATCTGAAAAAAAAATTAATCTCATTATATTTTAGAGATGGTCGATATTCCTGTCCCGGTAACTTGGAACCAGTTCCTTTGCAATCATTGGTACAGTCGATATTATTTCTCTGAAGAACCCGTTATTTTATCACACATTTCACAAAAATTGCACTATATAAATTATCGGACAACCACCGAACAGACTTACCATTCCCGCTAATCTAAAAGGTGTTATCTCCATGAACAATGCTGTTTTGTTGAACTGACAAAGGGATGTCTTTAGTTTAGTGAGAAGTCCTGTTTTATCCGGAATGTATTCAGAAATGTTCAAGGCGCATAACAACTCTGTGCTGTTTGTTTTTATGTCTTTCACGAGGCGGACTATCTGGAATATGAGACAAAAATTATTAGTTAGTACGTCTAATAAAAAATGTGTGTAGGTAAGTACTGTAATAAATACAAATAAAATAATAGATTAAAAAAATAGAGGTAGGAACTTTCTTGTAAGATTTGACTTAGCAATTGAATTTGTTCCATTTTTAAAGTGGACTTGCAAAAGCAAATGAGTTGGTTTTGACCACAGACATAGGAATTAATAGACGAGAAGATAAGGGCGAGGGGTAAAATCAACTGTTGAAGAACGAGGGGAGTAAGGCTGACTGTGATTCGTCAATAAATCAATCTGACAGTAAATAGGCATCTCGCATTATAATATCACCATTTACTTCTTAAAAGTAAAATCTGCGTTTGAATGAATAGACATTTTTACATGGGAGCGCAAATTACTCGCCACGTTATGAACTAATTTGCGAAGTCCAAATTCGGCAAAGTAAGGCAGCTTCTATTTCAGAGTCGTAGTTAGTTTCAGAGTATTTAGTTAAGACACTTTTACAAATGTCTCATAATTTACTTACCCCAGTAAACAACGATGAGCACACTTGAGAATCGCTACATTGTGATGTGATAGTATATGTTTCTAAAACTGATCCATATAATACGGTGTGAATAAGCTTAAAATAAAGTAAAATAATGCTTACTTATGGAATGTAATACGACAATTGGGTTTATTCTCTTTTTCACATCTATTTTTACAAGTTTTCATATCAAAAGTCAACATTTTGCCGTGTTATTTCGTAAAATGAACCGATGATGCCTCGACCATAGTTCGCACAAGAATGATGACGTCACGTTTTCAAATTTCACTTGAAGCCATATGCGAGCCCAGCCGGCTCAATGGAACCGGTATGGGGAGTGGGGATAATACGCTTTTAATCACTTAGGGCAGGTCTACTAATATTCATATGTCTATGGTTTTGACAGATTGATAAATTGGAGGGAAACAGAAGAGGTACAGTTTAATATGGTTAACTTTGCATTTGGTTACATCGCTAGTGTAAATTTTGTGGATAAAAAAAATCATTAATTTTACAGGTGAGAAAATCAGCAAGAAACAAATGGCCTAAAGTAATGTGTTGTGGAAATTCTGTAATATGTATAATTTTAGAGTTATACATATAAAAGAGAGGCAGAAAATACTTGAAAAAGTAAATATTTATTTAATAAGAAGTGTGTGCAGGTTCTGAAAACTGGGGTGAATCGAATTTATTCTGTTGAACTCAATTAGCAACCAAAAGCAAGAGTTTTTTTCCCGTTTTTACAACTCTCAAAAAAAAATCTATTGTGAGATACTTATTAATTTTAAACTAATAATCTTTTAGAATTGATCCCCAAATCACAAACACCTACTCAACAATTATTCATTCCATATAATATCTTACTTTTAGCTTTGCCATGTTGGTCACAATATCATCCAAGATATCTGGACTGGCTTCAACGAGATCCATCATGAGCTGCGCATGGTCTCCCTTGAGCTGGCTCCGGAGGCTACTCCACCAGTCATCTCCACTGATGAAGTCCAGAACTATGGAGAAGAACTGAACCCGGCTTTGTTGGTAGTGGAGGAATCCTCGGAGACCAAGTTCTCGGGTGTAGGAAAGCGAGTATTTTAATTGTTCGGCTGGTTGTGGACTGTTAAAAGAAATATATTTATTAATATGATATTATGTTAAGTTATTATAGTAAGTCATCATCATTGTAATCACAACTATGCCCTAATGTTGAATTGGCGGCCACCTCTGGTCTGGAGCTGCAAATTACCTCAAAAAAAACTCTCAACTCAACTGTGCTAAAATGGACAATCTATCAATAAAATACGAATTGCAATCATTCTAGCTTATAAAATAGATGGGATTTTAGAGTCTGTTATATCAGTGTTCTGATAGAAGGTGTTCTGAGGAACTAGTGTTATTAACACATTTGGAACAGGTGCAAAATTGGGAGTCATTGGGAATAAGCCGACATAGCTAGTGGTTCAGACAGGGTGGCCACAAAAAACGGATTTCAAAATTCCCTGATAATTCCAGGTTTTCCAGGGCAGTTTCTATATTTTTCCCTGATGTTTTATTTGGTATAAGGACATTTCGTTCAAAATTTTATTTTTGAAACACGATTTTCATCTACGCCAGAAAATTAGAACAGATACATAAATAAAGGGAATTCCGTCATCTAAAGCATGTTTTATTTCCTTGCACCACAATGATCTATTCAAAACAAAATACACTTATTACAAATTTATGATATTTCGCCTGAAGACAATTTGTGTACAAATGAAAAGACCAGACAAAAATAGACAAATAAACAAAAGTAAGTACAGTAGAACCCCGATAATTCGAAAAAACGCGTAATTCGAAATTTTCGCCAAAAAAATTTCAGCAGAAAAAATTTTTCATACAAAAATTTTTTTAATTCGAAATTCGTTAATTCGTAATTCGAAATTTATTTTTGTCCGCGCACGAAAATTTGTTCGTGAAATTCAAAAAAATTTGATTTTTGCGAAAATAAATCATAATATTTCGTAATTCTGAATCTAAAAGTCAGCTGTGGCGGTAAAACGCCGAAAAATGTATTTTTACGTGGTTACACATCGTCCTAATTAGTATTATTATTTTGTAAATCTGAATCGATTTACACTGGAATGTTGTATTTTTTCAAATTTATTTCGAATATCCGAGTTTGAAGGGCCGAGAAAATACGTTTTACGCGGATATATGTCGTAGTTTTACGAATTTACACCAAATATCTGTATTTAAAGGGTCGGCCACGACGAAACTCGGCCGCGAAAATTCGATTTACGCTTAAATGTATCGTATATTTACGAATTTATGTCGAATATTTGAATTTAAATGGCCCGCTGCGACGGAAATCGGCCGCAAAATCTCGATTTACGCGTAAATATATCGTATTTTTACGAATTTATTTCGAATATCTGAATTTTAAAGGGCCCGCCGCGACGGAAATCGGACGCGAAATTTCAATTTACGCGGAAATATATCGTATTTTTACTAACTTTAATTCGAATATCCGATTTAAAAAATACGGCGCGACGGAAATCGGCCGAAAAATTTCGATTCACGCCAAAATATGACATATTTTTACGAATTTACTTCAAATATCTGAACTTAAAAGGCCGGCCGCGCCGAAAAACTGCCGATAAAATTCGATTTACGCGGAAATATTTCATATTTTTACGAATTTACATCAAATATCTCAATTTAAAGGTTCGGCCGCGACGGAAATCGGCCGCGCATTCTCCATTTACACGGAAATATATCGTATTTTTGCGAATTTTTTTCGAATCTGAATTTTAAGAGCCGGCGCGACGGAATACGGCCGCAAATTCTCGTTTAACGCGGAAATATATCGTATTTTTACGAATTTAAATTCAGATATTTGAAATAATGGGCCGGCTGCGACGGAAAATTACCGCGAAATCTCGATTTACGCGGAAATATATCGTATTTTTACGAATATCTCAATTTAAAGGGTAGGCCGCGACCGAAATCGGCAGCGAAATCTCGATTTACGCGGAAATATATCGTATTTTTACGAATATCTCAATTTAAAGGGTAGGCCGCGACCGAAATCGGCAGCGAAATCTCGATTTACGCGGAAATATATCGTATTTTTACGAATTTATTGCGAATATCTGAATTTAAAGGGCCCGCCGCTACGGTAATCGAAAATAAAGAAATAATTGGTATTAATACGAATTTACAACTAAAATACCACCCGGATTTGAAGAGGCGGCCGAGAAAATCGATTTTCGGCGTATTTTTTTTTTTTTTCATAAAAATTCGAATTACGTGGGAATTCGTTAATTCGAAATTTGATTTTTGATGTCCCGTGGATTTCGAATTAACGAGGTTATACTGTATTGACACTTTGTAAAAATGTTGATAATGATGATCTTTAAATTTTATTACGACCGTACTGGGTGTCCGACCCTTTTGACACTTTGTTGTAACTTTGCTAGCTTTTTCTTTACAGATTTCGCACGTACATAGTATAGGGTAAAACCAAAGATATTAGAAGAACGAGATATGCTATGTTGTCCGCCGGACCGTAGGCGGAGTACTAACTAATTAGGGTACTTTGAACGGTATCGGGACGTGTACGCACAGAAATCTGTTTTATGTATTAGTGCGGATACCTTAGCGATGCCTTAGCGTAAGCGAAGGTGTGCAGTGGTATTGGTGAACAAAACCGGCGACACTCGGCAAAGCAATTCCACACAGTATGAACTGCTGGTAGCACATCTCGTTCTTCTAACATCTTTGGTAAAAACCAAGGCGGGTGGTTTACGACATGATTGTGTTGCAAGGGCTATTTACGAAAATAATAATAAAAAAAATACCTACTTATCTAGTTTGTCTTTGTCGGCATATCTTTTGTTACACACGCCGCAAGTAAAAGTAATAAAACACAACTTTGGGACTTCACAAATCGTAAATAACGAATTTCGTTTTATTTTTGGAATTCCCTGATATTTTAAGAATATTTTTAAATTCCCTGACATTTCCCTGATAATTCCCGTTGGTTCGGTAAAATTCCCTGATAATTCCCGGTTTTCCCGGTTTTCCAGGTCTGTGGCCACCCTGTTCAGAGTACCTGACCGGCAATCAGAAGGTGCGGGTTCAATTCCCGTTGACGGCATTTATTTTTAATCTGGACATATTTTCAATTTGTATGGATATTTCAAGCGAGTAATTATTGCTTATAATAATTAGTAATCTGTTGAAATTTTTGCCTGTACAAAGTTTGTAAACAAAAAAAATAATCTCACCTGTTCCATTTTAACAGGTGGATGAAAATATCCTTCCAACTAGTTAAATTCATTTCAGATTTATACACTGCCTCCATAGTGACCAAGCGATCAAAGAAATTCTTCACAACATCATTAAAACTCTTTCTATTATTCTCAACCATGTTTTTCTCCACCAACTGAATGTATTTCCGATAGTTGGACTTGCAAAACTGTTTGATATTTTTTGGATTTGTTTGGAAAATCATAACATCTTTACTCCATTTAGATTCATCTTTGCAAAATGAATCTAGACTTTCGAGCAAATCAAATGTTTGATAATCGAGACTATTCTTCAATTTTTCAGTCACAGCGTAAACAAATATTTCAATCATTTCTTTTGATTTTCTGTTTAATAATTTCATAAACAATCTGAAATCAGTTATGATTTCGGCATCTTGGAGTTCGGGATTCGATGCATTTCTCAATTCGTTTAAATTAAACGATATCTCGTAAACAATTTGCGATATTTTACTTAAATATACAACGTTAAAACCATCATTTATATAAGTGCTATTAAGTATTTCAGCTGTTGAGATATTTTTGCCATTTTTTGATATCAGAGTGTATGCAATGTTTTTGAATTTGTCGAGCCATTCATTATCCCAAAGCAAGTATTGATTTTTTGTTTTGTTTTGATCCAAATTTTCCATGACATCTTTTAGTTTCAGCGAACTTTCAAATAGGTGAGTAAAGTTTGCGGTATAATTGGATCCAGGCTTGTTGAAGAAAATAAATTGCTGGAAAAGGATATAAATACATAATTATAATCAAACACTATTCATATTAAAGGCATCACAAATAACTTTCATTATCTTAATATATTATCTATTTTGGTAACCAGATTAAACAGAACATCGATCGGCGGCTATCCCCATACGCGACTGTCGCTCGATGATCCAAGTTTTACTAAAACATGTATTATTTAGTGACAAAACTTGCCACATAGTGGGATAAAATTGAAAAGTTTTGGATGAGGTCATTTTAGGATTAGGTAAGATAACTCACTGATTTAGCCAGCAGGTCAAACAACACATTCTCATCGGTGGGCACGGACACCCAGTGAATGAGGGAGGGGCAGACATAGGGCTTGATCAGCTGGATCTCCTGGCGCGTCACCGAGAGTGAACTCGGGATCTTCAGACTGTCCACCAGGCGTTCGCAGTCCCAAAATCGGCGGTCCGTAGCTTGTGTTACCTGAAATATAATATTTATATGCAATTTTAACAATTTGTGATAGATTCCTTGAACAACTCTATAAAGTGGGACAGATACTGTTAACAGATCTAAAATGTGTAACAGATTCTGTGAATAATTCTAAAACATGATCTGACACTCTGAAAAATTCTAAAAAGTCCGATGGATCCTGAGAACAACTCCAAATAGGTCAATATTCTAAAATGTGTAACAAATTCTGTTAAAAATTCAAAATTGTGTGACAAAATAATGTAAACAATTCTAAATTGTGACAGTTCCTGAGAACAATTTAAAAAATTTGCGAAAAGCTGAGAAGAATTATTCTATTTATAGCACATATTTACTGTGAACACTTCTATAATGTGCAACAGATATTCGGAGCGACTCAACTGCTTAATGATTCTGCATTGACTATTGACATTTTTAACGCCACTTACGGAGAGTTTAGCAACTATCTTTTGACGCACGTCACAAAATAGTAAAACTGCCTCCACGACCTTTTATAATTACATGTACCTCAAATTTGTAATCTTCTCCGTAATATATTGGTGCATAACCGTTTTATGGATAACACGAATCTATATAAATACAAATGTAAATGTTCATTTGTTTAAAATCTTAAATCTCCGAAAGTTCTTTACCGATTGCTTTGAAATTTTGACACAATGTTGCATTTGAATACGCATGTGTTTTTATATACCTATCACCTGTGACGGATAAAAACAAGCTTTTCTTGAAAACCAGCGTTGTTGGTCGTAAAAGTAACACACACTATTGTTTCTCTGTTTGCATTGACAGACTGAGCCACAGCAACGTGTGGCGGGGTACGGCTAGTAAATAAATAAATAAATACTGTGAACAATGATATGTTACTAAAATTATATGTTACAGATATTTATATTACGAGCATACTAATTATGGCTTTAGTTTGCAGGCCATACATTAAAATGAGATAAATATTTTAAAAATTTATTATAGTGTCACTAACCTGTTTCATGAAACCTTGATCCAGGAAAGAGTTTAGAAGGACATTGATGAACTGCGGCAGTTTACTGAAGATCACATATGGGCCAGTCTTTCTTGTAAAGCCAATAAGCTGAAGAGCATTTGCGTTGGGCTCTAGAGCAAAGCGAAAATAATATCATTACACAACACTCATATAGCTCTTCATCACAGCAGTTCAAAAGCTGTGATGAAGTTCAAAGTGTAATGGGAGAAAACAGAAAGGAGAATCATAAAATTATTACCTGATATCTCTGAGAAATATTCGGTTAAGTCGTTCACGAGTTGTTGCCCCGCTTCTGCTATATATCGCACCGTGTATTTTACAGCGGACCAATAGATGGCTCTGCACTCATCTTTAGACATAGTATTGTTGCCGTCACCAATTTTGTCGCAAGCAAAGGCAGACTCCCAAAGAATGGCGGGTGAAGATGTCACATTCTTAGTTCCAATAGACATTAACTGATCCATGTTGGTAAGGATGTTTCTGGAATGAACATAAATGTTATGTTTAATTATGGAAGAAAACTATTTATGCTGCTAGTGGTTCACTAAATTTGTGACTTTGCAGGGGTGTTCGGGTTCATGAGGTGTCTGCGCACCAGCTGTGTGGCTGGCCAGTAAAGAGAGAACCTTTGACATCGCCAGCCAGAATCTCTCGACTCCTTGCACCGCAGAGGGATTGATTTATTCATCGAGACCCTTCACACAGAGTCCCCAAAGATGACATAAAGAAGAGAAAAAAAAATTCCTCAGGGTCTAATATGTGGAGTGAATGTAAAAAAAAAATACCTAGAATATCGCCAAAGTAGAAAAGTAAATGGAATAATATAGTCTAGTTATAGTTTTAACCCCGTCTAATTTGTCACATTGTCATCAAATCACCGACATACATATATATTAACCGTCGATTCTCGGGATGTCAACTTTTAATCAAATAATAAGTTGGGTTGTTTGATCAGCAGCGAACATGAGAAATATATCAAAATAAGATTAAATGCTCATATAGACATCATTTATACTTACTTTACAATGGTGTTATTCTGATTATTATCCTCTATGGTTTTCACAGCGTCCTTCCAGGCAGATAGAATGCTGAATTCTTCACTCATGGAAAATATCTTCTTATCACCATATACATTATTCACGGTTGTACTTAATTCCTGAAGGTTTTCCACAAAGCTGACAAAATTGCGACCGGCTTTGAGGAAAATGTGCTCGCTGTACGGAAGATCCACGGTTGCATTGGTAGACTTATAAAAACAACCATAAATAAGTTATGAGAAATTAGAATTATTATCATTCTTATCATATATCAAAGAAAGGGTAGACTGGAGTTAAAATAAATATTTTGACATATTAGTGATCACCATATTTATTATCACCATATTAGTACGTTAAAACGTACATAATATTATTGAGAATTTTTAGGTGTAATTAGGTAATTATGATACATATTACAAATATATGAACATTTAAACATTGTAAAAAGATAATGGTAAATAATTTAGCAAAACATTATGATGTTGTTATGAAAATAACTTAGCGAAACATTATGATGTTGTAAAAAGGTTTTGATAAAAAATAACCTGGTGAAACATTATGATGTTGTTAAAAAGGTTATAACAAAAAATAATCAAGTGAAACATTATGTTGTAAAAAGGTTTTGATAAAAAATAACTGGGTGAAAAATTATGATGTTAAAAAGATTATAATAAAAAATAACCTAGCGAATCATTATGATGTTGTAAAAAGGTTATGATAAAAAAATTTAAACATTATGATGTTGTAAAAAAAGCAATTATAATAAATAACCTAGCGAAATATTTTGTGTTGTAAAAAGGAAAATATAAAAAAAATAATGTAGTAAACATAATAATGTCGTAAATATTTTTTTTCTCGTTATAACGTTGATTGTAAAGCTGATGATGGACCTTAAAACTGTCGTTGAAGGTTGAGAAAATTATTAAGGCGATGCACTACGTCTTGTAATATTTTAAATTGAGCCTGGTGGTGCGCAAATCCTTCGTTCGCAATTGTGCGGGGTTGGATGCGGTGGTGCGATAAAGACTAAGACAAACAAAAACGAATTGAATTTGCCTTAGTGTTTGCAAGAGGAAAATGAGTGGGAAAGGCCAAAGACTTACCCTGGTCTCGTTCTCCTTAGCCGCTGGTTCCTTTTCACTTATCAGCTTGCAATTCCCTTTTTTTTAACATTCGCGCACTTAACACAAACCAAACAGTGACATTCACTGCGGCGGGTAAAAACGTTTCACTGGACGATTGTGATGCTCCAAAAAAAACAGTCACAGCCGAGTTCAACATATGCGGGTATTCAAGATAACACGAATGTTCGCGGACCAAGATGCAACGATAACAATGCTCCTTGTCTTTGGGCCCGGGTCAAGGAAAGGGGACAAGGGGCAAAGGGGGGGTGAAGGGTACACATTTTAAGGCAATTCAATTTTAAAACCTCACGCACAACTATCCCCCCCGCCTTGAAAGGGTGCAAAATCACCCCTTTTAAAACCGCATTGTCATGGCATTTATCATATAAACAAATTAACATAACCTACAGTTATCCTAAATTTCCTAACCTACATTGACTAAACCTAATGCTACTAAACTACTTAATAATTTATCAATTCCCCGGGAAAGTACGCTCGTTGTATTTCGCGCAATATCTTAAGCTCAACGAACTCTAAATCTGACCCACTTATATATTTTCGATATGGCAACACCTTAAGAATACGAAATACGTAAACCAAACATCGTAATAATTTATTCCACGAGGAAAAGCGCTTTGACAGGGTTAGAATATCATATTCTTCTAAACCAGAAGTCATTACTAACGAAATAGACTTCTGTTCGGGTGGTTCTGTCACCATGGTGACATCAAATGTGGTAATGGGCCACCGTTAAGGCCTAAACTTCATCCACGGTGGGCCATGAAACCATAGCGGGTGATCTAAAATCTGATTGGGGGTAAGCCCTCGTGACAGACAATCAGCGGGATTATCTGTGCCTGCGATAAGATTAAAACAGGTAGAATCAGTAAATGCGTATATATTTTCAATTTTCAAACGTTTCTCTAAGGTTTCTACTACGTTATGCATTAATTTTGCAAGTATTAATGCAGCGCAAAGTTCTAATCGTGCGAGAGAAACAATTTTCACAGGAGAAACCTTCGATTTTGCACAAGCAACATGTACTGAAATTGCTTCATGATTTTGGACATGGAAATACACTATACCTCCATATGCCTTTTCGCTGGCATCTGCGAAACCAACAATGGTTACGATGCTACTGGACGTGATGCCAGTATGACGCGGAATTTGTATTCTATTCAGTGAGGAAAGTTCCTCACAGAATTGCGTCCATATCCTTACAATATCATCGGGAGGCTTATCATCCCAATCACATTTGTGTAGCCACAACTGCTTAATTAAAATCTTGGCATATAAAACGACAGGCGCGATGAAGCCCATAATATCCCATATTTTTGCGACACAGGATAATATATTTCGTTTTGTACAACCTGTTTTAGGTGTAGAAGTGACGAACGAGAATAAATCGGAATTTGGTGACCAGTATAAGCCGAATATTTTATGCATGCTCACTTCATCAAATTCCTTTATCGCTGATAAGCGATGCGAATCTGGAATAGATTCCAGAACAACTTACGAATTGCTGGTCCACTTGACGAGGTCAAATTGGCCAGTCTTCAATAATGCGATTAACTGAGAGGACGTTTCCTTTGCACCCTCTTCAGTTTCCATGCTATCTACAAAATCATCCATATATAAAAATTCTTCAATAATTTTCTTTGCCTCAGGAAAAGCTTCTCCTTCATCGGAGGCCAATTGCCTGATAGTGCGTAAAGCTTGAAATGGACTGGATGTAAGACCAAAACAAACGCGGTTAAACTTATAAGTTTTAATATCTTCGTTGGGCGAGAAGCGATACAAGATTCTTTGATATCTCCGATCACTATCTTTCACTCCTATACACAAAAACATTTTGGGTATATCAGCTGAGAGCTATTGGGAATACACGAAAATTCATAATTATATTAAATAAATTTCCCTGTAAATTTTCCCCACTATATAAAATATTATTCAATGACACGGAAGTGCTTGTTTTTGCGCTAGCGTCCAGGACTATTCTCAAACTGGTCGTGATTTTATCCTCTCGTACAACTCCATGGTGCGGAATTATGTATGAAGGCATCTCATTTCCTTCATTTGAAGTGCTGAGAGTCAAATAATCCTTCTCTAAATATTCATTGATAATATTATTATAAGCTTCTCTTAATTTTGGAGAGGCTTCCAATTTACGTTCAAGGCATAAAAAACGTTTCTTTGCCATTGCAAATGAATCCCCAAGGGTTGAAACATCCCCTTTAAATGGCAAAGCTACTATATATCTTCCATTTTCAGGATCTCTTGTGGTTGTTCTTTGATATATTTCCTCACATTCACGATCTTCAGGACTTTTAATAGACGGTACGTTTACCTTTTCTAATTCCCAAAATCTTTTGAGAAAAATATCATCTGGTTCTTCTAGCATGGCACAACAAGATACGCTAACATTATCCTCAACCCGAGTTGGTGCTGATCCCAGAATAACGTATCCTAGAACTGTTTCTAAAGAATGCAGATTATGCCTCTGAAAAGGGTCTTGAACCCTTCTTGACAACAGGAGATGCGGGAAGAGCTGGGCTCCTAGCAACATGTCAATTTCTCCTGGTTCTCCATATGACTCATCCGCCAACGGTAAGTCATTCAAATATGACAATGAAGGTACATCAACTTTGGCGGTAGGTAAGCGCTCTGTAACTTTATTAACTATCAATGAAGTAATGTTATAATTTATTGCTCGATTGAAACGAGAGTAAATTTCGGTCTGTATGGAGCCTATAATGGGCTTAGACGATCCTCCAATACCCTTAACGGTGGAACAAGACGGGCGTTGATATTCAAAAAATCCTAATTTTCTACAACAATCCCGAGTAATGAAATTGCTCTGAGATGCGCTGTCCAATAAACACCTAACGAGATGTTAATTTCCTTGTGCGTCTATTATTCCCACTCGTGCGGTAGCCAGCAATACAGTACAATGAGTCTTTAGATTATGAGATCGAACAGTTGAAAAAGTACACAAAGCTACATCAGAATTGAAGAAGCCCTGTTTTGGATCATTCGATTGATCAGCTTTCTGGTTTTCAATTCTTTGGGCATTTTGAGAGTCTGACTGCCCCTTGTGTGATGCACCCTGTTCTTCAAAATGTAACATTGTATGATGAAACTTGTCATTACACTTATGACAATTTTGATTTGAATTGCAAGCCCTAGCCTTATGTCTATCACTAAGGCATCTAAAACAGAATCCCTTGCTTTTGATAAAATTGAACCGTTCCCTTACATTCAATTTTTTAAATTCTGAACATTTAAACAAATTTCCGTGCAATTGATTATTGCAAAGTAAACATTTAATAGGCTGACGATTTTCCTCACTACCAGCGCTTATATAGGCTTGCGTCGATCTTTGTGACAGTTTTGACGTTTCACCTTTATTTTCCATCGATTTCCTTGAAGAACCGGTTCTTTGCAAGATTTTAACTTGTTCCCGCACAAATTTCACCAAGTCTTCAAACGAGGGGAATTCATTTTCCCGATTGTATGTTTCGAAACCTCACGCGCAACTAGAGCCGCTATCAATAACAACCCTTTAGTAGATGGCGATAAGGTTTAAATTCCCGCTTAGCACCATCCGCCTGTTTTGATTTATGCAAGAAAAATACATGGCCAAAAAGTGCCTTTTATTTTATTTTGTGGATGTTCAGGCATAAATATATAATTTTTTTTCGATTATTTTATAAATAACTTAATTTGCCACATTATACAATGAAACCATAACCGAAAATGGGTTCATAAGTAGGAGATTTTGAACTTTAACCTTCCAGCGGGCGCGTTGAGAAATTTCCCTTGAGCGGGCGCTTGTCGTAAATTTTACGTCATCAAGTTTTCTCCATGTAAGTGGTGTTTTCTTTATACAAATGTTAGGGAATTTTTTTAAGGATATGAAGAATGATAATAGGCAGTACTTAAAACAAAAACAAATTGACTTTCTTAAAAAAACGAAGCAACACTCAAAACATTTTAATATTTCAAAACAAAATTTGTTATCGACCTATTAAGTCAGAATCAATATTCCCATCCTTACAAATGTTACAAACCACCTCAACTGAAGAATGGTTCTTGCATGTAAATGACTGGCAACGGCAACACTTCATTGATGCTGAGGATCTTTTCTTATCCAGTGCACATAACCGACAAACACCGAGTTTTGGAAAGCGTATGTTTTCTTATTCTGTCATCGGTTCAATAGCCCTACCGTAACTCACTTTGAGAAAAACATTTCTTGCGGTAAATGTTTGACATTTGATTTGACTCTAGCATAGCTCGAAGCTCGATGCTTACAACTAAGTGGAAAGAGTGGGGGAAGCGATAAGGCGCGTCTGTCGTAAATTTTACGACAGCGCGCCCGCTGGAAGGTCAAAGCAGTTTTCATAGGCCTTATACATTATTTTTTTTGGGCTTATAAAAAGAATTATCTAAAAAATACTCGATTATTTTAAAGGCCAAGATGTATTCTACTCGCAGTATTTAATTAAAGCATCTGAAACATTTCTAGGTGAACAAATTTTCAAACCAAAAGCACATGATTTTGCATTACTACGTATGGCATCGCCTTAATAAATAATTTTATAAATGTTTTAAAAATACACTTAAAACTTACAATAGCCTGCAATTTCTGGAAGTGTGTGAATTTCTCCCACTCTGTTTGCATTTCTGTAGGTGCGCACATTAGGGCCTCCGCTGCCTTCAGGGCTTCTGAAGCCATAAGCCCTAGGCCCAGTGCAGGCCCCATGCCCACTGGGTCACAGGGCCAGGCCGGGGTGGAATTGAAAACAGAGACAAGTGATGAAATCTGAAATAAATAAAAAGTATTTTTAGTGATGAAATTAAATAAACGAGAAACCTACCTGATTGAATGTTAACACTCTTCCGGCGGAAAGGGTAGTTCTAACTTTTACGCTGGTCCTACTTGAATGGCGGGAAAGGCATTGCTGTCCGATAATTTTATATGATTATTGTATTCCCATCTCTTTGCAAGGGTCTGCAACTTCATATATGAATAAAAAAGTGACACAAGTCTTCCCTATCTTCTTATCTTTTGTGTGGAAGAATATTTTATCAAAAGGAAACTATAAACCATAGTACGGGAAATAAATCCTTACACTTATGGCACTTGGGATGCAAAAAATGTTTTTTTTTTTTTAAATGATTTGTGCCAAAGTGAAAATCAAGTATTTTTTAATGTAATAAAAAACATACATTTAAAACATCACTAAATGGCTTACTACGTAATTAAACTTCAATGAAAAAACATACACTTAGTAAGACACCACTTTATTTTTGAATCAATAACGATAGCCAACCGGGTTTCGCTTGTCCCAAGCTTCATCAGGGCTAAATATCAACTCAACAAGCAACTCCCAAGCTTCATCAGGGCTAAATATCAACTCAACAAGTTGATATTTAGCCCTGATGAAGCTTGGGATAAGCGAAACCTGGTTGGCTATCGTTATTGATTCAAAAATAAAGTGGTGTCTTACTAAGTGTATGTTTTTTCATTCAATATGTCACACCCCAAAGTATTTACTTCCTTCGAAAAAATTAAACTTCAGTTTAAGGAGTCATATTACAAAGTAGGCTTTACTTTCAGACGATAATTTAGAAAGTACTATGTATTTAAAATTTTTAAATATAACATTTATTTATTATTTTCGAAGATTGAGAGGTTTAAAACAAAGTCCATTTTCTCAAACAGGACCTTTGTTTTTGCACGCGTGATGTAACTAAGTAAAGTTAAATGTAAAAAGATTACTAAATTAGAATACATACATCCTTTTTTGAAGCAATGAACGTGGCCACATCTCGAATCAGCGGGGAAAAGTTTAAGGCCAGTATTCTAGAGTTCCTCGATGTGATTGGTAGCTCTTCTATCTCAAAATACTTATCACGCAGTATAAACGCTGAAACAAAATCACTCGCAATGAAAGAAAATGTTGGTTAATGAAGGATTCACAACATTTACCACAAAAGTCAATCATAATATTTATGTATTATTAGATGTCCATAAATTACCTGATAGCATTTCAGAGAATTGGTTCAGCAGGTAAAGCATACTGTTGACAGAATCAGCCTTGGTTTTGACTGCAGGCCAATCAGGATTCTCTTTGAAGCCAAACACTCGGTTGTCAAATAGATCCAATAGTCTGGTGAATATGCTTCCACTGAAAATATATACAATGAATCCCGTATCACACTCCACAAGGTTCCAATCACTGAAGACATGCCCTAAAGCAACTCTACAAGGTTTCAACCACTGACGTCAGAAGACATAGACATGCCCTAACACAACTCCACGAAATTCTAATCACTGACGTCATAAGACATAGACATGCCCTAACACAACTCCACAAGGTTCTAATCACTAACGTCAGAAGACATGGACATGCCCTAAAGCAAATCTACAAGGTTCCAACTGCTGACATCAGAAGACGTCATAAACATGCCTTAACGCAATATGTGGGTATCATTTTTGCGAACTGGAGGAAAACCATGTGACAATCTTTTTGGCACTAGGAGGGGTGGAGCATGTCTTAAATGGATTACGACATCATTAGCACACTGGCTGCCGGCAAGCGCACATCGATATAACAAGAATCTGTGCAGTAAAGTTTGCTAAAGTAAGGTAAAAGTTTTAGTTTTAGCGACTTAGAAGAAAATGTAATAATTTTTAAAAATCTCACCTCAATTGCATAGCTCCAGCGGTGTTTCCATTGAACAAGTCACTCTGCCACATTCTGTCAGCCAGTATCTTGGCGTTGGACCAAACGTTATCTTCCTTCACCAGGTTCAGTCGGAACACGAACCCGAACCGGTCTTCCATCTTTCTGTAGAGCTGCTGCATCACCTTGATCAACTCATTCCAATTCACCGTGGTATGTTTCTCTTTGGTTTCTTCTGTTATTAATGATTTCACCTAAATAAAGAGATAAATACATAATTTATAGTTTTAATGGATTTTGAAATGTGACTGATATGCAGTTCCGTTGAGTTTTTCTGGGTTGTAGCCTGAAGGTTGAGCATTTCCACAATGACCTGTTCATGTTGGGAGTCCAAAAGCTTTTTATTTATTTATTCATTTTATACACCCATGCGTGCTTTTACAAACAATTGTACATAATAATTTTGTGGAAAAGTAATTACGAAGCAAAATTTGATGTTTTAATTATTAGGAACCCATGTAGAAGAATAGTATTATGATAACATTAATTAGTATTATTATAGCCTTCTTCTAACTATATTCCGTGCAGTTGAACACATCTACTATTTCTGTGAAAATATTGCCAAATTCATGGATTCTAGGTACCCACAAGCGAATATCTAATTGAATCAGTCCTGATAGTGTTGTTGCAAAACAAAAAAAATTTGATTGAGTAGTTCTAGTTGGTATATGAAAGATAACTAGGCTGATAAGCTGAGTAAATCAGGGCTGTCTATAACTCCATTAACAATTTAAAAAATAAAAGTCAAGTCATCTATCTGAGAGTTTTAACAATTTTTATTTTTTATCAAGTGGTTGTAATTTATATAGATAGACTGAGATTGTAGTTAATATATCTTTAAAATTTATATTGAATTTTTTCAATGGAATCAGAGTTGATTTTTAAAGTGAGGGGACCAGATAGAAGAATTATATTCGACTTGACTTCGAGCTAAGGAAGAATATAAGATTTTTTATGATGAACTTTTTTTTAAGTCTCTGCCAGTACGGAGAATGAAACCAAGAATTTTTAATCCTTTATTTGTTATCCAATGGTAGCTTCAAAAAGGTGTAGAGTTTCGAGACAAAAGTAAAAAGGTAAAACTAAATACTACTACAGGGTTTTCCAATAAGAGGTGTTATTTTGATATTCAATCGTGAAAAATCAATGGTTTCGTTGCTTCTGTGGCACGTAGCACCGTTTTGTTGAAAGTAAAAGTTGTCCAGATCAATACCATCCAATTCCAGCCATAAAAAATCATTAATCATCTCTCGATAGCGCAATCCATTCACCGTAATTGTTGCTCCAGCCTCATTTTCGAAAAAGTAAGGTCCAATGACTCCGCCGGACCATAAACCGCACCAAACAGTCACACGTTAAAGATAGAAAGGCTTTTCAACAATAACTCTTGGGTTTTCCGAGCCCCAGATGCGACAATTTTGCTTGTTGACGAAGCCACCGAGGTGGAAATGGGCCTCATCACTCAAGATGATTTGCATTTGATTCACTCAAGTGAATTTTAACAATTTCAATGCGTTGTTGAAGCGTGTATCGTTCCATTTTTATTAATGGCGTAGTTTCTACTTGTCAAATGTCAAAAAATGACAGCTTCAAAAGTAACATCTACCGAAATAGCGGGCTATTCAAAATAACACCTCTTATTGGAAAACCCTGTACAATTGTATGTAGGTACTTACTATAAAAAGTCAAACTTTATTACGTGATTGAATTATCACTATGAAATGGAACACTTTCACTGGATGTTCAGAATAAAAATTAAACCAAATACTCAAAATTGTTGTAAAAGGTGCCTTGTTTACAAGAGGATTTAATTTAGAAAGGGTAAATAACAAGATATGTTCCTAAATAAATATATGTTATTTTTGAAGATAATATGTATGTATACATTTGTAATGCCGAAAAGGGTAATTATATGAAATTCCATCGATAAAAAAAAATTGCAAAGTAAGCTCTGAAAATTATTAAAAACGCATTTTGTTCTGATATTTAATATGTTATCGGTATGAAAAAAGTCACAGTGTATCTTTAAATGCAACTTAAGCGTTTGTGAAGAGATTTTTGCACTATTTCAAACTTACCTTGCCAGGGCACCGCTCTGGTGACCGGCAAGGCAAGGGTCCTGGGTTCGAGTCCTAGTTGTGACCGTATCTTTATCTGATTTTTCTGTTTCAGATTTTCGCTAAGGAATCGCTAATATTGTCTTCAATAATTAAAAAAAATCTGTCGAAATCCAAATAATTTGAATTTAACTCGCGTTTCCCATGTCTCACACTGCACTAGGGTCTATTTTTCTCTTTTTCTAAAAAACCTCCTTTGTCCAATTCTGCGATGTGATAATCTCATCTGTTATACCGTTTTTTTTCCAGTTACTTTTGGAACCGGTTCCTCAAAATTGAAAGAAAATCACTAGGATGAATGCTTCAGAAACTCGAGAAAAAGAACTGGTTCCTTTCAATTTTCGGTTCCCTCTAGTCACTGCGACAGCTAAATCACCACGAAAAGTAACCATGGTAAGGATATCGATCTCTTCTCTGTTAAGTTTCGATTTGAGGTGACATTTAATTCATACTCTCAGATATTATAAGGCGCATTGTTTGTTCAATATTTTATTCCAAATCTCCAGCAAGTCAATTAGTAAGGCCCTTCTATCCGATACTCGACGATTTAAGTATTTTGGCGATAAACGTCATACCATAAGGATGTTCTTTCATAGGCACATGTTGCCGACATTTTATGAACTCGTATAATAGAATACTGGTTTCTACTTACCAACATAAGTAATTTATCACTACTAAGATCAGCTTGTAGCTTGACAGCCACAGAAGTAGACACGTTGCAGAGCAGTGTGGTTATCTTCAGCTTGTCCACATCCGAGGGGAAGACTACATACTTGTTTTGTTCTAAGCTTTCCTCACAACTATCAGGCTCAGTTGTGCAATTACTGACCATCCCACAAAATACTTCTTCGTGGTCAGACAGAATCACGTTAATCGTCTGAAAAAAAATGAACACTATTACCAACACTGTGTCAATAATAATATTTATGGAATAATTTATAGATACAATTATAGGTGTAATTGGGTCAGAACATTTTTGAAAAGTTATAAAAGACCATCAAGTGATAAAAAAAAATAGGTTAAATGGAATGGTTAAAGGTTTAGATTTTTTTTTTTCATCACTTAATAACTACTACAATAATTTGGCACCAAAACTAATTGAATATGCAGCTTACCCTATCTTTGTCATTCAAAGTGGCCAATACAACTTCTGAGAGAGTGATGAAGTATTTTTCGATGTTTTTCATCAAGTCCTTAGGAATAGTGTCCAACTGCTGGGATAGGGCCGATAAGGCGGATGAAAGTTTAGCTATTATTGGCGAAATGTATGTGTCCAGAATGCGGTTAGAAGTTATTACCTCCTTTGCTAGCGCTGTGTGAATTGTAACTCTGAAAGGAAAAATAAACAATTACTTATGAAAAAATGGTAAATGTATTTTGAAAATCACGTAATGGCCGCTTTCTCCAATCACGCTAAGTTAAAATTTTGCATATGTTAAACTCATTGATAAATAATAAACTTTTATTTAAGTATTTGAAGAACTTCAACCACTCGAGCGATGGATTCCCAATGGCTAAGTAATTTTTAAGGATTAAAATTAATTTATTTTGAACTTTCCGCAATCAGTTAATATGTTTAGTCGCTTGATTAAGCTTCTATCGAATATCAGAAGATGTCACTAATGTTCCTCTCGTGGAATACTCCAGATATTTTGTAGCGTGTAGTTCTGCAATTTAAAACGGTGTCTACACATCATTGTTTTCCTACAATTTTTTTTAAGTCCTAAAAATATGGCATAAACCGTGTAATATATGTGGATTCATTGGCTTTAAACAGCACTGTGGCGTTGAGAGAATAATCTAGACTAACTTATTAATAGTAAACAGCTCGACCTACTTAGGTACTTGCAAATTATTACCGAAATCGTAAACAACGCGACCTACCTACGACAATACGTCGCAGGTCGATCTGGCACATTACGCCAACTCGCTAGAAGGTTCTAGCCTATCGCCTATGCGTAACAGCAGCGCCGCCGAAAGTTCCCGAAAGGCCCAGACTGAGCGAGTGTCTCCGATTTATTTGCGATTTCACCTACCTACTGTTGCCGCCGGCTGTACCGTATAAATAAGCCCGACACAGCGAGTATTGAGTATTCAGTCTTCAGACCGTCAGTCAAGTAATACCGCGCTAGGAACTTTGACCACAGATATCGCCCGCATTCCATAGTATTTTTGCATAGTAAACGCGTAGATATTGTGATTGTAAAAACGATTTTAATTTAACAATAAACGCTGTAGCTGAGTTAAACGAGACTTTTATTTGTACACCAAGAAAACTACAGCACTATACAGTTTATATGTATCCATACTAAAATTCGAAGGTATGATTTTTGGAATGAGCGCGGTCGAACCCTAAACCGAACGTCTAGAAATGTCTATCGATACTCAAGGCATTTTTTTTTCAATACTCTATCGCTCAAGTGGTTAAATAATCTGTGATAGTAATAGAAGATTGCAGGTTAATAATAAATAAAAAATTACTCACAAAATAAGTTTAGAAGAATTCAGTTTCTTCTGTACAACATCTTTGATTTCCTTGAAGTTTGATATATTGAAGACACTCTCCCAGTCGACCGGGGTTCTTTCTGGTTCAACATCATCAAGAACTGCGTCCCGGATAAAGGTAGTCAAAGCACTCATATTCCCAACCACCTCTCCAACTGTCACAAACTGGGACTCAACGCTGTGTCCCAAGGTCTCAGACACCACGAGAGATGCTAGATCGTTAATCTGGAAAAAAAAAATACAATTCAAAATGAATATTTATTTCTCTTTCGTTAACATGGGGTTCTTTTGATTAATCTTTTAACCGCATTGCCAAAATACTTAGAATAAGATTCAATCACTGTTTTTCTCCAGGTGAAACATGGCCACCATCATTGAATAAAGAAGAACACAAAAAGTGCCTCGTGGGCTTTTTTCATGGTCCAATTATAAGCCCAATCAGGGCCTACATTTCCATACAAAACTGTGATTTAAAAACTCAAATGAGATGTAGATCTACGATTTCAGGCGAGTGTGAGTGAGATGGAACATTTGTTTCCATTCAAATTTGTATGGAAGGCACTTCTAGTGTTATATTCTTTATTCCATGGGCTAGCTGAGAATAAAAAATATTTATTACTGCATAACGTTGAGTTAAGTAAACAATTCTGAAGCCGCTAACCATCTGAAAAAAAATAGAAAAAAATGCCTATTTTATTAATTTCATTATCTTCACTGACGAATTGTTTTTTTTTTTTTTTTGTTTTTTTTATATTAACTCCACATAGGAAGCCCTGAAGAAAATGATTTCCCTCAGGGCCTATGTCATCTTTGGGGATGCTGTGTGGAGGGTCTTTTTGTGGAGAGGAAGGAGTGAACATGGGTCTTGAAGAGGGAGGAAACACAGAGGCCTATAGCTCGTTCCACAGCCGAGCTGTTGAACTTAAGAACGAATCGTAGAAGCGACCCGTTCTCATGTGACAAATGTCAACCGTGTACAAATGTTGGGCGCGCGTTTGGCGTGTATCCCGACTACGCACCGGTGCCAAAGAGATCAATGACTCTAGTTCCTCAGAGCATCTTCCATTGTAATACCGATAGAACAAGGACAGCATACCTACCTGACGCCTGTGCTCTAAAGATTGCAGTCCGTTTGTTAAGATTGGGAAATCTATCAAACGGACCGCCCGTTTCTGCACAGAGTCAAGGGTTTTTTTCAGGTATTTAGGGGCTCCGGACCAGAGATGGCTGCCAAATTCGACAGTAGGGCGCACTTGCGATTTGTACAGGGTCAGCAGTTGTGTACTATTAAAGTATCTGCGGGTCCTGTACAGTACGCCCAGCTTCTGAGAGGCCAACTTTACTCTGGCTTCGATGGAGCCCCCGTACCTGAGCTGGTCTCTTATAGTTACACCAAGCATATCAATGGAAGGCCTGTTCGGAAGATTGCTTCCGTTGAAGGAGACTAGATTATCATTTGGATCCCTTTTAGACGTAATCAGACAGGATTGGGTCTTTGAAACATTAAATTCGACGAGATTATTTTTACCCCAGGAGGAAATACTCTCGAGATAACCGTCCATTCTCTGCTTCAAAGCCCTTCGAGCCGTTGGAGTTTGTGTGCCCTTTGGGGGCTTGTCAAACAAAAAGCTATCATGAACAGTTATCATCTTTAGAAAATAAAATTAGGCAGGTGGAAATGCTGTAATTGTTCTATTATATATGATGGTATTTCAACAGGTGTTCTAAGAACTAGCTTTATTCATCCCTAGCCACTCGAACGATCGCGCGTCAAAAAACTTTTTTCTCCGATTGCTCGCGGTTTTTTGGCGACGATTTTTGAATATTTTCCGCCAACATTAAAAAAATCAAACCTCCGAATTTTAATACGGAGACATAAAACTGATTGTAGTGCTATATAGCCAATGAATACACCTATATTTTAATAATTATTCTATATTTTTAGAAATGATAGATAAATTATTAAAAAATCTTAAACTTTATAAATCCGTGAAATTTGCGTTTTTGTGATTTGAAATTGCCGCCAGTGGCAGTTTTAAAAATCTTTATAGAATATTTTCTACGTTTTTATGTTCTCTATGGCTTGTTTGATAACCACAGATGCAAGAATATAATAAAAAAATAATTTTTTGCATGATAAGATCTCTTCAAAAGTTTGGTCAGAAAATAATTTTGGAAAATTTGAGTGCGTGACGCGTCAAAATTGAAATCACTGTATTATACTATATAATAAATTTACCACAAAAACTGGTTTAGCGTTAGGAAAATACATTAACTGTCTACAATTATTAATAAGCATAGTCATGTTATGTTAGTTATGTTGGCTTTATTTTATTCATTTGATGAATTATACAGAGAGCCTATTTCACGATGTCAAAATCATGGTGCTACTTTTTAAATAATTGTAAATTAGAACTGGAGATTTGTAACCATGTTTTTATATAACGTGCAAAACGAGGAAATAAGGCTTAAAATGAGATATATATCATAGATATAAACATTGCCAATATTTCAGGGGGATACTTTGAAAGTTGATGAAATTCACCAATATTTGACGAAAAATCACTTCTGACAGCTACCTTAAGGTCAAGCTACATAGGGTAAATCGGAATATGTAAAATGATGATAAATTTGTATATATATATCAAACCTTTTTATGACCGTAGAATGGCAAATAAAATCATAGTGATAATTTAATATCTAAACGCAAAGGTATCGAAAAAAAATGGGGGAGGGAAAATAATTGATGGAACCAATAATTGATTTATTTATTAAGCCCTAATATCCTTTTAAATCAATATTACAGTTGTGTGGTTACAATGAAAGAGCAGTATATTGATTTAAACATTGTTTACACACTTTGTCATAATAAAAATGTATTCAGTTTATTGGTTTATTCATAATTTAAGAAAATCAATACATAATAATATCATTGTGCCTCGCTATAGAGTGAGATTCTGAGTATCGCTCTGGTGAGGGACCACCATTCAGAATTGAACATTGCTTGAATTGGCTTAGTTATGTTTAGTGACTAGATCTGGAAAAGCATCTTTACAGAAAAATTGACAAAATATAATTAGGACATAAAAATAAAACGAGTTATTTAATGTGTACAATAAACAGGGAAAAATGAGAATACCTGTGCATTTGTTAACATGCATATTTCAATGATCAGAATTGAAATATACATATTAAATGTCCACCGAACCTTATCATATAGAACCTTTGAGGACAACATAACATGAGACGTGAGTATGCGGAAAGAAATGATTAAGTCCAGCCATCCAGGCCATCATAATTGATGTTCAAACAAATTTAATTAAATTTATAAATTAGAATTTCATAACTAAAAAACCAAAAAAGAAAAAAATGAAATAAAAAAACCCTCAGCAAATCTATATTGTAGTGTGATATGGCTTCATGCAATCATAGCATAATGCCACATCACACAAATCACACTTTGTAAGGGTCCTTTTGAAAATGTTATTTATGTTGCACCACGCACATTTCACCTTTTTCCCGCTACGGACCACGAAGTGGTTGCCTTTCAGGATAGGTCGCAGAGTCTTTCCTTCAGCTATTAGGCCAATGGTCCGCACAGTCGTGTCAATTTGACTACGACAGAACAGCAGAAGGAGTTCATCCGCAACCTCACTCCTGAAGTTTCGGTACAAAATGCGTTTATTTTCCTTGCGGAGCTTTGAGCCGTACAATATATACGCATTCTGCACCGAAACGCTTAGTAGTCTCCTGAAAAGCTTCTTGTACCAGACCAGGTTTCGCTGTCGTTCAATGGGGAAGCCTGACAAAAGCTGATCTTTTCGGTCAACCCCCCCCCATTACCTTGTTATAGTCTAGTACGAGTTGAGGTTTGTAAGTCCAGGTACCAAACTTTTCAACTGCCCCGATTTCTGCCTTATGGTAGGTGGACAACATACTTACCAGGTTTTTGTCCAACCAAACCATTACATTGAGGTCCCCGCAGTTCGAGTATACAAGCTCACCTTCCCTCAGTTTGGTCCGGAGATGGGACTTAAATGCAGAGGGCACAAATTCTCGGTTTAACCGCAATGTGCCCATGCAGTCCATCCCATTTCTTTTGAGGCATCGTGCCAATAATGGACTATTATAAAAATTGTCCATTATTAATGTATACCCCTTGTTAAACAGAGGGCTGGCCAGGTCGTATACTATCTTTGCAGTGGCCCCAACTGGGCAGATATTGTGAGCACCCAAAAAGTTGGCCTGTGTCATGTCGTCCGTCATATCTTCCGTTATGTCTTCCGTCATATCTTCCTGGTCTGGATTTGTCGATTCAGCCTGTCTGGAAATGGTCTTCCCCGTATAAATTTGGAATTTCCAAAGATAGCCAGACTTGGACTCACAAAGCTCGTAAGACTTTATACCCGCACTGGCCGCTTTGGTTTTGATCATCTGGACGAATCCCAAACGGCCTTTGGATTCATCCAGAGAGATGTCTTGCTCGGGCAGGTATAAAGTCTCAAACTTATTTGAGAGGTGGTCCAAGACGGGCTGAATCTTTTGTAACCTTCGCACAGATAATGGTGCATCAGAAGAAAGACTTTCATTGTTGGTGAAGTGAAGGAACTATTTAATTAGAAGAAAACGATTATAATCCATGGCTCGGCTGAAATAAGGCATGGCGGTGAGTTTTTTTTGAATAGAAGTAGTCTTTTTTAACAGGAAGGGGACTAATACCATGATACATTAAAATTGCCAAGAATACATACATTTCCTCTTTATTCGTGGGAGCCCATTTATTGGTACGCGCATGACGCTTAAATTGTTTTTTCGCAATCCATTGATCTGCATACCTGTTGGTCTCTCTCGCGATCAGTTCAACGAAATCTGCATCAAAGATTTTAAGAAAGGCATCCACAGGTTTGCCCATTTTGTCGGTATTGAAAGTTGATCCTGGCGTGCCTGTGAAAGTCTCACTTATCCCAGTAAAACGTAAGATATCTTTAGACCAATCGAAATAGTAACCTTCAGGCGGCAGAATCGAACGCATTGCCTCACTATCTACCTGGTCTTGTCTACTAAAGTCTATGGCCATAGCGGAGTTAGGTGAAACGTTGATAATATTATGATAAGGTATTGGTGGCATGCAGAAGGTATCCTCATCGCTCTCTTCGTGGTCGACGTCGCTCGCTTCGTCATCCTCGTCGCTCGATCTGTCCATATCCATTTCTGAAACAACAGAAAACCCAAATTAATTTAATGTGTCTATATTACGATAACCCACTGCCTCTGGTACGGCTTATGACTCGCAATACGATGGTCGCGGGATCAAATCAAATAAATTATATTTGAATAATTAGTGTTATTTTCATATATATTATATTTGCGGCACGTTCCAGAGTGGAAGATATCCATAGTATCGCCCTGGTGTAAGACCCCATTCAGAATTGAAACGTTGCTTGAAATGGCTTTAGCCGTGTTTGGTGACCAGTTCTGAATAGCCAGGTACTTTTCCACCTCCCTCTTCCACACTCCTTCCCCTCCCCGCTACCTTCAGCCTCACAACATACCCCGATTGGGGATGCCATAGTCTCACTGGCTCCAGCTGAGGCTCTTGTGAGGTATTATCAAATACTTGAGGCGGGCAATGTCAGGAGTCAGAATAGCACAGTCAGGTAGGTATGGAATGAAGAAAAGAGTGTGTGTGCCAAGATCGAGTTGCATGGTGGTTCATCCTCTCTGCCTACCGAAATGGCGTGAAGGTAAGTTAGTTAGTTTTATAACTCACGGTTTCCAAGTACAGACTCTTCTAGTACAGCTGCCTCGTCCACGTTACTGTTTCTGCCCATGTCTGACTCTGAAATAAAAGAAAACACAAATTTACAGTAGAATTTGGATATAATGACTTTGCATTTAACGGTCTACTGTTTTAAGTGACGATAATGTAAACTCTAGTAAGGTTTCATAGCTTTTAGTAGGAAAACGTATCCGTTTAAAGTGACCAACTACGTAAAGCGACCTATTTTAATGATAATTTGTCCGGTTACAAAACCCACCTACCAATACAGCCTCGCTTTTGACTAGGAAGCTCGACACAATGAGTCCCGTGAAGCGAAAGTGTTTTTTTAATTTAAGAAAAAAAATGCTGTATTACACCGTTTAGAAGCCGGTGAATCAAATGTAATCCTCGCAAAGAAGTTCGGCATGTCTTATTTCTCACTCTGCAATACCCGTTACAGAAAAAAAAGATGTGTAATGATGCATCCACGTCATAACAACAATACATTTTGTATGTTTGTTATGTGGAATTTTTAAGTACTATGCTTATTTCCTGCCAATATACCAACAATGAAACTGTGCTAGGGATATCAATATAAAATATAGATAATTGATTTTATATTGAGCCACTGGTATGACATTTCAAAAAATAAACTCACCGTTCCCAAACGCCGACAATTCTTCGTAGAATGGCACGTCCACCCACAGCCCGCTGTGGTACCCGGCCTCCGGAGAGAAGAGTTCCCTACTCCGCGATGTCCCAGGTAACGGCTCGGGAGATGCTGCACGGATAGGCATAATTGGTGCATTGGGAGCCGTTGATTGGGTCTGTGCGGGAGTGGACATCCACGGTGGTGGTACGGGTCGTGGCAACGGTGAAGGCGTCCCTTGTGAAAAGGGACACGTTGTTCTCTCCGGAGATGGAATTCTGAAAACATTTACATAAATCATATAAATTGTTCTCATTCACGTGTGAAACAGTAAGTACAGTATGTAAATAAACAATAAAATTAGAACTCTGTAAAATATGCACTGAATGTGCCAAATGCACAGAGCGCTGATCTTACCAACTCTCACTGTAAGAGTGGAACGCTGTCAGGAAAAAACAATAATATTGTATCAAGCATCTAAATACGATTGCTTACTTTTGTTTAGTTTTTCTTGGAGGTGCGGTAGGGAGCAAAATGCGCGCCGCCTGCTTCTTGAATTTTCGGCTTTCCAGCTCTAGCCGGAAGGAAGCAGGCAGGGCCCTAACAGCCTTTAGGGCCTTGACGCGATCCTCTCGCACCAGTAGCAAAGCAGGGTCGCTGTTTAAATAAATACAAATATATGATGAGTTCAACGGCCACAGCAAAGTACTTTCATAAAAAAACATTAAAAAATACTAACACTCCAGACGAGGCTGCAATTGCAGCTCTGCGTTGACGTCCACGTGCAGGTAGTCCGGCACCAGCTCGTACCCCACCTCTCCCTCTTCCTCTGCCTCCTCTTGCAGTCAGCACCACTCTATATATTTTAAATTGAAAACACTTAATGTAAGTACTTAAATGTTTAAATTTTGTTAAATATTGCACTAATATAAAATTTGAAAATAATTATTGGGTCGTGGAGTGCTCCCTTTCCCTGGACGACAACTGTTTCTGCACAAATTTGGTAAAAGTAAACAAATTAATTAATTATACAACTAAATTACTAAATTTTTATTGTGTGACGAAGGCTTTACACCATTTTACATGTAAAAAAGAGTCAACTTTTTGACATATGACTTAAAATAATTGGTTAACAAATATCTGTATTAATAATGAACCAATTCAAATAAAACTTATATATATCTCTTTGTTTTGAATCACTGTGATGGAATATCTATATTTCAAATGCGCGAGTGCAGTATATAAGACATTATTGTAAATCAAAAACAGATGACGTCTTCAGTTGACGTATTCTTACACAAAAACTTCAACCAAAACAATATATTAGAAACAAACTAATTAAAAACGCATTTCAAAGATAGATAAGTCAATCATGATTACACAGATATATAATTATGCATTAAAAACCCAATAAATTAATTACTTACGGCATTTTAGGAAGAGACCAAAATTTCGTGAAATGTTCGAGAAGTTATTATTTTGTTTCTGACAGGACGCGTTAAAAACCGCGAAAACTCGTTAAATAACACTTCAAAGACAACGGATAAGTTCATAGACATAGAGAATATATTATCAGCTATTCGATAAACCAAGTAGCTGGCCATGGAAACGTTTTAAATAATTACAATAAATATTTTACGAATGGTAGAAAAATCGGTCCATTTTTGGACCGATATCAATCGCAGAAAAATAAAAATGGTCGATTTTTCGACCGAAATCGTTCCAGTGGCTAGGCACCGGTGCACAACAGGAAAACACGCCAAATACCTGACTATTATTTGTATAAGGTTAATATTCGCCTCATGCAAACGGGTTATTTTACAGCTTGTTCTAGTGCTGAACATCAAGCTTGTGGAATGTTTTTTCAGCTTCCATTTCCGCTCTCCAATAAGTCCCAAGTTCATTCCATCTTTTCCTTAAAAATACCTTCCACAGGATGACACATCCTTTGGGGAGTAAATAATTTGTACAGCCATTGGTACATTCCAATCCCAATAGCTGTATGTATCCCCAGAGGTAGCCGTGTCCTTGTGCATAATAATCATACTACATGACTGCTTTGGTGAATTTCTACTCATATGGAGTAATTGCCTGATTTCATTGGGATTTAGATCACAGTTAGGGTACTCACAGTTTTGCTGGCATTATAAACCCCGAAGCTGTCAATGACATCGATCACGAAAGCTTTCCAGACATTGTTACAAAGGTGCGGCTTCACCCCCAGGGCCCGTTGGCGGGACATCTTCAGGAGGGTCTGGATCCGGTTCAGGTCGCAGAACATCTGACCAGGATGGAACACTTTGCCTGTGAAAGCCTGGAAAAGGGAAAAAGAATAGTAAAGGATACATTACAATAATAATTAACGTAACAATCATAAAAACATACAAAAATTTCGGTGGTCTGTGCATCTTGTGTTACTCTAGTTCAATGAACTGTGATTTGCTTTGAATTTAAGTGGGTCATTTTAAAAATTGTTGTGTCCAGAATTCAGATAAGCTTTAAAGTACCTTCCGATAATATTTTAATGGAAAAATATTTTCAAAATTAGAACTGATTTTTCACGAATTCAGACTTTTCCGAGATTTTTCACAGGTCTGTGTTAGTAATAAAATAAAAAATTTAAAAACAATATTACGAAAAATCTGTAAAAAATATCATGTAGTGTTATATTCACATAAAACCCAAACCGCTCTAGCAAAAGACATAACACTTACATGTTCACAGTGCCCCACTGCAAAACCAGGCTAGCCCAAACTGTATTTCCCTAAAATTGTTCTATTCCTTTCTTAATTCCATCAACATGATGCGCCAAAACCTAAACTAATATTAAAAATGGTGTTACGTAATACAGTCTCCCTATTAAATTAAATGAGGCATAGTTACCCCAACTTCCCCTCGCAGCTAGTCGCGGCGTGTTCAACACACGCGTCCAGATGGTCAAAACACGTGATAGACCACACGCAGCGCCGCGGCCACAAGCCCATCGCCTCGCCGCGCCTCCGGCAGTCCAGAACCGGCCTCGGTCATAGCAGCATTGTCGCTCGCGAAGGCAAAAACTACTCGCGGACATGACTTGCATAATTACGCGATAACGGACGCGATCTTGTTCCAGTTAATAATTAATATCACGCGCAGATTACGTAATATTAGGAACAGACGTGATCTTGTTCCGGTTAATAATTAATATCACGCGCAGCCAAGTCACAAACATGTGCCGACATCACCACTCCGGCTTCACCGTCGGAGCCTTGCTTCCGGTAAATTCCAAGTGTGACGCAATAACGATTGACCGTCGCGTACCCCGGAGACGCAGAACATCTACAGCTCGACACGTCACGCCGCTACCCATCATCAGAACCTGGAAACCCGTAAGCTTCCAGTACACCTCTTTCTTGTGTTCAAATCATTAATACTTGTGAAATCCTCGTTTCATCCGGTCGTCACAGAGAGAGGAGAGAGTAGAGATCCAATTTATACCTGTGTTTCTTTAGAAGATGATTAATATACCTTGTGCCTTTTACTCATGTGTTATTATTGTGATGGCCTTTCCAACCTCCTGACCGATGGACGAGCTGATGATCAAAGGAGCTGCCCACCCCTGATCGTACACGAATCTCATCTGCTTTACCTTTCTACTGAGCTTAGCCAATTAATAACCAGGTTCGAGTCCCGGTACCCATATGTTAGCAATGGTTAAAAGCTGGGTAAACAACCCTTTTTGAGTAAGTACTTTTCCTAAAATTTATACTCGTCCATCTATATAAGAATCTCGTCTATATATAAGAAATAAAATAAAATCCAGTAATCCCTTTAAAATCATTATATCACATTAATCTATCTATAGGTATTGCATTTAACCACCACCGTTTTATAGACATATACTATAATACCCACGCACACGCTTCGCCTTTGTGGGTTTTTTCGTCAGGCTTACATTTTTTGTTATTATGTATGTACCTGTTGCATCAACAAAAATTTGCAAATAAGCAAAAAAAAAATTTAAAAGTTACGACTTGTACCTCTTACAGATTGTAAAATAGGGGGCGGAGCTAATCCTGGGGTAGCCACTATGTCCGTGCTTGTAATGTGCCTGGACCCATGTGTAAGAGTTTGCAAGTCGAGAAGAAGAGCATTTTCCAAGTGGATTAATGAATACAAAATATTTTAACCAGAAAAAAACCTTTGCTTGTTATTTTGAAAAATAAAGATGACACTCACTTGTATTCTATCCGCATCAGAAAATCCATCGACAATCCTGGCCACAGTGTCAGGCCCTAACTTTCCGATGAGCTGGACCCCCTGGGGGTGTCTCTGGCAGGCCCCGAGCAGGATGTGTTCCATGTCCAGATGGAGGCGGGCCGATTGGAGCCCACCGACCACCAGGCGGTTCAGCAGCGTCAGATAGAAGAAGGTGTCATATTGCGTCTTCTTGGGCAGGGCGTCCATTATGAACTGGGATATTGAAGTCAAACTGGAAGGGAATAAAAATATTTGTTTTAGCTGGAGACTGCAAGTAAAGGAAGGTGCGTAGATGCACATCTCTTGCCGTGCGCAGAAAGGGCATGACTTATTAGTAGTTCGTTGTTGGCTTGCTACGCCAGATGAGGCTAGGGAAAGGTCTTTTGTTTTTGGTTGAACAATATGTATATAACTAGGGAGCATATAAGCAGTAAGAAATATCAAGAAGAAAACAAATAATAGGATGCTTGGATGATGCTTTAGATACGCGACCTAGGCAAAGCATTAAAATCCTTGACTCTGGGCCAAGAGATCAACTTTTCAAGATATTGATGTTGCCATTATTGGTTATTTGTTTGAAAGCATTTCGACATTTTAAAATGTTTTGATTAATTTAACCGAAGTAAGGAAAAATTGAGCTTACTTCGGGAACACAGACACATCCATAATACACTTCTAACGGTTTACTTCAGTGGCTAACAAAAATTAACATTTTTGGAACCGATAACATAAAAATGAACTTTACTCACATTTCCGTAGGGCTTGCATTCCCGAGAGAACCGTCTCTTAAAACAGACTTTACAGTCACGGTAAATAGCTCCACTTTCTTTGAAAGCTTGTAAAAGTTATCTGTGAGGTTTTTGTCCCCCTTGTCCGACTCCAGTAATATCCTCAAAGTGCTTCCAACGGATTCAGTACCGGTCATATTGGATTGCGGGTGATTATGCCGGACTTTAGTGTCCAACAAAGACTGCAGAGTTGTGAATGTCGAAGACAGAACTTCCATTGCATTGTAGGTCTTCTTGTAAAATTCAGAGTTTTTGAATAAAGGCTCAAAGAGATTCAGCAATCTGTATGCACTGAAAATAAAACAGAATATTATGGTTACTCATAAATGTAAATTGCTACTTGGGGTGACCTATGGCAGATGTTTTAAATAAATAAATGATTCCTGCGGCGACGGTACCCGTACCCACCTCCCAAATTGAATCTGGTCTAGTTTGAAATTGTTGGATAGGGAACAGAAAATATTCTGACAGCAAAGATCAGAAGAATAGGTTGAATGCGGAGTGAACCCTCAGATAAGCTTTGTAATACATGGCACCTTTGATAATGCAGTTCAATTGATTTAACAAAGTGAAACAAATAATATTTTTAAGTTAGGTCAAAAGTCAGAAAAACAAAAGAATTGATGCAATTTCCCCCATGCACACCCTTGAGGCTAACCCCTCCGGCCTCTGGCATATTCTGTCAAAATTTGTGTATATTTTTGCTTTGCAATAAAATCAAAATAAATTGAATGTTTCTGAATGTATCCGAAAACTAAGAACTATTTTTGAAAGGTGATAAAATACGCTTTCAAATTTTATTATTAGAAATAAATTTTGAATACAAACGTAAAAATGTTTAAAAAATGGCTCTTCTTACGTTTTGTCTTAACACTGAACTAAAATTACTGATAATGAAAAAAGCACACAAAATTTATTGCACAAATGCATTATAAACATTAATGTAACCTCACTTTTTGTCATTTCATATAAAAATAATTAATCAAAAATTCACAAAGTTTCATACATTTTTCTCGGAAGTTCGGAACCTTTGGTATAGAGGTGTACAATTTATTTTTTTCTGTAGTTAATTTCTAGATTTGAATATAAAGCATTGGATTATCTAACACCATTTAGATCATATTTAAGAGAGACATAACGATTTCCATGAGACCATATTTATGAGCTGTTCTCAAAAGTGAATAGATTAGCCTGAGGTGTTAAGTGAAGTTTTCTTCTAACCACTGGAGCATTGTGCTATATAATCAATTACAGCCTTGAGCCCTCAGAAAGTTAAAGTGTTTTTGCTTGGAAATTTCCCAAACCAATGTATGGAAATTTCCCGCCCTCTTTCAAAAAATTATATCTCTGAATTTTAATATGGAAACATATAAAGTGCTTATAGTGCTAGAGCGCCATTAAATGCATCTAAATTTGATTCTTTATCGCATAGTTTCAAGATTCATGAAAAAATTGTTGAAAAATCATTAAATTTATAAAGTGTGAATTCTGCTTATTATTTACTTTAAAATTTCCGTTTGAGGTACCTACTTGAAGCAGTATTAAATATTATGACTTATGTGTGTTGTCTATGGCCTAGTTGATAAGCACTGCTATAAATTTAAATTCTAACAGGCATTTTTTAATATGTAAACACATGAAAAATATTTCAATAATTTGAGTTCATGGAGTGTCAATATCAAATAAGTCGGAAGAGATGCGAGACATCTTTTGTTAGAGTGTGAATCTACTAAGTTAGCTTTATGATTAATCGAAGATTCCAGCACGCTGGAGCTTACAATATAATTCCAATAAATGTTTTAAAATATCTCTTCAAATTGCCCACATTTTCGACAGCGTGAGCTCGCGAGCGTTTGCCAAACGAATTGGACAAAATGAGGCCAAATAAGATCCAGTAGTTAATAGTAGATGGACAATAATGGATGTGGATGATGTTATGGCAAAAAAAAACCATTAAGAGGAAATTCAACTTACATGTTCATGTCAACATAGGAAAAGTCAGTGAACTTGATCTTTTTAGCTTCCCCCATTATGCTAGGGAGCCATTTGTGAAATTGCAATTCTTTGGGAACATAGTTCTCTATGCTAGAAAGGCGCAACACTGCGTCTAGCATATCGCCCAGGTTGGATACTGAATCACTTCCAGTTAATTTGTTGAGGACTTCGCCAATCTGAAAACAGAAATCAATATAATATGCAATGCTCCCTGCAATCCCTGCTTCTTCCAAATTGTATTTATTTATAATTTGGAAACATCAATGGCCCCACTTCAACGACCTTTAGTGGAATTTTGACAATACAATAATATATCACTGAAGTGGGGAAACTTTACAGGGAAATTAACCATTTAATTTCCAAGAATTTACTGGGAAATTAATAAGAGTATCAGTAATAAAAGCAATTCGTCAAGTGATTTTCATTATAAGCTATACATAAATAATATAAATTGATCGTATGCATATATAGTATCTTTACCGCAGTTTGATAATGCCTTTAGAAGGCGGAATGGCTGTTTAATAAATAAAGCAATTTTTAACTGAATAGTAATAATATTATTAAATATAAAAAAATAAGAGATGGGGAGGAGGAAGGTAAGGAAGTACCTGGCTATTCAGATCTGGTCACCAAACACAGCAAAAGTAATTTCAAGCAAATATTCAATTCTGAATAGTGGACTTACACCAGGGCGATACTGGTATATTTCACTCTGGAACGTGCCGTAAATTTACTATATATTATTTTAAATGAGTAATTTGTGAAATAACACAAATTAATCAAATAAAATTTACTTGCACATGCCGGGATTTGAACCCGTGACCTCCGGCTTGCTAGTTGAGAGCCTTACTACTCGACCACAGAGGCCGTCAAGTGTGATCATGCCCTGTTCTAGAAAACATAAAGCAGAACAAATGTTCTGAAACAGCACAGGAATAAGCAATAGCTCTGGAACAAATAGATTTTTTCAATCGTTCCCTTAAAATTATTGTTAGTATTGCAGTAAAGTGAAAAGATATAATGCGGAAAAAATACTTACGATTTTCAGGAATTTCTTCAAGTCTATTTCCATAGCCAAATATTTGATAATATTTTCCATATTTTTTGGGTTTATGGAACAGAATTTGCTGAGCACAAGCTCGATATCTTCTTCATTGGTAGAGTTGAAAAAGTTCTTCAGTGTGTCTACTTCACATGACAGTTTTTGACTAGATGATACCTCCTTTACAATCTAAACAAAAACACATATTATCTTTGATTAAATTTGTTTTGCTATGGCCTATCTATGCCATGGGTTTTGATTTGTTCTGCATCAAAGACAAAGCTAGGATTTGAAACATTATGTTCAAATCCGCACTTGGGCATGTTTTGGAAGAACGCAGTCAGTTGAAATAGACCCTTTGCTCTGTAACGACCTAGCTCGGTTATTCAGTACGGCGTAATCGCTGCGGAGTTGTCAATTACGTCTAGCCCTGTAACGACCTTATGAGGTTGTCTAGTCCAACGTTAATAGCTGTGAAAGTCATTTCAAGTAGTGTCGTTCGCCGGGAGATGATCTATGTTCAGAAGTGCCTGTGATCTTCTAATAACCGTGTAACAGAGCGTGTAATGAGCGCAAGTAAACTGTTCTAGTGTGGACCCCACTAAAGAACAGCCGAAAAAACAGCAGAAAACTTTCTGCTGAAAGTACGCTCTATTGTTTAATACTCTCTTTGGTGTGGGGCATTTTTTTTTTTTATTTTTTTTTTTTATTTTTTTTTTTTTTTTTTATTTATTTATTTTTTTTTTTATTTTTTTTTTTTTTTTTTTATTTTTTTTTTTATTGCACAACAGATAGATTATCCAATTACTGTACAATTCTCAATTTGACAATCTTAACACCTATGAAGATAATTATTATACAAAAAAAACTTTAGGCTATTTAAAGAAGAATTATATATATCTAGTGCTTCTGAGATTTCATTCAATAGCACCATTCCTCTTGTCATGCTATGTTGTGCTAGAATATCTGTTCTGCCGTATGGTATTTTGAATAAGTCGTGTCGACGACTACGGCTGAAGTTTTCGGGCACGTATAAACCATAGCATTCCAAGAGGAACGGGCTATCAATATAGTTATGGATTATGTTAAAACTAAGTATTGCAAGATTTGCATGACGTCTAGTTTCCAAGCTAAATCTATTTGTTGCCTCAAGTAAGTCCACATGGTGCATGAACCTTGGATAAGTTCCACGCATCCGCATATAGACATACCTGAGGAATTTTTTCTGGATTTGTTCCAGCATATTAATATACTTAGTTTGGTGCGGAGTCCACACACCACTAGCATACTCCAGCTTACTTCGTATGACGCCATCAAACATGGCTATCATTGCATCTGGGTCGTGAAATTGTTTACATGTTCTGGTGATAAACCCCAGGAGTTTGTAGCATGCTGTAGTAAGTCGTGATATGTGGTCCGAGAATGTTAGTTTGGGATCAAAGACGATACCGAGATCTTTATAGCTATTGACTCGGCATAATTTTTTCTCTTTAATGGTGTAATCAAAGACTACGGGCTTCTGAGAGCGGGTATATGTCATTGTTACGCATTTTTTTATATTAAATTCTAATTTGTTTTTATCTGACCATTCTGCTATAGCATCAAGGTCAGATTGCATTTTTAAGCAGTCTTCGTAAAATAATATTTCCATCAAAAGTTTGAGATCATCCGCAAATAAAAGACATCTGCTATATTTTACACAGACCTGGATGTCGTCTATAAGTATTAGGAACAACAGAGGACCAAGGTTTGACCCTTGGGGAATACCTGACAAAGCGGGGAATCGTTTAGATTAGACTTACAGAGAGTAGAACCAAGCTCATTTCTCCGACCCGTTGAAGTGTTGCATAATAACTGTATCATCTCACAAAATGTTTAGAAGAATAATAACATTTTGATACTTACGGTTTCAAATTTGAGATTGCTGTCCACAAAGGTATCCAAAGCACTCCTTTTGACTTTGATTTCCGACACCAATATGTCTTTAACATCTTCCGGATTCTTGAATAAATCAGAAACTTTCAGACCATACTCTGAAAGAAAATAATCATAAAACTTTATCTTGTATTATGCACATGAAACTGTGCTGGAGAAATAAGCAATATAATACTACAATTATAAGCAAATAGGAATTGTGAATTCCAAATTCCCAGTTGCGTTTTTGCTTATGGTGACAGAATAGTCACGGCTGCGTTCATCCTTAGTGGAAGACTTAGCGGAAGACTAAACTTAGGAAAGGATTATATAATTCCATTTTGAATCCAATATGAAAAGACATTAAAACTTGGTTAACTTTTTTATGTCACCCATTTTGAAATAAAGTTTTCGGATCGTTATCAGTGGCGGTTGATATATTGTTATCAGTGGCGGTTTTTGCAAAAGGAGCATAATATGTTCAGTGAACTCCCAAACAGTGGCAAAGACAAGGAAGATAAACAAGATTTATAATATTACTACATTTTGAACAGTGCACCATTTAAACTCATTGTTAAAAAAATCCACCCCCTTGAAAATCTGCCCGTGTGAATGGAATCCTTAATGAACCTACCAACAGAAAATTCCTATGGAATATTTCATTCAAACAATATTCTGTCTCGTAAAGTGAAAGGTACAGCTTCTATAAAATAGGCCAGATGTAACTTTCTGATAATTTAATATTTATGTGCCCCTTGGATGAAAACGAAAACCAATAAATTTTAATAAGAACATATTGTAAAATCACAAAATATTATTTGTTATAATTATTGTTCAGTAAAAATATGTATATTCTGGATGATTTTTTTTATCCCTTCTTTTACATATATGCAAATATTTTAGGTTAGCATTTGTAAATCTAATAAAAAATTTAACAAACTTCTAAGTGAACGAAAATTAAAATGAATTTATTTTTCTTTTTTAAACCCTGATTGAACATCCTTTGAGAATGACCATGAACCAACACTGATTTTCGTATGTATTATAAATAAAATCAAATATAAATATATGTTCAGTATTTGACAAATTGGTAGACATTCAAGACATGTGTATAATAATAATATTAGTGTTTTATTCTCTTCTTTTTTTGTAACAAATAGATATAATGGTATATTATTTATTTCTGATCTTCCTATGGAAAAGGACTTACGAACTATCCGATGCAGCTCAGGAGTGTCAATGGCTCTGGTGATGGTGGCCAAAAGTCTTCCTGCTCCGGGAAGGGCCTGTAGGACCTCCTGGACCTGGACATCTTGGAACACAGGCAGAAACTGCTCTTGGTACTGCTTTAATCTGGATACAAACAATGTGGAAGGGTTAATAATATAGCACTAAACAAATTAAATATTATTATTAATAATAAAATATCCAAAGAAGAGAAGCTCACAGTCCACAATGGAGTTATGATACCATAGATATAAGAAACAGTAGACACGCCATAATACAACACTCTAGTATTATTTCGACGAGCTTGAGGCAAAGCAAATGACAAACATTTTGCCACCAGGAGAGTTCCAGCATGTCTTCAATAAACAACAACGTCATTTGTGCATCGACCGCCGGCGAGCGAACATTGAAATAACCAGATCTTGCACCGAAAAATAAAGTTCACTAAAGTAAGGCAGTGCAATCCATTGTGGGACTTTTCTGTACAGGGACTGAATGTACGTTTATAACTGAACCGACTAATACTATCACATCGGGTTGCACAGTGATACAAAAATATTCCTAGAGAATCAGGGATGTGCCCTGTGCACTTTAATAAAATCTTCCTAGAGAATCAGGGATGTGCTTTGTGCACTTTAATAAAATCTTCCTAGAGAATCAGGGATGTGCTTTGTGCACTTTAATAAAATATTCCTAGAGAATCAGGGATGTGCTTTGTGCACTTTAATAAAATCTTCCTAGAGAATCAGGGATGTACCTTGTGCACTTCAATAAAATACACAGATAATTGATTTTTTTTGCTTTCATAATGTTATGTATACCTCCGTGGTATTATATGTTGCTTAATTTCAATATTTATTTATTTATTTATTCACAGTAAAACTATTGTACCTTTTAAGATATATAACTTTTTCAAAAGCCCATTCAAAGATACATATCAATTTATTCTTGAATAAAATTATGTGTGAAATAATTCACATAAATTAAATATATTTAAGAGGTTACCGACTATGGCATCCCCACTCCCGGCTATGTTGTGTGACTGGAGGTAGTGGGCTAAGCAGGCTAGGTGGAAGTAGTACTTGGCTAAGCAGATCTGCAGATAACAACGATTAAAGCCATTTCAAGCAACCAGGGCGATACTTTTAAGTATCTACTACAACTAGGCGCAAATAATAATATATCCACTACATATTATTTTAATTAAATTATTTATGTGTGAAACAATAAATATAAATCAATTAAAAAAGACCATTGTCTTATTTTTACGATAGGAGCTTTTATGTGACAGCCCTAAATATATGTATCATAGGCGTTCACTCAGCGGTCACGGATTTCTAATTGTGGTAAGTAAATTATAACTCATTTGTAAAAGTGTCTTAACTTAATACTTTAAGAAAATATTGGATTTTGGAAACAAGCGGAACTTTTTCGCGGAATTTGCAATAACGCTCACTTACGTATATTACACTGCTAACAATTCGCGAGCTATAGTAAAAAGGATTAGTAATTTGTAAGACGATTTTATTTTCGAAGTCTTAATGGTGATAGCAGAATGCGAGTTGCCTGTAAACTGGCAGATTCGTTTATTGACAAGTCATTGAAAAGGTGATGTCTACGCCAATTCCCTGCTCCGCGCAATGTGGTTTGTTCCCTCACCCTTATCGCCAAGTCTATGGGTTCCCTGATGTACATAGTAAAAGCAGTAAATATGAGGTCTCTGAGGCGTATGATCTCGTAGGCGCAAGCAGACCCTGAGCCAAACAGCACCTGGCGCGCGTAAACTTTTAACGCCCCTTGTCAAAACTAGTAGCAGCCTAGTTAGGTGATCCATGTAATCAATAATATTCAAATGATTTGTATTTTTGTGTAGCGCCGTTTTTGTGAAAAATCATCTCTCCCTTAGTATTGTTAGGTTTTAGGTATTATCAACACCTTGGCGCCTTGACAATTCGGCGCCCGGAGCGGAATGCGCCAATTGCGCCGGCACACAGTGGGCTGAAAATCGCCTTTCATAGACATAGATACTTGAATTTTCAAGGGTATTTTTTTTGGCTAGAAATGGATTCTGCTGATCATTACTATGCTATAAAATGTCGTACGAAGCAATTGCGTGTACAAATGAAGTTATAATTTTTTTAAGAAAAAATTGTATGGCGCTGACATTAAAAATGAGGCTATCTCTGGAATCATAAGGTTGGCCGTTCTATCCTTACACACAGATAATACTACTATTTATTTGTATTTTTTTGACATACTTCATATTGTGGCGCAAGGTGCGATTTTTTTTTTAAAAATCCTTAAGTGGAAAAAAAATCTTTTTTTTGTTGATATTTCATTTTAATGCTTAAATGCTTTTTTTTTTTTTTTTATTGAAAATTTTTTTGATACATATATATACAGGTACATACATAATAACAAAAAATAAAAGAGAGTAACAAAAAAATCCCACAAAGGCGAGGCCTGTGCGTGGGCATTATTATTTGTATGTGGATATTTAAAACAGTGGTTTAAATAAAAATAAAATATTGTACATGGTGATTGATTTTACCGTAATTTCAGTTACTTTTTACTAAAATTCCAAAAATATTTAAGTGCTCAATGAATATTAATTGGTACAACAAGCATTAATTGATACAACAAACACATAGCAGACTTTATTATATATATCTACTCTTAAAGCTAATTAGTTGTAAGTATAATTAATGGCTTTGTTAATAACTTATAAGAAAAAAATATCTATTTTGGCTGTTTTGAGCCAAGTTTTGATATATTTTTTATATGAATGAAGATTTTGACGAGTGGTCTCTTTAAGGGTTGAACATACTGAATTATAGATTTTTGGAGCAATAAAACTAATGTGTCTCTGGGCCTGTCTAGTTTTACAGTGGGGTACAACATACTCACAGGCGCCACATCTTCGACTGGAACGATTAGAGTTTTTAATAAAATTGTTTGGGTGCTTGTAGATAAATTTAAGACATTGAAAACTATAGGTTTGTCTAAGGTCCAAAATATCGGTTTCCCTAAACAATTGTTTGGAGGGATAAGATTTACTTTTCTGGTACATAATCTTAATTATTGCTTTTTGGGCAATTTCTAATGGTTTGAGATGATTATTGTAACTTCCTCCCCAACCAATTATTCCATAGGAAATAGATGAATGAACTAGTGCATCATAAACTAATTTTATGGTTTTTATATTAACTATATTACACATTATTTTAAAAATATAATTTAAATATCTCAGTTTGTTAACAGTTTTTTCTATATGGCTGGTCCATTTTAGTTGAGAATCTATGGTTACACCTAAGTACTTAATATTTTTTCCTGATTTCATCTCTTTACAGTTTGAGCATGCGGTAGGGTTACAATTTACATTATGAAATCTTAAATTAAGATTAGTTTTGGGAGCTGACTTCAGTGTGTTATAGAAAGGAATACAGAGAGTTTTTTCATAATTTAAAGTAAGAAGGTTTCTATCTAGCCACTCTTTGACAATAGTAATACATTTGTTAGCCTTATTAGTTGTGTCTTCCCATGTATTTCCTTGGACTGTTATTGCAATATCGTCAGCAAATGAGAAAATATTACCAGGTATAACAATGTTACATAAATCATTTATATAGATTAAAAAGAGTAGCGGCCCTAATACAGTCCCTTGTGGAACACCGTGTTTTACTGTATCAAAATTGCTCAAACACATCACCAATTTTTGTACATTGTTGTCGATTCGAAATGAAATTTTGTAAAAGCATGAGACATTTATTTTTAATTCCAATGTTGGATATTTTATTTAAGAGAGTACTATGGTTGACTGTGTCAAAGGCTTTTTTCAAATCTAAAAAAATTGTTAGGGTTTTTGTATCATACGTATCCAGACCTCCAGAATATTTCAAGAGAATTCATATTTACGCCAAAAACCACAAAAACACTCAAACCCCGAAACCGCTTGATACCGTGTCGCCGACACATTTGGAAATCTTTACATCAAAATAACTCAATCAAATTATGTGCTATATGTGATTAATCAAGATAATTACATAGGAAAATAACAGCAGAACCTGAAACACATCTGAAAATAACCATCCATCACCTCACTCGGAGCCACCAACCCAAGGAATGAACCACTCTAAGGAAGCGACCCAGTATTTACGTGACCCCCCCCTCCATACTACCCGGAAGGAATTCCATGATGGCCGCCGAGTTTTCAACCAATCACAGCTCAGCATACTCCATTGAAGCTCTTATCAAACACTGATAACGAAAATTGATGCGACCACCTATGATGACATCAGACTCAATTTACAGGAAAATATCAGAAGATACGACCACAGAATAAATATCAACGTCAAGAAATGATTATATACAAACATAATAACTTAAAGAATTGTACCTAAATATGTTTTTTACTCTTTGGGAAATGTTCAAACCAAGGATATTTTGCTTCAACCCCAATATGAAACTTTGTATAATTTATTATAAAATAAATAAACGAGACTGAAGGAGGTGGTTTGGGTAAATTGAACTGACCTGGTAAAAGGTATAATATTAAAATATAACTTTCCTCTAAACAAATTAATTATAAAGAGGAAAAATACCTAACCAACTCACCCCTCACGAAAGGGGTGAAAACTCCCCCGAGAGGGTTCGATTTGAAAACGTTCTATAAATAGAGAACCGAATTCCATACAAAGTCAGTTCAAAAACTACCCCTGAAAGAGAAACCTCTCTGCTGAAGAACCATCTCCAAAGTCTACAAATCTCAAGAAATATTTTCAAGTGTTCTTAATTCAGTATTAAATTCAGTTTTTGCCAGTAATAAATTCTTTTCGTCAGTCCAGATCTGGAATAAATTCCTCTCTGATCCTGGCATTGAACTCCACCACGAAAGCTCCACAACATCTACCAAGACTGAAAACGCTGAAAAGTGTACCCAGCTACCTTCGTATCTACAGTTATTGTACGGACGGTATATTGTTTCGTACATTTGGTCCTTCGAGCCGGATCTACACACACGTCTTCAGTCTCAACTAAAAGTGGAGATGCCGTCACTTCGCAGAGGCCGCAAAGCCTCAACATCATCCGAGACCAGCCGAAACCGAACCCAACCTGTTACTGAGAACCCCCAAGAGCCCGATGCACCTTCTGAATCAACTGAAGACTCTCTCCAAATGCTACGCCGAGAAATGCGCGTTCGGGAGGAGCAACTAAATAAACAAATCACAGAACTACAATCAGCCATGAACACAGCAACACGCCAAACTGCTACCCAACCCATGCTCAACTTAACCGCACCTGAAGCAACTTCAAATGTACCTCCGAGCCCAGCAGCTAACATCACCATATCAGGACAAGAATACCCAACTCATAACACAATGGAGTATCAACCACAGCCATTCCTGACAAACCTAGACTCTCCGCTCTTTCCACCAACTCCTACAAATGAAGAAAGAGCTCGGCATACCCAAGAGTGGTTACGACAAGGCGCCGACCCACTGACTCAAATAGCGTCGATAATGGCAGACGCCATCCGCTCCACCAGATCCCAGGACACCCCTCGAACACTAGAAGACGACTCAAGGATGGCAGCTCTCATCGCCAGACAGTCTTCAGCAAAGGATCTGCCCCTATTTTCTGGGGACCCGCTCGAGTGGCCTACCTGGAAGGCGCAATATATGCAGTCCACTTCCACCTGCCAAATGACCGCCGGTGAAAACCTCATCCGACTGCAACGCGCCCTCAAAGGCAAGGCGCGAGAGTCCGTAGCACCCCTGCTGATGGATCCCTTTCAACTGCCCGAGATCCTCAGCGTACTTGAGCAACGGTACGGCAACTCAGGAGCAATAGCCAAATTTATGCTCGAAAAAGTAAAAAGGCTGCCCTACCTCACACCTGACGTATCTCTGGAAGACCTGGCAAACTTCTCCGGGACAGTGCAAAATTTGGTGGCCTCCCTCCGGATCCTGAAAACCGATGGCTACCTCACCAACCCCACATTGCTGAGCGACATTACCGACAAGCTACCAAACACTCTACGACTAGCCTGGCTAATGGAAGTCCGCGGAAACCCCCCCCCCTGCCACCATCACCCAACTCGCTGCCTTTATGAAAGAGATAACTAACGCAATACCAAACAGCGGGATGGTGGACCGTCTGAGACCTCGCCCACGCCGAGACCAAGTCCATGCAGGATACCAAGAGCAAAACAACAACTCAGGAAGGACGCCGTACACCCTCAAACGCAAGGCAATAACACCACCCAGATATCCCGGGCCGAACCAGAAACATCAAGTAACCACGAACAGTTGTGCCCAGTGCAGCCGCAACCACCCCACCAGAGAATGCCGAGAGTTTGCGGCCAAAAGCGTCACCCTACGGTGGGAGACAGTTAATGCAGCCAACTTATGCAGGAAATGTTTGGACAAACACCACACACAGGACTGCAAGGCAAAAAAGTGGTGCGACATAGAGGGATGTCATCTACCACATCACACCTTACTACACAATGAAAACATCGTGAGACTGTGAGGTCAGAACGTCCATCTGAAGAACGTACCAATCGTATCCAGTGCACCAAACCAAGAAACGTGTTCAACACTCGCACTTATTGATGAAGGATCCACCGTGACACATATCGCATCACCGCCAACACAATAAGTAACATCAACCTTCCTCAACAACAAATCCACGGAAAGCCCGTCATCCCGAAGATATTAATAGAACAAGATCACGCCTACCTAAATTGTGCCACGAGAAGTGCAAGAAAATAATAATACCACACGAATAAAAACACGCACCACACTGGGATGGAGCCCCCTTGGTAGATCAGACCCAGGATACGAGCACCCAACCACCACATTGGCACTTAAACATGAAACAGCCTCAGATACGATTGGAAGAACTGCTGAAAACAAATTTTACCGTCGACTCACTTGGTGTGACCGCAGCAACCCGAGTCAACAAAAACAACCTCGACCTTCCTCAACAACAAAGCCACGGAAAGGCAGTCACCCCGATTGAAACAAACGTTGTTGAACAAATTTTCTCATTTAAAACAGTGTAAACAAAAGTGATAAGAATAAAATAAACTAGTGGAAAAACAGTTTTGTGAAAACGTTTGCCACGTCAGAATAGATTCCGCCGTGTGAAAACAGTGTCAACGAAGGTGATACTAGTGGAAAAACAGTTTTGCGAAAAATAATCGAAAAATCGGAAATTTGTATGGTGATAATCGAGACGATAATCGAAGCAGTGAAAATGTGCGTGACAATTACAGTAAAGTTCACGAGTTCGACAACCGCGCCGGGTGTGTCCAGTGTAGAGGAAAACGACCACCTAATCAGTGAATGTCGTACTTATGCCGTGAAAGATAAGATTAAACTTACAATTCAAGTTAATTAAAAACACCGGATTAAACCAAGTGTGCCACAATAGCAAACATTTTACAAAGCATTGTAAAATTAGTGACTGGTGCGGCTTAAAGGAGTGTAAATACTCCCACCACCGACTGCTTCACAACCCGAACTACCGGACTAAAAACAGTACTGTGGCAGACGTTCACATCATGTGAAGCTACACCGAAAGTGAAGTGCTCAAAGTGACGATACCACGCGAATAATACCCCGTACTGGACCAGAAAGTTACATTCACAATTCAACATACATACCATCCGAGAAAGTAAAAATTGCCCACCAGCAACCACCTCAATAACCTGACCCCTTTCTTCAGACCAGACAGCATCCTCCAAATGGGCACACGCCTACAGACCCTGGAAAAGGCTAAAAGAGTAGTCCGGACTCCCACTATCCTGGATGGCGACAATTCGTACATTCGTCTGATCAGCCACTACCATAAGAGATCAGATCACCTCGGTACGAAAGAAACAGTACTAGAAATACATATTCATTTTCTATCATATTAAGATTATGTACAACAAGCCAAAAGGTTGGTGAACTACCGCCACCTCGCCTGATTTCATCACGTCCACCCACCCACATCTTACGAGCTAGATTATTTCCGTCAATAGAAGAGACCCAAGATACCAAGAAAACACGCTAATGTCAATGAGCCAGGACACCAGGATGATCGACGCTGTTGCTACCCAAAGCATAGAGTGACACTTTATACTACCACAAAGTTCCACATGGGGGGAGCGTGAGAGAAATTAATACGATCAGTTAAAAGAAACTCTGCACATCCCTAGCGGAGACCAAGTTTATGCTAAACAACCGCCCACTCACCCATATCTCGGTCGACCCACAAGACGAAAAGCCCTGAACCCCAACCATTTCTTACTATGGTCAGCCGGGACACGACCTCAATTATCCTTCTACAACAAACAGAAGAAGTGACTCAACAACAACGGCAACAACTCGCGGATACCTTTGGAGAAGATTGCTGCGCGAGTACCTACCCACTATGGCTGCCCGACAAAAATTGCACCATCCGACTACACCAATATAGAAGGATGGCCTGGTGATAATCATGGAACCCCAACTGACAAGTGACATTCCTTGTCTGTAGTGACAAGGAGGCACCTCTGTAAACCCCTGCTGACAAGTGACATTCCTTGTCTGTAGTGACAAGGAGGCACCTCTGGAACCCCAGCTGACAAGTGACATTCCTTGTCTGTAGTGACAAGGAGGCACCTCTGGAACCCCAGCTGACAAGTGACATTCCTTGTCTGTAGTGACAAGGAGGCACCTCTGTAAACCCCTGCTGACAAGTGACATTCCTTGTCTGAAATAACAAGGAGGCACCTCTGGAACCCCAGCTGACAAGTGACATTCCTTGTCTGTAGTGACAAGGAGGCACTTCTGTAAACCCCTGCTGACAAGTGACATTCCTTGTCTGAAATGACAAGGAGGCACCTCTGGAACCCCAGCTGACAAGTGACATTCCTTGTCTGTAGTGACAAGGAGGCACCTCTGTAAACCCCTGCTGACAAGTGACATTCCTTGTCTGAAATGACAAGGAGGCACCTCTGGAACCCCAGCTGACAAGTGACATTCCCTGTCTGTAGTGACAAGGAGGCACCTCTGTAAAACCCTGCTGACAAGTGACATTCCTTGTCTGAAAAGGCAAGGAGGCACCTCTGGAACCCCAGCTGACAAGTGACATTCCTCGTCTGTATTGACAAGGAGGCACCCCTGGACAACTATCCAACGACTCCCACTCCCTACTCCTGCAGGGGGCGCCACACAACGCTGGCACTGAGCGGCTATCCCTCACTGACACGGCAGTCTGGACAGCACCCCCTCGATGGCGCCGGCACCGAGCGACTATCCCTCACTGACACGGCGAAGTCAGGACAACACCCCCTCCTGCTGAACCCGGATGGCGCTGACATGACTCCACACTGGCAAAATCTGGACAGCACCCCTTCCTTCACCCCTCGACCTCCAACCTGAGAAAACATCAAAGAAGATACGTCTGATCAAATAGCTGAGTACAGGCGAGACTGTACGGGGGGAGTGTATCATACGTATCCAGACCTCCAGAATATTTCAAGAGAATTCATATTTACGCCAAAAACCACAAAAACACTCAAACCCCGAAACCGCTTGATACCGTGTCGCCGACACAATTGGAAATCTTCAAATCATAATTACTTAATCAAATTATGTGCTGTATGTAATTAATCAAGACAATTACATAGAAATATAACAGCAGAACCTGAAACACATCTGAAAATAACCATCCACCACCTCACTCGGAGCCACCAACCCACGGAATGAACCACTCTAAGGAAGCGACCCAGTATTTACGTGACTCCCCCTCCATACTACCCGGAAGGAATTCCATGATGGCCGCCGAGTTTTCAACCAATCACAGCTCAGCATACTCCATTGAAGCTCTTATCAAACACTGATAACGAAAATTGATGCGACCACCTATGATGACATCAGACTCAATTTACAGGAAAATATCAGAAGATACGACCACAGAATAAATATCAACGTCAAGAAATGATTATATACAAACATAATAACTTAAAGAATTGTACCTAAATATGTTTTTTACTCTTTGGGAAATGTTCAAACCAAGGATATTTTGCTTCAACCCCAATATGAAACTTTGTATAATTTATTATAAAATAAATAAACGAGACTGAAGGAGGTGGTTTGGGTAAATTGAACTGACCTGGTAAAAGGTATAATATTAAAATATAACTTTCCTCTAAACAAATTAATTATAAAGAGGAAAAATACCTAACCAACTCACCCCTCACGAAAGGGGTGAAAACTCCCCCGAGAGGGTTCGATTTGAAAACGTTCTATAAATAGAGAACCGAATTCCATACAAAGTCAGTTCAAAAACTACCCCTGAAAGAGAAACCTCTCTGCTGAAGAACCATCTCCAAAGTCTACAAATCTCAAGAAATATTTTCAAGTGTTCTTAATTCAGTATTAAATTCAGTTTTTGCCAGTAATAAATTCTTTTCGTCAGTCCAGATCTGGAATAAATTCCTCTCTGATCCTGGCATTAAACTCCACCACGAAAGCTCCACAACATCTACCAAGACTGAAAACGCTGAAAAGTGTACCCAGCTACCTTCGTATCTACAGTTATTGTACGGACGGTATATTGTTTCGTACAGTTTTAATATTTGAGTCTAGGTTAGAATAAATTCTATTGGTTAAATTAAATATAGCATCGTCAGTGCCGAGTTTGGTTCTAAAGCCATATTGGTTAGCTGATAGGAGTGCATGAGATTCCAGAAAATCGATGATTCGTTTTTTTATACATTTTTCTAATATCTTGGACAATTGAGAAGTTAACCCTAGAAAGATAACCTACGCCTCAGAGGCGCCCGCGACGGTAAGAAAACGCTGTCTCTTTCTAATGAGCTCGCGCATCTAGCTGTCCTTTTTCATTAGCTCAGTCGTCGGTGCACAGCGTCGCGGGACGGTCGTTTTTACGCGGTAAGTACCATATTTTTCAAGTTATGACCAGGTAATGCGCTCCAAAGGCGTATGGTTATCTTTTGCGTGACTTTTAGTAAAAGTATAAATTTGTTTATACTTACATTACATGTTTATTATAGGTATTTTATTGTTTGTTTTAGCATGTTTTTTTTAACCTTCATAATGACGAGCCGAAGAATTATATCTGATGATCAAATATTGAGATTTTTAACTGAAGAAGAAGAGAACGAGCATGATGGACATCAGGAGAGTGGCAGTGAAACAGAAGATCATGTGAGTGAAGATGAAATGCAGAGTGACTATGAAGATGAGTTCATCGATGATGAGGTGCCAGAAGAATTGAATGATACACAAAATGAAGACATTATAACTCCACCAGTATCTTCAGAGCCTGGAAGTTTGGAAACATCACGTCGTGACCGCCGTATAATTGTTCCTGATCGCCGTGTGCTAAGGGGTAAAAACCAACATTGCTGGTCAACAATAAAAGGACAAAGTCGTGGTAGGATATCTGCCATAAATATGATTAGCACAAACAGAGGTCCAACGCGTATGTGTCGCAATGTGTATGACCCAGTATTATGTTTTACTTTGTTTGTTACCGACGAAATAGTGGGTGAGATCGTCCGTTGGACGAATATTGAGATCTCTGTAAAACGTCGAGAAAACATGATCAAAGCCACTTTCAAAGATACGTCTATGACAGAAGTCCGAGCTTTGTTTGGGATACTGACCTTGAGTGCGGCGATGAAAGACAATCACTTGTCTACCGATGAGCTGTTCAATAGTAGTTTTTCAGGAACACGTTACGTGGCAGTGATGAGTAGAGATCGTTTCGATTTCTTGATTAGATGTCTGAGATTTGATGACAAATCTATACGGCCCTCCTTACGTCATGAAGATCCACTTGTTCCCATTAGAAAACTGTGGGAATTATTTATAACTCAGTGTAAACTGAATTATACACCGGGTGAGCACGTCACAATTGATGAGCAATTATTGGGGTTTCGAGGACGGTGCCCATTCCGCATGTACATCCCCAATAAACCCAGCAAATACGGGATAAAAATCCCTATGATGTGTGATAGCGGAACAAAGTACATGCTAAATGCAATGCCGTATATTGGAAGAGCCACAAACACTAATGGTTTGCCACAAGGTGAATATTATGTAAAGGAGTTGTCTCGGCCCTTGCATGGCACAAACCGGAATATTACGTGTGACAATTGGTTCACTTCGGTTCCTCTCGCGAAATCCCTTCTTCACGAGCCGTACAAACTAACCCTCGTTGGAACCATACGATCCAATAAACGGGAGATCCCCGAAGACTTGAAAAATACACGGTCTCGATCCGTAGGCACGTCAATGTTCTGCTATGATGGATGTTTGACCCTAGTCTCGTACAAGCCGAAGCCCTCTAAAATGGTTTACCTGATATCATCGTGTGATGAAGAAGGTGTCATCAACGCCACAACCGGTAAGCCTGATATTATAATGTATTATAATCAGACTAAAGGCGGGGTGGACACGTTCGATCAAATGTGTTCCTCAATGTCATGTTCAAGAAAAACCAATAGGTGGCCAATGGCTATGCTTTATGGCATACTGAACATGGCATTCGTCAATTCTTATGTCATATACTGTCACAACGTTCTAGCGAAACATGAAAAGCCTCTAAATAGAAGGGAATATATGAAAAAGTTAAGCACTCAGTTATCTGAACCGTGGATGACGGAAAGACTCGAAGCTCCTACTTTGCTCAAGCGTGTGCGAGAAAATATCACCAATATTCTTCCGAATCCAGATGTGCAGAGCTCTAGTGATAATGAAGAAGAACCTCCAGCCAAGAAAAGACGGTATTGCAGCTTTTGCTTAAGTAAAAAAAAAGAATGTCAATGATGACTTGCGCCAAATGCAAAAAAACAGTTTGCGGCGAACACAAAAAAGATGTTTGCTTTGAATGCCTCTAAACCAAATTTTTAGCAAAATAATTATAGTTTTGACTGATTATTTTATAGTTTATTAGTAAATTAAAATAATTTAATTAGTTTTATATAAAAAAATATATAAATTTGTGATAATATTTTCCTGTAAACAGAATACGGTTAATTTTATTGTTTTTTTCTAGAGGTTTTTTTAATTTAAGTTTAATGTTTAAAATAAATAAATAATTTCAGTAAAAAGTTTTTTATTATTAGTTCATTAACCACACATTAAAATAATTCCGCTAAAGAAATACATTACCTAGGTATTTAATTTAAAAAAATGATAAACATATCATGCGCCTCTGCAGCGTATGGTTATCTTTTATGTACTACAAAATATGGTTATCTTTCTAGGGTTTTAAGGTGATTGGTCTGTAGTTGTCTGTTTTACATCGAGGTCCTGATTTGTGTATTGGAATGATATTCGCAAGTTTAAATAAATCCGGGAAAATACTCTTACTGATACATGTGTTAAATATATGATGTAGTGGTTTGATTATATGTTGTTTTATGGATTTAATTGTAGCATTACTTAAGTTATCAGGACCATTTGCAGACCTAACGCTTATGTTATCAATATGGTTTGAGATTTCAACTTCTGTAATTTCCATGAATTCAGATAGTTCAGAGGTAGAATTTTTAGTCTCTAAATAGTCTGAGAATACATTCTGAGAGTGTAAGCTAAGAGAAGGGTTATTGTCTATTAGGGTAGATGCAATGTTTGTGAAAAAGTGATTGAAATTGTTTGCAATATCTTCAGCATTCTCTAAGATTATATTATGTTCGGTTACAATTTTTTGGGGAATTTTGTGATCCTTTTGTTTCCTGTTTGAGATCTCATTTATGATGTTCCATGTTATTCGTGAGTCGTTTTGTGCTTTTTGGAGTTGTTCAGAATAGTACTGTTGTTTGCATTTTTTATAAGAGTATTAAGGTAATTTCTATATATAATATAATGGTTCCTTTTGCTGTAATTTTGTGTTTCATTGTTGGTTATGCAATGGTTTTCGTAAGTTTTGTAAGATTTGAACAGTTTATTTCTATGATGTATTGATATTATTAGACCACGTGTGATCCATGGTTTTATGTGTCTATGTTTACTTTTAGGTGGTTTTCTTTGTTCATAACATTTTTCAATGTGGTTTTGAATAATTTCATAAAAGTTATTTAGAGACATATTAGGGTCGTTATTAGAAAGCACCGAATCCCATGTTTCGGTTGTTAGTGATATGTCTAGTGATAGGTAATTAATTTTTGTTTTTATTTCCTGCTGGTTATTGGGATCGATGTTTCTGGGAGAATTTATAACGCTGTGACGGACGTACTGCTCCGGGCTCGGCCGCAGTCACCCGCGTTAAAATTATAAAATAAAATTTAAAATTAAAATAGAGATTTATGTCAGATATGAGAATTTATGAGAAATATGTCAATAATATGTCAAATATGTAACTGAACTATGTATGTAAAAGCCATGTAAATGAAAACAATAAATGAAACATCGGAGCTTGGCTAGGGGACACGGGCAGAGAAGTATACTGAGAGAGCTGGTGGATTAATAGCATTTAATTCGGGCACGGTTATGAGAATCGTGCTTATACGAGAGGGAACGTTCGGCCGCGACCCGAAGCAAAGGGCCGTGCGCCGTCATGGCGTACGAGGTGGTTTGCCGCCCGAGCGTTCCACAAGCACGATTCTGAGAACCGTGCCTGAACAAAGAGAGGCCGTGGTCACGTTCGGCCACGGGCCCAAAATTACCGGCTGAGAGGCGGTAACCACACGGCGGCGGGCCGCGAGCGCGTCACAAAACACGGGCCTCGATTCCCGGAATCAAAGAGAAAGTTGGCCCGTGTGAGCGTCGTTCGGTCAGCGCCTGCCGCCGATGGCCTATAAAACGGGAAACAGTCCCTTGACAAGGCAGATAGCCAGCAACCTCCACCAGCTCTACAACTCTCTGCTCTGCCACCTACCTCGCTCCGACTTCTGATTCTACTCGCCTTCTCTTCTTCTGACCCTCGCCTCACCCCGGACCTCCCTGCCTCTACCCGGACTCTACAACAAGGACCAGAATCTACATCGGACCAGCTACGACGGCTACAGAGACGCCCCGCTCTACCCCCCGACGCCACTGAAGAACGACGCCTTCTGCTTCCACGGATTGGGATCATCGCCCTTATTTACAGTCTTGTGTGTCATACACTCCTGTCTGGCACAAACGCAATGACCGTAGAAGGTGGGATAGTGGTCTGTAATGTCAATTTTTAAGGTAGCAGATCTATTTGGGTATTTTTTTTTTGCTTTCAGAAACATGTGATCAAGACATGAATCATTAGGATGATTGGGCCTAGTAGTACTGTTCAGGTAAGATAGGTAACCTTTGGTGTACAGTAAGTTTAAGTATTCGTTTGCAGATGGATTTAGTATTGCGTTTTGTATATTTATATTAATGTCTCCCATTAAAAATGAAAAATCAAATTGATTTGAGCTATGTTCGTCAATAAAAGTTTTAATTTCGTGTATGAACAAATTTGTGGATAATGAGGGAGAGCGGTATGCTGACAAAATAGAATACTTTTTTCCTTGAGAGGTAAAGGTTGCATGGACAGCATTTGAATATTTGAAATTTGGGCTGACAATGTTAATATTAGATATAGAGTGTATTTTTTTTTTTTTTTTTTTTTTTTTTTTTTTTTTTTTTTTTTTTTTTTTTTTTTTTTTTAAATTTGTGTATTACAGACTTGTGTCCATTTACAATACACATGTAACATTAACTACACAATGTAAAGAATAATAAATAAATGATACGAAACAATAAAAGAAAAAGAATAGAAATAACAAGTTATAAATAGTGATTTTTTACATTCATATGCCTCTTGAATTCTTCAAGGCTGCTATTAAAAATATCGATAGTCTTGGAGGCGTTGTTTAACAGCGCCATACCTCGTGTCATGCTATGCCGAGCCAGTACGTCCGTTCTGCCACGTGGGATACATAGCAGATCATGGTGCCGTCCCTGGCTGTAGTTGTTCGGTACGTATAACTTATAGCATTCCAGAAGGTATGGGCTATCTATTAAATTATTAAGAATTTTGTACGCCGTTACTGCAAGGGCCCCACTCCTCCTCGAGTGGAGACTTTGGTAGCGCGTTTCGGCAAGCAATTTTTCGTGATGCATGAATCGCGGGTACTCTCCGTGCATTCTCAAATACATGTATCTCAAAAACTTTTTTTGAATCTGTTCTAATTTTTCAATGTAATTTTGTTGGTATGGGGCCCATACAGCGGAGGCGTATTCAATTTTAGATCTTATAATGCAGTTGTACAAAGTCATCATTGCCTCGGGATTGGAAAATTGTTTGCAGAGTCTTATGACAAATCCGAGAAGCTTGTAGCATGATGTCGTCAACTGCAATATATGGTCCGAAAACGTAAGTTTGGGATCAAAGACTACCCCAAGGTCCTTGATGGATTTTACTTTTGACAATATATCATTTTTGATGCAATAATCGAATTTGATAGGGTTTCTCGAACGTGTATACGACATAGCGACACATTTTTTTGTATTAAAAAATAATTTATTTTCATCAGCCCATGATGAAATTGAATCTAAATCAGTTTGCAATTTGACACAATCTTGACAATCACAAATTCTCTTAACCACTGGAACGATTTCGGTCGAAAAATCGACCATTTTTATTTTTCTGCGATTGATATCGGTCCAAAAATGGACCGATTTTTCTACCATTCGTAAAATATTTATTGTAATTATTTAAAACGTTTCCATGGCCAGCTACTTGGTTTATTGGTCTTCAGAAAAATAACTGCAGAATATTTATTTAACATTTTAAAGAAAATTAAATCAAAAAACAGTTCAGATGGATTAACTATTAGTGTGATAAAAGATGCTTTTCCAGTAATTGGATCTACTCTATTAAATATTATTAATCAGACAATTGAAGAGGGAAAATTTCCACAGTCATGGAAACTATCTACCATTATACCGGTCCCAAAGGTTAAAAATACCAGAAAATGTGAAGAATTTCGACCAATAAACACCTTACCGAAATATGAACAGATACTTGAAGTAATAATAAAAGAACAAATATTGCAATACTTAGATGAACACAATATTTTATACCAAGAACAATCGGGATTCAGATGTAATAATTCTTGTGAAACAGCGTTAAATGTAATCGTTGAAGAATGGAAAGAAGGAATGAATAGTAATAAATTTATCTTAGCAATATTCTTGGATTTTCAAAGGGCATTCGAAACCATAGATCGAGAAATATTGATAAGAAAGCTTAAAGAAATTGGTTTCTCAACTCTAGCCATTAAATTAATAAAAGAGTATTTGAAAGACCGAATACAGGTAACAAAAATTAATAATCAATTTTCAAAACCAATGGAAAATAAATTAGGAGTACCACAGGGATCAGTCCTTGGACCTCTATTGTTCATACTCTATATTAATGACATGGTGAAAATATTTTCAAAATGCAAAGTACGACTATTTGCCGATGATACACTTATATATATAATTGGAGAAAACTATGAAGAACTAATAAATATTTTAAATAATGAACTAGATAATGTATCAAGATGGCTAAAAATAAATAAGCTTAAATTAAATACAAAAAAAACAAAATGTATGGTAATTGGTTATAAGAAGACATCCAGTGAAAGCAAAATCAAAATTGATGGTGAAATTATTGAAAATGTTACCGATATAAAATACTTAGGAGTTATAATAGATTCCAAACTCAACTTTAACAAACATGCGGAATATACCCAAAAGAAAATTGGAAAAAAGATATCTTTCTTGGGAAGAATTCGCCAAAAACTGTCCGAAAAAACTGCAATCACCATTTATAACTCCATTATTGCTCCACATTTTAATTACTGCTCAACTATCCTTTTCCTGTGTAACGACCGAGAGCAAAATAAATTTCAAATTCTCCAAAATAGGGCAATGAGAACAATACTCAGACGAAATAGATATTCAAAAGTAAATAAAATGTTAAACGAACTAAATTGGCTAACGGTGAAACAAATGTTGACCTTGAACACGATGATATTTTTACACAAAATAGTAAACAACCTGCTACCCAAATATTTTTCGAATCAAATTGTATACAACAAGGACATACACCAACATAAAACTAGGACGTGCAATGAAATCAGGCTACCAAAGAAGGACAAAGCGAATACCCAGAATAGTATATTTTATAAAGGGATGAAATACTATAACGCGCTGCCGGAAAACCTTAAGTCTGCCCCAATTGAAAAGTTTAAGATGTTGTGTAGGAGCCATATCAAGAAAGAAAAAAAAAACATAGTACATTTAAATGTAATAATTAATTAGTCATTTGTAATCTTAAATGTACAAATTACTAAAATAAAATCAATAAATAAAAATAAAATCGAATAGCTGATAATATATTCTCTATGTCTATGAACTTATCCGTTGTCTTTGAAGTGTTATTTAACGAGTTTTCGCGGTTTTTAACGCGTCCTGTCAGAAACAAAATAATAACTTCTCGAACATTTCACGAAATTTTGGTCTCTTCCTAAAATGCCGTAAGTAATTAATTTATTGGGTTTTTAATGCATAATTATATATCTGTGTAATCATGATTGACTTATCTATCTTTGAAATGCGTTTTTAATTAGTTTGTTTCTAATATATTGTTTTGGTTGAAGTTTTTGTGTAAGAATACGTCAACTGAAGACGTCATCTGTTTTTGATTTACAATAATGTCTTATATACTGCACTCGCGCATTTGAAATATAGATATTCCATCACAGTGATTCAAAACAAAGAGATATATATAAGTTTTATTTGAATTGGTTCATTATTAATACAGATATTTGTTAACCAATTATTTTAAGTCATATGTCAAAAAGTTGACTCTTTTTTACATGTAAAATGGTGTAAAGCCTTCGTCACACAATAAAAATTTAGTAATTTAGTTGTATAATTAATTAATTTGTTTACTTTTACCAAATTTGTGCAGAAACAGTTGTCGTCCAGGGAAAGGGAGCACTCCACGACCCAATAATTATTTTCAAATTTTATATTAGTGCAATATTTAACAAAATTTAAACATTTAAGTACTTACATTAAGTGTTTTCAATTTAAAATATATAGAGTGGTGCTGACTGCAAGAGGAGGCAGAGGAAGAGGGAGAGGTGGGGTACGAGCTGGTGCCGGACTACCTGCACGTGGACGTCAACGCAGAGCTGCAATTGCAGCCTCGTCTGGAGTGTTAGTATTTTTTAATGTTTTTTTATGAAAGTACTTTGCTGTGGCCGTTGAACTCATCATATATTTGTATTTATTTAAACAGCGACCCTGCTTTGCTACTGGTGCGAGAGGATCGCGTCAAGGCCCTAAAGGCTGTTAGGGCCCTGCCTGCTTCCTTCCGGCTAGAGCTGGAAAGCCGAAAATTCAAGAAGCAGGCGGCGCGCATTTTGCTCCCTACCGCACCTCCAAGAAAAACTAAACAAAAGTAAGCAATCGTATTTAGATGCTTGATACAATATTATTGTTTTTTCCTGACAGCGGTAAGATCAGCGCTCTGTGCATTTGGCACATTCAGTGCATATTTTACAGAGTTCTAATTTTATTGTTTATTTACATACTGTACTTACTGTTTCACACGTGAATGAGAACAATTTATATGATTTATGTAAATGTTTTCAGAATTCCATCTCCGGAGAGAACAACGTGTCCCTTTTCACAAGGGACGCCTTCAACGTTGCCACGACCCGTACCACCACCGTGGATGTCCACTCCCGCACAGACCCAATCAACGGCTCCCAATGCACCAATTATGCCTATCCGTGCAGCATCTCCCGAGCCGTTACCTGGGACATCGCGGAGTAGGGAACTCTTCTCTCCGGAGGCCGGGTACCACAGCGGGCTGTGGGTGGACGTGCCATTCTACGAAGAATTGTCGGCGTTTGGGAACGGTGAGTTTATTTTTTGAAATGTCATACCAGTGGCTCAATATAAAATCAATTATCTATATTTTATATTGATATCCCTAGCACAGTTTCATTGTTGGTATATTGGCAGGAAATAAGCATAGTACTTAAAAATTCCACATAACAAACATACAAAATGTATTGTTGTTATGACGTGGATGCATCATTACACATCTTTTTTTTCTGTAACGGGTATTGCAGAGTGAGAAATAAGACATGCCGAACTTCTTTGCGAGGATTACATTTGATTCACCGGCTTCTAAACGGTGTAATACAGCATTTTTTTTCTTAAATTAAAAAAACACTTTCGCTTCACGGGACTCATTGTGTCGAGCTTCCTAGTCAAAAGCGAGGCTGTATTGGTAGGTGGGTTTTGTAACCGGACAAATTATCATTAAAATAGGTCGGTTTACGTAGTTGGTCACTTTAAACGGATACGTTTTCCTACTAAAAGCTATGAAACCTTACTAGAGTTTACATTATCGTCACTTAAAACAGTAGACCGTTAAATGCAAAGTCATTATATCCAAATTCTACTGTAAATTTGTGTTTTCTTTTATTTCAGAGTCAGACATGGGCAGAAACAGTAACGTGGACGAGGCAGCTGTACTAGAAGAGTCTGTACTTGGAAACCGTGAGTTATAAAACTAACTAACTTACCTTCACGCCATTTCAGCCCGTCTTGGACCACCTCTCAAATAAGTTTGAGACTTTATACCTGCCCGAGCAAGACATCTCTCTGGATGAATCCAAAGGCCGTTTGGGATTCGTCCAGATGATCAAAACCAAAGCGGCCAGTGCGGGTATAAAGTCTTACGAGCTTTGTGAGTCCAAGTCTGGCTATCTTTGGAAATTCCAAATTTTTACGGGGAAGACCATTTCCAGACAGGCTGAATCGACAAATCCAGACCAGGAAGATATGACGGAAGACATAACGGAAGATATGACGGACGACATGACACAGGCCAACTTTTTGGGTGCTCACAATATCTGCCCAGTTGGGGCCACTGCAAAGATAGTATACGACCTGGCCAGCCCTCTGTTTAACAAGGGGTATACATTAATAATGGACAATTTTTATAATAGTCCATTATTGGCACGATGCCTCAAAAGAAATGGGATGGACTGCATGGGCACATTGCGGTTAAACCGAGAATTTGTGCCCTCTGCATTTAAGTCCCATCTCCGGACCAAACTGAGGGAAGGTGAGCTTGTATACTCGAACTGCGGGGACCTCAATGTAATGGTTTGGTTGGACAAAAACCTGGTAAGTATGTTGTCCACCTACCATAAGGCAGAAATCGGGGCAGTTGAAAAGTTTGGTACCTGGACTTACAAACCTCAACTCGTACTAGACTATAACAAGGTAATGGGGGGGGGTTGACCGAAAAGATCAGCTTTTGTCAGGCTTCCCCATTGAACGACAGCGAAACCTGGTCTGGTACAAGAAGCTTTTCAGGAGACTACTAAGCGTTTCGGTGCAGAATGCGTATATATTGTACGGCTCAAAGCTCCGCAAGGAAAATAAACGCATTTTGTACCGAAACTTCAGGAGTGAGGTTGCGGATGAACTCCTTCTGCTGTTCTGTCGTAGTCAAATTGACACGACTGTGCGGACCATTGGCCTAATAGCTGAAGGAAAGACTCTGCGACCTATCCTGAAAGGCAACCACTTCGTGGTCCGTAGCGGGAAAAAGGTGAAATGTGCGTGGTGCAACATAAATAACATTTTCAAAAGGACCCTTACAAAGTGTGATTTGTGTGATGTGGCATTATGCTATGATTGCATGAAGCCATATCACACTACAATATAGATTTGCTGAGGGTTTTTTTATTTCATTTTTTTCTTTTTTGGTTTTTTAGTTATGAAATTCTAATTTATAAATTTAATTAAATTTGTTTGAACATCAATTATGATGGCCTGGATGGCTGGACTTAATCATTTCTTTCCGCATACTCACGTCTCATGTTATGTTGTCCTCAAAGGTTCTATATGATAAGGTTCGGTGGACATTTAATATGTATATTTCAATTCTGATCATTGAAATATGCATGTTAACAAATGCACAGGTATTCTCATTTTTCCCTGTTTATTGTACACATTAAATAACTCGTTTTATTTTTATGTCCTAATTATATTTTGTCAATTTTTCTGTAAAGATGCTTTTCCAGATCTAGTCACTAAACATAACTAAGCCAATTCAAGCAATGTTCAATTCTGAATGGTGGTCCCTCACCAGAGCGATACTCAGAATCTCACTCTATAGCGAGGCACAATGATATTATTATGTATTGATTTTCTTAAATTATGAATAAACCAATAAACTGAATACATTTTTATTATGACAAAGTGTGTAAACAATGTTTAAATCAATATACTGCTCTTTCATTGTAACCATACAACTGTAATATTGATTTAAAAGGATATTAGGGCTTAATAAATAAATCAATTATTGGTTCCATCAATTATTTTCCCTCCCCCATTTTTTTTCGATACCTTTGCGTTTAGATATTAAATTATCACTATGATTTTATTTGCCATTCTACGGTCATAAAAAGGTTTGATATATATATACAAATTTATCATCATTTTACATATTCCGATTTACCCTATGTAGCTTGACCTTAAGGTAGCTGTCAGAAGTGATTTTTCGTCAAATATTGGTGAATTTCATCAACTTTCAAAGTATCCCCCTGAAATATTGGCAATGTTTATATCTATGATATATATCTCATTTTAAGCCTTATTTCCTCGTTTTGCACGTTATATAAAAACATGGTTACAAATCTCCAGTTCTAATTTACAATTATTTAAAAAGTAGCACCATGATTTTGACATCGTGAAATAGGCTCTCTGTATAATTCATCAAATGAATAAAATAAAGCCAACACGGCGACTATGCTTATTAATAATTGTAGACAGTTAATGTATTTTCCTAACGCTAAACCAGTTTTTGTGGTAAATTTATTATATAGTATAATACAGTGATTTCAATTTTGACGCGTCACGCACTCAAATTTTCCAAAATTATTTTCTGACCAAACTTTTGAAGAGATCTTATCATGCAAAATATTATTTTTTTATTATATTCTTGCATCTGTGGTTATCAAACAGGCCATAGAGAACATAAAAACGTAGAAAATATTCTATAAAGATTTTTAAAACTGCCACTGGCGGCAATTTCAAATCACAAAAACGCAAATTTCACGGATTTATAAAGTTTAAGATTTTTTAATAATTTATCTATCATTTCTAAAAATATAGAATAATTATTAAAATATAGGTGTATTCATTGGCTATATAGCACTACAATCAGTTTTATGTCTCCGTATTAAAATTCGGAGGTTTGATTTTTTTAATGTTGGCGGAAAATATTCAAAAATCGTCGCCAAAAAACCGCGAGCAATCGGAGAAAAAAGTTTTTTGACCCGCGATCGTTCGAGTGGTTAAGTAATTTTAGATCGTCAGCAAAAAGCAGGCAAGTGGAATGTTTGATGCATTCTTGAATGTCATCAATTAAGATTATAAATAGTAGAGGCCCTAGGTTTGACCCCTGTGGCACTCCAGAGAATGCAGAAAATTCTCTAGACCTGTATCCGTCGATGCAAACATATTGTTTCCTATTCCTTAAATACGTGACAAAAAAATTTAGGAGGGGTTTGTCGAAACCAATTCTATGTATTTTTCGTAGCAGTACGTCATGATCTACTCGGTCGAACGCCTTGGCAAAATCCGTGTAGATCACATCAGTTTGATGTTGAGCATCTAATCCTCTTGCTACTCTCTGTGAGAGTTCTAGAAGATTAGAGACGGTGGACTTATTTGATAGAAATCCATGTTGGTTTCCCCAAAGAAACGGTTTAATTTGTTTGTTTAGCTTTTCGCAAATTATTGTTTCAAATATTTTTGGGAGTATTGACAGAACCGCTACTGGTCTATAGTTTTGGACTTCCGTTTTTGTTCCAGATTTATGTATCGGGCTAACCTTGGTAAGTTTCCAGGATTGAGGAAAAGTGGAAGTTGAAATGCTGAGGTTGAAGATAAAGCATATCGGGTTAAACAAATGTTCTTCCAACATGATAATGATATGAGGTGGGATTCCATCTGGCCCCGTGGCCTTGTTGGGCTTTTGTTCCCGAATACACGCTTTGACTTCCTCTGGCTTAATTTGTTCCAGAGATATTGAACCTGTGTTTCTAGGCACCTCAGCCCGGAGACTTTCTACATCTAGGTGAGGGCTCATATGGTTGTATACCGACTGGAAATAGTCCGCGAATCTCTCTGAAACTTGTTGGGGACATTGGATTATTTTATCGACATTCATAAGTCCAATAGGAGTACCCCTACCTGCTTTTTGTGATCTAATATATTGCCAGAAATTTTTGGGGTCTTCTTTGATCCCATTTTCAATATCGGATAAATATTTGTTCTTTTTTAGAGACATCTCTTTTTTGAGATCGGATCTCTTTGCAGAAAATAATAAATAGTCTGATTTATTATTAGTAGCTTTGTACTTCCTGCGAAGAGATTCCTTACATTTGATTTTTTCTATAATATTTTTATCGAACCAAACTGGGTAGCTAACATTTGCTTTCGATAATTTTTTTAAAGGTACACATAATTCAAATATACTAAATAATACAGAGTAAAAATATTCCACAGCTTCGTTGACAGATTTCATGTTGTATAAATATATCCAGTTGAAGTGTGAGAATATTTTTAGACATAGATTAATATTAACGTGTTTAAAATTAAATTTGTTAAAGTTCGAATATAAGTTTCGTCCCGTTTGATGATGGTTTGCACGCATTCCACGCCTACTGTATTGTGTCCTCGCCAGAGTGGCCGAGATGGCCAGTGTAGGATGGTGGTGATCTTCTCTAACCAATGCTTCATCGCTGTACGTCACCTCACATATATTTAAATTACTTAGCACTAAATCAAGCATGTTATTGTACTTGTTTACAACTGTACTATGTTGCGTTAGTCCATTGGAGTTTATAAAACATATGTGATCAAGTATGACATCTTCAGGTTTGTTATGCAAATTGAAATCTCCCATAATAATAACATTTTTGTTGGATAATAGGTTGGCCTTATTATTGAGATGTTCATAAAACTTTGTGCGGATATCTCTGTCGTCTGTACAGTAGAAATATGCCACACATACCAGCGCAGTGAAATTTGTTTTTGTAATTTTGATCCAGATGTTTTCGCCCTCTGTTTCAAGTTCAGTTAATCTTTGTGACATAATCGGTTTGCGTACAGCAATGCATACCCCACTGCCGCGCGAGGCGTTCCTACTGCCGCTACGGCTGGCAGCGAGTGCACTTGTAGTAGTAATATTACTATCGCATCTATCACGGCGATGTACTTCATACCTATTATCAAACAGTTCGTTGTCATAGACAGAGGTGCTCAACCATGTCTCTGTCAACCCAATTATTTCATTGTTTTGAGATAGCAAATTTGTTGTAAATTCGTTTATTTTGGAGTTTACACCCCTAACATTCTGATAAAGGAGTTTTAGACGCGCCATTAAGCTGAGGGGTCTTTGTCTGATTTGATTTCAAAAATGGGAATTTGAATTTGTTTACCGAAATACCTGCGGGCCAGACTTCGGGGTTTAGAAACTTTTCTTTGTCTTGTTCGGCAATCCCGATTTTAAAAGAGCTGTAGTTCCCGCGGGCTTGAAGCTTTACGACTTCGACGGTGTCTTGTGTGACACCTTCCAGGAATTCTTTAATGTTGTTAACTTCTGTGTTGGGACAGAATGGCCAAGCGTGAAGGTAGAACTTGCGCTCTACTGCGCGTAGGGTCGTGTCGGCCTTTGTCCCTTTGACGATGGGAACAGGTTTACGGACACGCGGTTTCCGGGTTTGAAACACCCAGCCACTATCAATATCCTCGACGTCGTCTTGTGACGATGTCTGCGGATCTAATTTTGAAGGCTTAGTTGTAGAGTTAGCCTCCGTTTTCTTATTTTTCTTGTTTTTGTCTTTTGTTATGCGCGGGCCTTCTGTGGGCGCGGTTCGTGGCTCCACGGTTGTGGGCCCCGGTAGCGGCGTACTACGCCCGGCTGCTTCGAGTGAAGCTACCTTAGCGCACAACTTGGCAATAGTGTTATTTTGGTAGGATAATTCGGATTTTTGCTCACCAATTATTGCCTTTAGATCATAAGTGTATATTATAAAATATGGTAATGCCATCATGAGAGGTGTGTTTAGCTGGAATTGAAAAAGAAATATAGTTTGGTAGGCTGAAAGGGATACATTCGCGCATTTGCGTTTCGGTAAGAGATATAAAATCAATTTGGAAAGATAACGAGTTTAAAAGGATACAGAACTCATCAAAATGCTTCCTAATACTTCTGATGTTCATATTTAGTACATTGAAAGATGTGTCTTCGAAGATTGAGTTTAGGTCTTGATAATTTTCGCATTCATGGTTTTCCGGGATGCTATATACTTCTAAGGAGGCCATTTTTATTGAGTCCGGGAGGTAGCCAAAGAAGTTGTAGAAGTGAGGCACGGTTACTGGAGTGGAATGTCGCTCGCATCTTTGACATATATTATTGGTGAATCCTTATTTTTACGGAGAAGGACGTTCCCGTTTTTCGTCCACGCATATTGGTATGCCATTGATTTTGTTGCTCTCGCTAGCCAGAGTAATTGCTTGTTTTGTGGCGTCAGCTTTTCATTTATGTAGATAGGGTTTATCGAGGTGGAGTGATTTATATCTTTGACGGAGAAATATCCCGCTTTCTTTTTTTGGGAAAGGATCCTGTCTTTCAATTCTTTTGTAGCCATCTTTATTGTTATACATTTCTTTAGTGAGTTGGTGTAAATGTTTATTATGGAATTATTATTTAGTAAATCTTCACACCCTATTTTTTTAAAGATGCATTCTATAGGTATTTTAGGATTTTCTTCTTTTTTAGTTTCGATTCCGTTGATTTCGAGCGATGTTTCAAGGCAATTTTGTAGAGATTGATTTACAACAGATTTAAAATTTTTGTTTTCTTTTTCCACTTCCCTAAAGTTTAATTTTTTTGTGGAGTTTATTTCTCTCTACTTCATAGTCATCGATTTTTAGTGAAAGAAAGTCAATGGTCTTGGTGAGTTCGCACAGCTGGTTCTTGAGGTTTTTTACATCTTTTAATTCAGCAGAGAATTTTTTTTCTATAATTTCCGACATATCTTTTTTTAAGCTATCGATGTTTTTTTGGTTTTCAATGTTTTGATATGCTATTTGAGACATTATGTCTTTTTTCATTACGTCCATTTTTTTTTCTAGGAACTGTATAATTTTATCTTCGCTATCCAGAATGGTTGTCTTGCCTCTGGTGCTGCTCATTGTGGATTTTTAAAAATAAGTTTATTGTTTAATTAGATGCTCTATTTTTTTTAATAGGGTTTCAAAAATATCACACGTTACAATGCAGATTAAAATTAAATTTAAAAGAACAAAAAAAAATGCGGTTGAAAAAAAAAAGCAGCAAAGTTTTTTTTTTTTGGAAACTGTGGGGTTTGAACTGACTTCCCGTATTCCACGGAGAGTATTGGCGAAACGTTTATACCACCAGGCTACTGACCGCCTGTGACGTATCGATAAATAATTATAATATTAATTGTGAGGGCACAGGTCCGTTTGTATTTGTTGTAATAAAAGGTTTTGATTGAGTTTGCAGGCCGGTCACTGTCACTTCAAATTGGCACTTTAATCACTTAAAATTGTAATGACTAGGCCGTTTAGACTAAACTAAATTGGATGAATCACTTCACTGGTTTTACAGGTAAACACCAACCGTCGGTTGTTTTATTTTGGTGAGATTTTAACTATGAATTTGAGCGATTTTTGTGGAGCGATTATTTGACGTGCGCACTGTTTTAAATGTTGTTAAGGTGCTTTACATATGAGTATGCTTTGTCTAGTTTACAATATTTTATTTACACTGGAAGCCAAAACACTGTGCACAGTGGGCTGAAAATAGCCTTTCATAGACATAGAGACTTGAATTTTCAAGTGTATTTTTTTTTGGCTAGAAATGGATTCTGCTGATCATTAATATGCTATAAAATTTTGTATGAAGCAATTGCGTGTACAAATGAAGGAGTCATCATTTTTTTAAGAAAAAATTGTATGGAACTGACATTAAAAATGAGGCTATCTCTGGAATCATAAGGTTGACCATTATATCCTTACACACAAATATACTACTATTTATTTGTATTTTTTTGACATACTTCGTATTGTGGCGAAACTTGTGATTTTTTTTTTTTTAAATCCTCAAAATTGAAAAAAATATTTTTTTATGTTGAAGATTCATTTTAATGCTTAAATGCTTTACATATGAGTATGCTTTGTCTAGTTTACAATATTTTATTTACACTGCAAGCCTAAAAGCATTTAAGCATTAAAATGAATCATAAACATTAAAAAGGGTTTTTTTCAACTTTGAGGATTTAAAAAAAAAAAATCGCACCTTGCGCCACAATATGAAGTATGTCAAAAAAATACAAATAAATAGTAGTATTATCTGTGTGTAAGGATAGAACGGCCAACCTTATGATTCCAGAGATAGCCTCATTTTTAATGTCAGTTCCATACAAATTTTTCTTAAAAAAAATGATGACTCCTTCATTTGTACACGCAATTGGTTCATACAAAATTTTATAGCATATTAATGATCAGCAGAATCCATTTCTAGCCAAAAAAAATACACTTGAAAATTCAAGTATCTATGTCTATGAAAGGCGATTTTCAGCCCACTGTGCGGCATTGGGCCGGCCCTGGGCGTGTGTGTGGTAAAACTTTGTCCATTAAAAAATGTGGAAATCTAGAAAGAATTCAAGGCTGGTGTAAGAAAGAGAAGCATAGAGCGAGAATACACTTGCGAGCCGAAACGCGAGCCGAGCCTCGAATAATGTTAAAGGAACGAAGCAACAACAAATGGCACGAAACGCCGCTTGCGGTTGCTTCGTTCGTTTCCCATAATTCTCGCGTTTCGTCTCATAATAATAATACTATGTTGCTTAGCAACGCTAGTTAAAACATATACTTTGCATTTGCTCTCTGATTATTTTTTGTAATATCAGATAGAAAAGAATTAGCTTTGATCCCAAAAAATATAAATATTTAAAGAAGAATATATCAGATAACGCATTAAATAAACTGCCAGTAAGCCATAGGATATTTAGGTAAATAAATAGGATTTTAAAAAAATAAATTATTTGAGGACCCCAGTAACCAAGGTTATTATCTTTTTTTGTTACAAATAGATATAATTACATCCTCACTCAAATGTATACGCAGCATTAGATGGTTTGGGCATGGAGAGAGGATGATGAAGAAAGGAGTGTAAAGAGAAAATATGATGCAGAAGTTAAAGGTAGAATGAAGTCGGGGATGCCCGAGGAAGACATGGCCCGATCAAGTGAATCAAAAACTTGAAACGAGTCATTTCAAAAGTCAGAATAACAGAAGAGAACCTATTTATCCTATGATATGACTGTGAATATTCGCCAACAGACGGGCCGTACAATGTACATGAGCCACTCCCAATTAGCAAGTAAGTTAATAAATACTTGACCATAATGGGAAGGCCCGAATAAACTATTATAGTCACAATTCATTTCATACATTTTATTTAGCCCTTTCGAATGCTTAATTTTTTATTTGCATCTGGAGGCAACTAATGAAGCAAGGAGTGTGTGCAAAAAGAGTGGTAATGTGTGTGGCCGTCGATCCTTTCTACCTACCCCTGCAGTAAAACGCCGTTATGGTTATTTGTGCGTACAAAAATACGTATTGTATGGCGAAAGTGTATATTCGGGAGTACCACAAGGGACGGTCTTGGTACCTACTTCTTTGGCATACCAAAGTCTAATAGCATATCAAATCTATCCATATATACAAACAACAACTAACAGAACAAGAACCAACATCGAGAGTTGTCAACCAACAAGGCCGACTAGAATACAGGACTGGGCGCGCTACCGCCAAATTACAAAGACAGTACTGTCGTTAAAACTCATAAAACGTTCACTATATAGTTTAATCACGATTATTTACTAATTAAATCTACACAGAAATCAGCAGTAACAAAGAGTATCGACAACAATCCCGGCCATTTGAGGCTCCCAGACCTGTATTCTATACTCTAGTCGACCTTGCGTCCGGACATACTCACCCATGAGTACTAGGCATAAGCCACCACATGTCATCAACAATTTCAAGTCGTATTTCCTCAATAATTTAATTGAAATTACTAGTTTTTTTCACATGGAAGGAATACACGAATGGTATTTATTGAAGACAGCGGATGACTTACTGATTACACGAAACGACGATAGGATGAGGCAAATAACAGATTAAACTTCCGCTTTCAGAAGCCTATTAAAATAAAGCGTATAATGATAATATCATGATTATTATTGCATTTTATAAGGTTAAGCCATTTATTTATGGAAACGATTCAACCCCTTGGGCAATTTTGGAAAATATCTTTACAGACAACGAACAACCGCAGAATCTTTGCCTGACACGGTCTCGTAAAAGATATGCTGTCTCATTTTGTTTTTTTTTTTTTTTTTTTTTTTTTTTTATAGTGAATACCTCACAAGAGTCCCAACTGCTCCCGTCTGGAGCCAGTGAGACTATGGCATCCCCAATTGGGGGATGTTGTGAGGCTGAAGGTAAGTGAGGAAGGGAAAGAGGAAGGTGGGGAAGTACCTGGCTATTCAGATCTAGTCACTAAACACGGCTAAAGCCATTTGGAGCAACGTTTCAATTCTGAATGGTGGTCTTACACCAGGGCGATACTGGTAGTATCTTCCACTCTGGAACGTGCCGCAAATATACTATATATTATTTTAATTAATTAATTGTGAAATAACACAAATTAATCGAATAAAATTTATTTGCGCACGCCGGGTTCGAACCCGCGACCTTCGGTGAGAAAAATGATTTAAACTGTGTTAGAAAGACATTCTATGCTTTCAATTTACATTAAAAAAATTACCATAAACGCTCCCGAAAAATCTTAAATAATTCTATGAAAAAATATTTATCAAGGTTATTTACAATATGTTTAATATTAAACGGAAAAAGGCGAAGTGACAAAAACTTTTATAATGTCTTTGTCTAATTAAATAAGGTTTTTTAGTTTCGTGTAAAGACGTGATCACAGTTTACACGATAAAAAATCATCAGTAAGCGACTTTAAAAACAGCAGATTGCTAATATGTGGACAAACATAATGTTGTAAAATATTACGATTCCTATGGAGCGTATACATTTGCGACCCGAACCGCGAATCATGGGAAACGAATGAACCAACGGCGAACGGCGCACAGTGGGCTGAAAATCGCCTTTCATAGACATAGAGACTTGAATTTTCAAGTGTATTTTTTTTTGCTAGAAATGGATTCTGCTGATCATTACTATGCTATAAAATGTCGTACGAAGCAATTGCGTGTACAAATGAAGGAGTCATCATTTTTTTAAGAAAAATTTGTATGGAACTGACATTAAAAATGAGGCTATCTCTGGAATCATAAGGTTGACCATTATATCCTTACACACAAATATACTACTATTTATTTGTATTTTTTTGACATACTTCGTATTGTGGCGAAACTTGTGATTTTTTTTTTTAAATCCTCAAAGTTGAAAAAAAAACTTTTTTTATGTAGAAGATTCATTTTAATGCTTAAATGCTTTACATATGAGTATGCTTTGTCTAGTTTACAATATTTTATTTACACTGCAAGCCTAAAAGCATTTAAGCATTAAAATAAATCATCAACATTAAAAAGGGTTTTTTTCAACTTTGAGGATTTAAAAAAAAAATCGCACCTTGCGCCACAATATGAAGTATGTCAAAAAAATACAAATAAATAGTAGTATTATCTGTGTGTAAGGATAGAACGGCCAACCTTATGATTCCAGAGATAGCCTCATTTTTAATGTCAGCGCCATACAATTTTTTCTTTAAAAAATTATAACTCCTTCATTTGTACACGCAATTGCTTCGTACGACATTTTATAGCATAGTAATGATCAGCAGAATCCATTTCTAGCCAAAAAAAATACCCTTGAAAATTCAAGTCTCTATGTCTATGAAAGGCGATTTTCAGCCCACTGTGCGGCGCGGCGGTTGGCGCCGAAACAAAGATCTAAATTGGTGGTACAAGCAGGAAAATGGTGAAACTACTGTCATATATTTTTTTAGGTCAAATTTAAAAAAAATCGGTCGCTTGGGGGTTAATATCCGTTATTTACTGTCTTTTAAAATGCGTCGAATTGAAATATCGACTCCGCGAGAAATAACAACAGCGCCTAGTTGTGGCATCTTCACCGGCCTGCATCTCCCGCGCATCACCAACCGACCAGTTCTATCGTAACTCCCGCTTTCTTACTCCACAAACCCATGGTCTTTACCATGCACCCACAAGTCCGGTCTCCACCAACGCGGTGTAGAGACACCGACTTCATCGCCACGACCACTCCACCATCGTTAATCTCCGCTTCATAGGATGTTGACCATTGACCTGTAGGATCCGTCGACTACATCCACCGACGCGGTGCCGATCTTTGGCCTGGGTAATTCGCCACCGATCACGTCCACTTCAGCATCGAGCATCGGTCCGGAGACATCGCAACATCAACTTCAATGACTCAATAAAGTAATTCGTTTCTGCATACCCATAATAAAGATATATTTTAAAATTAAACAGTAACTTTATAAACATCACTTATAGGTAAATACTTAATGCCCAAGGACCGGGTTTCGCTACAACCGTAGCCTCATCAGGGCAGTATAATACTAAAAATCTAAAAATTAAATTAACATGTGTAGATATCACGGTAGGTGGACAGTCTGAGCTACAGTGGAAGAGGTAGGGATAGGTGGGAGATTGAGAGGCGAGTGCTCTTTGTCAATAGGGAACAATCTGAGTATAGGGTTTTTATTTAGGTTTATTTGGTTGTTGATGACTTTGCTATTGACGTTTTTAGCTTTCCTTAACTCTAACGCTTCTAAGTTATCCAACCTAAGACCTATTCCGTTTTTATGTAATAGACTGACGCCAGTATTTTTGTCGAACGTATGGTTGGTTGCTATGAGGTGATTTGCAAATTCGGAGAATCCATTACTGTTTAAGCATCTTAGGTGTTCTTTGACTCGCGTTTTGATATTACGCGCTGTTTTGCCTATGTAAAACGCGGGACAGTCACTACATTGCAGTGAGTAAATACCTGAGCGATTTAACCGATGTTCTTTGTCCTTAACGTTCATCAAAAATTTACCTATACTATTGTTAGTGTAAAAAGCTGGTTTGATATCTGGTGGGAGGTTTTTTATGCTTTTTTGAGAGAAATTATCGATGTACAAAATTCTACGCCATTGTTGAGGTTGATTATTATTAGTTGATATATTATTATTATGAGGGGAGCTGTTAAATAGAAATTTACTTCTCGATAATCTTTTTAATTTCTTGTTTAGGATGTTAAAAAAAAAGATATATTTATTATTACATTTGAACAACCCTGCAAAGATATAGATTCTGGCGAAACTCTCCTGACTCCTGCGGTGATCTTCTCTCGTATGTGATGCAATATATTTGGGGGCGATGCGATGCCTGGAATGCATCGAGGGTTTTTCAACAAACTGTTGATTGTTTTATCTTTCTGCCTGTAGGACTAAACAGCCAAACTTATTATTTAATAATTATATTATATAATGACATCTGAACAAACCAAACAAACTGTTGACAAGTCCTCGAACTCCGAACTACGAGCTCCCTTTATCCCTGTGAACGTGGATTGCCGATTTTTAAGGGAAAGGTATTCCGTGTGTGGAGTTTACAAGCAAAAATAAGGCTGATGAGGTGGGTATCGGCTTCTTATGTGTTTCCTCCGTCCTACAATATGGGTCTCTTCAAGACCTCTTTTCACTTTCATTCCTCACCTCAAAAAGATCCTCCACGACGATAACATAGGCCCCAATGAAAATTATTTTCCTCGGGACTTTCTGTGTAGAGTTAATGTAAAAAAAAAACATATGTCATTTTACCTGGTGTGCCTGTAGTCTGGTATCTCCTGGTACTTGTCAAGCGTGTCGCACTGGTTGCTGAGGGTGCAGAGGAAGGACTGGAGGAACGCGGCCACTCCGGCAGAGGGGAGAGCGCGAGCGCTGAATTCACCTGCAAACAAAATCTAATTAACCCTTGGAACGCAATTCTCCCGCGACATAATACTCCAGTATGCCAGGGGTACGCCGCACAGTGGGCTGAAAATTGCCTTTCAGACATAGAGACTTGAATTTTCAAGGGTATTTTTTTGGCTAGAAATGGATTCTGCTCATCATTACTATGCTATAAAATTTCGTATGAAGCAATTGCGTGTACAAATGAAGGAGTTTTAATCATTTTTTTAAGAAAAAAATGTATGGCACTGACATTAAAAATGAGGCTATCTCTGGAATCATAAGGTTGGCCATTATATCCTTACACACAGATATACTACTATTTATTTGTAATTTTTTTGACATACTTCGTATTGTGGCGCAACTTGCGATTTTTTTTTTTAAATCCTCAAAGTTGAAAAAAAAAACTTTTTTATGTTGAATATTCATTTTAATGCTTAAATGCTTTACATATGAGTATGCTTTGTCTAGTGTAAAATATTTTATTTACACTGCAAGCCAAAACAGTTTAAGAAATCACAAAAGTTAGTTTTTTACTCATTTTTAATGTCAGTGCCATATGTCTATGAAAGGCGATTTTCAGCCCACTGTGCGCCGGCTGACACTATTTTTGTAATAACTAAGTTGTTTTTTGCAAAATGATGTTCTTGTAAATTGTAACGCCTTACACGGAGAAAAAATAGTACGGTGTTTTTAATCAAAATACTGTTAAAAATGTGACTGCATGACCATTTCCTAGTAAAATATTATTAATTCAGAATATATCCGAACACGTGTTCACACAGGTGGCCTTGTCCGAATAAATATAATGGACGAGATGCGAAAATATAATTATTTTTAAGAAAACGTGTTCCGAATTCCTCATGACACATTCGTGCTTTACTGATAGTTTGTTTAATAAATTTGTGAATTCATTCGTTATAGACCTCAGATTTTAAACAAAAAAGTGTGTCATCCCCAACTGGAGTATTGTGAAGCGGGAGGAAATGTGTAAATGCCGTGTAAGGTGACCACATCTGATTAGCCAGGTAGGTACTTCACCACCTTCCTCTTTACCATGTCCTTTCTCTCCCCACTACAGCCTCTCAACATATATAAAGGAGGATGCCATAGTCCCTTTAATAAATAATACAGGGTTCTCCAATAAGAGGTGTTATTTTGAATAGCCCGCTATTTCGGTAGATGTTACTTTTGAAGCTGTCTTTTTTTGACATTTGACAAGTAGAAACTACGCCATTAATAAAAATGGAACGATACACGCTTCAACAACGCATTGAAATTATTAAAATTCACTTGAGTGAATCAAATGCAAATCATCTTGAGTGATGAGGCCCATTTCCACCTCGGTGGCTTCGTCAACAAGCAAAATTGTCGCATCTGGGGCTCGGAAAACCCAAGAGTTATTGTTGAAAAGCCTCTCTATCCTCAACGTGTGACTGTTTGGTGCGGTTTATGGTCTGGCGGAGTCATTGGACCTTACTTTTTCGAAAATGAGGCTGGAGCAACAGTTACGGTGAATGGATTGCGCTATCGAGAGATAATTAATGATTTTTTTATGGCCGGAATTGGATGGTATTGATCTGGACAACGTTTACTTTCAACAAGACGGCGCTACGTGCCACACAAGTAACGAAACCATTGATCTTTTACGATTGAATATCAAAATAACACCTCTTATTGGAAAACCCTATATTTTCCCGGTGATAGCTACAAATATTCAGAGAAATGTTTTTCTCTCTAATTTTATAAAAAAATATAATAATAAAATATTTTTGGGTTTTATTACATTTTCTATAAAGCTAAAAAAATTATCTTCACAAAAAATAAACAAAAATATGAGGCTTTCCTGTAAATAAATAAAGTATGAAAATCGAAAATATTTTTGCCTTTCACAAAAATAAAAGACAAACTTAATATTTGACGAAACGAGAGGATAGAATAATATTATAATACTTTATTTCCTTGCCAGGCGAATATTTTAGTACGACATTATGTTGAACTACCAGCGAATCCTCGGTGGATTCGTCGGCACACTACGGGTACAAATGTCAAAAATCTTTCTTGGCACACTAAGGGTTAATATTCTACTGATGAGCGAAAGGCACTTCTGAAACCGGTAGAGGAATATGTTAAAGTAAATTGGTTTAAAACTTATGGATGTGTTTATATTGTAGAAATATTTTCGTTGAGTTAATAGGTGTGTGCCCAAGTGGTTCATTAATGAGGCATTATTGTTATGTATGGAAAATTATGATCGAATAAGTAATTATTAATGCGGTTTGTGAGATGCGTGCGTTTCGCTTCGTTGAAAATGCCGCATACTGAAATGTTCATCTCGAAATGTATTGGAAAATTACAAAATACGATGATTATTTGTGATTTCTAATTTAAATTAGCAATTTCCGAGTACAATTTTCAAATTATAATCGAAACGCGCGCTAAAGTGCAACTGCAATCGTTAAAAATTTTGATGACTTTATTGTGAATTTTTGTGACCAAAATCCCAACTGCCCTGAGTCAGTGAGACTATATTATTTTCAATTTGGGGATAATGTTATAAGACTGAAGAAAACGGGGAGGAGGAAGGTTGGCAAGTACACTGATATTCAGATCCGATCACTTTTAACACTTTTCAAGAAACGATTCATATTAAAATACTAGAACAATAAAATAATGAAAATACAGCTTACAAGTGGGTTTTTCAATAGGGTCCACATTTTTCCTTACAATCACCAGACTTATAAGAGCTGCAGCCGCCCAAATCACTCCGCCAACAGTTATCTGCAAAATAATAAAAGTATTAGTTATTCAAATCGTAAACCTTCTTTCTCAGATTCTTTAATACGACCCAATAAGATAGCCTTTAGTTATACCTAATCTTGAAGAGTCAGGGAATCTATTAAGCTAATAAGGTAGCCTTTAGTTATACCTACTCTCGAAGAGTCAGGGAATCTATTAAGCTAATAAGGTAGCCTTTAGTTATACCTACTCTTGAAGAGTCAGGGAATCTATTAAGCTAATAAGGTGGCCTTTAGTTATACCTACTCTTGAAGAGTCAGGGAATCTATTAAGCTAATAAGTTGGCCTTTAGTTATACCTACTCTTGAAGAGTCAGGGAATCTATTAAGATAATAAGCTAGCCTTTAGTTATTTATAACCAAGGGGTGTTGCACCACTTCTTTTGGCGGATTCTGTGGATCTTCATGTATACTGCCAATTTAATTCACTGCACAAATTCTGGGACTAACTACCACATTTAAGTACCACTCATTGCCCAGAATACTAATGGAGGGTAATAATTATGCCGAATAAGTGAACATCTTCAATTTATCACTTAATAAATTGATTGTTGATTGGGCAGTTAAGTTATGAATTAAAAAATAACTGTATAATAGTAATAACATTGTTTATAATTTTACTAACTACTAGCTGTACCCCGCCACGCCGTGCTGTGGCTCAGTCTGTCTGTGAAGATAAAAAACAATAGCGCGTGTTGCTTTTACGCCAAACAAATGGCGCTGTTTTAAAAAAGCATGTTTGTCCAACAACTGTCACAGGTAACATCTATATAATATAGGTAAGTATATAAAAACTCGTGCGTATTCGAATGCTACATTGTGTCAAAATTACAGAGCACGGTGAAGAACTTTCGGAGATTAAAGAATTTGAGCAAACGAACATTAATATTTTTATTTATATAGACTCCTACGTAAAAGCCCCAAAAAGGGCGATAATAAATAAATAAATAAATTCACTTCTTCAATACACAAAGAAAAATTAATTAAATATAAAACAAAATATTGATTTGGAATGGGAGTAACCATAGACATTCAAATCGAGTCTATGGAAGAAGCGGATTCTATTTCAGAAATGTTAAAGGTGAATTTTTTCAATATTGGTTAAAATTTACTTAAAAACTACATTGTTCGAAATCATCTCATTAAATAGTGCAACAGCTTAAAGACACCATAAATTTAATCTTACACACCGCAAATTAATCACGAAATTTGATATCGTTTAATTAAATTTCGTGGTGGGGCCATGGTAAAATCCAATGACTAAATACCCTATTCTCTATTCAACGGTAAAAATACTCCACATTTTGATCGATATTACTGATTAAAAATATACATAGGGTCTACAGTTGTATCCAACTGACAAATAAAGTAAATTAATATTTTTTCCTAAAAAATACACTTTTTAATAATATTTTTCTTGCTAGAGCAATCCCGATGAGTTACTAGGTATTGGTAGGAATTTTGTTATCAAAATCATAAGTTTCACATACAGTACAAAATAAAAAAAGAGAAGTTAAGTAACAAACAATAATCAAAACCGTGGGACATGTAAAAAAACGCATTGTACAAACTTTGGCGAAAATGCCCTTAAGGCGAAATAGGTAGACTTGATCTGAAATTTGGCATTTTTGAGGCCAGTTTTAGACGTATGGACACTTTTCTAGAAAAAAAACACAAATTGATTTTGAAAGATCGTTATTTTATCTAGTAAAGCAAGATGTTAAATTTTGAAAAATAATATTATTTTCATATCATAATAAAGTGTTACCGTTAGACGTTGCGCAGATTTTTTGCATTTTCAAAGGTGAATTTGTAATATACAAAAAATATTTGAAATCATATAATAATACAGTACAAACAATCAATAAATTATCTACCAAAAGTATGTACAAGAATTTTGTTTTTATTTCAAATATTATTATTAATTACTAATAAATAAATCCGAACACGCGTTTTGTGACGAAAATCCCTCAATTTGACTATTTATTGGTATTACAAATTGGTATAGTTCAGATTTTTTTACAAAAATAATTTACCAAGACATTATTGAAACATTAGAAATAATTTATGACCAAAAATATATTCTTAAAGTATATAATAGTAATTAATTTCGATTCGCGGTTTGTGCATTTTTATTAACTCGGCGCAAGACAAAATGCGGCGTGGACTACACATCCGCAAGGCGAGCGGATGTGTAGTCCACGCCGGTCTAGTTAATAACATTTTAATTAAAGAAATTCCTCGCTTAAAAATGGGTAGGAAAATACCCTTGGAACAAAAGTTTTATTAGAAAACACAAATTACGACATCAAAAACGTACGTGGGAGATATATTTTCAAAAAAACAAAGGTTAGTGATATTTAATTATCCGTGTACATTGTACGTACTTATATGCTACAGGGTCGTTCGAAAGAATCAGTCAGAATAAGCACATATTTTTTATAACATTTGGCGATAATTTTTTAACTTCTTGTTTTAGGAAAAAAGACGAGGTTATTTTTGACATACTAACCTGCGATTTTTCAATCGAAATTTACCTCGTGAATTTAATAACATTTCGAAAATTAGAAGAGTCAGGTCGCTCCGTTAACCATGAAAACAAATACACGAAAGCGATACAATATTATGCAATCGCATCACTACATATCGCTGCCTTAGTGCTTGTATGTTCAATAGACCATATAGCAAATTTTACAGGAGACGTTTTTTTTTTGTTTTTACAGGCAAATTCCAAAAAAAATCTCGATTTTGGTCATTTCGTTTAATACATATGTGTAACAGGAAATGTTTAAAGATCATTTTTCTAAGATTGAAGCTATAATATGCCCATATTATGACTTTAACGGTGGACGTTGAACATGGCTTGAAAATGATGAATGATTTTTTTGGATATTGAACATATCGTCTGGAGATTGAACAATTCGGCTCCCATAAGTTTGAGGTATTTTTTGTTCAATTAGCCAATTAGTGGTAAATTGTATATACAGGGTGATTTTCAGATTTCAAACTTTACTTTTATCTTAGTTAGTAGTTGACTTAAATTATTACTTTAAAATATACAAACAGAGTCCTTGAGTTGATTTTTCACAAAAACTGCTCTATATAAATCATCCAAATATTTTGTAAGTTTGAAAACAATGCACAAGTACACAGGTAAGTTAATATACTACTATCGGTTATCGGTGCATGCGTGATGTGAAATATTCTTACACAGTACGTATTACGGCCTCCGTGGTCTAGGGGTACTCTTGACTAGAAATACGGAGGTCGTGGATTCAAACCCCGGCGTGCGCAAGTAAATTTTATTTGATTCATTTATGTTATTTCACAAATTATTCATTTAAAATAACATATAGTCTATTTGTGGCATGTTACAGAGAGGAAGATATGGTGCAAAGACCACTATAAGAATTGAAATGGCTTTAGCCGTGTTTGGTGATCAGATCTGAATAGATACTCACATGCCATCTCTCTTCTCCTTCCTCCTCCTTCCTCCTCATTCCTCCTCCTTCCTCTCTTTCTCCTCTCCATCTCCTTCCCCTCCACACTACCTTCAGCCTCACAATATACTAATATACCCCAATTGGGGATTCCAAGGTCTCACTGGCTCCAGATGGTTGGGAGCAGTGGAGACTGTGTGCGGTATTCCATAAAAAAATCCCGATTGATGCGTAAAATTATTAAAGTTCAATTTACAGTTAAAAAATTGGGTTTTTTTATTGTTTCGTTACCTACATTTGACAAATGTAATTTTTAAAGTTTACTTACTTTAGAAAGATTTTTTTTCTTTTGGAAGGTCTTATTTGCCGTGAGCTTATTACTTATGTTGATTAACGTGAGTAAAATATTATTTTTTTAAATACTTTCAGCTCTTAAAATCCTAAAATTATAATATCCCGCGATTTGGGTTATGGGTGTGCGCTATTTAACATCATTTATTCTTGTTAGTCGTGTGCCTAGTTCGTTTTATTGTAGTTCTTACATAAGAATATTTTTATTGTTTTTTATGTGACAAAAAAAAACAAAAAATAGGAAACTTTTAATTGAATGAATTCAAAATTGAAAGATTTGCACTTCGTTTTCATCAGCGATCTCAGCAGTGATAACGGACTAAATATGTGTCGTAGATGTCTTTCAATCAGACTATGAGGACAGTCGACTTTTTGCACATTTCCATGTCCTGGCTCTGTTGTTGTATTTCTTGAATAAAAATAAGTTTTAATGCACTAATATAATTTATTAAGACTCATTTTAGGTAAAAAGCCCTAAGGGTGTAAATAAATAATTGAATAAATAAATAATAAATGAAGCATCCTGTATTTTTGCCTAGCAAATTCAAGAAGTACATGTAAAATATGGTGAAAAAGCCTATAAATGACATAGTTTTAAGACTTACCTTTCTATTTGAGCTACTGTTCTAATGTTTATTGATTCTGGAGTCGGTGAAGTCAGTTTTTAGTTCAATAACAGTATATATTCGCAATTAAACGTATTTTTAGTGGAACAATTTCGTTGTTAGAAAACAACTAAAAATCAACATGGCCGCACATTTTAACTAGCCGGCTCCTGATTGGTTGACAGTGGAGATTGAACATTCAAGACCTCAACCTTCTGCGGGATGTTGAACAAATATCTATGAACTTTTTCAAATATATTATATTCATAACGTTGAGTGTTTGAATGTTCAATATCCGGGAGTTTGACCAAATAAGAACTAAAACATTATTCCGTGAGTGGATATTAGCACTCGAAAAATGCTTAAAATGTCACTTAAAAACCAAAAAATATGGTTGGTTTGAACTTCATTAATGCGCAATAGGCTAATGTACATATTGGCATTCATAACTCAGTTTTGCAAAAAAGGTCTATTGAACATACAAGAACTAGGACAGCGATATGTAGGTAGGTACCGTAGAAAATAGTTGGAAATAAAACCTAGTTTTAATATATATACTACTTCAGTTTTAAGGAATAAACCCTCTTTTCAAGGTCATACGTATCAAATCAAGTAATACTTTAAAGATAAGTATTAGAAATAAAACTTACCGGTAATACCTTTCGGACAAACGAATAAATATGTAAAACAAAAGATTTTTACAAACTTTTGGAAAACCTATGTAAAATAAATTAAAAATAAACAAATTAAACTAATATTTGAAATTTTTTTAAATGTATATTCATATAAATAAATATTTTATATCTACCATGTCAACGCACTGCATTTGTATTTATTTATGTTTACGCACTCCGACGTATAATTTACAAATATGTATGTAACTACTTATTAGAAAGAAAGCTACAACCGAGAATTCAACAACAATAATTGTTATTTCATCGGAACCATGCTGTAGTTTTCGTCAGCCGCGCAGGTGTACGGCTTGCAGTGGAATGAATTCGATATTTCTGTCTCGTTCTAAAAAAACGTCCGATCGCGAGACCGTCTTTTAACGAAATTTGAATTCTTGTCCGCTGGTTAAGACACCTTAATGCATTATTGCAATAAAACAAAATTTGCACAACGCCAACGTCTGTTTTTAGGCTAAATCTATTCGTTGCCTAATGCAAGTCCGTATGGTGCATGAATATTGGATAAGTTCCATGCGTCCACCTGTAAGATATAAATGAGGATTTTTTCTGGATTTGTTCCGTTTGTGCAGAGTCCGTACACCAATAGCAACTCCAGCTTGCTTCTTATAATGCCATCGAACATGGCTATTGCATCTGCGTCATTAAACTGTTTAGATGTTATAAGGAGCATCTGGAAAGATAAACGTATTAAGTATTGAAAGGAAAGAAGATGAATGTGTTTGTAGTGACGTACCGGTTTCCTCTTCCTAAGGAGATAGTCCTTCCAGAGCAGCAGACGAAGCTGCTGGCCGCCAGACGCCATGATGGCATCTGTGTCTTTCTGCAACAATACAACACAAATATTAGACCGATTCAACGGTGTATTGTAAAACAGCGCTTAAATTATGCTTTGCCATTATTAGACTGGGCACATTAAACTAATTCACTTAGTTTTAAGCCATTCGTCTTGATGATGGAGTGGTTCTTCCGAAACCAACTTTTAAATATCCCGCGGTCAAGTGGGGGAGTAGGTAGTACCCAAAATTACTATCCTCCTTATATTAGCTTCAATACTTGACATATCATTTTAGTATTTTACGTATTTCTGCGCAAATACATAAGTTACCATTAATAATTGACTGAATAATTGGGATTTCTATAGTTTAAAAGCTCATAAGACAGAAAAATGCATGGGGTCGTCAGAAGACCCATTTGGTTACAGACGTTTTGTTTACCATCTTGGCCTGTCAAGAGTTAACAAAGTTGTTTTATACAAATTTTGAAGTAAAAATAAAAATAAAATGAACAAAAATTAAAAAAAACTGTTTTTTGGTGATGATAATTTCATTGAAATTATTTAACATTAATCTATCTATAAAAATGTAAATGTTCGTTATATACCTTTATTATTAAATGTCACCTGTGACAGGTGGAATTTCAATAATTGAAATTTTGAAAAAAGGCGCCATCTGTTAGGCTAGCATTACACTTGTAAGTTTTTTCGTAAATTTACGACTTCTAGCCAATGGGCATCTTGCATTTTGAAAATCCAATGCGCCCATTGGCTAGAAGTCGTAAATTTACGAAAAAACTTACAAGTGTAATGCTAGCCTTAGACAACATGCTTTTTTAAAGAAGGGCCATCTAGTAGACAAACATGCTTTTTTGAAAAAAAGCGCCATCTGTTGAACGTAAAAGTAACACGCTCTATTGTTTCTCTATCGGAACATACAGACTGAGCCACAGCAACGCGTGGTGGGGTACAGCTAGTAAATAATAAAAAGATGCTGGAAAAACTGTTTCCTGCTTGTACCACTAGTTTCCTGACACCGTGTATACACCGGTAAAATTCGAAGTATTATGAAATAACACGGTCATAATACTACATATTGCGCTGCCTACACATTTTTATCTCAATTATTACCAAATTATCTGGCAATAATGGAGCCTAAATCATTCACAGTTACAAAAATATAAATTTAACAGATCAGCAAAACATAATAAATAAAATTAGTAATGTGACGGATATTTCATACAATAAAACTCGTAATCCGCTGTATATATTAATCTAGATAAGTAGGTACAATAGGTTGGTCAGGAGTGGTACATAATCCACAGAATTCATTTATTGATAGGCCACTCCTGCGGATACTGGCTAAATGAGATTGGTTTAGGGTGCAGTTAGCAGGACTTCCAGATTGACAAAGAGTTCAATTGCGCATTTAATATCAAACGGAGAAAAATTAGTGATGTTGATTTATTAAAACTCTCTTCAAATTACTGATAATCCTGTTAAAAACGGGACTGGCTCGGAAAACCCAAGAGTTATTGTTGAAAAGCCTCTCTATCCTCAACGTGTGATTGTTTGGTGCGGTTTATGGTCCGGCGGAGTTATTGGATCTTACTTTTTCGAAAATGAGGCTGGAGCAACAGTTACGATGAATGGATTGCGCTATCGAGAGATGATTAATGATTTTTTATGGTCGGAATTGGATGGTATTGATCTGGACAACGTTTACTTTCAACAAGACGGAGCTACGTGCCACAAAAGCAACGAAACCATTGATCTTTTACGGGAAAAATATCAAAATAACACCTCTTATTGGAAAACCCTGTACAATTTGTCTTAAGAAACGTCACTATCTAAATGACAATTCCTTTTTCAAACTTTCTTCAGGCAAGTGGGCCAATCCTTGTCGTAATTTATTCCATCTCAGGATAAAGCAGAATAGTTAGTTAATTTAAATAATGTATTATCTACACTTCCTGGAAACAAAACAATTTCATCCATTAGTTAAAATTTTACAGGCCGTCTTTACACATCGCCGGACAGCGAGAATTTTCATAAACAACATTTTAAATTGCCAACAATTTATTTCGTAATTTAATGTTGGTCCGGTTATTAATTAATCGAACCGGTTAATGCATCACTCGATTATCCAGTCTACTGTGTATTGACGAACTTCTTGGGAGAGAGGTAAGCCTTGGTTCTGGGCCCAGAGGTTGCGGATTCAAAACCCGATGAAGTCTACCCACTGATAATTATCTATATCTGTATGTTTACTTTACATGATTAACGATATAATAATACTTCCAGGGGTAAGGCTCTCGACTATTTGTGTTCTTTCTCAATTATTAATTCATTAAAAATAATACATTAGTTTATTTGCGGCAATTCCAGATTTCAGAGTGGGAGATGCTCTCAGTATAGCCATGCTGCTTGAAATGACCTCTCCGTATTTGGTGAGCAGATTTGAATAGCCAGGTACTAACCCAGCTTACTTCCTCCCTCCCATCTCCCTCCCTTCCCAACTACATGGAACCTCACAACATATCCCAATTTGGGATGCCATAGTATCATTCGCTGGAGGTTGGAGGCAATTGGGACTCTTATGCGGTATTCACATAAAAAGTAACGATCCCCTGGTTTATTATTTCCCCAGTGCTTTTCAACGTGTATATCTATGGATGAACTTAGTAAAACGCTAAATACAACAAGACTCGGATGCCATATTGACGGGGTATGTATGAACAATATTAGCTATGCATACGACATGGTCATACTAGCTCCATCGGCAAGAGCGATGAGAAAACTTCTGGCAATATACGAAGATTACGTTGATAGTCACGCTGATATTTGAAGCAAATACTGGTCCCACTGTCATTCCACCCATACGTCTCGGCGGGGCAAACCTGAAAATCTGCAGCGAAATCAAATGTTTGGGGCATGTCATCACCGATGACCTAAATGATAAATATGATATAGAACTCCAAAGAAGAGTACTGAGTGTGCTAACACGCTTGCCAGAAGATTCAACAAGTGCAGTCCTTCCGGTGAAGAAGCAACTTTTCCAAACATACTGGCGATACATACATAGCGAGCTATGGACGACATACACACAAGGCGTCATGAACATACTCCGAGTACAGTACAACCACGCATACAGAGCCCTATTTGGCCTCCCCTGGCGATGCAGCGCCTCACAGATGTTCACCGAAGGAAGGGTGCATGGGTTCGCTGCTTTGATGCGCCACAGAATAGCCGGGACGAGTCAGCGCTACCAGAGATCGGACAACACTCTTGTCCAGGCCGTTGCCCAGTGGCAGGGAGCGCCTGTACACAGATATGGAGAGTTTCACTCAAGCCACCATAAAGTCCTAATGTGTTCATCAATTTATTCATTTTTTTATTTATTTCTATATTGATTTTTTATGTATTAACTGAAATGTTAACTTTTATGACAGGCAGAGCATTGCACACACCGCTCTGTCCAGCTGAAATAAACATTATTATTATTCAGATTTGGTCACTAGAACGGCTTAAGCCATTTCAATAAAAAAAGAGTAGGGTAGATTCTGAGAGTACCTACCAATCTTTCTAACCGAAGCCATTTTACTATTCAGCAGCCACTACATAACCGAACCAATAAAAATCGAAGTAGCACTCAAACTTCCTCTCCCAAAAGTTCCGTCTAAGTATTAGTCTTTTAGCTGTTCTAAGGATATAAAGAATGACTAATAAATACAATATTATTTTTGATACCGGATCTCATTTCAAAACAGAATTGTTGCCGCTGGCAAACATTATGCAACACTCACTTTATGACGATTTTTGCAGTAGTAATAAGAAATTAGCACCCAGTGCAGTTGCTTGCAACACACTGCTTACTAACGACTACAAAACTGCAAACGTTGGGCAAAGTACATCAGCTGCTTTGCACATCATTATTATTGTGGTTGAATTGCGTGAAGATCAATTATTATTAGATAATTTATCATGAGTCAGTTGGCTTTATTTACACCACCTGGTTAAGGTCATTTATCGATGTTCCTTATCTTACGACATGCAGTCATTTGCGTAAGTTTGCCAAACTTAATTAACATTGTAAGGCCGAGCAAAATTCAAATGCGAAGACCTTTACGATACGAAGTTAATTTTTTTCGAGCGATGAATTTTCCTTATTGACTCTAAATCGATTCTTAGAAATTGTATTGTCCAAATTCAATATCCACAAAAACAGCATGATAAAAAAAATTCTTAAGGCGTTGGTAACTCATTAAGTACCAACAAGTTTATTGGGAAAATACAGGGTTTTCCAATAAGAGGTGTTATTTTGAATAGCCCGCTATTTCGGTAGATGTTACTTTTGAAGCTGTCATTTTTTGACATTTGACAAGAAGAAACTACGCCATTAATAAAAATGGAACGATACACGCTTAAAAATTATTCACGCTTTGAAATTATTAAAATTCACTTGAGTGAATCAAATGCAAATCATCTTGAGTGATGAGGCCCATTTCCACCTCGGTGGCTTCGTCAACAAGCAAAATTGTCGCATCTGGGGCTTGTAAAACCGAGTTATTGTTGAAAAGCCTCTCTATCCTCAACGTAAGACTGTTTGGTGCGGTTTATGGTCCGGCGGAGTCATTGGACCTTACTTTTTCGAAAATGAGGCTGGAGCAACAGTTACGGTGAATGGTTTGCGCTATCGAGAGATGATTAATGATTTTTTATGGCCGGAATTGGATGGTATTGATCTGGACAACGTTTACTTTCAACAAGACGGCGCTACGTGCCACACAAGCAACGAAACCATTGATCTTTTACGATTGAATATCAAAATAACACCTCTTATTGTAGAAGAAAAAACTTGTCACAGCCTTCGTGAGTTTTATCCTCATTTAATCAGACATATTATATAAAGTAGCTGAATTGCCCGGGCTTTACGTAGAGTTTTTTTTTCAGATGATGAAATAATTTTACTCTTAAGTGTGCGAAATTTCATCAATAGTATCAAAATTCTACTCTAAGGGGCGGAAAAATGGTTTGGGGGTGTTTTTCGAAATATCATGGTCGATTTTTTCTTGTTTTTCGAAATATCATCAATGACTTGAAACAAAACTTACGTAGTCAATTTACAAAAGACCTTTCAACTCATAGGCCCCAGATGTGCAAGTGAAATTGATTATCTGTTTAAGAAATAATCAATATTGTATTAAATTTAGATGAGACATGAAGCGAAAAAATAGGTTCCACTTTTGTACCTTCGATTGATCTTCAACGCTAAAACTATCGAATCTGGTCTACGCGCACCGCTTGTCTCGTTTTAATAGTAGGACAACGTTTCGACGAGATATTAGAACGCAACATCCCCTCTAGTTGTGTAGCTCAATGGCAATAATTACGATATTTGAAATTATTTGATCAATTTCACCAGAAGTAAGGATTTTTTAAACCGGACTAAGGTCACGCCCACAACACACTACTTATCTTACAGTCCCACATCTTAGACATGTTCCCTTTCACCGTCCGATCCATCTCCTCCCCCCACTCTTCACTAATCGCTAGTCACACCTCCACCCCCACTTCAACACTTAGTAATAATAATGTTTACCCTTGTTTTGTAATGTTAGGTTGGTATGTTTTTGTACTGAGGAAGGACGGCGTACATAAAAAAATATAGTTGTTTAAACAAAGTAACATTGTTTCATTTATTGTTTCTTCTATCGGCATAGTTATATCATCTTCTGTCTTCGTAGAACGTCACAGCGTTGCTGCCAAGGTTTGTTATGTATGTGAGGATGTTGTGTCAGCGCTCTTTATTGGCAGCAGACACATGTCAGCGCTATATTGGCGGCAAACACATACCTGAACGGATGACGAACCTCGTGCTGGCACAGTTGGTCTAAATAACAAATGTAGATCCTAGGAAACAAATTGTACAGCGCCCTTGAGGTGATTTTTCACAAAAACGGCGCTCTACAAATTATCCAATTATTATTATTATTATTAGTACCTATTGGCTACTTATTACAAGTCTTGGAGGAATAATATTTACAAGTCAATTAAAACTGCAACAAAAACTGACCTTTTATGAAAGATTTTTTAGTATATTAAAAACCCAAACGCTCGGACAAGAGCGTAGCCTGAAAATAATCGAAACTTCAAGTGATAATTAAATTAATTTAAAGGTTAAACTATCAAAATAAATAATTATCGAGAACAGATCCAAGTCCAAAATTCGCTGATGTTATTGAAGCTATTGGCTTCAATGATTATCGCGAATTTACGTAATGACTAGCAATTTTAATTATAATAATCCTAAGAAATCACTTCTTTTGGAAATTACCAAAACATGTTGTCATGCGACCTCTTACCTCTCAGGCTTCTGACGTATTATGTCAGAGGTCGGATTATTTCCGCATTGTAATAAAATAAAAATAAATTAAATAATTCTGAACGTCTGCGAAAACTAAAAACTCTTTTTGAAAGATGATGAAATACGCCTCAAAATTTTATTATTAGAAATATAATTTTTGAAATATTAAAATTTGGAATGACAACATAAAAAAAAAATTAACATGGCCCATCTTACGAAGCGTATTCATAATGAAAAACTACGCAACTTATTAGACAAAATGTATCATAAACATTATTTTTACCTAATTTTTTTTTGTTTCATATAATGAAAAAAAATGTATTTAACTTATTTTATAATAATTCGAATAAGTTTTATGTTCCATTAATTTATTTTTTAAGGAAAGGAAGGAGATACATTATAAAAAAATAATAATAATAAGAATTTATAGAATTTTATAAAATAAACTTTATGTATTATTTTTGTTCTAACCCCGCGTTATTAAGGTATTTCCATAGTGGGTATTTTAAACTTCCTCACATTTGAATGACGATGAAATCGAGAGTCCCCGTTAAACTCGGCCCGTTTCAGCTTTTGATCAAATAGTGATCTGTTCTAAAGCATAACGATCATCAAAGTAGCAATTTCGGTTGTCTGTAACTTGCGTTAGTTAGTCCTCCGTGAATTGAACGTTCAATGAAATCAAATTCGTTTTGAATTGAAGTGTCATATTCAAAATTAGAACTGGTTGCGTGAAGAATTCAGACAAGCCATAATGTAGGTACCTATCTATAATATTATCTTTTGACAGAAAATTATTAAATTGACATTTTAAAATTGGAATAATATCCAGCGATTTTTCACGGGTCTGCGCTTAGATTTAAGTGCGTTATAGAAATTGAACGTCTGGGAATACGCCCGGGAGACGGTCAATGATTTTTTAGAATTAATATTTTTTTGTTACATAATTATATATATTATAAAAACAAGCCTTCTCTACAGGCTACAAGAAAAAACAAAAACATAATAAAGAGATTAAAAGAAAAATAAAATTGTCGTTAAAGATTCAATCAATATAACCTCCATCATTTGCCGTCAACGAAAAATCTCAAATGGCAATCGTTTGAATTGCCTCTGTAAGCGATCAATAATTATTGGACCCATCAATCATGAATCTTAAAAGTGTCATTAATGAGCACCTTGACGTAAATATTTTCAATTTAATTGACCGTCTCTGGGACACTCAAGTTTGATACGTACAACCATAAATAAACCACTCACTAGTCCAGTTTCTTCACTACCTAAGATTCTTGCAGATTCTTCTGCAGAATCCATCTTGTATCTTTGTCGAACGTCACAGCGGTGCTGCCAAGGTCTGTTATCTATGTGAGGATATTGTGTCAGCGCTTTATTAGCAGCAGACACATACCTGGACGGATGACGAACCTCGTACTGGCACTGTTGGTGGACGCGGTGGACTCTCTCGCTGCAGCAGCTGGTCCAGTTTCTTCACCACCTAGGATTCTTACTGCAAAGTCTCCATCTTCTATCTTCGTATCACCTGTTCCTGTACTTCATTTTACTTAACTTAACTTTATTACTTTATTTTGTAATACCTGCATCAACTGTAAAGCGCCCCTGAGGTGATATCTCACAAAAGCGGCGCTATACAAATTGTCCAATAAATAAATAGAATTTCAGAGTTTTCCATTGGTGGATACAGTTAGGCAACAATATGACGACACAATATTCATGGTTCTAATTTTCGGATATAGTTAGGCAACAATATGACGTCACAATATTCATGTTCTAATTTTCGGATATAGTTAGGCAACAATATGACGTCACAATATTCACAGTTCTAATTTTCGATCGGAGTTATACCCCCCGCGTACAACTACAGGGTTTTCCAATAAGAGGTGTTATTTTGATATTCAATCGTAAAAGATCAATGGTTTCGTTGCTTGTGTGGCACGTAGCACCGTCTTGTTTAAAGTAAACGTTGTCCAGATCAATACCATCCAATTCCGGCCATAAAAAATCATTAATCATCTCTCGATAGCGCAATCCATTCACCGTAACTGTTGCTCCAGCCTCATTTTCGAAAAAGTAAGGTCCAATGACTCCGCCGGGTCATAAACCGCACCAAACAGTCACACGTTGAGGATAGAGAGGCTTTTCAACAATAACTGTTGGGTTTTCCGAGCCCCAGATGCGACAATTTTGCATGTTGACGAATCCACCGAGGTGGAAATGGGCCTCATCACTCAAGATGATTAGTATTTAATTCACTCAAGTGAATTTTAATAATTTTAATGCGTTGTTGAAGCGTGTATCGTTCCATTTTTATTAATGGCGTAGTTTCTACTTGTCAAATGTCAAAAAATGACAGCTTCAAAATTAACATCTACCGAAAAAGCGAGCTATTCAAAATAACACCTCTTATTGGAAAACCCTGTATTATAAAATATTTATTCATCAATTCATTGCTATCGGCTGAAAAATCTGAAGAGTAAGCTTCTAATGCGAGTGTGATGACATCTTCACGATCACATCTATGTTCTGCGAGGACAAGAAATAAGAATACAACATTTACAGGGCGTTCACACCTCGGCGCGCCCAATGTCAAGAGGCCATTGACTAACGTCCATGTTCACATAACCAGATATCCACACGCCCAACCAGCCTTGTCAGTAGACTGATTTATCGGCAGGACGCACTTAACTGCGAAATGACGCTATTTAATGTTCAAAGAAGAAAAAAGCTTTTCGTAATTTTTATACCAAAAATCATTTAGGTCCGGTTTTTAGCGTTATCTTTTGTCCTGAATTTTTTAAATTTTATTTATTTTTATGTGAATACCGCAAAAGAGACCCAACTACTCACAACCGTCTGGAGCCAGTGAGACTATTGCATTTCCAACTGGGGCATACCTATACCGCAATGCTGAAGGTAGTGGGGGGTGGAAGGAAATGGGAAAGTAATGTAGAAGGGAAAGTACCTGGCTCGCTTTGACAAACGGAGTCTAGAAACGTTCGATTTAAAGGCACAAAACTAGTTTTTATTTATTTTGTAAATAATTTTATAAGAAAGCAAAAAAGTTAATAGAGTGAAACTGTCACAGATAATCTTAGCTTTTCAACTGAAAGACGTACTCGTCAAAAACATATATTTCCAATACAAAAATGTAACACCTCATTTGCACAACATCATTACACATTTCTAGGCAAAAAATACTTTAATAACCTACCTGATAATATCAGAAAAATCGAAGACGACAAAACTCTACTCAAAGCGATCAAAGAACATTTCAAGGTAAAAAATCAAAATAACGAAAGTCGTCAATTAAATAATGTAACGTCATAAATCGTTAAATTGTACATTGTTGAACGTTGTTAAAGTAACGTTATAAATCGTTAAATTGTACATTGTTGATATACACTTATATTTTTAATATTCTTAACTCCTTAAATTATTAATAAGAATACTTACATAAATAATGTTCATCTCGATACTCAGCATCTCTTTTAAACACAAGCGTCTGCTTCCATAAAAGAGAAACATAAAAAAAAATTCAAAAAAAATTGTGTTTACTATTTTTTATATATCATTATTGTTAGCAAATATTATAATACATTGTAAACTGTTTAATTATTACATAATAAAAAAAAAATAATACTGTATTTTTTTAAAGTTGTTTTTTTTTACGCGTTCATACATTTCTATTAAAAATATATTTTTCTGGTACTTTACGTTTATATTTTTTATTAAGTAATTTATTATTTTATTTGTATTCTACTCAAGCGAAACGATAGGAAAACCTTCAATATATCTAAAGCCTATTTTTTGGTATTCATAATGTACACCAATTCGTTATAAAGATTAATCAAAATAGTGATTTAGCATTAAGCTCAGCCTTAAGTTCGCAAATGTATACGTACCATTACACTTGCCTGAAAATGTACATCGCCATCAATTTGAAATCGCATTCATGGTGGAACACAGTTTTGTATGGAAATATGGTTCCATGATATTTCATGAAAATGACAACTAAACACACATTTAAAAAGTGATAAAGAGTCATTAAAAGTGATGAAACAAAAACTAGGTTAAATAGGTAACTGTTTCATCACTTTTCATGACTTTATATCACTTTTTAAGATACCCGGTCACCAGGAAATATATGCCCAAATAGGGCTTATATTAGGATCAAGAAACACGCCTATAAGGCACTTCTCGTGTTATTATTTATTCTATGGGGATATATAACAATGCAAGCTACTCGTACCGTGCTGTGAAACGCATATTCAACAATGGGTGGTGAAGCGTGCATACAGATATCCAATATCAAGGTTATGGGTATATTACCCAGACCGATCAAATTTAATAAGAAACAAATAATTATCACATTATAAATTAACAAAATATGAGTTTATTTATTACACTTTTATACTTGGTGGAATTATATATTATTAAAATAGAAAACAAAACATTTTTTAACTTATTTCCACTTGTTTATTTTACCAGTTACCGGTTTCGTCCTATTATGGACATCTTGAATTGCCAGCCTGAAGATGTCCATAATAGGACGAAACCGGTAACTGGTAAAATAAACAAGTGGAAATAAGTTTAAAAAATGTTTTATTTTCTATTTTTTATTAACAAAATACTTAAGTCGGACCATTGTCGAGAGTCAGAATAACAGAAGGGTATGTACGAGACGATGTATAAATGTGAATGAAGCAAGAGCGTGCCAAGACCGAGTTGTTTGATGGCCCATTTTCTCTGCCTACCCTTGCGGGGAAACGGCATGTTGGTTAGTCAGTTATTTTATTTTTACATACTTCTACTTGAATTTCACTTATGTTTTCTTTTTGTGTGTTTTTATTCAATTATTTTTTTTATATCTATAAACCTTTATTAACTACTAACAACTTATTTGTATGACATTTAGGCATAACCGAAGAAAAACAGCAAGGCTTTTAGCTTCTTTAATTTTCTGAAATGAATGTGAGAATGAAGTGGAATCTCGGAAGCGGAAATTAACTCACTTCCCAACAATCGATCAAGCTGAAACTTTTTAGATAGACTCGTTGTCTATGACAGTGTACTGAATCAATTTTTAGTGGCAATCACGCATACACACACGGACATATAGGTATTTCTCTGGTTAATATACGAAATTAGTTTCAGTCCTACCCAATAGGGATTTGGCTCGATTGTTAGCGCGATTCACCAAAACCCCCCAGATCTAGGAGGTCTTGGGTTCACTGGGGAGGAAGGTTCTAATCCTCAGTCAAATTATAATTAAAAAATGTCAATCAAAATAAACGTATTATAATTTTTAAATTTTTTTGTTTTTTTACGAGTTCAAAGCGGTCGTAAAAACCGGTTTTATTTTAGATAATAAAAACAAACAGTTCCAAAGAAAACCTTTGTGATATCCTCATAAGCAATTCAGTTCCAATGCACCTATTGGTCTTTGTCTTGAGGGATAGTGACGTAATTCAGAAGCTCTCCAAGAAGTGAGAGATTAAGATCTTGAAAACGGGTTTTCCACAAAGTTCGACGATGTATCAATATGTATACAGATGTAGCAAGCTTAGCACAGTACAAGTGCCAAGGTCATTGTGGAACGTGCCACGAATCGCTGCATAACATAACGGATTTAAACTTCACCAATATTCTTCTTTTCTAAATAGTATAAAACAAAGTGGCTATCTGCGACTGTATGTTTGTTCTTCTAAACTACGCAATGGAATTTGATTAGGTTTTCACTATCATTTGGAGAATTTCTTTCGGAAAGTTAATATATAATACATGCATAATGTACAAAGTAGAAAAAGTTGAATGTTTGTAATCAAGTAGTATTTTTTTTTCGGGCGCTTACATTGCTAACGCTGTCTAAACCTTATAAGATACTGTTATGAAATGAACTTTCTTAAAACATTCAACCCCGCAATATTTTCTTAAAATCAATTACTTTGTATATTTAAATATTTTCATCATGGGGGCGTTGACCATTATCGGGGGAGGCCCCATCAGTCCCCAGCTCCGACGGAGGGCTCTTCTTTTCTAGCCTTCGCGAGGATAGGTTGTTTCGCCTCTCCGCTTGGAATTCGAGATTTGCTTTGCAAAACAGTGTTTTGAAAGTGTTTTTCACCAAAAATTAAGTACTACTATATTTCGAATCATTTTTTCCTCGGCTGCCACCCTGGACGTCTACAAAATCCCTGCGGTATCGTTCCACGTTTTATTCAATTTATTTTAGTTTCTGCTCTCTTCCCATAAATTTAACATCATTTTTCATTAATTTAACCGTCCACAAAGAGATTTAAGCTTTTCCTAAGCAACGATTCAAGTGCTGTAATATAGGTCTTCTTGAAGGCATTTAAAAGCACCATAATAATAGTGTTTTATTTCCAAGAAACCCCTTTCTTCTATCCACCTATAGGAGGCTGCTGTTAAACCAACTAAAGACACGGAACTTGCTTGAGCTAGCCTGGTATTCTTGAATATTGTATATGTCATTTCCCTACGAGGTTTGATTCCGTGGAAACCCATTATCTAACAATACATCATAATAATGTCCTACGGAAATGTATATCTTAAAAATACCTACAGAAAACTCCATGGTGGCATGTCTCTACCTCCTAAGGATAACCCCCAGCATCGCCGGGTACATGTCAGCTAGTAAGTTATAAACTGTTGAAAATTTAAATAAAAGTTCTTAAGAATCAATTAAGTTACAGGTAGTTTGAATGGTCCCCTGTGTGCTATGATGTGTAGTTTTTTAACAGTAACATTGTACACACTCGAGAAAGACATTAGCAATAATTTTAAAAGCTCGCAATTATTATTGCTTCAGTATTAGAAGCTATAACTACTCATATTTTTAAATGAACTTTGATGACAAATTGGAAAGCTATTTCAAAGGATTTGATTTGAACATTTTCATATCAGCTGATATAATTATCTTTCCACTAATAATTATAATAACATTTGCTCAAACTCACACCCCTTTATTGAAATTCAAATAATACTTGCGTAGACCCGTTAATAAACATAGGGTATTATGATTGTAGGATTTGAGAAGCAGCAAGTATATATAAATAAAATATTTTCAGAAGTTTACATCGCGAATGAACACCGTCATTAAATAAACAACATACCAGATCTATCTATATCTTCGGGCGTTTTGTATGAAACAAATTGATCCTAAAAAACCTAGTTATGGCAATATATAGACAGTACGATTCTCATTCGGAGCCTACTTATATACTATGCACAAATTGAAAACTCTGAAGGATTATTCCATAGACTTTCAGAGTTTTTCATTGGTGGATATAGTTATGACGTCTGCTACATTATGTCACAATATTCACGATTCCAATTTTGAATCGTAGTTATACCAGAACCTCCTAGATCACAAAGCCACACTCATTCAAAGCAGCCTCCTAGCTTGTATGAGATTTTACAAAAATATACGTTTTATTTATTTTTGTCAATTTATTCTTAATTATAATAACTGCTTAAAATGTTTTACTTAATTTAAAAAAAAAAAAAAAAACATTTTTTGGAGGTTCCCATACAAGTTAGGAGGCTGATTTGATTCAGAGTCCCGGCCTTGTGATCTGAGAGGTTTTGGTTATACCCCCCTGAACACATAAAATGAACTGAAATTCGTAAAAAAATGAACACACGTAAAAGAACTACACATTTGAAATATGAATATAATTTTGAATAATAAATTTATTTTGGTACCTACTTTATCGCTTGTCTAAATCGTTCCGACAATCAGTTCCGAATTTTGAAAATTGAACCGGGGTTACCAGAGACACACTACCGAATTTATCATTTTTATCTGTCGTTTATTCTGAGTCTTGGGACGATTCAAGAAAGTGTTTCGTATATCAAGTGTTTTCGTGACAATTTTTCCATCCACTTACGGTGCATTTTTATATGCGCTAGACATGTCCAAACTGGTTCAAACCATCTAAATCTAAACGACCCTTTATCTTGTGGATAATTTTATCCTTTCTTGTCCATAACGGTTAAATCGATCTTGCGTTCCTATCCACTTATTCATAATGTATAAGGTTTTACCATACTTACACCTCAGACATCTCATTTCGATTTTATTCATTCCTCTAAAATAAAAATCTGCTTACGAATTACTAGTTCTTTCTACAATGGAGCGCAAATTGCTGGCCGCGTAAAAAAATTAACTATATATTTAGTTAGAAATCTTGACAAATGTGTTATAATTTACCCACCTCATTCATTTTTAGCGTCGCTTCGCCAGGAGGTTCGTTTAAATACAAACATTCGTATCCAGTGCAGAAAAGTTACGCAACGGATTGCGCTGCAAACATTTGCCTTATTATGGTTATTTCAGTGTGCGCTTTTCGGCGGTCAATATACGACTAATGTCGTAGTTTATTTAAAGAATTCTCAAACCCTCCTTGTGCCAAAAATATGTTCACGTGGTTTGCCTCCAGCTCGTCTAAATGATACTCAGATTTCAAATTAATGCAAGTCAAATTGATAACCAAACCTCAAACCTACGATAAATAACACCTTCATCCAGCAGCAACAATTGTTAATCAATTAATTTGTTGACCAACATTCAATAAACCCTCCTGAAATGAACACTTGGACACCGGTAAATAGTATTATCTTATGTTATGCATAGTAATAAGTATGTACTGGCAACCACAAAAAACGGAACTCGAGTAATTTCCTGCATAAAAAGAAGTGGTAAACGCAGCCAGCGTACGTAACTCTAATTGAATAAATTAAATCCAATGGCATGGCAATACCAGTTTACCTGTCCACTCACCCGAACCGGACATCTGTGTTGCCATAATTATAATACGTATTAATCCAAACACTCACTCAGCACTATTGGCACCATCGTTCGAATAACTTCTACGTTTTAGCAGTTTTTATTGATAATACGTTTTGATGCGAGTATATAAATCGGAATAGAAACATTATTTTTAAAGGATTTAGCTTTGTATAATGACTAGGTCGGATATACATTCATTCTTCCTTCATTCTTCAGACTTTCAGGCATTTCATCATACATTTTTAGTCCTTTGTACATTAGGCAGTTCTGTGATTTTGTTTTTTTCATATGTGGCAATCTAATCCTATTTACATTTCTGGTTTCGTAATTATGAACATCTCTATTAAAAACAATTTCATCCTTAAAATATTTTGGCATTTGGTTGTTCATGATTTTATGTACAAAAATTAACACATTAAATAATAGTCTCTTTTTTATAGAAATCCAATTTAGCTGTTTTCTCATTTGATCTATGCTTGCGTATTTTCCTTTTCCTAGTATACATCTCATAGCTCTATTCTGTATAACATCTAGCTTGTTCAAGTTTCCTTCATTGGCCAAATACAACATAGTAGAGCAATAATCTAAATGTGGAGCAACTATAGTTTTATAAATCAGCTCTGTAGTGTTTCCATTTAGTTTATTTCTTAATCTTCTAAGAAAATTGACTTTTTTAGATACCTTCTTTAGCACATATTCAAAATTTGCTGCGAAAGTTAGTTTTGAATCTAGTATCACACCCAGGTACTTAATTTCATTTACTTTTTCAATTTTTTCGCCATTAATTGTCAATTTTAACTCTGTGTTATGCGTTTTGTTGCCTATTTCCATATATTTTGTTTTGTTGACATTCAGTTTTAATTTGTTTAATTTCAGCCATTTCGCTATATTTTGTAGGTCTTCATTTAATTTATTGATTGCATCTATGTACTCTTCACATGAAATATAGATTAATGTATCGTCTGCAAATAATCTAATTTTGCAATGTTTTATGGTTTTAATTATATCATTAATGTAAATAATGAATAGAATTGGACCTAATACCGACCCTTGTGGAACACCGAGGTTGTTTTCTATCGGTTCTGATTCTGAGCTTTCCACCTTTGTTACCTGTTTTCTTTCATGGAGATATTCTTTGAAAAGATTTAGAGCTACTTCAGAAAGACCTATATCTTCTAATTTTTCCAAAAGTTTTTTCCTTTCTATCGTTTCAAATGCTCTTTTAAAATCTAAGAATGCTGCAATGGTGATTTTTTTATTATCTGTTTCTTTCTTCCATGTATCAATCACAATGTTTAATGCAGCTTCACAAGAGTTATTATTACGGAATCCTGATTGTTCGTCACATAATATATGATGTTTTTAATTTGCCACATTATACAATAAAATCATAACCGAAAATGGGTTCGTAAGTAGGAGATTTTTAACTTTAAAGCAGTTTTCATAGGCCTATACATTATTTTTTTCTGGGCTTATAAAAAGACTTATATAAAAAATACTCCATTATTTCAAAGGCCAGGATGTATTCTACTCGCAGTATTTAATTAAAGCATCTGAAACATTTCTAGGCGACCAAATTTTCAAACCAAAAACACATGATTTTGCATTACTACGTATGGCATCGCCTTAAGGTAATATTTGTAATCGGGCCGCTAGCAATAACACTCCTAATGCAGATGGCGATAATGTTTTAATTCCCGCTCAACACCAGCCGCCTGTTTTGATTTATCCAAGAACAAAATAACGCCAAAAGGTGTGTATTATTTTATTTTGCGAAGTTCAGGTACTAATATTTAAATGTTTTACTAAATAGTTTCGTAAATAGGAGATTTTGAACTTTAAAGCAGTTTTGATAGGCCTGATACCATATTTTTTCTGGGCTGATAAAATGACCAATCAAAAAATACTCAATTAATTCAAAGGCTAAGATGTGTTCTACTCGCAGTCATCTAAAATTTTTCTAAGCGATTAAATTTTCAAAACAAAAACATATAATTTTGCATTACTACGTATTGCCTTAATTAATTAAATTTTACTCACTTATCTTAAGATTGTTCAGTTTTTTTTTTAAATTTAAATAAAATGAAATAAATTAATGGAATAAATATTCCATTCTCCATTTTGAATGTATATTGTGTATATCCTCATGGCCTATGCTTGTCTTTCCACTTACAGTCTTTACTATATTAGTGTACAATTTTTTTATGTTGTATTGTATAGAGTTCGTAAAATAAACGATTGGTTTGTTGGTATAGTGATTATTGGCAGATTTTACATTAATTAAATTAAGTCGTCATCTATAAAGCTACAAAGCAAACACCTGTTGGTGATCAACAGGAGATTTTTTTAGTTTTATTTTATAAATGGTGTTATTCTACACATAAGTTCCATCTGCCGGTAGCCAGTGGAACTATTCCCATTTGGGGAATGTTTTGAAGCTAAAGGGCATATTGAAAATATATCGGGATCCGATAAATATCTGCTTAAGATTTAAATTTAAATGGTCAAAAAATGGAAATACTTTGAACATAACCATAGATCCCTTGAATGCGGTTGTCATTCGTCTTCGCCGTTGACGTCAACAAATCATTAAAAATATACGCGAAACAGTAATACACGTTCCCAAAATAATATTTATCATCGAAGAAGAAGATATTACTGATAAATATTAACGAAATATGAAATAGAACAAGACACAGAAATAAAAAAATGTAACGGTTTCATCTGGGAATCGAACCCAGTATTTTTGTCTAACCGGGACAACACTTCAATCCACTCGGCCGCTGCTACTTATTTTTTGTCAATCTCATATTTCAAATTCAGGATATACAATATTATCTTCAACTAATTTGTTCCATATTTTTGGCTGCTATCTTTTTGAATGATTAAAAAGTTTTTGCGGATTTGTTTGTAAACTAGATGGTGTCTCGGATTAATTTTAATTCCATTAAAATAATAAAAATAAAACATAATATACAGGGTTTTCCAATAAGAGGTGTTATTTTGAAATTCAATCGTAAAAAATCAATGGTTTCGTTGCTTGTGTGGCACTTAGCGCCGTCTTGTTGAAAGTAAACGTTGTCCAGATCAATACCATACAATACCGGCCATAAAGAATCATTAATCATATCTCGATAGCGCAATCCATTCACCGTAACTGTTGCTCCAGCCTCATTTTCGTAAAAGTAAGGTCCAATGACTCCGCCGGACCATAAACCGTACCAAACAGTCACACGCTGAGGATAGAGAGGCTTTTCAACAATAACTCTTGGGTTTTCCGATCCCCAGATGCGACAATTTTGCTTGTTGACGAAGCCACCGAGGTGGAAATTGGCCTCATCACTCAAGATGATTTGCATTTAATTCACTCAAGTGAATTTTAATAATTTCAATTCCTTTTTGAAGCGTGTATCGTTCCATTTTTATTAATCGCGTAGTTTCTACTTGTCAAATGTCAAAAAATGACAGCTTCAAAAGTAACATCTACCAAAATAGCGGGCTATTCAAAATAACACCTCTTATTGGAAAACCTGTATTATATGTATGTTTAAATTGAAACAAACATGTAATATTTATTTGTATTTAATATAGTTACGTAAAACAAAGACAGACAACCGATATGTCCAAAAATATATACTTTGTTTTTTTACTTGTTGATTTTTTCATCACGAATTCATATGATATGACGACCTCTATTGTCACTCAATCACGGATTCCGTCAGGTGTTAAGCCAAAGTTAGTGGGAAGATAAATAAGAGGAAACCAGCTATTCCGATCCAGGGATAGTAGTTTCTTTTCAAAACAAAGAAAGTAAGGACAATATTATAACCCAGAAAAGAAAATATGGTACTTTGTACCCAAAAAATATAAATTTTTCTGAAGATTATAAAAACATTGTTTACATTAATGAACAATTGTCACAAAATAATAAACACCTCCTATTTCTGGCGAAATCATCAAGACTAGGCTACAAGTTTATCTGGGCAAAAAATGGTAACATAATGATGAGAAAAGATGAATTAGCCCCAATCATCCACATAAGGCAGCCGGAAGACATTCCCTCCGAATAAACAAACAAGTGACGATAATACATGTATAAATACTTCATCATTGTTCAAAATGTCTGATGAAAATTTTTTGCATGAAAACTTTATATGTAAAAACACAAGTGAATTAAATAATCATTTTAAAAATGTTAATTTTTCAGTTCTAAATATGAACATACGGAGTTTAAGAAAGCACTTTGATGAACTCTGTGTCCTAATCGAAAGTCTAGATTTTTCTCCTAGTATTATTATATTAACAGAGACACAGATGAAAGAGGTAATACCCTATAACCTGCCAGGATATATAACCATTTCATCTAAATGCAAACATACTGGACACGATGGAGTCACGGTATTTATGAATAATTGTCTCATGAAAACTGCTTTCGAGATTTTAGATTTTAAAACAGCAAATGCTATTAAATTAACATTTAACCATAACAATTATAATTATTTGCTAATAGCTATCTATAGATCACCTTCACTAAATGAAACTCTCTTCAATAACGAACTTAATTCGCTTTTAAAAATGACTAACAGAAATAACTTCAACTTCGCAATATTAACCGGTGATATCAATATAAATATAAATGAAAATAACAAAAGAACAAACTGTATAAATGAGTACTTAGATTGTTTGTCGTGTGCTGGATATCAGTCTTACATAAACTCACCAACTAGAGAAAATTTGAATAACTCCACGACTCTAGATCACATATTTGTTAAATCACACAAACACCTTATAACAACATCCTCAACTCTAATAACAAACATTACCGATCATTACCCAACATTTTACGGACACAACATCTTAACTGCAAATTCAAAAGAAAATTCTGAAACAGTTGAAAAAAATAATATTAATTACCTCACATTAAATAATCTACTTCTTTTGGAAAATTGGGATCAAATTCTATCAATTTCAAACCCATATTCAGCATTAGAATCGTTTTATAAAACTCTCCAAGAATATATTTCAAAAAGTACAAATAAAATTGTTATATCTAAGAGAAAATATAAAAAAATTAAACCTTGGATAACTGTAGGAATAATAGTCTCCATTAAACAAAGAGATAAACTATATAGAGAGATGCTAAATTATCAAAGAGCCTGTCAAAAAAACAATGTCAGAACAATGTCCTTCATGAAAACAAAATATTTACTGTATAGAAATTTACTAAATAGGTTAATAAGAAGTTGTAAAAAAAAATACTATGGTGAACAAATTGATAATGCAAATAATGATACCAAAAAAACGTGGAATATTATTAACGAAATAACGAATAAAAAAAGAATAGCATCAACTGAGGTTAAGGAGATTAAAATAAATAACAATATTATAACTGACAAATCTGACATTGCAAATAACTTTAACAACTTCTTCACAAATGTCGTCGACCAAGTACTTGAATCATCCAGTAAGATTGCTAATACAGCGCCCGCTGACTCATCTCTGCTTTTGGTACCAACAAACAATTCAATTAACTCATTAGATTATTTTACACCTATCACAACTAATGAAATTGAAAAACACATTGACAGCCTAAAACCAACAAATTCTTCAGGAATTGATAATTTATCAGGTAATACACTAAAAAAAATAAAACAATATATTTTAACTCCTTTGCAACATATTTATAATATATCCCTAAAAGAAGGGTATTTCCCAGAACAATTTAAAATCTCCACTATAATACCAGTTCACAAATCGGGTGACACGCACATATTAGACAATTACAGACCTATCTCCTTAGTTTCAAACCTTTCAAAAATATTTGAAAAATGTATCAAAAATAGAGTTATGAAATACCTAGAACAAAACAATATTCTGTCCGAAAATCAATATGGCTTCAGAAGTAAATTAAGCACTGAAGATGCAATATTCGATCTGACAAAAAATTTATACACATCTGTTGATCAAAATAAAAAAAGTCTAGCTATATTTTTAGACTTAAGAAAAGCGTTTGATACTGTAAATCACAATCTACTCATAAAGAAAATTAATCAAATAGGTTTCAAAAAAGATGCACTAAAAATTCTCACTCACTATCTCAAAGACAGATTACAAAAAACAAAAATAGGGAACTTTTATAGCACAGAAACAGTGATAAAAAATGGAGTACCACAGGGGACTGTGCTTGGCCCAATTCTGTTTCTAATATATATTAATGATTTATGCAATGTTGTAATCCCTGGTAAAATTGTATCTTACGCTGATGATACAGCAATAATAGTAAATGGAAAATCCTGGCCTGAAACTTTTTTAAATGCAACAAAATGTATTTCATATGTCTTATCATGGCTAACTTGTAATAGACTTTTCTTAAACTATAATAAAACATTTTACCTAACATTTTATAAAAACAGTAAAAACAAACCTCCCAATAACCTTAAAATTAGACTACATAATGCTAACTGTAATAAAGTAACATGCACCTCTTGCTTTGAAATTGGAAAAATTGAAAAGATCAAATATTTGGGTATATATATTGACACAAATTTAAACTGGCAACCACAAATTAATAACACCGTTTCTAAATTAAGATATCTGACGTACATATTTTATAGACTTAAGGAAGTACTCAATGTTGACAAATTGAAAATGATTTATTTTTCTCTAGTGCAATCCTCAATTATGTACGGTATATTAGGATGGGGTGGCGCACTAGATACATTTATAAAACCACTACAAATAGTACAAAATCATATTATCAAGGTTATATATAATAAAAAGAGGACATTTTCGACTGATCAATTGTACAAGGAATCTCAACTATTCAATCTCCGTAAACTATTTTTACTTCAAAGCCTGAAATACGTCATGAAAAACCAAAATAAATTTCAAAAATATGAACCCAAAATCAACTTTAGAAGAAATCATGTATTTTATACCCCACAAACCAATACCAAACTAATGCAAACTCACAGTAGCTTTATTGGACCTCGCACTTTTAATCTACTACCAAAAAAAATTCAAGTAACAACTAAACTAGCGCAATACCAAAAAGTATTAAAGTTGTGGCTGTACAATGCAAATGTTGAAGCATTATTCATTTAATTTTTACTTTTTTCTATTTTGTTTCTGTATAGTTATTATTATTTTATTTTGTGTTCTTTTAATTCATATATATTATCTTACAATCTTTATTTTTACTTTGATTTATTTTTAATATGCTCCTCTTGCACAATCTTTTAGAATAACTTTAATTATAATACTACCGTTTTTCTTTATTATGCTTACTGTTTTTTATTTTATTTTTACTGTTATGTATTTTTAGGTACAAAAATCTAATGTATTAAATTATATTACCCACGCACAGGCTGCGCCTTAGTGGGTTCCCTTTCATATTATTAAAAAACTTGTATTATGAAATATGTAAATTGGGAAAAAATAAAGGAAATAAAAAAAAAAAAAAAAAAAAAAAATTTAAAAAGAAATGTTATATTCATTGTAAAAATATGTAAAATTACAAAATGAAATATGATCTTGTTTATATTAGTTTATATTCAAATGTATAAACTAACTCAATAAATAATAAATAAAAAATAAAAAATAAAAAAATTAAGTTATTTATAAAATGATCGGAAAAAAATTAAATATTTATGCCTGAACATCCACAAAATAAAATAAAAGGCACTTTTTGGCCATGTTTTTTTCTTGCATAAATCAAAACAGGCGGATGGTGTTAAGCGGGAATTTAAACCTTATCGCCATCTACGTAAGGGTTGTTATTGATAGCGGCTCAATTTAAAATATTACACGACGTAGTGCATCGCCTTAATGTAGAATGTATTTTGTTATCCGTATATTATATAATATTATTAGTTGTATCAAAATTATACAGCTTTTATCTATGTAGTTAGTTGGAAAGTGAAATATTTATATTTCTTTATTAATACTCTTACGTTTTACAAATATTGCTTCATATTAATTTTTTTTTAAAATTATTACTTAATATTTTCTCATAATACTTGTAATCACAATTTTACAATTGTGTATTTTGTACCTACTTTACAATGGATTACATCTATTTACTGTCAGTATCTCCTGTATAATACAGATATTCTCCTATGTACACTGCATCATGTATCACTTTTATGTAAAAGCCTTTTTAGGCGTATATATGTAAATAATATATTATGAAAACCATCTCGCTGTTTCTCCGCAGGGTTAGGCAGAGAGGACGGATCGCTAAATAACTCGGTCTTGGCATACTCCTTGCGTCATTCACATTCATGTTCTCTTCCGTTATTCCGACTCTTGACATGGCCCGACTCAATTATCTAGTTCACTCGATAGTATTTTGTCTTTCTCTGACGTTCCTGACTTCTTTTGCCACTCACATTCGCGTTATATATTCTCTTTACACTCCTTACTTCGTTCATTCGCTCTACCTGCCCGAACAATCTAAGCGGCCTATCTTAATCTTAATCATTACTCGTACATCAATCAGCCTTGCATTTTTGCGAATCTCCACAAATCTCACACTATCATACATGGTTTTACCACACACATACCTCAGGGGTCTCATTTATACGGCATTTATCCTCCTCCATCAATGTATTTTCGTCAATACCAGATAGTTATTATTTTTGGTAAAAATCAGTCACTTTGTGGTTTGACATATTATTAAATAAAAATAAAATACTTTCATTATTTTTTTTGGTAAACTAATGTTTAAGACAAGATTTATTTGTATTTCACCTAAAAATGTAGACAATTTGTCTCGACGCCATCTAGTGAGAGAGTTAGCACTTACAATACCTTTCTCATATAAAATAAAGTTGGTTGTTTTCAGGTGAAAAAATGTAACAAGCAGTAATTGTTGAATGAAACACTAGTATATATTGAATTATTTCGCGGATAAGAGATAAGCCGCCATAGCTCAGTGGTCAGAGCTGTCGACCGGAAATCGAAGGGACACGGGTTCGAGTCCCGTTGGCGTCATGTATCTTTTATCAGGAGATTTTTCAATGTGGATGAGTGTTTCAGGCGAATAATTACTGCTTGTAAAATAATAAAATACTTTGTTTAAAAACCACGAATTGTTGTAAATTTTATTTTTTTATTTTTTATATTGACCTTATATTTTATTGTGGTCTTAATAAAATTTACAACAATTCGTGGTTATTAAACAAAATATTTTATTTTTATTTAAGATAGTTTTTATGTTATTACTTTTACACGCAGTGACGTAAATGTCATGTCAGGGTGTATCGGCACGTACCCGACAAACTTTAACCAGCTATTCCTTAGCACATTTGGAGTAAAAAATGTTATGGGCACTTTGCTGTCCGGTAACATTTTTTTTGTAATAAAAAAAATATTATTCATATTTTCACCACATGTCACCAATGTTTTATCCTTTGTCAAAGTTTGAAAACCCGTCTGGCAATATTTTGTTCGAGTTTCGTTGAATAATGTACGTACGTCCCTACGTTGGCGCGCTTTTACAATCACAACGAAATGGCACGGCACCATTCGTCTCATTTTTAACTATTATTATTTAGTGTGTACGAAAGAGCGACGACATTTTTTGACACACTTGCTAATAATAGCTGTTGAACACGAGAAACAATGCAAATGACAGTGACGGAGTGTGGATTTTTTATTTATTTTTTGTTTTTAATGGAAAAAAAATGTTACCGGACAGCAAAGCGCCTGTAACATTTTTTACTCCAAATGTGCTGAGGAATAGCTGGTTAAAGTTTGTCGGGTACTTGCCGATACACCCTGTATTTAGCAGCCATTTCCAAATGATTAAAGACGATATTGTTGATCAAATCAGTAGGGAAAGATCGAAGTCTATAATTTAACGATAGAATAAACCTTCTTGGAATAAATTCAAGTTGAAACCTGTTTGCAGCGCGTCGTCTGTCCACAAAGTATTAAAGAGCTTGTGGTAAACCTAGCAAACATTGAAAATACAGTATTATTATTATTACATAATGAAGACATTTACAGTGGTTGATTCTTGCCTGTGGATTCGGAGTTTGTGGGTACAATCCATCTATGGTACAATCCCTGTATAAAAGAACAAAACTGCTGATATGACTTTTATGAAGGAAAAATATATTTTTACAAATTCATTCATACTACTTTTATTAAGAATACCTCAGACAGTGAAAAATCACGGGATATTATAATTTATTGCATGATAGCTAGTTAGCTAAAAAGCGCTTTTGAAAAATCACGAAATTTTACTTTAGTCAATTTTAACGCTAAGAAATTTAATCAAAAGAAATACACATTTCAAATAAATAATTAAAATAATTTCGTTTAATAAAGTTTTTTTTTATAGGTAGGTACTTTAAAATGCTAAATCACTATTTTGATTAATCTTTATAACGAATTGGTGTATATGATGAATACCAAAAATTATGTTTTAGATAAATTGAAGGTTTTCCTATCGCTTTGCTTGAGTACAATACAAATAAAAAAATAAATTACTCAATTAAAAATATAAATGTAAACTACTAAAAAAAATTTTTTTCAATATAAATGTATGAACGCGTAAAGTAAACAACTTAAAAAAATACAGTATTATACCTAAGATTATCTGTGACAGTTTCACTTGATTAACTTTTTTGCTTTCTTATAAAATTATTTACAAAATAAATAAAAAAAAACAGTTTTGTGCTTGAAATCGAACGTTTCTAGACTCCGTTTGACAAGCGATTTTAATGCCTATTACCTACAATATAAGGTATACCAAGAATATACACATTTTTGGCTTGTAGCTTCCTCTTAATGCTATTCTGAATCACTCACAGACAGAACCACAACCGAAATGAGTACATACTATATGTTTGATTATAAAAGCATTAATTTCTGGTTTGTATAGAATAAATGTATATTATTTTATGAGAAGTTGAAGACCTACTTAATAAAGTAGTAAAATATTCATATAAAAACACGGTTTATTACATGCTAATAATTTTCAATGGGTAATATATTTATATAACATAAATTATTTTCATATGATCTGAATCGAGATTATATGTTAAAGTATTAAATGTGTTTACTATTTACTTTACTGTCTTCTAAAGTATTACATGTGTTTGGTATTTACTTTACAATCTGTTAAAGTAATACATTTGAGATTAACTTTTCTGTTGTTTTTTAATAATTAGGTATGTTGTAAAACCTTTTGCTATTTAATTAATTCGTAAAGGAAATGGCAATCATTTACAGTGCGTGAAATTCGAAACCCAAGGAGATCGTTAAATTTAAGGACAAAGAAATCCATGGTTACAAAGCAAGGTCAAACTGGGTTACTAAATCAATGGATTCAATACACATAATAATCAATTAATTATTCGAATGCTAAAAACATCAAACTATAAGAATGATTTAATTTCTATAATATGCAAATATATTCAGAACTAGATCAAACATAAATTAGGATTGCGGTCATTCGAGTACAGACAACAAGTGGGGATCTTGTCTGTTTTACTAATATTTCAATTAAATGCACAACTCGGATCTTTGATTCGTTTGGATTAAGTAATCAATAGTCCCTTATTAACAATAGTTTTATTTGGTACACACTTAAAAGTAATGTACCTATTGCTTTGTTAATTTGCAAATTAATGAAAGAATCGACACCAAAATATATATACAGGGTGTTAGGGGAAGTTCTTGAATTACTTTAACCAGTGATTATTGACATTATTTGGAGTAAAAATGGAAATGAAATTTTGGTGTTTCATTTTTTTTTCAAAAAAAAAAAAAAAAAAATCTTCCACGTGTCGTAACTAGTCCCTCGAGTAACCGCCCAATTCCGCACATCGACAAAGCTGTCCAATACTTACTGATTTTTCATGTTTTTAGTTGAAGAAAAAAAAACACCAAAATACATTTACATTTTTTACTCCAAATAATGTCAGGAATCACTGGTTAATGCACTTCTCTAAACATCCTGTATAACAAGAGTGTCCCGGTATAATTTTTTTTATTCAAACCAACACATTTATTCAGAGATTGATGTATTTTTGCACACTTGACCCTCAAAACAAGAGAAAGGTCACTCTCTAAATGAGATTCTAAAAAACCACACTTTTTTATCACCCCTTAAAGCAGACTTTGACACTCCTTGATGAAATTTTGCACACTTTACGTTCAAAATAAGATGAAAAACATTGTCTACATTTGATTTAGAAAACCTCTGTATTCCGTGCAACGCCGGGTACTTTGAGACAGAATACAGGAAAACAATTTCAATGAAAAAATAATAAGCATACGTCAAGTACCTACACAAAGCCACTTGCACAGTCGTGCAAGACAAAAATATTTTGATGGCGTGTTATGTTTCAAGTAACGTTTTAATTGTATATACCTAAAAATAATAAATAATAATTGGATGATTTGCGTGGCGGTGGTTTTCAGGGGCGCTTCATAAATATTATAAGGTACTGTGATTATTCGGGCCCCGGGCTCCTTCACCAACCGCAGGCTCCTTCACAAACCCCGGGATCTTTCACAAACCCCGGGATCCTTCACAAACCCCGGGATCCTTCACAAACCCCGGGGACCTTCACAAACCTCGGAATCCTTCACAAACCCCGGGATCCTTCACAAATCCCGGGTCCGGTGATTTATACGCCCTGAACCCCCCTCTCGGCAGCCCTGGGTAGAAACCATCTATACTGAAAGTGAAACCGGTTTCATACGTAACATATGGCAAGGGTAGGGAGATCAACCACGGTTGTCATTAAATCTGTTGTATGAAAACTATTAGTTTTCACGACTTGCGTCTTCGAATAAGCCAGGTTCACTTTTTCACTCTCTATAAATATCATCATGTCCCAGAGATGATGAGCAAATTTCATATTTGCTTGTAGTTCACACTTCAAAATTTTTTCATCGTTCATCGACTCAGCACTGGACGGAAAGTTGAATATCTAAGAAAATTTATAGTTCATTCTCAGAAATACATTTTTCTAGCACATCACATCACGCGAGCAGCGAAAGTCGTTGGCTGAATGAGGTCGTAAAATTACTGCATTTTATTGGTCTTACTACTAAACTAAAAACTAAGTCATTTACCGAAAGAATGCTTTGAGCCCCTGCATACCCAATTTCTACCGATTTATAACAAGTTTCTTCAGTTTAATTTTTTAATTCCAAAAAAAATTTATTTTTGTAGATAATATCTATACATTTACTATGTTAAAACGTTTTTTTATATGAAATTCCCTCGATAGAAAAAAAATCCCTTTTGGCCTGTTATTTAATATGTTATAGGCATACAAAAATTCAGTGTATCTATAGGATCTTGGTAGTGAGACAATGAAAGATGATGCTGTGTGTGTCACAGCGGTTATTGTGAGTCAGTATAATTGTGCAGTTGGAATATGGCTCTGGACCGATGATGATGATACCAGGCGTAGACGGCGATGATGGTGATGATGTAGTCAGGGCGCGAGTCAGTGAGATTACGCCGCGTTGGTGGAGACCGGACTCGTGGATGTGTTCAGCACTGGTGAAGACGGGGGTCTTCCGGGTACTTCGGGTGTGAACGAGATAGCCGAAGGTGCGATGGACCTGGTCGGCAGATGAGCGGGAGATGCAGCCCGGCGACGATGCCGCGGGGCCGTGGCGCAGACCGGGGAAGGATCTAGGCGCGTGAGGTCAACACTGGCCAGGAATGATAACCGGGGCCAGGGCGCTGAGGTGAATCCCCTAGGAGTCCATGGTTGTAGTCAAAACCGGGTGTAGATGAGTAGGTCCTGTAGGCGTGACGCGGGCCGACTCCTCCGTTACGCCGAGTCGGACTTCTCGAGTGGAATGATGATGTATTTAGGTCCTCCTCCGTTTATATAGGTGCTGATTCCTTTGTTCTCGTCTTTCACGGGTTGGAGCAGAGTCTGGACATCGAACCCGCAGGATCGCTGACTCGGTTCATTGTATGAACGTTTTGCATCACCCTGCATTCCTTCACATTCTCGGTATCAGAGGTCGATATTTTAATTGAAGTTTCGTAAGTCTGATTGTTGATTCAGCTTTTTTTATTCGCCACCCTACACGTGCGGTCTGAGTATGATATGATGATCCTGCTACATAACTTTAAATGCAACTAAAGCATTATCGTTTATCTATTCAGGGTGGCCACAAAAAACGGATTTCAAAATTCCCTGATAATTCCAGGTTTTCCAGGGCAGTTTCTATATTTTTCCCTGATATGTTTTATTTGGTATAAGGACATATCGTTCAAAATTTTATTTTTGAAACACGATTTTCATCTACTCCAGAAAATTAGAACAGATTCATAAATAAAGGGAATTCCGTCATCTAAAGCATTTATTATTTCCTTGCACCACAATGATCTATTCAAAACAAAATACACTTATTACAAATCTATGATATTTCGCCTGAAGACAATTTGTGTACAAATGAAAAGACCAGACAAAAATAGACAAATAAACAAAGTAAGTACAGTAGAACCCCGATAATTCGAAAAAACGCGTAATTCGAAATTTTCGCCAAAAAAATTTCAGCAGAAAAATTTTTTCATGCAAAATTTTTTTTAATTCGAAATTCGTAATTCGAAATTTATTTTTGTCCGCGCACGAAAATTTGTTCATAATATTTCGTAAATCTGAATCTAAAAGTCAGCCGTGGCGGTAAAACGCCGAAAAATGTATTTTTACGTGGTTATACATCGTCCTAATTAGTATTATTATTTTGTAAATCTGAATCGATTTACACTGGAATGTTGTATTTTTTCAAATTTATTTCGAATATCCGAGTTTGAAGGGCCGAGAAAATACGTTTTACGCGGATATATGTCGTAGTTTTACGAGTTTACACCAAATATCTGTATTTAAAGGGTCGGCCGCGAAATTTCGATTTACGCGTAAATGTATCGTATATTTACGAATTTATTTCGAATATTTGAATTTAAATGGCCCGCTGCGACGGAAATCGGCCGCGAAATCTCGATTTACGCGTAAATATATCGTATTTTTACGAATTTATTTCGAATACCTGAATTTTAAAGGGCCCGCCGCGACGGAAATCGGACGCGAAATTTCAATTTACGCGGAAATATATCGTATTTTTACTAACTTTAATTCGAATATCCGAGTTAAAAAATACGGCGCGACGGAAATCGGCCGAAAAATTTCGATTCTCGCCGAAATATGACATATTTTTACGAATTTACTTCAAATATCTGAACTAAAAAGGCCGGCCGCGACGAAAAACTGCCGATAAAATTCGATTTACGCGGAAATATTTCATATTTTTACGAATTTACATCAAATATCTTAATTTAAAGGGTCGGCCGCGACGGAAATCGGCCGCGCATTCTCGATTTACACGGAAATATATCGTATTTTTGCGAATTTTTTTCTAATCTGAATTTAAGGAGCCGGCAGCGACGGAATACGGCCGCGAATTCTCGTTTAACGCGGAAATATATCGTATTTTTACGAATTTAAATTCAGATATTTGAAACAATGGGCCGGCTGCGACCGAAAATTACCGCGAAATCTCGATTTACGCGGAAATATATCGTATTTTTACGAATATCTCAATTTAAAGGGTAGGCCGCGACCGAAATCGGCAGCGAAATCTCGATTTACGCGTAAAAATATAGCATTTTTACGAATTTATTGCGAATATCTGAATTTAAAGGGCCCGCCGCTACGGTAATCGGCCGCGAAAATAAAGAAATAATTGGTATTAATACGAATTTACAACTAAAATACCACCCGGATTTGAAGAGGCGGCCGAGAAAATCGATTTTCGGCGTATTTTTTTTTTTTTTTTCATAAAAATTCGAATTACGTGGGAATTCGTTAATTCGAAATTTGATTTTTGATGTCCCGTGGATTTCGAATTAACGAGGTTCTACTGTATTGACACTTTGTAAACATTTTGATAATGATGATTTTTAAATTTTATTACGACCGTACTGGGTGTCCGACCCTTTTGACACTTTGTTGTAACTTTGCTAGCTTTTTCTTTACAGATTTCGCACCTACATAGTATAGGGTAAAAACCAAGGCGGGTGGTTTACGACATGATTCTGTTGCAAGGGCTATTTACGAAAATAATAATAAAAAAATACCTACATATCTAGTTTGTCTTTGTCGGCATATCTTTTGTTGTGTAACAAAAACGCCGCAAGTAAAAGTAATAAAACACAACTTTGGGAATTCACAAATCGTAAATAATGAATTTCGTTTTATTTTTGGAATTCCCTGATATTTTAAGAATATTTTAAAATTCCCTGACATTTCCCTGATAATTCCCGGTACGGTAAAATTCCCTGATAATTCCCGGTTTTCCCGGTTTTCCAGGTCTGTGGCCACCCTGCTATTATCGTTTTTTTTTATATTAGTGCGCTCCCTCTAACATTCGTATTAACATATCTCCTTTTCAAACCATTTTTAAACGCTTACTACGGGTCCTTTATATTGTGATACAGTATTCTTTACTCTATGGATGCAGGAGATTCCCTGGCTATAGAATTAGAGAAAATATATTTTTAATCTACAACATCTTCCGTTGGGTAATAAGTTAATAAGTTGTGAGACGGTTTGAAGTCCGAATAGAATGCATTGGATGTACAAATGCCGGCAATTAGGTCGATTTATATAAGAACAAGTCAGAAATATGGACTTGTCTCACGCTGCCCACAACAATAACAGTTCCATGAAAAAATAGTACATATGTAACCTAGTTATTGTTTCATCACTTTTCATAGCTTTATAACACTTTTTATAGGTGTGTTGAATTGTCATTTTGATGAGTTATCCGGTCACCATCATTAACTATGATCGGAGGATCCGCCCTTGTCGGTCGAGTGCATTGAAGTGCAATTTACTTAACCTTCCAGCGGGCGCGCTGTTGTAAAATTTACGACAGACGCGCCTTATCGCTCCCCCCACTCTTTCCACTTAGTTGTAAGCATCGAGCTTCGAGCTATGATGGTAGAGTCAAATCAAATGTCAAACATTTACCTCAAGATATAAATGTTTTTCTCAAAGTGAGTTACGGTAGGGCAATTGAACCGATGACAGAAGAAGAAAACATAAGCTTTCCAAAACTCGGTGTTTGTCAGTTATGTGCACTGGATAAGAAAAGATCCTCAGCATCAATGAAGTGTTGCCGTTGCCAGTCCTTTACATGCAAGAACCATCCTTCAGTTGAGGTGGTTTGTAACAATTGTAAGGATGGGAATATTGATTCTGACTAAATAGGTCTATAACAAATTTTGTTTTGATATATTAAAATGTTTAGAGTGTTGCTTCGTTTTTTTTAAGAAAGTCAAAAAATTTTTTTTAAGTACTGCCTATTATCATTCTTCATATACTTAAAATAATTCCCTAACATTTGTATAAAGAAAACACCACTTACATGGAGAAAACTTGATGACGTAAAATTTACGACAAGCGCCCGCTCAAGGGAAATTTCTCAACGCGCCCGCTGGAAGGTTAATAGAGTAGGGAAGAAGCCGCTTACTTCCAATCTGAACACGGCATTACTATGTGCCAAGTCTTGCGTAGGGAGTGTGGAGAACCCATCGTTCAGGGAGTGGAAATACGACTTGCAACAGCCATCCCAAGCCAAGGTGTGTGTTACCGTGCTCTGAATTACACTAGGGAACAGTGTTGATTATTTATATAAACCTTATTGCAGCACTTGGGCTCCTGCTGGGGTGGACCTTCTACTTCCCTAGACACTCGTGGGACTAAAACTGAACCATTCAAATACAAAAATACTGGATCCTCCAGGGTATCAATACACGGAAAAAAACTTACCGATATAAAATACTGTAAATTATAAAAAAATCTGGTCAAATTATTCGTTTACCTGTTAAAAATGGGGCTGCGGGCCTTTAACGAATGAATTGACAGAGTTTCTAACAAAGTATCAATTTAAAGCGAATGTTTTATGAGGACGGCGGATCACGTGTTCATACAAATACTGATATTGTCGCATACCGTCATGATATTTATTAGGAAAAGAACACGTGTTCTCGATATATTCCGAATGACTAATATTTTATCAGGAAATTGGCATGCTATCACTTTTTTAACCGAAAACAAAATCAAAGGAATGAGGTGAAATGGGAATCCATCTGTATACCGTCTCCGCTATAAATAATAATAATAATGTACCACGACACGACTTACTAATGTCAGGTGAAATTTAAAAACACAATCGTCGCTTTGGTTGGATAAGATGAACATAATTGTCGCTGATCAGATGCTCTTGTATAAAATTATTAACTCAAAAGTTGACTGCCCGGAGTTGCTGAACAAAATAAATTTCCATGCGCCAATTCGATATAGCAGACAAAATACCCTTTTCTACATTGATAGATGCAATACCAATTCCAATCAAAATGAATTTATGCAAAGGACATGTAACTACTATAATAATAAATTTGCAAATATAGACACTCGTGCTGACATATTCACTGCTAGTTACTATCACTACAGAATTTCATTGTATCACATTCTAACTCATATTCACGACTGTTAAATTGATTGTACTTAATATTTTAATATTACTTGAGTGGCAACTTTTCCTTATCCCTCTCCTCCCCTTTCCAGTTCCAACCCAAGTCTATTTAAGTATAGTTATAATCACATTTATTTTATTGCTGTTTATTGTAGAAATATTATAGGTTTATCGTTTGTTGAATTTACATTCGTATTATTATTTTTCTTATTTGCTGCTTTATTCTGTTTTTTTTTTCTTTCTATTTTTATTAAATATTCTAGTTTACAGGTTAGTTTTATGTTTCTGAATATCTATCTGTGAACATAAATAATTGGTCTGTTTTTTTGTTATCCTCTTATGCATATTGTATTACTAAGACTGTTTATGTTCCTCAAATAAATAAATAAATAATTAATCCCGTATGCTATGGACTGACGACTTGAAGAAAACTGCCAACTTCGGGTGGGTGATATCCGCCAAGAATAATTATTATCAAAATACATTCGAGGGAGGGCTGTGATCAAAGCGCATTAACGTTGAGATATTTCTTTTTCATGAAGATTCAAATTTGTTGAGAGATGCAAAGAATCGTCAAAATTGTAGATATATGAGGTAGGTCTATGTTCAAAGCCGGTTAAAATCTCTCTCCTTCCTGATGTGTTAGATTTGACACAGTTTTACAAGCAAACAGACCCACATGTATATTATCGCACGCCCGCTCGCATTGCACGCGGAACAAGTAGAAACTAGAAGCGTACTCCCGATAGACGAATATATCTACACAACCGCACATATGTATATAGTATGTTTGGAGATAATTGTTAACAATTTACAGGTGTTGGTGTTGTGTGTAGCGGTCCATGACCCAGATTATGACCAAAACAAATCTGTGAACCCTCTCAAACCAAAGTATGTATTCGCATTGCCGGTTGCATAATAGGTATAATAATTTCAAATTGGTGTAATCTCAAGCAGGCTGTTTTTTTAATATAAATAATTTCTAAATAAATGTAAGCAATAATTAGTCGCCCGAAATATCAATACAAATTGAAAATATCTCTCGAGTAAAAATAAATGCCGCCAACGGGAATTGAACCCGTGCTTTCTGATGTCCGGTCAGATGCTCTGAAACCACTGAGCTATGTCGGCTTATTTCCAACCCGCCAAACAATTCAATATGTACTAGTACCTCAATCAACAATTGCTGCTTATTATATTTTTTTCCAACTGTAAACAAACAACTTTATTTTTGTAGGAAAGGCTAAGTTAGTGCTAAATTTCTCACTAGATGGCGTCGAGACATATTTAAATTATAGAAATTTAGCACTAACAAAGCCTTTCCTTCAAAAATAAAGTTGTTTAGCGGGTTAGAAATAAGCCGACGAGCACCTGACCGGACATCAGAAGGCACGGGTTCAATTCCCGTTGGCGGCATTTATTTTTACTCGGGAGATATTTTCAATTTATATTGATATTTCAGGCGACTAATTATTGCTTATAATTATTTGTTATCCTTTATGCTATGCATAAAAGCTTGTCTTATAAACATTAGTTTATCATTAAAAAAATTATAATAAATAATTTCTAAATAATTAAAGCATTATTCTAATTATTATAAACTAGCTGACGAGTTCCCGGCGTTGTTTGGGGTTGTGAATGGTTTGGAAAAAGGTTTTGAGGTCGTGAATATTGTTCCCGAAAATATTTTTTAACGACATGATTACAATGATTACATGCATGTATTAAATTATATAAACCTTCCGGAAGAAATTCTCTAAAAGATAGTGAAAATCATATCAATATCCGTAGCGTAGTTTAGAAGAACTAAGCGACTTTGTTTTATACTATTTAGAGAAGAAGGTTTAGCCTATTTTTGTGCACGAAAAAGTTTTATGATATTTTTTATACTAAGTGAAAAAAAATCAGATTAAATGCTTTGATGTGCACTGGTGGGTTTCATACTTAATATTAAGATGTATTTATTAAGATTTAAATTAGAATTATAGTAAAAAAATCTGTTAATAAGATCTCCAAAACACAAGGTCATTTAAGTTATTATTTATTAAATATAATTGACTTATAGACTTATGGCATATTGTATAAGAATGGCATATTAGTCAAAAAATTAAATGCAGGTTAAATGCTGTTGTGAGCTCAAACTTATCTAATCGTTATGTAAGTCAGTAAGTCAATGAAATTAGGATATACATTTAGAAGTTCAAAATATTTTTTTAAATTTATTTTGGTGATTTAGACTTTTTATTGACATTATGATAAAGAATGCGAAAAGATAGGTTTAATTGAAACGAATAAAAAAATTTCATTAAAAAATATTATGTAATTTTTAATTTAAAAAATAACGTGTTGTGCGCATGCGCCTGCTGTGACTAGACCGCAAAAATCACCAGCGCATGTATAATCAAATTATTTATACTCAATTGAACCACAGTTGACATGTTATACGGAATGACATATTATAAGAATGCACAATTGAGTCCGAAGCAATATGTTCATAACAAATTTGTTAAAAATATATGTATGTACGAATTGGTCGTATTGAAGGGGTTAGCTAGAGACTTGTACCGTAAAGTGGTGTCAGACATGACTCTCGTTTTCAGTTGGGGTTAAACATCTCTGAATAGGCTCTACTTATTCGCTTATCCACATAAGACATCACTCTTAGGCCCGACACAGGACAATTAAATTGATTGTCTTTTTGGAGGATTGTGATTATCGCCAATTTAAATGGGTTGTTGGCTGAATAATTCTGTGGTTCTCCAATCCACAGAATCCAAGGTTGCGTGATTACTCTCGGTGTGCAAAAATGAGATTTCGGATTTCTTCAATTTAGTTTTTATTTTAACAAAACTCACGCGTCAATAATTTTATGAACAAAACAGAACGCGTACGTGAGAGGAGATTTTAGGGCTAAACCGGCGGCTAGACCACTGGAGATAGAATGAATTATTTGCCGCGCGCAGGTTCACAGTGATTCTAGCCTCACAAGAATGTGGGTAAAAGTAATGTTGTGATTATTTTCGGGAGATGTAAACTCCCTATAATTTACTCCCTACATCTTCTTTTTAAACTATACAATATTACGTTGTTAAAACCACTAATATATTTTATTGACTGACCGGTTTCGGAACATCCTTTCCCTACTCAGGGCAAACATATATTGACTTGACAATCACAAAACAGTGGGGGGTACAATGTACTGTAAGTGTTGTGGTAGGGGTGGGGGCGTGGCTAGGTATTAATGAAGAGTTGTGTAAGGAAACAGAACGGACCTTAAAAGGTAACAGATTTAAGATTGGGCTATAAGATAATATTTTTTGTTTATTAATAATGTACTCATTATTTTTGAGGGATTTTTTTTATTTCTAAAGCTTCTAACTTCTGATTATCTTCTGTTCGGGAAATAGGTACTTCCATTGCTCTTGTCATGCTAAGCTGTGCTAGAACATCCGTTCCGCCGTGTGGTATCTTGAACAAGTCACGTATTATCAAGCCTAGCTACATGTTGACGCAATGATATGCATCTCCCTTTAACATATGTTGCTCCTTAACCCAATTAACTGTTACCCATTGAAATGTTACTCAATTACCTGGTACCCTATTTCCTGTCCCTGTCAGATAGTATGAAGTACCTAAATACCTACATGACCGACAATGCAACAATTTATTATATGTATATCACCAGCATGTTAAGAAAACCTGTGCAGTGAACACGTGTATTCGGTGCGTATAATCTAATACGGAAGCTTGTGCAGTGATCACCAGCAGTGTCCCATAGGCCATAGCGTCGATCGAAAAGACCAAGAGTATGTCAGGATCCCTTTCCAATTCTAACAGTTAACCACACCTTCCCCAATAGTTGTATTAAATATTGAACACAGTCCGCAATAAAACCACAAACTGATTGATGAAAATGCTTCCTGAACTACTTTCACTCTTCGTCTTCTTCTCGGTTACTTGCTTTAATCTGACACGTGGTCCGCCTACCTTGTTAAATCTCATCGCTTCGTCTGGTGCGCGCGCATCTCCTTAAGAAAGTTCTTAGCGATGTTAGGCGGTTAGTAAGTGGTAAATATGGAGATTACGAAATCACATTTTAACAGAATTAACCTGACAACGCAATTATAAACCAGAAATCAGATTGTCAGAGGCATTAACACTTTTCAGCCAACAACATTTTACATCATAAGCTATAGAGATTTAATAGATCACTGTAACTATGAAAAAGCCAAAAAGCATGACAAGAAGCAGTACAGTTATGTTAAATATTTACAAAATGTTCGAATTGTGAAAAAGGCGCGTTAAAACATGGGCGAAGCAGGGTAGTAACGATAAATTTATTATGTAAATCTGTTCTAAGTAGCAAAATCTTTTTAACTGCCCCATTTTGAATTTTTAGGTCAGTACAACTATTTTCAGACCGCAGTGTCATATCCATTATAGAGCTTTGAAGCACATTTGTGAATTTAGATTTGAGAACAACAATTTTTCGCTCGCAGTGTCGTTTCCATAGTGAGCTGTAGAGCTTTGAAGCATATTTTTTAGTTCATAATTTTTCAAATATTGTAAATAGTTTTGAAATCTCACTAGCAACTTACATGTAGAAAACCGAGTATTGCTAATTTATTTTTAAAAAATCACTTCAAATTATTGGTAATCTAATCAAAAACGGGATTGCAGGCCGCTTCCTGATAAAATTTTAGACAATTCCTGCTATATCGGAACACGTGTTCATGCACCTTGATAATATACAATGACGAAATAGAAAAATCTTTGAATTTTTATTTACACGTGTTCCGACATATTGATAATACATTCGTATTTTACTAAAAGTTTACTAGGAAACCTATCAATTCATTCGTTAAAGGCCTGAAATCCCGTTTTTAACCGGATTACGAATAATATGAAAAGATTCTTAGTAAAGTTTTCTCCGTGTAGTACCTAGGTAGGTACTTATTATATAAACAAATAAATAATAATCATTTCTTTTTAAGATTGTTTTATTCATCTATCATAATATCTTCCATTTTGTGGTTTATTCCCATTTGTCTCTTTCACAGTCGACCTAAGAAATGTGGACGCACCGTGAAATTCAAGTAATGTTTAGCATCCTACTTTCGTTTTCAAAAACGTAATAATTATAAAATCAGGTTTGTCGCGTTTTGATGGTAAATTAGTTTTATCAGATACATTATGTAAGCTGAAGAATGAAGGCAGATTGAGTGCTGAATGTGTTGGACAGTTAATAGTTACATAAGCCGAATCTGCGGGATCATGTAACTTGTGACACAGTTTAAAAAAAGGCTGTTGACACACTTTTAAAAAGTTAATAAAACGTGGTACAATTTGAGACAAATAATTAATCAATGCAGGCTTAGAACTAATTTATAGAATTTATTAAGAATAACTTGTTTAAGCTTATAAACCTAACTATAAAATCCATTTAATCATTGAAGACGATAATATCAATGACTCTCGATAAATGAACCAGACAAAGACACATAATAATAATTGAATGACTTGTATAGCGCCGTTTTTGTGCAAAATCAACTCAAGGGCACTGTACAAATTTATAATACATTTCTACAGTGATCTATGTTATTACTAAATATTTATGGAGAAAATATACAGTACAATACTTACCTGGTAGGTCACTAGAGATTAACACTTAATTAACATTATCTAATTGTTTATTAGCGAAATTTAGATACAGGATTTAGGACATAATTGGAAAAAGGAAACGGTCGCAATTGGGACTTGAACCTAGATCCTCCAGTCTTACCAGGATTGACGTCTCTACCAATTGACCCATTATCACCTAATTATATTCCGTCATTTTTATCAATCTCATACTTCCATTTTTGAATCACTAACTTCAGGAAATATATATATTTTTTTAAATAAATGTATTGTAGCGAAAAAACGAGTTTTACGGGTTAATTTTTTTTCCAAATAACCGTCTAGGGTCTAGGTGAATCGTAAAATATTTTTACTGCCAAGCATATTTTTTCAAAGATTTATTATCTCCTAATGGAAATGACTTTGCGATCAGAAAATGTGCAATAATGCTGTGCAGATTACATGAAAAGCTCATTACCAAAGCTCACCGTTTGAGTTCTAAGTGGGGCATTTGAGATTTTAGTATTTTTTTATTATTTGGTAGTTTTGTAAATCGCCCTTTAAGAGATATTCACAAAAACAGGGCTATAAAAATTGGAAGACAATTATTATTAGACTTGGAAACTCGTAGGCTTTGTGAAGCTGATATATTTACCGAAAGCTCACTCAACTTGCATAACATCCATGTGGTAGTAAATGATATTGTGACTTTTATCAAACAGCTGGATACCAGGTCGAATTCGGGGCCAGATATGATTCCCTCAATATTACTTAAAAACTGTATTCATGTTCTAGCTCTTCCAATCACTATAATTTTCAATTTATCCTTATCTACAGGTTGTTTTCCTGAAATTTGGAAAAGTAGCTTTATAACACCTATTTTTAAAAAAGGAGATAAATGTCAAATTGAAAATTATAGACCCATATGTATTTGGTATTATGTCATCACTACCTAAACTTTTAGAAAAGATTATATTAAGTAAAATCATGCATCAAATTACCTAAACCAATTATATCAACATTTCAACATGGTTTTATGCCAGACAGATCTACGTCATCTAACTTATTGCTTTACGAAAATTTTATTTCTAATGCACTGTCCAAGGGTCTTCAAGTTGATACAATTTATACTGACTTTAGCAAAGCCTTTGATACTGTTTCTCATCGCATTTTAATGGAAAAATTAGAACACTTGGGAATAAGCGGCAACTTTCTCGAATGGCTTAGAAGTTACTTATCATACAGAAAATTATCTGTAAAAACTACCTCCACAACTTCTTACACTTTTTTTGCCTTAAGTGGGGTCCCCCAAGGTTCCCACCTAGGACCAATTATTTTCCTACTATTTATTAAAGACATTTCACTAATTTTAGATAATATTCACTTTCTTCTATTCGCCGACGGTCTAAAGATGTTTAAATCGATCGGTAATTGTTCTGATTGTTTAACTCTACAAATGAACTTAAATAAACTTAATGAATGGTGCACCGTAAACAAATTACATCTTAATATCAACAAATGCCAAACGAGCAGTTTCCATAGATCTAAAACCCCTTTATTATTCGACTACTCAATTAACAATGCCAACCTAAAAAAGAGTCTTTGAATTCAATGACCTTGGAGTTATCTTTGACTCCAAATTACACTTTTTGAATCACATTAATAGCATTACCAGTAAGGGATTACAAATGCTTGGATTTATTCTCAGAATCGCTAAAGACTTTAATAACATAAAAACTATAAAATTACTATACACGTCTCTGGTTAGAAGTCAGGTTGAATACAATTCAACCATTTGGTGTCCTCATTTCAACTCTCATTGTTTACAAATTGAAAAAATTCAAAATAAATTTTTACGTTTTATTAATTTCAAAATTGGTATTCCTTTTATTGAAATCAATTATGTCAATTTACGCAGTGAAAATAACTTATCGAAATTATCTGAAAGGCGAAAAATATTTGATCTCCTTTTATTACATAAAATTGTTCATTCAAGGGTGGACTGCCCTGACACTATAAATTTGCTATCTTTACATATACCTCCAAAATATACTAGACGGAATATTTTATTCTACAACAATAACTTCGCTACGAATTCTGTGTTAGAAAGAATATATAGGTTGGGCAATGAACTAAGTGATGTCGCTGACATATTTAATTTAAACTTCAATACATTTAAAGCCAAATTAGTCCACCACTTTTTAAATGTAAATAATGTATGAGAAATCATTATATTTTATTTCGATCTTCTATTGTTTGTTCTATACTGTTGTTAAAAATGAAATTGTTATGTACGCCCAATAGGGCGTCAATAAATAAATAAATAAATATTTATTAAAAAAATGACTCAGGATCTTTGAAAAATAATATTGATCAGAAATTTACCTTTTGAATGTCAAAATCTGTAAAAATTAACAAAAGAAATATCTACACATATCAAATAAATAATAATTATTAAAATAAAATAATTTTGATGCTTACGTTATCGCTTGGTTCCCACAATCAGTTCGAAATAAAAAAAAAATTCATTGAAAGAGAGAAAATATTACGCATTACATTACGCAGAACTATTTTACATCAGGCACATCATCACAGACAACCGAAATCAGTACGTTTGATGAGACTTCCCGTGACTGAGATGTTGTTACCTTCGACCAAGATATAATTTAACTTTAGCGCTTGGTTCCCACAATCAGTTCCAAATTTGAAAAATAAAATTTCATTGAAAGAGAATAATCTTACGCATAAAAGTTTAACATCACGCACATCATCACAGACAATTGAACTTAGTATGTTTGATGACTATCCGTGACTGGGATGTTTTAACCTTTGACCCCGAGACATAAAATATGATGATCGTCGGTCCTCATCAACAACTGCTTTATCTCAGTAGCATGGCGTGAGCAACACACATTAAAAAACGTATCTGATTTCACTGATTTATTATTGAATAGTCTTTTTTAATCATAGAAAATGATAGAAGATTGATGGAATTACCGACTTAAACATGTCCGTAATGACGAAATAGCGTATTATTGTTCAATGTTTAGTTGAACAACAAATCCAGAGAATCAGATAAAAGAGGTTATAAGTCATAGGAGCAGGTATAATGAAACAATGTTTCCCATGGTATTACGAATTATAGTTCAAAAGTCATATTCATATTACAAAATCTGCTTTAGTTTTGCAATCCACTTACCTACATGAAGCATCTGATTCAATATTGCAGCTACATTTATTACTAGCGCAGACCTGGGATATTATAATTGTAGGACTGATATTCGCACGTTAGCTAAAAAACGTAGAACCTTAAGAGGAAGCTACAAGCCAAAAATGTGTATATTCTTGGTAAACCTTATATTGTAGGTAATAGGCATTAAAATCGCTTGAAAAACGGAGTCTAGAAACGTTCGATTACAAGCACAAAACTGTTTTTTTTATTTATTTTTTAAATAATTTTATAAGAAAGCAAAAAAGTTAATCTAGTGAAACTGTCACATATAATCTTAGCTATAATACTGTATTTTTTTAAAGTTGTTTCCTTTACGCGTTCATACATTTCTATTGAAAAAATATTTTTTTTATTAATTTACATTTATATTTTTTATTGAGTAATTTATTTTTTTATTTATATTCTACTAAAGCGAAACGATAGAAAAACCTTTAATTTATCTAAAACATATTTTTTGGTAATCATAATGTACACCAATTCGTTATAAAGATTTATCAAAATAGTGATTTAGCATTAAGCTCCGCCTTAAAAACGAAATAGAAATCTGAGTTTACTTTAGAAATTTACAAAAAAAAAACCACATTTTCCAAAATAAATATAATGTATAGAATTATAATAATACTAGCTGTACCCCGCCACGCGTTTTTGTGGCTCAGTCTGTCTGTGCAAATAGAGAAACGTGTTGGGTTTACGTCCAACAGATGGCGATGTTAAAAAAAAAACATGTTTTTACCTGTCACAGGTGATATCTATGTAATATGAGTGTATAAAAAGACATGCGTATTCGAATGCAAAGTTGTGTCAAAATGTCAAAGCAATAGGTGAAGAACATTCGGAGATCGATGATTTTGAACAAACAAACATTTACATTTATAGAAGATTCTGGTAATAAAATAACACACTGTAGGTAGGTACTTTATCGCTTAATTCTTGTTCATCTGTTCCAATTTTGAAAATGATAGAAAAAAAAAATATTATTATTGGTAGGTACTGATGACACTAAATTCAAAACAATTCCGAGTTCATTGAATCGAACTTACAATCGTTAACAGACCCACCGAAATTAGTATTTTTTATTTTCATGATATTCTGCTAACAAGGGAAACTGCTCTAACTGTTGAACTATTGCTATTCATGCTAGGGTAGTTTTGCCGAGGGTGTAGAAGAGGCATAAGAATCGGTTGAAATAAATAATGAATCAGAAATTTTTGAATCTTAAAGTTAAATTTTTACTTCGCATGTTGTTGGCCAAAAGTTTTTAAAATACTCATTTTCTTTCCTGAAAAGATAATTAATTCCATAGAACTGTTTTGGGTCTATGAGTAAAAAATATTGTGTAAAAATTATATAAGTTTTCTTTCAAATCGGTGAAGATTTACTTCTAAAGATTTTCTGTTCAGTATTATTCTTATCGCATTTATAGCAAATCTGAGTATGATTTAACTGTATTTCAATAGAACCTGCTCGGAAAAGTCATTCTGATTGACCCATCGGATCACCTGGACACACTAGTTAATGACGGCTTCATGAGAACGGGTATTTTCACCGTGACGTTCTTACGTAAAATGACAAAATACATCTGGTACGAGCCACCGGCATCAGTCTTTCCCTTTATGGTATTTTCCTCGATTTCAAACCTCGTCAGGATCAATTAACTCTATCCTATTATCCACAGCTCCTTCCTTAATCAGTCTCAGAGCGGCGCCCAGCCGGAAGTCTACATAGTTTCCCTAACTCAACAAAGTTTGTACAGGGGAGCTCTTGCAATTTTTTACCAATTATGAAATGGTATTTCCCGAGAAATAAAACCATCAATGCCTAATGAACATTGACACACAAGTACCTATGAGACTTTTTTTAAAAGCACAAAAACTTTAATAGAATTTCTGGATCTTGAATCTTGAGCCTAATTGCGGAAAATAATTACAAGGTCGGTAAACAATATTTAATGACTACGTTTTTTTTTGCAAAGTCCATCGATCAATTTTAACGACTTGATTATTTAGGCAAACAAAACGTCTATTCTCTTTATGTCGTCTTTATACGTGTGCTGAAGCAGCAAAAACTCTCGAGCGGCGTCATGAAATTTGCACAACTTTTAGATAGGTACTTTTCGTGTCGCCCTAGTGATAGAACACAATACCAAGTCGAAAAGATTTGATGTTTTCGGGAAAAAATTATAATTTTTTTTCTTTATTAAATAATTAATCAATTTACAGAGTATAATCAAAAATAATTCATAAAATTAGAATTCACTGCTTTTGATTTTTTATGTTCTTGTATAGAAGCTGGCGCTTGTGTCTAGAAGAATAAAATATAATATTACTAATGTTTCAGTTTGGGGGAATAACATCGACATAGGACAATAAGGATAACTATCTACTATACATAAATTAATAATACCCACGATTTATCCTTATTTATGGTGACCTTCACCTTAAGAGTGATTTACATGGGTCAGTGAACCGAAGGGTCAAAGAAATATCTTCACGCATTTTAAAATACAACGCCGAAATTAACTTTTTTTTTTCTAATTCGACCAAAGTTTTTTTTACTTGGACTCAATTTACTCGAAAACGAGTGCTAATAAAAAAGAATAATACAACACAAAATTGGTCAAAGTCCAAATGTGATTCATCAGTTCCCGCTTGTACTGGTTTCCGGACACCAGTTATTGTATTCTGCACAATAGAATTAGGATATCAGTGGGCAATAAAAGATGTGAGCATTATCTACAAGAAATTGAAACTAAGGCCGATAAGCTGCAAATAATAAAGTGAGCTTATTGGATTTTAAACCGCATTTCGCAGTATTTATAACATACCTATTATGTCATCTACCAGATAACATTTTGAGATTGGCATAAATCAGTGTATGGAGGTGAAACGTATTATGTGCGTCTCTGTTCGCCACCTACCCGCTACCAAAACTGACATAAATTCGAACGCGATTAATAATGAATTCAGTTCCGTTCGTGTTTCCATAATACAATTTAAATCACTAATTTCTAACATTTCGGTTGGCTAATATTATTAAATGCAATCTTTAACTTATTTTTTTTTGTTAATATTTTCCATACACCTTACGTTTTCTTTTAATATTGATTTTTGCTATTTTCTCCTGGCATCAGTACCATGTTTTCTCTTAAATATAAATATATAAATTTGCGATATTTTTTCAAATGTATACAAGTTTTGTGGAGTTATGGAAGGAGATCTTTTTTGTTGTTGTGAATTTGTCTTGTATGTAACGGCAGTCTTGACGGGACACGACAATATTGACGGCCAACACCTTACCCTGTATGACTATTTATTGACGGCTAAGACAGTTCGGCAATAGGCAATTTATCTTGCTCGTTTGCCAGTTTCTTTATACATTTTCTCTGGATCTCTCGCCTACAGGAGTTTGTGTATCAGGGTAATCACACTGAAGATTGCAGCCCGGAACTGTAGTCAAACCCTTCATCACGTGGGTTTCAAAGAGGTGCGGGTATTCCTATATTACACCTTCCAAAAACCTTCCTCTTAATGAATTATTTACTGAGTAATGTATTATCGGCGCTCCCCATGATGAATTTTGCAACATACATTAATTAAGCTCTGACAAGTGGAATTCTTTTGAAACGGAAAGTATCCAAAAGAAAAAATGTGATCACTTCTGTCGCCACAGATAATGGCAAGTTTTGCTGTTGACCACTTGTACCGCAGGCAGAGACCAGGCGCAGTTTGTGCAATCTTTTTCCAGCGGTTTAGAAATAACAAATACTCGATAACCTGTTCTTTCCTTAGGCGAACCGGTATACAGATGTAATATTAGCTGTCTAAAGTTTAGTAGTATCTGAACGATAGTAATTTGTATGCACGCTTGCGATTTGCCTTACTATATCGACGAATTCACAGTAGTAACTATTGTTAATTAATCATTTAAACTTTAAATCAGAGACTATGTGGGTTATCGGAAGCAACAAACACTCTCGAAAGGTCTGGCATTTTTTTTTAAATTTCAGTGAAGACTTTAAGCACAGGTTAAATATTACGAAAATGCACATAATAAATTTGTGAATTCATGAAACTTTCCTCATTCATTTATCTTGGTAGAAATGAATATCTGCAGAAGATGTGAGAAGATCCGCTCAAAATAAAGTTGTGGAATAGGACACACACAGGGAGAGGGATTTTTTGAAAATTACATATTTACAAAGTAGGTCGTGTGAGGTATCATTTACTATGTTTTCGTTAGTGTTGAACGGAATTAAAATACTCCCAAGTCTATAGTATCAATATTTGGTGAGATGACAGGTTTATAGTAAGGAAACATTAAATAACACAATAATAAGGATTCAAGCAAAAATATTTTTTTACTTATATGTCAGTATCTGCAGATCTTTATTTATATTGCCACGATGAATGTACAGGGTGCTGCAAAATACACAGTGCAGTTTTGAAGGTGGGGGTAGGAAACTGGGAGAGGTCTCATTCTGTCGGGAGGGTCGTGCCATTTTCAGTCGTTACCACGTTTCGGTCCGAACAACACTGGGGCTTCGTCGCCACCAAACGGGCCTTCCGCTTCCGGGTGCAATTTGCGACTTCTTCCTGTGGGGCTACCTAAAGGAAAATGTTTTCAAACATCGGCCTCACACCTTGGAAGAACTCAAGGATCGAATTCTGGAGGAAATTGCCGCTATACCAGTCGAGATGTGCTAAAATGCTAAATTCTGGGGGCCACCATATTTCTAATGTCATCTTCAGGACTTCATGCATTAAATGGCATGATATAATGAATAAAATAAAATAAACCACATAAAACCTCTTTGTCTGTTTTGCCGCCCCCTGTACTATAAATGATAGGGGCAGGTATGAACCCAGCCCCTTTGAACTAATCATCCACTAAAATTATTGAGACATTGTTGTTGTTTACTATTGCCGTTAGTTATAATTGTTGATCACCTTGTCCAATTTATTAAATAAGAAAGAAAAAAATCTCACACTGTTGTGCATGTTTATCAATAAAAAATAATTGGTAACGGACATTCACTATTCAAAGACCTCTAAATGCTACAAATGTTTAAAAAAAGCAATGGTTACAAGCGCGCAAAAATCTATAATATACGTTGTACAGATATTATATTGGCAATGGGATTTGGCCGTGTTTTGGATGAAAGTAGTATGATTTTTTTTAATAAACTGTGTTAACCAATTTCGGCCAGTAGTGTTTTGTATATTGTAAGCAAAAAGTATAGTAGTTATAGTATATTGGTATAGACCCCTGTTTTCTCCTCCAAAACTGGACGTATTTTTAAGATTTTTTTTACCAACTGTATCTTAAGAAAATATTATATGTCTACAAGTTTTGTTTGAACACTGTCAAATTTACTGAACATCTGTTGATGGCGTTCAAACTAAACAATTTTAAGGGTTTTAGGATGGTTCTAACTTCTACAATAAGTATCAAAAAAGCATAATGTGAAGACATGCTCGTGGTTGATATCTATATTACATTAAAAAAAATTATTGCACTAGTTTCTAAATCCAGAGAGAAAATAGAGGACGTTTGTATGTTCGTTGCCGCTCGAGTTCAACGAACAGATTGATAGTGTTATGGTTTTCAATGAACTCAAGGGGCCAACCAGTAAAATCACTTGAACTAAAATTACACGAATGCCATAGAAGTAATGTTCAATGCCAATGCCTAGTTATAGAAAAATCACAAAGAATAAATGTCTCGGGATAGTAATTGTATAAATCTTAGATGGGACCTACATATCAAAGGTATGACGGAAAACCTTTTTTTCTCTAAAAATCCGAGAAATGTGGTAAATAAAAAGGACATAAAAAATTTTATTACGCTTTATGTCGTTCTTGTATTAAATTTGGTGTCAAAGGAAGGGGAGAGGAAGAGAAAAATAGGAAGAGGATAGGAGATGCTCCCGACACATTCCACACTCTCATATTAATAATCGATCGTACGCATTACTTCATATCGATTTTTCTTTAGGTTATTACCAAAAATGTCAATGCTGTAAAATTAAAAATAACAGTTAATAAATATTTTCAAATGGGTAATTGGTAAACTGAAAAAAGTTGCATTATTAATCAATCTGATCTGATAACGAACATATATACATCGTTTTATGTCTTAACCCGTAGATTAACGGGAGTCGTAAGTAATGTTTCTTGTCGGAAAAAGCTGTTTCATAAATTGTTTTAATTAATATAATTTTTTTATTGAATTTATCGGCAATCGTAAAAGAAGCGTTACTCGACCGGCAGGGAGTTCATCGATTGCAATCTAAACAAAACATACGAGTACATTCGATTAGGTGCGGAAGTTGCAACAAAAAATTAGCCTTGACATTTGGTAGAAGGTTTGCACACAATACTGTTTTTTAAGAAGGCAACAGCATAAAGTAAGCATGTATTAGTTTTTTGCATTTTTTATTTTCAAATGCAAGGTTCAGGAACGAAGCCTTTTGTCAAATAACGGTAAAAGATTTGACTGGTCGGCGCTTTTTTACATTATTTGCTCCGCGCAATAATCAATTTAATTGTCCAATATTGGAGAATTTTATAATGCATTGTGTAATGTAAGTGGAAGTGACGAATTATTAATGATTATTTTCTTTTGCGTTTACAATACTCATCCCACAACAACGTGCTCAATTTATGAAGAGTAGAATAATAATTAGAGAGAAAACATACAATATTTCTGTGATGATCGTTCGTTTGAGATGCTGAGCTCAGTCACTATACATTTCGTATATTCTTTCCTTTATCGGCTGCGCCAATTTCAACATTCTTTATTGATGAAATTTGAATTCTGTAATACTTATCTAACAATGACATTTTTATGACAGGCGTCAAAAGATATTACTTCTATAAAGGTTTTTATAAATCTAGATTCACAACAGAAGGTTAAAATAAAAAAAAACCTTTACAATGTAATAACAAAGTGAACAAAAAAATACAAGATAAAATAAAGTTTGGGTCAAGTTTGAAGTCAGGTGAAAACAAGAGATTCAAGTCAATTAGAAAATTTCTATGCTATTGCTAAATGTGACAGGAATCTTGCCACTACACAGTGGACGATATAATCGACACATTCGCACAAGAGGATGGGAGAAGGTTATGTTGGTTCATTGGAAAGAAATATGGAAAGTTTCGGGGTTTCTTAGTAGACGGTGATTGATATTGATTTTGAATGTGGCAAGAGTGAAGCGACATGATAATATTATGACTAAAAATATATTTTTTAATTGGTTACGTTTTGAGATTTTCATGACTAGAAAAAGGTTTAACCGTGATTGATTTTTGGTATATAATGCAGTTTCCCATTTCCTCCTTAAGCCAACGTTTCGGGAACCCATCAACCGCCCAATATCTGTTGAAAACCTGCCCTGATGATGGACACCGTAACGCTGTCCGAAACGTTGGATATTTATTTATTTATAAAGACATACACAGTACAATAAGATACAGATAAGGATATTTTTCATTATTACATAGTTTTAGTACCTATTACGGATGTCCATAAAATATCATTATGTAATTTCGCCTGAGATTGTTCTGAAAACTAATGATTTTAAGTTAAAATCTTAAGAAAAAAATTAAGTTTTGAAAAATGAAGTGAAATGTTTTTGAAATATGTCACGCTAAGAAATTTAATAAGTTAGTTTTGTATGTTAGAGAGGAATCATGAAAGATGTCTAAGTGTAGTAATTTTTCGTAGTGGGTGTAAGTTGTGATTGCGCGAGTAATTACTGAGTTGTTTGCTGCATTGGTATTGTTGGCTTCAATATGAAAAAGTGTAGTGTGCCTGGTACGCCTCGTTGGAACATTTAAACCAATGACGGATAGCAATTCGGGACTATCGATTTTATTATTTAGCAGATTATGTAGAAACAACAGATCTGACAATGTGCATCTTTTTGTAAAGTTAACATATTATTTGTAGTTTTGTTGTATTTCTTGAGTAAATGTTTCGAAAATTTACTCTGTATACTTTCTACTAAATCAATGTATACCTTATATTGAGGATTCCATATTGTGGAAGCATACTTCAGTGGACTTCTGACCAATGAACAAAACAACATTTCTAGAGTCTTAGCACTTTTGAAAACTTTGCATATTCTTAAGGCGAAATAGGTAGACTTGACCTGAAATTTGGCATTTTTGAGGTCACTTTTAGACGTATGGACACTTTTCTAGAAAAAAACACAAATTGGTTTCGAAAGATCGTTATTTTATCTTGTAAAGTAAGTTGTAAAATTTTGGAAAATGATATTATTTTCATACCATAATAAAGTGTTACCGTTGGACGATATGCAGATTTGTTGCATTTTTAAAGGCGAAGTTGTATCATACAACAAATATTTCAAATCATATAATAATACAGTATAAACAATCAATAAATTATCTATCATATATATGTATAAGAATTTTGTTTTTATTTCAAATAAAATTACTAATAAATAAATCCGAGGACGCGTTTTGTGACGAAAATCCCTCAATTTGACTATTTATTTATGACCTTACAAATTGGTATAGTTGAGATTTTTTTACAAAAATAATTTACTATGATATTATTGAAACATTAATAATAATTTATGACCAAGAAATATATTCTTAAAGTATATAATAGTAATTAATTTCGATTAGCGTTTTTTGTTTGTTCGTCGTTTCTGATTGCCACGGCGCAAGCCGAAATTTCGTCAGTATCCGCTGCGACAGGGCGGTGAATGGTCGATTGGTTCGTGCCGGTCTAGTAAATAACATTTTAACGAAATTCCTCGTTTAAAAATGGGTAGAAAAATACTATCGGACAAAAGTTTTATAATAAAACAAAAATTTCGTCATCAAAAACGTACATGGGAGAAATATTTGTAGAAAAAAAAGGGTTAGTCATATTTAATTATCCTTGTACATTGTACGTACTCTATATGCTACAGGGTCGTTCAAACGAATCAGTCAGAATACGCATATATTTTTTATAACATTTAGCGATAATTTTGTGTTGTTTAATTTTCAGGGAAAATAATCAACTACCAACGAATGATTGTGATTCTGAAGCAAATATTGTCTCTAAAATTCCGTCGGTATTTTTTTTTTTTTTTTTTTTTACAGTAATACCGCACAAGAGTCCCAACTGCTCCCGTCTGGAGCCAGTGAGACTATGGTATCCCCAATTGGGGTATGTTGTGAGGCTGAGGGTATTGGGGAGAGGAGGGAGATGGGGAAGAGGAAGGTGGGGAAGTACCTGGCTATTCAGATCTGGTCACCAAACACGGCTAAAGCCATTTCAAGCAACGTTTCAATTCTGAATGGTGGTCTTACACCAGGGCGATACTGAGAGTATCTTCCACTCTGGAACGTGCCGCAAATATACTATATATTATTTTAAATTAATTAATTGTGAAATAATAACACAAATTAATCAAATAAAATTTATTTGCGCACGCCGGGTTCGAACCCGCGACCTTCGGATCTGTAGTCAAAAGCGTATACCACTAGACCACGCCGGCCGTCAAAGCCGTATGTGTAATTTACATTAATATTATTATTATTTTATTATGTAAATAGGTAATACCTACAATATATTGTGAATCATGGATATTATGGTGACCGAAACCGTCAATATCGGGGTATTTATAAACTAGCAATTATTCCCGGCGTTACGCGAGTTACACTCACAAAACCATACCCTTGTATACATGGTGTCGGGAAACGCGTAGTATATTACTGTGACCGATTCAACTCTAATTACCGCGGTAATTATAAACAAGCATTTACTACCCGGTGTTGCGCGATTTACGCGCATGCAACATTACCACGTGTACACGGTGTCGGGAAACTCGTGGTGAAATTACGGTGACTGAAACCGTGAATATCGCGGTAATTATAAAATATCAATAATTCCCGGCATTACGCGAGTTACACGCACAAAACCATACCCTTGTATACATGGTGTCGGGAAATGTATGGTATATTACGGTGAATAATTTCTATTCTATTGTCCAATTCCCTATTACATAGGTATAATTCAACATATTTAATATTTTTCGTGTTACTTTTTGTCAGTTTCATAATGTCATATTGTGAATTGAGCTTCTTGTTTTAGGAGAAAAAAAACGAGGTTATTTTGACATACTTACTTTAAGTATTAGAAATAAAACTTACTGGTAATACCTATCGTACAAACGGATAAATATGTAAAACGAGAGATTTTTTACAATCAAACTTAATGTTAAACACTTTTGTAAAACCTATGTAAAATAAAATTTAAAAAAAAAACAAGTGAACAAAAATATTTGAAAAATTAAAAAAAAATGTTTATTCAAATACCTACCTACTATGTCAACGCACTGCATTTGTATTTATTTATGTTTACGCACTCCGACGTATAATTTACAAATATGTATGTAACTACTCATTAGGAAGAAAGCTACAACCGAAAATTCAAACACAATAATTGTTATTTCATCGGAACCATGCTGTAGGTTTCGGCCGCCGTGCGGAGTGTACGGCTGGCAGTGGAATGAATATGGTATTTCTGTCTCGTTCTAAAAAAACGTCCGATCGCCAGACCGTCTTTTGACCAAATTCGAATTCGCGGCCGCTGGTTAATACGCCTTAATAAGAAACCTAGCATCCTGTAGGATTTTGATATAATGTGTTCGATGTGCTTATCAAAAATGAATTTGCTATCTAAGTAAACACCTAGATCTTTACACGTAGACATAGGTTGTAAAGGTTCGTTGTTCAAGTTGTATGGATAGATGATTTTGTTTTTATTTCTAGTAAACGTAATCGAGTGACACTTAGATATGTTTAAGGATAATAAATTTGATTCACAGTATACGCAAAAATTATCAAGATCGAGATATAGAAGGACGAAGCGCAACACGGCATAAAAACGGAAAAAATAATAAGTTTTATTTGAACTTAATAATCTGTTCCAAAGTAAATATGTAATGAATATACGGAATTGGTGTTACTCACTAGAAACTCGTTTGAGTTTATTTCTTATCCTACCGTTGTTATCTTCGACAAAAAATATTTCTTTATTTATGAAGAAACGACTGACGGAAATCGGAAGGTGCCAGCAAAACATATGAATAAAAATGATTTAAAGTAGTAAATAGTTTTGTGCAAAATATTTATTTATTTATTTCATTTTATTAACGCCTAGAAGGCTTTTACATATACATGTTATGGGTTTTGTTGTTCAGTAGCATTATAAAATATTTTAATTACATAGCATAATAAATTGAGTATGAACTTACATAACAATGTGTAGGGTTATTGTTATGGTGTTATTATTATATAAACATAAGCAAGCAAAGTTTATTGTACAAAGTACGTCGGTTGAATATTTTACAGAACATAGGTTAAACTAATACATAAACTTGAGAAAAATATAACAGATATAGGTAGGTAGTTAAGTAGATACAATTCAAGTATATAGTTACGGTGTTATTGGAATTTGGACAATGAGTTCGATAAGTTTATATAAATATAGTGTAGTTACAAGAGTACAATAATGTAAGTAGGTAATACACACAAGACAAGTAAGTTTGTTATTATTATTATAAAGATAAACACTACAGTTTGTTGTAAACCATCTTTGTAATCATCAATCTTTATTTTGCCCGATTGGGAATTTTACAAAACAAAGCTTAGTTAATGAAACAATAAAATATGCGTTTGAAAAAAAATTATGAATCTGTTACAAACATTCTAGTATACTGTATTTTAGTTTGTATACTGATTGGTGATGATAAACATCAATTGAGCTATACTTATTACCGAGTATGTGAAGTCTTTGAATAGGTGAGTTTTGAAAATAATTGTTAGCAGATATGGGAACATTATATAGAGCGGTCTGTCGAGTGTCGCGCGTAGGTACACGGAGCGATATAAGACTCGTCAAATCAATGGCGTCCAGTCTGCCATTCGAAATTTTGAAAAGAGATACTAAGTCGCACACTGTGCGTCTCAATGATAAATCGGTTAAATTTAGTAAGTTCATGAGGAAAGTGTAATTAAGATATTCGTTTGGAATTCCTAATTTATAATTAATAAATCGCAGAAATTTATGTTGCACTCTTTCAATTTTTAATTGGTGAATCTTATAAAATGGAGACCAGATTGTTGAGTTATACTCTAGATTACTTCTAACTAAACCAGTGAATAGCAGTTTGAAGGAATTTATTAATTTAACATCTTTCGCTGTCCTTAATATAAAACCCAAACATTTCATGGCCTTGTTGGTTATTTCGTTTATATGAGGAACAAATGTTAGTTGCCTGTCAAAAATAATACCAAGATCCTTAATATTCTCAACTCTTTTTAGGAAAATGTTGTTGATGCTATATTGATGCGTAATGGGATTTTTGATTCGGGCAAAAGTTATCGTTTGACATTTATCAATATTGAGAAATAGTTCATTGTGGGTGCACCACTCTTGTAGCCTCACAAGATTAAATTGTAGTACGTAACAGTCATGAATATTTGTAATGGTTTTATAAATTTTGAGATCATCTGCAAATATGAGAATCATGACTCCATCAAAAACCGTAGTTATATCATTGATAAACAATAAAAATAGTACTGGTCCTAAATGAGACCCCTGTGGGACGCCGGTAAAGACTTCGAACTGGTGTGAATAGTGTGAGTTGAGTTTAACACATATTTTTCTTTTATGCAGATAACTCTCAAACCATCTCAAAATATTCCCTGTTATTCCAAGGGCACTAAGTTTATGTATGAGAATTTTATGTGAGACTTTGTCGAATGCCTTACTAAAGTCAGTATACACTACGTCTGTTTGAAGACGTTTTTGCATTGTATTAAATAGGTATTCCTGATAGATCATCAAGTTTGTAAAAGTAGATCTTTTTGCCATGAAACCATGTTGACGATGTGAAATAACTTTGTTAATCTCAGGCGAGAGTTTAGAAAGCAGAGCAGATTCAAATAGTTTAGGGATTGACGATTGGATACATATAGGTCTATAGTTAGAGATATCTGATCTATTTCCTTTCTTAAAGATTGGAAATAGAAAACTGGTTTTCCATTTTTGTGGAAAGGTACCAATTTTTAGAGACAAGTTAAAAAGTTTAGTGAGGTAATGTTAAAACTGATAAGCATTTTGATAAGAAAATTGGAGGAATGTTATCGGGACCAGCCGATTTATTAATATCAAGGGATTTTAATTTAGTTCTAATATCGCTTTCTTTGAATATACATTGGCTAAAATCGATCTTGTTGTCATTGTTAGCTGTAGTTGTATCGAATAATGGAGAGTTGTTTGCAGTATCATAGACTTTGCTGAAAAATTCAGCAAACAGATTGATGACTTCTTGGGGGGTATCGGCCATTTTATTATCTAAATACATGTTTGACGGAATACTAGAGTCATTATTATTGAGCATGTTCGCAAATTTATAAATGTTCTGAGGATTAGCTGCTGCCAATTCTTCGCAGTTTTCGATACACCTTTTGTAACATAACTTGGACATATTTTTAGTTGTCTTTCTTAGTTCACAAAATTTTACATAATCTTTAGGATCACGTGACGATTTATAAACTTTATGAGCAATTTTTTTGTCTCTAATTATTTTAATAAGGTCGTTGCTAAACCATTTTGGGTAGTTGTGCACAGTGATTTTAGTGACGGGTACAAACAATTCAATTGCATTATTTAAAATTAAGTAAAATTTGTCTACCATTACATTTAGGTTTTCTTCAAAGTCAAGAAAGTTCCAGTCAGTAGACAATAGAAGATTTGTGATTTGCTTAAAATCAGCTTTCTATGTTTAATTTCTCTAATTCAATTAATTAAACCCATTTTTTTTCTCTGAAATCATAAGATTTGTAAGTAGGAACTTCAATACCTACCGACTTATTTATGAAACATAAATATTTTAAGTAGGTGACACAGGCGAACTCCTGCGGGATAAAAATGTAGTATCCCACAAGGCCACCATCTTGAACCGGAACGTAACAAACAAATTTACATACAGGTTGAATGTCAAATAGTCGAGTCAAACAATATTAAAATTAGCTACGCTCAGTCAATAAATTCGTTAGGTGGGTAGGTAGGTACTGAAGAAGTGCACTGTGAAACGACAGTTGTCCGTAAAATCTACACATAAAAAAATAAATGATTGATTTTTTGTGCTCTATAGCAAGGCTGCCCAACCTTTTTAGCAGTTGGGCGAAATTGACGATTTTGAATCACTGGCGGGCCACTGAATACCTGGCGGTTCCTATTTTCCTGGGGGGGGGGGTTGTTAGAGAATTTCTATAAAACATAATTCCCCACAAAAAAATCTAATGCTCCCCACAAAATATTTGAAATCCATGGGGGGGGGGGTTGTTACGGAACTTCGCTGAGAAAAAATTCCGAACATCATATGTGATACCCCACAGCAATTTTTCGAATTCCATGAGGGGGGGGGGGGGGGTGGCTACAGGATTCCATTTCGACGCAAAGAATATTATATCGAAAACCGGTGTATTTTTGTTTCAAAAGTAAGTTCAACAGGTTAGATTTTTTCGTCGCTGATTCTCGTTCTGTACTCAGGGTACTGCCTCTAGGCTATTGCCTAAATAGCGATAAATCGCCGTCGTTGGCAACACTGGTGACCGCGCGCAAGCTGCATTGTTTGTTTTACCGCGGGCCCGCGACACTTTTTCAAATTGGCGGATTGGCGGGTTTTTTGAAAATGTTTCACGCGGGCCACTTATAATTCGTTCGCGGGCCACTTTGTGGCCCGCGGGCCTGGGGTTGGGCAGCCTTGCTCTATAGGCTCAAAAACTACTGGACCGATTTGGAAAAAAAAACACAGATTGTTATTATTAGTGCCGGGAGTGTTTAGAGAGTAGTTTGAATGGTACAAGAAGTCGGGTTTAAAATATTAGCAACTAGCTGACGTGTACCCGGCGTTGCTGGCGATTAACCTTAGAAGAAGACATATACCATCGTGGACTTTTCTGTAGGCTTTTTAAGATGTACAATTCCATAGTGCACTATTATCTCATAAGGTTTAGCCAGCGTTAGAAGCGCCAGAAAATATGTTTTTACAACTTTTCTCTACTTTTTATAAATATAATAAGTATGTACATTTTTTATATATATATATATTTAAAACTTCCGGAACAAATTCTCTAAATGATAATGAAAACCCGATCAAAATCCTTTACGTAGTTAAGAAGAACTAAACCCACAAACAGACAGATGCGGATGACGACTTTGTTTTATACTATTTTATCAATAGCTAAGAATTGCCGGGTCTGCTAGTTATTAATAAATTCTGCAAGCAATGAAAAAATTTCTGCGTAGCGCAGTGCCATTTAGAATAATATTGTCAAATTTAATTAAATTAACAAACTAAATTATATCAGTTGTATCACTCTATTTATAGCATTCATCTGCTTGAAATAATATTGTATTAAATATTTGCATGTGTTCAATGCTATGAAGCCATTAATACCGAATAAATTCACATTAAGAAATTTTTTTTTACGCAATATGAATTATGTAGACATGAAATAAGCATTATGCATACAGTTAAATGTTTTTTTTAATAGGAAGACAAACAATGACGACCTCGTCCTTGGTCGATTAGACTCTCCTTCAAGTTGTAATATTTATTTATGAATATTTGCCAAGCTGTTAGCGACAAGTGTTGCGGTAGGCCACAGAGAAGCGCAGCATGTAAACATTTTTATCTTGTACTTCACATATAAATAAATGATAATCGATATTGCTGACCCTGTTCGAAAATTGAAAGAACCCGGTTCTTTTATTTTCAGAATATGTCGATTAAAGATTCGGTTTCTTTTTTCTCTGAATTTCTCTAGCATTTTATCCCATTTTGAAGATCCGGCTCAGTTGACTGAATAAGCAATCTTGTCTTGTACTTGTTGATATAAATTATGATCGATATTCTGAACCCGGTTCGAAAATTTAAAGAAGCCGGTTCTTTATTTCTAAGGATTTCTCAATGTTTTAAAATGGAAAGGATCCGGTTCTTTTTTTATCGGAATTTCTTTAGCATTTTATTTCGGTTTAATCGAGTCCGAATTTAGAATTTTTCCTGAAGATTTAGATGTTAAGGTTTATATCAGCGGTTTAATGTTTTTTTAATGCCTCGAAAAGTAGACCCGGCTCCAAGTTTTTTTAACCCTTTATTGCTGAAAAAATTGAAAAGAGTACAAAGATCGCGATGTTCAGATCGGAATAAAATAGTTTTTTTGGTTTTCCATGTGATGTAGATTTACCTGTTTCCCTTTTGTACTACGAGTTACAGGACATCGTGTATAGATTATATTTTATTCAACATCGTATTAAAAGCACTAAAATAAACATTACATTATATTTAATCCATCGCATCTTGAGTTACATTACTAAGGGGGTTTTTCACTATCTCTGATTATGTTCTGACCAAGCACTAATCCGCGGATTAGTCATTTTTTCGTTTTCTCTATATCTGAATAACGCTAACGCTCGGGTTAAAGTTAGATTTGACTAATCAGTGCTCGAACTTCACGTTAGGCGCTATTCCTCGAATCAAAGATGGCGTCAAAACATTCCGAGTTTAACAGCTGAGAAGTGAGTCGAATTTTGTAGAATGAATTTGAATGCTTGTATGATCCATCCTGAATTATATGATTGTGTTCAAAATAAGAAACAATGTATTAATTCGGCACGAATCTATCTAAAATGACCAGATAATCAACATAACATAACCAAAAAAATGCACACTTCGCGGTGTGCGGACTGTGACGCATGACAGCCGTGGCAGTAGATGGAGAAACAGCAAACATTTTGCGATGTTGCCAGACTATTTCGAGTGTTATCTATCCGGCAGCTCGAAACAATGGTGAAACGGTCGCCGTTGAATAACGAAGTTATTCTGAACTTTAAAGCCAGCCAACGGATAGCTATTCAGATATTTAGCCCGACATAGTGAAATACCCCCTAAATCGTTGTGCGGAGTTTGTTTCGCGATAAAAATCCATTTGTGGATAATACGAGTAGACCACCGGAGCAGATGTCTACATTATTTTTTTATGGAATTCACTGCCTTATAAAGTGATATAAAATATAGTATAAATATATATCGGTAGGCAGTTCGGTGACCTCTAATGTATGGGAGAAGCGACATAACAAGTGACTAGCGGATAGTTTTAGTAGTGACCAGGTGTTATAGTTTTTTTGTTGATCATTGTGTAACGGATTATTCTATCGGATATGTAACGCTCGTGCTATGAAGCTTGCTGAGATAAACAAAAGGGTGATGTATTTTATATCAAACAAAAATACTAATTTCGATTGTCTGTGCGTAACTCTGGTTCAATGAAATCAAATTTGCTTTGAATTTAAGTGTAACTGATTATATGAAGAATTCAGACATAACTATCTATTTATTATGTAATATATTGTACATAATAAATAAGAATTTCTAATTTCATGAATTTCATGTATCTTTTATCAGGAGATTTTTCAATGTGGATGAGTGTTTCAGGCGAATAATTATTGCTTGTAAAATAATTGTTACCCTTTGTGCTATGCATAAAAAATCTTGTCTTAAACGTTAGTTTACCAAAAAAATAATAATTAATAAGAATTTCTAAATTGAAGCTGATTTTTCAAGATTCAATTTATGATTAAACTTTTATTACCTAGTTTCATTTGAGTATCAATGAACATTGAACAACAATTTAAACATTTGAACAAACCTAGTTTTGTATGATTTGAGATTTTCACGAATATTTTCAGTGTTACCATGATTAATTTTTGGGTAACTATGTCGTGTTGCACTTTCCTCTTCTTTAAAAAACGTCTCACATCTGCCCTGATAATAGACATTGTAACATTTTCCGAAACGTTGGCTAAATATGAAGGAAGCGCAATACGAATTAATGGTGACTTTTGTATTTTTATTACCCCACCTATTACGTAAATATCAAGAAAAAAAAAATTATAAAAAAAATGGTTTTGATGGACTTAAATTTAAATAACAACCACTAAATTACGTTGGAAATACAAATTTGTCATATAATATAATATAAATTAAGATTTCGGCACAAAAAAACGTATTTTTCACGATATTTAATTTTTATTATATATTGTCGCAGTAGGCTGGGCGAGATTATTTTTTTAGTTATTACCATAAACTCTAAAAAAAATGCAAAAGTTTCTTGTAAAAACATGAAAAATAGCATTATTTATACAATGACTTTATATGTTATAATTTAAAACACATATTAGTATTTGCTATACATTTTCACTAAAAGTTCGGTTGGGTATTTTGGCTTGAAATTCAAAATTAAGTTTTTTTAAAACAACCGCGCACCCGTTCCTCAGTACTTCCAACACTTTTGTTCAGTTTACAATGTTTTCTGTGTATTTCAAATGAGCTATTATACATCTTATTTTTTAATTTTCCGTATAAACGAATACTGTTTTAGAAACTAGATAAAATTAACTTTCTTGTGTATGCATTTAGAATAAACAATACTATTTCTAAATAATAAAATTTTAATATCAAACGCCAAAAATGTTGTCAAAAACGTTAATCGCATTTTTAATTAATTTTTTACTTCAACCATAGAAAAATGAGAGCATTAGATAATTTCGAAAACACATTAGTTTTGTTTGGGGGATTTGTAAGAAAACTTTACCTTCACTTTTATCTCGTTTATGTAATAAAACATAATTTTAAAAGTTAAACCGATTGTTACGGTAGCTGCGCGAAATGTGAATATTTCATTTTGACTATTTTTAGGATTTTATTAATGGATTCCTGTATAAATATTTTTGAGGCAACCTGGAAATAATTATTATTTCTCTGATAGCGAATATTGCTTTTACGCCCAACAGATAACGGTGTTTAAAAAAATACGAGTTTTTACTTCTCACAGGTGACATCCATTTACTATAGGTACATTAAAACACAAGCGTATTTGATTGCAACGTTGTTACAAAATTTCAAAGCAATCGGTGAAGAACTTTTCACTTACATTTTTATTTATATAGATTAATACAGTTTGTATACAAGTATTACATACATAATCTTTGAAATATAAATAAAAAATAAACACATTGCGATGTATGGTAATAAGTTGGGTATTCAAGCGATAGATGGCACTAGTCATAAAGCTTACTCCAGAGTCCGACAGATGTCGCTAGAGTGTAGCAATTGCCTGTGGGATATTATTGACAGAAAACAAGCTTCCAGAAACAGAGAATTACCAACCCTCGGGTAATGAACAGTGTAGCTAAATCCAGACTTATTAACTGTACGTAAATAAACACAATTATAGTAAAAGAACTGTACTGGACACCTACGCCGGTTACCTACGGTTTCCTCTGGGGGGTACCTTGGGTAAGGATTTGCAAAGAAACACAACTTGCGAATGTCGTCGGACAACTGACTGGTTGAGCCAGTTGTTTGCGTATTTATTGGGTTCGAATTCAACAATTTCTACACGTGTTAATGTGGAGTAATTATTCTTAAATCTAAACATATACTGTGGTCCCACATTCATCCTTGAACTGGCGATATGACACGTGTACGGTGCTTTAAATTCTTAGCAAGATGAATCATCGTGCGAGATAAGCCTCAAAGGATTCTTCAACGTAAAATGTGTGATATCAGAATATTCATTTTCTTAATTATTAATAAATTATTAGGTGCACCCATCTGCTGTCCGGTACAAGAGCCTTTTACTTTACAAAGAGTTCCCAATACAGAAATCTGCAAGTAAAGCAGAGACATAACACACATAAATATAGTAAATACGTATTTTAATATAATGTAACATTATGTAATATTGTTAGAAATTGAATGACGTGTGACCTTGTCCTTCATATTATGTAGTGAGAGTTATTTAAAATATTTCGAATGTGTGTACGTTTTTACTAAACTTATTTAAGTAAAACCGTACACACATCACTACCTAAGCAATGTAGGACAATTACACGTAACTACTGCTGATAAGTGAAATAAATGTTTATTACAGTTTCTTGAATAAATTATTCATCTAAATAACTCTATTATCGGGCTTTTAATAGTACCCATCTATGTTTTATTATAGGTATTTATGACTGACTTAATTTTCACAGCTACTATAGAAGTAGATTTTTTTTAATTATTGTCCTGCACAACTATATATATTTATATATTGAAATCAGATACTCATTCCAAATGCATTGCTGAAGTTTAGATCTTCTGATTCATTTTGTACGCATCCATGGTCGAGGGGTCTCGCCTAGAAAGATGGAGTTCGCGGGTTCAAATCTCAAGGGTTCAAGATAATTTGTGTTATTTCACAAACTTCTCATAAATAATATATAGTATATTTTAGTGGAAGTATCACTAAGTATCGCCCTGGTGTGAGACCATCATTCAGAATTGAAACGTTGTTTGAAATGGCTTTAGCCGTGTGGTGACCAGATCTGAACAGCCAGGTACTCCGCCACATTCTCCTTCACCTCCCCACTACCTTCAGCCTCACACCATACCACAATTGAGGATTCCATAGTCTCACTGGCTCCAAACGATTGGGAGCAGTTGGGACTCTTGTGCGGCATTCACATTAAAAAATAGTTATTTCTATAGTTCTGTCAAGGTTCACCGCAAGTGTGCTTTACACTGACTAACATAACCTAAATACACTGAATAACCTAACAACCTAACCTAAAATCACAATAAATAACCTAACCTGATATAATGAGGTGATTGAGGCCCTTGTCCTTGCCCTATCAAAAAGACGGCGGTACAAAAATTGTCCATAAAATGTTAAAAAAAATATTAATTTGAACCATTTCATGGTATTATACTCGTATATCCTAATTGCATAATTTATGATGTACAAAATAGACAACAGGATGGTGTATATTTGTTTTGCAAATTTATGGTACTTTTTAGACTAGTTTCTAAAGCGAAACCTTGAGATAATGATGTCACACAAAAAGGGCTTATTTTTTACTTTTTCGAAATAAGTAGGACTGAGGTCTTCTCCATGTTTTTTTATAATTGATCATAATATTGATTAGAGCATGCTGACACAACTTTTGAATTTTTGGAAAAGAAATAAGCAGTCATAATGTTGAAAATTGCGCGGGCCGAAAACCGTGTGACATCACGGTACACACGCGGTGGTACTGCAGCACTGACATTCGAATTATGAATTGTTCTGTGACGCCACAAGACACATTCCGTACGTTTTGGGCAAGTTCACTTTGAAAGTTAATATAAAAGATTGTAATTTTATTAAAAATCTGGCCAAATTATTCGTTTTCCTGTTAAAAACGGGACTGCAGACCTTTAACGAATGAATTGACAAATATCCTAACAAAATATCAGTAAAACGCGAATGTGTTATGAGGACGGCGGAACACATGTTCATAACAATACTAATATTGTCGCATTTCGTCACTATATTTATCAAGCCAAATACACCATCACGCCTATAATAAAATGGCATACATTTGAGTGTATATGTTACAGTCATAGTGATTAAATAGATATAATACAATAATAACCCAACCTAAATTAACCTAATTTAAAATAACCCAACCCATCCTAACCTAACCTATAAAAACTTAACCTAACCTATAATAACCCAACCTAACCTATAATAACCCAACCTAACCTATAATAACCCAACCTAACCTATAATAACCCAACCCAACCCATCCTAACCCAACCCAACCTAACCTAACCTATAATGACCCAACCTTATAAATTAAAGGCAAATTGATATATAATTTTATAATCTTTACTTATTCCTACTTGTTTTATTACTTTATCCAAGTCTTCGAAGATATTATATAAAATGGCTAGTTAATGTGATAAATTCTGTGTCAATTATCACTTTGTCTAAATTGGGTAGACATTATAAATAATGGCTGGATAGTATATATAATATACGGATTTATTACTTTACTTACACAGCCCTGTAAATGTGAAACCATTGAACTGGTACAAAGGTATGCATATTTGGGGATAACTGTGCACAGGCACAAGAAATGGGATACTCAAGTAAGTAATATTTGCAAACGTCTACGAGCTTTGGCTGGGCGAATTTACAAAATTAAATGTTTCATGCCTATAAGTACGTTAAAAATAATCTATCTTTTACTAGCGGAATCTACTAATAATAATAATCGAATAAAGAATAATCAGATACGAAATAACGTCTTGGGGAAACTGTGCAAGACAAATATAGATACATGCAAACAATTCAAAACTCTATGACTAAGCTTTTGGTAAGCAAAAGTATTTATGCAGAAAGAAGAGATATAAAATGAGTCGGTTAATATAATTATTACTTGTTTGAGGGATTTATGGTTTAAAATTGTATGCCGAAATCTATAGTATATAGAATAGGTAGATCACATACACACAAGATTTAGTCAAAATGAATGTATGTCTAAACTAAAAAAGCTAAAACAATGGTTAATGGATAAGATTCTATATTGATATTGTTATTAAATACATTAAAATCCATTGATTGTATGCATGTAATTGTATAAATATGCAGATGAGTGTTTAAGTATGCTGTATGACCGTGTGTGTACCTACTGTGTATGCTTGTGAGTATGTTGACTGTCTTATATCTATAGACATATATATGTCTATGTATTGTATGTCTTTGTATTGTAGTCCCTTGAACTGTTATACTTCTGTATCTATTTTATTGTGGCTTTTGGTTATATGTGTACTTTTGTTGTATACTTAATACAGTGAACATGACCTGCTAGCAAACTGCTGTGGCATTTTAGGGGGTTTACATTGAAGTAAAAAAATGAATAAACAAACACGTATTCTGAATGGACCAATATTTTGTCATAAAATAGATTGCCATCACGGGATTTCAATAAACCAGCCATACTCATTTTTTTCCGTGTCTAAATAAAAAAAATAGGAGACAACCTTATTTCAAATTGCAGTAAGTATACACTGTAGGTATTTACCTACTTGAAAGTTAATTAATAATGAATAATGTAATGTATAAACGCTAGAGGAAACGGCTTATCATATACAGGTAATGAACGTTGCTGAAGTAACCGAATGCTGCAATTTCCCACAATGCAGGCAATAGGCTGGTATTACCTGGTAGTACCTACGAGTATTGCACGAATTCCGATGGTAATGCAACCAACCCACCAACAGTATGTTGCAGATGGTGACGTCACAGTTGCAAGGTGCATTAGGCTGGGTCGTCAATTTTAGGAGGATCTCTTTAACTCTCAGGGGTCTCAAAATTATTATCTATATCCATAAATTATTATCGAATTATTTACTCAAGATTGACACAATTATAGGTGTAGTCTTCTTGCAATTACTACAACTGCATTATTATTCACATGTAATTACTGTAATCATTTAGTAACAATGTTATTTTTATTTATTTATCAATTTACGAACTGGCTGGCTTATGGAGCCCGCTAGTTCGTGAAAAGATAATTAAATGAATGAATAAATATATACACTAGCTTTTATGTGTCGCATACATATTATGTTAATACAACTACTACCTAGTATTGCTAAACTTAACATTTTTATAAACAATTTTCATCTTTATACCTTAGAAGTAGGCGTATTCTTATTTTCTTAAAACAGGCTTATACCTACAAACTATCATGTTTCCATTTGCTTTTTGCTTGCTTTTATATGTCAAATGGTGAAGGTTATATTATTGCTTTTACTATTCTATACTTATAATCTTCACAATATTTTTTATATTAACTATTTAAAATATGTATGTAAAATGGCAGACTCGATTTAACAGGCCACGATAACCAGTCAAACGCTCTATATTTTGTTAACAATACATATTCTTATTTTTGTACAACAGGTTTATACCTACAAATAATTTTTGTATGCATTTACTATTTACTTGCTGTTATAATATGTCAAATGGATATGGTTAAATGTATAATTACTGTTACTATTGTGAACTTACAATTTTCAGAATTGTATGTAAAAGCCCAATGGGCGTATAAATAAAAAAATAAATAAATAAAAAAAATAAAAAAAGTTGCGAGTATTTTCACAAATTATGAACACCGTTATAAATGTGTGGAAGATTTAGAATGGGTTGTTTCACAGAATTTCAACAATTCATATAATTTCTAAGTTTGCTTTTCAAGTTCTGTGAAGGTTCTATTATAATATTGGCGTAAATAAAACTGAAATAATAACAGGATTCGAAATGAACCTTCACAGAACTTGAAAATCAACTTAAAATTTTATGAATTGTTCAAATTCTGTGAAACTACCCATCCTTAAAGTATATTTTCTGATTATGATTTTTGTACTAAAATTATGCGTTTTGAATGTTTTCATTCATAATCATTGATTTCAAAAACGATCTAAAACTGCACATTCTGAAACGGTTCCAACTGGCTACAACGTCATCATGGCATAGAAAATTTCTGGAAAGACGGCTGGCGACAGTCACCCGGCGTGACGTGACCCGCCGAATTCACTAACAAGAACGAACATGTCGTTTTGTCAGCAAATCGGAAATGGCACATTTTATATTACTGTAAAAAAGGTATTCGTCAACATAAAAGTTAAATAAAAATAGCTTAATTTTCGTCATGTTTTCCAACAATTGTTTGTGATAACACCCTATTAAGGTGGGCCATCACAACTTTTTTCGGAAATTGGATTCGTCAGGGTCTCAAAATATGTTCTTTCAAGTACCTATGGATAGAGTAATGTTTAAAAAAATTCATACAACTTTTGGTCCTTACTAAAGGACAAAGGTACCTACACGCCTTGGCGTAGTGGGTTCAATACCTTTGCTGGCCAAGTTAAGTTTTCAATTTCGTCAGATTATTTTAATGTTTGTAACCATAGACATATGAATATTAGTAGACCTGCCCTAAGTGATTAAAAGCGTATTATTCCCCACTCCCCATACCGGTTCCATTGGAGCCGGCTGTGCTCGCGTATGGCCTCAAGTGAATTTAGAAAACGTGACGTCATCATTCTTGTGCGAACTATGGTCGAGGCATCATCGGTTCATTTTACGAAATAACACGGCAAAATGGTGACTTGTGCTATGAAAACTTGTAAAAATAGATGTGAAAAAGAGAATAAACCCAATTGTCGTATTACATTCCATATATTTATATTTATATATTTATATATAATTTGTACATTTATTTATAACAATTACAGGTAATAAAGCCTAAGACGTTATAATTGTACCATTTATGCAGTGTATATGCAATGCCAAAAATCTTGCAAATGCGCTATAGGACACAAAAAATAAATCTAATTTTTTATCTACCGCATTCAAAAAGCACGTAGCTCTCCCCACAGGTGAGTTCATTAATAAATTAGTGCGGCTTGCTTTACTATATAGAAGATTGTGATGACGTCCTCGAGAGTGAGACTCTGGTACAAAAAAATTTAATTGGGCCAGTATCTCATTATTAGAAAAGTGACCGTTTATTAGTTGGAAAAAATATTTAAGCAAAGCAATACCTCTACGTGTCTCTAGGGAGTGGTAATTGGTCATGCCTAATATATAAATCGATGGGTAAAGCCAAGGGTAACGTCCATAGAGCCGCGAGAATAAAAACCTTAAAAAATTTTATAATAGAAAAAAAAAAAAAATGAAAAAAAAAAAAAAAAAGTAACGTTTTTTTTTTTTTTTTATATAAGCATTATTTTACTTTATTTTAAGCATATTCACATCGTATAATATGGATCAGTTGTAGAAACATATACTATCACATCGAGATACGTCTGGACGCGAAACACAAAGCGGGTTGGTTGCTGGGAAGTAAATTATGAACATTTATAAAAGTGTCTTAACTAAATACATAAACGAAATATTCGACTCTGAAAATAGAAGAAATTTATTTTGCCGAATTTGGACTTCGCAAATTTGTTCATAACGTGGCGAGTAATTTGCGCTCCCATGTAAAAATGTCTATTCATTCAAAAGCAGATTTTACTTTTAAGAACTAAATGGTGATATTATAATGCGAGATGCCTATTTACTGTCAGATTGATTTATTGACGAATCACAGTCAGCTTTCCTCTCTGCGTCCCGCAACTCTTGTTTTAACCCCTCGTCCTTAACTTCTCGTCTATTAATATTCATATGTCTGTGTTTGTAACCCTTTTCAAATAAATAAAAATGTTTGGTAAGGTCGGTAAGGGTAAGGAATCGACAAAAACCGAAGACCCTGCGCAGAAAAGTAAAGTTCACTACGATGTGCAGGGCACCCGTTGTGAGACTTTTGTGTGCAGTGTCTTCGGTTTTTGAAGCTTCCTTACCGCGCCAACGGAACGACGGGCTGTCGATAATTATTTACAAATCAAATTACGTTTATAAAAAATCTAACATCATTCGCAACCAACAAAGTTCTAGGAATTTTGGAATACATTTGCACGAGTTTTTATGTGTGGCTTTTGATAGTAGCCGCGACTGATTTTGAGAAGAAAAGAAGAAAATATATTGAGAAAGGTTTCCAAACACATTATTTGCTTAATTCGAACCCTCGGAACAGCCGGAACGTGAGAATGAAGAATTCTTTAAAAATTATATAAAATCATATTTTTTTCACAAAATTACTCTTAATTAGTAATTAAATGCCTACCGCATATTCAACCCTCACTACCTACCAGATCTAAAGAAATTTTAAAGTACTATTAAATCGTAATACAAAATCAAAAATCTGGTCGTAACACAGACATAGGAATTAATAGACGAGAAGATAATGGCGAGGGGTAAAATCAACTGTTGAAGAACGAAGGGCGTAAGGCTGACTGTGATTCGTCAATAAATCAATCTGACAGTAAATAGGCATCTCGCATTATAATATCACCATTTACTTCTTAAAAGTAAAATCTGCTTTTGAATGAATAGAAATTTTTACATGGGAGCGCAAATTACTCGCCACGTTATGAACAAATTTGCGAAGTCCAAATTCGGCAAAAAAATCCGGATCTATTTTCAGAGTCGAATATTTCGTTTAAGTATTTAGTTAAGACACTTTTATAAATGTTCATAATTTACTTCCCAGCAACCAACCAGCTTTGTGTTTCGCGTCCAGACGTTTCTCGATGTGATAGTATATGTTTCTAAAACTGATCTATATTATACGATGTGAATATGCTTAAAATAAAGTAAAATAATGCTTATATATGGAATGTAATACGACAATTGGGTTTATTCTCTTTTTCACATCTATTTTTACAAGTTTTCATAGTACAAGTCAACATTTTGCCGTGTTATTTCGTAAAATGAACCGATGATGCCTCGACCATAGTTCGCACAAGAATGATGACGTCACGTTTTCAGATTTCACTTGAGGCCGGTTCCAATGGAACCGGTATGGGGAGTGGGGATAATACGCTTTTAATCACTTAGGGCAGGTCTACTAATATTCATATGTCTATGGGTCGTAATCTATAAAGTTTTGACACGTTTTGAGATCCTAGAGAGAACGATACCTTAAAAATTAATAAATAAAAAAACCACCGTACATCTATCTACGGCCCTCCCTACAAGCATGCCTGTCCGGAACTCCACTCAAACTGCAGCGCTGTTGGCTCAATCTATGTTTCACCTACATTCTGCAGTTGATAAGAAAAGCACTCGTAAATGATTAAAATGTCAAATAAAATCAATAAAGATGTAACTGCCACTAATGAAGATACTCGGATAGAAGAAACAATAACGTCTCATCTATTTAATAGACGAGAATAAATTTAATTTACTACAAGGTTTTCCAATACGAGGTGCTATTTTGAATAACCCGCTATTTCGGTAGACGTTACTTTTGAAGCTGTCATTTTTTGACATTTGACAAGTAGAAACTACGCCATTAATAAAAATGGAACAATACACGCTTCAGCAACGCATTGAAATTATTAAAATTCACTTTAATTAATCAAATGCAAATCATCTTGAGTGATGAGGCACCTCGGTGGCTTCGTCAAGAAAGCAAAATTGTCGCATCTGGGGCTCGGAAAACCCAAGAGTTATTGTTGAAAAGCCTCTCTATCCTCAACGTGTGACTGTTTGGTGCGGTTTATGGTCCGGCGGAGTCATTGGACCTTACTTTTTCGAAAATGAGGCTGGAGCAACAGTTACGGTGAATGGATTGCGCTATCGAGAGATGATTAATGATTTTTTATGGCCGAAATTGGATGGTATTGATCTGGACAACGTTTACTTTCAACAAGACGGCGCTACGTGCCACACAATCAACGAAACCATTGATCTTTTACGGGAAAAGTTTCTTTGAATATCAAAATAACACCTCTTATTGGAAAACTCGTACGTGCCATGAGACGAGATCGAAAGACGAAAAAACCATTGATCTTTTACGATTGAATATCAAAATAACACCTCTTATTGGAAAATCCTGTATTTTAAAGGAATATTAAAGATAGTAAATGTTATAAAACAGGGTGTCCGGGGTTAAAGTGAGCTAACTTCGGGGGTGATTCTACATGATAGTATAAGTAAAAAAGATGAATAACTTAATTTCGAAATTCCAACGATTTAACGTAGTTTTTAGGTAAAAATAAAAAAAATGTTTGTACGGAAAAATAACTATTGAAATTTCGAAAAAAGTTATTTGTTTATTTTACTTCTACCATCATCTAGAATCACCTCCCGAAGTTAGCGCACTTTACCCCCAGACACCTACATAGACATGCTCGATTATCATATTTTTCCAGTGTGCTGGAAGCCGGCCGTTCAAATTTACATCTACGGTATTTTTTTATCCTTAGCCGTTTATTCAGCTAATAAAAATATATATTACACATAGACATATGAATATTAGTAGACCTGCCCTAAGTGATTAAAAGCGTATTATCCCCACTCCCCATACCGGTTCCATTGAGCCGGCTGGGCTCGCAAATGGCCTCAAGTGAAATTTGAAAACGTGACGTCATCATTCTTGTGCGAACTATGGTCGAGGCATCATCGGTTCATTTTACGAAATAACGCGGCAAAATGTTGACTTGTGATATGAAAACTTGTAAAAATAGATGTGAAAAAGAGAATAAACCCAATTGTCGTATTACATTCCATAAGTAAGCATTATTTTACTTTATTTTAAGCTTATTCACACCGTATTATATGGATCAGTTTTAGAAACATATACTATCACATCACAATGTAGCGATTCTCAAGTGTGCTCATCGTTGTTTACTGGGGTAAGTAAATTATGAGACATTTGTAAAAGTGTCTTAACTAAATACTCTGAAACTAACTACGACTCTGAACATAGAAGCTGCCTTACTTTGCCGAATTTGGACTTCGCAAATTAGTTCATAACGTGGCGAGTAATTTGCGCTCCCATGTAAAAATGTCTATTCATTCAAAGGCAGATTTTACTTTTAAGAACTAAATGGTGATATTATAATGCGAGATGCCTATTTACTGTCAGATTGATTTATTGACGAATCACAGTCAGCCTTACTCCCCTCGTTCTTCAACAGTTGATTTTACCCCTCGCCCTTATCTTCTCGTCTATTAATTCCTATGTCTGTGATATTACACAAATAAAAATACTATGAACAAATGAAATATAAATACTCTGAAATCTGAACAGACAAATATATTTTTAAAAAAAACATTCTTCATTCGGTACCCTTTCGTATCGGATTATATAGATATTGGCTATCAGCAGAGCACCTTAACTTTAGATTGGATTCGTCACAAAAATAGTTACTTAAATTTTTTTTCTTATGGTGTAAATAACATTTAGACGAAATGACACCGTGAATCTTGACTGATCTCTGCTTGAGGACAGTCTTACTAGTGAAAAATCACCTTAAGTGTACTGTATCAATTATTGCATTGTTTCAATTTAGTGTAGTAGGGGAGGGCGGGGCTGGTACTAACAAATTTTGTAATATTGTTTATATTTTCAATGATAATGAACTTTTTTGTTTTTTTTTTTATTCATAGCATGCTTTGGTTATTCAGCTATGATATTAGTAACAAAAATCATCAGTTAGGTAAGTCCTTTCAGAGACAGAGTCATCAAAACCAATAAAATCATTTGTTAATACATACCCCGTATCTGGGGTAAATATTAACGGAGCTGGGGTAAGTATTAACGCAAAGGGCAATTATTAACAGAAGCTAAAATTCTATGAAATAATTAAATAAAAGTCATTCATATTAAAGATATATTTATTTGAAATGAAACAGTAATTTTTATGATATGAACTATGATAGGAACTATGTTAGGAACTTTGATAGTATATTTTTATGGTAGGCAATAGTTATTCAGAATACGATCCCTCATCATCCAAGAAACAATTGAGGCATATGTATTTTCTGGTGTCACCTCTAACACAGGTGATATGAGCCCATCTTTTGCATAAAATACATTGTATCCAGTCAAGTCTAGATGTGTCTTCGTTATAAGACTCAGCGCAAACTAAGCAGAAGCAGGCTTCTTCGTAACTATCATCCTGAAGAATATGTTTCTTTACCTTTTTCACTTCTGCTCTCCGGGTTTCTTTGCCTTTACCTTTCCCCTTTCCTTTGCTTTTGACTTTGTTTTTTCGCTTCCATCTGACTGTTTTTTTATCTTTTTGGTTAACTTTAATATGGCATCATTCTCTAAGACCAATTTTTCTGGAGTATCGGTGAGGATCGTTGATTTTCTTGAACGTTTGCGTTTGGAGTCAAAACGTGGTGATGCTTTTGGAAGCTGTCGTATGCTTACAATATTAAACTTTTCTGTAGGCTTTGTATTTGATGGTCCTGGCAAATTTGAAGGTCCTGGCTCGTTTGAAGGTCCTGGCTCATTTGATGGTCCGGGCTTGTTATTAGTAGATGGTCTTGATTCGTTTGAAAAATCCGGCTCATTTGATGGTACGCGTGATATCTGATCAATAACCTCCAAAATACTTATGTAAATATCAGGCATGTTAATAATAATTTCATGAACGGGGTAAGTATTAACACGTTAATACTTACCCCACTCAATTTGTTAATTTTAGCCCCAAGGTCACTTTTTTTACTTCATCATTTACAGAAAACAAACTAGTTAAAATAATTACAAACAAATAATATAGTGTTACTGTCAATAAAATAGAGCTCGATTCATGATAAAACTATAATTTGATTTAGCGAATGAATAAATCTTAAATCAATTTATTGTAAAGAACAAAAAGTTCGCTTACCTGTCAATCTAAGGTCACTGCGCACAACCACTACAAGCGACGGCCGGTTGGCATCTGACAAGTCAGGACACGTTCGGCTGTGTATATACTGTTTCTAAACCGAGTATCATATTTTTGACACTTCATGTTTGGCGGGAATCAGCTTGTTAATTCTTACCTCCGTTAAAACCAACCCCGCCCTCCCCTACCTATATAAGACATGGTGTGGTCAAAGTTTTGTCCGACTCTGTTACAACATTTACGCGTATCAAATTGAGGTACGGAACCGGGTATTTTCGCCAAAATTATTTGTACATTAACTAACTAACCATCGCGCCGTCTCGTCGCAGGGGTAGGCAGAGAGGACGGACCGCCAAACAACTCGGTCTTGGCACACACTCCTTGCCTCATTCACATTCATACATCGTCTCATACATACTATTATAATTTTTACACTTACCATTGCGTTACTTTTAGGTTTTATGTTTACGCCAATACAAGATTACTGGATTTTTTTTTCAGTATCGAAATTCTGGGACTAACAGCCATAATAATAACATGTACTCCTAATTGCGAAGATTACTATAATAATGTAGATTCTTCAGTGGACATCTTTTGAAACTACAGAAAATTGTTGCTGTGGCACTTCAATTATGTATATAAAAAAAAGAAGTTTGATATTAAACTTTACAATTTAATACATAACTATGAGGATATGACAAAAACGCCTTTTTTATGCGAAACCGCACGAAAGTCGCAATTGCTCCCAACTGTCTAGAGCCAGTGAGACTATGGCAACCCCAATCGGGGTATGTTATGAGGCTGAAAGTAATGGGGATGGGAAGGAGATAGGGAAGAGGGAGGTGGGTACCTGGCTACTCAGATTTGGTCACGAAACACGGCCAAAACCATTTCAAGCAACGTTTCAATTCTGAATGGTGGTATTACACCAGGGCGATACACGTGCTGCAAATATACTATATATTCTTTTAAATGAGTAACTTGTGAAATAAACAAATTAATCAAATAAAATTTAATTGCCCACGCCGGGATTAGATCCTTCGACACCCAGCTTCTCGACCATTGAGGCCTAAATTACAGGATTTCTCCTTATTACGAAACAACAAGCTAACACATTGTAAACACTTTTTATACAAACCGCTTAGACAAAATGTAATCTTGTTTTTGTTTTATATGTCCGTAGTTTGTTTATTTCTAGGTACAATTTATTTATTTTATTTGGTACAATATTTTTTACATTTTAAGTATTCCAGTAATGTAGGCCTCACTGGGTGGCTTGCCCGTGCTGAGGCCTTCATTTTATAATATGAAAATATAATCTACATAATACATTTAAAGAGAAAATAATACATTTAAAATTAAAAATACATAATAATATATTAAAAATTTAAAAAGAATACATTGAAAATAATCTTGTGTGTTTTTGAGTGATGTGTGTTTATATTTGTTTTGTGTGTTACGTGTAGGTTTTATTTTTATTTTATGCTATGAAATTTTGGTAATATTGTCTTTTTTGTTCTTTAATCCATTTTGTAATTTTGTGTGTGAATTTATTTTATTTTCCTCAATTTTAATTTCAAGTTTTACACTGTTGAAAGCTTTTATAGCATGGTATTGGTAGTGTCTTTGTCCAAAGCTTGAATTTACTGTCGGAGTTTTTATGTTTTCTTTGTACGCTTGTCTAACTGGTCTGTTAGTGTTATTTTGTGTATGTTGAAATTTATTTATTTTTGTCAAAAATGTAGTTTAGTAGTGTTTTAACATTTTTTATATTATTAATAATATTAACTTATATATATATATATATTACTCACGCACAGGCTGCACCTTAATGGGTTCCCATTATTCGTATTGATTTATATAATATTGTATGTAATTAATGTAAAAATTGGGAAAAAATAAAGGAAGAAACAAAATTTAATTACACACACACTGGTTGAACCTTCTCGTGCTAACGTTTCAAAATTAGGTACGCATTCTGGGAATGGACTGCCACATGATGTACATAAGACGTCAATAAAAAGATTATTATCTATGAAACAATGCTACATGTTCATCTACATAATGTACATAATAACAATAATTTGAAATGTCCTCGAGGTGTTTTAATTACTAAACCGCGCTGAACAAAAATTTCCATTCTAAAATAATAACAACACGTACTTACAAGATCCATTAACATTGAAAACAATTCCTTGCAAACAGACACAACGTTTTTGTTATATATTTAAATGATGCGCCCTTGAGGTGTTATAAAAAAAACGGCCCTATACCCTACCTCCTTACTAATAAACGTGCTTTAAATTTTACACAACTAATAAGCAACCATTAGTATAGGGTAAATGATTGGTAAACTTTAAGGCCCTGTACCTATAATTTTTTCAATTATTATAATGATGTACAAAAAGTTAACACGTAATTAAAAAGACATGTGACCACAATTTACTAATTTTCAAAAACAGTTATCTGTTTGTTTGAAGCAGCAAAATAGAACGGCGAGCTATGCAAAGTTTTCCTATCTGGATTTTCTAGTAAAGTTAACTCCATCGATACAGCTGTAAAAAAAATAAGGTGGGTAATAGGTACCAGATAATTAAAAAATATTTTTTACCCTCGAAATACGGAAAGGAGCCGATAATAAACTGATCTTATCAAAGAGAAAAAAAATCAAAAAGAAAAATAATATATTCCACCAAGGCGATACTAACATTACCTTCCTCTCTAATGTGTTTTAGCTGACCCTGACCTTACAAAATAGGTAGGACACTTGACACTAAGCTGGGAGAAATTGAGATAATGCGTCTATTAGCATGCGTTTAACAGCACTGATCTAGTAGCGTCCGTCAAATTAACATATTTACGACAATTGGGCGTACAATTTAACAAAAAACACTAAGGACGGGTTGTTTCGGAGAATTTGAACAATTCATCAAATTTCAACGTTCATTTTCGGGTTCTGTGAAAGACTTATTCAAGTTCTGTTATTATATCATTGTAGGCTAGTTGCTTGACAAAACTGAAATAAAAACAGAACTTGAAAAAATCTTTCACAGAACTTGAAAATGAACGTTGAAATTTGATGAATTGTTCAAATTATTCAAACAATTCAATTTCAAAGTTTAAAAGTTCTGTGAAAGATTTTCTCAATTTCTGTTATTATTTTAGTTCTGGCCAGCAACTTTGAGCTTGAATAGGACTTTCACAGAACCCGAAAGTGAACGTTGAAATTTGATGAATTGTTCAAATTCTCCGAAACAACCCGTCCTTGGTTTGTTTCACAGAATTTGAACAATTCATCAAATTTCAAACCTGATTTTCAAGTTCTGTGGAGGTTCTATTCAAATTCTGTCATTACATCATTATTGACCAGTTATTTCTCAAAACAGAACCTGAATAAAACCTTCACATGACTTGAAAATCAAGTTTGATGAATTATTCAAATTCTGTGAACCAACAAACGTCCTAACACACCTAGAAGTAGTTTACTATAATGAGAGACAGGTAATGTTAAACCGTTTATTATCAGTTTTAACTGAACGAATGAGGTCGTATGAATATGTTAATCAATAAATATATTTATTTAAACACTTGCGTACTCGTATGTTTTTTTCTCGTTCTCAAAGCTCTACGTAACGATCCAAACCAGTATTTTTTAAATAAATTATTGGGGCCACTAGACCAGAAAGAAGAAATCAAAAAGTACATTCAAATTTCAAACCGATGAAACTATTTATGGGCGATAATAACTTTATGAAGCATGGAATTGAAGTAATTGGAACAAAATCATAAAAATTGTATTACCATCTTTTCACTATCCACAGCAAAAACTGCTGGTCATTATTAAAATAATGTACTTTTTTTTACTCCGACAGCGAAAACTTTTGCAGTATCAGAACGCGCCATGTCTGTTGTCATTTTCAACGTCACTTACAGACAGTTATTTCTTTTACTATCTTTTGACGCATGTCACAAATTACTAAAACTGCACCTATGACCATTTTATACTTCTATTTTGCTATGTTTCCTATTAAGGCGAAGCTTAATGCCAAATCACTATTTTGATTCATCTTTATAACGAATTGGTGTACATTATAAATACCATAAAATATGCTTTAGATAAATTGAAGGTTTTCCTATCGCATCGCTTTAGTAGAATATGAATAAAAAAATAAATTACTCAATAAAAAATATGAATGTAAACTACTAAAAAAAATATTTTTTCAATAGAAATGTATGAATGCGTATAGGAAACAACTTAAAAACATACAGTATTATAGCTAAGATTATCTGTGACAGTTTCACTTGACTAACTTTTTTGCTTTCTTATAAAATTATTTACAAAATAAATAAAAACCAGTTTTGTGCTTGAAATCGAACGTTTCTAGACTCCGTTTGTCAAGCAATTGTAATGCCTATAACTTACGTTACAAGGTGTACCAAAAATATACACATTTTTGGCATGTAGCTTCTTCTCAACTTATTAGTTGCACCCCCAGTGGAGGGTTTTCTCGTTTGTGCAGTGAACTCCCATTGAAATAAGCAAAACTGGTATTTTAAATTTAACTTTATACAGTCTGCTATTCAAGTTCCGTGCTAAAAAATCCACAGTCCGAATGATACTCGTACTGCCCAATAGCGAGTCCGAAATGAATCCCTAGTCCCATAGGTGCGTTATGAATATCAGCACCTATGGGACCTTCAGTCATATTTCTTAGGTTCATACAAAACATGCCTCTGGTGCAGTGATATGATTCCTTTAGATCTAGGGAAATATATAATACAATATAATATGGAAAAGACCAACATAGGAGGTAGATATACGAGTACTTTCCTAAAGTTTTAATCTCCGATTGAACTCCGTATTGAACACCAACGTAACCTTACACAACAATGTCACCTCATAGAGCTATACAATTAGAGGCGCTATTACGTATTCGAAATCGTATCTCGTATCTCTTCGAAATGTGTTCCACTATTAGAACCTAATAGAACCGCAAATGGCGCGAAACGTCGCTTGCAGTTAATTTGTTTCTTTCCCGTAATTCGTGGTACGGTTCGCGTTTCTGTTCGCAAATGTATACGCACCATAATATTTTATATGATATTATTGTCTTTATATTGTTATTGTCAATAAATATTATGGTACAGATGTTTTTTACCTACTTACTTATACTGTTTGTTATTGACATGTATATATATTTTAATTTTTAACCATATCTTATTTACTGTACCTGTTACTTGTATTTAGGTGTTCTACACTTGTAATCTCTGTAATATATTGGCGTATAACTGTTTTATGGTAGCTAATACAATAAATAAGTAAATTGTTTTTAAACCAATGGTAAAACGATTTAAAAAAAAAATAATGTTGCATGAAAAATTCCACATTGGGGTACGTTTTGAGGTTAAAGAGAGTGGGTGAGGGAAGGATGAGGTAGAGGAAGGTTCGACAGTACCTGGCTATTCCAATCTGTTTATCATACAAATGGTGTTTTTTTTACCAGAGCGATACTGAGAGTACCTATTACTAGAATGAGTGAACCTGTCATAGGAGGGAGGAAACACAAAAGTAGCCATATCGTTCATCAGTATCGCTCTAGTTAAATACCGGCATTCAGATTTGAAATGTTGCTTCAAATGGCTTTAGACGTGTTTTGTGACCAGATCTGAAAAGTCAGGTACGTCCCTACATCTCCACAACATCCTCACAACATACCCCAATCGGGAATGCTGTAGTTTCATTGATTCACGGAGCGGTATTTACAGAACAAACCGTAACATCATAATATGTATTATATCTCGATGGTCGTAACAAGTAAAAACTACTAGTTCTCTTGGAAAAAAACGTCCACCGTGTACCACCGTTGGGCACGTATCGGCGTGTTTCCGGACTATGCAGTATGCACGTTTCGTCGTAAGAAAGGAAAACTGTCGTAGAAGCCAAAAGATACAAATTTTTCACTAGATTTTTAACTATAAGAATGCTCAAAGAACATTGGAAAAAATATCTGCAATTATTATCTTCACAAAGCCAAAGATCGTAACAGAAAAACAACTATGAAATATTTTCGTAGGTAGATAGTAACAGTTTTTTTTCTTTCACGTGGTAATTATTATTTTAATAAATTGGGAATTCCCGCGTCGCGTCTTACAACTGTAAGACGAGACAAATTAATCTTTTTTTAGGTGCGATGTTATTACTAGAACCAAAATTTTCTCTGAAATCGTAAGATTTGTAAGCGGGTACTTAAATACCTACCTACTTAATTATAAACCATAAATATTTTTACGTAATATATTACACAATTATGTATTTTGTAATAATTCATATTTAAATTAAAAACAAAACTAGGTATAATTAACTACAAAACATAATAAAAATTTAGAAGGAAGTCAAAATGCGAATGTTTTTTTATAATAATGTAATTATTTTTTCAACTTACCAACTCGGTAAAAACAGAAGTCGGGCTCAGAATTTAGGCTGAACAATTTCTTTTGCCGACTACACAATTCTTTGTTTTCTATTCAACTTAAATCACAAACAAAACTTTCCACTAAATTATTCACTTGCAAATAATAATTACTGTAACAGATATTTTATATTTCATAAGTTAATACTAGGTATCTACTAAAAGCTTTTCGAAAGTCACAAACAATCACAGACTTGTAAACTTTAAACTTTGGCTGCCAACAAAATAAAACTTGATCTCGCAATAATTAAACTTTGATGGTATATTCTAAGCAAATTAGCGATATTTTAATACGTTACATGTTTCACAAGTTAGTTATTGATTAGTCGGCGGGTATGTTTAGTAGTAGGATTACGTTGTAGTTGCAAAACACGAATGAAAACATCAAAAGCTGCGAGATAAACGCGTGCGCGTGCGACACAACCTCACGCTAAGAGCGCTTCTCGTCAACTGGCGGCAAAAAATGCAAGCTATCTACTTGCAGCACCCCGGACTTGATGATGACGAGATTTTAATACCGGATCCGGCAAATAAAGATGGAGAAGAATTTATTATAATATTACCTAGACAAAGTAGTTAATATGAACATTAGGTAATATGATTAGAAAAATACAGTAGATTGCAGATGTCGGGAATACCACAGGAATATATGACATTATCAAGTACATCAAATACTTGTGACATATGAAAAGGTATTATAGAAGCTCCACACAGGAGACCCTGAGGAAAACTAATTATGTCATATTTGGGGATGCTGTGTGGAGAGTCTTTTCAAAGAAAGGCAGAGAAGAAGTTCAGGGAAGGAAAAAGTATGAGGGGTGATGGTGAAGGACGTATAAATACATCCCTTCCACTGCCCGCCACACCATCTTCCGTGGGCAGTCGCATCCGCCGGCAAGACCTAGAAAAACCTCACCCCATGATCCCAAGAACCCCTGCCAAGTCACTAAAGTAGAGCGAACCACTTGGAGCGACCTAAGACAGAGATTGGTTATCTAATAAATGGTTCCAAGGGCGGCTGTACCCATACCCACCTCCCACCTCCCAAATTCAAAATATTATTTTATATAATTGTAACAAGGAGTATATTCCAAAAGAGAGTTATTGAGGTTCTGTCATGTTTGCATACAGCAGCGGAGAAATGGCATAAATTATTAAATTACATAAATTAGTATCTTCCTGCTTATGAGACTAGAGTTTCTTCGTTGTTATGTAGTTTACTTCGACAGATCAATGCAAAATATATTAATCATTTTTTAAGGACATTGTCACTCTGGTTATTGTGATTAAAATTATTTGATTTACAAAGGTATCTTCTAAACTGTCGTACGGAGCATTGCAATTGAGGCCTAAACCCAGATGCTATTTGCGTTACACTTCATACACTTTTAAAAATGTCCTACATAAGAATGCCATAATTATTATGAACATCTCATAAATATACCCATGAGTATATTTAAGTATGTTGTGTGCCTTTGTGTGTGTATTCCTATGGTTATGTTGACTGTTAAATCTATCTGTCTTTGTACGAGTATTTTATGCCTTTGTATTGTAGTCACTTGAAATGTTATTCCTCTTTATTTATGTTCTATGTTGTGGCTTCAGTTAAAAGTTTGATTTAGTGTTTTAATTAATATTGTGAAATTTACCCGCTGACAAACTGCTTTGGCAGTGTAGCGGGTGCTCTAATGAAAAATAAAAAATTAAGAAATTCAAAAATAAAAAATTAAAAAATGGACGCTCGAAGGGGTATAAGAGATCATACTATTCAAGTATTAAATTTTTAAAATGTTTAATTCGTAGGTACGTACGCACAAGCATGGTAATTACGCAATTCAATGTTGGAAACACAATAAAAGCAACCAATCGCATTAGTTCCAGTTGGCTTGCCGGACCCTGTTTCAGTAGGTACGCAAGAAGTCTCTTTTCTTGCCAGTCCGAGTAGCAAGTTGCCTGATCGTGATTGTTGCTTGCTCCGTCGGAGCAAGTGGAAGTGGCAAGTTATTTGCGCAAGTGCCTGCCACTTTTGGTCCAAACGAGTCTTGCCATTACATTATTCAGGAAAAATATAAGCGATTACCTGTATTACGTTTGTATGTAGGTTCTTACTTACAACCAGTAGCGCACCAAAGAGGAAAGGGGGAGGGGAGAAGAAGTCTTGCATTTTATGCTTGCGTAATGCTTTGCAATTGTTTTTAATTACTTCAAATGGTAGGTACTGGCTCAATCACTGTGCACTATGGGAGCAATCTTTATCTGACTATTATTACGGACTGGATATCGCGGCAGGAAAATTACAGAAATGGATGGCGCCTTGCAAGTTGCGAGGATCAAATAATGTTTTGTCTATGCTTATATGTAGGTATCACCAGCGGCGTAGCTACCTTGGGGCTACGCGGGGCAGTGCCCCGGGGCCCTCAAACTCAGGGGGCCCTCGAATCCTTACCAGAAATCTCGATCGAACTGAACTTTTGGAAATTTCTCCCATTTTCAAAATAAATATGACAGGTTGCAACTTGCAACACCACTTTAATCATGACAACTCAGTTGAGAGAAATTCAAAAGTTATGCCTAGGGAATTCCCATAAATTCTTTCTGTAGGTTGGCAGTGTTGTCAATTTGACGGATAGTGATATGTGCGTCATTCCCCAACGATACTTGTAGCGTATTAAAATATGGATAAAAAGAAGAAACCCAGTGGTGCATTTAAACGCAAACAATGCCAAGAAAGAGAAGATAATAAACAAAAATTGCCCAAAATTGACAAGTTTTTTAGTCAGCCTTCTGCAAGTACATCTGGCCAAAATATTTCTATTGATAGTGACTCAAATAATGTGGTAACTGCAGTGTTGGTTGAGGATCCTACTGAAGAAGATTCGACAATTATTGCAGTTGGAGATACCTCCGCCGCCGATCATTTGAACGTGGATGATGTTTGCATGACACACATAAGAGCGGAGGGTTTGGAGGAACCACAGACCTCTTCATTTTTCGAAAATGTGTACGAAAAAACTTCTTATGACTTGGGAAACTTCACAAACAAAATATTAAGTGATAACGAAAAACGTCAAATTCTTGATATGGGGCCTTTACAGCCTTCAGGACCTTTTCCAACAGACATCAACCAGAACAATAGGTGTTTTTCAAAATTGTACTACTTTTCGTGTTCTAAATATGGGCCAGTTAATCGTTTTTGGTTGTGTTATTCCAAAATACTAGACGCTGCTTATTGTCAACCCTGCTGGTTATTTGCTTCACAAAGGAATAATGTTTGGTGTACGAGACGGGAATTCGAGATTGGAAGCATTTATCAGAAAGAATTAAACAACACAGTTGTTCGATTGGCCATTCGGAAGCATGTGCTGTGTATGAATTTTGGAAAAAAACGATACTAATACTATCGACAAGGAACTTGAAAATGAAATTCGTAACGAAGCATCATTTTGGAAAATGTTTCTTCAAAGGATATGCGATATCATACTTACCCTAGCAAAGAGTTCTTTGGCTTTGAGAGGACATCAAGGAAGGAAGGATACCAAGGAAATTTTCTGCCCTTTGTAGAGCTTGTCGCCCGATATGATCACATTTTGCGGCAAGTTTTGGATATGCCCAAAGGTAATAATAATTATTTCCAAGTTTTTTATCGTTTTATTTTGTTTATAATTATTAACTGTTTAATTTGAGTAGACTTTTTTGAAATTGTGTTTTTTATGTTTTTAGGATCTACAAGATATCTGAGTGCAACCATTCAAAATTAATTGATTAGAGCTTGGGGACCAAACTCGAAACCCATCTACTAGAACAAATTAGAGCGTCACCGTTTTTTGCCATCATAATGGATACGACACAGGACATATCGAAGGTAGATCAGCTAATCATTGTTGTGAGGTATGCAGTAATAACCAGATCGGAAAATGGACAGCCAATTGATATAGAAGTAAAAGAAGTGTTTCTAGGCTTTTATGCAGCCATCAAACATGGCGCAGTAGATTTAGTCAACCAAGTGACAACATTATTTATCGTCAAAAATATTGATTTAAAAAAATGTGTGGGGTAAGGCTATGATGGGCAAGGCAAGGATATGATATATGCAAGGCCTGTATAATGTGTGGGGCAAGGCTATGATGGAGCCAGTGTGATGAGTGGTGTGTATAATGGTGTACAAAAACATATTGAGGATATCCAGCCTAAAGCAGAGTACGTACATTGTGCCACTCATAATTTAAATTTATATCAAAATACAGATTTTTTTCGCAACGTTGCAAGATTTGTATAACTTTTTCGGAAACAGCATCAAACGTTGGGATCTACTGTCAAAATTCACTGGCAAATCGGACACTACTTTAAAAAAACTAAATTCGACTAGATGGTCCAGTAGGGTCAATACGATATCTGCAATAAAACTTCGTTATTTTGATTTTATCAAAGAATTATCAGAAATAGTTCTAAAGAGTCCTAATAAAGATGAGCGTAGTGAAGCAGAGAGTATTAAAACAAAAATGCTAAATTTCGAGTTCGTGTTGCTTTGCGAATTCATGCACAGTGTATTGAACGACATCAATTATGCCTCCAAAACTTTACAAAAATGCGACATCAATTTGGGCGAGGCGAGTAAAGTTTTAGCAGAGACCAAAGCAAAGTTGCAAATTTATAGAAATGATTTCAAATTATCCAAGTGCAAAGCCAGTGAAACTGCAAGAAAATATGGTATTGATACCCATTTTCAAGAAAAAAGGCAAAGAAAAGCTAAAAAACATTTTGATGAATTACCTGCTGATCACCGATTTCCAAACCGAGAAAAAATATTTAAAATTGAGATTTTAAATAATGTACTAGACACAGTAATATCTCAATTAGATACACGTCTTATTGGTATGAGTGCAGTCTGTCATATATTCGATTTTCTAACACCAACATTTTTATTACATGTTGATGAAGCAACTTTATTACAAAAGTGTGACGAATTCCAAAGAAAATATTCAGATATAATAGGCTCTAGTTTTTTACTTCAATTCATTAATATTTACCATCTAGTTTTACCTCAACTAACTCAAACATAGATTGTTCACCAATTATGTAAGGAAATAATGAGCAAATATAGAGTGCTAGAATGCGACCTAACGGAAGTATTTACAGCAATGTTATTATTCTTTACAATTCCTGTCACTTCTGCAGCAGCTGAAAGGTCATTTAGCAAATAAAAAAAATAAAAAAATTATTTAAGAAATAAGATGGGCCAAACTCGACTCCGACATTTATCGCTAATAGCAATTGAAAACAAAACCGCATCAAACCTGGATTTAAACGAAGTCATTGATACTTTTGCGAAAACTAAAGCTAGGAAAAAAATGTAAATATAATTGTTATTTAGTCAGTTGGTAGGCCCGACCTTTATATAATAAACCCTTGAATCTTCTCTATTTCGTTTTATTAGCCAAACCTACACCAAGTATTAATTGTAATTTATGTTGTTACTGTTTAATATTTTTATTACCTGCCCTGCAGTCTGCAGTGCACAAAAAAGAGCTTAAGTAGCTTAGCATTTTTAAAGTGTTTGTATATTTCATATTTTTATTTGATAAAACCTAATCAGTTTACATAGCAGTGGGGCCCCATTTTTTAATTTGCCCCAGGGCCCTTGGTTACCTAGCTACGCCACTGGGTATCACCAGACATTGGACTCCACTTCACCGCGAAAAAAAAATCGAAACGTACTCCGCCTTGCGAGAATATATGAATTTTCTTATATGCTAAAATTTTTTACAGTAAATTATGTTTGAAAAGCGTTCGCAAAGTGACGTTTCGTAATTTTTCTTTGAAAAAACCGGAAAAATATTATTAATTAAATAAATGTTAGTGGCAATATGGCAATTGTGGTTGGAACATGGAACATTTTTTGTGCGGGAAACAAAAAAAGCGAAATATTCAGGCCCCTTTTTGAAATCGGCTTTATGTTTTATGTTTATGATTTTTACTGAATTATTACATAGCATATTTTTATTATTTTAAATGGCCTCCAAGACAAAATCCTGGGTGACCCACTGCTAACAACTATTAGATTAAATCCATGTACTGTTGAAGTTTGAAGCAATTTAGGCGTAATGTAATTAGGAAAGTGGATACCTGAGCCAGTGGAAGTATTACAATAAAAGTATTTTTGGGACCTGTGAGGCGAAGGAAATGGTGAGGAAACAGAGATGGGGAAGGTTGGGACTTACTTGAATTCAGATCTGATCACCAAACATGGCTAAAGTTATTTCAAGCATCGTTTCGGTTCTGAATGGTGTCTTTCTTCAGGGCGAAATTGAGATTATCTAAGGGTGTCTGTAAACAAGACAAAATGTCCGCGAGCTGAGCCACGAACTACGGGAAAGAAACAAAGCAACAAGTGGAGCGAAACGCCGCTTACGGTTGTGCGTTATTTTCCCATAATCGCCACTCGGCTCGCGGAAATTTTGTCCTGTTTTACGCGGCATAAAGGGACCTACATAAAAACTGACAGGACGTCAACAAAAACTGTCTAATAGGTCTCCATATTACAATATTAAATATGGCAACCATAGACTAAATACGACATCAATGACAGCAACAGATTTTGTAGAAAAGTGGTTGTGTTTTTGTCAAATCTTCTTCAAATCTCGCCAGTGAGTGAATTTGGAAGTAAATTAGGCCATGCCAGTTATTAGATAGTGAAATACCCCCTTAGGGGTATTTCACTATCTCTGATTATGTTCTGACCAAGCACTAATCCGCGGATTAGTCATTTTTTCGTTTTCACTATATCTGAATAACGTTAACGCTCGGGTTAAAGTTAGATTTGACTAATCAGTGCTCGAACTTCACATTAGGCGCTATTCCTCGAATCAAAGATGGCGTCAAAACATTCGGAGTTTAACAGCTGAGAAGTGAGTCGAATTTTGTAGAATGAATTTGAATGCTTGTATGATCCATCCTGAATTATTTGATTGTGTTCAAAATAAGAAACAATGTATTAATTCGACACGAATCTATCTAAAATGACCTGATAATCAACATAACATAACCAAAAAAATGCACACTTCGCGGTGTGCGGACTGTGACGCATGACAGCCGTGGCAGTAGATGGAGAAACAGTAAACATTTTGCGATGTTGCCAGACTATTTCGAGTGTTATCTATCCGGCAGCTCGAAACAATGGTGAAACGGTCGCCGTTGAATAACGAAGTTATTCTGAACTTTAAAGCCAGCCAACGGATAGCTATTCAGATATTTAACCCGACATAGTGAAATACCCCCTAAAACGTGAAGCATAATGGGTACACTATACGCCGAAGCTCAATGCTAAATCACTATTTTGATTAATCTTTATAAAGAATTGATACCAAAAAATATGCTTTAGATAAATAGAAGATTTTCCTATCGTTTCGCTTTAGTATACAAATAAAAAAATAAATTACTCAATAAAAAATATAAATGTAAGCTACTAAAAAAAATATTTTTTCAATAGAAATGTATGAACGCGTAAAAGAAACAACTTAAAAAAAATTATTATAGCTAAGATTATCTGTGACAGTTTCACTTGATTAACTTTTTTGCTTTCTTATTAAATTATTTACAAAATAAATAAAAACCTGTTATGTGCTTGAAATCGAACGTTTCTAGACTCCGTTTTTCAAGCGATTTTAATGACTATTATCTACGATATAAGGTATACCAAGAATATACACATTTTTGGCTTGTAGCTTCCTCTGAAAGGCCTTATGGTGGTATACAGCCGCCTCTGTCGCAGTGTGAAACTGATCGTGCAGCAAAGCGCTCGTCAATCAAGATGGTGCCAACACTTTCCAAACGTCAGAAAATCAGATTGATCTGGAGCTCTTTTGCATGCAATTGTGTAGAAAAAGGAAGATTTGGAAAGAGTACTGCTTGATGAATCGCTGCAATTTTAGCCACAGGAATGTAATGAGATTACTGGAACCAGCAAATCTAAAGAACCTATATCGATATCTTATATTATAACTGATATCGTGGGGTAATCCATCCCGATTTCGAAGTTATGGCCGATTTGTCTACTCACGCGGTGATCAAAGAAGCGATCTAGGGTGCTCCCCACAACTGCCGCGATATTGCGTCCGATAGCAGGAACGTGTGAAGTCCTTTTACATTATTTTAATTTCCTAATAATAAATCATAACATATTCAATATAATTATTCCAATATACATTTATTTGCGAACGCTGGCTTTCGAACCTGGAACCTCTATATCATTCAGAGCCAAGGAACTGAACCGCTCGGCAACGGAATTCAGGCCCGTTATTATCTCAAAATTTGGAATTTGAACAAACCGAAAAGTAGGAAAAAATAAAATAAAAATTCTGATGCTCATCTTTGAGAGGAAGATCTCCGGAAGAAAAGAACCAAGAAATATATAAACTGGAATGCCAATTGAGAGGCTATAGTGCTGCATATCTGCAGATGACAGGAAGGAATTCTGATTATGTTTACTTCAAGATGGCATAAACCTACCTCGCAAAACAAGTCGTGCTCGAGAAACAACATAGGAAAACAACACACATTTGATGAGAAAATCTGTCATATTAATATTAATTACAGTCATTAGAGATGCGACTCTTGACATTGCTCTGAAGGCAAGAACTAACTATCATATAATTAGTCGCTTATTACAGACATGCATACGTAGGTATTAAATTAACTGCTATCAAAGATGATCTTATGAAGAAAGAACTGGCAGAGATTGTGGTGGTTTTATCTGGTCGTTGACAGAATTATGGCACCTCCACATGGGAGAATATTGAGAGGCAGAAGGTATGGGGAAGATGGAAGAGAAATGTTTGCTTGGCAGTACCTTGCTATTCGGATCTCGTGTTCTAGATCTGAGTACTTATGTGTTGCAAAACACTAGGCTGGCATGGTACTTTTACATCCAAAAATTTTATACAGGATTTTCCAATAAGAGGTGTTATTTTGAATAGCCCGCTATTTCGGTAGATGTTACTTTTGAAGCTGTAATTTTTTGACATTTGACAAGTAGAAACTACGCCATTAATAAAAATGGAACAATACACGCTTCAACAATGCATTGAAATTATTAAAATTCACTTTAGTGAATCAAATGCAAATCATCTTGAGTGATGAGGCACATTTCCACCTCGGTGGCTTCGTCAACAAGCAAAATTGTCGCATCTGGGGCTCGGAAAACCCATGAGTTATTGTTGAAAAGCCTCTCTATCCTCAACGTGTGACTGTTTGGTGCGGTTTATGGTCCGGCGGAGTCATTGGACCTTTTTTTGAAAATGAGGCTGGAGCAACAGTTACGGTGAATGGATTGCGCTATCGAGAGATGATTAATGATTTTTTATGGGCGGAATTGGATGGTATTGATCTGGACAACGTTTACTTTCAACAAGACGGTGCTATGTGCCACACAAGCAACGAAACCATTGATCTTTTACGATTGAATATCAAAAGCACCTCTTATTGGAAAATCCTGTATAATGATTTTAGATTTTCAGGTCCAAAAGTACACGGAGAAAGCTTAGTGGTTTGAAATATTGTTAATTTATTAAAAATCTGTTCAAACAATTCGTTTTCCTATTAAAAACGGGCCTGGAGACCTATATGTGAAATGACCCTAAACTGCGCTATATAAATGCCATGTTATTATTATTATTATAACAAATGATTTGACAAATTTCATAAGAAATTATCAGTAAAGCGCGAATATGTTATGAAGAAGTCGGAACACGTATTCTTCAAAATAATAATATTTTAGCATCTCATCCATTATATTTATTCGGACAAGTCCACCTGCGTGAATACGTGTTCAGATATATTCTGCAAGACTGATATTTTATTAAGTCATGCAGTCACATTTTTAACAGTATCTTGATAAAAAAAGCCGTACTTATTTTTCTCCTTGTATTATCGTGATTTATTTTAAAGCCTTATTTCTTCATTCTTGAGCCAACGTTTCGGTCAGCGTTATAATGTCCATCATCAAGGCAAAAGTGTAGATTGTTGTGAAGTGTGTGTTTATATATCTATGTATGCAACAGTGTTACGCGCTCCAATCCTCTAAGGGCCGGAATTTTCAGTAAAATTCTTTGTCTAAAGAAGAAGGAGGCCCAACACGGCATGATTACCCAAAAGTAAATAACGATAATCCAAATGCCTTATTAACATGTATTATAATAGTATTATAATAATGCAGATACTTTTACTTTACATAAGTGTTTCAGACTATCGGTTGCATAATAAACTGACAATGAACGAGAATCAGCGCACGCGCCTTACAAGAGGCGCTGCGCGCTGTATCGAACTCAAGAAGCCAATGTCCACAAATATGATGATTTATAGAATTCACTGGATTGACTACCGATGGCTGTCTATCATGGAGTCCCTGGTGGAGCAAATTTTCCGAGATCGCTGACGAAGCGGTTGAGTTCAACAGAGGGCAATGAAACTTGGAATATATTCTATTTTTGTTCACACAGTCTTCACGGAGTTCAATAGCGGCCAACCTCACCAACTGCATAGTGGGACAATGTATCTGTAGTAGGATAATGCGCAATTTTAGTATACGTAATATAGATGTTATTATTCTGTCAATCAACACACGAAGTGCGGTCAATTTAGCAAAATTCCTTGCAAAAGGTCGGGTAGTTTTGAATTTTTGAAAGAACCCCCGTGCCTGGCGTTACCCTGCAAAAACGTAAAAAAATTTTAGGAACTTGTTTTCGTTTTTGTCGTATATTTAAAAAAAATGTCTGTCCAAATACCTTTTTTAAAAATTTGCTACAATTTAAGCATATATATAGGTATGACGATTCCCGAGATACAACTTTGAAAAAAAGCATTTTTTTTAATTTATCAAAACTTATGAATTATTTTTAATAACTCCTAAACTATGGATGTACAAAAACATTTATTGAGATCACATTTAAAGTACAATGTATTAGCAGATAATTTAATTTGATAATTTGATAATCGTCTGAAAATTATTGTGGCAATAATGGTGATAGTTGGCTACACTTTTTGAGCGCCCAGGAGATGACAAATTTCCATTGTCAATGTGTTGTTCACGCCATTAACATTTCCAATTGATGGAATTTCAATCAACATGTCAATATTTTCTCGAGTTGCTTTGCGTTCCTACAGCGTGCGAATACATTGAATAACTTTGGATTTTACTTTCCATAACTCTGGACATAATTACAAGTAAGACAAAATCTCGTTACTCGACGGAACTGAACTCCAAAGGGCTCGATACATAATTGTCAATCGCACTTCAAAGCGATCATTCCGCTGCGTCAATGGCGCTTGTCTATGCGCTCAATCAAAATACCCGTAATTGTCCTGTCTATGGGAACTATGGGAAGTCGCAAATCCAATCACTTCAATTGAATCTGTAAACCAGGGATGGGGAACCTTTTCGCCGTCGGGGGCTATTTGGATGTTCGTAGTATCATCCGCGGGTCGCACTTAAATTTTAGAGCCGGTAGGAGAGTGTGGGGGGTATCAGAATCCTCGATATATATTGCGACCTCATTTTAACAAATACTGATTTTTGTTTTTATATAACACCTGACAAGAATTCTTAGAATAAAACAATATCACCAGAAATTTATATAAATGCGAGAATGGTTTCCCTTGAGTTGCGTTCCGCATAATCGTTCCACGCGGAACAAGCAAATGGTTTTTATCGGAATTTTGCAGCATATGGCGTGAATCTAGAATTTAAATATATTCGGAACATGCGAACGGTTTCTTTCGACATGCGTGAGCAGACGAATCCGGGCCCGTTCCCACTTCCGTTTTCAAATCGGAGGCGGGTCCCGTTTTAAAAACGGATGCTCTACTGCCCTGTTCACACCTCCGTTTTAAAAACGGATCCGTTTTAAAATCGGATCATACTTTACGAAAACAAATAATTGTTAATTCAACCAAAAAAAATTATTTGCTCATTCTTCAGTAGACGATCGTGCGCAATGGACGACGATGATGCTCTTGTTGTCATGTGCTACTTATTAAAAATAAGGAAAAAAAATAATAGAAAATTTTGGGTGAAATATTTTCTGTAGGAACTTTCCAAGTGTTAATTGGTGAGTTGAGAAGTGATGAACTAAAGTTCTTTAATTATTTTAGAATGTCTATCACTTCCTTTAACCATCTACTGGAACGAATTTCAGAGAGCTTAACGCATCAAAATACAAAATTGAGCGAGTGCATTTGTCCTGAAGAAAGGCGATCGATATTTTTAAGGTAAGAAAACAATTGCAACTCAAATATCTTTTTAGTATGTGTTTATTAAACTAATGCGCTCTTCCGTGCATCGTGGAGCTCATTTAAGCTTTAAAATAAAGAAAAATAAGTAAAGTTTAAAAAATAAAAAATAAATTTTGAAACACGTTGATAATTTTGATATAAAAAAGTTGTGTACCTACACCAAGCGTTTTGTTTTTATTTAATTTAAAAAAAAATATTGTAGTTTGTTGGCTACTGGGTCTTCCAGTTAAATTGCTAGGATAAAAAATACGTTTTAATTTATTTACTAAACAAAATAACCAAATACAAGCACGCAGCGTGCTTGCTTCCTTGCGACTGGGAGCGGGCGAGGAGGGGTCGGGGTGTGGTGGGGACTCTGCCTGAACGACTAGGCGACAAGTGTGAACAGCTCCATACGAAACTATGAGTGAGAGAGTTCCGACACGATTTGAAAACGGACGCGCTGCGCTGGCGATCCATCCGATAAAAAATGCCGGATCCGTTTTCAAATCGTGTCGTACAAGTGTGAACAGCTCCATACATCCACTACAGCCACTAGGGCATCCGTTTTTAAAACGGGACCCGCCTCCGATTTGAAAACGGAAGTGGGAACGGGGCCTAAATGATAAAAGACAAAAACTGCTTCTTAAGAATGAATCTTTGGGCGAGTCCCCAGCTTTGAATTTACAACCAGTGTATGGATATGGTTTCCTTCGATTTTCGCATAGCACATAGTCTGCATCTTGGATTTTATACCAAGTTAACCGACAAAACCGAGGTACGTATGACCTAACTCATACCCAGTCAGATTTCAATCGTTTTGGCAGGTTACAAAAATGTTAAATTTTAAATTTATTTTAAATCGGCATTTGTAAAAAAATGCTGGCATTAAGTAAGGTAAATAAATACAATAAATCACAATAAAAAAAATGAATGACTGGAATTCCTCATTCCCAATGGAATTCATTATGTCTCTTGATTCAGTCACAGAAAATGAAAAAAGTTGATGGCGAAATAATGCAAAAATTTGATCACTTTAGCGATTTTCTGAAATTATACAATCTAAAAGTAACATCATAAGATCATATCTTGGATTTATATTCTGACGGAAGAAGTAACAAGTTATAATATCAAATTATATGACTAGTCACGTGACGCGATAGTAATTATTATTGATTGTCCACTGTCCAGTTCTTAAATAGAGGTTATATCTCGTATTATTATAATATGTTCTGCCTTCTGCCCAGCATTTTGAAACTAATGGCATTAGAAATGTTAATTTAATGACACGAATCATGAATGTCATTGTGGTTAAATGAACCTTGCGGATGTTGGCGCCATTTCTATGAATTCTCATACCTTGCAAGCAGGTAAAACTAATCAAAACTTATTACGAGAATGTTACAAAATAATTATTAACTAATTTGATTGAAGACCTCCGTCAAACAAATTAGTAAGAACCGCTTCCCATTCTGATGGTATTTGGTAAAACTTCTTGACTGAGCTCCTCGTCAGGTGGCACCTGGAACAGATTTAAACGAGGCTTCCATTGAAATCTAAAAATGTAGGTACTAATGTCTTTTCTATTTCCACTTCTTGTGTGTATTTCCGCATTGCAATAAAAAACAATTACATGGAATATTTCTGAACGTATCCGAAAACTAAAAAAACTGTTTTTAGTTTTAAAAAGATGATATACGCTTTCAAATTTTATGCTTTATAAATTTGAAAACAAACGTTTTCAAAAATGGCTCACGTTACGTTTTTTCGTCTAAGCACTAAACAAAAATTGCTGGTAATGAAAAAAAATAAACACATTTGATTTTACAAAGGTGTCAACATTACTGTCACCCCCTTTTTTATTTTATATAAAAAAAAATGTTAAAAAAATATATAGAATTTTTCTTAAATTGTGGTCGGAACCTTTGGTTTCAAAGATGTTTACATTTTAATTCTTGTAAATTAATTGTGTTTGACTTTAATTTTGACACCTGACCGGAGCCACGTCCGAGGTTAAGGACATTTGGAATTTTTTTTTTATAAAAATATATATTTTTCCATGTTCTCCATTCTTTTTCAATATGTACCATTTTTTCATCTTCCCCAAGATGACATACGAACCTCCACCTGTTTTTTTTAGATAACTTTGTTTTATTTTTGGGATATTATGCCATGTTCCGTAGAATCATAGTTCAAATTGTTTGATTTTCCTCGAATAATTCGTATGTTTTTTGTTTGTGTCGATTAAAGCATGCTTTAATTTTGTTGGTGTCATTTTCATTACGAGCTACGAAGCTTTTAATTATCCATTCACACGGAAAAACTTATTGCCAATTTATTAAAAATCTGGTCAAATTATACTTATTTTTGTTAAAAACGGGACTGAAGGCCTTTAACGAATAAATTGACAGATTTCCTAATAAACTGTCAGTAAAACACGAATGTGTTATGAGGATGTCGGAACACGTGATCATAAAAATTCTAATATTGTAGCATTTCGTCATTGTAGTGTTCCGATATATTCTTAATGGACTAATATTCTACTATATGACCGATTTATATGGATTCAGAAAAAAAATTCTGCTATTGTTAAATAATATGTTGCACTGATTATATTATGTATTACTTGCGTCTCTTACTTTTCTGTAATATTTGTATTTCATATACTTATATATATTTAATTTTGAATTTTTATTTTTATTTGTTTTATATTTTAATCTTTATTTAGGTATATGAAAATTAATGTGTCCTATGGATTTTGGTAATTGTTGTACCTATTTGTATGTTAACTGAGTTTTTATAACTGGATTGTTCTCACGTAAGTGAGATCGTCTGTAAAAACCTAGTATAAATAAATAAATAAAAAATAAGATTCTTCTTATTGAACTTCTAGGTAAACTGTATTCATCGTAACGTAGTATTTCTTCATTTCAGACTCATTTTGTACATAAGACTTCATCTTAGCAAAATATTTACTTACGTTGATTAAAAATAGCTCCCCAAGTCACGTTTTCCATACAGCATCTAATGTCGCAACTTTCCTAGGACAGTGGTTGCTATTCCATAATTAAATGCATTTAATGTGCATATGCATGACAATACAACAGCACAAGAAACTGTGCAGCGGGTAATTTCAGAATAATCAGTACGGGAACAATGAATCGATTGAGATACAACGCTGATTAGAAGTTTGTTGACGAATGAAGCTGTAAGCTATAATACCCAGTCATGGCCATTGGACAAGGTTGCTCCCGTGAATAATAAAGGAAATACATTTTCTAGAATATTCTCATGTGTAGAATATTGCGGTATCTGTAAATAGAGACCAAAATTTACGCGAAAAATGCGATTTTTGCAATTTTCACGAGAATAACGTGTAATAATAATAATAATACATACTAAATATTTCTTTGTACGATGTTACGCCACTTTTTTCTGCAAAAAAAACTTAAAATTGCCAAATTCCGCCACTTTTCCCAAAAATTCCACAAAAATAATGTGAATTTCGCCAAAAATACCGTGAAATTATTAGGTTTTATTAATTAAAAATAAAGTTGTGCGTCTGTAATTCTGGTTCAATGAACTCAGATTTTTCAAAATATAAGTGTCATTGTTTGTTAGTTTGTTTGAACAAATTCCGACAAGTTTGTTCATTCCTATAATATAATATTTGAGCAGAAAATTATTTAGCCTGAAGCACGCATACAATTTGAAAAAATCTGCGGAGATAAAATAAATTCCTCCAACGAGAATTGAACCCGCAGCCTTCTGGTTGCCGTTCAGCTGCTCTACCAATTAAGCTAAGTCGGCTAGTTTCAAACCCGCCGAATAATATTCAACGATTGTTAAATATTTACTTTAACCAACTTTACTTTTGTTGGAAAGGCTTTGTTAGTGCTGAATCTCCCACTAGATGGCGTCGAGACATATTTTTCCAATTGGTTCGTTACGTTTGGTGACTAAGCAGGGGTGCCCGGGTACATGGGCGGAGGTTGTGTGTAGAATTTAGCGGAGGATGCGCCTTCCACCTACTGTGTGGCGGGCCGGATCGAGAGAGACTGTTTGATGGATGCCTTTTGACCTCTCCAGCAGTATTCTCCTAACCTGCGTCTTGCACTGAAGTAGGAAGGGTAGATTAATACATCTGTCAGTCCTGGACACACTAACCTCAGATTACTTGAATACCTCATTACCTCATACCTCGCTTATACCATTTTTTTCCTTCCCAGACCTTCCTCTCCTTCCTATACTTAAAAATACCCTCCACACAGCATCCCCTTGCGATGGCATAGGCCCTGGCGAAAATTATTTTCCCTAGATCCTCCTGTGTGAAGCTAATTCGAAAAAAAAAACATATACGTCCGTACAAGATAAGCCTTCAGTGGAAATCCTCCTATAGAAATATTTTTATAAATAATTTTTTTTTTTTTTTAATATTTTTATAATATTTGTATACATTGTCACCTAAGGAGTATATAGTGAGGATATGAGGCCGATTAACAAAATAAGACATACTTATATATGCAGTCTCGGCCGTATACCCTCTCTGCATACTTACTTTACCGATGAGGACTTACCTACATAAGAAATAATCATTTAGGGTTTAGGGGATCAACTGGCAGAGGGATCAACTGTCCGGGGGATCAACTGTCGGCGGGCCAACTGTCATGGAATCAACTGTCATGGAATCAAACCAACACAGATTTCGATTATTTGACGATACATCTAGAAAAAAATTGGATCATTTGTATCGTTAGAAATTTATATCGTAATAAAAATAAAAAAAAATGAAAAATATGGAATGCCAGCTGTTCTGTTCACCGAGCAGACTGGTAATAATGATAACTAATATACATAAATCTGAATTTCATTCCGTAAAAAGCAAAAATGAAAAGAAAGAAATATCTGGGTCGGATCAGAATGAACTGCACAAAAATGATAACATTAATATTTAATGACAGGTTAATTTCATTAGAGGCAGCGCATAGAGGAGAAGTGTTGACGACCTGAAAAGAACTGCTGGCATCAGAAGATGGCTTTTGTTTGCTAATGATCAGTAAATCTGGAGACATATAAAAGAGGCCCATGTCTAAGCTAGACCTCAGAGGGTTCACAAAGAAGAACAATGAGGTACCAACTTGTTTATTTTTCGTTATACTTACCTATATTAACCCCTTCAGTAATCATTTAAAAATTAAAAATGGAAAAAAACCACCTTTTTTTTATCAATGAATTTTATTTACTCAAAATATATATCCTCATATAAAAGCCATTTCGGGCCCAAAATGGGACTGAATATTGATGTTGTGGTGCATAGTGTGAATTATTATTATTTTTTTTTTTAATTTCACATAATAGCCGCCCGAGTATACTCGGGCGTGGTCCTTAAGAGGTTAAACTTTCGACAACAACTCTCATGAAAACATGAAAGAGAAAAAGACAGAAAAAAGGGTAACGGTCGCCAGCGATGCCATACCTACCAAAATTTCGGTAGATCTACCGATTTCGGCATAAATTTACCGATATTAACAGAAAATCTACCAAAATTTGTGAAAATCAATCGAAATTTTCCGAAAATCTTGAAAATCTACCGAAAATTTAAAATTTATGAAAATCTACCGAAAATCTTTTTTTTTTCCCCTGGGTTTAATTTTTAGATTTTTTTTTTTTTAAATTTATTAAGTAAATATAATTCAGGGATGATCTTCTTACGAAATTCCACCCCCCCCCCATGGATTTTAAAATATATTGGGGAAAATGTTTTTCTAAATATTCTATTGGTGGCCATAGAACTCCACGGATTTTGAAAGTATTGTGGGGAATCATATTTAGGAATTATAATTTTAAATTTGTGGGGAATTATTTTTCGCAGAAATTCTCTAGCAACCCCCCACCAATATCAGAGTGAGCAATACCCCACACAAATCCATTGAATTCTACTGATTTTCTCATTTAATCTACCGATATTCTAATCTAATTTTAACGTTTTGTGCAGGAAATTAACTTGTGTGTACGTATTGGCCTTTGGCATTTTGTTGCCAGTAGTGAAGACATTTAACAGGCTTCCATAAATTTCTAATTTAACAGGGGGTTTTCAGAACAGACAGCGACCAAAAATTTAGCATCGTTTACGAACACGGATGTATAATATTTCCTCCATAGTTACGAATAATTTGCTTCAATGTTATAAGAATTATTATTTTTATAGTTAGGTATCGTAAAATGGGGTGACTTTTCAATCGAGGGGAATTCATCTTCATTCATTTTTTGATCATAGCAGATATCTCCCAAAATATCGCTACGACTCAGAAATTACTTGATTTAATGAGTTTTTTCAGGTAATATCGATACAATGGCGCTTTGATAATAAGTGTTAAATTAGTTGGTTTCTAGCTGTCACATTCAACATATTGTTGGTTGAAGTGTGAAGTTTTCTAGATATTGTCAGACAGAGAAATGTGAAAACTTACATTTTATATTTTCCTTATCGATTATAATAGTTTCGTGTCATTTACATTTATATAACTATGTACTTGAATATTCGAACACTAATTCGAATAACTAACTAACCTAACTAGAATTTTTTTAAACATTTTTTTTGGATTGGTAATCAAGGAAAAAAGCTTTTAAAAATGTACATTAAAAGACGCACCAGAATGGAGCAACTTTGATAACCATATGTAAAAAAAATGTCTGCTCCCAAAACCCAAAATAGGCACAATTTAAGAAATACACATACTCGTATTTCAACGGTTTAAACATGTGCAATAAATATAACATAAAATTTTCCGACACAAATATTTTACTCATTTATTCATTTAATTTTATGCAGTTTACGACAATGCTCAGTTTTTACCTCGATGTAAACTAAAAGCTTACTTAATGATTTTTTTACGGTGTTTGTGAATTGTTAACATGAAACAAACTCTTTTCAGAAACTGTTGGAAATCTGCTAGTTGGTGATAACGCCGCATTTACCAAATCCTGAACCTTTCTTACGTCACAGTTGTATTCTGTAACATTCGTGGAAAATTTCCTCCGCATTCCAACAAAAAGACATTTATCAAATCATAACACATGTCATTTGTGCCTTCAAAAAGAGATTTCCAGAAAGTTGACATTATAAACTGGTTTCCGGAAAACAGCACTCGTTATCATATGTTACGTAGACCCAGTTTTCAACGTATGTTGTATAGTGTAAGACTCGGGGCCAATATCCGCCCAATTCCACGCCTCGTTAATGAACTGATAAGGTTGCGAAGGTGATAGGATTACTCCGATAACAATCCGCCGTAGCCAGGTATTTTGACTGATAGTAGTGTCACGTATCACGCCTTCACTCCAAGACTGCTATCCTAGTACAAATTATCAATATTTCTGTGTCAATTTACCACCAAAACACATTTAAAAAATGTATTTTGTAGTGAAAATGACCGTAGCTTAGTGAGATTAACAATAGTTCATAATATTAGTATCATTTGTGTTGTGCCTCAATACAAACAGACGTGTTGTCGTGGTTCATATACAACTACATAAGTGTTGGGAAAATTTTCCATTTTGTTAACAGTGACAAAAAAAAACATTTGAGAATATTTCAGTTTGAGTAGTTTGTGCGGTGCGTAATAGTATAATAATTTTGTTGTTAACGTAAACGTTATTATTTAGTTATTAATTTGTTAAAGTTAGTACAAAATGAGTGCAAATATAAATTCGCCAAAGACAAGTGTTGTGTGTTATTTCTGTAATGAGTCGTTCTCGAGTTCGTATTTGCTTCAGGTGAGACATTTACAACTGATTGTAATATTCTTGTGTGTATTGTGGTATGAGGTGACTCAGTGTGTATTCAATTGTTTTGGAAATGTCTGAACATAAATTGCGAAATAAATTAGATAATGAAAATAAAGGCGTAACCCGCGTTACAGTTTGCGATTAGACAATTATCTACTATAGTATACTACTGTATTATAGTTATATATATACATACGCGTAAATTTATTTATTTAAACAAATAAATATACGCGCATACAGGATGTTAAGACTGACTACTGGTTGGTCTCCGCGTCTCCAGAGACATTTTTTGTTTTTTTTTTTTAATTTTTGTTTATTTCACACGACTAACCGCCGAACATACGAATGCGAGTCCAGGGGTAAAGTGTGCTAACTTCGGGGGATGATTCTACATGATTTTAGAACTTAAAAAGTTGAATAATTTATTCGAAATTTTAAAGTTTTTAGGTAAAATTCTTGAAAAAAAAAATATGTAAAAATATTTTATTTTTATTTTTTTATTATATATTCAATAATATTATTAAACTGTTTGATAATGCCTTCAGAGGGCGAAACAGCTGTCACGCGTAATAATAATTACACAGCAGAACTTGTTTAAAAATAAACTGTTTTTATAAACCCAATAATAATATTATTGAATATATAAAAAATAAAAAAATTAAAATGGAGTTCTACAAATTAAACTTAATAACAATAAATATGTAAAAATATTTTTGTACGGGAAAATAAATATCGGAATTTCGAAAAAAGTTATATCTTTTTGCTTCATACATCACCTCCTGAAGTTAGCACACTTTGAAAACACTTTTTTTTTTAAACCTGAACACCCTGTATAATATAAAGAAGAGCATCTGCGGGTTTGTTATTACATACATTTACAATTTTATTCCGAGATTTACGAAATTTTAGTACACAATTTAGACTTACGAAAAAGAGGAAGTCTACACGAAATTTTGAAAAAGCACCATCAGCCCTTTTTCCATCCCTTAAATAGTAGAATTTTGCACACTTGATATTCAAAATAAGAGAAAAGTTACCGTCGCATCTGATTTATTGGGATTGATAAAATGTTGCTTCGCCTTTTGATTGACCTGTCGAGAACCCTTGATAATTATGTAGCTACTCGTGTCTACATAATAAATTAATTTTCTTATAAATTTTACTCATTATTGCTGATTGCCGTATCTTTGATCAGATTAAATCGGTACAATTTTATTATCACCCATTTATCTTGTATTTGTATAGAAAACTAGACATGAATAAAGTATAACAAATAATTAGTCGCCTGAAATATCAATACAAATTGAAAATGTCTCCCGAGTAAAAATAAACATTGTCTTATAAACATTAGTTTATCATTAAAAAAATAATAATATTTGACAAGTCAAAATATTTCACCAACAAATGTACATATAATATGTCTCGACGCCATCTAATGGGAAATTTAGCACTAACAAAGCCTTACCTACAAAAATAAATTTGGTTGTTTACAGGTGAAAAAATTATAATCAGCGGTAATTGTTGATTGAGGTAGGTACTAGTACATATTGCATTATTTGGCGGGTTGGAAATAAGTCGACATAGCTCAGTGGTTCAGAGCACCTGACCATATATCAGAAGGTACGGGTTCGATTCTCGTTGGCGGCATTTATTTTTACTCGGGAGATATTTTCAATTTATATTGATATTTCAGGCGACTAATTATTGCTTATAATTATTTGTTAACCTTTGCTATCCATAAAACCTTGTCTCATAAACATTAGTTTATCATTAAAAAAAATAATGAATAAAGTAACAGGTAGTATTACTTACCTACCATTTATATTTTTTAATACTTATCCGACATGAATCACAGGCTGACGACTTCAAAAGAATTGATGTGCCGAGGAAATAATTTTACGTAAATTATTAAATAATATTATATTTACATAATATCTAGGCAGAGCCTATGCAGGCGCAATTGGGGCCGTCCGCTCCGGGCGCCGAATTGTCAAGGCGCCAAGGCGCTGAAAACATCTTACACATCTAACATAACAGTCCTAACACTTCGCCATTGAGATCATTTTTCACAAAAACGGCGCTAACAAATATTCAAATCATCCGAATATTATTGATTACAGTGATCACCTACCAAGCGTCTACTAGATTTAATAAGGAGCGGCAATATTTTATTCGAGTTAGGCGCCTTTTCGCTCAGGGGTACCTAGGTTAGGTACCTACTATTATTATGAGGAAAAGGTCAAAGGCTTTTGCCTAGCCGTAATAAACATAGATAAATTGAATTACCTAAACTAAATAAATTCTATAAATCTTATCTCAGATTTCCATGTATGTATATTAACCAAATTTTCTTATCGGATATTTGATAACCAAAATCAAACAAACATGAATTAATTTATTAGTACCTACCTATGCGAGCAACACATTTAAAAAATAATCAATCATTCTTTTAAAGTAGTTTTTTTGGGTGCAGTTACATATTCTTAGTATTCGTCATAATTGATAATATTATAATTTTATCAAGGAGAAAAGATAATGCTTATCACAAAGCACACAGTTCCTCAAGGGTACGTTTTTCTTTTACTAAAAAAATAAAATTATACTAATTATTGACAATGGCTAGATACTGCATAATATTAATAATTTATTTGCTTTCCTGAAACTTGTGGCCCAGAAGGCATGCCTTTTTCCTGAATGATAACATTTGGAATTGGACCGCTAACAATAACACTACTTACGTAGATGGCGATAAGGTTTAAATTCCTGCTTAATACCAGCTGGCTGTTTTGATTTATTTTTATTTATAATTTCTATTTTTTATAGAGCTTACAGGGGTGGAATAAGGAAGTAGTCGGAATAAATTAGTAGTATGTACCTACATACAAACTAACATGGCCCATTGGTATACTGAATTAAATTGTCTTACACAATTTAAGCATGAAAATATTTTTTTGTATACCAAAAGGTCATATAAAAATTAAATCTACAATTTTTGTCAAATTTGTCAATTTTTGTATGGTTATGTCAGGTCTAGATTACCTAGAAAGTTATAAAAAAGGCTCAGAAAAGAATTGCGAAAACCGCACATTAGTACTAATTTCTCAATAACCTCGGAGCCTGTGGAACTGGACTAAATGACGAGATCGAAGGAAGAGGAAATTTAGTTATTACTCTCATAAAGACACTGTGATATGCAAATTGCGGTAGGTACCTAGGTAGAAAAAATTTCTAGGTCGAAGTGAAAACCAATAAATATTTTAGATTTTTACTATCCTAACAATAATTAGACGAAAATTCCTTAGTATTTTCTTACGAAATTTTTTGTGTATTATTTAAAATGGAAATCTTTAAAATAAATCAGTTTAAACGGCTAGTACCCGAGTGGACAAATCGTCTCGAGTTCAAATCACTGCTAGCTAAGCCCTCCATCATTGCACTAGCAAAAATTTTGGCTTAAATAAAAATGCTTATCATTTGGCACCTAGCCGGGCCCTAGCCTCCGACGTTGGGATTCTGTGGAAAATTATCTTCCGAGCCTGATGTCCTCACTGTGTTCCATTTTCACAGCATCCCCAAAGATGATATGTTATGCCTATATTAATTAAAAAATATATATAAAAAAATCTCTTTCCTGAGGCCTCTCGGGCCTAGGCGGAAATTTGGTTCTGATCGAGACGACGCTTTACGTCTGTGTCTGGCACTAAACTTGTCACATTTGTTATAAAAAATAATAGATTTGTCGGCAGTTATAAACGTCTGTTTTCCCCCTTTTTTAAATCACCAATTTGTCTAGGGGGCAGGGCAACCGACCCCCAACAGTGAAAAATCCCAGGAGAGAGCAAATTTCAAGAAGAGTAAGGCAGGAAAAATTTTAGTTCTGGCAACAATTGCAACGGTTGCTCATTTTTCTCGCATACATCAAAACTGTAGGTGTTAAGCAGAAATTTAATCGTAATTAATTAGCAAGTAATATTTTTTGATTCTGTAGAAATTTTTCAGTTTTCATTTTTGCAAATCAAGTTAAATCCGGTCATTGTTCACAGGTAATGATTACTTCCTATACCTACCTAATACTAGCACAGAACCGTGAAAATTCGCGTGGTAGTCTGAATTCTCAATTCTCGACAAATAAGTTAAAATTTTTGAAAATATTATATTGTAGGTAAGTACCAAGTGGGTACCCATTCTATCGCTTGTTTGAATTCTGAATTTGAATTCATTGAATCAGATTTCATGCACGACGCACAGCACAGAAAACCGAAATTAGTGTATTTGATGATGATTATATTGAGAAGCAATTTAAATATTGTTTTCGGTTAGGGGCTTAGTTACAATATTTGCTTATCAATCTTATAATGTAATCACTTCGAATTGAATATCTTGACATCAAAGATCTGAATAATGAGCTTCTTAGAAACCTTTTTACTTTCAACGGTACCTACCTTCGTATTGTGGTTGCATATATGGGATTTGACTATCGAGTCGAGAAGTTTCAGGTTCAAATCCCATTGCAACGTCAAAGGTCTAATACGCCGTGGAGTGTTACGAGGCCCTCGTAAAAATGGCTTTTCAGCAGTCGAAAGAAACATTGATAGAAAAATTAGTTCCTTTGGTTTCCCTTCCCCTTGTGGAAGACAATTATTGAATATAGAATCATCAGTTCCGGCTACCATGATTATTGTATATCTACACAGGCATTTAGCATTCAAAACATGAGTTTATTTGACTAGAACAAACATTACAAAATTATAGCATTTTATTCAGGGCCGTGATTTGCCAAGGTAAAAAATAAATGCGTTGCCCTACGTGCCTAGGGTGTATAATATGTCATTGGAGTTGAAATGTTGCCATTATTTTATAGGTAGATACCACCCACTTTATGGTTATATACGTAGATAAAAGTATAGGATATCCCCTTGGGAGCAAAGGAGTGTCAATTACGATAAAAGGAATGGGAGAACACGAGAGGGACCCAGGACAATGATTGGTTTGAAACAGACATTCGATAGTCTCGATCATCAATAAATTCTCAACCACATTATTGCGACACAATAAGCAACTTGAGTGAAAAATAATACGGCTTAAAAACATCTAATCATATGGATCAACAAACGCTGATTCTGAATATACATATAAGTTTGAGATTATAAGCCACCCCGCCACGCGTTGCTATGGGTCAATCTGTCTGTGCAGATAGAGAAACAACAGCGCGTATTGCTTTTACGTCCAAGAGATGACACTGTTTTAAAAAAGATAAATTGTTTTTACCAGGTGTTTGAAGTGACATGTAAAAGCATGTTTTTACCTGTCGTAGATGACATCTATATAATATAGGTATATAAAAAACACGCGTATTCGAATGCAAGGTCGTGTCATAATTTCAAAGCAATCGGTAAAGAACTTTCGGAGATTTAAGATTTTGAACAAACGAACATTTACATTATTCTTTATACAGGGTGTATCGGCAAGTACCCGACAAACTTTAACCAGCTATTCCTTAGCACATTTGGAGTAAAAAATGTTATGGGCGCTTTGCTGTCCGGTAACATTTTTTTTCCATTAAAAACAAAAAATAAATAAAAAATCCACACTCCGTCACTGTCATTTGCATTGTTTCTCGTGTTCAACAGCTGTTATTAGCAAGTGTGTCAAAAAGTGTCCTCGCTCTTTCGTACACACTAAATAATAATAGTTAAAAATGAGACGAATGGTGCCGTGCCATTTCGTTGTGATTGTAAAAGCGCGCCAACGTAGGTACGTACGTACATTATTCAACGAAACTCGAACAAAATATTGCCAGATGGGTTTTCAAATTTTGACAAAGGATAAAACATTGGTGACATGTGGTGAAAATATGAATAATAATTTTTTTATTAAAAAAAAATGTTACCAGACAGCAAAGTGACCATAACATTTTTTACTTCAAATGTGCCAAGGAATAGCTGGTTAAAGTTTGTCGGGTACGTGCCGATTCACCCTGTATAGGCGTCTCCGACTTCTTCCACTATTCACTACATCGACTTTAACCCTTTCAATGCTGCACTTTTATTTCAACATAAAGACCATATTTTAATCTTGATAATACCTTGACCATTTATTTGAAATTTTTTGGGGCATAGTATTTTTATTTTATCTAAGCGATACGCAACATACTGGTCGATTTGTCTGACATAATCAAGAGATATTATTTTTTTTGTTCATGTTCCTCAGGATGAACTCTGGTATTGAATAGGTTAATTCGACTCCGTAGCTCATTCCGGTGCAGAGATATTGCGTCAAGTATTCCTCGGGCGTCCCCGATTTCTACCATTCAAGCCACTCCTGGCACTAATAAGAACAAACTTTGAAATTTTCAGCGATAACGGTCGAATACTTATTGACTTTTGCGAGCGCCAACATATGCAGGTAGAATTATTAAAATGGTGAAAAGATGCAACACACTCAAACGCCCTGTGATTGGCCGGCGAATTCTGACAGTACAGTGAACCGCTACATCACGGGTTGACCGGCCACATGCGACAATTTTATTCCATTTTTACTCCCTCCCACTTATTAACTATCGATTTGTTTTTGTCTAGTATTGTCCTTCAATAGTATGTAATATTGTTTCTGCCTATGCCTGTCTAGCTATATAAACTCGATAACTCTGTCTTAGTATTAATAATTATTATATCCCGATGTAGCTCGGTTTAAGCGAAACCGGTCAACATGTAAAATAATAAAAGTTCGTGGTTATATACAAAGTGTTTGTTTCAATTAAAAATTTAGTTACTTACGATTTTTTTTTAGAATTTGCACTTCGTTTTTCGCACACTACTGCGGTTTATAAATTATTTCAAAAGAATTCACGAACTTTGGAAATCTTACAAAATATTTAAATTGGGTTTTTTGTTTTCATGCCGACCCGAATGTCGAGGTACGTATGACGTCATGCGTACCGAGTCAGATTTCGATCGTTTTTGCGAACTTGGTAAAAAATTTTACTATGAAATAGAGATTAATATTTAAATTCTTTTAAAAAATCAGGGTATTTAAGTTAGAAGGTGAACATTAAATAATGAAGAATAAAAAAAATTACTGGAATTCCTTATTGTGGATATAAAATAAAACAAATTGCCTCAAACCTAAATCCTGACCGACGAAAAGTTACATCGCTAATTTTAATACAATGTTCATTTCCATCTGTCGGATATAGAAAAATAACAGGTTTATAATTAACTTTAATTAATTTTTATTCATGCAAAACAATTTGAACTTTACAGATTGAATTTATGTATAAAGAACTAGCTGACGTGTACCCGGCGTTGCTCGACGTTTCTCTACTTTCTGTAAATATAATATATAAATATATATTCATAAACCTTCCGGAAGACTTCACTAAATGAGAGTGCAAACCCTATCAATATCCGCTGTGTAGTTTAGAAGAACTAATCGCACAAACTAAAAGCCGGCTACACTACTCGCGAAGTTGATCGAAGTTGACCGAATACGATAGTGTGGGCACGAACTTCACTTCGCTTCGGGCAACTTCGCTTCGGGCAACTTCGCTTCGCTTCGCCCGACTTCCGATTGTTGTCGGTAAGTGCGCCCGAGTCAAAGGACTCGAATGAGTTGGACTGAGTTACTCGCGAAGTTGCACGAGTGTGTGGGCACGCACTTCGAACTTCGGCTAACTTCGTCGAGGACTTCGTCGAAGCGTCGAAGCGAGTAGTGTAGCTGACACTTTATGTTCTGTGAGCTGTGTGCATTCAAGGGGTGATACGTATATGTTAGTTTTTTTGTGTTTGGGCAATCAGTGACAACTGTTGAGGCATACTTTTATTAATTAGTACTTGTAGTAGTTGATTTTCTTCCAGGTCAGGTCGAAAACGTCATTCTTTATTAATCGTGATTGATCGGAAAAAAATATGTAAATTATTTAACCTTTGAAACATGTGGTATTGAAGGAATATGTATTTAGATAAATTTAAAGAAAAAACTTACTATGTATAAAGAAACATGCCAGATAATATACAATACAATTATATCACCACACTTTAATTACTGTTCAAGTATTCTTTTTCTCTGCAATAAAGAGAAAATGAAAAAAATGCAAATACTGCAAAATAAAGCAATGCGAATAATACTTAAGCGCAACATATACACACGGATAAGAGACATGTTAAAGGAGCTGAATATTTTGACGGGGAAGCAAACTGTGTATTTGAATGTACTTATTTTTATACATAAAATTAACTTAGGGATGATGTCTAAGGAACTGAAAAGAAAAATAAATTACAATAACGAGATACACGGACACGGGACGAGAAATTCTAAGCAAATTAGATTGCCAACAAGAAAAAAAACAAGCACCCAAAAATCTCTGATGTACCAGGCCGTTCAACTCTATAACAAAATCCCGAAGGAAATTGCTGTGATAGAAAATATTAATAAGTTCAAAAATGAATTAAGAAAATATGTCTATCTCAATTATTAATGTTTCTTTTTTTGTGACTTTATTGAAATATTTAAAGAAAGATTATGTTTGCCAAACAATGTACATGTTTATATGTTTATAAAACTATTAGCAAACACGAAGATGTGAGCTAACTTAAGATTAATAAATAAATAAATAAAATAAAATAACATATATCAAACAATTCACTGTTTTTCATTCTGCCTACCCTAATTAAAAACTCTGTGCACGCCCCTGGAGTATAGAATATATGGGCATCATTAGTGAAATGTTTTGCAAATAAAAGGATCCACCTCGTCATTTGTGTTTTGAAAGTATGGAGTTGGGTTTCCGTTTTTACGTGATCAATTATTATACTAATACTGTAATTTTTAATTCAGGGTCATATAAAACTTTGTGCCAGTACTTTACAACAATGCAACCGATGTCGGGCCTACCTAGAGAGGAGACACATAGAGGAACATGACAGTCAATGCTTCACCAGAGAGTCAACCTCCAACTACGTCCATGACACATCAGCGCAGCAAAATGCCAACCAGGGACAGTACGCTCGGCAAGATTCCAGCACCAGACAGTTTGTCCAGCAAACTCCAAGTCAGGGGCAAAACGTCCAGCAAAACCCCGGTCAGGGGCAATATGGCCAGCAAACTACCACTCAATTTGTTCGCATGCCGAATACAACAAAGGCGCACCTGGTGGCCCAGCAGAACATAACACAGGCTAAACAAGATCAGCATAACATGACAGAGGGACAAGCCGCTAAGCTCAATATCACGCAGGCGCAATATCACCAGCAGAACACGACTAACGCGCAAGTGAACCAGAAAAACATGACACAGGTACAATTGAACCAGCAAAATATAGCACAAGTGCAATTGAACCAGCAAAACATGACACAGGCGCGATTGAACCAGCAAAACATGGCGCAAGCGCAATTAAACCAGCAAAACAGGGCACAAGCGCAATTAAACCAGCAAAACATGGCACAAGAGCAAATAAGCCAGCAAAATATGGCACAGGCACAATTGAACAAGCACGATATGGCACAGGCGCAAATGAACCAGCAAAACATGACCCAGGCGCAATTGAATCTACTTAACAACACACAGAGAGCTACGCAAGCGCAACCACATCCCAAAATGACACGAGCGCAATTAGCAGAACACCTTTACACAACAACCTCAACATTAAAACTGCCATCAAACCCTGGCTATCAAAGATCCATGGTAAATCTGAGTAGTCAAGGACTGAGCCCAAGTCAGCCGGGAAGGGATATTCAAGGTTTGATAACTTCTTCAAATGGACAAAATTCATGGGGTAGACAGAATGGATTCGATGGAGGAATGCATCCACAGACATCGCAGAATAGATCCAGTTTGACGAGACCAAAATCCGCAATCTATGAATCACAAGCTCAACAGCTGTTCAGAGAAGAAATCGAGAGCTTGAGGTAATATATATTTATTACCTCCAATCAAAACCAAATTTAAAAAAAAATTACATAACTAAGGATATTCTATCAATTGATTAATATGGGTTTCAAAACATTTGCGAAATGCGAGTGTTCAAATACGATAGAGGTCTTTATAAAATATCTCAAGTTTCACGATTTTTAGCAGCTCTCGTCCATTAATTAAATCACATAGAACTATATAGGGTTAACCCTACCTAAGATATTATCGGGGATTTAAAATCTGTGATCCTCCCTATATACATGTGAGCCGAACTGCCGAGCTGAACCTCAACTTATGGGAAAGGAACGAAGCAACCGCTCGAAACGCCGTTTACAGTTGCTTCGTTCCTTTCCCGTAATTCGAGGCTTGTTTCGGTTCGCAAACTTATACGTACCATTATGTTTTAAATAAAATAAATGATTGAATTATAACTGACAGTTTTATTATCCTTTTTACTTATGTTTACAGTGTTCTCCTAGAAGAAGAAAAAGACCAAAGAGACATTTTGATGAACGAAATGAACAAGATGAAACGCCAGTACGTTCTATCAGAAGAGAGGAACCAGATTCTCTTGGCTACAATTTCCACACTCAGGAAGACCATTGAAGAAGAAGCCGAGAAATGCAACAATTTGCACAAGGAAGCAGCTCACCAGGAGGAAGTTAATAAGGCTAAATACGAAGTAAGATTATTTTTTCAAGTCGAGCCCTTTGCAAATGTCAGGTATTCGAAAAATCTTTTAAATTTCTTATACTGAAAGCTGATTTTGTTGCACCTAGCGCAATTTATCACAACAACTCATATTGCATCCAAGAGTTCATCGATCATGGCTACCACTGAATGACGATTTTATCTTGTATCCACTAATTCATCGATCATGGCTACCACTGAATGACGATTTTATCTTGTATCCACTAGTTCATCGATCATGGCTACCACTGAATGACGATTTTATCTTGTATCCACTAGTTCATCGATCATGGCTACCACTGAATGACAATGTTATCTTGTATCCACTAGTTCATCGATCATGGCTACCACTGAATGACGATTTTATCTTGTATCCACTAGTTCATCGATCATGGCTACCACTGAATGACGATTTTATCTTGTATCCACTAGTTCATCGATCATGGCTACCACTGAATGACGATTTTATCTTGTATCCACTAGTTCATCGATCATGGCTACCATTGAATGACGAGTTTATCTTGCATCCACTAGTTCATCGATCATGGCTACCACTGAATGACGAGTTTATCTTGTATCCACTAGTTCATCGATCATGTTTCAAGCCATGTTTCCAAAATATTCGATTTCTGTCTCTTCTCTTTTACCACCTTCACATTTTTTTACTATCCATGTATTATTTTATTTAATTTATTTTTGGTACATCAAAGTTTACAAATGTATAATTTATTATTATTTATATACATATAATACATTATAACACTGTTATTTATTATATTTCCTAAGATATTATTTTATAAAGTTTAAAGCTTAAAATGTAGCCATCGTGGGAATTCACCAGTGCTGTTGTCCGATTCACTTTTTACTGTCGATATAATGTTCAATAGAACTTTGTTCTCATTCCAGGAGTTGTCTTCAAGAACTTCTCGAATGGAAATGACTTTTGTAAGTTTGCAGAAAGACATTGAAAAGGAACAAATAGAGAGAAGTCACTTGGACCTGATTGTCAATGGACAAGATGCCAAATTAAGAATATTGAACAAATTTGGTAAAAATAAAATTTAAATACTTATTTTTTTACGGTGGGCATGGGGACATTGGAAAAACTCTTTTGTAAGTTTTAAGGGGTTAATAAATACATATACCAGGGCCTCGATGCTCGACGAAGTCATTACACACAAACAACGAGTGGTTCGACCCACTCATTGTTCGACTGGAATGACATCTCAAGAAATAGAGCGTCGACCATTGTATGTACTTTCGACGGCGATTGCGAGTGGCTTGGATTGGAGAATCGACACCCAGGGACAGTTGTAGACTGTTCATGAGCTAGACTGGTAAAATTGAAAAAAATAACCCGTAAAAAACAAAGTTTTTTTAGTACAATACGAAAAAAAAAATGGCTTCACTGGAGATTGAACCTTTCTACCGAGAACTGGAGTCGACAACTCTACCAACATCGTCAAATCCCGATCGGTAGGACCGACATTTATTTAGTGTATCGACTGCTGTAATGTCATCCAATTTTAGACAAATACGTATATGTACGCGTGTCTGTACGTAATTGCCACCAACACTTGATAGAATGCATTGACAACGAGTCTATATGCCGAGTTTTAGCTCGATCGGATGTCGGGAAGTGGGTTAATTTCCACTTCCAAGATTTGCATTAATTCATTACTGAAAACAAAAGTGAAATTCAAGTAGATTACAGTTGAAAATATTTTTTTTTTCAAAATTTCGTGTGAAGATTTTTAAGTTTCGGAAGTCAGCCTCGCCAAACTAAAAAATCTGCGGAAAAGTCGGAATAGTATAATTTAATTTACTTACTAGACGATGCGATGTACAAACATGATAATGAAGCAAGATTTGCATGCCAACCCAGAGCTGTGTATTAGTGTAGATTCTGCCTATCCTTGCGGAGAAATGCTACGACAGTTAGTTTGGTTGAATTAGGTTTGCTCAGATATTCTGAACAATTGAAGAATTTATTAATTCTTCAAAAAAGACAAGAAAATAAGGTATATTTTTAAATTCCAGAAACCGATTTGGAATCAGTCAGAAACGATCTAAACCAGGAGCAGCAGCTCAGGAGAGAAGTGATGTCACATATCCAGCAGGAAGCTTCCCAGACCAAAGAGACGCTCTCCAGAGAAATCACCATCAACAAACACCAACTGAAGAACATCGAAGCCAGCCAAATGGAAGCCGAGGAGAAACTGCAAAAACACGAAGACGATATCTCCAAATACCAACTGTTGCGAATCGAGTCCAAGAGCGTTAAACAGACAGTTGATGAGGACTCTATTAAAGTTTTGGAAATGGATAAAAACGTCAAGGAATTAATAGAAAATGTTCAGGCGATACAGAGAGAACGCTTTACTGGACATTTAAGCGATAATAATGCTAATGTTTCAGCAGAAAGCCTAGATTATTCAGGTGTGTTGGTGATAGCCACAATGATTATTTGTATTTGTTTATTCATCGCTATTTGACAGTGTTCCGGAGATTTTTTTATGTTTCTTTATTCAGTAACATAAATTTAGTAAGTAAAGACATTTATATTAAATTATCTTACAACGAGCAGACTAGGCCCATACCCAGGGCCGGCCCTTAGCCAAACGACGCCTGGTGCAAGTAAAAACCCCAAGGGTGCTGTATTAGGTGTTAGGTATTATCAGCGCCTCGGGAAGTCTGAGCAGACTGCTCCGATTGCCTCTGCACAGGGCCAGCCCCAGACATAAAACACTATTGTATTCAACACAGGTGCTACTAGTGAAACACTGTTATATTTAAAATCATCAATCTGTATTTTTTTGTCTTTCTTTGAATATCTTATAATATTATAATCAATGCACGACAATATTAATTACAAAAACACGCTTAACACCTCAGCACAGATTCTCCTAGTGATGTGTTTACGAAGCAATGTTATAATATTAAAATGAGTTACATAGGTATACATCAGTCTTCTTCTTCTTACATTCCACATTTATAATTAATTGGATTTACATTGGAATTGAATAAATATAACTGAAAAATAAATACAAAAACCTAAACTTGTAATAAGGCGGTCGAAATGGCGTGGGCCTGTTATTTTTTAATTTCTCCACACTTCTTAGGACAGTTGTAAAAACATATTTTGTAGGGTTACTATGGGGAAATGAGAAATGTTTTAAAACTTATTAACTTCTAAAACCATCCTATAAAATACATTTTCCCACCCTCCAATCAATGAAAAAAATTGCCTTTTTTCCAAAATGTTATACAATAAATTAAAAACATAATATAATATTACTCTAAATAAGTTAGAATAAATTCATCTTACAGTTAGTACCTACCTATCTTTGTAACTGTTTCATAACATTCTCGAACATGCTAAAAAAATCCATTTATTAAAAAATTCATCAATGTTTTCTTTTGTGTTAAACCTGTTGTGAACGTTACATTAATATTTCAATGATTTGTGTACGGCGTTTTTGTGAAAAACCACCTCAAGGGCGCTGTACAAACGTTATAGTCGTAATGGCATCTGTAAATTGTATATACCTAATTGAAATGTGTGAATCTTCTGTATTTCAGTCAGGTTGAGTGACACGCCTAACATAATAGTTATTATGAGTCATAACTACATTTATACTGGTTCACCTTAACTTTATAAAAATGCCTTTATAGGCTAAAGTAAATTTGACAAAAAAAAAACAATAAAACATCTATGATTCTTTATTTATTATATAAAATTCATTATTTGGCCCCTTGGAGCGATAAACCTTTAAAGTTTGACCTTATTTTTTTAGGTCACCTTTTGTGGAAAATCTGGGATTTTGAAGAAAAATTAAAAGACTCGGTTGAAAACGAATCGGTGCTTTTGAGTCCCATCTTTTACACCAATAAATATGGATATGCGTTACAGGTAAAATATAAAGTACCTTACAACTTTATTCATATTGCATTTGGCCTTCTGCTTCCCCTCCCCGATTTCCTTTCGTCCTACAAAATTTCTTAATATTGGGGATGCCATATTCCCAGTATAAGTGGTAAGTATAACTACACAAAAATAGGTAGGATATAATATTTTAAAGATAAAAATTTGGTAAGATAATTGCTACTTATCGAGTTAATCTAATTTGTCAAAGTAGGCACAGAGATAAATTTATCAAACTTTTGTAGATTAAATTAAAATATGTGAAAACAATTTAATCGTTGATTTTTAATCTCATTTCCTGTTGCTTTAATGCATATTTTGCCACAGAATTTTTATAATTGATGTTTAGGTGTAAGTATATTATGAAAAGAAACAAATATAAAAATTTTAATAAAAACCATCATTTAATCGTAGAACTAAAATGTGTTGGTTTTTGCGCTTTGTGAAAACTTTTTCAATATGTAGATTTTCTCTTTTGTTAAAATTTGCAATTTCCTTCTCCTTTTTAAATAAATATGGCTTTCCACAAGTGAATCAACATTTCTTATTGTTCATCATGTCTAACGGTTGAATGAATTTATATTTAAAGATTATCATAAAATTTTGCTCTGTGTGAACTCTCTCAGAAAGTTTTTATAAATATTTCTCTTTGGGAAAACACTCCTTAATTCGTATTTACACACGATTCCATGACGCTTGATCCCCCAAAGGATTATTTCTGGTATAGCATGTTTCCCCTAAGCCGACTGCACATATAAATGTCAATTTCTTATTCGGCGGTATATCCTCGCTTTGCCTTGGTTATATTATATTAGCAGGGCCGGTCCTGTGCAGGTGCAGTCTCCGCATTCTGCTCAGGGCGCCGACTTGTCAAGGCGGCAAGGCGCCCAGAAGGTGCTTATAATACCTAATGGTTCCATGATATTTCATCGAAATGAAAATTCAACACACCTCCAAAAAGTGATATGTCATGAAAAGTGATGAAACAAAAACTATGTTTAATAGTTACCTATGTAACCTAGTTTTTGTTTCATCACTTTTCATGACTTCATATCACTTTTTGGAGGTGTGTTGAATTGTCATTTTGATGACATACCCGGTCACCATACCTAATATACCGCTCTTGAGGTTTTTACTAGCACCAAGCGCTGTTTAGCTCAGCCCTGTATATTAGTTATATTATATGTAGGTAGTTATATCGTAATTCCAGTCCACTGTGCGTATATATATATACGTAACATCCTCTCTGCATTCTCCTTCGGCGATACGGAATTATAGTCAGCAGAAATATTTGTGTAGCAGATTTCCACTGAAGACGCCTGCTTAAATAAGAATAACGAATTTTGTTATACGGTCGTATATCCTCTCTACATACGTTAACAGGGAGGAAATAATCTTTGGGGGATCAAGTCGTCGCTGTGAAATCAAACCGGCATATATGCAAAAATGGAGATTTTGAGTTATTGGTGTCAAAAAATTTCTTTTTTTCCCTTCTATTTTTATGTCGAACCGGCATGTCGTATAGTTGAATAAAAATCTGTCAGATGGCGTTGGGCCGGTATGTATTTACGCGTGAATCGCCATTTTTTTTAGCAGAAGACAGACCTATTCCGCAATACGCCAGTTGCTTCAAAACTTTCAAGGGGGAAATGCGTCCATCATGTAAGTAAAACTGGATTATCTCACAATAGTACATTTTTATTACTACCAAATATGACTTATTGTATGACTTAATGGCAGATAATCCGGTTTGCACTTAACAAAAGCGTTTATAGCAGCCTCAACTAAAACAAACCGGCATATATGCCAAAATGTCTGACCCGGGTAAAATTTCTCCCGGTTAAAAAAATAAATTATAATAGGCAAATTTAAAAAAAAAACTTTAGCAAACTGAAAGATGCGAAACTGCGGTGAGGAATACGAGTCTAAAACCCGTGGAAGAGTGAACCAACGAAGCATGAAGCCTCCTTGCCACAACTGTAAACGCAAGTGTTCCTAGTCATTACTACAGATCTCAAAGTTCTCGGGAGTATATCGATGGTGGAAAATCTATCGCCGATCCCAGAGATTATCTAATATAACAGAAAGAAAGGAGTCAAACCTTGCAGGAATCAGCTACTACCAGTACAGAGGTTTTTTCAGGTCATACAAACTTTCACACTGAAGAAAGATCAGTGTGATGTTTGTCTCATTTACGACGGCAACTTTTACTTCAAAACCTCCTACGGATCACATGCCTGGGAGGAGGCGAAGAAAAGGAATAAACGGGGCAATGGGAGCGTGAATCCTGTTCTGATGCACGCTTATTCCAAGAGACTATTGATGAGAAGAAGAAAAATGGTATCCTAAAGTTAGTTACCGCCGGGATAATACCGTCAATTCAGATTTCCATAAACGATTGGGAAACTTTGAAGTTACCAGCAAAGGAAAGAGCAGTATTATGTTAATTGTTTATAAAAAAAATTGTGAAGCAATAAATTATTTTTTCATTGACAACATTGTCTTTTTTTATACCTTAAACAGGTTCCAAAAGAAGAAGCCACTGTGACACAAATGCAAATATTACACTGATTTTAAAGCCATACTGGCATATCTGCATTTTACTCTTAATTTAAGCAATTTTCGATTTATTTGCAACTACTACTTCAATAAGCAGTATTCGTCTAAATTTTATTCATTCATAAGGTGGCATTGAGGTGAACCAAACGGACGTAAAAAGGAAAATATCATATGCGAAATCTTTAAAGCGCTCTGGTGAAAAACAAGCATTTTGCAGATATGCCGGTTTGATTTCACAGCGACGAAGTGTCCGAAGGGCCAACTGTCCAGGAGATCAAGAGTCAGGTTACCTTCCACACAAACGCTTCAGGGATCTAACTACATTCAATCTGGTTTCCTCCGTCTGCTAACCTCGCTACCTCAGACAACTTATCAGCCACCTTCAATTCCTCCATTTACTCTTATTATGTCCTTATCAGCCTTTTCATTTATAGGTCTACATAATTTGAAAGTGTTCATAGATAAAAAAGACTATTATTTCAGTTGTGGAGATTTTTCAAGGTAAAAAAAGTAAAGTTTTTTCAGTTAAAGATTTAACATTTCAGGCGGAATTGTACCTGAATGGTCTGGGAAAGTGGCGAGGAAGACACATCACCGCGTCGGTGCTGGTAATTCCTGGTAAATGGGATCCCATCCTGGCATGGCCAGCTCAACTGACAGCTTCTATAGCCCTGAAAGACCAAACTCCCAAACGGAGCCAGGTAAAATAGAGCCATGTTAATAATTTCAATGTTAGATATAAATGTATGGACTTACCTGTCAACTCCATACTATTACCTTATTTGCACTGCACATTGTTCTTACCTCAAATAAATCGCAACCCCACCATTGTTTCTCTGATTTCTCCAAACCATTTTCCCCTTGTTGCATTTCCTCATCTAATTAATATGTCAAAACCTTCTTTGCTTTCATTTTAAAATTAGAACACAAAACATAATTCAAAAATATTACTTATTAAAAAGTTAATAATTTACGAGAAAATTTTAATAAAAATTTACGTAAATAATATTAAATATCAATATTTTTCAAAATCGTAAATGCAAAAAGTTGTTTATTGTCATTAAGTTGAATCAAATTATTGTTTTTTTTTTAAATGCGTATTGAAAACAGTAGTCGTAGGTAAATATTTACCAAAAGTACCTACTTGACAACACAAAGCAAAAAGTTGCACGCATTGAAGCAAATTTCCTAGATAATAATAAATTATTTGTTGTAGGCAATCGACATTGTGAAGACATTATTGGTGCGTAAGAAGGAGCTCCAAGATGAGTTTGTACGTTCTTACACCAAAGACTCGGATTCTGTTCGAGGCTCCGATCATAACAGTGCAAGAAGCAGCAACCACAGCAAAAGTACTGAGAGTCTGCCTTCAGCGGAGAAGGACCGAAGAAATTTGGAGTCCAACATGAAGAAGCAGTATGTCTTCATTCCTCATTCAAGCCTGGAAAAATTCGACTACATAAAGAATAATGCAGCGTTTGTGGAGATTGTTGTGACTAATTTGTAAAATTACTTATTATATTATTAGAATTTAGATTATATGACACATTTAAAACAGGTCAAATCTCCTTTAACGAAATGTTTGGCCATCAAATTTATTTATTTAAGTGCTAGCTCTACCCCGCCACGCGTTGCTGCGGCTCCGTCTGTCCGTGCAGATAGAGAAACAATAGCGCGTGTTACTTTTACGTCCAGCAGATGGCGCTGTTTTAAAATAAAGCATTTTCGTCTAACAGATGGCGCTGTTTTTACCTGTCATAGGTGACATTTATATTATATAGATATATAAAAACAGGTTCCATGATAACTTAACACAGTGACAATTCAACACACTTTTAAAAAGTGATATAAAGTCATTAGACGATGAAAAAAAAATTTTTTTTAACCTAACCTACTTAACCCAGTTAATAGAGTTTTTGTTGTATCACTTTCCATGACTTTATATAACTTTTTAAAGATGTGATGAATTATCACATCTTTAAAAAGTCACCATAAAAACACATGTATATTCAAATACAACGTTGTGTCAAAATTTAAAAGCAATCGGTGAAGTACTTCCGGAGATTTAGGATTTTGAACAAACGAACATTCACATTTTTATTTAAATAGATGTTTATATGTAGGTACGTACCAACTTATGTAAATTTCAGAAGATTTTGTTATACCGATAGGCCCAGTTGTTTCACAGAAATTCAAATGTAACATTCTCATCAAATGGCCATTCAGCGCGTATTTGTTTTTTTTTTTACATTTGAAAGATCCCCGTTAAACGCCAAATTCTGGGTGCGTTTCAGCTTTCAAATTGTAATAATCTGACAAGTTTAACAACATGATAGTTGATCTCTTCTGCTGATCACAATTTGTTCAATAGCTGAAAGGGACTTAGGATGGGTTGTTTCAAAGAATTTGAACAATTCTTCAAATTTCAAAGATTTTTTAAAGTTCTGTCTTATTATTTCAGTTCTGTCAAGCAACTAGCCTATAGTGATATAATAACATAACTTGAATAGGACTTTCACAGAAACCGAAAATGAACGTTGAAATTTGAAGAATTGTTCAAATTCTGTGAAATAACCCATTCTCAGAATTGGCATTTAACGGAAACCTTTCAGGAACGGGGACTTTGTCGCATGCAAATTTCTGCAAAACAACTTGGTCTTGTATTTTCCTAATTAAATTCACTTGACCTGTAGTTCTTAAAAAAAAAAATAATTCTACTTAAAAAGTTACTGTTGTAAAAATGTTATATTTATTTATTAAATTATTCAAAGTTTATACCAAATTAGGTTAAGAGAAAAATAATTAAATGTTTATTATATACTTACTAATCAGTATTTTTATTTGTCTATTAAAAAAAATGCAAATTTTGAAGGCAGTCAATTCTGTTTTCAAACAGTTTTGATACAGCACAGTTAACAAAGCGAAACGGAAATGTATTTTTTTAGGATTGTCCAGTTTTTCAATACATCTAAGTACTGATATTTTAACATGGTTATTTTACACTTTATTCTGTGGGGTTTTATGGGAACTCAGAACAGTGGCAATTCTTCACAATTTTAAAAAATGATATAACCACTTGAGCGATAGGGTATTTAAAAAATAAATGCCTGAGTGACGGAGATTTCCAGGCTATCTAGATTATCATTAAAAAAATTATGCCTCCGAATGTTGATATCGAAACATAAAAATAAAAACTGCTTTCTGTGGTTTGAAGCCAATGAATCTGTTCATATTTCATCGTTTATGGGTTGTAAGTGTATAACTGAGCTGCGGAAATTTAAAAATAAATTTTAATAAATTCGAAGAAATCGTCTACTAAATTTAGGTAGCCATCGTCCGACTGGGTATAGTCATTAAGAGTGATAAGAAAAAAACTGTGCTATAAACCAACCAATTTAAGGTAGTTTTTTTTTCATCACTTTTCATGACTATATCACTTTTCAATGTGTTGAATTGCCACTGTCCTGAGTTGGGCAGTTACCATTCTGTGGAACCATTATAAAGAATAACACAATTGCCTCATGGGCGAAATTACAGAGGCGTCAATTTCAGGTCATAGATAGATCAAATTTCAGGTCATAGGTCCAGATTTTTGAAAATGGAAACGGAGCACACATTTACAGACAGATGAAATACCAAACGGTCGAGATAAAAAAAGGACTTGGCAACGCTTTGTCAATTGAGCTCTGCAAGTATTTTAGTATTCATTATTGTGACAGCTGTTTCGGTGTTCAATGGCAAAGTGATTATGCTATATTGAGATGAGTTATTTATATGATTTTATATTGATGATAGCGTATAGGCCAACAGCGCAGCAATTATGAACTGGAGACAAACAGAAAAAGACCAGCAAAAGTGGAAACATTTCCTGGAGACCACCAACACTCTCCAAGGGTTATGAATGATGATTTTACATGTTTTCGAATACATTATGATTTATTCAGCCAGGCAGAACTATAACAAATGTATTTATATAAGTCTTTGTTTAGTTATAAGTGCAATAAACACTATCCAAAAGCACACTTTAAAATCAACACAATTCGCATCAATATAATCATTTTTATTATGGCAATAGAGATTAACATGGTAATCTTGTTGTTAATTAATATCACCATTGAAGTGCAAGTATTCAATTTTTGTAAGTGTTCAAATGGATCCATTGTACCAATTCTTTAACTTGTAGGTGGAGAAATTATTTAAGTAGTAAATTTTACAAACATTTAATAAATCTATACTATTTTTGTGGGAAAATATCGATCGTCAAGTTCATTAGAAACCAAAATATGAGTCAAATACGCATTATATGTAAAAGTGTATTATCTATCAAGTTCAATACTCAAATAAATACATAAATGCACCCAAAAAATTTACGCAGTCGATAAAGAAGTATACTAGAGCTATATCATTAACCTCCTGGTGTTATTTGATGGTGTTGCTAGAATATGTAAAACATAGGTGCATTGTAATAATATTTGATTTATGGTGACCATTAGAATATTTCTTTCCTATTTATCTCAAAACTTAGTATTTAGAGATGTCCGATTAATTAACTGGACGATCGTTATACATGTATAGACAATTTTGTTGTATTTGGAGATGTCTGACTAATTAACTGGACCATCGTTATACATGTATAGACAATTCTTTGTATTTGGACTAATTAACTGGACAATCGTTATGCATGTATAGACATTTTTGTTATATTTGGAGACGTCTGACTAATTAACTGGACCATCGTCATACATGTATAGACAATTCTTTGTATTTGGACTAATTAACTGGACAATCGTTATTCATGTATAGACATTTTTTGTATTTGAAAATGTCTTGACTAATTAACTAGACGATCATTATACATGTGGACAATTTTTTGTATCACATATTTTTTGTATGTGGAGATGTCCGACTAATTAACTGGACGATCATTATACAGGTATAGACAATTTTTTTCTATTATGAAATAATTGCACACATTTCAACATAATAATAATTATTGCATAAATATAATATTATAATGTATTTGAATATCTTTTGTAACAAGAATAAAATGATATACATAATAAAAAATCACGTTATATCTACGCAGAAAACGAAGAGATGATGAAATGCCATATAAATCTGCACCGTTACACTCCCCGCTTCATTCACATTCATACATCTCTAATTATTCAGACTTTAGACATGATTCAACTGAAGTATATGGTAAACTAATCCACGTGACATTCTTGACTTCTACCATCCACTTCCGCATCATTTAACCTTATTTTTTAATCTCTTCATTCGAAGTTTTGTCACAGATAGCTCAACCACACATACGTCTTAGAGATCTTATTTCATCTTATGTTTGCCTTACTTCTGATAATTTTTATGGCTTACTTCCACAATTCACCAAAATCGATATCATAACTCAACTATGGAACTTCCTTAATACATAGATTATAATAAAAAAATTATCATATTTTGGTTTTGTTTGTGTTTTTTTTACATTTGATTGGCGATTTAAAACATTGCAAATAGTAAAATTTTGGAAGATTACAAAAATATTTTTTTATTTACAGATCTTTAACCGACGAACTTTAATTGATTAGAAACAAACCCTTCAGTAAAGAGACGAAACAAATCAATAAAAGTTATAATTCGAAAATTTATTTGTTAGAAAGAGATAGATTATTAGCATTACATAAAATATTAAGTTAGTATGCAATAACTGCGAATGAATTTAATCTTTTAGTTTGCTGCAGAATTAATATTATATTAAAGATCTATTATTTACAAAGTTTTGCCTCTTTACCAATTCCTAATCACAGCATGTTCAATTTTATAACATTTGTACCAAGTACTATTTTTTTGTTTATTTACAATTTAATGAGAAAATATATGTTTTGGTTTCCTATACAAACTACTAGAACACTCACTTGAAGAGAAGTCTCTATGTCACAAGACAATCATTAAAATTATTCAATATCAAGAAATTAATTACAAATAATTGGGATAAGTAGTCATAAGATAAACATTAATTTTATAAACAGTAAAATTAATTTAAATAAAAAAATTATAAGGATAAGTACTAAACTTGTGAAAGTTAAAGGTCTTACACACATCCCTACAATCAGGTATAGTGGCGGTGGCGATACAATTGGCATCTTCTCTACCTGCCCCTGCGGCAGTGTTAAACTGATTGTGCAGCAAAGCGCTAGTCGGTTAAGATGGCGCCAACACTTTCCAAACATCAGAAAATAGCAATGGCTCTGTTGCTTTCTTGATGACCTGGTATTGTGAAGTCGCTGGTTCCGATTTCGGACTTAGGGCCGATTTGTCTACTTACGTGGTGATCTAGGGTGCTCCCCTACACCGCCCCGATATTTCCTTCAATTGCAGGGAGGTGTGTAAGGCCTTTAAACTTGATAAACAAATGTGTTCAATTTTTTTAAAGTAAATAAACAAAAGCAATATATTGTCACGAGGGAAAATCCAATATTGGAGGGAAAACACAGTTTAGGCGGGAAAACAATGAGGTTACGTTAGGTTAAAGAGATTGGTTGGATATTAGAGAAACGTGTTATGAAAAATATGTAAAATTTGAGAATAATAAACAATGTGCTAAAAATATAAAATGTCTATTTTTGGAGGAGTTACAAAGATTTATTGGAGACATAATCATAGGTGAAGAATATTGGATAGGACACAGGTGAAAAAAAAAAAAAAGAGATTTTAACCCTTACGCACAAGGAAGGTGAATGAAGAATGATTGGGTTTAAACCTAAGGTCGGAAGGCACAAAATACACTAAACTCTTTTTATTTCAGGGTAAATTGAAACTAAGTCATAAGGTCATAATAAATTAACAGTATGTAATATGGACTGTAATTAAAGACTTCCAGGTAAAACCGGTTTAAAAAGTATTTTAAAAAAATAGACTGATAAGGCACACATTCACAAGTTTTGATAAACATGCAATAATTATACATAGCACACATGTACCGATGAAGGACAACACAAGGTTTTTAGAAACATTGTCTCAAGAAGGAGGGATTGTAACACAACTACTTTGTGCAGATTGGAGGATTTAGAGTGAGAAGGTATTATGTTAACCAATAAAAACCATCAGCCAAATAATTAAAACCAGAACCGAGATATTCTTAACAGGAACATAATATGTTTAATTGGGTATTTCAACAAAAAATAAAGACTTATTTAAGAAGATCCTGGTATTGTTGAAGGAATTCTTCCTCTTGGTTTAAAGTGAGGTCCAAGTAGTCATCATCCTTGATGTCCATACCTTCGGATAGCCGTTCGAAAGCTGCTTTAACTTCAGCTTGCCTGAAAAATTTTAAACTCATTGAACATAAACAAGACCACCATAATCCTAGAGCCTTGTTCCTAGCTTAGTGCATAGCCACCCGAGCAATAGCTATCTAAATTTGTGAATTATAAATTTAATGATTTTTTTTTTGAAATCTTAAAATATAAAAATTCAGCCTGCGTATGTTTGTGCTCACAAAACACGATATCGCTGAAAGTTTTTTTTTATTGGTACCTGTTGTGAGATACGGAGTCGAATTAAAGTCCATGTTAAGATTCGTTTGGGCTTGATGAAGTCTTCAATAACAGACGCATGGCTTTTTTTGTTTTTACTGCACAAAACTGCATTTTTACTTTATTTAATGTTAAAAAGAGTTAAATTATTCCCGACCCGGACAAAACACTTTTACTAATGGTCTGTAGACCATAATGACTGCTAGTTACTATTTTATAGGAGAGAAGAAGAAGGAATCCAGTCGGCGAGGCTTTTTATAATCTAACCAAGTAAAACACATTGACAAGCTAATTGTAAAACAAACACTGTCAAAGAAAGCCAATTGATAAGGCAAAACATCTGTTTTATCTGTTAGCCCTAGTTTTACCTCTGACCGCTAGGTGCTAGGCAGGAGCCTGTAAAGTAACTGGTGGTGAACTTTGCTAATGGTTCGTACATTTTTAACAGTCCATGTAATGTAGTTTTTTAACAGTAACATTGTGGTATACAATAGTGAATGGTGGAAGAAGTCTGAGATGCCCGAGAAAGACATTAGCAATAGCGCAGCATTGCGGGGTCCATTAGTTTTTTATAAAACCTAAAAAATATCGGATAAATAAGGGTGGGTTCAGTGGCTTTAAACTGCAGTAAGCAGTTCATATGTATCTATATCAATATTTGGAAGCATGATTTTTGTAATGAGCACGGCCAAAATCATAAAATAAACACAGGGAAATCTCTATCGCTCGAGTGGATAATTGATAATGTCAAAATCAATTTTGTAATGATGAACATCCATGAGGCGTATGTGCTTTGAAACCACATATTTATGTCAATACACTTAAGATTAAAAACGGAAGCTAAGATATTTTTTTAATAGTATTTTGACTGGGTAACTGACATCTTGATTTGTTTCTTGCGTTTTTTTCTCTCCTTTTCTTCCGATTCTTCTGTTTGCTCCGAACTCTTTGCTGAACTGGTGGATGGGCCGGCTCCGGTGCTTAAGGATTCTAAGGAATAATAATAAAAATAATTATGATTAAAAAAATATACAAATTATGTGACACATCACAACACCTCCCCTGACTATACATTGTAAAAGCAGGAGAGCTATGTCGCCACCCGGTTGGGCAGCGTTGTGAGGCGGGTAAAGATATAATATATATATACATTCATCCTGTTGTAGAAAGGCAAAGAATGATACCGAGATTCAGTGTTAATATATAAAAGAAATAGAAGGTGTTTACTGAAAAAAAAAATACAAAAGGAAAGGTTTGTTGCCGGGAGTACCAAGTTATCATTTGTAGAAAAAATAATTACCTTGGAAAGAGTTCATGAGGACATCAGCTGCCTTGTCTAACTGATTGCCACATTCCTTCAGAGCAGTCTCAACCGTTTTCCTATCAAATCCTAGAGCTAGTAGCTAGAGAAGCGGACAGAAAATAAAGTCATGTTAATTGTATATACATATTACATTCTATGCAAAGAAAAGCAAATGATTAGTGTACCCTCATTTCGGTGAACATTACAGAACTTCCGAAGTTTCCTGTTGTATTTAAAAAAAGAAAAGAAACGGCGTTTTTTCAGGCTACGAATTATATGACAATATATTTAAATTCTTCATACTCCCGTAGTTAAATGCTATACATAATAGGCTAGGCTAGATATTATTTGAAATTTTCACGGTCAAAAGCATTAGAGTGATTTATTTTTGGATGATTATGCCTTATTGCGTTAGCTCCCTCTTTAGCCAACGTTTACAACAGCATTACAGTGTTCATCATCACATCTGCTCTGATGATACATTTTATAATGTCTTGGAAAAAATTGTAGATGGATTTTTTAAGATTTGGAAAAAAATTACAAACATACAGTTTTTAAATAATAAAATAAACAATTACGTTTTTTTAGCTCGTAATGTCGCTATATAAAAAGTCCAGCCTACGATTTTATTCATAATTTTTTTAATAACATTTCACAAAATGGTATTTGTTTTAGTATAGCATTATTTTATTTCTCGGTACAATGAAAAATCTTTTTATTACAGAAGAAGTATTTTTGCAAAAGAAACTAAATAATCTTTTACAATCTCTGACCCTACAGTAGTTGATGAATCCATATTTTAAACAATAAAACACAACATACAGTCTGCTCCCTGTCAGAATTTTGACAGATATTACGACAAGATGTTTGTGTGAATCTTTGGCTTCTGACTTAACGACTTACAATTTTTGGCTATTTTTTTTCCCATCCATAAAAAAATGTGTCCGGTCTTTCCGGTTTATAAAAAAATGATACGATTTGCCAGATTGAAATTTTCAAAAAATTGCTAGGGTTTCAAAAATGTTTAAAAAAATGATACAGCATGTTTTAGAATTTTTGCCTTAATCGATCTTAAGCATCCACATATGACTCAATTTGATCCGTCAAAGATCATTTGGCTGGCTACATCTAATTACATGTACATCTGAGAACAGTTTAATCTTCCGGTCTAATCGGGTTGTGTACAGGCCCCTATACTTCTTGTAAATCTACTACACATCTGGGTATTGATCCCAGCTAATCTGTAAAAGTAAAGACTTACCATTTCCATAGCTTTCTCATCTGCAAAGAGGTCACCGTGGGAAGAAATGCTTCTGGGGAGGTCTTCTTCTTTGAGCTGAAAAAAGGTTAAAGTTCAAGAAAACTCAAACATCAATATAGTATATCGTGTAAAAAAATTATACCTGTAAGAAATGAAGGATTCCTTCAATGATATTAGAATAGACACGCCCTATAGCCAAATTTGCATTCCATTTCGGCAGCCTGGAGGCATCCACATGAGAACCTTTTTGGCACAAGGGTAGCGATTCTCCAATCCGCGCCGCTCGCAATCACCGTCGGAAGTACATACTTAGACGTCATTCCACTCAAACAACGAGTGTGTCGAACCAGTCGATACCGTCTTGTCTTCGACAGCTGTCAAAATCTATTATATTTTATCCTAACCTAAAATCGTTTCCCACGCGCTATTCGAAGTACAATCATCATATATTTTTACAAAGCTGTTTTAAGGTCCCATATAATGGATGATTTACTGGCGGTGTTGGCTGCAATACATAATGTAGAGCAAGCTGAAGCAGCTGCTTTGAGACCAAAAAGAACGGTTCGCCAAAGGGTCGATTCTTTCGCTAATTTGACAGACGAAGCCTTAGTACATAGGCTTGTAGTCACTATTTTAAAAGTGAGATTCCGGTGCCTTTGTAAACACAGAGTTCTTCATTATACTCCCGAGATGGCGTCAAAATTATCAATACGTGCTTAGTAGTTCACAATATGATAAATTTGATCTTCCAGAATACCTGATTGATCATAATCTAAATTTAGAACTGATTGCTGGTGGAATGGATGCTGAGTGTGGGCTTGGAGCTGTTAACAGAATTAACCCAGATTTAGTAGCTGGTAGAGTTGTTCGAAATACGTTTATTCCAAATTATTTACATTAGATGTTATACTAGTATTTCTTTCCTTTTGTGGATTTTTGTTTTGACATTTCAAATTATCACCAAAGAAAGGTCCAAAACATCAGAAACATAGACAATATTCATAGGGCTGCCAATATAATCATCTCTTCAACCTTTCGACTTTCAAGAATACGTTTAAATGAAACATTCGGCAAAGTTTGTCGACACAACCGGTAATTATTCGTTCATAGATGGCGCATAATGAATAACTTTTGATCGTTCGTGGAGAATAGTGACTCAGAGGGTTCAGCTTGCTGACATCGGAACATTTTGCGGAACAAATTGCCAATTATGGTTTCCTGTGCATTCAATCCATGTAAATATATAAATGGTAATATCTAATATCTCATTACATTCCAAAGGGAAGCATTATTTGACTCATTTTAAACTTATTCAGTTTAATATGATCAGATGTTAAGATGTCAGTTAGTGACAATTATACTATCAAAGTGTATGTAGAGCTACGCAAAATACAAAGTGATAGTTTATTGCAGTGGGTAAATTATACGACACAAATATTCAGTTTTTGTAAATGAGTAAAACTTTTTTCACGAGTTCTGGGACTTTTAGTTACGACTATGGCTAGGAATTTGCGCACCATTATAAAAAGGGACAGCGGTTCATAAGTAGATGTCATTATCGAAGACTAAAATACTTTAACTGCAATGCAAATCACTGAACGATAGACGCCCACGACCACCCCACTGCCCCACTCGTATTAGTTTATTATCCGCATGTTTAAGTTCACCTCTGCATATTTCATTACTCTGTGCGTTCCTCCCTTACCAGGTGTGGTTGCTCCAGTATAATCTGCACGGCATTGGACACATGGTTATTGCTGTTCATGAGGGCCAGGATGGAGGTGGCCTTGGGGTACCCCATGTCCTGCAACATCTTCACAAAGGATGCCGATACATACTGCTTGCCGTCCTTACATCGGCCCAGGGATCGGCTTTCTCTGGGAAACAAACAATAAAACATGATCAAATTAGACGATTTGAATGCAATCAGCGGTTTGTGGATAAGGAAAGGTATGTTAGAAGAGGGGGAAATATGCAAAAGATGGAAGAAACAGTCATGGATGGTTGCAAGACTTGGAATCAGTTGAAACAAATGACAAGACCCAAAACGGAAGAAACAATCATGGATGGTTGCAAGACATGGAATCAGTTGAATCAAATGACAAGACCCAAAAAGGATGGAATCAGTTGAAACAAATGACAAGGCCCAAAACGCATCGAGCCTGCTTAATTACGGAGGCATTTTTTTCTGTTGCATTGGATAAGTCAACTTGTATTTTAATTATCATATTCAATACATAAACATATTGCTAAAGAACACCTAAAACATGAAGTCTGTTTTTAGTATATCTACAGAGACATTAAAATAATTATAGACATCTCAAATCCATACACAGCGCCGGCAAGGAAGGGTTATTAAAATGATTTACATAAGCAATAAATCTATCCATTTTTATCTGACTTAAAAATGACAAAATAATAAATACATATGTACCCTATGCACTGAGTACACAGCATCGGAGATCGAGGGATTTTCTATTACTGTAAGGCAAAAGGTTAAATAAGAGTAAAATCACATTTATATACATACTGTTCTTCTTTGGCCCTCTTTCTGGCCTGCTCTCTCTGATCCCTGGCATTCATGATATGGGCGTAGGCCGCCTCCACATTGTTGCCGGTGGCCCGGAGGCCCATGCGGCCCTCCGCGGAGGCAACCCCTAACTGCATGATTTCGGCCAGGGCCTCCGAGTCCACCTTCAGAGCCTGCAGCTCCTCCTCGCAACGGGAGAGCAGCTCGCGAGCCTCCAGGCGCCGGTTCTGGTGGTAGAGCACGATGGCTTGCAGCAGATGGAGACGCATCATCAGAGCTTGCTCGTTGGCTGGAAATATGGATCATATTTACCGAATGAAGACATAAATAATCAGATATCAGCGGTGAAATCTGCAACTACAAAGTGATAATGCTGAAATACACCTGAAATAAAATTGGTGTCAAATATGTATACAATTTTAGGAAATGAAGTGTGAATTGTAAATTAGTTGTAATGGTGTATTCCAAGAAGATATTTCATCAAAATGAAAATTCAACACACCTTTAAAAATTATATAGAGTTATTAAAAGTGATGAAACAAAAACTAGGTTTTATAAGTTTAACATAGTTTTTGTTTCATCACTTTTCATGACTTTATATCACGGTTTGTAGGTGTGTTGAATTGTCATTTTGATGAGATACCCGGTCACCGTATTTATTATAGTATATACTGTCATTCTTTGTTGACTGATTTGATCCTGGCATTGATCTAAAACAAGTGCATTATTATAAAATGTCTCGACAAGGAACAACTTCAACCGGCTGCTTGCGGGAGACTGGCATCGCGACGAGTTTACAAAATTTTGGCAACGTTTGCCTTTGTACAAACCTCTATGCAGATGTATGGCAGTAGTCGCCAAGCTACTTGAAACATCAAGTATCGGATACTTGCGTATCCTTGTGGAAAAAGGGCCAAAAAGGTATTCTCGTAGGTAGGGGCAGTTACAGCTATAATTAACTTCCAGTGACAGTAAATATATTACAGGTAGTTTTATTTATTTTTAATATTAAATGATATTATTAGTGATTTCCAGTTATGTGGTTAGTTTACCGCTAGTGCCCTTGAGTGCAATCAGTCTCTCCAGGTTGCGCCCATAGCTCGAGTGGAAAGTGTCTTCGCAGCGGGCTAGTCTGGCTTCAGCATCGGGGATGTGCGTGATGCTTCGCAGATTCAAGTAGCACCATGCAATGTCCAGGTTGAGCAGTGCGTAGTTGTCTACAGACTTGAGTATCTGTGCATTACATTCGCTGTAAGAAAAAAATTACATTATCTACAAGCATGACTGCCACCATTCTGAATATTAGCACTTCATTTCGATATACATTCTTCGATTCTTCGACACGCGTTTTATCACACGACAGTGGCTCGACTGACCAAATCCTTCATTAGGGTTGTATTAAAATTAAAATAGAAAACGGACGGGTCCTCGTTCCGTTCTCAAACCAAACATAAAAGGCATGGGGAACGAATACACTAGTCAGTTAAATTAACGTTATTTAGTACTTAATTAACTTAAGAATATATTAATTTAAATGGATATTACATCATTCTCAGAATGAAGCAACATTTTTTTACCTGAAGTGTTTATCTGCTTCCAAAAGCAGTACAATAGCCAGGGGATAGTTGTCTCTCTTCAGCTCCTTCCTCCCCCTCTCATGCAGGGTCATGGCCACGGTGAGGGCTTTCCTTTCAGCTGCTGGCAACACCAGGGTGTTTCCCGATTGATCTTCCAACTGGTAACATTCAAGTAATTCTTAAGGCTCCGGTAAATGAGCAATACCAATGAGCATTTTACCATAATTTCTTGCCGCAAGGTATTTCCGTCAAGATTTCTGTATTGTCGGTCAAGATTAGGCATATCGCCTATTCTTGTCGACGTATTGTCTTGACGGTGAGTTCGCTCAGTTACAGATATTTTTTAAATATCTGTAACACCTAGGCACCTAGCATCGTGCTACCTACCTTTATATCCTTTCTAAAATTATTGTGGCCTATCTACCCAACTCCTCTCCTCTCCTATGCCGACTTTAGTTGAGTTAAAATATTCGTCCTGTCAACATCGTTTGATTACGGAGCCCCCTTTATCGACCGTGTCGAAAATTCAAAGCCACCGTGAGCTCGCGCGTGGTGAAATTTGTGAATTGTTGTGAACCAGCGCAAAGAAGGATTGAAAACCGTGGAAGAATAGAAAAGGGTAAGTCGGCATTCCGAACCTTTCCATTTCCTATCATTCCGCGTTGCGACGGTGCTATATCCGTCCCCAACATTAGTCATTCGAGCCTGATAATTTATATTAATTGAAAAAATTGTGGTTAATTTAATTATTTCAAGGTTAAATTGTTCATAAAAGTTGATCTATGTGTAAAATTCGCGTCAGCCGTGCTGTTAGCGAAAATTGCCTGTAGGTAGTAAAAAATACTTAACTGGTGACAAATTTGTTAATATTTAAAATAAATTGTTGTATTCACTCGGCATTTTTGTGCAGATTAATTTCTCAATACAATGGCTGAGAAAAAAGTACTTTTGTTGCAATCCCGACGTGAGCGAATAGTATCTCGTATTCGTATCACGCAAGAGCTCATAGCGAGCATTTATGATGATAGTAAGAAAAAAGATACGTTTCTTGCTAGATGTGAAAAGTTAAAAGATTGGTTACAAGAATTTGAATCAGTTCAAAACGAGATTGAGGAACAATTACTGTCATTAGACAAGATTACAGAAATGTCGGAACTAGGAAACATTGCGAATAATGTTGATTCAATGTATTTCGAGATCATGCAAATGAAAAGCGTTATCACTAGTAATAATGAAAATTCAATTCCTAAAACGGCAAGTAATTCGGTGATTCGTGCACCAGTGATAAAGCTGCCCACTTTTGATAGTAACATTAAAAGTTGGTGCTCATTTCATTCATTATTTAAAAGTCTTATACATGACAGCAATGCATATACTAATGTAGAAAAATACCATTATCTTTTATCGGTAATTACAGGGCCGGCACTGGCACTTATACAATCATTGCCTCTTATCGAAGAGAATTATGACATTGCCTGGAATATTCTGGTAAATCAATACCAAAATTCTAGAATTCTTTTCACGCATTATGTTGATGAAATTCTTAATTTCAAAATATTACAAAACGAGTCTGCGTCAGGTATAGCGCGGTTACTCAGTACGTTTCAAGAGAATTGCGCCGCTATAAAAGCGATGAATATAGAAAATATCTTTGATAAATTTGTTGGTCATATTATGATACGATCGATGGATCTGACTACTAAACGTCAATTTGAATCCAAATTGCCCGGTGAAGAGATTCCAGGGTTGGATTCAATTTTCGAGTTTCTGAGAAATCAAACGCGTATTTTAGAAATGTTATCTCCACATACTACAAAAGAGAAAAAAGGTTCGTTTAAAACGTTGTTATCTGCCAATAAGAATTATAATAACCTTAATTGTCCATTATGTAAAGGTGCACATTTTCTTTACAAATGTGCATCTTTTACATCTTTAAGTCCCCATCAAAGGAGGGACAAAATTAAAACTTTAAACCGTTGTTTCAATTGTTTGAAACAACACCATGTAAAAGATTGTGTATCAAAATTTACATGCCAGGTTTGTAATAAAAAACACCATTCAATGTTGCACATTGCCGCCGAACCATCGGGCGAAAATGAACTTAATAATTCAAGTGCAGCCCTGACCGCAACAACGATTCCGAGCGTTTCTACCGTTTTGTTAGGAACTGTACAACTTGAGGTCCGAAATCAATATAATGATTATATACCTATCCGCGCCGTCGTGGATTGTGGGAGCCAAGTCTCTCTGATTACGGAAAGATGTATTCAGCTCTTGGGTTTGTCAATTAAAAAACATCGTATTTCACTGAACGGTTTAGGAAATTCTAGTATAAATTCTTGTCATGGAAAAACAAAATGTTTTATTAAACCTCGAAATAAAAAAGGGCCTATTCTTCAATGTCAAACTGTCGTGATTACAGAAATCACTTCTAATCATCCGTCATATGATTTACCATCGAGTGGAACGTCACAATTTAAAAATTTAAAATTAGCTGATGAATCATATTACAGTATAACCCCGTTAATTCGAACCCCGATAATTCGAAAAAACGTGTAATTCGAAATTTTCGCCAAAAAAATTTCCGCACAAAAATTTTTTCATACAAAATGGTTTTTAATTCGAAATTCGTTAATTCGTAATTCGAAATTTATTTTTGTCCGCGCACGAAAATTTGTTCGTGTAATTCGAAAAAATTTGATTTTTGCAAAAATAAATCATAATATTTCGTAAATCTGAATCTAAATGTCAGCCGTGGCGGTAAAACGCCGAAAAATGTAATTTTACGTGGTTATACATCGTCCTAATTAGTATTATTATTTTGTAAATCTGAATCGATTTATACTGGAATGTCGTATTTTTTCAAATTAATTTGGTATATACGAGTTTGAAGGGCTGAGAAAATACATTTAACGCGGATATATGTCGTAGTTTTACGAGTTTACACCAAATATCTGAATTTAAAGGGTCGGCGAAATTTCGATTTACTCGTAAATGCATCGTATATTTACGAATTTATTCGATTGAATTTCAAATGGCCCGCCGCGATGGAAATCGTCCGCGAAATCTCGATTTAAGCGTAAATATATCGTATTTTTACGAATTTGTTCCGAATATCTGAATTTTAAAGGGCCCGCCGCGACGGAAATCGGACGCGAAATTTCAATTTACTCGGAAACATATCTTATTTTTACTAACTTTACTTCAAATGTTCGAGTTAAAAAATACGGCGCTACGGAAATCGGCCGAAAAATTTCGATTCACGCCGAAATATGACATATTTTTACGAATTTTCTTCAAATATCTGAACTTAAAAGGACGGCCGCGACGAAAAACTGCCGATAAAATTCGATTTACGCGGAAATATATCATATTTTTACGAATTTACATCAAATATCTGAATTTAAATGGTCGGTCGCGACGGAAATCGGCCGCGCATTTTCGATTTACACGGAAATATATCGTATTTTTACTAACTTTACTTCGAATATCCGAGTTAAAAAAATACGGCGCGACGGAAATCGGCCGAAAAATTTCGATTCACGCCGAATATGACATATTTTTACGAATTTATTTCAAATATCTGAACTTAAAATGCCGGCCGCGACGAAAAACTGCCGATGAAATTCGATTTACGCGAAAATATATCATTTTTTTACGATTTTACATCAAATATCTGAATTTAAAGGGTCGGCCGCGACGGAAATCGGCCGCGCATTCTCGTTTTACACGGAAATATATCGTATTTTTTGCGAATTTATTTCGAATATCTGAATTTAAAGAGCCGGCCGCGACGGAATACGACCGCGAATTCTCGATTTACGCGGAAATATATCGTATTTTTACGAATTTAAATTCAGATATTCGAAATAAAGGGCCGGCTTCGACGAAATCGGCCGCGAAATCTCGATTTACGAGTAAATATATAGCATTTTTACGAATTTATTGCGAATATCTGAATTTAAAGGGCCAGCCGCTATGGTAATCGTCCGCGAAAATAAAGAAATAATTGGTATTAATACGAATTTACTCCTAAAATACCACCCGGATTTGAAGAGGCGGCCGAGAAAATCGATTTTCGGCGTATTTTTTAATTTATTTTTTTTCATAAAATTTCGAATTACGTGGGAATTCGTTAATTCGAAATTTGATTTTTAATGTCCCGTGGATTTCGAATTAACGAGGTTCTACTGTACATGTCGGGCAAAATAGACCTTTTGTTAGGAGCTGACGTATACTTGGATATATTTAATAGTGGCCATGAAATAATTCACGGCTCTCCATGTGCTGTAAACAGTGTATTCGGTTACATTATAATGGGGAAGATGGAAAATTCGTCATTTCAAACGCCTTCGTCTTTATTTGTTGAAACAAATTCGTTAAGCAATACTCTTAGAAAATTTTGGGAAATTGAAGAAACACCTTCAATTGTGACGAGTAATCCGGACGACGAATTAGCCGAAACAATCTACGCTTCGAATCACTATCGAGAATGTGATGGTAGATATGTTGTACCATTATTAACAAAATCTGAAATTATGCCTTCTCAAAATTCCTTAAAACTTGCGGAATCGCGATTGAACAAACTAGAAATTCGTTTTAAAAGGGATCCCATGTTAGCAATTAATTACGGAAATTTTATACAAGAATATGAGGGTCTGGGACACATGACACGGGTACCTCGGAATTTAGATGCATTCTATTTACCTCATCATTGTGTTTTGAATCCTGACAGTAAAACTACAAAACTACGTGTGGTTTTTGATGGGTCGGCAAAAACCCAACCAAATAACTTATCTCTAAATGACTTATTATTGAACGGTCCAAAATTGCAAACTGAAATTCCACGTATGATTTTAAATTTTCGTTTTCATAAGTATGTATTTACAGCTGATATTTGTAAGATGTATAGGCAAATATTAATTATTCCATCTCAGCGTAAATTCCAAAATATTTTGTGGAGAGAATCTCAGAATGAACCGGTTATTGATTTCGAGTTACAAACTGTAACGTACGGGTTGTCTAGTTCACCATTCTTGGCCATTCGTACCCTTCGCCAGCTAGCACAAGATGAAGGATCAAAGTATCCTGACGCTGCCAAGGTTCTATGCGATGATTTTTATGTAGATGATTTGGTAACAGGGACAGAAACGATTAGCACAGCCCTCAGACTAAAACAAGATATCATTGGATTGTTAAATCTTGGGAAATTAGAACTTAGTAAATGGCAATCTAATACACCGTCACTTTTGGATCACGTTTCGCAAGAGCACCAGCAAGATGGTCATTCTTTTGATAACGCCGGAACTGATCAAATTGTTAAAATATTAGGCATTCAGTGGAGTCCAACGACTGATAATTTTACCTACAAGGTCGATCTACCTTCAAATAAGATATGCACAAAAAGAACAATTTTATCAACGGTAGCTCGTTTATTCGACCCACTTGGGATCATCACCCCAGTGACATTTTTCGCAAAATGTCTATTACAGGAACTATGGAAGTTAGGTGTCGATTGGGACGATCGTGATGTTCCACCACATATTCATAATACGTGGAGTAAATTTGTAAGTCAACTTTCATTACTTCGAACATTGAATATTCCTAGATATTACAACACGGTGATGACAAGTCGTCTTTTCCTCGTAGGGTTCTGTGACGCTTCACAATTGGGTTATTCTGCAGTGGTATATTTATTAGAGCGTAATAGCAATACCACTCACATCTTAATGGGAAAATCGAAGGTCGCTCCTTTGAAAACCCTGTCAATTCCACGACTAGAATTATGTGGGGCCGTTCTTCTCACGAAACTTGTAAAGTATATTATGTCATCTGTAAAGTTTGCCGAACAAATAGAAAACGTTTTTCTATTTACAGATTCGACTATTGTACTAGCGTGGCTAAAAACGCCGCCATATTTATTGAAAACATTTGTCGCTAATAGGGTTGTACAAATACTGGAAAATACACCAAATGCTGTTTGGAAGCATGTTGTCTCGGAGGAAAATTGTGCCGATTCTGGTTCAAGAGGGCTTTTCCCAGCAGACATTATATCACACCCTTTGTGGTTTACGGGACCAAAATGGCTTCACCAACCAATAGCACTCTGGCCTTGTTCAGCTGTGTACAATCAATCTGACGGAGAAATACCAGAACTCAAAACATGCAACCTTAAAACGTTTGTATCATCTCAAATAGTACCTAATTCGATTATTAGTAAATATTCTTCATTTTATAAATTGCAACGCGTCGTCGCTTGGATAATGCGTTTCGTAAATAATCGTCAGAAACGTCCTGATAGTGGAAATTCAAACTCGACTTATCTAAGTTCTCGCGAATTAAATGATTCGCTTATGAAAATCGTACGCATTGAACAGGAAACGTATTTTTCTGTTGATATACGTAATATGCGAAATGGCAGTCCATGTTCAACGCAAATTCAAAACTTGAAACCGTTTCTTGATAGCCACGGTATTATCAGGGTGGGCGGTCGACTCAAGTATTCAAATTTGTCATATGAAAGTAAATTTCCGATCTTACTTCCGAAAATCTGTCATTTAGCTTATTTAATTATAGATTATTATCATAAACTATATCTTCATGTTGGGCCACGAAGCCTTCAATTCACTATTCAGCGTAAATTTTGGATAGTGGCTGCACGGAATAAAATTCGCTCACAACTGTCGAAATGCATTGTCTGCTATAAAATGAAATCTTCGGTGCTACCTCCCCTAATGGGTGATTTACCTCCCTCTCGAGTGCAACAAAGCCGTGCTTTTTCTCGAGTTGGAGTAGATTTCGGAGGACCTTTCACCTTGAAAGATCACAAACGTAGGGGAGCAAAAACGTCAAAGGGTTATTTATGTCTATTTGTATGTATGGCGACGAAAGCAGTTCATTTAGAGATCGTGTCTGATTTATCTTCTGAAGCATTTATTGCAGCCCTTAGCCGGTTTACAGATCGTCGAGGGTTATGTTCTGAAATCATAAGCGATAACGGAACCAATTTCGTCGGTGCAAATCGGTACCTACTCGGTATAAATAAATTCTTGGCATCACAGCGTGATGATATATCTAATCATCTAATTCAGAGCGGCATTATTTGGTCTTTTAACCCTCCAGCAAGTCCTCATTTCGGAGGCTTATTTGAGGCAGGGATAAAATCTGTAAAATACCATTTAAAACGGGTGATAGGTGAGACCGTTCTAACTTATGAAGAATTTGCGACAGTTCTCACTAGAATTGAGGCCATCCTCAACTCCCGCCCTTTGTGTTCAATGAGCTCAGACCCCGAGGATGTGAATGGACTCACCCCGGGCCACTTTTTAATCGGTGGATTCCTACTACGTTTGCCTGAATATGACTTTCTTGACACCACGTCTAATCGTTTAAGTAGGTGGCAACATCTCCAAAAGATGTCGCAACATTTCTGGAAACGTTGGCATTTAGAATATTTAAATACGCTTCAACAACGATCAAAGTGGTGCAAAATCAATCCAAACATTAAATTAGGTCAATTAGTGTTAATAAAGGACGATCGTCTACCACCGATGAAGTGGGTATTAGGACGAATTATCCACGTTCATCCCGGTAAGGATGGAATAGTTAGGGTAGCTACTGTTAAAACTCAATCTGGTTCCTTGGTTCGATCAGTGATAAAGCTTTGCCCGTTACCGGAAGAATAAAATTATTATTAGTGATAATTCTTAAGATATACATCTAAAATAGAATACGTTTTCATTTTCTAGTTTTGTTGTGTTTTATTTTTATTTTATTTACCATTGGGATGTATATATATTTTTTTGTTGTTGTTTAGATGTCTATACTCTAATTCTCGTTTTGTTTCTTACTCAGATTCTAGACCAAAGGAGTTATTAGCAATTTTAAATATTTTTCAAAACCAAAATTTTTGTTATGGTCCAGGAACCATTCTTCGAAAAGTTATACGTAATTTAGTAAAAGTTTTTTTTTTTAATTGTTTTCTGCGAGGCATTACGGATACAACTTGAATGAACAATTTACCTATGTATATATTTAAATTTACCTTTTATTAAATTTTGTATCATAATTATTAATTCGTTCAAATTAGGTGGGCGGAAATGTTGGCACCTAGCATCGTGCTACCTACCTTTATATCCTTTCTAAAATTATTGTGGCCTATCTACCCAACTCCTCTCCTCTCCTATGCCGACTTTAGTTGAGTTAAAATATTCGTCCTGTCAACATCGTTTGATTACGGAGCCCCCTTTATCGACCGTGTCGAAAATTCAAAGCCACCGTGAGCTCGCGCGTGGTGAAATTTGTGAATTGTTGTGAACCAGCGCAAAGAAGGATTGAAAACCGTGGAAGAATAGAAAAGGGTAAGTCGGCATTCCGAACCTTTCCATTTCCTATCATTCCGCGTTGCGACGGTGCTATATCCGTCCCCAACAGTTACCTATGCAATTTTGTCTCGCTGTTACATATTGTGTGCGTCTCTGTTCACCACCTACCCGCTAACAAAACTGTTATAATTTCATCTACCTAAATTTAGGCAGCCATCGCTCAAGGCCTAGAGCGATAAGATCTAAATATGGGTAGCAATCGCTCGACAAGATAAAAATAAATTTAGATATAAGTAGATATAATTAAGCGACAAATTTCTGATAAAAATGTATTTTTTACCATGAATTTGCAATTTGTACGCTTATTTATTCAGTTTTTTCTAATATTCAGTTCACAATTAATATACGAACTTGAAAAACTACAGACAGTCTGTCTTTGGTCATAGAGCAATGCATGCCACGGCAAATAAACTAAAACAATAGGGAGATTAGTTAACAATGCCAACTTTCAAAATCATTCTCTTGAAGGTGGCAAAATTTGAAAGGTAGCAAACTATTTACACGAAGCTGCCAATGAAAAAATAAAAACAATTGCGTCAATATAATAATAAGCAGTGACAAAAATCAAATTCGCAACCTTATTCCTCTAGAGAAAATGTTCATTGATAAGTTGTTTAGTTACCTGCATGTAGTGACCATAGTCATTGTCAGCATTCTCCGATAGCAGTTCTGCATCATTACGGGCTATTTGCATCACGGAATACAGATCCGAATCCTTCCGGAGACTTTCTGGTGTTTCTGAAACATTGAGAGAAAAAATATGTATTTAAATATTTTTATAGTGATATTTAAAAATATTTTTTCTCTGAATCATGAAAAAGCATAGTCGTAAAAACATTCAAAACATATCATTGCAGACATTATTTGTTTATAAGACATTAAATTTGATGTACAGATGTTTGGTTGCTGCCTGGGATACAAATTGGGCAAAATTGAAGCAAATTAAAAAATGGTTTTACCTGCTAACAAGACAATTAATATTTGGGCTCCATTCTTTATTCCCTGGTTCATTAACGAAAGATCTCTCTTCACAACACGGCCTTGATGAATTAATTTTACCCTGCAAATGAAAACAATATCAAATTATATCTCGGAAGATAACATTGTCTGAGAAATGCAGAAAAAACAGTATAAAAACATTTACAATATGTTACAAGAGATGACGTCTCATAGTGTAGTGTAGGCAGAAGATAAACAGATCAAGTTTGAATTTCGTAATAGGAGTCAACTTACTTTTGTTTATAACTCATCATGGTTAGTTTATTCCCATCATTTTTTTTTTAATAAAAATGGTTGCTCCAGACCATGTTGGGGAAAGCAACTACAGAGGGTATTCGAGGAGAGGGCGGCTAAAGTAACCCAGGACAGGATGGGGCCAGGGGTTTTAGCAGGGTCGATCGATAAAACCTACATCAATACAATATCAAATCCTTCCCCACTGAGAGAAAATTACAAGTTCGAACCAGCTGTCGACTTGTGAAAAACTAGCGAAATGTGACCAGTGGTGTCCCTCAAGGATTAGTTCTGGGTCCAGTTCTGTTTATTTTTTACATCACAGATCTGCATAACATAATAAAATCGAATTCCATATACTTCACGACTAAGTGCAAAATGACTTAAATGAAGTGACTTAATATCTTTTAAGTTCCTTAAATGTTATAAGTTTTTAAGTTCCTTAAAGGAAGATATAATTTGGCAAACAAAGCAAGAAAATGTGGTGAAATGGTCTGGCGAGTTTTCCAACCCATTTTATTTGAAAAGTGGCGTAAGGCAAGGAGGAAGCATGTCTCCAGCACTCTTTAATATATACACTGATGAACTGATTCAAAGACTTAATAATATTTTTTATTAAAACACAAATAACTTAGTTTACATCACTTTATTTCGATACAAAATCTCAACATGTTTCGTGAACCAAGTTCACATCATCAGGAGCACAAGTATACTAAAGTTATAATTAAAATTAGGTCTAGAAAGAAGAGGTAGAAGGAGCGGGGAGGGGTAAGAGTGGGGGAGGGTTATTCAAAGTAGGAATTAAAATGTCATTAGACGGGAAAGACCGCTTAATTGGGAAAATATTTAAAATGGGGTTTATAAAAATTTTTTGTTTATTAATAATATCTGCTTTCATATTTACGTGTTTTCTTATTTCTAAGATTTCAAAATTATTGATTTGAGATACCTTGTAACCAGAATGTAGTATTTTAAAACCTGAATTAATATCGAAAGTATGGTCGTTATTTAATAAATGATCCGCAAATTCTGATTCACAGTTTCCCTTTAAAGCCCTAAGATGTTCTTTAATTCTGATCTCAAAGTTTCTATTAGTTTTTCCTATATAAAAGGAATTACAATCATTACAGTTGAGTTTATAAACACCTGATTTTTTAGTTTGACTATCAATATCTTTATTATTAAGAATATATTTTTTTAATTTGTTATCCGTATAAAACGCCGGTTGAATAGTGAAGGGGATGTTTTTATTTATAATTTTGGAAGTATCATTATCTACAAATAGAATTCTACGCCATTGTTTGTTTGTATCTTTATAAATAGGATAAATATAAAGTTTAAAGAGTTTATGTTTAATTTTTTTATTTAGTATTTCAACTATCAATTTATAAGGATAGCCGTTATTAGATGCTATTTGTTTTATGATATTTAATTCTGAGGTATAATTAGGATCCGACAAAGGAATCGAAATTAATCTATTAAGCATAGAATGGAAAGCTGCGACTTTTTGAGAAAATGGATGATTTGATGAATTATGTATGACAATATCAGTGTACGTATCTTTACGGAAAATATTAAAATCTATTTTATTACCTATTATTGTTAAATTTAAATCTAAGAAATTTAAACTCTTATCTATACCTATTTCTAATGTAAATTGAATATTTTTATGTATTTTATTTAAAAAGTTTAAGAACATTGTGTTTTAATAAAAAATAAATAATGCCATCACAAAGTGAAAAGCAGTTAGAAGAAGTTTTCTTCGAAAAATTACTTAATAATACTAAAATAGGTTGTCATGTTCAAGGAGTGTGTGTAAACAATATTAATTACGTAGATGATATGGTTCTTCTAGCACCGTCACTTAGCACACTAATGAAACTACTCCAAATATGTGAAGATTTTGCAAAAAAATCATAACCTTGTATATAATACGTCCAAATCAATAGTTATGGTTTTCAAATGCAAAAACGAAAACATGCTAACACCTTCAGTATGGTTAGATGGAAGGAAAATGGATGTTAGTCGTAGCGTCAAATACCTGGGACATATTATCACAGACGACCTGAAAGACATCGAGGATATGGAAAGGCAAAGAAGAGCGATATCCGTTAGAGCAGGTATGAGGTCAAGGCGTTTTCACCTTTGCAGTACAAACGTAAAAAATATACTTTTCAAGGCATTTTGCACTTCGCTGTACACGTCAGAACTGTGGGTGGATTACACTGCATCCCAATGGCACTAGCTAAAAGTCGCTTACAATAATGCTTATCACCATCTATTCCGCCTACCGAGATACTGCAGCGCCACAGAAATGTACCTGGAGGGACCAGTACACTCTTTCAGAGTGCTTCTCCGCCATCACAAGGGAACCTTATGGCGCAGACTGCGCCAATCAAGTAACAAAATCATCACTGCCATGGTTGTCTGGATGGAGTCCCCTCTGATGGCCCTCTGGAGACGGGAGATGTCGAAGTATCCTCCATCAACGGCTGCTTACTTTCGTTTTCGTGTTTATATTTTATGTTTTTTCTCTCAAATTCCGCTTTTTTTATGCATATTAGTATGCTGCCTGCTCATTAAATAATATTGAGTAAATCTGTCAACTATTAGGCGGCTTTAGGCGATATGTGCGAGCGGGGTCAACAATTGATATAAAATATTTCGACAGCCGTTAGAAAAAGCCTGCATAATTTAGATTGCCTTCTTGTGTGACAGATAAACTTCGGTTAACTGTCCATATACATACACAACTTTTTGAAGAATGTCCTTAGTTATGCCAAATAACTGACTTTTTAATGAACGGAGGAAGATTAACAAAACCATTAGAATTGAAAGAAGTCAAATACGCGATCAATAGAATTCAGAAAGATGTTCAGATTGTCATGAGTTCTGGCTAAAGACCTCATTGACCTATTGGTGTCAAAATGTACATGCGGACTTCCAACATAATTCTTGATTGCCAATGCTAAATTTTTGCCGTGTATCAGCAAAATTTTATTTTCGCAATAACTTACTTGTTTTTTGCAATACAATATTTTTGTAAATTTTACTGTCTTACCAGATAATGTGATTATATATATAAAAAAATAACATAAGTAGTTTCAACAGCATATTAGTTATATTCAGAGAAATGATTTTTAAATAGTATCCTTAAGCACCCCCTGCATACCCAATTTTTACCGATTTATAACACATTTAATATGCCAGCCAGTGTTGCTATCTTACGGTGATTTCTTACTTGTTTCGTTGTCAACGTCGGCTTGGCTATCAACACGCATAACGAGCGCAACCGCGTTCGGGAAATAAGTATAACATCATCATCAGTTAAAAATATCGATACGATATTATTAAGTTATAGATTTGACCGTGCTAGGCCCCCTGGATGCGTTCTGTCGAAGCGATGGGTCACTACCTTAACAGAACAAGGGGAAGAAGAAGATAATGATGGGTTTAATAGAAATTCAAATCAATTACCAACCTGATTGGGTCAATGGAAAGTCTACTGGCCACCGCATCAATAAGGTCGTTCCCAGAAGTGTTGAGTTTAATCTGCAGGTTCTGCAGTCGGCTGCCGTCCTGCGCAGCGGGGGACTTGAACCTGAGCAGGGCCAATCCGGTCTCTTTGAACTCGCTGTTGGCCTTGGACCTCTGGATGGAGTGCTTCTGCAGTTCCTCGAGGGCGGTGAACACCTCCAACTCAGGGATCATCAGAGTTTCCGAGTACCTTTTGGCCAGAATCTGGAAATATGACAAACCGGTTATTTTGAGTTTGAGAATAATTATTATTTCATTTCGTCGCTGTTTTTTTTTTTTTTGTATGTTACCCGCCTCACTAGACGATATCTTTTCCGAGACATATATTATTATAAATATTGCGAAGTTTGGGGACAGAGCATTTAATCGGAGTTAATTAAAAACATTTATTTAGAAAAGCGCAACCAATGTTAAGATTCCTTGAGGTGATTGAATCAACAAACGGCATAATATAAAGTTGATCAATTATTACTAGTAATGAACGGTTGACCTCACATCCAAAAAAAGTATGATGTTTCTAATTTTCTCTTATAATAAATGAAAATTTCCTCTAAAATCATAAGCTTTGTAAGTAGGTACTCAAATAACAACCCATTTAATTATTATAAAGCATATACAACTTGTCCAAAGAAACATCATTATCTCAGTGACAATGCTTTTTCAAACTTTCTTCAGGCAGATAGGCAACATAAAATTGAAAAAATGACTTGCAAAACCCGGTCTGAAATTTTCGGAAATCTGCATATGTCAGCATATACCTAAAGTTTAATCGAATAATAAAATGTTATCGTCTGATTTGTTATTTTTACGTGAAAAAATAGTGCGCCGGCTGTGCGCCTGTAAAAATATATCGATAAGGAAAATGCAATGCAGAGATATGAACCATTTGCGAGATTTCACAATAGTATGAAATAAATTTAATAAAATTCCAAACAGCTATTTATAAATCACCATTAAACTACCCGATCGAGTTAAATAAGTTAAGTTATGTTAAAATCATCCATAAAAAAACTACACGATGTAAAATTACATGTAGTTTGTGCATTTACGAACAATAATAAACAAAACAAACTAACCTCAACTTCTTTCTGACAAGGCCCGACATTTTCCTTGTAATATGGTTCCTGCCAAAGTTTGATCTGATCGCTGTTTAGTCTGGATCTAATCCGCATCAAGATGTCCTCATTTTTCAGTTCGGAATCCATTACAAATCTAATTTCATTCCACAACAAAGCGATCGCAGAAAAAATGAACAATGAAATGGTATTTTGCTTCGTCAGCTGAGACAAAATGTCATATAAATAAATAAAAGTGTTGCCAGTTGCCTATAGTTATTATGGTGTCCAGAATACTAAAAAAAACATTTTCATCATGTGATTTTTCAACACATACATATTCATCATATGATAATTAATCACAGTAATAAATAAGAACGGTTATGATTAAGAACGATCGTAACTGAATAGTGATTTTTAAGAACGTGACATATTCGCACAATTTGCCAGTTATTCTACGCGAGTGTTACCAACTACCAATATGCCAAACAATACCAAAGCAATTTGCACCGACATGCGCATAAATAGGGACATGCGTCCGACCACGTCCGACCCAGTCCGACCCGAGCATAAATATACAGAGTGGTATATTTATGTCCGACCCAGTCCGACCTTTCCCCAAATTTTATATTAGGGCCCGTTCCCACTTCCGTTTTAAAATCGGACGCGGGTCCCGTTTAATCGGATGCCCTAGCGGCTGTAGTGGATGTCTGGAGCTGTTCATACTTGTCCGACACGATTTGAAAACGGATGCGCTGCGCTGGCGATCCATCCGACAAAAAATGCCGGAACTCGCTCGCTCATAGTTTTGTATGGAGCTTGTGGAGCTGTTCACACCTGCTGTCTAGAGTGTCTAGTCGTTCCGGCAGAGCCCCCGCCACACTACTACCCCTCCCCGCCCGCTCCCAATCGCAAGGAAGGCACGCTCCGTGGTTGTATTTGGTTATTTTGTTAAGTACCTAAATAAATTAAAACTATACTAATGGATAAGGAAATAAATCCCGAAAATTTAATCCCACTGGTCGAAAAAAAAGTTGTGCTTTGGGATAAAACGACAGAAGGGTATTAAAATAATTCATAAAAAATATCGGCTTGGCGAGAAGTTTGCTGTTTATTCATGCCGGATTTTCAGGACAAATGCACTCTCTCAATTTAGTATTTTGATACGTTAAGCTCTCTGAAACTCGTTCCAGTAGATAGTTAAAGGAAGTGATAGATATTTTTGTCACTAACAAGTAATTTTGGGATTCCGCAAGGCACAGTCCTAGGCCCCCTACTATTTTTAATTTATGTCAACGATATTTTCAAACTACCACTTAACGCAAACATAATATCATATGCCGACGACCAGAGATGTACTTTATTTCAAATAAATCCATTTCAAATGGAAATGCAAAATGCAAAATGTGTATTTTGCATTTTAAATGCTTTTCTAAAAACCATTTTGCATTTTAAATGCTTTTCTCAATGCATTTTCCATTTTAAATGCTTTTTTGCAACATTCTTCCTACTATCTCCACTCATCTTTTTTTCATAAGCCCCAAATATCAGTCGGTCCTCAACCTCGCTATGAGAGATAATTTAGATTTGTCAAGTTGCTCCCTGGTAGAAGCCCTGGCAATTGAGTGATACCATTACAAAAAATACTGATTCGAATACTGAACATGGGGCCATGACGCTGTAATATTAAATGTTAGATAGCAGTTTCTATGTTTTTACGTTGGCAACATTTGTCCCGCGCAAATTTTTTGTGGTTCATAATCCGTAGTCGTGGAATTTTTTGATTTAACATCATGTAATATGTTTGTTCTACATTGAGTCCATTATTAAATGACAAAACTGTTTAAAAATTCTATAATTATTTTAATTGTTTGACCTGAGAAACCATTTTGCATTTTCAATGCATTTTGAAAATAGGTATTTTGCATTTTGCATTTGAAATGCTTTTCTTAAAACCATTTTGCATTTTGCATTTTCAAATGGAAAAGTTTTGACCCATTTCCATTTTGCATTTCAAATGGTTTTGGGTACCCATTTTGCACATCTCTGCCGACGACACAGCTATTATAGTGAATGGGATCGACTGGAATGTAGCAAACGAACAAGCAAATAATAGCATGAACACATTGAAACAATGGTTTGATACAAATCTTCTCTCATTGAACACTAACAAGACATACTATTTACATTTATCAATTAACAAACTACAAACACTCCCTAACACTAAAATAATTATTCACAATAACAAATGTAATAAAAACACATGTATCCAAGGCTGTTCAATATTGAACTCAGTTTCAGAAATTAAATATCTCGGAGTGATAATAGAACAACATATGAAGTGGAAGAGAAATATCTGTGAATTGGTTAAGCGTATCAGAAAGTGTGTATATGTATTCATAAGATTAAGAAATATTTTAAAAAGAAGTAACCTAAAAAGAGTATACCACGCACTAATCCAGTTGTTAATTCAATAATTCAATACGGGGTCATACAATAAAATTCTAACCCCGATCAAAGTGGTCCAGAAGCTAATCCTCAAAGTAATACTCAAGAAACCCTTCACATATCCAACAAGAAAAATGCAATTATCCAAATTTATAAAGATAATATAATCAAAAAATTTGAAATCCACCTATCAAAAAGATATCAATACAATATCAAAATTCCAAAATGTAATACCAAACAAATGCAAAATAACTATACCTATTTAGGAATAAAGTATTTCAACAACCTTCCGATTGAAATAAAGAAATTAAATAATAATAATAAATAATAATAACATAGTATTTATATAGCGCAGTTTTGTGTTGTTTCACTTCAAGTGCGCTTGGATATTAACATACTTTTTTTTGTTTTTCCCTTTATTGATATTTATTATCAGTCTATACTCATCTCCACTGTATTTAGATGTTCCTAATTACTCAATAATTAGTATGTAACAGAATACTATGTAAGTACAATTACACATATAGATAATAAAGAAGTTTCAATTGTTCCTATTTTATTTATATACTTACATATAGCATAATGGTACTCTATTATTGATTAGTGTAACTCGCTCATCAAGCACAAGAACCAGTTTCATCATTGGTGAGATTGCGAACATAAATATATTTTGTAACCATATGTACTTTTATAACATCCTGTACCCACTTATATATATTAAATAAAAAAAAAATTCTAAAATAATTAAAGAACTCTAGTTCATCACTTATCAAGTCACCAATTAACACTTGAAAAGTTCCTACAGAAAATCTTTCAGCTATGGTTGGGGGTACCCAAAATATTCTTTTCACTTTTTTCTTTTTTTTAACAAGTACATACCACATGACAACAAGAGCTTCATAGTCGTCCATTGCGCATAATCGTCTACTGAAGAATGAGCAAAAAAAATATTTTGGTTGAATCGACAATTATTTGTTTTCGTAGAGTAGGATCCGATTTTAAAACGGAGGTGTGAACAGGGCCGTAGGGCATCCAATTGTATTGCATAGTTATTGTCAGATTCATTTATTGAAAAATTCCCCGCTCCGCGCAACTTTGTTTGGTTCCTCTTTCCCCCTGATGGTAGCCCATCAATTTGGATAAAGACATCTTGAGAGTATCTTTCGCTCCAATGGAAGGAAGGCCGGGTATGTGAAAAAAATAAAACATATCACATTCTTGGTAACTTAAATATTGTTTAATTTTCATCCATAAAAATATTTCATACAAAACTAAAATCAATAATAGACGTGTCTTCACACTAAATGGCAAAAGAGAACACATGACATATTCTTTTATGAAACTAATATTACAACATACATCTATTTTCACAGTAATAATAAAATAATAAACTTATAGCAGTGTAATAAGCTAACATAAAAAGCATTAATAACGGAAATAATTGATTTATAGGAAGTTTGAAACAAGCATGTTTAACCTTTACAACGCTATCTATCCCATCAAGCGGCACATTTTAACACATATACATATTATGTACACTTCAGGATCACATATGCGACCTAGATAAGGTTAAAACAGCATTAGTCTGAGTATAGTTTGCATTTACAATGTTGAAAAATTGTTTCTTTTTCATTGTTTGTTATGTCTGCTTATTGGTTTGAGCGAGAAAGGGACAAGGAATGTGAACATCAATCGAATTTAAACATTTAAAAAGCATTACACTAAGCGATACAAAATATCTTTTTACACACTTCCTGTATGATGTATAACTAAATGTAAAGTCGGAATTAACAACAACGCTGATCAATGTTTTAACAACAACAAGTTTACCTGCAGATCCTCACAATACTGTATTTTAAGCTATTACAATATTTCGATGCATCTTAAAATAGAAGTGTTTATTTACAAAAAAATTAATGTAAATCATTGTAAATACTTACCTAACCTCCGCACATTTAGGGGATTTATATAGATTATGAAGATTATACTTCATTACAACAATTGCTACAAGAAACAACTATTTACATGCACGAAATAGGTTCTTAGTTTGGGCTAATGCATATAATGGTTTGTGCATATTAAATTGATATGAAATTTTCGAAAAACGTTTTTCCATACTAAAATAATTCTAAATGATGGCAAAGGGATGGTTTTATATGGGAAATTTTAAACTTTGAATAAATATGGAATTTTAATACGTCTACTATCCCTCCTGACAAGAAATTCAACATGTTTCCTGTAGTAATGAAGTTGAAAAACTTCCATAATCTGTGCCTATTAAAAGTGCGGCAGTTAGGTTAGGTTTACATTTACCTAAATTATTTCTAATGATGAAGCTAAAAATTTAAATCGAAAGCTAAATTATTGATAAAATAATTTGTTAACCAAAGAACAGTTTATTTTCTACCTATTTTCTGATCAATAATTTCGAAATAATAATTACTGTAAAGTAAATTAATTAATCACAAATTTTTATCAGTGTACCAATATTTACTAAGTATAATTCGATTCACATAATATTTATGATGACATAATTTACATCTATACAAAAGTAAAAAAATGAAATAAAGAGAAAAAACACATTTAGGAATTAAAATTGTAATAGTAATTATAAATTGAGAATCAGAGTAGTAAATTAAAGAGTTACTAAACTATAATGCCAAATTGCATATTACTTTATACGATAAACGTAAATTTTACCAAATGAAAAATTATTATTATTATCTTTCAAGAAATTCTTAAATATAATTATGTAGTAAAAATAGAGAGATAAAATTATAAGAAAGGATACAAACGTTATTGAAATATTGACTCATAGTTCTTAAACCCTTCAGGTATTTTTGTACCTTTTAGTATACAAAACATCAATAGCTGTATTCTTTCTGTGCCCTTTATGGCACAAACCAAGACGGCCTCATAAAAGTCGTTCTATCTCCGTTTGTATTACGGTGAGATACAAGTCGTGGAGTTCCAAAACCACTCTGGATTTTTTCGAAAATATGGAGATAGTCACCAAAAACTGTTTGGAACACCTTACTTATGAAAAGAATATACCTTTTATGCTTAATATCAAAAGAATTTTACATTATTCTTTTGATATTTAGCGAAAATTATTCATATTATATATTTTTATGTGAACTTATCAAAACCAGCAGAAATTTCCAAAGCGGGTTTTGAATCTTCACGCCTCATACATATATGATTTAAGCAGAAAACCAAATTCTCTTTTTGAATTCAATAGTTTAGCATAATTACTCCTGTATAATTTTAAAACACTAAACTGTTAAACAGTTCACCAATCTTAAAAATCATTATTTTCAAATTATTCGAGAAAAAAATTATGTTGTTATAATAGGGTCTGTCTAACTAAATGCCTTTTTCAGTTTTTCAGTTCATAGTGGAAAATAAAATTTGCAATAAAAAACCAACCATTTTCATTTTGGGATACATTTAAAAACATCGGAAATATTTGAATATGAATAACTGGAAATATTTATAAATAAATCATGAATCTGACGGGTTACGATTATAAGTGACTTGAAAAAAATCTCAAAATACCCAAAGGGTTAAATGTATTATTGTTTGTCCTCACACAAGTATTCAAACAATAGAAAAATAATTTATAGAAAGCTGGGTTGATTTAGAAAGAGTACCTAACTACCTCTAGCTAGGTAAACAATAAAATAATAATAATAATAAAAATATTACGAGACACCTGTTTGAAAAAATTCAAAGCTTTTGTCGAGGCACAATTTATTGGTAAAACTGTAATCTGTAAAAACAAGTTACACAAAACTGTCAAAATAAATTATGATAAATTGAAGTGTAGCATATCGTCGATGGCAATCCATCACTGTGTAAATCATATTTGGCCACTTTTCAGGAGTTGATTTTATCCACTATTACCTTACATTGAAAAAATTCTACACTAATCCAACTGATGTAGGTTTATTACCATTGTAGGATGACTTCAGCGGTGATAGATTGCCGTCGACAATATAAAGCAAAGCGAGACTGTATTGTTGTATTAGTTTGAAAATAATTATCATTTCTAATATAATTACAAAAATAGGAAAAAAGCATGCACTGGTAGTTCATAAATTCTTTTAGGAAAATTATACAAGCACTGTATAATTTAACTCTGTAGACAAATTGAAATATATTATTCCATTCCAGCTTTTAGTGTAAACATATTCAATTATTGAATTTGTATATCAGTGAGGTTCTAATACAGACAACTATTTCTTGAGCCTGAAGACATCGTTGAGGGGATCATAGGGCGTTCTGGAAGTGGTAGAACGGTACTGGAAGGTTGGCTGAGCGTCGGCACGCAGAATTACGACACCTGTGGAACAAAAATACATTAGACAGAAGGAAAAATAAAAATATTTGTTATTATACAAGTAAAAGTGATTATATTAAAACACAAATAACTTTGTTTACATCACTTTAATCTTTTAAATCACCATTAAAGTGATGTAAACAAAGTTATTTGTATTTTAATATAATAAATAATGTCATCACAAAGTGATAAGCTTTCAGAAGAAATTTTCTTCGAAAAATTAAAATGATTGTATGTATTTTTGTTGTTTGTTTTTGGGGTGTTATGCCGTGTTGCGCTAACTCCTTCTTTAGCCGACGTTTCGGACAGCGTTGCAGTGTCCATCATCAGGCCAGATCCGGTAGATCCGAAGATGTGTATTTAGCGCAACACGGCATAACACCCCAAAAACAAACAACAAAAATGCTTTTGGCCGTGAGAATCTAAAAACTTACCTGATTGTATGTAGTTGCTTTTGAAATAACCAAGTAATTCATTATTCTGCAGGAATCACTAATTGGTTCACGTTTTGCTCATATTAAGACTTTTAGTTTCCTTAACATTTAAATTGAACATTTTAAAAACCTTGTAATAAATATTGTTTTGTGTTGCCAATAAGTTTGTCTTAGGAAGCCTAAAATCGTTGCAGCTTCTCACGGAATAGCCATGGACAGTACTATTAATACTTTTGAACATGTAATCGGGTAACATTTTATAAATACTAGGATGTTATAGACTAAACGTTGCAACACACTTAGACCATTGACTTGGCATTGCATTGTATTTATCCTAATATATCTGATACAACACAATATAAACCTAAAGCCTCTGTTCTGAATTTTTTATGTTGTGTTTTATTGCTCAAAAAAATTATACTTGTACCTAAATTACTAGGTGGGATGCTACAGTGGTGTTGTAGACCAATTTCCGTCTTTTAATTGTCTAATTTTCCCTTTCTCCTACTTAAGAAGTTAACTTTAATGTGCCTGTACTTACGTAATATGAATATGAACATAGGTTTGTTCATATAAAAACTCAATTCTTTCAAGAAATACAAATACAATATTGGTTTAAATCAACAATACAATATTGTATCTGTTTGACTTTCTTCAAGGAATTGAGTTTTTATACTTATCGTATGATTCATATGTACAGGTGCAAACAAGAAATACGTCTTAATATTTTTAAGCATAACTGGCAAAAAGTGTTTTTTTCTAAAATAATTAAATTAGTGCCACCTATGAACGAGCAGTTTACGAATAATTTTATGTTTACCCTTTACAAACGATTGTAATAATTAGGTTGGTTGTTTCAAACACCTGTCACTTACCATGATTATTGAATTGACGACCTGTTTTATTTTGATTTTTCTACATTTGAATTAAATTATATGTTAAATTTATTATTAAATGTAGATTTTTGGCCCATTTAAGTTTTTGATCAAACTGCTGACAAGCATAGAAACTGTTATGTTTGATGACAATTTGAGAGAGCTGATCTAAATTTTAGCAAAAGTTGAAACGGATCAAGAATCGGCCATTCATGGGTACTGTTCAAACGTAGAAAATTAAAAATAGAGCTGAACGTTGCTTTGATGGTAATCAAATGAAATGAAAGTTTGATAAATACATACCACAATAAGCATTAATCTCTACTTCCTGTCCCATCCAAAATAAGAATGCAAATAATTAGAAATACTTACCAGTTTACTGTTATATCATGCTTTAATTTTATTTGGTTTAATTTTCTATGGCTCATTTTATATAATATATTGTTTTTGAAATCCTTGTAAAAGCCCGGTTGGGCGTAAAACAGAATTTAAAAAAAAAAAAAATATTGCAAATCATAAGTTGGCCTGAGACTACTGATTTTAAAGGCTTTATTAATACAGGGCTGTTATTTACATGTGGCTTAAGTACTTTCATAGTATAATTGAATATTATAAAATAATAAAGAAATATAGTACTCTCTTTCTAATCAACCGCCAATTAGTAAAGCGGTGGATTATAGTGAATACATACAAAATATGTTAAAAATTAAAACACGTATTTCGAAAAACAAACACAGCTACCGATCTTTCGTAAAAATCTCTCTTATTAAAGATCTTGCGAGAAGACTCCATTTTATAAACCTAAGTCATTATCCAAAAATAAATAACGTGGAAGAACGAAACAATTAGAAACACTTGCGACAGTTGTTAGAATACATAGAGGGCTAATCGAAATGCCCTAAAACACCAATAACAAACTTGGGCGACTGGTAAAATGGTCAAGGAGACCAAGCTAGTTGGTGGTATAGTATCTGAGTGTATAAGAGTAAGACAACCCAACACGTCGGTGTCGATGTTTGGGTCTAGGCACGTGACGGGCTACTAAATTTCAAATACCAATACCGGCATTGATTTTCTGCATTCATCTAGCAAAAATAACGGTTAATTAAGTAGCTGTCAGATAATCCATCAGCAGATTACTGAGAGAGATAGATATTTGATAAAAAAGCCAAATACGTTCTACCTGAGGGGTTCACTTTCACTTTGATCTTGGTCTGAGGAGACAGGATTCCATAGTCTACGTCTTCATACAGATCCTGAAAAATAAACATAACATTGTAAAGTAATAATAGATGATTCAATGGATTTGTCCTAGAATACCACAATTAATGGATATTTATTATTCATTAACTGGACATCCCAAGTTACATAACCTGCGTGTATTTCCAGTTACATAAAATTTGCCTAACAAATGCGAAAAATTTTCAACGATTCAAAAAATCCCACATTTTTTAGTGTTAGCCATTTATAATGTAAGAATGGTGGTTTTTTCAAAAATGTTTTCACATTTTTATAGTCATCAAAATATAGTAGTTTCTTATGAAGGTACAAGTAATCTTCAAATTAAAATTATGCAAAATTCAAGTGATGTAACAAATCTAAAAATGTATGAGGTCCTGAATATTTTTTACTTTTCTCACATTTTCAATAAATCGAATTTTGCACAGTCGAATGTCCATCTGCCGAACGACACATTCTTCTATGATCTATTCTGTAGTTTGTATTTGCCCATAATCATGCAATTCAAAGACATTTATTACATAATTATTGAGTACATACCTCAACCCTGTACCCAGTGGGGTTGGTCAGACCTAATTCCCTCAGAGTGACGGCGACATCGGATGGCGTGCCATCAGTGCGGCGATTGACAAATGCCACAGCATATGAGTAGTATGTCTGGTATACAGGCGTGATAGGGCGAGACCAGATCTCAATTCCACGGTGCTAGAAATGACGTAAATAAAATTACAAACAAAGTAAAAGAAAAAAGATTCAGTTTGCTTTCTCCCAATTTTTCGATAAGCATCATTTGGGTTTTTGACATTTGGACTGTCCATGTCGAACCCTGACTCCCGGTCCGTTTCAACTTTTTACCAAATTGTAGATCATCACTGATTGAAAATGTCAATTGTGACAATATCAAATGTGAAAATGTCAAATGTGACAACGTCAAATGTGGTAATGCCTAATGTGACAATATCTAATATGAAGAAAGTTGAATTCAGGTTTTTAAAAAATAAATACACACCTTGTAAATCCTCCTACCCTGGATACCGAGGGGATCCTGGTCCACGGCGATGATCTTTCGGTTCTGCAGGATGGCTTTGTACTCCGGGCGGATAGTTCTGAGATCCACAGACATCAGCAGGGGGGCGGCCAGGATGGCCCAGATGGCCATCTGGGTTTTGCTCTGCTCGTAGGAGAGACCAAAGTTGCCGATGATGAGCTGAACAGAAGGGGTTTTTGATTATACTATGCATTATATTAAGAGTGTTTCGGAAGGCCTTCATGCAGAAGTGAATATTCAATAACGTGGAAGTTCTTCACAGTTTTATGTCAATAGTTATTTCGAAACTGGGCGACGAGGACAATAAGAAGGCACCGAAATTTTTTTTGATGTTAAAGCCTTTTTTGGTTAACTTTTATTTGTTATACGTCCAATTCACAAAATAAGTAACATGAAATTAGAAGAAAAGTGTAAATTATAAATAAACTTAATTATCTACCCGCCTCAGAACAGACTTTGTCTAGTGAGACGGGTAAAGAAAACCTAACTAACTAACCATCATGCCGTTTCTCGCAGGGGTAGGCAGAGAGCCTACAACTCAGAAGAGAAACAACTCGGTCTTGTCACACACTCCTTGCCTCATTCACATTTGCATATAACAAACAAAAATAAACACCCGGGATGCCGGCAAAGGCAAGACAAAAAACAAATAGTAGAAGTCATAACATATTATAATGTTTCTTCACTTGCTTAGTGACAGACCAAAGTCATGTTCTTTAGCTTTTTCACCATTCATTTGTCGGACACGGCTGGATTAGGATAGGTTGCATTATTACGTCCGATCTCTGTACACTACGCTTTTACTTCTTCAAAGAATTTATTTTAGGTATCTTCGTCACGCATGTTTTTGAATATTACAGTGCATGGGTTGATTTTTCTATTTTTATGTGACGCACAAGGAGGCCCCAGAGGGGCCCATTATACAGGGGCCCAGTCAGCATTTGCTAAAATGCTGGCCTTTAGATTCGCCCCTGACTGTAGCACTGTTCGAAATGTTGACTTAATCAATTAATCGGAATAAGACTTTTGGTCGTGAAAACCTCAAATCATATCTGTTATGTACGATTTTTTAGAAATAATGTTTTATTCACGTGATAGGCCATGAGTCTCTCGCTAGTGTCGCCTCTTGTTTGGTTTTGCCTTCATAGCGTGTAAAATAAATAAAAATAGTTTCTTACCATGTCGGGGTCGTTCCAGTGTCCAGGTCCGGCATTGGGCACAATGGTATCCTGATGGTTGCCGTAGTAGTCAATGATGGACTCCACAGAGGCCCAGGAGTCTTGGATGTCATCGAAGTTGCGCCACAGATTGCAATGCTGAATTATGGAGGAGAAGTTGGGCTAGAAGAAACAGAGAAACAGATGATATAATATAGAGATAGAGAACATGCTGATATCCAGGTAGGGGTATCCATTTCTTGCGATGCAAAAGTGGTGATGTCTAAATAGTAAATATATATAATACCTGCATGCCAGCGTAGATCTGGTAGACAGGCCAGCTGCAAGAGTAAACCATGGCGCGGCCGGTGCCATTGAGGTGCATGCCGAACTCCGGGTAGCCAGCATCCATGTCCTGCGGCAGTGCGTAGCAGCCGTCCAGCTTCACATAGTCCACGTCCCATGAGGCGAATGTGGCGGCATCTGGAAGTCACACAATATTGGTTAGTTGATAACCTTGTGAGATTGAGCTATTTTGTGACATCAAGTCTTTTTTAATATCTTTTTCGGTTATTACCTAACATTAAAAATGTTCATTTTTGTTAGGTATTTTGGCCTCAAACCAAAATTAAGTTTTATATAAAAAGGTCACGCAGCCGTTCCCCATAAATGATTTTTGGCATAAAAATTGATTTTTTGTACCCCTCCCCACCAAGGGCCCCCTTGGATTGTTTTGCCCCTTGAAGTTTTCCCATTGCCTTTTGACTCCTTTGAAAGCATTTGTGGAAAGCACTAAACAAATAAAATAAATATTTTGATTAGCTCACCAGTGTGAAGATGTCCAATGACTCCAGGATATCCAGCGCAAGTGAAGTTGCCATAATCCTCATAGATTCCAAACTTCAGCCCTTTGGAGTGAACCTGTAATAAATAATAAAAAATACCAGTAAAATAAACGCTTTTGTGCGAATCCCATTCTTGAAACTCCCTCTACCAAAATCCCCAGCAGATATACTCAGTACCGCCTTGGTGAAAAACCAACGATCAGAATCGAAAATGTCGCTTGATATAGCACTAGTCGAGTTTGATGACCAGATCTAAATAGCAAGTCATCTACTTCCCAACCTTACTCTTTCCATCTACTTATCGTTTCCACTCCCTTCAACCTCACAACATATTCAAATTGGGGGTGTAATAGGTAATATGTAGTTCCATTGGCTCCGGGCAGCAGAAATTTTAAGAGTAAGTATTCACAATAACCGAAAAGTAATAGTCAGAAATGATGGCACCAACATAAAAAGGGCGAAGCCAAACAAAAGCCGATAAAGCATTTCAAGTGGCTGAACACCTTTTTTTATATATTTCTTCCCTTCTGCTATTTAAATTTTATATTGCTATTATAATTTAGTGAATTAAATTTAAAATGTCGCAATAAAACAAACAAAAACTAAATCAGTGGACAGGCAATAAAATTTGAAGTTACCACTTTCGTTTTTAGATGTTAATTGTGCGTTATTGATGGGTAGATATTACGTTGTTTTTTATACAACCAAGTTAAACGTACAAAATCAGTACTTAACCTGCAAAAATTAATATTTTAAGAAAAATGAATAAAAAGACCACTGAAGAAAAAGAACCTAACCTAACTAATTGACCATCACTCCGAAGGAGTAGGCAGAGGGGATGGACCGCCATATACACTATATAAAAATACAATTACAACAAGTTAATATTCGCAGTTAAAAATGGCGGATAATTTATGTAATTAATGTTTTTTATAAAATATAAATTAATATTTAATGTACCTAATAGCGACCAATAATTTCACGCTCGTTGAACATTTTCGCTTAAGAGGATGCCATACGTAGTAATGCAAAATCATGTGTTTTTGGTTTGAAGATTTGGTCGCCTAGAAATGTTTCAGATGCTTTAATTAAATACTGCGAGTAGAATACATCCTGGCCTTTGAAATAATCGAGTATTTTTTTTAGATAAGTCATTTTATAAGCCCAGAAAAAATAATGTAAAGGCCTACGAAAACTGCTTTAAAGTTCAAAATCTCCTAGTTACGAACCCATTTTCGGTTATGATTTTATTGTATAATGTGGCAAATTAAGATATTTATAAAATGATTGAAAAAAAAAAATTTTTGCTTGAACATCCACAAAATAAAATAAAAGGTACTTTTTGGCCATGTTTTTTCTTGCATAAATCAAAAAAGGCGGATGGTGTTAAGCGGGAATTTAAACCTTATCGCTATCTACGTAAGGGTTGTTATTGATAGCGGCTCAATTTAAAATATTACACGACGTAGTGCATCGCCTTAACTGGTTAAAGTGCAGAACAAGATTAGCATACACCTCCATAAGGTGCGTCTGAATCTGACATTTTATTGATTAATTATATCTTGTAAGAACTCACCTCGTATCAAACTAATCAAGTTTCTTTAGACAGGGGTAGACAAACTTACATAGGTAGGAGAACTCACATTAAAAAGTTATCAGCTATCACACACGAGTATTGTAAGTTGGAATTTGATATAATAAATATCAGATATCAGAGTTCCAGTATTGCTAAAATTTTCGTATTCCGCTTACATCTTAATTCACACAAATAATTGAAATAATTACACTTCGTTTCAACAAGAAGCAACTAGAAAACTCAAATTAACTATATAATATATAGATTAAGAAAACTCATATAAGTTTATTAATTTAAGAAATGTAATGTATGTACCTACTAATGATGTCTGTATGAATGTGTGTAAGTGCAAGCGAGATAGCATGCTTGCGAGATGCAGAGATGCGCTTTATTTCAAATAAATCCATTTCAAATGGAAATGCAAAATGGGTATTTTCCATTTTGCATTTTAAATGCTTTTCTAAAAACCATTTTGCATTTTGCATTTTAAATGCTTTTTCAATGCATTTTCTATTTTAAATGCTTTTTTGCAACATTCTTCCTACTATCTCCACTCATCTTTTTTTCATAAGCCCCAAATATCAGTCCGTCCTCAACCTCGTTATGAGAGATAATTTACATTTGTCAAGTTGCTCCCTGGTAGGAGCCCTGGCAATTGAGTGATACCATTACAAAAAATACTGATTTAAATACTGAACATGGCCATGACGCATGACGTTGTAATATTAAATGTTAGATAGCAGTTTCTATGTTTTTACGTTGGCAACATTAGTCCCGCGAAAATAATTGTGGTTTAATAATCTGTAGTCGTGGTGTTTTTGGATTTACCATCATGTAATATGTTTGTTCTACATTGATGTCCATTATTAAATGACAAAATTGTTTAAAAATTCTATAATTATTTTAATTGTTTGACCTGAGAAACCATTTTGCATTTTAAATGCATTTTGAAAATAGGTATTTTGCATTTTGCATTTGAAATGCTTTTCTAAAAACCATTTTGCATTTTGCATTTTCAAATGGAAAAGTTTTGACCCATTTCCATTTTGCATTTCAAATGGTTTTGGGTACCCATTTTGCACATCTCTGGCGAGATGCTATAAAAGGCAATGCATACTAGGATTGCCTCTATTTTGTTACAAGCAGCTCCCCAATAAATATCAGTACAAGATCAAGTATCATTATTTTGTACGACCTTCACCGCTACAATACTCTATAAATTACAACTACTAATACAGTATGGTATTGTTGCATGGGGGGGAGCCTACAAAACCTCAATTCTGCCGCTGGAAATTACTCAAAGACTAATAATCAAAATTATAATTTTAAAAAACCATTCAACCTCACAAATTTTTCAAGACTTCTAAGGCTGGCCGCATACATACGTTTTCCGAATTCGTTTTTCGTATTCGGACATCCGAATGCACGGAATCAGTAGAAAATACATTAACTGCCGCACACGTTCGTTTTAGTTCCGAACGGAACAAATTCCTTACGCACGTTCCGAATGCAAGCCGGCGCGTTCGGAGAAACCGAATGGAAAAAACCTAATGACGTCATGTGGAACGCAGCTCTTGCATACATTTTGTTTGTGTCGACGCAAACGTTCGGAAATTTCCTGTCAGTAATTCAGTGTTGCCAACGGGTCTTGACCTAATATCGCCGTTTCTCATACATAAGGTAGCGTAAAGTAGCCGAATTTGCTGTTGGGTGGGACATGTTTAAAATTGATTTTTTTACGTGAAAATAAAAATTTCGTGGGGGGGTGGCTAGAGAATTTCAAAAAAATAAAATTTGTCCCCAGAAAATAAAAAAAATCATGGGGGGTGGCTAGAGAATTTCAAGAAAATATAAAATTTGTCCCCAGAAAAATAAATTTCATGGAGGGGGGGGTGGCTAGAGAATTTCGGGACATGTTTAAAATTGTTTTTTTTGAAGTAGCTTAATTGGCGACCAGTCGCCTTTTAGATTTTTTCGGCGCCGATTCTCGCTCTGAGTAGCCTAAATGGCAATATATCGCCCTTGTTGGCAACACTGGTTCTGACGTTTATACATTCCGAATGAAGAACAACGAACGTTTGCGCTAGTCTCACGGAATTCCGAATACGGAAAACGAATTCGGAAATCGAATACGGAAAACGTATGCATGCGGCCAGCCTAAATCCCACCGCTAAAATATACACATACAAATACGCAACTTCAAACACACGAAGATATTTTAAAGAAGTCACACCGTGCCATGTGCGTATTGAGAGCAGTAGGCAAATCACAATGGGTCGCTTATGCACCCATTAAAGAGGGTGACAGATTACGATATAAGTTAAATGCGTTTTATATAACTCCATATTGCGCGCCATACAATCCAGAACTCCATCACCACGCGGACCATTATTTAAAATTCCGATTATTCTCAACCTGTGAGACATTATTATTTTTTTTAAATATTATATTCAAATGTAACTCATATATGTTTATATTATACTTTTGATCAAATGAATAAATATTTCGTCTATTATCACTCAAAAAAGATTTTTTTTATGTGTGTTTCAAATGTCGATTCACAAATAGAAATTTTTTTAACTGAAAAACAAACTCAACCGTGGCATAACACATCTCAATTTAATATAAAAATCATTGATCAATGATAAAAATAATAATAATTTAAAATGTACAATTCATTATTTAAAAAAACAAAAATTACTCCAATATATGGTTTATAATTAAATATAGGCTTTTCCAATAAGAGGTGTAATTTTGAATAGCCCACTATTTCGATAGATGTTACTTTTGAAGCTGTCATTTTTTGACATTTGACAAGTAGAAATTACGCCATTAGTAAAAATGGAACGATACACGCTTCAACAACGCATTGAAATTATTAAAATTCACTTGAGTGAATCATATGCAAATCATCTTGAGTGATGAGGCCCATTTCCACCTCGGTGGGTTCGTCAACAAGCAAAATTGTCGCATCTGGGGCTCGGAAAACCCAAGAGTTATTGTTGAAAAGCCTCTCTATCCTCAACGTGTTACTGTTTGGTGCGGTTTATGGTCCGGCGGAGTCATTGGACCTTACTTTTTCGAAAATGAGGCTGGAGCAACACTTACGGTGAATGGATCGCTATCGAGAGATGATTAATGATTTTTTATGGTTGGAATTGGATAGTATTGATCTGGACAACGTTTAATTTCAACAAGACGGCGCTACGTGCCACACAAGCAACTAAACCATTGATCTTTTACGATTGAATATCAAAATAACACCTCTTATTGGAAATCCCTGTATAATGATTTTAGATTTTCACGTCCAAAAGTACACAGAGAAAGCTTAGTGGTTTGAAATATTGTTAATTTATTAAAAATCTGTTCAAACAATTCGTTTTCCTATTAAAGACGGCGCTACGTGCCACACAAGCAACGAAACCATTGATCTTTTACGATTGAATATCAAAATAACACCTCTTATTGGAAAACCCTGAAGTTTAATAAAGTTTTTTTTTATCCCTACGTGGCTTATTTTTTTTACAGATTGCAACTCCCCAGGTCGAGAAACGATGAAGTAATTAATAAGATATTATTGTTTAAGTCAAATATACTACACCATAAATTATAAGTGGACGAATATCAAAAGATCTTCCAATCATATAAATTATATTTGTGTCAGACTGAACAACCATACCTTCACCCCATATGGGAAATCAGAAAGTCTGTGGGTACGGAGCAAGAAAGGACTCGAACGGTGATCTCTGTAAAGCCGTGTGATAACTACTAGTAGGAAAATGGATAAAACAAAACAACGAAAAAACAGAACACGATAAAACAGTTTGTTAATTTTTAAGATTTGGCTATTTTTTCCCTTCTGTTTAGTCATGGAACCCTTCTAATAAAACATAAATTATTAATATTACGTTATCAAAAAAGGTTACCGACTCCTGATAAAGAACGTTTTTAACGTTTCTCTGATCAGAATAAGTACTTACCCGATAGAACGAAAACGAAATTAAAGAGAAAAATTGCGAATAGTAAAGTCAGTAGAACCAGTTAACGACACGCGATGCTCACAGAGAATAAAAAAACAGAATAAAATGAATGAGGGTGTTAGTGTCGTAACACGCTGTATCCGTATTGTGATTTATTTGATTTTAATACAAAAAAGTGAAGTCATCGTTGAAGGTAGGACTATTTAGAATCAATAGAAAAAAGTTTTCAGGAATTCTGAACCTTGTAAATGGCATTTTACAAAACATTTTTTATAAAGCTCTCAATAATTCATTCAAAAGACGGTACAGTTCTTAGATTTCAAGGCAACCGTGCTACTTATTTCAGTGGCATTTAAATGTTTTATTGAATAAGTCATAAAGTTTTCCTAACTAACTAACTAACCATCACGCCGTTTCCCAGCAGGGGTAGGCAGAGGCATACTCCTTGCCTCATTCACATTCATACATCGTCTCATACATACCTACTCTTATATTATTCCGACTCTTGACATGGCCCGACTCAAGTATCTGATTCACTTGGTCGTTCCATGTCTTCCTTCATGTCTTCCCGACTTCTGCTACCATTCACATTTGCATCGTATTTTCTCCTTTCACACCTTTTTTCGCTCATTTGCTCTACATGCCCAAACCATCTAAGCGTCCATTTCTTGATCTTACTCATTACGCTTATATCAGCCTTGCATTCTTTGCGGATCTCCACATTTCTCACACGATCACATATGGTTTTACCCCAAATACGCCTCAGGGATCTCATTTCTACAGCATTCAGTCTAATTTCATCTTTTCTCTGCTAGTTCTATGCCTCACTTCCGTAGATCAGGGTAGGTATTAGCACTCCATTGTGGACTGCTAGCTTCGCTTCTTTGGACATTTTTTTGTTAGCGCCAACTGCGTTCAGTCCTTCATTAATGGAGTTACCTGCATTTACCCTTCGTTCAATATCTCTGTCAGCCTTCCCATCTCTCGTAAACACACTCCCCAAGTACAAAAACTCCTCCTATATTAAGTATTCCCCATTCACAACTTTATTAAACACTGTTTTCGTACTCTCTCTTTCAAACACCAAACATAAAGTTTTCTGATTTGTTATAAGTTTATGTACATTGTTTTCTAAAGACTTCAAGACCCAGGTTAACTCCTTCTATTCAGCAAGCCCTAAAAGAAATCGGAGTAAAATGATTTCATCTAAGTGAAAAAATAAATAATCCCTAAGGCTTGGTGGGTCAAGTTAAAATTAAAAAAAAATTAACACATAAAATCTAAAGTTTTTTTAAAAATAAGTATTTTATTCTATTTTCAAATGTCTGTTAAACTTTAAAAAGAAAGAATTTATTTTTGGATTGATTAATAATTGAACCTTCCTACCCAGAAACTGGAGTCAACAACCAATCTTGTCAAATGCCAATCGGGTAGGACCGACATTTATATAGTTTATCAACGACAACGAGCCTATCTCCGAGTTTCAGCTCGATCGGATGTCGGGAAGTGGGTTAAATTCGGCTTCCAAGATTTGCATTAATTTTTTACCGAAAATAAAAGTGTAATTCAAATAGATATAATTTAAAAAAGGAAAACTAAGGACGGGTTGTTTCGAAAAATTTGAACAATTCATCAAATTTCAACGTTCAATTTATGGTTCTGTGAAAGTCCTATTCAAGTTCTGCTATTTTATCAATATAGGCTAGTTGCTTGACAGAACTGAAATAATAACAGAACTTGAAAAAATCTTTCACAGAACTTGAAAATTAACTTTGAAATTTGAACAATTATTGTTCAAATTCTCCGAATCGACCCGTCCTAAGTGTCAAGTATAAAAAAAACAATTTGCAAGGAAATTACACCCAGACCCCAAAGCTCAACTTTCCAGAGTTTTACTACCTATAACTGAAAAAAGACGTGTTGCAATGACAGAATACCGAAAATAAAGGTTTTTTTAATTTCTGTAAATATTGAGTTGACATCTTTTTGATCTGACCAATTAATTCAATGCTAACTTTCCTCATTTAATCAAACAAAACGATTCTGTTTTCAGAACACCGTCATAATGCATAATAATCCACGTTCTCACAAATCTCATTGCAATATAAATCAACAAAGATTTTACTTATACTGGACGTTGAGTGAAATTTCGTAACTTTATTATGAAATGACGATATCTTTGTATGAATCGGATTGATCATATTATTATTGCTATATTATATTTCTAGACTCCGTGGACAATTTCATGAATAATTAAGTTCTAAGCGCTAACCAAAAGGTCTGACAGTTAATCTTGTCCTATTTCAGTGTTTGCTGTAATTAATTAACTACGAGCATATATAACGTAGGAGGAATGATCATTTTGCCCTAGATAAATATATACCTTCTGGGTCTGGCGGGAATAAAGCCCGTCTATCAATATATAATATACGACCGTTAAAATATTGTTTATCTCGTCATAATGAAAAAGGCAACTCCAATTTCTTAAAATTTTTACAATTACCAATTTAAATAAATGATTTTTCATTTCATCCCTTTTTATTATTATTTTAATTTTAGGACTTAGGAAATAACGATCGTATTATTTTTAAGTTTAATTTTTATAAATTATCTGTAGCCAAATAATTTTTAAAATTTAAGTAGATAATTGCATTCAAATTAAATGATTATTAAAAATATATTTAACAGACCTGATAATAACACAATAAGTGATAAAAAACACACAAAGAAAATGTTACTTTTAACTGTAAAACATACAAAACACATTGTCAATATTTGTAATAATGTCAATATCAAATAGGTTCCCCAACCAAAGGGCAAAATTACATGATAATATTACACGAGACGCATAGCTGACCCGTTGATCGAATTTTACAATAGAAATATTATTACTATCTTGTTCAAACCGTAGGTTAAGGCGAAGCTTAATGCCAAATCACTATTTTGATTAAACTTTATAACGAATTGGTGTACATTATGAATACCAAAAAATATGCTTAAGATAAATTGAAGGTTTTCCTAACGTTTCGCTTGGGTAGAATACAAATAAAAAAATAAATTGCTCAATAAAAAATATAAATGCAAACTACTAAAAAAATTTTTTTTTTCAATAAAAATGTATGAACGCGTAAAGGAAACAACTTAAAAAAAATACAGTATTATAGCCAAGATTATCTGTGATAGTTTCACTTGATTAACTTTTTTGCTTTCTTATGAAATTATTTACAAAATAAATAAAAACCAGTTTTCTGCTTGAAATCAAACGTTTCTAGACTCCTTTTGTCAAGCGATTTTAATGCATATTACCTACAATAATGTGTATACCAAGAATATACACATTTTTGGCTTGTAGCTTCCTCTTAACTATATCGCCAGGAATAGTAATCTCAACCAAATGAGATATATTTAGATAGATTTCATTTTTATTTTTAATATTTTTTAGATTTAATGCAATTTTATAATTAAAAATATTATGTAGTAATACGATGAGATGTAAAATGTTGTTCAATTTAGTTGAATGAACTTTTAGTACGAAAACTACACCGCGTTAAAATACTCCTTTCCCGAATGAGGCCAAACGGCTGTCATGTTCATTAGATCGTTATGCTGGTCATTATAATATAAATTCGCCACCTTCTTAATACTCTGCAATGAACACCGAGTGTTCAGTGTAATGTTTGTTGGATTGTGATACAGCTCGTTGCATAACGCTAATCGAATGGTTCAAATCTGCGGATCATTGCAGCTTGCATTTTCCCAGACCAATTATTGTTATAAAATGCTAGAACATTGTGACATCACTTCTGTGCGATTGGATGATACGCGTACAGCCTCAGTTTCACATCTTAGTTGAACTTTTACCTCTATCTAGAACTGTATGTAAAGACAGTAAGACGATGTGAAGCCTAGAGTGTGATCTGTATAAAGCACCTATTGTATATAGCACGCAAACATCTTTAAGACGATACAATACCATATAATAAAGCCAGAATCCGGTCAGTGGCTAAGTTGGCATCGCGTTTAGGTCCCACCCAGGCGTATTGTGTTCAATTCCTCGGCTGGCTAAGTCCTCCATCACTTATCTTACTGTGGTGGTAGTAGGAGATTTTCAAATATCGTATCGGGAATGTTGGTCTTTCTTTTAAAAAATAATAAAATAAAGTCAGAATCTTAACGACTTAAGTGAAGCAGCCGTGCACAAACATATACGACGTGCGGCCCTGGTGTATTGGAGAGACCTGCGGTTGAATGTGCCCTATCAAATCTCTAAGAGGAACGACTGCGCGGACTTCTTCATACAAAATTTATATTTGGATTTGAAGCTAAAATAAAAAAAATGAATAATTATTTTTGAAATCAAAAGGTAAAAGTCATATAACTTGTACAAATATGTGCTGCTTTATTTATTTGTATTTTAAATTATAAAATATTTTAGAGGCAATTTTAATTAGTTGATGGTAATTATTAATTAAATTATCTTTCCCAATCTACTATGTAAATACAATGAAAATTAAAATAATAATAAAACATGGAAAAAATAAGTTTTTTATGTCTGAATTTAAAATTTATATACGACAAATGTGTGTTCAAACGAAAATCAATCATTTTAAAATTATATTTGAGCCCATAAAAATAGATTATTTAGCAATTTCAATTTTTTATTTTATATTTCGTTATATTTGCATATTAGAAAAGGTAAGATTATTTTTGTACGAAATTATCATTAAGTCACAAATAATTGCCAATCTTGGCTCTAAAACCATGAAAAATCCATTTTTATAATGGCTCATTTTTTTATAATTATAAACACAAATAAATAAAGTAGCACTTATTCACACTAGATATTTACTATACCTTTCGAATAAAAACTCAATTTTTCACTTTGGTTAAGTATTTTGGCCAAAATCCAAATTTAAATTTTGTATGAAAAAGGCCGCGCAACCGTTCCCCTTAACGACATAAGTGATGAAGTAGTGTCAAAACAATATTCGGCGCACAGCCCGGTATAATGGACAGACCTACGGTCGACTTTGCCCTAGCAGGTTTATTTGAATTATTTTTAATGAACGTATTACTAAAATGTCAAATGTTTCTGAGGGATCCCTCAGGAAATCACTAAATCATCGTCTAGAAAAATAAAATCTGGTGCAAATATTCGATCATAGTTGTTGTCGGCAATATAACGAACCGTTTCTATGATGAATTTTTATATAAAACAACCGCAACACCTACAAGAAAGGAAAGGGCTCTACGAAAAAAAATGTGAACGCAAATCTCAAAGATGTTGGCCGGAAAAGAAACAAAAAGAAAGAAGACAGAAAACACGAATGTTGCGAGCCAATTTTAATAATAATAATAATACTTGGATGACTTGTATAGCGCCGTTTTTGTGCAAAAACACCTCAAGGGTAGACGTATAAAGATAGACGAAAAAACTATTATTTCAGGCTGCCGACATCAACTTTATTGTGTACAGGAGATACACTCTTACCTGCAGAGTATTTTGTTGTTATTTTTAATTGAAACAAAAGACATTCTAAAAATATCGTTCTAACCTTAAAATCATAGAATCTTGGACTAACTAACAAAAAACCACTTATATAATTTAACTACGGTGTTGTTTGTCTAACGAAACTCAATTGTGTATATGTGTCTAGTTTCAGAAAAAATGGATTAAGAGTTAGTTCGTGATGTAGATTAACTTAGTTCGTGATATGAAATAACTACCTACACAAATTTAACTAACAAAGAAAAAATACTCAAGGATTTGGAGCAAATTAACCGAGAAATAATACGAAAAATATTTTTCATGGCCACATTACGAATCTAATTATATATTTGTAATGCTAAATCTCTTTCTAAATGTTTGTTATTAATGTTTATAGGATAATTTATAATAGTACTACCTCCAACCAGTTCAGGTTTTTATAGTTTAAGAACTTAATTTCAAATGTAATTTATAGATGATTGACGTTGAAACCATGAAGGCGGAAATGCATTTTTTGTATAATAAGTCGTGGTCTTTAAGAGGAAGCTACAAGCCAAAAATGTGTGTGTTCTTGGTATACCTTATATTGTAGGTAATAAGCATTAAAATCGCTTGACAAACGGAGTCTAGAAACGTTCGATTTCAAGCACAAAACTGGTTTTTATTTATTTTGTAAATAATTTTATAAGAAAGCAAAAAAGTTAATCAAGTGAAACTGTCATAGATAATCTTAGCTATAATACTGTATTTTTTTAAAGTTGTTACCTTTACGCGTTCATACATTTCTATTGAAAAAACATTTTTTTTAGAAGTTTACATTTATATTTTTTAATGAGTAATTTATTTTTTTATTTGTATTCTACTAAAGCGAAACGACAGGAAAACCTTCAATTTATCTAAAGCATATTTTTTGGTATTCACAATGTAAACCAATTCGTTATAAAGATTACTCAAAATGGTGATTTAGCATTAAGCTTCGCCTTAAGGATTCGTAGTAAGCGTTCAAAAGAAGAAGATGGGAGCACGCTTATATAAAAAAAACGATTAAATATTTAATAAGGCGTGATTTACTTAAAATAGATCAAAAATCTCTCGACAAATGCCTTAAGTAGCAGAAACACTGATTTTTTTCACACCTGTAACATGTTAAATGACAGAACCAGATTGTTTTTTATAATTTTCAAAGCATTGCTGCGATTTTTTTATCAAAGGAATTTCATACAATTACTCTTTCAGGTCGGTCACAATGTAAAGAGATTATCTTAAAAAAATAACATACATTTATTTAAGAGCTTAAAAACTAAAAGCGTCCAAGGAAAGTATGTTATAAAGTCTTCCATCGGGGTGATACTAAACAGTATCCTGTCATTTGGTTACTATGGTGAATGGTAAGTGATACAAAATTACGGAATTGCAATTTTAATGGCTTTATCTAGGAAGATAATTGATAATTTTATGACTATCAAATCGCTTCAAACTGCAATAATTCTAACCGTAGACATTACAAAAACTAGTTTAGGAAACAGTTGTCGTAAATCCTTGAAAATATATGCATTTTTATCATGCAAAAACGTTCATTAAATTATTGTTGAATGACATAAACATGGCGTAAAATGGCTTTACTTTTAACAAAACAAATTAATGTTAACAATATTACATGGATCAAATATTATCTAGATGGGACTGTGAGTCTTAAAATTAACACCGAAACCAAAAATACTCAAGAAAACACTTATCAAAACGAAAGTGGATCATGTCGCAGTAGAAAGATCGGAATCATCATTGCTTTTTACTACTTTTAGGTCTGCACGGACCAAAATTGTCTTCCAGCAAATTCGTCCCAAAGTTACTGGGCTGTCTTTGTGAAGATCATTTTTCAAACACGATATTCAGGCAATTAGACATATTTTAGGTAAAGCTCTGGAGAACATATCATTAATCATTTAATCAGCTATAAAGCTATATGAAGATGTAAAAAATATATACATACTATATAGATTGAGACTACGTCATGCAACAAATGAAGTAAACGCTTTTGCCACAAAATGAACGATCCTAGCTGGTTTCGCGTACGTTTTTAGAAGCTTGTACAACAAGTTTACATCAAGATGGGTTGTTAAATTGATTTCTATATATTGCGATGCGATGCTTTTCGGGCTTGCTATTGGCCGATAAATTAACAAATTACAACATGGGATTGGATCTATAACTTTGTGTTGTGTTTTATACTGTAAGTACTTGCGTTTATATCTAGGCTTTCTTGAAAATAGTGAAATTATTATTAGGTGTTATTATTTTTAGATTGAAATTAGGTATGAGAGGGCTAATCTATTGTTATTATAGATCTATGATATAAAAAAAGAAGTCACTTCTCAACTCCTTTTGTGTCACAAAATGTCTCAATATTTGAGTGCCATATTTTCACTGGTTCTCGACAGTAAGTGGTCATAATTACAGTGGTCATTCTTCTCTGTGGTCATAATTACAAAAATGTCTATAAGTCAGTATCTTAAGCAGGTGTTCGTTTTCAAAATAAAATAACGGAAACCAAATTAATTCGGACATTCAAAAAGACAAACAAAAACTAGCGAAGGTCATTCCGTAGTAGCGCTGAAAGAAAAAATGCTAGATTAATGGCGTAAATAAAAAAGAAGTTTCACCGTGTTCAGAAGGCGAAGGTTAAAGTTAGAAGTTAGGCCGGAAATGCAGGTATGAACAAATCAAATAAACATTGAGAGTGGTAGATACGCTCAGTATCGCCTTGTTGAAAAACAAACATTCAGAATAGAAATGTAGCTTGAACGTGCTTAGTGATTGGATCTGAATATTATCTGCCATGGGTCACCCCAAGTGACCTATGTAATTAAGCAGGGGTAACCGTGTTCATGGGGTGAGGTTTGTCCAGGCTTTGGTCGCAAATGTATCTGCCAACAGCTGTGTGGCGGACCGGATCAGAAGAGGCCGGTTAAGGGAGACCCTTTGGCCTCTCCATCAGGACTCTCTCGTCTAATCGCCTTGGAATGCAGTGGGAGGGATGGATTCATACGTTACTCCTAGACACTGATCCCAAAATTACTGCCCACTCCTCATTCCCAGATCTTCCTCTCCTCCCCTTTCTTAAAAAGATCTTCCACTTTCCACTTTCAAAGATTGCAGGTTCCGAGGGAAGTTATTTTCTTGGAGGTTTTATGCGTGGAGTTATGTAAAAAAAAATATTTTTGAAACCTGTGGTGCAAGGTAAATACATTTTCTGTAGATCTTGTGCACGTATTAGAATTGTTTTAAACAATATTAACCTTTGTAAGTAACCTAAATTAAGTAATAACGGTAACCAAATTAAAAAAAAGATATTTCTGCATGGCCTTGATATTTTACCAGTTGCATTTTTATATTGCATGCAAGTGAATAATAATTATAAACATATTTATATTTTTGTAATTTCATACTCGATGACCCAACATTAAAGTTTTTTTTTAGCCTTGAGTTATTTCATGCAAACTGAAGATCAGTGCAGACAATACACCACGTAATTTCAGCCAAATTCACGTGTTTTTGCTAATATTGCCCCACAAGAGTCCCAACTGCCCAAGGCCAATGGACTTATGTAATCTCCAAATTATTTATTATTTTGTACGCCCATGTGGCTTTTAGATTGGGTACATGAAATGGTCACAATGTTATGCAGGGGATAGTAATAAACAACAGTTGCTTACAATTATATTACTAACATTTTGAAGAAAACATAAAAAAAAATCAAAAAATTCACCGGAGACCAGAATTTAATTTACATTTTTACTCCGAATAATGTCAGGAATGACTCGTTAAAATAAGTCAAGTACGTCCCTTAACACCCTGTATATGATAATTTTAGATTTTTATAATTTATATATCCGTGTGTATTAATTATAATACATAATTTGTTTGTGAACGGTGACATTGAAAAAGTGTGTCGAGTTGTGAAGGAGAAAGGAAAGATGAAGTTTAAGAAGAACCTACCTGGCTATTCGGTTGTCGTCTCCAAACACGGCTAAAGCTATTTCAAGCAACGTTTCGATACTAATTGGTGGTCTTTCACCAGGGCGATACCGAGAGTATCTACCAATCCATGTACACACAGCGCTTTTGAGATGATTTTTAATAAAAACGGCGCTATAGAAAGCAACCAAATAATATTTTATTTGACGATTGGTTTATTATTTTTCCAAGTAATGTATGCATTGCAACAAGTCTAAGACAAAGTTACATAGTTACGGCCAAAGCGGTTAGTCACGTAAACATGTTCAATTTAAATTCAGTATGTAGAATGGAGGACATTAAAAAAACGTTTAAATTATCACCCAGATTCAAGTAGGTTATAAATGGACATGAATTACATTGATGTGGCTAACATTTACCTTGAAAACCTTGGCCATTGAAATTAAAAGTTGTGCATAACTTATTTTGCACGTTACACTTATTGTTAACTTGTAGATATTTTTGTTTATTTTAGCAAGGAATGTTATTTTGATATCGTAGATATTAGCGATGCAACGATTACTTCCTACAATATATTATTTAGTTGAAGAAGGACATAATACTAATAAACCTAAACAAAACTTAAGAGGAAGCTACAAGCCGAAAATGTGTATATTCTTGGTATACCTTATATTGTAGGTAATAGGCATTAAAATCGATTGACAAAAGGAGTCTAGAAACGTTCGATTTCAAGCTAAAAACTGGTTTTTATTTATTTTGTAAATAATTTTATAAGAAAGCAAAAAAGTTAATCAAGTGAAAATTTCACAGAAAATCTTGGCTATAATACTGTATTTTTTTAAAGTTGTTTCCTTTACGCGTTCATACATTTTTATTGAAAAAAAAAAATTTTTAGTAGTTTGCATTTATATTTTTTATTGAGCAATTTATTTTTTTATTTGTATTCTACTCAAGCGAAGCGATAGGAAAACCTTCAATTTATCCTTCAATTCGTTATAAAGATTAATCAAAATAGTGATTTCGCATTAAGCTTCGCCTTAAAACAAAAGAAGACACAGAAAATATAAAGATGACCTTCAAAGTTAAAGTAAAGTTGACCCAGTAGTGGAATATTATTTTGTGCTCATATTAATATTCCTTATCCTGCACTTCAGAAATTCATATTTTTGTCACGAGAAAACTTTTCATTCTAACGTACAGGAATGGCTGCAGGGACTGATCTTTCTGGAGGATTTGTTTGAGATTTTTAAATCTTGTCTTACCGAACGATTTCTCTGCAAAGGCATGCACAAAACGAGACATAGACTGAACGTAAAAATTGTGCCTGACGGTATACGTGCGGTAAATATGTTAAATGAAATGTAATACCGACTTCTACCCACAAATCGAAAGTTATCACATAATAAATTATGACGCTTGGTATATTTACTGTGGTCTCAGTAGATTAATAATGATGGTAACAGCTTATTTTATTATCTTTGACGTCCAATTATTCGTTCACATTAAATTTGGACGTGATGGGAATTTTGAAAATGTTGCACGGATTAATAAAATAAATCTGCGAAATTAATAAAAAACAACAAACTCTCAAAAATAGATTTTTTTTGGGGTACACAGAATGCACCCAGCACAGAAGATAGGACTTATCCACACGTTGGTGACCCGAGCAACAAGAATATGTGAAGAGCGTAAAATCGGATCACCAAGATACTAAGGAAAGAAAGCATCAAGACTGTCTTCGGAACCACAACTAAAATACAGGACTTACTAAGGCCTGCAAAAACTAAGTTTCCTCAGGAAACAAATGGAGTTTACAAACTCAGCTGTTCCGGATGTGACAAGGTTTATGTAGGTCAGACAGAACGGACAATCTCCAAAAGTATATCTGAATACTTCAAAGCCTGTAAACTCGGCCACCCTGACAAATCGGCAATTACCGAGCATTTGATTGAAACCGGGCATTACGTTGGATTTGTTCCTGAAGTCCTGGGGAGACCCAAAACTTATAGAGCACCTTATAGAAATTCACAAAAATCCCGTAAATATTAAAGGAGACGATGGAGCTAAGCTCAGTAGTTTTTGGTATCCGGTAATTGACGGTTTCACCAGAACTAAACGCAGAAAACCACTATAAAATTATACGTTACTGTCAACTCTTAGAGGGTTGGAGCTGGCAACACGCTATCACATCTTCATATATAAGCACACATTTCAATACAACATTAAATTACACATTTGCCCTGAACACTGCAATGCTGTCCGAAAAGTTGGCTAAAGATGGAGGTAGCGCAACACGCCATAATACCCCAAAAACAAATCATTATAATACTTTTGGCCGTGAAAATCTCAAATCATACCTCAAAAATAGAGTTTATAAAGATCTACGTAAACCTGTGGCTGGGGTTCTTTTGCATTCCCAATATTGGGAAGTGGAAAAGTAACAGATTATCTGGATGTTCATATCTACTAGCGGTTCTATGACGTGTAACCTGGAACGCCCAAATCAGCCGTTGGCGCTGGTGTAATCGGATATCATGTCAGCCATTATTCATATGCAATGGCGAAAGTTTTTTTCACAAAAGTTCAATAATAATAATAATTAAAATGTCTCAGTGTTATTTTGCGCCTTTGTACTCCTGGAGAACGTCTGGAAGAAGGTGTCCAAGTGTTCAGAAGTTGAGAAAAAAGTGGATTGTGTTTAAAAATACATAAATATCAACCGATAAAAAATTCTAGTATTTGCAACAAATATTTTCTTCTATCAGACTATGTGATGCCTCTGGTAACGGTTATAGTCGTAAATACAGTCTAAATTGGGCAAAAGGCTATTTAAATAACCATATAAATCAGTGTTATTTCAAAATATGTGTTAATATCACTTTTCGACGTATTTTTGGCTCGGTGAAAATCAAATGCAAGCTTGTTAGTTCTGTCGTAAGCCGCCAATCTGAAAACAACTTTTTCACATCTTATTCTGTTAAAAGTGTGCGTAGATACATACGAGTATGTTCATACAAAAACAATCTGAAATACGTTGCGGTTATAAATAAACTAAAGCTCCCTTTTCACCGTAAATAATTTAACTATTATGTTTCTTAATCCAATATTTAACTCCTTGAAGATCCAAACACCATATTTATAAAACATAAAAAAAATACCTTTAAATCCACAAAACATTATCTTTTAAACCGTACCACATAACTGTCATATCATGCAAAGATGCAAATGATATTAGGCTACACTAGGCCGTCTGATTTGAGCTTTCCAGATTAACTGCACCGACGAAAATATGATACATATCTCTACCGATCTTCCTATATAATTTAGTAATTAAATTTATAGATTGTACAGAAATATAAATTATTTGGAAAAAAATATAAACCATTAATATCATGAAGTTATTTTACTAACGTTTCTTTCCTCTTTTCACGAGTTTAAAATTTTATACACGTTATGCATTTATTAACATTATTTTTTAGCAAATTTACTCTTTTGTCTTGTGATATATAATCATCAACTAGTAATGTATTTTACATATTATATACCTACCGCTAAGCATCTATACACCATCTTTATGTTAAGTATCTCACTGTTAGCTTTTTTAAAATTTAAATTTACTATGTTCTTACCTTCTATGTTGTTTTAAGTTCATGTTATACACGATCATAAGAGCTGTTTATTATTTACACTATTTTCATTTAGAACTTTTCAATTTGAAATATACTTTACTTATTATATGCCTACCCACAGGCATTTACTGTATACCTCATATATTTTGTCAGTTACTTAAGGTATATATGGTAATATATATTTTTTTATACAAGTCTCCAAGAAATATTTTCAAGTGTTTTACTCAGTACTAAATTCAGTTTTTGCCAGTAATAAATTCTTTTCGTCAACTCAGATTTGGAAATAAATTCCTTTCTGAACTTGGCTTCAAACTTTACTCTAAGCTTTCACCACACTCGCTGAGACTGAAAAGTTGACAAGTGTACCCTGCCTCTTATGCATACACAGTAATTGTACGGACGGTTAATTGTCTCGTACATCCCTGATTAATCTAAAAGAACCTCTTATTTATTAACTACTTCCAAGACGAGTTGGAGACCTGTTTGTACGAACACAACACATAGATAGAAGAGAATTTCATATGTAAATATTCATTAGTTGGTTATCTACGATGGTTGTGCAATCGTTAATAGTTTACGACACGTTTCTACGTTGAAAGGTATGTGAATATGAGAAAATTCAAATCCATTACGCGCAGGATATTTTGCAACTTCCTTAATTATTATTAAAACAGCTTCTGTATCGATGTGTTAATGGGAGATTTTGCTTTATTATTTAGCTAACTCGATGGAAATGGCAAAGGTTTAAGATGGATCGGTATTAAAAATAGTGAAGCAATGGTCCGGATTTTCACGATTAATCGTAAATAATCGATTATTAGCTTTTATAAATATTTTAAATTTTCTTGACGATAAAGCATCACTCAGATTAGAAATGTTACTTGAAATGTCTTCCTCTTCCCCATCTCCTTTTCCTTCGAATAACATAACCCAATAATTAGGGCACAATAGACCCAACTGCTCCCAACCACCTGGAGCGAGTGAGACTATATGTTAGTGAGGCTGTAGGTAGTGTGGAGGGGAAGGAGATGAAGTAGAGGAAGGTGGGGAAGTACATAGCTATTCAGATCTGGACACTAAATATAACTAAAGTCATTTCAAGCAAGTTTCGATTCTGAATGGTTGTCTTACACCAGGGCGATACTCAAAATATCTACCACTCTGGAACGTGCCGCTAATATACTATTTATTGTTTTTAATTAATAAATATGTAAATAACACAATTTAATCAAATAATTAATTAATTAATCAAAGAATCCTAACGTCTCTTTGCGATAGTTCGGAGAAATTCGGACTCTTATAACCTATATATATAAAGTAGATAAATAAAACAAAAACAGAATAAATTGGAGGAATTTTGATTTCATAAATGTGGATTTATCAACCAAAGATCAACTCTACACTGATGAAAATTAAAATGAGAGATTTGAATAATAATTAGTCGTTTCCAAATTGTTATCTGTATTACTTCAAGAAAAAAATGTGGGCTGACTACTTGAAAATAAATGCACGATTACATAAGTAATATTAATTGCAGTGTGGGTTGACTGTTGATTTATGATAGCTATTATTATACGAATCCGCGTTTCATCTTAATGAAAGTGAAACTGCGGATCATAGAGATGCAAAGGCCATTAGAGTGGACTATATTATCTTCACGCTAAAGTAATGTGGCGACATTGGATATTATACATAATATAACCGAAGCGAATAGATTGTAATCTACATTGGCAGATCTAGAAGTAACCACAAATGTTTAACGAATCCAGTGAATAGAGAAGTGACGGGATTGTTATTGATAGTTCGATGGGTGACCTAGATTTAATAAATATAATCCACAATGTAAACTATTGCTGACTTACAGCTTGACCAGCAGTTCATCGCTCTCGCTGGAAAATAATGTTGAACTGTAAGATTGCTTTTGTTGCTTGATAAAAGCACACGGAGACAAATTAGTATTTCTGATTTATTTATTATAATCACGTTAAAAAAGGGATTGCAGACGGTTTCTTGTTAAACTTTTAGTACATTACTAATATATCGGAACATGCACCTGTATTTTCCCTGATTGTTCGAGGAACGAACAAGGGTTGGGATAGCCGTACTTTAAAGGGAAGCCGAACTTTTATTCCACACAGATAAAGCATGGATGAAGCCTATGGCTTATGACAGGCGAATGCGAAAACACAATTCGTAAGGTTAATTCACAATCAACTTACCGGGTGGCGAATGAAATCTGCATCTCGAGAATCATCTGTCAGCACTGGAATGGTGATCGTTGTACGGTAGCACTCGTTATTTTGAATTGGATTGCGATAAAATACGTATTAAGGGATTATTCCGATAAATAACCGGCGATAGTATAGGTACACATTGATTTTGACAAGACGAACGTTTTTGTGCGATTGAGCGGCTGTGAATTTAAACTACACAGTTCAAATTCTGACCATACTATTGGTTAACACACGGCCTGTCAAAAGCAAACGGCGTGACGGAACACTGATAATACAGGGTTTTCCAATAAGAGGTGTTATTTTGAAAAGCCCGCTATTTCGGTAGATGTTACTTTTGAAGCTGTCATTTTTTAACATTTGACAAGTAGAAACTACGCCATTAATAAAAATGGAACGATACACGCTTCAACAACGCATTGAAAATATTAAAATTCACTTGAGTGAATCAAATGCAAATCATCTTGAGTGATGAGGCCCATTTCCACCTCGGTGGCTTCGTCAACAAGCAAAATTGTCGCATCTGGGTTTCAGAAAACCCAAGAGTTATTGTTGAAAAGCCTTTCTATCCTCAACGTGTGACTGTTTGGTGCAGTTTACGGTCCGGCGGAGTCATTGGACATTACTTTTTCGAAAATGAGGCTGGAGCAACAGTTACGGTGAATGGGTTGCGCTATCGAGAGATGATTAATGATTTTTATGGCCGGATTTGGATGGTATTGATCTGGACAACGTTTACTTTCAACAAGACGGCGCTACGTTGAATATCAAAATAACACCTCTCATTGGAAAACCCTGTATATAATGGAAAATATTTGTCATCACGTGTACCGACATAGCGATAATAAATTCCTATTTTACTAAAAGATTAACAAGAAACATAATAATATATTATTTAAGGGCCTGCAGTCCCGTTTTTAACCGGATTACGAATAATTTGAAGAGATTCTTAATAAATTAGATATATTTTAAATCCGTAACTTTTCTCCGTGTAATCAATATCGAAAAAGATAAATGTCACCATTTACTATTTTTAACAGTAACGTATAAAGATTCTCGATATTGGCGTTATGCTCGGAGTTTGATTGGTATATGTTCCTAAAAGAACATTTATTTACTAGTACAACATTACTTTATTACGTATCGTACAGTAATTTTCACTGGTTATTGCATGACCTTTTTTGGATATCCATTGTTTAGTGTCGAATTAAAATTGATTCAAACTTTTTATTTGTTTCGTTTCGCCGGTTTCTTTGTTCAGATGTAGTAATTGTTTTGGGCTTCGGTAAGATAGATAGGACAGTAGGTTTTGAGTATTTTCCAAATATTTAGTTAATTTGTTTTTAAAGAGGTGAGTTAAGATTGTTTTGGAGTAAATTTGTCGAAAATCCAAGATGAATGTTTTTTTTTGAGGTTTTGTTTTGAAGTCTCCCAACTTCATTTTATTTTTTTTTATTTACTAGTGAATCCCCAGCAATGCTTCGCTATTGCTAATGTCTTTCTCAGGCGCCTCTGACTTCTTCCACGATTCACTACTGTATACCACAATGTTACCGTTAAAAAATTACATTACATCGACTTTAATTCGACTCCGTATTTCACTCCGGTGCAGAGATATTAAGTTAAGTATTCCTCGAGTGTCCCTGAATTCTTCTACCATTTAAACATCTCTAAACACTCCTGACACTAATAACAACAAACTTTGAAACTTTCAGCGATATCGGTGGACTACTTTTCGAGTTTTGCGAACACAAACATACGCAGTCTGATTTTTTTATATGTTAAGATTAGAAACAAATCAGAATTTAACTCAACCATTTGGAATGTATTTTATAATATAAGACGTTGTCCTGCCACAGACCGCCTTCTATTTAGGGAAGTTAAAATTTGTGGTTGTGTTGGATGAAAAATCTGAAAAAAAAATTCAAGATTTTTTTATTTTTTTTTAGTTCCCGACAACAGCGCCACCTATCGGGTCCTTTTCTATATTTCAAGCTGAAACCAACCATACACATTCATAAAATTTTATTGTTGGGCGGTTTCGGAGATTAGTGTGTATGAACACAGTGACACGTGATTTTTATATATTGAGGTAGGGGAGTTAATACACGAATTGTCATTGACATTATTGCGTAATACTGGAAATAACAATGTTGTTACTCATTTCCCAGGATGTCAATAAAATCCAACCTAATTTTACGCGAAATTCCGGTGGAAAGAATACTCTCACTGAAAAATACTCTCTTGGTAGGAAACATACGAAAAAATTGCAATTTTTCTAAAAAAAAACTTTTTCTGAAAAGACTTTTCGTCTAACAATCTATAATCCATAATAAAAGCCAGCTATAATACTTACGTAGGAAAAGGCGAAAGAGGTTTCATAGTGCCAACAACAATACCCAATACAAACGATATGGGCCAGTGTTGCAAGTAGTACAAATATTTGAAATAATATGGCGAAACTCGAACACCTGGCAAAGACAACAGAGTATGAATAATATATATTTAATACTGATACAGACCAAATATTCAACAGCTGTAACGTACTAGATATACGCCAATTATACGTTAAAACACTACTAAACTACATTTTTACAAATAAATAAATTTCAACATACACAAAATAACACTAACAGACCAGTTAGACAAGCGTACAAAGAAAACATAAAAACTCCGACAGTAAATTCAAGCTTTGGACAAAGACACTACCAATACCATGCTATAAAAGCTTTCAACAGTGTAAAACTTGAAATTAAAATTGAGGAAAATAAAAATAAATTCACACACAAAATTACAAAATGGATTAAAGAACAAAAAAGACAATATTACCAAAATGTCATAGCATAAAATAAAAATAAAACCTACACGTAACACACAAAACCAATATAAACACACATCACTCACAAACACACAAGATTATATATTAAATGTATTATTTTCTCTTTAAATGTATTATATAGATTATATTTTCATATTATAAAATGAAGGCCTCAGCACGGGCAGGCCACCCAGTGAGGCCAACATTACTGGAAAACTTTGAAATGTAAAAAATATTGTACCAAATAAAAAAATAAAAAATAAAATAAAATAAACGGCCAATAAGGAACTTTAGTGTAAAAAATGATGACTTAAAACATATATTCACATAGATCAACAAACGCTGATTCTGAATATATAAGCTTTATTATATATACGTTGAATTATTAAAATCGACATTTAAAAACTATTAAAACCGTTAGGCCGGGTTCCCACTATGCCGGACCGGCAGATCTGCCGGAAACCGGACACCGGACAAGAGTGTTCACATTACACCGGAGCCGGAAAGATAATGGGAGGACATCGCTTCAGGATTCGAAAGAAAAGCCAACTTTCCTCACTGTGTTGGAGCAGTAGATGGCAAACATATTAGAATTTTGAAACCAGCCGAGAGTGGTTCTATGTTCTTTAATTACAAGGAATATTATTCTTTTGTATTAATGGAAGTTGTTGATTCAGAGTACCGTTTTATTTTTATTAGTGTGGGCTCATATGGCAAGGAATGCGATTCTACTATATTAAAGGATAGTAAATTTTGGCAAAAGATCAATGATGGTACTTTAAATGTACCAAAGCCTAGACCGCTTCATGAAAACTTGCACGAGGAATTACCGTTTAAACTAATAATAATAATAATATTTGGCTGATTTATATAGCGCCGTTTTCGTGAGAAATCACCTCAAGGGCGCTGTACAAATATATTTCTTAAATAGTTAATACTAGAACTACTGACTTATCTCTAAGACTTATATCTAGTGACTTACGACTAAGGCCTATAACTACTATATTAACGACATATATACGAGTATTTACATATTTAGCAACTTACAACTAAAATTAATATTAACAATCTAATCTTACTAACGACAGAAGAAGAAGGAAGTTCTATTATATTAGGGTGTTTTTTATTGTTAGCTGGATATATATGTTAAATGAATGAAATTAATGAATAAAATCAATCGTCAATCTTAAACGCATTTAGATGATTCATCTGCCAACAATTAAACCGATTGACTTGTTATGTTCCCGCTGATATTGTCCATTATCCATTGGTAGGCAAGTCAATAGAAAAATTGAATGAACGGAATCGCTAGATAATGTAACAATTACAATATAAAAAAAATGAAAAAAAGAAATATTTGGATAGAATGACGGATTTATGAAAATGAGTGTCTGAAGGCTTTAATCTCCTACGTCCGTATGGAGGTACACATTTGAATACTGATAAAAAGATTTAAACGAGCAGGGCGAACACGTCTACTTTCTTCAAAAAATGCGAGCCGATGACGAGAGGGGAGCCCGGAGCACGGGCGCGGCGAGCGGGGACAGCCGGATACCGGCACAAACTCGTTCACATTACTCCGGTCCGGTGGTTCTACCGGCACTTTCGCAGTGACAAAACGCTCGGTAAAAATGCCGGGCTCGGCAAAAATGCCGGACCCGGGATAATGTGAATAGCTACATATAAATTGTACAGCCACTAGCCCTTCCGGCAGTTTTACCGGCCTGGCAGATCTGCCGGTCCGGCATAGTGGGAACCAGGCCTAAGACACTCAAACACTCTGTGATTGGTCGGCGGGTTACGGGTTAGCCGGCCGCGTGCATTAAGAATGGCGAAAATTTGTGAGAAAAATCACGTTTTTTGGATGTCAAACTCGAGTGGGATGACCGTGATGTTAACCGAAAAAAACGAGGCACGTATGACGTCACGCGTACCGACTCAGATTTCGATCGTTTTCTAATTTAATAATTCTTTTTATATGCGTTTAAAAAGGGATTTCTGGAAATATTCGCGAATTTCATTTTGAAAAAATTGTGTGATTTGGTCATAGACAACCAAATCAATAAATTTGTCCTAACACGAAATCTGGGTATCATTTGGACGAGCTGGAGGCAAACCACGTGACCATATTGTGGCACCAGGAGGGTTCGAGAATCCTTTAAATAAACTACGACATCTGTCGTACGTTGACCATCGAAAAGTAGACATTGAAATAAACAGATCATACGCAGAAAAATAAAATTCACTAAAGTAAGGCAAAGGTTTGCAACGCTGTCCGTTGTGGGACTTTTCTGTGCAGGATCCGAATGTTTGTTCTTAAACGAATAGCCTGACGAAAAATGAGTGAGGTGGCTAAATTATAACGCATTAGTAAAAGTGTGTAACTAAATAGAGTAAGAAAATATTTAAAATCCCGATTTGGTATTTGTGGTTAATTGTTTTACGCAGCCATCAATTTGCGAGCTATTGTAACATGGATTAGTAATTAGTAAGCAGATTTTATTTTCGACGACCGCATGGTGATTTTACAATGCGAGTTGCGTGCATACTGTCAAATTCATTTATTAATAAATCACCGATGGCGATTTGACCCCGTTTCCCTGATTGGATCCTGTATAAATTTTATGTCAGTGGATCAGGTACTGTAATGCGCGCACCACTGGTCTAAAGGTATTTCGTTCATTGAATGTGCCCAATTGAAATCCAATCAAATAATACTCGCAAATCACAACTGTTGCAGTGGATTACTTGACGCAACGTTTTATATGCAATTGGGTTATTCGAGTTACAACCGTCCAAATGCCACCCAATAAAAAAATGTAGAAATATTGAAATCACATTTAATTCGACGAAAGATGATACAGTAAAATTTTACTTACGACTACCACACTATTTTACGTACCACTTTATTTATTTTACTTGAAAAATAGTACAATTTAAATAGCTATTTCGTTCAAACAAAATGAATGCATTGTGCCTTTAATTTGGCTTCCATATTTAATGTTGATAGAACTATAATCTATAATTAACAATCATATTAGTTTTTACGCTATTTTTTAAAATTAAACGAAAAATAAGAACCAATTTTAAAAAATAGGTTTTTGGTTCATAGTTTGGGTAATTTAGTAAAATAGGTTTTCAGTTCTTAGTTTGGGTTTCAAGAAACATTGTTTTCGGTAAGTAAAATTTCACAAATGATGTTTTTTTTTCTTCAATTATTTTTCACAATACGTTGAATTGATATGAATGAAACATTTGTCGTCTGATGTATCGACTTAGTTAAAATTGATATGAATGAATCATTTATCGTCTGACGTATCAACTTAGTTAAAATTGACCTGAATAAAACAAAGATCGTCTGACATCGACATATCAACTTTGTTAAAATCGATATTAAGGCGATGCACTAGGTCGTGTAATATTTTAAATTGATCCGCTATCAATAACAACCATTACGTAGATGGCGATAAGGTTTAAATTCCCGCATAACACCATCCGCCTGTTTTGATTTATGCAAGAAAAAAAACCGGCCAAAAAGTGCCTTTTATTTTATTTTGTGGATGTTCAGGAATAAATATTTAATTTTTTTCCGATCATTTTATAAATAACTTAATTTGCCACATTATACAATAAAATCATAACCGGAAATGGGTTCGTAAGTAGGAGATTTTAAACTTTAAAGCTGTTTTCATATGACTTATACATTATTTTTTTCTGGGCTTATAAAAAGACTTATCTAAAAAATACTCGATTATTTCAAAGGCCAAGATGTATTCTACTCGCAGTATTTAATTAAAGCATCTGAAACATTTCTAGGCGACCAAATTTTCAAACAAAAAACACATGATTTTGCATTACTACGTATGGCATCGCCTTATGTATATACAGTTCTATCGTCCGACTAACTTAGTTAAATCGTGGTTCTGAATGAATTTGGTTGATTTTGAGTGCTTTCGTTTACTACAAAGGTTTCATTTACTCCAATAGCATACTAGCAAAAATTACTTCAAATGATGTCTCCCATAGAAATGTTCCGAATGAATTTAAAAACTTGCTTTTTGAATGGAATTGCTTCGATTATCGAAGTAATCGATCATTTTGAAATGGCTACCCCGATTGTGCCCATCACTAACCCCGCATGCAGAAAATTACATTATGTTTCGAAACCGATTGAACAGCGCAAGTAGAGTAGAATTTTATGGGCAGGAATGCGGCTGAATGCTTCGAATGCAGTCAACAGAAAGGTCAGAGGTAGGTATTAACTGTAAGACTGTTGTAAGTAGCCACTGATCGAAGTTCAACTTTTACCTTGGAGGTAAATAATACCATGGAGGGAATAATAGACATGATTAGAACTAGATCGAAAAGGAAAAGGGTTCCGAAATGTTATAAATGGTTTAGACGACTCTAGATTTGTACTAGAACACCAAGACGAGACAACGTGTATCTAAACAAGTCAAGGGAACGTGTATCTTAATGTATAAGTGAGACAGCACGATAGTGAATACGCAATAAAAGCGTGTTACTGCTTTTAACGGAGATCTTCCAAACGTCAAAAAAAATAATGGCGGGAATGGCCAATTGGTATCTTTGTCGCACGTGAATTTCTACAAAACAACTGGTTCTTAATAAATTACTTCTGATCTTTGTCGATATCCGTATTAATTTTCTTTCAATCCTACAGAATTTAACTAAATAGGTTGGTGAGTTATGGTTTTCTACATAATAATAATATATGATAAAATTCGTTCTTAACAATTTATACTGGAAACTAGCAAGAACATAAACAAATTAGTAGGTACCTACCCATTGAAATTATGCAACAGTTTTTCTGTTCCGGGATCCGGGTATCTTGGCCGAGTCTCTCTCAATAACAATGAAGAGTAATTGCCTCAAGATTGGTTGAGTAATTATTATTGTTTTAATTTGAGGTGGCTCATCTCTTTTGACCTAGGAAGCATTGAACTTGGTAATTTAGGTTCAAGTTTCACTTGAATTACTAATGTACGCCTTTTTAATTGTCAATCGTTTGAGCAAATGGTTTTTTTCTACGGTATTCATTTTATCATCTGCAATTGAATTATTCATCGCTTATTCCTTTTATTACATGTAATACGTGTAATGAAAAATCAGCGTACAAATAAGAAGTAAACATGACACGATATCATGAAGAAAAAAAGAAGTTTGACAAAAAAAATGGGTAAATGAAAATAGAAAAGCATTGTGGCCTCCGTATCCGATTTAGCTTTTAGACAAAAAAATGTGGTGCACAAAAATAAGTAGCATTTCATCTAGGCACGGGATTTTCAAAGTTCGTATTTTATGGCCAATTGTTCCACAGAATTTGAACAATTTATCAAATTTCGAAGATAATTTTCAAGTTCTGTGAAAGTTCTATTTAATTTCGGTTATTATTTCAGTTTTTTGAAAGTTCAATTCAATTTCAGTTCTGTGAAGCAACTGGCCTATAATGATATAATAACAGAACTCCAATAGAAATTTCACAAAACTTGAAAATTATCTTCGAAATTTGATGAATTGTTAAACTGGCCCCAATTGTTTCGCATAAATTCAATATATCATTGTCATCAAATGGCCATTCATCCCCTTTAAACGCCGATTCTACTCAGGAGTCACGAGGCTGGACGAATAAACCGTCGTTACGTGCAAGAGCGTCGTCCCACCTTGCCACGCTCGATACGCAAGAAACGGTTTTACCTCCCTAGGCGCGCCAAAAAATGTTTCAAATTCTCAATGGCGCTAAATGGCCATTTAAAGAAATAAAACACGCAGGTAGTAAATTAAATTGGCAAATAACATAAAAGTGAAAAGATACCTAAATAAAGTGGTACCTACATTTATTACTCTTGCAGGTACTTTGTAAATATTTGACTTATATACCATATAATATGTGGTTGATGTTCTGTGGGTGGTTATTACAAACTTTTATTGCCTTGTATTGTATTGTGTTTATGTTTTAGTGAAAATTTGTGTGAAGATAAGTGTACTAATATGCATTACTTCATTATGTAAACATAATATTAAATCTTACATTAGATAAGCAAAATACTATGTTCATATTAAATGACGCGTATCATGCGTAGAGAATCACTTTCAGTTTTACCAAATAGCTGTAATTATCTGGATTATGTTATGGTAATGTGCCCACCATTGTTTGAATACATACTGTACGTGTAGCTACAGAGAAAGAAAGTGAAATTTGTGGAACATTTGATTTAATATATTTTTTTAATATTATTCTATCAAAAGTTCCCATAGATAGTCTTGAAGACAATGGACTTGTGATGAAATCATTTTGGTATTTTGTTGGAATGTTGGAAGCTTTCTTTTTGGTCTTGTCAAAGGATAGATAGAATTTAAAACTTATTCTCTGATAATTAGATGAATCTCTATTATAGATCTATATTTTTGAAATGGAATAGGTAAGAATTGGTATTAATTTTAGATAATTAATTTAATAACGAATTAATGATGCGGCCAATAGCTTGCGACAAAAACCCTGATTTTAATTGTTGTTCTGTTTGGTATTAATTTTTAATCGCTTTGTATTGCAGAATTATAAAGGGAATCGGTAAGGAAAATTTATTGTTAATGAGACAAACCAGAAGGAAAAATGACACCAGAAAGATTGAATCAGAGATGAAGCGAATATTAAGAAATTAAGAATAAAAGAAAGCTACTGGTGACCAAAATGAGTATGAAATGTTCAGTAATCTCAGAGCAGTTGTTAGAAGAAATGTTCATATAGCATTCTGAACGTATGTCGACTCAATAGAGAGTGATATCAAGCATGATCCCAAGGCATTTTGGGACTACGTAAAATCACTGCGCAAGGATGGTGGTATAACAGACATCATGATGCATGGTGATCGGGAAGTTAGAGGAGCGGATGTAGCCAATGCATTTGCAACTCATTTCCAATCAGTGTACAGTAATGAGCCTCCATTACTAAATCCCATTTCTGCTTCCAAGATGAATGTGAAGGGAGCCCAAAACATTGATATAAGTCATATAGACGAATCAGATGTTAAATCTTCAATTAATACCATGAAACATACACATTCACTTGGGCCAGACTTTCTTCCAGTATTTTTTTTAAAAGGATGTGTTGAATTTTTAAAAATGCCACTAAGTTTTATATTCAACCTATCTTTAGATACTGGTATATTTCCTGATTCCTGGAAAGTCTCAAAAATTTGTCCCATTTTCAAAAGTGGATCAAAGACATCTGTCGAAAATTTCAGGCCAGTGGCAATACTTTCCGCCCCGGCTAAGTTATTCGAATCGATAATTCATAAACATGTGCTGTTTCAAGTAGAGCCTTTCTTAATATCGGAACAGCATGGGTTTAGAAAAGGTCGATCAACAGATACTAACCTACTGGTACTCACAGATTATATTTCCAAATCTTTAGATAAGGGCTACCAAGTAGATTGCTCATATAATGATTTCTCGAAGGCATTTGATACCGTAAACCATGACATATTATTAAATAAATTGTCAACTATAGGTTTTTCTTTACGGTTTCTCATATTCTTTGCAAGCTATTTTACTGGAAGAAAGCAATTTGTATCTCATGGAATATTCTTGTCAAAATTATTCCTTGTGCTGTCAGGCGTTCCACAGGGCTCTAATTTAGGACCGCTCCTCTTTCTGATTTTTATTAACGATATTACAGAAAATATTCTGCATTCCAGGTCACTTCTTTTTGCTGATGACCTAAAACTATTCTTGGAAATTAAAACTTTAGAAGACTGCATTCGACTCCAATCGGACATTAATAGAATTGTTGACTGGAGTAAACGGAATCAGATCGAATTCAATGTTTCTAAATGTTTCATTCTTTCTTTCACACGGGCACGTCATACTTGGTTTTACCGGTATACCATGAATGCCCGAAGTTTAAAACGTGTCTCCACTATGAAAGATCTTGGCATCATGTTTGATAGTAGGCTGACATTTCATACTCATATCGAAATGACGTGTAGTGCTTCACTGAAAATGCTGGGCTTCGTCCTACGCACTGCGATGAATTTTAGAGACACCCGGGTTCTCCAAGTGCTATACATTGCGTTGGTTAGGAGTAGGCTTGAGAGTGGGTCGGTGGTTTGGAGCCCACATCAGGTGAAGTATTCCCTTATGTTGGAGAGAGTGCAGAAGAAATTTCTGAGATTCCTCTACCTGAGGGAGTATGGCTACTACCCGTGGCTCTATCCTACTGACTTTCTCTTGGGCATGCTCGGTATGAACCATCTACGGGTCAGAAGAGATGTGCATATTGTATCACACTTCTTCAAACTGATTCGTGGATGGTTTGAAAATCCGACTATCATGGAGAGTATTAGTCTCTATGTTCCTGATGGTTATCTCCGTCACCGACAGCATAGACTGTTTTATCTCCCGGCCTGCAGGACCAACTTGCCAATGGTCATGCCGGTGGGGAGAGCAGTCTTGCTGTTGAACAGAATTAATTCGGATATCGACATATTTAGCATCGGTGAAGCTGCCTTTAAAAGGCAAGCTCTATTGATGCTGGTATAGTTTATACACCGCTAACTATTATTTAATACTATTTTACAAATGTACTTAAAAACGAAATAAAATGTAATTTTGTAATGTTTTTAAAGGAATAAACAAATTGAATTGAAATTGAATTGAATTGAATTGAATTGAATTAAAATAAATATTTGGAGGGCTAAATGAGATATAGAGAAAAGATATTTGGAGGGCTAAATGAGATATAGAGAAGAGATATTTGGAGAGCTAAATGAGATATAGAGAAGAGATATTTGGAGGGCTAAATGAGATATAGAGAAAAGATATTTGGAGGGCTGTAAGAACTTAACACAAAATACACGGAGAAAAATGAGTACCTATTGCTAATTTATTAAGAAGCTCTTCAAATTATACGTAATGCGGTTAAAACCGGGATTGCAGGCCCTTAACGAATGAATTGATAGGTTTCCTGACTTTTAGAAAAATACTAATGTATCATCACGATGTCAGAACACGTGTTCATAAAAATTCTAACTTGTTCGCATTTGGTCATCATATATTATCAAGATAATCGCACAAGGTGCATGAACACGTGTTCCGATATTTTAGGAATCAATTTAAAAGTTTACCATGAAACGGCCTTGCAATCCCGTTTTTAACCGGATAACCAATATTTTTTAAAATTACCAATGCTCATTTTTGTAAAAACACCGGCGTTAATTGATCTATTCATTTATCTAAAATAGGTTGTCTGACTGCCTACAATGTATCCTCAGATACTTTGGATGCGTTGGTCGTCTAACTGGAGAAGCTCATGATTAATGAGAAGGTGGAAGACAGAACAAGCTGGAGGAGGTACTTTAATGCATTGGAGTGATCAAGTGCCACGATGCTCTCTGTCCAACGCAGGATCGTGGGGGTGGAGAAACCTGGTTGAAAGGACAATTGAAGACACGATCTTCAGCAATGATGAAACGACAGAAAATAAAGGAAAGACAAGAAGGAAGCAAAAGCGGAAGGAAAAAAATTAAGCCTCGTGGCCAAACATAAAATGTAAGAAGCGAATTAAAATCTACGGGGAGGATACACCACTGAAGATTTATAAGCCGGTTTAGGGTGGCAGGAAGGAGACACATGTTCAACGCGAGAAGACTGATAAAAAAACAAAGCTAATCAAAGTGATTTAAAGTTCTTACTTCTAGATCAATAAGTACAATCCAGGAAGATTAGTTTACGCACAGGCACATAATTTTTAAGACCTAACGTTTGAATGTATTTGTGATCGCGAGCATGCTTCAAACTGGTTAAAAATTGAATACCCGCAGTAAGCTAAACGATAAGTTCACCAATACACTAGCAAAAATATATTTATTTTAATTTATCTGGTACCTTTCTACGCGAATAACATCACGAATAAGAGAGTCAATTTCTTCCTGGATATTAAGTAAAAAATATTTCTTCCTGGATATTAAGAAAAAAATATTTCTTCCTGATGATATTAAGTAAAATAAAGAAAAGATGAGAAGTGGTAGAATTTCTTGTGCCACATTATCCAAGATTCAGCGCTTTGCGTTTAGCCAACATTACTGCATAAATGCCAATTTGCCAACAATGCGTACAACATGTCGTATATTGCATACACAATGCGCAGACATTACCAATAATGTTCCGTATTATGGCCACAACGCGTGTAAAGTACCGTTTGATGTCTACAACATGTATAAAATATCGCATTATGCGATTACCTGCACTGTGTGCTGTCTCAATTATGTACAACTATATTATTTGTTGATTTGTGTAAAGTATTTTGATGTTTTTCAAATTAACTGAAGCGTAACGTAATGATTGAATCGAAAGTAAGGAAGACAACGGTAAATTATGCACGACAGGTTCTAAGAGAAAACGATAAGGAAAAAGATAATACGTCATTATATTATCATAATGTAAAATTTGGTACTGTTTGTATTCCAAAAGTTGTGGACAAGAAAACTAATTAAGCAATAAAAATTAGATGGAAGAAATTAGGACATCTCAGAATTGATCAAATTATTCAAATATTCGATGCGGGCAAACTAACCGCCACGCCGTTACCATCGCTTACAATGCCACTTTTTTCAACTCTTTCAACTATGTTTTGACATAAACTCCTTGCTATATTCACATCACGTTTTTCCGTCAAAATCATCAAATATTACCTAACTCTGTAGATTGATTCACTTGATGATGCCATGTCTTCCGAGGAGTCCCTGATTTCCCTTTCCCCGAGAATCTCGATAAAATAAAAGCCGATGCAGCCCTTCTTTTAAAAAGATCCTCCGCAACCAGAGAATGAATCTAAAGTTTGACATAGAGTCGTGGTATGCGCTATTTACTTTTCACACACGAGGATATGAACCGTAGTTCTCAAAAGCAATGAACAGATCAATTAATTAAAAAAATATTAACCTCAACACAGGCTTGTCCTAGTGAGGTTAGAAATTCTAACGTAATAAAAGATACAATGTAAAGAAACAATAAATAAATTCATCAAGCAACATTGGACTGCTAAGAGAGATATGAAAAAAAATTGTTTTCACTCTTCTGTAAATATAACGTTTTTAAATTCCTTCCGCCGAATGTCACGTTTCGTCTAACCGCAAATTTGATTAGCCTGAGAGGCATTTCATCAATTTAAATAAATAATAACGCTACTGCTTCATCTCGTCTGCCTTTTGTTGGTGACTTTCACAATGATTAAAACATTTGAGGTATTTTATGGTTCGTATTCTGCCAGCTTTGTCATTGTCTTATGGTTTATCATTTCCTTTTGTACTGATAGAGCTTGTTTTGGATCATTTGCTAAAAAAAAAAGTTTTTGCAGTACTTTTAACTCTTTTCTTTTCTTTTATTTTTTGGCATCCACTTCAGTTAGTGCTGGAAGAAAACCATTGATATCCATTTTGGTAACCTTCTAATCAATATATTATCGGTATTTTGACCAAGTTCAATCCACCAAGACCAACATTCAATGATAGTATTCTCTTTTTCGGATAATCTCACCTTTGGAGGATCGCTATCATCAAATTAAGTTGAACACCTGAATACAATACAGTTAAGTAGGTCTCAAAGCCATGTGGTGTGGTGCTGGGACTTATTAAACTTATATTTATCCTTCTTGAACAAGAAATTCGAGTTTTTATTTTCTAAATTGTTTCAGTGAAAATACTACCTAAAAATCCCTCCATTGACTTACTCACTTAAATTGACCAGAAAAGACAGGTACTACAAAATGTCACAACGGTTTACTATGTACTCAGTACACATAACGAGTGTTCCCCCGTTCCGGAGAATCCGACACCTGAATATACAATAACGGGGACGCAGGTGCAGCAATAAAGCTTGCATTTCCTCTAACGACAGATATAATAAGATTTGAGAATGGACTATGGCTAGTAGTCACTCAAGTGACGCTGGTTAGGACAAAACTAAAATTGCTTATAGAAGCGGATCCTTTTAATGCACAATGATCTTCTACGTTTTATATTTTATGGACAGTTGGATGAGGCAAGTAACCAAAAAAGCTATGGAATTGGTATCGCACTACTGAAGTTTGTATGAGACAGACTTGTGTATTTAGTAAAACAAACTGAATCCATTACCATTTTTACTTTCTCCGCCTCCATGTTTGGCTAACGGTATTTTTGGAAGTAGGTGCGTACAATACATGCAGTGCCCTTATATCCTGTGTACTGAGTTGTAGGATTTTGTAGAGAGCGCAGCTCGAATTCGATAAAATATTTGTTTGTCCAAACTTAAAACTACATACTGCCTTGTTATTAAAATTTGTAAATGTAATGCTGTTGGCTTTATAACAAAGGCACCATAGAACAGTTAATATTGTTCTAACTAGTGTCCTATATTGCATACAGTTAATATGATCAGGTCAACAAAACAGTTTTATGTTTCAACTTTGACAATCTTTCGTCAACTATATTATTGTTAATCGCTCTGGGCAAGCTCTCTTTTTCCCTTTCTTTTCCTTTCTTTTTTCCTTTTCTTTTCTTCTTTTTTCTGAATGGTCCATTCAATGTAGTTTTTACTGTCATTCTCAGGCAGAAGACTTCGTAGACCCTTTACTTTTAAACAGCTGTCCACGTGGACCGAGAATAACGATATAATAAGAATTAAGAATACAAATTTAATAATATTGTTGATCTTCAATATAAATGTTAGAAGAATTGACTAATTAATTGTCTTTGACCAATCCAATATTTGAACTTATTTAAAATCATCAAAAATACTAATTTCATTCTGTCTGGACTGGATCAATCCTTTCTACCTTTCTTTCTTTCTTCTTTCTTCCTTTTTTTCCTTTTTATTATTATTCCGTATGTATTCATTAGTTAAGATTACGAACCATTCTCTTCCCGGGAGATAATATTAAGATATTTATAGTATGGACATAAAAGGTACTTTAACCACACACCTATGTATGTATCACAATGATATAGGTACATAAATAGGTGCATGGTTGAAGTACTATACAGTGTAGATGTCATAATAAGCAAATAAACAATGAACTCGGATTTGCTTTGAATTTAAGTGTCATTTTCGATATTGGAAATGATTTTGTGAAGAATTCAGACAAGTGATATTGTACCTACCTATAACATGATATTTTCTGTCAGAAAATTATGGGTGTATATTTTTTTGTAGAAGAAAAAAATGTACCTACCGAGAATAATACATACATATTTTTTTACAAGACGATTGTTTCAATTCTATATTTAAAATGTGGGTAATTATTCGGAATCGCTGGACAAGGATTATATGAAATATTTTTAAATAAAACCTTCTGATTTACCTTAATTACTATAAAAGGAATCTGACTGCATTTGGGATATTTTTAATTTTAGCATTTTAATTTTTAATTACGTAAATCGAAAATTCACTCTAGTTGTATAGGATGACAGCTGGAATGGTTTCTGTTGATAAAATTTTCTTTTGTTGGTATTCCTGATACGAGTGGCTATATTTTTTACCATGTTCAAATACTAGGTAGGTACCTACTATTTTAGCCAAACTCGAAAAATAAAATAAAGATATTTAGGTATGTTTTATAAAATAGAAAAATTAAAAAAGGTGAGGTTATTATAGGTTAGGTTGGATTATTATAGGTTAGGTTGGTTTATTATTAGGATTTAGGTTAGGTTAAGATAGATTGGATATTATAGGTTAGGTTGGATTATTATAGGATAGGTAGGATTATTATTAGGATATAGGTTAGGTTGGATTATTATAGTTTAGGTTAGGTTGGATTATTGTAGGTTAGGTTGGATTATTATTAGTATATAGGTTAGGTTAGGTTAGGTTGGATTGTTATTAGGATATAGGTTAGGTTAGGTTAGGTTGGATTATTATTAGGATATAGGTTAGGTTAGGTTAGGTTGGATTGTTATTAGGATATAGGTTAGGTTAGGTTAGGTTGGATTATTATTAGGATATAGGTTAGGTTAGGTTAGGTTGGATTATTATTAGGATATAGGTTAGGTTAGGTTAGGTTGGATTATTATTGGGATATAGGTTAGGTTAGGTTAGGTTGGATTGTTATTAGGATATAGGTTAGGTTAGGTTGGATTATTATTAGGATATAGGTTAGGTTAGGTTAGGTTGGATTTATAGGTTAGGTAGGATTATTATTAGGATATAGGTTAGGTTAGGTTAGGTTGGATTATTATAGGTTAGGTTTGTTTATTATTAGGATTTAGGTTAGGTTAGGTTAGGTTGGATTTTTGTAGGTTAGGTTCGATTATTATAGGTTAGGTTACTATAGTTTAGGTTAAATAAAACAATAATTATAATAATACCTAAATATAAATAATTTAAGTTTTTTAAGTAACATAAAAATATTTTATTTTTCGAGTTTGGCCAAAACAGTACCTAACTAGAATTTGCATTCTGAAATGATTCAAATTCTAGCTACTCGTATCAGGAATACCAACCAGAGAAAATGTCATCAACAGAAATCATTCCAGCTGTCATCCCGTACAACGAAAGTGAATTTTCGATTTACGTAATTAAAAATTAAAATGCTAAAATTAAAAATATCCCAAATGCAGTCAGATTCCTTTTATAGTAATTAAGGTAAATCAGAAGGTTTTATTTAAAAATATTTCATATAATCCTTGTCCAGCGATTCCGAATATTTACCAAAATGTGTATCTCTTATGTCTAAATTTCTTAGGGTAATTAATCTTGACAAGGAAGGTCGGAGTTTGTGATTTTTTCTAAGGGTCAGCGCTTTTCCCATATTCAAGAAAGCGTTATTTACTACATTTAATAATATAATATCCTGTGATTTTTCACTGGTCTTCGCTAGTTGTACTAACAATACCACCGATGCTTCGTTCCAAGAAAATCAATACACATTTGTTGACATTTTTTGCACGAAAACGTTTCAGATACATGGCACCCAAGTTTTACGAAAATAATCGTGTGGCCATATAAAAGTTTTTACAAGAATATCGGACAGTTAACCTTGCTCTAATTTATCACATTGCCTTTCGAAATCAAACGAATGTTCTATTAAAAAAAAAAGTATATATGTAAACGAGCAACCATTGTTTTTGTTGTGGTTCAAAACGAAGAGTGAAATTTATTAGGAGGTACCTACGGTAAACTCGAGCGACTATTTTTTCAAGAAAAAAATATATCATTGTGTGAAATCTTTTAAAGCATTTTTGATGATAGGCTTGTTGTATGCATGTCACTTTTTCTTGAAAATTTTTTGGATATGCTGATTAAAAGAATTTAGTTTCTTGTTAATGTTAATTATTACTAGTGAAATTTGATAGATTTAGAATGGTACATTGCAAGTAGATTGCATTTAGAAAGGTTAGAAATGTTGTGATTTCTAGAATGTGTCTTGGGAATTCGACCGATTGAAAAAGGGAAAGGATTAGAAGCAGAATAATGTTTTTCAACCATATTGACGGATAGAAGACGGCCAACAATAAAGAGGTTTCTCCCACATTGGAATTGTTGAGGTCCCTAAATTTTAGATATAAGATGGGGAAGAGAGGTAGTGGTCGTCTACATGAGTTTGAAGAACGGAAGAGAACTGCAGGCTGCTCATGGGAAAGAGTCGCCACGGATCAACAAGCCTCAAAAATAATTAATGGAAGCTAATGACGAAAGCAGGACGCTGAAAGGCTTGCGAATAAGAAGAGGAAAGTGAATTTGGAGGGAGATGGCAGGAGACCGGCAGGAGTAAAAGCGATTTCACTTTGTTAAATTTGACTGAACAAAAACTGCGACTGGTGAGTCCTTGTTTCCTATACTCCAATCTGGGCTTATCGTATGTTCTAGAAGCACAGATTTAAAACATTGAGGAATAATGTCCATCAGGTTTAACGGATGCATAGCATTTTAATTGTTCCATATAACATAGGAGTTGACATATTTTTGGTCCTTCGAGTGTGTGGAATAGGGTTTATTCAAGCAACAACTTCGAACACCAATTAATACAGTGGAGTCGCAGTTTCTCGACACCAATAGTATTACATTTATTTCTTTCATATTTATAATTATAGAGTTACAGACAACCCTGATTCACTGAACCTAATCATCTTCAACATACCAACTAGAACTACTCGACCGAAAATTCTTTTTAATTGCAACAATAATATCTGGACTGAGCCACTTAGATACTCGCTTGTACCTAGATTGCATGCAGTTGGTAATGCTTTTGCAGAAATAGTAGCTGTATTCAACTGCACGAAATATAGTTACGAGAAGGCTATAATAACATACCTTAATTATAATATTTATTAAATAAGGTAAGTATAATATAGGGTTTTCCAATAAGAGGTTGTCCAATAAATCACTAAATTATAATAGCAATATAAAATCTAAATAGCAGAAGGGAAGAAATACAGGGTTTTCCAATAAGAGGTGTTATTTTAAATAGCCCGCTATTTCGGTAGATGTTACTTTTGAAGCTGTCATTTATAGATATTTGAAAAGTAAAAACTACACCATTAATACAAATGGAACGATACACGCTTCAACAACGCATTGAAATTATTAAAATTCACTTGAGTGAATCAAATGCAAATCATCTTGAGTGATGAGGCCCATTTCGACCTCGGTGGCTTCGTCAACAAGCAAAATTATCGCATCTGGGGCTCGGAAAACCCAAGAGTTATTGTTGAAAAGCCTCTCTATTTTCAACGTGTGACTGTTGGTGCGGTTTATGGTCCGGCGGAGTCATTAGACTTTACTTTTTCGAAAATGAGGCTGGAGCAAAAGTTACGGTGAATGGATTGCGCTATCGAGAGATGGTTAATAATTTTTTGTGGCCGAAATTGGATGGTATTGATCTGGACAACGTTTACTTTCAACAAGACGGCGCTACGTGCCACACAAGAAACGAAACCATTGATCTTGTATGATTGAATATCAAAATAACACCTCTTATTGGATCACCCTGTACTATTATTCTGAATGGTTTAATAGCAATTTTTACATGATCACTGTTCCACTAAATTATTATGCATATCACATTTTTGTAAAAGCCAGCATGGACGTATAATATAAATAAATATTTGAAAGTGTTAGGAAGGTAATCTCACTGACAAATAAAATAATAACATATAATAACAGATGATGAAGTGGCAACAAAAAGTGTAATTATCAAATACTACCCAGGTTCACATTTAAAAATGGATGTATGTATCAATAATAAGAGCAAGAGAAAGTGATTTTATTCAATTCAAACTGAAAGCAAAAAAGGAAGGACAGATTATGCAAAAATACAATAAAATAATAATCGAATGTTATCAAAAGATAATTTAAAGAAAAAGAAAACACCAGAAAACTTTGAAAGTCATAATTCATTCAACTCAATTCGGACCACTTCTATCGACAACATTCTCTAATGCATAGACGCAATGTAGGCATGCTGTGTCTATTCTACAGATATTTCAATGGAGCCTGCTCCAAGGAGCTAGCAGCATTGATTCCTGATGCACCGGTGCACGTGCGCGAAACTCGACGGACACGAACTGAACACCCGTTCACGGTTGACGTTGGCTTCACGAGAACGGGCCGTTTTTACGACTCGTTTTTGTGTAAGTCGGCTCGTATGTGGAACGAGCTACCGGCATCTGTTTTTCCTCCCATCTATAATCCGAGCCTCTTCAAGGCCCGCATTAACAAATCCCTTCCTACAGCCCCTACCTTATTCCGCCTCACAACGCCGCCCAACCGGGTGGTGACATAGTTCCCCTGTCTGTACACTGCACAGGCAGGGACGCTCTTGTGAGGTGTCACATAAAAAAAAAAAAAAAAAATACCCGGCGAAATTTATGTTCAATGTGCGTTCTAGCGCCGATCTAAACCCATCTCCTTATCATAGGTACAATACAACTCCAATAAAACTAATAAAATGGTCTACTTACGTAGTCAGCCAGGCTCTTCATGCCGTACGGGAAACGTACTCTGTCGGGCACCAGTTGTCCGTAGGAGTCTCGTTCTTTCTCCAACCAACAATCGTCCACGTTGATGTATTCGTATCCTGCCGATGCGTATCCCTCCGTTACCAGGATATCGGTCATTGTGCGGAAGAGGCGGTCACTGGAAGTGTCAAAATATTGTTAAAATACACGATGAGTAACTGAAGAGTTAGAAGTTTCGGAGAATTTGAACAATTCTTCAAATTTCAAAGCTAATTTTGAACTATTGTGAAAGATTTTTTCAAGTTCTATTATTATTTAAGTTCTGTCAAGCAACTAGCATTATGATAATGGTAATGGTATAATAACAAAACTTGAATAGGACTATCACAGAACCCGAAAAAGAACGTTGAACAATTCATAAAATTTAAAAGTCGATTTTCAAGTTCTGTGAAGGTTCTATTAAAGTTCTGTAAATAGTTTTGTATAACAACTGGCTAATAGTAATATAATAATCAAATTCTTTGAAATAACCCGTCCTAAGTGTCGGTAGATGGTGAGTTCTGAGAACTACTAGTATGTTTATAATTTACTCTTATTTAATAAATCAGTACCAAAATTTTATCAGAAATCATAAGATTTGTAAGTAGGTTCCAAGGTAAACCATATATTTTATATAAAACTTTATTAGACAAAAGAAACGTAACTATCACAATGAAAATTCTTCATGCATAATTTTTAGGGCGACGATTTCCAATTTCAACATATAATCTTTTCTGAACCTTAAAACGACCACCAACTTACGGAAATGGAGGTACAAATAATTTTTCAGAAAGGCAAAGTGGAAACGGTCGAGTTTAAATACTAGGACTTCGCAACGCTCCGCTAATTAAAGATAGGTATGATGATATTCAAACTCTTCACTCAAAATACGAATAAGATTGAATTGTGAGACGAAGTGTCAAACTGTAAAAGGGAGGAGGAGAAGGATGGTAGTAAAAAACACTTAAAGAGGGGACGCTTTGATGGTTTGAACAGGTACAACAGCAGGAGAAAGAACTATCAGGTGAAAACATGACATAATTCTTAATTGGGGACGTTTTAGAAAATACAGTACGATCAAGTGAATCAAATATGCACCTACCAAGATTCGTGTCGTGTTAACAATTGACAATTAATTAGCTAGTATGTAAATACGATGAGATATACAATAAAAGTATGGAAAAATCATGTAACGGGCCTAAATATAAATTACATAGACCGATGTTGCACCTTACATTATTTGTTGTACATACATCCAAATTTCGACCCAAAAACTCTTACTTTTATTTAATATTTCATTATATTAGGATAGCACTTGGACTAGATTTAAAAAAAAATACCAAATCGATATTCACAAATATTTATGAAATTTGTCTCTAACATCACGAAAAATAGAATTCTTTAATGGCCTATTTAAAGCCAAAAACGTTTAAAAAAAACAATTTCGTTGGTATTTTGGCCACAAAATCTAAAAAGTATAGTCTAAATTTTAGATTTGATGATACAGAGGGCATTTACCCATCCAAAAAAATGCAAATCATAATCACTATGCGGGACCACGAATTACCAGGATCATGGATTCACGGTGTTGTATTTTCTCTGCCGTTCAAGCGTGGAATTGGCACAGTGGTTCAATAGTTGGATGGATCAATATTTTCGAAAGTAATATTGAAATGCTAGTTGTATGCAAATTATATTGATCGCTTTTAATGAGTCCTGTTTTTTTAATTACCGAATCGGCCTCAAATCATATATCCAATCAAAATGAAGATTTACATGATTCAGTGGAGGCTAAACTGATTTTAATTATCTAATTTAAAACCGGGAAATATTTTGTGATTATTAATTTAGCCTAAAGTAGGAGTCAGAATCATCTAAATCGAGTTAAAATATAAATTACCAACACAAATTCGATCCAAGTTTGTGAAACTTATGAGGTAACTGGAACTCATAAAAAACATGTTAGGTACAAAGAACTGAAATTGAAAACATATTTCCGTAGAACTAGATTTTTGTGTTTAATAAATTCGTCCGATAGTCGTAAATAGAGCTCTATTAAGAAAATGTCAAGGTATTCTAGTAAATTATCTTTTTAATTCTTGGGTAAGGTCAATTTTATCCTAGTTTTGATGAAAATGATTATGAAAAATCATTATTTTACTCACGTCCGATGTAAAACACTCAAAGGTGATAAATTCGCCACATTCATTTCATTATACTTCTACTGATTTTCTATTCAGCGCCAAAGAGAACTCTTTTAAAAGAAAGTCGAAAAAATATAGAAGAAACCACTAAGATCAGCTTTGGAAATGAATGTTATATTCAGTACATATATTCTGAAGTGTAGATAATCTTAAAAAAATATCTCGACTCAACAATTTTGATGCAAATGCAAGCAATTATAAAACACTCGAATTTGAATGCATTAAAATTTTCAAAAGTCACTTTCGTATAAGAATTTTTAATGGGACTTGTTTGATGCATAAGAAAGCGTCTTCGTCCCTGTGTACACACTGATAAATTACATTTAGCTGCGAATAGAGCAGACTCAATCTGTAAAAAATATCGTCAAGCTCCAAGAAATACATATGGCTAGATTTTGTAAATTCTTCTTATCACTGATTCATTTTTGTGGATTTTAGTAAATTTCTTTAAACATGTCTTCAAAAATGAACACTAAAAATTACTAACTCAACAGCGATTCTTCATAATAATGTTTCCACATACCAAAAAAACATTCCATTATTACTATTAATCAAATAAATTAACTTTCTGTTGCGTGGCAATGCGTCACATAACTCTTGATCGAATTTATTTAACAAAAAATCAGCATATAATGGTAGAATTTCTTACCAATAAATGATTATGTAAGATATTCTTTCCCCAGTTTTTTATACGGATTAAAAAAAGCTGCTATTTAAAAATATTTCATAAAACATCTTTTTATAGTTTGATCTTTGTTTACGCAAAAAAATACCAAAAGTTTTGTCATAATTCCACTTTTAAAATTAAAACTAAAAGTCAAATAACTTAAAAGTTTGCAGCACATCAATAAAGTTTTTTTTAGTGTACGTAAATTTTAAAATGCTAATTTGAATTCTACAGCTTAAAGTCCTTGTAAAATTATATGTAGGTGACACATTTAAATTTAATAAAAAAGCAACCACGCAGACTAATAATCTATAAAAATCCTTGGCTTTTAAATTTTTGACAGTATAAATGACCACGTATCGACCAGTTCCGTAATTTCAGAAACAAGATTAACGTGTTCATCGAAATTGAGATTAAACTAACGATGGGTGATGTCATCTTTGAAAACGTTATTTGTTTTTTAGATTAACGTTAAATTGTGAGCTGGATTGCAAAACTATCGACGTATTCATAACATCTCTTCCTCGAGTCGCTTCAACGTCCTAATTTTCAATGTTCATCTGTCATTCTTTCTAGATGGTCTTTGGGACCTACAGAATCTTACAATGGTCCCCCATGCTATATAATATCTTAGATATATTATTTATACTGAATGATCAATTTTCTAATATGCGTCCAATATTATTTAGTATAATTTAACTCTTTTAATTACCATTCGGATTACCAAAAATATATATTTTTTAAAAATGTTTCTACCCTAAATTCATCAGAATCAGATCAAGGTACTCCAGTTAAAAAAATAGCTAGAGTTCGTCTGTTATTTTATTAATTCTTTACCAACGAGTTTAACAGGGACAAAAACGACCCAAATGCTTATGTAAATAATTATAACAAATCCTGTTTGTTAAAAAGATAAATGACGCTAATGTCAATTGATGTCGAGTGGAGTTATAGCAACAGGTATGTCATTTGGAATAAATTTACTACCTATCTCTTTAATACCATTGACTTTTGGATGGGGCAGCAGATTTTCATTACTTTATTGAAATAGATTATGAATATATAGCATATACCACATATTTGACGTTTATGGTTATTGATTCGGCCTGCATAGATCCAGTAAGCTCGTATCTAGCACGGTCGATCGATATAAGTTAGGATGCTTCGGAAAGATGACAAGTTATCGACAGTATCGATAAATCCTTCGTGCTAGATAACCTGAGGGCATAATTTGACCGTTACTTTGACAGTTAAGTATACCTGCGGCTATTTGCTGTATGGCTATGTCTCCAGTTCTGCTTAAGGATAAGGAATTGTCGTTAACATAAAAATTAACAAATTTATTCTGGTGATTTCGGTGATTCCGGGCGATTCCGGTTCCAAATAAGCATAAAGACTTGTCATTAACCTTAAAAGTAAGCATCTTTTCGCTGTCATCCGCAGATAACGAAAAAACTTTAATTTTAATTCAAAGGACAATTCTTTTAAGTCGTTAATTTTAAGGTTAAGAACGAATCCTCATTCTTAAAAAGAACCGGAAACACCCCTTTGTATTTGTAATTGTATTTAAACTTAAGATTAACTAGTTTAAACGAGATTAACGAACGACAGCGGAAAAGTCGTCAATTTTACGATTAAGGACAATTCTTAAGATGACTCCCCAGGTATCTGAGCTTTCTTCCTTTCAAAATGTTTTTTTTATGCGATATGTACCTTATGGTATGGTACCATATGTATCCCTTCCCACTACACAGCATCCCCAGAGATAACATCGGCCCTGAGAGAAACTATGTGTAATGAATGTTAAAAAAATGAATTTGATATTTTTTAACCCTTTTCACCAACAATCAACTCTGTCTGGGCACTTACCATGCTACATTCAAAATCACATATATTGGACCGTTTGTGAGCACTTTAAATTGTCTAATCCAAGACGCTTTGTGCCATGTCATCTTGGGTATCCTCAACTTCTTCTACCATTTAATTGCACTTCAGATGCAGAAAGCTAAACACGTGGGTTTTATACCCGTTAATCTATCTATAGTTCAATTCTATTGGGGAGGTAGGTAGGTACTAAAATACAAATATCCTTATGTTTTATAATTTTATAAAGAATATATATATAATAACTTCTTACCTTATGCAGTTGTCAGGGTCATTTTTACAGTCAGTGTTGCACCTGAACCTCTCCCACGCCAGCCACCCCATAGGAGGCGTCAGCGCCAATCCATTTTCGAGCGTCTCCGCTAAGTTTATAGCCAAGACAACCACCAGCGCTACCTTCCATAGCGCACCCACAGATGTCATCTTATTTAAATTAACAACTTGATCGCTGAATCACTTTTGCGTCAAACTCTGTGTTGACAAAAGTATTCTGCGAATATTTGTGTAGTTATTAATGAAAATTCTTTTAGACAGCCATCTTTTGATAAGTTTTTATTTTTGCATTCAGAATATTCTGAATCAAAGTTCGATTAAATATGACTAGATTTCTTTGAAATTCACTGCAGGAAGAGAATTGGAGATTAATATCTGAAACAAAAGAGAAAACAAGATATTTAAATTTTTTGTAAATTTGTGACTTGTGCTATAAACAGTAATTATATGAAACATTTAATTAATTAAATAAAGCTATATTCTCCAAAGCAGAAAAATGAGAATAATACTTAGCGAAATAGATTTTAAAAAGTAACTAAAATGTTAAAGGGACTAAATTGGCTAACAGATGCAGAGCTTGAAAGCGATGATATACATCAAATAATAAACAAACCTATTACCAAAATTGCTTTCTACAGCTTCCTAACATAACAAAATGATTATGATATAACAAAAAAATCATTGAGTACACCGCTACAAAAGCAAGGTCAGCCCTTGAATGCGATGATATCTATACATAAAATAATAAACAACCTATTACCAAAATTTCATTCTTCAGCTTCCTAACATAACAAACAGATAATTAAATAAAAATATTTTTTTGATTAATTGAGTACCCCACTACAAAAGCAAGGTCAGCCCTTGTATGCGATGATATTTATACATAAAATAAAAAAAAACAACCTTTTACCAAAATTTAATTCTGCAGCTTCCTAACATAACAAAATGATTGTATAATAAAATTATCTTTTGATTCATTGAGCACATAACTACAAAAACAAGGTCAGCCCTTGAACGCGATGATATTTACACAAAAAAAACACGGTATTAACAAAATTTTATTCTTCAGCTTCCCAACATAACAAAATAATTTTACTTTTTAAAACGATTTATAGTAATTGAAAGTAACAGTAACAGTTAGAAAGGAAGAATTTGAGGTCTGAGTAAAGTACTATTGAAGATGACTCAATAAAACTAAAAAATAATAATATTGTATCGAATGCCTCAGTATTATTATCAATTTTAATATGAAATGTGTTTACAAAAGGGGCATGTTTTAGAATATCCTTATCTAAAAATGGTATAATGATTTATCAAATAATAAAATAACAGAGATGTGACGCCCACAAACTGTGCGGAGTTGATAATTTCACATAATACATATTCGTGTATTAAGCGTACATACAAAACACACCATTTAACTTAGGCAATTATAAACATACACAACTGGAAAGTGATTTTTGTAAATTTTCATAAATCCACCAAAACGCACATAACTGAGGTCGAACAAGATGATAGTGGAAATTGCTTAGGCAATGTTTGTTTATGAACTAGATCGGAATAGCTGATCTCTTCAACCTCAATTTCCTCCACTAAAATTCCTTCCGATTTACGACATTCTCAAAGGACTGTCAAGATTACACTTAGGTACCGTAAGCTGTGATATGATTTCTTAGTTATTTTAAAAATAAATTAAACATTCCCGGGTTACGAATAATCTCATCAAATTTGAATTCTTCCTACTTCCTCACATTTCTCTTCCACATCTTCTTCCCCTTCCCACTAACTCCAGCCTCACCAAATACCCCAATTGGGGATGCTACAGTCTCATTGGCTCCAGATGGTTAGGAGCAGTTCTTTTACGCGGTGTTTAGTAAAGAAAAAAGTTAAATGTTGCTTGCTACTAACACCGTTTACTTACCGTTTCACCGCAGGATTAGACAGAGAGGATGGAATGCTACGCCTTTGTCGTTGCTCACAGTCCTCCACAAGTTTTGATGATAAGATGACATTTTTTTAAGCTCAAACTTCCAAATGAATGTGATAATTAAGTCAGTTTGATGAATTAATTGCATCTAATAACGCTGTTTGACAGGAGAATTATGTCAGACTTGATTGATTTACACAGAGTCATTAACAACTTAATTGACAGCCCTGCCATTGTCGCCACTATCAAATTCCATGTACCGACTAGGAACACGAGAAAAATTTTTCAGAACAGACACACTCACCAACCAATAGGCTGCATGATCTAGGAAACAAGTTTGGTGGTACTCTTGATATATTGATTTTATTTATTAAATTACATTAGATATATGTAAATAGCAAAAATGACAAGATAATAATATTGCAATAACTGTATAAGTATATTAAAAATAAGCACAAGTGTGATTATGAATTGTAGGTCGATATTAGTTCCTAGGTAAGCAGATTGCCCGTTCTAAGGAACCAAATGCTGTTAAAATTGCTAAAAATTTATTCTGTAAAATTAAAGTGTTGTTTTTTGTTTGTTTATTTTTACTAAAGTTTTTACTAAATGAGCCATTAATAGGTAACCATGTAAAATTTTAAGTGATATTATTTAATAGTTTTTCAGACTCATCACTCATGTCAGACATTTACTGACACCATTTATGGAATCAATCGTAATCTATACCAGCACTTTGTTGAACCTGTAGGATTTGTAAATTATAGTAGCTTTGGTAATGTAGTTTTAGTGATTTGTCTTATATGTAGTATTGTTCTAGTATTTATTTTATTTTGCTGTTACACGTTCCACGAATATTGTTTCATATTTAAATAATCAGTTTAATGTTATTTCATGTTTTAAAAACTTTTATAATTGTCGATGTAAAAGAGTAGCTGGGCGTAAAACCAAATAAAAAATAGTACCTCACATTGATGTGATTAGAAATAAAGCATTTAAATTTCTCGGTTTTATATTAATAACGTTCAAAGATCTAATGTATATTATTAATACACTCAAAACGCTGTACAAAACACTAGTCAGAAGCATTCTTGAATATAATTCCTCTCTTTGGTCACCTTTACACAACATACATTCATATATAATTAGAATAGTGCAGCATACATTTTAAAGGCACATAAATTATAAATTACATATTCCTATTGCAATATAAATTATAGTGATTTAATGCAGTTACTCAAACCACCTAAATTGTCACAGCGAAGAAAAATTTGTAATGATTTATATTTATTTAAAATCATTAACGTGAATTTAGACAGCACCGAACTGGTGATTAATACATCACTAGACTCCAAGCTTCATTTAATGTACTTGCTTCTCGCACTAATTTTATATACAATTCTTGTTCACAGAGATTGCATCTTGTGGGGAATGAAAACTCTATCGACATATTTAACTATAAGAACATTGCTTCCTTTGAAAAGCATATCATCATTGTATCAAATTTTTATTATGTTCATAATATTATTATAACCATTATGTACCATGTTCTGTATAAAAAAAGTCCAATGGGCGTTAAAACAAATAAATGAATTATTTTCAGTCTACATTATTTAGTTGACTCATATCGTTTGAAGTATTTGAATAATTAAACATTTCTCTATAGTTTCATGAATCGCTACTCATTACCGACTCTTTCTTCTATCAGCATGTCATAAATAATATAGTATCCTGACCCTCATTTCATCTAGTGTACGTGTTCAAGCCACTTAAGTGCCCCTTTCTAGACATTGTTTATTACACTTACATAAAACTCGGTTTCTTTTTGAATCTACTAGTTTAAGCAGCCGTACACCTCAAGCATCTCACTTCTAGAGCAGTCTGCTTTACACTTTAATTTCATCCATGCTATGCCAGTTCCTCTCCTCACTGTCATACCTTAGGGTTGGTATCAGAATTTGTATCATATGCGTGGAAAGATTGGGAATGCTGTCATTGTTCTACCGGAATTTCAACGGATGTTGCGTCATTGCTCCCTTTGGCACCGGTGCACAGTTGGGAAACATTTTAAAATAGTTGAAATTTGTCACGTAAAAACGGGTCAACAGCTCAGCTGTGGAATGATTTGCCTGCTTCTGTGTTTCCTTCCTCCAACAACATGGGTCTCTTTAAGACTTCTTTTTTTTCTCTTCAAAAAGACCCTCCATAAAGCATTCCCAAAGATAACATAGGCTCCGTGGGAAATAATTCTCTTCAGGGTCTCCTGCAAGTTGGTGTAAATAAAAGAAAATATTTAAATTTTGTCAAATGCAGACTGAAGAATATTTTAACGAGTAGGTACTCGTACAACTTACCTAAGTGTATTACATACATTATTTTGAGTAAAACATGTTAACGAAATGTTGGTCTCCGGTGACATTTTTTGATGTTTTTGCATCTAAAAACATAAAAAAATCAGTAATTATTTTGTAGTGGTGAACTCGGCTGAGTGACTAGTGACGACATTTGAAGAAAAAAAAGTCACCGGAGACCAAATTTCATTTACATTTTTTACTCTAAATAATGTCGGAATTCACTGGTTAAAGTAAGTCAGGTGATTCCCGTAACGTACATTAACACCCTGTATAAATACAGTGAGGTGTTGTATGCTTTGCGTGCTAATAAAAGAAAATGGTGTAATTTGTGACAGAGGATAAAATTCAATCGAAATATACGTGCGTGCATTTGTCTCACGTGTCCATGTCAAATATTAATATCAGGAGATACCAATGTTCGAACATTCAGACACATTATTATAATATATATATTAACTTGATAGTTAGATATTTCGATTGAAAACTTATTTACATATTATTGTGTCGACATTAAAAAATATTTATTTTTATTTTCATCGACCTCAATATAATTTGATCCGTCAGAGGTTCGATGGCATTCCATTATCATCGCTGTCTTATCTTGTCATTAACATATTTCTGTTTGTTTCCAGAGGTCAGAAATCTGACATTGTGACCTCTGGGGTCGACTATAGGTCAACATCAACAGAGAGATGACTTGTTGAATTATTCAGAGATATGCAAAACGCAAAGTTATTAAATTTGAACATAAAACATTAGGATGCAGTGAGAGTGAAAACTTAGCACAGAATTTTTAAGTCTTATTATATGAGTGCCGCCAAAGAGTTCCAACTGTTCGGAGCCAGGAGGGCGATTCTCGTTCTACTTAACGACACTAAAATCGTCCTTACATTCAAATTAACGATTTTTCTCGGTTTATTCGTATGAAGCGATTCCGGTTCTCTCGTTGACAGATGGAATCCTTAGATTTTCGATTGCGCGCCAAAATTTTTAGCCTTACGCTAAGGGTACCCCTAGACCTGTCTTTCGGCGGCCGAACGCTAGCGTTCGCGGAGAATTTGCTTCATTTAATTGTGACGTTTTGACAATTAGCAATATTTGCGTAGTTTTAATAAGAGAAAACTTAATATTATCGTAAGTATTGACTGTAAACATGATTAGTGACTTGTTTGTGGCACAATAATGCTATTAAATGAATTGAATCAGGTAATTGCGATGTTTGTAAAGTACGTAACATGTCGAAAGCCAGATAAGTGATTTAATTTACAATAAACTACACATACCATTGAGGATTTCTACATAAATAATAATAAGTTTCTGGCTGGCGCTCGAAATTGTGGGTTTTGAAGTTAACCACAACGAAATAAGAATCCCTTTAATTCTTAAATCAACTTGGGTGACAGTTAGCGCCATTCGGCAGCGTTAGTTTGACAGCAAACGTCACTTTAGAAGTGGTGAATCTGTAAAAAAGTCATTACTATCCAGCGAGGTAAGTACCTTTTCACAAAACGTAAATCTTCGATAAATGGCTTATTTATGTCATTCATAAATAAAATAAGCAGTTATTAAAATGCATTATAATACAAAGTATTTGTTTTTTTAAGTTTTAGTTAGAAACCTTGCGTCACTTAATTATATTTCACCAATTTGTGTTTTCAATAATCTCTTAACAATATCGTAGATGCTCTTAACCACGCTTCTTTAGGATTTTTTACTAGGTCTCTCAAAAATCGATCTTGTAAGGCTATCAGAAGAACGAGAATCGCTTAATAGTTAAGAAAAGATGTTACAAGCGACGGACAGCTATCTTTCGCAAACGATAGCAGTCGTTGACGAACGCTATCATTTAGCTTAAGGCTAAAAGAACGAGAATCGCCCTCCAGAGGTACTACGGCATCACCAAATGTGAGTCTGAGTGGAGTGTGGAGGGGATTAGAAAATTACCTAGCTATCCAGATCTAGTCACAAAACAAAATTTTGAGGTTTTTAACAGTTAAAATAAATAATAACCAGGAGGTAATAGGTATACATTATAATAGGAGTCGACACGATACATTGTGATTCTTGAAATTGAATTATTAGAACTTACAAGCGAAGACCCATGAATATTCACGGGATATTATAATTCCAATTTTGAAAAAGACGAGTTTTATGTTAAAATATTATATTATAGGTTACTTTATAGATTCTCTGTTTTTTTCACATATAGTTCGAGTTTTGAAAATGACACTTAAATTCAAAACGAATCCGAGTTCTAGAGTTCATTGAACCAGAGTAAAAAGACACAACCGGAATTGGTATTTTTGATTAGATTATGTGCATCAATCGTATTGGTTCGCGTTTTTAAAAAACACTGGAAATCATGTTTGGTTTTATTCGAACTTTTCGTAAACCGTACGAATCTATGAAAACATCACTAATACACAACTATATAGTTAATAACAGAACATTTTGATATTTTTCTCCTCTTTGGATCTACCATCCAAATATATAAGCTGCATACAAAACAAATCTACTCAATGTTGAAATTGTACAACGTCTAATTATAAAAGAATTATATTGAAAAAAACAAGAGATTATCCAACATACCTAATTTTAGAAGAATTTAAAGTGTTAAAATTGAATGATCTTGTCCAAAAAAACATAATAACTCAAATAATAAAAGAAATACAAAATCACAACTTTTTAACTGAAAGTCGTACTCGTTAAAAACATATATTTCCAACACAAGAATGTAACACCACTTTTGCTCAACATCATACATACATATCTAGGGAAAAAAAACTTCAACAGCCTACCCGAAAATATCAGAACAATAGAAAACGATAAACATCTACTAAAATCAATTAAAGAGAAGTTCAATGTAAAAATACCAAAATGATGAAACTATCTTTTTAATTAATTGTAAATTTTAATATTCATAATTACAAACACTAAATATTCTTCATCTAGATGCTCACCACTTTTCTAGACACAAGCGCCAGCTTCTATAGAAGATGAACATTAAAAAATCAAAACAGTGAAAACTAATTGTATGAATTATTTTAGTTAACATTATTGATTATTCTCTGTAAATTGATTAATTATTTAATAATTTTCTAATATCTGTGAAAAAAACAAGTTGAAGTTTTTTTCGACGGCAAAATTCTTTTCATGTTTTTCCAATAACTAAAGTGACCAACTGAAGAAACGTATATTAAATATATTTCAAAAAAATTGGCAGTTTTTTAACAGTTGCCACTTTGTAAAGATTAAAAAATCAATCAACTAGCTTCTTGATTTGCTAGAATGGACTTAATGTAAAAAATGTAGAACTGATCGAAATCATTATTATTATTGATTGTCAATTAAATCTGAGAAAACTAAAAATTATTAATGACCATAAACATTATTGTCACCTCACTTTTTATCGTTTCAATAGTAATTAATTAAAAAAATCACAAAGTTTATAATTTTTGTGGTCGGAAACATTGGTTTCACAGAGGTGAACAATTTAATAATTCTATGGTTTTCTTTTAGATTTGAATATAAAGCATATTTATCTAACACCGTTTAGGTCATATTTCTCACGACGATAGTGAGGGAGACAACGATTTCTATGAGACCTACATGAGCTGTTCCCAACAACAAATTAGCCTATTAATAAAATTAATTAATAAAAAATTAATAAACTTTCGTAAGCTGTCTTACGTAGGTAGTAAATATATATTGTCATAGCTCTCGAAAGTCATAAAAGAGAAATGACGCATAATGTCAATTGACTTCGAACGGAAATACAATGTGTGATCAATAGTATTAAATATGAAACAGGTTCACAAACGTCTTTTATACTTTATACTACGTACGTGACGAAATTAAACAATGAGTTAGTGAATTATTTATCAAGACTTCCACTTCGAAGAAAAACAGTATCTGGAAAGATAGCATAAATTATATTTATTTTTAAAAGGGACAAACATTCATGGGTTACAAATTTCCTGAACATATTTAAATTCCTCCTACGATCAACATTATACGCGGAAAATGTTGCTTGTAGGTTAATAAGTTAATTAACTAGCTTACCAGTTAAATAGCTAGCATAGGATTGAGGACACCTGGGTCCACGCTTGGACCACTCGGCCACTACGATGTTCGTGGTTGAGCATTAAAAAAAGCGTTGTTCATTTTTAATACAAGTAATACTGTAGTTACTAATTGGAATTTTGGTACAAGGTTCGAAAGAGCCTTGGTAGGTTTTCAAACTGCTTCTTTTACAGACATTTTAGTATGTATTTCATAGATTTTGTATCATGCCATCTTTAGGGATGCCGTGAGGTGGGTCAACTTGAGGAGTTGAATGAGTAAACATCGGTTTTGATGATGCAAATTTTGTGAGAGAGGGGAAACACAGAAGACAAAAAATTGTTGACAAAATGTCAACCGTGTACATCTTGTAATCTATTGTCTTTGGTGTACATACATGTTGGGCGCGCGTTTGGCTTGTATCCCGATAAGCACCGGATGAAGTTCTTCGGAGCATCTTCCATTAAAATACCTATTTAACAAGAAACGCATTCCCACCTGACGCTTGCGCTTTAAAGATTGCAATCCGTTTGGGAATCTATGAAACGGACCGTTTCTTCGTAGTCGAGGGTTTTTAAAGTATTTTGGGGTTATGGCAGCCAATTCAACGGTGGCGGACTTGGTAACTGTACAGGGTCGTCACAAATCAGTAATTTTAATCACATGCGATCTTTTCCTAACTACCCCTTCTTTGCTTTTAAGACAATTGTACAAAGTGGCGTTCAGCGCCAGTTTCAGGACTGACTTGAGTTTGACGTCTAAAACTTTTCGATTACAAGATTTAGTTTTAATAATGAAGTAAGCGTCAAGAACGAAGGCTAACGCCGAAATGGCGGTATAAGTAAACCATTTTCACTTTTGTACCATGTTCACAATTTTATCGAAAGGCAAACGGCTCGGTTATGTGCCAACCGGTTTCCACGTAACAAATTTCACACACAAGTTTTTTTTAACAGCGATTAATTAACACTTTATTGGTTCGCTAATAAAATAATGACACCGAAAAAAATAGATGAAAAATTGTGATGGATTTTTTTTGTGATAACGATTAATCAATTTCGATTAATTTTTTTACGTCAATTTTGGCTTTTACAAACTTAATTCGCTAATTTTTCACCGCTTGACTAAAGTTTTTTTTTGCCGACAGAAATAATGGTATATACTCTCATTGTCGCCTTAGTGAAATACCACCATTCAGAATTGAAACTTCGCTTGGAATGGCTAAAGCAGTGTTTAGTGACTTGGCCTGAATAGCTAGGTACTTCCCTTCCTTCCCATTTTTTGACAGCTTCCCCTCCCACTTCCTTCAACCACGAAACATACCCCAATTGGGGATGCCATAGACCAACTGACTTCGGGCGGTCGACACTCTTGTGCGGTATCAGCGTTAAAAAGAGTAATAAAGAAGATGAAAAAATGTGAAAAAAATTAGACAAAGTTAAATTTGAGCATTAGGTTTAAATTCATTAAAATCATTAGATTTATTCAGAATGACAAACTTTGCCTTCTGCCATTCAATAATGCAATATGGCATTATAGGATGGGTGGAACACACACAACCGCTTTATGTAGAACACAAATTAATATTAAAAACAATTCTATACATAATCATCAGAACTTCTGTAGAATTTAAAGCTTGAAAACTAAATGTACACATCAACAAAACATTATAAAAATACAAAATCATATTCCAGATAAAACTACACCGTTTAAAAAGAATTGAAAACAGCATGTGAAAAAATAATAGGGCAATTCAACTATCTCGGAGTAAAGATTTTTAATATATTACCATAAAGTATCAGAAATATAAATAAAAGTAAAGAGTTTAAATTTCATTTAAAGAAACACACTGAAAATAAAAACTGAATACTTTAACATATAAATAAAGAACATAATGACACATCGCCCATACACACAAGTGCAGCTTTATTATGGTGGTACCCACATCTTGTATCTAAATAGTATTTGATAGAGATTTTGGTAGAGTTTTCACTATCATTTAAAGAATTTCTTCCGGAAGGTTTATATATTAAAAACACACTTATTATATTTATAGAAAGTAGAGAAAAGTCGATGTTTTCTCATCAAGTCAATTTATTTTTATTTTTCGGTCGCTTCCATTGCTAACGCTGGCTAAATCTTATGAGATGCATCAACATAATGTAGAACGGAATAGTATATCTTAAAAAAGACCTCCAGAAAAGTCTGCGAAGGTATATGTCTATCTTCTAAGGATAAACCCCAGCAACGCCGCGTCAGCTAATATATAATAATATGTGAAATGATTTCTATATACATTGTAACCACAGACATACGAATTAATAGACGAGAAGATAATGGCGAGGGGTAAAATCAACTGTTGAAGAACGAAGGGGGTAAAGCTGACTGTGATTCGTCAATAAATCAATCTGACAGTAAATAGGCATCTCGCATTATAATATCACCATTTAGTTCTTAAAAGTAAAATCTGCTTTTGAATGAATAGACATTTTTACATGGGAGCGCAAATTACTCGCCACGTTATGAACAAATTTGCGAAGTCCAAATTCGGCAAAAAATTTCTTCTATTTTCAGAGTCGAATATTTCGTTTAAGTATTTAGTTAAAACACTTTTATAAATGTTCATAATTTACTTCCCAGCAACCAACCAGCTTTGTGTTTCGCGTCCAGACGTTTCTCGATGTGATAGTATATGTTTCTACAACTGATCCATATTATACGATGTGAATATGCTTAAAATAAAGTAAAATAATGCTTATATATGGAATGTAATACGACAATTGGGTTTATTCTCTTTTTCACATCTATTTTTACAAGTTTTCATAGCACAAGTCAACATTTTGCCGTGTTATTTCGTAAAATGAACCGATGATGCCTCGACCATAGTTCGCACAAGAATGATGACGTCACGTTTTCAAATTTCACTTGAGGCCATACGCGAGCACAGCCGGCTCCAATGGAACCGGTATGGGGAGTGGGGAATAATACGCTTTTAATCACTTATGGCAGGTCTACTAATATTTATATGTCTATGATTGTAACATATTTTCTGTTAAGGTTAAACGCAACGTTCGTCATAATCTACGCGTTCATAGATGGCATTAATTAAATAATTTTATTAAAATACGCTTTTTGCAAGTTATGTTTTCAATATTAAGACGAAATATTTGTTTGCACCCATACATACGAAACGTGTATTTAAGTGAAATAATTAAGTTGGTAATAATTAAGCGAAATCTTTTAAATTTACTCGTATTAATTCCTGAGTAATAAATTAACTTTATTTTTTTAAATAAACATAATAGTATTTAACCACCATCTTATGTAACTACCTTTAATAACAACAATTTCAAGCTTTTTTACGCTGAACACTATGTTTTTATCAGAGCTATACTAAATGTATCACCAAATATCACAATAATTAATAGTAATAACCCGGTACACCCGTTCTTCATTCCGACCGGTTTCTTTTATCGAAAACTGGATCAGTCTGCTAAAAGGAAAAGTGAAAGAAGCGAAAAGCAGAATGATTCAACCGTGAATGTGGAGCAGAATAAATGAGATTCGTTCTCATGTTGATATAACGTATTAATCGTAACGTTACAAAATAAATAAATCGTCATCGTGAATGGATTTAATTAATATTTAACGTGAACCTTTTTACTAAAAACTTTAAATTCGATAGTTGTGAACTCCTGCATTTAATAAATCTACACATACCTACACGAACAACTAGGCAAATATCAACATTTTACATACATACTAAATATCATTACAACTATAGTTTTCATTCTCCAATACAACGTTTACACAATCTTGGTAACAAATACTAAAACAATATAAATGTATTTGACAATAATTTGAACTTGGCAAACTCGGTACACAATCTTGGTAACAAATACTAAAACAATATAAATGTATTTGACAATAATTTGAACTTGGCAAACTTGGTACACAATCTTGGTAACAAATACTAAAACAATATAAATGTATTTGACAATAATTTGAACTTGGCAAACTTGGTACACAATCTTGGTAACAAATACTAAAACAATATAAATGTATTTGACAATAATTTGAACTTGGCAAACTTGGTACACAACTTGGTAACAAATACTTAAACAATATAAATGTATTTGACAATAATTTGAACTTGGCAAACTTGGTACACAACTTGGTAACAAATACTTAAACAATATAAATGTATTTGACAATAATTTGAACTTGGCAAACTTTAAACGGAGTATGTGCTAACTATTTCTACCAACTTTGTAAACTATTGTTATCAACTAATTTTATACCTTTTTATTATCATTATCGTTGATTTGGAGGATTTTGGCAGATTTTCTATATTTTGTCTCACTTATTTGTACTCTAGCATACCTATATTTTTTAAACTCTAATATTTTATTTAACCTATATTTTGTTAACACTGATTTTTATGTAATCTGTATAACTAAAAAAAATAAAGATGTACATTATTACATGTAAAAGCCCTATGGGCGTTTAAATATACTAAAAAAAAGAAAAAAAATATGTAGCTATATTATTTTAAAGCACGTGTTACTCGCAGTGGTATATTTTTTGTGCCAGAGCGCAGTAGATTGACTGAAGAGATTTGAACTATCAAAAAACTACACTATATAAATTAACTGCTATAATTAATTTATATTATTAAGTATTTTGTGAACGTTTTCATGGTGCGTCTTAAGTAAGGTATTTTTTTTCTTATTTCGCTCTTCGATGAAATTATCTAGAGCAGGTATTTAATATCATTGGCCTCTCGGGGGTCAAGGAATCGAGGGTTTTTGCAAACTGGCGATATCAGTTTTCTTTTATATCCGTTAACACAGCATGCTAGGTTTGCTGCATAGTAAAATATCTAGTTTTATCTAAGTATATTTGCATCACGTAGGTACATATTTGAACCTCGCTATTTTGTAGTGTATTTTTCTAGTTCCATTTTTGTATAGTGTTTTTTCGAGTTCCATTTTTTTTGTTGAGTTTTTTTTCGAGTTTCATTTTTTTTTTAATAGTGTTTTTTCGAGTTCCATTTTTGTATGGTGTTTTCTATATTTTTATTTCGAAGTAGGCATGTGAAAACATTTTTGAATAACTGTTCGACTATAAAGTATCAAAACAAACTAATTTCGGTTGTGAAATCTAGTACTGATACTAACACTATCATTATCGCCCTTGTGTAAGACCACCATTCAGAACTGAAACATTGCTTTAAATGACTTTAGCCGTGTTTTATGGCCAAACACGAATAGCCAGGTACGTCTCCATCTTTATCTTTTCCATCTCCTTCCCTTCTCCACTTCCTTCAGCCCCACAATATACTCCGATTGGGGATGCTATATGTCTCACTGTCTCCAGATAGTTGGGAACAGTTGGCAATTGAAATTCTTGTGCTGTATTCACACATAAAAATGTAGAATGGCCGAGTATTTAAGGTAATTTTAACAATAGTTATAAGTATTTTTCCAAATTCGCAAAAAATTTTAAAATGGAAATTTATTTAAAATTACATTTTTCACATATGATTTAGTAATGCAACTTTCATGATTTGTCATGTCATTTGCATATTTTTCCCAAATGGATTGTAATTGAAAAAAATACATCGCAAGATTACACATTACTAAATTCAATGAACATTCCTGTACAAAGTTCATTGTCACCGTTTGGCAACAAGTTGACAGTACATAATTTAGAATTCTAACGTTGGCGCTTTTTAGGTCATTGCCTCGCCGCTACGTGAATAGCAAATTTAACATAATATTGCTAAATAAAACATATAAATAGATAATAGAAGTATTTGTATTCTTGTCGCATTTACTGTTAGGAATTTCGTAAAAAAATAATAGCCCATTTGAAAAAAAAGCAGAATGCTCCAAGGCTTCTATTCAGTCCCTATGTTATATTTTTTATTAATAGTAACACAACAAGAGAAGATAAAATAGTAAGTTAGGTTAGGTTAGGATTGTTGGATTGGGTTGGGTTAGGTTAGGTTGGGTTAGAATAGTTTTTTATTCACTTTTTCTCAGTGCCCACTTTTGTCACTGGTCTAATATGACCTGAAGTAGCCGTAGTTTGTAGGTACCCATTCCGTATTTTGTTTGTAACATCTTGGATTAAAAGTACTTTGTTTATTAATATCATGATGTTTGTTGTGCACATTCATACATTTTAAAATTCATTCTACAATCAGATTAGTTAATGTTTTGTGTATGAATTTATATGGAAATGTTGTGATTCTCCTCGGTTTCTAGTAATAATATATATCAATCATTAAATACATTTATTTCAGAAAGTTAAGCCCACAATAACATAATCACGACTTAAAAGATTGAAGCATACGCTGGTACGTCCTAATCCAAAAGTGACAACGAATAAGGAATTTAGATCGTGCGTGCAGATTTGACTAAAAGAAAGCAGTTTTCCATTTAAGGTCAAAACTCTCCGTCACGACTCGGATCTAAAAATTCACGCATGATTCAATAATAATAATATGTCATGTGATATAATCGGTCGAGTTTCGTATAATTCTAAATCATTTAGGTAACCAATATTTTGTATTGATGATTCCACCAAAAATCTTTTTTTTCCTTCCCAACCAGGGAATTAACAGAATGACTGTTTCGTGTTATCAAATCAAAACTTTTACTGTTTTAGTGAATTCGTAAAAACAATTTTATTTTTTAGACATTATTTAACAATTATTTTTACTTAAATCAGACAACCATTTCAAAGTGTCTGCCATTTATATTCATTATTACGGGTGACAGTTCAATTGCAATTTATAAATAACTAAATGTAATATGTATCTACGCGTTGCAAAGTATTGTGTTAAACAGTTTAAAGTTTAAACGACCAGGTTATCATTTGAACAGTTTTGAATGCACCAAATTAAACTAAAATAGTTCTCTAATTCGATTTATATGTATTCACATTGTATCCACTGTGTCATCGTGTTCAGTTTTAAAGTCGGTTATTACTTAAATGCAGTTTAATGTTTTAATTTTAGTTTCAAATGCCATTATTGGTAGATAACGTGTTTCTAGGTAGATTTGGTATTTTCATCGCAATTTAATTCGACTTGGCATTTGAAAATGTCATTTCGAAATGCTATTCACAGCTATAACTTTCTTCCATGTAAATGTGATGTGAAAACTATTTATATTGTGGAACATTACATAGGGGAACAATTTTTAACATGATTTTTGTTGAGTTTGATTTTTCACCTGTTTAATTAAATAAGGCATTTCAAAATTTGCAATTAATTTTCTTTCATCACGTCAATTTTTTTAAGACAAAACTATTCCCTAAAATAAACTAGCACTAACGTTTTTCTATGTTGAATTGGGTAGTTACGTTAAGGAGAAAATATTTTATTGTAATTAGTTTTTAGAATCATAAATTTTTCTTCTGTAAATCTGTTATATGTATGTATTTCAAAAAAATAAAGCCAGAATCTTAACGAGTATCTTAACGTAAGTAGCCGGGCACAAAAATATGCGACGCGCGACCCTGGTCCATTGGACAGACATACGGTTGAATTTGCACTGTAAAATCTCTAAAAAAAAGTGAGAAACGACATAAGTGCTGAAGTCGTGTAAAAAAATATTCAGCGCGCGGCCTGGCGTAATGGACGGACCTACGGTCGACTTTGCCCTAACGGGCCTAGAAAATCGTTCTTTCCGTGGGGTTTATTTTAATTATGTCTGATAAAAGTATTAATAAAATTTCAAATGTTTCTAGGGGTACCTCGGGAAATTACTAATTCATCGTCTAAAAAAATAAAATCTGATGCTTACCGCTGATTTTTTAGTTGAAAAATATTTTATAAAATTTTCAAAATGTTTTGTTTTTTATTAAATATTTTAATGGTAAGGTCCAGTTTTTATTAATCTTAAATATGAATAACTTTCATCCGCAGGGAAGTCCCTCTAGAAAATTATGAGATTTTACTAAAACGTCCATCAGAAATAATTAAAATGTGAGCATTGAGCGAACCCCCGTTATTAGAGTCCTATGTCTTTTATGCCTTAATCTACAGATTATCCCTAGAATCTAGGGGCGGACCAGTGCTTTCCTATTAGCCCAGAGTGAAGTGGGGAGGGGTGGAGGACACGATTGCTATTTCTCGTCATAAGTGCCGAAACAGCACTGATTATTTTTTATTATATCTGCGGCAGTTTCACCATTCTGTCAAAGTCCACTTCAAGCAAGCCTATTTTGCATTTTTCTCGATAAGTCTAGACCCCTCACACAAGGTGTGCAAGCAGTTTTTCGAAAGTTTTCAATTGTTGACGAAGGGAACACCTATGGTACACTAAATTAAAACCAAAACAAAATACTTCACCGCAATTGAAAACCAGAAACCCTTTTAGACCTACCAAACGCTTGGTTGCAATACGAGCATCAAGGTGCATTTTTAGCATAGCCATCTTTTCTGACTTCCCAAAAAACTTTGGTGCACTCAATGATGAGCAAAGTGAAGGATTGAACCAAGATTTGATGATCATAGAGGAATGATATTGGGGTAGATGGGATAAACAAGGGCTGACATTGTTGGAGCATCACGAGAGATTGTCCACAAATTAAACACTACAGGAAAATCTATAAGAGTTGATTTTTATCTTAATTGCTACCTTTATATGATTAATTTTACTAATTAAATCTAATTTGACGCACAGTAACAAAATTTTGCCTTGTATAACAAAATAACTTTAAATAAATATTACTTAATGTAATTATTTACTTTATTCCATTTTTAACATTAGTTCCAAACAGGAGGCCCTAAGGAAAATAATGTGGATGCTGTGTAGAAGGTATTTTTTAAGGAAATAAAGCAGATGAACTTCTAGTCTTGTTGGAGATGTAAAGGATATCCCTCAACCAGTGTTTCCCGATTCGACCCGCCACGTAATAGGTGGAGAGACGTATTCCCAAACCTCACCCCAGCCCGGGCACCCCTGCTAAAACATCAAACGTAGCGAAGCACTTGGGACGACCTATGGCAGAGATGTTAGTTTTCCAATGAATGGTTCTCGGAGCGGCTGTACTCAAATCGACACTGTTCATCCAATATTCAATACCCAATTGAAAAACTGGGGTAATATTTGCAATATGATACTAAAAATTAGTCAGAAACAAGTGTTTAATTCCACTCTCCTAAGTAATCTTTAGTGCCACCCAAGGAAATATTGTGCCACCCCACACATCCCATACTGAATATGCAGTCAATGAAGCCAAAACTTCACTGTACCTAATTATTGCAAAATGGTTAGTTAAATCCAACATCGAAAATAATTTTTTTTTCTTTTACTAGTTGAAAAAAAAGTATTTTTTGATTTTTTTAATGCGAATACCGCACAAGATTCCCAACTGCTCCCAACCGTCTGGAGCCTGTAAAACTATATGATCCCAATTGGGGTATTTTGTGAGGCAGAAGGCAGCGGGGAGAGGAAAGAGATGAGAAAGCGAAAGGTGGAGGAGTTCCTGGCTATTCAGATCTGGTCACCAAACACGGCTAAAGCCATTTCAAGCAATATTTGAATTCTGAACGGTGGTAATACACCAGGGCGATACTGAGAGTATCATCAACTCTGGACCGTGCCGCAATATTATTATTATATAAATTATATAAATGGCTATAAATGTAATGATAAATGAATTGTTTTGTAAATTTTTCCTTTTATATAAGCTTTTGTTTTGTATATAAATATTTCAATTCATATTCCTTTCTTACAAATTTATTTTACTTATTCCATATTATGCTGTCTCAGTAGAGGTAAAGTCACAAGGAGGAAATCCATAATGGGCTTTATTTTGACTATATAATACTTATGTACAAACTGATTAAATGTTAATGTCGAATTTCCGAAAATTAATAAATAAATAAAATAAAATATTATTTTAAATGAACAAATTGTATATAACACAAATTCACAAAATAAAATTTACTTGCGCACGCCAAATTTCAGTAGTCGAGAACCTTACCTCTACCCCTAACTCCGACCACGGAGGCTGTCAAATATGCATTATACAAATGCATATAATCCGATGTCTAGTAATAAGAAACATCAATAAATTTGACTGAAATAATAAATAAAATCCGATGTTCAATACATAATAAAAAATAAATACTTATAATTCAAGTCTTATTTTGTATTTGAATACGCAAAAAGGGGATTTAAACAACCTTTTTAAAGTCAATAATATTAATTTTCGAATTATGATTATTATATGTTTTCATCACCCTTTTAATCTTGTTTTTCAACCTTCAAAAATATTCATAATAAAAATATTTCGTGTTACACCAAAAATATTTTAATGACTAATAAAATTGATATTTAGGTCATTCTCACGCTGAAAAAAACCCCAACTTATGTGACTAAGGACAAGTTGTTGCGCGGAATTCGAACAATTCATCGAGTCTCGAAATAAATTTTCAAGTTCTGTTTAAAAACAGAACATGAAAATTAATTTCGAAATAATTTTATTCATGTTCTGTTATTATTTCAGCTATGTGGAGCAACTGGCCCGTAATGATATAAAATAGAACTTGAATAGAACTTTCACAGAACTTGAAAATTATGTTCGAAATTTGATGAATTGTTCAAATTCTGTGAAACAATTCGTTCTTATTCCCCATTTAAAAATTAAAACACCTTTTAGAATGTTAAGTAATATGTAATCAGAATACAGTAGTAGACAAAGAAAATCGTGTCATATCCTAAAATAAATCTTAATGTATACCAATTGTTAACCTACAAACGTTCGTAAAGTATTTTAACACCGTACTTTAAAAAGAAGAATCGTTACTAATGATGCCCTGAAGAAAATAATTTCCTTGAGAGCCGATTTCATCTTTAGGAATGCTGCTTTGAGAGTCTTTTTGAAGGAGGAAACACAGAGGCCATCACAGCCATGCTTTTGAACTTACGAACGAGTCGTAAAAACGACAAATGTGAACCGTCCCCAAAAATTGAGCGTGTTTTCCGACTATGCACCAGTGCCGAAAGGATCAATGACGCTAGTTTCTCGCAGCATCTTCCATTGAAATACCGGTAGAACAAACGACCAGCCATGTTCGGTGATTTGAAATCTTGAGATTAACGTGACGGAATATCAATTTTTAAATAAACTTATGAAGAACCAAATTGTGAAAAGTATTAAATTTTTGTGTAAAAACAACAAAAAATTAGAAAAACCTGATTCGTTTTTTATTCTTATAATATCAGTTAATAAAAAAACATCATCACGATATTAACACCTTAGAAACATCAAACGAGTTTCAATTTACCAAGAAAATTGACTTGATAGTCAACAACTTTGTAGCTATATAATATTATTTTACTAGACGAATGGCACAGGAGAAGAAAGATGATGGTCACATTTTGAAAAGTTTTAAGACAATAATTTTTAATGGTTGAAATTGCGAATTTATAACATTTGACACTTATTGTGTCTATGAATGATGTTCTTTCACCAATCCAAAACTTAGCATTGTTCCGTATTTAGGTAGATATTACACGGAGAAAATATTTCAAATTATTAATATTCCAATTAGAAACGGGACTGCAGGCCTTTAACGAATGAATTGACAGATTTCCTAACAAAGCATCAATAACACGCTAACGCAGAAGACGTGTTCATAAAAATACTAATATTGTCGCATTTCTTCATTATATTATATTATTCATGAAAATGTGTTCCGATATATTCTGAACGGACTAATATTTTATCAGTAAATGGATTGTCATCATGTTTTTAAAAGGATTTCTATAAATCAGCACTACTCATTTTTTTCGTATGATATGGTTTGATTTTCAAAATATATTCTTTTAGGTAAAATGTCACTAATTTATACTTAATTACTAATTCGGATACTACGTATAAGATTCTCAATTTGCTTAAAAATACTACTAAAATCATATATGTGCAGTTGGGGCGTGGGTTTGTAGACAATGTGAAGATAAATTACGTTATTTATCGACGTTATGTTGATAATTAAATTTGCATTCAATGGCGTAGCTAAAATTCGGAATATCGTTCATAATAAATATTCCTCTTGTGTAATTCTGTGTCATGTTCTCATTTCTGTTCATCGCTATGAAAACAAACGAGTAAAATTAAAATTGCTAATTTATTAAGAATATCTTCAAATTGGAATGGTAATCCGGTTAAAAACGAGATTGCAGGCCTTAACCAAATAAATTTACAGATTTCCTGATAAACTTTTAGTTAATTACGAATCTATTATTACGATCTCGGAACACGTGTTTATGAGAATCCTAATTTTTTTGCACGTCGTCGCTATATATAATCAAGACAAATTCACGTGCATGAATATGTGTTCGAATATGCTAGGAATTTACTAAAAGTTTTTCAGGAAACAACCTGCAATCCCATTTTTAACCGGATAACCAATAATTTAAATAGATTTTTAGTAAATTAGCAATACTCATTTTTCTTTTTGAATATTATTGTTTCAATACAACATCATCATCTCTGCATTAGAAAATCTTATGTAATATTTTTTTTAATATATCAATACACATTTTAAAATTAATTAAATCTTCCGTTTTTCTCCTGAATCCTTCACCGTGTAAGTGAATGTATGTATCGAAGAGCTTGTATCGGCATGTGTGTTCTTCTATCGGCAATGTCAAGGAAAGTCGCTGAACTCTGACTATTATAGGACTCAGTACCTACATCGGCATCGCTACACCGCTGTGGTCCGACAAATAAAATCGAGAAGCTATTCATTATTCTAATTCCTATCTAGTTTCACTTTTAGAAAAAGGATTTCGGATTGATTAATTGATTCCATCGAAGACATAAACGGATGGAAGATAGAAATGTGTTGTGTCGCCAAAAGTAAGTTCAATTTTTGTTTGTCTTTGGTGATTTTGATCAAACATTTACAAATATTGAACAGATTCAATTTAAAAACGACCAATGTTTTGTGATTTGGCATCCTATTACTATTTTCGTGCATTTAAACTATTATTGCGGTTGTTTCGTTAATTTACCATAATTCATCGCTTGCATGAAATTTTGTCCTGTTTATACGCACCCTATGTGTTTGTGTTGTGTTCCCACAAACAGTTCTTCAACTCGTCGTGGAAGGAGATTATAAATAAATGGTTCTTTGTGATAAATCAGGGATTTATTAATACTCCGCGTATTACAATGGTGACTCGATAGTCGACCTAACTAGAAGCTGGCTAAATGGAATCTGGGAACAGTAAGTTTATCTGGGAGAATTCTCACTGGCCCTGGCGACTACTGGCCACTAGCTGCCATCTTACGGACTTCCACGTAAGCTCTATGCACTGCCTTCTATGAATGCATCTGTGAAGCTCTTACTTCCCAACAGTTTGTAACTCCTTTTATAGGACGTGTGGGACTGCATTAACTCAACTTTTTACCTGGTTAAATTAATCTATGAAACGAACTGTTTTCTCTGCTTTTTTAAAGATTTGTTTGGTTTTTTTTTGTCTGGAGCCAGTGAGACTGTGGCATTCTCAAGTGAGGCTGAAGGTTGTAGTGACAGGAAGAAGATGGAGAAGAGGAAGGTGGGGAAGTTCATCTACTTAGTACTCCAATTTAAGTGATTTTGCTCGTTTGCATTCCTGTCTGCCCTTTTCCCGGTTTATACTACTAACTACTACCTGCTATTTTACCTAGTTAACCTACTAATTCGGCAGTCAGTGCACGCTTTATGTGAAATATACCTACGTAATACGTAAAGTTTTAAAATTGGAACTGATAAGTATTAAATAATTTCAGACAAGCGATAAAGCAGGTATCAACATTATTTTATAAATTGATAATTCTTTATTTCAATCTAGCTGTATCCCGCCACACATTGCTATTGCTCAGTCTGTCTAAGAAACAATAGCGCGTGTTGCTTTTACGTCCAACAGATGGCGCTGATTAAAAAAAATAAAAATAAAACATTCTTACCTTTAAATGTATATAAAAACAAGCGGATTCGAATGTAACGTTGTTTCAAAATTTAAAAGCAATCGGCCAAGAACTTTCGGAGATTTAAGATTGTGAACAAACTAGCATTCATATTTTTATTTATATTTAGATGTGTATTTGTTTGGATTAAATGCTCGACAAATGCGTAGTAAATAGAGTGAAGATACGTTATTGAGACAACGCGTGTGGTTTCACTGACCTAGGTCGAGTGGACATACTTTAGCTGGCCGTTGATAAGGTTTTTATTTGTACAAACGTATTCTTTGATTGGGCATAATATATATATTGAAAATAATATATACAGTATAATTGCGATATGTTCCAATGTGGAAGATACTATCAGTATTGCCCATTTGTAAGACCATTCAGAATTGAAACGTTGTTTGAAATGGCTTAAGCTTGTGTTTTGGTGACCAGATCTGAATATCCAAGTACTTTCCCACCTTCTTCTTCCCTATCTCTTTCCCTTCCCCATTACCTTAAGCCTCGTAAAATACTCCAATTGGGATGAAATGGTCTCACTGGCTACAGACTGTTGGGACTCTTGTGAGCTATTCACATAAAAAAAACTAAAATGTTTTTTTTTCATATTTTAGTTATTCATATATTTTTTTAATATTATACGCCCAATTGGGCTTTTAAATCATCAATTGTAATCAACAGTAAAATTTGAATTTAAAATTATATAGATTCATGCAAAAGATTAGTTAACCATTATTGTTATTATAGCCTTCTTATAACTATATTTCGTGCAGTTCAACACGTCTACAATTTATTCGTAATTATTGATAACTGCATGTAATCTAGGTACAAGCGATTATCTGAGTAAATGACTCACTCCTGATAAATCACTCGGAACATTAGAACGTCAAAAGACGTAAATATGATAATAGCGGTCAAGACATTAGTACGTCTTTTCACGTAAACGCGCGAGATTTTACAAAAATCGATTTATTTCCATGACTAGTATACGGATTGCCATGATTTAAAAAACACAGTATCGATAATGAATAACGCTACGCGTCTGCATTCAAGAATATCTATGGAATCTAGAGGTGCATTATCTGAGTCGATTGAAACTGTCATCTTGTTCGTTCATAATTTATTGCGTTTTTAAATAATTTATTAAAAATATTTAAGTTTGGACGGTTAATATTTTGAGGTGACTAATAGTTTTTAATTATATTTCTTCAATATATAAAGTGTTATTTCTTTATGATACTCAGAAAAAAGTACATTTTTCACAGCTTTGAAATAATGGTCAGCGATTTTTACATATTTTTGACGTTTTCAGAAAATGTATATTTAGACACGCAAATATTTACGTATAACAAAACAATACGATAGTGAATTTCATAATCTTTCCAAAACATTTTTTAGAATGAGGCTACGTTTCCCAAAACGTGAGTAATGAAGCTTTTAACAAAACTCGTGAATAACACAAAAATTTTCGCGTTTTGACAGATCGCAAAGGAACACAAAGTAAATAAAAGTCCTTTTCTGAGAGGTTAATGTTGCAATTAAAAATAATTTTCGATCATGTAGTTCTAGTTGGTACGAGTATGTTGAAGGTGATTAAATTAAATCAGTACTGACTTTCATTTCATTAAAACATTTAAAAATTAAAGTTAATTCGGAAACAAGTCTTATATGTTTCTGAGAGATTTAATCATTTCAATTATTCTATAAAGTAGTATTAAAATTTATAGTTTCTATTGGAGGCAGATTTTATACTCGTAGTTAATATATCTTAGAAATTTAAACTGAATTTTTTCAAAGAAATCGGAGTGGGTTTTAAAGGGAGGGGACCAGATAAAAAAAAATTAATACAATTTTCACTTTTTTTAACGACAATCACCTCGTCCATTCTGCCATTTTGTAATTCTATTAATTGGCATCTAATTAAAAAATCTACTACCTTACATTTTTTATGACAAAAACGGCACGAGAAAGTAACAATAATGGGTACATTTACAACATACGCTGTCAAAATTAAGTTATTATTTATTATTTACTTGCAATCAACTTCTAAATCGGTACATTATCAAACCAAGTGCTGATTACAGCGTAGAAACATTTTACACTAGATAGGTCAATAAATATATTTAAAAAATATATATTTTATAACGATTTCAACTAGACTACTGCCTCATCAGTAATTACCGAATACGTTAATTTGTAAATAATAGTGGCCGGTTAGTAGCCAAGTAAACAACGGCGTCGGGTTCTCACTCTGCTAGCGAAGTTCTCTATCTTTGCACAAGCAACATTTCCATCGCATAAATGATTTGAAGTAGGTTGAATTGAAATATAAAGAGGATATTCATAACCCGGGAATGTTGATCGGTTGTCGGTGCATGGGTACATGCGTGAAGTGAGATGAAATATTCCTGCGTAATATGTAAAATTATGCAAGTTCAATAAACATTTAATTTTCAAAATTTGAAAGTATAAATTAAATCAGATAAGCGATGAAGTAGGTAGAAAAATTGAAATGTGTGTTCCTTTTGTTTAAATGTTTGACAGATGCAATTTTTCCAAGTTTACTAACACACGATAGGTAAATTGCTTTTTTTGAAAGACAATGAATGAGAGGCTAATATTTTTTTTATTAAAACTTTCAGCTTCACAAAACCTGCAGTTACAATATCCCGTGATTTTTCACAGTTCCGCGCTCAGTATATTGTATACTTGCGATACGCTCCAGAGTAGTAGATGCATTCAGTATCACCCTAGTGATAGAAACACAAATCAAAATCTGTAAATTGCTTAAAATGGCTTTAGACGTGTTTGACAAGATCTAAAGAACCATGCATTTTCCAACCTTTTTTCTTATCTCCCTAGTCCCACTGGCTCTGGGTAGTTGAGACACTTGTGCAGTATTCACATAAAAAATTCCAATCAATACACAGTTACGAATGACTAAATTACATTTCGAGAAACAAGCCTATGAAAAAAGTTTAAAAAATCGTGTCACATTTCGTATTTTCCTGAATTTCAGCCGTTGTCGAAATCGTCATGATTTTTTTTATTTATTTGTTTATCATTCAATTGTCAAGTTTTGTAGTAGATGGCTCACCTGGTCTGCTTTATATACGCAAATGCTTGTATATATTAAGTTGTCTGATAGTGTTGTAATACGTAACATTAGCAGGCGGCTTGCGGCACAGAGTTACGTAAAACTGTAACATTCGTATTGTGTTCACGAAAACCGCGTGTGTTCTTTTCACCGGGCGGAAATTCTACAACTTGTCGGTGGTTATATTACCATTATAACTTTTTTGTTAATATTAAAACGCACACGAGTCCCAACTGCTCCCAACTGAGCCATCCCGGCCATGTGGCATCCCCAATTGGGGTTATGGTAATGTTATGAGGCTGAAGTGTCGATGGGAAAGAGATGGGGAATAGAAAAGTGGTGAAGTACCTAGCTATTCGGATCTGGGCACCAAACACGGTCGAAGTCATTTCAAGCAACGTTTCACAGATAAATGACTATTGCTAATTTATTGAATCTTTTCAAATTTCTGGTAATCCAGTAAAAAACGGGCTTGCAAACCGTTTCCTAATAAACTTTGAGTAAATTCGTAATAATTTCAGGACACGTGTTCATGCACCTGCGTTTGTCTGTAGAATATATAATGACGAAATGCAAATGAAAATGTTAAGATTTTTAAGCAGATTTTTCTCAATACATTCGTATTTTACTAAAAGTTTATCGGGAAACCTATCAATTCATTCGTTAAGGGCCTCCAATCCCAATTTAACCGCATTTATAATATTTCATATCAGTAAGTTTTGTCCGTGTACTACTTACATAACGGGCAATTATTAACTTAGCTTAGCATTCGGTCAGCTTTAATTGGTGAAAGTGTTCGATAGTGCTGTAATAATTGCAACTCCTAGAGCTTAAAATTTTTAGAACGCGTGGATTTAAAACCTTATGGAAATTCAATTTTACGCAATGAAATTATTTTTAAATTTTATCATAAATAAAAATTAAAACCTGGAAATTCCTAATAAAAATAACAAGTCCTTATTTTAAATATTAGAAATCCATATTTTAAATATTGGAAATCCATATTTTAAATATTGGAAATCCATATTTTAAATATTGGAAATCCATATTTTAAATATTGGAAATCCATATTTTAAATATTGGAAATCCATATTTTAAATATTGGAAATCCATATTTTAAATATTGGAAATCCATATTTCTATTGGAAATCCTTATTTACAATTTTGGAAATCCGCATTTGAAATAATTGGAAATCCGTATTTGAAATAATTGGAAATCTTTTTGTTTCACTACATCTCTCCATAGTTCGTGAATCGCCTCTTAACAGTACCTACTGACGTATCTCCGTAGAAAGTGAATTTGACATCGGTCACACGCGAGGAGATAATCTCCTCCATTATCAATTTCGTAATAATATACGCAGTATTAGTAAGTACCCCCGTTTCTTTATGTTTATCTTTGGGTTACATTTATCTATAATGATCGTGTTGGCGCGTAGGTAACTCTTACCTATGTTTTTTGTAATGTAGGTGTGAATTACGATGGTACCTACATGGAAACAATACAAACATATAGAGAACACATAACCTATCAAGATTCGCATTTCGTAAATGAAAATGAACGTTTTTAAAGATTTCTTTGAGATTGTCAAAATTTTCAACTTCATTTAACTTACTTATCCCACAGGAATAGTAAGTTAAATGAATTTAAATAATAATCAACAACTCGTTTCTTTGCCAATAACACTTTGATTTTTCCACAAGTTTAATTACATTTAAAAATACATGTTTTTAATTATTTGGACTTATATATCTTTACCGCATTAAGGGTTCGTAAAAAGTCTTCAAAAAGAGGAAGATATGGTTTGAAAGAGAGATACATAAATTCGAATATTAGAGGGAGCGCGCTTTTATACAAAAGCTCGATTATAATAGGTGTAAGCGAAAATATTTAATAAAGCAACAGTCATGTCAAAAATGAAATTCTGTATTTTTTCATACAAATGATGTGTTAAATAATATAACCAGAAGTGTTTTTTTTTAAATTTTCGGAGCGTACTTTGCGACATAATCCTATCGAGGGAATTTTATACACGGTGTCCGGAAACTCGTAGTACAAGCGGGAAACTGGAGAATCTACACGACATGGGGAACCCAAATAAACATAAAGTTTATTTGAGCATTTTCACAAAAAAAAAACAAACAAAAAAATATTTTTCGGCTATTTCAGGGTTAAATTTTTTTCGTCATTCGATCTGAGACGCCGACGCAACGGATAGGAATTATTATTAGCATATGTAGGTACTCACAATATGTAGCGATGTTCCGATCTCCAATTCAAAACACAAACACGTCACAAAAATTATTTAAAATGTTCACCGTTACTTTCCAAGCACAGTTGGGTCCGTCTGATGATTGATTGTTGCACTGTTTGAATCATGGCGGAGTTAATTTTTACCTCGTCGAAGGCATCGATGATAAGTCTCAAAATCAAAACATTAAAAACGTACAACTGTTTTCAAACACGTCAAAGGTATCGATGATAAATCTTAAAGTATCAATATCAAAACAATAATAACGCATTTTAAAACACACAAATTTCGCCCACAATTTGCTTTTATGATTAAATTAACGAGAAAACTTCTTAAAGCAAAATGCAATGTAAACAATGTATAAATAATCCCATAAATAAACCGCACACGGCCACCTGCGGCGACCCATAAATCAACACTGACCTACTTACGATTTAACAGAAATGGGACATCTGCTTAGAATACTGTTCACTTTTTGAAAACTATCGTGCGTCTCTTTCCTTCATATGTTAGTAGAACCCATCATACTAGAGAAAGCTATATTATGCGAATATGTCAGAGATGGTTATGAATATTAGAAGAACAGATGTTTTAACCCTGCAGAGCAGAAATATTTTATGATTACATCGGATTAAATGAAGGGTGATTTCAAAATAATGCTTTAAATCCGAGTTTCTTTATTTGTTTTACTTTTAATAGTTTTAATTAGTTGGGTACTTTGATCTTCAGTAATAATTTATAAGAATTTTATCAAAAAAAAAATCAACTTCTGACTCAATTTACTCGAAAACGAAAGCTCAAATCAAAAAAAAATTATACTACAAAATTGACTACAAATGTGATGTAGATTTTCTAGTTTCCCGCTTGTACTACGAGTTTCCGGACACCGTGTATATTACTTAAAAAAATAATCTTCAAATTTTTAAAATATGAAATAAATCCGCAGAAATTCGGAAAGTAGTGTCTTAAGTTAATTTGTTACTCAACATTAAAATGTTTAACTTCCATTGACATTATCCATACATTGTGTCTGCATGTTCTGTAGGTACTTGCATGCATACCTGCATGTTTGTTTATGTTATTCGTTTTTCAACTGTTGACATGACCGGATACAAGCAAGTGTCATGTCATCTTTGGGGATGCTGTGCGGAGGGCCTTTTTAGGGAAAGGAAGGAGAGGAGTTTCTGGGAAGGAAATAAGGGTATGAGGGGTGGGTAGGAATCTGGGGACAATGTGTATGAATCCATCTCCCCCACTGCGGTGCAAGACGATGGGTCGTCTGGAGAGGTTAAAGGGTCTCCCTTAACCAGTCTATCTCGATCCGGCCCACCACGCACCAAATAAGACCTAGACAAACCTTAGGCTACTAAATCACCAAGCATAGAAAACCACTTGGAGTGACCTATGGCAGATAAATGTATATTATCGAATAAATGGTTCCCGGGGCGGCGGTACCCAAACCCGCTTCCCAAATTGCTAGAAATGTTTTATGTTATTTTTAATTCAGATAAATACACATTTTAATAGCATGCAAAGTTATATTTGTTCCAAAAAAGTACACTATAAAAGATGGGGAACCTCTGATAAAGACGCTTTGCCTTATTTTAAATCGTCTTTAACATGGCATACTTAAACTGCATTAAAGATGAGACATTACATGTATTGATACTGGAATATATATTTATACCTTTATAAATCAGTAAGTTATAGCCGATCCGCCACTTCTTTGTAACAAAACCAGTTAGTTGTATAAATTCAAAATCAGTAGGTGAAACTGGCCAGATAGTCGAGTTGACTTTGCGGTAGTCCCAAGCGGCGGATAGACAAGGCAAGAAAGTGGTTTTTGTTGACTAGTGACTAGTAGGTAGGTGCCTACTGAAGCAAGTCAGTACCTACCCGTGCTGCAATTGGTATAGTTATTTTCTTTCTCGGGAGGCCGCTAAACACGCGAGTGACATCGGTAAATGAAAAAAAATGAAAAATATGGAAACATTTCGAATTGGTTAGAGTTTTTGTTGATAGCTGGTTAGAAGTGGTAATGAATTTAAACTATCTAACCAAAGATTGCTTGGTAGGGATTTTATTTATTTTTAAAAGATTGCTTGGTAGGGATTTTATTTATTTTTAAAAGACATCGGAGTTAAACGATAAATTCTTTTGGTTACTATACAAGTTAAATAATTTTCTTTTTCTCGTAAGCAATTTTGAAAGAAAACGGATGCATTACGTGTGAGTGAAATGTAAATTCAATTAATTTGTCGTACGGGTTAAATTAAGTCTGACTACGCCTTTGCAACGACATAGCCTTAGTATTTCGACATTAAAGGAATGCGTTGAGGAATTCTCATGTATATAATAAAAAAAATATTTATAATATAAATTTTATACTGGAGTTCAGAGGAAACGATTCAAAATTTCAAAGTAAATTTTCAAGTTCTGTTATTATTTTACTATGGCCGAATTGCTTCACAGCACTGAAATTAAACAGAACTTGAATAGAAGTTTCACAGAACTTGAAAATTAGTTTTGAAATTTGATGAATTGTTCAAATTTTGTGAAACAACCCGTCCTTAGTAAATCTAATTGAAAAATAACGAAATCTGACTAAACTTGACAAGATCAACCCAAAGAAATCTAAGAAAAATAAATACATATTTCAAATATAGAATAAAACAAATTTTCTGTTTTTTTTATTTATAGATAGGTAGGTACATTATGGTTTGTCTGAATTCATCATACAATGAGTTAAAATTTTCAAAATAACACATAAATTTAATGCCAATCCGAGTTCATCGAACAAAAGTTACTATTACAGACACACGAATGAAATTAATATATTTGATAACATAGTTGAAGGCACGTTTTGATAGTGAAAACAAATTTTTTAATATTTTCAACAATTTGGAGTGGCGCTAATGAATTTTGCATCGCATGACGTCACATAGTTGTTAATACTGGGACAACGTCTTTATCCACTCAAACATTGGGACCTAATATTCATATTTGTCGATCTCATATTTTAAATTCAGAATTAACAATATTAACTAATTTCATCGACAAATATTGGTTGAGTGGATAAAGACGTTGTCCCGGTAAGACCGAGATCATGGGTTCGATATTATGATATGTTGGTATTCTTCAATTTTTATTTAATTATTTTTTTTACAAATTTCGGTAAGAATGTGACCTCAGTGGTATTATATAAATGTCATATATTAAAGAAATTATTTACGTTCCAAGTGAATATTTCACATTTTAAAAGTTACCTATACAAAATGTTTATTGAACGCAAATAATGTAGTATAATAAATTATTAAGCTACTCCGTAATCAAAATAACCTGACCATTAATTACATTTACCTCATCGATTAGGAACTGGAATTTTCCTGACTTCCGGCAGACTACTGCATCGAATATATATTACAAGAGAAAACTTCTACAGTAAACCGACCTGCCGTGTCATCGTTTTATTATTATTAATTAATTTTCTATGGTTTCTTCCTTCCGCTACAGTCTGTGCTCGTGCTAAGTCCACCACTTTCAGAGTCGATTTACCGGTGGTACGATTTCCTAGTAGAAATGAAAAGTGATTGGTGAATATAAAAATGATATGTTTGCGTTCTAATGGGATGTTGAGTCACGGAATCACATTGAAGCAATTGTTACTGATTTTCTTGGAACTGTCAAATATTAGCGTAGAAAAATGGAAACAAAAACGCAATTAAAAAAAATACAAATGGTTTCCTCGTGTGATTTTTAACAAGTCCTGAGCAATACATGTTTATAATTTCTATAGAATTTGAACAATTCATCAAATTTCAACGTTCATTCGCGAGTTCTTTGTAAGTCCTATTCAAATTCTATTATTATATCGTTATACGCTAGTTACTTGACAGAACTAAAATAATGACAGAACTTGAAAATTAGCTTTGAAATTTGAAGAATTGTTCAAACTCTCTGAAAAAACCCGTCCTAATACAGGGTTTTCCAATAAGAGGTGTTATTTTGATATTCAATCGTAAAAGATCAATGGTTTCGTTACTTGTGTGGCACGTAGCGCCGTCTTGTTGAAAGTAAACGTTGTCCAGATCAATACCATCCAATTCCGGTCATAAAAAATCATTAATCATCTCTCGATAGCGCAATCCATTCACCGTAACTGTTGCTCCAGCCTCATTTTCGAAAAAGTAAGGTCCATTGACTCCGCCGGACCATAAACCGCACCAAACAGTCACACGTTGAGGATAGAGAGGCTTTTCAACAATAACTCTAGGATTTTCCGAGCCCCAGATGCGACAATTTTGCTTGTTGACGAAGCCACCGAGGTCGAAATGGGCCTCATCACTCAAGATGATTTGCATTTGATTCACTCAAGTGAATTTTAATAATTTCAATGGCGTAGTTTTTACTTGTTAAATGTCAAAAAATGATAGCTTCAAAGTATTAAAAATAACACCTCTTATTGGAAAACCCTGTAGTATAAAATAAAGACGCTATTCGCATCTGTCTATTTCACTGGACGGATTTTAATAAAGTTTTCACTATCGCTTAGAGAATTTCTTCCGGAATGTTTATATATATATACATGTATATTATGTTTATAAAAAATAGAGAAAAGTCGATGTTTTGTAATCAAGTGGTAAAAATAATATTTTCGGACGCTTTCATTGCTAACGCTGAATAAACCTTATGACATACATCAAAATAATGTACCACGGAATTTTATATCATAAAAAGACCTACAGAAAAATAAGCGATGGTATATTATGTCTATCTCCTAAGGTTAACCACCAGCAACGCCGGGTAAACCTCTGCTAGTAATTAATAACAAAATGGTAATATCTTATCATATCTTGGTACTCTAGCATTTGTTCTTCATCAGATTCACATTTTTACGTATATTATTAATTTTTGTATGGACAATTGTAACATTAGCGTTATTGCGGAAATTATATAACAAATTACGTTTCTGCGCTCCTAGTTTATTTAATTTTTTTTTATAATTGTACAAGATTTTTCATGCAGTTTAGTATAAGATTTCTTATTTTGACATTCTTAACATTTGGGAAGATTATTCAAAAAAGTTTTTCGACGAGTCAAAATCACCATTCCTCTTGTCAGGAAGCTACACTGAGCTAGAACGTCTGTTCTGCCGTGTAAAAAAGTCGACTACGGCTATAATTTTCAGGCACATATAAGTCGAAGCATTCCGAGAGGAATGGGATATCAATAGTATTTTGTAGTATATTAAAACTAAGTATTGCAAGGTTTTTTTTTATTTTCAAATATTAAATTATTATAAGCAGGTACATACTTCATCGTTTGTCTGAATTTTCACACAATCAGTTCCAATTTTGAAAATGATAGTTAAATTCAAAGCAAATCCCAGTTCTAGAGTTCGTTGAACTGGGGTTACGGACACACAACCGATATTAGTATTTTTGATTATAACGGATGCGTGAAGTTTATAAAAACGTGGATCTATCTGTACGTCAAAAAAGTATTACATATTTTATTTTACTTTTAATGTCTTATTGTGTAGTTTGTACAGTAAATGTTATCTGTAGACTTTATTTCTATGTAACTAGACATGCGTTCTTTTTATATCTTCCGCTTTATCATACCTTCGTTATTTTTACAGATTTTCATGAGTAGAGGACCAACCTGAAACAAAGAAAATAATGTTTTAGTTCATCTATAATGTAACAAACGAAGCAATATGAATGTTGGATGAAGAGATTTCAAAGTAGATTTTAATTACTATAAAAGACAACTATGTGCATTCGGGGCGAATGGATAATACTGAATTTAAAATTACAATTTCGTGAAATGAAGATTTTCTTTTGTAAAGGATGTGATGAAAGGCTTAAATCACAGTGAAAAACAGATAAACCATAGCTGCTAAAAATATACAAATTATTAATGAAAACCGTCATTCTAGCGACATCTGTTGAGGTTAAAATTGATTCAGTTTGTTTTTCAGTAGGCCCCTGTAATAGTTGGAATTATGTTGAGATTCTATAGTATAAACACAGAGGTCATTAAAATCGTCTAGGAACGACTAGGAACCCCCTTTTGAGGCTTCAAAATAAACATTGAATTTTGTCAACCAATAGATCTGAACAAAGAGCTATAAAATTTTGAGTAACCAATCAGTGAACGAAGAGGCGTACATCAAATGCAGACAAAGGAATGAACTGTGGATCAGGCAATAAAAAAGATAATTAACGACATTTCGATTCTCACAGAAATTGGAGGTGAACGCACTTTAGGGTCAACATCGACTTTCAAGGTGACAAACTCCTGGGAATGTTTACAATAACTGAGACATTTATGGGGTATCGAACCATTGAAATCGGGTGCTTGGAAGTTTTACAGGTTGTAAAGCGCACACACAAAAATGCAATGAAAAAAATTATAAACGTGATAGTATAAAAAAAGGACGGGAAAAGCAAAGGAAAGTTACTGGCGGAATTTCAACTGTAGTGCAATTATTTATGATAGAAGGAGGGTGTCATGTTCGATAAAAATCGTACTAAAGAGAGGAGTGAGTGTTGGAAACAATGGAAATTAATCGTTATCAATTTAAGATGAAACGGACATATTGGTAAATCAATCTTGAATGAAAATCTCGCAAAAAAAATAGACATTTTAGAAAAGTGCGGCGACCGAATGGAAGGATAATACAGAGATTTTAGCTGCTACAAAGGTCCTAGGGGCATAAAAATTGAGTATCAGAAGAAGACAGTAAAACTGAACATATAGCGATAGATTAAATTCAGGAAACGTAGGCATTTTACATGATTATCAGGGTAGATATATATTAGAGTTACCCAATATTACGGAGGGATCGAAACAAGATAAAAGGTTGGCGGTCTCATGTATATTTTGAAGAATAAACAATCGAAATCCGGACATGATTTTTATTTACGTTAAGGTAATAACCCATTAGAAGACCAATAAAATTTAACGTGGAGCTTATGGAATATTTATTTAAAGCAAAAGATATTAAAACTAATGGCTCTAAAATTAAACTAAATTTACGGCCGTAGTACATAAAATCTGAGACGTAAACATATGTCCAGACGTATAATTTATGTGAAATCTTGTAAGTGAGGGATGGAGAATGGGCGGAGATTGGGTAAAACAATAAAAATGACAGATATCCCAGAGTCTAATTAGGTATATCTCCCGTAGAAGTGTGGAAAACTATATATTAATTAATAATAAATGAAGTATGAAATTTCCTGGAGACCACACACATCGGGAAAAGTGAAGAAAAGATAAAAGGAAGGGTAAAGAACGGAGATAGGAAATGATCCATGTGGAGAAAAGCGATACAATTCGAATTTATCCGTGAAATTAATAAATACGACTTGGAAAATGAGTAATTATAAGAGTTATGAGAAATGACATAAGAATCAAGAAGAAATTGTGCAAGAAAACGTCGCGGATAAATATAAAATTCAAAGATAAAGGAAAAATTCAAATCTACGACATAAAGGAAGAAGGTACGGGTGAAAATGGAAAAGCTCATATAGGTGACAATAAAATTAAGTAGATTTTAGACAAATCGAAATTCAAAAATGCATAGTAAAGATTTCGCCATGGATTTAATCATGTTTCGCATGAGATGCATAAAATTGAGATCTATATATATGTTACTGAGGACGGACCTATCGCGAATTGAGAAAAAAAGGGAACGCAAAATCATGATATTTTAACTACATTTTGTATGAACCATAGAACAAAGGAAGCTTGGGCAATGAACGCAGACTTACCCGATTCGGACCCTATCAAGTTAGCGACGTGAGATAAAAATTAACCACCGCCCAAAGCTGGACGACGAAAGATCGTATGAATGTATAAACAATATTAGTGAGAGAGATATTCAAGTTTACGAGTTGATAGGAAATAGAATTAAGCATCAAGAGAAATTCAGATACGTCTTTTGGGACCTGAGAGGGATATAAAAGATGGAACACATCAGTCAGGAGCCAGTCGCGCCGAGGATTCGAAAAGTTGTTACGTGGCGGTACTACGTTCTTTGGTAGGATTAACAGTGAAAAATCTTTAAGTGTTAAATTTTAAATAAGTCCCTGACTTAGGAAAATTTTGTGAAAAATACAAGTGCTAGAGTCAGTGGAATTTAATAAGTCAGTTAAATTAAATTAAACAGTGAAAATAAATATAATTTAAACGAAGTGCTTAAAAGTGTTAAAAGTGAATAGTGCAAAAAGTGTTAAAAGTGAATTATTAAAAATTTAAAAATAATTATTTCATTCAAAGTGAAAACATTCGAATTAAATTTAAGAGTTTGTTATCGTTAAATTAAAGTGGATGTGCCCGTGAATTGATATTTAAAAATAGATTATAATTTTGTTTAAAATTATTAATAGTAAATACTTCATCTTAGGTTAAAAGAAACACAAAAACAAAAAAAAGGATTCGATAATAATAAACGTTTAAACCTTTGTTCTAAAATTAACAGTTAGAAAAAAAATTAATTTATTAAGAGTCGAGTTTAATTAAAAGTTTGCACAATTCGGAATAAATTTTCTTATCAATTTATATAAAAGGAAATTTAGAATTAATAAATTGTTCAATTAAAATCCATCGTGCGTATAGCGACAGTGTTAAAAGTGTTTGTCGTTTTAACCGGAATTTTAATCATCAGTCTATCATTTCGAAAAGGAATTTGAAACAGCTATCATTCAAAAGCCTAAACTAGAAAAGTGTTATTAAATCAACGGGTTTTCTGAATTAGGATTTCGTTCGGAAGAAAAATTAAATATCAGCTAATTTATACGATTCAAGCGAGAATAAAATATTAAATAGGAATAAATAGTCGAAAAGACTTATTTTGAAATTAGTTGAAAAATACAATTAATTAGGTAGGATTTCTTCATCAAGGTTGTTGTGTACACCCGACCGGAAATACCTTGACGGGGGGTAAGTTTTCTTTTTATAAATAATTTTCAGGACCTAGGAGTGAGGAGATACAGCTGATTATGGTATATCAATTAAATTATTAAAAACAACAAAACAAAGCATTACACATTAATATATGTATATTATGTATTTATTTATATAAAATAAAGTAATATATTGTATATAAAGAATAAATATATGAGTAATGTATTTATATATATATGTATTTTACTTATTAATCGAAGCATCGAAATGGTAGCGATTCTTAGATACCTACCTATGGACATATCTACTTTATTGAAAAAGAAAATATGTATTTATTAATATTCCAGACTATGTAGAATCATATATTTTATATTTATTTATTAATATATGTACTCTTTTTTTTTTAACATATTTTGACAATCGAGATATGTGTACTTATATATATATATATATATATATTTATATTTAATTTTCACCTAACTTCTAGTAAATTTACTAAATTCGGAAAATGAAAAATGGTTTAACTTCAATACAGGATTTAAAAATATTTAAATTAACAATGCACAATAAAAGTAAAGAGGCACATATGACTTCTAAGGAATTTTAAAATAAACAAATCTCACATTTAGGTTAGTGTGTCAAAGAAGGTGTTTATATTATTCGATTTGTTTACAAATAGAGACACCAAAGATCTGGGTCAACCGCATGGTTTGAAAACGACCTTGGCCGTAACTAGATAATTTATCAGGGTTATAAGGATAACCATCAGGATGTCATTGTGCAATGTGCAGCGATATGGGTCATTTACAAATACCTATCATTCACAATCTACAATTGAAAAATCATGGGTTAGCCAGATTTATATCAAAAAATTACATGAAACATTTGAATACCATTGATTAGATGGTCGCATAGATTTTATTAGTTACCTGAAACAGCTAGAAGCTGCGTGCTTACAATTACCTACCATTCACAATCTACAATTGAAAAATCACGGGTTAGTAAGATTTATATAGAAATATTATACGAAACATTTGAACATTATTGATGGAGTGTTCGCATAGATCCCATCAGTTGCCAGAGACAGTTGAGAGTCGTGTACCCTCTTATGTGGCAATCAATTACTTGAAACAATTGAGAAATCACGGGATAGGATGAACGAAATTAATGTTGAAACCTGGAGGTAAAGTTAAAAACAAATACAGTTCATCAAACAGGAGGCAGTGGTCGCTCCTACAACAAGACCATTGACCAAACCAAATAGAGATGACGATTCTCTTAAATAAAAACGTCAAAACCAAACAAAAAGCCTGGAGTTCGATAGCTCTCCAAAACAAACTATCAAATAATTTCTTATTCTACTAGTATTTATTAGTATAACCTTATTCTTACGTATATATTCGGTTACCAATCCTAGAGTTTCGCAGAACTCTTCGTGCGAGATCCGAGCTCGGAATGCGAGGTAGATAGCCTCGTATTGCGAGTTATAAACCTTTCCCAAACTGTATGTATACATATATTTATTCGTATGTACTGTTTACTGGAGAATGCGGACCTGCATACAGCTTGCATTTAGGTCGGTAGACCACTCTCGCATTCTCTTTTAAACGTGGAATGAGGATTCACGACCCGTAAGTCCACACCAACCGTGAGTATATGATTGTATATAGGACGAAACCGGTTCGCCCTAAGTAAATAGTAGACCTTGGAGGAGATGGAATTTGGAGGTATCGGGACCCGAGGGAAGACTTGAAGGCAGTGCATGATGACGTGGAAGGCTTTTTGGGACGCGATAACTAAGGTATCAATCAAAAAGCCGTGTCAAAAGATTGTACGAATTTCTTGTCGACTCACGATCATCTCGTTTACTTGCAGGAGGAAGGAGCCAAATTTTTGCTAGCAAAGGGTTATTCTGAGTTCGTCAAATATACAATTAACTAATAACATTACCATACTAAATCAATTTTACATGTACCTTATAGCAGCTGAGTCATGGAGGAGTGGCGCCAACCAGACACAATAATTAATCATTGCCAAATTTACTAACAATTAACCATTTGAGTTATATTTAATTATCTGTCCAAATAAACATGTATAATATCTTTTATCAGCGTTTAACTACGATTTTGTAGGGTGCAGGGAATCAATAATTACATTAGGAAAGTTAGCTCATTCAGGGAATTCATGTAAGTCTAGGTTTGCAATGGAAAGACCAATTAAATTGTGAAACTCAACACCTCGATCAGAACCAAGGGGGTTACCACAAAATGAAAGTAATTAAAATCCTATATCATAAATCAAAAAAATTACACAACGTTTGATGGAATTTAATTACAATATAAATACGGGTATATTTGCGTTCAAGATCGTAAATAACGTATTAATTAGTTAAGTACATATGTCTATAAAGATATATAGTACAAGAGAGCTTTAAGTAGCTTTCTGAAGTTATCAAAGAAATTAAGGGTCCAATTTTCATGGAGGCTTATGTGTTGTAGGGGAGGAATTTTCCATCCCTGCGAACACATATGCAAAGCCTTAGAAAAAAAAAAGAAGTATCGATCATAGCCAAGAGAGAAGAAAATTTTATATTGTTATAAACAAATAAAAATAAAAGAAAATGGTGAAAAGGCGAAAACATTACAAGGACTACCGCCATACTGATGTTTTACAATAATTTCTTTCAATACTATGAGATTTTGTAAGTCGGTATTCCTGATATATCGTATTAAATATTAAATAGTATTATAGGTATTATATTAAGTTTAAAAATTAAAAACAAAAAAAGCTTACTACTCATAAGAACAGGTTAGTAGAAATCGTTACACAAAATCCACTAATACCGCAGTATTAGTGGCTGGCAGATTTTTAAAACATACGACCCCTAGGATTAGGGACGTTTAAATGTGGTATTGAGACAGAGATCGCGGACTTTGTTAAAAATCTGTTTGATTTGACAAATATCGATCGGTCGCGCAACGAAAATGTAAAAAAATAGTAATACCAATTTGGAGCACTCAATCGGAGAATATTTTAAATTGAAATATCGATTTACTAAACCAAATAAGGAACGCATAATCAAATTGACAAAATTTCGAAGCATTTCATAGCAGACCGGGTCAATGAAATCGAAAATCTCATCTGAAGAAACGCGAAGTTAGCAACTAAACGCGAAATGCAAAAATGACCCGGTTTTTGAGGATTAGAACATAGTGGTGCTAATCTAAAATATCTTAATGAATATTGTGATGTTTGGTAATAAGTTGGGTTTTCAAGAGATAGATGGCACCAGTCATAAAGCTTACTCCAGAGTCCGACAGATGTCACTAGAGTGTAACAATTGCCTGTGGGATATTAATGCCGGACAACAAGCTTCTAGAAACAGAGAATTACCAACCCTCGGGTAATGAACAGTGTAGCTAAATCCAGACATAATTATTGTAACGTAAATAAACGCAATTATAGTAAAAGAACCTTTTACTTTCACAAGAGTTCCCAACGCTAAATCTGTAAGTAAAGCAGAGATATAATAAATATTACTATGGGTAAATATTTTAACCTGAGCAGTATACGCCCCTTCTCACCGTATTGCCATACCAGCACTTCAGCAGCGTATTTGGGAATCTTTATAAGTAAAACTGTTTGTATACGGCGGGAGATTAGTATTTTACCCGCGGCAGGGTTATTATTGATATAAAAATACCCTATGCACATAGAGACGATATCCCTAGCATAACGCATGCATCATTGTATGATTGATAACATAGTAAACATCCATATTTCATTGGTTCGTGTGGATATACAAGTTTTATGGCAAACGATGAGACGCGTTGAAAGTTCTGCCATGAAATCAGAGCAAGTGGAAAAGTACCTACATTAAAATTTGCATAACCGTAATGGATTCACGCATGAATAATGAAATCCATTGCAAAACATGCACACTGTACTGTGTGTTCACATTCAAGCAAAACAGAACGCAGTTCTTAGGATTTAAATAACAATTTTACGTGTTACCTTTACAATGTATTTACTGTTTAAAATTATACTCGTTATTACATCATTTACTAAACATACGTGCTACTCAAACATCCAACCTATCATAAACTATTTACTAGTCCTTTATTTTAGTACCGCTTGTTCACATTACTTCTGTTTTGCTTCAGTGATTCATCATTGCATAAACAGTTTACTTTTGTGTAGAATACTTTAAAAAATGAGTGCATGCAAAATAGAACACTTAAACATAATTAAAATAAAGAACATTCATAATACTTTAAGGATGGGTTGTTTCGGAGAATCTGAACAATTCATCAAATTTCAACGTTCATTTTCAAGTTCTGTGAAAGATTTTTTCAAGTTCTGTTTTTATTTCAGTTTTGTCAAGCAACTAGCCAACAATGATATAAAAACAGAACTTGAATAAGTCTTTCACAGAACCCGAAAATGAACGTTGAAATTTGATGAATTGTTCAAATTCTCCGAAACAACCCGTCCTAACAAAAAAATATCACATTCAAAGTAGAACACAGTAGAAAAAAATATCACATTCAAAATAGAACAGTCAAAAAAATATTAAAATATTAATGGATAGATTTCAAAAATGTTTAGTATTACATTGAATTTTATTGGATTAACTTTTGTTTATACCAATCAATGTAATATTTAATCATAAAAAAATAGCAGCCAAAAAGATGTGAAAAATTGTAAAAAATTAGCTGATAATATTCTGAATTTGAAATTATTTGAGATCGACAAAAATGATGTGAAAAAATTAGGTCACAATGGAAGAGTGGATTGATACGTTATCCTGTAAGACAGATATCCTGGGATCGATTCCCAGTTGCAACCATTACTTTTTTATTTTCTGTGTCTTGTTCTGTTTCGTTTTTCTGTTCTGTTTTGATTTTGAGCGTTTTTAGAATCAAAAAATTACAAATAAAAAAGCGTTTTTTAGGGCGACGACTATAGAATCAAAAAAATACTTTATTTTTTCATACATATAAAAAGGTGTAAAAATATTCCGTTATTGATTTAGATAGCAAATTTGTCGTATATTATTTGACTAAGCTTTAATTTTTCACCATTTTGAATAAAATGGTGAAACATTAAATAGTTTGTTGGATTTTCGGCAAATAGTCTCAATTATTTACAGTTTGCCACAGCTCGGAGAAATGTATCGAATACGAGCGCACGTATCCACGAATGTTTTATGGCGATTTTGACAAAAAAACGAAGAAGAATCAAATGTTAAAGTGTTTGAGAATTGGTCGACCAAGTGAAATACTCACTTTGTATACAAGTGCAATACTCACTTTGTAACACTCACCTATTGTGCAGTGCAATTCACAAAACTATGTAGTATATTATTATAGACAAAGAGAACTTACAAGACAACAAAGAATACTATAAAAAAAATCAGCAGCATGTTAACTTTCAAATGCGGAAGGAAATGCAACTCTGAATCTATGTAGGAAAATTCACACAGTAAAGAAAGGAATTTATTAATCCTTCAAGCATAAATATGGAACAAATATGTTTGTACTGGTTTAAATTCAAATGTCAAAAAAATAACAAAGACAAAAGGAATAAATAACTGCGTATAGGTCTTCCATCTCGAATTAAAATTCGAATTTTAATAAAAATAACAGAGAAACAAAAGGAGTTAATGACTGAATATAGGTCTTGCATCCCGAATTTATATTCGAATTCTAATAAAAATAACAGAGAGACAAAAGGAGTTAATGACTGCGTATAAGTCTTGCATCTCGAATTTAAATTCAAATTCCAATAAAAATAACAGAGAAACAAAAGGAGTTTATTACCGAGTATTGGTCTTCATTAGTGTTGAGTCAACCAAAATACATACCTACTTAGGATATTGTGTATTGGTGCATAATAAGTGCTAAAGTTACTGAGAAACAGCCCTTTGTCTCGCTTAAGCCTACTTATTAAATGAAATACGTAAAAGGGACAAGTGTACTTGATCAAGCTCGAATGTTCTAAATAATTTTGATTCGATTATTTATAATAGTAATACTTCGTTTATTGACAATCGTAATCATTATATTATTGATAACGTAATAATTCGATTTAAGATAATTGTACTCTTTCCATTATTGATAATAGTAATCATTCGATTATTGATAATTATTGATAGTAATTGTTGCAACTACGTACGTATTCCTAGATGGTTGCAACATTAGAAAAAAGAAAAGTGCCAATAAGTCTCGAAACGCAAGAATTTGTAAACGCGTTTTCACTGTACATAATATGCAGGCACTGAAAGGCTTCGTGATATTTAATAATAGGCTTTGAACAGACAAAGCTATGGTCGTGTGAGTTAAACGCAGTATTTTCTATTAGTGGTACATAAATATCTGCCGTAAAAAGCAAGTGATTTTTATTTTAGTGAAAAAAATGGGTCACATTCACCTTCGTTTACGATATTATATGCTTTCTCCTCTCTGATATATTTTTACGGGTTCTTTTTTGCCCTTCGATAAAGGAAATATACAGATAATATACCGTGGGCTTAAAATCAAACAGCTACAATCTACAAAAAATTCTAGGCCTTAATGTCAAACAACATGATCTACAAAAAGCATTTCGATTATTTGAGGGCAGTCAAGCAACGTTATCAACATATAACATTCCTAAAACTAACCATCACGCCGTTTCCCCGCAGGAGTAGGCAAAGAAGACGGACCGCCAAACAACTCAGTCTTGGCACACACTCCTTGCCTCATTTATATTCATACAAACTCTTCTATTATTCTGACTCTTGACATGGCCCGACTCAAGTATCTGATTTACTTGATGGTGCCATGTCTTCGTCGGGCGTCCCCGACTTCTGTTACCATTCGCATTTTCGACTTTACCAATACTAATTATTGGTATGTCCTTTTGTAGATAAAGTTGTTTGACTTGACCCACGAATTATTTGTATCTTTGTTCGTGCTGCAAAATTAAAATGGTTTGACTTTAAGCCCTCGATGTTATGACGCGTGCTACATATTTTTTTCATACAGAGGTATGAACAACGGCGAAAAACTTTCAGTTACCTACTACAACAATAATTTTATCATCTACTCGTACGTATTATGGATTAATCTCGGAGAGGCTGTAATATTATTAAAAATATAATTTGCTAGATAAATACATAATGCAAGGAAAAGAATAAAAATGAATTTAATGAAATATCGTAAGTAAGTAAGCAGATATAATAATAACATAGGTAGGAAGTAATAGAATAAAAAAATCAACGCGTAATTATTATTTTTTTTGTGTTTAAATTATTAAATTTGATTTTAATTAAATTAAAAAAAATCAGCGCGTAATGTTTATTTTCTTTTGATTATTATCTATTTTTATCAATAAATAGATAACAAGATGCACAATTTTTCTCCCAGGGCCTGGAGTGAACAATGCTAATACCAAAGTCAAATTATAATTGCTAATTTTAACTGCGGTAAATTTTTATTTACAAAATATAATATCATTCATTTTAAGAAAAATGCGTGTGTGCGCACGTGTGTCTATGAGTGCCACCAAAAGTTTATAAAAAGGCCTTGTAATCGACAACGAATCTATCTGACTGGTTTCAGTTTAATTTGATGTCGGAAAGTGGGCTAATTTCCACATCATTCAATAAATCAAGAAAACACAATCTAAATTCAAATAGATCTTTTTAAAAATAGAGGAAACTAGAAAAATAGATGAACTCACTAAACTAGGTTTTAAGGAATGAAATGATAAATTTGCTTTAGTTCAATTATATCCAGTATTAGATGCCCGTAACAAAGAGACTTAGTAACAAATGAGTGAGAAAATACAGTGAAAAGGAAAGGAAATATGTAGAAGAATAGATGAACCAACTAAAATGTGTTTTTCGAGATAAAAAAGTCAATTGCGTTTACCAACAGATACCTACATAATAAAAAAACTAGTCGTGGTGATTAATTTGATGTTCTGTGTCCAAAATTCTTAAAGTCACGAGTGCCTATCTTTAAAATAATTTTTCGTTATTTTTGAAAACTTTCTTTTGACAGCTCAATTATAACCGACTCAGACCGTAATGGAAGAGTGATTTCAGAGTAGACAGATAATGGTATGTTAGTGCATCAGGAAGAAATCTACTGGCATGCTAAATTATGAAAAAGTTAAAAAAAAACATCGCAAGAGAATGTATCGGTATCATAATAAAATACACGTATATTGTTCATGTACGTGTGCCAATATTTTTTGGCAAATAAATATTGTATTAAAAAATAAGCTGCTAAAATGTTCAGCGTAAATTAGTGAATGTCATCAGAAGTAAGCACAAATCAAGCGCACTATGGAAATGCTCATAAAACAACTCTAGTCGGTTTATCTCTTCGGTTTATGGGTATTCGTAATATGTGAAAATAACCCATCATGACATTTAACATGGATTTTTGCGACGCGCTTTTTCACAAATAAAATTAACATATTATCAACTGACGAAACGACAACCTAGAATAATATTAAGATAAATTATTTCCTTGCCAAGCAAATAAAATATATTTTAGTATGCTGAAGGTTTAAAATACCGGGGTAAACTCGAGGTAAGTGAGTTACAAACAAATCCACGGTGGATTTCTTGGTTAAATACGTTTTTTTTTACACTAGCTCCACACGGGAGGCCCACGGACAAAAAACCTCAGGGCCTGTGCAATAGGGTGTATCGATTTTTAACTTTTTTTTTGTTTTCAAATTCCAAGTTGAAAAAAAGTTGCTACTAGATACCACAACTTACCACAAAAAATTTTGGATTTTTAAAAAAATGTTTAGGTCTCCCGCACAAGGCCTAAAGTTTTAATTTTTTTCAAAAAATATCAAATTTTTTTAAATTTAAAAAAATAAAATCGTAACTTTTGTGTTTATTCCAAGTTTAAAAATAGTAATATTAGGGCATAAAAATAAGTAAGGAACGATTTTTTTAAATAAAAAATGGATTTTAGGTCTCCCGCACAAGCCCTAAAGTTTGTTAATTTTGATGAAATTTTGTAATTTTGTGTACATATATGAACCATGTTTTTTTTAAGTTTAAGCCATCGGAATTAATTGTACTTTTCTTATAGAAGGCATAAAATGAGACAATATATTTATACATAATTCATATATACATATATTAAAAATATATACCACATATATACTATATAATATATAATATGTTTTTTACCTGAAAAAAGATAGTTGGACGGTGTAAATTGTATGAGAAAGGTGTTGAAAGAAACTAATGTTATTTGCTATTACTGTTGTTTATTACAAAAGTATAAAAGGTTTTAATATGTCATAAAATGTAGTATAATAACTAAGTATAAAATGTTGCTAATTACTTTCCATAAAGAAGAGTTGGCCAAACGAAACCCCAGCAACATCTCGCACGCCAGGTGGCTTACTCTGGCAAATGGAGTCCTTTGTTTGTATGTTGCCACCGATGATCCGACCCCTCAGCTAACAAAGCTTGCAGAGTTCATAATGAAGGTCTACATACCATCATGGTTCTCAATTAAGTGCAATCCCCAAATCCCGCAAGCTTCCATTCATTTTTTTTAAATGTTTCTTTTGAGCAATTACTTGGAAGATGAGCTAAGAAAAGTCGTCCATGCAACGTTACAGAGAAATGGCTCACCCAGAGCATGTTTGATAGCTATGCTGTTCGATGAACGAAAACATATCAGAGCCTTGGCTTATAAGAGAATCCAGAAAGCTTGCGCAACCGAAAGGAAAGGGGAAAGGGTATTTAAACCCCCTCAGATCAATTTTGATGCCGAAGACTATATAGATATGATTGACTGGCAATCCACTTCAGTAACCGAACCCCCTCTTGTTACTGATATGAGCCTAGAAGAGTTGGAGTCAATTGCGGAAACTGGCAAAAGTAGAAGGGTTGAATTTAGAATTCCTTCTCACACTCAAGCGGTGGAACGAATTGTCAACGAAGTCACAGAAGCTTCGAAGCGAGTATGTGGGCTGATCGAAAGAGATGGTTTTATCCGTGCCAGACTGGTAGACCGTAAAGATCTAAATACGTTCGAGACCAAGAGCCAGTACAAAACCTCTGCAAAGGATTAGAATAACGTCTTACATTTTAAGTTTTTTTTCGACTATTTTGTATTTATAATGTTTCTAAATAACGTCTTACATTTTAAATTGAAATTTCATTTGGGAACTGTAATAACATTTATAAAATTTTCACTAGGCCTATGTAAATACTATACATAACTTTGATTTAAGGTTTTGAAGCCAAGATGAAAGGACGAATACTTAAACAAGTAAGTAATTTTGCAGTAGAAAAAGAAAACTCCCACTCATGTCGTATGGAAAGTAATCAGCAACATTTTGTACTTAGTTATTATACCTACTACATTTTATGACATGTTATAATCTTTTATACTATTGTAATAAACAACAGTAATAGCAAATAACATTAGTTTCTTTCTCATACAATTTACACCGTCCAACTATCTTTTTTCAGGTAAAAAACATATTATATATTATATATGTGGTATATATTTTTAATATATGTATATATGAATTATGTATATATATATGTCTCATTTTATGCCTTCTGTTAGAAAAGTACAATTAATTCTGGTGGCTTAAACTTAAAAAAAAACATGGTTCATATATGTACACAAAATTACAAAATTTCATCAAAATTAACAAACTTTAGGGCTTGTGCGGGAGACCTAAAATCCATTTTTTATAAAAAAAAATCGTTTCTTACTTATTTTTATGCCCTAATATTACTGTTTTTTTAACTTGGAATAAACACAAAAGTTACGATTTTATTTTTTTAAATTTAAAAAAAATTTGATATTTTTTGAAAAAAATTAAAACTTTAGGCCTTGTGCGGGAGACCTAAACATTTTTTTAAAAATCCAAAATTTTTTGTGGTAAGTTGTGGTACCTAGTAGCAACTTTTTTTCAACTTGGAATTTGAAAACAAAAAAAAAGTTAAAAATCGATACACCCTACTGTGCAATCTTTGGGGATGGGGATTTTTTTAGCTCTTATGTTTTTTTACCATAAATTGGTCATAAAATCCATTGCATGAAAAAGCTATTAATTTATGGTTTTACTAACATTTTATTTTAATGTTGTATGAATCAGTCACGTTGTGCGGGTGTTAAATACGTGATAAGGAACATCACGTACAAGATAACGCGAGTGTAAACTATTTGAAAGAGAAATCGTAGAGCTAGGTCACTTTGAAGTTACGGTCCTATTTGCATAATTTTATTGATGGATAATTTAGTTCGTGTTGGGCCAACAGACGCGTTTCGAACAGAATTTAAGAGCGTGTTCATGCTTAAAAAAACAAAAAAATAATATTTCTTTAAGGCATTATGTAGTTACCTTACCCTTTTAACGGGCACTGGGATTGTGTGTATTGATGCATCTTCTGACAGTGGTGTCCTTGACAAACATCCGAAAATAATAAAATTTTGTTTGGCTTACGCTAACTTATATCTTTTAGCGAGAAAGAGACAACAGGTGAATACATTGTTCGATGTGTGGATATTCTAGCACCCCTACTAATAAACACGATTTAATTTTTACACACCCGAGAAACGACAATTTATGAAAACGTTGTTACCCAGAGTGTTATTTTATTTAGAAGAGAGGATTCGGTAGTTGCCGGTCGTTCGGCGTTAGAGCTTTGGATGTCTTGGATTAATTATTTTTACAAAAGCAACCAATTTTTATTTCGCTAAATGTAATGCGTCAATCAGACTATTCTGAATTCCCGACAAATCAGTTCCAATTTTGAAAATGATATTTCAAATAATTTTCTGTAAAAAATAAAGTACTTTATAGGTTGTCTGGATTCTTCGAACAAACACATGAAGCTTAAATAAATAAAAATTTCTGGAGTTCATTGAACCGAAGTTACAGACTTACCGTCTAACTAATTAGATTCTTAAACGCGCGTTCAACGTTGGTGTGGTAAAGCCGGCATTGAGCCTGGTTTAAGACCGTTTTAATTAAACAAACTTCATGGTAAGAAGTCGAGTTTATCACTGTTATGAACTTACGCGCCGTGCAATACTTACACCGCGTTTATAAGTAAGGATGTTAAGGAACAGTATTATGTTTCAAATATTGCGATATCTACATATATATATTGCTAAAATAAATATTCAAAAATAATTTTCTTTGTACGTAGGTTGCTTCTACAGCTTCAAATTGTTTTTCTAACATCTATTATATGAATACAAACATCATTCTAATATTTTACAATATTATTTCCGGGCATTATAAAACTAGTAACAAACCAAAGAAATATGAATTATTCATAATTTTAATTTTCAATGTCTTATGGAACACCTTTTGTCCACATAAAAAGCGTTTAATGTTATTTATTTTATCCAAACCGCAAGCATTTCATCTGACCACAATACAAAATAAAAAAAGAACCAAAATAACTTAGCTAGAAACTGTCATGGTGTTTTTGCGTAAAACGCAGGTAATAATTTTAATGGCGTTGTATTTAGGTTAATGGGACAGCGGCTTTATTTAACGCCTGATCTTGAATTAGTCGGTAAAGCTCGGAGGTTTATTATTTTTTATGTTTTTATTATTTAAGAAAGAATCATTAAATTTGATATTATTAAACAGGTAGCAGTGACAAACGAAATGATAATTTGATCTACGGAGATGACTGACGGAAGAATCTAAGAAGCTTGCAAAATAAGCTAGCGATTAAGGCGAGAAGCTTAATTCTAAATCACTATTTGGATTAATCTTTATAACAAATATGCGGTGTACATTATGAATACCAAAAAAATGCTTTAGATAAATTGAAGCTTTTCCTATCGTTTCGCTTGAGTAGAAAACAAAAAAAATAAAAAAAATTACTCAATAAAAAATATAAATGTAAACTACTAAAAATATATTTATTCAATAGAAATGTATGGACGCGTAAAGGAAAAAAAACTTTAAAAAAATACAGTATTATAGCTAAGATTATCTGTTACAGTTTCACTGGATTGATAGTGAGGCTAAAAATAGAAAATCTGCAAAATCCTCCAAATCAACGATAATGATAATAAGAAGGTATAAAATTAGTTGATAATAATAGTTTACAAAGTAGGTAGAAATGGTTCGCACATACTCCGTTTAAAGTTTGCCAAGTTCAAATTATTGTCAAATACATTTATATTGTTTAAGGCGAAGCTTAATGCCAAATCACTATTTTGATTAATCTTTATAACAAATTGGTGTGCATTATGAATACCAAAAAAATGCTTTAGATAAATTGAAGGTTTTATTATCGTTTCGTTTGAGTAGAATACAAATAAAAATATAAATTACTGTATAAAAAATATAAATGTAAGCTACTATTTATTTTTTCAATATAAATGTATGAGCGCGTAAAGGAAACAACTTTTAAAAAATACAGTTTATAGCTAAGATTATCTGTTACAATTTCACTTGATTAACTTTTTTGTTTTCTTATAAAATTATTTACAAAATAGTTTTAGTTAAAAAAACAAACAAAACACAAAAACAGTTTTGTGCTTGAAATCGAACGTTTCTAGACTCCGTTTGTCAAGCGATTTTAATGCCTATTACCTACGATATAAGATATAGCAAGAATATACATATTTTTGGCTTGTAGCTTCCTCTTGATAACTAGGCTAGCTTGACAAGGGTTAATTTTCTCACTCGGTGGTAATGCATTTGTAATACTCACATGAGTTTCAAAGTTCCATCAATCCCCCTAAATTATTATTATTTTTTATTTGAACAACGCACAAGAGTCGCAACTGCTCCCATTCGTCTGGAGCCAGTGATACGAATGCATCCCAATTGGGGTAAGTTGTAATGGTAAGGAAGCGGGGAGGGGAAATAGATGGGGAAGAGAAAGTCATTCAAAGCAACGGTTTCGATTCTGAATCGTGGTTTTTCACTAGGGCGATATTTATCGATCTGGAACTTGCCGCAAATACACTATAATATTTTATTTTTATGAATAAATTATGATACACAAATTTATTAAATAAAATTTACTTGTGGAACCCGCGACTTGAGCCTGCGACACCCGGATTCATAGCTAAGGATCGTAACCGCTTAACCACAGAGGCCATCGAATGATATTTTATACCTAAAACCTCAAAAACTATTCAGAATTATATTGAAAGAAACTTACTTTATTTTGTACACACTAATTGAATATAAGACGAGAGGACGAAGACGTGAATATACTATTGTATCATGTATATTTAATAGTCATGTATATTTAATATTTATATATATGGAACGCCAGTAAATAAGGGAAGAAGCAGTCGAGGACGGTACAAAATCACAAGACATGATTGAGTGTGAGATCGGAATTACAGAAGATTTACCCATGAACGGGAATGAGGCAAGGCACATTAGCCTGTAGATTTATGGTTTGCTATAATCTCCGCTTACTTCTGCAGAAGTAGCGTGATATTTAGTTTGTTTATTATTTATAGATTAAAACTCCTCGCCATCTTGAAAGCCAAAGGGTATGGCATATTGCAGAAATATTGACCTTATGAATGCAAGCAACAACGGCACGAAATAGGAACCTTTAGCAACAAGGAAGGGTGACCGTCAAACGCTACAGCATTTACAAAAACTTGTCAAAGTCGTTGAGAATGGAAGGTGTCTTTGGTAGCCAGTAGCTATATTGTAATATAGCATTGTGTTGCCTTGGCGTGGGTTCGCATTTACTTCCTGTAAGCACTGACTGCACGAAGGTTCTTACATTCCTCATTTTTATATTCTAATTGTGGTAAGTTTTTAATCGACTTCGAGTTACATTATTTCTTGCTGAAGAATTGAAAAAAATTGTACATACAATACGACACCCCGTCTTTTCTTGCAGTTAAATACAGCTGCATATCTTTTGATAAAATTGACGTAACGAATTGAGAATACCTGGGTTTATCTAGAAATTCAAGATCGGCAAGTTTTGAAAATTTGATGAATCTAGAGACCGTCAGAGAGTTCTTGAGTCCTTAAGCTTGAGGCCTAGTAAGCGTATAAAGATGGTTTTAAAGGGAGATATGAATGTTAGAGGGAGCGAGCTAATATTAACAAAAACAATGATAATGACTAGTTTGAAGCAGAGCAAAAATCTCTAGACAAATGCTTTAGTTTCATTTAAAGATAAACTGTTAATTTTTTCTCACCTATAAATGATTAAATAACAGAAAAAACGTGTTTTCAATAATTTTCAGAGTTTACTTTGAGATCTATCGAGGGAAGTCCTGATCAACAGTGCTAACATACAAAAGGTAAAAGGTGTTATTGTAGCCGAAAACGATTTGTTTTCGCAAATTCGATTTATGTATGAAGATTTTCAGCTGATCTATTCGATTGTTTTGTGAGCATTTATAACAGTCAAAATCGTGAATTATCAAATAATTAAAATGTTTACTACCTCTGGGATCGTGAATAAAACCGATCATAACCACACATCATATTCTCAACTAACTAATTATATCACGTTTATAAATTCTGCTACTAATTCACAATTGGCCACGCTTTGGCGCTACGGTCGTGATTTTTACTCACTAAAAATGGATACACCTTTCAATAATACAATTGACGGAACAAATAAAAAACGGTTTTATAGGTTTGAGATTGATTTAGAGAAAGTGCGGAAATGAACGAGATTTAATAAAGCCATGGGCAAGGTTAAGCGTTCGGCTATTCCTCGGGCAGTTCACAAACAAGAGTTTAGAGTAAAGTTGTTTAAGGAATCGACTAGTTTTATAAAATTATTACAACATAACTGTCCAATGCGTTTGTTTAACGGGTGAGAAATTTTTTTGTACAGCATACTCTATTCACTGAGAATAAATCATTAAAAAAATCAAAGTAGGTACCTACATAAACATTTGATCTTGTCTTCAAGCCATTGGCATATTGACCGTTAAAAAGAAAAAAACCAAATAATTGGGATTGTTTTTATTGGAGGAAATACAGACACAGACAGTAATAAACAAGACAGTAAAAAAACATAAATTGGAGACCTCGCCTGCATCATAACTATTTCTCACAGATTAACATAACAGCTGTTATGTTAATCTGTGAGAAATGAGAAATCCGACGGCCGGCATAGTCCAGTGGTAACGCATTGGACTGCCATTCCGAAGGTCGCGGGTTCGAACCCGGCGTGCGCAAATAAATTTTATTTGATTAATTTGTGTTATTTCACAATTAATTAATTAAAATAATATATAGTATATTTGCGGCACGTTCCAGAGTGGAAGATACTACCAGTATCGCCCTGGTGTAAGACCACCATTCAGAATTGAAACGTTGCTCCAAATGGCTTTAGCCGTGTTTAGTGACTAGATCTGAATAGCCAGGTACTTCCCCACATTCCTCTTTCCCTTCCCCACTTACCTTCAGCCTCACAACATCCCCCAATTGGGGATGCCATAGTCTCACTGGCTCCAGACGGGAGCAGTTGGGACTCTTGTGAGGTATTCACTATAAAAAAAAAAAAAAAAATACTAATAAGCCTTCAAGCTAAATATTTCAAATATTATTATTTATTTGTTATAAATCTAAATGTATCCGAAAAATAAAAAGTGGTTTTGAAAGTTGATGCAATATGAATTAAATTTTATTATTAAAAAATATATTTTAATTTAAAAATCAAACATAAAAAGTTTTAAAAATGGTTCATCTTAAGTTTTTTCGTCTAAACACAGAACTAAAATTACCGGTAACGAAAAAAAAATTATTAGATAAATGTATCGTAAACATTACTGCCACCTCACTTTTTGGTCGTTTAATATAAAAATAATTAGTACAAAATTCAATAAGTTACATATATTTTTCTCGAATTTTGGTCGGAACCTTTGGTTTCATGAAGGTGTATATTTTAATTATAGCGTACCTAACTTCTGTATTTGAATATAAGTCTTGGTGTTTTTTTTCTTTCTAACGCCGCCGTTTAGTTCATATTTCTAACTCTTACGGAAGACACAACGATTTCTACGAGACCATATGAGCTGTTCCGAAAAGCGAACAAATTGACTCTACGGGTACTAGTTGTTTGTTCCCAAAACAGAACGAATTAGCCTGAGGAGTTAATGGCACAGATTCGGAGATCTAACACCAGGATATCATAAATTTGTATTTGTTATAGTCATTGAAAATATGTAAATTTTGTTTTCTTTTGAAAGGTAATGAACCTGGCAAATATTTTTTTATAAATACGTTCAGCTTCATGGGACAGATTTTAAACGGGTCTGCGCTAGTATAACAAGATTTATTTTTACTTGTAATATTTTGTGTTTATGCACTTGATTGATTTGATTCACTCAAATGTAAGAATTGTCAACCTCGATACAAGCTTAGTCCTAGTGAGGTTGATTATTATGTAAAAAAAATGCATTATATTCTGTAAGAATAAATCGACCATCGTTACCTCATTTGTTTAATGTTTTAATTGATTTTGTCAATATATTAATCGTTGAATAATTGCAACACCAGATATGAGGTTCCTTTGTTTTTTTTTTTTTTATTTTAAGTGGAATCATGTTCAGTTTTATGCAGGGTTGCATGTTCTTAAATAATTACATAATATTACGTATATTAACCATGAACGATGCTTGCATAAAATAATAGATTATTTCCGTAAAGGAATTTTCTAATCCATTTCTGATCGATGATAAGGTATGAATAAAAACGAACAAGACTTTGATTTAAGCTATAAGAAAAAAATGACATTTTTAATGATGTTTTTTCTTATTCGGGTTAAAACCATGAATCTTAGTGCAAATCCAAAATTTCAGTTCATTAGAATATAATGGTTTTTATTTAATCGTCTTCAGTCCGTCATTTTTGTACATGGTATGCCACACTTTTACACAAGGAAATAAGCATAAAAATCAGACAATTAACCTTCATTTGAAAATTACAGTACATAAGGAGGATATGCGTTAGCATCCGCTTATAATAAAAATAGTTTTTTCAATATAAATAAATTAGTTATTAAAAATAAATGTTATCAAAACACCATTTGCGACTTTAAAAAGATCGTAGTTTTAATTATTTTCGATAGTTTGTGTTCTTTGGAAAAAATCTCAGAGATTCATGTCAAACGTTGGTTATAGGATTGATCAATTAACTCATGCATCAGAGACGATCAATATCAATTGTCAATAGTTACGTCGATCCACATCTTTGATGTGATTGACAATAATTGAGACATCCCATTGACGGGAGGAATGATGTGTATTTTGATTGAGCGAAGTGATCGTTTCGCCGTGCGAGTGTCAATGGATCATTCAATTGATTTAATTAAGATTTATTTACTTTTAATTGCATTATATTGCGACTGTCCAGAATAATGGGAAAAAAAACTAAAGATTATCCATCACTGCATTCGGACACTTTAGGATATGTTTCCGTAGACGTCCACAAAGCAACTGGTGCGAAAGTATAGACGGTTCGATTGAAGTTCCGTCAATCGAACTTTAATGACGTAAGCACATTGACAATTGAAATTGATCGTCTCCGATCTACTTAACCAGTGACCATATATTGTAGATATCTTAGTGTTGTCTAGAGTGTTATTATCTATTCCTGATTGTTGGCACCCCTCATTCATTATTGAAGTTTTCTGTCTACTTTGACAGGTTTGATGTTGCGTTATGGACGCTAAACCTAATCTAAACACAATCTTATCCCTAGAAATCATGAACTTTGATCTACAGACATTACGAAAGTTCCAAACGAAACGGTTTAAGTACAAAAAATTGCACCAATCTAAAAGATCTACGAACAAAGGCACGTCAAATAATTTGCCTTGGAGTTCATTAGACAGAATGGTAACAGAATAGAATTTATTTGCAGCACAAGGTCATAGGAATTGTAGCATTAGAAGAGTGCAAGTTAATAAAACACTGAGTTCATTTAAAAAATACACGAAATTGCCAAGCCAATACGCTTTATTTGGTCAGTTACACGAGACAATGGAAAGGTTGCAACATTCTGAACAACGCCAACTTAAAAGGTAATTTAAAAAGGATTTGCTAGTGCAAAAGTTCTTTTAAATGCGGTCGTTATTGCAAATTCGAATGGCACAATGAAGTTAAGCAAATATGGTTCAATTTTCTTGTTATAAAGGATTTGTATTGTAAATTTACTGGACTTGGTTTCGTTACACATCATTTTGAAATGCATTATACTACTAAAGAAGTAATCTCCAGACTTTTTTTCATTGTTTTGTTTTCGTGATACAGTCGGGTGTAATCGTAAATACACAGCGTTCATACTCAACTAAGTCCACGTTTTGGTCTTACATATTATACTTATACAGGCTGATTAATAAGGATTTTTTTTGGAACCATGGCATCCCCAATGGGAGATAGGAGGTGCGAAATGGGAATGTTGAGAAGTATCTGGCTATTATGGCTACTATAATACTACATACTTATTTATTTTTATTTAAGTACATAAAACAGGCATGGTGCCCAAAAAGTTATAAACATGGATGTTTAAATACATAATAATAACAAAAATAGTAACAAAATGAATAAGCTAAATATGCAGAAGTAAATGACAAATAAGAATGGGTAAAAGGTAAATACAAATATGTTCATAAACGATTTGTTATTGTCGCACCTGTACTGGTGAGACACTGATTAGGTAGGTACAATGTTACTTCTCTTTAAATAAAGGGCTTCATCACAATATCAGCTTAATATGATTAAAGGTAATACGTTTTTTTTTAAGTGTTAAAATTGGTCATTAAAAATGTCTATTTCATTATTAGAGCCATGTATAATGTTATAATTTCTTAATGTTCGCGGTACAGGGGAAAAATATCCTGTATTTGTGTGGTAGGCTTTAATATAGAAAATATCTTTTATCCTCCTTGTTGATTTTCTTGATGGTATATTGATGTTAATTTGGGATAAAATGTTTGTTGTATCATCTGATGCATGTATAATTTTGTGAAAAAGCAGTACGTCAGAAAGCTTACGTCTGACCGTCAGTGAGTGTGGTTTATAGTGCAAAATTCTCAGGCTATCTGCAAAACAAGTTTTCTGATTTCCAATCTTCATTATGATAATATATCTATGCTTGTTATTGAAAAATATTCCTTGACGTTAAACAATTGGTATTGGCTATTTTATAAGACAGCTGTTCGTGTTTAATATTATGCAAATAGGAAATAAAATTAACCAGTTCAAGTCTCGCATACATTTTGGCACGCCTTCTTAATCCGCGTTACATAAATAGTGACATAGATACATTTATATTATGTCTACTTGTTTTATCTTAGATAATAGAGCCTGCAGAAGAAAATGTTGTGTAACATTTTTAATACGCGAATACCACACAAAAGACCCACAGCCCGGAGCTATCACACTTTGGCACCCCCGTATTTGGTAATGCTGTTAGGCAGAAACAAATGGGAGATGGGAAAGAGAAGGGAATTAGAACAGTCAACCTAGCAATTGAGGCAGATTTGTTTCTCAACTCATTTAAAAAAAATGTTTTTGGTTCAAAAAATTTTCAAGTTTAATCGTAATTTGAAATTTCATATGTTTCAATTGAATCTTAATTATAATTACATCCCGTGCTCGTACTCCTAGATGGCGATAATTTTGTTATTCCCGCTCAACACCACTTTAGAATATGTTTAACATAACACCAGCTGCCTGTCTAGATTTATACAAAACACATCGAAAAAAACCACGTTTATTTTGCACGGTTCAGGAATTAATATTGAAAAAATATTATAATATTCTACCATAAAACCATAATCGAAAAAAGGTTCGTAAGTAGAAGATTTTATACTTAAAAGCATTTTTATATGCCTGTTATTGTATTTTTATAGTCTTATAAAAAGACTTGTCTAAAAAATATTCGATTGGGCCGAAATGTGTTCTATTCGCAGAATTTAAATAAAGAATCTGCAATATTAGGTGATCAAATTTTCAACACAAAAATTCAAGATTTTGCATTACTTCGCATTGTTTCGCCTTCAAATGTAAATTTTATGGGATACTACCTGACTTGTACCCGACGTTGCTGGTGATTATTATCCTCAGGAGATAGACATATACCATCGCAGACTTTTCTGTATGTCTTTTTAAGATATATAAGATATATTTTGATGTATCTTATAAGGTTTAAGCCAGCATTAGCAATGTAAGCGCCCGGAAATATATTTTTGACGACTTGATTACAAAACATCGACTTTTCTCTACTTTCTATAAATACAATGTGCATGTATTATCCACATAAACCTTTCGGAAGAAATTTCCAAATGGTAGTAAAAAAACTATCAAAATCCATTGCATAGTTTAGAAGAAATAAGCGCACAAACAGACAGACGAGTGTAGCAAATTTATTTTATACGATTTAACGAACATAAATTAGAATTTGAACACGGAAGTTCATAGAAAAATATATTTCTGTAAGGAAAGAAGGCATAATTTAGTCATAAAAAGAGTCCCAACTCTACGGAACCAATGAGACTATGGCATCTCCAAATGGGGCAAGTATGTTGTGAGGGGAAGGAGATGGGGGTAGAAGAAGGTAGGGAAATTACTGGCTATTCAGATGTGGTCACCAAACATAGATAAAACCATTTAAACCAACCTTTCGATGCTGTAAGATTAAGAAAAGGACGCTCAGATGTTTTGGGCATGTAGAGTGAATGAACCACGAAAGGATAATAATGAGAATATATCACGAAAACGTGAACGGTAGAAGAAGTCGGGTACGCCCGAAGAAGATACGGTGAATCAAGTGAACCAAATACTTGAGTCGGTCCATGTAAATAGTCAGAATAATAGAAGAGTATGTATGAGACTACGTATAAATGTAAATGACCAAGACCGAGTTTTTTGGCCTTCTGTCCTTTCTGCCTATGGAGTGATGGTTAGTTATGTTTCCCCAGGGGAATGTTGAGTTGTGTTTAATGCTAGAAGTGCCTTTGTCAAATTGGTAAATTGCCCTGAGACGAAGATTATTTAAGGATTTCTTGGCGTAAAAAAGGCGGAAACAATATTTTTAATTCTAGATCACCTGACACAATTGTTGGTAGAATTCAAATAAGAAAATTTTTTGAAGTACTTTCCATACCACACCTGACATAGACACTTCTAGAATTAAACATCAGATATACACCATCGGAGTTGTTTTATGTAATTTTGACCAGAGGCAGCCTTAATAAAAGCGGATATTCGAAGACCACTCTTTTACATTTATATTTTTTTAACACTTGTTTTAAGTACTTATAGTAAGTCTTTAAGTGTGATTTACGTTTAATCAGAACAGGTAAGGTAAGACAAACGATATAATGCAGAGCATAGAATAATACTGTAACAATGTTGCTTATAAAGATTTCCTAATACGCCGCTGCAGCGCTGGTATACGGTGGAAGGGCCGTTTACTGCTCGGGTTAAAATATTTACTCATAATAAAATTCATGAAAGATTTTTTTAGACTGGCACCACTTGGTTCCAATCCTCAAAAATACGGTCATTTTGGCATTTCGCATTTAGTTGCTAACTTCACGTTTCTTCAAATGACATTTACGATGTAATTGACCCAGTTTGCTTTGAAATGCTTCGAAATTTGGCCAGTTTGATTATGCGCTCCGTATTTACTTTGGTAAATCGATTTAAAATATTGCTCTCATAGTGCTCCCAATGGGTATTTTTTTTACATTTTCATTGCGCGACTGATCGATATTTGTCGAGTCCGCGATCTCTGTTTTAATACCATAGTAATACGTCCCTATCGTCGGGGTCGGGCAATTTAAAAATATGTCAGCCACATAGACACATGAGAATATTAGTCATATGTCTGTGGTCAGCCACTAGCCAGTTCGGATTTTACCCTTTATTGTATCCCTCTGATTTTCTTGCCGGAATGCTGGGGATAGAACGTCTAGACGTTAGGAGAAATATTGCAATGGTGTTAGTGGCGCACAAGCTGCTAAATGGGCACATTTGCAATCCAGATATTCTGGAACGAATTTTTTTTATGTCCCTGATAATTTCATCAGAGCTAGACAGCACAGATTATTTATTTATCCAAGGGGCAGGACCAACCTACCAATGATCATGCCTTTGGGGAGAATAACTACTTTGTTAAATCACATTTCTTCTGTGATTGACATTTTCAATTTGAACCAAAGAGAATTTAAGACGGCAATAAGCATACTATATAACAAATCTGGTTAATCAGATAGTATTGATGTACTTACCCATGCAAATAAATGTATGTACTTACTTATTATAAACTGTAATTTATAAACTGTTATTTGTGAAATGTAAATGGATTATACTGTTTTTCACAATAAATCAATAAAATAAAATAAAATAAAAAATAAAATAATACTGCCGCTATTACGGCCGGTATACGCAGTACGATTGTGTGTAACGTTTTCTACTAACGTGTTCTTATCCCTGCGTATTATCTATTATGAGTAAGATGGTTGAAGTTGTTTATGTAATTTTAACCAAAGGCAGCCTTAATATAAGCGGATATTTGAATACCACTCTTTTACACTTTTTAACACTCATTTCTAAGTACTTATATTAATGTTTTTAACTTAAATGTTGTGTAAGTCTCTAGGTGTGAATTACGTTTAATCAGAAAAGGTACATGAGTATTTGTAAGACACACAATATAATGTAGAGCACAGAATAATACTGTAATAGTCTAATGCATAAGCTTTATGTTATTGTTGGCAAATGATGAAGCAACGTATCATTAAGACAATATTGTACAACTTTAATCACATTGCTTACTGCAGTTGTTATGATAATTATTTAGTTTATGACTAAAATGCCATAAAATATTCAAAGCAATAAAGTTTCTATGTAGGAAGCTAAGTAAAATTATTTAACTGCTTTAAGTATTAAGTTGGCATTACACGGCTTGTCAAAACAACAAATTGCTCTTTTTGAAGTACCTCCCATAAATTTATTCGGAAGTGATGCAAGGATTACCATTATTGTAAACGCAGGGAAGCCACGAAATGTGAATATTTTTACTCTGCCTTATAATCGCCACGAATATAAAAAATGTAATAGACATAAAAATCGCTTGGCAAACGGAGACAAGTAAGGCTCGATTTTCGAATAATTTTCTAAGAAAGAAAAAGATTAATTAAGGCAAACTGTCGCAGATTGTTTCTTAGATGCGTTCTACATTTCTAATAAAATTTTTATGGAGTAATTAAGAATTTTATTTTAATTCTATTCAATGGAAACGCTAAGAAAAGCATGAATTTAGCCAAAGCATTTTTTTTTGTTTTCATAATGTAAACCGATTCGTGGTAAAGATTAATCTAAAATAATGATTTAACATAATCGCGTTTTACCCGTACCCACAATTGTGCATATTTAGCATAATAAAGCGATACCACATGACAATATGTCGTACAAAAGGCGATTTATAGCGACGAAAAGAACCAAGTATTGCAAAAATACCAATTTTAATTCTTTTTTTTTTATTTATTTTTTTTTTTTATTAGTAGCTATATTATACATTTTTTTTACATTTTTATAAGAATATATATATAAAAAATAGATGTTGATTATATTCATAAAAATGATTTGCATAATTTTATTAAATTTGGCTATATAACTGTAAGAGATTTTTTGGTATCGATTAACAATGCAGAGAAAAGGAATAAAAATACAAAAATTTTGATTTCATTTTTTTTATATTTAATAATATTACCATTTAATTTATATTAAACCAGTTTTTTTATAGACAAGTTGCTGTGGTGTTGATATTATTACTATGCGTTCTATTGCCTTAGGAAGGCGGAACAGCTGTCACGCGTAATAATAATAATAATAAGAATATTGCAGAACTTGCTTATAAATAAGTTTAAAAATATGAAATAAAAATAAAACTTTAAAATAAATAAATTATTAGTCTTTCTATTTTTCTGTGTCTTGTTCTGCTTCACGTGTTGTTTAGATTTATTAGTATTATCTTCTTCTACAATGATTTATTACATTTATGGTTGTAACTTTCAAAAGTTATTCCAATAAAATTGAATATTCATTTAGACTTTTAGAAAAAGTCAATATTTGTCCCATATAAAAATATCGAGACACTATCAAGACATATATATATTTTAAATTTAAACAATATATATAATTTAAACTGTTCAAATAGTGACAGCATGCTAACTTCCTGATAATATATTAGTCATTCAGAATATATCGAGAACACGTGTCCTTTTCTTAATAGATATCAAGACGAAATGCTACATTAAAACTATGTTAGTGTCAATATCAGTATTTGTATGAACACGTGTTCTGGCGTCCGCATAAAACATTGGCTTTTGACTGATACTTTGTAACGAACTCTTTCAATACACTCGTTATAGGCCCGCAGTCTCATTTCTAACAGGAAAACAAATAATTTGACCAGATTTGTAATAAATTATCAGTATGTTTTAATTTTTATTGTTTCTTTGTGTAACCAACTCCACTGTATTGTTTTAGAATTATATAACTTTACAATTGAAAAAGTCCTCCACAACACAGGTGAACTCCTAGCGTGGAGGACAATATACTATACCATTGTAATACAAATATATTTAAGAATAAAAAAAAAAAAAAAAAAAAAAAAAATTAAATACATATGATTGTACCTACACTTACATTATAATACAATGGGTAAATATTTTTGTTATAAAATTATAATTTTAAATTATGACTATTAAAAAATACCTGCTCTATGGTATTTGTGTGAACGAGCAAAAATGAAAGAAATAAGGCAGTCCTTTGAATATTAACCCTTAGGCTAACTTGTTCGCTTTTGGGAACAACTCGTACAATTATGAAAAGCCACCACACCATATTTTATATTCAAATTTAGAAGTTAACCACAGAATAATTAAAATGTACACCATTTTAACACCAAATGTACCGATCGCAATTTGAAAAAAAACTTGAGATTTTGTGAATTTTATATGAAACGACAAAAAGCGATGTGATTTTAACGTTTGTAATACATCCGTCTAATAAAATAAGCATGTTTTTATATATTTTTTTCGTTATTTGTAATTTAGTAATAAAAAACGTAAAGTGAGCTATTTTAATTAGTTTTTTATGTTTGCTGTAAAAATTTTAACATTTAATCAACTTTCTAAAAAAGTTTTTAGTTTTCGGATGTATTTATAAATTATCAATTTATTTCATAGACATATGAATATTAGTAGACCTGCCCTAAGTGATTAAAAGCGTATTATCCCCACTCCCCATACCGGTTCCATTGGAGCCGGCTGTGCTCGCGTATGGCCTCAACTGAAATTTGAAAACGTGACGTCATCATTCTTGTGCGAACTATGGTCGAGGCATCATCGGCTCATTTTACGAAATAACACGGCAAAATGTTGACTTGTGCTATGAAAACTTGTAAAAATAGATGTGAAAAAAGAGAATAAACCCAATTGTCGTATTACATTCCATATATAAGCATTATTTTACTTTATTTTAAGCATATTCACATCGTATAATATAGACCAGTTTTAGAAACATATACTATCACATCGAGAAACGTCTGGACGCGAAACACAAAGCTGGTTGGTTGCTGGGAAGTAAATTATGAACATTTATAAAAGTGTCTTAACTAAATCGTCTATGGTTTTGAATAGCCATAAGTCGCGTTTATAACCGCTCAATTAAAATGTCAACGAATTGCGCCTGTCGAGTTATTATTAACGAATTATTAACATTCGTACAAAATAAAGTGGATGTTCTTGATGAAGTGAGCATTGTACAAATATGTTCCACAAGCTTCCAAGAGGAAGAAATTGAAAGTGCTAAATGCCTCCTGTTAGAATCCGTCCCTGGCCGTCGTATCACGAGAAAAGGCGATGGCAAAATAACGAAAACATTGCAAGATATCATAAAGATCATGAAGGAAACCGATCCAGACCAACTTCCTACGTTTGTCGCCCGTGATCTCAACAAGTTACCACCAGTTACTTTTGACCACGTCGACGTTACAAGACTTCTTAAAGATTTAATACTACTGAAAACCGAAATTGCCGCAAAGGCAACAATATTAGATATGAATGCTCTGAAGCAGGAACTTAGTCAAATCAAAGAAACCGTCAGCCATATCACACATGAACGATCAAATTCTAATGCACAACCAAAAATTGTGAGTCCTTCTATAAACTCTCTTGACATTTCAAACGAAAACAATGCAAATCACGAGAATACGCAAATATGGCCGCAGCCTACAGCCGCTCACGACGGCAAATCTAAACGAAATGCTCGTACATATGCTAGTGTTAGTGAGAAAGCCCGAAGAGAGCCGGAAAAAACCGAAGCAGCCCGAAGCAGTTCACTATCAAACGCGTCAAACGTAAACAATGGTTTTACGGTTGTTATGAATAAACATCGCAAGAAGCGATTCTTAAATAATCGCGGAACAGGAAGTAACGAAGGAAATTTAAAAATAGCAAACCTTTCAATAGGGTTATATGTATCTCGTTTCGCACTTGAAACAAACACAGAAGATGTAAAATTATTTTGCGAAAATAAAGGTTTAAAAGTAATTAATGTTGAAATCCTAAAACCTTTCAAAGAAACTCCATTCAGGACATTTAAAATCATGATCCAGCAAAGCGACATTAAAACTGTGATGAATCACGATTTCTGGCCCCAAGGCATCGTATTCAGAAGATACAGAGAAGCTATCGAGCGAACCACGAAAGGAACAAAACAAAATGAATAAGTTAAACATCACTTCGATCAATTGCCGATCTGTAAAAAGAGTAGAAAAATTTATTTCTGATCTGTGTATTACAAACGATATCATTCTATTACAAGAGACATGGCTTATACCAACTGATTTAGATTTTCTTAGCGAAATTCACCCTGAATTCATGAGCTATGGTACCTCAGCGGTAGACGTCTCTAATGGCCCACTACGAGGACGACCATATGGCGGACTAGCTATACTATGGAGGAAATCATTCAAGGCAGTGACAATCGACTGTGAAACTCCCAGGATAATAGCGATTGATATCACACTCAACACTGGAACATTACTTGTCATGAGTGTATACATGCCAGTGGACAACACTGATAATTTACCGGAATATTTATCCTGTCTATCAAAAATGCACACGATAATTGAGGAAAGAGACAACCCTAATTGTATTATTCTGGGAGACTTTAATGCCGACATGAATTCGCCATTTGGACGTGAGCTTAAATCATTCTGCTCCGAATATAACCTACAAATTGCGGATGTTGACATACTCCCGCTCGACTCCTACACATACGTAAGCGATGCACATAATACCACGAAGTGGCTCGACCACTGTCTAGTGACTCAGGCAGTACTCAATACAATAGAAAATATGTATATTGACTACAAGTCCGACTGGTCTGATCATAGACCAATGCACACCACTCTAAGAACTAATGGGTTACCCACATATACCGCAAGTCACACAAAAGTAGAGGATCCGTGTCGATGGCGGCCCAAAAGTCATGTAGAAGTGCAGTCCTATTCCAGGTATGCCCAATTTGCAATTGGTCAACTTCAGATAATTTATGGAACCAACACAGAAACTTATGACAGCACCACGATGAATGTAGCCCAAATCGACGACCTATACAAAAACATTGTACAAGCATTGAGTAACTCAGCTATATCTGCGTTTAACATAGGGAGAAGGCCAAAAAATGGGAGAAAATGGAAGGCTACAGCGGGTTGGAATGAGCAGGTTGCCTTATATTATGAAGCGTCTAGAAACGCCCATATAAATTGGCTGCAGAATGGACGACCTACTGAAGGTCCCATCATGGAAGCTAGAAAAGAAACCAGATTGCTTTTTAAGAAAAAATATAAGAATTGTCAAAGAAGCTTTGAGCAGAACAAAATGGACAAAATAGCGAACAGCTTTGAATGCAAGAATTTTTCATCTTTCTGGAATAAAACCAATGCCGTATTGAAAGCGAAATACACCGCACCGAGCCAGATTGATGGAAAATCTGTAAATAAAGATATTGCTGAAGTTTTCAGAAATACATTCTGCTCCGCACCAGATCAACCGCAAATAATGGTTAAAGAGATCGAGACAACAATGCATCAACCAGAACAACAGCCGTCCATCGTCATATTACCTGAGATGATCCAGCGAGCAATAAGCAACATGGCAGGAGGTAAATCTGCAGGTCACGATGGACTAGTGATAGAACATGTCAAGCATGCGGGGGAGTATTTAACAATACTGCTTGCCTCTCTCTTCACTGCCATGATCGGCCTCGGACACATTCCGAAAGAGCTGTCCAAAACAATAATAATACCGATCCCAAAAAGCCGCCAGTTGAACTTGACATCATCTGTTAATTACAGACCCATATCTCTTGCCACAATAATTGCAAGAATCTTCGAAAAGGTCATCTTAAATTTAACGGAAGACAAGCTCAATACAGAGGACTCTCAAATGGGCTTCAAAGCTGGATGCTCTACTGATACGGCCATATATAGCATGAAACAAACAATCGAATACTATAAAGCCAGAAAAACAACGGTGTACGCATGCTTCCTAGACTTAAGCAAAGCCTTTGACAGGGTTTGTCATAATGCGTTGTGGAAAAAACTGACCGAACGACAAGTTCCACCACAAATTGTCAATATATTGAGAACATGGTACAACCAACAGGAAAACTTTGTCAGATGGAATGAAAGCCTATCAGAAGCAGCCAAATTAAAGTGCGGCGTTAGACAAGGAGGCTCAATGTCCCCAGTGCTTTTCAACATATATATGGATGAACTTAGTAAAACACTGAATACAACAAGAATCGGATGCCATATTGCCGGGGTATGTATGAACAATATTAGCTATGCAGACGACATGGTCATACTAGCTAAATCGATAAGAGCGATGAGAAAACTTCTGGCAATATGCGAAGCTTACGTTGATAGTCACGGGCTGATGTACAATGCTAAAAAGTCATCCCTGCTGATATTTAAAGCAAATACTGGTCCCACTGTCATTCCATCCATACGTCTCGACGGGGCCAACCTGACAATTTGCAGCGAAATCAAATATTTGGGGCATGTCATTACCGATGACCTAAATGATAAAAAAGACATAGAACGTCAAAGAAGAGTACTGAGTGTGCGAGCTAACATGCTTGCCAGGAGATTCAACAAATGCAGTCCTCCGGTGAAGAAGCAACTTTTTCAAACATATTGTATGAGCTTCTACACTAGCGAGCTATGGACGACATACACACAAGGCGTCATGAACACACTCCGAGTACAGTACAACCACGCATACAGAGCCCTATTTGGCCTCCCCTGGCGATGCAGCGCCTCACAGATGTTCACCGAAGGAAGGGTGCATGGGTTCGCTGCTTTGATGCGCCACAGAATAGCCGGGACGAGGCAGCGCTACCAGAGATCGGACAACACTCTTGTCCAGGCCGTTGCCCAGTGGCAGGGAGCGCCTCTACACCGGAGATGGAGAATTTCTCTAAAGCCACCATAAAGACCTAATGTGCACATCAATGTATTGATTTTTTATTTATTTTTTATTATTTTTATTTATTTCTTTAATGATTTTCTTTTTATGTATGTATTAACTTAAATGTAAACTTTTATGGCAGGCAGAGCATTGCACACACCGCTCTGTCCAGCTGAAATAAACATTATTATTATTATTATTATTATTAAATACTTAAACGAAATATTCGACTCTGAAAATAGAAGAAATTTTTTGCCGAATTTGGACTTCGCAAATTTGTTCATAACGTGGCGAGTAATTTGCGCTCCCATGTAAAAATGTCTATTCATTCAAAAGCAGATTTTACTTTTAAGAAGTAAATGGTGATATTATAATGCGAGATGCCTATTTACTGTCAGATTGATTTATTGACGAATCACAGTCAGCCTTACTCCCTTCGTTCTTCAACAGTTGATTTTACCCCTCGCCATTATCTTCTCGTCTATTAATTCCTATGTCTGTGATTTATTTGAATTTTATTGCAAAGCTGAAATACTCCGATCGTCTGACAGAATATGGCTGAGGTCTGAGGACTTCAAAACGTCTATTTTAGACGATACTATAGTCCAGTAATGCATTATTATTTTTATCCATCTTCTTCATTAGCTAAGTATGCCAATGGATCACTATTGCCTAAGACCCAAGACAATAAAAAACAACAGTGATGTGGTCTCAATACGTCTGTTGGTAATGTTTGAACACTCCCAAACATCAACATAATTGTCCCGACCTAACTGCTTGCAACTCATACATCACTGTCAAATTAATTAATGTACTAATTTGACCGCCAAAAATAAGTGCTTTGGGAATAGCAACAATTAATCCACTTAAGAGGTGAGTCCTATCAATTTAAATACAAATTCTTTTATCTGTATATAATTGTTTGCACTGTGTGTACATATGTATAACTTACATAAAACCTATCTCTAGATAACGATTGTCGTAACCGCAGAGTCTTTGAGGTTATCATAATCAACAATTTATATAAAAATTATTTAACTTCCAGTCAACATTTATACAATATTAACAATTAACCGATTCATAAATATTCTATATTTATTCAAGAGCTTTTTTGTTGATTTTGTATTCTTTTGACGGCAAATAACTATGTAATTGTGATGGAAAAAAATAGTTGGAAATTATCGATTATTTCAAGTGTCAAAATGTCTTATTGTGTTTATTGTATATACCTAATCGATTTAAATTCCTTCGTAAATTTTGATTAAAAAAGTAATCCATTAAAATTCACCCAATGACTTGAGTAAGTAAAAACTACTTAATCAATTCCAACCGAAACATTTCGATTCCAGTCGATGAATTCGATTGCCAAAGCGATTAGTCGAATCAATGGATAAACATAATACAGATAATTAACGGAGTGAAATAATGTCACCAATCAAAAATAAATAAATAATGGATTTAGATAGTTTTATTGACACAACGTTCGTATTGTCAGATTCTCCATACATTATTTTTTCTCTTTCGGCTTTCTTGATTCCTTCTACATCATAAAGAATAGAAATTATTGGTTCTCACAGTCCCAGGCATGATAACTACTAACTTAACCTTTTAAGGGCGGTGACACGTTCTCAAAGCAGACTAGAGTACAGACCTGGGAGCGTGACCGCCAAATTACGAAATCAGTTCTGTCGCTAAGTAAAGTTCATTGTTAAAACAGTCACAGTATAAACAGAGTGATTAGACTGTTTTAATCACTCTGAACTTTACTTGCGGTAAATAAACATTTTTACCAAACATCATTTACCGCAAGCTTATTAAATAAACAGAGTGATTAGACTGTTTTAACGTTGACACGTTCTCAAAGCAGACTAGAGTACAGACCTGGGAGCGTGACCGCCAAATTAGTCAGTTCTGTCGCTAAGTAATCTGTTTATTTAATATGCTTGTGGTAAAACAACACACAAATCGGCAGTAACGAGTAACAATCGGTGATCAATGATCGGTCAGTGGCTGGCGATTCCTCGGCTGGCTAAGTCCTCCGCATAGAATAAAGAATAACACAAGAAGTGCCTTGTGGGTGTGTGTTTCGTGATCCAAATATAAGCCCAATTTGGGCCTATGTTTCCGAATAAAAATTTGTTTCACCATGATTACGAAATTAAATTAAAAATCAAATGGGATTCCGATATACAATTTCATGTAAGTATTAGAGTTAGACTGAGTGCTAAATTGTCGGTAACCAAAAGGTACTAAGTCAGAAGACACTTTCTTGTATTTTCTTCTTCTTTATTCTATGGTCATACATCACGACACAAGCAACATTTTCCGCTTACTGTAGATGCAGAAGGAGATTTTCAAATTATTGTCAAGGTATTCGTAACCGTGGAATGTTTGTCTTTAATAAAAAAAAAAAATATATATATATATAATATTGAAAATCGCCGCCATTTGCAAACTGGCGTTGTTAGATAGTACTGACTTGATCACGTGACATTCAGGACGACACTAGTGCGTGACGTCTTTCGTTCAAAAATATATTTTTAAATGTTATTTATTTTTTTATATATAAAAGCATACAATACCAAATGAATTACATTATATAAAGTATATACGGAATTTGTTCAAACGTTTGGACACCGGTCTTAAGCGGGCATTTAATTCGGTGCAGACACAACGTGTTGTCTGTTTGAACAAATTAATACCAATTTACCGGATAAAATGTACCAATTGAATGGTTAACCGTACCAAACAGGATATTATGTTAAGCCCAGATTAGACAGCCGGAAATGTCGCACTCACGATAGCAATAGCTGCACTGATATGATTGCTTAATAATAACTTGTTATGTTTTATTTGTGGACCTACCTTTATATTAATTGAGTTGTCATGGTTTTTATGAAGCTGAAACAAAATTTTAAATGGATATAATAATAATAAAAAAATAAAACACATAAGTAACGAAAACACCTACGTGAAAAAAATACTGGTTCATAATCGAACATCTAAAATAATATCAAATTTTGAAATGGGAGTAAAAAAAATCGCGGCCTCGTTTTTCATTAACTCTACACATGAGGCACTGCACTGAGAAAAATAATTTTCCCTGTCATCTTAAATTTAATGTTCTTTCACGTAAGACTTTAAATGCACACTAAGATAAAGACCCACTACATTAACAAGTTTGGATTAAAAAATAAAGTTTTTAAAGATAAACACGGCTAGAAACATTAAATTATCAGATCCTAACGAAGCGACAGGAAGCGTGCTAATTTAGACTGACAGCACAATAATAAAGTTAGACGCACACGGCGGACCAATTTTATGTTTTTACCCGAAAAGTACCACTACAAGTTGGAATTTAGAAAATTTCGATCATTTTTCTTTTTTACTTTCGCTATCACGTAGAATCACTTCCCAAAGTTAGTACACTTCCTCCCTCCGGACACCCTGTATGATTACGTGTTCAACCCAGAGATTTTCTTAAAAAATAACGTGTATTTTTTTAAAGAGCTTAACATTTTAAAATGTTCAAGGAAAGTATGTTATTCTTCTTCTTTATGTGCCGTATCAGGTCCCCCCGACGTTGGCGATCACTCTGGAAAATGTCTCTTTGTCTTGCGCTGCCCGGAATAGCTCCTCCACACTTCTAATGCCGGTCCACTCTCGTATATTTCGCAGCCAAGACATTTGTCTCCTACCAGGCCCTCTGCGACCTTCTATCTTGCCTTTCAATATTAACTGGAGCAAGTGATACTTCTCCCCTCGAAGTACATGACCCAGATATGAAATTTTCCTGATTTTTATTAATCTAAGCAGTTCTCTCTCTGCTCTAGCCCGCCTGAGAATTTCTGTGTTGGTGATCATGTCGGTCCATGGGACTTTGAGTATTCTCCGGTGAAGCCACATTTCAAAAGCCTCTAACCTGTTCATGGTATTTACTTTCAAGGTCCGTGTTTAATAATATTGTTTTAAGTATGTTATAAGTCGGTAGAAATTGGGAATGCGGGGTCTTAAAGCTAAAATGTAGGTAAAGTGGAGAGGAAGAGGAATATAGGATAAGGACAGGAGATACTCCCGATATTTTATATACTCGTGCATTAATTTATGACAGCATGCATTACTTCGGTTCGATATCTATGTTTTATTAAGGATTATTGTTTAAAAGTCCTTGATTCATGGATTGATCATTTTCCCAACGTACCTACAATTTTTTCTTTACTTGACCTATGATTATAATATTAAATTGACCTGAAGTCAGTTGACCTTCCAAGAAGCTTTTCGAAAGTGGGGAAGGTCATAGGTTAGGCATGAAACGCTTGTTATGAGATACAAGTAAAATAATATCTATTCATATTTCAACACTCAAAATGATCTGTTTATCGTCGGATAACGCAGTCCTCTTGAAATTCAATATTGAAACGTTCCTTGAAACAGGTGCGGTTATCTTTAGTTGCTAGATTTATAGTCTGTAACCTCTATCCCCTTAACGACAGAGTCGGGTGTATCGATTGTGCAATAACAATTATTGCCAAGCGATCATGTTTTGCAATATTCGTAGAAGTCGTCGTCTGAATTGGTATCCGATTTAACCCTAGAAGACTTATTTCAGTTGTGTCGACTAACACTACGATTATTGTATGCACCGATCGCGTTAGTTCTTCGTGCTCGAACTCGAACTGGCTGACGACGAGAGCAAGAGCTTGCAGGGAGTGACCACCCTGAGGGCGTAAGTATTATAATTATTTTCTATATGTTGCAATTACCGGCCAATATCTTTAGCAACTATAGCTGCGAGATTATTTGAAAGGGTAATATTAAATGAGTTACATCATAAACTAATGTCTAAAGATAACCAGATGGGATTTAAATGTAGATTATCCACTAATATGGCAATACATACTGCAAAGCAAATAATAGAATTCTACAAGAAATGAAAAACTACCGTATACGGGTGCTTCTTAGACCTAAGTAAAGCCTTTGACAGGGTATGTCATAAAACATTATGGGATAAATTGAAAGCTAGGAATATACCTACCTTATTTATAAACACACTATCCCGATGGCACTCCCAGCAGGAAAATGTGTACGGTGGGCAAGTACATACTCCCAGCCGATATATTTGCGGTCAGGAGTAAGGCAAGGAGGGTGTATGTCCCCCATTCTATTTAATGTATACATGGACGAGTTGTCAAGTCGCCTGGACATCAGAGCGGGCTGTCGTGTTAACAGTATATGTATGAATCATATAAGCTACTCGGACGACATGATCCTCCTAGCTCCGTCGATCAAGGGATTAAGATTACTCCTAAACACTTGTGAAGAATATGGAAAACAGCATAATATGATGTACAGCCCGAAGAAGACGGAATTGATTGCGTTCCACCACGGAAAAAGTCAAGATACAAGTAAGATGCTCCTCGTATACCTTAACGAGGCAAAAATAAATACACGCTCGAACGTGAAATACTTGGGGCACATTATTAATGAAGACCTATCGGACGATGGCGATATCGAACGACAAAGGAGAAGCCTAAGCATAGTGTCTAATATGATTGCCCGCAGATTTTGCAAATGCAGCAATAGCGTTAAAAAAATACTGTTCGACGCATTCTGTACTGGCCTATATACGTGTCAGACAAGGTGTCACTACCGAACTTGCTCGATGGAACGACTCCGATTTCAATATAATGACGCCTGTAGAATCATATTTGGATACCGAAGATACAGCAGCGCATCGACAATGTTCACGGAACTAGGACTGAATGGATTTGCCGGCCTGATGAGACACCGGGTCATTGGAGCCAGGATGCGGCTAATGGCCTCCGCCAACACGTTGGTGACCGCAGCCTACCAGCACCAAGCGCCACTCCTGAGTGAGCGCTGGGCCCAAGCGCACTCAAGACCACACCCTGCATAGTTGTCCTTATTTGTTAATTTATTATATGTATTATTAAAAAAAAAATGTATATCTATATGTATCTATATGGAACGTGTGGGACTGAAAATCAGAAAAGGATACGGTCACATCTAGGACTCGAACCCAGGACCCTTACCTTGCCGGGGCACCGCTCTTTACCACTGAGCTAATGGGACCCTATCCCCTTCGGTCTCATTTAATTTATTCGAGTCCTAGATGTGACCGTATATTTTATGATTTTTTTGTTTCAGATTTTCGTTTAAAAATCGCTAATATTGTCTTCAATAATTAAATATTACAATTTGAGGTATTACTCAATAAAGTTATTCCAAAAATTAAATATGATTTATCTTCGAGGGTTAATAGATGTGTCTTACTATTTTGTTTAAATGGCGGCGAATGATTTTATAAAACCTTTATAATTAGTGGAAATGCTTTTTGTAATACCTAGAATTAAATTCTAGATTGTACCCTTTCTCTACCTCATTCTACTATGAACATTGTCCCCTTTCTTTACTTCCTTTTTGTAATACCTAGAATTAAATTCTAGATTGTACCCTTTCTCTACCTCGTTCTACTATGAACATTGTCCCCTTTCTTTACTTCCTTTTTGTAATACCTAGAAGTAAATTCTAGATTGTACCCTTTCTCTACCTCATTCTACTATGAACATTGTCCCCTTTCTTTACTTCCTTTTTGTAATACCTAGAATTAAATTCTAGATTGTACCCTTTCTCTACCTCATTCTACTATGAACATTGTCCCCTTTCTTTACTTCCTTTTTGTAATACCTAGAATTAAATTCTAGATTGTACCCTTTCTCTACCTCATTCTACTATGAACATTGTCCCCTTTCTTTACTTCCTTTTTGTAATACCTAGAATTAAATTCTAGATTGTACCCTTTCTCTACCTCGTTCTACTATGAACATTGTCCCCTTTCTTTACTTCCTTTTTGTAATACCTAGAAGTAAATTCTAGATTGTACCCTTTCTCTACCTCATTCTACTATGAACATTGTCCCCTTTCTTTACTTCCTTTTTGTAATACCTAGAATTAAATTCTAGATTGTACCCTTTCTCTACCTCGTTCTACTATGAACATTGTCCCCTTTCTTTACTTCCTTTTTGTAATACCTAGAATTAAATTCTAGATTGTACCCTTTCTCTACCTCATTCTACTATGAACATTGTCCCCTTTCTTTACTTCCTTTTTGTAATACCTAGAATTAAATTCTAGATTGTACCCTTTCTCTACCTCATTCTACTATGAACATTGTCCCCTTTCTTTACTTCCTTTTTGTAATACCTAGAATTAAATTCTAGATTGTACCCTTTCTCTACCTCATTCTACTATGAACATTGTCCCCTTTCTTTACTTCCTTTTTGTAATACCTAGAATTAAATTCTAGATTGTACCCTTTCTCTACCTCATTCTACTATGAACATTGTCCCCTTTCTTTACTTCCTTTTTGTAATACCTAGAATTAAATTCTAGATTGTACCCTTTCTCTACCTCATTCTACTATGAACATTGTCCCCTTTCTTTACTTCCTTTTTGTAATACCTAGAATTAAATTCTAGATTGTACCCTTTCTCTACCTCATTCTTCTATGAACATTGTCCCCTTTCTTTACTTCATTCTACTTCGAACAAGAGTCCCAACTGCCCGGAGCAAGTGGGAATATGAAATCCCCAATTAGGGTATGTTGTGAGGCTGATTGGAGTGTGGAGACGAAATAGATGGGAAGAGAAAGGCTGGGAAGAATTATGACGTATAGATTAAATCACTAAATACGGTTAAAGCCATTTCAACTTCACTTGCGAATGGTGGCCTTTATTGGACATAAAATGGCTCAATGCCTTTGAAACCAACCTACTAGTTAGTGCTGCAGTATATAGGGTAAGGATTGTTCAGATGTTAGACAACCTCTGATAAGAGAGAACATCAGAATAACAAAATGAAAGAGAGGCTCCATTCATTTCAACTGAGCGATACTGAAAACTATCAAAACAGGATCACAGGTAGGCACTTGATCATTTCTGCACTTTGCGAAAACTTTTAATAAATTTTCTCATTAAATCAGATGTTCTTACGATAGTACCATCAAAGACATTCAAATTAATAGACGAGCCAATTATAGAAAGGGGAACAAACCAAGTTGCGAGGAGCGCGGGAGGCGGCATGATCGTCCCACTTTTGTCCCATGATTTGTCAATAAATGAATTTGACACTATTTGGCATTATAATATCAATATTCGCAATGTAATATCACCATTCAGTCCTCGAAAATAAAACTTGCTTAAGAAGTACTATTCATTTTATCAATGGCGCGCAAATTCCTGGTTGCGTAATAACTTAACTAGAAACCAAATCCTAAATCGGGTAAACAAAAGTTAGGGGTTGATTCCAAAATTTAATATTTCGTTACACTTTCAGAAATGTCTTATAATTTACCCACCTCACTCAATTTTAGCGTCGCTAAGCCAAATGATTCGTTTAAGAAGAAACATTGAAATCCTGCGCAGAAAAGTTCCAGAATGGACAGCGCTGCAAACCTTTGCCTTACTTTAGCGAACTTTACTTTTCTTCGCATGGACTGGTTATTTTAATGTGCGCTCTTCGGTAGTCAATGAACGACAGATGTCATAGCTTATTCAAAGCATTCTCGAACCTTCCTGGTGCCAAAAATATAGTCAAGTGGTTTGCCTCCAGCTCGTCGAAATGATACCCAGATTTTATGATAGGCCAAGTCTATTAATTTGGATGCACATGAATAAATACTACGCAGATATTTTTCACTATAAAACATGTGATTTAATTCTAGCTTATTGACTATTTCTTACGTTAGATGCATGCAAAAAGTAAAAAAATTGAAAAATAAAAAAAATTATTAAGAAACACTAAAGATAAAGATCATAAATTGAGCCACTCAGGCATTTACCAACTATGTTGCAATGATTGTACATTCTACATAGGTAAGACATCTTATTTCCACCAAGCATACTTTTAATAAGGACACAGGGGTTAAAATTCTTCACCGTAATAATAAAAGCAAAATATTAGATAACTTGGAAGCCCTTGAAATCAAAAAATCCCTAAATAATAACGCTAGTATATTGAATAACCAAATTAATTTATCGTTTAGTCCCATTCTAGATATATTTCCAGTAAACCGCTCTGTTTTTGCCGGAATTCCCGCAATTACCCGTCCCCCTTTGTTAACTTTCCACTCAAAAACCTAAATTATATTTTTTGTGTATATATCAGTCAATATTTTGTATCATAGGTTAGTTTTAATATTCTCCTGACGAAGGAAGGATGCTACCGAAACCGGTAGAGTGCAATTAAAATTAAAGTGGTCTAAAACAAATTGATATCTTTTATGGTAAAAAAATGGGTTTAGTTATTAAGACAGAGTCGTAATAATAATAATTTGTTACGTTTTAAGTCAATATCCTATTCGAAATGAAAAGTTCAACCTTTTAAATCCGGCATAGATACTATCTAGATCAGTGGTCTGCAAGTATTGAAAACTGAAGGCCATATTATTTATCACGAAAGTACATTCTCAAATAAAATCATTAATAACACGTTTTTTTCTAAAATGAGGTAAAATATGGGTTCAAGTTAGTGTTGCAAGAACGTTTTATTGGCTCCTTTCAATTAGTTCACGATTTACACAACTGACAAAAGAAACAGAGCACAAACACATCATGAGATGGATTGATGATCTAAAAAGAATTGCCGACTTTGCATGGGTGAGAGCTACCAAAGATCACAAAACTGGAGATATTTGAGATGCACAAAGCCGAATGCCAGAAAGCTTATGAAGAAGATGAATTCGAATATAATAAAAGCAACATTCTACAATCATTGTTTGATCTTCTGACAAATAATCATAAATTTGCAAGAAAGTTCAACGATTGAAGAAAACCTAGGCACAAATACATTCGCTACAGTTATGGTTTTCAAGTATCAATGTCAATCAAATTCGATTGTTTATCGGCAAAAGACTAGGTATTTCCTATACTTCAAAGAGATTTAATCTATATTTGGTTTAGCAATCTTTTTTAACACTGAATAATTATTTGAACAATCTAATTCGTTATCATAAAAAAGCTTGAGTAAGTTGTCCAGTTTGCATAACAAATTGACGCTGTTTGATCAGTAAAAAAAACGATTAATTAAAGTTTGTTTCGGTTTGTGTCAACATTTTGAATATCAAGGTTGGGATTTTATCCAACAAACAATATTCTACAAGATTTTTATCAAACCTTGCGAATGATTTGAGCGATGTTCATATAGGAATTTAAACAAACAGCGTTGGATATGCATTGAAAATGTAAATAGTAAATGTTGATACTCAGAAACTCTGCACTGATAAGAGTAAGGTCTCAAGCCGTGTCAACTTTTTTCTATCCTTAAATCATAAATCCTTGGTTGACGATTGTCCATTCCCTTACAGATGTAGCAATGGATGATGCATAACAGACATCTTTCTATTCTACTTTGCATTCCTTTCTGTTTTTGAAAATGTTGCCATATGAATTAAATAAGTATAAGATTATAGTAGACTAGTAATCTTAAAACACAAGTGATAGTCACAATAGTAAGAACTAAATGACGTTTACTTAAGGAATATTAGTTGTGCATTTAAACTGTGGTACATGGATGCTAAACGAGTCCTTTTCAACATTCAAACAAGTAATGACAATCTCCGTTATGAGGAGATATCAATGACGTTACTAGTTAAATTAGTCAAAATGAAATTAATCAGAAAGGCAATAAATTACAAAATATAACTTAAGTCACACAAATAAGAAAGATACTTATATCTATCTATCTATATTGAGGTATGTGTTCTTCCACAGGGACGCCAAAAAGGCCTTCTTAAGTTTAAGAGAATACAAGTAATCAAGATCCTCTGATATGAGAAAATTTCAATAGAATTACAAAAATAAGTTATGATATTTCTTATGTTGTGGTTTGTTAATAATTTATAGTGGTGCTCCACAGGGATGTAACTCAAGTCCTACTTAAATTTAGGAGAGCGAACATAGGATCATTACGCTCCACAATTATGAGGAAATGATGTGGTACAGTCAGTATTGTTCTGAGCCTTAAAAAGGTAATTAAAATTTTGAAATCTTTTCGTAATATTGTTACTTGAACGCAGTTCTCACAGTGTTAAACCCACGCATTGTTCAAAGGTCGAGGTTTCTGCTAAGAGATTGTCTGTTGTTTTGAAAGTGGGCAGTATAAAAAAAGGAATTATAATATCTTATCAATCAAAAAAATGTTACGTTTTTATTAAAATGGATTACTAGACAAATCCTTCTAGGGTGTTTCCTATATAGAGACGATCGTAGTTGAAATAATTACTTTGCATAACTATATTACACAATAATTATTACCATTCACCGTGAAGCAGAAATCTGTTCACTAAAGCGCTAAAAGCTCTTGAACGGTGAGTTCTGAAGTCATTCAATTTGTGCACTAATTTCTCTCTGAAATTTAGGTTGTAAATATTTTTAGCTGGCAATGTCATTTCTACCATGAGTTATGGAAAGTTAGAAGCCACATTTTACGTTTTCCGTACGAAAAAGGTTTTGATCCAATTAAAATGATATCAATATTTTAAAAACTAAAATTTTTCTAATTATTATTCTATGCAAAGAAAAAATAACGTCAATACATCGAAAGGAAAAAAGGGAAGTGGAAATAAGTCGAGAGTTAGGAAATATGTAGTTATTCAGATCTAATCACTAAATTGCATTTCAAAAGTATCTTCTACTCTCAAAATAATTTTAATAATTGAAAAAAAAAATCAAATAATTTAATTTTTCTTCGTCGGGTTTCCAAACAGTCTCCTCTGCGCCCAGAGCCATTGACTTTAAAATTATACCACGGAATCCGTCATTTACGTTATGATTTATGATTAATCCGTCTAGAATCATTAAATTATGTCTATCTCTACATTTCCACGACTAAACTGTTACATTGTTCAAGGAATCGTATTGTCATTTGTAATTTTTTCAAACAATTCTCACGTTCCCTAACGATTTTATATTCATGAATGAAAAACGCAACAAACGTTTGTCTGCTGTTCGGAAATGTTCAGATAAGAACTACATACTGCTACTTCTTATTTCGTAACACCGTTTCTTTACCTTATTCGTTATTCATCACTAATGACTAACGATGAATAGATATACCATAAGGTGGGTTTACTTTCCATCATGTTCATAAAATATTATTATTTAATGAGCAGGCAGCATTCTGCCATCTGATCATGATCACAATAAGTTTAACAGTAACTGAGTTGTTTTAAATTTAAAATAAGTTAATGCTTTCTTCGCTTCAAATAAGAATACAGTCGAGCTTTAAATTGGTTTGAATTCGTAGAATCAACGACATGTTGTGGATGTTTGTTCCACGCATCCACTACTCTATGTTCTAGGATTGAATGCAAAAGATGTCCACGGAGATTTATATTGTTGTTGGTGGTGAATATTTCTCGGATGCCAGGGTAACTAGAATAATATAAAATTTAGAAAGCCTCGATTAATCATCCCTTTCTCTTCTTTCTTTTAACGTTAGTAATCTAAGTTCCTTGAGTCTATATTCATATTGCCGGTCTTTCAAAGTTCTTGGTATTTTTGTAAATCGTCTCTGTACTCTCTCTATTAAATCTATATCTTTCGCAAAATATATACTCCATATTTGGAAAGCATGTTCCAGGAGATATATTTTTAAGTCCGGTGTTAGTTAAAGGAAGGCTTTCCTGATTGAATATGTTGCTCTTTTGACAATCCCAGAGATGTGCGGTTCCCATTTCAAGTCTTGTGATATGGTAACTCCTAGGTCTTGTTGTGTAACGTCACTGCATTTAGAAGTTTTATTTAAACATTCTTTTCATGAAAGATTTTGCCGTAGCTACTGTCTCTGTGAGGGATACACATCATGTCTCTTGCCTAGTATTAAAAAAATTACATAGTTTTTAGTAATTTTCATAACAAAAAGTGAAACGTAGAGAGGCAGGTACCGTTTTCATTAATCATAATGTCATTACGTACGTCATGGTAACACTAAACACAATGTATTGTTACACGGTGTTGCCACACCTAGCACTGAACTGCACGACATTTCCATGGGAAGCTGTCTCAGTAAATAGGTAACAATAATGCTAATGTACGAAGCAGGAACTGATGGAGTATGCCAACATTTAATATAGAATTAATAATTAAGTTCATTGCACAACAATTGTAGAAAAAAATAGTGCGAGAAGCAACAACATCAAATGGAGCATGGAGTTCTGTGTTGTATTTATAGCGCTGTCTAAATTTCCGTTAATGATTTTAAATAATAATGAAATATCACAAAATATTCTTCGCTGTGATATGTAGTTTAAGTAATTGCATTAAATTGCTATAATTTAAATGGCCAATTATGAACCTAAGTGAGGTAATTTTCAGAAAACGTAAACTAACCTAACCTTAAATATATAAAATACTCTCATCTAACCTAACATAATATAAAAAAAACAACAAAGAATGAACAAATAATAAATACCAACCTACAAATAAGAATCAAACAATCAGCCTTACTAATAAAAAACACTTCCTAACCGTTAAATGGTGTTTTAGTTACGCATTGAATAAAGAATATGCAAGAACAAATTTGAATTCTTACTGTAATAAATGTCTTTAACTGGGCTGCGAAAGAGCTGGCAACGTCGCATTTTGGTAGACTGACACATGATATTCCCGTCTTGAAGATAACCTATCTAAAATATGAGTCTAGTTTTTGCACTGTTAATTCGTGGTGGAATTCCATTGTAATAGAATTAAAATTAAAAAACTTTTTCACTTTGTTCCACTTATTTATTATTACCAGGACCGGTTTCATCCTACTACGGACATTTTCAGACTGGTAGTTGAAACTCTTATGCTACTGATTTTATACAAACTTAGGCAGGGGTACACAACATTGTTTATATATAATGAATGATTCTATTTTGTTAATTTGAGGTAGGTATTATGAGTTATTTTGTTAATTTAGGGTACATTAGGTAATTATAAAGTTTTATTTTTACAAAAAACTTGTCTTGCAGATTATGTAAATAAAATGGATGTGTTTTATAAATTTCATATTTTGTAAAAAAATTTTTCATGATAGAAAATAAAATCTAAAATTTAATTTTATCTAGTTTTTAAAATGGTATTTTTTCTTCAAAAAGAAGAAATATATATGGGATATTTAAAATACATTGGAAATTTTCCATTGCCATTATATATTAGTAAGAGTTTTACATACACGGTTGTTTATCAATTGCTAAAAAAAATCATCACGTTTATTAGTAAGGCTGTTAGTATGTAAAACAATAACAACAACAACAACAAAAACAAGAGACGGTAAAGTTTGGGAATTAAGTTAAGTGAAAAGAAGAGATTTGAGATTTTTTGTAAAGTTTTGTAGGCTATCGCTAAATATGGCCACTAAAATGGAAGTAATACATATACATATAGCGCGCTCTACACTCGCGGCGCGAACGGCCGCGAAGGCCGCGAAACGCGAGTGTGGATCTTGTTCACGCCTTCGCAATCTTCGCATTCGCGCTTCGCGCCATTCCCCGTTTTTTGTCGGTTTTTTGGCCCGCGACAAAGGGTTTGCGGTTTAAAGTCGCGAACAAGACTGAAGCTTTGCGAGTGTGGATGGACACAGTTCACGCGCGGATCGCGGCGTATATTCACGGCGTGAATTCACGGCGCGACTTCGCGCGCGAGTGTAGAGCCAGCTTATCAGACGGCACGTTCACAAAAGAGGTTGGGAGAAGGTTAAGGTGGTCCCTTGAAAAGGAATATGGAAAGATTCGGGGTTTTAAAGACATTGATAGATATTGATTTTGATTACGGCGAAGAGTACCTTAAGATTCCAGATGGTTGATTTATTATTTTGGAAAAAGGTAAAATTCTAGATGGTTGTTGATAATTTTGAAAAGAAAAAAGGCCACTTCAAACTGTTTAAAAATACGAGTAAGTGTCACTCTTTACCGGTAAGTGAAATTATGATTGAAAATTATTAGATGCAATTATAAATATTTATACGAGACCATGTTTGGAGAGATGGTGAAATTTTACTTTCAGATGGTTGGTGATTTGATGTTATAGAGAAGGGATACACGTTCCGGAAGCCAGTTTAATTTTTATGAACTATAATAAATCCGGCTTATACTTTTTTCATACGAATACCGCACAATAGTCCCAACTGCTTCTAACCGTCTGGAGCCAGTGAGACTATGGCATCCTCAGTTGGGGTATATTGTGAGGCTACGCTACAGGTGGTGGGTATGGAAAAAAGATGTGAAAGGGGAAGGTATTGGTAGGGTACCTGGATATTCAGATCTGGTTTCAAAACACGGCTAAAGCCATTTCAAACAACGTATCAATTCTGAATGGTGAGAGTATCTTCCAATTTGAAACGTGCCGTAAGTATAAAACATATTTAAAAAAAATAATAAATTGTGAAATAAAACAAATTCATCAAATGAAATTTGATAAATTTTGCGAACGACGGAATTTGAAGCTGCGACCTTTGGATTCCTAGTCGAGAGCCTTACGCTTCGATCACGGTGAAAGATGCTACAAAGGAATTCATGTTTTGCTTATATTTTATTTATATTAGTAGGTTATTTAATAGGCTGTAAAAATACTTAAAGCTAGGAATATTAAACCATTATATATATATATATTTTTATTTTTTATTTATTTATTACTTGTAAATTATTTAACATTATAAATGATAACAATATGAAGACAGATACATAATTTTTTCGTTTTTTATTCTACTACTCCATAAGTTGAGCTCAAGGAGCTCGTGTTTATGGGAGGAGTATTTACATTTAGTTCTAATGATTTTTTAAACAATAATCCATAACTTTTGATATAAATACAAACATAATATTAACATAGGTATACAAATTAGAAAAGTGTCTTTTTAAGGATAATTAAAATAATATATCTTCTTACAGATTAAGAAAGCGTGAGGAAATTAAGGGTACAATATATCAGGTAAACAAATTAGAAAAATAGTTTTTTAACGACAATTAAATTAATATATATTTTTGTACAAATTGAGTAAGTGTAAGAAAATTAGGGGTACAATATATCAGTACATATATAGGTACATATATAAGACTAGGTATAATAATTTTGCAAACTTTTAATACTAATTATAGACAATTCCTACTAATGTGTTGAACTACTTGGTACTAATTATAGACAATTCCTACTAATGTGTTGAACTATTTGGTACTAATTATAGACAATTCCTACTCGTGTATTGAACTATTTGGTACTAATTATAGACAATTCATACCCATGTATTGAACTATTTGATACTAATTATAGACAATTCCTACTCATGGATTGAACTATTATGTACTAATTATAGACGATTCCTATTCATGTATTGAAATATTTAAGTTAAATAATGTGCGCATATTTATTGATAACCAATGAATGTTAAGTTTTATCAGCTGGAGACAAAAACGGATTTGACGTTGTGGGCAGAAACGTATGAAACCTACGTAGAATTTCCTTTCTTGGATACAAAATTTAAATACTTGTCAGATTTTACTGAGTTGTGCTCTTATAGCTAGAGTTATTAGCAATCTATGAAAAACAAAACAATTATATAATTTTAACAATAGATGATGACACGGATACTACGGTGTCCGGAAACTCGTAGTGCAAACAGGAAACTAATGAATCTACTACACATTTGAAGGTGATCTAGTTTATAACTTTATCTTGATATGAGCTTAATTTCTTAGTAAAATCAAGCCCGAAGATAGATTTTTTTAGGGAAATTTAAAAAAATCTGTCGTTCAGCTAGGTGTTTATCAGTTCTTTAATGTCTTTTAAAATGCAATGATATCACCCAAAAGTTTTTTTAATCCTCTTGTTGCCGAAAAACATCTAAAAAACGTTATGATCAGTACGAAAAAAAAAATTTTTGGGTCTATTTTTTTATTTTATTGTAATTTTTTTTAAAGAAATACATACATTCCCGGGTTATGAACAACCTGACAATATTTGAAATATCCTACAACCACAACAGTAGCGATAAATGTTGCGTTAGAGGTGCCAGCCGAGGAATTGAACACACTATGCCTGGGTAGAACCCAAACGCGATGCTAACTCAGCTACTGACCGGTTGAATTTGGCGTAGATTTACCATTTCCGCTGGTGTTACGAGTTTTCGGGGACATAATAAGCTGCGAAAAGGTAGTAAGATAACCAAGAAATTAGTAAAAAAACACGATTTAGCTATTTTATATTAAATGTCACATCCACCCGTAAAAATGTGTTCAGAATTTACAAAATAAACCTTTTTCCTTGAAATTACTTTAATTTTAATCACACTTGGCACAAGGAGTTACAGAAGCCATTAAAGGCTGTTTTAAACACGCATTTCAATATAAGTAAGCGGTATTATATAAACCGGTTTACCCCCGAACAATGTAAAGTTTTGACAGGCAAACTTAACGCGTCAAAAAACGTATTTTATTAAATTTAATTTTGTAAATTGCGTTACCGCCATGGGTTAAAATTATTACGTTACATGAAAAATGAGACATTTGAAATAGTGAATAAGAAAAACTTCCCGGGTCTCTCAAAATACGAATTGTCGTTGTTCAAATAACACAAATGTTTCCGCATCTCAAATTGGAATTAAATTTAATAGCTTAGTATAACCCATTTTTATTTTATATACTTAATGTCTATCGGGTTTCGCTACAATACTTTACTAAAATCTATAAGTAACATTTGTTACCAATATATTAAGCTTTCACACAGGGTTGCAAAAAAATTCTCTGAGCTCCAGTGGAGGAGGCTGTAGAAGATAGCGGATTGGGAAAAGACTACTCTTTGTCAAAAGGAATCAACCTAAGTATCGGACTTTTATTTAGGTTGATATGGTTGTTGATGACTTTGCTAATGAGTGTTTTTGGCTAACCGTAATTCTAGTGCCTCTAAGTTATCCAGTCTGATCCTTATTCCATTTTTATGAAATAAACTGACCCCTGTATTTTTATTATATGTGCTTGTACTGCTCGAAGAAGCTACGGTTGTACACCCGGTCGGCATAAGAATAAAAAATAAAAGTTGTGTTTAGTAAATAATTGTTTTATTTTAAATTATAATGTCACTGCAGTAGCAGTATCTGCTTCATATGAACAAATGGAATTAAATTATAAATCAATATTGATATTATAAAATTCAAAATTTTACCCAAAATATTCCAGAATTTTCTGGGAGGTGGTCATTCTATTATACAGAGAATAGGGACGTAATAGGACGTATTTTAACCAATGATTCCTAACATTATTTGGGGTAAAAAATGTGAAAGAAATATTTCGTCTCCGACTTATTTGATTTTTTTTCTACAATAACATAGAAAATAAGTAGGATTTAAGACTAAACAATTTAAAACCTTTGGAAATAAAAAATCGGTAAATTAAAAGATTTAATCATGTTTAATCATTAATAACCAATTAAATTTAACTGAAAGCACAATAATAAGTATGTTCCCCATTACTTTCCTATCCCACGTTCCCCTCCCCCACCTCTCTCCCACCACTGACGCACTGTCCCACTCTAGTATGCTGTCTCTTTCTTTTTTGATAATATGTGTACTTCTGTATTTAATACACAGTATGTCCGGGGTGAAAGTGTAGTAACTTCGGGAGGTGATTCTACATGATAGTAGAAGTTATGAAGACAAATAACTTTTTTTGAAAACTTTTAGATCTACTTTTCAGCTACAAACGAAAAATTGCGCCGGCGCACAGTGGGCTGAAAATCGCCTTTCATAGACATAGAGACTTGAATTTTCAAGGGTATTTTTTTGGCTATAAATGGATTCTGCTGCTCATTACTATGCTATAAAATTTCGTATGAAGCAATTGCGTGTACAAATGAAGGAGTTATCATTTTTTTAAGAAAAATTTGTATGGCACTGACATTAAAAATGAGGCTATCTCTGGAATCATAAAGTTGGCCATGATCAGCAGAATCCATTTCTAGCCAAAAAAAATACCTTTGAAAATTCAAGTCTCTATGTCTATAAAAGGCGATTTTCGGCCCACTGTGCGGCGTGTGCGTACTGCATTATTATGCTTTTTGATCATTTGAAATAGACCGGCCGATCCTAGAACTAACACTCGCTACCCCCCCTTCCCGCGCTTTACAGCTGGTAACAGAACAGCTGTGATTTGTTTACTTTAAAGAAATATTACAAACAAATACCTCACATGTTCTCACTATATATGTGGGTTACATAATTCGATAATGGGTTAGAGAGCCTGAAGGCCACCCGTTACGCAACAAGAGATTAATTCATTCGTTATTCTGAAAGCTGATTACTTCAATGATCGTTTCATGCCGTGAAAAAGATAAGGATTTTTAATCCATATTTACGACAACATACTTATAACATACCTCTCAACGACGGAAACTTCAACGAATACCTACAGTTGGAAGACACCAACACACTTTCTGTGAAAACCATCGTGTTCAACCTCTTAAGAAGATACCTTACTGTCCGAGGAAACTATTTGGTGAATACTTTTTCACGTTGGGGCTGTACCGGACAGCAGGTGGATGTAATAATAAACAACGTCACCAGTCTTGCGCTCGACAAGCACACAGCGAATTTATCTGGTAAGTGTGTACCTCCACTAAGGATTTTCAGTAGGTATGTCTTTTTGAATGGAAAAAAGTGGTAATTTCGGAAAAAGTTATTTATCTCTTTTGCTACTACCATCACGTAGAATCAATACTATATAATCATACAGAATAATTGTACTTCGCGTCTTCAAAGAATAGATACCTGATTTTCTGTTGAGTTGCTTGTTCCAATAACCACTATGTTTAAATTTCTAGCAGATAATTCCATTTTGATCACTCGTTTATCTTGCGCGTTGTGAAAATTATGGTAATATTGCGTATGTTCCATCGGTATTCTATTAGAAAATTCCTATTGCCAATGCATGGTCATGCGTAGAGAAATACAGATAAATCAACTGCAGTCGATACTGCCCATAATTTCTATCATAAATTCCTATCTTGGATAAGAGCAAAAAGGTTAATAGAGAAAATAGAATCTAGTATTCCGTTCTTAGATAAAGAAAAATCTTAAGCTTTAATGAAATTTATCCAATTATTAGTTGTTTTGAAATTGACTGTAAAAAAATACAATAGAATCTCAATAATTGTACAAAACCCGGAACAAATAAAAATTTATTTCATGAACTCGTTTAAAATGTATTGTAGAATTATAAAAAATGGAATATATAAAATGGCGTATTTTTTTTTGCATGTTGTAATTTCAAAACTCCATAGCTTATGATGGAAAACACGTATTTAGCTTTTAAAAGTCGCCTTGGCCTAGAAATTTGACACAGAAAAAATATGCAAATTTCATAATGCCAGAGTTTTTAGTGTGTTAGTTGCTTTATCAAACAGTTTTTCTGCTGTAGAGAAAAGGTTTTATTTAGTTATTTTTATTAGTTACCAGCTGTACCCCGCCACGCATTGCTGCGGCTCAGTTGTCTGTGCAGATAGATAAACAATAGTGCGTGTTGCTTTTACGTACAACAAATAGCGCTGTAAAAAAATGTATATTCTTACCTCTCACAAGCGACATCTATATAATAAAGGTTTATAAAAACATACGCGTAGTCGAATGCAACGTTGTGTCAAAATTTCAAAGAATATAACTTTCGGAGATTTAAGATTTTGAACAAACGAACATTTAAATTTTTATTTATATATATTACAACGCAAGTTAAGACAAAAATGAGTTGAGTATTTCATTTTAAGGGTAGCTGAATCAGCTACGGTCATTACTGGAATTTCTCCCTTTTAGTCTATTGATAAAGGGAATAGACAATATTATTTTTAGTTAAAAACTACTGCTAAAAGTAGATAAACACTCAGACAAAGTAAATTACATTACCTGGAAGTGATTGGAAAAACCATTAAAGAAAAAATATCTGAGATGATTTAAATAGCATGCTTGAACTTGAAATAACTAATTACATACTTACTAATCTATTTAGTAATTACCTCCTGCTGTCTGCAGGGTCGGCTCTATGCGGGCGCATTTGGAGCAGTCCGCTCCGGCGCCGAGTTGACAAGGCGCCGAGACGCTGATAAAACCTAACACCTAACAGTGCTAACACATCGCCCTTGAGATTAATTTTCATGCATTTCACGGCGCTACATAAAAAATACAAACCATTCGAATATTAATGATTACAGTGATCACCTACTTGGGCGTCTACTGGTTTTGACAAAGGGCGCCAAAATTTTACTCGCGCCACGTCCCGTTTGGCTAAGCGCCGGCCCTGGCTATTTGTCTGACTCATCCCCCTACCGTTTTGCCATCAAGGTACTTAATTGCATTTAATTAAGTGAACAATTAAATATAATTTTTTAAAAACAATTAATTTATTTTAACTGTCGACCTTTTTCGTAAAAACCCTTTCGTTGCCAGGACAAATGTCAAACTGGAATGTTAGGGCAAAAGAAGTTTAAAACAGTTAATAAGAGCATTTATAATCAAAAAGATTAGTATGTTGTAGATAGGTTTCCTTATAAAAGGAACATGATATAAAAAATAATAAACGCAGAAGAAAAACAAAAATTCTGGCGTAAAATGTTAGAATTTGAAGAAAATTCCTTCAAACACCCAACAAAACAGGAACATGATAATCACTATTTTGATTAATCTTTATAACGAATTGGTGTACATTATGAATACCAAAAAAATGCTTTAGATAAATTGAAGGTTTTCCTATCGTTTCGCTTGAGGAATACACATAAAAATATAAATTATTCAATAAAAAATATAAATGTAAACTACTAAAAAAAATATTTTTTCAATAGCGTAAAGGATCGAATAACTTTAAAAAAATACAGTATTATTGCTTAGATTATCTGTGACAGTTTCACTTGATTAACTTTTTTGCTTTCTTATAAAATTATTTACAAAATAAATGAAAATCAGTTTTGTGCTTGAAATCGAACGTTTCTAGACTCCGTTTGTCAAGCGATTTTGATGCCTATTACCTAAAATAAGGTATACCGAGAATATACACATGTTTGGCTTATAGCTTCCTCTTAAACACGAATTAGATTTCACCCCGTTCATCTCTTTTTTCAGCATAACGCACTTTATAAATGTAGGTACCTAAATCATTTCAAATGAATAATTCATTAAAAAATTGTGCTCTTTCTAGGGTCAAATACAGACTACCAAAAATGTTAAGTAAGAAAATTTTAATTGAAAGAAACAATGAAATACGTACACCACCGTTCTTTTATGAAAATTGTGACTAAAGACATTTTATCACAATTGTGGAAAAAAGTTTTCAAAATACTAATAAATTAGATAAATTATACAATGTTTGACGAAATATTCTATATTACATTCCTTTATTCTGATAAATTATACATATTTACACATTTATATTGTTAGCGTAGACAAAAGATCGCAAGCATTATTTAGGAATCAGAACCAACCACTTTCAGCAATCCTCACATTCCTGAATGAAATTATCACATCAAAACCAATTAAAAGCAATATTCACCTGTTAAAACGATCCAGCAGTAGCACTTTCAATTAATACTTTTTGCAAAATGCACGATGGTTACTTTCAAACACTTATTATTAATAAACAATTATAAAACACATCAAACAAAAGTAAAATTATAGCGAATATAAATGAACACAAGATATTAGAATTATTATTAACTTTAAACAAGTTAAAGTAGTAGTATATAATTTTTATTAGACGCTCTACTGGCCAGAAAAATATCAATGATATAGTTAACTTTTCAAGCAAAAGGAAAGTATTTTACTACCGAAGCGGCGCATGCGTATCGACACGGCCAGCTTTAACAGAAAACCGTATACGACTGGCGAATGTAGTATCTATTTGGCTGGGAGTCGGAGCTGTGGTCATGAAGACTTTTTTATTATTTCTACACCACCTAGCGGCGAAGCTTGAAAGTGAGAGTTTGAATTTTGAATGAATATCGTTTTTTATGTTGCTTAAATATATATTATTAAAGTTTAGTATCAAAAGGTTCAAACTCAATTCTATTCGTTTTCAAAGGAAATTTATAGTTCAATGTTTTGTTTCAAAAGAATTATAAATACTAATATCGCTTGTGACTGCGTCTGTCTGTAAATTCGATTGAATGAATTCTAGAACTTTAACTTTGAATTAAAGAGTCATTTTCAAAATTGGGAGTGTTTGTTTGGAGACCTCAGATAAGTGATAAATTACAATTTTCAAAAATGTCCAGAACTCATCAGACCCTTCATCATATCCGTGATTTTTCCTGGGTCTACAAAGTATGAAAAAATACGTCAAAACGTGAACCTGTCAACAATATCCAAATACCATAATAATATCGTTGGGTAATTTGTGTTATTTTCTGATGTGGCGCTATATGTCACATACATATAAAGGTACAAAAACAATAAACAGCACGTCAAACTGTCGTCAAAAACAAAATACCTACCAGGAGAACAGAAATGTGATTGGGTATATCCATTTGGTTATTATAAATATTAATTTGCTCAGTGACAGAATTTGTTAAAAAATCACATAACGAAGAAACCATTAATGATATATTTTTTAAAATTATGCGTTTAAAAAATTAATGTGTTTTTTACGGTTCTCCGCTAGCTCTTAATAATTTACATAAATTTCATGTTTAAATTTATATAAATTTTCATCTTTAAATTTATATAAATTTCACCTTAAATTTAAATAAATTTCGTGTTTAAATTATATTCATTTCATGTCTCTATTGTATATATTTCATGTTTAAATCTTATATAAATTTTATTATAAAATACATCAAATAATTTATACAAATTTCAGCTGACAGCCGCGGGACCACGTAAGCTCCCTAATTAATCTGACCCTCTCTCCTGTCTAAGGCAGGAGAGGAGGAACGCATCATTTTCAAATATCGCCTGGCTAGCAAGTAACACACCATCTGTCCCGTGTGACAGGTCTGTATGGGAACGTATGGCAATCGATATGGCGATATGAGCCACGCCCAAAAACGCTTGAGGCGTATAGTGTAGTGTGACAGTACTATAAATCAATTGTATTTTAATTTTATTATGGTTTTAAATAGTTACATAGTTCCCCATGTCCTTATACGATCCTAGTAAATTATTAATATTTTAAAAATTTTTTGTATGGATTAATCAAAAGTTTTTGCAATTTAAATTTAATATCTTTTGATAATTTGCGATATATCTGCTATACTTAGTGCTCCGTACAACGACTTTTGACTATATAAAGATTCGTAATAATGCAACCAGTTAACAACTGGTTAATGCTCTATTATTATTCCGAAAGTAAAATTACATATTAATGCATCCACATTTCCCGTGTCATTACTTTTGTACAGTGAATAATGTATGTGACTAAGACAGTAGAGAAAACAATATAAGTATTTGATTTTAATTTAATATTTTTTAAACTACTGTTAACTTCCTACCGGAACCTGAAAATTGTTATCACCATTGTGCTTTATTCGGTACTTCGTTTCAAAAAATTCACACTTGATTTGTTAAATATAATGGGTAAATCAATGGAGTTATTGACTTTGAACGATTTGTAGCCTTGTGCCAGAATTGATAAAAAAATATTATGCAGGAATCATAAGGCTCAGTTATAAGCATTCAAATAGAAGATAACTGCAAATGGTTTGTAGGGAGATATTATGTAAATACAAATGATTGAGGGAGAGCGGCGCTCACATCAAAAACAATATTATCATTAATGGGGGTAAGCGACTGTTGAAAGCGAGTGTGAAATTAAAAACAATTAAACACGATTTATTTAAAATAGTGCCAAAATCTCTAGACATTTGAGTTAAATGGAATTTAAAGAAACACTATGACTTTTTTCATACCTATAGCATAAATAACAGAACCAGGTTTATTAATTTATTTATGACTAAGCTTTTATCGGACAGACGGGAAGGGCTTTCTCAACTAGATTCAAATAACATATCTGAAGCACTTTTTCAAAATTCGCAGAACATCTCTTAGTGAATAATCACGTCCCGCTTGACAAAAATGAGCTTAAACCCTTACATATAGAAAGAAAGGGCCTTAGATTAAATTTACTTGAACAGTTAGTAATCAATAAAAGAACCAACGACCTTAATATTAAATTAATTAATAAAGTAAGGAAAATTATTTATTCCCCTCTTCTAAGTAGGTTTGTTCACAAAACCTAAACAATATAACATAAATTAATAGCAGCCACATCATTATTAAACAATTAAGATAACATTAATGTGGAGAAAACAGACTTCAAAATACCCCCACAGAATATGAAATCTATTGTCACAATTATTTTATTATTAAATCGGTTGAACCAGTAATAAATCATTTTAAATTGGGAGGGGGTAAAATGGAATCATATAAATAAGTCGTCTAAACGTGGTTAAAACCACAGTTTGAAAATGGCCTTGAATGCCGAAACAGCTGTAACAATAACAAAAACCAAAAAATACCTGCAGCACCTAATGATTATAAATTTAAAAATAAAGAAGAACCAGGTGTGTTTTTTAATTTTCTTAAGAAAATTTCTTAAAAACTTGAAGTATGTTATATATTATTATAATAAAGGTGCACAGTGAGTGTGTCTTTTCAAAATAGGGAATGGCAGATTAGATGACATTAATTTAACAAGCACCTTGCGTGTACCTACGCGTGAGACACGACTGACTGATCAGTATAATGTTCCAAAGTCTGCTTAAAATTATTTCGAAAATTCGCCAAAACTTCAAGTATTCAAGTGATATAATGTTATATGTCGCTAGAAATTCTGATTGCAGGGTTTTAATACGTATTTAATACATAACATTTGATAAATAAATGAAAAATCTAATTATTAAGTATGGAATATTCGTTCATTCCATATTGGTGTAAAACCTCAGTAAATTTCTGAGACAGTCCACGATTTAGAAACGAAATGTAAATTGCTCGAAATGGCGATCCACGAACGTTTGAAAACTAGATATGAACACACAAAAAACTAAAGATCTGCTAAAAAAGGTAAGAATGTATTATAAGTTTGTAGAGCGCCCTTGAGGTGTTTTTGCACAGAAACGGCGCTATACAAGTCATCCAAGTATTATTATTATTATTAATGTAGGTACAAAACGCGGGCAAAGTTCTGTTCGTAATATTAAAAGTAGGCACTTAATGCAAAAAATATTCTGGGAGTAATAGAATTATATCGGCCTCATAGACATATGAATATTAGTAGACCTGCCCTAAGTGATTACAAGCGTATTATCCCCACTCCCCATACCGGTTCCATTGGAACCGGCTGTGCTCGCGTATGGCCTCAAGTGAAATTTGAAAACGTGACGTCATCATTCTTGTGCGAACTATGGTCGAGGCATCATCGGTTCATTTTACGAAATAACACGGCAAAATGTTGACTTGTACTATGAAAACTTGTAAAAATAGATGTGAAAAAGAGAATAAGCCCAATTGTCGTATTACATTCCATATATAAGCATTATTTTACTTTATTTTAAGCATATTCACATCGTATAATATAGATCAGTTTTAGAAACATATACTATCACATCGAGAAACGTCTGGACGCGAAACACAAAGCTGGTTGGTTGCTGGGAAGTAAATTATGAACATTTATAAAAGTGTCTTAACTAAATACTTAAACGAAATATTCGACTCTGAAAATAGAACCGAATTTTTTTGCCGAATTTGGACTTCGTAAATTTGTTCATAACGTGGCGAGTAATTTGCGCTCCCATGTAAAAATGTCTATTCATTCAAAAGCAGATTTTACTTTTAAGAAGTAAATGGTGATATTATAATGCGAGATGCCTATTTACTGTCAGATTGATTTATTGACGAATCACAGTCAGCCTTACGCCCTTCGTTCTTCAACAGTTGATTTTACCCCTCGCCATTATCTTCTCGTCTATTAATTCCTATGTCTGTGATCGGCCTTAAGGGTTCATCTCCCCTGAACACATATAAAGAGCCTAATTTATTCTGATTTTATGAAAAAAGTACCAAATCATCGGTAGGTACAAAAAACTTAGCAGATGTATCCTTTGTCCTGTCAAATACTTTTTATACACCACAAATTCTATTCAGAAAGGTATTTACACTGACAGGTGAGATTTTATATTAATACTTAAGATTAGTATTATTTACGAATGATTTTTTTGGACGGAATATATTAATAAAAAGTTATTTTAAAATGCCTTTGTTTCCTAAATCAGTTGTCCTCAACCATCTAAGGTCATCCGTAAAAAATATACCTAATTTATTCATGCGACGCAGAACATAATTCCCTGTGTAAGGAGTGCCCTTGGAATTACGGATTTTAGAATACCGTGAGACTGGCGTAAGTTGAACAAGCGAAGGGGAAGATGATGGGTTGTACATAGATATTAAGATCTGGATAATAAACATAACTAAAGCCATGTCAAGCGACATTTAGTTTTTGATTAGAAGCAAAGTTACTTATGTGTTTTTTTTAATGTGTACCCAGGTGAAAACCTTTAGTTTATGAGCCATGATACCCTTAATCGTCTTCATTCTTGAAGAATTCTAGTAGGCTCAAAGAATCTCTTCAACTCCGTACTTACTGTCTCCCTGCAGTTCCATCTGCCTAAGGATGCGGGGTTATTCTCACAGTCATCAAATTTTAGGCTTCACAACACTCCTCCAGCCTTAATGTTACGTATACATCTGCGAACTTAAACGCGAACCGAGCCACGAATTACGGGAAAGGAACGAAACAACTGTAATCGGCGTTTCGCGCCATTTGCAGTTGCTTCGTATCATTCCCATAAGTTGAGGTTCAGTTCGGCAGTTCGGCTTGCGTATGTATACGTAGCATTAGACTGCACACGTACCACAGAGAAGTCTCGTAACAATATATTTTTTTTTAGTGGGTACTGAGTTTATAGACATATTTTTAACCATTTCACTCACCAAAGCAATTTAGGCGGAAAAAACACATATTTCAAAGATTAAAAAAATGTTCAAAATTACAACACAATATTATTATTCAATTGAACTTGAAGCCGGAAGTTGGAGAGCCCTGTCCCTTTTGACAGAGGGTGAATTATATAATTGAGGTGAAACCTTTTCGTCCTAGTTAATAATCTCGCCTGTGGCAATTTGAGAAATAAAGCTGGTCATAATACAATATAATTTTTGTATAATGACAAGCGATTTGGACAACAACTATTTTTTTGGGTTTGAAGAAGATCTCTAAATTTTGTTAATTCTTCTTGGTATATTTTTATAAATCCTGTTAGGTAGATACTAGATATATCATATTTCTGTGTCTCTTGCTTCTCTTTGTATTATTATGTATCACTTGTGTCTCTTGCTTCTCTTTGTATTATTACGTATCACTCGTGTCTCTTTGTATTATTTGTCACTTGAGTGAGTTATTTTTTTAAATTTTATAAATTTATGTATACATAATTTACCCTTTGTCCAAGCAATTTTTTGTAATATTATGTACCAATTAATAAATGAACTGGATTGTTCTCAAGTAAGTGAGGACATCTGTAAGAACAATATATATATATACATAAATTTAATATCAATAAGCCTTGAAAAAAATGTCCCCTTTAAAAGTACGTAGGTATTTAAAAAGGTGGTCATATTAAACATCACGTCATTGTACGTTTTATTTCGAAAGATATCAACTGTAGAACTTTGATCCCATGCACAATCACAATGCACAAATTACCTGTCCAATAATCCCTACGTGCAACAAATGACTTTATACCGGCTTGGGTGTGGAGTTATTATTAAGAATTGTACCTATAACACGTGTCCATTATAACTACGATGTATAAGAATTATTATACATATTTTCACCAACGTTAACATAAATCTGCCGAAATATTTATGTTTAAGGGTCCAAAAGTCTACATATTGAAGACACTGCGCATGCAATTAATGAATTTAGAACAAGAGATACTACAGCAACTAAAATCCGACTTCAAGTCAAGTGATGCAACCAGGAAAAAATCAACAACAAAACATATGAAACTGCTACATAAATGCACCAAGAATATTAGGATAACGAAAAAAACCGAAATTTACCAATGAATAAAGGAAACTTCACAAAGACAACAAGATACGTCGTAATACCGATTGGACAGACTTAACACCCATACAACATGTAAAGCTCCAAAAAGAAACCACATAACGTCGGAACAATTAAACAACCCACACGCTAACGCATCAATGAAAGATTCATAAATACAACAAGATACGTCGGATCAACGGTTAAACAAATTTAACATCGATGCAACATAAAAAGTTTCACAAAAATAACAACAAAATATGCGGGAACAAAAACAAAATAAACAAACGAAGGACTCGTCACAAACGAAAGAAGCGAAGGACCAGTTAAAAACATAAGTTTGAAAAAACAGTAGGATTCTTTGAAACATCGTTATAGAACGTAGAAAGCTTAAAGAAGCTACACAAAACACAACACTTTTTCAAAAATATGTATAATACAACAATGATTCCAATATCTACGTATTTAAAAATATGATTATTCACAAATACTTAAGGTACCATAAAGTTCACTAGAGCTTCATTCGGCCTTGGACTGTTAAACCTCTATTTCTAGGGAATCACAAAAAACAATCTAGGCTTTATAATATAGTCACGCCGCTATCATAATAATATCTTTCAGAATGGTCTGGCACGACCGAGCGATAAATTGCGAAAATGCCCCGGCTGTTTCCGCGAGAGAATGGGCCATTTTGTTTGTGTGTTTGTTTAACGTAAAATATATCATATAGGTAATGTTTGCTCTTTGGGTTGTAAGATTATGTATGCAGGTATTACGTTATTACATTTACTAATTTCTGTCAATTTTAATCACCATTATAAGTCAAGTATGCCATAAGAATCAAAATCATAAGGCTTGTAACAAATATTCATAAAAACGTGTTTTTTGTTTTCGTTGAAAACATAATTAAAGCGTATATTCAAACAATTTCTAAACATTTGAATTAACCCGTCAGACGCCTGTGTATCATATGTGATAGTTCGTCAGTGCGCCCTATAAATAGGCGCTGTCTCAAATATGATTTAGACGTTTCATATTATGCGAATACTACATGAAAGTTTCTCCCAATCGCCTGCAGCCAGAAAGATTATGGGTTCCCCGTTTGGGGTACGTTGTGAGGCTGGAATTAGTGGTGAAGTGAAGGAGATGGGGAGAGGAAGGTTGGAAATGTACCTAGCTCTTTATATTCGGTCACCAAAAAAAATCCTCTTATAATACCTTACCAGACTATTTGTCTATTTTAGATTGATTATCAATTAATAACATCACCATCACTCATCGCTCTATGAAAATAACAGTCAATATTGATATAATTATGCAATTTACGTATATTTCGATCAGGTAAAAGTACGTAATTATTCACGTAAATGTCATATTTGATATTTGTAACTGCTAGCGCCACGGTGTCTAAAAATGGAATTATTCTCCGGCTTACCAAGGCTTAAGCGACCGAATTAGCGAGGATACGGACTGACTGATATAGCGGGCCTAAGTCACATACGTTTCGAAGCTTATACAGTGCGGGGTCATTCTATATCACGCCTTTAAGAATTTATCAAAACAACTTATATTTTGTTTACTAAAATTGAATTCTTTGAATACTTTAGAAGAACGGAATCATAAATATTGTCAATATTAATATTGTAGGTATATATATTGAACAACGAAGATATTTTTGAAGTGAAACTTCTTTACGCGCGTTATGCATTTTCGAGGACCGGAGTAAAACCGACTCATGACCGTCACGAAAAACCGTGATCATTTCGCTATAGGAGCCTAGCTAATATTATATACCTAGTTTAGGTCACTCTCCAAACTCAGCTTCCCGGTCTAGAGGCAGAGCGCCCGACGGTCGTCGTGAAGAACCGAGGTTCGATCCCTGCTTTAACCATTTTTTTTTCTTTTTGTGATTTTTTAATACGAGGAAAAGTGATAAAATGCTCTCGTGCTGCGACTTTGTCAGGCATACATACAAGAAGATATCTACATGATTTGTAATAATGTAGTAAAAAATTACATAAATTTGTTAATTTTAACCGAGAGTCTCCCGAAATGTCTAAATCCATTTAGTGAGACTCTAGACCGGCAGGTGTTCACTCGAGTAATTGGCTAGAAGTAACGGTCGGTACCTATTTGATATTTTGGTCGAAATATAGCTTACAAATCGAGCCGGTAGAGTCGCTCGGTATTTTGATTAATTATTTTTATTTTGAATCATTAAAATTACTAATCAAGGCCGATAACGCGACTAATTACCTTCGCAGACGTGCGTGACAAGTTTTTTTAGTAAAAAACACAGCCGTAAGTGAGTTTTTCAAAATTTAGAAATGTTTTTCAAATTCAGACTCCATACGGGTATGAGACTGTTCAAACACGATAAATCTTTTCCAAAACGGACAAATATACGGAAATATTTTGAAAAACGACAGATATGACTTCACAATGCCGATATATCTTCGATTCGACCCTATATAAAGCGTTAACGAGACGTTATGTGATATTATTCATTTGCCGTGTTTGAAAACGAAAATTTACTCGGGACAAGTCAATTGAAGAGTACACGTTGTATACGCGGTTCTCGTTGCGCGAGATACCTCTCCTCGCGGTCCAGAGGCAGAGCGTTCGACACTCGTTATGCAGGACCCGGGTTCGAATCCCATATTTTTATAACTTTTAATTTTTTTTTATCACATGCTACTTATAAATATGTCAATATTAGGAATCTAGTTAAACGTTCATTTGTTAACAACACGCCTATAAATAAATTTATGCTTTTTAAAACTATAATGTACAGCATTCTGAATAATAATAATATGAAAAGAAAAGAGAGAGAAGAATACTAAAAGTTTCACTTCCGTCGTGCGTAGGCTTGCCACACACTGTATTTTTTTACAAAGTTCCGCGTTACGTCATTGTTTACATTGGATGTTGTTGAGTAGTTGAAATTTTTATCACCTGACAATCAAAGAGGTTTCTATTATAAAGACAAAGACACTACCAATACCATGCAATAAAAGCTTTCAACAGTTTAAAAATTGATATTAAAATTGAGGAAAATAAAAATAAATTCACACACAAAATTACAAAATGGATTAAAGAACAAAAAAGACAATATTACCAAAATTTCATAGCATAAAATAAAAACAAAACCAACACGTCACACACAAAACCAATATAAACACACATCACTCACAAACACACAAGATTATTTTCAATGTACTATTTTTTTTTTAATTTTAAATAAATATTATTATGTATTTTTAATTTTAAATGTATAATTTTTATCATTAAATGTATTATGTAGTTTTTTTATATTATAAAATGAAGGCCTCAGCACGGGCAAGCCACCCAGTGAGGCCTACATTACTGAAAAACTTGAATTGTAAAAAATATTGTACCTAATAAAAAAAACCCACAGTACAAATCTGTGGAAGATACCTATCGTGACATTGCCATATTTTACATTCTTATGGGAATCGAAAAGTGGAATCTATTTATTTATGGCATTTAAATATATAAAGTTACTTATGTCCTAATATAATCCATATTCATACAATCTTATTTAAAATAATTTTGTTTTTTAGTATAAATTAATCACATATTTTCGAAATTTATATTTGAGTACATTTTCTTCTTATTTTATTTCCTCTTATAATTCGTTAAATATCTTACATCCACCTTCTTCTGACTCTTGTTTTTTTGGGATTTATGTGCTGCTAATTGTTATTTTTTTTTTAAATTTTATTCAATCTATAAGAATCAAATCGTAAATAAAACAGTGTTATGGATACTCCATAACGTAATAATCGTATCTAGTATCACCCCTCTTTTTTTACATGAACCCCACACTGGAGGCCCTGGGGAAAATAATTTCCTTCAGGGCCTATACCATCTTTGGGGATGCTGTGTGGAGGGTCTTTTAAAAGAAGGAGAGGAAGTTCTGTGAAGGAAAATGGTATAAGGGTAGGGTAGGAATCTAAGGATCAGTGTTTCCAAACATTATTAGAAACTGCTTTAGCCGTGTTCAGTGACTAGATTTGAAAAGCCAGTTACTTTCTCACCCATATCTTTCTTAGTTCCTTCTCTTCCACACCCCCTTCAGCCACACAACATACTCCAATTTGGAGGCTCACTGGCTCTAGACGTTAAAAGCACTTTGAACTCTAGCGCGGTATTCATATAAAAGCAGTCTCAAGCTTAGGTAACATTAAGCTTAACGGCACATAATTGGAAGTAAACAGCAAGAGATCAACAAAATCGATAATTTTACAATACGGGATGGCGTAACTATGGATGATTTTTTACCGATTTCCCGAGCACGGTAGTGCTATTGATAGCCAGACCGATTTTGATAATGAAAATCGACAAACGCTGGCAATACCGGCTATGATTTGACATTTCTAAACATTAGACGGCTACGTAAAAGATAAAAAATACTAATAAATTGACAATGTCGAATTGAAATAAAAAAACTTTAATATACATTGGCAATCCGCGTGTACTTTCGACACTAAAAAATGAGTTAATTTGTTTATGAGATCTTTAGCCTTAACCCTTTCACACCCGCATCATTGTTTCCACATATAATAAAATATGTAATGCTTGAGAATACCACAGAAAATTTTTGGTATTAAATTTTTTTTTTTTAGAAATTATTCTATGTTAATTTGGGTTAACATTGGACGTCAGAGGGAATTTTTTAAATATTAAGGTAAAATAAACATAACACAAAAGTAATACAAATAACTTTTTCATGTCTAAAATGCACATTTACAATGTAGTGATAATCTCCAAGGTACAAACAAATAAAATTTTAACTAAAATTCATCCAGAAATAAAGAAATAATCTAGGATAATAAATCTTTAAAAATTCGCCATACTAATCGAAAACATGTCCGTCACTACAAGTGTTAATTTGAATGAACATTGAAATTCATTTACAATATTCTGGGAAATGACTGTGAACAGTGAATTGAACTGATGTTATTATTACAGAACACATCTAAATAGTTGTAATTCGAGTAGAAAATATTGATATCTCTCCTTAAATTAAGTAATTAATGACGGCAGAAATTCGATGAAACTCACAATCAGCAGATGTCAAAATATTTATCGTTGTTGTGGCGGGAATAAGGAAAAAAATAGACGCCACAGAAAAGATTACAAGCTATAAGAAAACATAAACATGGCTTTTCTAAATCGCTACCGTTACGGTTAAAAAAATCACAATCTTCATGTTAATTTGAATTAACACTGGGAGTGTAAGGGTTAACTAACAACTTTTGTTTTTCCAAGTTTAATGAAATAATTAAGTCTATGGATAGTGTATACGATGTCTTTCAAATCTAAAACGTTAAGTTGGTTCATTTCCGTTCATAAATAAGCCTCTTATTTTGCATAAAGAACGATATTATCCAAAAAGTTACGCACATTGACAGGTTATTCGACGCCTTGGAGGCCGCGCTAAAAGCAACGGTTTTTATCTACCGACTGTCGGAATCAAATTCTGAACGTGCTCGCAAATATCGCTAACTAACCATAGATGATGGATTTTGTCAATGTCAGGGCTATATCGATCGTCAGTGCTAGACCTCCAAGAGTAGGCTTTCAAGGGTTGTCGCGTTGATTTTGTAATATGCCTTGAAACTCGTGTTAACATTATTTGTTGTGAAATTGTAAGTGCAGGGTCAGGTGAAATGTCTCAGTCAGAAAACAAGGAGAGTAATTTGTAACCTAATTGATCCAAACAATCAACAAAATCAAAATTGAAAGATTACATGTCTTATTATAATGCTGCCTTTGTCGTATATCTGCTAAAGTTTAAGACACGAACCCAAACATTTCGCAATACTGACCTCAAGTCTTATGAAAGATTGACACAAAATATTCACGATGTCAAATTTATCTGCTCTAGATTTTGGTTCTCTTTGATGACTTCGATGATATTCACATTAACAACATTGAGCGAATACAAAAAAAATTCTACGTTTTATAAATTTTAAATTAAATATCCCTGTCGAAGACTTAAAATATAATTTCTTATTAAATACTCTAAAAATACATACATTAGAAGATAGACGTAAAATAAACGATTTAACGTTCTTATTCAAAATACTTAACTCTAAATTCGACTGTTGTGAACTCCTGCAACTTATAAACATACATACACCCACAGTAACAACACGACAAAATACAATATTCTACAGCAGCACACATAAGCGTAACTACATTGCCCACTCTCCGATACAACGACTTCACACCATGGGAAATCATTACTTGGGTGATGTTGACATATTCAATACCAACTTCGCAAGTTTTGTGGATCATTTAAAACATTTATTTCAACAATACCCCTAAACACATCATGTAAACCTACAAATAGCTGTAATTTTCAGTTTAAGTTTCTTGTGTTTGTATGACTTGTTGCATAGCTTTTATCAAATGTAATTTTATTCTTATTTTTTCTATATGATCAATAATTTTAATTTTTATCTGGCTATATTAAAGACGACCCCCGTGGTCCAGGCGTAAGCCTCTCTACTAGCAAGCGGGGAGGTCGCGGGTTCAAATCCGTTGAAAAATTTGTGTTATTTCACAATTTACTAATTAAACATAATATAATATATTGTATATTAGCGGCATGTTGCAGAGTGGAAGATACTCTCAGTATCGCCCTTGTGTAAGACCTTCATTCAGAATTAAAAGTAGCTTGGCTTAGGCCGTGTTTGGTGACCAGATATGAATAGCCAGGTACTTTACCACCTTCCTCTTCCCCATCTCCTTCCCATCATCGATGCATTCAGCCCCACAACTTACTCAAATTGGGGATGCAGATGGTTGGGAGCAGTTGGGACTCTTGTGTGGTTTCGTATTAAAAAAATATTGTCTGAAGTCCACAGCGCCCGGCGATGCCCGGGCTTTACGCAGAGTTTTGAAATCAGATGTAGACTGAAATTTTTCACTTATTTTGAATGTCTAGTGTGCAAAATATCATCAATCTTGGAATAAAACCGTAGTTTTCTATTATTTATTTTTATCAAACACCATTCTTTGTGGCTGGTCGGTGGCTGAGTTGACATCGCGTTTGGGTGTGTTAGATTCCTCGACTGGCTAAATCCTCCATCACAACACAAGCAACTGTGGTGGTAGTGTGCTTACTGTGGTGTTTGTAGGAGATTTTCAAATATTGTCTGGTTTTGTTTTTTTTTTAAATAAAAAAAAAAATAATAAAAATTTATTTTTTTATTTTTATAAAGCTAAGTCTAAGCAGCTCTACAACATCTTCTTCTTTTATAGAAATGTAGGTACATAAGCTCTTTCGATTCTCAATTCAAATGATTGGCTGTATAGGTTGAACGGAGCAAGTGCTCATACAGCATACACATGCTTCACAGTGACTTACTCCTTTTTTGGCACAAGTGACAAGATCATTATTTTAATATTTTAGCATGTTTGCGGCACATTTCAGACTGGTAGATACTGACAGTATCGCCACGGTGAAAGACCGCCATTCATAATCGAAACGTTGCTTGAAATGGCGTTTACCGTGTTTGGTGACCGTATCTAAATTGCCAGGTACTTCCCAACCTTGCTCTTCCCCATCTTCTTCCCTTCCTCAATCCCTTCAGCCCGACAAAAAACCCTCATTAGGAATGCCACAGTCTCACTGGCTCCGGACAGTTGGAAGCAGCTGTACTCTTGTGCGTATTCACATAAAAAAATATAGGTATATTATAAATAAATTGAACGAAAATACTTGTTTAAATTGTGAAGTCTTAAGCCTATTCCATTTTTACAGAATCCAGTAGACAGTGAAAATATATCAATAAAGTCACTCAAAACCAAGTATTTTCGTTACATTTATTTAAAATCTCAAGTCACAATGTCTTTGTTTCTTTTGAAAAAAAATTGATTCTCTTTTAAAAAAAGTTAGTTATTATTTGCATAAATCAAAAACACTTTCAGAATACAATGAATACACCATCTTAATATAGGTACCTACCTAACCCACAGCCAATAATGAAACATTATAATACGTGCCTATTTTTAATTATCTTCTTTTATACATAAGTATTGTATATTCCTGAGTTGTATTGTTTTGTTTTGTATTATGATGTTAAATTTTAATCCGTAATAAATCACTGTTGCCAACAGAGAGACTAATAATTGATTATGTCAGAGGTTCCCATACTTTTACTATATACTTGTTTAACTTGTTGTGCGCTTTAAAAATTTTGTTGTAAAATTTAGATCAGATAAAAATTAATGCCACTAACAGTTAAGTTACAATTTAAAAAAAAACCTTACAGCTTTTACATAACATAACTAACGGTTACATAAACTATTGATATTAGAATTGCTTTAGTCATAAAGAGCCGTTATGAATTGATATTAAATAGAAGTTAGAAAATAACATAACAAAATGAGATCCTGTTTAAGTAATACAATACTGGAATGCTAAAGAATGTGCATTTACTTATGTATAAATTTATATATCTAACTAACTTGAGATAAAGATGAGACACACAGTAAATGCCTATGGATTACACATGCATAAAAATGAAAAAAATAAATAACAATAATTCGCGTCGTCCCTGGGGGAGCCGCGACGTACAATTTGTGAACCACTGGATCATGTACTGCCCAAATCAATAGGTCAAAAATCTTAAAATAAAGAATCGATTATGAACCGAGTCAGCCTTGAACTGCCTCCAACGAAGTTGACCTTTAGAATTATACCTGGTAATAAAGTATTAATGACCTCGATCTACTTTAGAGAGGTAACTTCGTGTTTTATTTTATCTTCTTATTATGTGTTTTGTTATTTTGTGTTTCCCTGGTCTTTGTTATATTTTCTTAGTATTGTGTTTTAATTTTGAATAAGTTTTATAACAAGAGATGCTAGTTGTTTTTTTACAATCTACACTTGAAAATATTTCTTTTATCAGTTATTTTCATCTGCCTGCACATATCGGTGTTTGTGAATTTTTAAACAGACTATTAATGAAGCGACTTCTGTCGTTTTGTGACAAATTGTATCTTTCTGTAACATGGTGTCTTTATTTCACATTTTGTCTTTCTGTCACATTGAGTATTTCCGTCACATTGGGTCTTTCTCTCACATTGTGTCTTTCTGTCACATTGCGCATATCTGTCACATTTCGTCTTTATGTAACATTGTGTCTTTATGTCATATTTGTCTTTCTGTCACATTGAGTATTTCCGTCACATAGGGTCTTTCTCTCACATTGTGTCTTTCTGTCACATTGCGCATATCTGTCACATTTCGTCTTTCTGAAACATTGTGTCTTTATGTCATATTTGTCTTTCTGTCACATTGAGTATTTCCGTCACATTGGGTCTTTCTCTCACATTGTGTCTTTCTGTCACATTGCGCATTTCTGTCACATTTCGTCTTTCTATAACATTGTGTATTTCTGTCACACTCCGTCTTTCTGTCAAATTTCATCTTTTTGTAACATTGTATCTTTCTGCCACCTTGTGTCATTCTATTACATTATATCATTTTCTCACATTGTGTATTTCTGTCACATTGTGTCTTTATGTAACACGTTGTCTTTCTGCCACATTGCGTCTTTCTGTAACATTATCTAAGAATATAGCTAGACATTTCTTTTTCAAATAGATATGTATATATCTTTTGTCAATTCATATATTGCATCTTCAGTTCCTACAGATTTCTTTTGGAAAACCGTATGGATTTTACATTTTTCTAAATGTTAAATGACTCTATTTTTCGAATGCATTGCATAATAAATTTATTTAAAAATGTTCCTTCTCGAGATTTAGTGTAGGTAACAGACACAAAATTAAACTTATAATAATTATTATGTTCTACGCATGATTCAGACTTTTAAGAATTCAGTTTTTTTGCTGCCATTAATAAGTATGTAAAACATTTTCGATTATGACTAATGTCTGATTTTTCGCAGACATTTGAATAACATATTAAGTACCTGCTAAGTAGCCCTTTAACCTCATTCTGGGGCTTAAGTGCGAACAAAGAATTGTGCTGCCGAACGTCGATGATTCTGTTATGACCTATGATGACTGTTGATTGCTATGTTTGTCGAGATTCATAATAGAATCGTACAGATGATATAAAAAAATACAATTTAAAATTTGACTCGATTTGTTCAGGTCGGCTCGCATGTGGAACGAGCTACCGGCATCTATTTTTCTTATCATATAATCCAGGCCTCTTTAAGACCCTACCTTAACCTGCTTCACAACGCTATTCAACCGGGTGGCGATGTAGCTTTTCTGTCTTTGCACTGTACAGACAAGGCTCTTGTGAGAATTGTTAATTCTGAATTTGAAATATAAGATCGACAAATACGACATTTAATAATTAGATCCTAATCGTCGAGTGGCTAAATACGTTGTTCCGATAAGACAGAAACTGGGTTCTATTTCTAGTTGCAACCATTATCTTTTTTATTTTCTGTGTCTTGTTCTATTTAACGTTTGTTATTTTTATCTTCTTTTTCAATGATATATTACATTTTTAGATATAACCTTCATAAGTTAAAAAAAGTTGTTACAATAAAAATTAATTTTAATATTTTCTCATAACAAAACCATAAATTTCAAAAACTAAAAAATAAATCTGTAATTAAAATTCACCAATTTTGAAAGAGCACGAACCTAATTGATCCGGTACTCTGTATGTAAAATGATCAAAAAGTCAAGGATTTGCGATGTAAAACTTGGTCTTAATAAGGCAGTTGAAACTTCCTGTGAACTTTACCTTTAAGCATAATTGTTAACTATTTGAAAAAATTTAAGTCAATTTGGAGCAAACTTGTTAGGTATATCATGTAAATTATAAGCTACACAGTTAAATACCGGTGTATACAAATACTCGTATTTTTATTGGTTCATAATATCTCATGTCCTGTCGGGTTTGTGGCTATTTATGAGTTCCAGTTTTCAGCAGAGAGGAAGTTGAGCATAACGTTGTCATTAGTGAGTTCCTACTTAGCATTATAATTATCGGTGGTTCTTAGGATGTCAGTATTTGCCGTACATTATTTATTTAGATTATTTTGGAGAGGTACGAATTTTTTTACAAATTTGTTTGAGCATGATTCAGTTGAACAAGTTTTAATAAGTAATATTCGTTAAGATAATAATAGTTCACTATTTTTTTGTTATTGTTTATGTTTATTTTATCATTTTACTCGTTTTAGCAAAATTCAGCAATAATAATTCAGCATGAAAAAATCAACACGTTGAAGTAGCTCAAACTCAGCCATCAGTCCGTCCTGTCCTAGGTATTAATTTACAATCATTTGGAAAAATGTAGTTTATGAGATCGTTTTCTTCTTGTAGGAATTATTTAAAATATGGTGATATTTTTAGGGTGGGAGCATAGGATAGGTAGGAGGATAATTTATAGAATTTAATTGAGGCTTCCCATCCATCAAGTCTTTTCGAATACCTACCTACTCCCATAATACTGCGCCAACATAAACCAATTCGAAAGAAGAAAGAAACATCGGATCAAAGAACAAAACAGACTATATATGAATAAAAATAGGAATGCTTTACGACGTTAATAAGAGTCACACGAACAAAATCAAGAGCAGAATACGCCCTGTTTCAACAAGGAAAGCAACAGAAAGACAACTGTACTATAGACTACACGCTGATGCAACTAGAAATGTTTCACAAAGACAACAAAGGGACATTGGCACAACGATAAAACATACTTTATACTGATGCAACCAGGAATGTTAACACGCATAACAAGATAATCATCAAAAACACACAGACTTCGTGCTGATGCAGCCAGGAAAGTATGAGCTTAATTACTAATTCATAATTATCACCACCTTTATATGCACTACAATAATTAGTTTAAAATTGAAATTAAAAACACAAATTTCGGTTGTGACTCCGCCTGTCTGTAATTTCGGTTCAATGAACTAGAACTTTTGCTTTGAATTTTACTATCATTTTCAAAACTCGAAGTGTTTGTTTAGAGAATTCAAACAAGCGATAAAATACTACCTGTAATATAATTTTTTAAACAGAAAATTATTTTAATTGGTACAAAATTGGAACTGATCGAAACTTGAGACTATCCGCGATTTTTACCGCGCTCGGTATTTAAATAAAATGCGTTAAAACACGAACTCGTCGACAGGACCAAAATACCAGGAGCCCAGAAATGTCACAAGTAATTTGTGTCAATTTCCTCAGCGGCGCTAATACAATATTTAAACATAAAAAATATTACAAATTAATAATAGAAGTCAAAATACGAACATGCTGATAAGAACAAAATACCAGGAGCACATATATATGGTCGGAAGCATTCAAGCTTCTTGGCTTCGTAATCAGAAATTTGTATTCGTTTCACAACGTACAAACGCAGAGGTTATTATATAACACACTATTCTTAAGTGTATTGGAATCAAATTCTATCATTTCACAAGACATATTTTAGATTTTTTATTTTTGCGTGTCTACGGATATGCCCCTGGCTATACCCATCTACTTATATCCTGAGCATGACCAATTACCACTCCTAAGAGACACGTGGAGGTATTGCTATGATCAAATATTTTTAACTCTTAATAAACGGTTACATATCTAACACTGAGATTCTGGCTCAAATAAATTTCTTTGTGCAAGAGTTTCACTATCGAGGACGTTGCCATCGCCTCCTTTATTGTAGAGCGATCCGCACCAATTTGTTCATGAACTCACCCGTGGAGAGAGTCACGTACTTCCTTAATGTAGTTGATCAAAAAATGGATAAGTTTTTCATTTCCTACAACGCTCTTACAAGGTTTTTGTCACTGCAAATACATTGTATAAACGGTACAATTACAACAAATTAGACCCCAACCTGTAATGCTATAAAAATTATGTACAAATTGAATTACATAAATATAATCGTCTGGTAATTATTATATTTATATATATATATATATATATATATATATATATATATATATATTTCACATTATTACTCAGTGACTGTAGTTGCTAAAAATAGCATGAGGAGAAAACCATTTATATTTTTAAAAACGCATTTATTTTTATTTTTTCGTAGTGTTTCACAGGTTCATAAAATGAGTGGCCATTCTAGATATCTCTCCCATCGAAAAATTTATTGTTGATCCTAGATTTTTGATTCTAGGCTATAAACCAATCTGCTTGTTTGGTATGAAAAAATAAATTGGGGTCTCTGATCTAGTGTATCCTATGAATGTAACTAAAAGCCATATAATACATCGCACCATTTCAGCAAGCAACGCGGATTATGCTGCTGCCACACGCAAAGCTCACATCAACAGATAATATAAAGCACAATAGCGCTCGCCATACAATCCCATACAGACCCGACACACGTAAAAAGATAACGCGCTATGAGTGTGGTTCTGAACTTCGCTAACCGAATTTATTTTACGTAACCGCTCCCGACGCGATACTTGAAAAGTTATGCGTCCCCCTCTCCGCCGTAAAAAGGAGAGGGGGTCATTTTAATTACGGAGCTACCAACTAAGTTCCGTGTTCCCTTTGACAGCCATGACATAAGAAGCCTAATAATGCATTTCTTATTTATTATGTTAGCTCATATCGTCATGTGTGCTAGTAAATTTAGAAACATAAAAAAAAACTTTATTTGGCAAACATACTTAACATATATTTAAAATGTAAATATAATCAATATTTGAATTTGAAGTAAACAAATTTTCACCCTTTCAAAATTAATCATATTTTTAACTCAGTATGTTTATATGGTAATATCATTCGGTTTTTTGATAAAGTTGGACGGCCTGATACCTACATAGAGAAGCTTCTAGTTTGTTCGTTTGTTGATTGTTTTCAATTGTTTTCCTGGGTAATCTGGTTTGCTCTCGTCAGCTCTCGTGTTCTCTTCTCGTTCCCTGCCCTGGTGTTGGTCCTTGCCGCCTTTGCCTTCGACATTTTTGGAAATCGACGTGTGCTTATTTTACAATAATTTATTATATGTCGCTTTCGTCGATCGGCGTGCGAACTGCGAATTTCCTGATTCGACGGAGAGGTTATGTGAAAATGCGCTATTTACGCGCAGATTGTTTAAAATCTAAAAAGTTTATAAATAGCATTTATAATTATATAGTTGGCGGCATCATCATCTGAGGATGAGCTGTCCAACAGATCCAGCAATAGGCGACAAGTATCATCCATTTCGAAAACGTGCTCAAGCTGTCAGTAAGTAAAGTTGTCACTTTGACAGATGAAATTATGTTCCTCGGCCGCTCTCGAATTCAACTGACCCCCTCTCCTACCATAGGAAGAAATATTTGATAGCGTCGTGTGTCGGTAGAAAAGATGATGCGCTGTACATTAACTTTTGATGTGAGCTTTGCGTGTGGCAGCAGCTTTAATCCGTCACAAAAACAGTCAGTAAGAAATATCACCACTCAGCTTACATATTAATAATTCCACATTCCATAGTCCACCCAAAACTGGACAAATAATCAGTCCACTGAGCAAAAGGGCTCAACTCCAACATACTATCACCAAATATCACAAAGCTAAGACCGATCCATTTTTTATGAAGTATCGGCTGATCTATTTCATGATATTTAAATTTGAAGAACAGAGCGGAAAGAAAGTTATCGTATTATAAATCCGGACGTGATTGCGAAAGAGAAGTACTACGAGTGCGTTATGAATTAACTTGTGGAGTATAATTTAATATAGATAATAATATCGTAGATTGTAATATACGCTGTCAGATTGTTGGGACCGGCTACGGAAATTGGAGTATATAGAAAAAATTCACAATTCAAATAAAAAAAAGATTTTTCCAATATTTATCATAGAAACTAGAAACGTCCTCCCAAAATGATCCAATATACCTATTATATGAATCGACTTATGACCGTTTCACACGATGCTTTATTTCGTCCAGTTTCTATTTGGTTCTTCTTTTCATACAGATTCGGGATGAAAAAAGTACATGTTCTGTTTCGGTACCGATTTTCGTACAGTTCAAGATGTAGACATTATTTTTGAAATCATCTGTCGTCTATCATTATATATATGTTCTTTATTCAGTAAAGTTTATACATTACAGTAAACGGGTAAATTTTTGGCCACCACACTAGGCACATGCCCGTGTTGTAGTGATCAATTTTATGTTAAGTATAATAATACAAATTAAAAATAAGTTGAATGAAAACAAAATAATATAAAAATAAAATAAAATAATTTATACATCTAAAACAAGTATGAAGTATAAAGGAATTAAAAATAATGCAAAATATCTACATAAGTTTAAGATATATGAATATAAAAAATAGGTGTGGAAAACAGAAAAATTTAAAATAATATAAAAAGTATATCAAAGAAAATACGTATTATTGAATTAAAAATAATACAAGGAGCATGTATCAAAAAAAAGAAAAAATACAAGTACATTTGTGTAATTAAAATAGAATTAAAAGTGTAGTAAAAATACAAGTACATTAAGTACAAGTGTATTTCTAAAAAAAGAATACAAATACAATATAAAATCAAAGAAAGTACTATTTGGTAAGAAAGTAGCGATAAGTTATATCTTGATGAGCGATTTGCATGTGCGTGTTATGGTAACATAGGTGTATAGATAAATATATCGGCAATTTTTGTGTAAATCCACGTTTGAGCTACGGCTAAGGATATGTACACAAATGTGGAATTATTGTCACAATATTTTTCGTAATAAATACTAGAGTATAAGAAACATATCAGTGGTGGTAAATATATATTTTTTTTAATGATGAATATGAAAAAGAAATATATTGTTTAGTAATATACAAGTTATTTGAATTATTTACTGGTGATATAGGTTCATATGTTCCTTAAAGAAATTTCGCCCCTTTTCAGATATCCATTTATGCACACCGGTTGCAAAGTTTTACATTGTTTTACATAACTATATTATTTAGAAACGTTAAAGTCTATGGCAGTCTATGGCTTGGCCTATTTCTTGGCCTATGTATGGCGAGAGATATGTTGAAATAGACCAAGCCAAGATGCCTATAGCGTAATGTGTGGCCTTCCTTATTTCGTTTTATATTATAATTATTTATAAAAATACTAAAATGTGTAATTTTTTTTGGAATAACTTCTTTTAATAACGTTTGAAGGTTATACCCATCAATTTAATATATCATTGAAGAATATTACATAATATATTCACTAAGAATTTTAGAAAAAGTCAATTGGTATACCATATAAATAAAAAAAAACGGATTTGCTCATCCGAGACACTATCTAGGTTACAAATAAAATCTTTAGGACTTTGTAATAATTTAAAACTATAGCAGCCAAAACAATGGGAAAAATTATTTGAAGATGACTGATTTTTAATTTTGAATTTGAAATATGCGATCAACAGTAATGACGTAAAATAATTAGGTTCCACTTGAGTGGTTAGAGGCTTTGTCCCAGTAAGACAAAGATCCAGAGTTCGATTCCCATTTGAGACTGTTAACTTTTTATTTTTCCATGTCTTTTTCTGTTTCATGCTTCATTCAGATTTTTAGGATTATCTTCTTGTTCAATACTATAATATGTATTTATTTCAGACTGTGAATGTATTGTGTAAGTGAATGTATGTAACGACAATGGCAAACGGCAAATGGTTTTGCCATTTTTTGAAGATTTTTAACCGTCTTAAAGCATTATTTCTTCTTTACTGCCAACTATCTGTATAAAATCATAAGTATAAAAATAATGATCGTGTAAAACAAACATTTTCTTCATCAGTCTCGATATAGTTTCCATATGTAGATCGGTATGAAAAATAACATCGTGTGAAACCCCCATTAGTACCTAGGTACCCTGTTCATTACGTATATTATACCTATTGGTATCTAGCATTGAAGAGATAAGCCGACATGTGTGTTACATGGGGTGTCCTTGTGGCCAAAGTCTGATCAAATAGGTTATATTACTTCTGGTAATTGATCAAAAATTTTCAAATACAAGAAAGTATTTCTTGAATATTTAATCAATTTACTTGCTGGGATTTGGAGTCGAATGTTCTTATGTAAATTGACGTTTCAGTTTTCTTAAAATTTTTGGACAAGATGCTTTTATTTTTTACTGCTTGTTTACTTCATAGTTTTTAAGTTGTTTCTCACAGTGTAATAATTTGTGAATTATTTTTATATGAATTTAATATCTCAATTGAAGTTAGACATTATTCTAATCGCTTTATTTAAGCGTTGAGAAAAATTCAGCATTATAATGAACGATATTTTTTTGGATTGTTTTATGTTTAAATTTCCCAGTCCATTGGCTTAACTGTGACTGTTTTACAGTTAAACTAAACGGAATCTTAAATGCTATCGCGACCTCAAAAACAGATGCTAAAAACCTCAGTTTTAGTTTAAATCTAATTGAATAAAATTTTATAACAATCTTGAATGCCCAAAATAACATAACTATAAGATATTATGTTTAACAATTATTAGCCTGAAACACAAATATAAATTGAAAAATCTTCCGAGAAAAATTAAAGACGGGAAATTTTAATTTGTTATCCTTTGTACTTTGCATAAAAACCTTGTCTTGTAAACATAAGTTTACCTTTAATAAAAAAATAACATTACTGTAGGCTATAGGTATTATTTTAATTGCCAAACATTCTATGGCGAATTGTTAGTAAAGCTAGTCACAAATAGACTTAGTTCGGAGGATGTCTATCACGAGGAGGTCAATAAACAAGTGTCAGTATACATGCAACATTGCTACATTTATGAGGAATTGTACCGAAATCATTTCGCCAGCGATGGTAGTGGGATGAAGGATTCTTACTTTATAAGGTGTAATTTTAATTCATGTGATTCAGTACTTGAACAGTTCATTTTATACATATCGATATTATATCTATCGTTAAGGTTTTTATATTAAAAACTGCTTCAAATATGTAAGTTGTTTAACAATATTGTCGATAAATTCTTAAATTTACGTTGAAAAGATAAAATTTCTTAAACAAAAAGTAGTCGTAAAGATAAAACCAATTACTGGAAGATTGTCAATTATCGTAGTGCCTTTTTACATTTGAGGGCAGAATAAGCAGTCGATATTCGAAATACAATACACGAACAGTAGAGTAGTTTTTTACTGTGAAAACTATGCAGTCACTACCTACTTGAAGCTGTCGAAATCAAATGTTTGTAACAGTCCACTTATTCCTACTCCTGGACTTATAAGCCAATCGGAATCGAGAAGAAATATTGTGAAAATACAGGGTTTTCCAATAAGAGGTGTTATTTTGAATAATTTCGGTTGATGTTACTTTTGAAGCTGTCATTTTTTGACACTTGACAAGTAAAAACTACGCCATTGATGAAAATGCAACGATACACGCTTCAACAACGCATTGAAATTATTAAAATTCACTTGAGTGAATCAAATGCAAATCATCTTGAGTGATGAGGCCCATTTCCACCTCGGTGGCTTCGTCAACAAGCCGAATTGTCGCATCTGGGGCTCGGAAAACCTAAGAGTTATTGTTGAAAAGCCTCTCTATCCTCAACGTGTGATTGTTTGGTGCGGTTTATGGTCCGGCGGAGTCATTGGACCTTACTTTTTCGAAAATGAGGCTGGAGCAACAGTTACGGTGAATGGATTGCGCTATCGAGAGATGATTAATGATTTTTTATGGCCGGAATTGGATGGTATTAATCTGGACAACGTTTACTTCCAACAAGACGGCGCTACGTGCCACACAAGCAACGAAACCATTGATCTTTTAAGATTGAATATCAAAAAACACCTCTTATTGGAAAACCCTGTATAATGAAAATTCTTAAAGACTAAAAGGATTTCTCATTGGTGAACAGACTACAGAAGTCAAAATATTATGTACGAGTACATCCGTCCAGCTTTGCTCGAGTAGGCACCATCGAGCATAGGATGCAGATAAAGATACGAACACTATCAGAAGAATTATTGCATTATATAACGCACATAAAATATCAAACATTCAAGATGAATAACACCTGTATTTATGAAGGTAGACAGATGCATTTCTGAACAGTGTAACCAACATTAACTGTTGCACATTACTTCAGCTGCAATGTCTGCGGTTAGTGCAGCTATAGGATAGGTAGTTGATTATGCACGAATGCACGCCATTGCAGTTTTTACCTTTGTTTCGATCGCCAAGGTGAAGATGAAGGTACATAAAATCTTGACCGACTCAACTACTGAAATAACTAATCAGAGATGCTCAATTTGTAAAAATCATACTTTTAGAATTTATTTCTGGAGCTCAAATATTTGAAATATTCAAAAAACAAAACTTGACCATTTTAGAGACGATCAGAAATTTGCGTTTCGAATGAATACCGTTAGTAAATTTGAAATACAGGGTTTTACAATAAGAGGTGTTATTTTGATATTCAATCGTAAAAGATCAATGGTTTCGTTGCTTGTGTAGCACGTAGCGCCGTCTTGTTGGAAGTAAACATTGTCCAGATTAATACCATCCAATTCCGGCTATAAAAAATCATTAATCATCTCTCGATAGCGCAATCCATTCACCGTAACTGTTGATCCAGCCTCATTTTTGAAAAAGTAAGGTCCACTGACTCCGCCGGATCATAAACCGCACCAAACAGTCACACGTTGAGGATAGAGAGACTTTTCAACAATAACTCTTGGGTTTTCCGAGCCCCAGATGCGACAATTTTGCTTGTTGACGAAGCCACCGAGGTGGAAATGGGCCTCATCACTCAAGATGATTTGCATTTGATTCACTCAAGCGAATTTTAATAATTTCAATGCGTTGTTGAAGCGTGTATCGTTCCATTTTTATTAATGGCGTAGTTTCTATTTGTCAAATGTCAAAAAATGACAGCTTAAAAAGTAACATCTACCGAAATAGCGGGCTACTCAAAATAACACCTCTTATTGGAAAACCCTGTATTACGTCATCCGTAAAATATTTGAACAGAAGAAATACAAATTTCAAATATAGAACATAATTTCGGTACCTACTGTATCGCATGTGTGAATTGTTCCCATAACGAGTTGAATTTTTGAAAATGACACTTATATTCAAAGCAAATCTTTAGAGTTAATTGAAGCGGAGTTACAGACAGAGTCATAACCGTTATTACTTTTTAATAATGAGGAGCAGCTGTCTATGTTTTTAATTAAAAAAAATCAAAAATGATATTCTAACTTAAATACTTGTATTTTAATTATTTTTTAGAGTTGGCTTCAAAAATTAAAATAATTTTTAGAGTTTTATTTTTCAAATATCTGCTAAAACGCACGTGTGACGTCATAAGGAGCCATGTGACGTCACAAGAAGTTTACTTTTTAAATCAACAGGATCAACTCTAACAGAGTACTAAACTGAGACATTCATAATATGGATGTTTATTTCCTTTTGTATTATGGTGAGATATATGTGTTTAAGCTATTTTTGGAAAGAAATATCACCACGATTTGTATTTGCACCCAAAAACTTACCATACACATCCAAATAAATATAATATATTCCAAAACGTCATCGACCGTAAAACTTTACATGTACGGGTTTACAGATTTGCCAAAGTTTGTGAATTTTTTAACAATTATTTTTAAGAAACGGAAAAAGTGGAGTGAAACAAAACATTATAATACGTTTATATAGACGAATATATTTTTCAGCTTCATATAAAATAGTATTTCTACAGTGTGTAAGAAAAAAACAAGAGGTAAGCAACAAATAATCGTATAAAAAATCATTTGTCTTTGAAATTAAAATTTTCATATTTGTAATTACATTTGTCCATTTGTAATATTAAATCTGAAAGAATCTTTCACCTGTTTTCAAAATTAATGATTCATTTTTGTATACATTCAAAAACAGCGAATTAATAAGATTCACAAATTTCTGATAGTAATATATTTTTTTTTTGCAATTCGATAATTTAAAAGCCGTGTAGATCTGCGGCGTAACTCTAGGAACAGCCGATACAGTAAAGCCAACCGAGCAGAACGTTTTGAAGAGATAGTATCTTAATTTTTAAATAACGTATGTAAGAAAACTTACCTCAGGATTGCAAGTTGCAAGGCCGGCTTCGTAACCACATCCCCTATCACCGATTCAACCCATCTTTATTAATCTCGTTCTTCTTTTTGAACGCTTATAATGATTTTAGTCTCCACTCAAGCGAGTGTTGCCATCTTTTCAAAGATAAAGTTTGAGAGGTATTGCTAAAATCAAAGTGTTTCAAATCGTCACGCTTTTTTCAAGATAAACCCGTCATTGTATTTTCACAATGCCGTGACGTGAAGCAGCCATCATTATTAGTGTTGATGATAATACAAATAATACAAAATTACATTTTCTTGACCTATCAATCTGGAAACATCGCAGCTAAAACATGATAAAGAAAAATTCATCGGAATTATTGTTGCAGAAATGCTGCAGAATTGTTCTGCGGTTTCTCAGCAAAATTATTTATGATCCAACATACAAATTTTTGTTGACTGTCAAAATCTGGTTTGCAAAATTGTTTTGAAATTTTCTGTCATTTTCAAAATTGAATCCAAAACTCTTCCACCTTCCTCTACCCCATCTCTTTCCTCTCCTCACTACTTACCCACGCCTAAGTAACCTACCCACGGTAATTTAAATACATTTTAAGTGATTAAAACAAGCTTTTAAAGAAAAGGCCACTTACAATAAATAACCAATGGAAAACGCCTTTGGGCAGATTCAGTTACTAAACGGTATGTAAAGTTGACCTATTATTATGTTGTTGAATCAAAGGTGTGTCTTCCACAACGTTAGATCATATCTTGTTGCAAACAATAAGTTCCATAACTTATTATTAAATATACAATGTATGCTCTACAGACGAATCAATTTGGTTGAGCAGTTGTATTAATCTGGTTGAGTCCGACCATGAACATAAAAAGCCCTGGACGAAGCTCTTCTAGAATAATTTGAAGCCGCCGGGTGAGGGGGAAGATATATGAAAAATTTCAGAACCTGCTTATTTTTTTAATAACATATACCATTCCCTTTCTCAACAAAACCCGGACTGTTATAACTGCATTAACAACACAACAATAAAATTATAATAGTTCGTTATGCACCACTTTGCATACAAATCATATCGAAAGTTTGCCATTCAAGATGGCTGCCAGGCAATTTCCTCTCACCCTAGGCTTCTATGGCTATTTGGCTGGGGATGTGATATTAATTCGATTATTTTTTTGATTAATATGTTAAAGTATTTCTTTTATATTTTTGTGTGTGTTTTTAAGATGAAATTTAAAATCTTCATTGTTATTTATATTTCTGATAATTTCTGTTAATGTATTAAAAACTTTACTTACCTATTAGATATTCAGAGATAATTGTCCCATTGTTTTTTTTTTACATTTTAGAGTTGAGAGAATCGATGTTTTCTAATATTTTTGAATTGTGCAGCTTTATTTAGAATATCATTTCTTAAAGTTGTAATGTTGCATGATAGAAGTATTTAGTTTTTGACTTGAACGAATATGTATGTATATGTTTTAGGTAGAATTGTATATATATAATATTGTTAATATGCACAGCAGTTGTGTGATTTTATAAGTTCCACCCCACCCTATAAAACCAAATTGTATTATTTATTTATTAATAACTAGCTGTACCCCGCCAAGCGTTGATGCGGCTAAATCTGTCTGTGCAGATAGAAAAACAATAGCCCTTGTTGCTTTTATGCTTTTACAAATCACATGTGATATCTATATAATATAGGTATATTAAAACATAAGCGTATTCAAATGTAACGTTGTGTCAACATTCAAAAAGCAATAGACATTTTCATCATGTTTCAAATGGTGGATATTTTCAGTATTGCCTTTCTCGCTCTTTAAAGACTACAATTACATAACGTAATTCGGCATGGAATGCTTTAGACGTGTTTGGTGACCAAATCTAAAAAGCCAGATACCTCAACCACCCTCTTCCCCACCTCCTCCGTACTCCCTATGGCTCTGCACAGTTGAATTTCTTGTGCGGCACTAAAATAAAAAATAAAATTAAAGATGTCAAGTTTTTAGTGGTAAGAATCTATTTTTAATCATTGCGCTGAATCCTATTTTAAAACATTTGTAGACCATCTCGAAGAATGACAGCGTGCATTATTTATCACTGAGGTGACATCATAATTGTCTCAGTTAAGCCACATTACAATCAGCGAATCATTAGTTTCTCATAACATCTATAATAATCATTATAATTAAATGTAGTCATTTTATCCATTGTGAATATTAATTGAATTGATTATTCTTTGATTAACCCAGATGTATAGCGTATCCTGACGAACCATTAAATAAAACTATCAAATTTTAACATAATATACTTAATTTTAAACATTTTTCTTCATCAGATTTAGATATTACAACCGACACGTTTCGCAAGCAAAGCTCACATCATCACGATTTACTCGCACTTAAAACTAAATTACAAATACAGATTCAAAAATATAGTAGAATGTGTTGTGATTATTGGAAATATTTAAAATTTAGTTAAAATTAGTTTCTCAAACTTTTCTACTGATTTATGGAAGACAGACCATGCTTTTAATTTAAATATAGGTATAGAGATTTTACTCTGTTTTATTAATGGTATCCTTTTAAAACGTCTGGAAATTTAAGAAATTAGAAGGATGTAAAAAAAAACATTCCAACAGTATCAATTATTCTCTGCTCAATTTGTTCCTGTCGTAAGCCCCCCTCCACTTCTCTCTTACCGATTCCGTCTCTAACTACTCTTTTAATATGTACAGGGTTTTCCAATAAGAGGTGTTGTTTTGAGTAACCCGCTATTTCAGTAAATGTTACTTTTGAAGCTGTCATTTTTTAACATTTTACAAGTAGAAACTACGCCGTTAATAAAAATGGAATGATACACGCTTCAACAACGCATTGAAATTATTAAAATTCACTTGAGTGAATTAAATGCAAATCATCCAGAGTGATGAGGCCCATTTCGATTATTTAATTTCATTATTATTATTAACTGATACACTTTTATTTATGCGATATTAAAAAAAAGTAATGGAATTTGTGCGGGAATCACTAGTACACAAAACTTCTAGAAGGCGTATTATAAAAGATTTCATTGTAGAAATTAACGTGTTATTTTTTTCGAATTCAGGAAAATCCAAGAACACTTCCTTTTATTATTTCTTGGTTCGTTTTGAAGCAGATACGCCATCGTAAACATTGTATTACGAATCACGTAGATATAGACAGATAATAATAAGTTATTTTGCATAATGCCTTGTCATTATTATGATTCCGAGAATGCATTTAATGGGAATCTAGATTAAAACATCCGGAATACTGCACCTTGCTGTTGAAATTTTATGCCACAAAAGGGGCAACATACAAGCATTTTTGATTGGGTCAAGAGGCCTTTGTCATACAAAATGATTTGAGGACAAAATTCTTAAATAAAACGGAATGATTATTTTTTAAATCCAAAGATATTGAAATTATCTGGTAAGAATGTGTGGTATTTTATTTATTTGTATTTTAAATTATGATATTATTCATGATTTTAGAGGAAATTTATTACTTGATTGTTATTATAAAAACAATTATTTTGCAGTTTTAATGTAATGATATACAATACAAAAACAAAATTGTAAAAAAATGTTTTTTTTTGGGGAGAAAAGTTAATTTCTTTACGAATTGGGAAATTCGAAATAAAATTGGGTTAAGGGGCCGCATTCCAAATTTCTACCGATTTATAACAAGTTTCTCGTAACACTTTAAGTTTCTAAGTTCTTAAAAAAATATATGCTATTTTTCAAGATATTATCTGAATATGTGTAGGGCCGAAACGTTAATTACATAAAATTCCCTCGATAGAAAAAAATTGCAAAGTATGCTCCAAAAATTATTATTTACACATTTGTTTCTGTTATATTACAAGTTACAGGTATGAAAAAATTCAAATTGCTTTTTTAAATGCTACTTAAGATATTTCTAAAGAAATTTTTGCTGTATTGTTAATAAGTCATGTTTAATTAAATATTTTCACAACTGTCTCTTACGCTTATTGCTTTTAAATCATATTTATTATAGCGCGCTCGCTCCGACATGAAGATTAACCTATCTTTCATTGCAAAGCTCATTCGCCAACTCGAGGGCTTTGGGGGCAGACGTGTCGTTCAACGTTTTATGATATACAGACGTGCGATTACGTGCAAATATTTGAACCTATAAAGATAATTTTAAGCGTATATCAGTTCATAAATATTGTTTTTTCAAAGATGGGAAATAAGCGAAAGACATCTCGTATTCCAAAGAAAACAATATATCTCCAAAGGGTTCAACGCATGATAGGTGAGAAGAAAAAAGTACAATATTTGATTTACAAGCTTATATTTATTATAAACGATAATTTATTATAAACATTTGTAATTCATATTTTTATTTATGTATTGTGTAGTAAAAAGTTATAAAAATTATTATTTTATTTTTTTCAGAATACGATAAACGATAATTTATTACAAAAATTAATTATTATTTTTATTTATGTATTGTGTAATAAAAAGTTATAAAAATTATTATTTTATTTTTTTCAGAATACGTACTTTGGGAAATAAAACTAATTCCAAAACATTAGAAATTACGGGGCAAGTTCTTATTAATTTAGTTTGCTTGTTGAGGATACTATATGATCGTGATTTATTTGTGAATTAACTTTCTACGTACACAAATACACACGTCACTTTACAATATTACTCTAAGATCTGCTCTAATGATTCACAATGCAACGATGTCCGAAATATAATATAATATGTAATAATAATATATGGGCCATCTGTTTCAAATAACAATACTCGAACGTGGAATCCAGAATAATAATGAACGTGCGAGCGAAAGAAGCTATTGAAAGTTCTGAAACTGCGGGGAATATAATTTAATAAAATAAAATACTTTTTTGTTTTAAAACCACGATATTTATTAATTTAAGAACCGACCGGTTTCGCTTTACTTAAGCATAATCAGGGTACAAATTAATACTAAACAAGAAGTACATAATGTGTGCATATATATAACAAAATATAGAGGGAGACAACATGATACAAATATAAGCAACACAAAGACGGTCATAAAATACATTAACATAAGTGCACAAGTAATGGAAAACCGCTAGATAATTATGTAGACTAATGGGTTATACGAATAAATCGGGAGAAACAAAACATCAACTGGCAAGGTGGTAAGGAGGTAAGGAGAACTGGGAATTTTTTATGGGTTTATTGGAAACAGACTTAATATTGGACTACTTGATATGTCTAATTGATTATTAAGTATCTGACTTTTGGTTTTTACAGCTTTTTTAATTTCTAGCGCCTCTAAATTGTTTAGTCTGTTACCATGCCCGTTTTTATGTAAGATGTTAGCACCGGTGCTATGACAGAATGTATGATCTTTATCGATCAAATGATTTGCGAATTCGGAAAAACCGTTATTATTGAGGTTTTATTGATGTTTTGTTTCTCCCGATTTATTCGTATAACCCATTAGTCTACACAATTATCTAGCGGTTTTCCATTACTTGTGCACTTATGTTAATGTATTTTATGACCGTCTTTGTGTTGCTTATATTTGTATCATGTTGTCTCCCTCTATATTTTGTTATATATATGCACACATTATGTACTTCTTGTTTAGTATTAATTTGTACCCTGATGATGCTTAACCGGTCGGTTCTTAAATTAATAAATATCGTGGTTTTAAAACAAAAAAGTATTTAATTTTATTAAATATGTCAAACCACAAAGTGATTGCTTTCTACAATAATACAAGAAAATAAATTAGTTCAGTGATGTTATTTTTTTATGTCGGAAGGAGGCCCTGAAGAAAATAATTTCTCTCAGAGCCTGTGTCATCTTTGAGAATGCTGTATAGAGGGTCTTTTTTGAGGAGGAGGGAGTGAACCTGTCCTGAATGTCAACTGTACAATTTCTACCCAGAATTAACTTTATTGTACGTTTTTTGACTAACCGTACCTTGGTGTTCTATTTTCAATAAACTCTTTAATTATGTTTCAGATGTGAAATCTATACTCCGCTACAGAATGTTTTGCCCAAGTCTTGTAAAGATGCAAAGGCACGGAGGTAATAATAAAAGAAGTTATTAAAGTTATTGTTTAATTTTAAATAATAAAATAATTTTAAATAATAAAATCATTTGAGCCCTTTACTGTTATTTAAAAGGTCACTTGAAGTGCAGTTATAATCAATGATTTTATTTTTTTCTAGCTTCCACGAATAATCTGAAAAGGCATTATCTAAGGATTATACTCTTAAGGAGAATATAGAAAATGTAGAAAGATGAAACGGATTTAAGATTTTCGATGAAATTATTGTGTTGTGAAATATTTATTTTGTTATTTATTACTTTATTTTTTTACAGTTTTACCGTACGCGGTCTTGTTGTAGAGTGGTATATCTAACTGTCATGGAAAGTTTTTTTCTGAGCTTTAAGAGAAAGGTTTCTTAAAGATACTGGAGTTATTCTAGGGCTATGTTAGATTTTTAACATCGATCACCGTAATGCTTGCCTTCCTGAATAAATCTAATTTTATTTAATCATTTACGGCCAAGATATTTTTGACAATGGTGTGTTTTTATCTTTCTGTATTCAAATCATTTAGCTTTGCTTCTAGGGTTGTGCCCCAGTATTGCTTTTTGGAGACTGTAAACGGATCTCTCGGCATTTAATGAAACTGCAGCAGAACAAAGGCTGTTGCTATATTGACGTTCATGGTATGTTTTGCTCAGATTGACGATAAGGTTTCCAAATCCGCATTTCGCTCGAAGCATGTTTAGGGTAATAAGTTTATAGTTTAGGGTTCTTTCACCGTATTTATGGGAACATTTCAGAACCACCAATCTTTCATTTTGAGTGAATCTTGTGTTTGTGATTAAATTATATTTGACAATTTAAACAAATAATATTTAGAGAAGTTAAAAATAAAATTGAAAGTTCACTGAAAGCTTAAACTATTAAAAGTAGTAATTTCATAAAAATGTAAATAAATAGAGCCCCTTTCACATTTTAGAATGTAATTTTATGTTGCTTACATGTTTTATTACTCTTTATAATTATTGAATTGTTTAAATGAATAAATAAATAATTACAAAAAAGTCTTCTGATTTGTAAGTCCTCAGGAAGCACTAAGGATCTTTCTATCTATCTTTATAATATAATAAATTTGATGAGCATAAAAATGTAAACGAGTATATAATTTATATAAATGTACAAAAGTAGATATTACACGTGTATAAATATTATATTGCGCATATTATACAAGATGTCGGGGGTAAAGTGCACAAACTTCGGGAGGTGATTCTAATTGATAGTACAAGTAAAAAAGAAAAAAAACTTTTTTTGGAATTCCAACGTTTTAAGATAGTTTTCGAGTAAAAAAGTTTAATTTTTTGTATAGAAAAAAAAACAATTTCTTCTACGGAAAATAAATTTTTGTGGAAAAAATTTGGAAATTCGAATAATTTCCATTTCTTTTTTACTTCTTCTAGCATTTAGAATAACCTCCTGAAGTTTGAGCACTTTACCCCCGGACACCCTATAAAGATAACCATATAAGAAAAACCTTATTGATGTAAAAATATATTTATTGATTTTATAAAAGTTATAAATTAATTTTATAAAAGTGATAATAGTATTTTAGTAAAGTAAAGTAATTTGTATACCTATACAAATAACTTTCGTAAATGTTTTTTGTAAAATTTAAAAAAAAAATAATTAATTAAATCCGTAATAAAACCCATATTTTGAGAACCATCTTCATTTCGACTTCGTTCATTTGCTCGGTGCTAACTAAAAATGGGTCTGTTTTTCTAAAATTGCAATAGATGTCGGTAATTTAATTTCGTTATTTAAATTATTAAATAATCCCCAAAATTATTCCTAATACGAATTCAGACACCTCTGTCGGATTCTTTTAACACTAAATATTGTTTATTTTGTGGGTGTTGCCCAAATCTAAATTCTTTACGCGGAAAGCGGGCCCTTAACATAAATCGGTCGTTTGTAATTTACATTTACGTACATAAAAACTCTTTTTTTTAATATATATATTTTTATATTTGTGTAATAAATAGTGCATAAATTTATATGTTAATAAACACAATGAAAAATATTTGTCTCTAAAATCAAGATTTTCTTAAATATTTTATCAGCCGCGATATTTTATAAGGCCGCGGATTCAAAAGGGTTGCGCCACGCTTCAAAGTATTAGGTACTCTCAGTATCAATCTGGTGTAAGATCACTGAGGACCACCATTCAAAATTGACAGTCAGGTGACCAAATTTGAATAGCCAAGTATTTTCTAACCTTCCTCCTCCCCATCTACTTTCCCTCCTCACTACCTTCAGCCTAACAATAACAATATACCTCAATTAGGGATGCCCTAGTCTGATTGGCTCCAAACGGTTGGGAAATTTTGGAATTTTCGTGTGGTTTCACATAAAAAGTTAATATTTTTATAATAAGGTTTGTGGATAATACGATAAGGTACGTTACATTATTTGCCTGTGATACCACTATTTATAATAAGGTTTGTGGATAATAAGATAAGGAAAGATACATTATTTGCCATTGATACCACTATTTATAATAAGGTTTGTGGATAATAAGATAAGGAAAGATACATTGTTTGCATGTGATACCACTATTTATAATAAGGTTTGTGGATAATACGATAAAGTAAGATACATTATTTGCCTGTGATATCACTTTTTATAATAAAGTATGTGGATAATACGATAAGGTACGATACATTATTTGCCTGTGATGCCACTATTTATAATAAGGTTTGTGGATAATACGATAAGGTACGATACATTATTTGCCTGTGATATCACTATTTATAATAAGGTTTGTGGATAATACGATAAGGTACGATACATTATTTGCCTTTGAAACCACTATGTTATGAAAATATTTAGAAACATAACAATTATAATTAGGTACTAATTATTATTTTGATTTTTGTCTATGGTTATTTTGACAGCCATAAAATCGGCGCAAAATAACGGGAAAGGGTTATTCTTGCAAGGTTCGACACTTTCCAACGGAGCCCAGTTGGGCGAGGACTCAGTTGAAACGTCAGGTGCCAAGTTTATATGGAGCAATTTTAAAAACCGTTCGGAGCAAGTACGCGACGAATCTTAAAAGTAAAATCAGGCATCCGATCCTGAGATACGCGGAGTAATGGTTAAATGTAAAAAAACCCGCGCCAAAATACGCGCAATGTCGGTCGACAATTTTAAAACCCGCGTGAATTAAACGAGTGCGAAAGTGCACCGGGCCGTGTGTTCCGTTTGGGATGTAATCCACGTTTAAAGAGACAATCCTCTCTCGCTTCGTACATGCAAACCTTGAGTACGCTGAGGAATACTAGATCGTTCGGATGAGTATTGTATTTGGGTGCGTGAACGCCGCCTACCGCCATTCACACGCGCGCCTTGAATGGATCCGCAATAATCGGGTGGATGAACACCGGAGACTGGTTTCCTGGCGGGAGACTGGACGAGAGACGGAGCTGGTGGGCCGGTCGCCCGCGCCGAGGCAGACGTACCCCTGGGAGGAAGGCATCTCCACTCATCCGCGTTTAGATAGTTAGATAGGATAGAATCGGTCTGATAGGGGGTAAGTCTTTTAAAATTCCTTGCTTAATGTTTACCCTGTTATCATGAAATAGAGTTCAACTTATATATACAGAAACTTGTCTTTTACTCTGATTTACTTGTGAATAAGCCCCATATGCCCACCACCCTGAGAAGGGTTCTTATGTCTCACCGCAGAGCTCGGCATATCTTGCCCCCGGCAAGATTTGGCGTCCAAAGGTTCCGGATCGGAACCAAAGCCGTCCACTGTGATGATGACCAATCCTTATATGCACCCATTTAACAAGAGGTGTTGACCGGCTACTACCCCTAGCCTCATAAAGTAGGTACAACCCCACTCACCAGCATATCAACTATTTATAATAAAGTTTGTGGATAATACGATACATTATTTGCCTGTGATACCTTTATCTACGATACCTTTACGGCAGTGCTAAATCTTGTCCATTTATGGTAAAAACGTTATATTTTTATCCCAGCACCTACTTATAAATCATAAACGCTGTTGATTGTGATATCCATCTACCAAAAACAGGGGTTTGTGATTACTAATTTTTAAAATAAATATTTCTATCTACTATCTAAATCTGTTGACGTCATCTCGAAGTTAAAGTGTGATGCAATTTTTGCAAACTATTGCATGTTTGTAATAATTTAACCTTGCAGCTTGTCACACTCAAAATGCATATTGAAAGGTGGGTCGAATCCCGGTACTGGAAGGAATTGGAGAGGGTACCCTGAATGATGCAATCCAAAGTACTCATAAATGGACCAGACCCTAAACCAACCTGGCAACTACTCAATATGAACATAAAATCAGGACAGGGAACAGATAGGACTACTAAGGGACACTATCATCTCAGGAGACACATGCAGTTGTTGGGAGTGGAAAAAACCAATAAATGCAATAAATGTGAAGAGGATGAAGAGACTCTAATTCACATTTGGTGCCAATGTCCCGCCATGATGGGAACGAGGCTTAGATACCTGGGAAAACACACTGTAAAACCAAAAGACATAGCCATGGTAAAATAGGAAATGGTTAAATGGGCCAATTGCCTAAGTGCTCATGGGGATGTGGGTTTAAAAAAAATCAATGCGATTACCGCACACGAGTTCCAACTACTCCCGACCATCTGGAACCAGTGAGACTATGGCACCCCCGATTAAAAGATAGAAAAGAGGATAGTGGAGAAATATCTGGCTATTTAGATTTGATCACCAAAACGGCTAGAGGCATTTCGAGCAACGTTTCAATTTGGAATGGTGGTTTTACACCAGGGCGATACTGAAAGTATCTTCCACTTTAGAACGTGCTGCAAATATACCTTATATTATTCAAATGATTAATTTGTGAAATAACACAAAAAATCAAATAAAGTTTACTTGCGCCCCACGCCGGGATTTGAGCACGCAACCTCCAGCTTGATAGTCTAGAGTCTTACCCTTCGGAGGCCGTCAAACCGTCAAGGCCGTTAACCATCTCATCTATTTAAAAAAAAGCCTTCCTGCAGAAAAAAACGTATTTTTAGCACCCGCAAGTATATTGAGAAATTAAATTATGTTTCAAATAATAATTTTACTGAAATTTTATTTAATTACATCACAGCGGCCGGTGAGTGCAATACATAAGAAAAGTTTATGACTTTCTTAAGAAGAAAAAAAAGTGATACTATGTATCTTGCCCTTTACATTACTTAAGAACCTATCCACGTTATGTTGTTTAAAAAACTGACACTATGTATCTTGCCCTTTACATTACTTAAGAACCTATCCACGTTATGTTGTTTAAAAAACTGACACTATGTATCTTGCCCTTTACATTACTTAAGAACCTATCCTCGTTATGTTGGTTAAATTTGTATGGCCAAGGTCAGTAAAATAACAATGAGAATATTATTAGAAATAAAAAATACGTGTTCTGATTTTTGTGTATTTTATTAAAACATTGTTAATCCTACATGTTTTCATGATTTTTGTTGTTAGTTACTTGTTTTCTGTCACAGTTCTACCCATTTACAAATACGTATCCGTATTGTTACGTTAACTATCGAATCAAATAAATGTGTTTGCACAGGTAGGTATATCTTTGGATACATCTATAATATCGATGCAACCGACTATACAGAAAAGTTTGTTGATCTGCACACATTCCATGTTGATTTAAGAGAGGGAACCAATCCGTGAATACAAGAGTCTCTAGTTCATTTAAGAATAATAAAATGCTTAACGTTTTACAATTTACAATTAGTGATACACGTTGTTTTTTATTTTTAGTCTGTCTATAATTTTTTTAAGTAATGCCATTAGGGGGTCGATTATTCGCAATGCAAAGGAGTTTTTTTGTATAAAGTGCAACAACAATATAATTTCAAATGATGTAACATTGAAATAAGGAACCATACAAAAAATACTACAAGCATTTTTTTAATAATAAAAATATGAGAAATAATTATCATCATCGGTGCTATAATCCTTGGGAATCTTTTCTCTTGGAGCACTAATTATCATCATCGGTGCTATAATCTTTGGGAATATTTCCTCTTTTGAGCGCTAGTTAATATTTTTTGTCCTTACTTTATAAGAATGTTTTTGTTTTATTGATTCTTGAACACAAGAAAGTCGCTAAAAGCGACGAGAAATACTTCTTTCATGGGACATACAAATAATTTTGTCGTAAACCAAAATACCTTTATTTACTGGAAGAAGAAAAAATCTTCTAATAGTCATCTGTCGAAGGTATGCTATGTCTGTAAAGCAAATTGTGAAGTGCTGTTTATCTTATAGTCACATAAGTATTCTCTCATTTCTCCCTGCTTTGTAACAATTAATTGACATTTTGTAATGTCTCTTTGTAGTCAGCACAACAGCAACAAATTATTATAGTTGTATTACGATTCGTCACAAGATTCATACATCATACCGTCCAGCATCTGAAAAGGGAAAATTATACAATTAAATCCAAAACGGCGCTGTTACGCCATTGCAAGCTAACTTCTCGTGGGAAATGAAAACACCGGTAAGCTATGATGCTAAGGAGTGATCTCTAATTTTAGCAACACTCGTTGGCAGATGTCAGCACTTAAGTCACAAGAATCTGCCGGCAAATGAGATAGGAGCTAGTTATTGATTGACACCGTATATTACTGACCTATGCATTCCGGAAAATAATGGTCTAAGGCAGTCAACCCTTAGATCAGCGGCAACATCTGCAATTGGAAGGTTGAAAGAGCCTAAGCGAAATCCGAACACTAAGTTTGGTGATCGTGCATTCGGAGTATCCAGCCCTAAGGCTTGGAATAAACTTCCTATGGAATTGAGATGTATAACCAGCCCAACAGAATTTAGATCCAAACTAAAAACTCACTTTTTCAGACACTCATTTCCATAAATCCGTCATTCTATCCAAATATATATAATTTTTTTCATTTTTTATACCGTAATTGTTACATTATCTAGCGATTCCGTTCATTCAATTTTGCTATTGACTTGCCTACCAATGGACAATGGACAATATCAGCGGGAACATAACAAGTCGATTGGTTTAATTGTTGGCATATGAATCATCTAGATGCGTTTAAGATTGACGATTGATTTTATTCATTCATTTAACATATATATCCAGCTAACAATAAAAACACCCTAATATAATAGAACTTCCTTCTTCTTCTGGCGTTAGTAAGATTAAATTGTTAATATTAATTTTAGTTGTAAGTTGCTAAATATGTAAATACTCGTATATATGACGTTAAGATAGTAGTTATAGGCCTTAGTCGTAAGTCACTAGATATAAGTCTTAGAGATAAGTCAGTAGTTCTAGTATTAACTATTTAAGAAATATATTTGTACAGCGAGTATATAAATTAGCCAAATATTATTATTATTATTATTTGATTATCATATAACGTTTAAAACTATGAAAATAAAAATAACAAAGCTCACGCAATAATGCTTATAATTGATAAGATATTTAGATTGTTTCAGTTACGTGACAGTTTTCTCTAGAATTTTTTTTTTTAGATTTCGTGTCGATAAGAGTAATTATCATATTGATTTAGTACCTACTCAATAAATTATTTTTCAACACTCACTTTAGTTTTAATAAATTAAAAAATATAAATCCAATTGTAATATAAACTTTAATAATATTTAAAATAATGTTTTGTATTCAAATGTTGGTGAAACTCACTAAACATACTGAATAAACTTTTCGGGTTTGGCGCTTCACCGTGCGCTGATGTTTTTTGAAAGAATTTCATAATTTTGGGTAGCAGCTTGTGAAAATGATAATTATTTGGTCGAGTTGAGATAATTCATATAAAAACATAGTTTTTTCCATGATTTAGTGCTCTAGACAGATATCCTTGGATCCAGAGATACTAACCTATCCTTCAGTAAAAATAAAAGTTAAATTAAATTGAAATGTTTTTGAATATACAGGATGTCCGGAGGTACACAAACTTCGGGAGGTGAACCTACACAATAATGCAATTAAAAAAAAAATAAAGAAAAAAAAAAATTAATTTCAAAATTTTAAGATAGGTAGTTTTCAGGTGCAAAAGTTGAATTGTTTGCATGGAAAAAATAATATTCTTTATAACAATGGAATTTCGAAAAAAATTGTTCGTCTTTTTTACTTCTACTATCATGTAGAACCACTTCCCAAGGTTTGTGCACACTATCCCCGGACATCCTGTATATGTGGGTGTTTACTATTTAATTCATGTTATTTATGCGTGTTCAACCTCCCTTGCCGATGCAGCGCCTCACAGATCCCTCGCAGAGGGAAGGGTGCATGGATTTGCTGCCTTGATGAGCCACAGAGTAGCCGGGACGAGTCAGCGCTACCGGAGATCGAAAAAAAACACGCTTATCCAGGCTGTCGCCCAGTGGCAGGGCCCGCCCCTACGCCATAGAATTTCCCTCAAGTCACCGTAGTCGAAGCGCTAAATAAGTTTTATTTTATTTTATATTCATTTATTTATTCAGATGTTTTTATATGGCATATAGAGTATTATACCTACCGCTCTGTACAGTTGAAATAAAAAAAACATTATTATTATTAATAAAATTATTTATAAGAATCTTTGCTAAAGAGAGGCAGTGTTAGGTGTGGAAGTTAACGTCGATTTTTTCATTCGAACTGCATATAATATTCAATAGATAGATCACTAACTTCTGTCCTAGTGCTTTAAACATTTTGCTCGACTTTAAAACCATTATTCGACAAACAAGTTTAAAAAAATATTTTCCCTGATTGGCATATCAATGTCTATTTAGTAACTTTCCATAAGTTACCTGTTAGAATGTGATCTTGACATACATAGATATTGACAAAAAAGTTATTGTGTTTGTCGATATTTCGTCACAAATTGAGTTATTTACGCGATTCATTGTTAAAAACCGTATTAATCTTGAGAACAGACGTGGGAATCTGTCTAAAGTTAAGAAATTCCGAACAATATCGCTCTCAAAGGGACCATTCATCAATAAATCTGAATTATTTCATCAGTCTAAGATCATATGTGTATAGGTAAAGCTAAAGGTTGCTTAATTACCTATCAAGATTGACTAACCTGCAGGTACATGATTCCTTTATGATTAAATACTATCATTTTCGAAGGTGTGTCTTTCTTTGTGTGACTAGCCCAAAAAGTGCATCACGCGTGAGGTAACTTTGTATGGAATTTTAAAAATTGAAAACAAACAGTTAAATTCAATGCATATCATCACCTTAAAACTGAATTATTGTAAAGCTATGGTACTTTGGAAGATGTACATTCAATTTAGTTCGAATTGGTTGGCTTTGCAAGATCAGCGAAATTACAATTGCGAAGCAAAACTGAAAATTTTTTAAAACAATTTTATCATGTTTAAATATTGAAGACAATATTAGTGATTTCTAAACGAAAATCTGAAACAGAAAAATCAGAAAAGGAAACGGTCACATCTGGGACTCGAACCCAGGACCCCTGTCTTTCCGGGACAGTGCTCTACCAACTGCGCTAATGGGACCCTATTCTCCTCGGTCACTTTTTAACTGTATCATACTTCGAATAAGAACTACTAACATTGTCTTCATTTTTCACCGCACATTTTTATTGGCAACTATCTTTATGTATGATCGCAAGATTCAACCCGAACTAAATGCAATCCAGACAGCGTCTTTTTAGATAAACCTATCTTATTTTTTTATTTAATGTGCGACATCTATTGACTTTTCTTCAAGTCTAGAATGAATATTTATTTTTCGGAATAACTTTATTGAGTAAAACCTCAAATTGTAATATTTAAATATTGAAGACAATATTAGTGATTTCTAAACGAAAATCTGAAACAGAAAAATCAGAAAAGGAAACGGTCACATCTGGGACTCGAACCCAGGACCCCTGTCTTTCCGGGACAGTGCTCTACCAATAAATATTCATTCTAGACTTGAAGAAAAGTCAATAGATGTCGCACATTAAATAAAAAAATAAGATAGGTTTATCTAAAAAGACGCTGTCTGGATTGCATTTAGTTCGGGTTGAATCTTGCGATCATACATAAAGATAGTTGCCAATAAAAATGTGCGGTGAAAAATGAAGACAATGTTAGTAGTTCTTATTCGAAGTATGATACAGTTAAAAAGTGACCGAGGAGAATAGGGTCCCATTAGCGCAGTTGGTAGAGCACTGTCCCGGAAAGACAGGGGTCCTGGGTTCGAGTCCCAGATGTGACCGTTTCCTTTTCTGATTTTTCTGTTTCAGATTTTCGTTTAGAAATCACTAATATTGTCTTCAATATTTAAATATTACAATTTGAGGTTTTACTCAATAAAGTTATTCCGAAAAATAAATTTTATCATGATTGATTAATTTATGTTAATGTTTAAATGTTTCCGATCACAAAATTACTAAACAATTATTTTACAAACCTCGTGTTCAATATTTCCGAGAAATGCATAGAACTACATTAACACATGGTTTTTACATTAATGTGTGATTTCAGTATTGATTTTTGAAAAAAGTTATTAAGAACGAGACCTGTCTTCACAGTAACATCGAAGTTACAGAATTAAATCTTTATTTTTAACCATACTACTTCACATTCATAAATACAAAACACAAGAAATACTAAATAATTATAAGCAATACTTAGTCGCCTGAAATATTAATACAAATTGAAAATATCTCCCGAGTAAAAATAAATGCCGCCAACGGGAATTGAACCCGTGCCTTCTGATGTTCGGTCTGGTGCTCTGTAACCACTGAACTATGTCGGCTTATTTCCAACCCGCCAAATGATTCAATATGTACTAGTACCTCAATCAATAATTACTGCTTATTATATTTTTAGTGATCTGGGAATTGAACCTATACCTTCTGATGTTCGGTCAGGTGCTCTGTAACCACTGAACTATTTCGGCTTATTTCCAACCCGCCAAATGATTCAATATGTACTAGTACCTCAATCAATGATTACTGCTTATTATATTTTTAGTAATCTTTGATTGAGCTACCAGTACATATTGAATCATTTGGCGGGTTGGAAATAAGCCGACATAGCTCAGTGGTTACAGAGCACCTGACCGAACATCAGAAGGCATGGGTTCAATTCCCGTTCGCGGCATTTATTTTTACTCGGGAGATATTTTAATTTATTTTGATATTTCAGGCGACTAATTATTGCTTATAATTATTTGTTATCCTTTATGCTATGCACAAAACCTTGTCTTATAAACATTAGTTTATTATTAAAAAAATAACACGAAATACTGACTACCACGTATGTTAGAAAGATTAGATCTCAATGTCGAAAACATATCAAATAAGGAATAAAAAATACAAATTTGGACAAAAAAGCTTTTAATACTATGGCGCTAACTTGATAATAAAATCCAACTCATTTAAAAGTCAGTGACAGGCTGGCCATGGTCATGTTGAAAGGATACAACAGGTCAGTACTAACATAACCAAGTGCGTACACCAGCGAAAAATACCAACGAATAACCGCCGCAGACCAAATATGTGGAGGATTTACTGTAAAGACGAAGAGAAGAATAGATTGGGAAGGCCAGGAGACTAAAAAGAATGGAGTAGGAGCCGGGAAGGAAAAGAGAAAAAGAATCACGAATATTTATAGTAGTATTTTTTGCTACAACGCCAATTTCTATTTCTGTCTGCCAGCCAGAGCCCTCTTTGGACAAATTGGTTAACTAGGTTGATCTAGCGGAGACATGCACCAATCTATTCTTATTTTAAATTGGTTTGATAATAGGTTAATTCGTTACTACCCGTTTTAGAATAGATATTTTTATCACGTAATAATATTTTAATGAAACTGAAAAAAATTTATTAATAAAAAATTTCAATAGAAATTTTTTATCACGTAATAATATTTTAATGAAACTGCTAGTGAATTGGACAATATCTTTCTGTACTCTGTCTCTCTTACACTTGTCTGACGTCGTAGATTTCAGTCACATTTGAATTTCGTCAACAGAGTTTTGTATTGGAAATTCAAGCCACGATTGGGCAAATATATGGATTGTTCTTCTTTGTTATGTGCTTTAAAACAAATTTGCCATTGATTTTGCCTTTCCATTGATGTAAAAAATGAACAATATCATATAGTAAGGTTTTTTATATTATTTTATTAACAATATCGTTTCATCATTTCATCAATACATCACTTCATAATTATTGTCATGTTTTTCATTTTATTAATAGTTTACACCTACTCTATTTCATCAAAATGAAGTCGTCCGTCCACATCTTGCATACTAGACGGGCTTAATAAAGATGGTGCAGAAGGTAATGAATTAAGCATTTTTCGATTGTCAGTGCAGAAAAGATACACCTCGAAATTTCTCACAGAAAATGAATATTTTCTGGTATTACTTCTTACTTTAATATGAGGAATATAAAATATATTTTAAAATATTGTAGAACTTCAATAAATATGTACAAATTTATGAGCTAAATCAGGTTTAAAATAAGACAAGCTTTTTTATTGTTAGAATAATTTATTGAATATTTATTTAGGCATTTTCACGAAGTTATTGATTTAAAAGAAAAATACCCTAAAAAAAATATCGCGCTGCAAAATCAATGCAAGTATTATTAAGATTAAATTGCTTCATAGTCTTTAAGACCTTTTTCGACCCATGATTTCGGTTTTCGTAATCGTATCACCCACGTTAAAATAATGCCGGAAATAATTACGGCATTATGAATTAAATATATTTTTACGCAGTACCGATGTCAGCGTCTTGCGGTAAAGTTGAAATACCTACACATACAGGAATATTTGTTTCGTGGTGAACCACAAATATGTTGGTATCATTGAAATGTTTGCTTTGTTGGCATCCGTCGAAAGATTTCAACTCTAGACATCTTCCTTTACCATTGAGTGGTGCGAATTTCTTTCCAGTGTGTTTGTATTTAGATAATTCAGCCCCTGCGTATCTTTCTGCTTGAACTGCTCTGGTTTCTTCTTCAGCTGCTCTCATTTCAGATTCGATTGCTCTTTGTTCTTCTTCTTCAGCTCTTGCATCTGCTTCGCGAGCTCTGGCTAAGAGATCAGCTTCTCTAGCCTTTACATCAGCAAGTTGCGCTCTCTTTTCTACTGAAAGTCTTCTTCTCATATCAGCAGCTCTGATTTGTTCTTCGATCTCTCTTGCTTCTTCTTCTGCAGCTCTCGCTTCAAGTTCTGTTTCTCTGGCTTCTTCGTCTGCAGTTTTTGTCTTATCTGCAAGTTTTTCCCTTACCTTTAACTCAGCGGCTCTTACTTTTTCTTCTCGAGCTCTAGCTGCATCTTCCACAGCTCTGGCTTCAGCTTCTGCTTCTTTTGCTGCGTCTTCCAAGGCAAGCCTTGCTTCTAATTCTTCAGCTCTCTTTTCTTCTTCAGCAGCTCTAAGTTCAGCTTCAGCTGCTCTTGCTTTTAGTTCTTCAGCTCTAGCTTTAAGTTCATCTGCTCTCGCTTTCTTTTCAGCGGCTTCTCTGACTTTTAATTCGGCAGCTCTTTTCTTTTCTTCGGCTTCCCTAATTTTTAGTTCCTTTGCCCTGACTTCTTCTTCTGCAGCTCTGGCTCTCAATTCAGCTTCTCTAGCTTCAAGTTCTTTTTCTTGGGCTAACTTTTCAGCAGCTTCTCTTCTTTTGAGTTCGGCAGCTCTTCGTTTTTCTTCTGCGATTCTCGCTTTAAGTTCTTTAGCCCTCGCTTTTTCCTCCGCAGCTCTCGCTTTGAGTTCAGCGGCAATGATTTCTTCACGAGTAAGCACAACTTCCTCTTCATCTTCATATTCTTCGTCGTCATATTCTTCTTCTTCTACTGGGGCTGGCTGTACTGGTTTAGCTGGTTTAGCAGCTCTCTTTTTCCTGCTGCTTTCTGAGTTTTCCTCGTAACACAAATCTGGGGAACATACACCGTAGGTAGTAATCGGATCATACACAAGAACCTCTTTCTCTTTGCACGGACCTTGCTGATAGAAGTCGAAACAATCTCCACCTTCCTGTAAAAAATGTATATTTTATTTAGTCATTACAGTTTTTGTCGTAATAAATCTTAATATTTCATATTATATTATGGATATGATTGTCGCGAGTCTTCTCAGAGACAAAAGTCTTCGATATAAAGACTTCTGGATATAAACCCTAACGTTTTTACCACTTATCCACAAACTGGTTTATATCACGGATCATTTCGACTGCTCGAAGGAAGACTACAGTAAAATGCAATTATTTCCAAGAGACTATTAGTATTTTCTTCTTCGTGTTCTTGGATGAGTGTTTTTCTTTTTTTAATTGAATAAGTATAGTAAATACCTATTCATTTTTCTCCACTCCAATTATACTGCTAAAATCAACACTAATTTATGGCTCTTAGTAATGGAAGTAGACAGTCAAAAACTAGTACATAACATTGAAAAATGACAAAATAAATATGATGTTTCATAGATGTTCATGTTTAACCTATTTCTTAAAATTCAAAAAAATTAAATTATGCCATGTTTTAGAAATAAATTCAATGATTCCTTTATGGTCCATAGTTTATCATGATACCTTATAGTAACTGAATTGACAAATGCGTTTGGTTCGTCAGATGTCGTCGGTTCAAATCATCTACTAGCGGAGTTCCCAACCGTTGCATAAGCAACAAATTCATTAATGCTGGTAGAGTTTTTCAAATGTTGTCAGATGGCCAAACTTTCTTAAAAAAATTTAAAACATTTAATGCTTACTTCGAGTTGACCCTGTTTGACCGGGCAAGCGCAGTACCCTTCTCCGAATGCGTCGGTCCTCAGAATATTTCGTTTGCCGCAGACCTTTTCGCTTTCTGTGTAGTCCAGGCATTTCTTACTCGAAGGCCACCAGACCTGCAAGACGGGTTGAATGTGTCAATAAGGCCATAAAAGCAACATGTATAGGAGTGATCGGATAACCAAAGTTCATTATACGACAACACAATTATGGTGAAAATTTTAACACAATGATAATTTTAATGTTGGGCAAATTGAGAAAACAAATAATAATACAAGTGTCTTTATTTCGGAATGTGGGGAGATTAGCAATGATGGGATTTGTTAGATTGCACTTATATCCATCTATTCTACGAAAATAAAAAAAATATGTGCATAATTTTATTTAAACAATATTTATTCATTATGAGAAATATAAATCAGAAACAAGACAATGATAAAACAGAAGAGATAAAAACAGAATAGCGTAGAAAAAAAACTGGGGAATCTACATAACATAGAGAACCCATTTTTTTATGTTTGATCATTTTTTTTCTTTTTTTTGCGGCAACTAAAGTATAAAAACACTTAAAAACCGAGTCAGTAAATAGTTGATAGTAAATTTGACCAAAAATTTCTACACCTAAATCGATTTACTCGAAAACCAATGCTTAAATCAAAAAAAGTTTTACAAAATGTGACGTAGATTCACCTGTTTTCCGCTTGACCACTAGTTTCCGGACACCATATAGTACTTGTTTTTTTTAAATTTAGTTCTACTTTATCATGTTCTGAACTTTCAATCCAAAGTCGTGCTTTCTAACAATCAATTAAACATTTTTTTTGTTAAAAATGACTTTTTTTAATATTTTTAAATAAGCAGAAAGATGCAATAATGAAATGAAATAAATAATAATGGTTTGATTAAGCAAGCCACAACGTAACTGTTTTATGAACACAGAACACAATGCCTTTATCACTAACCATTTATGCAGATAGGAAATAACAGTTCATTATTCTCACCTTTGAATAAGGAAATGCTTGGTTGAGTGTTTTGTTCTGTTACGTGACATTTTCAGTATTATCTAAGAAGATTCTATTCCCAAGAGTCAGCTGTAATTTATGAACAAACCATTGCGTCACAGACGAAAGTTTGTTTACATTATAAATGAATTTGGTGTTACAACATCGGAATGGGCGGTTACTGCTGTGAAAACGCATACAGCAGTACCATACTTCAAACGTTTAACGGCTACCTAAACAGTTCTTGTACAAATATAATTCTTGGACAAAAACCGATAAAAATAAGTCCACCTTAATAAAAATACAACTATTCATATATTTCCACGTCTTGATTTCTTGATGTTCAATTTTTGTGGTATTTAACGTCTTCTAAAAATTTCTACAATACAGGCTTTCAGATTTCTATGGGCATATTAGAAGAGGGGAATAAATGCAAGCCTTAAAGGTCAAGCAACCAAAGCAGAGGTCCAACAGGTAGAATCTCATCTGACTTATGAATAATGAATATGAAAATAGAATGTGGAAACATTATGTGGAAACTGATGGAGCAAAATGACTCTTATATATTATTGATTATGCAGGTATATTTTGAGATGGTATCTCATAATTATAATAATTATTAATTTATTTATTCGGCCTTCATCTGGTGACATTTGGGTATCAATTAAAGATTGACTATGCAGTCTGACGACACCTAGTGTATGAACTAACTAACCTAGATACCATTAGACCATTTCCTAGTAGGCATAGGTACATATTGCAAATGACACACAAATCTGTCCTTGCACACACACCTTGCCTAACTCATTCAATGTCTCATGTGTGCTCTTTTTCATGTCCTGCCTTCTTGGGACTTCCCGTTATTTACTTATGCGTCATACGTATTTATTTATTTGCAAATTTGATCTATCCCCTAAGCGCACCTTCACATTCTAATCATCCTACAATAAAAAAATGATGTAACCAAAAGGAAATTCATTGGAATCTTTGAGGGATGCAAGTCCAAAAGTAGACGCTAGAAATCCCACGTAGAAGAGGAAACATAATATTACCATTCAGCACAAATTTAATAAATTATTATGTACTTGCATACATTTCAAGCTCAAAATTCCAATTTTACACATTAATTGTGTAAATTTGATGAATCGATTGCTTCTAATTACGCATCTGGCAGGATAATTATTTTAGATCTGGTTCTATTACGTAGAGTCATTATCAAATTAATTGACAGCCCTGCCATCGACACCTCCATTAAATTCCAGGTACCGAATAGGAACACAAGAGAAAATGTGACATTTTTCTGCAACACGTACACAACCAACTATCAGACACACTCACTAACTAATAGGATACATGATTTGAGAAACAAGTTTAGTAAATTAGATTACTTGTAAGCGTAATCTATACCAGCACTTGCTGGTAAAAATTACGCTTAAATTATGCTTAATCTAGATTATGCTGAAACCTACAAATTATAGCAGCGTAGGTAATGAAGTTGTAGAGGTTTGTCTTATAGTTTTGTTTTAGTACTTATAATCGATGTAAAAGCACAGCAAAAATCAAAACTAAAATAATAATATAAAAAGAAAATTTGAACGAACCAAAAAAAAATTTGGTAATGACTTACTCCTGGGTCAGCGCACTTCATCTCAGCACAAACTGCTCTGACTTGTAAGTGTCTCCCTTCATCCCTCGGCTTCTTCAGCACCAGCCACTCCCCAGCCACGCTGCAAGCTCCTGTCTCCCCAGGAGTCACCAGGAAGTGGCACTCCTCCTTGTGCCATATCTCCAAATCTCCTGGACACCTGTTGCTACCCTTCCCCCATCGCTGAAGTGCCAACTCCACTCGTTTGATATATGGTTTATCTTCAAAATCCGCCAAGTCCAATGATACAACTCTTCGACTTCTCGTCACAGTTCTGGCTGATGCATTGTGCACTAATACAATGAGAAAAAAAACTCCCAGTGATGTTTTGATCATATTGTTGAACTGCATTTTGATGTTTTGTGTTGAATTAATTCGTTTCTAATCAAAATGCATTATACCAGGTGTTGGTGTTTTTTCTGTAAAAGATAAAATAACATAATACAACAATAATTATTGATCACTGACGAAATAAGTTTGAGAGTCATTATTTTGTTGTTTTCAAAACAGATTTGTGGGTTACAATGGTAATTGTTATGAATAGACAACAAGCTTAAATTTCAAAGGCTTATAAAGACTTGTAACTTTGATTAATGTTTACTACGGAAATTCATTACATTCATTGTAATCATTAAGTTATCATTGTATTACAATTCGATTGATTATACTATTGCCACTTGACAATGTATCTACTCCTTTACTATTTTGTAGCTGCTTGTTTTCATTTATAAAGAAATGAAGTAAATATGCTTAATCAAATTGCACGATTTTCTGAGACAATTTTTACACGACAGGCCATAGAATTCTTCGAACGACTTAATTTATTCCTAGTCATAAAATATCCCCTACAATTTTTTGCATAAAATCAGACTAATATTGAGATTTGAAACATATAGTAACGAAAATCAGCTGATAGTTATTTGAAAAACATAATGGCTTTTTCATGTTGCAAAAACTAAAATGCATCGTATAAAACAATTTACAACTAGATGTAAGCAAATGTCTAGTCATGAGATTTCATAGAATAAAACATTCATTAATTTATGATTAGATACTTTGTCGACGATATGATGCTAACAACTTACCGATGCTAACAGCTAACCGAGGCAAATGATTTGTGTGTATACTTTGATCAAAAACTAAATTTTATTTAACATAAAATAAACCTTTGAAAATTTTGGTTTTTAAATTAAGCCCCGAAAACCTAATTTCTACCAATTTATAAGTTTCTCGTTAAAGTTTTTTAGTTCCACAAAAACCGAAGTTATTTTTTAAGATAATATCTATACGTTTTTTATGCCGAAAAGTTTATTATTAAATCAGTAGAAAAAAAATCGCAAAGTAATCTCAGAGAATTATTATAAACACGTTTTGTTTTGTTATTCAATACGTTATAAGCATGAAAAAAATATAAAGTACGTATTTAAATGCAACTAAAGCATTTTTCGAGAGATTTTTGCTCTATTTCAAGCGAGTCGTCTTTTATTAAATATTTTAACATTTTCCCTTAATTATTATCGTTTTTTTAATATAAGTGCGCTCCCCCTAATATTTGTATTTTCATATCTGTCTTTCAAACCATCTTTGAACTCTTACTACGAAGCCTTAATAATATGCAGCCTTAAAAAGGTTAGAAGCCAAATCGAATACAACTCAACAGTGTTGGCACCATTCACTCACGATAGAAAAAATTCAAAATAAATTCTTAACATTTATTAACATCAGAATAGGTATTATAAAAGAATGTCTCAATTATGATTATCTACTGTGTCACCTAAAATTATTAAAATTATCAGAACCTAACTTGTTAATATAAAATCAGAAATTCATATCACGTTCGCCGTATACAGAATTTGGGTATTGATTATAAGGATGTTAATCACTATATATAAACAGGGGGCCTACTCTGTATCTTTCGAAACTTTCCTTAGTAACGTCACAAACCCGTATTAACCCTTCCCTTACAGTGTTAAAAATTCCACGTCCTCCGGTGCTATACACTCCGTAAATATTTTATTTGCTTTTTGCAATTATTAAATGTTTGCGGAGCAATACTAACAAATTTGAACCTTGTGTATAGTATATTTTATTAATTAGAGACGATGTTCGTTCAGCTGATAGCACGAGCAAGGAAAGGTTAAACCACGAACTTATTGGTTTGTTAACCCGAAAGATACAGAGTAGGCCCCCTGGTCTTTGTAGAATTTGTGTGGGAAACTAATCTAATTAAACACATTACTTAAATATGTATTTAACTGGATTTGAACATTATGCGTGTAATCTGTGAAAGTGTGGCAATATATTAAAACCATCACGTTCCAGAATGGTTTATACTGTCAGTATAACTCTAGTGAAAGACCTCCATTTGGAATGAAGAGTTTATTGAATTGACTTACGTATTTGGTGACCAGATCTAAATAGCCAGATACTTTACAACCTTCCTCTCTCCCATCTCCCACCCTTTCACACTCCTTTCAGCCTTACAAAATATCCCAATTAGGGATGTCATGGTCTCACTGACTCCGAACAGTCGGAAGTAGTTGGAACTCTTGTGCGGTATTACCATAAGCTTGAAAAAAATAATATATATATTCACTAGCCGTGCTCTTGAATTTTTTTTAACAAACGTATGCAGGCACTACGCAGATTATATGTGCATGTTTAACGTTACAACTTAGATTGAGGCCAGACCTTTTAATAATTTACATAATAGGCTATAGAAATATCATCTAGTCCAGGGATGGGGAAAATGCGACCCGCGGGCCTTAAGCGACCCGCGAGGCTTTTTGTTGTGGACCGCGAGTACTTTTGATGCGGCCTGTCAAAAGCACCGCAAAAAATTATATTCTGAATGCTAGAACGCTTTTCTTTCACAGTATGTCAGACACATTTTAAAGTTAGTTCAATAGCTAAATAAATATAAAATTTTCTGTAAGTTTCGTACGTAATCTTAATATTTTGAAAAATGCAGGAAAACTATTCACGTGTTCCAAGTAGGTACAGTTAAAATTTGAGCTTGTGGACTGGTAGCTCATATGCAAATTTATTTTTGAGTTAAAACCAGTGTTGTGTTCAGAATGCACAGATAAAATTTCAGTTGCGTATTCATCCGCTGATGCAGTTCGAAGGAACCATTCTAGTTGCAGACTATGCAGGTACTTCAAAATTTGTAGGAAAACCTTTTTCATGTTTTGGGTGTAATTCTATTTAAAGCTGGATAAAACAGGGGACTCGCATACAAATTCACTCTTAACTCAAAACCAGTTTTGTGTTCAGAATGTAACGATACAAATCCAGTTGCGGAATCCAGCTGACGCATTACAAAGTAAACCATTCGCATGATCCGAGTATAGTTTAAAATTTGAGTACACCATTTGCCGCTAATTTTGGAGGAAACCCGTTTGCTTACCCCTCGTTTAACCATTATTTACGATTGTGGACATGCAAAATCACTATTTAGTTAAAACCAGTCCATTGTTTTGAATGTGCAAGATAAAATTCGAGTTACGGGTTCATCGGGTTCATTTCAGAGTGGAAGATACTACCAGTATCGCCCTGGTGTAAGACCACCATTCAGAATTGAAACGTTGCTCCAAATGGCTTTAGCCGTGTTTAGTGACTAGATCTGAATAGCCAGGTACTTCCCCACCTTCCTCTTTCCCTTCCCCACTTACCTTCAGCCTCACAACATCCCCCAATTGGGGATGCCATAGTCTCACTGGCTCCAGACGGGAGCAGTTGGGACTCTTGTGAGGTATTCACTATAAAAAAAAAAATAAAAAAAAATCTGCTAACGCAATTCAGGTAAGACCACTCTCGCGTTACGAGTGTAGTTGTACATTATTTGTAGTTGCGGACTCATTTGTGAATATAAAGTTTGGTAAAGCATTATTTTTTTTGGTAAACTAATGTTTAAGACAAGATTTTTTATGCATATCACAAAGGGTAACAATTATTTATAAGCAATAATTATTAGTCCCGTTGGCGTCATGTATCTTTTATCAGGAGATTTTTCAATGTGGATGAGTGTTTCAGGCTAATAATTATTGCTTATAAATAATTGTTACCCCTTGGTAAAGCAATTTAAAATTGTTTCGAATTCTTGTCAAATAAAATTTAAAAAATTGGTACTTTTTAAAATGAGGCGTTAATAATATATCCAAGATTCTGAACTCCATCGCCTAAAATCTTAGATCGGCCCGTGGGGAATACTACAAATTTCAAAATGCCAAAAAGGTTCCCCACCCCTGATCTAGCCTTTGGATAGAAGTAAAATTGTTTATCTTTGTTCAATAATGGCAATAAGAAACCTTTCAATGAAGCCGGGTTTATTTCTGAGGTAATAAAACATTAAAAAAACATTTTCTTGTCTCTATTGTAATTAATACTGGTAGTTGAAATTAGTTAATTTTTTGTCAAAATATATAATGCTGTTTTTTTTGTTGGTTAGATAGATTCTGATCTTAATTAATATGTTTCACAAATTTCACTATGTTTTGTAGAACAAATTAATGTATTACCAACGTGGAGATCCGGAAGGAATGAAAGGTGAATGAAAGCATAATAATAGTAAGGGACGCTTAGTTTGGACTCGTAGAGCTGATGGATGTTGAAATATATGACGCAAAAGTAAATGGTAGAAGATCGGAGACGCCCGAGGAAGATATGGAGCGACCAAGAGAATCAAATACTTGAGTTGATAAACAAATACAAGGATTCAAGTCATAGTTGAATGGTGGTTTGACTTCTTTGCCAACCTCTCGGGGAGGTGTGATGGTTAGTTAGTTATTATGTTAGAGATATGTACTCTTTTTTAAATATAAAAATTTTTAAAGTTGTCAGAATCTATTATTGTTAATACCGATAAATATCTAAGAGAATTATTTGGAGTGTAAATTGACAAATCGTTTAAACTTTACTTAGGTACTACATTATTTCTTATATAATTATTGAGCTGTATTATTCGTTCGACGTCCAAATAAATAAATGATTTTTAAAGACAATTATTTTCGCAAAATGATTTTATGTTTTACATACTAAAAGAATTGTATCGCCGGGAAATATTTTTTTTAATACAGATGATAATACATATAATTTCTAGTATAGATGATAATAGATTTAATTTCCAATGTAGCTGATAATACTCGTACATTTCATTTCTAATATAGATGATAATACATATGATTTCTAATATAGATAATAATACATATAATTCCATTATAAAATGTGTGATTTTCGATGTTTGATCATACGTTGCTTATAGAATAATAGCGTTATTTTTCAAATTATATATAATAGTAGATTTCTGATCTCAAAAAAATAAACTGTTTTATTTATTTTTAATAGTATTAATACAATTTTTCGTCAAATAATGTACGTTAAGGGTAAACGTAACGAAGGTTATAATCTACGCGTTCATAGATGGCGTTAATTTAATTATTTTATGAAAATATACTTTTTGAAAGATATGCTTTAAAATATAAAAGCGAATTATTTGTTTGAATGTGAATAAATAGTTGTTGTCCGCATAAAAACTCAATTCTTTCAAGAAAGGCATATTGGAATAAATAACCGATACAATATTGATTTTGAATGAATTTTTTGAAAGATTATTTGTATTCATAATGCGTGTGTACGGGCGCAAACAAATAAACGGTCTAATATTTTAAACCGTGACTTGCAAAACGTGTCTCTTTCATAAACGTTAACGCTTAGATTATAAACAGATTTGCAAGAAGTGGTTAAGGTTAGTTTTTTATTCACGAACTTCTGACATACAAGATTCCAGGTATGTAGTCCGCCAGGTAGCTATGAAACGGTAGTTCTTGCACAATCTAAAATTTATAATTTACTAATAACATGTTAAATTCCAAGTAATGATTCCGCACTTGTACTTCCTAGATAACAACAGCCTTGAATGCACTCAGGGTCATATGTAATCAAAATGGATTCATTAACTCTGTCACCAGGCTGATCAAATTAAAATGAATTACGCAAACATTTCCAGAATTTCAAAATAGAAAGTCGAAATTATGACGATGATAAGCGCCAATATTAAATTCAAGGTTCAATGATGATTATAAAATTCTTTATAGCTTTCACTGAGCTTTTCTAAAATTCACACAGAGCGGAAAAACATCAAGAATATGTCATGTAAATATATTAACCTAAAAAGCCCTGGACAGAGCATTTACCGGTTTTGTATGAGCGGTATTGAAGCCAAATCTAGGGTAAGGGGAAATTGCCTGCCAGCCATCTTGTTTGACAAACTTTTCAAATGTATTGTGTGCAAAGTGGTATAAAATTAACTATTTTAATTGTATGCTTGTGTTTTTAATGCAACTATTTTTATTTTATATTTTTTTGTGTATTTGGTGAGACGGGCAACGCAATGTCATGAAAAAATGAGTTTTTAATTTTTCATACATCTTTCCCCTCACGAATCGGTTTCAAATGTTTCTCGAATAGATCCGTCCCAGGCTTATAAGGTTCGTTTGTAAATATGACAACTTTGGTTGTAGTAATGTTGATAAATGACTTGTTGACAAATGACTTAAATTAAACCTTTAAAAGCTTGTTAATACTGAAAAGTGTGCCTACTTTATGCAATAATTGAATTAGGTTTAGAATGATAAAAAAAATAATAACTTCCACCTTCCACAAAAAAAGTTAGCACAAGACACTTTTTGATATGTCATACATAATCAAATCAACACATAAACTCTGTTTCGGAGTAAATCGATATCAGATCTTAATAATCCATTATTTTAATACGAGATTTACGTAGGCACTAACTTGCAATAAGTGAAAAAGTAGAAAAAAACAGGTTTTAACACTAAAATCACCAATCACTATTACAAAACTGTAGAATGAACAACTACTTGTTGGTAAAGCTTACCTGTTTTAAATATCGTAATAACAGTTCAATTTGGTTGATTCTAGATTGCTTCAAACACGTCTTAACTATGGCACTAGGTTTGAACAATGATTTGAAACATCTGGAGGCTCGATTGTATTGAAACGTAGGTAACTATATCTTGTTTTCATGAAGCCAGCGAACCTTTTTACCGATTTCTAAAAGTGTGCGAACAACAACGCCTATACATTCCAAGGTGTTTTCGCATATACCGCTAGCAAATGAATATGTGCACCTTTTTTTGTTAATTCTATCATAAATATCAACTTAATAGCGTCAATTATTCGTGCAATTTATAGTAAGATACTTATTAATACAATTGATTTTGAAATAAGTTTGTAATCATGTAGATGGTTTTAAATCTTGTTTTGATTTTTGTCGATGGACAAATGAAAGTTTTACTATCGTTGTTTGTCATTCGATTTGCAGATGGCGCTGTGATGACAAAATAATTTCGTGAGAGAAAAATATTTCAGTAAATGATGACAAAAAAAAACATCGTGTTTATTACGGTCAATAGTGTACTACTCATGATAGGAATGGAAGATGATAAATAAATATAAGTTATCACAATCTTTTCTTTGTTCAATTTCTTCTATGATTAAATTTAAGTCGTAAATTAAATGATTTAATTAACTTTCCTTTAATCAGATTTATCCCCAATTTCTATCAAAGTTAAACGAGATTATAGATTATGAGAGAATTAATGCCGCCGTTATTGCAATAGTTGGTGGTATATTGGTAAGCATAGTTGTTGCCTTCCAAGCAGTTGATCAGGTTTCGATTCAAAAAAATATACATTTAAAATTCAATTTAAAATTTACCTGAAATTTTTATTTTTTAACGTACATAGGTATCTGAAAACAATGTGCAAACTTTTGGCTTAACATGATTGACGTGATTTTTCACGTGGTGTAGTACTAAGCGCTTTTTTTTAATTCATGTAGTATTTTGATTCTTCGTAATGCTAGATCATTTACTAACGGAATCGCAATACTGAGAACATATGAAGCACTCGTTCGCAGTATCCTAGATTATATCTCCAATATTTGGGCCCTTTCTGAACAAAACCATATCTTAGAAATAGAAAAAGTACAAAAGAGGTTTATGCGTTACCTGTATTTGAAAGAATATACGTGCTTTACATTATTGTATTCATCCTTGTTCTTAACCACCATTAAGAGGCACTTTTAACAAGGCACTCCTAACAAGTATACTCCGAAAGCGAGGACTTCTGACTATCAGAACGCGCCAATCAACAGAATGACTCAATTGCTTAACGATTCTGCATTGACCATCGATATTTTCAACGTCACTTAAAGATAGTTCAGCAACTATATTTTGACGCATGTCACGAAATAGTAAAACCGCCCCCATTACCCTTTACGCTTACATTTATTTCAAATTTGTTATCTTCTCCGTAATATATATTAATGCATAACCACTTTATGGAGAACACAAATAAATAACTAAAAATAAGTGATGAAGGAAAACATGTTTTTATTCTAACTCTTCTCTGAAAGTCAGTTTTTAAGTGCTTAATGAAAAAGGAACATCACACTAGGAAACAACAATAAAGGTAGATAAAATAATTGTAAAATCAAGTAATGTAATATTGGCGAAAGGAAAAATTCCAAAATTCAAAAGTCCTTAAAGCGCTGAAGACAACCTGTAATGGTAGGGAACACTGATGGTGATGTTGTTTTCCCCGAATCTTCATCGATTATTCGTTCCTGAAATACCCTAAGGTAATGCACCACATTAATCAGAATTCCTCCCCCGCTATTTCAGGACATTCCTCTATTAAGCATTTTTCGGTCAATATTGTAGATATTTTACTTGGAAATTATTCATGGTGCAGCATTTCATTTTGCTTCGTTAGCCGGTTTTCAGGAGTTTTATTGACCTCTAACCTTTTGCTGTCTGTTACTATCGGCTGTTTCCTGCTTTCCTTGAAAGATTTGAAAACCTTTATCATTATTATATTCTCTGTTTTCTGAATGTTGGTTCACTTTTTCATTCTTATCTTCTTCTCCTTCCTGTTTCTGTGGTTTATGGTAAGTAATCGTACCGAAATTTAAATTGACAATTGCTATTTCTTTTTTTATGATACACTTCCCAAGAGTTGTGTATCTGTCTCTTGGTTCAAATATCTCTCCTACTTTGCAGGGACCCTGATAGAACAGGCCATAGCACCGCCCGCCTTCCTGAAATTAAAAATTTATATCAAAATACTTGGATTAACGATTTCGTTTGATTCAACTTGAAACATTCTTGTTTTTAGTTAAGTTTTGCTTACTACAGTATTTGCGCTAATATCATTACATTTGCAGAAAGCGTCGCCAAATACGTCATATTCTACTTTGCCAAGATGACCACAGATGTCTTCTGCAGCATCCTCATTTAGGCATTTATTTAGTGACGGCCACCAAACCTATAAACCCAAAAATAGACAATCATTAGATAAAATATTTTGCTGTTGAATCTCGACTTTTATTTGAACAAGTTAGTGTTTTTATAAAGAAATTTGACTTTTGGAACAAAAACTTTTTTTAATTCTTGAGTCAAAGTTTCGAACACCCTTGCGATCATCAAGACAGATATCTTTAATAGATACTTTGAGTCCAAAACACTGGTTCGAGAAGAAAATGAAAGGGCAACACGAATTTCTACTGCAAAAATTAAAAAACAAAATGTTAGTTAAAAAAATTTCAAACAAATTACCTCCTGACTAAGTCTGTCATACCGACAAGGGAACTCTTTACAGATCGGTTTCAATATGAAACTATTTGATGTCGTGTTAGTTGGTTTCTCCAGAACAATAAAATCATTTTTATTCTCACAGAAATTTGAAACATCGTTCAAAGGGTTGCATTTTCCCATGTACCAAAAATTTTGCCCAGAGCAATTATTGTTATCGTTCTTATTCCAGTCGATAAGAGCTAATTCTACCCTCTTCCTAATGGGAAGTTCGGGATGTTTCAGTTCTAATGTTTGAAGTGGTGCAATTTCCTTTCCTTTCTGAGGTTTTGCAGTCATCAATTGAAGTTGGGTCATCATTATAAAAGCGAATACCAATTTACTGGTGTGCTTCATTTTGAAAAGTTTTGAAGATACTTTCGATTTTCAACGCCAAGATCTGAAAAAATGAGTACATTTTTAAGTACACCTATTTGAATTCCGATTTTGTTTAATGAACGAATAAATGAATGAATGAACGAATGTATGAATTAATGAATGAATTAATGAATGTATGAATTAAATGCAGTCTTGGAAGTGGAAATTAACCCACTTCCTGACATCCGATCGAGTTGATACTCTGCAGATAGACTCGTTCTCGATTACAATACATTTTATGAATTTGGTGGCACTCACGCACACACATATTTTTTCTGAAATTGGAAACATCATAAAAAAATTACTGTAGTTAATATACGAAATAAATCTCGGTAACGTCCAATTAGTATTTGGCTTAAGTGCACGTAGAAAAATGAGATCGGCTTTTTTTTATCAAGATACTTCTGACCGCATGACCATTTCCTAATAAAATATTAGTCATTCAGAATATAGCTGAACAGGTGTTCAACGCAGGGTCCCTTGTACGAATAAACATAATGGACGAGATTCGAAAATATTATTATTTAGAAAAACACGTGTTCCGACATCCTCAAAACTCAAAACTCATAACTCATATTACTGATAGTTTGTTACGAAATGTGTCAAATCATTCGTTATAGGCCTCCAGTCCCGATTTTGACAGGGAAACGAATAATATCACGAGATGATAATAAGTAAATGTTCTCCGTGTACACTCATTTTAGTCAGTCCCTGGGAAGAAAGGTTCAACCCTCAGTCAAACCAAAAAATTAATTAATATATGTAAATAAAAATAAATGTATTGTAGTAAAAAAAAATTGTTTTACACGGGTTGATTTTTTACAGTGCTATCATTTTATAGTTAAATGCTGATTGTAAACGCAATTTTATACGTTTGGAGTCGATTTTGTGATTTACATTTTTAGGTTATGAGCTTTCGCTACCGAATAAATCTTTTAAATATTTTTTTTTTTAAATCGGTCGCTGTTATCGACTGTTTAGTGTCATCCTGTTTCTAAACGTTTTTTTAATACTTTTGTTGGCGAAAAAATTGAAATGCTCAGATCGAAAATAAAAAGTGTTTTTTGGGTTCTCTTTGAGATGTAGATTCATTAGTTTTCCAATTGAACTACTAATTTCGGAACACTGTGTATATTCGATAGAAACATTTAACACGAACACATAGATACCTTTAAAAAGCAAAAATAAGAAACAATAATTGATTAATTAATAAACTAATAGTAACTCAGCAACAGTGACAGATGTCAAAGGACAAACGAAACAAATTTTTATGAAGCAAGTCATCGTGAAGGTCAAGGGAGAGAATTTCGGAAGTCATCAAGTAAAAATGTTAAAAAAGTAAATAAACGTTTACTGTGCGATGTTCTGCATAATGAACCTGTGTTAAAAACTGATTGTTTTGTCGTTTGACGCGTTTTGTTTCGTTCTCCTTCTAAAATCAATGTTTCAGATAGTCTTAACGCATCCATCAAAACGGAAAAATCAATGACCGGTTATGAGCTGAGTTAACAAATGCATCTGGTTTCCAACAAGGTGTCGTTGGATAAATTTCTCTTTTGTCTATGCCCTCCATCAATGCGCATGCAACATTTTCTGCTATTAGCACCGTGGGTGTTTTGTCTTTTAGTATACGGTATTTTTGTATAACTGTGAGATATATTATGATTTAAGCAGAGTTAGAAGGTGACAACACCACGCGTTGTATTTGCATTTGAAAGTTTGCAATAAACACTTTCAAATAATTGTAATATGTTTCAAAAAGTCATCGACCGCTATTGTTGCTTGCATGTTTGCAAAAGAGCTGTCAAAGTTTGATATTTTTTTACTAATTATTTTTTATATGAAACGAACAATAGGGGAGTGACAAAGTGATAATAACCTTTATTATACGTTTGTGTAACAATTTTTTTAGTTTCGAGTAAAGCGATATTTTTACAGTTTAGAAGAAAAAAAAAATCTTAAAAATCAATAGTCAAAATATTGGTGTGTCCATTTATAATATAAAAGAGTCTGTCATCTGCTTTCAAGAGTATTCCATTTTGGGATACATTGAAAAACAGAAAATCTATTGCTAAATTAATGTAACTAGCCAATATTTCTAAATAAATCAATAACCTTACAGATCATGACGAATAAAACTATATAAACGAATACCATAGAGTTTAATGATGGTGGTAGAAGTTTTCCTGGCATTGTCATATTATTCGTAACGTCTTTCTTTTAAAAAACTATCATAATTGTGTGTTTTTATAAATAAAGCTCACATAGGCTACTCACGTAATGAAGAATTCCTTCTATTACCATCATGATATGCGGAAATTGTTGCTTGTACGATGATGGGGGCCTTATCTAAGAGATTAATGGAACCATCCAATGCGTGGTATCCAAACGCATTTGTCAAATCAGCCACTAATAGTTAAATAATGATATCTAATATTTTCTGACCTGTTAAAGGTTAGATCCAATGGCGTCTCAATATGGCCGTTTTGTTGTGAACCTTATGTGATATTATTTTCGTCACTTGTGTGTCGAAAACCGCATATTACCAACCTAAGAAATACAATAATTGTATTTAACGTAAAAACTAAGGACATAAAAGGAAATCGCTTAGTCAAAAATTATGAATAGCACTTGGAGAAAGTGGAAGAGTTTTTGTATTTGGGAAGATTGTTTACGAGAATTGGAGAGGTTGATAATGTAATTGATGGCAAATACAGAAAACTACATTAATGGAGAACTGAGAAATTGTCCAAAGAAGCAAATATACCAGTCCACAATGGAGTGCCAATACCAGCCCTGATATATAACAGTGAGGTATGGAACTGGCAGTAGTAGACTGTATGTTGTAGAAATGAGGAAGCATTTTTTATGCCTATGTTAAAAATGTGGAGATCCGGAAAGAACGCAAGCATAATGGATAAGATTAAGAAAGGGATGCATGGATAGTTCGGGTATGTGAATGAACGAAGAAACTAGTGTAAACAGAAAAAAACGCGGAAGTGAATTATAAAATAAATCGGGGACGCTCAAGGAAGACATGGCACGATCAAGCGAATCAAATACTTGAGTCAGGTCATGTCATGAGTCAAAATAACAGAAGAATACATATGTATGAATGTGAATGAAGCTAGTAGTACCTATGTGCCGAGACAGAATTGTGTGATGGCCTACCCATGTGGAGAAACGGCGTGATGGTTAGTTAGTAGAATTCTTCAGAAAATGATAAATTAAAACATGGAAATTGATTTTTAAAATGTATTTATGTTAACAGAGCTGCATTTTAGATTTTTTCGCGATTTACCTGTAACATATGTCTGACTGATTTTTTGCTAATGCTTTCTTTGGATTATTTATTTATTTATTTATTATTTATTAACGCCGATTATAGCGGCTTTTACAAAAGAAAACAATTGTTTTACTTATTATAAATACAGAATATACATAGATAAAAAAATATATAAATACAAAATACATAAAAGAGAACAATAGAAATGGTTATTATAAATACAATGCAACAATGTGTATATATAAATATATAAACAATTAATTTACAATAAATCCCGGATAAACTAATACTTTAAAACTGTATTTGGTTATATTCAATCAGAGAAGCGCTGACATACAGTTTTAATTAAGTGGTGTTTGTATGAGGATAAACTAGCAATGTTTATAGATTCATCCAAAACATATTTATTACCAAATACATGTAGGCGATTCATTATGGAATTGAGTTCAGCGTTAGATCCTGTATTGTTGCAATGATAGGGTAATTTGAAACGAACTGATCGACTAGGTACACGGAAACATATTAGCGAAAGAAGTTCAGGGGAGTTCAACATGTTGGTAACGATTTTAAATAAATAAAATAGGTCAAAACAAATTCTTCTTTCTTTTAATGTATCGAGTCCCAATAAATGTAACAGAGAGGGGTAATTAATGTTTTCGATGAGTATTCCCAATTTAAAATTAATATAACGTAAAAATTTATGTTGGACTCGCTCAAGAGAATTCTCATGTACACTGTAGTAAGGACTCCAAATGGTGGTGTTAAATTCTAGTTGGCTTCTAACAAGTGAAGTGTAAAGTAATTTGACAGTTTTTAAATTTTTAAAATCCTTTGAAATCCGTAAGACAAATCCTAACATTTGCATTGCTTTACTGGTTATATTATTAATATGTTTAATGAATGTTAATTTAGTGTCAAAGGTTATACCAAGGTCTCTTATTTCATCAACAGATAATAAGGTGTGATTATTGAGAAAGTAGGTGAACAACAATGGGTTTTTTTTTCTGTGGAATCTCATAAGTTGACATTTTTTTACATTAAGTGTTAATTTGTTTTTAAGACACCAATCGTTAAAGCTATTAATATTAGATTGAAGTGTTAGACAGTCCTCTATATTGTCAATAATTCTATATATCTTCATATCATCAGCGAACATTAGAATGAGAACACGGGTGAATATGTTTGTTACGTCGTTAATGAATAAATTAAAAAGTATAGGACCAAGATGCGAACCCTGGGGTACGCCACTGATATGATAAATATGATTAAAAGTTTCTTTAATAACAGTGTTGTTTCAAAAGATGGGTATTTTATATATATTTAAGAATCGGATCTCCAAGGAATTAGAAGCGCCTTAATGTATTGATTTGAATAATTCTTCTCTCACAGGTTTTCTTCGATGGACCGGTCTTAAAGATGTTCGTCAAAATATTTAAAATGTCTACCAGACCACGAAAAAAGAATATTTCACACTTACCAGAATAAATTCTATTTTTACATTTAATATGATACCCAATATTTAAGACTTTTTAGTATACAGGGGGACTTGTAGTTAATGTGGCATATTAAATGACCTTTTAATTTTACATTTTTTTAAATATTGAAATACTATTAATTAGAGTACTACTTTCAACAATATCCATGTCTCCACAAGGGCAAACATTATAATATTAAGCTTTCATAGGAACCAATCACAATTTCACAATCAATATTTCAATTTTATTATTTATTTTTATTGAATTTCAGTAAATTGTAAGATGGGGGCCTTAGAACGGGCAAAATACCCAGTGAGGCCCACATAATCATATGTAATATTATTGTATCAACTTTTTTTTGGACATCACTTTATTTAATATATTTTAAACCAACATGTTCCGATTCTGCATGAAACTCCATCAGGGTTACAGTAAATACTAACGGCAATATTCCAACATATTTATGTATTATGTTTTCTATTGACGGCAATATTCCAATACATTTATGTGTTATGTTTTCTATTGACGGCAATATTCCAGCATATTTATGTATTATGTGTTCTATTGATGCCAATATTCCAACATATTTATGTATTATGTTTTCTATTGACGACAATATTCCAATAAATTTATGTATTATGTTTTCTATTGACGGCAATATTCCAACATATTTATGTATTATGTTTTCTATTAACGGCAATATTCCAACAAATTTATGTATTTTGTTTTCTATTGACGGCAATATTCCAACATATTTATATAATATTAACTTCATTCAAATACGTGTTATGTTAACTATTGTTTTTATTTATTTAATATTTGTATTTTTTACAATGTAATACAAAAAAGCCTTTCCTCACCATAAAGAGACAAGGATCTCGTGTTTGGTGAGGGAATTCTAGATCAATTATAAAAAAAAAATCATACAAGTAATTAAAAAAATATTGTAAATAATAACAAAACAAATAAATTATATAACATATTATTATTATTTTTTTTTGTAGAGACAAACAGCTTATACATAAAATATACATATAAATATAAAAATGTTAATTACAGTCAATCCAAAAAAGTCTCCTATATTAAAATTGATTGGAGATGGAGTTTTATTGCATAAAAAATATATATGTATAAAAATATTATAGGTGAGGAGGGGAGGAATAGGAATTTAGGATGAGGATAGGAGATGCTCTAGATGCATTCCATACTATTGTATTAATTTTCGATCGTCCGTGTTACTTCTAATCGATATTTGTGAAGTGTATTGCTAAAAATGTCTATGTTTTGAAATTTAGTATTATATTGGGCACATATACGTGGAATTGGTGATTTTTTTCTAAAGTTAGTTCTATATGTAGGTAAATGAAACAAATGGGATTGCCGTGTTGATCTTGTTGGAATATGAATATTTATTAAATTGGTTAGCTCTGGTGAGTCGAGGCCATTGTTAAGAATTTTAAATAATAAGATTTGGTCAAAAATCAAACGTCGTGTGTGAAGGGAGTTGAAGTTGTGGTAATTAATAGAATCGGTGTAATTTGAGAAATGTAAGTTTTGTTTATAATTAATGTGTTTAAAATTTTTTTTTTAATTCTTTCGTTTCTTTCAATGTGAGCTTGGAAAAAAGGAGTCCAGATCGGTGTGCAGTGTTCTAGGTGGGGACGAATGAACGCTGTGTAAAGGGAATATAGAGTCTTAAGGTTGCGGAAAGGTTTCGTTAAACATATTATAAATCCTAGAATTTTGCTGGCTTTGTTGATGATTGCATCAGTGTGTTGAATGAAGTTTAATTTCACATCGAGTATTACCCCAAGGTCTCTGATAGATTCTACTTCTTTGATATGTGTCCCGTTTAATGTATAATCAAAGGAAATTTTATTTTTGTTACGTGTAAATGATAATTTATTGCACTTTGAGGTATTTACTACAAGTTTATTTGATTCACAGTAGTCGAAAAGACGATTGAGATTGTCTTGAAGTTTAATGCAATCTTCGATTGATTTGATAACTAAGTTGATTTTTTTTATCGTCTGCATATGCTAGGTAATTGGCGTGTAAAAAACATTTGTGAATATCATAAATATACACATTAAATAATAATGGCCCTAAATGAGAACCTTGAGGTACACCGGAGGGCACGAAAAGAAACTGGACTTAGTTCCCGCAACTGATACACATTGAAGTCTGCTCCGAAGTTATGAAGTGAGCCACCGAAGTAAGTCACCATGGATACCTATTTGACTTAATTTTTTAATTAGAATGAAATGGTTTACTTTATCGAAGGCCTTAGAGTAATTGTGGTGAACGTATGTCTGTCGGTATGAAAGAGACAGGCATATCTGAGTGAGACAGCATGACCGAGACGTATAAAAAGGCGTGTCTGTTGTAACTCGTCCTCTCTTAACAACAACATCTCGAATACTGTACATTAGCAATAACACTAAATAAACCAAATAGTATGGAGTATCCAAACGGCTATTATTTACATCTTATCTGAGTGATCGACACGGCAGATCACCACAGTTGGCGCAGCCGGTAGGTAGCCGAAAAAGGAAGCTGATCAGCCATTAAATTCTTCCTGGAGGAAGAACCACAGTAGGCGCAGCTGAAAGAACCATAGTTTGGTTATAATCCCACCGAGCACCGCGGAAGGGATTATTGTCGCATAAAAAATAAAATAATTTGGGGGCAGCTTCACGGACAGTATCGGACATTGAAGGAGCATCAAGGCAAGGAACTGGTGAGGAGATTCAAGGCGCTGAGCTCAAGGAATCAGCAGCCGAGAAACCGGATGAAAAACGGATCCAGGCAGCTTGTACGGGGACCCGACACGGGAAGGCGTGGCGGTGGTGACCGGACGAGAAGGACGACCAGGAATCCGGACGGAGCCAGAAGACGGTCGGACGCGGAAGGGCGGCGATCGGCGGCAGCATCAATCATCAGATTCGTGAGTTGAGTGCTGTTTGTTGTTGTTTTTTCTGATTATTGGTAATCTGTGTGGAAATGGAGGGAGTGGGTTTACCCAGGTTTTGTCACCTTAGGGACGGGCTGGAGACGTTCGTGCTACAGTTTGAGCAGTTGATCCTCGTCAATGATGACAAATTTAAATCCGAGGATAAAAAGAGGGCGGTTTTAATATCCCACCTACACACAGACACGATTAATCTACTGATAGATTTATGTTTTCCAAAAAAAATAACAGAATTATCGGTTGAAAATATATTTTTGTTATTAGGAAACCACATTGGTGTTTCAAAGAATGTGTTTAAGGAACGTGGAAATTTTTTTGCGGCGAAACAAAAAGTTGGGGAATCTATAAATGATTATATAGCTAGGTTACGTTGTCTAACAAGATTCTGCAAATTTGAAAGCAGACTGGAAGAAAACTTAAAAGATATTTTTGTGACTGGTTTATTAGAAGGTCGTATTAAAGAAAAAATGTTTTTAGATGCAGAGAAGCTGACTTTAAAAAGTACATTAGAGTGCGCATCGGGAATGGATTCATTTCATAAAAATATTACGTGTATTAAATCCGAGAGTGTCGGGCTCATTTCTAGAAGTAAGAAAAATTTTAATAGTAGTGCAGGTAGGAATTATTCTACTTCACCGGCGCGGGCGAAAGACAAAAATGTTACAATTCCCAGAAAGAAATCAGTAGAACGTATACAACAGTTGAAGTGCAAATATTGTAATTTAAATAATCATGATTCCAGTAATTGTAGATTAAAAAACGTGACGTGTTTTAATTGCAAAAACAAGGGACATTTTAGTAAAAATTGTCGCGAAAAAAAACGGGAGGAAGTTTCATCTGTGTTTGTGAATTCAAGTGAAATAAATTCAAGGTTAACAAGAAATACCGATCCCATTTATTTATCGTTAAAAGTTAATAACGGTATCATCATAAAAGGATTATTTGACACGGGTGCAGGAATATCGATCCTATCGGATAAAGATTATTGGGAACATTTTAAAGATGTACAATTGAAGCCGAAGAATTTAACCCTGAAGGGTTACAATAATTGTAAGTTACAGTTACTTGGATGTTTAATTTTGTCAATTAATTTCAATGGTATTACTAAAATAATGGAATTTTGTGTGGTAAAGGATGGTTCAACCACTGTGCTAGGTAGAGACTTCGTAAAAGAATTTAACATTGGTTTTACGGGTTTCGAGACGGTTTCTTCACAGTTGAAAAGTGAAATACTCACGCATAATATTCACTACGTAAACAATAATAGTGTCGATACGTTAGTGCGTAAATATCCGGAGGTATTTTCAAGTAAACTAGGTAGATTCAATAAATTTAAAGTTCATTTAAAATTGAAAGAAAATGCAGAACCGAAATTCTGCAATCCGAGAAGTATTCCTTTCGCTTTGAAAGCGAAAGTTGAAACGGAATTGAACCGTTTACAGGAAGAGGGAATTTTAGTTCCGATTAGTTATAGCAAGTTTGCATCTCCTATCGTGCCCGTAGTTAAAAGCGATGGAAGCATTAGAATTTGCGGGGATTATAAATGTACTGTGAACCCACAATTGATTGTTGACAAATATCCCATGCCGAAGATAGAAGTTTTATTATCACAAATTTCGGGCGGAATAATATTTTCAAAAATTGATTTACGTCAAGCTTATTTACAGTTGGAACTAGACGAAGAAAGTATGGAATATACTACGATTTCTACACATTTAGGATTATTTAAATTCACTAGGCTAGTGTTTGGGATTAACAGTGCACCGGCAATATTTTGTAGAACTATAGCTTCATGTCTACAAGGTTTGAAGAAAACAGCGGTTTTCCTGGATGATATTATGGTTACAGGAGAAACGATAGAGGAACATAATGCTAATTTAAATGCAGTTCTTAATAGGTTAAAAGATTGCGGTTTGTGCGTAAATATTCAAAAGTGCAATTTTAACGCTTCATCGGTATGTTTCTTAGGGTTTGAAATCTCGAAGGAAGGGATTAAACCTATGGAAGATAAAACGAACGCAATTAGTAAAGTCGCGCAACCAAAAGATTTATCAGAGCTACGCAGTTTTTTAGGAATGGTAAATTTTTACCGATCTTTTGTGCCAAATATGTCTATGTTATTAGATCCTTTGCACAAATTATTGAAAAAAAATACGAATTTCGATTTTAATCAAGATTGCGTAAAAGTTTTTAATAAAATAAAATTAATTTTATGTGATAATCGAGTGTTAGCACATTACGATCCAAATGTTACTTTGAAGGTAGTTACGGACGCCTCAACGAAAGGTTTGGGTGCAACATTGTTACATGTGTATGAAAATAATTTACAAAGACCTATTTCTTTTGTTTCTCGTAAACTGACAGAAGCGGAAAAGAAATATTCAATTTTAGACCTCGAGGCTTGTGCAATTGTGTTTGCTTTTAAGAAGTTTTTCGAGTACATTTACGGAAGGGAATTCATTCTAGAAATAGATAATGAACCTTTATGTAGAATTTTTGGTGAAAAAAAAGGAATTCCTGTTTTAACTTGTAATAGATTACAACGTTATGGTGTAATTCTCTCATCTTTCAATTATAAAGTTCAATACGTAAAATCAACATTAAATTGTTCGGATTACTTATCTCGCGTACCTGTAGGAGATCCTGTTGAGGAAAATAATAACTTTGATTCAAGAATTTTGTGTTTATTCAAAAATAATAGCGAGATGCCAATAGATGTTGAGGAAGTTAAAGCAGAATCTAATACGGATAAATTATTATTAGAGATAAAAAATTATCTTAGAACAGGGTGGCCAAATAAAGTCAATAAGGATGATTGCAAATGGATTTATTGGATAAAAAGGAACGATTTATCAATAATTGATGATTGTATTTTCTGGAACCATAGGTTAGTAATTCCAATAAGTTTAAGGGATAAGATATTAAGCTTATTGCATAGATCTCATCTAGGGATTGCCAAGATGAAAGGGCTAGCTAGAGGCTATTTTTGGTGGCCAGGGATTGACAGTCAAATTGAATTTTTAGTTAGAGAGTGCGGAATTTGTGCGGAAATTCAACCATCACAACCCAAGAGTGAGTTAACTCCATGGCCGATAACGGAAGAAATTTGGAGTAGGGTTCATATAGATTACGTAGGGCCTATCGGAAATAAATATTTTTTGGTAATCATAGATTCAACCTCAAAATGGTTGGATTGCGTGGAAGTAAATTCACCTAACTCAGATAATACCATTAAAATCTTAAAGAGATTATTCAGTTATTTCGGTAGTGTACAAACCTTAGTTTCTGATAATGGAGCAGCATTCATGTCAGCAGACTTTAAACAGTTTTGCGAGAGAAATGGCATTAAACATTTAACAACACCTATAAATCATCCTCAATCAAATGGATTGGCAGAGAATGCAGTCAAAACGTGTAAAAATTTTTTAAAGAAAATATTGTTAAAAAAAAAATTTCAGTCAGGTTATAATGAGAAGTTAGAATGTTTTCTCATAGATTATAGGAATGCACCACACTGTACAACAGGGTTAGAGCCAGCAGTTGTAATGTTTGGTAGAAGGTTAAGGTCAAATTTGAATAATTTTATACCTAGAGGGGGGAAGGTAAAGGAAAATGTGATTGATAAAGATACCAAAATGAAAATGTCAAAATGTCAGGAAAATCAGAAATTCTATTATAAAAGGAATAACAAAGTATCTACGAATTTTAAGATTAATCAGAAAGTTATGGTTAGGGATTTTAGAGACCAAAACAATGATAAGTGGGTACCAGGGAAAGTACATAAACGTTTGGGAAATAAACTATATTTAATTGAGGTTAAATTGAATGATAAAATCATGTACTGGAAAAGACATTTTGATCAATTATCCAAACTGTGGGTATCATGGGAAAAGAACCCTAGTATTTTAATCCCTGAGTCTGAGACGAGGAGGCTATCGTTCGATGAGTACGATGTCTCCGACTTTGTTTCGGATGACAATCTAACGGGTGACCCTCTTTTTCCTTCCAGCTCCAGTGAACCCGTGGCGTCAACGTCGGGGAACTGGAAGGAGCGCCTTCGACCAAGGACAGAGAAATCAAAATAAGCAGCAGTCAACTCTCCGAATCAACATGGTTATAAATAAAAAAGAAAATGTTGTAAAATAATAATTAAATATGTGTATGTATGTTTTATAATTATTATTATGATAATCATGTTGTGTTACTGTCTGCTGATTTAAGTGTGGAGGGATGTGGTGAACGTATGTCTGTCGGTATGAAAGAGACAGGCATATCTGAGTGAGACAGCATGACCGAGACGTATAAAAAGGCGTGTCTGTTGTAACTCGTCCTCTCTTAACAACAACATCTCGAATACTGTACATTAGCAATAACACTAAATAAACCAAATAGTATGGAGTATCCAAACGGCTATTATTTACATCTTATCTGAGTGATCGACACGGCAGATCACCACAGTAATCAATGTAGATTACATCTACTTGGTTTCTATTGTCCATATTGCTAGTTAAATATTCCGTAAAATTTACCAAATTTGTCAGAACCGATCTTTTTTGTAGAAATCCGTGTTGTTGGTTTTGTATGTTGCGAACAATTGTTGTATAAATTTGATCGTAGACAATTTTTTCAAAGAGTTTACTAAATACCGTTAGAATTGAGATTGGTCGGTAGTTTACAATGTTGCTTTTAGAACCTGTTTTATGAATAGGGATTATAGTTGCCTCTTTTAACTTTGTAGGAAATTTTCCTGCTTTTAGTGACATTCTAAATATATTAGTTAGGGGGTATGAAAGATTTTTTGCACATTTTGAGACAAAGTATGGCGATATACCATCACTGCCAGCACCCTTACTAATGTCTAAATTCTTTAGGTATTTATTGATCAAAAAATAGTTTATTTGTACGTTCCCAATCGGGTTATGATTATTCATATAGGTAAAACTATCGACTATACTGGGATCATTCGTGTCCTTATCATTAACGTAGGTGGACTGAAAGTGTTTAGAGAATAGTTGACACACTTGATGAGCACCGGTGCCTGACTCATCTTTACGGCGCATGATTTGTGGGATGCCATTTGTTTTACTTTTGCTTTTAGCATAGTTCCAAAGTTGTTTATTATTTATAAGAATATTAGATTCAACTGAATTTATGTACTGAATAAAGCAATGCTTTTGTACGGTAAGTTTTAAGATTTTCACGGCCAAAAGCATTTTTGTTGTTTGTTTTTGGGGTGTTATGCCGTGTTGCGCTTACTCCTTCTTTAGCCGACGTTTAGGACATCGTTGCAGTGTCCATCATCAGGGCAGATCCGGTAGATCCGAAGATGAATCTACCGGATCTGCCCTGATGATGGACACTGCAACGATGTCCGAAACGTCGGCTAAAGAAGGAGTTAGCGCAACACGGCATAACACCCCAAAAACAAACAACAAAAAATGCTTTTGTAAGTTTTTTTGTTGGGTACGTTTGATTGAAAACTCTATGTAGTCTACTGGATTATTATAGGATTTCCCTTTTTTATGGAGTTTTTGTTTATCTTTAATGATTTTAATTAGAGAAGCTGAATACCAGTTTGGAAATTTACTCTTTTTGATGATACGTTTAGGGAAAAACTGGTTGATGGTACTGTTTAAAATGTTGTAGAAAGAATGGACTACTACGTCAATATCCGAATTTTCCTGAGTAAATTACCAGTCTGTCATTGACAGATGTTGGTTGATTAAGTCGTAATTGGCTTTTGTAAACTGATAAATTTCTTTATGTGGGGCGTGAATAATAGGAAGTGTTTCGATTTTTAGTATAATTTTGAGTGATGGGTGGTGCGAGTCTTCGCTGACAAGAGGATCGCATGCACGAGATACTTGGCATTCCTCATTACAGATAACTAAATCCAGGATTCTGTTATTTGCATTTTTTATGTAATTATATTGTATTAATTCAGAATAATGGATTGTGTCGGCAAGTGAGGAACTAATTGTGTTTAAGTTTTCAGGTGTCAAGTGTGAATTATTGTTATGTATATTCCATGTTACGGTGGGCATATTAAAATCTCCAATTACAAGTAAAATGTCATCGGGATATTGATCTTTTACGTTAGCAAGTAAGCAAAGGAATGAATTGAGTGCAGTTTCATACCCTTGTCCCTGTGGGAGATAAACACAGGCTACATGGATAGTACGTTTGGAGGTATAGTTAGAAGGAGGAATAGTTACCCAGATACATTCAGCTTTGCAGATAAATTCTTCGCGAGGGTAAGCGTTAAGATTGTTATGTGTTATGATCATCACTCCACCACCTCGACGAGAATCTTCTTGGTTGTTTATGCTATTAATTGTAATATTATTTGATCTATCCCGTCTGAAAACGCTGTAAAATTCTGTTGGTGCTAGTTCCGGATCTAAAATAGAATTAATTAGCCAAGTTTCAGAAATACCGAATATGTAACAATCATCATTCAATAAAATATTATTGTGAAATATGTCTGTTTTAGTGCGTAGTCCTCTACAGTTTTGATACACAATAGTAATAATACACTACTACAATTCATTGTTTCATTACATTGACAGTTCAGTACCTATTCGTAATGTCTGTTCTACCTACTAAAGCGGGTACTAAGTCAAAACGTAATGTTGCCGTGGAGAGCCCCGCTGCCGAGTTGCTCCCTGGTTCAGAGCCAGACTTTGGTAATTTACTAATTTCGTTTAAGGACGAAATTAAAGAAGAAATTAATAAAGTGTTTATGCAATTAAAAACAATGAATGATGCGCTAAGAGAGTGTCACTCCAAAATTAATAACCTCGAAGTCAAAAACAATGAACTTCAAACTAATTATAATCTGGTATTGTCCAAATTAAACCGTCTTGAGCAAACCTCATTAAAAAACAACGTGGAAATTATTGGCATACCGGAAAAAAGAAATGAAAATTTAATAGATATCATAAAATTGCTAGGAGCCAAGGCAGGTTTTGATGTTCTCCCAAATGATATTGATGGAATCTCTCGTACAAGGGTCAAGGAATTACCCAGAGAAAATCCTAAATTTACTCGTCCAATTGTAGTAAAGTTCACAGCCAGCCGCAGTAGAGATAACTTTCTTGCTGCTATAAGGAAGAAAGGCAGTCTCAACTGATTGAAGTGATTTGAAGCTTCCCGGGGACTCCAAAATTTATGTCAACGAGCATCTGACTGCTGCAACCCGTGCGCTCTTCAAGACAGTGAGAGACTTAAGCAAGGATAAAAACTTTAAATTCAGATGGATCAAATACGGAAAAATTTTTATACGCAAAAATGAAACTAGTCCCATTATTCAGGTGACATTGGAATCTGACGTGACTCAGGTTTTTTGCTGATAATCTTCTTAGATTTAGCATCGTCTCGTGTGACTATAAGCTATTATCAATTTATTTTTCCTATCTACCTTATCTTTTTTCCTACTTTAAAATATCATCCTTTGTACTGGTTTTTCTTTATTTGTATAATATTAACAACTAACTCTTTTAATACTACCAACTTTAATCCAAATTATCCTACATTTACTCTGCTTGCGTTACTACAACACCACTCTAATATTTATAATTTACTAGAACATGCCTACAACTATTTTATCAGTCTTATATTTTATATATTTTATCAACTAAATGTACTAAAATGTTGAATGTATATTATCAAAATGTGACTGGACTGCGTTCTAAAACTGATAGATTTTATTTTAATGTTACCAATAACAACTATGATATTATTATGATAACTGAAACTTGGCTTGTAGACAGTATTGCTAGTGAAGAGCTATTTGACAACCGTTACCTGGTATTTAGGCGCGATCGCAATGAGCAAAAAAGAGGAGGTGGAGTAATGATTGCGTTGAAGAAGCACCTCAAAGCTCACGTACAAAATGACTGGAATACGAGTGCTGAAGACATCTGGGTGACTATCTCGATTGAGAATTTCAAAAATATTCATTTATGTTGTGTTTATATACCACCAGGAGTCAATCACTCTCAAAGCATAAATGAATTCATGGATAAATTATGTGCACTTCGAGAACTTTACCACAACGATCACTTCGTCATATCAGGTGATTTCAATTTACCACTAATTAACTGGTCTATTGGTAACGGTAACAGTATGCAAATTATGAATGGTTATCAATCTGAAATTATTTCCAAACTATCAGACACCCTTTCTTTTACTGATCTCTCGCAATACTGCACCTTCCCGAATAATAATCGTACATTCCTAGACCTTGTCTTTAGTTCCTTCCCTGTTAATGTGTCTAATACTGATGATTATCTCATACCTGAATGTAAACATCATAAAACCATTATTTTCAACATCAATATAGCTCTGGAAACCCCTATGGTGGACAACAAAAGGACAATCTATCTCTTCAGGAATGCTAATTTTGAAACGATCAATAACATCCTCAATAATATTGATTGGGATGCAGAATTTTTAAACCTATCAACTAATAATGCCATTGACCGTTTTTATGTTATTTTAAATGAAATTATTCGTTTGAACGTCCCATCAAAGGAAGTTCATATTAACAACTCTTATCCTTATTGGTTTAATCCAGCCCTGATAAAACTCACTAAAGAAAAATATAAAGTGTTCAAAATGTGGAAAAAGTGGTCAAATCCTTTGGACTACCGTGAATTTTGTGTTCTTCGATCAAGGCAAAAGAAAATGTCTAGGGAATGTCTTAAACAATTTATAATAAACGCCGAACTTAATATATCCCGTGACCCGAAACATTTCTGGACCTATATTAAAGGAAAGAGAAATAATTCTGGTTTACCGCATATTATGAAACTGGGTGCCATAACTGCCGTGAATCCCTTCGCAATATGCAACCTGTTCTCACAACACTTCGTCTCAACTTTTAATCACAAAACTGTTTCCGATGTTCATTCTACCAATTATCACGTAGACAATCAAGTTAACATATCTTCGGTATCAGTTTCCAAAGAAAAAATAGAAAAAATAATTGATACTATCTCTTGCTCACTGGGTGCAGGTAGCGATAAAATTCCGGCATTATTTATCAAAATGTGTAGCAAGGTAATCTCGAAGCCACTATTATTGCTCTTTCAATCCTCATTGAATGAAGGTGTCTTTCCGGATCGCTGGAAGTGTGCTCATATTACACCAGTATTTAAGTCTGGGGCGAAAAATGAAGTACGTAACTATCGTCCAATATCTAAATTACCGATATTCAGTAAGATATTTGAAAAAATTGTTCATGAACAACTGTATGACTGTGTCCAGTCTGTAATAATTGCTAACCAACATGGATTCATGAAAAAAAGATCAGTTGTCTCTAATCTTGCAACTTTCACTGAAAATATATCAAAATATATGGATGATCAAATCCAAGTTGACGTAATCTATACAGACTTCTCCAAAGCATTTGATAAAATTGATCACAGTCTTCTTTTATCTAAACTACTAGCTCTGGGAATCCACGGGGATTTGTACCGATGGCTGGTCTCCTATCTTAATGGGCGCACTCAAGGAGTAACTATTAATGGCTTCATATCTGAGATTGTAAATATACCTTCAGGTGTGCCCCAAGGATCTCACCTGGGACCGTTGCTGTTCACAATTTTCATCAACGATATTATAAAATGCTTTAATTATGCAAATATTCTACTCTTCGCCGACGATATGAAAATATTCTTTCCTATTAATTCTATTATTGACTGTTATAAATTACAAGAAGATCTATATAGACTTGATGACTACTGCATTATCAATCATCTCAACATGAACACCTCAAAATGTTATGTGATTACCTTCACTAGAAACAAAATAAAATTTGAACATAACTACTACATAGCCAGTCAAGTACTTAAAAAGGTTACACAAATTCGTGACCTAGGTGTTCTGCTTGACAGTAAACTAACATTCGAGGCGCATGTTGACATGATTGTGAAGAAAGCCCTTAGAATGTTAGGATTCTTATTCCGTATTGGAAAAGAATTCAATAATATTCAAACACTTAAAATATTGTATTTTTCTTATGTTCGTAGTCATCTTGAATTTGCTTCTCAGATATGGAATCCTCAATATAACATTTATGTAAAGCGCATTGAAGCCATCCAAAAAAAATTTGTCAATCATTTAAATTTTAAGATGAATATTGGTAACCACGGGATTAACAGCTCGATGGAATATTATGGACTAATACCATTAAAAACTAGAAGAGACTCCGCAGATATAATATATCTCTATAAAATTATCAGTGGCCTTATTGATTGTTCGCCCTTTTTGTCTGAGATTAATTTTAGAGTCCCTAGCTTTAGAACTAGAGATAAGTCACTTTTTCATCTTCAAAAATGCTCTACTAATCTCAGACAAAACGCTTTTATTTTCAGAGCTTGTACCCTATACAATAAGAATTTTAATTGTATTGACATATTTTCGTGTAGTTTAGGAACATTTAAAAAAGATACCTTAGCTATTATTAAATATTAATTAATAACATACTGCAAGTTATCATGTTGTTGATATGAACCCTGTCCAGTTACAAGTGACTCATTTTATAAACATCTGTTCAGTTTAGTTGTAGGTATATACATATATTGGTGATTATTGGTGTTGTGTGAGGATAAAATTGATATTTTGTAATTTACTTGTGTTATTATATCCGATGTTATGTTTACTTTATTTAGTATTTTGTATTTTCTGTAAATATTTTTTGCCCACGGGTACTGGACCCTTAGTTTGTTATTATAATTATTTTTTTATGTGAAAACCTATCATTAGATATTATTTGTATTTTTTATAAGTTAATTATTTAAAGATGTAAAAAATCTGTTGGTTTTCCTAAATAAACAAAATAAAAACAAAATAAGTAATCATCATGAATTACGTAAGTTTTTCTATAAGTGTAAATAATTTTAGTAAAGATAAGAGATAAAAAAAATAATAAATGCAGAGTTTTTTGAAGGACACGCATGATGTTATACTATACTGGTGAAATATAAATGTGAGCAGCAAGTACGGAGAGCATGTAAGGAAAGAGAAGAGGGGGGGGGGTGAGAGTGGAATGGGAGAATGGTGTAAGGTTGTGGATAAATAATACGTAGATTACTCGACGAATTATAGAATTACAAAACATATGATTATAAACAATATAAGAAGATAACAAAGTATAAGGAAATAGAAAAAGCTATTTAAAAAAAACAACTTATAAATGACTATATTCAACGGAAGGTTAAATAAAAATGATAAAAATGCAAGAAGTGCGCGATTATCTTAATAGTACGGTTGTAAGTTAAAAGAAATATTTTTAGCATAAACAAAATATTAATTTATAAGATATATAGGATATATAATCATGTCTAAAATTACATCATAGATACCTAAGTGAAATGTTGGTATATGTGAGTCGTGAGTTAATTGTGAAATACACGTAAATATTATACACACACATGTACATACACACATATGTATATATTTTTTAATCATTAGTGAAATATAATAATATTTTTATTATGCGCAATGTTCAATACGTCATATACCTAAATACATTTTTCAAAGCAATTACATATTACAACGGCATCTATGAAGTATTTAGAAGGTACAGGTATATATAAAACTTTAAATCAAAAAAAGTCAGAGCAGATAAAGGCAAACTAAATTTATCAATAAAAACTGTTTACTATGACTATTATGACAAGATTAAAAAATAACTTATATCATTGATGTCGCTATTCCAAATTTCTATAATTTTCAAAAATCTGTTAATGAAAAAATAAGAAAATACACAGATTTAGGAAATGAGATAAAAAGAATTTGGCATTCTCAGACTATAAAAATATTACCATTTGTTATTTCGGCTACTGGCATTATACCTAGCTCTCTCATTAAAAATTTAGGCGTATTAGATCTATTAAAAAAATTATATATAAAAATGCAAAAATCAGTCATTTTAAATACATGTAGGATAACGAAAGATTTTTTAAATATTTATATTGAGGGATCAGTGGGATTTATAGGCCCTGTTAGGAGTTCTACCGAGCCGAACCCTCTGATATGAAAATATCTGGAGTCGGTGAATTATTTGTTATTGTTTTGTATTTATTTTGCTTATATAATGCACTTGCATAATTTTGATTGACTAGATGATCATTTGTGGAAAAGTGCGTGAAAGGGTTTAGTTATTCCTATGGGGAAGATTTAACCCGGACATAAAATCGGAAAGATTAAGATGTATCAATAATGGATTTTAAGATTTAAAAAAATAATAATAGCAGATATGTGGACTCTTATTTAGTAGTAATATAAAATAAATTTTCAATTTTGGCTGAAATTCATGAATATTTTCGATAACTTTTAGATTCAAAAGATGGTTGTTAAAGTAAGTTATACCTAGATAAAGATAGGTATTATGAATGTGTTTGGTATAGTAACTATAATTTAGAATGTTTTTATGTAACTATTATGAAAGTTCAGGCTGAACCGAAACCGTTTGGTTTATACATCTGTAGCGATGCTACGAGATTCATCTAGAAAGTCTCGCCAATACAAAAAGCATCGTAACCGGAATACTCCAGACAATATAGAAACATCTGCAAAAACATCATAAACACCACAAAAGAGTCCTATTATAAAAATAAAATAGAAGCATGTAACGATAATCCCAGAAAAATGTGGCAAATCATAAATGAACTCACGAATTCTAAATCCACCAGTAATACATTAAAAATCGATGAACTGAACATAAACAAGGTTCCCACTCTATATGCCGAAAACCCTGACAAAATTCTTGATCATGTTAATGATTTTTTTACAAATGTTGGATCAAAATTAGCCAAACAAATTACATTACGTGTTAAAAATGATGCAGACAAACCAAATGAAGCTCGAAATCTGGAAAGAGAGCTTAATTTCAAACAAATAACCGCTGACGAAATCAAAAACATAATTACTTCCCTAAAACCAAATGTGTCATCAGGGGATGATGTAATCTCAACCAATGCAATAAAACATCTCAGTGAAGAAATTACTTTCCCGCTGACACACCTTATCAATCTATCTATAGCTAAAAGCGTATTTCCCACATCCCTTAAAGAAGCTACTGTTATACCTATTTATAAAGAAGGATGTAAAAATGATATCAATAACTATCGACCAATAAGCCTTCTCAGTACCTTTTCTAAAATATTGGAAAAAGTACTAAAAAAACAACTTATGATGTACCTAGAAGATAATAACCTAATATCGAAATCTCAGTACGGTTTTAGAAAAAACTTGAGTACTGCCGACGCCATAGACGATATCATAAATACGATCTCAAAAAGCTTAGACCATGGAAATAAATCTTTGGCAATTTTTATAGACCTACAAAAGGCCTTTGACACGATAGACCATAAAATCCTTTTCAAGAAACTTAAAACAATTGGGATGTCAAACACAACTCTAAATCTACTGATAAGTTACATGTCAGAACGTTCACAGTGTGTTAAAATTGATAAGTGTAAAAGTAAACCTCTCCCAATCAATTACGGTGTACCGCAAGGAAGTGTCCTAGGACCTTTATTATTTCTGATATATATAAATGATATCTGCAACTTACACACCAACGGAAAAATCATTAGTTTTGCCGACGACACTGTCATTTTATTTAATGAAAGTGATTGGATAACCACCTACAAAGAAGCTGAAAACGGGCTTATCCTTCTGCAAAAATGGCTTATGCAAAACTTACTCACACTTAATGTTAACAAAACTAAATATTTAACGTTTTCTATAACGGCTAGAGGACAACCAGCTGAGGATTATGCTCTCAAATTACATGATTGTCAAGGAAAAAACGAAACGCAATCATGCCACTGCCCCACCATAATACACTCTAGAAGTATAAAATATCTCGGCATTGAAATTGATGAAAATCTTCGATGGGACTCCCACATAAATAGTATTACAAAGAAACTCACAAAGCTTATATACTACTTTAGAAACATACGCAATATACTGAGTATAAATGATTTATATAAGGTATACTATGCTCTCTATCAATCACGCATAGAATATGGGATTATTGGATGGGGATCTGCCTCAAACATCCACATGAAGCAGCTTATTAAAACTCAAAAAGCAATAATAAAAATAATCCTTAAAGTACCCATAAGAACTCCATCAAAAGACATTTTTAAAATTTTTAAAGTTTTCAGTATAATAAAACTATACTCAAAAAATGCTCTAATCAAATTTACAGAAAAATATGAGTACCCTGCTAACCATCACAACTATATTACAAGGAAGAAATCCTCAAAACTATTGAACATCCCAAAATTAAATACGTCTTTTGGCCAGAAAAATCATCATTTCCATGCTACAAAACTATATAATGCCCTCCCAATTGAACTCAAAAACGCAACGGAGAAAAAATTTTAAATTTAAAAACGACATCAAATTATGGCTAAGTAAACACGAAGATGAGGAAATCAATAAAATTATGAACTGAACAAATGTGAAGACAATTTTTTAATTTTTTTTTGTAGAAATTAACAAGGAAATCACGATCTACACCTATACCAAAACCTACAGTCCACCTCGGAACAGGAATACCTAGTGAGGAGGACTGCAAATAATATACTTAACTTTGTAATTAAAATTGTCGTTCATAAAAAAAAAAAAAATAATAAAAAAAAAAAATGCGAAGCGTTCCTACGTACCCACCCACTTACGAGTACCTACTTGCGAGCGAAATACCTACGTCAACACGTTGCGAGTTGGACTAACACATTACGCGCATTCGCTAGAAGGTTCTAGCCTATTGCCTAGGCATAATTCCAGCGCCAACAAAAGTACCAGAAGCACCCAGACTGAGCGAATTGTCTCCATTTTACCAGCGGTCTCGCGTACTTACTACCACCACCGGCGGGGCTATATAAAAACAGTGGCTTAAATTTGAGCGCTGGCGCGACATTGACCCCAGATCGGCATGTTCCCGAAATGATTTTTTTTTTACCAATGTGTTCTCAATTAATCACTGACATTAAAAAAACCATTGAAAATAACATCCGAAGCTTACTTACTCGGTAATTACGCACAGAACTGAGATGTTCGGGGGCGCAACTATGCTGCTGTATCTAGGCGAGTTTGAAGGAGTGCGAAATCAGGTTTTTTGTGTACTTATTTTACAAAAAAAGTATTTTTAAAAATCACTTGAGATATTCTTTAAGATACGTGCCTTATTTAAGTAACTGCAAAAATAAATTTCTTTCATAAATTATAACTATTGCCTTGGTTCAAAGTTTACCTTTTTTTCCAATTTTTTGCCTTTAATGGAGAAGGAATAAAAATCTTCACGAGTCTTCACGCTTATTTTAATCGGATATTATTGCTGTTTCTTTTTTGTACACGGAAAAAACATCACCACCAACTTTAGCCAGCCACTCCAGTAATTGCATTTTGAAGAAATGATTGTACTTAATTTTCGTCATTTTTTTTTCAGAATCCAATATTTGATTCCTATATGTGAAAAAAACATCAACTTAATGTAATATTTTGTTCTGCGTACCATCAGAAATAAAATTGAAAGTAATTAACACTTAAAATATTGATGTTATTTACATCCAGATCGTAATTACGTTGGTTTATTTATATATTTGCATTTAGTTGCGGAAAACAGATATAAAAGAGGGAATTTCCCTCTTATTATTTAGTTGTATTTGAAGGTGTGCCGAGTTAAGTTCTTAATGTGTTTATCGTTGATTCAAAGTGAAAATTTAACCATGAATAATGTTCTTCAAGGTAAGTTATTTACAATGTATATTATTGTTAATATTTAAATACTTGCTCAAAGTTATAAAGCCATATTTTTAATGCAGTTTATATTTCATTCGGTAAACCTTTAAGACTTTTTAACTGTTTCATCAGTTTTAGACGTCATGAGGAGGAGGGGTTCTCTATTGCAAGACCATCTCAATCAATGATTATAATGTACAAAATTGTTCACTGTATTTTTTTAATCTGTTTTCTTAAAGAATTATAATCTATAAAATACAAACTTAGCGCCCAAGTTACACACTCCTTTTTATAAAAGCATTAAAATCATTATCAACATTTCAACTAATAAGAATTAACAAAAAATAAGTGGTATTTCTTATTAATACTTTAAAAAACATCAATGATGCCAAATGGTCGAACGCCGAGAGCGATGTCGCGCCAAATCATCAAAATTGGTCACTGTGCGACGCAGCGAACAGTCAGTCAGTCATCAGTCATCAGTCAGCCAACAATTCGCAAGTTTTGCGAGTGACAACCCGCGCAACTCCGCTGCACGCAGGACGATATACCCGGCTCTGCAAGGTTCATTCATGGACTCCAACGGGATCACAGCGCCCTGGCCCCAGCATTCCTGGCCAGCGCTACATCGGATCAAACAACGCCCTGGTTCCAGTACATCTGACCAGCGCTACATCCACGCACCTAGACAACGCGGCATCCTCTCTGGTCTATGCATTTCCCGCACAACTGCCGCGCCGACCACAACTCAACATCTTGCATTTCTTGTCTCCTCGGTCGGTAGCCGAGTTGACATTGCGCTTGGGTCCCATTCAGGCGTAGTGTGTTCAATTCCTCGGCTGGCTAAGTCCTCCATCACAACACAAGCAACATTTTCAGCTTACTGTGGTGGTAGTAGAAGATTTTAAAATATTGTCAGTTTATTCGTAACCCGGGAATGTTTGTCTTTCTTTAAAAAAAAAAAATATATATCCCCAAACATTCAATAAGTAGTGTTCTATAATACTTGTTTAAAATTGAATAATGCAGTTTCTATCTAGGACTCACACCTCTCCAAGTAGATAAAATTGAACCAAGATAATTAGTTGTAAAAATTATACATAGATGTCGGTAGGTGCAAACTCCCAAGTAGATTATAAAAGATCAGATTTTCATTGTACCCTCCTCATTTTCGCTAACGCTTTTAATAAGTAAAGACAAACCTCCTTGGTCTGTCTTGGGTAGTTTGGATCTCCTGATATTCACAATGTAATTGGGAATAGAGCAAATAAAAGTCAAGAGTCCTTTTAAAGTTTCTGATGTGTTATCATTTACAAGTTCCTTCCAATCAAAATTTAACAATACTTACATATCTAAAACATGAGTGAAAAACAAGTGCTTTATGAGAAGTGTATATTTTTTTTAATTTTGTGCGTTAATTAAATATTAGAACATAAATATAAATAAACAAATGATAATTGCCCGAAATGAGTAGGATTATAGATCCCCAAATTTGGGCGATGTTGAGAAGCTGCCGCAAGTGAGTGAGGAAGGAGACAGGGAAGAGAAACGTTGGGAGGTACCTAGCTATTCATATCTGATCACTATGGATGGTAAAGGCCGTGGTTACAATTTTAGAAATGTTGCGATGCTGATGGTAGTGAGAAGAATGATGAAGTTGGGAATTACCTGTTTATTCGAATCTAGTCACTAAACACGATTAAACCAACGCGCAACGTTTCGAAACTGAATGTTGGTCTCTCACCCCAGCGATACTGAGAGTACATATCACTATTTTATAAATTCTGATCGATTATGAACATAAAATTAGTGATGTGCAGATCAGTTTATAAATGTGAATTAAAAATGATTCACCTTCGCGAGTAAATTAATTCATTTGAAATCTTGATCAAGAAATTAATATTGGTGTCGACGAAATTCTTCATGTTCAATGAATATTGATGTTGCTTTAAACATACATAATACGCGTTACGTACGTCACTATATGGAAGGAAAAATTATCGGCTGTTAAATCAAAACTACCGATTAATTTCCGCAACATAACTTTACTTTGCTGACAAGGTCAACTTAAATGACGCATTGGCGATTGCTAATTGATAGCTTAATTCGCAACCCTAAAAGAGTTTACAAACCGAATACCTAATTAAGTCTGAGATCATTGTAGGATTCTGTAGATTCCGAAGATTTCAATAGGCAGGGCGTGTAAAAAGAATTCCAGATGACAGGACACTGAAAGGATACTAAGGCCAGGTATATCAGTCAGTCCGTATCCTCGCCATGTGATACATTTCTTGCGTAAATTTAAGCGGGCTAAATCGGCCGCTTTAGCCTTGGAAGCCGAAGAATAATTCCTTCTTTAGACACCGAGGCGCCAGCAGTAACAAATGTCAAATATGATGTTTACGTAAGTAATTACAAACTCTCGCCGAAAAATACGTAAATTGCATAACTTTATCAGTATGGACTGTTACATTTATCACGCGATGTGGGATGTTGATGGTATTAATTGATGCATCAATCTAAAGTAGACAAATAGTCTGGTAAGGTATTATGCGAGTTTTTCAACGTCAGGACAGTGTTTTCAGTTTGTTTGTGATAATTTTATGAATAGTGCTTTGACTACAGCTAAACAAATATTATACAAACATATACAGGGTGTTTGGGGGTAAACTGCACTAATTTTGGGGGTTATTTTACACGATGGCACAAGTGAAAAAGATAAACAAATTGTTTTGAAATTCCAACGGTTTAATATAGTTTTTAGGTAGTCAAATCGAATTCTTCGTATGGGAAAATAAATATTCTTCTGAGAAAAAATATTTTTCAATGCGAAAATAAACATTGGATTTTTGAAAACATCTTTTTCTTCTACATCATTTAGAATCACCACCCGAAGTATGCGCACTTTTCCCCCGAGAGCAAAACAAATGTGTTTTTTTGCGAATTATAAAATTAATTAGTAATATAACTGATTTGTTGTACGTTTTTTTATTAACAAAAAGACAACATTTATTTGGAAAAGTAAACAAAACTGTTACATCGGTATGCTCTAGCGATGATATTATTTCGAATTAACATACAAAATAATCACACTCTTCGTAAAACTCGTTAGGTGGTTGATATAGTAGTTGCAACGTCTACGCTCTAATTTGTGTGATGAGTTCTTTTTCCAAAGCGATTTCTTGTTTGGTTTTCAGTACTTGGCCTGCCGTGGAAATTAAAACCTGGACTTGGTCTTGGTTTGTTGCAACTTGTGGGGGAAATCCTTCCAATTTCTGAGTCTCAGCAACTACCTTCGCGGCCTCTGCATTATTCGGGAATCCTTCTAATGACTGCTGACTTTCTGTTACCTTTGGTGCTGCGACCGGAGCTACGATGACTTTCGGAGCTTCTGCTACTATCGGTGGTACAACTACTTTCGGCACCTCTGCTACTTCTGAAACAGCTGAAGCAACTTTGGTGGCTTCTATTATTTTAGGAGTTTCTGCCGCTTTTGGGGCTCCTGCTACTATCGGTGCTGCTGCTACTACTTTAGGAGCTTCTGCTAATTTAGGAGCTTCAGCCGCCTTCGGGGCTTCTGTTACTTTTGGGGTTTCTGCCACTTTCGGGGCTTCTGCTACTTTTTGTGCTGCTGTTACTACTTGTGGTGCTTCTGCTACTTTTGGAGCCTCAGCTACCTTTGGGACTTCTGTTACTTTTGGGGTTTCTGCCACTTTCGGGGCTTCTGCTACTTTTTGTGCTGCTGTTACTACTTGTGGTGCTTTTGCTACTTTTGGAGCCTCAGCTACCTTCGGGGCTTCTATTGCTTTTGGAGGTTCTGCCACTTTCGAGGCTTCTTCTACTGTCGGTGCTGATGCTACTACTTTTGGAGATTCTGCTACTTTCGGGGCCACATCTACCTTTGGGGCTTCTGTTATTTTTGGGGCTTCAGTTACTTTTTGAGCTTCTGCTACTTTCGGAGCATTTGCTACCTTTAGAGCTTCCGTCACTTGTGGGGCATCAGCTGCTTTTTGTGCTTTTGCTGCTTCCAGGGCCTCAACTACCTTCAGGACATCTAACACTAATGGGTCTTCTGCTACTGTTGGTGCTGATACTACTTTAGGAGCTTCTGCAACTTTTGGGGCTTCAGATACTTTCGGGACTGCTGCCACTTTCGGGGCCGCAGCTACTTTCGGGGCCACATCTACCTTTGGGGCTTCTGTTATTTTTGGGGCTTCAGCTACTTTTTGAGCTTCTGCTACTTTCGGAGCATTTGCTACCTTTAGAGCTTCCGTCACTTGTGGGGCATCAGCTACTTTTTGTGCTTTTGCTACTTCCAGGGCCTCAACTACCTTCAGGACATCTAACACTAATGGGTCTTCTGCTACTGTTGGTGCTGATACTACTTTAGGAGCTTCTGCAACTTTTGGGGCTTCAGATACTTTCGGGACTGCTGCCACTTTCGGGGCCGCAGCTACCTTCAGGACTTCAGTTACTTTTGGGGCTTCCGCTACTATTGGTGCTGCTACCACTTTAGGAGCTTCTGCAATTTTTGTTGCCTCAGCTACTTTAGGGACTTTTGGGGTTTCAGTAACTTTTGGGGCTTCTGATATTATTGGTGCAGCTACCACTTTAGGAGCTTCTGCTACTTTTGGAGCCTCAACCACTTTTGGGGCGTCTGTAACTTTAGGGACTTCTGGTATTTTTGGGACTTCCGGTACTTTTGAGGCTTCAGGTACTTTCTGGGCCTCTGTAACTTTAGGGGCTTCTAATACTTTAGGGGCTTCCGGTACTTTGGAGGCTTCAAATACTTTTGGGGCCTCTGTAACTTTAGAGGCTTCTGGCACTTTAGGGGCTTCCTGTACTTTAGAGGCTTCAGGTACTTTCGACGCTTCTACTACTTTCGGGGTTTCCGGTAGTTTTGTTTTTTCTGCAACTTTGGGGGGTTCCGACACCTTAGGGGATTCTTTTTTTACCTCAGACACTATTTTAGGAACAGTGTCTTTGACATTCTGGTTATCTACGACTACTACTTTTTCTGGAAAGATTTGAGTGACCACTTCTTTCTTCGTTTCTGTTGGTTTTTTTTCCGATCCTGATTTTTCTGGAAATACGTGGGTTATTGGTTCTTTATTTTGTGCTGTGTCTTTTTTGTCATCTTTTGGCTTATTTACTTCTAAATTTTGGGATATTGGAACCTTGCTATCCTCCTTCTTCTTATCTATAGGTTCCTGGTCAGGTATATCTTCACTGCTTTCTTCTGACGAGGACGAGCTATCTTCTTTTTGGTCTTCAAACTTCTGTCCTACGTTTTTATTGGGTGTTGTCTGTTGGTTTAGTTTAACTGCTTGTTCTTTTTTCACACATTTTCCTAGGCTTGTAAAAGCGTCCTTAGCTTCAAGGATCTCACCCGCTTTGCAAGGGCCTTGATGCAATAAGCTGTAACACTTTTCGCTTTCCTGGAATATGGAAAATGAGTATGAATATCTACAAGAGAGAATAAAATTTCTAAAAGCAATAAAAATCATTGAATTATTTAGAAAAGTGTATGTGAGTACCACACAACAGTCCCGACTGCTTGCAACTGTCCGGAACTAGCTATTGCACCCCCATTTGTGTTATGTTTTAATTCAGAAGAGATGGAGAAGGGAGGAAGATGGGGAAAAGGTGGGGTTAAGTAGGTACTATTGAGATCTGGTCACCAATCACGTCTTAAGCTATTTCAAGTTAAGCATCTATTCTGAATAGTGCAAATAGACTAAATATTTTTTTACGTTATTAAATGTAAAATAACACATATTATTTAAAGAAAAAAACTAAAATGCACGCTGGGGTTTGAACCCGCCGCCTCTAGATTCGTAGTTGAAGACCACGAAGATCTCGATGTTGTGTGAAAATCACACATGAATTCAATTTTAAATCAAATAAAGATGTAAATCGATAGTTTAAAGGTTCGCCAAGCATTAAAAGAAAGCTACTAAATGCTTACGATACACAATCAATTTATCTTTGGACTTACCACCAAATTGGCGCTGATTTCGTTGCATTTGCAGAAGGCATCACCAAATACATCATGGTCTACTTTGCCATGGACTCCGCAGATGCGTTCAGCAATGTCGTCCTTCAGGCATTTATTCAGAGCTGGCCACCATACCTGTAACAACAAAGAATAGAAAAAAATCGTTAGCATATTTTAAAATTGCTAGAGGTATCATTGATAGCATGGGTCATAAAAAGCAAGCACTAAAATATATCTGCATGACGATTCCTGGAGATATCGTTGGTGACAAAAAGCAGGCGCTAAAATAACCCCAGCAGAAAATTCCTGGAGAAATCATTGATATCATGGGTCATAAAAAGCAGGCTATAAAATAACTCCACCAGAGATTCCTGGATATATCATTGGCATGATGGGTCATAAAAAGGAGGCACTAAAATAATTCCACCAGCGATTCCTAGAGATATCATGGGTCACAGAAAGCAGACGCTCAACTAACTTCAAGGGGAGATTTCTGGAGATACCATTTATATCATGGGTCTCAAAGAATCTGTGGCTAATAGAACAATAACAAACTGATATCACGGGTCACTAAAAGCAGGGGCTAAGTGAACTCGCCAAGGAGATATCTGGAGATACCATTAATCGCCAGACTGCCCAACTGAATGCATATTCAAAGAATTAAATGTTCCTACATTTAAAGACATAATTGAGAAAAAATAAATATTAATACTCATTCATAACTGAAAATCGTATTTGACTTATTCATCAAATTTCAAAGTTAATTTTCAAGTCAACCGGTCAGTGGCTAAGTTGAAACCCAGGCATAGTAATTCAATTCCTCGGCTAACTAGGTCCTCCATCACAACACAAGCAACATTTCCCGCTAACTGTGGTGGTAGTAGGAGATTTTCAAATATTGTCTCAAGTTCATGATCCAGGAATGTTTATCTTATTTAAAAAAAAATAGAAAATCTCTGAAATTTCTATTCGAATTCTGTAACTTTTTATTATTGGCCGTTTATTCAAAGAACTTTCACAGAGGTTGAAAATTAACTCTGATATCATGAATTGTTAAAATTTTATATACAAACAAAACACGTATTTTGCACCACTGAACAGGATTTTTTAAAATAAATTACCGCGAGAAATCAGAAGCATTAAAAATAAAATACAAAAATATTGACGTCCACCAAGAAATATTTATGGACAACGATAAATGTTTCCACATTTCCACTTTCTTTACAGCCCGAATGAAAGAATAGTAGGCGACACATTACGCTATAAGGATCATGGCTTAGCCTATTTCAACATATCGCTCGCCATACAATACCAATGGAAATGTATGGCAAGCGATATGGTGGAATAGGTCAAGCCGCGAAAATGTAGCGTGCTTATCTGTAATTGAAACGTTTTAATTCACTGAAATAAATACATGCCGCTTCTATCAATATTTTTTCTTCCCGCAATAATTATAGTTATCGTTGTTTTTTACATTAACCCCAAACATTAGGTTCTGAGGAAAATTATTTTCCTCAGAATCTATGTCATCTTTAGGGATGCTGGATGGAGGATCTTTTTTACGGAAAGGGAGGAAAAGAAGTTCTGGAAAGATAAAATGTATGAGGGTTGGGTAGGAATCTAGATATTTGTGTATGAGTGACAGATATGTGAATATATCCCTTCCACTGCAACGCAAGGCGATAGGTCGTGAGACCAGTTGGAGAGGTCAAAGGGTCTCCCCAAACCAGCCTCTCCCGATCGGGAACGCCACGCAGGTGGTGGGCAGGTGCATCCTGAACACATCTCACCCGATAAACCAGGGCACCCCTGCTAAGTCACCAAACGTAGCGAACCACTTGGGGTGACCTATGGCAGAGGTGTTGATTAACCAATAAATGGTTCCCGGGGTGGCAGTACCTAAACCCTCCCTCCCAATTGGGAATATCACCTAACGATGGTGTAAAGTTAAATTTTGTATACCTTATTAACCATTATTTTGAGAAAAACGAAAAGAACTTCTTGAAGACTGTCAATTTAAAAAAAACTTTGGATCTCACTGGAAGATTTATGAAGAAGTTTCATGTTTCATACTAGTTTTCTCTAAAAATGTGAAGATACAATGTTTTGGCTTTAAGCCATTTATATGTACAAGAAATCCGATGCTCACAGTCAATCATTTCTCATTTCCATCACAGTAAGCGGTCATTTTGGCCTCCGTCTTTTCATTAGGAATTTGTACAGCTTTATTCTCCCATCTTTATTTCTTCAAAGACCTTCACAACAAAGATCAACATTCTTAAGGCGAAGTTTAATGCAAAATCACTATTTTCGTTTAATCTTTATAATGAATTGATTTACATTATGCTTACAAAAAAACCTGCTTTAGATAAATGATACTTTTCGTTTGTTAAGCGATTCGAGCTTCCTGCATGAAGTAACTTTTTTTAAAGGTTAATATTATTTCATTTTATCATAATATGAAGTTTTCCTTATTAGCCTGTTATCATTTTCCTGAAAGGTCAAATTATGTTCTTGAAACGTATCATTAACACGCGGCAAAACCGAGAAATTCGATGGCTAATGAGAATAATATTAAAATTGCAGAGACGATATATAAGAATATTACGGAGGCGTGTTGGAATTTTTTTTTGAGGAATCTTAAATTATATTATGAACATACGATGCACCTCATATTCACATTTTCGTGCAAATATTGTTAGATATAGTTTTTTGTATAGCATTTGTTATTACAATTTTTCTCTAAAGCTGGTTTTTATTTTAGGTGTTCGAATTTTCAGAATGCATCAATGTAATGTGTTTGTTTTTAGTAGTGTTATTAATTGACTAAAATAGATTATGTTCGGGCATATAGCTGATTATTATCTCTAATAGTTTACTTCCTACCTTCCCGTCCGATAACCTTTTCACCAGAAGACGGGAAGTACCTTCAGTACCATTTCTGCTGCGCCACTGACAACAGGTTGTTAGGTTGCAATTCCGGGTTACGTGTAATTCGCCGATTTTTCGTGCTGCCAGAGATAGGGAACATGGAGGATATCAAGACTAAAGGTAGGGCTTTCATTGTTCTTCTATATTTTATACGGTTCCATGCTAACTCAACACAGTGACCATTCAACACACTTTTGTGATATAAAGTCATTAAAAACGATGAAAATTTTTTTTTTAACCTAACCGAACCTACTTAACACGGTCAATAAAGTTTTTGTTTCATCACTTTCCATGACTTTATATAACTTTTTAAAGATGTGATGAATTATCATTTTGATGATTTATCCTCCGGTCACTATTTCATATACAAGAATCTTGCGGCCGGAAATATTAGGGTATATTCCAAGAGCTATCGAAACAGGTTACGTATAAATTTATTTATTTTCTTAAAGAGTCGATTATATTGATGTGGTAATTAATAAAGTAATGTTAGTTTAGAACTGATCCCTTTCTAGGAATTCCGTTTTTGGATACAACGTAATTCCGGGAAAGGGCTCAACTACAGATAGCGAAATCAAAGTGTATTTTTTTGATTGGTCCCAAAGCAGCATATCTTTAAAAGATGTTATCTTAAAATTGCGGAAAAGAAATTATTAAAATATTTCATATTTTGGTCACAAATCTTAAAAAAACTTTTAGTTTATTTAACTCATTTGGAATGATGATTTTGTAATTTTTTTAACCATCGTGAAATAACCACTGTTTAATAGGTCAAACCATAGGAGAGATAAATAAATGTTACCGACCAACGATCAAGCAATCAAAATGGTGTACAGGTAAAAACTAAGATAAAAACATATGTAATTGCGATGTGTGTTGGTGAACGATGTTGGCAACATTTTGTGCACGCGGTTTCATACTAATAATGGTGTATGGACCATTTGCCTGGCTTCTATTATCTACGGTCAAACTCGACCTCTCACATGTAGGAAATTTAAAAAATTAATGAATAAGTAGAAAAATACTTACACTGTCATAGCGGCACTTGAGGTCAATGCAGACTGGTCTGACAACATAGTTGTTTGACTGAGGATCTTTTGGCTTCTGCAAAACAATGAACTCATTCCTTTTAGTGCAGTATTTGAAGTCATCATTCAAGTCGTGGCAGTTTCCCATGAACGAGAAAGTAATCCCTGAACATTTCTTCTCGTTCTTGTTATATTCAATCAAAGCCAGTTCCACTCTTTTGCTCAGGGGAAGTTCTGGATTCTTCAGCTCCAACGTTTGAAGGTTTCCGACTTCCTTCCTGCCTCTGGGTTTGGCCGAAATGAAGTCTATTTGACTCATCATCATGAGGGCGATGCCCAAACAAACTGTGAATTGCTTCATTTTTATATGTGTTGAAACCGCTTGGTTACGCCTGGAAATAAATTTCAAAATTTTAAACTCGCTTAATAATTTATTGAGTAAGTGGAGACATAATTATTATTGAGTTATTGAGTCATGAAGAATACAGGTAAGAAAACATATATCAAGGTTCTAGAAGTTTCAAAAGAGCTACATATCTATCTATGTGTACATAAATTTAAAAAAATTGTTCTTATTATTGCCAAGAGAGTTTAGAGAGTGGTTTGAATGGTGGACGCCCAGGTAAGACTTCGCATTATCTCTGCACTGGAATGAGATACAGAGCCGAATAAAAGTCCATATAATGTAGTTTTATAATAATAACAATGTGGAATACACTAGTAAATGGGAGAAAAAGTCAGTGACCCACGAGGAAGACTTAACACATCGTCTTTGGACTGGAATGACATACGGAGTCGAATAAAAGATATTATGTAATTTTTTTAGTAGTATCAATGTGGTATACAGTAGTGAACGGTGGAAAACCAGCACGCCCGAAGAAGACGTGGTATGATCAAATGAAACAAAATCTTTTGAATTCTTTAGAACAATATTATTTCCACCTTATAAAAGACCCAGTTTTTAGGTACACTAGAATTCACAAACGCAAAACTTTACTCAAAACCATTCGTAACCCCGAGCAACGTCGGGTATTATGGAATTGTATTACAAGCAGCTGTCTTCAAATATTTTATTAATATGCAGTTTTGACAAAGGATATATTCACTGGAAAAAGTCACTTAGCTTATAATAAGCCCGATTAGAATTATCGTGAATTTTAATTAAATAACGTTAAAGATTAATGCCGATATTATAATGAACAGATGATACATGAAGGCGATTTCTGTCTGCTCGAAAAATGAAAAATCATAACGAATGTGATATATATATATATATATATATATATATATATATATATATATATATATATATATATATATATATATCTGAGAGTATTATTACTATTTTCTACAGTGTAGTTATAAATTGTTGTGATAATGTATCTGTAGTTAAAAAAACACATAATTTAAAAATATTAAGTAATAAAATACATAGAATCTTATTATCTTTTTTTAAAAACACTTGTAGAATTATTGAACGCATAAAATACATTTTGATATTGGGACAAGTACACTATGTGAATATGGCAATACCGACATTTTTAATGTAACAAATTCGATATTTTAAGCTGATAAATTTTATCTCTGATAATTTCAATTTAAAATTATTTTATCCAATTGTAAGCCACTGTAATGTAAGAAATTATTTATTGCACCCTTTGTTTATAACCCTTATGTACAAAATTGTACACATTTCAATGTAACCAAATGTAATAACCCCATGGGGGTATAAAGAGTAGATAAATAAATCATTAAACTTATTTTATTATTACACGATATTTAAACAATGTAACAAACTGTTCGTCTTCTTAGTCGAAAACGATGACCCAAACGACCACCATTATGACTACAGGAATGGAGTATCTGATCTATCAATATATATATATATATACTCGTATATCTGACAGTTAAAACTGCAAAAAAAAATTTTTTTTCATATTGGCATCAAGTTATCATTCAGATAGCATGTTATTATTCAGGGTCATAGAAAAAGGTGTCCGTGATTTTAAAATGAAATATCTAAGTCCGTAGTTTTTAATGTAAATACCTCACAAGAGTCCCAACTTCTCCCAACCGCCTGGAGCCAGTGAGACTATGGCATATCCGTGGGGTATGTAGAGAAGCTGAAGGTAGTGGGGAAGGGTACAAGTTGGAGGAAAAGAAGGGGAGGAGAACCTGACTATTCAGATCTAGTCACCAAACACGGCTAAAGCCATTTAAAGCAACGTTTCAATTTTAAATAGTTGTTAGGACCATTGTGAAATATCACAAATTTAATTTTAAATTTACTTGCCAGCTAGTCGAGAGCTTTACCCCTTGAACACGGAGGCCGACAAAAGACAGACTAAGTTTTGTTGTTTAATTTTGAAATACAACCCACAAATAATTCACTTGCTAGCTAGTCGAGAGCTTTACCCCTTGAACACGGAGGCCGACAAAAGACAGACTAAGTTTTGTTGTTTAATTTTGAAATACAACCCACAAATAATTCACTTGCTAGCTAGTCGAGAGCTTTACCCCTTGAACACGGAGGCCGACAAAAGACAGACTAAGTTTTGTTGTTTAATTTTGAAATACAACCCACAAATAATTCTTGCAACTGTCATAATCTAAATTGTTAAATTAACAAAACTAGTTTGTACTAAGTTCTTTCTAAGTAATTCATTAAAATTCTTTAGCAAACAAAACTTAACCTTGAGATAACCCAAAATACAATGAATTCATTGATGCTATTTTCGCAGTCAATAAAACGATTATTTTATTACTCATTATGTTATTATGCCGACAAAAAACACGATCAACAACTCAGGAATCGAGAAAACATTAGTTCGTTAATTGTAATAATAATATTACCCATAGGCAAAATTCTCAGAAATAATCAGACAAAGATTCATTGTTTAGACTTTTTTTAGATGGGTTAAAAAAATTGCTTCCGTCTTGCGTAGAAACCTATCGATGTTTTCGAAAGATGTTTATACTGTTTTTGGATGAATTTGAAGAAATGCACACTTTTTGTGCAAAGCCATCTCCAAAGGCAATTAAGAAAAAACGAAACTGCGAATTTCATTACAGTGCAAAATTTTATTGAAATAATAATGATAAATAAATAATACATTATTTCGAATGATATAAATCTAGTTAAATTTGTAGTTCTGTGAACATTAAACCTCACGTCTAAAAAGTATGATTCTAATAATGATTTAATATATCGAAATCAAAATTTTCCTCTGCAGTCATAAGATTTTTATTTGTGTATTTACATACCTAGTCACTCAATTGAAAACCATATGTTCTATGTAACATTTTTTTATTTCAAATAAGGAATTGCAATAAACTACACTATTTGAACGAAAATTCTTTTTTTTGAAACTTCTTTCATGCAGGTTTTTTTTGTTGTTTTTAAATTAGCTCTTCACAGGTGACCCTGAAGAAAATAATTCCCCTCAGGACTTATGTCATCTTTGGAGGATATTTTTAGGAAAGGAATGGGAGGAAGCTCTGGGAAAGAAGAAGGTATGAGGCTTGAGTAGGAATCTGGGGGTTAGTGTGTCCAAGAGTGACGAACGTATGAATCCATCCCCCCCGTGGGTGGATCCGGTGCAAGGTGATGTTCTGAGAGTCCCGCTGAAGAGGATATAAAGCCCGATTCAACCAGTATCTCCCAATCCGGCCTGCGTGGGCAGACGCATCTGTCGCCATAAACCGGACAAACCTCACTACATGAACCCGGGCACCCCTGTTAAGTCACCAAACGTGTTTGTTATCCAATAAATGGTTTCTGGAGCGGCGGTACCCGTACCCGCCTCCCAAATTAAAAAAATCGTAGCTACCATAATATTGAAAAAAATTCCAAAATAAACATGGCGATTTCATATTTGAACAAAATAATCTTTACTGAACCATTAAATCAGCCACCACCTTGAAAAGGAAACGGGATGTACAACCAAATTTACAGACAGACAAAATGCAAAACGGTCGAGTTAAAAGAAGAGTTCGCAACGATCAGTCAACAATTATATTTATTTATTGATGTATTGGAAATATTATTGTGTACGTTTCGTGCAAACCCATCATTACGTTAACATAGTTGTAAAAATTGTAAATAATGAATTTAAAAATTATTGGTCCAACACGCTTTATCGTCGTTAAGGTTTGATTAATTTTTTATTTGATAAATGAATTAAATTGTTTCTAAACTGATTACTTTATTTAAGTGAAATTATAAAAAGGTTTTTTTCTCAGATTTAAACTTGTAAACAAACTTTAAGTAAGAAACTGATAAGTAACATTTGTCATGTATTTGTAAATAGCCATAGAGCTTTTTTGTTAAATGTATATTATATATCAAACAGAGCACTCGAATTATCAAAACATCAAGACATGACAGCGACCAGAAATAAATAAATAAAATTCTGTAATCATACAATTTTGAGCTGCGCGGAAACGAACCCACAACTCTCTGAGGTATTGTTATATACCTGAATCACAAAATTCTACAGCTTTAGGAGTATTAATATTGCAATAATTATTACTTGAATAATAAAAAACTTGAAAAGTTAACACAGTTTAGTGTTTAAGGCAAAGCCATACGTAGTAATGCAAAATCATGTGCTTTTGGTTTGAAAATTTGGTCACTGTAAAAATGTTTCAGATCCTTTAATTAAATACAGCGAGTAGAATACATCTTGGCCTTTGTAATAATCGAGTATTTTTTAGATAAGCCCAGAAAAAAATAATGTGTAAAACCTATGAAAACTGCTTTAAAGTTCAAAATCTCCTACTTACGAACCCATTTTTGGTTATGATTTTATTTTATAATGTGGCAAATTAAGATATTTATAAAATGATCGAAAAAAATTAAATATTTATGCCTGAACATCCACAAAATAAAATAAAATGCACTTTTTGGCCATGTTTTTTTCTTGCATAAATCAAAACAGGCGGATAGTGTTAAGCGGGAATTTAAACCTTATCGCCATCTACGTAAGGGTTGTTATTGATAGCGGCTCAATTTAAAATATTACACGACGTAGTGCATCGCCTTAACGCTAATTCCTCTGTGGACAAATTATGTAGATATATGACAACGCAGAAAAGTTTTTTGTAGGTATTTTTCAAATGCACTTTAAATGTGTAGGTATGTCACAATTATTTTGAACAATAAATATTAAATTATGAGATTCTTAAACCATTTAAAATACTGAAAAATATGAATTTTTTTCGATAGTCAGACGGTCGGCTTCTAAAATTTTAAACGATTTTAAGCGACACAAAAATTAATATTTCATTTAGTTATAAATCAGGTCAAATTACTAATGAGATAACTTTACTGTTCTACGAAACTGTGCGTAATGAAAACGATTAAGACATTTAGTGCACTCAATTTGTAGTACAATATTTTTAAGATGTAATTTTTTTTTTAAATTGGACAAAAATTACATCAAACAAGATTAAATTGCTGACATTGTATATTTTGCTATCACTTAATGCTGTTGCTTAAAATATTTATGGAACGATACATATGATTTAAGTAAATAAATAAAGTAAAATAGTAAAAAGATGTATTGACTGACCTGTAGACGACCTTATCCTACGGAGTTTCAAATCCTACAGATCTAGCGTCTTAAAGAATATTAGACGCTCGTTACAAAAACAACTTTATTTATTGGTATTGTGTTGTACGTATGTAATACCAGTTGGCGAGCTGGCCCGACTGAACCGGTCACAGAGGTGATAAATTCCCAAACAGAAGAGGTCAAGCTCCTCCGAATAGAAAAAAATATGTGAGTGCTTTTGATGTTTGAGATTAGATGGGAGAACCGTGATAGAACAATTGGAAATGGATAGAATGAAAAATTATGTACCGAATAATATTTGTATTTGACATTGAGGTACATATTTGACCCCCGCTTTTTTGTAGCGTTTTTTCAAGTTCAATATTTTTAAATAGTATCTTTTCGAGTTTTATTTTATTGTATAGTGTTTTTTTCGAGTTCTATTTTTGTAAAATGTTTTCTATATTTTTGTCTCGAAGTACATGCACACATTTTTGAATATCTGTTTGACTATTAAGTATGAAATAAAATAATTTCGGTTGTGAAATCTGGTACTAATACTAATAACCTCGGTATCGCCCTGGTGTAAGACCACTGTTCAGAATTGAAACTTGCTTGAAATGCCTTTAGCCGTGTTTGGTGACCAGATCGAATAGCCAGGTTCTTCCCCACTTTCCTTTTACCACCTTCTTCCCCACCCAATTAATACTAAAAAACTAAAATCATATACAGGGTTTTCCAATAAGAGTTGTTATTTTGAATAGCCCGTTATTTCGGTAGATGTTACTTTTGAAGGTGTTATTTTTTGACATTTGACAAGTAAAAACTACGCCATTAATAAAAATGGAACGATACACGCTTTAAAAACGCATTGAAGTTATTAATATTCACTTGAGTGAATCAAATGCAAATCATCTTGAGTGATGAGGCCTATTTCCACCTCGGTGGCTTCGTCAACAAGCAAAATTGTCGTATCTGGGGCTCGGAAAACCCAAGAGTTATTGTTGAAAAGCGTCTCTATCCTCAACGTGTGACTGTTTGGTGCGGTTTATGGTCCGGCGGAGTCATTGGACCTTACTTTTTCGAAAATGAGGCTGAAGCAACAGTTACGGTGAATGATTTGCGCTATCGAGAGATGATTAATGATTTTTTATGGCCGGAATTGGATGGTATTGATCTGGACAACGTTTACTTTCAACAAGACCGCGCTACATGCCACACAAGCAACGAAACCATTAATCTTTTACGATTGAATATCAAAATAAAACCTCTTATTGGAAAACCCTGTATTTTTGTTAATCATAATAATTCTATATATCAAATTCTTTTTGATTATTTTTTAGGGTTGTCGTGATTTTTACTAGTCTTAGTTGATCCTGATTCCGTCATATTAACAATAGTGTATCAGGACGTATATGACAACTAACTAGTGATTTTTGAGCTTATTTGGAGCAGGACTGCATTTTGTTTTCTGGCATTCCTTGTGACTTCTCATTAAACATACTTAAATTGAGTACCTAAAATAAATAATTCAATTTATATTTATTTAATATAAAATATTCAATTTCTATATATTCAATATAAAATATCCCATTTCTATATATTCAATGTCTATATATTCAATACAAAATATTTAATTTCTATACATAAAATATTCTATTTCAATATATTCAACTTCTATTTACTCATTAAAAATATTCATTTTCTATATATCAAATATAAAATATTAAATTATTCCTTGCATCAATCACCGTTGTAATCTTTTTGAAAGATTTTCTCTGCCCAGTCACCGTTATGATTTTCTTGACACTGTCAAAATTTAGCAATGCAACATCTAAGTGGCAAATTAAGAACGAATCTATTAGCACTTGTTCGTACCAGCGCGATTATTACCCAAAAACTTGAATCATTAACTCTTGGTCACGAAGCAAAAGCAAATTACTGGGAATACCAAAATATCATTAGAGTTATTTTATTTTTGCTAATGAAAATATTATTGAAGCTTTCCTGTATAAAAATCACTCAAACTAATTAATGAATGAATTCTAGAACTGATGTTTGCATTAGGTTTAAGGGTCATTTTAAAAATTGAAACTGAAAACAAAATTGAAATTGGCAAAGGCAAGCAATCAAGTAAGGAGGTTTACCTATAGTCAGAAATTTTTTCTTTGGATTGAACCTTCCTACCTAGGAACTGAAGAAGGTAACTATACCAACTGAGCCAAATCCTGGTTGGAAAAGAACGAAATTTATCGCGTATATAATTTGCTGTAATTTCATCGAATTACAGAGAAATGCGTGTGTATACTTGATTGCCACCATTGACAGAATACAACGAATCCACCTGCACGAGTTCAGCTCGATTATATGTCGGAAAGTGGGTTAATTTCAACTTAGACAGTGATAAGTTGCTCATAATCTAACACATTTATAGAAATAATGTTTTTAAAGTGGAGAGCACATCCCTGTTATCGTGGCTTTCTTGTCCCATCACAACGTCAATCTGTTTTTCTTATGTTTTCTTGTGTCTCAAGATTTTTTACATTTTGCATAAGACAAGTCCAATATCATATGAAACTACGTCTTAAACTGCATGCAATACGATATTTTCGATGTCAATAAAAGCAATTAATGTTTCTGGTTACATTTAAATGAATTCCGAATAAACATTAAAATATCCTGATAATATTTTAAGGAGTGGCAATTACGTCTTTCTATACAAGCACCAAAATATCTTTCATTGTTAAAAAACCATATCTGTTTAGTCGTCCTCGGAAGTAATGTATGAACAACTTAAGGCTAACCGGATTTTTGTATATAAAACGATTATTTAAAATTTGACTTGTATGTAATCAAATAGTCTGATAATTTATAGTTTTTCTAACATTTTCAAATCTTACAATGTAATTTTACCATCAAGTAGGTAGTACTATCAGTTCTATATTATGTTATCTCTCTATAGTTCTATATTATGTTAGCTCTGCAGCGAATGGTTGCTGACAGCACAGTCAACTGCACAACATCATAATACATCATAATTGATCGAATTTAAAATGAAAGGGACACCTACTTGTGATTATTTTTATTTTATCTCTGTATTTTATGTAAATTTAATCCTGAATTTATATTTTATTTTATTTTAAAGAAATTTGTATTTTTTTATATTTGATTTATTGAATTAGTTTGAATTTTGATGTTTTATTTAAATTATTAATTGAAAATTAAATTAAATTTATTATTAATTGAAAAATTGAATTATTATTATTATTAATTAAAATGTTTTATTTAAATTAAACGATTTATAACACATTATATTAAAGGCACTGCTGAAAACCAGCTACATTCCCGGAGAAATCCGGAATGTACAGCTGAGCCGTTGCCCTTTTGGCAATATAATCATCTAAATGTATGTATACTAACTATATGCAAACATGTAAAAATTATTGTCAAATAAACGTTTGTATTATTATTATTATCTGTAAAGTATGTTACGAGTTATTCTAGTGTAAATTTAAGTGCGATTTTATCAATATTAAGTAAAATACTATTTTTTTGAATTTAATTTAATTTTTTATTTAAAAAGAAAGACAAACATTCCTGGGTTATGAATAACCTGACAATGTTTGAAAATCTCCTACTACCACCACAGTAAGCAGAAAATGTTGCTTGTGTTGTGATGGAGGACTTGGCCAGCTGCATTAAACACACTACACCTGTGTGGGGACTGAAACGCGATGTAAATTTATCCATCGACCGATAGTCGTCTAAACGGGTAGTGTGCAAACGGAATGTGATTTTAACTGAAGAGTTACACCTCTACACGGTGTATGGAAACTTGTTGTACAAGCGGGAAATTGGTGAATCTACATAACATTTGGGGACGATTTTGTGGAATAACCTTTTTTTCTTATTTGAGCTTTCGTTTTCGAGTAAATCGAATCTGAAACGGTGATTTTTAGGTCAAATTATTAATATATTTTTAAAAGCGTCGAAGTTAAGACACGGCTTCAAAAGTTTTTTAACCCTCTAGGGGCCGAAAAAAGTAAATGTATTGAAATGATCAGATTAAAAACAAGTTTCCTTTGGCTCTCGGTGTGATGTAGATTCCCACATTTATAAGTGTTGGTGTGTGCGTATGTCTGATTTAAAATCATTTTTTCCTCACTTCTTGTGAAATGGTCAAACTTTTTCAAAGAATTAATTAATCAATATTACTTCCCAAGTAGGCCCCAAGAGTCTAAAGGTATTATGTAGATCGGAAACATTGTTTATTTTTTTTTTTACAATACCTCCCTAATTGAGAAATTCTCGTGTTTAGGGAGGGAGCACTATCAAATTGACAGTACTATACATACTTATCAGTTGTTACTATTTGGATGCATGAAGGACTACTTTTTTATATATAATGAAAATATAAGTTGCAATTTTTTTTTTTGTTCATAATGAAAAATTATTTTTATACATAATGAAAATTATAAGATGGCATTTGTTTTGTACATAATGGAAATTTAGGATGGCACATCGCAAGACATTCTTAAAAATTATTTAATGGTAAAATGTTTTTTGAGTTTTCGCTTAAAAATTTCATAATTCCTCTCGGATTGTATTTCTATAGGGAGTTCGTTAAAGTATTTTATTGCTGAGTATGTGTAATGATGTTGGGCTGTTGTAGTATTAAGTTTAGGGATTATTATTTGTCCTAAGGTTCTCGGTCTGGTGCTAAATGATTTTATTGTTAGTTTGTCTTTATGGATTTGTAGTAATGCGTTTTTTTGATAAATTTTATTTATTGGTAATACTTTGAATTCATCGAATAATTTTTGGGTTGAATAGTCTAATTGTTTCTTTAGAATTATTTTGATGAGTCTTCTATGTACTATTTCAAGTGGGGTTAAGTTGGTTTTATATGCTCCTCCCCATCCTATTATTCCGTATTGCAGAACTGATTGGGCTAATGCATAGTAAACCTTTATTAGCAAAGATTTATGTAATATATTTCTTAGTTTGAGGAATACGTAATAAAGTTTACGTATTCTATTTACAGTTTGCGCAATATGTTCAGTCCATTTAATATGTTGGTCTATAATTATGCCTAAATATTTAATATTACTTTTTTTGGAGATTTTTGAGCATTTAGGTTTGAGTATTTTATAATTGGTATTGATTTTACTTACAGGGATTATCAGTTAGGTAGTAAACTTTTATTCCTATTATTTTTAAATCATATTTATGTATTTATTACACGCGCTAGTGGGCTTTTATATAATAATTGACAAGCTATTTGTAACGATGTAAATACTTAAAAATTAAAACAATAAAGTAAAAAATACATAAGTAATAATTTTCACATGGATAATTGAATTTAAAAGATTCTAAACAGTAAAACATATGTACTTACATAGGTCTATTTGTGTCTATAAAAATAAAAGCGATGGAATAAACAAAATTTATATTGACTAGTTCTAAGATAAAATATATCTCCCAGAATATTTTTTTCCGAGACAGTGAAGTCTCGGAATCGGGGAATTTTGATGAGCCAGTGTCCTGGTGTTGTTAAAATAAAAGGGTTAATACATTTCAGCAAGATTTTTTGGGATAATGTATATTGATTAATTGAATCAATTCAGGACAGTCAATTTTGTAATAAAGCGTTTTGTGTAATATTTTTAAATCTGTGCGTTTTATTCCTTCTGAAAGTTTCAATAGAGGCAATTTATCCAGGAGGTAATTGTAATTAATATTTAGTACTGGATATACAATTAAAAGTTTATATACCTGAGAAAATTATGTTGAATCTTTTCAATGTTGTCTGAATTAATATTAAATAAAGGAAGAGAGTTATGCTCTAGTTGGCATCTGACAAGGGTTTTATATAAACTAAACTAACTAACCATTACTACGTTTTCCCGCAAGGGTAGGTAGAGAGGATGGATCGTCAAAAATCTCGGTCTTGGCACACACTCCTTGCCTCATTCACATTCATACATCTTCTCATACATACTCTTCTATTATTCAAACTCTTGAAATGGCCCGACTCAAGTATCTGATTCACTTGATTGTGCCATGTCATCCTCGGGTGTCCCCGACTTCTGCTACCATTCACATTTGCTTCATATATTACACTTACACTCCAATCTTCGCTCATTCGCTCTACATACCCAAACCATCTAAGCATCCCTTTCTTAATCTCACTCATTACGCGTACATCAGCCTTGCACTCTTTGCGGATCTCCACATTTCTCACACGATCATACATGGTTTTACCACACATACCCCTCAGGGATCTTTATGGGTTAGGTTTTATATAGTATGTTAAATGTGCCTAAATTAACAAAGTCTTTTGCAGCTCTCAAAACAAGGCCAAGAGTGTTAAGGACCTTGTTGATAATATGATTAATTTGATATATAAATGTTAGTTTGCGATCGAATATAATACCTAGGTCAATAATTTCACTAACGCATTCTTTTTCCTTTAATTTTTATTTAAAAATATAGGATCATATATTTTGTGCTACAATGCTAATTTATTGATGGAGCACCATTAAAAAAATGTCTCAAGTTAGTTTGTAATGTAATGCAATCATCAATGTGATTAATCTTTTTATATGGTTTCATGTCATCGGTAAACAGTAGCACGTTTATGTCAGTAAATACATCGAAAATATCGTTTATGAATATTTTAAACTAAATGGGCCCTAGATGGGAGCCTTGCGGCATCTATTGTTAGAAGCATCCATGCAATTGGCTGACAGTTTCTATTCAAATTTATATATCGACGCAAATGATACAATACAATCAGGGTGGATTCAGTTATGAATAATTTTTTTGGCAAACCTACATACATACATTTTTTTACGATGCCATTAATATTATTTCCTTTAAAAACGTCCTCAGTTTAGATGTTCCCTACCAAAATATCCCTGGGAAAAACATTCCATGCCAAAATGTTTCTGATTAATAGCCCGCGCAGTGGAAAAAAACTCAAATAGATTACACAATCACAATAAAAAAACGGCTATTTAGGTGTGGCCACAAAATGTTTCGTTATTTTTTTTTTTCAAAAAGTGGACGAAATATTAATATTTATACTGTGTAATCGTAGATGATAATGGTAGGTTGGGTTAAGTTAGGTTAGGTTAGGTTCATTGTGACTTGTTGAGTCTGCTGACAGACCGTGCCATTATAATGACATTTTACCTGTTTCTGATTTGGAACATTTTGACCGGGAACATTTTAACTGGGAACATTTTCAACTGGAAAATTTTGACAGGGAACATTTTTTGCCTAGTACCTTTTTTTTAATACAATATATTTTAAAATTATTGCAAAAATTAAAACAATTTTAGGTATTTTACAAGATATTTATTACGATAATAATAGTTCTATAAAGCAATTTTTATTATTACTTACATGGTCTCCATTATTGTGGTACATAATTAAAAATAAGGCGTAGTTTGCAAATAAAAAAAATCAACTCTATTCGAAACAAACCCTATTTATTTAAAAACAAAACTTAACAATACTTTAAAAACAGATTCTTCCTATGTAAATAAACAATACTAAAATATAAATTAAGTGTTCAAATTGGACGGAATAATTAACGCAAATGTTAACTGAAACAAAAACATTGTATGTTCATTGCGTAAAGAAATTTTATTTCTTTGTGTAAATACAATATAAATTCTATAAGCTCTTATACAAAGTGTACCATGGGTAATAGCAAAACTTCCTATGTGATCTAGGAGGTTTTGGTGATATCCGGTTGACACGAGGCCTGTGTTTAGCAAGCCAGTGAGTGATTTAATGGCTACTACATAGCTAAACAAGTGTGACTACAGACGACCGTTTTCGTTTGTACTAGTTGAAGCATTTATTGAATGAATTGAAGCTATATCAAAGATGCCGATTGTTCGAACCCTTCCCACATATTTTCTTAAAAAACGGTGGCAAGTATGATGTGTGCGGAGGCGGTTACTACTTGCCATTAAAACTCACTCTACTAAACACTGGCCTCGTGTAAATAGGCTTTAAAGTGCAGTAAGTCCGAGAATTCATTACATGTGATAGTATTGGAAAATCATTTTAAAGAGTGTACGTTTGAAGGAATTTGTACATAACGATGGAGGTTCAAGCTGGTTCGAACTGGTTTGGAACACCTGTCTTCAGTTCCTTCTTACCCCGCAGAAGTCTTACAATACAATCCACAAGAAAAAAACTATTTATTCTGATTTGTAAAAGCACGTGAGATAAATACCTTTGTTCAAATTCCAACATTTTAAGAGCTAGCGGTTTTTCCGTAAAAAAATGTTTAGTTGAGCAATTTGTTTAAACGTTAAAACTATCAATGTTTGTGTCCGATTTTTATGAAATTCCGATAAATATCAGATATATATGTGCGACGTTGCCACTATTCACTCCTGACATACACGCTTATATAAATATTGGGCTAGTACCACCCTTCGACGAAATACATATATATACACATTCCTCCAAGGTACCTCCTTACAGAACAGTTTTAAAGTAAAAGTTTCAGTAAAAACGGAAGCATTTAACTTATGAAGTTATTTATCTGTTCTACGTTTGGGTACTATCGTGTAGAAACACCTCCCGAAGTAACTGCACTTTATCCCAGGACAAGTCGATAAAATTATTTTATTATAAATATGGTGTTTTCTCTATCTTGTCCAAACGTAATATTTTGGAAACTAAACATACAAAATATCTGATGTTTTCAATGGGATGTATGTATAAGAAGCTAAAATGATTTATTAAAAAATACTACCATGTCTCCCAAATGAGGTATAAAAATAGGAAACATTACAAAAATATTCATAAAATTAAAAATATAATTGGTGACCCCAAATTTTACCGGTCAGTTTAATGTTGTGATCATTGAAGATAAAAACCGATAGAATAATGTTGTGGTCATGTACGCCTACACGAAGCAAGATAAATTATTCCTTAATTTTGCTGAAAAATGGTTTTAAACATGACAAAATGTCTAAATTTTGTCATGTTTAAAACCGGCCAATTTCATTGATCGGGGCTTAAATATAGAAATATATTATCTAGGAGTCGAAAAAGTGACTTCAATTTTCTTTAAAATTGCGATCTCACTTGTTGGGATTATCTATGCAATGATTGTGATGGATTCAAATGTATATATTTGAAAAAAACAAATCATTTATTATTTTCTTAGTTTTAACCCTTCAGGCTTTGAACTATTTTTACATACAAGCCCCAACGATAAGGTTATTCTGGAATTTTGGAATGCTCCCGAGGTATATGAAATGTGCTACATATTTCTTATTTTTGAAGTTGTCGTAAAAATAAATACCATTTTAGAAACTAAATAAAATTTTCTTTGTAATGTTTGTATTTTAGATAAACATTGACATTTCAAAATTTTAATATCAAACATGAAAATGTGCATAATTTTGAAAGAATTTAAAATTTAGAAAACATATTCCTTTCGTGTAGGGAATTAGTAGGAAAACTATCACTTCACTTTTTATGTCGTTTGTAAAATAAAAAATATAAATAATTTTTTGAACTTTCAATTTACAACGAAAAAATCCCGCCAATTTGTAATATTTGAAACACTTTGACAATTTTTCGGGTCTTATCCGTGTAAACATGTATAAATATTTTAGACAAACTGAGAAGAATAATTATTAATCTTTCCAAAGAAGAAGAGATTATATATGTACGCATTATAGAAAAATAAACTTTCATAATATATGACTCCCCGTTCAGATCTGCCCTTCAGAGTCTCTAATGGAATATGACTTTTGTGGCTAGTAATGTCCTTTCGAGGCCTGAAGGGTTAAAGAATTATAAGCGATAATAGAACAAAAACAGAAGGTGACAGTGTGTAGGTAGGCATTTAATAAAATATACGGCACTTTAAAAAAATATACTTTTGTCGGTCAAAAATTACAAGCATTTTCACAAACTCAATATAGCTTTTATATTAATGTTGTCTACAAGATCGTAAATCAAATTAATAGTGATATTAATAAAAATATGATAGGTACATTATATATAACATTTTCTGGCACAAACCATATTATAAATTAAATTTAGAACTCTGTGAGTTAAATATAAATCTATCACTAATTAAAAACACTGTTACAAATCGTCATGCCAAATTTGGTATTTGGTCAGATAAAAAAAATTATGTGGCCTTCATCCAAATGATTATTCTCTGTAAATGAAATATTTTACACTGCGTTTGGAAACTTTTAGTGTAAACAGGAAACTAAAAACAATATAATTTTGAAAATCATCTAGATTCGCCTGCAATCAAACTTTATAGTATTCAGTTTCATTTTAGGCAATACATTGAATTTATTTTTCATGCTTTCCAAGTTTTCGAACGCAGTTTAGTACTATGCAGAAATTAATCATATTTGTGTAATACATAACATTTTTGTACACAACGTATATAAGCTGGAATGTATGAGCTGTCATAAAGGTAGCATAGATTTTCCAATACGTACAAAATAATTTTAAAAAGGTTTTATTAAATTGCACAGTGTTTAGTAATATTTGTTAAGATATTCTCCTTATTTATATATTTAAAAAATCCCCGAACATAAAATTTCAAAATAACAGTTCATAAAAATTTCTAAAAATTTTAAACAATATTTGTAATGGTATTGATACACTCAGTGCCAATATTAAAATTTCTCAAAGTTTTAATGTTTATTAATAAATTACAGTTTCGAAATCTTTTCAAGATACTATTAGAAAAGTTTACATTTTAGGTACTTTTCGTGAAAAACGGTAAAAATTGGTACTTTAAAAATTTACAAAAACTTTTTGGACCTTTAATTAAGGCGTTTTTTGAATAGATATCACTGTATTTATAAAAATATGGAGTTTCAGCATAAAAATGTGTCATTTGTACGAAACAGTAAAAAAAGATTGTACAAATTGTAATTATTGGAATTGTAATTTTTAGAAAATTTTCCAGCATTTTGGAAACAAAATTTTATACTAACAAAATAACAAATTTCCGATAAGTATTATAATGAAATGTTTGTTAGAAAACGTGTTATGAATTAACACTTTTATAAAACTGTAATGAAAAGTCGGATAAATATTTTTAAAATAATATTTGTGATAGTCATCATTATTAGATTAATTAAATTCTAGTTAGTAATTTTAAATTACCAAAAATAGTTCTTAAAATCTATTTTTATTATATTTTGTATAGAACAGTCACGTAGATAGGTTTATGTACACTTTTAACCTGTCTGAAAATTTTAATCGTCGTAGGTAATTCTTGAGTTTTTATTGAATGTTAAAGCTTCAAGTAACTTTATGATATTACCAAAGACAAAACTTGAAAGTGAATTTAACCCTTATGGTGAGCGGTGCCAAATAATATATATCAGTGATGGGTCGGATGTCAAATCTGACATAGTTAAAAAAAGGTTTTTTAGTGTATCATAAATCGTACAAAAGTTTTTGCAAAGTAAATGACTGAGTTAATGAGACTCTAATGAATAAAAAAATGATTGTCTTAATTTAGGTATTGAATGTAAAGTGTTTTTTTTTTAAATATAACGCATTTTAACCACTTCTTATGAAATTGAATCTAGAGTAACTAGACAATATTCGTTAAAAGATTTGACACAAATCAAACGAAATATCGTATATAGTATGTACTGCGAACTTTAAAATTTATTTTAACACCTGGGTCATATGTGACCCATCAATTTTGGGATGGGTTAATTAAATTCATAAACAAAACCTATTTTTTTAATATTTCAACTGGACTCCTAAAACTTTTTTTAATTTAAGCCATACATTTTATAATTTAATAACTAAGTTAGTACTTATATTATAAATGTAAGAATATAATTTAACAGAGAAAATTTAAAATACTTTTATAAGCTCTAATAGCTTGGTTATAATTTTAAACTCTGTGCTAAAGACAAAATATCTACTAAAACAAGCAAACGACAAAAAAATTTACCCGACGAATTGCCTCTAGGCAATAATAAAGGTAAATAGATTGAATATATTTGCATTAATTTTCAATTATTCAATATATCGAATGTGAAAAGGCAAGAGAAAATAATAACACGGTTTATACATTTCGTAAATATAATAAAATATAAAAATAAAATTGCTTTGCTTATTCGCGTTTTCGTCTTCATAAGAATAGGCTTTTAGTATTTGAACTCATTTTTGAAATTCTGTGGTTTTGAAAATTTCTTGAAAATAATTGAATAAAAAAAAATAATGCTAAGTGTTTTTAATTATTTCATTTAAAAAAATAATTAATGTAAAAATAACTTTCCTTAAAACGAATTAATTTGGATGGGAGAGAACATTTTCGGTACCTAATTTTAATTGAACTGAATTGAAATTTCGATCATGTAATTAAAAAAAAACGTTTTTATCTTAATTTCTCCTATTTTCAAAACACGGTTTTGAAGTTTTTTTGAAGACTTTTCAAATATTTGTCAAAATTAAAACAACTGCAATATACAGACGTTTTTTGTTGTAATCATAATAAAATAATACTTAAAATTTGAAAAAATAAATAATCGTAAATATCTTTTATGTAAAAAATATATAAAATTAGTAATAATTGCAAATGTCTTATCTGTATACACCCTGTGGTGTCTAGGGGTAAAGTGCGTGATTCTACATGATAGTACTAGTGAAAAAATAATTTAAAAAAAACCGTTTTCATAATCCAACGTTTTAAGGGAGTTTTTAGGTAAAAAAGTTATTGTTTGTATGGCAATATAAATATTCTTCTATGGTAAAATATTTTGTATGAGAAAATAAAAATATGAATTAGAATCTTGTATCAAGTAGAATCACCTTGAATATACTGTGGCTTGCTTCTTTATCTTAACCCTTACCAACTGACCAATTGTTGGGGAAGGGTTAACAGTATTTAATTTTTATTCCCTTTTTCACATTTTTGTAAATATGCTGCAATTTTTTTCTGCCTTTTCAAAATCGACGTGTTTTACCGATTGCCATTTTGAGATCTATCTTAAATACTAATTTGCACAATCCTCATCTTGAACAATACCTTGGGCCTATCTCATTCATATAAAACTCTCTATTTTAATAATATCAGTCGATATGCATTAATTCTGTGAGAAGATTATGAATAGGATTATTCTACTTTACTTAATATTATTTATAAAGTGAGATACGAAAGAAATATTTTTAGATTCGTAATACATTTCAAGAATGATGGTAAAAATGTGTTACATTAAATTTTTACAATGCCATCAGATTATCAAAAATTGTGCGTGTTTTTAATTGAGATTTTTCTTAATTAGTTGGCATTTTGCATTGTGCGTTTATAAAGAAAATTGCATCATACTGGCAACATATATCGATTGCAGATATAGAAAATGTGTGATGATGTTTTAGTTTTAAAAATAAGTTATTTAAAATATAATATTATTCGATTATATTAACTTGTGGTGAGTTTGGACATTCAGTATAATAAAAATTTTCTAAGACATCAAAACTTACCACACATTTCAGATTTGCATAAAATGTATTATTTCACTTCAAATATCAGTCGATTAAAATAATTTATTTTATAAATTTAGACTGTCCATGCGATTGGTAGCCAGATATTAACACTTTTAACTCACCTTCTTGGTATAAAACTATTTAAAATTGTACGTGGATAACAATTCGTTTTGTAATTGAACTTATTTGTTAAATAATTACTATACACTATTTTGTAATTGTTTTTGTTTAGCTGCAACAGGTGGCTGATATTCCCAATAAATTTGAGTGGTTTATCAACATGATAAAACAAAATAAGACCAAATCAATAAATTGGTCGTGAAGGAAAAATTCAGGATAACAGTCTGTAGTTTCTGAAAGAGTTTGGCTTTCTAAAAGTCACTGAGATTTCCACAAATAAAGATATATTTTGGATAGATCGTTCAACAAACCCAAGATTTAAACCTGGATAAACTTTTGGACACGACAGCGAAGTGGAAGCAGAGAAAGTCCAAAACATTGGTGTTATCAGCTCTTCGTGCAGCGCAGCGCCATGGTGTACGAAGAAACCTGGTTCCTCAGGGCTAGTGGTGCATGGGTTACTATCTTCAGAGATGAGGTAACGACTAAGAAGCTGCCATTAGTATCAAACCTCAGTACTGTGCGTTTGTATTCTTACTTTCTTCTGGCTTCCATTCCTGGATAGCGTGGGAGAGTGTCCGGAGTAACCTAAAAACAGATAGATGGTCATTAGATACCTATCATAAAACAATTTCAATAGTATATTATTAGTTTCCTCTGTGAATCCATCTGAGGCCATATCACATAAGATATGATATGACATGGAGTATAAGGAGCATAGCTGAAACTTTTACCACTAAGGCTTTTCACAGATGGATGGGTGGAAGAAGTTTTCAAACAAGAAACATACATGAAGGTCTAACAGTAAATGATTAGGTTCTTCTGTGAATCCATCTGAGGCCATATCACATAGGATATCATCATCATGGAGTACGTATAAGGAGAATAGCTGAAACTTTTACTACTGAGGTTTTTCACAGATGGATGGGTGGAAGAAGTTTTCAAACAAGAAATATAGATGGAGACACATTATAACGTAGCGAAGCGATAAAATAATATTAAATTAAATACATTGGTATCCCTGAATTAAGAATCAATAGGAAATTGTCAGAAATGTCACATTTAAAACGATATTTTAAAATATTTTTTACTGTCTATGGAACTTGGTATCATCAGATATAGATGATTATTTCGGTTGTCTGTGATCATTTGAGTGATATGAAATATTACAGCGCATTCCTGTGTAAAATGTTGTAATTAAAATTACCCAGGTTCAATGAACTTTTAATTTTCAATATATTGGAACTGATTGTGGGAACCAAACGTTAAAGTAGATACCAAAATTATTTTAATTTATATCTAGCTGTATCCCGCCACGCATTTTGTGGCTCAGTCTATCTGCGAAGATAGGGATAAAATAGCGCGTTTGCTTTAACGTCCTACAGATGGCGCAGTTTAAAAAAAAAAAACATATTTATGACATCTATATAATATGGGTATGTAAAAATAAAAGGCGTATTCGAAAGCAACATTGTGTTAAAATTTAAAAGCAATCGGTGAAGAACTTTCAGAAATTTAAGATTTTTTATTTATATATTATAGATTATACTTTTTAACCCTTTATATATATTGTGCCGTGTGTCTGAAAATACATAAATATTTTAAAAATTCATTTCAAATGTGTATAGATATATTTTGTTAAAATTGTTGACACATCTAAATCTGAATAACTAATGATTTTTATTTACATATAATTCTTACTAACGGTTTTCATTTGAAGATCTTCCATCTAATTGTTTTTTTGATAGGCAATCGATTCAGAGGAATTATGTTTTAAATTCATTCATTTTCACAAATCGTAAAATCCTGCGCTAGTACTTTATAAAACTCAAAACGTTTGTCTATTACTTACCACGATAATCTGTTCCATTGAAAAAGGCAGCAAAAATGTTTCAAAAAAAAGTAATTAGTTATATTATTTATCATTTATTCTGTAACCTAAACATTTCAGTATTTGTTGGTACAAAACATGTTAGTGAAAGCGCAGAAACCTGTATTATGATTTTTCATTACCACACAAGAGTCCCAACTATTCCCAACCGTCTGGAGCAGTGGAACTATGGCATCCTCGATTAGGGTATGTTGTGAGGCTGAAAGAAGTGGGGCAGGAAAGTAGATGGGGAGGAGGAAGGTGAGGAAATATCTGGCTATTCACAAATGGTCACCAAACACGGCTATAGCCTTTTCAAGCTACGTATGAATGGTGGTTTTACACCAAGGCGAAACTCAGAGTATCTTCCATACTGGAACGTGCCGCAAATATACATCATACTATTTTAAATAATTAAATTGTCAAATTACACGAATAAATCGAATAAAATTTACATGAGCACGCCATGATTTGAACCCGCGACCTTCGGATTACTAGTCGAGAGCCTTACCCCTCGATCACGGAGGCTACTTTTATTTAAACTATAATGCTGCAATTGTTTACAAAACGTTATTGACGTGTGATCTAATAATAACATTGCCACTTGTTACATATACAATGATGTAGTCACATCACGAAGAAACACGAATGTAAACATGTAGTCACCACACGAACCAACAACGTGTTATGTGATCTGCTGGAATAAAAAAAAAATTGCGCAACTTTTTATCATGCAATAAGATGCTCTGAACTTCGTTCTATGAATGATTGCGGTGCGGCCATAAGGCAATAATTGCCAGTTCATAAAATATCGATCAAATCAAACCATTGAACACACGTCGACCACATGGCCATTGGGTACTCTTTGATCAGGCTCTGCAAAAGCGTAGATGGAAATCAGACGATTTTTATTTTCCTTTTAAGAAAGAGAAACATTCCCAGGTTACGAATAACCTGACAATATTTGAATATCTCCTACTACCACCACAGTAAGCGGAAAATATTGCTTGTGTTGTGATGGAATACTTAGTCAGCCGAGGAATTGAACACACTACGCCTGGGTGGGATCCAAACGCGATGTCAACTCAACCACCGACCGGTCAATTACCTGGATTGTGGATGCCTAACCCCGGTGGCTGTCCTTCCTCTCTTGGAGGTCTGGTCTTCTTGAGGGATGACCGCAGCGGTGACCTGGCCACAGCCACCGATGATCCGTCAGCGCTTAGGGACGTGACTGTGGTAGCAGTGGTATTCATGGACACCACACTGCCGTGGCCGTTGTACACGTACGGCTTGCCGGAGGAATCCGTCATTGAGACTCCTGGAAGCAGAAAAAATAAGTTTTACCTTCAATAAAATGTGATGCGTTAATTTTGTAGGTTTAAAATTATTTGACTGAGATATTATTCGATTAAAAAACTTCAAATGGTGCAGTAAAAATAAGCAATTAAAGCTTTTTTTAAAGAGGAGATGGTTGACGTAGTTTCCGTGAGCAATTGAGCCCATTGTGCTATCTCTTATTTTATCTTATTTCTTTAACAGTAACCCGGTCCATTTTATAAAGTTCACCAGACTTGTCATTGAATATGTGGCTCTGGTCTGTCTGGCCTCTGTCCTCTGGTTCTACAAGGTGTCTTTCCAGGTATCTGAGATCTTGGTATCCACCAAAGGTGAATTCAAGTCTCTTCATCCTCTTCACATTTTCTGCATCTACTGGTGTTTTCCACTTCGAGCAACTGCATGTGTCTCCTGAGATGGCAGTATCCCGTTAGTAGTCCTACCAGTTCCCTCAGTGAGTTTCTATCAATATTGAGTAGTTGAACCTTAGTAGTTTCCTTCTTGAAGTAAATTATTTCCTCAGGGCCTATATCATATTTGGGGATGCTGTGTATGCTTTTTTATAGAAAAGGAAGGAAAGGACGTTCTGGGAAGGAAAAAGGGTATAAAGGATAGGTAGGAATCTGGCGGTCAGGTTCCCAGGAGTGACGGACGTTTGAATATATCCCTCCCACTGTACTGCAAGGCGGGTCGAGAGATTCAAATTGGAGAGATCAAAGGTTCTTTATCAACCGGCTTCTCCGGCCGCCACGGCCCGCTACGCAAAAGGTGGGTAGATGCATCCGCTGCCAAGACCTAGGAAAACTTCACCCCCTGAACCCTGGCACCCTGTCAAGTCACCAAACGTAGCGAACCACTTGGAGTGAGCTATGGCAGAGATGTTGGTTATCCAATAAATGGTTCCCGGGGAGGCGGTACCAAAACCCACCTCCTCACCGACCTATGAATGTGTGTAGGTTTTCAAGCTTACGATTCGTTCCAGTTTTGTATGATTTTGTACTTTGATTTTTTACTGCACTTTTTCTGGTGCAAGAATGAAAATTTAACATAATTATTTCTCCATCGGATAGTTATTTAGTTTCACAATTTAGTACTGTCATACATCAATAAAATCAGCAACATATTTTGGCATCTGATGAATTTCGAGCTGACATCATATGAACAAATCATTCGTCCGGAAAGAAATCTCTAATCTCCAAATAATTAGTTGTCATTACTCATTACGAGTCATTAGTCTGTTAGACAAAATATTTGGTTGATCCTTACCGCTCCTGATGCCGTCCCTGAAGCCAGGATTATTGATTGTGGTTCCATCGGGCCCCACGGCTGGAGGGGGTGCAGTGGGATCTCCACCCTCCCTGCGCGAGTACAGGGTGTCGTAGATGGACATCACGAACAGTACTGCGTTTAGGGCTATCGCTAGGATCTGAAAATAAAACGACAAATTCAATGAAAAGATTTTAGTATGTGCTGGAATCTTAAGCTTAGGTGGCTGAATTGATTGGGGGCAAACGTCTATACAGTAAAATCAAAAAAATTTTAAAGGTAATTAATTATACAATAGTTAAAGCTTTTGGCCTTAGACGAAAGTCACTGGGAGGAAACAGAAAAAGGCGGCTGAAGAAGATGCATTCATTAGATGTGATCAAAATTATTCAAGGGTTGTAGGGCCGATGATACACTATTTTATGCATTTTTCAAAGAAAGCTTCAAATCTTAAAGGAGAGATTCTTTGTACTGATGGAATTAAAGCTCCCAACCGGTTCTTTTTTATTCATAACGATAACCAAGCTATTGATATTGTCTTTTGGGGTATTTTGCCGTGTTTTGCTTCCTGCTCAGTAAGCTATCGCTCCAAGATTAAAAGCCATGTCCATCATCAGGGTGGTTTGATAAATGATAACTAAGGTTCAATTTTATTCCATCTCAATCCAAGTGAAGGTTTTAAATCATGCTGTCGGCAAATTATCACCATCGTCTTCATGTTATTGTACTGGGGCCATTTTATAAATATCTAGTTTTGTCAATGCACACAACTTTGACCTACATCTAAGTTAAGTCTTTTTAATTCAATTTCGGCATACATCAAATCAGCTGACGAAATTTATTCGATCATAGAAATATCAGTCTTCCTATTAATTAACCTTTAACATTGTGCATCTAGAAAATTTATTCATTAGCAATATCATCATTCTTGGTTAAGTATTTCGAATATTTGGTGATCATCCATTTATATACCAGGTCTTGTTCTAAGCAAAATTAGTTAACTGGTAAAATGAGACTTACTTGTAAGTAGAAGGCTTCTCCCCTTTCTATGATAAATCCTTGTGTGTCCTTGTCGTCTATTTGGATGGCAAATAGACCGGCAGCCACTATTGAGAGCAAACCTGAAAATGCAAAACATTTTAATTTACAGGTTTATTTATTGAGGTATTTAAAAAATGTGAAAATCACTAGACCTTTCGTAATATCAATCAGCATCACAATTTTTACCACCTCTTAATTACTGTATCTATGATTCCTGGGTATTTTCGAGTGTCTTGGCTTATTGCTGGCCCAGTCTTCAATCTATCTTCATTTAGTTTCAGTAATTCTTATTCTCAAGTGCAGATTTTATAAAAATAAGAGCAATTTAGTAATCCGCATATGACATTCCCAAAAAAATCCTTGATAAGATTTTTTGAGATAGAGGCACTTATCATAGTCCTCAGACTATCTCATCTTCCCATTCTGTTCTAATCCTTTTCCATGCTTTCAGTCCACCACTTCCTCAGTATGCTTCTAGATCGCATCTATTTCTAAATTTCCACGAAAACAGAGCTACAAATAATTACCTAAATATTATTAACCTGTCAATAGTGAGAGAGCCATCTTTGTCATGCCTAGAGGAGAGATTTGCAAGACCACCTGATCCTCGGCTCTCCTCTGGGTTACTTCCACTGGGGATCCCCTTGGTCATGTCTGTTGATGTACTATTTGGCGTGCTTTTCACTTCCCATACGAGATATCCTTACTGGTTGCGCCAATACGCATTATACATCAATTTATACACACATATCATGCACAAATATATACATACCTGCGACCACTGTACTGAGATAGTATTGTTGTCCTTTGGTCCTACCTTCCTATCCATTCCTGCACATTCATGTGCACTTTGCATTCAGTGTGTTACAATATCTCGAGAAGTCTGTTTCAATATCCCGCATAACTCACTATAAAAACCGCATCCGTGCGAGATCCTACCACGCTTTATTATATTTTTTATTCGCGCCAATATCGTGCGATAGTTACGTGTTCAGTGCCACCACCGTGATCTGTGAGAAGAACAAACAGGAAGAAAGAGTGCCCCTTCTCCTAATGGTGAGTCTTTCCTTCCATGCAACATATTGTCTCATGTGGTAATTACACTAAATTCAAGGTCCTTCGAGAAACATTTTTTCACTCATAAAACAACTAAATAACACCTTACACACCACTTACAGTAATTAAATTCGAACGCTACGCTAACAGTATTATTATATTATTTATACACCTCGTACATCAATAGCAATTAAAGCAAAGACAACTAACCTGCCAGTAGCGAGAGAGCCATCTTCGTCATGACTAGCGGCGAGTATCGCATGACCACCTTTTCCTTGGAGGCCAACATGGCCAACTGCAGGACTGACAGAGTGCAGAACAAACCCAGGGTGATCACACCCACTATTCCTACTATCCCTGTTATTTGAACGGCCACTGAAACAGAATTGCAGAGAGCTATTAGCACCGTTATTAAAGTTTTATATTTTACAAGTGTTCCATCACTATAGATAGACAAAACTTTTTAAGCCATAAAGTGAGAACTTTACATGAGACGATTATTATTTACTTATTTAAAAAAAGTTTTTTGCTGAAAAAAAGAACATCAGAAATGTTATCGACAAAAATTTAATTTATATGTTTTACTTAAGTCAAGCACATCTCTTAACACCGTGTATATGTGTACGAAAACTCATAGTGCTAGCGGAAAACAGGTGAATCTACGTCACACCGAGAACACTAAAAATTATATTTTTCGATTCTTAAATCGATACTTATATCTAGATTTTTTTAAGCAAATAAAGGGTTTAAAAACGTTTGAAAACGTTTAAAAAAATTGAAATTGAAGTTTTTCTTTGGACAAATTACATAATTCCTTATTTGAAATAAAAAAGAAACATAAAACATATGGTTTTTAAATAAGTAGGTAGCTACCTACTTACAAATCACATGATTTCACGGGAAAATTGTTTTTGATTATTTTAATAAGATTAATTTGGAAACATACTTTTTTGGACGCGAGGTCAACTGTTCACAGAACTAATAGTTATTAATCTGTCAATAATGAGGCAAAACATTTGTTTCAAATTTTAAATTGTTGAAGAAGAATAAAATTGTTCGACAAAATAGCGTTAAACAGCGAACTGGGTAGGCCAGCTAAAGAAGAGCAGTGGCGGTTTTCTCGAATGTTCGTTTGTGCAGGGGAAAGATGACATTATGAGACAAACTTGCATATTAGCACATTATAAATAGCGCGCAATTAAAATTCTGCTTTTAAAATCGACAAGACCGAAAAAAAAATGTCAAAGAGCAACCCGACATACCCATGATGTGCGTTATAGAATCAGCACAAAATACTTTTTACAAAAAAAAAACAACTATGGAACTGAATTTTGGACTACAAAGATGCAAGAAAAATGTCATTTTTTGTTATAGTAAATTTTTGTACATTTTTTTCTTGTTCCTGAATTATTCCAACCGTTTGCTTTTAATGGCATTTGTAAATCTACTAGTAAAACAGATTTTGTCTTAAATTGACTAGAAATCAGTTGCATTTAATTATTTTTCGCAGTTATTTTTGTTAATTATACGAAATAATGTATAATGACAAAATATAGTACTGTTTACACGTAAAAATAATAATGGGAGTTGGTGTGAAAAAAGGCTTACAATAAATAAAAACAGACAGATATCCGTAAAATTTGATGTAATAGGTATATAAATATAATATCTTCAATTGATATTCAAAGCCCCCAGAGTAAAAGATAACGAACCGCCACTGAGGAAGATAGCATTTCTGAATTATTGTACTTACCATTTGGCCTGAATCGGCCAACTTCCGAGCCGCATTTTTCTCTGTTGTATAGCAGTTTCTTGCATATCCTGAACGGTCCAAAATATCCCTTGTCGTGGTTCAAATTATCAGCTAGAAACAAATAAAACAATCAAAATTAACATAGTTACTTATTTGTAAATGGAAACTAGAACTAGACGATTAAAAATGGAACATAATTTGAATATTTACGAAGACTCCAACAATTATAAGAAAATTTAAAAAAAAATCTCCAGAATAATTGTAGGTTCGTAGGAAAATAACATATAATTTACGAAGATAATGTTAGTCAGAGGTTGTCAAACTTTTTTGTTCTCTTTTTTATTTTATTTTTTTATGCCGCACTAGATCATTATTTTATTTACCGCACAAGATTCCTAACTGCTCCCAACCGTCTGGAGCAAGTAAGACTATGGCATTCTCAATTCATGAGAACGGGTCGCTTCTACGATTCGTTCTTAAGTTCAACAGCTCGGCTGTGGAACGAACTGCCGGCCTCTGTGTTTCCTCCCTCCTACAACATGGGACTCTTCAAGACCCATGTTCACTCCTTCCTCTCCACAAAAAGACCCTCCACACAGCATCCTCAAAGATGACATAGGCCCTGAGGGAAATTATTTTCTTCAGGGCCTCCTGTGTGGAATTATTATATAAAAAAAAAAAAAATTGGGGTATGTTGTGAGGCTGAAGAGTATTGGGGAGGGGAATAAGATGGGGAGAGGAAGGTTGGGGAGTATCTGGCTATTCATATCTGGTCACCAAGCACGGCTGAAGCCATTTCAAGCAATGTTTCAATTTTAGATGGGGGTCTTTACTCTTTACACCAGGACTTTACACGAGGGACTTACCACTCGACCACGCAGGCTGTCTGAACTTCTAAATGGTGGCTCTTCACCAGGGCGATACTTAAATTATCCACCACTCTGAAACGTACCGCAAACATAATATACTAGATGTAGTCCCGCGTTGCCCAGCTTTTCATAAAGTTTTCGAAATCAGATATAATTTTTAGCATAGAAGCGATTGCACATATTTTTAATTCGTCATATTGTTGACTAATTATGTATTATGACTGTTAATATTATTTGTATACGATCGGCAATTTTAAAACTGGTTACAGATATTTTTCTTTCTCCTTTATCTCTCTTCTTATGAATTATATACGTTTAAAAAATAAGATGCTCCCGAAATACATGTTTAAGAATGTAAATTTTAAGTTCGCAATACATGGCTACCTCACGAGAAACTGTGGAAATTTTAGACTTCCAAAAATAAAATTGTCGGGGACCCAAAATAATCTCTATTTTAAAGGATTTAAGATTTTCAATGAATACCGGCAGATGTTAAAGAAGCTAAAATCCTTGCTGCTTTTCGTGGGTTATGCCTAAATACTATAAATAATAAGTTTTAGATGTATGGCAAAGTGTCCTTAATGTCATAGAAATAAGTTGTTAAAAGGTTGATACTAGATATAAAAAGATATAAAATATTTTATTTATAAATAAATAAAAACATACAAAAAAGTGAAACTTTATATTTACTATGTATTATGTTCGTTTTTAAAGTATTTCATTGTTTTTTTTTGTTGTTATCTAAACATTAAAAAAACTCTTGTTATATCTGTATCATTCAATAAAACATGTAAAATATATAGACGGAAAAAGTGATTCTGTTAAAAAGTGATAGCATGCCAATTTACTGATAAATATCATGATGAAAAGCGACGATGTCAGTATGTCAATATCAATATCAGTATTTGTATGAATACGTGTTCCGCCATCCTCATAAAACTTGTAATGATACGCTTGTAATGTTACATTGTTAAGAACTCTGTCAATTCATTCATTATAAGCCTGCAGTCCCGTTTTTATCAAGAAAACTAATAATTTGAATAAATTTTTAATAAATTAAGAGTATTTTGTATACTAAAATTAAAAATAAATAATAATGCTGCCATATTCATATGGCTACGTAATTTCCATCATGAGCTATGGGGCTTTGGTTACACTGTCAATGAATCAGACAATACACCAAGTTGTTTTAGTTACGCCTTATCACCCATCTAAGTTGCCATATGTAAATTTATTTATAAGTGTCGCACACTTTGAGAATCGCTGCTGTCATATAATTAAGAATTATAATGACCAATGACTGAAACAAGCTAAACAATGATTGTCAAAGCGACATTTAAAAAAAATAAATAACAATTTATCAATTGCAATATTAAAGAGATAATTGGATACTATTTAAAAATGATGTTTTATCAACTTATCAGATTTTGCGTAAAAAAATGTATATTAAACTGACACTTTAATTTTAAGGTCAATATCCGTTAGTATGTATTATTTTTTCAAGTGTTCATTTTGGTTCACCTCGGTATTAATTTTCTCTCGCGACAGTTGGCAGAGTTCCATCCTTGTTATAATATATTATTTCTTTCCACATGATAAAAGAAATATCGTGGATTTATTTACGTAAAATAATTATTATGCAATATCTATGCCGCTTGCTAAATGCGTGCAGACCTTTCAAGCGGAAAATTAAACCAAAACGTGTGGATTTAAAAAAAGACCTTGACGAAAAGTCAAAATAGACGCCTTTGAACTCTGGGACCTTCATCGTGAGCAGATAATTTCGTTAGAATAAAGTCTCAACAAGAATGTAAAACAATGTACAATTAGTATCTACTCCGTGATGAGCTGTTTTCTGACGTGCTTTAAAATGATAAGAGAAAAGTAGTTTTCTTCTATGGATCAAATCTTCACTCAAGTCACAAAAAAATTATTTTTATTAATAGGTGTATTTAAAAATATACATGTATAATTTGTTTTTACTGAGAATCGAAGCCTCCTCCCCAGGGACCGACTAAAATATGTGAAGTACACTATCACTTAAGCCAAATCCTGATAGGATGCTACCGTGATTTATGCATTATATTAACTGCAATATTTTGTTGCAAACTAATCGAATTTCAGAGAAATGCGTGTGTGCGTGAGTGCCACCAAAAGTTGATAAAATTCATGGTCATCAATAACCAGTCTATCTGCCAAGTTTCAGCTCAATCGTATTTCGAGAATTTGCAAAATAATATTAAAAAAAATAAATCTCTCGACTTGCAAGCCGGAGGTCGCGAGTTCAAATCCCGGCGCGCGCAAATAATTATTTATTTATTATTTCACAATTTACTCATTTAAAATAATATATATTGTATTTGTGGCACGTTTCAGAGTGGATAATACTTTCAGTATCGCCTTGGTGCAAGACAACCATTCAGAATTGAAAAGTTGCTTGAAATGGCTTTTGTTTGATCTGAATTAGCAGGTACTTCCCCGCCTTCCCCTTACCCGTCGCCTTCCCCTTACCCGTCACCTTCCCCTCCCTACTACCTTTGGCTTCACAATTCTAGATACCATAGTGTCACTGGATAGTCCAGACTGTTGGGAGCAATTTGGACTATTGTACAGTTTCACAAAAAACAATTGAAATTAAAACAGGTTCTATGAAGTTGGATTAGGTAAGGTTAGGTTTCGCTGTGTTAGGTTTTTTTTACTTCAATGTCCTGTTTTGTCATGCAACCCTATACCCAACAACGAAAATGACACCCTCCAGTGTTAATAAAGCCAGATTTTAATAAAGTATCTCTGCCTCCTCAAACAGATTACTTTTCACGTGATTATTGGATTTCCCGAGAATTAATTCTCTTTCTCTCTCTCACTGATATCACCGTCGGAACTTAATTGATTTTGTATCCGAGTCGGGGATTTTATGGGACCATTGGACGTTTATTACCCCATCGAAATAACTAAAGACAAAAGATAAAAGACGTATTAATACAATGGAAACGCTGAGATAATAATGAAGAATGAGTTACTTAGTAGTTAATTCGGAAAACGACGAGGAAAATGTTTATCCCTCTAAAAATGTTAATGTTTTTATGTCGTGTCGCGTTTCCTCCTAACATTTCAGGGCAAATATTGTGGGGAAGAAAGAGAGTGTATAATTTGATTTTTTTAAACATTTTTTTTCTATTTATATCCATACATCTGCAATATACCCCAATTTACCGGTGCATTCATAGAAATTAGAAGACCAACATTTCATCTACATTTTTACTCGAAATAATATCACGAATCACAGGTTAAAGTAAGTCGGGTACGTTCCTTAACACGCTGTATATTTTTATGTCTCGCATTCTCTATTTAATTTAATTGTAATAAATCAATCAAAATTACGTATTATAATCGTCATTATGTAATAAATCAATCTGAATTATGTATTATAATCGTCATTATGTATTAAATCAATCTGAATTGTGTATTATAATCGTCATTATGTATTAAATCAATCTGAATTATGTATTATAATCGTCATTATGTAATAAATCAATCTGAATTATATATTATAATCGTCATTATGTACGAGTTATAAATCAATTAATCTGAATTTTAATATAATTAATCACTTTATGTAATAAATCAATCTATCTGAACTGTGAATATTATTAATCACATTATGTGAATTTTAATATAATTAATCACGTTATTTAATAAATCAATCTGAAGTATGTATTATAATTTTACTGTAATCAATCACTTTATGCAACAAATCAATCTGAATTATGTAATTTTTCACGGGTATGCGCTAGTTTCAAATAATATTAACCTCTACTGGCAAAATTTTGTAAATATCTCAAAACCAAATTTAGTATTGAAAATTAGATATGAAATAATGGAAACGCATCTACAAAATTAACTTTTTCACTTTGGAATTTTCTTGAACAGTAATTTAATGCGTTAAAAACTTCTTAAACGTAGTTCTAAACACTGCAAACTGCAGTGCATATAAAGAAAGGAATAATTTCACTCGACTGCAACTGTAGCCAGCCGCACAGTAGGGGTTAAAGGAAAGTTACTGCATACCAATTTTCATTTCGCCCTTCTGAATTCCTTTCACGAATTCCTTAATATTATTATTCCCGTCATTTGAACCACTGAATATAAAAATTTGTTTTTTTATCATTCTTCTTGCAGCATTTTAGAAATGAAACGTAAAAATAATAGGCACTGTGTATTTTCTTTGTTAATTATGAACAATTCGTTACCAAGGCATGTTACCAAGGCACACTGCCAACTGTCATATGATAATCGCATCGTAAATCTATCTTTTCAATGAAATCACGCAAATATTTCAATGTAAAATTACTCATACAAAACATTTAAATGATTTAACGCTTTTTTTCGAAGAATTTGTTTTTATACTTACATTCTTTCTTATTAAAAACAAGCAATACAAGATCAGCCAAAATAAGTAGATTCCATAAATTAAGGATGAAGATTGCCCTGAATCTCAAGTGACCTACCAGGTAAATGTGGTACTCTATAAGTACTGTGATGTGTACAGTGTCTCCCTGTATAAAATGTAAATCAATAATAATTAAAACATATGTACATTCTAGCATCAAGTTCATCAAACAAATGGATTGTACACGTGGCTTTGTATTGGTGATTGACGAACCGGTGGATGAAATCTGTGATAAATTGATAATAGTTTAACTAGTCTAGTATGTAATAAGATAGATAATTGTAGAAATATATCATATATTTGTACAGCGCCGTTGAGGTGATTTTGCACAAAAATGGCGCTATAAAAAACATCAAAATATTATTATTATTATAGTAGTCAACCTCCTGTAGGACAGGGGCGAAAGAATGTCCCTTTATAAAAAGATCATTTTGAATTTTGATTTTGTTTTCGTGAATGTAACGGTATCTTGGAAATGGAAACTAGCCCACTTTCCTTCTTCCGATCGAGCTGAAAATCAGCAGATAGACTCGTCGTAGATGACAATGCATTCTATCAAGCATTGGTGGCAATCACGCATACACACGCGGACAAATACGCATTTTCCTTAAAGATGATATTACCGCAGTTAACAACACACTAAATAAATGTCGGTCCTACCCTTTTGGGATTTGGCTCAGTTGTTAGCAAGATTATCCTGGGGAGGAAGGTTCAATCCCCAGTCAAACCAAAAACTATACATATACATACATCTAATAATAAAAATAAAAGTATAATTGTAAAAAAACTTTGTTTTTTATACAATGATTATTTACTCCCTAACGCTAAAAGTCTTTAAAATAAAAGCGTATAAATTGATAACCTTTAAAAACTCAAGGTACTTAGCAGTGGCGGCTCGTGACTTTTGGATTAATATTATAAAAATGGCGTTATTGATGTTGTTATAGATGAAAACGATTTTTTTTCGTAAAATTGATTTTTTGTATAAAGATTTTCATGAAATCCGTTCGGCACACGGCTAAACTGAATTTTCCTGAAAATATTAATACAAAAAATAAAATTTTAGAAAAAGTAGTTTTCAGCTACAACAACATCAGAAATGACATTTTTAATAATATTAGCACACTTGTACATCCAAAAGTCACGAGCCGCCACTGGTACTTGGCAGTTGGTAGATGTCCAAGATGTAACACATAAAATATTTCTGGGCGTTTTTTTTTGTTCCTGACGATGGATTTAAAGTTTTGCCCGAAAGTTATAATAATTTTGTTATATTCGTGAATAACTGCCGTTGCTAACCCATTTTATTTAGATGTGATTTTAGAAGTCATACTAGTATTTTAGATTTGATTACAAAAAAAATTTAAGAGTCATAGCACACAATTATAAAAATGTTTTTTTTTAATGCATATTTTACCAGACTACCAATTTTTCAGACCGACAATATTTGAATTTCTCCTACTGCCATCATAATAAACAAAAAACGACACTTCCGCGAGAATAGAGATTAAGAATCTCTTAAAATTATTGGTAATCCGGTTAAAACGTAATTTCAGCCAATTAACGAATGAATAGGTTTCCTGATAATCCATTCGTTATTAACAACTTTTAGTAAAATGCGAATATATTATCACGATTTCGGAACACGTGTTCAAAAAAATCCTAATATTTTCACATTTACTCATTATATATTTTCAAGTCAAATGCAGGTGCATGAACACGTATTCCGATTTATTAGAAATTTACTAAAAGTTTATCGGAAAACGGCCTGCAATCCCGTTTTTAATCGCATTACCAATAATTTGAAGATATTCTTAATAAATTAGCAATACTCATTTTTCCCCGTGTAGTTAGCTGTGGATTTAGCACGTAACGCCTGAGGGAGAACCCGACGCTTTAGATCGCTCAACCAACTAAATAATCGGTTATAAACATAATGAAGCACTCGCACTCGTACCGATGATGGAATGAGATAGTTGCAGCATGAATGCATCTTTGCATTCAGTGCGCCATGAATAGAAGACGACATTAAGTGCATTAGCACTAAATGGAAGCGATAAATACTCTAGAACTATATAGCACTATATATAATAGCACTGTAGCACCATATCACCATACCACCTAGCACCTAGTATCTGTAGTGCACATTGCAGCGTTGTGCAATGTGCAACGTGCGTGCAAACTTCAAGGTAAAACCCCGCGATTCATTGCAACTATATTGCAGCATTACGTGACGGTTAATAAATAACTTTTCTGAGGTTATTTACGTAAAAAAATAAATAAATTAATAGATTCTTAAACTTTTCATTTAGTTAGAATAACTTTTGAAGGATATAACCCATTAATGTAACGTATCATGGAAGAAGAGAATACTAAAAGAAATATAAAACTGAACAAGACCCAAAAAGGTAACAGTCTCAACTGGGAATCAAACCCAGGATCTGTCTTACCGGGACAACACCTCTAACTTAATATTTTATTTATTTATTTCTTTTAGACACATGCAGGACATGCTTCAATTAAAAAGAAATTTAAAATCAATATAAATGTCCCTAAATTAAGGCGTCTGCATAATTGACATTAAATTATCTACAAAATACACATCAGACATGCGTTAAGTGATGCGTATTCCCGCGTAGTGCTTAAAATTATTCAATGAACATAAAATTATGAAAAATTTGAACTAATAAGTATAAATCACAACATCAGACAAGCGATAATGTGGGTACCAAAATTATTTAATTAATTAATAATTTTCTAACGATATAGGTATTTCTTTTGTTTAAATTTTTAGCCGATGTCATTTTGTAATTTTGCAAGTTTACTATGAACATTCGAAAAATAAATTTAATTTTGAGGAAAATATTTTTTTAAATATTGTGTGATGGTCCTGCGGCTTTATTAACAAATATGTTACGTCGGCGTCGGTTAGATATGTTCATATTAAAACCTCCATGGTAATATAAATAAAAAAAAATAAATTGAAAAGGATTTGCTTAATTTTGACATGTAAAAAAGTTTCAAAATTTTCCTAGCATTCCTGTAGCACAATTTTCCGTAAAGCCAGCAAACCTTAAAAATCAAAAAAAATTTGCGCTAATATACACAATGTATAAGTAACGCATTATAAATACAAGATGCGCCCCATTACCCATTACTTTTTTATTTTATGTTTATTTTAGTGTATTGAGGAAACAAACAAATTACAAATTACATACAAAAATAAATAAACATAAAAGCACCTTAATGAAAATTACTGAGATATCTTAGATATTGTACACACACCTTAATGAAAATAACTTAGATATCTTACACAACTTAATGAAAATAACTGAGATATCTTAGATTTCGTATACACCTTAATGAAAATAACTGAGATAACTTACATATCTTACACACCTTAATGAAAATAACTGAGATAACTTAGATATTGTACACACCTTAATGAAAATAACTGAGATAACTTAGATATCGTACACACCTTAATGAAAATAACTGAGATAACTTAGATATCGTACACACCTTAATGAAAATAACTAAGATAACTTAGATATTGTACACACCTTAGTGAAAATAACTGAGATAACTTAGATATCGTACACACCTTAATGAAAATAACTGAGATAACTTAGATATCGTACACACCTTAATGAAAATAACTGAGATAACTTAGATATCGTACACACCTTAATGAAAATAACTGAAATAACTTAGATATCGTACACACCTTAATGAAAATAACTGAGATAACTTAGATATCGTACACACCTGAATGAAAATAACTGAAATAACTTAGATATCGTACACACCTTAATGAAAATAACTGAGTAACTTATAAATATGTCTTACACACCTTAATGTATACTCATGATGTATCACTTATGTAAGTAAACGTGGGTATAATTTCGTAATTGAATTTATTCGCAGACGTTTAGTCATCTCGTCTTAACAAAACTCAGTGACACAATTATATATGGTAGCTGGACCAAGTGGCACCTGCTTGCTGTTTTAGTATTCAAAACAATGTCTACAGCGAAATCTCATGTTCTTTACAAATATATCATATTAATTAGAGCATGCTGAGAACTCAGCTGTTAAAATTTTTGGTAAATACCAGATAGTACCGAAGATATAAAGTCGTCAAAATGTTGATGTTTGCGACCGGCCGAAAAGCGTGTGGCACTATGGTATACATATATATGGCATACATATGCTGCAGCACTGTCAATCAAATTATGAATTAATTGTTCTAAATCGTGCGTCGTTTAACAAAATCTCAGGCAAAAATACATGTTATCAATTCCGATTCGTAAAAAAATTTTGGGTCAACAAAACTACAAATACTTAGAAATAAATTTCTTCTATAAATTGCCAGAAAATATAAGATCACTTAATGACAGATTCAAAGAATTCAAAACACCATTAAAAAAATACTGAAAAACTTAACTAAACAAAAAAAAAATTATATATTAATATATATTTAATTAATTTTATAATTTATAAAATATTATATAATAACACGTCTTCCAATATAAGATGAAAGTAGTGATAGTTTATCAGGAAATGGCATGCTGTCAGGATTTTAATAAATAATCATTTTTCTCCGTGTAGAAGTTGGCAGTTACAGCAGTATTTTTTTACCTAAGTAGGTGTGCAAAAACAGCCAAACTACAACATAATATTTTACTGTTACCAATTAAAACATTTATAATAACTTCAAACTCTCATATAGTCGGGTAAATCTGCGGCTTGTGTGTTGTGACATTATACCAAAGGAAATGAAATGCAATGGAAAGCAGAGAGGAAATGGACAATTTCACCGGAATGTTTAATTATTAATATAATCCGCTGTGCCATATTACTAATGCTTTGAGTTGTTATGAACGTGTTTTTACAGTTAGACCTGCCTAATATATCTGTAAAAAAGGTTGCGAGTAGCGGAGCTAAAGCAAAAACAATTTAAATTTAATTAAATAAATATAATATACTACGTTGTTACTGTAGGCTGTTACCTAATTCCAAGGCTCATACTGTAAAGTGCGATTTTTACAAATAAATCAAGGTCACATCTTTTTGTTTTTCCACACCCAAATATACATTGAATCGTATTATAAAGGTTGCTAGTCACTGGGGATGCCCTTTACGAGTTCTCAAAATAGGTCAACAGAATATACGACGCGTATAAAACCCCTATTTGGGTTAGTGTATACACAAGTATAAATGTATATATAAAATAAAAATGTTTCTTTCCAACATATTTTTTTCGTGAAGTTTTTAAGGTTGTCAAAGCAATTTTTGTCTGGGAATTGTGAGTTGACCTTTTCACACTTAGTTTAGGGACGTTGACTTAAGACACATTTTTTTAAGCTTTCTTTAAATATGTATAGTACATCAAGGGAACTGGTTTCGGCACATGGTGTCTTCATAATGTCATAAGCATCATTGTAAAAAATCTTGCAAGCAGATATAAAATCCATCATTATGCTACCACTACACAATTGGCCAGTTTTTTTCGTATTTGATGACTATAGGATTCGAAGCATATTTAAACAACTGCTTATTCTGAAAAACAGAATGTGGAAGATCTGTTAACAACAATGCATACCGTATTTGCCAGCTGTGATGTTAAATAAGAATAAATCACAAATAAAAAATACCAGATGGAATTCTGAAGACAGGAAACCAACTTACTGCATAATAGAATTTTTTTGGATAAAATAATTAAAAGACATTTTGCTAACGAAAATCAAAGAAACCTGATATCGTTTTCAAGTTGAATAGTGAAATATCACTATAATAATTTAAGGTATACTAGATATCAAAGATAATGCTTTAGATTTATCAAACTTGGTAAACTGTTTAATCCTGGATTAACCAAGTATTAAGGTTGAAATTCCTAAATTAGAGCGTGAGAAATATCACAAGCCGAAAATTGGTCATTTTAAATCGAATTTTAGACGTATCGACTCTTTCTACAAAAAACATAAAACGATTTCGTAAGATTGTATTTTTATCTAGTAAAGTCGCATTTTAAATTTTGAAAAATAATGAAATTTTAATAAAATTATACTGTTGATCCTTGAGCTGTTTTTAAAATTTTAAACTTTCAATTGTGTATTTGTATGTTTACATTTTTGAGAGATGATTTCCAATCAAGAGATTTAAATTTCTGACTTCTCTCCAATTTTTCAACAACAAAAAATGTCATTACAATATGTGTCAATTAAAACTTGTAGTTGAATTTAAGTATTAGACATAAAATTTCCTGACAAAACCTATGATATAAACAAATAAATATGTAAAAATGAGAGATTTCTCACAATCACACTGATTATGTATGACGCAGGATCTATGTAAAATACAAATAAAATAAAACAATTGAATAAAAATGTATATTCATTTACCTACTTATTTTGTACCTATTTTATAACAACATCTATTTATGTTTACGCACTTCGATGTCCAAGTTGCAAATAACAAATTATTCGAAAAAAAACGGGAACCGAGAATTCAACATCTGAACCATACTGTAGACATCGGAAGTTGCGCATGATATGCGGCTTAAAGTGGGACGGATATAGTATTTCTATCACGCTCTAAAATTGTCCCAGCGAGAGAACTTTTAACGAAATCTGAGTTTCCGTCCGCTGTTTATTTGGCCCAGTAATTTGATACAAAGGATCTCTTATAATACAGGGTGCAGCAAAACAGACAGTGCGGTACATCCCATGTGGTGGGGGTCGGGCTTTATTGTATCGGGAGGGTCGTGCCGTTTTCAGTCATCACCATTGTTTGGTCCGGACAATAACCGGACAACGCACGTTTCTTGAAAATGGTCGTTCTTTCGTCGCCACCCAGCGTGCTTTCCGACTGGAATTTGTGACTTCTTCCTGTAGAGCTACCTGAAGAAAAATATTTTCAATCGTCGGCCTCACACCTTGGGAGAACTCAAATATCGAATTTGGGTGTAAATCGCTATACCCATCGAGATGTGCCAATATGCGGCCAAAAACTTGAGAAATCACCTTCATCAATGTATCGCTGCTGGGGGCCATCATCTTTCTGATGTCATCTTCAGGACTTCAGAACAACGGCATGATGTACCCAATAAAATTAAATAGACTTCATTTCTGTAAGTTGCGCCGTTTTTTATTAGCCCTTCAAAACTGCACTGTCTGTTTTGCCGCATCCTGTATGTAACTCAAAAATTAGAGTGGTGGATCACTGTGAGAACACTTAAAAAAATGATGAACTTTAACTTTTATTTATTTATTTATTTTTTTTATTTATTTATTTATTTGTTAAGACATACACAGTACAATAAGATACAGTTAGATATTTTTAGTTATTACATAGTTGTAGTACCTATTACGTATGTCCATAAAATATCTTTACGTAATTTCGCTTGAGATTGTTATAAAAGAAAGGAAGTGTATGGATAGATAATAATAAATGAATTGAAAACAAGAATTATAATAAGCTCACAAATTGTAATTGACTGTTAATACATAGGAGTTTTGCAAAATGATGTGAAATTATTTTTGAAATATGTCATGCTAAGAAATTTAATAAGTTAGATTTGTATGTTAGAAAGGAATCATGAAAGATGTCTAAATGTAGTAATTTTTCGTAATGGGTGTATGTTGTGATTGCTCGAGTAATTACTGAGTTGTTTGCTGCATTGGTATTGTTGGCTTCAATGTGAAATAGTGTAGTGTGCCTGGTACGCCTCGTTGGAACATTTAAACCAATGACGGATAGCAATTCGGGACTATCTATTTTATTATTTAGCAGATTATGTAGAAACAACAGGTCTGACAATGTGCGTCTTTTTTGTAAAGTTAACATATTATTTGTAGTTTTGTTGTATTTCTTGAGTAAATGTTTCGAAAATTTATTCTGTACACTTTCTACTAAATCTATATATACCTTATATTGAGGATTCCATATTGTGGAAGCATACTCCAGTGGACTTCTGACCAATGAACAAAACAAAATTTTCAGAGTCTTAGCACTTTTGAAAACTTTGCATATTCTTAATAAGAAACCTAGCATTCTGTAGGATTTTGAAATAATGTGTTCAATGTGCTTGTCAAAAATTAATTTGCTATCTAAGTAAACACCTAGATCTTTACACGTAGACATAGGTTGTAAAGGTTTGTTATTCAAGTTGTATGGATAGATGATTTTGTTTTTATTTCTAGTAAATGTAATCGAGTGACACTTAGATATGTTTAAGGACAATAAATTTGATTCACAATATACGCACAAATTATCAAGATCGCTTTGCAATTCCATACAATCAGGTAAACACTGTATAGCTTTATAAATTTTCATGTCATCCGCGTATAAAACAAAGTAACTATTTTTAAAGCATACGTAAATGTCATTTATATAAATATTAAATAAGAGTGGTCCAAGATGCGACCCCTGGGGCACACCTGAGACGATTTCCGTTAAGCAAGATGCAAAACCATTGACAACCGTGATTTGGTGCCGATTATTGACGTATGATGCGATCCATCTATAGAGGTCACCGTGAATTCCTAGACCTAATAACTTTTGTAAAAAAATATAATGATTAACACGGTCAAATGCTTTAGAATAATCCGTATAAATGGCATCTACCTGGCATCGCATATCCATTTGAGCATGAAGAAAATTGGTAAAAAATGCAAGATTTGAAGTTGTAGAGCGATTTTTCATGAAGCCGTGTTGATTATTTAAGAGTGAGGGTGAGATAGTAGAATATAATTGATCGTAAACAATTTTTTCCAATACTTTACTTAGTATCGGTAATTTGGATATAGGTCGATAGTTCGAGACATCATTTTTGCTGCCATTTTTATATATTGGGGTAATCAAGGCTGTTTTCCACTTGTCGGGAAATGTTCCTTCAGATAACGATAGTTTGAAAATAGCAAAAATGGGGGGTGTCAATTGTTTACTACAATAATTTATGAAGATCCCTGGAAGTTGATCATCCCCTGGTCCCTTTTTTATATCAATGGACTTAAGGTGAAAGAAGAATGTGATGTCTTCATTGATCTCGATTGAGATGATTATGCTATTTGAATTAGAGCAAAGACTGGCATTGCTTGTATGTGCAGGTTGAGCATTCGAAAATACCGTCATTAGCAGTTTTTTCACCGTAAATCATATGATCAGGGATGGCAGGAGATTTTCTTTGAGAATTGACGTAGGACCATATTTTTTTAACATTATGCTGTATACCGGATTCTATCGTAGAAATGTAGGTTTTGTAAGCTGCTGAAGCGACTGTTTTTTGCCTTTTGCGAAGCAATGAAAATGAAAGATAATCAAGGGGGTTCCGATGGCGCTTCCATTTTCTAAAGAATTTTAATTTTTCGTTTGTTATTTTTATTAAGGCTGCCGTGTACCATAGTGGGTATTTTCCAGATTTCACAACTTTCTTAGGAATAAACGCTTCGATAATCTGTTCATTTATAACATAAAACGAATTTAACGCTGTATTTACATCCGGTGCATTTATGACGGTTGACCAGTCGGTTTCTTTCAGTCTCTCATTGATCTCTGCATAATCTGCTTTATGGAATAATTTTATTGTTCGAGGAGTTGAGAGGGTTGCAATAGTGGATGGAAATTCTAGTTCTACAATCAATGATTTATGATGAGCATCTTCTTTAACTAATGGGTGGTCGGCAAGCGACACATTAACTGAAGTGTTACAGAAGACGAGGTCCAGAATTCGACCGAATTTGTTAAGTAAATGGTTAAATTGGGTTAAATTTGCAAAAGATAAGCAGTTAAGTAACGCGAGTGCGCATTGATCTCTATTACTTGGCATTTTTTGATTATTCCATTCGATATTGGGCATGTTATAGTCGCCAATGATTAAAAACTTGTCATTGGGAAAACGGATTGTTAAGTCAGAAATAGCATTGTTACAAGTAGTATTATGAGTATAGTAGATTATATATTATATAGTAGTATTATAGTAGTATTATGACTAGTAAATAATGCTAATCTTTCTGATGATGTTAATTTTGGACCGACGCTAGGTAAATACACGCAGCACATATGAATATTATAACAATGACGATTCGATTTTGATGTATTGACAGTTATCCAGATATCCTCAGCGTCTGATTTCCAAGAGCGAGGGGTAACAAAAAATTCTTTTTTAATTCCTATGAGTACGCCTCCGCCAGTTGATTTACTAGTGCGGTGTATATCCCTATCATTTCTGTAAACAGAATAGCGATTATCAAATAATTCCTCGTCTCGGATACTATCAACCAACCAACTTTCGGTAATGAAGATCAAGTCATAATTATTGAGCAGTATATTTTGATGAAATTCCTGTGTTTTCGAGCGCAAACCTCTTGAATTTTGATAAAAAATTATTAATGAATCATGCATTGCGAATTTTCGGTAATTACATTATTATGTTCGGTTTCTGTAAAATATATTTGAAGAATATTATATTTTAGAGTTATGTTATTAGTCATGAGTCCACTGGGCTTAGCAAAGCACAACATACTATTATTATCAATTAAAGTGAGTAAGTATATTATAGAATGTAGTAGTGAGCAGTTAGTGTAATTCTTAGCATGTGGGGTTAGTGTAAAAAGGGTGATATTGAAAAAATTATGAAAAAAAATACGAAGAAAATAGTAGTTATGAGAGGATAGGTGGTTTAACATTGCAATGGTAGTTAGATAAGGTTTTTTAGCTGTAATTCGCATGAGACGTGTATGGGCGGTGATGTTTCGTTTTTCCGTAGGTAAATTTTTGCACTTCTTATCCATAAAAACTGATAGTTGTGTTCGTTTTTAAATGCTTTAGCGCACCTCAATATAGATTTATTCTTCCGCGTGAGATGGTCGTTGACGAAGATCCTCTGGTCAGCTCCAACCATCCCGATGGCCTTGGTAGTGATTCCTTTTCTTTTTTTGATGGCTGCGACAAATTCGTCCTTCTTCTTGCGGGAGGTGAATTTGGCGATTATGTTACCCGGACGTCCATCTGTCGTGTCTTGTGTACGATGGCACTTGCTGATTCTGCTAACGTATTCAATGTCGCTTTGATGGAGAGGGCATCCAATGACTGTTGCGATATTCGACATCATGGTAGGTAGATTCTCGTTGGTGGTCTCAGGCATTCCATGTATTTCTATATTGTTGGATAGAAGTTCCTGGTACCTTTCATTGTTTCCCCTCTCTAACATGTAAACTGTTTGTTTTAATTCTGAGACCTCCATTTCTAGCTTATCAATTTTAGCTAATTTTTCGTTTATAGATTTCATATTACTTGAAAAATCTTCCATGACATTATTATTATAAATGATGACTTTTTCGAATTCCGCCATTTTACTGCTCATTTTTTCTATTTGTAGTGCCATTTTTCTAATCTCAACAGTTAGGAGTACGTTGCTTTGATCTGAGGAGCAGGATTGGGTATCTAAATTGTCCAGGGTTTGGATACAATTATTGCACTCCCACGCATCCTTTTTACCTTGCGACATGCGTTTAAAAACACTTTCCGGAATATCAGCGCATTCGAAATGGATGGTGCATTTGCAGGTTGTACACTTTATACACTCAGCCACTTTCAGCTGCTTAACGCAATATTTGCATGTTGAATCCATTTTATGTTTGGCTTGTGGCTGCAATATGTTACAATACTGTGGGTAGCTTGAAGATTTTTGAAGAATAACTAAAACTCTAGATTTGCATGTACCCTATCTTTAGACCCTGATCAAGTTCTATCTTAATGTGGACTATTAGCGCCCTTGAGGTGATTTTGCACAAAAACGGCGCTATACAAATATTATTCTTCAAATATGAACTTAAAAGGACTATGCACTGTGTGAATGGGGACAAGTTAAAATCACGGAGCACGTCTTAAAAGAGTGTATTCTGTACCAGTTCCCCGGAGTACAGCTTTGCTGCACGTTGAAACGTTGGATGCCATTGATTGGATGAAGAATTATAACTTTCCCTAGTAGCAAAAAATCAACTCTCCAAAGATAGTAAGAAGAAGAAGAATATTTCTTATTTTCCTTATTGAAACATTCAATACCTACCTCTAAATATAACAGGTCTGGAGGGTTTAAAAAAACATGATCTATATAATATAATGTAGTTTAATATGTAATAGCACTTACGATTGTAGAAATACCCCCACATGGGCAGCCCGATGGCAGTGGCACCGATGGCAAAACAGACGAAGCCGAGGCAAGCCACGCACAGCGAGTACACCGCCTTCCCGTTAGCCATGGCCGCATAGCGTCCGTCAGCCTCCTGCCATCACTGGACTGGTCGAGGAGCTGAACGCAGTCGGAGATTTCCGAGAGAAGCTGACCAGAAGAGTGGCACCTGGATCAAGGAATAAATAGGTTAGAACGAAGATTTTAAATTTGTTGATATATGTGGGCCAACTGGTAGAGTACGTTTAAAGCTATCATCTTGTCGTAGTAATTTTGGTTTGATTAGTGAGATGAGCAGAGCATATAGGAGAAGAGTGTCAACTGGAACAAGGAAGAAGAATATGTTTTAAAATTTTCACGGCCAAAAGTGAAAATAGTGATTTATTTTGGGGTGTTGTTCTTCTGCCTTTATTCTTGATTTTTTAGGCTAAATTGTACCCCAAAAATAAAACACTATAAAGGAAGAAGGAGATTACATATTAAAGTTGATTGAGGCTCTAAACTTGTAGATTGGGCCAACTGGAATGGGTTAGTGCAAAGACATCTGGACTTAATTTAGGTGTTAGCAAGGCTATTGATTGGCGGCAGGAGCCGAAAAGTTGCATGAGGATTCACAACTGGGATAGGAAGGATACAGGTTTTTTAGAGAAAAGGCCAATTAGAGGGATGAGTATAAAGTCATCTGAACTTAATTAAGGTATTCGCAAGGCAGTTAAATTGCAGATAGCAAGGAACATAGAAAAAATACAGTTAGATGGAAGATTATGATTTGTAGACGTTGAGTAATACAGTATGCAAAACGATTAAGTTAAAATTAGGGATTTGAAAGGCGTGTGTGTTGTAAAACCATGTATGATTTTGTGAGAAATATGGCGATCCGCAAAGAGTGCAAGACTGATGTAAGCGTAATGGGCAAGATTAAGAAAGGAACGCTCTGATGGTTTGGGAACGTAGAGCGAATAAGCAAAGAAAGAAGTGCAGCGGAATTGGACAAGATTAATAAATACTGTTTTGGACACGTTATGGAAACTTTTCATAAAATTATTAATACAATAGCGTATTATCCAAGGTGGATATTTTCAGTTGCGAACTAACCAAATACAAGAGGTCCATAAAATAATATCTCTCTGATGGTTTGTGAATAATGTTATGTCTATTGTTTATATTTCTATTATGATTTGATTTAAATCTACAACCTCTCTCCATGGCTATAAATATTTTGTTTTGTAAATTTTTCGTTTTATATAATCTTTTGTTTTGAATAAATTTTTGAATTGATATTCCTTACTTTCAAATTTAATTTACTTATTCCTTATTATGCTGTCTCAGTAGAGGTAAAGTCACAAGGAGGAAATCCATAATTGGTTTTATTTTGGCTATATAATACTTATGTACAAACTGAAATAAATGTAAGCTGTCGATTTCCCAAAAATTAATAAATAAAATAAATAAATAATTAGTTGCGACATATTATTAATAATAATATTTATAATATAAACTGGAACATAAAATATAATATCCAGCAGGTAGGTTCATATCCAAAACGGTTGAAATACGAATTAACGGTTGACGAGATATTTCATCAGGGTAAACACATCACAGTTCCAATCCCATTCAATTTCCGTATTCATTCACTCGACTTATTCAATCTCGACAGGATGGTGTGCAATCATGCGAAACCGGTTCCCAAATAATCACATTGAAGGGTTCCTGTTCGCTTTTGAAATTGTGGAATGTATCGGATATATACATATATATACTGGGATACTGTTAAAGTGGATATGGGAGCGGTTGGATGAACTTTAGATTTACCTAAATAACTGGTAAAGTGGTCGTGGAATGTAGGATATATCAATGATGTTGAATAATTAGCTATAAACTAGAGAAGACCCGTGAAAAATCACGGGGTTGTCTGAATTCTTGAGACATCAGTTCCAATTTTTAAAATGGCAATCAAAACAATTCTCTGTAAAAATATTATTTTGTGGGTAGGTACTTCATCGTTGTCTGAATTCTTCACACAATCAGTTCCAATTTTGAAAATGACAGAAATTCAAAACAAATAACCATAGTTACAGTCACTCACAGACTGACAGACCCACAACAGATATTATAATTTGCTGGCATTTATTGTTATCTACGTTTATTTATATGAATTGTTGCGAACATAGCATACTTAGGATTGCGTTCATTGGTGCATTGTGTACATTATTATGATGTTCTTGAAAAGCGTCACTGATAAAAATCATTATTTTGTGTTGCTGTCTGCTTATTGGTTTTTGTAGAAAAATGGACAAGTGCTTGATTTACTTTAACCAGTGATTTCTGACATTACTTGGCGCAACTGTTCATGAAATTTTGGTCTCTGGTGAAATTTTTGACGGTTTTTTTTTACTCGGGTGAGTGACTATGTGGAAGAACAAAAGGTTGTTTTTGATGAAAAATATAAAAAAAAACTTTATAATATTAGCCGGAGACAAAATTTAATTTAAATTTTTTACTCAAAATTATGTCAGAAATCACTGGTTAAATTATGTTTGAAATCACTGATTAAATTATGCCTGAAATTACTGGTAAAAATAAGTCAAGTACGTTCCTTAACATCCTGTATATATGTTGATGTTTAACAGTGGGTTCTTTTAATATATTAAGGACGGGTTGTTCCACTAAATTTGAAAAATTCATAATTTCATAGTTCTGTGAAGGCTCTATTCATGTTCTGTTTAGTGAAACAACTGGCCAAAAATGATATAATAACAGAACATGAATAGAACCTTCACAGAACTTGAAAATCATAATTGAAATTTGAGGAAGTGTTCAATATTTGTGAAACAACTTATCCTAAATAAATTCACAGAAATTTTCTTTCCTGAAATCGAACAAAAATTTTGAAACGTAATGTATGCAAAAAATACATTTGTGTTAGTACTGTGTTCGGCTCAACTCTGATTGCAATACTTTTCAAGCTCGTCAACAACGCTAAACTAACTAAAAAAGCTCAAATTTTATCTGTTTACATCGTATCCTTCAATACATTATTCTGATATATCCCAAATCCCGACAAAATTTCCTCAAAATCCAATAATCAACCGAATGGAAAGGCAAAAAAACTTTTTCCATACAAGTTTAATGCGGGTACAGGCAAATCATTTTCAAGATGTCGTGTTCGAATTTATTTATACACACCGTATCGACAGTTTCAAAAAAGAAATCTAGCTTGGAACACCCCATTCTAATATCTTTGGAGCACCCTCTCGCAGTCCTCTCTTACCCCGCAGTAGGCAAAGATGCCAGGTACGTAGTGACGTTTATCAATATTATACTATTGAAATTATAATAAATTAATTTAAAAAATTTCGAGTTCCTTTAGAATTATAACGTTTAAATTTATACTCACGATATTAGTAGTTAACTCCTACGGCAAAAACACGTGTTTTAGGTTTGAAATTATTTTAAATGTTTTATATGCAATAATTAGAAATCCATTGAGTTCAAAATACATATATAATATATTAATGTGGACTTATGCAGGGTTAAGGCAATACACCACTTTGTGTAGCATTTGGAATCAGGCCACTAACAATAATACTCCTTATGTAGATGGCGATATGGTTTAATTTCCCGGTTTTGATTTATGCAAAAAAAAAACACCCTCAAAGAGTGTGTTTTATTTCATTTTGCAAAGTTTATGCAATAATATTTAAATGTTTTACGATAATTTTCTAAAGAGCTTAATTTATCACATTGTACAACAAAACAATCACCAACAGGGAGTTTCTAAGAAGATGATTTTTAACTTTAAGGTTTGACAATTTATTTTTTTAAAGGCCAAGACATCTTGTAAGTAGCGGTATTTAATTAAAGCATCTAATGTTGTTTTATTTTATCCATCCAGTACAACACCACACCAGCAAGAATTACTTTAAAATTATTTACCTATACGCTATACCTGTGTACCTTTAGATTTACTCTCGTAAGCCGTTATTAACATAGGGAAAAAAGTTTGTACTTTGTAAACTAAACTTCCAGACAAAAGGAAATTATATACAAGAAGAAAAAGAAAATGTACGACAACTTTAGTAATTACTGTTTGTGGTTGGTGACTGACAAATACATATTTCTTGCACGCAAGAGTATTTATCTCATAGATAATAGAAACAATTGGAGATATGGCATTGAGGCATGTCAAGTATCGTCGAGGTAAAACCAAACTGTACAAGTATTTGCCACTTGAAGTAGTATGGGTAAACTACAGGGTTTTCCAATAAGAGGTGTTATTTTGATATTCAATCGTAAAAGATCAATGGTTTCGTTGCTTGTGTGGCACGTAGCGCCGTATTGTTGAAAGTAAACGTTGTTCAGATCAATACCATCCAATTCCGGCCATAAAAAATCATTAATCATCTCTCGATAGCGCAATCCATTCACCGTAACTGTTGCTCCAGCCTCATTTTCAAAAAAATAAGGTCCAATGACTCCGCCGGACCATAAACCGCACCAAACAGTCACACTTTGAGGATAGAAAGGCTTTTCAACAATAACTCTTGGGTTTTCCGAGCCCCAGATGCGACAATTTCGTTTGTCATTGTTGACGAAGCCACCGAGGTGGAAATGGGCCTCATCACTCAAGATGATTTGCATTTGATTCACTCAAGTGAATTTTTATAATTTCAATGCGTTGTTGAAGCGTGTATCGTTCCATTTTTAATAATGGCGTAGTTTCTAATTGTTAAATGTCAAAAAATGGCAGCTTCAAAAGTAACATCTACCGAAATAGCGGGCTATTCAAAATAACACCTCTTATAGGAAAACCCTGTATGTTGTCGACACTTTTTATACTTATGATAGTCTACAGAATATCTCCCTTGTTTCTTTTATTTAAGATTTAACTCTACTAGAGAATTACTTGACGGCGTGTTGTGTCGCCCGGTTATTATTTATTCATGTAAAACGCTTCCAAACGACAGCTGGCCGCGTTATCACAGCTGCATTCTTGCGTAATAATAGGTGGGAATGTCAGAACTGTTTAGTACCTATCTTCTTTGTGAAGGTCCGTTGCACAACAAACTTCTGCGAGCTTTCAACAATGACATTATTCGTAGGAATGTTGAACAATCCGTGGCTTTCGTTTAAAGTTGATAGAGTAGTGTTAACCTTAAATATAGCACGAATAAAACAAACCATTGCGAGTTTTACTAAATATTAAAAAAAATTCAATTAATTTACTAATCACACCTTAAATAGGCACGGACGATCGATAAGATGAGATGAGTCGAATTTCGTTGTCTACGGTCAGTTAGCAATATTTGTGAGAACGGTCAACGATTGATTAGAAATGTTCCGACGGCCGAGACAAATTTAAGCGCGGCCTCCATCATATTACATTCGCTTTGGTTGACTACTGTCATTATCTTTTTAATAATGTCATTAATGGACGCAGTTGAACTAACGAAGCTCTAAGAATTGAAATAAATCCGTTCGGGCCAATAACGCTACATTGGTTTGGACTTTTCACATAACGAGTTGTGAATAAAGACCTCATTAACTAATTGACTCACTTTTCAGTGACCAAAAGTAAATGCGAACTGTCAATGCAAATTTGGGTTAGTATTTCAATTCAACACTATACATTTATTAATTAACGTTTAGGAATTAGAAATACCTTCAGTGCTGCCAGCAGGTATCGATTCCTTATTTATTGAATTATCAATATCGGTCTGACCATCAACGCGCGACCGTGCTCGGGTAGTAGGTATAAAATCATCGGTAGTTACGCCTATCGATCCGATATTGTAAAGCTATCAATTTTACTATGCTAGACGCCCAGGGGCGCTTTGCGCGGGCTATTGAAAACTGTACCTTTTTCGGTACACGTTTGCTTTTAATTTTAGCAGTGAAATTTGGTTGCAATAATTATTATTACATTAATTCGATAACTTTTATAGCACCGTTTTTGTGAAAAATTACCTCAAAATACACATTTTCAGAAAAGCAACCTTGCAAATTTTCATTAGTAAGGATTATGCTCTGGTTTATAACGTACCTAAATAACGTTGTTAATTATTATTGGTAATAAAACGCAAAACCGGTTGATCACGAAAGTTAGTGCCTTGTAACTTCATAAAAACTAGGGTTCCCGAAAATAAATCCCGCACTTTTTTCAACACCGCGGGATTGCGGGATAGAATTTGTAAATCCCGCGGGATCCCGCCATTTGCAGGATTTTTATTAAAGGGGGATTAAATTGAAATAATGCTAACACTGCATTTTTTAAATGTATTTTATATCAATTATCATTGATACTAGAATATTATAAAAAAAATATATGAAAGAGTTATATCAGAAGACTTTACAAATCAATCATTTTTGTTACTAGTTATATTATAGACAGGTATTAAAAAGGCAACATATTAAGTATTTTTAAAAGACTTTGAATAAAAAATATAGAAACCTTAACGTCCCTGGCAGGACTCTCCACAGACATTTGAGATTATTCGTCTTAGTGAAAAGTAAGTATTTTAAGAAGACTTTGATAAAAAAAATAAAATCTTAAAAATTCGTAGGTAGGTACTGATTTCTGGGCATTCTAGCTTTTACCCATCAAAAAAACATGTTTTTGGTGTAAATTAAGTTGTTTTTTAATAACGCAAATCCCGCAATATAGCTAAAATCTCACCGGATTGCGGGATTGCAAACCCTAATAACAACAACAAAAACTCAAAAGTTGTGCGTTTTCAAGAGTTCGTAAAGTAGGAAGCAGTGGTGAAAAACTTGGCTAAAGTTGTCAAACTTTAATCATAGATGGCACGGTGAAAAGGTTATGTGATAATAAGAGACCGGATTATATGCAACAAAAATAGCCCAAAATATGCATGCAAATATGCAATAAAAATAGCTTAAATATGCACGAAAATCCATAAAAAGGGTCAAAATATGCAACATGAAATAATACAGGAAGTCGTATTTTTACATATTTTTTTTTATTTTAGTAATTAGTTCTCAAGGATAACAATTATATTTTCGAAAATATCAATTATAAAATGTATTTAACAATAAAATTTAGAATTTACCTTTAAAAACGTATATGACTAAGTACTGTTCTAAATTTTATGTAGACAAATTGTGTCTACGATCGCTTAATATATTTTTGTAAGCGGAAAAGGAACGTTCTACGTCTACTGATGTGGCTGGACAGAATTTAAATTTGGGTGCGATTTTTGAACTTATTGTTCCGGGCAAAATTTCACCTGCCCCGTTGATGAAGTTATCAATTTGGCACAAAGGTTCAAACCCTGGGTTATTTATTATTCAGTATGTTTTCAAAATTTTCTTTGAGTTTACTCGGGAATAGCTTTGGCAACGAGGAATTCATAAGGCGAATTTCCTTCATAACCTGAATAGATGCATTCAACGCCAATCCATGAGTTTCAAGCGTTTTTACACTTGCAGGTATGTAGGCAAATTGAGTGGTAATCATAGCTAGGTTTTTTTTAATACTGGCGTCGTCAAACGATTCTTTGCACTGGAAAACTGCCAAAGCCTCTGCACTATCGAAGTCATTGATAACACCCTTGATGGCTTCAAAATGTTCATGGTAAAACATCGCAGCTTCGATCCATGTACCCCAACGTGTTATTACTGGCTCAGGAGGTAAAGTGATATTTGGCAGTTTTTCTTTGTAGGCCTTTATACGAGCAGGCGCCTTAAGAAACACTTTCTTTGCTGATGAAATCAGGTTATTTTCGGCGAGTCTGTGAATTCCGTGAGCAAAACACGTCACATGAATCAAATTGGGATAAAATACTTGGAGGGCTTTGCCTGCTTTGCAGCGCCCTTGAGGTGATTTCTCACGAAAACGGCGCTATATAATTCGCTGGCCGCGCGCCTTGCTATCTGACGTCTATAGTGTCGCTATGTGAGGCATCTGAACGATATCAAGCGTAAATATGCAAGATCTCAAATTATTTGCTAAAATATGCAACTACCGCTGAAAAGGGTCTAAATATGCATTTGCATATGCAAATATGCAAATGCATATAATCCGGTCTCTAGTGATAACACTGTATTAGATGTTTTTTTAAAATTATTCTTTATATTGGCTTTCACCCATTAAGAGTGATCTTGGCCATACATTACAACATTTTTCTTATTAATAAATACAACAAATTACAGGATAAAATTGATTACACAACATGACATAACATAACGTAACATAAATAAACCAAACATAACATAAACATAACATAACATAACATAACATAACATAACATAACATAACATAACATAACATAACATAACATAACATAACATAACATAACATAACATAACATAACATAACGTAACGTAACGTAACGTAACATAACATAACATAACATAACATAACATAACATAACATAACATAACATAACATAACATAACCTAACATAACATAACATAACATAACATAACATAACATAACATAAACTAAACATAACATAACATAACATAACATAACATAACATAACATAACATAACATAACATAACATAACATAACATAACATAACATAACATAACATAAACTAAACATAACATAACATAACATAACATAACATAACATAACATAACATAACATAACATAACATAACATAACATAACATAACATAACATAACATAACATAACATAACATAACATAACATAACATAACATAACATAACATAACATAACATAACATAACATAACATAACATAACATAACATAACATAACATAACATAAAAATAACATAACATACTTAACATAAACGGTACAGAGCTGGTAACAGTAGATTATCACAAAATTATAAAAATAGGAACCTGTGTACAATATAAGTGGGCGCTTTTCGTTATTTAACCAAAGATTTTTCTAAAAATAGTAGAGTTTATTTTTAAACAGAATTATGAAATTGGCAATCTTATAAACAAACACAGCATATGGGAGTAAACAAATGTGATTATAAAACATAAAGATAAACATAACACAAACATACCATGAACATAACATAAACATATCATAACATAATATGAACATAACATATAATAAACATAACATGGGTGTAACATAAACATAACTTAACAAAAACAATACAGAGCTGGTAATAATAGGTAATTACAAAATTATAAAAATAGGAACCTGTGCACAATAGTAATGGGCATTATTTGTTATTTAAAAGAACTGATTTTTCCAAAATTAGAAGCATTATTTTTTTTTAAAACAGTACTATGAAATGAATATAAACAAATACAATAAAAGAATCAAGAAAAATATACAAATGCATAAAGAATAGTGTTTTAACTCAGTCAAAATATGCAGAGTTGGGATTAGTAAAAATAGATGAAAATAGGAACCTGAACAAATGAATACAAATGAAAGTGAAAGAAATTTGGTTTATATTTATTATTATGGTCAGATATTAAGGCCATTTTTATAAATAAATTTTGCCAACAAATAGTAAATTTCAGTAGTGTTTAGACTAAGAAGGCAGGGTATACTGGTAGGCAATTTAATATCAAGTTTTACCAATTCATGCATGAAGTTTGGAAATTGGTCATTGATAGGACACTCAAAAAAATTATGGTCCAGAGTATCCTCTGACCCACAATCACAGTACGGCGAACTGACTATGTGGAACCTGGCGAGATGGCTAAGACAACAAGTGTGACCCAGCCGCATTCGGGTTAAGGAAGAAATATATTTTTTAGGCATGGTAGAGTATTTGTGAAACCAGGGTTTAACAGGAATAGAAGGTTGAATTAATGAGTACTGGTGACCTTTTATCAGAGAAGATTTTTTCCATTCAGAAGACCATTGGAGTTGGTACTTAGTTTTTAGAATAGGGAAATGTTCTTTAACCGGAATAGGGATATCACTTAACGGACCATGGGCAGTGGCTTCCTTAGCAATATAATCAGCCATGTCATTCCCAGTAATACCGAGGTGTCCCGGTATCCAGGCTAGGACCACTGATGCATGAACCAGTGACATGGAATGCAGTAGGTTCCTGATCGAGCAGATTAGAGAGTCGCTACTGGAATTGAGTGGGGATGCGCTTATTTTTTGTAGTGAGCTAAGCGAGTCTGAAAGGATGAGTGCGTTTTTAATATTTAATGATTTGACGAGGTGAAGAGCTTCTATGATAGCTATGCATTCAGCAGAGAAAATGGAGCATTCTTTGGGAAGTTTGTGTGGGAAACACAATTTTCTGTGAGGAACATAGACACTGGCCCCGCAATGGGAGTCCTGACTTTGTTTGGAGCCATCTGTGAAAATTTTTATGTAATTTGGCCAGTTGTTTTCAATAATTGTGTTAAATTCTGCATTATTTAATTGAGTTGAGTTTTTAATGTTTTTTTTACTTATTCCGATAAATTGATGGACCTTCGGATAGAAAGTAAGGCTTTCATAGGGGTATGAGTATAAGGGAAGAGATTCATTGAGATAGGTGTTTGTAGATAAATCCAGGAAAGAGTTGTAGCAATCATAAAAAAGTGGAGGGGTATGATTTTTCCAAAAGTGATTTGAATTAACCATGTTTAAAATAGGTGAAACTGTTAGGTACCAAACGTTTCGATTCCAAATGACGATCTTTTAGCAAGGATCTAACAGTGCCACATTAATCTATCCAAACAATCAATAATAAGGTTTAATGTTATGAATATAAATATGAATGACTTATTATCCCTGACATCCATAAAGGCGTGCAAATGATTTTATTAAACCGTATAAGGTATGGGTGCACAGGTGTGATTCTTTTTTAGGTGCATAGTGCATTCAATTTATTTCAAGACCTTTTTTGACAGCTGCAGGTTGATGGGAAGAATATCAAAAACTTTATGGTTCAATGCACTGCTGGTAGAATATTATTATTTCTCAAACTTCAAAATGCTTTGAAAAAATCAGACAAGAAGACTGATCTGATTCAGTGTCCCGGCCTTGTGATCTTGGAGGTTTTGGTTTAACTCGTGTTGAAATGAGAGTAAAGGGCATATTATCACCTCTGAGTAAACTGTTGAGTTATTACTCGACAAGTAATTTTAATCATAGGATTAGCTTGATGGTAAACCGGCAACTGATTCATCACAGTCAAGTAGCTTGTAGTAGTAGTATTAGTTGACTAAGCGTAGCGAAGACCTGTTCTGTAAATTTGTATGTACGTTACGTTTCCGTTTCAAGATGGCGGCCGTTTTAATGGTTTAGTATATATAAGAAAGCAAAAAAGTTAATCAAGGAAACTGTTACAGATAATCTTAGCTATAATACTGTATTTTTTAAAATTGTTTCCTTTATGCGTTCATACATTTCTATAGAAAAAATATTTTTTTTAGTAGTTTACATTTATATTTTTTAATGAGTATTTTTTGTATTCTACTCAAGCTAAACGATAGGAAAACCTTCAATTTATCTAAAGAATTTTTTTGTATTCATAATTTACACCAATTCGTTATAAAGATTAATCAAAATAGTGATTTGGCATTAAGCTTCGCCTTAAACAATGAAATACATTATACAATTTTGTGAAAACTACAAAGGAATAAAGAAAAAAAATAGGGATGGCATTAATTTTCACGTGAAAGTATTTTTTGTTTTTAATTTTTTTTTAATAACACATCGCTCGTAATTCTGACGCTCGTAGTCTAGGCAGACTTCTATGGAGAAAATTGTACGGCAATGTTATGGTTTATAATAATAGGCTCTAAAGGAAGTTACTTTAGAGCTCATAATCGCAAAGCATTTGCTTGTCATATGGAACATTGTTATTCCACTGGGTCGATACACCATGTTGATTTCACTGTTTCTTTAATTTCGCTAGATACCTCTCTCATAATTACATAAATAAACATTAAAAAATAATTTTATTATATAATGAAAGTCGTCTGACTTGTATCCCATTATATAATAATAATGGGCGTTTCAAATTGACACGCCCATTATTATTATATAGTAATGGGCGTGTCAATTTGAAATTCCCCCCTGCACCCCACGTTTCCGTCCCCTTATGCAACGTATACATCCGCGAACCGAACTGCCGAACTGAACCTCAACTTATGGGAAAGAAACGAAGCAACCGAAAATGGCGCGAAACGCAGCTTGCAGTTGATTTGTTCCTTTCCCGTAATTCGTGGTACGGTTCACGTTCCGGTTCGCAAATGTATACGTACCCTAATATGGCAAAAAATGATCACAGTAAAAGTTGGTATAATCACCTCTTCTACCTTTTCGCCTCTGCCTGACTACATCTTAGTGAGATTAAAATCTTATACTTCAGTTCGGAAAGATACAAGTGGATTAGAATTATTATAACAAAGGTAGGGTATTATATTAAATTTTTCGAAAACTTTAATGAAACGTGTATAAATTAAATTATTGCTTCTAAGTTTGAGAAGCCATTGAAAGCGCCAGCATGTTAACTGAATGATTAAATAACAAGAGCCGTGTTGCGTAATCGCTAGCAAATAACTCTGAAACTAACTGTTATTAGTTATTAGTAACCTGGTGCTACCGAATATTTGACTGCCACACTCAACATGTAGGCAGGTATATCACATAACGATTAAATACAAACTACGCCGTACGTTTTGAAAACCATTGACGCAAAAATGCAAAGGTGGCCTATACTACGTCACAATATACCAAAAATTGAAATTTTCAGTATGTATATTTGTCTAAATGACAATTATATAATGCCCAGAGTTGCTAAACAAGATTCCATTCAATGTACCTGCGCGTTCAACACGCTCTTGTGTCCTGCTCAGGGTTGATCAAAGCAAAACGAACTCTAAGCAGAATTCTTGCCTGAACAGATTATGCAATAATTATAATAGCGTATTATCCAAGGTTGATATTTTCAGTTGCGAACTTACCAAATACAAGAGGTCCATAAAAGTATATTTCTCTGATGGTTTGTGAATAATGTTTATGTCTATATTGTTTATATCTCTATTATGATTTGATTTATATCTACAACCTCTCTCCATGGCTATAAATGTATTGGTTTTGTAAATTTTTCGTTTTATATAATCTATTGTTTATAATCATTTGTATAATTTTTTTAATTCATATTCCTTTCTCACAGATTTAAATAACTTATTCCATATTATGCTGTCTCAGTTAAAGTCATAAGGAGGAAATCCAAAATTGGTTTTATTTTACTATATAATACTAATCTACAAACTGATTAAATGTAAACTGTCGATTTCCCGAAAATGAATAAATAAAATAAAATAAATTGTATAATCAGAATATCGTTTCCTTCCAAGCTCAAACAATAGGGTAATTAAGTAGAATTTTTCCCTTAGAAAAATGTAACTATTGATATTTTCAGAAAAACTTGACTGTGCTGCTGAAATTCATTCATCAACACAAGAATTTCAACTGCTGGAGCCAATGTAATAATAATAATAATTGGATGACTTGTATAGCGCCGTTTTTGTGCAAAATCACCTCAAGGGCGCTGTACTCGTTACTATTGGTGTTCCACTGGAAGTGAGGGTTAAGGTTCCCGACTTTACCGAACATGCCAACTTTGTTTGGGAAGGTAATAACAATAATAATAATAATATTGGTATTATCTGTATAGCGCCTTTTTGTGCAAAATCACCTCAAAGGCGCTGTACAAATGTATAATACATTTCTACAATGATCTACGTTATTACTAACTATATATGGAGATAATGTACATTACAATGCTTACCTGGTAGGTCACTTGAGATTAAGACCTAATTAACATTAACTAATTGTTTATTAGCGAAATTTAGATAGAGGGTTTAGGATATAATTGGAAAATTGGATATTGTTCGACTTTCTCTCAGGAATGGTATATTTAATTTAAGGGTATGACAGCTTAAAAAGATAAGTTTTTAATTTAGACCTGAATTCTGTTGGACTTGTTATGGATCTTAGTTCCTGGGGAAGTTTATTCCAAGCCTTCGGCCTAGATGCGCCGAAAGTGCAATCACCAAACATAGTATTTGGCATTCGCTTTGGTTCCATCAGTCCGCCTACAGCTGATGATGTTGCTGATCTAAGAGTTGACTGCCTCAGACCAGTGTTTTCCGGGACGCATAGTTCAGAGATGTAGGGTGGGGCCATTTCATTGATGGATTTGAATGAGATGGATGTATAAGAGAACGGTCGGGAAGTATCTGGCTATTCAAATAAGGTCACAAAACACTGTTGAAGTAATTTCAAGCCAAGTTCTGAGGGCGAAAGTTGAACGAGTATCTTCCACTCTACAACTAGGAATTAGGCGCATAGAGCTATACAATTAGATACGGTATCGCGTACTATTTAATGGTTCCATGATATTTCATCAAAATGAAAATTCAACACATCTCCAAAAAGTGATAAAGAGTCATGAAAAATGATGAAACAAAAACAAAGTTTAATAGTTACCTAAGTAACCTATTTAACCTAGATTTTGTTTCAATCACTTTTTGGGGGTAGGTATGTTGAATTGTCATTTTGATGACATACCCGGTCACCCTAATTATTATCTTGTCGAAATGCGTTCCACTTCCAAGAACGCAATAAGCGGTGCGTGTGGACAGAATTCGGTAGTTTTAGTTAGAGAGTTTGAGGTCACTTGGAGGTAAAAAAGTGGAACCTATTTTATCGCTTAATGTCTCATCTAAACATAATACATCAATGAATAGGTGCAACATTAGTTTAGATTTTTTTATATGAAGAACATTATTATTAACACAAATTCTATATTTGAAATAACGCGTACAATTTTTTTTCTTTGAAGGACTAAGCCAGACTTAGAATCCTTCACGTACAATATACAATAATATTAATAGTTCCGTCTCAAATTAAACCTTCCAAATTTAAGGAGAGAATCTGTAGTTCCTGAGTTTTTCCTTAGCAGGATTCGTGGGATTTTAATAAAAAAGTTGCAATATCGGAAGATGTGCGCAAGAGAGTCCCTCAAATGTTCACAGAATATCACAAGCAAAAAAAGATAAATGTTCCAGCTTAAAAAAGTGAAAGCAATTATTTAAAAATAAATATTTGTTTTTCTTTCTAAAAATAGTAGACCTTGCTGTAAAGATTAACCTTGTATTGAGTTTTAATTCCCGCGAATATTCGTTGACATGACATATCTGTACGATTTTACTTTGACGATCAAATCCATAATATAAAAGTTTTTAGGTAGATACACTGTAGTATATTTATACTCTACCACAATTTGTACAAAAAACACACTAATGTGACCTTAATGGGACATATCGATTTTCCCAAAAGAGAAACAAATTTCGCCGACAAACATTATTATAAATACACATATAAACCATTGCCAGTACCTTGAATTAATGTGACTGTTTTGATGTAAACTTGAAACCTGCGCTGCGTAATGGAAAACGTATTTTTAGAAACATTTCTCTAACACAATTTGTTTGAGAGAAAATGGTAGCAAGGTTAATGGAGCCAATAATAATTTTTCGTTAATTTTTAAAGTGCTTTTAATTTAGAAATATCACCAAAAAGAGCCGAACGACAGTAGAAAAAAAACTTTTAACTATCATTAAATTTTATAAAGAATATGCAGCTTACCGAAACCATTACTAGAGTTTATACTCGTATAAGGTGCCATAGTGCAAATTAATGTCCGAAGCTAGTGGATTTGTTTGTGGAAGGTTTTGAGATTATCATAATGATTTCGCCAAGCAGATGGAAAGTTGGGAAGTACCTGATTATGTAAACATCTGGTCACTAAACATCACACAATGTTACTCTTTTAAAAGTGAATGGCATAAGAGTCCCAATTACCCCAAGCCAATGGAACTATGGCACTCTACTTGGGGTATGTTATTAGTATAAAGGAAGTTGGAACGGGAAGAGGGAGTTTCAAATTTTCTGTTTTTATTTGAATACCGCAGAGTAATCCCAATTTCTCCCAACCGTCTGAAGCCAGTAAGGCTGGCACTCTCAATAGGGATATGTCGTGAGGCTGAAGGTACTGGGAGAGGAACCAGATGAAGATGAGGAAGGCGAGGAAGTACCTGGCTAGTTAGATCTGGTCACCCGTAAAATTTGAATTCTGAATGGTGGTGTTACATCGATGCGATACTGAGAGAAAATTCCATTCTGCAACGTACCGAAAATATACTACATATTATCTTAAATGCATAAATTGTGAAATAACGAAAATTAATGAAACAAAATTTACCTGCTTGTGCACTCCGGGATTTGAACCCACAACCTCCGGATCGCTAGTAGAGAGCCTTACCCCTCGACCATGGGAGATCGTCAAATAAAATTAGGCTATGAAATACCTGGAAATTGAAATCTGATCACTAAATATGGCTAAAGCAATTCGGCAACGCAACGCTTAGATTCGGTTGAATGGCCTTTCTGCTTGAAATGGCTTAAGCCATGTTTAATAACCGGATTTGAATAGCCAGTTGCTTATTAATCTCCCTCTTCCCCATTTTCTTTCCCTCTCCATCCCCTTTACGGATAAAACATACTCCAATTTGGGATGCCATAGTCCCACTAGCTACGAGATATTTTTTTTTAATAACATTAAAAAAAAAATTAAATAAAGAAACATTGCTGATTTCAGGTTTCGAAATTGTAACTTTTGGGTCTAGAAAGCTTGTCGTTCTAACACGGAGGCTATCAAATCATTAATATGTAATTTAACAAAATCTACTAATAAAATCATTTAATTAATCGTATTTGAACAGGTGTCATAAACGGATAACGTCTGTGACACATACATCCATTTAATGCATGAGTTGTATTAAACATCGTATTAATACTTAATATACATTGTTGTGTGTATGTTAATGGCATTGAGTCATAGATGCACGAAATTGTTTATGAGAAATGAATGTCATTAATATTCAAGGAGCAAACCAAACATGAAGACTGAAGAAGGTGATTTTACAGTGTGACCATTGAAAAACTTACTGATATTTTTTGCACATATTTTGAATACTCGCTGAATGCGGGTAATATTATAATTTGTTAGAGTATTTTACCTGTTTTCTGAACAAGTTTATAATGCACGGCCTACCATGTTTATTGCACTGTGGTTTCGTAAAATACTTCAAGCCACAAAATGGATTCGTAAAACTAATTAAAAATATTGAAATTTATATTTGTTTTTTGAAATTGTGGTGTAACATATTGCAATTCCATTTATTATTCTCAAAATTTTATAAGTTTTTCTCAAAATAACCAAAAAAAAAATTCTAATTAAAAATGCCTTAATCAGCAAAAAAATACTTTACATGTTGTACTTTGAAAACTATTCAACACAAACCACTGATATGTGACATTCCCAAAAATGTGGCTTTAAGGGTTTTATCAAAACACAGTCGACTGTAATATTTATATTTTCAACACTATAAACAAATGGTTCTTAAAGAACAAGATGCAAACAAAAGAAAGGTTTTTAATAATTATGTATTACTGTAGGTACCTACCATTATATATAAGTATTCGAAAAATAATTCTCAAAACTATCTTGAAAAAAGATTAAATACCAACAAATCTAAAAAAACGCTCATTTCAAAGTGTACCGCTCGGAACAACATCGCGAACAATTCTGTGACGTCGTCTACGGCAAAATCCATTGGAAACTGGACCATTTTTACCGGACACAATGGTAAAATACCAGGCATTTATTTTACTACGGTAAAATAATTGAATATTTAATAAAACTGTCCAGTTATTCGGTGAATATTGTCAAATAATAACTGAAATTGGTGTCGGAGTAACTATCCCTAGAAAAATATTTATAAAATAAGTTTAAAAAGTTTTTTAGCTTTCAAACATAATATTTGTAACACCCTGTAGAAAAAGGATCCCACGTCACGACTTGTGATTCAAATACCGAGGTCTGTGTCCTCAAAAAGGACAGGAGAATTGTGGATATGAGAGACGAAGAGCTGTTATTGTCTTTCAAATCTCTGGAAGACAATGCAGGAATATCCTAATAATAGCAGTTAGGTCAATTTCGGAACTTTTAAGATTCACATTGTAGTCTGAGGTCTGGTTAGAGAGGTCTTTGATCTAAAAGATAGGGTTCTGAATATGTAGTTAAAATTTAAAAGGTTTCCAATATTTAAAGTAAGATTTTACCACATTTATCGTTCAGATACAACCGGCATGTTTCGAGAGCAATGCTCACCTCATCGGGATTTACTTAAAACTAAATTACAAATACAGACTTAAAGAGATGCAGTGCAAAAAGGAATAGGGGAGAGTGGGAAGAAATATTAAAATGGGAATAATTTGAATGATTGTCTGCTAAATTTGTTCCCCTTATAAATCACCTTCAGCCCTTTCCAACCTTTCCACCCGTTCCCCCGAATTCCTTTTCCCATTACATCTTTAATTCTATATTTGTAATGCAGAGTTTAATGAGCCTAGTAAGTTAAATAACTTTAGTAAATTTAGGAAGTAGAGGTGAGCATCGCTCTCGACACATGTCAGTTATATCTAAACAATTAAGGTGGTTAAAAATTAATGTCTCTTGATTTTGTTAAACAAATTGCCTCGTATTTTGCGTAACTCTTGTGAACGATATTCTATTAGGATATGAAAATAAAAGTGCTGTACTGAAAGGTTTAAATGATACAAAACACATTTGTACAGATGGTGTAGCTGCTTCGGTCTCGTAGACAACACCAACATTGCTGCAGGTCGATATAGAAATCCAGATGCCCTTATCTGAGTTATGTTTAAGAATATAAAGAGAAAACTGGAAAGGTAGAGCTTTACTTTTAAAATCAAAGTGGGTTTTTAGAAAAAAAATGTAGAGGTCATTGCAGATAATTGCGGTATCTGCGGTTATGATGCACAGTAATTAAAATTATTACATCTGTACTTCATATATAACATATAATGTGTAGTAGATACATATTTATCCTTTTTTTAAATAACACATGGCAGTAAAGTAATGAGGATACCGAAAGAACCTATGGGTTATATGTGGACTTTCCGATGACTGTTAACCAGTTTTGAATTCTGGAAAATTGGTTCATAAAATTTAATATTTCCGGATACCTGCTGCTAAAAAATAACTTTTACTTGCAAAGAAATGTGTGAATTAATGTTAAATGAATATTTTTTAGAAAAGATACATGCAACACACCAGTTAAAAATAACATTAATTGGATTATTTTGAACCGTTTTCGTGACAAATCAACTCAAAGACGCTGTGACTAGGGGTTGAAATCCCGTAATCCCGCATCCCGCAATCCCGCGGGATTTCAGAAATATATGATCCCGTAATTTTGTAGGATTGAAAAAATACTAAATTTACGCCAAAAACACGCATTTTTCATTTGCACGCGCTTCCGAATCACGTGATACGCAAATGCCAGAATCCCCAAGAGTCACTCAATACCTAGAATTTTTTCGATCATATTTTTTATCAGTCTTCTTAAAAATACTTTTATGTTACGTTTACTAGTACCAAATATGTCACTGAGGGTTGTTATGGTTTATTTTTTAAAGAGTCTTTTTATTATCAAAGTCTTCTTAAAATACATATTACGCTACGTTTTTAATGTATTTTAATAAAATTACTAGTAACAAAGATGATTGATATAAAGTCGTATTAAATTACACACTATGCTACCTTTCCAACGTCTTATGTTATATAATATACTTGTGTCGTGTGGTCAACGAATGTCCGCTCCATTCATTCCCCGGCGGGATTGATGAGGTTCACATGGTGACGCCTGAGGCCCTAGAATGGCTCGCAGACCTAGATGTCCCCCTCTGACCTCCCCACCACACGAAAGAAGAAGAATATACTTTTGTAAAAGATAATTAATATCAACTAATTTTTAAAAATATTTATGGAATTTTTGGCATTAATTCAATTTTATACTCAGGGATTTCAAAATTCTATCCCGCAATACCGCGATCCCGCGGGATTTGCAAACCCTATCTATAACATGTTGTATTTATTATTTTTGATGAAATTTTACTAAACTATAAACATGTATGTTAATTTTTTTGCAAATTTTACAAAGCATAATGTAGTGACCGCCTCCGTGATCGATTGGTGAAGATCCTCGACTATAAATCCAGAGGTCGCGGTTTCAAATCCAGGCGTACGCCAGTAAATTTAATTAAAATAAATGTTGCTTGAAATAGGTTTAACGTATTTAGTGACCAGATCTGAATAGTAAGATTCCCTTTCCAACTCCTACCCACTCCCTTCATACTCACAACATACACCAATTGGGAGCAGTTGGCACTCTTGTACGGTATTCACATAAAGAAAAAATAATAATTTCGATACTTACAAAAACTTAGATCATTTTCAAAAGATGTAAGGTAAAATTGTGCTTACTTCAGGCACACAAACACGCTAACAATACGCTTCCACCGATGTTCAGTGGTTCTAACCAGAGATGTGCAAAATGGGTACCCAAAACCATTTGAAATGCAAAATGGAAATGGGTCAAAACTTTTCCATTTGAAAATACAAAATGGTTTTTAGAAAAGCATTTAAAATGCAAAAAGCAAAATACCTATTTTCAAAATGCATTGAAAATGCAAAATGGTTTCTCAGGTCAAACAATTAAAATAATTATAGAATTTTAAACAGTTTTGTCATTTAATAATGGACATCAATATAGAACAAACATATTACATGATGGTAAATCAAAAAATGCCACGACTACGGATTATGAACCACAAAAAATTTGCGCGGGGCAAATGTTGCCAACGTAAAAACATAGAAACTTTTTTTTTTTTATATTAACTCCACACAGGAGGCCCTGAAGAAAATAATTTCCCTCGAGGCTTTTGTCATCTTTGGGGATGCTGTGTGGAGAGGAAGGAGTGAACATGGGTCTTGAAGAGTCCCATGTTGTAGGAGGGAGGAAACACAGAGGCCGGCAGTTCGTTCCACAGCCGAGCTATTGAACTTAAGAACGAATCGTAGAAGCAACCCGTTCTCATGTGACAAATGTCAACCGTGTACAAATGTTGGGCGCGCGTTTGGCGTATATCCCGACTACGCACCGGTGCCGAAGGGATCAATGACGCTAGTTCCTCAGAGCATCTTCCATTGTAATACCGATAGAACAAGGACAGCATACCTACCTGACGCCTGTGCTCTAAAGATTGCAGTCCGTTTGTTAAGATCGGGGTATCTATCAAACGGACCGCCCGTTTTTGCACAGAGTCAAGGGTTTTTTTCAGGTATTTAGGGGCTCCGGACCAGAGATGGCTGCCAAATTCGACAGTAGGGCGCACTTGGGATTTATACAGGGTCAGCAGTTGTGTACTATTAAAGTATCTGCGGGCCCTGTACAGTACGCCCAGCTTCTGAGAGGCCAACTTTACTCTGGCTTCGATGGAGCCCCCGTACCTGAGCTGGTCACTTATAGTTACACCAAGCATATCAATGGAAAGCCTGTTCGGAAGATTGCTTCCGTTGAAGGAAACTAGATTATCATTTGGATCCCTTTTAGACGTAATCAGACAGGATTGGGTCTTTAAAACATTAAATTCGACGAGATTATTTTTACCCCAGAAGGAAATACTCTCGAGATGACCGTCCATTCTCTGCTTCAAAGCCCTCCGAGCCGTTGGAGTTTGTGTGCCCTTTGGGGGCTTGTCAAACAAAAAGCTATCATGAACTGTACTGTCATCCGCGTAACAATGAATCGGTGCACATGTCAAAAGGTCATTGATGTGCAACAAAAACAAAGTCGGAGACAGAACCGATCCGCTATCTAACATTTAATATTACAGCGTCATGGCCCCATGTTCAGTATTTGAATCAGTATTTTTTGTAATGGTATCACTCAATTGCCAGGGCTTCTACCAGGGAGCAACTTGACAAATGTAAATTATCTCTCAAAGCGAGGTTGAGGACCGACTGATATTTGGGGCTTATGAAAAAAAGATGAGTGGAGATAATAGGAAGAATGTTGCAAAAAAAGCATTTAAAATGGAAAATGCATTGAGAAAAGCATTTAAAATGCAAAATGCAAAATGGTTTTTTGAAAAGCATTTAAAATGCAAAATGGAAAATACCCATTTTGCATTTCCATTTGAAATGGATTTATTTGAAATAAAGTACATCTCTGGTTCTAACTAACAAAGTCTATCATTCGGCAGAAGAAGATTTTAGCCATTTGAACTCAATGAGGTGTCACGGTCATCTGAGAGAAAGTCTCGTCTTTACATTGTGCCGTTCCGTGAATACCGCAAACAAATGATCGAAATGTCCCGACCCAATGACTTGCATATTAAAGTACAGGCGCCTAATGACACGCCCCCGATACCCCGGGGCCGGGTTTTAATTCCCGAAGCGTGAAATTGCCTACACTCGTGCGGAAGGAATTTTTACCTTGAAATTATTTTGTCTAGTTAGGTGGCTCTGCGTTGTGGGAAGTGAAAATATGCATTTGAATGCAATGCTAATGCATATTTTAGATGTAATTAGTTATTGTAACTCACACTGACGCGTGGGAGAAATTTGCTTACGAAAATAAATTTAACGGACTTATCGTATTATTAATTAGAGGAAATAATGTAAGGTTGTCAAAATAAATTCACATTAATTATTATTTGTAAAAATTTATTGCTTTCAAGCTTTCTCTTTGTCATCTCCATTCCTCCCCACCTCCTACCCACTTCCGTTAGCCTAAGAACTGGGCAAAATAGAAATACAATTAAAAAAAAAAAATCAACACTGAATTTGTACTCCTTTCTCTACTACGTCTTTCTCCACGACATCTTTTTCTTCTACGTATTTATTTAATTCGTATATCTCTACTATGTTGTTCTCTACATCGTATTTCTCAACTACGTCTTTCTCTACAACGTCTTTATTTAATACATATTTTGACTATTTTCTACTATGTCTATCTCTACTACGTTTTTCTCCATTATATCTTTCCCTGTTAGTCTTTCTCTACTAGGTCTTTGTCTATTACTTATTTTTATATCATGTTCTTTCTCTACTATTTCTTTTCTACAACTTCTTTGTCTATTACTTATTTCCCTACCGTGTCCTTTCTCTACTACACCTTTTTCTACAAATTCTCTCTTAACACGTCTTTTACTCTGTTTTTTCCCCGCTACGTTTTTGTCTTCCGCATTCTTTACTACGTCTTTTCTTCAGAAATCTAAGTCTTCATCTTTAGCTCATTCTCTTCAGAGAGACCACATAAAACTGCATGAAAATTGGCTGAACCATTTAAATTAGCGATAACATTGTTAGTAGAAAATATATTTTAGTATCTACAAAACGATATTATGAATTTGTAGATATTCCGTACATATTCAACTAGCCTAGCTAAACGCTGACAACAGCAAATACTTGAAAACAAGGTGATAGTTTTTATCACCTGTTCTGTTTGGAATTCCTTAAAGCTGTAGTATACACCTCAAAGGGCAAAACAATCAGCATACGAGAACTAAGTAACAACATGTTACTACTGTTTAGGCAGAAGTCGACTGCTATTAGTTTTGTTGACATTGTGTGGTATTTTTCCCAATATTGACTCACAGTTGCATACCGTGTTCACCAAATTTCTTGAAGTTTTATCTGCTCGTACTTCATATTATGTTTATTATTATCATTATCATATTTCTGAAAATAGATGCTTTCTTCCTTCAGGTATCGATAAAATATTTGAAATTCTAAACTACCATAACATTTACAGATTATTTCACAGTTCAAAAATTACTATCATCTCAAAAATTACTATGATTTCAAAAATTACCATTATTTCAAAAATTTCACTTTTATGGTTACTTTGGATATTAAAAGTGGTATTGTTTTACAACTGTAATGGCAGTTTTTAAACATTTTCGTAGAAAAATATATCTTTATAGTTATATGTAGATTTTTTTAAATTATTGAAGTCGTGTTAAGTTGCGTCAAGCCATTTGCATAGCATGACTTCACATAATTGCAAATCTCGTCCGTGATGCAGTCTTTATGACTTCAGTGCGGAATGGGAGCTGTATCATTTAGATCTATTGACAATAGAGTCATTTTTATAGATTGATTTATAAAATCTATTGTAGAAAATCGTAAAATTATTGAAAAAAGCTTTATAAAATAAAACATATTCAATCAGAATCTTCATTATTGGTTTTCCTTTATTTTATGTCATTTAATAAAATAAATATTCCTTCTTTTCAAATGTTACTTAATTTCAATAAAGTCCAGTTAAATTGCTAGATAGCCGTTTGTCAACAGGTTCTTAATAATTCAATTTTTTAAATGGGTTAAGAATTCAGAATATCCCATGATTTTTCACAGATCTGCGCTTCATAGTATTTATTGGATTCACCATTGGAATTCTTCCCAAATCGTAAAATGTTTGGAAGTGAAATGGTAAAATATACAAAGCAAAATCAAGACAAGAGCCTTATTGACAGTAGCCGGATTAAACAGAACAGTGATGAAACTAAACAGTGAAAAATTAGAACAGTGACAAAACTGAACAGTAACAAAACAGGACAGTGTAAAACCAGAACAGTGACAAACTAAACAATGACAGTGTAAAACCAGAACAGTGACAAACTGAACAATGAAAAAATTGATGATTTACAAAACAGAACATTTACAAAACAGAACAGTGTCAAACTGATCAGTGACAAAACTGATCAGTAACAAAACTGAACAGTAACATTTAAGAACAGTGACAAAACTGAACAGCACAGAACAAATCAGTGCAGAAACTGGACGGTGACAAAATAGAACAATGTAAAAACTGAACAGTGAAAATACTGAACAGAGAAAATACTGAACAGTGAACAAATTGAACAGTTACAAAACAGTAAATTGTAAAAACTGAATAGTGATAAAATACAACCTTGTAAACACTAAACAATGACATATAAAGCAATGTGTGTGACAAATCAGAACAGTGACAAAATAGAACAGGGTAAAAATAAAACAGTGAAAAAAATAATAGTGACTGTTAAACAGATCGTTAGTTTAGGTAAGGCTAAATAAGGTAAGTTAAATCCTTTATTTATTTGATATTTTGCTTCAATTTGTCCTCTTTTGTGACCGTTCTGTTTTATCATGGTTCTCTTATTGACATCGGAAGTAAGAATTATGCGAATTAGCGAAATAAATACTTGGGTAAATATTAGATAGGACAATAAACAGACTTCGTTCGCGTTTTATGCAAATGGCTGTCATCGTTCATGCTAGCACTAATGTTGGGCCAAGGTCGTGTGACCACGCGAGATCAATAACAGTTCTTGCAATGATTGTAAAATAACAGTCATCAGTTGAAAATGATTTCATGATTGATAATAGACGATTGTAGAAAATGTTTTAGTATTATTTAATAAAATCGACTTAAAATATAACCTATGCTACAAAATAAAAAGTTTACATGATAATAATAAAATAATGTTATTGGGTTTATAAAAACAGTTTATTTTTAAACAAGTTCTGCTGTGTAATTTATTATTACGCGTGACAGCTGTTTCGCCCGCTGAAGGCATTATCAAACTGTGGGTAGCCCACTTACAGACGATACATTTATATTATTTCTAGGTAGATATTTTAATTTCAATTACTGATTTCCTAATTGATTGCTGAGTAATTGAAATTTAAATTTAAAAGAAATCAGTAATTAAAATTAAAATACCTACCTAGAAATAATATAAATGTATCGTCTGTATTACTTCACAATTATTATTTTTACTTAATAAAAAAATAATATGTAAAATAAATAATTATACAATTGGTCCAAAGAAACGTCACTATCTCAATAACAATTCATTTTTAAAACATTCTTCAGGCAGGTACTCAACAAAATATTGATTATGTCGATTTGACAGTTCGTAGATGAGTATAATAAAGCTGGTTCCAACTTCCAACACGGCTACCACCTTGAAACGGAACGTATAAAAAATTACGTACAGACGAAATACAAAATGGACGAGGTGAAGCGGGACCTAGCTAGCTGAGGATTTTTTTTTTCTTTTTCTATTACGCTTTAGACCGCACTCTTGAAGACAATTAGAACAAATCGTGATCTTAAAATTTGTGCCTTGAAGTGTGCTACAGTTCAATCTCTCAAACATGGCACTACGATTTTGCTAGATAATACGATGAAAAATGTCCTTATATGGATTTCTAAAGCATTACAGAAAACAACTACACTCGGTGTACTATTCTAACGATTTAAATAGAGTAAGAAAATGCATTACGTTTTTCGCAAAGCTGGAATACATTAATAAAATGTTAAATCAAACACTCTAATTTCCGTTGTCTGTGATGTGGGTTAGTTATTCCTACGTGAAACCCGATTCAGTGAATTCAAATTTGACGAAATTTTGACGGCCTCCGTGTACGAGGGGTAAGGCTCTCGACTAGCATTCAGAAAGTTGCGGATTCAAATCCCGACGTGCGAAAGCAAACTTTAATTTGATGAATTTATGTTATATTAACATTTTATTCATGAAAAATAATGTATGGAATACTTGGCACGTTCCAGAGTAGAAGATACTGTTAGTATCGCCCTGGTATAAGAACACCATTCAAAATTGAAACATAGCTTGAAATGGCTTTGGCCGTGTTTGGTAACCAGATGTGAATGGCCAGGTAGTCCTCACCTTCCTCTCCCTCGTCTCCTTCCCTACCCCACTACCTCCAGCCTCAAAACATACACCAATTGGTGATGCCATAATCTCACTGGATACAGACGGTTGGAGCAGTTGATACTTGGTGCGGTATTCACATAAAAAAGAAAAAGTTTTAATTTTCAAAATTGGCACTGATAGTTTGAAGAATTCAAACAAGCGAAAAAATACGTACCTGTATTTTAATATGTTTAACAGAAAATTATTGTTTAAAATTATCTTAATGGCCGTTTTCAAAACTGGAACTGATTTGTAGAGAATTCGGACTATCCCGTGATTTTTCACGGATCAACGTGAAAAAAACGTTTTCAACGTTCCATTTATATTTATTCACGGATAGCGAACGAAATTCTCCAGATTTTTCGAAATCATCCGAGAAACATCTGTCTGTATTCTAAATTAATAAAATCAATTAGACGGTTTGTCAGAAACATTAATGACGGTTCGTGTTATGCAATAACAAATGAAATATGGACACGTCGATGAAATTTTGTAATGATTTGTTCAAATTATATTATCATTATTTTTCCTTCTTTTAACGTACCTAATTCATGAAAATGGATCAATGATAAAGCAAACAAAAGTACCTAGCTGATAAATATAACGATTTTTTAGCCAGCCAGCGCAAAAACATTTTTTTGGGAAAATCAATTCAAATAAAGATTTCGAGCTTTTCAAAAAATTGTTTAAAGTCAAAATAACTGGAGACATAGCAATGGATTTAAACCTCTTGAATACAGAATGAGAAACAACCAAAAAAACCATATCATGGCTGTTTTTTTTATTTTTTTTTTTGGTTACAGACTAAACTAAAAATAATTGCGTTCAAAATAAAAAGGGTGACACGAAAATAGAAACTTTATGAAGTCTTTAATACAAAATGAGAACCAAAAAGACATGTAATGGTTTTCTCAAAAAAATATTGTATGAACCAATCGGATATGGAACTTTTTATTTTTTATTTACAGAATATTATCCAAAAATAACCTATCATGTGGGGTTAAAGATTACAGGGTCTATCTACAAAAACACAGTTTTGAGATAAACGCAAATAAAGATTGGCATGCTCATATGCCCAACTGTAAGCCCAACTTATATGCTCAACTGTATCTTTTAAACGAGCTTCGTTTCACTAATAAATATGATTAGGGCATTACCGAAACCAAGCTTAACTAAAAAAAACAGTGTTTGTAGCTAGGCCCCTGTGATTCTAAGCCTCCGACATGAAACTAACTGGGAAACAATATAAATGATAGAAGATAAAGATACCTACCTACACCTGAATAGCAATGACGAATAATTGCGTAAAAACATACAGCAGGAAGATAACGTCTGGTCAAGGGTTTTGATGGAATCAATGATTTAAGCGATATCATAATTGTTTCTAGTTACAATGCAGACCTGATGATGGTAAGACTATATACAAAAGTAGTTGGGTATCTATTCATCTTTATAATGTTTCAATCCAAAATAACAAATTTTCAATATCTGATGTGGTATTCACAATGCATTTTTAAACTGTATTGTTGTACAACATCGCTTACAACAAAAAATGCTTTCCTTAACATTTATTTTGCTTATTTTCATATGAGTGTGTTAACCTCTTTGTTTTATCAACTCTGCAATATATTATTAAAACTTTGATAACAAAACGATGCCAAGCAGGAACAAGCCGGAAGCTTCCGGGTTTGAGGGAGTTTTGTCGATAAAGACTTTATCTGCTTACGTTTCCATTAGGGACAAACGTAATTAATCGATAAATTTAATACCGCCATTGTTCGAAAACACTTCCCCTTTGTACTTCTTGGAGATAAGTTTAATTGGAAAGTTTCAATATTTGAAATATTCAATATTGGAAGTATTCAAAATTATAATTTTTTCTATTTTATATTTAGTAAGTGGATGGAAGGGAAGGCCCAGAAACATAATATTTATTATGGTAAAGTCAAGGAAATAACAATCATTTGTGTTTAATGCTAAGATGGTAGTCCACAATGGAGTGTTGATAAAAACTCTGAAGAGGGGGGCATGAAACTAACAGAAGAATAATGAAAACAGACTGATCCAGTAGAAATGAAATATCCGAGGCGGATGCGTTCTAAAACCATGTGTGACGCCGTTAAAAAAATTGTGAAGCTAAACAGAATTGGGGAGAGGAAAAAGAAAGGGCTGTGGAAGATTGGGAAGTTTCTGGAAAATTAACAGATCTAATTAACCAGGTAATACATTCCATTTTCCACCTCATTTCTCTACTACAATATACAGCATTTGCAGAATTGGGGATGCCATATTATATCCATTGGCTAGGTCAGTTGCAACTTTTGCGGTATCACATAAAATTAAAATAAAACGTGGCCAGTACAGAAACTGCTTTCAGCAATATTCCAAAACTTTGGAGAACTGAAATGTTTTTCTCACAAGTACACAAGAAGTTCTGTGAACTGTGGAACTCACATTCAAAAATATATGCTTCTAATTTTCTCTTATTAATAAATCTCTTGATAAATCAAAACTAAAGATTCTTAAAACTTAAATATATAAATAAAAAATTAAATTTTAATTAGGGAATTATAAAATTTATCCAAAAAAATGTCACTAGGTATCACAAAACTGAAAAAAAGAGTAAAGAAAAAGTCCAAATAAACACGACAATTTTACATTTGAAAAAACAACTTTACTGACCCATTAAAACGGCCACCATATTGATCCGGAAACGGAGCGTAAAATATAAAATTTATAGAGAGACCAAATGCAAAACGGTCGGGTTAAATCAGGACAAAAATTTGTTATGATTTGTTACCTTAGAAAAAGGTCAGTTTAGTACCTCGGCAGTGTACTAAATGACATTAATTATTAACATTATGTCTAAAGGAAAAGCAATGTATTTCAATCATAAAATAAATCTCAGTGATATAAAAATGCAACAAATCGCAGCCAACCTCCAACAGTTTGGCTAAACCAATAATTCCGTTTCACCAATCCAGCCTGCACTTAAGCCATAATACATACTACTGCGGCTGTGTATGTAAGTTGAACGAGCACAGTTCCCGCCTTGTCGGATTCGTTGCCACGGTCCACTGGGCTATCTGAACGGGCGATCTCTCACGGTGGGGTCGCGGTGCACATCCAACTGGGGTCAGGCAAGATGGACTAGCTGCCATGTTGATTCGGTTAGATTTTGTATTATTTAATGCTATTTTTTTATCGCTATGAGTATGAAAATGAAATTAAGTAATTTTTGATTGAATAGCTTGTTATTCTGTTTGCTTTTGTACTCACTTGTTCACATTGTGGTTGCTTTTATTCTCTTTAATGGTTTACTGTATTCTCTTCTGATATTTTTCTGTTTTCTCTTTTGCTATTTTCATGTATTCTCGTGTGCTTGCTGGTATTCTATTCTTCTATTTTTCTTGAATTCTTTTCTGCTAGTTATTTGTAATTGTATTTGTCTGCTTGCTTATATTCTTTTCAGCTATTTTCTTGTATTGAATATGAATAAGAATGCTTGCTTCTATTCTTGTATTTTCTTGTATTATATTATTTTTTAATGCATTATATTCTGCTATTTAGTTGTTTGTATTCATCTCTACTTGCTTATATTCTCTCCTGCTATTCTTGTATTTAAAATTAATAACATCTGCTTAAGAATGCTGGCCTTTAATATTTTTTTTACATTATTATCTTCAATTTACTCGTATTTGCCACTATTTGCTTGTAATTTTTTCTGCTATTATTGTATTTAGGGTAATAAAGTCTGCATAAGAATGTTTGCTTATAATATTCCCTTCTGCCATTTGAAGAAGGCTTGAATTCTCTGAAGCAATTTTTTTATGTAGGTTTTGTATTATGTGTCTTTTAACTGATTTTTTATAAATCACGTGTGAACAATTCGTAAAAACCTTATATACCTAAAGAAATAAGTAACATACCTAAATATAAAGCCTCAACTCCATTTTTGCTGTTATTTGCAGAAAATTTCACACCTTATACAGTTCTCTCTTATTTTTCATACAAGGTGTACCCCGCCACGAATTTAAAAAAAAAGTTTTTTTTTGTCACAGATAAAATCTATATAATATAGGTACATAAACATACACATGTATTCGAATGCAACGTTTTGTCAAAATTAAACCAATCGGTGAATTTGAAGAATTGAGATTTTTAAAAAATCATCATTTTTATTTATATAGATAGATAGTTAGATTGGGGTGCCTCTCCTAATAGAGGATAGACAGCAACACAAGGTTCTTTAAACAAGTATTGGATATGTTTATTATCTTTATTCGTATTTCCGTTGCCCTATAACCAAGTCGATGGTCATCTATCAATTAATTGTGTCACAGGAGTCAATAAGTCACAAAGGAATTTCACATTCTGATGAAGTTTTGCGGTGAGTAGTAAATTTTGTTACATCATAACCGCAGCTCATTCATTTATTGCACAGATATTCTGCGGTCTATTGCTCATCGTATCACTATGTTTATTGACTTTTAATGCTACAATTTTTTTCTGTAACCGAAAGCGAAAACAACCTTTGAGTCAATACCACAAAGAGTGATACAAGATAGTATAATTGAGTTCAGCACAATCAATGTATGCAATGAACCTCAAAAATAGGTATTTGGTATTTGGTCAAAACTAAAAGCCAAAGCATAAGGAAACCTACGTCCAAATGAATGAAAGAAACAAACGAGTATGAATGAGACATCATGATAGTTAGTACGTAATAAATGGCATAGAACTGTTATGTTCGCCATTTTAATACCCTACCCTCCCAACGGGTAACAAATTCTAGCAGTACGATTTATAACTTTTACCCACATTGTGTATTATAACACTCGTTCAGGGTTCTCCAAGGAAACAGGATAACAAATGTATCATAGAGCCATATAATCCAGGGAGAAGGTGGCTAGAGAATTTGCGAGATGGTGATTTCAACACACAAATGACTTTATTAACATTTTCAGAATGAGATTAACATAAATAAGCTAAACCATTTTTTTAGCTTATGATATTGATTTAGTTGCTAAGAGGGCAACAATGATGCCGTAAGAGTCAAAATTTGTTCGAAGGCTCCATTTCATGGCGGCTGGTTGAGAGGAGGTGGAAATGAAGCCTGAAGAGCCGCAAACGCCAATGAAAAGAGCCGCACGCGGCTCGCGAGCCGTGGTCTTTCGACCACTGCACAAGGTACCTGAACTCTAGTATTTTAATTGGTAACCACCTCAGTTTGTTTTAAGGCGACAATCACCAATCGTTACAATTTTTATACTCGTAGTCCTTTTCACAAGAAAATTTAGAAAAATACTATTTTCAAGAAGCGTGCTGAATTTTTTTCTTCTTTACCAAACAGAGGATGGAAATAGAAGACCACGATTAAAAATCAAAATGTTTGTTTCATAACTTAATCTGAAAAGCTTTTTTTTCTACCCCCCACACAGGGTCTGTCATCTTTGGGGATGCTGTGTTTTAAGGAAAATAAGGTAAAAGGTATGAGGGTTGGGTAGGAATCTAAGAATCAGTGTGTCCAGGAGTGACGGACGTGTGTATATATATATATCCCTCCCAATGCGGTCCCAGGCGATGGGTCGAGAGACCAGTTGGAGAGGTCAAAGGGTCTCCCCAAACCAGCCTTTCCCGATCTGGCACGCCAAGAAGCTGGTGGGCAAGCACATCCTGAACACACCTCACTCGATGAACACGGGCACCCCTGCTAAATCACCAACGTAGCGAATATTTGGGGCTACCTATAAAATTGTTCTTCCCAAACTTTCCTCTCTAACATTTCCGTTCATTCCACAACTCACAACATTCCCCGATTGGCTTCGGACAGTGGAATTCTTATCTGTAAATAACCATTAATATCGTAATTGTTTGCATATTCCGATTAAACAATGGTTTTGTTGATTTTTTTTTGCAAATACTTCCAAGAACTTATCAATGAGGCGAATCGGTGCCATTAACCCTTCAGGTTTTTAAATATTTTTATGAACAAGTCCCAACGACTTGGTGAATTTTCTTAGAATTTTGAAATGCTCCCGAGTTATCTAAAATGTGCTACATATTACTTATTTTTGAAGTTTTCGTTAAAAGAAATACTATTTTAGAAACTAGTTAAAATATTTGCATTTGAAAAAACATTAATCTTTTTAAAAAATAATTATTTTATATCAAAGATAAAAATGTTAACAAAAAAACTTACCAGGACATTTTGACTCGGAGCGTCCATAATTTTGAAATAATTCGATATTTATAAAACAAATACCTTTTGTATAGGTAATAAGTAATTAAACTGTCACTTCACTTTTTATACCGTTCGTACAATAAAAAAATAAAATATTTTTTTTAACTTTCAACTGTCAATGAAAAAATGCCAAAATTCGTAATCATACACTTTGACATTTTTTTTAATTTTTATCCATGTAATAATGTAAAAATATTTTATACAAACTATGAAGAATAATTATTTATCTTTCCAATAACGAACATATTACATATCTACGTATTATAGATAAAAAGACAAAAATACTTTTGTAATGTATTGACGTCCTGGTCATATCTTTCCTTCAGAGGCTATAATGGAATATGATGTTTGTGGCTAATAATGTCCATCCGAGGCCTGAAGGGTTATGAAGGTATTTTTATTTTTTTTATATAAATATAAATAAAGTGGCCTAGTTTTAGGTACACAGTGCCAGGTTTCAAAATAATTTTAAAATATAACAAAGTTAATGATTCTCATAAAATCCTACGTTTGTTGTGTTCACGAGATAACTTCATTACAAAAACAGCGAATGGTTAGCAATCCAGCTTAGATAAGTGTGCGATGGAACTGGTCGGGTTCAAAGCACAGTTAGCAAAGTTAGATGATGTTTCGGAGTAAGTTGGGTATAAATTTCTGCTTTGAATTGCATTGTAAGAGAAGTATTGAGCTAGGAATTTACTAAAATATAAAATTTACGTATTAAAAAAAAAAAAGTATATTACAATAAAATCATAAGCCGCTCTCACCAGGAAATTCCAGTATCTAGATTTGTAACTATATAATTATAGTAAAAAATTATAATAAAAAACATTCAAACTTCATATAATATTGAAAATATAAACCTACAAAATATTAAAATAAATAAACATTAATTGTAAAGCTGCTCATCTCGACACAGGAATTCCCTAGTGAGATGAGCCAAATAAGTATTACAAAGTACCAGTGTTGGCTTATCAGCCACAATCCTAGGGTAACCATACTGACAATGGCAAGAAGGATAGCATGAATAATAATTATTAAAAAATAACAATAAATAAATGAAAACAAAAATAGGTACGAACCGGTAAGTAATAAAAAGTTAATTATAGTAACTAACTAACTAACTAACCATCACGCTGTTTCCCCGCAGGAGTAGGCAGAGAGAATAAACCGTCAAAAAATTCGGTCTTGACACACATTCGGTCCCTGCCTTATTCACATTCATACATCGTCTCATACATACGCTTCTAATGTTCTGACTCTTGACATGGCCCGACTCAAGTATCTGATACACTTGGTCGTGCCATGTCTTCATCGGGCATCCGTGACTTCTTCTATCATTCACATTGACGTCATATATTATCCTTACACTATCTTCGTTCATTCTCTCTACATGCCCATACCAACTAAACGTCGTTTTCTTAAACTTACTTCTTTGTTAAAAATAATAAAAAGAGAATAATATTACTTACATAACTTTAACTCCATACAAGCCATTAAACTGTTATACATATCTCTAGTTAGAAGCATAATTGAATACAACTCAGTAGTTTGGTCTCCCTCTTATAAAATTCACATTAATAACATTGAGCGAATACAAAAAAAAAAACATTTGAGATTTTAATAATACGTTCATCAGAAATAATTAAAATAAACCCCACTAAAATATAGATTTTCTAGGCCTGCTTGGGCAAAGTCGACCGTAGGTACGTTCATTACGCCGCGCCGGGCCGAATATTGTTTTTACACGACTTCGTTAAGATTCCCACTTTATTTTAGAGATTTGATAGGGGAAATTCAACCTCAGGTCTGCTCGATACACCAGGCCCGTGCGTCGCATATTTTTGTGCACGGCTGCTTTAGGTATTTCTTTCTTGGGTACTGTCTCATCTTAATATATATATATATTCAGTTTGAGAGGCGGGTAAAGGTACCGCCACCCTGGAGACCATTCATTGGATAACCAACACCAAGTATTTTAAAAGATGACAAAACATGACCCTAAGTAATATTATTTTTCTCAGAGCCTCCGGTGTGGAGCTAATGTAAAGAAAAACAAGATTAAATTATTTAATATTTTCAGATTCAGATGAAATTATTCGAGGGGTACATGTACCCTGGCCTGATGACGGACACTGCCCCGATGATAGATACATTTGCCCTGATTATGGACATTTTCCTGATGATGGACACTGCTCTAATGATGGACACTGTCCTGATGACGGACACTGCCCCAATGATGGATACATTTGCCCTGATTATGGACATTTTCCTGATGATGGACACTGCTCTAATGATGGACACTGTCCTGATGATGGACACTACCCCGATGATGGACACTACCCCAATGATGGATACATTTGCCCTGATGATGGACACCGCCCTGATGATGGTCACTGTCCTGATGATGGACACTGCCCTGATGATGGACACTGTCCTGATGATGGACACTGCCCGGATGATGGATACATTTGCCATGATTATGGACATTTTCCTGATGATAGACACTGCTCTAATGATGAACACTGTCCTGATGATGGACACTACCCCGATGATGGATACTACCCCAATGATGGATACATTTGCCCTGATGATGGACATTGTCCTGATGATAGAAACTGTCCTGATGATGGACACTGTCCTGATGATGAACACTGTCCTGTTGATGGACACTGTCCTGATGAAGGACACTGTCCTGATGATGGACACTGCCCTGATGATGGACACTGTCCTGATGATGGACACTGCCCGGATGATGGACACTACCCCGATGATGGACACTACCCCGATGATGGATACATTTGCCCTGATGATGGACACTGCCCTGATGATGGACACTGTCCTGATGATGGACACTGCCCGGATGATGGACACTGTCCTGATGATGGACACTGCCCGGATGATGGACACTGTCCTGATGATGGACACTGCCCTGATGATGGACACTGTCCTGTTGATGGACACTGCCCTGATGATGGACACTGTCCTGATGATGGACACTGTCCTGATGATGGACACTGCCCTGATGATGGACACTGTCCTGATGATGGACACTGCCCTGATGATGGACACTGTCCTGATGATGGACACTGCCCGGATGATGGATACTACCCCGATGATGGACACTACCCCGATGATGGATACATTTGCCCTGATGATGGACACTGCCCTGATGATGGACACTGTCCTGATGATGGACACTGCCCGGATGATGGACACTACCCCGATGATGGACACTACCCCGATGATGGATACATTTGCCCTGATGATGGACACTGCCCTGATGATGGACACTGTCCTGATGATGGACACTGTCCTGATGATGGACACTGCCCTGATGATGGACACTGTCCTGATGATGGACACTGCCCGGATGATGGACACTACCCCGATGATGGACACTACCCCGATGATGGATACATTTGCCCTGATGATGGACACTGCCCTGATGATGGACACTGTCCTGATGATGGATACTGTCCTGATGATGGACACTGCCCTGATGATGGACACTGTCCTGATGATGGACACTGCCCGGATGATGGACACTACCCCGATGATGGACACTACCCCGATGATGGATACATTTGCCCTGATGATGGACACTGCCCGGATGATGGACACTGCCCTGATGATGGACAATGTCCTGATGATGGACACTGCCCGGATGATGGACACATTTGCCCTAATAATGGACACTGCCCTGATGATGGACACTGTCCTGATGATGGATACTGTCCTGATGATGGACACTGCCCTGATGATGGACACTGTCCTGATGATGGACACTGCCCGGATGATGGACACTACCCCGATGATGGACACTACCCCGATGATGGATACATTTGCCCTGATGATGGACACTGCCCGGATGATGGACACATTTGCCCTAATAATGGACACTGCAATGCTGCCGATACGTTGGCTAAATAAGGAGGTAGCGCAACATGCCCCAAAAATAAATCAATACATGAAATTAAATCGCATAATCTGCTTTGCATGGGTAGATATACAGTTACTATAAAAAACAATAATTATTATTTTCTTGGCTAATCGCTTGTTATTCAGTTGTTAAATTTTAACTGGGTGAGAGTCGTAAAAGTGTTCGAGAGTAAAGTTAGTTGTGATTGAATGCATGTGCTTGCAGTTGCTGGTTACTGCTGCAGTTAAACGCATTACGTGCCACGTTTGACCCATTTAGGATGAAAAATTGTGCAATTGTTGGGGAAGCAATGCTCTAACAATGAAAGGTATAACATACATTGGCAATAAGGCTGTTATTTTGCAAGAGTATAAAGAGAATTGTTACACATTTGTATGCATATAATTTATAGGATGTTTGGGATTGCACTAACCTCGCTAGATTCCGGAATAAAGAAGAAATTAAATTAAATAAAAATTTTATCAAGGTGCAGTTTTATTTTAAACAGTGCTTTGTCTAAGTTTCAATAATATTTGTTAAGATTCTAAAATATAGAGTAAACAATATGACGTCCATATAGTCCATAAGTCCTGCAAGTATTTTTTGGTTTTTGTTATTGTTACAGCTGTTTCGGCTTTCAAGGGCATTTTGAAACTGTGGTTTTAGCCACGTTTAGACGACCTATTAATATGATTCTATTGTATCCCCTCCCAATTTAAAATGATTTATTACCGGTTAAACCAATTTACTGATAAAATAATTGCAATAATTAATAATAATTAGTAATAATTACTTGCAGAATGTAATAATCATATTATTAAATTTGATTTTAATTAAATTTATTAAAAAAAAAATATATATATGACGTCCGATATGTTTACATTTAGAATATCAACAGCTTCATATCTCATGAAGAAAGGATCGTAGCATTTTGAAAATTGTTGCGTTTATTTAGGAATTTCAGACAGAAAAATCTGAACAAATTTCGTGACGCTAGAACTCACTGTTCACTTGTTTTAATTGTGAGATACTCAGACAGAGTGTTTAATATCTGTAATTAATATAACATATATTTTATTTTAATATCTGTAATTATTATAACTTACGTTCGATGTTATATTTGTAATTCGTAGAACTCCATTTAATATATTTTTAAAATTTAACAAATCAAAGTAGTGTTACTACTAAGTATTGCGAGAATTTTAGCTTTGATTATTGTGACAGCTGTTTTGGCGTTCAAGGTCACTATCAAAATGTGGTTATGCGATATACCACATTGATGTGACTTACTTATTTTATTATTTATTTAACCTCTACCCTATTTTTATTTGTATGTTTAAAGTGATTTATTAATATTTTCAATAGAAACCGATTTACTAAATCCTCACCCAATAGATTTAGAAAATCAATTGGGTGAAGCACTTACCGTTAAAATAGCGACGTGTATAGTTATAGGTTATGGGCAGTGGCGGTTCGTCTACGGAGGTGTTTTGGTCAATGATCTCCCAAAATATGCTGCAAGAGTGTTAATATAAAAAAAGGATTTAACAAACTACCCGATTATTAATTTTCCAGTGTCATCTAGCGTCCAAATGAGAAGCTACTGTATGTGTACCTAGCGTGGATCACATCAAGTTTTGTCCCAAAGCTATCTCCTTTCTTTCGCTTTGCTATACAGACGAAAGAGGTAAACATTGTCATGTTTGACGTATGCTTAGTATTATACAAAATTTATTTTAAAGGGATTTTCGGACACGACCGCGGTGAGATAGAGATATCAACAACCTAAGATTATCAAGGTATTAGAGGGAGATGTGAAAAAATGTCAGTCGTAAGTTTTTTGTGTTATAAATGATGAAAGCCATCTTGAACTTGAATATTCGCAAAAATTGTTTATCCATTGTTGACGTAATTTGCATGGAATAATTTAAAATGTTAAATCCTGTGGATATCATATCGAAAGAAATCGCAAACGATTCATTGAATCGTGACAAACTTACTCAAATAAAGTGAGCATTAGTTTATATAACAAGAGTAAAACAAGGAGGTTAAAAACAAAAATTATCATTTTTATCTGTGCATTTGCGGGTGATAATGAACGTAAAAATACTTGTGCTTTCATTGTTTTCTTTTTAAGTCTACTGATAATTAATGGAATAAGTTTGGAGTTAATACAAAATAAATTAAAAAAATTAATACGAAAAGATCTTCCAAAGAAAGAAAAACATTAATGAGTTATATGTGTAAATAAATTATCAATATTGTACTACCGGCTTCAGAATAGGTGGGTACCGGCAAATTAATTACACAACTTGGCGTTTTTCTAATATTCATTACGCATTAACAATATGTATTAACATTTCTTTTTTTCCGATTGTGCTTCCACTTCTGGACCCCTGGACCCGCCTTTGGTTATGGGCCTACTTTCAAATAAGTTAAAACCATTAAAACTACGAAAGATCAATTATATTTGCCTGCCAGAGCAAATTCGATCGTAGCTCGGTCCAAAACGCCGGGCCGCGCTCCGTATATTTTATGTACATGCCTTCTTCACTTACGTTGTTAAGATTCCCACATTATTTTAGAGTAAACACTTCTTGCAAGTGCTTAGGGAAATTTCGACCGTAGGTCCGTTCAATACACCGGGGCCGCACGTTGCATGTTTTTTAGACGCCTGCTTCTGACTTTATTTTAGGGTATTGTGTCGTTTATGTGTTAATTATTACTAATAGATATAAATTATTAACAGGCTGATCTTTTCATTTTATGAAAGGTGTCTAAAATTTATTATAGGGCTTGGTAGCTATTGATGGATTATTTTAAATACTAGTAGGTGCGTCTTGCCATTTGTCTCTCTGTATAGATCTTTGCTTTTTGCACTTCTGTGTTCTTGGACTTGGAAATATATAAGCAAATTACAATACAATAGCCGTTTATTCCCCAACCGCAGATATTATTATTCTTATGGCATGAAACACTTCTCAGAAACCTGATATTTGCAGTGATCCGCCATTGTCTAAGTTTGTGTTTGCAATTTCGATGCATTCAGTGACAACTTTGACAGTCACATCATCAGCTTTTATGTTATGTAATGCATTTCTTATGCTAATTTATGAACATATCTACTGCACATCTCAGCGTCCCTTTCTTAATCTCTCCCGTGAGCAGGCAACTATTATCATTCGTTTATTATGCCTAATCTTCAAATGTCCAATCTTTAACGTCTAATCCATAATATAAAACCTTCAATAAATAAATAAGATTAAATGTCATATTTTCAATCTTTCCATGTGAAATCATTTTATAATTCCATCTTTAAATATGAATTATTGTTTCCTTTTATCTTTATATATATACTAGCTGTACCCCGCCATGCGTTTCTGTGGCTCAGTTTGTCTGTTCAGATGGAAAAACAATAGTGCGTGTTAGTTTAAACGGTGTCATAGGTGACATCTATATAATATAGGTATTTAAAAACACACACGTATTCGAATTCAACGTTGTGTCAAAATTTCAATGCAGTCCGTGTAGAAGTTTCAGAGATTTTTATATTTTACATTTATATTTTTATTTCTATAAATATTAATATAAAGTAGATTGTTTGTGGCAGGCGGGCGGCAGCGTTTGATTTTCAAACAATTTTGAGATTGATGAAATTTTGCACACTTGACCTTCAAAACAAGAAAAAGTTCACAGTCTAGGTCTGATTTCGAAAAATCTGTTTAAATCCCGAGAAATTCAGGTATTAAAAGTAATTTTTTTTCTTTGATGCCTCCTAATATTTAATTTGGTAATTTTAATGCCAAATTTATTAAAGTCTTATATTTAACTTCTTCTCTTTAACGTGCAATATTGTTCAAGGTTGCATCTTTAATATCCATGATTTAATGATTAATGTTCATTTCTTCGCTTTAAAGTCTAATCTTTAATGTCTTGATGCGTTAAATGTATTGGTCCGGCATGATCTAATCACTAACTATCGTTATTTTTTTTGTTTAAATGTTGATATATTACATTAGAGGTAGATCAGTGATGTTATGACTAATATATGAACGGTTTGACATCCATAAAATAAAATAAAATAAAACATGTCTTGGTTACGATTATTAAGAATGCTTTTACACACCTGAATGCCTTTGGTGACTCAGTCAACAGACAAGAGACTACTAATACAAGTTCACAGCAAATACTAATTTAACAAGGTGAGCTAGAGAATTGGCTTGACACAGTCCGATCCATCTCACTTAATGTCCGATAGGTAAGTTCTTGTTTGTAGGTATACCTAGAAGTAATGGTATCAGTGACACGTGTACATAGGATTAGGTCAGCCATAGGTCCTGGTAAAAGGTCGAAAAAGTAATGAAATTGAGGAACTAAAGGAAACTCTGGAACGTACCGCATATGTTCTGTATATTATTTTGAAATAATTAATAATTGTGAAACAATACAAATTATTTAAATAAATTTTACTCATGCAATCCGAGACATGAAATCACGACCTCCGGATTCGTAATCAAAAGCCTTACCCTTCGACCACGGAGTCCTCACTTGTGCTATTTTGTGTTGGTATATGACAGATGTAATTTAACGGATAAACCATTAACAATTTTGTGATACCTTATTGTTAAGCCCTAATACTGCTACTAATAGTTGATCTTTGGCGTACAGGAAATATCGTATGGTGGTTAGAAATAGGGAAAATGACGTCGAATAGGAAAGTTGGAAAGTCTTTGACTGTTTAGATATGGTTAATAAACATAGCTAAAGCCATTTTAACAACATTTCACTTATAAATGGACTAATAATAAATTTTCAACACGTGAAACCAATATTAATATTTACCTGTTATGGGCGAGAATCCATTTGTATGCAAAAACGATCACCTCACGCCTGTCCAATTACGCCAGTTCACGTAATTGGACAGCATTTGAACATGTGTAAATGTGTTAGCGAACGCTCTATTGCTTGAAAATATCCTCAATATATTTAATATTTTCGTTAAAAACAAACTATTTTATACCATTGACAATACCAAGGAAACCTATCTCTCTAATACATGCGTCCTTTATGAGAAAGATGGGGAGGTTACAGTAGATCTATCAGTGGCATGACTTCAACCACTTCATAGTCATGTATTCCAAACTTCATGTTCCATATTTAGGCTAGTTTTATTTAACCAATCATTAAAGAAAGCATCGGTCGGATTGCCTGTGTTCTCATTCCGTCAGAGTTGACAGTATATCCACCCAGTTTAATGACATTAAGACGCCAAAATCTGTACCGAGGCATGAAATCAAATTAAGGTCATATAGTTGGCTTAACATCGGTGTCCTTACATCCAGATGACTGGCGTATAATATTCTTAGCTATTTTATTAATTTATAAACATGCTTAGATTATCCATTTCTTTGAGCAGAAATATTGACTCTAATACTTTTGTAGAAAAGTGAAAATCTGAATTAATATTAACGTTAGTTATAATTTTAAATATGACAATATGTTTAATACTTGTATAGATTAATATAATAACTTTATTTGCAAGATGCATCTATAATGTATTTTTTCAAAATTTAAACAAAAAAACTAAACAGGCACCAACCAGAACCCTTGCGGAAACCCGTGATTTTCTATATATACATCTCATAATTTGATAAGATGTTTTGTTAGTAACCTGTTCCATGAGTTATTAATTATTACTAATTAGATTATGTCCACATGCAGTTTCATGCAGTAAATGGGCCAATTTAAATTCGGCTGAATTAATATTAGTATTATATATCACATTATTGTTTATTTTATCGTTATCTCCCGTTGAATGACCCATCTGTTATTGCCGATGTAAATAGGCTACTCGTGTGCGTGTCCTATTATCTTTTGACCTAATGAACAATATTCTTTTCGTGGGCGAAATTCTACAGCGGGAAAGGAGGTATCTGCCTAGAAGTACTTAGCGTAAAGGTGAACCGAGATGTGAACTTTTAGAACGTCCAGAGTATGAATTGTGAAATATTATGCATGGGAAGCAGTGTCGGATTTTCCGATTAGCTAACTCAGCTGTAACATGTTGGTATGTATTCATATTTTAATCCCTAGATCCTCTAATATTTTACAATTTATTTTTGTTAAGCGAACTTTCGAAATGCGGATTGCGCGGGAAATATTTTTGCATTATATTCGATTACAGATAAATTAAATGTCTAAAATAATATGCTGTTTTTTTTAATCAAGTGAAGAATAAATACTGTTTCATATTTTTAATTTCATAAATCGACATAAATCTCGTAAATACGAATGAAAATTTTAAGGTCGCTTGCAGATGGCTTTTGGAGTGTAAACTGTAATTACCGCTTTACACTAAACAAAAAAAACATAATTAATTATACAAGGGTATAATAAAAGTTAACGACACTTCTTATTAAAAAATCCTTTGTCAAATCTTTTTCAAATAGTAAATATTGTTCATAGAATTATTTCAATTTTTTCGGGAGCGTCTGTGGTATGCAAGAGAGAAACATTGTGTTATCACTTGTTTACTGTCTAAATCATATATCTCACCGTTATACAAAATAGGAAAGCATGAATTTTATGAGCCCATGTCAGGCAAATAGATTAGTGTTTAAATCCTGGAAAAATATCCGCCAAAATGCTCCGGGGGTTAAAAATGCTCAAGATATGGATCTATTGTGGCTTGTATTCTTACGTTAAATTCTAGTCGTTCGGAAATTTCTTATCACAAGACCAGACAAGTAGACTGAATGATGTAGAAAGGAGATTCTTGAGACGTGCGTATAGTAAAACCGTGTTATACATAAAGTAAAATTGTAATATTTAAATATTGAAGACAATATTAGTGATTTCTAAACGAAAATCAGAAAAGGAAACGGTCACATCTGGGGCCCTTGTCTTTCCGGGACAGTGCTCTACCGACTGAGCTAATGGGACCCTATTCCCCTCGGTCACTTTTAACTGTATCATACTTCGAATAAGAACTACTAACATTGTCTTCATTTTTTCACCGCACATTTTTACTGGCAACTATCTTTATTATCTGGGTTCGGGCCCCAGATGTGACCTTTTCCTTTTCTGATTTTTCTGTTTCAGATTTTCGTTTAGAAATCACTAATATTGTCTTCAATATTTAAATATTACAATTTGAGGTTTTACTCAATAAAGTTATTCCGAAAAATAAATAAAAAGTAAAATTGTGTTAAAAATGTGGAAATTTAGAAAATTCTTCAGCCCACCCCTGTAAGAAATAGTATGATGGTTAGTTAGTTAGTTATAATTTGGAAGGATACATTGTGAATTGTCACACAATACGGAATAGTGTCAGATTTTCACGGATGCTATAGGATATAAAAACTGGTTTTTCCTTCACCTATCATAAACCAAATCACAATTTTCAACACAGCTAAATCCGGCACCTGTAAGAAGCTCTAAATGTAGGTGAATCTAATATAAGGTGATTGCTCTTAATTTGTGAACTAGTTCTTTCAATAATAACATGACTCATGACAAGATGACAATAAATTCATCAGACTAATGTTGAGAAAATTTCGTCACAAGTTTTTCCAAAGTCAGCTTTTTCATAATGCGTAATTTTTAAGTTGTGAACTAGAATCTAGACTTCAATGGATTTCTTCTCTGACACTTTTCTCACGGATAACCACGACGTAGGTATAGGTAAACTGGCCTTGTGCCCGGATTAACACTAAAACTATGCGCAAGAAACTTATACCCAAATACGACGACATGAGTATAGAGAAAATGTAATAGGTATGTTGCAAATTATTAAGCCAGAAAACATCGAAAAACTAATTATTGTTTCTTTGCATAATATACGTGCTTACCATATCAAGATAAAAACGGAAAAAAATGTTTTCAAAACGAAATACTAAAACATATGTTCCTAGTATACACAAGGAGAGATCAAATAATGATTTAAAAACTCACCCTTTTCATTATTAATATTCAGACTAGTTCAATTTGGCAACATAGCGTTATTTTTAATCAAAATCTATTATAAGTTAGCGAAAAGGAAAACTAATTTAATATAACATTATAATATGACCATATATATATAACGTTCCTGTATCACAATTAAACTGAGAAGTGAAATGTTTATTTCATAAACTGTGAAATGAATGTGATATCATTATATCAAAAAATCTTATTTTCTCATTTTTAGTTAGGAGTATCCTAAATGATAAATCAACTATCCCATAGGAATTATGTAAATGTTATAATATATTTATATTATTACATAAGTAAACCCAGTATTTGGCTTAACGCTTTTATTGGAATATTTTTAGTAAACTTACGAAGTCCATTGGAGTGTTTTTTCCCTTGAAATACATATTTAATTGACGTGTATGTACATCACTTTTTAGTTCAAATACTGTATTTGAACGGGTTAACCGCTAGATTGATAACAAATATATATATCAAAGAAACACAACTAGACCAAACCCATATATTATAACAGTTAATACAAATACCTTTGAGGTGACAACGTTATCAAAATACTTTGTATAAAAATAACCGATTATTTACTGGGCAGCTACTAGTCTAATTAAATTTGGGTTCAAATTTGTAATTAATCTTAGTCCTGTCACCTAAACTGTCTGGGGGATATCAAATGTCACCTCCTGTCAGAAAAACCTCTAGTTGGGCAAACATCAACAAAAGAACAGATGGGACTTCACAGACAGAGGGGGGACAGCATGTATCCTCTTCGTATTAAGTTGCAAGAATGCTTTCAGAATATTATGAACTATTTAAAAAATAAAGAGATGATTTTAGATTGTTGATCAACTTGAATATGAATATTGTACTTGATAATGATAATAATTCGTTAGTGAAAGACCTCGTATGTGAAAAAACACATATCTTTTTGTAGGCCGAACTAAAACGCTAAAAGGGCGATGGAAAAAAAGAGCCTCAATAAACCGCAATAATGAAAGGATTCTGAATTTTGTTCATATTCAAATAACATAATAAATCGTAGATTAATGTTCCTTTCATCAGTTTTCCTATGGCACATCTGTGCTAAGCCAATCGACTCCTGATGCCTTCGATTCGCCGAATAACTTCAGATATCCACTTTGACGTCTGCCAATTTTTCCCCACCATATGAAGAAGAAAAATAATACAATAATTGCATTTATCACTTAACTAGGAATGAAAACAGAGTTACAAGAAGTTAACCGCCATTGGTAAATAATATAAACTAAAACCACTCCAATCTAAAAGGGTATACGAGCAACCGAAACAATAAAAACAAAACTGTTTCCAGTCAGTATCATTTCAAGGTGACTTTTTCAAAGAGAGCAACAATCTTCTTAAATTCTTCAGATACATAAATAAATGTGCAAAAACTTGAAAGGTTTCTGAACTCAAGCAAACGAACTGATGAGTTTGGTTAACTGACCTCTTAAATATTGTATAACATGATCCTGGTAGTTTTTTCATAAGATATTCACATTATTTTCATCCCTCCAATTATGAAGTTAATATAGGGCCAATCTTTAGACTTACTGTATTTCTCCAACACAAGGTTTTTTTTAGTCTTTCACAAATATGTATATCAAAAATTAACAAACATCATACATAAATAACATATCAGAATACACACATAATACAAATAAGTACAATAAATACTTGTCATTTTACAAACATGATTCAAACACATAACAGTTATATTTTGCAAACATAATACAAAAAAATGTCTCAAGAAAATTGTTTATTCGAGAAAATCTAACTATTTCACATTTTGAGATATTTAAGTAAAGTCTATTTTCATTACTCCAAATTAATAATTTGTTAATATTTGTTGAGATTATAATATTTTGAATATTTCTATAAATTTTGAGGTCATCAGCAAAAAGTTAGATTGGTACATCATGAAAAATTTTTGTAAGAACAAGATAAATAAGATTGGGCCAAGGTGTGAACCCTATGGAACACCACTTGTTGCATAATTTGTTTCCGACAGGGAGGATTTTATTCTAACAATTTGTTGTCTTCCAGTGAGATAGCCTTTAAACCTGTCTAATATATTTTCTTTTCTAATATGTTTCTTCCACTATGGAACGTACCGCAAATATACATTAATCAAATTTAATTTACTCGCGCACCTCGGGATTTGAATCAGCGACCACCAGCTTGCTAGTCGAGAGCCTCTACCACGAGGACTGTATAATCTTAACCGAATACTGTAAAAATTATTCTGAAATCAGATATTAGCGCATCAGCAGAATGCTGCCTGCTTATTAAATAACTAGCTGTACCCCGCCACGCATTGTTGTGGGTCATTATGTCTGTGTAGATAGAGAAACAATACCGCGCGTTGTGTTTACGTCTAACAGATGGCGCTGTTTGTAAAAAAAAACATGTTTTTATCTGTCACAGGTGACATCTATATAATATAGGAATATAAAGCAATCGGTGAAGAACTTTCGTAGAACTGAGATTAACATTTTTATTTATATTGATAATAATATTTTTTCTTCCAATTTTTTAAATCTTGGTTTTGGAAGTATATTTTCGATGTTTTTTTTATAAATTTTATGAAATGTTATTATATTTTTTGTATACAGTGTACGATTTGTTATTTTATGTGCCCTTTGAGACCTTTGTTCTTTTAAATTAAAGTAGCAATCAATTGGATTAAATTAAAACTATTGAAAAAATTACACAGTAAATTAAAGCCAATACCAATACCAATTGCTATCAAGTATGTTCAACTGCTGCCAGTTTTAATTCCGATAAAAACCGATGCTAAACCATGCCCATCAAAATTAAGTATTTAGTTTCGATCCTACCATTTTCACGTCTTTTTTGCTCGCTCAACGATTATATATTCATCTCGTCGTAGTTGAAAAGACACGGTTGGCGGACCCTCAGAAGGCAAAAATAACTGTAACTTGTTTAACTGTTGCTGTAGTTCAAACTTAATTGCAAATGAGAGTAGTTGGATCGACAAGAGGTCAATGTCCTGCAATTAATCTTCAGATTTACTTGACATTGATGAAAAATTTGATACTATTTTCAAAATGATCTTATCACATTCGTCCGGTTACGAGTATAACCTACTTGTTTAATGTAAACATAATTGGAATCAATTCGAATGAAATAGCGACCAATTTGGCAGCATTTAGTAGCCGTTTGTCTATCTATCTATATAAATAAAAAATTTAATGTTCTTCTGTTCAAAATATCAAATCTCCGAAAGTTCTCACCGATTACTTTGAAATTTTGACACAACGTTGCATTCGAATACGCGTGTGTTTTTATACTATATAGATGTTACATGTGACAGGTAAACATGTTTTTTTGAAAAACAGCGCCAACTGGTGGACGCAAAAGCAAAACGCGCTATAGTTTCTATATCTGCACAGACAGACTGAGCCACAGCAACAGATTTATATAATTCTATTACTGCGAAAATAATTTGGGGTTGACTGGTTCCTATTGTAATACTTTAGTGTTTTATTTCTAGTAGAGATTTAGTAAGATCTCTGAGTATAATACTACAGTGCTGGAACACTATTTATTGTCGCACTACTGGTATAAGTTAACTGAAAATGTATGTTCCTAACTGTTGTGTCTCCGGGTTTTCCCATAAACTCTCTTTTTTAAATAAAACTCCGGTTCAACAAAACACTTGGCATTTAACGTGATAAATTGACAATGGTCTTTGATATCTTAATTGGTAGGCGGTTAGAATAATGTGGACCCCGACCATGAGGGTCCCACCTTATTTATTGTACCTCGCGCTCTACAATATTCAGCAGCTAAACGCCATCTATGGGTGAGCTCTTACACTAATTTCAAGGATATTACACTAAAGACATCTGTAGAGGTATCAGGTCACTCACATAAAGAATGCAAAATCAGATCAACCGACCGTCTGATGATCAAAAAAATTTAAACGATTCAATTGACTATAATATATTAAATGAAGCAGAAAAAAATTATTACAATGAGAAAGAAATTAAAGTATGTATATTATATTATATTCCAACGGCAAAACGTTAAATTTGTCTTTCTAATGGATTAATTGTGGACGTGTTTAGATTTAGAAGTTTGATTGCTAGAAATCCTTCTACCGAAATAGAATTTCATCCCCTTCCTTCCCGCACACCACGAACTTAAATCGCTCAATCAATGGAGGGTGGTGAAATTATTATGAGTAGGCTTTACGCAGAGGGATTTATTTTGCACTGGTTTAAGCTTCTGCAAAGTTAAACGTGTCAAGATGTATTAAACATATTGATAGGAACAAACCGCTCATAGTATTATAAGGTATTTCATTGGCATTCATAATATTTTGTATATATTATAAGTCAATGCTTTTTATAATATCGAACGTTCGCCCAATCTGCTCTTTATTATCGCTCTCATAAAGCGCTCTCGGTCGATGCTCTCTCTACACCCACAGCTTTACAATATGGGATAATGAGGACAAAAGGAGTAAAAAGGAATGCCTCAAATACATATTAGGTATAATCTTCCTTTTGTGATTCCTGTCTTTTTTAAAGCGTGGTTGAAATTTGATTCACAGACTTTTTATTTATTTTTTTATGTGGCATGTTTTTTTTTATTATTCTTGGGTGGAGCGGGTATCTACTCAGGAACTATCTAAGCACACCTAATTGTTTTTCAAATTTGTATCATATAGTCGTGATGCTATCTAACTCAGAATAATAATTGAAAATGCAGTATTCCAGTACAAGACAATTGAACAATAAATTACAAGATTTAGTTATTTTAAACATTATGCACCCGCTTGAAACGAGTCAATATATCGTTTAAGAAGTAGAAGTTAGTAATCAACAATTTTTGCCTACCCCTGCTTGTAAATGTCGTCATTTTTCAGTCATCTACGTAGGCTAGACAAGACATTTAAAAAATAGAATCACCCCATCAAATAAAATAAAAAGCTGAACCAACATATCAAAAAAGTCTTATCTTTTTAATGTGTTGAAATTGGAGCGATCGTAAAGCCTAAATCCTTTTTATTGATTGGATTAAATTATCCAGTCAATGATTTGTACGGCGTGATCGCAATGCAAAGTGTTTGGTATGCGAGAAAGCAAAAAAAATCCGGTTATTCCGGATCGAGTCTTGTTACTACAAGGTAGAGGTTACCAACCTTTATGGCTTTGCGGGGGACGTTATTTATGCTGATTGAAAACGTAGTTTTTTAGAAGTTTCAAATTTCTCCAACTTTTCACTAAAAAATCATGTTCGCATTTTTTTCTTATTAATACATCATGACAAAAATATTTTTTTGCATTTCTCACCTTTTATTGGCGATATTCGAATTATTACAAAATTATTAAATAAGAAGATAATATTAATTAATCTAAACGAAATGTGAAACAGAATACGATACAGAAAGATAAAAAAAGGGAACTGGGAATCGAACCCAGAATCCCCGTCTCACCGGAACAACGTCTTTAACCACTCGACCATTGATACTTAATTATTATAAGATATATTTGTCGATCTCTATTTCAAATTAAAAATTAACAGTATCATCTTGCAACCAATTTTTTTTCCATTTGGCAACTATCTTTTTAAATGATTACAAAGTTCTAAAGAATTGGATTGCAACCTAGATAGTGTCTCGGATAAACACATCCGATTTTTATTAATATAAAGTATCTATTAACCTTTTATAAAAGTCTAAATGAATAATAACAACTTTCCTTTTAATATTTTTTTATGGTTATACCCATCAATGTAGGTAATATATCATTGTAAAATAAGAAAATTCTAATAAATTCAAACAAAAGATGAACAGGACACAGAAAAATAAAATGATATCTGTCTCAACTGAGAATCGAACCCAGGATCTCTGACTTACCAAACTGGAGACGTTTAAGGTAATAATTAAAAGACTTTTGAAATACAATGTGTTCCAATGAAAAGAAAAATTCAGAGAATGAGAAAAAAAAACTTAAATAAAATATTAAAATTGATACATGATTAGCTATTTTTTCATCATTTAATTAAAGCATACTTTAAATACTCCCAACAAAAGCACAGAAGTTGAACACTTCTCTTAGAATTCCAGCAATCGATTATTAAATATTCAATTTAACTTGTTACAATCACAAAAATATTTTCAAATTTTTATTAAGTGATTTAAAAGAAAATTAATAAAGAAGATATTATATATTTCTCGACATAACCTATAAATATTTGGCGAAAAACATGTTTGCTTTAAAAAAAAAGACATGTAACTTAATTTAAAAAAAAATGGAATCCATATTTAATTTTTGGTACGTGTTTTATTGTTAACGTGTTCAGAATATATTTATTTAAAATTGATATTCTTCTTTGATAGCTGCTGAATAAATATCGGACTATTTGAAGTAAAAAGAACTAAGTCCAGGATTTCAATTAGTTCACTATCCCTGATAGAATATCCTTGGGGAGGTTCACCAGCCCTGCCGTCACATGCAAGCTTGGCAAACTATGATTAAGTCAATAATAAGCTATAATTTCAACACAGCATTCAATCATTGGAAGTCCTACCGATCGACGCTATGGTTTAGCAGTGCCCACTGATAAAGTGGGTAATCGAAAGTGGATAATGTGTGGTTAAATGTACCCACCCATAAATGGAAACGAAAAAATAGTCAATGAACTCTATGCATCTATTTCTCTATGGTTAAGGTATACCCAGGACCGGTCCTGAATGTAAGAAAGTGTGAGGAGGAGGTGATGAGGTGAAGATCTCCTGAAAAATATCGACCAATATGAAAAGAAGAGAAAATGGATTACATTTAAAAACAAAACAGAAGGGAACACAAATTATGCTTTCAATCAATTACTCCTAACGTTCTAACGGATAATACAAATGATTTAAAAAAAAAACACTGGCTTAAAGAAATGGAATTATGCAACATCATCAGTATTTAATGAAATCCTCGTAAGCCTCAGCGCAGAAATCCCCAGTGAGGGGAACAAAGAAAAATATTACGAATATTTTCCTTTAACCTAGTAATTTCTAAAACAATGTATTGGTGCTAAAAATAAACCACAAAAGCTTGTGACCCTATTAACCAGGGGATTTGAGGTTGCACCTCAAAATTATCCACCTAAGGTTACTATCGGCGGATTTTCTAGTTCCATAAAAATGCCAAACCTGCAATTTCATCAGTCTACAGAATCCACTACGTGTCTCTAAACAATGTCTGTACAGATCTCGTGACAGCAGAGGATGGAGGCCAGAAGTTTGGACTGTTTAGGGGAATGAGATGAAGAAAATGAAGGTTGGGTTAGGTTAGGTTAGGTTAGGTTGACCACTGATACTGATTGGTGGTCTTTCGTCATTCTATTGGTATCTACCACTCTATTACTTTTCTACTAATGCCAAATCTTTGTCTAGGATTTAATCAGTCTACAGAATCCGTGACTTGACTCTAGACAGCGTTCGTACCGGTTCTCGTGACTGCATAGGATGAAGGGCCAGAACGGATGTGCCCGGGCAGAAACGTGTCTGACTAGCGTCACGGCGCACGGCGCACGGCGTGTCGGGAAGATGCCGTTACTCGCACAGTCTAGGGCCTAGGCGGAGTCGTCAATGCTCCGAAGCGGTGAATAGCGGCTACTATTATGTTAGGATAATGTTTCATCCATAGAACTTTCTGTTCTCCTGGAAAAAAATGCTACTAGTGACCCGAAAAATTGGTTATCTTTCCCCATTTTCATGCGAATAACGCAAAATTTGCGAGTTCTTGCTCTTCACAAAATTTTCTTGTATTTTTTATATAAGAAAGTAGATAATATTAAACCTGCATGCTAAATATTTGTTTGTCTATGGTTGTAACAAGCATGTATAGTCACGGAAATCACTTAACTTATAAAACGCGGCGTATTGTCATTCATTTTCGATTTAGTGAAAATGTTAGTTTAGAAACGTATTAAGCTGAAATTTTTTAAAAGTTATCATAACATCAAATCTGTTTTAGTACCACCACTTTTGCTGAAAATAACACCGCTTTCCCCGAAAATTCCTTAAAAGGTAACGCGAATTTCATCAAAAATAACGCTCATTTATTCGATAAAATTCGCAAACTTTTAGAATCCCTAACTTATTTTGGCTTGTTTTATATTTATTGGACAGGCAAGATTTTCAGCAGGTAGGTAGTGTATCTAGTGAGCCTACTATTCTTAGTGAACAGTTTTGATAATGATACCTACACGCATTATGATATATCTGTAAATATATGTATACATTTTTTGGTCACAATAAAATATATATCACGCATTCCTCTTGAAATTTGCATTATGTTCCACTTATTTGTATTAATATTTGTCTTAACTCTAATATTGACATTTTTTCGGATTCACTGCCCAAATTCAAACGTGGCATCATGTCAATAATTTAAAATTTCTTTAAATCATATCATTTGTTGTAACAACTACGCCGCGGAGACATCCGGAAATCTTTTCATTTCGCCCGCCAACATTAATCTTTTATTAATTCGCCATCTGCCAACTCGAGCGCACATCACTCAGTGGCGTGCCACCAAAAATAGTGAAAATCTGTGTCAAACCTTTAGAAAAACGTACCATGAAAGTAAATAAGGACACTGTTTTAGCAATACATAACGCAATCATGCATCCGCATACTGGCTGTAAAATAGTATAAAACTGCACTGCTAGTAATTTTGCACATTTACAAGTTTGTTTTGAAATTAGATACATAATATTATCACTCTACTAATTCAATTCAATCATTTTAAACATTGTCCATTTTTTTAGTTTCTATCACTACCGTGTTAAAAACCGTGGTTTCAACAACTCCCCTATGTGTCCAAAAAATAAATTTCCGGTCATTATCACCTTTATAGAATTCACGTGCTTGACTCCTCAGATTGTACATTCTGTGGTCTAGAAATGGGAACTTCAGATTACTTATTTTATTGTTGTTCATATCTTAACAAATATAATATCTTCTATCAAGCCTTATCTTAAATTGTCTCCCATCCATTCAACATCTCATCTCGTCAATGCCTGAACTCGACTCCAATCTTCAATACAATTTTGAAATTTGCCCATTCAATCAAAATTCACCTTCTTTCTCTCCATAATTTCAGCTCTGTAGTGTTTCTGTTTCGTTTATTTCGTAGTGTTCACACACACACACACACACACACACACACACACACCCTCACACACACCCTCACACACACACACACACACACACACCCTCACACACACTCACACACACCCTCACACACACTAACACACACACACATTACACACGTCACACACACACACCTATAAACTACACAAGTCACCTGGTAATTAAGGAATAAATATATCACTTAGCAGACATTACAAGGAAACATATCATAGGTACACAACACGAAGTATCTTATTCCTGTATATTGTTTCATCTCTGTAAATCATGTACTGTTCATAGTTTATTTGAAGCAATTCAATCGGAAAAAAGCAGAAAAGCTCCAACCAGTCTTGGCATCTTATTGACAAAATATATTCATGCAAATAGCTACCTTCTTGAATAAAATAACCCGTTTATCATTCTATAAATAGCTTTTCATGGGGGGAAGAAAGAATAATACACATTTCTCACGCAACGTCGTATAATGGTCATGCAACTCAGTATAAGTTGTACATACGTAACGAAAAGTTAAGTCACAAAGCTTCAAAGAAATAATCGCCTCCGTAAATTAAGCTTCTTTCTAATTAAATGCATTTCTTTAACTACAGTTCTGTGAGAATAGTTTTTATTAACTTTAACTTTTGGTCATGCTCCGAGATAACTTAGTAACAAAACATGCTGCTAATTTATTATAAATATCTTCAAGTTATTCGTAATCCCATTTTTAACCGAATTGCAAGCCATTAACAAATGAATTGATAGGTATTCTGATAAACGTTTAGTAGCAGGCAATACTTTTGTTACGCTGTTGAGGAACGAGTGCCCGGTCTTTTTCATACAAAACTTTATTTTTGGATTTGAGGTCGAAATACCCCAAACACATTGAATATATAAAAAAAAATATTATAAATTATAGGCCATTAAATAATTCGACTATTCATGTTTTTCGAGATTTTTTGTAGGTTATTAGTAATTATTAAAAAAATAATCTTGCAGAAAATATGGTGTTCATATAATGTAATTAAAATTAAAAAAAAACATGGTAAAAAGGGCGTTTTCAGGGTAAATCGTTAGTTTGCAAATTTAATTTAAGTCCATAAAAATGCTTTTAATCTTTTTTTATATTTCATTACATTTACATAGAAGATGGGGTAAAACTGTTTTTTTTAATAATTGTTATCAACTCACAAATACTTGCTAAAGTTGCCTCTAAAACCCTGAAAATAGAATTCTTTTATGACATATATTATGTAATTGGTTTTATTTTGGCTATATTATACATATGTACAAACTGAAATAAATGTAAATTGTCGATTTCCGAAAATTAATAAATAATTTAAAACACAACTAAATAAAAATAGCTCTCAACCGTACTAGTTATTTGTTACACCTTTTGATTGAAAAAATATATATTCAGTTTTTTGCGTATTTTGGTCTCAAATCCAAAATTAACTTTTGAATAAAAACGATCCTAGTGCGTACTAGTGTAACATTTTCAAAATTATAATTGAATATGCCATAATATCATTGACTACGGACTCTTGTGCGGTATTTACATGAAAAAAATAATACAATTTAAAATAAATTATTTGGGTATATTTCTTCATAGTTTTCGTGTGGAAAAACAGGTCTTTATTCTTGCTTTCGAGGTTGAAGGGCAGCTATTTAAGTACCAAATTCCATGTAGATTTGGGCGGATAAGTTCTATTTTAGGAGAACTGATCATCAAAGGAACAGCTCTGCTCCTTCGGAAGGTTTGGGAATCAAGAATTGGGTTATCTGTCGCTAAGGTATTATCGACAACGTCAGTAATTTGTCATCGTTCCAATTGCCAACGAACGAACAACAGTTCACGTAAACTAAATAAAGGTAAGTACCCACTTAATTAGGTTGTATGAGCTATGAGTTTTTTAAAACATGTTGTAAAACTCTCATCGATTGACACCATTTTGAATTTTTGTCATGTGAATGGTTCCCGTTAAAAGCCTATTCTTGGCTCGTTTCAGCTTTTGAACAAATACGAGCTTACGAGCCTAACAACACAACCGTTATATGGATCATAATTTTATAAAAATCTGAAAGGAGTCTATGTAGAATCAGCGTTCAGCGAAATCAGCGAAAAAAAAACTAAATGGCGAATGACAGCCTTACAGTGTTTACCTTTAGGGCAGATGTGTTATATTGGCTAAAAAAAAGGCGAAACGTGGACTAAAGAAGGCATAATGCCTCAAGAATAAATCACGATTATATCTTTGGCAAATAACACAAAAGTAATACAAATAACTGTTTCATGTAAAAAATGTACATTTACAATGTAGTGATAATCTCTAAGGTTTGAAACAAATAACATTAAACTAAAATTCATTCAGAAATTATCTAGGATAATAATAATCTTTAAAAATTCGCCATACTAGTCGAAAACATGTCCGAAACTACCAGTGTTAATTTTAATGAACATTGAAATTCATTTACGATATTCTGGCAAATGACTGTGAACAGTGAATTGAACTTCTTCTTCTTCTTTATGTGCCGTATCAGGTCCCCCCGACGTTGGCGATCACTCTAGAAAATGTCTCTTTGTCTTGCGCTGCCCGGAATAGCTCCTCCACACTTCTAATGCCGGTCCACTCTCGTATATTTCGCAGCCAAGACATTTGTCTCCTACCAGGCCCTCTGCGACCCTCTATCTTGCCTTTCAATATTAACTGGAGCAAGTGATACTTCTCCCCTCGAAGTACATGACCCAGATATGAAATTTTCCTGATTTTATTAATCTAAGCAGTTCTCTCTCTGCTCTAGCCCTCCTGAGAATTTCTGTGTTGGTGATCATGTCATGTCATGAATTGAACTAATGTTATTATTATAGAACACATCTTTATGCGTTAAAATATTTGTAATTCGAGTAGAAAATATTAATATCTCACCTTAAATGAAGTAATCAATGACGGCAGAAATTCTATGAAACTCACAATCAGCAGATGTCAAAATATTTATCGTTTTTGTGCGGGATTAAGGATTTCAACCAAGAGAAAAAAATAGACGCCACAGAAAAGATAACAAGCTATAATAAAACAAATACATGGCTCTTCTAAATCGCTACCGTTACGGTAAAAAAAATCACAAAGTTCGTGTTAATTTGAATTAACACTGGGCCTGAAAGGGTTAAGGTAGGCTTTTGGCCGAGAATGATCGTTGTGGACAGGTCCTATAATCGTTTGAATATTGATCTGCGGAATAAAGTAATTTCAGTACTCCCGCTTTTTTATGCGAACACAGCAAAAGAGTCCCAACTGGACTATGGCAACATCTATTTGGGAGTGAGGTATAAGGTAGTGAAGATGTAAATAAAATGGAAAGACGAAGGCTGTGAAATATTAATCGATCACCAAACATGGCTAACGCCATTTCAAGCAATGATTCGTTTCTGATCTTGGTCTTTCACTGGGGCGTTACTGAGAGCCCTTTCTTTTGTATTTTCTTTAAATGACGATGTGGGTTGTCTAATAATGGTGTATTTCAACATTTTTACCTCGGCTTTTCCACTAGTGACCATTTAGCACTGTCTCGCGGAGGTTTTTGTAAATAAACAATTCACAGATAATATTATTGTGTAGGCGCGTCGGTCAGCGTGGGCCAAGATATGCGCCGGTACCTACCTGTCTATTGAATACCTGCCCATCCTGCGTTGGTTCTTCTGGAACTGGTTTTATAACCGCCAAAAATCAGAGGACCGAAAACTTTGAAAAACATAACTGTAAGGATGCAGAAATTCGAAGAAAACCAAGAACAAGAAAATAATATTTTTTTAATTTTTCGAAGGAAGTAAATACCTACTTTGGGGTGTGACATTATAAAATTAAAAAAACACACTTTGTAATACACCACTATTCAATTGAACTAATAACTGACGGCCAACCAGATGATGAATAGCTGATGAATTATAACCCTGATGAAGCTTGAGATAAGCGAAACCTGGTTGGTTGTCAGTTATTAACTCAATAAAAAAGTGGTGTATTTATTACAAACAGTGCATTTTTATTTAATACTGTTTTTAATCAATGAATTTTAATCAAGTTTCAATAAACTTTCATGTCAATATCAATGTTAATGTTCATGTGATACAGATCTCAAGTAATCGTTACACAATGATCGTGGCATATCTTCCTCGGTCATTCCCAACTTCTTCTACCACTCACCATTGCGAAATATATCCTCACACTCCTTTATTTGTTCATCCAAAAGTCTCAACGACATCGTGAAATTTCAGCGAATTTTGGAATGCCTCAGAAGTATTTTAAATGTGCTGTATATTTCTTATACAAACTAAAAGGAATAATTTATCTTCTTTCCATCGGTGAGCAAATCGCATATCTCCGCATTGTGGAAAAATATTAAAAATACTTTTATAATGTAAGGACGCCCCGGTCTGATCTGTTCTTCAGAAGCTCTAATGGAATATGTTTGTGGCTAGTAATCACTTTCTGAGGTTTGAGGCGTTAACACGTTCTCTAAAATTATTTACTATCAACGTAAATAATACAAGAGTCTCTCAAGCGAACTCTTGGTTTTGGTGTTGAGATAATAAAAAATTTACGCGTCCCTATTTTTGGCTACGCATTTTCTGTCGTGCGAAACGATTTCTGCGAATGTAAAAGTTGGATGGATAAAAAAGAAGCAAAAAAGTGACAACATAACTTCGATAGGTCTAATGAAAGACCACCATTCACAAACATTGCTTCAAACGGTACAAGAATTTTAATTAATAATTTAATAAGACTTTGATGTAATCCAAATTATCTGGACAGATAGAGTAACATTGAAGTTGCTTGTCAAACAGCCAAAATTTGCTAAATTATTAAAATTTCTATGTTTGAAACCGTCGGATTTGATGGATTTCTATTCTGAAGAGAAATAAAGAAGATATGAATAAGAACACCCCAAAATACTGGTCAGGTCATGAGGAGGCAACAAATACAAGATCACCCAAGTGATGAATCCACTGAAATTTGTGAAATTGTAGAAGATTTAGAAAGAAAATTACTCAAATAATTGACCATATCATAAAAAGCGACAAGCCGATAACCTAGCTTAAAAAAGCTTTGATATTAACATGACTGGTACAGGTGCTGGAGTCTGCGGAGTCGTTCTAGGCTGCAATCTGCAGTGGTAATAGTCAACCCTGGTGATAGTCAACCTCCCAAGAACCAGAAAAAACAAGAAGAGGGCATAATTAAAAAATATAATTTTTAATTTTTTTTTAATACTCTCTGCTTTATTTCAAACACATAACACTCGTTATTGGAGTGTTATTGATCTTGACTATAAGATTATTGTGCGTTTTATAATATAAGGTAATGTTTATAAAATAATAACAATACATTCCGAATGCTACGACTATATCTATGGAATAGTAAAAATAGCGATGACCTAACTGATGCCTTATTAAAAATACGAAGTCTATCAACTTATAAAAACCTGTTTCCGCGTTGAAAGTTGATGGAAGATGCCTTTCTGTTTATTCATAATAATTGATCATTCAAAGACATATTACTAAGGTGTATATATTTCTAAATGAGTAATGCACCAGTGTAGAAGTAATTAGTAATAGGTACCTACACTGTCCTACACTGTAGGTAATAGATTTCATGCGTTGGTCTACGTGTCTCTAATGTGTTCACTTCACTATAAACAAAATTAGATAGCTTTGAATATGTGACCCACTGAACAATTTGACTTGACAGTAGCCTCCAAAATTAACTTTACAAATAAATGCCATCATCTACGTGAAGAAAATGTTTACGTTACAAGCTTTCCTACTAGAAATAGCGCTCCTCAGGGATCGATTCAGGGTCTACTCTAATACAATACGTTTAATAACATTGACGTGTAAAACTTATGAGGAAGCATCGTTGCAAGCCATACTCTACACGTAAATATGATCCTGATGATAGCTAACCTACGATACGAGAGGGCTTCATGAGAATAAAAAACAACTTTTCATGAGACGTGATTTGAGATTTTCACGGCTCAAAGTATAATTGTTATTTATTTTTGGCTTATTATGCTGTGTTGAGCTTTGTGCATTTATGCAGAGATATCTGCCCTGATGATGGACACTTTAACTCAGGGAGGAGGAAACGCAACACGGTACAATGACCCAAAAATCAAATCATGTAAACTTTTTAGATTGTGTGGTACTCAGGCATGGTTTTGCTGTTTGGGTTACAGCATTGCACGTCGTTTCCATGAGCTATGGAATTTTCAATTGAGAGATTTTCCCGACATCGTGTTACAAATCATCCAAATATTATACGAATATAGTTGAACAATATTAACTAATTGAGCATTCAAAAACTTTTAACTCCTTGAAGCACGCTATATTAAATGATAATAATTACAATATTATGTAAATTCTAAATGAAAAAAAAATCAATTTGGCAGACTGGTTGTTATAGCAACCAGTATTATATTTTATTTTGGCGGGTAATGTAAAAAAAATACTAATTTGAATAAAGAATTTCATTTTAAATTAACAAAGATCGATTTTAGAATAGATACAATACATAATGTTTTTCGAGGACGGTGGTTTATTTATAATTATCCGTTTTATCAATTAAATCATTTTTAATTAACTTTTTCCCTACCTTCCTCTTTCTTATTACCTTCTCCATTTTTTCGAGTGTGACCACGTACTCCACGCAGAAAATGACATGTGTGGTGTAGATTTTCTATGCATCAATTTTAATGACTTTACAACCTTTTCACGTATGTCTGCCTACACAAACCAGTTATTTCTGTCTAGGTACGTGAATAGGTAGCGAACACAGGTTCATCAGCGCATAGCAAATAATTTACTGTTATTTATAAGAAAACAGAGAAAAATTCACGATCTATTTCAACGAATCAGCTGACAATAGTAAAAATAAATTAAAATCATTAGATCTCTCAGAAACTAAATAGATACATGGCATTTATTACATTTATTATTATTTTATCTGAAATTATAACTCACGCTCAATAATAACATAAGGGTATTTAATATAAATTAAAAGATAAATATACACAATGCAAAACCAATTCAATTTGTTAAAAGAGCCAATTATTTTAGATCAAAAAACTTATAGTATTTTGATTTAGCGAAATAATGTTTTCATAAGTTTAAAATAAAACACATTTCAATATTTATTTATACTACTATACTTAGTCATGAGTTATAAATTAGAAATAAAACCTACTTCTATATAGGTACTTTGATAGATGATAAATTATAATTCAATAATAAGTTGCAAGTTCATTGCAAGATGGAAATTAAACACATTACAATAGAGATATGGACTTAGTTGTAAGTTAGAAAATATAATCTACATAATTAATTCATAATTACTCATGTATTTATTATGTAGGTACATAGTTGCACGATATAGATAAAACATATGTCAGTTGGTTCTATTTAGTTGCAAGTTAGAAAGAAAATAATATAGGTACTTGCCTTTTTAAAGCATCCAAGAATCCAGTTAGAATCTTCTCGGAATGATTTAAAAAAAACAGCCAATGAGATGTCACTAAATATCATTCCAACTCGAAACCAGCGAAGCACAGAATTATGGAAAAACGAACAAAGAGAAGAAAAAAATTACAGCCGAATCTAGTTATCTCTTTCCACTACACTGTTAAACATACTCAAAGAGACAAGGACACACCTGTTTTCACGTTTCGTTGCACAACTTTATGGCACACCTATGAAAGGAGAATAAAATAACAATATTGCATTATTTAAAAAAGAACAATTTTAAATGTTTTTAAAAATGGCGGCGTTCGCGCGTGATTTTTGTTTATAGTGAGTTTTGGAACGCACGTCATAGGTTTTGTATAGTGTTTGAATTTTTTGTGTGAAACGGTTATATTCGGGAGATTGTTCTAGAATTTAATATAATATGATTGAATGCCAACGACCGGCGTGGTCGCGTCTGTTCGCGGACTAATTCAACGTGTCTTTCTGTAAAGGTGAGACGACTCCCGCCGGTTTGCGCGGCGGGCGCCAGAGGGCGGTATGCGGTGTTGCCACACGAAATGATTCTCGCTATCTACCGATAGCGAGATTCCACAATTCGAATATTAACAGTAATTTTAAATAATATGTCTCATTACATGTACGATTTCCAAATGTTACATATTATTAGTATGCTGAGTATGTTTGTACAATTTATGCATGGCACGTCAATTTTAATTTGTGTTTTATAAAATAAAAACCAAAACAGAAATATCATTTTTTTCTTCAAATTATTATATTTATTCAAAATAGTAATGTTATATCATTTCCAAAAAAAAATATTACAATTGATAGATATACCTAAGTAATAGAATTGATATAATTAATAATGTTATATATATATATGTATAAACGATGTACCCCATAATTATTTATAATAACTTCATAATTTTACTATTGTTATTTGTATGTTATTCAATTCAGATTTTCATTTAAATCATTAAACATTTTTAGAATTTAAAAGACCATTTATAACAAATATAATGATTTTTTTTTATATCTATTGACTTCTTTTAAAACCTACATATTCAAATCAAAATACAACCACCACAACATGGGCATGTGCCTAGCTTGGTAGTTTTAACACACCTAAAAACTGTAACAACCAATAAAAACACTGAATAAAGAAAATAAAAAATAATAATTTTAAAGGTTTACGTGCCTAATTTCATACAGTTTACATGAAAATTACATAAAAGCTGGTGTAAAATTAACAATATTTCTTCGTTCATCTACTCTACATACCTAAACCATCTAACCCACACATAACAATATAACATAATAGTGGATTTGAGGCACGTTCCTCAGATGTAGATATTACACTCAACATCGCCAATCAGAACGAAATATAGCTTGAAATAGCTTTAGCTGTGATTGGTGGCATATCTGAAGAGAAAGGAACCATTGAACCTTCCTCGACCCCATCTCGTTCTCTGCCCCACTCTCTTCAGCCTATAACATAACATACCCCGATTGAGTACGCCACGGTCTTACGAAAGATTAGCAGATGGGATTCGGTATTCACAAAAAGGTATTTTATGTGTAAAACGTGATTTATGTATAATTTGTTGTAAAAGATTAAAAAAATCATTGATTTATATTATGATTTTAACTCGCTACTTTTACTCGCTTCATTTGGCGAAGTTGTTTTTCCTTCTTTATGACAACACCGGACAGAATTCTTTGTTTTGAATTACAGTTACTCCCAACCATTATTCAGCTCTGTCAACGACGTAAAAATTCCTCTTGGAAACAGTTAGTTTTCGTTTTATCGATGTCCGTCACGACAGCAGTGAATTAATAAATATTTAAAGAGTATGTTAACCAACCCAATGGAATTGGCTAGGATTTAAAAAAAATGACCAAAGAAGCGAAGCTATCAGTCTACAACGGAGTGCTGGTACCAACCCTGATGTATGGCAGTTAGGTAGACGAAGAATTAATGTGAATTGAATGTTGTAGAAATGAGATCTTTGAGGCGTATTCGGGGTAAAACTTTGTGTGTTAAAAATGTGGAGATCCGCAAAGAATGTAAGGCTGATATAAATGTGGTATTCAGGGCCAGCCCTATGCAGGCGCAATTGGAGCAGTCTGCTCCGGGCGCCGAACTGTCAAGTTTCCAAGGTGCTGATAATAAAACACCTAACGGTACTAACACATTGCTGTTCAGATTATATTTTCACAAAAACGCCACCATCCGAATATTATTGATAACAGAGATCACCTTACTAGGTTCTACTGGTTTTGACAAGGGGCATCAAAATTTAACTCTATTGGTATTATTCACTATCTAGAGCAGTTGTTCTTAACCTTGTTGGAGCTGCTGACCCACACCAGTTTCATATGCGCATTTACCGAACCCTTCTTAATTGGAAAAATAAAATATGACTTTTTCAATTTCAAAACATATTATATACATAGGTGCACAAAATGAACACAACAATGAAAGAACAAAACTATGAAGAAGAAAGGATAAATCGATTAAAACATGATTTTTGCACAGAAATAAAAACATAATATTGAATATTTACTGCAAATTAGTGTGACTTCTGCTGTTGCCTTTCAGAGACCAGTTCCGAAATGCTCGGCTTTACCTTAGCAAGTGCCGCTCTCATGTCATTTCGCAACAAGGTCTGTTCCTTTTCTTCGTTTTTATGTCCAGCATCCTCGAAAAGCATTGATTACTCGCAAAGATATGCTGTAACAAACGGTATGAAAATCTCCATAGCTTTCTTAGAAATAACAGGGTACGTTTCCATTTGTTGACACCAAAACATTGAGAGCGTTGTTGTTCTGAAGAGTTGCTGTTGAACCTAGCTCTGGTGAATTTCAATAAATTTCATCGAGGTATTCGTCATTGATATGCTGGATATGACTCTTTTGTAGAGAAGTGTCCGTCGAGAGACTTTCAAGCTCATCTAAGTTCGTGGCAATTGCTTGCTTCAGTTCTGCGGGTACAGAAATGTCTCCGATTCCAGATACATCTTCGATCTTACTTACACAGTCATCTAGCAGGGGAATGTTTGCGAAGTTATCGTTCTCTGTTCGTCGTTTCCATAACGGTAGCTTTTTAAAAAGCCTTCAGGTTTTCTTCCGCTTCGATGATGTTGACTCCACCGAGATGATTGAGAGCTGCGAACATATCATATGAGTCGAATGTGTGTCTTGACCTCCGCCGAACCCGCGAGACTGACTAACCGAACCCCTGGGGTTCGATTGAACCCAGGTTAAGAACCAGTGATCTAGAGGGATCTGGCAACATAGTCAGTGAAAATCATCAAATAGCCAGTAAATTTCCCTCTTCTGAAACCATGCTCTTCGGGGATAATGTATGCGTGTATTTTCCACGTGAATTATTTTTTTCCAGAGAGAAAAGTAGTCTATGTCACTTCCCAGTCCTCCAACTATCCCTATACAAAAAATCACGTCGATCGGCCGCTCCGTTGCGACGTGAAAGAAGGACAAACAAACAAACATTTCGCATTTACAATATTAGTTAGAATTGTATTTTTATGTATAGTTTAGCAGATCTGAAAGTGTGGCAATTATTGATCTATAATATATTTTTATGGCCATACAATTAAATGGTTACTGGCATTCGAGATGATGATCGAAAACCTTGTTATTGACCACTCCTAAATCATTTGGTGTAGACCAAGGCTGCCCAACCCCAGGCCCGCGGGCCACAATGTGGCCCGCGAACGAATTATAAGTGGCCCGCGTGAAACATTTTCAAAAAACCCGCCAATCCGCCAATTTGAGAAAGTGTCGCGGGCTCGCGGTAAAACAAACAACTCAGCTTGCGCGCGGTCACCAGTGTTGCCAACGACGGCGATTTATCGCTATTTAGGCTACTCAGAACGAAAATCAGCGACGAAAAAATCTAACCTGTAAACTTACTTTTGAAACAAAAATACACCGGTTTTCGACATAATATTCTTTGCGTCGAAATGGAATTTATTTATGTGATTGTTCAAATCATCACAACCTTACTAAGAAACGTTATGTAACTCTTAACGCCAGAATAGTGAAAAACTTGACTTATTACCATGGCCTTTGTTTGGTTAAAACGGGTTTAAACCAGGCTCGAGTCCGAATTTACCACACCAACGTTGAACGAGAGTGTAAGAATCTAATTAGTTAGACGGAGTGTCTTTTAATTTTGACACCTAAAAGTCTCACTAGCAAAAAACTTATTTTACATTTTGGTACATTTTACATTATAGTCCCGTTTTAATTCAAGACTCCTACTAGATAAAACCAGTGTTTTTTTGTTATTGCAGAACCTATATTTATATTGGTTCCATGATAACTCAACACAGTAACAATTCAACACACCTTTAAAAAGTGATATAAAGTCATTAGAAACGGTGAAAAAAAATTAAACCTAACCTACTTAACGCAGTTAATAAAGTTTTTGTTTCATCATTTTCCATGACTTCATATAACTTTTTTTAAATCTGATGAATTATCATTTTGATGATTTATCCGGTCACCATTTATATTATGCCTCATAAGATTCCCACTTGCTCTGTTCAAGGATACCACTAGCCCAAGGCTGCCCAACCCCAGGCCCGCGGGCATGTGTAAAAGAACCCGATCACTTCGCCAGTGTGTTGTCTAAAATGATCGATCGACCCAGATCCATGATCTAGTGCAAGGCTGCCCAACCCCAGGCCCGCGGGCCACAATGTGGCCCGCGAACGAATTATAAGTGGCCCGCGTGAAACATTTTCAAAAAACCCGCCAATCCGCCAATTTGAAAAAGTGTCGCGGGCCCGCGGTAAAACAAACAATGCAGCTTGCGCGCGGTCACCAGTGTTGCCAACGACGGCGATTTATCGCTATTTAGGCTACTCAGAACGAGAATCAGCGACGAAAAAATCTAACCTGTTGAACTTACTTTTGAAACAAAAATACACCGGTTTTCGACATAATATTTTTTGCGTCGAAATGGAATCCTGTAGCCACCCCCCCCCCATGAAATTCGAAAAATTGCTGTGGGGTATCACATATGATGTTCGGGTGTGCGGAATTTTTTCTCAGCGAAGTTCCGTAACAACCCCCCCCCCCATGGATTTCAAATATTTTTCCCGGAGCACTCATTTAGATTATTTTTTGCGGGGAATTATGTTTTATAGAAATTCTCTAACAACCCCCCCCCCCATGGAATTAGGAACCGTCAGGTATTCAGTGGCCCGCCAGTGATTCAAAATCGTCAATTTCGCCCAACTGCTAAAAAGGTTGGGCAGCCTTGGTCTAGACCCTCAAGTGTCCTTGCACAACAGAAATTAGTAACATGTGTATGTGGATGATGGATTAGTATTTATACACTAGGGAACAGAAATAAAAATTCAGCAGCAAACAAACAATAACAATAAATTTGAACAAAATCACATTAATATTTGGAATAATAAAATGGCACATAAACAAAATTGGGAATATTCTATAAATATCACGTAAATGTACAGGAAAAGTAACGATGATCAAAATTCGTCTGCGTTGGAGCAGGGACGGGGACCTAACCACCCCTTTAAGGGGGAGTTTGATGACACAAAAAATAGTTCATCAATTCAACTTTCAAAATCCTAACAAATAAAAATCTATTATTTTTTACTAAGTAAGTTAATAAAACCTAGCATTATCTAAAGCAATATAACGCTATCCTAATAAGAAAATATAAAAAAATAAAAAGTATCCAATTTTTTTTTCAATTAAAAGAATCGCCAGCACCATCCACTAGACTTTGTTTCTTCCTACACACCAAAAGCGCATTATTCATTGGCTTCGCCGTTTTGACGGTCTGTGCAATTTTTTTATAGCTCAGCAACAATCAGCACCATCGTAATCAGCACGCCGGCATATTTTTTCTATTACATATGATTAAGATTCTCCGAGAGCTGTGGCAACAATGATGTATCAATCCACCTTATTTCTATGAAGAGAATAGATTTTGATGCCAACTATATACAATATCACGCAAAAATATACAATATTACTATCACAGACCCGTTTAAAATCACGGGATAATAATAATAATAATTTGATGACTTGTATAGCGCCGTTTTTGTGCAAAATCACCTCAAGGGCGCTGTACAAACTTATAATACATTTCTACAGTGATCTATGTTATTACTTAACTATTTATGGAGATAATATACAGTACAATACTTACCTGGTAGGTCACTTGAGACTTAATTAACATTATCTAATTGTTTTACATACAGGATTGAGGACATAATTGGAAAATTGAATATAACTGGACTTTCTCTTAGGAATGGTATGGTATATTTAATTTAAGGGTATGACAGCTTAAGAAAGTAAGTTTTTAGTTTAGACCTGAATTCTGTTGGACTTGTTATGGATCTTAGTTCCGGAGGGAGTTTATTCCAAGCCTTCGGCCCTGATACTCCGAAAGCGCGATCACCAAACTTAGTATTTGGCTTGCGCTTAGGTTCTATCAGTCTGCCTACAGCTGTGAATTCTTGACACATCAGTTCCAATTTTCAAAATTACAATTAAAATAAACTTCTGTTTTTTTTTTAATTATAGGGAAGTACTTTATCTCTTATGTGAATTCTTGACACAATCAGTTCCAATTTTGAAAATGACACTTGAATTCAAAATAAATCTGAGTTCATTGAACCAGAGTTACAATCGGAATCCGGACAATTCAATACAGTGATAAATCAACACACTTTTAATGACATTATATTACTTGTCAAAGTTATGTTTATTTTCCACTGTATCGAGTTGTCGTGAATCGTGACAACAGAAAATAAGTATGTTTAATGATGTCACTATAATTCTTCGTTAAAATCATATATATTTTTATTATAGGTACCAATGGCTCAATCGTTTATCAATTTATCCGTTTACACCACGAGCAATCACCCAATGCGTACGAAAGTATTAGATAATACGAAAGGAGTATTTTGCGTAATTGATTCAGAGTCGTATAAAATATACGAATTTGTTTTCCCTAAAGGTAACATCATTAGATAACAACCACTTTTCATTACTGGAAATTTTCGTATTCCCCAATTTCTTTCTAGTCGGGGGATTAATGAAACATACAAAGTAATTCATTTTGTTCACTGCACATGTGCTCCTTAGAAAAAAACCGCAAGTATTCAAAAGCGATACGACACAGCCAAAAGTAAAAAACGTTAAAAAAAGAAGAAAGTTTAACTGTTCCTAGACAGTTGGGACTGTTGGGCTGTATTCACACAATAAGTATGTTATTAATAAAGTGTTCCCAGGCAGAACACGTATCCACATCATCGTGGAGTATTCGAAAGGAACGTACTTTTATAAAATGATACCCACTTGTAATCACTTTCATATGTGGCCAGTAGATACAAAAACTAATCTATTAGTTTAAAGTTAAAAACAAGAAGTTGATAATTATTTCTTTTGATTAATCACTTTGTTTACTACAATGTTTGAGATGTACCTACTGTATCTGTAACTTGGTAAAAACGTAATCACACCAATCCATATTCCCACACCCTGCACCCTGTGACACAATATTCCTTATCTATTCATATATATACAGTACTCAACTCCTCTTTGTTCTTATTCTTAGTTAGCTTTTAGACTTTATTTGTACACCTGTTTTTAGTGTGTTCAAACCAGAAACAGTTCTCCAACTCGTGGAAGGAGATTATAAATAATTGATTCTTTGTGATGCAATACTTCGCGTATTATTACGGTGACTCGATAGTCGACCTAACTAGAAGCTGGCTGGAAAACAGTAGGTTTGTCTGGGAGCATTCTCACTGGCCCTAGCAACTACTGACTACTAGCTGCCATCTTGCGGACTTCCAAGCAAGCTCATTGCACTGCCCTCTATGAGTGCATCTGTGAAGCTCATAACTAACTCACTTCTGAACAGTTAAATAAACCTATACTTTCTGCATGATGTAATTTTGGCAACTTATTTATTTGACACTCCTAAACTTGATTACAATGGACGGTATTCTGAAAACAGAATACGGGAAAACACGCGTGCAGAGAGAAGGCAGTTAAAATGAGTTCTCTTAAGGGTCAATCACCAAACAGTTGCCCCCTTGATTAGCGTAACTATTACCTATTGGCTATCAAAAAAAAAACAGAAACCACCAGGATCATGCACCTGTCAATCGGCATATTTGATGTAATCTCAGACCAGCTTCCAAAGTCCCAGTGGTCGGTCCCCTAAGAGTACGCCGAAACTTACTTCTTATTATATTGATGAGTGACATTGATCATTCTTCTATAATTGACGTGACTTTTACATTATAATATATCTACATTAATAACGTAGTATCAATAAGTACCTACATCGATGATTCAGATAAATTAAATTTTATTGATATGCACACATATACAGTGTAGTTCAAAAAAAAAATTTGCTTTTAGATTTACATTGTAAAACAGTATTAAGAAATATAAAAAAAAATTGTAGAACACATCCTAAGTAGCGTAATAGGTATTAAATTATATGTAAATTGAATAAAATGCGGAAAACGTAAAATGTATTCCTCAGTACGGAAAATCCCGGTGGTTAAAACATTATGAAATATAATTATGTCAATACGAATAATAGTAAGTATATGCACATAAATAAAAATAAATAAATACGCGAGTCAGTACAAGAAATTTATTTATTTATATGCATATGTATACTTGTCCAGTCGACAATGTATGTCAGAAAATATACTTATGAATTTATTTTTTTTTAATCTTTTTTTTCTGCTATTGGCAAATCTTGCGTTTTGCTTGTGTATTTTTTATTATTTTTTTACAATTTTTATTTTTACACACTTAATTGAGCTCGTTCCCTTACCAAACACAAGAGCTTTGTCTCTTTATGGTGAGGAAAGACTATTTGTATTTTCCTTTATAACATGAAAATTATTTTATAAAAAACAAAAATCAAACGAGTTGGCTCTGACCGCCATTCAATACTGTCCGGAACTCAGTGAGCTGAGATGTAGAACCAAATAATGTCATTTTTGCATGTAAAATCCTGTGACGCTACTCATACTTCAAATTAGACTCGTTTAAAAAAAATACAAAAAAAAAATTGGAAAACAACATGAAATTTGCGTTTTAATTCTGGCATTGAAGATAGATTATGTATATTGTAATAATTGACTGCAATTCCTCATTGGAAAAGAAACATGAAGTTAAAATTTAAGTTCGCATCCAGCTATTCAGATCCAGTGTCTAAAGTGCCGACTGATTATCAACATAAAGCATGTGGCATTTATTGATTTCCATGGCTGTGCCACCAGCAACAAGAACGGTGTCCAAAATCGATATCGTATGCACTTGCTAACACAGTAATACACTAAAACGTTTATACACAATGCTTTCACGTAAAGTCGGTGCTATAATATTTTTTTTTTAAAACTAAGCAGGAACGATAGGATAATCTTCGTTGTCAACGCTGGTTTATCTATATATCGTTTTGAAGCAACTACGCATCTCCCACTAACATATTTACCTACATTCCCTCACTCTGCATTCGCTTAGCCAATTACCTGTCCCTATCAGATAGTTTTGATTACCAACCGAATGACATTTGCAACATTTTATCGATACCTCTTCACTCTATTAAGACAGGCTGTGTACACTCATCTTTAATATAAAATATCGAGCTTGCTAAGAGAACCAGAATAGTTTACATGTGCTCTCATAAGACGTGTTTAGAAGACCAGGGGTAAGTCAGTTCCCAATTCTAACTAAATGTTAATCAGCTCCCCAAGTAGTTGTGTCAATTCGAAACGAAAAATTTGATTACAGTCCACCACAAAAAAAATGATTCGTATACAATTTGCGACTACAGACAGATGTTTTGAAACTGATTTCATGAACTACTTTATATTTTTTTGGCAATAACAATAACCACTTTGGCTCCTCCCGTTGACAAAAGTTCCTCCAATCCCAACGACCCTGCACTGCACTGAACCGCGCAACCTGACGCTTCTTCTACCTTTCACTTTACCAGAGATCCTGAGCTACTCGGATTAATACTTATAGGTAAACAGATGATAGCCTGTTCAGGATGCATAGCTCTTCCAGAATAAACGATGATCTCATCATATATATATAAATGCTTCTCATGTGTTATTAGGGCAGCGAGCTCCTGCTGACGAGGGTTGGTAAACACACCCCGAAAAACGATCAATAGTTTCCCCTACACTATGTAAGTAGGCGAAATTAGCCTAATTCTGTCAATTTTATTATGAACTGGGTAGGATTTTATTAATGCTATCACGCAATATTACAGAAGAAGTTCCAAGCCATTAGAGTTATAATTAAGGTACTCAGACATAAACAGATCTGTACTCGATAGGTCAATGGTCATATGATCAAAAATACCAAAAAAGATTTAAATTACTTACGCCATTTCATTTGGAATTTCATCTAGCAAGAATATTAAAATCAAACCTATAACTTTTAAAAACATCACCAATAAAATCTTCAGAATTATACAAATTTTGATTGATTTTTACCCATCTATAAGCATAACTCAATAAATTGAATATTATGGAAATATCGAGGGACAATAAACTGTGCAACTGAGATAATAAAAATTACGGAAGAAATCGGTTTAAAATACTGACTGCTATCACGTTGTAACGTTATTGACTGAATGTTTGAAATAGATTTGACGTTCTTCAAAAACACCCAAACAAAAGAAATACAAAAACAGCAATAATGATAAATCGTCAGATGAAATGGATGGAATGCTCTGTATCATGCATAGAATGGTGTGAAGTGAGTTTCAAAATAAATTTTAAAGTTGGTGTAACAAGGTTCCATGTGCAGTTCAAATCTTGTTTCACAAATTATAGTACCTATATAACTGATTCAGTTGGACCCTCACATCATATCCCAGGTCTGAGGGTGGAACTTTCAACATATTCTGATATTTTTTTGATATTCAGTAGATGACGTTGGTGTCTATATATAATAAATATAAAAAAATATTGAAGTTGGAACATTTTTCAATCAATAACTCAAATCAGTTAGATGGACCTTGTTTTTCCAGGGAGTCCAATTTGAGAATGGAAAGACATGCATTCTTAAATGTTATCAAACCTAAAAATGTCTACAACCTTCACCGCCTTTGGACGAAGATACCAAACATACGATAAATGCATTTAACAATATTGTACTGGATATCAAATACGAGAAGAACTGAATAAAGCACCACAAACAAAATGAACAGATTGACATATCTTTAAAAGAAAATTGTTGGGAAGTAAGAGCTTCACAGATGTACTCATAGAGGGCAGTGCATTGCTTGGAAGTCCGCAAGATGACAGTTAGTAGCCAGCAGTCGCCAGGACCAGTTACAATGCTTCCAGACAAACTTGGTGTTTTTAGATCTCATTTATCCAGCTTCTAGTTAGGTCGACTATCGAGTCACCATTGTAATACGCGAAGTATTAATAAATCCCTGATTTAAACACAAGAACCTATTATTTAAAATCTCTTTCCACGACGATTTGGAGAAATATTTGTGGGAACACAACAAAAATCAATGCATAAGTTTGCATTACATTTACTTTTGCATTACAATAAACGGATCTATAAAACTTTCATAACCGACATAACGGAATGTACCGTTAAGGCTTGTTTAGATTTTGGATACGCGTCTCAAAATTTGAATATTGATGACGATTCTGTATTACTACATTATTAATACCTGCACGAGAGACCAAAGTTTTCAAATTTTTATTTGATGTTGATTGAAAACCACAAGTTAAATAATTAAATATTGAAGACAATATTAGTGATTTCTAAACGAAAATCTGAAACAGAAAAATCAGAAAAGGAAACGGTCACATCTGGGACTCGAACCCAGGACCCTCGTCTTTCCGGGACAGTGCTCTACCAACTGAGCTAATGGGACCCTATTCCCCTCGGTCACTTTTAACTGTATCATACTTCGAATAAGAACTACTAACATTGTCTTAACAGACAATTGTTAAGTGACCGTTTCTTTTTCTGATTTTTCTGTTTCAGATTTTCGTTTAGAAATCACTAATATTGTCTTCAATATTTAAATATTACAATTTGAGGTTTCACTCAATAAAGTTATTCCGAAAAATTAATATTCATTCTAGACTTGCAAAAAAGTCAACAGATGTCGCACATTAAAAGCCACAATTTTAGCCTAAAGGCTAAAGAAGGAGTTAGCGCAACACGGCATAACACCCCAAAAACAAATAACAAAAATACTTTTGGCCGTGAAAATCTTAAATCATATTTAAGATACGTTTATCTAAAAAGACGCTGTCTGGATTGCATTTAGTTTGGGTTGAATCTTGCGATCATACATAAAGATAGTTGCCAATAAAAATGTGCGGTGAAAAAATGAAGACAATGTTAGTAGTTCTTATTCGAAGTATGATACAGTTAAAAGTTACCGAGGGGAATAGGGTCCCATTAGCTCAGTTGGTAGAGCACTGTCCCGGAAAGACAAGGGTCCTGGGTTCGAGTCCCAGATGTGACCGTTTCCTTTTCTGATTTTTCTGTTTCAGATTTTCGTTTAGAAATCACTAATATTGTCTTCAATATTTAAATATTACAATTTGAGGTTTCACTCAATAAAGTTATTCCGAAAAATTAAGTTAAATAATTGTTTACGGATGAAAATATATTTTATTATTTTAATATATTACATCCCCGACAGCCAGAAGATACCTAAAATGTATTATTCCCTTCCTTTGAAGTCTTTCATGGGTGGATCTTTTGATAGCAGACGACGATTAATGTTTCAAAGACCAAATCATGTCTGATAACGACCAAATTGGCTAGAAATGACAATATAGTCATCATCAACGAAAACAGTCATTTCAACAAGTCTCCCATTGGCATGATTCGTGTAACACTGGCCTTGGCTCTGACTCTGGTCTATCAGGCGCGGGCCCAGAGTCAAGTTACCATCTCAGAAGATGTGCTACTGTACAGGGGGCTGGCAGATAATTTCCATAGCCCCAAGACACCTGAAAAACACTGACTCTGCGGAAACTGGTAGCTCTTATTAGATTCCCATATCACAAGCGGAGTGCAGTCAGATTGGATTGTTATTTTGAGTCGATTCTCCAATCCAGGCCGCTCGCAATCGTCGTCCAAAGTACATACACATTACACAGGTCGACGTTCTTATTTTTGAGTCTCGTCGAACGTACATATAGTCTAAGCGATGACCGTAAAAATCCCATCCCATAGGCCACATGAACCAAATTAGTACTGGGCTTTAACCCCAAATAAGATTAGTTAAAAAAACGCATTCATCCAGATTTCGGCCCGGGAGGAGTCCTGGAAAGCGACGACTTCCGGTGTCATTTTTGGGATGAAAATATCCGACGTGCCACATTACATTATTTAAAAATGTCGCTAGAAGAAAGGTATTTTTCGCTCGAATAATCGCGTAGACCAAAAGGTTCTCCTCGGCCGAATTTCGGCCGAACGACATATTCGTAAACAGGGAATTTTTATCTAAATTCTGACATCGATTTCATTCGTGTGGCCGATGAGATATTTTGCCGCATCTGGAGGATACCTACAATGTCATTTGTTAGGTAGTTCTCCCCACACAAAAGTTGGCCGAACGATTTTTTTTCCATAACAAATTTGCAATCAACTTTTGCCGTTAGTTTTGGTAATGTGGCACGTCGGATATTTTCATCCCAAAAATGACACCGGAAGTCGTCGCTTTCCAGGACTCCTCCCGGGCCGAAATCTGGATGAATGCGTTTTTTTTAACTAATCGTATTTGGGGTTAAAGCCCAGTACTAATTTGGTTCATGTCGCCTATGGGATGGGATTTTTACGGTCATCGCTTGGACTAATACGCCAAACGTCAAAAGTTATTGCACTCAATTGTCGAGTGGAATAACTTCGTCGAGAATCGAGGCCCTGAAAGCAGCAGATCGTCTCGGAGCAGGCTCTCAAATCAGAAGCTGGAGTATTTACTTGCGTTGGCAGATACAGTAAAATATTTTTTTTTGCCACAAAATGGCATACGGAGGAGAAGACATTTTGATGAATTTAAAACTGTCATTTAGTGAATGAATTTTGTTGACCAATGACTCTAAAATTTGGACATAAGGTAGAAAATGGATCATTGAATATTCAAATAAACTGTGAATTATAAAATCTAGAGCCCAAGACGTCGCAAAAACAACGAGGATTGTAGCAGAACGGGAACATTGAGTACTGGAGGTATACCTTGGCTCCGTGGTAAGCTTTCAAAAAGAAGAAGCAGATGGTTTTTTGGACGGAGCGCGCTAATATTTAATAAAAACGTTTCTATAGAATGGGCGGTAGCTTAAATATTTAATAAATCATGACTTAAAATAGGAAAAATATAAGAAAGGAGTGGATAGTATATAATCCTTACCTACTCCTGCGAAGAAACGGCATGATGGTTAGTAGTTAGTTGGTTATTTGTTAATTGTTAATTGTTAGTCCATCACTATGTTATGTTTGTCTTTGATAGCTGTTTTTAGGGGTTGGGATGGTTTGTTAGAGTAGGGGAGTGAAATACAATACAATGCTTAGTTTATAAATCCACGGGTTCGGTTCCGAAGTCAGCGCGGGCAAACACGAACCTGTCGCTCCTTGCTGACCTAAATAAAAATTTTAAATACTTTCTCTATTCACAGTTAACTATTTCTGACTGGATGATTCTGAAAAAGAAAACGTCGGATCGAGATGAAACTTGACACATGAACTCGTTGTCGGTAACAATTCTATTTTGGTGGTATTCGTGGAAACTCATTTTTTCAAATTAGGATTTAGTTTGGGTGTAATTGATGTTGACTGAGTGAATATAGTCAAACCAATACATATATTTGTTTTTAAGTTTTAAGATGTTTTAAAAGTTCACAGTAGTTTAAGAGCCAGTTCCTGGAGAGGCAGGTTAAATCCTCAGTGAAACCAAAAATATATGAAAAAGTAGTTTTAAATACAAATAAAAATAGATATGTGAAAACCGCACAAGCGTCCCAACTGCTCCCAACCGTCTGGAGATAGTGAGACTATTGCATCCCAATTTGGGGTATGTTGTGAGGCTGAAGGTAGTAGGGAGGGGAAAAGGAAAGTCGGGGCGTACTTGGCTATTTCAAGCAACGTTTCAATTCTGATTAGTGCTCTAACACCAGGGCGATACTGAGATTATCTTCCACTCTGGAACGTGTTGCAAGTATACTAAATATAAATGGACCTTTTAGAATTCAAACCACTGAAGAAATAAACTGATGGAAGTGTGTTGTACCTGTGACTGGTTGGTCCACTGAATAGAAAGTCAGTGGAAATGTGAACTGTACCATTTTAAATGTCGCCAAATTGCATAAGACAAACTCTAAGGCCTCAGTCAGGAAAATGAAATTGATTAGCATGTCATTTCCTAAGAAACTATAATTAGTATGTTCATAATATATCGGAACACGTGTTCATGCAGCTGCGTTTATCTTGTTATTATATAATGACTACATCCTAAAATAAAATAATTTTTATGAACACGTGTTCCTACAACGTCATAACACATTCGTGTTTTACTGAATAGTTTGTTGGAAAATCTGTCAATTCATTCGTTAAAGGCCTGCAGTCCCATTTTTAACAGGAATACGAATAATTTGAAGAGGTGACCAGATCTGAATATCCATGTACTTCCATGTGCCATTCCCCACCTTCTTATTCCTCATTTACTTCCCCTCCTCACTCCCTTCAGCTTCATAACATACTCCAATTGGGGTAATCATAGCCTCGATTGGTTCGGGCAGCTGGGACTCTTCGACGGTAATATAAAAATAACACCTAAAAATCTAGTTTTCACTAATGAAATATAATTTACTCATAGAAATAAAAAATAAATCGTAAAGTGTTATTTTCTGCAATCTACATTTTATGTAGAAAGTCACGTACTAGCCACACCCACAGCCTTTAAAACACCTGCAATCGATATCCACACTCCTTAATTCTTTTTACAGGGATCGCAAACTATCATACTCAATATAAATATTTTCCAATTTTAAAGTGATTTATTTTCGAGGTATTATGTCATGTTGGGCTACCTCCTTATGAAGGCAAAATTTCGGACAGCATTACGGTGTGCATCATCAGGGCAGATGTGTATTCTACATTTTATCTGATTACATATCTGCCCTTATGATGGACACTATAATTCTGTCCAAAACATTGGCTAAAGAAAGAGGTAGTGAAAATCTCAAATCATATCATTTCAATTTATTCATTAAATTTAACAAATCACCTTCATTTTCTCGTTCTAAGTAATTTTGGTTTTCCATGATATTGACTCATGAAAACTGTATGTAATAATATTATGTACAGATTGTTTAACTTACATTAACCAGCAATTTCTGAATTTATTTGGAGTACAAAATTCGGTGACTAAAAATATACGAAAATAAGTAAGTATTGGACAGTTCCCTGCGTTTAACATTAACTCCAAAACACCCAGGAATCACTGGAAAGTTTGTCAGCATACTGTTTTTTAAATTTATTTTTGGATAGTCTAGAATAAAAAATGTGCACGAAGGGGTACCCAAAATAAACCGAACTGATGTTGCGGGGGTCTTAGTTTTTGTAGTACCGATTTTTGCAGGTACAACCGTATACAGCTACCTTCCCCGAGTCAGTATGCCAAGCACTGCGCTGGAGAAGTCTTTATTTCGGCTGGTGTAATTTTTTGGTGAGTGTTGTTTTCCACAGAGTTCCAAAAGACCCAAACGTTTTATCCAAGATTGTCACAGGTGACGAAGCATGGTGCTTTGGATAATACCCTGAAACAAAGCGACAATCCAATGGAAGACTCCAAATCAATCAATCTATTGGAAGACTCCAAATTCGCCTCACCCCAAAAAACTCGTCAAGTACATCTAATTAATTTAATTTAATCTTCGGATTTCGCACCTCTGCTTTATAATGTTTATCATCATGAAATGGTCCCGACACGCACTGGGCACCAGGCTACACGACTGCAAATGTCGACTGATAGGGGAGAGGCAACGCGAGTGATAAACAAAGAACAAGGACGAGGGAAACTGACAAATCATTATTTAGCCGGGGCGGCAGGTCAATGTTATATGCCCTACACACGATCCGACTCGCAGAACCCAACACATTGAACTGCCAACCGAATTATTATTATTACGACTTAGTTTATATATTGTGTCCTGAGAAAGGAACGGTTGTTCTGAAACCAGTAGGCGTTTATTTAAAAAATATACTATATAGTGGTTCAAGCAATGTTACATTGTTTCATTTATTTGGAAAAATAATTATTTTGTCTGCGGTTTTGCCTACATGTGTATTGGGTTCTGCAAGTCGGATCGTGTGGATGGTCTGATATGCAGATGCATGCATAAATAAAATAATTATTATTTTCACGTTTTTTAACCATTTTATTAGTTATTTTTTTTGATTATTTCAAATACAGGGTTTTCCAATAAGAGGTGTTATTTTGATATTCAAAGAAAAATGCCATTTTTTAATATAAATGATCGAATGTTTATTTCATTATAAAGAAAAAGGTATGCCGTTAATATTGAAAAATAACATCAGTCAAATGACCACCACGACCACCACGCTTACAGGACCATATCCTTTTCATGAAATTTTCCATAACCAAATCCCAAAGTGGCTGTCTTATGTCCTCGATAGCCTCACGAATTCCATCTTTGAGGTCTTGAATCGACGCTGGGCTGTTGACGTAGACCTTCTCTTTCACGTGGTCCCAAAGGAAGAAGTCGCAAGGTGTTAAATCACAAGATCTCGGTGGCCAATTGTGATCACCTCTTTTCCCGTAAAAGATCATTGGTTGCTTGTGTGGCACGTAGCGCCGTTTTTTTGAAAGTAAACGTTGTCCAGATCAATACCATCCAATTCCGGCCATAAAAAATCATTAATCATCTCTTGATAGCTCTTTGAATATCAAAATAACACCTCTTATTGGAAAAGCCTGTATTTATTTTTTTAAATTATTTCAAATATTTATTTTTTAACTAACCATCAGGCAGTTTCCTTGCAGGGGTAGCCAGAGTGAACTCGGTCTTGGCACACACTCCTTGCCTCAATCATATTCATACATCGTCTCATACATACTCTTATATTATTCTGACTCTTGACATGACCCGACTCAAGTATCTAATTCACTTGATCGTGCCATGTCTTTCATGTTCCATGTCCCCAACTTCTTCTTCCATTCACATTTACGTGATATATTCTCTGTACACTCCTGTCTTCGTTCATTCGCTCCACATGCCCAAACCATGTAAGCGTCCCTTCTTTAATCTTACTCATTACGTTTACATCAGCCTTGCATTCTTTGCTGATCACTACGTTTCTCACACGATCATACGTGATCTTACCACACATACGCCTCAGGGATCTAATTTCTACAGCATTCATCTTACTTTCATCATTCCTCTGCCATTTCCAGGCCTTACTGCCGTACATAAGGGTATATTGTAGACTTTTTTGATGATTATTATTATTTCTAATTAATTATTACTTAGCTTTTTTTTCATCCCGAATATTATTATTTTATTAATATTTTACGTATTTATTTATTTTATCGTCAATATAATTTTTTGGTTTTTTCTTTATAAATTAAATAGTTTTATTATTAAATTTACAAAAAACGGTTTATTATTAAGCAAATTCAGCTGTGTAATTATTATTAGGCGTAACAGCTGTTTCGCCTTCTGAAGGCATTGCCATACTATTAAGTTACTGAAGGCATTATCAAGGCAGAGGGTCTATGGGTGAGGGGAGTGGGTGATGAAGGAGATGGGGAGAAGGAAATATGTCAGAGTGCTGAAGACTTATTTTTCGAGCCCTGCTTCCATAATTGACGATGTTTATGAATAAAATTAATGTTGAAAATAGTGCGTTTATTGTTTTATTGTGCTCGAACGTACAGTAAAAACTGAAACTGCTGAAAACATTTTTTTTTTTACATTTACACGGTGTCGAGAAACTGGCGAATTTACATCGATTTTTTTTTTTTCAAAGTTGGATTTTTTACATCTGAAAAAAAAAGCTTATTTACTAAGACTCTCTTCAAATTATTCGTATTCCTGTTAAAAATGGGATTACAGTCCATTATCGAAGGAATTGACAGGAATCCTTTAAGTAAAATACCAATGTTTTGTCACGATGTCCGAACACGTATCCATAAAAATCATATTTTTTTTTTTTTCGTCATGTTATGTTATTAAGACACGTATGAACACTTGTTCCGATAGTATTACGAATTGACTCAATCAGGAAGCGGCTTGCAGTCTTTTCCAGGATTACCAATAATTTGAAGAGATATTTCATAAATCAGCATTACTCATTACTATCTGCTGTTCGTTGTCTTTAAAAGTTTTTAAAACTCTTTTTAGAAAAAAAATTAAATGATCAATCTAAAAAAAAATTGCATTCATTAGATTCCCGCTTGTACCACTAGTTTCCGGACACCGTGTAGTTATATGCTATTAATATCTACCGTATTTTATTCACCACAAAGCATTATATAAATATCATACTTTATATATTAAAAAAAAATTAAATGTCAACCGAACAGAAGTCATAATTCCTCAGAGCTAATAAAACTATGGCATCACTAATTGTGGCGTGTTGGGAGATTGGGGGGAGTGGGAGGGAAAGGAGAGAAGGAAGAGATAGGTTTAGAAGTAGGGAAGATGGTCGCTAGAGAATTTAAAAGAGAAAACTTTCTCCAGAATATCGCCTTGGCTTCTGCCCTAGGTTTTGGGCCCCTGTACAAAGTTTGGGAGCCCTTTTTGAAAGCATAGAGAAAAACAACAATAATACAGTTGCGATGCTTCTTCAGTACGAGGGCCCATGGGCTTGTACCCGCATACCTTACATATACCTTATGGTGAAGACGGAACTGCAGATCAGGCCGCCAAATACTGCTAAAGCCATTTCAAGCAACGTTCTAAATCGTGGTCTTTCACCATGGGGACACTTAGAGTATGACCGGTCGGTGGCCGAGTTGACATCGCGCTTGGGTCCCACTCAGGCGTAGTGTGTTCAATTCCTCGGCTGGCTAAGTCCTCCATCACAACACAAGCAACATTTTCAGATTACTGTGGTGGTAGTAGGAGATTTTCAAATATTGTCAGGTTATTCGTAACCCGGGAATGTTTGTCTTTCTTTAAAAAAAAAATCTATCTACCACCCTACAATATATCGTTTTCTAGATAAACAAATTAAGATAATGTAAAATAATTTGAAATCAAAAAATTCTACCGAGGATCAAGGCAGTAAATCACAATAATCGAAATACAGCATTTTTACCCTAACGCAAATTTAAAACACTTTGCATTGCATTTCAGGTTTTTATTTCTAATTTATTATATTCTTTTAAGCCGACTGAAATAGGTTTGTGCTTCACTAAAAAACGATATCTCCTGTGGCCTATATTTTATAATTAAAATTAAACTTCTCTCTAGCCTACAGGGCATTACATCAGTTGCAAATAAAAAATCTGATTAGTATGCGCATCACGTTTCGTAAATTCCTTAATAATATATTAGCTTAATTAATAATGTTGTTGTGTGCGTGGGTTTGGAACTTTTGTAAGCCCACTTTATTATCAATATTTAAAAGCGACACCTGTCTCATTAAACGATAATTTCCTCAAGCTAAGGTGTGTTAGTTTGCCGATCCCTCTGCTAGATGTCAGCGACAGCGCTCCTTTCTGGCTCGCCCAAGAAATTCAGTTTTTTATCAAGTATTTTATTTTTTAATCCCCGATGTATTCCGTGCTACAATCATTGGGTTGAACTCAAAGAAAAACGCACGCGAGAATGGCCCTGGAACCTTCAAAATGACCAATATTAGAATCTATTTCTAAATGCAGGTAACTCCATTAATGGAGGACTGAACAAAAAATTGTCCAAAGAAGCGAAGTTAGCAGTCCACAATGGAGTGCTGGTACCTACCCTGATGTATGGAAGTGAGGCATGGAACTGGCAAAGAAAGGATGAAAGTAGATTGAATGCTGTTGAAATGAGATCCCCGAGGCGCATGTGTGGTAAAACCATGTATGATCGTGTGAGGAATGTGGAAGAGTGCAAGGCTGATGTAAGCGTATTGAGTTTGATCAAGAAAGGGACGCTTAGATGGTTTGGGCATGTAGAGCGAATGAGCGAAGAAAGGAGTGTAAGGAGAATATATGTTGCAAATGTGAATGGTAGGAGAAGTCGGGGACGCCCGAGGAAGACATGGCACGACCAAGTGAATCAGATACTTGAGTCGGGCCATGTATGAGACGATATATGAATGTGAATGAGGCAAGGAGTGTGTGCCAAGACCGAGTTGTTTGGCGGTCCGTCCTCTCTGCCTACCCTTGCGGAGAAACGTCGTGTTCTTGTATTTTTACTACCATTAAGAGAATTTCTTTCGGAAGGTTTAGATATATAAAACATGCGTATTACATTTATAAAAAGTAGAGAAAAATCGATGTTTTGTAATAAAGATGTAAAATAAATTGCTTACATTGCTAACGCTGGCTAAATATTATGAGATACATCAAAATAATTTTCTACGGAATTATATATCTTAAAAAGGCCTATAGAAAAGTCGGGGCTGGTATATATCTATCTCCTTAGGGTAATCCCCAGCAACGCCGGTTACACGTCGGTTAGTTAAATAATATGGTAAATGTGTATACTCGTACATGACACCGATCGCTCGAGGAGTATTACTAGCCGATATGTTGACTGAAGGGTGGAATCCATTATAAGCGTAATTTCTCTTCTGGTCATAATGCATTTCATTCAACTATAATGACTTAATAAATTATAAGTAACGAAATTTATGTGTGCTATTAATTATGAGTAATTATTATTAGTATCTAGGAGAAAGCAATGCATTACGCGTAGGGGTTTATAATATTTCGGATTATGAATCTTAGGTTTTATAACCTATTCAAAAAACACATCGATTTTTGGCGGAAAACTACAAACTGGGTTTACTTGGAATGTTTTGTAAAACCGTTGGCGTCACCCATGTAATTTTTGTGGTCGTAGTTTTTTTTATACATTTTAATTGACTGAGCGTAGCGAAGTCCTTTTTTATGTGAATACAGCACAAGAGTCCCAACTGCTACCAACCATCTGAAACCAGTGAGACTCTGGCATCCCCAATCGGGGTATATTGTGTGGCTGAAGGTAGTGAGGAGGAGAAGGAGATGGGATTTAGGGAGGTGAGGAAGTATCTGGCTTTTCATATCTGGTCACTAACCACGGCTAAAGCCATTTCAAGCAACGTTTCAATTTTTTGAAGCAAAATTTCAATTTTCCTGTTTCAACTCGACCATTGGCCATTTCATCTATCATTTTTATTCCGCCAGGGTGCGCATGATCGTGGTTCCTACAATGTGCGGTCAAATTGGCATAGTCAATATTATAACAGGTATTAGGTATATTATTATCAACGCATCGACTCTTTAGCGCCTTGGCAAGTCGGCGCCCGGGGCGGACTGCTCCAATTGCGCCTGCACAAGGTCGGCCCTGTAATATGGTACCTACCGGCCTGAAGAATGTTCGAATAAAGAATTGACATTTAGATGACGATATTTCTTTGGACAAATTGTGTACTTCCTTATTTGAAATTTGTGGTATTTACTTTATGTACCTACTTCGAAATCTCATGATTTCACAGGAAATTTTGGTTTTGATTTATTAAAGATTACAAATTTACTTTATTGGACGCGAGGTCTACTGTTCACAGAACCACTAGTTTAGTTCGTAGTTTAAGGGTGTGATTGATTCTATAACAAAGTATTATTGTTGACTTATTTGTAGATCGTCTTCGTAGCATCTGCGTTGCACTTCTAAACGCTGGAGGCTAGAATAGTCAATGCCAACTATCCTATCAGTGACGAGATAGCAAACTTCAGGCTAATCAACAATTACCATGAATACTGCTGTGGCAGCTCCGACCTCCATGGAGACAGTTCCAACAATTCCAATCATTCTAACAGTTACTGATGAAATCGTTCTGACAGTACCAGTGACGGCGAGACCGACCACTGTGTAAATGGTAAGAAACAATCAATCCATCAATAAATAAATAAATCAATCAATCAAAAAAATCATTTAATCAATGAATCATTGAATAAATCAATCTCTAAATTAATCAATCAATCAAAAAAATCAATTAATCAATGAATCATTGAATAAATCAATCACTAAACTAATCAAACAATCTCCTAATCAATCATCCAGTAATCAGCCATTTATTTATTTCAACTTTTTGGTATTATTTTCAGATGAGCATTTTCAAACGTAGATTACCCGCAGCAACTGACTAAGGCAGATAAACCGAAATACAACTAACCAAGTGTTACAAGAAAGCACTAATAACATCGACCAATATTACATCAATGACTAAGAGGCAATAATAATATTCTCGTGCTTAAAGGGAACGGTAGTGCGGCCTTTTTAGTGGGTTTAAATTTAACTTTTTAAAACATAAATTTATTATTATTTTTCCGACTTTATGTCCGGGTTAAATCTTCCCCATAGGAGAAACTAAACCCTTCCACACACTTATCCACAAATGATCATCTCCTCAATCCAAATTATGCAAGTGCATTACATAAGCAAAATAAATACAAAACAATACAAGAACAACACTTCATCTCACCAGAGATCAAATGGGAAAATAATTCACCGACTCCAGATATTTTCATATCAGAGAGTTCTGCTTGGTAGAACTCCTAACTGGACCTACAAATCCTACTGATCCCTCAATATAAATATTTTAAAAATCTGATTAAAAAATCTAATTTTTTAATTATTTATTATTAATTAAAAAATATTATTTAGTTTGGTCAAGTATTTTGACAGCTAATAAAGATTTAAGTTTTGTACAGAGATGGCAGCGCAGCCGTTCCTCTTAAATAAAGCGTTCAAATGATATTATTTTTCATTGAAGACGAAGATAATATAAAAAAATCTTAACGAAAGATGAAACAGAACAAGACACAGAAAATAAATAAGGTAACGGTCGCAATTGCGAATCAAACCCAGGATCTTTTTTTCATTAATACCTGATTATTATTATTTTCTGTGTCTTGTTCTGTTTCATGTTTCATTTATATTTATTAATATTGTTTTCTTCTTCAATGATTAATAATTACATTGTTGTGTTCAAATAACCCTCAAAAGTCATTCTAATAAAGCAATTAAGGACCTTACTAACGATATTAACCTTCTAAAATAACATTTGATTTTCCCTTTTCGTTTCGAAAGGCTTATATTCATCTATATTAAATCATTTAAAATAAAATTCCTATTTATAACACGTTGGTTTATCTCAGTATGATTGTAGTACGAGTTGTAAAAGAGTTCATTACAAAAAGGAATCAAAATTAGTTTTTATATTGAGATTTCGGAAAAACTATTTTGAAGTATGTTGTAAGGCTGAAGGTAGGGGGGAGGGGCAGGGGATGAGTAAAATAAACGTGGGTAATAAATACCTGGGTTAAAATGGTTAAATTGAAAAGTTGCTTGAAATGGCTTTAGCCGTGTTTGGTGACCAGATATGAATAGCCAGGTACTTCCCCACCTTCCTCTTCCCCATCTCCCTCCCCTCCAGAATACCCTCAGCCTCACAACATACCCCAATTGGGGATGCCATAGTCTCACTGGCTCCAGACGGGAGCAGTTGGGACTCTTGTGCGGTATTACTATAAAAAAAAAAAAAAATAAAAAAAAAAATTAAAAAAAATAAAAAAATAAATAAATAAAAAAAAAACCTGGGTATTCAGATCTTGTCACCAAACACGGCTAAAGCCATTTCAAGCATAGTTTTAATTCTGAATGTTTGGCGATACGTATCTTCTTTACTGAAATGTGCCGTTATGCCGAAAGTTATATTATTTGGAATGAATTAATAGTGAAACAACGCAAATTAATGAAATAAAATTTGCACTCAGGGATTAGAACCCGCGACTTCCGGGTTCATAGTCGTGAGTCTTACCCCTAGACCATGGAGGCCGTCAAACGTTAATACGTTTATTGTTTTGCATTATGAGAAAGCTACCAGCCAAAAATGTGTATATTCTTGGTATACCTTATATTGCAGGTAATAGGCATTAAAATTGTTCGATTTCAAGCACAAAACTGGTTTTTATTTATTTTGTAAATAATTTTATAAGAAGGCAAAAAAGTTAATTAAGTGAAACTGTCATAGATAATCTAAGCTTTAATACTGTATTTTTTAAGGTGTTCCTTTTACGCGTTCATACATTTCTATTGAAAAAATATTTTTTTTAGTAGCTTACATATATATTTTTTATTGAGTAATTTATTTTTTTATTTGTATTCCACTAAAGCGAAACGATAGGAAAACCTTCAATTTATCTAAACACATATTTTTTGGTATTCATAATGTACACCAATTCGTTATAAAGATTAATCAAAATAGTGATTTAGCATTAAGCTTCTCCTTAAATGCGAAAGTTCTGATTTTTTAAATATGATCTTTATTTATATTTGTAATAAAGGGATTGCTGTAGAAATGAGATCCCTGGGGCGTACGTGTGGTAAAACCAGGTGAAAGATCGTGTGAGAAATGTGGAGATCCGCAAAGGATGAAAGTCTAATAATAATAATAACATGGCATTTATATAGCGCAGTTTAGTGTCATTTCACTTCAAGTGCGCTTAACTACTCGTATAACGAACTTAAAAAAATGGTAATTCAGTAGTAGTGGTTCTTAAAATTATTCCTACAGTGTGCCTTACCCAATACAGATCTAATATTATAACACTAAATACACTGTTTATACAAAGTGATGACAAAACTTAGAATAACAATAACAGCAGGACAGGACAAAACAAGAAAACAGGAGGCAGTTTGTGCTCAGAAATGAGAATTTTCTGAGCAGACACTTTAAAAAGGTACAATAAGAAGACAACCGAAACCAATTCGTTTTGTTTATTTTGTTAATTTTGTTTTTAAAGCCCGTTTAAATTCAGCCAAATTCTGGAGATTAGTAAGAGCTGAGGGAAGTCTATTCCAGATGAGAGGGCCTGTTACACTAAAAGAACGATCATAGTAAACGGCTCGATTTGACCTAGAAAGTTCGATTTAACGATTACTAACATCTAGATCTGCTGACCTAGATGATATAATATAGACCTAGATATAAGCTTAATAAGTAATATTAAGAAAGTGACGCTCACATGGTTTGGGCACGGAGAGTGAATGAAAGACGAAAGTAAAATATATCACGCAAATGTGAATCGCATAAGACGTCGGGGACGCTCAAAAAAGACACGGCACGATCAAGTGAACCAGATACTTGATAAGCTGGGCCATGTCAACATTCGTAATAATGGAATAGTATGTATGACGTATGAATGCAAATGAAGCAATGAGCGTGTTCCAACACCGTGTTGTCTGGCGGTCCGTCTTCTGCCTACGCCTGCTTTAATATTACCTATATTTAATTTGACCTTTCTTATTTAGCCTTTGAAATTTGACGCACGAAATTGACGCAATGAAATTGACGATTTTACTCGTGTGGGTTATTTATTAGAAATTTCAATTATTAAGGCGATGCACTACGTCGTGAAATATTTTAAATTGAGCCGCTATCAATAACAACCCTTACGTAGATGGCGTTAAAATTCCCGCTTAACACCATCCGTCTGTTTTGATTTATGCAAGAAAAAAACATGGCCAAAAAGTACCATTTATTTTATTTTGTGGATGTTCAGGCATAAATATTTAATTTTTTTTCGATCATTTTATAGATAACTTAATTTGCCACATTATACAATAAAATCATAAGTGAAAATGGGTTCGTAAGTAGGAGATTTTGAACTTTAAAGCAGTTTTCATAGGCCTTTACACTATTTTTTTCTGGGGTTATAAAAAGATTTATCTAAAAAATACTTCATTATTTCAAAGGGCAAGATGTATTTTACTCGCAGTATTTAATTAAAGCATCTGAAACATTTCTAGGCGACCAAATTTTCAAACCAAAAACACATGATTTTGCATTACTACGTAGTGCATCGCCTTAAATTAATTTTGTACAATTCTTGAGAAGAAGTTACGTCACGTCTTTCCAGGACCAAGAATCTATGACTCTATAAAAGGTCACAAAAGGTCATAGTTGCGTAGCTCGCTAAATTATTCAATGGGTTTTGCTACTGCAAGTCAGAGATATACACGGTGTCCGGAAACTCGTGGTCCAAGTTGTAAACTAGTGAATTTGCATCAAACTTGAAGTCGATGTTGTAGTATGACTTTTATGATTTTAGTTTTAGAAAAACAACTATTTTTAATTTGTTAAATGTGAATACCGCACAAGTGTTCCAACTAATCTCAACCGTCTGTAGCCAGTGAGACTATAGCATCCCTATTTGGGGTATGCTGTGAGGCGTAAAGGCTTAAGGTAGTTAGGGGAGGAGATTAGGAAGAAGAAAGTTGGTCACCAAACATGGCTAAAGTCATTCTAATCAACGTTTCAATTTTAAATGCTTTCACCAAGGCTATACTGATAGTATTTTCTACCCCGGAAACAGCACGGAGAAAACTTACTGATATGAAATATTGTTAATTTATTAAAATCTGTTCAAAATATTTGTTTTCCTGTTAAAAACGGGACTAGAGGCCTATAACGAATGATTTGTCAATTTTCATAACGTTATTAGGAAGTCGGTCCACGTGTTCTTCAAAATAATAACATTTTCGCATCTCATCTATTATATTTATTCTGACAATGCCAACTGCGTTGAACACATGTCAGATATATTCTGAATGACTAATATTTAATTATGAAATGGTAATGCAGTCACATTTTTAACAGTATCTTGATAAAAAAGCCGAACTCATTTTTCAAGTGTCCCGCAAGAACACTATGTATTATTTTTGTTGAATTAATTATGAGACAATGCCAATTGATTAAACAAAATTTACTTGCGCCGCTAAGATTTGAACCAGTGACCTCCAGATTCGTAGCCGAGAGCGTTAACACCTGACCATGGAGGCCGTCAAATGTTTACACTTTTTTATTACACAAAAAAAGACAGATGCAGATCTCAGTTAATTAATTAAAAAAATATTAATAAAACTATTTTTAAATACATATGTAGTATAGCAATAAGAGATGTATATTCATCAGTTTCCAGCCTACGAGATTTCGGAAATTCCACGAGAATATCCACGATGCATGGCTCAGTTTCGTGATTTTTTAAATCAATAACTTTGCAGTAATGCCCACAAAAAACAAACCGCAAAACGCAAGTTTTAAATATTCTTACTAAATTAAATTAAATAGGAAATTTCAAGGAAAGAATCATATTTAAGATAAGGAATATGGTTACTATATTAACCCTTTATTTGAATAAAATATGAAAATGTAAAAAGGATTAAATATATGTTATAAATGTAAAAAAACGTGCCGCCGTAAAATTTTCGCCGTTCGACATCTGATTATATTTTCGTTTTAACTCTTAACAGGCCAAGATGCCAAACAAAACGTCTGTAACAAAGTGGGTCTTCCGACGACCCCATTCATTTTTCTGCCTTATGGGCTTTTAAACTATAGAAATCCCAATTATTCAGTCAATTGTTAATGGTAACTTATGTATTTGCGCAGGAATACGTAAAATACCAAAATGATATGTCAAGTATTTAAGCTAATATAAAGTAATGTTGGTACTACCTACTCCCCCACTTGGCTGCGGGATAGTTAACTTACTTTTTTTTTTCCCCTAATTTTTTTCTGAATTGTACCAACTTACCAGATAATGTGTTTTATATCTATAAAAACTGTTTATAATCTACCATACGTAGTTTCCACAGAATAGCTGGTTTTATAAAGAGAAATGATTTTTATCTAAATGGATACGTCACGCATATCTACGCTGGCGTTCAAGAGGTTAAGGCACCGCTATAAGCGTTCAAAAATAAGAATAATATACTGAATATGGTTTGGAAGGGATAGGAATGATAGAGAGAACGCGCTAATATAAAAAAAAACGATTACAATCAGGTCTATGGGACTATTGTCAAAATCTTTAATACAACACGACTTATTTAAAACAGAGCAAAAATCCCTCGACATCTACGTTAAATAGCATTTAAAGAAACACTGTGATATTTTTTTCATATCAATATCATATTAAATAACAAAATCAGGCGCGTGTTTTATAATTTTCGGAGCTTGTTTTGAACCTTTTTTTTGCGAATTTCACATAATTTCTTTTTCAGCTCGGCATCTTAATAGAGAATATCTTGAAAAATAACTTAAATAATATTTTTTTATTAGAAGCTAAAAACTTAAAGGGGAGTATGTTACATATTGGTAGAATTTCGGAATTCGGGGTCTAAAATAGGTCGACATTGAAACAAAGTCCCCTAAAACTAAAAGATGTCGATCAAAAAAACAGATTTAAAAAAGTAAAATCATGTAAGAACTAAACAGAACTACCTAATTCAAAATATTCAGTAAACCACTTTTACACTGATATAAACTTCGCGAAACATAAAAATCACATCAACAACTAAAGGGTTAACAATAGCACTTTAAAATAATATAACACTGCTAGCACAGAGGTGCCAAGTAATAGAATAGATTAATAATTCAAACCGACCAGTTCGAAAAACCATAAATTTGTCAAATTGGGTTTTTATGGTGGTTGATTTTGAAGAACTATACAAGTAAGTGATTTATTTAGTCTAAGGACGGGTTTGAAATTTGAACAATTTCAATTTTCATTTTCAGGTTCTGTGAAATTCCTATTCAAGTTCTGTTACTATATCATTATAAGATAGTTGCTTGAAAGAACTGAAATAATAACAGAACTTGAAAAAATCTTTCACAGAACTTCAAAATTAATGTTGAAATTTGATGAATCGTTCAAATTCTCCGAAACAACCCGTCCTAAGAGAGCATTTATATATCATTTGTTAGAGAAATATATATGATTGGCTTTCTAATGACGTAATTCAATGCCATTATCATAAGTAGATATAATATTATTCTTCTCTCACAGTTTTCTTAGATACTTATGTTATAAAATCTTAAATAATATTTCACAACATAATTTTATTTAAAAAAAAATGTTTATGCAATAACCATTTTCGATATTGTAAATATGGAAATATATAAAAATGTATATATTTTCTAAGAACATTGGTAAACGCGTGTACACTCACGGCGTATCCTTTTTTACCACTTTCAGTCTTTACAGTATTAGTGTATAATTATTTATTGTGTTGTCTTGTATAGAATTTTTTATAAATGTTGGATCAACACAATTTTGGATTTAGAAATAACCGATAAAATTGATCAATGAATTCATTCATTTGATGTGTTGAGAATTCCAAATACGAAAGTTTGTGGATTCCAGAACATTTCCCGCATATTTCTAATAATTTTCATCGGGGCGCTACAGCCCTGGTGCGATTTAGCCTCTTCCTTAAATGTTATCCACTGGCTGCAGTCCCTCGATCTCCGCTCTCAGTCCTCAGTCCTCGTCATCCTGCACATATTCTCTTCCAGGGAGTATATCCAACTTTTTCTCGATCTGCTTCTGAGACACTTTCACTGAGGCACGGACTTGTTCGTGTTTTTTATTGTCCTGCCATTTGTCATTATTCTCTATATGTCCAGATTGCCCAGTGCTAAATTTCTAATCTTACATTTTCGAATTCGCGATTAATTTTAATTGTATATGATCAATTAATCATCAAATTTGATATTCTCTCTCTCCTTTGTAGGCTTTCAAACTATAATTTAGCTGTGATATTGAAATGCTTTTATTTTTTATAGGTTTTAATTTTCCAAATACCACAAAATATACCAAATAAAAAACACTGGTTAAAATAAATCGATACAGAATGTGGTACGAAACGAAAGCGAGTAATTTTTGGAGAGGGATGAACCTTTTCCTGCTATTATCGATTTCGTTGATTGATTCGACAGTCAAATGTCAAAAGAAATTCAACAACGAAAACGTTATTTCGTCAAAATGTGACGAGATCATAAACCAATGTCTAAAACATCAATATTGTAAAAGCGAATGCTTTTTTTCCAATGACGATTCTTTTAAGGACATTGAAGACTTGGATGGAGTCATCAATGATTTGATCGACGTGAGACCTGCAGTAAGTAGTTATTTGTTCAATCTAATCAGTTGTTCATTTCTTCATAAGAAAGTTATTCTCTAATTAGATATCCAGAATGAGTATCAATGACTGTTCATGGACTTTTATGTAAACTGACTGTTTATAGGTTATATAAGTGTCGTAAGCTCATGGCAGCTTGACTACAATCCAGAAGATGTATGTTTTTGTTTCACTTAAAATATAAAACGTTGAGCTCTGGCTTCATACATAATTGTTCCCTCATTGGTGATGATTATGAGTCCCACTAATGAATCAGACTCCTCCATGAAGAGCCGTGGACGTTTGATCAGTTCAATACATTTATGATTTCCATCTGTTTTTTTAGAAGTGATTATGATCTTTCTCCAGATTTGGCTTATCGATTTTGCGAGCACTTTGCCCTAATTACCTCAGGTTAAGTTGTAGGCCGACAGATGATAGCCCGTTTTGCACCTGGCTGATCATGGTATCTTAAGCACTATTCTCCCGTCTCACATCTGGAGGAAATCTACCTTTTTCTTTCACTGATTCTAAGTGTCCATATCTACTAATGGAAGACAAAAACGGAAATCATTCTAATATTTTATATGTGTTATTTTTATGTCTGAATAACTTAAGGAATGGGAAGAACGCATGTTTTCTCATTGGTACTGCAAATACTCAAACATCGTAAGCCACGGCAAAATGGGTGAACATCACAAGAATATGATGAACAAAATGAGTCAATACAATTCATAGTTATGCCGCTAAGAGCTCCGTCGTAACCTATATTTTTGCCACATAATAAAATGTAGATGATTTGCTTAGCGCCGTTCTTGTGGAAAATCACCTCAGGGCGCTGTGAGTCATTTGCAAGGAAATGAGAGCGCTATCAATACACATGTATCCTTTTTTCGTTTATCATTTGTGGTTAATCTATTTTTGCAGTTCTAATTTACAATCTACACCAATTGTTTAAGGTAATGATTTAATCAATTATATTTTAGCTTGTTTTAATGGTGTGTTAAATACTATTTCAGATAAAAGGGCCTCACGGAAAAGATAAATGGACAAAAATAGCTGCTTCAAGGAAAAAGAAATGCAAAAGTACGCCATATGAAATGTTCAGGCAAACCAGCTTTGTAGACACCTGCTTAGATAGGGTTATAAAAAAGTGTGGTGTCTATGAATGTGGTAATATCTTCAGTGTACAGAAGTGCAAGGGCAGTATAGAAAATAAAAATAATAAAGAATGCGCAAGTAATACGAAAATGGAATCACCTAATCCGACCGAAAAATCAGAGTACGATTCTAACAACTCGCCCGCATCTCTTTCGAAAAAATGATGAGCATAATGCTATGTATACATCAGCGAGCCAAACTGCCGAACTTAACCTCAACTTATGGCAAAGAAACGATGCAACCGCAAATGAAGCGAAAAGCCGCTTGCAGTTGATTCATTCCTTTCCCGTAATTCGTGGTACGGTTCACGTTCCGGTTCGCAAATGTATACGTACCGTTATATAGATACCTACTTATTTATTACAAATAATATTTTTACATATTTTCATGCTTGCAACATAAATGTTTAAAATCATTGATGTCTCATATGTGGATCATATTTAACGCATGTTTAAAAATCCCATGTTCATAGAATAGGTACATGCCTTGCATTATTTAAAAAAAAATGTTTTCCGTATATTTATGCATATTACACTGTAAATTAATTTGTTTTTTTTTTTATATTTAATAAATATATATATGTGGGATAGGTTTTTTCTTACTAATAAAAAATAACCCTTTGAGGCCTTAAAATTATAAAAATCAAATTAGAATAATATTTAATTTGATAAAGCGAAAAAAAAAATATTCAAATAATTATGTCAGGTGTTATCAAGCATAAAACATTGTCTATATGTGGAAACAAAAGTTACTGAAAGGGTTAAACGAATGCTTTTCATTAATGAAATGAGATCTATTTATCTCTTCTTATATGTACTATACTTTTTGTTGATTTGTTTGGCTGTAAGAAATAGGATTTAACGTTTTGTACAATGTATTTTTTTTAATTTGAATTTTTATTGTGGAAATCTAACATTTCAACTTTCTTATTCTAAGATACTCTTCTGAATATTATTTCTTTCGTACGCCACCAACCTGAAAATAAATAGATAAACTTATTTCTTATCTTATTCTGTCAAAAGTATGTAACCTACATAATTTAATAGGAAAACAATTTGAAATAAGCTATGATCCATCATAGCTTATTTCAAATTGTTATCTTATCCACCATCCTCCCTTAAACATCACCATTACTAACAACTTCCTAAACATTTACTCTAATAGTGTTCCTAAATATTCATACAATTTTGCAAGGGCAGATTATCCACTGATAACAAAATACTTAGAAAGTACAGACTGGTCCTTTTTAGACAAAAACACAAATGTTAACCAAAATCTTGAATCTTTTTACTCCATCATCAACACGGCTATTGAAAAATATGTTCCCTTAATTCAATTCAAACCATCAAAGTTCCCCAAATGGTTTAATAATGACTTAAAACACTTAATAATTAACAAAAAAATCTGGCACAAAAATTTCAAAGAGAGCAACTCTATCTCTGACTACAAAATATTTCATAAATATAGAACTGACTGTAAAAAGCTCTCCAAAAAATTATATCAAACATACATACTCAACACAGAAAAGTCTATTCCTTCAAATACCAAAAACTTTTTTACACATGTAAACTCACTAAGAAAAAACAAACCTAGCCTACCAACATACATGTATTTCGAAGGGAAAGGTAGTAGTGATACTAATGACATCGTTAATTTGTTTGCCGACTTCTTCAAAAATGTTTACGATAATGATATCCCAAATGTTCAACTTCCACCCTTTCATCCAAAGGAATCGGTCCACATTCCCGCTTTACATATAAATGTTCCTGATGTTATACGCAAAATAAAAACACTCGACTTAAAGAAAAAAGCGGGTCCTGACAAAATTAGTCCTGCCTTTCTAATTAACTGTGCATCAATAATAGCCAATCCACTATGTCATATATTTAACCAATCATTAAATTCTGGCTGTTTCCCCGACCTATGGAAAAATTGCTATCTAACACCTGTATTTAAAAAAGGCGATATTCATGATGTCACTAACTACCGACCCATCTGCATGCTCTCAACTATCCCCAAACTGTTTGAAAAAATTATCCTCGATAAAATCTCCATACATATTAACAACATCATTGTAACTAATCAACATGGATTTATGCCAGGCAGATCCACACTAACAAATCTCTCCTTATATGAAAATTTTATAGCATGTTCACTCGAAAACAAAACCCAAGTCGACTCAATATATACAGACTTTGTAAAAGCGTTTGACAAAGTTAACCATAAAATTCTTCTCAATAAACTTAGTCAAATCGGAATTGAGGGTAAATTATTGGAATGGATAAAAAGCTACTTAACAAATAGAAATCTACAAGTAAAAAATAATTCTAACCTTTCACACAAATTCATAGCTACTAGCGGTGTACCCCAAGGGTCACATTTAGGCCCAATACTGTTTCTCCTTTTCATAAACGATATTGTTACTGTATTTGATAAAAATGTAGAAGTGCTACTTTTTGCCGATGACCTTAAACTATTTAAAATTATAAAAACAATAAATGACTGTATTCAAATTCAATTAAATTTAAATAAACTTCAAGATTGGTGCAAAACTAACAAACTTTATCTCAATATTAGTAAATGCCACATTATAAGATTTTTCAGAACAACACAACCCCTTAACTATCAATACAAAATTAATAATGTTTCTCTCGCCTCTGTAAGTGAAATTAACGATCTCGGCATTACTTTCGATTCAAAATTTAACTTTCTTTCTCATGTAGAAACAGTCACCAACAAAGGATTAAAAATGCTCGGCTTCATTCTCCGAAATGGCAGAGACTTTAAAAATATTTCAACACTAAAAATCTTATATTCCTCACTTGTTCGAAGTCAAATCGAATATAATTCTCCTATTTGGTGTCCTTACTTTAAAATCCACTCCGACTCTATTGAAAAAATTCAGCATAAATTCCTAAGATACATTAACTATAAACTCGGTCTACCTATAGAATCAATAAATTACAATCACTTGATGAAAGAATTAAACTTACTTAAACTCTCAGATAGAAGACTTATTTCCGATTTGACTTTTATTTTTAAAATTGTCAATGGTATTATAGACAGTCCTGATATATTAAGCCTAATTACCTTCCATATACCCACTAGAACCACTCGATCCAAAATTCTTTTTAATTTCAATAACAATATCAGGACTGAGTCATTTAGAAACTCGCTTATACCTAGATTGCATGCAGTTGGCAATGCTTTCTCAGAAGTAGTAGATGTGTTCAACTGCACGGAATATAGTTATAAGAAGGCTATAATAACAAACCTCTGTCGTAATTATCAATGTTATTAGGCATAATACCATTCTATTCATAAGTTATCGCAGAACCTAAACTATGCACTTACATTAGATATCAGACAGAAGAGTGTTATCTAATAATTTTACATACTTAATCAAAACTATAATTTTTCCCAAAATTGTTATGAGATGTCTTACTGACAGCCCTGATTCAATAGAGCTAACTCTTAGTTCTCAGCAAATTCAACCAAATTCAATATTGAAGGTAACAATAACCTCAATACTAAACTACTGTACCTACGGATTGAAAATAAAAATGCTATTGTACCTATGTATACCTGATGTTATTCTTGTTTAACTTTCAACATAATTTCTCAGTAATTATTCTGTTTAACATAATACTGTTTCGCTCCTGTGAACCACTGTAAACATAAATCATGTATATTGTAAAAGCCTTTTACGGCGTCTAAATAAATAAATAAATAAATAAATGATTATGAACAACATACTAAGTTTTCTTTTTCCCAGTTACTTTCTCATTTATATTTCTAAATTCATGTTTGAGCACCTTGAACTCTAACCACAATTTAAAAATATGTATTTTATATCAATAAATAAATTTATTTTAAACCATATTACATATCTTTTTATTTATTTGTTTTTGGGGTGTTATGCCGTGTTGCGCTAACTCCTTCTTTAGCCAACGTTTCGGACAGCATTGCAGTGTCCATCATCAGGGCAGATGTGTTATTTGAGGTTGTTGTTTTTTTTTTTTTTTTTTTTCTAGATTCTTATATTCCATGAAGTGGTGAATCATTTAAATTTACTAAATTTAAAGTTAATGTTCTTTATACAAATAGAACGGCGTCATATGCGCCTCACAATTTTTACCTCATATGGGTTTATTCAAATATTACCTGGCTTTTATAGACTTAGAGGCCTTGTATTTTCTCGGTAGGGAAAAAATTTGTTACCTAAAAACCCTACTAAAATTGCATGTGTCATTCAGCATCAGCACCAGCGGCGACCTACAGCGGCCATATACTACATACGTGTCTGTTTGTGTTGTGTTGGGATGGGGGGGGAATTTCGGCTGCGTCCTATTGTGGGTATCCTTCCGCATTTGCGTAATAGAGTAAGGGAAACCGCAGAAAACCTTACCCGGAAGGAGCGGCCGAACGTCAACTTGAAACGTATGCGGCCTTCAGTAACATCGGTATATGATGTCCTGCATTTTTGAGATGTGTGTGTGTGTGTCTGTTTTTATGTTAATATAAACTTATGGGAGGATAGAAAATAAACATACATATACATACAAATTATAAAATATTATATAAATATATAAATAGATATATAAACATTATATATTTAGGAGGAAAGTCGGGAGTTTAGGAAATACCTACTGCTCGCTATTCGTCCGCGTCTGATTCTGGTATGTACCATATGTGGTCATGGTCCATGAGGATGTGTTTAGGTAGTCTCTGTGAATATTTGAATGTCAGGTCGCTCGGAGCATTGTATTGTCCTATGTCTCGTATGAGTGGATTTTTACTAAGTGTGAGTGATTTGTAAAAGCGTTCAGTCAGTCTGTGTGTGAATTCGTATAGAGTTGGAATTTGTTCTCGTTCGTGTAATCTCTTCAAGTTTGTTCTGAGTCTCGTGTTGTATGTGATTTTAATGCAGAGATTTTGAAGTGTCTGTAGTTTCTTGTGGTCTGTGTGTGAGATGCTGCTCCATACGGGAATCGCATTCGAGAGTACCGGACGAATGAGCGAGTAGTAGACGAGGAGTTTGGTTTTGGGAAGTAGAGGACTCCGTCTATTGAAAATTGGCTTCATCATGCCGATCGCTTGTCGCGTGCGCGCGTGCATCTTTGCTTGGTGAGATTTCCAGTTGAGGCGGGAGTCCATGGTCAGGCCGAGATATGTAACTTCATCTTTCCATTCAATGCTGTGTCCTCCCATTTCGATGTTGAAGTCAGGTGTTCTATTTATACGTTTTCTCGTGAACATGATGGCTTCGGTTTTCGCCTCGTTCAGTTTCAGGCGCCATTTCTTGTAGTATTCTACGAGCGCGTCGAGCGCCCTCTGTAGGTAAATCGCGGCCATGTTCGCTTTCAGCGAGGAAACGTATAGTTTGACGTCATCTGCGTAGATAGACAGATTGCATCTCTCGTCTCGGGGGATGTCGTAGGTGAACAGAATGAAGAGAAATGGTCCCAGTAAACTTCCTTGCGGCACGCCTTTTGGAATCTCACGCATTGAAGATAACACGTTCCTTATGAACACTCTGAACGATCTATTCTTTAGGTATTCCTGTATCAGTATTTGAGGTTGTGTTAAAATGTGAGTTTATGTATGAGGTTGTGATACCGTGTTGCCAGCACCAACCCTCTGAGCTAACATTAACGTATCATTTTTATTTAAAGTGGTTTTCTTTGTTTAGCTCTCGTGTATCCGTCAATTACCGGATACCAAGAACAATTGAGCTTAGCTCCATCGTCTCTATTAATGTTTACGGGATTTTTATGAATTTCAATTGCCTCCGTAATCAGCCGTGCTCTATAAGTTTTGGGTCTCCCCAGGATTTCAGGAACAAATCCAAAGTAATGCCCGGTGTCAATCAAATGCTCGGTAATTGCCGATTTGTCAGGGTGGCCGAGTTTACAAGCTCTGAAGTGTTCTGAAATCCTTTTGGAGATAGTCCGCTCTGTCAGGCCTACATAGACCTTGTCACATCCGGAACAACTGAGTTTATACACTCCATCTGTTTCCAGAGGAAACTTAGTCTTTGCAGACCTCAGTAAGTCCTGTATCTTTGTTGTTGTTCCGAAGACAATCTTGATATTTTCCTTTCTCAATAGCCTGGCAATTCTGTCTGTCACATTGTGCACATAAGGCAGGAAGGCACAGCCTTTCGACTCTTGTTCAATTCTGTCTTCGTTTGGTGCAGATTTGGCTCTTATGATTTTTTGTACGAAGATTTTCAGAAAATCGGTGAAGTGCACTGCCAAGCTGAAATTTCCTGAAAATCTTCATACAAAAAATGAATTTTCGGAAAAAAAAATAAAAAACGTTTTTGACTACAACATAAAAAATACAATTTTATTTAATTTTAGCACTGTATTGCACCCAAAAGTCACGAGCCGCCACTGATTATAGGTTAGGTTGGATTATTATTAGGACATAGGTTAGGTGAGTTTAGGTTGGATTATTATAGGTTAGGTTAGATTATTATAGGTTAGGATAGGTCAGGTTAGGTTAGGTTAGGTTGGGTTATTATAGGTTAGGTTAAATACAATAATAATGATATTAATACCTAAATAAATATTTTATGCTTTTTAAGTAGGCACTATTTTGCCAGAATATTGTAGAACATTTTTTTAAATTTACGTTGTTAATTGTCTCTAGCCGCTCGTTGTGTTTTTTGATAAAACAAATGAATCGTCCAAAGTAATTAATTTATTGGCGGGACGTGCGAAATAATATTATCATGTCGTATAATTGTTGTTCTTTTGGTATATTGGATTTTTTAGAAGTTATTAGAAATGAGGAGGTTTTATTAGAATGATTGAGGAGTCACAATGTAATCCGGGGGGAAAAAAATGTAATAAATGCGGAAATATTTGTAGTTTTTCAAACCTATTATATAGATATATAGATGTCGGAAAACTAAAATAGTGAGTGCCGGTCACAAACTTAAAATCAGATATAATTTTTCTGTTTCGGCTAGAAAGGGTACTTTTTTTTCAAAATCAAACCTTTCTTTAGAGAAAATATGCACTTTTGTACTACTCTGGGCAGAGCGTTGTTGGAGGGATGTGAGAGGAAACGTGCCAAGATTTGGAAGGAGTGAGACACATTACGAAGGATACCTATGTGAATTTCTTTGGAAGAGATCCCTTCCCAAAAATAAGGATCGAATCCACTCCTTTTTCAAAATGGCAAGCGAGACATACAACCCTTACGATGAAGATAATGACGATGAAAACCAGCAACTCTTGTAATACTAATTAATATCTATCATAACAGCGCAACTTTCAAGTAATTCTGATTAAAGGTTTGTTTACATTATATTATTAATTTTTCACATTTTTCGTTTCAAAAGTGTTTTTTATACTGGCTGGTAGAGTAAAAAATCTTGGTTTCGTGTTGCTAATATGGTAAATAAAATTACCCGCCATTGTTTTTCTTATCCGCATGAAGTCGGTCACTTATGTAGAATCAGTAATACCAATTGACAGAAATTATTTGAAATGGCTGTCACCCCGTAAAACGAAAGTGAATTTTCGATTTACGTAATTAAAAATTAAAATGCTAAAATTAAAAATATCCCAAATGCAGTCAGATTCCTTTTATAGTAATTAAGGTAAATCAGAAGGTTTTATTTAAAAATATTTCACATAACTCTTATCCAGCGATTCCGAATATTTACCGTTATTTGTAGTTAAATAAGTGAAAACGTAATTTTCTTTTATCTAGAATAAAAATTAAAAATAAAAATAACAATCAATAAAATGACTGTCGGAATTTTTTGAAATAAACCCATTCATGATAATAATATTTAAATGCTATTTCAGAAAAGAAATTTTCTCTCCGTGTTGTAATACCGTGGTGACTAACGGTAAAAGAAATTAATTTTGCCAGTAGGTAGGTACTAATTACAGATGTTAGAGAAAGCAGTGCATTACGCATAGGGGTATAGAATCTTGTTGAATGCAGCTCATTGTGATTCCTTCCTTCAACGAAGCCAGACGTTTTAAAACTTGCTCTTTAAAATTAGTGATCTAGATTTAATAATTCAATCATGAAACTGGTAAGTTAATTGCTTATTTTTATGGGACATTTTATAATTGTGGGTGCGAAAATCTATTCAAACACTGACACTGAGTTGAGAAAACCTGTTCCGCGGATGGAATAAGTTCTTTCGATACTGCTTCGGTTAAACTACGAAATGACAGTTCACTGGATTCACTTAAAAATTTTGAAAAATATATATATTGTTATATTTGTAGTACAAACTAAATTATTTTTCTCTTATTCCGCTTCACTCTTAATACGCAATATTTCACTTTCAAATAAATGGATTTAGCTTTATTAATTCAAAACATGATTTATTATGTCGGGGAGACGGAAAAATACGCACTTTTAATTTTGTTTATTAAGTCACTTACCCGATATGTCAATTAGTATGCGGCGCCGTTATATTCATATCAAGAGTTGGATTATATTCATAATATCGTATTAGACTTAAATTTCAAACCAGTCTATACAAACCTAGCGTAGCCCACAAACTACTTGAGAACTAGGATATAACTCTAAAGGGGACGCGAGCAGGCGTTATTAAAGGTTCCCCAACATTTATAGTAACTTTTAGTAATAATATAACTAAATTCAAGCATTAATTCAAAGTAAACATTCCATATTTACCGTGAAGCGGAATTCATAACCTTTACCCAAACTAAATATGTATTCATGTTAGGGAAAGGGGTTCCAAGGAAACTCTCACTTGAAAACGAATCGAATACATATAACTCTCTATATTTTCGTGAACCTTACTTAGACAAGTAATATCTAAAATTATAACTTCTATCGTAACCTTGTGTAAAAAACCAGACTAAAATGTTATTTAACTGTCATTTTAATGTTAAATTCAATATTCCGATTTGTAATAACAGTTATGTTTAAATATTGAATTATTTTTAGATCATCATCATAGCATCTGCGTTGCTTTTCTCTTCGCTGGAAGCTAGGACAGTCAATGCCAACTACCCGATCAGCAACGAGATAGCAAACATCAGACCCAACTTCAGACCTATCAACAACTATGGACAAGAAGCCAAACAGAACGCACCAATCGCAACAGGTCCACCTACAGTACTGACCCCAGTTTCAACCGGAATCCAGAGTTTTATGGCTTCACCAATAATTCAAGCCATGTTGTCCAATATAACAGTTCAGACTGTGTTGTCGGATCCCATGGTTCAAGGAGTTTTGAGCAATCCGACTGTTCAGGGTGTCTTGTCGAATCCCATTGTCCAAGCTATTCTCACCAATCCCGCTCTTCAAGGTAAATACATATGTTTATCAGTTTATAAATGGGCATTCAGTGATTACAAAAGTGGTGAACACCGTGAAATTGTTTTATTTTTCATTTTAATTGGGGTTCCAAGGAGTCACTGGTTTGTTTAGATAACATACAAACATTCATTCGAATTTATATTGTAATATATATGTATTTTGTAATTCTGATAACCAAATTTTTTAATCCCAATACCATCCTTTTTAAAATAAGCTTATTTTTGGACTATTGTGAGCGTCAACGATTGAATGAGTCAATCTCGTGGCAGTTTTACTCAGGCCAACAGTTTTCCAGAATGATGATCAGTCACGATCGGATAGTTGACCGAGCGGTCCAAAGCGTCGGGTTCCCATCCCGGGTTAAATCCATTATTTGCTCATAAAGCCAAAATAAATATTTTTCAATCGCATACTGCTGCGAGTCTGACGACCACACGAGAGGGGAGTTGAAACAAGATTTAATTGATAATTTCTAACAATTCTCAAAAATGATTTTACTACAGGCTTAGCAATGCAGACGTTCCTATCCGCCTATCCATCTACCATGAATGCTGCTGTAGCCGCTCCGACCCCGCTGGCGGCAGTTCCAACAGTTGAAACGGTTACTGGTGCACCCGTTCCGACAGGAGCAGTGACTACAGCAAGGCCGACCACCACTACGGTCATGAGAGCTATTATAGCAGGACTTGGTAAGAATAGAAAAATACTTAAATTGGGTACCAGAACATATTAGTAACAAATTAGACCAAAGGAAACCAATAAACTAACATTATTGTGCCAGCCATTATAATATTTTGATTGAATGCTTGATGCAAATGAGCGTACTAAAGCACTAATGAATTATCTGCAGGGGTTGGGGAGTGGGGACGAAATCAGCTATTTTTATGAAATTATTTAAACCATTTTTACATCGATGTTTATGTCTCATTTGTTATTAATTACATACATTAATGCATTTTTAATAATTGTATTATTTATCACATTTTATTTTTATTAATATGGCTACTACAATCCAGCTTGAATCTATCGATTGGTGCAGACTATGGTTTCTTGTAGCGCATTATAGTATTGCATTTAGAGGTGAAGCGTATATACTAGAACAGATGTCTGGAACAGATATCTCAAAGATACTTTCGTACTTATTATTTTTTGTAAAGCATCGCGCGCCTTGCGATTATTGCGAGAGAAAAATGTGGGGAATTTTACGACAGGGAATTCTCTAGCTACCCCACTCCCATGGATTTGAAAAATCATTGTGGGGAATAATACATTCGATATTTTTGTCGGCAATTCCACTTGTAAGTAAGTACAAGTGCGAAATACTAGGGAACAGGTATTTAGACTAGGTAGGTATTTATTCATACTTGTACCAGTTGTTCCAAGTATCGAGACGAGCTAGTATGACTCACCTCTAATTGCATTCCTTTGAATGTTAAATTACTGTGTGTTGACTTTGTCCTTTTTTGTGCCATTAATGTTCTCGTTGTATATAATTTTGTTTGAAAAGTATTTTGGTAATAGGTTGTTTATTATTTTATGTATAAATATCATCGCTATCAAGGTCACCATCTTTTTCACCTTTGGCCAATTTAGTTCACTCAGTAACATTTTAGTTACTTCTGAAAATCTATTTCACCTGAGTATTTATGCTCTATTTTGGAGAATATGCGACTTATTTTGTTGTCTATCATTACATAATAAAAGAATCGTTGAATAGTAGTTAAAATGTGGAGCAATAAAAGAGTTGTATAAAGTGTAATTAATAGTATTTTTTCTGGAAATTTTTGGACGAATTCTTTTAAAAAAAGAAATCTTGATGTATGAGTCTAAGATCTAATATTCACAAATAGCGCAACATTTTTCCATAATTTTTATCACTGGTATCGAAGGCAGTTACAGCATTGAGTATTTTTATCACTGGTATCGAAGGCAGTTACATCATTGAGTATTTTTATCACTGGTATCGAAGGCAGTTACATCATTGAGTATTTTTATCACTGGTATCGAAGGCAGTTACAGCATTGAGTATTTTTTATCACTGGTATCGAAGGCAGTTACAGCATTGAGTATTTTTTTATCACTGGTATCGAAGGCAGTTATAGCATTGAGTATTTTTTATCACTGGTATCGAAGGCAGTTACAGCATTGATACCAGTGATATCGAAGGCAGTTACAGCATTGAGTAATTGTAACCATTTTGTATTGTTTTCAGATGAAATAATTAACCTTCTTCAAGCTCAGAATGCCAGAAGAAACAGACTGAGGCAGAGAAACCGAAATCCAACAAACCGGCTTTAATGAAGAATTAATCAGATTTATATTTAAGTATTTATTATCAATCATTGAAGAGGTAAACTGATGAAGGTGTTTTGGCGTGTCAGTGTGCCCATAGAAAGCTCGAATTTCCCTTGAACAAATGATCAATATCATTGGCATGTCTGTGGCGTAAAATCGAATGGTTTTCTGGTGATATCAGTTTTATGTCAAATCAGTACAACTAGTATTGATCGAAACGTAAAAATCGTAGATTTTAAGCTGAAACTGAAACGGGAACATAATTTCTAGTTTCTGGTTTCGCCCGAAACCGAAACCGTTTTATTTGTATGTTTAGTTTTTTAACATTCCGAAATTCACCGTTCTTATTGTAAAACTTTAAAAAATATATTAAATTAGAAAAAAGTATTATAAAAGTTACTGTGATTTTACTTTTTATCATTTAAGTAAAAATATTTATTTAAAAAAATGTAAACCTTAAAAAAATGCTAAATGGTATCTCATAGAATTATTTCTATTTTTTTGCGTGAGTTTGTGGTAATTTTTTGAATGCAAAAAGGTATTCTCTCTTTCTAACACTGTTTAAATCGCATTTCTCAACACAATACAAAATGAGATAGCATAACTTTTATAAGACCGTGTCAGGTTGGGAGATGTAACTCCCAAAAAAACTGAGGTTTTTAATTAGTTGTATGTTAAGAATATCTCCCAAAACTGCCCAAAGGGTTAATGAACTTGTAATATTGTATTAGTATGTAATTAATTTTTTAATGTTTTATTAAAAATTAAAAATTAAAGTTATTTTTTTACGTGAAACCTACTATACAAGAGAACTACCCGGAGACAATATTATATATGGCGTCCTCATTTGGGGAATGGTGTGATGCTTTTTTATGTGAATACCACACAAGAGTCTCAAGGGCCGGGAGCAAATGGAACTATGCCATCCCCATTAGGGGTGTAATGTGATTCTGAAGTGAGTTAGGAATGTAAGAAGACGAAGGAGGGGAATGTCGGCCCGGCTATTCATATCTTAGCTCACTTCATACCTTTGGAGTAGACTTCAAAGTGTCTTAGTTGAGGGAACAAAGTCCAGCTTCTTCTCTGTGCCCTCCGGTGTACCTCAAGTCTCTCATTTAGGCCCATTATTATTTAATGTGTATATATACGATATTCATAAATGTTTTTTACATGCTAATTACCTAGCATATGCAGATGATAAAAAAATATACTTAGTTATTAAATCAATCAACGACTGCATTAAACTTCAAGAGGACCTCAATCGTCTCCTTGTCTATTGCGAATTAAACAAACTTGTTATTAACATCGCAAAATGCAATAAATTAACATTTACACGTAATAAAAATAAAATATCCTTTGTATACACACTAAACGGCACACACATCAATGAAGTAAAATATATCAGGGACCTTGGGGTAACACTGGATGTTAAATTAAACTTTATCCAACACACTGATGACATCATTAACAAAGCCAATAAAATGCTGGGATTTATAATTCGCATAGCAAAACCCTTCCACAACATAAACACTCTATATTCTCTTTACACCCCATAAATTTGCCCGCACCTGGAACACTGTACACCGATCTGGACTCCTTTATACCAAGCCCATATCGAAAGAATAGAAAGAATTAAAAAAAAAAATTTAAACACATAAATTATAAACTAAACTTACACTTCTCAAATTATACCGAATCCATTCAATTTCATAATTTTAACTCCCTCCAAACACGACGTCTAATTTTTGATCAAATCTTATTATTTAAAATCCTAAATAATGGTCTGGACTCACCAGAACTTACCAATTTAATAAATTTTCATATTCCGTCTAGATCAACCCGACAATCTGATTTATTTTATCTACCCTCGTGTAGAACAAACATTCGAAAAAATTTCCCAATTCCTCGTATATGTGCAAAATATAATAAAAAAATTTACAGCATTGACATTTTTGGTAATAACCTAAAGAAATATCGATATGAAGTAATGCGTACGATCGATTATTAATATGAGAGTATGGAATGTATCGGCAGCATCTCCTATCCTCTTCCTATTTTCCTCTTCCTCTCCCCTTCCTTTAACACCAAATTAATTTTAAGAAACTAAAACTTCATTTCTAATGCACTTTAACATAAGAAACTTTTGTGGCTTGACTTCAATTAACTTGTATATTTATATATATCACTGCATATTATATAAAAGCTGTTTGTTTCTTACAAAATAAATAAATTGATAAATAAATATCTGGCCACCAAACAAATGTAAATCTTTTTTTTTAAAGAATATTTCGATTCTGAATGGTGATTTTTCAACAGGGCGATACTGAGAGTATTTACGACACTGGTGGTTAGTTACCTAGATAATAAATATTGATAGTTATTTTCCTTTGTTCTTCATCTCCGGGTCGACAATATGAAGAAGACAAGTCGCCAGAGAGCAGAGTGGGTCATGACGTATTAATCTTATTATGGAACAACAAACTGTGAACATTATAAAAACTGACTAGCCAGTACCGTCACTTGGATTGGGATTTCAAAAATAAATATTGTTTATTTTTTAACAAGCATTGCATACTGAACATTGAAGAGAAAAATCGACATAAACTTGTTGATGTTAAATCGATATGAACTTGTTCATATAAATCCGATGTAAACTTGTTGATAGATAATTTTTGATATAAAAACGATGCATAAATTTGTTGACATAAAATTGATATAAACTTATTCATATAAAATTGATAAGAAGTTATTGATATAAAATCGGTATGAACTTGTTGATCTGAAACCGACTTGTTAATATAAACTTGATACAAACGTATTCATATAAAATTTATATAAACTTTTTCATATAAAATGGAAATTTGATATAAAATCGAAATATGATAAAAAAATCGATAAAAACTTGTTGATATAAAATTGATTTGAACTTGCTTATACAAAATCTATATATACGACTTGTGGGTGTGTACGCGTGGCCGATGTTAGTAAAGCTATTTTTTATTAATCAGATAAGTGTGAATCACACAGTAAGAGTTTATCAGTTCAGTGACATTATTAAAGTTATTTTTGACGGCCTTCGTGGTTCTGTGGTTACGGTCCTCGGCTACGAATCTGGAAGTTGCGGTTCAAATCCCAGCGTAGTTATTGATTTCTTTGATTAATTTATCTTATTTCCAAACTTATTCATTTGTAAATAATGTGTAGTGTATTTGCAGCACATTCAGTATCACCCAGTGAGAGACCACCATTCAGAATTGAAACTTTGGTTGAAAAAGCTTCTTCCTCACCTTCCTCTTACCCATCTCCTTCCCCTTCTCACTACCTTCAGCCTCACAACATACCCCAATTGGGGATGCCATAGTCTCACTGGCTCCGGACGGTTAGGAACAATTGGGACTCTTGTGTGGTACTCACATATTATCTACCACTCAGAAACGTGCTGCAAACATACCACATATTAGTTAATAAAATTGGTGTGTGGCCGGGTATAGAACCCGTGACCACCGGATTCAAAGTCAAGAATCTTAGCCACTCGGCAACGGAGGTCATCAAATTGGGAATACCATAGTCTTACTGGCTTTGGGCAATTGGGAATCTGCAATAGTCACGTAGTTGGTTTTTAGCGGAATACAATATCATTTTAACAATATTATCCCGCATTGGAATCTACCTAATAGTGCAAAACATCCCTGATCCGGTCCTAAACTTGTTTTTATGACATTGACTTACGTTTTTTGCGTTTAAATGAGGAAATTCGCGGTAAATTGTGAGAAAAAATGCCCCATTTGCCAACTTTCTCCATCTAGGATGTTTTTATTTGCCTGCGAAATTTCACCTTTGAACCTATACCACATAAGTCACTTTCCAAGCGCCAACGATTGTCGCACTCAACGTAATATTCAAGGTCAACTGAGTAACGGTTCAACAGAACTTGAACAATTTATCAAGCTTTGATATTTTTAAATTACTCTCTTAACTTCTCAATGTAGTCGCTAGTAAAAATTTGACCAAAGAAGCGACGATAACAGTCCACAGTGGAGTGCCGATACCAACCCTGATGTGTGGCAGTGAGGCATGAAAGAATGAAAATATTCATAATAACTAATAACCCATACGTTTCAAAGCCAATAGCTTCTGCGTCAGTATAGTAAAAATATTTTTATTTATTTAGAATTAAAGGCACAGGTGTCATTTCATACATGATAATTACTGATAGTTGTAGTACATTATATAAAAAAAGAAATTTAAAAAAACTTAAGTTGAAAATTATAAGATTACATAAGTTAATAAAACAAAATAATATACGTTAGCATAAAGTTAATGAAAGAAATAAAAACAATAAAATCTGTTATTCATATTGAGATATCCTCAATGTTTAGGTTAGGTTAGGTAGACTCTAGGTTCTAGATCATGACGCTGAACAGAAAACCTCCAGTTTCATGACACCGAACAGAAAACCTCGAGTTTCATGACGCTGAACAGAAAACCTCCAGTTTCATGACACCGAACAGAAAACCTCGAGTTTCATGACACTGAACAGAAAACCTCGAGTTTCATGACACTGAACAGAAAACCTCTAGAAGGTTAAAAATGATATTGCCAATAAGACCTTATGACTCCTTGTCCCCAAACATGCCAATGAAATTATCTGTCCAATAAAAAGAGTCAATATTTGAAGATGCCCCAATTTTTTATTTATTTGTGTAACCAAGTTTAATTTGTACAACTCCATTTTTATTTTTTTTCTATGTATTATACATATATTTTTAATGTTAAACCGCACAAGAGACCCAACTGCTCTCAACCATCTGGAGCCAGTGAGACTATGGCATCCACAATTGGGTATGTTGTGAGGCTGAAAGTAGTGGGGAGTGGAAGGAGATGGGGAAGAGCAAGGTGGGGAAGTACCTGGCCATCAAACATGACCCAAGCATTTTAAGCAACGTTTCAATTCTGAATGGTGATCTTACACCAGGGCGATACTGAGAGTATGTTCCACTCGGGAGCTTGCCGCAAATATACTATATATTATTTAAAATAAGTAAATTGTGAAATAAGACAAATTAATCAAAAAAGATTACTTGCGCACGCCGGGATTTGAATCCGCGACCTCCAGTTTGCTAGTCGGAAGCCTTCTCCCTCGAGGTCGTTATTTGTTCAACAATATTATTATTAAATTTATAAAAAAACAGTTTATTCATAAATAAAACTGAAGACAATGTTGGTAGTTCTTATTCGCAGTATGATACAGTTAAATATGACCGAAGGAGATAGGGTCCCATTAGCTCAGTGGTAGAGCGGTGCCCCAGCAAGGTAAGGGTCCTGGGTTCGAGTCCTAGATGTGACTGTATATTTTTCTGTTTCAGATTTTCGTTTAGGAATTGCTTATATTGTCTTCAATAATTAAATATTACAATTTTATTTATTTACCAACGCCCTTTTTAGGGACTTTCGGTAGGAAAAGTAAAAATTATACAGCAATATACGTAACTAACTGCCTCAGTAACAATCTTTTGTATTTGATAAGTGATAAATTGAAGATTTCCACCGATTCGGTATAACTGTTTCCCTCCATAAGTATTCTGGGCCATGAGGAATACATGTGGTAGTTATTCCCAGAATTTCTGCACTAAAATAAATTTCGACTTCTAGTATTAGATCATTATTATTTTTATACATACTCGTACTTATAATGAAAAACAATTGCATTAATATTTATTACTAATGCCCTTATTAATTGCTTAGTAAATGTAGGACATAAAATAATATAAATACATCATATGTAAGTGGCAGAACCAAAGTTTGATAATTTCTCCAGAAGTCGAAACAGCTTTCACGCGTTATAATAATTAATCTAAATAGTATAAAATAAAGTATCTATCCGCGTCTGTCTGTGCGCTTAGTTTTCTTCTAAACTACGCAACGGATTTTGATAAGGTTTTGACTATCATTTAGGGCATTTCTTCCGGAAGGTTCATATATACGATACATGCATGTTATATTTAAAGAAAGTAGAGAAAAGTCGATCAACGCCGGGTACACATCAGCTAGTTATCTATATATTTAAAAATGAATGTGTCTTTGTTTGTCCCCTAGAGACTCAAAAACTAGAGAACCGATTTCACATAAATTATATAAAGTTTATACTTATTAGTGTCAGGACTGTTTAGAGACCGGTTTGAATGGTAGAAGAAGTCGGGGACGCCCGAGGAAAACATATTATCTCTGCACTGAAATGAGATACGGAGTCGAATAAAAATCTAGATAACGTAGTTTTTTAATAGTAATTTAATTTGGTATACAGTATTGAATGGTGGAAGTCGGGGATGCCCGAGGAAGCTATGGCATGATCAAGGGAAAAAAAACTTTTTAAATTCTTTAAAAGAATATTATCTCCACCTTAAAAATACACCCAGCTCTCAGGTACATTAGAATTCACAACCTCAAAACTTTACTCAAAACCATTCACAACCCCGAGCAACTCCGGGTATATATCAGCTAGTTGAATATACAAAATAAAAAAATAAAAAAATGTTTCAAACAATTTCACCTGAAGAGGCAAAATTTAGCTTAATTGAGAAAAACACGCTTCTAATGTTTGTCTGTTAAGAATTGACATGTATTTTAAATAATTATTCTCTGATTCTTAGATAAAAAAATGGAATTAGTGCCATCTTACACGTCATTGTCGCCAAATACCGCAAAAAACACAGGTGTTTTAAAAAAAAACTATTGACTTAAACTCGAATTACTTGCAAACCCATATTGCACTGACCGATTTCTAGGTCAAATTTTAAATTTCGAGGCCTAACCGACAGGTCGAGTGTCATGGTTCAGTTCATAATTTGCACCTGACGAGTCGATACATGTTTTATTGATAACAAATTACCAATAATTATTAAACAAATTTCAAAATTAAAATATTTTTGAAAATAAACGTTTCTCGCTGAAGATAAAAGTAACATTTTTTTTGTTTCGAGAAAATCTAAGCATTTTAATAAATTATGAAATAGTGCTAATAAAACATTTGTTTTTAAAATGAAGTGATAATATTTTAAAAGAATTTTTATTAACATTTTTAAATTAAGATATAGAAGACACAGTGGTTAATTTTAGCAGTTTATAATAAAAATGCGATGTGTTTATTATATAAATTAAAATTAATTTACGGTGAAATTCGATGGTGATAGTTTTTAATATTACCAGTGATATTAAAATAAACCAGTTTTTTCTAACATTAGGTTATGTATAGAAAATTAAATCAAATTAAAAGTAAGTACTCTTACATTATTATGTAAATAGTTAAGAGTGTAGAATGTCTTTTGGTTATTAAATCATCTTTTCGATATTTTCTCTTTGTGAGTGTTTTGAAAGGGCTCAAGTGAGAGTTATTATGATGGTTTGATGCCTGAAGGTGTAAGATTTGTTAATTAAATACACTTATAAACCGGTAATTTTGAAATAAATACTCACTCATAATAGTGGCTTGGCCCAAGTTCAAGTGGTCGAGGAATCAAACACTTGCAGTTAGATATGTCAATGACGGATTAGTATAATTGATTCATACACGGTTGATATTAGTCAAATGAGAACGGTCGTTCCCTTTGAATTTGTTTTTTTGAATGTAAAACCACGCAAGAGTCTCAACTGCTCCCAATCGTCTGGAGTCAGTGGGGTTATGGCATCCCTAATTGGGTATGTTGTGAGGCGGAAAATAGTGGTTAGGGATTAGTTATATTGTGGATTGGGAAGAAGAAGGTGCGGAAGTACCTAGCTATTCTGGTCAGATCTGGTCACCAAACCCATTTCAAGTAATGTTTGATTTACGCCAGGGCGATACTGAGAGTATCTTCTACTCCAGAGCGTTTTATTTTAAGTGAGTAAATTGTGAATAACACGAATTAATCAATTATACGAAATAATTGCGTACACCGTGCTTTGAACCCGCGACCTCCGGCTTGCTAGTCGAGAGCCTTACCCTCGACCACACAGGCTGTCGAATGTTCTTGAGTTCAACAGCTCGGCTATGGAACGATTTGACGGCCTTTATATTTCCTCCCTTCTACAACATGTTCTTCACTCTTAAATTCCCATTTTCACTCTTTCCTCTCCTCCAAAAAACCGTCCACACAGCATCCCCAAAGATGACACAGACCCTGAGGAAAAATATTTTCCTCGCAAACTCCGTAACGTTCCCAGAATTAGCACTGGCACCGGGCAGTTGGGATTCTTGTGCTGTGTCACTAAAAAAAACAACTGAACGTTAACAGATCAAACCAGGAGTTTCAAAATAACCAACCTTTACGACCCAACGAGGCTTTAGCGGGCAAATTGATTGTAGTAATGATTTAGATAAAGATGCGCTCAAGAATCAATTATTTTTATTTATAACACTTTATAAATAAATTAAAGAAAAAAAAGTGTTGATTCAAAAAATGTTCCATCCGTGTAAGATAAATTTTACAAACGTCTTATCTAAAACTGCGCTATACAATGTTAGTGTTATTAGGTACCTACATAATACAATATTTTGATTTATTCAATTTATTAGATCGAACGACAACGTGTTATATGTAAGCTCTCTAGCACCAATTAGTACCAATATACCTAGGTACCCTTTTAATAAAAGTTATATATTCAGTAAAGGCTGCACAATCAATTTTGAACTTACCCTCTTCTTCATCTTTCCAAATTTCCATGCTTACTCTTTTCCAACTCCTTGCCTTTCTACCTGACTTCACCACACCCATACAATATTTCCATAATCCTACTGGCTGCGGAGAGTTGGAAGCAGTTAGTACTCTTGTACGGTGGTGATATCAAAATTTTAAAAAACTTAAATTATGAATATTTTTTACAGATAATGCGTCTATCCACAGTTTTGTTTGGCTGTATGTTGATACATGATATTCACACCACACCCATCGTGTGGAGATCAACGGAACAAAACCCAAATATCATAGAAACAAAAACAGAACCACGCAGTAATATAGTTATCCCCCTACAACCATTTCACCAAAGACTTGAAGTATACCCAAAAGTAACCAAAAGCAGAATAAGGTCGACCAGGAACAGGAGGAACGATGATGTAGAAGATTCTAGAAGAAGAATAAGAAGAAGAGACGATGAAAGAGAAGAAAGAAGTGAAGATGGATGTAATTGTAGAAGAGAAGTTGCGAAAACAGAAGAAAGACAGTTGGATAATAAGATGCCAGAAAGGACCAAAACAGCACTCAATGTCGCCATCGACATTTTAAGTAAGACATCCATAATTTTTTTTAAATATCCAAGGTATAAATATGTATACTATAAACAATAATTGCATGTCAATAACAGTTAAGTGTGGCATTTGATCGTAAAATGACGACAGAAGGTGTGTAGTTAATACAAGCATTAGAAGGTTATTAAAGTAGGAGATACAAGTACATACAAATATTATATACAAGTATAAGTTTACTTAGGTTGAGTTAATATTGAATTAAAAGATACGTTAGTGTATCTTGCTTGTACCTACCTTCCGTGCAGTTGTATAGGTCCGCTACATTTGCTTATCTATGACTAACTTCATGTAGTATAGAGGTTTTCCAATAAGAGGTGTTATTTTGAATAGCCCGCTATTTCGGTAGATGTTACTTTTGAAGCTGTCATTTTTTGACATTTGACAAGTAGAAACTACGCCATTAATAAAAATGGAATAGCACACGCTTCAACAACGCATTAAAATTATTAAAATTCACTTGAGTGAATCAAATGCAAATCATCTTGAGTGATGAGGCCCATTTGCACCTCGGTGGCTTCGTCAACAAGCACAATTGTCGCATCTGGGGCTCGGAAAACCCAAGAGTTATTGTTGAAAAGCTTCTCTATGCTCAACGTGTGACTGTTTGGTGCGGTTTATGGTACGGCGGAGTCATTGGACCTTACTTTTTCGAAAATGAGGCTGGAGCAACAGTTACGGTGAATGGATCGCTATCGAGAGTTGATTAATGATTTTTTATGGCCGGAAATGAATGGTATTGATCTGGACAACATTTACTTTCAACGAAACGGCGCTACATGCCACACAAGCAACGAAACCATTGATCTTTTACGATTGAATATCAAAATAACACCTCTTATTGGAAAACCCTGTAGATACAAGCAGGGCCAGCCCTGAGCCAAACAGCGCCTGGTGCCAATAAAAATCTCAAGGACGCTGTAATGTGTTCCTTGGCGCATTGGCTAGTCGGCGCCCGGAACGGACTACTCCAATTGCGCCTGCACAGGACTGGCCCTGGGTACAGGCGAGTGTTTGAAATGCTCAAAGGCTATTGTTACATATAACTAAGATTTTGGAACGAGTATCTTTCATTCGTATATGAAATTCAATGAGAATAATTAAATCAGGGCTGTCTGTAATACTGTTTACAATTTTGTACATAAATATTAAGTCTGATATCATTCCTCTCTGCTTGCTAAGCCTTCCATAATTGAACACGCGACATTTTCCAAAATAATGTTTTATAAATTATGAAAGGACGAACTAAAAAATTTTATTGTTTATTTTTTCATCTGATATTACCCTTAACATCGCGGAATAAATCAGTTTTTTTCAAGTTGTATTGAAAACGATATCTGCATTTTCAATAGCTCGGTGGTCGAAGTATTGTCCTGTTAAGACACAGGTACTGGGTTCGATCTCCAGTTGCAACCGTTACATTTTTATTTTCTGCGTCTTATTTTGTTTAAAGTTTAGTTTTTATTTGTTAATATTATCTTATTTTTAAATGATAAAATATGTGTTGTGGCACACCCTTCGGTATTATTTTATGATTATTGAATTTTCTCCTTTCAGTCGCTATAATTCAGCCTTACTTCGGTACGCCGGGAGCCGTGGTGGGGAAATTGGTTCGTCCATTCCTATTCTACCTGGCCACAAGGATGTTTACCGGAGGCACTGACTTCTTCAAAAACATGCTTGGAGATGAGTGAGTCCTTTAAATTAAAGCTGCAAATTACAGTTACAAGAGATTTTAATAAAACTTCTATGACTAAATTCCTAAATGACTAAAAATATATATATACAGGAATTTCCAATAAGAGGTGTTATTTTGATATTCAAATAAAAATGCCATTTTTTTAATATAAATGATCGAATGTTTATTTCATTATAAAGAGGAAGATATGCCGTTAATAGTGAAAAATTACATCAGTCAAATGACCACCACGACCACGCCTACAGGACCATATCCTTTTCATGAAATTTTCCATAACCAAATCTCAAAGTGGCTGCCTTATGTCCTCGATAGCCTCACGAATTCCATCTTTGAGGTCTTGAATCGACGCTGGGCTGTTGGCGTAGACCTTCTCTTTCACGTGGCCCTAAAGGAAGAAGTTGCAAGGTGTTAAATCACAAGATCTCGGTGGCCAATTGTGATCACCTCTCCATGAGATAACACGGTCCGGAAACTTTTCCCGTAAAAGATCAATGGTTTCGTTTCTTGTGTGGCACGTAGCGCCGTCTTGTTGAAAGTAAACTTTGTCCAGATCAATACCATCCAATTCCGGCCATAACAAATCATTGTATGGCCGGAATTAAATACACATAACACCTCTTATTGAAAAACCATATATATAAATATATATTACTTAACTTGTAGGACAGTTGTACCATAGGGACAATTATTGTACCACGTTGTACTAATACAAAACAAAACACTTTGTATCTCTTTTCCTCGAGATTGAATTGTGTATTATGTTAAATATAATTTTGTTTTTAGTAATTGTAGAAACTAATTAAATAACTGTATTTCTCACCGAAATTGTTAAAATTAGACAACTTTATGTATAAATTCTGTGTTTTAAACTGTTTACAACTAGCCCCGATCTCGGGGTTAGTTGTACCATTTCCCCCATTCTGTTTATGCGCTTAATTTATATATGATTAAGAGAAATAATAAATTAAGTATTTGGTGCACAACTAAATTATCTGTCGTAGAGTAAGAGTATTTTTTCACCTAAGACGCAGAGAAAGTCAAATTGGTACAACTGTCTCCGGTCTACTCTGGGACAAAAAAATGACGCCTTGTCACATTACGTTAGTATTTTAAAGACAAATGTTAGTTCAAAACTTCATAGCGATGCACATGAATTTGCAATGACGTTTTAATTTCAGAAAAAGATCTAAAAAGTTCATGACCCTAGAGGTAACCTTCGTACAAGAGTTTTTTGCTGCGTAAAAACAGAATAGATTTTCTGCCACAGAAGGGATTTTAGTGTGAAAAGAATTCCATACTAACTATCTTCTTCAAACTGTTTTCAGGAGTCCCGGAGGGTTTCGTGACGAACCATACGCAGCTTATCCAGTCTACATTCCTGGATATGGATCTTACATACTTCTCTCCGATGTTGGTCCCTCTGAACTTATCAACACAACTTCAATAATGCAGGATGATGATGTAAGTGAAAGTGTCAACGAAAAGGACAAGCCGGGACCTGATGACAAAGATTCTGTATCAGAAGAAAAAGATAATAGAAGCAGTGATGCAAGATCTAGAAGCAATACAAGATCGAAAGAAAGAAACAGGCACAAAAATCACGACAGAGATAAATATAAACATCGCAATGATAAATATAGTACGAGAAGTGAAGAGAAATATAGAGATAGCCGAGAGACATATGAAGATCGAGATGATGATAGTGGAGAAAGATATGACGACAGCAGAGAGAGAGATAAAGACAGAAGAGACAGATATAAAGACAAGAGTCATAAACATAGAGATAAAGATACGAAAGACAAACATAAAGATTCGAGAGACAAACATAAAGATAGCAGAGAAACTGATGTAAACGAAAGAGAAGAGTTTAAGAATAGCAGAGAAAAGGAGAGTACTGAAACTACAGAAAAGTATAGTTCGGAAAAAGATAGCGGAGAAACCAAAAATCCAGGAAACGATAAAGATTTACCGGACCTAAATGTTTCTAGCGGATCAATGAAGATAGTCAATATCCAATCAAAATTCAACCCATTGTTTTTGGGTCAGACACATTTGATACCGATATTTAAAAAACCGAGGGTCTTTGAAAGTGAAAAGGATTTAGAAGAAGCTAACTGGAGCAGTGAAACGGATGACAGTATAAGAGAAAGCATCAAGCAAATCGTAGGATCTGGGGAAAGAATAAAATCCCTGAAAAAACGAATAATGCTAAAGATTTTGGAGAAGTTGCACAGTGCTGTTCTTCAATTTTGAAAGTGTAAACAAATAGAACTTTCCACAATTACCGGATTGCAGGCATCTAGCGGGATGAAAGGGATGATTGGACGAGAGACTACAGAGAAGAGATAGCCAACGGAAAACTTGACGTACCTCAATAGCCCCAAATGGATACCTAAGGAAGCCCATCCATGATCCTATTTAGAAGGAAAAAAATACTAGTCTTAAATATAATAGCAGCATCATCCATTTTCTGGGTTTTCAACAAGAAAATCTTTCAAAACACGGTGTTGTTACAAAAACATTTCTAACCGTTTTAGCTAATTCCATATTTTACATGTACCATGAGGAGCAATCTGCTTGGACGCAACTGCATGTTGTTGCAGAAAAAACTTATAATTGTGAAAAAATATATGTTTTATTTCTATAATGTGTTTTTTGTGTATTATTTTTAATTTTCTATAACTTTTTTTCTGTGAATGATACACATTACGCAATTTTCGACACTTTTGACAGTTGGTTTTGTTAACCAGCAAGTGATAATATTTCAGATAAACTTTCTATTTAAGAAAACAAAACAATTAATTAAGCATGTATTATATGACTCTACTTAAAAATTATTTGCTTTTGTTATTGCTTAATATTTTTATTTCATGATTTTCATGGAAAACTCGATTTTTATGAAAAATTAAAAATTAAAGTGATAGAGATGTTTCATATTATTTTAATTTTAAATATCTTAATGTCATCTAAGCACACACATAAATAATTTTTTGTTTGAATTAAAAAGTCATGCATAAGGGATAACAGATTTATAACATTTTAAAAATTTTGTTCGAAAAAGTTTTTGGAATGACAGCACCATTTCAATAGGTTTTCTTTGCCCATTGATTTAACTAATTATCTGAAAAAAATATATTAAAGTCCTAAGGATAATTAAACATTATATTTTGAACAGCAGGATTTACATGTCTGTGGTTTGAGTTGTTTAAAATCGAAAGCTTTATGTTACTTGTGGAAATATGCGAATCATAATGTGAACTTTATTATTTATTTCTGTTCATATGCGTGCTTATACCAGTATGAAGATGCCTATATACAACAGGGACAAATCTGTCCGGTTAAAAATAAACAAGTTGAAAGAATATATTGTTTTTTTGTTGAATAAGCTACCACCTCCTAAAATAAAAAATAAAAAATAAAAAAAACCGAAATACAAAATATATTTTCTCAACTTTACTTGTCTAAAAAACGGCATTCTGAGATAGTTGGATTCAAAGTTCCAACTCTAAGAAAGAAATTAAGTAGATGTGTGGTGTTTATGTCTTCAAATGTTGTACTCTTAACATAATAAGTATTTTAAGAGGTATTATATATTTTTAAAAAATTGTTAAAAATATAAAAACATAACTGTCACTGACAGGACTCGATGGTCATTTGAGTTCAAACGACTTTGGTACTAGTAATATTTTAAAAATACATTGAAAACGTGACGTAATGACGTAAGTATTTTAAGAAGATCTCAAAAAACATGAGACTTTTGAGAGTCCTGTCATCCATACGTGAGCGGACATTTTGTGCACGAACCATTTCAACCAACGTTTAATGAGTCAATTGTGAAATAACACAAATTAATCAAATCAAATTTACTTGCATTCGCATTTGAACCCGCGACCTCAGGCTTGCTTAGTCGAGAGCCTTACCCCCAGACCACGGAGGCAGTCATCAAATCTAAGCGCGCTTACTTTGTGCCTTTGATAAATTCTAACAGGTACTTAGTAATCTTGGTATGTATAATGGCGTTGAATAATAGTTTACCATCACTACATAGTATTAATTTGTTTATGAAACTCAGGTTTTTAGGTATTATCTACTGTATTATCATTGTAAATAATAAAAATACGTTTTTTTCAGTCTCTTTCATAAATCTTTATTAATTTATTGATGTGGTAGTTTGTTAAATTCATAGAGTAAGTTTGACGTATTACATTTCCAGTTTAATTCAACTCAATTTATTCATTAATTTTAAAAACTTCAAAATTGTTCATTTTAATGCGGTTTTAAAAATATTTGTTTAGGAAAATTCTTACATAAATATATACGATCGGTATACCAACTATACTAGCAATAATAGAGCTTGCCTTTTAAAGACAGCTTCATTGATTCTAAAGATGTCGATATCCGAATTGATTCTGTTCAACAGCAAGATTGCTCTACCCACTGTTGCTCGACATAAATATATACGATCGGTATACCAACTATACTAGCAATAATAGAGCTTGCCTTTTAAAGACAGCTTCATTGATTCTAAAGATGTCGATATCCGAATTGATTCTGTTCAACAGCAAGATTGCTCTACCCACTGTTGCTCGACATAAATATATACGATCGGTATACCAACTATACTAGCAATAATAGAGCTTGCCTTTTAAAGACAGCTTCATTGATTCTAAAGATGTCGATATCCGAATTGATTCTGTTCAACAGCAAGATTGCTCTACCCACTATTGCTCGACATAAATAAACCACTCTGAGAGATTTAAGAGTCTATGCTGTAGGCGATAGAGAAAACTATCAGGAACATAGAAATGAATACTCTCCATGATAACTTCATAATATGATAGCTGCAGATATTAATAATTATTATAATTACCGATATTATTGATAAAACTCTTATCAATGTGCTAACAGAAGTAAGCTGGAACGATTTTTCAATTAATACTCCCAGACGGCTCATTGTAGGGTGAAAATGGATAAAGTTTAAAATTACGATAAAATGATTAAAAATATCAGTACATTTATTGGTTAGTTCTTAAAATAAAGTAGATAAAACAAAACGTCAAATTAGTTGTGGTATTTTCAGTAGAGGATAAGAGATCTTATCACGTGACGTATTAAGGAATTTGGCTACAATATCTTCACTTAAGGAAAATCTTTAATTCTTCCTTCTAAGAGAATAATTACGATGGGTAAAACCCATATTTTAATCGCCAAATGAGAAAAGAAATTATACCAATAACAAAATGATAAAAATGTTAAACTAATGATAAAAGGAAAGGAAAAAAGTTACGAGAATTTATTTATTAAAGAAAGTAAATAATTTTAAACTTTACAAAAAACTCGTTTTCCCTTTCCGAAATACTAGTTTTAAAGCATTTCAAAAATTGAACATTATTGGAAGAGAATTCAGGCCAAAAGAATGGAGATGGTCAATGAGCCATTTTACGGATGTTTAATTTTTGAATTGTGACATTATACGAGGCTGATACACAAAGTTTGAGTAATCATCGCACAGGCATTTCTCAATTATCTTCGGCGTTGAGGATTCTTCACTTCATTTCAGGTCTTCGGCCCTTTTCATATATTCTATTTCCCAACGAACGATGCCATCAGGTAATTTTAAAGGTCATCAGTTAGTCGTGTCTCTTGCTCAGCATTATCCCACATAAGGTTGGAGAATGTGGAGATAATGTCATCAACTATGACTTGCTCCGTATTCACTGATTTTTCTTTCTTTCCTGGAAGAAGATGCACAGGATGGCTCTTCCCGTGGCTATCTGTAAATTTACAGTGTTACCATTTTTGTAACAACGTTCTTGGTGGTCGTCTTATTTTCGCAGTTTTGACTTCGTTTGCTAAAAGCTTTCAATCTAACTATTCTTTATCTCTCAATTTCGCTGGTCTACTTGTCTTTACCAATGTTTTAAATTTGACCTAATTACAAACTTAATTGTTACTCGTGTAAAAAAAATCGGAATTTATGTTAAGTCGATTTTTTTAAAGACAGAATGATTTCTACCACCGTTTCCGTATATTTCGATAATTTTTTGGTGACATTATATTTTGTGGATGATAAATTGGATTGAGCGATCGAACATTGAATGATTTAACTCTTTTCCTTTTTGATACAGAACTTTGTAATTGAACATCGTAATTTAACAAAATATTTACAATTATAAATGCATAAAATCAACACGTTTCATAGCTTTTGTTACTGTACAGATCGAACTTTCTCGGCGTGAAGTCAGACTGCATCTCAATGTTTAAAATGAATGGGCTAAATTTCAAATCGATGAGAGGATCGTCAATATTGTTAATAATTCTAAATTTGACAATAATTTTGACTGCAGCCCCGCATAAAGATTCTAAGTTGAAAAATACTGCAGAATTGAGAATTGAAAATTTATCAAGTTTACACAATGCCGAGAAAACTCCACCGGAATCAGAAAAAAATACAATGACTAAAAAATTATTTGGGAGTGAACCGTATTATTATCATGTAAGTTGAGTTCAAATACTGTTTTTTTTCTTGCAGTAAATATCTTTGAATTATTCACTCAAAAGTTCAAAAATATGTCGTGTGTTCGGTTGCATGTTTCAAATTCTATAAAAATAGTGAAAATCCTTGACAAAGCTAAGGGACCAAATACATTATAAGATCTCTATGGACAATGCGGCGTAGAAACACACATATGTTATATATTTTTTAACATGAAAGAACATGGAATGTCAGATTAAGATTTTTTACTCTTTTTCAGATATTTTTCTCTTGTGAAATTTAGTGTACCTATTTTTTTATTGTTTTAGTTTTATATAAAAATATCCAACTACTTCTTACTTTAACTTTGTAGATCTTAAGTTTAAAAGAAAAATTCTTGATTTTTTTTAACTCACTATTTATTTATTTTAGCGACTATATAAAACATTGTACATACAAAATATGGTGAATTTAAGTATAGGAATGGTATTTTCTGGTCCTTCTTACTATGGTGTTCTGTGCTGTGGCGGACTAAAGTTATTTAATTCTTTTTTATTTGTCTTCTTTGTCGTCTTCAGTGTTTTTTGTTTTTTCATTGACCTCTTTGACTAGCATTTTTATTCTTGATTTGTATTCATTATACTTTTCTATTAGTTTTATATCTGGGGGAAAGATTGTTTGGAGTTTCTTTTGCAAAACAAATGTAGTTTTATTACGCGAAATGTTTTCATGTCATTTTGATTCGATCTAGTATGATTGATATACGGTCTAGGTAGCAGTGGATTCCGTATTTTTTTAAAGTTTTAAGTTTCTTTTTATTTATTTATCACTTTTGATGTGTAGGTCCCATCTAAGATTTTCATCAATTACTACTCCAAGATATTTTATGCTTTGTGATTTTTCTATGAATGGGCAGTGACATTGAACATTATTTCTGTGGCATTCATGTAATTTTAGTTCTAGTGGTTTTACTGGTTGGCTCCTTGAGTTCTATTAAGAATGTTAATACGGTATAATTACATTAAAATATATTTCCCTTTTCAGGAAGAAGTGCCCATAGAGAAAAACATTTTCCCGAGAATGGAGTACCTTTCTCCAGATGAAAATAATATTTTACGCAGATTTAAACGCGCGTACCATTCAAATATAATAAAATGTAAACCTTTAAATGTTCACCCACATACCGGAGAATGTCAAAAAAACGTAACAATTCCAACGAATGATGATGTGAATGCTTATGACTCTTATGAGGAAGCTAACAGACCTGTTCCCTTCTAAATAAAGAAATAACCTAATGTACTGCCATGTGATTAATGGGCCCTAATCACGACCCGTTTTGCAGAACAACCTACAGGACAACATTTTGAGCCGCCAACGGAATTATTATTATTCCGACGGCCCGACAAACGGAATAATAATATTTAATCATTGGTATAATTTATTTTTATTTAATACAATCAAAATACATACAACCTTTTCTTACTCAAAAACTCGCTACAATAAAAAATATTATACACTTAACAGTAAGCAGTTTTTCTTTATTTTATCTACCTTACTCTATTTTCAATCAATATAATTAAAACACATACTTTTATTTCTTGCTCCAAAACTAGACATAATATGAAATATTAGAGACTTAACATTTTTCTTTACTCTATTTTTTATCAGCACAATAAAAATGATTACAAGTATTTATTGCTCTAAAACTCACTACAATTTGAAATATCACTAACTTGAAATTTTTCTTAAGGATGTTTTAGGAAATGATCATTGTATAAAAATATCATATCTCCAATTATCATCAAATTCTATTATTGAATTATTTTACGCCACATATATAGAATGCATATTATATAATATAGCTGGAAGTAATTATTTAGAGAAAGACACTGAAGTTGAATTTATGAGGACAAACGAACTTGATCAGTGGCTAAAAATTAAAAAAACCACACTGGGAATTTAATATGTATTCATGTAAATATTAGATCATTAAGAAAGAATTGGGATGTATTAAATGTGTACCTAAATACTTGTTGGGAGCGTATAATATGGATTTCAACAGATAAAAAGCACAGAAAAATTATTGCAAGACTCTTCGAATTATACAAAAAATTAATTAAACCATAAAAGACATGTATTCGTACTATTTATCAATAATTCCAAAGCATTTGATACTATTGATCCACAAAAATTATTAATATCTTAGAGGCAATTGGAATTAGAGGAAACCTACTTAATTTGTTTAAAAAATATTTATTTAATAGACATATCTGTGTAAAAATAATTAGAAAAACTGAATGGGACGAAAAAAATGAGCGCTGGCGTACCTCAGGGTTCAATTTTGGATCCTCATATTTGTATCAATAATGAAAAAACTTTTTTATATGTAAAACATTTTGTATATGCAGACGACACTGCTCTTGTTATATCTGATGATCAATTATCCAATGCTATTAAATATATGCAGCATGACTTTACGTCCCTGATAAAATGGTCACAACACGCAGGCCTAATCACAAATACCGAAAAAAAAAACAAATTTATGCACATACGATCTCCACATGATTCAGTTCCGAATAAGCCTGAAAGAATATCTCACAACTTTACATGTATTCTTCAAAACATTTTGCAGCGCTGCATATGCGATAGTATTGAACTAGTTAATGAATATGTTTATTTGGGAGTGACTGTTGATTTCAACTTTAAATGGGAGTTGCAAATAAATAAAATTTGTAAAAGGCTGAGGGCGATAGTGTGTAAACTGTACAAACTGAAATGTTTCGTTCCTGTGAATATTTTAAAAATTATTTACTTATCACTCGCAGAATCTACTTTACGATATGACATAACCACATGGGAACACTATTGCGAAACTAATTTAAATTACCTAGAATTAGTACAAAAATCTATGATTAAATTACTAGTTCCAAAACAAATATTTTCACAGAGGCAAAACATACTCGTATCATTGTTATATCGGAACTTGACTGTCTTGCCGGTACAGGGCTTATTATGGCACAAAATATTGATTCAGCATATATCTGACTCCGACTATAAGAGGAAAGTGGAACATGAACATGTAATGATCCTATTTTACCTAGTAAATAAATTCTGACTGATTTGAAAGTAGAGTAACCTCCTGGTCACGCCACTCATTTGTGACTATCTCCCTCTTAACCTTTTTTTCTTTCGAAGTTTCAAGACCTTCTGGTTTTGTCCGTCGATTTTTCCTAAGCTAGTGGTGGGCCCTTCGGGTGGCTTACCTTAAAAAAAACCTAACTAAGTCTCTCGATCCCTGTATACAGTAACAAGATCTTAAGAGTAATTTTCGCAATAATGCTCCTTTTTCAGCGTTGTGTAATTTTTTTGGTTTTGAAATTCATATGAAGAGGAATTCCCCTATATGAACGAGCCATTAATGCATATGTTTGTGGTAATCCAGTTCCGATTGATTAGAGTGGGTGATCTCTTCGCCAATGAAATTTTTAAAACTTTTTCTCATAAAACCGTACGTCTAACCTACTCTCGTTCCCTACAGGACGTCTAGCTCTAATACAGTAGTCGTTACTTATATGTTTTAATCTTTCCGACTTTAAATAAATCCGAGAACATGAAATAGTTTCGTTTTTGCATAAATTAGTGTAATATTGAACCGACATGCATAGGGTATGGGGTTTCGGGAATTCCCTGCCATCTCAACTCCGGTGTTGCCTCCACCTGTTCTAATGTATGTTAGTTTTGTTATTGAACACGTAGTCTTATTATAGGGAAGGAATGAGTAGTGGGGGGGGGGAAGGAGAAGGGGTAAACTATACGAATGAAATCTTTTTCAAACTACGCTGGCTCCTCCACTAACCAACACAATAGCGGTGAATGGTGATTAGAACCTAAACATTGACCCCAGCGTGTCCAGGTTATTCCCTATAGCTGGCGACCCATTTCATAAAAGTACCCTGGCCTACACGGACTTTTCACGCCCGAAGGAAAACGAATTAAGCCTTCTCACCACTTCTAGAAATTCCATTCATCCAGCGTCCTCACCTCCGGAATTCCACTTTACTGGCTTCTAGATGGGGAAAGCAATTGCATCCCATATCATGATGCTAACGCGAAAATATGTCATGTAGGTTTCGTCTGATGAAGCTCATATCCCACACGCTGTCAGACCTACACTTCACCTCTTAGAAGCTGCTCTAATTCCGCCAAGAGTGCTTACTAGTTGGCTTACATCAGCCTCCAGATCGACACCCCCTCCGCATGGATTTCACAGACATCCCGAGGTACCTCCAACCTAGACGCCCCAACAGCGAACCATGCTCCCGTTCATTCCAAGGCGGCGTCTCACTTTTCATTCGTCTCTCATGCCCATCACTCCGCATGATAATAATAATAATAATAATAATTGGATAATTTGTAGAGCGCCGTTTTTGTGAAAAATCACCTCAAGGGCGCTGTACAATTTATTTCCTAGGATCTACATTTGTTATTTAGACCAACTGTGCCAGCACGAGGTTCGTCATCCGTTCAGGTATGTGTCTGCCGCCAATATAGCGCTGACATGTGTCTGCTGCCAATAAAGAGCGCTGACACAACATCCTCACATAGATAACAAACCTTGGCAGCACCGCTGTGACGTTCGACGAAGACAGAAGATGGAGACTCTGCTGCAAGAATCCTAGGTAGCGAAGGAACTGTACCAGCTGCTGCAGCGAGAGAGACCACCGCGTCCACCAACAGTGCCAGCACGAGGTTCGTCATCCGTTCAGGTATGTGTCTGCTGCTAATATAGCGCTGACATGTGTCTGCTGCCAATAAAGAGCGCTGACACAATATCCTCACATAGATAACAGACCTTGGCAGCACCGCTGTGCAAAATCACCTCATCCTAGTCTATTTTAGTCTCTCTAGTCACTTCCTAGCCATTCATGCCACTTAGTGTATCCTCTCGACCCTTTTAGACTCTTTCCTGGCTCCAATACCTAAATAAAATCCAACAAAAAAAAAAATTACAATTCTTTCTATTGTCGTGATCCGACGATTTCACACCTCTGTCTCAGACCTTTAGGGCTCGCTTATAGCACGCTATCATAAGCAAAATCTTGAACCAAAGTCAAAGTGAAGTGTATGTGTGTCATCTGTAACAAAATACATAAACAAAAACAGAAAATAAAAACAAAAACACAAACACGTCCCGCTGGAGGGAATAGCTTTCAATACCCCGTTAATCCGCTCCGCCCATGTTGGTCCCCTATCAGAGATATCTACAATCTAATTCTCCTAATGTGGCTGGATGCCCATATTCTACCTTCCGTGATGTAGGTATGTACTTCGAATTTTCCACTTTCTAATAATCTATATTTGAATTGCCTAAGGAGTTAACCATATAATTGTAAAATAAACATCCCTCCCTAAATTAGCAATTATTGAAATCCAACAGTTGTGTTTATATAATGTTTCAAGAAGACTTCAGGGATGTTATTTTTTATTACAATTCATTTATGCAGCTCTGATCAAAATTAACACTTGCGTTTCTATTTTGTTCAAGAAGAATTGAAGGTATATTATTTTTAATTATAAATTTATTTATAATCCGTGACTTTATCAATATCTTAACACTTGGTTTTCTATTTTGTTGTTTGCAGGAGCAGAGTCTGCAGATGTTAAATTATTCTATAATACTCGAACACTTCATTACATGACCAATTCGTGTGAAATAAGTTATTTGATAATTATTTATTCAAAAAAATATAAACAAAATACTTGTCGCTTAAAACACGCGTCGTTTGTTAGTTACACCTTTCAATCAAAACCCCGCGGAACTAATTTTCTCTATTAAAAATAGTTACAACACGCGCCGTAATTATACCTTCTAATCAAAACTCCGCGAAAACTGTATCTTTCTCTATTAAAAATAGTAACAACACGCGCCGTAATTAATACCTTATAATCAAAACTCCGCGAAAACTGTATCTTTCTCTATTAAAAATAGTAACAACACGCGCCGTTATTAATATCTTATAATCAAAACCTCGCGAAAACTGTCTTCTTCTTCCCTAATTCCGGACTATTTATAACTGTATTTTTCCATTAATCAGGTTTAAAATATGCTCTTCTAACCTTTATCGACTCGTATGTCCTTTTCTGCTTTAATCAAAATCGTATCATGTCGATTACGTCATACTGGTTATTTCAAAAAGGTTCACACCTTACTCTTGCTATTTCTTTTAAGATAATCCAGGCGCGTATCCCAGAATGTATCCTTGTACTAGCCAATCCAACCCGAGAAATGCCTCCTGCAATCACCCTTGACAGAGGTCACAATTTAACGTAGACCTGGGTCCTTGCAAGCATAATCGCCAATGTCGATTATTTTTTTCAGTTTCGTCGCCACTTACGTTTTATCGTCCGATTTCGCCAAAACATCCCCTTTCATATATTGCACTGCAATAACAAGAGGCGTAGATTGGTTTAGGCTCTTACAGTAGTCTTCCCTGCCGTCCACAGTTGTTTACGATGTGGTACGTTTTGTTTTTTAACGCTCACTCGCGACCCTAACTTTGATTACCTTCAATTCGATGACACCCCCCCCCCCCTTTTAAGGTGAATCAACCACTATTCCGCGATTTTAGTATCCAACTTTCAACTTTTAATTTTATTTCCATTTTTTTTCTATTACGCCCCTTCTTTCGGGTGTGTTTTTTAACATTTATAAGGGGGCTGGTTTTTTGTTTTGTCCCTGTCATGCATGAAAGGACATAAATTTGCTACAATGAGTCAAATATCACTTGAAAAATGTTAACAAAAAAGCTATAAATTTTTTTTATCTCTGGCCGTTAAATTTTATGGATTTCGTATAATTGATTTCTTCCTACACCCACTACGATAAGTCCTGTGGGTACAAAACTAAAATTCGGTTAAACCTTTTCCACTTGAATTTTAAAGAAATCGGAAACCTTTTTCTCGATTAACAACCCTGTCTCGCATTGTACACTCCTGCACTTGGCGTTTAAAGGGTTGTGAACCCCTCAAAATGTCAGGTTGATCAACCTTGATTTTTGAGTGGCTCTAGACAGGTTGTTCACCTTAAATTCGATGGGAATATTTTCAAGGTCGACATCGTATAAATCAAAGCAAAACTCCACCCATTTTTTGGCATCTTTTCTGTCCTGTCAGCCGTCGCTCCGCCTTCCCTCTTTCTGTCCTCCGATTGGGCAATCCAATTCCTCTGATCATCCCTGATAGAAAGTCCTTAACCAAATATGCAGTTCCCTTCAATTCATACGTGCCTTTTTACGATATATGTGCTTGTCATGCCGGTTTGCGCCACCTTCTTTGGATAAGACCTTGGTCCATCACAAACACAATACTAGGTTCATAAAAAATTAAGGTATGCTTGTACCAAAATATAATAATAAATACGTACAGCGAACCCTGGAATACAACGTGCCCAAAATAATCAACATGTTACAAAGCAATATAAAAAAATGGCGAATTACCTAAGAGATTCATATATATGATGAAAACATGGCTACTAAGCAGAGATACTCTGTATTAGTAATACTATTGATTATGGCAGTGGTTAGTGATAAATATTATGTATAAGTTGTACGGTAATTAGTAATGATATTATGTAGATATGTTATATTGTAATTGAACATGAACATCCTGTTGACATCCAGGACTGCAGAAACTAAAAATATTATTGGATGATTATTAATCAAATATAGTCTTCCGGGTAGTAAAATCCAGTTATGCTTGGAATTAACATGAGCCTTTGTACCCAACCAATTTAGACATCATCATATAGGTGCACAACAGATAACATACCTTCCCAGGATCACAATATTAAAAGAAATTAAACATCAACCTAGCTAAGGGTTAAGTATATACTGCCCTATCAATTAAATAGACATTTTAAATTACCAATTGACACACTTAAAAAAACGTTTTACCATTAATCTTATCAAGCTGATATTGTGAAGAAGACCTCAATTATCTTGTTATTATTGTTATTACTATGTATTAAACATCCATGTATATAAATTTTTGGACATCGTGCCTGTTTTACGCACTTAAATAAAATAGTAAAAAATAAATAAAACGATACTGGTGTACGATAAAAACGGAAGAGGACCGAGCACAGAGCCCTCCGGCACACCACAGCAATGAAAATTTGTAAAAATGCAGCTCTCACGTCCAGAACTGTAAATAGAACAAGCTTGTTTATTAAAGAGAATAAATTAATAATACGTTGTCTTTTTGATGAAAATATTTTAGTGTTACAAATGAAATACATATATTAAGCGAAAGGGCAAAAAGTATCAAAACATAATTTGTAAAAATAGGTGTTTTTAAAAGTGACAAACACAAATTAATATATATTTTTTTTAAGGAAAGACAAATATTCTCGACTGTAAGTTGCGTTCACACTTTCAATCGAATGTATCAAAAAAGAGTGTTCGACAAAATAATGATTCCCATAGGGGACATATTTAGAATTTGTGGACCCTTAGACTGAATTCGTAATTAGTCAGTATGAGGTATTCAAATATTAAATGCAGGTATTGAGGAAAACAAACATGTATAATATCTTCGCAACAATACATCATGTTTATGAAGATATTATAAATACATGGCTGCAGCTTTGATAACCTGTGCGACCCCTTGCTTGCGATAAAGCTAACAAAAATTTAAACATCTGATCGTTTTCCTCATATGAATAATGATTTATTGAAATACATAATATTTTTATTTCATTATAATGATGATATTAAATACACATTCTGTAAAATTGATGAAGTCACGAATGATTAATGAATTTCCTCATTTTTAATCACAATACGCCCCTTCAGCCCTGTACCGAGGCAAGTTATTGGAATAAAAGTAATAATATTATAATCTACGAAAAATGTAGGTATGAATCAAAAATAACAAATATAATTTAAAAGTAGGTACCTGAGACCGTATAACTACAAAAGGATTGCCTTCGTATCTTATGTACGTATATTTTATAAATTAAAATCCGAAAAAAAGGGAATTCGCTGTTTCGTTTTCAAATAGTCGTAACCATCTTAAGTTATTTCACTTTTGAATTCCATAGAAAAAGTATTTTCGTTTTGTTGACATATTTCGTGTTTTATGTTTCATACATGAACACACTGCTAATGAAAATGGCTACCTTGCAGGTGTAGAAGAAATGTCGGCAAATGTCAGTGATTGACGTAAATCTAATTTCTTGTGATATGTGAGTTACAGTCTGTAAACGAGGATAATTTAGAAGTAAGTGTCAGTTTATTGAAGAATAAGCACAACCAATTGACGCTTTCTTTATGTTTAGCACGTCAATGTCGACGTCACCTTTGGTTATGTCAATTATTCATTTCGGCTGAAATATGCTGGTGTTCTAATTGCTTTCTGTTATTATTTCAGATCATTGAAGATGTCGTCTTCCGCTATTTATATTTTGGACGTGAAGGGGAAAGTGTTGATTTCCCGAACGTACCGAGGTGACATTGAGCTCGGCGTAATCGACAAGTTTATGCCCTTGCTAATGGAAAAAGAGGAAGAAGGGATGTTGACGCCTCTCCTGCAAACCAGCGACTGCACATTCGCCTACATCAAAACCAACAACCTGTACATAGTGTCCACCACGAAGAAAAACGCCAACATCGCTTTAATATTTGTGTTTCTGTATAAAATAGTTGAGGTTATGACTGAGTATTTTAAAGAGTTGGAGGAAGAGAGCATACGAGATAACTTTGTGGTTATCTACGAGTTGCTAGACGAACTTATCGATTTTGGTTATCCCCAGACAACCGACAGTAAGATCCTCCAGGAGTATATCACGCAAGAAGGTCACAAACTCGAAATGCAACCAAGAATCCCGATGGCGGTGACCAATGCAGTATCGTGGCGCTCAGAAGGCATCAAGTACAGAAAGAATGAAGTGTTCCTGGACGTTATTGAATCTGTCAATCTGCTCGCTAATTCAAACGGCAACGTCCTGAGGAGTGAAATCGTTGGAGCCATCAAGATGAGAGTCTATCTGTCCGGCATGCCTGAATTACGTCTCGGTCTCAACGATAAAGTTCTTTTTGAGAGTACGGGGAGGGGCAAATCAAAATCTGTCGAACTCGAGGACGTGAAATTCCACCAGTGCGTGCGGCTGTCCCGCTTTGAAAACGACCGCACAATCTCCTTCATTCCGCCTGACGGAGAGTTTGAGCTGATGTCGTATCGGCTGAACACGCATGTCAAGCCTCTCATCTGGATTGAATCCGTTATTGAGAGACACGCCCACTCACGCGTGGAATATATGATTAAGGCGAAATCTCAGTTTAAACGACGCTCTACGGCTAATAATGTAGAGATCGTTATTCCCGTTCCGCAAGATGCCGATTCTCCCAAGTTTAAAACGACTATAGGAAGCGTTAAATACACTCCGGAACAAAATGCGATAACCTGGTCTATAAAATCGTTCCCGGGTGGAAAAGAGTACTTGATGCGAGCACATTTCGGTTTACCATCTGTAGAGTGCGAAGACACAGATGGTAAGCCGCCGATTCAGGTAAAATTTGAGATTCCCTACTTTACCACGTCCGGGATTCAAGTGAGGTACCTGAAGATCATTGAGAAGAGCGGCTACCAGGCGCTGCCGTGGGTGAGGTACATCACACAAAACGGCGATTACCAACTGCGTACCAACTGATGGCCACACATTCCATTTTGAACTATTTTATACGCAAAGTTTTATAAATACAAATTATTATTCACCATGTATTATTTAAATTTCATCTTTATGACATCATTTATATTTTATTCATTAGTGATACGGCTTGCCCTATGTCAAGTGCTCATTTTGCTTTTACAAGAGTGAACTTTGAAGCATATTTTGTTACAATTGTCCTGCAAAATTGATATTTCAACTTATATTATTATTATTTAATAAGCAGTCAACATTCTGCTGATGCGCTCATATCTGATTTATATTTAATATCTTCATGCAAATATCTTATTTGCAGCTTACTTAGATTGGCAAATGCCCCCAAAATGTTGCAGTGAGGCAGGCCTCTTGCAACAAAATAACATTTGATTTTATTTCAAGTCAACCATGAAAGCCCACTCTTCTTGGATTAGGCAATAATTCTATTAATGTTAATACTACAAAAAGAACTTCGAACTTGGCTCATATAATTGTATAATATAATATTTTAAAATGGAAGACTTCACATAGGGCACATTAAATAGTTAATAATAAATGATAATTGCTGTGAAAAGTCATTATAAACGAAATTTTCCAAAACTTTATAAAATTCCGACTGATGAATTTTCCTGACTTTGCAGCACTCCATTAAAATACAGTTTCTTCATGAATTAAAATCGCCTAGTTGTAAATTTTCTTGCTTTATTATTATGAACTAATTATTATTACATACCTATTTTAAGTGCCACACAATTCTGTTAGATTAGGCGTCATCCATTAACTTACTTTGTGGATTTTTCAAATAACAGTTTACGTAAGTTTGCAACAGTATTTTAAAATCAGATTAATAACGTTTTATGTTGATAATTGTATTATAAAATAAATATAAAAAATTGACTTTAAAAGCTTATTGATGTATTTTATATAGAATACTTAATATTGGCCTTTGGAAATGAATTAGAAATGATATATTTGTTAAAACGGCATATAAAAAGGATACAGAGGAAAAATGTGCACAGGACGTGTGTACCTTCAAATTAACGCCGAAACCAAAAATATTGGTTTAAAATTATTTACCAAATTAATCAATTAACACACTTAAATTTATGTCGAAATTTTATTACCAAGTTTTTTTTTTAAACTCTATAGCAATGCCATACCGATCATCGATTTAAAAATAACTTAGATAAAAAGTGCAATACATTCATTCACAGGGCAAAACATGCATTGGCCAACAGTTACAGAAAAGAAACATGCATTTTCTCACAAGTTATTAGAAACCTTCAGTATCACTCAGTGACCACTATTCAGAATTAATTATTTATTAAAAATGGCTTTAGCCATATTAAGTGTAACCACATTTGAATAGCCAGGCACTTCCCAGCCTTCCTTTCCCTCCCCACTCCTTTACAACATACCGCAAATGGAGTATTTCAATTTTATATTCCCAGTTATACCAGGCAGTTAGATGTATTGTGCGGTATTCACCTAAATAACAGCCAAGAAGCAAATTGGTAAAAATAATTGATTTCTGATGATACACATTTTTCCTCTGTATTCTGTGCATTGTATTCTATATTGTCAATGATTGTACCTATTGCATTATGTTTAACTTTGGATTAGGGTGCTAATGTTAAACTTATAATAACAAAGTCACTTGTATAGTTTACTTATTATTAAAAATATATTTTAAATGAAATTATTTTTATCATTTTCTGGAACGCTTGATTAACTTCGTCCAAACTCTCCGCACAATACTTGTGGGCCATTCCCAACTAGCAAGTAAGTTATCACACTTCGGACGGGGAAGGTATTTCTACCCGTTCGGTCGATTGTTGCTTAAGGACGGGAAGGGTATTTTTACCTTTTGCGCCAGCTTCATTTCAATGGCAGAAAAGAATAAATTATCCAATGTTTTTATATGAATATTATTTGCCAATCTCTTTCTAAAGGTCCCAACTATATGTACATAATTATCAAATCGCAATACAATTCTTCTTTTTATATTTATATTCGAGTCTTTCGTGTACATTGGTATTTCAACAAAGGGATCTTTTATTATTGAATACGTTTGAAGATTAACGAAATAAGTAATTTTTCGGTTAGTATTTTATAGCTTGGGTATACTGAGTTAGTATGTAGAATTTTTAATTAAAATATTTTCATTATTTTCGAAGATATAATGATTTAAAACAAATTAAAATAATTCGCGCGGGACCTTTATTTTCGCCCGTCACCAGCAGTCCGCCGGCGCAAAAGATACCCGCCTGAAGTGTGTTAATAAATCATTGAGGAAATAGATAATATTAATAAACGAAATTGAACAAAACACAGAAAATAAAAAGTTAACGGTCGCAACTAGGAATCGAACCCAGGACCTCTGTCTTTCAAGGACAAAGTCTTTAACCACACGATACACCCGGCTTTGCACGGTTCATCCACGGGCTCCAATGGGACCATCACAGCTCCCTGGCCCCAGCATTCTTGGCCAGCACTACATCGGTTCATCACAGCGCCCTGGTTCCAGCACATCTGACAGCGCTACATCCACGCACCTAGACCCCGCGGCATCCTCGCCGGTCTTTGCATCTCCCGCACAACCGCCGACCAGGTCCACCGCACCTTCGGCTTCCCTGTTCAGCACTGGAGCACCCGGAAGACCCATGGTCTTCACTAGTACCTGACACGTCCACGAGTCCGGTCACCAGCAAGCGGCGTCGACTCAAAGGCCCGCACATTGACCAACACTTCATCGCATGCATCATCGGTCCTGAAGTCATCTCATATAGCGCATCCTGGCTCAATAAAAACCCTGTGACCTTCACAACCTCTTTCCTATTTATTTATTAAAAAAAGTACCTGTATTATTTCTTACTATCTACCGAGTTCGAGAAATATAAAAACTAGCCCCTACAAATATTTGATGACCCACAGATTTTCATTTTTGCGGCATAGCATCACTGGACATAGATCAAAACTGGCTCGGCTCGGACCCTTAATAGTTCGGGGACAAATGGCTAAGCTGTGTGTGTCTAGCTTAAATCTAACAATGGATCAATAAATTACAAAGTGCAATAAATCTGAGTCATAATTGATACGCTTAATGATTTGGTACTAATGACGGCATAATCATAAAAGAAAACCATTAACATTTTATCAGCAATTTTTAATTCAAAGTATTTATTCCTATCAGCAATACATAGTAATTGCCTATTGAAAACAATGCTCCTCGAAGCTTGTTAACTGAGCGTAGAACGAAGATGGCAGTTAACTCGACCATTCAGCACTTAATCTGTCTGTAAATTTGTTTGTTACATTCTGGTTCAAGATGGTGGCATTTTAAAGGTTCAGTAAAGATTATTTCTTAAATGCGAAATGAATATTAAGTAGGTATTTAATTACCTATTTACAAATTTTATCATTTCAGAGGAAAAGGTTATACCGCAAAATCAACTCCAATTGTGAGATTATTATTAGATTCACCAGTTTCCCGCTTATATTACGAGTTTCCGGACACCGTGTAATTGCTCTTGTACAAAATGTCGTTTATTCTTTTCGACCACTTGCAATCTAGCTATACCCGTAATACACAGTATATAAAGTGAATTAAATCATGACGCAGTCCAACCTCCGATATGAGAGGAAAATAATGGAGAAAATTAATAAGGCTGGAGATATACTATGATTTCACGGTAAGCCAATTGAATAGACTGGATGTATACTATTATTTCGTGGTAAGGAAATTTATAAGACTGGAGATATACTAGTATTTCATGGTAAGCCTAACTAGACTGGAGATATACTATTATTTCAAGGTAAGCCAATTAACTAGACTGGAGAAATACTATTATTTCATGGTAAACCAATTACATAGATTGGAGATTTACTATTATTTCATAGTAAGGAAATTTTGAAATGGGTACTATTATCGAAGCAATCAGAAATACTTTTTAAGAAGCAATTCATTGTCTTGAGATGTGTGTATTTTTTCAATTTTAATACAAGCCAAATTCAAAGAGAAAAAAAAGTTTTAAATTATTTAAAACAATATATTATTTTCCCTAGTGTTTGTTACAAGACATTTTTATTTTATTAATATATATATATATTAAAACTAAGCAACATAAACTATGTCATTTGTTATTAGCATGAAAGCGTCTTAATCTCTTCAATAACACAATTTATATCAGCAATACAAATAATTAAATAAACAACAATTTATGAGAAAAATTTAAACAAAGTTATATAATGCAAATTTCATTAAACAAACGAGTTTCAACAGGTTTGCTTTAACATCCACTACAGAGCAGTTTAACCTCTAACCAGCCAAGATGGAAAATTAATAATGTGTTCCTGTGAGGGGTCAATGAGTTACCCCATGCATTTATCCAGCATTATAATTAACATTTTACTATTTATATCTGTGAGTGCAATCAAGAAGGGGGTGAGTCGAAAAACCATCTCAGTCTCAGAACCCTGATCTATCGGTCTGTTAAAAGCTTCACTTTGTTGTCATAATATAACCGCTCAAGCGATTATTTCTTTATAAAACTTTAAATTTTTGGATAAACAGAGGTAAATAAATAAATTAAATACGTTTAATTAAGTGTATTAATTGGCTTGAAACCCCAGTAAGCAGTTCATATGTTTCTGTGTTAATATTTCGAGGTATGAAATTAATTAAATCGAAAACTGAACACCTGGAACTATCCATCGCTCGAGTAGATAGAGGACAGTGAAATAAGAAACATTGTATAAATAAGTCCAAGAGAGTACATTTTTTATACAAATAAATCCATTTGTGAAACATCTTTCTTAAATAATTTGATTTTTACTGGAATATAGCATAAAATATAAATTGCCCCTTAGTTAATATATCAAGCAAAGAAAAATTAGACAAACTATACAAAATAATGTGAAATTTCATTGAAGCAAAGAACATTCAGCAGGTATTTAAAAGACGTGGCAAGGAGAGATTATCGATGTTGGCTCAACTCCTTATATTGCATGTAAATATTTTAGATTTAGAAAAATCGTAACAAGAGGTAACTGAGTAACCCCGCATGGTTCTGGGAGGGTTAAACAAAGTAATATTGCTCTTACAAACAAAGAAAGCCTTACAAATTGTGCATTTAGCATTTAAAATTGTTACAATAGAAATTTTTTTTAAATTCAAGTCTGATTTAAAAAATGCATATCTGATGGATACCTTAACGTAACTCCCATGGGGTTAATGTTGTTTAAAACATCAACAAATATCTTTGTTGTAAAATTAATATCTGTTAAGTGATACTTTCTTAGTTGAATATCATTCTGCAGAATGAAGTTATGCAACAGAATAAAAAGGTTTCTTGAATGAAACTATCCCACACAAAATGTAAAGATAAAAACAAAGAACATCATTTTAGAAAGTTCGGTTGATTTCACTATAAACATTTTTCAAAAGTGAAAGCCACGTAACAAAAATTAACTACAATTTTCACAAAACAAAGAATGTTTTGTAAATCAGGTCCACTTTACAGACAAAAATAAACCATTACAACACATTTTTAACCACAAAACAAACCCATTTCGTGTTGAATAATGGGCTAAAAGTTGCAAAAGTTTATTAGATAAATTGGAAAAAAATATTTTGGTTTAAAATTACAGGAAATCAATAAATCTCATTAAGATGAAAAAATTTTCTCAATATAATTCTAGAAGATGTATGCAGTTTTTTGTATTTCCGAAAACAGGATTACGTTCATTTGAACAATTTTGTTCCACGACAAAGTAAAAAATAAACCTTATCATAATCGTATTTATTAAATTCTTTCTGCGACAATTGACTTTTCTTAACTGCTAGGAAGGCAGTCTCCCAATACAAACAATGTTTTCTCTTTTAATTGTTTGCATGTAACATATTTACAATAGACAGCGATTCAAACCAACCAAATGAACGCCTCCACAGAGGAAGTTATTATGAAATTATCACACAACAAAAAATAAATTCTTTATATCTTTAGAATTTACACAAACGACTTTTGAGTCGGAGAGTTAAGTGTTGCAAAAACACAAATTTCAAGTTAAATGGATTTTGAGTTTCAAGACTTTTTTCAGTATCTCAGTTCTCTTATCAGAGGTTAAAAATCATCAAGACGGTCCATTACATATTATTACACCAATTTAATAGGCGTTGGAGAGAGGTTGACTTTCATAATAATATATTCTTCCGCATAATGTGAAATGATCTCATTTAACCTTCCCGTTGCCAAAAAGGGTAATTAAAATCTCTGAAATTACTATTCTCCTTGTTTCAGCTTAAATAGTGAAATATTGAACAGTTTACTTTGTATTCCTAGAAAAAAATAACCGTATATTTATGCAATGTTAAAATGCGTGGGGTATCTCAGTGACCCCACATGGTAAGAAAAGTTTTATTAAAGAAAAAAAAGAAAGTATTGTTTGTATGGCAAGAAAGCTCCCCTAACACGTCCCTGTACCCTAAATATGATTACCTAGATAAACATTTATAATTAAATCTAATTCTAAGGATATTGATACATTAATTATTTGTATTTCATTGGTGCAGAGATCATGGTTGCGTTAATTAATTAATAATATAAATTTGAATGCGTGCTGGTAGGCAAGGCGTCAGGGCTCAAATTAAACTGTAAATTAATCGCAATTGCAGCCACAAAAAAACTATTTAACTCTTTGGAAAAACAATCATCCCACTGCATTTTTCTTCGCCTTTGCAACACCCACACTACAAAAAGCTCATGTGAGTACTTTGGGATAGTGTTCAGTGTTAGGCAGCTTCAGACGATTTAAGCACTCAATGGTTTCTTAATGTTATTTTGACCGTGGATTACAGAGTCATTTATGGGCAAATTTATAGACCATCTTGTAATCTGTTGTAAAGGGAAAATATTTTCATTTGTAATATTAGCAATTCTGTTTAGTAATAAAAAACAAAAATATGTAATTGAACTCATAGAAATATATAACATTCCAAATAATTTATTATATACACAAATACAGTGGCGGCTCTAGCACTTCTTCGATGGTGGGGACAGACATTTTTTACATGTAGTGTAATCAAATCTTAGTACCCGGAGAATCTTTAATACATATATACAAATTCAGCCTGAATATGTTTGCGTTCGCAAAACTCGAAAAGCAGTCGACTGATATTGCTGAAAATTTCAAAGTTTCTTCTTATTAATGGCAGGAGTGTTTAAAGATATGGTTTGAATGGTAGAAGAAGTCAAGGAAGCCCGAGGAATACAATATCCCTGCACCGGAATGAGATAAGAATTAAAGTCGACGAAATGTAGTTTTTAAACAGTAACATTATGGTATACAATACGTCGCTCTAGTTCGCTTTTGTCCAACAGACCATTTTTGGCGAAATTGAGTATGCCGTTTTTTTCAGAAAGGATGTATTTATACAATACAAGTGAAAAAAACAAATTAAAAATATTTTTTTAATGTGTTTTCAAGACAAAATTTCTTAAGTCCACCAAATTTAAACATTCCGAGTGTGTTTATCCAACACTTTACATCCAAATTAAAAACGTGTTTTCTGCTTAATTTTAAACATTTGGAACGAATTTTACTTAAAAATAATAATTTATATCACTTTAAATCATTTTAGTAAGCTTAGAAGCGCTATTTCTCCCGATTTACGTTTTGGTCTGTTGGATAAAAACGAACTAGAGCGACGAATAGTGAATGGTGGAAGAAGTCGGAGACGCCCGATAAAGACATTAGCAATAACGAACCATTGCGGGGTCCACTAGCATAATATAAAAAATTTCAAACAAAAACGTTCATGGACAAGTCATGCCTGAACACAAAATAAATATAAATTTATATAGGGATATACCAATTTATAACCTAATTTGAATGAGCGTGATTCCCGTCCGAAACTACATAACTTTCTTGAAATAAACAAAGAGTTCAGTATTACTTGACACGGGGGAATTTCATCAACTGTTACCACGGTATTTGAAATTCACTTAGAAGAACGCATGCGCAGTTTCGAGGATTGCTTTACGATCGAGAAAGAAACCAAAGAATGTACCCAAATGTCTGAAGGGACATCTCGGTTTGTCCCAAATCTGCAAACAGAGAAATGCGTCAAAGAACTTGATTCGTGCGGCTGGTCACTAGTTCTAGCCTGTCGCTTGAAAATGCTCCGGAACCAATTTATTTATCATATTTCTGCAAATGTTAATTGCTTTCATTTTTTATAGAATTCATTCATTTTGATGTAAACAAGAAATATGTTTTTTTTAGTAGGTTTCGGGAATATCTAGAGGTATCTGACCCCATCTTCCCCTATGGAGAGCTGCCACTGCACAAATAGATAGTGTAATTGCATTGTATTTGTTACAAATTACGCTAAAAAATTATAGCTACAGAATTAATTATTATGACAAATAAAGATAATACATAATATTTTTAGTCTAACAATAATAGCTGAGGCTAAAACATTAAATGAGTGATGATTAAACTATGTACATAGTAAGTATAAATAAATCACATGAAAATATACAATTAAATGCAATGTACATATATTAAAATATCACTGGATTAGTTGATATTAGTGACGGACTCCAACAATGTATCCTTTTTTTAAAATCGAAGCGTGAATGCATCAGTTTTTCAAAATTCTAATATGAATCCGTAATCAAAATTTTCTAAATTCAAAATAATGAATTAGTAATTGAAACATACATATTGAATTAGCAACTGAAATTATCTAAATTCATTAAAATATTAGCAATTGAAATATTTAATTATTTAAATGTGCTAAAAATCAAATTTTTCGAAATTCAATACAATGAATTAGTAATTGAAACATACAAAACTCTTTCAATTGAATTAGCAACTGAAATTATCTAAATTCGTTAATGAATTAGCAATTGAGATATTTAATTATTAAAATTTGCTGGTAATCAAAATGTTACAAAATCTGAATGAATAATGGAAAAATTCTAACAAAAGAATAGGTAATTGAGATGTTCGAAATTTATTGGTAATTGAGGTGAATTTATCACAAAATAGTGCAATATAAAGTTGGCCATTTATAATAAGTAATGTTTCAAAATACGATTATTCAAATGTGTTAAATGTGAATGTCGATAATTTAATCGAAGGCATGGGTAATCGGAACATTCAAAATTTAAAAGTAGGTAAGTAATTGAAATATTAAAAAGTCAAAAAAATTCATAAATATTCAAAATTCACTTAAATGAAATAGTAATTCGAATATTCAAAATTCATTAAATAAATTAGTAACTGAAATATTGAGAATAATGAGAATAAATATGTTGCTATCAAGGACTAAATAATTATTTTTAAATACACCTTTCTGGTGAGTGGCGCGGCACCCAAATTAAGTGGGCCTTAATTAAGGAGAATCACTAAATACGGGGAACAATTAAAAATATTGTCCCTGAATATTGAGGGAATATCTCACTTAAAAGTGGAATGCATCTATTTGAATTTCACTTTTGTGTTGGAAGTGGAAATGAACCCACTTTCTGACATCTGATCGAGGTGAAATTCGGCAGATAGACTCGTCAAAGACAATGTATTCTATCAATGGCGGAAATCACGCATACGCACGTACGATTTATACGAATTTCTCAGAAATTTGGTGATATTACAGCAATCAATATACGAAATAGATGTCGGTCCTACCCAATTGGGATTTGGTTCAGTTGTTAGCGCAATTGACTCCAGCCCCTGGGGAGGAAGGTTCAATCGTCAGTCAAACCGAAAAATCTATATTACATACGTTTATATATATCTTCATAATAAAAATAGAAGTATTACAGTTTAAAAAAACTTTGTTTTTAATGGGTTGATATTTTTAGTCCTCAATAGCAATATGTTTTGAATATCAAAATATTTTAATTATCAGCATGATTTCACATCAACATGTTTTCTGTGTCCATCACTAGTTAAAACACAATACTAGATAGGTACACATTTAATTATGGAATTATTATAAAATAAATGTTGACAGCGATTGATTATTGACAGTTTTCAATCATAAGAATTCTATAAACAAAAAAATAATATCAGGGATTGCAATCGTAAAAAAAATGCTGCCAAAAATATTTATATAATAGGATAGTTTTAACTTAACTTTAGTAAACTTAAAAATATATTATTTATGCAAGCTAAAATAAAATATCTGACAATAATACCATGAAATCATAACTACCAAAAAGCAATATGAAAATATTTTCATCATAGAATATTATTTTATCAAACAAATTAAAATAATTTGCTTTAGGAAAAGAAATCTTTTACAATAATTAAAAAAATAAAAATAATTCTTTTTCATTATTTTTCCCGTAATAAAATAAATTATAAATTAAGTATCTAAAAACAGTCCTTTTTGGTAAAGGTAATGTGATGTCTATTTCCAAGTTGACGACTTCGAAAAATGGATTCACTGCTATCATAAATCATTGATTAAAGAAACTGTAGAAGAAAAAAATAATTCAAAATAGAAAAAAAAATTGCTAAGTTCTGTAAGAAAAACACAACTTTTTCTGGCTTGAATTTTTAGGTCAGCGTAACTATTTTCAGCTCCCAATTTTTTTCCATCATGAATTATCGATCCTTGAAATATCTATTTAATCTATAGCAGCCGACAAGAAACTCCTATAATTAAAAATATATTTTGTTAAAGCCAACACTTAGACAATACCATACTTGATATAGGGACATTCTTTTGTCTTTAACTAACCTAGTAGAGGTAATATCTGAAGGCAAAATGAACAGACAAGTTTAACACTGAAATTGCAATGCTTCGTACAGTGTGTGAGCGCGATTCTTCAACTCTGTGAATGCCAGGGTCCGACCCATAGGGGTTAACTGTCTAAAAGTAATACTGTAATGTCATATTGTTTGTTCCATATTTCGCAATTGTTCAAAAATAGAAAGAAAATAGTCTTGAAGTCTTGGGCAAAGCGGCAGGTAGTAAATCCATTCGATTTATAATATGAAATAATATATGCCTTTATATTGCAAACTTATCTCGAATATATTAAGAATTTAACAATATAATTCTTATCAGAATAATATTCCTTGTAGCATTGCGAGCCGTTCAATTTGGAATGCTTCAGCGAGTGACCAATAGAAATATAAACAAATAATAGTTTCGTCAACAGAAGCCTTGACTTGTTAAAAGTATTAAAAAATAATAGCAAGTTCTTATTCTAGATTAAACAATGATTGTAGGTATTTCGAGCTACTAATGGATAGTGCGTAAAAATTCGTTGACGCCTAATGTATCATTAACATGAATTCACTTTAAAAAATTGTTACTATCTAAAACAATTATTAGAGATGCAAAGATTCTCACTTTGACAATAATTACGATTATTTATTTTATACAATTTTACCAATTTCAGAGGGAAGACATCCAGCGGGCCACCCCAGACAAAGTTGGAAGAATCAACTCCTGAGGCTATGCGAGGAGAGGTTGGGTCTGCTGTGGACAGAGACCGCTGAGGTAGCACAGGACAGGGATGCCAGGAGGCGCCTTGTCAAGGCGATGGTTCTCCGATTCGAATACGTACACGGGGAAGAAGATGATGAAGATTTTTAATCACTCGCATGTCCATTCTAAAATTCATGTGATGAGAAACTTTCCTCAACAATTTCACAAAATAATAAAGTCTCGTTCATTAACAAATATGTAGTCTGATTGACACCATTTATTTTGTTTTTAAAATTTTTATTTTTAAGCAAGCCCTCAGTTTAATATAATATTAGGTTGTATCATAGAGTACGTCAATTATAACAGATTACCGTGCCCCTTGAAAAATACACTAGTCACTTTATTGGACCTGGACAATGTAAGTATTGGGTCCGCAGACCAGTTTATTGCGATGTCTTATTGTTGATACCGAGACTGTTCGCGGCTTAGCGTTTGAATAAAGATTGTAACAAAATCCGTCTTTCATTGTGTCTTCAACTATTATTACGTCGCTATAAAACATAATGCGAGGTACAGTAGAGCGCTAAATATCCCGATTCAATATTCGGATGTTCGATTTAACGGACATCATTAATTTTAAAAACAGTTTGATAAAAAGGATCCTATTCATATTTAAAATAAGGCTAATATGTAAATTAAAGTGATGTCATTGATAGAATAAGAAAATATAAACTTAATCTATTACACAATCAAGGGAAAATAATAAATAATAGACAATAAAAATATGTGAATTTGAATTGAGGTAATAAAAATGATGTATTTCATTGTACTTACAAAAGGTAGAACGAAACCACGGACCTATAACCACTAGAGTGATAGCTTCCTAAAGTTTAGGTAGGTGGGCATTTTTGCCAAAGTTTGTACATTGTGTTTTTGTCATGTCCCACGATTTCCATTGGTTTTTTCATAGTTATGTGTATTGAAAAATTATTTATTTCGAACATGTAAATTTATTAATTTACTCAGTTAAATATAATTGTGGAACCTGTATAATTTTTTAATTAATTATTTAGATCAAAAGGTTGTGTGTTTTTATCATGTCTCATTTCTACATACAATGAAACAAAAGTCTGATTTCGTAATTAATTTTAGGAGTGTAAGATTAATTTGGTGGTTTCTTAAATAGTTTACATAATATATTTCTGGAAAATATACAGTTTTTACGTAAAATTTTACCAACATTGAAAAAATAATCCTTCTTTCTGGAATAGAATTCTTTAGTTCCATTCCGTGACCATGTTTATATATTTTTACTGAGAAATTTATAATACAACCCTCCATTAGTATTCTGGGCAACGAGAATTACATATTATATTACCGTAGTTAGTCCCAGACTTCTAGTATTCTTATATTGTTGGAAAGTTAAAAATAAAAGATAAAATTAACGGAGTGGAAAGCATAAAAAATTGTACAAACTTTGTTGAAAATACCTGGTGACCTTATGAATTATAAATTGAATGATTTATTTTTATTTTTATAAAACCTAAAACTATAAATAAACAGAATAAGCGGTGAAATCTAGGTGGATGCATTGTCTTTAAATCGCAGTAAGAGGTTCATATGTTTCCTTATTAATATTTGGAGGTATGATATTAATTAAATCGAATGGCTGAATCAAAAACCGAACACCTGGAAATCTCCATCGCTCGAGTGGTTAATCATCAAGTAACAAGCCAAAAGAGGCCAATCAATTTGACTTTAGTGAAAAGTAGAGTAAAATGACTACAGTCAGTCTTAGAATGTTTAGTTTGTAAAAGAATGTAAAGGAGAAAAATAAGCTGCTTTCTAGAACATAGCATTATAAAAACATAAACTATATTAAAAATAAATGTCTAATTATTTACAGCATGTGATTATTTCTAAACTGTACAAAATTAATATTATATTTTATTGTTTCAATAAGAAGCTCTGGGTTTTTAATACATAAAATGAATACCTCAGCAAACTTCAAACAATATTTCTAAAGTGTTATTTCCACTCAAGCTACAAGGCATAATAACAAGAAGCAAAGTATGTAGCATAAAAAAATGTATAATTACAATATTAACTTCAAATTGTAGATAAAAATCTATTTTCACACCAATAATTTCACGAAAAATCTGCTAATATAACACCGGAAATTTAAACAACTAGAAAGTAGATTATTCAAGCTTTTATAATGTATTTTTGAGATAGATGTAATTAGGTGCTTTTTCACATTATTTTCACTAATAAATAATACCCAAAAACTGCAAAGGAAACAGCATTACATTATTCCAACACAACATGAAGAGGTGATCTTAAAATGTGACAGAGATTGTATAATTTTATGAAATATTTTGGCAGTACAGTTAAGGTTTTATTTTATTCTAGAAGATATAAAAAGGCAAGGTGAAATTTACGCCTGAATTTGACAAAAATGTACTTATTAGAAAAGTAGGAAATGGGTTAATTTTACGACAGAATCAATACAAATTTATCAAAATGACAACAACAAAAAATACCAAAATTAATATGCTTTTTTAAAAATTGTTAATTTGTGTTGAAATTCTTGGCTATAATAATCTAAAATCAAATCATAAAATGTTGACGGCTCATTGAACAACAAATAAGAAAAATAATTAAAGCATTTTTGAATTATGACAAAATACAAAAGAATTCATTGAATGAACGACGATGTCGACCGAATTTGAATACAGACATACTCCAACTTTTGAATAAGCTGAATGTTAGGGAAGAACTTAGAACTGCTTTCACCAATCAAAACTGAGCAAATGCTAAGTTAAGTAAAAATTTACTTTTAGTGGAAGACTAACCCAATTCCATTTCTCAATTTATAATTTTTTGATAGCCTTAGCGCAAACCCAATTAGTGACAGTCACTTAGTTAAATTAAAACTTTTATTAAGTTAAATAATATATATTAAAAACTCTACTTCAAGAAGGCTTTAATTATAGTTTAATAAAGTTATTATTTTGATCTGCAAAACACTAAAATGACTTTGACAGTTCAACATGTAATATTGTTTAATCTGTACAAACAAAATTTGTGCTCAGTCACGTTGGTGAACCCAAGTGAACTTTAACTTAGTGATGGCTCAGTTTGAATGGAAAATTCGGTCGTTAAACAACAAAATGTCTTTTCAGTTCAATCAGCTAACAATTTAATAGGCCTTGGAACCCAACAGTCTTGGAAACCAATGATATTGGGAGCCAAATGATTTGGAAACCCAATGATCTGGAATTTTGTACCGGTATAGAATAACGATTATTATTAACAAATATTATCAATAACGCCGTAAACTGTATTAAAATTTTGACAAAGTACCGATTTAAATAAAATCATATTACCAGGAGTACAGAATGACTTTGGAGAAATTAGTATTATTTCTTTTTACTTAGTATTATTTGTTATTTTATTTTCACCTCGGTATTGTTAGCACAGCGCGGTGATAAGCGACGTTCGTATCAAATCCGCTGCCAGAAAACAGGATATTTTGATGCATGATGCGTGTGGAAAGTTACGCTACTTTTCCACAGCAGGCACCGTCTCCGATCGATGTTGTCTTCCCGTTTATCGGAGTGGAGCTGGTGTCATATCGAGGGAGCTCCTTGCATTTCGCTTGCTGAAAATAATACAACAATCGAATTGATTATTTAACATTCGGAAAATAAGATAAATAATTACATACTGAAATGTGAGAAAATGGTTAAGAATCGGAAAATAATAATTGAGTTATAATGATCATTCCTTTATTTTGTAAATACAGCAGAGTTCCAAATTCTCTCAACTATCCAGAGCCAATGGGACTATGGCATCCTCAATAATGAACTCCAGGTAATTAAAAAAATAATAATTATGACCTTCTAATTTCAATACCAGGTTTTTTTTTTTTTTTAAATTTATTTTCACAGTTAAAATAATTTTCAATGTTCGAATTTTTCAAAGCCCGTCAAAATGATTGAAATTTGGCGAGGTTAGCGTGACTTCGTATGTAAGACCATTCCCACATGGATTGGTATGAAGTCAACAAATACCAAAATAAATAATTACATAGAAAGAACTACTCAAAGAATAAAATAAATATTTTATTCACCGCAGTTTGCAGTAAACAAATTATATCTAAAATAAGAGGTGGTTCATTTTTGAGATCATTTTAACCCGATCACGAACCACCAACGATTGATTGGATTACATTTTCAGAGAAGATTAAATCATTTGTTCAATTAGCAGTCAGCTCAGTCAGCAACCATACGCGGCGAGCGACCCCAGATGTATACATTTAGTAGACCGGGCGACTCGAATTTTATTCTCATGGCAGATAAATAGAGATGGTTAGTTAGTACCTAGCATCCAAATCGAAACATATTAGCAATTATCATAAAGATAAACCTTCCTGCTACTGCGGGGACCGTTTTCAAAAATAACTGTATTAAGAATAAGTTCCATGTACAAGTCTCCGGTAACTGGAATCTCGAATCGCAGTGACAGTCCATTACAGATTAACCATCTATATTTCTGTGTCGCGAGTACGAGATTTGAGACGCCGAATCTACACAATTTATAAATCTATGATTTGCCTACTACCTATGCCAAAGGTCAACATGGCACAGGCGGCTGCATGGAGCACATCGCCTTAAGATCGGGTACTTTCGACCATGTGTTTGATCCACGTCATGTAAAATGATCGATCTACGCAGGACTAGATTGAGGTATTCTATCTTATCTGTCTACTCCTTCAGTAAAACAATTTGTGTAAATAAAGATAAGTTTATCATTTCATCAGACTTATTCGTCAATAGTTTGAACTCGGTTATCATGGAGAGCATTCATTTCTATGTTCCCGATGGTTATTTCCGTCACCGACAGCATAGACTGTTCTATCTCAGGCCTGCAGGATAACTTGCCGATGGTCATACCAGTGGGGAGAGCAATCTTGCTGTTGAACAGAATCAATTCAGATGTCGACATTTTTAACATCAATGAAGCTGTCTTCAAAAGGCAAGCTCTTTTATACTAGTATAGTTTACTCACTGTCCAAATTTTTGTAAGAATTTTTCTTAGAAATGTATTTAAAAATGCATTAAATTTAAAAGTTTTTAAAATTAAAAAGAAAATAACGTAAAAGGAATAAGTTATGCAGTGGAGTTGTACATAGATGATCTCATTAAATATTTATTTAAAATATTTCCAATCCTGATCCCTAAACTTACTGGCCTTGTCAATCAACAATATCCACTATTTATTGTTTAATCATATTATTATGTATGCAGATTAAATATATATTACATTAATATTGTCTTACAAAGATACAGACAATACTGAAAAATATTTATCTTTTGTGGTCACCGAGAAGAAAGAAAATTTTTAAAACAAACAATGAATTTCAACAAAGAAACTGTGAACGAAACATTATTTGTACACAGAATTAATATTTATTTGAAAGCGTCTTGTACTTAGTGCGATTCATTTAGCCATCCATCCACTTGTGTATAAAGTTGGTTAATTTCACATATAGTTGTCCATGTGTTGGACTACATATAGTTGGCTACAAATAGACTCAACGCTTAATTCTAAACCTGCAACATTGAATGTTTGACCATGTGATTTAAAAATACAGTTTTACAGAACAAAAATGTACATCCACCCATAGGCCGACATAGTCCAGTGGTAACGCATTGGACTGCCATTCCGAAGGTCGCGGGTTCGAACCCGGCGTGCGCAAATAAATTTTATTTGATTAATTTGTGTTATTTCACAATTAATTAATTAAAATAATATATAGTATATTTGCGGCACGTTCCAGAGTGGAAGATACTACCAGTATCGCCCTGGTGTAAGACCACCATTCAGAATTGAAACGTTGCTCCAAATGGCTTTAGCCGTGTTTAGTAACTAGATCTGAATAGCCAGGTACTTCCCCACCTTCCTCTTTCCCTTCCCCACTTACCTTCAGCCTCACAACATCCCCCAATTGGGGATGCCATAGTCTCACTGGCTCCAGACGGGAGCAGTTGGGATTCTTGTGAGGTATTCACTATAAAAAAAAAAAAAAAAAAAAAGGTGAGTTTTTGCTGCGCAAATCGCGCCTTGTTCTATCTAATGCTTTCACGGAAGTCGCGCATCGTTTCTACAGTATTGCGTTGTTTGGAAATACTACAAACACTATCATCAGTAGCAATATTTAGCAGGAGTTCAAATGTTGCGTGTGCTGTATGACCTCCTTCTAAATGTGTAGCTGCAATGCTGGATGATGCGACGGCTAATGCAATTTTACCAGTAGATCTGGCTTTGGATAAGAGCAAATTGATTAAAAATGTTTTCCCCTTCACCTGGAGCATCAAGGAAAAATATTTTTTTCCTTCGTTCCTATCAATCAATGTTAATAATGGATCATAAACTTTTTTTATATGTCTTCTGGTTCTACAATGTGCCTTCCCAGGTATCTGAGCCTTGTTCCCAACAGAGCAGGACATTGGCACCAAAGGTGAATTGGAGTCTCTTCATCCTCTTCACATTTTCTGCATCTGTTGGTGTTTTCCACTCCCAACAACTGCATGTGCCTCCTGAGATGGCAGTGTCCCGTTAGTAGTCATACCAGTTCCCTCAATGAGTTTCTGTCCATATTGAGTAGTTGTCTGGTTTGCTTTGGGTTTGGTACGTTTATGAGTATTTTGGATTGCCTCATTCCGGGTGCCCTTTCCCATTCCTCCCAGTACCGGGATTTAACCCACCTTTCATATGTATTTTAGTGTGGCAAGCTGCTACTCCCAAGGCCGGCTTGAATCCCGCAAGTGATGCTTTCGCCCCTTTCCTTGCTAGTCCATCATCAGCCCGCTCATTGCCCACAATTCCTTTATGTCCTGGTACCCTGATCAGGGTTATTTTATTGATGGTAGCAAGTTCTTCAAGAATGGTTTTGCATTCCATCACCAGTCTGGAGTCGCATCGGTTACTTTCCAATGCCATTAGGGCTATCTGGCTGTCAGAGCATATGCATATGTTCTTATTCCTGTATCCGATACGTATGTTCTCCTGTGCACAAGCTAAGATGGCCTCCATCTCAGCATGAAATACAGTGCAATGTGTTCCTAGAGGTGTACTAAGTTCCCTCTTGGAACCCTGTAAACAGACCCCGGCCCCTGTTCCCTCCTCCATCTGGACCCATCTGTGAACCAGATTAGTTTCTGTTAGGGTGGTAGGGCCTGGAATCGTGTCCCATTACCCCCTTAGGGGATAAGTCACTCTAAACTGCTGTCTGAAGAAGTATTCAGCTTGTTTGCCGTCCTGCCTCATTCCAGCTGTTGGACTAATCGCCCTCAGCAACTCGCCTCTCCATTGACCTTTCCATTGTAACTTGTAGGCTGCTGCCATCGCCGCCCCCTCTATTTCTAAGTTTAGTGGGGGTAGATTCAGCAGCACTCCCATGTAGTGGTTCGGTATTGGAGTGGTTCGCATGGCTCCTGTGATTCCTCTGCATGCAAGTCTCTGTATGTGGTTGAGTGTGGCCATCACTGTTTTCAGTGTTGTTCTCCTCCACCAGACCGTGCATGATTCTTGATTTTACAACGGCTGTATGCAGCCATTGCATCATTTTAGGTTTGAGTCCCCACGTTCTGCCGCAGATTCGCTTAGTTGCCCACATTAGAGCACATGCCTTTCTGCCTACAGTTTCCACCTGGTTTTTCCAGCTCAGTTTGGCGATGATGATGATGACTCCGAGGTACTTAACCGCGTCTGAGGGTTCTAACTCCTTTCCATAGTAGGTTGTATTGCTCCATCCCTCCAATTTTCTTTTGCGAGTAAAGATTACCAGTTCTGTGTTATCTGGGTTGACTGACAGCCCTGTTTCTTCACACCTTTCTTACACTGTTGCCAGTGTTGACTGTATAAGGCCTCTGGTTGTGTCTGCATCCCAACACCTTATAATGGTCGCAATGTCATCCGCATACCCTTGTGTATATAGGCCCCTGTTGTTGAGTTTTAGGATGAGGTTATCCACCACTAGGCTCCACAGCAAGGGAGATAACACCCCTCCCTGTGGACACCCTTGTGTCACCAATACTCTAATGTTTACTTCACCCCTTGTCACCCTGAGTATCCGGCTTGAGAACATGTTCTTCAGCCACCTTCTGGCGGTTTTGTCGAGTCCATTGCTTTCTGCCACTTCTTTAACGGATTTAATAGTGGTGCAGTTGAATGCTCCCTCTATATCCAGGAAGAGTCCTACTGCCAGTTCCCGGTCGCTTGTGCCTGTTAGTTTGTACACCAACCTGTGCAGTGCCACGTCGATCGACTTACCTGGTTGATACGCAAATTGCAACTCGTGGAGGGGCTTTTCTCTCAGTGCCCCGTCCCTTATGTACCTATCCATTAGCCTCTCCATCGTCTTTAGAAGAAATGAGGTGAGACTAATTGGGCAAAATGCGCCTGGTTGGTCATAGTCGATTCTCCCCGGTTTAGGTATGAACACTACCCTTGTTTTCTTCCATGATATGGGAATGTATCCGAGGGCACAGCATGCCCTCGGGATCTTCACTCTACAGAAGTGCCGGAAAGATTCCATCCTCTCCCGCGCTTTTAAATGGGTCGAACCCGTTAATCGCCCATTTAACTCTGGAGGGAGTAAGTTTTTTAGCCGCAGTGTCCCAATCCTTACTTTCCCGTGTAACTCAGTTCGGTGGTGGACCGGTTTCACTTGCTTCTAATTTGTTGTAACTGGGAAAGTGTCTCCCCAGCAGTTCCTCCAACTCCTCCTCCCAATTGTTGGTGAAGCCTCTTCCTACTTTCCGGAATGGGCCTTTAGCTGCCCCTGGGTCTTTAGCAAGAATTTTTTAAATTCTTGCTGCCTGCGGGATGGTTTCCACCTCCCCACAGTACTTCTCCCAGGAGCCTGTTTTGGCTTTCCAGATTGCTTCCTTGTATTCTTTCTGGTATTGCTTATGAGCATCCCTGTTTCCAGATTTTTTGGCCCTGTTGAAGGCTTGTCTAAGTTATCTTACTAGTTTCAACGATCATTAATATTTCTCCACTTCATTTGGTGATTGTATGCTGAACGAAGCTTGATCTGTATATTTATTTATATATTTAGTAACATGATGGGTTGATTCTACTGAACTGCACAACTCAACGTTGATATGAGCGTTGTAAATTTTTATAAGTAGTGAGTTATAGGGAACGACCCACCGGTTGTCAACTTCATCTGGCGACTGTCGACAATATTTATAATATCTATATTAATCTGCCGATAGTTTTTTAGAACATTTTCCTTCCCTCATAAGTGGAGAATTAGGATTTAAGGCTACCATGTGTTTTTTTACAATTACATTCGTACAGAATTGCATCTTCTTTTTTATTCGGTAATTCCGCTGAAATAACGCTGTCAATTTGATCAGGTCTAATTCTATTCACTAACTTAAATGGAATACTCTATACACTACATATATTGTATCTGTCTTGTGGAGTTAAATTGGTGTTGATATTTTCCTCGATTTCTGTCCAGTTCGGGTTACATGTTGCAGTTATAAAGACAACGAGTTTATCATGATGTCTGACAGAAGTCATTGCGTCCTTCGATTTTTCATGCAAATATCGAATTGTATACATATTGCAATCAGTGGCGGCTAGTGACTTTTGGGTGTACTAGATTGCTAATATTATTAAAAATGGCATTTCTGATTTTGTTGTAGCTGAAGACGATTTTTTTTTTTTCCAAAAATTGATTTTTTGTATGGCGTTTTTCAGGAAATTTCAGTTTAGCCAATCACGGATTTCCTGAAAATCTTCGTACAAAAAATCAATTTTTCGAAAAAAAAAAAAAAACCTTCAGCTACAACATCAATTAGCATTTTTTGCAATATTAGCACTCTAGTAACCCAAAATTCACAAGCCGCCACTGATTGCATTATATTCAATATATATTACATTTGGGCGTGCAACGGACTGTTTGTTGAGAGTGATTTTTTAAAATGCGATATCTCCAAAGCTATTAAAACAATTTTTATCTACATTTTAAGCCAAATGTAACTAAAATGAGTAATTGGATAAGGATTAAAACTATATCGGTCAAAAACGTTTCGTAGGTCTTTTTTTTGCTGTGAGTGATTTTAAATTTATGATATCTTCTGAGATATTCATTTAAGGCGATGCACTACGTCGTGTAATATTTTTAATTAAGCCCCTATCAATGACAACCCTTACGTAGATGGCGATAAGGTTTAAATTCCCGCTTAACACTATCCACCTGTTTTGATTTATGCAAGAAAAAAACATGTCCAAAAAGTGCCTTTTATTTTATTTTGTGGATGTTCAGGCATAAATATTAAAAAATTTTCCGATCATTTTATAAATAACTTAATTTGCCACATTATACAATAAAATCATAACCAAAAATGGGTTCGTAAGTAGGAGATTTTGAACTTTAAAGCAGTTTTCATAGGCCATTACATTATTTTTTTCTGGGCTTATAAAAAGACTTATCTAAAAAATACCCGATTATTTTAAAGGCCAAGATGTATTCTACTCGCAGTATTTAATTAAAGCATCTGAAACATTTCTAGGTGACCAAATTTTCAAACCAAAAACACATTATTTTGCATTACTACGTATGGCATCGCCTTAAATGATAAAATTTAAATTCAAAAAAATATTTATTGCACAAAAAGAGTACAAAGGGTATAGCTTATAGGTTACATCCTATTTCTTCCAGCTAACCCAACAAATACACATTATATTACATAACCCAACAATTACATGTTAACAAATAAATAACAGTATATAAAAAATAAAAAAAACAGAGGTATTTAATTCATGTAAGGTATTCATTTAAGGTGTAGTGACATTTGTTTAAAAGAAATGTTTATTTGTTTGTCGGTTATTTGTTTGATGCTACGTGGAAGGTTGTTATATACTTTAATGGCCATGTAGTGTGGTCCTTTTTGAAAAATAGTTTTGTTTACTTTTGGGATTATTAGGTTTTCTGTGAACCTTGTAGCATGTTTAGGTGTTGAGTTTTTTTGTGGGAATTTTTCTGGAGATGATCGAACTAACAGGCATAACTCCATTATATATATGTCCGTCACTGTCAGAAGTTTAAGATTTTTTAAAATTGGTCTACATGAATCCCGGTGATCAGAGTTTGTAATTTTTCGTAGGCACCTCTTTTGGATGATAAAATCATCTTTGGCGTTTATTGAGTTTCCCCAAAAAACTATTCCGTATTTTATCATTGAGTATATGTATCCATAGTATGCGGTGATTACTGACTCGATGTTTAAGATATTTTTAAGGGTCCCTAGAACAAAAGAAAAGCTACTGATTTTTGCAACAACTTTAGATACATGTTCTTTCCATTTTTTTTATTTATTTATAAGTACATGTTACATGATTAATAAATTTATTTAGAGAAGATACATTAGAACACCATACTAGGCAGCTGCCTGTTTCATGGTGCCCAATGGAGGAATGGTTAGTTAGAATTTAAGTCTAGTGTAAACATATTTTGGTAGAATTATAAAAAAAAAAAAGAATTTGAAAATTGGTAAAAAAATGTTTTCAATAACTCACAAAAGTTTTCTATAAGATATAGACAAATATATAAAATAGTACACATATGTACATACATACACATGCACAGGCAAGTATATATGCGTACATACATGTATATATGCATATACATATACATACACATACACAACATACATATACTTACATACATGTATCTTATTCCTCACACATGTAAACAATATATACACCTCTATCTGAGTACGAGAAGCAGGTTACCGACACTATCCCACTCACTCATCAAGAAATCCCCAAGCGCCTTCCTGAAACTGTCGTATTTGGCAATTGACTTTATTTCTATTGGTAAATTGTTGAAGATTTTAGGAGAAAGAAAATTAAATTGTGACTGCGCCATTGAGGTTCTTGTTGTTGGAATAGTATAGTTGGATTGGTTGGAATTTCTTGTGTTATAGGTTGATTCAAAAATGGTTTTTATCATATGTTTGAATTTGTAGTATTTAGTACTTTGAAGTCCTTAAATAAGTCCTGCGTGGGATGAATGTAGTGTACTTTGTAGATTAAAAAGTAAAACATGGGAAGAAACATTTCATAGAGCCGATCTAACATTGCAAATTATCAAACAATGGTTAGATAATAATTTACTAACATTAAACATACCCAAAACGAAATATCTAACCTACAGTCTTAATATTCAAGGTCAACCTTCAACCAATCATATTCTAAAAATACACTCTTGTAGAGATATCTCTAGTTGTCAATGCAACCCACTGGAACGAGTAGATTCCATTAAATATTTGGGTGTAATAATTGATAATAAACTCCGGTGGGAAAATCACGTAATCAATGTTACAAACCGTATACGGAAATTGGCGTATATCTTCAGATCATTACGAAATATTCTAAATAAAAACACACTAAAGACGGTATACTTTTCCTTATGTCAATCAATTATATCTTACGATAGTAATTAGTAGTCTGGGGTGGATGCTCTAAAACTATATTAGATACATTAATTAAAGCTCATAAATTGATTATGCGGACAATCTACAAAGTACACTATTTTTATATTTGCATCTAGTTGTATTCACAGCAGTGAACAAGTTTGGGAAGGTTCGATATGATTGTTATTAAAGTTAAAATTTATGTTTATAGGTGTAGCTTGTACTGGACAAAATTTTAGAAGTTCAGTTTTATTTGTGTTAAGCGACAGATTTTGTGATAACAGCCAGTTTGCTATTTATTTACGCCCTAATGGGCTTTTACAAAAGTAGTCAACAAGTAATACAGTTGTGTTACATAGTTTACAATAAATTATGATTTTTGATTAAATTAAGGTAAATTCAAATTAATAGTGTGGATTACGGAAAAATTATATTAAAAATTATTGATTGACAAGTCTCCTTAACATGTTTATTAAACTCGTCAATGAATAATAATAATAATAATAATAATCTTGATATGCTGTAAAGCGCAATTTTGATCTACATTAAATGCCTAACGTAACTAACATATTTAATTAGATAAGGATAAGGTAAAAATAGCTTCGCAAATTACGCATTATTTATATAAAAGATAAAAATAATTACTGTGGGTTATCCTTAGGAGATACATATATACCGTTGTGGACTTTTCTGTAGGACTTTTTGATATATACAATTCTGTTCTACATTATTTTGATGTATCTTATAATGTTTAGCCAGCGTCAGCAATACGGTAATATACAATAATCAGCAAACGAAAATATATTTTTTACGTCTTTATTACAAAACATTGACTTTTCTTTACTTTCTTTAAATATAATATACATGTAGTATGTACATAAACCTTCCGGAAGGTAAGATAAGGAATTCTCGAAATGGTTGTGAAAACCATATCAAAATTCGTAGTTTAGAAGAACTAAGCGCACAAACAGACAGACACGGATAGCCACTTTATTTTATACTATTTAAGGATTTTCACAAAAAAAAAATTAGGAGACAATGTCGTTGATATTTTATGCATCCAAGAGCTAAACGTCCCCTTATCAAAAATATGTCCATATGGTGGTAATTTCTTGTGAATTAAAAATAATGTCTCACTTTTAACCAATACCGTCAATTCATTTAATATTACAGTAATAAAACCTGACTTACCTCCATTAGTTCCACTGCAATCTCCATGAAGAGCCTTTCTACATTGTCTGATTCCTTGGCAGAAGTTTCTAGAAAGTACATTCCGTGCCTCTGGGCAAAGTCTTCACCAACATGTCGAGGTATTTCACAGTCCTCTCTGTCAATCTTGTTGCCTGAAACAAGCAAACAAACGAAAAACCATCAGTTCTATTGACCATAAAAGCTATACTGTAGCTGTATCTTTTATCGGTCTTTCGTTACCAATATTTATTATTTGTACAGGGTGTAACAGCACTTTCCTGAAGGACTTTAATCAGCGATTTCTTAGCATATTTGGAGTTAAAAATTTAGATGTCATTTTACAGTCCGATGACATTTCTTTTCAATTAAAAATAAACAAAAAAATTCACTGGTTACAACCTATGAATACTCTAGCAGCACCGTAAAGACGAGACAAAGTGCATATTACATGATCAGTGGCGACGTGTGGTAGAAAAATATTTGTTAAGGCTTGTCATAGCAAGGTTAAAAATTTTAACTTAAAAAAAAGGAAAATGTAAAGAAACATTAAATAAAAAAAAATTTAAAACATGTACACTGCCAACTCCACCATTTGGAAGAGTTAAAATGTTTCGAGAAACTCAGCACCTGCCAATATAACTTTCAATGCTCAGAGAAAATGGGGCAACCGTCGCTATGTGTTTTTGCAGTGGCCCTTTGCTTGAACAAATCAACAATTGATGTCCGCCAGCAGTATTTGACTACCTTTAAAGTTATAGCGTGTTGAATATGGGTGACAGAGCTCTCCCAGTTTACATATAAGATTTTTCCAAGCCTAGAATGTCCAAAGCTTGCAGTGAACCTGTTAATGGAGAAAAATATCATCAGGCAGCAAAATGAAATCTATATTTTTTACTCGAAATGTGTTCAGAAATCGCTGGTTAAAGTCTTTCGGAAACATGCTGATACATCCTGCATACAAAATTTGAGGGAGGCCTATGTCCAACTCTGGATGCCAAAATATTCCCTTACTGTCCAATGTGGTAGCAGGACAGTGCATACCACGTGATACAAGCTTACCAGTATTAGGCTCTAATGCAACATGTTAACCTCTCAGAAAAGGACTTTTATTTACTTTGTGTTCCTTTGCGAACTGTCAAAACGCGAAAATTTTTGTGTTATTCACGAGTTTTGTTAAAAGCTTCATAACTCACGTTTTGGGAAACGTAGCCTCATTCTAAAATATGTTTTGGAAAGATTATAAAATTCACTATCGTATTGTTTTGATACACGTAAATATTTGCGTGTCTAAATATACATTTTCTGAAAACGTCAAAAATTTTTTAAAAATACTGACCATTATTTCAAAGCTGTGAAAAATGTACTTTTTTCTGAGTATCATAAAGAAATAACACTTTATATATTGAAGAAATATAATTAAAAACTATTAGTCACCTCAAAATATTAACCGTCCAAACTAAAATATTTTTAATAAATTATTTAAAAACGCAATAAATTATGAACGAACAAGATGACAGATTCAATCGACTCAGAAAATGCACCTCTACATTCCATAGATATTCTCGAATGCAGACGCGTAGCGTTATTCATTATCGATACTCTGTTTTTTAAATCATGGCAATCCGTATACTAGTGATGGAAATAAATCGATTTTTGTAAAATCTCGTGCGTTTACGTGAAAAGACGTACTAATGTCTTGACCGCTATTATCATATTTACGTCTTTTGACGTTCTAATGTTCCGAGTGGTTAAAGAAAAAAATTCTAATTGAAAAATAATGTCACCGGAGATCGAAATGACTTCCAAATAGGCTCAAGGTTAAAGTCTGTCAAGTAAATCCTAATGCACGCTGTATATTGGTACCTCTATATTTGAATGTGTTCAATTTTTGAAGTACACAAGATAAAAAGCAAATAGATTTTAACATAATATGAATTATTGGCAGTAATTACATGTTTATTGGGTGGAAAACAGTTGATATTGGTTGCAGATTAGAAAACATATAATAATATGTTCCAATGAATATAATAATAATAATTACAAGATAATAAACAGGAGACATATAAATGCAACTACTTTAATGTGGGTTATCAGATAAAGATATGTTTAAAGGAAAAATATTGTGTATCACCCGAAGGGGGTTACAAGGGTACCCAACATATCGCAGAGTGTTCGTGTCTCCTTCTAAAATTCCTTTTGCCTTTTCCAGTAACTCAGATAATAGTTACTATTTACCATTTTCACCGAACATAACCCATCTCCGCCCGGCAGTCAATCATTACAAATTGCCAAACAGTAAAAGAGATAGTAAGAAATCAAGTGTAACTAAAATACGTATTATTATTGTAGCCCTTTCTAGTAAAATTCACGTTTTACGACCGCACTCGCGGCTCGTTGCGGCGAAGAATTCTTTCGAAATTCAACAGAAATTTTATAATTATCTTAAAATAGGAACGGGATAATTTTTTTTAAATGCGGATCGATTACCGAATATTTTTTCCAGGATTATCTAAATTATGGAAGAGGTATGTGATTATTTAAATTGACAACAACATGACCATTATGCTTGAAAGTTGATCACAATTTGATGAAAAGCTGTAAATAAGTAGAGAATCAGCATTTAGCGGGGATCGTTCAAATGTCATAAATTCAAAAATGCGCTGATCATCGATTTGATGGTCAACAAAGGGATGGAGTATGAAATAGCACTGGACATTGATGACAATTTGTAAAAACGCAAACGCCGCTACTGTTGGCGATGGTCAACTGTTAAATATAACCATTAGGAATAATGCAAAGTTATTAATATTATCAATTATACCAAACTCATAGCGTTGACGGCATCCAGCAGTTATTTCCAACAGCTAGTTATAATTTGATACAGTCCAATTAGAAACAGTTTAAGCTAATATTCGCCAGAGGCGCCATTTGTATAGTTGTAAAAACCGATGAACCCAAATCAAGTATAAGATGACTCACCAACTAGGATTCTCAACACCTTGCTGCTGGCATACTCTTCGATTTCCCGGAGCCAGTCCGGGAGGCAGTCGAAAGTCGGCTGGCAGGAGATGTCATACACGAGGATGAGGGCGTGAGCCGAGCGGTAGTAACTCTGCGTGATGGAGCGGAAGCGCTCCTGCCCCGCCGTGTCCCATATTTGTAACTGGAAGACAAACAAATGATTAAAAAAATGACAGAAATAGGGAACAAGTCAATTATTTTTCAATCACGTTTTTAAAGTACTGTATACAGTGTTGAAAGTGGCTGGTTTCGGTTATCTACCTGCAACACTGCAAATAAAATCCATGCTGTAGACACTTTAGCCTGGGAGCAATTATATAAATGATTGCAAGATTTATTTAAACATGTTTTATAAAAGTTCCGTTTTGTGTCTCACAGAAATAAATTAACGATGACTTATTTTGATAAAATTACTACATGAAAAGAAACACAGAACAAACACGGCGGCTTTAAATTATACTAAACCATTTCCAATTCACCTTTGAATATTGCAAGGTTGAAGGATGGTCATTGAACATCACGGGCGTACAGTCCATATCCGTAAAAGATGTAAGAATTTTATTTAGTTTATTATCTTAAACAAAAGTGTTAATTTACATAATGCAGACAATGAGGTCATGAATTTATATGTTTTTTACAAAATTATATTAATTAAAGCATGCTAAAGATAGAGCTTTTATAATTTTTGGAAAATACAGAATATGTAGTACCGAAGATAGTAAACCATCAAAGACGTCACGAGAGATGCACAGTGCAACACTGCACGTGAACTGTTGAACTGCATGTGACTTTATGGGACACTATTTTGCCAATATTCACTTCGAAAGCTCATAATTTTGTCATTTTTGGAGATACCGAAAAAGTAATTTTACTGTCTTTTTCTAACACTTTTAATATAATACATTTGCATCAAAAGAAAAAAATTAGGAGACAACCTCATTAACATTTTATTTTTTGAAATGTCGGAATTTATTTCCCTTTTTCATTTCTCAAATCAGTAAAATACGGACCAAGATTTAGATCCCACCATAAGTGACTAATTTTTTTTGTATTCATGAATACCGCACAACAGTCCCAACTGTTTAGAGCCAGTAAGACTACGGCATTCCCAATAATTAGGGTATTTCGTGGGGAAAGGAAGGAGATGGGGAAGTAACTGGGCATTCAGATTTGGTCACCGAGATCGGCTAATACCATCGCAACATTTCGATTCTGAAATAAGAATATTTTTGGAACTCAAAAGCAAAAATATTATTTTATTTTTAACCTAGAGCAAAAACACCAGTCTGGTTGTTTGAAGACTGTAAAATTTGATAGTTCGAAAATAATACCGATAAAAAAAAATTGCATGCAGGAATTTACAAAGTTTTGTGTTCAAACAACAATTTATTAAATAATGCAGCTGCAAATAAACAAGAGAAAATGAAGTTTTTGAGTTGAACGATTAAAGGTAATTATCATTTTTGTTTCACTAATTTATACTTTGTCACTTTCTCCAGTGTATGACCGAATAATGCATTTTATAAATTTGTAATTGATTAAAAGAAATTACGATGCAAAAAATAAAGTTTAAATATCTTCACAAAATTGTCATTGAATTGCTCAAAATCGTTTTTTTCAATTCAATTCAATTCAATTCAATTTGTTTATTCCTTTAAAAACATTACAAAATTACATTTTATTTCGTTTTTAAGTACATTTGTAAAATGTTATTACATAATAGTTAGCGGTGTATAAACTATACCAGCATCAATAGAGCTTGCCTTTTAAAGGCAGCTTCACCGATGCTAAATATGTCGATATCCGAATTAATTCTGTTCAACAGCAAGACTGCTCTCCCCACCGGCATGACCATTGGCAAGTTGGTCCTGCAGACCGGGAGATAAAACAGTCTATGCTGTCGGTGACGGAGATAACCATCAGGAACATAGAGACTAATACTCTCCATGATAGTCGGATTTTCAAACCATCCACGAATCAGTTTGAAGAAGTGTGATACAATATGCACATCTCTTCTGACCCGTAGATGGTTCATACCGAGCATGCCCAAGAGAAAGTCAGTAGGATAGAGCCACGGGTAGTAGCCATACTTCCTCAGGTAGAGGAATCTCAGAAATTTCTTCTGTACTCTCTCCAACATAAGGGAATACTTCACCTGATGTGGGCTCCAAACCACCGACCCACTCTCAAGCCTACTCCTAACCAACGCAATGTATAGCACTTGGAGAATGTGTTTTTTGTGTTCAGAGCCGGTAGTATTCCTGATTGGAGAATGCTGTGAAGCTGAAAGGATTGTGTTGTGTTCCCACAAACAGTTCTCCAACTCGTCGTGGAAGGAGATTATAAATAAATGGTTCTTTGTGATAAATCAGGGATTTATTAATACTTGGCATATTACAATGGTGACTCGATAGTCGACCTAACTAGAAGCTGGCTAATTGAGATCTGAAACAGTAAGTTTGTCCGGGAGCATTCCCACTGGCCCTGGCGACTACTGGCCACTAGCTGCCATCTTGCGGATAAAAGGCGATTCTGAAACTATCTTTGTACCACTCTGCTCTGATATTACGTCAGGAATAATGACTGAAGATAATCATTGGTTTTACAGTACTACTGTGGATAATGCATAACTGTTTTTGGTGCAGTTCGCGGTGCTTAAAATATTTTGCAATAAAAATAAATTCACAGTTAAGTCACTTAATTGAGAAGATATCACAATTTGTTTATTCATCGATGTTTCTAACACCAGTTGGAGAGTCATAATTACACCTTTTTTTAATTTGGAATTTTCATTAGCAGTAATGAAATACATTCCAAATGTGTAAAGCTACTAGAAAAGGTTAGGCCAAAGTGTTAAGCCAATGCGATGGCTCAAGGTATACAGAACCACTTGGCGTATATTGGCCGTTTCAACGCGTTGGCCGACCAATCGATTAGTGTTGATTTTTCATGCACACATCAAAGGATCTTGGCGTCAACTCGCCAACAGCGTTCATAAGTTGGCCTCATCCGTCATAGTCACCATAGGCAGCATCCACCATCTTCTTTTGCACCATTTTTTAGTCACTCTTCTTAGCTCTGTCCAAAGTTTTTTTTTCCTTTTTTTTTCCCAATAATTTTTTTACATATAAGTATAGGCATTTTTAGAGTAAAAATTATCTTTATAAATAAAAATGTAAACGTTTATTTGTTCAAAATCTTAAATCTCCTAAAGTTCTTCACCGACTGTTTAAAATTTTGACACAACGTTGCATTCGAATAGCATGTATTTTTGTATACCTATATTATATAGATATCACCTGTGACAGATAAAAACATACTTTTTTTTAAACAGCGCCATCTGTTGGACATAAAAGCAACAAGCGCTATTGTTTTTCTATATGCACAAATAGACTGAGCGACAGCAACGCGCGGCGGGATATAGCAAGTCCATTAATATTAATAGAGGTGAGGGGGCTAGCTATAATAGTTTTTGGTATCCGGTACTTGACAGCTACACCAAAAATAAACGCCGAAAACCACATTAATTTGACTAATTATTACGATGATATACCGTCCCCAAGAGAATCGACACAACGCGGAATCACTACTAAATGCGTAAAACACGCTTCCACACACAATCTACACATCTGCACTGATGATGGACGTAGCATATCTGTTGGACAAAGATGCTTTTTAGGAAAAAAAGGCACCTGTTAGACATAAAAGCAACACGCAATATTGTTTTTCTATCTGCACAGACAGACTGAGACACAGCAACACGTGGCGGGGTACAGCTAGTATATTTAAAGAAGCTAAGTTACAGAACCCATAAAGGCACTGCCTGTGCGTTGGTAATATAAAAAAATTAATAATAAAATAAGAGTAGAAATAAACTTTTTAAACAAAATAAAATATTGCAAGACAACATAAAATAAGTAGTAAAGGAAATTTTAAAGTTACAGAACAGTAATGTAAAATTGTTTTGAAGAAGTGAAACATAAAATTTCATAGTATAGTTTTTTTAAATTTTTTTTATATTGTATATACAAGTAATGTAAACTTTGAATTTATGGTAATGCTGTAGTGAAAAATGAAACATGAAGGTTCGCAAGAATTTATATGAACAGTGTTTCAACGCCTAAATCATTCAGCCATATTTTTAATTCTTTTACGTAGTGTGATATTTTATTAGCCATTTGAGAAGATTAAATGTATGTGGACCAATAAAACCGCTGAAAATGTGTTTGGATTAATTTGATATTGATTTGGGGGGTGTATAAAATGTGTTTGCATTAATTTGATATTGATTTGGGGGGTGTATAAAATGTGTTTGCATTAATTTGATATTGATTTGGGGGGTGTATAAAATGTGTTTGCATTAATTTGATATTTATTTGGGGGGTGTATAAAATGCGTTTGCATTAATTTGATATTGATTTGGGGGGTGTATAAAATGTGTTTGCATTAATTTGATATTGATTTGGGGGGTGTAAAAAACAATTATTAATCCATTTGCTAAATTTATTTCCATTTTTAAATACATTTCACGGTTTGCAGGATAAATAAATTGTGAATATTAAATATTTTAGTTTCTTTGTATAATAAGCCAGTTGAGAATATCTATAGTATACTAGTGGGACCGGGCAGATATTGTCTTGACAATACCGCATTCGATGTATTGAAATCTGTATTACGCATATAGATAAAATACCACACAAACATTGTTGCATTTTCAGGGAAACGTTTAAATGAGCACTGAAAATGAAACAATGTTTGATTGTGGTATTTTCTCTATATGCGTAATACAGATGTCAATGGATTTGTTCACATCACCATCTATTAAAAGCCTACAAAACAAAAATAATTACGGCATTTTTTTCTATAAAAAAAACCTTTAAATTGCATTAAAAAATATTGAAGTGGAGGGGGTGTTAAGAAGTTAAAATTTGTGGTTGTATGTATTTTTTTATGAGAATTCTAAAAAAAAATGTTTTGATCTCACCTTTCACTACTGTATACCACAATTTCACTGTTAATAAATTATATTACATCGACTTTAATTCCACTCTGTATCACATTCCGGTGCAGAGATATTGCGTTAAGTATTCCTCAGGCGTCCTCGACTTCTTCTACCACTTAAACATCTCTAAACACTCCTGGTACTATAACAACAAACTTGGAAATTTTCAGCAATATCTGTCGACAACTTTTCGAGTTTTGCGAGCACAAACTCAATTTTTACATATACATATATTAATACTCAGTTTCTTTGTTTTTTTTCGGGGGCATTTAGGCGAAAAGCGACCACTCTCCCCCTCAAGTCGATACGACTCGAGGTTCGTTTTCGCTTGCGCGGCGTTTTTAAAAAAGTCCCATTCAATTGTTTCGGGCTTCAGGCGAAAAGCGCCCGCCGTTTCCCCAGAGTCGTTTCGACTCGAGGTTCGTTTTCGCGCGCCCCGTTTTTCGAAAAAAGTCGAGCTTATTTGTTTCGGGCTTCAGGCGAAAGTCGACCGAGACGCCTTCCCGTCCGTATAGAAGCCGAGGTTCAATTCGGTCTGTAAAAACCGAAAAAACGAGTCAGTGCGAGTTTCTATGGAAATAATTCCACGACCAACTCGACTGGATTCGTTCGGGGCTAGATGTCGACAAAAATTTGAGGAACCTCTGGCGGCGGAAACTGGAAGCGCTCAAGGCGCGCCATACGAAAGCGCAGCAGTACGCTCTTCGGCCGCCGGGATGGCCTCACTGGCAAAAAGTTGATTTGTCGCCGTTTAATCGGCACAGCTTCAAATCGACGTTTCCCCGCGAGTGTTGCCACACAAGCGGTTTCGAAACGGCCAAATTTCGATGCATTTTCACAATGTTTCGTTTTCATCGATCACCATCGATCTGAAAAACTTTTTTTCCTTCACCGTTTATATTTTTATTCAATTTCGAACGCACCCCGAACGCGAAATGATTAAAAAAAAAAAATTGTGCGCCTCTTTTGCTCGAAAATGTTTCGTTTTTCGCATTACCCAAACGTAAATTAAAAAGGCGATTGATTTTGATCGAGCGTGGGGTCTGATTTAATCAGGTATTGTTGATTTTTTTTATAAATTTCACAAGAAGTTTTACGAAATTTCCTCATTTTTAGGGAAAGAGGTTTAATTTAAGTGGAAATGTTTTTCTTTGCATAATGGTATCATTGGCCAAGAGAGTACCACGTGGTCACTCAAAACCACGTGGTACGCTTTTTTTATCAAAATCTACATGGTCAACCTGATGATTGAATTCCGTTGCAAACACGCAGTCTGCGGATATAATTTTCGAAAAAAATCGTCGTCTGAAGGTTTAGGAACGTTAATCGGCCGTCCTACAAATGGCGCTCGGTTCAAAATGTCTCACAATAACCAGCTAAAGTTTGACATTAGCTATTTTAACAAAAAAATTCCATTTTAAAACAGTCGGGCTTTTGACCAATCAGAAATCAGCCAATCATAGACTAGCAGCGAAGTGTTGTACTATTATTTTAGGGTTGTGAATTCAAAGAAACGATAAAATCTGTGTAGGTACTTACTTTGGCAGTTTATCTTTTTAAAATCGATAAATTTGAACGAAATAAAATGAAGTTTTATAAAAATAATTTGGCACGGGTACCGTCGCCCCGTAGTGAAAAACTACATCAATAACGTCACGCAAATTTATAATTTGTACCAGGAGCGCAGAAGTTAATAGGGTGAAGCGATGTTAATTGTTTTGTAAAATAAACATTTTATTTAATCAAAAGTTTTTCCAGTTTGAGTGTTTGTAATATAATCATTAAATTAGGGAGGCGGGCATGGGTACCGTCGCCCCGGGAGCCATTCATAATTAAAGTTTTTATCTCTTTATTTTTTAACGAGTAGGTACCTAATTGCGTTATGAAAATATTTTTTCTGTAATTTATTTTTTTAAATTAAATTAAGTTTGAAATGACAACTTTTTTCCTCCATAATGATAATTCTTAAAAAGCCATTTCTGCCAAAAATGACCTCGAGGACGCTGTAATCTACCAGGAGCACAGAAGTTTGGGAAAGTTATTTACTAAAACGGATTTTTTAATTGTTTTTTTTAAAATATAATTTTTTCCAATAAAAGTTTTTACATTTTGCGTGTTTATAGAGCAATGTTTTTTTCCAAAATAAAACTCCCTTGGACTTTTCAAGAGTGTTGGTGACAAAAACCGTACATACGATATGGGTATCAAATTACGCGTCTCGACCTACACAACACGAATGGCTCGGTGAAAAAATGATCAGTACGCTCCTTGGCACATTTTTTTCTCAAAATATTCATTTCTTTCGAAAAAAACATATATTTTAATACATTTGTGGACACACACTCATTGTTTCATTCATATGCAAACATACATATTACATTTATAAACATTTTTTATTTAAAAGTTTTAAAATTTTGCGTGTTAATTGAGCAATGCTTTTTCCAAAATAAAACTCCCTGGGACTTATCAAGAGTGTCGCTGACAAAAACTGTACATACGATATGGGTATCAAAATACGCGTCTCGACCTACACAACCCGAACGGCTCGGTGAAAAAATGATCAGTAAGCTCCTTGGCTCTTTTTTTTCTCCAAATATACATTTTTTGATTAAAAGTTTTTGCTTTTCGCGTGTTTATAATAATATTAATTTTCGCAGGCGGGCATGGGTACCGTCGCCCCGGAGCAATTCATATTAAAAGTGTGATCCCTTTATTTTTTGACGAGTAGGTACCTTATTGCGTTATGTATGCATTTTTCTGATATTTTTTTATGAAATTAAATTAAGATTGAAATGAAGACTTTTTTCCTCCATAATGATAATTCTTATAAAGCTATTTCTGCGAAAAATTACCTCGAGGACGCTGTAATCTACCAGGAGCACAGAAGTTTGGGAAAGTTATTTACTATTAAAAACGGATTTTTTAATTGTTTTTTTTTTTAATATAATTTTTTTCAATAAAAGTTTTTACATTTTGCGTGTTTATAGAGCAATGTTTTTTTTCAAAATAAAACTCTCTTGGACTTTTCAAGAGTTGGTGACAAAAACCGTACATACGATATGGGTATCAAATTACGCGTCTCGACCTACACAACCCGAATGGCTCGGTGAAAAAATGATCAGTAAACTCCTTGGCACATTTTTTTCTCAAAATATCCATTTCTTTCTAAACATACATATATTTTAATACATTTGTGGTCAAACACTCATTGTTTCATTCACATGCAAACATACATATTACATTTATAAACATTTTTATTATTTTTCTCTTATTCCGCTTCACTCTTAATACGCAATATTTCACTTTCAAATAAATGGATTTAGCTTTATTAATTCAAAACATGATTTATTATGTCAGGGGAGACGGAAAAATACGCACTTTTAATTTTAATTTCGTTTATTAAGTCACTTACGCGATATGACAATTAGTATGCGGCGCCGTTATAGTCGCAGCCGACGGCGACTATGTTCATATCAAGAGTTGGATTATATTCATAATATCGTAATTCATACCTACAAAATATTTCATAGACACTGCTGCCAACCAAAAAAAAAATAGTATTGCCATATAAAATAAATAATATCATCGTGTATAATTAATCCATATTAATATGTAAGTCAATGTATTATTTATAACAAATAATCAACATATAATTAAATAAAATAACCCGAATAACAACCAAATAGAATAAAATGTGATTAAACGTATTCCGTTTAGGTAGTTTAGGTTAGGTTAGGTTAGAACATGGGAAAAGGTATTAGAATTAAATCACAAACCAGTCTATACAAACCTAGCGTAGCCCACAAACTACTTGAAAACTGGGATATAACTCTAAAGGGGACGCGAGCAGGCGTTATTAAAGGGGCAATTTTTTGTTACAGAAAATAACATGGAAAATAGGTAATAGAATTAAATCACAAACCAGTCTATACAAACCTAGCGTAGCCCACATACTATTTGAAAACTGGGATGTAACTCTAAAGGGGACGCGAGCAGGCGTTATTAAAGTTGCATTTTTTTGCTATAGAAAAATCACAGTTAGATTAGGTTAGGTTATATATATTAATTTAATATTTTCAGATTTTATTTTCTTTAACTGAATTAGTTCGTAGGTAGGTACTGTACCTAACCCGCGCACTGGCTAGGTACACGGCGCCGCATACTAATTGACATATCGCATAAGTGACTTAATAAACGAAATTAAAATTAAAAGTGCGTATTTTTCCGTATCCCCCGACATAATAAACCATGTTTTGAATTAATAAAGCTAAATCCATTTATTTGAAAGTGAAATATTGCGTTTTACCATGAAGCGGAATTCGTAACCCTTACCACATTTTTTTATTTAAAAGTTTTTAAATTTTGCGTGTTAATTGAGCAATGCTTTTTCCAAAATAAAACTGCCTGGGACTTTTCAAGAGTGTCGGTGACAAAAACCGTACATACGATATGGGTATCAAATTACGCGTCTCGACCTACACAACCCGAAGGGCTCGGTGAAAAAATGATCAGTAAGCTCCTTGGCACTTTTTTTTCTTAAAATATCCATTTTTTTTCTTTAATTTTGTAGTCCCACACCCTCGTCTCATCTACATTCAAATACTACACCAAGCACCACATTTTTACCCATTAGTTGCCTGCAACGGGCAAAAAGCTAATTTTAGGCAAATACATTCAAACATACATATATTTGAATAAATTTGTAGGCACACACTCATTGCTTCATGCACATCCAAACATACATATGTTATATGTACAAAAAAATTATTTAAAAGTTTTTACATTTTGCGTGTAACATAAAACTGAAAGCTTTGGAATAACATAAAGTGTACTGAATAAATCGGTAAACTCCCTGGGACTTTTCAAGAGTGTCGGTTACAAAACCCGTACATACGATATGGGTATCAAATTACGCGTCCCGACCTACACAACCCGAACGGCTCGGTTAAAAAATGATCAGTTAGCTCCTTGGCACTTTTTTTTCTCCAAATATACATTTCTTTTTTAAAATTTTGTAGACCCACTTTCCTTGCTTCATTTTTACCCATTAGTTGCCTGCAACGGGCAAAAAGCGAGTTAAGATTAAAAACCAGTTTAATTTAACTCAACCATTTGGAATGCATTTTATAATTTAAGACGTTGTCCTGCCACAGATCGCATTCTATGTGGGGAAGTAAAAATTTGTGGTTGTATATATATTTTTAATGAGAAATCTGAAAAAAAATTAATTTCGTTGAAAAAATATTTTTTTCCAAATTTTATTTGGGTCCAAAACTATCCTATATTTCAAGCTGGAACCAACCATACACATTTCATTGAAATTGGTTGGGCGGTTTCGGAGATTAGCGTGTACAAACACAGTGACACGTTATTTTTATATATTAAGATTATAAAATATATATACATATAAAGAATTAGCGTTTGTTGATCTATATTAAAGCGTGTTTTTAAAGCCATAATATTTTTCACTACAGTTCCTTACTCTAGGCATATAACAAACAAGTACAATTTACTGTTCATTAATGTATCAGTTCAAATAATGACTAAATATATTTTTCTGATTGAAAAATGAATGAGACAAACATGGCCAGACTTGAATTGACATGAATTTTAGCAAATTCACAAAAAACATCTGAGCAAAGAAAACAATGCAAATTTTTTAGAATGTAAATTTGTCTAAACAAATAATACAAACAATCCACTATCTCGAATTTGCTCTGAGAATCAAACAAAAACTGCAGTATTTTACAGGAAAATGTGATTTATGAAACCGTAACGGTGAAAAACAGTTTACCTTAACTTTTTCGTTGTCAACTTCGACTGTTTTTATCATGAAATCTACGCCGATAGTTGCACCTTGACCTGGGGGGAAGATTCCTTGGGTGAACCTTCTCACCAGGCAGGTCTTTCCGACCCCCGCATTGCCCACAAGCACCACTTTAAAGAGAAACTTGTAATCTTCCATTACAGGAATCTGAAAACAAAATTAATTATTGTAACACACCATCGCGCAAATGAAAGTGAAATCAATCATACGGCAGGCACTTTCTTCGATTCTATCAATTGCGCAATGCACGACGCGACAACGCCGAAATCTAAAGGTATTTCAAAAGGAATTAACACGCAGAAGGGTGGAGTATTCACCTGGGAATTGAATGACAAGCTCGCGCACTTAAATAACAAAAACCTATTAATTTGACATTTCGGTCAATCGCGACATATACCCATATACAAATTTGGTAAGTTTGACATTTGGTGTTGCCCAGTGTTACCGAAACTAAAAATTCAAAATCGGGAGAATTTTTGCCTAAAAATCGGGAGAAATCGGGAGAAATTTGAAGAAATCGGGAAAAATCGGGAGATGACTAGAACTATTATAATAAAAATTCTCCCTTGTCAACAATCCGAATCCCGTTTACTATTTCCGAAGCAGACCATTAACAACGATCTAAAAAATCAAGAAGCAGCATAATTGTAGATGTTGCCCATGGAATGACGCAATTTTCCGTAACATTCGATGGAGACTTATTTTTACGTCTGTCAACACAGAACATTTTTTGTGAAATTTGAACTGTCAGTTCAAGAGACGTCAAAATTTATTGAATACCTATCTATGTACATTAAAATTGAGCGGCATTCAAACAAGTAACGATTTTTGTCCTCGGGATGTGTCTACGATTAAATGAAACGAAACAATCTTTTTATTTTCAATTTTAATAAGCAACCATCCAATCACCTCAAGAGCTTTTTCTTCATATCACCTGGCTTCACATGTAAACATTCCGCTGTCACCCAATAGTTAACTGTTTAGCATTCTTTATTATGAAATACCTACTAATTTAGCAGATGAATTAGCAAAAAAAAAATACAATGCAAGAGCGAAAATAAAATTGTGGAAATTGTTACTGCTATGGAGTAATTAGGAGTTATATTAGATAAAGATTTAATTTTTATAAGCATGCTGCGCATTTACAATAGAAACTTGGGTACAAGTATCTCTTTTCTGGGAAGAATTATTCAAAAGTTGTTCCAATAATCTGCGATTACAGTATATACTCGTAACTCCAATTTTAGCCCATATTTTAACAACTGTCCAACGATTCTTTTCTGGTGAAATGACAGAGAACAAAGTAAGTTGCAAATTGTTCAAAATATAGCAATGTGAATAACACTTAGGCGAAATAGATTTTTAAAGTAGCCAAAATGTTACAGGAGCTAAATTGGCTAACAGTAAAATAGAGATATTGATGACGTTGATATTTATAAAGAAAATTTAATAATACACAATGTGTTATCGAAATAAAAAAGATAACTTTAACGTGTTTCGATAGAATATTACACCATATAGGAATAAAAAATGTCAATGTACTGCCAGAAAGCATAAAAATAACACCTATCGGTAAATGGAAGAGAGAATGCAAGAACTATCTAGTTATCTTTAAAGATAACATATAAGAATTCAATATTATAGTAGTATAGAGATATTGATGACATTGATATTTATACATAAAACTTAATATTACACAATTAAAAAAAAATTATATGTACGAGGAACGAAGAACCAAAAAAGCTAATCGAGGCGTTACGTAATAAATTCTAAACTCTCGCTCGTAAAATTCATAGATTATCGGTTTGTATAGGTCTAATACATACATACACCGGTCGGTGGCCGAGTGTGTTCAATTCCTGGGCTGGGTAAGTCCTCCATCACAACACAAGCAACATTTTCGGCTTACTGTGGTGGTAGTAGGAGATTTTCAAATATTGTCAGGTTATTCGTAACCCGGGAATGTTTGTCTTTCTTAAAAAAAAAAAAAAAAAAAAAATGCTTAGATGATCAGTATTCTCTAATTATTCTTGTTAATACCCTATTCGGGGGAATTTTTTTTTGCCAGAGACAATTTTTTGCCTGTTTAGCAGACCATAAACAAAGAATCGTCGAGTGACGACGATTCGGTGCTTGCTTTGAAAAATCGGGAGATATTGATGCCATTCCGGTAGATCGGGAGATGAAGTGAAAAATCGGGAGATCTCCCGAAAAATCGGGAGCTTCGGCAACACTGGTGTTGCCATATGATTTGTTTCGCACGAGAAACAATAAATAAATATATAAATAAATATAAATACTTTTTCTGTTATTTTTAAATTATTTCATATTATATTATAATTATATTAAATTTGAAAATATGCATTGTTTTAAATGAGTTTAGAAACCACATTCCGGGAAGTAGAAGAACAAATTTAATGTACATAATAATGAAAAAAAGAAAAATATAAAAAATAAAACGTAGTATTGCAAAAATATTAGAATGGACAACAACTTTTTTAAATATATGAGTAGTAAATTATAACTAAACTGGTATTTTTATTATATTTATTTATTTGGGAAGCAAACAGTCATAGCGAACGTCACTTTGGCCCAATGCATTGGGCCAGTGCGCTGGCCCAACGTATACATGGCGACTTGGCCTTTGCATGCGTTGGCCACCGATTATTGTCGGTTTTCTTCAAAAGTTCTTAGCGCCAACCCCCTACAGCGTTCACACTTCACACAGTAGCCCGTCTCCATTGGCAATAAGCATTCAGCGAAGGCAGTCGTGTTGATTATTGCGTGAGTGATTATTTACGTTTACGAATTACGAATTAATTTATTTATTAATAATTAAACGTGCTGTACATATAAATTATCGCGGCTGTGACAATTTCCACATCAATCTAGATTTGACGGCCTCCGTGGTCGAAGGCATAAATCAACTATCTAGAAGGGTAAGACTATCGACTAGCAATCAAGGGCACGGGTCCAAATCCCGGCGTGTGCAAGTAAATTTAATTTGATTAATTTGTGTCATTTCACAATTAATTAATTTAAAATTACGGTAAAGTATAGTTGCGGCATGTTCCAGAGTGGAAGATATTCTCAGTATCGCCCTGGTGTAAGACCAGCATGAAACGTTGCTTAAAATGGCCCTAGCCATGTTTTTTATCAGATCTGAATAGGCAGGTACTCCCCCATCTCCTTCTCCTCTCCACTAACTTCAGCTTCACAACCTACCCTAATTGGGGATGCCGTAGTCTCACTCACTTCAGACGGTTAGGAGCAATTGAAACTCTTGCGAGATATTCACTTTATAAAAAGATCAAATGGCAAATATTTTGATTTTTTTATTCTCCAAAAAAGTTACGATAGTAGAAATTATATTTGTTTAATTTTTATGTTGACGAATAAATTTTCTGTAATAATTTAAAATATACAATTTTCAATTTTCCTCCTAAACAACATTACTGTTTTTAACCGGCCAACGTTGGCGAAGGCGTTCATATGTTTGCGAGTTGACGCCAACGTGTACAGGTGTTATAAAATATAAACAATAAAAATTCGTGAATAAAGATAAAATAAGTTAAATGTTGATTTAGTATTTGAACGTACACAATATGTTTTGTCAAAATGTAAGATATGTGTTTTTTAATGACAGGGACTTCATAGTCCCGGTGGAGTTGGAAAACCCTTATCCATTTGGGGACTCCCAGGGCCATGCGTCTGGCTTTATTTTGAAATGTTTGGAGTTTTTAAAAATGGTACTTTGAAGCGTGGGCCCTGATGGGGCTTGCATTAGTTTGTTTTGGCCTTATCGTTGATTTGTAAATTAGGAGTTTGATTTTTGTTGATAGTTTATTATTTTTTGCATAGGATGGGATAGGTCTGCTAGGGTTTTATTTGCTGAGCTTAGGGTTTCATTGATATGATTTTGCCAGATAAGTCTACTGTCAAGGGTTACTACTAGGTATTTGATGTTTTTTTTCCAAGGAACATTTTCTCCGAACAATTGGATGTTAGGTGGCCTTTTATGGAATATACATGAGAAAACACGCAGCGTTTTTGAAAGGATTTATGATTATTCGCCATTATTTGAAGATATTTTCAACTTCAAAGCGTGAGCTTGGACGCGACGGGTAGCCGTTTTTACGCTTACCGATGTCGACATGACTTCAGCGTCGTCTGCAAAATGACCTATTTTTGGGCGATGGTTTTGGATACTGGGACGGGGGATATCACTTAAATAAGTTAGTGTTAAAGAGCGCTGGTAAGAGAATAGAGCCTTGAGGGACACCGGCTCTTAGCGATCTCACTGTGGAGAAAATTCCATATGGTTTGATTCTAAATTTACGGTCTTTAATATAAAGTAATTCTTGACATTATTTGGAGTAAAAAATACTAGCGAAATTTTGGAGAAAAATTTCACATGTCGTCACTGGTTAAATAACTACTTTTTTAATGTTTTAAATTTAAAAATAAATAAATAAAAAAAATCAAATGTCACGGGAGATTTTGTATTCCAAATAATGTAAGGAATCACTGATTAACGTAGTTCAAGTAAGTCCCTCAACACCCTGTATATTGGCAATTGAAGATTTGTGATTATTTTCGATAATCAGTAAGAATCTTAGAAACAGTTTTGCGTGATATGTCCCTAGGTATCTACGTGACTTGAATTCACAGAACGACCAAATTGAAGACATGCGCCCGCATATGTTCTCCGTAATTTTACACGCAGATGGAGGCGGCAGTTCGTATTATTAGACTTAAATATTTAGTTGTATAGAATGGCCGGCAACCGCCATAAAAAAATAGAAAGCCAACCTAGAAATACACCCATTAGTCCACAGATTTAGCTCTAGACAGTCTAGACCCTCATCAAGTCATAAATCTGAAATGGGAAAATGTTAAGCCAGCGACCCAAGGCTATATTGCAATTATTTGAAGGTCGTATTGTAAAAATGTAATTTTAAAATATTTAACAATAATAATAAATCTAGCGGTGAGAATGGCGATGCCAGCACGATGGACCCGAACAACGTACCGAAGTGGTGTAAAGCGGAACCACTTTAGTTCCAGCACCCCACCACAGGCGTGCTACGATCACCGGATCACGCGGCTGAAGATAGAGGATTCAGCAACCAACATTCTGGAGGAGGCCCACCACTTCCCCGCCCTGTTTTAGGTACTGATGGTACCCCTTCAGAGCTCTCTCGAGGACGCTATTTTTTTGATATAACGAGTCTACATTTAAAATTTCAAAACAAGACCTCCAAAATGTCCATGCATACAATGTTATTCGCAGTATGCAAGTGCTGCGTATTAGTAACTTGTTAGTAAGATCTACTCTATTTGGCAACCAACAGTTACCATCTCGCCCCCCCTAGGAGCGGTCGCCGAAGCTCTTCCGCCTAGGAAGCTGCCCTCTCGGCAGTTACCATCTCGCCTCCGCCGAGAAACCTCCTGCCCTCCCCCTTGGAGCGGTCACCGAGGCTCTTCCGCCCAGGAAGTTGCCCTCTCAGGAGTTACCATCTCGCCCCCCCTTGGAGCGGTCACTGAGGCTCTTCCGCCCAGGAAGCTGCCCTCTCGGCAGTTACCATCTTGCCCCCCTTTGGAGCGGTCGCCGAGGCGCCCAGGAAGCTGCCCTCTCAGGAGTTACCATCTCGCCTCCGCCGAGGAACCTCCTGCCCTCCCCCTTGGAGAGGTCACCGAGGCTCTTCCGTCCAGGAAGCTGCCCTCTCAGGAGTTACCATCTCGCCTCTGCCGAGGTACCTCCTGCCCTCCCCCTTGGAGCGGTCGCCGAGGCTCTTCCGCCCAGGAAGCTGCCCTCTCGGCAGTTGGCAGTTACCATCTCACCCCCCCCTTAGAGCGGTCGCCGAGGCGTTTCCGCCCAGGAAGCTGCCCTCTCAGCAGTTACCATCTCGCCTCGGCCGAGGAACCTCCTGCCCTCCCCCTTGTAGCGGTCGCCGAGGCTCTTCCGCCCAGGAAGCTGCCCTCTCGGCAGTTGGCAGTTACCATCTCGCCCCCCCCCCCCTTAGAGCGGTCGCCGAGGCGCTTCCGCCCAGGAAGCTGCCCTCTCAGCAGTTACCATCTCGCTTCAGCCGAGGAACCTCCTGCCCTCCCCCTTGGAGCGGTCGCCGGGGCTCTTCCGTTCAGGAAGCTGTCCTCTCAGGAGTTACCATCTCACCTCCGCCGAGGAACCTCCTGCCTTCCCCCTTGGAACGGTCACCGCTCTTCCCGTAACTCCGCGAACTTCCGCCCAGGAAGCCAGAGTGGTCGCCAGACCCTCTCAGGAGTCGCTGCCTGCCGACTCCGCCCATCGGAGCCTTGGCCCAGGCTGAACTGATTCCGCCCTTTGGAACCAGCCCAAGTTGCCACTTGTGTTATCAGTGATAAGTGCGAACGTGGAGATCCGCGGTTCCAGAATCATCGTAAAGGGAAGTGCCTGAACAATTTTTGTATGTTTATTTCGTAACGCGAAACAACTGTTTAAAGACATTGAATGGACAATTATTTAGAATTACGGAAACGGACAATTAATTTTAAGGATTAGAATGAAGAATAGTATTAAGCCTAGATTTAAACCAACACTCAACCTTATACACTTTATTTTAATAAATGTTTAAAAATATTGTGTTTGTAACTAAGTTACTTCTTTTGTTTACTCGTTCCTCCTTTTCTTTTACATACATAGTGTTAATATTAAACTCCCTTAAGTATAGTTATAACATGCGGTGTTCCAACCTCTTTGTACATCCACGCAAAAAAAGTGTAGTTTATTGGTTAAGAACTGATCGAAGAGTATTCCATTATGGTGTAAAGTCTGCTGAAACGGAGAAGAGACCGGCGTGAAGTTCGCGCTGGTCATGAAAATGAAACTGCACTTGTCAAATGCCGACGCTGTTTTGACAAATATGGCCGTCACAACAGTGGGCGTTATTTGATTTTGTCTGCGATTTAAATGTAAAATATCGGCAGTTATACGTGTTGCGAATGTAGTTTTTCCTCGAAAACCTTTTATACGGATGATAATCTACGCGTGGCGGCAGGAAATTGGCGTGCTTCGAACGTAATAACAGACGTTTCATTGTTATTAAAATATCCAAACTTTAGCACCGTTGCTTTTTTACCGATGTTTGCACGACCGATGTACGAACGAATATCTTATAAATTATTCAACTCTTTACTTGCCAATCTGTTTATTAATTCATTTCAATGTTAAGTTTACGTGGAGGTTTGTTCTTGGTTATAATTCAGCACTGAACATGAATTCATTTTTACACCCCTTATAATTGAAATAATCAATATTTTATTTTTATCTGTGATCTATTTAAAAATAATTGCATTAGTGCAGTGTCTGAACGGAAGTTAAATAAACCATCACTTTATTGTGAATTTAATATTATAAATCCTATTATAAATATCAACCCTTTTGATAATAATTGTTTTTTGAAATTAAAAAAGGTAGATTCTCTAAAATTTTGTTCAATAATCCCTTCATAGCTCCCTTTATCCCCAATGTGTCCAACTTTGTAAAATTTAATTACCTTAAAAAAAAAATGAATGATTCATCTTTCATTCAATATTATCACTTATCACTCCCATGCTAAACTGATAAATAATTATGCATAAAAGTTATGTCATTTGTATTCATAATATACTGAGGCGAATGATTTTTTTTTAACAAGTGAAGAGTTTTTTTCTTTTGTTTTCGTCTTTGTAATTTTTTTTAATCTTTGGAACGCCAGGCTCACGCGATTTAAATTGTATTAATGTCAAATATCCTTTAGAGTACGATGGCGTTCAACGGGTATAAATTTTTCATTAACTTCGATTCGCGCTTAAGTTGCACAATTTAATACACATAAAAAAAATGGATTTTGCTTTGTTACTATATTGTGTATATTTAAAATAAACCGCTCAATCTAATAACCTATTTTGTGCGTGTTTTTCTATCTCCCCCGACGTAAATCGTTCTTTCTTGTAGTTATTATGTTGAAATGGAGTGTAATTTCAATAATTTTGTGAATGTAATCATAATTTTTTATTGAAACTAACTTCAGTTCTGTGCGGTTGACAAGAAATAAATTCAAATATTGTTATCTTTTCCTCAAACCAAACACCAGGCAGATAGATTTGCGGTTGTTACAATAAAATGAAAATTTTCAAAACCCAATGTTTTCTAATAAGGGGATCCAATTCGTAAAATTTGAATGCACTCCTTACGCAGATGTCAATAAAGGGGTGAGTCTGTATCTCTTGCATTAGCTTATTGCTGCGTTTTGCGTGGGGGGTAGAGTCTTAAGATTATTACAGATATTTTTGTTTTGCATCCTCCAGACAAGAAGACCTGGTGATTTTGTTCAATTTAAAAAAAAAAGCATTTTGCACCAAGATTGGTTAACATAAATGGCTATTTTTAATCAGGGCTGACAAGCATTCCCATTTTCATGGCATCTTACAATTTTCATAAAATTTTTTCTTGCTTTATTTTTTCACAGACATTCCTTCTGGTTGAACGAACTCCATAGACGACTAGGAATAAAAAGCTTCAAAAACGGAGAGATAAAAGAGACCTAGACTAAAGACTGACTTTAACAAGAGTGATACATATCTGACTATCGAAAAAACTAAAAATGGCTTGGCGATTCAAGGCGTCTAAGTATAAAAATGCTGCGCCGATCGTGCCAAAACCGGAGTTGTGCATTCGCGACGTTTGCGTCGGCTCGTACCAGACTTACGGTAACAATATCTGTGCCTCTGCTTCGGTTATGGCGTTCAATTGGGAGCACGTAGGTTCGAGTTTGGCTATCCTTCCCCTGGACGATTGCGGGAGAAAGAGTAAGACCATGCCTTTGCTGCATGCTCATTCCGATACTATCACGGATATGGATTTTTCTCCATTTCATGACGGATTGCTGGCTACGGGATCTCAAGATTGTCTGGTTAGTAAAATTTTTATTGACGTTTCCTACCTATGGAAAATTATTTGTCGAGAAGTTGCTTTAATTTAATGAATAATAATTTGTAATGTTATTACCACAACTCCCAATAAACAGCAGTGATTAGTTGAGTGGCTGAGTTGGCATCGCGTCTGGGTCCCACCCACGCATTGTGAGTTCAATTCCTGGATGGCTAAGTCCTTCAACACGACACAAGCAACATTATTCGCTTACTGTTGTGGCAGTAGGAGATATTCAAATTATTGTTAGGTTATTCGTAACCTATGATCTATATCTTTCTTTAACCCTTCAGGCATCGGAATGACATTACTAGCCACAAAAATCATATTCCATTATAGCCTCTGAAGGACAGATTTGACCGGGGCGTCAATACATTATAAAAGTATTTTTATCTTTTTAACTATAATGCATAGATATGTGATATGTTCGTCATTTGAAAGATAAATAATTATTCGTCACAGTTTGTGTCAAATATTTTTACATTATTACATGGATAATATTTAAAAAAATGTCAAGGTGCATGATTACGAAATTCGGCATTTTTTCATTGACAGTTATTTATATTTTTTAATTGTATAAACGGTACAAAAAGTGAAGTGACAGTTTCATTACTTATTACCTACACTAAAGGACTATGTTTTATAAATATCATGAGAAGTGTGTGCCAAGACCGAGTTGTTTGGCGGGTCGTCCTCTCTGCCTACCCCTGCGGTAGGGTAAAAAATGGTAGTTAATTTTTTTTTAACTTAAAATATTATAGCAGGAAATCTATGTATTTGTTTGAAGCTGCAAAAACTCATGTTATGAGATTCCTTAAAGCTGAATATTATAAAGTGGAACGTAGGAAAATCTGAAATGTTATTCTCCAGGTGAAACTGTGGAACGTCCCGGCCACGGGTTTAACGGAGCCCATGACCAACCCCGAGTGCACCCTGTCCCAGCGCCAGCGAAGGGTGGAAACTGTCGGGTTCAACCCCTCGGCCGACGGCCTGCTGCATGTCACCTCCGCCAACTACCTGAGCCTCTGGGATCTCATCACCCAGCAGGAGGTGTTTGGTGAGACTATTGATGATTATACTATGATTATACTATTATATTATACTATTCTGGTTCTTCTTAAGGAAAAAGAATTGTACCTAACCTTAAAATTAATGACTATTTCGCTGTCATCCGAAAGAACTGGAATTGCAAAGTCTAAGATAACCTGTCTTTATCTTTACTGCCGTCATAAACAAAAAAGCAGCTGGGAATGTACAAAAGTCATATTCTGATATACTTTCTATTATAATAGGTGAAAGGTCTTGTATATCAAAGTGTAACCTTTGCAAATTCTCAGATGTTTTTTTTGTTTATGACTGTAGCATACTATTTTATCTAAGATGATGAAGTAGAAATTCATAATTACATCATCATCATCATCATCACTTTTGGCTCTACAACCCCTGGTGGGTCTTGGCCTCCTCAAGAGTCTTCCTCCACTCATCTCGGTCCCGCGCCAGCTCTCTCCAGTTTCGAAGCTCCGAGGCAGGCAAATCTTTGAGGACGTTGTCGCTCCATCTTAACCTTGGCCTTCCCAGGCTCCTCCCTATCGGTCTTGAGCTCAGCATGGACTTTGGTTCTTGATGCTCGGTCATTTTCTCCAAATGACCAACCCATATAGAATCATATAATTACATATAGAGTGAAATCTCAATCGATCGTTCCTCCAATAATCATTTTCCCGCATGTGTCGTTTATGGTTTCCAATCCTAAATTAATTTCATGCAAAACTTGCAAAAATAGAGAGCACCGATAGTTCCTCATTCCGTTTGACCGCATTAATCATTTAAAGCACACAGTTTTTTACTATCATACGGGCTTTTTCACCAAACCCTTATAAAGTTTATCATAACTATATGTCACATAAAAATATGCATACGATAAAGTTGCTCATAAACCTAGGTGCGTTTCACCACAGAAAACAAGGTCCCACGCAGCTATTAGACGAATCTCTCTGGCAACAGCGCTTTTATAATGTCTAATACAACGCCTGTCTTTAAAATGCAATTGTTTCTATGGAATTGCAAACGTCAAAACGGTAAACAGACGTGGTTTATTTATGCAGACGACATTTCTGCCCAATTCATTCTTGGTAAGTACAATAGTTTTTGGTATTGTTAATTATTATGCGATCTTACTAGAGATTTGAGTCGTATTAAAAGATTTGTCTTATTTTTCAGGATGAATAAACGAGATCGAAGCATTAATTTTACGAAAGACGAGTGACAGTGTAAACAAACTACTTGAATATAGCGACGCGGTGATGTCCTTAGGAGATAACGGCATCAGGTATTATAATATTACAAATGAGGATGTTCAAAGTCACACAATGTCACGCACTGACTCTTTTGAATTATCGTTCTTCATGTTAATCCCTAAAGCCCTGCAACGTGCATCTCGAACTGTCAGAATTCAGATTCCATATAAATTCGCTATTTTTTAATATATTTCAAAATAAAATACTGTTCTTGAATGTGGATTAAAGACTCTCAGTTCTGTGCAGTACAAATCGACTTATGCACTTAAAAATATAAAATTTTTGAACTCAAACATTGATAAAGTCACTTACAAATGGTTTTTTCATCATGAAAACTGTAATTACTACTTTACACGAAACAAAAAATGTATTTAATTAGACAAAGATGTTATAAAAGTTATTTTCCCTTAACTTTTTTAAATTTAATATGAAAATTTGCAAACCTCGACAAATATTTATCAAACGCTAAATGTTTTTTCATAGAATTATTTGAATTCTTTCGGGAGCGTTTATAGTAAATTACTAAAAACGCACTATTCTCTCTTATACTTCCAGATAACCCGAATGCCATTGCAGAAGAGGTACTCATGGAGGTGTTCTCCATAGAAGAAGATGAAGACGAAGCATTCCTCGATAACCGTCCACTTCCAGGGCTATTTTTGGATACGCAGTCTCCGATCCAGAAGCCCCCGCCTCAGACCTTATGCCGTGGGATAGTTGGACCATACCCCTGCTTCGCACGCCTCGATGATCAAGCAGCCGCAGCCGGTGTCTGCTGTGAGGCGGCCACTGCCTCAAATAAGCCGCCGTCTCGTTAAACAGAATTCCCCAGACTCCAGAGGGTCCTGATACTTGAAGACAATTGAGGAAATAGGAGGAAGATTATAAGAGGCAATTGAAACTGAAAAGCACAATTAAAAATTTCAATAATAAATTAATGTTTTTTTAATTCCATTCCCTTTTAACAAATATATATTTTTAATACATAATTATTTACAAATATAGAACTTAAATTATAATAGATTATTAAACAATAAACATTATTCAATGATCTCGTGACTGGATCCAAGCTACCTCTCCTGGAAGCAGTTGTATCTAATAATTAAATTGGCATAGCAGATTACTTGCGTTTTCATGCAGAACACACCATTTCTGTTGAGGCGTACTTCAGCATTTTTTCACCTGAAATAAGAGAAAGTAATTTCAGTAATCAACATTATTATTTCAGTGCAATGGCAATGCCATCAGGCGACAACACTGTGCTTGTCACTTGTCCGATGAGGCTTGTGAATGAAGTTGGCTTGCGCTTTGATCATTTTAATAGTCTTCATTGATTCTAATGACTATTTATCACTATAGTATGTACTACTGTAGTATGTTATTGAAATAGCAAAGATTCTTACTTGGTGACATTGCGATTTGCAACATGTTTGCAGGATAGCCTTTAGGAACTGATCCAAATTATAAATAAACCTCTTTTGGGAGCCAGGTCCTAAGGGAAGTGAACGTACACTGGACGGAGGTGTACAATAGCCTCCTAGCACTTCTTTTTGGTGCAGCATTAATCCCGAAAACAATTATATTATGGTGTATCTATGTACAATGCTTGTAGCAGGATATAATAATATATTATGTGGGCACACAAAATAACATAACACACAGTAACTAACGTCACTGGGTACATACACTGTTATTATTTGAGTACAGTTATTTCGTTATGTATTTGTATTAAAATAACATACGTGGTGGTGGTTCTCCGAGACATTTTGTCGATGATTCGGTTATGGATTACATAACAGCATGTTTCATCAGTCGAAAGCGCGAAATGAAATCTACATCATTCAAGACTTCCAAATTTTTTTCATAAGCTTATATTGTCACTTACTGTTCACTCTTGGTATTCGCATTACTGACGCCCGCGACCCGTCATATGCTTCTGCATCTTCAATTCTGGCAAAATCCTCAATTAAATCCACATTAAAGTAAAATAATGTAAACTTCACAGCTGTCAAAAGTATCAAGTGTCAAGTCAAAACGTACTGAAAGGCAATAGGTAGAAAACTCGGCTAATATATCCGACATATAACCACTATTAGCTGCTTCAAGTACCCTATAGTGAAGAGGGACTTTATCTTACATATAGGCGTTTTTGAGCGTTGGTGAAATCGAAATAATACTTTATCCTATGCATAGTGCTTCTGACAGTTTATGAGCAGGATGGTGAAATACCCCGTTACTCTACTGTTTTTCATAATATATATTATAACCGGTTCCATGATAACTCAACACAGTGACAATTCAACACAGTTTTAAAAAGTGATATAAAGTCATTAGAAACGATGAAAAAAAAAAAAATTTTAACTTAACCTAACCTACCCTACTTAACCCAGTTAATAAAGTTTTTGTTTCATCACTTTCCATGACTTTATGTAACTTTTTAAAGATGTGATGATTTATCACTGTAATGATTTATCCGGTCACCATTATAACCATATTTCGTGGCTAAATGCTTGGTTTCGATTAACAGTACTCGTAAACAACGAGGGGAACGTTAGAGAGAGTTAGACATTCAAACAGAGCTGTTTTTTTATTTATTTTTTTACTTTTTAGATTTTGAGTGTTTCAACCTAAAAATTAACTGAAGCTAAAACAAATGGCATTGCAACACTGAAAAAATACTGAATAGCTAAAAACAAATGACGATAAAAGATTACCAATATGTACAATATAAAGTTTTTTGTTTTGTTTGTTTCTATGCAGCTTTCTAATTTTATTTCTGTTTAAACACAATGAATTTATATGTGAAATATGTTAATTTTTTTTTGAATAATTAAACATTTAGAATAATGTAGCCGTTTTCTATATTGCCGCATTCATATTTAATTTCAATAGTACCCTGGAGAAATCGTAGACAGGGGTTTTACTGTTTTGATCTGTGGAGGGCAAAAATCTTCTACTCAAAATCATATAGACCGTAACGCTACTGAAGCCGGAACCTAACCTAACCTAACCTTAATTTATTAATAACTTTATTTTTATCTCTAAATAGCAAGAGAAGGGATGTAGGTAAGGGGTGGGAATAACGAATAACGAAAGTTTACTATTTTAGATGTTGATATGTATGTGTCACAATTACTGTTGAGAATTATTCATGCTTTTTTTCGCAACATCTTTTTTTGTTTCTTTTTGCAGTTAACGGCGATCATGGTGATGTGATCCAGTCAGCCTCGTGGAGACGCGATGGCAAGCTTCTCGCCACCTCGTGCAAGGACAAGCGCCTGCGCATTGTGGACCCGCGCGCTCCGGAGCCCATGGTAGCCAGCGCCAACAGCCACCAGAGCATCAAGGACTCCAGGGTGGTTTGGCTCGGAGACCAGGAGAGGATTCTGACTACAGGTGAAACAATTGAAGAAATTATTGTAATTTTTTTGTTTTTATGTGAATACAATTGCCCCCTATCTGGAGTGAGTGGGACTATTGCATTCCGAATTGGGGTATGTCATGAGATCAAAGGTAGTAAGAGGAAGGTTGGGAAGTACCTGGCTGTTCAAATCCGTTTATCGTCCGTTAACCGTCCAATCTGTTCTAAGCCGTGGTTAAGCTGTATAAAATATGATGTCTGAATTTAAGTGTCAGCAATTTGGTTGTAGTTAACGTAGTAACCCTTTTCCATTGTGGATTCAGCAGAAACCCGATAATTCGAAAAAATGCATAAATCTAAATTTTTTCCAAATAAAATTCTTACAAAATCTTTTTAAAATATAAATTGTAGTTTGTAATTTTGAAATTTAATTTGGTTCAAGGATGAAAATTTTTCCAAGTGTAATTCGAGAAATAAATTATATAATTTCTTAAATCACAATCTGGCCGGCCGCGATGGTATTCAGCTGCGAAAATTCGATTTACATAAATTTAATCATATTTTTTCAAATTTACTTAGAATAGCTATCTGCGTTTGAAGGAGCGGGCGCGGAACTATACTTTTTACCAATAACAAAAAAAAATATTCTTAATTTTTTTTATTTATGCGGGAATTTGGTTTTGGAAGTCCTGTGAATTTTGAATTAACGGCAAAATAACAAAATTATTTAATTGTCATCGATTTCTTTCCGTTTGCGCTTGCGCTTCAGGCCATTGCAGATCCAGTCTCTCTCGCACATCCTCTGAAGTTGCCTTCCCAGCTTAGTCTCAGGCTGCCAACTGAATGTCTTCCCATTGGAATTGGCCCCCAGTATTTTGTGCGGAAGTCGCTATTCTAGCATTCTGTAGAGTAGTTATTAAAAATAGTATTCGTTTGTCAAAAAATAGCCAGCTTTAAAAACATTGTTATCTCTGATTACCTTTGATTATATCCTACTTTTTAAATGTGTGTCGATAATGGAGATAATCGAAATTACAATTTAAAAACAATTGATGTGCGGATCAACGCATTTTGATTCATTAAGGCCGGGTTGTTTCGGAGAATTTGAACAATTCATCAAATTACAACATTCATTTTCGAGTTCTGTAAAAGTCATATTCAAGTTCTTTTATTATATAATTATAGGCAGTTGCTTGACAGAACTGAAATAAAAACAGAACTTGAAAATTTTTTTCACAGAATTGAAAATGAATGTTCAAATTTGATGAATTGTTCAAATTCTCCGAAACAACCCATCCTTAATCTATACTTTAGAAATCAAAGATCAAATATCACAAGTACATAGTAATATTCAGTAGACGTAGTAGAAATTGTAAAATAACCAATCTTTGTCATTGCCATTCGTAAAATAATGATGAAGAATTCATATGAAAAATATGACTAAAAAATATTCTCATTGCAAGACAAACACCAATTCTGAAAATATATTCTTTGGTTATTTGTACTGTTAATAAATAGATATGATTGGAGATTTTTACGATGAAAATATTATTGTGATTTATTTTTGGTATTATGCCGTGTTGTGCTTCCTCCTTTTGCCTACATTTCGAACAGCATAATGTCCATCATTTTTTAAATTTTTTTATTTGGTACATTATTTTTTACATTTCAAAGTTTTCCAGTAATGTTGGCCTCACTGGGTGGCTTGCCCGTGCTGAGGCCTAGGGCAGATGTGACACTCTAACTCCGCTCGAAAGGATGGCTAAAGGAGTAAGCGCAGTGCGGCATAATACCCCAAAAATAAATCACAGTAATTAATAAAACCACAATTATAAAGTATATTTATAAAACATCAAACGTTGAAACTAATAAATAACTAACGTAGTTAAACGCTCCGGATGGGGTCTGATATAAGAACCGTTCCAACTATTATGTGCCCTTGTCACTCACCTCCAGTCCTTCCCGTTCTGCCCCAAAATCCTCTTCCATAATCCAAGGGTGCTGTAGTCTCTAAATTTAAATTAAATTTTTTTTTTTCTCAGGTTTCGACTCGGCCCGTCTCCGTCAGGTCATAATCCGTGATGTGCGCAAGCTCAACACACCCGAGAAGACCCTGGAACTGGACTGCTCCACCGGGGTGTTGATGGCCCTCTGGGACCCTGACACCTGCATGCTGTTCCTGGCGGGCAAAGGGGACACCACCATCGCCTATATGGAAGTGGCGGACAGGGAGCCCTACCTCATCGAGGGCATCAGGCACTCTGGTACATTTTGTTATTGTTGTCATATAATCCGAGACTTGCGCAAGCTCAACATACCTGATAAGAACTTGGAGCTGAGCTGGGACTGCTCCACTCGGGTGCTGATGGCCCACTGGGACCCCGACACCTGCATGCTGTCTTGCATTCTATCCTTCGGGTAAACCTTATTATTCTTTCGTTCTGATAAGTGTTGCCATTCATCCTCTCGGGTAAATCTTATCATTCGATCCCTTGTGTAAACCTTATTATTCTTTCGTTCTGATAAGTGTTGCCATTCATCCTCTCGGGTAAATCTTATCATTCGATCCCTTGTGTAAACCTTATTATTCTTTCCTTCTGATAAGTCTTGTTATTCCTTCCCTCATGTAAATGCTCTTATTCTTTTTGGAAAGTTTAAAAGTTGTTTTTTTCCTTGGTGAGTCCTATTATTACTAACACCAAGTAAATTAACATTGGTATCTACTTTCTAGTCTGCATGTTGTTTGCTTCCTCACTTTCTAATCTGCGACCATATCTTATTATCTACAGGTGAACAGACCAAGGGAGCTTGCCTCGTGCCCAAGAGAGCCCTAAGGGTGATGGAGGGAGAGGTCAACAGGATTCTGCAGCTCACATCCTCAATGGTTGTACCGATCATGTACCAGGTCCCTAGAAAGGTACCATTCATTTATGATTCTGATTAAATTATTAGAGGGTATGTTGGTGTGACTTCACACTGCGTGTTTCACTAATTACAGATTGTAGGACTCTACTAGTCTTCTAAAACTGCTATGTTAGAGCAAATTGTGACCCAGTGAGGCCAACAATTTACTTATATATATAAAAATAATATTAGAGTAAATATGTTAAAGTTAAAAAAAAACATCTAAAATTAGTTTTCTGTTCAATTTATTATATAAACCAGGATATTGTTCCAATTGTGTATGGTTGGTCGGCTCCTGAGTGAGAGGCAGGCGTGTTGAAATGTCTTCAATTGCTTCCCGCGGCTTGAAAATTAATGATTGTTTGTTCAGTGAGTTGCAAGCATTTTGTATAATTTGATGAAGAAATTCCCCAGTTTTATCGCAATCAGACTCGCCTTCTACAGAATCTACCGTCTCTTTCCAGACCTACCGGGATTACCACTCGGACCTGTACCCAGACACCCCCGGGTTCGTCACCCACACCAACTCCACCATGTGGATGAAAGGGGTAGATCACCCGGTGCCCAAGATGTCCCTGGACCCCGCCAAGAGGGGACCAGAAAGTTCTGAAAAGGTCAGTGGTTTAAACAACTTAAATATATATATGTATCAACAGTGAAACTCTTTTATAAGGTTTTCAAAAAAAAAAAACATTGTGTGGGAAAACCTTACATGTGGGATTATTTAGGTTATTTTTGCATTCCAGTCTTCAAGGAACCAACAAAACTAAACTTATTTTTTTATTTTCTGATTAACTCGATGAGTAAAACATCAAATTGTAATATTTAATTATTGAAGACAATATTAGCGAGTCCTAAACGAAAATTTGAAAATTTTATACATAAAGAAAGGATAAAAGTTTATTCAATAAAAATGTGCAGTGAGAAAATGAAGATAATGTTGGCAGTTCTTATTCGAAGTATAATACAGTTAAATATGACCGAAGGAGATAAGGTCCCATTAGCTCAGTTGGTAGAGCGGTGCCCCGGCAAGGCAAGGGTCTTGGGTTCAAGTCCTAGATCTGACCGTATCTTTTTCTGTTTTTCTGTTTCAAATATTCGTTTAGCAATTCTTTGAAAACTTCTTATCTGAGAACTTTAAAAGTGGGTTTCACTGTATCAATTTCTGTTGCACGTTTGTTGTTTTTTTATATGATTTTATGCAGATTTTATTGTTTTAATTATATATCTTTTATAAGTTGAGATTTGCACAGCCATTTATGTTGACTCTTTTTTGTTGGGTTGTTGAATCGAGGATTAATAAAACACGAATCAACAATCCAAAAATCGTTTCATCAAAAACATACACATCGATAAAAGTTTATTCGACAATATCGGTTAACCTCTCTGACAAAGACTATTATTTACTTTGTGTTCCTTTGCGAACTGTCAAAACGTGAAAATTTTTGTGATATTTACGAGTTTTGTTAAAAGCTTCATAACTCACGTTTTGGGAAACGTAGCCTCATTCTAAAAAATGTTTTGGAAAGATTATGAAATTCACTATCGTATTGTATTGTTATACGTAAATATTTGCTTTTCTAAATATACATTTTCTGAAAACCTCAAAAATATGTAAAAATCGCTGACCATTATTTCAAAGCTGTGAAAAATGTACTTTTTTCTGAGTATCATAAAGAAATAACACTTTATATATTGAAGAAATATAATTAAAAACTATTAGTCACCTCAAAATATTAACCGTCCAAACTAAAATATTTTTAATAAATTATTTAGAAACGCAATAAATTATGAACGAACAAGATGACAGATCCAATCGACTTAGATAATGCACCTCTACATTCCATAGATATTCTTGAATACAGACGCGTAGCGTTATTCATTATCGATACTCTGTTTTTTAAATCATGGCAATCCGTATACTAGTGATGGAAATAAATCGATTTTTGTAAAATCTCACGCGTTTACGTGAAAAGACGTTCTAATGTCTTGACCGCTATTATCATATTAACGTCTTTTGACGTTCTAATGTTCTGAGTGGTTAACACTCCTGAGCATGACTGTAGATCGCAAATATACAAACAGTTAAATAACTCGAAATTCGTTAATTCGTAATGCTAAGTTTATTTTTGTCTGCGCACAAAATTTGTTTGTTTATTTCGAAAATTCGGTTTTTGCAAAAATAAATCATAAAATTTCGTAAATCTGAATCAACTGAAAGACAGCCATGGCGGTAAAATGCCGAAAAATTTATTTTGACGTGGTTATACATCATCCTAATTAGTATTATTATTTTGTAAATCTGAACCAATACAGTAGAACCTCGTTAATTCAAAATCCACGGGACATCTAAAATCAAATTTCGAATTAACGAATTCCCATGTAATTCGTAATTTTATGAAAAAAAAAAGACGCCGATAAATGGGTTCCTCAGCCGCCCCTTCAAATTCGGGAAATATCTTTGGAGTTAATTCAAAATAATACGAATTTTCGCAGCCGATTACCGCCGCGGTCGGCCCTTCAAATTCAGTTATTCAAAGTAAATTCATAAAAATACGATATATTTCCGCGTTAATCGAAAATCGTGCCCGATTTTCATCGCGACCGACCCTTTAAATTAAATTATTTGGTGTAAATTCGTAAAAATACGACATATTTCCGCGTAAAATGAATTTTCTCAGTCCTTCAAACTGGGATATTTGAAATAAATTCGAAAAAATACGACATTCCAGTGTAAATCGATTCAGATTTACAAAATAATAATACTAATTAGGACAATGTATAACCATGTGATAATACATTTTTCGGCATTTTACCGCCACGGCTGTCTTTCAGATTCAGATATATGAAATTTTATGATTTATTTTCGCATAATTTTAATTTTTTCGAATTCCATGACCAAATTTTCGTGTGTGGATAAAAATAAATTTCGAATTACGAATTAACAAATTTCGAATTAAAATACAATTTGTATCAAAAAATTTTCCGGGGATATTTTTTCGACTAAAATTTTGAATTACAAATTAACAGGGTTCTACTATATTACACTGGAATGTCATTTTTTCTATTTCATTTAGAATATCCTAGTTTGACGGGCCGAGATAAAATAATCTATTTTTATGAATTTATACCAAATACATATCTGAATTTAAAGGGTCGGCCGCGACAGATATCGGTCATTGTGAAATATATGGTATTTTTACGAATTTATTTCGAATATCTCAATTTAAAGTGCCGGCTGCGACAGAAATCGGCTGCGATATTTCAATTTACCCAGAAATACATCGTATTTTTACAAAAATTACTTCGAATATCTGAGTTTAAATAGCCGGCACGACGGAAATCAATATTTATATATGGTATTTTTACGAATTTATTTCGAATATCTCAATTTAAAGTGCCGGCTGCGACAGAAATCGGCTGCGATATTTCAATTTACCCAGAAATACATCGTATTTTTACAAAAATTACTTCGAATATCTGAGTTTAAATAGCCGGCACGACGGAAATCAATATTTATATATGGTATTTTTACGAATTTATTTCGAATATCTCAATTTAAAGTGCCGGCTGCGACAGAAATCGGCTGCGATATTTCAATTTACCCAGAAATACATCGTATTTTTACAAAAATTACTTCGAATATCTGAGTTTAAATAGCCGGCACGACGGAAATCAATTGCAAAATTTTGATTCGCGCGGAAATATATTGCATTTTTATGAATTTACATCTCTGTATTTAAAGGGTTAGTCGAAATTTCAATTTACGCGGAAATATTGTATCTTTACAAATTTACTTTGATATCTGAGTTTGAAGGACCGGCCTCAAATTTTCGATTTGCTTGGAAATATATTGAATTTTTATGAATGTACATGGAATATCCAAATTTAAAGGGTCGGCCGCGGCGGTAATCGGATGCGAAAATTTCAGGACAGTGACAATTCAAATCTGAATAGTGAAATTACATCATTAAAAGTATAACCTAATGTAACATGGACATGTGTCTAGTGTGGTAGTCGAAAAGCATGTAAAATAACTGTATACAAATATATTTTACGAATAAAGGAAAAAAAAAAAAAAACCTATTTAACCTTGCCTTTATTTCATTACTTTTCATGATTTTATATCACTTTTCAAGGGTGTTTTGAAGTGTGTTGTATTGCCACTGTCCTGAATTGCCCAGTTACCATTATCAATTACGCTCTACTGGGGAGAACCCTATTTGTATGTTTAAAAATATGACATCTCTAACTCACTCCATTCCAATCTTGTGCATATATTAATGAGTCAATCAGCTTTTCCAAGGGATTCAAATTATTTAACTTTCTTTATCTCGTAATAATTGTTTATGGAGATATATTATCTTGACTTTAAGCTTTCAATATAAACATAACTATTTATAAAACAATGTTTTATAAAACAATGTTTATCACTGATTTAAATCAAAATCAGATTTTGATAAAGTTACAATGTATTTTTAGATAATCAGCTCCAATATCTAATAATATAAAAGATTCTTATATCCTGCGTTTGTGATCGTAATCTTGTATATTTATGTAGGTATTTTAATTGAATGTACACTTTATATTTTAGTCAGTAGATTTTCGTTTTCTTAGCTAGTAAATATTTTGTTTGTATGCACCTAATTTTGAAATAAAAAAATGCTGCACATTTATAACTATTTACCAAAACAACATAATATTAAAGAAATAATATCTAAATACTATCAAGAACCAATTAATTTAATGTAGGAATTGTTTGTCTAATTTTCTGTCCATTTTTAAAATACATTTTAGCTGTGAAGGTATTAATAATAAAAATGCATAATATTATGTATAACGGAAAAACAAAACTGTGATGTTTTCATGCTTAACCTATAGACCGCTATGCGCATGCTCGTAACTTGTATGTGCCCTCCAGTGCGAAGCGCACGCATGTATGTTTACATTTCCATTGTAAATGTATGAATGCCACAAAAAAAGTTGCGCACGCCATCTAACCTATATTCATCAGTAACCCGGTGAAAAGTTTAATAAGTTTTATTTTTTCGGCCCTTTGGAAAACCTTGTAAGAGAGTTTCACTGTACATACAATGGGAAAAAGGACATTGGAGGAAAATTTTAACCTTTTAGCCTTTGGGAGGGTATGGCCGTACCGTGTACGTCTGTAAAAAAATATGCGTAAAGGCGTACACCGTACGGCGGTGTTTGTAGAAATCTTCCTACTAATTATATTAATTATTAACCAGTCGAACGATGGCTTCCCATATTTATTCCCATCGCCCTAGGCCAAACGGACGGATCCAAAACCTAATGCCCAGAAATCTCCATCGTTTAAAGCATTTATTTTGTAAATACCCATCACTCGAGTGGTTAATTAGAATATTAAATATGTTTTTTATTATTATTATCAGATTAATTCGGTTATTTTGATAGTATATATGTATTTTTTAAACAAACTTTTTTTTTTATAAAACATAATATTAATAACATGAAAATAATTATTAATAACAAATAAATATCTTAAAACATCATAAATTATTTCAATATGACGATAGGCTCAGTAAAGTTATACCTTTTTTGAACTAATTTATTCAAAGTTCAAATCGTGATTGTGTTTTGAAACATTTTAAGATGGTAATATTTATTCTGATGAATAAATCTCATTGTCATAAATTTACCCCATGTAGTTAGTTACTCTTCCCTACCTACATGAATCATGAACCATAGCCCAATTTTCGTATGACTTATGTACCTACATACTGGTGGCGGCTCATCTACGAAGGTCTTTTGTTCAATTACCTTTCAAAATATGCTGAAATAGTATTAGTATAAAAAAGGATTCAACAAACTACGCGACTATAATTTATTTTTAATATTCATGCATATTCGTACAGTAATAGCAATTTCCAGTGCCATCAGCGTCCAAATGAGAAGCTACTGGATGTATATAGCGTGGGTCAGTTCAAGTTTTGTCCCCAAGCTATCTCCTTTCTTTCTCTTTGCTATACAGACAAAGGAGGTAAACACTATAATGTCTGACCTATGCTTAGTATCGTACAAAATTTATTTTAAAGGGATTTTCAGACATGACCGTGGTGAGATAGAGATATCTACGAACCTAAGATTATCAAGGTATTAGAGGGAGATGTGAAAAAATGTCAGTCGTAAGTTTTTTGTGTTATAAATGATAGCCGTCTTGAACTTGAAATTATGTTTATCCATTGTTGACATAATTTGCAGGGAATAATTTAAAATGTCAAAAATTGTATCATGAATTGAATCATGACAAACGTATTCAAATAAAGTCACAATTTTTTTATCATTTTTACGTATAAATGTCATTTTAAAATATTGCCCGATTTCAAATTGTGTTGATAATATTATTTTTACGGTATAACGAAGCGACCTCGTTATAACAGCAACCGATTGTATATGAAGATAAGCCTAATTAAAATATTTTTGACTGGCCGAAGTCCCCGGCTTTGCCTGGGCTTTACACAGTGTTTTTCGAAATCAGACTTAGACAGTGACCTTCCTCTTGTTTTGAAGGTCAAGTGTGCAAAACTACATCAATTCCGGAATAAAAATGTAAATTTGTATAAAAATCATACAAAAGCCACCAGCCTGGTGTTCACCGACTCACCAGCCGCCACAGACAATCTTCTTTATATAAATAGATTATTGTTATAACCTAGTTCGACTATATTACACTTTTCGGAAAATTGCAAACAAATCCAACTAGCGCATGGTAGAATTGTTATTATTATTGGTTTTCTAAACACTTTTTGGTTTTTTGTTTTGATGTTGTAAAAAAATAGCGCACTGTTTATGTGTTTTAGTATTGTTGTCACATTATATCAGTGTTATATTTGGTTTTCTTTGTTTCAAGGTAAGTTTTTTCTTTGTTTATTTTAGTTAATATTTTTATTTATTTAGCTATTCTTTTTTCTCCTTTTGTTAATATTAATTTTAAGCACTCTTTCTGTAATTTTGATTTGCACTAAATACAAAGATAATTTTTTAAGAAAACCCTTTGGTTTTGGTAAAATTATGGGAATGGGTTTATAAACAAATTGAAGGTGATTGATTTTTTTTTAAACTAACTTGGGGAAGGAATTTTTATCAAATGACCCAAATCAACTATTAAAATACATGATTTAAATTTGTGTGATCAATATTCAATCTGTTTTTAAATTTTTTTTGTATTAACTGTTTTTTTTAGGTTCATCGAGGACCTCTATCTCAATATGTCAAACAACTTGAAACAATGGTCGATCCATCTCCAAAATCGTCTAAGTTAAACTCTCCTCCGACAGCGTTGATAAAACCCCAACCAAAGTTCACGCCCCCGGTCGAACAACCTGACATTGTCAAAATGACCGAAGATTCGAAGATCGACTTTGTTAATGTAAAAGACCTAATCAAGGGAATGGAGAAACCGCCGTCACAAGAAAAGAAAGAAAAACCGACCCAAAAAGTCGAAGCGCTGATCGATGAAAAACCGACGCAGATCGTCGAAGCGTTGATCGATGAAAAGCCAATGCAGAAAGTCGAAGCAATGAATGATGATCAAATAGATTTCAGTGAAGTCGTAGAATCTGAACAACCTGATCTTGATCATCATGAGAACGGTTTCGATAACAAGTCCAATGGTTTCTCTTGTTCCTCCGATCCCAACGAGCCTCTGAACAACGGTAGTTCTCCAGTTATGGTGCCTCCTAAACCAATGCCTCGTGCTTCTATTTCTGAAGGAGGAGCGGGTGAAGAAGCACTGTCCAATGTTAACGTGGTCAATGGAGTACCGCGTCCGGTAGCCAGGCCAAGGACTACTGCACAAACCGTCAGCGCGTACAAGGTATGGAAGAACAACATATTCTCAATAAATTATTACCTATTTTTGGTTGTTTTTTGTTTAAATATATTTAATTTGTTGATGTTTTGTTTCCTTTAATAATTTGTTTCATCCTTTTTCGTGTTAACATTTTTTTGCTAATTTATTATATTTTGTTTTTAGGGCTTAATAAAATGCATTTTTTTTTCTGTTTCCGTGACATGAAAGTGTAGGGTGACATGAAAGCTGTCTATTTTCCATACATTTTAATTAAATTTCTTATAACAACAGCATTTCTTTGTGAAATTGTATTCGCTAAATGTGAGGTAAACACATAATTTGCACCAATTATGCCATTTCTATTGAAACAATAATTTATGGGCAGAGGATACACACAATATTACACGCATTTAAAAAAAAAGTCAAATTGATGCATACTACGCATACACATGTAATATTTTTGATTTTTTAACAAATTTATTATGATCATTCAAGTCCTCACACTGGGCACATAATGCGTAAGAGGACGCGATTGCCTCGTGTCACCCAACGGGTCAGAGAGAAGGAACCGTTCTCCTCTCTGCCTTTGAATAACTGTGATTCCGATGCAAGCTTGAATGCCTCACACCCAATACAGGAGTACTGCACAAGAGAGCGTACTTACGGTAGAAAATCTTTCATGCAATTTAGCAGTGCCCCTTGGTCAGATGGTTGACTTGCAGAATAACATTGTGGGTAGAAAATCACAAGCACTGTATGACATCGATTATCTCCCGGCGAACGACACTTCAGATAATCATGAACTGCACAACCTAGCAAGGTCTTTACAGAGTAAGAGGTATTTGACAACTGATCACGGTCACGGCCATCAGGAAACATAATATGTGGTGTTTTTTTTTGATTTCCCCGGGAACAGATCTCGAGACCACTCACTGGCCTCGAGTCAAAATTACCACAAAGGTTTTCTATATCCAGAATATGTTGTTTTGTAAAATAATTCTAACAGTTTGTCCACGCACATCACAATCATTTGTAGCCGTGTAATTACACCGAATTAATGTTTCCGTATAAACCTTTGCACTATCCATTCGGATCCAATTAATTATTAGAACTGATATTTGTTTTTTTGTTGTTTGCACCGACCTTAACAGACCTTAACACTCTCAGCCTCGCAACGGAGAATTCTCGAGATATATGTATGAGAATTGAATATTGCAGGGCTGTTTTAATAATCTATGTTGCCGTCTAACTAACTTGGGTATTCCTTAATTCAGCCGCGTCTCGGTCCCAAGCCGTTCTCCTCCTCGCAGGGCAGCCAGGAGTTTTCATTTGACCGGGTCTTCAGCGTGCCAAGCGTGCCGGGTGCGTGTGTACCCCCCCCTGCCGACTACGAGAATAATGGTGGGTCCGTTTCGCCCCCCGAGGATGTGCTCTCGCCTACTGAGAAGACAAGCCCTGTCGCTACGGGTGAGCCAACCAATACAAACCTATATCTTATTTATCTTCCCAACCTTCCTTTTTCCTTTGCGTTGCCTTTCTCCATCCAGGATATCCTTAATGAGACCGGTACAGTAATTTTTTAATTGTTTTATATACAGTGAAATCTCTCTGTTGTTTGTCTTCGTTCCTTGCATAATCGTTTTTATTGTTTTATATACAGTGAAATCTCTCTGTTGTTTGTCTTTGTTCCTTGCATAATCGTTTTCACACATATTGTTTATTTCTAGTACCGAATTAATTTCATACAAAACTCGCAAAATAGATTGCATCGATCGCTTCAATCGTTTAACCTCTTGAAAGTGGGGCAGATTTCGGAAACAGCGCGAAAATTACCTTGATGAGTTTTTTCTCAAATTTCGGAAAAAAAACTAAGTATTTGCTTTTTTTTTTATTGTTTTCTGTTTACCAGATAATGTAGCTAATTATTCATATATAGTTCATGATTATATCGTAAGACGTTTTCCCAGAATAGCTAACTTTATCTGAAAAATTAATAAAAAATTCCCCCGTTCGGGAAACAATTGTCAAAAAAATTATGTTTATGAATATAAACGGATTTTATTATTTCCACACAAACCTGAATAAATAGCCTATATGAAAAAAAACAAACCAAAGGTGTTTTCAAAGAAATAATGGCATTTACGTTGTTTTGAAAATGTAAAATATTTTAGGCTTTTCAAAAAAAAATCTCACGCCAAGCGTGCACTTTAGAATTTTTTTGTGTCGTATTGTATAAAGTTATGAAAGCAATTCTTTCAGTTTTTGGTAGTTCATACTATTGTTGTTACTAATAATATTTTTTTATACTAGAAACCTGTAAATAAATAATGCTAAAAATATATTTATGCACTATGATGTAAATTTTCTAACATTTTTGCCGTCACTTTACCAGCCTGATTTTTGACACAATTATATTGCGAAATATTGTAAAAATTACATCAAAATAAACTAGATAGAATTACCTTTCTAATGGTACCTAACACCTATTATTTCGATAATGAATTTATATCCAAAACAATGCTAATATGTAGAATATTTACCTCAGACAGTTCACCAATTTGAAGTCTATTTCAATATCTGGAATTCCAAAATGGCCGCCATTCTTGTATACACATTACAATCGAAATACAGAGTGGTTCAAAGAATCATGATTCAAGGAGAATAAAAATAAATTTTAGTGATATTTTTTTTCATAATATTTATTTCAATTTTATATAACATAAAATGCATTTTTTCAATTTCAAGTACTGGGTGGTTCAATAAAAATAAAAGTCGGAGATTTATGTTTCATCATATTTATTTCATTTTATATTATATGAAACACGTGTTTTTCAAACTTTGGTCCAGAGGCCAGGCTCTCGACTACGAAAAATATTATTTTACATATACATATTTATTATGATAATATGTCAATTTTTAGACATTGTTTCTATCCTCCTAAAAAGTGGAAGATACAATGAATGGACATGAAATATTAACCAATGCACTTGCGTTTCAATTCAATACACAAATACCCATACAAAAAATAACAACCAAGCAACAAATAACATCCACGCAACAAATAAGAAACATCACAAATAACAAACACACAATGTACAAAAAACAACCACAAATACCAACATCCAAGAAAAAAATAAAAACACCAATGCAGCAAATAACAAACACCATAAATAACAAACACCATAAATAACAACACCTTTCAACAATTAACACACTCCCTGAACTGTAATTATGGGACTGCCACTATTAGGTATAATGAATTTCCTCGTCATGGCAATTTTTATATTTTTGAATGAAAACAGAAAAAAAAAAAACTAAAAAAAATAGTCTAAACAAAAGAGAAAAAATATAATCTAAATGGAAAAAAAGCGATTTTAGCAAGTAATGAAAAAAAATTATAAATCTGCAACTCTATGATACACCACAAAACACGCCATGCAAAGGAAAACTTTGCACTTTACGCAATAGGAATCGACCTGTTTGTTTATTTTACGCCTTGTACAAAGTACGCACCTTTTGCGTATTTTGCGATTCCTATTGTCCGTTTCTGTGGTTTCAACTAGGTAATGTGAAAAATTCTCTAATCTGATGTGCGCAGGAAGAATATGACTGTCGTTAGAAGAAATCGGTCTGGGTGCTGTCACAAAGGGAGAGTGTCGCGCTATAAGCTCAAATGCCAATTGCTTCCTGAATGTACGGTGAAGAATGGGCACAGCGTCTTGTTGAAGTTGCCTGTAGATCACCAAGCTATTCAGGATGCTGACATTGAGCAGGCGACGAAATACCTTAATGTACCATTTGTGACCTCGCGTTCTCTCCATGCGGTAAGTGGACAACAGCGAATCTTTGGTATCCACTCCACCCATGAAGGAATTGTACCTGACCACAGATCGAGGCATTTGGTATCTCTCTAACCCTCTTTGACCCATGACCGTTTCGGTATTGTGGAAGGTAGACACCATGGTGACAATTTTAATATCATTCCAAGCAACGACTGAAAAGTCACCACAGTGTCTACCGACAATCGTATGCCGTGGCACACTCTTCTTCATGGCTTTAATAACCTGAGGTACCATCTTTCGGCGGCGATTAAGGGTACCGACAACATCGGTATTCCTTTGTTTCAGGTACCTAGTCAATGGCATGCTATTATAAAAATTGTCCATGTAAAGGCAGTACCCTTTGTCAAAGAACCCCTCCATGAGTTTAAGTACAACTTTAGAAGTTTTACTCGAAAACCCAAGGTGGTTCTCTTCGACTTCTGTACCCTTTCCCGTGTACATTATAAAGCGGTACAAGTAGCCTGTTGTTGATTCGCACAGCTCATAGGTTTTAATGCCGAACCGAGCCGCCTTAGTGCGGATGCACTGCTTGAAACCTAGGCGACCCTTCCAGAGCAACAGGGACTCGTCTATGCTAATGTCTTCACGAGGAGTGTACAGACTGGAAAACTTTTCATTCATTATGTCCAATAGTGGTTTAACTTTTGCAAGCTTTTCTTGGGAACCGACATTATTGTCACTAAAGTGGAGGAACTGCATTATCAGACAAAACCTATCATAAGACATTAGAGTCCTAAATTTAGGCATCTCTAAGTAAATATCTTTTGTCCAGTATTCTGGTAAGGCAGCTCTGTAACAAATGGACATTATCATAAATATTGCGAACAACAAATACAGTTCAGGGACCGTCACATCTCGCCACTCCCTCAGCCTGGAATGGGCGGCCATGTGCAATACCCCATCTTCGGTAGTTATCTCGTCCAGTGCGCTCCATGCATGCCTATTCGTTTCCTTTACAATATAGGACATTGTTTCCAAGTCCCATATTTTGGAGAAAACATCATAGGCAGATGCAGCGACTGTCGGAGGGAACACTTCTGTTGATGGGCCAGGCTGAAGGACGGTAAAATTTTCCCGCTGACCCGTGAACGAAGAGAAGTCTTCAGACCAGGTGAAGGACTGCTCCTCGGGGTTTTCCTCCTCCTCCCCCAACAGCTCCAACTCTTCCTCAGGCACATCCGTTTCGATCCCCAGGGGCGGGATATATTCGGGATCACCACCGCAATCGGGATTTACGTCGACATCATCTTCGTCATCATCTTCGCTATCGAAGCCAATAAATTCGAAGATGATATTGTCGACTACCTATATATAGAAAGAAAAAATATATATTCAGCTATGCGAAATTATTTTATTTTCATTGAAAAGCGCCCTTGAGGAAGAAAAATACAAAAATTGCACTGTAAAAGTTAGCCTAGTCTTATTATAATTACCTGAGTCGTTGGAGCTGTAGAGGTTGAAGGGGTTGGATCATCCGAGGGCTCCTCCAAGTCTAGCCTCCTCCTTTTTATTGGCTGACCAGGAACCTAAAACAATAAACATTTATTGTTACACTAATGTCTTTCAATTCTGGAAAAGATGAAGCACACAATCAACCTAATATAACTACTACTAATACACAACATACCGTGATTGCTAGAGGCGCTGCCTCTTCGGTGCTTCTGCCGCCTCTTCTGTCGGCTCCAGGAACCTGAAAAAATAAACATTTATTGTTACACTAATGTCTTTCAATTCTGGAAAAAATTAAGCAGTTTCCAGAGTGGAAGATACTACCAGTATCGCCCTGGTGTAAGACCACCATTCAGAATTGAAACTTTGCTCCAAATGGCTTTAGCCATGTTCAGTGACTAGATCTGAATAGCCAGGTACTTCCCCACCTTCCTCTTTCCCTTCCCCACTTACCTTCAGCCTCACAACATCCCCCAATTGGGGATGCCATAGTCTCACTGGCTCCAGACGGGAGCAGTTGGGACTCTTGTGAGGTATTCACTATAAAATAAAAAAAAAGCAAACAACCAACCTAATATAACTACTACTAATACACAAATAATAACAATAAAAAACATACCATCGTTCCGTCCGGCGCTGCCTCTCCGTCCGGCGCTGCCTCACCAGTCCTTCTACCGCGTACCTCTCCAGTATTAGTCTCCATTCTATAATAATAGGAACAATCAGACATATACTAGTATTTATAAATTTTGTATATATAATAATAAACAAAAAATATTTTTTCTTATTATTTTTTGGGACACCCTATACAACTGTGATATTTACTAATACTGTGACTTTTGTGATATTTATTACTATTTTTCATAATAAATAATAAATACCAATAAAAATATTTCCGTAAACAATAGTTTACATTTTCTTGGACCTGCTTGTACAATTTACGCGAATTGCTTGATAACACAACTTTTTAAATCTGCCGCTAGCAGTAAAAAAAGTGGCGCTGTCGGTTGAAACACTAACACATGTAAAGTAATCTCGATGTATTTGTGTGAAACGGTAGAGATGCACAACTTATTTTTTTTAAATATTTTCACTAAATATCGACTATATAATGGCTTTGTTACATAATCTCAATTGTTTTCCCTGCATAATGACATTCGAATAACTCAAAATAACATAATGATCACGTAAATATTCCCATCTAAAAATCAAATATTTACGCGCAGCTATTTTTTTGACACATGACATGACATGTCATTTTTTTTAAAAATAATCACGAAGTATTGACAAAAAGGGGGCTTCGATATATAATAACAATTGTTTTTTCCATACAATGATACACGAATAACTCCAAATAATGTAATATATCATGTACATAACTCCATCCAAAAAGTAAAAATTGTTCCTGCAAAATTTTTGCGAACTTTTACGTCATCTTTTATAAATTTACAATATCAAAAATGATTTATATTTATCAAAACACATTACTTGGTCAATGAACTATGTATAAAAACACAATTACTTACGTTTATTTGTTGAATTAACTGATTAATCTCGTTTTTAGCTAACGCTCACTCAGAAACCGACCGTTGGAAAGAAACTCATAAAAACAAGCGACGCCACTTTACCATAGATAATTTATATTTACACGTACAGGGCTCGTAGCCTCATCAAACAAAAAGCTAATTCTAGTCCGAACTTGGCGCAAGCGATTCTGACCTTTTACTTCATACAAATTCTTTATACATAAGGGTTAAAATCGCATTTAAAAAAAAAAAAACTGCCGAATTTCAAAAAAGCCCGCCGGCGGTCGAGCCACAGTTGACTGGTTAAGGTATACAGGTTGAATTATCTAACTCGCTCGATCATTGCCCGCAGCAAATTTCTATACATTAACTTGAAGTTATTTACTAATAATCATACGCAACGGAGCAAGAAGGAATTATATTTATCCCAGCAATATTGTCATAATATCGATCGCCAAGTGAACTCATCATCAAGACAGGCTAACACGTCTACAAGAATAGGTAATACATAACAATCTTGCACAATCATGACAGAAATATGGAAATCTTGATGATATCTTGCCGGCAAGAAATTTTCTTCACAAAAGACCACCTTTTTTACCTTCTCTGCATGTCTGCCCAGCGGCCATCTCAGTTTTATAAATCTAATCATTGACGGCTCTTCAAATATTATTTGATATACTTCATCCAATAGGATTAATTATTTTTTTCTTTGCAGGAAATGTGAGCATCGTTGATGCCACTCTCAAGGATGTCCCCGATTACTCAAGTGGAGATAAGGCTTCACCGACCAGTGATGTTGAAGCTAATCCCGTCAAAGGTTTGTTCCTATACTCTTTATTACAGTGAAACTCTCTTAATTAAATCGATACAGTGAATAAAGTTCCCTCCAAGGAACCGAAAAAACCAAACTTCTTAAGCGTGAAAACTTTTTATGTGCGAATTTCTTAACCGAGTTTTACTGTGTTGATAAATAATCTGTTTGGTCATGTATTGTATTCTCATTGTGTGCTAAGGTTAGGTGGCACAGATAGGATTCCATAGGGTCCAGAATAATTCTGCATATTAACAAATCTTAATCTACCTGGAAGTCTGCCCATCGTTTTGTGGCATTTATTTAATAGATGATTTTACATGTCATTTATCATGATCAGTTAACTTTTACCGTCTGCCCATCGTTTTGTGGCATTTATTTAATAGATGATTTTACATGTCATTTATCATGATCAGTTAACTTTTACCAGTTTACTTTTGCTAAAGGACTAGATTACAGTTTTTTTTCCCGTTAACCACTCGGAACATTAGAACGTCAAAAGACGTAAATATGATAATAGCGGTCAAGACATTAGTACGTCTTTTCACGTAAACGCGCGAGATTTTACAAAAATCGATTTATTTCCATCACTAGTATACGGATTGCCATGATTTAAAAAACACAGTATCGATAATGAATAACGCTACGCGTCTGCATTCAAGAATATCTATGGAATCTAGAGGTGCATTATCTGAGTCGATTGAAACTGTCATCTTGTTCGTTCATAATTTATTGCGTTTTTAAATAATTTATTAAAAATATTTTAGTTTGGACGGTTAATATTTTGAGGTGACTAATAGTTTTTAATTATATTTCTTCAATATATAAAGTGTTATTTCTTTATGATACTCAGAAAAAAGTACATTTTTCACAGCTTTGAAATAATGGTCAGCGATTTTTATATATTTTTGACGTTTTCAGAAAATGTATATTTAGACACGCAAATATTTACGTATAACAAAACAATACGATAGTGAATTTCATAATCTTTCCAAAACATTTTTTAGAATGAGGCTACGTTTCCCAAAACGTGAGTAATGAAGCTTTTAACAAAACTCGTGAATAACACAAAAATTTTCGCGTTTTGACAGATCGCAAAGGAACACAAAGTAAATAAAAGTTCTTTTCTGAGAGGTTAAGTTAATTATTATGTATTAGGTTTTCAGTCACATAGCCACATTCGGCCCCTTCTAAGATGAAAAGTCACCATGGATCTGTGTGTAGAATTTATCCAAATTTTAATAATGTGCATTCCAAACAATGTATGGTTACAAATACCCGGTATAAACTGTAATCATCAATAATATTGTCTCATGGAAGAACCTTCTTCACTTCTTCTTATTATTAATAAATACAGTAAAACCTATTTTACGTTTTTTAAGGGACTGAAAAAAAAAAACCTAAACGGAGGGAAAATGTAAATGGGGGGAATTGAATTTTATTTTTTATTACAAAAATTGTGTATATATATATTAGCGATACTGAAGAAAAGAACTTTTTATTTAAAAAAAATCATGTATATCATGGGGGGTATTGAAGAAAAACACATTTTAAATTTTATTTTTTATTAAAAAAATCACGTAGATTAGTTGGTTGCATTTTTTTTTCTGTTCTAATTCTTTTTCGATCCTGTATAGACATTTAAAAGTTTCTTCTCTAACACTGCCAATGCTTGAAAAATAGGTTTTAAGACCCGATAGATTTCCGATTTTTAATGATTTTAGCCAACGTAGTTATGGGTATACCCAAATCACGAGCCAGCGAAACACGTGAACCAACGTGTTTATTACAACAAATCGAGTTGAAAACCAAATGACAGATGCGTAAATAAACCTAACAAATGATGCTACAGTATTTTACACATGGCTAAAATTCAAAAATGTCGGCCAATCACCGCGTTACGCACCGTACCCCGACCAATCACGGCACGGCCGGCTAAAATTGAAATATGTCGGCCAATCACCGCATTGCGCGGCGTAAGCCGACCAATTACGGCACGGCCGTGTCAAACCCGCGAAACTAACATTTTTTGAATATTTTCGACGTAAATTGCGGGAAAAAAAACGTAAAAAGCAAGTATCGAATGTACTAAAATATATCGGGACTGAAATAATTACGCGTAATTGGCGAGAAAACGTTAAATCTGGGGACGTAAAATTCGGGTTTCACTGTACATGTATTTGTTTTAGATGGAGACTACCAGAATGGAAAATCTGACTCCAGCATTGAAGAAGATGTGAATTCTTCAGATTCAGGATACAAACCCAAAACCCCCAGCACCGCAGAGCGCAGGAAGATGTTTGAAGTGAAGTCAGTACATAACTGTTTTTCTCTTTTTTTGAATTTCAGAGTGAGAATGATAATGATGATTGATGTGACACCAGCGATGCATTCAATCATATAGAGGGACATTAGTGTAGTTATAATGTATAACATCTACCTAAAAAAAAGCAAATTTTTGTGCATCCCACTCATTTACCTACTAACACAGGAAATATGATTGATATTAAACTTCTAGGGGCTGGACACCTGCATTTGCATTGTCAAAGAATCGTGCCCACGCACAGCATATGACTGCATATGAAGCACTGTATATGCAGTGTCGACCTTGTATATTCATTTTGCCTTACGATATTACCTTTACTGGGTTAGTTAAATACAAAAATGTCACTTGATGAATTATTATACTACGTCTACGTTTTGGCTTTTACAATTTTTATTTATACTAAAAAGAGACGATAGCACAGGCAATTACCGTTAAAATCCTTAATCAGTCAAACATTTTTTGATCATCGATGAGCGACATTTTTTACAACCGTGCGCTTGCTCTAAAACCATCCATGCTGGAATTTTTTACGATGCGATTTTAATCTTTATGGTTTGAAAACTGTATAGAGGACAAAATCAGAATCGTTTGTGATAATAACACCATAGTTGCTACTTTTTAAATCGTTGCTTTTATCCCGATATTTGAATAAAACTCATCAAAGTAATTTTCATGCAGTTTTGCAAATTCTCAGCCAGTTCAAGAGGTCAAAAAACAATATGCCAAGAATTTAAAGCTATTTTAAGAACGAAAAAAAATTACCTTATCACCGCGCAGACCCTGAGGAAAATAATTTCCCTCGGGGTCTGTGTCACCTTTGAGGATGTTGGGTGACATTGGGACAGTTCAGGCTTTTAGCCGAATGCCAGTTTGCTGGCTTTGGACAGTAGAGTAGTTGTATAGTATTTATTCTTCGTTTGTGAATTTTTTTACAATGTACGAATGGGTTTAGAGGCCTGACGTAGTTAATTATTGACGTTGAAAATAAATTAATACACTTCAACCGTAATTTTTTGAATGCAGATCCAACTCCAAAGACAACCCCGACACCATAGTGACCGACGACGTGTTTGAAGAGGCGGGTGTAAAGTTTGAGCGTGCGGGCAGTCAGCGCTGCAGCATCGCGGAGAGGCGACGCATGTACGAGGGTCGCAGCGTCAGTGTGCAGGAGAACACCTCGGCTGCCATGGTAGCCATGACCAAGGAGGAGGTCACCGTGGGGTCGCCCACGCCCTTGAGGTTATATTTTAATCAATATATAAAAAAGAGGGTCTGTGGCGGGTGGGCAGGCGGTCTGGTTTAGTTTTTTTTTTATATAAATCTACAGTTTATTCCGAGATTGATAATGATAAAATTACTGCCTACGAAAAAGTCTGCATAAGGTCCATGCAACGCCGGGGACTTCATCTATCATAATATAACATTAACTAACCATTGCTCCGTTTTTCTCCTCAGGAGTAGGCAAAGTGGTTAGATCACCACACAAATTCGTCTCGACACACACTTTTTGCTTCATTCACATTCATATATTGTATCATACACACCAATCTTTTATTCTGACTTCCTCGGGCATCTCCGACTTCTTTTACCTTTAGCTCTTACGTCATATATTCTCCTTACACTTCTTTCTTCGTTCATTCACTCAACATGCCCAAACTTATAGTTCTTATATCTTCCAAGTTCTATATTTAGTCCATACGTTTTTGTATATTCTTAATACTGTTATTTCTATATAGTAGTTTTAATACGAATCTGTCCGCCAAGCAAATCTGCTGACGGCAATGTCTAGGGAAATTTGTGTAGATCTAGGGAGAAAACTTTTTAGGGAAAAGGGAAAAAGAAGAATACCTAGGGAAATTTTCAATTTTTCCTTTTTGGTGTTAAAATTCTCTAGCCAATCTTTGGAATTTTTGAAATATTCTGGGAAATTCTGGAAACATTGAAATTTACTTCATAAAATCTCATTCTGGAAGGAAGGGAAAAAATGTTTGTGCATACCATAACTAAATGATGTCATGGTCATTGACTGCGAATGAGGTCATGCTCAGCGAGCCGATCCCTTGTGTACATTCACATACTTACCCGAGCTGTGTGTGAATTCTGCACATTAGAAGTGCCTACATATGTTTAATCCGCCATTCATATACAGTAGAACCCCGTTAATTCGAACCCCGATAATTCGAAAAAACGCGTAATTCGAAGTTTTCGCCAAAAAAATTTCCGCAGAAAAATTTTTTCATACAAAATTTTTTTAATTCGAAATTCGTTAATTCGTAATTCGAAATTTATTTTTGTCCGCGCACGAAAATTCGTTCGTGTAATTCGAAAAAATTGATTTTTGCGAAAATAAATCATAATATTTCGTAAATCTGAATCTAAAAGTCAGCCGTGGCGGTAAAACGCCGAAAAATGTATTTTTACGTGGTTATACATCGTCCTAATAAGTATTACTATTTTGTAAATCTGAATCGATTTACACTGGAATGTCGTACTTTTTCAAATTTATTTCGAATATCTGAGTTTGAAGGGCCGAGAAAATACGTTTTACGCGGATATATGTCGTAGTTTTACGAGTTTACACCAAATATCTGAATTTAAAGGGTCGGCCGCGACGAAACTCGGCCGCGAAATTTCGATTTACGCGTAAATGTATCGTATATTTACGAATTTATTTCGAATATTTGAATTTAAATGGCTCGCTGCGACGGAAATCGGGCGCGAAATCTCGATTTACGCGTAGATATATCGTATTTTTACGAATTTATTTTGAATATCTGAATTTTAAAGGGCCCGTCGCGACGGAAATCGGACGCGAAATTTCAATTTACGCGGAAATATATCGTATTTTTATTAACTTTACTTCGAATATCCGAGTTAAAAAATACGGCGCGACGGATATCGGCCGAAAAATTTCGATTCACGCCGAAATATGACATATTTTTACGAATTTACTTCAAATATCTGAACTTAAAAGGCCGGCCGCGACGAAAAACTGCCGATAAAATTCGATTTACGCGGAAATATATCATATTTTTACGAATTTACATCAAATATCTGAATTTAAAGGGTCGGCCGCGACGGAAATCGGCCGCGCATTCTCGATTTACACGGAAATATATCGTATTTTTGCGAATTTATTTCGAATATCTGAATTTAAAGAGCCGGCCGCGACGGAATACGGCCGCGAATTCTCGTTTTACGCGGAAATATATCGTATTTTTACGAATTTAAATTCAGATATTTGAAATAAAGGGCCGGCCGTATCGTATTTTTCGAATATCTCAATTTAAAGGGTAGGCCGCGACCGAAATCGGCAGCGAAATCTCGATTTACGAGTAAATATATAGCATTTTTACGAATTTATTGCGAATATCTGAATTTAAAGGGCCTGCCGCTACGGTAATCGGCCGCGAAAATAAAGAAATAATTGGTATTAATACGAATTTACAACTAAAATACCACCCGGATTTGAAGAGGCGGCCGAGAAAATCGATTTTCGGCGTTTTTTTTTTTCATAAAATTTCGAATTACGTGGGAATTCGTTAATTCGAAATTTGATTTTTGATGTCCCGTGGATTTCGAATTAACGAGGTTCTACTGTATGTAAGGACGGGTTGTTTCGGAGAATTTGAACAATTCTTCAAATTTCAAAGTTAATTTTCAAGTTCTGTGAAAGATTTTTTCGAGTTCTGTTTTTATTTCAGTTCTGTCAAGCAACTAGCCTATAATGATATAGTAACAGAACTTGAATAGGACATTCACAGAACCCGTCAATGAATGTTGAAATTTCATGAATTGTTCAAATTCTCCGAAACAACCCGTCCTAAGTGTTATTATAATATGTGTGTAAATATTTATGTTTTTTTATACATGCTTACAGAAATCTTGATTGTTAAACATGCTTACAGAAGACGTGATTCTCTCAAATCAAGCTCAAGACGCAGTCCTGAGCCTGAAGATAAGCGAGCATCTGTCCCCAATCCTTCTACCAAAAGGACATCCACTGTGTTCGGTAAGACTGTAATCAGATATTATGTATTGTTACTGGAACAGGCTGTCAAATGTTATTGTTGTCGGCTATCAACTGTCTGCCAACAACGTATCCTTAAATACTTTGACAAAATGACAACACGTCTCTTTGGCGGAGAGTCCTTTTATTAACTGTTTTTGTCAGCGGTAGTGTGGGTTTATATAGGAAATGTTTAAATGGGGGGAGCGCGTCATCACAGGTCGTAACACTAAGTAATTAATTACGTTGTTCGCCAAACTAACCAGTCGAATGATGGCTACCCATATTAAAGCCTCATCACTCTAGGCCTATAGAGATGCTGCCTAAATTAAGGTAGATGATTTAAAAAAAAATTATTTTCAAATTTATGCGAACAGTTCAATTATAAAACCTTAAAATATGGGATAAACTATGAAATGTAGGTGGGTCCATTGGCTTTAAACCACAGTGAGCAGTTTATGTTTCCATATTAATATTCGGAGGTATGATTTTTTGAATGAGTGCTGCCAAATCCGAACCGAATGGCCAGAAACCTCCATCGCTCATCTATTTTGTAAATATCTCTCGAGTGGCTTCGAACTTGAACCTGGAGAAGCTGTAACTGGCAAGAAGAAGCAGATGACAATCATTGATGCTTTGATCTGCTAAAGTATCGCAGGCGTCCGGAAAGACGTGAAGGAGACCATATTATTACTGAATTGCGTTTGTAAATGTGTGGCTTATTCCTAATGTTTTGTTTGTTGTTATGCAGGTCGTGTTTCCAAGTTCAGGCACCTGAAGGGTACACCTGGTCACAAGTCCACTCATATTGAGAACATCAAGAATATCAGCCGGCAGATTTCTGGAGAGTGCGATGGTTTCCACGGTTAGTCTTTAGTTTTTAATTATATGGTATTCTACTTTCAAACTTAACCAGTAGATCTTCATTATCATCACGGCGCTATATCCATGAAACCTCTTTGCATCTTTTCTATGAACAGTATAGTGGTTCGATGTTTAGCTCAGCTCGGATTTATGAATCCCATTTTAATATCATATTATGTTTATTTATATTCCAGCAAACCCCCACCGAGTTGCTGTGCCACTGGGCGGCGGGGGCGGCCGAGTGGCCGTGCTGGAGCTGAAGGCCGGTGGCCGCCTGGCCGACGGCGTCACTCCGGCCCTTCTGCATCCCAACGCCCTGTGCGACTGGCAGTGGGACCCCTTCAATGATGCCCGCCTGCTGGTGGCATGCGACGACGGCATTGTGCGCGAGTGGATCATACCCGATGACGGTGAGTGTTGTTCGAGTGCTCCGTTACTGTTCATTTGTTAGGCAACTCAAAATGCTCATCAAGTTTTCTACTTGTCCGCAATGATCTGAATGTTTTAATATATATGTAGTTTAATTTGAAATTATTGGATTTTCATAAAGTGTTTATGAGTGTGATTTAAATATTGACAGATTGTCATACAAATCTTTTACAATTGCTAACAAAAGGTATAAATTGCATGAGAATTAAAATGAATCGATTGTAAAAGTTATACACAATAAAATGAGTTTATTAAAATTTCAAGAGCTTTGAAAGACCGGCAATATGAAAATAGGCTCAAGGAATTAAGATTACCAACTTTTAAAGAAAGGAGAAACGGAGTGACTTCATTGAAACTTTCTCAAAATTATATCTGGACAATATAGTTTCCCTGGCATCCAAGAAATCTTCCCCACCAGCAAAAATATAAATCTCCGTGGACCCCCAAAAAAATTAACAAAATACCTTTTGCGTCCAATCTTAGGAAACACTTCCTTGCAAATAGAGGAGAGATTTAATTTTTTTTTAAAACAACTCAATTACTGTTAACTTATTGTGAAATCAGATATGAGCGCATCAGCAGAATACTGCCTGCTCGTTAAATGATAATAATGGCGCTAGGCGCTAGGATGATGTCCCGATGGAGTCCATGATGAGTACGGGCGAAGCCGGGAAATTGTTCTACGCGCAAATAAGGTGCGCGGATTATCACTCGTTGATATTTGTAAACTGACGGCGGATTGATGACTGACTGTTGCTCGCTGCGTCGGGCTTATTTATACAGTACAGCCGGCGGCAACAGTAGGTAGATGGATTCGCAAATAAATCGGAGACACTCGCTCAGTCTGGGTCTTTCGGGAACTTTCGGCGGCGCTGCAATTATGCATAGGCGATAGGCTCGAACCTTCTAGCGAGTTGGCGTAATGTGTCAGACTTGCCAGACAGCGTATTGTCGTAGGTAGGTCGCGTTGTTTACGATCAATTCTTGGTAGCAATTTGTAAGTACCTAAGTAGGTCGAGCTGTTTATTATTAATAAGACAATTCTGGATTTTTCTCTCAATGCCACAATAGTACAGGCACCGCTACACACAAGTGTGCGCTTCCTTAGTAATAATATTATGTAATTATTTACACATGATATTAACCCTTAGAAGATGGCTAATATTTTGTAAATATCTCAAAGCCAAATATAATATTGAAAATCATATTTGAAATAATTGACAGGCATCTACAATGTCAACGTTTTACTTAGGAATTTTCATGGACAATATTGAAATGCGTTCAAAACTTCTAAAACCTAGCTCTATACGCTGCACATTGCAGTGCACCTGAAGGTAGTCATGATTTCACTACACTGCTATTGTAGTTAGTTGTATCCTAAGGGTTGAAGATTTGATTTTTGCGGTTTTATGCTCTGTTGAATAATATCCCAAAATCAATCACAATAATTCCCTGTCCATGAGAACTCAAATCAAATTAGAATCAAAAATAGTGACACAGTGTAAAATTAAATGTTGAAACCGAGCACAGTCAAATATGTACTTAGAAGAATGATCCATATATTTGTTTGCTTACCGTAATGCAAATATTTCTTATTTTTTACAATCCAGGTCTTTCCGAACCCACGAACTCGCCCAACCGCCAGTTTGCAGCGCACTCTGACAAGATCTACATCATCCGCTTCCACCCGACGGCGCGCGACGTGCTGGTGACGGCCGCCCACGACCTCACCGTCAAGCTGTGGGACCTGTCGGCCATCACCGATGAGGCTCCCAAGGAGAAGCTGGTGCTGACCGGACACCGGGACCAGATCTTTGCGCTGGCGTGGTCGCCGTGCGGAGTCTACCTGGCCACCGTGAGCAAGGACGGCCAGATTAGAGTGAGTATTTCTAAACTAAATTAGGATAAGACGGTTATTGTTTATTCCATACCTACTTATATCCAAATCTTGAGCGAAATTGGGAATTAATGCTATTAAGCAATAATTGACTAATATTTCAACTCAACCGTTTTGAATTTCATCTGTCTGTGAATTTGTTTGAACGTTCCGTTTCAGGTTCAAGATGGTGGCCGTTTTAATGGTTCAGTAATGATTTTTTTTCAAATGTGAAAAAGTTGTGTTTATTTGGACTTGCTTATTTGCATTTTTTCAATATTACGGTGCCTGAAAAATGCTATAAAAAAAAATTGTCATTCAGATAGTTTTTTTGAATTTATTATATAATTCCTTATTTGAAATAAAAAAATATATGTTTAATAATTAAGTAAGGTTTTTAAGTAACTACTTAAAAGTCTTATGATTTTAAGGGCGGCTTGCACCATAAGTTAAATTTGATTTAAATATAATTTTAAACACATTATTTGATTTAAGTCGACTTGGCGTCTTGCACCACAAAATTTAAGTCGTTAAATGCGTTTAAAGAACTGTCAAAGTTAAATACCCAAAAGCGGCTGTTTAACCGAGTTAAACGTGTTTAGCCCTACTCATAAAGCAGTACTGTCAAATTTTTTTAGGTTATCTCTTCGATTTCTGATTGTGGTTAAAATCTATCATATAATATATCTATCATAATATATATACAATGAACATTTGGGATTTGTATTCTGACGATCATGAAGAAATTAGATTATAGAAATTGTAAATAACTTAAGTAAATTATAATATAGTCAGAGAAGTAAACACAAGAACAAATTTATTTGAAACACTCAGTGCCAAGAACTTTCAAAGAAGATTTCGTCTCAGTAAAGAAATGACATCATTATTAGTTCAAGAAATTGAACCTCAGTTAAAATTCAACACCAATAAAAACATCAGCGAGGTGCTCGTCACTTGGAGCTAACACTCCTTATCGAGGAGTACTTTGCAAGGTTGTAAACTTCTAATAATACCTACAGCATTCTTATAATACTTTAAAACAATATAATATGTAAAAGAACAAAAAAAAAACAAAATTACTCGGATAATTGTTTTATTTTTAATTCCAACAACAGAAGTTCTTTTGTCTTATTTCATCATTATGTCTATTAGCTTTAACTTTTTCTTCATAAAATAAATAAAACACTATTTAACCACACACACAATCACAAAATATTTTGACACTTCAAGTAAAATGAAACATCGTACCTGTTTTATTTACGCGTTAATGGCGGTAACCACTCGGTAACTGTTTTACCGACGCGTTAAATACGTTTAACTAAAATCGCCACCCAACTGCGTGGTGCAGGACGCAACTAAACGCATTTAAGTTAAATGTATTTAGGGCGACTTGCACCAACTATCGCAAATTTTATCTTAAATTGTATTTAACTAAACGTATTTAAGACCCTAAATACATTTAACTTAAATGCGTTTAGTTGCGTCCTGCACCACGCAGTTCGGTGGCAATTTTAGTTAAACGTGTTTAACGCGTCGGTAAAACAGTTACCGCGTGGTTACCGCCATTAACGCGTAAATAAAACAGCTACGATGTTTCATTTTACTTGAAGTGTCAAAATATTTTGTGATTGTGTGTGTGGTTTAATAGTGTTTTCATTTATTTTATGAAGAAAAAGTTAATCAAATAGACATAATGATGAAATAAGACAAAAATAGCTTCTGTTGTTGGAATTAAAAATAAAACAATTATCCGAGTAATTTTGTTTTTTATTTCTTTTAAATATTATATTGTTTTAAAGTATTATAAGAATGCTGTAGGTATGATTAGAAGTTTACAACCTTTCAAAGTATTCCTCGATAAGGAGTGTTAGCTCCAGGTGACGAGCACCTCGCTGATGTTTTTATTGGTGTTGAATTTTAACTGAGGTTCAATTTCTTGCACTAATAATGATGTCATTTCTTTACTGAGACGAAATCTTCTTTGAAACTTCTTGGCACTGAGTGCTTCAAATAAATTTGTTCTTGTGTTTACTTCTCTGACTATATTATAATTTATTTATAATTTCTATAATATAATTTCTTCATGATCGTCAGAATACAAATCCCAAATGTTCATTGTGAATACAAATTAAAATGAGATAGATTTTAACCACAATCAGAAATCGAAGAGATAACCTAAAAAAATTTTGACAGTACTGCTTAGAGTGGGGCTAAACGCGTTTAACTCTGTTAAACAGCCCATTTTGGGTATTTAACTTTGACAGTTCTTTAAACGCATTAAACGACTTAAATTTTGTGGTGCAAGACGCCAAGTCGACTTAAATCAAATAATGTGTTTAAAATTATATTTAAATCAAATTTAACTTATGGTGCAAGCCGCCCTAAGGGCGACTTGCACCAACTATCGCAAATTTTATCTTAAATTGTATTTAACTAAACGTATTTAAGACCCTAAATACATTTAACTTAAATGCGTTTAGTTGCGTCCTGCACCACGCAGTTCGGTGGCAATTTTAGTTAAACGTGTTTAACGCGTCGGTAAAACAGTTACCGCGTGGTTACCGCCATTAACGCGTAAATAAAACAGCTACGATGTTTCATTTTACTTGAAGTGTCAAAATATTTTGTGATTGTGTGTGTGGTTTAATAGTGTTTTCATTTATTTTATGAAGAAAAAGTTAAAGCAAATAGACATAATGATGAAATAAGACAAAAAGAGCTACTGTTGTTGGAATTAAAAATAAAACAATTATCCGAGTAATTTTGTTTTTTATTTCCTTTACATACTATATTGTTTTAAAGTATTATAAGAATGCTGTAGGTATGATTAGAAGTTTACAACCTTGCAAAGTACTCCTCGATAAGGAGCGTTAGCTCCAAGTGACGAGCACCTCGCTGATGTTTTTATTGGCGTTGAATTTTAACTGAGGTTCAATTTCTTGCACTAATAATGATGTCGTTTCTTTAGTGAGACGAAATCTTATTTGAAACTTCTTGGCACTAGTGTTTCAAATAAATTTGTTCTTGTGTTTACTTCTCTGACTATAAACGGTCTACTTATATAATTTATTTATAATTTCCATAATTTCTTCATCATCGTGAGAATACAAATCCCAAATGTTCATTGTGAATACAAATTAAAATGAGATAGATTTTGACTATATTATAATTTATTTATAATTTCTATAATATAATTTCTTCATGATCGTCAGAATACAAATCCCAAATGTTCATTGTGAATACAAATTAAAATGAGATAGATTTTAACCACAATCAGAAATCGAAGACATAACCTAAAAAAATTTTGACAGTACTTCTTAGAGTGGGGCTAAACACGTTTAACTCGGTTAAACGGCCGCTTTTGGGTATTTAACTTTGACAGTTCTTTAAACGCATTTAACGACTTCAATTTTGTGGTGCAAGACGCCAAGTCGACTTAAATCAAATAATGTGTTTAAAATTATATTTAAATCAAATTTAACTTATGGTGCAAGCCGCCCTTAGGGTCTTAAATGCGTTTAGTTAAATAAAATTTAAGATAAAATTTGCGATAGTTGGTGCAAGTCGCCCTAAGTGCCTACTTATAAGTCTTACGATTTTAAATGCCTACTTATAAGTCTTTACGATTTTATGTGCCTAGTTAGTATTATGATTTTAGGGGAAATTTTGGTTTTGATTTATTAAATAAGAGAAAATTAGAAACATACTTGTTTTGGATGTGAGGTCTACTATTCACAGAACTGCTAGTAATAAGAACTAAATAACTATCTTACTGTTTCTCTGGAGGGGTAGACAGAAAGGATGGACCACAACAAAGCTCTGTCATAAGACGCTCCCTGCTTCATTCACATTCATAATATTATGTAATAATATTTGACTGATTTTTAAAGTGCCACACACTATTCTGTTATTCTGACTTTTGACATGACCTGACTCAAGAATTGACTTACTTAGCTGTCTTAAAAAAATGTGAAACTGCCATTTCCACAATATAAAACACGTAAACACTTTTCTTATTGTGCCAATATTTGACATTTTCTTCTTCATGTACGGAACTAGGAGTGTCAAAGATAAAAGATATTTCTAACTACTCCCGCTATGTATCTATTTACAGTTTTACGTACTTGTCAATTAACCGTCGTAGTATTGTACCATTTTTTTTTGGTGGAGGCAGTTTTCTATAATTATTGTTTATCAACATGCTTATAGACACTAACAGAAGTTTCATTCAAACTTTAAAATTCCTGCTGTACAATAACCGATTTATTTGTCATTTTAATGATTTGTACAATATTTTTCCAGGTCTACAAGCCCCGAGCTTCCGACGCCCCCATCAGAGAAGGAAAGGGCCCCGTGGGAAGCCGCGGCGCTAGGATTGTCTGGACCCTGAATGGTTCTCACATTGTAGTCACTGGATTCGATAAGTAAGTTTTTTCTAAAACAATTATGTGGTTAAACAGACTGATCGATGGAAGAACCGTGCATCAAAAATAGGCTATCAATTGTCTGCCTACAACCTGAGGCAGTCCCTGCCTTAGTGCAATGTATTGCAATGCACATTCATGGTAACATTAGATGTTATATAAAAACAGTATTAGAAAAGATGTATATTAGCACTGTAATAATGAGAGAATACTTGCATCAAACATCGATGTATGAACTTGCGCTCCACTCCAGTGAGATCCTAGATTGTTCACATGTGTAATACCAAACGTTTGTAATGAATTAGTTAGGATTAACGGATTTGGAACTAATTAACAATGTTGTGAGTGCTAAAACAATCAAGATACATACTTGACAAAATGTATTCAGTGTTCGCACTGCGACCGGTTTTTGCGAGTTTTGTTCCATTAAAAATTTCTTTGGAAATGAGTTGTAATCAAAATCTTGCAATTAAATAGTTTTGGAAAATAATGACCTGCCAACACCATGGTTGAATATAATGTAGGTTTGTAAGGTTAAGGCAAAAACTGTGAAAAAAAAACTTTATTCAACAGCATCATGGCTTTGTTGATGTGATTGTTAGTTTTCTGTTTACGCTTTTCGGAGTCGATGTATCGTGAAGTGACTGATATGGCTCCTTTTACTGAAAAAATTGGAGTTACAGGTATGCAGCTCCCATTATCATTTAATTTACCTGTATTACAAGTTACCACCATTTTTTAGTGAAATGCACTGCTGTCAAATTTAGTCACGGGCTGCCTCTGCCTACAATGTATGTTTGTGACATCAAACTGAGAAATCCTTTGGGAAGCTCATGGTCGGTCTCTGGTTAAGTGGAAGGCAGTAGAAGCAAAGAAAGATCATTGATGTGTTAGACTGATTAACCTCTCAGACAAAGACATTTACTCACTATGTGTTCCTTTGAGAACTGTCAAAACGTGATAATTTTTGTGTTATTTACGAGTTTTGCTAAAAGCTTCATAACTCACGTTTTGGGAAACGTAGCCTCATTCTAAAAAATGTTTTGGAAAGATTATGAAATTCACTATCGCATTGTGTTGTAATACGTAAATATTTGCGTTTCTAAATATACATTTTATGAAAACGTCATAAATATGTAAGGAACGCTTACCATTATTTCAAAGCCGTGAAAAATGTACTTTTTTCTGAGTAAAAGAAATAACACTTTATATATTGAAGAAATATAATTAAAAACTATTAGTCACCTCAAAATATTAACCGTCCAAACTAAAATATTTTTAATAAATTATTTAGAAACGCAATAAATTATGAACGAACAAGATGACAGATTAAATCGACTTAGATAATGCACTTCTACGTTCCATAGATATTCTTGAATATAGACGCGTAGCGTTATTCAATATCGATATTCTGTTTTTTAAATCATGGCAATTCGTATACTAGTGATGGAAATAAATCGATTTTTGTAAGATCTCGCGCGTTTACGTGAAAAGACGTTCTAATGTCTTGACCGCTATTATCATATTTACGTCTTTTGACGTTCTAATGTTCTGAGTGGTTAAGTGTCCGGAATGACGGTGTCCGTGGCTCTCTATGCAGTGCAGGACCGCGAGGAGTGAAGGAGCCTGGTTCATAGGGGCAATTGGAGTGGGGATCACGATTCTCAACTGTTAAAAAAACGACAATAATCCATTTTCATTCTCTACTGCATTGGTAATTTTTGGCACTAATTTTGGTTTTCTCTTCCCAGGGTTTCTGAACGTCAGATCATGGTGTTCACTGCCACTGACCTCAACACTCCCCTGAACACTATTGGCCTGGACGTCTCTCCAGCTATTCTGATACCATTCTATGATGAAGACAGTTCCACTCTGTTCCTCACAGGAAGGGTAGGATAAATTCATTATTGTTTTATTTTACCCTTAGCCATATCAATTTGTATATTGTGACTCCTTTGTTGAGTCCCCATTAGTCCTGCTGTCACATGTGTCAACTATTGTTACTCCTTTATTGACTTCTATTAGTTTTGTTGCCACATGTGTCAACTGTTGTCATTTTTGTTGGCTCTTTTAAGTCCTTGTCATTATTTTTTGCCCTTGTATCAACTCCTGCCATTATCGTTGACTTTTCTCAATCGGTTTATTGATTCCTGGTTTTCTTCTTGCTTTCCTTTGTATTCTCCCAAAGATATTAGAAGAATGAGATATGCTATGTTGGTCGCCGGACCGTAGGCGGAGTACTACCTAATTAGGGTACTTTGAACGGTATCGGGACGTGTACGCACATAAATCTGTTCTATGTATTAGTGCGGATACCTTAGCGTAAGCGAAGGTGTGCAGTAGTATTGGTGAACAAAACCGGCGACACTCGTCAAAGCAATTCCACACAGTATGAACTACTCATAGCACATCTCGTTCTTCTAATATCTTTGTATTCTCCTCTCTTTCTTATTACCTCTTTTATCAGTACAACACTTTGCATGTTCAGGGTGACTCAACCATCTACTGCCTGGAGGTGACCAGCGAGGCGCCGCATCTGTGCGCGCTGTCGCATCACCGCTGCCCCTCCCTCCACCAGGGGCTGGCACTGCTGCCCAAGAACCAGTGCTGCGTCCAGCGTGTTGAGTTTGCCAAGGGACTGCGCCTAACCAACACCACCATCGAACCGCTGAGCTTCACGGTCCCGAGAATCAAGGTAAAAACTAGACTCAATGCAACTGACCTTCTGTCAGGGCTCTTTTGTTAATTCGCGTCATTGTCTCCTTTGACAATTCATATCATTCTTGTTGTCTCTTTTATCAATTCATATCATTCTTGTTGTCTCTTTTGTCTATTCATGTCATTCTTGTTGCCTCTTTTATCAATTTTCGTTGTCTCTGTTATCAATTCCCGTCATTCTTGCTGCCTCTTTTGTTAATTCCTATCACTCTCTTTCTTAGATATCAGATATGGATGTGTCCATGTGCTGAATTATGTCCAACTTTATTATTCCTTTCTTCTGCTGAAATTGAACTAGAATTTTCAAATATAGAAAATATTATGTACTTTCTTGAGCAGATAAACAATTGAGCAGATAAACAAACCAGCGGTCTTGTTGTAATTTAGTGACATCTTAGTGACTTAAATCACATATCTTGGGAGTGTTCAGTGGACTAAAAGTAATGGGGAGAGGAAGGAGATGGGATTGAGGATGGTTGGGAAGTTGAAGAAGAGAGGGGAAGGAGAAGGGAAGAATTATCTGTTCAGTGCTGATAACTGTGTGTTCCCAGAGCGAGCTGTTCCAAGATGACCTGTTCCCGCCCACCCGGGTGAGCTGGTTGCCCACACAGTCAGCGGCCGAGTGGTTCAGCGGGGTGGACAAGGCGGCCAAGAGGATCTCTCTGAAGCCAGAGGGGATGGAATCACGTGAGTTCAGACTTCAGCAATTCCACTTGTTTAACAATTTCCGTAATTAAGCGACAATTCCAGTAATCTGGAACTGGAAATTACGTTTATTCCAAAATTACAGAAATTACGGTAAATTACTATAATTTTGGCAATTACGCTACTCCAGAAATTTTGGTAAACTGGAAATTATAATGATAATTCAGAAATTATGATAATCCCACAGTTACGGTATGCTCAGTAATTTTTATTTTATTTATTTACTTTATTAAACAGTCTTTCATATTCATTCATATTTACAGTGTTAGGAATTTTTTTATATCATTGACCAATAAAATAAAATCTGACGATTTCATTGATCTGGCATTTCCAATCATCCGGCAGAACGTTTTATATATTATTTAGTTTGGGATAAGTATTTTTTGTTTTTATTAAACTTGATTTAATTAAAATATTTGTTTTAACAGTCTCAGAATCGGCCAACCCAGCGCAGACCCCAGTGTCAGCTCCCTCTGTTCAACTTCCCAAAGGTCCCTTCAACAGGCTCGGCTGGAACCCCGACATGGCGGGCATCACAAAGGCTAAGCAGGATGAGGTAATATTTCTTTAAAATTTTTATTATTAATAATTTAAACATTCCCGGGATACGAATAACCTGACAATATTTGCAAATCTCTTACTTACCACCACAGTAAGCAGAAAATGTTGCTTTTGACGTGATGGAGGAATTAGCCAGCCGAGGAATTGAACTCTTGATGCTTGGGTACCTTAAATTCCAGAGTTGTTGATTCTCTCCGTATCGCTGGTGTACTGAGATTATCAACGACTCTGAACACCCAATCAACCATTACCAATGGAATCTTTTTAGTAACCAGATCAGAATAGACAGGTGCTTCCCAATCTTCATCTCTCCTATCTCCTTCCCCTCCCATTCTCTTCATCCTCACAACATTCCCTAATCAGTGATGCCACTGGCCCAAGGCAGTTGGTTGTGCAGTATTCACATATTTTTATTGAATTATAATTTTTTTGTTTTTATTATAGATCCAGAAATCATTGGCGTCGCGGGTCGAAGTTAATCTGAAGCTCGAACAGGACAATATGGAAGGAGTTGATGAATCAGAATGGGATCAATAAGTAATCATTTCATCCCTCAAGAGTTTTGTTATGATTATCTCTAAATAACATAACCTCCCCTAAAATAGATCAATATTTTGATTTCTTCGTACAATCCCTCTTCCCATTTTCCAAGCTTTATATTGAATACAATGTAGATTGTAAGAACACCAAGGAGTCATTCGCTTTTGTAACGGTACCAAAATGATTACTGAGGTGTTATCTAATCCTTCTGTTACTGATCTGTAAATCTAATGGTATGAAAATGATTACTAACCGTGAAAGTATCAACGTGATTACTGAGGTGTTATCTAATCCTTGTGATACTGATCTGTAAATCTAATGGTATGAAAATGATTACTAATAGCAAAAGTTTCAACATGATTACTGAGATGTTATCTGATTCTTGTGGTACTGATCTATACATCTAATCGTATGAAAATGATTACTAATTGTAAAAGTATCAACATGATTACTGAGATTTTTTAGAGAGACCTTTGCGGTGCCTAATTGAATAATTCTTCTAATAGTATGGTAATGATTACTGTGATGCTAATCGTAATTATACGACATTATTCATGTTATTTTGAAACCAACTATGGAAGTAATTATTTTGACGGTAATCATATTGGTATCAAGAAAGCGCCAAAACATTGTAATAATTGACATAATAGTAACAAAATGATAACTGAGGTATTAAACCTTACGGTACCAAAATGATTATTGACTTATATTGGTATCAAAATGATTACTAATGTTCTTTTTATACATATTTGTATGCTAAACTTAATAATCCTACCAAGTGGAATGCTATTTTTGGTAGACAAGTCATCAATATATATCATATTTAATAATATAAAAAAATAAGTTAGGTTATGTCCTTTTTGATTGGATGTGATTTACGAATAAAACTAGAGTTTTGTAAGAAAAAGTAGCGATGTTAGCGTTACAGACAAAAAGCTCAATTTTTCAAATATGATTTTTTTTCATAATTATCGCTTGTCAGTAATCAAGTCGCTACTAAGAATACGAATTTTAGGATTTAACACCGCGTCTGGAAATTGTTGGTGTAAATGAGAAACTTAGTGAATCACCATTTTCCGGATACATTTTATTCTGAACGTATTTCGGGATCTCCAAAAGGCTCATGTAATTCATATTAGAATAGGACAGATATATTTTTTAGATTAATATTTTTTGCGTGCAGTAACTAACTTTGCAAATACTCTTTTTTATAATTCAGTATTTTTACTTTTCCCTGTGTAATTGTTTCATGACAAAAATTGTGATAATCGAATGCCAAAATCGTAGATTTTGTGTAGTGTTGTATTACGCATTAATTGTTTGTTTTTGATTTCCAAAATTTTTTTTATACTATTTATTTTATTCAAATAATTTACATTTAAGTAATAAATTTTGTGTCAAATTTTATGTAGACGTAAAATTAACAAAGACATTGTTGGTCTTTTGAAATGTTCTTGTTTGAACATTGAATTCTAAATCAATATGGCATGTTTGTATTAATGTCCTAATTGTTTGTGTATTTTGTCCAAGAAAACATTACAGAGGTTCTGAATACAATAATTGTATGTAAACAAATGTGCGTACAAACACACTTCAAAGATCAATGTATTTTTTTTTCTCTTAATTCTTTTTAATTTTTCAACCATTCCAAAAAGTTTTTTATAATACCATAATCATTCAGTTCCATCCAGTTTGAGAATCTGTCCACTTATTTTCCTTTAGTTCGTCAAGCATCATTCCAATTTTATAATCATTTAATTCATTTTCCTTTTATCCAAGCACCAATTACAATCAAATTTCATAATCATTCCATTCGGTTTTCTTTGATTGCATTAATCCATCCAATTATATATTTTCACATTCATTCCATTAGTTTTTCTTTAATTCAACAATAATCCATCCAATTTTATAATCATTCCATTCGGTTTTCTTTGATTGCAATAATCCATCCAATTATATATTTTCACATTCATTCCATTCGGTTTGCTTTGATTCAAAATTAATCCATCCAATTTCATAATCATTGCATTCAGTTTTCTTTGATTGCATTAATCCATCCAATTATATATTTTCACATTCATTCCATTCGGTTTTCTTTAATTCAACATTAATCCATCCAATTTCATAATGATTACATTCGGTTTTCTTTGATTACATTAATCCATCCAATATTTTCACATTCATTCCATTTGGTTTTCTTTAATTCAACATTAATCTATCTAATTTCATAATCTTTGCATTCAAGTATCAATCAATCTACACATGTATTTCCATAATCAATCAATTCGGTTTCATTTAATTCAAGCATCAATCCATCTGATTTTATAATCATTCCATTCAACTTCCAATCACAATCCAGTTTCATAATCATTCCATTCAGTTTGATTTAATTCAAGCAACAATCCACCCACTTTCATAATTATTCCATTAAATTTCCTTTGATTTAAGCGTCAATCGATCTAATTTTACAATCACTCCTTTCAGTTTCCTTTTATTCGAGCATCAATCCATCAATTTTACAATCTATTTCAACTTATGTTGTTTAAGCAACCAGTTTCAGAATCAATTCATTCCGGAATCCATTCCACCCCCCTTCCTCCAATTATGTATTCCAGAACATGGAATGTGCAACATGACAATACGCCACACCTTTCCTTTTGTTTGTGAATGCATCTTGTTTGTAAGTTAGACAACAAACTATTATTAATTGTTAATGGTATTAAATAGTAATCCGGCACAAATAATTCTCTAATGCTGCGCACAGTGCTGACTTTTACTATCACATAATATGGTGAACCTATGTTGTTCCTAACATCCTGAAATTCAATGTGTTCATTGAATTAAATTTTAAAGCTAAGTTTTGAGAAAACTGTCATATTATTAAAAGCCTGTATTGCTATTTTTGCCCATTGCTTTGATCACTTAGATTGTGATATTATCAGCTTAAATAAAACACATTTAACAGCAATTGGAAGAAAAATGTGTTTTTTTTAAATGCCATTTTTAATGACGATTTTGAAATTCATTCCTACAGATAATGATTAATTTTAATATGGAAGGATATATTACAATAATTGTAAAGTAATGTTTAGCAAAAACACATTTTTTTTTACAGATTTAGCGCAAATTACTTCAGGCACTTTTTTTCACGCAATTGCTTTAGATTTTAGCTACACTTTTTTTGTTTTTTTTTTATATTTATTTATTTATTTTACTGTGTAAGTAAATAGGTTTTTATAAAACTTTTGTAAAACAAAATAAAATTACTGCAAAAAAAATACCATATTGAAGTCATCTCTGTGTGCAGATAGAAATGATACTGTGTTTTAACTTGTGTAAAATTTGTGAAGAACCAGCTCATACGAAAATCACAAATGAAATTGATGATATTTTTGTGTGTTATTAATTTCTAGTCCAAAAGTATTGTAATGCCTTTATTTTGGTTATTTTTATAGATTTTAAATATAAATTAGAGAATAGATAGCGTTAAGTTTTTTACGGTCGTAATAATAATAAAAGAAAAATTGGTCCAGCTATAAAAGGAAAGACGTAATAATGCTCGCAGAAAATATCACAATTTTATTTTGAATGGGTTTTTTTACCTCCTGAGTCTACGAACAATCATAATGTTAATACTTATTATGCAATTTGCTACATAGAGTCCAGTAACTGAGATGATAACGACTTGTTCTGTATGAACATTATTTGTTTGCACCTCCCGATACTCGAAAGCTAATGTTTTAATATTAATATCTTACTAATGTAGCATAGCGGAGGGTAGGTTTTGTCTGGTGAGTTAACTCTCCGCAAAACTGGAGTATGGGTGTTATTGATAAATGTAGTATGTAATAAAATGTATCCTAATAGAAAATGATCTCATTGTTTTCAGAATATCTGAGAATTTGGTACCTCAATTTAAGAATGACTTAAAATCTTTCGATTAACTCAAATATGTGATTAATGTGTATTTAATCAAAATTACATAATTTCTTTTTAAGACTCAATTTACTGTAACATTGAACAATAATTTTCACCACTGCTTGCTCGTGAAATCAAATCCAAATGTGACAAATTTGCAATTGATTTGGAGATAAATTGTGTGCCAAATAAAACCCTGGATCTTTTGCTATATGGGTGACTGCTCTAAGGAGTTTGTGAATTGTCACCTGAATGACAAATCACTAAATTCTTTAAATCACCTTTCCGCAAAAATTTGAATTTATAAAACGTGTACCTAGGTATTGGAAAAAAACTGGTTTAATATCTCATAACAAGTAAAAATTGTGTACATGCTAATTTTTCTTTGTAGAGGAAACTACACATCATCACTTAGTTACAAAAAAAAAAAACATGTATTTTGTTAAAGTCACAGGGAAGAGTCGAGCATTTTCTGAATTTCGCAGTGAAGAGACACACATTCTTTGAAAGATGTAGGGAAAAACATGTACATGTTTTTAAAGTTATTTTGGTAAAACATACATTTTTCCATAGCCACGGGGAAGAAACTTGTATTTTTATTTTTATCAAAGCCAGGAGAAAGAACCATGAATTTTTGCCAAAACCAGAGGGAAGAAACATGTATTTTGTCAAAATATGGGGAAAAGCATGTATTTTTGTCAAAGTCACAGGGGAGAAACAAGAATTTTGTCAAAGCTACGGGGGGAGAAACATGTATGTATATATTTTGTCAAAGCCATGGGTAAGAAACATGACAAATTTTCCAAAGCTTGGGGAAAGAAACAAGTATCTTTTTATCAAAGCCAGAGAGAAGAAACATGTATTTCATCAAATTTTCATTGAAAGCCAAAAATGCTCGAATTTTACCCATTTCATCCACAAACACAAGCAAACTTTTGATTTTCAGAATGACTTCATCTTTTTGCCAATATATTTAATCTATTTGATTTCTTTTATATCTGGACTAATATTTGTGTAGTTAAGGAATCATATTAAGAGGCCATTCTTCATAATATTTATAGTAAAATAATTATCATAAATCGTATATTATTTTTATTACATTTTCTAATACACAATCGCATTTAGACAAACGCCATTTTCTAGGTTTATTTTCTTAATCCATCATTGATTTAACTTTCAATGATTATTTTACATTTATAAGTAAAATTTCGCTTAATACCTACATAATTATTGTAATAAGTAATAATTATTTATTAGAATTTTTTTCTAAATTGTGCAATATGTTATTATAATGTAAACATTTTATACATGATATTATAAAATTTTTACATTCAATAATTTTTTTTATGTTTTACGAAATAATAATCAGCTTTTATTATTTACTGAAATGAACATTTCAATTTAGCATTTTTTTGCTATTTTTGAAAAGTAATTTTCATTCTACTTTTCTTGCACATGTAAACTTATGACATATTTTATAAGGCTCTGTATACAAACGTATTATGGTATCATTATCCAAATAAAGTAATCATACATACAAATACACTTTCTTTTTAATGAAACACCAACAAAAAGTACTTTTCTGCTTGCAGCACAGGTATAAATATATCTAAATCTAAATTAATCCAAACCAAGAATAATATTAACTTTCAGTTTCAAGTCAGTGAATCGATTCATGATGAATGGATTGAATGAATGTATTCAAACTAATGAATCAAATCATATTGAACTTGCATACCACTAATTCACAAGTCTGAAAGATATTTAGAAAATTTCTGTTCATTTCCATATTTCTGATAGCTTGAAATGGATAACTTGCATGCCGATTTTTTGCTTTGGTTGAGGAAGAATTTACAAGACATTAAGTACTTTTTACTAGTAGTTCTGTGAATAGTAGACCTCGTGTAATGATGATTATTCCAATTTGACAGCTTGTAATGCTCATGTGAACTCTGGCGTAGTATAAAGGTACTATCCATCACGGCCATCATCTTGACAGGATTGACCGGACATAGAACACACAGACTAATTTACAGACAGACGAAATGCAAAGCGCTCGAGTTAAAACAGGACTTCGCTATGCTCTCATAATTTAAACCCTCAAAATTTATGACAATATTACATTTTTAACACCTACAAAATTGATATGTAGTTGTTACGGACGAAAAAATATAAGTCGATTTTTATTACGTCTCTTGGGAAACTAGAAAAAAACACTTTTCTGTGTTTAATATGATTGCTTTAGAAATGTTGAAATTTCCTGAACTGAAAAAAAAACTTCATGTAAGTAGCCAGTAGTGCTGGAAATTTTGAGGAATATGAATATAACAGGAATTTCATTGTTAAAAAACAGTTTTGGATAAATAGATGTTTTGATTACTACAAAAAGCCACAGAATTTATACATGAAAAGTCGATCCAGTGAATTCACAGTGGTGAGTCATGTCTAAAATGGACATACGTTTATCTTCGGTTAGGTTATGTGAAATACCAATCACTTTTTAAATATGTAGAACAAAAAAATATATCCTGTTCAATTAAGACTGGTTCGTCGAAAACAATCAGTATGTTGAATTAATCTTTGCTCAATAATAAAGTATTTAATAACAAATATTTTTACATGAATACAAGCGATACTCAATATGATTATGGACATTATTATTTTATCAAAAATAATTTGTGTTTTGATCTAAGAAGAAAATTTTTATTTAGTGTGAATTTAATTGAATAATATTCTTCTAATATTTAGTACTTTACTATGAAATATTTCCTAAAGTAGAATTTGATACCTGACTTTATACAAAACTACGTACTTGTCTTTATAAAAATTTACTTTGACATCAATTACATGCAACGGCATAGTATCAATGGGTACAACGGCACGCCTGCTTTTGGCCACCCTTAGAAAAACAGTCCATGTTTCATTAAAACGGTCATTACATTTGGGACTTTTCATAAAACTCAACTTGAATCAAATGAATAATTCACAAATCAAATTTAAATGATTAATTTTTTTATTCATAATAAAATACTAAATAAAAAATATTTATGTATAATTTTTCAATTTTAAACACTTTTAATGAGTTCTACTTGAAAGTAAAATTAAATTAATTCATACTGAATGAATTATGTTTAGATATTAAAGTAAGTGAATTGATTCATGGTGATTGTATTATATTTATACTTTGAAATGGGTGAATTGGTTGATTCGTGGGTGAGTTGATTCACCTATATTCAAATGAATGAATTATATTTAAACTTTCAGATTGGTGAATCGATTCATAGGTAATGTACATTTATACATTCTTCATTTCAATGAATACATTCAAATAAGTGAAATGATTCATAGTAAATGAATTAAATTTATGCATTCAATCAAACGAATCAATTCATTTTTAAGTATTGAATTTGCGTACCACTAATTCACATTCATAAAGTAAAAACTAATTATTCACAGGCATCACTACCGTTTCATTATATGTAAATGTTAAGTCGAATTAGCGCAAGCATTTGTACTTGGACTTAGCTAAAAATCTTTGGTTGAGAGAGATATAAAGTAATTATTATTTCTCTATAGTGAGAACCAATATGTACTTTTCAATATTTGTTTCAGTAACTATTTTATATAAATAAAAATGAATATTCAATGTAGTAATTTAAACAATTTATTAATAATCTATGTAGTCGCCTTTTAATGTATGCAAAACTGGAAATGTATAATAGTCTTTTATACTTTTATAGAGTTGCCTGTCAAGCTTTGATTTTGTAAACTGTTTAGGAATCTAAATAATGATAATATTATGTAAAAAAAATGAATAAAGTGAACTGCAAGGCTATTTTTTTGTTTAGTTTTATTTAATGTCTACTTTAAAAATCTTCAATATTGATGTAGGAGTCTCATGGTGTGCTGTGACTCCCTAAAAAGTGTAAGTTGCTGTGTGGAATACATGGCATGTGCAGTGTTTTAGGTCATTACTTCTGAATTCGGTGGCGTCAGTCATCTAGGCTATTGCTTCTGAAATCAGTGGCGTCACCAGTCTAGGATATTACTTCTGAATTCGGTGAGTCAGTCATCTAGGCCATTGCTTCTGAAATCTGTGGCGTCAACAGTCTAGGACATTACTTCTGAATTCGGTGGGTCAGCCATCTAGGCCATTGCTTCTGAAATCAGTGGCGTCAGCAGTCTGGGACATTACTTCTGAATTCAGTGGGTCAGCAGTCTAGGTCATGGCTTCTGAATTCAGTGGTGCTAGCAATCTAGGTCATAACTTTTGAATTTGACGGCGTCAGCAGTCTAGTTAATTGTTTTTGAATTCCGTGGCATCAGTAGTCTAGGTTATGGCTTCTGAATTCAGTGGCATCAGCAGTCTAGGTTATTGCTTCTGAATTCCATGACTTAGAAGTCTAGGATATTGCTTTTGAATTTGGTGGTATAAGCAATCTAAGATATTGCTTTTGAATTTGGTGGCGTAAGCAATCAAGGATATTGCTTCTGAATTGAGTTGCGTCAGCAATCTGGGATACTGCTTCCGAATTCGGTGGCATCAGCATTGTACGTCATTGCTTCTGTGGCATGTGCATTGGATGTACCTCATTGATCCCCACAATGTCTTTAGTATAATGTGTCAATGGTGAATTTACAGCACGGCTTAATTTGTCAAAAGCTGGTACGGATGTATAATTCGCTGTGGTCCTTCAATTTGTCAAATGAAATAAATAATATATATTAAAAAAAAATTATGTAGGTACTGTGGTAATTTTAGGTTATCTTTAAAAACTAAATTGTTTTACTTTCATAAATTAAATCTTATATTAGGTATATTTTTTATTTCTGAATTGTCTTCAATTCTAAAATCATTTCACTATGTGCCGTTCCATTTTCTGGAACATCTACCGTGTTCTTCTTTGGTAAAAATCTCCTCAGCGGAGGGGATATTAGGTTCGGATCCAACGTCTTCAAATCATTTCCTCCGGTCAGAAAACTGACAACCAGTGCCACAATTATGTTGAATAGTGTGCCAAAAGCTGTGTAGTACATGAAAGACAATTTGTAGACGAAGAACACACCGTCATCTTCTTGGTCTGCATTACTGGAAACAAAAAAAAAAAAATATATTCATATGAGTATTCTTAGCGCAATGTTTGAATATTGGCGCAGTAGGTATTTGGTTCGCTGATCCACCGCTAGAGGCGCCTCTCTCATCTCTGTCAGCCAAAAAGGGAACTACTCATCACCCATAGAGCGGCAATTCCAACGGATTTACTCAAATCGAACTATTTGGAGTTAAAAATGTAGATTTCATTTTGCTTTCCGATGATATTTTTCATGTCGCCACTGTGATACGCGCTCTGTCTTGTACGTACGGTGCTGTTGAAACGAGATGGATTGCGTGTCACGTGACCTGCTAGACGGTAAGCAGTGGTGGCGTGTGATGGAATTTTTTTGTTATTTTTAATTGAAAAAATAAACAATTAGATGGAAAAATTACATCTTCATTTTTAATCCAAATATCATTGTTTGAAATCCTTCTGGTAGGTACTTGCCGATACATTCTGTAAATTTTCATCATAAACATTCTGCGTGTTATATATCGCTAATGGTAGGTATACAAACAAACTTAAATTAACGGAATCTTCTTCAATATCGAAATTTTTCGAATTTTTTTTGTAACAAACTTCCATTTAACGGAATCTTCGCCGATACTGAAATTTTCCCAAGATTTGATCAAAAACTCCCTATGATAGGGAGGGAGGGATATCCCAGGAGGGATAGTATCCCTCCTGGGACTCTCAGTTTGTCCCTAGATTTGTACACATATTTCGTAGGTATGTACTTAGATCTAGTAGACGTTTGCAGATTGATGTCGCCCGAATCGACGTTAGGTCGATGTGTGAATTCATCGGTGACCAAATCAACTCATATTATGCTGAAGTGAATAAATGTATACTCACATCAAAGGAGTAACTGATTGCTGCGAATCCAAGGTAAAGTTGCATGTATGCGGTACTCCTGGATAAACAGGGTCCGTAGCGAGGTTCACTTCATTATAAGTGGAGCCAATAGCAATCCAGGACAGCATAACCATGCTGCTTATGGCGCCCACCATTGCTCCGCGGGAGTTACACCGAGGGAACAGCATCCCAAGCACGAAGAAAGACAAACAAGGAGCCGCGGTTATGCTGTCCAACATGTACATGGCCTAGAAATACAAATAGTTCAAAAATATATTCTATTTATTAGGATTAACTTATTGAAACATAAAAAAACGTATTGTAATACTTAATCATTGAAGAAGATTTTTTATTTTTTATTTGTTAACTTAAAAGAAATTTTATATTTCACTTTCTTAACTTAAATAAGTACATACAAGTAGTTTTCTAATTTTGTTCTGATAACTTAAAATTAAAAAGTTTTTTTAAAAATACATTTATACTCTCCGTTTTAAGGTTATCTGGAAGGAGATTTTATATTTGTACACCCTCGTGGCCAATGCCTCTTTTGGCACTTTCAGTCCTTATAGTATTGTGTACAATTTGTTATGTTGCATATTATAATGTTCGTGTATTTGTGACGTTTGTTTAAATGTTGTGTTTGTGGGTATAAGTCCATTTTGGATTTTTTAGATTAGGAGGCATATGTTGTATTCGTACAATTTTCTTATTTTCAAGAGTTTCATTTCCTGATATCGTTTTTTGTGGGAGTGTCCGGGTTATAATTGAAGAGTTTTTTTTAATAACTTTGTTCTGTATTGTTTGTAAATCATTTAGGTATGTAATATATATTTCTATTAAATAATTTAGATCTGACTGGGTTAAACTAAAGTATAATCCCCTCTTTACCTATATTGGTAGGAGATGGGCAATTCTACCAAATACACCAATTAGTGGGATGATTTTTGCTTTTAATTTTTCTGTGTTGTTTAAATGTCAAATGTTTATCAATATGTAAGCCAAGGTATTTTTCGCTGTCTAGAATAAGCAGGTCCCTTTCTTCTATTTGTAAAGGTTTATGCGATAATAAATATGGTTTATTAGATAATAAATATGAATGAGAAAATAAATAGGTAACGTTGGGAACTGAGATCGGAACCCAGATCTTTCGATTTTACCGGGACTGGCGTCTTTACCAATTGAGCAGTTACCACCTAATTACATTCTGACATTTTTATCAACATATTTTATTACATTCTGACATTTTTATCAACATATCTTATTACATTCTGACATTTTTATCAACATATCTTATTACATTCTGACATTTTTATCAACATATCTTATTACATTCTGACATTTTTATCAACATATCTCATTCGAACGTCGACGACATCTTCTACCATTCACTTTTGCATCATAATGCATTTGAAATATTTGACCTAGGCATCATTTTTGACCAGAAACTCTGCTTTTGTATCTCACTTTTATTTTTATTTTTTTCATATTTTATTTATTTTAGAACATACAATATAATTATTTAAATTTACATAATGAGAACATATTTCAAATTATAACTAAACATATTGACCTTTACGAGTCTAACACTTGTGTGTAAAGGGAAAAAAAATAATTAAAACTGAACATACATATGTATATATTATATAGAATAAAATTTAAAAAACAACAACATATAAAGTGAAGAGATTTTTTTGTTTTTTCTAAAATAATATAATTAGATGTCGTCGTGAGTCTAATTAGCTAAATTATTTAATACAGTAAAGTTTATCTTATTTTTAAATTTATTATAATCCGGTTCTAGCCTGAGCTCTGTCGTAAATGATTAAACCACACCACTCCATTGTAAGTGTAGTAGTGTTGTGCAAAACTGGTGTGCATTAATGGAGTGCATAAGCGACCCATTCATATAACTTCTAGTGCAAGGCTGATGTAAGCGTAATGAGTAGGATTAAGAAAGGGACGCTTAGATGGCTTGGGCATGTAGAGCGAATGAGCGAAGAAAAGAGTGTAAGGGGAATATATGATGCGAATGCGAATGGTAGCAGAAGTTGGGGACGCCCGAGGAATCAAGTCACGATCAAGTGCATCAGATACTCGAGTGGGGCCATGTGGAGAGTCAGAATAGTAGAAGAGTATGTATGAATGTGAATGATGCAAGAAGTGTGTGCCAAGACCGAGTTGTTTGGTGGTCCTTCCACTCTTAGTTAGGGTCTTAGTTAGTTAGTTTATATAACTTCTATCGCTGACAGGGCTATGAAAATGTTGGGATTTGTAGTAAGGAATTTCAACGATTTAAAAAATTTTCACACATTGTTCACATCTCTCGTAAGAAGCATTCCACAATATAACTAACTCTACAATATTGTCACCTGTCAGAAATAATCATTTTTTTTACATTATAATTTTACTTAAAATTATAAATTATCAGTTGGATACCTGATATTATATTAAAGTTGATTTAATTTCATGTTCCTACCATTAGATCAAGATTCCATAGTATGAATTATTGTGGCAATTGTACTAAGGTTTCAGGCTGCAATTCTGTTATAGATTACACACTATTGGTACCACACCTTTTGCTAATGTAGCTGATGTTTTTTTTAATCTTTGGAAGAACATAATGAGTAAAACCTCAAATTGTGATAATTAATCATTGATTAAAATTACAAAAATTAGTAAAAGATACGGTGGCATCTACGAATTGAATCTAAGGTCCTGGGTTTAAAATAGCAGGGTCTGCTCTAGCACAAAATAATAATGAATGATTCTTACAGATAAAAGAGTGCCCATATGTTCTACAACTGGTACCATCAACACAGTGTAAATTCCTCCAATGACTATGAGCGCCCTGATGATGAATTTCTCTTTGGCTTCAGATATCGAGTCTCTTTTGATGTAGTCATTGTATATGGAACCAGCCACTGTGTTAAGAATGGCTGCTAAGTAACTGAAAAAAATTACGAAAAATTATTTCTTTATTTTGAACACCTCACAAGAGTCCCAACTGCCCGAAGCGGATGGGACTATGACATCACCAAACGTGGTGTGTTATGAGGCTGAAGGGAGTGGGAGAGGAAGGTTGGGAAGTACGAAGATATTTTTACATAAAATGCCAAGTGGAGTATGTCTTTCTTGTCCGAGTATCATATTAAACCGAAATTTAGGAAAATATTTACAATTTTGAATATAAGACACATATACCCATAATTATTACAAAAAATATACTTCCTTTCATATTAATTACTGTAAGAAAAATTATAAATTCCCGGAAATGAAAATAATGGATTTAAATGGCAAGCAATCCATTATTAAATATTTTGAGCTTTTCGTTCCAATTTTTCCTATTTAGTAGTAGGTACCTACCGTCAAATATCACACTGCTAAATAATTCTATGGAAATTCAAAATGGCCGCAACCAGACATCAAAATTATCCATATTTTAAATTTGAACGAAATCATCATTTTCCATTTGGGTTAATTTTAATTACATAACAAAAAGTGGATCTGAACAAGTAGGTCAACTAAAAACAGTAGAAAATAATCTAATGCTTATAATTAATATTACATTAAAAAGATACAAATAAATGGTATACGAAATCCCTAAATCTGCTACAATAATACAATTTGCAGAAGAAAGGTGGGAATCCTATAAGAAACTAATGTTTCTAAGTAGTACAGAAATAAAACATTCCGAAAATTCTTAAATTAGGCAAAAACTAATTACCTCTCAAAGTGATTCAAGAAAAATGTGGACTACACTTAAAGAAATTATAAGCGGTAAACAGAGAGAAAACATTAAAGAAGTTTGTCGAAAACATAAATAAGAGTATTCCATTAGTTACAGATACTTATTCTCAACCAGCGGAAAGAAGAGAGATTAAGTTTAATAAAATGTGAAAAAAGAGTGAATATTTAATGAAAACTCTTAACACAATACAAACAAAATCATTGCAGAATGGAATTACAATAGGCATAGTGAAAGATGCTCTGCCAGCTATAGGAGACAAATTAGTTTAATCAATAAATGAATCTCTGTTTTAGTGAATTTTTCCACATTCATGGAAAACTTTCATAATAACACCCGTGCCCAAAATAGTTCACGCAAAAAGCTTTGCAAACTTTAGACCAATAAATGGATTACCAAAATATAAACAACTAACAGAATCCATACAGGACAGATGACTAAATTTATAGAAAAAATTAACATTCTAGTTTATTAATTTATTTATTGTTTGTTTGTAAATATTACATAATACAATTAATGAACTTAAAATGTCCAACTAGGCGATTGCCCGTTTTAGGACATTCCAATATGATAATGTTTTTACATGTAAATTATAGTGTTGACTATTCTGTTGTTAAAATAATACATATGTATATACATATTCTAGAATACTTTCAGTTATACCATGATATATTTTAATATTGTTTAGCTGACATAATAAACTAAAGAAATATTAATAGATAAAAACAAGAAAATGAATTTGAAAATGAAACTGAATTGAAGAAATTCTGTTGGTAAAGTAATACAAATGTATATTCATAATCTAGTATACATTCAGTTATACCACGACATTTTTTTTTTTTTTTTTTTTTTTACTATTGTTTAGCTGATATAATAAACTAAAGAAATATTAATAGATAAAACAAGGAAATGATAAATAAAAAAATAAAAAAATTAAAAAATGAAAGTAAAGAAGGAACTTTTCATTTAAGGAAAAATATCACGAAGAATTGAGCAATTTTCGAACTTACTTTATGTAAAAATACAGTTCCTGTAATGCTAATATAATACCAATATAAATTAAAATGTAAAAAAGAATGTAAAGAAAAACAAAGTTTACAATTCAATTACTGTTTTTTAGCATATTCTCGCATTCAGCTCTCCCCAAGACCAGAAGCCAATTGTTTACCTGCATGCGCAGAATATTAGTACTCTTTGCCTTCCATGCATCAGGTATGAGATTGAGCAGTTTAGGGCCTAAGTATGAGAATTGTCTCTGTGCTAAAGATGAGGAAGTGGTGGGCGGAACTGTTGGGTTTTTTTTTGCATGTCGTGTATTATGACAGTGGTTTACGGAAGCTAAGTAGTGCCTCTGTTTTTGAGTATGTAATATGATTTTCCTCATGTATAATTGTCTTACATCAAGAACGCGAAACTCTGCGAACAATGAATCGCTGGGGTATCTGAAAGGTTTTTTCAGTATGACTCTTATAATCGATTTCTGGGATTTAGCTAAGGGATCGAGTATGGTTTTAGCACAACCTCCCCAACCTAAGGAAGCATAGTCTAATATGGAATTGCACATTGCAAAGTAAATACGTTTCAAATCATTTAGACATAGAATATTTCTTATTGCTATAAACAGATGTGTAAGTTTCCTGACCTTTGTGGAAGTAAAGGCTATGTGTTTGTCCCATCTCAGAAATTTATCAATGATAATTCCTAGGTATCTTATATTGTCCACACATTCTAGGGTATTGCATTTACATGTAATAATGTCGTAACAATGGTGTATTCTAATGTTAATAATTTCTTGTGGTTGACCCGCTTGAGTTGAACTGAAGCAGATGAATTTCGTTTTATCCGAGTTAAGAGTGAGGAGATTACTATCTAGCCACTGTTTAACTTTGTTTATGCCAAATTCAGCTTTACTGCAAGACTCATTCCAGGTTTTGCCTTCGAATAAAAGTACTGTATCGTCAGCAAATGTAATAATGTGGTCTGCAAATGAAGTATTACATAAGTCATTTATATAAACATTAAACAATATGGGACCTAGTGTACTTCCTTGTGGTACGCCATATTTAATATTGGCTGGATCACTTAGAGTACCGTTAATATCCACTCTTTGGCTCCTGTTTTCTAGGTAACTAACCAACCACTTGAAAATTTGACCCTGTATCCCAATTCGCTGTAGTTTATTCAGCAGAATTTTGTGCGAGATAGTGTCGAACGCTTTAGCTAGATCTAAAAAAAGTGCAATGCATTTACTACCTTTATCTAGATTATTAGAGATGATTTTTGTCAAATTAGCGATGGCGTTTTCAGTGCTTAAACCTTTGCGAAAGCCGAATTGTCTACTAGAAAGGATGTTGTTATTTTCGAGATAATGGATGAGACGGTTCTTTACAATTTTCTCCATAATTTTAGAGACAGAGTTGAGCAAGGAAACAGGCCGGTAATTATGTATCAGTGATTTGTCCCCACTTTTATGCAGTAAAATGACGATTGACTGCTTTAAATGGTTAGGGAATTTCCCTGATTTAAAGCTAAGATTCGCAATGAAGGCAATCGGTATGGCTATGTATACTTTAATGATTTTTAGAAGATTTGATGAAATCTTATCGGGACCACATGCTTTTGATGACTTAAGGTCGTCAATTATCTTCATGACTTCGTTAGTTGAAGTTGTGATTGAGTCTATTTTGTGACCGATCCTAGGGATAGTTAAATTGGCGAGAGCGGTTTCTGATTTCTTACACTTATCGAGAATTTTTTTCGCAAGTGTGTCACCCACAGATGAAAAGTAACTGTTTGCAAAGTTTGCCATATCTTTGGGGACTTCAGAGTTTGATGTGTTAATGTAAAGCGATTTTATTTCAGAAGATTTATTGATTTTAGATTTGGTTATGTTGCGAAAGGTATCCCAAAAACGTTTTGGATTGCAGTTGTTATCGTAAATGAGTTTTTTATAATAATTTTCTTTCGCCGATGTAATTAATTTCTACACAAATTCCTATACTTTTTATAATAACATTGCAATACCAAATTCTCAGGATATGTTTTTGCCTTTTCATGAAGATGATTTCTTCTGTGAATCGATTTAACTAGCCCCAGGGTGATCCATGGTGTGAATTTAATTTGTTTATTAGATACGGTTATATTGCTTGTGTGTTTTGATATATACTCGTGTAGTTTGATAATAAATTCATTCATTGCTAAGTCAGTATCTGATTTATCTAGAACATTTAGCCAGTTTTCTGCGCTCAAGTCCTCAATTAAATTGTTGAAATTAGTTTTAGCAACGTATTTAATTTTCGAAGAAGTGGGAGGCTTGTTTTTAAGACAAAGAGATGTTGTATAGTGGTCTGAAATAGTTGAGTGTATAACAAAAGTGTCAATAAAGTTAATATTTTTTTCATTAATGTGATCAAGACAGGATTTACTCGAGCCCTGTTCACGAGTAAAGCTGTTAATAGTCTGTGTGAAACCATTTTCCGCGAGTAGACATAGATAATCGATTGATTGACGGTGGTAGTCAGGGATAGTGTTAATGTTTAAATCTCCCATTATAATTTGCTGTTCAAATTTTTTCGCATTGTTTAAAATTGCTTGCAATGAAAAAAGGAAGGGGTCAGTATTGATGAAGGAAGGAGATCTGTAAATGGCAAATATGCATATGTTATTATTCAATACTATTTTCATACAGTTTGATTGTGCTAAAGTAATTTCCTCAACATGAGCTTTAATTCCGTCCTTGATGTATATAACAATTCCACTAGATTTGTTGAGGTTGGTTGTGGTGTGATATTCAGAGTAATTGTGTATTGATTTTACGGTGTAGTATTTATTTAACCAGCATTTTAATATTATAACATCGAAAGATGAATTAAATAGATCAAGAAAAATTGTAAAGTCATCGAGATTTGATATGCTTCTAATATTCTGTTGTATGATTTTTAGACTATATGAGTCCCAGTTATAGTTGTTTAAATTCTCCAGATCTCGAATTATATTCATATTAATGCTACTTACAGAATCATTGTAATTATCCGAAGGTAACTGAAACATAATTATGATTAAATTTACTATGATGTGTGGTGGTGAACCCGTAGTTCTTTTGTGAAAAGTCAGCAAACAAAAAGTTAAAAACGAATGTGTAAATTACTGTGTTGTTAATCAGTGTTTTATTAATATAATGTATAGTAGATTGTGAGTTCTGATAATTCGAGTATGATGCGTATTTTACTTCGAGATGAAAGTTGATTCCACTAATTATATTAGATATAAAAGATGTTATAAAAGATGATGGTGTTGGTATGTTTCGTAAAGAGCAATCTAAGCAGTTGATGATTATGTAGATATCTGTCATAAAGGCTGCAAATACAATAAATATGAAAACAATAAAATCAATAAAATGGCCAAATGCAAAGTATGTGCTGATTCTGTAGGGGAGTTGATGCGAAAAAAAATGCCAAAAAACAATAATTAAATACCATAACATGCGAAAAATGCAAAGAAGAACAAATACTAGGACATATTTATGTAAATTAAGATTTTTTCCAGATTTACATAGATTTGCTGGGAACATAATCTTACAAAGACTCTCGCTGCTTATGATATGTACATATGAGTTTGATTGAAGCACAGAGATAGAGAATAGAGAGAGGGCATTATTGTGAGATAATGAGAGAACATTATATAACATGAATGATAATGTTGATACATAGTATTCCAACTTAAAATATATTTTAACCGTAAAGTGCATACTATAGTGTATAATGCTTCTGAATGTAATTGTTAGGTGTGATAAAGGACAATAATTAAATTTAGTAACATGTGAAAAATGCAAAAGTATGATTAAAAATATGGGTGGGCATTTGTAGCGGGATTTTTTCCCTGATATATAAACATTATGTATACATCTGTTGTATCCTAATGTTAAATACAATGTGCTAATAAAAGTTAACCAAAATAAAAAGATTATTGAAGAAAATAGGAGCATCATATAGTGAGTAAATAAGATATTACTACTCTGATTTCTACGAGAACATGCAGGAAGAATAATATTTACACAGTAAACAGATATTTTAAAGAATACTAAAACAGCGTGGTTTTTGTTGCTTAGAGGAAGAGTATGGTTAGAATTTTTAATTGTAAGATTCGCAATTTTTATAATAATTTTGATGTTAATAGGGAAAGCTACTAATGAAAGTAAGAATGAATTATTTTGATAAATATTAGGTATTATGCTTAGGGTGTGTGAATAGTATATAGCGGTAATATTCAAATAAAAACTTGTAGTGAAAGTATTATTTATGTAGATAAATAAATTTTTTTTAGAGAGAGTTGAAGAAATGTGAGTTACAGTCAAAGGAGGTAAAGTATAATAAAAATAGTGAATACTGATATAAACAATTTTCACACTGATATTGTTGCTACATGAAAGAACTCCTAAAAAGAGTAAGAATGCATTATTTTCAATTAAAACATTATTATTTTTAAAGACAAAGAAAAAACTCATAAGAAAACTTGCGATGAAGATGATATTATCCGGAATATTTTTGTTTAGCAGTGCAGTAAATGTTGAGGTACTTTTTATCATCTGTCACAGTTGTTGGCGTTTTTCTCGATCAAGATCAGTGATGTTTTTAATCGAAATAATTTTGGATGTATCCGTTTGTCTTAACAGAATGCGCCACGAAGATGACCAAGAGTATTTGTAGTTATTTTCTCTTGCGAATTTTTTAGATTGGGAGAGTAGGAATTTTCCTTTTTGCGTAAGATGATCTGACACGTAAATCCGTTTTGCTTCTTGAGATAGCCCTAGATCTGCTGTATTGAGTTTGCTTGAACTGGAGGTAGAGGATTTTTTATAGTCTTTGATTTTGAGTAGGAAGTCATCTCGAGATTTAATACTATTGAACGATACTATTACAGATCTGGGATTTTTTTCGGACAGTTTTGGTCCTAGTCTGTACATTTTATTGATTTCAGATTGTAAAGGTATCGTGGTATCTCCGTAATTTATGATTTTTGATATTTTTTTAAGAGTTTCCATAATATTTTCATTGTTTGCTTCAGGGATGCCTCTGATGTCGATATTGCACATCTGTGTAATGTACTCCAGCCGGTCAATTTTGTCGTCCTGATGAGAAGTAGTATTTTCTAATACAGCGTTTTGTTTTTTTAATTCTAGCATATCAGTAATGACCCTTTCATGCGAGGATTCAATGTCAGTTAATCGTTTTTTTAGAAGGTCTTGCTGATCCGCTAAAAATTTAAATGAATCAAGGATTTCTTTGTTTTGTGCGATAATCGAATCATATTTTTGTTCCACAAAATCCATTATTGTTTTTTTGAAATTGTTTAATTCTAAAATGAACTTATCTGATGTAAGTATACCGCTTGCGCCATCTACGGTTGATGAAGGAAATTTCTCTGCGTCTGTTGACTGTTGAGTTAGATGTTTGGTAGGTTTGCCGGTAGATGGTTCTTGATCGATTTTTTCATCACAATAATTCATATTCCTGGTCTTTTTTTTAGAAAAAGCTTTAGAGCATTTTTTACATTTCCACTGAGAATTACGAGCACCACGTATGTTTTCACCAATCTCTGCACAAACAAGATGATAGCCATTATCACAGCCAACACAAGATATGTATTCGGCTGGACTGTCAATATTTTTGTCGCAAACGATGCATAGTGTATTCATGTTGAAATAAATTTATAAAAAGTGATTTCGCTGTGAATAAAATTGATTGAATGATGTTTAATATTGATAGTTTCAACACAGTTTAGGCACTTTTGTATTTTTTAACAGCTGGCTCGTTTTAGTACAGAATGACAGATTTATTTTTATTATTTGGTTTTTTTTTGACAGTTAACATGCAATTTCTTTGTGAAGACAAAAAAACATGAAAAAATAGCACTTCACAAGATATAAATGCACTGATTTGAAGCGCGGTCTTTGATTTCTAATAGTTTAGATCTTTGAGTTTAGTACACTTCAGTTTTATGTTGATTTTTATTAAATTATAGCAGACGTAAGAATATGTCAACACTAGACTCAGTAGGTAGGCTATAGTTATGATATATAGTATAACAACAATTTAGGTTGACAAACAAATATTTCTGTGAAATATCAATACATTATGTGATAACTGAATGAAAAACAGGAATGGATCAGAAGAAAACACAATAGCAGTGTGCTTGGAATTTAGACGTTCTTTTGAAACGATACACAGAGAAAGACTATTAATGAAATTGAAGGACACAGGAATTCATGGCAATGAACTGCAGCGGTTTATTGATTACCTAAAAAATAGAAAATAAAAAACCAAAATTGGACATGATTTCTCAGAAGAACCTCGGAGTACCTCAAGGATCTGTTTTGGGACAACCCATTTTTATTATACATATTAATGATATAGTGAAGTGCCTAAAGTACCGTTCCATCACACTTTTTTGCATCAAAAATACAAAGTGAACTTCATGAAATATATAAATGGTTGAATATACATAATCCGAAATTAAATATATCTAAAAGTAAATTTATAGTGTTAGGTAAATAAAACTAAACGAACTTATTACCCTAAACATAGATAGTCAGAGTGTTGAAGAAGTAAAAGAAATTAAATAGTTGGGAATTATAATCGATAACAAATTAAAACTAAAGAATACCTCTGAAAAGTTAACTAAAAAAATTGCAAAAAAAATACTTTTTTCTCATATTATTTTAGATGAAACGAAGGGTATCAGAATAGTTAACATTTAGGCACCTTATTTTAATCTTCTAAGGAGTCGAACTGCCGAAAAACACAAAAAACGAAGTTGCTTTTTTCCTTTCCCGTAATTCGTGGCTCAACTCGTGCTTTTTTCCGTTTATAGACAAAGTGCGATTGTTATGCTGCGTGTGGATGCAGCGTAATAATCGCCCTTTGAATGGTTTGATTGTCTAAAATGAAAGACTATTTTTTTAATATAATACATCTATTTTCAATTTTCGAAATAGCTGCGCCATCTCTTGGGCCAGCTAGTGGCCAAATTCAAAGAAAATATTATTTATTTTTTGGTTCGACTGAGGATTGAACCTTCCTACCCGGAAACTAGAGTCGACTGCGCTAACAACTGCGCCAAATCCCAATTGGGTATTACAGACATGTATTTCAAATATTAATTTACAGGCGTCTTGGCACTTGGCCGGCCCTTGATATTACGAAATAATACACTTACCTCAAGCCACCGCTCAGGACACCAGCAACGAACAAGCCGGGAATGCTGGCAATGTGACCAATTTTGTCTATGGTAAAGAATGGGAATATTTGATCTGGTTCATCCACCAACTGAAAAAAATAACAAATTATTATAAGCATGTTTGTTACACAAGTCTGATGGTATTAAAAAAAATTCTGGATGAAAAACAAAACGATTCAAAAAATGGTTTGCTTTTTCCTTAGTTTCTCTTTTTTGATAAACCCGCCACTTTTCAATTTTTTTTCTACTTTATTTGGTGAGTTATTAAAAAGATTTGTTTCAGAAATTATTTACTACCCTTCTAAAATCTTACACACAACAAAATGATTTATAATATCTGCACCATGGCCAAGGTATAGGTCTATCAACATTAGTTGAATTTATCACAGTACTGACACAGATATAAAACTTACATAAAGCGTGCTTCGTTAAGGCCCCGTAGTAAGCGTTCAAAAATGGTTTGAAAGGGAGATATATGTAAAACAAATGTTAGAGGGAGCGCGCTAATATTAAAAAAATGATAATAATTAAACAAAAATTCTGAAAATATTTAATAAAATACGACTCATTTGAAATAGAGCAAAAATCTCTCTACCAATTCTTTAGTTGGATTTAAAGATACACTGTGAATTTTTTCATGTCTATAACAAATTAAATAAGATAACAAAACGTGTTTTTAATAATTTTCGGAGCTTACTTTGCGATTTTATCTATCGAGGGAATTTCATATAGTTAATGTTTCGGCAAAACAAATGTATAGATATTATCTTAAAAAATAACATATTTTTTTGGAACTTAAAAACTTAAAAGGTTAATATGAAACTTGTTTTAAATCGGTAGAAATTGGGTATACTTAATAAAAAAAAAAGAAAAGACGATTCTTTCGCAATTCAGAGTTCGAAGCCAAAGCGTGACCCCGTGATCTAGGAGGTATTGGTTACGCAGAATGTATTAAGACATGCCAAATATTGTTTTATTATATTGTTTTTAAAAACAAAGGTTATTAAAATAGTTTTTCTGAATTTGATATTTTTCAGGACTGAATTCAAATTCGTAATAAACAATGACAAGGTTTCGGCTCTCAGAATATTCTTATACAGTGAACACATAAATTTGCTGTCCCCTTTCCGCTAGTCAGTGGTAGTCAGTAAGTGGGTGTAAACGAAACAAATAACATCGCGCATAACTAAACAGGAAAATTAATATATATTTTAATTTAACTTAACCATTTAATTTAACCATTAGGTTAATGGAAAACATGTCTATATTATTTATTTATTTATTTATTGGATGATTTGTATAGCGCCGCTTTTGTGAGATATCACCTCAGGGGCGCTTTACAGTTAATGCAGGTATTACAAAAAAATATAAATTGAAATTAAGTTAAATAAAATGTAGTACAGAAACAGGTGACACGAAGATGGAGACTCTGCAGCAAGAATCCTAGGTGGTGAGGAAACTGGACCAGCTGCTGCAGCGAGAGAGTGCACCGCGTCCACCAACAGTGCCAGCACGAGGTTCGTCATCCGTCCAGGTATGTGTCTGCTGCTAATAGAGCGCTGACACAATATCCTCATCCTCTCATAGATACCAGACCTTGGCAGCACCGCTGTGACATTCGACGAAGATAGAGGATGGAGACTCTGCAGCAAGAATCCTAGGTGGTGAGGAAACTGGACCACCAACAGTGCCAGCAAGAGGTTCGTCATCAGTCCAGGTATGTGTCTGCTGCTAATTAAGCGCTGTCACAGTATCCTCACATAGATAACAAAGCAGCACCGCTGTGACGTTCGGCAAGTCCATCTCCATGTAATCTTGTTCCTGGTGTATATTTTTTTGTTGTTAGTGTTGTAATGTGCCCGCAATAAAAGGCGACGGCCGGGATAATAAATTACCCTGTGCACTTGTTAGTGCTTTCAGAGTTTCCAAGAATTCCATTGAAAACATCTGACGTACCTACAGTTACCGATTCTCGTCCCAAGATCAACATCAACGAATTTCGAATATTTTTTGGTACAATTTTCGATTATTCATTTTTAACACACTAAACTCTAATCACATTACTATAAAGTTCTGATTACTAATTGGTAAGTTAATTTATAATGTTGATTCACCGATTTTAAAAATAATTTCAAAGGGATGTTGCCTCATTTCCCTTGAAAATACTAAAAAAAAACACAAAGCGGTTAGAAGACGGCATGACGCGTCCGGCTGCCACGAAGGGCGCTACCCAATAGATGTGCATGTATTGTCAGCATCAGCCATTGTCTATATCGTATATTTATTAGTAGTATACGTAGTCCAATGAATAAATGATCGAACTGAAACTATTCTAAATAGGACACTATGTAAGCATCTTATTACTTTTTCTAACAATGTTATTTTAAAATCATCGTATAATACACTATACGTATAATACATATAATACACAAAATTTTTCTACTTGACTTTTTTTTCACCGTTATTAACCGTTTATTACGCGTAAACAATTTTTTTTAAAATATTTTATAACTGACACCACGGGCAGAAATCATAACAATCGGTATTTGTAAATGTAAATTAAATATGTATGTTGTCGTAAATCTCTAGTTTAACCCGTAGTTGTAAGTCGTATTATAGCGGTATTGTGTAAATGCCCACTTGGTCATAAAAATATGTATAGCTTAAGTCATTAGTTAAAAGTCTTAGTTGTAAATAACTCGACATTAGTCTTAGTTATAAGTCTCTCTCTTTCTATGAAACTTTGTTATAAACCAAATGTAATTAAGTCTAGGTGATCAATGCATAAATTACGTTGTTCAGCGCCCTTGAGGTGATTTTCTCACGAAAACGGCGCTATATAAATAATCCAATCATTATTATTATTATTACTTGCTGTTCCTCTTCCGCTAGTGACAATAAGTAGGATTAGAAAAGACAAAGGGCTGTTCCTCGCCGGTAGAAGCTTATACCGATGCACAAATACATTCGATGCTAAGGTTTTTACTGCAGTCTACTCTCGTTGCGTTACCTATACAAATAACATATAATGGGTACGTATACATTTGCGAACCGAAACGTGAACCGAGCTACGAATTACAGGAAAGGGGCGAAGCAATTGTTGCTTTCCCATAAGTTATATGTAGCATTGCATCTTTACAAATAAGCAACGTTATATTAAAACTCGTCCGAAGTTCTATCAATTTTCTATTAGAGATGTATCAAATTTACTCACATTTTTCCACTTTCAACTTTTATCGAACTCATGTAAATGTAAAATTGGTTTGATGATTATGAAAATAGTTTTTCTTACCTGTCTCTCAATGGGATCACAACCATAATAGACTGCATATACCAGAATGCCAGCATAAACGCTCATTATCACCATTCCGGTTATTGCAAACCAGTAGATTACTAGGACGCTGAAAAAGATAATTTTAATTATTTATTTATTTTGTAGATTAATTTTATTTTAGCCATTTGTACATCCAAGAATACATTATTAAATCTTTATTGTTTCACATTTTCTTTTGATTAATCTACCTAATAAACTTAACACTTGGGAATTATATTGGGCCTATTCGTGATCTCGGAATAACCCTTGATAGTAAACTACAATATAACCTTCATATAGATCAAATCACAAATAAAGCTGCTAAAATGTTAGGCTTCATCATAAGAAACACAAAACTTTTTAATAGCATCATTAAGCAACTCTACTTTGCCTATGTACGAAGTCATTTGGAGTTGTTTGGTCTCCATTTTACAAAATCCACATAAACAATCGAAGCAATTCAAAACAAATTCCTAAAATATCTTTGTTACAAGTCATTTGTAAGATTTAATAATTATGCAGAGGCAGCTTCATACTTTAAAATTGATTCACTGAGTATACGGAGGCATCATAAGGATGCACTATTCCTGTATAAAGTAGTAAACAATAATATTCAATGCCCAATGAGTTGCTAAACAAGATTCCATTCAATGTAACTCTTGTATCCTGTTCAGGGTTGATCAAAGCAAAACGAACTCTAAGCAGAATTCTTGCCTGAACAGACTGTGCAATAATTACAATAGCGTATTATCCAAGGTTGATATTTTCAGTTGCGAACTTACCAAATACAAGAGGTCCATAAAAGAATATTTCTCTGATGGTTTGTGAATAATGTTTATGTCTCTATTGTTTATATCTCTATTATGATTTGATTTATATCTACAACCTCTCTCCATGGCTATAAATGTATTGTTTTGTAAATTTTTCGTTTTATATAATCTTTGTTTTGTATAATTTTTTTAATTCATATTCCTATCTCACAAATTTAAATAACTTATTCCATATTATGCTGTCTCAGTTAAAGTCACAAGGAGGAAATCCATAATTGGTTTTATTTTACTATATAATACTCAACTGATTAAATGTAAACTGTCGATTTCACGAAAAAAAACATAGGTGCGTAAAAGTGTTTCAATGAGTAAATAAATATGTCTACTGGGTCCATTGTTTTAGAAATTTCATTCATTAGTCAGACCGTCATTCCGAATTTCTACCGATTTACTTGAATAATATTTTTCTCTTGAATACTCTTGGTTTTTAAGTTATTTAAAAAATACGTTATTTTTTAAGATATTCCCTCGAAAATGATTAAAAACATATTTTACTCCGTTATTTATCACTTTGTAGGTATGAACAAATTCACAGTGTATCTTTAAATGCAACTTAGGGATTTGTTGGGAGATTTTTGCTCTATTTTAAACGAGTTGTGTTTTATTAAATATTTTCACAATTTTCGCTTAATTAATATAGTTTTTTATTCCAACCTTCGTATTTAAATATCTCCCTTTCAAAGCATTTTCTTCTTCTTTTTTAATGCTTTCTACGGAGCTTTAAGCGTCCATGATTTTGAGTTAGAGTGATAAGATTGAAAAAATACCACATTAATATCCATAATGTCGTATTTTTCAATATTACAGCTCTGGCTCACTGAAGTCACGGACCGCCACTGGAAGGGACCCACGAGCACACTGAATTGTTGAGTTAGGGGCCCTTTTTGAAAGAAAAAACATAAAGAAAACAACAAGTGGTTCTATGGGCATGAGTTCCAGGGCCCCCTTCAGGCCGGGGCATTGGGCTCGTGCCCCGCATGCCCTAACACCATCCTCTTTTCATTGCTGTGCTAGAAAATCTGTTCTGCCGTGTGTTATCTATATGATAAAAACACCTTGGACCTCGCTTTCGGTAGTGTACACCGAAAATATGCACCAATAAACACCACCTACGTACGTACTGGACGCCAAAATTAATTTTCAACGAGTCACAACGAATCAGTATAAAACACATATATATTCAGTTAAAATTAATATATATATATAATAATGTGTAAACTTACATTGTGGCATCTTTTAAACTTGGTACAGAAGTGAATCTCTGTATACTGTCTTGTTGGGCGATCATCACACACATAAAGTCAGGGAATGATCCCAAAATCATGATCCAAAAACTGTTCCTCACGAATGGGCTTATGTTCATGCTAAAATCATACAACAAAAACGGTTGTAATTTTTTTGTATTGTGAATTCCACACAAGAACTCTTAACTGTCCGGAGCCAGTGGGACTACGAAATAACCATTCGGGGTATGTTGGTGGGGAGGGCGTTGAGGTGGGAAAGAGGAAGGTATGCAAGTATTTCACTTCAAGCAACGGTTCGCTTGAATGAATGGTGGCCGTTCACAAGGGCGATTCTGAGAGTATACACTACTCCGGAACACGGAGAAAACTTACTGATATAAAATACTGTTAATTTATTAAAAAAAATGGTCAAATTATTCGTTTCACTATTAAAAACGGGACTGCAGGCCGTTAACTAATAAATTGACAGAGTTCCTAACGAAGTATCAGTTAAAGGCGAATGTTTTATGAGAATGGCGGTACATGTGAACAATCATAAAAATATTGGTATTGATTTATTTATTTATTTATACTGGGTTTTACAGATGATCACACTTACGTGAGAACAATCCACTTATAAAAACTCAGTTATTGTACAATTACAAAAATCTTCAATTAAATAAAGATACAAAAAATTAAATACAGATACATACAATTAAATACAGATACACACAATTAAATACAGATACATACAATTAGAAAACAAAAACATCAAAAAAATAAAAATGAAATACACAATCATATACAAGCTCGCTCAAGTAACACATTACATTATACATTATTACAAGTGGTAAGAGGCATAAGAAATACGAGAGGTATGCATAGAGAGAAAATTGACACAGTGAATTAGCTAATATTTTTTAATAGCGCCAGAACTTTTTTTCTGAATCCGTACAAATTATCGACGAAAATATCTATTTCAGCACACTCTATCTTGTTATACAGTCGACACATCTGGGTCAGAGAGCTAAAGTAGGCGATATTATTTTTGTAAATGTATTCAGGTAAAAAATATTATGGCGTCTTAAACAATGCGAATTGGGGACATTTATTTTAATATTTCTAAGACATAATGTAGTATCAAGTTGACCGTGAATAATTTTATGTAAACATATGAAATCAGTCAATTGCCTTCTAGTTTTAAGTGTATCAATCTTGAAGTGATCACGACGTACGTCATATGATCTAAGATGGTCCTGTAATCCACATTTGAAGGATAACATTCTTAGCATTTTTTTTTAATGGATTCTACAATGTTTTCATATTTGCAGTAATGTGATTCCAAATAGAGCTTCCATATTCAAGTTTACTTCTAATTAAGGCATTGTAAAGAGTTAGAATTGATTGAGGATCTTGGAAAGGTTTACATATTCTGTGAATAAATCCCATCATTTTTAATGATTTGCACTTAATGTCGTTAATGTGTACATCAAATATGAATTTAGAATCAAGAGTGATTCCTAGATCTCTTATTGAAGATACTTTTTTGAGAATAATATTATTAATAACATAAGAAAAATCTTTTATAATTCTATTTCTAGTGAAGTTTAAAATGTAACATTTTTCAACATTTAAGTGCATATCATTGACAGTACACCAGTTATTAAGTGTGTCGATGTCGTTTTGAAGCAGTTGATGATCGGAAACAGACTTGATTTTACGAAAAATTTTAAGATCATCGGCGAAAAAAGCATAATCACAATTTAATTTCGAGCCAAGGTCATTTATGAATATTAGAAAAAGCAGGGGGCCAAGAATTGAACCCTGTGGTTCACCGAAGTTACAATTATAGGGGATGATTTGTATCCATTAATAAGAACTAATTGAGTTCTGTTATACAAATATGATTTCACCCAGCGAAGTAGATCTCCATGTATTCCTATTTGTTCAAGTTTTTTTAATAAGATGGAGTGATTAACTTTATCAAAAGCTTTTTGGAAAACAGTATAAATTGCATCTACTTGTAATCTTTCATTAAAAGAATTACATACATAATTACAAAATTCCAAAAGATTTGAGTTAATAGATCTTTGAGGAACAAATCCATGTTGCCTAGTGCAGAGAAGGGACTTAAAATGCGAAAAAATATTTTTATTTATCAGAGATTCAAAAACCTTAGCAAAACAGGATAATATACTGATTGGTCTATAATTTTTTACTAAAGATTGGTCTCCCGATATTAATACTGGTACCACATGGGCTTTTTTCCACAGATTAGGAAAAGTTCCCGTGGTTAGGGATGCATTAAAAATTATAAAAAGCGGTAAACATAAAGAGTCTGCAAAGCAACTGACAAAGAAAGGAGGAATATTATCTGGGCCTGGACCCTTGTTGGAATCTATTTTACTCAAAAAACATTTTATTTCATCTGCACCAATATGTATTTTACCCAAATTGCTTTGATTGTGTTCAGTTATGTTTGGCATTGAACCATTAGTGGATGATTCCGAATTGGTATAAACAGATGAAAAATATTTAGAAAATATGTTTGCTATGTGTTCACCGTCATTTGCGGAAATATCGTCAAGATGCATTACTTTAGGAATACAATTGGTTTTTCGTAATGATTTTGAGTATGACCAGAACACCTTTATGTTACCTTGCAGACCACTTTCGACAGAGTTGATGTATGCTTTATAACATTCGCTTTGTATTTTTTTTGTAACTTTCCTTAAATAAGAAAATTCTCTATAATCTGACTCGTTACCATGTTTTTTTACCTTAAGTCTAATGTTGTTTTTTTTCTTAAGAAGAGCAATCAATTGCTGATTAAACCAGACAGGATATTTATTTTTTGTTTTAGTAATATATTTTTTAAAGTGTTTGTCAATTATTTCCCATAATTTTTCATAGAACAAGATCACCATACTATTCACATTTTCATTTTTAAAAAGAGTTATCCAATTAACAGATAATAGATCCTGTCGACATTCATGAAAGCTTCCCTTCCTGAAGTTATATTTTGAGTCACTTCTATTGATTTCTAAAAATTGATCTTTATTTTGTTTCACCATTATTTCAAATGAAGGGTGATATTGATCCAATTTGGTTAAGCCTGGTGCTATATGTATATCTATGTTAACTTTATCAGAGAAAACAAGATCCAATAAATTTTCATTTGTATTTAGTACATTATTGAATTGATACAAGTTGCAAATTGTTGAAAGGTTGTGATGAAAGGCTTAAATCACAGTGAAAAACAGATAAACCATAGCTGCTAAAAATATGCAAATTATTTATGAAAACCGTCATTCTAGCGACATCTGTTGAGGTTAAAATTGATTCAGTTTGTTTTTCAGTAGGCACCTGTAATAGTTGGAATTATATCGAGGTTCTAGAGCGCAAACACAGAGGTCATTAAAATCGTCTAGGACGAGAAAAGATTCCCCTGTCTAGGCCTAAAAATAAACATTGAATTTTGTCAACCAATAGATCTGAACAAAAAGCTATAAAATTTTGAGTAACCAATCAGTGAACGGAAAGGCGTGTGTCTACGAAAGACAAAGGAATGAACTTTGGACCCGACATTAAAATAGATAATTAATTACATTTCCATTCCCACAGAAATTAGAGGCGAACGCACTATAGAGTAAACAATCGACGTTCAAGGGAACGAATCCTGGGAATGTTTACAATAACTGAGACATTTAGGAGATAGCGAACCATTGAAATCGAGAGCTTTGGGACCTTCACATGTTGTAAAGCACACACACGAAAATGCAATGGAAAAAAATTATAAACGTGATAGTATATGAGAGGGCGGAAAAACTTAGGGAAATTACTGGCAGAATTTTCAACTGTAGTGCAATTATTTATGATAGAAGGAGGGTGTCGAGTTCGATGTAAGTCGTAATAAAGGAAAACGAAAGTGTTAGGGACATTAGAAACTAATCGTTATCAATTTAAGATGAAGCGGACATATTGGAAAATCAATTTGGGAATGAAAATCTCGCATTAAAATAGACATTTTAGAAACAGTGCAGAGACTGGACGAAGGGAAAATACAGAGATTTTGAGCTGCTACAAAGGTCCTAGGGACATGAAAATAGGGTACCATAGGAAAGCAATAAAGCTAAACATATAGCGATAGACTAAATTCAGGAAACGTAGGCATTTTACATGATTATCAGGGTAGATAGATATTAGAGTTACACAAGACTGCAGGAGAAGTGACATGAGATAAAAGGTTGACAGTCTCATGTGTATTTTAAAGGATAAACAATCGAAATTCGAACATGATTCTTATTTACGTTAAGGTAATAAACGATTAGAAAACCAATAAAATTTAACGTAGGGCTTATGGATTGTTTAGATAAAGCAAAATAGATTAAAACTAATGGCTCTAAAATTAAATTAAATTTACGGCCGTAGTACATAAATTTGAGACGTAAACAGATGTCCAGACGTATGATATATGTGAAATCTTGTATGTAAGAGATATAAGATGGGGCGGAGATCGAGTAAGGCAATAAAAGTGACAGATATCCCAGAGTCAAATAAGGTATATCTCCCATGGAAGTGTGGAAAACTATATATTAATTAATAATAAAAGAAGTATGAAATTTTCCTGGAGACCACACACATCGAGAAAAGTGAGGAAAAGATAAAAGAAAGGGTAGAGAACGGGGATAAGGAATGATCCAAGTGGAGAAAAGCGATACAATTCTAAGTTATCCGTGAAATAAATAAATACGGCTTGGAATATAATTAGTTATAGAGTTATGAGAAATAACATAAGAATAAAGAAGAAATTTGTGTAGAGAAACATCTGAATAAAGAAAATTCAAGAGGAAAAAGGTAAAACTCAAGTCTGCAACATAAAGAGAGAAAGTACTGGTGAAAATGGAAAAGCTCACATAGGTGACAATAAAATTAAGTAGAATTTAGACAAATCGAAATCCAAAAATGCATAGTAAAGATTTCGACATCTATTTAATCATTTTTCGCACAAGATGCATAAAATTGAAATCTATATATATGTTACTGAGGACGGACCTATCGCGAATTGAGAAAAAAAGGAACGCAAAATCATGATATTTTAACTACATTTTGTATGAACCATGGGACAAAGGAAGCCTGGGCAATGAACGCAGGCTTACCCGATTCGGACCCTATCGAGTTAGCGACGTGAGAGAAAAAACTAACCGCCGCCCAGAGCTGGACGACAGAAGATCGTATGGATGCACAATCAATATTAGTGAGAGGGATGTTCAAGTTTACGAGTTGATAGGCGATAGAATTAAGCATCAAGAGAAATTCAGATACGTCTTTTGGAACCTGAGAGGGGTATAAAAGATGGTGCACATCAGTCAAGACAGTCAGTCGAGGTTTTTGAAAAGGAGGATACGCCGCAGTACTACGTTTCTTGGTAAAAAATTAATAGTGAAAAAATCTTTAAGTGTTAAATTTTAAATATGTCCCTGGACTTAGAGAATTTGTGAATAGTACAAGTACTAAAATCAGTGAAATTTTAATAAGTCAGTTTAATTTAATCAAACAGTGTTAATAAAAAAATAAATAGGGTTAAACTCAGTGCTTAAAAGTGTTACGTGAATAGTGCAAAAGTGTTTAGTGAATTATTAAAATTTAAAAATAATTATTTCATTCAAAGTGACAACATTCAAATTTAATTGAGAGTTTTATCGTTAATCTAGAATGAACGCGTTCGCGAATTGATATTTAAAAATAGATTATAATTTAGCATCAATCAAACACAAAAACAAAAAAAAGGATTCAATAATAATTAGATTTATTTTTTGTGTCCTATAGCGCATTTGCAAGATTTTTGGCATTGCATATACACTGCATAAATGGTACAATTATAACGTCTTAGGCTTTATTACCTGTAATTGTTATAAATAAATGTACAAATTATATATAAATAAATAAATAAATAAATAAATAAACGCTCAAACCTTTGTTCAAAAAAAGAAACAGTTCGAAAAGAAAATGAATTGTGGATAGGTTAAAATATTGATGAAACCAGTGCAATTTAGAAGAAAGTTTTAACAGATATTTAATTTATTCAGAATCGAAATAATTAAAAGTTTGCGCAATTCGGAATGAATTTTCTTATAAATTTATACAAAAAAAAATTAAAAAGGAGTGAAAATAACAAAAATAGTTCAACCTAAATAATTTATAATTTTCCGGCACATCTATATCACAAATATTAAATATCAGCTAATTTATATGAATCAAGCAAGAATAAAATATTAAATAGGAATAAATAGTCGAAAAGATTAATTTTGAAATTATTTGAAAAATACAGTTAATTAGGTAGGATTTCTTTGACAAGATTTGTTGTGTACATCCCAACCGGAAAAATCTTGAAGGGGGTGAGTTTTCCTTTTATAAACAATTTTCAGGCCCTTGGAGTGAGGAGATACAGCTGATTATGGTATCCCAATTAAATTATTAAAACAACAAAAGAAATTACGCATTAAAAGATGTGTATTGTGTATTTATATATATATGTATATATATAAATATAAAATAATATATTGTATATAAGGAATATATATATGAGTAATGTATTTATATATATGTATTTTACTTATTAATCGAAGCATCGAAATGGTAGCGATTTTTAATACCTACCCGAGGACATATCGATATTATTGAAAAAAGAAAATACGTATTTATTAATATTCAAGACTATGTAGAATCATATATTTTATATTTATTTATTAATATATGTACTCTTATTTAACATATTTTGACAATCGAGATATGTGTACTTAAATATATATTTATATTTATTCTTCATTTAACCTCTAGTAAATTTGCGTTCAAAAAATGAAATAAATAGTTTAACTTCAAAAAGGAAAAAAACTATTTTAATTAACTATGCACAATAAAAGGTAACATAACTGGATTATAGGGAGAGGTAGAAATATTTCTTAAATAAAGAAATCTCACATTTAGGTTAGTGTGTCAGGAGATGTTTACATTATTTGTTTACAAATAAAGTCACTGGAGAACTGTGTCAACCGCAAGTTTGAAAACGACCTTGGCCGTAACTAGATAATTTATCAGGGTTATAAGGATAATCATCAGGATGTCATAGCACAATGTGTAGCGACTTGCGTATTCACAAATACCTATCATTCACAAACAACAATTGAAAAATCATCGGGTTAGCAAGATTTATATCGAATAATTGCACGAAACATTTAAATATCATTGTTTAGATAGTCGCATAGGATTTTATTAATTACCTGAAACAGCTGGAAGCTGCGTGCTTACAAATACCTACCATTCACAATCGACAATTGAAAAATCACGGGTTAGTAAGATTTATATCGAAATATTATACGAAACATTTGAGTATTATTGATGGAGTGTTCGCATAGATCCCATCAGTTGCCTGAGACAGTTGAGAGTCGTGTACCCTCTTATGTGGCAATCAATTACATGAAACAGTTGAAAAATCACGAGATAGGATGAACTAAATTTAATGTTGAACCCTGGAGAAAAATTTAAAATAAATACAGTTCATCAAATAGGAGGCAGTGGTCGCTCCTATAACAAGACCATTAACCAAACAAAATAGAGATGACGATTCTCTTAAATAAAAACGTCAAAACCAAACAAAAAGCCTGAAGTTCGATAGCTCTCCAAAACAAACTATCAATAAGATCTTATTTTACTAGTTTTATTAGTATCACCTTATTATTACGTATTTATTCTTACTGTTTACTGGAGAATGCGGACCTGCATACAGCTTGCATTTAGGTCTGTGGACCACTCTCGCATTTTCTCTTAAACGTGGAATGAGGATTCACGACCCGTAAGTCCACACCAACCGTGAGTATATGATTGTATATAGGACGAAACCGGTTCGCCCTAAGTAAATTGTAGTCCAAGGAGGAGCAGGAATTTGGGAGTTTCGGGACCCGAGGGAAGACTTGAAGGCAGTGCATGATGACGTGGAAGGTTCATTGGGACGCGGTGACTTAGGCACCAATCAATGAACCGTGTCAAAAGATTGTGCAGATTTTTCGTTGACTCTCGATCATCTCGTTTACTTGCAGGAGGATAGGAGCCAAATTTTGCTAGCAAGGGCTATTCCGAGTTCGTCAAATATACAATTAACTAATTACATTAACCTACTAAATCAATTTTACATGTACCTTATAGCAGCAGAATCATAAAGGAGTGGCGCCAAACAGATACAAGAGTTTACCAAAATCAAATTTACTAACAATTAACCATTTGAGTTATATTTAATTACCTGTCCAAATAAACATGTATAACTTCCTTTACCAGCGATTATCTTAGACTTCGTTAGGGTGCAGGGAATCAGAATAGTTACAATAGGAAAGCTAGCTCATTCAGAGAAATCATTTAAATTTAGACTTGCAATGGAAAGACCAATTCAATTTTGAAATTCAACGCCTTGATCAGAATCAAAAGGGTTACCACAAAAAATGAAAGTAATTAAAATCCTATATCATAAACCAAAAAATTACACAACGTTTGATGGAATTTAATTACAATATAAATACGAAAATATTTGCGTTCAATATCGTAAATAACGTATTAATTAGTTAAGTACATATGTCTATAAGGATATACAGTACAAGAGAGCTTTAAGTAGCTTTCTGTAGTTATCAAAGAAATTAAAGGGTCCAATTTTCATGGAGGCTTATGTGTTGTAGGGGAGGAATTTTCCATCCCTGCGAACACATATGCAAAGCCTTAGAAAAAAAAAGAAATATCGGTCATAGCCAAGAGAGAAGAAAATATTATATTGTAATAATATAATAAAAAGGATGGGCGAAAGGTGAAAATATTACAAGGTTGACAAGACTGTGTGCTTTCATGCTTTTATAATTAGAAGGTGAAAGTACATTATTTTTAAATGAATTGTCAGGTAACCATTTTATTTCGGGCAAATTGAAATCACCAATAATAATAAACTGTGTATTGGAAATTGAATACTTTAAATACAGATCTTGTAATTTTTCAATCTGATTACAATAATTGTCTACAGTTACACTAGGAGGAATATAGAGGATGCAAATAAAGATGAGCGAGTTGGAACGAGACTTAATTACAAGCCACAAATCTTTATTGTCACTCTCCCATTCCGTTTTTCTGGACACAAGAAGTTTTTTAGAAACGGCGGCTAGAACTCCGCCACCTTCTTTAGACGCAGATTTGGTTGACTCACGATCTCTCCTAAATACTATATATCTGTCATCAAACAGTTCTTCACTAAACACTGTTGAGTTCAGCCATGTTTCAGAAAAACAAATAATGTCATAATTATTGATTAAAATTTCATTGCGCACACTTACGGTCTTTGTTCGAATACCCCTCACGTTTTGATATAATATATTTAATGCATCAACAGCAACTGCCTCGCCATCTTTTTCCGTGTGATTAAACGCCATAGTATTTTTAAAGTTATAAACATTTTTAAAGTTATAAACTAATCATCCATAATAATTGTTTCACTAACAGAAGTACCTACCAAGTGATATTTACAACAACAAGTGCGTTCATTGGCTGCCTTTGATTATGAGCTCACTTTTCTGGGCTCCAATTGGTGGTCATAGTGTTTTGAAACTTTAAATAACTTCTGCATTCTAACAAATCATAAATAATTATTTTATTAAAAAAATACTTCGTTTTAACCTTTGCCGTTGATGCATATGTTTAAAAATTATGGGGGAAAAAAAGAACTCTGTTAAAAGCCCTATAATTGCTTCCCCTTACACCTCCCAGTCTGAAGAATCGGACTTCGACGCTGATGAGATTGAAACCGAAAATAACCCTGACCTGAGTCATGTATCAGGACATAAAATATTATCCGGGACTCAAATTGCCCTAAAAGCCTTACAGGACGCATTGGCTGAAAAGCCATCCAAAGTGTCTAAATAGCAGCAGCTCAAAGTATCGAGAAACGTGACAAATGTTATCGGTTCCGTTGCCCAACTTTTGCTGGAGAAGGAAGAGCTTAGAGGAGACCTTAATTCGGCCCTAGCTAATATCAAGGTCTTGCAGGCCGAGAAAACAATGGCCGAAAATTATACAAAACAGCTGCTGGACAAAATTCAACAGCTTGAGTCAGATCTGGGTCCAGTAATGCGCCGTGTGGCTGATGCAACAGAGGCTAGCCTTTCATTTGCTGAAGTTACAAAGAAAAAACTCCCAGTGCCTCCACCACTCACTCGTACCAGTATCAAAATAGGGAAACCAAGACCATCTGTATGTTTTTTTCCCAAACTACCGGGGGTCGATGATAGCGATGGGACTAAAAAAATTATTAAGGACATCGTTAAGCCATCGCAATTAGGATTGAGGATAACGGGAGTAAAAAACATAAAAAAACAAAGGAGTTATTATCCACACTGCCAGCAGCCAGGAACAAGAAAGGCTTTTAAATGATCCTGTTATATCCAGCTCTGACTTACTGAGTGCCCGTCTTCCAGTTAGGAGGCAGCCAAGGTTAATATTTTTTAACGTGCCCCGTGAACTATCGGATGAGAAATTTTTAGAGAATGCCCTCTCTGGAATCTCTGAAGGTGACAACTTTAAAGAGTGTGCATCCAAGTGCAAACTTAGTCATATGGCTGGAGCTCGAACCGGACCGTCTTGCCACAGAGTGTACTCGGTGCCCGCTAACATTCGTCATACATTGGTGCAACAAGGTCGTGTATTCGTGGACTGGACCGTTTGCGGTGTGCATGACTTTGTAGGACTTACAGTGTGTCTGAACTGTCAAATGGTTGGACATTCTCACAAGTACTGCAAAGATACAAATAGATGCTCACACTGCGGTGTAGAAGGACACGCGCGCGAGGCCTGTCCCGCTGCTGCTGCAGCACCCAGTTGCGCTACATGCGCACGTTTCGGAAAGCCTGCAGCTTCCCGGGCCCACCCCACTGGAGATAAGGACTGCCCGGCGTACAAAGCGGCTTTATTGAAGGATCTCTCCACCATCGACTATGGCGTTTAATCACACGGAAAAAGATGGCGAGGCAGTTGCTGTTGATGCATTAAATATATTATATCAAAACGTGAGGGGTATTCGATTTTTTAGAAAAATGTGCTTAAAAGCAAATGATTTAAGAGATAACACTTCCACAAGTTGAACTTTCGTTGTTTATCACGATAGATAGCTTTTTACTTTCGGCGGATTAGTTAAACTTGTGTTTTTCTTAGTATAAATAACAGCTTGACAGAACACGACAGGTACTTTACGTATTGTTGCGATATGTATCGATATTCTAATATTGTCGCATTCCATCAATTTTTGGCGGTGACCGGATAAATCATCAAAATGATAATTCATTACATCTTTAAAAAGTTATATAAAATCATGGAAAGTGATGAAACAAAAACTTTATTAACTGGGTTAAGTAGGTAAGGTTAGGTTTGAATTATTATTTTTTAATCGTTTTTAATGACTTTATATAACTTTTTAAGAGTGTTTTGAATTGTCACTGTGTTGAGTTATCATGGAACCGAGTACGGGTTGAGTCGCTGAATGGATATCTGTGGTGGTTTCGTTTGACATATTGAACTTGAAGCACTTCGTTGTGTTGTAGAGATTTGGCAAATTCGAATATATTGTTTATCCGATATTAGCGTTTGTGGCTCTCATTTCTCAAGGCCGCCGTTTCAAAGGCCGAGTGGTTCGTTAAGAAATTGTGCGTTGCCAACGCGTAATCTTCCTGACATCTCGAACACAAAATAGGACTCATCATTGCAACCAAAAACAGGTGCGATTTTTATTTATTTATTTCTTATTTGTCATACATCAAATTAAATTGACCGCAGAATTGAATCTATTTTATTTTTCAAACCGTATCCCCGTGTTCCCGCCAGGATTGGATTTTGCGTATTGTGATTCCGCCTTGAATCGAGATTATATCGATTACGTCATGCCAGCATCAACCAATGAAAATGCATCAATGAATGCAAGGTATAATTCCATAACCTTATTCATTACTGATTTAAACTTTTTATCTATTATTAATTGTCTTGGCTGAAATAAAAAAATACTTACAAAGTAACTTAATTTCGATTGTTTATCCCAACAACAATCATATTTGAAAATGTTCATTCAAATTTCAAGTGATTTTCACGATAGATCGAGAGTTTCCATCCGATAAAGCGCTGTCCTGATGTACGAACTTGTCGTGCCTTTATTGTGGCGTGTCGGGTAGTAACTCAGTAAAGAATACCTATTACCTATACGTGATCTAGTACTGGTATTTATTAGGGAGCTGTTTGTAAAAAAAGAGGGACTCTACTAGCAGGTATCGCCTTTTATAGAATATCGCAAGCATACTATCTCCCTTGCACGTATACACCTTAACACAGACGCTACAGAAAATGAGCTATAAAGAAAGAAACTCATTTTCACAGGACAGCACTTTTGACAATTTTGACATTTATGTTTGTAAAATAATATTTTAGGATAATGAATAGGCCGAATGAGAATTATATTGTCTATGGTCGCGCCTTTTTTAGAGTTTCCTCTATCCTCGTCCATGGTGTGTGACGTAAACGTTTTACACGCATAATAAATTTTGGCATATCTATGGTTAAATAGTGGACCAACTTGCTCAATACAAAAAGCAGTGAGTTATCAATCTAGTGAGTGGTTTATTTATGGCCGTACAGTTAGTCGACTGCTGTTGCTGCTGGAGACACTGTAGTTGTAACTGATAGAGAGGCAATATAGGGATTTTTAGTAGTCAAATATGACAAGATTGTCCATTCATCTGAATTCAGATGTTGTACTTACTCATAAATATCCAGTCTGTTTCCTTTATTAGCAGTAGTGAAAACTTCAGTAAAGCCCCCAGCACCTATTGTTCCTACCATTATTATAGTTATTGATACAATCAATAGTACAATTATTTGGAAACAGTCACTCCACACAAATGCTTGGAGACCACCCTAGAAAAAATCATTTCATCAAATTAACAACTCAGGCTAACAAATGACTGTTTCTATCTCCTTTTCTACTATTGTCAGACATGTAATACAAACAGATTTAGAAAGACAAAAAGACCAAACTTTATTTTGCATTAAAAAGTTTATCATAGCTCTCCCGTTGGTATATTTTTATTTTCATATGAATATCGCATAAGAGTCCCAACTGCTCCCAACCACCTGGAGCCAGTGAGACTATGGCATCCTCGATTGGGATATATTGTGAGGCTGAAGGTAATGCGGAGGGGAAGGAGATAAGGGAGAGGAAAGTACCTGGCTATTCAGGTCTGGTCACCAAACACGGGTAAAGCCTTTTTAAGCAGCTTTTCAATTCTGAATGGTGGTCTTACACCTGTACGAAACTGAAAATAATTCCATAAAACTGGCAAAAAGTTGGTCAAAGATTTCCAAATTTTTTAAAACATTTATTTTTTATATAAAACTAAAAATAGTGAAGTGACAATAACCTAAATATTACGTCTGTCCAACTAAACGTGTTTATTTAGTTTAACAGGGATTTTTCCAACTTTAACTTTTCAGCTATGTTTGCTTTTATTTTTTTAATTGCTATGTCCGTTTGTAATAAAATCTTAAAGAATCTTTCACCAGCTTCCAAAAACAGTTTTTCATTTTGGGAAAAATTTCCAAAACGGTGAATCAATTTGAAAATGAATGTCAAGAGGGAATATTTAATGCCATGATAATTTTTGTCTTGACACCCCCCATGTAGAAATTATTAATGTGTATTAAATAGTCGAATTCTCAAATTAATCTGGACAGATGAGGTCACAGAATTAGAATTTCTATATCGAATTGCCAACAATTGTGTAATTGTATAAGATACGATAATGAAAATAAGAACATCTTCAATATCTTGCTCTTGTTGGACCTGCGTAGTGCAGTCAATGGGAAGAAAATGACGCGATAAAGACTTTGCTTACAACTGCCGTGTAGAAGATGCACACACAAGACACCCCTATCGAAATGTAGTAGAGGTTTATTCCAGTCACTGAAAAATAAAAAAAGGTAATAATATAATATTATATTAAAAACTGAAAAGTGAGTATGTACAAAAAATAACTGTCGCGACTACACATAACGATTTGATCGTTAAATTTCAATCAATTTTGACTGTAACTTTGAAATAAGTGAAAAATTCATTAGTTTCACAAACAGATATGTCCAAACTGAAAGCTTTTCATCAAAGAATATAGTATTATTAACCAATGCGTAGGTATTATTAAAAATACACGATATTAATTCTTCACAAGTGTAACAAAGTTCCTTTAATAGTTTTCACGGGTAGGTCTGTCTAAAACAATATATGAGAGCGTAGATCTACAAATTAATAGACTTGCCCTAATGTGAAATTTAAGTATCATTTCGACGAGCTGGAGGGAAACCACTTGACTATATTTTTGGCACCAGGAGGGTTCGAGAATGTTTTGAATAAACTTTGATATTAGTCGAACATTGACAACCGAAGAGCTCACATTGAATTATCCGGACCATGCGCAGAAAAGTAAAGCTCACTAAAGTAAGGCAAAGATTTGCAGCGCTGTCTATCGTGGGACTTTTCTATGCAGGATTTGAATGTTCTTTCTTAAACGAACCACCTGGCATAGCGACGCTACAAGTCATTGAGGTGTCTAACATATATCGAATTCGTAAAAGTGTCTAGCTAAATGGAGTTCCAAAGTATTCAATTTTGGAAACAAGCCCGAACTTTTGTCTTTTCGATAGCGATTTGGGATATGTAGTTAAGTTTTTTAAGCATCCAGCAATTTGCGCGCTAGTATAAAAAAGAACTAGTAATTCTTAACCAGATTTTATTTTCGAGGACCGAATATTAATATTACAATGCGAGTTGCCTGTATACTGTCAGATTAATTTATTTACAAATCACCGGAAGTGGGAGGGTCACCCCGCCTCCCGCACTCCCCGCAAGTTGGTTTGTACCCCTTTCCCTGATTGGTTTCAGTATTAATTTGGAACATTGTATTATTGGTTTTTTATTGGCTCAGTTAAGAAACGTGATTCTTGTAAAGAACACATTTGTCTCAACGCTAGACACAGCAAGGCTATCTAGAATATAATATAATCACAAGAACTGCCCTACTTTAATCATAGTCCACATATGATTAAAGGTCTTGGCCTATTGTATAATCTTCCTTACCTTGACTTATGGCGAGTGCAGGGACGTATATCGTAAACGGTAGATACAGCAAGGAACTCAGCAGATATATCGCTGTTGCAAGGTTTTTGGTTGCTCTTGAGAATCTCAGTTCAACATACTGGAAACACAAAATGAAAATATTTGTTTACATTAAATGTTTTATTTTGTACATTATATTTTCTGGTTTCGGCTAGGGGAGACATTGTTTGGCAAAACAGAAACACTGATTTCGGGTAGTGGAACTCTTGCATAAAAAAACACCGGTTCGGCCAGATGGAATAGAAAACAATGACTTTGGCAAATTGGAATCTTGCGTGATATAAATACAGCTTTTAAGGCAGTGGGACTCTCATTCGGGACACCGGGTCCGGCTAGTGCAAGGCTGCCCAACCTTTTTAGCAGTTGGGCGAAATTGACGATTTTGAATCACTGGCGGGCCACTGAATACCTGACGGTTCCTATTTCCATGGGGGGCGGGGTTGTTAGAGAATTTCTATAAAACATAATTCCCCACAAAAAAATCTAAATAAGTGCTCCCCACAAAATATTTGAAATCCATGGAGGGGGGGGGTTGTTACGGAACTTCACTGAGAAAAAATTCCGCACACCCGAACATCATATGTGATACCCCACAGCAATTTTTCGAATTTCATGGGGGGGGGGTGGCTACAGGATTCCATTTCGACGCAAAAAATATTATGTCGAAAACCGGTGTATTTTTGTTTCAAAAGTAAGTTCAACAGGTTAGATTTTTTCGTCGCTGATTCTCGTTCTGAGTAGCCTAAATAGCGATAAATCGCCGTCGTTGGCAACACTGGTGACCGCGCGCAAGCTGCATTGTTTGTTTTACCGCGGGCCCGCGACACTTTTTCAAATTGGCGGATTGGCGGGTTTTTTGAAAATGTTTCACGCGGGCCACTTATAATTCGTTCGTGGGCCACATTGTGGCCCGCGGGCCTGGGGTTGGGCAGCCTTGCACTAGAGCATGGATCTGGGTCGATCGATCATTTTAGACAACACACTGGCGAAGTGATCGGGTTCTTTTACACATGCCCGCGGGCCTGGGGTTGGGCAGCCTTGGGCTAGTGGTATCCTTGAACAGAGCAAGTGGGAATCTTATGAGGCATAATATAAATGGTGACCGGATAAATCATCAAAATGATAATTCATCAGATTTAAAAAAAGTTATATGAAGTCATGGAAAATGATGAAACAAAAACTTTATTAACTGCGTTAAGTAGGTTAGGTTTATTTTTTTTTCACCGTTTCTAATTTATTTATTTATTTATTTATTTAAACGCCCATTGGGCTTTTACATACATTGTTATTAGTGTTATTACATTAACTATGTGACATTTAAAAGTTTACGTACATATATAAATAAAATAGTTATTATATCTGTAGTACATAAATGTTTTACAAATGATACAGAATACCATTATGGAGAACAGTTTTTTTTTTTCTTTTTTTTTTTACTTGCTTAGAAAAATAAATGGATTGAAATTAATCAGCATTTATAGGGACTTAAAATCATATTCGAATTGTTATTTAAATTACAATATTAATTTGTAAAGTTAAAACATATATATTAAAGTTAAAAGTCATAAAAGAAAAGAGTGAAAAAACAGAAGCTAAAAAATGGGTTTTTCACTATGGAGAGGAGAAGTCATACATTTCAGCAAAGTGTTTATGTAGATTTCGTTTAAGCACTGCTACAGAATCTCTAAATATATCAACAACATTACCAAATTTATTACCAAATTTTTGTATTCGATTTAACGATATGTGCGCTTGATAATTAGATTTGAAATTGTCACAGAAAAAGGTGGAATTTTGTCTCGTATTTTTGGAAGGTACATATAATTTTATTGTGGCAAGAATTTCAGGGCTGTCGATTCTATAATTAATAATTTTATTTAGTAGAACAAGGTCGGAGATAATTCGCCTATCTGACAGCGTAATCAAATTTAGTTGATGCATGAGTTGGATATAATTTATATTTTGGATTGGAATATTCAGTTTAAAGTTAATAAACCTTAAAAATTTGTGTTGTACCTTTTCAATATTGTTGGAATGTACTTTATAAAACGGGGACCAAATAGGCGAATTATACTCTACTTGACTTCTTACTAAAGATGTGTACAGTGTGTTCAAACATTCTAGTGACTTGAAGTCACATGCGGTTCTACATATAAAACCGAGCATTTTTAGGGCTTTATTTGTGATTTCATTTATATGCGGATTGAATGTTAACTGTTCATCAAATATAACACCCAAGTCCCTGATTTGAGTGACAGCTGTCAATTTTACATTGTTAAGCGAATATTCATAAATTGTATGATTTCGTATTTTACAAAAACGAATGACCTGACATTTTTTAATATTGAGAAACAGAGAGTTGATGATGCACCAACGATATAGTTTATTTAAATTAAGTTGCAAAGTATAACAATCGTCTAAACTGCGTATTGTTTTATATATTTTCAAATCATCTGCGAAAAGAAGAACTTCTACATCTTTAAATATGCTAACAATATCATTAATAAATAACAAAAAAAGAATTGGTCCCAGGTGAGACCCCTGAGGGACCCCACTTGTGGCTTCGAAAATGTAAGATTCCACAGATTTTATTTTGACACATAGCTCTCTTTTACTAAGATAGCTATCAATCCAACTTAACAGATTACCCTTGATACCCAACATACTTAATTTTTGTACAAGGATATGTCGCCTAACTTTGTCAAAAGCTTTGGAAAAATCAGTATATATTGAATCCACTTGATGCTTCAAGGCAAGAGAATCAGTTATGTAATTTTCATATATGATCAAGTTACTTAGGGTGGATTTACCTGTGATAAAGCCATGCTGGTTGGGTACAATAATATTATTAATTTGTTTACATATTACATCTAGGACTAACGATTCAAATAGTTTGGGAATAGCGGATAATATACATATTGGTCTGTAGTTTGATACATCGCTTTTATCTCCCTTTTTATGAATAGGCGTAAGATAGCTTTTTTTCCACTGTTTTGGAAAACACCCTGACGACAAAGACTTATTAAATAGTAAAAATAATGGATAAGTCAAACTGCGAACACAAGATTTTAAATATATTGGAGGGAACCCATCCGGTCCAGCGGATTTATTAGTATCTAATGCTTTTATAGCCTTTTCTATAGCGTTTATTTCAATAAAACAATGGTTTAGGTTGAGTGATTCTTCAAGTGATATATCATTTGGGATTTCATTATCAGTAATATTATCATCATAAACACTTTTGAATAAATCTGCAAAAAGATTGACAATGCCTTCGGTATTATCCGCACAATTGTTATTCAGATACATAATATTTGGTAAGCTACAATCATTTTTACGCTGAGCATTAGAAAAGTTCCACAATTTTTTAACATTATCATGAACCTCCATTTCTATTAAACTAATATAATCATTATAACATTTTTTAGACAATTCTTTGCACTGCTTTCTTATGTTAGTAAACATTATATAATCATCGACGTTTCTAGATTGCTTATATATTCGGTGAGTTTGTTTTTTAGTATAAATCAATTCTTTTAATTCTTTTGAAAACCATGTAGGGTAAAGGGATGCAATAAAATTAACTTTTGGAACATGACGTTCTTTTGAAGTGTTTAGGATTGAATAAAATTGTTGGACTTGATTCACAATATTGTTTTCATCTTCTAGAAATGACCAGTCTATATGGTCAAGATAATCAGTTATATTTGGGTAGTCAGCTTTTTTAAAATTGTACGATGAAGTTTTTAATTTCTGCAATTTTCTAGACTCATTTGTGATAATAATATCTAACGCCGGATGGTGTTGGTCTAAAGGTAACAACAATTCATCCGATTGTTCAACCACTGTCCTTAAGTCACTAGAAAATACTAGGTCAAGCATACGGTTATAAGAATTATGCACTTTATTTAACTGTTTTAGTCCTAGGAAAAAAGACATATCAAGCATTTCCTTAGATTTGACACATTGCACTTCTGTTTCGTTAATAATCACTTCATTGTTCTTATCGAAAGACCAGTCAATTTTCGGAAGATTGTAGTCGCCTACAATTATAAATTTGGCTTTAGGATATTTGTATTTTAGTGTTTCTACATCCTCGATGTGGTTCTTGTATATTTGCAGATCTGACATTGGTGGAATATAAGTACAAGCGATAATGATTTTTGTGGATGAAATATTTAGCATTACAAACATCTGTTCAACGCTTTTGTGTTTAACTGGCAATTTTTTAGATGAAATGTTTTTTGATATACACACCATTACACCTCCTCCTTTTGATTTGTTGCTTGTAATGGGGTCACGGTCAAGACGATAGATGTTGTATTTATTGAGACCTAATTCCGATGAATTGATGTCCTCATTTAACCATGTTTCTGTTAATAACAAAATATCATGTGGGAATGTGGGAGAAGTTATTTTAAGTTGTTGTAATTTGGTTCTCATTCCGCGAACATTTTGGTAGTATGACTTTATATCACTTTTTAAAGGTGTGTTGAATTGTTACTGTGTTGAGTTATCATGGAACCAATATAAATATAGGTTCTGCAATAACAAAAAAACACTGGTTTTATCTAGTAGGAGTCTTGAATTAAAACGGGACTATAATGTAAAATGTACCAAAATGTAAAATAAGTTTTTTGCTAGTGAGACTTTTAGGTGTCAAAATTAAAAGACACTCCGTCTAACTAATTAGATTCTTACACTCTCGTTCAACGTTGGTGTGGTAAATTCGGACTCGAGCCTGGTTTAAACCCGTTTTAACCAAACAAAGGCCATGGTAATAAGTCAAGTTTTTCACTATTCTGGCGTTAAGAGTTACATAACGTTTCTTAGTAAGGTTGTGATGATTTGAACAATCACATAAATAAACGAAATGAATGTACTCAAAAAATTTTTGTTTGGGCTAACAGATAAGATTTATTGACAGGCGGGCTTGAAGAAACACATTCCGACGGGAAGGGAGAGAATGGGTAGACAGTCGGGTTTTGAACTTGTGTACGTTGACAGCTCCGGGAAATCGATACAAATCAGAAGTGTTGTGTATTACAGTTAATTAGAGAATTCAGACGGTGTTAGAAAGCTTTCCTGAATATTGAATTAAAGTGAAAAAGTGATTGGACTCAGTGAGAATAATAATAATAATAATAATTGGATAATTTGTAGAGCGCCGTTTTGTGAAAAATCACCCCAGGGGCGCTAAGGGTTGTGCGATCGCGATTATAATATAAAATGTGTTAAATTAAACGTGTATACGGTTCCAACTAAATTACTCGTCTTAAAAACATGGAAATAATAACGATAATGATTGCGTTTAAAACAGACTGAACGTATTTAAAGACAGGAAGTGTTTGATTCAGGTGGTGTTCTAACACGTTGACCACATTGAGACCGTAAACCAGGGAACCCAAACAAATCATAAAAAACTCGGGTTCGAATCCTGACAGAGATTAGGTTAAATTAGGGAGGTACAATTTTATCTACAGAGTTATTTAATTACCCTTTTAAAGGTGTAGGGAGGGGAACAAAATTTAACAGATTGCAAGGGTTTCGCTAAAATGATGAAAGAAGCCGATAGGGAGGAGATCGAAAATTAAACTGATTTAGCTATATAGTGTAACCAGGTAAGTTTCACACTAGTATTTGGAGATGACTAACAGGGTGAGTTTTTATATTATTTATTAAATTCCAGAGGACCCTTTTTAAAGGACGGGTACAACCAAAGTACAGGAACCGAGTTTACAACGCCTGCAACCCAAATAATGTTCTCATTAAAATGAATGTGCTAGGCGAGTTGTGAATCAGCTGTGAGTGGGAGACGGGCCAATGACCTTTTCATATATAGGACAAGACGCAGGTACAGTCAGTCAAAGGGGAAGTTTTGCTAGCGTATGACCGCCCGAATTGAAAGCGATCGGATGCAACCAGACAGAACAAAATGAAAACTTTTCTTCTGTTATTTGACTTTCTAATTTAATACTTTTCATCTATTGTTTGACTTTCTAAGTTACGAATTGGGATGCACAAAAACAAATCTAGGATCAAAAGAGGGAGATGGTAATCTCCGAAATAAAACTACCATCCGAAAAACTTCTCTCAACAGGTACCTTTCGAGAGGTAGGCAGCCTCTTTAAATTAAATGCAAAAATCAGACCAATTATCCGTTTATACCTACCTGAGAGGATAGGTATTCAATAGAAGTTACCCATACCTAATACACGAGGGTGCTAGTAACCTCATAAAATAAATACTGGAACCAAATATTAAAGTACAGACAGTCCTCATCCTAAATTTGGCATTTCGAGTAGACCTTACATATATCTCACATGATAATTGGCTGAATGGGTAGGCACACAACCTATCGTTAATAAGCAGGCTAAATGTCGACAAGATCGTCGTGTGTTATATATGTTATTGACCTAGAAAGGGATGTAAATCCCCGACGACGAGGGAGTTACAACGTTTTCTAGAGGTGGCACGTAACTTAGGACCTTACGTGTCACATTTTCGCGACTAGATTCGTGACAAGGGATGTCATGGTTTTCCCCTTCTACACTCAGTAAAGTAGTTTTTCCTGGAGGTGTATGAGATTGGGGCAATTCTGAAATTGGTGATGAGACCTGGTTTTCTTTATTCTGGCGTGAGATTCGTGACAAGGGATGTCATGGTTTTCCCCTTCTACACTCAGTAAAGTAGTTTTTCCTGGAGGTGTATGAGATTGGGGCAATTCTGAAATTGGTGATGAGACCTGGTTTTCTTTATTCTGGCGTGACGGTTGCCGATTTGGAACAAGGGGAGACCCGGCCGGTTGCGATATCCAGACACGCAGATATCGATCGCCTTGCTCAAATTATCATCCATCGGTTTTGTTTGGTAAAGAGGAGGAGTCAATCTTAGCTTGATCAAATTCATTTTCTTTCCTCTCCTTCCCCTCCTAAAATATATACATGGATGGCGCCGACAACTAACACCATAAATTTATCGTATGTTTATCACACACATAAAATCTAACACTTTATTATACTCACATAACCATATGACAGGTAGAATCACGTAGTTAGTTGGGGAGCAGGCGACTTAGGAGATAAGGTTTATGAAATGATTTTAAAACACAGCGGTAATGGATTCAACTCACTCTATCTCAAAAGAACCGAGGGATACCACACATACATAGATAACTAGGTTTCTAAACCGAGAAACAAAAAACCAACACAACGTTCGGTGAAGCCTTTTTATACTGAACCGTCACGTGAAATGAGTACGTTCAAGGTCGTACGTCACGTAGACAAACTAGGATGTACACACTTGAAGGGGTGTGTAATAAAGAGAGAGGCAAGGGCTTGAAAGACGGCAGGGAGAACCTTCCTACCCCGGATATATACATAACCAAAGCCTTATGGAAAAGTTACCTATGGGACTTAAAGAAAATTTATCGTAGAAAGAAGAGAAGGAAAAAGTTTGAAGTAGAAAGGGCGTATCATTACAAGGTTGATTATGTTTTATGATTATTCATTACGTTAAGAGTTACATAACGTTTCTTAGTAAGGTTGATTATGTTTTATGATTATTCATTACAATTACCTCATAAGAATTTTGCAGTCCAAGGTTGAAAAACACTGGTAAAAATAAATACCAGGTAGCGATGCAGCCCAATATTAACACAGGACAGGACAATATGTAAAGTGCATTGTGCGTATACACTTCTGCTGGAACGCTGATTAGGATGATACCTGACGTATGGCTGGAAAAAAAACAAAGAACTACATGTTGACATTCGAATATCATACTGTGCTTAATAATGTCAAACTTAATACTTATTTATTTGTGAGAAAGAATTAGGATGCGAATTCTCAAATTAATGTTTTTTACTGTAATAAAAAAATGGGTTTTGAACTATAATTTAAGTGACTGTAAATGTTTATTAAAGGAGTTTATCGAATAAATAAAAAAAGAAGATTTGACAAAAACCAAGTACACCATAATATGACCATAGTGTTACAGATGATGCTGTTATATTAACCCACTGAATAGATAATACACACTAGAAATGCCTTCCTTGTAGATTTTTAATGGAAACCGATGTTGCCACTGACCGAGTACCTTCTGCTTCAAATCCATTTAGTACGCGCTCTGTGTTTCTTACACTGCCTGACATCGTATATCGCCATTACATTTGAACGAAATCAAAATTTCATTAGATTTCTGGATTGAAAAATTTTAAGGAAAGAACGCTTTTAGTTTTGGATCCCGAAACGCGCCCACATCGCATTTCTTGTGTTCTTCTATGGATTAACCACATAATAGAGTAACCAGAAATTTTCAAACATTTTCGAACAAATATTTTCAAATGCTGCATTTTCGAATTAATTTCTTAAAAAATGGTTTTGTATACGGTTTTCTGGATGCTTTGACCAACATATTGCGTTTGGTCCATTTTTACTTGAGACAAATCTAAAAGGTATGGCTTTACATCTACATGGAGATTAGCAAAGGAATCATAACCTGTTTATGACAGGCATCATATCTTGTTGTTTTCTTTTTTGTGAATTTTTCAATAATTATTTTCATATGAAACGACAAAAAGTAGTAAAGTTTATAGTAAAATATGTTTTTTTGTCATCATTCGTTTAGACCAGAGGTTTCCAAAGTGGTCTATATGGACCCCCATATAAACCATAGTCGATATCGGCATGCTAGTGGTCTATGTCAGCGAGAAAAAAATTTGGGGGTCCACGAGATTCAAATGGGGGTACATACGAGATTTATTTACCTCAAGTCAACATTTAGGAGTTCCGTAAATGACAAAATAGACCTAACACAAATATAATAGACGGAGAAATTACTTATTTGATATTTGTATTTCGTAAAGTTGTTAATTGAGGTATATAAATAGAGTCTAGGTTCCTTTTCTCGTCAGAATTAATATATTCAAGCAAAACATTGCACATTGGAAGCCGCGGATTTTCCTAGTTCCCCAAATTGTTTTTGAAAAACGTCCAGTGACGTTCAACATTTAAATGCACTTCACACAGACTTTGGCAAGTGGTCTACGGGGCAAAAAAGTTTGAGAACCTCTGGTTTAGACGAAAAAACGTAGGGGGGGGGGTGTTTGTTTTCAAAATATTCCAAAAATGATATGTGTATTTTTAATAATAAAATTTGAAAGCGTCCCACCTTTCAAAAACAGTTTTTAGTTTTCGGATATGTATATTTATTTGGATTGTATTGCGAAGCAGAAATATACACAAATTCTGACAGCGTCTTTAAGAAATATAACTGTCAATACGTCAGAGGACTGAGGGATTAAGTAACCAACTGTTTTGTTAAATTATCTTTCATATGAAAATTTAAAAAAAATCTTGAACTGTAATAAATTGGATGAATAATCTGTCGTACAATCTATATAAATAGAATTGTCCGCAATATGTGTGCCATATTGACTTCAAAACCACTGTACTAACTCACTTTTTGCAGTTTTTGAGTTAGAGCTTGAAACGAAGGTACCAAATAATAATCTAGGTTTGCCAGAGAGAACTATGTTGCTCGACCAATCATTGAGAGTTTTTCAGCACCGTGAATCAATCAGAGACGAGCATTCTTCCATTAGTTCTCCAGCTACACTAAACTATCACAGTATTCAAGATGGCTTCCCACGTGACAGCTAATACAACTTTTAGCAGAAATTACTGCGTTTCAGAGTGTTCCACCTCAAATTTCAGTGAATCTGAAGTGAGTCATCTGACAGACAACGATGAAACTTATTTTCCATGTGATTCCAAAGTTAACATTATTTGAATATTTGCTGGTATTTAGAAATAAATCTTATCTTGAACTGAGATCGTTTTTAGTCAGCCAGAATGAACTACTTTCTCAAAAATAATTTTTATTGGTCTGTGAAATGTGCTGGAAAAATAAATTATTGTTCAAAGCTCAAGCTAAACCTTTATCTTAAATGTAAACCGCAATTTTGTTCCATGGTGATTGTTGTATTTACACAATAAAACCATAAACAAGAACCATTGTTTTCTCGAATGTAAGCTTTTTTACTTAGTTCTATATTGTCTATGACGATCCAATTATAGTCGGTGAAATGTAGTTTTTTAAAATAATTCATGAAGACATGAATCAAATAATTATTTGTCGTAAAATGAGGCGTAATTGATGAACTAAGAAATATGTGTAAGGAGAATTAATGACACGGAAGTGAATAGTTGATAAAGTCAAGGATGCCCTAGGAAGACATGGCCTAATCAAGTGAAACAAATATTTAATAACAATACAGTAATATAATATATTGTTTTTTACTTACCTTGCAACCAGCGATAAAGCGACCGGTAAAACCTTCATCTGTTTTCCTCCGTCCATAAAGTCCTCCGTTGTTTTATTCTTCTTGCTAAAGAATCCAAAATAGATCCCAATCAAAGTGGTGATTGAAAACATGACCCCCATCCCCGTATAGTCCGTCCAATTGAGCACCACATCTTTATGAGTGAATATTTTGGACAGACTGCCAACAACGGATTCATTCATTTTTAAAAAAGCGCTGTTTTAAATTTTCAAAAAAGAAGTAATTCAGTTATTTACAGATCCAAATGACTCCTAACCAAAAATATAAGCACTACGCTAGAAATTAATACTCGAATACTAATAATTTCATGAACAGAAAACATTACATCACCACGCTTTATCTTTACATTAAAAACATGATTGTATTTATCTCTTTTGAAATGAATAGTCAACAAATGTATAAAATCTTTTTCGGCACTTTGAAATTAAGTCAACTATTGATGTTTCCACACATTGTAGTATTTTATTTCGTTGTTTTGATTCAAATTGATTGGATTTACTGAGGGAGCAATTTAGATTAAGTTGGCACTCGGCTTGGATGTAATCCAACTAGTTTTTTAATTTGTTTGTATTCACAACGTGTGATTTTGATTACTTTGAGACGCGTACTGGTGTATTATGTATATCAATACAACCGTTGTGGTTTAATCACTAAGAGTAACAACAGAGGTCATATGTGAAGAGCATGCATTACGTTCATTTGATTATAGTACAAGGGACTCAGCATCGTAATGAAAAGGTCGGGTACAGATACTCTCAATGTCATTCCGTTTTAGTTCACTTCATCAAATTGTCCGGTTTGTGGCGAGTGGTCTCGGGTGTCGGGTATCAACAATTTCAGCATTTTGTGATAGAGCAAGAACAAAAAATAGTCTCTCCTTTTTTAATGTGGTCTATTAATTTATCAGCATAAAGTAAAAAATAGCACAAAAAGTACATTGTGGGCGTGTTTCGTGATCCAATTTCGTGGCCCTAAACGGGCCAAAACATATAAAACTGTGTATTGTCGTGATCATGAAGTTCAAATGGGATAGCGATGTATATTTTCAGGCAAGTGTAAGAGAGACAGACCATGTGCAAAATGGTCTAGAAACAAAAGGTAACAAGTCAGTTGCACATTTTTTCCATTCAAATTTATATGGATGGCACTCATTTATTAAATATTTTTTTGAATATCTAGTTAGTAAAACCTCAAATTGTAATATTTAATTATTAAGGTGCTGATTGCTCATAGTATGGATGATCTACAGTCTCTCGTGTCTAGGATGAACAAAGTATGCGCGAAGAATGAGTTAATGATGAATGTAAGTAAGTCTAAAGTAATGGTGTTTGAAAGAAAGAGAGTACGAAAACAGTGTGCAATATAGTTGTGAATGAGGAATACTTGGAGCAGGTGGATGAGTTTGTGTATTTAGGAAGTATGTTTACGAGAGATGGGAAGGCTGACAGAGATATTGAAAGAAGGGTAAATGCAGGTAACTCCATTAATGGAGGACTGAACGCAGTTGGCGCTAACAAAAAATTGTCCAAAGAAGCGAAGTTAGCAGTCCACAATGGAGTGCTGGTACCTACCTTGATGTATGGAAGTGAGGCATGGAACTGGCAAAGAAAGGATGAAAGAAGATTGAATGCTGTTGAAATGAGATCCCTGAGGCGTGTGTGTGTACAACCATCAACCATCGTGCGAGGAATGTGAAGATCCGTAAAGAGTGCAAGGCTGATGTAAGCGTAATGAGTAAGATTGAGAAAGGGACGCTTAAATGGTTTGGGCATATAGAGCGAATGAGCGAAGACAGGAGTTTAAGGAGGATATATGAAGCAAATGCGAATGGTAGCAGAAGTCGGGGATGCCCGAGGACATTGCACGATGAAGTGAATCAGATACTCGAGTGGGGCCATGTCAAGAGTCAGAATAATAGAAGATTATGAATGAGACGATGTATGCATGTGAATGAGGCAAGAAGTGTGCGCCAAGACCGAGTTGTTTGGCGGTCCGTCGTCTCTGCCCACCCCTGCATAAACGGCGTGATGGTTAGTTAGTTAAGATAATATTAGCGAATGTTAAACGAAAATTTGAAACAGAAAAATCAGAAAAAGATATGGTCGCATCTGGGTCTTGAACACAGGACCTTCGCCTTGCCGGGGGGCTGCGACCCTAATGGGGTATAACCCCATTTCATGGGGTCGCAATGTATCATACTTCGAATAAGAACTAACAACTTTATCTTTATTTTTCTCACTGCACATTTTTATTGGCTGCTATATTTATGAATGATCGCAAGGTTAACTTGAACAAAATGCAATCTACTTAGTGTCTTGGATAATCAAATTTTCGGCAATGGCTAGTTGGTAGAGTAGCGTCCCTTCAAGGCGAATGTTTTGGGTTCAAGTCCCAGATATAACCGTTTATTTTTCCGTTTCAAATTTTCGATTGAAAATCCCTGATATTATCTTCAATAATTAAATATTATTTATTTACTTAATATTCATGTTCTCCGTAAAACGGTTATACACTAATATATAACGGAGGAGATATCTTAAATATATGAATGCTTCTAGTTTTCGTCTATATTCTATGGTTAGAATATAGACGAAAGCCAGCCATCCACAATGCATAAACTCAAAATCTGTTGATGGAAATATCGTTACAAAATCAGTCTAGAAATTAGAGAAAAATGATGATAGTTGAATTAGTTTCATAACGCCAGAGATCAAACTATATAGTTTGCTGTCTAATAAAATAAGTATTGCTCCGTGTAGTTTGTTTTCGCAAACCATTTTATTACTGTTCGTCGAGTGTGATGCTCGTAACATAATATGTAATGTTATTAACTATAATTATTAATATTAATGGCGCGTGTACACAGACCCGTGTACACAGATCCGTGTACACAGATCAGTAATTGTTCGGAGATGTGGAAATATCCTACCATTAAAATAATAAACATGTGAGAATAATGACAGTTCCTACTGTTAAATGACCTTTCCTCTGATACTTTAAAGCCTAAGCCTTGTAAACCTAAAAAAAATAAACTAATTCTGTAATTGAAAATCCATTTTTTTCGGTTTTAAATTGTTTTTTGGACCAACCTACTTTTCTGTATTTTCTGTTTACATTATTTTAGGAATTTTTTTTTCTTTCTGATTGTGTTCAATTTTATTTTTGTAAATAAATATCTGAATGATAACAATTATTTTACAAGCAATAATTATTCGCCTGAAACACTCATCCACATTGAAAAATCTCCTGATAAAAGATACATGACGCCAACGGGACTCGAACCCGTGTCCCTTCGATTTCCGGTCGACAGCTCTGACCACTGAGCTATGGCGGCTTATCTCTTATCCGCGAAATAATTCAATATATACTAGTGTTTCATTCAACAATTACTGCTTGTTACATTTTTTCACCTGAAAACAACCAACTTTATTTTATATGAGAAAGGCAGGTATTTTATATGATTTTACACGGAGAAAAATGAGTATTGCTGATTTATTAAAATCTGGTTAGAAACGGGATTGCAGATTTTAGGCCGTTCCCTGTTAAACTTTTAGTACATTCCTCATATATCGGAACACGTGTTCATGCACCTGCATTTTCCCTGATATTATATAATGACTAAATGCGAAAAAATAATGATTTTTACGAACACGTGTTCCGACATCGCGTTAATAAAACTCCTTTGTGATAAAAGTTTAACAGGAAAACCATCAATTCATTCGTTAAGGGCCTGCTGACCGCAGCGTTCCCGTCGTATAACGATTTCTTATTTATTTCCTGTCAATTTCGGTTCGACTATCAACAGCGTAACCGTGCTAGGAATATCGCTATAAATGAGCCTATCGATTTTGATCTTGCTAGAGCCTCTGGGCTCGAATCCTAGTTACGACCGTCACCATTTTATTTTCTGTATTTTTATCCGTTCCTTACCTATTAACATTGAGAGTTGTTAATATTATCTGTTCAATTATTAATATACTAACAAGAAGAAGGTAATATATTAACAACTCTACTGTACTAATATTTCGTCTAATAAAATAAACAAGTTGATAACAAATCAAAAAATGTTGTTTTGATCCGTAGGTTAACTCGTAGGTTAAATAATATTGTCGGTACATGATAGCGAATGTAAATGATTGTGTACATGTTGGGCATTCCCACCGCTGACGTCAATGTTCCAAAGATTGAAATGCGAACGTGTTTGTGTTACCCATTTATATTATATAAATGTTTTGGTATCACAAATTACCTCCATGGAAAGCATTCATAACACAAATTAATTGACTGAGCGTCGCGTCGTAGCGAAGTCACGTTTTTACTGGACAACTTTTTAAGCATTTCGTCTATTTGTAAATTTGTTTGTGTGTTTCGTGTCTGGTTAATCCTGTCAAGATGGTAGCCGTGTTTTATATTGTCTCACTGTCTCCAAACAGTTGGGAGCAGTTGGGACTCTTGTGCGAATCCACATAAAAATAGCACCTCTGGCTCCAGGAAGTTGGCACTCTTGTGCAGTATTTAGAATGTGGGTTTTATTTAAACAAAAAATAATGGTTTAAACAAAATTATCAAAAAGAAAGTGCACAATCTTGTAGCCGAAAAATCGGAAGAAGCATTGCTGTTTATCTTTTGTCTTTCTGCACGGAGAAAATTTGTCAAATTCATCCCAACGCAAAATACAAATTTGTTCAAACACGAAATAGAGGAAGTTAGAAATATTTTGGTTGAACCTCTCGCGGATTGTATAATTAACATATAAAATAAACACATTTTACATAGCTTAAAATCGGCGTATCGATTAAAGCAACAATTGATAAAAACTAACATTTCTTCTTAGGAAAACAACTACTTCACGCAACAAATTACAACAACACCTTTGCCACAAACTGAATCTTCGGTGGTTTAGAGTACATTTTTAGAAGTTTTTGTAACAAGTTTTCATAAAACTGGGTTGTTAAGTTCATCTGTACATCTTATGACGCGATGCTTTTCAGGCTCGCTATTGGCCAATACAATTAACAAATTACAACGTGGGACTAAATAAGAGTGTCAGACGATAGGAAACAACAAATCACGACCAAGCGGGGGTGCCCGTGGAAACCACCCAATGTCATACGAAGGAATAGGTGACTATGCAAAGATATTAGAAGAACGAGATATGCTATGTTGGCCGCCGGACCGTAGGCGGAGTACTACCTAATTAGGGTACTTTGAATGCTGTCGGGACGTGTACGCACAGAAATCTGTTCTATGTATTAGTGCGGATACCTTAGCGCAAGCGAAGGTGTGCAGTAGTATTGGTGAACAAAACCGGCGACACTGGGCAAAACAATTCCACACAGTATGAACTGCTCATAGCACATCTCGTTCTTCTAATATCTTTGTGACTATGCGTGTCTCTTCCACGTAAGTTTCTGTAGGTCACATATATTGCAATAGGCTGGCTGGACATTTTGAAACAAAATGACAAAAAGACAAAAATCAAAACCAAGCGGGTGCCCCAGTGAAAGCGACCTAGAAGAGGTGGACAGATTGAATGAAAGAGAATTGGAGCAGGACGGGATGGACTGAGGATTGGAGGCGGATAACGAAAAACCACAGCCAGTAGAGAACATGAAGTTGAAGTGGTCAAATCTCTGATGTCAAAAGGTATATATATATCTCTCAATGCCTGGGATATGGCTCCATATAAATATTTAAAATAAAACGGCAATGAATAATCTGATTATTTATTAACCATGACATCTTTCATCTCTGCCATGAGGTTGACTTGCTGCCTCTCGTACTCTTCCATCTTCTTCTTGGGCAGGAACCTCCTAAGAGGAGGTGAGATGAGTCTCGGATCCAGAAGAGATAGGTCCTGGGATCCTGTCAGAAGGCTTACCAGCATCCCTATGCCTACTGCAAGAATGGTACCAAACGACGTGAGGTACATGAAGGAGAGCTTGTAAAGGAAGAATATGTCGTCTCCTTCTTCAGCCTCTGGAACGCTGCAAAGAATTAAGAATGTGTTAATTATTATTATAGAAATTACGTATTAATCTTTGAAATCGAAGACTGGATTATGAATTTGGATTCTTAGACAATCATAAAATAACCTGATATTTAAATACCTATCAATTTTTTTCAAGGACCATTAAAAAAAAAGTTTGTTTTATAAGCAAATTTTCGATCTGATTCTGTCATACGCCCAGATTTTTTTAATGTGATGTGATTTTAAATCAGGTTCATAATGGTAGTTGTGTTTTAATTTGGTCTGACCTACACTAAAATAGAAAGAAACGAACGGCCATTTTACAGCTGAACCGTTTAAAAAAATCCGAACTAACAACCATAAGTTCAAACAATATCATTGTAATAAATTAATTTTTATTTTTCATAAACATATTAAGTAATATTATCATCGTGTAAAAGTAAAAACTATATATTATTCAATTCGCTTTAATAAGCTGATACTAATACGCATATATCGCAACGTTGATAAACATCAAGGAAATGAGTGTGTGTCGACATATAAAAGAGTCGTTGATAACTTTTTGTACTTAGTTGATAGCCTTGCAAACAAAAAAAAATATTGAGTCATGTTTAAATATATTGTCGGTGTAAATAATATATTTAGAATAATGTCATATTTGTGCCTTTCAAGGATTCAAGTGTTATTGAACATCAATAAGTTCACAGCGCTGAAAATGGGTAATTCAGCAGTTCAGAAAGGATATAAGAAAATGCTGAAAGAGGGATGGAAAATTAAGATAGAAAATAGAGCATTTGATAGGAGAAGGACAACCAATGACACGAGGATGTGGTTTTGTTAATTATGAATGAATTCTTCCATAGCTTCTACCATATTGGATTTTTAAATTAGAATTAATTTATTAAAGCTTAACGCTTCATTGAACTATTATTCATTAGTAAAATTTAAAGAAATAAAATAAGACGCAGAATATAATATATAATAGATACAATGTGCACAGAAAATAACAAATAATACGAAATAGAAGAAGACACAGATTTCTCACTCATACTTCTAGAAAGCTATCTCAAATTGGAATCTGGGATAGAACTCTTAACTGGCAGATAGAAAACCGTGAAAATTAACAATATAGATGTAAGTAACTTTCTACCAATTCAATTCGGAATTCCGCAAGGAAGTGTCCTAGGTTCTTTTCTGTTCCTCACATATTTTAATAATCTCTGTAACCTACCTATAACTGTAAAAACAAATTTATTGTGCAGATGACACTGTGTTTATAGTACCATATAAAAATTGTAAAGGAGCATTTGATGCTCAAAACGACACAAGCCTTGTAAAGAATTGGTTAGATAATTATCTCGTTACTCTCAATGGTGGAAAAACAAAATTTTGAACCCTAAGTCTGTCTGCCACAACCCAAACTACTAAAAATAATGAAAAAAATGTACTCCTGTCCAAGACCAGACCTTTTTTCTGTAATTGCCCAAACTTGGAACAAATCATTAATATAAAATATCTGGGGGTCTTGATTGATCAACATCTACTTCTATCTATGGATAGGAACTGCATTTAGCCTGTCTAACTCCCCGCATTCGAAAGACATCTTCTGTTTTTGGAACTAAAATATCCTTACTCCTACAACACTTCTAAATAAGTATAGGTACTATGATCTTTTCCAATCCCTATTAGCATACGGCATCATCATTTGGGGTGGATGTGCTCTAAATATTATTGATTATCTACAAAAAGCTCAAAAATGGTAATACTTGTTGTCAACAAGGTAATACAAGTGATCGATAAGATATTCCCCCATTCGAGTCTTGATTGAGAATAATGTCTTAAAGACACGTCAACTCCATCAGAATTTATGCTGACACATTTCTTGTAAAAATACAATAAAAAACACTCTTACAACACAATCACCAGAAATATAACCAACCGAGAACACAATGCACCTAAACTTCATACTACATTAGCACAAAGAAAGTTCATCTGCCTTGTTCAAAAAATCTTCAACCTCCTTCTTAATTATCTAAAAACTGAAGCCCAACTCCATACTTTCAAAACAGAAATAATTCTATGGATTCTTACATCTGCAATACATTTCAATCTAAACATGTATGGACATTCTACACTCTGACCACCTAATCTCCCTTCATACATCTCTCACATTCCTTATTCAATTTTCTTAATAAAATTAACATATATATTTAAAACTGATGTATTTATTTGTTATAAAACATCTGAATTACTAAATTGGAACCATACAATTTAATCATATTATGAAACATTTCGATCTGTAAACTTTACCCGCCATAACACAGGGACATACTGCCATGGCAGGTAAAATAACACAAAAATGTACCCATTGTAAAAAAATCTATAAAATGAATAAAAAAATATATATATTACTAAAAAAAGTTAAAGTTGCGACAGAGACATGGACTCGGGATCTCTAATCTATCCGGGATCAATGCATCGGCTAAGTGTGCCACTTTAACCAGAAATCTTTTTAATTAACGTATTTTTATCACTCCCTGTGTTCAATGTGCTTTATTTAAATCTTACGTTGTCATTTTGAAAATCACGTTGAAAACATTTCTTACCTTTGAGTAAAATTAGTTGGCATCAAATTATTTCCAAATCCATATTCACACGTATTAGGCACCCCAGGATATATTGGCTTCTGCGCGTGGTGTATATTAGAATTGCTCTGGCCGATGGCGATCCAAGTCAGGAAGGCTATCGCACTGCATGCCCCGGTCAGAGCTCCTTTGGTGGTTGCAAACGGTACCAGGATGCCGAGAATGAACACCGAGAAGATAGGGGCACCTGTTATAGAGCCGAGTGTGTAGCCAACCTGAAAACAATGTTTATTGAATGATGTAATTAATTGAAAACAAATAAATGACGCTTTCACTTAAAGCATTAAATGTGCCAAATTTTTTGCAACATTGCAACTTTTCGAAAACCTACAAAATATAATTGAAAAGATACTTGAAATGGCTTTGGCCGTCTTTGGTGACCAGATCTGAATAGCCAGGTACTTCCCTACCTTCCTCTTTTCCATCTCTTTCCCCTCCCCACTACCTTCAGCCTGACAAAATACTTCAATCGGGGACTAGCAGAGAGAGCAGTTGGGACTCTTGGGCGGTTTCACATAAAAAAGGCTATAAAAGATTCTAAATATCCATGTGACTCCTAAACAAAATTGGATTAAATGAGATGTTCGACTCTCCACGAGCCCCTTGCGATGTTCATAAAATAGACTCTAATGAAGTTGTTTTGATATTAAACATTTATTAAGAATGCTAAAAAACCGCTTTCCATAAAAAAAAACTGAAGGCAATTTAAAAGGGAAGAGGAAGACGTCCAGTGGGCTGCCCCTTGCAAAGCAATGAAAATCAATTTCAGGGGCTGTGACGGAGAGGCTGGTCCACCAATGGGCGGAGGCAGCTGAAATAGCCCAAGACAGGGACCCGAATATAATGATACGAGGTAAAAAAGCGAAAATAATGATATGAGATGACATTCCTAAACGTAGCTCAAACTGTTAATGCATGAACAACATTCTTCGGCGAAGCGGTGATAAGGTTTGCGAAAAAGCCACTGATTGTCTTACCGAAAGAACACTGCCCATTCTCTCAGCTAACAGCACCATGAGGACAGCAAATAGGCCAAAGGCCACGACTATCAACTTCATCATGATGGTGGCCCTCTTGTCCGAGGAGTTCTTCTTTTTGATATAGTCTTCGTACACAGTACCAGCCAGGGTGTTAAGAATTGCTGATAGAGAGCTAGATAAAGAACCATCCAGAAAAAAATGCTAAACATGGTTAAAGTCAATTCAAGCAATGTTTCGAGTCTGAATTTTAGTATTTTGCCCGGGCGGTACTGAGAGATTGGATCTTCCATTTAAAAATTTATATGAAAGTTCGTAATTTATACGAGTGTTTGGTTTCTGTATTTGAAACACGTTAAAGGCATAGAATGTATAATAACACAAGAAGTGCCTTGTGGGTGTTTCGTCATCAAAATATTTTCCTAATCGAGACTTAAATTTCCAATACAAAAATGTGATTACGAAATTCAAATTGGATGCAGATCTAAGATGTCAGGTGAGTTTAAGTGAAACAGAGAACTGGACTATCAGGCTCAATAGAACATTTGTTTCCATTTAAATTTGTATGGAAGGCACTTACTTCTAGTGCGATTTTTTAATTTTTGTTGGAGTTTGAATATGTGGCCGTAAAAAATGTGCGTGGAGTTTGAATATGTGGCCTTAAAAAATGTGCTTGACACAATTTGTTCAAAAGAAAGATATGTTACATCGGCAGAATCACAATTCTTCCGACTGTGATAAAATCATTAGTTATTAAATTTTATGCAAATAAATTAAAGTTCTTTCACGGCTTCAACGTTATCTTTGTGACCGTAAAATGTCTTAGCTATACTCACAATAAAATACATATGTACACAACAAAAATACCACAGTTTTGTATCTACAACATTATTTTTAGAACTTAGGTACATTTGTGAAATTGTGTACCCAAAGAGTCACTTAGAATTTTGAAATATACTGATATAACCCACTGAAGAGATAAACCGATAGAATTGTGGGCTGGGCGTGTTTGTGTGCCCAAACACGCCCAGTCAATTTTCCATTACTACTGATGAAATTGATACATTTTTTCAAATATCTAAACTCATTAATGCATTTAATTGCTGAAATGTCTTGTTAAATAGAGATCATTACACTTCTATGAATTTACTGTATGGCGTCTCTAGCTATTCTATAGCCAACAAAAGGAGATCACGAGGGTTTCCCTCAGGGCCGAGGTCATCTTTGGGGATACCGTTTGGAGGGTGTAATATTATGTTACCTCAAGGCAGCGCTGAAAACTCCTGCTACGAACAACCCAGGCAAAGCTGGAATGTATCCCACCTTGTCCAGTACAAAGTATGGGTACATCTGGTCAGGTCTGGAAACCAGCTGGAAAGAGAAAATTAATGTACTAAAATGTGATGATAATAATATTGAGTTGCGCATGACGAACCACACTCAACAACAATGTTCTTTTTAACATTTCTGATTGTTCATAAAATTTTCACACATTGAGCAAGAATACATCAATGATATATCAATGGGGTGAGTGATACGCCACGTTTCGTAGGTGTTATTACCTTTCTTTCAATTGGATCACACCCATAGTAAACTGCGTACATGAGAATCCCCCCGTAAACACTTATAGTTAGTAGAAATACCATTCCAATATAGTAGTACGCGAGGACCCTGAAAAAAAATATTGTTACATTATTTGGTGAAACGAAGTTGGTGTTTTTAGATCAAATAATGTATTGTATGATATGATTTGAGATTTTCAAGGGCAAAATAATTATTGTGATTAATTTTTCGGGTATTATGCTGAGGTGGACTACCTCCTTCTTAAGCCAATGTTTCGGATAGCATTACAGTGTTTATCATCAGGGTAGATGTGTGTGTAATTGAAGATTGTTGAAGTGTGCGCTATTGCGGATATTTGTTCAGTACACATTTTGTTCAAATTGATATTGATATATTTGGGTAATTTATTTAATGAATTGCATACTTATTAGCATCACGCTGTGTCGGTACGGAAATAAATCTCTGAACACTTCCTTGGTGGGAAACTAATGCAGCGGTCCAGGTGAAGCAAGAACCAATAAAGACGGTCCAAAATGTGTTTCGTTGAAACGGATTGGGATCCATACTGCAATAAAATTAACATTTTAGTAAAAGTTTAATTATGGCCAGGCTTTTGCTCATGTAAACACGGAAGAAAAATAACAAACGCAATCGTGAATGTATTTCAATGTTTCAAAATGGTTAAAATACAACAAACTTGTCTTAAACTACAGCAAAACATTTTACTTACCTTTTTATACAAACATAAGAAACAAACCAAAAGAAAACCTTAAAATTAGAATCCATAATACAACTTGCAATCAAGAAATGTGCTTCCTGTGCAACGAACTCGCTAATGTCAAAAATATAAAATATTTAGGAGTATCAATAGATATTAATCTAAATTGGAAATCACATATTAATCAAACCACTTCTAAACTAAGATATCTTACCTACATATTTTATAGACTCAAGGAAATTTTAAACGCTGAAAAATTGAAAATGATCTACTTCTCCCTGGTGCAATCTGCAATCACTTATGGCATAATAGGATGGGGTGGTGCACCTGATACATTTATTAAGCCTCTACAAATAATTCAAAAACACATAATTAAAGTCATATATAACAAAAATAAAACATTCTCGACCGACCTATTATACAAGGAATCTAAATTATTTAACATTCGTAAATTATTATTTAAAAATGAAATATTTATTTAAAAACAAAAATAATTTAAAAATAAATAAAACAGAATGAGCAAAAGAACAAATAATATATTTGGCACCCCCCAAACCAATACTAAATTAATGCAGACATAGCAGTTTCATTGGTCCTCGTACATTTATTTTCTACCACTACAAACTCAAATGATAAATAAAAAGATAGAATATATTAAAGAGGTAAAATTATGGCTGAATGACGCAGATATTGAAACGCTTTTACTATAAATTTATTGATCCTTTCTACAACTCACTAGCTGAAACTTTATAAACTATTGTACATAATGTTTTCTCTTTACTTTTTATAATAACTATAAACAAAAAAAAAACTTTTTCTACTAATGTATATTATACTTTAGGTACTTGAAATATAGTAATCATTTTATATTACCCACACTCAGGCAGTGCCTTAATGGGTTTTCATTTCTTGCGTATACTATTTGGTATTATATATTATGTTATTATATACTATCTATTAATATGTATAATATATGTAAAGAAATGAAAATAAATAAAGTAAAAAAAAATAAAAAATAAAATGGCGCGAGCTCCTCCTAGTTACTTAATTCTTGTTTTATACAGTAAAAATTTGCTGTGTGACCACATAGTAAGTGGAACGAAATCTTTTCAGTTTTTAGGTAGGTCACATGTTCTCTGTTTGCTCCACGTTTTAGCGTAACATTCCTAATCTTCAATCTCATCATAAGATTCTTATGCAAGAGTAAAAAATAACACCCATTCATTCTGAGTTTTAACAACTCAACTTCGTGCATTTTTCTCCTCAGTTACAAAAAATTAATACGTTAATCTCACAGACAGTTCCATCTATTTATCGTTATAATGTAAAAAAATAAAGGTTATGATAGAACTCTCAGTCACAGGACTACCGAAAACTACTCCATAGCATTCCAGCATGTTTGCAGCGATTCTACAATAAAAAAATGATGAAAACTTTTTTGTACTTACTTAAAAATGTCGAGTTTCCCTCCAGCATATGCGATTTCCAGAACTTTGGATAGTCCACCTACATTAATGGTTCCAATGACTACAATAGCAATGCAAGCCACTATTGTCACTATGGTTTGTAGGAAGTCCGTCCACACTACTGCCTTTAAACCACCCTGTTCAAATAAACAAATTGGTAAGATAATTTAAATGCAGTAATTTTCCAATTTCAGTAAGGTAAAATTAGGTTTTATCGACCACGCTTGCACCTCTACATAACTCTAGTATGTGATGAAAGGCTTAAATCACAGTGAAAAACAGATAAACCATAGCTGCTAAAAATATACAAATTATTAATGAAAACCGTCATTCTAGCGACATCTGTTGAGGTTAAAATTGATTCAGTTTGTTTTTCAGTAGGCCCCTGTAATAGTTGGAATTATGTTGAGATTCTATAGTATAAACACAGAGGTCATTAAAATCGTCTAGGAACGACTAGGAACCCCCTTTTGAGGCTTCAAAATAAACATTGAATTTTGTCAACCAATAGATCTGAACAAAGAGCTATAAAATTTTGAGTAACCAATCAGTGAACGAAGAGGCGTACATCAAATGCAGACAAAGGAATGAACTGTGGATCAGGCAATAAAAAAGATAATTAACGACATTTCGATTCTCACAGAAATTGGAGGTGAACGCACTTTAGGGTCAACATCGACTTTCAAGGTGACAAACTCCTGGGAATGTTTACAATAACTGAGACATTTATGGGGTATCGAACCATTGAAATCGGGTGCTTGGAAGTTTTACAGGTTGTAAAGCGCACACACAAAAATGCAATGAAAAAAATTATAAACGTGATAGTATAAAAAAAGGACGGGAAAAGCAAAGGAAAGTTACTGGCGGAATTTCAACTGTAGTGCAATTATTTATGATAGAAGGAGGGTGTCATGTTCGATAAAAATCGTACTAAAGAGAGGAGTGAGTGTTGGAAACAATGGAAATTAATCGTTATCAATTTAAGATGAAACGGACATATTGGTAAATCAATCTTGAATGAAAATCTCGCAAAAAAAATAGACATTTTAGAAAAGTGCGGCGACCGGATGGAAGGATAATATAGAGATTTTGGACTGCTACGAAGGTCCTAGGGACGTGAAAATCGAGTATCAGAAGAAGACAGAAAAACTAAAACATATAGCGATAGATTAGATTCAGGAAAAGTAGACATTTTACATAATTATTAGGTTAGATATATATTGGAGTTACCCAATATTACGGAGGGATCGAAACAAGATAAAAGGTTGGCGGTCTCATGTATATTTTGAAGGGTAAACAATCGAAATCCGAACATGGTTTTTATTTACGTTAAGGTAATAAATGATTAGAAAAGCGATTAACTTTAACGTTGGGCTTATGAAGTATTTAGATTAGGAAAAGAGATTAAAACTAATGGCTCTAAAATTAAACTAAATTTACGGCCGTAGTACATAAAATCTGAGACGTAAACATATGTCCAGACGTATAATTTATGTGAAATCTTGTAAGTGAGGGATGGAGAATGGGCGGAGATTGGGTAAAACAATAAAAATGACAGATATCCCAGAGTCTAATTAGGTATATCTCCCGTAGAAGTGTGGAAAACTATATATTAATTAATAATAAATGAAGTATGAAATTTTCCTGGAGACCACACACATCGGGAAAAGTGAAGAAAAGATAAAAGGAAGGGTAAAGAACGGAGATAGGAAATGATCCATGTGGAGAAAAGCGATACAATTCGAATTTATCCGTGAAATTAATAAATACGACTTGGAAAATGAGTAATTATAAGAGTTATGAAAAATGACATAAGAATCAAGAAGAAATTGTACAAGAAAACGTCGCGGATAAATATAAAATTCAAAGATAAAGGAAAAACTCAAATCTGCTACAGGGAGATAGAGAGTACGGGTGGAAATGGAAAAGCTCATATAAGTAACAATAAAATTAAGTAGATTTTAGACAAATCGAAATTCAAAAATGCATAGTAAAGATTTCGCCATGGATTTAATCATGTTTCGCATGAGATGCATAAAATTGAGATCTATATATATGTTACGTAGGACGGACCTATCGCGAATTGAGAAAAAAAAGGAACGCAAAATCATGAGATTTTAACTACATTTTGTATGAACCATAGAACAAAGGAAGCTTGGGCAATGAACGCAGACTTACCCGATTCGGACCCTATCAAGTTAGCGACGTGAGATAAAAACTGGCCGCCGCCCAAAGCTGGACGACGAAAGATCGTATGAATGTATAAACAATATTAGTGAGAGAGATATTCAAGTTTACGAGTTGATAGGAAATAGAATTAAGCATCAAGAGAAATTCAGATACGTCTTTTGGGACCTGAGAGGGATATAAAAGATGGAACACATCAGTCAGGAGGCAGTCGCGCCGAGGATTCGAAAAGTTGTTACGTGGCGGTACTACGTTCTTTGGTAGGATTGACAGTGAAAAATCTTTAAGTGTTAAATTTTAAATAAGTCCCTGACTTAGGAAAATTTTGTGGAAAATACAAGTGCTAGAGTCAGTGAAATTTAATAAGTCAGTTAAATTAAATTAAACGGTGAAAATAAATATAATTTAAACGAAGTGCTTAAAAGTGTTAAAAGTGAATAGTGCAAAAAGTGTTAAAAGTGAATTATTAAAAATTTAAAAATAATTATTTCATTCAAAGTGAAAACATTCGAATTAAATTTAAGAGTTTGTTATCGTTAGATTAAAGTGGATGTGCTCGTGAATTGATATTTAAAAATAGATTATAATTTTGTTTAAAATTATTAATAGTAAATACTTCATCTTAGGTTAAAAGAAACACAAAAACAAAAAAAAGGATTCGATAATAATAAACGTTTAAACCTTTGTTCTAAAATTAACAGTTAGAAAAAAAAATTAATTTATTAAGAGTCGAGTTTAATTAAAAGTTTGCACAATTCGGAATAAATTTTCTTATCAATTTATATAAAAGGAAATTTAGAATTAATAAATTGTTCAATTAAAATCCATCGTGCGTATAGCGACAGTGTTAAAAGTGTTTGTCGTTTTAACCGGAATTTTAATCATCAGTCTATCATTTCGAAAAAGAATTTGAAACAGCTATCATTCAAAAGCCTAAACTAGAAAGGTGTTATTAAATCAACGGGTTTTCTGAATTAGGATTTCGTTCGGAAGAAAAATTAAATATCAGCTAATTTATATGATTCAAGCGAGAATAAAATATTAAATAGGAATAAATAGTCGAAAAGATTTATTTTGAAATTAGTTGAAAAATACAATTAATTAGGTAGGATTTCTTCATCAAGGTTGTTGTGTACACCCGACCGGAAATACCTTGACGGGGGGTAAGTTTTCTTTTTATAAATAATTTTCAGGACCTAGGAGTGAGGAGATACAGCTGATTATGGTATATCAATTAAATTATTAAAAACAACAAAACAAAGCATTACACATTAATATATGTATATTATGTATTTATTTATATAAAATAAAGTAATATATTGTATATAAAGAATAAATATATGAGTAATGTATTTATATATATGTATTTTACTTATTAATCGAAGCATCGAAATGGTAGCGATTTTTAATACCTACCCGAGGACATATCTATATTATTGAAAAAGAAAATATGTATTTATTAATATTCCAGGCTATGTAGAATCATATATTTTATATTTATTTATTAATATATGTACTCTTTTTTTAACATATTTTGACAATCGAGATATGTGTACTTATATATATATATATATATATATATATTTATATTTAATTTTCACCTAACTTCTAGTAAATTTACTAAATTCGGAAAATGAAAAATAGTTTAACTGCAAAAGGAATTAAAAATATTCTAATTAATTATGCACAATAAAAGGTAACATAACTGAATTATAGGGAGAGGTAGAAATATTCCTTAAATAAACAATCTCGCATCTAGGTTAGTGTGTCAAAGAAGGTGTTTATATTATTCGATTTGTTTACAAATAGAGACGCTGAAGATCTGGGCCAACCGCATAGTTTGAAAACGACCTTGGCCGTAACTAGAAAATTTATCAGGGTTATAAGGATAACCATCAGGATGTCATTGTGCAATGTGCAGCGATATGGGTCATTTACAAATACCTATCATTCACAATCTACAATTGAAAAAATCATGGGTTAGCAAGATTTATATCGAATATTACATGAAACATTTGAGTACCATTGATTAGATAGTCATATAGATTTTATTAGTTACCTGAACCAGCTGGAAGCTGCGTGCTCTCAAATGTCTATCAATCACAAACGACAATTGAAAAATCACGGGTTAGCCAGATTTATATCAAAAAATTACATGAAACATTTGAATACCATTGATTAGATAGTCGCATAGATTTTTATTAGTTACCTGAAACAGCTAGAAGCTGCGTGCTTACAATTACCTACCATTCACGATCTACAATTGAAAAAATCACGGGTTAGTAAGATTTATATCGAATAATTATACAAAACATTTGAATGTTATTGATTGGGTGCTCATACAAAACCCCATCAGTTGCCGGAGACATTTGAGGGTCGAGTACTCTCTAATGTGGCAATCAACTACTTGAAACAATTGGAAAATCACGGGATAGGATGAACAAAAATTAATGTTGAACCCTGGAGGTAAAATTTAAAACAAATACAGTTCATCAAACAGGAGGCAGTGGTCGCTCCTACAACAAGACCATTGACCAAACCAAATAGAGATGACGATTCTCTTAAATAAAAACGTCAAAACCAAACAAAAAGCCTGGAGTTCGATAGCTCTCCAAAACAAACTATCAAATAATTTCTTATTCTACTAGTATTTATTAGTATAACCTTATTCTTACGTATATATTCGGTTACCAAGCTAAGAATTGTGCAGAATTCTTCGTGCGAGATCCGAGCTCGGAATGCGAGGTAGATAGCCTCGTATTGCGAGTTATAAACCTTTCCCAAACTGTATGTATACATATATTTATTCGTATGTACTGTTTACTGGAGAATGCGGACCTGCATACAGCTTGCATTTAGGTCGGTAGACCACTCTCGCATTCTCTTTTAAACGTGGAATGAGGATTCACGACCCGTAAGTCCACACCAACCGTGAGTATATGATTGTATATAGGACGAAACCGGTTCGCCCTAAGTAAATAGTAGACCTTGGAGGAGATGGAATTTGGAGGTATCGGGACCCGAGGGGAAACTTGAAGGCAGTGCATGATGACGTGGAAGGCTCTTTGGGACGCGATAACTAAGGTATCAATCAAAGAGCCGTGTCAAAAGATTGTACGAATTTCTTGTCGACTCACGATCATCTCGTTTACTTGCAGGAGGAAGGAGCCAAATTTTTGCTAGCAAAGGGTTATTCTGAGTTCGTCAAATATACAATTAACTAATAACATTACCATACTAAATCAATTTTACATGTACCTTATAGCAGCTGAGTCATGGAGGAGTGGCGCCAACCAGACACAATAATTAATCATTGCCAAATTTACTAACAATTAACCATTTGAGTTATATTTAATCACCTGTTCAAATAAACATGTATAATATCTTTTATCAGCGTTTAACTACAACTTTGTTAGGGTGCAGGGAATCAGAATAGTTACAATAGGAAAGTTAGCTCATTCAGGGAATTCATTTAAGTCTAGGTTTGCAATGGGAAGACCAATTAAATTGTGAAACTCAACACCTCGATCAGAACCAAGAGGGTTACCACAAAAATGAAAGTAATTAAAATCCTATATCATAAATCAAAAAAATTACACAACGTTTGATGGAATTTAATTACAATATAAATACGAAAATATTTGCGTTCAATTTCGTAAATAACGTATTAATAGTTAAGTACATATGTCTATAAAGATATACAGTACAAGAGGGCTTTAAGTAGCTTTCTGAAGTTATCAAAGAAATTAAGGGTCCAATTTTCATGGAGGCTTATGTGTTGTAGGGGAGGAATTTTCCATCCCTGCGAACACATATGCAAAGCCTTAGAAAAAAAAAAAAGAAGTATCGATCATAGCCAAGAGAGAAGAAAATTTTATATTGTTTTAAACAAAATAAAAGTAATGTTGAACCATGAAAATATTACAACTGCATAGCCGTGTCCAGGAGATTCAGGTTTTATAAGATTGGAAAAAAAAGGTTTTATTGGTCAACCTATTGCAAAAACGGAGAAAATAATAATAATAAATAGGACGTAATTAATTAAAGAATTAACAAAAAAAAAAAAAAAAATCAGAAAAGTGCGACATTACATAAATACACAGTGAAATAAAAAAAAATAATAATAGATTAACGTAAATAAACAATAAATCCAAAAAGAATGTGTTAACGAATAAACTTATAACACAAAAAGTGTCCTTATAAATAAAAATGTGTTCATTCAAATGACCGTGAACTTAAGAGTCAATAAAAAATTCCTTTCATACGATAATGTAAACAAAAACAAAGGATATGTAGGTTAATGATGTCATTCAGTCAAAAGGAATGCGTTCTGTAAACAAAAACATTGTTTATGTTTTGGGTTCACCGAACAGATCGGAATGTTGATATGAAGCAAGTTTAATAAACAGACAAGCCCGAAAAACATCGAACTTATTGTGAAAACAAAGAACATCGAAAAAATTGATAAGATAAACATCGGGCGTAAAAACATCTATATATCTTAAAAGTCGGAAACATCGTTAAGTAATACGTATCACTCCGAGGAACAAAAAATTAAATAACAAACGTCGAGATTAAATAAACAATGACACAAAAACGAGATAGCTGGAACAAATATAACATAAACATTGCATTCGGATATCGTGGAGTATTAACGTAAACAATTATTGTTTATCTTATATTCAAAAATACAGACCAGCGGCGGGCCGTGGTACTTAACAAATTATTCACAAAGTCAGGAAAAGATATTATTATTTTTATCACTAGACATTCGACAGATTTATTAGAAGAATAGAAAGGTTTAGAGAAATTAAATTGATTAATGTATTACAACACCCAATGTACCTTACTAGATATCATTGGTTTTACAAAAATAATGATTACTTAAAATATAAAATTGATTGATAGCAATTGATTAACAAAAAAAAAATATTTTTTTTTTTGATTAACATTAATATCATTATAAAACAAAAGAAAAAACAATTATTATGACATGTTGGGGTGTTATCTATTATGACCATCTGTAACATAATAAATAACGGAAATATTACACCCATATCGTGTGATAGGTAGATCTATGAAAACAATAATATCAAAATAGAAAAGTGTAATTGTATTAAATCATAGTTAATCATTAGGACCACGTGTTAAATTCAAATGATCGCTCTACGTGCCGCCAATGCACGAGTAGATAGATTTAGTCAGGATCACAAATCTCGATAATCGACAGAGTCATTAATGAGGGTGAAACATTTGATGTTTTGTTTTGTGAGGTAAGATTAATCTTACATAATATAATTTACCATATAAACGGGTAAGTTGAAATAACGTAAGATTTACTCATGATAAGTTTGTTGACATTCAGGTTAGGTTGTTGACTATTGAGGCATATTTTAAGACACAGAGAACCCAGTCAATGGATTCGATAAGGAATTCAAGTATGGGCCAAACAAATAAACGTTGTTTTGAAAAGACAAAGTGTTAGTTGAGAATTCGACTTTCAATCTCAAAGAAAAAAATACAATCCAGAGTCGGCTCGAGACTTTTAATGTCGTTGACGAATGTTTATGATGGGATTATATATATGTGTATATATACCTATTAAAAGGAAATTCATTTTAGGCATTGAAAAAATCCTAATAGATTTTGTAAATTGAAAATAGATAAACGGAACATCTTGATAGGTATTGTAAAAAAATTTAAAATAGGTCGGATATCGAACAAGGCAAGTGTATACAAGAGGATGATGTGAAAATCATAAACGAACTTGAAATTTTACAGGAACAGCCAGGTGATAAAATACAAGAAAAATCTAGAAAAACAAAAAAAAAAATAAGAAAAACGAGAAAAATTTGAAAAAAAAAATATATAGAATAAAAAAGGCAACATATATATAAAATAATTAAGAAAATTAAAATAGGAATATTGAGGTTGTCGCTTAGTAAGAAAAAAAATAGATACATAAGCCGGTAACATTCGGAAGATCTAAGAAAATGGTGGGAAAACGTGGAATGGGGAGGCAAACAGAAGCTTTAGTGACGGCAATCGAGGAAAATGCTACAGCTGGGACGTCAACAGTGAACATCGGAGATATTACTACAATAATTCAAGCAGCTTTAGCACCGCTTGTTGATAAAATGCAGGAACTTGAGAAACAATTAGGAAGACCAACAACAGTGGCGGTGACAGGAGAGGATAGTGCGCCGAAAAACGTTCTCCAAGTAGTGGAAATGCTACCGCAGCAGGAACGACCTTCATTTTCCGGTGGAAACCAAAACCCCATAAGTTTCTTAGAAGATTTAAAAGAATACACTAGAAAAGTTAAACGTACAGATCCATTAATTGTCGTACGGGAAAATTTGAAGGGAGAAGCAAAAACGTGGGCCAAGTTATACAACAAGCGATGGGAAACAATGTTGGATTTCTAAAGAGATTTTTTAGCTACCTATTGGGGAGATATAAAGAAGAATGAGGTTCGCCGTCGTCTTGCGGAAGGGGTATATGATTCCAAGAGAGATATATCCATGCTCACTCATTTCGCAAATTATTGGGATTTAGCGAAAGCATTAAAAATTACCGAGACACCGTTGGGCGTAGTTGACGAGATTATGAGACATTACCCTAAAGAAGTTCAATCGCTATGGTTTTCAGGACAGTCAGGAGATGAGATTGTCGCTGCTGAGTTTCTTCGAAAACTAGATACAATGGTTTGCACACCGGAAGAACGGAACACAAAGAAAAGGAGTGGGGAGGAGTTCACCAAGAAGGACAAATACCGTGACCGTTACCACGCTATAAAGAAGAGAATTCACGCAATAGAGAGTGTGGAAGGAGGCGCTAGCTGCAGTAAGTGTGCAGAAGCTACGACATCTTCACAGGGAGGTTCTACAAAAACTACAAGCGGCAAGGAGTTAGTAATCGCAAACAATTCGGGAAACGGCCGAGGGTTGATTCATTAGCCCTCATGAATACGACTCACACAGGGAGAGGGACGCCGGCACCAAAACACAACACTGCATTGAAGATTATGATGAAATGGGGGTGGAATCCAATGAAAGGATTGGGAAGAAATGAACAAGGGATGACTGTTCCAATAAAAGCAGAAAGGAATGTGAGAAGACGAAAGGATGGAGCGGAAGAAACGAGAACGGAAGCGGAAATAGATGTGGAAGTATGTGTCAATTCTTTACAACAAATAACGGATGAATGGAATCAATTGAAAGTGAACGAAGAGAAAACAAGAAGGGAAATTAGTGGGTTCAACAACATTTTCGAAGACAGAGATTATGAGGAAGTAGAAAAGGGTAGCACTTTACCGTTATTACCGGAAGCCAAAGCACAGATAGATAACACGGAAGTTCACTGTTTAATAGATACTGGAAGTCAAATCACGTGCGTTTCTCAAGAGTTTTATGAAAATTATTTAAATGATCAAACAATTTATCCTATTATGCCTGTAACGACTATACAGATTAAAGTAGCGATAGGACATAAAAGTCAGAGAATATCTAGGTTGGTTCTAGTACCATTGCGATTTGGAGATGTTATAATAAATACGCCGTGTTTAATAATACCAAAGTTAATTAGGCCAATTATATTGGGTGTCAACTGGTTAGACGAATATACAGCTGAATTTAAATGTGGAGAAAACAGAAAGTTAAAAATAAAAACAGGAAATGGGAAGAAGGAAATAGAGTTAGTAAATTCAACCGTAATTCATAGGAAACCTAAACACGAGATTAGAAATCAAAATTGCACAAGTGGAAAAATAATTAATATTGAAGTAAACCCTGAAATAAATAATACGGCGTGCCTCGAGAGTAGAATAACGACCTTTGTGTCCGAGTTAAATTTAGATTCAAAAGGAAAAGAAGGGTTAGAAAAGATTTTAATTAAACATAAGAATGTATTTATAGACAAACCGGGCCTAACTACTTTGTACACTCACGAAATAAGAATGACGGACGAGACGCCTTTCGTTAAGCGATCCTACCCAGTACCTTTTGCTTACAGGGATAAGATTGATGAAAAGATTAGAGAATTGGAGTCATTAGGAATCATCAGTAGAGAGGCCACGCAGTTTTCTAGTCCTCTAACATTTACCTTGAAAAAAGATGGGACGGTTAGGATACTCTTAGATGCTAGATTCTTAAACACCAGAATGCAGGCGGAAGTAGAAAAACCACCATTAACTTCAGAAATTATACAGCGTTTTCTTGGTGTAAAATTCATAACCACAATAGATCTAAATTCAGCTTACTTTCAAATACCTATCAGTCCAGAAAGTCGCAAGTATACTGGGTTTGTATACAATGGAAAATCTTACGTATACAAGGTATTACCGCAGGGGTTAAAAACATCAGTAGGGAGTTTTTCAAGAGGAATGGACAAAATTCTAGGACCAGGGGTGAGGGAATTCTGCGCTAATTACTTAGATGATTTAATAATATATACGTGTGGTAGTCAAGAAGATCATTTTGAACATGTAAACGCGGTACTTGAGAGGTTAAAGGAAGCAAACATGACTTGTAAACTTGAAAAATGTCAATTTTTATTCACAGAAGTACGTATGTTAGGACATATTATAACGCCTTTGGGAGTTCAAATGGATCCGGAAAAGATTGATGCTATAAAAAATTTTCCGGTACCCAAGAAAATAAAACAAGTTAGAGCTTTTCTAGGACTTTGTAATTATTACCGTAGATTCGCGAATAAATATGGGGAAACAACACGGGTTTTGTGCGATTTACTTCAGAAAAATAGAACCTGGCGATGGGGTGACTCAGAACAGCGCGCATTCGAGAGGGTGAAAACATTATTTTTAGAGACAGTTATTTTACATCATCATGACCCAAATAGTACTTATTATTTACAGACAGATAGTTCGGGGTTCGCCATAGGAGGAGAATTATATCAGTTGGATGAGGAAGGAAATCACCACGTTATTGGATTTATTAGCAAAGCTTTAAGAGGACCGGAGTTGAAATGGACCACGTCAGAACAAGAGTTATGGGCGATAATATATGCTTTACACAAATTTGAGACATACTTAAGAGGAGTACACTTTAATTAGGACGGATCATCAAGCATTGACATTTTTAAAGAGCTGGAAGATGTACAGTGGCCGACTAACACGGTGGATTTTATATTTAAATCAATTTAACTTCACTGTAGAGTACGTCAAAGGGAAGGAAAATATAGGGCCTGATATTTTATCTCGTTATTCTTGTGATGCAAAAAATGTACAGGAGGAGAAAAACACGTGCCCAGAGATAGCAGCTTTTGCAGTTAAAGGTAGACAACAGATTCGGAAACACTTAGAAAATATAACTGAACTACAGAAACAAGACACATTTTTGGGAGAAATTTTCGGATATTTGCGCAAGGGAAAATTTGGGCCGCCGACAAAAAATGTTAATAGGTATTTAAAAAATTATAAAAAAATAGGCAAGACTTTATATTACACAACAGGGCTAAACAAAACGGTGTTAGCAGTACCACAAGAGTTGACTGAAGAACTAATAAAAATGATACATTTAGAAATCGGACACGGAGGAGTTTTTAAAACAGGGATAGCTTTGGGAGATAGGTATTATTGGCCAGGCATGCACCGAGAGATAAAACGCATAGTGAGAGGGTGTCACCTTTGTCAGCTGGCGAAGCGCGAAATTCGACCAACTGTAGGGCCGAGTAAATCCATAATTACCAAAGAAATAGAACAAACCTACAATAATTCGATACACTGTTCAACAGGATTTTCACCTAATGAAATAGCTTTTGGGAAATCACCAACTTATAGTTTAGACAGGTATACTCAAGGCTGCGGAAAATCTACGAAAACAATAAATGAAATAAGACTAGCAGCACGGAAAAATTTAGAGAAAAGCGCTGCAAATCGACAGAAATACTATAATCTCAACAAAAGATTAATAACTTATGAGATTGGGACCCTGGTCAAGTTGAAAAAATTTACACAATCAAACCTACTCAAAAAAGAAATAAAAAAATTCAATCTGCTTTACGATGGACCTTATGTAATTGGATCAGAAGTTTATAGTAACACGTATACGCTAATTGATCCGGTAACTCGGGAAATAAAAGGAGATTATAGCGCAATTCATTTAGCGAAATATTATACATGTAATAAGGAACAAAAACCAAGTTTAGAGATAGTGGAAATCAACGAATAAAATGCGAAATTTACAAATATTTGAAACCTTAAATAAATAAACGATTGAGAAAAATTTAAAATCTGTTAGGATACGATATAATTTAAGGAGAAAGAAAATTACTAAAATATTAGACTATCAGTTCGTTTGCGAGGGGCGGGTCGTCCTTAAGTCTTTAAGGTTGAGTGAACAAATCTCTTAATAAGCGACAATCATATTCTAATTTACTAATAGAGTAAGAGGAAAATTTTTTCGATAATATTGATTTTCTAGTTTAGGAAAAAAAATTGTGTGTTAGTGTGTAGGAAAATTTTGTTAGATAAGTAAGAACACAGAAGGAAAGCGTATGGGAGTTATATACCCACAAAAGGAACAAAAAAAAATACATATATTATAAATAGGATAGGGTACGTTTTATAAAACAAGATTTTAAATTGACAATGCATAGAGTTAGATTTTTTTTTTTTTTTTTTTTTTTGAAAACTTGAAATAAGGCTATCTATAGATTTAGAGTAGACATTAGGTAAAGATAAAAAGGGAACATTAGAATTAAGATATGGTTAGGTTAAATTTTCAAAAAAAAAAAAAATTTAAAAGGAAACAGGAACGATGAGAAAATTGGAGTTTAGTTAAGAACATTTATGAAATTTAAAAATTAGGGTGGGTAACACCTAGGCTAGAACAACTTGTTTGAATGATCTATGAAAAGACAATTAGAAATTACACAAAAAAAAAAAAAAAAAATTTGCGAATAAGAAAAAAAAAATGCTGGAAAAGTTTAAATGAAACATGTATACCACTGATTTTTGGATTGGGTGAGGTCGTGCAAAGATACATATTTCACAAAAATTATCATACTTACAAAACAACAACAAAACGAAAAATTATTTGCACACCAAGAGACCATCCACTTTTCAGTTGGTCAATAGACCGCGAGATTGCAAACAATCTTTATCTGAATCATTGTAAGGGAGGTCTTAGTCCAACCAGGTTGAGGACCACCTAAACACGCGAGTCGAGGGGCGTGTTTTTCCCAGAAAAAAAAAAGAGATTAATTTTGAGTTTATCAAAATTAGAGAAATTCCATAAAATAAAATCTACGCGAAAAGAAAATAGAAAATACAATGAGATTCAGAGTCAAGGTTGTTAACAATCCAAACAAAATGGAAAGAGAGATAGGGAAAAACAGAATGAGGGGGGGGAGAAAGGAAAAAACAGAATGGAAAGAGAGATAGGGAATAACAGAATGAGGGGGGGGGAGAAAGGAAATAACAGAATGGAAAGAGAGATAGGGAATAACAGAATGAGGGGGGGGGAGAAAGGAAATAACAGAATGGAGAGAGAGATAGGGAATGATAGAGTGAGGTAGAGAAAGGAAATAACAGGAAGTGATGTAGGAAAAGGAATAACAGAACGAGGGGGGGAGAATAGCTAGACTACATTTGAACACAATTTCGATGTCTAAAGTAGTATACAACGTTAGCCACAGCAAATTGAGTTCAGAGGGGGGAACTGTGATGAAAGGCTTAAATCACAGTGAAAAACAGATAAACCATAGCTGCTAAAAATATACAAATTATTAATGAAAACCGTCATTCTAGCGACATCTGTTGAGGTTAAAATTGATTCAGTTTGTTTTTCAGTAGGCCCCTGTAATAGTTGGAATTATGTTGAGATTCTATAGTATAAACACAGAGGTCATTAAAATCGTCTAGGAACGACTAGGAACCCCCTTTTGAGGCTTCAAAATAAACATTGAATTTTGTCAACCAATAGATCTGAACAAAGAGCTATAAAATTTTGAGTAACCAATCAGTGAACGAAGAGGCGTACATCAAATGCAGACAAAGGAATGAACTGTGGATCAGGCAATAAAAAAGATAATTAACGACATTTCGATTCTCACAGAAATTGGAGGTGAACGCACTTTAGGGTCAACATCGACTTTCAAGGTGACAAACTCCTGGGAATGTTTACAATAACTGAGACATTTATGGGGTATCGAACCATTGAAATCGGGTGCTTGGAAGTTTTACAGGTTGTAAAGCGCACACACAAAAATGCAATGAAAAAAATTATAAACGTGATAGTATAAAAAAAGGACGGGAAAAGCAAAGGAAAGTTACTGGCGGAATTTCAACTGTAGTGCAATTATTTATGATAGAAGGAGGGTGTCATGTTCGATAAAAATCGTACTAAAGAGAGGAGTGAGTGTTGGAAACAATGGAAATTAATCGTTATCAATTTAAGATGAAACGGACATATTGGTAAATCAATCTTGAATGAAAATCTCGCAAAAAAAATAGACATTTTAGAAAAGTGCGGCGACCGGATGGAAGGATAATATAGAGATTTTGGACTGCTACGAAGGTCCTAGGGACGTGAAAATCGAGTATCAGAAGAAGACAGAAAAACTAAAACATATAGCGATAGATTAGATTCAGGAAAAGTAGACATTTTACATAATTATTAGGTTAGATATATATTGGAGTTACCCAATATTACGGAGGGATCGAAACAAGATAAAAGGTTGGCGGTCTCATGTATATTTTGAAGGGTAAACAATCGAAATCCGAACATGGTTTTTATTTACGTTAAGGTAATAAATGATTAGAAAAGCGATTAACTTTAACGTTGGGCTTATGAAGTATTTAGATTAGGAAAAGAGATTAAAACTAATGGCTCTAAAATTAAACTAAATTTACGGCCGTAGTACATAAAATCTGAGACGTAAACATATGTCCAGACGTATAATTTATGTGAAATCTTGTAAGTGAGGGATGGAGAATGGGCGGAGATTGGGTAAAACAATAAAAATGACAGATATCCCAGAGTCTAATTAGGTATATCTCCCGTAGAAGTGTGGAAAACTATATATTAATTAATAATAAATGAAGTATGAAATTTTCCTGGAGACCACACACATCGGGAAAAGTGAAGAAAAGATAAAAGGAAGGGTAAAGAACGGAGATAGGAAATGATCCATGTGGAGAAAAGCGATACTATTCGAATTTATCCGTGAAATTAATAAATACGACTTGGAAAATGAGTAATTATAAGAGTTATGAAAAATGACATAAGAATCAAGAAGAAATTGTACAAGAAAACGTCGCGGATAAATATAAAATTCAAAGATAAAGGAAAAACTCAAATCTGCTACAGGGAGATAGAGAGTACGGGTGGAAATGGAAAAGCTCATATAAGTAACAATAAAATTAAGTAGATTTTAGACAAATCGAAATTCAAAAATGCATAGTAAAGATTTCGCCATGGATTTAATCATGTTTCGCATGAGATGCATAAAATTGAGATCTATATATATGTTACGTAGGACGGACCTATCGCGAATTGAGAAAAAAAAGGAACGCAAAATCATGAGATTTTAACTACATTTTGTATGAACCATAGAACAAAGGAAGCTTGGGCAATGAACGCAGACTTACCCGATTCGGACCCTATCAAGTTAGCGACGTGAGATAAAAACTGGCCGCCGCCCAAAGCTGGACGACGAAAGATCGTATGAATGTATAAACAATATTAGTGAGAGAGATATTCAAGTTTACGAGTTGATAGGAAATAGAATTAAGCATCAAGAGAAATTCAGATACGTCTTTTGGGACCTGAGAGGGATATAAAAGATGGAACACATCAGTCAGGAGGCAGTCGCGCCGAGGATTCGAAAAGTTGTTACGTGGCGGTACTACGTTCTTTGGTAGGATTGACAGTGAAAAATCTTTAAGTGTTAAATTTTAAATAAGTCCCTGACTTAGGAAAATTTTGTGGAAAATACAAGTGCTAGAGTCAGTGAAATTTAATAAGTCAGTTAAATTAAATTAAACGGTGAAAATAAATATAATTTAAACGAAGTGCTTAAAAGTGTTAAAAGTGAATAGTGCAAAAAGTGTTAAAAGTGAATTATTAAAAATTTAAAAATAATTATTTCATTCAAAGTGAAAACATTCGAATTAAATTTAAGAGTTTGTTATCGTTAGATTAAAGTGGATGTGCTCGTGAATTGATATTTAAAAATAGATTATAATTTTGTTTAAAATTATTAATAGTAAATACTTCATCTTAGGTTAAAAGAAACACAAAAACAAAAAAAAGGATTCGATAATAATAAACGTTTAAACCTTTGTTCTAAAATTAACAGTTAGAAAAAAAAATTAATTTATTAAGAGTCGAGTTTAATTAAAAGTTTGCACAATTCGGAATAAATTTTCTTATCAATTTATATAAAAGGAAATTTAGAATTAATAAATTGTTCAATTAAAATCCATCGTGCGTATAGCGACAGTGTTAAAAGTGTTTGTCGTTTTAACCGGAATTTTAATCATCAGTCTATCATTTCGAAAAAGAATTTGAAACAGCTATCATTCAAAAGCCTAAACTAGAAAGGTGTTATTAAATCAACGGGTTTTCTGAATTAGGATTTCGTTCGGAAGAAAAATTAAATATCAGCTAATTTATATGATTCAAGCGAGAATAAAATATTAAATAGGAATAAATAGTCGAAAAGATTTATTTTGAAATTAGTTGAAAAATACAATTAATTAGGTAGGATTTCTTCATCAAGGTTGTTGTGTACACCCGACCGGAAATACCTTGACGGGGGGTAAGTTTTCTTTTTATAAATAATTTTCAGGACCTAGGAGTGAGGAGATACAGCTGATTATGGTATATCAATTAAATTATTAAAAACAACAAAACAAAGCATTACACATTAATATATGTATATTATGTATTTATTTATATAAAATAAAGTAATATATTGTATATAAAGAATAAATATATGAGTAATGTATTTATATATATGTATTTTACTTATTAATCGAAGCATCGAAATGGTAGCGATTTTTAATACCTACCCGAGGACATATCTATATTATTGAAAAAGAAAATATGTATTTATTAATATTCCAGGCTATGTAGAATCATATATTTTATATTTATTTATTAATATATGTACTCTTTTTTTAACATATTTTGACAATCGAGATATGTGTACTTATATATATATATATATATATATATATATTTATATTTAATTTTCACCTAACTTCTAGTAAATTTACTAAATTCGGAAAATGAAAAATAGTTTAACTGCAAAAGGAATTAAAAATATTCTAATTAATTATGCACAATAAAAGGTAACATAACTGAATTATAGGGAGAGGTAGAAATATTCCTTAAATAAACAATCTCGCATCTAGGTTAGTGTGTCAAAGAAGGTGTTTATATTATTCGATTTGTTTACAAATAGAGACGCTGAAGATCTGGGCCAACCGCATAGTTTGAAAACGACCTTGGCCGTAACTAGAAAATTTATCAGGGTTATAAGGATAACCATCAGGATGTCATTGTGCAATGTGCAGCGATATGGGTCATTTACAAATACCTATCATTCACAATCTACAATTGAAAAAATCATGGGTTAGCAAGATTTATATCGAATATTACATGAAACATTTGAGTACCATTGATTAGATAGTCATATAGATTTTATTAGTTACCTGAACCAGCTGGAAGCTGCGTGCTCTCAAATGTCTATCAATCACAAACGACAATTGAAAAATCACGGGTTAGCCAGATTTATATCAAAAAATTACATGAAACATTTGAATACCATTGATTAGATAGTCGCATAGATTTTTATTAGTTACCTGAAACAGCTAGAAGCTGCGTGCTTACAATTACCTACCATTCACGATCTACAATTGAAAAAATCACGGGTTAGTAAGATTTATATCGAATAATTATACAAAACATTTGAATGTTATTGATTGGGTGCTCATACAAAACCCCATCAGTTGCCGGAGACATTTGAGGGTCGAGTACTCTCTAATGTGGCAATCAACTACTTGAAACAATTGGAAAATCACGGGATAGGATGAACAAAAATTAATGTTGAACCCTGGAGGTAAAATTTAAAACAAATACAGTTCATCAAACAGGAGGCAGTGGTCGCTCCTACAACAAGACCATTGACCAAACCAAATAGAGATGACGATTCTCTTAAATAAAAACGTCAAAACCAAACAAAAAGCCTGGAGTTCGATAGCTCTCCAAAACAAACTATCAAATAATTTCTTATTCTACTAGTATTTATTAGTATAACCTTATTCTTACGTATATATTCGGTTACCAAGCTAAGAATTGTGCAGAATTCTTCGTGCGAGATCCGAGCTCGGAATGCGAGGTAGATAGCCTCGTATTGCGAGTTATAAACCTTTCCCAAACTGTATGTATACATATATTTATTCGTATGTACTGTTTACTGGAGAATGCGGACCTGCATACAGCTTGCATTTAGGTCGGTAGACCACTCTCGCATTCTCTTTTAAACGTGGAATGAGGATTCACGACCCGTAAGTCCACACCAACCGTGAGTATATGATTGTATATAGGACGAAACCGGTTCGCCCTAAGTAAATAGTAGACCTTGGAGGAGATGGAATTTGGAGGTATCGGGACCCGAGGGGAAACTTGAAGGCAGTGCATGATGACGTGGAAGGCTCTTTGGGACGCGATAACTAAGGTATCAATCAAAGAGCCGTGTCAAAAGATTGTACGAATTTCTTGTCGACTCACGATCATCTCGTTTACTTGCAGGAGGAAGGAGCCAAATTTTTGCTAGCAAAGGGTTATTCTGAGTTCGTCAAATATACAATTAACTAATAACATTACCATACTAAATCAATTTTACATGTACCTTATAGCAGCTGAGTCATGGAGGAGTGGCGCCAACCAGACACAATAATTAATCATTGCCAAATTTACTAACAATTAACCATTTGAGTTATATTTAATCACCTGTTCAAATAAACATGTATAATATCTTTTATCAGCGTTTAACTACAACTTTGTTAGGGTGCAGGGAATCAGAATAGTTACAATAGGAAAGTTAGCTCATTCAGGGAATTCATTTAAGTCTAGGTTTGCAATGGGAAGACCAATTAAATTGTGAAACTCAACACCTCGATCAGAACCAAGAGGGTTACCACAAAAATGAAAGTAATTAAAATCCTATATCATAAATCAAAAAAATTACACAACGTTTGATGGAATTTAATTACAATATAAATACGAAAATATTTGCGTTCAATTTCGTAAATAACGTATTAATAGTTAAGTACATATGTCTATAAAGATATACAGTACAAGAGGGCTTTAAGTAGCTTTCTGAAGTTATCAAAGAAATTAAGGGTCCAATTTTCATGGAGGCTTATGTGTTGTAGGGGAGGAATTTTCCATCCCTGCGAACACATATGCAAAGCCTTAGAAAAAAAAAAAGAAGTATCGATCATAGCCAAGAGAGAAGAAAATTTTATATTGTTTTAAACAAGTAAAAGAAAATGGTGAAAAGGCGAAAACATTACAAGTATCGCTTTAATTCGATATGTTATTAAACATTACAAAACAATTTTAAAATAAACACTTACAAGCATAGTGTAGAACACACAGATAGTAGAAACTCCAACAGATATAAAATGAAGATTGATTCCAGTAACTGAAAAATAAAAAATATAAGAATTTTGAATTCATTCGAAGAACATAAAGATATTAAAAAACGAAAACAGTGATGTAGAGATCAAAGAAAAAGATTTCATAAATATCTTCGGGTTTTAAAGGGTTCCAGCTACAAAAAATCTTCCAGTGAATTTTACTACGTACCTTGATTGAGTGCCAGTGATGGAATGTAGATTACCAAAGGCAGATACGTAAGACAACTGGCGATGAACATAATCGAAGCAAATTTCCTGACTGTCTTTGAAAACCGTAATTCCAAATACTGTAAAGGGAAACAAATTAATGTTATCATTATTTTAATTTCTGATGACTCTGAAAAAAATTTGCATTTCTGAAACAGAGGTCTAGATTATAATTATAACTATTAACTTAAGAAAGATTCCCAGGTTCCGAATAACCAAACCACTTTAAATTATAAAGTTAAAGATGATTAGACAAAGTATTATTAATAGAAATAGAGACTTATCAATTTTAAGAAAATTCACTCTCTTCGAAATATATTGATCAAGTGAAATCCAACAGCCTCATTTTCAGGGAATAAATAAGAAGCAATAATACAGAAATAAATATCTGAAACTTGAACAGTAATGTATAAAACAGGTATTTAACATGTTGAGTAAATTCTTCATTCTCAGATAGAAATTTGATTACCTCGTAGGAGCTAGAGATGTTGATGTTACACAGCACAGGAAGGAAGAAATAGGAAGAGACCAAGGACACGACAATAAGAGACATGCAAATGACCCAGTATGTTGCAGTGTCAGTGTATACTTCTGAGGGAACTCCTATCAGGGTTATTCCAGATATGTGGCTAGAAAAAATGAAATACAGCCACATCAAATTCCCTCAAAATGGGATATGGTGAGATTCATAAACAGGATGGTCACTGGTAAAGTGGATGGCAGTAGAAGCATAGAAAGTTCATCGATGCGCTTGAGCTTATCGAGTATCGCAGACGACTGAAACGTCGATGTTCACGAATGTAATAATCAGTTCAGGACCGTGCGGAGTGGAAGAGCCTGATTCATAGGGTGATTGGAGTGGGGATCATGATTCTCTGGAATGATGCACAAATAGTTCACCTCCATTCGTTAATAAGCCAGTTAAGATGCCAAAAAAGTTGTGCTTATTGACAGCTTATCCGACACCTTGGAGGACACGCTGAAAGCAACGTCTATAGACTGTGGAAATATGTTATGACCGTCATCGTAAATATCGCTATCTGACCATAGAACACGGATTTCGTTAATATCGTATTGACATAAGGCTTTATATATCGTCTAGGCTAGACCTCCAAGCTTTGGCGAGGCCTGTAAGGGGTCGGTAAGCTGTCAATATGCACGATGTTTTAAACAATGTCGTACGTATGTCGTATGCAAAATAATTGGCTAATTAATGAATGGAGGTGAACGAATTAAGCCCTTAAGTTGAAAGAAATCGTAGACGATCGATTGATTCCATTCCAAGTTGGAGAAACAAAGTTGTTAGTCATAACTAAAGACCTCATGATCTAATGAATTCCCTTTTTAGTTTGAAAAAGTACATGCGGATTGTCAGTGTATTTTAAAGTTATTATTTCAATTCGACATTGTCAATTTATTAGTAGTTTTTTCTTTTACGCAGGTGTCTGACGTTATCACAGACATAGGAATTAATAGACGAGAAGATAATGGCGAGGGGTAAAATCAACTGTTGAAGAACGAAGGGCGTAAGGCTGACTGTGATTCGTCAATAAATCAATCTGACAGTAAATAGGCATCTCGCATTATAATATCACCATTTACTTCTTAAAAGTAAAATCTGCTTTTGAATGAATAGACATTTTTACATGGGAGCGCAAATTACTCACCACGTTATGAACAAATTTGCGAAGTCCAAATTCGGCAAAAAAATTCGGATCTATATTCAGAGTCGAATATTTCGTTTAAGTATTTAGTTAAGACACTTTTATAAATGTTCATAATTTACTTCCCAGCAACCAACCAGCTTTGTGTTTCGCGTCCAGACGTTTCTCGATGTGATGTATATGTTTCTAAAACTGATCTATATTATACGATGTGAATATGCTTAAAATAAAGTAAAATAATGCTTATATATGGAATGTAATACGACAATTGGGTTTATTCTCTTTTTCACATCTATTTTTACAAGTTTTCATAGTACAAGTCAAAATTTTGCCGTGTTATTTCGTAAAATGAACCGATGATGCCTCTACCATAGTTCGCACAAGAATGATGACGTCACGTTTTCAGATTTCACTTGAGGCCATACGCGAGCACAGCCGGTTCCAATGGAACCGGTATGGGGAGTGGGGATAATACGCTTTTAATCACTTAGGGCAGGTCTACTAATATTCATATGTCTATGGACGTTATAGTCTTTTAAGTTTGCCAGCTGTCAGTATTGCCAGCGTATATCGATTTGCATTACCGAAATAGGTTTGCGTATCAATATTTCGAACATGCTTGCTAATTCGCTACAATATCGTCGGTAGTTCCGCCTATCGATTCGATATTGTAAAGTTATTGATATAATATACTGGCAACACTAATACTTTGACATTTCGAAACATCAAACGTTATACATTTACGTAAAAATTATAGAAAATGCAAATTTTGAATTGAAATACTAACCTAAATATGCATTGGCAGTCTGTATTTACTTTTTGGCATTAAATATAGAATAAATTAGTTTAGGAGGTTTATATTCACAACTCAGTTAATTGGTCAATGAGATCCTTACCCATATTACGAGATATACGAAACACGTGTCTGAATTTTGTCTCTCCAAGTTACGAACGGATTTGATTGATCGCATAAAGGACGTCTTTCAATCCAACGATCTTCGTTAATCTGCCTCCGTCCATTAACAAGAAATTAATTTTGAATAAAGAATGATTTTATTATTTTTTTTTTTTTTTATGCTTCCGATTTTGTTGTCCGGGTTAAATCTTCCCCATAGGAAAAACTAAACCCTTCCACTCACTTTTCCACAAATGATCAGCTAGTCAATCAACACTATGCAAGTGCATTATATAAGTAAAATAAATACAAAACAATACAAGAACAACAACACGTCAACTCACCAGAGATCAAATGGGAAAAAAAAAAAAAAATTTACCGACTCCAGATATTTTCATATCAGAGGGTTCGGCTCGGTAGAACTTCTAACAGGGCCTATAAATCCTACTGATCCCTCAACATAAATATTTAAAAAATCTTTCGTTATCCTACATGTATTCAAAATGACCGACTTTTGCATCTTTATATATAAATTTTTTGATAGATCTAATACGCCTAAATTTTTAATGAGAGAGCTAGGTATAATGCCAGTAGCCGAAATAACGAATGGTAATATTTTTATAGTCTGAGAATGCCAAATTCTTTTTATTTCGTTTCCTAAATCTGTGTATTTTCTTATTTTTTCATTAACAGATTTTTGAATGTTACAGGAATTTGGAATAGCGACATCAATGATATAAGTTATTTTTTTAATTTTGTCATGTAAAACTAAATCGGGTCTATTATGACTAATCGTTCGGTCTGTTAGTATAGTTTTATCATAATATATTTTATAAAATTCGTTTTCTAAAAAAATTTATTAGTTATTATTATTATTATTTAAAGCCACCCAAATGTAACTGAGGTTGTATTGCATTAGAGTTTTTTATAAAATTTGACTGCGTCCATTTACTGAAGACATAAACAGTTAAAAAAACAAATAATGCGTAATTTCAACAGTAAAACGTGTTAAGTTTTTAATCCTAATACCTAAAAAGTAACGTTAACGATATCAAGAGAAATGTTGTTTTACAGCACCGTACCGGTTGTCATGCTGTGCGGATAAGTGCATTGACGTTCAAAAAGATAACATAGAATTTTTTTTCGAAATCGGTTTGTCGTTTTATAAAGGAGGCTTATTACGATTGTCAGGATGACTATCATATTTGTTAATCTATTTAAGTCGAATGGATGTGACACTCAGATCTTCCACAAACAAAACGCGAGGGCAATAACCGTTTTTATGTTCATAATTTGTTTGACGTAGTCGATTCTTAACTTCACTCTTAAGATAATATACCAGGTGTCTCAAAAATAAATAAATAATTATTTCTTCAATAAATAATTATGTTAAAATATTTTTAAAAACTAAATAACTATCATGCCATTTCTCTAGAACTCTAGCGGGGTAGACAGTCAAGCCGTCGCACAAGTCTTCCTTGGCACACACTCTTTGCTTATTTCAATTCATTCACTATCTGACATCCTCACATATTGCACTCCTCTGTTATTCTGACATGATCCGACTCAAGTATTTGATTCACTTGGTCATGCCATGTATTCCTCGAGCGTCTCCGACTTCTTCTACATTTTACTTCTTCGTATTAAAGTCATCTTACTTCTTACACTCCTTTGTTAGTTTTTGAATTTTTCTCATTACGCTTATATCATTCATGGGTTTTCTTCTCCACATTTGTTGACGGGGCGTAGCGAATTCTCGTTGTGACTCGCCTGATTGGATTTCTGTCTATCTGTAATTTTTTTTTGTATATTCCGTGTTCGATCAATCTTGTCCAGGTGGTAGCCGTGTTTAAGAGCATCTTTTTACCTTGCGCGAAGTCTGCTGTTCATACTACTAGTATTATTGTTATTAAAACAATAATTGTTCAGGGCTTAGGGTGTACTAAACAAGCGCTGCGAGCTACCAACTGATGTACATATGGATTTTACTCTCGCGAAGATAACGTCACGTATCAGCGTACAGTAATTTATTGTTAAAGTGATGCTAGTAAAAAAATCAACCGTGGCGTTGTGTACAACTCTGTTAGTCGAAGAATTTGAAAAAATTATCTGATTTTAATTTATTTTGATATGAGTTGAGATTTTCACTGACAAGCATTACTTGATTTTTTAAAGGTATTACGCCATGTTACGCTTCCTCCTTCTTTAGTCAACGGACAACGTTACAGTGTCCAGCATCCGGGCGGATGTGGGTGTGTATGCGCGCTTCAATCCTCTTAAATACAGTATTTCAGAATAATTTGTGAAAATTAATATGGTTTTAGGCGATTAGTTTTAGTGTAATCTGATTACGTAGGCAATTGAAATCCACAAGAAACACATTAACATTAATAAATATGACGGGGCCAAGCTTAATTGTTCTTGGTATGGTAAAGAAAAAATAGAGCTATGAGTAAAAAACCAAAGATAGTAGAAAGAAAATAGTGGAAAAACGAAAAAAAACAGCAAAAATCAACCTTATTTGAAGCAAAAAAACTATAAAATACATAGTGGCAGAATTAGCAAATTTTTTAGATTCAATGTTTAAGTAGCAACAAGACACTAATAAAAACGAAGAAAGTCAATATAGTTAAGTGTTATGTCTCTATTTACAAAACTATTGTTAAAAATGAATTTGTAAAAAAGGTTAAGAAAAATAATAGCCTTAACGGGACGCCTGGCAGATGTGAGTCATCGATATTGATTTTTATTGAAGGAAGAAAAAATTCTTTATATTTTTGATAATAAAACAATAATTTTATAAGTATCAATACATACGCAAAGCAATATATTACAAATTAAAAAAAAATAATAGAAAAGGTCCATTGCTAATTTAAGAAAGAATTTCAGCAAATATACCGCACAGAGTTTTGGCGGCTGAAAGGAAAGAGCCGAGGAGCCTCTTTCCGTGCAAAAGCATCGTCCCGTATTGCTACGCTATGCAAGAGTCGGTTTTAGTCCGCGCCAAAAGATGTTTAACAATAAACAATTAAATAAATTAGAGCTGAATTACGAAAGGGAACTTGAAATCTGCAGGGAAATGGGCTAACATCTTAACTGGAGATATACGTACCTTGCAACTAGTGACAAGCCGATAGGTAGAGCTTTCATGGACTTTCCCCCAAGCAAATATTCTGCAGGAGTACTCTGTCTACTGCCAAAACAGCCGAAGTAAACTCCAATCAGAGCAGAAGCGAGGAGCATCGCGAAGAACACAGAGTAATCTGTCCAGTCAAATTCAGCTAATTCTTGCTCGGCCATTTTTGTGATATTTTTTAACGACTCTTCCATCGTAAAATTTTAGAAGTACCTACCAAAATTTATAAATTTTTGAAGAAATTTGAAGCACCTACCCGAATTGAGAATAGGTACTACTTAAAATGTGTTCACTTTAAACCCCTCGATATCATCCACAATGATTTTTGATACACTGCCTTCGACGTCGCCGGTGAAATTTGAAATGATTCCATGTCATGATAGAAAAGCTTCACAAGTGTTGGTTATCATTGTATCAAGCTGTCTTCTGACAGAAATGTTGTTACTAATGGCTACGAATAAATGTTCTTTTATATTTATTTATCTGTGGTGTATGCATTAGATTGTATGTTCAAATAGTAACAAAAGTTCCACTTGAATTTGTGACGTGACTTAAATATGTATACTTTTAGATAAGAATCTCAATTACAGAATTCAATTATTGGGGAAAATGCGAGACAGCGAGTTACGAACCATTGTGACGTCATCAGCGCTGGCGCTGGTAATGAAAGAGAAGTCTACCAAAAAGTTATTATTAATTCGTTGTCGGTAGGATTTAAAAAATGTTTAATAAAATTTTATAAAATTATTGTTCTAAATGTAATGTGTTATGTTCTTATTTTTAAAAGAATCTAATGTATATCATAAAGCTGTAACACTCTAAAACAAAATAAATTATTCAGAATTTTCTAGGTCAATGCAACGTTTTTTTAACAATGTTGTACACGGAGAAAAATGAGTATGGTTGATTTATTAAAATCCTATTAAAAACGTGGTGGCAAGCCATTTACAAATAAAATTTGAGTACATTCAGAATATATCGGAACACGTGTTGATGCAGCTGCGCATTTTTATGAAGACGTGTTCCAACATCCTCGTAACACATTCGTGTTTTAATGATAGTTTGTTTGTAGGAAATCTATCAATTCATTGGTTAAAGGCCTGCAGTCCCGTTTTTTTATTTTTTTTATATTAACTTCTCACAGGAGGCCCCGAAGAAAATAATTTCCCTCAGGGCCTATGTCATCTTTGGGGATGCTGTGTCGAGGGTCTTTTTGTGGAGTGGAAGGAGTGAACATGGGTCTTGAAGAGTCCCATGTTGTAGGAGGGAGGAAACACAGAGGCCGGCAGTTCGTTCCACAGCCGAACTGTTGAACTTAAGAACGAATCGTAGAAGCGACCCGTTCTCATGTGACAAATGTCAACCGTGTACGAATGTTGGGCGCGCGTTTGGCGTGTATCCCGAGTACGCACCGGTGCCGAAGGGATCAATGACTCTAGTTCCTCAGAGCATCTTCCATTGTAATACCGATAGAACAAGGACAGCATACCTACCTGACGCCTGTGCTCTAAAGATTGCAGTCCGTTTGTTAAGATTAGGGAATCTATCAAACGGACCGCCCGTTTTAGCACAGAGTCAAGGGTTTTTTTCAGGTATTTAGGGGCTCCGGACCAGAGATGGCTGCCAAATTCAACAGTAGGGCGCACTTGCGATTTGTACAGGGTCAGCATTTGTGTACTATTAAAGTATCTGCGGGCCCTGTACAGTACGCCCAGCATCTGAGAGGCCAACTTTACTCTGGCTTCGATGGAGCCCCCATACCTGAGCTGGTCACTTATAGTTACACCAAGCATATCAATGGAAGGCCTGTTCGGAAGATTGCTTCCGTTGAAGGAGACTAGATTATCATTTGGATCCCTTTTAGACGTAATCAGGAATATTTAACAGGAATACGAATGATTTGACCAGATTTTAAGAGTTACGTCGGCACCCGTTTGCGCAGCGTTGTGAGGCGGATTAAGGTAAGGCTTTATTAATGCGGGTCTTAAAGAGGCCCGTAGTTTATGGTGGAGGAAAAACAGATGCTGGTAACTCGTTCCGCATACGAGCCGTACTACACAAAAACGAGTCGAAGAAGAGGCCCGTTCACGGGAAGCCAACATCAACTGTGAACGGGTATTCCGCTGATGTACGTCAAGTATCACGCACGTGCAACGGTGCACTGGGGATCAATGCTGATAGCTACTTAGAGCAGGCTCCATTAAAATACTTATGAATACTTACGACTGTGCAGTATAGATGGCAATCGGTCTGTTAACAAAGGATTGTCAATCAGACGAACCGCCCTCCTTTGCACAGATTCAAGTAGGTTTATCAAGTACTGTAGAGCTCCAGCCCAGAGGTGGCTCCCAAATTCAATTGTTGGGCGTACTTGAGATTTGCATAGGGTTAGCAGATGGTTACTATTGAATATTCTGCTAGCCTTATACAAGACGGCCAGTTTATTGGAAGCCAGATTTCGAAAAATAAATTTTCTTTAATGATGTGTAGCGATGCTACGAGATTCACCTAGAACGTCTCGTCAATACAAAAAGCATCGTATCCGGAACACTCCAGACAATGCGAAGAACTAGATCCCAAAGATATAAAATATGCAATTTTTGATTAGCCGCCAGAACGATTTGTTCGTGTGGAGGGTGTAGACGGCCTCTGTGGTCGTGCTGCGAGGTTCTCGACTTGTAATCCTGAGGTCGCGGGTTTAAATCCCGGCGGGCATAAGAACATTTTATATAATTGATTCCTGTTAATTCACAACTTAATAATTACACATTAAGTTTTATGCGGCACGTTCCAGAGTGGAAGATACTCTCAGTATCGCCCTGGTATAAGACCACCATTCAGAATTGAAACATGGCTTGAAATGGTTTAAGCCGTGTTTGGTGATCAAACCTGAATAGCCAGGTGCTTCGGTACCTTCGTCTCTCTCATCTCCTTCTCCTCCCCACTACCTTCAGCCTCACAATATTCACCAATTAAGGATGACAATATATTCTCACAGGCTTCAGGCAGTTGGGAGCAATTAAGACCCATGTGCCGCATTCACATAAAAAACCTCACCTATTTCAGATTTGTGACGTAAAATGGTTGTTGGTATTATAGAGAGCCCCGATTTCTCACAAGTGGTGGGAAGGTTGACAGAAATATTAAAAGCAGGGTAAATTAAGGTAACTCCATTAATGGAAGACTGAACGCGGTTGGTCCTAACAAAAATATGCCCAAAGAAGCGAAGCTAGCAGTCCTGTAGTGCTGTCCTGTAGTGCTAGCAGTCCTGTAGTCCTGGTGTGCTAGCTTCTAGCGACAAAGTAAGCACCAAAATGATTTAATTTAATTAAATAATAAATAACTCCTTATTTAAAATATGTATTTCTTTTGTTTAAATTTTTAACAAATGTCATAATTTTTCACTTCAATAACGGTGCTCATCCGAAATGTGAATTTCTGATAGTCCCTAAAATTGACAGTGTTTCTTCTTTTTGAAAGGCAATGATCGTGAGGAAGATATTTATATTAATACCTACTTTCAGCTTCAAAAATCCTATAATAGTAATATCTCGTGTATTGGTTCTTGATTGTGTGTTAAGAGGAAGCTACAAGCAAAAAATGTGTATATTATTGGTATGCCTTATATTGTAGGTAATAGGCATTAAAATTGCTTGACAAACGGAGTCTACAAACGTCAATTTCAAGCACAAAAGTATTTATTTTGTAAATAATTTTATAAGAAAGCATAAAAGTTAATCAAAGGAAACTGTCACAGATAATCTTAGCTATAACACTGTGTTTTTAAAAAGTTGCTTTCTTTACGCATTCGCACATTTCTATTGAAAAAGTATTTATTTTAGTAATTTACATTTAAATTCTTTATTGAGTAATTTTGAGAAGCGATAGGAAAACCTTCAATGTATCTAAAACATATTTTTTGGTATTCATAATATAAACCAATTCGTTATAAAGATTAATCAAAATAGTGATTTAGCATTAAGCTTAACCTCAAAAGCCCGGAACGCCGCAACCGGCAGAACTCTGCTGTTATTATTATTTGTTCTTGCTGTTCCGACCTATCGGATTGTTTTGTGGAACGAAGTTATCTTATGTGATTGTTGGAATATTTATTGAGTATTTGGGAGTAATTGCAGTTGATAGAACAGACAATTTTGCAACTGTACGGGTTTTTCTTCCATTTTTATATATCCTCGGTTCGGAGACAGAGTTATTCATAAAAATTTAACCCGAATGATTACATGAAATTTATAACATCATAAAAATAAATCACAATTTGATCAAAAACTGAAACTTACCGAGAATTGGCGTTTAGAATGCAATAACTCTAATATTACTACTACAAACTGAGGTTTAAACAGTCCAAAAACCGGATATTTCTGCAATTAAAATATTGCTGAATTAAATCAGATTTTTCTTCTTTAAATATGATTAACTTGCTATACCTATAACGATCTAGGAGCCATATCCAAAATAAAACGGTAATTAATAATCTCATCATTTATTAGCATCTTTCATCTCTGCCATGAGGTTGACTTGCTGTCTCTCGTACTCTTGCATTTTCGTCTTGGGCAGGAACCTCCTTAGAGGAGGCGAAATGAGTCTCGGATCCAGAAGAGATAGGTCCTGCGACCCTGTCAGAAGGCTTACCAGCATCCCTATGCCTACTGCAAGGATGGTACCAAATGAAGTGAGGTACATGAAGGAGAGTTTGTAAAGGAAAAATACGTCGTCTTCTTTAGCCTCTGGAACACTGAAAAGAATTAAGGAGATATTATTTTAGAAATTACGTATTAATCTTTGAAATAGGAAATAGAATACTGGAAGATGAATCTGGACTCTTAGAAAATCATAAAATACCTTATTTTTTAATCCTAATTTTTTAATAAATTAAAGGTTTGTTTTATAAGAAAATGCTTCGATGTTTTGGATATGATAGCTGTGATAGCTCTGGTGAAGTTATCGGGGACATAAAACGTAATACGCTCCAGAACATCAGGATTGCAAATGTGTCCGTTGAGCTTATGTGCTACATTGCAATTTTTCTCTTTTCAAAAAGAAAATTATTATATTGTAGTTCATTAGCCCTGATATATTGATGTTCATTCACTTTTATGTTCCTACCATTATATCAAGATTCTGTAGTATGTCCAATTTATAAAATTAAACCACGGTGTCAGGCTTCAATTCTGCTATATTTAAATAACAGACCATCGATAATTCTTATGCTAATGTTGCTGATGTTTTAGGTTCATACCCGTATTTGTGTTCATTTTGGTCTGACCTCCAATAAAATTTCAATTTTGATGATGCGTATAACATTATATTTTTGACATCGAAATGGAGTTGAGAAAGGGTATAAGATAATGTTGAAAGAGGGAAGGATATTTTAGATACAGAATAGAGTAGTTGATAGGAGTAGGACAGACAATTACACTAGGATGTGGTCTGGTTAATTAAAAATAAATTTAAATATTGAAGACAATATTAGTGATTTCTAAACGAAAATCTGAAACAGAAAAATCAAAAACGGAAACGGTCACATCTGGGACTCGAACCCAGGACCCTTGTCTTTCCGGGACAGTGCTCTACCAACTGAGCTAATGGGACCCTATTCCCCTCGGTCACTTTTTTAACTGTATCATACTTCGAATAAGAACTACTAACATTGTCTTCATTTTTCAGGTTTTACTCAATAAATTTATTCCGAAAAATAAATAAAAATAAATTCTTCCACAGCCTTTCACTATGTTGGGTAACTATTAAACATTGGAAAAACATCATTTTTTTTTTAAAGAATACGAAATAGAATAAGAAATAGAGTATAATATAAAATAGATATAATATTCACAGAAAATAACAGGTAAAAAATCGAAGGTTTCCCACCCATACTACTAGAAATGCTGTCTCAACTAGGAATCCGGGATAGAACTCTAGACTGGTTCTCCCATACCTAACTGGAAGATCGCAAACCGTGAAAACAACAATATAGATGTAAGGAACTCTCTATCATATCAATTTGGAGTCCCACAAGGAAGTGTCCTTGACCCTTTTGGGTTCCTATAACTGGAAAACTAATATATTGTGCAGATGACAATGTTTCTAGTTCAACATAAAAATTGTAAATGAACATTCGACATCGCTCAAAACGAAACAGGTCTTGTAAAGAATTGGCAAGATAATTATCTCATTACTCTCAATGAAAAAACTTTTAAGCTTCAGTCTGTCTGCTGCAACCCAACCAATTATCAATACAAAAATAATAATTTACTTCTGTCCAAGACCTGATTCTTCTTATAATTGCCCAAACTTGGATCAAGTCACCAATATATAATATCTGGAGGTCTTGATTTATCAACATCTACTTAGCAGCTATGGATACGATCAGCACCCCGCTTGCGAAAGCTATCTTATGTTTTTAGAACGCTTAAAATATCCCTTCTCCTACAACACTTAAATCAGAATACTACACTCTCTGCCAATCTTTACTAACATACGGCTTCATAATTTGGGGTGACTTAGCTCTAATTCCTTAAAATAATACATGCCAGGATACGCAATAAGTGCGAGCAGGACTTGGATGACACTCAGTTTGGTTTCAGAAATGCGTTTGGAACGCGTGAGGCATTATTGTCTATCGATGTACTATTGCAAAAGTGTCGTGACCAAAGAAAGGAAGTTTTTGCCTGTTTTATTGACTACGAAAAGGCATTTGACAGGGTAAACATGCTGACCTAATGAAAATGCTTGCGGATTGTAACGTTGACACCAAAGACCAGAATTTCATAAAAAACCTGTATTGGTTCCAAACAGCAGAAATAAGACATGGGAATGAGAGATCTAATGCAATTGCCATTCAGCGTGGAGTACGACAAGGCTGTATCCTGTCGCCACTATTGTTTAATCTCTATTCCAACTATGTCTTTAAAAGAGCCCTAAGTAATACTGAGAAGGGTCTTAAGATCAACGGAGTTGTCATTAATAACATAAGATACGCAGATGATACTGTATTACTGACTGTATCGATGACCTTCAAGACCTATTAAATCTTGTTAATAATGCTGGTGAGCAACTGGGCCTAACAATCAACGTCAATAAAACAAAATAGATGACATTTGGACGACTAGATCACTCTGAATCAGTGATACAGTTAAATGGTTGCAATCTCGAAAAGGTCGAAAGATTTAGATACCTCGGCAGTATTCTCACGGGGACTCTTGACCCAGATGTAGTGGTTAGGTGCAGAATTGAAGCAGCAAGAACTGCGTTCATTAAAATGAAATCCCTCTTCTGCAATGATAGTATCAGCTTAAAACTAAGGCAGAGAATGCTAAAATGTTATGTGTGGTCGGTCTTGTTGTATGGATGTGAAACACGGACCTTGAAAGTAAATACCATGAACAGGTTAGAGGCTTTTGAAATGTGGCTTCACCGGAGAATACTCAAAGTCCCATGGACCGACATGATCACCAACACAGAAATTCTCAGGTGGGCTAGAGCAGAGAGAGAACTGCTTAGATTAATAAAAATCAGAAAAATTTCATATCTGGGTCATGTACTTCGAGGGGAGAAGTATCACTTGCTCCAGTTAATATTGAAAGGCAAGATAAAGGGTCGCAGAGGGCCTGGTAGGAGACAAATGTCTTGGCTGCGAAATATACGAGAGTGGACCGGCATTAGAAGTGTGGAGGAGCTATTCCGGGCAGCGCAAGACAAAGAGACATTTTCCAGAGTGATCGCCAACGTCGGGGGGACCTGATACGGCACATAAAGAAGAAGAAGCTCTAACTAAGGTAACGTGTTATCAACAAGCGACCACTCGAGTCTTTATTGAGTATAATGTCTTAAATATTCGTCAATTCCATGTAAAATTTATCTAACACATTTCTTTTACAAATACAATTACTTTTATATCTTCAACCTCGTCCCTGATTACCTAAAAACCGAAACCCAACTCCATACTTTCAAAACACAAATAATTCTATGGATCCCTACATCTGCAATACATTTTAATCATAACACCCATATATTCTACACTCTGACCACCTAATATCCCTTCACACATCTCTCACATTCCTTATCCAGTTTTCTCAATAAGATTAACATATAATATAAAATATTTAAAACTGATGTATTTATTTATTATTTTTACTATGAACATCTAAATTACTATTTGGAATCAAGCAATTTAATCATATTATGAAACATTTCGATCTGAACTTCATTCAAACCTAAACTTAACTCGCAATAAAACAGGGGCATCCCTACCAGCATGGTGGGTGAAATATCACAAAACTTTCTTTAAATGAATTAAAAAAAAAATATATATATATTTTTTTTATATATATATTAACAAAAAAAGGTAAAGTTGCAATAGAGACATGAACTCGGGACCTCTACGCATCGGCTTAGTGTGTCACAGAAATCTTTTTTATTTAATGTACTTTTATCAATCCCTGATTAGCTAGAATTATTTTAAAATAATAGATTACAGAGTCTTAATCCATCGCGCTATATTTAAATCTTGCGTTTTTTATTGTGAAAATCATATCGAAAAAATTTCTTACCTTTGAGTAAAATTAGTGGGCATTAAATTATTTCCAAATCCATATTCACACATATTAGGCACCCCAGGATATATTGGCTTTTGCGCGTGGTGTATTTTAGCATTGCTCTGGCCGATGGCGATCCAAATCAGGAAGGCTATCGCACTGCATGCCCCGGTCAGAGCTCCCTTGGTGGTTGCAAACGGTACCAGGATGCCGAGGATGAACACCGAGAACATAGGGGCACCTGTTATGGAGCCGACTGTGTAAGCAACCTGAAAACAATGATACAATAATCGGGCTTTAATTTAAAGCACTAAATGTGCCAACTTTTATGAGCAATTAGAAATTTGACAGACTTTTGAAATCTGAAGGGGTGAACGGACTGAGAGGAAATATTATTAAGAATAATGTAGGATATAATTAGCTCGACTAGCAAGCTCGAGGTCGCGGGTTCGAATCCCGGCGGGCTATAGTAAATTTTATTTGATTTATTTGCGTTTTTTCAATTTACTCATTTAAAAATAATATTTGGTATATTTGCGGCACTTTCCAAAGTGGAAAAAACTCTAAGTATCACCCTGGTGTGAGACCACCATTCGGAATTGAAACGTTGCTTGAAATGGCTTTCGTCGTGTTTGGTGACCAGATCTGAATAGCCAGTTACTTTCCCGCCTTCCTCTCTCTCATCTCCCCCCCCTCCCTGCTACTTTCAGCCTCACAACATACTCCAATTAGGAATATTATAGTCTCGCTGGTTCCAGATGGTTGAGAGCAGTTGGGACTCGCGTGCGGTTTCACATAAAAAAAGATCAGAAGTGATCCCTAAACAAAATGGGAATGAATGAGATGTTCGACTCCCCACGAGCCCCTCCAATTTTCATAAAACAGACTCTTGTGAGGTTATTTTGATATTAAAAGCTTATTAACAATGCCAGAAAACCGTTTTCCATAAAAAAAACGGAAAAAAAATGAAGGCAATTCCAGAGGGAAGACGTCCAGTGGGATGCCCCAAGCAAAGCGATGAAAATCAATTACAGATTTCAGACCTGTCGGAAGCCATTGATGAGTTGTAATTAGTCAATGCCGTAGGCCGCTAACACATCGCGGGACAGGAACCTGAATATAAGGAAAATAATGATATGAGATGACATTACCAAACGTAGCTCAAACTGTCAATGCATGAACAACATTCTTCGGCGAAGCGGTGATAAGGTTTGCGAAGAAGCCATTGATTGTCTTACCGAAAGAACACTTCCCATTCTCTCAGCTAACAGCACCATGAGGACAGCAAATAGGCCAAATGCCACGACTATCACCTTCATCGTGATAGTGGCCCTCATGTCCGAGGAGTTCTTCTTTTTGTAGTCTTCGTAAACGGTACCAGCCAGGGTGTTGAGAATTGATGACATAGAGCTAGATAAAGAACCATCCAGAAAAAAATACTAAACATGGTTAAAGTCAATTCAAGCAACGTTTCGAGTCTGAATGTTTGTATTCCGCCAGGGCGATACTGAGAGATTGGATCTTCTACTTAAAAAAAATATTTGAAAGTTCATATTTTATACGGTTTCTGTATTTGAAAACGTTAATGGCATATAATGTATAATAACACAAGAAGTGATGTCCGAGTGACTCATGTCCGAGGAGTTCTTCTTTTTGTAGTCTTCGTAAACGGTACCAGCCAGGGTGTTGAGAATTGATGACATAGAGCTAGATAAAGAACCATCCAGAAAAAAATACTAAACATGGTTAAAGTCAATTCAAGCAACGTTTCGAGTCTGAATGTTTGTATTCCGCCAGGGCGATACTGAGAGATTGGATCTTCTACTTAAAAAAAATATTTGAAAGTTCATATTTTATACGGTTTCTGTATTTGAAAACGTTAATGGCATATAATGTATAATAACACAAGAAGTGATCGATACTTAAATTTCCAATAAGAAAATGTGATTACGAAATTCGAATGAGGTGGAGATCTAAGATGTCGGGCGAGTGTAAGTGGAACAGAGCACATGACTATCGGGCTCAATAGAATATTTACTTCCATTCAAATTTGTATGGAAGGCATTTCTAGTGTGATTATTTAATCTCTGGTTAAAGGTATCTTTAATTCGACTAGCACAATTTGGAATTTGGATATGTGTTCGTTATACTTAAAAATATGCTTGACACAATTTTGCCAAAAGAAAAATAGGTTACATTGGCAGAATCACAATTCTTCCGAATGTGATAAAATCATTAGTAATAATTTTTTTTTTCGAATAAATTAAAGTTCTTTCACGGCTTCAACGTTATCTTTGTGACCGTAAAATGTCTTAGCTATACTCACAATAAAAATCATATGTACTCGTACACAACAAAAATACCACAGCTTTGTATCTACTGCATTATTTTTAGAACTTGTGTACATTATTTGTTAAATTATGTACAAAAAGAGTCACTTAGAATTTGGAAATATACTGATATAACCCACTGAAGAGATAAACCGATATAATTGTTGAGAGGGCGTGTTTGTGTGCCCGAAATAAAGTCAATTTTCCATTACTTGTGAAAATGAAATTGAAACATCTTGTTCAAATTTGTAAACTCATTCATGCATTTCGTTGGCCTGTTTGGAGCCTAGGAGCTGAAAAGTCTAGTTAAATAGTGATAATCACAGTTGTATGAATTTTCTGTTTAGCCTCTTTAGCTAATCCATAGCCAACAGAAGGGGATCGTGGGGGTTTCCCTCAGGGCCAAGGTCACCTTTGGGGATACCGTTTGGAGGTTGTAATATTATTTTACCTCAAGGCAGCGCTGAATACTCCTGCTACGAACAACCCAGGTAAAGCTGGAATGTGTCCCACCTTGTCCAGTACAAAGTATGGGTACATCTGGTCTGGTCTGGAAACCAGCTGGAAAGAGAAAATCTATGTTGCAAAATGTGATGTTAATAATATTGAGTTGCGCATGACGAACCACACATACAACAATGTTAGTTTCAGCTTTGCTTATTTGTTGTATTTTTGGTTGTACATAAAATGTTCACATATTGAGCAAGAACAACCAAAATGCCATATTATTATTGATCGATTAGACGACTAATAATAAGAAGGAAAATAAAATGATAAATGCACGCACAATAGAATGCCGGAAAGCAGCAGAGTCTACTAGAATAAATCAGAATAGAATGCAAGCATGTAGTAAAAGTATTTATAAAATATCAAAATAGGATGCATGCAAGCAGAAGGAGAGTATTTGAAATAAGCAGAATAAGAAACAGCCAAGAAAGCACAAAAACATGAAATGGCAGAATAACATACAAGCTAATAGAAGATAAATAAAATAAAATAACAGAAGAGATCATAAGCTAAATTTGCGTACCGGGACTGACTGACACTCGCATTATGAAATAGTAAATTATATGTTATCACGAAGCTCGTTTAGTACACGTGCACCGAGGCTAATTTAAGCATAAATTTTCCTAGACATCAAGGAAAATTCATTACTCTGAACCAAACTATCAGAAACACTTTATAAATATTACATTCGTGTACGTCTGCTACATCTAAATTAAATAAAACAAGCAAACCAACAGTTTATCTTCCACAAAAACTAAACACTCCCTAAGGAGATCGCCAAAAAAGGATACTGGAACTGTTTATGAATAGATCAATAAGGCGTCAATGATAAGCCTCGTTTCGTAAGTTGTTACCTTTCTTTCAATTGGATCACACCCATAGTAAACTGCGTACATGAGAATTCCGCCGTAAACACTTAGGGTAAGTAGAAATACCATTCCAATATAGTAGTACGTAAGGACTCTGAAAAAAATCGTTACATTATTTGATGAAACGAAGTTGATGTTCTTAGATAACATAATGCATTGTATGATATGATTTGAGATTTTCATGGCCAAAAGAATTATTTTGATTTATTTTTCAGGTATTGTACCTCTTTACCCAATGTTTCGAAGAGCATTTAATTAATGAATCGCTTACTTATTAGCATCACGCTGTGTCGGCACAGCAATAAATCTCTGAACGCTTCCTTGGTGGGAAACTAATGTAGCGGTCCAGGTAAAGATAGAACCAATAAAGACGGTCCAAAATGTGTTTCGTTGGAACGGATTGGGATCCATACTGCAAAAAAACTTCACATTTTAAATAATTTGTAATTAGGGCAAGGCTTTTGCTCATGTAGACACAGAAAAAAATGCAACAAACACAATCGTGAAAGCCGCGAGTTCCTCCTAGTTACTTTATTTTTCTTTTATATTGTGACAATTTGCTGTATGATCACATAGTAGGTGGAACGAAAATCTTTTCTGTTAGTTGTTGCTGTTGTAGATCACATGTTCTTTGTTTGCTCCGCAATTTAGTGTAACATTTCTAATCTTCAATATCACAATAATATTCTTATGCAAGAGTAAAAAATAATACACTTTCATTTATTTTAAAATAACATAATTTCATTCTTTTTATCAACCCAACTTCTTGCTTTTTTCTATTTAGTGATAAAAAAGTATAACTTAAATCACACAGACAGTTCCCTCTCTTTCTCGTTATAATGTGATAAAAAAGGTTATGATAGAGCTCTTAGTCGCAGGACTACAGAAAACTCTTTCACAGCGCTCCCACATGTTTGCAACGATTCGACAATAAAAAGATCATGAAAACGTTTTTGTACTTACTTAAAAATGTCGAGTTTCCCTCCTGAATATGCGATTTCTAGAACTTTGGGTAGTCCACCTACATTGATGGTTCCAATGACTACAATAGCAATGCAAGCCACTATTGTCACTATGGTTTGTAGGAAGTCCGTCCATACTACTGCCTTTAAACCACCCTGTTTAAATAAAGGAATTGTTATCATAATTTTTCAATTTCAGCTTGGTAAAATTACGTTTTTTAGACCACGCGTGCACCCCTATAAAACTCTTATATCGGTTTAATTCGGTATGATATTAGCATTTCAATATCATTTTAAAATAACCACTTACAAGCATAGTGTAGAACACGCAGATAGTAGAAACCCCAATGGATATAAAATGAAGATTGATTCCAGTAACTGAAAAATAAAAAAATAAGAACATTGAATTCATTCAAAGAACATACATATATTGAAAAAGAACAATAACAAGAAGAAAAAAAAGTATAAGAAGAAAAATAAAATGAAATGATGTAGATATCAAAGAAAAAGATTTAAATTCAATCATTATTTGTCCTCAGGTTTTAAGGGGTTTCAGCTGGAATAAAACATCAATTGAATTTGTTTACGTACCTTGATTGAGTGCCAGTGATGGTATGTAGATTACAATAGGCAAATACGTAAGGCATTTGCAGATGAACAAAATCGAAGCAAATTTCCTGACTGACTTTGAAAACCGAAATTCTAAATACTGTGGAGGAAAAAAAATTAATGTTATCATTAATGTAGTTTCTGATGACTTAAAAAAATAAGATTTCTGAAGCACAGGTCTAGTTTATTATTTTAGCTATTAACTTTAAAAAGATTCCCTGGTTCCGAGAAACCAGACCACTTAAAATTATAATGATAAATACGTAGATAATGAGACATGAGTGTTATAAATAGAAACAGCCTTATTAATTTTAAGAAAATTCACACTCTGGGTGGAATTTTGTTTTCCTGATAGTAGGGATAACACATGAAATATATTGATCAAGTGAAATCCCACAGCCTCATTTTCAGGGAATAATTAGAAAGCAGAAATAAATATCAGGAAACAGAAATAAATATCTGAAACTGGAGGAATAATACGTAAAACAGAAGCAAAAATATGAAAAGAAATGTCATAATATAGTTGGGGGTGCCCAGGTATTTAACATGTTGGGTTAATTTTTCATTCATGGATTGAGATTGAATTACCTCGTAGGCGCTGGAGATGTTGATATTACACAGAACAGGAAGGAAGAAATGCGAAGAGACCAAGCACACGACAAGAAGGGACATGCAGATGACCCAGTATGTCGCAGTGTCAATGTATACTTCTGAGGGAACTCCTATTAGGGTTATTCCAGATATGTGGCTAGAAAAAATAAAATCCTTTAATAAAAATACAGCCACATCAAATTCTCTCAAAATGGGATATGATGAGATTCATAAACAGGATAGTCACTGGTAAAGTGGATGGCAGTAGAAGCAGAGGAAGTTTATCGATGCGTTTGAGCTTATCAAGTATTGCAGACGATGACTGTAATAACCAGATCCGTACGGAGTGGAAGAGCCTGGTTCATAGGGCGATTGGAGTGGATATCACAATTCAATCAGCGATGAGGCACAAATAAATAAATCGTCTAGACTAGACCTTCAAGCTTTAGCGAGACCTACGAGATGTCGGATAAGCAGTCACCCAAATTTAACTGACAGCCAAGGAGATTTGGCGGGTTTTATTCGGAATGTCTTTTCAATCTTTGACCGTGCTAGAGAATGTTGCTAACTGACCATAGATCACGAATTTAGTCAATATAGTATTAACATATTGCTTTATTTGGCTTTATTGATCGTCGGTGCTAGAACTCCTGGTAGGGTCTTTTTTTTAATTTTTTTATTTTTATTTTTTTTATTTAACAATTTTTTTATATAAGATAATGTGTCCTTACTGGGGTACCCGTTCTACGTTCTAAGGTCTTGGAACCAATAATACATCGGCAAGGCAAGACAACAAATTAGGAGGCAATTTATTAAATTAATATCTTCACATAAAATAATTCACAGTCATCTTGATACCACGTCTTAGCAATATTGAAATAAATGTAGCCAATGCCCATTGTTTACGACGCCATAGCATGTTTCACCTGAATACATTTAAAAATAATTACCCAAATGTGTCGACTAGATAATAAGAGAGATAATTTTAACACATTAACAAAAAATGTCTTAATATTGCTAAAAAATATGCAACAATCGTTGAGCTAATTATATTATGTTTTAGTTGTATATCTATGTGTATCTTTTGTTTTTTGCCTCTCTGTATAATATTGTTTACATGGATGAGTTTAAAAAATACAGTGTGCGGCAAGCCTACGCACGACGGAAGTGAAACTTTTATTATTCTTATCTCTCTCTTTTCATTTCATTCTCTCTTTTTTTCTGTCTATTGACATATTTATAAGTAGCATATGATAAAAAAAAATTAAAAGTTATAAAAATATGGGATTCGAACCCGGGTCCTGCATAACGAGTGTCGAACGCTCTGCCTCTAGACCGCGAGGAGAAATATTTCGCGCGACGCGGCATTATCGGCCTTGATTAGTAATTTAAATGATTCAAAATAAAAATAATTAATCAAAATACCGAGCGACTCTACCGGCTCAATTTGTAAGCTATATTTCGACCAAAATATCATATAGGTACCGTAAATTAAAGTAAAGGTAAATTAACAAATTTATGTAATTTTTTACAACATTATTACAAATCGTTGATAAAAAAAAATAATTAATCAAAATACCGAGCGACTCTACCGGCTCGATTTGTACGCTATATTTCGACCAAAATATCATATAGGTACCGTAAAGTAAATTAAATTTAAATTAACAAATTTATCTAATTTTTTACTACATTATTACAAATCGTTGATAAAAAAATTAAAAGTTTTAAAAATATGGGATTCGAACCCGGGTCCTGCATAACGAGTGTCGAACGCTCTGCCTCTAGACCGCGGTTATTACGTATTCGACCAAAATATCATATAGTCAAAATATCTAAAAGTCGCAGCACGAGAGCATTTTATCACTTTTAAAAAAATCACAAAAAGAAAAAAAAAATAGTTAAAGCTGGGATCGAACCTCGGTTCTTCACGACGACAGTCGGGCCCCCTGCCTCTAGACCGCGAAGCTGAGTTTGGAGAGTGACCTAAAGTAATAATAATAATAATAATACTTGGATGACTTGTATCGCGCCGTTTTTGTGCAAAAACACCTCAAGGGCGTTGTACAAAATTATAATACATTTCTACAGTGATCTATGTTATTACTTAACTATTTATGGAGAAAATATACAGTACAATACTTACCTGGTAGGTCACTTGAGATTAACACTTAATTAACATTATCTAATTGTTAATTGGCGAAATAAAGAATGTAGGTATATAATATTGGCTAGGCTCCTCTCCTATAGCGAAATGATCACGGTTTTTCATGACGGTCATGAGTTCGTTTTACCCCGGTCCTCGAAATTGCATAACGCGCGTAAAGAAGTTTCACTTAAAAAAAAGTATTTTTATGTAGATATTATGAATAAGTCTGAGTAGTTTTTTGTATTTTTAAGTACCTAAATTTTTACATATATATTGAGTTTTTATTGTTAGACTGGTGTAAAGAGAAGTGCATTGACGTTAAAAAAGTTAAAAAATATTTGGAAAATCGGTTTGTCGTTTACTACGATTGTCAGGATGACTGTAGTATTTGTTAATATATTACAGTAGAATGTATGTGATATTCAAATCTTCCGCAAACAAAACGCGATAACCGCTTACATGATTTGTTTGATGCAGTAATTCTTAACACTACTCTACAAATAATATTATTTGATACCGGGTGCTTTAGGAATAAATAAATAATGATTTATTTAATAAATAATTACGTAAATATATTTTTAAAAATTAAACAACTCTCATACCCTTTCTCTAGAACTCTATATGGGCCGTCGAACAACTCTTCCTTGGCACATACTCCTTGCTTATTTAAATTCATTCATTGTCTCACATACTCATATATTGTACTCTTCTGTCCTTCTGACATGATCTCACTGAAACATTTATCATAAGATTTACTTCTTCGCTCGTCTCCGACTTATTCTACCATTCACATTTTCGTAATATAGTCTTACTTCTTACACTTATTTATTTATTTAATAAAAAAACACAGTTTTTAACATAAAAAACATACTCTGCACATCTCACTAGGGCATTTCTGTATCAAGATGTGCAGCTTTACAATTATATAATTTTAAAAATACATATATGTAAACTTAATATAAAAATAACATTAAATTTAAACCTAAAAAAGAAAAGTTTATGACACTGTCGTTTCGAGACCGGTAGACAAAAGAAAAAAAAATTTAGTAACAAATGTACTAAAAATAAAAACAAAAATGTCAACTAAAGAAGCATTGGTAAGTAAATTGGCAACAATAATATTCTTCTGTTAACTAAAGTACAAGGTACCTGTGCTGGCTTATCAGACACAAGCATAGGGTTAGATATTATAGGTATTTATATTTGACATTTCACTATTTTTCGATAATATTCACTTTCTTCTATTCGCCGACGATCTAAAGATGTTTAAATCGATCGGTAATTCTTCTGATTGTTTAACTCTACAAATGAACTTAAATAAACTGTATGAATGGTGCATTGTAAACAAATTACATCTTTATATCAACAAATGCCAAACGATCAGTTTCCATAGATCTAAAACCCCTTTATTATTCGACTACTCAATTAACAATGCCAATCTAAAAAGAGTTTTTAAATTCAATGACCTTGGAGTTATCTTTGACTCCAAATTACGCTTCTTGTATCACACTAATAGCATTACCAGTAAGGGATTACAAATGCTTGGATTTATTCTCAGAATCGCCAAAGACTTTAATAACATAAAAACTATAAAATTACTATACACGTCTCTGGTTAGAAGTCAAGTTGAATACAATGCAACCATTTGGTGTCCTCATTTCAACTCTCATTGTTTACAAATTGAAAAAATTCAAAATAAATTTTTACGTTTTATTAATTTAAAAATTGGTATTCCTATTATTGAAATCAATTATGTCAATTTACGCGGTAAACTTAACTTATCGAAATTATCTGAAAGGCGAAAAATATTTGATCTCCTTTTATTATATAAAATTTTTCATTCAAGGTTAGACTGCCCTGACACTATAAACTTCCTATCTTTACATATACCTTCAAAATATGCTAGACGGAATATTTTATTCTACAATAATAACTTCGCTACGAATTCTGTGTTAGAAAGAAACATATTAACATTAATAGAGATCACGGGCAAAGCTTAATTGTACTTGGTATCCGATACTTGACTACTAAACCAAAATCAAACGCCGAAAACCAAATTATTTTGTCATAAACATAAAATACTTAATAGATGAGTAACACAAAGGAAAGAAAAAAGAGAGCTTACTAGTAAAAAAACAGAAGATAATAGAAATAAAATAGTGGAAAAAACGAAGAAAAATCAGTAGAAACGAAGATTATTCGAAGCCACAATACTATAGAAATAGATACGAGAGACTGTAGATCTTCCATACTGTTAGCAATCAGTACCGCATCATCAGCATACAACAGGCAACATACTTTCATATTACTCAAATTGGAGCCAAATCCCGCTTCAATTCTCGCTTACAATTATCCATGTATAGATTAAATAACCACGGTGACATTACGCAGCCTTGTTTAACACCTTTTGTGATATCAAACCACCGTTCACCCTAACACATTTCCCTCATACAGAAACGCAATTGCTTGTGTGAGATTCGTATCCACCCCATACTTGGACAACACTTTCCAAAGCTTTTTTCTGTCGACTTGATAGTATGCTATTATTAAAAAAGGTTAAAAAAATAGTAGCCGTCACGGGACGCCTGGCAAATGTGAAACATCGAAATCGATTTATATTGAAGGAGGTGAAAATTCGTTATATTTTTGATAATAAAACAAGAATTTTGTAATAATTAAAATATACGCAGAAACACATTACAAATCAAAGATTCACCATCATGTAGAAAAGATCCATTGACAATTTCAGTAAAAATAGAAGCATATATAAACACACACTCATATTTTATATGAAGGCCACATTCATTAATCATTAATCATCGGCCAGCCTCGTGACTCCTCATTCCGCGCAATAGCGTCGTCCCGTCTTGCTACTATATGCAAGAGTCGGTTTTACCACGCTCAAAAAGATGTTTAACATAAAACATTAAATTAAATTGGGGCTGAAAGACGAAAGGGAACTTGTAATCTAATGAGTTACAGAAAAATGGGATAACATCTTAAAAGTAGATATACATACCTTGCAACTAGTGACAAGCCGATAGGTAGAGCTTTCATGGACTTTCCCCCAAGCAAATATTCTGCAGGAGTACTCTGTCTACTGCCAAAACAGCCGAAGTAAACTCCAATCAGAGTGGAAGAGAGGAGCATCACGAAGAACACAGAGTAATCCGTCCAGTCAAATAAAGCTAATTCTTGCTCGGCTATTTCAGTCATACTTTTTAACGATTCTTCCATCGTAAAATTCTAGAAGTACCTACCAAAATTTCTAATTATTCCAAAATCAACCATATGGTATTACTACTTTGAATCACCTATCCGAATTGAGAATAGGTATTACATAAAATGTGATGAACACTTTTGATACACTGCCTTCGACGTCGACGGTAAGATTTGAAATGATTCCATGTCATGATAGAAAAGCTTCACAAGTGTTGGTTATCATTGTATCAAGCTGTCTTCTGACAGAAATATTGTTACTAATGGCTGCGAATGTTTTTTTTTAATTATTTATTTGTCTGTGGTGTATGTGTTAGATTGCATGTTCAAACAGTAACAGGAGTTCTACTAGAGTTTTGTGACTTGATTTGAAAATGTGTACTTTTTGTTTTATAATCAGATAAGAATCTCAATTACAGAGAATTTCTTGTGGAAGTAATCAAATCCCTGATTCCAAAAAGTATATTAATCTCAATGTTTGAGATGTGGCTCCATATAAATATCAAAAATAAAACGGCAATGAATAATCTCATTATTTATTAACCATGATATCTTTCATCTCTGCCATGAGGTTAACTTGCTGCTTCTCGTACTCTTGCATCTTCTTCTTGGGCAGGAACCTCCTAAGAGGAGGCGAGATGAGTCTCGGATCCAGAAGAGATAGGTCCTGGGACCCTGTCAGAAGGCTTACCAGCATCCCTATGCCTACTGCAAGGATGGTACCAAACGACGTGAGGTACATGAAGGAGAGTTTGTAAAGGAAGAATATGTCGTCTCCTTCTCCAGCCTCTGGAACACTGGAAAGAATTAAGAAAATATTCACTGTTATTATTGTTGAAATTGAGAATTGATTTTTATATTTTTGAAATATGAAATCGAAAACTGGAAGATGAATCTGGATTCTTAGACGATTGATTATTTCCCAAATATAAAAAACCTGATATTTTAATGCCATTTTTTAACTAGAGCTTTAAAAAAATAAAAAGTTTCTTCTATTAGCCTAAATGCTTCGATCTGATCCATTTCCTACTAATGAACAGTAATTTTCTCAGATTTTTTAAATGTGATGTTATATAAAAACTTGATCATAATTGTATTTTCTTAAATGTTGGTCTGACCTCCACAAAAATAGAAAAATAGTGTGGCTTTTTTTATGACTTAACTGTTTAAAAAAATCCTACTTTTCAACCAAAAGTTTATACAATAGTATTTTAATAAATTGAAATGGTAGCTATTCAAAATGTCAGAAAAAATATTTATTTTTGATACTCATTATCATGTAAAAGTAAAAATGTAACTATATCTTATTCAATTTGTAAATAAGCTGATACTGATGCGCATACAATCATAATAATTAGATAACTTGTATAGCGCCGATTTAGTGAAAAATCACCTCAAGGGCGCTGTACAATATCGGTTATAAATAATTTGTATAATATCGCAAAATTGTAAAAATCTAATAAATGAGTGTGTGTCAACTTGTAAAAGGGTTATTGATAACTTTTTGTACTTAGTTGATAGTCTTGCAAACTAGAAATTTATTGTTTATTTATTATTCACAGCGAGGAGAGTCGAAACTTTATTTAATATTTCAATGTTAATATTATGTTTTTTACTTAAAAACATTGAAATCGAGTTGAGAAAAGACATAAAAAATGTTTAAATGTGGATAGAAATTTAAGATAGGAAATTAAGTATTTGATTGGATTAAGACAGCCAATGACACAAGAATGTTTTTTGGTTAATTATAGATTATTTCACCCGAAGAAAAATGATCCTACTAAAAAAGTGATAGCTTGCCAGTTTCCTGATAAAATATTAGTAATTCAAAATATTTTCCCACTAAATATCATCTCAGATATATGACTTATAAGCATGAACAAATATTTCGCCGTCCTCATAAAACATTAGTTTTAAACTGATACTCTGCTAGGAACTTAGGAACCTGAAGTCCATTTTTCAACGGGAACTCAAATAATTTGACCAGATTTTTAATATATTAACAGTGTTTGTAATCAGTAAGGTTTCTCCGTCCATAGAGTGTCACCATATTTGGGTTTAAATTAGAATTAATTTACTAAAGCAACGCTTCATTGTACTATTAATCCATGGATTTTTCTTTTCAAGGAATAGGAAAAAAATGAAGGCACAGAATGTATAGAAAGGATAAGGTTACGACAGGGATACGAACTCGGGATATTCAATCATCCAGGAATAACGCATTTGCCAAGTGCAATTATTTACGTAATTTTTATCAGTATGATATGATTTTTTAAATCATATTGAAAACATTTCTTACCTTTGAGTAAAATTAGTGGACATTAAATTATTTCCGAATCCATATTCACACGTTTTAGGCACCCCAGGATATATTGGCTTCTGGGCGTGGTGAATATTAGCACTGCTCTGGCCGATGGCGATCCAAGTCAGGAAGGCTATTGCGCTACATGCCCCGGTCAGAGCTCCCTTGGTGGTTGCAAACGGTACCAGGATGCCGAGAATGAACACCGAGAAGATAGGGGCACCTGTTATAGAGCCGAGTGTGTAGCCTACCTGAAAACAATGTTAATTGAATTATATAATTAATTTAAGACAATGATAAAATAACATTAAGTATATAAATGACGCTTTAATTTAAAGCATTAAATGTGCCAACTTTTTTGAAGAAATTCACCTTTTCCAAATCCTATAAAATATAATTGAAAATTTAGTTGAAATGGCTTTGGCCGTCTTTGGTGACCAGATCTGAATAGCCAGGAACTTCCCCACCTTCCTCTTTCCCATATCTTTCCCCTCCCCGCTACCTTCAGGCTCACAAAATACTTCAATCGGGGATGCTATAGTCTCACTAGCTCCAGACGGTTGAAAACAGTTGGGATTCTTGGGCGGTTTCACATAAAAAAGGATATAAAATATATAAAAGATTCTAAATATCCATGTGACCACTAAACAAAATTGGATTAAATGAGATGTTCGACTCTCCACGAGCCCCTTGCGATGTTCATAAAATAGACTCTAATGAGGTTGTTTTGATATTAAACATTTATTAAGAATGTCAAAAAACCGCTTTACATATAAAAAAAAACTGAGGGCAATTTAAAAGGGAAGAGGAAGACGTCCAGTGGGCTGCCCCTTGCAAAACAATGAAAATCAATTCCAGGGGCTGTGACAGAGAGGTTGGTCCACCAATGGCCGGAGGCAGCTGAAATAGCACAGGACAGGGACCCGAATATAATGATACGAGATAACAAAGCTAAAATAATGATATTAGATGACATTCCTAAACGTAGCTCAAACTGTTAATGCATGAATAACATTCTTCGATAAAGCGGTGATAAGGTTGTGAAAAAGCCATTGATTGTCTTACCGAAAGAACACTGCCCATTCTCTCAGCTAACAGCACCATGAGGACAGCAAATAGGCCAAAGGCCACGACTATCACCTTCATTATGATGGTGGCCCTCTTGTCCGAGGAGTTCTTCCTTTTGATGTAGTCTTCGTACACGGTACCAGCCAGGGTATTCAGAATTGCTGACAGAGAGCTAGATAAAGAACCATCCAGTAAAATATATTAAAAATATGGTTCAAGTCAATTCAAGCAAGGTTTCGAGTATATTTTTTTTATTTTTCTACGGCTATACTGAGATATTGGTTCTTCCACTTAAAAATATACTTCAAAGATGCTTTGTTTCTGTATTTGAAAAACCGTTAAAGGCATAGAAGAAATGATGACACAAGAAAGTCCATGTGGGCGTGTTGCGTGTTCCAAATATTTTCCAAATCGAGCCTTAAAAAATGGGATGGCGATCTAAGATGTCAGGCGAGTGTAAGTGAGATAGAGCGCTGGGCTATTGGGCTCAGTAGAACATTTGTTGCCATTCAAATTTGTATGGAAGACACTTATAGTGTTATTCTTTAATGTATGGTTTAGTGGGCACGATGAATATTTAAATATTTAATCGTTTTATGTATATTGGAAGTCGCCTGTGTCCATAACCGCACATCGAAAAAAATGGCAATCTAGTTCTATCTTACCAATAATACTCGTAAGTAAGTAAGCAAAAATATCGTTCTTATTTTACAACTGTTTAGAAACGATCATTTTTAAATAAATCGTAAGTCGATTGCAAAATTTTTTTCTGTGGTCATACACGAAAAGAAAAAAAGAATTAAAAAATATTTTGTCATAGAAAACGTTTCAGCCCATAGGAACCTATTTTAGTTTTGTAAAATATCTAAACAACTATTTATTTATTTTATTGGTAGGTACATGCTTTAGAGAGTATGCAAGCATGCATTTAATATTAAACAAAAAGTTTATGATTAATAGATAAATCTTTCTCTTTTCTCCCCCTTTTTTTTTATAAACAAAATATGTATATAGCACCATATAACAAAAACAAAATATGTATGTAGCACCATATAACAAAAACAAAAAACATAACTTCTAATTTTCATTTTTTTTTCAATTATTCTGCCTTTTAAAAAATCTGTATGTAGGAATAATTTCGTTATTTTTTTATTCTTTTGCTCTATGTTCAATGAAACCAATAGTTCCCAATCTTTATTATTAAGTACATGGATCTCTTATTTTATGAATATTATTATTTAAAAATGTTTTATCATCAAATATCAACTCTTTAGGTTTTAATCTATTTTTTTTTCTTTCTTTCTCCATTTTTTCTTTTCTTTTTCCTCTTTTTTATCTTTAGATGTACAAAATATACGTCGGTTTATTTAAATTTTGTCTGGCCTAAAACGGGATTTTCTCCTAATTGGACAGACAAAATATTTTGTTAACACCTTTATTTATTAAAATAAATTTAAATTATAAGAAGGTAAATGTGGTGTGTATTATCTTTTCAGTGGTATACAATTATATTTTAAAATCTTCATGAAAGTTATATATCGTCGCATTAATTCATAGACTGCGTAACTCTAAATTTTTCGAAAATACGTTTTTAATAGATCAAGGGTTTAAATGCATAGCGATATATCTAGATTTGGCTAAAGCCTTTGATTCAATCTGCCACAAAACACTTTTTAAAAAATTAGAAAATATGGGTATCAAAGACAAAGAACTCCAACTATTGAAAAGTTACATGAGCGACAGAACACAGCAAGTCAAAATTAATAACTATACTAGCAAACCACTGCCGATTGCACACGGAGTTCCACAAGGAAGCATACTAGGGCCCGTTCTTTTCACAATTTACATAAATGAACTTTGCAACATGGAAATAGATGGACAAATAATTAGTTACGCAGACGACACAGTTTTACTATTCAAATCTAAGGACTGGAATAAGGTATATAACATAGCGAATCTAGGAATCACGCAAGTGAAAAAATGGTTGGACTCAAATACACTTACACTAAACATATCGAAAACAAAATTCACAACGTACAGCATAACAAACACAGGACAGCCAAAAAACAATACAAACACCATAAAAATACACGAATGCATTAACACCAACATCTGCGATTGCCCCCCTCTAGAAAAAACAGAACAAATAAAGTATCTAGGAATCGTAATTGACCATAACCTTAGATGGACACATCACATCAAACAAATCACAAATAGGCTCCTCAGAACAATACACATTTTCCTAAATATAAGAAACATATATAAAATAAAACAATTGAAAACAATATATTTTGCACTATGCCAATCAATAATAGAATATGGAATAATTGCTTGGGGAGGAGCAACAAACGCAGCTATCACTCAAATAGAAATCGCACAGAAAACGATATTAAAGGTAATACTCAAAAAACATAAACTAACCGACACAGACCAAATATTTAAAAGCTGTGACGTACTTGATATACGCCAATTATATGTTAAAACACTACTAAACTACATTTTCGAACAAAAAAACAAACCCCAACAAACACAAAATATCACTAATAGACCGGTCAGACAAGCGTACAAAGAAAACATAAAAACTCCGACGGTAAACACTACCTTTGGACAAAGACACCATAAATACCACGCTATTAAAGCATTCAACAGTCTTCCACTTGAAACAAAAATTGAGGAAAATAAAAATAAATTCAAACACAAAATAAAAAAAAATGGATTAAAGAACAAAAAGACAATATTACCAAAATTCTATAACATAAAAGAATAAAACATATACACGCAACACAAAAAAAATATATAAAACACGCAACACGCACAAACACATAAATCATTATAAATGCCGATTTACATTCTCTTTTAATATTCTTCTTTAAGTGTGATAATTATATTTAAATTTTTAATCTTTATTTTCAGTTTAAATTTATCTTTATTTTAATGTTGTTTTTCTTTTTTTTTTTAAATGTATAAACTCTTATAGTATAAAATGGGAGCCTCAGCACGGGTAAACAACCCAGTGAGGCCAACATTACTGAATTAAAATATGAAATAATTGTAAAATAATGTATCAACAATAAAAAAAAAATGCCATCTGGTGTTAAAATTAGTCCCGCATCGACAAGTAAAACTCGCAAATTTAAAAAAAAATTAACTTTTTAGATAAACAAAAATTAGGAAACTGCGTAACATCATAGTGCCATTTTTACTCGCGAATACTGCGAAACTCCTTAATTCAGTATTGGCCGGTGAGCCGTGCGCACCGGTTGTGTTTGATTGAGGAGATTTATTTACGGCGTAATAGTTTTACCGTGAAATTAACTGAGGTAAGTTGATGAATCAATTTTTAACATTTTATAACTTTAAATTTAGTTGTGAAATCACGAATAGTGTTTGTATTTTATTTTTAAGTTGCCATATTTACGCTAGAGGAGTTATCAAGTTTTCTGTACACTGATTTTAATTTACGCACTTTTCGAAATGATTTGTTTTTAAATATTGTTTTGTTTCAGTATATTTATCAGATTAAAATGATTTTTTTTAATGAAATGTGATTTATATTATTCACACTTGTATGAATACTATGTTATTTTTTTCATAAATTCATATATATTAGTGTTTTTAACTTCCTGTTTGTAAAATAACGGATTTTTCGCATGTATACAAACATACTAAGGGAGTCCTTTATGAGTTTGTCAAAGCTCACCAATAACTTAAAAAAAATATTTGCATACTAAGCTGATTAATATTTTTGTTGTAAGTAAGTCTTTACGTAGTTACCTAATGTTGAAAAATAAATAGTAGAGTTTTAAATTTTATATTTTTTTACAGCCAGCTGCCACCATTACCACAAAAAAAACGCTTGTGCAAAGTAGCTGAGCCAGACCATACCAATATCAATGCAAGAGTATCAAGAGCCCCTATTCGACTTCCACGTTCAATTAAAATTTTCGAGAAATCAAACGAGAGCACAAAATTTCAGTTGCCATAGTTTTTATTTACATTAACACAAAATTTAGACCTGATTTTAGTCATGCAAGTACATTTATTGTTCAGAATGATGGGTTTTTGATGACTGTACCTGACGAAAACCAAGAGAATATTGACCCGAATATGGTCGTCGAAGGATCACCCAGCACTGTCATGATAACTAAAGATGGTAGCCTTACTAATGTACATTTATGTAACCCATGTTTGCCATAGGATCTGGAAAATTTTCATGCCAGTGATGAAATGGTTCCAAGCACTGCGACTGTAGCCAACGATTGTGTTCTGCTGACTGCTGAAGACTTAGGTCATGATTCTAACTTGTAAAAAATCTTCCACGACCTAACAAATACCACAAACCTTGCCGTTGAAAAAACTGCCATCTTTATTTGCAATGAAGAAGACCTGCACCAGGAGCAACCAATTACTGACCAACTCTCGCTAATATTGCAAAAGTGCCTAACAAAGACACGCCTTCAATTGTTCCTTACGCTGAAGAAGATCTACACCTGGAGTCAACATCTGCATTTTTTGTCCCCACCATTCTTCTCCATAACTATAAATCGGTTAATACATCAATAAGATCTTTGAAAAAGGCTTCTCTTGTACCTTCCACTGATGGGATAAATCTGCAGCCTATAGTTATTGCACCGAACGATTGTGATGCAGTAGTTGGTTCAAATTTACCCGGTGATGAAGCTTCTATTGAAAATGACCACAATGAACCAAAACGAAACCGAAGATCGAAAAAATATGAAACCAAAGAAAGTAATTGGTCTGTCAGAATGAATAAAAAAACGAGAAAACGGAGAAAATTACTTGGGGAGGAAAAAAATTGGCGAAAAGTAGATGTATGATCTGCTAAAAGGCGAGAAGAAATTACAACCTAAATGCGATTGCAAATTATCAAAGAAGGACTCTTCTAAATTACAATGTCTAAAACTGACGAAACAAATTAGACAGGACATATTTGACTCATTTTGAAAATTAACATGGGCAGAGAAAAAAGTTATGATTAAAACTTTGGTAATTTAAGCGGAAATTTCCCGAAGAAATACATCAACCAAACTTTTTTTGAAATGCAAAAGTGACATACTAAGAGTTTGCAAACAAATTTTTTAAATACATTATGCACGGGAGAATGGATCATAAAAAAGTGGGCCAAGTGCGATCATGCTCCCTGCTTTGTTAGAGAATCCACTAATAATGGAAAAAGTGACCAAATAACCGCTTTGCATCGTTTTTTCGATTCTTTGTTAAAAGTAGAATATCACTAGTGTAGATCGCAATCATCTAGATTATACCTAAAACCTCTATGGGAATCTAAAAATAAGCTTTACAGATTCTATGAAAATAATTACTGCCAAGAAAATAACGAACAACCACTTTCTATTGCCACTTTTCTTAAGACATTTGATTCAAAAAATATTTCCTTTTTTCACCCAAAAAAAGATTTATGTAACACCTGTGAATCATTTAAAATAGGAAACAATTCGGAAATCGCTTAAAAAGAGCACATAACATTGAAAAAAAAGCAAGAGAAGAAAAGATCAATGATTAGCATTCTATTAATGAAATTTTTACCATGGATTTGCAATCAGTTCTCTTGAGCCCCAAATCTAACGTTTCTTCCATGTATTACAAGACTAAACTGATAGTTCACAATTTTACAATGTATTACCTAAAACGCAAATAAGGGAACTGTTACATTTGGAATGAGTCCAGAGGGCGGATTAACGGCAAACGAATTTTCGTCCATTATAGTACAAATGCTGGGAAAATTTACTGAAAAGCATCCTCTTCAGCTTGAAGTCGAAATTATTTTGTACAGCGATAGCTGCACTTACCAGAATCGCAACGCAATTTCTAATGCACTCTTGAATTTTTCAATTGTAAAGAACGTAACAATTGTGCAAAAATATATACAAAGAGACCATACACAAATGGAGGCCGACAGTATGCATTCTGCCATCGAGAGAAAGATACGAAATAAAAAGATAAACGTACGCAGGTACGTGAATATTTGTAAAAATGCATGCCTAAAATCTATTTATCAGGTGAAATATTTATGTCACGATATTTTTAAAAATATAGAGAGATCATTGAAATTTTATAAGTCCATTCGGCCAGGAAAAAGAGCTGGCGATCCAGTTGATACTGATCTAAAAGCTATAAAATATACACAAATAAAAATATTTTACCAATTAAGGCATACTCATAGCAACTGGAACCCAATACCGGAAAGAATTCCTAACACACAAGGCATCCAATTCAAAGATTTGCCAGCCTTTTATACGGAACGGATTAAAATCAAGAAGGAACAGTACCTGAATTTACAAGACTTAAAACAGACATTAGAAAAGGATTACCACTCCTTCTACGATAACCTTCCGCATCATTAAAATCATTAAAAATGCACCTAAATAGACTGTATCGTCATATAATAATCATTATTCTAATATATGTTTGCTAATAAATTACTTTATTCTTTTTCATTATTTATTGAAGGATACCTGTATAATTTTCAGGGTAATTATGTACCACTAGTGACATCTATGAAAGCTAAATTATATTATTTATGAAAGGTTCGCGCCTCTGCTATTTGTTTGATTAAATTCTGTCAGCAAAGACGATCTCTGTTTTGCGGCCTTTTGAATTTGAATGTGTCAACAGTCTTTTGTCAGGTTATAAAAAGGTGGTCTTTGCTTAAAAATACGCTCTTACTCAAAAACAACCAAAGGTTTCACCTTTCCGAAATAACCACGGGAACTAGTCTGTACCCAGAGTATTTATTAAAAAGTGCTTAGTCATACCTGTGATAGTGGATGTTTATTGTCAAATAAAAAGTGATTCACTTACTCTCAAGAATCTGAGTTATTATTCTAAGGACCCCAATTTATAACATGGTCCTAGCGATCCGGATATTGTAATCCAAGCGAGATTACAGAAATTTAAACAAAAACCAAGCGGCCAAAAATATTGAAGAGATCCTTGAGAGATCAAGCTGGAAGTAGCTGGAAGTCTGAGAACCTGGAAACACGCCATCGCATCAAACAGATAAGTCCAATCCTTCCAAATCCAACTCCTATCACATCTAGAATCCCCAAAATATCCTTATTATTTTATTCAAATAATAATATTGGAAATAATTTGTTACAAGATATTACGATTTACTGTTTGTCAACATCATAAAAATTGCAAGTCATAACTTAATTTTGTATGACATTTCACAATAACAATATTAGCTACGTGTTTTATGTGCAGATTTTATCGAAAATAGTAAACATTGTAAGGATTTTGTCATCATTTCTTTCAAATTGGAGTATTAATACGCGAATAATTTTAAGTTTTAGTGAATTATTGTAGTGATCATTTAATTATCGGAAATTTATTGTCGCGATTCATAATACGATGGAGAAATTGAAAGGATTAGTGAACAAACGCGGAGTTTTAAGGGGAAAATTAACCAGATTCAATGATGCATTGAATACTCTTTCAGCTCACGAAATAAAACTAAGATATGACAGAATTAAATCTATAATTGATGAATTTGAAGTTATTCAGGAAGAAATTGAGGAAATCTCAGATGTAAATGAAAGCAAAAATGCTTCTCAGAAAGAATCATTTGAAAATCAATATTATTCATTAATGGCAACGGCCAAAGGCGCATTAGAATCCGTAGAACAATCGAGGGTAGAAATAAAATTACCTGACCTAAAGTTACAAGAATTCCACGGAGATCAGAAAAATTGCAACACCTTTGTAGAAACTTTTAAGACTTTGGTTCACAATAATAATTCGATAAATAATGTACAGAAATTTTATTATTTGCAATCTTGCTTAAAGGGAGAAGCAATTAAAATCATTTCGAATTTAGAAATCTCTGATTCTGGATATCAAGGAGCATGGGAACTATTACATGAGAGATATTCTAATTTAAGGGCAACTGTACATAAGCATATTCAATTCATATTCCAAATGAAGAAAATGAAGCAGGAAGATGCAGTCGCATTGCGGCGATTGATAGATGGAACTAACGTTAACTTAAAGGCTTTACACAACTTAGGAGTTCAAGTAAATCAATGGGATGCTTTAATTATTTACATAATTTCAAACAAATTAGATGTGATTACTAGAAAAAATTGGGAAAAAAGCCCAATTGAAGGGAAGTTGCTAACACTGAAAGAGTTCTTGAAATGTTTAGCTTTACGAGCTCAAACTTTAGAACTTATCCAAACTACGGACAAAAAACCGCACAGCCAAATTAAATCACATTTAGGGATTAATAATAGGGAATCAACTGTGTTATTATCTGTAAAAAAGGGAAAATGCACATTCTGCGGTGAGGATCATCCGATCTTTTACTGCAAAAAATTTCTAAAATTAAAAATATTGGAAAGGATAGAAGCCTTGAAAAAGAGCCGAGCATGCTTCAAATGTTTGAAGCCGGGTCATCTTGCACAGGATTGCAGGATCACCTTTAAATGCAAACGATGTGACAGTAATGATCACAATACGTTGCTTCATAAAGAGGGATTCCGTGTAGAATCTCCAAATTTAGGAACTGAGGCAGAAGATGTCTCAGTTAACAATCATTCTGCCGTAGGTAAGGCAGAAAATTTAGTATTGTTGTCTACGGCGATAGTAGGTATCGTGGGTAGCGACAATAATTTATATAAGGCAAGAGTACTAATAGACTCTGGAGCACAATCCAATTTTATGAGAGAGGATTTTGCAAAAAAATTAAATTTAAAATTTAATCACATAAATAAGCCGGTATCGGGCCTATATAATAATGTTACACACATAAGGAAAAGTGTGTCGGTAGACTTTAATTCTTTAAGAACCAACTATAAAAATACAATATCTTTTCTGATATTACAGGAAATAACGACAAGTCTGCCGCAAACATCAATACCAAGAAACCAGATTAAGTTGCCTCATGGATTAGAATTGGCAGACCCGAATTTCAACATCGCAGCGCCTATCGACATCTTGTTGGGGGCTGAAGGTTTTTGGGACATCCTGACCAATGATAGAATGAAGTTGGATACCGGTCCCACACTTCAACGAACACAACTGGGATGGATCGTGTCAGGACCGACCAACGTATATCCCAACCAAAGGCCAGTATCACAATTCTGTAGCTTATCCATAAATAAACTAAGCAATCAAATTGAAAAATTTTGGAATCTTGAAGAAGTCAACCCCATGAAATATCAAAATCATGAGGAGAAAGGTTGCGAGGCTAATTTCATAGCTACTCATGCAAGAGAAGAAGACGGTAGATTTACAGTAACTTTACCACGCCGTCCTTGTATTGATCAATTAGGAAACTCTGACAACGCAGCAGATATATTATCAAGAGGAGCTACTGCTGATCAACTAGTGGATTCCTCAATATGGTGGCATGGGCCAGAGTGGTTGACTAGAGAAAACAACACTTGGCCGCTATCGAAAATATCTTGTTCAAACCCTCCGGAAATTAAAGGAAAAAATGTTTTAATTGTAACTAATCTGGAAGAATGGGACATCTTTAAGAAATTCTCTTCTTTAACTAAACTAAAACGTGTAACTGCCTATGTATTAAGATTTATAAATAATTGTGATAAGTTAAAGACCAAAATATCAGGAAATTTAAACGTTGAAGAACTTGAATTAGCTTTGAAATATTTAATTGTATCGTCACAAAAATACAGTTTTCAGGCAGAACGAGAAGCCTTAATAAAAAATGGAAGTGTAAATAAAAATAGTTCTTTAAAGGCTCTCAACCCGTTTTTACATGACCAATTAATACGAGTTGGTTGGAGATTGTCCACAGCAACACATTTAACTTTTCAACAAAAGCATCCTATTATTTTACCTGCAAGGCATAAGTTGACAGAATTAATAATACGTCACTATCATTATGCGAATTTACATGCAGGAGCACAAGCGTTACTAGCCGAAATAAGGTTAAAATTTTGGCCGATATTCGGTAAAAACACAGTGAAACGAATATTACATAACTGTATAATATGTTTTAGATGCCGCCCCGTCGTAGGCCAGCAAATTATGGGTAATTTGCTTATGGACCGAATAACCCCTAGCAGGCCTTTCCCTGTAACCGGTTTGGACTACGCGGGTCCGCTCCAAATCAAAAGTGGAGTTCTGAAGAGAGCTCCTCTAATTAAATCGTATCTATGTATTTTTGTTTGTCTTGTTACTAAGGCTGTCCATTTAGAGCTAGTAACAGATTTATCTTGCGAAACTTTTTTAAATTGTTTAAAACAGTTTATATCTCGCAGAGGTCAACCCAAGAAAATATATTCCGACAATGCTTCTACTTTCAAAGGAGCATGTAATAAACTGGAGGAACTTTATGCCAGTTTGAGAAAAAATTATGACAAAATTCAGGAGTATTTAGCAAATAGGTCAATAGAATGGCATTTTATCGCTCCACGCGCACCAACGCAAGGAGGTCTGTGGGAGGCCGCAGTCAAATCTGCCAAATATCACTTGTATAGAATTACTAATTGTTCATCTTTAACTTTTGAGCTTTTTTATACTGTACTATGTCAAGTCAAAGCTTGCCTCAACTCCAGACCCTTAACACCACTGTCTAACGATCCTAATGATTTAAATCCTCTGACTCCTAACCATTTCCTAATGGGCACAAATGCATCTGTTATTCCAGAAGAAGATGTCCGAGATGTACCATACAACAGATTAAATCAGTATCAAAAAATGACAGAACTAATTCAATCCTTTTGGTTCAGGTGGAAAAAAGATTATCTGGGAGAGCTTCAACGGAGAAACAAATGGCAAACCAGCAACCAGAGGTCCCTCCAAGAAAATGATCTAGTTATTTTGAAGGAAGATAACTTACCCCCCACTCTATGGAAAATGGCTCGTATACTATCCTGCCATCCTGGAGCTGATGGAATCACAAGGGTAGTCACCCTCCGGACATCACAAGGGACGTTCGTGTGACCAATTACAAAAATCTGTCTGCTACCCACAAAGGACAACCTTGAACGCCAATGACTGCCTCGTTCAACAAAGGGCGATATGAAGAAACACCACGATCGTGCAATTTATGTTTTTTCGTTGCACGCCACAAACTGATGTAACCAAATTGATGACCCTGGCTCAAATTGATGAATCCTCGTGCAAAACTGATGACCCCTCGTGCACAAGGTTATTTTCATGGAAATCATAACAAGGAACCCATCCAGATGGAATTAGAAGATGAAGCCAATCAAGATTTGTGTTGTGTTGTTAAAAACTTGTAATATTCTCATTATTTCGGTCTTGCTTTTTATTATATTAAACAATATAAAATTTTCTTCTCTCTTGGCTATGATCGATACTTCTTTTTTTTTTCTAAGGCTTTGCATATGTGTTCGCAGGGATGGAAAATTCCTCCCCTACAACACATAAACCTCCATGAAAATTGGACCCTTAATTTCTTTGATAACTTCAGAAAGCTACTTAAAGCCCTCTTGTACTGTATATCTTTATAGACATATGTACTTAACTAATTAATACGTTATTTACGAAATTGAACGCAAATATTTTCGTATTTATATTGTAATTAAATTCCATCAAACGTTGTGTAATTTTTTGATTTATGATATAGGATTTTAATTACTTTCATTTTTGTGGTAACCCTCTTGGTTCTGATCGAGGCGTTGAGTTTCAAAATTTACTTGGTCTTTCCATTGCAAACCTAGACTTAAATGATTTCTCTGAATGAGCTAGCTTTCCTGTTGTAACTATTCTGATTTCCTACACCCTAACAAAGTCGTAGTTAAACGCTGATAAAAGATATTATACATGTTTATTTGGACAGGTAATTAAATATAACTCAAATGGTTAATTGTAAGTAAGTTTGATTTTGATTAACTCTTGTCTGTTTGGCGCCACTCCTTTATGATTCTGCTGCTATAAGGTACATGTAAAATTTATTTAGTAGGTTAATGTAATTAGTTAAATGTATATTTGACGAACTCGGTATGGCCCTTTGCTTGCAAAATTTGGCTCCTATCCTCTAGCAAGTAAACGAGATGATCGTGAGTCAACGAGAAATTCGCACAATCTTTTGACACGGCTCTTTGATTGATACCTAAGTTATCGCGTCCCAAAAAGCCTTCCACGTCATCATGCACTGCCTTCAAGTTTCCCCTCGGGTCCCGATACCTCCAAATTCCATCTCCTCCAAGGTCTACTATTTACTTAGGGCGAACCGGTTTCGTCCTATATACAATCATATACTCACGGTTGGTGTGGACTTACGGGTCGTGAATCCTCATTCCACGTTTAAAAGAGAATGCGAGAGTGGTCTACCGACCTAAATGCAAGCTGTATGCAGGTCCGCATTCTCCAGTAAACAGTACATACGAATAAATATATGTAAACATACAGTTTGAGAAAGGTTTATAACTTGCAATACGAGGCTAGCTACCTCGCATTCCAAGTTCGGATCTCGCGCCAAGAACTCTGCGAAGCTCTAGGTTTGGTTACCGAATAAATACGTACTAATAAGGTGATACTAATAGATACTAGTAAAATAAGATCTTATTTGATAGTTTGTTTTAGAGAGCTATCGAACTCCAGGCTTTTTGTTTGGTTTTGACGTTTTTATTTAAGAGAATCGTCATCTCTATTTGGTTTGGATAATGGTCTTGTTATAGGAGCGACCACTGCCTCCTATTTGATGAACTGTATTTGTTTTAAATTTTACCTCCAGGGTTCAACATTAATTTTTGTTCATCCTATCCCGTGATTTCTCAATTGTTTCAAGTAGTTGATTGCCGCATTAGAGAGTACTCGACTCTCAAATGTCTCAGGCAACTGATGGGGTTTTGTATGAGCACCCAATCAATAACATTCAAATGTTTTGTATAATTATTCGATATAAATCTTACTAACCCGTGATTTTTCAATTGTAGATTGTGAATGGTAGGTAATTGTAAGCACGCAGCTTCTAGCTGTTTCAGGTAACTAATAAAAATCTATGCGACTATCTAATCAATGGTATTCAAATGTTTCATGTAATATTTTGATATAAACTGGCTAACCCGTGATTTTTCAATTGTCGTTTGTGATTGATAGACATTTGAGAGCACGCAGCTTTCAGCTGGTTCAGGTAACTAATAAAAATCTATGTGACTATCTAATCAATGGTATTCAAATGTTTCATGTAATATTTTGATATAAATCTGGCTAACCCGTGATTTTTCAATTGTCGTTTGCGAACGATAAGCATTTGTGAATGACCCAAATCGCTGCACATTGCACAATGACATCCTGATGATTATCCTTATAACTCTAATAAATTATCTAGTTACGGCCAAGGTCGTTTTCAAACTATGCAGTTGACTGACCCAATTCTTCAGTGTATGCTTTGTTTATCAACAAATCGAATAATATAAACACCTTCTTTGACACACTAACCTAGATGCGAGATTGTTTATTTAAGAAATATTTCTACCTCTCCTTGTAATTCAGTTATGTTATTTTTATTGTGCATAGTTAATTAAAATATTTTTAATTCCTTTTGAAGTTAAACTATTTATTTCATTACCCGAATTTAGTAAATTTTTCTAAGAGGTTAAGTGGAGAATAAATATATATATACATATTTAAGTACACATATCTCGATTGCCAAAAAACGTTAAATAAGATTACATATATTAATAAATAAATATAAAATATATGATTCTACATAGTCTTGAATATCAATAAATACATATTTTCTTTTCAATAATATAGATATGTCCATGAGTAGGTATTTTAAATCGTTACCATTCCGATGTTTTGATTAATAAATAAAATACATATATAAAAATACATTACATATATATTTATTCTTTATATACAATATATTACTTTATTTTATATAAATAAATACATAATATACATATATTAATGTGTAATGCTTTGTTTTGTTGTTTTTTAATAATTTAATTGATATACCATAATCAGCTGTATCTCCTCACTCCTAGGTCCTGAAAATTATTTATAAAAGGAAAACTTACCCCCCACCAAGATTTTTCCAGTTGGGTGCCTCACAACAAATCTTGTCAAAGAAATCCTACCTAATTAACTGTATTTTTCAAATAATTTCAAAATTAATCTTTTCGACTATTTATTCCTATTTAATATTTTATTCTTGCTCGATTCATATAAATTAGCTGATATTTAAAATTCGTGATATAGATGTGCCGGAAAATTATAAATTATTTAGGTCGAACTATTTTTGTTGTTTTCACTCTTTTTAATTTTTTATTTATTTATATAAATTTATAAGAAAATTCATCCCGAATTGCGCAAACTTTTAAATATTTCGATTCTGAATAAATTAAATATCTGTTTAAAACTTTCTTCTAAATTTCACTGTTTTCACCAATATTTTAAAGTATCTACAATTATTTTTTTTTCGAATTGTTACTTTTAGAACAAAGGTTTGAGCGTTTATTATTATTGAATCCCTTTTTTTTTGTTTTTGTGTTTGATTGATGCAAAATTATAATCTATTTTTAAATATCAATCCGCGAACCCGTTCACTCTAGATTAACGATAAAAACTCTCCATTAAATTCTAATGTTTTCACTTTGAATGAAATAATTATTTTTAAATTTTAATAATTCACTTTTAACACTTTTTGCACTATTCACTTTTAACACTTTTAAGCATTTCACACTTTACTTTTAAAGCACTGAGTTTAAACTGTATTTATTTTCACTGTTTGATTTAATTTAACTGACTTATTAAATTTCACTGACTCTAGCACTTGTACTTTTCACAAAATTTTCCTAAGTCCCAGGGACTTATTCAAAATTTAACACTTAAAGATTTTTCACTGTTAATCCTACCAAAGACGTAGTACTGCCACGTAACAACTTTTTGAATCCTCGGCGCGACTGTCTCCTGACTGATGTGTACCCTCTTTTATACCCCTCTCAGGTCCCAAAAGACGTATCTGAATCTCTCTTGATGCTTAATTCCATCTCCTATCAACTCGTAAATCCGAACACCCCTTCCCCTAATTTCGATCGTTCCTACATACGATCTTCTGTTGTCCGGCTTTGGGTGGCGGTTAATTTTTATCTCACGTCGCTAACTTGATAGGGTCCGAATCGGGTAAGTCTGCGTTAATCGCCCAAGCTCCCTTTGTCCTCTGTTCATACAAAATGTAGTTAAAATCTCATGATTTTGCGTTCCCCTTTTTCTTCAATTCGCGATAGGTCCGTCCCCAGTAACATATATATAGATCTCAATTTTATGCATCTTGTGCGAAACATGATTAAATACATGGCGAAATCTTTACTATGCATTTTTGAATTTCGATTTGTTTAAAATCTACTTAATTTTATTGTCACCTATATGAGCTTTTCCATTTTCACCCGTACCTTCTTTCTTTATGTCGCAGACTTGAGTTTTTCCTTATTTTTTGGATTTTCTTTTATTCGCGACGTTTTCCTGCACAATTTTCTTCTTTATCCTTATGTTATTTCTCATAACTCTATAACTAATTATACTCCAAGCCGCATTTATTAATTTTACGGATAACTCAGAATTGTATCGCTCTTCTCTACTTGGATCATTCCTTATCACCGTTCTTTACCCTTTCTTTATTTTTTCCTCGCTTTTCCCGATGTGTGTGGTCTCCAGGAAAATTTCATACTTCATTTATTATTAATCAATATATATTTTTCCACACTTCTATGGGAGACATACCTAATTTGACCCTGGGATATCTGTCACTTTTATTATCTTACTCGATCTCCGCCCTATCTCCTATCTTTGTCATACAAAATATCACATAAAATATCCGCTTTGACATCTGTTTACGTTTAAAATTTTGGTACTAGACTCGTAAATTTAATTTAATTTCAAACCTATTAATTTTAATATCTTTTGCTTTAAATAAATATTCCATAAGCTCCGCGTTAAATTTTATTGGTCTTCTAATCGTTTATTACCATAACGTAAATAAGAATCATGTTCGAATTTCGATTGTTTATCCTTCAAAATACACATGAGATCGTCAACCTTTTATCTTGTTTCGATCCCTCTGTAATCTTGTGTAACTCTAATATCTATCTACCCTGATAATTATGTAAAATGTCTACTTTTCCTGAATCCAATCTATCGCTATATGTTTAGTTTTATGGCCTTCCTTTGGTACTCTATTATCATATTCCTAGGACCTTTGTGGTAGCTCAAAATCTCTGTATTATCACTCCGTTCAGTCGCTCCACTATTTCTAAAATGTCTATTTTAATGCGAGATTTTCATTCCCAAATTGATTTTCCAATATGTCCGCTTCATCTTAAATTGATAACGATTAGTTTCTATTGTTTCCAACACTCTCACCTCTCTTTAGTACGATTTTTATCGAACTTGACACCCTATCTCTATCATAAATAATTGCACTATAGTTGAAAATTCTGCCAGCAACTTTCTTTCGTTTTACCCGTCCTTTTTTATACTATCACGTTTATAGTTTTTTTTTCATTGCATTTTCGTGTGTGTGTTTTTCCAACATGAAAGGCCAAAAGCCCTCGATGTCAACGGTTCGCTATCACCTAAATGTCTCAGTTATTGTAAACATTTCCTAGAGTTTGTCGCCTTGAACGTCAGTGTTTACACCATAGTGCGTTCAACTCTAATTTCTGTGGGAATCGAAATGTCGTTAATTATCTATTTTATCGCCCGGTCCAAAGTTCAATCCTTTGTCTGTAGTTGATGCACGCCTCTCCGTTCACTGATTGGTTATTCAAAATTTTTATAGCTCTCGTCCAGATCTAATTGGTCGACAACCTTCAATATTTGTTTTCAAGCCTAGACAGGGGAAGTCCCAGTCGTTCCTAGACGATTTTAATGACCTCTGTGTTTGCGCTATAGAATCTCGACATAATTCCAACTATTACAGGTGTCTACTGCAAGCAAACTGAATCAATTTTTTCTCCGCCAGATGTCGTTAGCATGTCCGTTTTCATAAATAATTTGCATATTTTTAGCAGCTATGGTTTATCTGTTTTTCACTGTGATTTAAACCTTTCATCACAAACTGAATCCTTTATATTTTATATGTATTTTGTTTTTTCTTTCAATGATTTTAGAGTTTAATTTTTTATTTATTTTGGTTAATATTAATGTTTATATTATGTAGTTATATAATTTTTCTTTTATTAGAAAGAACCTTAATTGGTGAATTAAGTTTCTTTCGGGGGGGTGCATGTATAATTTTCAGGGTAATTATGTACCACTAGTGACATCTATGAAAGCTAAATTATATTATTTATGAAAGGTTCGCGCCTCTGCTATTTGTTTGATTAAATTCTGTCAGCAAAGACGATCTCTGTTTTGCGGCCTTTTGAATTTGAATGTGTCAACAGTCTTTTGTCAGGTTATAAAAAGGTGGTCTTTGCTTAAAAATACGCTCTTACTCAAAAACAACCAAAGGTTTCACCTTTCCGAAATAACCACGGGAACTAGTCTGTACCCAGAGTATTTATTAAAAAGTGCTTAGTCATACCTGTGATAGTGGATGTTTATTGTCAAATAAAAAGTGATTCACTTACTCTCAAGAATCTGAGTTATTATTCTAAGGACCCCAATTTATAACAATACCTACTTTATTTTATACGTATTGGAATACATACGTTATTTTATTTACCATTTCAGGTCTTATTATTTAATTTAAAAATTATTCATAGTATTAGTATTGTACTGTTATGCTTTGTGTACTAAGTACTTTTATATTTATCCTGTTATTCTTACATACTGAGACTAAATATAGTCCATTAGATTGTTACTACGTAATTCATAAAACAAATATCGCAGTTCTGTATTGTTGTGTTTTAAATTGGAAATTTAAAATTTCTATCTTCCAAATCTTCTGCTAGTTGTTCATAAAACTGTTCGCAAAAAAGTATGTATCTTTTGTAAAATACCTATCTCCATTCCAAATTTTTATGTAAACTTCCTAACTACGATTTGAAATAGAAAGCCTTAACTTACAAAAGTTTGTTGATTGGAAATAAATTTCGAAATGTTCAAAACATAAATAAAAAAATGACCCGTCATTCATTTTTTTTTTCACTACGAGGTTTTTTGTGCCTCCTGTAAAATTTGACATTTGGTGGTTACGCATTCTACGAATTAATGCGACGATATGGTGTTCGGAGGTAAAGTACTCTAACTTCGTTAGGTGATTCTACACGATGGTAAAAGTAAAAAAATGATAACTTTTTTCGCAATTCGGGTTGGAAATAAGCCGACATAGTTCAGTGGATACAGAGCACCTGACCGGACATCAGAAGGCACGGGTTCAATTACCGTTGGCGGCTTTTATTTTTACTCGGGAGATATTTTCAATTTGTATTAGTATTTCGGATGACTAGTTATTGCTTATAATTATTTGTTATCCTTTATGCTATGCATAAAACCTTCCCTTATAAACATTAGTTTATCATTATAAAAAAAATAAAACAAATATTGCTAGTTTTGGAACATCTTCGGGGAAAGGTAATTAAACGTTAATTTTGGAGATAAAAAAGTTATTAATTTTTACCCCCAAGGGATTCAAATGTGTTTTCATAAATATTGATGTTAAAATGTTTTTTCTCAGGGCCTATGTCAGCATTGGGGACGCTGTGTTGAGTGTATTTTTGAGGAGAGGAAGGAGTGAATATGGGTCTTGAAAAAACCCCGCCACTGCTGTTGTGCCGGTTCGTGACCGGAGGGGACCCAGTAGCGGCGTTTGGGGCGCATTGGATGCCCTCTCCAGCCGGACTCTCCCAGCCTATCGCCTAGCACCGCAGTGGGTGGGCTGGAACCAAACGCTCATCACTCCTGGACAGCCTGAACCCCAGATTCCTACCCACCCCTCATACCTTTCCTTTCCAGACCTTCCTTTCACCTCATACCCTTACAAAAAAAAAAAAACTTTAAATCATGAACACACAACAAAACAAATTAAACATCTCTACAGCGGCGAGTAGCAGGCGTCCCCGGTGCGGGCCAAAACTGTTGGTAAATTTTGCCAACATTCGCGGCCTGCACACAAATTTAAATTTTGTTCATCACCATCTTTTGTCCCAACGTCCCAACCTTCTTTTCCTATCCGAAACTCAGATAGCCGAGCCGCCAGACTCCTCCTATCTGGACTGCCCGGGCTTTACCCTTGCAAGCAAGTTCCGACTCAAAAGAGGAGTCTGCCTCTATAGTCGAGCTGACGTCAACTGTGTACGACTATTGAGTCTGGAAAACTACAGATTCGACGTAATGTGGGTGCCCGTCAATCTTGCCAGTACGGCAAGATTCTACGCATGTCTATACCGCTCACCGAACCATAGCAAATCAGACACTTCCGAACTCTTCAAACATTTGAGCGATACTATTGATGATCTCTTGCCCCGCTACCCTTTGGCCGAGTTTATTGTTATGGGGGACTTCAATGTTCATAACAAACCATGGTTGAAGTTCTCAGGCCCAACGGACTCGCCTGGCCGACAGGCGGAATCCTTTGCCATTTGCTACGGATTAGAGCAACTGGTTCAGGAGCCTACAAGGATTCCTGATGTCCAGACTCACCGCTCCTATCTGTTAGACCTATTCTTAACTACTGTGCCACACGGTTATAAGATTGACGTCACAGCGCCTCTGGTATCATCCGACCACTGCCTAGTAACGACATCAATCCCCGTTAACCTCAGACCAACCAATGAGAGGATGAGTAGAAAAGTGTGGCACTATAGGTCAGTAGATTGGTTCGGTATGCGGGCACATTTCAACGATTTCCCGTGGTCTGCTGTTTGTTTTCGGACATCGGACCCTTCAAGATGTGCTCAGGAGATTGGTGAAGTCATCAAACCGGCGATGGATGGCTTCATAAAATCGACTACTAAAGAAACTGGTGTGGGCTCAAAGCCGTGGTTCAGTCGACAATGCTCCGAAGCTGTTCGACGAAAAAATGCGGCTTACCGAGCCTACGACACATCTCGAACGCCCGAAAGCAGATCAGCATACAACAAATCAACAAAGGAATGCAAAAGAACCATTAATAGGTCAAAATTCGAACACGACCTGCAGATCAGCAAAAACCTGGCTGCCTGCCCTTATGGCAGCAGAGCATTCTGGTCGCTTGCGGGCTCAATAGGTCAGAATTTTCGCAAACCCAGTTTGCCACCTCTTACCAGACCTGACGGCTCACTAGCAAACACCGCCACCGAAAAGGCTAACCTATTAGGGAAAATGTTTGCGGAAAACTCGACCCTCGATGGGGGTGCTGTTCCGCCGTCGGTTCCTCACTGCGGCTTCTATATGAAAAAGCTGAGGATCCGGCATCGGGATGTACTCCACGTTATACGGAGACTCGATGTTAACAAAGCTAGTGGATCTGATGGAATACCTGCCCTGGTATTGCAGAGGTGTGCTGCGGAAATAGTTCCAGTTTTGACAAAGCTCTTCAAAATGTCCCTGAAGTGTGGCACTGTGCCCTCTGGTTGGAAAAAAGAGGTCATTCACCCTATTTCCAAGAAAGGTGACCGCTCTAACCTGGCCAACTACCGCCCCATAGCGATCACATCAGTTCTGTCCAAAGTGATGGAACGTGTGATCAACGACAAACTGCTCACATACCTCGAGAAGAACAAAATTATCAACGACCGTCAATACGGATCCCGGCGGAACCGCTCGTGCGGTGATCTCCTCGCGTATGTGACGCATGTTTGGGGGCGGTACCTGAAACGTCACGGTGAGACCCAAACGGTCGTACTAGACATATCCAAGGCCTTTGACCGGGTCTGGCACGGAAGACTTGTCAACAAATTGCCTTTTTACGGACTTCCCGCATCCCTGTATACGTGGATTGCTGACTTTTTAAGGAATAGGTCGATTCAGGCGGTTGCTGACGGTTTCACCTCTTCCTCGCACTCTATAAATGCTGGCGTCCCACAGGGATCGGTTCTGTCTCCGACTTTGTTTTTGTTGCACATCAATGACCTTTTGACATGTGCACCGATTCATTGCTACGCGGATGACAGTACAGTTCATGATAGTTTTTTGTTTGACAAGCCTCCAAAGGGCACGCAAACTCCAATGGCTCGGAGGGCTTTGAAGGGGAGAATGGACGGTTATCTCGAGAGTATTTCCTCCCGGGGTAAAAATAATCTAAATTTCATGAATTTAATGTTTCAAAGACCCAATCCTGTCTGATTACGTCTAAAAGGGATCCAAATGATAATCTAGTCTCCTTCAACGGAAGCAATCTTCCGAACAGGCCTTCCATTGATATGCTTGGTGTAACTATAAGTGACCAGCTCAGGTACGGGGGCTCCATCGAAGCCAGAGTAAAGTTGGCCTCTGAGAAGCTGGGCGTTCTGTACAGGGCCCGCAGATACTTTAATAGTACACAACTGCTGACCCTGTACAAATCGCAAGTGCGCCCTACTGTCGAATTTGGCAGCCATCTCTGGTCCGGAGCCACTAAATACCTGAAAAAAACCCTTGACTCTGTGCGAAAACGGGCGGTCCGTTTGATAGATTCCCCAATCTTAACAAACGGACTGCAATCTTTAGAGCACAGGCGTCAGGTAGGTATGCTGTCCTTGTTCTATCGGTATTACAATGGAAGATGCTCTGAGGAACTAGCGTCATTGATCCCTTTGGCACCGGTGCGTAGTCGGGATACACGCCAAACGCGGGCCCAACATTTGTACACGGTTGACATTTGTCACATGAGAACGGGTCGCATCTACGATTCGTTCTTAGGTTCAACAGCTCAGCTTTGGAACGAACCGCCGGCCTCTGTGTTTCCTTCCTCCTACAACATGGGACTCTTCAAGACCCATGTTCACTCCTTCCTCCCCACAAAAAAACCCTCCACACAGCATCCCCAAAGATGACACAGACCCGAGGGAAATTATTTTCTTCAGGGCCTCCTGTGTGGAGTTAATATAAAAACAAAAAAAAAGTAGGAGGGAGAAAACACAGAGGCCGGCAAATCTTACCATAGAACGTTAAAATATATATAATACCGTTGAACTCAAGAACGATTCATAGAAATAACCAGTTCTCTTTTGAAAAATGTCAATGTGCTTAATTTTTCATGATAAAACTCTTTTTTTCCATATCCTTTCCTTATCTGTGGTGTGTATTTACTACACATTGCTTCTAACAACTTTAATAACTCTATAAATATAATAAATTCTGCGTTCAGATTTTAGGTATTTCTCCGTTATACATTTATGCACTGAATTAAAAAATAATATTTTACATTGTTTTCAAATTCATTCACAAATCAGAGATTTTTGTTAAAAAACGGGAACAAATACACCAATACAATCAACCGTGTGACAGTGCTACGCGAAGAGTGTGCGAGGAAATGACACGCTGTTGATGTCCCGCTTTAGTTCGCTATGCAGGAACATGAGAAATCAACACGTCCAAAGTTGTATTTTGATTAAGACCATCAATACCTGCGCCATGTGTGTGCCAGCCGCCAGCCAGTCGGTCGCGGACCGTCGTTAGATGTTGACTCCTCGCACGTTTTTTTAGCATCTGCCGATGGTTATTTCATATTTTAAGCAATTAAATTACAATTATTATCACTTTTGATATAATAAACGTAAGCGATTACCTTTGAATATTCATATTTTTCCGATATTAAATCGCTTAATTTGAGATGTGTTTTGACTACACAGCACCGGAACGCGTGGATTTTTTTAGCACAGTAAGGGAAAGGTTACCAAAACAATTTCATCTTCGAACTCGATTTACTGGAAATCGAAAGCTCAAGTCAAAAAAATAATATACAGTAACCAATTTACCACTTGTATCTACCACTAGTTTCAAGAAGAGAACATCATTTATATAATATTGATTATGTTATATATGTTAACTAATAAATATGTACTCAGTGCTTAATTATCAATTCAGCTGTTACTATGCGTATGTCTGCTTGTTAAGTCAAAAGAATTTAATAACCGAAAAAATATAAATTTTTGGTGTTCAAAATAATTTGTGACAAAAAAGAAATAAATTTCATTGAAAAAGTATTCCTTTTTGCTTAACCTGAAATAAAAAAAATCTTTAAAATCGCTGAAAAGAGCCGCGATTCCGTGGAAAAAATTACACATGAGTTTCTTGGTAAAGTCGACGCCCCGGAGCTTGATGGGTAGACGGAAGGCGGCGAATTAGATTAGAAGTACCACTATGACATTAATATCAACGATTCGTCAAAATTCTACGATTCTAGAACGTTATTAAAAAGAACGACACGGGCGACGTTACGACAATTTAGGAAACTAATATCAACGAATTTGAAAATTTTCCCTGTTCTTTTACATTCTTGAACTTGAATAGAACCTTCAGAGAACTTGAAAATCAACTTTGAAAATCCTAATATGAGACCCTTATTCTTAAAAAATATGCTTGACGCAATTAGTTCAAAAGAAAGATAAGTTATATCGGCAGAATCATAACTCTTTACACCTTTGTATCTGCTGCATTATTTTTAGAACTTAGGTAGGTACCTTTCTTTATGAAATTGTGTACCCAAAGAGAAATTTTATTCGAATTATGAAATATACCTGTAAACATTGGAGAGATAAAACAATAGAATTGTTGAGTGAGCGTGTCTGTGTGCCCGAAGTAAAGTAAATTATTTACATTACTTTTGGTGAAATTCTTTAAAATATCTGAACACATTGATGCACTTAATTAACCTGGCTGGAACCAAGGAGCTGAAATGTCTAGTTAAATAGTGACCATCACACTTCTATGGATTTTTCGGTTCAGTGTCTTTAGATTATCCATAGCCAACAAAAGTTGATCCTTAGGGAACCAACTTCAGTTGCCGTTTGGAGGGTGTAATATTATGTATGTTACCTCAAGGCAGCACTGAAAACTCCTGCTACGAACAACCCGGGCAAAGCTGGAATGTATCCGACCTTGTCCAGTACAAAATATGGGTACATCTGGTCTGGTCTGGAAACCAGCTGGAAAGAGGAGATCAATGTATCAAATTGTGATTTTTAGTATATTTAGTTGCGCAAGACAAACCACACCCGACATCATTGTTCGTTATTATTTATAAATTTGAAGAATAATAATACGAAGGAAAATAAAATGATAGATGAAGCGGAATAGTATGCCAAAAAGCAGAAAGAGAATACAAGAAAATACCAGAATATAATGGAAGCAACAGAAAGGGTACACAAAAATAGCAGAATGTAATGCAGGAAAGCAGAAAAAGTATACAAAAAGTAGCAGAATAGAATGTCGGAAAACAAAAAGAGTACCCTAGAATATAGCAGAATAGATTACAAGCAAAGCACTAAAAGTATCCAAGAAAACAGCAGAATAGAATGCAAGTAAGCAGAAAAAGTGGCATAATAGAATATCGGAAAGTAAAAAAAGTACACTAGATTACAGAATAGAATGCAAGCAAGTATTAAGAGTATAAAAGAAAATAGCGAAATAGAATGTAAGAAAGCAGAAAGAATTTATAAGAAATGAGCAGAAATAATAGTTTCAAGAAAGTAAGCAAATATGAAAATAGCCGAATATTGTACAAAGCAGAAGACAAATAAAATGAACATATAGATAATTTAGAAGTTCCGAAACTGACAGAAACTCGCATTATGCAAATGTATATTATGTATTACATATATTCACGAGAAGTTCGTTTAGTACACGTTCACTAAGGCTGATTTATGTTCAAGATTTTCCAAGCATCAATGACAATTAATTATTGTGAACCAAACTATCATGTCAACTTTATAAATATTAAAGTCGTGTACGTCTGCTAAGATAAAAGCAGGAACATTTAGTATACCAACTGTTTATATTCCACAAAACCTCAACACTCCCTAACGAGGTCCCCAAAAAAAAATGCTGGAACTATTTCTGAATAGATCAATATCGTCTAAGTGATAGGCCACGTTTCATAGGTGCTATTACCTTTCTTTCAATTGGATCACATCCATAGTAAACTGCATACATGAGAATCCCTCCGTAAACACTAATGGTTAGTAGAAATACTATTCCAATATAGTAGTATGCAAGGACTCTGAAAAAAATCATTGTTAAACTATTTGGTGAAACGAAGGTGATGTTTTTAGATAAAATAATGTATGGTATAGCATCACAGTGTCCATCATCAGGGCAAATGCGTGTGTAATTGAAGATTGTTTTGAAGTGTGCCCTCCTGTGAATACTTATTTAGTACACATATTGTGAAAAATTTGGGTTCGGTACCAATTTAATTAATGAATTCTATACTTATTAGCATCACGCTGTGTCGGTACAGCGATGAATCTCTGAATACTTCCTTGCAGGGAAACTAAAGAAGCGGTCCAGGTGAAACTAGAACCGACGAAGACAGTCCAAAATGTATTTCGTTGGAACGGATTGGGATCCATACTGTAAAAAAACATCACATTTAAGAAAATGTGTAATTATGGTGAGGTTTTTGCTCATGTCAAAAAAGAAAATTCAACAAACATATCGTGGTTGGCGCGTGTTCTTCCTAGTTAATTAATTCTTAATTTATCTTATGGCTACATATAAAGTGGACCATATTTAAATAATTTCTGTTGTTGTTGTAGGTCATCGTGTTCTCTGTTTGCTCTGCGTTTCAGTATAACACTCCTCATCATCAATTTCATCGTAAGATTCATATGCAAGAGTAAAAAAAATACACTTTCATTTTTTTTTAAATAAAAAATCCATTTTGAGTTTTATCGACTCCATTTCTTGCATTTTCCTATTTTGTTATAAAAAGTGTTACGTAAATCTCACGAGAAGCCATGATTAATAATTATTAAACACTGGACGTGTTTGAAAAATATTTGATAGCACTGTGGCGTCAAGAGAAAAATCCAGACTAACTCATTAATAGTAAACAGCTCGACCTACATAAGTACTTGCAAGTTAATGCCGAGAACTAAAAACGAAAACAACACAAACTACCTGTCTACGTGCACCTACTTGCCTACCTACGACAATCCGATTGCAAGCCGGTCTGGCACATTACGCCAACTTGCTAGAAGTTTCTAAACGATCGCCTATGCGTAATTGCGACGCCGCCGAAAGTTCCCGAAAGGCCCAGACTGAGCGAGTGTCTCCGATTTATTTGCGAATTCATCTACCTACTGTCGCCGTCGGCTGTACAGTATAAATAAACCCGATGCAGGGAGCAGTCAGTCAGTCATCAATCCGCCGTCAGTTTACAAGGATCAATGAGTGATAATCCGCGCACCTTATTTACGCAAAGGACAATATTCCCGGCTTCGCCCGTACTCATCATGGACTCCATCGGGACATCATTCTAGCGCCTTGGCCACCGTCCCTGGCCAGCGCTACAACGGATTACAGCGCCCTGGTTCCAGCGCCTCTGAACAGCGCTTCACCCACGCACCATGACCACCACGAGGACACGCAGCATCCTCACTGGTCTACGCAGCTCCCGCTCAACCGCCTACAAGGTCCGCCGCACCTTCGGCCTTCCCGTCAGCACTGGAGTATTGATTCTCCAGATCGCCAGTGCCTGAGAGTCAACGAGTCCGGTCACCAGCGCCCGACGTCGACTCACTGACCCGCGCTTGACCAGCCATCACAGCCAGCATCCGGAGAATACAACATCTGTCCTACGTCTACTCTCATCACGGCTACCTGACTCACAAATAAACACTGTGACCTTCACGACCGACTTTCATTTCGTACCTCTCACCAGATCCCCAAAGCACTGTTTATTTAAAAATGCATGCTCAGCTCATGCATATTAAATGTTTATTTCTCATTATTCATGCACCCAGCGCGTTAATTATGCAATTTATGAGATTAAAGGTGCATCGAATTTAGACACGAGGAAAATCTTCAGTTAAATATTTTACGGTTTTGACGGTCTCGGCTTTTTATATACAAAGCGCGCTCCAAGCTAAACACGATTTGTAAAAAAAATTGTTTACACAACACCAACATGATCAAATGCTGCTATTGTTATCTCTTAAGCGTACTTACATATTTATACCAAGTTTTCAAAAGGTGGAAATGTTTAATTTCTTATTTTAAATTCACTAAAATTGCATCGAAAAAACAAAAAAAGCTGATAGATTAATTGTTGTTGAGAGTTCTTTCTCTTTTTCGTTATAATGTGATAAAAATAAAGGTTATGATAGAACTCTCAGTCGTAGGACTACCAAAAACTTTTTCTTAGCGCTCCCAAATGTTTGCAGCGTTTCAACAATAAAAAATCATGTACATGTTTTTGTACTTACTTAAAAATATCGAGTTTCCCTCCAGCATGTGCGATTTCCAGAACTTTGGATAGTCCACCTACATTAATGGTCCCAATTACTACAATAGCTATGCAGGACACTATTGTCACTATGGTTTGTAGGAAGTCCGTCCATACTACTGCCTTTAAACCACCCTGTTCAAATAAAGAATTTGTTATCATAATTCTCCAATTTCAGCAAATGGAAAAAATTAGGTTTTTTCGACGACTCGTGCAACCCTTCTAGCGGTTTTAGTTCGATATGCTATTCAAAATTACAATGACATTTTGAAATGAACACTTACAAGCATAGTGTAGAACACGCAGATAGTAGAAACTCCAATAGATATAAAATGAAGATTAATTCCATTTACTGAAAAGTTAAAAAAATAAGACATTTGAATTAATTCGAAGAACAAACAGACATGGAATAAAAACACGAAAAAAGGAAAACAATAAGAAAAAAATCATCGAGTAAACCTTACTACGTACCTTGATTGAGTGCCAATGATGGGATGTAGATTACAAAAGGCAGATACGTGAGACAACTGACGATGAACATAACCGAAGCAAATTTCCTGACTGTCTTTGAAAATCGTAATTCCAAATACTGTTAACGAAAACAAATTAATGTTATCATTTTTAAAATTTGTGATGACACTTAAAAACATGGGAACTTATTAAGCAGAGGTTTAGCTTATTATTAACTAGACAAATTTTCCCAGATTCCGAATAACCAGACCACTTCAAATTATAAGGATAAATACTTAGATAATGAGGCATTATTATTAATAGAAACACAACCGGTTATCAGTTTTAAGTAAATTCACATTTCTGGTGGAATTTTGTTTTTCTGATAGCAGGGATTACATATGAAATATGTTGATCAAGTAAAATCCAACAGGCTCATCAATAGGGAATAAATAGAAATCAATGCTATAATAGTTTTGGGACCATTGTTATTTATTATAAATGTTAATGATGTATTCCATGTTTCCAAATATGGAAACATTGTTTCTTACGCTGACGATATAGTCCTACTACTAAAAGAAAACACCTGGTCCGAATTAAATAACATGGCAAATACAGATATCAATGAACTGAAATTATGGTTTGATGAAAACGTGTTGGCTTTAAATTTAAAAAAAAACATTTATTTACAATTTTTCATTATAAAACAAGAAAATCCTAAAGAAATAAATATAATTATCCACTCTATGAAAAATGTAGAAAACCACAAATGAAATATATTATTTACAAACATAGAAAGAAAGACCGATATTAAGTACCTAGGCATAGCAATAGACCAGCAGCGTTTAAAATGGTCCCCACACATAAATAATCTAAACGAAGGAATAAGTAAACTAACAAATATATTTAGATGTTAAAGAGATATTTTAGACGAAAAAATTACTTAGAACCACATACTTCGCTTTTTGTCAATCAATTATACAATACGGCATTATAGGATGAGGCGGTACATATAAAAATCAAACACAAACAATTTACATAACACAAAAACTAATAATGAAAACAATTTAAAAAAAACCCTATTACCAGAAAAATTAGAAACGTGAATACAAATATAAAAGAATTTAAAAGCCACCTTAAAAAGTATTCGGAATACTTGAACTAAATCATATCAAATTTAAACCAATATAATAATACCCCCCTTTTATTTATTTATTGGACAATTTGTAAAGCGCCGTTTTTGTGAGATATCATCCCAGGGGCGATTTACAGTTGATGCAGGTATTACAAAAAATATAAGTATTATAAAAATAAAGTGAAATTAAGTTAAATAAAATGAAGTACAGGAACAGGTGACACGAAGATAGAACATGGAGACTTTGCAGCAAGAATCCTAGGTGGTGAAGAAACTGGACCAGCTGCTGTAGCGAGAGAGTCCGCTGCGTCCACCAACAGTGCTAGCACGAGGTTCGTCATCCGTCCAGGTATGTGTAAGCGCTGACACAGTATCCTCACATAGATAACAGACCTTGGTAGCACCGTTGTGATGTTCGGCAAGTCATCATTCATTTCCATGTAATCTTGTTCCTGGTGATTGTATTAGTGGTGCATATACACAAGCCCTGCTTATTTATGGGGGTTGTTGTTTGTTGTTTATTTCTTTATTGGTTTAAAGATGTACAATAACAATTTATACATATGACAACACTTTTTTCCTGAGCAAACGCTCGTGTTAAAAAAGTGGAGAAAAGTAATTAATTACTATTTTAACAAATTATTATTTTAAGCACAGAAAAATAAAATAAAATTTACAAAAAATTGTTGTGAAAAATTAATAGAAAAAAGGAGGATAGAAAAAAAAGCAGAAAAAAGTATATCTAATATTATTTAAGAGAATTATGATATTATTTTAAAAGTGTAACAAATAAAGAAATTCTACTGAATTATATTTTTTAGTGTTTTTGAATTTAGCGTAATTTTTTTGTAATCTTACATCTAGAGGTAATTGGTTAAACCATTTCACTCCACAATAAATATAAAATTGTTGGGCTGTGGTAGTGTTGCAGCACGGGATGGTTATAGAACCATGCACATTTGGTCTGTTGCTGTTCGAAAAAAGTGTTTGGTATTCGTTGTTGAAAGAATCTTTGTGAACTTGTAGAAGTGATGTTTTTTTATAAATGATTAGCAGAGAAGGGACTTTAAATTCTTTAAATAATCTGATGGTGGGATAATCGTATAGCTTATTTAAAATTATTTTTATTAATATTCTTTGGAAGATTTCTAAAGGCAAGAGAGAGGTTTTGAATGCAGCACCCCGGCCAACAATTCCATATTGCAATACAGATTGAATCAGTGAAAAATATATGGTTCGTAATACTCGTAGTTTAAGATTTAAAATGTTTCGTATTCTAATAAAAATATACATTAATTTTCTTAACCTTTCTACTGTCGCATTGATTTATAATTTCCACTTTATGTTAGTGTCTACAATTACACCAAGGTATTTAACATTATTTTTAACTGTAAGTACAGAGCAGTCAGGTTTACATAGATGTGAATTGATATTACAGTTATATGAGTGTATACATATGTTTAAATTCTCAGGGATAGCATTTTTATTGAGAGTGAAAGATATTACAAAAGTTTTGTCAGTATTTAATGATAATAAATTTTGGTTGAACCATTTTTTTATTAGGTTTATATCTAATTCGACCTTTCTTTGAGTTTCAAACCAGGTTAAACCCTCATCTAATAAAGCTGTGTAATCAGCATATGAGATAAGTTTAGATGTGATAGGTATTTTGAAAATATCATTGACATAAATAATAAAAAGAATAGGTCCCAGTACAGTTCCCTGCGGGATGCCGAAATCCGCGGTCTGTGAATCGCTGAGAAAGCCATTTAACTTGAAAAATTACTCTCTGTTACATAAGTCATTTTTGATCCATACTAAAGCATTATTAGTTTTCGTTAGTTTTGATATAAGATTAGAATGTGAAATACTGTCAAATGCTTTTCATAGGTCGACAAATATTCCGATGCATATTTTTTTACTATCTAATGCTTTATATATTTCTGATGTCAAATCTACGATAGCATCTTGAGAGCTCATATTTTCTCTAAACCTATATAGATGTGCAATTAATATGTTATTTTCTTTGATAAATTTGAATGACTGTTTTTTAACAATTTTTTCAAATATTTTGGCAATGTTTGAGGTAAGAGAAATTGGTCTGTAATTAGTGCTTAGATTGGGGTCACCAGATTTAAATATAGGAGTAATAATAGTTTTTTTGTAATTTACTGGAAAATTGCTAATTTCGAAGGTAGTGTTAATGATGGGAGCCAGTGGTTTGCAAAGTGAGTCAGAATTTTGTTTAAGTATTTCCACAGATATATTGTCATATCCGGGGGTAGAATTAACTTTTAATTCATTAATAATCTGTTTAATTTCACCGGTGCTAGTTCTTTGGAATTGTGTTAAGATGTTTCTAGGATTAGAAGGTAGTGTATTTAAATCATTAATATTGGTGTTTCTTATTTTAAGCGCTAAGTTTTTTCCAACAGATCCATAATAATTTTTAAAAATATTAGCACATTTCATTGGATCCGTGTTTACGTTGTAAATTATTATTTTTATTTTTTTATTTATCTATATAAAGTTTTTTACAAGTGGTTTTTCGAAGCCTATCTCACTAGGGTAAACCTGTGTCGAGACAGACATAGAGTACATCGAAGTATATACATATAGTTAAGTGAATATCAATAAGGGTAAATACAAAGTATAAAAATAATACAAAATAATTTTAATACAATCAAAAGAACGGTTGGGTTAATCCTGTTAAGATTGTGTTCATTACAAATGTGGGAAAATATAAATAGATCATTTTAATTAAGTTTGAATTTGGTCGTGTGTAAATAGTACTTGTTGTCTATGTGCAATTTGGTTTACATATGCTTGCAATAGTGGGACGCCCTGTGATTGCAATCCATTTCTTTATTTCGTGTTTAAATTTTGACATTGTTTCTAATTGTCTGATCGTAGTTGGTAGTGTATTGTATAGTTTGCAAGCTATGTTTTTAAAATGTCTTTGTCCGAATGAGGTTTTAGCAAAAGGAGTTTGAAGAAGTTCTTTGTTTTTGGCTCGGGTATTGTGAATAGTTTGTGTTGGTTTGTATAGTGATTTATTGTTCTGGTGTAAGTTGACCAAGATGGATCTTGCCTACAGCTGTTTGATGTCCATAACATTGATAGTATTGAAGATCGTATCAGTGCTGGTAGAAAGAGGAACCTTAAGGATTATTTTAATGATTAATTTTTATGCTTTTATAATGGGGTCGATGGCACTAGAAGAAGCATTACCCCAAGCTAGAATTCCGTATTCTATGTGTGATTGGCATAGTGAGTAATAGACTGATTTTAAAAGTTTAAATTAAATAAAATTGCGTGTTTGTTTGAAAAAGTATATAGATTTGCGGATTTTATTCGTGGTGTTATGAATATGTTGTTTCCAATTAAGGTTTGTGTCAAAAGTTGTACCTACATATTTAATATTGTTTACTTGTTCTAAGCATGGGCAGTCACAATTCCGGTTAAGAGATGAATTTTTGCATTTGTGTATTTTCAAAGTTAGACTTAGGTTTGACTTTGGGATATTTATGAGACTGAATAGTGTGTATTTTGTTTTAGGTATATTAAGAGTTAGTGAATTAGAGTCGAGCCAATGTTTTACCTTTTGAATTCCTTCTTCCGCTTTGGCGTATACGGTAGGCCAGTCTTTTGATTGAAATAGAAGGACTGTGTCATCGGCAAAACTGACAATAGTGGCATCGATATCTAGGTTACACAACTCATTTATATATATTAGGAAGAGCGTTGGACCTATAATACTGCCTTGTGGGACACCATAACTAATTGGCTAAAATTGACTCTTTGTTGTTCCGAGTTTAACGCATTGGGATCTGCCAGATAAGAAGCTGGAGAGAAGGTCTAGTTCTTTATTTCTAATACCCATATTGAACATTTTGCGTTCCAATTTGATATGTGAGATTGTATCAAACGCTTTACAGAGGTCGAGAAATACCGATAGACATTTCGAGCCCTTATCTAGGTGGCCAGAAATATGGTCAGTTACTGTGGCTATGGCATCGTTAGTGCTTTTATGTCTTCTGAAGCCAAATTGACGAGGCGATAGAAGGTTGTTGGCTTCAAGGTATTCCATCAGACTATTATTCACGATCTTTTCAAATACTTTTGAAAGGGAATTGAGCAACGTAATTGGACGGTAATTGCTGATGTCAAGTTTAGAACCTGTTTTAAAAATTGGGATAATAAGACCTTGTTTTAGAATAGTGGGAAAAAGGCCTTGGCGGAAGCTAATATTAAGAAGATGAGTTATTGGTTGAATTATACCAGGGGCAATTTTTTTAAGTACAGTGTTTGGTATTTCATCTATGCCGGCAGATGAAGTGTTTTTGAGAGAGTTTATTGCTACAGAAACATCTTTCTCTGTAACCGTTTTAAGAAAAAAACGTGTTGGGACTTCATCATTGGTAGAGGGGTCTCTAGTGTTAGGTGTATTGTTATCTGTTGTGATTTTTTTTGCTAATTCTGACCCTATATTTGCAAAATAATGGTTTACATGATTGACAATTGTGTTAGGGTTCGATGTAACGTGTAGAGTGTTATCATTGATGTTGAGAGAGTATAAGACGTCGGTAGCTTTGTGTGAATTGGTTGCTTCCTTGAAGATTCTCCATATTTTTTTAGGGTCATTGTTGCATTCGGAAATTTTCTTACTACAGTATAAATTTTGGCTTTCCTAATTACTTGTGTGCAAATATTTCTGCATCTTTTGTAGAAATTATGGAGTGTGATATCGTATGGATTTGTGGCACATTTTTTATGTAAGGAGTTGCGTTTCCTGATGCAGTTAATGATTGTATGGTTTATCCATGGTTTAAGGGGTTTGATAGTTTTAGGAATGTTTTTGGTGGTGGTTTTGGTGTTTTGGTTAAGGGTGTCTTGTAGGTAGTTAGAGAAGTAATTCCAGGCATCCTCTGTGTTTGTTATATTATGTAGTATGTTCCAGGATTTGGATTTAATCATTTTGTTGAGATTGTCATAGTCAATTGTTTTCTTAGTTGTTGTAGTTGAAGCTTTATTGTGTACATTGTGTTTGAAACCCATTGTGAAGGAGGTGGCATAGTGATCTGTAATTGATGACTTATGAATTTCAGAGGTGTATAGATTGGATGATTTTACCATAATATGGTCGATGCAGGAAGAGGAGTATTGCGTACATTGAGTTGGTGAATTTATAGTGCTTATCATTCTATGAAACATTACTGTATTTAAATAGTCTTGACACTGAGGATGTTCATTGTTTTTTAGAATGTTGATGTTGAGGTCTCCAATTAAAACTAAGTTCTTTATTTTGTTTAGCTCAGTAAGACAGTTATTTAAGTCAAACAAAAATGGAGAGATATTTGGTTAAGAAGGAGAGCGGTAAAGTGCGATAATACATGTGTTGACGTTGTATGTTATTTGGAGACAGTTTGAATTTGTAATGGTAATTTCTTTGACGTTATACGCGTTATGAGTATTGTTTAGTGTGTATACTGCTATACCGTCGTCTTGTCTGTAGTGATTTATGGTTTTGTGGTGAGTGTAATCAAGAATAATTTTGGGAGTATAAGAAGATGTTAGCCAACATTCTGTCAGGATAATTATATCATATTTGATTTTAGTAAGTTCGAGTTGGATGAGAAATTGGACAAAGTTTTTGTTTATTGATCTAATGTTTTGATGGTATATTGATAGGTTCGAATTGTTAGTTGTCATTTTAGTAGTTACAGGATCCATTTTTATAGGGCACTTATATTAACCTTTTTGCTCTTAAGGATATAGCAATTGCTTCAGCAATAGTTTTGTATGTTGAAATAGTTTTCATAAAGCTAGCGTTATTTGTGTATGTATCTATGATTGTACGTGAATCTTGAATAAAATCAAGAGATATCACTATAATACTATCTAATATAACTTCAATAAATAAGAGAATCAAGAATAATAAAATATCAATAGTAAAACCAATCAGGGGAATAAGAAGAATAAAAAAATAATAATAATTTGCGACAAATAAGTTAATAAAATGCACAAAAATATCCAATATGGACAGACAGAATGTATGTTTTATGTCAAAAAAGATAGTCATATAAAATATAAGAATAAATAGTAATGTAGAAATTGGAAACTTTAACCGGATTGCATAATTATAGTGATTTGAGTAATTATAATAAGACATGGAAATTTTAAGAATGAAATGGATTAATATAAATGAAGGTATTGAATATACTAGAAGAGGTAGAGAAAGAATGTAAAGAGAATTAAAATCATTTGGATAATAAAAACATTTAAAACAAGTAGTGTACATAAAATAATTAAAAAACATGAACAGACAGATTATAGGTTTTGTAACAAGTTAAATAATGCTATAAAATATAAGAATAAATAGAAATGTAGGGATTGGAAATTTAAGAATAATTGCATTATTATAGTGATTTGAAGAATTATAATAATACATTAAAATTTTAAGAATGAAATTGATTAACATAAATGAAGGTATTGAATAGATTAGAAAAGGTACATGAAGAATGTAATCATAATTAAAGTAATTTGGATAATAACGTTTAGAATCAATGGTGTAAAAAAAATAGTTAAAAAATATGAACAGATAGATTATATTATGAGTTATAACAAATAAAATAATCATATAAAATATAAGAATAAATACAAATGTAGAATTTGGAAATTTTAAAAGAATTGCATATGTATAGTGAATTGAAGAAATATAATAAAACATTAAAATTTTAAGAATGAAATGGATTAACATAAATGAAGGTATTGCAAGGATTAGAAAGGATACACAAAGAATGTACACATAATTAAAGGAATTTGGATAATAAAAACCTCTCGAACCAATAGTGTAATCAATATAGTTAAAAAAGATGAACAGACAGATAATATATTTTTGAAATAGTAAAATAATCATATAAAGTGTAAGAATAAATTGAAATTTAGAAATTAGAAATTTTAACAGAATTGCAAAATTATAAATACTTGAAGAATTATAATAAGACACTAAAATTTTAAGAATTAAATGGATTAATATAAATGAAGGTATTGAAAGGATTAGAAAATTTAAATAAAGAATGTAAACATAATTAAAATAATTTGGATAGCAAAAACATTTAGAACATACAGCGTAAATAAAATATTTAAAAATAATTAAAGAAATGAGGATTTTGATGGAATTACATAATTGCAATAGTATAAGTATTAATAGAATAAAAATTAAGTTAAGTAAATGAATATATATACGTTTAGAGAATATAAGTAAGAGATCAGTGCGATTAGAAATTTTGATAGAATTTGGTATGTAAATTGAATAAGCTGTGCTAATTAAAATCACTAAAATTATTGTAATGAATAAAATTAATACGCTGATTGGAGAAATTACATGATTTGTAATAATTTGACAAAGTGAAATAAAGAGCACAGTTAGAATAATAAGAATTAATACATGAGTTATAAGAGTTATATAATGAAAAAATTCTATTGCTTGATTAATTTGAAAGAGATTCATCAAAATTGAGAATGTTAAAATCATTAAAAAAGTACTGTACATGGATGAATAATCGTGCGTTACTAAAAAATGTAAAAAGATTAGGAGCGTTGACTGGAATAAGGAAATAAGGATTAGAAAAGCCATAAAAAATATTAAAATGGTAAAAAAAATTGAAATAGTAGGATTATTAAAATTTATAAAACAATTATCATGATTACAATAAGAATAAGTAATTAAATATTAAAATTTTTCTATTAATACTTATACTATTAATAATTATTTTTATTCTAACTTTTACTCTATTAATACTTATACTATTAATAATTTGTGTTTCCATAAATTGTGTAATCGACATCCGTAATTTTGTGTACATAAATTTTTTTTGGATTTTTGTTCATAATTTTATTGATTTTCTTCCACACCTTTTTGTTATTGTTGCCAGCAACATTACTTTTTTCTTTATAGAAGTTTTCCTTGGCTTTCTGGATAATGTAGCATAATTTATTTCTGAATTTTTTAAAATATTCGTATAGTTTATAGTTATTTGAGAATTTTTTAAGCTCTTTATAAATGTTTTCTTTATGTCTAATAGATATTATGATTCCATGTGTAATCCACGGTTTAAATTTTCTAAATTTAGACTTTGAGGTGAATGTGACAATGGAAGATGATGATTTGATATGCTTATTTAGTATTAATTCAAAACTAAGCTAACATAGATCAGTATTATTAGAAGATAGAACAGTTTCTCAATTTTCAATATTGAGATTTTGTTTTAATTTTATATAATCAATAATTGTTTTTGGTAGAATATTGCGAGGCAAATTATTATCCTTAATTTCATCACTTTCATCAGGGGTTCATCAAATACATATACCATGTGATTAATAACTGTTTTATATTTATTTGTAATTCGTGTATCTTTTCGTTATTAATAAAAAAAATAAAGAAATATTTGAAACTGGAGCAATAATATGTAAAACATAAGCAAAAACGTATAATGAAAATTCTTAATATGTATAATTCGGAGTGCCTAGGTACTTAACATTTTGGGTTAATTCTTTACTCTCGGATAGAAATTTGATTACCTCGTAGGCGCTAGAGATGTTGATGTTACACAGCACAGGAAGGAAGAAATACGAAGAGACCCAGCACACAACAATAAGGGATATGCAGATGACCCAGTATGTCGCATTGTCAGTGTATACTTCTGAGGGAACTCCTATCAGGGTTATTCCAGATATGTGGCTAGAAAAAATAAAATCCTTCCATGAAAGTACAGCCACAACAAATTATTTCAAAATAGGATTTGGCGAGATTCGTAAACAGGATAGTCACTGGCAAAGTGGATGATATGAGGAGCAGAAGATGTTTATCGATGCGTTTGGGCTGATCAAGTATCGCAGACGACCAGAACGTCGGTATCCACGACTATAATAATCGTGACGACTATATAGTAGAAGAGCCTGGTTCATAAGGCGATTGAAGTGAGGGTCACGATTCTCAGCAATGATGCACAAATAGTTCACCTCCGTTCATTAATAAGCCAGTTATGTTGCATAGCGAATGATGTCATCCAAAAAGTTGTGCCTATTGACAGTTTATCCGACACCTACATCGTTTGATATATCGGAATGTCAAATTACTGTCGTGTTGCCAGTATATATATATATTTTTTTTATTATTTAATAAATGTTAACATGTTACATTTTTTGACATTTTTTTAACTACCATACTAGGCTAATTCCCGTGTTGTATATCTATAATTTTACAATATCGGATCGGTAAGCGCAACTACCGATGATTTTTTAGCGATTTAGGTAGTAGAATGGTCGCACTATTGATACGCCAACCGATATCGGTAATCCAAATCAATATACGTTGGCATTACTGGCTGCTGAAACATGTGAATTAAGTAAGGATCATACTGGGTGGACGTACGCTACATAACAAAGCATTACGATATATAAATGAAATACAATCCATACATTTTCACACTTGTCACACGCAACGTTGCGTACCAGTATGATCCTACTTTTAATGTCAGACGGCTAACTCAAAGTAAAAAAATACTTATAAATCAACAATGTGGAAATAAAATAATTTTTTTAATATACATTGGCAGTCCACATGTACTTTTGACACTATAAAGGGAGTTTAGTTCATTAGGTCATTAGTTACTTTTGTTAGTTATCACTAACAACTTTTGTTCCCCCAAGTTGGAACGGAATCAATTGATCGCGTTTTGATCGTCCGTGGATCGTGTATACCATTTCTTTCAAATTAAGGGGTCAGTTATTTCACCTCCATTCATCAATTAGTCAGTTATTTTGCATAACGAACGACATTATCAAAAAAGTCGTGCATATTGACAGCTTATTCGACACCTTGTAGGTCTCGCTAAAAGCAGCGACTTTTGTCTACGGACTGTCGGAATCATATTTTTTACACAATCAGAAAAAATGTCCTACTATTCCTAAAAAATATGTAACAATTGTTGACCTAATTATATTATGTATCACTTGTGTCTCTCTTTGTGTCTCTTGTGTTTCTTGCCTCTCTTTGAAATATTTCTCATTTGTTACAGTCTTTTAAAAATTATTTTGTATTTGTATCCTTTGCCTGGGTAGTTTAGCCTTTTTTATTTTATTTATAAGGTGTATAACATAAGAGCTTTTTTATTTGACTGCATCCATTTGCTGTAGACATGAACAGTTATAAAAACAAATAATGCGTTATTTCAACATTAGTAAGTTTTTAATCCAGTTGTCATGCTGTGCTGATGTGATTTTTTTGACCGTTTAAAGATATATCGGCAAAGTGAGAAGTGCATTGACGTTCAAAAACATTACATAAAAATAAAATTGATCTCGGTTCGTAATTTGCTTACGGAGGCTTATTATAATAATAAAGATGATTGTCGTATTTGTTAATCTATTTCAGTCGAATGGATGTGGCATTCAAATCTTCCGCATACAAAACGCGAGGGCAATAACCGACTTTATGGTTATGACTTGTTTGAAGAAGTAATTCTACTCTAAAGATAATATTATGTGATACCGGGTGCCTTAAAATAAATAAATGATTATTTCTTTATTAAATAATTATGTTAAAATTAATTTTTGTACTAAATAACTATCATGTCCTTTCTTTAGAATTCTAGAGGGGTAGACAGACAGGGCCTTCGTACAACTTATATTTGGCACACACTCGTTGCTTATTCCAATTCATAAACTCCAACGGCTCGGAGGGCTTTGAAGCAGAGAATGGACGGTTATCTCGAGAGTATTTCCTCCTGGGGGAAAAAAAATCTCGTCGAATTTAATGTTTCAAAGACCCAAACCTGTCTGATTACGTCTAAAAGGGATCCAAATGATAATCTAGTCTCCTTCAACGGAAGCAATCTTCCGAACAGGCCTTCCATTGATATGCTTGGTATAACTATAAGTGACCAGCTCAGGTACGGGGGCTCCATCGAAGCCAGAGTAAAGTTGGCCTCTCAGAAGCTGGGCGTACTGTACAGGGCCCGCAGATACTTTAATAATACACAACTGCTGACCCTGTACAAATCGCAAGTGCGCCCTACTGTCGAATTTGGCAGCCATCTCTGGTCCGGAGCCCCTAAATACCTGAAAAAAACCCTAGACTCTGTGCAAAAACGGGCGGTCCGTTTGATAGATTCCCCAATCTTAACAAACGGACTGCAATCTTTAGAGCACAGGCGTCAGGTAGGTATGCTGTCCTTGTTCTATCGGTATTACAATGGAAGATGCTCTGAGGAACTAGCGTCATTGATCCCTTCGGCACCGGTGCGTAGTCGGGATACACGCCAAACGCGTGCCCAACATTTGTACACAGTTGACACTTGTCACATGAGAACGGGTCGCTTCTACGATTCGTTCTTAAGTTCAACAGCTCGGCTGTAGAACGAACTGCCGGCCTTTGTGTTTCCTCCCTCCTACAACACGGGACTCTTCAAGACCCATGTTCACTCCTTCCTCTCCACAAAAAGACCCACCACACAGCATCCCCAAAGATGACATAGGCCCTGAGGGAAATTATTTTCTTCAGGGCCTCCTGTGTGGAGTTAATATAAAAAAAAAAAACAAAAATTGTCTCACATACTCATATATTGTACTCTTCTGTTTTTCTGACACGATCTCACTCAAGTATTTGATTTACTTCCTCGCTCGTCTCCGACTTATTCTACCATTCACATTTTTGTAATATAGTCTTACTTCTTACACTCCTTTGTTAGTTTATCTGCTTTTACCGCTTTACCCAAGTATTTTTATTTTATTCCTTTTTGTCCAAATCATCTAAACGTCCTGTTCCATATGAATCTTACTCATTACGCTTACATTAGTCGTGGGTTTTTTGTCCACATTTGTTGACGGAGCGTAGTGAAGTCCAGTTTTGACTCTTCCGCTTTGCATTTCGTATTAGTTTCAATGTTTAAGTAGCAACAAGACAGTAATAATAATTAAGAAAATAAATTTTGTTAAAAAAAAGTGTTATCTCTCTTTTTATAAAATTATTAAAGGTTATTGTTAAAGTTGAATTTATAAAAAATGTAAAAAAAAATAATAGTCGTCACGGAACGCCTGGCAGATGAGAAACATCGAAATTATTTTTTATTAAAGGAAGTTATCTATATTTTTGATAATAAATAAATAATATATAATAATACAAAAATACGCAAATAATTACACTACAAATTGAAAAACTCATCATCATATGGAAGAGATCCATTGTCAATTTCAGTGAAAATAAAAGCTAATATAACGCACAGAGTTTTGGCGGCCGGACGGAAAAAAGCCGACGAATGGCCTTTGTTCGGCCAGCTTCGTGACTCCTCCTTCCGTGCAAGAACGCCGTTCCGTCTTGCTACGCTATGCGAGAGTCGGTTTTACTCCTCTCGGAGCGCCAAAAGATGTTTTACATCAAAAAGTATATGAATTGTAAAGGAAACTTGAAATCTAATCAGTTACAGAGGAATGCGCTAACATCTTAAAAGTAGATATACGTACCTTGCAACTAGTGACAAGCCGATAGGTAGAGCTTTCATGGACTTTCCCCCAAGCAAATATTCTGCAGGAGTACTCTGTCTACTGCCAAAACAGCCGAAGTAAACTCCAATCAGAGTGGAAGAGAGGAGCATCACGAAGAACACAGAGTAATCCGTCCAGTCAAATAGAACCAATTCTTGCTTGGCCATTTCCGTGATATTTTTTAACGATTCTTCCATCTTTAAATTTTTGAAGTACTTACCAAACTTTGTAAATTTTTTCCAAAATCGACCAAATGGTATACTACTTAGAAACCCCAAAAATATTATAAATCAGATAAGAAACCAATTCAATTTGAAAACTTAATTCAAGTAGATAATTTAAGGGTACCACAAGAAATGAACCTTTCAATATTCACAATTGATGGCACTGATTTTCTTTACAAAAACGTAAAAACAAAATTTTTTATCAGATTTTTGATCCACTGCCTTCGAAGTCACCAGTGAGATTTGAAATGATTACATGTTGTGATATAAAGCTTCTCAGCTGTTGGTTATCACTGTGTTTAGCTGTTTTCTCTCAGAAATAATGTTAATAATGGCAGCGAATAAATGTTTATTATTTATTTGTCTATGGTGTTTGTGTCAGATTGTCTGTTCAAACAGTAACATAAATTGTACTAGAGATTTGTGACGTGATTTGAAAATGAATTCTTTTTGTGTTATAATCAGATAAAAACACCAATTACAGAATTCAATTACTGAGAAAGTGCGAACCAGCGAGTTATCGTCATGACGTAATGAAAGAGAGAGCGACCAAACGGTGATTATTAATTTATTGTTGGTAGGATTTTAATACATGTTGACTTGTTCGTGTTCTCATTTGTAAAGAAGTTAATGTACATCATAATAACAGTGCAAAAACTCTCTACTCAAATGAATATTTTAGGATTTATTATGTCAACTTAATGTTTTTTTATCAACAATCTCGTAACATCCTTTTTTATAACAGTTAGTTTTCTTCGAGTAATATCCTTTCCACCGTCACCTTTGGAATATCTACATCCAGCGACCTGTAAAAAAATATGCTATGTAGGTATGTGAATTGATTATTCTTTTTCATTTTTTTTCCATTGATACAGCTGATAAAACTACATTTTATTTACAAACCTCAGATCTTAAAAAAGACCTTATAAAATATTAAAAAGAAGAGCGTATTTTCAATCAATTTTTAAATGAGAAAAAAAAAATTTTGCGAAAATAATGGCTTTCCTATTTTATATTTATATTTTTTTCTATTTTTTTTTGACACCTTGCAAGAGCGCCCCTGTCCGTGCAGTGTAAAGAAAAGGGGTCTATGACGGCACCCGGTTTGGCAGGGTTGGGAGGCGGGCTAAGGTAGGAGCTGTAGGAAGGGATTTATTAATGCGGGTCTTGAATTGGCTCTATTATACGAAGGAGGGAAAACAGATGCCGGTAACACGTTCTACATACAAGCCGTCTTACACAAAAACGTGCGGTGCGGTAAATAAAATCTAAGGTGCGGTCCATTCTCATGAAGCCAAAATCAACTGTGAACGGATGTTTCGCTCGTGTACGTAGAGTTTCACGCACGTGCACCAGTGCATCGGGGATCTATGCTGCTAGTACCTTAGATCTAATTAAAATACATGTAGAACAGACTCAGCCTGTCCACATTGCGTCTCTGATTTAGAGATGGCAATCTGTCTGTCAACAATGAATTGTCAATCAGATGGAATGCTCTTCTTTGCACAGAATCGAGTAAGTTTATCAAGTATTATGGGTCTCCCTGAAATATGAATTTGAATAAATAGGTCCCAATGGTTGAATTACGAATACGCCTGTCCCAGTAAGACAAGAGATCCTGGATTCGATACCTAGTTGTGACCGTTATCTTTTTATTATTCTGTGTCTTGTTCTGTTTAATGTTTCGTTTAGATTTATTAGTATTAACTTCTTCTACAATAATGATTTATCTACTTAATAAAGCAACAAGACCTTTCACAATTGGTTGATTTGGCAGAACAACGGCTGCACAGTGATGCTGAGGGGAAGTTAAGGTTTTCCTATAAACCATCCGTTTTGGCAGTGTGGTGTGACGTAGACGTTTCACACGCTTGCTAAATGTTGGCATGTATGGTTAAATAGTTGTAGGTACAACTTAGTGAGTGGTTTAACATAAAACTTAGTTTTAAACAGTTCGCCATATTCGTTGGACCCCGTTTCACAAGTTGGCTTTGCGGTGACCATGTGATGATCCTATCTTTCTACCTACGTAAAATTAATGATGATAAATAGTAAATTAATATAAAGATCGAAGAGGTCATTAAGGTTCTCATCTCTAAAGGTATAAAAGGAAAAGTTATAAAGTATATCTGGGAATATTTTAAACAAAGAATGATAATTATTAATGAAATTATATTATTTATCAACAGAGTGCATGTCAAAAATTCGCTCCACTTAATAATACAAAATCTAAAGCCTACAAAACCTAATATCCATAAAATTTATCTATAAACATGTCCCCGAAGATCAGTGTAGAGAATAATCGAAGTTTGTGAAATCTTAACGCTCTAATTTTACAGAATTTACAAGTGTTTAATTCAAACTGTGAAGTGTCAGAGTGTTGTTGCCGAAATAATAACCTGTCATTCTAATCACTGTAAACATACCTGTGCGAAAATAAAAACAATTAATACATATCATCAAAGTTTGTGAAATCTTAACGCTTTAATTAACCAGGTTTACAAGTGTTTAATTCAACTGTGAAGTATCATAGTGTTATTGCCGAAATAATATCCTTTTATTCTAATCGCTGTAAACATACCTGTGCGAAAACAATATTATATTACTCTTAATTCCCGGTTAACCAAAAGCGGCTGCTAGCCCAGTGGTGAGCGAATCCGCATATAGATCCGAAGGTCCTCAGTTCGATTCCTAGTAATACTAAGTTTTCTTCCTCAATTTTTTTTTTTTTCCTGCAATATTATTTAAATCATTGTGAAACAAGATATACGAGTTTAGCAGATCATCCAAATCAAGGCGCTGATTTAAAGTACGAATTATCATCAAGTACCCATAACTACTTACTGTGGCAAGTTAGCAATATTGCCTACATGTCAGCTGACAGGCGCAAATCATCGACTTATCAACTAAAGTGGTGAAGCGAATAAAAAAAAAAACACAAAAAAATACGAATTGTACAAAACCAATTACTTATATAAAAAAATCCAGTGTTCAAAAAATGAACCGTCCTAAAAAAAGACATCTGAGCACAATGATGCCCCGGATTATTGGAGAAAATAGCGTCTCAATTGAGGATGCAAACGAAACCTCATCGATTGCGTCATCCAAAGGCTCGGATGATACCGAAGTAGAATATCCTTGCACCTCAGGGGTAGATGTGCTTAATGAAGCTCAAACACATCTGACAGCTCTACAAGATGTCTTGGCAGAGAAGCAGTCGAAGGTCTCAAAAGACCAGCAGCTGAGAATTGCCAGAAACGTGTCGGAAGTTTTTAGATCCGTATCTCAGCTGTTGTTGGAGCGCGAGACCATGCGTGCTGATCTGGCTACAGTGACTGCCCAACTGAGAATGACAGAAATCAAAGTACGACACGTGAAGAGCGAAAAAAGACAACTTGAACAAAAAATTATTCAACTAGAGTCTGATCTTGGACCTGTAATGCGGAGAGTAGCGGAGGCAACGGAGGCTAGCCTCTCATTTGCTGACATCGCCCGCAAACAGCCTAATGATGCTCACCAACCCCCTCCACTTACCCAATATGGACATCGTGTCGGAGCACCAAGACCAGGCGTATGCGTATTTCCAACAGATGCAGACGCCACCAAGGATAGCGATGGTACCAAAAAAATTATCCAGGACATGATTCGGCCATCTGAACTAGGCGTTCGGGTCACGGGAATAAAAAAGATAAGAAATAAAGGTATCTTGATAAACACGGCAACCGCAGGTGAGCAACAAAAACTATTAAATGCACCCTGTTTCGACAAATCAAGCACAATTAAGGCCCGACTGCCGACCAAGCGATCTCCGAGACTAATATTTTTTGGGGTACCGAGGGACCTGACTGACGAAGAATTTTTAAGGATCGCCTTAACTGGGGTTCCCAACATTCAAGACATTGAGGGAACTATAGCGTGCTGTAAATTAAGTCACTTAGCTGGTGCTCGCACAGGAAACACTTGTCATCGTATTTATGAAATGCCAGCTATCGTCCGTAAATTACTTATTGAACAGGAGAAAGTATTTGTGAACTGGACTGTTTGCCGCGTCAGAGATTTTATTGGCCTTACTGTCTGCACTAAATGTCATATGATTGGACACTCATACAAATATTGCAGAGATACTAAACCTACATGTGGACACTGTGCACAAGAAAAACACACCCGTGAGTCGTGCCCAAATGCAGCCATCAAACCAGTTTGCGCGACATGCACCAGATTTGGTAAGCCTGCTGACCATTCAACCGGAGATAGGGACAACTGCCCAGCTTACATAGCTGCCCTCAAGAAGGACCTAGCTACAATAGACTATGGAGTGTAATATACAAGAACACAAGTGCCTAACTATCGATGACTATACTCCCATGAAGAACTGTCTGCGAATAATGTATATGAACGCCAGAAGTATACGAAACAAGTTTGACGAAATTGAGGAAAAGGTCAGAAGATTATGCGATATTGTTCATGTTCTTGTCATCACTGAAACGTGGCTTGATGTCGGAGAAGAAAAGTTCTTTTGCTTAAATGGTTTTTACAGTGCTTTTTCTTCTCGCCCAAATGAAGGAGGAGGAGGTGTGGCCATATATGTTCTGGATTCTATGAAGTGCTCTATCATTGAAAATTTTTCCAACGAAAATTCATTTTTAGGTATTAGTGTTTGCAGCAGTAATAGGAAACCAGTCAACATTTATGCCATTTATCGAAAACCTAACCCAAACAACATGCACGATTTCCTAACACATTTTGAAAAAATACTGAACAAAAGCAGACAAGATACATTAATACTCGGAGATTTCAACATTGACACTTCCATAAACACACCTTCTTCTTTAAATTTTATCAACACCTTATTAACATACAATTTCTCAATACAAAATAAATCATATCCCACGAGAGTCACTGATACAAGCAGCACTATTATAGATCACGTTATATCAAACAGACAAAACATTTCAACAACCATATCGAATATAGATGACCCGCTTAGTGACCATAATATACTAATTGTTGACTTTAAGAATAATTTAAAAAAATGGTTTAATAATAGAACTAAACCACGCTTTACTAAACCTATCATCAACAGTATGGCGGTAAAATCTTATATTGCGACTAACAAATTTGCTATCAACTCAACCAAACCCGAAGACGGTTACAAAGATTTTAATGATTATCTCAAAAATGCATTAGAAGCAGGTAAAACTACACCGAACGTAAAAACAGGAAGGCGGCAACATCTTAATACACCTTGGTTTGATTCTAAACTGAATTTTCTAATCAAGGAACGAAACCAGCTTCACAAGCAGTGGAAACAAGACCCAGGTAATATTACTCTTGCAATACGTAAAAATAAACTCAGAAACATAATAACTAATTATAGGAGAAGTCTGAAAAACAAATATTACATCAATAGCTTTCAACAAAGCCTAACTAACCCAAGAAAAACTTGGAAAACCATTAACTCAATTCTGTCTAACCGTGTACATAAACCCACCAACACAATTGAATCTCTCATCGTAAATAATTGTGAAATTAGGGAACCCCGTGAAATAGCGTTGGCATTTAATGAGTTTTTCCTGTCAGTTGGAGAAAAATTGGCAGCTGCCATTCCATCATTCCCGGATGACTGTAATACAATATATGTAGAACCAAAGGCACGACAATCCTTATATATGACTAGGACGAATAAGGATGAGGTAATAAAGGTCATCTCGAAACTTAGGTCGAATGCAGCGGCAGGAATCGATGGAGTAACACCGTGCATTCTTAAAACCTGTAAAGAAGAACTAGCGGGGCACCTAACCCAACTTATCAACTTCTCCATAGGCTCGGGAATATTTCCAAACCAGTTAAAGCTAGCAAAAATTATACCAATTTTTAAAGAAGACTGCAAGAAGTGTATTTCTAACTACCGTCCAATATCGATTTTATCGGTATTTTCAAAGTTGTTTGAGTCAATTATCAAAGATAGACTGATAAAATACATCTCTAGCAATGATATCCTTACACCACAGCAATATGGCTTTCGGAAAAACTCCAATACCCAATGTGCCACTTTCGATTTCATTTCTAACATTCAGCAGTACATAGACCAGGGCGAATATGTGGCAGCTATATTTATAGATCTGAAAAAAGCCTTTGATACGGTAGATCATGAAATACTTCTACAGAAAATGGAACATTTGGGAATAGTAGGTAAATCTTTAAATTTGCTCCGAAGTTACCTAGCTGATAGATTTTGCCTTGTCGATATCGGAGGGAACCTAAGCGGCTTTGGAAAAATCACATGTGGAGTGCCACAGGGCTCTATTCTTGGACCTCTACTTTTCTTACTATACATCAATGATATAACTAAATGTGGCATCTCGGGAAAACTTCAACTTTACGCTGATGATACTGTGATTTACTACCATTGTAAAAATCTGAAGGAACTTGAAGCTCTAATGAATAAAGATCTCGCAAAGCTGGCAAAATGGCTTCGATTAAACAAATTAAGCCTCAATGTTAAAAAAACCCATTACCTTACTTTCGGTAAAAAAGATAACATGGGTATGAATATTATTCTTGGAAATGAAAAGCTACAACATGTTCAAGTAACGAAATATTTGGGGTTACTCATAGACTCTAACCTCTCGTGGAACTCCCATGTTGAGAATGTAAAATCCAAAATTTCCCCTCTAACCGGTGTACTTTATCGACTCCAAGGTGTGCTCCCCACATCTTTACTGCGTGCAACTTATTATGCTATGATTCACTCCCACCTGAGTTATCTAGTTAGTATCTGGGGCACCATTACCAAAAAAAAAAGTTCGGAAATACAAGTAATTCAAAATAGAGCCGTACGTAATATATATAATCTGCCATGGGATACACATGTCAAAGATATATACTCACAGACACAAATACTTCCCTTTACAGTCCTTCCAAAGTATAACATCACAACTGCCATTCTACAAATAATTCAACACTCCTCACACACCAACACTAAACCAGTTTTTAATTCTGACATACACCAGCACAAAACACGATCACAAAATCAAATACATTTATCGTCATCTACTTACACGACCAAATTTGGAATTAACTCCTTACAATACATTGCACATAAACAATATAACGCATTACCTAGTAATTTAAAACTTCCGGCAACAAACAAAAAAACACTGGCAAAAGCTCTTAAAAGCTATTTCCTTAACAGTTTCATTAATGACTAACACAATCTTTCTCTAGAACTCCATAATAACATCTGCGTTTATTTATTTTAATGTATTTATTTTAATGTATTTATTTTAATGTATTTCATTTACTTGCCTTGTCCTTTCTAATGTTGTCTTTCCCGAAATGAGTTTTATAAACTCATTGGGAATAATACATTATTACTTTGTTATCATTTTGTAATGTATTATCTTGTAATAAAAAAAAAAAAAAAAAAAAGAATCTAACATATTTGCTACACAAATGTGCTCGAGAGGACTACCGCAAGGAGATCCCATGTCTGCCCTCCTATTCAATATTGGTACTTCTGGTATAGGAAACCATCCCCAAGTGAAACGCATACAGTACATTGATGATTTTGGTATTTATTATTCAAGTAAGAAAGTAAAAACATGTGAAGACATTATTCAACAAGCTCTGTTAGAACTACAGAATGCTCTTCAAATAAAAGGTCTTGAAATATCGGAACATAAAACGAAAATATGTCTATTTGCAAGGGGAAAGAGACGAAACATCCTGAATATTAAAATAAATTATATACTTATAGAAAGAGTGGATGAACATTAGTTCCTTGGGGTGTGGTTGGATTACAGACTCGCTTGGAATAAACATATAAATAATACCTATCTAAAATTGAACCAGCCGATGAATATTTTGAAAGTGTTGTCAGGCAAAAGCTGGGGAATTCATCCACTTCATATGAGAAGATTGTACACGTCCCTTATAAGAAGTCGATTAGATTATGGTAGTATATTCTTTCATAATTCTGCCAAAAGCAATATTGAAAAATTAGAGAAAATACAATCACGAGCCTTAAGAATATGTGGAGGCTTCCTGAACTCAACTCCGGTGCATGTCTTACAAAGTGAAATGAGTGTCCCTCCTTTGCATATAAGAACTTGGAAACTAGCTGCAAGATTTTGGCTAAGAGCTGTATCAATTGAAAATAATCCACTTGTTTTAGAAATTTTCAAACTAAAATACTTGATACAAAACAGATTCTGGAATAATAAAAAATTACCTATGTTGATAAAAATTTGTACAGAAACCATTGATTGGAAAACAAATAGAAACAAATGTCTCGATATGTACTCCTTCGAAACCTGGGTTGGAGCAATTAATTTAGAATGTATTGCAGTTGATATTGATGATTTCAACTACCCCAAAAGACAACTTTTATTGAGAGAAATTAGTAATGTCTTAAGCGATATGCTAATTAAAAAATATCCAGGATTCTACCAGATCTACACCGACGGATCGAAAAAACCGGATCAAGTTGGAGCTGCCTTCATTGCAATACAAAACAATTTTACACATAAAATAAAACTGAATAAAAATTGCACTATTATGAATGCAGAATTGATAGCAATCAAAGAAGCTGTGGAGTATTCAATTAAAAATAACTGGAATCAAATTGTAATATTAAGTGATTCTAAAAGCGCGCTTCAACATATCAAAAGTGTTTCAATAGGAATTGCCTGCAGAAAGATAGCCTACAATATTGCAGATCAAATAATGCGGCTACAGGAGAAAGGTATGCAAATATGCTTGCAATGGATTCCATCTCACGTAGGAATACATGGGAATGAAGAAGCGGATTTGTTAGCAAACGAAACATGTGTGAATGGACACGTCATGTATGACTGGAAACCAGATGCCGAAGATTACTGCCAAAAAAATAATTTAACATGTAATATGATGTGGAATCAACATTTTGAGACTTTATCTACCAATAAGGGTATATGGTATAGAAAACTCCAAAAGGAACCGTTAAAAGAACCCTGGTCCACTGAGGTTAATCTGAAAAGATAAGAAATGAGAATAATTTTTAGATTAAGATCCGCACATGCACTAATGGGAAGAGTATTGTGTTTGATAGGTCTCTCTGATTCTCCAATGTGCTCAATATGTGAAGAAATTGAAGATGTCCAACATACATTAATAAAGTGCATTAGGTATGAACAACAGAGAGTGACAATATTGATGACCTCGGACCCATCGGAAGTTCAGAATTTAATAGCCTCAACAGAGTTCTATGCCATATCAAGAATCATGAAATTTATTCGATCATGTAAATTGGAAAATATTTGAAAGTGTAATCTTGGACAAAAGGCACCTTTTAAAGAACTTATAAATTATGATTACAATATTTTAATATTGTAATTTTAAAAACAGATGAGGCAAAAAATGACAACATTATGTGAGTCAGAAGCCTCATTAATAAATAAATAAAAAAAAAATAAAAAAAATTAATGATGATTTCTCCTGTCTGATTTGTAAAATGTTGTAGCATCCTGATCATTGTCCTTCGATTTTTCTAAGCTAGTGGTGGCACCCTTAAGTAGGCATACCTTAAAAAGGAAACCCTAGCTAAGCCTTTCGATCCCTGTATGGAGTATACAGCAACAAGATCTTAAGAGTTATTTTCGCAATAATGCTCTTTTTCAGCGTTGTGTTATCTTTTTTGGTTTTGAAATTCATATGAAGGGGTCTTCCCTTATATGAACGAGCTATTAATGCATATGTTTGTGGTAATCCATTTTTGTTTAAATTAGAGTGAGTGACCTCTTCACCATTGAAATTTTTAAAACTTTTCTTATAAAACCGTGCGCTTAACCTACTCTCGTCCCCTACATTACGCCTAACTCTAATACAGTAGTCGTCACTTGTATGTTTGAATCCTTCTGACCTTAAATAAATCGGAGGACATGAAATAGTTTCGTTATTGCACAAATTAGTATAATATAGTACCGACATGCATAGGGTGTCGGGTTTCGGTAAATTCCCTGCCATCTCGGCTCCGGGGTTGCCTCCATCTGTTCTAATATATATTAGTTTTGTTACTCGACACTTAATGTTATTAAAAGGAAGGAATGAGAGGGGGGGGGGAAGGAGAGGAGGAAGGAGAAGGGGTAAAATATATTAATGAAATCTTTTTCAAACTATGCTGGCTCCTCCACTAACCAATACAATAACGGTGAATGGTGATCAGAAATCAAACATTGACTCCGACGTGTCTGGACTGTCCCTCATAGCTGGCAACCCATTTCATAAAGGTACCCTGCCCGTTTCAACCGAAACGGGCAGGGTATCAATCGCAACCCATTTCATAATGCGGATCCGTTCACGTCCGAGAGAAAACGAATTAAGTCATCACGCCATTTCCGAAATAGCTCCAACGCCCATACCTCCAGAAGATCTACTGTACTGGCTCTAGATGGGGAAGGTAATTGCATCCCATATCATGATGAAAGTGTGTCATGTAGGTTTCGTCTGATGAAGCTCATCTCCCACGCGCTGTCAGACCTACACTCCACCTCAAAGAAGCTGTTGTAATTCCGCCAAGGGAGCGTTCTAGTTGGCTTACATCAGCTTACAGGTCGACTCCATTGAATAATGTAATAGCGCTGCGGACTTTTTCTCACGTAATATCACGTCGTCGCCCCTTCCACGTGGATTTTACAGACACCACGAGTTATCTTCATCGTAGATGCCCCAACAGCGGACTATGCTCCCGTTCAACACAAAGCGGCGTCACATTTTTTCATTCCCCTCTAATGTCTCTCACTCAACATGGTCCCATCAGAGAGAATAGTTTTCAACATCCCGTTAGTCCGCTCCGTCCACGATGGCAACCCCTATCTAAAAAAATCCTTCTGATTGGCCCGTATCTGACATCAACCAACTATGAAGTTTAATCGAGGTTCAAATTCGGGGATGAGGTAAAGGTTTGCGAATGACACTACCGAGGTAATATCGGACTTGTTGAGGAATCCTGAAAAATTGACATGATGGTTGTATGTACATATTAAACTGGGTTAATGGTAATTGTTAGTCGACAGATGTCAGCATCGCTCGTTCTAGGTTAAACTGGAACACCTCAATCGGAAATTAAAACACTTACCTAGCTCCTACCCGCTAATAGCAAAGTCCTGTCGGGAAACACACGACCATTGCTCTCGGGTGAAGCGTCCCGTAATTACTAGTAGATTTATCCTGAGATGGTAACCTAAAGTTTTATATCTTGATCCGAGATATCTACAATCTTATTTTCCTAATTTGGTTGTGTTACCCACACTACCCTCCATGATGAATGTACTTCGAATTTTCCATTTTCTACTAATCTATATTTGAATTGCCTATAGAGTTTACCCCATAATTGTAAAATCAACACCCCTACCTAAACTAGCAATTATTGAAATCTAACAGCTATGTCTTTTATTATGTTTTGAGAAGACTTCAGGGATATTATTTTGTTTATCATAAATTTATTTATAATGCGCAGCTTTGATCGAGCTTAACACTTGCGTTCCTATACAGTTCAAGAAGACATTTAGGTATATAAATTTTCAATTATATTTTTTTTTATAATCCGAGACTATATCAAAATCTTAAAAAGAGATCTTGACACTTGCGTTTTATTTTGTTCGAGAAAGACTTTTATGTGTATTATTTTAATTATAGATTTATTTATAATCTGAGACTTGATCAAAATCTTTAAAAGAAATCTTAACACTTGCGTTTTATTTTATTCGAGAAAGAATTTTAGGTTTAATTATTTTTGATTATAAATCTATTTATAATCCGAGACTTTATCAAAACCTTTAAAAAGAAATTTTAACACTAGCCTTTTATTTTGTTCGAGGAAGACTTTTAGGTATATTATTTTAATCTACTTATAATCCGAGACTTTATCAAAATCAAAAAAAACCTGCGGGACTGTATTTTATTAAACAACAATTCATGCTCGAAAACACGCGTCGTAATTACACGTTTTGATCAAAACTCCGCGAAACCGTTAAAACTTTTTAAATTTAAATGGAACACTTCACTATTTTGATTTGAGATTTTTATCTTGAAGTATCTAACACTGGGTTCTAACTCTCCCAATTCTGAATTTAATTGTTTAAAAGACCGCGACGTATTTACTCTGCGAATTCGCTTCTCAAAACTGCCGAAACTTTTCAAAACTGTGTAAAACTATTTAAATTAATTTGAGCACTTTTTGTTTAAAATATCGCGACGGACTTACTCTGCAACTTACTCCCCAACAATTGTCAAAAAACTATCCCCATATTTTCTAAATCCTAACTATTTAATACTGTATTTTCCCATTAATCACGTCAAAAATATGCTATTCTAACCTTTATTGACTCTTATGTTCTTTTCTATTTAGGTTATAGTCGCATCATGCTAATTAAGCCATTCTGGTTATTTCAAAAGGTTCACACACCGAAATCTGTTTCATCCGATCAAATCATCAGGCGCGGACTGGAAAAGCGAGTTCCGATTCCCATAAGACGCTTTCAATATAATGCTTTAGTGAACGCTGCTTTTCGAAGTGTGAATTCTGGACTTTTTTTATTTAAAAATGTTATTGTGTCCGCAAAAATGCTCTAATGACTGTCGTTAGCTACCCTGATAGACGAATGTATCTTTATTCTAACCAGTCCAACCCGAGAAATGCACAATGTGTATTTAAAATACCAACGTTGAAAACATAGTCCAACAAATATGGCGATAACTTGGTCTACAATAAATATTTTTTTAACTTTTTTTTGTCATATAAATTAACATAATATAATAATTTTTTTATTTTTTTATTTATTGTTTTTGTGTTTAATTCGTAGAACTCCATTTAATTTTTTTATAAATTTAATTTAGATTAAATTTGATAATATTATTATTAAGTTCTGCAAGTGTTTTAGTTTTTTATTATTGTGACAGCTGTTTCGGCTTACAAGGCCATTTTCAAACTGTGGTTAGTCCACATTGAGACGACGTATTTATGCTATTTCAAATGTAAATTTTGAAGGTGATTTATTACTGGTTACACCGATGACAATATGATCTATTGTTGGTTAAACCAATCTATGTTTTCCCCTCAGTAAATGGTAATGAGTTCTTAATTATTTACTAATGACTTTATTGCTATGAATTATTTGGGTGCATTATACTGCTTGGGTTTTGTGAAAATACTGAGAAGTGGTGAGTAAATTATTTTCCGTACTTTATTAATTAGTGTTAAGTTTGGGTCATTCGTTCGTTTATTGATTTCTAATTGTTCAAGTAAATAAATAATAAAAACACATCCTCAAAATTCGCAGAACATCTCTTGGTGAATAATCATACCCCACTTAACAACAAGGGTCCTAAACCATTGCATATAGAAAAAAAGGGCATTAGATTTAAGTTACTGCTGCCACTACCTAGCATTTACATTATTTATTAACTAATTTAAGTCTATATAACTTAGGAGTAGGAATATTCTTATTTTTGTACTATTTACTTGCTGTTATTATATGGATATGGTTATATGTATTTTTTCTATTACTTTTGTGAACTTGCAATCTTCAGAATATTACTTTTTTATGAACTATGTATGTAAAAGCCCAATGGGCGTATAAATAAATAAATAAATAAATAAATTTAATATAAACTTGACATTCCAAAATGAAGAATACGAGGGCAAACAAAGGCGCTGAAGAGCCTTCACAATTAAATGAAATCGTAAACCAACTTACAAAAACCATCGTTGAAAAATTTAAGGAGTTAGAAAAAAACATTATGTGTAGACTTGACACAAAATTAACGGAATTTACGGAACAATTAGAACCCATTATAAAATCGTTAGAATTCTTATCTACGCAAGTTGAAACATTAAACGGCAAAGTATTAACTTTAACCAGTAAAACCGCTAAAATTGACCCTCTCGAATGTGAAATTATTCATTTAAAGGAGATTATTAAGGAATTAAATACCGAAAATAATGAACGAAAACAATTTGATAGACTGAGTAATATTGAGATTCACGGAGTGCCAACTTCTAAAAGTGAAAACCTTCTTAATATCGTGGAAAATATATCCCAGAAGGTTGGATTCCAAATACAAAAAGATGACATTGATTTTATCCAAAGAGTGCGACCATGGCCAACTACAACTCCAAAAGTTGTATCAACATCCACAACTACTTCCAATATTATCGTACGTCTTCTTCGGCGGGATTGCAAGGATGCTTTGTTGACAGCTGCCCGTCGCCACCGGACCCTGATCACAGCAGACATCGGCCTTCCAGGAGTAGCAAGCCGCGTATTCCTCAATGACCACCTCACACCTTCTAATAAACTTCTACTGAAGAAAGCAAGAGATCTGAAGACTAAAAACCACTTCCAATATTTATGGACAAAAAACTGCAACATATTTTTAAGAAAAAATGATGGTTCCCCCGTGATGCGGATTTCTTCCGAAGCAGATCTCAAAAAAATCTCTTGACATATTCTTTTTAAAATTGTTTATCCATACTTCTTACTATTTTATTATCATTATTACTTTCCTTATCACCTTTTACTATTTCTTTACATTTTTTTCTCTATACTTATATACTATTACATTTATCAATATTTAAAGGTACTATACATATTATATAAAATTACGATGTTCACAATCATCCATCTCAGATTTTATTATATTACATTTATCAAAACTTAAAGGTACTATTATGTACCTAAGTTAAAAATATTACTTCTGTATTGTTTAGTATTCTCTTTTTAATCATTTTTCACACACACTTTGTACTTTTGTACTTTTAATTAAAATAGATAAAACTTACATAATAGTCTCTGTCCTATTGTGGTTATTTGGTAAATCAATAATAGAGAAACCGAAAGGCCCCATGCCAGTTTAAAAGCCTAAGTATTGACAATCTGTGAAAACACGTAGTTCCGTAACATGAGAATTTTGTGAAAGTTACTCGTGAAAACATCCGGCAGTGAATAGGCAGTTTATTATTGTTGTAACAACACTTCAGTCCCAACTACCCAGAGACAGTTGGACTATGGCTTCTCGATTGGGGTATGTTGTGAGGCTGAAGGGAATCGGTAGGGGAAGCAGATAAAGATAGGAAGAAGAAGATGGGAAATTCCTGGCTATTCAGACAGATCTGATCACCAAACACAACGAAAGTCATTTCAAGCAGCATTAAGATTCTGAATTGTAGTCTTTCACCAGGACCATACTGAGATTTTTTACCATTCTCATAGTCATGAAGTTGTAGGGATAAGAGTGGAAAAATAAGGATTCACCGTTGTCAATCAAGGCATACATCTCAACTGCGTCCATTGATTTATGACCAACGGCAGGCTTTGTGAAGTTTTCAAGTTAAGATATAAAACAAATGTTCATTGCAAATGATTGAAAATGACAATTCAACTTTATCTTTTGTCTTCCGCTGACTGTTGTGGCCAACTGAATAATTGAGTGTAAAACTTATAAAATTAAACTTTATTTTAATTTATTTACATCGATCGTTTTTCTTAGGATAGGCATAGCCTTTACGAACTGCATGCCACTGATACCATGATAGCTCGATTAAGTCCTTCTACTCTTTCTCATCTCGAGAGAGAACTAGTAACAGAAAAGAAGTTACAATATGACAATTTGGTTAAAAGTTAAAACACCCTGAGAATAGTCGTTTAACCTGTACCATTCCAATGTAAAAACTTTAATATTATTACTGCAAACTGAGGTAAAAAGTTGTCACGAAACAGTACAAAAACCGGATATTTCTGTAATTAAAATATTGCTGAATTAAATAAGGTTTTCCGTCTTTAAAATAATTAATTTCACAAAGCAAACACAGTCAAGATTAGGAGCTCAAACAATAATTCTCAAAGTGGTTTAATTAAAAGCTTTGTTATGTATTCAGGGGACCGCAACACGTAATCCCTCTTCTCAGATCTATTCTCAAATAAGGAAGGGAAGAAAACAGACAAACTCTTATATTTTTAGAATAAACCCATGCTGATTTCTAAACTAAAAGAGGAAACATGGAATAAGGTTTTATCTGCAAGTGATGTTAATAATTTGATAAGATAATTGATAATTTTGTTCATCTAAAAAGATAATCCATTAAAAAAATATATGTTAAACCATGGATAACTTCTGGAATTATTGACTGCTTCATAAAATGTGACAAATTACACAATAGTTGTCGCAAAGAACCAAATAATATTGAACTTTTTGCGTACTACCAAAGATACAGAAATTGGTGTTCAAAAATTGTAAAAACGACATACTATAAAGAGAAATTTGAAGAGGTTAAATGCAACATACAGGTTTAATGGAAAATAATGAAACAAGCATTGCAAAAAGATATGCTAAAGGAATTAGTATTGTATATAGAAGTACCCATGAGGCCATGAATGAACTGAAAATAAATAATAATGTTGTATCTATAAATGATAATCCAATACTCATTACCAATCATGTGAATAATTTTTTCAGTTATATAGATAAATATTTTATGCAGTTCAAATAACACCAATAATTTTTTTTTTAATTGACACGTCATATGAAAAATGCCAGTTTTTAATTTTACCAGACGATTTGTAATGAAGTTCAAAATCTGATTAATGATTAGGTTTTTCGAGTGAAAATGACAGTATAAGTGCAATGGTCTACAAAAAAAATTCTGATCTAGTTATACCTATTAGACACATTGTTAATGTTAGCTGTAAGAGTGACTTGATTCCTAATTGCTGCAAAATGCCAAAGTAAGTTAAAAGAGACAATCTAGATGTTAATAACTATCGACCTATCTCCCTGCTACACACTTTATCAAAAATAATACAGAAATTAGCTAAAATTATGTTGATGTCTTATATAAAAATATATGAAGTTCTGTCAGACAAACAGTTTGGCTTCCGAGAGAACTTGGAAATCATTGATGCAGCATTACAATAACAATAACTACAGATACCATCTAATACAACCACCACTTTATTAACTTTCTTTATACATACCTCAACCTAACCGATCCCTCCTCATCCTACCTATTCCCTCCTAAATAACTTAATAACTTAATAACTAAATAACTTAATAAATAACTAAATAACTTTTTTTTCTTGAAATGTAATTTTCACTTGTATATAATACCTATGTGGAAACCTGTAAATGGTTTATTTACTGTAACTAAATTATTAATATGATGCTATTGATGTAAACTGTTGGTATCCCAAATAAAATAAAATAAAAATAAAATTAAAAATGACCCCAGTCGTTGAAGCTCCAGATGCTGGCAAGAACAATGGCTGTCTTTTTACACTCGTCTAAGGCATTTGACACCGAATCCCATTGTTTACTCCTAAAAAAACTCAGTTTAACCGGCATTATTAATGAAGCTTTAGATCGATTCAGTACTTTTCTTGGAAATAGATCACAGAGAGTAATGATTAATGATCACATTAGTTCAAATAAATCAATTGTATATGGTGTTCCTCAGGGTAGTGTTCAAGGTCAAATTTCATTTTTGTAATATATTAACGACCTCTGTAAGCTACCGTTCTCTAGTACTTCAGTTGTATTTGCAGATGACATTGTTTTGGTATTTGCTGATGATACATGGGATGAAATTTATGTTAAGTGCGAGGTGGGAAGGGTAGTCAAAATTTGGCTTGATTAAAACCTGTTAACCTTAAGGCGAAATAAGACTCCAAAAAAATATCAGTTATGGGCGTGAACGCGCTTTAAGTGGGCGAAGCCAAAGACCGATATAAGTTTCACATGCGCGCCGCTTCGAACCAAATATTATAATATTTCGTGGTGGAGAGGAATGAAGTAAGTTGGAACGGGGAACACGCCACGTTGAGTTGACCAAGCGCGGTAAACTCAGTTTGAAGTCAGAGCAGCGATGATATCCACTAGATGGTACCCATGAGTAAGGTTTGAACATGAAATGCTTAATAATGGGCGTCTTTCAAACTATGTGAATAGTAATATTAAGTTGAATGTGCATGTTTTAGGTAAATTTCGATAGAAACGTTACCTATTGCAGAAGGAGCTCATAATTTTATGATTCTTATCAGATTTCTGTCAAACTTCTTTGATGAATTAGTCGATACCATCAACCATATTGCTAGACGGTAGGCAGTAACTTATGACTCGTAACCGACGTGTTCTTCATTGACAGATGTCAAAGCAATACGGTATTCAATCACGAATCATTTTCATAATATCTGATCATAATTATATCTTAATATATTGACAAGATAAATAAAATATCAGTCATTTTCAATATTTATTATTATCTTTTACAAAAAGTTACATAAAACAAATAATTATGTAATGTAAAAAGCATAAGATGCAACTTTTTTGTATAAAGGCCATCATTTATTATAATATAAGTTAGAAATAGTAAAAATAATTTTATATAAAAAACGAAAATAATTAATCAATAAACTAGCATTTCGTCGAAATCTAAGCGACGCTTTCCAAATTGACGTTCTTTACATACAATATCTAAGATATGTGGAGGATCACGAACATTCATAGACCTTGTGACTCCAGGATCGATAAGCTCGACAAGAATGCAATCCATTTAAAAATTAGTTAATTTAATAAGCATTTTTTTCTTCCCAGAACTTGTCATCTCGAAGTATACGCTCAACTATCTCTAAGTTACATAATTACAATCATAAAGAGAGTCGTGCTGCGAAATTCTATTTAATAAATTTAAAGAAAAAATATGTCTTCTATTTTCCTTCCTTCCAGAATAACGGGTTTCTTCTTTTCCCCTGTAAACAAAACTTTTACTTTATTTACGTCAATTGAAAACAATATGTATGGGAAATATGTATTTGAAAATTTTTTACGACTTCAATACGTTCATAACAAAATTATATGTTTAAATCAGTTATTACTTACTCAGAATTTTTCTCCGGTGAAATCGGTCCTTTCGACATCGGATTATTGATATATTAAGTATTTTCGTGATGAAATAAAAACAATATTAGAAAAATTATGTTAATTCACTTTTCAATCAAATTTTGGCATTATACACACGAGCGTATAAGTACGTATAGACGAGTATATACAAGTCGAGACGCGTAATTTGATACCCATATCGTATGTACGGTTTTGTCACCGACATTCTTCAAAAGTCCCAGCGAGTTTTATTTTGGAAAAAAACATTGCTCTATAAACAAACGCAAAATGTAAAAACTCTTATTGGAAATTTTTTATTTTTAAATTTAAAATCTACCACTACCACTACCACTACCACTACCACTACCACTACCACTACCACTACCACTACCACTACCACTACCACTACCACTACCACTACCACTACCACTACCACTACCACTACCACTACCACTACCACTACCACTACCACTACCACTACCACTACCCCTACCCCTACCCCTACCCCTTCCCCTACCCCTACCCCTACCCCTACCACTACCCCTACCACTACCACTACCACTACCACTACCCCTACCCCTACCCCTACCCCTACCCCTACCCCTACCCCTACCCCTACCCCCTACCCCTACCCCTACCCCTACCCCTACCCCTACCCCTACCCCTACCCCTACCCCTACCCCTACCCCTACCCCTACCCCTACCCCTACCCCTACCCCTACCCCTACCCCTACCCCTACCCCTACCCCTACCCCTACCCCTACCCCTACCCCTACCCCTACCCCTACCCCTACCCCTACCCCTACCCCTACCCCTACCCCTACCCCTACCCCTACCCCTACCCCTACCCCTACCCCTACCCCTACGCCTACCCCTAACCCTACCCCTAACCCTACCCTACCCCTACCCCTACCCCTACTCCTACCCCTACCCCTACCACTACCATTACCCCTACCCCTACCCCTACCCCTACCCCTACCCCTACCACTACCACTACCCCTACCCCTACCCCTACCCCTACCACTACCACTACCACTACCCCTACCCCTACCCCTACCACTACTACTTGGTACAATTTATCAATTTGCGTGACGCTATTGATGTTGTTTTTCACCACGGGGCGACGGTACCCGTGCCAAATTATTGATCGGTTTTTTTTTAATTTTAAATCCATACGTTATAAAACAACACTACGGACCTAACCTAGAAAACGGGCTAAAACACGCTGTCAGTACCTGCCTACCTAGGACGTCTACCCGGTACCATCTGTGTAGGTACCTGCACAATACTATTAAAAAAATACCGAAAAAATATATTCATAACGCAATTAAGTACCTACTCGTTAAAAAATAAACAGATGAAAACTTTACATATGAATGGCTCCCAGGCTAACCTTATCCAACTTATGCGCTCCTGGTACAAATAATAAATCTGCGAGACGCTATCGATGTAGTTTTTCACTACGGGGCGACGGTATCCGTGTCAAATTATTTTTACCAAACTTTATTTTATTTCGTTCAAAAGCACTATCGATTTTTAAAAATATACTGCCAAAGTAAGTACCTAAACAGATTTTATTGTTTCTTTGAATTCAAAACATTTCGCTGCTAGTCTATGATCGGCTATTGTCTCTGATTAACCAAAAGCCCGATTGTTGGCATTATCGGTTCAAATGGCAAATGTCAAAACTTTAGCAGGTTACTGTGAGACATTTTGAACCGAGCGCCATTTGTGGGACGGCCGATAAACGTTCCTAAACCTTCGGAGGATGAATTTTTTCGAAAACTTTAACCGTAGACTCCATATTTTCGACGGAATGCAATCATCAGTTTGACCGTGTACATTTTATAAATAAATCGTACCACGTGGTTTCGTGGTGACCACGTGATTAATTTTTTTCCAATGATACCATTATGCAAAGAAAAACATTTACACTTAAATTTATAATCTTTCCCGATAAATGAGGAAATTCGTAATATTTATCGTGAAATTAAAATTTTTTTTTCGTGAAATTTAAAAAAAAAATCAACGTTACCTGATTAATTCACAGCCGACGCTCGATCAAAATCAATCGTCTTTTTAATTTGCGTTAGAGTAATGCTTAAAACGAAACATTTTCAAGCAAAAAGGCGCAGGATTTTTTTTTTTAATGATTTCGCCTTCGGGGTGCGTTCGAAATTGAATAAAAATATAAACGGTGAAGGAAAAACAGTTTTACAGATCGATGGTGATCGATGAAAACGAAACATTGAGAAAATGCACCAAAATTTGGCCGTTTCGAAACCGCGCGGGTGGCGAAATCGCGTCGTGATTTCTGGCAGGGAAAAGTCGATTCCCAATCGAGAAGCTCTGACAATTATGCGGCCGCAATCGACTTTTTGCCAGAGTGGGGCCTGGTTCCGGAAGTGTGAACTGCGGTACTTTAGTATTGCGCGCCTCGAGCGCTTCCAGTTTCTGCCGCCAGAGTTCCTCAAATTTTTGTCTACGTCTTCTTCCGTACGAATCCGGTCGAGTTTCTCTCAAAAATCACTGACTCGTGTTTTCAGTTTTTCCACCCAAAATTGAACTTGAATTCTTTGCCGACGGGAATGCGTCTCGGTCGACTTTCGCCTGAAGACCGAAACAAATGAAAGGCGACTTTTTTGCTACTTTCACGCCAAAACGAACCTCGAGTTGTTTGAACTTGAGGGGGAGAGAGGTCGATTTTCGCCTAATTTTCGGCGAGCAAAAAAAAACAAAGAAACTGAGTATTACTATTAATACTAGCTTTTCGCCCGTTGCAGGCAACTAATGGGTAAAAATGTGGTGCGTGGTGTAGTATTTGAATGTAGATGAGGCGAGGGTGTAGGACTACAAATTTTTAAGGCGAGGGTGTGGGACTACAAATCTAAAGAAAAAAATGGACATTTAAAAAAAAAAAGTGCCATTTTTTCACCGAGCCGTTCGGGTTGGGAAGGTCAAGACGCCTAATTTGATACCCATATCGTATGTTCGGTTTTGTCACCGACACTCTTGAAAAGTCCTAGGCAGTTTTAATAACGCCTGCTCGCGTCCCCTTTAGAGTTACATCCCAGTTTTCAAATAGTATGTGGGCTACGCTAGGTTTGTTTAGACTGGTTTGTGATTTAATTCTAATACCTATTTTCCATATTATTTTCTGTAACAAAAAATTGCCCCTTTAGTAACGCCTGCTCGCGTCCCCTTTAGAGTTATATCCCAGTTTTCAAGTAGTTTGTGGGCTACGCTAGGTTTGTATAGACTGGTTTGTGATTTAATTCTAATACCTTTTCCCATGTTCTAACCTAACATAACCTCAAAAACAAGCAATATATAAAAACTTTTAAAAATGTAATATGTATGTTTGCATGTGAATGAAGCAATGAATGTGTGACCACAAATGTATTAAAATATATGTGTGTTTAGAAAGAAATGAATATTTTGAGAAAAAAAAGAGCCAAGGAGCTTACTGATCATTTTTTTACCCATCCGTTCGCGTTGTGTAGGTCGAGACGCGTAATTTGATACCCATATCGTATGTACGGTTTTTGTCACCGAAACTCTTCAAAAGTTGTTATTTTGGAAAAAGAATTGCTCAATTAACACGCAAAATTTAAAAACTTTTAAAAATGTAATATGTATTTTGGCATATAAATGAAACAATGAGTGTGTGACCACAAATGTATTAAAATATATGTATGTTTAGAAAGAAATGGATATTTTTAGAAAAAAAAGTGCCAAGGAGCTTACTTATCATTTTTTCACCGAGCCATTCGGATTCTGAAAGTCGAGACGCGTAATTTGATACCCATATCGTATGTACGGTTTTTGTCACCGACATTCTTCAAAAGTCCCAGCGAGTTTTATTTTGGAAAAAAACATTGCTCTACAAACACGCAAAATGTTAAAACTTTTATTTAAAAAATTATTTAAAAAAAAAAAAATTAAATAATCCGTTTTTAATAGTTAATAACTTTCTCAAACTTCTGTGCTCGTGGTAAATTACAGCGTCCTCGAGGTAATTTTTGGCAGAAACGGCTTTATAAGAATTATCATTATGGAGGAAAAAAGTCGTCATTTCAAACTTTTAAAATAAAAAATAAAAAAAATCCCGAAAACATATTTTCGTAACGCAATTAGGTACCTACTCGTTAAAAAATAAAGATATAAAAACTTAAAATATGAATGGCTCCCGGGGCGACGGTACCCATTCCTGCCTCTCAAATTTAATAATTATATTACAAACACTCAAACTGGAAAAACTTTTGATTAAAAAAAATGTTTATTTTACAAAACAATTAACATCGCTTCTCTCTATTAACTTCTGCGCTCCTGGTATAAATTATAAATTTGCGTGACGCTATCGATGTTTTTTTTCACTACGGGGCGACGGTACCCGTTCCAAATTATTTTTACCAAACTAAATTTTATTTCGTTTAAAAGCATTATCGATTTTAATAATATGAACTACCAAAGTAAGTACCTGAACAGATTTGATCGTTTTTTTAAATTTTAAATCCACACGTTATATAACAACACTACGGACCTAACCTAGAAAACGGGCTAAAACACGCTCTCTGTACCTGCCTACCTAGAACCTCTACCCGGTACCATCTGTGTAGGTACCTGCACCTACTATTAAAAAAATACCGAAAAAATATATACATTACGCAATTAAGTACCTACTCGGTAAAAAAAAAAGATGAAAACTTTAAATATGTATGGCTCCCAGGGTAACCTTATCCAACTTATGCGCTCCTGGTACAAATTATAAATTTGCGAGACGCTATTGATGTAGTTTTTCACTACGGGGCGACGGTACCACTTCTAATACTACTACTACTACTACTACTACCTATTCTATTCTACCTACCTACATTCTATTCTACCGATACTTGAAGGAAAGTGTTGCAAAAGTGATTTCAAAACTGTATTTTAAAATTGAAAATCATCACTTCGGAAATCAATTTAAGTGAACTAAAAAACAATAACAATAATAATAAACATCTGGTGAAATAACTAGCTTTAAGTGAAATCTAAACGAATTTTAATGTGAATTAAACATAAAAACAGTGTTTTTGAGTTAATTTAAACTGTACACACATGTAAATATTATTGACAGTTTTTATTGACATCTTAATATAGGACATAAATCTTAACTGCTCCTATCTGTGAGATAGTGTAGATGATAGAGTCGTTCGCTAGCCAAGCCGATGTTAAATAAAAATTAGAAACTTTAATTTGTTTTAAAAAAAAAAAAAAGAAAAAAAAAATTTCATTAATAATGCATCGCCCAAAGAAACGTCCGCTGGACATAACGTTGTCTCCAAATACCGAACAACATGGAGGAAAGTGCGCTTATAGTGAGGACTTGGAAGAGGGTTCTGAAACGTCATTCCATTGCTCAGACAGCAGTGAAACAAAGTTTCCGAGCGTCTCTGGAGTGGACGTTCTAAACGAAGCCCACGCTCATCTCACGGCCCTTCAAGAAGTCTTGGCCGAGAAACAATCAAAGGTCTCGAAGGAACAGCAACTGAAGATCTCTAGAAATGTCTCTGAAGTTTACAGAGCCGTTTCCCAGCTGCTGTTGGAGCGCGAGACCATGCGCGCTGATTTGGCGATAGTGACCGCCCAACTTAAAATGGCGGAAATTAAAATTCGTCATGAAAAAGACGAAAAAAAGTACCTGGAACAGAAAATAATTCAACTGGAATCTGACCTCGGACCCGTGATGCAAAGAGTAGCTGTAGCAACGGAGGCTAGCTTGTCATTTGCTGATATTGCCCGAAAGCAGACAAATGTTGCTGACCAACCCCCACCAATTACCCAATCAGGACATCGCGTCGGAGCACCAAGGCCCGCCATCTGCATCTTCCCTACAAACGCAGATGCCACCGAGGATAGTAAAGGAACTAAAAAAATTATTCAGAACATTATTCGGCCATCTGAGTTGGGCATTCGCATTACCGGAGTAAAGGTGTCCTTCTTAACACAGCTACCGCAAGTGAACAAGAAAAGTTGTTAAACGCACCGAGTTTTGAAAACTCAGGCACACTTAAGGCTCGACTTCACACCAAGCGACTCCCGAGGCTAATATTTTTTAATGTACCGAGGGACTTAACGGACGTTGAATTCTTAAGGATCGCTCTCACGGGTATTCCCAATGTACAAGACATCGAAGGAATAATATCAACCTGCAAGCTGAGTCACCTGGCCGGCGCTCGCTCTGGAACCACCTGTCATCGGGTTTATGAGATACCCGCTACAATACGAAAACTGCTGGTGGAACAGGAGAAGGTGTTCGTCAATTGGACTATGTGCCGTGTCAGAGACTTTATTGGACTAACCGTATGTACTAAGTGCCAAATGATAGGACACTCATATAAGTACTGCAGAGACATTCTTAGATGTGGACACTGTGCTGAAGAGAACCACACCAACGAATCCTGCCCAAATGCCGCTGCCAAACCAGTCTGCGCTACGTGCACTAGATTTGGAAAGCCCGCTACGCACTCGACTGGAGACAAGGACAACTGCCCGGCCTACAAAGCTGCACTGAAAAGGGACCTTGCTACGATCGACTATGGCGTCCAATAATTATTATTTTGAGGAGGACAATGAGGTAAATTTTTGCAAAACCAGTGATCTTCAAAAATGGATTGAGGACAAAACACACATTTATAATAAAGATTGCAATAAGGAACAATTAAATATTGTACAACTGAACTAAAGGTCCATTTACAAATACTGGGACACTCTTAACATTTATCTTAATACCTGCTGGAAACATATACATATTTTGATGTTATGTGAAATAGCAATTACAAATGACCTTACTTGTCTCTACGAAGTTCCTGGTTTCAAAGCTTATAACTATTGTAGAACAAAAAAAACAGGAGGTGGTATATTGCTCTATGTTAGAGATGAAATCACTTTTCTACAAACATCACTAGAAACAAAATATTTTGAAAGTATATTTGGCATCATAACTTTACCCAATAATATAACAATGAACATTTTAGCAATATACCGCCCTCCAAATCATAGCAAATCATTGTTTTTGAATGAAATCTCATCCATCTTATCAAATATTATTAACCCCATGGAAAATATGTTGTTTCTTGGAGATGTTAATTTAGATTTATTAAACCCTCAACACCCAGTTATTATGTCTTACGAAAACATATTATCTAGCCATCATTTAATAAAGTGTATCAACGATGTGACAAGGGAAGCATTAGTAGCCGGAAATGTTACACGCACATGCATAGATCACATTTTTATAAGGTTTAACAGCAGGCAGCAACAAGCTGACGTATTTTCTTCTTGTATTTGTGATTTTACTATAGCGGATCACTTCGCGACAGCTCTTAACATCACATATAGTAGCGCAACTACAAAAACCAAACATCGCGGGGAAAGTATTTCATTAATATCCCAAAAACGAATTGATAAAAACATACGTAGTTTTAATTGGAACGCCCTGCTTGCTGAAGAAAATTGCGTTGACATATACAATAAACTCAAAAACATTTTTAACGACCTATATGAAAAAAATAAAATCACTTTTTATCCAAAACCCAAAAAGACCACATGCAATAACATTATGGATAACGGATGATATTAGATTAGAAAAAATTAAAATAAGAGACTCCATGTACAGAAGATGGAAAAATTCACCTACTAATAAAATCTACGAAAAACAATACAAATCAACCGGAAATGCTGTTTCCAAATTAATCATAAAAAGTAAAACTACGTATTTTAATGAAACATTTAAAAGCTATTTCATCAATTCTAAAAAAACTTGGGATCAAATTAATAAATTATTGGGACGTAAAACAAAAACAAACTGCGATGAAATTATCTCAAAGTACATGTTGAATAATAGCGGGCAAACAGAGGAAATCATTGTAAATAGATTCGCTGAGCAGTTTACCAATAGTATCAGCTCGATGTTACACAAATGTGACTACAAAGCGTCCAACATAGCCCCCGTTGATTTGCCGCATAGCATGTACTTGCCCAGAGCGACCTGTGAAGATATACGCAGGATAGTCAGTCAACTAAATAATTCCAAGTCGCCAGGGATTGATAATATTAGAATGTTCGACATTAAAAAACATATAACTATTCTATGTCCGATAATTACTCATTTAATTAATAAAATCTTATCTCAAGCAGTTATACCGAATGAGCTTAAATGTAGCATTATTAGGCCAATATACAAAGGGGGAAAGCACACTGAAATGGAAAATTATAGACCTATCAGTATATTGCCAGCAATTGAAAAAATTCTAGAAAAATACATCTCCGTAAATTTAATAAAATACCTAGAAAGTTTCTCCATTATTGATCGCAACCATTACGGACAAAAAAATTAAAGCACAGAAATTTTACTACAGGACTTTTCCAATTACGTAAATCAGGAACTCAATGATAAAAAACATATTCTTGTATTATTCAAAGACAACTCTAAAGCGTTTGATACTATTGATCCGAAAAAACTATTACAGATATTGGAGGCGATAGGAATTAGGGGAAAATTACTAAAACTTCTCAAAAACTATTTAACCAATCGAAAAATTAAAGTGAAACTCTTTCAAACTTACAGAAAAGCTAAATATATGTCAACAGGAGTCCCGCAGGGGTCAATTCTCGGGCCAACATTATACATAATATTTGTTTTACTCATGAATAAAATTTTCACCTTTGTTAAGCATTACGTTTATTCTGATGATACGGCGCTAGTCATTTCGCATGAAGATTTATCTATTGCAATAAAACTCATGCAGCATGATTTCTTTTCTTTACAGAAATGGTCACATGATGCCAGCCTAATAATAAATTCCAAAAAGACTAAATTGATGCATATACGATCTCCACATGCCAAATATACCATCACGCCTATAATAGAGTCGCATAAATCTGAGTGTATACACAATTCTTCACAGTCCTGTAAATGTGGAACCATTGAACTGGTACAAACTTATGTATATTTGGGGATAACTGTAGATGCGCATATGAAATGGGATACACACTTTAGCAACATATGCAAACGCCTACGAGCTATTGCGGGGCGAATTTACAAAATTAAATATTTTATGCCTATAATTACGTTAAAAATAATCTATTTGTCACTAGCGGAATCTACAATCAGATACGGAATAACGTCCTGGGGAAACTCCTGCAAGACAAATATAGGTTACATCCAATCAATTCAAAACTCCATGACTAAGCTTTTGGTAAACAAACGTATTTATGCACAAAGAAGAGATATAAAATTATTATATGAGTCAGTTAACGTATTATCTGTTCGAGGAATATTATGGTTTAAAATTATATGTCAAAACATAACGTCAGATTCAATATACAAAGAAAAAGTAGATCATGCATATGACACAAGATTCAATAGAAATGAAGGTATGTCCATTCCGAAAATTATATATAAATACGGACAACGGACTTTCTCTTATCTTTTGCCTACCATATTTAATAAGATTCCAATAGACATAAAAATTCAATCAAATTGCACCCCTGAATTAAAAAATAAAATTAAAAAATGGTTAATAGATAAAGCTTTTTTATACTGATATTGTTTATAATCTTATGCATATATATATACATATGAATATGAGTATTTTGCCTGTGTTACAACTGACTGTCTTTGTATTTTATTATTTTGTATTGTAGTATGTTAAAAGTTATTCTATTGTTTATTTTTTATATATGGCTCTGTTTTTGTGATTATTTAAGTTCTTATTTAAATTCTTATATATCTATTTTAAATATTTTGATTTCTCGCTTTTTGTATGCTTTGATAATATATTATGTTAAACTGCTAAAAAACCACTACCACTACCACTACCACTACCACTACCACTACCACTACCACTACCACTACCACTACCACTACCACTACCACTACCACTACCACTACCACCACCACCACCACCACCACCACCACCACCACCACCACCACCACCACCACCACCACCACCACCACCACCACCACCACCACCACCACCACCACCACCACCACCACCACCACCACCACCACCACCACCACCACCAATAAAAAATATTTAAGGTAATATTTAACTATTAAAATAAAAAAACTTAAGAATTAAAAAAACTTCTACTAAATAAACTGTTTTCATATTTTTTTTAACAATGTCCAAACTTATCTTAAACATGACCACTGTACACATTTTAAGAATAAACAATTGAAAAAAAATAATGTATTCTTTTATATTGGTGAAACATACAAAAAACCTTTACTCACTTGAGGAAGAAGTTAAAGTATAAAAAACAAAAAATTTCACTCATAGATTTCAAAGTAATCGTTTGATTAAATAAAAAAAATACGTAAAAGAAATAACCGGAGCGACGGGCCGGGTGACAGACAACCTTATAGGCCGGAACTTTAGCGGCGTCTGAAGCAATACGGAGTAACTCCTTGCCGACGTGCACACAAATATACAACGCACAATCCAGAGTTTTGAAGTAACTGGCGGTCGACTTCAGAAATTGAATTTTTGCGAGTGTTTTTATTTTAATTAACTCTTATGAATACATTAATAAAATATCTAATATTTTTTGAGGGATTCGTCGGGAAGTTACTAATTTATCGTTTAGAAAAATAAAATCCGGTACTTGCCGCTTATCTTACAACATTTTACATTTAATAAAATGTACTTATCGTTTTACATAATATATTTAATGGTAAGGTCCTGTTTTTATTAATCTTAAATATAAATAACTTGCATCCCTTCGAATCCCTCTAGAAATATTTAAGATTTTAGTAATAAGCTCATCAGAAATAATTAAAATGTGAGCGTCGGGGCAAATCCCCGTTATCAGGGTATTGTGTCACCTTAAACATGACCAAAACAAAAAATATTACTTTTAGCATTTCTTCTGTAAATCAACAGTCTTTGGCCCGTTTCTTAAATATACATTGTTGTGTACGGGAGTGTAATTGTTAACCTATGGAAAGAGTAGACAATATAAAAAATCTTGGTTTAATAATTGATAGAAATCTAAAATGGAACAATCAAATTACTGCATTAACAAACAGAATAAGAAAGCTAGCCTACATCTTCAAGACTCTAAGAAATATATTGGTAATAGTACATTAAAATCTGTATATTATGCGCTTGTTCAATCAATGCTTTCATATAATCACAAGACTACCCTAGAGCCCTTAAATGTTGCAAAAAAATTAATTAAAAAAATAATGTACAGTAAAAGTTTTTTTGTATTCCTCACAGTTATTATATAGTAAAAGTAAAATGATGTCAGTATATATACTACATGCTCAGTGTATTCTATTCTATTGCAATGTACCATTTTATGAATGAATAAATAAATAAATTAAGAAGTACGGTATCTACCTGCTTTAGTTAAGAATGAATATGAGAATTTAAACTACATGTTGTAAATATAAACCAACCACTGCTCAAAGTACTCCAAATAAACTGCTAAAAATTCTCTAAACCATTAACCCAACTGCGGAGGTAAATAACCGTGATTCATAATGTCAGATAACTGAAATTCCACTGTGGTGTACCCCGGAGTTAATATAATGTGCGAGATCTTCTGTGTATATCGTACCGAGAATCAAAACAAACCCGCCAATGGCTGGGAAGATTCTTGACTGCACCAAGCTTAAGTGTGTCCTATATAAAGCGGCTATGTCAAGGTATCTAGTCAGTCTTTAGTACTCAGTCAATCAGATCCGTTAAAGCGTCCAGCCGCAACTGACAGCGGGCAGTCGATCACGCGTTCTGAGGTTCCGTGAAAATTAAAAAATATACCTAGCCAGTTAGAACCAAAGAGGGGTAGGTAGGCGTAGTTAAATTATTGAAGCTCATATAATTAAATAATTCATCTAACACGCGACCAATTTATTACATGTTCAAATATGACAAAAGTCCTCAAAAACAAATTTACTCCTGTTTGGTATTAAAAAGTACATACTAATGTTGAGTAACAATTTGTCTATGATTTGACTCAATAGCCGTTTTTGACAGCACCGTAAATAATATCAATATAGTGTCAATAAAACAACCTAATAACATAACCCGCTTAAAAAAACAATATATAGTGATACGCTAGACAAAGTGGCAGTATTTGTGACGGTGGCAGTGAAATTAATCATTTGTAAATTGAAGTGCAAAAAGAGTATTGTCATTGTGACCCAAAATCAACTTTGGTGAAAACATACAATAACCATAGACAATACAAATCTATTTCGCCATAGACAATTTACATAAATTAATATATACTTAGGGGCATTTTTGTTCCAACATTAATAAAAATATAATTAATAAACCAAAAAAAAAAAAAAAAAAGAAATAGAAAATGGCAAATACAAGAGGAAAGGGAGTTATAACGGAAACCGAAGAAAAATTTAACATTGATAAAATTATACAGATTATTGAAAAAAAATTTGAATCCATGAAAAAAGAAATTATATCAAAAATTGAAAAACAAACCCAGGACACTCAAAAAAGCATTGATTTTATGAGTAGTCAGTACGATGATCTAATAAAAAAACTAGAAATAACAATTCTACAAAATAAAAAAATTGAAAATGATTTTGAAAACATAAAAAAGGAACACCAGGAAAAGAATATCATTATTAAACAACTTGAAATAAAAATTTCAGACCTCGAATACAAATCTCGGTCTAATTTCTTAGAAATAGCGGGCATTCCCCAAAAAAATGGAGAGCAGCAGATGGAGATAGTAAAAAGAGTTGCGGCGGCGGCAGGAATGGAAATCCAGCACAATGATATAATTGATATAAAAAGGACACATGATAGAAGGAACAATGCGCCACCGAAACTGCTAGTGGAATTTGCGGAAAAAAAGACAAGAGACAATCTTCTTTCTAAAAGGAAAAATATTAATTATGCAGCTATAAAAGATATCTCCACCGAACCAATCTATATTGCAGAGGAATTGAGCCCATATCAAAGGGAACTGCTCTGGAAAACGAAAAAATCTGCCAATGAAAAAATGTACTCCTACGTTTGGTTCAAAGATGGAAAAATAATGACGCGAAGAATGCCAACCGAAAAAATAATTTATATAAAACATGTAGATGATATAAAAAATATTGTATAACAAAAGGGCACAAAAACGATTACGAAAAAAAGATAAAAATGGCTGACATTATATTAACCTCGGAACCAAGTGATCTATCGAATTTAAATAACAACTCTTTCAATATACTACACAAAAACATAAGAAGCATAAGAAAAAATTTTGATGAATTGCAAATTTTATTGAAATATTTAAAAGTTAATTTTCAAATAATAATACTTACTGAATGTTGGATAAATCATAAATACATGAAATTGGAAATTGCTGGATATACAACCTACTCAAGTTTGAATAACAAAAAACAAAACGATGGTGTAATTATATACATTAAAAACGAAATAAAAGCCGAAGTTGAAGAAATTATTATCACAAATGCCAATTGTTTAAAAATTAAAATCAGTAAAGAAAAAGCTATATTAGCAATCTATCGATCGCCCTCAACAAGAAACATCGACCCATTTCTTAAATCCGTAGACGAGGAACTCTGCCTTCTTAAAGAAACGAAAAACATATTTATTATTGGAGATGTAAATATAAATATTTTAGAAAATGGACACCCTAAGCGAATTCAATATCTGCAGATGCTAGCATCCCATGGACTGGAAAGCTTAATAAATGTTCCTACTCGAAAAGTGGACAACAGTGAAAGTTGCATAGACCATATAATGAGTAAAACAAAAGACATTACTCAAACTGTTGTATTTAATTCAACTATAACCGATCATTATACAACTATGCTTTCAATAAAAATAAACAAGTCAAATAAAATGAAGAAAAAACCATTAACAACAGAAAAAACAGAAATCAACTGGAATATCATTAAACATAATCTACAATGTACCGATTGGAAAAAACTGCAAAGTATGAACAATACAAATGATGCATGGAATTATTTCATAGAACTTCTTCAGAATAATATACTATCTAATACCACAAAAATTACTAAGAAAATCTCACACAAAAATGTACATATTAAACCATGGATTACACAGAATGTTATAAACTGCATAAGAAAAAGAGACGAGTTACACAAGAAACTTAAAAAAATTCCATACGATATACACATGTTAAGATACTACAAAAGATACAGAAACATTTGCAAAAAAGTTATTATGTGTACAAAAGAAACCTACTATAAGAAAAAAATTGTAGATTGTAAACAAAATCCCAGGAAAATGTGGCAAATAATAAATGAAATAACCAGTTCTAAATCTGCCAACGTTACATCAATTGACGTGCTGAATATAAACAATGTTCCCAGGACATACGCTGATAATCCTGACCAAATACTTGAATACGTCAATAATTTTTTCATAAATATAGGATCAAATCTAGCAAAGCAAGTTACAAAATGTAATGAAGATGTACAAATAAACGAACCACCTGAGCAAGGAAATCAGCTCAATTTTAAACAAATTACAGCTGACGATATCAAAAACACAATTTCTTCTTTAAAATCAAATATTTCTTCGGGGGAGGACACAATCTCAACCAACGCAATAAAATATCTCTGTAAAGAACTTATCGAACCACTTACATACTTAGTCAACATGTCTATAACGAATAGCATATTCCCTACAGCCCTCAAAAAAGCGATTGTTATACCAATATTTAAACAAGGATGTAAAAATGACATAAACAATTACCGACCAATAAGCCTACTAAATGCATTTTCAAAAATATTGGAAAGAATACTAAAAAAACAACTCTTATCCTACTTAGAAGACAATAAAAAATTATCAAAAACTCAGTATGGATTTAGAGAGAACTTAAGTACTAGTGACGCCATAGAAAAAATTACCGATATGATCACTAAAAGTTTAGACAGTGGAGAAAAAACTTTGGCAATCTTCATAGACTTACAAAAGGCTTTTGACACAATAGATCACAAAATACTTTTTTCAAAACTTTCAAAAATTGGTATGTCATGTACAACACTAAACTTACTAAAAAGCTATATGACGGAGCGTACACAGAGCGTCCAAATTAACAAGAGAAAAAGCAAACCTCTTCTTATCAACCATGGAGTACCACAAGGAAGCGTACTAGGTCCGATATTATTTTTAATATACATTAATGATATCTGTAACCTAGAAACAAGAGGAAAAATCAATAGTTTTGCTGATGACACAGTAATTTTATTTAAAGAAAAAGATTGGATAAATACCTACAAAGAAGCTGAACACGGACTTGGTCTCCTGCAAAACTGGCTTAAAAGAAACTCCCTGACGCTTAATGTCAATAAAACAAAATATCTGACATTTTCTAAAACAGCCAGAGGGCAGCCGTCAGAGGACCTTAATCTCAAATTACATTCATGCCAAGGAATTTATCAAAAAAATCAAGGCTTATCATGCCTCTGTCCCACTATAGCACACTCCAAAAGCATCAAATATCTTGGAATTGAAATTGATGATAATCTCCGTTGGAACTCACATATAGATGTAATTACAAAAAAACTAACCAGGTACATATACTTCTTTAGAAACATTCGCAATATCCTCAATATAAACGATATTAAAAAAGTATACTATGCTTTGTGTCAATCACAAATAGAGTACGGAATAACTGGATGGGGGTCTGCCTTGAGCACTCACACAGAGCGGCTCAATATAGCACAAAAAGGAGTATTAAAGACTATACTGAAAGTTCCGCTTAGAACTCCGACAGAAGAAATATTCAAAAACTTCAATGTTTACAATGTACAGAAACTATATTCAAAAAATATTTTATTTAAACTGAAAAAAAACATATCCGAATACTCCACTGCCCAACATAAATACACAACCAGGGCAAAAAGCGAAAATATCCTGATTACTCCCAGTTTGAACACATCCTTTGGACAGAGAAATAATAAATTCCATGCTATAAAATTGTTCAATGCTCTACCAAATGAAACCAAAAAAATAAACGAAATGAGTATATTTAAAACAAAAGTCAAAACATGGCTTAGAGATCAAAGTAATAATCAACTTACAAACATTATGAAGACAATGTAAAGACAATTCAAAACTAAATACAAAAATTTAAGAAAAACTACAGGCCGCCTCAGAACAGGAAACCCTAGTGAGGAGGACTGTGAAAAAAATACAAAAAATATACTTATATTATACTTTAAACCTACATAATGTACAAATTTTGCTATTGATATTAATAAAAAAAAAAAAAAAAAAAAAAAATGTAGATTATAGATTGATGTAGATATAAAATGTTGATTTTTTAGGACTTACCCCAATAAAATAATTCATCATATATTTAAAAAAAATGTTATTATTTTGACAATCTTTTGGTAAGAGTATAATACTATTTCAGCAAAGTTATATGTAACATTGAAATTTGTTCATTTTTTTCCGAATCACATGTACGAGTATATACGTATTTTGCAATTTAATTTGGATTTAAAAATGAAATCATTTCATTGGTATGGGAGAGGAAACATTTTTCTTATTGACGAGATTTATGTTGCTGTGAAGGGTGTTCCTCTCATTGTCCGCGCTTTGACTACTACAGAAAGTCTTACTATTATATATCTACCCATTGATCTAATATCTACCTATTAAATGTAACTGTTGTTGTTATAAAAATTTCAAAACATTAGTGCTCACCATTTAATTGCTTTTTAATGCACACAGATTGCCTGCTTTACATGATATGTATCATATTGAATTAATCGTATGGCTTACCAAACTGAGGTGGGCTTTATTCGACTTAACGTTATAAATTCAAAAGTGTGTTTTTGCGACAAATCCGGGAAGTAATCTCGCCCCGCGTAATTTGCTAATGCCTGTCTTACGGGGATGTAATTCGGTGTCATGTGTCTTGTATCTAGGATTCCATGTGTCATGCGCGGGGTCTTAGTCAGTCCCCTACTTATATTATCAGGATCCCGGATCCGAGTATGTCACTTACTAGGGCTCCACTGAAAGGACTTAGCAACGGTGATAGCTGTAATAACGTTGCTAATAAGAATACTGGGCTTACTGAAACCGTAGATGGTTTTGGTACGAACTTCTATTATTCTCACGCTGGTAAAGTAAAAATATATTAACCTCAGAATAATTTAATTAGAAACATTTATTATTTGTATTACTTTTGCTCAACTGTCCGAAGCCGTTCGACTGTTTATAGCATCCACAATTGGACGTATTGGACCTCTTTCAACAATTTTGACGTTTTTGGCAATTTTCAATTTATCTATTTTTTATTTTATTTTTGTTAAATTTATGAAACAAACAGTTGAAATTTAAGCATAAACAATAATTATTCATATGTTTTTTTCCCATTATTTCTGGCTTTCACCCTTCAAGGGTGTTCTTGACCATCATTTAAAATTATGGAGAAACGAAAGGTGAATTTAAATATCAATTTTATTTAAATAGGCAAATTTCAAAATTATAAGAAAACTGGAGTCGAGTTCAGACTAAGAAGAGATGAGATGTTGAATGGAGGGGAAGTAATTTTAGATACGGCTTGATAGAAGAGAGGATATTTGTTTAGAGAGGGACAACCAAAAAATATGTGATGTAAAGTTCCCACTTCTAGACCACAGAATGTGCAATCTGGGGAGTCAAGGACGTGAATTTTAAAAAGGTGGGAAGGAACAGAACAATTTCCGATCCTCATTCGAATAAGTGAAGAAATTTCTTTTTTGGAAAAATGGGAGAATTTTCGAAACCACGGTTTTGATGGGATAGTCCTTTGTATTGAGGCATAGTAGGCTCCCTTAGATTGACTAGCAATGTGCCAATATTCTGCCCATACATTGCGGGATCTATCTTTGATGTTGGAAAAAATGTCAGATAGGGGAATGTGGTTTACGAGGGTAACAACAGGGTTGGACGCTCCTTGTTTTGCCAAGGCATCCGCAATATCATTACCCATGACACCAATATGACCAGGGATCCAAATCAGAGTTACAGTTTTTCCAGAACTTTGAATGAAGGCTATCATCTCTCGAATAAGGCATACAAAGTGATCATCAGGATGAAGAAGGGGACTCGATTTAAGTTTTTTGAGGGAACTGAGAGAATCAGGGAGAACGAGGGAATGTTCAAAATTATTTTTATTATGTATTTGAGAGATTCTATTATTGCAATGCACTCCGCTGAGAATATTGAAAATTGATTTGAAATTGAATGAAATATTCTGTTATAAGAATTATTGTGGTAAACGTTAATACCTATACCACAGTTAGGGGAGTCGGGAGATTTGGATCCGTCATTAAATAAAAGAGAAGATATTTTCGTAGAAAGCAATCACTTTGTGGTTTAACATTTTAATGAAATAAAAACAATATTTTTTGTTTAAAACCACGAATTTTTATTAATTTTAAGACCGACCGGTTTCGCTACACTCGAGCATCGTCAGGGTACAAAATTAAACTAATCAATAATACAAAATGTGTCTGGGGATAACCTGATGACATTTAGAATTTAAACATTTAAGAACAAATTGGTCAGTAAATAGTTGACGCCTTAAATAAAGAGGAGGATCAGAGCATTCTACTTGAAGGGAATTGATGGGTGATGATTGCATCGCTCCAGTTATTATTCGCAAAGATTTAGATATAATTTTGTCTAATTTATCAAGTACATTTTTTGAAGCAGTACTAAAAAGTGGGCAGGCATAGTCGAGATAGCTTCGAAAAAGTTCATTGTAAAGCAACTTAATGCAAGTAGGGTGAGCTCCCCACCAAACGCCATATAATGATCTGATGAAATTAAAATTTTTTTCGCATTTAAAAACTAAATTATTAATATGGGAAGACCATTTAAGTTTCCTATAAAATGTGACTCCCAAAAAATTTACTTCAGAAGCGTTGGAGATTGGAGAATTTTTAAATAAAATTAAAACGGAGGGGTTTTTATGGCGGTTTGAGAAGGTGACACACTGAGTCTTTTGGATTGAAAGTTCAAGACCATTTAACGTGAGCCATGTGCAAAGGGCATTCATGGCTTCGTTAAGATATTTGAGGGCGAGAGGGATGATTTTGGATGATAAGAAGAAAGCTATGTCATCTGCGAACTCAATAACTTTTACTTAAGTAAAAGGTAAGGTAAGGTAAGGGCTCAGTTCTTCAGCTATGTATATTGTTTCAGTTGAAATATCTTTGATCGCAGCATAATTGATGTTTTTTCTATTTGCGATAAGCTTGTCTCTGGTCAATTTATCTGAAAATTGCACTAGTATTTTAGGTGGTGCATTGATTCGCCTACCAGGTATCCTTTTTATCTCAATAATTTCGCCGTATTTTAGGTCCACTCCTGCCGCCGCCGCCACTTTTTTAACCACTTCAATTTGCTGTTCCCCACCTTTTTGTGGAATGCCTGCTATTTCAATATAATTAGAGCGGGTTTTGTACTCCATATCTGAAATTTTTATTTCTAATTGTTTAATAATAGTATTTTTCTCCTGGTGCTTTTTTTCAGGTTTATAAATTCATTTTCTATTTTTTTGTTTTGTAGGATTGTTATCTCTAGTTTTTTAATTAATTCATCGTATTGAGTACTCATAAATTCCATGCTTTTTTGGGTGTCCTGTTGTTGCTTTTCAATTTCTGAAATAATTTCTTTTTTCATAGCATCTAATTTTTTTTCGAATATAAGTGTAATTTTTTCTATGCTGAATTTTTCTTCATGTTCAATGTTAGCACCCTTTCCTCTAGTGTTAGCCATTATTTACTGTTAAATGTAACAACCTGTCCCGGTTTTAGATATTGAAGTAGAGGTACAGTACCGATGATGACAGTTAGAAATTTTGTTTTTATCTATGGATAACTATGGAGTGACAGTTTTATAAGTTTTATTCTCAATTTTTTTGTAATCACTTTAGTTATCCGGTATTACGGATATTAAATCGATTTTTGCAATCTAACTCACGGTTTCGAACACCTTTCCACACAAATCACTCACTTTTGGTATAGATATTATAAATAATAGCAGGATAACTTATTTGCACTTGTATACGTATTTGTAGTCCATAGATATCTCCGTTAGTTTTTAAACTGAAAGACGTACTCGTCAAAAACATATATTTCCAACACAAAAATGTAACACCTCATTTACACAACATCATTACACATTTCTAGGCAAAAAATACTTTAATAACCTACCTGATAATATCAGAAAAATCGAAAACGACAAAACCCTACTCAAAGCGATCAAAGAACATTTCAATGTAAAAAATCAAAATAACGAAATTCGTCAATTAAATAATGTAACGTTATAAATCGTTAAATTGTACATTGTTGATATACACTTATATTTTTAATATTCTTAACTCCTTAAATTATTAATAAGAATACTTACATAAATAATGTTCATCTCGATACTAGACATGCATATCGTATGTGTATATATTATACAGTAAGGGGGACAATACATCGCATTGTGGTAAACCCTTCCAAATAGACCTACTTTGAGGAGAAATATCTGGAAGTTCAATGAAAATCTTTCTATCTAGAAATAGATTAATTATAGATTGGATAAATGGGGGGAAAGCCAAGGCCTAGAAGTTTATTTTCAGGATTGGGATGGAAACATTGTCAAAGGCGCCTTCTATATCTATAAAGACGGCAAGACAAACTTCCTGTTTAGAAATTGATAAATTAATATCAGTGCTGATGATGGCAAGATTGTCTTGAGTGGATTTTATTTCCTTAATCCAAATTGAGATGGAGAGAGAAGCTGTTTACTCTCGACAAAAAATTCTAATCTTTTTAATTAATTTTTCATAAAGTTCACTGAGGGTGGATGAAAGAGCGATTGGTCTGTAGTTGGATACAGAATTTGGTGATTTGTTTGTTTTTAAAATAGGGATGATTATTTGAGAACTCCAGTCATCAGGCATTATACCAGTCTGGAAGATTTGATTTAAGATGCTTAAGAAGTGATTTAGAACATTATCTGATAGTATTATTATGCCAGCGTCTGGACGATCTAGGCCCTCTGATTGGTCGAATTAAAAATTGTCTGTTTCGGGTAAATTCAGCTAACTTGAAAATTAAGACACGATTTCATACTAAAATAGGATCGCCTCATAATAATGCGAGATTTCTTTAAAATCATCGTTTCTGCTCATATAATTTTTCGATAATATCGAAGAAAATATGTTTTAGAAAGTTCATAATCCATTGGATTAATTACATTACAATGAAAATTATCCACAGTTACGTGGTTATGTTTGACGTTTATAAAAAATCACGCGTTCCTTATTCAATATGGCCGATACGCATGGCTATGGATGGCCGACAGAGCGCACCTCTGGCGCTTTAAAAACGAACCAAATGAATGGCGCGAATATTTAAATATGCAGCTCACAATATTTGACTACTTACGAATAACAAGCATTTAATAAGATTTCTTTTGGAAGCTTATCACTTTGTAATGGCATTTTTCATTATTATTTATATTTTTTTTGCTTATTAATTATAACTGATTTTATATTGACATGTTTTCTAATTTCTAAAATTTCAAACTTATTTATTTGCGATGCTTTATAGGAGTTAGTATACATTGAAGTCAAAAATTAAATATAGATTACAATTGGAAAGAAGAAGTGGAAGGAGGGAGGAGGGGTAAGAGTGGCTGGAGTTTTATCAGAATTAGGAATTACAATATCGTTAGATGGGAAAGACCAGTTGAGTGGGAAAATATTTAAAAGAGGGTTTATAATTTTTTTTGCTTATTAATTGTATCTGATTTTATATTGACATGTTTTTTTATTTCTAAAATTTCAAAATTATTTATTTGCGATGCTTTATATCCTGAGTGAAGTACTTTAAGACCTGAATTTTTATCGAATGTGTGATCATTATTCAAAAGATGATTTGCAAACTCAAATTCACTATTTCCATTTAGAGCCCTGCGATATTCTTTAGTTCTGACTTCAAAGTTTCTATTGGTTCTACCTTTGTAAAAGAAATTACAATCATCCCAATTGAGTTCTTAAACTCCTGATTTTTTTGTTTGAATTTTGCTAACTTTATTATTAAGAATATATTTCTTCATTGTTATTAGTGTAAAACGCCAGTTGAATAATACCAGAATTGTTTTTATATATAATTTTAGAAGTATCGTTATCCACAAACAGAATTCTACGCCATTGTTAATTTCTATCATTAGAAAGACCGTTCGAAGAGAATATGTTTAATTTTTTTTATTTAGTATTTCAACTATCAATTTATTAGAATAACCGTTATTAAATGCTATTTGTCTTATGAATATATTGTTTTATGGATATATTCTATTTATTTATTTCAGGTCTTAAAATACTTCACTATAAATAATTTTGAAATTTTAGAAATGAGGAAACATGTTAACATAAAAGCAGATATAATAAACAAGAATTTTTTTATAAACTCTCTTTTAAATATTTTCCCACTTAACTGGTCTTTCCCGTCTAACGATATTGTAATTCCTAATTATTATAAATCCAGCCTACTCTTACCCCTCTCCCCTCCTTCCACTTCTTCTTTCCCAATTGCAATCTATATTTAATTTTTGACTTCGGTGTATACACAATAAAATGTAAACATTATATTTATTTATTTATTGGACAATTTGCATAGCGCCGCTTTTGTGAGATATCACCTCAGGGACGCTATATTGTAATAATCTACCTTTATATATAGATTTTTACCCTCCTGATAAAGGTGTATACTGTATATATAATCTAACTTTAAACTTTATTAGTTACAGTAACATTTGTAGGTAAAGAATTACTACCAGTTGGAGTAAAATTAACACCTTTTTATTAAACCGACTGCTAATCTCATCGCACAATTACCCTCCTTTTATTCATAAACACGGGTACAATTAATCAATATGTAATAATCTATTATTTAAGTCAACTTTGTTATAAATATCTCTAATTGTGACAAACTAAACGATATTGATTAAACTTATAGACATTGACGGTTGTAACACATATTTAAGCACTTCAAGTCTCCTATGAGCTAATTATATTACGTACGATAACAGTTAATATCAGTTGTAGACATGTAGTCAATAATAGTGTTTCATTTGAAATAACCCATCACAAATACGTAAAATTTCATTTATTCAAACAACTGTCATTCTTATTATGCGTAAATTTAGCATGTTATTATTAATTAACTCCTTCCTGTTCCGTGTTTTAACAATATATATACTCACCCTCTCTCTGTGAATGTCCTAATATCTATCTATTAAATGTAACTGTTGTTAATATCACTTAAAATGGGCGAAGCCCAAATAAGAGCCGTCCGCAGGGCCTAGCAGAAAAAAACCCGCGGAGCGGGTTTTTAACTGCTAGTTTTTACCATTTTTGATAATGCTGTAAGGTATACCATCTCTGCCTGGAGATGAGTCCTTGACTGTTGATAAACAATTTTTTAGCTCAATTAAGGTGAATGGAGAGTCTAGCCAATGATTAGACATAGGAGTATTATAGATGGGCGTTATTGCCCCCCCCCCTTCTGTACAGTTAGGTACAGAAGGGGGGGGGGGCAATTTTGTCCAAGAATTCATCTATCCATTTAGAATGAGACGCTCGAGGAAATGGTGAACTGAAGGAGGATCGAAATCTTCGGATCATAGACCAAACTTCCGAAATTGGAGTGTTCGGAGATACTGAACTGCAGAGTTGTACCACCCGGATCTTTTTTTTGACCTCAATACCCTTTTGGCATTGGATTCAGCGTTTTTGTATATAATACAGTTCTCCATAGTCATATTGTAACGATAGGAAAGAGATTTAGCTTTCCGAATTCTTACTACTTTGGAACATTCCTCATCCCACCAGGGAGTTGGAGAAAGTTTTTTGAGAGATTTAGTTTTAGGGGGAGGATTTGATTTATTTATTGCAGTTATGAGCATCGATTTGAAGTTATTATAGTCATCTTTGACGGAAAATATATCGGTGGCGGGTAAATTTAGTAGGAACTTGTCCATATGAGAGAAAAATTCATCCTATTTGGTGTGTTTCGTTTTAATCTTTGTCAAAATATGAGACTTGTCTGATTGGAAAGAAGTTAGATAAGTAATGGTGATCGGGAAATGATCACTGGAGCAAGGGTCAGCGGAAACCACCCACGAGGAGAGAGAAGCCAGACTAGTAGAACATATCGAGAGATCCACTGCACTGGGGTTTGTGCTGTAGCGTGAGATCCTAGTAGCAGATACGTCATTCAAAAGGAAAAGGTTGGATTGCTCTAGAAAATCCATCACACTTTGACATCTCTGTCGGAGAAAGCAGAACCCCAGACGGGGGAATGGGCATTAAAATCGCCTAATATAAAGAAAGGAGGGCTTAGTTGACTTACAATTTGCAACCAAATTTGTTTATTGAAGTGGGCTGTTGGGGAAAGATAGACTGAAATAGAGGATGTGTCCTTTATTTTAGCTGCAACCATTTGGAAGTCATCATTGGGGGGTGTGATATTATTCATTGGGGAAAATGATATGGATTTTTTGATAAAAAGGGCAGCACCGCTGCCCGTACCTTTCGGGCGGTCGTCGAGGAGACAGGAATACCCTCCCACATTAAAGTGGGTGGATGGAGTAAACCATGTGTCCGAGATAGCAGCCAAAGAAATAAAGTTGGAATTTAATAGGTAAAGGAGATCAGATTTGTTAGAAATAGCACTTCGGCTATTTCACTGAAGTATTCTGATATCCTGGAGAATCATTTTGAATAAATGATTTTAATGTGGAAATAATAGTAGCAGCGTTGGACGGTAGATTAGTTTGAGAAGAAATAAGGTCAATTAGAAGCATTATAAGAGTTTGGATAAATGAAGAATTGTCTTGGGAGAGTTTTTCAGAAAGTTTTAGAGAGTTCATTGAGGACGGATTATAATTGTTTGCACACCCATTTGTAGCATTTGAAAAAGATGAACCGTTGGGATTTAAGAGCAGTGAGTTGTGTGGTTGCTGATCATATCCAGGAGCCGGTTTAGAGATAGCGTTTTTGTATGTGAATTTAGTTGAACGAGAAAAAGTTGTTGTAGAGGAGGGAAGAGGGTTGGATGAGGAGTTGCTGGATAAAGCCTCTGTAAATGATTTAAATGACAGGCGGAAATAGTTTAGAAGCCTGCAGAAAAGACAAGTTCTGAGAGGCCATAGAAATTTTAATATTTTTTTGGCGAGATTGTTCTGGACAAAAAGTGTTGATAGCTGAATGTGAGCCTGAGCAATTAAAATATTTTGGTTAGGAGAAAGAAGGACATTGGTCAGTTGCGTGGTTTTTTTCACATTTAAAACATCTGGGTTGAGATCTGCATGCAGCTTTGGTATGACCAAAACGGCAGCAATTGAAACATTGAGTGGTGGGATAAGTATACATTTCAACTGGTAATGAGTTGAAGAAAAAATATATATGGGAGGGAAGACATTGACCTTCAAAGGTGATAACGACAGATTGGGAGGGCTTCCAGGAAATTATACCCTCAGAGGAGTCCTTGTAATTTAGCCTCCTGGCTTTTATGGGATTGCTAATGTGTTGGGGGGTTGAAAGTGAAGACAGAATTTCTGCGATGGACAGATCAGTCGAGATACCTCTGACCAGGCCCATGCGAGTGACATTGAAAGTAAGGATATATGCCTTGAACTTTGAATTAGATGAAATGAAGATATTTTTGATGAAATTGTTGGCAGCTGACCCTGAGAGGAATTCGACGGAGATTCGGAAGCGACCCTCGGCTTTTAAACCTCCAGGCTTGATTGAAAGGTTCTTCCTATTTGATAGGAATTTGCCAAATTCAAGAGGGTGGATGATTTTTGGGCGTATACTATGAATGGGCCACGGGAACGAGGAGAATAAAAGTTTGTTGGAGGAAGATGAGAAAGTGCTGGTGGGGACTGTGAAGTTGAAGGCGAGTCAAGTTTTATTGGGAAAGAGGGAGTAAATTTCTTTTTTTTGGTAGAAGTCAAAATGACAGAATCACTGTCAGAAATTTCTACATTTTCCCCGTCTGGGGGGTCCGGAGAGGGATCTGGGGGCTTTGTAGGGTTGTATTGTTTGTATTATTCACAACAGTAAACAACTACAACAATAGTATGGAAAATGACAGAAGTAAAAAAAGTTTATAAATATCTGGAAATCAGCAGCGAAAAGTGACTTCTGGAAGATCAGGAGAGAGAAGAAACCTCAAGGCACATTTGAGGCTCCCACCACTTTCCCACCCCGGTATAAGTAACAGATGGTTACTCCTTCAGGGTACACAACAGGACTCTAATTTTTTTATATTAAAAGACTCTAGGTATACAACGATTCTAGACCTCAAATGTCCCTGCATGAGGGGTTAGTTAGCACTATGCAAGATGCCCAGATTAGTATAAGTGTTAATAGTGTATAAGGAACATTGTTAGTTTTTACACATCAGTTAATGCAAAACAAGTATGTACAAGTGGAATGAGATTCTCCGAGTCGGCAGTCCCTCACAGGTGCAATCAGATGTCGGTTGGTCCACAGGTGAGGTTCGACAACCGTTCACGATCGCGGTGACCGTCTGATTTTGCCCCAAAGAAAGAGATAAGCTGATATATAGGCTGTGAGCAGCCGAAGACCCTAAAGAAGAAATCGAGCGTCAGACGGGAGAGGATCGCAAGGAAGGTGGTCTAGCTCTTGCAGACCTCACGACAACCAAGAGCACCTCGTAAGGGGGAGGCGCGACTCGTGATCCATACACCATGTACAGAGGATAAAGGAGAAGCCAGTTTTTCTGCAGGGACGACGGTCTGTGATCCACGCCCTCGAAGGGCTGGGACAAAACATTACATAAAAAGTTCAGTTTCAACAATCTAAAACTGCGTCGACCGTGATTGCTTGTAACCTGTAAGAATCTACATTAAAAACTAAAATAAAATAAATAAATAGCAAGCCATTTCCCTCTTCCGACCGCTTAGTCGCAGTCAGAGCATACGAATGGCTTTGCCAACAAGTAAAGATCGTTATATAAAAACAGGTAGAAATATTTACAATATATACAAAGTTCATGGAAATAAGGTCATATCGTTATCCGAGGAGAACAGGAGCAGTATACATGGTACATAACTTTTGAATGTGATTTTATGCTATTCTCCGACTCTCAATTCAGGCCATCGTTCAACCCAAGTCCTTACAAATTTTCTCAGACATTCGAAATTCTCTCTATTCGATACGAGATCCACATTAGAAATCGGTCTCGTTATAACATTCAAACCATTTAGCATTTCCTCTCTGGCATCCTTCATTATCTCGCAATGCCACAGAATGTGCTCGGCTGACTGATCGTTATCTCCACACGCGCAGTTTGAATGAGGGGACAGGGCGAGGCTGTAAAGTCTCCCCCTGAATTCACCGTGTCCGGACAGGAGTTGGGTGATGTAGTGATCCAGTATTATGTGCGCCCCTTCCATTCTGGCTTTAACTGACGGGAAGAAAGAGTAGGTCCATCTTCCCGTGTTCGACCTATTCCATCTTATTTGCCATTCACTCAATGTTCTTTCTCGCATCTCTCTTAGAAGTCCTTGGAGAGACACAGCTCCACCAGGAGTGAGTACCACTCCTAGGTGAGTAGCAGGTCTGCCTCTGGTAAGCTTCTTTTTCGTGATCACTTCCCTAATTTCAAGATCGATTGGCAGAATGCCAGCCAATATTGGCAAAGCGTCCGAGGCTACAGTGCGATAGGCTCCTGATAATGCCAGTAGAGGGATTCGCTGGCCCTTTTTAAGTGCGGCGTGGATCAGTACGTTATCCAGGCGGTGCTCCCAAACAGAGGCGGCATATGTTATTTGAGAAACATAAACCCCTCTGTACAGAATACGCAGTGCCGGAGATCGCAATCCCCACTCCGCAGTTGAGAGTCTTCTCAGTTTCATAAAAAGAGCCTGGGCCCTACTGGACACATTTTTCACATGTGCCAGAAAAGAGGACGATCGATCTAATGTGACGCCAAGATATTTAGTATTTTCTGCAAATTTGATATTTGAGTTGCCCATTCTTATAGTAGGGTTCCTTCCTCTGTCGAGGAAACCCTTCATGAGCAAACCCACGGTCTTATGGGGAGCGAAGTTCAGTTTGTTATTCTTTCCCCATTCTAAAATCATTTTCAAACCTTCTTCAGCCTTAGATTCCACTTCTCTTCTACTGTTCCCCGAGACCAAGTACAACTTATCATCAGCATAGTCTACCGAGATACATCCCTCAGGCAAGGGCAGCCTTGAGGAATCGTCGAAAAGGATGTTCCAGAGTTCCGGTGCGAGGACCGAACCCTGCGGACAACCCTTGTCGACGTGCCTAACAATAGTGATTCCGCCATATGTGATAGTGATGAATCTGTTGGATAGATAGTCCACCAGAATGTTAAAGAGTCTTTTGGGACAATTTCGCGCTTTTAGTTTAGACAGTATCATCGGCCACCACGCATGATCGAAGGCACCAGTGATATCTAAGAAGATCCCGATGACATACCTCTTTTTACAGACCTTCACCCAATCAAGCGCATTTGTAATGGCGTGCTCCGTTGACATCCCAGGGACAAAGCCGAATTGCCTTTCGTAGGCCGGGGACAGGGTTTGACGCAAACGTTGGCGTATTAGTTTTTCTAGAATTTTACTAAATACTGGCAGCAGAGTAATCGGGCGATACGCTTTGACGTCTGTTTTAGGCTTATCTCCACCCTTAGGGATGACCCAAAGCACGCCCTTCTTCCATTCAGAGGGGAAAATTCCCCTCCTCATAAACGTTTCTAGCACCTGGAATAATTCATTCTTGGCGTAGACCCATACTTTCTTCACTATTATACCGTTAAGCTTGTCGAAGCCTGGTGCCTTCTTCGCTCCCAAGCCCTTAATTATTGTATCGACCTCAGATATTGATATTCGCATTATGTCCTCCTGAGCGAGGCTGGGTGGGAGCCGTGAGAGATTTCTAATCTGCTTGTGGTGGTCGTTTTCCCCAATTACTGAATCTAATGGGACAAGCTTGCTCAGCAGTGTGCTAAGAGTGGTGGCCACATCAACACTCTCAGTGTCCATTCCCTCTTTTTCAAAAATGATGCTACTTAGATACCGTTCAGAGCCTTTCCCGGTTTTATCAATGGCGCTGTGGAGAGTCCACGGGTCGGCGTTACCCACTTCTTTAACCCAGTTATGCCAAGCAGTTCGTTTTGCTTTTAAGATTGCCGATCTGAAGGCTCCACGAGCATGCCTAAGGTTTAACTCAGCAGTTTTCCGCTGATCAGGCAACCACCCGTCCCTTCTGGCACGACCTAAGGTTCTGGTAGCCTTCTTAAAGGCGCTCTTACGCAAAGTCAGCTCACTCGACCACCACGGCGTCCTGATGGTCCTCTTCGGGTTTGATCTTCCCAAAGAGGATTCAGCAGCTGATACCACGGCTGTGTTGAAAAAGTTCCCCAAATTGTTCGGATCTTTGCACGCTACATCATAAAAGCCCCTTAAAGTATCGCGTAGTGCCTCCCCAAAGTTATCCCAATTCGCCTTAGTGGTTTTGAAGTTCCAGGAGGATTTCGGAGCTTCAGTCTTCTTGACACCCACTGTATAGGTTATGAGCCTATGATCAGAATTTATCGCGGATTCGTGAACTTGCCACTTCGATATTAAGCCTGCAACAGATCTAGAGCATAGAGTTAGATCGATGTTACTCTCGCCATGTATATTTGAAAAGGTGAAGCTATGGTTAGGTTTATTGAGAATTACTAGACCTTGCGCCGCAATGAGGTCAACAACGGCGTCTGCACGTTCCGTTCTTATTTATAATCGAACCACAATGGCGAGCGAGTATTAAAGTCTCCTCCAATAACTATGTTACGTCCTTTAAGCGCGTTTAGAGCGCGCGTCAAGCTCAATATGTGTGGCCCAACAAGATTCCCATATTTAAAGTAAATTGAGATCAGAACAATCTCAATTTTACCGAAATTAATAACCACGCAGGTTTGGTACTCGTTTGACAGCCCAACCAGAAGGAGGGGACTGACCATCGAAACGTTGACCAGGACACCCGCCATCGGTGCACTGCCGACTTCGAGCACCTCCCCTGGATAACTAATGGGCGTTCTTCCTAACCGTGTATACTGCTCCTGAATAAGCATAATGTCAATTTTAAGGTCAGACATGACCTGCAGCACCTCAGTTGTGGCAGCCCTGGATCTCTGCAGGTTGATCTGACCTATTGAAAGGAAGGAATTACTGGCCATAGTCAGTCATACGTACTTGCGCCTCTATGGCAGCTCTGTGCGCCGGGCAGGTCCTGTCACCAGTGGGGTGGTCCGCTTTTTTATTAAATTTTGTACAGGTTGCACACACTGCTGGTTGGTCCTTTTTGGGGCAATCCTCAAAATCATGCCCGGTGGCCGAGCAATGACGACAAGTGGTCACAGACTGTGTGCACGCCTTGCTAATGTGCCCGTAAAGGTGGCACTTGAAGCACCTAGTTGCACCAAGGTAGTCCCTCACCCTGCATGCATTCCACCCTAAAAAGCACAAGCCGCTGTCGATGAGAATCCTCCTAGCCTCAGGATGGCAGGTAATAATCATGTTCATAGTAGAACCCTCTCTTTTGCCGAAGAGAGCAACGCGGCGCATTGTGCGCAGGAAGTCCTCCTTTAGCAGACCGCATTTTCCTGTAATGTTATTAATGAAGATTTCCTCAAAAAGTGCCGGATCGCCTGAAATTTCTCCCTTCGGAACGTCATATATTACTATTTTAGGTAAGCGACCTTGTGGGCTGACAAGTTTGATTCCTTGTTCGACCAGTTTAGCTTCCACTTTTTTTATGTTATTAAGACCCTCCTGAGTGTTTGTCTGAAGGGCGAATCCAGCACCTTTAATCTTCCGTGTTCTTACCACTTTAAAACCGTCTTTGTTCGGGTTTAGCAGCGTTGTCAACTTCTTCTGCGTTTCTTCTGAGGTTTTACCCTCAGGAATGGTAGGATAGAACAGGACCGTGTGCTGGGTGGGTGGGATCTGTCTTGGGATTCCGTCAATCTTGATCGATTTGGATAGGGGACTAGAGGAAGTAGCACTCGCGTAAGATTTAGTGAGGACAGGGTTTGACTGGATGGGAAGGGAAGCTTTTTTTATTAGTAATTCTACCTTGTCTGATAGTCCCTTTTGGGGTTCGAGGATTTCACTCAGTGACGATGCTGGAGCTACCGCGGACGCGTGCGATATTGCCATGCTAGTGACTACTTTTTTAATTTCATCCATTGCATTGGTTATGATAGCCTTTTCCTCGCGTTTCATTTTGTTTTTACCCGCGTTCACCGTGATGGAGATAGTCTCCATATAAGACCAGATTGTTGCTATTGAAACTTGGGTATCTACGCTAGTCGGGTCAAAAATGATGGATTCTGCACCCCTGTGTCTCTTCCTGTTTGCCTGGTTAGGCGAGACTGTTGGGTGAGCAAGAGGTTCCTTATCAGTTGTATTTTCAGGAGCCGTTGTTTCCATTAGGGGAGCCGAAGTTGATGGCATTTGCTCGGATAAGCGACTTCCGTGAATGCTACTAAAAGGCCAATTAGATATTTCACCAGTACCGAGAGTCGGTGTGGGGTCGCGAACAGTGAGCGACGCTAGTAGGGCGGCAGAGCGGGGAGAGAGTTCCTTTTGTTCTGCGAGAGCCTTCCTCAGCATCTCGTTTTCCCTTTTCGTAACAATGAAATCTATAATGGCACTATCCTGGGGGGAATCCTCTCCTCCCGAGTCGTCTGAATCTGTCATTTTTTGTCTTACAAATTGTCTTCCTGAAATTGCGCAAATATTGTGCAAAAATTTTGAGTTTGTTAGTTTTGTCTGTGGTCGGGTATGATGGAGTCAGTCGTCTACGGGATAGGTTTTTCTATGGTTTGGAAACCATAGAAATTTGAAAAATTGTCTATGACTTTATCTTAAAAATTTGAAAAATCGTCTATGACTCTACCTTAAAAATTTGAAAATTGTCTATGACTTTTTCTATGCTTTCAAGCTGTCAAAATTTGAAATGTCATGCAATTGTAATTTTAAAGTGGGTTAAAACCCCAGATGGGGGTGTATACTCACCTGGATAACGGTTGCACGTTGTTCCCAGGTCGCTATTTATTGATTAAGAGTAAATACCTTATGAAAAAAAAAAACGTTGTTCCGTGGTTTTTCGTAGAAAAATTGCGGAGCAAAAGTTGCGCAGTTTAACCATAGAAGGCTGAAACTGAACTGACCTCAAGGCACAACACACTACACTTTTTTTTGCCAGAAAACAAAAAAAAATGGTATAAATTATTTTTAGATAGAGCAAAACAAAACAACTGATGACAGCCAAATGTTATTGTTGCAATAGCTTATTCATATGTTCTAGACCAATAAAGTTACACTAAGTTTAGATCTGTCTAAATACCTTGTTACAATTTCACACATTCTTCTAAAAAAAACTGCAACAGATTGGGATAAAAGGTACTGCCATGATATGGTTTAAAAACTTCACCACACAGAGATCACAAACAACTGTCATTCACTCCAATCAGTAATATAAAAGTAAACGTTTACCCATCTCCTACGGTGTGCCCCAAGAAAGCGTTCTAGGTCCGCTCCTATTTCTTGTATGTATAAACTCCTTATTGAATTTGGACATTGACGGTAATATAAAATCTTTTGCAGACGATACGTATATATGTTTTGCCATGTTTTAATATAATCATGTTTTTAATGTGTTTATGTTGCCATATTAACTATCCATTACAACATTTTGACATTACAAGATATTTATAATCAAATTGTTTCGACAGTGTTTATTTTTACGTTTTGTAGTTTTGTCTAAGATTTCTATTATTTTTAACATACAGCACCCTCGAGGTGATTTCTCATAAAAAAACGGCGCTATACAAGTTATCCAAATATTATTATTATATAGTTTAAAGAAAATTGTTTTTACTATTCATTTTTTTGCCGTGAAAAGCGGTTGGTTCCATCCCATCCTATAATGGCATATCGTATTATAGATTGGCGGAAAGCAAAGTACTTTAATCTAAGTACATCTTTATTTAAAATATGTCGTAGATATCTAAAGATGTTTGTTAGTTTCCTTACTGTGCGTTTGTGTATGTTTATGGGTGGGGACCATTTGGTCCACTAAATTTGCCTACTGGTTTGTCTGGTATTTTATCTCGGTTTTGCTTACTATAGCTAATCACGAGATATTGAAATTATGTTGTTGTGTATTTGTCCTAGAGTGGATCACATCTATGTATTTCTTTATGGTGTTGCTTGTATTTTAATGGAATATGGTATATAATGTTACACTCAGGATGTTTTACATACTGAAAGGGTTTTCGAACTGTCTTGCTTTTTGTAATTATGAACTAATACTCAAATACTCAAATTACTCATTTACCGTGTTTTCAGTTCGTTTATGGCCGACGTGGAAAAAAAAACCGCTTCTCAGGAGTTGGAAAATGGAAGTACATTGAATACAGGGATATTTTTAAATAAAATGATCTCTTTGGCTATAATAAATGTCTTATTTGGAGAGCAATATATTAGCAAATGACTCTTCTTGGAAAAGCTTTTATCCCTTTTCGGACGAATTTGGAAGTTAATCTACTGATTTTAAATATATTTCAGTTAAAGCAGATCTATGTAAATACCAAAAAATTTGCGACAACAATTAAATTTCTTATTATTTTTTTGGTGAACTAATGTTTAAGACAAGATTTTTTATGCATAGCACAAAGGGTAACAATTATTTTACAAGCAATAATTATTCACCAGAAACACTCATCCACATTGAAAAATCTCCTGATAAAAGATACATGACGCCAAGTCCCGTTGGCGTCATGTATCTTTTATCAGGAAATTTTACAATGTGGATGAGTGTTTCAGGTGAATAATTATTGCTTGTAAAAAAATTGTTCATTAAATTTCTTTTACCATTCGCATTGTTTTACCGTAGCCAGGGCAAGGGACGTCGAAAACCACTGGATTGATTTCTTCTTATGTAACTTTGATTCTATTTTAAAATACAATTCCAAAGATTAGTTAAATTATCATGATTTGAATTCTAAATTAAAAGACGCAAGAGTGTCCGAGAACTGTCAATTTTGCAAAACCACTCTCTCAAAACTTGACCAATGAAAATTAATGTCCGGTGTTGCTATTTTTTGACCAAAAAAAAATAAATATTCAGTCTTTACCTAAAATTTTAAGGCTTTTAAGGCTTCTTTACAGCCCATAATTACAATTCAAAGAAAAATTATAAAAATCATCCTTAGGAAACCATATGACTCCCCTACTTTAGAGATATTTCGGGAATTTAATGTACCATCTATCACAGAATTGTATAAGAGAATCGCCCTATATCAAATTTATAAAGAATATTTTATTTATAAAATTCAGCCCTCAGATAGCATAAGCAATAGATTCAAAAATAATGGCTTAATAGCCATTCCTATGCTTAGAACGACTACGGCTCAGCACCACTATTCGTATTTAGGTGTGAGATGGTATAATATAATTATCCAAAAATAAAATTAGTGTAACCGAAACTGTAAATTATGAACAATTCAAAAAGTTAATTAAGTCCCTAAAATTGGATAATGATATATTGTACCCCTTATTTTCTTACACTTACTCAAATCTGTAAAAAAATATATATATTAATCTAATTGTCTTTAAAAAACTATTTTTCTAATTTGTTTACCTGATATATTGTACCCTTAATTTCCTCACGCTTACAATCTGTAAAAAGATATATTATTTTAATTATCTTTAAAAACACACTTCTCTAATTTGTGTACCTATGTTAATATTATGTTTGTATTTATATAAAATTTTTTGATTATTGTTTAAAAAATCATTAGAACTAAAGGTAAATACTCCTCCCATAAACACGAGCTCCTGGAGCTCAACTTATGGAGTAGTAGAATAATAATGAAAAAATTGTATATATAAGTCTGCATATTGTTATCATTTATAATGTTAAATAATTTACAAGTAATAAATAAATAAAAAAAAATATATATCTTACGGGGTTTAATGTTAACTTTAAGGAAATTTATTTCATCACACTAATTAGTGTTTTTTTTTTAAATTCAGTGTATAGACATAGTCATAGGACAAACAACTTTTTTGGTTCATCGATATTTGTTTTGGAAGTGTTATTTATTTCCGTCACGTATTAGTTTTTGATCAGTTTTGTATCGTCTGCGTAGGAGATAATTTCTCCATATTAACACACTTCAGGCGGGAATGGTAATTATACCCTTTATGTCAGTCCTACGCAGAAAAGGCATTGTTTGATAATTTCATATAAATATTGTATGTTAATCTCTGTAAGGGTCCCAACTATATGTTTATATATATATATATATATATAGGGATGTAAAAATGATATCAATAATTTTCGACCCATAAACCTTCTAACTTATGAAGTACTAAGAAGATAATAACCAATTATCGAAAACTCAGTATGGTTTTAGACAAAACCTGAGTACTACCGACGCCATAGACGATATCATAAATACGATCACGAAAAGTTTAGACGGGGGAAATAAATCTTTGGCGGTATTTATAGACCTACAAAAGGCCTTTGATACAATAGACATTAAAATATTTTCATGAAGCTAGAAAAAAATCGGTATGTCAAACACAACTTTAAACCTGCTAATAAGTTACATGTCAGAACGTACACAGTGTGTTAAAATTGAAAAGAATAAAAGTAAACCTCTCCCAATAAAATATGGTGTACCGCAAGGAAGTGTCTTAGGACCTTTATTATTTGTGATTTATATAGACAATATCTGCATCACAAAAAAAGAAAAATAATTTGTTTTGCCGACGACACCATTATTTTATTTAATGAAAGTGATCGTGTAACCAATTACAAAGAAGCTGAACATGGGCTTGTACTTCTGCAAAAATGGCTTAAACAAAACTCACTTACACTAAATTTCAAAAAAACGAAATTCTTTTTCATTTAAAAACAACATTTCATTTTCAAATAACATTTTCTATAATGGCCAGAGGAAAACCAACTGAGGATTATGCTCTCAAAATACATGATTGTCAAGGAAAAAACTTAACGCAATCGAGCGCCCTTGAGGTGATTTCTCACGAAAACGGCGCTATATAAATTAGCCAAATATTATTATATTATGTCACTGCCCCACCATAACACACTCCAGAAACATAAAATATCTCGGCTTTGAAATCGATGAAAATCTTTGATGGATCACTCACATAAATAGCATTACAAAGAAACTTACAAAGCTCATGTACTACTTTAGAAACGTACGCAATATAATAAATAAAAATGATCAATATAAAGTCTACTAAGCTCTTTGCCAATCACGCATAGAATATGGGATTATTGGATGGGGATCTGGGTCAAACCTTCACATGAAGCAGTTCGTTAAAACCCAAAAAGTAATAATAAAAATAATCTTGGAAGTACCCATAAGGACTCTATCAAAATAATTTTTTTTAAAATTTAACGTGTTCAGCATTATAAAACTGTACTCAAAAAATGCACTACTCAATTTTAATGAAAAATATGAGGACTTTGCTGAACAACACACCTACACTACAAGGACGAAATCTTCAAATCTACTAAACATTAGAAAATTAAATACATCTTTCGGCCAGAAAAACAACCATTTTCATGCTATAAAATTATATGATGCCTTTCTTATTGAAATTAAAAACAACATGGATATCTTCTTTATGTGCCGTATCAGGTCCCCCCGACGTTGGCGATCACTCTAGAAAATGTTTCTTTGTCTTGCGCTGCCCGGAATCGCTCCTCCACACTTCTAATGCCGGTCCACTCTCGTATATTTCGCAGCCAAGACATTTGTCTCCTACCAGGCCCTTTTGCGACCCTCTATCTTGCCTTTCAATATTTACTGGAGCAAGTGATACTTCTCCCCTCGAAGTACATGACCCAGATATGAAATTTTCCTGATTTTTATTAATCTAAGCAGTTCTCTCTCTTCTCTAGCCCGCCTGAGAATTTCTGTGTTGGTGATCATGTCGGTCCATGGGACTTCAGTATTCTCCGGTGAAGCCACATTTCAAAAGCCTCTAACCTGTTCATGGTATTTACTTTCAAGGTCCATGTTTCACATCCATACAACAAGACCGACCACACATAACATTTTAGCATTCTCTGCCTTAGTTTTAAGCTGATATTATCATTGCAGAAGAAGGATTTCATTTTAATGAACGCAGTTCTTGCTGCTTCGATTCTGCACCTAACCTCTACATCTGGGTCAAGAGTCTCCGTGAGAATACTGCCGAGGTATCTAAATCTTTCGACCTTTTCGACATTGCAACCGTTTGACTGTATCACTGATTCAGAGTGATCTAGTCGTCCAAATGTCATCCATTTTGTTTTATTGACGTTTATTGTTAGGTCCTGTTGCTCACCAGCATTATTAGCAAGATTTAATAGGTCTTAGAGGTCATCGATACAGTCAGCTAGTAATACAGTGTCATCTGCGTATCTTATGTTATTAATGACAACTCCGTTGATCTTAAGACCCTTCTCAGTATTACTTAGGGCTCTTTTAAAGACATAGTTGGAATAGAGATTAAACAATAGTGGCGACAGGATACAGCCTTGTCGTACTCCACGCAGAATGGCAATTGCATTAGATCTCTCATTCCCATGTCTTATTTCTGCTGTTTGGAACCAATACAGGTTTTTTATTGTAGTGTATCGTATAGCCGGAGACAGCCGAGGCTTGACGAATGCTTCCGACTCTGCTCGGGGAACGCGGGCAGCGGGGAGTCGGCGAGCGCGGGAGCTCATTCTTGTAGATTCCTTCCTTGCAGTTAGACTGCACTGTACTTTATAAACAACTGAATAATTAATAAACTTAACTTCGTATAAAAGAACCTTTTATTTTATACAGTAATGAACATTACAAATTGGCGCAGCTGAAGTGATTTATACGTTGCGAAGTGTTTAATTAAAGTCGTTTAGCACACACAAGTTACTTGGGTGTGCGGGTTACTCGACAGATTTGCTCAGACGGATTTTATTGTCACGAACATCTGAAGGTCGCTTCTGTGCAAGGACCATCCGGAGCAAGGAGCTTCAGTTGTGAAGAAGTTACGGAGAATCTTATTATCTAGAAGGAAGAAAGACTTGCCATCCGGTGGAGGAAGTTTCCGGTCTATTTTATTAAGATTAGAAGGAAGGAAGACGGTCAATCCGACCAGAAGGAAGACTAAACTAGCCAAGCAGTCAGCAATATTAACTAGCCAAGCAGCCCATCGCCGTGGACCCTGGTTGAGTTAAGTAGTCTTCTCTTTTGGAGGTTATTGTTGTCGAGTTGTGTTGGTGTTTATGCTGTGTCATTGCTGGTTCGGGTGTCGGTCCAGGCATCTGGCAGCTATGGAGTCAGGTGGAATCCCGCGGTTTAGCCACTTACGTGATGACTGGGGAATCTTCCGACTGAGGATTGAGCAGTTCCTGCTGATCCGTGATGACACAAAAACCGTCAAACTCGATGCATCTCAAAAGAGAGCATATCTGTTGAGCTCTCTCGAAGCTGAAACGCTCACTTTATTGATCAATTTATGTTTTCCTACCAAGGTCACAGATACGTCATTCGATAATTTATTGGAATTTTTAGAAAAACATTGTTCTAAGCCAAAGTCGGTTTTTAGGGAACGAGAATTGTTTTTTTCAGCTAAACAATCGCCGGGGGAGTCGGCTAAGGACTTTGCGGTGCGATTACGCGGTCTTAGCACATTTTGTGAATTTGGGACGCGTTTAGAAGCGAATTTAGCGGATGTATTTGCTCGGGGGGTTGATCCCTGGGAGAGCAAAGGAGAAAATCTATCTGGAGGGACCTAGTCTGTCTTTCTACATGGGGGGATCAAAGGTCGCGTTCTAGAGGGAAACAGGAGTTTTCAAGAACGGATTCACGGTCGGGAAGCCCTAGTGTGAGGAAATTCTCGGGTTTTAAGAAATGCACTTGTTGTGGAGCGAATCACGCGTTAAGTGATTGTAAGTTTAAAAGCGCAAAATACTTCTACTGTAAACAAGTGGGTCATCTTAAAAATATGTGCAAGAATAATAAAGTGTCTCCGTTGTTTGTAAAAAAGGCAATTCATAAAGAGCACATTGCATTTATTAGTCCGTATAAAGTCGAGATTAAAATAAATGAGATTTCATGTTCAGCTATGGTAGATAGCGGTTCGAGTGTATCGGTGATTCCTGAGGTTGTTTTTAAAAAATCGTTTAAAAATATAGAGTTGTCAACTGACAAGCGTACAATTTCTGGTTACGACGGATATTCATTAAAAATCGTGGGTAAATCAATTTTTTCGGTAACATACAACAACAATAAAAATAATATGTATTTTATAGTTGTCGCTAAGGGTTCAGAATTAATTGTGGGTCGTGATTTCATGGAACTTTTCAACTTAGGAATTGCGCCGATTAATCGTGATTCAGTTTTTACAGTGAATGAAAAAAAAGAAGAACTTTTCGAAGAAAGAAGGAATTTCCAGAAGTTTTTTCAGACAAATTAGGGAAATTTAACAAACATAAAGTATGTTTTAAAGTCAATCGGTATTCAAACCCAGTGTTTCATAACGCGAGACCGGTACCGTTCGCGTTACCGTTTCCGTTTCGTGCAGATTTTGTGAGTTTTATAGAAGAAGGAACTCAATTGGATTTGCGTTCGGTTAAAACAGCGACCGTTTCAGACACAGTTTTACAGCTTGTAGTAACTCATCTGAGGCAGGGCTGGCCTAAGTCTATGAAACGTGACAATATTTTATGGAATTTTTGGGTTAAGAGAAACGAACTTTCTATTGTAAATGATTGTTTGTTCTGGAACCATAGGATAATTATTCCAGTTTCTTTACAAAATCATTTATTTATTTATTTATTTTATTTAAACGCCCATAGGGCTTTTACATACAATGATATTATGTTTTTTAAATACAATAACAATAAAGAGTTTACATAATATATAATAATATACAAATTACATAAAATATAAGATTGAACAATGGATAGGTTAACAAAATATAGGTAACATGAAACAAGAGTTTACGAAACGTAGGTAACATGAAATTTAAGTAAATGAAATAAAAATATATGATCTGCCAATATCCTCCAAAACAATTGAATAAAAAAGGATGAAATTGTTGTTCACATTAGCCTATAAACTATGTAACTCTAATTAACAATCTCTATTACGCAAGATTAGGATAAGAAACGACAAAAAGTCTAATAGAAAAACATTTAGTTAAGTATTATAATATTAAACCAAGTATCACAATATTAAGTCAAGTACCACAATATTAAACCAAGTATTATAATATTAAATTAAGTATTACAATATTCAGTCAAGTATTATAATATTAAACAAAGTACCATAATATTAAGTTATATTAAACTAAGTATTATAATATTTATTTATTTAAACGTAATTTGTAGAGTAGTGGAAATAGTTCGCACATACTCCGTTTAATGTTTGCCAAGTTCATATTTGACATACAGATTTAATAATAATGTGTTTATAGGCTGATAGACATTCAGTACCGTTAGTGTTCACGCAATATTTATTCCCTGCACTGTGTAGTCGGTTCATTACTGAATTTATTTCTGCTAATATACCTGCAATGTTACAATGGTAAGGTACCTTCTGACGAACCGTTCTACTAGGCACATGAAAGTCGATCAACCTAAGGAGTTCAGGGGAGTCAAACATGTTATTAACAATTTTATAAAGAAAAAAGAGATCAGAACATATTCTTCTTTCTTTTAATGTGGCTAGGCCCATGAATTTCAACAGTGAGGTGTAGTTAATGTTTTCAATAGGAATACCTAATCTATAATTTATGTTACGTAAAAATTTACGTTGGATTCGCTCGATAGATTTTTCATGAATATTGTAAAATGGATTCCAAATGGTTGAGTTGAATTCTAAATGGCTTCTGACAATGGATGAATATAATATTTTTTAAGTTTTTAAATTTTTGAAATCTTTTGCAGTTCTTAATATGAAACCCAACATTTGCATCGCTTTAGTGGTTATATTGTTAATGTGGGAGATAAATGTTAATTTGGTGTCAAATATTATCCCCAGGTCTTTTATTTCGGGTATAGATACTAAAACTTGATCATTCATACAGTATGTGAAAATCAATGGGTTTTTCTTCCTATAAAATTTCATGACTTGACACTTTTTTACATTGAGGGTTAACTTATTTAGGATACACCAATCAGAAAAGCTAATGAGATTTGATTGTAATAATAAGCAGTCATTAATATTGTCAATAATTCGGTAAATTTTCATATCATCTGTGAACATCAAAATAAAGACACGTTTAAATACATTTGTAACGTCATTTATAAATATGTTGAAAAGAATGGGTCCTAGATGTGATCCCTGGGGCACACCGCTTGTAGCTGTAAAAGTGTAGGACAGTTGACCTTTAATGCAGACAGTAAGCTCTCGATTAGACAGATAATTCTTAAACCAGGATAGTACGTTACCGGTTATGCCAATTTTTGCCAGTTTGCTAACAAGAATTTTATGGCAAACTATTAGAATAATGGTAACAAAATTATCAAATGTGTTTAGTGGCGCCATCTATATTGAAACAATGTGTAACATTTCAAATAAATTTCAAGAACAATAAAGATTATTCTTTTGTCTATTGCGAAAAGCAACGTGTTTTAATAGGTTATGGGCAAATATCCATATATTTTTCGGTTTTTACTGTGTAAATTTAGTATAAAACAGTCGAAAATTGTTGACTTTTCGTGGAAATATGGCTGTAAACTATTTTCAAAGTATTGAGAAGCTGACAGGACGCCAGAATTATGATCAGTGGAGTTTTGCGGTTGAAAATCTGTTGGTGCTTGACAACCTTGCTAACTATATCAAGTCGGAGCCAGATAAAAATTTCGAGTCAAAAGCATCAGATGACGCAAGAGCCAAGGCGAAGCTAGTTTTAACTATTGACCCTGGATTGTACGTGCATATTAAAGAAACAAAAACAACTTTAGAGTTATGGATTAAACTGAGGTCTATATTTGATGACTCAGGCTTTTCTCGTAAAATATCTCTACTAAGACATTTAATCTCGTTACGACAAGAAAATTGTGATTCCATGACTTCCTACGTCACGCAAGTGGTCGAAACAGCTCAGAGATTGAAGGGCACAGGATTTGCAATTACAGAAGAATGGGTCGGATCGTTACTTCTCGCAGGTCTGCCAGAAAAATTCATGCCAATGATTATGGCGGTGGAGCACTCAGGAATGCAGATTACCACCGATTTAATAAAATCTAAGTTGATTGATATGGAGGTTTCAAAGAATGACGTGGATTCCAGCGGCGCAGCATTTGCTGCAAATAAAAGCTACAAGCAGAAATTTAAAAATGGCGCGACGTCATCGAAAAATTCAAAAGTGACAGGTGACAAGACTATCACTTGTTACAAATGTAAACAGACGGGTCATTATCGAAACCAGTGTCCAGTGTTACAAAAAAACAAACAATCAAATGCTTTTAGTGTAGTTTTTTTGAACGGAGAATACAATAAAAACGAATGGTACATTGACAGTGGCGCAAGTGCACATATGACGGCCAACAAAGAGTGGATAAAACACGCCAATTTTACGCCATATTTATCAGAGATAACCGTCGCGAATAATATGAAAGTGCCAGTTTTGTGTTCCGGAGATGTACAAATAATAACTAACTGCAACTATGATATCATGGTTAAAGATGTGCTTTGCATACCGAGCTTAACAACAAACCTGTTGTCAGTGAGCGAACTAATCAAGAACGGAAACAATGTTGTTTTTGGTGAAAACAAATGCTACATACGTAACACTAAGAATGTGTTGGTGGCCACAGGAACGTCAATAAATGGAGTGTACAAGCTAAATATCAAAGTAGCAGATTGTATACTGGCAGCACCTGCTGTAGCAAATGCAGATCTTTGGCACAGGCGGTTAGCGCATATTAACAGTAATGATTTAAATAAAATGAAGAACGGCATTGTAGATGGATTGTCCTACCCGGGTACCAGTGATATGACAATGGCGAAATGTGTGACCTGTTGCGAAGGTAAACAAATGAGGTTACCATTTCATCATGTTGGAAAAATAAATACAGAAATACTACATACAATACATGCAGATGTATGTGGTCCTATGGAAACGAAGTCCATAGGTGGTGCTAGGTATTTTGTCTTGTTCATTGATGATCACAGTCGTATGACCTTCATATACTTCCACAAATATAAAAATGAAGTCTTCAAGATATTTAAGAATTTTAAAGCAATGACTGAAAATAGTCAGAAAACAAAAATAAAAATATTACGCACAGATAATGGTGGTGAATTTTGTAGTGGTGAGATGGAGAATTACTTACTCAGAGAAGGAATTATACACCAGAAGACAACTGCATACACACCTGAACAAAATGGTGTTTGTGAACGGGCTAATAGAACTATTATAGAGAAAGCGCGATGCTTACTTTTTAATGCGAAATTAGAAAAAAAGTTCTGGGCTGAAGCAGCTAATACAGCAGTATACCTAAAAAATAGATCTGTAACTTCAAGTTTGGGAAATAAAACACCCTATGAAGCGTGGTATAAAAAGAAACCAGATTTAAGTCATATACGCCTATTTGGCAGCCCCGTAATGGTCCACATACCGAAGGAAAGAAGATTAAAATGGGACAAGAAGGCTAAAATGCAGATTCTTGTAGGATTTTCAGAAACAGTAAAGGGATATCGTGTATATGATCCCATAAAAAATATTATAACTATAAAGAGAGATATAATAGTGATAGAAGAAGAAACAGTATCATCGGAAATCAATGCAGAAAACATAACAGAATGGATACAGGATGATGTTGAATTTGAAGGGCATGAGTCTCCCGCAACAAACGAAGATGGCAGAGATTCAGTGGGGGGGTCTTCAATGGATAAATCTCTCCAAAATTCAAATACATCTGTATATACTGATCCGGCTAGTGAAAATGATGACGATACAAGCATCACAAACATAGAGACAGATATCTCAATCAGTGAGTTGCAACCAATTCCAGAATTACCAGAACAGGAGAAGAGAACACGAAAACCTCCGGAACGTTTTGGGTTTGGTAATATCTGTATTTCCAATTCCAATCCAGATGTCGAACAAATAGACTTCTCAGAAGCGCTGAATGGACCAGAAGCTGATCAGTGGAGACAGGCCATGCGAGAGGAGCTTCAGTCGTTCGAGGATAACGATGCGTGGGAAATTGTTGATATACCAAGTAATGGATTAATTGTGCAAAACAAGTGGGTGTTAAATAAAAAACTAGATGTGAATGATAAAGTGCGGTATCGTGCCCGACTCGTGGCTAAAGGTTTTACGCAACGACGTGGTATTGATTATGAGAACACTTTTTCTCCTGTCATAAAACATTCTACGCTGAGAATGTTATTTGCTCTGAGTGTACAGTGGGATATGGACATAACACATCTAGATGTGACAACAGCTTTTTTAAATGGAAATTTAAAAGAAAATATTTACATGTCAATTCCAGAAGGTTTTGTAAATAAGCAAATTAGAAAGGTCTTGAAATTAAAAAGAGCTATATACGGACTGAAACAGTCTGCTTTAGTCTGGTATGAAAAAGTGAAAGATTGTTTGCTGAACTTTGGTTTTAAAATAAGTAAATTTGAACCATGCTTGTTTACATTTTTTTATGAGAATGTCAAGATTATTGTAGCTATATATGTTGACGATTTCTTAATTTTTTCTAATAGTATTGCAGAAACAGAAAAATTAAAAAATGTATTAAGTTCTCAATTTAAATTAAAAGATTTAGGTCCTGTTAGACGTTACTTAGGCATGCGAATTAGTGTAAACAAAGAATGTAAGACTATAACTATAGATCAGCAGGAATATATAGAGCAATTATTATTAAGGTTTAATATGTCCAATTGTAAAACTTCAGATACCCCCATTGAGAGTAAGTTGAACATAGAAAAGGCTGAAAATTGTGTAGTAAACATTCCATATCAAAAGCTAATTGGAAGCCTTATGTATTTGGCAGTTTTGACTAGACCAGACTTGTCGTATTCCCTTAGTTATCTCAGCCAGTTCAATAACAGTTATAATGAAACTCATTTTAGTTATGCTAAACGAATATTAAATTATTTACAAAAGACAAAACACTATTGTTTAACATATTGTAAGGAAAATGTAGAGCTGACAGGTTTTGTTGATGCAGACTGGGCTAGTGATAGTCTGGATCGTAAGTCTTATACTGGGTTCTGTTTTGTAATGGGTGGTTCTGTGATTTCCTGGCAAAGTAAAAAACAAAAGACTGTCTCCTTATCCAGTACTGAGGCAGAATATGTTGCTCTCTCAGAGGCATCTTGAGAAGCTGTTTATTTCAGAAATCTTATCTATGAACTTACTGGTAAAAAATGTGTAATTAAATTGAATTGTGATAATCAAAGTGCATTAAAATTAGCAACAAGTCATCAGGCACATGCTAGATCAAAACATATTGATGTTCGGTATCATTATGTTAGAGATGCAGTTAAAAATAAATTAATTAATATTGAATACATTTCAACTCAGGAAATGCCCGCTGACTTGTTAACCAAGGGTCTTTTGTCAACTAAGCATTATAAGTTCATGGACATGCTGGGAATTAAAGTTAAATAAAACAATATCTATATATTCTGTTTACAAATTCACATTTATTTTGTTAAGTGGGAGTATTAGAATAATGGTAACAAAATTATCAAATGAGTTTAGTGGCGCCATCTATATTGAAACAATGTGTAACATTTCAAATAAATTTCAAGAACAATAAAGATTATTCTTTTGTCTATTGCGAAAAGCAACGTGTTTTAATACAAACCTTATCAAACGCTTTGCTGAAATCAGTATATATAGAATCGACTTGTTGTCTATTAGCAAGTGCATTTGTTATATAATTTTCGTACAGGGATAGATTGGTTAAGGTTGATCTGTTTGAAACAAAACCATGTTGGCAAGTTGTAATGATGGATTTCACGCTGGGGTTTATCTTTAGAAGAATTAATTTTTCAAAAATCTTGGGTATTGATGATTGGATACAAATTGGACGATAATTTTCAATTGCAGATTTATCCCCGCATTTAAATATTGGAGTTAAGTAACTTTTTTTCCAAAGTTTTGGGAAATTTCCCGTTGACAGAGACATATTAAATAATATGAACAACGGAATGGATAAGCTGTCTGCACAGTTTTTAATCAAGATGGGTGGAATTTGATCCGGCCCGGAACTTAATTTTGGTTCAAGTGTTTTAAGGTAATTTGTAATGTCGGTGATGTTAATATTAATATTTGATAATTGCAAGTTTATATCAGAATTAAATTCCGGAATTTGTTCATCTGAAATGTTAGGTTCAAACGCATCTTTAAAGAAATCGGCAAACATGTCAACAATTTCTTTTATGTTGCCAGAACTCCTCTGTTTATGATTCATAGTTCCGGGGATCCCGACTTCATTTTTTTTCATAGACTTTACGTGTTTCCAGAAATGTTTTACATCATGATTTATAGTATTTTCCACTTCCATTATATAATTTTTATAACTATTTTTAGACAAATTTTTGCAAGCTTTCCTGACACTTTTAAATTTAATATAATTAGGTACAGATCTATGTTCTTTATAGATTTTATGAGATTCTTTTTTTAAATTTATCAAGTGAATTAATTCTTTAGTGAACCATATTGGATACGTTGATTCTTTATGTTGGGTAAGAGGAATATTATTTAAAATTACATTATTGAGTTGCGAGTAAAAATAGTCAGTATTGTAATCAATATCACCGTCATTTAGACTTGTCCAGTCAATGTTAGACAGTACCTCATTAACTTTATTGTAATCTGCGTTTTTAAAATTATAACAAATTCTTGAGATTTTAAGATTATCATTTCCAGTGTAAGGTATAGAAATTATAAGTGTAGGATGGTGTTTATCTATAGGGACAATGAACTCAGGAGATTCGTATACATTTACATTATCTTCATTTGAGAATATCAAATCGAGAATGCGATTGTTAACATTGGGTACGTTATTAAATTGAGAAATATTTAAATAAGAACACATATCCAGAATATCCCTTTCACAATCAGAAATTGGCGAGTGTCATGTGTTAATCATATGTTAACCTCGTTACATAGGTCGCACTTAGGTATAGTCAAGATGAAAGGCGTTGCGAGAGCGTATTTCTGGTGGTCATCGTTGAACAAGGATCTAGAAAAGACGGATCAATCATGCCAGGATTGTGCTGTTAACAGGCAATCACCACCAAAGAGTCAATTAATTGTTTGGCCAAATTCAGGGAGAGTGTGGAGTCGTTTGCATATAGATTACTGTGGACCTATATCAGGCAAGATGTTCTTAGTAATTTGCGATTCATTTTCTAAATGGATAGACTGCATCGAGGTTACAAAGGCAGATAGTACTCACACCATTTTAGAATTAAGAAAAATTTTTGCGATTTTTGGTAACCCTGAATTGATTGTGTCAGACAATGGTACTGCTTTCACCAGTGAAGATTTTAAGAAATTCTTGGATGAAAATAACATTAAATTTATGACGTCACCGGTAAGGCACCCGCAAAGTAACGGACTAGCGGAAAACGCAGTGAAAACTGTAAAAGGTTTTCTTAAAAAGGTGATGGTTGGTTCTAGCTTACACAAAGATTATAGAATAAAACTACTGAATTTTCTGTTAGATTATAGAAACTCGCCTCACTGTTCGACGGGTGTTGAACCCGCTGTTTTGTTAGTAGGCAGGAGGCTTCGTTCCTCGTTTGACGGGTTAGTTCTACCCAAGGTGGGAGAGCTACAGCTAGACTCAGAGTTGGTTAAGCGTGCGAACGATAATATTGCGAAAAGTCAGAATAGACAGATTAAAGGTTTTGGTGGAGCCAAGGCTCGCAAATTTAGGATAGGTCAAAAATGCCTTGTGCTAGATTATCGCCAAAATAATAAAATATTATGTACAAAAGCTGTGATTTGTAAGTCTCTGGGAAAAAAGGTTTTCATTGTAAGAGTGGGAGATTCGAATGTGACGTGGAAGAGACACTTGGATCAAATCAGGGAGCTGTCAGTAAGCTGGAGTGAGGAGTTCAACGGGTCACAGTCCGCGTCTGAGATCAGTTGGAACGACCCTCAGGAGTTGGAGACCTCGGTTTTACTACGTGGTTTAAAGGGGTATTCTCCTGATTTCAGGTTGGCAGATGTGGAGGGTGCCGGGCCAGGACCATCAGGAGCATCACCAATACCAACACAAAGGAGTCCGTGGGCGAATCGACTTCGGCCCAGACAAAATACCCCAGAAGAGCAGGCTACTTCTCAAGTCAACATTATTGAAGAGTTATAAACTATGTACTTATTATTAATTGTGTGAAATATTTAGTTTAAAATATTTAGTTTATATGTTTTTTCAAGTATATTGTTGACAATGATAAGGTTTTAGCCGTAGGGTTACCACATAAAGCGGTAACTAGGGACCTTATATCTCTGTTATATAGTAGTCGTAGCGCTGCAGTTAGAGAGGGAAGGGTGTAGTGTATCGTATAGCCGGAGACAGCCGAGGCTTGACGAATGCTTCCGACTCTGCTCGGGGAACACGGGCAGCGGGGAGTCGGCGAGCGCGGGAGCTCATTCTTGTAGATTCCTTCCTTGCAGTTAGACTGCACTGTACTTTATAAACAACTGAATAATTAATAAACTTAACTTCGTATAAAAGAACCTTTTATTTTATACAGTAATGAACATTACATTTATGAAATTCTGGTCTTTGGTGTCAACGTTACAATCCGCAAGCATTTTCATTAGGTCAGCATGTTTTACCATGTCAAATGCCTTTTCGTAGTCAATAAAACAGGCAAAAACTTCCTTTCTTCGGTTACGACACTTTTGCAATAGTACATCGATAGACAATAATGCCTCACGCGTCCCAAACGCATTTCTGAAGCCAAACTGAGTGTCATTCAAGTCCTGCTCGCACTTATTGCGTATCCTGGCATGGATTATTTTAAGGAATAATTTAAGGACATGAATCATCAGGCTTATTAATCGATAGTCACTGCACTTCTTAGGGTATTGTTTTTTAGGCAATGTCACGAAGGTGGATTTTAGCCAATCTTGGGGTATATTCCCTGTGTCGTATATAGAATTAAATAACCTCAACAGGTAGTCAACATTTTCATCATTAAAGAGCTTCAACACCTCAACTGGAATATCGTCTGGTCCGCACGCTTTTCTATTGTCTGAAGTCTTTATCGCATGAAGAATTTCTGATTTTAAAATCGATGGTCCATGCAATTGATCATTGGGAATATTAATGTCAGATCTAATATCTTTGAATGTATCATTAATATACTTTTCCCATGTTTATAAAATATCTTTTTCATCCAATATTAATTTATTGGGATCTGTTCGCGCAATATATAGGGGATTGTTAGGTATGCATCCACAGGCTTAATGGACAAGTGTAATGTCCTACCTACCCTTTTACCCATCCCAAAATGTCACCATAATAAAATGATTGTTGCGACACATGTAAAATCGGACAAGTGGAGTCAGTTGCTCATCAGAGTTCGTAGTGATAATTAATATCAGACAGGGCGATTATACATATATTTGTGAAGTGAAATCAACCAAAACTCCTGGAGACGTGTGATAATCATCAACGGGTGAGTCCATCTTTCCTGCATTCCAATCTGGGCTTATCTTGTGCTCCAGAAGCCCAGATTTATACCTTTTTGACTATTGCACTGTCCATCGGGTTTGTCGGATGCATAAATCGTCCCATAACCTATCATTCGGTGTAGTTTGGGACTGGTCCTTTGGGCGTGTGGCATAGGGCTTTGCTCTGCACCACCTCTAAAAATATAGCGGAGTCGCAGCTTCGCGACACCATTTTTGGTTCTTTCGAGCCAGATTACCAACGGGGTATTTAAAATTAACATATTTTAAGTTACAAATAAATATTATTTCCTCTTTATACTTTGTTAATTTGTATGTACTAGGTTGCATTTGTAATTATTATTGTGTTTAAATTCCTACATAAAATTAATCATGGCGACTAGCGATAGTACTCAGGATATTAAAATCAAGTTACTAGAATCGAAGATTAATTTGATGCATAATCGTCTTAATGAATTATATGAGAAAGCGAAAAGTATTGCGGACAGAGAGACGAGAAGTTCGGAGGATTTTGTTAAACAAACGGTTAAGGCGAAATAGGTAGACTTGACCTGAAATTTGGCATTTTTGAGGTCACTTTTAGACGTATGGACACTTTTCTAGAAAAAAACACAAATTGGTTTCGAAAGATCGTTATTTTATCTTGTAAAGTAAGTTGTAAAATTTTGGAAAATGATATTATTTTCATACCATAATAAAGTGTTACCGTTGGACGATATGCAGATTTGTTGCATTTTCAAAGGCGAAGTTGTATCATACAACAAATATTTCAAATCATATAATAATACAGTATAAACAATCAATAAATTATCTATCATATATATGTATAAGAATTTTGTTTTTATTTCAAATAAAATTACTAATAAATAAATCCGAGGACGCGTTTTGTGACGAAAATCCCTCAATTTGACTATTTATTTATGACCTTACAAATTGGTATAGTTGAGATTTTTTTACAAAAATAATTTACTATGATATTATTGAAACATTAATAATAATTTATGACCAAGAAATATATTCTTAAAGTATATAATAGTAATTAATTTCGATTAGCGTTTTTTGTTTGTTCGTCGTTTCTGATTGCCACGGCGCAAGCCGAAATTTCGTCAGTATCCGCTGCGACAGGGCGGTGAATGGTCGTTTGGTTCGTGCCGGTCTAGTAAATAACATTTTGACGAAATTCCTCGTTTAAAAATGGGTAGAAAAATACTATCGGACAAAAGTTTTATAAGAAAACAAAAATTTCGTCATCAAAAACGTACATGGGAGAAATATTTGTAGAAAAAAAAAGGGTTAGTCATATTTAATTATCCTTGTACATTGTACGTACTCTATATGCTACAGGGTCGTTCAAACGAATCAGTCAGAATACGCATATATTTTTTATAACATTTAGCGATAATTTTGTGTTGTTTAATTTTCAGGGAAAATAATCAACTACCAACGAATGATTGTGATTCTGAAGCAAATATTGTCTCTAAAATTCCGTCGGTATTTTTTTTTTTTTTTTTTTTTTTTTTACAGTAATACCGCACAAGAGTCCCAACTGCTCCCGTCTGGAGCCAGTGAGACTATGGCATCCCCAATTGGGGTATGTTGTGAGGCTGAGGGTATTGGGGAGGGGAGGGAGATGGGGAAGAGGAAGGTGGGGAAGTACCTGGCTATTCAGATCTGGTCACCAAACACGGCTAAAGCCATTTCAAGCAACGTTTCAATTTTGAATGGTGGTCTTACACCAGGGCGATACTGAGAGTATCTTCCACTCTGGAACGTGCCGCAAATATACTATAATATATTATTTTAAATTAATTAATTGTGAAATAATAACACAAATTAATCAAATAAAATTTATTTGCGCACGCCGGGTTCGAACCCGCGACCTTCGGATCTGTAGTCAAAAGCGTATACCACTAGACCACGCCGGCCGTCAAAGCCGTATGTGTAATTTACATTAATATTATTATTATTTTGTTATGTAAATAGGTAATACCTACAATATATTGTGAATCATGGATATTATGGTGACCGAAACCGTCAATATCGGGGTATTTATAAACTAGCAATTAGTCCCGGCGTTACGCGAGTTACACGCACAAAACCATACCCTTGTATACATGGTGTCGGGAAACGCGTAGTATATTACTGTGACCGATTCAACTCTAATTACCGCGGTAATTATAAACAAGCATTTACTACCCGGTGTTGCGCGATTTACGCGCATGCAACATAACCACGTGTACACGGTGTCGGGAAACTCGTGGTGAAATTACGGTGACTGAAACCGTGAATATCGCGGTAATTATAAAATATCAATAATTCCCGGCATTACGCGAGTTACACGCACAAAACCATACCCTTGTATACATGGTGTCGGGAAATTTATGGTATATTACGGTGAATAATTTCTATTCTTTTGTCCAATTCCCTATTACATAGGTATAATTCAACATATTTAATATTTTTAGTGTTACTTTTTGTCAGTTTCATAATGTCATATTGTGAATTGAGCTTCTTGTTTTAGGAGAAAAAAAACGAGGTTATTGACATACTTACTTTAAGTATTAGAAATAAAACTTACTGGTAATACCTATCGTACAAACGGATAAATATGTAAAACGAGAGATTTTTTACAATCAAACTTAATGTTAAACACTTTTTTAAAACCTATGTAAACTAAAATTTAAAAAAAAAACAAGTGAACAAAAATATTTGAAAAATTAAAAAAAAATGTTTATTCAAATACCTACCTATTTTGTACCTACTATGTCAACGCATTGCATTTGTATTTATTTATGTTTACGCACTCCGACGTATAATTTACAAATATGTATGTAACTACTCATTAGGAAGAAAGCTACAACCGAAAATTCAAACACAATAATTGTTATTTCATCGGAACCATGCTGTACACGTGCGGAGTGTACAGCTGGCAGTGGAATGAATATGGTATTTCTGTCTCGTTCTAAAAAAACGTCCGATCGCCAGACCGTCTTTTGACCAAATTCGAATTCGCGGCCGCTGGTTAATACGCCTTAATATTGCTACATATTATGCATAATTTAACACGTTTTGTGATGAATTTCATACACTTCAGTTGCAAAAGGATTCAAATTACAATATGAATTTCGATTTATGGAGTAAATTCGAAAATAAGTACTGTTTTGTAGTTTCTATACGCGAAAGCATTATAGCAAAGCAAGACGTGATCGACAGAAGTTAAATAATTCACCATTAATTAAGCTCCCACCGATCGAGATGCCATCGTTCGATGGTAATCGAGAGAATTGGTCGATATTTTATGAAGCTTTTAAATTAAACATTCACTCAAATGAAAATTTGAATACGTCGCAAAATAAGCAATATCTGATAGGGAAACTCCAAGGAAAGGCGTTATCAGTTTTTGCGGGAATACTTCCGAACGAACCAAATTATTTTTTAATTAAGGAAGCTCTCGAAAAGAAATATCAGGACAAACGCGTGCTAGGTACCTTTTATCTGAACAATATTTTGAATTTAAAATTATTGGTACCTAGTAACCCAAATGAGTTAAATAATTTTATCGAAAGGTTTGCGTCTTCCATAGCTGCACTCAAGGAAGTATTGATGACCAAACCGATTTTATAATATTACATATTGCACTGAAAAAATTAGATATACAGTTGGTGCGAAATTTCGAAATGTCTATACGGGAGAAAGCTATACCTACATATACCGATTTAATAGAATACATTCGGTCGCATGTCAAAATGTAGATGCGACCCGTTCTCATGTGACAAATGTCAACCGTGTACAAATGTTGTGCCCGCGTTTGGCGTGTATCCCGACTACGCACCGGTGCCGAAGGGATCAATGACGCTAGTTCCTCAGAGCATCTTCCATTGTAATACCGATAGAACAAGGACAGCATACCTACCTGACGCCTGTGCTCTAAAAATTGCAGTCCGTTTGTTAAGATTGGGGAATCTATCAAACGGACCGCCCGTTTTTGCACAGATTCAAGGGTTTTTTTCAGGTATTTAGGGGCTCCGGACCAGAGATGGCTGCCAAATTCGACAGTAGGGCGTACTTGCGATTTGTACAGGGTCAGCAGTTGTGTATTATTAAAGTATCTGCGGGCCCTGTACAGTAGGGTGTGTCAATTATTTCAACTTTTGAATTCAGAAACGCCTGATGTCTCAAAAGTTGCGTCTTACAAAGAAAATGAGAACTACATTTAAAATTATTTTTTTAAAAATGGTTATTAGCTCGCTAAAATGCATTGAAAAACAGAAAAAAAACCTAAAACATGTATTTTTAAATAATGGTAATTAATATTTTCTTCACAATAATTTAAACTTTTAACATTTGTGTATTATTAAAAACTGCGTATAGTTGACAAAAATTAAATAAAAAAATCAATTTTATTAATGCAAGTAAATCTACAAGAATACCGAAATTAACAAAAAAATTATAAAAATCCACTAAAACGTTTTCCATTGCCATTTAGTTTGCTTTAATTTTCAATTATTGGACTTATCAACGTAGTCAAAGATTATTGATTATGGGGTATATCGATTTCAACACTACGCAAAAACTTCGTAAAAAATATACAAGGGCGCAGAGGATTGTAAATCCAAATAAGTCACGACCTTTAGAAAAACCATCTACTCTTCTTCCGCTTCTTTCCAACAGTTTTTCAGATTCTGATGAGGAACCAGCGCTAAGTGATGATCATCAATCTGCAGTGGCTCATGATACATTATCTCCTCGAAATATACAATATTCGAAGATGAAGAATCCCTTGACGAAGTTATCTCAAATTTGTGATCGATACGGAGTATCACACAGAGCAGCAGCTGCCATTGCTTCTGCGGTTTTAAAAGATGTAAATGAAGCTGGTCCATCTTTCGTTATAGATCATAGTAGATTATGAAGAGGTAGAAAGCAAACTAGAGATATGTTATTAGATAGCCGTAAATTGACAAATATCGAAGGTTTATTTTTCGATGGGCGCAAGGACAAAACAATGTTTATTATCAAGAAAGGAAGAAAATTTTATCGACGAATAAAAGTTGAAGAACACATAACGCTTGTGCAGGAGCCAGGATCAGTGTATCTCGGACACGCTACGCCATCATCTAGTACTGCTAAAGACAGCGAAAATGCCATATGTTCTCTTTTGGAAGAGGAAAATCGTTAAATGGAGAAAATTGTTGCAGTTCGTTGTGACGGAACAAATACAAACACTGGTCGGAAAAATGGAATCATTTCAAGAATGGAACAGAGACATGGAAAGCCATTGCAATGGCTTATCTGCCAGCTGAGCGCCAATGAACTACCATTGCGACATCTGCTATCTTCATTAGATGGACCGACTAGCGGACCTGTAGCTTTCTCGGGACCAATCGGAAAAAAATTGTGAGAACGTTAAAATTATTCGGTTTGTTCCCATTCAATCATCCATACCGGAAAATATAACAGCAAAATTAAGCACCGACCAAAATTATTTATATTATATGTGTCTGGCTGTGTCAAAAGGTATGATAACTGTAGATTTGGCAAGGAAACAACCAGGGAAAATGTCTCATGCCAGGTGGCTAACAACTGCAAACAGAATATTACGGCTATTTATTGCAACGGAAAACCCAACAGAAAATTTACAGATTTTGGCTACCTTTATTGTGAGAGTTTATGCTCCAACATGGTTTACCATAAAGTGCAATAGGTCTTGTATAGATTGTAATGGACCTGTTTGGGGTAAAAGAACGTAAAGAATTTTTTTTTCATAAATTAAAATACGTTCAGAGAATAGGGAGAAATGAACAGACTATGGACATCTTAGGGACATACTAGAAGCTTTATTATAGAAACCTACGTCGGTAATAGGTGTTAACCACGTAATAATTGAAAAGGGGCGCGTTGGGTTTCAACGAATCAGACCATTCCCAAAATCAATTAAATAATTTTTCGCCAATCACGGAGACTAAGGGCGGACTAAGGCACGATACACTCGAGGTTGATTTACTGTTGAGTTAACCTTGGGATCCGGTCTCACGACGCGTGCAAAGGTACTTGGGAATCGACGATAAATTTGCATTCTAAGGCAGAAACGAAGCGATACCCAACCATCGATAACGAAAAAGGGGGTGGCGGTTTGGTGAAAGAAGAGGGTGTTTTAAAATGTTTTGGTCCAGAAGACATATTACGAGGCGATCCTCATAGAGAGGATTGTTTACGTTCGCTGGAATTCTGAGTGCTGTTTCAAGTGGCGATAGTGAACACAAATTTTAACTTAAGATAGGACGTTTGGCCGAAATTGCCTAATTATATTAACACGGGGGAGATGCAAGTTGGGTAATTAAGAAAAGACATAAAAGTTTTGCGCGTAAACAAAGTTACGAGGATAATATATTGAAATTCCTAGATGAAGCGAGAAAAGAGTATATGGGTTGGGCTAAAACTAGACGCAAAAAACTGTAAAAACAGGGATGTACTGGGCGTAGATCACCGAAAAGAAAGGACCAGGAATCGAAAAGAAACCCGAAAGGTAGTTTAGCTCATGATGGAAGAGGTTTCAACGACTCGGGTAGTGGACAGCGATGGGTTACGAAAGATTATCAGAAGAGATGCGGCGGATATCACGAAAAGAGTCAAAACAGGTAGGCGAAATTACAAAAACGTGTCGAATCAAATTTTGGAACGAATGCCTACGTATGTCATCACCGAGAGGAAGGTATATGTGTCCTGGGATCACCCACAGATCGTGTAGATATCAATCAAATGCTAGAAGGCAGCACACAAGGAAGGATACTGTATTGCGCAAGCGCTGGACATAAACACAATCGTCCCTTCCAAGGACGATGCATCTAGATGACAAAAAAGCTGAAAATGGCCAAGATGTATGTAATATTTTTATGGAATATTTCCAATCAGTTTACATAAAAGATAATAACCTACCAACATTTGACATACCAGAAAACACAAATAACATAAATATCACCACGGTTAAATTCACACAAGAAATAGTCTTAAAAGAAATAAAAGCTCTTGACATGAACACAAGCGCGGGGTGTGATGATATTCCGTCATACTTTATAGTTAATTGTGCTGAAACACTCGCTAAACCTCTCTGCATTATATATAATAAATCAATGAACGAAGGCACGGTACCTGAAATATGGAAAAGAGCATATGTAACACCAATCCACAAAAATGGCGAAAAAAATAATGTTAAAAATTATCGTCCGATTTCAAAACTAACAATATTCAGTAAGTTAATGGAAAAAATTGTTTACCAATACCTAAGTCCACAACTCAATCACATCATAACAACAAAACAACATGGTTTTACAAAAGGCAGAAATGTGGAAAGTAATCTCGTTCTTCTTACCGAATTCATTGTTGGTCACATGGACAATCGCACTCAAGTAGATATCATTTATACAGACTTTGCCAAAGCATTTGATAAAATTAATCAAAAATTACTACTAAGAAAACTTTGGGCATTAGGTATACGTGGTAATTTATTTCGTTGGGTTACATCTTATATACTTAACAGATCACAGGCAGTAGCAATAAAGGGCTTTGTATCAGACTTCAATCAAATTTCCTCAGGGATCCAACAGGGTTCACATCTCGGACCATTATTTTTCATTTTATATATTAATGATTTGGTCAATGTTGTAAAAAACTCTGAAATAGAATTATTTGCTGATGATGCTAAGCTATACAAGCCAATAAAAAGTCTAAACGATTGTATTAATTTACAACATGATTTAAACAATGTAGCTACCTATTGCCAACAAAATCAATTATTTCTAAATGTTTCAAAATGTCATCACATTGTCTTTTCCAGAAATAAAAATAAAACATTATTTAATTATTCTTTAAATAACATCAACATTGCAACAGTCTCAAATATTCGTGATCTTGGAATAACTCTTGATAATAAACTTCAATATAACCTTCATATACAACAAATCACAAATAAGGCTGCTAAAATGTTAGGTTTCATCATTAGAAACACAAAACTTTTTAATAACATCAATATCATTAAGCAACTCTACTTTGCCTACGTACGAAGTCATCTGGAGTTTGCATCAATTGTTTGGTCTCCATTCTATAAAATCCACATAAACAAAATCGAAGCAATTCAAAACAAATTCCTAAAATATCTCTGTTACAGGTCATTTGTAAGATTTAATAATTATGCAGAGGCAGCTTCGTACTTTAAAATTGAATCATTAAGTGTACGAAGGCATCATGCAGATGCTCTATTCCTATATAAATTAATTAATAATAATATTCAATGCCCAGAGTTGCTAAATAATATTAAATTTAATGTGCCTGCACGTTTAACACGGTCTTCTATCCTGTTTAAAATCAATCAAAGCAAAACGAACTGTAGACAAAATTCTTGCCTGAACAGAATATGTAATAATCACAATAACATATTATTCAATATCGACATCTTCAATTGCGAATTTACTAAATATAAAATGACCTTAAAAGAGTATTTCACTGATGTTTCTTGAATTGATGTTTCTGATGTTTATGTTTCTAGTATTTATATATTTATAATCCTGTTATGGTATGATTTATATGCACAACATTGTCTTCTTATGGTTATGGTTATGATATGATTTATATGCACAATATTGTTTGTATTCTTATGGTTACCAATGTATCGAAAATCTTTTATTTTATATAAATTTTAGTTTTTTTTTTTCCCCTTTATTTTTGTTGTATTATTTTGTTCTATTATTTTATACAATTCTTTTATTTTATATAATTATAACTTCACATTTCTCATAAATATAATTATTTCTTCTAATGCTGTCTTACGTAAAGTCACAAGGAGGAAATCCGTAATTGGTTTTATTTTAGCTATTTTACTTATGTACAATCTGTAAAAATGTAACTGTTGATTTCCCAAAAATGAATAAATAAATAAATAAATAATAGGTGAAAAGCTTCCGTTAGTTAGGATAATTTATCGATTATATTATCGATATAAATAGCGAATTCCTCGGAAAGATTTCAAAAACAACGATATAGAAATGAGCTACACCTAGTCTATAGGCCGGAAATCAACCAATATTACCGACACAACACGTGTACGAGAAAAAATAATCAAATAATTTTACGCAATAATCTACATCGCCGTATATCATTCACGGGAGGGCGCCCGAAGGTCAGGCCACCGAGTACGCGCCTGTACCCGCCTCGACAGGTTGGTAGGTGTTTATCTCAAATCGGAAGGCGGGAACCAAAAACCCTGAAACGGGGTTATGCAATTCTAAACTTAACGGGAAGTGAAACCTCGAATTCATAAAGGCGAAAGTCGCACAAATTTTAAGTCGATTTATTCGAAAAAACATTATTAAATAGCGTTGTTTGGAGGAAATCAGGGCTTTTTTTCGTTTTAACTTGGTTGGAGTCGGTCTTCGAGAACTTTACGTCGCGACAGTTTTGTGTGCTATTTTTAAACTAAACTGATAGAGTTTTAAATATAGTGAAGTTGTGGTTTTAATATTAATTGAAATAATTGAAGTGTTTTAAAATTTAATAAGATTCAACCAAAAAAAAGGGTAAACTCATAATTAGACAATACTAAATTCACGGGTTGGAGTCTCTTGGTTTAGACGAATATAAAACGATTAAACTCAACTGCAGTAATGTTTAATAATAACGCGTGTGCCATTAGAGGAGAAAAAAATAGAGAACCATAATAATTATCAAATGACCAGACGAAAACGGCTAAGTCAAAGTTCAAAATTTATTGTGAAATGGAAGAGACAGTGTTTTTCCTTGCGAGCACGGGAAGGATTTTAACGGTTTACACGATATAAGAATTTAGTGAAAAAAATAGAAGTGAACGTGGCAAATAATATATGAAAGGTTCTAGGGAGGGGGAGGGGGTCGGTGACCCTCCATAGTAGATCGGCGCTATACAAATTATCGATAGTTCGCAATAAAAAACGGCTGAAGTTACTCCCGTGTTTTACACGCTCATACTCAAAGGGGTAACGAAAGACTAGCTAATAACCTTCGAGAGCTGCTTACGGGAAATAAAAACAGGATAGATCTCGGCAAATACTTACATAGATACTCTGAAATAGTCGATAGGGAGAGATATCTAGACTAGGTACAGTGGAGGCCAACAAATACCTATGCATGTCAACTATCAATTTACAGTTAGAAAAGGAAGGGACCTTCTATTGAAAGAAGTGATCCGCTTAAACATTCCGAAATCTAGTATCCGGTAATTTATGTGCTATCTACGGGGCGGCGTATGGAAGTAGGAATTTTAGCTAGAAAAATTAGATTCAATATGGTTATAGTTTCTACTGGCGAGTAGACGGGTGACATAGAAAATCGGTTTCGAATTTAATACGAACCCTTAATGGTTTAGGGGCTTTTACTCATCCCTACCTCATGAGTTCCTTGGACGTGGATTAATGTACATGTCGTCGATATCCCGACTGGACTGGTAATATTACGATTTTGGGTAAGTGACCTTGCATGAATATATATTTCCAGAACGTTAAAATTGCGACGAAGATGGGGCTGCAACCAGCAGCTCGGACAGGGCTGCGATACTGATAAGATAGTATCACATTTAGAACTGTTTGCTTGCTTCTAACAGCTGTGTTTAACACGAGGCCAATGACCTACTTATTTGTAAGCAGTTAGTGTCGACGCACGACCCGAAAAGGAAGAAAAGGGACCCCCATAAATCACTTGACGACAAAAGTCGTACATTCTACCGAGTTGGCAGCCGCGCAGAGGCACCTCAAATCAACATGGAAGCGATTAGCTACAGCCAACTCATGCTCAAAACAAATAAAAAAATCAAATTAATAATATTTGTATAACCTTATATGTTCACTAACAAATTCCCAAATACCTTTGGCCTCGGCTTAGGACTCACCGTTGGAGTATGTTGTCCGTAAACTGTCTTGGGAAAGCACACAACTTCCTCAGCTCAGAAGATTTTTTACTTTCCTCATCACGCGATTTCGGGGCGTCAACGTTGTATGGAGAATCACGAAGAGTCCGGAAGGTCATCCCTTTTCGCGGGGCCGGGTCGGGTGAGAGGACACGAGAGGCAGTATGAAAATTAATGTCAAGTTGGAATGTTTGGGCCTTGGTTCGCTGCGAAGGCGTTTAATTGAACGGGTTCCAAGTCTTTCAAAATCGCGTGGAGGGGACGTCGGCGTGATGAACGAGGGTTCAAAATCGGAGGTCGAACACATACTAAAGCGGGGTTTACCCGGAGGTTGATGCAACTCGACTGGAAATCCCTCGAGATCCTTTGCAGCAGCCTTCGTGAGGTGGATAGTAGGCCTGGCGGCTAGTGGACGTTGAAAGCCCCACCAGAACGAACCTACTTGAAACATGCAGGCGTTTAGCATCATGACAAGGGATGCAATAAAATTCCCCTTTTACAGTCAGTAACGTAGTCCGTCGTAGGAAGCGGGGCGGGGTGATTTGGGATATTCCAACAGGTGTATTACCTCTCCCTCTGACGTGAGCGGTCCGGAGGTGTCAGGGCGACTATAAAAAGAAGTTAGACCAGACCTCGGAGAAAGCCAGACACGTATTGGTTCTTGGGGTTTTGCATTTGGAAGAATAGCGACCATTTCATTTGGGGCAGTGAGGTGCCGACCCAGTTTGCAAAAAAAAACTCTTTTCTCGTCATTCAATCCGTTCCCATCTCCTTTTCTCTCGTGTCCACTTCCATCCGCAACATCCAAAGTTTACTAACCACAGCTAAATCCATCTATCTAGTTTCAGTACACCATTACAGAGGTCGACGAGGGAGTCCCAGTACTCATGCGGAAACAACACCCTATTCAACGAAGGGTTTAATAGCGTGTACACAAGAGGGGGGGGGGTACGGTTCTATGTCACAATCTAGAATTTATAAACACAGGGACATTAGATAAGGGCGGGGATACAAGGCAATTGTAGGGATATGATAGAAACTGTTAGGTCGATTAGTAATAGAGTCCAGTATTCGAAAGTTAGGTGAGACACGTACTCGTTCCTTGTAGAACTCGTTGAGGGTCGATGGACGTTTTCCCCAAACTTTGGCTAAAAAGAACCGGGAGTTACCAGGAAAAGGAGACATTAAATACCTACCACCCCATAACGGTGGGCTTCGAATTAACAAATCACACAACGTGAAGTTAAGGGATTTATTGTAGATCAACCCCAAAGCGAAGGCCTTATTTTACTGTGTGCAATATCACAGGGGCGGGGGATAATCAGAGTTAGCTAGGCTCAGCACGATATCATTTTGCAAAAGCGAAACTGAACGCTGGAGAGAAAGAGGTATAAAAACCTCATTCAAGCGAGTTAGGACAATTAGGAGGTCGAGTCAACACAAGATGGAGCCCGTTATCTATGGAAAATGGTTAGCATTTCCAGATATCTTTCAGGAGAATTGAAAGCTATTGTCGACCCCGTGATTCAGAGGAACGCATATTTTGCACACCCGGAAAACATTATTCTATCAATGTTAACCGATGACAATAAATATATAAGGGAGCTAGGATGTAGATGGATCATTAAATATAGGGACCTTCAAACTTCAAGAGTGAGAGAGTTCATAATTCCAAAAATTAATTTCAACTGCAATAGCTACATAGAATTAATTGACTAACAGGCCACAGATTTAATTCTGACAGAACCTCCACTCCTGAGCAACGTAAAAACGGACGAATTACTTAAATTGTGTGATGAAGGAAATGTAAAAAGGTTCGATTTTCCTAAATTTCCTTGCCACACACAATCAGTGGAAAGGTGTGTGAAGTTGACCACAGAGGCGTCTTCTTCTGTTGCTGGTTACAATGCTAGAAAAGGTTATATTTACGCCAAGCAACATTCAAGAAACATAATGCCAAATTTTAATTCAAAGCAAGATTTTAAGTAATTACGGTTTTAAAAATATGTAATCATTCAATTTTGAGCATCCATTATTTTTTATTCGTTGTATTTTTCCCTTTTATATTTTTAACAAACACATCACATATGTTTAAAAAAATATTTATTTTTCGTTCTTTGTACTGCAGTTATGGAAATAAAATTAAGTGTGCTACAAAATATAAAATATGGACCCATTGTTTTATTTTTTTCCCAAATCACGAAATCAATTTTTTTTCAAAACTTCCGGCCATTTTAGCGAGCTAATACTGAACACCAATTTCATTTATTTTTACGTTTTCGAATAGCTACAGATCATACGCAACTTTTAAGACCCCAGGCGTTTAAAAATAAGGCAATTTTTTTCTCTCTATGGAGAGCGACACACGCTACTGTACAGTACGCCCAGCTTCTGAGAGGCCAACTTTACTCTGGCTTCGATGGAGCCCCCGTACCTGAGCTGGTCACTTATAGTTATACCAAGCATATCAATGGAAGGCCTGTTCGGAAGATTGCTTCCGTTGAAGGAGACTAGATTATCATTTGGATCACTTTTAGACGTAATCAGACAGGATTGGGTCTTTGAAACATTAAATTCGACGAGATTATTTTTACCCCAGGAGGAAATACTCTCGAGATAACCGTCCATTCTCTGCTTCAAAGCCCTCTGAGCCGTTGGAGTTTGTGTGCCCTTTGGGGGCTTGTCAAACAAAAGCAATCATGAACTGTACTGTCATCCACGTAACAATGAATCGGTGCACATGTCAAAAGGTCATTGATGTGCAACAAAAACAAAGTCGGAGGCAGAACCGATCCCTGTGGGACGCCAGTATTTATGGAGTGCGAGGAAGAGGTGAAACCATCAGCAACCGCCTGAATCGACCTATCCCTTAAAAAATCAGCAATCCACGTACACAGGGATGCGGGAAGTCCGTAAGAATGAATGTAAGCCGCGTTTTTTCGTCGAACTGCTTCAGAGCATTGTCGACTGAACCACGGCTTTGAGCCCACACCAGTTTCTTTAGTAGTCGATTGTATGAAGCCATCCATCGCCGATTTGATGACTTTACCAATCTCCTGGGCACATCTTGAAGGGTCCGAAGTCCGAAAACAAACAGCTGACCACGGAAAAGCGTTGAAATGGGCCCGCATACCGAACCAATCTGCTGACTTATAGTGCCACACTTTTCTCCTCAGCCTCTCATTGGTTGGTCTGAGGCTAACGGGGATTGATGTCGTCACTAGGCAGTGGTCAGATGATCCCAGAGGCGCTGTGACGTGAATTTTATAACCGTGTGGCACAGTAGTTAAGAATAGGTCTAACAGATTGGAGCGGTGAGTCTGGACATCAGGAACCCTTGTAGGCTCCTAAACCAGTTGCTCTAATCCGTAGCAAATGGCAAAGGATTCCGCCTGTCGGCCAGCCGAGTCCGTTGGGCCTGAGAACTTCAAACATGGTTCTTTATGTATATTGAAGTCCCCCAGAACAACAAACTCGGCCGAAGGGTAGCGGGGCAAGAGATCATCAATAGTATCGCTCAAATGTTTGAAGAGTTCGGAAGTGTCTGATTCGCTATGGTTCGGTGAGCGGTATAGACATGCGTAGAATCTTGCCGTACTGGCAAGATTGACGCGCACCCACATTACGTCGAATCTGGAGTTTTCCAGACTCAATAGTCGTACACAGTTGACGTCAGCTCGACTATAGAGGCAGACTCCTCCTTTGAGTCGGAATTTGCTTGCGAGGGTAAAGCCCGGTCAGTCCAGATAGGAGGAGTCTGGCGGCTCGGCTATCTGAGTTTTGGATAGGAAAAGAAGGTTGGGACGTTGGGACAAAAGATGGTGATGGACGGAATTGGAACGGATAAATTTGTGTGCAGGCCGCGAATGTTGGCAAAATTTACCAACAGTTTTGGCCCGCACCGGGGACGCCTGCTACTCGCCGCTGTAACGATGTTAAAATTTTTGTGTTGTATGTTCATGAATTTTAAGTTTTATTTTATTTTATTTTATTTTTTTTTTTATGAGTAGGAGGTGAAAGGAAAGGTCTGGAAAGGAAAGGTATGAGGGGTGGGTAGGAATATGGGGTTCAGGCTGTCCAGGAGTGATGCGCGTTTGGTTTCAGCCCACCCACTGCGGTGCTAGGCGATAGGCTGAGAGAGTCCGGCTGGAGAGGGCATCCAATGCGCCGCAAACGCTGCTGCTGGGTCCCCTCTGGTCACGAACCGGCACAACAGCAGTGGCGGGGTCTTTTCACTCGCTGATGGGGCAGCCCACCCTTAGTCGTGAGCCTGAGGGTCTCCCTCAACCAGCATCTCCCAACCGGCCCGCCACGCAGAAGGTGGGCCGACGCACCCGCCACCAAGACTTGGGCAATTTTCTTCAGGGCCTCCTGTGTGGAGTTAATATTAAAAAAAAAAAAAAAAAAAAACCTTTACCCATGAACCCGGGCACCCCTGCTAAGTCACCAAACGTAGCGAACCACTTGGGGTGACCTGTGGCAGAGGTGTTGGTCATCCAATAAATGGTTCCCAGGGCGGCGGTACCCATTCCCGCTTACCAAATTGAAAAATAATTGTACAATAAAAACGAAATAAGACCAAATGCTCGCTTTCAGTTTGTGAAATTAAATAATTTATGTGTAAACTGCTTAAGCGATAAACATAAAACTGTGAAATGTCCATCTAAATCGGATTGTAGAATTTGTAAAAAACGACATCACACCGCTCTGCATTTTGAGAGCACGGTGATTGCTGAAAGTCCATCGAAAAACAAAGCCATTACATTAATAGCGCGTAATCATAAACATCATAATAATTTTTCTGCGGGTAATATAGCTACGAATGTACTACTGTCAACCGCGCAGTTATTTGCTTATGACAATAAAAATAATCAAGTAACCGTAAGGTGTTTAATTGATTGCGCCTCGCAACAAAATTTAATCAGTTTAAACACTTGTAATGAATTAAATCTTAAAATAATTCCTTTAAATAATTCAGTAGTTAAAAGTGTTGGTTCAGTAGAGACACCAATATTGGGACACGTTGCGTTAAAAATTAAATCCCGCGTTTCAGAAGATACTTATAAAAATAGTCTATTAGTTGGCGATAAAATAACTGATAAGCTTCCTACACAACATGTTGACACAAAGTCATGTGAGCATTTAGTGGGTTTAAACTTAGCGGATGAATCCTGGAACTTTCCATCCGATGTTGATATCTTATTAGGTGGACAGTTATTTCTATATATTCTGCTGGGGAATAAGGTTTTATCTAAACATAATATGAATGCACCACCGGCTATACAGACAGAATTCGGATATATTGTAATGGGTGAAATACCTACGTGTACGCCGGAGGTTTCGTGGACGTTCGGCCCCATAACCAATGAAGATTTATATAATGCGTTATCCAAGTTTTGGACAATTGAAGACATGCTTATTAAGTCGTTGATGAGTGCTGAAGACGCAGAATGTGAAAAAATGTACCTCGAGTCAGTCCAACGGGATGAATCGGGAAGGTATATTGTATCTTTACCGTTTAAGATAGATCCTAATAATTTAGGTGATTCGCGCCGTGTCGCGCAGCGTCGATATGAATATTTAGAACGGAAATTTAATACGTCACCAGAATTGCATTGCAGTTATAATGAAGTAGTTTCTGAATATCTGGAAAAGGGATATATGAGGGTTGAAGTTCCGTCTTCATCTAATATTGATGAGGGATATTTCATTCCTCATCACGCAGTAATTCGTAAAGATAAATCAACAAAGAAAACTCGTGTTGTATTAGATGCAAGTACCAGTTCAGGGTTGTCACTTAATGATATTTTGTATACAGGTTCAAATTTGCAATCTAATTTATTTACACTTTTAATTAAATTTCGCTTATTCGCTTTAGCATTAACCGCAAATGTTAAGCAAATGTATCGACGTATAATGGTAACGGAAAGCCATCGTAAATATCAAAAAATTCTTTATAGATTTCACGAAGATGAACAAATCGGAGTTTATCAATTTAATTCACTCGCGTTTGGTTTGAACTGTTCACCATTCCTAGCAATGCGAACTATACGGCAGCTAGCGAGCGATGAAAGAAATCGTTATCCGAAAGCGGCGGAAGTTGCAATTAATGATTTATATATGGACGATTTTGTATATTCTGTAAATACTATAAGTGAAGGCATCACTTTGGCTACAGATTTAATGGCGATGTTCAAGTGTGGAGGATTTGAATTAGTCAAATGGTCGAGTAATTCTCCTCATTTACTGGCCCAATTACCAGAGTCGCACCGCGCGACAATGGATTTTTCGGATAAATGTAGCATTTTAAGAATAAAATGGGATCCGATATCTGATTGTTTTCGATTTATGATATGTCAGACGGAGGAGAAAACTATATGTAAAAGATCAATTCTTTCCACAATAGCTCGTTTATTCGATGTATTAGGTTTGGTTGCTCCGGTAATTTTATATGCCAAATTACTTTTACAAGAGCTGTGGTTAGAGAAAGTAGGATGGGACGAGAAACTAACCCAAAATATTGTTAATAGATATGTCAAATTCAAGGAAGAATTACCGATGCTTTCTAATTTAAATTTACCTCGATATTTGGGAGTAAAGGAGGACTGCACGATAAATATTATCGCCTTCGCAGATGCGAGTATGAAAGCATACGGTTGTGTAATATATCTTCATGTCACGGATAAGGTTGGCAACACTACAATGAATTTGATATGTTCTAAATCCAAGGTGGCCCCTCTGAAAACAGTGTCGCTCGCTCGATTGGAATTATGCGGTGTGCTTATTTTATCTAGACTCGTTAGATCTATTATAGATACTTATAGAAGTCGCGTTTCGATAAACGATATATTTGGGTAAGTTTTTAGATTCTCACGGCCAAAAGCATTTTTGTTGTTTGTTTTTGGGGTGTTATGCCGTGTTGCGCTAACTCCTTCTTTAGCCGACGTTTCGGACAGCGTTGTTGACACATCTTCGGATCTACCGGATCTGCCCTGATGATGGACACTGCAACGCTGTCCGAAACGTCGGCTAAAGAAGGAGTTAGCGCAACACGGCATAACACCCCAAAAACAAACAACAAAAAAAACGATATATTTGCTTTTTCAGATTCAAAAATAGCACTTTCTTGGATTCACTCGTCCCCGCACCGGTGGCAAACTTTTGTAGCTAATCGAGTTAGTGAAATTCAGGAAAATTTACCCGCGAAACATTTTTATCACATAGATGGCGTTACCAATCCTAGTGATTGTTTATCACGAGGACTACTGCCTGCTCAGCTGGTCGATCATTCTCTTTGGTGGCACGGTCCGCCCTGGGCTGCGAACCCAGTATCCGAGTGGCCTGTCGAAAGATTTTCCCCCTCACGGGAGGAGGAGAATACTTTGGAATTGAAAAAATCGCATACATTTACGATAACGTCAATAGAGAAAAATTCTCCAATATATAATCTCACATTAAAAATTTCCTCATGGCCAAAACTGCTGAGAATTGTGGTATATATTTTACGATTTATGCGAAAGTTATCACGCCCAACAGTTATAAATTCCACGGAATTAAACATTGCTGAAATGAATGTATTAAAAGCTTTACAGAATAGGTATTTTAGTGCCGATATACAATTAATACAGAGGAATAAATTATGCTCACCTTCAATCCGAAAACTAAACCCGTTCCTAGACCATAATGGCTTGTTACGTATAGGTGGTAGATTAACAAACGCGAATATACCTTTTGAAAACAAACATCCAGTACTTCTGCCAAGACAGGATCATATTGTCGATATAATTATAGACTTTCACCATCGTGTGAATTGTCATACTGGTGCACATCTCCTTATGTCAATAATTAGACAGCGTTATTGGATCTTATCGGGGAGAAATCTAATACGCAAAAGAGTACATACTTGTAATTTCTGTTGTAAAACTGCACCTTCCAATATTAATCCGCTAATGGCAGATTTACCTACAGCTAGAGTTCAGGAAGCAAAGGCGGGTGTAGATTTTGCCGGACCAATAAATATAACCCTTTCTAGGCGTCGTGGGGTAAAAAGTCAAAAGGCATATATATGTCTATTTATTTGTTTAACAACGAAGGCTATACATATGGAAGTGGTATCAGATCTAAGCACGGACAATTTTTTAAACGCTTTTAAGCGTTTTCTATCCAGACGCGGACCGGTTTCGTGTATGAACAGTGACAATGCGACAAATTTCATAGGCGCAAAGAATTGTCTGGATGACTTATATAATTTTTTAGAGGCAAATTCAACTAAAGAAGTTCTTCGCAATGAATTTAACATTCGGAGAATTGAATGGAAGACGATTCCACCCCGCGCTCCTCACTTTGGAGGATTATGGGAGTCAAATATTAAATACATTAAATCGCATCTGTATAGGGTTGTGGGTACTCAACTTTTATGTTATGAAGAGCTTCTCACAGTTCTGACACAAATAGAGGCTGTACTTCACGGCCATTATGTTTATTAAGCAGTTCTCATTATCCAGAAGCTCTTACTCCGGCTCATTTTCTGATGTCTACCCCGATTCAGCATCTACCTGCTTATGATTTGACTAATGAACGCATTAGTCTACTGAAAAGGAAAGAGCTTTTGGACCACCTCGTTCAATCTTATTGGAAGAAGTGGTATATAGAGTATCTTCACTCTCTGCAGATGAGAAAAAAATGGAATAGTCCCGCGAATAACATTCTAGTAGGTATTAGTAGTAGGTAGTATTGGTGCATCAAGAGGATGCGCCTCCACTTTATTGGCCGGTGGGCGTTGTTGAGGAGGTGTTCCCTGGTAAAGACGGAGTGGTTCGTGTCGCACGTGTAAGGACCCCTTCCGGGAACTTTAAACGACCAGTCGTAAAATTGTGTCCTTTGCCTACATAATAATTATTATTTCTTTATTTCGTTATATTTTTTAATTTTCGTTTTAACTTTGTAATATTAATAGCGTATTGATAAGAATATTTATATTTCATCTTACTTCGTTTCACATTTAATTCTTTACTTTATTTGAAAGTACCTACAATTTCGGAAGGTACTTTCAACGCCGGGAGAATGTTCGCGCAATATATAGGGGGTTGTTAGGTATGCATCCACAGTAGGGTGTGTCAATTATTTCAACTTTTGAATTCAGAAACGCCTGATGTCTCAAAAGTTGCGTCTTACAAAGAAAATGAGAACTATATTTAAAATTATTTTTTAAAAAATGGTTATTAGCTCGCTAAAATGCATTGAAAAACAGAAAAAAAACCTAAAACATGTATTTTTAAATAATGGTAATTAATATTTTCTTCACAATAATTTAACCTTTTAACGTTTGTTTATTATTAAAAACTGCGTATAGTTGACAAAAATTAAATAAAAAAAATCAATTTTATTAATGCAAGTAAATCTACAAGAATTCCGAAATTAACAAAAAAGTGGTAAAAATCCACTAAAACGTCTTCCATTGCCATTTAGTTTGCTTTAATTTTCAATTATTGGACTTGGTTTGATATTTGAAGACTCAAATGAACATCCCCCTTTCCTTTCGTCTGCTCCACCACCTCCTTCTCCTACCACTGTACCCCTACTCCTGCCACAATAAGATGTTTGTTTTTTGTCAAGTTTAAGTTGTTCTTTCCAACAGTTTTTCAGATTCTGATGAGGAACCAGCGCTAAGTGAAGATCATCAATCTGCAGTGGCTCATGATACATTATCTCCTCAAAATATACAATATTCGAAGATGAATAATCCCTTTGACGAAGTTATCTCAAATTTGTGATCTATACGGCGTATCACACAGAGCAGCAGCTGCCATTGCTTCTGCGGTTTTACAAGATGTAAATGAAGCTGGTCCGTCTTCCGTTATAGATCATAGTAGATTACGAAGAGCTAGAAAGCAAACTAGAGATATGTTATTAAATAGCCGTAAATTGACAAATATTGAAGGTTTATTTTTCGATGGGCGCAAGGACAAAACAATAATAATATCAAGAAATGAAGTAAATTTTATCGACGAATAAAAGTTGAAGAACACATAACGCTTGTGCAGGAGCCAGGATCAGTGTATCTCGGACACGCTACGCCATCATCTGGTACTGCTAAAGACAGCGAAAATGCCATATGTTCTCTTTTGTTAGAGGAAAATCGTCAAATTGAGAAAATTGTTGCAGTTGGTTGTGATGGAACAAATACAAACTGGCCGGAAAAATGGAATCATTTCAAGAATGGAACAGAGACTTGAAAAGCCATTGCAATGGCTTATCTGCCAGCTGCACGCCAATGAACTACCATTGCTACATCTGCTATCTTCATTAGATGGACTGACTAGCGGACCTGTAGCTTTCTCGGGACCAATCGGAAGAAACTTAAAAAATTGTGAGAACATGAAAATTATTCGGTTTTTTCCCATTCAATCATCCATACCGGAAAATATAACAGAAAAATTAAGCACGGACCAAAATTATTTATATGATATGTGTCAAAAGGTATGATAACTGTAGATTTGGCAAGGAAACAACCAGGGAAAATGTCTCATGCCAGGTGGCTAACAACTGCAAACAGAATATTACCGCTATATGTTGCAACGGAAAACCCAACAGAAAATTTGCTGATATTGGCCACCTTTATTGTGAGAGTATATGCTCCAACATGGTTTACCATAAAGTGCAACTTGTATAGATGGAGCCCGTAATCTCTGGAAAATGTTTAGCATTTCCAGATATCTTTCAGCAGAATTGAAAGCTATTGTCGACCCCGTGATTCAGAGGAACGCATATTTTGGACACCCGGAAAACATTATTCTATCAATGTTAACCGATGACAATAAATGTATAAAGGAGCTAGGATGTAGAAGGATCATTAAATATAGAGCCCTTCAAACTTTAGGAGTGAGAGAGTTCATAATTCCAAAAATTAATTTCAACTGCAATAGCTACATAGAATTAATTGACTGGCAGGCCACAGATTTAATTCTGACAGAACCTCCACTCCTGAGCAACGTAAAAACGGACGAATTACTTAAATTGTGTGATGAAGGAAATGTGAAAAGGTTCGATTTTCCTAAATTTCCTTGCCACACACAATCAGTGGAAAGGTGTGAGAAGTTGACCACAGAGACGTCTTCTTCTGTTGCTGGTTACAATGCTAGAAAGGTTATATTTACGCAAAGCAACATTCAAGAAACATAATGCCAAATTTTAATTCTATGCAAGATTTTAAGTAATTAATGTTTTAACAATATGTAATCATTCAATTTTGAGCATCCATTATTTTTTATTCGTTGTATTTTGGTCAAAAATGTTGTTGTACGTTATTGTTTGGTATCTTGAATTTAACCATAAAAAGTGTTATTTTCCCCTTTTATATTTTTAACAAACACATCACATATGTATAAAAAAATATTTATTTTTCGTTCTTTGTACTGCAGTTATGGAAATAAAATTAAGTGTTCTACAAAATATAAAATATGGACCCATTGTTTTATTTTTTTCCCAAATCACGAAATCAAATTTTTTTCAAAACTTCCGGCCATTTTAGCGAGCTGAATTAATAGTGAATTAATAGTGAACACCAATTTCATTTATTTTTACGTTTTCGAATAGCTACAGATCATACACAACTTTTGAGACCTCAGGCGTTTAAAAATAAGGCAATTTTTTTTCTCTCTATGGAGAGCGACACACGCTAATCCACAGGCTTAATGGACAAGTGTAATGTCAATACAAAATCCTGCAAATGTCCTACCTACCCTTTTACCCATCCCAAAATAAAATTTTCACCAAATTTTATTTAAAATGATTGTTGCGACACATATAAAATCGGACAAGTGGAGTCAGTTGCTCATCAGAGTTCGTAGTGATAACTAATATCAGACAGGGCGATTATACATATATTTGTGAAGTGAAATCAACCAAAACTCCTGGAGACGTGTGATAATCATCAACGGGTGAGTCCATCTTTCCTGCATTCCAATCTGGGCTTATCTTGTGCTCCAGAAGCCCAGATTTATACCTTTTTGACTATTGCACTGTCCATCGGGTTTGTCGGATGCATAAATCGTCCCATAACCTATCATTCGGTGTAGTTTGGGACTGGTCCTTTGGGCGTGTGGCATAGGGCTTTGCTCTGCACCACCTCTAAAAATATAGTGGAGTCGCAGCTTCGCGACACCAGGAATCGTCAACTAAACATGATGGAGTAATTTTTCTAGAAGTGCCTGTAATTTCCTTTATTTTTTTGTGAAATTTGAATGTATTGTGACTACGACTTTACGACTCTAGTTCTTCACACTGTGACTTCATCCATTCTTCTTTGGCTTTTTTAATTTTACGTCTAGTCGTTCTTTGTAAGTTTTTATATTGTGTCTCATTATGTTTGTGTCTACGTCTCTCATCCATTAAGTTCAAAATGTGGTCAGTCATCCAATTCTTTTTTCTAATTTGCTTATCAGCTTTCAAATTTGCATCACAGGTTTCACGTATAACTGACTTAAGGTTATCCCATTGTGTTTGTATTTCTATCGATGGATCACAAGGGAGTAGCCTAATATTATCGTTCAAAGTCTGAGATACCCTATTTCTGACCACTTCTTAATGGAGTTTCGAGATATCCATTTTGATTTTGGTTTTGGGCTTTTTTATTTGTTTTAAGCGTAAAACAATATCGGCAGTTAACAAAACATGGTCAGAACCAATGTCCGCACCAGGGTACGTGGTGACTCTCTTTACGGAGTTCCTGAATCTATGGTCTACTAACACATAGTCAATTTGGTTCCTGACAATATCATAGATTGTTCCATCCTGAGGTGATCTCCACGTATAAAGCCTTCTTTTCGGGAGTTTAAACCAGGTTATTTAATATATTCATATTTTTATCCTGGCAGAATTCATATAGTCTATCACCTCTTTGATTGCTTATGCCTAAGCCATATTCACCAACTATATCAGAGCGGCGACCTTCACCAATTTTGGCATTTAAGTCTCCAATGACAAAATTGACTTCTCCTCCTTTCAAACTTTGCAATGTACTGGCTAGTGAGTCATAAAAATCTATACCATGGATATAGAAAAGTTTAAAAAAGACATCAAATTATGGCTAACTAAACATGAAGATGAGGAAATCATTAAATTTATGAAGTAACCCCAACGCAACCTACAGACAACAAACAAATACTTTTTGCTTAATTTATTTTTTTATTTTGTGGGAACCAACAAATTAGAAGATGAGGAAATCATGATCAACACACATACAACAACCTACAGTCCGCCTCGGAACAGGAATACCTAGTGAGGAGGACTGAGAACAAACTACATAATTTTATATTTTTATTTTACTTAGTATTGTATCTTTTTTAATTTACTTTATATTGCCGTTAAATAAAAAATAAAAAAAATAAAAGAATAATAAAACCAAATAGCAAACAACTATCAACCTTCAACATGTCTAAAAAAAACTATATACATGAAAATTACAAATGTAAAAACCCATTTGAACTAAATCTCCTTTTTAAAAATGTTAATTTCTCGAACTTATACATGCATATTAGAAGTTTAAGGAAACACTTTGATAAGCTCTGTGTCCTTATTAATAACATAGATTTTTCTCCAAGCGTAATTGTTTTGAGACTCAAATGAAAGATGTTATTCCATATAACTTACCAGAATATACAACAATTTCCTCTGCATGTAAGCATACTGGTCATGATGGATTCATTGTCTTCTGTCATAATACTCTGAAAAATGTTGCCACTAAATTTATTGAATTTAAGTCAGCCAATGCAATAAAACTAACTTTTTTTCGAAACAACTATAAATATCATATACTAGCCATATACTAATCCCCATCATTAAATGATTTTTTATTTGTAAAAGAACCATATTTTTTTATTAGAAATCTTGACAGAAACAATTTTACTTTTTTCCATTTTGACAGGAGACATTAATATAAATATTAATTATAATAATAAAAATGTATGTCAAAATGAGTTTCTAGATTGTTTATCAAGCTCTGGATAAATATCATATATTAGCTCACCAACAAGAGTAACCTTAAGCAACTCTGCATGTTTAGACCACATATTTGTCAAGTCGCACAAGGCGGCTAATATTATCTCTCCAATTCTTGAAACTAATATCACAGATCATTATCCGACCTTTTATGGAAACCATTTCAAAAACACACCTTTAAACCAAAATTCTGAAACTCTAGAAAAAGTAGACGTTGATTATGAAACTCTAAACTCTTTACTTCAGTCAGAAAACTGAGAAAATGTAATATCAATAGAAAATCCACATTTACCATTAGAGAACTTCCATAAAACTCTGAGAAATCATATTCTAAAAAGTGAAAGTAAAATATTTGTAACTAACAGAAAATAATTAAAAATTAAACCTTGGATTACAGTTGGATTAATTATATCAATTAAACAAAGAGATAAATTATACAGAGAAATGTTAAAATATCAAATGGATTGCCAAAAAAGTAATCTCAGAACAATGCCTTATCTTAAAACAAAATATCTAATGTATAGAAACTTACTAAATAGGCTGATACAAAACTGCAAAAAGAAATAATATTGTGACCAAATTGAAAATGCTTAAAAAATAATACTAAAAAAACTTGGAATATTATAAATCTAATTGCTAATAAAAAATTATGTCTTCAAATATTGTAAATAAGGTTAAAATAAATAATGGAATAATAACTAACAAATCGACCATTGCAGAAAGCTTTAATAACTTCTATTCTACAAATATAGTAGACGAGGTACTTGAATCATCCGGCATTAATGGCAGTTGTCCATGGTTGTCAATGACAGATGTCATCTTTTATACTGCTCCATTGAAAATAGTGAAATATTTGCTAAAAAACAGATTTATACGACATAAAACGCTATTAACAGTGACAGTACAAAGCTGTAGTAAGCTGAAGAAAGGAATGTGTACAAAATCCATGCAAGTGGCCTTTTAAACGCTCCTACGATAATCAACCGAAAGTGTCTAAAAAAGTGAATTCGAACATACAAATTTGAAAATAAGTGCAGTTTTGTGCGGGCTATAACGGTGTTCTTTCATCCTCTCGGTATTCCATCGGAAAATATTACAAGTGCAATTTTTACAAGTTATATTCTAGCGAATAACAATAATATTGTTAAAACCGGGTAGTTTAAGTAGCTGCATGACGATTGGTTGAAAGTGAGCTCACTTTGTTTACCTTTTACCAGTGCTAGCCGATTTGCGGAAAACAGGCGTATCTTTGCCAATTCCCATTATACAAATAAAGTGCTAGCCCGATTGCAGAAAAATAGGCGTTATCTATTCCAAAAGCGAAAATGCCATTCAGTGAACCCGAAAACGACAAGATGCTCCCTGAAGAGAGGATAAAGAAAGCTCGAGGCATATAAAAGGATATCAATAATTTATTGGCGTCTAACATCTTAACAAAAGATCAACGGACGACCATAAAGAATGGCGTAAGTTGCTTAATAGATTACGTAGTGGAAATGGCAGATCATTTCTCCCAAATCCACTCCGAAACACCTTTAAAAATGTTATGAGATGCATCGAATCGCTCTCCAATGATATTAATAAAATCAATGAAAAGCTGGACCAAACCCCTTAAGCTACAACGTACGCGACTATTGCAGCTAGGCAGAAGACAACCCTTCAGAATCATGCCCTAGTAATAAGCTCCGACGACCCACAGTAAAAAAATCAGCAGACATTGAAAAAATCATCAAAAAGCACGTAGATGTTCGCACTCTGGGGATCGGCGTTGCACGCATGCGAAAATCGAATAACAGCGACAAATTAATCTTCAATATGGCCTCCCTGGAAGATAAAAATAAATTTAAAAAAGAATTAAATAAAGGGCTACAAGGCAAAATAAATATAGCAGAAGGAAAAAAAATTAATCCTATGGTTATAATTAGAGGCCTTATCAAGGGAGCTACTAATGATGACTTAATGCATTCCCTGGAGAAAAAAAATGGGGGGGTGCATGTATAATTTTCAGGGTAATTATGTACCACTAGTGACATCTATGAAAGCTAAATTATATTATTTATGAAAGTTTCTCGCCTCTGCTAATTGCTTGATTAAATTCTGTCAGCAAAGACGATCTCTGTTTTGCGGCCTTTTTGAATTTTGAATGTGTCAACAGTCTTTTGTCAGGTTATAAAAGATGGTCTTTCCTTAAAAACAACGCTCTTACTCAAAAACAATCAAAGGTTTCACCTCTCCGAAATAACTACGGGAACTAGTACCTGTACCCAGAGTAGTTATTAAAAAGTGCTTAATCATAATCATACCTGTGATAGTGTATGTTTATTGTCAAATAAAAAGTGATTCACTTTACTCTCAAGAATCTGAGTTATTATTCTAAGGACCCCAATTTATAACATGGGATAGGTATAGATTTCTCGCAAAAAATATCCATTAAATACAAAAAAAATCATAGGAATGCACTTCTTTGCAATACAGTATTAGAATTATCGCCAAAAAACTGGAAAAGCTTGATAAAAGCTGGCCATATCAATGTGGGATACCAACGTTTAAAAGTGGAGTATCAGTCACCATTGGTCCAATGCTATAAATGTATGGGTTTCGGACACACCCAATTGTTCTGCAAGGAAGAAATGGCCTGTGTTCACTGCGGGGGCAACCACAAATTCGAGAAATTAACAAAAAAGAGCAGCCTACATGTACCAACTTTACTAATGTAAGTCATAACGATCACAGAGCCACCAGCTCAGAATGTCCAATCTGGAAGATGATGGATAAACGTGTTAGGGAAAAAGTAGACTACGCCGGAATTTGTTGAAAAAAGCTGCTGACCAATCAATCATACAAAGGAAGTACCAATCGGTGGATGACTATATACCTATAAAAAATAGCTTGAGAGTCCTGTACATTAATGCCAGAAGTATTCGAAACAAAGTAGACGAAATAGAAGAAACGCTCAAAAGAATACCGGATACTGTGCACGTCTTAGTTGTCACCGAAACTTGGCTGGGAGATGGAGAAGGATTTTTGTTCAACACCGATGGCTACCGGGGTACTTTTGCTTCCCGGACTACTGTAAGAGGTGGAGGAGTGGCGATATATACTCACAAAACATTTAACTGTGAAGTTATTGAAAAGTGGTCAAATGAAAACTCTTTTTTAGGAGTTAGGGTTCAATATAAACATTTAAAACCATTAAATACATATGGTATATACAGGAAAACCTAACAACAATATAAATGATTTTCTAGTATCTCTTGAATCAATATTACAAAAAAGTAGCCTAGATACATTCATCTTCGGGGATTTCAACATTAATGTTCTTAAAAAAAATGATACAACAAAAAAATATATCAACACTTTATTTTCATATAATTATTTCATATGTAATAATACACATCCCACGAGAGTTACGGAAACCAGCAGTTCTCTTCTAGACCATATTATATCAAATAGAGAAAACATATCTTCAACGACCTCCAATATTGATAACCAGATAAGTGATCACAGTATAATGATCTTAGACTACCAAAACTCTTTGAAACACCACTCTAACAACAGAATACCGCCAAACATAAACATCAGTATCAATAAGAGGACTTTGAGAACATATTTTGAAACCCAACCGTTTTCTCACAACACTACTAATATAACCGAAAATTTTAATAAAATTTTTAAATATATCAAAACAGCGATTGACACTTGCAAATTTAAGCCAAGGTTACGAATAAGAAATCCTAAGCAAGGTAATACACCATGGTTTGACAAAAAACTAGATCATCTTATTAGAGAAAGAAATACTAATTACAAACAGTGGAAAAAAAATCCGCTAAACAGTCTTCTTATATCACTTAAAAATAATTATTTTACAAGCAATAATTGTTCGCCTGAAACACTCATCCACATTGAAAAATCTCCTGATAAAAGATACATGACGCCAACGGGACTCGAACCCGTGTCCCTTCGATTTCCGGTCGACAGCTCTGACCACTGAGCTATGGCGGCTTATCTCTTACCCGCGAAATTATTCAATATATACTAGTGTTTCATTCAACAATTACTGCTTGTTACATTTTTCACCTGAAAACAACCAACTTTATTTTATATGAGAAAGGCATTGTAAGTGCTAACTCTCTCACTAGATGGCGTCGAGACAAATTGTCTACATTTTTAGGTGAAATGTAGACAATTTGAATCAAAAAATCGAAAATCGAATCAGGAAATCGAAGGGACACGGGTTCGAGTCCCGTTGGCGTCATGTATCTTTTATCAGGAGATTTTTCAATGTGGATGAGTGTTTCAGGCGAACAATTATTGCTTGTAAAATAATTGTTACCCTTTGTGCTATGCATAAAAAAATCTTGTCTTAAAAACATTAGTTTACCAAAAAATAACACTTAAAAATAAGTCAAGAAATTCGGTAACTAATTACAGACGTTTCGCCAAAACAAAATATTACACAGATATTTTCAAAGAAAACATACATCATCCAAGACAAACTTGGAAAACAATAAATTCAATCATAACTAACAGTCCAAAGAACTTGACAAATAAAATTGAAACTCTTACCATCAATAACATAGACATAAATGACCCGAAGCAGATATGTACAGCGTTTAATGACTTTACATCGGTTGGTGAAAATTTAGCTGCAAGCATCCCATCTCATTCAGATGACGTAAATACAATAAACATGGAACCAAAGCCATTACAGTCCCTCTACATGGCCAATACAAACAAACTAGAAGTTTTAAAAATTATATCAAAATTAAAAACTAATGCATCTCCAGGGGTCAATGGTATGACAACTAACTTACTCGGATTCTGTAAAGAAAAAATAGCGGATCATCTTGTTATTCTCATTAATCAATCATTAGCGAGTGGACTGTTTCCGGATCAATTAAAGCTAGCAAAAATCGTTCCAATTCACAAAGAAGACTGAAAAAAAAATCCATCTAATTATCGTCCAATATCAATAATCCTAGTCTTCTCCAAAGTATTTGAACATGTAATCAAAAATAGACTAACAAAATATCTCACAACTAATAATATTCTCACGCCTCAACAAAACGGGTTCAGAAAATTCTCCAATACGAAATGTGCAGCCTTTGATTTTATACTAACTCTTCAAAAACACTTAGATCAAAGAAAATATGCAGCGGGCATTTTCATAGACCTCAAAAAAGCGTTCGATACGGTTGATCACAAGATTCTGTTAGAAAAGCTTGAATATCTGGGCATCGTGGGCACCAATCTAAAACTTTTATCTAGTTATCTTACGGGTAGGTGCTCTTCGGTTATTATTGGAAAAGAATCAAGTGATCATAGAAATATAACATGTGGTGTACCACAGGGCTCGATTCTCGGGCCTTTATTATTTTTGATTTATATAAATGATATTGCAAAATCGGGGTTGAAAGGTACCCTTCAACTTTATGCTGATGACACAATATTATTCTATCATAATACTAATTTAAACGAAATGGAAAAAGACATGGAAAGGGATTTGGGTCATCTAGCCGAGTGGTTGAGAATCAATAAACTGAGCCTTAACATTAAAAAGACTCACTATGTGCTATTCGGGAATAGGAAAGGACAACGCCTAAACATTTCCCTGGGAATAAACAAACTGGAACAAACAGATGTCGCAAAGTATCTAGGACTTTTAATTGACTCACGGCTTACATGGAAAACCATTTTGACCATGTTAAATCAAAGATTGCTCCGGTGACCGGTGTAATGTACAGACTACGTAGATTTCTTCCCACGGCCATACTGCGATCATTGTACTATGCTATGATTCACTCCCACTTGGCATATCTTTCGAGTATCTGGGGCTTTGCTACCAAAAAAATGATATCGGATATACATTTTTGGCTTGCCTTGGGATATACCTGTTAAAGAAATTTACCGTCACGCGCTTGTTTTGCCATTTTAGATGGTTCCTAGCTTGAGATAACAAACACCATTTTAAATATTATTCAGTGTAACACCCACACAAATATAAAACTGAACTATAACAACGATGTTCACCAATATAATATACGACAACACAACAAACTACATATATCAAAAATACACTCAACTAAGTTCGGACTGAAATCATTAGAATATATTGCCTACACTAACTATAACAAATTGCCTGAAGAATTAAGACAGGTATATGCCTCTAACAAATCTCGAAACGATATATTGAAATCCTATTTTTTAAAATGTTATTTGGAAAACGAGTCATAATTAGGTACAAACTCTGTTCTGATAGCCGTCCTAATTATCTCCAAATACCAATCTTTGTACATCCAGAGATGATGGGCTTTTTTAATCTTCTCATATATTTTGAACGTAAAACATCTTGTATTAGGTCTGTTTATTTTTGAGCCCGTACTTTTTAATGTATTTTCCTGATTTTGTTTTTATGCATTTCTATAGTCCATCATTGAGGATACTTTTTTAACTTTTTGACACCAACAATACATAAATCAAATGAGTGATAATAATTCATAAAGTCTTATAAGACAATTTTTTTTGTGACATATCTGTAAAGTGATTCTCCATATGTTGTGTCTGTATGTTGCTTCTGTGAAATGTTTTGTAAATGTTTTCTTCATACATTGTGTCTGCACATTGGGTTGGGTTGGGTCTAATTTTTTTGTACAAAACTCTTTTTTTAATTTTTTTACTCTTCTATTTCAAAACTACCAATTGGCGATCCCTTAATGAGTTAAAAGAGCTAAAACCATCCAATTCTAAAAAAAATGATGGACTATTATGTGATGCATTAAAAAAATAAAACAACACGTTTTAACTCCATTGTAACATATTTTTAATATATGCCTCAAAAATGGTAATTTTCCAGAACAATTTAAAATCTCCACTATAATACCTATTCATAAATCTGGGGATACGCATAAATTAGACAATTACAGACCAATATCTCTTGTTTCAAAACTATCAAAAATATTCGAAAAAGGCATCAAATTTAGAGTCATTAAACATTTAGAAAAATATAAAATTCTATCGAAAAACCAATACAATATATTTTAGAACAAACAATATATTTTACACCCCCCAAACAAATACTAAATTAATGCAGACACATAGCAGTTTCATTGGTCCTCGTACATATAACCTTCTACCACTACAAACTCAAATGATAAATAAAATGATTAAATATGTAAAAGAGGTAAAATTATGTATGAATGACGCAGATATTGAAACGCTTTTTCTAAAAAAATTATCTATCCTTCTACAACTCACTTGCTGTAACTTTCTAAACTGTAGTACATTATGTTTTCTCTTTACTTTTTATAATAACTAAAAAAAACAAACTTTTTCACTTATTCTACTTATGTATTTTATACTTTTGGTAATTGGAAATATAGTCATCGTTTTTATACTACCCACACTCGGGCAGTGCCTTAGTGGGTTTTCATTTCTTATTTATACTATTTGTTATTATATACTATTTTTTATTTTGTATTATATGTGTAAAGAAATGAGAATTAATAAAGTTAAAAAAAATAAAAATTGGACAAACAAATTTGAAATATTTCTCTATAAAACTATTTAATATCCTCCCTCTTGCAAAAAATGCCATAAAAAAACCGACTTCAAAATAAGTATTAAGACATGGATTACAGACATGGAAACGAAGAATATTGATAAAATTTTGCAAAATTACAATGATTAACGTTGATTTTCTATTGTATGCTTTTCCACCATGTATTTTTCTTATATATATATTTATATATTTTTTAATTTATTAGGTAAATAGAAACAATTTTGTCCAAATTTAAGGTAGTTCCACAAAGCTGTCATATGGCAGCTTGTCTGTAGGTTCTACCAATTAAACATTCTACTAAAAACAAGTTATACATATAGGTTGATACATCAAAAAAATTCCAGGATACATGAAATTTTCATACATTAGCCACAGCTTTACCATTTTTGGACATAGTCTCTCATTTTTATCAAATTTAAGATTTTTATTGATTTTATTGAAAATCACTGGAATAACATATTGAAGAGTACGGCTTACATATTTATTTAATATTCGAGGAGTTATTAGACCCTTTCCTTCTTTAAATCTTGTGGTATGTTTGTGTACCAGTGGTGTTTGTATGAGCTTTTCTCCATGTTATCCATAATAATAGTTAACCAAAGGAGACCTATTATTGTAAGCAGGCTCTCTGATCCATATAGTACTTTTAAGTTATGTCTCTGATTGTAAATATTAGATGTGACAATATTTTTTACTATGGCAGTTTGAACATTTTTGAATATATTTAATGTAAATAGTGCTTGCGTGTCCCAAGTTCGAATTCCGTATATTAGGATAGATTCTACCATAGAAAAATATAAAAGTTTAAGAGTGCAATGGTAAAATAAATTTTAAATTGTAAAAGTTACAAGCTAAGGATGTGAGCTGGTTACAAATTTTTGCCACTTGTTTATCCCACTTAAAACTACTATCAACAATTATTCCCAGATAAGTATATTCATTTATGAAATCAATTTTTCACAGTCGCAAATATAAACAATTTCTCTATCTATACAGTCAAAACAATGAGCGGTTATTTTAGGTATATTCCACATTATCAAACTTGGTGATCGTATACATAGATGCAAATTTCTAGAAAATCTTTATTTATGTGTTTAATCGTCGTAAAATCTGAAAAACTGTCTGAAACATGGTAATTCGTCGTAAAAACCGTGAAAGTTATTGAAAAAAACCATTCAAAATGTGTTAAATCGTCATAAATCCTGAAAAATTGTATAAAAACCATATCTTTTTGTTAAATCGTCATAAAACGTGAACAATTGTACAAAAACCTTATTAATGTGGTTAGTCGTCGTTAAATACGAAAAACTTTCTCAAACATGGTAAATCGTCGTAAAACCCAAAAAAATATTGAAAACCATGCAAAATGTGTTAAATCTTCATAAATACTGAGAAAATTGTAGAAAAACCTTATTTTCGTGTTGAATCGTCATAAAAGCTGAAAAATTGTATGAAAATAAAATTTATGTGTTAAATCGTCGTAAATTCTGAAAAATTGTAGAAAAACCTTATGTTTGTGTTAAATAGTCGTTAAACCTGAAAAATTGTAGAAAAACCGAATTTATTTGTTAAATCGTCGTAAAATCTGAAAAACTCTCTGAAATATGGTAATTCGTCGTAAAACCTTGAAAGTTATTGAAAAAACAACTCAAAATTGTGTAAATCGTAATAAATCCTGAAAAATTATAGAAAAACCTTATGTTTGTGTTAAATCGTCGTCAAACATGAAAAACTCTCTCAAACGTGGTAATTCGTCGTAAAACGTTGTAAATAATTGAAAAACCTTTCAAACTGTGTTCAGTCGTCATAAATCCTGAAAAAATGTAGAAAAACCTTATTTTCGTGTAAAATCGTCATAAAACCTGAAAATATTTGTAGAATACCCTTATTTTCATGTTAAATCGTCAAAAAACCTTAAAAATTGTAGAAAAACCGAACATATGTGTAAATTCGTCGTAAAACATGAAAACTGTCTAAAACGTGGTAAATCGTCGTAAAACCCAGAAACTTATTGAAAAACCATTCAAAAAGTGTTAAATCGTCATAATACGTGAAAAAAGTGTAGAAAATCCTTATTTATGTGCTTAATCGTCGTAAAACATTAAAAACTGTTTAAAACGTGGTAAATCGTCGATAAACCCTGAAAATTTTTGAAAAACCAGGCAAAATGTGTTAAATCGTCATAAATCCGGAAAAATTTTAGAAAAACCTTGTTTTTGTTTTAAAACGTCATAAAACGAAAAAAAATGTAGAAAAACCAAATTTATGATTTAAATCGTCGAAAAACGTTAAAAACTGTCTTAACCATGGTAAATCGTCGTTAAACCCTGAAACTTATTAAAATATTATGCAAAATGTGTTAAATCGTCATAAAACCTGAAAATTTTTAGAAAAACCTCTTTATGTTTAACATCGTCATAAAACGTAAAAAATTGAAGAAAAACCGAATTTATGTGTAAAATCGTCGTAAAACGTGAAAAACTGTCTAAAACATGGTAAATCGTCGTAAAGCCCTGAAAATTATTGAAAAACCATGAAAAATGTGTTAAATCGTCATAATACGTGAAAAAGTGTAGAAAATCCTTATTTATGTGTTTAATCGTCGGAAAATCTGAAAAACTGTCTGAAACATGGAAATTCGTCGTAAAAACTTGAAAGTTATTGAAAAAATAATTCAAAATGTGTTAAATCGTCTTAAATCCTAAATTTTTTAGAAAAACCTTCTTTTTGTTTTACATCGTCATAAAACCCTGAAAAATATTGAAAAACCATAAGAAATGTGTTAATCGTCTTAAATCCTAAATTTTTTAGAAAAACCTTCTTTTTGTTTTACATCTTCATAAAACCCTGAAAAATATTGAAAAACCATAAGAAATGTGTTAATTCGTGAAAAATCCTGAAAAATTGTAGAAAATCCTGATTTTCGTGAAAATCGTCATAAAACCTGAAAAATTGAAAAAAAATGAATTCATTTGTTAAATTGTCGTAAAATCTGAAAAACTGTCTGAAACATGGTATTTCGTCGTAAAACCTTGAAAGTTATTGAAAAAACCATTCAAAATGAGTTAAATCGTGATTAAACCTGAAAAATTGTAGAAAAATCTTATTTTTGTGATAAATCGTCATAAATCCTGAGAAATTGTAAAAAAATCTTATGTTTGTATTAAATAGCCGCAATTTACTAAAAATAATAAAAAACAATGCAAAATGCGTAAAATCGTCATAAATCCTAAAAAAAATTTAAAAAAATCTTATTTTCGTGTTAAATCGTCAAAACACCTGAAAAATTGTAGAAAAACCGAATTTATGTTTAATATCGTCCTAAAACACAAAAAATATCTCTAAAACATGGTAAATCGTCGTAAAACCTTTTACATCGTCATAAAACGTAAAAAATTGTTAAAAAACAAAATTTATGTATTATTTCGTCGTTAAACACAAAAAAATATAACTAAAACATGGTAAATCGTCATAAAAACCTGAAAAGTATTGAAAAACCATGAGAAATGTGTTAATTCATGATAAATCGTGAAAAATTTTAGAAAATCCTTATTTCGTGATAAATCGTCAAAAAACCTGAAAAATTGTAGAAAAAACCGAATTCATTTGTTAAATCGTCGTAAAATCTGAAAAACTGTCTGAAACATGGTATTTCGTCGTAAAACGTTGAAAATAATTGGAAAACCTTTCAAACTGTTCAGTAGTCATAAATCCTGAAAAAAATTTAAAAAACCTTATTGTCGTGTAAAATCGTCATAAAACCTGAAAATATTTGTAGAATACCCTTATTTTCATGTTAAATCGTCAAAAAACCTTAAAAATTGTAGAAAAACCGAATATATGTGTAAATTCGTCGTAAAACATGAAAACTGTCTAAAACGTGGAAAATCGTCGTAAAACCCAGAAACTTATTGAAAAACCATGCAAAAAAAGTTAAATCGTCATAATACGTGAAAAAATGTAGATAATCCTTATTTATGTGCTTAATCGTCGTAAAACATTAAAAACTGTTTAAAACGTGGTAAATCGTCGATAAACCCTGAAAATTATTGAAAAACCTTGCAAAATGTGTTAAATCGTCATAAATCCGGAAAATTTTTAGAAAAACCTTGTTTTTGTTTTAAATCGTCATAAAAGGTAAAAAATTGTAGAAAAACCAAATTTATGATTTCAATCGTCGTAAAACATTAAAAACTGTCTTAACCATGGTAAATCGTCGTTAAACCCTGAAACTTATTAAAATATCATGCAAAATGTGTTAAATCGTAATAAAACCTGAAAAATTTTAGAAAAACCTTCTTTATGTTTAACATCGTCATAAAACGTAAAAAATTGAAGAAAAACCGAATTTATGTGTAAAATCGTCGTAAAACGTGGAAAACTGTCTAAAACATGGTAAATCATCGTAAAGCCCTGAAAATTATTGAAAAACCATG